>JAPVLO010000093.1:5915000-10915000 GCA_027257055.1 Cephalopachus bancanus
CTCTGCTCGCAGCCATTCCCACCTCTTTCCTCTTCATTCATTTGTGTGTGTTAGGTATCTTCCCAGTTGGGGCTAATTCCATTGGAAAAGCATATATTATTTCTCTAGATGTGAAATCAGGTAAGTTGGGAAAATAGGAAAATGCCAAATGTTGGACAGTCTTTGAACATAAGGACAGAATTCAGATGTATGAGGTGATGTTTGGCTTTCTTGATGTTGCTCTGGTTTGGGGGGTACATAAGTTGTTTGAGAGTTTTGAGCATGGACCCCAGGACAGTAAAAGGATTGTGTTGCTGGTAAGATAAATAGAAAGTCTACCTTACTGTAAGGAAGAGGAACTTTTTTAAACGAGAGAAAATGAGGAAGTTTCTGCAGCGATCTCACTTATGTATTTCTTTCTCCTGACACTGCATTTGTGAGCTCTTGTATGTATGTATGTATGTCTGAAGGGACAACTTTGAGCTTTTAAATACTAACAATCCAGGAAGCAGAAAAAATTTTGCCTCAAACAAAAATTGAGTTTATGTAGGTGGAGTCATCAAAGTTCTGCCTTTAAGACGGGACCTAGATAAGACAACTCATCAAGATACTTAAATAAATGAGCAAGTGTTGCACAAGAAAGGAACAGGGGATTTCCTGGGGAAACTGAACCTTCCACCTAAAGCTCTGGGACTATCCTGATGAAGGTGGTTTCGACACCTGTGCGTGAGGAGAGGTGAAACCTGTATCTTCTGTGTAAATAAGTAGCTCAAAATCTTTATGACCTAATATCATAGAAGCTGTCATCATCTTCATCTAACAAGTGACGAAAACAAACACCAAATGGGTTTGAATAACTCGCTTATGGGTCACACATCAATTAATTGGCAAAGCTGGGATTCCAAACTGCCAAAAGCTATGTTCTTAACCAGAGAAAAACCAAAATCAAGTTGCAATCTCTCTGTGTTAACGCTGCCGAGGTTGTATCTTTTTTGTATTGTATTACTGTAAAAGTTTTCAAGAATTCTTGTCTTTAGATTGTATGTATTTATTTTTGAGGTCTCAGAATTGAACTGTACCTTCATTTGTGAAATCAGTTATAATAGCTAGAATTTCTAATTTTAAAAAACTTCCCTTCAATTGGAAGTCAGAGTTCCAGGACCTCTCTATCCTTCTAGATTAAATCCCCAAACAGAAGTGATAAAAGAGCTGCTCTGTGAGCATTCAAAGCAGATGTCACAAAGTCCAATCACTAAAGCTTAACTTTGTACTCTCACTTAGTGCCTTGTTGATTCATTAAGCTATTAGTGTATTCTGTGTGTTTTTTTAAAATCTATATTCCCAGCTCACTGTAGTAGGAAACGCTGGAGGAGAAGAGAGACAAAGGAAATACTCAATTCTGGCTCACTATTTACACAGACAAGCCTTGACCCTAGACTCTGTGCTTGAGTACTATGGGCACATGCTTAGATGACAAAGATGAACTAGATGACATCTCTATGACCCTCCATGATGCCAATAGCAGGAAGTGACTACAGGTAAACCCCACAGGAGAAATTTGTGTCTTCCCTCCATGTGCAAAGAACAGAAATGTAATACAAAACCCAGAGCCACCCCCAACTGCACAAAAAGGTGCATTTATGGACAGACTTCTCTATTTCAGAAGGCCGCCTTCTATTTCAGAAGGCAGGGAAATGTACTAAGCAGGTGAAGATGATTTCCGTAACAATGGGAAACCCCTGCAGTTATCTAGGAAAACTACTCTGCAGTCCTGGTTCTCAACCTTGGCTGTGTACCAGAACAACCAAGTTTTAAAAGCTACTGGCACCCCGACCACAGTCCCGAGAAATGGTAGCAGCATTTTCCTTTCAAACTCTCCAAGTGCTTCCAAAGTGAGACCAAGATTGAGACTCTCTATAGAATATGTACCCACCAAAAGCCTTGAGTGAATGTGCTTTTTTTTCATTTTAAGTCTGTTGGGTATGTACCTCATCTTAAAGCCACTAGTAAATGTTGACATTTTGTTTGTTGGTTTGGCAACACTTTGGTTAGCAACTTTATTGAGGTACATTTTACATATCATAAAATTTACCCATTTCAAGGGTATAATTATACCATTTCAAGGGTATAATTCAATAATTTTTAATAACTTTAAAGAGTGATACAACCACCACCATAAATCTGTTATAGAACATTTTCATTCCCCTAAAAAGAACCCTCAGGGGAATGGTTTATTTAAACATACTCTGTGGTGTACTGAAGATCACCTGGGGTGTGGTGGGGTGGAAGAAGCTCTTAATGCTAGAATTTGCCTAATTCCCTTTTATAAATACTCTCACCATGGACAGTTTCAAGCTGCCAAGAATTTGACATCCAGTTTGCAAAACTGAATATTTAATGAACAACTTAGGTCAGTACTTATTCCTCCAGCACACAGGGAGCTTTTTATAGGTAATAAACTGGTAATAGGTTACAATTTGAAACCAATGCCTTGTCAAGATTACCTCTACCAGAATACTGAATATTAATAAAACTTTTTTCTTTAATCCACTGGCGAGGTATGATCTATACAAAGCTTTCTGATTAATTCCATTTTTTAAAAACTCCACACAAATAAAATGATTTAATATTACATTTTTTTAAATGGCAGTTTTTAATGACTTACATTTAAATTATTTTTGATAGGTTATTTGAATAGTTTGACAAATTCTTATGTTTATATTTTTGTTAGATATAAACACATAATTTAGTGGCTACACCACAGAGATAGCATAAGTCTTTGTTCTTGGGTCCCTGTTTTTCTCAGGCTCTGGAATACGTAAATCCTGTCAGGAAAATCCTGAACTGCAGCAAATCCATCACTTGCCTTTCCAGGACATAAAACTCGCTCAGATCATAGGTTTATTACTTCTAAAATACCTAAATCAAGCAACTCAGATGCATTTCTGTGTCATATTTATAGAATGTCAGTCTAAAGACATTTATTTTCTTTCATTCAACATACATAAATGTGTCCAAAAGCAAAAAAGAAACAAGACCATCTTGAATTGTTGCTCAGCCTCCCTTGCATTCTGGCTGTATGGGATTAGGGGAAGGAGGTAGGGAGCGGGGAAGATAAAGGGAATGAAGTCTGTAATCCCAGCATTTTGGGAGGCCGAGGCAGGAGGATTGCCTGAACCCAGAGGTTTAAGACCAGCCTGGTCAATGTAGCAAGACATCATCTCTACAAAAAAATCACACACTTAGCTGGGCATGGTAGTACATGCCTGTAGTCCCAGCTACTCAGGAGGCTGAGGCGGAAGGATCGCCTGAGCCCAGGAGGTTGAGGTTGCATTGAACCATGATTGTGCCACTGCATTCCAGCCTGGGTGACAGGATGAGTTCTGGACTCAAAAAGTAAAATTAAAAACAAAAAAAGAAGAGATGAAAAAATAAAACAAGTATACGTACTAGAGACACCACCTAAGTAATAATGTTCTAGGATTGTTAGTGAGTTATTTAAAATTTCACCAATTCTTTGGTTCTAACAAATGCTTCTAGACTACAATGTGGGACTAGTATAGCAAACTTTTTTTTTTTTTTAACTAAAGGGTCAAGTAGTAAATATTTTAGGCTTTTCAGGCCTTGCAATCTCGGCCACAGCTACTCACACCTGCTACTGTTTTGCAAAAACTACCAGAGAACATAGAAACAAATGGCCAGGAGGGTGTTCATATAAAACATTATAGACAGACACTGAAATGTAAATTTTATATAGTTTTCATGAGTCACAAAATTTTTTCTTTCTTTTTTTTTTCTCAATCATTTCAAAATGTATAGCTCTTCTTGGCTCTAAGTCCACAATAAAATAGGAGGCTGGCAGGAGCTGGCCCTCAACTTGTGGTTTGCTGACCCTGGGAATAAATAAAAACAAACACAATGAATCCCTATTATGAGACAGACATTTTTCACACACTGGCTCTAGGCTTCAAAAGGCATTTGTCTCCCAACTTTACATATGAAGAGACTCAAGAGGAGAGAAATCAGGTCTCCTGAAGTCCCAAAGTGTCTGTGTCCAAAGCCCACACTTATTTCACACACCAGGTTGCTCCTGTGTTGTGCTAGCCATTATTTACTGACCACCTATTATGTGCCAGCACCATGCCACTCACACACATTGTGTCAGGGAGCCTTCACAAGAGCACTTTCAATACGATATCATCATGCTCGTTTCAGAGATCCAAATAGTGACTTTAAATCAGTCAAGGGCACTGTCCAGGTCACAGACTTTATCAGCGGTGGAGCTGAGAAACATGCCTAGAAACTTCCCCCAGAACTGATGCTCTTCCCAGGTATGGTCTGCTTCACCTGGCCACTGGTCAAAGGCTTACATTCTAATAAAGGCGATTAGTCATTATGGGATGCTTACCATGTGCCATGCATTATTATAAGCCCTTTGCATGAACTTATTCACACATTGCTGTGAGGTGGGTACTATTACTAATGTCATCCCGATTTACAGGTGAGAGAAGTAAAGGACAGAGCTTTAATTACATGCCCAAACTAGCATTCTAGTAAACCTTCAAAGTCAGTTTTGTTCCAGGGGCTTCATGCTTGACCACTAGTACAACTTCCTAATGTTAATAGAACTCTCTCCTTCCTATACTAGTATGACTTATTAGTGCTAGTGTGAACTGAGAGAAGAAAATAAAGTTCTGTGATTACTAACAATCAACAAATTTTATTCTAAAAGATATATATTTTTATTCTTTACATAATACACATACACACAAAGCAAGATCAGTATCCCAATTAATCAAAAATTCAATAAGGTTATTGAATTTTAGGTCAATTTTATTTTCAGGACTAGAAAAATTTAATAAGCTAAGAAAAATAAAGTAAATCAAAACTTCACTTCTGTTTACAGAAGTGTGACAACAACTAGGGCCATGCAGCTTGTTCCTCTTCTGTGCACAATTCTGTAATCTTGGATTCTGAAAAAGGAAGGAGGTTTTTCTGTGGTTGTACTATAGTATGTAACTAGCATATAGTTCCACCTCTCCTTGACTCAAGTAGGTTTCCTCTTCAGCTTTGTTTTTCTGTTCCATGAGTGGCTTCCTTCTACTGACAAGTGGAAATCTGTCCGACAGGTACTCCACACTGAATGGAGTAACTTTGTTTCACTCCTTCACCTTTCTATTCAGGCATAGATCCATCTGATGGATGATGGCATTAGACGAGGCAGCATGGGTAAGGCGGCAGTGAAGAAGGAATGGTTATGCAGAGACAGAAGATGTGCATGCACGTAAAGGTAGACTGTAGCATCGTGGACTGAAAGCTGTAAGGTGTCTAGACAAGACAATTACATATGGCAGGCAGGGATGGGACGACTGCAAGTGGAGAAGATGGCCTCAGAACTGATATTTTTGTCAGTTGCACTCAGCAAAGATGACATTTTATACAGAGAGAATGGCATGAGTAAAGGGGTGAAAGCAGCAAAATACATGAGAATTCAGAAAATAAAAGCCTACATGCACTCAGACTCACCTAGTCCCTGGGACCCATCTGGCTAGTCAGTAGGTCTAGCTCTGGCCTCTATTTCTGCCAGCCCTGCTCTATGAGAAGCTTCCACCTGACTTTCCTCTTGTAATCCTGTTTTCATGACCATACATATAGAATTTCTTCTTTCTTCCTCCCTTCTTTCCTTCCTTCCTCCCTCTCTCTCTCCCTCCTTCCTTCCGTCCTTCCTTCCTTCCTTCTTTCTTTCTTTCCTTCTCTCCACCCCCTTTGTTTTTCATTCTTTCTTTCTTTTGTTTCTGAGTTGGAGTTTCACGCTGTCACGCAGGCTGCAGTGCAGTGGTACAATCACAGCTCACTACAACCTCGACCTCCTACGGTCAAGTGATCCTTCCACCTCAGCCTCCTGAGTAGCTGGGACTATGAGCGGGCATGACCACACCTAGCTAATTTTTTTTATTTCTTGTAGAGGCAAGGTCTCACTATATTACCCAGGCTGGTCTCAAACTCCTAGGTTCAAACAATTCTTCTGCCTTGGTCTTCCAACATGTTGAGATTACAGGCATGAGCCACTGGTCCCAGCTCCTTAGACTTTTTTTTTTTTTAAGTCTGAGTTGGTTTCTGACTCCTATCAACTCCCCTAAAGAATAAATTCCTATTCTGAACACATATACTTTTGATTCCTATCCCCTGATATGGATCTGCCTGAAACCAGCCACAGTCCACACAGCTGGGTATTACTAGTGTTTCTGACTCATTTCCATCCTCTCTGTGGTCACACTTCCCCTACTCCCTGCCCACTAGTGCCTGTCTCCACTCTCTGTTATTGTACCTTCTTTGCTTAAAAATGTGTATAACTATAAAAAGCATAAGAGAATAACTAAATTTATTTTGATAACAGTATGATGGCTATGTAAGATGTTATTTTTTAGAGACACATATTATATTATTTAGTATAAAAGTTGTCATGATATCTGTAACTTACTTTAAAGCTATTCATCTAAAAAATGTATAAAGAAAACATATGGCTGGGCATGGTGGCTCATGCCTGTAATCCCAGCACTTTGGGAGGCTGAGGCAAGAGTATTGCCAGAGCCCAGGGGTTTGAGACCGGCCTGGGCAAATTGGCAATACCGCATCTCTACAATTAATCAAAAAATTAACTAGGTGTTGTGGTGCACACCTGTAGTCCCAGCTATTTGGGGACTTGAGGTGGAAAGATCTCCTAAGCCCAGCAGGTTAAGGCTGTGGTAGCTGTGAGCATGCCACTGCATTCCAGCCTGGGTGACAAAGTGAGACTCCAACTCAAAAAAAAGAAAAAATATGGTAAAAGGTTAAAAATTATTCCACCTAAAATGTGGGTATTATATATACTATTTTTCTAGTTTCCTGTATATCTAAATTTATTCATAATAAATCATTTAAAATAATAGTAATATATCTTAATTATTAAAAATGTGGGAAGTAAAGAAAACCACCAAAATGTCAACCATATACTACCACCACAAATAACATTGTTCAACTTTTTTCCATCTTTTAAAAATGTTTTTCTATAAACATACATATATACACACACAGATTGAATTGTAACCACATTGTATATATGATTTTTTTCTTGTTTTTGGTAGGATATTTTTCTAGCATCTCTTCTTGGTCTGTCTCAAAGCAGGCTCTGGGTCTGGTCTTCCCCAGACCAGCCTTTCCCACTGCTAGAGTTTGGATTTTTAGGTTGGTCCAGATTCCAGAGTGCCTAAAATAGATTTGGTCAACGCAGAATATGGACTAACTGAATGTTTGTGGGAATGTGGAATGACACAGTCATCATGCTTTGGTTTTAGGTAGATTCATCATAATAGATTCAGCATGATAGGTGGCAGTGCGTCCAGAGCCAAGAACACTCATTAGTGAAGCAGTCTGCTGACCTGGAATAGCCAGGAAGAAACAGGAGTGGAAACCAGTCATTCCATTGAGCTAAACATAAGTGATTCATAGCCAAATGAAACTGGTTCTACCACTTTTGTGAATTTTTTTTTCAAAATGATATCAAATAAAATTTTAATACCTTAATGTCTCCCAAATATCTCCTTTGTTTGCTTCATCACTATAAATTTTTACATGTGCCTGTGTTTCCTAGATTTCCTGCCATTCCTAGGCTTCACCAGTGGATTGTATGTTTTGAGTTGATTCACCAGATAGTCTTAGAACCATTTGCCAGTGTCAACGCTGAGATGTTAAGAGGTTTGGCTACCTACTTGAGGCTAGATCATAGTAAACTTCTTTCCATGGTGAACTCCTCAGGAGCAGGGCTGCAGGTTATTCTCCACCTGAGCATACCATTTGACAAAGAGCAGATGCTTAAATGTGTGCTAAATTGTCCCAAGTTGAGTCACAACCAAGACCAGAACTCAAGGCTCCTGATTTCCACCTGTGAGCTCTCAACCACACGCACCAGCATTGGTGATGTACTTGCGTTCATCACCCCCATACTCACTCAGTCCCCTTAAGCCCAGTGGTTGGTTGGTTTGTTTTTCTGTTTATTACTTAGAGACAGAGCATCACTCTTTTGCCTGTACAGTACAGTGGCACAATCATTGCTAACTGCAATCTTAAACCCCTGGCCTCAAGCGATCCTCCCACCTTATGAGTAGCTGAGACTATAAGCATGCATCACCATGCCCAGCTAACTTTTAAAATTTGTTAGAGGCAGCATCTTGCTATGTTAGGGTTAGGGATAGGGTTAACTGTGTTACCTGTGGCCCTAGATATGGGGAGTAGCACATATGCGACAAATTTGCCATGTATGGTCTAGAGAACTCAGAGAGTGTGTCAGTATCATCCGAAAGTGAGAAGAATTTTGAAAATAAAGAAAAAAGCGACAAATTTCTCTAAAAAGAGTACTTTTGTTGGTTGTTCAACTCCAGGGTCTTTTATTGTTTATTTTTATATATTTATTTATTTACTATTGTGTTTAATTATATTTACTTTTTCTTTCTTTTTTAACTTTATTATAAAGACGTGGGGCACAAGTCAGGATTAGGTACATAAGTAATGTGTACGCAGGTGAAGTTTGCACCTCCAACTGGTCCTCATTTCCCCTGGTTTAGAATTAAGTACCCTTTGTGTTTTTACACGCTTTCCCCCTTTCTCCCTCCCCTATCAGTATTCCATTGCCCATCCCTTTCTTGTGTTATTGTGACTAATGTTCAGGTCCCACTTATGAGTGAGAACATGTGGTATGTGGTTTTTTTGTTTCTGCAATAGATTCCTAAGAATGATTGTCTCCAACTCCATCTGATTTGCTGAGAAAACAGGAATAAGACAAGGTTGCCCACTTACCCCCTCCTGTTCAACACGGTGCTGGAAGTCCTTGCTAGAGCAATCAGACAAGAGAAGGAAATCAGGGATATTCAAATAAGAAAAGAGGAAGTTAAGCTATCCCTCTTTGTGGGCGATATGATCCTATACCTTGAAAACCCAAGGGAGCCCATCAAAAACCTCCTTGCGCTGGGCTCGGTGGCTCAGCCTGCAATCCCACGCCTTTGGGAGGCTGAGGTGAGTGGATTGCCTGAGCCCGCGGGTTCGAGACCCGCCTGGGCAGCGAGACCTCATCTCTACAATAAATCAAAAAATCAGCCAGGTGTGGTAGTGCATGCCTGTAATTCCGGCTACTTGGAAGGCTGAGGCGGAAGGATCACCTGAGCCCAGCAGGTCGAGGTTGCGGTGGCCGGGATCGGCCACTGCAGAGTGAGACTCCAACTCAAAAAAAAAAAACCTCCTTGCATTGATAAAGGACTTTGGTAAAGTTTCGGGGTAATTCTAGGGCCTTTTGCTGCTTTCATACAATCAATAGTTTTGTTCCTGCTTTGGGTTGAAATGCATGTCTTCTTTATGACTCTGATGGAACAGAATCTAGATTCTGTTTTCTTTCTCTTGGCCAGGAAAGGAGAAAATATGTCATTAAATATATGAATAATCTACAGAGGTGGTTTACCAAGAAATTTTGCCAACAAGAAATCTATTCTCTGAACGGATGCATGACTTGTGTTTTAAAATGAAAGACTGAGACGGGCGTGGTGGTTCACTGTAATCCCAGCATTTTGAGAGGCAGAGGCAAGAGGATTGCCTGAGCTCAGGAGTTAAAGAAAAGCCTGACCAACATGGCGAGACCTTGTCTCTACAATAAATTAGAAAATTAGCCAGGCATGGTGGCTTGTGCCTGTAGTTCTAGCTACTTGAAAGGCTGAGGCAGAAGGATTGCCTGAGCCCAGCGGGTTGATGCGGAGGTGGCCGTGAGCATGCCACTGCACTCCAGTCTGGGCGACAGAGACTACGACTAAAAAATAAAATAAAATAAAACAAAACAAAATAAAATAAAATGCAAGACTGCTTTCTGTGCCTGGCAGTTCTTTTCAGTATTATTTTGCATCACTTCCCAACATAAACACTATGCTCCATCTAGGCATTCGCTTGCCTGCATTTACCATATGTGTACCAACCCCAGTGCCTTGGCTTATGCCATTCTTCCTCTTTTCTCTCACTACTGAATGAATCCTATACCCATTCTTCAAGCCCCAACTCGTGATCTTGCTCCTCCACGAAGCTTGCCCTGATTATTCCAGCCCACTGCGACCTCGCTCTGCTATACCATCTACTGTTTGTACCACTAAGATGGCAACTGTTGAGTGATTTTTTTTCTGTTAACCTGCAGATGCTTGCCTTTTCCTTCCCATTGGTACTGAAAAGCCACTTAGTATGCTGCTTTGCCTTTCTCTCCAGATGCCAAATACTGTGAACTGAAGCCGTTGACATCGAAGTGAATTAAAGGTTTTAGGTCCAAGAGTCCTTCACATCTACACTTCTCAAATACTAAACCGCATAACAACCACACGGGGGGGGGGCTTATCAGGTCGAGGGTGGGGACTGAGCATACGCATTTCTAACATGATTCTAGGGGATGCTGATGCCGTCGGTCCATACTTTGAAGAAACAAGGTTTTGCATTGTTTTTCAAAGGTCAAGTGAAACCCATTGTAAGTTATCTTACAGTGAACTGACCAATACTTGGTCAAAAGAAATGGAAAATAAAATATTCCAGTAAATAGCATATAGAAAGATAAGCATTGTTTCCTGTAACTGTGTGTGTGTGTGTGTGTGTGTGTGTGTGTGTGTGTGTGTGTGTGTGATATGTCAGGAGTGCCAAAAAAATGTATATACATTTTAGGGAAGGAAAAAAATTGTATTAAAATCATAATATTCAATATATACTGATAACAAAAGATGAATACAAGTCATGTTTGACTTCTGCAATTACAAGAGGTACTCAAAGTGGTTACCATCCATGTCCAGACACTTCTAATTATGGCTAAAAGTAATATATAGATGATATCTCTTAAAATGTGTGTGTGTGTGTGTGTGTGTGTGTGTGTGTGTGTGTGTGTATAGAGAGAGTGATAAAATGTATTTTATGCTGTGAATCAATTCAAAAAGTTTGAACGCCTCTCCTTAAAGGACAGAGAAATTGAGATTAAACTTAAATCCATAAATTAAGACCATAAAACTCAATGGGATAAGAAATGATGGGTATCCCAATATTCTGAGTCAATTTTTAAGAAGGTTCTAGCCCGAAAAGGTACTAGAATTAAAGGCGAGGAGTCTGCACTGAGGACCAGCCTTCTGGATCTAGCTTGTCTGCCTTCTCTGTGGTTGAGTTTATTTCCTGTACCTTATTGAGAGGCTGTTATGAAAATTCTTCAGTGGGTGGGTGTTTCCTGATTTGTTACTGTGTCATGGAAGGGATAATACCACTGTTTCCTTCAAGGTCAACTGCTAGTTTTGATCATCTTATAAACTCAGTACAGATATTCTTTTGAAGCTTGATTAGTCTCTGCTCTGTTGACTCTTAGCCTTGAGACATAATTATGATAATGTGTGGGCCTTGCGGGGGCAGAAAAAGAAGAGCATAACACTACTTCACGCGTGTTGTTATATATAGTCATTTCTTGTGCTTTTTTACTTTTCAAGGAAAATGAGACCAGAAGATTTTTCTTTTTTACGAACCTATTCCAAACTGCATAAAAGTGTATTCCCAACACATAGCCCAATGTCTGGCATATTTATCATACTTTGTATAATTTAGGAAAGCTTGTTAGTTGTTCTTGTTCTCTTCAGTGCAAGTTAAATGTGTAAAATGTTAATACAAGAAGATAATGTTCCAATATATGGAAACAAAGTTTTATTTCTGTATTGCTAGTCACCTTGATGGATGAGTGAACTGAGGTTGCCACTCACAGGGGTCACTTGGCTCCTAAGTGAAAAGTTGTTGGAGTAGAATGACTGGAGACAGTGGTGTGTTGTGGCCTCTCTCACCAATTCTCACTGACACTATGGGAATGTGTGGGGTCCAAGTTGTCTGCTCATTAATATCCGTTTCACTTGGCATTTCCCAGCAGTGAAAAGTTTACTTATTGTACTTAATTCTGAAAACATCACCCTTCTAAGAGCAGCAGGGGACAATGACCTATTTGGAAGCTTTTCTCACCAGTTAATTCAGTGTGAATCAGCCACGGTGATGCAAATGTAAAGAAAACAGATGCAGTCTGAAGCCGCCTTATGTGTATCCTGCAGCTAGAGTAAGGGGAGCCTGCCCTGCTTTGTTTTGCACAGAGAAGCTTACATTTAAGATAGGTTTTACATTTTTGAAAAGTTTTTCAGAGCAGATAAGGTCTCTGGGTGATAAAGTCCCTGGATGATAAAGGGGTTGAAAACCTGTTATATGAGAAATTGACGACGATGGAAAGAGGAGAGGGTGCATTCTAAAACCTGTCAATTATTTGTATAAGTATCATCCATGTAACTTCAAGAAGTCGCACTGGAACCACCTGCTGAAAGTCATTCATATAACAGGAACTGGCAATTCAGTGAAGGCAAGAGTTTTCTGTCCATTGATCACTGAAATGTGGACTGAGCTTGCCTGCACAAGTACTGAGTTCCCTGTCATCAGCAATATGCAGGCAAAGGCTGGTTAACAGTTATGTGAGGGTTTAGAAATTATTCAACACTATATACAAAAATTGAAAGAAATATAATCCAAGCATTGTGATTTTTTCTGCAATGGGGTATACATGGCTTTTATTTACTAAGTTAAAATGTTTTAATTGTTTATTTAAAAAATAAATAAATAATATGGGCTAGCCATGGTGGCTCACGACCTATAACCCCAGCACGTTGGAAGGTCAAAGTAGAAGGATTGCCTGAGCCCAGGAATTTGAGACCAGCCTAGTGAGATCTCGTCTCTTAAAAATGAAATATAAATAAATACGTACATAAATAAGACTTTTGTAATCATCAGAGGTGAGTTTACTGTGAAACCAATGAAACGTCAGCTCAGATCTCTTTTCTGTGCAGACCCCATCGGTGTGGTTAGTAAATGTCAACTAAATAGTATTTAAAATTAGTCCTTGTACACAATAATCTAAAATGTTCTGAAATCCTTCAGCTCACATATGAAGGAAACCTGATAAGGATTCTGAATTCACTAACAATCCTAAAAATTTCATCACCAATATCACATTGGAAAGCAGAAAATAACTTTTCTATACTATCATTAATTTGTTTGTGTTCTGGATGAAAGGTTGAATTACTGTTCTGCACTGTCTATAGAAAATTGTATTATAAGATTGTTATTATTTGAAGAGACAATCAAAGACTATACAGCAAAAATGGACAAATCATAGGGATGTGTTAATGAATAAAAATAAGTTGTTTTTCTCAGTTTTATGATGTTTGAGATATGTCAGCTTTCTAAATTTGTAATTTGTGAATCGTCATTCTACACAAATATTCCTTATTTTATTCTTTTATCATTTTATATAATTTTCCTTAAAAAGAACTCTAAATATTACAAGCTTCAAGACAATCAAAGTCTAGCTCTTACTCCTAATAGTCAAAATAACAAATTTTTTAACATTTTAATATAGTTCTGATGACAGGACCTTTAAGTGCATACAAGGATGATTCTGTGTAATGATTTGTCAGACGTGCATATTGAGCCTAAGGGGCTCTGTAGACATCAGCCAAGGAGCTGTCAGCATCCAGGGCTTAGTACAACCCAGCCTCAAGCTCCCCCATCTTCATCCTCACCATACCCGAATGCTGTCTTTGTCACTCACTCTGAATTCTCTCATGGCTACATGCTGCTCTGATTGCCATACTTGCCTGGCATTCTTTTGCTTCTAGGTCTTTGTTCCTGTTTTATTCCCTACCATGTATATCTCTATGAACAATTGTCACATCATATCCCACCAGACTTTAGAAAAAAAGTCTCTCTCTCTCTCTCTCCCCTACCACCCCACCTTCTCTTTCTCTCTCTCTTTCTCTGTTTTTTCACCTAAGTTCCTAGGCCAGTTCCAGCTGTGTAGTTGAATAAATGAAAGAATAAGGTAAATTATTAACAGGGTTATTTCTGGCTGTTGGATTAAAAAAAGAAATTAGCTGTTTTCTTTTTTCTAATTAAATGTTAATTATGCAATTAGTGTAGGATTTTTTTTTCACTATAACAAGCTAAATCAGGAAAATTTGATCAAGCTTATGTGTTTTAGACAAAAATTTCAATCCTGGTTCCTCCTGCAAAGATATCATATTTATGAATTCGGTGTGTATTTTTAGGTTCTTATTTTATGCCTTTACATATCTTAATATGTAAATGCATGTGTGTTGTATTGGAGTTTTTTGGGGGAGGGTGTTAAAACTAATTGGTATAATACTGTGCCTGCAACCAATTCTTCTAACTTCACAATGTATGTTGAGATCTACCAACTTTGCTATATGTATACACAAATAGCTTCAGTTTCTCATAATGCAGTTAGCATTATGAGTGTGACAATTCTTGGTTGTTTAGGACTACATCATTCTGTGTGGGCTGTTAAGCATTCCTGGCACCCTCTCAGAAAGTGACCAATAGCACCCCATCCCCTATCTTCATTATCTGGCAAACAAAAATGTGCTCAAACCTTTCAAACACTTCTGGTTAACTTTTTTGGCTGAGTGTGGTGGCTCATGCCTGTAATCCAAGCACTTTGGAAGGCTAAGGAAGGAGAATTGCTTGAGCTTAGGTGTTCAAGACTGGCCTGGGCAACATAGCAAGACCTTGTCTCTACAGAAAAATCGAAAAATTAGACAGCCATGGTTGTGTGTACCTGTAGTCACAGCCACTTGGAAGGCTGAGGCAGAAGAATTGCCTGAGCCCAGAAGGTCAAGGATGCAGAAACCAGGATTACACCATTCCACTCCAGCCTGGGTGATAGAGTGAGACCCTGACTCAAAAATAATAATAATCTCATTCTACGCACCCTCAGCTTTATTTATCATTTCCCAGTTGATGGACATGTAGGATGGTTCCAAATTTTTACTCTCATAAACTATTCTGCAGTGAACACTTTTGCTCATATTTCCTTCTGCTTGTGTGTGAGTGTTTCACTATGCAGACACTAGAAGTAGAATCTCTGGTCATGTGGCCATGTTAGCTACACTTCACGTGCTAAATTCCTTCCAACTTAGATCACTATCAACAATGGGCAATAATATCCATGGCCTCCAATTCGGCAATACTTACACTTAAAAACTCTTTCATTCTAACCAATCTAGTACGATAAAGAAAAATATCACATTGTTGTTTTAAATTTGCATTTCTCTGATTAGTGGTGATATTATTTAGTTGAAACATTTTTTTCTCTAAAAGACTTGCTTTTTCTTCTTTACATGCATATATTTTAATGTTTACTATATATGCTTTATAATTGGAAAAAAGGAATATATACTTAAAAAATAACTTAAGTATCTTTGAAGTTTTACTTAGATGTTGACTCGTTCAAGGAACCTGGTTTTGATCTTGCTTCCTAGAACATTCTTTGGATATTCTAGTCTCTCTTGGATATAGTTTGCAATGTACCAATCTTATCTTCCTGACTAGATTAATGATTTCTTGTAGCCCAGTCTGGGGCTGTTTCATGTTTGTTCACTTTGACTTCCCTTGCACATGTTTTGCAGAGATGAAAGCAATGATAGAAGGTTAGAAAAAGGTTGATTGTTGGAAAACTACCAAGTGAACTCTATTTTTTTTTTTTAATTGGAGTCTCACTCTGTTACCCAGGTTGGAGCACAGTGACACACTCACAACCACCCCAGTATCGACCTGCTGGGCTCATGCGATCCTTCTACCTCAGTCTTCCAAGTAGCCAGAACTACAGGTGCATGCCACCCTGCCCGACTAATTTTTTGATTTATTGTAGAGACGAGGTCTCACCAAATTCCCTGGGCTGGTCTCAAACTCACGGGCTCAGGCAATCCATTGCCTCGGTCTCCCAAAGTGCTTGGATTACAGGCTGAGCCACCAATCCAGCCATTAACTCTATTTTTAAATTTTAGTTCTTTATAGTCACAGACTTGAACCATTCTTATGAGAGGTGGGCATGTTTCTACAAAGGATACATAATGCTATTGGGATACACAATGTTATTGGGAAGAAAAACTCTGCAAAGTTTCTAGGAAAGGAATGCTTAGGCTTGCCTAGGCCTGAGATTCCATAAAAACCTGAGAGGCAATATTGACTCAAGCAGAGCTACCACCTGGAAATTACCCCTCAGAATTTTCCAAACTGCAGCACAGTGTGATTCTTCTTGCTATATTCTCAAGTTTTATGCACTTATGGTATGTATATGGTTATCTTTTTAATTACCATAAAATCTTAAAAACTGTCATCAGGCTGTAATTAAATATCAGAAGAATTCTATTTCACACTTTAAGCACAAACTTGAGATCCCATTTAAAAGAATTCAAAGGAATGTCCAAATCTTTTATGCTTTAGAATTTTGTGAATCAAGTATTGCTTCAAATAAGTGATCTTTTGGCTTAAGCTGAATCTCATGCTGAAATGTTTATAATGAAATTAGGTACTGGTGAAATAATATTTAAGTTCTTGTGACCTGACAGATATGTCACCTATCAAAAATAATTAGAATTTGGGTGTTAGCTGAACCTGAAGTTTATTGTAGCTTCACTTTTTATTCTTCCTATTGTTCTTTGAAAGTATTTTGTAATGAACAGATTTGAACTTGTCTGGGAATCAGGTCAATGAATGGAGTTTCTCTAGGTAAATAACTCAATGGGTATTCATGTAAAATGTTTTCCACGCCTTTCAGCAAGCAAATATATTGCTAATGCAGGATGGAGGCATCTCTGCCCACAAGGGGAAATGTGCTGAAGAGTCCAGCACTTCACGCCAGTAATCCCAGGACTTTGAGAGGTTGAGGCCAGAGAACTACCTGAGCCCAGGAGTTTTAGATCAGCCTGGACAATATGGCAAGACCTCGTTTCTACAATAAAATAAAAAAATTAGCCCGGCAAGGTGATGGGCTTCTGTAGTTCCAGCTACTTGGAAGGCTAAGGTAGAAGGATCACCTGAGCCCAGCAGGTAGAGGCTGTGGTAGCCGTGATCATGCCACTGCACAAAAAAAAAAAAGAAAAGAAAAGAAAAGAAAAAGGATAGTAAAGGTCTACCATCAGGAGAAAGAAACAAGGTGCAAGCACTGTGCCTAGAATGTTCTTATTTTCGTAGAATTATTAGCAGTGGGACATCCCCCAAATGCCTCTAAATGCATAGACTATCTCTGGGAAACACAGGAAAATGGTTAACATGGTATCTTCTGAAGAAAGAAACAGGAAGATCGAGGACATATTTTCACTATGTTGCCTTTTGGATTATTTAGATTTTCTTTTTTTAAAAAACAGTGGTTTATGTTCCCCTTTCCAAAACACAAAGATCAATTTGAATCCCCTTAGGACTTCTCCAGATCTTCAGACATTTGTCAGGTCAAAATGATACTTGATGGGGCTTATATTCACTAGAAGATACCTGAATTCCTTGTGTCCAGTTTTACTGCACTCATGACAATGGACTCTAGTGTAATAGCTCAGAGGTTTCCCCATGAAATATAGTACCACACTTCCAAAAGAGTGCGAGAGAGAGGCCAAAAATAAAAGAGGAAAATATTGGTCAAAGCCTATTCTTGTAATTATTTTGACTCGGACTATTTTAAAGTTTCTGATTACAAAGCAACACTCTGTATTTGTTTGTCAGGGCTGCTGTAACAAAATACACACACACACACACACACACACACACACACACACACACACTCAAACTTGGCTTAAACAACAGAAATGTACTGGTTCACGGTGCTGGGGGCTAAAATCTGAAATGAAGTAGTCAGCAGGATTGATTCCTTCTGAGGCTGTGAGGAAGAATCCTTTCTAGGCCTCTCCTTGGCTCACAGGTGACTGCTTTCATGCCCATGTGGTGCCCTGTATGCAAGTCTGTCTCATAATTTCACCTTTTTGCCAGAAGACACCAGTCATATTAGATAAGGGATCATCCTTATGACTACATTTTAACTTGGTAAGAATCCTGCCTCCAGATTAGGTCTCCAAGATATCTGTTTTCTAAATCTGCATTTCCTAATGCACGTTTCTCTTTTTTACTTTTATTTTAAAAAATTATTATTGTTAATTTTTACAAATAGAGATGGGATCTCTCTATGTTGCCCAGGCTGGTCCTGAACTCCTGGCCTCAAGTGATTCTACCGCCTTGGCCTCCTGAAGTGCTGGGATTGCCCTCTTTAGCATATTTCCTCTTTTGGGCAAAGTTGCCTCCATCCTGCATTGAGGTACTAGGGGTTGGAATTTCAGCATATGAATTTTCAGGTCACAATTCAACCCACAACATGCTGCTATTAGCCAACTCTCTGCTTTCCCCTTTAGCTTCTCCAGAGACATCCCTGTCCTGATGTTTAGGCTGACAGCTTGGTCTCTGGGTTACTTAGGATGGAACATTGCTAGGGAATCTTTGAGAGGAAACCCCAGTGCAGGAGGAGTCGCCCCGTGGCTTGGTCTGAGTGACAGCACTGTTCTCTTTCCTTCCTAGGTGGTATCATGGCAACCTCACGCGCCATGCAGCTGAGGCTCTTCTCCTCTCCAATGGATGTGACGGTAGCTATCTCCTGAGGGACAGCAATGAGACGGCCGGGCTGTACTCTCTCTCTGTGAGGTAGGGTGCTTAAGTACTCCATGTGCCAGTCATGGTGGCTCAAGTCTGTGATTCCAGCACTTTAGGAGTCTGAGATGAGAGGACTGCCTGAACTCAGGGGTTCGAGACCAGCCTGGGCAACTTGGTGAGACCTCATCTCTACACTTAATCAAAAAAGTTAGCTGGGCATGGTGGCACACACCTGTGGTTCCAGCTACTTGAGAGGGGGAGGTGGAAGGATCACTTAAGCCCAGCAGGTAGAGGCTGCAGTGGCCATGAGCGTGCCATTGCCCTCCAGCCTGGGTGACAGAATGAAACTCCGACTCAAAAATAAAAAAGAACTTCATAAATTCAGGCTAGGCACAATGGCTCACGCCTGTAGTCCCAGCACTTTGGGAAACTGAGGTAGGAGAACTGCTTAAGGTCAGGAGTTTGACACCAGCCTGGACAAGATAAGAACTCCATAAATTCAGCATGGGTCCATCTGTCACTTACTAACTTGATCTCAAACTGCCAGAGAGCAAAACTTCTTGGTTCCTGTTGGACACCAGGTTAAAGGATTTCAAACTCTGAATGGTGAGTGTAAAAAACACTCTTGTATCAACCATTAGCAGGAAAAAAAAAAAAGAGCTGGAGGAGTCGTGAAAAATTATTCAATCTAAACTTCTCACTTGGCTGATGAACCTGAAATCCAAAGTGGTGGTGTCTGGTACCCAAGGAATCAGCGAGATAGAAACAGCACCAGAATTCAGATCCCGGACACCCTGCTCAGTGCCAGGAATCACTATTCCTTGATTTCTCTGGAAAATCAGAGTGATTTAGGGTGTTCCAACTTTCATAGTCACAAACTCAAGCTGGCAATATGCAACTTTAAAATTGTGCCTGTAAATGGATTCTGATTTTCTTTCTGGAAACTCCATTTCTTCCAAATGGTAAGAAAGTCTAGTCCCCACAGGGTGCCCCCAGCCAAATGCAGTGATTGTCCAGTTCTTACAGGGTTTTTCCACCCCACCTTCTTCTTCCTGGATGGCATTCAGGATCTGAGAGGCTATCAGTGGAAGTCACTGGTTTCCAGGCAGCACCCGACATTGGCAACCATTGACAAATAGCAAGTCTTCCTGGGCAGTTCCCCATGGATCAGGCTAAGCGTGTGAGGACTCCCTGAAGTCTCCCTTTGCCACCCACCCATTACCCTCAAACTGCTGTCGTATTACTACTCTGATGGCACCTCCATAAACCTTGGGAAGAACGTCATAGTTCACTTCATTGAGCAGTCCCTCAAGCTACTCAGAGGGTTCTCTCACCTCTTTTTCTGCTCTCCATGGTCACTCTGGTCACTAACTCAGCAGCAGCAGCTACACTCCCTTCTCCTATCTGACTCTTCTTTTCTCTCCAGTTCAGTGGCAGGTCTTTTTTTTGAGTTGGAGACTCACTGCATCGCCCAGGCTGTAGTACAGTGGCATGCTCACGGCCACCACAGCCTCGACCTGCTGGGCTCAGGTGATCCTTCCGCCTCAGCCTTCCAAGTAACTGGAACTACAGGTGTGCCACCACACCTGACTAATTTTTTGATATATTGTAGAGATGAGGTCTCACCAAGTTGCCTACGCTGGTCTCAAACCACTGCACTCAGGCAATCCCCTTAACCTCAACCTCCCAAAGTGCTGGGATTACAGACTTGAGCCACTGTGCTTGGCTAACTAAAAATTTTTTTAAAAGTCAAAGAAAAAAAATGAAAGGGTAGAGACCGCTTCAAGTCATTTTCTGCTAATCTGGGACTAGTTCTTCTCCAGGAGAACCCTATCTGAGATATTTTTATTAAACAATACATGAATGATGTGTATGTTGCATCACTCAAGAGATCATTGTTACTTAGAGATTATTATGTGATTTATATCTTTATATAGGAAAATGAATACATATTGCTATATTGAAGAAACACATAATTTTAAAAAAGAACATTAGCAGACATCTAAATCAGATACTTATCAAAACTAAGTTTGTAATGACAAAACCACCAACTTTTAGAATCTCCCACCGTCCTTTACTAGGTCCTGTAACAAAGGCAATGGAAACAGTAGACATAGTTTGGGTCTTTCAGGAGCTACTTCCTAAAAAATACATAACTCACAAACAGATATTTGTCTTATGTTATTAGCTTGCTATATTTCATAAGTTGCAATACAAATAATTTGAAATCCATTTTAACATGAAATCATTACAGGTATACCTCATTTCATTGTGCTTCAATTTATTGTACTTCACATATATAGCTTTTTTTTTTTTTTTTACAAATTACAGAATTGTGTCAACTTTGCATTGATCAAGTCTATCAGCATCATTTGTTCAACAGCATGTATTCTTTCATGTCTGTGTCATATTTTTCAAACTTTTTTTTTTTTAAGTTGGAGTCTTACTCTGTCACCCAGACTGGAATGCAGTAGCACGCTCACGGGCACTGCACCCTTGACCTGCTGGGCTTAGGCAATCCTTCCACCTCAGTTGACAAGGCATACTCTGCCAAAAAATACTATGACACTTTTTAAGATCATTAGTGATTTCAATGATAGCATAATTCTCAACTCTTTGAAAGGATTAATGGATATGCTAATATCTAAGATTATATTTCCCTTCAAAACAATGTATGTTAATAACATTTGTCATTTCTTTTTCTCTTTCAGAGCCAAAGACTCTGTCAAACACTTTCATGTTGAATACACTGGATATTCATTTAAATTTGGCTTTAATGAATTCTCATCATTGAAGGATTTTGTCAAACATTTTGCAAATCAGCCTTTGATTGGAAGTGAGACAGGTAAGTTGTGAACAGATACTTGACTTATGAAATATTATTTCAGGGTGGAGGAGAAAAAAGGCAAATTTCAATTAAAATTGTATAGTTGTCACTTTTTTTAGATCAGAAAATATAGTTTATTTAGAAAGTAAATTAGGCCGGGCACAGTGGCTGACGCTTATAACTCCTGCACTTTGGGAGGCTTAGGTGAGAGAATTGCCTGAGCCCATGGGTTCTAGACCATGATGAGACCTCATCTCTACAATAAATCAAAAAATTAGCCAGGCATGGTGGCACGAGGCTATAGTTCCAGCTACTTGGAAGGCTGAGGCGGAAGGATCACCTGAGCCCAGCAGGTCGACGCTGGGATGGCCGTGAGCTTGCCACTGCACTCCAGCCTGGGTGATAAATAAATAAATAAATAGATAAAAAGTAAATTAGAGAGAGAGAGAGAAAAGAAAGAAAATAGTGAGAGAGAGATTCACCTCCCCAAGGTAGGGGAGAGGGGTAATTGTCACTTATATTTCAGCATTCTCTTTAGGAGAAAATAATGTCAATGTACTTTGTACAAAGTAGATATTTTTTCAGAATGTGTTTCTTAATAAATTGATTAAAAGCACACAATTTATTTAAAATGGCCTATCCAGTTTAAAATAAAACAAACGATAAATAAAGAAAGAGAAAGGTAGGAATGACTTTGGTTCCTGGTAATTTCAGGTATGGGCAGTTTACATGTGGGTAAGAGCCACAGAAGTCAATTTTGAACATTAAAAAAAATAAAATTCTAATTTAAATTTCCACAGAGATCACTGAAGATTGAAAATATTGACTTGAAAGTGATCTTTTGAGTTATAAAATTTTTTTCAGTGTCTTGGTTTCTTATAAGTTTTTCTTTCTTCTTCCTTCCTTCCTTCCTTCCTTCCTTCCTTCCTTCCTTCCTTCCTTCCTTCCTTTCTTTCTTTCTTTCTCTCTTTCTTTCAATTCAGAGTCTCACTCTGTCAATCACAATGATCACAACTCACAGCAGCCTTGACCTCCCAGGTTCAGGCAATTCTTCCACCTCAGTGTCCCAAGTAACTGGGTCTACAGGCACGTACCACCATGCCCAGCTAAGTTTTTTATTTTTATTTTTGTAGAGATGAGGTTTCACTATGTTGCCCCAGACTGGACTCAAACTCCTGGGTTCAAGCAATCTGCCCACCTTGGCCTCCCAAAGTGCTGGGATTACAGACATAGGCCACTGCAACTTCCTAAGTTATTAAACTTATACAAACTTATAAGGACTTAACTATGGCTGGAAAAGTTTGAGATTTCCTGTTTGAATAGAGTCAAATCAGAAAATTTATGTTAAAAAAGCCCAAATACTTGAATTATCTAACTTGTTTGCCTATGTTATTTAAATAAAGTAAAAGTTTACTCTTATATTTGTGATACAAGATCACAACCTTATTTGTCCTACATGACGATAAATCTCAGTTAATCTAAGACTGGGAAGTTTCAAGAACCTGTGGCACAGGAGGAACTCAAAACTTCATAACACGGCTGGCTACCATGAATTCATGCATACGTATTTTCTTAGTAACCTAGGCTTTCTGTTAATTTCAAGGTGGTGGGAAGAGATGCCATCATCAGCTTCTGTCTTTTGTGCCATTTATGTGACCTGGACAGTCCCTGATATGAATCATACAGTAGCTAGCACAGATGAAAAGCACAACGGAAACTATACAATACTTGCTTTGCTTTATAGTGATCGCATCAGGCCAATAGTAGAATATTCCAAACTAAAAAAATGGAAGCTATAGTTGATTTTTTTGTTTCTGGTAGAAATTCTCCCATTCAGTTCAGAAAATCACTTCAGCATTTAACCAGTAGTTGTTCTCATAAACAAATCACAATCGGGATGTATTTATTTCCATTGCTACCTTGGCATTGGCAAGCATTTCAGTCTCTCAGATCCCATCACTTCAGACTTGTTTCCTACTTGTGGCCAACTCTGCACTTGATTTTGTTCAATTCTCGGCCACTAGCAATGGAGAGGAGATTTTTAAAGCCAGTGCTTTGTTTTGTGTGCCTCTATTTTTGTCCTTCTCTACACCCACCAGATTCTGGCTCAGTGCAGGGCACTTGGGGTGAATGAATACGTGAATAAATGGATAACTATGAGTAAGAACTCTCTGTGGCCTTCAAAGCCACTAGCATTGTTACCTTTCTGCCTTTTCTTCTTTCCCCAAGTGAAGGCAGCTTGCTTCTTTTAAACTCCTCTCCTAGACTCTACATTCAATTCTTCTGATCCTTCTTTGTGCTTCTCCCTGGCCCTTTTCCAAGTTAGGGAAAAAGGTATGTAGTCTGCCTACTGGAAGATTTCAAAACATTTGCAATCAGAGTGAATGCAGTGCTTTCTGGTTGAAACTTTTTGGTACTAATTCAATCACCAGGTGAGAGGATCACTCAAGGCTGTCCTCCAAAATAAAGGTGCCTTGACATTGCATTTGGGGTTATGCTAAACTTCCCTGTAAATACATTGTTTTGAGTAAAGCAGACTTCTGATGAATGCATTAGGGATGGTAAGGATTTCTAATCCAGACTCCTGTAGTGGTTTCTCTAAAGCTAAACTTGCTGTATCATTATCATTACTGTAATTACTATTTTATTTATTGCAGTAAAACTCAAGAACCTAATATTTTTATCCTCTTTACTGCCTTCCCTCTGTTCGATTCATTATCTAATGAAGAATTTGCTGCCATATGAACCCCTGCTTCAGGCCCCTGGTGCTGATATGTACTTGACTTGCTGGTTCCAAGCCCTTGGGTTAGAGTCCGCTAGCTGTATTCCTCTTATCCAGACGAAGGTAAAGCCACTAAGGCTGGGATCAAGGGGCAAAACCCGTGACAGATGAGTATTTCACTCTTGCCCTTCTGGGAGTAATAGGCCTCAGGAAACAAGATAATGTGGTAAACTCTAAAATCCAGAAGGTCCTCGGAAATCACAGAGTCAGCACTGCAGCCTATAAAGAATGGTGAATGGAAGCTGGTATGCCACCTTCCAAAAATAGGTCTTTTCTTCTTGTTCATTTAAGAATTGGCTCCTGGTAGTGGATCAGGAGACTTCCAAGCTGATGATTTCTTGTTTATCATCAGATGAAGTACAAATTCATCTTACAGTTCATGTTTGATTACAATCACCAGGGCAAGCCTTTGTTCACACAATGGGTGAGGCCCTGCTTGGGTTCTCAACTTCAGATTCCCAGAATGGAAAGGACTAGAATGAGATATTACAGGCCACTCCTATTAGCCAGATCCCTCCTAGACCCAGCTTTCCTCTTGGAGGGCCTAGAGAGAGATTATTAAAAAGAGACTTTTATCCAGGCACGGTGGCTCACACCTATAATCCCAGCACTTTGGTAGGCCAAGGCAGCAGGATTACTTGACCCCTGGAGTTCGAGACCAGACTAGGCAACATAGAGAGACCACATCTTTACAAAAATAAAAAAATTAGCTGGGTTTGGAGATGTACTTGGTAGTCCCAGCTACTCAGGAGACTGAGACAGAAGGATTCCTTGAGCCCAGAAGGTCCTAGTCTTTCTTATATTTATCTACTGGCAGGAATGGCATTATGTTTGAGTGCAATGAAAATGATGTCCAAAAAACCAAAACTTTACCCTTTTGCCTGTTTATTATATATAATCCCTTCAGCAGAGTGAAACCCAGAATACTTGGTTCTGGGTCATAAGAAAATCTTTGCACTTAGGTGAAAGTGTTGACCCAAAGAAATGAATACCATTTTAAGATATCTTTTTACGTATTCTATTTCTATTTTCTACTCTTTAAACTCTCAGGATTTCTGTTTCCTAATCTGAGGAGCAAGGGTTTCCTATACAAGATCTAAGCCTCCTGCCAACGTTGACTTTATTATTATAATTTTCCCTTTCCTTTGTCAAAATCTGCATTTAATGTCTCTCATCTCCATTAAAGTTTCTGTTCACTCTAATTTTTGCTTATCAATACTCATGAATGCCCTTAAGATACTTATAATTCTTTTTTTTTCTTTTTTTTTTTTTTCTGAGTTGGAGTCTCACTTTGTTGCCCAGGCTGGAATGCAGTGGCATGATCCCAGCACCCTTGGCCTGCTGGGTTCTGGCAATCCTTCTGCCCCAGCCTTGCAAGTAGCCAGAACTACAGGTATGTGCTACCATGCCCAACTAATTCTTTATTTATTGTAGAGACAAGGTCTCGCCAAGTTGCCTGGGCTGGTTTCAAATCCCCAGCCTCAGGCAATCCACTTACCTCGGCCTTCCAAAGTGCTGGGATTACAGGCTGAGCCACCAAACCCAGCCAACTTCTAACATTTTAATCTTCAGAATTTTATACAAAGCATAGTTTGAAACAATGTTTTGTGTTGCATATATACTTAGTGATGATTAAATTCAGAATTTGTCTTTCATTTGTTATAGTAGGATGTTTTATAAAACATATTCATATGTATGCATGTTTTCTAAACTAATCTCAAATGGACTTGAAAGTTTGAGACATTTTTTTTATTAGTATAAACATGTTTAGGTTGGGCACATGCCTATAATTATAGGCTCATGCCTATAATCCCAGCACTTTGGGAGGTTAAGGTGAGAGGATTGCCTGAGCCCGTGGGTTTGAAAGCAGTCTGGGCAACTTAGTGAGACAATAATCATCTCTACAATAAATCAAAAAATTAGCCGAGCATGGTGGTGCATGCCTGTAGTTCCGCCTACTTGGAAGGCTGAGGCAGAAGGATCGCCTGAGCCCAGTAGATCTAGGCTGTGGTGACGGCAAGTGTGCCACTGCACTACAGCTTGGGCAATAGAGCGAGACTCTGATTTAAAAAAAAAATGTTTAATTATTAATTTTTACTGTACCCTCTTGATAAAATTAGCTAAGCTTCATACATATTCATGCATACATATATGTTTTATATAACATCCTACTATAACAAATGAAAGACAAATTCTGAATTTAATCATCACTAAGTATATGTGCAACTCAAAACATCGTTTCAAACTATGCTTTGTATAAAATTCTTGAAAATGTAGAAGGTGGCCGGGCGTGGTGGCTCATACCTGTAATCCCAGCACTTTGGGAGGCAGAGGCGAGAGGATTAAATGAGCCCAGGGGTTCCAGACCTGCCTGGTCAACTTGGTGTAACTTTGTCTCTACAGTAAATAAAAAAATAGCCATACATGATGATGTGTACCTGTGGCTCCAGCTACTTGGAGGGCTGAGATGGAAGGATCATCTCCCAGTAGGTTGAGGCTACATTGGCCAATGAGTGTGCCACTGCAATCCAACCTGGGGGACAGAGTGACTCTGACTCAAAAAAAAAAAGAAAAAAATGTGGTGGCATGTATCTTTATGTTATGTCCAAATATTATTAGAACAAATATTACCTTTCCAACTACCTTTTGTTTATATTTCAATAACTTTTAATATAAAATTTTCATGTACAATTTATCATTCTGTGTTACAAGTTTAATTACCTAACTGGCATGAGAAAATATAATACAAGTCAAGTGTCATGTTTGTGCTTACCCTTTACAATAATTGGTTCTCAGTTTTGAAGATCCTATCTGGTTCTTTAGTAAATGTCAACTCTCCACTTCTCTTTTTGTTTTGCTATGGAGATTTCCAATCTTTTGATAACTGCTACAGCAATTATTATTTTATTTTGCGACATCAGCCATTTTACTCAGGTGGCATTTAAAAATAATGAAGTTAAATTAATTTTAATTTGAGAATTTTGTGATATTTCTGAAAATAACTAGTGACAACCTGAAATTTTGCCGAACTACAACCAAGAATCACTTCTTTGGTTTATGTTTGCCAAAAATAAAAGTTTGTCTTAGTTTGTAGATGAGATGTGTTTGAAAAAGGAAAAGGCAAGTGAGAAAGGATATGCAGCCAGCATTTGTGGAGTGTTTGCTAAATTCCAGGCACTCTGCTACATGTTTTCCCCCTCATCAAATCATTTAACCCCCTGTAGCGGGCACAATGGTTCACGCCTGCAATCCCAGCACTTATGGAGGATGAGGCAGAAGGATTGCTTGAGTCCAGGAGTTCAAGATCAGCCTGGTCAATACAGTGAGACCTTATTGCTACAAAAATAAAATAAAATAATTAACCAGGTCTGATGGTGCATGCCTCTAGTCCCAGCAACCAAGAGGCTGAGACAGGAAAATCACTTGAGTCCAGGAGTTTGAAGCTACAGTGTGCTATGATTGTACCACTGCACTCCAGCCTGAGTGACAGAGCAAGAGCCTGCCTAAAAAGAAAAAAAGAAAAGAAAAAAAAAAATCTAATCTTAACCACAATAATACATACAGTGTTCCCATTTTCAGATGAGGAAATAAAAAACTTAGAGGTTTTAAGTTGCCCTCCCAAGTTTGCACAGCTAGTAAGCATCAGAACTGAGGTTAGAATCTAAGGCCTCTTGGTTCTAAAGTATAGGTGTTTTCCACGCATCTTGCTGTCTCTTGAAATGGTTCCCACAGTGACCCTGCGGTACAATACTGTTACAACCCAGCATGGCCTTAAATAGATTTGGATGGGAAGAAGTCCTGCCACAATAATGCAATAGAATGATTGTAGGACGTGGCAGGGCTACAGTGCATGTCTTAGTCCTATCCCTTAGTATCTTTTTCTCCTCTTCAAAACCTATAATAATGTGCTTGATGTGTGATGTAAACCTATTGTTTCAGAGAATGTGAATCAATAAATACAAAATCTCTTTGTATTTATTGCTATTCTCATTTTATTTACATGAGTTGCCATTTGAGAAATTATACTAGAGGAACTCTTAAAACATAAAAAGACTGACTAGAAAATATCCCCAAAATGTCAGGCAGGGTGGCTTACATCTATAATCTCAGCACACTGGGAGGCTGAGGCAGAAGGATTTTTTGAGCCCAGGAGTTCAAGACCAGTCTAGGCAACATAGCAATACATTGTCTCTACAAAAAAAAAATCAAAAAATAAGCCAGATATGGTGGTACATGTCGCGAGCCGAAGAAAGACGACACCGACACCGTTCTTCTGCGGACAAGTTTACTCCAGGTCTTAATGTGCTCTTTACAAAGACAAAATGGCTCTCTCCTCTGGCGCAGTTGTTTGCCTATATATGCTGCCTGGCAGCCAACGTACTGCGGCTACGTGGTTGTTTCTGATAGGTTATTCTACCAGCCAGCGGCCATGTTGTTTATTGCATAATACATATTTTTTATAACATGATGAAAGCTTCCCACATCTCCCCCTTTTTGTTTATATGACAGGAGAGGCTAGAGCCCACAGCCCCCGTTTTTTCCTTGGGCTATGTACCCCAGTCCCTGGATCGCCGAAGTACAACCCAGCAACTGTGCACCGGCCCGATGCCTTTTGCAGGGGACGGGTGGTTGCGGCATCAACCCGTATGCAGCTGGGGATAACCTCCATGGAGTTTACCCATCGGGGCTCCAAGTGCAGTCAACGGCTGGCATCCTGTCACTGTTGATTCTTCACGGCTGCAAGCCAGACATGGGGAGAGTGCCCTTCCTCCAAGGCCAAAATTGCCTGCGCGAGCAGGGCCATATCAGTGTTTCGCCTACGGCGTAAAGTGCACAAACAATATAGGCAAACAACTGCCAATCCAATGAGGAGAACACCAAAACATCCCATGCCCGCCCACTCCTTCAAATGATGGGCGGCTCGCGCAATCCAGGACGCTAGAGTTTGTGCCACGACAGGATCCACTCTGGTAGAAATCACTGTAATAATCTCGTGCCGCAGCGTTTCTGTCAGATTGTCAAATTCTTGAGTCCAATTACCTACAAGATACTTAGAAAGCTCTTAAGACAAATTAGCAGTAGCTGTATAGTTGTGATATGGGATGCTAGTAATACATAGGGCTGGTGTATGAACCTCACACCCCAAGCACGCTATTTGTATCATGATGTCTATTTGCTCCTGGAGTAAATCCATACGTTGATTCAAGATCATGATACCGCTCCGCAAGTGATTATTCACATTAGATTGTGTACTTAATGCGACCGCAGTAGAATGTGCCAACGTATTTAAGGTGGTTGCTGTCTGAACAGTGGTCACAAGGGACACAGTGGTTGCGGTAGTGGCCGCGGTGGCGATAGCTATCGCTGCGATAACAGCAGCCGTGATGCCGAAATCCCGGCAGGGTCTGTACAAAGTCGTTACCTCTAGTGCCGCCTAATAGCCACAAATCGAAAGGGTTAGATGGGGCACTCATAATGGGGTTCTGGTATATAAAATTGAACCCAGGCCATGACATATTAGGGGCTGTAGCAATGTATGGGGAAAAGGTAAAATAGGGCCACTTGACCCATCCTGCTTTTCTAGCCTGGCATCCGGTCCAAGGGTGTAAGTCCGCGGAGCGAGCACTGCAGCAAAACGGTGCCCACCAAGGCTGAGGGGGATTAGGTTTACTAGTATTAAGTTGTAAAGTTGGCCAACGTCCTGATATAATGGACCCATTACTGCTTGCCAAGGTGCCGTAGATACGCGGCATGTCCAACCAAGCAGCTGTCTGATTATATAAGGTTAAACAAGTATGATTGTTATTAATATCAGAAAGGTTTAGGGAAATAGTAAAACACAACACCCCAGTAAGGGTTAAATTGCGGTCTCCAAAAGGTGTCTCGTCTTGCACATAAGGCAAGGTAGGCAAATTCAGTGATTGATTGGTAATGAAAAACCTCGGAAAAGTGTGGGCTGAATGTGTAACTGGCATCGGTAGCGGGAAGGCCGTAAGAATGCCCCACCTCTGCTCCGCTTGCCCTTCATTCATGGTCACAGTCATCCATATGACGATTTTCAGAGTCCACGTTGCCATCATCCTCGGTCTGCTCGTAGGGAACTTCCGGAGACTTGGAGGGTGGCACCGGACGAACAAGTCTCTCCGGTACCCACACCAGATCTTGACCGTTCTGTGGAAAGACACAAACAGATCCTCTCGCCCAAGTCAATACCGGGTCTGGACCCTTCCATTGACCCGCCAGTATATCTTTCCATTTCACATAGCCCCGTTCACTAGGACCTGTCTGCATATGACGGTCAGCGGCCGACTTGCCATTCACATCCAGGCGAAAAAAGTTTACAGTGAGTAAAGCTAAGGAAAGTCTCTGTTTAGGCTTGTTGGCAAGGCCAGCAGCCCCCCCTTTTTGTTTACACAAAAGCTCCTTGAGCGTGCGGAGAGCTCTTTCGACTAGCCCCTGACCTTGCGGGTTGTAAGGTAAACCATGAGTAAGGTGAACGCCCATTTGGGAGCAAAATCGTTCGAAAGACTGGGAGGTATATGCAGGGCCATTGTCTGTTTTGAGGTTGGCAGGGACCCCCCACGCAGCCCAGGCTTCAAGGCAGTGGGCGACTACATGAGAGGCCTTTTCTCCCGCCAATGCAGAAGCGAACATCACTCCGGAACAGGTGTCTATTGAGACATGGACACACTTAAGGGTCCCAAAGTCCGCCACGTGAGTGACGTCCATTTGCCACAGCCGGAGGGGGAGTAGACCTCGAGGGTTAATACCCAGAGATGGTTTAGGCTGGAAAGTCACACAAGATGGACAGGAGGTGACTATATGTCTTGCCATGTGCCTTGGGATGGAAAAACGCAGTTGCAAAGTTTTTGCGTTAACATGGAATTTGGAATGAAATTCTTGAGCACGTTGGACTGGGGAAAGGGTAAAAATGTTCACAGGGCGCGTGGCCGTATCAGCTAATTCATTACCTTTGCTTAACGGTCCAGGGAGACCGGTATGTGCACGGATGTGTTGGATAAAAAAGGGGGCTTTGCGTTGCCAAATGAGAGCCTGGGTTTCCTTTGCAACAGCGCAAATAGGGCTGTTGGGGGATATGTGATCAGCCAGTTTGAGCGCAGCCACTAGATTAACCACATATTGGGAATCTGACAGCAGATTAAAAGCTTGAGGAAAAGACTTGAACACAACAAGTACAACGTTCAATTCTGCTTGCTGTGGGGAGGAACAGTGAAATTGCAACACGACCGGGGTTTGGTCTTGAACCACGTATGCCCCCACTCCATTTTTAGAACCATCAGTAAAAATTGTGATGGCGTTTGTGACGGGTGACGCAAGACAAACACGTGGGAAAATTATTGGATGCTGTTTAGCAAAGGTCAATAGTGGATGCTGAGGAAAATGGTTGTCTATGGTTCCAGAGAATACACAAGCAAGAATGGCCCACGAATCGATTGAGGCCATTAGGATGCGTACTTGATGTAGGGTGTAAGGAATGACTAGGATATGTGGCTGACACCCAAAATGTGTTAAGCAAGCTTGCAATCCCTTTAGGGCGAGCTCAGCAACTGCAGTGGGGTAATGCTCAACAGTTTTTGTTACTGTAGCCCGCGGATGTATCCAAAGCAGTGGGCCATCTTGCCACAAAACCCCTGATGGTTGTGAAGTAGTAGGGAGTATACATAATGTAATTTATTTATCGGGGACACTCGCCGTAGCGAGGCCGCACTAATGGCTTCTTCAACTAATTTCAAAGCAGCTCTAGCTGCATCGGTAAGGGTACGAGGGGAGTCCAAATGTGGGTCCCCCACTAGCATTTCATAGAGTGGGCGTAACTCATGAGTAGTAAGCTTTAAATAGGGTCGTATCCAATTAATGTCGCCCAACAGTTTTTGGAAGTCATTGAGGGTTTGTAATGTGTCAGTTCTGATAGTAAGTTTTTGAGGTACAACCGCAGTGGCCGATATACGGGAGCCCAAAAATGTAGCGACATCCGTGCGCTGTAATTTCTCTGGGGACACGTACAGCCCATGGGCTTCAAGGGCATTACAAGTCTGCGTGAGTGCCTTATCCAATTCTTCAGTGTCTTTAGATGCAAGCAATATGTCATCCATATAATGGATGCATCTTAATTTCGGGAATTGATTTCGAATAGGATGTAAAATGGTGTCTACATACACCTGACAGAGTGTGGGGCTGTTAGCCATCCCTTGCGGTAGAACGACCCACTCATATCTTTCGTCAGGCTGTTCGTGATTGGTAGAAGGGATAGTAAAGGCGAAATGTGGGACGTCATCGGGGTGTCCTAAAATGCGGCCCGCGGCTTGCATCATACGGGCAACGAAATCAGAGAAAGGTTCCGTGGAACCTTGTGTAATTTTGGTCAGGTTTCCTGTCACTTCTCCCCTGTTAGGGAGGGATTTCCATGCCCTCATAGCTATTTTATTAATCTGATCATAAACGGGGGGTGGATATCCTGTCTGTTGACCATTGAAATGGCCTTGTCCCAACAGCATGTCCGCATCCCAGGCAGGTTGGCCGGCAGCAGCATTTCTAGCGGCCTGCTCATTAGCTAATTCAATATAGTAAGCCTTCCAGTCTAAGTATTGCCCAGGGTTCATGCATGCCTTTACTAGTCGCTGCCAATCCGAAGGGGTCATGGCTGTCCTATCCAGGGACCTCCAAAATGGCTAATGAGAAAGCAACTCCAAGGCCGTACGTGCGTACAGCTTCGGCGAGTTTTTTTACCGTTTTAAAGTCCAAGGGCTCATGATACCTCTGCCCCTGCCCATTCACAAAGACCGGGAAGGTTTGGGATATGCCAGAATCGCGGACTGCTAACCAGACTGCGTCATTAAATGTTGTTCCACCACTGCCACCAGGCGTCGCTGAAGGGGCATATGGAGGAAAGGCCCCAAGACCCGGAGGGGGTTGGCCTTTACTCTCCGCAAGATGGCAGCCGCAATCACCCAAGGTCAGTTTTTCTGCCTGCGTCATTATCTGTTCCAGTTCCTCCTCTGACTCAGAGTCAGGAGCCTGTGAGGCGGAACAGTCGGAGTGTTCCTCTTTTATCGAATCCAAAGCCGCCTGTCCCTGCTCCACGGTTTGATTGCATTTCTGATCCTCCAGACAGGCCCAGACCAGCCTCCAGAGAGGCTAGTACTCCTCCAACCAAATCCCCTCTCTCTCAGGCACGATCAACGTCCCGTCCAACTTTGTCCCAGCTACCTATGGTGAGATTGCCAGACACGGCAAACCACGGTGAAATCTCATCTATCTGCTGAATAAAGTCTGTCAAGGTCTTGTCCCTTAGTTTCAAACCTTTCGTTTTCAAGAGGGACTTTAAAGCTTGAAAAAGTGGGTGAGAGGAAGTAGTGCCCATGGCAGAGAAATTCCTATGCCAGAGACTGTAACAAATCGCCTCGCTACCGAGGACCTTAAAACAAATCGCCTCCTTACTGAGGACCTTTTTAATCGCCTCTCTACCGAGGACCTGTGCAAATCGCCTCTTTACCGAGGACCTTTTTAATCGCCTCTTTACCGAGGACCTTGTGACTTCACTTACCGGTCGACCGCCCTGGTTGTCGCAGTTCTGAACGCCGTACGGCACAAAAGGAGAAAAGGTTCCCCGTACGGGCCACCAGTTGTCGCGAGCCGAAGAAAGACGACACCGACGCCGTTCTTCTGTGGACAAGTTTACTCCAGGTCTTAAATGTGCTCTTTACAAAGACAAAATGGCTCTCTCCTCTGGCGCAGTTGTTTGCCTATATATGCTGCCTGGCAGCCAACATACTGCGGCTACGTGGTTGTTTCTGATAGGTTATTCTACCAGCCAGCGGCCATGTTGTTTATTGCATAATACATGTTTTTTATAACATGATGAAAGCTTCCCACAGGTACATGCCTGTAGTCCCAGCTACTCAGGAGACTGAGGTGTAAAGATTGCCTTCACTCCAGCCCAGGTGACAGAATGAGACTCCAAATGAAAAAGAAAATAAAGAAATGAAAACATTCCCCAAATACGCAGGCCCATCTTATTCATATCTCTCCAGCAAGGATATCTAACAGTCTTTCTGAATACAAGAGGGTAAAATAAAATTTAAAGTTGGAATGAGAAAGTAGAGGGAAGGGAATATGAGAGACACAGATAAAATGCCACCAGGAACAAAGTATTTCAAATGCATATTGTACATTTACAGGAAGCAGTGCAAGCATTTGGTTATTAAACGTCTTTGTGTTTTCTCTCCTTGTTGGGCCTGTGTGTTTAACTAGATTTACAAGATGTTAGAATTGGAAGGGAGGTCAGGGAACCTTTCATTTCTTCTTTACAAATGAAGAAACTGAGACCTGGTGAGAAATGTTGAAGCAAAAACTCACATCTCCTGTCCTCAAGCTGCCTCCTAAAGAGGCATTTCTTTAAACTTTGATTTATACATGTGACCCTTTGCTCACAATAGAACACAACATTTCACATGCCATAGGGGTTTCCATGGTAACTGCAGCAAAGCTGAGAATCATTATGATATAACAAGTAAACACACAAATTCTCGGTTTCAACTTCAGCCTCTGCCCATTTGTTAGCTGTGTGTCCTCAGGCAACTTACATAACCTCTCCGAGTTTCAGTTTCATCATCTTATAAAATAGATCTGATGGTAAAAGTTTATAGTTGAATGACGTGTGAAGATTGAAGGAGATTTGCTATATAAAACATTTGGAATGATTCTTGGCATAACTTAAGTATGCAATCATTATTACTGTCATCTGATAAAGTCTTTTGTGGTCATTAATTCCATGCAATTCTATGCAACAGTTGTAAATTCTTTGGTGTATCATGTAGGGTTAGGTTAGGGACTATTGAATTTTTGTTTATCAAATATTTGTGAGGTACTCTTCAAACTTTAATCCAGTTCCATAGTGGATTCATGTAAGTGGTGGAATCAAGTGAGCACTCCACAAAGAATGACCTGACTTGACTTAAATGACTAAACGGAAGCCTCACCCGCTCTGACTAACCAGGCTACTTCTCCCAGCTCAGTGTATTTCTCCCTGTGAGACTGAAAATTGAATATTAAAGCCCCTTCACATGTAAATGAACATGGGTTAAAGTCCATTTGTAGAGCAGGTGACAAAGAGGGAAGAAAAAAATGACTCTGTATATCCCTATAACCGCCCTCTAGAAATCTACTTCCCATTGGCACTAGGAGACAGAGGAACCCATCACGCCAGACGCTAAGCTGGTTTTCTGAACCTGACGGCAATAATGAAACATAGATAGATGTGATCTTATTTTAATTAATTCAGCAAATGTGTGTTGAATGTTGACTGTGAGATGGCACTTTTAGTCACCGATGACATAGAGAGATAAATCAGATATCATTTTTGCCTTCAAACACCTTTCAGTGTAGCTGGGGTACCTAATGAGTAAGCACCGGTCTTAGTGCATAAAAGAAGTATTCTATGGCCAGGCATGGTGACTCATGCCAGTAATGCCAGCACTTTAGGGAGCCAAGGAGTTCGAGACCGGACAATATAGTAAAACCCCATCTCCACAATTTAAAAAATAAAAATAAATAAATATTATAAACAAAAATTTTTCTTCAGGAGCTATGTGTGCCCTGTACTACATCCTATTTCAGACACCAGGCCAATGCCATTGACTTGAGACTGTCCTTACTCTTTTTTCTGAATTCTCACTGGAATATGAGATCAAGAGTCCTTCAGTACAATCTCATATTGTATATAGAGGTATATATGTAACTCTTACATATATAACTATAAGTCACCAGTCAGCCAAATCAAATCAGAATGCCTGCCTCCATCCAGCTCTGATCATCTCAGAAATGTACCTCCACCAAGCATTTCTGAAACCAGGTTTCATGTCAGAGGCAGGAAACAACCGGCACCTTGATGTAGTTCAAAAACTGAAGTGAAACTTGCAGCCAAGTGTCCAAGGTTGTGGTTGCTGATCTTTCTCCTTTTTGTTTCTCTGCCACCCTATGCCTCCTGTTGCCTTTATCTGAATCTTCCAGCCAAGTCCTGGAGTTCATTTGGTCTGAAAATCACTCACCCAGAGTTCCTTTCCTGTGGAACTGAGCCACCATCTTGGACTTTGCGTGCAAAGTATAATTAGTCTGTGGTGGCTACATTAGATAAGTCTCTTTTGATTGCAAATGGCAGAAACCAACTCTGAGTAGCTGAGCTTTTGTTTGTTTGTTTGTTTACTTGTTTGTTTGTTTAAGTCAGAGTCTCACTCTGTCACCCAGGATGAAGTGCAATGGCACTATCATGCCTCACTGCAGCCTCAACCTCCTGGGCTCAGGCAGTCCTTTATTCTCAGCCTCCCGAGTAACTGAGACTACAGGCACATGTTACCATGCCCAACTAATTTTTTTTCGTAGAGACAAGGTCTTGCTATGTTGCCCAGGCTAGTTTTGAATTTCTGAACTCAAGCAATCCTCCTGCCTCAGCTTCCAAAATGCTGGGATTACAGGCATGAGCCACTGTGCCTGGTTGAATGTTTTTGGCTTTTGGTTTGTTTGTTTTTCAAAAAAAGAATGGGGTACAGGGAGAAGAGTAGAATTTTTTTAAAGGGTATTAATAATATATCCTCCCAGAATTCAAGGGCAAGCTGAACAACCAAAGGACAGTAAAGAATCAGCTTAGGAGTCATGGCAGTTCTGAGGCTTTTAGGCAGTTGAAGTCCTTGTCTCTCTTCAGCTCTGATCATTTCAAAAATGTTCCTCCCCAGCATTTCTGAAACCAGGTTTCATGTCAAATGCAGGAAACAACAGTCACCTTTATGAAGTTCAGAAACTGAAGTTAGCGAACCTTCTCTCCAGAGAAGTAACGAAGTAGATCCGCAGGACGTGAATCTAATTGATGTGGCCCAGATGAGGTGTCTGAGGGGAGGCACCAGAGACTGGTGGTGTGACACAACTATGAGGATTGTACACTGGGGTAGGACAGACTCTTCAGAAGGGGAAACTATTGTAAGCCCAGCAGTCATGCCAAGAATCTAGATATTGGCTCTTCCTTGGGCAAGAATAGTCAGCAAAGGAGATATGTTTTTTAGGACACGAAATTTGTGTCAGAAGTTACCATTTTATTAGTAGTTTGTCATTTTCTTAATCCCATAATTCAGTTTATCCTCATTCTTGGTCTTACTAGTTAAAATCAATCTATAGTCAATTCCACACTCCTGGTTGACTTAATACCAGTTCCCCTCGTTTAGTTTTTGTTCAGTTATACTTAGGGAAGATGTGTTTGTTTTGGGGGGCAAGGTCTCACTCTGCCACCCAGGGTTGAAATGTAGTGGCATAATCACAACTCACTGCAGCCTCAGACTCTTGAGTTCAGGCAGTCCTTCTGCCTCAGCCTCCCGAGTCGCTGGGTCTATAGGCACATGCCACCATGTCCCATTAATTTTGTTGTATTTTTTGTAGAGATGAGGTCTTGCTATGTTGCCTAAGCTGGTCTTGAACTCCTGGGCTCAGCGATCCTCCCACCTCAGCCTCCCAAAGTGCTGGTGATGATAGGCATGAGCCACTGCACCCTGCCCTAGAGGAGTTTTTGAAATAGAATTTGCCCCCTGCCAATGGAGAGCCATACCTAAAGTTGTTGTCCTGTCTTGTGCCAGGTTGGGGTAGTTGTGGACTTGGGAGGCTGGTTCAACCCAGGGTCTTCCTTGACTTAAGCCTGAATTACCATAGCATTCATTCATTCACTCACTCACCAAGCCTTCACTCTGCCAGGAACTCTGTCAGATGGTAGGGATGCAGAGATAAATTTGACATCACACCTGTTCTGTAAAGGCTCACAGAAGTTGGAAATGCACATGTTGGAAGGGCAACGGCTTTCTGATGCCTTGCACTACAGCACAATATCCCCTTACACATGCTTCTCCCCCAGGGATTGAAACTGTGGTAGGCAGGATAATGGCCTCCCAAAGACATCACATATTTCTCCAGACCTCCACATATTTCCATGTTTTACATGGAAAGGTGAGATAAACAGAACAGAACAGAACAGTTGCTGAACAGAAACTTCTGAGACAGGGATATTATCTTAGATAGTCCAGGTGGGACCACTGCAACCGCCATTGTCTCTATCAGTAAAAGAAGGAGCAAGAAGAGCCAGAGAGATTGCAGTGTGACAAGTTCTTGACTTGCTGTTACTAGCTTTGAAGATGGAAGAAAAGTTTCACAAGTCAAGAAATGAGTGCATTTGGGAGGCAAAGGGGAGACCTCAGTAGTTCAAGACAAGCGGGGGCAACACAGTGAGACCTCATGTCCACAAAAAATTAGCTGAGCATGGTGGTGAGCACCTGTAGTTCCAGCTTCTTGGGATGCTAGGGTGGAAGGATAGCTTGAGCCTAGCAGGTTGAGGCTACGGTAGCCATGATAACACTACTGCACTCTGGCCTAAGTGACAGAGTGAGACCCTGACACAAAAAAAGAAAAGAAGAAAGAAACAAGAGCAGCTCTGAAAGCTGGAAAATGCCAGGGAATGGGTTCTCCCCTCAAGCCTCCTCAAAGAAAAAAGCCTGACCAATACCTTAACTTTCAACTAATGAGGCCCATTTCAGACTTCTGAGTTCCAGAACTGTAAGTTAATAAATTTGAGTTGTTTTAAGCCACTAAGTTTGTGGCAATTTGATACAATAATAATAGGAAACTAACACAGGCAGGAGTATCTGAGGGGTGTGCTTGGTCATATTAATTAGGTATATTCCTTCTTCAGTGTCAATTTAAGTGTCATTTTCACATTAAGCATATGAAGTAGAATGAAATCTAGCTTTGACTATGTATAAAGCAGAAGCTTTCAAAAGGTTTCTTTTCTCGATTTATTTTTTTTGAGTCGGAGTCTCACTCTCCCAGGCTGGAGTGCAGACACACGCTCACAGCTACCACAGCCTCAACCTCAAAATGTTTCTAATTTGGTAACTCTTTTGAGCCCTAGGCTCCATTTCCCCTTCCCTCCTCTGGGATGGAAGTGTTTAAAAGCCCCGTTTTATCTAAGAGCTATAGGCAGTGATTACTAGACTACCACCATTTTTATTAGGAGAATGTTGCACCTAGGTCTTCTTAAACTCAACATTTTAAAATCCATGTTCCCAAAGATGCAATCATTAGCATTTTAAGGATTTAAAAATACTCTGTGTCAAATGATGGCAATATCTAGCATTTTATAAGCTTTCCACACTCTTTATCTGGTGCCTTGTGAAGAGACATAAGTTCACAACGGTTGTCTGAGGTTAATAGGTAATGAGTCTTATAAGTGGGAGCTAAACTCAGAATCTGCAACAGCATAAAGGATGGTATAATGGACATTGGAGACTCAGAAGGAGCAGGCTGGGAAGGCGTGGAGGGACAAAAAATCACCTATCAGGTACAATGTGCACATGTGGTGGGTACACTTGAAGCCCAGACTTCTTCATCACTGTACAGTGCAACCATTTAACCAGCAACTATTCATTTCCCATAGAACTATTTTTTTTTTTTTTGAGTAGGAGTCTCAGTCTGTCACCCAGGTTAGAGTGCTGTGCATGCTCATGGCCACCTCAGCATCGACCCGCTGGACTCAGGTGATCCTTTCACCTCAGGCTTGCAAGTGGCTGGGACTACAGATGCATGCCACCAAGCTCGGCTAGTTTTTTATTTATTGTAGAGATGACGTCTCACCTAGTTGCCCAGGCTAGTCTCGAACCCGTGGGCTCAGGCAATCCTCTCACCTTGGCCTCCCAAAGTGCTGGGATTATAGGCGTGAGCCTCTGCACCCACCCAAAACTATTAAAATAAAGAAACAAAATAGGTAGTGAGTGGTAGTGTTTGGTGATGGCAACAACTGAACCCTGTTCTCTGCCTGTGCTCTTTCCATAAGGCCAGGGTGACTGCCAGGCATATTATTCACTTGGAGGCGTTTCTCGGGGACAGGTCACTGAGAACCCAGCCCTGGATTCACCCCGTCTCTGCAAGGTTACCACTGAATTCGCATGGCCCTGAGCCTGCACAGTGGCTGCTCTTGATGTAGGTGTCACCGCTTTCATTCTGACTATCAAACTGTAGAGGCCCCTTCTCATATGACTGGATCTGTTCTCATGAAAAGATCACATTGACAAAAGAGAGCACTGAAGAGAGCACTGACAATGAGCAAGAGAGCAATGGGGCTTCTGATAACAGCCAAAGCCATTTTTCATGGTGATCCTAATGCTGCTGATGCCAAGAAGATGCAGAAAGAGGAGGAACCAATCTCTCATGCTCCTCTGGGGTCAAGATTGGAGCCCTCTTCTGTTTTTTTCCAACAGCCTTCTTTTCATTATCTAGCAGCTCAGCATCTGGGACCAAGTATCCGAAGCCACAGTTCTGTTTTTGCAATCAGACGTTGTACCCACTGAAGGACTCAAGGATTGTGGAAGGGTTTATTTTTGTTTTTATTTTTTTAACTACAGAGGAGATGTTTCTTTTTCTTTTTCATTGTTTCTCTCTTACACCAATTCAGAGTCTATACTTCCTGTTTGTTTGTTAGTTTGTTTGTTTGTTTTTGAGGCAGCATCTCACTCTGTTGTCCAGGTTGTAGTACAGTGACAGAATCATGGCTCACTACAGCCACAAACTCTTGGGCTCAAGGGAGTCTCCCACATGAGCCTCCTGAGCAGCTGGGATGACAAGCACACACCTCCATGCTGGGCTAATTTTTTTGTCTTTTTGTAGAGACAAGGTCTTGCTGGGCTGTCCAGGCTGGTCTCAAACTCCTCGGCTCAAGGAATCCTCCTGCCTTGGCCTCCTAAAGTGCTGGGATTGCAGACACAAACTACCATGCTTGGCACCAAAGTCTATACTTTCTATAATCTTTCAAATTATCTTTTCAAAGATGCCCTGTTTGACCATCCATGTAAATATCACCCTCTCCTAAGCCCACCTTTTAAACTCTCTAGTCCTTTATTCTGCTCTATTCATTTTTTCCTACCATTTCTCACATCTAAAATATTAAATATTTTTTATTTTTTTCTGACTCTCCTACCTAAGATGTAAGCTCCATAAGAGGAGATGTTGTATCTCCTTTGTTTGCTGTTGTATTCCCAGTGCCTAGACAAGTGTCTGGCATAGAGCAAAACTCAGTCAGTACTTGTTGAATGAATTGCTGAATTCTTGACATCTCCTCATGTCGGTACAATCCTGGGCCTGCCATAGAAAATAACCTAGTGATATAAAAAGCAAGAAGGTATATCAAGAGGGTGGGGGGAAATCCCTTAAGTTGCCTTTTTTTTGTAGTCAAAATTTTTAGTTTCTAATTGATTGATTGGGGGAAGGATGCAAAGAGGGAACTATCAGAAGTATCGAGTATTAAGTAAGCTCTAAGCCCTCAGAATGAAGTTTCTAGGCTGCCGATGCCGGGCCTCCTGGGATGAGTCCTTTTTCTGCCCACACACCCCTCCTCCTGAATAGAAGCGGAGGAAATCCCACCTGAGCACTAGCCTGCTCAGGTCAAGTTCATTTAAGAAGACAAAGGCTTCCTTTATCTACTTTAGTAACTGGGTGGTGGGAGAAAGTGAAGAAAATGCTGTGAGTTCACTTTTTTTTGAGATTCACTTACTTTGTTACCAGTTTGCTCTGAAACTGGTATGATAGTACAAAAGATCCTCCTATACTCCAGTGCATTTGTTTAGTTTTCTTTTCCTGGCTTTGGTAAAACCTTCCTAGGTTTTCCAAAGGACTTCCAGTCCTTGCTTCAGATCTAAATAGAATGCTACCTCCTTTACAAAAACTGCCCTGAGTCCTCCCAAAGAAAGGTCTTCAGGGCCACTGGAGGCTGTCACCATGCTTTGTTCCCACTGCTACCGTTGATTTCAATGCCACGTTCATTTAAACAGCCATACCCATAACTGGTTCTAAGCACTAGGACACCAGAGAGCGTTTAATCTGTGTCCAACTTAAGTGCCTCGCACACAGTTACCACCTGATCTCTGCTGAGACAATGGGAACATGAATACATGAAAAACCAAGAGGCTTTACAATCCATTTATAGTTCTCCAGTGAACACCTGGATCTTCCTTCTGTGGATACTATTGAATTATACATGTGTTTTTTGTCTTCACTCAGGTACTCTGATGGTTCTAAAGCATCCTTACCCAAGAAAAGTGGAAGAACCTTCCATTTATGAGTCCGTCCGGGTTCACACAGCAATGCAGACAGGAAGAACAGAAAATGACCTTGTGCCCACCGCGCCTTCTGTAAGTGAACATCCTTTTGACCACAAGCTCTCTGGAGGCTGGGTACTGTGGCTCATACCTATAATCCCAGCACTTTGGGAGGTTGAGTTAAGAGGATTGCCTGAGCCCACGGGTTTAAGACCAGCCTGGGCAACTTGGTGAGTCCTCATCTCTACAATAAATCAAAAAATTAGCCAGGTGTTGTGGTGCGTGCCTGTATTTCCAACTACTCGGAAGGCGGAGGCAGAAGGATCACCTGAGCCCAGCAGGTGGAGGCTGTGGTGGCTGTGAGCATGTTATTGTACTCCAGCCTGGGTGACAGAGTGAGACTCCAATTAAAAAAAAATCCAGCTTGGGATATAAAACTTGGAAAGGAAAATAAGATTCGAAGCCTATGATTCAATTCATCTGGCCCAGGATAAAATCATAAGAAATACAATGCAATAGTGATAGGATTTTAAATGCTTAGAAAATGATGCTTAATTCTGTTTTTAGTTAACCAAACAAGTTCCTAGTAGAATAAGCAAAAGATGCTTGCATTCACCTAGTTGACTAAACTACTATTCTTCTAAAATTTTCTTAAATGAAGAATATCTTTTTTTAAAACATTTTAACTGTCTATGGAAGAGAAATATTCTCCACTTTTACTATAAAACTTGGGATGTTGTTTTTCCTAGCCTTTTTCTCCTTCCCTGACTGAACTGTACCAACAGAAGACATTTGCACTTCTTTGCAACGTGAGCCATTGTTCAATTTCAGTGCAATTGGATCACTCATTGCTTGCCCAAGAGTGCATTCTGTGATCTGTGACTCAGCAAGATTCCTCTCCAACTCCCTCTCCCCTTCATTATCCTTAGGTCTCTTCTATTCATTGTCTTTTCCCATTTTTTTTTAAGTCAGAATCTCACTCTGTCACCCAGGCTAGTGTGCAGTGGCATGATCACAACAACCAAGGCTCACAGCAGCCTCGGCATCCTGGGCTCAGATGATCCTTCCACCTTAGCCTCCCAAGTAACTGGTACTACAGGCACGTGCCACCATGCCCAGTCAATTTTTTAATTTATTGTAGAGACAAGGTCTCACTATGCTGCCCAGGCTGGTCTCGAGCATCTGGCTCAAGCAATCCTTCCGCCTCAGCCTCCCAAAGTGCTGCGATTATAGGCCTGAGCCACTGCACCTGGCCATCTCTTCCTTGTTTGCCAAGTACTCCTGGTAGAGGAAATCTGAATTTGGGCAGATGATAAAAAGAACAATACCCAAATGATATGTCAAGAACTAATAGACAGCAATCATTACATTTGAAAAATAATCACTTGAAGATATTTAGCCACAAGTTAGATTAAAATAAGCATGACCTTTCTGTCTCTGCAGTACTTTTTTTACCCCGTTTATCATATAATCTCCCCACTTAACATCCTTCTGGGGGTGTCCTCGGTCTTCATGGCACCCTGGGACCCTGCATGCCTCTCTGGCCCCATCTCACACTACTCATACACTCATGCTGTGAAACCTGGCTCTCCGAACAATGTGCATTTCTCTGTGAAACCTGGCTCTCTGAACAATGTGCTCTTTCTTCCCTCTCTGATTCTGAAATGCCATCAACACCATTACTGTCTGCTCATCCCCCAAGACTAACATCAGCAGTCAGCATCCTCCAGGAAGCCTGCTTTGACCCTGCTAGCTTCTTTTTAAATGTCTCTCTTCTGTGCTCCTGAGTACCCTCTGTTTGCCTTTATCCTGGAATTATCACACTGTAGACTAATGACCTGCACATCTGCCTGTCTTCCCCTGACATTCTAAGGACAGGAATCAAAGACTGTCTTTGTAGCTTTATAGCCCAGCCTAGCTTATGACACATCTTACATTTTTGTTGCTAGGCTACATTTCCTCAAAAATAAAAATCCTAGAAATGGACTAAGAAAGATATTTTGGTTTTGTTAGGGTTGGGGTTTAGGGTTCAGACCTCAGAACTTGAGAAATTTAAGAAAGCAAGATGTTAATCCAAAGTCAGAAGAGACCAAAGAATAAATCAAGACCTACCCTATAACCCAGCAGTTACCAACGTTTTTGGCTCAGCAACTGGTTTTGTGGAAGACAATTTTTCCACAATTGGGGGATGGATTGTGCAGTCAAACCTCACTGTTAATGTTAATCTGTGTTTGCAGCTGCTCCCCAGCGCTAACACCACCCCCTTAGTTCCACCTGAGATAATCATGCATTAGACTCTCATAAGGAGCGCACAGCCTAGATCCCTTGCATGCTCAGTTCACAATAGGACTCGTGCTCCTATGAGAATCTAATGCCCCTGCTGATCTGACAGGAGGTGGAGCTCAGGCAGTAATGTGAGCAATGAGAGTGGCTATAAATACATATGTAGCTTCGCTTGCTTGCTCGCTGCTCACCTCCTGCTGTGTGGCCTGGTTCCTAACAGGTAATGGTCTGTGGCCTGGGGGTTGGGAGCCTCTGCTCTAACCAATTCTTGCTTTCCAGTTGACCAGTTCCTTCTAATTTCCTTTTTACCCATCCTTAACCTGCCAGCAATCACCCTAATATCTCTTTTACTTGTACTCTCAGTTTAACTTCACATTCTTCCCTGTTATACTTCTCCTAAAGATCTCCACTTGAGGTCAAGCCACACTCTACCAAGTGTGTCTTTTATTGGCAGTAATATGTTAAAATTGTTAATACCTGATTTGTAGGTTTGGTGTGAGCATAAAATGTAATATGCTTAGGTAAAAATCAGCCTTTTTAGACCACAGTCTGGAAGCCTTGTTACTTACCTCTTTCACCCACTTGAAGTATCAGACCTGCCTCAGTATCTAAATATGACAGCACATAGAAGGGTTCTATACAATGAAATTTTTAAACTAATGGTCAGTGACTGGTTGAGAATGACTGAACTCACAATATATAATGAGAAGATCATAAAGTTTATTAATGTGCATCAATAGGGACAAAAACTATAAAGGCTTTGTCATGGATCTGAAATGTCTCTCATTACTTCTCATGAGAGAATCATCGGCAACCAGTGTGACTGGGAAAAGAGTTCTGATCTGAACAGTACTACCAGTAGTAGTAGTACATACAATCAGAATGGCTGGAGGAAGCAAGCTAGGGGGAAAGTGGTGGAAGATGAGATTATTGAGATAATGAGAGTCCAGATTGTGTAAGGCAATGGAATTTTCAAAAAGCAGTTTAGAAATATATTAGAGTGTTTTCATTGGTGCGATACTTTGGGGACTACTAACATTAGTACCTCTCTCGTTCCTTACTGAACACCAGAGTTTGCAGTTTCCATTGGTTACCCCCAATGGCCACAGGATGCTGCACCTCTATCTCCAACCTGAGAGCACTAAGGGTTTTCAGATGTCTGCTTTCTCTTTTGGGGATGCAGTTCTTGTGCAAGCTCTAGCAGTGAAGGAAGAGAATTAAAAGAACTTCTGTTTTGAAGTGAAAATGAAAGATGTCCTATTGCTCAAAAGTGCAGGTGCTTGTGTAAAACTGTTTTAACATACTTTGGCAACTGCATTTAGGGGAAATAACTATTTATATGTTTTATAAACAGCATAGCATTGAGTTCCCCAAATAGGGTTAAATTTAATTAACTTATTTATTAAGCAAACTTTTTTCTATCTACCTATTTATCTATTTATTTATTTTTTGAGTCAGAGTCTCACTCTGTTGCCCAGGCTAGAGTGCAGTGGCACAAGTACGGCCACCACAGCCTCGACCTGCTGGGCTCAGGCAATCCTTCCACCTCAGCCTTCCGAGTGGCTGGAACTATAGGCACATGCCACCACGCTTGGCTAATTTTTTGATTTATTGTAGAGAAGAGGTCTCACCAAGTTGCCCAGGCTGGTCTAGAACCCCTGGGTTTAGGCAATCCTCTTGTCTCAGCCTCCAAATGCTAGGATTACAGACTTGAGCCACCGCGCCCAGCCCCAAACAAACTTTTTTCAAAACACCTTCAATATTCCTATCATTGTTTTAGGGACAGGGAGTTTGGCAGTAAATTAGGCAAAGGCCCTCCCCTCACTGAGTTTACATTCTAGTGAGGGTCACAGACAATAACCAATGTAATAATATAATGCCAGATTGGAATACGTCTTTTTTTTTTTTTTTAGTTAAGTCTCACTCAGTCGCCCAGGCTGGAGTGCAGTGGCACGCTCACAGCCACCCCTGCATTGACCTGCTGGGTTCAGGCGATCCTCTGTGTCAGCCTTCCAAGTAGCCAGAACTACAGGTGTGCACCACCATGCCTGGCTAATATTTTGATTTTTATTGTAGAGACGAGGTCTCACCAATTGCCCGGGCTGGTTTCGAACCCATGGGCTCAGGCAATCCACTTGCCTCAGCCTCCCAAAGTGCTGTGCCACCAAGCCCGGCCAGGAATATGTCATTTCTTAAAAAGTAGGATAAGGAAGGAAGAGAGAAGCTGGGGAGGTCTCTCTGAGGAGGTACCATTAGATCAGAGACTTCACTGAAGGGAAGGAATAACTCATGTCCAGATGTGGAAAGAGTGCTGCAGGAAGAGAAAACTGCACAAAAGCCCTGAGGTGAGAGCTAAAATGAGGGTTTTCAAAGACCAGAAAGGTCAAAATGGCTGGATGGAGTAAGCTAGAGGGAAAGTGGTAGAAGATGAGATTATTGAGATGATGAGAGACCAGATTGCGTAAGGCAATGGAGTTCTCAAAAACCAGTTTGGAAATGTACAAAAGTGTTTTCATTGGTGCGATGTTTTGGGAGTACTAGCATTAGTGAATGTCAAAAGCCAGGAAGAATCTGAGACTTTATGCTACTTGCAAGCTAATAAGTTAGCCTGCCATAGTTCTATGGATATTGATAGATGACACAGGACTTCTGGGTCAGAGATGAAGGATAGTTTGTTACTCACAGTAACAGTAATAGCCAGGATATCAATATTGTGCTGGTTCCCTGTGCTGAGTCACAGTTTCCACAGGCAACATTAGAAGGGCCAGGTGATACTCACAGTGGAATGTGTTATAAGAGAGGAACCCAAATTTTTTTTAAATGGGCAGTAATCATGGCTCTGAAGGGAGACATTTTTTCTATGTTCCAAGTCTGTTTGTTATACTAACATTCTCTACAATCTGGTCTTGCAACAAAAGGCCATTAGTGTCTTGCTCATAATGTGTATGAAAACACAAGAAGGCTGGGCATAGTAATTCCAGCACTTTGGGAGGCCGAGGCTGGAGGACAGCTTGAGCCCAGGAGTTCGACACCAGCCCTGGCAACATAGCAAAACTTCATCTCTACAAAACACACAAAAAATTAACCAGGCATGGTGGCGTGTGTCTGTACTTCCAGCTACTTGGGAGTCTAAGATGGAAGGATTGCCTGAGCCCAGGAGGTGGAGGCTGCTGTGAGGTGTGATTGTTGTGATTGTGCCACTGTACTCCAGCCTGGGTGACAGAGCAAGACCCCCCCTGACTCAAAACAAAAAAAAGAGAGAGAGAACTTAAGAGACTCATAAAGAATTGTTTCTGGCTGGGCGCGGTGGCTCAAGCCTATAATCCCAGCACTTTGGGAGGCCGAGGCGAGAAGATTGCCTGAGCCCACGGGTTTGAGACCAGCCTTGGCAACATGGTGAGACCTCCTCTCTACAATAAACCAAAACATTAGCTGGATATGGTAGCGCGTGCCTGTAGTTCTGGCTACTTGGAAGGTTGAGGTGGAAGGATCACTGGTGCCCAGCAGGTCGATGCTGCAGTGGCCAGGAGCGTGCCACCACTGCACTCCAGCCTGGGTGACAGAGTGAAACTCCAACAAAAAAAAAAAAAGAATTGTTTCCCAGCAGTGGTTAGGGTCATGGAGGCTGAATATCCCACAAGGAATGGTGAAGCGTTATCCTGCTTCAAATCCCAACTGTACCTTCTTTACATAGCCAAAGGTAAAGAATGTATTTTTATTCTGTGTTGATGGGAAATTATGAGAGATTTGTGAGTAACATAATTTGCTTAAGTTTTTAAATGTTTAATAAGATCCTTCTCACTGCTCTGTGGTTGGGGCAGGGGGGCAAAGTTGGAGGCAAGGATACCAGTTAGGATGCTATGACAGAAGTTCAGGTAAGAGATGGTGGTTGCTAAACTTGGGGAGGGAGGATGAGAACCGGTAGCTAAAATGTGGGGAAAGGATAAGAACTGGTCAATGACAGGATGTGTTCTGAAGGTGGAAGAGACAAGGCGTGATATGTGATGGAAAGAGGAACAGCATGCACAGTCCTGACACGTACTGAGAGGGCTGACACAGCAGGAGGAATGGGTTTGGGGGATGGGAAAGAGGAGTTCTGTTTTGGACAAGTTGAAGGTGAAATCCCTTTGTTAGATTGGTAGAGATCAAGTGAGATAGTATATTTCAAGTTCCTGACATAGGTCCTGTCTAAAACGTCAGTTTCCTTAGCTTCTCTTTTGTGATATTTGACATTTCTAACAAGTCCCTCCTCCTAAAAGTTCTGTTTCCTTTGCTCTGCAACATCTTTCTCTCTTTATTCTGTAATCTTGGACACATTTTATAGTTCCTCTTTTTGGACACCTTTCTTGCATGTTGGCCTTTTCCTGTATTTTGTTCTTGAGGTTCTTCTCATATTTAACATTTGGTGTTTATCCTTCCAGTCTTTTTCTTTCTTTTCTTCTTTCTTATATGTTAAATAATGAGCTCTTTATTATAAATAAAGTTATAATATGCTTGTTTAATTATTATAGATTTTTAATATCTTTTGTGTCATTACATAGTTTTCTAAAGCACCATTAAAATTTCCATCCTAGGCTGGGCACAGTGGCTCACGTCTGTAATCCCAGCATTTTGGGAGGCTGAGGTGAGATGATTGCCTGAGCTCAGGGGTTTGAGACCAGACTGGGCAACTTGGTGAGACCTCATCTCTATGATAAATTTAAAAAAAATTAGCTGGACATGGTGGCACATGCCTCTATTTCCAGCTACTTGGAAGGCTGAGGCGGAAGAATTGCCTGAGCACAGCAGGTCGAGGCTGCGGTGGTAGCGAACTTGCCACTGTGCTCCAGTATGGATGACAGAGTGAGACTCCAGCTAAAAAAAAAAAATTTCCATCCTATTTTATTATTTGGATACATCAACTTAGGTAATCCTCTATTGTGGTTTACATGCTATTAAAAATTTTTTTAATTTTAAAGATGTGGGGTACAATTCTTTGCCTGGTTTGAGATCAGGTACCCTTACTGATATTTTGTGCCCCCCTTCCTCCCCTGGCAGTGTCCCACTACTTCCAATCCCTTTCTTATAGCATTATGGTAAATGTTCAGGGCGTGCTTATGAGTGAGAACATGTGATACTCAGTTCTTTGTTTCTGTGATAGATCACTGAGTATTATAGACTCTAAATCCACTTGAGTTGCTGCGAAGTTTATAAATTTGTCCTTTTTTATGGTGCATAATATTCCATCGTGTATATGTACTACATGTTTTTTACCCAGTCCAGTTTTGATGGGCAGCACAGTTGGTTCCATACATGCTATTTTTAATTTGAAATAATTTCAGTTATAGAATAATTTCAAGAATAGCACAAAAAACTTTGTTTTTCCTGAGCCACTGGAGAGTAAATTTACCTACACCTGAATTCTTCAGTGTGCATTTCTCACAAGCAAGGACATTTGCCTACATGACCATATAGAGCCATGCAAATTAGAAAAGTAACCCCGATGCCATGTCACCATCTCACCCACAGATCTCATTCAAATTTCACCAGTTTTCCCAGTCAGGCCTGTTAGAGCAAAAGGATCCTGCCCCAAGCACAAATTGCAGCTATTTGTCCTATCTTTGGAATGTTCTTCACTTCTACATAGTTTTTCTTTTTTTTTTTTTTTTTTTTTTTTTGAGTCGGAGTCTTACTCTGTCGCCCAGGCTGGAGTGCAGTTACACAATCACAGCTGCTGCAGCCTTGACCTCCTGGGCTTAAGTGATCCTTCTGCCTCAGCCTTCCAAGTAGCTGGGACTACAGGTGAGCACCACCATGCCCAGCTAATGTTTTAATTCATTGTAAAGAAGAGGTCTCCTCATATTGCCCCAGCTGATCTCTAACCCCCAGGCTCAGGCAATACTCTCACCTCAGCCTCCCAACCATACCTGGCCTAGTTTTCCCTTAATTTCATGACTTTGACACTTCTGAAACCTAAAGGCCAGTTCTTTTTTAATTATTCCTCAACTTTGATTTGTCTGACTTTGAATAATGATTAGATTTGGGTTTTGCATTTTTGGTAGAAATACCACAAGAATGATGCTTTGTGTTTCTTACTGCATCCTCCTCGATAAAAATGACTGCCATTTCTCCCACTGTGGTGTGCCTGATTGATTGTGTAAGTGGCATCTGCCAGGTTTCTTCACTCTAAAATCACTTCATTCCCATGGTGATGAATGAATATTTGGGGAGAGAGTATTTGAGACTAAGTAAATATGCTGTTCTTCATTAAATTTTATCCACCAATTTTACCAATCATTGATGTTTCTTGGTTGTTTTTTATTTTTATTTTTTTGAGTCTAAGTCTAACTCTTTCACTCAGGCTGGAGTGCAGTGGCATTCTCACGGCCACCACAGCCTCAACCTTCTTCAGGTCTGCCTCCAGCCTTCTAAGTAGCTGGAACTACAGGTAGGCACTACCACAACTGGTTCATTTTTTGATTTATTGTAGAGACGATGTCTCACCAAGTTGCCCAGGCTGTTCTCGAACTCCTGGGCTCAGGTAATCCTCTCACCTCCGCCTCCCAAAGTGCTGGGATTACAGGTGTGAGTCATCATGCCTGGCTTCTTGGCTGTTTTAATCATTGCTAAGATTGTTGTCAAATGGAACTCTGATTCTGTTAGTCTTTTTACATTTGTTGGATCTTATTCTACATAAGGAAAATCTTTTTTGTCTTTGAATTTATCAATTTATTTATTTTTACGTATTTGTTTTTGAGTTGGGGGTCTCACTCTGTGGCCGGGGCTGGAGTGCAGTGGCATGATCATGATGATCACAACTCATGGCAGCCTCTCCCCTCTGGACTCAGGTGATCCTCCATCCTCCACAGTAGCTGGGACTACAGCACGGGCCACCATGCCCAGCTAATTTTTCAATTTTTTTTGTGGAGACAAGGTCTCGCTATGTTACCAAGGCTGGCCAATCATTTATTTTTATATCAAATGGTAATAATAATGACGATCATTATTTATTTATTTGGATCCTTCAAATTTTCCCAGATTTGGCCACTCAGCGTCCTTTTCAGGTGACTTCTGTGTCTATATGGCCTCATAATTCTTTAAGAACTTTCTTACTTTCTGATATAGCAAGATGTTCCTGGCTTATCTTGTTCTTTTCTTGTGTACAACTTTAGAATCAGCTATTTCTCCAAGAAACCCTGCTTATATCTTCATCTGAATAGTACTCTAGACATCACCATTTTACATCTCTATCCATCTATCTGTCCATCCATCTAACCTTGGTTTCACACCAATATCTCCAATCCTAATGCAATACCACTTTCTAGTTTTTTCCCTTTTCATGTTTGTAGCTCCCTTCTGCCCACAATAAGGAATGTGGATCCCATCACCCTCGGTACTTATTTGAACAATCAACTGAATATAAGCAATCTCCCATTGCTGCTCTTACTACCCTCATCCAATGCTGACACTTGTCACTCAGCTCATGCTCCAACACCCAGTTCCAGGCAGTGGCTGCTCCCCCCTCAGCACAGATGCCTACTTTGCCCAGTTTGGCCCTAAAACTATGCACTGGTCACCACCTCTACCCCTTTGGGTCCTACCATCACCACCATTGTCTGCACAGGTGCTCCCTGTACCCTGCTAGGGCTCCATCACCCTGTACTAAGGTGCATGAATGTCTTCCACATACACACCAACATCTACCATGTTTCACCCACCAGATGGCTTTCTTCCACATTTAAGGCAGGTAGGCAAGAAGGTAGGTAGGATGGCAGGAAGGCTAATTCTTTATTTTTAAACATTTAGGTTGTATTCAATTTGAGGGTCTTATAAACATCTTTCCTGGCTGGGCATGTTGGCTCATGCCTGTAATTCCTGCATGCTGGGAGGCCGAGGCAAGAGTATTGACTGAGTCCTGCCCAGGCAATATAGCAAGAGCTCATCTCTACAAAACATTAAAATTAAAAAAAAAATTAGCCATCTGTGGTAGCACACACCTGTAGTCCCAGCTACTGGGGAGGCTGAGGCAGGAGTCTCACCTGAGCCCAGGAAGTCGAGGCTGCAGTGAGCCATGATTGTACCACTGCACTCCCACCTACACAACAGAGTTAGACCATAACTCAAAAAAGACAAAAATCTTTCCTGTTACAAATAATAGATTAAAAAAATAAATCTACTATCTATTTAATGTCTTACAGCCTAAGACCCTGAATAAAATTAATATTCTCAGCTCCTTCCCCCATTCCACTATCAAATCTATCAAAATCTTAGAAAAATACCAGACTTATAGTACATTGCTTGGATGAAGGTAAGATGGAGTGAGTAGCATTGATTCTCAAGTTTTGTTTTACTGAAGAATTCTATCAGGACCTTTTATATAACAATTTGCTCTTAATTATTTTTCCTTTGTGGGCACTAACCTGCAACAGCCAAAATATTAATTTTTGGCATTCCATAATGTAATACCTTAACTCAATTCAGTCAGTTCAATTTCTTTAACATCCAAATAAATCATACTGCTATGCGATATTAAATTCACCAATATTGTTTAACATGATTTATCTTTACTTTTAACATATTTATCTTTACTTTTACACCATAAGGATTTTGAAAGACGTTGTTGTATATTATTTCTTGCTTTAACTCTTTTTACAGTGCTGCTGCTGGTGGTAGTGGGGGTTCCTCTTTTTATTTGGTGGAAAGAATTTGCCTCAGGAAAAAATACTCTGGAAACTCCCATAAAAGAACCTGACGTCAACCAAATCATTTCCCAGTTTTTATTAATTTTTTCTAACTAAGACATATTATAATATATCACAACAAAATATCTTATCAGGTATTCAGCTTTATTCAGAAATCTATGAAATTGTAATTTTTTTGATGTTAGGGTAATTGTTTTATGCAAATTGCTATTCACAGAATTTCCCATTATTTTTTATGTTTCATATATGTGTAATATTGCATTACCTTTCAGTTAATGATACGTGAGTTTTTAAAAAAGTCTCATTCTCATTTCAAATCTCTTTTGGTTAAATCAGGTATATATAAATCTGTACTCCTGAAAGTCTGTTTAATGGAATATGGGTCTCAAGAGAGGGTCTGTGTAAAAAAAAAAAAAAAAAAGGAAGGGGGGTGGAAATGCAGTTGGGGGAGGAGAATTATGTTGTATTGACCTATATAGGGGTGTGTGTGAAAATGATGTGTGCTAGTACCTCTGCAAACAGCCGAACAGCTGGGTTTCACATGACACACTTTGACAAACACAAACTTTTGCAAGTGAAATGATGCGACTTATCATTTGCAAACTGTTAACTGAAGTTAACAGAGGGCCTTTCAGTTGTTGCCTATTGCTACAGAACTATGTCCAGAGGTCTGATCTGAAAACAGTCTCTCCTAGCACATGGAAGCTCCTCAAGTGGCTGGTGAAAAATGAAAGATGGTCCTTTAAATTCCGAGGCAAACTGGTTTTTCTTGTTCAAATAGTACAGAAATAGAAAGACAAACATTTTGCTGTGTCGGTCCTGGGCTTCACTTGGTACTTTTCTTTTTCAGCTGGGCACAAAGGAAGGTTACCTCACCAAGCAAGGAGGCCTGGTCAAGGTAAGTGTGGTTTTGCTCACGTCAGCTACCAAAAAAAGAGGACATGTCATGTAGGCTCAATTCTCATCTTGACAGTTTTTCTCTGAAGCACAATTACCTGCTCATTTTGACCCACTTGTAGTACCTGTTTCAAAAGTTCACTTTAAGGCTTGTTAGTCAAAATTCTGAAAAACAAGTTGATTACCCTTTGGCAAAGTGAATATTCATACAATCATTTCAATGGAATGATTGAGGATGAAGGTAGCAAGTTAACTCTAGAAGCTTTCTTTAAAAAATTTTTTTTAAAAAAGAAGTCAAAATTATATAAAATGTTACCTAAGAGTAGGTCAAAAACATCACTAGTGCTAATGAAACTATGTTATAGAATCTGAAGAAAATCCAATTTAGGACTTTGCAAGTTCATGGTATCCAACTGTTCCCATTTATGTGATTCTGCTATTTCATTTCACTGTCCCAAGAAGACCTTCATGGAATATGTCTGGTCCCTCCTATTTTAAAAGTCAAGGTATTTAACTTCTCTCACAGGTACAGCTCTCTTGGAATCAATCTAAACATTTAGTTATTTGTGTCCCTACTAAATTGTTTCCTAAGGAGAGAGTATTAATAATTATAACTTATTTATTTTTATTTTTTTTTATTTTCTGAGTCAGAGTATTACTCTGTCACCCAGGCTGCAGTTGTCACCCAGGCTGCAGTGCAGTGGCATGCTCATGGCCGCCCCAGCGTTGATCTCCTGGGCTCCAGAGATCCTTCTGCCTCAGTTGTCCAAGTAGCCAGAACTACAGGCATGCACTACTGTGCCCAGCTAATTTTTGATTTGTTGCAGAGATGAGGTCTCGCCAAGTTGCCCCAACTGGTCTCGAATCTGCAGGCTCAGGTGATTCACTTGCTTCAGTCTCCCAAAGTACTGGGATTATAGGCTGAGCCACTGAATCCAGCCAACATGTTTATTTTTAAATCCTCTGTTACATCTCTTAACTAGGCACACTGCCACCTCGGATAGGTTAGGGTTCTGTTACTATATGAGGGGGGACCCCAAAAAAGCCCAGACTTATTTTTTGGAAGGCAGGTCCCCTACAGTACAGGCTTCCCACCAGGTAAGTTTTCTAGGAACACACTGGCATCAGTGTACTAGCTAGTGTTGTTGTGAGAGTCTGCATTTGGCTTCAGTGAATTTTGTTTTTTTTTTTTAAATTCTTTCATTTGCCCATTTCATGATAGGTGATTTACAAGTGCATCTGCCCACACCACGCGGAGTGTTTAGTAGTTTTTGACCAAAATGGCATGGCTCCTGCCCCCACCCTCCCTATTCACTCAATCTCCTCCTAAGCCACTTTTTTTTTTCTATATGAAAAACAGTTCTCAAAGGTAAACTTTTTGCCAGTGTGAAAGAGGTGAAACAGAAAATGGCAGAAGCACTAAAAGGCATCCAAACTGATGAATTCAAAAACTGTTTTGAGCAGTGAAAAAAGCATCTTGATAGGTATATTGCATCAAACAGAGATTACTTTGACAGTGACTGACGTTTAAACATGTGAGAATAAATACACAATTTTTTTATAGTAAGTCCTGGGGTTTTTTGGGTCCCTCCTTGTATAAGAAGATGACAGCAGGCAATTTTACCATTGATGCCAGAGAGTGTCCAGGCAAGGTTTAAAATATCATGTGGCCCAAGGTTCCTAAACCTCAATTTGCTTATTTGTAAGATAAGAATAATATTTGGTGTTGTCGTATGAGGACTGGCTACAATACATACAAGCCTTCAAGAATAGTATGCAGTCCATTTTAGGTGCTCAAAAAACAATATTTATTTTATTATAGAGTTAATAAAATGAAAATTTTAGGGATCTGTTATAAATCACCTTGAATATTTATGATAAGCTGTTTCTTTTTTTAAAATATGCTAATTATATATCTGCCTTCATTATAAGTTTAAGGTATGAATTTACTTTAATTTTGCAGATATTTTGAAACTTTTTTCTCAGAAATGACACACAATAATTTTTTCAGGGTTATTGTAGCTAATCTTTTAGATATTTTTAAACTCATCTAGTTCAAATATTGCATTCCTGTATTCAAAATCTGTGTGTTTTTTATTATCTTCAGACCTGGAAAACAAGATGGTTCACTTTGCACAGGAATGAACTGAAATACTTCAAAGACCAGATGGTGAGAAACATGATAATACATTTTCCCTTTAAAAATCAACTCTCTAGATGAAAGGAACACCTGCCTTTAAAATCTCTGCAATTCTCCTTATGTCCACCTGAAACACCCCATAAATGAATGTAGATGTGAGTACTTGATTCCTGATATGGGCAGTGTTATTTTTTTGTTTGTTTGTTTTTTGTTTTGCAAAGATGAGTTGTATATCCCAGAAATTGCTCTTGGACTGGGTAACCTAGAGTTCTCCAGGGCACATCATTCCCTCTGTTTAGGGCATGTAATTGTTCTCTTGCCACAAGTCATTAACTGTCTCTCTGCAGCAGTTTCCCCCTTTACTAAAAATACTGTGTGTCCATTTTCCATGGTCATCTCATTAAGTCAATTTAAATTTTTTTTCACTTTCCACTTTCCTTATATATTTCTGAGAGAGTAAAAGAATTTTAAAGAGGTGAGAATAATATAATACCCTTCTATGAGTTAAAATCCATCTTCATCAAATATAAGTTGATAATGGCAATCTCTTAATGCCCATTCATTGAAAGCTAATCTCAAAACCAGGGAGTGTGTGATTTCTCTTAGAAAGGCTTTTCTAGTAAGGCTTTTCTAGTATCGGTTTTCCCAGCAAAAGGAAAAATTGACAATTACACATAGAAAACTTATTGGGGAATAAGTGATGGACAGATGTGTCTTTTTTTTCATAATGACATAGGTTGCTTTTTATTTTTATTTTTTAGTCACCAGAACCAATTCGGATCCTAGACCTAACAGAATGTTCAGCTGTACAATTTGATTATTCACAGGAAAGGGTAAACTGTTTTTGGTAAGTTGTTTTATATAGGAAGTGTTTTTAAGTCTTCTTCCCAGACACTTATTTTAGCTAAGGAATAAAAAGCTACACGCCTTGATGTCTACAGATGTTCCAATCTGAGGGACATGCATACATATCAAGATTGTTTTCTGCTGAATGTGACATAATACCTCCTTTAACATGGCCTAAATAAATACACAGGTCAGCTGAGTTTAGGTTGTGCACTGCACAAGTATGACACTAATGAAAGGATGCCATCACATCTTAGATAGCTTTATATCTTTGAGTTTTTTCCAATTTTAATTATAACTGTTGACTTTAATGATAGGCGGCTTGTATTATTATGACAATTTCTAGCAGATGACACAGTATTTTATTCTAACATAATCATAATTAGAAAATTTTCTACCTAGGAAAATTGTCTTGAAAAATCAGTGTCTTATTTCTTACCTCATTTATTTTTATTTTAAAGTTTTTCAAGCATACACAAGTTGAAGGACTTATATATATCTCTATAACCTTTACCTAGATGCATTGTTATTAATATTTCACCATATTTGCTTTATACATATTTATCCTTTTTTTCTTTTTTCTTTCTTTTTTTTTTTAGTAGAGATGAAGTCTCGCTTTGTTGACCAGGCTGGCCTCAAACTCCTGGGCTTAAACAACCCTCTGTCTTTGCTTAAGCAAAGTGTTGGGATTATAGGCATGAAATGATCAAAAATAAGTCACAGACATCATAGCACTTTACCCCTAAATACTTGAATATGTATCTCCTAAGAATAAAATATCACCTACGGAATGACAATATCATTATACTTGGGAAAATTAACATTAGTTCTATAATATCAACCAACAATGAATACTTTTTTTTTTTTGACTTGGAGTCTCATTCTGTCACCCAGGCTGGATTGCTGTGGCAACACTCATGGCCACCGCAGCCTCGACCTGCTGGGCTCAGGTGATCCTTCTGCCTCAGCGTTCCAGGTAGTTGGAACTACAGGTGCGTGCTACCACGCCCGGCTTATATTTTGGTTTTTTTTTTTTTTTGAGTTGGAATCTCACTCTGTTGCCCAGACTGGAGTGCAGAGGCTGCTACCGGCCACCACAGCCTCGGCCTGCTGGGCTCCGGCGATCCTTCCGCTTCAACTTTCCAAGTAGCTGGAATTACAGGTGCGCGCTACCACACCCGGCTGATTTTTTGATTTATTGTAGAGATGAGGTCTCGCTGCCCAGGCGGGTCTCGAACCCGTGGGTTCAGGCAATCCACTCACCTCAGCCTCCCAAAGGCGCGGGATTACAGGCTGAGCCATCGAGCCCAGCTATATTTTGTTTTTTTGTTTTTTTGAGTTGGAGTCTCACTCTGTTGCCCAGACTGGAGTGCAATGGCCGCTCCCGCCCACCACAGCCTTGCCTGCTGGGCTCCGGCGATCCTTCCGCCTCAGTCTTCCAAGTAGCTGGAACTACAGGCGCGTGCTACCACGCCCGGCTAATTTTTGATTTATTGTAGAGATGAGGTCTCACCAAGTTGCCCAGGTGGGTCTCGAACCCGCGGCCTCAGGCAATCCACTCACCTCAGCCTCCCAAAGGCGCAGGATTACAGGCTGAGCCACTGAGCCCAGCTGGCTATATTTTGAATATTGTAGAGATGAAGTCCCGCCAAGTTGCCCAGGCTGGTCTCGAACCCCTGGGCTCAGGCAATCCTCCTGCCTCAGCCTCCCAAAGTGCTGCGATTATAGGCTTGAGCCACTACACCCAGCCAACAATGAATACTTTAAAAAATTTTCGTACTCTGTGTGCTAGCAGAGGTTTTTTGTTTTTTTTTTTTCTTCCATATAACAAAAAAAATTAGGAGCCAGGAACCTACTGCGACAAGGTCAGGTCCACTGTCTCTGAAATTCTCTTGGCTTTTTTTCTCATGCTGACGACTTCAGGAGTTAAGTAGATACTACAGTACAACTTTAGGTCTCATTTTCAATGGTATACAAAGAAACATGTAGAGATAGTATCAGCCACATCTGTCTCTTTATATCAGGAAAGCCAATGGATCCCTGGAAATCCCCCTATCAGATTTTCCTTTATATTTTATTGGCCAAGACTCAGTGCCATGGCCATCCCTATCAGCAAGGGAAGCTAGAAAAGAGTGATAGGATGATCATAATTGGCTTCAACTAATTAGGATTTATTGCCAGAAGTTCTGTTAGCAAGAAGAAAGGGAATGTTAGCTGTATTAATAGGCAATTAATAAGTCTGGCACTGTGGCTTATGCCTGTAGTAATGGCATTTTGGGAGGCCAAGGCAGGAGGATTACTTGAGGCCAGGAGTTTAAAACCAGCCTGGACAACATGGCTCTGTCTTTACAAAATAAAAAATAAATTAGTGGGGTGTGGTGACATGTGACCATAGTCATGGTACTCAGCAAGCAAAGTAGGAGGATCACTTGAGCCAAGAAGTTCAAGGCTGCAGTGAACTATGATGTGCCACTGCACTCCAATCTGGGTGACAAAATGAGACCTCATATCAAAGGAAGGAAGGAAGGAAGGAGGGAGGGAGGGAGGGAGGGAGGGAGGGAGGAAGGAAGGAAGGAAGGAAGGAAGGAAGGAAGGAAGGAAGGAAGGAAGGAAGGAAGGAAATAGGTAATTAATAATGTCTCCCACAGGGAGTAGCAAATCCTGAGAACAGCAATACCAGGAACAAGTTTTATAGTGTGTGCATTATATTACTCCCACCATTGCCCACTGAACCTCACAGAAAGGCTTTACCTTCTACACACAGGGACTTACCTATTCACCATGAACTATTGGAATAACCAGATATGCTGCTTAGTCTTTAGGGTACAGAAATCCTTCTGAAGGGTTCTTTTTTAATGAAAGAAAGAAAAAAAAAGAAGACTTTTTGTGTTTTGCATCTCACCTGTTAAGTACAGGAAGTATAGGCAAGATATAAATTAGGGCTGACTTAATTGCTCAAATAATTTTGACTATGTGGCCAGAGTTGGTCAAATGAAGAATTACTATAAACCTAGGAAAAGTCTTCCCTGCCAGCAGGAAAGTTCATCTTCCCTCCAACAGAGACTGATGGTTGGCCAGAGATGGAAAAAAATAACTGAGTTGTATTGTCTTTCTTACTGTTCTAAGTAGTTTAAACAGCCTACAACCCCAGAAGGCAGAGTTAGACTCATTGACACAAGCTAACACAAATAAGTTTTCTTAGAACTCTCACTCATCTGTTTTGTTTATTCTTTGAATCATAGCATAGGTTCTGAATCATTTAATCAGACACATAACTGTTGTATTCAACCCAAGACATGAATAACAAAAAATATCTGGGGGTATCCTGGGCATGTTTCATTATTCTTTGAGGTCTCATTAGAGTATATAAATCTGATCTGTAATAATAACATGAATCTATGGCTTCACATCGTTTCTGAAGTTTGCTGGCAGGAATACTTCCACATATACCAACTGCAAGTTACTTACCCTTCTCCTTTACCAACTCCTTTTTCCCTTGGCATATTCTAACTAGTATTCAACGAATGTACATACAACCAGCCATCTGAAGTAGCTTATGTTCTTTCTTTTGTTTTGTTTTTTTCTTTTAGCTTAGTATTTCCATTCAGGACATTTTATCTCTGTGCAAAGACAGGAGTAGAAGCTGATGAGTGGATCAAGATATTACGCTGGAAATTGGTGAGTTTTTAAAGTCTTCAGATGTCTGGTTATGAGAAATAACATGTCAATGATTTCAAACGTATTTTGCTTCTCTTTCTTGCCTTTCTTCCCTTAATTTTTGTTGGCATCTCACTCTGTTGCCCAGGCTGAAGTACAGTGGGGTCATCATGGCACACTGCAGTCTTGACCTCCTGGCCTCAGGCAATCTTTTTGTCTTAGCTTCCCAAGTAGCTGGGACTAGCAGGCTCATGTCACCATGCCTGGCTAATTTTTTTTTATTTTTACATCACCCGGGTTGGCCTCGAACTCCTGGGCTCAAGTAATCCTCCCACCTTGGCCTCTCCAAGTGCTGGGATTACAAGCATGAACCACTGCACCCAGCCCAAACGTATTACTGTTGAAATTCGGACTTTCTCCAAGAATCAAAGGGACATCTCCTTGCAGGCTTGTGGAATAGACTGTTCATTCTTCTGGAATATGAGAACAGATGGAGACAGAGTTGTAGAAAAGAAAGGACTGACCTGTATGTGAGTTTCAGCCCTAGAGCCATAGCCTAGGGCCCCAACAACTTCCGTCTTCCTTTAAGGTATGCAGCTTAGCCTAGTTTTGTCTGGAGGAGGACATTTGGGACCAGAAGGTCTGACAGGAAAGTTGGCATATTTCTCTAGATGAAGAGCCTTTTAAATTGTCAGGAAAGAAAGCTTGCCAGGGGAGTTTCTAGTGTAAGCATCACTTTGTGCAAGTCAAGGATAAAAGGTGTTTTATTTTATCTACGATCTATATACCTCCTAAGGGAAAGAGGAACTGCTTATGAAAATGTACCAGTCTAATGTATTTTTTGCATGTGTTTGTTTGCAAGTTAGTAAGTTGTTAGCAGAGAACTTGTCTTTAAAAGCTCACTTACATTTCCTATAAATACTATCTTGAAACTGTTAATGCTTTCAATCACAAAACATTTTTTTCTAATTTTTTTTGTGAAATTATCTGATATAAAGGTGCTTCTTCAAAACTGAAACTCTTATTGAAAATTCCTTTCTAGGTACTGAGACTTTTGCTTTTGGTTATCTTTTCAGTTTAAAATCCAAATATATACACCACTCATTTTGAAATTGTTCCAGTGTATTTGACATTCAGTGAGGAAATATTTTGCTATGTGAACTTTTGCTCAGATATGAATTTATTTCTAAGTTTTCCTATTTTGTAAGTAGCACAGTTATTATAGAAAACATATCAAATATACACACTTCTAGACTTCTACCTTTGCGAATAAATATTTTAAAACAAAATTTAATTATTTGCTAATGTTCTGTACCTGGTTACTCCACTTAACAATATAGTATAAACATCTTAGCATATCATTAATTTTAGATTTAAAGCTGTATATTTTTTTGATTCATTGAACAGTATTGCATTTTCTAAATCACTGTAAGTGTTAGACCAACTCCAAATTTGTACATTGCAATATGTGTCTTGAGAAAAATACAGAAAACCAGAAGAAAACTTGGAGGTGGGGCTGCATGCGGTGGCTCATGCCAACACTTTGGGAAGCTGAGGCAGGAGAGTCACTTGAGGCCAGAAATTCAAGACCAGCCTGGGCAACACAGTGAGACCCACATCTCTAAAAGAAGAAAAAAATTATTAAAAAGCAAACAAACAAACTTGAGGGTTGGGCACATGATAATTCATTTACAATTTCAGGCTTATTTACTAATCAATAAATCTACTTAATATTTGTCAAAAGTTCGAGTTCATTATTTAAAAATCACTCAATAATAGGAGCATGTATGTATGTTTTATTACAGTCACAAATAAGAAAACATCTCGACAAAGGGGAAGGCACAGTCCGATCTCGGTCGTTCATCTTTAAATAGATTTTTCTTGCCAAGGAATGTTCTGGTCCCAGAGCAAAGTGGAGTGCTCCCCGATGCTGTGATCCACAACAGGCTTTAGGTGAAAGCTGACTTAAGGACTTGTTTCTAAAAACAAATCAGGAGCAGATGCCGATTGGGACTAATATACCATGTTTACTGACTCACAGACTTCTCTTCCAAGATGTTGAGAACACTTGCTACTCTCATCTCCTTGAGGATACTGAAGCAATCTTTCCAACAGAAACTGATTAAACCACCACTCCCAGGCCTGCTCACTCTTAGAACACACAACGCAAGATAATGGGTTTTTGTTTTCACTCTTTGTGGTCCCCAAGCTTGTTGACATTAGTTGCCAGGAGTCCCCACTCTGAGTCATGGTCAGTCCATCTGACACTCAGATTGTGCTATTAACCAGGCAGGAAACAGTCATGTACCTGGAGGCTTAGACCACTACATCTTCAGAAATTATATGGAGAGAACAGACATCAAATATTTTCAGGGGAGAGATTCATTTTTTACTTTTCTCCTCTCCTTTACACAAAAACCGAAAATGGTCCCAAACTAAAATGGAAAATGTTTGCAGTATTTATTTTCTCTTTTAAAAAGTCTTAGAAATTTAGTGGATCCTTCATTTCTAATAATAAACTGTGAGAGCTAAATATCCTATGGGTAATTAAGTAACACAGTAAAAACAAGTGAAGGTAATATTTTTAAAAATCTCTTTTAACCTTCTAGGGAGAAATGTTTTAAGAATGAGAAAAAACAAACCGAGGAAAGGTAATACAGTAGTAGATAACTTGTAGTTTAATAGTATTATTAGTTATTATAGTAATAATAATAGAGCACTTGTAAGCACTAAGTTATCTTTATCCAACATTTCTCCAGACTGAAAGAGACTTTTCAAGGAGAGTGTGTTACAGTTATCTCTTTCAGAATTAGCTGTATAGGGTTGGCCCAAAAGATGTAAGAATCACCTTGTATCTGGGCGCGGTGGCTCATGCCTGTAACCCCAGCACTTTGGAGGATTGCTTGAACTCAAGAGTTCAAGAGCATCCTAGACAACATAGTGAGACCTTGTCTCTACAAAAAAAGTAAAAAAAATTAGCCAGGTGTAGTGGTGCATGCCTGTGATCCCAGCTATTCGAGAGGCTGAGGCAGGATTGCCTGAGCCCACAAGGTTGAGGCTGCAGGGAGCTGTGATCCTGCCACTGTACTCCAGCCTGGGCAACAGTCACCTTGCTCTGCTTCCCAAGCACCCTGCACCTTCTTCAAGAGCAACTTTCATTGCTAGTTGGGGGAGTAACACTAAATCTACATGAAAGACAAAATAAGGTGTTACACAGCTTCTTCCAACTAGAATAAGGTGACTGAAACAGGAGAGAGAGATACCGGTATCCATGGTTCTTAAATAGATTGTAACCTCTTTTATGATCTTTTTTAAAATAACTTTTTTTTAAGATAGAAGTTTGAAGGGAGACAAAAAATGCATGAAGAGGCTGAGAATAAAACAATTATGGTGCAAAGATGTAATATAAAAGGCTCTTGCCATTCAAAGGGATACCCTGTTAAGTAAGTTTCTGTTATTTATACATTTGACTCAGAAATTACATTTTATATTTTAGCAGGATTTTTAATGTATTTTGTTATGTTTGTATTATATGAGATCAAGGTAAAATGTATTATGTCAAGTTTGCAAAGTAAGAAGTTGCAAATGAATCCTCACTAAGAGCTAGTATAGTTTTATGTCTTGTTTTCTTAGAAACAAGGGTGTTACTTTTTGTAGGTAATATTGTTTTTACCTTTTTATTTTTATTTTTATTTTTATTTTTTTGAGTTGGAGTCTCACTCTGCCGCCCAGACTGGAGTGCAGTGGCCGCTCCCGGCCACCGCAGCCTCGACCTGCTGGGCTCTGGCAATCCTTCCACCTCAGCCTTCCAAGTAGCCGGAATTACAGGCATGCGCTACCACACCCGGCTGATTTTTTGATTTTTATTGTAGAGATGAGGTCTCGCTGCCCAGGCGGGTCTCGAACCCGCGGGCTCAGGCAATCCACTCACCTCAGCCTCCCAAAGGCGTGGGATTACAGGCTGAGCCGCCGAACCCGGCTCTTATTTTTATTTTTAAATGTGGAGTACAATCAGGGTTAGATACATACATGGTCATCATACAGGTAAAAGTGTGGGTAACCTTATCGATGTTATGTACCCCTCTCCCTGGCAGTGTTCCACTACTACCAATCCCTTTCATATAGTATTATGATAAATGATTAGGGTCCACTTATGAGTGAGTACAGGTGGTACTCAGATCTTTGTTTCTATGATAAATCACTGAGTATTGTTTTTACCTTTTGTAAAACATACTGTGTTTATTTATATCCTTTGGTTCTGTTTATTAAAAAGAGCATACTTTTGCTATGCATGTGCTATTTTTTAATATTTGTAAATTTAAAAAATACAACTGATTAATATCATAAACAGCAATGTTGAATCAAGTACAGTTAAAACTATCAGCCACAAAGGTTTGGAAGTTGAAGAAATAGTCCCAGTTTTCAAGGAGTTCTTAGCTGAATACAGAAAAAACAAACACATATGACAACCTGTAGAAATAAATACTTTCTGGAAGCTGTAGAAATAAATAATTTCTGAAAGTGGAGAGTGTGCTTCAGCAGAGAATACCACCTGTTGCAGAGTATTGACATTAAAAAAAAAAGGTGAGCTACGTACCCACTATGACATTAGGAATAAGCCAGATGCTTTACCTATTCTCAGTAGTCCTGCAAAGATTGGTGAGGGGCCCCTAGTTATTTCTGCAAGCTTCCCCCCAAAAGGGGAAGATGTTTTATATCAATGTCAGATCAGAGTTGGGGAATATGGGAGGAAAGAGAGTGGGGTGTCTGTCAGGCCCTGTCTGCTAACAGGTATGAAAGAAATACCCCATAAGACACAGCCAGAGTATTAGCAGTTATTCTCAGAATTCCCTCTGGGAAAATCTTTGCCCACCAGAACAGTCCCCTCTGGAGCAGGGGCAGGGAAGGCTAATACTGATGGTCCCAGACTTAAGATGGTTGACTCAGGATTTTTAAATTTTACAATGGGCTTATTGGGGTATTAAGTGCATTTTCCACTTATAATATTTTCAACTGACAGTGGATTGGGATGGAACCTCATCATAAGTCAAGGAACATCTGCACTGTTTCTGGGGAAACCTGCCCCCTACTCCAGAGCCACTGGACTCAGAACATTCAGTGGAACCGATCTTTGTCTTCCCATCCATGTGGCATGCAAGAGAGTGGGCTCCCCTCTCTTCACCTCCCACACATGCAGGTCAAGAGTTCCACTGTACTCATGTTTCAGGCAGATAGCAGGATAACTATTATAAGATGAACATCAATTTTACTTCCCTCCCTTTCCACTACCTTAGATCCACTGTAGCTAAATCCTGTTTCTACCAAACTCTTCCTAGCCAAGAACACTACATAGGAGGGGTCCAGGCTTGAGCCTATGCTCTGTTCATTCTGGATGTAGGCTGTCTGGACATGATGTCAGGCAGAGCTTCTTAAACCATCTGTGGTGAAGGACCAGATCTTTTTTGTTTCATTTTTCATTTATGATCTATCACAGATTGGAATTTTGTAAAACTCAGTAAAAACAAACTATAAGAATACAAATGCTGCAATCCCAATTTTTAATTTTCAGATTTAATCAACATAAAGTTACTATGTCAAAACATCAAAACTCTTAACAAATTTTTTTTTTAATTGCTAAGCACAATCTCACTCAAAGTGTCTTTTGTACAGTGAAACCAGATTGGCTGAGAAGCCCAGCCTGATTGTTTAAATTAAATTAAAAAAAAAAATTAAGGACACACCATGATCCAAAAAGACAAGTCTCAACAAGGGTAAATTGCACAATCAAAAGCAAATTTACATTTAAAAAAATTCCCTTCACAAAGATACCATCTGCAGCAGTTTCATGACCTTTTAAAAAATTTTTTCTAGATGTTTCAAATTATAAGTACAAATTATAATTTCAATATTATCGATATTTTGCCATGTTATCTCTCCTGTACTTAAAAAAAATAGTTTTTATGATTGGAACATTTTAAAGCAAATTCTAGAAATTAAAAAATATATATATGAGGTATGCCTGCACTCCACAACTGACAGAACACAACTGATATTGGTTCCCTGACCTGTGTAGTGAAGGCTACTGCAATTGGAAAGGCCAAGTGGAAGTTTGCTAAACTGCCTCTACCTGGGAAGATAGAAAACCAACAGCAATTCTACATTTCTGTAGGGATTTCAGAGACCAATGCCACCATCAGGGACCTGATGGGTACAGGGGTGATGATTCCACCACATCTTCATTCAACTCTCCTATTTGACCTAAACAGAAAACAGATGGATCTTGAAGAATGATAGTGGATTATCCCAAGGGTACCCAGGTGATGACTCCAATTGCAGTTGCTGCTCCGCAGGCAATCTCCTTGCAAAAGCAAATTAACACATCCCCTGGCACCTGGTATGCAGCTATTGCTCTAGCAAATGTTTTTCCTTGATACATGTTAGTAAAGACCACCAGAAGCAGTCTGCTTTCAGCTTGCAAGGTCAACATACCTTCACTGTCCTACCTTCAGCATATAGCAACCTTCCAGCCATGTCATCAGATAGTCCACAGGGACCTTGATTGCATTTCCCTGCCGCAAGATATCACACTGGTTCATTATGTTGATAACATCCTGACTCAACCTACAGAGCAAAAAGTAGCAACTACCCTAGACACATTGGTAAGACACTTGTGTCTCAGAGGGTCGGAAATAAATGTGACAAAAATTCAAGTGCCTTCCAACTCACTGAAATAACCAGGGATCCAATGGTGTGGGGCGTGTCAAGATACCACTTTCAAGGTAAAGGATAACTTGCACCTGGCCCTCCCACAACCAAAAAAGAGGCAACATGCCTAGTGAGTCTCTTTGAATTTTGGAGGCAACATTATTTCCCTTGGAGTTCATTGGTCTTACCATGTTCCTCATCATCCTGAAGCAGCTGGCTTGGCTGAATGGCAGAATGGCCTTTTGAAGACTCAGGTATAGCACTAGCTAAGTGGTGATACCTTCCAGGGCTGGGCAATATTCTCCAGGAAGCTACATATGCTCTTAATCAGCATGCAATATATGCTGCTCTTTCTTCCATAGCCAGGAATGACAAGAATAGAAATGGGAGTGGTACCATTCACTATTATGCCTTGTGACTCACTAGGATAATTTTTGTTTTCTGTCCCCATGTTCTCTTTTTTTTTTTTTTTTAGTCAATGTCTCACTCTGTTGCCCAGGTTGGAGTACAGTTGCACAATCACAGCTCATTGCAGCCTTGACTTCCTGGGCTCAGATTATCCTCTTGCCTCAGCCTCCTGAGTAGCTGGGACTCTGAGTGCGCACTACCATACCTGGCTAATTTTTTGATTTATTGTAGGGACAAGGTCTTGCTACATTGCCCAGGCTGGTCTCAAACCCCTAGCTCAAGCAATCCTCTTGCCTCAGTCTTCCAAAGTGCTGGGATTACAGGCATGAGTCACCACACTCGGCTGTCCCCATGTTCTTATGCTTTTCAGCTCTAGAAGTCTTTGCTCCAAAAAGAGTAATGCCTTCACCAGGAGACATAATGATGGTATTAAACTGGAAATTAGATGGCCACCCTGCCACTTTTTCTATCAACAAATAACGAGAATTACTGTACTTGCTGGCTGACTGGTCCCAATTACCTGGGAAATGGGGTTCTACTGCCCAACGAAAGTAAGGATGAGTCTGCCTGGAACATGGGAGCTCTACCAGGGAATCTCAGTACTACCAAGCCCTGTGACCTGGTATTTATAACATCAAGGTAGTTATAAATACGACCTACAACCACACGGGCTGCTGGTAAAACAAAGTCTATGATTATGTGTTATGAATGTTTGTGTACTTACATATACAAATATGCAACTATTAGATACACACATAAACCAAATATTTTTCTTCCCTCCTTTATCCTCTTATTATCTCATGTAAGTTGTATTAATAATTAACCTTACATCATTGTACTAAGTTACAGGACAGCAGGGAAAAAAGCGAACATCACCCAAGGACTCTGCATCCTTCTTTGGGGAATGGGTTGAATTCCCTCCCGGGAAAAATTCTGGGGAATATTGTTGGTTGTACATGCTAGAAACGCAACTTGGTTATAGTCTTTATCACATATTTATTGTGTTTATTAATCATATAAACCAGATTAAACTATGGTATCAGGAGATGAAAACAGGTCCAAGCTGACTAGGGGTGGAATGTGGAAGACTAGTGGTATTAGGTGTCAACTTGGCTAGGACACAATACACAGTTACTCAATCAAACATGAATCTAGGTGTTGCTATGAAGATTTTTTTTTTTTTAGATGTGCTATAATCCCTTGAAAATAAGTAAAAGAGATTATCCTCCATAATGTAGGTAAGACACAGCCAAACATTTGAAAGGCCTTACAAGTAAAACTAAGGCTTCAGCCGGGCTCGGTGGCTCAACCTGTAATCCCACGCCTTTGGGAGGCTGAGGTGAGTGGATTGCCTGAGCCCACGGGTTCGAGACCTGCCTGGGCAGTGAGACCTCATCTCTACAATAAATCAAAAAATCAGCCGGATGTGGTAGTGCATGCCTGTAATTCTGGCTACTTGGAAGGCTGAGGCAGAAGGATCGCCGGAGCACAGCAGGTTGAGGCTGCGGTGGCCGGGAGCGGCCACTGCACTCCAGTCTGGGCGACAGAGTGAGACTCCAACTCAATAAAAAAACAAAAAAAAACCTAAGGCTTCTAGGAGGTCAAAATTCTGTCTCTAAGCTGCAGTCTCATCTCCAACCTGAGATTCTTTAGCCTTCTGGCCTGCCCCACAGATTTTGGATTTGTAAGTCCCCACAATCACATAAACCAATTCCTTAAAATATATATGCAACAGGTTCTGCTTCTTAGAAGAACCCTGATACAACTTTCTTCCCCATATATCCCCCCACTTTAAATTTTGTTGATTGAAGTATTTTATTTAATTTCTAATTTTATTATTTTTGAACAGTTAAAAATTCAAAAAATACAATAAAGTTTACAGTGAAAAGCTCACTCCCGGGATCCTTATTCCCCAGGAACCTCCTTGGAGGCTACCAATGTCATCAAGGTTTTCCATGTATCTCTTCAGAAATATTCTATTATACACAAATATGTATACATATATATTTTTTCTTCTATATAAATTGTAGCATGCCACACAGTTTCATATCATACTTTTTTTAATGAACAGTGCCTTGGAGACCACTTAATCTCAGTATCTAAAGTGCTTCTTCATGTGGAATAACTTATCTATTATTCTCAGAAAATTTTCACAGTGGCAATATTCAACACACAGTTAAGTACCTCCATTTATTACTGCTTCTTTTCCTAGGATTTTTAGTTACTCCATCAGGCAAATGTAACTGATTTTACCTATGCTCTAGGATAAAAGTGACCATATAATTCCCTATCTAAAGTGGGACATTTGTGAAAGGACCATTATTAATAATTATATCAGGAACAGTAGGTATAAACGGGTATTGTTTAAAAAAACTAGAACATATGGTCCTCCTACCTGTTGTGGATATTTAGGTTGCTTCCAATCCTTTGGTATTACCAACATTGCAAAGAAGACACTTGTAAGTATATAATTTTACATGTTTACATGCATTGATAGAATAAATGTCTACAAGTGAAATTGCAGGGTCCAAGGTTATGTGCATTTGAAAGCTGAGGTTGCCAAACTGCTGTATATAAAGGGTATAACAATTCACACTTAATTCACACTAGTAGACTAAAAAAAAAAAGCCTGCTCTACATTGGATAATCCTTTCCCCACTGACGTATGATGCCATCTTTATAATGTTTTAAGTCTTCCTGTACATGTACTAATGTCTGTTTCTGGCTGAGTCCATTCCATTCTTTCTGTCTAGTTGTGCATCTAGAATCTAGATTTAGTATATTTTAAAACTAGTTAATCTAGTTTTATTTTACATTTTCAAATATTTCTTAGCAATTTCCCCCTATTTTTTCGTATTAACTATGAAACAATTTATCAATTACTCTCAGAAAATGTTACCAGTGGCAATATTAAATTTGCAAAGGTTAAGTACCTCCACTTATTAGCTCTTTTCCTGGGATTTTTAAACATACAATTACCACCTGCAAATAAAAATTTGGCCATCTCATTTTAAAAGACCTTATTGTTTCATGCACCATTACATTGGCCAAAATTTCCCAGAGACTAATAATCCAGATGATTGGAATTCTATATTTTAATGGGTATGTCTAGTGTTTCACTAAAATGTACAACTAACTACAGACATATGCCACTAAACAATAGAGATGTATTTTGAGAAATGCTTTGTTAGATGACTCCATCCTTACACGAACATCATAGTGTACTGACACTCATCTAGATGGTATAGCCTGTTACACAACTAGGCTATATGATAAAGTCTATTGTTCTGACCACCCCTGTATAGGTGGCCCACCACTAATCGAAACATTGCTATGTGGTACATGATTGTATTTATAGCTCCTTGTAGGTAAAAATTATATCTCTTGCCTCTGTTTATTTGTAAAGGCTATTGTTCTTGCTCATTTTACATGTCCCATTCTGTGATTCTTCAGCACTCTGTGTATAACTTTATCATGGCACTGTTTTTTTTGAATCGGAGTCTCACTCTGTTGCCCAGGTTGGAGTGCAGTGGCACGCTCGCCTGCTGGGCTCAGTTGATCCTTCCACTTGAGCCTTCCAAGTAGCTAAAACTGCAGGTACATGCCACTGTGCCCAGCTAAATTTTTTTTATTGTAGAGATGAGGTCTCACCAAGTTGCCCAGACTAGTCTCGAACCACCTAGGCCTCCCAAAGTGCTGGGATTATAGGTGTGAGCCACCAAGCCCAGACTATCATGGCGCTTTCTATATACGTTTCCTTTAAAGGAAAGTATCACAAATGGATTTCATATTTATATTGGAAGGAGGAGGGTGGAAGGAAAGATAGCACAGTACCTAGTTGACTATCTCACTGCACAACTCTGGGATAGCATTTACACATATTGTATGTGAAAGGCAACTCCTAGAGCACAGATATATGACGTGATAGTGCTTCTTAGAATTGTGCAACACAGCAGCTCGGGCAAGTGGCACACGGGTGCTCAATGCATACATACTGAACTATACCAGTGACAGGCTGATTGTCAAAGAATCTAGAAGGAAATTAACAACTCTGAATAATGGACTGCATTCTTGAATTTAAAGGGTTTATTCTAGAACCCTAATACATCTTCTGTGGAGATTAAATTAGGCTCATGCATAGTTTCTTTTCTTATTGACAATTTATACCAGGCAAAACAATCTCCAGTAAGCGCTCACTATTTATTCATGTGGTTGAAAGAGTGAATTAAATTAATTATGTTCCTTAAACTTTTGAAAGAATTCTGGGGAGGAAAAAAGACCTATAGGGTGCTCAAACTATATTTTTTAAAATACTATTTTAACGGAAGGCTGAAGTGGAAGGATTACCTGAGCCCAGCAGGTTGAGACTGCGGTGGCCGTGAGCATGCTACTGTACTCCAGCCTGGGCAACAGAGTGAGACTCCAACTAAAAAAATAAAAATAAACTATTATATTCATACTCATGTATGAAAGACATGGCGATACTATGTTTACACACATACTGATACTGGAAACAGAATTCAATAATATCATTTTTAAATTTTATAAAGACCATACAAACATTAAAACACTGATTGGTTACAGAAAGCAGAGTTGGGGGTAAAAACCATTAGCTATAATTTTCATTTTTTTTAAAGAGTAGCACCCTATGAGAAGAACCAAACCAATTAGTAAAATAATACATACAAAGTTAGTGATTGTACTGATTTATTATTTTTACTAAGCCAGTTCATATTCTTCACACTCAATGCAAGAAATAAAACATAATCTGAAGAAAAATATGTCCTTATTATTCTCAATAAAAAGAGTCTGCTTCATTCTGCAGGCCTGGGTGTACTGTACAATAGGGAACACTTAATGACTCAGTGGATCAATCTACCAGTTTGATTCTGATCCACTAAGCAGAATCTCATCTATATTTGGTGACTGGACTAGCTCCATGGGAGCTGTGATAAACTGAACCATTTTTGTGGTATCCCCAGATCTCACTAAATAAGAACTTACACCAGAAAATATAGCAATTAATCTCTCTATAAATTGTATCTATAGGTTCTTTCTTAAATATAAGATGGAAAAAACGTTCCCTCTTGAGCATATGGATAAAAAGTAGTACTGTGGTCTAAAGATTGCTGAATTGGTATTGGGTTATTATGAAGATAAGGTACACATAGAAACCACTTTCAGATTAAGAAACTTCTACAACTTGTCTCAATTCTTCAAATAATGGAGCAAGTTCCTTTTCCAGGCTGACAATTAGTCCTAAAAAAGAGATTAAGAAAATTAGACTGTTAAAAAACGTTCTTGAAAGTCATCAACTAAAATTCCCTGTTGTCACAAGTTTATAGTCACTAAAAAAAAAAGTAAATCAGATAAAGTCTATTTCCCACAACAAAAACAAAATACATGTTGAATATTCCTTATCCAAAATGCTTGGAATCAGAAGTATTTCAGATTTTTTCATATTTTAGAATATTTGCAAAATACATACTGGTTGAAAATTCCTAATCTGAAAATCTGAAATGCTCCAATAAACATTTCTTTCGAACGTCATATTAGTGCTCAAAAAGTTTCAGATTTTAGAACATTTCAGATTTTAAATTTTCAGATTAGGAATGCTCAACCTGTACTGTAATCCTAAATAAAGTAACACAAAATTCTATATTCATTAAGAAGTTTATCTCTCATATGCGAACTTTGAACAATTATCATAATACTATAGGAAAAGGATTGGCAGTAGTGGAAAAATGCCGGGGAGGGGGAGACTGAGATTGGTAGTAGTGGGAAACTGTCAGAGGAGGGGGACACACCTCATTAACAAGGGTACCTGTATTATGAACATTTGTATATCTAATCCTGAATTGTACCCCACATCTTTAAAATAAAAATTTTTTAAAAAGTTTATCTCATCATCTATTATTAAAGTAAATAAATGAAAAACATGCATATATTAGTAAATATAGAACAAATTACATGTATGTATTATAATTTTATTTTTGAAAGAAATACCTTAATTTATACCTTATTGCTTCTAAATTTTGCATTGATTCAGAAATAATGCATGACTTTTACTAAATAAGTATACTTTTCTCCCTGAGTAAATTTTAAGATTCTATCATACATAAGACATGAAAATCGGCTGCTTCCATATCAAAGAAAATCAGTAGTTTATTTTATAAATTCAATAAAGCTAAGACATAAATAAATATATTAAATAAAAATATTTTAAAGATGAATGTTAGAGTATAAAACACCCATGTTTAGAATGGAGTTCACTATGAATCTGGGAGACAAACTCATTTAGAAATTAGCGTATTTAGTTTCTCCTTAGTTCACCAGAGTAAAAGGTTATACATCTTAGAGTCTATTTTATGCTCAAACAAATAAAGATCTTCCTCTGTCTTACAGAATATTAAAAATATCTAGGCTCTCAAGAAAAGGTTCTAAGTACTAAAATATAAATCTGTACGTTATCATAATATATAAGAACTGATGATTTAGTACGTGATGACTGGTAAGTTATCAAAACTGAGGTTTAGTATACTTAAAATATTGACACTACTACTATCCTATATAATTTACAAAATATTTTCATACAAGTATTTTATAGCTTCCTAAAATGTTTAGAAATGGAAGCGATCTAACAAATCATCAAGTCTAAATTTCTCATTCTAAAAATGAGGTATCTAAGGACAGGCTTCAGTGACCTAGTTAAAAGAATTTGCTCAGCTTTGGTGGGGAGACAGAAAAGAACTGTGTAACAATTCTCAACAGCAATCAAATCTGAAGGAGACATTGAACTTCATGTTTTAGAATTTAAAAAATGTGAAGGAGACAGACCTTTTAAAAAAATTCTACTTTATCCAAAAGGGAGTAAGAAAATTACAATCAACTGAATACTGTCATTATTTTACACATAACTATCCAGTGAAGGGTACTGGATAGAATGGAATTCTTCTATTCTCTATAAAAAGTAGAGCTTTTTAGCATTTGTTCTCAAATTCTTCAGCCCTCAAGAAAAGTATATTCATCCTATTCACTCTTTAAATTCTTAATCATACTCATCTTGCCTATTATGCAAAATTTTAAAAATCCTAATTAAATAGATTGGTCCACGTAAAATTAAACTTATCCTTGATCATTTCAATGTGTTTGTTTGGTTATCTTCTCTGCCCTCTTTTTGTTTTCTTAAACTGTTGTAAACAAGGTGTAACACTCAAGACAACATTTAATCTTTCCTTCCAAAAATTTAAAAAAATCACTTACCCAAACACTATCTCATTTGAACTAGAAAATAACCCCATAAAATGGAGAAAGCAGATATTAACTTCAATATATAGATATGGACGCCAGGATTCAGATAAATCACTTTTCCCAAGACAAAGTAAAAAGATGGTGAACAGTTGAGCCACAGATTCAAGTTTTTTGACTTTAAGTATACTATTCCTATTATATCAGACTACACACATACAGTAATTACATTAAGCTAGATTTACCTTTTTCAAATTAAGAATTAAAGGCTGTGTTTAAGATAATTAAAACATACCTGTATTGGCACTGCTACTGGCTATGAAACTCACTACCAAAGGTAAACGATTAAACTGAACCACCTAAAAAGAAAATAAGATCTATTTTATGTTGCATTGTGAAAAGATAGTAGTAAAACAACTGAAATATCTCAATATTTCAAAAATTTTTAAATGGTCAATGTTATAGCCCAACATCCACAGTATTGCATCATGAAATATAAAGAAGCTGAAAGTAAATATTCCACAAAACAGAATTACTGACAATCTCTCTTAGAGACATTAATACCATTTAGCTTGGCCGATATGGTATTAATCTTGGCCGGCACAGTGGCTCAGTCTGTAATCCCAGTACTTTGGGAGGCCAAGGTGAGAGGATTGCCTGAGTCCAGGTGTTCTAGACCTGCCAGTGCAACTCGGTGAGACCTTGTCTCTACAGTAAAAATCACAAAAGTGAGTTGGGCGTGGTGGCGTGCACCTGCTAATCCCAGCTACTTAGTAGGCTGAGAAATAAAGATTGCCTGAGCCCAGGAGATCAAAGTCAAGGCTGTGGTGAGCCGTGATCGTGCCACTGTACTCTAGCCTAGGTGACAGACCCAAAAGAAAGAAGAAGAAAGAAGAGTGACGATGAGGAGGGGGAGCTATACTATGGGGTCTGCAAAGGCATATGGAGTGGTACAATGGACACTAGAGACTCAGAAGGAGAGAGGACAGAAAGAGAATAAGTGTTGAAAATTACAAGTAGAGTTCATTGTACACTATTTGGGTGATAAGTACACTAAAAGCCCAGAAATTCACCACTATGAATTCATCCACGTAGCCAAAAGTCACTTTTATTAAGTTACTGAGGTAGAGAAGGAGGAGAAGAAAGGAAAAGGAGAAAGGAGGAGAAGGGAGAGAAGAAAATGAATGCAGTTGGAGATCAAGAGATACGCAAAAACTAATTTTTTCCCAGAAATAATAACCTCACTTATTATACATACACTTCAAACCAAATAAAGAAATCAGAAGCAATAGAAAATTTAAATAACTTATCATTTGACTTTCAAGAAAAATATTTTATTTGTTACAACAAAAAAAGTGTCATGTGAGAAATCAGTTGTTTTGCTAAGGGCACCATCTACTGGAGGTAACAGTGACCTACCCGACTTATTCTTTTTAGGATTTTTTTTATTATTAAATCTTTGCATTACTTTTCCTGGTAATTATTTCCTGGTATAAAATGTGAAGAAAATTACTAGTGAAAGCTAATATTTTGAATTTAATCCCTTTCAAAACTAAAATTTATAATTATAACACAAGTTATTTTATATAAAAGATACAAAAATGATAACTGAAATCAGCAAACTATTTGATAATTATGAACTTACCTGGTAGGTGTTATAATAACAGATGATACTTTTATTTTTCGAAAGTCCAAGTTTGCTCCCTTGGTCTGTTGCAAGGGCAAAAGTAGATAAGAAGCCAGGTCTCAAAGCATGCTCTGGAGCATTATCATTGGCCACTAGAAAAATAAATGATTTAAATAAAAAGCTATATTTTCTAATCTAAAACAAAACAAAAAACTGAGCACAAAGATTATATTTCACAATACTGAAAGTATACCACTAACTGAGTCTCCTCAATCAGAAGTACACTGATCATAACTAAGGGAAGAAATGCTGACTCTCACAATTTTTATTTTTAAAAGAATACTAAGTGTTTATATTTTCTTGATATCTACTTTACAAAACAGATTAATCAGTACATTTAACAAACTGATTATTCTGGTTATCTAAGAATCAGGCTAGAATAACCTAATGAGAAAAGCTAAACAAATGTTTGCTTTCATAGAACCCACAGTGGAAAAATCTCTCATAGAGGTTCATAATCCTGCAGCTAGCTACCTGTTTCATATTCTCTCACTCACTAAAATGTCTGTATGAAATTTTATATATTTGTAAGTGCAGAGCTCAAGGCTTTAACACAGAGATCTTCAGAAAGAACAGTAGAGCTGGAAAATCTATGAGAGGTTATTTTGTTCAAAGTTCCCGTTACAGAACCAAGAGAAGACAAGTAATCTGCCTGTGGCTATCCAACTTTTACGGTGGGCTAGAAAGCACACTGAACCACACTGCAGACGATAGGTTCTATCACTGTCTTGTCACTGTCTCAGGTGCAACCTTGGCCTGGCAATGTACTCTTCACACTTGACCACCTTCACTTGTAAAATGAAAGAACTAAATTAGGTGACTTCTAAACCTCCATTCATTTCTGAAGTCTAAAATTGTCTGATATACGCATGATAAATATATGATAATCACAGGTAGAAAATAAAATGTAAACAAAATGTACAGAACATTATCTAATTTTTGACCTTTGGTAAAGGCATTACAGTGCCCAATATAACTAGAACATTCATTCCGACCATGCCATAAGGTAGAAATAATAAAAATAGTCTGAATTCATATTTACTCCCTATGACACCATATATACTCAAAAAAAAGTTAAAAATTAGGTGGAAAATTCTTGTTAGATTTGAATTAACTCACGGAACTGTGAAACTAAAAGTTAAAGGAAATCTTATTTCCAGTAAGAAAGCAAGAAATCAGGCAAGATTAAACAAAACAATCAATATCTGATGATAATATATGGGTATTATCCTGTAACTCCTAGCAATGTTGATTAAAAAATACACATATATGTACACATATATATGTCCATGTGTATAACATAGCTAGTTGCACACATTCTCACTCTCATCACTTAGATTTACTAATGGTTTACATTATACCATAAATGTTTTTAATGGGAAACTGTGATAAATCCAAGCTGTAGCTCCATATGTAAACATGATACATTTGATATGTAGTACATTATAGGTTCCAGTTCAGCCTTCAACATTTCCCCTCAAAAGCAAACATTTCCTTGAAAACTAAGACCATCTCCTGAATTTACTGAAGTGAGTTTTTTTGTTTTAATTTATTCTTTTGAGTCATAATCTTACTCTGTCACCCAGGCTAGAGTGCAGTAGCACATTTATAGCTACTGCAACCTCCACCTGCTGGGTTCAGGTGATCCTTCTGCCTCAGCCTTCCAAGTAGCTGGAATCGCAGGTGTGCACCACCATGCCAGGTTAAATTTTTTGATATATTGTAGAGACGAAGTTTTGTCAAGTTGCCCAGACTGGTCTCTAACCTCTGGGCTCAGGCAATCCTCTCCCCTCCATCTCCCAAAGTACTAGGATTACAGGTGTAAGTCATCATGCCCAGCCTGAAATGAGTTTTAGATATTTGCCTTCTACACTACTCAGATGTCAATACATGCATTTTTCGTCAAAAGCAAAGATGACATTTGCATTTACGTGCTCAGTTTTACCTTTAATAACGGGTACTCCATCTCTATCTGACACAACAATAGCATGGAGCCCTTCAACACTAGAAAGAGAAAAAAGTTAAAACACAAACATTTAATTTTCTCAAAATATGCACCTCAAAAGACACAATGGCAATTCTTATGTATTTTTTGAAAAACCCCGGGACCTCAATTGTTGATATCCTATGCTCCATAATGTATTTGCCAAAACTCTCCCAGAAACTGAATGACATGCTTATGATCTTTACAAATTTATAGTTTATGAATGAAGATCTAAACCACAGATGATACTTCATTAAAATTGCTAATGTATGATTCCATGGTTTACAAAAGTATGGAAAGTTACCATCAGCAGTAGTTGTAGTGACCAAAAAAAAAAAAAATTCCTTGGCCAGGCTTGGTGGCTCAGCCTGTAATCCCAGCACTTTGGAAGGCCAAGGTGAGTGGATTGCCTGAGCCTGCGGGCTTGAGACCCGCCCAGGCAACTTGGCGAGACCTCGTCTCTACAATAAATCAAAAATTAGCTGGGCATGGTAGTGCAACATTACTTGAACCTGGAGTTCCACCTACTTGGAAGGCTGAGGCGGAAGGATCGCCAAAGCCTAGCGGGTCAAGGCTGCGGTGGCCGGGAGCGTGCCACTGCACTCCAGTCTGGGCGACAGAGTGAGACTCCAACTCAAAAAATAAAAAGTCTTTTTCCTTTCTATCCTTCATCCCAATATTAAGTGATCCATATTTGTGGCACTAATACTTTTGACACTATATAAGTAGAAATAGACACAATCCCCGTCTTCAGAAAGTAAATGTAAAACTACAAGTGGTGGCAAGTGCCATTAAGAGGTCAATGAAGATATGAAAGCCCAGGAAAGAAGGGGCTGATGTAGACAGGCATGTGGGTCAGGGAAGGCATCCCTGGAGAAAGGGGTATCTCGGTTGGGATGTTATAGCACTGAGTAGGTGAAGAGGCATGGAAAGATCGATCAAGGCTGAAGAATTGGCAGAAGGAATGAAGGCCATGCAGTAATCCTTTCAACCATGCCTCCATAAGAAGTAGTAAGAAGAATGGTCAAGGTCATAGCTCTAGAAAGACCCAAGTCCCAGGCTCTGTCACTCACTGTTTATACCACTTTGAGTCAGTTATGAAAACTTCCTAAGCTTCAGTTTAACAATCTGAAAGTGGGGATAACTGTATTTATTTGGATATTGTGCACTTTAATAAAATAATGCTTGTAAAGCATAAGCCTGGTAGTTAACACTCAAAAATATTATTATTAACGAACATCAATGGTGTCAATGTGCAGAGTGACAATGACATAATTTATCACTACAGTTTAAGTACTAAATTATCAACGAGAATATCTGGGAAATTAGAAATTAAGAAATATATACTCTAGTGTGCAACAGTAAAGTTTTAAAAAATTATAATAAAGAAACACTCCCAAACCCTCAATATTTATGTAAAAATTCCTTAACCATAACACAATACTGTAACTATCTCAAAATATCTGTAAACTGCAACTCAGAGATATGTAGAGATATGTTCAATGTTCCTACAGCAGCCCAGAATTATCCACTCCTTATTGTGTTAATCTTAATGTCTTAATTTAGGAATGAGAATATGCATATTAACCTAATTTTAAAATACTGGAATTAAATTTTTAAAAATCTTCCTCGCCAAACACTTTTTAGTAAGAGAAGTGCTATTAAAATTTGAGTGAAAAATATTACAAACAAAATCCTTTGTCTCCTTCACATTAAAAATAAGAATGATGAAACTGTGTATAAATGATTTTTAAACTATTATTGGCATTTTTCCTATTGTTATTCAATCATAAAAGTATCTATGGATTAAGACGTATTCTATAAGATTAATACACAAAATATATTCTTCTAACTTAAAAGTTAAACTATGTAAAATATATCCTACAGATATTTTCACATATGCAAATCACTGTGTGCAGTTATCAATAGCAACATTACTTGAAATAGTAAAGGATTAGAAACTTAACTGAGCCGGGCTCGGTGGCTCAGCCTGTAATCCCGCGCATTGGGAGGCTAAGGTGAGTGGATTGCCTGAGCCCACGGGTTCGAGACCCGCCTGGGCAACTTGGCGAGACCTCATCTCTACAATAAATCAAAAAATCAGCCAGGTGTGGTAGCGCGCGCATGTACTTGGAAGGCTGAGGCGGAAGGATCGCCGGAGCCCAGCAGGTTGAGGCTGTGGTGGCCGGGAGCAGCCACTGCACTCCAGTCTGGGTGATAGAGTGAGACTCCAACTCAAAAAGAAAAAAAGAAACTTAACCTTCCATCAAGAAGGACAAGTTAAATAAGTTACGATATACACATACAATGTAATACTTTGGAGACAAGAACAAGAAAGAGGAAGTTCTTTATGTACTGGTAAGGATTGAAAATTACATTATTAAGTGAAAAATTACAGTTTAGAATAGTATGTACTATTGCAAGAGCAGACACATGGATCTATGGAACAGAATTCAGAATCCAGAAATGAACCCAAATACCTACAACCAATCTATCTTCGACAAAGCAGACAAAAACATGCACTGGGGAAAGGATACCCTATTCAACAAATGGTGATGAGATAACTGGATAACTAGCCACATGTAGAAAAATGAAATCTGATTCACATCTCTCACCATATACAAAAATTAACTCAAGATAGATTAAAGTCTTAAATGTCAGATCTGGAACCAAAAAATTATGGAAGAACTAGGAAAAACTTCTGGACATCAGCTTAGCCAAATATTTTATGGTTAAAACCACAAAAGCAAATGCAACAAAAACAAAAATAAATTAAGCAGTTCTTAATTAAACTAAAAAGCTTCTGTACAGCAAAAGAAATAATCAACAGGGTAAACAGGTAACCTACAGAATGGGAGAAGATATTTGCAAACTATACATCTGACAAAGGACTGGTACCCCAAATCTAAAAGAACTCAAACAAATCAGCAAGAAAAAAGCAAATAACTCCATTAAAAAGTGGGCAAATGACAAGAACAGACAGTTCTTATAAGAAAATATACAAATGGCCAATAAGCATATGAAAAAATGCTCCACATCACTAAAGGTCAGGGAAATGCAAATCAAAACCACAATGAGATATCACCTCACACCAGTCAGAATGGCTATCATTAAAAAACAAAACAAAAAACAATAGATGCTGGTGCAGATGCAGGAAAAAGGAAACACTTATACACTGTTGGGAGGAGTGCAAATTAGTCTACCCTCTATGGAAATCGATATGGAAATTTCTCAAATAACTAAAAGTAGATCTACCATTTGATCTAGCAATCCCACTACTTGGTATCTACTCAAAGAAACAGAGGATGTTTCCAAAAAAGACACCTGCACTCATGTTTATTACAGCACTATTCACAACTGCAAAGATATAGAATCAGCATAAATGCCTATCAACTAATCAGTGTATAACGAAAATGTAGTGTGTGTCACATACATACACCATGGGATACTATTCAACCATAAAAAAGAATGAAATAATGTCTTTTGCAGCAACTTGAATGGAACTGGAGACCATCATCCTAAATGAAGTAATATAGGAATAGAAAACCAACAATGGCATGTTCTCACTTACAAGTGGGAGCTAAACTAAGAATCTGCGAAGGCATACAGAAAGACAGATATAGTGGACATTGGAGAGCTGAAAGGGGGTAAGGAATAAAAAAAAACACCTATCAAGTACAATGAACACAGGTGGGGGTAGTAGGTACACTTAGAGCCTAGACTTCTTTGCCACTATATTATGCATTCATGTAACCAAAAACTATCTGTACCCACTAAAGCTGTTGAAACAAAAATATATAAAATTTTTAAAAAAGCATGTATAAGAAACAAATTGTAACAAAAATGAGTAAGCATGTGTGCTTCTGTAAATATATGCATATACGTGCTGGCCTCTAGGTACATAAAATATCTCTGAAGGAACAATGGGAGCCTCTAAGAGGGGTACTGTGTGGCTGGGGCGCAGGGACTGGAAGCTTCTAACTCCACATCCCTCAGCTAACTCTTGAACCTGAGTTTTATGAATATATTAATGACCCCCAAAATAAGCAAATTTTAAAAACAGGTAAAAAAGAGTACTACAAAAATGTTTAGGAAAACTCAGGCTATCACAGGTAGCTTTTTTCGAATTTCCATGGAAGTTAATTTAAATACCAACTAATGCACCCAAAGAGGAGTTAGGAATAAAAGGACTTTCGTTTTTGATATTTTTCACAGACATATGAGTCCAAGAAAGCAGAAAAATTACTTATACTCTTAATGTACTCACTTTTAGAAATCAGGTTATAAATATAAAAAATGTTTCCACTTCCATACACAAAGCACAAAGTAATATGAAAAGATTTTACTAATATTAAAAATAACTGAGCCGGGCTCAGTGGCTCAGCCTGTAATCCTGTGCCTTTGGGAGGCTGAGGTGAGAGGATTGCCTGAGCCCGCGGGTTCGAGACCTGCCTGGGCAACTTGGCGAGACCTCATCTCTACAATAAATCAAAATGAGCCGGGCGTGGTAGTGCGCGCCTGTAGTTCCAGCTACTTGGAAGGCTGAGGCGGAAAGATCTCCGGAGCCCAGCAGGTCGAGGCTGCGTTGGCTGGGAGCAGCCACTGCACTCCAGTCTGGGTGACAGAGTGAGACTCCAACTCAAAAAATAAATAAGTAAATAAAAATTAAAAAAATAACTGTGATTAATGAAGACAGACACACTTTTAGAAGGAATAAATTAAGATTTTGTGAACTATTCTGAAGAAATTTAAATATTAAGCTTACTAAAAGAATCATTTTAATTTTAAAAACCAATCTTGCATTAGTAGTCAAAGACATCTTATTTAGTTTTATTCACATAATTATACAATATTTATTTTCAAACATACACTGTTTGATTATTAAAGCCTGAGATTGCTGGGTCACAAATTGACTTTAAAGCACAAATCCAAGAATGATATTTAACAGAGAATTCAAAAACACACATCCATTAATATCTGTAGCTAGCTGACCTGACTTGGCTGTTGAGGGGCATAGAAGTACAACAGTTAAAAGCACGGATCCATGGCTCTGAGGCCAGGATGGCTACATCCAAATCCATACAGCCAGCAACAAATCAAAATGTGTACTCTATTATTCTTTGTAAGTATTTAAAAATCATTCCTTCATTGTTTTCGTTCTGGGATACATGCAATAAGTCTACTTTCAAGAAATGGTCATGAATGAGTCAAACTGGCCAGTCATTATGAAATAGATGGTACTAATCCTTTGCCTACCATTACGGAAAGATTTTCATGATGCTTTTACAAAGATCCTTAAACTGAATTTGTCTCTTGGATAAGCACAATCAGCTAATATTTTCTCTTTGGTTAAAAGATAAAAGAAGTCAGAATTCAAAGAAGCAACCATATTTTTCAACTGTCCTTGATCAACATTAGAGCTACTCAGTAATGTAATAAGTACATTTTGGATTATTATCTAATTCTTTTATACAGATAGTTTCACCATACCCAGGGGTCAAATAATGTAACCTTCAGAGCACTCTCACTGTATGAAACAATGTTCTTACTTATAATCATAGACTATGTAATGAGTCGATTATTGCTTTATTTATTACATCTCCAAGTGAATAATGAATATCTTTCGTATGGCTTTACAACTTAAGAATACTGAATCCAATTTTGCTGTTTCTTCAAAAAGAAATATTACACTCCAAACAGGATTGTAAACCACTAAGACTTCTAAGTGGATAAACTATGCTTCTGTTTCTGTATTTCATCACCAGAGTGGTGGGGTGTCCCCTAACTCCAATTTGAGTGCCCTTTCAGCTATACATACATATAGAAAGGACTCATTTTGCAGTTTCAATATGTACATTTTAGTTACCATGGTTTAGTTAAATAACACCCCCCCCACAACAGTATGGGTCAAATTTCAGTTACCATGGCATATTAACCAAATAATCACATAAAGTTCAACTTTGTTAATTCTTCTACCCCCAAATTACTATATAAATAACTACGTAATTAACAAAGCGCACTGTTACACCAGTAAACCAGTCACTTCACTTCTTTCAAAGTGCATTGCTAGCTTGTTACTGCACATCTGCTATTCAGTTCATACGGAGATAGCAAAGCATGTGTTGTGTACCCCCTCGTGTCACCCAGTGATAAACCATGTGACATTAAAAAAAAAGATAGCTGAAAGAGGGAACTAGCCAATAAAGATGAAATAACACTACAAAGAAATGAAAAGTGATAATACTGGAAGTGATATTCAAATAAAAAGTAAATAGAGTTATAGAAGAAACAGTTGAGTGAGGGAATGCTGACACTTTCACTATTAGAGATTCTAGATTTGCAACCAGAGGAATTAAGGCAAATTTATCAACACAAATGAGGAAAGTGGCTGTAATGAAAATGTTCCAGAGGAAGAGATGCTGCAAAAAAAGTTCACATTAAAGAAAATTTCAGAAATATTTTACAACATTAAAAATGTTAGGCTGGCTCGGTGGCTCAGCCTGTAATCCCAGCACTTTGGGAGGCCAAGGCGAGTGGATTGCCTGAGCCCACGGGTTCGAGACCCACCCGGGCAACTTGGTGAGACCTTGTCTCTACAATAAATAAAAAAAAAATTAGCCAGGTATGGTAGCGTGCACCTGTAGTTCTGGCTACTTGGGAAGGCTGAGGTGGAAGGATCGCTGGAACCCAGCAGGTCAAGACTGCTGTGGTTAGAAACGTGCCACTGCACTCCAGTCTGGGCAATAGAGTGAGATTCCAACTCAAAAAAAAAAAAAAAAAATGTTAGAAGCTGATTAAAAACTTAGAAAGAGAACAAAGTATGACAACTGACTAAGGCAATTGCCCTATCTTAAGCTATATGACAGAAGCAGGCAGACCCTGTCCAAACTACTCAAGGTAAGTTCTTCACAAATAAAATACTTTAAATCTCAATGTTTTAAATTATGCACTAAACAAATATTAGTTTTAGTATTTGCTTCCATTCCATTTCATACATTTCACTGTATTTTTAAACAAAGAAGGTTTTAATTAAAAAAAAAATTTTAAAGGTCACAAGACAATTTTTATTTTCTCATTAATTACTAAAATTCCTTTGCCCAGTTTCAGTTTATGTCATCATTTCTATAACCCTGTATTACCATGCAAAGCTAAAGATTAGCTAGGATTGCTAATCTTTAGGTTGAGAACAGAATCAGCAATTGTCACCATAGTTTGTCAATATTGGGAGGAAAAGAATACAAATGAATTTAAGTATTGCATTAACAAAAAGCCAACTTGCTTACCTTAACACAAGAGCCTAGTTTATAAAATGGTACATCAAATGAACTGTGTGCAGGCACAAGAAATCCTTGTGCTTTTCAAGTATGAATTGTTGTCTATGTCTAACATTCTTGGGTTATGTAGACTCAGTAATTTGGTCTTAAAAGCAATATTAACAGTAAAGATATGTTCTTATTTTTTTCCCTAAAATTAGTATAACAACTTTGAGGTATAATCCTGTAAACTGCCACAATAATACATTTCAAAGAATTCCAAAGTGACAAGTAATCTGAGTTATAGCCTTCCAGCATCCGTTAGCTGTTTAACCTTGGACAAGTCAAATAACTTCTCGAGGCCTTATGTTATACATCTGTAAATTCAAAGGACAACCCAAAATACTTTATAAAATTAATATATAGCATACAAAATTTATTCACTAACAAATTAATAATTTCTTACCTTGGCAACTTTTTATATAAGAATCGCTTTAGGTCCTGAAAAAGAATATTAAAAATTACATTATAATAATATGCCTTCCATTGGTCTTCTAGGTCCTGTCCTATCCACATTTCAGGGACTTTAAGTTTTCTTGCTTGTGTTTTATCTTTCTCCTTCTGATTTTACTAGTCATGTTACTTGGAGCAAGTTAACTAATCTTTTTTTCCCTAAGCCTCAGTTGCATTATTTGCTGTATAAGGCTTATCACTAAACCTATGTCATTAGAGTGTTAAAGCTTACTGAGAAGATGCATACCTAGAAGCGGGAAACACAAATGCATATTAGCTGTAAAATCAGATCATACTTTTCATACTAGTATTTTACATCCTGTTGCTATTATGTTCACTTGAGAAGATATTATGAACATCACCAAAGACCGACTTTCTACTATTATTTTAACGATCCCGAGTAGGTTGATCAACTTTCTATGACTTTGTTTCCTCACATGACTAAAGATAAATGACAACGTGTGTCAAGTGCTTATCATGGAACACAATTAGAACTAAAGAAATAGAAGACTATTTATTTTATTTTGTCTAATTACACTCTCTCATCTGAGGTATTTCATTGACAATCCAGGTATCAATTATGACCTCACATGGATAAACCACATATCTGTTGTTTTGAATCTCCAATTCCTACTCTTCTCCAAATCTGAATGATCACTTTATTTCATGTTATCACCATCAATTTACTGTTGTTCTCATCTTAAACACACACACACACACACACACACACACACAACGTATGTTGCCAAAGAGACATCATGTCCACTTGCTGGGAAACAGGATTCAGAGGACTGACCACATATGGACGGGAAAGGCTGCAAATCATTATGCAGAATTTCAAATGATAAATATACAGAGCCTCTCTTATGCCCCAGTGGGACTGGGGAGCAGGGAGAATACAATTTTCTCCAACCCATTTCAGGCAGAAATTCAGGATTCTGAAAATTCATTCATGTGAATCTCCTACTCCAGACCCAGAAAAAATACTTAATTGGGGAGTGGGGGGGGGACGAAACTAATTCCTACTTGGGCAGCTCTACTTTCGCCCACTCAGCAGCTTCCTCCAAACTCCCCACCCTTCCCCTTCCTCTAACGTGGGGGAGTCAACTCACATCCGCCATGATGAACCCCTTCCTCCCGCAGGATCAATCTCCACGCCTGGAAGAGAAACTCCCGGTGACTCTAGGCTTGTCCTCCCCACCCCCAGCTTTAATAAGCGAAATCAGCCCTCGTCAGAACCAGGCAAAACTCCGTGGTGTCAAGCCTTGGACCACCGAGGCCAAAGGGAGTCGGAGTGCCCCGAAAGACCCCGACCGGTCCCCAGCAAGGCGCCTTACGTCAGCCCACTCCATCCCTGCCCCTCCACCCCAAAGAGCTAGGCACAAAAGGGGTTAGGAGAGTCCTCTTTAGTTCTCACCTCCCGCACCACCCCCGGGTCTAGGCTTCAACGCCGGGCCAAGTACGCTAGTTACCTGGGTTTCTGGGCTTCCGGGTTCTCTCCGCTGACACTTCAGACACAGATTCAAGTCAGGTTCCTCAGACGCCGCCGTCACATGACGCACAACCTCGTCTGCGCTCCAGGAAGCACATGCCTGCACCGCCCCGAAATACGGACTTCCGGGGAGGCCAAGCGGAAGCCACTGGCGCGCAGCCACCCGATGCGCCCCCACCGCACCCCACCCCACCCCATCCCGCGGGCCGCGTCCTGCACCTGCGCGCCGTGCTTCTGGTCACGGGGTCTCGGCAGTGGGATGAGGGATTCTTGTGAGACCCCGGCCCTCTGGAAAATGTATGCAAGATTATCGCTAGAAGACATTCGTGTGCGGAGAGTGTCCACACATTTCCTTAGTTTTCATGGTCCGTTCTTTTAAAACCCTTTCTTGTAGATGAACTGTTAGGGGATGGTGTTACAAGCTGAACCGCAAGCATCAGGTTGCCTGTGATATTCCAAGTCCATAGGTTTATGACCCGTTTTCTAGTCTCTTGACTTTCCCATGGGTGCACCCTATAAACTCTTTCCTCGAGGCCTTCTCTAGATAGGATGGAAGAGCCATAGGCTTTCTGGAGTCACATGTGCACCTCGAGCCTCTACTTTTAACATGCAGAATTACAGATACCGTCTATATGCCCCTTTACATAAGAATTTTAAAAATGTGCAAAGTTTCTCATGTACTAACAATTGAAAAATAAAAGCCTTCTTTAGAAACCACATGCTCCCTCGGGTACCCTTCTTCCTCTACTACCTTTCATAGTCAAACTTTTGGAAATTTTAGTCTGATTTTTAATTGCTTCCTGCATTTATCCCAAGTCCAATCAGTCAGAGAGGTCTCTTGCTTCTATCTCCTGAATATCTCTGAAAATAATTTAACTTTATATATTCCTACCCTGTTCCAAGCTATGATCATCTCTCCTTTGACAATAATCTATCTTTCCTACATTCACTTCTGCCCTCCAATCTTCACACAGCAACTAAAATATTCTAAAAGCCCAGATCTGATCACGAAAAACTCCTTCCTTGAAAATCAAGTTTCTTGACTATTGACTTAAAGTCCAGTATTAGCTTCATAGTTATATATGGTGTTATGGGGATCCGGCCCCTATATTAATCCTCTCACCTATGCTATCATCATACAAGTTTGTTTTTACTTCCATAAAGTTTTTATCACTTTACCAACTTACCACATTCTGTGTGAAATACTCCTCAAGCATTCACCTCACTCCTACTAATATCTTCTTTTAGGGTTTGGCTTTAACTCACTTTCCTGGAGATCCCCTTCCCTGACTCTCCCAAAATAGTTTAGGTCTTCTAGATATATGCTCTCATACCCTATAATTTTCTTTGTATCATTTATTATAATTATAATTAGCAATTTACTTGACATTTATTTTCTTTGCTGGATGCAAACTTTTAAAGAATTTTTGTTTTATACAATGATTAACTCCCAGCACGCAGCTCACTTCTTGGGGTATAACAAGCACTGATACTTTTGTTGAATGGTTGAATGAATGAAAAGTGGCCATCTTAAGAATATAAAACATGATAAAAACAAATCTTTTATAGTGAGAACAGACCTTTTTATTAATATACTGAGATAAACTACAGAGACTGAAAGACAAAAATTCATCATAAATCATTCAGCAGAACATTCTTTGAAAATCAAATGCATTCTCTTTAACAGTTCTCACAAAGAAAATTTTATTTAAGTCTGATATAACATTAAATATTTTACAAATCGGACACTTTGTTTTTAAACCTGATTTATAATCTTGGATGCACTACAGACAAATAAAGTAAGCTCTCCTTACCAGTTTCAGTCCATTTAACTTATACAAGGCTTCCATTAAAATTCCATTACACCTTAAAAATTACCTGTAGCTTTTAAAAACACACAAACTAAACTTTAAATAAAAAGTCTTTTGTAACAATGCAAAAAACAAAAATAGGTAAGAAGCATTTCTTAATGCAGATAAATTACAAAATTTATGTGCGAGTTCCTTCTCATTGGTGTAGTCATCCAATTCAAAAACGATTCATTTTGAAATTAATGATTAAAATATGCCAGTGTCACTGAAAATCTCTATTACTTTAATGGTGCACTTAAATGGTAAAGTAAAACATCAATTGGAATGTATCGAATCTTGTGCTCAAGTGAATGAAACTTGCTTACATTCATGCCAGGTGTTACCTGCAATGCAGTTACTAGACACCTTAGCAACCAGTCATTCCAGTTTTTAATAACTTACAAAACTAAGATATTTCAAGAAATACTTCTTACCCTATATATTTCCAGATGGCTAGATATATATTGAGGTTCAATTATATTTTGAAGTGTGGACTTTATAATAGGAATCTCTGCATTAAAATGTGAAAACGATCAACAGGAATAATTCACACCAATGAAATTCTGTGGACTGATTTTTCAAAGTTAGAAATAAGAATATTCACTGCTAATGGAAGCCCTGCTCTGTGCAAATATAGTGTGGCATATATTAAACACACATTTGAGGTATTAGCTGGAAAAAAAACATATATACACCTATACACGAACACATCCACAGAATATTCACAAATGTATTGGCCCCCAAACCAGCAGATAATCAAAGTAAATGAAAAGGAATCACATACCAACAGGAAAAAGTTACACACAGGAAATTTACAAAAATGTGGTTACATAATCCTTAATATAAGGAGTATGCCTTGAATTAATATTTTGAGGAAAAATGTTTCCATTTTTATGAAAGTATCTAATAGTAATGAAACCAAAAAGGAAGCCTGAATTCTAGGACTGAGTTGCCTGCAAAATTATTAAAGGGATGAGCAAAAATTCTTTGAAAAGCCTCATTCTATCCACCTTTTCTTTATAACTGAAAATTAGAATTAAACAAAATATGGAAATTATTGCTAGATTAATCCTCCCTTTTCCATTGGTTTATAAAGAATTTGATGAAATTTAACTAAGCAGTAGTTCAACATATCAACAGACAAGGTTTTTCAGCTATTTCATGAATATTAAAATCCAGATTTATTGGTTATTTTTCTGTTCAGATAAGAAAAAATATTATTAATCTCCCTTCAGTTTACTTTACTCAATAGGAAGATGAATAGTAATATGGGTAAGTATCAAACCCAAGCTTCACATGGGGAAGCTAGATACATGCACTAATTCTCTTTTAATCATTTGGTCCTTTGACATAAAACTTGCTTAACTGTAAAGACAGCTCATTTGGTCCTCAAGCCAACATCAAGAAATGTTTCAATACCTTAATAGAAGTGGAGGGATTTGTTTTTTTAATGAAATACATAGAAATACATTAAGTAACATTAGCATGTCACATGTGTTAAGTAGCTGCATTAAGAAATATTACAGATCAACAGAAATCAAAACGTTAATCATTTATTCAGTACTATTTTTCATATGATGTAACTCAAGATTAAACAGGAAGAAAAATTAAGCATAAAAGTGCCAATAAAGTAAAGGGCTGGCATTCCACATTCCCGTTCCTGTGAACACCTGAGCTGGCAAAAGCAGAGTAGTTTAACACACTGGCATATACATGCCTCTACTTTTCTCCACCAAACCTTTTAAATAATAAATAAGCAGGTAATAATTATGCAACAAATAGTCATTTAAGCATTCAAATGTAATCTGTCCCCAGAACATACTATTTTCACTTGCTAGGTGGATTATAACTTGATATTTCTCATTGTTGAGAATTCAGTTATTTGATAAAAATAAATTCGGAAACTTACAAATGACTAAATGACTAGTACCACTCTATTTGGGAATCAAGGACTCAAAAGAAGAGGAGGAAAGTACTATTTCTTTTCCCCCAATCTCTCACAAGGACAAGAGTGAGTGAGTGAGTGAGTGTATGTAAGGAGGACTAAAAATATAAAACATTAACATAATACAACTGCTGCCAAGCTACTAAAATACCAGTTAGAGAAGATATTAAAGCAATACTTAAAAACGGAGATCTTTTAAGTAGTAATTATAATAATCTAATTAAAATTCAAAGCTCATGTAGCTAAAAATAAGATGGCAAAATACTGAGGTTGTTACTATAAAAGAGTAGCAAACATGAAAATCTTACAACTCAAGATATCTAAAGTCTTCTTATTTTGTAAAATTAACCCTAAATTCTAAAACACTTGTTGAGCCTTTGCTCCATGATACAGGTGACATTAAGGACCCAATCTTTACTTGCATATTTCATATGTAGCTTAAATTCTCGGGCACTCAATCAGTCATTTCCCATAGCTGTTTGAAAACCTTCTTATATCAAACACATTTCTACTAACATTTTATGAAATGTAATAGAGTACAGCAATGCAAATGAATATAATACTGTTCAAAAACCATGTACAACTTTATGATATATACTTTATGATACCACTAATCTTGATAATTTCACCTATTCCCTTAAAGCTGTAATTAAGGGAAAAAGAGTCAGTTAACAAGAAAGTAAGTTCACATAATTATCAGCCATAACAGTTTAAGTTTCCCACTAAAACCGGAAAAATAAATAGATGAAATTTTTTCATTTAAATTTTTATAAACTTTCTGAAGCATATGAACTTTCACAGTTAAATAGAATGCTCTGACTTTTTTTTTTTTAAGTAATCTACAGGCTCAAGAAAATATTTAAAATTATATTTTAAGTTCTGTTTTTTTAAAGGTTACATTTATAAAAACAAGATGGTTAAATTGTCCCATTTTCCTAAGACAATATGTGGTTTAGTTTAACCTACTAATTCATCAGGCATTTCTATGGATTAACCTGGAAAAGGGGATACAAGAGAACATTTACAAGAAAAGTTCATTTTAGCAGTTTTATTCAACAGATACCATAAATTAACTATACATTCAGAAAAAAAATATTTAAACAAAAGAACAAAGCCACTCTATCTAGCATTCTCTAACAGAAACTACCAAAAACATGTTCATGTTCCATTAACTGAGTATGTGGCAAAATGATTAAAATATTACAACTGTTAAACACCGAAGACTAGAAATCAAGTCATTTCATATCCAATATACTTCAATTTCCAGCTGGTTCTTTCTAATTTATTTTATGGATTTAATTACAAAGAACTTACTGTCCTATAGGATTAATAGAATTACTCAATGGTGAATAAATTTTAGCTCAGAATTTTTTAAGGATAATTTGCTTTAAATCACTATTCTACTTGCTGCTATATTACTGCTCATTGTTGCATGGGGTCAAAGAGATCATGCTCTTATCAAATAAGTGTACAATAATCTATTTATATGTTTAGGAGTTGGTTAAAAAGTGTTAAAAGGCACAAAGCTGTATTTTAGTAGTAATTTTTTTTATTATTTGTAGAAGAACCCTTCTGGATCCTGCTTAAATAATCATTAAGAAACTGCAAATTTCCATGAGGGGAAATCAGGTGAGTCCTCTTCATAAATTTTAGCAGCTTTCAAGGACATACATGAACATGTGGAGGTCTTTTAATTATTGGATTGTAAATGACATAACAGCACTTTATTATCTTTATTACCTTTTCATTTAATATTTATAGCCAACATAGTTTCTTTAAAATCTATCAGTATAGCATTTCGTTTCTATGCATGTATATGTATAGCAATTCATAAAACTAAAGAGCAAACTGATACTCTATACCAGTTCATTTGTCTCAATATACATTTTGGAATATAATGGCAATATTAAAAATATCAATTCCCTCTAAGCTGATAATGCTATAAGATTTTACACAAAGTTAAAGATTATTTTTCTTTTTGAAAAAGTTTTATTGTTTAAACTCCACAGATTTGATACCTTAACAAGGAAAATGTAATTGTGTCATATGACATTTTTTCCATCAGTTTAAAATGAAGTATCTTATGGAGCTAAACACTAAAAGAATTTAAATAAGAAGGCAATAACCTGTATGTACACAAAATGATCTTTCCATAAATATTTACACAAGGGAAAAAATGGAGAATCACTAAAACTGGAAATTGCTACAGGTGTGATAATCCTTTCTCAAGACATTTTTAGTCAGGAATCATGTAAGCTTTTAAAATGAAAAATAATTGCAGAAGCATAAGTAAAACATTAATTTTAGTTTTCAGTTCCTACTATTTAAAGGAGCCAGTAGGTCATAAACAGTTCAAGATTTCAGGAACCAACTATTCAGTTTCGTTTTAATATCAAATCTTTTTCTTCATCTCTCATGATGAAACTAAACTTAAAGAAAAAATAAAGGGTACACTAAAAGGTATACATAAAAATTCCAGTTCAGCCTCCTTTGTAAAGACTGGTCAGCCGCTCCAGTTCTTTACAGTTGTCCATGCTCAAGGCATCTGCCTTCCTTCGGAGTCGATCATCACGGTATACTTTTGCAGCATATTGCATATCTGTTTCTGTTAACAAACAAAAATATGCTGCTAATTAAACAATAATTTACATCACCTAGTTACTTATACTCAATGATGTTTCAGAGAAGCTCATCAATATATTTATTTAACTGACTTTAAAAAAATCCAAGTTCTACTCCTAAAAGCCATTTTAGGAAAAACAAAGTTTTTAAATGAAAACTTTACCTGAAGTCTAGCATGTACAACAAACACAGAAAAAGAAATAAGGAATAGAATCTTGTCAACTTATGTTGGAAAGCTTTCCTTCAACTCCTGTCCCCTAGTGGTTTAAAACTATTGTTCTGAAGCATCATCTTGGCCTTTTTGCCTAAATATATGATATGATAATCAATACTTCTAGTGGTTGTTTCAGATTAATTATCCCAAGACTTAAAGTATAAAAATGCAAAATCTTGTTCTAAATTTACTTAAAATAATAATGTTACTGAAGGAACACAGAGAAAAAAATGCTTGTTATACAATTATCATATTGGTATTCAGCAAGTACTTCTGAGGCTTCCTTCAGGCTGTGGGTAGCAGTTACTAATGATAAATATATGCATTACAAATGAAATATACAACAAACCTATAATGCTGGTTATAGCGATGAGAAGACGTCAGAGCACAGGGGCTGGATTCTAGAGACAAACTAGTTTTGAGTATAAAACTACCTCTATGAATTTGGGCAAGTTAGTAGTAATCTCTCTTTTCCTTTGTTTCTTCGTATGTAAAATGAGTAAAATAACCTCACAGGGTTGTTTCAGAGATTAGTTGAGTTAATATATATAAAGTACTTGGGACACTGATTGAAGCCATAGGCATTATATTAAAGACAGCTATTATTTCTTCTTCCCACCCATCATCATCATGAAGAAATAAACTCATAGTGGTTATACTTGGCTTGAATCACTCAGCTAAAAATTTCAGAGCTCAGATTCAATTTTAATCCAAAGTCAGTGCTCCTAACATTACACTATATGGTCTGCATTATTATTTATAACAATCACAAAAACAAGAACCACAATACTCAATCCACATGCATCATCTCAGCAGATTTTTATGGTCAACCTTTTTATGCTAAACTGTTTCTTAAGTTAAGAAAACAAGGTGGAAAATGCTAAGCAAATTAAGTGCTCCCAAGGGCTTCTCTATATACAAAGTAAATAAAAATGAAATGTCAACAAAATTCATTGTACTTTAAGTGTTAAATGCTAAAGCTAAATTAATGAAGAGTTTCAAATTTTAAAATCAGGATATATCTTAAAAATTGATGACCTAGTTTATCTGCTAGGATTCTTTTTTTCTTAGTGGTACATAAAATAATGATGCACCATACAATGGACATCTTAAATACAATAAAATTTTATATTATTCACTTATTCAAATATTTATTGATAATAATACACAAGTACCATTTATTAAGTCCTTACTACGTGCCAGCTACTGTGTTAGGCCACATATATATAAAACATATTATCTCACTGAAGTTCTGAGCTCCAGTTATATGCTAGGGAATTCCAGAACATTCCTTGAGCAGGGAAATCTACGGTAATCAATTCCAAAGACTGTGAATAAGTTATAAAATGTTAAGACATTTGATAAACTTACTTTGTTGTCTTTCTTTCCAGCAATTATTTCGAATATTAGTCACATAATCTTCTTCCACACTTTTTTCTACCTTTTGTAATAACATTCCTTTATATTCATTTTTAAAGTCCTTGTTGACATAATAAACAACACCCAAGTTTTCTGTCTGCATTTTAATAGTTTGCCCTGATCCACTGTAAAAGAGATGCATGGTCATTATTTTAATTAAAATTGGACATCCCAATATGCGTCTACAAACCAAGCTAACAAAACAAATTACAAATCATTAAAAAGTTAATATCAGTAATGCAGGTTTAGCATCCTTAATCTAAAAATCTGAAATCCAAAATGCTCCAAAGTCTGAAAATTTCTGAGTGTCAACATGATGCCACAGTGGAAAACTCCACAGTTGACCTCAGAGGACAGGTCACATTTAAAATGGAGTACAGTAACCTTTTAATCAAAACACAGCATCAGTGGTGGAGACTGAAAGTCTGCCACTGTTTGTTGCTGTTTAAAAGCATATTGGGAGGCTGAGGTGAGTGGACTGCCTGAGCCCGCGGGTTCGAGACCCACCTGGGCAACTTGGCGAGACCTCATCTCTACAATAAATCAAAAAATTAGCCGGGCATGGTTGCGCATGCCTGTAGTTCCAGCTACTTGGAAGGCTGAGGTGGAAGGATCGCCGGAGCCCAGCAGGTCAAGGCTGCAGTGGCTGGGAGCAACCACTGCACTCCAGTCTGGGCGACAGAGTGAGACTCCAACTCAAAAAAAAAAAAAAAGCAGATACAGGTATTCTTGATGCTACTGTGCTGCTTAGTTATCCTGAACACATTACTTTTTCACTGTAGTAACAACATGTCATATTTTCTACTGGTAAGTACTTATATGTGAATAAGTGTAAGAAAGCAATTGTCCATCAGTAGCACATAAATTTAGGATCAGGAATGATGGTGATGTCAAACAACCACAAGTTGTCCATATGGGAGGCTGAGATAGTGACACTTTTACTTTCTAATGTTTTGACATACAAAAACTTTATTCACAAAATTATTATATAAAATTACCTCTAGGCTAGGTGGATAGGTGCATATAAAACATAAGTTTTATGTTTAGGTTTGAGTACTATCCCCAAGATGTCTCAGTCTCAATATATATGCAAATATTCCAAAATCTAAAAAAATCCAAAATCCAGCACACTTCTGCACCCAAGCATTGTGGATAGTAAGTACTCAATCTGTAATTTATTTACATTCTCTCAAAATACCTAAAACCACAATTTCATGTCATTAAAAAAGCAATAACACTTTTAATACACTATGTTCTTATGAAATTACCTTAATTTTAGTTAAGAAAAATCTTATTTGAAAGAAATAAGATAATTCTTATATTTAGGCCAATCTGTTTTTAATACTGTAAAATCACTGCCAATATGCTTTTACAGTTTTCTTTATGTTCACTGTATTACACTTTAGCTATCTAGAACAGATGCTGTATAAATTTCCTTTAGGTCTTGACCTCTTATGTAAATAGAAAATACATCATAAAAAAGTAATATTTGCTTTTATTTAATCAATATTTTACAAACAGAAGAATAAAGTCATTTCCCTCTTAATGATATAAATCTATGTAAGCTCAGTCATTCGTCTTTTCATCTTTAACAAATTTTTCTGGCCAGGCACAGTGTCTCCTGCCTTTATAGTGCCCAGCACTTTGGGAGGCCGAAGTGGGAGAACTACTTGAGCCCAGGAGTTCGAAACCAGCCTAGGCAAGACCTTGTCTCTACAAAAATACTGTTTAAAATGAAAAGCAAATTAGCCAGGCATGGTGGCATGTGCCTGTAGTCCCAGACACTCAGGAGACTGAGACAGATGGACTGCCCGAGCCTGCATGGTGGAGGCTGCACGGAGCCATGATAATGTCACTGCACTCCAGCCTGGGTGGCAGAGTGAGACCTTAACTCAAAAAAATAAAGTATTTTTCTCTTTTATAATTGTTTTGTTTTTAATGTCAACACATTACCTATCACATTAAATTGTTATCAAGTTTGAATACAGCATTTCTGTCCTTATCCACAGTGGAAAAGAAATGTAAGCTAACTACATATTACAAATTTATCACTTAAAGTAACTATCTTAAAAATGAGATTAAAATTTCCAAATCGTATATTTGCAGTAAAAGACTCCATAGTTTAAAAGAGCACAAGCTCTTTAAAGGAAGCTAGATCAGAAACAACAACAATTAATTTTGTAAAACTTCACTTAGCTACTTACGATCTGGGATATAAAGAATAAGGAGGATTAGAGACCATCAGTTGGCTTAATAACGATACGAGGATCAATACAATTATGGGCATCAGCTGGATAAACACAGAAAAACCTCCCTATAAAAAATCATCAAAGAATAACAAATTGTAATGTAGTTGTCAATAATCTAATGGTTGTCATACATTTTGAGAAGCCAAAAGGGCATCTGAGATCAGTGCTTTCAAATCTGCCTAATCATACCAACCTCCTAGGGTGATTCTTAAAAATATAACTTTCCAGGCACATCACCAGGAAATTCGGACTTGAAAAACACTGATATAACTAGATCTAATTTTACAGATGAGTAAGTTCTCCTCTCTCTCTCTCTCTCTCTCTCTCTCTCTCTCTCTCCCTCCCTCCCTCCCTCTCTCTCCCTCTCTCTCTCTCTCTCTCTCTCACACACACACACAAACACACACACACACACACACACACACACACACACACACACACACACACACAGATTCTATCAATAGAATGTTGCAGGTTGTAAAACTATTTTTACCTTGAATTTGAGGGTAGAAGATGGGAATTGAAGAGTGGCAGAGCTGGAGCCCCGGCCTTTTAATTTCTAGTCTAGTAATCTTTCCATTTACCTTTCTACTTTGTGTAATCTAATTGCTTTAGGCAATTAGGTATAACTGCATTAAAACAAGGAAAGTTACCTCTAATTTAAGTTTTCCAGTACTAATTCTAAATTCTTTAGGACCGACAACATGTTTCCTTCAAAACATGCAAAGTGTGGTGCACCTTCCTTAGAATCAAAGAATAACAAATCTGAATAGGGTCATATTGCCCAACCACTCCCAACCCTGACCTCTACTCCTGTTCCTACAATATCCCTAAGGGATTTTCTAGTCTCTATTGAACACCTCTGATAAAATAAAACTCATTATTTCCTAAAACAACTTGCCCTATTTTCAGACTCTAATTGCTTTTCCTGAGCTGATATTTGTCATTTTGTGATTTCTAATATTATAAACATACATCTCCTCTTTCTTCTTCTCTTTCATGTCCACTATGTCGATGTTGATGTTGATGGCTATAACCAGCTCGTCCATTTGAAAATGAATGTACACTACCTAGAAAATTAAAAGCAAGGTTAAGCTAGGGAGTGAGATTATGATCAGAAAAATTACATTTTCTATTTTTCTTCAATTTGTAAAAAGTACTAAAGTAATACATGTTTATTTTGAATAGTTAATGCTTATTGCCCTCTCCTCTTGTGAGTGAAGACTGGACAGAAATAGGAATGATTCTTCCCAGAGTCTGCTTCCTTTAAAGTCAAATAGAAGTTTCTTCTTTATGAAAATTTGAGTAACAGTTCCTTTACACACAGAGAGGACTTTTATTGTGGTTGGTTGTTTCTAAGAATGTTGAATCAATAGCTATGGACCTTTGCTTTCTGCATTTATTAATGAAATACAAACATTTCTAGATATCAAAAGATAGGACTGTAATTCATTTTTTAAAAAAATAGCTGCATAATATGTCATGAGTAAATGGACAATTTATTCAAACAGTCTCTACATGACAAATATTCAAGTTGTTTTCAGATAAGGCAACCAATCAGAAATGGCTACCACTGACAAAATAAACTATGTTACAACCAGCAAAAGAACTGCAAATCAACTATCAGGAAAAAAAAATGTACCATTGCCTGAAATATTTGATGGTTCCTAATATATTTTCAGTCAAAATTAGCAGTTTTAATATTTTTTTCAGTAAGAGATAATTATATACTCTAATATGTCAAAATACAAGATATATTTTCCGTTGTTAATTTCTATTCATATATTTTCTTTCCTTCAAGAATTCTTTGCAAAATGGTCTATCAATGACCACAATCTTCCTCAATGATATTCAGAGATGGCTACCAGGTCAAATTATATTGCTACATTTATAAAGATTCTCCTAATTTTGAAAGGGATGTTTAACTTAGCACCTCAAGTGAATGTTGTAAATAAGACTAAAACTATAATTTTAAGCATCTTAGAGGAGCCACAAAGAAAATTAATTTCCACACAAACAACTCACATTACAGTAAATCCTCACCCATCATCATCGATAGATTCTTAGAAATTGTAACTTTAAACAAAAACAGCATACTGTATGACATAGAAACTTAACTCTCATTTATATCAATTAGCCTATGGTAATACAGCACATTGTTGTGCTTAGTTTCCAAGAACCTATCAACGACGTTAAGTAAAAACCTACCATAAATGTAAGAAGAGTTCAACATCACTTATGTTGGTACCATAAAATCTATTCATTTAGTAGTAACACTAAATAAACATTTCACTTTGATAGTGTGGTTCATTTCTATTCATTTAGTAGTAACACTAAATAAATATTCACTTTGATAGTGTAGTTCATTTCTATCATAATATAGTAAAAACCCTAAATATATATTTTATATATAATCTATGAATCAGACTTTTTACTGTTTAAATGAAACTAGAGATAAGGACCTCCACATACACCTAAATTAGCAAACTATGTTATTTTAAAAATATTTACAAAGCTTTCCAGGGTATCAAATATCTTCTATAACTGTAAAAGTTCTTAACTGAGAAATCACCACTAAATTTTCTGCTTACAACCCCTTTCTTCAGCTTTATGTTTTATATTTATATAAAATACAGAATCTCAAGCCAGGCTCGGTGGCTCAGCCTGTAATCCCGCGCCTTTGGGAGGCTGAGGTGAGTGGATTGCCTGAGCCCACAGGTTCGAGACCCACCTGGGCAGCGAGACCTCATCTCTACAATAAATCAAAAAATCAGCTGGGCGTGGTAGCGCATGCCTGTAATTCCAGCTACTTGGAAGGCTGAGGCGGAAGGCTGAGGCGGAAGGATCGCCGGAGCCCAGCAGGTCGAGGCTGCGGTGGCCAGGAGCGGCCATTGCACTCCAGTCTGGGCAACAGAGTGAGACTCCAACTCAAAAAAATAAAAAATAAAAAAAATACAGAACCTCTGCACTCTTCATTTTTTTAAATTAAAGTATGTCCTAGGAAAAAGGCAGGCTATAGTAAAAGTAATAACCCTAACATTATTCTCCCACCTTGATGAAAAACCATCACAGGAAGATAACACTACAAGAAAGGTAGGGAAGAAGGTAGATAAATCTCTAAATTATATAACTGGAGGTAAGAATCTTTAGGCTCATAAAATAAAATATCTATAATTCACATTAAAGTACCTGAAGGAAATCCACCACCAAAAAATATATTAAACAAGTCTTCTGGAGTTATATCAGCTTCACAACCTCTGTGGAAATTAAATCTGCCATTGTTTTGGTGGTTACAAGCTTGTTCTTCATTGCCTGTGAGGTCATACTGTTTTCGTTTTTCTGGATTGCTTAAAACAGCATAAGCATTTCCAATCTCTGAAAAAGTTGTAAAAGCTGGTAAGCAAAGCTTTTATATAAAAATATTACCCCATATGAAAGCCACTGTCATTTTTTTAAAAGAAAAAACTACTTGAAACTAATCAGGAAAACTGTAAACGAGTAGTACTTTCTTTTAAAGTTGTTATACAGTGTTTGCAATTACACACATTATCTTTTGGTACAACTTTTTATACTAGACAGGCAAGTCTCCCTACTGCCTTGGAAACAAAGGAATGTCCATCTTTCTTAATATTGTGCTCCATCTCCTAAACTCCTGCCTCTTCCTTAAGTACCTTAAATCTAGCCATTCATCAAGTTGTTCAAACAATAATAATAGCAGTGACTACTGTTTATTGATTACCTATTAACTGCCAGGCTTGTGTCTGATACTTTATTACATTATCCAGTATTATCCCTACTTTACAGATAAGGACTCTGAGACTCAAAAAGGTCAAATTCTTCTTAGCACAGTAAGAATACTCTCTTTACTCTACGCAGCCTACAACATAAAGCTTTCTTTCTTTTCTTTTTTTTTTTTTGGCACATTAAGGCCCAAATGAGCTATTCATTTATTCTATTCTTAAATAATTTATTCTCCTTAAAACAGTAAACTCCATGAAAGTAGAGACTGTGTTTATGTTTTCACAGCAACATCTCCAAGGTCCAGCATAAAGTTTGAATTAGTTTTTAAATAAGTGCAGATAATCTTCAGTTTTCCTACTCACTTTTCATGTTTATAAATAAGTAATTATATTTCCCACCTCATAGTTCTATGTCTAAAAGAGGCAATAGTGTACTGTTATCAGAATGTCTTCTTAAAGCAATTTACAAAAGCTGTCATGCTTTGAATCTAAATGCAGGAACTACCCTACTCTTATTCTGACACTTCTAATAATAAATCACCTCATAAATACATCTTGCTTCTCAAAGTAAACTGTAAGCCTTTTACAATATAGGATTATTTGGAAATATATTTTGGATCCCATGTGGTGACTGCCATTGGTACTATCCAAGCAAGCAGATGCTCATTAGTTAGATGTTTTTGGATGATTTTACATTACACTGAAATTAATTATATATAAATATTTTGGATATTTTCTTCTAACATTGCTTCTTAAAACTGGGATTTAGAGATAGCTTTCAGATGTCTGTAAACCCTGCTGTATGAAAATCTAGGTGGATGGTCCTTCTTTCTCAAGAGATACCAATATTCTCAAAGAGATATGTGACTCACATTTATGTTATTTTAATAACAGCATAATCCAAGATCCGAACAAGGAACTTACAAACAATACCAAGGTATTAACCTATCCCTAAAAAAAGAGGCATATCTATCAATCTCTGCTAAAATTGTACTTCCAGTACCAATATCAGTTTTAGAATTTAATGTCTGTAAGCTAAATAAGCTACTTCATATAATTTCATAATGCTATTATTTTTAAAACTATAAATATATAAGCAGTCCAACTCTATTTTTAAGGCTTTTACAAAAAAATGATTTCCAAACATGGAGAATTTTAGAGGATATATGTAAAATACTATCATAATCTATAACTGTGTGCAATAAGGCAATTTATATACTGTGATGAGAGTAATTTTCTATTCATTTACATTGTGTTAAACATATATAATCAAGATGGTTTTTGCAGTTCCTTATTCTCTAAAAAATTATATCCACAATTTATTCTGGTATTCAAAAGTCTTACAAAATACATGTCCATCTCATTGTACTTATTTCACCAAAAGGTACCTCCCACTTCATTTATTTTTTAGTTAAACTTTTTTATTTTGAGATAACTACAGATTCACATGTAGTTATGGAAATAATACAGAGATTCCCCTGTACCTTTTACCTAATTTTTCCTAATGGTGATATCTGGCAAAATTATAGTACAATATGACAAACAGGATATTGACATTGATATAGTCAGGATGTAGACCATTCCTATCACCACCTTCATTCTGCCTTTTATAACCATATCCACCTCCTCTCCCTTAACCCTCACCTTAACCCCTGAAAGCCATTAATCTATTCTCCATTTCTATAATTTCATCATTTCAAGAATGTTATATTTATGAAATAATTACAGCATATAAATGGGATTATATTATGTAACTGTTGTATAAATTGAATGAAAACTTTTGGGTCTTTTTTAATCAGCATGATTCTCTGAAGACCCAGATTGTTGTATGTACCAACAGCTCATTCCTTTTTATTACTAGTAGTATTCCATGTGTGTTTAATCACTGAATAACATCTAGGTTGCTTCTAGTTTTTCACATACAGGTTTATGTATAAATGTAATTTTTGTTCCTCTGGGATGAATGCCCAGAAGTGCACTGTTGAGTTGTAAGGTAGCTCAATACTTAGTTTTTTGAGAAACTGTCCAATAGTTGTACAGAATGGCTATGTCACTATATATCCCAACAATGTACAAGTATTCTATTCTCTGTGTCTGTACCAGCATTTGGTATGGTCACTATTTTTCACTTTAGCCATTCTGATAGGTGTGTGTAGAGATATCTTATTTTAGTTTTATTTTGCATTTATTTCATGGCTACAGAATAAGGTTAAAAGTCTTTTCATGTGCATATTTGCCCTCTGTATATCATCTTCAGTAGAATGACTCTTCATCATTCCATTTTCTAATTGAAATGCCATTTTGCTACTCAGTTTTGAGAGTTCTTTATATATTCTAGATACTAGTCCTTTGTCAGAGATGTGCATGGCACATATTATCTCCCATTTTGTAGCTTGTCTTTTCATCCTCTTATAGGGCAGAGCAAACATTTAAAAAAATTGTAAAGTCCAACCTAACAACTTTTCCTTTTATGAACTGCGCTTTTGTGGCTAAGTTCTAGATCCTAAAGATAATTGTTTGATAAGTTAAAAAGTGTTATGTTTTATATTTACATTCATGATCCATTTTTAGTTGTTTTTTTTTTTTTTTAATATAAACTGTGATACATTTCGTCAAGGTTAATTTTTTGGCCTGTGGATGTCCAACTGCTCCAAAACCAACTGTTGAAAAGGTTGTCTTTCCTCCATGAGATGTTTTTTTTCCTGTATCTTTGTCAAAAAATCAGTTGGGTATATGTGTATAGGTCTATTTCTGGGTTCCCTATCCTGTTCTACTAATCTATGTGTCTGACCTCTACTAATACCGCATAGTTTTGGTTACTTTATATGGTAAGTCCTGAAATCAGGTACACTGATTACTTGCACTTTATTCTTTTAATAAATTGTTTTTAGCTATTCAGGTTTCTTTGCATTCCATATAAGTTTTAAAATAAACTTGTTTCTATCTGGAAAAAAAAAATTCTTGCTGAGATTTTGACATAACCTCCTGTATGTCAATTTGAGAAGATTTGACATCTTTACTATGTTGAGTCTTCCAATCCATGAACATAATATCTCATTCCATTTATTTAGATTTTTTGTTTTCTTTCATCAATATTGTATAGTTTTCAGTATAAAAATCCTATACAAGTTTTGTTAAATTTATACCAAGGTATTTCTTTTTTTTAATTGTAAATAGTAATGTACCTTTAATTTTGGCATCTACAGGTTCATTGCTAGTATACAGAAATTAGTTTTTGTATGTTTATCTCGTATCCTGATATCACATAGAATTCACTTAGTAGTTATAGAAGTTTATAGATTTCCTGGGATTTTCTACATAATCATGACATTTGCAAATAGGGACAGTCTTATCTCTTCCTTTCCAATCTGTATGCCTTTTATTTCCTTTTCTCTTAACGCAGTGGCTACAACTTCCTGCACTACAACATTCTTGCTTTGCTCCTTATCTTTAGTATTCAGTCTTTCACCAGTAAGTAAGTTATTTGTAGATGTTCTATAGTTGCTCTTATCAAGGTAAGGTAGTCCCCTTTTATTCTTATTTTTCTGAAAGTTTTTTTAAAAATCATGAATGGGTGCTATAATTTTTCAAATTCTTTTACTCTACTGGTTAAGACAGTCGTGGGATTTTTCTTTTTTAGCCTATTAATACAGTAGATTGCAGTGATTGATATTCACATAGTGAACCATCTTTGCAACCTTGAAATAAACTTCACTTGGTCAGGGTGCATAATTATTTTAATATACTGGAAAATTCTGATTTTTTGTTAAAGCATTTATTCCATGAAGGATATTGGTCTGTAGTTTTCTTTTCTGTAGTGTCTTTGGTTTTGATAGCAGAGTAGAACTTATTTCTTAAAATAAATTGGAAAATGTTTCCTCCTCTTCTACTTTCTGGCAAAGATTATGCAGAAGTTATTTGAATTCTTCCTTAAAAGTTTGGCAGAATTCTCCAGTAACAGCATCTGAACCTGGAGATTTCTTTTCAGGGAGTTTCATAATTACAAATTTAATTTACTGAACAGTTTTGTCTCTAGTCTATTTTACATCGCTATACAAGAATACCCGAGACTGAGTAATTTCTTTTTTTTTGAGTCGGAGTCTCACTCTGTCACCCAGACTGGAGTGCAGTGGCCGCTCCCGGCCACCGCAGCCTCGACCTGCTGGGCTCCGGTGATCCTTCCGCCTCAGCCTTCGAGTAGCTGGAATTACAGACATGTGCTACCACGCCCGGCTGATTTTTTGATTTATTGTAGAGATGAGGTCTCGCTGCCCAAGTGGGTCTCGAACTCGCGGGCTCAGGCAATCCACTCACCTCAGCCTCCCAAAGGCGCGGGATTACAGGCTGAGCCACCGAGCCCGGCTAATATTTTTTTTTTTTTTGAGTCGGAGTCTCACTCTGTCGCCCAGGCTGGAGTGCAGTGGCACGCTAACAGTCACTGCAGCCTTGACCCGCTGGGCTCAAGTAATCCTTCTGCCTCAGCCTTCCAAGTAGCTGGAGCTACAGGGACGAGCCACCAGGCCCAATTTTTTTGGTTTATTGTAGAGATGAGGTCTCACTAAGTTGCCCGGGCTGATTTCAAACCCCTGGTCCCAGGCAATCCTCTCGCCTCAGCCTCCCAAAGTGCTGGGATTACAGGATTGAGCCACTGCACCCAGCCAGTAATTTATTTTAAAAAGACATTTATGTAGCTCAGGGTTCTGCATGCTGAGAAGTTCAAGGGCATGAACCTGGCTTGTCATGAGGGTTTTCATTCTGCATCAAACACTGCGGAGGAGATCAGAGGGGAAGGAGATGCGCAAAGCGGGAAATCTGAAGGGTGTCCTGGCTTTGTAACATACTCTCCCAGAAACTAATCCATTTTCATGAGCGAGAACTAATACATTTTCATGACAGCAAGAACTCACTCACTACTGTGAGAACAGCACTAAGCCATTCATGAGAATTCTGTCCCCATAACCCAAACCTAGGTATGCGGATAGGCCCCATATCCCAACACTATCACATTAAGGATCCAATTCCAACATGAGTTCTGATAGGCACAAATAAACCATATCCAAACCATAGCAGTTCTATAGAGCTATTCACACTATCAATTTCAGACTGAGTTGTGATCATTCATATTTTTCAAAGAATTGGTCCATCTCATCTAACTCGTTATGTTTGAAACTGTTCATGATATTCTCTTATACTTTTGATGTCTGTAGTGATATCCATGCTTATGCCATTTCTCATAATGGTCATTTCTACTTTCTCATCTTTTTGGAACTTTCCGTTTTATTGATCTTTTCAGAGAACGAGTTTTCCATTGCATTGATTTTCACTATTGTTATTGTTTTTAATTTTATTGATTTCCACTGTTATTATTTCCTTTCTTTTACTTGCTTTGGGTTTATCTTGTTATCTTTTCCCTAGGTTTGCAAGGTGGAAGCCTGGATAATTGATTTGAGACTGTTCCCCTTTTCTAACATATGCATTTAGTGTTGTAAGTTTCCTCTCAGCATTCCTTTAGCTGCTCCCAGTTTTAATATGTTGCAGTTTACTATATATGTAGTACATAGTACAATATATTTTTTAAAATCTGCCTTGAGACCTCCTCTTTGACCTACTATTATTTAGAAGTATGTTGTTCATTTTCCAAGTGATTGAGCCCCATTATTCTTCTGTTATTGATTCCTACTTTGATTCCTTTGTGGTCAGAGAACAAATCCATATGATTTCAGTATTTTATATTAGTGGACACTTACTTTGTGACACAAAATAAGGTCTATCTTGGTGTGTGTTCTGTGGGTACTTGAAAATAATTTATAGCCTGTTGTTGTTGAATGGGATGTTCTACAAATGTTTATTAGATGTTGTTGGGTGATAGTGGTTGTTAGTGCTTCCATATCCTTGCTGGATATGGAATTTTCTAATTGTTCTATCAACTGTTGAGAGAAGGCCAGCACAGTGGCTCATGCCTGTAATCCCAACACTTTGGGACACTGAGGTGGAGGATTGCTTGAACCCAGAAATTCAAGACCAGCCTAGGCAACATAGTGAGATCTTGTGTCTACAAAAATTTTAAAAAATTAGCCAGGTGCAGTGACACTTCTGTAGTCCCAGTTATTCAAGAGGTTGAGGCAGAAGGATAACCTGAGCCCAGGAGGTCAAGGATGTGGTGAGCCATGATCATGCCACTGCACTTCAGCCTGAGCGACAGAGTGAGATTCCCACCTCAAAAAAAAAAAAAAAAAATGGTTGAGAGAGAATTGTTGAAGTCTCTAACTATATTTGTAAATTTGTCTATTTCTCCTTTCAGTTCTACCAGTTTAGGCTTTATGTATTTGTAACTACCTTTTGTACATACACATTTATATCATTATGTCTTCTTGGAGGATTGCCCTGTTTATCATTCAATATAATGTACCTCTCGGGTAATTCTTTTTACTCTAAAGTCTACCTTATCTTATACTAATATAGCAACTCCTGCTTTCTTTTAATTAACATTTGCATGATGTATCTTTTTCGGTCTCTTTACCTTCAGACAGCGTACAGTGAAATTGCTTTTAAATTCATTCTGACACTACCTTTTAATTGGTATATTTAGATCATTTACATTTAATGTAATTACTGATAAGTTAGGGTTTAAGTCAGCTGCCAATTTTTTGTTTTCTGTTCTGTTTTTCATTTGTTTTCTTTTTCCTGACCTCCCATTAGTTAATTGAACATATTTTAGAATTCCATTTTATTTTATCTGCAGTATTTCCTAAGTGTATGTCTCTGTATAGTTTTTTAAGTGGTTGCTGTAGGTATTTTTACACACATTATATACACATATCACACTTCTGGTGTTATCATTTTACTAGTTTGAGGAAAGTGTAGAAGTTACCTCCCTTTACTTCCTTTTATCCTCTCCCATTTATAATTGCCTTATATTTTCTCTACATACATTTAAAGCCATATCAGACAATGTAATAACTTTGCTTCAAATAAATAAATAAAATTTAGAAACTCAAGAGGCGATGCACTGTATATTGTATTTATTCATATTTTTGTTTACAATGTGTCTTAGTCCATTCAGGATGCTATAACAAAATACCATAAACTCAGTAGCTTATAAACTTATTTCTCACAGTTACAGAGGTTTTGATCAAGGCATTGGCAAATTCGGTGTCTGATGAGGGCCTACTTTCTGCTTCACAGATGGTACCTTCAATCTGTGTTCTCACATGGTGAAATCACCTCCCAAAGACCCCACCTTGTAATACCATCACATCTGTGATTAGGTTTTAAGATATGAATTTTGGAGGGACACAAACAAGACCAGAGTACCATGTTCTTTCTCTCTTCTTGATATGCCATGTGTCCTTTATATTTCCTTTTGTTTAGAGTACTTCCTTTAGCTAATCTTTTAAGGTATACCTGCTAATGATAAATTCTCTATTTTTTCTTCATCTGAAAATGTCTTGATTTTCCCTTCATTCCTGAAGGATATTTTTGCTGAGAAGAGGATTCTAAGTTAACAGTCTTTTTTTTTTTTTTCCAGCTCTTGAAAAATGTGCCATTTCCTTCTGGCATCTATAGTTTCAGATGTGAAATTTGTTGTCAAATTGCTTTTCCCCTATAGGTAAGGTACCATTTATCTTTTGCTATTTTCAAGAATTTTTGTCTTCAGTTTTCAAAAGTTTAACTATGGTGTGGCTTTCTTTGGATTTTTCTGTGACCATTCAGCTTCTTGAATCTATAGGCTTATAACTTCTGCCAAATTTGGGAATTTTGAGAACTTTTTCTGCTCTGCCTTCTTTCTACCTTCCTTCTAGGATACCAATGACCTGGATACTAGATCTTTTGTTATATTCCCACCTATCTCTGAGGCTATGTTCTTTCTTATTTTTTTTCAGTCTATCTTCTCTGTGTTCAGATGGGATAATAACTATTTTTCAAATTATTAAATAATTTGTTTCAAGCATATTTGCAATCACTCATTAAAACATTTATATGATGACTGTTTTAAAATCTTTGCTAGTCAATTCTAACTTTTCTGTCATTTTCATGGAGGCAACAATGATTGATGTTTTTTATTCAGTTTGAGATTTTTCTGGTGCTTGAACCGACAAATGATTTTCAATAGAAACTTGGTAATTTTTGGTGTTATCTGATGAGACTGTGAATCATATTTAATCTTTTAACTGGCTTTCTCTAATACTACCTCAGCAGAGAAAAGGGGAATGCCATCTCATTACTCCCAAGAGGAAGCAGAAGTCCAGGTTTCCCCCTCTGCTTTTGAAGGCACCCAAGGGTAAGGGCTCTCGTTACTGCTAAGCAGATATAGGACTTCCAGCTCCCTATTACGCCTCCACTTATACCTCCCTGGGTAGGAGGAAAAGAAATGCTTCATTACCATTCTCTATGTAGCTTCACTTACACCATGAGGAAATGGCTTTGTTACCTCTGGATGATGAAGAAAGTCCTGACTTTATAGTAGGCTACCTCTGATACTACTCTAGCAGGGATAATGGGTATATTTTTACTGCCTGGTAGAGTTAGAAGTCCAGACTCCCTACATGATTTCCACTGACATTGTGGGGAAAGGGGGGGAAGGGGGAACCTTCCTTAATACCCAACATAAATGAAAGTCCAAGCTCCCTACTCAAACCTTCTCTGTTACCAACCCAGCAGGGGGCTTAGAGCATTTTAGTACAAGATTGAGATGGTGGTAGTCCAGGCTCTCTACTCAGCATTTGTTAGTGTGGGTCAGAATGGGGCCACAATTTTTTTTGTAGAATTTGGCTGCAGCAGAGTGGCTACTGTTTGTCTAGAGAAAGCAGGCTTTTCTCAGGGCTTTTTTGTCTAGGCCCATTGGTGTTTTCAGGCTGCATGTTGTTCCAGCACCCAATCTGGGATATAAGGGGGAAAAAAAATCAACTCACTGCTCTGTTGTTTTTTGAGTCCTGAGGTTCCTAGTGTGTCCACCTCATTCTCTTCACCTTTCAGTGTTTCTATGTTTGTTTTATTTATTTTATATATAATGTTCAAGGTTTTCGGTTGTACTTAGTAAGAGGAAATAGGAAAAGTATATTTATCCTATCTTTCCGAAAGTGGTAGTTCTCATTAAATTTTAAATCATCTGTCTCATTCCCACTGCCAAGCTTTTACCACTCCTTCTTTTCTCTAACCATAGAAATCATACTAATCTCTAGGGAAAACTCTTAATTCTCATGTACTAAATGAAGGCTTCTCCAATTATTCTGATCACAATAGTACTTCATCTTTCTGACTTTTCTTCAGACATTTTTAGTCTATGTTTTCGTTGGTCTATTGGGAGATCCTGGGTAAGTTCACCTGAGTCTCTATCTTCTTATTTGCGAGATGAAGATGACACTGTTCCCCTGACTATTTCATGACATTTTTAATAACTATTAAACTTAAAAGTAGAAATGAAAAACTATAAAATGTTTAAGTGCTAGTTAAGTCACAAAAGTTCCATGTGAGATTTATCTCCCCTTTATGAATTATAAATTCTTTGAGGAGGAGGAGATCTCATATTCTTTTACTATATTTCTATATGAGAAATAGCCCAAATGGTAGAATCAAAATTCTTTATTCTTAAAGATACATCCTAAATGTTAACATTGAACTAGCAGCCCTAACATAATGAACAGTATCTGATCCACTATTATTTCTCAAGCAAACACATAAGCAGCTAGTCCATGCCCCTGTTACTACATTCATGTATATGTCAATAGGCACAGGTTCGATTCAAAGAGTCTCTGAAAAACTTTGGAACCTTTGAAGACAATGTAGACTGGGTATGTTTTTGAAGACATCTACATCAGAGAAAAGGAAAGAAATTCACTTCATTAAAATATTTTTTAAAAATATGTTTACATACACTGTGCAAGTCATTCTACATGTAAATAAAATATTCCCTGCTTGGAAAACTTATAATCCTAACTGGAAAAATGAAACAGCCACATGAACTTGTAAGTTTTTTAGTCCACTCTCCTTGAGAGCAATCTGTTATTTTTAAAGCTTTACAAAACACACAAATGAAAACAACTCTTCTATTTAATTTAATTCCCTAATTACCTCTTCTTTTTCTAATCTTGGAGAAAATAAAAAGCAAGTGGTTTCCACTTTCTGGAGAAAAGTAGTTCTGTAATTATAGAGCAATCAATCTAAAACTTTATAAAAAAGACAAAAAGTATTATCTTCGCTTAGAGATAAACAGCTTAGTATTTAAAAAAATCAACTGGTTAAAAATAAGATGATTCAGAAGGTAATGCAAAGATACTGTGTAAATGAATGAAATCTGCCATTTCTGTGTGATGACACTAGCTATAATATTTTCTAATTTACTACCGCTACTTACCAAGCATCTGTGGATTACAACTTGGGTATTCTATATAGTTTCCATTCAATGTAAAATGGGCTTATCTACCAATTCTCTATTCGAATCCTCTCTGGGCCTAAAAACTGGCATTCTGATTTTCAGGTAACCTTGTATGTATTGAATAATATGAGCCTCTCTCCTAGAAATGAGTCACCTCCCAGAATGTTGATAGATATCAAGTTTCTAGTTTTGCTAAGCAAAATATTAAATTCTGAAATGTACCACACTGAAGTACAACCACCTTTGTAAAACCCCAATGAGTGTCTTGCTGGCTTCCCTGGGGAATATTTATGCTGCTCGCCTCTTCAAAATGCAACTCAGGCTGTAAAAATATAGGTGCATACACTTAGTGTTATTCCAAAACCAATATTGCAAACATGACCTCAATATAGCAGTGGGAGAAGCAGTTTAGCATTCTTAATATTAATAAAGAATTAATACTGAAATCACTTAGCAGGTCACAAACATGTAAATAATCCACTGCCAGAAATAAATATATATATACAGATTTTTTGAGACAGGGTCTCAGTAGGTCACCCAGCTAGAGTACAGTGGCATGATCTCAGCTAATTGCAGCCTTGACCTCCTTGGAGATCCTCCCAACCTCACCCTCAGGAGTAGCTGGAACTACAGGCACAAATCATCATGCCTGGCTATTTCTTTCTTCTTTCTTTTTTTTTTTTTTTTTTTTTTTTTTTTTTTTAGCAACAACATCTTACTATTTTGCCCAGATTGGTTTTGAACTCCTGAGCTCAATCCTCCTTCAGCCTTCTAAAGTGCTGGAATGACAGACATGAGCCATCATACCGGGCCTCAAATATTTTAAAACACAAAAAAATTTAAATTACATGTTTTTAACTCATAATGTGAAATGCTTTTTAACTTCTGGGAGAATGTGTGCTAATAAATTAGCTATTTAAAGATTTCAGTTGCTTTTTCTTATAACTCTGTGTCTATATATATGAAAAGCATTTTACATTTATAAAAGTTTAAAATTCTTTTAGAAATTAGGCTCCAGGCCAGGTGCGATAACGCATACCTATAATCCCAGCACTTTGGAAGGCTGAGGTGGGAGGATTGCTTGAGTTCAGGAATTTGAGACCAGTCTGGGCAACAGTGAAACCTCATCTCTACAAGAAATGAAAACATTAGCCAGGCATGGTGGCACATGCCTTTAGTCCCAGCTACTTGGAAGGCTGAGAAGGGAGGATCACTTGTGTCCAGGAAGTCAAGGCAGCAGTGAGCTATGATCAAGCTACTATACTTCAGCCTGAGCAACAGAGTGAGACCTTGTCTAAAAAAAGAAAAGAAATAAGGCCCAGCAATAAATCAAATTAAATAAATATTCTATTTAAAAATTTCACTGGAAATCTCCCAACTTTCCATACTATTGAATTAGAAATTAACCTAAGTGCTGTTATCTGTATTATTTTTAATAATGAAAATGATTTTTGTTTAATAAGGTATGTACCTGAAGGACAGAAAATAATGGCACTCTTTTCTGAATACATTCTTCAAGTAATAAACTGACAGAAATGTTATTTGTAAGTTGGTGTTTTTGAATAAAATAACTTTTCCTGTACTTTCAACATGCCACTTTTTCTTAAGGTAACTGAGAAAGCTCTGGCTGTCACATAGTATTTTATTTTTGCCAGAACCACTTTGGTAACAGCTTTTATTGAAATATATTATTAATTCCCAAATGCATTTTCCTTGACAACTTCCTCCAAGAAATAAAACTGTTTTGGAAACAATTTTTTTTTTATTATTTTAAGTCAGAGTCTCACTCTGTTGCTAGGCTGTAGTGTATGCTCATGGCTACCGCTGCCTTGACTGCTGGGCTCAGGTGATCCTTCTGCCTCAGCCTTCCGAGAAGCTGAAACTACAGGTGTGTGCTACCACCCCCGACTTATTTTTTGATTTATTGTAGAGAAGAGATCTTACCAAGTTGCCCAGGCTAGTCTAGAACCCTTGAGTTCAAGCAATCCTCTCACCTTGGCCTCCCAAAGTGCTGGGATTACAGGCTTGAGCCACCATGCCTGGCCTGGAAACAATCTTGACAGTATTTTTATGAAGGATCAATTGAGTCTTCTATCTTTTTGAAACATTTAAAAATGATATTGTTATTCTAAGATCCCAGGATTTTATTGTAAACATTATACACTAGCTCTATGAATGACAAATGCACTAATAATGAACAACCACAAATGTAAGCATTTTACTATGAATTGGAAGTTCTATTGCAATAAAATTGCATTTAGCAAAACATGAAATTACAAAATCAGTTCACCAACATTTGTTCACTAAATTGGCAAAAATGTAAAAGCATATTGAGAAGAAAAACAAAGAAAAGATGAATAGGAGGCATGAGAAAGAAATCAACCTTAAAAAGAAAAAAAAATCACATTAGTTAGAACTACATACAAAAAATGCAAACATTGACCAGGTTTAATAGAAATACAAGAACATTGGGGACATAGATATTCTAATATCCTAATTCTGGACAATCTCGTGTACCTTAAAAACTCACAAAAATTATATTTTGCTTTTAGTTCATTTAGAACCAGATGGCAACATGCTAGAATGCATGCACCATAATCACCCTACTTGTTCCTGGTAAACACAAAAGCATGCATGAGAACCTAGAAAAGTTATTTAGAACTACAGCAAAACTGGTATGTTGCTCTTGTCCAGCCAAGATGCATTTGAGAGGCTCTGAGTATAACAAGTAAATACTGAGCCGGGCTCGGTGGCTCAGCCTGTAATCCTGCGCTTTGGGAGGCTGAGGTGAGTGGATTGCCTGAGTCCGCGGGTTCGAGACCTGCCTGGGCAACTTGGCAAGACCTCATCTCTACAATAAATAAAAAATTGGCCAGGCGTGGTAGCGCGTGCCTGTAATTCCGGCTACTCGGAAGGCTGAGGTGGAAAGATTGCCGGAGCCCAGCAGGTCGAGACACTGAACTCCAGTATGGGAGACAGAGTGAGACTCCAACTCAAAAAACAAAACAAAACAAAACAAAAAAAAACAAGTTAATACTGAAGTTTTAAGAGATTTTGCGGACCCTTGCTTGTGCTGGTCTCTAAATGCACCAGTCCAAAAGCAGAATTTAATATTCTGAAACATTGTAAAGTGAATTCTAAAAAGATCTTAGTAAAATTGCATTAAAAGATTTACTTTACTTTTAAAAGCATCTGTGGCTCCAGGTGCATGATTTTTGTCTGGATGAAACTTCAAAGCAAGTTTTCTATAAGCTTTTTTCAAATCTTCATCACCAGCATCTTTTGTAACTCCAAGTACTTCATAGTAATTTTTACACTTGTTTATGCTGTGAACAAGAGAGTATATTATAATATAAATTTCAAAGAAGAAGGTGATGTAATAGCTCTAATTTTTAATTCATTAGAATAATATAAAGATCTTTTATCTGTAGATTGTTTTCTCAAAATCTAATGATGGCTCATCCCTTTAAGGGTTCATTTTCTTCATTCTCTTTTTCGACCACAGACCATTCCTCCAGCCTCTTCCCAAGTCTAAGAAGAGTAAACCATGAGAATGTCTTTGTGCAATTTATAAGAACCACAGAGAAGTAAAGCAAAGCCCATAATAATTGTGACTAAAGGACAGAGCATACACTGTAACTTAAAAGAGAAGATAAGAACCATTTTTAATACTATCAAATTCCAAAACTCCTCAAAAGTGTGTGACAGATAAAAATGAATATGCATTACATTTCAAAAATTCTGTTTTTGCATAATATAGATATAAACAAGTAACAAAGCAACAGTTTAGAACAAGTAAAACTGTAGTTTCCTGTGGTTTAAATGTCAAAGTTAGCCCAGTAATGCTACAGAGAATTTATCTTTATCACTCTCTGAAGAAGATAAAATCTCATAATAAAACATAACGTGGGACTCAAAAATTGTTCTTGCACCTGATTTCCATTGTGATGAGCATATTCCTTAGTCTGTACCTTAAAGATGGAACAGATTTAAGCCTGGAGTCTTTAAAGTATATTAGGAATGGACAAGAAATACTCTGAATGGAGCAGAGAACATAAGTACTTGTGGATGCCAACTAGGTTCCACAACCTAGTAATTTCCTTTCACAAAAGCCACGGTAAATTTCAAAATTTCTGGAGAGTACTTTGAAACTTTAGGTATGTTTCATGTGCAGATGGTTTGATGACGGAGAAAGCATCAGGTAAAGTGATCAAAGGCGTGGTCACTGTCAGCAAAAGAACTGCAAAGACTGAAACTTTTCAAATAAAAGAATTTTTTTTGGTTTGTTTACTATTAAACCTATTAGTTTTCATACTGTTTGGCACATGATAGGTTCTCAATAAATATTTCTGAAGTAAATGAGCCTAAGTTTTTTTTATATAATGAAAGTATTCATTGTTTGTTATATGAAAAGGGAGGTGGGAAGAGAAGGTAATAAAAGATAATACAAATTTATGTAAATTTTCTTATAATCATGCAACAAAAATCTGTTATATAGCCTTTTTGATAGTAATACTTAAAACTGGATTTCCGTACTTTAGATACTTTAACAAAACACTAACAAAAGTCCGTTTTATTTTAAAAAACATGACATTTCCATTAATTAGTCAATAATATTTACTGAACATCAACTATGCTCACACAGTGTTGTAGGCACTTGAGATATATCAGTAAACACAACAGAGAACAATTCCCACCTTTGTAGAGAATCATTCTCTCTCCCGCATATGTGTAGAAACTATGTGTAGGAAAAGAAAGAACACGGCATTTATGAAACACCTACTGTGTGTTAGATAGAGGACCAGAATCTCATATCCGTGTTCCAATATCCATAAAGCTCTGGAAAATATAAGTTATTCTATAACAAATTTAATTGCAAAAAACCTGACCCGAACTCTTTTAGAGGCAAAATCTGACTGAACAATCGTGAATCTACTACAGAATCTTCATTTACCCCATATAAGTGTAAATATTTGTATGTTTTCCAGCAGAAATGTTACTATTTGGTTATAGACTGCTGCCCCAGACCCTAAAATGAACATAATATATAATACACAGACATCCCTTAGCATTCACAGGGTATTGGTTCCAGGACTCATCTTGGAAACCAAAATCTGCAGATGTTCAAGTCCCTCATATAAAAATGGTACAGTACTCAAATATAAACTTCACACATCCTCCTTTATACTTTACATCATCTCTAGATTATTAACAATACCTAACACAATGTAGATGCTATGTAAATGGTTGCTGTTTTTTATTTGCATTATTTTTTATTGCACTTTTTTCCCCAAATATTTTCAATTTACGGCTGGCTGAATCTGCAGAACCCGGTATGAAGGGCCAACCATATTCCCTTTATTAGCTTTCTAGAATATGAAGAATTCTAAATTCCACACTACATCTGGTCCCAAAGATTTCACATAAAGAACTGTAGAATTTTATTATGCTGATTATTTTATACAAATTATCTCACTCTTCATTGGATAGATGTTATTCCTATATTACCCAATAAGGAAATCAAAGCTTTGAGTAGTTAAATAAACTGCCTAAAATCACATAACCAAGTAATAGATGGGAATAGGGATTTATTTCCTCAACAAAAATTTACTAGCCATATACTTTCTGTTAGGCACAACTTCAGATGCTACAGCAGTAAATAAAACAGTCAAATCACATTAAATTTACAACTGGGAGAGAGATAAGCAATAAACAAATATAAAGTACATCATATAGTGATAAACATCTGAAGAAAAATAAAGTAGCAAAAAAAAAAATAGAGAACAAAAGGGCAGACCTGCTATTAATATTTTAAAACAGGGTAAAAAATGAGGCCCTTACAAGTTAGGATTCAAACCTCAGTATGTCCAACTTGACAATCTTGCTGACTCAGAACCAGAAAAAAAAGAAAAGGATTCCTGTCAGATGTGGTCCATCATATTCCTTTCTAAATCTTTCTTTCAATCATATTTAGGCAGACTTTCTTTCCTCCAGAAATCTACAAATGTTTTTGATGCTCAGAACACTTCCTCTCTTCTTGCTTAGCTAGTTTCTACGACTTCTTCAGACCTCAGCTTACTCTTCCTTTTCCAAGAATCCAAGTTTCTCAGGCCTAGGTTTGATGCTCCTCTTATGTGTGCCCCCAAACCCTCTGAACTTGGCCTTATCCAACAATTACCACAGTATACTACGTTGCCTGTTTACTTGTCTGACTACTCTTCTAGACTACAGGCTCTTTGAAGGCAGTTAAATTCTGACTTGTTCACCATACGTGAACAGATGAATAAATAGACAGATGGACAACTGTTTCAATTTGAAGGCAGAAATGGTGGGGATCTAAAAAGTTATGTTCAGATCAAAGGTGATGAATGCTGTAATGAAAATGCATTTGGTACCAAAAATCAATTTGGAATAGAAGATAAATAATTAATAAAAGTGAAACATACTGCAAGACAAAGAAGAGGGCTAAGAATACAGCAGACACTACCTAAATGCAGGAAAAAAAAGGTAGTAATACATTAAACACTGAAAAATCTTAAAGCCATTACTATTTGGTAGGATGGATAAGATCTTTATTTATGTTCCAGATTAACCTTCTAAACTGTTTGGTTGATAGTTCCTAAGCACAAAATGCTGGGCAATAGAAAAAGGTAACCCAGGAGAGGATTGCTGTATAGCACTGGGAAACTAGGCTAGAATTTGCAATTCTCTAGATATAGGTCATAAAGCTAAGAACTGCCACAGAGAAAAACAAGGATAGACAGGAAAAACAATTATTTCATCAATCCCTAGCTGTATCCAGCTCTACCATATCTTCCCTGCACTAAATTTGTCATGATAATAATAAAGGAGAAATTCTTGAGAAGCCAGCAGTTATAAAATCATCATCGCCAATGGACAGGCTGAGTCCATTGAAATGCTACAAATATACTCATCCACCTAATTTGTCATAAATGAATGAGAAATTACCATTCATATATCTACTTTCATTCATATTGTTGTTCATCAGGCGCCTTTTCACTGGCAACATGTGTATGTCACACTTTTAACAGTCTGATGCTTTCTGAGTCAACCTTCTCCAGCCTCACCAAAGAATTTAAAAGAGAAATTAGAAAGGGTTAACCCATTGCCTATCTTAGAAGGAAATAATGTACAACAAGGCCAAAAGGATCTGTCTGGAGCTCAACAATAGGAAAAGTATGTCTGGTTCAGTCTTTATATCTTCTTTATGAACATGAAAGCATAGTGGGTGGGAGAGGAACCTTTCAATTCTCTTTTTTTCATGTGCAACCGCTAATTATTTAAATAGACTACAAATTAATTGCTGTTTAGGGAAATATTTATTTATTCCTAAAGCAAAGGATTATTTATAAGTTTAACAAAATGATTTATTTTCTTCTCATTTGAAGAAATGGAGCTCAAATCAAATGTTAAATTAAAATTCTCACAATTTAAATGATTTAATAGTTGCACAGAAATATTCCTAAATTAATAAGTATAACGATACCTCAGTTAATGACTTCATGCTGATCTTATAAATTTTTAAAATATAAAATGCTCTTTTTAATGATATATTAAAAACATCTTCGCCGGGCTCGGTGGCTCAGCCTGTAATCCCGCGCCTTTGGGAGGCTGAGGTGAGTGGATTGCCTGAGCCCGCGGGTTCGAGACCCGTCTGGGCAGCGAGACCTCATCTCTACAATAAAGTCAAAAAATCAGCCGGGCATGGTAGCGCATGCCTGTAATTCTGGCTGCTCGGAAGGCTGAGGAGGAAGGATTGCCGGAGCCCAGCAGGTCGAGGCTGCGGTGGCCGGGAGCGGCCACTGCACTCCAGTCTGGGCGACAGAGTGAGACTCCAACTCAAAAAAAAAAACAAACATCTTCAAATACAATCCATGACAACTTTTTCTCAATTATTTTTCAATATACTTCAACTCAAAGTCAACAAGCAGTGCCAAGTTTCACAGAAGACTGGTTTACAAAGTTCCACTTTTTCTTCAGTCTTGCTGTAAGCTAGCTTTTCCTTATGCAATGGATGCAGTATTATTGCATGGCTTCTCTCCATTGAGCCAAACTGTCACTGAGCAACTTGCCTGCAAAACCATGATAACCAATAAAATAATATAGCTTTCTTCAGAAAAATTCCCTGTGTATAGGTCAAAGAAAAAAACAAAAACACATCATGTAAGTGTTTGCTAGTGATCTATTCCCTCACTAAAGCAACACTTATGAAGGCTAATATAACACTTAAGTGTTACATGATTCAGCTAAGCAACTCTTACATAAGGTACTGACTGAAGTATTTTGAATAACTTAGGGATTCTGTGAAAAAATGGTCCAATCACACTTAGTCTCCTAAAGAAAAATATTACATTTATTTAATAAAAACGGTATAATAAAATTATTGACCAGAGGGTCAATCTCTAATACAGGTATGCTACCAAGCTAATTCTTCTACTCACAAAGAATTCATGGTCTCAAATGTGACTGGGTCCTCAATGCTAAATCAGCAATTTCTCCATTCCCTTTGCTTTTTTCCTCTGCAAATATTCCATACTTTGGCCACTCTCTTCAAGCTTTCAATCTCATCTCTTCTCTTTTAACTCTCTGAAGACAACCTCATCTCCAATTTTAAGAGAAAATAGAAGACAAAAGACAAAAACTCCCTCAACATTTTATGTCTCCACTTATCCAACTCTGACCAAATACAACATGTATGTACTTTCACCATCATCTTTCATTCTTCTATCGCCAATTTGTCCCCCTGCCACATGCCAAGTACCCTAGGCTTTGGAGAACCATATATACACATCTACTCATACATCTCCCCCCCCTTCCCAACACATATATATAAAATGTTGTAGTACTAACAGAGATGTCAATTTCTCTTCCTTCTTTATTTCTACCACACATTGAGATACTCTTCTTTCAAGGATAGGGTTCAGAAAATGAAGAAATAAAGATTTTTTTAAAATAACCATCAGATTTAGGAGATTCCTATTTTCTGAAACTTTCAACCACAGTTTTTTGGTGAACTCGCAAATATATAGGTAATTGTATATTCTTTAAAAAAAAAAGTATAATACAATTAACTACGTTGAGTCTTTTACTGAGAATATTTTCTCCCAACAAAAAGTGATCCCTACAAGAAAATACAGTTTGTTTTAGGATGTACTTTCCAGGAATGTGTTTTAGCACATTGCCTGCTTAAAGTTTTTTTTTCTGAAAGAAATTCAAAAGTGAGTCTCTTGTTTATCTCACTTATTCAGCTACATTTGACATAGTACAAGAGTTATAAAAGTGGTTAGCAGCATTGTTTATATTCTCAAAGTGCTTCACTACCATTCATGCTAATCAAATACCTTTTATCATGTTTCCCATGATTAGGGAATCTTTTGTTCTCATTTTGATCACACGCAAATAAAATGTTACAATCAAGCTTTATCATTTAAATATGTAGGGAAAAATATAACTATATTGGCATTTGATTAAAAAATAAGATGTGATAAATCATTTTTCTTAATAAATACAATCTGTATTTCAAAATATATTTCAATAAAAAATTATGGTAAGTAAAAAAAAATGAAAATAAAGTAAAAATAGGATGAAAAAAGATTAAAAGAGATACAGACAAGAAAGGACAAATGAGAGACTTCCTAACTAGTTTTAACTATTCTTCATTTGTGTTAGTTCACTAGACTATAATTCACTCTCCATGCAAATCATCATAATCACTAGTCAAAATCCTTCATCCTTAAACTTCAGCTTCCTCAGAGTAACCTCGGTACATCAGTACAGCTTTTTTAAGCTTTAGCAGCAAACAAAACAATCTTTTCTCTAGTGTTTCAAACTCAAAGTTTCATTTTATTCCCAGAAAAACCTTTTCTTAATTATAAAATTAATAAAGTCAGATACTCAAAACCTAATTCATAATTTTTCAACACTATTTAATTCTTCTGCTTTAAGTAGAAGTGTATCATAAGGTAAAACTAAAACACAGAGACAATAATTAAACGAAGAAAAATATTAAAAGGAGAGGACATTACAGTATCTGCATATAACAAAGATAGCCTTAAAAAGAACAGAACTGTTAAAACTATCCTTCATATAAGTAGGAAACTGAAAATGCTGTTGCTATTACACTCGATATTTCTCGCATAGGAAATTCTCCCACTTTCATCTATATAGAAGACAAAATAATTTTTCATCCTTTCAATATCACTAAACAATGTATTGTGTCAAAAAACTCAAAATAATTTTTCTTTAAAAAAATTACTTGGGGGAAGCCTTGTAACTTAAAGTTACTTTAAAAAGTAGAATCTTCCATAGAATTGGTTCTTTACAGACTGATTTTACAAAGAATATGAAGCATAAGACACATCCAGAGTTCAATTCCTCAATGTCTGTTCTTCCAATAAGTTATATTTCAAACACTTCTTTTAGGTGTTATAACATCCAAATTGTACATTCATATCAATTATGACTGAGAGATAAATTATTTGTTCCTACCTGAGAACTCCATCTACTTGGTCTTTGGTATAGCCTTTTCCACCTTCCCCACTACCGGATGTGCTGTCCTTTGTGCAATTAGGCTTGCTTTGATCACCACTACCTGATGGCTTTTGGCAATGAGGGCTACTTCCAGCTGTGCTTCCATTTTTCATAATGATTTCCAATAGTGCTGTAGAAAGATAAAGTATACTGTGCCTGTTTACATCAAGTTACACAAGATCTTGAGAAGAAAGTAATAAAGCAGACAAATTATGAACTGTGTTCTCCAGAAAGATTTACCATAGGGTGTTTTTAAATAGCAAGCATTCCCTATGTACTTTGCTGTTTGCAGAACACTAATCACTGTTTAGAAGTAAAATGTTAAGAAATTTAAAGCAAGTAACTTGAAATTGCTATCACTCAATTATTTATGATGTACTTCTGTCATATCGTGTGAAACTGCAGGTTACCAAAGAAAAATGGATAGTTTTTAAAGCACCCAATGGGATAATCCACAAAGAAACAGAAATTAGACTTCCTGTTCATTTCTCATCAGCAACAATGGGAGCCAAAAGATACTGGAATATTATCTTCAAGATGCTCAGAGAAAAATAACTGTCAACTTGAGTTCGGCACTATTTTCCAGAAAGTGCACGAGACAAAAACATTTTCAAACAAATAAAACGGAGAAAATGTATCACTAAAAGACTTTCACTAAATGATATAATATATAGAATATATAATATATAGATTTCAGGCAGAAGGAAAATGTTTATAGATAGGCTAGATGCAGAAAGAAATGGTGGGCAAATACTGTGGTAGATATGTGAGTAAATCTGTACATTAAGTATATAAAACAGTAAGTTATATCCAGGTTTTACTTTCTTATAATCTGGGGAGGTAAAGCATAAAAGTGAAGATAGAATGTATGAAATAAGGCTATATATAAGTAAAATGGTTCAAGATGGGTGTGTGATAGGAATTGATTATACTATTTTCTTTCCTTTTGTGTATGATTAAACTTTCCATAATAAAAATTAGAATATTAAAAAAGAAACAGAACCAAAAGGAGAAAAACAGAGAAATCCATCATCATGGTAGATTTTAAAATCCACATTTCAATCAGTAATTGACATAAGGTAGATTCAACAAAATCATTAAGAATATAGATGACTTAGAGATCTAATTTATCAAGCTTTACCTAAGAGATATAGCATTATACCCAACTGGTGAATATTCATTTTTTACAGTCCCGCATTATATCTGGACCACAGGTTATCCTCTTCAAATCTCAAAGAATTAGTACCATATGTACCATAATCTATGAGCACAATACAGTTATATGAGAAATCAATTACAAAAATATTAACTGAAAACAATTACAAATAGGTTGGAAAAGGAAAAAAATCCCAAATCTAGACAACTTATAGTCATAAAAGAGATTACAAAGTACTTAGAATTGAATAGCAATGAAAATATTGCATATCAAAACTTGTGAGTCAACAACTACATATTCACATGCCAAAGAATAAATGTGATCCCTTCATTAATGCCATCCCAAAAATTAACTCTGATACCTAAATATAAAAGCTAAAGCATCAAACCCTTAGAAGAAAATATAGGATTAAATCTTCATGACCTTGGTTTAAGCCAAATATTCTTAACTATAACAACAAAAGTATAAGTGACAAAAGAAAAACATAGAGAAATTTAATGCTATCAAAATTTAAAATCTTTGTGCTTCAAAGGCTATCATCAATAGAGTGAAAAGAAAATACATAGACTGGGAGAAATAATTATGAAAATCACATATCTGATTTTTTTTAAAAAGTATCCACAATCTATAAATAATTCTTACAGTCTAATAAAAAAGACCAAAACCCAAGTTAAAAAATGGGCAAAGGATCTGAAATGACATTTTTCCAAAACAGATAAGAAAATGATCAATAAACAAACACAAAAAAAGTTGCTCAACATCATTAGCTTTTAAGAAAATGAAAATCAAAACCACAAAGAGACACGACTTCATACCCACTTAGATAGCTATAATCTGAAAGACAGACAATAGCAAGAGATGACAAGTACAGGGGAGAAACTAGAATCCTAATAGACTACTGGTAAGTATGTAAAAGGTACAGCCACTTTGAAAACTTATTTGGTAGTTCATTTTTTTTTTTTTTTTTTGAGTTGGAGTCTCACTCTGTCGCCCAGACTGGAGTGCAGTGGCTGCTCCCGGCCACCACAGCCTCGCCTGTTGGACTCCGGCGATCCTTCCGCCTCAGCCTTCCAAACAGCCGGAATTACAGGCATGCGCTACCATGCCCGGCTGATTTTTTGATTTATTGTAGAGATGAGGTCTCGCTGCCCAGATGGGTCTCGAACCCGCGGGCTCAGGCAATCCACTCACCTCAGCATCCCAAAGGCGCGGGATTACAGGCTGAGCCACGAGCCAGGCTTTGGTAGTTCTTCAAAAGAACCATTTGACTCAACAATCCCATTCTCAGGTTTATATATCCAAGAGAAATGAAAACATACATCTAACTAAAAAAAAAAAAAAAAAAAAAAAAAGATTCACAAATGTTAATAGCAGCAATATTCATAATGACAAAAAAGTGGAAAAAGCCAAATATCTATCAACTGATAAATGAATGAACAAAATGTGATACATCCAGGAAATGAAGTATTTTCAAAAATAAAAATAAATGAAGTACTGATACATGCTACAATACAGATAGACCTTGAAAACATTATGCTAAGTGCAAGAGGCCAGTCACAAAAGACATACTACAGTGTGCCAAGAAAACAAATACATATTTGGAAAGGAAAAACTATTAAAATTGTAATATTCAATATATAACAATAACAAAAGATGAATATAAGTCATGTTTACAAGTGGTGCTCAGCCGGGTTCGGCGGCTCAGCCTGTAATCCCACGCCTTTGGGAGGCTGAGGTGAGTGGATTGCCTGAGCCCGCGGGTTCGAGACCCGCCTGGGCAGCGAGACCTCATCTCTACAATAAATCAAAAAAATCAGCCGGGCGTGGTAGTGCATGCCTGTAATTCCGGCTACTTGGAAGGCTGAGGTAGAAGGATCGCCGGAGCCCAGCAGGTCGAGGCTGTGGTGGCCGGGAGCGGCCACTGCACTCCAGTCTGGGCAACAGAGTGAGACTCCAACTCAAAAAAAAAAACAAAACAAGTGGTGCTCAAAGTGGTTACAATCAGTGTCCAAACACTTCTGATTACAAAGAACTAAAACTAATACACAGATAACAGTGCTTAAAATGTGTATACATTTTTTGGCACCCCCTGCTATATGGTTCCAGTTATATAAAATGTGCTGAATAGGCAAATCTACAGAGATAGAAAGTAGATGAGTCCTTGCCAAAGGCAGGAGTAGAGGTGGGGGTAGAATTAAAGAGAAATGAGGAATGACTGCTAATGAGTATGGGGTGTCTTTTTGACATGAGGAAATATTCTAAAATTGATAGCTGCAACGGTTGTACAATTCTGAATATACTAAAAACCCACTAAATGGTATACTTTAAATGAGGAAATGGTATGGTATGTGAATTGAAACTCATTAAAGCTGGTGTGTGTGTGTGTGTGTGTGTGTGTGTGTGTGTGTGTGTGTGTGTGTGTGTGTGTGTTCCCAACCGGGTTCGGTGGCTCAGCCTATAATCTCAGCACTTTAGGAGGCCTAGGCAAGTGGACCGCCTGAGCCCGTGGGTTCAAGACCTGCCCAGACAACTTCGTGAGACTTCGTCCTTACAATAAATAAAAAATTAGCTGAACGTGGTAGCGCACGCCTGTAGTTCTGGCTACTTGGAAGGCTGAGGCAGAAGGAACACCAGAGCCCAGCAGGTGGACACTGGGGTGACCACGAGCGTGCCACTGCACTCCAGCTTGGGTGACGGAGTGAGACGCCAACTCAAAAATAAAATAAGGCCGGGCTCGGTGGCTCAGCCTGTAATTCCACGCTTTGGGAGGCCGAAGTGAGTGGACTGCCTGAACCCGTGGGTTTGAGACGTACCTGGGCAACTTGGTGAGACCTCATCTCTACAATAAAAATCAAAAAATTAGCCGGGTGTGGTAGCGCGTGCCTGTAGTTCCAGCTACTTGGAAGGCTGAGGCGGAAGGATCGCCGGAGCCCGGTAGGTCGAGGCTGCGGTGGCCAGGAGCGGTCACTGCACTCCAGTCTGGGTGACAGAGTGAGACTCCAACTCAAAAAAAACAAATTAATTAATGAATAATAATAAAATAAAGTCCCAGCAGGACTGCTGGCAAATTTGCCAACATATAGATGTTTATTATTTACATTTTACTTGTACAAGAGAACTTCTATCCACTGTACCTTTTCGCCAGCTAATACATTTAAAAGGTCATCAAAGAACATAAGAAATTCAGTTTTTATAATAATCTAGTTGTTGATGGCACAAAGGCACTTAGGTAGCAATCCATCAGTTATTCATGAGAAATATATCTGTCAATTTTTAACTGTAGCTTATCAGTATTTAATGTAATCACAATGGAAACCAGCATGGTTTCAGGGGTATTGCTTCACAACATTAAAACATGAAACATTTTGTGGGAATTCTGTGACAGCATCTTAAATTTTATGTCTCAGCCAGGAGGATTACTAAAGCTCAAGAAATAGCAAGACTTCACCTCTACAAAAGAAGTTAAAAAATTAGATGGGCATGATAGTGCCTACCTATAGTCCCCACTGTTCTGGAGGCCAAGGGAAAAGGATCACCTGAGCCCAGGAGGTTAAGACTGTGGTGAGCTGTGATTGTGCCACTGCATCCAACCTAGGCAAGAGTGAGATTCTTGATTTAAAAAAATGTATTTTTTAAGTCTCTCTGAATTCCGTCATAAAATCAGAAAACACTGCATGTATAAAATCCCCAAATACAAGAAGGTAGGGACAAAGCACCAACAACTACAAGACCTGTGTGGGTATTAGCATCTGTGTAAGATTAAGCAGAATATAATAATGGGGCATTTGCCAGCTTACAGAACAACAATAAAAATAAAATAAAATAAAATAAAAATAGGGACTCTTTATGAAGCACAGCAGGCAAGACTGAGAAAAGTATGTAAAAAGGAATGAATTTTGGCCACTAAAATGGCACATGAGTGTAACGGTCCACAATAAGGCCTTAAGAGCACAGAACACTCTGGTCACTACAAACTCTCAAAATGAATCAAAGCTTTCTTTCAGAATAAAGCCACACCAAGGAGAAACTGCTGGGGAAAGGACCCAAACCGAAAAGGACAGAGAAAATAGAAAAAAAGAAGAGAAACTCCAAATAAAAGTAGGGAAAGAGAAAGGAATGAGATCTCATATAGCAAGGTGACATATTTTTAAACATTACACAAAAACAGGAGAAGGATCTCTGTATGTTTTAAAAGGCTAAGTTAATATTACATAAAAATGAGTAAAAGATAATGACAAAAAACTGATACAAAATTATTGTAAGAAAAAAGAGAATAAATATAAATCTGTGAAGACAATGAATACACACCACAAATACCAACAAAACAGAGGAACACTGTAACATACTACCTAAAAAAAAAGCTAAAAAGACTTTAAGAAATGAAACATGATATAAAAGAACAACAGGTATCAGAATTATAACCTCAGAAATTGTCAAGATTTTAAGTGCTAAAACTCAAGAAAGAATACAAAATTTTTCAAGATCAATATTAAAAGACTAAACTAGAAAAAACAAAGATACATAAACACAACAGATAATGGCGTAAGAGAAAGAGAATATAGAAAAGAGACAAAAAAATTCAAGAGAAAATGGCAAAATAAAGTTAAAGAAGATCCAACATATACACAATAGGAGTCCTGAAGAAAAATAAAGCAAGGGAATAGAACAAATATAACAAAGTTTTCTAACATAAAAATAAAAACATCTAAACATATATGATAAAGGTCAAATCATACCTAATACTGCCCTAAAATGACCAACACCAAGACATACTCTAGTAAATAATGAGTATCTAGGCAAAAAGAGCAAATGACTTACAAAGGAAAGAAAATTAGACAGTCATCAGACTTTGCTAATCAGTAACACTTGCACAAACCAATGAAGTAACATAGATAACCAAGGGGGGAAAAAAGTGAGCCAAGGACTTTGTATCCACCAAACTAACTTCAAGCAATAAGGAAGGCCACAGATTTAACTGTTTTCAACATTCTAGAACTTAGGGAGCATAGTTCCCACAAGCCCCTCCTATGAATCTACTAGAAAATGAGCTTCAGGGATCCAAAACAGTAGCATATACATTGACATAAGAACTGGTAGTAAGCATTAAATGTATAGTTAGTTACCTATAGAACTAAGAATAATGATGATGCAATGACAGTATGTTCTGACACTGTAGACCCAGTTCAAATATTTTTTAAATGGTGGGCTTTCTCTGTCTTTCAATAATAGAAAAATTATTGAACTTCCCTTTGCTCCCTTTTGGCATTTGGGGCTGGTAGGGCTTATGAGGCCTGAACCAAGGAAGCTGACTGAGACCAAAAAGACAGTCATAGCCAAAAAAATGGCTGAGCTCAATAGGGTCTGCACCAATGGGGGTCAAGGATGCAATTCATTACATAAAACGGAAAATGAACAAATAAGTGAGAGCCACATTCTCTTTATCAGGGAACATGATTACAAATATGAAAATTGAGAAGGCTAAAATAAACCCTATGGTATTTGACTTAAAATGGAAGTGTGTAAATATACTGGATGTATATGTATCTCACAAATATCAAAATTTATATAGATCAAATTACTATAGATGTTTGTATGCCCACATATAAACACATATTAACACACAAATATACACACATACATATATTACACGCATTCATGCATACATATATTTTCCAGCTCTGTCTACTGAGAAGACCAGAAGCAATGACACTTCTATAAGGAATATGCTTATTTAGTGTCTATATCTAGTTTCTAAATACCACTGTCCACTAAAAAGAATCAGTAGTTCTTGGAGAAACAGCTGATTCCTAGAGCAAAGTGAAATACGAGACATTTTTTGTATGTAAGAAATTAAAAGAATGATGAGAACATGTCAAAAAGACTCACGAGCCAGCTTGAAGGGAGACCCACATGACTAAATCTGAGTACCAAAATAAATGATGATTGTGACAGATTAAATAGGAACCCATGAATCCATACAGATAAATAAGGTTGAATGCCAACTAATAAATGTAAGAGGAATGATGGAATTAGAAAACTACCATTTGGCAACTATCAGAAATTTATCCAGGAAAAAATCATCAATGGATGTTACAAGAAGATGGCAAAAGTTTGTTGAGAAACAGGCATTTACACAGTTTTAAAGTATTTACCCACAAAATATGTACTAATTACAAAGAGAAAAAGAGTAACTTTATAGGGACGAACCTGGTAATCACTAATGTAACTAAATGATCAAAGTAACCTCACCAGAAAGGACCAAATCAACATCATATATTTCCTGACAATGTTACACTAAGAACAGACAACATCACTTATACAGTATTCTATGACAAAATATCAGTAAATCCAAACTGCGAAAAATCTGGTAAAATAATTGGCCTATACGCATCACAAATACCAAAGTCAATAAAGAAAAAAAAAAACAATGTCTAGAGAATAAAACAGTAGGCCAAATAAATGCAACATGTGCCCTCTTTGCCACAAGGGCCATAATTGAGAAAACAGGCAAAATTTGAATGAGGTAAAAGCATTAATTGCATAAATTTGATGGTAATACTTTGGTTATGTAAGACAGTATTCTTGTCTCAGAAAATACATTGAATTATATAGAGATAATGGGACATCATGTCTACAACTACTCTTAATTCATTCAGAAAAAAAAAAACAAAAAAATAGAAAAAGAATAAATTGGCCAGGTGTGGTTGCTCACGCCTATAATCCTAGCACTTTGGGAGGTCAAAGGTAGGAGGATTATTTTAGCCCAGGAATTTGAGAGCAGTCAAGGCAACATAGAAAGACCATATCTCTACAAAAATATCAAAAAATTATTTGGGTATGGTGGCATGCACCTGTATTTCCATCTCCTTGGGAGGCTGACACAAAATGATCACCTGAGTCCAGGTGTCAAGGCTGTAGTGAGGCATGGTCATGCCACACACTCTAGACCCCAACTAAAAAAAAAGAATAAAGTGTGTGTGTGTGTGTGTGTGTGTGTGTGTGTGTGTGTGTGTGTGTGGTGTGGGGTGGTGTGGTGTGGTATGTGTGCCTGTGTTTGGACAGAGAGAAAGACACAGAGAAAGAGGTAGCAGGAATGGAGAGAGGAAGGGCATGATAAAGCAAAGGTAGTAAAATTTATAACAAATAAGTGAATGAAATGCATATAGGAGTTATGTTATTCTTTGTATTGTTTGAATGATTTTTGTACTTGTATAAGTTTGTATTATTCTTGAAACTTTTCTATAATTTTGAAATTATTTCAAAATTTTTTTAAAAATGGAAGAATGGGAAGAGTACAGTCATCCCTAGATATCTATAGAGGATTGGTTCTAGGACCTCCCAAGAATACCAAAATCTACAGATGCTCAAGTCCATTCCACAGAACTTATATACATCTCCCCATATACTTTAAATCGTCTCTAAATTACTTGTGATACCCAATACAATGTAAATGCCATGTAAATAGTTATTATACTGCATTGGTTTTATTTCTATTCGTTTTTACTATTATATTGTTATTTTTTATTTTTTTTCTTCCCTGACTACTTCATTTCATAATTGGTTGAATCTGAAAATATGGAACCCATGGATACAGAGTGCTGCCTGTATATACAGAGAAAATGTAACTGTTTTCAGTAATTACATTGGTGGGGTTGTACTGATAATATTACTCCGTAACTATTGCATACATAATACGGCACGAAGCAAATAAGTAATCATGACCTGTTCTACAATTTCTCATGTCTTTGAGAACCACAATTCCCACTAAGAAGAAAGGGAGATAGAAATATAAGCTAGAAAAGTTTAAGCAAAAACCCTGAAGTGCTTAACTTGAATTGGAAGTAACAGTATAAACGTCTAGGTTGTTTCATCATCAAAGAAAAAACCATAGCATAGTTCTCAATAATGAAAAAGCCCAGAAACAGTAAACAATATAGTGGCCACAGCATCCCTAGTGCTCAGATTGTGATGCTGAAACACCATTTTGCACTAAAAGAAACCAGACTTATTAGAGACATTATTCATTTCATGTCTAGCACAGAAAATGTACAAGAGGTGCCTGAAATATTCTGTTATATGAAAGAGCAAAGACGTGCCCATAGGATTCAGGAACTAATTAATATCAAGGGGTTCTCATTGGCCAAAAACCTAAAAGAAATAACAATTTGCTGCTTTTTGGAGAATGAAAGGGAACCAGCTAGCTGCTTTTCTTGGAAACTGGTAAAAGCAATCAAGCATTTATCACGCTTTTCCGATATGAACTGCACCACTGCATAACCATAAGACAGGTAGAGGGGGAAGTGCTCATAAAGAGTATTTCAGCAAATAAATGAAAAAACTACTTTTTAAAAGTGGTGAAAACAGGCCAGGCACAGTCGCTCACGTTTTGTAATCCCAGCACTTTGGAAGGCTGAGATAAGAGGACTGCATGAGCCCAAGATTTCAAGGTCAGCTGAGGCAACATAGTGAGACCTCATTCCCCCCTCCTTCAAAAAAAAATTGTGGAGCCAGATATGAAAGTGGTTATATATGTTATCATTTACTAGGGTCCACAAAAAACCTATGCATGCTAATTAGAAGTTATCTGTACGCTCCCCCTTTAATTCTTAGCACAAATATGTCCTCTCATTGTTCTTCTGGACATCTTCCATGTTAATAGCTAGATTTTAGATATTGCTAAGGCAGATTCATATAGTTGTTTTGGATTTTCAGCAGTTATTATGACACTGAAAATGTTTATACAATTTGATGTGCAGAAACTCTGCCTAATAATACCTGTGTTTGTACATGAGCTCACATTAACTATTCTGGCTCCATCAAGTGAGAATGTAGACAAGTTATACTACTTCTAGGCCTCAAACATCTAGTTTTATAATCTTAAAAATAGAATCAAGGTTTCTAGTATTAATAATCACTGGAACCAATGCCTAAGAAGACAATAATTCAGCCTAACTACTGCCAGAATTTAGAACACATTCGATTTTTCTGATTTACTAAATGCCTTAGCTAACACATGGAGGGATCTCTTTTACAATAATGTGCAGTATTATAAACACTACTTGGTATAGCACTTAGAAATTAGAGTACATTTACTTTTTTTCTGAGTCAGAGTCTCACTCTGTCACCCAGCCTGGAGTGCAGTGGCACACTCACAGCCGCTGCAACCTCGACCTGCTGGGCTCAGGTGATCCTTCCACCTCAGTCTTCCAAATAGTTGGAACTAAAGGAATGCGCCATCATGCTGGCTAATTTTTTGATTTCTTGTAGAGATGAGGTTTCGCCAAGTTGCTCAGGCTGGTCTCGAACCCTGGGCTTAGGCAATCCCCTCACCTCTGCCTCCCAAAGTGCTGATATTACAGGTGTGAGCCACCATGCCCGGTTTACTTTGGTTTTGAAACTATCCAATCTTATTTTATGCATTTACCTTCCATACTTACTACTTTACTTGGAGTTTAAACATAATCTGCATTTAATTAAGTATATTCCATACTAAGACCAGTGAAAACATTAACATTGTATTAAAAATGTTTATTTGGATAATCTAAAAGTGAAGAACTGAGATATATTTTTATTTCACATTTCCATTGCATAGCCATTATACATCCATCATTAACTGAAGCTAATATCAGAACACATAATTGGAAAAACAATGGATTTTTTTCGTCTCCTACTCACAAACTAAAAGTAGCTTTTATTTGTGTGATTATAAAAGCAATGTATGCTCAGCTCATTAAAAACAAATATCATTTTATATCAATAAATATAGGTCCAGGCCATTGCTTTGCTAAGCTGTGGTTTGACTACAGTCAGCATGTTTCCTGGTCTTGGCACCCTCCCCTACCTTGGGAAGGTGTATCTTCTTTCTCTCTTAGAGTTCCTGACCTCTAAGGAGTTATTAATATAGGAGAGAGATAGCTACATACGTACACGTGCTTTGATATCTTATAGCAGGGGTCCTCAAACTTTTAAAACAGGGGGCCAGTTCACTGTCCCTCAGATCGTTGGAGGGGCGGACTATAGTTTAAAAAACCATTTGCATTAGCACTGAGCGCTGACTATTTGCGTTATCACTGTGATGCAACCCCCCTAGAAACCATCCCCAACCAACTAACCAACTTCAAAAAAAAAAAAAAAGGCTCTACTAACTTCAAAAAAAAAGGCTCTCCTAACTTCAGAAAAAAAAGGCTCTCCTAACTTCAAAAAAAAAAAGGCGCCCCCTATCTGCAAAAAAAAAAAAAAAAAAAAAAAAGACCTCCTAATTTCAGGAAAAAAAAGACCCCCTTAACCGCAAAAAAAAAAAAAGGTCCTACTAACTGCAAAATTAAAAAAAAAATAGACCTCTTAACTTAAAAAAAAAAAATCCTAACTTGTTCGGTGCTCAGGCAGCAGCAGGCTCTGCACAGGCAAGCTCAAGACTCATCCGATCACACCGGAGACTGAGAGGAGGAGTCGAGAGACAGAGAGAAGGAGGGGAGTCGGAGGTGCGACGCACATTCCACACATGCGCACTGCGGGCCCGGACAAGTCGGCTACTAGGCAGGACAGGCAGCAGCGGCAAGAAAACCTGGTGGGCCGGATAAATGTCCTCGGTGGGCCGCATGTGGCCGCGGGCTGTAGTTTGAGGACCCCTGTCTTATAGTATCCTTTAGTAGATGGAGTCAAGCATGACAGAAGCAAGGCAGACTTGTAAATTTGGGTGGGTTTTAAGAATTCTTAAAGCCTCACAATTGTTAAATGGAGATGATACAAAAATTGAGTGCTGTTAAATGCTTTACCTGCATTAACCCACTGTCTCCATTTTACAGATTAAAAAGCCAAAGGCTAGAAAGATTCTCTACCTTGCCCAAGAACAAGATTACAAGCTAGTAGGTGGGGAGCCAGGTTTCAAAAGCCAAATTCTGTCTAGACTGCCTATCACTTAAGGTTAAAACTGTCCCTTTAGAACTAGATAATAACAAAATGAAATCCTGTATCCATACAGTAGGAGAGGATTAAAAAATAATTAACTCCTGGCAATGACTTGTTGAACATGACAGCAAAAGCATAAACAACAATGAAAACAGATAAATGACACTACAACAAACCTAAAAACTTCTGTGCATCAATGACATAATCAACAAAGTGAAAAGGCAACCTACAGAATGGGAGAAAATATTTGCAAGTCATATATCTGATAAGGGGTTAATATCCAGAATATTTAAATAACTCCTCTCACTCAACAACAAAAAACAAATACCTGGGGGTTCTTTGGTGTGTGTGTTTTTTTTTTTTTTTTGAGTTGGGGTCTCACTCTCGAGCAGGCTGGAGTGTAGTGGTGCATGGCTCAGCTCACCACAGCCTCAATCTCCTGGGTTCAGGCAATCGTCCCACCTCCAGTCTTTCAAGTAGCTGGGATTATAGGTGTGTACCACCACACCTAATTTTTTTGTTTGTAGAGACGAGGTCTCACTATGTTGCCCAGGCTAGTCTCAAACTCCTAGTCTCAAGTGATCCTCCCACCTCAGCCTCCCAAAGTGCTGGGATTACAGGTGTGAGCCATCCTGTCCACATGGATTTGAATGGACATTTCTGCAAAGATGACATATAACATATGAAGAGATGCTCAACATCACTAATCATCAGAGAAATGTTAATCAAAACCACAGTATCATCTCTCACACACTAGACTGGCTACTATCAAAACAAACAAAAAACAGAAAAGTGTCCACAAGGATGCTGAGAAAGTGTAACCCTTGTACATTGTTTATGGGAATGTAAATTGGTGCCGCTGCTATGAAAAACAGTACAGAGATTCCTCAAAAATTAAAAATAGAATTACCATATGACCTAGCAATCTCACTTCTGGGTATCTAAAAGAATGGAAAGCAGGATCTTTGCACACCCTTGTTCAGAGTAGCATTATTCACAATAGCCAAGAAGTTGAAGGAACCCAAATGTCTACTGATAGATGAAAGAATAAACAAAATGTGGTATGTATATATACACATGGACTATTATTCAACATTTTAAAAAAGGAAATCCTGTCACATGCTACAGTATGGAGTAAACTGGAGATAATTATGCTAAATGAATTAAGCCAGTCATACAAAGACACATACTATATGATTCTACTTCTATACGATATCTATAAAGTAGTCCAATGCATAGAAACAGAAAGCAGAATGAAAATAGGGAGCTGTTTCACTGGTACAGAGTTTCAGTGTTGTAGGATGAAAAAGTTGTGAAGATCCCTTGCTTTAGAATGTGAAATAATGGGGGGAGCCCCCCAAAATGGAATGCATTTATAAAAAATAGCATATTTATGCTCACATGTTTAAACTTCAGTCACTGTCAAAGTACTCTTCATTTGATACAATATATTTACCAAGATGCTTTTTTCACTACTCAGAACAGTTTTTGAACTCCTCAATTTGGATGCCTTTTAGTGCTTCTGTCGTTTTTTGTTTCATCTCTTTGACATCAGCAAAACATTTCCCTCCGAGGACTATTTTATCCAAAGAGTCAAACAAAAAAAAAGGCTGCTCTGTGCAAGGTCAGGTGAATAGGGAGGGTGGGGCATGGGGTTCATGCCATTTCTGGTCAAAAACTGCTGAACGCTCAGCGCAGTGTGGGCAGGTAAGCTTGTAAATCACCTATCAAGAAATGGGCAAATGCGTCCAAAGAATCTCCAAAAAGAAAACCACTGAAACCTAACACAGTCTCTCACAACAATGCTAGCTGGTACACTGGTGGCCATGGGTTCCTAGAATACTCACCTGGAGAAGGAAGCCTGTACTACAAGGGGCCCACCCTCCAAAAGATAATTCTGGGCTTTTTTGGGATTCCCTCCTCGTATTTAGCACTACTAAACTGTACACTTAAAAATGGTTAGAATGGTAAATTTTATGTTTTTTGCCATAATTTTTAAAAAGTATTAACTCCTTTGTTTTCTTTCACTTCCTTTTCCTGTCCTCTCAAGTATACCTGAGAAGGCGTAATAGAAAGGATAGAAAAACAAAATAGCACAAGGATTTCAACAATGCAGAAAAAAGGTTTAAAAAACTACAAAACATGTCACCCATGTTATGAATTTATCAGTAATTATCTTCTTAACCCGAAAATAACTTGAATCTCAAGTGAAACTGTATCCCTCAGACAAGGCAATACAGTGCAATGGTTACAGGACTTTTAGAGTCTGAAAGCTCCACCTACTTGTCTGACTTGCTACTGATTGTTGTGTGACCTTGGGTAAGGCATTTTCATTCATTCGTTCTTTCATTCATCCAAAAGTCTATTTCGATATGGGTATACCTGGTCAAATGAATCCCATACCTCTACAAAGCATTGTTCTGAAGAATAAATAAGTCATATAAAACATTCAACACAACTCTTGACACTTTGGGAGTGCTCAATAAATACTATTATTACTTTGAAGCCTAGAGAGTAGGTCAAAAAACAAGGTGAATTCAACTAAAGGAAATCCAGTACTCTCCTCCTTAAAGATTTTCTTAATTTGTCGATAATTATGGTGCTATCAAAAGAGATACTATTTAGCAAATCATCACTGACTCTTGATCATTGTCGCCAAATGTGTGCTTCTCTCTTCCAAAGGAACTCTCTTTTCCAGGGAAAAGCAATGTCATCTCAAGTATTCGATGTTTGCTTTGGAACAATTTTCTACAGAACCCGGAGATGGTGGAACCTGAAATGAACCACTAAAGTTCCCTCCTACTTCAACAGGGGCTTAGACCTCACCTAGGGGGTGAGAATACGGAGGGAGGGGCCACATCATCAAACACCCAGATATAAAGCCCCACCGTGGTAAACCGCGACCAGACAAGCTCCTCCGGGGAAAACGACAGACACGCACGACCGCGGAACCGGGAGCCGGCGGGCCGGCAGGCGCAGAGGAGTCTCGGGCAGCCCATCCCGAGGCCTGGGCGGGGGCTGGACGGGGGTGTGTCGGGCAGCTCCTCCCGGGGACCCGCGGCCGGCTCAGGCAAGCCGGGGGCCCTGTGAGCTCCCAAGAGGGGCGAGGGTGGGAGCGGGGCGGCGACGCCGGGGTCTGGGGACCTGGCCGGGAGGGAAGGGACGCCGGGTCTCACCGCGGGCCGAGGGCAGTGGGTAGAGCTTCTCGGCCTTCTGCAGGAAGCGCTGGGCCTTCTCGCGGTTGCCGGCGTTCAGGGCCTCCCGGGCGATCTCGACACATTTCTCCGCCTCATCCCGGTTCCCCTCCATAGCTAGCGCCTCCTTCCGTTTCCTCCGGCCGCTCAGCTACCAGGGGCGGAAGCCGCCGCCGCGGAGGCGAGGCGGGCCGGGCCAGGCGGGGGCGTGCGGCGGCGGAGAGCGGGGAGGAGCGCCAGGACCGCGGTTGCGACGGCCGGGGCGAACGGCGGGCCTCGCAGCTCCGCCTCCTCGCGGCGGCCTCCCCGCCCCCCGTCTGCTACTGCGCTGGCCGCATCCTTCCCTGCGCCGGGGCCTGGGCTCCAGCCGACGCCGCGGTCCGTGAGCGCCGCCCGCGGCTGCGATGCTGATCAGCGCGGGAGGCAGCGGGCGAGAGCGGCCCGGCAGCCTCGGCGGGGAGGCCTCTGCAGGGCCGGCCGCAGGCACTGGGAGCGCCGTGCCCGCGACCCGGCCGCGGCCGCGCAGACTGGACCGGCGCGACGAATGCGGGGAGGGCACACTCCTTTTCCTGAAAACTCCCAGGACTCGGGCACCCCAGTAGGGGGAAGATCGGGCCAGGTGAGACCAAGGTGTGAAATCTAGGCGCTTCCGGAGGCGCTGGAGCGCTGACCCTAACCCGCGGCTAGTCTTACTGCCTTAATTCAGCTGCATTTTTCTGACCCAGATGTCTCTCAAGCTATCGAGATATTTTGTAGCTTGCAGTTATTGCGAAAAGTAGCCGGGTTCTTGGGTGGTTAAAACAAGGCAGGACTAGAACCTTCAGAATGTAAAAAAAAAATTTTTTTTTCCATTTAATAACATCACTCCTGGGATGTTAGCCTCCACTCTCCACATCGGGGGTATGTTTGATAATGCCCACATCCAAATTTTCAATTTTCTAAAACAAAGAACCTGCCAAACACCAAGTGTCAAAACGATCTGGTAAATTCAACCACAAAATAGTAATTTTTACATAACATCATGAGCCAAGCTATTGTTAGCATGCTAACAACTACTTTAACTCGGTACTTTCAGAGAAAAATGTCCTAATTCTCTCCCATAAAATGGAGATAGTATACTCTCTCAAATATGTCATTTAGTACAAAGCAGTGCCTGGCACACAGCACTAGTATCTTCAAAGTCTAAATGAAAGTTCATTCTGTGTAGGTATATTCAAGACATCCCTACCCACCTTCTCCCACGCTAATAAACTACTGGTGTAGTGCTGTCACACACAGCAAGCACAAGTAATGTACAAGCTGAAATGGTCAAACTTAGAAACCAACAATCCTACTTCAGGTCCTAAGTTTTTAAAAAACGTAATGGCTCATCATATAACACTTAAAAAATTATACTTAGGGCTAATTAAATTTAATCTGTATGACTGTTGACATAAAGATTAAGTTTAATTTCAAAGGAAGAAATGTGCCTATTTATTGCTGGATGAGATATTCAAAATAAATAAGTTCCTATTACAATCAAGCAAATTGAAAACACAACTAGTTTGGGATATGACCTTTATTGAGCTTATCCACCAGAGTGGAAATAATGTCTGTACAAAACCAAATGTTTGTTACTATAACTTCTGCATCACAATTAAAATCTAAACAGTTTTTTAAAAACAATCAACTCAATCAAAACCCACTACTTCGGAATCAATAGCTTCTTTGAAGCCACAGTAACACTTAAATATGGTTAAGACTCAAATGCAGAAATTTGGTTGGTTGGAAAGCTAATTAAACTTCCAACTTGCTCAAATAGAATTACAAAAAGGCAAATTGTGTTTTTCACAGAGATACAGTCCACTGGAATCACCAACACTGGACAGCTGCTAAGAGTATTTAGAGTCCTGAGAATATAAGGAATCCAGGCATCCTCTAGACAGTCTTCTGTTGTCCTTTCTTCCCAATCAGAGATTTGTGGATGTGTGGAATGACACCTAGGAGAGTGACAGGAATTAAGTCTACTTTTTAAGATGCATATATTTAAAAAAAAAATCACTCAGTACTTGCAACCAAGGCAGGGTCTTTAAAAACATTAAGCTCAAATATCAAGTAGAAATTCACTGGGTTATAGACATGTAATTCAAATTTAAAGACACAACCAGACTGCATCAATGAAAATACATTTAAATGATGTATATTTAAAGACTAAAACTTACTAGAGGACACTAACGCAGCAAAGAATTATTTCCTCTACAAGAAATTATTTTCAAAGACTCAGTAGTTACGTACCGCCACCAGCAATTGTAGCCTTGATGAGAGAATCCAATTCTTCATCTCCACGAATGGCAAGTTGCAAGTGACGAGGGGTAATACGCTTTACCTTCAAGTCTTTTGAAGCATTTCCTGCCAGTTCAAGTACCTAGAAGGCAGAATCCCATCAATCTCCTTTCAATTTCCTTTTAGTCAAGAACCAAAGAACAGACTCAAACCTTCACCAATGCAAATCTACCAACTGTCGTCGCCCCCGACTACCTGAAGGACAAGATACACAAAAGCTACACAGAGAACACGCAATTTTATTTCCAAGACCAGCCAACTCGGGCTCGGGAGGTCCCCGTGTCGGACACCAGCTCCCTCTAGCGTCCTCCAGGGCTTCTCGCCGCGTCCGGAGCCTGGGAGTTTTCTTGCATCACTTTCCTCCTTCCCTAGCCGCCTCTGCCGCCCGGCCCCCCCACCCCTGCACCTTTCCCAGATCCTAGGCGTCCACCCGTTTACCTCTGCGGTGAGGTACTCCAGGATGGCTGCGCTGTACACTGCGGCGGTGGCGCCCACACGTCCATGACTGGTCGTCCTGGATTTCAGGTGTCGATGGATGCGGCCCACTGGGAACTTAATTGTAAGCACAAACAAAAATGCACAAAAAATATGAGCGCCAACGACGGGGAAATCACACGAGCGCCAAAACAAGGGGCATGCACGCCGGTGCGGTAGCGGGCCCCGCATGGGCACACGTGAGTCCCCCCCCGGTATTTATCCTATCGGCAGCCGGAGTCGCGACACTACATCGCCCACGCCGAGGCCCAGCGCCCACCGCGAGCGACGATTCGCAAGAAAAGGGGCGCGGGGAAAAACGCCACGACACCCACGGTTGCACGGGCAACTCCTGACCTGCAAGCCTGCTCTCTGGGAGCGGGAAACCGCCTTTGTCTTGGCCTTTCCGGAGTCCTTCCCAGCCTTGCCGCCAGCCTGCGACGCGCACAAGCCCGCAAGCGGAGGAGAAACGGAGAATATAGAATTACTAGGGCGGCGCGCCCTCCCCCACCGCGCCGCCGCCGGGCGCGAGCGCGTCCCCGCGCCCCGGCGGGGTCTCCGGCCCGCCGCGCGCCGCAGGGGCGACCCCGCCCGCCGCGCGCTCGCCTCGGCCGCGCGCCCCGGCCGCCAGCCCGCCCGCCCGCCCGCCTGCCGGCCCCCAGCGGCGCCGCGCGCGCCACCCAACCGTCGCCGCCCGCCGCGAAATCCGAGGCTGCTCCGCTCGCAGCCGACAAAACACCTCCCCTGCTCCTCTAAATCCTGTCTCCGCGCGTTCCCAACCGTCGCCACTTCACCCCCATCCCAGTGGGTAACGGGTTTTCCTCCTGCCGGCAAAATCCCGCGGAGTCCATCGAACCCCCTGCGAAGTTTACCATTTCGAATTCTGCTGAAGCTCAAACAAGCAAAGCAGAGAAAGGGCTAATCAGACACACAACGAGATGCCACCACCTACTCCTCCACCGCACCGCGATTCAAACTGCGCTGTCTCCCGCCTTCCCCGCTCCCTTTATACTGCAGAATGTTCCCTCATCCGGGAACTCGGTTTGCTCATCCCACCAATGGCCACCACCCGCCCTCGGGACGCGTCCTTGAGGTCTTAGCCAATGAGCAAGCGGGACTAGGGCGGAGGGGCGGGCGCTGCCAAACTCAAGCCGCGATTGGCGCGCGGGGAGGGAGGTGGGGGAGGGCGGAAGGATGGGAACCAGGGAGAAGAAGGGCACAGCGGCGGGAGGGAAGAAACAGAGCGGGCTACGCTGCGGAAGCGAAGATACCGACCGGCTGTGGTCACGTGCTTGGGAGGAGGAGCTGCGAAGCTCACGGGAGGGACGAGCAGTAGCGCCCCTCCCTGTCGTCTAGCGGGGTTCCAGAGACCACGTGAAGTTTCCTCGGGATCTAGCCCCCCCCCACACTTCCAGTTCCACCCCCAGCGCCTCGCGGGCCGAAATCGTGTGCCCGCAGCCCGTCGCAGGCAGAAGCCTGCGGACCGGAGGCTTCATCCGGGCCCCGGACACCCTCCTCGCCCCCCCCCGCCTCTCCTTCAGTCTGACAGGTGGCGCGAACGCGTCCAGAGAGGGGATCTCGGGTCTGCCCTGACAGCTCCGCGAACTACAGCCTTGATAGGGATTCCGTGTTTCTTCCCCCTTGGCAAGTCGCCGCCAGCAGATCACGACCTGAGGCTTCCACTTCATTTTCAGTCCTGTCTTCCACCTCTTCTTTCCTCATCACTTATGAGACCCCCCACGGGATGGTTCGGCAACAAACGGTGGAACCAAGTCACCTTGCTGATCACAAAAGACTTTTTGGGGTTTTTTTTTTTTTGTCTACGCACAGAGAGGTTGGGTGAGACAGTATTTTTTTCTTTAATCAAATCATAAACCACATATTTTTGGAGACTGCCTATCAATGGGTTGTACCTATAGCCTGGCATCAAGAAATGATTTAGTGAAGCCCCAAGGCTATATTATGTGTCAACTTTTCTACACTAAACATTTTGCTACATGACAAATGTTCAGTTAATGTCAATGGGGTAACTCTAACATGATGGTCCATGTAATCAATTGCAAAATGGTGGGGTTAAAAAATAGTACTGTACACACAGTACTACCATAATGCCAGCTACTATTAATCCAACTAATAGATTAATAACACGTACATCTCCAGCTGCCTGGGGACAGTGTTCTAAATCACTCACATAGCGTTTTAGTGTATTACACTTTAACATAATTGAATAGTTCCAACGTGAAGAAAATTTTGAAACATACTATAAAGTGCTTTAGTTTGGTTTCAATTTGAAAGACATTATCAAATTAGAGGACTTCCCTGTTTTTGTGAGATAAGTTCTAGAGAAGTTTCAATAATTATTTTTATTGGTCTGACTGCCAGGGTGTCAGGTTCCAACAATTTTGACACAGAGGCTTATTTTTTCTTCCTTTTGGAATCAAGGAATTCTTCTGATGTCATCAAGAGCAGGAGTCTATTAATTCCCCAACTGATGATACAATGACAATATAATGCTATGAAATATGAAATAATACTCAATCTTGATTCCAGTAAGGCTTTATGATATATAACCAACATTAGTGCCTTCTCCAGTTTAGATAATACTCACTAGCCCTTTGTTATGAAGCCCAACAAAAGGAATTTACTGTTGTCTTATTAAATAGTAATTAAGAGAATAAACTCAGGAGCAGTAGACTGGATTTTGTCTGCCTCCTCCTCACTGTGTCATCTTAGTTATTTTTGGAGCCTCAAGTTCTGTGAAAAAGACAGTACTACCTACTTTCACCTGGTGGTTGAAAAATTAAGGGAGAAGGTATACAATGTACATGGTAGCATATATTTGACACATAGTAAGCACTCAATAAATTATAACTACTATTATCTTCTACATTGGATGCTGGAGAGGTATAAAGTATTTTTTTATTCCTAAATCTTGTTTTGCTCTCTAGTCCATTTGACTATTTTTTTCCTGTCTAGTACATCTGCTCCCTTTGATGTGGAAGCAGCAGTCCTGAAACCTGCCTAAAGTATACACAACCTAGTCATCCAACATTCAAACCAAAATCCAAAATTGATCTTATATTCTCAATAGTTTTCCTTCAAAGAACATTACAGTATCAGTATTTCCACTATTCCAGCAGGAGTTATGTGATGATTTCCTGCTCCCTTTCCTGTCTTAGAAAATGCATGATGCAAATGTTTATAATCTTGACTTATTTTTCCTGTATTTGTTTTAATAGTAATACATGTATATAACATATCTAGCTAGATCTATGCAACTCTTTTTGTTTAATGCCATGCCCAATTAGCGCTCTTGTCATTAAAAAAAAAACTAATATGAAGTAGATGAGCCCACTATTATTGACTGTTTACTTAATAGCCTTTCCCTAATTTAGCCAGATTTTCTATGACTAGTTACTATCTCCTCTCAAACACTAACATGTATGTTAACTACTGTTGTCTTACTTTTTTATGTAGAGAATTTGAGGTAGTCTCACATTGGGAATATCAATTTTTTCTTTTTGTTTCTTGAGTTGGAGTCTCACTCTGTCGCCCAGACTGGAGTGCTCCCGGTCATCTCAGCCTCGACCTGCTGGGCTCCGGTGATCCTTCCACCTCAGCCTTCCAAGTAGCTGGAACTACAGACGCACGCCACCACACCCAGCTAATTTTTGATTTATTGTAGAGATGAGGTCTCACCAAGTTGCCCAGGTGGGACTCTAACCCACGAGCTCAGGCAATCCACTCACCTCAGCCTCTCAAAGCATGGGATTACAGGCTAAGCCACCTAGCCCGGCTGGGAATATCAATTTTTTCAACCACATCTTGCTTTAAACACTCATTTTTAAGAAAACATGAACTAATTTCCCAGTTATTTCCAAGGATATTAGCCTACATAAATAATGGCAGAGTTTTTCTCATCAGGAAATCCACATTAGAATCTTGGCTGTCTCTACTGACATACAGGGAAAAATATCTTTCAGAACTCACTGAGTTGTCAGTAATTTTTCCAATGTGATATTGTACAAAGAATTGGGATTGAGTCTGCGTAGCCACTCACAAGCTATATGGCTTGAAGTAAGTCAAACTCTGAGCCACAGATTCTTCATTTACTAAATAGGGATTCATAGCACCAAATAAGACAACCTCATAGAATTATGAAAGGGTTTCATGAAGTGTAAAGACTATGTAGAGTGAGGCTGTAGTTCTCCCCGAATTCTGATTAGGTTAAGAGAAGCCTATGCACTTAATTCAGTGTTGAAGAAACCAAGGCCATGGATTTAAATTCCAAATTGCCCAACTCTGCACTTTCCATGACCGCAGATTGAACACACTTAATGCACAGAGCCAGCTGCGCTCCTCAGCCCCAGGCCACCTTCTCCTACCGACCTGGCCCCGCGTCAGGCGTGGTGCTGCCAGATGTTCCTGTGAAACGTCTTCCAGAGGGTTGATCAAGACAAGAGTGGAGAGACATCGGACCACAACCTCCAGCAAGCACTATCCGACGGCTCATAGACTCCCTGTAGTCCAGCGACTGTCATGTCAAGTCAAGCATATCCATGTTTGACCGCAGGAACAGGCTGGCGTGAACTTCAGTGAGTTCCCTGGCGAATGGGAAGTACATCACAGACCAGCAGAACGTCTTCCGCACCCACGCCAGGAGCGACTCCGGGATGATCAACAAGAAACGAGCTCCAGCAGGCACTCAGGCGACAGGCTCGTTGACCACTTCCAAGATAACCTCATTCGAAAGTTTGACGGACAAGACCGGGGGCAGCTCGCCTTAGATGACTTCACCCAGGGCTGCATCATCTTGCAGAGGTTGACAGATATATTCAGACACTGTGACACGGATTAGGGCGGCTGGATTCAGGTGTCTTATGAACAGTATCTGTCCATGGTCTTCAGTATCGTTTGACACTGGCCTCTGGTGAAGAGCAACCCGACTTATCCGAGAAAAGACCCAAAATGCCAAATCTCTTACCGTGAATGGAACAATAGACGGATGCAGTTAGTAGCTGTTCTTCCGTTAGATTTTACCTTCTGGGGACCTGGTTGTACATAAGTAGATAAGCTGATTCAAGTTTTGCAATTGTAACAGTAGCTACATCAGTATCATACACACATTGAATTTCCTGTTTCCTTGTGCCACGTGGTCATGTAATAATGTTTCAGGTGTTCTGTTTGTAAAGAAATGCATCATGTGCTTTTCTAGGTATCTCCAATTCTATAGTGGAAATGCTTTTATTAGCCAATAGGAATTTAAAGATAACATGGAACTTGCATAAAAGGCTTTTCAGATACCTTGCTTTTATAAAAAGGAGTTTATTGTATTCATTGGTAGATGCAATGTAATCAATAAAGGGAATAGTAGACTCAAAAAAATTCACAAATACAGGGAGTAGGTTACAAAAGATCAGTGGAATCCACTCACCCGAGATCCACTACCATTTCAGGAAAAACAATAAAGGATCGGGGACCCAATGTATCTTTAAATACACCACAAGCTTATTTTTTTCCCCATACTTAAGAAGTCTCAGAATTTTTGGAAATTTACTCTTTTAACATCAAAAATCAAGATTCTTCTTATATCATCTTTTTATTATCTATTATTGATACCAATATTGATCTTTAGGATTTCCATAGTAGGGGAAAATGGTCCACATGTTGAAATTGTTTTCCCAAGTAAGATTTTACTTGTCAGTCTTTCCCCTCTGTGTCTCTAAGCTTCTCATCCAGTGTCTCTAAGCTTCTCAACCCATCCAGGATCAAAAATATTCACAAAAAAAGGATGGTTACACCTGTGTCTGAATATGTAAAGACTTTTTCTCTGTCATTCCCTAAACAAAACAGTATAACTATTTATATAGTATTTATATTGTATAAGGTATTATAAGTAAGCTAGAGATGATTTAAAAAATACAGGAGGATGCGCATAGGTTATACTATTCTGCCATTTTATGTAAATAACTTGAATATTTGGAAATCCAAGTTGGGGGACAGGGGGCGTCCTGGAACAAATCCTTCACAGGCACTGAGAGACAACTGTATTAGTATTTTGTAACATTTATCTCTACAACAACTGTTTTGTGCTATGTAACAAAATACCTGAGACTGGGTAATTTATAAAGAACAGAAATTTACTTCTCACAGTTCTGGAGGCTGGAAAGTTCAAGATCAAGGCACTGGCAGGTTTGGCTGTCTAGTAAGGGCAGCTCTCTGCTTCCAGTATGGAGCTTTGATCTGCATCCTCTAGAGGATAAAATGCTCTGACCTCAATGGCTAAAGACAAGGAAGGCTGGAAAGATATGAACATCCTTCATCAATCCCTTTTATAAGGGGACCTAATCCCATTCATGAAGGTGAATACCTCATGACTCAATCTCCTCCCTAAGGCCACACCTCCCAACACTGTTGCATTGAGGATTAAATTCATCATGATTTTTGGAGGGGACAAAAACTTCCAAACCATAGCATATGTTCATCAGAATAAAGTGACATTTTGTGTTAAAATAAGTTTTGAGCAAAATGTATAAACTGCCATGTTGGGTGCAACATCTCAGAGGCTTTCTTAAATAAGGCAAGTCTGTTTCTTCTTCCTCTTGCTGAATGGAATGAAGACAGAACTGGAGAGTCATCCTGAAGCATGAAATGAATTTGGGAATATAGAACACACATGAAGGAATAATAAGATAGCAGGAACAAGGGTGTTTGCACCATGAAGTATGAAGTATTAAGCCTACCCTGGATCTTTCTGAACTTGTACATTTATTTTGTTTGAGCCACTTTTGTTTTGTTCATCTGTCACTTGCAGCTGAACCCAATTCTAACCATTATGGTAAGTCAATGCCCTCAGTACTTGGAGAAAGATAGTGGACTTTACCCCGAGGGACTAAGATATCAATTAATATTTTTGAGAAAGGAAGAATACAGTGTTCCTCATATTTTAGGATACTAATGTAACATGGAGCACAGGGCAAATGAGAAAAGAGAGAATTTGTGTCGGAAGGATGATAAAGTTGATGCCATTTAAGTATAAAGCCTAAAACTGGTATAACCCTGAAACCAAGTGAAGGTTGTAAAATGTCTTGAAAGAAATGGCATTACTATGTAGTGACTGACTAGGTATGGTATTTAGGAAGATGTAGGAGTTGGATACTAAGGGCATGAGAGAAAACCCCCAGGTTTTTTAGATTGGTGATCTGAGATATAAAGTAGAAAACCATCTACAGAAATAGGGAAGCCAAAAGAGTAGATATGAAAGAACAGAGGGGAGGAAAAAGAGGTAAGTCAAGAAAGTTATGCAATACTGACCTTAAGTTAACATTAGGGGAATCCTAGTGGAATTTTCTAGAATGTTTACAATAATGACAGGCAGTTGTGAGATAATCAGTTTCAGGAACATATCCCAAGGATTGATTGATTAATTAACTGATTGATTGTGAGACAGGGTCTTGCTATGTTGCCTAGGGTGGTCTCGAACTCCTGGGCTCAAGCAATCTTTCTGCCTTGATCTCCCAAAGTGATGCAATTACAGGAGTAAACCACTTTGCTCAGTCCCCAAGGATATTTTTAACAAAAAAGTTAAGTGATGATGTCACCAGAGATGATAATATCAAGGAAAGAGTGAATACAATGGAAAACTAAAAAGCAAAGAAAAAGACCCAGAAAAGTACAGTGTGATGTTATAGTGGGCACAGTGATTCCATACTAAACTAGAAAACTCTTCATAGTTAATACATCTAGCAAGACGATGTTCAGAACGTGTCCATGTGTCTCCAGGTGTTACCTCTGGGTGATGTGCATTAATCTTCTTTTGATCTTTAATACTTGCTTCTTTTTACCAAAGATGATAATGTTACCATGGATTCTATGACTAAATCAAGTATTATCAAAACTCTTAGTTGTTATGTAAATCCCTTATGCTCAAGGTTGCAAGAGAATGATAACTGCGGAAAGCTCATTGTCTAAATTATGTAAGTTTAGAAGTATACATAACTCTCTTAGTACTAGAGAGAATCTAAATGCCTACTTTTTTTTTTTTTTTTTTTTTGAGTTGGAGTCTCACTCTGTCACCGAGGCTGGAGTGCAGTGGCATCCTTCCGGCCACAGCAACCTCGACCTGCTGGGCTCAGGCGATCCTTCTGCCTCAGCCTTCCAAGTAGCTGGAACTACAGGCACACGCCACCATGCCCAGCTGATTTTTTGATTTATTGTAGAGATGAGGTTTCACCAAGTTGCCCAGGCTGATCTTGAACACCTGGGCTCAGACAATCCTCTTGCCTCAGCCTCCCAAAGTGCTGGGATTGCAGGCTTGAACCACTGTGTAAGGCTGCCAGCTTCCTCTTAAGGAGGAAAGGGAGGCACTACAAAAAAGAGTGTAAAATTGACTGAGCGCAGTGGCTCACACCTATAATCACAGTACTTTGGGAGGCCAAGGTGAGAAGATCGCCTGAGTCCATGGGTTCAAGACCAGCCTGGGCAACTTGGTGAGACCTCATCTCTAAAAGAAATCAAAAAATTAGCCGGGCATGGTGGTGTGTGCCTGTAGTTCCCGCTAGTTGGAAGCCTGGAGTAGAATCATCACCTAAGCCCAGCAGGTCGAGGCTGTGGTGGCCATGAGTGAGCAGTGTACTCCCACCTGGGTGACAGAGTGAGACTCCAACTCAAAAAAAAAAAAGTATAAAATCACACAACATATACTTCACATCCCTTCATAGATTCATCCTTAGGGCAAAAACTATATAGAAGGTATGGCCATCACGCCTTTTGTTAAAACCCAAAAACAAGTGAATGTGACTCCCCAGTCCTCTCAATGGGATGGAAATGCTCAGAGAAGAGTCTAATGGCTTTCTACACCGTTAAACTTTCTCAACTCTTTTTTTGTGTGTGTGTTAGAGTGTGGGAGAGTTTGGAGTCCTTGGTTAGTCCAGCGTAATCTAGTGGAAGCTAACTAACACAACTATGAATACATCTGAGAATTATCTGGTTAGATATTGTAACTATGTTAAAAAATCTTTCTAAGCAATTTTATAGAATGGCTGTTATTGGGATTTAATATTATCAGAGCTCAGACAGAAGATGAAAGAGCAATGCTTTTGTGCACAGGAGTATATATACAGTTAGCAGATAATGATATGTGTGTCAGCTGACTTAGAGTATTTGAGACATTGACTGGACTCACTCCTATACTCCCAGCACTTTGGAGGCCAAGGTCAGAGGATCACTTGATACCAGGAGTTTGAGACCAGTTTGGCCAACACAGTGAGACCTCATCTCTACAAAAGAATAAAAAAAAATAAATTTTAAAAATAAGTGGGGTGTGGTGGCTCACACCTGTAATCACAGCACTTTGGGAGGTGGAGGCGAGAGGCTTGCCTGAGCCCCAGGGGTTTGAGACCAGCCGGGGCAACTTGGTGAGACATCAACTCTACAACATATAAAAAAATTAGCCAGGCATGGTGGTGCGTGCCTGTAGTTCCAGCTATTTGGAAAGCTAAGGCAGAAGGATTGCCTGAACCCAGCAGGTTGAGGCTGCGGTGGCTGTGAGCATGCCGCTGCACTGCAGCCTGGGCATAGAGTGAGACTCCAACTCAAAAAAAATAAAAATAAAGAATATTTGAGACATGATGTTAAAAAAGATTAATGACTCTAAACTACTTTCAAATAATTCTATCCATTTATATGGCATTTTATGAATTTTCAGTGTACTTTCACCTAGAAATTCATTTCAACCTGAAAACATCTAAGATAGACTGCACACGGATCATCTTAATTTTAAAATATCAAGAAATAGACTTTAGGGGACTGTATTAGTCCATTTTGTGTTACTATAAAGAAGTACCTGAGGCTGGGTAACTTAGAAGGAAAATAGGCTTATTTGATTTATGGTTCTATAGACTGTATAGGAAGTGTGGTGCTGGCATCTGCTGCTAGGGAGGTCTCAGGAAGTTTGTAGTTATGGCAGAAGAGGAAGGGGAGCCAGTGTGTCACATGATGAAACAGGAAGCAAGAGAGAGAAGAAGATGCCAGTTGCTTTTAAACAACCAGCTCTGTGTGAACTAATAGAATGAGAATGTATTCATCACTGTGAGAATGGCACCCAGCCATCCATGAGGGATCCAGTTCCACAACCCAAGCACCTCCACCCGGCTTTACTTCTAACTTGGGGGGGCTCATATTTCAACATAAGATTTGAAGGGGACAAACATCCAAACTATATTATTCCACTACTGGCCCCCTAAATCTCATGCCCTTTTCACATTGTAAAATATAACCCTCCCTTCCCAATAGTCCCCAAAAGTTTTAAAGTCATTCCAGCACCAACTGAAAAGTCCCAAGTCCAAAGTCTCATCTGAGACTCAAGGCAAGTTTCTTTTACCTATGAGCATGTGAAATATAAAAACAAAAACAAGTTATTGGTGGAACAGACATTGGGTAAACACTCCTATACCAATAGGGAGAAATTGGCCAAAAGAAAGAGGCAGCAAGCCCCATGCAAGTCTGAAACACAACAGGACAGATGTTAAATCCTAAAGCTCTCAAGTAATCCTTGATTCCATGGCCCACATCCTGAGCACACTGATGTAAGGGGTAAGTTCCTGAGGCCTTGGGCAGAACCTCCCCCATCTCCAATGGAAAAGAATCAATAGCCATGCCCTGTGGCTTTTCTGGGCACAGCCCACATGGCTGCTCCCAGAGGTTGGAGGCAAGTACCTGTAGCTTTTACAGACTACAGATGCACTGCCTGTGGCTTTACCATTCTTGGGTTTGGAGGGCAATGGCCCCGTTCCCATAGCTCCATTGGACAGTGCCCTCTGTGAGGGCTACAATCCCACATTTGCCCTTTGCACTGGCCTAGGAGCCGCTTTCTGTGGGGGCTCTACCCCTGTTGCAGTCTTCTGCCTGGGCACCCAGACTTTTTTTTTTTTTTTTTTTTTTTTTGAGTTGGAGTCTCACTCTTTGTCGCCCAGGCTGGAGTATAGTGGCACACTCACAGCCTTCTGCCTCAGCCTTCCAAGTAGCTGGAACTACAGATACATGCCACCACGCCTGACTAGTTTTTGTGATTTTTTTTTGTAGAGACAAGGTCTCACCAAGTTGCCCAAGCTGGTCTCGAACCCCAGGGCTCAGACAATCCTCTGGCCTCTTTGATACATCCTCCGAAATCTAGGTGGAAGCTGCCACGCCTTCTTCACTTTTGAGTTCTGAGTACCTAACAGACTTAGCACACGTGGAAGCCACCAAGGTTTATGGCTTGCGCCCTCTGGAGTGAAGCCTGAGCCCTCTGGAGTGAAGCCTGAGCTGTACCTGGGGCCCTTTGAGCAACAGCTGGAGCCAGAAGAGTTGGGATGCAGGGAGCAGTGTCCCAAGGAGGCACAGAGCAGCAGCCTCCTGGGGCCCAACTCCTAGTAGCCATTCCATCCTCCTAGGTCTCTGGGCCTGGGATGGGAAGGGCAGTCTGAAAGATTTCTGAAATGCCTTCTAGGCCTTTCCCCCATTATCTTGTATACTAACACCTGACTCCCTTTAGTCCTGCTAATCTCTCTAGCAAGTGATTGCTTCACACACTGTTTGCATTTCTCCCCTTTGGAGTCCTCTCCTGAAAATGCTCTTTCCTTCTCTACAACATGGTCAGGCTGTGAATTTTCCAAAATGTTATGCTCTGCTTCCCTTTTAGTTGTAAATTCTAATCTAAGTCATTCCTTTGTTTCCATATCTGATCACAGGCTGTTAAAAGCAGCCACTCCTCTTGAACACTACCATTTAGAACTTTCCTTTACCAGATACTCTAAGCCATCCCTCGTCCACAAAGTCTTGGGACATGGGCACGGTGCAGCCAAGTTCTTTGCTTAATTGTAGCAATGGTAACCTTTGAACCTGCTCCTAAAAAGATTCTTATTTTTATTTGAGATCCCATCAGTCTGGCCTTCACTGTTCATATTTCTTTTATTTTCTTTTCTTTTTAAAATAAGGCAGGGAAGGGGACAGGGAGGGATGGTAAGAGCTAGGAGTGATGTTATTTTATACAAGATGGTCACAGCAAGTCATTCTGAGAAGGTGACATTTAAGCAAAGACCTGAGCGGGGTGAGGAAAGGAGCCATGCAGAGTGTTCAGGCAGGCCAAATGGCCAGTGCAAAGTCCCTGAGGCAGAAGCATGGCTGCCAGGTTCGAGGAACAAGGGGGTCTGGTGGCCTGAGCAGATGAATGAGGGGAGAAGGGAAAGACAAGGTTGGGGGAGAGGGCTGGGGATGCAGCCGATCTGGGGCCTTGTGGGTCAGAGTGAGGCCTTTGACTTTTTCTCTGTTGAGATGGGAGCCACTGCAGGGTTTGAGAAGTGAGGGGATGTGCTCTGGCTCCATTTTAAAGGACCCTGGCTGCTGGGGGCAGGATAGAGGGGCTCGAGGAGGACAGGGAGTCTCTAGGAGGCACTGAAGTCCCCCAGGTGAGGAAGAGGGTGCTCAGTGCTGAGGTAACACAGGCAGGGGTGAGAAGGGGTTGGAGTCTGGAAACACGGTGACGTCCGAGCCAACAGGATTTGCAATGGTGTGGCTGTAACTGAGCTGACAAGGAGTCGAGGGTGGCTCCCAGGTCTTGGTCTGAGTAGCCCAGGTAGAGCTGCTGGGTCGGGGAAGACCCAGGGAGAAGCAAGAGGAGACAGATGCTCTGCTTTGGAGGTCTCCACTGTCTATATTTCTATCTGTATTTTGGTCACAGCTGCTTAACCAGTCTCTAAGTAAAGTTCCAATCTTTCCCTCATCTTCTGGTCTTCTTCCGAGTCCTACAAACTCTACCAGCCTCTGCCTGTGCCCAGTCCCAAAGGTGCTTCCACATTTTCAGTTATCTTTATAGCAATGCCCCACTCCTTAGTACCAATTTTCTGTGTTAGTCTGTTGTACATTGCTATAAAGGAACACCCGAGGCTGCATAATTTATCAAGAAAAGAGATTTATTTGGGCTCATGGTTCTGCAGATTATACAAGAAGCATAATGCTGGCATCTACTTCTGGAGAGGCTTCAGGGAACTTACAGTCATGGCTGAAGGTGAAGTGGGAGCAGGCATGTCACACGGCAAGAGCAGAAACAAGAGACAAAAGGGAGACACCAGACTATTTTAAACGACCAGCTTTCGCATGGACTAACTCACCCATTACTGCAAAAATGGCCCAAGTCATTCATGAAGGATCTGCCTCTGTGAACAAAACACCTCCCACTAGGCCCCACTTCCAACATTGGACTTCACATTTCAACATGACATTTAGAGGACAAGCATCCAAACAATAGCAAGAACATTCAGGCACACAAGGTGTGGGTCTTCCATGCTCTTTCTATAGCTTTGCATTTCTGAATGACAAACTTCTTGGAAGAGGATTTAGTTAGTGCCTATATCCTTACATACCTGTGGTTTTGTCTGTCTTAAGCGAAATACATAAACTCTATAATTGAACAACTTTTATGACATCCTTTCTAGATGAATACTGTTTTCAGTGTCTTCTAGTGTCTTGATGTTTTGGGAAATAGTTGTTTCTTCAATACAACTTCTCTACTGCTCAGATCTCAGCAGGAAACAGTTAGAGAAGATTTCTGTAGGACAACACTCAATGACAACATGAGCACACCCTGGATATGGCCCCAAGCAGGAGGTTGGAGCCTGGGGAGGGGTCCTGGGTATAGCCATTCTGAATGTCCCTTTCCCCATGGGCATCTTCATGCCTGCGCACTCAGGCCATGCTGAAGTCATGGGTGAAGTGTTCTCTGCCTCTGCTGACCACATCCTGCTGCTGTGCGTAGGGAATGTTCTTGTACACCCTTCCTCGAGGCAGTTGGCCCCCTGGCTGGTTCAGACCGGATCAGGCAAGCCTAGATCAATGCCCATAACTTTTGTTACCTTTAGTTCACTTTTAGTCCATTATAATATTAAAAATTCTACCTCTAGAGAGAAATCTCAGCCATTTTGTGTACCCACAATGTATGTATAAGTATGTTCTCACACTGCCCTGTGCACTAGAAACCCTACTCTTTTCAGCTTAACCCTTCACTCTGCCCTATGTAAAATGCTATATAACCTGGGTGCCTTTCACAATCAGAAGCAGTTTTTTTCCTGTCTGGCTGGCTGCTCCTGGGCCACCTTCTTTGTACACCAGTTCCCAATTACCAAATACCACCCTCTTTGTACATCAGTTCCCATGTCTTGTCCATTGTCTCCAGGTCATTTCGTTGGCCTCTTGGAGACAGTGCCCTCTTTTTTGCAGTCTTTGGAAGTCAGGTACTACCATCTCTTCCTCCATTAATAAATTAGTGCAACTCAAGGCAAGAGCTGTTCAGGTCAATTATCATATGTCACCACAGGATATGGAAATTTACATACTGGCTCTTTGTATAGTTCTTTATTTTCTCTTTTAAAATTAAAATCTTAATTCTCAAAAATGAAACAATTCACTTTTTTCCCAAAACTAAGCTGACAATTCAGGAGTTTTACAAAATGTGTAGGGAAAGGAGAAAGCCTTGTAAATCAGTGTCATTGCATATTTTTATACTGTAGACGTATTTATTTCATGTCATTGATTTTGCAGTGTAATAAAATTTCACTCATTTGCAGAAAAGGCCCGCTAGAATGAATGAATATTATGAATTATAGAGCACAAAGATAGATATTAATACATGAGATAGATAAATATAAATATGTAACACACTAGGACAGGTGTGGTGGTTTACACCTGTAATTCCAGCACTTTGGAAGGCCAAGGCTGGAGGGTTGCTTGAGGCCAGGAGTTTGAGACCAGCCTGGGCAACATAGCAAGACTCTATCTCTATTTAAAAATTAAATAAAATTAGTAAAAAACATATACATAACAAATTTATAATGCTCTTACATATGAATATATAAAACTCCAAGTGGTTGCTAACCAGTGTTGTCAAGAATAAACACTAGTATATTTGCTTTAGCAAAAAAAGATCCAGAAGGTCAAGGCTGCAAAGAGCCATAAGCATGTCACTGCTCTCCAGGCTGAGTGACAGAGTGAGACCCCCGACTCACAAAAAAAAAAAAAAAAAAAAAAAAGGTTTACACTGGCACTATTGGCAAATGTATCAAAGTCCAGGAATTTTTAAAATATGTCTAAAAAAAATTTTTCCATTTTGTGTTCACTAAGTTGGCTTATAGATACTCTTTATGGATAGTTCAAGCTATAATTCAATTTACAATGACATATGGAAAATTCCAGATGACTAGGATCTGAAATATCATGACTACTCTTGGTCGGCCGTGGTAATCTGACTGACCTTGGCAATCTGATCTCAAAGGCTAAGGGATATGGCTTGAAACTGCAATTACAAAGTAAGCACAACATTTTTGTTCAGACTACATGTTTTGGAGGTTGCCGGATATCCCCAAGCCACCTCCAAATGCTGAAACTTTGCTTGGAATGATAGCTAATGTAAAAATGCAAACATTTATGAAATTGCACCTGTCATTAACTCCCTCACTTTATTTGCTTCACACACTTTCAAAAGCTATTTTGGAAGGACAAAAAACCATTTTACTTACATAATCTTTATATGGATTTCAAATAGGTCTATAAACATGGGGGCAAATATATTGAATATGATGTAGGTAATTAAATCTCTAAGTGTCTGAGACTAGCTCACTGTTCATCCTCACTGGGAGGGGCAGCCATGATATGGGTTCTTGTCAATGTGTGGAGAAGTGATATGCTATTTCTACATCATGACTTTTATTTTATTTTTATTTATTTACTTATTATGACTTTTAAAAAGTGTGACTTCTCTGCCCTCTTTCTCTCTATTTCAGAGTTGTACACGATGATGTCAAGGTGGCAACAGAGGAGGCCACATTCACAAGATCGAGCATATGAAAGGACACCTGACAGCCAGGAACACCAACACTTCAGTTGTGTTAAGCTGGCTGGGCAGGTGGCTTATGCCTGTAATACTAGCACTTTGGGAAGTAGGGGAATCACTTGAGGCCAGGGGTTCGAGACCAGCCTGGGCAACATAACGAGATCCTGTCTCTACAGCTATATTAGCTGAATGTGATGGCACATACCTGCAGTCCTAGTTGCTTGGGAGGCTGATGTGGGAGGGTCTTTTGAGCCTAAGAGTTCAAGACTTCAGTGAGCTATGATTATACCTCTGCATTCCAACATAGGGGACAGAGGAAGACCCTGTCAAAAAAAAAAAAATTGTGTTGAGCCACCACAATTTTGAAGTTTGTTTGTTACAGCAGTTATCTTTTCCTAATATACCTTGTTTACAGTCACAAAACAATCAATGTACAGACTTTTTGAGAGACTTATAGCTATGTAATAACCTATTATTATTACAACACAAATCTTATTTTCTAATACTATATAAAAGAAGAAGTTTTGGCAAACATTTCCTCCTAATCTTTTCATCATTCCTTACTTTTAAAAAGATTATGCTTGCAAAAATACAAAATAACTTATGCACAAGGTTATTTACTGTAGCATTATTTGTAATACCAAGAACTTGGAAAGAACTATCAAATGATCATTGACAGCGAATTTAGTGAATAAAACTGTGGTACATCAACACAATAAAGTAAGGAGGAACAGTAAAAAAATGAAAGAATAAAATCTTTACACACAGAGATAGAGCAATATTCAGAATATATCATTATTATTATTTGAATCAGAATTTCACTCTATTGCCCAGTCTGGAATGCAGTGTCATGCTCACAGCTACCACAGTGGAACTGCAGGTGTGTACCACCATGCCCAGATAATTTTTTTTATTTATTGTAGAGATGAGGTCTTGCCACTTTGCCCAGGCTGGTTTTTCAAACCTCTGGGCTCAGGCAATCCTCTTCCCTCCAACTCCCGAAGTGCTAGGATTACAGGCGTAAGCCACTGCACCTGGCCAAAATATATTATTAAGTGAAAGAAATAAAGCACAGTAAAGAGTGTGCAGTATGTTATGTTTGGGGTAAGAAGTTGCATTCTTGGTTCTATTTTACAAAAAGGAATAATAGTGAATGAATAAATGAAAAATTAATAGAGTATTACAGTGAGAGGAAGGTCAGAGACTATAGGGATGAAAGCAGTCTTCTTTTACAGTTTTTACTTGGGTTTAAACAAAAATTTAATAAACAATCTGTAAAGATTGAAAGCAAACAAGTAAAACTCATGACACTAAATCAATGCCATATTCTTTTTTTTTTTTAAGAAAGCAGGATTTATTGAGATATTGAGAGGACAGAAAAGCTCCCACAGTGGGAGGGGACCCAAAGAGGTTGCCTGATGCGATATTCTAACAGAGAAAAGTATTTATTCCAAGTAAACTTAGAAACATTATTGCCCAATCTTCAGTAGGATATACAGTACCATAAAGACAAAAAGAACTCCCAAGAGGTCTTATACTTCATTCAATAGTCAACATGGGGAATAATATCTGTATTGTTATTTAAAAAACAGGAGCTGGATATGTTGGCTCACGCCTGTCCTGTGATCCCAGCGCTTGGGAGGTAGAGGTGGTAGAATTGCTTGAGGCCAGGAGTTTGAGATCAGCCTGGGCAACATAGTAACACCTCCATCTCTACAAAAAAAAAAAATTAGTTGGATGTGGTGGCACACATCTGTAGGCCCAGCTACTCTGGAGGCTGAGGATAAAGGATTACTTGAACTCAAGAGATGGAGACTGTAGTGAATTATGATTGCACAACTGCACTCCAGCCTGGGCAACAGAACGAGACCCTGTATTTAAAAATAATAATAATAAATAAAATTAGAATTTAAAAATAAATAACTTTAAAATCCACTCTATGTATACTATAGGATAAAGCAAATTATTAAGTATGTTAATTTTCTCAAGTATCAATAGTTTAGTATAAAAAAAGATATGAATATAAAATGTCAACAACTTGTTAACTTATATTTGAGTGGGAATATTAATGAGAACATGGTTTTCTCCTCCCTCTTAAAAACATATTCTGGGCAAAACTTGGTGACTCAGCCTATAATCCTAGCACTTTTGGAGGTCGAGGCGAGTGGGTTGTCTGAGTCTGCAGGCTCAAGACCAGCCCGGGCAACTTGGCGAGACCTCATTTCTACAATACATCAAAAATTAGCCAGGCATGGTAATGTGCACCTGTAGTTCCGGCTACTTGGAAGGCTGAGGTGGAAGGATCCCCAGAGCCTAGCAGGTTGACGCTGAGGTGGCGGTGAGTGTGCCACTGCACTCCAGCCTGGGCAACAGTGAGGCTCCAATTCAAATATATATATATTTGAATATATATATATAATTTTCTACATCTTATCTCTGTTTAAGGAAAGGGCTCAGAAGCAATGATAGACCAATAGAAGAGAATACCCCAGTGGCAAGATCTAACTACCATTTCCCACTAAAAGAAATCTTTAGAGAATGACTGACTCCTGAGCTGGGTAAGGAAAATATACATAAGTAGTGTGTGACATTATATTGTCTCAGAAAGTAAGGACACTATCAAAAGCTGTGAAGTCCTGGCAAAAGGATGCAGGAACAAGTTTGAAGACTCTTCCACTGGTCAAAATGGAAGTAATTTGAACATCAAAAGCAATAATGAGCAAAGTTTGAGTCAAACATATTGAATTTAGGAAAAGTGTGAGCTCAAATTGAAGAGAAAAAGGAGTGCAGAGAGAAGAGAGGAGAGGAAGAAAGAGAAGAGAGGAGAGGGGAAAAGAAAAGGGTAAATGGGGGGAGGGAAAGAAAATTCATTGGATGCTGTTGTAAGTGTCCACAGCACTGACTTATTACTCATATTGCAAATTGATATTAGGGTGAAGAAGGAAGCATTTATTTTGTCTCTCTGCTATGAATTATATTTGTTTATACTAACTAATTGCTGATAAAAAATTTCTTTAAAAAAAGAATATCTGCTAATAAATGCAGAAAAAATGATAGAATTAGAAAAAATTTCTCATTTTCAGACCTTCACATGAGTCATTTAAAGGTCACCAATCCACCATAAAATCATTAGGTGAAAGGTTGTTAGGAAATTTACAGTGAAGGAATATTGTTGTCATCCCCCATCAATCTTAGCAGCACTAAAACTAAAACAACCTGATACACAAGCTTCCTGATGTAATCAGCATGAAAATGAACTACACAACCCCACCCGGGAAGTATTCTTGGGGGGAAAAAAAAATTGGAAATCTATCCAAGTCTTTAGAGCTAACCTCTTGACACTAGAAATTTATTTTTAAAAAAAGAAAAGAAAAGAAAAAAAAAACAAAACACCAGACAGACAATGCAAGGAAGCATAAACCATATTCACGATGTGGAAAATTGGCCTGGTTTTCTCAATAAGGCAACATAGAATTAAGGGGAAGAAGGAAGAGAGAAAAAAATTGTTCTAAATTGAGAGATTTTTAAAGAGTAACAAACTAGAAAAACTCAATAACATGTATGACCTTTATTTGGAAGCTGATGTTATTAAATCTCCAGTTGGAGGTGGTGGTTGTTTTTTAAGTTTTTAGATAATTTTAATATGGACTTAGTACTAGGTACTATTAAGGAAATATTGTTAATACTATTAGATCAAATAATGGCATATGCTTATGTACGAAAAAAATTCCTTATTTAATTACTTTTAAAGATGCACACTCAAATATTTCTTTTTTGTTGTTGTTTTTTTTTGAGTTACAGTCTCACTCTGTCTCCCAGACTAGAGTGCAGTGGCGGCTCCCGGCCACCGCAGCCTCCACCTGCTGGGCTCCGGCGATCCTTCCGCCTCAGCCTTCCAAGTAGCTGGAACTACAAGCACGCGCTACCACGCCTGGCTAATTTTTTGATTTTATTGTAGAGATGAGGTCTCCCCAAGTTGCCCAGGCGGGTCTCGAACCCGCGGGCTCAGGCAATCCACTCACCTTGGTCTCCCAAAGCGCAGGATTAAAGGCTGAGCCACCGAGCCCGATCTCAAATATTTCTTAAGATAAAATGATTTCTGGAATTTTCTTTAAAATGCTTCCACCAAAAAGGAAATCTTTTTAATGTAGGAGAGACCATACAATATGGCAAAATAGTGATAATTATAAAAATTGAGTACTTATTTGAAAATTGCAGAAGTTCAAGAAGAAAAAGAATGGTGATGGAACTGCTCCACATGGTATCTCTGTGTAGGGAAGATAAAACATTGTAAACCTTGATTTGTGGTCATGCAGTTCGCCTTTTTTCTGAAACTTATCTTTTTGGATCATAGTCTTTGCCCTTACCATTTTAAAAAAATAAAGATCAACCCCAATATATGATTTAAACAAACCAAGCTGGACTTCTTACCCACTCTGGCTTTACCACACAAAGGATATTTTATTGTGTGAGGTTGTGTTTAGCTGTCTTTAATAGCTAAGTGTATCCATGAATATAAATGCTTTGGTTGTAAATCTTGTTTTGCTTAGACTATGCTAAAATGACATGCAGGGAGCGTGTACAAGTGTTCATAGGTTACCAACATGGACCACAAAAGGTAAGAAGCAATGATGCAGTAATGGAAAAATAGAGGAAAATTGAATTCAGAACAACCTGAATTTGATATTTATACATCCCAGCCAAGAGACATTAGTCAAATGAACCCCTGAGCACTGCAATTCTCTTGCACAAAATGTGAATGGAAACAAGGCTATTGTGAAGATTGCATGAGCTAAGTGACGTGCCTTTTCAGCTATAATGCATCATACCAAGATAAAATATTAATTATCATGAAGAATTAATGCTGGCAATATTTCATGACCATTTTTGCTTTACAAAAGTGAAAAATTATCTACACATTTTTTTCTTTTCTTTTCTTTTCTTTTTTTGAGTCAGAGTTTTACTCTGTCACCCAGGCTGGAGATAGTTAACTACACTGAAAATTTCCATTAAAAAGATACCAAAGTAAAGAAATAATTTCGTAATTCAGAAAATCATCTGTTTTACTATTTTATACCTTATCTTTAACACAGCAAGTTTGTTCACTCTAATTTCAACACCTAATACAGATTCACTTCCTCAAAAACTTATAGGCAAATTGAGTACCAGACTGAGGAGCAATAGGTAACATTACTTGTGACTTTGATTTTTTTGGGGGGTCAGAGTCTTACTCTGTCTCCCAGGCTGGAGTGCAGTGGCAGGCTCATGGCTCATTGACCTGCTGAGCTCAGACAATCCTTCTGTCTCAGACGTCCAAGTAGCTAGGAATACAGGTGCATGCCACCACATCCGGCTAATTTTTTGATTTATTGTAGATATGAGGTCTTGCCAAGTTGCCCAGGCTGGTCTCAAACACTTGGACTCAGGCAATCCTCTTCCCTTGGCCTTCCGAAGTGCTGGGATTACAGGCATGAGCCAAGATGCCGGGCCTACTTACATTGTTTAATTTATAATTCAATTTGCACTCAAATATCAGTGTTGTTATGCACTTGAACTCAGCTTTTCTCAAAATTGTTTAAGACATGTAAACATCCTGTATTAATGAAAAGTTGTTCTTACAACGTACTTGTGAATCATGAAAAGAGAACTAAAAAAAAACCTTTTTTCTCTATTCTATCTTTAGAAAAAGTAGCCACTTGAAAGAACATGGCAATCTCTTTAAAGTACTGTAATTAATGGCTTAAGGGCTACAGAGTACTTTGAAAATAAAAATTAAAACAAAAGTTTCCCCTAATAAACAGCAATAAGAAACACATTTCATCTAGCTCTATATAGTTCCATCAGTAGAAGAATTAAATCAGCTCATCAAGTAGAGTTCCATGTTGGCTTTTTGCTTTGTGCCTGCTAAGCTTCATTTCTTTACAGTAATGTTAGGTCTTACTTGAACTTTCACCTGTCTTCAGGTGAAAATGATAGAGAAAAGAGATTCTATTCCTGTGGATACAGCTAGCACTGCCAATACCTTCATAACCGGCTCTGCCCTATCTCCTCACCCATACTTTTTACTATTTTTAATTACCTTTTTATCTAGAATTAATCTTTCTTCCATTAGAACAAAATTTGTTGATTTGTTGGCTTATTTTTGAAAAGTTTAAACTTCTACATGTTTCAACATTTTCTTTTTAATTTTATTATTTATTTATTTAGTTACTTATTTAGTAGATAGAGGGTCTCACTATGTTGCCCAATCTGGTCTTGAACTCCTTGCCTCAAGTGATCCTTCTGCCTTGGCCTCCAAAAGGGCTGGAATTACAGAAGTGAGCTGCCACTCCTGGCATGTTTCAACATTTAACAGGTAAAATAAGGTGGCGTAGAGTGAAAATTCACTCTCTCGCCCCTGTCCTTCAGTTACTCAGCAGTGTGTTCCTATATTTTCCTTGATCACCTGCTTTTGTTTACACTGCTTCCCCTACCTGAAATGTCCTTCAGACAGCTTTCCATTTTTGCCCTCCACTTCTTCAAAATATAGCTCAATACTCTCCTGCAGTGAGCATTCCCTGAGCTCACTGCATCTCAAAAATTGATCTCTTATTCCCCTTATTCTGCATCATTGAATATGGTTTATACCTTGCTTTCTTTAAAATACTTTAAATTGCTAATGTTCCTAAATTATTTTCATATTTTCTGAACAGATTTTAGGTTTCTCAATAGCATACAGATTTATAGGTCCCATGGTCTCTTGAAAGCAAAGATTGACTTTTATTTCTTCTGTTTTCCAAATAGCAGTCTGGATCTACGCAAATAGTGTGTAATACTTTCTCTAATTCTCAAAAAGCCCCACCTAGCGATTCTCAAAAGTTGGTACATATTAGAATCACCAGGAAAGCTTTTGAAACGCATGAATTCTGGGTTTCGCCCCATACCAATTAAATCAGAATCTCTGGGCAGGGGTGAGATGTGAGCATAAGTACTATTTAAATCTGCTGGATGACTCCAATGTGTAACTAAGTCTCAGAATCAGTGACCTAACCCACCTCCCGCCCTCCATCTCAGTGATGACCTCATTTCATTAGAACATACTCTTCCTACCAATGTTATCGTTACCTTCCTCGCATCTGTGCCCATCCTCTCCTGCTTTGCTTCCATCGCAGCTAAGAGACTTCCTCTTCCTCCCACAGGACTCTCTCTAGCTGCCACATTTTCTTTACTTCCTTTCTCAGAAATTTTACTCATAAGGGCTTTTCTAGTCAGATCATGGTCGTTTTTCCACCTCCAAGGGTCTCTTGAACGCACTTTATATCTGGCTTTCATTCCCATCAGGCCTCCAAATGGTTCTCGTCTGTGTCACTGATGTTGCCAAGCCCAAGGGGCGATTTCCTGCCTTGTTCTTAATCTCCCAGCATCATGACTGCATTTTCTTCCAAACAGTCTTTTCTTTACTTCTAGAATACGATGTGGTTGCTCCTTTTCTTCTCCCTCTATTGGCTTCACTCTTTATTGCTTCTTCACTACCCGATTTCAAGGTATCAGCTTTCCAGGGCTAGGTCCTAAGCCCTCTTCTTTCTTCACATATTTCCATGTACAATTTGTACACAGATTATTTCAGATAGTTGGTTGAAAAATGTTTACCTTAATAGGTAACTAGCCGGGCTCGGTGCCTCAACCTGTAATCCCGCACCTTTGGGAGGCTGAGGTGAGCGAATTGCCTGAGCCCGCGGGTTGGAGACCCGCCTGGGCAACTTGGTGAGACCTCATCTCTACAATAAATCAAAATGAGCCGGCCGTGGTAGCACGTGTCTGTCGTTCCAGCTACTTGGAAGGCTGAGGCAGAAGGATCGCCAGAGCCCAGCAGGTTGAGGCTGCGGTGGCCACTGCACTCCAGTCTGGGTGACAGTGAGACTCCAACTCAAAAAAAAAAAGTTAACTACAGTTGTCTCTGGGTATTACCGGGGTATTGGTTTCAGGACTCCTTGTGGATACCAAAATCAGTAGATGCTCAGGACCCTGATATAAAATGGCATAGTAAGACCAGGTATGTAATCCCAGCATATGGGGTGGCTGAAGCAGGAGGACCACTTGAGACCAGGAGTTTGGTGTGCAGTGAGCATCATCATACCACTGTACTCCACCCAGCCTGTCGACAGAGTGAGACTCGACGCCAAAAAAAAAAAATAATAATAGGCATAATAATTGTATATAACCTACACAAAGTGTGTGTGTGGAGAGACCCTCCCAAAAACCCCTGAAATTTATTTATTAAAAATTGTGTATTTATTCTTACATGTTTACACTTCGGTCACCTTCAAATTATTCTCTGTTTGATGTAATACATCTATCAAGACACTTTTTTCACAGCTCAAAACAATTTTTGACCTTGTCAATGTGGATGCCTTTTAGTGCTTCTATCATTTTTGTTTCTTCCTTTCCACAACGGCAAAACGTTTCCTTTTGAGGACTTTTTTCATCCTGGGAAACAAAAAAAGTTGCTCATGGAGCGATCAGGTGAATAGGGAGCGTGGGGAATGGGGGTCATACCGTTTTTAGTCAGAAATTGCTGAACACCCAACACAGTGTGGGAAGTTGCACTCATTAATCACCCATCATGAAATGGACAAATGCTTTGAAAGACCTCCAAAAAAATTTTACTGAAACCAAATACAGCCTCTCACAATAACGCTAGCTATCTGGTACACTGATGCCGATGGGTTCCTAGAACATTTACCTAGAGGGAGAAGCCTGTACTACACGGGGCCTGCTCTCCAAAAAAATAATTCCAATTTTTGGGGGTTTCCCCCATCATATATAATAATTTTATAAGTACTTAATAATTCTGTTAGTATCTATTGGTAATATTTATCAGATTATAATAAAACTTGAAAAAATACACTGTTTCTGTAGGATAGAAAATAAAACAATACAAATATCAATATCATAATGAGTAACCAATGTCTATTATTATCCTGTTACTGTTTTTTGACTTCATTTGTTTTTGTAATCTTCAATATGCTTCTTCAATATGGAGAGTAATCAATCACCTCTTCAGAGTCACAGACTATATTACCTGATATACTATAAATGAGGTAAAATACTTGATTCCTTTAGAATGAAACAATATTAACTTTATACATTTAGGCAATTACTTAAAAATCAACCCTAGCATTTGTGGAGGTTTACATACTACATTCCTGAATATTTACAAGTTAAAACTTAACAAATTATTTAATAAAATCTTTTGTCTCCCTCCAGTGACAAAATTTTATGTATTTATTTGAGTCAGAGTCTCACTCTGTCGCTCAGGCTGGAGTGGAGTGACACGCTCACGACCACTGCACACTCGACCCACTGTGTTCAGTCAATCCTTCCACCTCAGCCTTCCAAGTAGCTGGAACTACAGGAATGTGCTACCGTGCTCAGCTTATTTTTTTGATTTATTTTAGAGACAAGGTCTCACTATGTTGCCCAGGCTATTCTTGAATGACCTCCCAAAGTGCCAGGATTCCAGGCTTGAGCCACCGTGCCCAGACTGACAAAATTAAATTTATGACAAACATATTTTAAAATGTGAAGGGCTATGCTATTTTTATATAGTTTTAAGTTAAAATATGTAAAAGATGATTAATTAAATTAATTGTGACTGACATGTCTGGTCTTCCACAGATGGGTCAGATAGTATGAAATGAGCATATGTGTAATCATGAGTTATTATATATTTATTCTATATGAATTTATTTTATTTGGGGAAAAATACTAGTTATGTTATGATCAAGATTTTCATTAAATTTGTGTTGGCAGTATGCCAAATGACATGACATTACTCAGTTCATTAAAATTTTTTGATAATTTTAAAAATTAATTTTAATTGGCCAAAACTTCACTTTGTTGAGGCCATAACATCTGGAATTTTTAATGAGATTCTTAACAGTACTCTGATTTGGTAATGAATCATGAACTCTTCATATTATGTTCAAGCATTGTAATAGGTTTGCATATGATCAATTATTGTTATACTGTAATATTTTACAAAATATTTAAAATTTCATTGCTATCACCTATATTATAATTTATGCTGCCCCTTAAAGTAACTAAAGCTAAATAGTAATGTAAAGAGCTGATAGCACACTCAAATAAAGCAATATCCAGATTTATATATTTAATTATTTAATATCAAAAATTGTTTCTCAGTCATCATGTACAACTGAGATGATTACCATGCTAAGTTATGAGTATTTTTGGAATCACAAATAGAACACATACAAAAAAGCCAAAAAAAGTGGACTCAAGGCCAGGAGCAGCCACTGCACTCCAGTCTGGGCGACAGAGTGAGACTCCAACTCAAAAAAAAAAAAAAAAAAAATGGACTCAAGAGGCACTACTGGAAAACAATACTTTGTTAATGCAAGAAACTATTGCATTGCCCTATTTCAGAATTGCCCTGTGTATATTTGATGCTGTCAACAAGTAGCCCTATTTCTAAACAAAAAAAGTATATTTTTAAGACATAAGAAACAAAGTCAGATCTCTATTTTGTTAGACTATAAAGATAGGAGGATATCACAGCTATTTGAAATAATAAATTGAAAATATGAGGGAATTATCTTTTGGGGAATGGGCCCCTTCTAATACACTTGGAATTTGTTTGTCTGGATCAGATGGTTAACCAAAGTTTTTATCTGAAAGTTTTGAGAAGATTGTGTCACGATTTGCAGAAGAAACATCCTGAGTTGTGACAAACAGGTGACTGGTTCTTCCACCGTGACAACATACCTGCCCACACTGAATTGAGTTTTCAGTAGTTTTTGAACAAATATAGTATGATCCCACCATGCCCACCCTCCCTATTCACCCAATCTCACCCTGATCAACTTTGTTTTGTTTCCCCAGATGAAAAAAGTCCCTAAAGGGAAACATTTTGTGGATGTGGAAGAGGTGAAACAAAAAAACGGCAGAAGCACTAAAAGGCATCAGAATTGAAGAGTTCAAAAACTGTTCTGAGCAGTGGAAAAAGCATCTCAATAGGTGTATTGCATCAGACAGAGAGTACTTTGAAGGTGACTGAAGTTTTTTGTTTTTTTAAAATTATTTTTGAGTTGGAGTCTCATTCTTTTGCACACGCTGGAGTGCAATGGCACGCTCACAGCCACCGCAGCCTATACTTGCTGGGCTCAGGCAATCCTTATGCCTCAACCTTCCAAGTAGCTAGAACTACAGGTGTGTGTCAACACACCCTGCTAATTTTTTTTATTTATTGTAGAGACGAGGTCTCACCAAGTTGCTCAGGCTGTCCTTGAACCCCTAGACTCGGGCAATCCTCTCGCCTTGGCCTCCCACAGTGCTGGGATTATAGGCTTAAGTCACTGTACCTGGCCTAATTTTTGATTTTTAAATAATTTTTATTCTGTTATTAAGTGTAAACATGTAAGAATAAGTATGCCACTTTTTATAAATAAATTCTAAGTTTTTTGGGGTCCCTCTTCGTACATATCTGCTTACCAGTAAGATATAAAGTTGCTATATGTGATTTATATTAATTTGTAATTAAATGACAACTTTTAGAACTCAAAATTGTCTTGTGTTACTTTTTTGTGTGTTTTGTTTTGAGTCAGTCTCACTCTGTCACCCAGGCTGGGGTGCAGTGACACACTCATGTCCAGCACTTCCTCAGCCCTCTGGGGTCAGGCAATCCTTCCACCTCAACCTTCCAAGTAGCTGGAACTACAGGCTCACACCACCATACCCGGCTAATTTTTAAAAAAAATTTATTGCAGAGAAAAGGTCTCACCAAGTTGCCCAGGCTGGTTTTGAACCCCTGAACTCAGGCAATCCTCTAGTCTCTGCCTCCTAAAGTGCTGGGATCAAAGCCACAGTGCCTGGTGTCTTTTGTCACTTTTAAAAGATTTTATTGTTTTAAAACTATAATTATACATTTTTAAATTCTAGAAACTATGAGAAAACCAATCCATGTGAACATAAATGTAGACATAAAAATACCCCTAAGAAAGTGTGATTTAGGCCTTCCAATGTCTCTATACCTTCTAAATCCTGACTTGATGATACAAAAAACAAGGAATTTTTAGCTAGGATCAATATTATTAGTTTTTTTCTCTTTGTTTCAGTAGCTTTTGGGGATACAAATAAGTTTTGGTATATGGTTGCACTGTGGTGACGAATTCTGGGCTTTAAGTGCACCCACCACCCCCACCTGTGCATGTTGTACCTGGTAGGTGAGTTTTCATCCCTCCCCCTTTCCACCCTCCCCCTTCAGAGTCTCCAGTCTTACACCATTCTCTATGCCTTTGCAGATTCTTAGTTTAGCTTCAAAATTGTCTTAAATGTGCATCTTAATGATAAATTTCTGTGACTAAAAATATATCTACAGTAGCCATTTCTAATAAAAGCAAAATTCATAAATCATTAGAAAAGCAAGATTTTGATTTAATGAAGAATGGTCTGTGGACTATTAAGAAATAATCAGGAAGTAGTTTTTATTATAGACAACTATGTGGCAAAATCTGAATATAAGCAAGATATGGATGATTTTAAATGAAACACACACATATACTTTAACATATAGAGAGAGAGGCTTGCAAGAAATGGCAATATATTTTATTACTAACTTGTGAGTTCTAGTTTATTACTTTATTGATATCTACTCATATACTTACTCTTGGGGTTTTTTTGTTTGTTTGTTTTGAGTCAGAGTCTCACTCTATTGCCTAGGTTGGAGTGCAGTAGCACAATCTTGGCTATTGCAGCCTCTATCTGCTGGGCTCAGGCGATCCTTCCTCCTCAGTCATACAGGTAGCTGGACTATAGGCTTGTGCAACCATGCCCGGCTAGCTTTTTTGATTTATTGTAGAGATGAGGTTTTACCAAGTTGCCCAGGCTGGCCTCAAACCCCTGGGCTCAGGCAATCCTCTTGCCTCTGCCTCCCAAATTGCTGGCATTACAGGCATGAGCCATCGTACTCAGCTGGATTTTTTTTTTATTAGAAGTTGGGATGAGGCAATTGAAACCCAAGAATCCCCAACTCTCTACCTTATTTAGCATACTTAGACCTAAACTTAGTAGAATGAAACAGCCTTCTGAGATTTGATGACCAAAGAGCTGTCAATTTATAGGACAAAAATAGAATCTGTCCTTGAAAAACCAACTATGTTCAGCAACTTAATAAATAATTGAGTACATATTATATGCCAACCACTGTTCTACATACTGGTTTACAGCATTGGACAAAGCCAAAGAATCCTGTCTTCAAGGAGCTTACATTCTAGAATGGGACAGAGTTAGAGTGGAGACACAGAGAACAAATATATAAATTATATAGACTGTATGAAAGTACTATGAAGGTACTATGAAGGAAACAAATTAGGGTAGAGGAATGGAGAGTGTTGGATGGAGGTTGCAGTTTTTTGTTTTTTGTTTTTGAGTTGGAGTCTCACGCTGTTGCACAGGCTGGAGTGCAGTGGTATACTCATAGCCCCTGCAGCCTCAACCTGTGGGGCTCATGCTATCCTTCCACTTCAGCCTCCCAAGTAGCTGAAACCACAGGCATGCACCACCGTGCCCAGCTAATTTTTTTATTTATTGTAGAGACAAGGCCTTACCAAGTTGCCCAGGCTGGTCTCATTGGGTATAGGCAATCCTCTCGCCTCCACCTCCTAAAGGGCTGGGATTGCAGACTTGAGCCACTATACACAGTGGAGGTTGTAGTTTTAAAAGGATTACTAGAGAAGACCTTACTGAGAAAGTGACATATAAGTCATAAAAGAGCAGTTATCTTTAAAAAATATTTTTAAAAAAGTTTTGAAGTTATCTCAAACATACAGAAAAGTTACAAGTACAATACAAATAACTGTATTCCCCTTAAACCATTAGACAATAAGTGGCTGACCTGCTTTATCTCCTAATCCTTTGGGGCATATTCTTCACAAACAAGGACATTCTTCCTACTTAAGCCATCAAAATCAGGAAATTATTCCTACATTACAACCATCAAGTGCACAAACCCTATTCAACAGTATTCTTTATTGCAAAAGATACAGTTCAAAATCATGCTTTGTCATGTCTTTTTAATCTCAGTCTGAAATGAAACTATTTCTCAGCCTTTCTTTTTCTTAACCTTAATCCCTATTTAAGAGTATAGGCCACGCAGCATGGGCATGGTGGCCCACACCTGTAATCTCAACACTTTGGGATGCTAAGGTGGAAGATTGCTTGAGCCCAGAAGTTCGAGACCAATCTGGACCACATAGCCAGACCTCGTCTCTACAAAAAAAAAAAAAAAAAAGCTGGGTGTGGAGGCACACACTATAGTCCCAGCTACTTGAGAGACTGAGGTGGAAGGATCACCTAAGCCCAGAATGCTGCAGTGAGCTGTGGTCTTGCCACTGTACTCCAGCCTAGATGACAGAGTGAGACCCAGACTCAAAGAAATAAAATAAGTCAGTTGTGGAAAGATACTTTGAAACTTTTTCCTCATCCTATTTCACATTTAACTTTGTATGTATTTATCTATTTATATCAGTTGAACCCCCGATTTCCTGTTTTATTTAGTGCATTATAATATTTTTTATATACTACTTACTTCCATGCTCAAGGGTCCCAAATTTGGCCAGCAGGAGCCCTGTCAAGCTGGTGCCCACGTGCTTTTAACATGTCCCTCTCATTCTAAGGCATTTGCTTACTTTGAGGCACAAGATGTTCCAAGCTCATTAGTACTTTGTCAATCCTGTCCCTGAAATCAGTCATTTCTTCAACAAAGAGTTTATTCCTGCTAGTGGAAGCTCATTTATAAACCATGATCCAAGTGCTCGGTGTGCTCATTCCTACTGTAGGGGGGGTATGGGGACGGGGTGATCACTTTTTTAAGACTTTATCAAAGATTAGGGGTAGTGGACACATTCCTTTGTATGCACACATAGTAAAAATATACATATACACATTTACAACTGCATTAATCTCTATACCTATCTACAAATATAAATCTATGAATCACATTGATACCTGTAATTCCAGTTCAACACTACTGAATCCATTCTAGTTTTCTCACTTTCATGACCCTCTCCTCCGCTCACCACCATACTTAGGCTCTTACTCCCTACATGGGCTACCTCCTTCCCACTGCATATACACTTTCCTCTTTACTCAGGCTTATATGCCATGCCAGGCCACTTTCCCTGCATGAATGACTTCTTTATCCTGCCTGAACTCTGATACCCCAAGTTGGGCCTTCTTTCCACATGAACTCCCTCCTTAATTCACTCCAGCTCTGAAACCTTGTACCAAGTTGCCGCCATGCATGGATACCCTCCTCAGGCTCTGACTCCCAGCATGACCTTCTTCAGGAGGTGCTCCCTCAGTCTGCTTAGGCCTTGACAGCCCACACCACATATTTCCCCTGCTTAGGCTTTCAGATCCTTAGCTAGGGCTCTTCACTCTCCCTTCCAGCCATTGGGAAACCCTTCCCCATCCAGCTCTGCCTCTGACATCTGATGTAAGGTTGCTCTCACTCAAGCATGCCATCATCACTCTTTCAGGCTCTGGGTTCCCATGCCAGGCTTCCTTCATGTTGTGGCCTTCCCTACTCCTCTTGGGAGCTGACATCTCACTCTGGCCTTTTTCGCTGCATGGATGCCCTCTTTGCCTCCCCACAGTGACACCACAGTGGGACCATCCCCCCACCAATGCAGGTGCCCTTCTCATTCCTTGAAGTCTGATAGTTCATGCAGGTCATTCCTTTTTTGTTGATTCCTGTCTGGCTCTGCTTCACCTAACATTATTTTTAAAAAACGGAATTGTTCAAGAAAGAGGAAGTGGAATGGAGGGAAAGGACAAGTGAAGAGAAGGGGATGGGGAAGAGAAAGTTGAGTAATTATATTTTAATAAAAATAGCCAGGCGTGGTGGCTCAAGCACTTTGGGAGGCTGAGATGAGATGATTGCTCGAGCCCAGGAGTTTGACACCAACCTAGGCAACATAGTGAGAACTCATCACAACAAAAAAATAAAAAAATTAACCAGGCATAGTGGCATGCACCTATAGTCCCAGCTACTTGGAAGGCAGAGGTCGAAGAATCGCCTGAGCCCACCAAGTCAATGCTGTGGTAGCCATGATTGTGCCACTGCACTCCAGCCTGGGCAAATAATACATGTATTATTATTATTGCAATAAATGGTCTACTAGAAGGCACCCTAGACTATGAATCAGAAAAGTAACTAACATTTGATTCCCTCCTTCTTGCTTAAGTCCATTTATTTAGCCTGGCTGCTCAAGGACACACTTTGAAGTCTCTGTGTTTATTTGTAATACATATATGTCACAGTACTATACTAATCTGGAATTAGCCTTCAATTTGAACCAGGCCTCAACTTTTGTTTTTAAGCCTCTGAGGAAAATAATGGCCTTAAACCCTCAAACCCCTGCTCTAAAGAAAGAGGACTGAAGCCACCCTCAGGCTACAAGGACTTACATTTTTTGTGTCAGATCAACTTTAGTGATTTTGAAAGCCTTAAACTACAAATCTGGAGGAAAAGGAGGCATGAGGGAAGATAAGGAAAAGCCAACCCACTGCAAAGTAATGTTTACTAACAAGGAAAAACTGGTAGCAAATGTGTGGAATTATTCCACTGAAAAATATTTAAAGAGCATCTACTAAAACACAGAAAAGTCACTATTAATAAAGCTTTTTCTATTTCAATAATCCCTAGGATTTCCTTATATAATAGTAGTAATTAATGTCTATAATGCTGTAAATACACAGTTGCTGTTACTGCATCTTGGGGGTAGTCATCGTACTTCTTAGGATCTTCAGTTTCTTCACCTGTAAAATGAGGACTTGGTCTAAATTAACTCAAAGAATAAAATATGGGCTTTTTAATCTTCTAAAAAGAGTTTAAAATGTGTATAAATCAGCAAAGACTAAAGTACCTATATTTCATATCAAGAATTGCCCAATGGAGGCAAAAAAAAAAAACTGATTAGAAAAGAAATCTAATCACCCACTCAAGTCTAAGAATAAGGTATGTTTTTTTTTTTTAACGGATAGAACATTTGAATAATGGAGCATGGAGTCTACAAGTAACAGATTTACTTGATGTAAATCAAATGAGACTTACATCAGCTGTTGGAGATCAGCTGTTGGAATTTCCCAGAAGGTAATTTCCCACTACTGTTTGTCTGTCCCAAGGTACGGTCTACTATAAGGCACCCTAGCCTATAAATCACAACAGTAACTAACATTTGATTCCTCCTTTTGCTTAAAGTCCATTTATTCATCCTGGCTGCTCAAGGACACAACTTTAAAGTCTCTATTTGGGTTTATTTTTTCCTGACTTAAATAAATTATATTTCCTTACTTGGGATACTGAAGGGAAGAATACTGAAACTGATTTGGATATAAGTGGAAATTGAAAATGAAAGAGGCTGGGCGTGGTGGCTCATGCTTGTAATCCCAGCACTTTGGGAGGCGGAGGTGAGAGGATTGCCTGAGTTCAGGGGTTCTAGACCAGCCTAGGTAACTTGGTGAGACCTCTTCTCTACAATACATCAAAAAATTGGCCGGGTATGGTGGTACACGCATGTAGTTGGAAGGCTGAAATGGAAGGATCACCTGAGGCCAGCAGGTTGAGGCTGCAGTGGTCATGAGTGTGCCATTCTACTCCAGCCTGGGCGACAGAGTGACACTGACAGAGAGAGAGAGAGAGAGAGAGAGAGAGAGAGAGAGAGAGAGAGAGAGAGAGAGAGAGAGAACGTTTTTAATTGTTTTGTTTTCGTTGTTTTTTTTTTGACTCAGAATCTCACTCTGTCCCCCAGGTTGGAGAGATCTTCCTGCTTCAGCTTCCTGAGTAGCTTAGACTACAGGCGCATGCCACCACACCTGGCTAATGTTTTGATATTTGTAGAAACAAGGTCTTGCTATGTCATTCAGTCTGGTTTCAAACTTCTGGACTCAAGTGATTCTCCTGTATTGACTTCTCAAAGTGCTGGGATTGCAGATGTGAGCCACTGCACCTGGCCCATTTTTAATTGTGGGGTGGGGGGACAGTTTTCCATGGTGTTTGTATCATTCTGCATCCTTACCAACAGTACACAAGGGTTCCAGTTTCTTCACATCATCACCAGCACTCTTTTCTTTTTTCCTTCCTTCCTTCCATCTGACAATAGCCATTCTGACATGTGTGAAGTGATATGTCATTATGGTTTTGATTTGCTTTCCCTAATAACTAGTGATGTTGAACAATTTTTCATGTTTGTCAGCCATTTTTATGTCCTCTTTGGATAAACAGTTATTCAAATCCTTTGTCTAGTTTTAAATTGAGTAATTAGGGTTTGGGATTTTTTTTTTTACCAATGAGTTGTAGGAGTTTCTTTTGTTTTTTTTTTTTTTGAGTTGGAGTCTCATTCTGTCACCCAGACTGGAGTGCAGTGGCCGCTCCGCCCACCACAGCCTCGACCTGCTGGGCTCTGGCGATCCTTCCGCCTCAGCCTTCCAAGCAGCCGGAATTACAGGCATGCGCTACCACGCCCGGCTGATTTTTTTATTTATTGTAGAGATGAGGTCTTGCTGCCCAGGCGGGTCTCAAACCCGCGGACTCAGGCAATCCACTCACCTCAGCCTCCCAAAGGCGTGGGATTACAGGCTGAGCCACCGAACCCGGCTAGGAGTTTCTTATATACTTTAGAGGTTAACCCCTTATCAGATATATGGTTTGCAATATTTTCTCCCATTCCATAGATCACCTCTTTACTCTGTTAATTCTTCCTCTTGCTGTGCAGAAGCTTTTTAGTTTGATGTAGTCCCATTAGATTATTTTGGTGTCATAGCCATGAAATCATTGCCCAGACCAATTATGTTGGAGCTTTGCTCCTATGCTTTCTTCTAGGAGTTTTACAGTGGCAGATGTTACGGCTTTTTTATTGTTGTGTTTTAAAATACACATTTAAAAATTTTTTAATGTTTATATTTTATTATATCATAATATTATCACAATAAAATATATATTAGATCATAATAAAATATATTTATTATACTATTAAAATGACATAATTATGAGAATAATATTTAAAGTCTTTTGATATCTATACAGAGAAAAATACATTTATAACATTGGGTATTTAGATACCATTGGGTATTTAGATTTTGCCCAGGCTGGACTGCAGTATCATAGCTCACTGTGACTTCATATTCCTAGGCTCAAGCGATCCTTCTGTCTCAACCTCCCAAGTAGCTAGGACTACAGGCATGCCACCATTCCCATCTGAGTGAATATTTTATTGCTATTACTTTAAGATACAATTTAAAAATTCTACTAAAAGGTGAAAATGATAAGAAATATTTAGTGTTATGGCAATGATAAAGCATGAAAACCAAATAATATCACACAAGTAGTATGAGATATCACACAAGTAGTATGAGGTGGCTAAGGTAATAGGAGAAGGTTAGGTGTTGGGAGCCAACATCTATAGCTACATGGCTGAGGCCTGTAAAGGCCCATCTGGAAGATCGCCTCTGACATAGGATATCAGTTATACCTATAATATTGGCGTGTGATTAGTGACCAGCGTGCATACATGGCAGTAAAACTTATAAGAAAAATCTCTATACGCCTGATGAAAGGTTATACAGCAGAATGACCTTGTCTTTCTAAATCTTACTTCTTTCTAGATATTTTTCAAACTTCTATTCTCTGGTGAGTCAACTCTTAAGCAGTTTCCCCTAGAGCTAAGATTAGAGACTAAATTACCATCATAGTATTATTGCCTGTTTCGGGCCAGGCAGAAACTATTGCTTTTGTCCCATTATAGGCTGTGCATTTCCTTGTCTTTGTTTTATTAAATACCAAAAACTGTCTGCACCCCAAAGCCATTAACTTAGCGACTATGCCTTTGTTTCATACCGAAACTCTGTCTGCCTCTGTTTACCTCAGCCCGAGGCCATGTGGCCATCCATTTCCTTACTCAGGAGTGTGAAAGCTACTATATGATTTCTAGAGTAGACTTGTTAGTTAGGATAAAATATAATTTATACACTTATAGTTATGTTTTAGAGTATATTTGAGTAGACTTATGCTTGCTGTTTTGTTTCTTTTGGTTACATTATTTAAATATAATAGTTACTATACGATTTATAAAAGAATTAAGGATATAGCATAGTATTAAAGATCAATCATTACAAAAATTGAAGTTTAGACATAGGAAATTCATTTAAGTCATGGTAAGGTTTTATAATTTAAGAATAAGTTTTAATTGTTATAGAATTACAGGACACTACAAACCATAATAGATTAATAGAATAACTGAGTCATTTAAGTAAACTTACAGATTATAGTATAGTGTTAAGCTGATACTATTAATCATTGAAAACATTAGGAGTCAGTAAACTTGGATTTAACTTAGAAAAGTTTTTGTATTAATCAGGGTCTGGAACAAAGAGTATAATGTGAATGATTTATTGAACATTGTGGAGAACACTTTGAACAATCTGTATTAAAATTGTATACCTGTAAAATTAATGTAAGTTTTGTGAAACACATCATGTATCATGGAATTGTAATTGTTTGCTTGGAACTTGCAAGTCTCGTGATGCGTAATTTGCATAGGAATGTGTACGCCCCCAAAGTGATTGACACACTAATGGAGGGTATAGAAAATGGTATATAAGTTGGAAGGAGTCCAAATAAAATTTGGCTTCAGTCCTGATCAGTCTGTTCCCAGAAGAAACTGCCTCTGAGTGGTCTCTTCTCGCCATCTGGATTCTCTGTTGCGGTCCTTACCCACCCTCGGTCAGGGCTGGTCCCCGACAGTTAGGTAGCAAAACATGGCTCTTAGTAGAAAACTTTGGCTGGGAGGAACACATCAAAGATACCTGCTGAACAAAGAAAGCTACAAATCATGATCATGACAACAGTCTTGTTCCTGTTGTTACTGCAGGCAGGCACAAACAACATAGAGGATGGATAATCAGCTGAGGTTGGCAAAGTCCAGAAAATGATACCTCTCATTTGTAGAAAACATGGATGTCAAGGAGGAGTAATTTCTGACTAATTGTTAGCAAAACACTGTATTGTATGGAAAGTACTCATACATTTTGCCAAGTGGCACCGGCTGAGAAGCACTCGTCTATATGTTACTTGTCCTGTTTAATTTTCCTCTGTAGGTCATATTTTAGCAACTTGGATGAACTTAGAGCCTATAATACTCAATGATCTATCACAGAAACAAAGAACTAAGTACCACATACTCTCACTCATAAGTGGACCTTGAGCAATTATCATAATACTATAAGAAAGGGATTGGCAGCAGGGGGAAACTGCCAGGGGAGGTAGGAGGGGACACACCTCATCAACAGAGAACCTGTACAGTGACCATTTGTATACCTGACCTTGAATTGTACCCAACGTCTTTAAAAAAAAATTTTTTTTAAACTTTTACTATGCCCTCTATAAATACACATGAAAATGTACCTCTTCTTAATTACACAAATTTTAAATAAATTAGGCATTTATGGTTTTGGAGAATTTAATTTTTAGTTATAAAAAAGTACTATTTCCTTCATGTTTGACAGCTGTCTTTCTACTTATTTTAGTAATACATTATTTCAAATCCAAATGATTTTTTAAAAGAAAAATTATTTTAAAATTTAGGCTACATTAAATCTCAAAGATGTCATCATGAAGTTGGGCATAATTTCTAATTTCATGATACTAAAGGAGAGTGATTGATTTTTTTTAACCTTTAAAGCAGTTGTAGTTTAATATGCATCATATAAAATTGACCATTTTAGCCATTTTTAGGTGTACAGTTCAGTGGCATTAAGTATACTCACGTTGCTATGCAATCATCACTGCCATTCATCTCCAGAACTTTTTCTTCTTCCCAAACTGAAACTCCATATCTGTTAAACAGTAACTCCCCTTCTCCCACCTCTCAGCCCCTGGCAGCCACCATTCTACTTCTGTCTCTTGATGAATTTGACTACTGTAGTTACCTTATTTAAGTAGAATAATACAATCTTTGTCCTTTTGTGTCTGATTTATTTCACTTAGCATGTCTTCAAGGTTTGTCTTTGTTATAACATGTGTCAGAATTTCATTCCTTTTTTTTTTTGAGTTGGAGTCTCACTCTGTCACCCAGACTGGAGTGCAGTGGCAGCTCCCGGCCACCGCAGCCTCAACCTGCGGCCTCAGCCTTCCAAGTAGCTGGAACTACAGGCGCGCCCTACCACACCTGGCTAATATTTGATTTATTGTAGAGATGAGGTCTTGCCAAGTTGCCCAGGCGGGTCTCAAACCCGCGGGCTCAGGCAGTCCACTCACGTCAGCCTCCCAAAGCGCTGAGCCACTGAGCCTGGCTTCCTTTCTTCTTTAAGGCTGAATATTATAATATCCCATTCCATGCATATACCACATTTTGTTTATCCACTCATCTGTCAATGGACATTTGGGTTGTTTCCATCTTTTGTCTATTGTGAATATTGAACCTGCTTAAGTTATATGTGATAATAATTTTTATAACTAAAAATCAAACTCTCCAAAAGCATAAATGCCTAATTTCTTTAAAATTTGTATAATTAAGAAGTACATTTTCATGTATATTTCTAGCGGGAATAGTAAAAGCGTTTTAAATTTTTTTTTATTTTAAAGATGTGTGGTACAATTCGGTGTTAGGTATACAAATGATCATTGTACAGTTCCCCTTGTTGATGAGGTATGTTTCCTTCTTCCTCCCCTGGCTGTTTCCCACTGCTGCTGATCCCTTTCTTATAGTATTATGATAATTGCTCAAGATCCACTTATGAGTGAGAATATGTGGTGCTCAGTTCTTTGTTTCTGTGATAGATCACTGAGTATTATAGTGATTATAATCACTATATTAAGTATTATATGTGAACATTGAACCTGCATAAGTTTGATGGGTTTTTTGTTTAGTTTTTTTAGAAAAAAATACCTCTTATTTAACAAATATTCAAAGAGTGCCTAATACTTACTAGACACTGTGCTAGGTGCTGGGTACTCCCTGGCAATCTAAGAGCCCATCTCATGACTCTGTATTTCTTGGATGTACAGGGCTCATATCATTGGAACCCAAGTTAATTTAAAAAAAAAAAAAGAATCAATAGTTGGTTATGATGTAGCTATTCAGCAGTCCAAATGTATAACACCAATATTAATGTATTTGGGTATTAAGTGGGAAATAAGAAATATTTTCTCATGAAATATTGAAAACAATCATCGTGTTGCAGAGATGTTAGCATGTGAAATGATCATCCTTTTACTTGTACAAAGTATGTTTCCTTTGCTTCAACAAATAGACTCTCACCTGAAAATTATCTTAGAAGTAGAAGGAACATGCACATGTAGCCTGTGAGTAAGTGGTTGGTTGCTTTTGGCTTCATAATAAACAGAGTGATTAAAAAAGAAAAAAAGGGTCTCCGGGGCAACCACCTTGATTATTGAAGTCTGCATTGAAAAGAGGGAATGAAAGCTTGTTTGAACATTATCCTCATTTGCTAGGGCCTCTGGTAAATTATTCTCCCTCTGTAGACTTGTTTCCCAGGAATAGTAATACTGTATCTACTTTGCAGAGGTGTTTCAAGAATGAAATGAGACAACTCATGTGAGGTCATTTCATGAACTCAAGCACTACACCAATGTAAACAGGTTTTAGAAGTTTCTATTGGCCAGGAACGGTGGCTCAAGCCTGTAATCCCAGCACTTTGGGAGGCCGAGGCAAGAGGATTGTCTGAGCCCAGGGGTTTGAGAACAGCCTGGGCAACTTGGTGAGACCCCGTCTTTACAATAAATCTGCACTCCAGCCTGTGCGACCGAGTGAGACTCCAACTAAAAAAAAAAAAGTTCCTATTTTGCAAATATGTCCAGATAGTAAATTCTAATATTTACCAAGGAGTGCCAAAATCTCTCAACATCCTGCTGTTTGTTAAAGAATGTAATCTATGTTGTAAAAAAAAATTCCCTAATGGAATTCAAGAAAGTTATTTTGAATTTTTTTAAATGTGTCCTACAATTTTTTACCCTGAATTTTTCCATATACTAAAAAGTTTCTTCTCTACCATACAACCAAGCACAGACTACACATGACCCCTCATGACACAGAATGCCTCTCAGCACTCACTCTTCCGCTTCCACAGCGTCCACTAACCCATGCTAGTTCTGTTCCTACAGACACAAAACATTTCCTTAAGTAAATGCTCCTCAAATACCGGGGGTGCCAAAAAATGTATATACATTTTAAGTAGGATGTTTGTTTCAAAGATGGCATTACAAATGATTGCTAGAATCACCATGCAACAAGCAGGACAGTAATGGCGGAAGCATGGTTAAACAAACAATGGCAGAAGCACAGTTAAACAAACATCATACTTACACATTGCTACTGTAATTCAATTCAACTTCAAAAAGTAATACATGGATAATATTGCTTAAAATGTGTATACCGTTTTTGGTACCCCTGTATTTGAAGAAAGTAATCAAGACTTCTTGCTACTGTCTTTCCTCTAAGTAAACTAAGTTTTTGATATTTTTTTAGTCTGACAACTGCCCATTGAATATTTTCAGTTTCTTTATTTTTTTTATTTTTTATTTTTTTTGAGTTGGGGTCTCACCCTATTGCCCAGGCTGGAGTGCAGTGGCACGATCACAGTTCATTGCAGCCTTGACTTCCTGGGTTCAGATGATCCTTCCTCCTCAGCCTCTCAAGTAGCTGGGACTATAGGCATACAACACCACACCCAGCTAATTTTTTAATTTTTTTGTAGAGACAAGATTTGGCTATGTTGCCTAGGCTGATCTTGAACTCCTGAGCTCAAGCAATCCTCTTACCTCAGCCTCCTAAAGCCTTAGGATTACAGGCATGAGCCACTCCACCTGAACAGTTATCTATTTCTTTCATGGTATTTTTAGAATGGGGCCCAATATTCTAGATATGGCATAAATAAAATAGAAAAAAAAAAAAACCCTCCTTCCCCTATTCTGGGCCCTATACCTCTATTAATATCTTCTAAATTCATATTAAAGTTTTTAGCTAAAAATCTTGACTCTTTTTTTCTTACAAGAATTGATGATTGAGCTATATTTTACCCACTGCATTTTCCTAGAATGGCTTTTTACCGTTTAGCTACAAGTATTTAATCTATTCTATTGCTTGTAGATTTTGTTCTATCAGATGCAAAAGTGAAAGCGTATATAGAAAACATTTTTGGTTACCAACTTTCCATTTTATTTTATTTTATTGTTTTATTTTGAGTCAGAGTCTCCCTCTGTCACCCAGTCTAGAGTGCAGTGGCATGATCACAGCTACTGTAGCCTCGACCTACTGGCCTCAGATATCCTTCTACCTGAGCCTTCCAAGTAGCTGGGGCTACAGGTGTGCACCACCATACTTGGCTACTTTTTTTTATTTATTGTAGAGACAAGGTCTTGCCAAGTTGCCCAAGTTGCTTTTGAACCACTGGACTCAGGCAATCCTCTCACCTCCACCTCCCAAAGTGCTGGGCCAAATTTCCATTTCATATGAAACCTATCCTTACTTCTTTCCTTTCCTTGGATTATGTGAAATCTGAGAACAGTACTCCTGCATCTCCATATTAGTGCCCCTTTTACTTGAGCTAATTTGAGTTGGCTTCTGACCTTTGTCTTTGGCACAGCTTTGGCCAGAGCATAGCAGTAACCTAGCAGGGCCCCACTTCACATGCCCTTCATCTGCAGGACTGAAACCCAGCCTCCTGAATACCAAATGGGCTAGACAAAGAAACTCAGCAGGCCTGACTACAGGAGAAGAGAAGGAGAAAACACCCTCTTGTACTGAATATGGAAGAAGCAACCTCTTGCGTGTGTGGAAGGATCATTTCTGTGAAGCAGCAAATGAGGGTATATATTGGAAAAAGAGTGCTGAACTTGGAGTCAGGGGAACATTGGTTGGGGAAACAATTATCCTAATTCTCCTGGATTCAGGCTATGTAACTTTGGACAAGTTACAACCTCCCTTCAATTTCTTCCTGTGTAAAAATGAAAGAGTTAAGAGGATTATATAGAATATCTAAAGTATTTCTCTGGTTGAAATGTCAGCTTTAAATGCTCCTCTCACAATGCACATAAAGCGCCATTTTGCCATCTGCTGTAGCAGCCGTCTTGATCATTTCTGTGTTTGAAAGTCATTTCTCCCAAAGTCCTGGAGACAGCCAGGCCTGCCACAGGTGGGTAACCATGCTTCGCACACTCAAAACCTCTTTTCTTTTTCTCTAACCTGTATCTCTCTCTCTCTTTTTCTTCCCTGAACACATTCTTTGTTCTTTGGACAAGTCCATTCCTGCTTTGCCAGATTGTCCCAAGCCTAAGGTGAGGCTTAGGGTCAGAGGGAAAGAGTTTTATCAGCCACATTGTGTCAGAAAAAAATGACAGACAAGGATTGTTTAACTAGAAGAAAGTTCATGGCCGGGCTCGGTGGCTCAGCCTGTAATCCCGCGCTTTGGGAGGCTGAGGTGAGTGGATTGCCTGAGCCCGCGGGTTCGAGACCCGCCTGGGCAACTTGGCAAGACCTCATCTCTACAATAAAAAAAAAAAAAAAAAAAAAATTAACTGGGTGTGGTAGCACGCGCCTGTAGTTCCAGCTACTTGGAAGGCTGAAGCAGAAGGATCGCCGGAGCCCAGCAGGTTGAGGCTGCAGTGGCCGGGAGCGGCCAATGCACTCCAGTCTGGGTGACAGAGTGAGACTCCAACTCAAAAAATAAAAAGAAAAAAGTTCATGGATATTTTCCCCATGAATCCAATTTCTAATAATTTACTTATTTTTGATATTTTTGTTTACTTTTATGGTATTTGATAGATGTTTTTATACTTATTTTTATTGTTAAATAAACTGATTTACCATATTCATATATATGAGTGTGTATAATTTAGTACTTTTAAATGATTTTTAAATAGATAATATAGAAACATAAAATTCAAAAAATAAAAAAAGGCATAATTTACTTGTGAACAAGTTTCCTGGACACCAATTTTCCTATTCAGAAGCAATCTCAGTTCGAGTACACTGACTGGTATCTGTAACCCCAGCACTTTGGGAGGCCAAGGCAAGAGGATTGCTTGAGCCCAGTAGTCTGAGACCAGACTAGGCAACATAGCAGGACCTGGTCTTTACAAAAAATAAAAAAAAATTTAGCAGGGCATGGTGGCTCATGTCTATATTCTCAGCTTTTGGGGAGACTGATGCAGAAGGACTGCCTGATCCTAGGAGGTTGGGTGAGCTGGGACCATGTCCCTGCACTCCAGTGTGGGCAACAGAGTGAGACTCCAACTCAAAAAATTAAATAAAAAAAAAATTCTACTTGTATTGGCAGTTATTTTTTTTTAAGAGAACTTCGAGATATTTTATCCATACACAAGTATACACAAGTATATAGCATACATAAATATAAAAATAATTGTTTTTGTCCTAATGATAACATTCTGTGTAATTAAGCATTGTTTGCCACTTTCCAATAAGACCTAGCTATGACTATTTTATAGTTGTTGTTGTTGATTTTTTAAGTCGTAGTCTTACGCCGTCGCCCAGGCTGGAGTGCAGTGGCACACTTACAGCCACCCCAACATCAACCTGCTGGGCTCCGGTGATCCTTCCACTTCCAAGTAGCTGGAACTACAGGCGCACGCTACTGTGCCTGGTTAATTTTTTATTTATTGTAGAGACGAGGTCTTGGCAAGTTGCCCGGGCTGGTCTCGAACCCATGGTTCAGGCAATCCACTCACCTCGGCCTCCCAAAGTGCTGGGATTACAGGCTGAGCCACCATGCCCTATTTTTGTAGTTTTGTGCATGTATGCATCTACCTGCAGGGTAGAGTCCTAGAAGCAGAATTGCTGGGTCAAGGGGCTACTGCATGTGTGTCTTGATGTGTGCTTCTAATTTCCCTCCCAACACACGGTTGCCCAAATACTTCTTTTTTCTTTTTTTCTTTTTTTTGGAGTCTAACTCTGTCACCCAGACTAGAGTGTAGTGGCATGCTCCCGGCCACCGTAGCCTCGACCTGCTGGGCTCCGGCGATCCTTCCGCCTCCGCTTTCCAAGTAGCTGGAACTACAGGCATGCGCTACCACGCCCAGCTAATTTTTGATTTATTGTAGCGATGAGGTCTCGCAAATTGCCCAGGCGGATCTCGAACCCGCGGCCTCAGGCAATCCACTCACCTCGGCCTCCCAAAGCGCTGGGATTACAGGCTGAGCCACCGAGCCTGGCTCAAATATTTCTTTAAGATGCCTAAATAGAAACTTTGGCAAATGACATTAACAGTTAACAAACATAGAAAAAGAACCCTTAAACACATGAATAATTGGTTTGGGGAGGAGAGAGACAACATTAGTAAGGGTACCTGATCTCAAACCAGGCAAAGTAGGGACCAAAGGGAGGCTGAAACTTTACCTGTATGATGACCATTTGTATACCAAATCCTGAATTGTACCCCACATCTTTAAAAAAAAGAGAGAGAGAGAGAGAGAGAGAGAGAAATAGTCAACCTCATCCACAATAAGAGAATGCAATTTAAGATTAGAGTTGGCCGGGCACAGTGGCTCATGCTTGTAATCCCAGCACTGTGGGAGGTTGAGACAGAAGTATTGCCTGAACCCAAGAGGTCAAGGCTGTGGCAAGTTGTGATAGTGCCACTACACTCCAGCCTGTGTGACAGAGTTAGACCTTGACTCAAAAAATAAATAAAGTGAGTGGAATGGGCATGTTGGCTCAGCCTGTAATCCCAGTGCTTTGGGAGGCTGAAGCAGGAGGATCACATGAGCCTAGGAGTTGGAGCTGAAGTGACCTATGATTGCACCACTATACTCCAACCTGGGTTTCAGAGCAAGACCCTGTCTCAAAAAAAATTTTAAGAAAATATTTGATGCAGATTTTCAAGTTATGTAAAATATGGGCCAATTAATATTTAGAAATCAAGAAAGTTTTTAATCTTAACGTTTTTCAAACAGACTTTGGAACATATTTTTTTTAGTAGTTTTCGCTCTGTCACCCAGGCTGGAGTGCTAAGGCACAATCATGGCTTACTACAGTCTTCCTGGGCCTCAGCCTCCTGGGCCTCAGCCTCCTGGGCCTCAGCCTCCTGAGCAACTCGGATTGCAGGTGTGTACCATCATGCCTAGCTAACTTTTTTTTTTTTGTACAAGTGAGGTCTAGTTGTGTTGCCTAGGCTGGTCTCGAACTCCTGGACTCAGGCAATTCTCCCACCTCAGCCTCCCAAAGTGCTGGGATTACAGGTATGAGCCACTGCACCTGGCCCAAACTTTGGAAGTTTTAATGAGTCATCTTTCTTTCTGCATCTTGTTCTCTGTCTTCCTTTCCTATTTACCTTGGCCTCTCTCTATGAATTATTAATGAAGAATTTAAATATACATTAGTATTTCTATTTACTTAGTAAAATTGTGTAATTTCTTTCCTTATTGTAAAGCAAAATAATTAGAGAATTTTCTATTTCTTAAAAGATACATTAAAAACATAAAACATGTCTTTTATATCAGTCAGAGTTCTTAGGTAGAAGCAACAGAAACTATGACTGATTGACACACAAATAGGGTAGCTCTAGAATCTCTGTCAGGTAGGTAACCATGGCTACTCAGTCATGAAGTGTTCAGAATCATGTTGCAGAATCATGAAGGCATTGCCGTTGTTGAGCCACTGTCCTCTGTGGCTTGATCATTATTGACCCTGGATGCTGCTACTGGCACAGCTGCTCCTATTACCCAAGATAATGGCTGTGGCCACTAGTGAACAGATTCGTAGCAGTTTCTGCTTCTCTGGACTCACAACATCTGATTTGGTCAGTCTAGGCCATGTCTGGCATGTGGCCTAGCTTGGGCGTTCATGCTGTGCCTTCAGGGGAGATTATGGAAGCCAGCATCCGGCATTTTCCAGCTGAACTTCGTAATTAGAGGTGGGCTCTTCCTTCCCTCCTTAGGGGGAAGATCTTATCACTGGAGGGTGGTCAGAAAGATTGACAATTGTCATCCATAGTTCTGAGCTAGTTTTCTTCTTCTCTGGGCAATGATCTTTAAAAGATTACTGCTTGAGAATCACAAAACCGATATTCTGTTTCTTCTCTTGGTCTGAAATATTAAAGGCTAAGGAGGAAAATAATGGGTTCTCTCTTCACATAACCTGATAAAAGTTTGGCTGGGACAGGAAAACAGGAGGATGAAGTTAGAGAAATAATTGCTAATGCAAAAATCCATGCCTGTAGGTACCAATTTTTAATCCTCTACTCTGATGATTAGATGACATGATCTCTTTCCAGTTACTTAATTTTTCTCAGAGATGATTTACCACTGTAACAGTTTTTGGATGAAAAATAGCAACTTATTGTTTTTATATTTTCTAGAATTAGAACAGTTGAGTTAGGGCTAGCCACAGAGATACTCACGGTCTAAAAGGAAATTAATGTAACCCATTTCCCCCAATTTAATTGTATTAGTTTGCTAGGGTTGCTGAAACAAAGTACCACAGATGGGTGTATTAAACAACAGAAATACACTGTCTCACAGTTCTGGAACTGTCCAAGATCAAGGTGTCAGCAGGGTTGGTTTCTTCTGAGGCCTATGAGGAAAGAGTCTGTTCCAGGTCTCTCTGCTTAGCGTGCAGGCGACCATCTTTTTTCCCCTTGTGTCTACATATCATTTTCCCTGTGTAAATAAATGTCTCTGTCTTCAAATTTATCCTTTTTATAAGGACACCAGTCGTACTGGATTGGGGCCCATCCTAATGATCTCATTTTACCTCGATTACTTCCATAAGGATACTGTCTCCAAATAAGGTCATATTCTGAGACACTGGGGATTATGATTCAACATATGAATTTTGGGGGAGTGGGACACACCCATCACATTAATCCTGTTGCTGATCTAAATAAAATTTGCATTTAGGAGAGGAGGCAAGGACACTGCAAAAGACTCTATTGACTGTTTTGACTTCCAATTTGGGAAGAAAGTAGCCGTGAGGGCCAGGAGTCTGAGATGATAGCATTTCCAAATGTAGGCAGGACTAAGAAGAGCTCTTAGTTTGCAAACGAATGTTATCATATTTTTAAAAAACAATTTGCAGACATGAGTTAGGCAATTAAATATAAGCAGAATTTGCTAAGTGTGTGTCTTGTATGCAGCACTAAAAAACTGTTTTTCTTTTTTGTGATTTAAAAGAGCATAACTTCTCTGATTCTTTTTCTGGATGCTAAAATTTATGCTGAAAACAATTTGACAGTTTTTTGTTTTTGGGGGCTTTTTTTTGAGTCACAGTCTTACTCTGTCACCCAGACTGGAGTGCAGTGGCGCGATCATGGCTCACCACAGCCTCTCTACCTGCTGGGTTCAGGCAATTCTTCTACCTCAGCTTCCTTAGTGGCTGGGACTACAGGGGGGTGCCACCATGCCCATCTTATCTTCTGATTTTTTTGGTAGAAACTCAGTCTTTATGTTGCCCAGGCTGGTCTCAAACTTCTGGCATCAAGGGATCATCTTGACTTGATTTCCCAAAGTGCTGGGATTACAGGCGTGAGCCACTATGCCCGACTGGCATATAATATTATAATTGAATCTTACTAACTTTACTAAATTTTTCTTGGATTATAGAAATAATATACAACTCTCAAAACTTTTTTTTTTTCCGAGTTGCAGCCTTGACCGGCTGGGCCCAGGCGATCCTTCTGCCTCAGCCTTCCAAGTAGCTGGAACTATACAGGGGCATGCCAGCACGCCCGGCTATTAATTTATTTATTTAAGAGTTGCAGTCTCACCAAGTTGCCCAGGCTGGTCTTGAATCCCTGAGCTCAAACAATCCTCTTGCCTCGGCCTCCCAAAGTGCTGGGATTACAGGCTTGAGCCACCACCCCTGGCAACATCTCAAAACTAAGTTTTTTTAAACGTCAGTCTCACTCTGTCACAAAGGTTGGAGTGCAGTGACATGCTCAGAGTTACGGCAACCTCAACCTGATGGATTTAGGCAATCCTTCCACTTCAGCCTTCCAAGTAGCTGGTACTACAGGCATATCCCACCACACCCAGCCAGTTTTTAAATTTATGTTGAGATGAGGTCTCATCAACTTTCCCAGGCTGGTCTCAAACCCTTGGGCCCAAGCAATCCTCTTGCTTCTGATTCCCAAAGTGCTGGGATTACAGGCATGAGCCACCACGCCTGGCTAAAATGTGTAAGTATTTTTTCATGGATTTATCCAATCAAATTAGCCCACATTTTTTGGAGCACCTATGTGTAAAGACAGATGGAGTAAAATATATATACTGAGAGTGCCAAAAAAAGTATACACACTTTAAGAGATATTGTCTATATATTACTTTTAGTTCTTTGTAATCAGAAATGTCTGGATGCTGGTGGTAACCACTTTGAACACCTCTCGCAATTGCAGAAGTCAAATGTAACTTGTATTCATTTTTTTGCTATAATACAGTTTTTTTCTTTCTTCAAATGTGTATACATTTTTTTGGTACCCCTCCCCAAACTGTATACACATTTTAAGAGATGTTACCTATGGATTCGTTTTCAAAGTTGAAATGTGTAGTATGTAGTATGGTAGTAATGTGTAGTATGACATTTACTCAACCATGTTTCCACCATTTTCTTTGTTCTGCCTGTTGCAGTCATTTGATTAATGCCATCACTTGAATGCCATTCTTAAAATGTGTATACATTATTTTTGGCTCTCTCTCTCTCTCGCTCTCTCTCTGTTGGTCTCAAGCACTTCAGAATTAAAATGGAGATGAATGCTGAGCTGTGGTAGGGAATTAATAGTATATGCAAAAACAGTTGATTCTTGAACATCCTGAGATTGAACTTCATAGGTCTACTTATATGCAGATTTGTTTCAACCAAATGGGATGGAAAATACATTGTTCATGGGATGTAAAATGTGCACATGGAAAGGACGGACTTCAGGGTCAATGACAGGACTTGAGTATGCTTGGATTTTGTTATCCACGTGAGCCCTTGAGCCCATTCTCCACTTATACTGAGAGATGACTGTACTGTCAACTTTTATAAAATAGCTTTGTTAAAATTACAGCCTTAAGATTTTTTAAGTAGGCTTGAGTCTAAGACAGTTGACTCTCCTTTGCCCTCTAAGTTGTTACCGCATTCTACCTTGCATTCTGGCAACTTACACATTTCTCAAATTTGGCAAATTACACATACATTTCTACCACACTCTACACTAGGATTATGGGAAGAATGTACTCTAGTCCCTCCATTTCCTTCTGGAGTTTCCTTCTTAGCTCCTTGCTGAGTAAAGATCACTAGAAACATTGTTAACTTTCAGACATTTGCATGTGAATGAGCAAAGCAGCCACATGATGGCAGCATGTTAAAAGAATAAAAAATTATTCACTTGAAGCCATTCTTTTATTTATTTATTTATTTTATATCTACTTTGTGTATGTGAATTACCATGTTTATAATGGTTGGTCTTCTCACAAGAAGTCCTGCAGTGGCTCTCTGAATCTCTTGTACTTGTATAGTCATCTCTCTGGCTAGATCCATTCTTTTAATTTTTAAAAATCTGTACGAACAAAGAAGAAAACTGCATACTTATCTGCTTCATGAGTTTCTTGTTCTAGTCAACTGCTACAGACGCCAGAGATGAAGTTAAGTGACTAGGTTTCAGATCTCAAAAACAGTAAGGAGCAAGAGAACAGAGAGCTCTGAGTTCTGAGATTTTTAAGCTAGAGACAGTCAGCCTGACTCATCCTTTCAAGCTGAACAGTTTTTGGTAACTGTATGAGAATTCTTTGGTAAATTATACGAAGCAGAATGATAATTTATGAATAGTGCCTAATATTAATGTCTAGTGGTTATACAAGATGTTTTTGGTTACTTTGATGATTACTAAAAACAAAACAAAACTCTCAGTTACGTACATGTATGTGTAATGTGTTTTTGAATTAGTCACCAAAATATTGCAGTGATTAATTTGACAACCTCTTTGCTTTGTCATCTGTGACTAAGATTTTTTCATTAACAAACAAGTGAGTCAACATTTATTGAAAATTTCCAACTGCATGATAATTGCCCAGGTAGGGGAGAGAAAGTGAGGCGTGATAATTTCAAAGCCCTCAACCATGTCACCAGACACATCTTCCATTTTCATCTTGTCAGTTGTTTTCTTTTGTCTTGGCTTTAGACCCAGCCAAACTTACTTTTGTGATGGAAAACATGACTCCAGGCTATTGTTTTAGCTACTTCAAAAAGAGAGTTCTCTTTCCCAAAGGTTTCCGCAAAGGTTGTGGGGCTCGTTCCCATTGGACAAATTCCTTAACCAGTCACAGTGGCAGGAAGAATGGAGTGCTCTGATTTGATAGACCAATCACAACTTTATTGCAGGGCCCAGACTTGAATCATTTTACTTCCCCTCAGCAATATGAACTGAGAATGGAAGAACAGAGGTATCCCATAGGAAAACCAGGATGCTGTTACCAAAATGAGAGGGAAGGAATGCTAGACAGGCAGAAAGAGTAGTTACCTACAACAAGAAATTTAAAAGATGAGATCTTGACCTTCAAGAAGTTCATAAACTTGCAAAGAGTCATGAACTGAAGAAATATTATCAATATTATGTTTAAAGATGCTTTAGAGTTTTTGAAATATGTATTGCATGTAATCCTTACAAGTTACAATTTTAGGTCAGTCCTATTTTGTAGTTAAGGATAAAGAGAAACATAGACATTAAATTGTATGCTGAATCCCTGATAGTCTAGGGGTTAAGATTTTCAAAATATGCTTATCTGTTGCTGATCATGCCCAACACAGAGCTTATATAAAAGCTAAAACTTGCATTCATATTTCCCAAATGACAGTAGATATACGTATGGGTAACAGTACGGAGTGCTTATGAGTACTTACTTGAGAGCGAATAGGAAATATGTTTATATTATATGACTTAATATGCAAGAATTTAGCTATATTTGACATGAGAAAAATCACTCAGCACAGTGTTTCTCAAGTTGTGTTCTGCCTACATTATAATATATCAGGGTGTTTTTTTTGTTTTGTTTGGGTTTTTTTTTTTTTTTTTAGTCAGAGTCTCTCTGTCACTCAGGCTGGAGTGCAGTGCCATGCTTACAGCCACCGCAATCTTGACCTTCTGAACTCTGGTGATCCTTCTTCCTTAGCCTTCCAAGTAACTGACTAATTTTATGATTTATTGTAGAGACAAGGTCTTGCTAAGTTGCCCAGGCTGGTCTCGAACCCTTGGACTCAGACAATCCTCTAGCCTTTGCCTCACAAAATACTGGGATTACAGGCGTGAGCCACTGCACCCAGCTAGATTGTTTGTCATAAATACAAATTTCAGGACTGCATTCATGAATCGATATCTAGAGATGGGATCCCAGAAATCAGTATTTTTTTAACAAGAGACTCAGATAATTTTTTATGCACAGTGATGTTTAAGATCCTCTGATTTAACATCTCTAACTGCATTCTTAGAGACCTTGTATTTATAGGAATAAAAACAGAGACCCATAAGGTAGTTCTCCATTCCTCCTTCAGGTTTTGTATCTTATTTTGGTCACCCTTCCCTTTTTGTTCCTTTCCCTCTAAGTTGTTCATATTCATCAATTATGAAGCCTAAAAATTTTGCCATCTAATTTGTGACATCCCGAATTAATTAGTGACTAGGAATATTAGTTTTCATAGCAGATATCTAAAAATCAAAACTTAGAGTTGAAAAGGATCTTAACTGAACTGCCCTAATGCTCAGATAAGAAAATCAAGTTCCTCAGAAGTAAGGCAACTTGCATAGCTAGGCAATTAGTATTGACAGCCCTTTTAGAACCTGCTCATTTAAAAATGACTACTTCATTTGGGCAAATGGTCATAAAAGTCAGTTAGCATTTATAATTAAAACTGAGCTTTCATTACACTTAATCGTGTGTGCACCAGAGCATTAAATTCAATTTTAGAATCCTAAACCATACTTTATAACTTGTCTTCAGTAATAGTTACTGGGAATTTGCTGTCTTTCTGTATGTGTTTCTCATTTAATCCCCACAAATCTAGGAAGTAGATGCTAGTATGTCCATTTCATAAATGTGGAAGCTAGGACATGAATAGATTAAGTAACTTACCTTAGGCCACTGTTTCTGAAACTCTTAATGTGCAAAAGAATCTCCAAATTCTGATTCTGAGGTGGGTCACGAGATTCTATGATTTTTACCAACTCCCAAGTGAAGACCAACCCTGTTACCTTGTGGCTCATACATTGAGTAGCAAGGTCCTAGATCATGTGTCCTAGTATCTTAACCCTGCCTGTCTGACACTGAAGTCCATGAACTTAACCCTGCCTCACAGAGTAGACATTGACCCTTGTCTTTACTACATTAAGACTTACATCCTACAGCTGGGACAGAGGTCAGTTCTTGATGCATGTACATTTGGGATGCAATTGGACCCTTGAGGAATATTCAGGAAAACAAAGTACTACTGGGACCATCATCTTCACCCAAGAGACTGTCTTCTACATCAGCCTGTTCTGGGACCACTGCTCCCAAGAGGAAAGCTAAAAATGGCAGTGGCAGCTGCCACTTCACTTATTTTTTGGAGTCTCAGAGTTTCTCCTGCACAGTGAGTGAAGCCATCCAACTCTGATTTATTTTCTCCTGCCCAAAAATATATATATATATATATTTTGTGTGTGTGTGTTATATATATATATATATATATATATATATATATATATATATATATATATTCAATATATTTGGTTACATATAATCTAGCTATGTTTCATGCTTTTTTCATATAGTTAAGTTTTTTAAATATATATAAACTATTTAACATGTTACACACACACACACACACACACACACACACACACACACACACACACACTTAGCGTCTCATTTTCCTTAGTGATCACAGTTCATTTTCTTCCCATTAGTTTTTTAATCATATATTTGTTTTTGTCCCCAAATACTTCCTTTCTATTACACTATAACGTTTTTTTAGTTGGGTTTTCTCTCTGTCACCCAGGTTGGGGTGCATTGACACTTTCATGGTTCACTGGAGCCTCAACCTCCTAAGCTCAGGCAGTTCTTCTGCCTCAGTGTCCAAAGTAGCTGAGACTACAGGTGCTTGTCACTACGCCTGCCTAATTTTGGTTTTTTATTTGTTGTAGAGATGAGGTCTCACTATGTTGCCCAGTCTGGGCTCAAACTCGAACTCCAGGCTGGGCTCAAGCAATCCTCCTGCCTAACTTTCCCTAAGTGCTAAGATTGTAGGCATAAGCCACTGTACCCGGCCTAAACTATAATTTTGACATTTAATGAAAAAGAAGATACAAGTTACCTTACTTTGGTTGAAGCAACCTGGACTGAAGGATTTCCCTTTCACTGTTTTATTTCTCTTCAGGTGAGGGAATTTGACTGACTTGGTTTGTCTAAGCAGAGAAACTCTGGGAAATAAATCTGGGTGTTCAGCATAAAAAGAGCTAATGACAGCTATTTTTAGAGAAAAGGACATTTTGTCTTTCCTATGTTATTCTTTATGTCTGTTGATATTTCTATTCTCTGCTCTTATCTTTAAATGACAGCTGCTTTGCCTCAGGCATGAATCAGAATAGGAAAGCTAGCTCCTGAACCTGGAGGGAGGATGAAAAGGAATAGGAATTGAGAGGAGCCCAGGGAAGAATAAGGGACCCCTGGTGAGTCTGTGTAGGCCAGAAACAACAAACACAAATCCTCTACTGTTGGGGTGAACACAGACAGAACAGAGAAGCCAACAGGGGAAGAGAAAGATGATGTTCTTGAAGCCTCAAAAACGGAAAGGTAGAACCCAGGCAACCAATGCACACATCCTGGGAACAAATTGGCCCTGGAGGTTCAAGGTGCCCACGTCGGATTCATGGAATAAATGGGAGGTGAGTGTTCCTTCCAGGATACAGACAGATCTGGATGAGAGACAGAAATGCTACTACTTGTAATCATAGTTACATAACTCAGGAATCACATCGTGTGTTTCCACAATGCTCTTGATTTAAAAGTTTATAGATAAAGTAGTTCTGTTTTCCTGGAAAATGTATTGAAGATAGATTTATTCAAGGTTATAACACATCAAAAAAACTGATTTATTCACCCCACCCAAATATGTATGTTTAATCAATATGTTTAAGTATATTTATAATCTAGTTATGCTTCATGCTTTTTTTTTTACATATAATTAAGCTAATTTAAATATATATTCAAAGACCAGGCACAGTGGCTCAAGCCTGTAATCCCAGCACTTTGGAAGGCTGAGGCAAGAGGATTGCCTGAGCCCAGGGGGTCGAAACCTGCCTGGGCAACTTGGTTAGACCTCGTCTTTACAATAAATAAAAAAATTAGCGTGGTGGTTCATGCCTGTGGTTCCAGCTACTTGTAAGGCTGAGGTGGAAAAATCGCATGATCCCAGCAGGTCAAGGATGCAGTGGCTGTGAGCATGCCATTGCACTTCAGCCTGGGTGACAGAGTGAGGGTCCAACTCAGAAAAATATATTTTGAGTATATATATATATTTTGAATATATATATATACGTATATATATTCAAAATGGTAGATGTACATGCAAATTTGAGCTCCCTGAATTAACCAGTTAATGTATATATTTTAATTTTTTAGATTTAGGGATACAAGTGCCTTTGTGCTACATGTATATATTGTGTAATGGCGATGTCTGGGCTTTTAGTATACCCATCATTATGTATCATAAAAAGTGTACATAGTAACCAACAGATAGTATTTCATTTTTCACTCGTCTCCTACTTTCCCATCTTTTGGAGTCTCCAATGGTAATATATTTAAAAACAGACCAGGTGTGGTGGCTCAGACCTGTACTTCCAGTACTTTGAGAGGCCTCAGCAGGAGGATTGCATTAGCCCAGGAGATGGAGACTAGCCTGGGCAACATAGAGACCTCTTCTCTAAAAAAAAAAAAAATACATTAGTCGGGTGTGGAGGCAAGCTCTATGGTCTCAGCTGAGTTCAGGAGGTTAAGGCTGTAGTAAGCTGTGATCATGCCACTGCACTCCAGCCTGGGCAACAGGGTGAGACCCTGTCTCAAGAAAACAAAACATAACAAAACAAAATCATCAAACCTGAGAAACCAAAAAACTCATTAAAATTCAGTAACATCACAGCAACTTGGACGAACTTAGAGTTTGTAATACTCAGTGATCTATCACAGAAACAAAGAACTGAGTACCACTTGTTCTCACTCATTAGCAGACCCTGAAAAATTGTCATAAGACTATAAAAAGGGATTGACAGTAGTGTGAAACTGCCAGGGGAGGGGTGAGGAGGAGCATATTTCATCAATAAGGGTACCTGATCTCAAACAAGTGACATGGGGACCAAAGTGAGACCCAAACTTTACCTGTACAATGACCATTTGTATACCTAACCCTGAATCGTACCCCACACGTTTAAAATAAAAATAATAATTGTATTAGTAGGATTCGCAGCTCACATTCTCTTACCCTAAGGTAGCAGTCCCCAAACTTTTTGGCATCAGGGACTGGTTTTGTGGAAGACAATTTTTCCACAGACTGGGGTGGGAGAATCATCAGGCATTAGATTCTCATAAGGAGTGTGCAACCTAGATCCCTCACTCATGCAGTTCACAATAGGGTTCCCGCTCCTATGAGAATCTAATGCCTCTGCTGATCCGACAGAAGATGGAGCCCCATCTCCCACCACTCACCTCTTACTGTGCGCCTGGTTCTTAACAGCCTTGGACCTGTGGTTGGGGACCCTTGCCCTAAGGCTTAAAAGAGTAGCTTATTTTAAATACAGGTCAATCAGGTGCAGTTGTTCATACCTGTGATCCCAGCACTTTGGGAGGCAGAGACAAGAGGATTGCCTGAGTTTAGGGGCTCAAGACCAGCCTGGGCAACATAATGAGACCTGTCTCTACAATTAAAAAAAAAATATATATATATATATATATCCGGTATGGTGGTACATACCTGTGGTTCCAGCTACTTGGAAGGCTGAGGCGGAAGGATCACCTGAGCCCAGCTGGTCAAGGCCGTGACTGTGAGCGTGCCAGTGCACTCCAGCAGTCTGGGTGACAGAATGAGACTCCAACTCAAAACAATAAAACAAACAAACAAACAAACAAATAAATAAATACAGATCAATAAAGGGGGTAGGGTTGTGTTAGTTTTCATTGCTGTAAGTGTGAGATCAAATTGGACTGATTGTGACAAACATATCATGATGACAATGAATGATGAAGACACTGTTTTCATCCCCTGCTCACACCTAAACGGAATTATTTATCAGCCCAAGAGGTGGATTGCTGGGTGCCAAATAGGACACTGCAGCTATCAGCTCCATTTAATTTTGGCAGAATAGTTAGACAATGATAGTGTTCAAGGTGAATACAACATCTCAGAAAGTATCCCAATAGTAATGCTATGGATTTTCACCCTTAGCATGTGCCAGCAGGAAGTCACACATGTGTAAACATGTTCAATATTTATTTTCTTAGGTCAACCATCTAAGATGTTATTTGTTATTATTTTAAAATCAAACTTAATTTCTGAAGGTGAGGTAGTCATTAATTTTCCTGCTACTTAAACTACATTTTTATTTTCAATGTTATGCACATGCAAAGTTTAAAAAGTCAAATGAGCTGAGCATGGTGGCTCATGCCTTAATCCTGGCATTTTGGGAGGCTGAAGCAGGAAGATTGCTTGAACCAAGGAGTTCCAGACCAGCCTGGGCAACTTAGTGAGACCTCCCCTCTTAAAAAAAAAAAAAAGTGCTGGGGGTAATGGTTTACATCTGTAATCCCAGCACTTTGGGAGGTGGAGGTTAGAAGATTGCCTGAGCTCAGGGGTTTGAGACCACTCTGAGCAACAATGGTGAGACTATCTCTACAATAAATCAAAAAATTAGCTGAACATGGTGGCACATGCCTGTGGTTCCACTACTTAGAAGGCTGAGGAAGGATCACCTGAACCCAGCAGGCTGAGACTGCGGTGGTCATGTGTATCACTGCATTCCAGCCTGAGTGACAGAGTGAGACTCCAACACACACACACAACACACAAAAAGAGCCAGGCATAATGATGCACATCTATAGTCCCAGCTACTTAGGAGGCTGAGGTGGGAGGTTCGCTTGAGTCCAGGGGTTCAAGGCTGTGGTGGGTGAGCAATGGTTGCACCATTGCACTCAAGCACAGGTGACAAGAGTAAGATCATGACTCAAAACAAACAAACAAACAAAAAATAAAAAGCCAAATATTTCACAAAGTTTACAATTTAGAAACAGCAATCTTCTGTTTCTTGATTATTATTCCCCACAGAAAACCATGTTCAATCTTTCAGCTCTTTTTCCTGGTATTTTCTGCCATATTTCTAAATAACACTCACTTAATGCTAATTTTTTCCAATGCATGTACTATTGATTAATTCCTTATTTCTAACTCCAGCCCTTCCACTCCATTAAACAGTTACCTTTTTTTTCATATAGCTACAGCTTCATTTGGCTAAATCAGTATTTAGTTTTTATTATGACTATTTCTCTCTCTCTCTTTTTTATTGTTAGAGATGAGGTCTCACCAAGTTGCCCAGGCTGTTCTTGAACCCCTGAGCTGAGGCAATCCTCTTGCCTCAGTCTCCCAAAGTGCTGGGATTACAGACTTGAGCCACCGCACATGGCCTAATTTTTGTTTTTTTTGAGTCAAGTGTCACTTTTTTGCCCAGGCTATAGTGCACGGGCTATATGGCCACGGTTCACTGAAGTCTCAATCTTCTGATCTCATTTGATCCTCCCTCCTCAGCCTCCTGAATAGCTGGGACCACAGGCGTGCACCATCATGCCCAGCTAATTTTTTGACTTTTTTGTAGAAACAAGGTCTTGCTGTGCTGCCCAGGCTGGTCTTGAACCTCTGGGTTCAAGAGATCCTCCTGCTTTAGTCTCCCAAAGTACTGGGATTACATGTGTGAGCCACCGCACCTGGCCCATTTTAATATTTTTCACAGCTGACCCATGTAGTATATTATGATCATAATTACTTTCTTCTACAACTTTGTTTTCTGGATAGTTATTTTTACAGCTTTTTAAAAATTTTGCTTAGTTTTTCATGTGCCCCTGGTGACCTGAGTCATCCTGGGTTGCTTCACCAGGTGTTGATTTCCTTTTAATATATTCTAACACTCCAGGGGGCCTCTCAGTTTCCTTGTTTTCTTGAAATACACCTTCCCTCCTGCTGTTCCACTTTAGATTCCTCATCCTCTCCATCTGCCCTCAGCTGCCTTCCTGCCTTCCTGTTACATCATCCAGGACATTTCCTTCACCTTCCACCTGGACTGAATTCTTTCTTCTGAATGCGAGACCTACTCCATCTTGGTTTACTTTTTGTTCTGGCAGGGCATGTTTTTCAGTAGCTTCCTGAGAGACTGCTTGAGGGTAAACTTGGAGACTTGCTCATCTGAAATGTCCTAATTCTACCATCACACTTAATTTGTGGTTAGACTGGGTGTGGCATTTTAGGTTTGAAATATTTTATTCTTAAAATTTGAAGGGATTGTTCCACTGTGTACCAGATACCAGTTTTGGTGCTGAGACATCTGGTGCCTCCTGATTCATACTTCTTGGTATGTGGCCTACTTTCCCCTCTCCTCCCCGCCAGAAGCTCTTAGAATCTTCTTTCCTATGTCTGATGTTCTTGAAGTTTCTCAGTGATATGCCTTTATATGCCTTTTTTTCTTCCCACTCTGTTGGACACCTTGTATCACGGTGTAATCTTCCCATTTGGAAACTCATGTCCTTCCGTTCTGGGAGATTTTCTTGAATCATTTGTTTAATAATTTCCTCTTCTTTATTTTCTTTGATCTCTTTATGGATCTCATTATTCAGAAATCAGATATCCTGGAAAGATGCTCTAATTATCTTTTATCTTTTTGTCCTCCTGTTCTCCCTCTCTGCCATGTGGCTTGTGAATCTTATTGTCAACTTGACCGGTAAAAACCACTGCGGCAATGCAAAAGCAAAATTGTGATTTTGAGGTCAGGCATGTGACTGAAGCCTATTGTCTCAATACTTTGGGAGGCTGAGGAGGGAGAATCACTTGAGGCCAGGAGTTCAAGACCAACCTGGACAACAGCAAGACCCTGTCTCTACAAGAAATTAACTAAAAAAATAAAAATAGTAAAAAAAAAAACAAAAACAAAAACAAACAAACAAAAAACCCCAAAACTGTTATCTTTGGTTATTTGTAGTATTTTCAACAAGTGTATTGAAGGTATTTCAGTTTTTAAAACCATCAATGTATTTTAGTTTTCTAATTCCCCAATAAATATTTGATTGCCCTAAACTGGTTTTCCTTAAGAATTGATGCTAGGACAAATTAGAGTTTAATTTGTCAGCAAATTTAGTAATTTGAGTTCAAATTCTGCTCCACTCACAGTCAGTGTCTGCATTCATTTAAATATTAAAAGAGCTACAGTATATGAGGCTGGGTGGTAGGGATACAAAGATTACAAAAGAAGAGCTGGCTGGATGGAGGTTTATGCTGTAATCTCAGCACTTTGGGAGGCCAATGCAGGAGGATCACTTGAGCCTGGGAGTTTGAGATCAGTCTGGGCAAGATGGCAAGACCCTGTCTCTAGAAAAAAATTAAAATAAAAAAATAAAAACATTCCTGCCTTTGTGGAATATATGAAATGAGGGCGTGTGTGTATGGGGTGTGTGGGTAGGAGAATTTCATTACTACTGTAACAGGGGTGAGTACACGCTGCTATCAAATAAAAGGAAGATCATCTAACCCTGCCTTGGGGACTGAGTTTATTTATACTGTCTGTGGTCTATAGAACAGATTGGAGGGCGAAGGACAGTCCTGGAAGTGAGCTAAGAGTCTGCTGAGTAATTCAGGAGATGGTGGTGGTCTGAATTAGGTCTGTGATGGGAAGTAGAAAAGTGAGTGTTTGACAGACACATGTCTAATTAGGCAGGATTTGAAGTTGATTGAATTAGGGGGAGAGGAGGGGGTGAGTTGTGAGAAAGAAGATAGTGACTTTATTTATTTATTTATTTATTTATTTATTGAGTCAGAGTCTCACTCTATCACAGTTACCACAGCCTCGACCTGCTGAGATCAGGTGATCCTTTTGCCTCCACCTTCCAAATAGCTAGAACCACAGGCATGCACCACCATGTCTGGATAATTTTTTGATTTATTGTTGAGAAGAGGTCTCGCCATGTTGCTAAGGCTGGTCTCGAATCCGTGGACTCAGGCAATTCTCTAGCTTCTGCCCCCCCGAAGTGCTGGGATTACAGGCATGAGCCACTGCACCCAGCAATAGTGAATTTAATTTTGGAAAAATTTAATTTTATGTGGGATATGCAAGTGGGGATATGAAACAGGAGCTCAGAAGGGACATAATAAGCTCAGGAAGTAGATATTTGAGTATCATACACATATAGGTACTAATAAACTATGTGAATTGAGATTGCAGAAGGAAAGTGTGTCAGCCCAACAAGGTCAAAGGAAGTTTGATAATGGAACCCAAGGGAACATGGACGTTTAAGTGGTAGGAAGCAGAGGATTTCTCATTTGTATCTGGGGTTCATGAAATGAGTACTTGGCATCATCAAATGCCACCTTACGTTTGTACAAGGCTTTGTAATATGTATGATTAATTTCTGTAGTGGCTTTATGGATCATCAAATCTATCTTACTTTTTCATTTTCTATAAAATTTTTTTAGTAAGAAAATGAAGGCTCAGAAATATAGCAATTGGTTCAAGATTACAGAAACTGTTAAAAGCAAACTTGTACATTAAACATCTTTTTGGAGTTGATGAGGTGTTTTGAAGAATGGAGTGCCCAGGTTGCAAAGAGTAGCAGTTAACCCCTGAGCACTCACTATGTGGCAGACACTGTGCCGAATGCTTTCTCCATATTATTTCACTTAATTTTCAGATAAATTGATAACATTATCATTCCATTTAATGAATAAAGTAGATGAAGTTGAGTGGTCAAGTGACTTGCCCAAAGTCAAATGACCAGTAAATGGTAGAGACAGAAGAATCCATGTGGGCCTGCTGCATGTCACATGTGCTGACAATTCCATCATTGTGTATTTATATATTGCTTTCTTTAATCTGGAAGGCTTGCCTGGCCCTTTCTTGCCTGCTAATATTTCTGGACTGTACAAAGATAAGGATCTTAGTAAATAGTAGTTTTTTGTTGTTGTTGTTGTTGTTGTTTTGAGTCTGAATCTCACTCTGTTGCCCAGGCTGGAGTGCACTCATGGCTACCACAGCCTTGACCTGCTGGGCTCAGATGATCCTTTCACCTTAGCCTCCCAAATGGCTGAGACTACAGGTATACACCACACCTAGCTAATTTTTTGATTTATTGTAGAGATGAGGTCTCGTCAAATTGCCCAGGCTGGTCTTGAACAATACTTTGGCAATACTCTCACCTCAACCTCCCAAAGTATTGGGATTACAGGTGTGAGTCACCATGGCTGGCTGATAAATTGTAGTTATTTTTTTGTTTGTTTGTTTGTTTTTTGAGTTGGAGTCTCACTCTGTCGCCCAGACTGGAGTGCAGTAGCCGCTCCCAGCCACCGCAGCCTCGACCTGCTGAGTCCGGCGATCCTTAGGCTTCAGCCTTCTGAGTAGCTGGAACTACAGGCGCGCGCTACCACGCCCGGCTGATTTTTGACTTATTGTAGAGATGAAGTCTCACCAAGTGGCCCAGGCGGGTCTTGAACCCACGGGCTCAGGCAATCCACTCACCTCAGCCTCCCAAAGGCGCGGGATTACAGGCTGAGCCACTGAGCCCGGCTATTTGTAGTTATTTTGAAGGGCCTACTAAGTGTGAGGCGCTAAACAAAATAATCTGTATGTGCTCTTCACTCTACAACAGCCCAAATAGGAAGTTAATATTACCCCCACTTTACAGATGAGAAACTGACCCTCAGAGATGAAATAAACAACTAACATTGCATGCATGTTTAAAAAATCATATGTACCCTTAAAAAATTAAAAAGCATATGTATCCCATAAATTTGTACAAGTATGTATATATTTCTTTCTTTAATTCACCAGCTTCAGAGCTACAAATAGTTTTTGATTACATGGTGGCATCGTACAGTGGTGGATAATCTGGGCTTTAAGTGTACCCAGTACTTTCACCTGTGCACATTATACCCAATAGGTACTTTTTTGTCCTTCCATCCCTTCCCCTGTCCTCCTTCTGAGTCACCAATGTCTGTTATGGACCATTTTCTACGCCTTTGTAGATCCTTAGTTTAGCTCCCACTTACAAGTGAAAACAGGCAGTGTTTGGGTTTCTGTTCCTGACTTAGTTCACTTAGGATGATGTTCTCTGATTCCATCCAAGATGCTGCAAAAGACATTATTTCACTCTTTTTGGTACCTGAATAGTCTAATATGTACAAATAGTACATATCAATTTTTTAAAATTAAAAAATAAAAGGAAATAATGGCAGAGTTGGTGTTCTAGCTCAAAAGTGTTTGGCTTCAATTTCTTTTTCTTTCTTCTCCTTTTCTTTTTTCCTTCCTTTCCTTCCTCACCCAGCCCTTTCTCCCCTTTTCTTTTTTCTCTCTCTCCCCTCTTCACTATCGCTTCTCCCCCATTCCTTTTTTTCATCTGGTCTACAGCTTCCTGGGTGACAGGAAGGATTAACACAGGCAGTGAGGCCTTTAGCAGTGGGAATTTAGGTAAGGCATTGGGGTTAAGAAGGGACAAGGGAAGAGAAGCCCTCTGCAGATGTAATCATCATATTTGGAACCCAATGCTTACAATGTCCACCAGACACTCTGGTGCCCTAATATATCCCAGTAGGGGCTTGTAAAATAGAGTTAAAACGTTTTTAGATGTTTAATTTGAAATATACTCAACTGTGTATATCACAGTTTGTAATTTATTTTGAAGCTAGTCATTGAGAATAAAATTGAGATATAATGAAGTAATCATAAAGTGTACTTTATTATTTGTCATAAATAAATAACAAGCGTTAGTGGTCATTCATGATTTGTTTTATTTTTTATATGAAAGCTATTTGTTTCCCATGCACAAAACTTGAGAGCTCATCTACTTACTCACTAATGATGTGAAACTGAAGTTACCATGTCAAAGTTCTATTTTGAAGGATAGCAGTGCCCTGTGTCCAAGGCAGGACTTTCCTCTGTGCCTCAAACACCAGTTGAAAAGCCGCATTGCAATATATGTGTTAACCCTCCTCAAGGCCGAGAAATGTTTGTTGTATCAGTGGCAGAACCTGAAAGAAATCCACGAGGCAGAATTAGGTGGATATTTATCCTTCTCCTTTGTAATTTTGCACAATCTGCATTTTTTTTTTTTGAGTGGGGGTCTTACTCTCACCTAGGCCTGAGTGCAGTGGCAGCATGATCATGGCTCACCACAGTCTCGACCCCCCGGGCTCAGGCAATCCTTTCATCCCAGCCTCCTGAGTAGCTGGGACTTTAGGCGCATGCCAGGACACTGGCTAATCTTTCTGATTTTTTTTTTTTTTTGTAGTTACTTGGCTGGTCTTGAACTCTTGGGCTCAAGTAATCCTCCCACCACGGCCTCCCAAAGTGCTGGGATTACAGACATGAGCCACTGCAGCAGGCCCATATCTGCATCTATATTATTAAAGTGCTTATTGTTGTCATTTCATAATTTGTTTATAACTCAGCTCCACAACTTTGAAATGCTGGAGAGCAAGGTTTGAGTCATATGTTTATCTTTGTAACCAGGTAACCAACCATAGAGTTTAGCACAAATTACTTCCCCAAATTTAAAGGATTAACCACAGTCAAGGACTAAAATATTGGGTAATCAGGCAAATGTCCTAAACCAGAAATTATCCCAGTGTTTTTATCACTGAAGGTCCTTTTAAAACTATTATTCCATACCATGAATTTTATGTTTTAACAGATTTCTACTGAACAAACTGCAGTTTAAAAAATAATCTCTGGCTTCTGACACACCCTCATCATCCATTGAACATGACTTTTGGGAATAACAAGATGCTCCAGGCATATATATATGTGTGTATATATATATATATTCTTTCCTTCCTTCCTTCCTCCCTCCCTCCCTATCTTTCTTCCTTTTCTTCCTCCCTTTCTTTCTCTTTCTCTTTTCTTTCCTTCCTTCCATCTTCCTTCCGCCTTCTTTTGCCCTCCCTCTCTCCCTTCCTTCCTTTCTTACTTCCTTCCTCTTTTTTCAAGAGATAGGCTCTTGCTATGTGGTTCACGCTGAGCTCAATTTCCTAGGTTCAAGCAGTCCTCCCACCTCAGTCTCCTGTATAGCTGGGACTACAGTCAAGCACCACTGTGCCCCAACCCAGCATTCTTCTAATTGCTCTCCATGCTTCTTCACTTGCTCCTATAAGGCCAGTTCCCCACATAAAGCTAGATAAATTTTTCTAAAACATAAATCATGTGTCTCTTCTCTGCTTAAAGTGTGCCAATAGCTTCCCATTACAGTTAGGAAAAAAACTCTGAAAACAAAGATAAAGACTGATTTAAAAGCAAACACTATATATGGCATGCATATTAGTCTGGGCTGCTACGACAAAATACCACCAACTGGTTAATTTATAAACCTTAGAAATGTATTTCTCACTGTTATGGAGGCTGGGAAGCCTAAGACCAAGATGCTGGTGTTAGCATTTGGTAAGGGCTGCTCTCTGCTTCCAAGATGGCTCCTTGTTGCTCTATTCTCACCTAGCAGAAAGCCAAGATGGTACTGTCTTCAACTATTTACAAGAAGTGAATTCCATTCAAGACTTAATCACTTCCCAAAGAGAGCACATCTCTTAATACTGTTGCATTGGGGACTAAGCTTCAATACAAATTTTGGAGGGGACATCATCATACAAACTATGCAGCATAGTAGGCGTTCAGTAAATATTTGCTGACTGAATGAATAAATAAAACAGACATTCAAAACAAATAGAAAATTTAGAAAGTAAAAGGATATACTCTCTCCTTTTTCTATCACCTCACGCTCAAAGAGTAAATTCCCTTAGATATGTATGGTATCAATCTTTTCAGAACCTAACTACTTGACTGTTATCTCTATTCCCACCATAGGGTAAGCTACCACCACCTGTGTATTATTGTTTGCATTTTCACAACAACTCCCTATTATTCCGGTGTCTGACTTTGCCCCCTTCACTTTATTTTCACAAAGGCCAGACTAGTGCTGTTAAAACTGGCCAGACTTGCCAGGTGTGGTGGCTCAAGCCTGTAATCCCAGCACTTTGGTAGGCCGAGGCTGGAGGACTGCTTGAGCCCAGAAGCTTAAGACCAGCCTGTGCAACACAGCAAGCCCTTGTCTCTAAAAGAAACAAACAAACAAATAAAAATAAAAAACTTGTTGGATCACATCACTTCTCTCTTAAAACCCTTCAACAGCTTTCCATTTTACTCCGGACAAAAGCCAAACAGCTTTAAATGGCCAACAAACCCTGTATTCATTATCTGTTACTATGTAACAAAGTTTCTGAAACTTAGACATAGATTTATAAACCCACAGTTTCTGTAGGCCAGGCATCTGGGCCCAGATTGTGATCAGTTTATCAACTGGAGCTGTAGTTGTTCCAAGGCCTGGCTGAGGGAAGCTCTGATGCCAAGCTCATGTGACTGTTGGCAGGCTTTGGGTCACTGCTGACTGTTGGCTGGAGATGTCAGTTCTTCGTCACATAGCCCTCTCCATGAGGCTATTTACAATATATTGGTGGCTTGCTATCCCCAGGGTGAGAGGCCTGTGTGAGTGTGTGTGTGTGTGTGTGTGTGTGTGTGTGTGTGTGTGTGTGTGAGAGAGAGAGAGAGAGAGAGACAGAGACAGATGTTCCCTAATGTCCTTCCATTGTTTATACTTCTCTAGGGTATTTATTTCTATCCAATATATCATGTGCTTTACTCATTGTCTGTTTCCTTGTTTCTCCATCCTATTATAATATAAGCTCTATTATAACAGAGCAGGAAACTCTGTCTTGTTCACTGTCTGATTAATCTGCAGTTATTAGAACAATGTTGAGCATGTTGAAAACAAATACTGAATAAAGGAAATCATTTCAAAGAGAATTTGAGGAGTCTTAAAAACAGATATTCATCTGCTGTGAGACATTGTAGTATAAAATTACTGCAAAAGACTGTTCATAAAATAGAAACAACAGAGATGACTGTACACTCTAAAAGGAGAGAAAAATTAAACACTCTCCCCAAATACACACCTAAAGACAAAAACTCAACAATATAAAGAATACCATTATTCTCTCTCTCTCTCTCTCTCTCTCTCACACACACACACACACACACACACACACACACACACACACACACACATAATGACTGACAGATAGACTTTGCCATATATGGTTATGAATAATAACCAATTTTCAAGTTGGTTTTTTTTTTTTAGTTGGAGTCTTACTCTGTTGCCCAGGCTGGATTGCAGTGGCACACTCACAGCCACCACAGCGTTGAACTGCTAGGCTCAGGTGATCCTCCCATCTCAGTCTTCCAAGTAGATGGAACTACAGGCATGTGCCACTATGCCCGGCTAATTTTTTGATTTATTGTAGAGATGAAGTCTTGCCAAGTTGACCAGGCTGGTCTTGAATCCATGGGCTCAGGAAATCCTCTCACCTCGGCCTCCCAAAGTGCTGGGATTATAGACATGAGTCACTCTGCCCGGTCAATTTTCAAGTTTAATTCTTAGTCTTGGAGTCGTGATCTGGACCCTTGGTCTTGAAGTCACGACCTAGACCCTTGGCCTTGGTGTCACGATTGGGACCCTTGGCTTTGGTGTCATGACCGGGACCGTTGGTCCTGGAGTCACAGCCTGGACCCTTGGTTCTGAAGTCACGACCTGGACCCTTGGTCCTGAAGTCACGACCTGGACCATGGTCGTTGAGTCATGACCTAGACCTTTCATTACAGCACTAGAGAGTTGGGTTTTCAGGATAGAAGCAGCATTCTTATCTTCTCCTAGAAGAAGAATCACACCTGAAAGGAAAGATAGTCAGCTCCACTGCATATACATATGTATGTATTTATTCATTATAGAGATAGAGTCTCATTATGTTGCCCGGGCTGGTCTCAAACACTTGGCCTCAAGCAGTTCTCCAGTATCAGCTTCCCAAAGTGCTGGGATTGCAGGCATGAGACACCACACCCAGCCAAAACACATAAATTCTTTTTGTTTCCCTTTCCCTTTGCTTCTTCTTCAATTTTTTCCCTTTTATAAACTGCCATGATCCTATTGGTCAGCATTCAATCTGACTTGGGTACCCAGTTCAGTTATCTTGTATCAGTTGAGAAAAGTACATATCAGATTAATTAAAAATAAGTTGAAAGACTAATAGTAAACATGTTTTGCCCAACAGAGGTCAATAAGGGACATACTTCATCTTTAAGTATGCATTTCGGATGGGTGCAGTAGCTCATGCTTGTAATCCCAGCAGTTTGAGAGACTGAGGCCAGAGGATCACTCTAGGCAACATAGTGAGATCTCGTCTCTACAAAAAATTAGCCAGGTATGGTGGCACATGCCTGTAGGCCCAACTACTCTGGAGGCTGAGGTGGAAGGATTGTCTGAGCCCAGGAAGTTGAGGCTGTGGTGAGCCGTGATTGTGTGCCTTCATTCCAGTCTGGATGACAGAGTGAGACACTGACTCAAAAAAAAAAAGTGCATTTCATCTCCAAATGTTTTTCTCATAGAATAGAATATACTCATTCCTCCCATATCTGAACATAGCTAAAGTAATAGATTCCCACACTTTTCCTCGTGTTTTCCGCCTCCCCTTTTGTAGCTCCTGGCCATAATGGGAGCTGTGATTGCTCTCCTTTATATCTGGTTGTATTCCCAGAGCTTCCATTTCCACCTGGCACATCTTTATGCCCATTTTGGATACACCAGCACTCAGCATATTTTTGGGCAGAGATACCTGCAAGGTAATTTTGAGCCTCTGGTGTCATTTTACTGGGGGAAGAGAGGGAGGGAGAGGGTATGCTGGTTAGAGCTCTATGTCTGTAGGTTTATAGGTTTTAGCATTAAGTAGTTAATTTTCTATCATATATTTTATGCTTACCCAGGAGCCAGTGTGGTGAAGGATGAAGAGAGGGCAATGCATTGGTTTAGGTAAGAAGATGAAATCTACCAACAAGCCAAACTCTTGAGTTATCTATTCAGTAAGCACAGGTTTAACATTCCTCCTCTGAAATGCTTTGGACCAGAAGTGCTTGGGATTTTGGATTTTTTTTTTCTTTCAGATTTTGGAATATTTGCGTTATACTTACTGGTTGAACATCCTTATTCTGAAAATCTTAAATTCAAAATGCTCCAATGAGATTTTCCTTTGAGTGTCCTGTTGGTGCTCACAAAGTTTCAGAGTTTGGAGCATTTCAGATTTTGAATTTTCAGATTAAAGATATTCAACCCATGCTGAAATATAAAACCTTATGGTTTTAGTGTTTTCCTTAGAACACAAACAAGCTAGAGATCTAAACTCTCTTAATGTTGAAGTTTTGGTTTCTTCTCTACTTTTTCCACTTAGTGATGGGGCCCGTGCATTTTAAAACAGTCAACACAATGTAAACAAACAGAAGACACGTTTTCAAAGAGCCAAACTGAGGAACATGTACCATTCTAGGTCAAGATTCAGAACATCAATAATTTTTTAATCGTGTTCTGTGTTAGCATAACCTGGTTTGTTAAGGTTTGAGCTCTTGATTATAAGAGATTAATTAATTTAAACTTCACAAACTGGGATACATAATACTTTTTTTTTTTGAGTCAGAGTCTTACTCTTGTCACCCAGGCTAGAGTGCAGTGGCACAATCACGACTACCCCAGTGTCGACCTGCTGTGCTCAGGTGATCCTTCCACCTCGGCCTTCCAAGTAGCTGGGACTTCAGGCACGTGCCACCAAGCCCAGCTAATTTTTTGATGTATTATAGAGACAGAATCTTTCCATCTTGTCCTGGGTAGTCTTGAACTTCAGGTTGAACTCTCACCTCAGTCTCCCAAAGTGCTGGGATTACAGGCTTGAGCCACAGTGTCCATCCTAGGCTGCATGTTAGAATCACCTAGGGAGCTTCTGAAAAATACTGATGCCTGGCTCCAGACTGATTTAAATAAACAGCAAAAGATATCCATGTGAGTGTGATATGCTGCCAGGTCAAAGTACTCCAGAAGTCTACAGTGGTTAATCAAGTGAACATGAACCAGCAGAAGATGCCACTTCAGGAACATATTCCAAAGCTGAAAGTGGATGTTCTGATAAAGTTCACCTGGCCACAGAAGAAACGCCTTTGAGAATCAGGAGGGAAACGACCTGGCTCCAGAATGGCACAGTGTGTTTGGTGATTATACTTGCTCCTGAGAGCGTAAAGGTGATTGCCCTTGCTCCTGGGAGAGTAGGCCACACCCCCGTCACGTTGGCGCCACCAGGTGGGCACTTTTTAGAAGTGCAGCATCAGAGGCCCACTGCAGCAGAATCTTCATTTTAACAAGATCCCTGGGGTGACCAGTATATACATACGAGTTTTAAAATTGTCCCCTCAACAATATTTTGTAAGCCTGGCTCTCACATGGGACCACAAAAAACAAGAATCACCTGTATTCTACAACTGTTAAAAACTACTTTTGACATTTTGGAAGGTATTGATGCTTTTCCAATTAATACATATGTATATATAATATACATTAATTTACTTAAAGATTTTACTATTTTATACTTAGTCCTTTTTCTAGTTTCTTACTATCACAAGCTGTTGCTGTAAAGAGCCTTTTATATACATCTTTTTTGCAAGTCTGATTATTTCTTCACAAAAAAAATAAAAAAATTGTATAATCAGGTTATAAAAGGATCATTTCTAAGGCTTTTGATATATCTTGCTAAACTATCCTGAGAGATTGTCCAAGTTTACTCTAGAATAAATGCTAAATACCTCATAGACTGGTCAATAACATTTCTAATCATTTGTTAATCTTTGTTAATTTGAATAACAACATAGATGAACATTTTTTCATTTTATTAGTTATGAGGTTGAACATTGTTTCTAAATATCTATTGGTAATTTTTATTTCTTTTCCTGCCAATTGCCTATTCATACTGTCTACCCATTTTTTTCTCCTTGGATTTTTCACTCACTGCAAACATTTTTATGCATTAAAGATAGCAAACCTGGGCAACCCCCTTGGGTCCCCTCCCACTATGGGAGTTTTTCTGTCCTCTCAATAAATCCTGCTTTCTAAAAAAAAAAAAACAAAAAAAACCAAACCTTTGTATATTTCTCTGTATTTCTGACAACTTTTTTCTTAATAAATCAATAAATGAAAAGAACTGCAAAGTAACAAGATAATAATTATGTAATCTGTCCATTATGGTGGCCACCAGTCACCTATGGCTATAATTTAAATGAATTAAGGTTAAAATTTATTTCCCTACATTTTAAGTATTCGATAACCACAAGGGTCTAGTGGCTACTGTATTGGCCAATGAAGACATAGATCACACCCATCTTTGGCAAAATTTCTACTGGAATGTACTGGCATTTTGCATTTATATTTCAGCAACTGGAAATAGTGCTTGAGGATCAGGTTACATGTTGCCAAATTTTGAAAATTCACAGTTGGTCTCTTCCTGCATTTTGATTTACTGAATATTTTGGAGAGAAGGGTATAATTATAATAATATTTGGGAAAACTGATGAAAGGTTTGGAGCAAATACATGGATTGATTTTTTTTAAGGTACTGTACTTATTTCAAGAAAGAGAAACTTTTTAATAAGTGAGGTTTATTAGCATTTGTCAAGAGGTGTGATAGCATGAAGATAACAGTTTCTAGTAATGATCGCATATCTTTATTGGAGCTGTCTTTCTTTTAAAGTGGATACTTTCTCTCTTTCTCTCTCTCTCTCTCTCTCCCCTCCTCTCTCTCTCTCTCTCTCTCTCTCACACACACACACACACACACACACACACACACACCCCTTTTATTTTTGACTGGAGTCTCCAGCTAGAGTGTAGCAGCATACTCACGGCCACTGCAGCCTCAACCTTCTGGACCCTGGTGATCCTCCTACCTCAGCCTTCCAAGTAGCTGGAACTACAGACACATGTCACTATGCCCGGCTTATTTTTTGATTTATCGTAAAGACAAAGTCTCACCGAGTTGCCCAGGCTGGTCTGGAAGCCCTGGGCTCAGGCAGCCCTCTGGCCTCTGCCTCCCAAAGTCCTGGGAGCTGGGATAACAGGTGTGAGCCACCACACCTCAGAGGCCAAGGGGATGCTTTTTCACAGAGCTGTTTCCTTGTTATTTTATAGCATGCTTCCCCTGTCACCAGTCCCCATTCTTCTTTCCTTTTTAGACAAGCCTCCCAGTAGGACCATCCCCATGCTGCCTTTAACCTTGTATATTAGGAACACTGAAAAACTTGACTGGCTTTGTGGATGAAGGTTGAGGAAATTAGTTGCCTTTTCCCTTTTAGCTCACGTCATTCCTTTCTTACTTGACCCCCTTGTATATCATCTACAATTGACAGGGAAAAGCATCTTCTATGTAGCTCACTTCCTGCTATTGTCTTCCTATGTTCTTACATTGCTGAGTTATGATAAAAGTCACAAAGCAAGGGAATCCAACATTGATATATGTACATAGATCCCACTGATTAAATTTGGGAATCCAAGATTGATATATGTGTATAGTCCCACCGATTAAATTCTTTGGGGATTCTGTGAACCTAAAATGAAAGGCCAGGTGATGTTGTGGTCCCTACGCTCCCCTGTGAATTAATTCCAAAGTCCCTTCAATGTACCATCTTTATAGCATTTTCTTACACACAGAATAGAACAGGTAAAAATATAAGGTAACTCACTCTCTTTGGGCACAAATGACCTTTGTTATATTGGACTAATCCTCTTTTGATTATTCACAATTATCAAGAGATATATACTACTACGTTCTCTGAAGAAGATTTTCTTTCTTTTTTTTTTTCTTAAATTTATTGTAGAGACGAGGCATCACCATGTTGCCAAGGCTGGTCTTGAACTCCTGGGCTCAGGTAATTCTCCCACCTCAGCCTCCCAAAGTGTTGGGATTATAGACATGAGTCACCACTCCTGGCCCTCTTAATGTTTTTGAGTAGTTCATAGTCTGTGACATTTTTATGCAGCTATTTTGAGTCATAGACATTTTGAAAGGGCCCCCAAAATAAACCATAAACTTTTAGCATGTTTTTTAAAAAAGTAACTCAATTGACATCTATTCCATTACCAAGTAATATGTACAGCCACCTCCCAGAACTGCATCCTTTAATCTTCTGCCTCAGGCTAAGGTTGGGGGAGGACCAGGTTTAGGAAGAGGGAGGCTCAGGAAGGGGCCGAGGATGGGGTGAATCTTGGGAACTGGCACAATAGCCAGGGTTGCTAGTTGTAATGAAATCCTGAAATGACCACTTTCAGGCAACCAAATCAAAATGGCGAAGCCAATATATTCTATTTTACATCTGATGGTTGCCAGATGGGAGGTTGTGTAGAACCCCTCTCTAGTTAGCACTCTCAAACCAAAATAAAGAATGTACTTGCAAGAGAGGGGCACCTCAGATATTACATAAGATTTTTGGTTAGAAAAACTCCTCTAAATAGGGGAAAAGAATCCAGCTGGGCTCTGATGGTTTAGGAATATTTCTTTAGGTAGCTGTGATTTTATTATGAAGACATATATGATGAAACCCAGATGAAATAGCATGTGTTTCCCTCAGGACCTTAGAATGAGTTTAGACAGGCATTCATCTGGTCCATGGCCTGAATACTTGGGCATGCAGGTGCCTTTGGTTGACTCTTGACTCTGCCGGACTAAATAGTTGCCTTTCTCAGGGAAACAGAAAAGTTCCTGGATATTGCTGCAAGACAGGGGATACAAGAAGCCCAAGAACTTCTGGAGAATTTTATTTGAACTACAAGCAAGCTCTGGCCAACTAGAAGAATAGGGAGTTTTTATAAACCATAATGTGTGTTCTGCATGCTCTTCCTGGATCACGGAATGTTTTGCCATCGCTTGTCCACTGTGGCTTTGCAGTGCTTTGTGGCACTTTCAATGGAAGCTGCTTTAAGTTATAGTTTTATATGCAGCTGCATTGTTAATCTGCTGGCCAAAATCCTTTTTTCTGAGTCAGGGTCTCACTCTCAGGCTGGAGTACAGTGGCATGATAATGGCTCACCATAGACTTGACCTCCTGGGCTCAGGCAATCCTTTTGCCTCAGCCTCCCACGTAGCTGGGCCTACAGACATGTGCCACCACACCAGTTAATTTTTTGATTTTTTTTGCAGAGGCGAGGTCTCACTCTGTTGCTCAGGCTGGTCTCGAACTCTTGAGCTCAAGCTATTCCCCCTCCTTGGCCTCCCAAAGTGTTGAGATTATAGGCGTGAGCCACTGTACATGACCTCAAATCCTTTAAACAAGATGTTGCTTACATGTTTTTCTAAGATCTAGGTTTGACCTCTTCTGGCTAGAGGAGCATTGTCTTTGGATTTCATTACTGCTCACTTCAGCTAAATTTCATTAAAGTTGGTGAGCATTCTGTTAAATGGTGGGCAGAAAAGAAGGAAGAAACCTGTCACACCAGTGATTTGGCTTCTTGGATGTGTTAGTTGGCATCCACTAAAGGAGCTAAACTCATTATTAGCCTAATCTATGAAATGTGATGTTCTGCTTAAAATAAGGCTGTTTTCATGTCTCTCCATTTCAATTTTCCGCTCTGTTTGGTTTCTATGGTATTTTATTGTATTCCCTTTTTGTATTATAAAAAATCCTTTATGAAGGTAAAAGAGGCTATGATTACTGTCAATGAAAGGGAAAAGGATAAAGTATAAGAGCTAACATTTACTGAATACCTGCCACATGGAAGGAATTTTTCTGCTTTGTAAGTATTTTAGCATTCACTAGTTATAAACATCTTATTAGGTGGGTTGTATCATCACTCCCATTTTAGATTGGAAGCAGAGGTGTAGAGAATTAAATAATACACACAGGGTCAGGGTCACAGAGTGAGGGCTAGAGTGGGGTTTTGAACATTGGCAGTCTTATTCTAGAGCCAACATACTTTTCTTTTTTTTGAGTTGGAGTCTCACTCTGTTGCCCAAGCTAGAGTATAGTGGCACAATCAAGGCTTCTGCAGCCTTGACCCGCTGGGCACAAGTGATCCTTCTGCCTCAGCCTTTCTCAGCTGCGACTACAGGCATGTGCCACCAAGCCTGGCTAATTTTTTTATTTACTCTAGAGACAAGGTCTTGCCAAGTTGTCCAGGCTGGTCTCAAGCCCCTGGGCTCAGGCAATCCTCTCGCCTTGACCTCTTTAAATATTGGGATTACAGGTGTGAGCCTCTGTACCCGGCTTATTCTACTTTTGATGAGCATTTAGGTTAATTCTAGTTTCTGGCTATTAGGAAAAAGTTACCCATGAGCATTTGTGTTAATGTATTTGGATGGATATAAACACTCATTTCTTTTGGTTATATACCCAGGAATAGATATATATACCTACTATCACTGGATAGTAGGGTATGCATATGTTTACCTTTATTTAGTTCTGTCAAATATTTTTCCTAAGTGATTATTTTACACTCCCACTGTCAGTTCATGAAGTTCCAGTTCTCCACATTCTTGCCAACATTTGGTGATGTCAGTCTTTTTTTTTTACTTTATGTTTTATTTTTATTTTTTTGAGTTAGAGTCTCATTCTGTTGCTCAGACTGGAGTGCAATGACATGTTCACAGCCACTGCAGCCTCGATCTGCTGGGCTCAGATCCTTCCACCTCAGCCTTCCAAGTAGCTGGAACTGCAGACACGTGCTCCCATGCCCAGTTAATTTTTTGATTTATTGTAGAGATGAGATCTTGCCAAGTTGCCCAGGCTGGTCTCAAACCCCTGAGCTCAGGCAGGCCTCTCGCGTTGGCCTCCCAAAGTGTTGAGATTACAGGTTTGACCCACCGTGCGCGGCCAGACCTAGTCAGTGTCCAGTGGAATCGTATCATAGTTTTAATTTGCATTTCTCTGGTAAGTAATAATGGGGAGCACACCTGTTTGGAGATGTTAGAGAAAGGGGGTTGGGTACACTTTGCAGAATATACTAAATTCTAGATTCCCAAAAGAAGCCTCTCTGATTTCTCGGAGGAGAGCTGTCCTGTGTACCCATACTCTCAGAGGTATTTTCTCAGAGTAATGTGCAAACCTAATGGTATGTTGACAGCTTTCAATGATCTGAACAGAACTTGTTTTCTTTGTTTGTTTTCTGAGATAGGATCTTGCTCTGTCACCCAGGCTGAAGTGCAGTGGTTCAATCATAGCTCCCTGCAGCTTTTACCTCCTGGGTTCAAGGGATCCTCTGGCCTCAGCCTCCCAAGTAGCTGGGACTACAGGTATTCACCTCTGTACCTGGCTAACCTTTTCTTCCTTCTTTCCTTCCTTCCTTCCTTCCTTCCTTCCTTCCTTCCTTCCTTCCTTCCTTCCTTCCTTCCTTCCTTTCTTTTTCTTTCTTTCTTTCTTTCTTTCTTTCTTTCTCTCTCTCTCTCTCTCTCTCTCTCTCTCTCTCTCTCTCCCTCCCTCCCTCCCTCCCTCCCTCCTTCCTTCCTTCTTTCCTTCCTTCCTTTCTTCCTTCCTTCCTCCCTGAAAGGAAGGAAAGTCGTTTCAGGGTTTTGCTATGTTGCCTAGGCTAGTCTTGAATTCCTGACCTCAAGTGAACCTCCTGCTTCCACCTACCAAAGTGTTTAGATTATAGTCATGAGCCACCACACCTGGACAGAACAAGGGATTTTATTGTAGACTGTCACCCTGCAATTTTCTGGTACAGTGGACATAAACCTGGCCAGGTCACCAGAGAGAATATAACTAGTAGTTCCTTGAATTCAATTAGGATAATTTTCTCATAATCATGATTTATCACAAAGAATTTTCTAGGGTACAATTTGTACAATGCTGCCAAGTAAACAATATCAAATGAGACCTTGTTATTAGTAAGATCTACTTGAATTTTGATTTGAGTATGACAATAATATATTTTAATTTTATTAGAAAATATTATTTGACATGTGATAAAAACTGAGTTAAATTGTTGGTGAATGGCTTACACAAGTACCCAGTGACTACATATTATCTAAATGAATGTTTTGGGTTCTTGGCCCAGGGCCAAACTTACTACCAGGAACTACTCATGCAGCATTGTATATATGTTTATCCCACAAATCGAACAGAAGTATTTGTTTATGTAACTTAATTTAACTTTTTTAAAGTTTTAAAACAAAGTTTGTTAGCAAGGAAAAGAGAGGGAAGATTCATGGCAGAAAGACCTCCCATGGAGATTTTATTTATTTATTTATTTTTGAGTCAGAGTCTCACCTAGACCAGCTGGGTTGAGGTGACCTTCTGGCTCAGCCTTCCAAGTAGTTGGAACTACAGGTGTGTGCCACCACACCTGGTTAATTAAAAAAAAAAATTTATTGTAGCCTGGCTCGGTGGCTCAGCTTGTAGTCCCACGCCTTGGGAGGCTGAGGTGAGTGGATTGCCTGCGCCCGTGGGTTCGAGACCCACCTGGGCAACTTGGTGAGAACTCATCTCTACAGTAAATCAAAAAATTAGCTGGGTGTGGTAGTGCGTGTCTATAGTTCCAGCTACTTGGAAGGCTGAGGCAGAAGGATAGCCAGAGCCCAGCAGGTCGAGGCTGCGGTGGCCGGGAGTGGCCATTGCATTCCAGTCTGGGCTACAGAGTGACACTCCAACTCAAAAAAAAAAAAAAAAACATAATGTAGAGATGAGGTCTCACCAAGTTGTCCAGGCTGGTCTCAAACCCCTGGAATCAGGCGATCCTCTCTCCTCTGTCTCTCAAAGTGCTGGGATTATAGGCATGAGCCATTGTTCCTGGCTGAAATTTATTTTGTTTGAAAAAACAAAAACTTGGAGCAGAAGTATAGAATAGAAAATAACTACAAATATAAGCTGTTTTGCTAATTGTTTTATAACAATTAACAATAAACTAGTACAGAGAATGCCCTTGTATGAAACACAATAAAGGTTCAAAGATTGTTGTTCTCTTAGCAAGGCAGAAAATTTCTGTCTCTGGTATTTGGAATTTAGACTGCTTTTCTTTGTTTTTGGTCACTGGGTGTGTGGCACAGTCCATGATTTTTTTTTTTTATTGAGTTGGGCGTCTCACTCTGTCTCCCAGGCTGGAGTGCAGTGGCATGATCATAGGTCACCACAGACTCTACCTCTTGGGCTCAGGTGATCCTTCCACCTCAGCCTCCTGAGTAGCTGGGATTACAGGCATGCATCACCATGCCTGTTGAATTTTTTTTAATGTTTTGGTAGAGATGAGGTCTTTCGAGGCTTGTCTCGAACTCCTGGGCTCAAGAATCCTCCTGCTTCGGTCTCCCAAAGTGCTGGGATTACAGGTATAAGCCATCGGGTCTGGCCCCAGTCCATGCTTTCAACTGAATTTGAACAGAAGAATGGTCGCTTGGCCCAGGTACAAGTAGGTGAACTGTTTGGCTTTATGTATTGCATAACTACCGACGTTCCTGCCCACGATGTGATGCCTGGGGGGACTGTGCTTGTCAATCCCTCTGATACAGACTGTGGGTCCTTTTCTATGTTATATTTCTCCAGTGTCTGAAAAGCGCACTCCACTGAGCTCTGTTGTATCTCTTCCATGATCCCAGTTTTGATCACCATCTTTTGGTCAGTGGAACTCACAGAAGACACTGATCTCCTGCGGGACGTACTTGCACAGCTCAGGCCAACAGAGCGACCATCACTACAGAAGCGTGGCACATCTAAGTATTTTTTGTTCTTGTTTTTTGAGTCAAGGTCTTACTCTGTTGCCCAGGCTTGAGTGCAGTGGCACAATCATGGCTCACAGGGGCCTTGACTTCCTGGACTTAGGTGATCCTTCTGCCTCAGCCTCCCAAGTAGCTGGGACTACAGGTGTGTGCCACCACACCTGGCTAATTTTTTGATTTTTTTTTTAAGAAGTGAGGTCTTACTATTTTACCCAGGCTGGTCTAGAACTCGTGGGCTCAAGCTATCCTCCCACTTCAACCTCCCAGAGTGCTGGGATTACAGGCTTGAGCTACCGTGCCCAGCTGCATTTTAGATTCTTTTTTTTTTCTAGCAGGTCTCCTACGAAAGACAATCAGAGGTGGAGAGATGTCAATCTTTCCAGAGGTTACCAGTAACCCACCCTCTTTAGCATATCAATTGTTGTAAAAATATATCTAGTTTCTTAGTTAAGAACAAAAGTGCAGTGTTTCTTTTTCGAGGGAGACTCATCCGTGCCAGGCTTTCTGGAACAAAACTTTCACTTGTCCTTTCTTTTCTCCTTCTTGCTAATAAACGGTTTTAAAACTTTGCTGGCCACTCTAAAATTTATTTTTACAGTAGAGTCAAAGAATCCATGAGTTTTCACCGTAGCCCACCCAGCATAACTTTGAGGACTGTTTTCAACCAGGGGGAAAAAAAGTTGTTGGGGGTGAGATGGGGTGAATTGGAAGGGTGGGGCACAGGCGTCATGCCATTTTGAGTCAAAAACCGCTGAACAATTAGCACAGTGTGGGCAGGTAGCTCCCACCCATCATGAAATGGGCAAACACATGAAAAGAATCTCCCCCCAACTTCCCACTAAAACAATTCACTGAAGCCTAATGCAGCCTCTCACAGCAATGAAAGCTGGTATGCTGATGCCAATGGATTTCTAGAACACTTAAGGTTAGGGTCCCAGCCTCAGCAGGGTCTCCAGGATGTTAGGTCAGGTCTGTTGGGTGTGTGAGTGTCTGGTGCCACAAGAAAGATGCAAAGAATTGCACAGAAATTAGATGAGAACTTATAGTTTATTTAGAAGGTGAGTGAGTGAGAGAGAGTGAGAAAGAGGAGATTCACCACTCCAAGGCAGGGGTGGGGGCCAAAGCCAGGAAGCATGGCAACAACCATAGCTGAAAGAGACATGGCCACATCAGAGTCTAGTAGGGCAATGACTGTATTTTAGATTCTTAATGAGACTTTGATAGCTAGTCATTTTCTGTCGGTACTGAGGAAAGCATAGAACGTCCTTCTGCTCTTGCCCCACCCCACCCATTCCATTCTCTTGAGGAAGCGGAAGCACACACTTGCATGTGCCAGCCTTAGAAACTACTGTCCCAGCTTTGTGATCTTGAACAAGTGGCTAGACCTTCAGATCCCTAGTTTCCCTGGATGTGCAGTAGTTACTACCTCATAGTGTCGGTGTGTGCTAATGTTGAAAAAGCACACCAACACAAGCTTCCACACAAAGTCATCAAACTGAAGGTTATGCTAAGATTGTCTGCATGAGAAAATGAGACAATAATCATTTTTTTGTCAGAGGTGGACTTACAGGGAAACAAGTGATGTTCAGACTTTAATGAAGTTTGACCCTCACTAGCAAGGACCCCTTGTAAGTAAGTGTACTCAAAATAAGATACTTTGGGTGTGGTGGCTCCCACCTGTAATCCTAGCACTTTGGGAGGCCAAGGCAGGAGGATTGTTTGAGTCTAGGAGTTCGAGACCAGCCTGGGCTACATAGTGAGAACCCCATCTCTAAAAAAAAATTGCCAGGCATGGTGGCTTGTGCCTCTAGTCCCTGCTACTTGAGAGGCACCTAAGTCCAGGAGGTCAAGTCTGCAGTGAGCCATGGTCATGCCACTGCACTCCCAGTTTGGGTGACAGAGTGAGACTCCCAACTCAAAAACAAAAACAAAACAACCCACAACCAAAACAAACAAACAAAAAAGATATTTTACCTACAATTGGCCAGGCTTTTTCACTTCGACTTCTTCTCCATCACATCTGCCCTTGCGCCAACTGACATTGGAGGGTTGCAGGCATTCTTGGCTTTCAGTTTTGGAAAAGTTAAACTGGGAATATATTTAATTTGGGGTTATGGGATATATTTGACTCATTCTTCTACACATATTTGAGTTACTTTCAGTTGTCTTGTGTTGGAATGGCTTCTAGAAAGCCTCTAACTGCCCACTGGGCTATGCAAAGGTTCAGGGCCAGAGGTGTGGCCAAGCTGTTAAGTGTGTGTAGAGTATCCAGCATCGGATGTATGTGTGGTAGAAGAGGAAATGGTTTAATATATCATTTAGATGCAACTGGTGGAAAATTCTTCTAACCCTCAGAACTTACATGGTAAAGAAACTTGGTTAGACATCTTCCTAATATTGACTACAATCCTAAAAACTTATATGACGTTACCAATTTTGAGTTGTGAACCTGAAAGAAACTTTTCTAAACTATCAATAAAATAAATATGGAACAACCCTGCATAAAAAGATATTGAGGCTGGATGCAGTGGCTCACACCTGTAATCCCAGCACTTTGGGAGGCTGGGGCAAGATTACTTGAGCTCAGGAGTTTGAGTACAGCCTGGGCAACATAGCAAGACCCGTCTCTACAAAAAAATAAAAAAATAAGCTGGGCATGCCTGGTGGTGCATGCCTGAAGTCTCAGCTATTTTGGAGGTTGAGGCGTATGGATCTCCTGAACCCAGGAGATTGAGGCTATGGTGAGCCACGATCATGCCACCTCACTCCACCTGGGCAACAGAGAGACACTCCAACTCAAACAACATCAACAACAACAACAACAACAACAACAACAACAACACTTTTGGTCACACACTGGTTGAATCCTCCTTTGCTTGTGATCATAAATCTTGCTGCCAATGAATGACCCAGAAAGAACTTGTAGACACACCTCTTAGTTTGTGGTTCTCCTTGGCTGTGAGTTATGACACACTATGAAACTGAGAAACCTGAATTACATAATATTTGTAGGGACAGGATTTTTTAAACATTTCATTCTGCTCCCACGCGGCTTCATTTCCTTTGAGTGAGGCAAGTACAAATTGGCTTTGCATGACTGAAGGGGAAAATGGGGGTTCTTTGCCTCCTTCCTTTCCAGGGTAATCACACAGAAGACTTTGACCCTACATACTCTTGACCAGGCATGATGTAAGCAAACATCAGATAAAGGGACTGTGCCCCAGAATTCAATAGCTGGAGAATACAACAGCATCCTCATAGTTACTTTATTGGTAAAGAAACTGAGGGAAGCACGAGGAGGTCCAGCTGATTTATCAAGGACACAACATTTGGGATTAAACTCGACTACTGGATTAACTTGGCTCTAAAACTTGCTACTTCAACGATCCACTTTGAAAACGTGAAAGAAGATTTACCTTGAATGTACTTGGGTATTGATGTTTCCTTGGAAACAGATTCTAAATTAAAAGTGAAATAGTGATTGAACACATTCAGTTTTGTTAAAAAAAATTGTGAACTCTGAAGCAGTAGCCTTAGAAGTTCCTTCTCATCCTTTGTTAGTTGAAAAGAGGAGTTTTATTCTTGGATACTGCCATGGAGCAGTTATATTAGAAAAATCTGTTTTCTAGGGAGGAAAACAAGAGGCCACTCCCCTTCTATCTGAATCTTCTGCCGCTTTGGCCTTTTTTACTTTCTTGTAGTAAATTGGAGACACGTGCGTAATTACCACTTAACACCCACCTCATTAAGATATAATCATTAGTACCTGTCTCTAATTGAAGGGATTAGTTATAATTTAGTTACAATTAAATATGTAATAGTATGAACATAAGGCATATTATTAATAGAATATCCTTTTTTTTCTGTAGATACTTTAAATTCCTTGGTTAGTCAAAATCATTTCAGTGTTATATTCCTTGTATAGTTTTTCTTTTTTTTTAAATGATGCTCTCATGGAAATACTGTGGTTTTACGTCATGTACTGCCTGTGAGGGATGCTATGAGATAGAACCCTTTGAAGCTATAGAGATATTGTTCACAATAGCTTTGTTAATCACAGTGTGGTCTGGGCCAAGAGCTTTAAGATGACCTGGGTGCTGGTTATAAATGCAGAATCTCAATGCTACCCTAGAGCTACTGACTCAGAATCTGCATTTCAAGATCCCAGATGTTCAAATGTGCATTGAGACTTGAGGTTCACTGTTCTACATTGCTTGGTCTATTTTCTCAAGAACTTGCAGTAAAATGTGTTTCAGATATAACCCAGTAGTTAAGTTTTGGGGCTTGAGGTCGTCAGAAAGTTTGTCTGATTTGGAGATCGCCTGATCTGCTTACTGGTTATGTGTTTTTGGGAAATCAAATTCTCTGATTCCAAGTTTTTTCTCTGTGCAATGGAGACTGTGATCGGACCTACTCATAAGGTTATTGTAATCATCAAATGAGAAAATAACTGTACGAGGAGGACCTCTCCAAACCCAGTATTTATTTATAAAAAATCATGTATTTATTCTTACATGTTTATAATGTAGTCACCTTAAAATGTAGTCACCTTTAAAATGTAGTCTCTGTTGATGCAATATATCTATCGAGATGCTTTTCTCCACAGCTCCAAACAGGTTTTGAACTCGTCAATTTGGATTCCTTTTAGTGCTTCTGCTGTTTTTTGTTTCACCTCTTCAACAAAATATTTCCCTTTAAGGGCTTTTTTCATCCTGGGAAACAAAAGTCACTCGAGGAGAGATCAGGTGCATAGGGAGGGTGGGACATGGGGGTCATACTATTTTTGGTCAAAAACTGCTGAACACTCAGCAAGTGGGCAAGTGCACTCATAAATCATTTAGGAAATGGGCAAACACATTGAAAGAATCTCCAACAAAAATTCATTTAGGTTGAACGCAGGCTTTTGTTAGCTGGTACACTGATGCCAATGGATTCCTAGAACACTTAGCTCGAGGGGGAAGCTTTACTACAAGGGGCCTGCCCTTCTAAAGATAATTCTGAGGTTTTTTGGGTTCCCCTTCATACATCAAGCCCCAGTAGTTGCATATGATAACTAAGAAATGTTAGTATTATTATTATGACTGCAACAAATTCTTATTTTCTTATAATAAATGACTTGTCTTATTGAATTATATAATTGATGATTTCTTATGGGAATAGAGTACTGACTGCTAGGAAGCACGTGAGGTCTGACAATTAAGTTCACAAACTTGCCATCGTGTGCTTACGTTGGCAGCATTGTGCAAACAACTCGATAAGGTTTCATAACCTTGGTATATCAGTGTCACACAGCTTTGTTCATGTCGACGTGTGGCAGTGTCTTTCTGAGTGACGTTCTTTATTGTTGTTGCATGTTTTTTGTGTCATTCTGAGAATGTCAGAGCTTGAATTAGAGCAATGAACAAACATTACATTTCTTGTTAAACTTGGCAAAAGTGGAAGTGAAATCAGGGACATGTTAGTCCAAGTTTATGGGGATAATGCCATGAAAAAACGGCAGTGTACAAATGGATTAAATGTTTTTCTGAGGGAAGAGAAAATGTCACTGATGAAGAGAGGTCAGAATGGCCAGTAGTGAGCAGAACTGATGAAAATATTGCAAAAATTCATAGCATTGTGTATCAAAATCTTGACTGACTGTGAGAAGCACAGCAGACCAAATAAACATCAATAGAGAAACAGAAAAATCTTAATTGAAAGTCTTGATATGTGAAAGGTGTGTGCGAAAAGGGTCCCAAAGGAGCTCTTGTATCAAAACAATGCACAGCATTGTCTGTAAGGAGTTTTTAGCCAGTAAACAAATAATTGTATTGGAACACCCTCCCTGCTCACCTGATCTGGTCTTTTTCTTTACCCAGAGATAAAGGAAATATTGAAAGGGAGACATTTTGATGGCATTCAGTACAACAGGGGTAATAGGACGATAGCTCTGATGGCCATTCCAGAAAAAGAGTTCCAAAATTGCTTTGATGGGTGGACTAGGCACTGGCATTGGTGCATAGATTCCCAAGGGGAGTACTTCAATGGTTACTATGGTGATATTCAACAATGTGGTATGTAGCACTTTTTCTAGGATGAATTTGCAAACTTAATTGTCAGACCTTGTACACAATATAGGTACATAATACATTTATTGAATGGATGACTTTGTAAATTTATATTTTACTTCCCTTATAGATTTATATATCTTCGTGCTTGCTATTAAATTCAAATCTGGAATGGGCTTTCTTCATCTTTTTTTTTTTTCCAGTCAGGGTCTCACTCTGTTGCCCAGGCTGGAATGCAGTGGTATAATAACAGTTCGCCACAGTCTCAGCCTCCTGGACTCATACAATCCTTCCATTTTAGCCTCTCCAGTAGCTGGGACTACAGGTATGCACCACCATGCCCAGTAACTTTTTTTTTTTTAAACTTTTTGTAGAGATGAAGTCTTGCTATGTTGCCCTGGCTGGTCTTGAACTACTAGACTTAAGCAATCCTCCCACCTCAGCCTCCCAAAGTGCTGGGATCACAGGTGTGAGCCACCATGTCTGGCCTCTTCATCCTTTTGACTTGTTCAGGGGTTCAAGACCAGCATGGGACCCAGGTCAAGTGTCATCTTCATCTTGAAGACTTTCTTGACCCTTAATCCAGACGAGGACTCCATCTTCCAAAACTATGGAATTCTCTGCTGGATTAAGAACACAAGCTTTAGAGTCACGAATTTATGGGTCCAATTCCATTTGGGCCATTTAGCAGTTGTGTAGCTTTAGGAATATTATCTACCTTCTCTAGGGCTATTTTCTCTTTTGTTAAATGGGAAAGTAGGTGTTGTATTGCTATACTAGATAGCATATGTGGATGTTTAGCATATTACCTGGAGATGTTGATAACCATGTTATTCCCCCCCCCCCCAATCAAATGCAGTAATCTTCCCTTGTGGAATCAGCAGGGAATTCTTACATGGCTGTGAGTGAAATCCTGTTCCTATAATTCTCAAGGACTGTTTTTGACTCTAGACTCCCCTTCGCTCACAGAACTGCAGGGGCTGTGTCTACTGATGATTCATGGTGAATGCAGCTGTCATTAAATCTCATCTAGGTTTCATTACTTGGCAGTGGCAGAGACAGAAGGTAGGAAATATTTCCTGTGACCCAAGGAACACTGTACGGCACTGTTTCAAACTCTTCTTGAATCTTGGGTTCTCTTTTGTTGTGTTTTTCTTTATTTTTCCTCTTTTTAGTTTTTGCACTGTTTTCCTTTCTTGGATTATTTTTCCTAAGAATACATTGTAGATATCAGAATTAATTTCCTTTTAAGGGAGTTCTGTAGACTGGGTGCTGTGGCTCACGCCTATAATCCTAGCACTTTGGGAGACTGAGGTCAGAGGATAGCCTGACCCCAGGTTTTTGAGACCAGACTGGGCAACTTAACGGGGCCTCATTTTTACAATAAATCAAAAGAATTAGCCAGGCATGGTGGCAGATGCCTGTGGTTCCAGCTACTCAGAAGGCTGATGTGGAAGGATCGCCTGAGCCCAGAAGGTTGAGGCTGCAGTAGCCAACAGCATACCACTGCACTCCAGCCTGGGTGACAGAGTGAGACTCTGACTCAAAAAAAAAAAAAAAGGGAGTGTTTTATATACATATATATTTTTTCTATTTTGGAAGTCTTTAAAATAATCTCCAGCCTCCGACTCAAAAAGGGGGGGGGGATGTTGTATATACATACATATTTTTTCTATTTTGGAAGTCTTTAAAATAATCTCCAGCCTCTGAGCTGTATGCAGGGTCATATTTTCAAGTTCCTGAAATGCAAAATGCATGAGAATCAAGCAAAAATACATTTGAGTCCCAGAATTCTGAACAAGTGATTAAGACCATTCTCTTATGAGAGGCTATGTAACATTATCACATGGGATGCTTTTTCCAGTCACCAAATAACTGGAAATAACAAGATAGCTAGAAAGTTCATCTGTGTTTTCAGAAATGTTCAGAAATGAATATGTATATTTAATAAGAGTAGTGCTTCAAACAACAAGGAGGCTAGTACGTCGGTACAATATGCTCATTCTGCATTTGGGTCTGTGCTTATTCTAGTTTTTGCTCCATAAGTAGCTGGGGAGAACTTTGTGATTAAATCTGATCATCTTACTTTCTGCCTAAAATTCCAGTGACTCCTTATTGTTTACAATATTAAATCCAGTACAAAAGGCTTTGCTTGGCTGGGTGTGGTGGCTTATGCCTATAATTCTGGCATTTTGAGAGACTGAAGTGGGAGGATAGCTTGAGCCTAGGAGTTCAAGACCAGCCTGGGCAATGTAGTGAGAACTTGTCTTTACAAAAAAATTAAAAATCAGCCAGGGGTGGTGGTGAGTGCCTGTAGTGTCAGCTACTTGGGAGGCTGAGGCAAAAGGATCACCTGAGTCCAGGAGTTTGATCCTAAGGAGCACAGTAGGCTGCAGTGGACTGTAATCATGCTGCTGCATTTCAGCTTGGATACAAGGGTGAGACCTTGACGAGAGAGAGAGAGAGAGAGAGAGAGAGAGAGAGAGAGAGAGAGAGAGAGAGAGAGAAAGAAAGAAAGAAAGAAGAAAGAAAGAAAGAAAGAAAGAAAGAAAGAAAGAAAGAAAGAAAGAAAGAAAGAAAAAGAAAGAAAGAGAAAAGAACAGAAAAAGGCTTTGCTCCAAATAGCTTCCTTGCCCCAGCTTCTGCCCTGTAGGGTGAGTTTCAGGAATCCAAGCTGCACTGTCCAGAGGTGATACCTTTCACAGTGGGGCCTTTGCACCTGCTTTTTCCTCTGCCAGCTCCTCATCAAGAACCAGCCAGAATGACCTTACTGTCTGGAGCCTCCCTGGCCTCCTCCAACCAGTTATCTTTTCCTTTGGAGTCCCAGAACAGTTTATCATAACTTCTTTAATCCACTTATTATGCTGGCTAATGGTATGTTCATTTATAAATTTCTGGTTTGCTTATGAGAGATTTGAGGGTGGGGATGTTGTTTCTTTCTTGTTTGTATAACCCGTAACATCTAGCACGATGTCTATCATATGGACGATATTCAGTACAGGTTAGCTAAGTGGATACATTCATCTAAATGTACACTTTTTAGAAAAGACCAGGGCCGGGTATGGTGGCTCAAGGCTGTAATTCCAGCACTTAGGGAAGTGGAGGTAAGAGGATTGGGTGAGCCCAGGGGTTCAAGACCAGCCTGAGCAACTTGGTGAGACCTCGTGTCTGCAATAAATAAAAAAATTAGCTGGGTATGATGGTGCATGGCTGTGGTTCCAGCTACTTGGAAGGCTGAGGTGGAAGGATTGCCTGAGCCCAGCAGGTCGAGATTGCAGTGACTGTGAGCTTGCCGCTGCACTCCAGCCTGGGTTACAGAGTAAGACCCTGACACAAAAAATTTACACACACACACACACACACACACACACACACACACACACATTCACACACATTTTGCTTCTTTTAAGTTCAATTTAATTTTGTTGCTCTTAAGCATACTGAATGACTACTAATGCAAATTATCCTTCTATACATATTTATAATGCATGCATGTACATTCCAATTAATTTCTTAAGTAGGTCCACATTCACATTGGTGTTTACAATTATGAATATTGAAAAATGCAGTTACTGTGTTTCTCCTTAAGTAGACATGTTATTTGAAAGGATGTGTCAGTTCCAAGATGCCTCTGTTTGCCTGTGAGCTCCTCTGCTGTTATCAGTTTGTCAATAGAGCCGCAGTTCAGATTCCCTGTTGGTCATTTAACCGATCTTTTTGGTTAGTAAGGGATTAAGAATGCTGTAACTACCCACAGAATGCTGTAACCATGGTGATAAGATGCCCTATTTTAACTTTTCAACAGAAAAGATGAGATGCTCTAGCACTTCTGTTCCTGTGTTCCCCAGTGGAATTTTGGGGAGGCATTCAAGCATTCAAGCAATAGAATCAGGCCTTGAACAGATAATAACTTTTTCCTTTACACTGGCACCTTTTAAATTAGGGGTGTTGACTGACAGCACATGGAGTTCATGACCAGCGAAATGTGAGGTCTAGGGCAAACCAGGGAAGTTTGTCATTCTCATATACTAACTGGAGAAAAGCTCTTTTAAACCAACTGTTTTACTTTTTAAATAAAATTGAAGTTCTTACCAAAAACAATGGCTGTGTGCTGTTTTTGTATGTGATGAAATACAACTATAATGGAAGATGGCTGCAAATCTTGCAGAAAATCAAAATGTCCATTTAGACTATGCTTTCCAACCAAGTTTAGTTTTAGACTAGTTAGAATGGGCAGAAGTGTACATTTGAGATTTGGGGTGCCTCAAGAAAGTACAGCGTCCAATATTCTGACTTGACTCTGAAGATTCAGCTCGCTAGAATTTTTCCTTTTAAAGGTTTGCAAGTCATTACAACATAAGTATCCCTGGAAAGGCATCACAGTAGAGGAGAGGCTGAAATTTGCAACCTGTGATATAACACTGGTCTGTAGCTGTGTCTGTGTGACCCATAGAGTGTCTGATACATGTTTTTGAACTGATATTTGATCATAAATATACTTCACATAAAAACCTACATTACTCTGTTACCTTTAAACCACAGGGAGTGTGGCAGAACTAAATTCTCACAAGACTGGAGCTGAATAGCTGTTGTTTTATTTATTTGTTGTTATTATTTTTTGAGTCAGAATTTCACTCTGTCACCCAGGCTAGAGTGCAGTGACACACACTCATGGATACTGCAGCCTTGACTCACTGGGCTCAGGTGATTCTTTCACTTCAGCCTTCCAAGTATCTGGAACTACAGGCGTGCACCACCATGCTTTGGCTAATTTTTTTTATTTATAGTAGAGATGAGGGCTTGTCAAGTTACCCAGGCTGGTCTCCAACCCCTGGGCTCAGGCAATCCTCTTGCCTCAGCCTTCCAAAGTGCTGGGATTACAGGCGTGAGCCACCATGCCCGGCCTGCTGACCTATTTAAATGGGATACATTCTCTTTAATTTGTCAAAGCCTCAACTTCTCCCACCATGACTTCAGATGCAGTTCTTTAGGTCATCCTCATTCATTTACTACACTCCTTGCTCTTGTAGGTGAAAAAAAAGTAGTCTCAATATCCATGGCAATTCAGAGGTTGATGATAAAGCATCTGCTTCATGTACATCTCTAAGATAGCTGTAAGAACATTAAGACTGTCCCAGGCTTCGGGAGATTGTCAGAAAATAAGCAAACCAAAGAAAATAAAATAAGTATTTCCAATAGATTTTATTCCAAATATTCACTCAAAAACTCTTTATACTTATTGTTTTTTCAATAGCCTTATGGGATAGACTCAGAAAAAGGAAGGGGAAATGGGTGGAGGGACGAAAAATCACCTATTGGGTACAATAGTGAACAGGAGAGGGGATGGTGGTTACACTTAAAGCCCAGACTTCTTCATTACTATACAATGCAACTATGTAACCAGAAACTCTTGCTATTTATAGTTCTAGCACAAATACACACATGCATGCATGCACAAACATGTCAATGAAATTCCACTTTGCTTGAGGCTGATTTTAATTGAATGTTTGTGTTTCTCGAGTTGTTGAGTATCACCTCTATTGGGAGCACATTGTGGTTGGGACTGAACAATGTGGCAAAACTGAGTTGAGTCATGGAACTTGTTTTGTAAGTATAATCAGTGTAAGTATAATCAGTGTGGAAAAAAGGTTGAACAATATATTCCCAAATCTCATTCACTATAGAGGAGGCACAGTTAAGAGTTTCACCTAGCTGGGTGTGGTGGCTTGTACCTATAATCCTAGCACTTTGGGAGGCTGAGGTGTGTGGATTACTTAAGCCCAGGAGCTCGAAACTAGCCTGAGCAACATAGCAAAACCTTGTCTCTACAAAATGTCAGGCATGGTGGCGTGCCTGTAGTCCCAGTTACACAGAAGACTGAGGTAGAAGGATCATTTAAGCTCAGAAGTTTGAGGCTGTAGTGAGCCATGATTGTGCCATTGCACTCCAACCTGGGCAACAGAGTGAGATCCTGGCTCAAAAGTAGGTAAACAAATAAACCGACAATTTTATTTTATTTTATTTTATTTTGAATTGGAGTCTCACTCTGTTGCCCAGACTGGAGTGCAGTGGCTGCTCCCAGCCACCGCAGCCTCGACCTGCTGGGCTACGGCGATCCTTCCGCCTCAGCCTTCCGAGTAGCCAGAATTACAGGCGCGCGCTACTATGCCCGGCTGATTTTTTTATTTATTGTAGAGATGAGGTCTCGCCTGCCCAGGTGGGTCACGAACCCACAGGCTCAGGCAATCCACTCACCTCAGCCTCCCAAAGGCACGGGATTACAGGCTGAGCCACCGAGCCTGGCATTTTTTTTAAAAGAGGTTTTTGCCTGACCCTATTGTGCAATTTACAATAGGGACTGAGGACATAAGGAGGAAATTGTGCAGAGTAGATGCATTGGAGATGCTTCTGGACTGGGAAGGGAAGATTGGGAGAGTGCTTTCTTTCTTCCTTGGAAGTCTTTGACTCTTAGGAGTTTATCAAAGGCCTCTAGTTTCTACTTTGTTCAAATCTCTCACATCTTCAATTATTTCTGAAAGATCTTACAATATTTATTTTATAGTTTGTAATCAAACTTAAAATGCAGATCTTTGTTTGTCTATTTATTTATTTATTATTTTTCCTAGGCTGGTCTGGCACTCCTGGGCTCAAGCAATCCTCTTGCCTCAGTCTCCCAAAATGCTGGGATTATGGGCATGAGCCACTGCACCTGGCCTGTGCAAGAGTTTACATACAGATATAAGCTTTGAGTTACACTCATTCTCATTAAGCTGTATGTGGTGGCCATGGAGGTGTGCCACTCAATGTCCCTTTAAGAGAGCCTGCTGTGAGGGTACAGTTAACTGATAGCCCTGCTGTCAAACTCTGGATCCACCACTGCAAGGATATCAGGCCACGTTTTCCCCAGGCTGTACCCAGACAATCATTGATCCCGGTATGGGTACCAGAGCCAGCTCAAATTCTGTGTGGGGACTCTCCATGGACTGGCTGAGGCTTCCTGATATCAGAGGCTCTTCCTCCCCAATCCTTTTGTCCCCCTCTCTTCTCACAGGTGTCAAACCCACATCATCATCTAAAGGCTCTCCTGGCTTTCTGCTTCTTTTACATTCACAGGCATTTCCATCAATAAATCTCTTGCACGTCTAGGCTCTTTTTAGCATCTGTTTCTCAGAGATCCAAATTGACACATGGTCAATGACTAAGTGTTATTGGCAGGCATCAAGAGGGATTACAGAGGAATCCATACTGAAGTCTTCAGCAGGACCATATGGGTGTGATAAAAGGACACAATATGATCAAAGATAAACTTTCCTATCAATCAGCATGGTTATTATGTCTCTAGATAGTGTAGGGATTCAGAATCTAAACCAAAAATAAAATTTTAAGTCCCCAAATGATTGAATAGAACCCCTCTGGGCCAAGGGAAACTTGAAAAACTAAGTCCCAGGCCATAAGGAAAAAGGAAGTTGAACCTATCCCCTCCCTTGGGGAGCTTTAGGTACAACTGACCAACATAAAATGAAATAGAGATCCTAGGATTGACAAAAAGACTCTGTGGCAATGAGATACCAACTTTCAACTCGACTCTGGTATAGGAGCACGTGACAGAAGACCCTAAAGGAAAGAAACATATTTTACCCAAAATATATATATATATATTTAAATACGTATTTTGAAGTGACCCTGCAAAGGTGTCTCTTGGGGAAATGTGCATCTATAGGAAATACCCTTTAAAACATTTACCACCTGTTTCAACTGAAGTGTGCTACTTAGAACCTTCGGAAATGTTTAGAACTTCGGAAATGTTCTGCCTTTCCCAGCCCAACCAATGTAAACCCCATATGTATAGATTTATGTCTTTTGTTTTTTGTTTTTTTTTTGAGTTGGAGTCTCACTTTGTTGCCCAGACTGGAGTGCAGTGGCATGCTCCCGGCTACCGCAGCCTCGACCCGCTGGGCTCAGGCAACCCACTCACCTCGGCCTCCCAGAGCACTGGGATTACAGGCTGAGCCACCGAACACGGCAGATTTATGTTTTGTCTATAACTTCTGTCTCCCTAAAAAAGTATAAAACCAAGCTGTAATTCAACCATTTTGGGCACATGTTCTCAGGAACTCTTGGGACTCTGCCACGCGTCTAAGTCACTCACATTTGACTCAGAATAAGCTTCTTTAAATATTTAATAGAGTTTGACTTTTCATCAGCATAATGAAATATAAGAACAAGATACTGGGTGCTGCTCTTTGGGGGAATTAGTGAATCAAAATCTGGCAAAGATTAGGCATAAACTTAGAAGGGATGAATGGAAATATAAGTTATTAAACAATGACAGTTGAAAATATAATAAATATAAAATGTTTCAGTGATGAATTACTAAATGAGTGTTACAGTCAATAAAAGCTTTGAGTTCACAGGAAGAAGGGAGAGCCCATATGGAACTTCAGAAAGTTTATACAACATTTTTAGGATAGACCTTCTTCCTAAAAGCTGAATATCACAACTGGATAAAGGCTGGTTACTTTTACCATTGAAGAAGTGATTATGGAGGAGGCTAAAATAAAGGGATTACGCAAGGGAAGACCCCAAATCACAAGGAATTCATTTATAAAAAATTGTGTATTTATTCTTACATGTTTAAAATCAGTCATCTTCCAATTACTCTTTGTTTGATGCAATTCACCTATCAAGATGCCTTTTCTACTGCCCCAATCAGTTTTAGAACTCATCAGTTTTGATACCTTTTAGTGCTTCTGCCATTTTTTGTTTCACCTCTTCTATATTGGCAAAATGTTTTCCTTTGAGGACTTTTTTCATCTGGGGAAACAAAAAAAAATGTCATTCGGGGCAAGTTTGGGTTAATGGGGAGGGTAGGGTACAGCAATCATGCTGATTTTGGTCAAAAACTGCTAAACACTCAGTGTAGTGTGGGCAGGTGTGCTCGTAAATCATCCATCATGAAATGTGCAAATATGTTGAAAGGATCTTCAGAAAAAATTCACTGAGGCCAAACACAGCCTCTCACAACAGCGCAAGCACTGATGCTGATGGTTCTTAGAACACTTATCTAGATGGGGAAGCCTGTACTACAAGGGACCTACCCTCCAAAAAATAATTCCAGGGTTTTTTTGGGTCCCTTCTTTGTATGAATGTTAGGGAAGGTAATCACCAAACAATATTTTGGAGTTGTGTTTCTCAAGTGGAGTCTCAAGATCTCTGAGGAATCATAACTCATTTGTAAGAACTTTTATAATACTATACTTTCATTTTTATGTCTATCTTTAAAAAATCCGAGTTAGCATATTTGGAATCCCCTGGATCATCTTCTGAGGACCACCTCTTCATTGCTTTGCCTCCTTTCATATTTATAATTATGTTGGCACCAAATAATATCTCTTAAATCATCACAGGCTGATGAGAAAAAAACAGAAATTAACTAAATATATAAGTGAAGCATTCCTATCACATGAAGGCGGAGTAGACACCATTTTTACATGGCAGAAGTAATTATTTTTGAGGACAGTAGTTTGAGTGGAGAATACTGTTGGCAAAATTCAGTCATCACATAGCACAGGATTTATCATACACTGAAAGCCATCATGTACTGTGGGAACAGGTGTGATGTAGCAGCTTAGATTCAGCAAAACAATTTTCACATGAAATATTGTGGTCAATTTAATTTTTATTGCTTTTTAAAGTAGAATTGGTCCTGTTATTGTATAAAGTATATAAACTTAAGGAGTCTATATTCAGTGTTATGTACAATATGATTAATGTGTCTATCCATGTCCCTTCCCCTGTCCCTTCTCCTGTCCCTAACTTGCTGACTTAGCATATTATGCTCCCTCCTGTCTCCTGCACTCCACAGTGGAGTCACTTCTGAGCAGATGAATTGGAAAAGCCCCCACCATGGTGGGTGAAGCCATGAAGACTTGGTGGAAACCAGCAAAAGCAGGTGTGAGAAGAGCCTGTTCATGATCTTAGCGCTTACTGGACCTGACCCCTGCACTGGGGGCTTTCCTATAGCATACAAACCCCTTAACCAGACAAAGGATCTTTAATAGGACCCCTGAGGTCAAAAGGGATAGGAAAAGATTCCTAGTAAGAGAAACAAAGTCCATATTGTAAAAGCAGAGAGAAATAAAAACAAAATCACAAGTTTGGGATGGGGTAGAAAGAGAGTTTTGGAGGATTTTGTTAAGAAGGTGTTTAAAAAGTTTAAACAAAGACTAGAGAAATTGAGAGAAAAGGCAATAAGCTATTTGCTTTGGGGTGGGGTTATAAGTAGTGTCTTTCATGGAGTTAGAGGAAAAGATGAGTCTTTTTCTTTCTTTCTTTTTCAGCACTGTGAGGAGAAGGGTTTCTGTGTGCCAGGCATAGATGGGAATTCTTAGGATTGGGTTTTGATATTCTCATTAGTATGAGCTGTGGATATGATAGGCTGACTTCTCTAATTATGGGCCAATTAAATGAAGTACATGGAAATCTCTCAAGGACAGACATTAAATTGGGAGGTATCATCTACACCCATTTTGAGAAAGAAAAAAGTATCGTAAGTAAAAAGGCACCCACTCCCAATTCAAAGTCTGAGCTGCAATTATTTTCTGGAGAATTAGCATTTTTTGATTTCTTCTTTGCTTTGCCTAGGGTACCAGAATAATTAAAGAAATTCTATAGTCTTCAGTAACTCAAAATTCAGAAGCGCTTTTTCCTTTTTTTTTTTAACTATGGCAACCTCAACTACCTGAACTCAGGCAATTCTTCTGCCTCAGCATCCTGAGTAGTTGATACTATAGATGCACCCCACAACACCCTGCTAATTTATTTTTTATTTTTCTATAGAGACGAGGTTTGGCTATATTGCTCAGGCTGGTCTCAAACTCCTGGGCTCAAGAAATCCTCCCAACTCGGCCTCCTAAAATGCTGGGATTACAGGCATGAGCCAGCATGCCTGGCCACTCATGAGTCCTTTAGGGTCACAGTTCTTCCAATGTAATAGCTAAATGGAGGATTATGGCAGTGCTGTCCTGTAGGAAGCACTATGCCACAGTAGGACTATGCCTGTAGGAAGAAACCTATGCCACAGTAGACACATGGCTTCCAGGTAAAATGCAATTTTATATATAAAATTTAATTAGCATCTTGTCAATTTTTCATCTCAAATAGCTCTTTATTTTTATTTTTTGAGTTGGAGTCTCGCTTTGCCGCCCAGGCTGGAGTGCAGTGGCATGTTCATAGCCACCCCAGCATCAACCTGCTGGACTCTGGTGATCCTTCTACCTCAGTCTTCCAAGTAGCTGGAACTACAGGTGTGCACTATCATGCCCAGCTAATTTTTTAGTTATTATAGAGATGAGGTTTCGCCAAGTTGCCCAGACTGGTCTTGAACCAATGTGCCTTGGCCTTCCAAAGTGCTGGGATTACAGGCTGAGCCACTGAGCCCAGCCTTCAAATAGCTTTTGCAGGAGTCTATTCTTCTCAATCTCTACTTTCTTTAATCTCATGTGCATTGTTAAAAAATAGTTTTAAACTTGAACCCGTGCTTCTAGGAGGTATGTGCTCCATTTGCTTTAAGTCCACTCATGGGACATACCTGTAGAAGTGGTCATGGTCTGCTCACCATATTCGATGCCACAATGAGCCCCATAGACACAGTCTGCCTTTGCAGAGGTTACAGCCAAATGAGGACAGAGACATTAAATGAGTAATCATGTAAATAATGAGTGTGGTAGGGCTTCAGGATCTCATTACAAAGGGAGGGAGAGTCTGGGAAATTTCCCAGAGAACACTTCTAGAGGAGCCCGGAGGACCTTTAATCTGAGGCCTGAAGGTTGAGGGGGAAAATCACTCAGCAAAGGGCAAACAGAAGGGCAATGGGACAAGCAAGTTTCCAGAATAAGACTGAGGGTTGCAGGGTGGTGCTTCAAGGAAATGAAGGAGCTGGCATTTGAGGCTGGGTGGGGCTGGGTGGGAAAAGCTCTAGTGAGGTCTGCCCTTGAAGGGCCCTGTAAACCTGGTACAGATTTGGGTGTTTATTTTAAAAACAGTTGGAAGACAGTTGAGGATTTTAACCCAAGTGTGATAAAATTGGATGCAGAGTGGAGAATTCACTCCAAGTGGCAGCTAATCTTTTTAAAGAGTACAATCTGATTATGTCATTCTCCTTTTAAAAAATGTGCCTGGGACTACAGGCATGTGCCACCACGCCCTGCTAATTGATTGGTTGATTGATTGATTGATTGGTAGAGAGAGACAAGGTTTGGCTATGTTGCCCAGGCTGTTCTTGAACTCCTGGGCTCAAGCAATCCTCCTGCCTTTGTCTCCCAAAGTGCTGCCATCAGAATGACATCTAGATATGCCATCAGAATGACATCTAAAAATTTTGGGGATGGGGGCAGGGTCTCATTCTGTCATTCAGGCTGAAGCACAGTGGCACAATCAGGGCTCACTGCAGCCCCTAAATCCTGAGCTCAGGCAATCCTCCCACCTTAGCCTCCTCAGTAGATGAGACTACAGGTGTATGCTATTATTTCTGGCTAATTAGAAACATTTTTTTTTTTAAGCAACAGGGTCTTGCTATGTTGCCTAGACTGGCCTCAAACTCTTGACCTCCAGCAATCTTCCCACCTCAGTCTCCTGAGTGCTGGGATTACAGACATGAGCCACCATGCCCAGCCTAAATTTTTAGTAAGTTTTGCAAGGCCTCTCTTGAACTGATCTCCACTACTACTCTAGGCTCATATTTGATTCAACAACCCCCTCCCCACATTCCTCCACCCCTAGTTTTCTCCTTGCTGCTGCTTCCATCTTTCATGCTCTTTCATGCTCTTTTGGCTTCAGCCCAGTAAATAATTTTCAGCATTCTACACTGTGATTCACTACTCATATACACACATATATTTAATATATCAAATAAAAACATTATGGAACAATGGAAGAGGGACTCTAATATTTTCCCTTTCTTAAAAATGTGGGCTTTACTTATCAATTTTAATTTCATGACCCAGGTTCTTCCTCTTCGTTTGGGACTTTGCACATGTGCTTCCTTCTGCAGTTTCCCCGGGGAATTTCTGCTCTACCTTCCATCTTAACTTAACCAAAAGCCCCAAGGAATCTTTGCTGACTTACCAAGTCTAGCTTAGGCACTCAGTCTAAGACCTCTTTGCCCCCTTTCTATTCTTCCCCCCAACCTTTCCTTCTCCCCCAACCCCAAATACTTATTGAATGCCTATTATATGCCAGGCACTGTTATAGGCATGGGGGCAGGGCTGTCTCCATGGGGGTCTGTGCTCAGAGGACTCCCACACTTGGTTTAATGTGCTACTGTTGCTGTCTTGAACAACTTAGTACATTTTTTTTTTTAGTTGTAGTCTCTGTTGCTCAGGCTGGAGTGCAGTGGCACCGCACCTTCTACCTGTTGGGCTCAGGCAATCCTTCCACCTCAGCCTTCCAAGTAGCTGGAACTACAGGTGTGCACTACTACGCCCAGCTAATTTTTGATTTATTGTAAAGATGAGGTCTTGCCAAGTTGCCTGGGCTGTTCTTGAACCCCTGGGCTCAGGCAGTCCTCTTGACTTGACCTCCCAAAGATGGCAAATACTCCTTTCCACCACTATCTCCAGCATATGTTATACTGCCTGGCTCCTCATGTACACTAACACACATTTATGTAGCATGAATGAGTGAACAAATATGTTGCCTTCAACATTTGTTCTTTCTTTTTTTTTTTTTATAGAAACAAGGTTATTCTGTGTTGCCCAGGCTGATCTGGAACTCCTGGACTCAAGCAATCCTCCTGCCTCTGCCTCCCGAAGTGCTGGGATTACAGGCGTGAGCCACTGTGCACCCAGACTCAACCCTTATTCTATAACATGTGATTCCTTTGATCAATGCTGTCCTTGATATTCTTTTGATAAGATTTCCTTGTATTAAAACTCCTTCACTGGCAATTTGCCTATCAACTCTGAAGTGATAACTTTAGTACAGCTATAATTTTAATACATTTGTGAGTTTTATTTGTACTTATGATTGTGGCGAATTCACCAAGCGGATGACTTTAACCAAGTATTTGAATTCTAAGAATCATTCTCAAAGTGAGCAGAGAAAGCCTAAAATGTCTTTGAGATGATTGATGACTTTAATTAAAAATGAGATGAAGGTAGAGGAAGAGAATTATGAGTTGAGAACTCGAGGGAAACAAATGAGAAGCTTGTCTTGTGCTTTTGAACTCTCCTTAAAATATAACTTGATTGCTCTGTAACTCATTTCTAAAAATGTTGGTTCTGACTTGAAAATAGAGTTATAGGATGTTGTCTTAAGATGTCATAATCATCAATTGGGCATCATTTTTCCTAAGAAAACCAATGTTAGTCAAATAACTCTAGTATTTAGGATTTTCAAATTTCTATATTGAGCTTGAAGAATGGCTATGTTCCAATACTTGAACTTTCTGTATGGCTTAAAATATTTTTAAGGGTTAAAAACAAACAAACAAACAAACAAACAAAAAAACAGCCTATCCTTATCTCTTATCTTTTACTGCCATCCTGTGGCCATTTTATTTCTGAATAAAAATCCATTTGCAAAACCAAGTTTATAGATCATGGTTTCAGATTTTATCAGTGATCAGTATACTACAACACACTATTTAGTAGCATTTTGTTTTATTAAAATGTTCCACAGTGCAGCAGTATACAATTACCACGGTATTTTAATTCTGAGTGAGATATCATGCAACATTTTCCAAAAGGACTCTCCTCAGTTATCTCCTTATTTCTTATTTATTTCCATCCCTTTCTTCCTCACTGTGGCTTTTTAGTGCATGCTGGGGCAGTAGTAGTTTATTGTAGTTTCAATGACAGACTTTCTAAGTTGTCCCTCTGCATTTGGAATGCTCACAGATACTCTCTATTGGAACCCAGGCTTGGGCTTCCTTTCTTGGATGTCCCCTTTTCTGGTCTTCCAGATGTCTACTGAATCCCAGCAGCTTTATTGGTGAGATAAGAGGCATGAGCACATCCTGAATATGCTCACGTGTGGACAGAATGTGCTCACGTGTGTCCCGTCTTGTGATCAGATTCAGTTTTTCTGAAGAAGTGGGGTGTGCACAAGGCTGGGAGTAGGGCAAAGGATGTCTATTGGCCCAGGGCTCTGGGTTGACATGGCCTGTACGACCAGGAGACCATTTTTTTGTTTTTTTAAGTCAGAGTCTCACTCTTATCCCCCAAGCTGGAGTGCAGTGTCATGATCATGGCCCGCCACAGCCTCTATCTCCTGGGCTCAAGTCATCCCTCCACCCCAGCCTCCCAAGTTGCTGGGACTACAAGTATGCACACCCACACCTGGCTAATTTTTTTGACTTTTTTGTAGACAAGTTCTATGTTGCCGAAGGCTGGTATTGAACTCCTGGGCTCAAGTGATCCTCCCACTTCAGCTTCCCAAAGTGCTGGGATTATTGACAAGGACAAGTTTTGTTCATGCTGTCTTCCCTAGACCATTAGGAAACTAGTGTCTAGCCCAGTGGGAAGTAATAAGCTGCTGAAGGTAAAGTTTATGAGAGTAGTTAAAGCAGCATAATAATAATTCAGAATATAATATGTAGCTAAAATTTCATCATATAGGAAACACAGGGAGCCCTAATTTACATGTGTGAGGAGAGTGAAATTATATAAGGATTGGGTCAAGGCACTCGCTCCGTCCCTATTTCGACCTGAGTTACATAACATGTTGTAGTTAACCCTTCTCCCCTCCTAGGCGCCCGGCCAGCGCCTGGACAGGGGACTGAGGAAGACCATTTGTCTTATGAAGATATGAGAGTCAGACTCAGTCCAGCTCAGGATCTCTGGCCAAGATCCGGGGTTGTGAACTGATAACGACTTTTATGTTATACAACACATGTTATGAAACCAGTAGGCGTAGTGCCACCTTTGTCTAAGATTGTTAGAAAAAGGGGGAACATCAGGGGGCTAGTGAGCAAGAGTCTCGAGTGAGCTCCATGCCCTTATGCTGGAAGGATCATTGCCCGTGATGTGATGTGGACTGCGTCCCACAACCCGGTGCTGTTTGCCCGTGATGTTGTTTGGGGAAGTTTCTCAAATTCCGGTGCTGTTTGGTTGATGCCCGTGATGCTGTTTGGGAAGTTCCTCAAGTTCCGGTGCTGTTTGCCCGTGATGCGGTGTGGACTGCGTCCCACAACCCGGTGCTGTTTGCCCGTGATGTTGTTTGAGGAAGTTTCTCAAATTCCGGTGCTGTTTGGTTGATGCCCGTGATGCTGTTTGGAAAGTTCCTCAAATTCCGGTGCTGCTTGCCCGTGATGCGGTGTGGACTGCGTCCCACAACCCGGTGCTGATAGATGGACGACAAAGGGTAAAATCCCTGTTTGCTTAATATGCTTTTACTTGCCTATTGCTTATGATTTGATTTACTGTTGTCTCTTCCCGTCTCTCCCCTTTTAATAAATCTTTCACTTTTATACTTTCCTGGTGTGAGTGTACGTTTTGTTCAGCGGATCGACACAGTTAAATTAAAGTCCGTGCACGGCATCATTAATTAGTTTTTCTTAACGGGACAACATGCCATGTCTTGTTCTAAACACTTCACATGCATTTTCTCACACTTCAAATACTCCCATGAGGAGTATTATTCTTATTTTACAAATTAAAAAAAACCCCTGAGTCTTAAAGTGGTGATCCTCCTTGTCTAAGGTTATTCAGCTGTGAATTAGTAGATTGGCTGAACCAATGAGTAAGTGAATAAATGAATATGTGTTACCTTTGATGTCCAGTGTATGTGCTTCATTCTAAATCATTTTCTTATAGATCAAGGAATCTTCCAGATCTTGAATTTTCTTTAATTTTTCTTATACCTCATTCTGTATGTAGTTTTCTCTTGTTTGGTTGGAGAGACAGCCTGGGAATCATGAGATTTTTTTTCTTTTATCCCGGACCAGATACCAGTAGTGATGTTTTATTGTTTCTCTACTGAATAAAAGTACATCTCCAATCTTTGTCAGCATTTGGGCTGATAATCAACATGGAAGCAAGAAATAATCCCCTGGAGCCAGGGGGTCATCATAGTAGGGATCCTTCTTTTTTTTTTTGAGTTTGAGTCTCACTCTGTTACCCAGACTGGAGTGCAGTGACCGCTCCCGGCCACCGCAGCCTCGACCTGCTGGGCTCCGGCGATCCTTCCGCCTCAGCCTTCCAAGTAGCCAGAATTACAGGCATGCGCTACCATGTCCGGCTGATTTTTGATTTATTGTAGAGATGAGGTCTCGCTGCCCAGGCGGGTCTCGAACCCGTGGGCTCAGGCAATCCACTCACCTCAGCCTCCCAAAGGCGTGGGATTACAGGTTGAGCCACCGAGCCCGGCTGGGGATCTTTCTAAGACAAACTTTGGTTAAAATGTCATGCTAAAAGAAACTAATCACAACATTTAATTAATAAATTAATTTTTTGAGTTGGGGTCTCATCACACAGCCCAAGCTTGAGTACAGTGTCATAATCATAGCTCACTGAAGCCTCAACCTCCTGGGCTTAGGCAATCCTTCAGCCTCAGCCTCCTGAGTAGCTAGAATTTACAGGCATGTACCACCATACCTGGCTAATTTTTTTGATATTTTTGTAGAGATGAGGTCTCACTATGTTGCCTAGGCTAGTATCAAACTCCTGGGCTCAAGCAATTCTCTTGCCTCGGCGGCCCAAAGTGCTGGGATTACAGGTGTGAGCCACTGTGTACTGGCCAACATTCTTTCAGAATAATTGTTTCCTATATGATGAAATTTTAGCTACATATTTTCTTCTGAATTATTATGCTGCTTTAACTACTCTCATAAACTTTACCTTCAGCAAACATTTTTTTTTTCTTATTCATGATACAGCTTACTTTGTAGCGCTCAGGGAGGGTCTGTTCACATATAATAAGGCCCAAGCAGTCTTCTATTTTTTGTCTATAGTAATAAATATGACATGTTTACTATATGCTAGGCACCATTCTAAGTGCTTTGCATGTCCATCTCATTTAATTTCACAACCCTATAAGGTGTGTACTATTATTGTCCCTAATAACAGCACATATGTCATGAGGTACAGAGAGGGTGATGAATAGGCCCAGAGAAGAGATTTGGTTCACTCAAAGTCTGGAGGCAACAGAACCAATATACATTTAATAAATATTAAATACTTTTGAAATTTTGTATTGTAAATCAAGGCTATTAAAAAAAGAAAAAAACAATCAGAATCCCTTCTGTATGATTCCCTATCTGGCAAACTGAATCATTTCTCTGTATCAGATACTCCTCTGGTCACCAGCCTAACAATGGATCATTGAAGGGTGCTGGTAGCACAATTGTGGCACAAAGTCCACAGGCTGTGTCTCCTTCCCACCTCTCATACATTCAGGAATCCAGTTCATTAGGTTTTTTCCTGACACCTCTCAGAAAACACCTCTCCCCTGGCCTCTATGGGCAGGCTGTGGCCATGTGGGCTGTCTGTTCCTGGTCCCAGCTCCATTCCCACCTCTCCCATGTGCCACTTGCACTCTTGTCACCTGATGCATCCAATTCTAGAGATCTGGCTCCATCTCATTTGTCATTCTGGTTCCGATATTTGGATTTACATCTAGTCTCTCTGGGACCTGACTTCTAGCCTCTCTGTAGGACCCTGTCAGCGACTTGCTCCTCATCCTGGGAAAGGGTAGCATTGTGGTTAAGAGGGAAGGCCCTGGAATAAATTTGCTGAGATTCGTTTCCCTGCTGTGCCACCATTCACTGCCATATGACCTTGGTCAAGTCCAATAAGCTCTGTAAAATCTTCAGTTCCTTTAGCTGTAATATGGGAATAATTAAATGAATTGTGAGAATACAATGTGGTAATTCATGTGGAGCACTTAGAGTAGGGTCCCAATCCCTGGGGCCAGTTAGGAACTGGGTTACACAGCAGGAGGTGAGTGGGGCCAGCAAGCAAAACTTCATCTGTATTTACAGTCACTGCCCATGGCTCACATTACCGCCTGAGCTCCGCCCTCTGTCAGATCAGCAGGGGCATTAGATTCCCATAGGAGCTTGAACTCTACTTTGAACTGCACATGTGAGGTTTCTAGGTTGTGCACTTCTTACGAGAATCTAATGCCTGATGATCTGAGGTGGAGCTGAGGTAGTGATGCTAGCGCTAGGGAGTATTGCAAATATAGGTGAACATTAGCAGCAAGGTTGACTGCACAGAGACCATAATGAATCAATTGCTTGCAGACTCATATCAAAACCCTGTCAGTGAGTGGCAAGTGAGCTGATGTACTTCAATTGTACATCTGGTGGCTGACTTTAAGTCAGAATCTGACACTTATTTTAGTCTGTGTGGAGTCTGCACATTACTTTATTTACCTCTTCCATCCAAGCCTCTTTGTATAATTATTTCATTATATATTACAATGTAATAATAAGATAAATAAAGTGCACAATAAGTGCTATGTTCTTGAATCATCTCGAAACTGTCCCCCTGCACCCTGGTCCATGAAAAAAAATCATCTTCCATGAAATTGGTCCCTGATGCCAAAAAGGCTGGAGACTACTAACTTAGAGTGCCTGACGGATTGTAAGCTTTCACTCGCACATGCATTCACTTATTTATTCAACAGGTATTCATTGAGAACCTCTTATGTGCCAGGCACTGTTCGACTTCTGGGACTACTGCAGTGAATCAAACAGACATGCATCTTCACAGTTTGGAGCTTACACGTGTGTGTGTGTGTGTGTGTGTGTGTGTGTGTGTGTGTGTGTGTAACAACATATATATCATATTAAGTGATAAGTGCTAAGAGGAAAAATAAAGGAAGAAAAAGTATTAGAAAGTGTTGGGAGGCTGGTTTATACTTTTAACTAGGGTAGTTAGAGAGCCCTCATTAAAAAGATACTTGAGTAAAGACTAAAAGAGATGAAGGAGCCAGACAGACGGTTTTCTTAGGACAAAGAATTACCAGGTTGAAGAACAACTAGTGGAAAGGTCCTGAGGCAGCAAGGTCCGGTGAGTTAATGAAACAGTAAGAAGACCAGAGCAGATTAACAGGATATACCTCAAGGTGTGAAGGAGTCAAGGAAGATGCCATATTCTTTGTCTAAACAACAGTCAGTATGTCATCATCATTTACTGAGGAGGGGATGGTGGTAAGAGAAGCAGGTGTGGGCTGGGGTAGCTAGAGTGGTTGATGTGGGTAAGGCCAGGACCTCAGCTTTGGACATACGAGATGCCATATGGGTTAAAAGTTTTTAACTTTTGTTGGCTTTATCACATATAGAAGTATATATCACATTTTATACAATGTAAATATTATTGCTAAATTGTACTGCTGAAATAGAAATGAGAAGCCTGTAGTTAATATTGAAAGTCATGACTGGAATAAGATCATCAGAGGAGTGAGTTGAGTCAGAAAAGAGGAGACCCAGTGTTTAGAAGTCAGGGAGATGGGTAAGCGTTCTATAAGCCGCAGCTGCTAGTGTTGTCCTTGCAAATGTTTCCCCAACTCCCCTTTTTGAGGTCTACCTCTCAATCTAGCTCACCCTCAGTCCCAGTTCACCAGTTGGTGCTTCCTCAACTCTCTATGCCCCTTTGGAAAAACCCACCCTCTCCTGAGCCTTTCAGTTTCTCTAGTTTCTTTACAGGAGGGCACTGCATTTGTAAAGACCGTTTTCAGCTGGGATCACTCACCTAGGAACACATTGCCTTTTCCTGACAACACCTCCTCTTCTAGATAGAATCAATGTATCCTCCTGCTTTTAGTACAGCTGTCCCCTTGGAAAAATTCCCTTCACTCCCCTCCCTGTCATGGGTCACCACTTCATCCACATGCTGTACTCTAGGGAGTGAGCAGTCTGTCACTTCACCACCTGGGTCTCTGGATCTGACTTCTTCTTTCTGCCTCTTGCTGCATGGAAACTAAGTCCCAGGAAGCCAACACTGCCTTTCTCTCTGACCAGAGGCAATTCTTTTTGCCCTTAGCATTTAAGGAATCTTGACTTATCCTAAGATTTGGACTCTGGCTTGAGATCTCACTATATATTTTTGTTTGAATTCAACTCTCAATTGTAAACTTTGTCACATATGTTATATTTTGTACAATTTAAATGATATTGCTAAACTGAGTGCTTGCATTCCTATATTCATCTTAAGAAAAAAGAAGATTCAGACGGGCTCGGTGGCTCAGCCTGTCATTCCGCGCCTTAGGAGGCTGAGGTGAGTGGATTGCCTGAGCCCACGGAGTTGAGACCCGCCTGGGCAACTTGGTGAGACCCATCTCTACAATAAATCAAAAAATTAGCCGGGTGTGGTAGCATGTGCCTGTAGTTCCAGCTACTTGGAAGGCTGAGGCGGAAGGATCGCTGGAGCCCAGCAGGTCGAGGCTGCGGTGGCCGGGAGTGGCCACTGCATTCCAGTCTGGGCAACAGAGTGAGACTCCAACTCAAAAAAAAAAAAAAAAAGAAGGAAAAAGAACATTTTAGTGCCTCAGAAGTGCTCCGTGTGCCCCTCCTTAATTCTGTCATTTCTCCTCCCTACCAGAGGCTACTGATATCTAGAATTTTGTACAAGATGTTTCCTGGCTTGCCTTTATAGTTTTGTCAATGTATCAATCAGAGTTTTATTAGTAGAGCTACTATGAGTGAGTGAGATAAGGAGGTTATTATTAGACTTACACCTTATACCTTCCAATAAAGATCTGAAAGGGCCAGTGGGATACATGAAGGGAAAACCACCAACCAGCCCTCCTGACACACTGTGTGGATAGGCAAGGCCAAATTTCAAGGAGGAGCAAGAATCCAAGCACATCCAGCCACTGGAGTGAGGTCACAAAGAGGAAGCTGGAGGAGAAGACTGTGAAAGGCGACAGCCACTCTGCGGCTGCCTGTTGTGTGGGTCTGCTGTTGGTCAGAGGACCAACAGTGAGGCAGGAGGGCAGGGGCTGAGTGGAGGACAGAATGTGGAGGCCAGAACACTCTGACAGCTCTGCTTCCATCCACCCCCGCATCTGAGTTCACAGATATTTTGAGAAAACTGGATGCTGCATCACTTTTGCCACCAGTATCTAGTTCAAGTTCCCCTTTTGGCCAAAGCTAACCCCACACTACACAGGGAAGGGAGTTCTAGGACATGCAGTAAACCAGCTGTCTATGACTGAATCCTTGGGCAGTATACTATTTAGTTGTGGCTGCATTTTATCACAATAGGAACCATGCAGTATACTTTTTTCTGTTTCTTTATCTTTTAAAAATTATTGTTGACTGGGCATGGTAGCTCATGTCTGTAATCCCAGCACTTTGGGAAGCAGAGGATAGAGGATTGCCTGAGACCAGGGGTTTGAGATCAGCCCGGAAATTTGATGAGATCTTGTCTCTAAAACTAAAGAAAAAAAAATTAAATGGGCCTGAGCCCAACAAGTCAAGGCTGCAGTGGCCTTGAACATGACACTTCACTCCAGCCTCAGCGACAGAGTGAGACTCTGACTTAATACACACACACACACACACACACACACACACACACACACACATATATGGCTAACATAATTTTTGAGATTCCTTTCTGTTGCTTTACTCACTTTCAATTACTGTGTATAATATGCCAAAGCATACAAATGTAATTTGTTCATTTAAGTATGATGAGATATTTTCTCCCCAATTATTGCTTTTATGAATGATGTTGCTATGAATATTGTATGTCTCCTCATGCACATGTGCAAGCTTTTCTTTAAGACATATGTGTAGCAAGAAGGACAAAATTATGAACTTTGCAGCAACATGGATGAATTTAGAGACTATCATACTCAGTGATCTATTACAGAAACAAAAAACTGAGTACCACATGTTCTCATTCATAGGTGGGTCCTGAACATGTATCACAATACTATAAGAGAGGGACTGCACTCCAGCCTGGGCGACAGAGTGAGACTCCAACTCAAAAATAAAATAAATAAATAAATAAAATTTTAAAAAGAGAGGTATTGGTAGTAGCAGGATACTGCTGGGGTGGGGAGGAGACACATAATATCACTAAGGGTACCTCATTCTAAAACGGGGAAGTGAGGACCAGTGGAAGGCCCAAACTTTACCTGCACATAGACCCTGACTTGTACCCCACAACTTAAAAAAAATGTATTTAGCCTGGATGTGGCGACTCATGCACGTAATTCCAGAGGTGCCAAGGTGGGAGGATTGCTTGAGCTTTGCTTGAGCCTAGGAGTTCAAGATCAGCCTAGGCAACATAGCAAGACTTTATCTCTACAGAAAATTGTTTAAAATGAGCTGGTATGTACCTGTAGTCCCAGCTACTCAGGAGGCTGAGGCAGAAGGATTGCCTTACCCCTAGAGGTCAAGGCTGTGGTGAGCTGTGATCTAGCCACTGCACTCTAGCCTGGGTCATAGAGTGAGACCTGGCTTAAAAACAAAACAGAACAAAAAGCTCTTATCATGCTCTTTACAGTGTCTTGATGAGCAGAAGGCCCAAATTTTAGTATAGTTAAATGAGGCCATTTCTTTTCCTTCTGGTAACTTTGGATCTTACATAAAGGTTCCTATTTTTCTTCAATTATAAAGGTACTAACTATTGCCTTCTAAAGTTGTTTTGGGCTGGGTATAATGGCTTATACCTTTTATCCCAGCACTTTGGGAGGCTGAGGCAGGAAAATTGCTTGAGTCTAGGAGTTTGAGATCAGCCTAGGCAACACAGCCAGACCTCATCTCTACAAAAAAAAAAAAAAATTAGCTGTACATGGTGGCATGTACCTACAGTCTCAGCTACTCAGGAGGGGCTGAGGTGGGAGAATCGTTTGAGCCCTGGAGGTTGAGACTGTGGTGAGCCATAATTGTGCCACTGTACTCCAGCCTGGGCAATAGAGTGAGACCTCAACTGAAAAAAAAAAAAAAAGTTCCGGTTTTTCCTTTTACATTTAAAGTCTTAGTCCTTGCTATGGTTAGAAAGTTTGTTTCCTCAAAACTCATGCTAAAATTTAATAGCCATTATAACAATATTTAGAAGCAAGACTTTTCAGAGGTAATTAGGCCATGAGAACCCCATCCTCATAGGTGGGATTGGTGCCTTTAAAAAGGGGCAAATTCAGCTCACTCTTTCTTTCTTACTCTTCCACCTCTGCCACAGGGTGACATAGTAGGAAGGCTCTTGCAAGATACTAACCTCTGAATCTTGGACTTCCCAACCTACAACACTGCAAGCGATACATTTCTATTTCTTATAAATTTCTATTTCTTATAAATTTCTATTTCTTATAAATGTGGTCTGTGGTATTTTATTATAGCAGCACAAAATAGACTAAATCAGTCCTTAGCTTCCCCACAGGTATGTAATACATACTCATTTATAAGAGAGTTTTAATATATTCATGGGTTTGTTTCTGGCCTTTATTCTGTTCCATTGGTCATGATATCTGCAAAGGCAAGTGTCTCCATCTTGTTTTTCTTTGGCATTATCTTGGCTCTACTTATATAGAAAAACCATTTGCTTTTCTGAATAAATTTTAGGTGTACTTACCACTCTCACCAGTGTATATTGTACCTGCCAGGAGATTTTTCATCCCTTCACCCCTTTCCTCTGCCCCCTTCTGAGTCACCAATGTCCATTATTCTGAATAAATTTCAGAATCAAATTAGTAAGTTCCCCAAGACCTCGGTAGTGTTTTTTGACTGAAATTGGGAGTCAAGTGAAATCTCTATAGACTGCTAATTTGTTCCCAATAAATCTGTTTTTCCTACTCATGAGTTTATGGCTACCATCTGAAAACTTTTAGCAGCTAATTTTGACCACAGGTGGCAGAGTATTTGCAAACTGGCTGCATTTTCCCATTCCCTGTATTTATGCTCTTTTGCAATGTGACTTTGCTGCTTCTCCATTCATTATGTAGAGTCTACTTCCCCACCCTTTCAGTATGAGCTGGCCTTATGACTTGCATTGCTTAATAGAATGCAGTGGGAGTGGTAATGTGTCAGTTTCGAGCCTAGGCCTCAATAGGTCTTTTGTAGCATTGCCCTCTCTTGGAATCTCACTGCTGTCTGTGAATAAGCTTGGGCTAGCCTGCTGGATAGTGAGAGACACATGACTAATCACCTCACCTCCTCAGCTGACAGTCAGCAAAACCCCAGAAGCAAAACCACCAAGCTGTCTTACAGCTGATCATAGATGCATGAGGGATTCTAACAGAGATAAGAATCACCCAGCTGAATGTAGTCTGCCTCGCCAACTCATGTCCATAGTGAGCTGAATAAAATGGTTGTTGTTTTAAGCTACCTAGTTTTAGGGTGGGTTGTTATTCAGAAATAGCTAATTTATACCAAATGACCAAGTTCTTACCAATATAATGTAAGCAGAAGTGACACATATTCATTTTGCATCAATAGCACTGATAGGAAGATCACCTAACTTGAACCAGGCAGATACTGATGAGCTCTAAGACAGTTGGTCTCAAGGTGTGGTCTGCAGACTCCTGTAAGTCTCCAAAACACTTCTGAGGGTCTAAGAGGTCAAAGTTGTTTTCATGATATTACTGATTTGTTATTTGCCTTTTCCACTGTGTTGACATTGGCATGGATGGTACAAAATCAATGGTGTGTAAAATTATCACTTTAGCACAAATCTAGGTGGCTTCCCAGATTGCACAGGTAGTCATTCAATTTATCACCTCACATTGGTAGAAAAAAGTGCCAGTTTCACCTCAGCTTGTCCTGGATGAAGCAGTAAAAACTATTAATTTTATTAAATCTTGGCCTTTGAGTACACATCTTTTTAACATTCACTGTGACAAAATGGCAAGTATGTATCACATCTTTCTGGTGCATATCTAAATATGATGGCTGTCTCAAGACATGTGTGATTATTTAAATGGTCGAACTTGTTTTTTGTGTGTGGTGTACCACCATTTCCATTTAAATAAGTAAGCAGAAAAACTATGGTTATTTAGACTTAGGGATTTTGGCAGGTTATTATTATTATTATTATTATTTTAATGAACAAAATCAGCCAATGTTAAAATTTAAGCAGTCAAGCAAAAATGAGTATTTTTTAAAAACTTAGATTTGCTACCATGACCTTGACAGCTTCCTAATACTTAAAACCTTTTTGGTTATGTTGGCAGTATATTAATTAATATGTTTTTAAAGTATTGCATGATGAAGAGTGTCAACACTTATAAAACCTACATTATCTCTGTGAACCAAGATTTTCCAAATGAATAGTGTATATTGTTACAAAATCATGAGTAGTCAAAAAATCCATTCAAATAGCATGATAGACCAACAGGTTTTACTATAATGGAATATGAAAAGTTCATTATTATAAGGTTTCAGATTCTGCCCTGAACTAACTTTTAAGAAACTACCACTTGTCAAGTTTTGATACAGTGTCAAACAAGAATAGACATGATTATATGAAAAGACTATTAAAATAGTCCTTCCTTTTCCAACTACAATTCTGTGTGAGGCTGGATTTTACTCATCTATTTCAATGAAAACAACATAATGCAACAGATTGAGTACATAAGAATCTGACTTTTTTTTTTTTTTGAGTCAGAGTCTTACTCTGTCACCCAGGCTGGAGTGGAGTGACCCACTCATGACCACTGCAGCCTCAATCTGTTGGGCTCAGGTAGTCTTCCTGCCTCAGCCTTCCAAGTAGCTGGGACTACAGGCATGCACCACCACACCTGGCTAATTTTTTTGATTTATTTTAGAGATGAGGTCTCCCCAAGTTGCCCAGGCTAGTCTCGAGCTCCTGGGCTCAGGCAATCCTTTCACCTCGGCATCCCAAAGGGCTGGGATTATAGGCACAAGTCACCATGCCTGACCTCTGACTGACTTCTATTAACCCAGATATTAAAGATATTTTCAAAAACATAGAACAATTTCCCTCTTCTCATTAAATTTTTGTTTAGTAAATAGATTTATTTTTCCTAGAAATATATTACTTATGTTAACATATGAGTTGATTATTGTTATCGTCAAATGAATGAATATTAAGAAATTTTAGTTTTGAGTTCTAATGCAATAATTTTTGATACTATAGTCCATGTAATCTAAAGTTCTTTGGTGTCCTCAAAATTTTTTTTTAGACTTTATTTTTTAGAGATGCTTCAGATATACAGCAAAATTGAGTGGGAAGTACAGATAGTTTTCATACACCCCCTGCCCCTACATGTACACAACCTCCCCAACTATCAACATCCACCACCAGAGAGGTATATGTGTTACAATCGATGAATCTACATTAACACATCATTACTGCCCAAAGTCATGGCTTACATTAGAGTTCATTCTTGGTGTCATGCATTCTACAGCTTTTGACAAATGTATAATGGCATGTATCTAGCATTATAGTACCATATGGAATAGTTCACTGCCCTAAAAATCCCCTCTGTGCTCTGCTTGTTCATCCCTCCCCTCCCCCACCCCTTGACAAGCCCTGATCTTTTTACTGTTCCCATAGTTTTGCCTCTTCCAGAGTGCCATATATTGGAAACATGCATTATGCAGCCCTTTCAGATTGGCTTCTTCTTACTGCATAATATACATTTAAGGTTACTTTGTGTCTTTTTATAGCTTGGTAGTACATTTCTTTTCAGCACTGAATAACATTCTGTTGCCTGGGTGTAGCACAGTTTATCCCTTCACCTACTGAAGGACATCTTGGTTGCTTCCAAGTTTTGGCAATGTAAATAAAGCTGCTATGAATATCCGTGTGCAGGTTTTTGTGTGGAGATAAATTTTAGATTCACTTGAGTAAACACCAAGGAGCATGACTGTGGAATCCTATAGTAAGAGTACATTTAGTTTTGTGAGAAAATGCCACACTGACTTCTAAAGCGGCTGTACCATTTGGTGTTCCCACCACCAATGAAGGAGAGTTTCTATTGCTCCACATCCTTGTCAACATTTGGTGGAAGCGGTGTTTTGGATTTTCGTGGATTCTCCATAATTTTTTAAGAGTATAAAGGAGTTCTGGGACCAACATATTTGAGAACTACTGCCCTAGATGATGGGTGAATATCAACATGGAAAGAAATTGAATCCTGGAATAATCAAGCAAACAAGCCAGTCCAGAAAGGCCTTGGCTTAGTCTTATGTAATCTATTGTTTTAGGTGTCTGTGTTCTAGAAGTTTAGCCTTCAACTCACTGTTGCAGTCATGGTAGAATGAGATTCTTTCTGCCTCAGTTTCAATTGAGGCACTAATATAACGACAATTGATAGTGAAATGGGGAGTAAGACGTATCTGTAAATATAGACTTAGTAAAGAAATTCTCTGAGAACCAGTTCCTTGACTTAGCAGATCAAGGATATAAAAATGTTAGAATATGGAAAGAGAGAATATTGCCATAAATTTATTTAGTAAGAATTTTTTTTAATGCTCTGAGTTTCCATCAACCTGCATTTGGGAGAGCAGTGGCAGGGGATTCTCCATTCTCACCCAAATTTGGTGAAGGAAGGGTGTACTGAGAGGACTTGAAGTATGTTCCCCGAAGTTGTGAGAACTTGTGCCTGACTCAGTCTGAGAGCAGCAAGGTGAACTGTGATCTGGTGTCTGATTCCTGTCAGAAAGCCTGCGGGAAAGACAAGGACTAACTGATTGCTTTGGTGGTGGTTGCTGCTGCCTCAAAGACATTGTCAGGGTGAGGGATGCACCAGTGTCTCAAATTGATTAGCCGTCTGGGAGTAATCCAGCATGAATTCTCATCATCCCTCAGGCCTCCTGGAGTGGAGAGTCCTCAGCAGAAACAAAGTGGAAGTATGCCTGAGAAAGGAGTCATAAGTGACCACTCGTGAGAGAAATTCAGCCTTCTGGGTCAGGGAACTGCAGGAGAGAAGGGCATAGAAGTAAAGCATAGAGAGAGAAACCTTCTCAAGCCCTACCAGAGAGAGGTCAGCTTTAACCATCTGCCAGGAGCATGAAGTGTGAGACCAGTTCATGGTAAGTTAGTCCTTTCTTGCCTTTTCTCTTTCTTTTTCCTCTGAACCAGCAGAGCGTGCCAGGAGCCCATGGTCCAGTAGGGGGAAAGCATTGTGAACAAGCAGGGAAGTGGCAACCATGTGTGCCTTTTTCATTGTAGACGTCCATCCCGAACCCTGAGCCTGGAAGAGAAGGAACAGTAAGTCAAGTTCAGGATTTAAATTATTGTGACTGCATGTTTATATTTGTTTTTTTTTGTTTTTGTTTTTTTTTTTCGAGTTGGAGTTTCACTCTGTTGCCCAGGCTGGAGTGCAGTGACACACTCACGGCCACCCCAGCGTCAATCTGCTGGGCTCTGGCAATCCTTCCGCCTCAGCCTTCCAAGTAGCCGGAACTACAGGTGCGCACTACCATGCCTGGGTAATTTTTTTTTTTATTTATTGTAGAGACGCAGTTTCACCAAGTTGCCCAGGCTGGTCTCCAACCTATTGGCTCAGGCAATCCACTCTCCTCATTCTCCCAAAGTGCTGGAATTACAGGCTGAGCCACAAAGCCCAGACAACACGGTTTATATTTGTTTGTTTTTTTTTTTTTTTTGAGTCGGAGTCTCGCTCTGTCACCCAGACTGGAGTGCAGTGGCCGCTCCCGGCCTCTGCAGCTTCGACCTGCTGGGTTCCAGCGATCCTTCCGCCTCAGCCTTCCAGGTAGCTGGAACTACAGGCGAGCGCTACCATGCCTGGCTAATTTTTTGATTTATTGTAGAGATGAGGTCTCGCCTGCCCAGGCGGGTCTCGAACCCACGGGCTCAGGCAATCCACTCACCTCAGCCTCCCAAAGGCGTGGGATTACAGGCTGAGCCACTGAGCCCAGCTACGTTTATATTTGAATTGAGACTTTCCCCCGTTATTTTTATGGTGGTAAAGTATACATGACATAAAATTTATCATCTTAACCATTTTTAAGTGTACAGTTCAATGTCATTAAACATATTCATTAAGTTGTGCAAGCACCACCACCATCTATTTCTATAACTCTTTCCATCTTGTAAAATTGAAATTCTATACCCGTTAAACAATAACTCCCTAATTACCCCTCCTCCTAGCCCCAGGCAACCACCATTCTACTTTCTGGAATTGACACTTTTTTTGTGTGTGCATGACTTAAACTCTTTGTATAACTGTTTTCAAAGAATTAACAAAGCCTTGGACTTGATAGAGTTTTTATCCTGGTGTAGGTTACCCTACTGAGTATATTTTAAAGAGATGATAAAAAGCCTAAAGCAAAGTTACATTTTAATTATGTCATGTATCACACATGCATTTTTAGCATGCCCTATATTTTTTTTTTTTTTTGAGTTGGAGTTTCACTCCGTCACCCAGACTGGAGTGCAGTGGCTGCTCCCGGCCACCGCAGCCTCGACCCACTGGGCTCTGGTGATCCTTCTGCCTCAGCCTTCTGAGCAGCCAAATTACAGGCGTGCGCTACTACACCCGGCTGATTTTTGATTTATTGTAGAGACGAGGTCTCGCCAAGTTGCCCAGGTGGGTCTCGAACCCGCAGGTTCAGGCAATCCACTCACCTAGGCCTCCCAAAGTGCAGGATTACAGGCTTAGCCACCGAACCCAGCCATGCACTATATTAAAATGATCTGGCTTAGCCACCGAACCCAGCCATGCATTATATTAAAATGATCTGTCTTGTATCTCTATGTTTTGATTTTTCAGGTTTTCTTAAAGAGGGTACATTTCTATCAATAAATAGTTAAGAAAACAGCTCAAACGATTTGCAGGTTTGTAAGTGTTGAATTAAATAAGAAGGAGGTCATTACCCTGAGGTTGTTTGGGCACATTGATTTCCTACATAACAAACTGCAACCTAACTTAGTACATAAGCAAACTGAAACCTAACTTTGGAGTATATTTTTTCTAACACATTTCTGGGTTTTAGCCAGTCACAGGGAGCCAGTTGATGTGCTCATGGCCAAGTAAGAAAGTTGCCTTCTTGCAGCCAATCAGATGATTTTTCTACTTTCCTTTTGTGTTTGACCTATAAAAGTTCACTGCTCACACTGCTGGCTAGAGCTCCGTGAGCTTGCTCTGGTTCTGGGTGTTCCCCGATCCCAGGACTTTCTTTGCACAAATAACCTGTGTTAAATTTAAAAGATCACAGATCCTTTGAGATGGTAAATGCTGACTGTGTTTCTGCATGCTAAAGATGTCAGTCACTCTTCGAGCACTACTTTGGCAGTTAGCGAAGTTTTCTTCCCTGTAAATTGTAATCTAGGTTAGTTATATTAAATATACTTTGGCAGCATGCCATTATATAAATATTAACTTTATTAACTTAATATATTTTGACAATGGTGGTTCTGAGAATTAGAAACAATTTAAGTGTTTTTAAAAATTTTTTTATTTTGTACTTTTGCTGGGCACTAAAGCATGCAAAAATGCATTTGAAGCCCATCATTGAATAAAAGTGTAGTTATCTCCATTTTGTTTATGTTAATTGAACTTTATTTTCTGGAAAACATTTTTATATTTTAATTGAATTCTTTAAAAACAGATTTGGCAAAAATAAAAGGCAATTAATTTTGACAGAATATAATTTTTATTGGCAAATCGTATGTATAGTAATTTAAATCACTTAGTAATTTTTGGGAAATTATATAATAAAAGAATACAAAGAATCGAAGTTTCAAATCTTGAAAAAATAACATTTGCTTTCATCTTAATTGATCCATACTACTTTACAAAATCACCATATATTAATGTATTATTAATCTTTCGCTGTGCCATCCATAGAGGAAAAAGCATCTTTTCTTTTCTCTTTGGTAAGCAGTAGTTTCACTCAGGTTTCCAGAAGTAGAACAAAATTAGGTCAGTTTGTTAAATTATTCATCTACTCAATAACTGCTTATGAAGAACCTAGTATGAGTAGGTTGCTTATCAAGATACTGGGTTAATTAAAAAGAAGAACAACAATAACAGCAAAAAGACACTTTTGTGAACTTTACACTGTTCTTGCAGTATAAACAGATAAAAACCATGTAAATGAACAAATTAGTAATATAATGTTTAGAGAATGATAGTGCTATGAAGAAAATTAAATATGGCAATAAGACAGAGAGAAACTCTTCCTTATTAAAATAACTATTTTTCTTTTATTCTGGTTGATAAAAATCTCATAACTCATATCACTGTCATCTGTTTTTATGTTCAGTAATAATTGCTAACATTGATTAAGCATGTACATTGTGCTAGGCAGTCTGTAAAGCACTTATATGTATTAACTCATTTAATCTACAACATTCACCAAACAGTGGACGTTATTCATATTTACATTTTACACATTCATATGCTGAATCTTAGAAAAGCTTATTGTTTTACTTCAGGTCACATGGGTTGTAAAAAGCACAGCTAGGATTAAAATCTAAGTCAACATAATTCTAAAGTTGCACTGTTCAATCTGGTAGCCACCAGTGTATGTACCTATTTAAATTTAAATTAATTAAAGCTTAAAATATTATCCTTAATCATTCCAGCTTCATTTTAAGTGTACAGTGGCCACATCGGACTAGGGGCTACCATATTGGACTGTACAGACATTGGATATAATCCATAATTTCCCATAATCGCAAAAAAGTTCCACTGGACAACACTGTCTAGGGAATGGCTCTAAATCATTGGACTACTTCCTCTTTCTCATTTTATGAAGAATTATATAAGAAAAGGGTCTACATGTTCAGTCTTTGACTTACAGAAGAGCAGTAGAAATTTTGTTTGTTTGTTTGTTTGTTGAGTCAGAGTCTCACTCTGTCATCCAGGTTGAAGTGCATTGGCAAGATTATTGCTACCACAACCTCGACCTGCTGAGCCCAGTCGATCATTCCCACCTCATCCGCTGAGTAGCTGGGACTACAAGCTCTCGCCACCATGCCTGGCTAATTTTTAAATTTTATTTTAGAGACATGGTCTCACCATGTTGCTCAGCCTGATCTCGAACTCCTGGGCTCAAACAGTCCTCTCGCCTCAGTCTATCCAAGTGCTTGGATTACAAGCATAAGCCACAGCACCTAGCCTCTTTAGGGTTTTAGATTGATACTAAATATGTACTGAATGCTTGTTATAGGATTTTTCTATATCTCTCTTTTCTCCTTGCGGGCCCAGTGCTTTTCTTTCCTTTGGAAAAATCCAAAGGTTTGTATTACCCTAATGCTGACATGTCTGTTTTAGGATGCCCCTCCGGCATCACGCGTCTTTTACTCCTCCAGTTTTACTCTCAGACACCTCACAATGCCACCTAAATCTCAGCACCACTGAGCATCATTGACATTCTTTCTCCACTGAGCCCCAAGATGAGGGAGTGGAACAAGCACCATTTCCTCTCACCACCCACTTCCTTCAGCAGCCTGGAAGCATTGTCTGAGATTGAACATTTCTAAATCAGATGGTGAAGGCCAAAGAAATTATGAAGTACGAGAGATAGTTCAGCTTGATCATGCTTTGCCTTGAAGATCAGAAGGCAAGGCAGCTAATGAAGCCATCACTCCCTGAGCGACCCCAGCTGCCAGGGTATGGCTTTCCTACCCTCAGGTATTTTTGGCTTTTTTGGTCATTGTTCCACAAAAAACCACCCTTTTTCAAGCAAGCTTCTCAGTCTAAAAAAAAATCAAGCTCTCCCCTCCCCTGCCAAGTATAAAAACTTAAGGGCAAATAAGATTTGTAAAGTTTTGGGTGAAGGGAGGTTGGGCTACAGTCTTGTTGGAGAAGCCGCAACAAGAGTGTCTTACCTAATACTCCCACCAGCAAACACTGCAGACCTGCTGGTTCCTTCATTGGTTGCATTAGTCCATGTTGTGCTGCTATGACAGACTACCACAGACTGAGTAATTAATTTTAATTTTAATTTAATTTTAAATTAAAATTTTTTTTTTTAGTTGGAGTCTCACGCTGTTGCCCAGGCTAGAGTGCAATGGCACACTCATGGCTACTGCAGCCTTGGCCCACTGGGCTCAGGTGATCCTTCCCCCTCAGCCTTCCAAGTAGCTGGAACAACAACTTAAGAATTCAAAATTCTTCGTGCTACCCAATTACACAATATTCTACAGTAAGGTCAACTAAATAAGCTATCGGGCCCATACCCCGAAAATGTTGGTTTATATCCTTCCCGTACTAATCAAGCCTATTACTCTATTTTCCATCCTCTTCACTCTATTTTCAGGTACTATAATTACAATATTTAGCTCACACTGATTATTAATTTGAATTGGACTAGAAATAAGCATATTAGCTATCACACCTATTTTAATTGAAAAAGCCAACCCCCGTTCAACTGAAGCTGCCACTAAATATTTTCTAATTCAAGCCACCGCCTCCATACTCCTAATAATAGCCGTAATTATAAACATAACCTTCTCTGGACAATGAACTATTATAAATAAATTAAACCAAATATCCTCACTAATAATTTTAATTGCCTTAGTAATAAAATTAGGCCTCTCCCCCTTTCACTTCTGAGTTCCAGAAGTTACACAAGGAGTATCACTAACATCTGGAATACTACTCCTCACATGACAAAAACTAGCCCCTATTTTAGTCCTATATCAAATCAACATAACCCTAAACCTAACATTAATAATTTTAATTGCCCTAACCTCCATCGCACTAGGCGGATGAGGAGGACTAAACCAAACACAACTTCGAAAAATCCTAGCTTACTCTTCCATTGCCCACATAGGATGAATAATCGCAGTCCTAAAATACAACCCCACTATTATAATCCTCAATCTCCTTATCTATATTATCCTAACAATTACATTATTCTCCACATTAATTCTCTTTTCAAGCACTACAATTTTAATAATATCCAACTCATGAAACAAAACTCCATTAGCATCATCTATAATACCTCTAATCCTATTATCCCTAGGAGGATTACCCCCACTTACAGGCTTTCTCCCAAAATGAGCAATTATTCAAGAGTTCATAAAAAATGATAATACCCTTATCCCAATACTAATAGCTATCACAGCCTTACTTAACCTATATTTCTACATACAACTAACCTACTCAACAACTCTGACTATATTTCCAATCAACAACAATGCCATCACACTTGGCTAATTTTTAAAATTTATTGTAGAAACGAGGTCTTGCCAAATTGTCCAGGCTGGTCTCAAACCCCTGGACTCAGGCAGTCCTCTTGCCTCCACCCACAAAGTGCTTGGATTACAGGAATGAGCAGTCATGCCTGGCTACTTTTTAAATTTTTATTTTAGTTTTTACAGATCATGAGTTTATGAGTTTTTTCATGAATCAATGTTGGGAAACAAGTTCCCTTCTAAGAGTTGGGGGTAGGGAGAGAGAGGCTAAAGCCCCTGCAATGTGTTCAAGTGAAAAGGACTTGGACGCTGGGGCCAGGGATCTAGAATTGAACCCTTGATCTAGCTTCCTAGCTGTGTCTCAGGAGAATTTCGGTTTCCTGATCTGCAAAATGCTTGTTAGATTGCTGCGAGCTGGTATCTTGTGGGTGCCTAGTCCAATGTCTGTCCCTGCCGGGGCATGCATAAACATCAGTGACTTTTCTTCCTCCACCTCATCCCAGATGAGATATGGAAAGACACTCAGTTTTTGAAAGGCGTCCTGTCACTGAAAGCATCTTGCAATTTAACAGATGTGGGTGTGGGCCTCCTCCAGAAGGGCAACAGGTCCTGTTCCCTCTCACCAGGACAAGCCAAGCTGCCTGCTGGTCAGTGCCTTGCATGATGGGAATGGGTTGGGTTTTTCACTGACCGAAGAGGGAACTCTAAACAGTGTGAGGAAAGAAATTTTACCGTTGAACAAGGCAAGAATAAGATCCTGGTATGTTTGGAAGAGTGAAAATCAAGAATAGTAAAGAGGAAAAAATATAAACTCAAATGGCCTGTGAACCTCCTAGTACAAGTTGTCTGATCCAAGGAACAGCCTTGGCAGGAAGACTGTGAGAATCTCAATTATGGTCACCAGGAACTTCCCAGTCTTGGCTGATCCAGCAGGGGCTCCTTCAATGATTTAAAAGGGCATTTAATTTATTTTTTTCTGAATGGTACATTTAATTTATTTGTATTTACTGTGGGTTTTTTTAAATTCTGTTTTTTGGTTGGGCACGTGTGCAGGTTTATTACATAGAAATATTGTGTGATGGTATGGCTTGGACTTCAGACTGGGGATTTATAATGAACAGTTCTGGAGACTGGGAAGTTCAAGATTGAGGGGCCAGCATCTGGTGAGGGCCTTCTTGCTATGTTATTGTATAGCAGAAGGTAGAAGGGCAAGAGAGAGCAAGAGGGGACTGGACTTGTCCTTTTACAAGGACACCAAACCTATGAGGGTGGAGTCTCTTAATAGAATTACAATGGCAATTAGATTTCAACATGAGTTTTGGAGGGAACATTCAACCCATAGGACTGACCAAACTAAAATGTCAACAACACCTTCTAAAAACAAGCAGTAATATTATTCTCAGAGAAGGTAAGGTCTAAACTGATAACTGTGGGAAGAACATTTTCTCCATTAGTGAAGAACCTTCCCTGACCAGCCCTAGGAGTCCATAACTACCAGAGTAATGCAGAATGGCAGCTTTTTGTTATGCTGAGATGGTGCAGCCTAGGTAAATTCTGCATTTAGCAGTGAGGTTTCTTCTGATTGGGGGCTGTGAGTATGGAGGGAGGATTACTCTGCCAATTTCTCCAGCCACATAATGATAATGTTCATGGCTCTCTACTCCCAGTCTAATGGGAAGTCAAGCACATATAATCAATACAGTAATGCAATTGGACAGGAATGCCCTGGATAGTACAGAAGAGGAAGATCATGGTCATGTCTGGGCTTCTTAGTTGGGGAGCATCAGAGAAAGTTTCATGGAGGAAGTAACATTTAAGCTCAGTCATGAAGGATTAGTAAATGCTTGCCAGAAAAACAAAGAGGTGATGGTGATTGGGGAGAAAATGGTATAGACACATGGAGAAGGAAAGTCTTAGATAGTTTTCTCAATTTATTATAATTCATTTTATATAGATAAATGTGTTCACTGGGTTTGAAATGGTATTTCAAAATATTAATAAAATAGTAATAATAAAACATTAAAAAAATACCAGAGGATGACTCATTTCTCATCTTTTTTCATTGATTACATTCTTTTTTCATTGATTGCCCCTTTTCCTTCTCTCTTCAATTTCCAAAAAAAAAAATTACATACTTGTAATCACCAAATATGTGTGCTACTTATGTATAAAATACGGTTCCAACTTGAGGCAAAGGCAAATATATCAAATATATAGAAATACAGACAAGCTAGAAAATCAGTCCCATTGGAAGCTAAAAAATTGGTAAGAGGCTAGGGGATTTCAGGGGAAGCAGGGAAGATAGAGGGTGGAGTATTAAGAAAGTCTTCACTGTGGTGGGGCAGGTTGCTCGTACCTGTAATCCCAGCACTTTGGGATGCCGAGGTGAGAGAATTGCCTGAGCCCAGAGGTTCGAGACCAGCCTGGGCAACTTGGTGAGACCTCATCCTACAATAGACCAAAAAATTAGCCAGATGTGGTGGCGCACACCTGTAGTTTGAGCTACTTGGGAGGGTGAAAGGATCACTTGAGTCCAGCAGGCCGAGACAGCGATGGCGTGAGCAGTGTGACACTGCACTCCAGCATGGATGACAGACTGAGATTCTGACTCAGAAAAAAAAAGGAAAAAAAAAAAAGAATGTTTTCATCGAGAAATATCATTTGAGTTGAGACTTGAAGGGTGTTGATAGGATTTAGAAACACAGAAACGCAGCAGAGTGAAGATAGGCAGAAGGAGGAGGATAGAGAAGCAAGGAATAACATCAGAGCATGGTTCTAGAGCCAGACTTGCCTGGGATCACAGCCAAGCCTTGCTGCATACTCTTTGACCTTGAGCAAGGTGCCACAGGTTCCTCATCTCCAAAGCAGAGATAATAGGAATAGCCACCCAACAGTGTTGTTGTAAAGATGAGAGGAGTCAACATGGGTAACACACTTAAAAGAAGTCCTGGCATGTAGTAAGGACTCTTTGAGGGTTGGACATTATCGCTATGATCCAAAAGTTTGTACTTATTGGGCTTGTATGGGGAATAACAGATTGGTCTGCCTGGAACACAGGGTATGCAATGAGTCGGAAGAAAGAGCTAGAAAGGTGCAAGAGTGTGGTTAGCCTTGAATATCAGCCTCAGAAATATGGAGTTTTTCCTGCAGATATTAGAGGACCATGGAAAGTTTTGAGCAGCTAAGAAACAGGATCCATCTATTTACAGATTTAGATAAATTCACACATTAAGTGGTCTACCATAATCTTACCAATCTCTCCGACACGTTACTTACCAAGGATATTTTAGATGGCAAAGAATCCTGAAGTATTGATTTATTTTGGGGCAGGGGTAGATGAGGGTATTGTTTATATTTCCATGGCTGTGTAGTTATTGCTTCTGCAACAGCAGAAGAATCTGTGGCCTATGTTTGAGAATTGGGCAACTTACAACAGGACATTAAGGGATGTTGAAAGCATATCTCCCTGATCCTTGCCTGGCATTGTGATATTCAATGATTGCATTTGTGTATTTTTATTTTATTTATTTCTTTTACATTTTTTATTTTAAAGATGTGGGGTACAATTCAATGTTAAGTATACAAATGTTAATTTTAATTTTTTTTTTTTGAGTCAGAATCTCACTTTGTCACCTAGGCTGGAGTGCAGTGGCATGATCATGGCTCACAGCAGCATTGACCTCCTGGGCTTAAGCAATCCTCCTGCCTCAGCCTCCTGTGTAGCTGGGTCTACAGGTATATGCCATCATGACTGGCTAATTTTTTGATTTTTTTTTTTTGTAGGGACAGGTTCTTGCTATGTTACCCAGGCTGGTCTCAAACTACTGTGTTCAAGTGAATCTCCTGTCTTAACCTCTCAAAGTGCTGGAATCACAAGTATAAACCTGCTTTTGATGCAAAAAAACAAATAAAAGATACACATTCTTACTACTTAAAAGCTTATCACCCATTGGGAATTACAGACAAATTTATAGCATTTTTATAACATGGTATGAAAAATGGTCTATAATAGGAGCACTGATTGGATACCTGGATTTAGAGAGATGTGAAAGCTGAAATGTGATAAGATGATTCAGAATTTGCTAGACAGAAGGAGGCCGTGAATTTCAAACAGAGAGAACAGAATGTGTAGAGGCCTGGAGGCAAGATAAAGCATGGGAAAGGTTTTATAAATATGGTGTATATAGGCAGAAAAATTATTTTAAATACTAATAGTTTTACTTCTTGTTCCTGGAGTTATACTATGGACAAAGTCTAAAAGTCAGGTGGGCAGCACACAGGCTGTTCGTGCTTATTGATGCATTCAATTCTTACCTGACAATCGTAAGACTCCTAAGAAATAGATCAGAAAGAACCCAATAATGTAGCTTGAATTAATAATCTGAAACTCAAGTGAAGAGGAAGGGTATCCGTGATGAACATGTCAAGATTTGGATTTGTAAGGGGAAGAGCTCAGGTAAATGTGACATGAGTTGTGCTAACCAATTTGTGGGTAGAAAATTGTGTACTATTTCTGTACACAAACTGTACTAGCCAGATACAGTGAGTCTTGTATGTTTAGTTGTATACTATCAGATTAACCTGCCGTTCCTTAATACTTTATTTTGATGGATCTGTATGGCATGTAGTAAGTACTCAATACATATTTCATCATTTTTTAAAATTATCTTTGAACATTGAATATCTCTCAATTTATTAAGTTCTGCTTTGATTTCATTTAGCATTTAAGTTTATTTATTTATTTTTTGAGTTTGAGTCTCACTCTGTTGACCAGGCTGAAGTGCCATGGCACACTCACGGTCACTCCAGGATCGACCTGCTGGGCTCCAGCAATCCTTCTGCCTCAGCCTTACAAATAGCCAGAAATACAGGCGCTCGATACCACGCCCAGCTAATTTTTTTGATTTATTGTAGAGACAAGGTCTCACCAAGTTGCCTGGGCTGGTCTTGAACCCATGAGCTCAGGCAATCCTCTCGCCTCACATATTTCATCCTTCTTTTTTGTTTGTTTGTTTTGTTTTTTGTTTTTTGTTTTGAGTTGGAGTCTCACTCTGTCACCCAGACTGGAGTGCAGTGGCCGCTTCTGGCCACCACAACCTCGACCTGCTGGACTCCGGCAATCCTTCCACCTCAGCCTTCCAAGTAGCCGGAATTACAGGCATACGCTACCACACCCGGCTGATTTTTTTTTTTTTATTGTAGAGACGAGGTCTCACTGCCCAGGCGGGTCTCGAACCCGCGGGCTCAGGCAACCCACTCACCTCAGCCTCCCAAAGTTGTGGGATTACAGGCTGAGCCACCGAGCCTGGCATATTTCATCATTCTTAAGGACGTTGGTACCCAAGGTAACTTGACAAAGGAGTCGTGCAGGAAGACACCACCAATGTAGTCAGCTCTTGATACCATTTTTTTTATCCATGGCTAGTTCTACACAAAGGGAATACAGAAAGATGGGACTAAAGTCTAGTAAAAGATCAGTGTTGGGAGTCGTGGGACTGGATTCCCTGAACAAGGCCCAATCCCTCCACTGTTTCTTGACAGGGAGTGCTGGTGGACGGCACACAAGGGGTTTTTTCATAAAGCTGCTGATGGGGGCTACTCAAGTTAGAGGAATGATATTGTTGTCTCTCCTGTCAGAATTAGATCAGACTGACTGAAATATTAAAGCAAGCCTCCTGCTCTAAGAGTATATTTAAGAAATGTATTCAAGGGTGTCTTTATGTAAAGATTTATAGCCACCTACAAATGAGCTTGGGAGTGGATGAGAAAGCAACTTGGGCCTGGAGATGTTAGAACGATGAAAAATAAAAATAATCCTACTTCCCCCATGGCTTCACATCCAAGTTCACTCATAAAAGTAACTCTGCTCCACTGGTCTCCTCCCCAATCACCTTCAGACTTTCCAGATTATGGAGAAGAAAATATCAATTGCTGGAGTCCAGCTCCAGTAGGTCAGGGTTTCCTGAAAGAGGGGTGGCTTCGGCATAGGAAAAAAAACTTGGACACTGACTCTGCTGCAAGCAGGACAAATGCTGATTTATTGTCTTTTCCAACTCATTTTATACCCAACATGTTTTTTGTTTTCAAGGCAATCAGTTACAATTTAATGGACCGGACAGGCAATGGATCTTTGTTCATCCTGTTTTGATCTTAAAACATTATCATCCTAAACTATAAATTTTATAAACTTCTAACATTTTTTAATGATGACCATTTCTTAATGTCCATACAAAACTGACTTATTCCTGTAACTATTACATTATAAATCACTACCAAGTTCTAAGCACTATAATTATCACATAGATTAACAAGTCACACCTGTGACCTTCACCCAGTAATTTGCAACAAGCTGGGGTAAAACAACATTTTCAAAGTTTCTTAGCCACAAGTTGGCCTGACTAGTTTTCCACAATGTTATACCTGGTATTTACAATCTTTGTCAATTATCCCGTTAGGGAGACTGGGCTTTAATGTTTATAAAACAAAAGGTCTTCAAGGCTCAAGTCATCTTAGTCACAATCCCTAACCAGAATTATAAGCCTCCTTAACAAAGGGAAGTAAAGGCAAGGATGCTCTAATATTTATTGTGACTGTTAATTTCTTAAGCATAATATACCACATGTAGATGCGTGCTGGCCTGAAAAGTCACGCTTGGGGCCTGAGACAGTGGCAGCCCCCAGCAGTGAGGCAGCCCCCAGCAGCAAGGCGGCCCCCAGGGGCGAGGCGGCCCGCAGCAGCAGCGCCTGTGCCCGTGCTCGCTGCCCCGCTCCCCATGTTTTTCTCCAGGGCCCACTGGCCAAGGCTGTTCCTGGCGCCCCAAGGCCACTTCCGACTCCCAGGCAGCTCCTGGCGCCCAAAGATGCCGGCTGTGTACAAGGGGGACAGGATCCAGGCCTAGCATTCTACATCAGCAACATCCACAAACAAAATATTTTGTGGGGACTTCTGGCAAGATGGCGACGGGGCAACCTGGTCTGTGAAACCCTTTGCAAAGGAGAACTGCAGTGGGTCTCTGGCTCTCGCCCCGGGGGCTGTGGACCCCAAAATTGCAGCCTGCTCTTCATTTGGAGCTCGGCTGTTGCCACCGCTGGGGCATCGCAGCAGACTGGACAGCCACTGCAGTGCAGATGCCGCCGCTGCAGAGTGGTGAACGGAGGGTGATCTGACCTGTCCTTCACAGCAGACCAGGGGCAACTGACCCTAACTGCAAACTAATTTACCTGCTTGAAAAGAAAGCTAGAAAACAGAACTGAAAGGACATTGGACTTAAACGAAAAGTCTCAGAGTGTTCTTTATTGATTCTGTTAGTTTAATGATAATTCTATTCCTATTGTTTGTTCCTTTCCCCCGCCCTTTCTTTTCTTCTCTTTTCTTCTCTCTGTAAACCATATCTTTGTATAGAGGAACAGCACACCAATAAGGTGGTTGGTTAGCTTGTATGTTAGCATCACTATATGTTTTATTTTTTTTTGTATGGGAGTTGGTTCGTCAGTAGCTGTGGTCTATTGTTTTTATCTGTTTCAGTATAGGTCTCTCTCTACATTTGTTGGCACGCGTTTGTTTCCCCCTTTACTTCTTACTTCTCTCTATCTCCCCACCCCCCTCTTCAGCCCACTGTCTGCTCCATTCTCTTCCCCCTGCTAACCACATTTTATTTCAGGGAGTAAACCTACAGCCCCACTGCATGGACAGATTCCAAGGCAGTGGGAAGTGGGTTCCAGATTATCAACACACCTGTCAGTGAATACCAGGACCTGCAGATAGATTTTGAATCACAGCTCCCCCCTTAAGTAAATCTCAAAACTGCAAAAAGGACCACCCCCAACCTATAGTGCAACTCCAGAATTGAACAAAATAAGAATGCATACATAAAGAATAGGAGATTGAACCAACAGAAGTAAAACCAATCCCTTTACCCCTGAATAACAGAATTAAAGAAGATGGTGACATGGAGGGAAGGAAAAAGTGTGTGTGTGGGGGCAAAACCACACAAATGAAGAAAAGCCGAAAGAATATAGGTCTCACACAGATCCCTGGGAGATCAGACACTGAGAAAACAGATTCTGGAACACAAACAATGAAGAGCCCCCAGAATGACTGGTCACATGCAACAAACCCAGACATCAAGGCATTAATGGAGAGAATTTAAAAAATTGAGGAGAGACAAGAGGAAAACAGGAAGGAACTGATGTCAGAAATAACAGCAGTAAAGAATACTGTGATGGAAATGAATAACACACTAATAAGCATGGAAAGCAGAATTAGCCAAGCAGAAGAATCTCAGAGCTTGAAGACTAAAACACAGAACTAACCCAAACTGTCAAAAGCATAGAAAAGAAACTCAAAAAGACAAAACAAAACCTGCAAGAGATGAATGATCACTTCAAGAGACCAAACCTAGGAGTAATTGGGCTTCCTGAGGCAGAGAGAGAAACAGAAGCCATCACTGGAACAAACATTTCATGAAATCATTCAAGAAAACTTCCCTCATCTCATCAAGGATGAAAAAATTCAAACACAAGAGATTCAGAGAACCCCTGCAAGACAACAAATAAGAAGACCAACTCCCAGATACATAATAATTCACCTAAACAAAGTAGCTATAAAAGAAAAAATCCTAAAGGCAGCAAGAGAAAAAGGCCAGACTACCTACCAGGGAAGACCAATTAGAATAGCAGCAGATTTATCCACAGAAACCCTTCAGGCTAGGAGAGCCTGGAGCCCTGTCTTCAAAGTTCTAAAAGATAAATAATTTCAACCAAGAATAACCTACCCAGCCAAACTAAGCTTCATTAGTGAGGGAGAATTGAAATCTTTTCCAGATATCCAATCCCTAAGAACCTACGCTGCCACTAGACCACCGCTACAAGAAACACTTAAGAAAGTACTGAACACAGAAGAAAAAGAAAAAAGAGCAACAACATTCTTCCCAAGAGTACAGGCAAAATAATAAAAACATACATGAGCCAACTCCAGAACCCAAAGAAAGACAACAAACAAACAGGAACAACTCTGTAAGAACCTTATAACAGGGATCAACTCTTGCATTTCAATTATTAGCCTAAATGTGAATGGACTAAATGCACCACTGAAAAGACATAGAATGGCAAAATGGATAAAATATCATCAGGAAACAATCTATTGGCTTCAAGAGACTCACCTCACTAGAAAGGACACCCACAGACTCAAAGTAAGAGGATGGGAAACAAACTTCCAGGCGAATGGAATACAAAAGAAAGGAGGAGTAGCGATCTTAATTTCAGACAAAATATCCTTCAAGCTACTAAAAATCAAAAAAGATACAGAAGGCCACTGCATAATGATAAAAGGCTCAATCCATCAACAATAAATATCTATCCTAAACATATATGCACCCAAGGTAGGTGCGCCAACTTTCATAAAGCAACTTCTAGAAAAACTAAAGAAAGATATTGACTCTAACACCATCATAACTGGGGACTTTAATACCCCACTCACAACCCTAGACAGACCATCAGGACAAAAAATCAGCAAGGAGATCCAGAACCTCAATGTGACTTTGGACAAATGGACTTAATTGATACCTACAGAACACTCCATCCAAAGACCACAGAATATACATTCTACTCATCACCGCATGGAACGTATTCTAAGATCAACCACGTAATTGGCCATAAATCAAGCATAAGCAAATTTAAAAGGACCAAAATTCTACCATGCACCTTCTCAGACCACAGTGGAATAAAAATAAACATTGACACCAACAAAGTCCCCCCAAAACCCACAAAGACATGGACACTAAACAGCATGATGCTAAACAACTCCTGGGTCAATGATGAAATCAAAACAGAGATCAAAGATACCTGGAAACAAATGAAACATCTTACCAAAACCTCTGGACGCCTTGAAAGCTGTAGTAAGACGGGAATTTATATCCCTACAAACAAACATGAAGAAAATGGAAGGAACACAAATTAACAACCTAACAAGCCACCTAAAGAAGCTGGAAAAGCAAGACCACAAAAACCCTAATTTCAGCAGAAGAATACAGATCACCAAAATAAAAGCCCAAATCCAGGACATAGAAGACAAAAAGACAATACAAAAAAATCAATGAAACAAAAAGGTGGTTCTTCAAAAGGATAAACAAGATCAATGGTCCCCTAGCTAGAATGACCAAGAAAAAACGAGAAAAAAATCAAATAAGCACAATCAGAAACACAAAAGATGAAGTCACATCTGACCCTGAAGAAATACAAAAGATCATTAAAGACTACTACATACACTTGTATGGAAACAAACTTGAAAACCTTAAGGAAATGGAGGACTTTCTGACATCACACAACCTACCTAGATTGGAACAAGAAGAAATTGAGACCCTAAATAGACCAATAACAATCAAGGAAATCGACTACATAATAAGAAAACTTCCTACAAAAAAAAGCCCTGGTCCAGATGGCTTTCCAGCAGAATTCTACAAGACATTTAAGGAGGAGCTGATACCAGTCCTACTGAAGGTATTCCAGGCAATTGAAAAAGATGGAACTCTCCCCAAATCATTTTACGAAGCCAACATCACATTGATACCCAAGCCAGGTAAAGATCCAACAAAGAAAGAGAACTACAGGTTAATGTCTTTGATGAACATAGATGCTAAAATTCTCAACAAGATCCTAGCAAACCGGATTCAGAAATACATCTCAAAAATCATCCATCTTGACCAAGTAGGCTTCATTCCTGGGATGCAAGGCTGATTCAACATTCGTAAAACCATAAACGTAATTAAATACATCAACAGATGTCAAAACAAAAACCACATGATTATATCATTAGATGCAGAAAAAGCTTTTGATAAAATCCAGCACCCCTTCTTGATAAAAACTCTTTTACATCTAGGCATACGGGGAACATACCTCAAAATAGTAAAAGCCATCTACGAGAAACCCACAGCCAGCATACTCCTAAATGGACAAAAATTGGAACCATTTCCCGTGAAAACTGGAACAAGACAAGGATGCCCACTCTCACCCCTCCTGTTCAACATAGTATTGGAAGTCCTGGCTCAAGGAATCAGAGAAGAGGAGGCAATCAGGGGTATCCAAATAGGAAAAGAGGAAGTCAAGTTATTTCTCTTTGCAGATGATATGATTGTGTACCTTGGAAACCCAAGAGAATCTGTCAAAAGCCTCCTTACACTGATAAAGGCCTTTGACAAAGTCTCAGGATACAAAATAAATGTAAAAATACAATCCTATTTCTCTACACCAATAATAAACAAACAGAAACCCAAATAAAAAACACAAGTCCATTCTCAATAGCCAAAAAAAATGAAATACCTTGGCATCTTCGTAACCAGAGATGTGAAAGATCTTTACAATGAAAATTACAAAACACTCCTCAAAGAAATCAAAGATGACACAAACAAGTGGAAAAATATCCCATGCTCATGGATTGGAAGAATCAACATTGTGAAGATGTCCATCTTACCTAAGGCAATCTACAAATTCAATGCAATACCCATCAAATTACCAGCAACATTCTTCTCAGACCTAGAAAAGACAGCACAGGAATTCATATGGAAACCCAAACATTCAAGAATAGCCAGAACAATTCTCAGCAAAAAAAACAAAGCAGGTGGTATCACATTACCAGACTTCAAACTTTACTATAAAGCTACAATCATCAAAACAGCTTGGTATTCGTATAGGAACAGGCATATAGACCAATGGAATAGAATTGAGATTCCAGAAGCGAAACCTCAATTTCTCAACCAACTCATCTTCGACAAAGCCTCCACCACCTACCACTGGGGAGAGGAGAACCTATTCAGTAAATGGTGCTGGGAAAACTGGCCGACAACATGCAGAAGATTGAAACAGGACCCCTATCTATCCCCATGCACAAAGGTTAACTCCAAATGGATCAGAGACCTAAATGTAAAACCTCAAACCAAAGGAACCTTAGAAAATGAAGGAAATACCCTCATGGAAATCGGAACTGGCATCCAATTCCTGAACAAAACCCAAAACCCACAGGTCATAAGAGAGAAGATAGACAAGTGGGACCTTATTAAACTGACAAGTTTCTGCAAGGCCAAAGAAACCATCAAGAGAGCAGGGAGACAGCCTACAGACTGGGAAAAAATATTTGCCAACACCAGGTCTGACAAAGGCTTAACATCCTGGATCTATAAGGAACTCAAACGTGCTGAAAAGAAAAAAACAAACAACCCCATTATAAAGTAGGCAAAAGATATGAGCAGACACTTCACAAAAGAGGACATCGAGCAGCCAACAAACACATGAAGAAATGTTCATCCTCACTAATCATCAGGGAGATGCAAATCAAAACCACACTGAGATACCACCTAACTCCAGTCAGAATGGCAATTATCAACAACTCAAAAAATAACAGCTGCTGGAGAGGGTGTGGCGAAAAGGGACCACTTCTACACTGTTGGTGGGTGTGTAAACTAGTGCTATCCTCTGTGGAAAACAGTGTGGCAATTCCTAAAAGCTCTAAATATCAACCTCCCATATGACCCCGCAATCCCCCTACTGGAAATATATCCTGAAGATCTCAAATCACTCTATAAAAAAGATACCTGCACATGTATGTTTATCGCAGCATTGTTCACAATAGCAAGAACCTGGAAACAACCATGCTGCCCATCAAAAGAGGACTGGATTAAAAAAATGTGGTACATATACACGATGGAATACTATGCAGCCATAAAAAAGAACAAAATCATGAATCTCGCATCAACCTGGATGGAACTAGAGTCTGTAATACTGAGTGACCTCTCACAGAAACAAAGATCCTAGTATCACATGTTCTCACTCATATAATGGACCTTGAACATCCAATGTAATACTATAAGAAAATGACTGACGGTACTGGGAATCTATGTGGGGGGAGGGGAATGGGATTAACAGTAGCAAATATCTGTCTGGGGATGGGGAAATACCTCTTATCAACAGGGTGCCTGAATGAAACGTAATTGTACACCTAACCCTTTACTGTACCCCACAAAACCATAATAAAAAATATTGATAATAAAAAAAATACACCACATGTAGAAATTAAGAAATTAAGTAAATGTAATTTTTGCATTGGCACTCTTCCTAAAAATACAAACTGTAGCTTCTCAAATTTCTCCAATTAGTCGCTAATCAGAAGAAATAAAATCTTGCAAGTAATTACCTACCCTCACATGATATTTAAAATCTCTATTGATAATTTTCTGGGAAGGCCAGTGAGTTCCCTGACAAACATTAAATCCCGCACTTTCTAATTTTTTACAATTTTCCCAACTACAATGTTTAATCAAGTGATTGCATGGTTTAATACCAGAAGGCCAGAGATGTGGAAACCTAGGGAGGAATTCAAATGAAGGGAAGGTAGTTTTTTATGAATTCCCCTCTTGCCTTTTTGCAAGGGGTAGTGGAGGCATGAGTGGAATTTTGCTTTCCATCCTCAGACTGTACAGAACTTTTCAGCTGCACCAATAACAAAAGTAGAAGAAGCAAGGGTCTCAGCTACCCAGGGTCACTTTGCGACCCAAGGTCTTCAGCCTCCTGGACTTTGTCAGCAGGCAGGCCTCCATGGCTGGCTCCCAACAATCAATATTTTTGTTTTGTGTAAAATTATAACTTAGGCAGCTATAAAGGAAAAAAGTTTTAATTAGTCATACATGTATTTATTACAAATAAATTGTTTTTGAGTTGGCGTCTCATTCTGTTGCCTAGGCTGGAGAGTAGTGGCATGATCGATCACAGCTCAATACAGCCTTGACCTCCTTGGCTCAGGTGATCCTCCCACTTCAGCCTGCTGAGTAACTGGGACCACAATTTTTTTTTTTTTAGAGAACTTTGCACCATGTTTGTGAAGAGAAATTTAAATGATATTAACTTGTTTAACTCACATTCAGTGAGCACCTTCTAAACACCAGGTATCAAGTAAGGTGCTAGAGATACAGCAGTGAGTGACAGACAAACTGTCTGACTGTCTGGAGGAGGAGACTACCATTAATCAAAACACCACACAAGTAAACATCAAACTATAACAGCAATAAGTGCTACAAACAAGGATATGTTCCTTTGAGATTGTAAAGTAGGGTGTTTGGCCTGGTTTGCCGTAAAGGAAGGCTTTTCTCAGGAGGTGTTCTCTTGATTTGGGTCTGAAGGATAAACAGAACTTAAATGGAGGGTTGGCAGTGGAGAGGAGTGGCCCAGACAAGAGAGGAGCATATACACTGGAAGGGAGCCCAGGCTGTTCAGGGCACTAGGAGCAGGCCAGTGTGGCAGAGCTCAGGGAGCGGGGATGAGCACAGGATGAGATGAGGCTGTGGAGGTAGATGGGGTGTAATATGACCCCTAACTTTAAACTGGCACGTGACTACTTGGATAAAAGACTACATTTCTCAGCTTTCTTGGGGCTGAGTTTGGTCACATGGCTATGTTCGGGGTGTAAGTAGAAGTTCAGATTACAGTTTCCAAGGAGTGTCTTTAGAGTGAGTAGACATGTCCCTTTACCCCACTTCATCCGTTCTGTTGGTAGAAATGTGAATTACATAGTTGGGGCTCAAGCAACCATTTTGAAACACGAGATGATCTTGCAATAGAAGCTCTGTGCATGGCATAGCCACAAGATGAAAGGAAGCTGGGTCCCTAACACCATAGAGTCGTATGGTAGATTTGGCCTGACTATACAGGCTTCTTGGGGACAGAAATGAAAAAATCATTCTCTCTCATCTATGCTGTTGTTATATAGGTTTTTCTGTTACAGACAACCTAAACCTAACTGACAATCTTGGGGTTTCAGAAGTCTAGAATTTGTCCATCTCAATCCATAGAGCTTTACAATTTGAGTGTATTCTACAGCCACTGTTTGTTGTTGTTGTTGCCTTTGTTTTGGTCCATGGTTGTAGGGTTGTCAGCTGATGGGAAATTCTATTTGGTTGCCTTCTTGACTTTATTTTAGCACAACTCTGAAGCAACTGAAGCATTTTAACAGGGGAGGAAGCTTAGAAAATATTTACGCAAAGTGTGACAACCTGAACTATTGGACGATGGGTTAAACAATAATAATTCAGATAATCAATGTATGTCTTTCAGTTAAGTAAAGCCTACTTTCCTGAGAAGAAAACAGGATATTTTGAAGGAGTGGATCTCAATTACAGGGAAAGCAGACTCCGGGAGGAGTTCTATGTCCTTGACTTACTCTGTGTAGATCCTGGTGAACTCATGGCTATACTTTGAAACGTCGAAAACCCTGGATAAAACACAGTCTACATTGTATAATTTCATGGTTCCTAAGCTACACCAACTTGGGGCAGACATTTTCAAATTCTCTGTCAGCTGGGGAACACTTTCTTACATAAAAACTTGCTTGGAAACTGTAACATAGAAACTTGGAAGCATACAACTGCTTAATTATCAGGGATGTCAGAGACAAAGAGCCCTGCCTGAGTATCCTCCAATCTTCCTTCAGTGGGGGTTCCTGCATGGGTTTTAGTGGAATACCTTAGGGTTCCAAGAAGTACAGTTTGAAAAACAATTTTGGGATCCTAAAAAGGACACAGTAATAGTTATAAAATAGCATTTTTCTGGCTCTACCCTGACTTCTTGAGAAAGTCCAAAGTCCTTAGGATTCTTCCCATTTTTTTCTGAACATTTCTGGATGGAATCAGCTAAAATGTCACCTACTCAGAGACCTTTCCTAATTACCCTGTTTGGAGTTACACTCCTCAATTAGTCTTTGCTACATGACCATGTTTGACATATTTATCTGTAGGATTTTTCACTCTCAAAACTTTTCTTGTTTGTTTAGTCACCAGTGTATAATCTCTTTCTTCTTTGTAAAATAAGTTCTATGAGAGCAAGGCCTTTGTTTTGTTTGCTGCTGTATCACTGGTTCCTGGTCTGGTATTTGGCATGAAGAATGTGCTTAGTTAATATTTTTTTTGCAAATGAATTAATTTCCTGAAGCTGCCTTAAAAATTTATCATAAACTGGGTGGCTGGAAACAACAGAAATTTATTCTTTTACAGTTCTGGTGGCCAGAAATCTGAAATTGAGGTATAGGTAGACCTGTGTTCCCTCAAAGATTCTGTGAAAGAATCCTTTCTTGCCTCTTCCAGCTTCTGGTGTCTCCAGGCATTCCTTGATTTGTGGCTGCATAATTCCAATCTCTGCCTGTCTTTATATGACACGCATCCCTAATCTTTCCATATCTCACCTCTGTGTCTTTTATCTGTCATTGGATTTAAGGCTCACCTGGAGTGTCTAGGATGATCTAATCTCAAGATCCTTAATGACAGCTGCAAAAGCCCTTTTTCTAAATAAGGTAATGGGAGTTGGATGTAGACATATCTTTTTGGGGAACACTCATTGAACCCACTACAGAAAGCATGCTAGTTAGAATGACTAGTCCTTAGGCATCTGTGCTGTCCGTCATTTTTTTTTCTGTTATGGCTATCTGGGGGTGATGTTTCCTGTCACTGCTGATGCCAAAAGTGGCAACCCTTCCTACAGTGACCACTAAGGCATGATAGTCAGCAGGGGAAACCAGCAGGGGAAGAAAAAGTTCAGCAGGGCTCAGTGGCTCAGCCTGTAATCCTGTGCCTTGGGAGGCTGAGGTGAGTGGATTGCCTGAGCCCGGGGGTTTGAGACCCACCTGGACAACTTGGTGAGACCTCATCTCTGCAACAAATCAAAAAAAAAAAAATTAGCTGGGTGTGGTAGCGTGTGCCTGTAGTTCCAGCTACTTGGAAGGCTGAGGCGGAAAGATCGCCGGAGCCCTGCAGGTCAAGACTGTGGTGGCTGGGAGTGGCCACTGCACTCCAGTCTGGGTGACAGAGTGAGACTCCAACTCAAAAAAAAAAAAAAAAGAAAAGAAAAGCTTCAGACCAATACGTTTAACAGGCTTTGTTTGAGCAAAGAACAATTCATATGTTTGGCCATAGTGAGAGCCAGAAGAGGTTTAGGGAGCCCCACCCAGCAGTGTGAGCCACAAGCTTTTATGGGGTGAATATGGAAGAAGAACACAAAAATCATTTGATTGGCTGCAACCAGGCATTTGCCTTATCTAGGCATGATATGATCAGTCAGCTATCTGTGATTGGCTTAAAGATTCTCTGTTTGTGATTGGCTGAAACCTGGCTACTTGTAACGAGAAAATGTACTCCAAAATTAAGTTTTGGTTTGTTTATGTACTAGGTTTGGATGTGGTTTGTTAAGAAGGAACTCAAAGTATAAGACAGGCAGAGTGTACAGTGGCTCACATTTGTAATCCCAGCACTTTGGGAGACCAAGTCAGGAAGATCACTTGAGCCCTGAGTTCAAGACTTTCTGGGCAATATAGTAGGACCCTGTCTCTACAAAAAAATCAAGAACATTAGCCAGGTGTAGTGGTGTGTGCCTGTGGTCCCAGCTACTTGGGAGGCTGAGGTAGAAGGATTGCCTGAGTTTAGGAGGTCAGGGCTTCAATGAGTCATGATTCTGCCACTTCACTCCAGTCTGGATGACAGAGTGAGACCCCAACTCAAAAAAAGAAAGAAAGAAAAAAAAGTTTAAGACAATCTCAGGCTGATGCCCCCTGATTATTTAATATGACAACATCATGGGTTCAAGTTTCTATAGGTGGGCCTTTAATGACTATGCCTAGGATGCTGAAGCTGCTGGCACCTCATCTTTCAGTGGATGTCATACATAGTGCACTCTCTTCTCTAATTGCTGAAGGAGGAATTAGTTTTAGGCCTTATCATGGCAAGGAAATAACTGAGGCCTGGAGGGCCGAGTTAAAGACTAACCTGAGTGGCCAAAACTCCATTTGTTTTCCAAATCACCCTCACCACTTGTCTTTGAAACAAACTTGTATTCCTTCGATCTCTCGCTAAACGGAAAAGTTACTACCCAGGAGTGTCTTGGTACTTTATGTACGTAAATCCCTGCTGGGTCCATATCTATTCTCCAGACATGCCTGGAGTGTAGGCTGAATCATTTATTATTTACTCCCCAGCATGATATAACCTTATTGCTTATTTTCACTAGGGTTTGAGAAGTAAGGACTCAAGAAGCAGACACCAGCTACAGCAGTCTGACGTTTGTTTATGATCAGGACAACCTTGACTTATTATTCTATGTCTCTGGGAATGGATCTAAGTGGGCCCTTGTACACAGTCACATAGACAGCTCTTCTCATGACAAGCAGGGTTTGTCAGTCTTCAGCTTGCTCCTGCCTTCTGCCGTCCTGGTGAGGATTACAAAGAACATCTCAGAGCTCTCCTCCAAGGTGAAGCAATCATTTTGATGTCCATACCACATAAAATTCCAGTTTCTAAACTTGAGACCCATGACAGTCTTGTAACAAAGCGACTACTTTCTTACCACTAACTTCCGAGAAAAAAAACCAAAAAAACCCTGATCACTGAGGAGAGAAGGAAGACAAATATAATTGAAGTCCTGGTATTTTTCCCGAGGCCTCAAGCTTTATTTTTGCCGAGAAACCTATGACTGCTGCTGGCCACTAGGGGTCCCCAGCGGGCTTTTATAATGCTCCAGGTGCGCCGCGCTCCTCACCCCGCCCCTTCCTTCTCACCAGGCGGGGACAAAAAACAACATGCAGCTCTGACGTCAGGTGGCCAAGGGAGCCACGCTGCTGTGTCCAGAAGTATAGCTAGGCCACCGAGGATTGGGGCCTGGTGCTTTCCCTGCCAGCCCAATTTTCAGCTTAAATAATTGCCCTAATGTTATTTTAATGTGCTTTGGGGCCCTCATGAGTAGAGTGGGTGGCAGGGGAACAGCATTTAATTTCCTTTGGAGCTTGGAATGTGCCTGACACTTCTCAAGTACTTGAGTGAATATGAGCAACTATAATCCTTGCAGCAGCAAGGCAACTTTGGGACCTTTTCCTTATTTTGCAAACGGCACCGCAAAGTTCAAGTTTTGCTAGGGGAGAACAAAAAAGGGAAATGATCATTTTATTAAATGTCTAATGTTTGCCATGCACTTTACATTCATTATGTTGTTTAATCTGCGAAATAACCTCGTGAGGTTGGGGTTATGGTACTAAATATTCAGATTAGGAAGGAGACATTCCAGGAGATTAAGTAGTTTGTCTACTGTTATAATGGCTGCTGAGTGACCCAGTTAAACTCACATCAGGCAGTCTGGATCCATAATCCTGGCTATGCTGTTTGTTTTTGGTTTTACCTTGAGACGTGAGGTGTTTTACCTGACGCTTTTTAAAGTACGTAACCAAATCCACATCTGTGATGGTGAAATAGTGCTCTTCTGGATAACACAATTAAAGTCTAAATTTAATCAAGCAAATGCTTATTAAGGACCTTTTATGCACCAGGCTCTGGGCCTAATGCAGGTTCAGTTGAGGGCCTTGTGTGCTTAACTCAAGGTAAATTAAAAAGAAAAAAGCACTGATGTTAGGGAAGACATGTTAATTTGGCCAGAAAGATATAGATTGGTTGTGTTTCCATCAAGAAAACAAAGGAAAGAGAGCAATGATCTAACAAATGGCTACTGTAGAGTGACACTTGATTTTTTATATTATCAATCGGAGGGTAGAACGACAAGTCAGGGAGAAAGCATCAGCCTTGAAGCTTGGCAAAACAGCACCAGGTGATACTCTGGACATTTAACAACAGGGAAAAATAAGGGTCTGTTTTAATCAGCCCTGTCACAGTGCCCAACTCTGTGCATGGGACTGAGTGGGCTCTCCATAAAGGCTGAGTCAAGACTGAATGATGTTTTTAAAAATGTTTATGGGCCCACAGCAAGCATCCCAGACTCCCTTCAGCTGAATTCACGTTCATGTTGACTCAATGCAGTCTGCCCTCCAAACGAAAGTGTAAAATAAGAAACCAAACTGTAGCTGCTTAAACACCAAATATCTCTCTTCTTATGTGCCTCCCAACAATTCGTAGACTAAGGTGTTTGGCTACTATTTGCTTATATATTTGCAGGAAATATGCCTCATCCTCAAGCGCTGCACCTTCCACGTGATTTAGTTTATTCCAAAGACTTGTGAAGGTGAAATGACTCTGAAGTCTCTTAGAGGAGGCACCTTAATTGACCCATTTCTTCTGGAGTCTGAGGGAGTTGAACTAGAGTAAGAGGGACTGATGACCAAAATACATATTATGTCATTTTTAGTCACTTGCACATGACTGAAAGCTTTAACCAGGGTTGTCTTTGAAGAAAATGATAATGATGTAATTTATGCTCATGCTACCATCTCCCCACCCAAAGGCCTTTATAATTAATTAACTTTCAATGGCACATTATAAAATAGGTAAACCAAAGAAGTTCATGTCTTTGCCTATCATCCTAGTGTGTGAGTTTTGATGGTTTCTTTTGTTGTTGGATAGATTTGCTAACACTAGTGGTTTCATTGGTGCTTTTTCATTGGGGCATGTGGTTATGGGTTAAATAGTAGTGACCTTGACTTAGTGTTGACAAAAGTAATAGCTACAGTTTATTGATCGTACACTGAACTGGTCTGTTCACACATCTCTTAATTTTCACCAAGCTGTCAGTCAGAAAGATTTTATCTTTCCCTTTTTACAGAGGAAAGAAGTTTCACAGAAAGAATAGGAACCTGAGGTGTATATTGCTAGAAAGTCAAAGGTAGCTTTTTGGGGATCCCAAGCCTACCTTCTTTCCATCTGGCAGGTCCAGGTTCCTTGCCAGGATCATACCAAAAGCTGACGTGCTTGCACAATGCAGACTCCCCCTGCTGCTGGAAGTAAGGGAGGCTACAATCCATGCCTTGTGTGAGTCAATCCTTTCTGGGTTTCCAGAGAATCAATCCTTGCTCCTACTTTCTTCATTATCTTCCGTTACTTAGTCAGAGACCATAAATAGGCATCTTATATTTGTGACTCATGTTGTTTTTCTATTTTGCTCATTATTAATAAAAATAGCTGACAAACAGGACCACCTACAAAGTAAGAATGAATAACACATACCCACAGTCTCTCCTTTTTTTGTTTTGTTTTGTTTTCTTTCTCATTTTAGACACTTCGGGTGGTTAGCAAAATCTACCCGAATATATCTTACTTGTTTTCAGGATCTGTCAGAAAATTGTTATATTGTCTTGAATCTTCAGCCTGCTGTTTGGCCCACACCCTTGTTGGGCATGAGGTGAGCCTAGCAATAAGAGAATAAACAGTTGCTTGTATAGCATTTCCATATAGGAAGTTATTATATGACACCCAAATAGAGAAACTCTGCTTTTTAGTGCAGGATGACTGAGGGGGAAGAAGTGCTCTCTCTTTCTTTCATCGCAGTTTCACTCTGTCACCCAGTCTGGAGTGCAGTGGCATGCTCACAGCCACTACAGCCTTGACCTGCTGGGCTCAGGTGATCCTTTTGCCTCACCCTTCCAAGTAGCTGGAACTACAGGCATGTGCCACCACAGCTGGCTAATTTTGTCAATTTACTGTAGAGATGAGGTCTTGTCAGCCTGCCCAGGCTGTTCTTGAAACCCTGGACTCAGGCAATCCTCCTGCCCCTGCCTCCCATAGTGCTGGGATTACAGGTGTGAACCATGGCACCCAGCATTCTCCTTTCAACTCTGGAACCAGGAGTCTGCATACTTTCACTGCCTTGAGCACGCTGGTTTTCTTCTGAATGATTCTAAGTTTGTTTGTGTTTTTCTCTCCCATTATGCTGTAAGTTTCGTGATAGTGGGGCCTGAGTTTCCCTAAGTGTTTTCATCCTGTTTCTAGTAGTAATTGGTTTTCAGCCAAGGCTGAGGGGATAAATAGATAAGATATGAGTTCAAGTACCTGACAAGCAATTTGGACTTTATTTTATAGTCCAGCAGTTCTCAGTCTTTTTTTTTCCTATCCCAGCACATTAAAAAATGTGACACTTAGCAGCAATTGTGATCCTTTTCTTGAGTGCATGTGTGTGTTTCAAGGGGGGGGGGGAAACAAGAACAAGGCAGCCATGTAGTGACAATTTCCAAAAAGAGGCATCTAATTTATGAAAAAAAATCCCTTAGCGGCTTGTGAAAACTATTCTTCCAGCTCCCACCAGGGCGGGAGAGAGTAAAGAGTTACTGGAATTTTTAAGTGGGAACTTGGAAGGATGAAGAAGCATTATAGGAATGACACTGCTCAGGTGTGCTGGGTTGGAAGTGAGCATGAAATTACAGACAGGAGGAAACTTTCATCACTTTGAATGCTATGGAAATCAGAGCTACACTGAGGATACAGCTGAAGAGAAGGGATGAGGGGGAGAAATACAATGGAGGAAGAATTAATGAGAGGAAGAAAGGAAGTGCTGTTACCACATTCACAGAATACGGGCTTCCCTGATGCTGATGGGGGAAGTGAGATTTTATGAACAGATATAGGACAGTAAAATTAAAAAACAAAAACATAAACAAAACAAAAACTGGTTTAGGAAAGAACGATGGTGAGTTTGCACTTTTTAAGTTGACATTTATTAAAATGAGAAATTGTTTAATTTTCATTTTTGAAAATAGTTTTGGAATCAAACATGCCTCCTTACAATTATTTATTGTGGGGGACTGTTAAGTTTGCTGGGTACCGATAATTTGATGTCACCACAACCTGTCTTTACACATGTTCCTCCTCTCTGAATTATAATTCTCTTTTTATTTTCCATGAACCTTTTCTTTGTGGATGCTAGCATGGGAGAGCTTATACCTTATGGAAATATGTATGAGTGATGATAATCTGAACAGATGGAATTATCCAAAATCTCTTAAGTTGAGATTCGTGTCTAAAGATCAGTGTCTATAACCCAGATCACAGTTGTGTTGCTTTTAATGAATGAAATATCCCATGGCTTAATGAAGTATCTTTTTATGTGCTTGTTTTCTTATCATGCACTGAAGTACTCTTCAAAGATACCTGTCAAATCCTCATCCTTTCCTTCCTTTATGCACACACTTTTTTTTTTCTATGAAGAAGTGCATTCTATTTCTCTTTCCCTGAATCATGACTGGTTTTGTGACAGGCTTTAACCAATAGGATGTGCCAGAAGTGAAGCTCTGCCGATTCTAGGTTTTGCCATTAAGGAGGACCGTGGCAGTGTTTGCTTTTGCTGTCTTGGACCCTGACTGCCATGTCATAAAGAAATGTCCTGCTAAAGAGGAAGGTCACGAGGAAAAACCTCTGAGGACCAGAAATCATGTAGAAAGCCATGTGGCAGAGACCTGAAATACCCCTTGAGAGCCAGCATCATTATCTCTGGATACACAAGCCCAGCTCCTCCACCTACAGAATGAACCACAGGGAGTAGAAGAATTTCCTTGTCAACTGAAAAAAATCAGAGCACTAACAAATCATTGTTTGAGCCATTAAGTGTTAGGGTGGTTTGTTACATAGCAACTGATAACTTATCAGTTATATGCTTAAAATTTCTTTTTATCATGCAATGATTAAAAGATAAAAATACAGGCAGGCCAGGCAGGGTGGCTCACACCTATAATCTCAGCACTTTGGGAGGTCGAGGTGCGAGAATTGCCTGAGCCCACGAGTTCGAGACAAAACTGGGCAACTTGGCGAGACCTCATCTCTACAGTAAAAAAAAAAAAAAAATTAGCTGGGGGCATGTTGGTGCATGCCTGTAGTTCCAGTTGCTTGGAAGGCTGAGGTGGAAGGATTGCCTGAGCCCAGCAGGTCGAGGCTGTGGTGGCCGGGAGTGTGCCACTGCTCTCCAGTCTGGGTGACAGAGTGAGACTCTAACTCAAAAACAAAAACAAAAACAAAAACAAAACAGGCAGAAGGATGGGAACAATAGACACTGGGTACTATTAAAAGGGGGAGGGAGCAAGGGGTAACAAGGGCTGCCTGACCACCCATCAAGTGCCATGTTCGCCCAGGGAGTCATCACCATCCCAAACCTCACCATCCATGCTATACACCTATGGAACAAATATTTGCATGTACCTTTAAATCTAAAATAAAATAAAATTAATGTTTTAAAAAAGATAAATATAAATATAGATCACAAGGCATGATAATAAAACAAGCATTTATTAAAACTCCCCACATAAGAATGATAATAGTTTCAATATTATTGAAGTTAAACCTCTGGCCCTCACTATCCTCAATTATATATTGATTATCTCCTTGCTTTTAAAAAATGGCATTTTCATTCATCTGCCACCAAATAACATAGTATATGGCATTAAATTCACTAGAAAGACCAGCTTGTCATAAAAAGCATATTTTAGGTTTCAAGCGCAACTCTCATTTGTAAAGAGAATTCCATAACCAAATGCCTTTTTAATCATTTGTTTTTGTTTAAGACAGGCTCTGTGAGATTTCTTAGACTGTGGAGGAGCTAGAAGGTAGAAGCTTCAGGAAGGTAATGACTATACAGAGAGCCCTGCAGGGACTGTGCCTGAACTATGCCTGGGAATAGCTCACCTAGAGAATAGGACTCTGTGGTCTGCATATTGCTGAGCAATGGCTACAAACCTGGTTGCTGTCAGGGACAAAGCAAAAGGCAGGGTGATATCAAAGCCCCATTGCCCAGAATGTCCTACTGCTGACATGAAATGGAACTTACAGAGGAAGAAGATGTCATTTTCATCCACATGCTACAGGCTTGGAGCGAACTCCTTGGTGATGTTATTTTTTTTTTTAACTTTTTCATGAGCTCCTCACATCCACAGGAAGAGAAGTTAATGTTCTCTAAGAACACTGGAAAAATGCTTGTTCACCAATGATGGTTATGTGAGTCCTACATACAGCATTATACAGATTTTGGAAACCTTGCTTTTGGAAACTGTGATGCTTTTCATACATAATAGAATCATGGATACTGCATATTACTAAATTAACATTATGTGGATAAATGTAACATGATATGCTTGAATATTTATATTTCTTCACCAAAACAACGTGCTTTAGTGAAAAAAGCATGCATCTTAGAATGAGACAGAGATAAGTTCAAATTCTGATTTGCCCACCTCCAAGTTAAGTGCTCTTGGGCAAGTCATTGGCAGTCTATCAGAATGTTTTAGCTACACAATAGAAATAGTGATAGCTATTTCACGGAGCTATTGTGGGATAAAATAATATAATAACATCTAGCACATATCAGTACATGCCCAATGGTATTTGTTTAACACACTGAATATTTAGTTTTCCAGTTTGCTTCCATTTTCATATATACACTAAGTCAAAAGCTTCTTCTTTTTATCAAAATCAGTGAATTATGGTCAAAATATTAGCAATGTTTCCATTAAACCAGGGGTCCTCAAACTTTTAAAACAGGGGGCCAGTTCACTGTCCCTCAGATCGTTGGAGGGGCAGACTATAGTTTAAAAAAAAAAAACTATGAACAAATTCCTATGCATACTGCACATATCTTATTTTGAAGTGAAAAAACAAAACAGGAACAAATACAATATTTAAAATGAAGAACAAGTAAAGTTAAATCAACAAACTTGCCAGTATTTCAGTGGGAACTATGGGCCTGCTGTTGGCCAATGAGATGGTCAATGTCTGGTTCCATATTTGTCACTGCTAGTCGTAACAAGTTAAGGCGGCAAAAACACCCGGCAGGCCGGATAAATGTCTTCGGCAGACCGCATGTGGCCCGCGGGCCGTAGTTTGAGGACCCCTGCATTAAACTAGTTGCATTTCTTGATGGACTACCCATCAGGAATGAAAAGTCATGTGAAGATGTAAAGAAAATTTTCGTGAACTGTATATAAGTCTAAAAAAATAACAATGTGATGATAAGGAAGAGTAAGAGATACTTTAAAGAGATACTATGAAAAATGGATTCATTGTTTGCTCCCAGACTTCCTTTTCTTCTTGTACTTCATATAAAGTTCAATTCCGTTGTTTTTCACTTTGAGAGTTTTACAGAAAAATAGAAAAAACAAAACAACCCTCCCCCCCACAAAAAATAACAACATGAGGGAAGTTGTAAGACTTGGGAAATGACAGAGTTCTTGACACTAAGCTTTAAACCCACAGCTGTGGATCCTGACTCCCCTGCTGAGATGGCAAGTGGAAACCCCATTGTTTTTTCCCCCCTGCTTCTCATTTTAAAATGTATGAAATCTTCTGATGGTCCACTCCGTCACCTGATGACCTTTGCCAGTGACGCTTCTCTCCAGTTGTACTTTGGGGAATGCCAGCGGGAATGACAGAGCAGTGGGCTCCTCTCCTCAGGTAGAGAACCTGTGGGCTTGGTGACCCCTAAACCCTGTATGGAGATTCTACCCCAGATAGTCACAGGAAGCTCATATATACTCACTTTTACTTTAAAATATTTCTGTTTGAGCCGGGCTCAGTGGCTCATCCTGTAATCTCGCGCGTTTGGGAGGCTGAGGTGAGTGGATTGCCTGAGCCTGCGGGTTCGAGACCCGCCTGGGCAGCGAGACCTCATCTCTACAATAAAAATAAAAAAATCAGCCGGGCGTGGTAGCGCATGCCTGTAATTCCGGCTACTTGGAAGGCTGAGGAGGAAGGATAGCTAGAGCCCAGCAGGTCGAGGCTGCGGTGGCCGGGAGTGGCCACTGCACTCCAGTCTGGGCGACAGAGTGAGACTCCAACTCAAAAAAAAAAAAAAAAGAAATATATATATATATATGTATGTATATATACATATGTATATATACATACATATATATATATATATTTCTGTTTGTATGTTGAAAGATTTTTATGAAGAATGTTTTAAGTGTCTATGTGGTGGCCTTAGTGAAGAAGACTGTGTCATCTTCATGAAACTCCAAATGTTTTCTAGAATTCACTTCCCTGCATATTTCAGGGTTAGGGTAGTTCATGAGAAAACCAGCACAGTCTTTTTTTTTTTTTTTTTTAGTACTAGGAGATTTGACGCAGAGTGCCAATCAAGGAGGCAGCCTGATCTGGTTGGTTCACCTGGGTGGCCAGGTGGGTAGTGCCTGGGTCTGCATCTTTTCTCACTCTTGCCAGATTGTCTGCTCAAGCTTGTTTAGTCCTCTGTCAATGGGCATCGGCTTCACCTGCAGATCACCTGTATTGTTGAGGTGAGAGACTGATGCCAGTTTAGGTTTTTCCTCGCCCTCCCTGACTGTACATTCAGCTATTCTTCCCAAAAACTGTTCTAGCTTGCCTATAGCAATCTTAGGCCCCACATCAGTTGCAGAGGAAACATTCAGCTCCTTTATCATTGCTATCATCATCGTCCTTGTCCTCTTTTTCCTCCTACTTTTCCTTCTGTTGTTGTTCTCCTCCTCCTCCTTTTCCTCCTCTTCTTAGTCTTCTTATTCTTGTCCACCTTCTCCTCCTCCTCTTCTTCTCTTTCTCCTTCTTCTTCTGTCAAAGTCTCACTCTGTAGCCCAAGCTAGAATGCAGCAGCATAACTGTTCACTGCAACATTAATCTCCTGGGCTCAGGTGATCTTTCTGCCTCAGCCTCCTAAATAGTCAGACTACTGGTATGTGCTACCACCACATGCCTGACTTACTTACAGATTTTTTTGTAGGAATAGGTCTCGTCATGTTGCCTAGGTTGGTCTTAAATTCCTAGGCCTAAGAGATTCTCCCACCTTGGCCTCCTAAAGTGTTGGGATTCCAGGCATGAGCCCCTGTGCCTGGCCTCAGATTCTTTATCTTCTATCACTCATAGTAGTTCTGCTTCTTGGGTTGAGCCATGATTGATATAGCCTACAGGCATCAGACACTGTGCTGAGTTCTGGGATAATAATGGTGAACCAGATACGTGTTGATCTCTTTTATGGAGATTAAAGCCTAGTTTAGGACATTATTATTATAATACAAAAGGTAAAACACATGCTATTTTGAATTTTCAGTTGAGCTGAGGGTGTTTAACAGTGCATTATTTTTATAGCACTTTGTACTTTTCAAAGATCTTTCTTTGATTAAATCACTGTCACAACATCTTTACAGCTGCAAAGAAGACTAAGCAGGGCTTTCAGATCACTCCCATCCTCAGGTCACACAATTTGTAAGTGGCAGGCATTTAATTTTCTGATTCATATTACAGCACTTGTTTTAATCAAATGTTATGAAAATAAATCAAATTTCTTTTTTTGTTGTTAGATTAGAAAATATAGTTTATTTAGAAAGTAAACTAGAGAGAGAGAGAAAGAGGTGATTCACCTCTCCAAGGTAGGGGAGGGGGCCAAAGCTTAAGAAAACATGGTCTGGCCAAAGCTCAAAGAGCACATGGCCACACCATACCTTAGCAAGGCAATGGCCCAATTTTCTTACTTTCTTAGAGCAAATATTATTACGGTCAGTTGTGTCTGCATATTACCAAGATGTTTACCAATCTGGAAAAAAAGTAACATAAATTTAATGAGATCTTGCCACTATGCAGAAAACCACATTGAATTTTTCAATTTTCAAACAGTTATCTTGATATTAAGTAGATGTGACCATAGAAATATGAACAAATAAAATGCCAGTTGTCTTGGTGACTTTTCCTTTAATGCTAAACTGCATACGAGTTCCCCCCCCAAAAAAAAAAAATCAAAATTATTTTTTGGAGGGTGGGTCCCTTGTAGTACAGTTTCTTCTGCTAAGTAGAACCCATCAACATCAGTGTACCAGCTAGGGTTGTTGTGAGAGGCTGCATTTGACTTCAGTGATTTTTTGTTGTTGTAGAGATTCTTTCCGCAATTTTGCCCATTTCATGATGGGTGATACACGAGTGCGCTTGCCCACATCATGCAGAGTGTTCAGCAGTTTTTGACTAAAATACAGCATAACTCCCACGTCCCACACTCCCTATTCACCCGATCTTGTCCTCAGAGACTTTAGAAAAAAAATTTCCCTGAAGGAAAATGTTCTAAAAGGAAAACATTTTGCTGATGTTGAGAGGTGAAACAAAAAACGGCAGAACGACTAAAAGGCACCAAAATGGATGCATTCAAAAACTGTTTTGAGCAGTGAAAAAAACATCTCAATAGGTGTATTGCATCAAATGGCAAGAGAAATTAAAAGGTGACTGAAATTTGAACATGCAAGAATAAATGCACAATTTTTTTTAATCAATATTTTTTATTTTAAAATTGTGGGGTATAGTTAAGGGTTAGGTATACAAATATGCATCGTTCAGGCACTCTTGTTGATAAGAGGTGTCTCCCCATCCCCAGACAGATACTGACTACCATTAATCCCACCTCCTGTCCCCTCTCTCCCCCCCATAGTTTTCCCCCACTGTCAATCCTTTCCTTATAGTATTACGATAGATGTTCAAGGTTCACTATATGAGTGAGAACATGTGATACTCAGATCTTTGTTCCTGTGAGAGATCACTCAGTATTATAGACTCTAGTTCCATCCAGGTTGCTGCAAAATTCATGATTTTGTTCTTTTTTATGGCTGCATAGTGTTTCATCATGTATATGTACCACATTTTTGAAATCTAGTCCTCTTTTGATGGACAGCATGGTTGATTCCAGGTTCTTGTTATTGTGAACAATGCTACAATAAACATATGTGTGCAGGTATCTTTTTTATAGAGTGATTGGAATTCTTCAGGGTATATTCCCAGCAGAGGGATTGCAGGGTAATATGGGAGGTCGATATTTAGAGCTTTTAGGAATCGCCACACTGCTTTCCACAGAGGTTGCACTAGTTTACACTCCCACCAACAGTGTAGAAGTGGTCCCTTTTCACCACACCCTCTCCAGCAACTGTTATTTTTTGAGTTATTGATAATTGCCATTCTCACTGGAGTTAGGTGATATCTCAGTGTGGTTTTGATTTGCATCTCCTTGATGATTAGTGAGGTTGAACATTTCTCCATGTATCTGTTGATTGCCTTAGGTAGAATGGACATCTTCATAATGTTGATTCTTCCAATCCATGAGCATGGGATATTTTTCCACTTGTTTGTGTCATCTTTGATTTCTTTGAGCAGAGTTTTGTAGTTTTCATTGTAAAGGTCTTTCACATCTCTGGTTAGGAAGATGCCAAGGTATTTCTTTTTTTATGTGTGGCTATTGTGAATGGGATTGTATTTTTTATTTGGGTTTCTGTTTGTTTATTACTGGTGTCAAGAAATGCGATTGTCTTTTGTACATTTATTTTATACTCTGAGACTTTGCCAAAGTCCTTTATCAGTGCAAGGAGGCTTTTTACAGATTCTCTTGGGTTTTCATGGTACACAATCATGTCATTGGCAAAGAGGGATAACTTGACTTTCTCTTTTCCTATCTGGATACCCCTGATTGCCTTCTCTTTTCTGATTGCTCTAGCTAGAACTTCCAATACTGTATTGAACAGGAGGGGAGGGAGTGGGCATCTTTGTCTTGTTCCAGTTTTCAGGGGAAATGGTTCCAATTTTTGTCTGTTTAGGAGTATGCTAGCTGTGGGTTTCTTATAGATGGCTTTTACTATTTTGAGGTATGTTCTATGTATGCCTAGGTGTTCTAGGGTTTTTATCAGGAAGGGGTGCTGGATTTTATCAAATTTTTTTCTGCATCTAATGATATAATCATGTGGTTTTTTTGTTCTGAGTTCTCTTTATGTATTTAATTACATTTATTGTCTTGCAAATGTTGAACCAGTCTTGCATTCCAAGGATGAAGCCTACTTGTTCATGATGGATAATTTTTGATATGTGTTGTTGAATCCGGTTTGCTAGGATCTTATAGAGAATTTTGGCATCTATGTTCATCAAAGATATTGGCCTGTAGTTATCTTTCTTTGTTGGGTCTTTACCTGGTTTGGGTATCAATGTGATGTTAGCTTCATAAAATGATTTGGGGAGGGTTCCATCTTTCTCAATCACCTGGAATACTTTCAGTAGGATTGATATCAGCTCCTCCTTAAATGTCTCATAGAATTCTGCTGTAAAGCCATCTGGTCCAGGGCTCCTTTTGTAGGTAGTTTTCTTATTACATAGTCAATTTCCTTGATATTGGTCTATTTAGGGTCTCGATTTCTTCTTGTTTCAATCTAAGCAGGTTGTGTGATATCAGAAAGTCTTCCATTTCCTTAAGGTTTTCCAGTTTGTTTCCATACAAGTATGCATAGTAGTCTCTAATGATCTTTTGTATTTCCTCGGGGTCAGATGTGACTTCATCTTTTGTGTTTCTGATTGTATTTATTTGAGCTTTTTCTCTTTTTTTCTTGGTCAGTCTAGCTAAGGGATCATCAATCTTGTTTATCCTTTCAAAGAACCAGCTTTTTGTTTCATTGATTTTTTGTATTATATTTTTGTCTTCTATGTCCTGGATTTGGGCTTTTATTTTGGTGGCTGGATTCTTCTGCTGAAGTTAGGGTTTAGGTGGTCTTGCTTTTCCAGCTTCCTAAGGTGGCTTGTTAGGGTATTAATTTGTGATCCTTCCATTTTCTTCATGTGCGTTTATAGGGATATGAATTCCCCTCTTACTACAGGCTTCATGGTGTCCCAGAGATTTTGGTAAGACGTCTCTTCATTTTCATTTGTTTCCAGGTATCTTTTAATCTCTGTTTTGATTTCATCATTGACCCAGGAGTTCTTTAGCATCATGCTGTTTAGTGTCCATCTCTTTGTGGTTTTGGGTGAAACTTGTGGTCCAAGTTTCGGGTGGTTTTGGGTGGTCCGAGAAGGTGCATGAAAAAATTTTGATCTTTTGAAATTTGTTTATGCTTGATTTATGGCCAGGTATGTGGTCGATCTTAGAGTACGATCCATGTGGTGCTGAGTAGAATGTATATTCTGTGGTCGTTGGATGGAGTGCTCTGTAGGTATCAATTAAGTTCCGATCTCATTGCTGATTTTTTTGTCCTGATGATCTGTCTAGGATTGTGAGTGGGGTATCAAAGTTCCCAGTTATGATGGTGTTAGAGTCAATATCTTTCTTTAGTTTTCCTAAAAGCTGCTTTATGAAAGTTGGCACTCCTATGTTGGGTGCATATATGTTTAGGATAGATATTTCTTATTGATGGAGTGAACCTTTTATCATTATGTAGAGGCCTTCTGTATCTTTTTAAATTTTTGATAACTTAAATGGTATTTTGTCTGAAATTAGGATCGCGACTCCTCCTTTCTTTTGTGTTCCATTTGCCTGAAAATTTATTTCCCATACTCTTACTTTCAGTCTGTGCATGTCCTTTCTAGTGAGATGGGTCTCTTGAAGGCAGTATATTGTTGACTGGTGATATTTTATCCATTTTGCCATTCTATGTCTTTTCAGTGGTGCATTTAGTCCATTCACATTCAGGCTAATGTGAGAGTTGGTCCCTATCATAAGGTTCTTATAGAGTTGTTGTTGTTGTTCCTCTTGGTTTGTTGTCTTTCTTTTTTTTTTTTTTTGAGTTGGAGTCTCACTCTGTCACCCAAACTGGAGTGCAGTGGCCTCTTCTGGCCACTGCAGCCTTGACCTGTGGGGCTCGATGATCCTTCCACCTCAGCCTTCCATGTAGCTGGGACTACAGGCATGCGATACCACGCCTGGCTAATTTTTGATTTATTGTAGAGATGAGGTCTTGCCAAGTTGCCCAGACAGGTCTTGAACCTGCAGGCTCAGGCAATCGACTCACCTCAGCCTCCCAAAGTGTGGGATTACAGGCTGAGCCACCGAGCCCAGCTGGTTTGTGTCTTTCTTTTGGTTTTAGGGTTGGTTCATGTGCATTTTACTCTTTTTCCTGTACTCTTGTGAAGAACATTGTTCTTTTTTCCTTTTCTCCTGTGTTTAGTACTTTCTTAAGTGTTTCATGTAGAGGTGGTCTGGTGGCAGCGTAAGTTCTTAGGGATTGGATATCTTGAGAAGATTTTAATTCTCCCTCACTGATGAAGCTTAGCTTGTCTGGGTAGGTTATTCTTGGTTGAAATTATTTATCTTTTAGGACTTTGAAGATAGGGCTCCAAGCTCTCCTAGCCTGCAGGGTTTCTGTAGATAAATCTGCTGCTATTCTAACTGGTCTTCCATGGTAGGTGATCTGACCTTTTTCTTTTGCTGCCTTTAGGATTTTTTTCTTTTATACCTACTTTGTTTAGGTGAATTATTATGTGTCTGGGAATTGGTCTTCTCATTTGTGTCTTGCAGGGGTTCTCTGAATATCTTGTGTGTGAATTTTCATGTCACTGATAAGATGACAGAAGTTTTCTTCAATAATTTCATGGAATGTTTGTTCCAAGGTGGCCTCTGTTTCTCTTTCTGTTTCAAGAAGGTCAATTACTCTTAAGTTCTTTCTCTTGAAGTAATCGCTCATCTCTTGAAGGTTTTGTTCTGTCTTTTTAAGCTTGTTTTCTGTGTTTTTTACAGTTTGGGTTAGTTCTATATTTTGGTCTTTAAGCTCCAAGACTCTTTCTTCTGCTTGGCTACTTCTGCTTTCCATGCTTATCAGTTTGTTATTTATTTCATTCACAGTAATCTTTATTACTGTTATTTCAGTTATCAACTTCTTCCTAGTTTCTTCTTGTCTCTCCTCAATTCTTTTTAATCTCTCCATTAATGTCTTGATATCTAGGTTTGTAGTTTGAGACCAGTCATTCTGGGGGCTCATTTTTGTTTGCATTCCAAAGTCAGTTTTCTCAGTGTGTGCCCTTCCAGGGGTCTGGGAGAGAGCCATATTCTTCTTTTGGGTTTTCTTCATTTGTGTAGATTTCTCTCTCTCTCCCCCTTTCTCTCCCCTTCTTTGATTCTGTTTTTTGGGGAAGGTGGAGTTGTTTTTGTTTCACTTGTGCAATCTCCTGTTCTTCCTTATGAGGTCCTCTGGCTTTGTTCATTTTTGAGGCTGGAGTGTGGACTGGGGGCTGTACGTTTTGCAGTTTTGAGGTTTAATTGAGGGGGAAGTTGTGATTCAGAATCTATCTGTTGGTTCCAGTATCCACCAACAGGGGTATGGGCACACTGGAACCTATTTCCCACTACTTTACAATCTGTCCATGCAGCAGGATGTAGGTTTGGTCCCTGGAACAAATGGAGGTATGAAAGAGGAAAATAATGGAAGAAGGGTGGTCAGTAGGAAGTTAGAAAGAGAGAAGAATGAGACGGAAAACTGACATACATACCAACTAACAGGTGAAAAAGCGACACAAGGCCAGAGAGGTGTGAAAAAGAAACAAAATTCCCTGAAGCATACTGGTAACCACACAAAGACAGTCCAATAAAATCATGCCTTTTGATGCATTTTCCCCAACACAAACAGGTAGTCTAAGTCAAAAAACAAACAAAAGTGAGCAAAACAAATCGTCAAAATGATAAAATCAAACGTCAAAATAAGAAATCAGACTAGCTCTGGAATCTTTCCTGAGTGTCTAAAGTTTCTTCAGCTCTGATCTCCAGTCTCTCCCCTTTGCTTTCATTGCAGGCAGATGGATTTACTCGCAGCTTGGGTTTGTTCTTTTAGCCTGCTGCCTGAGAGGTCTGCGATGCTGAGTTGCCTGGATCTGATTCAGCGTAGGGGAGGGGATTTGTCTCCTGTTTAGCGATGTTACCTCAGTAACTGAGTTGGGGGCTGTTCGTAGGTGGGTGGGGCAATGTAAATCTCTGCCTGGAAAATGGCCAAAGTGGGTAGCTCCTCTTTCGTGGATCCTTTCTCTCCGCTCGTCTGGGTCCCTGGGTGATCACTGTGGTGGCATGTGAGGCACCAGGGATCAGCTGCACAGCTGGGCGCTGGATCTGGTGAGCCACCAGTAACCTGGGGTGGAGGAGGAAGCTGGGAGTTCCCTCTTCTGGATATGTTGTTCCCTTACACAAGTATGGGGTCGAACGCTGGGTGCCTCAGCCAGGATAGGACCAGAGCTCCAAAGGGCAGGTGGTGAGCGGTGAGAGTGGCTTTGGGCCCCTCACATGGTACTTCACCCTGAAATGAAGCTGGTATATCTGAGGGGCGGGCACCTAGAGAATGCACAATTTTTAAATAAATTCCAGGTTTTTTTTGTGTGTCACTGCTTGTGTTGTAGGCATCTACAGTTTTCTCTTTTTAGACTGTGTTCTTACATGGAGTGGCAGGAGAGATGCTGAGGTCTGTGTGGATACTGTCACTGGAGGTGATCTTCTTCAATCTGTTCATACAGGTGCATAGCTGGAGTGACAGATTCTTCTGCCAATTTATGCCACCTAGGTGGATTCTGACAAAATGTGAGTCTTGACAGCATTTCCTCCAAAGCCTAAGAACTGTGAGTAGGTCAGACCAGTAATCCAGCCAGCTCCAGATTCTGTCTGTCCAAGCCAATAAGAACAGGCTTGTTGTCTTCTGCGATGCCATTCCTTAAGATTTAGGGTATATACTGTTTGGGCATGGTGGTTCATGCCTGTAATCCCAGAACTTTGGGAGGCCAAGGTGGGAGGATTGCTTGAGTCTAAAAGTTTGAGATCAGCTTGGGCAACATAGTGAGACCTTGTTTCTACAAAAAACAAACAAACAAACAAAAATATTAGCTGGGCACAGTTGTGTATGCTTGTAGCCCTAGCTACCTGGAAGGCTGAGGAGAGGGAGGGTTACCTGAGCCCAGGAGGTGGTGGCTGTTGTAAGCTCTAATTGTGCCACTGTACTCCAGCCTAGGCGGCGGAGTATATATCTATTATCTCTGATGTGTTCTTTAAACAATGCTTATTATCAGATTAATATATGCTGGTTTGCAAAATTAAACTCTATAGAAGGTTGTGGAGAAAAAAGAAAAGTCTCTTGTTCTCCTCCTTCCCCTAATTCTACTTCCCAGAGTAGGTCATTCTCAAAAAGCACTATATATTTCCAGATATTTTAAAGTCTATTTTTTTCAACTAGTATTTATTGAGTGCCTATTAATTACCAGGAGCTTTTCTTGGTATTAAGTTACAGCAGTAAACAAAACAGATAACCATAATTGTTTAGTATACATTCAGCCTATACCTATACATATGTGTTAGTTAATAATGTCAGCACCTATATACCTATATATACCTATATATATATATATGTGTCAGTTAATAATATATCAGCACCTATAACAAATAGACTCCAAATAATACCAAGTTATAGAAAGGTGTTTTTTTGTGAATGCAGCATAACTAGGCTGTGAACAATCACTTGCGCACTTGGGAAGATAGATGCTCTACTGCCTTTAAGACATGGATTCCAAGTTTTCAGAACAGTTGTTATTTCCGTCAGCTAGAAGGAGTCAAGAAGGAGAGAATGGGGGAGGATTTTTATGGGTTAGATTCATACCATACATCTAGTCACATTTAACTATCTAGAATTCTATGACCTCATTGTACCATTTTACTACCTGTGTGGCCTTGGGCAAACTACTTAACTTCTCTGTGGTTTGAATTTCTCCTCTGTAAAGTTCAGTTAATAAGAATATTTATGCTGAGGGCTGTCGTGTTGATTAAATTATGTAATACACATAAAGTCTTTTGAATAACCTGTCACAAAATAAGAGCAATAAATGTCAGCTGGAGAATGTAGTCTACTTGTGTGCCAGGAAGAAGTAGGAAATATGCATTTTAGTGAGAAATTAGTTGTTTCTTCTCAATAGATCTAAAAGTATTCCTTTGCACAAGTAGGATCAAACTTTACTCTCTGCAAATGGTTTTTATTATATTCCAAATATTTTTCGAGGTTAGAACTATAAATCTACCTATCATTTTTACCAGCTATTTAGTATTTGTCTTCATTCCATATGGATGTACCATAATATATTTAAATCTATTTATTGACATTTAGGTGGTTTCTAGCTTTTATATAACAAAACTTTGGTGAATATTCTTGTCCACAGACTGTGGTGCATATCTACACTATATGTTGAAAATTCTTGGAAGTGAAATTCCTAACTTGTAGTATTGTTAAACACCTTAGAGCAATTAAATTTTTTTTAAAAATTTTTATTTTAAACAATTCAGGGCTAGATATAGAAATGTTCATTATATAGGTATCCTTGTTGATGAGGTATGCCCACAGCAGTTTCCCACTACTGCTAACCCATCCCCCCATCTCCTGGCAGTTTCTCACTACTGCCAATCCCTTTCTTATAGTATTATGATGATTGTTCAAGGTCCGCTTATGAGTGAGAACATGTAGAACTCAGTTTTCTGTTTCTGTGATAGACCACTGAGTATGATAGACTCTAAATCCATCCAAGCTGCTGTTACATCCATGTGTTTGTCCTTTATGGCTGCATAATAGTCCATTGTGTAAGTGTACCACATTTTTTTTAATCTGTTCTGGTTTCCATGGGCTGCACAGTTGGTTCCATGTTTTTACTATTGTGAATGGTGCTGCATTAAACATGTGTGTGCAGGTACCTTTTTTGTAGAATGCTTTGAGTTCCTTCAGATATATCCCCAATAGGGGGATTGCTGTGTCATACGGAAGGTCAATTTCTAGTTCTTTCAGAAATCGCTACACTGTTTTCTGAAGCACTTCCTCTGGTTTGCATTCCCACCAGCAGTGTAGAAGTGTTCCTTTTGCTCTGCATCCTCACCTGCATCTGTTTGTTTTATTAATGATGGCCATTCTTACTGGGGTTAGGTGGTATCTCAGTGTGGTTTTGATTTGCATTTTTCTGATGATTAATGAGGCTGAGCACTTTTTCAGGTGTCATTTGGCTGCTTGTATATCTTCTTTTGTGAAGTGTCTATTCATGTCTTTTGTCCACTTTTTAATGGGGCTGTTTATTTTTTTCCTTTTGGCATGTTTGAGTTCCTTTGTCAGATATACAGTTGGCAAATATTTTTTCACATTCTGTGGGCTGTCTCCCCATTCTCTTGATGGCTTCTTTTGCTTTGCAAAAGCTTTTCAGTTTGATAAAGTCCCACTTTATCTTATTTCTTATGGCATGGGCACTTGGGGTTTTGATCAGAAATTGGTTGCCAGTTCCAATTTCCATCAGGGTGTCTCCTGCATTTTCTAAGGTTCTTATAGTTTGAGGTTTTACTTTTAGGTCTTTGATCCATTTAGAGTTGATTTTTGTGTATGGTGATAGGTACGAGTCCTATTTCAATCTTTTGCATGTGATCAGCCAGTTTTCCCAGCACTATTTACTGAATACGTTCTTTTCTTCCCAGTGGTTGTTGTTGGAGACTGTTTCAAAGATGAGTTGGTTGAGAAATTGAGATTTTAGAGCAATTACATTTAATACAGTTTAATTGAGCAAAAAATAGTTCCTTATTTGGGCAGCCCTCAGAATCAGAAGAGGTTCAAAGAATTCTGCTTAGCAAGGTGGTCAGGGAGCATTTATAGACAGAAAAGGAAGCAAGGTACAGAAACACTTTTATTGGTTATGGCTAGGTGTTTGCCTTATATGGACATGGTCTGGTCAGTTTGCCTCTGCTGATTGGCTGAACTTCAGCTGCTGTGGTTGGTTGAAACTCAGCTACTTGTTACTTATGCTGGTAATCTACTGCAAGTTAGGCTTTCAGTCTAGGTACTAAGTTAAATAGCAGTTTGTTATGTAGGAACTCAAGGTATCCTTTTGTCAAATTTTGTTTATTTTAGCACTATATAACAATTCATGAAAACGTTTGGCTACCAAACGAAGGAAAATTGGTCTCGTGAGGTTTTATTGGTGAATTACAAGCCCAGTCTTACCACTATTGCATTATCTATTATAAGTCAAAATGGAGGCAATATTAAAACTGTTTTAAAAAGTTTTTTTAGGGTAGTAGTTTAATTTTTAAGGAAATAATAATAGCTGTCATTTATTAAGTGCCCATTTTATTTTTAACTCGTATAGCAATCTTCTAAAAGATTTAACAGATGATAGCCACTTAACAGTTGATAAAACTAAATATCAGAGTAAGTAAATTTTCTCAAGTCACGTGGAAAGTTTATAGTAGAGCTGTTACTTAGTCTTAGTTGTGCCTAATTTCAAAATCCTTTTTCTATGTGAGTCAGTCTCCAAAAGAGGAAACCATTGCTCCTCAGGAGTCATTCTGCCATTAAATGGGATTAGAGCTTGAACTGACAGGCTGAGATGTAGCTGCAGCTCCACTTACCCCCTCAGCATTGGGGGTGCATAGTTCCTACTCAGTCTTCAGTTCACCTTACCTCCTCCAAAGCTGGGCAAGAGCTCTATTCAGTCAGCCCTGGTAGTTACCCCATTGTAGTATCTTGTCCATTCTACTTAGATTGCTTTTTCTGTTGTTTCACCTATCAGACCTCCCTAGGTGTGATTAGTAGAGAACTGTATAGAAATCACCAGGGGTACTGCTTTAAAACTCGCTCTGTGGGTTAGATTTAATAATCTGCATTTTAAATAAGCTCTCTAGGTATTTTTATTCACAATAAGATTTCAGAACCACTTTCCTTAGCTTTTTGAGGGGGAGGAACTGTCATATTCCTTGCTGTTTCCAGGGCGTCTGCTATTTATTAAGTACTCATTAAATATTACTTAAGAAAAACTAATGAACCAACCAGAAAATATAGTTTCTAAAGAAAGTCTGGCTCATCTCTGTACTCTTTGCACCTTGCATGTGTTTGGAACATTGTAGGAGTTCAATAAGTGTTTGATAAAAGAAATTTTAAATGAATGAATAAGTGGCAAGGAGTTAAAAGAGTGAGTTTCTTTCTAGTTATATTTGTTATGTATTTATTCTGTGACTTTGAGCAATTCACAAAACCTCTCTGAACCTGAATTTCCACATTAAATAGATGATATAGTAATAGTTATTTACATCTCTCACAGCTTATTGTGGATAACAAATCCTTAAAGGACATTGTATATATAAACCACTTAACAGGATGTCTGGCATAGAGCAGCTGCTGAATTAAGTGATGTTCATTGTGATGATTATAATGCCTATAAAAAACACTTCATAAAGCTTGAAGCAGATATCAAGTGCTGTGACTATTCCCAGTACATATTTACTTAAGCAGGCTGCACAGACAATTATGCTTCACTTTCCTGGCTTTTTAGGAACACCAGGGGGTGTTTGATGTACACAGGGTCCAGAGAAAGGTTAGATGAAGACTCTAAGATTTACTTCCTGTGTGATCCAGCATAATGTCTGGACCAGGACAATATCTAGACCAACTGACAGAAATACAGAGATGCTTTCGCTCTTCCTGGAGTAAGTAGCTGTTTTCTTGACCAGTTCCCTCAGAGAACCACAAAAGGCGCCCCTGGTCACACTGGGAAGGGAAGGAGCTGGAAAGAGCAGAGTCCCGATGAGTTATCTCCATGGACTTCTTGTCCCACAGTGAAAATAAAACAAATTTCATGTGAAGAAGTCAATTTCAGGCCCTGGTTTTGATATTTTGACAGTGTAGGGGTTTTATCATCCTTCCACTGACAAATCACATTTTGATCCACTTCAAAGGACTTTTCCATTAAAGTAACAGATAACTCTGGCCTAAGGGAACCCCTACGTCTGCCAGACATTTTGTAAGGCTGCTCTGTGATCTCTATGGAAGAGCTAAGATTTAATGAATTTCATTTATTTCGGTAAGCTACCTATTTTGTGGCTAGTGTTTAGAAGTTTTGGAAGATGACAAAATTGTATGAAGGAAGGAATTGGCAGTGGACATATTTCAACTGTAAGTGGAATTCTGTAGTTGAGCAGACACTTCCCAAGAAAATTAGTGGAAAAAAGTGATCATCTAAAGGAAAAAAAAAATGAGTCAAAAAATTAAGCAAATTCTATAACTCATGCAACATAAATATCAGTGAATCAAATATTAATTAGTTAATGTATTATTTATAGATCAGGGTTCCCACTTTTCCACACAATCTTCTGGGGGTATTTTCTCTGTAAAAATTCTGCAGTTTACAGTCTTGTTCTATGGTGACTGATGCTGTTCCACAGGTCAAGTGTAATTGGAGGAAAAATGGGCATCTTGTCCCAGAAAGATGTTTGGGTTGGTTGGCCAGTGACTTACTTCAGGTGTGGCCTGGCTTGAGGAGATGAGTTAACTAATCAGAGGTGCAAATAGAAGGAAGTCACAGTCAGCGTGTTGCTCAGCAAGCAAAGCTGAACTTGGTGTGAACCTCATGGTTGTAGGCAAACTTCTGGCAGAAGCCTGGCTGCTAGGAAAACTTGATGCAGAGAAGTCACAGTGTCCCCAGGCAGCTGACAGAGGGTAGTCTTTGTTCATTATGTTTGCCTGATTTGGATCCCAGGAGGCTCGTCTTGTCTTTGCTCTTGTTCCTTTTTTATTTTTTTATTTTATGCTCTTGTTCTTACATGGCTCCAATATTTTAGTCTGTATAAAATCCCCCCTTATGTTCTCAGATAGGTCTTTATTCTCTTCAGCCAATACAAGTATAATTAGACCAATCCAATCTTGTTCACTTTCCTAACCGTGTCTCATACTCCTCTCCTCTCTCTGACCTTTCCATGTTAGGAACAGGTTGACTTCTTGTCTTCTTCCAGTCATTTGCATTTTTTATTCCCTCCACCTGTGATGTTCTCCCAGCTCTTTATACACCTGACTCTTATCCTTTATATCTCAGCTTTAACTTCTCCTCCTCAGAAGGCCTTCCCTGATCACTCAATCTGCTAGGTCATTCCTCAGTTATATTCTGTCTCCTCACTCTATTTTGTTAACAGCATGAATCACAATGACTCTAATTTGTTCCTTCTCATTGCTTGTCTTTCTTATTAGAATGTAAGTTTCATCAGAACAGGGCCCTTGTCTGATGTGTTCACTGCAATTTCTTAGTGCCTGTTCATAGTGTTCAAAAAGTGATAGTTATTCATTTATTTAAACATTTAACTTCTCATAAAATAGGCTCTCCCTTCTGTCCAGTTCAATTTAAAGATAGTAAATAAATAAAAAGAACTAGGAGTGGTGGCTCATGCCTATAATCCCAGCACTCTGGGAGGCAGAGGCAAGAGGATTGCCTGATCCCAGTAGTTAGAGGTCAGCCTGGGAAACATGGCAAGAACTTGTCTCTACAACAAATAAGAAATTAGCTGGGCATGGTGGCACATGTCTGTAGTCCCAGCTACTTGGAAGGCTGAGGCAGAAGGATGGCCTGACCCCAGCAAGTTAAGGCTACAGTGACCATGATTGTGCCACTGTACTCCAGCCTAGGCAACAGAGTGAGACTTTTACTTTAAATAAATAAATACATAAATAGAGATTGTTAAGAAATGCATGCAAAATTTCTTAATTTGCCTTTTATAAAAGATAAATTTGGAGGAAATTTTTATTCATTTTGTTGAATAAGTGAATGAATGAATGAATGGAATGAGTTTCTTAGCTTCAGATCCTGCCAAGACCAGGCTTAACTTCCTGATTTTGAGTACTGTGGGATAACTCTGTGCCCTTATATTGAACCTCTCCTTTTTGCTTAAGCAAGTCTGAACGAGAGTTCTGTAAAAAATAAACATGCTTTGACAAATATGATTTTTCTGCCAATTTATATATAACCAAGAGAAAACACATAATAAATATAAAAATATTTGTCCAAATAAACACTGTTGCATATACAAAGATATGGTGCTATCGAGGGGAACCATAGGAGGCCGACAGCTTTCCCAAGTGAAAGCTTACAGTTGTTCATTGGATTCTATACATAAGTTAAAATTTGGCATATGAAAAATAGTTTGAGTGCTGTTGTTTCAACGTTCAGTTTGTTTGAAAGTTCAGTGCGCAAAGACACACACCCCTAAGGCTATGTGTGTCAAGTTAACCTGACACGGAGGTGTTCTGTTTGTGTCAACAGATTGTGCTTGGATTTCCTCTAAATAGCAGTGATTTGTCTAGAAAATATCTCATGTCAGTATGTGTCCTGGAAAACCATACCCATCGAGATGTCTCATATTATTATTGATGCATTATTTTTTCTTTTGCTTATGAATTCATTATACATGTAAGACAAATGATGAAATTTCACACCTCATTTCCTAACAATCTGTTTTATTTATTTAGTATCTTGAAGATGTGTTGGACAGATGGGATGCCCATTTTTACAAGTGCACTCAAGAATTTAAATGCTTCTTTAGAGTTTACAGTGAGTGAGGGGCAAACACTTGAATGAATGACTCTCATCATTTTATCAAAAGAATCATAAAAAATTATTCATGGAGAATTTGCAAAGAAACTAAAAAAAAAACAAAAAAAACAAACTGGATTCTGTACCCTTAATCCAACACCTTCCTAAGGGATATAAAAAACTTGAGGTTAAAGAGAGAAAGTATCTTTGCAGAACATTGTTGGAGGGATGTGACATTTTTCTTCTTCCCTTTAGGGGTGTAGGTAGGGAAGCATTTACTGTTCACTTCAAGCCTAATGAGAGGGAGTTTTGGGGGGGGAGGTGAAGCCAGACTTGCTATGTGTCTCCTGGAATTTGGGGTTTAACCACAAGACTGGTGGTTGATTTACATTGAAGAAGATCAAAGGCAAATGTAGCAGGAGTTGCTCAAAATGGCAGAGGAGAGTGGGCATCAGTGGAACAATGATTGGTATAGGAAGATGTGAGTTCCTGTTGGGAGCCAGCCACGGAGGCCCACTGAGCATTAGGGATCAGGAAGGGCCGTTGACCCTGAGACCACTAGGATGCGTTCGGGAGCTATTGACCCCATTTCCTCCCCCTTTCTACTCAGCACTAACCAGATTAAGCTCCTGTGAGCTCAAAACACAGAAACTCTGAGATCAGGACGAACACAAGCTCTTACACTGCTCACCCTTCCTTGCTCTGCCTGTCTCTACAGAGGGGTCTGCGGCACCCTGGGTGAGGTCCTATCCGTTCCGAAAAAGAAAAAGAAAACTTACCTTGAGGTTCCATGTTCAGGCACCACTTGCCGGAGACCAGCTTCAGCCGGGTTCAGGGTACCTAAAGGTGGAGATGGCGTCAGTGATTGGGGGGAAGAAGAGAGAAAGAGAGAGAGAGAAAGAAAGAGACTGGACTCCAGTCTAGTGCAGAAGCGATGTGTGTTATTGGGAATTACAACAGGTCTTTTATACACAAAGTCAGATGTGGGAGGGGCGTCCCCCACCCACCAGAAACCTTAATCCATGAAAACTTAATCAATGATTGCCTTTAAACCCTTTTCATATGATAATCTTAAAATCCCATAACAAAGGATAACTTAATCCATGACTGATATATTCTATAAACCTTTTTCATCCTAAGCTGATTGATTTATGCCAAGTTAAACAATTTTATAGAAGCTTAAGTATTTACTTTACAAACGAAAGTGGCCCATCCCAGAATGTTTGGAATGTGGCCTAGTTCAAAGTTCACAGTGGGCTACCTGCAAGTAACCCAGCCTCATTCTTTCAACAAAATGGCTGTCTTCTAAAACTATATTCTATAATTTACACCTTCAATAAATCCTAAGATCATGACCCAGAAGCCTGTGACCAATACTAAGGCTCTCAGATGTGATATGAGTTTAAATTATAAGTTGTGTGAAAGCCAAAACTGCAGTTTGTGGAAGAATGGGAGCAATGAGCTTCCAAAGTTAGCTTGTGTTTGTCCTGATCTCAGAGTTTCTATGTTTTGAGCTCACAGGAGCTTAATCTGGTTAGTGCTGAGTAGAAAGGGGGAGGAAATGGGGTCAATAGCTCCTGAACGCATCCTAGTGGTCTCGGGGTCAATGGCCCTTCCTGATCCCTAACGCTCAGTGGGCCTCTGTGGCCGGCTCCCAACAAGTTCCCACTGCCCAGGTGACACCACAGAAGGCAGCCAGGTGAAAGGTATATGAAGGGTCCCTCCCAAGAGGACAGCTTACCAGAATGAGGAGACCAAACAGTAGGAAGCTGTGGGTCTATCACCAGGGGAGTGGAGAATAGAAAAAGGTCAGTTGGAGGGTGTATCAACCTTAGAGAAACTGCACAGTTTAGTGTTCACTCCCGACTATCCACTGTGGTCAGAAATCACCAACATTAACTCATGATAGAACTACTCTAGCAAGACATTTGTTTCTCTTTTTTTTCCCTCACTTCCATGCTAGCCAATGGGGCATATGGCTGTTCCTACAATGGAGTGAGGATACCATGGTAAAGGTTGGATGGGATGCAAGAGTTAGGAATGTGGCAAGGGATCTGGGGGAAGAAGAGCTGGCACTATGAAAATAATGGAGGTTGACTTGGTATCCCACTCCCCTACCTAATGCAGGTTTCTACCTGAAATAAGCCTGAACTAATAGAGAGAAGAGAAATATATTAAATGAGACTGCTATTATATCTAGAAGTAACTGAATAAAACTATATCATCAACTTAAGTTTTTCTCTAGGGACAAGAAGAAAGGTGAGAGGATTTGGAGGGAGTATTTGTATGTGTGGGTGTGTGCATGTGTGCGTGTGCGTGTGCGTGTGTGTGTGTGTGTGTGTGTGTGTGTGTGTGTGTTATTTTGAGTCAGGGTCCACTCTGTCACCCAGGTTGGAGTGCAGTGGTATGATCATGGATCACTGCAGCCTTGGCCTCCTGGACTCAGGCAATCCTTCCACTTCAGCCTCCTGAGTAGCTGGGACTATAGGTGCATGCTATCACATCTGGCTAATTCTTTGATTTTTTTTTTTTTTGTAGAGACAAGGTCTTGCTATGTAGTCCAGGCTGGTCTCCAATCCTGGGCTCAAACAATCCTCCAGCCTCTACCTTCCAAAGTGCTGGCATTATAGGTGTGAGCCATCATTCCTGGTCTGCAGGGGGTATTTGTGATAAAGAATAGACTTGGCGTTTTCACTTTTCTGAATTCAACCTGTTCAGCATAATAGTTACATATATAAAATATAAGAAATAATATGTATAGTTTAATAATACATATTTTTAGCTTCTGGCTTGGGGACTACACTAGGAAACACATTTGCCTAAGTCACAGTCTGACTTGTTTCTCCTTAGTCCATGGAACATTGTTAGTCTCCAAATCTAGGTGCTGGGAATTCATTTCAGGTGTCATTAATTTTGAAGACCTATTCTGGTTGTTCTACTCATGGTCAATTTAACATTTCCTTTGCTGCTACTCCTCTGGCCACTTAGAATACTCTGTGTTTTGAGTGCTTTTCCTACATAAGAAGAACGATAGAATTTTTTTTTAGTTGCATTTTTCTTTTAGGCTAAGAAGGCATCATGGTATTAGCAGTCAATAATTATTGAAGACTTTCCCATTTTTAAAACAAAATAAAGAAAAGCAAAATAAAGATCCTTCTATTTGCCTCCCAGGTTACTTTCTAGAAACCACCTTGTAGCAAAAGAATCACCTGGCTACATCTGCACTTCCATTGGGGTGGCTACACATAACTTTTTCTGGTACTTATAATTTTCTCTGCCAACTATGGAGCACTTTGGGGAGAAAAAGGATAATTTTTCAATGAATGTTTTTGTCATACAAGCATAGGTACACACATTAAAGATTTCCCTTTTGAACAAGTACACCACAGATTCAAATCTCACTAAGGTTTAAAAATATTCCAGATTGTACAACTTCTAAGTCTACTTATTTCATGTCACAAGGTCAGATCTCTTGTTTTGCTCAATGACTCTGTCCCTAAACCATCAGTTCAACTCTATGTGGTGCTTTCTTGTGTAGTAGTATGCTTTCTAGCAGATGATAGAGTCACCACTCTGTTTTATGCTTGAAGAGTTTCAGTATATGTTATCAACATGTAGAGATTACACACAGATGGAAGATTGTGGCCATTTGCAAATATATTTCTATAATCATTTTTACAGATGGGAAATGCAATGATAAAACAGCAAAGAATTGGTTCTAAAGCACAGGAAATGTGTTCAAACAGTTTCATTCCCGAAAACAAACTTGACTAACTTTAAGTCAGATCTTGGCATGTGCTCTTATGTTCTTTCTTCAAGGCGATATTTGGTATTCAGGTTTTCCATGGCTTTTTTTCATTACTAGTCGTTAGGTGTTCACATAACTATTCAAGAAATCATACAAATAGAAAGTAACTTTAATGAAATGATAAGAATTATGTTGAAGATTATTTGACTGCTTATAGCCAATGCGTGTTTGTTCCTACGGCTTCTTCTTTTCCCCCTTCTCTCCTGAAACAATTGGCCATCAAGGTTTTAAGTGTAGCTGCTCTAGAAGATTCCCAGATGTCCTTGTATAAGAAAATGATTACTTATTTTCTTATACGAGCATTTGAAGAACCCTGTTTTGAGATTTTATTCATTTGCACATTGTGGTTTACTTTGTTAATTCAATTACCTTGAAAAATAGCAAAGGTACTATTCATCAGAATCTAATTTTTATTTTATCTCCTTTTACCTTTTCTGAATACTTCTTTTTCTTTTTATTTTCTTTTTGAGTTGGAGTATCACTCTGTTGTCCAGGCTGGAGTACAGTGGCATGCTCATGGTTATTACAACCTCAGCCTGCTGGGCTCAGACAATCCTTCTACCTCATCTTTCCAAGTAGCTGGGACTACAGGTATGTGCCACCATGCTTGGGTAATTTTTTGATTTATTGTAGATAAAAGGTCTTGCCATGTTGCCCAGTCTGGTCTGGAACCCCTGGGCTCAGGTAATCCTCTTGCTGCCACCTCCCAGAATGCTGGGATTACAGGTATGAGCCACTGTGCCTGACCCTGAGTCTTTCTTTTTGCTATTGGTTGCATTTTTAGAAAAAATTCTTTATTTAGACCATGCTTTTTAATTAAGTACAAATCTTATCAACTTTTTACATTTAAAACGACAAAAATAATTTTATCACAAATGCTACCCAGTAAGGAATCATAAAAATTCCAAGATAGTTTTTTCTAGAAATTTTATTTCCTTTTCACTTCACATAAATGTGTTATTCTTGCTTTCAGGTTACTTCCTGAACAACAGAAACCTCTGTCAAAGATACTTTTACAAAGATCCAAAATGTAACCTCACAAAGTTTTTGAGAGTCCCTTCTGTCAGGTTAAGTCAATACAAAATAAAATTTTATAGTAGCCTGCGAGTTTCTTGGCCTTCCTACGCCTAACTTTGGTGTATCCTCTCTTTTCCTCCAGTGACATATCAGGACAACTCACAGGTCCCATAGCTCTTTCAAGACACCTATCTAGTCTCGGTGTAGAAAATATTATCTAAAAGAAGAGTAAATTAATATTCATATCTCTAAGAAGGGCTATAGAATAAAAATATTAAACATATTTACATACATATTACCCTCCTCTTAGTAGATATTCCAACACTAGAAAACACTAACAGGAGAAAATTATGTGGATAAATTGTTCCATGCTGTCACTAAGTTTTTTGGAAACTTCTAGAATAGCTTCTGGGGTAGTCAAAGGTATTGTCTTCTGAAGTCTTGAGTAAGAGTGAATTTTTTAAACAAAACCATTCAGTTTAGTTTTTACTTTTAGCATGCAATATCTTCAACATAATTTCTTCTATAATTAAAAAAGTTTAGAGATATGTTTCAGGATACTTGTCTCAATGAGAGTTGATTGGCCTAGAAAAGGATAACTAACCAAAAGGCCACTAAGCCATGGACTGGTCAGCAGCCTACCAGGCCTAACTGTAACAGATGGGCCTGGCCAATAGATTCTCTCTGATAAGATTTTTGTACTTAGAGAGTAAGACAACTGAAACCAGCTCTAGGGTTTGAGCTAAAAAGTCACAGAGAGCAGGAGCTGGGGTGGTTATTTTGGGGCCATGTGTAAGATAATTTAATAAAGAAAGCAGATTGAGAGAAAGAAGATTGCAGCAGACTCATAGCAAGAAGCAGAAGGGACACAGTCCTCGGGAGAGGAGAGAGAAGTTGCACTTTGAGTTTTCTGGTGTTCATATTCAAAGAAGCCCAGCTTGCTTTTCTTCTTGGTATTAAAATCCATGAAACCTCTGTATGCTTCTTTTTTCCCCCTACTTTTACTTGAATTAATTTGAGAAGGTTTCTGTTATTGTATAATGGAATAATGTTTTGACATAGGAACTGAGGTTTTATTTTTGCTCTAGACTTCCCGTTCTTTTCTCCCCCTCTGTAGACAGCAGGGAGTGCCTTTTATATTCCTTATCTCTGGGACAAGGTTTTGGACCTCAGACTGCTGAAGGAGGAAAAACATGCAGGCCTCCGCATTTGAGCTCATCACATAGACTTTCACAATTGCATGGCAGAGACAGTTGCTTTGAGAGAAAAGACTTTTCAAGGATCAAGGGCCACGAATCCGTCATCGCGTCATCGCTGGACCACAGAGGGAGACAAAAGGAAGGATAAAACCCTGAAGGACTAAGATGTGCCAAGACCCTGATCAAACTAAGAAATCAGTGAATTGGTCTGAGTTTTATCTAGAAGTAAGTGAATCAAGTTTTCTGCCATCAGAAGAAAATTGGGGCTTAAGAAGAAAATAAGTACATTTATTAAAAAATTCGAATTTCAAATCAGTTAATTGAAAGGTACATTTTTCTGAGTTCATAACTTGTGAAAAGTATACCCAGAATATCAAGTCATAAGAAAATACAGAAATTTCAGAAGGGAAGTTATGAAAAGAAATAAAAATAAGATATTTTCTCCTCTAAATATTTATACATGACAGCTGGGAATAAGTACTCTTGCATAAAACTCTTTGGATGTCTCCATCTATCATAAAATAGAATAATAGCTGACATTTACTGAGTGCTTGCTACTACTGAGCTCTGAAATTTTACTCCACTATCTCATTTAATCTATATCTATCACATGGCAATAAACTTATTAGTATCCCCATTTTATAGATGAGGAAACTGAAACTTAAGAGATCAATACCTGTGGTTTCAAAGCTATCAAAACAAGCTCTGTTAATACCACACACTTTCTGGCCATCTTTACTAGCACTGTAAACTCCTTGTACAGGGTCTGAGTTCCGGCAGCACTACCCAAGAACTATCTGTCTTTGTGGTTGTGAAGCATTTTGGCATCATGGAAAGATCATGGACTTTGGAATCAAATAGACTCCATTAAACATAAGTATGAGAACTTAAGAGACTTAACAAACATCTCTGAGCCTTACTTTTCTTGTCTATGAAAAGGAGCTATTATGCCTTACTTGTAACATTGTGAAAATTAAATCATTTAATGCATATGTGTTCATTTGATGGGCGCTGCAATGGACTGAATGTTTATGTTTCCCCAATTTCAAATGGTGAAATCCTAACTCCCAAGTTGATAGTATTAGGAAGCGAGGCCCTTGGAAGTCTTTGAGGTCATTAGGGTACAGCCTTCGTGAATGTGATTAGCACTCCTTGTAAAGGGGACTCAGGAGAGGCTCCTCAGTCCATCTGCCAGGTGAGGACACAGCAAGAACCTGTCATCTGTGAAGCAAAAAGTGGGCTTTCACTAGACACCAAATCGGCTGGCACTTTGACCTTGGACTTCCCTGCCTCCACAACCATGAATAATAAACTTCTGTGTTTATAAGCGGCCAAGTTTATGGCATTTGTGATAGCCAGTTGAATGGAGTAAGACAAGAGCTATTAAATACTCGATGTGTAGCTTACTGGGGACACTTAGAAAATTTTTGTTGAATAAATGAGAGCAGAAAAACCACCCCTACCCAGGCATTAAGGATTATTATTCAGAACACTTAACATTCATTCCATAAAATTGGTTTTGGACTGAAAAAATAATATTTTTGAAAATAGCATTATCTTTCAACTGAGTTGGGAAAAAAGAACATTTCAACTGTTTACCGTCTCTTGATTCCTGTCCATGTTTTATTTAGAAAATATGCCCATACAAAGGATATCCCTGTGGTAAAGCATTAACAACTAAACCAAATGCTTTTAAGTCTGTCTCATTTCTCATTCATGTGGAACTTTAGTGGCTCACATAAATGGGCATACTAATTTTCCATGCTCTGTATTTTTCCACTCTTCAATTGCTCTCTATTTTGCCCTGCTTATTTAATTAAACCTTGGCTACTTAGGCTGCAGAAGAATTCTTTTTTTGCTGTCTTCTGTATTCCAAAGTTTAAGGGGAGAGGTGTCTCATTTGCATTATTCAGGTAGCTCTGCTTTGCTCATTAATATTCATAAACCCTCCTGGTTGCACTTTCTCTCTGTGAATTGCTCTTAACAGAACAGTTCATTCTCCCTCAAACCCTTTACTGAAAGCTTTCACTGAAAGCTGCTTCCAGAACCAAAAGGAACATTAACAGCAGGTGAAATCTCCTTTACTGGTGGTTAGAAAGGAATATTAACTGATTTCAAAGATTGAGCATTATTTCCTCTAAACTTTTCCTTTAAATATTTTACATACAGGTGTTTAAATCAGGACTTTTCTTAAGATGAGAAGATGTCTGTCTGAATGAGAGCCTTATAGTAGTAGATGAAGCAAAGACAGATTACTTATGTTGGGGCCCAGAAAATGATACCTCAAATTTGGCACTTTGGCATGTGGAATGCTTTGAACTAAAGAAGATTGCAAAGCTTCAGAAGCAGCCTTAGAAGCAAGTTTTCTCTGACCTCTTGCCCTCCTGTCTCCTGCCCCTTTTTCTCCACCAAAGTGAGTCAAAGACATCAATATTCCTCTTCCCCAAGGTGGGTCATGGAAACTAGGGCCTCCCTCTCTCAAAGTGAGTCATAAAACCTAGAAATATTGCTGTAACCTTTCCCCCACCTTTCTGCCTAGGAATTTCTGTAAAGAAATTCTATTACCTGGGCTACTTTGTCTGACAGTAGGTCATAAGACCCTTGTTCTACAGGGATCCTGCCCCATACTTAGGAGGAAGGAATGCCACACAGAGAGATGAACAGACAGGTCTTGCTGGCTATCTCCCCTTTGGCCATTACCATTAGACTGTACCCTTTTTTGTCCAATCACATTTCTACATGGCTGTCCATTTTTCATTGAACTTCAATATAAAAATCCATAATTTTCCCTGGGTCTTTGGGTCTTCATTTCTGAAGGCTTCTAAGTCATATAGAACTTTGATTAAACAAACTTGTTATGCTTTTCTCTTGTTAACCTGTCTATGTTTTGGAACTCCAAGTACTCGATATACAGAGAGCCAAACACTGACACTTCAACGCAGACAAGCAGAGAGAGGTTTATTTGGTTTGGTCAAAGCTTGAGGGCGGGAAAGACAAACTCTAAAATCTGAACTGCCTTTGAACACAACTGGGGGCTTTTATGGGCAAGGTAGGGATGCGAGAGGTGAGATCCCCAGTGATCAAAGCTGCTCATGTCCCTCGGCCCGATCAAACTTCCGGATGCCCTCAAGGAGGTCTGCATGACCCAAGGATCATTGTTTAAAAGTAAAACAAGTTCATTAATCTTGTGGGCAGCACCCGGGGATTAGGATATGAAGTTAATCAATTATTTGTGACTACCCTCTACAGAAATAACTACATGTAAGCAATCATGCATGGAGGAAGAAAAGGACAAAGAAAAAAGAAAATAAAGCAAACATCTTATGATTTTTATAATATAGACTCAGTTGAATCTGTTGTTATAGGAGTATTGGCTGAGACTTTATGATGGGTAAGGAAAGGTGTCACACCTTTTCCACTCCTACACTTAAGAAGCCTAAAAATAGCCCCCAGATTACTGTAGGATTGATGTAAGTTTGACTGTGACAAAGATTCTTAGCTTGCCTAAATGTTAGTCAGGCTTCTAGGCCTCTCTGTGTACTTTCTTGTAAACTCCAAATTTAGCCAGAGCCCCCCACTCTCAATATCTGATCACGCTTGATAGTGGATTGGGTTCTTCATCTTCCTCCAACCCCCAGATGATGTCTAATCACCCAGGTCTGTCTTCAGCAAGCATTCCATTAGGTTGGTTCAGTCAGAATCCTCCTTACTCTGAATGCTTTCTCTTAGGAATTTTCCACCCCTGACTCCCACCCTACTACTTGGCTGGGAATTTCCACTTGCCCCCACTGTATTCAAAGTTAGGTCTCTCTCCTTCACGACAAAATCCCATTGCAATGATCCCTATACCTACTGCAATGATTCTGAATAAAGTCTGCCTTACTGTACTTTAACAAGTGTCATCAAATATCTTTTCTTTAACAACCAACAAGAAAGGCATTTTTTCCTCTCATTCAGTCCAATTTTCTCAGTTTATCCTGTGCTTGTAATTTGTGTTTTCTGGGCCTTGGCAGTCCTGTTTAGAAAGGTAACTAGAATTAAATGTTTTTAGAATAGGTCTTAGAGATTATATTCTTGTGTTTGTTCTTGTGTCCAACTGCCTCAAATTTAAATATTTAAAAAATGGAGAATCAGGGAAGAGACTGGAACATTACTGCATGTTATGGTCTGAAGGTTTGTGTGTTCCCCAAATTCACAATGTAATTCTACCCTCAGAGGTGATGGCATTTGAAGGTGGGGCCTTTGGGAAGTGATTAGTTCATGAGGGCTCTACCCTCACAAATGGGATTAGTGCCTTATAAAAGAGACCCCAGAGAGCTAATTATCTCCTACTATGTGAGAAGTAGGAAGACAGTCACCTGTGAGAAGCAGACACTCACAGCATACTGAATCTGCTGGTGCCTTGATCTTCAACTTCTAACCTCCAGAACTGTGAGAAATAAATTTTCACGGTTTGTAAGAAACCCGGGCTGTGGTATTTTGTTATAGTAGTTTGAATGAACTATGACAACTGCACTTCTAGTTAGTGTCAGAGCTAGGCTTAGCACCCAAGTCTCCTAACTTCTTTCCTAACTATGACATGAAGTATAATCTTCATGAAGTCAGAGAACAGTCTAATGGAAGCCATTCAGTAGGCCTGAAGTGTATTTAATATGAAGGCAGATCCTGACAACTTCACCCACCCATTTTATTAGTTTCCTTTTGAATGAGCACTTGAGACTTTTCCTTGCAGCAACAGAGTCTTATCTCCTGGCTTTCTCTTTGGCTGGAAATTCCCTCCCAGGAGCCTGAGATGCTCTCTCTCCTGTTTGCCTTTTCCCATTTAACTTTTATAAGAATATTTTAGCACTTTCCCTACAACTAATTGGCTCAGAGCAGGGGAATACCTATTTTCATTGCTCAAGAGGGGTCTAGCTGGGCTCCACACTCAGCTTTATGGCTGTGAGGTGATACATAGTAGAGGTATCTCCAGTTGGAACTCAGGGATAATTGTCTTAGAAAATGACATATAGTGGGTAAATTGAAGGAAGTACTGTGTGGTGGTTAGCATGATGGATTTCTGCCATCAGAAGACCTGTTTTGAGTTCTTTTGGCAACAATTAGTAGCTTGAGTCTCAGTTTTCTAATCTACAGAGAAGATGCTGATGGGGCTGGGATGAACACCCAAGTCTCCCAATTCCTTTATACTAACTACAACATGGATACATTATACCTAACTAATGGTACTGTTGTGAAGATTAAATGAGGCAATAACTGGTAAGTGTTTAAAGCATTCTAGCTAATTTTTTTTGGTTGGAGTCTTACTCTGTCACCCAGGCTGAGATGCAATAGCATGATCATGGCTCACCACAGCCTTGACCTCCCAGACTCAGGCAATCCTTTTGCCTCAGCCTCCCAAGTAGCTGAGACTATAGGCTTGCACCACCAGGCCCAGCTTATTTTTTGATTTTTGTAGAAACAAGGTCTTGCTATGTTGTGCAGGCTGGTCTTGAACTCCTGGGCTCAAGCAATCCTCTCACCTTGGCCTCCCTAAACACTGGAATTACAGGGGTGAGCTCTCAGCCCCTAGATTTTTTTTTATTTTTTATTTTTTTAGTTTTATGATATACTAGCACCACAACCAGGTTCAAAATGGATTTAAAAAGACTTTTGTGGATTTGCCTAGAAACCAACTTATATTATACTATAAGATTGTTTTCATGGACAAACATTCAGATTTCTGAGTGGATTTTGAAACTCCATTTGTTTGTAAAGTAGGGCTACCCCTTCTCTCTGTCTCTTTCCTCCTTTGTATTTCTTCAACTGAATGTAATGATGGAAATATCCTGGGCCATTTTGCAGATTTTACTTCTTATGTGAATCTATTTTTAGAAAGGTACTCTGCACTTCTATTTTTTAATTTAAAAAAAGTTTTATTTTAACAGGAAAGGAAAATGAAATAATGTACTTCTATACATATATAAATTAAACAAATAATTTGATTTGACTCTTCACAGAGATACGATGGATGGGATGGCCAGTTCTTCAGGCCTTTTGTCCTATAGATACAGTGTGAGTACACTCACTCACTCATACCATGCATGTGTTCTTGTCCATTGCTGGTGTGGCATGAGAGGTGTGGGCTAGCGCCCTGGAGCAACCAAGGAAGGGAACCCTGACTAGCATACTGAGGGTTCAAAACACACTTCAAAGACGCTGAGTGGCTGTGGAGGCTGTTTTTGAGAAGTTACTTTTGAAAGCTAGAATGTTTTAGTAGTAAAATCTTAAAGAAAAAAAGAAAGAGGCCCGTTGATGATGAACATTTTTGTCATCTTCTGTCATTGGATGTCTGACCTCTCTTAGGATACAAGTTTGCCTAGAAAGCATGACTTACTCAACATATATTTCAAAAAGTACAAAGGCCCATAACCAAGTGTTGTAGTATTGCAATACCATAACAGTTGTTCTGATAACCAAGCTGGTTACTAAGTGACTAACAGGCAGGGTCTGCTGCATGGATTTTCTGGACAACAGAATGATTCACATCCCAGGTAGGGCAGAGTGGGAGAACATGAGATTTTACTGTGCTACTAAGAATGACTCACAATTTATAACTAATAAATTATTTATTTCTGGAGCTTTCCACTTAATGCTTTTGTACCACAGTTGACTGCAGATAACCAAAAGCATGAAGAGTGAAACCATGGATAAGGGAGGACTACGGTATTTCAATTCTTTTTGTTTCCTAAAGGTTTTGAGCTAGTTGAACCATAAGAAGATAGTAGTAAATACTAGAAAATATCTAGAATTCAGAGAAAAAGTTTTTTAAAAAGATACTCTTTTTTTTTAAGTAGGAAAATAGTACTGAACAGAAGTCGAATGATACTTTGGCACTTCCTAGAACCTGAGAGAAATAGTAACTTCTAGTAAAAGTGTCCAGAGTAGAGGACATAGACTGAGGAGCTGACAGCATACTCCCTTCTCCATACCTCCTCTCCCTTGCAAACAGCAGGCTAATTGCAGGACTGAGAACAAAGTAGGACTTAGAAAATACTTGAATGAGTGAGTACCAAGAGAGGGTTCAATGGTGGTTTAATGAAAGGAAAAGTTAACCTGTTGATTTTATTTTACAATTGGGCAGTTCTAATCATCAGCTATTCCTTCCTAATATTGAGATAGAATCTGCTGATGTGTCACTGCTCCTAGTGACAGCCCTTCAAATATTTAAAGACATCCAGGTTACATCCCTGTGCCCTCTACTCCATTCTTATTTTGTCCCAAGTCATCTTAAATTGTATTTATTTGGTTAAATATTACTAGTTTCTTCAATTATTCTTTGTATGATGTGTTTTATGAATACTTTCCCTCTCCTGGTTTCTGGAGGTATTACAGTTAGTCAATGGGCCTTTAAAAATGTTGGACTGAACAAAATACTTCATGCCTAAGGTGAACATTTCAGAATACTAAGGGGCTATCCTTGCCCTGGACTCTGTGTTCCTCCTAATGGAAACTAAATTTCTATTGGAGTTTCTAGTAGCCACATCTCACCAGAATCTCAGTCTAAACTTTTACTCGATAAAAATCCTTAATCTTTTTTCATGCTATGTTCCATAAACCTGCTCTATCGTGTTCTTCTGTGGTTAATTGAAAATTATTATCTTGGAGTTTTATCCTCACCCCTGTTAAAAATTTATTTTATTTGTTTCAGCCTATTACTCCAACATACTTATTTTTTTTGAATCTTGATTTTTGCCATCTAAAGCATGTGTTCTGTAGAACAGGATCAATGCCTCTTCCTCTTTATTTTTTACTCTATTAGCAGGTGTCTTAGGTTGAGTTCCCTGGAAACGGACTCTGATATAGAGATGTGCATGCAAACATTTAAAGGTGAGTACTCTCAGCAACAATTTGTAATGGTGTGAGGGAGGCAGGACTGAGAAGATGCAGAGGTTGTACTGCAATGCATTTGCCACAGAGGCTTCAGCCAATCCTAAGAGAATCTCTAAAGGTGGGTGGCTCTTCAGATGTGTCCTGTATTGAGGCAAGGGGATCAGGCTTTCTACACTGGTCTTGATCACTCATTGGATGTGGGATGTTTTGGTAGGGAACATAATTTTGAGTGAGGCAGCTCCTTTTGAGGAAATTCCCAAGGAAGGATTCATTTAAAGAAGCCATTAGCAAATAACGTTCCCAGCAGTTGGAGGAATGGGTTCCTCTTTTCTGAATCGTGAAATCAGGATGATGCACACTAGGATCTACCACAAAAGTGTACCAGTGCACTCCTGCCTTTTGCCCAATTATGGTGTTTTTTCTTAAAATGAAAATAATTCTGTATTTCCCCTCACAATTCTCTCTTTTGTTCCCTGATTTATAGATTTCTGCAGTCCAAACATCATAATTCAATATGATTCCATGAGGAGTTGGACTGAGGAGTACATAGTTATTCATTCATTACTTATATTTATTGAGCACCTACTTCTGTGCTAGGCATTGTTCTATGTGCTGAGAATACCACAGGGGACAAAAATTCCCTTTCTCATAGATCTTATATTCTAAATGTCAGACTCTTGACCATACTTAGATTTTCATGTCTCCCATTAGTACTGAGGTTTACTGATTGAGCCAAGTTGACTGATTCTCTTTACTCTTTTTTTTTTCAGGTTGAGTCTCACTCTTGTCACCCAGGCTAGAGTGCAGTGGCATGCTCAGTCACTGCACCCTCGACCTGCTGGGCTTAGCTGATCCTTTTGCCTCAGCCTTCCAAGTAGCTGGAACTACAGACACACGCCATCATGCCCAGCTTATTTTCTGATTTACTATAGAGACAAGGTCTCACCAAGTTGCCCAGGATGGTCTAAAACCCCTGGGCTCAGGAAATTCTCTTGCCTTAGCCTCCCAAAGTGCTGGGATTACAGACTGAGCCACCACACCTGGCCCTCTTTACTCTTAAGCTGAGTTTGTGCCCATCAAGAAGTGCCATAGTCACACCTGGATATCGATTCCTTACTGCTTTCCTCAACTGTTATTCTTTTAAGCTTGCCCAGAAAAGTTTGAATCTTAGATGTGGATTCGATTTTTAGTTAAAGAAACAAACAAGTAAATGATAAATTAAAAAGCTAACTAAAAGTAGCTGTTTGACATTGTGCAGATATAATAACCAATTGACTGACAATTATTCCATTATCCAGCAATTGCCATGGACATTTAGACATAACCTGAAATACTGTTGGAAAACCTTAGGTGATATTTTTCTTGAATAAACACAAGACTCTGATATAGCTGTCTTTAATTTTTTTCTGCTTGGCACTTCCAGGTAAATATGATTTGCTTTAAAGTCTCAATCTTTAAATAAAATTGGGAAAGTGTCTTTGTTCTGAGATCAGTTTTAAAATGTGGAGGAAGATTAAGATCATGAGATGATCTCTCTGTGTGGCACGATTCCTGTATTTTGGTGAGCTAGGCTACATTATTTTAGATGTGATGAATAACTAACTTCTCTACCTATACAAAATAAAATCTAGTGGAGAGAACAAAAACAAATAGCTAGAATAAGAATGCCTCATTTTTTCTAGATTTATTTCCTCTAGACTTAATGGGTGGTTATTTATATAAACTATATTACTTTTTTTTTTTGAAGTGGAGTCTCACTCCATCACCCAGGCTGGAATGTAGTGGCATGCTCATGGCTGCCCCAGCATTGACTTCTGGGCTCAGGCGATTCTTCTGTCTCAGTCTTCCAAGTAGCTGGAATTACAGGCATGCACTACTACGCCCGGCTAATTTTTGATTTATTGTAGAGATGAGGTCTCACCAAGTTGCCCAGGCTGTTCTCGAACCCGTGGGCTCTCACCTTGGCCTCCCAAAGTGCTGGGATTACAGGCTTCAGCCACTGAGCCCGGCCTGTATTATATTTTTTGAAGCTTGTAATCATTTTTCTTGATATTGTTGTTAAACAAAATTTGGTGACTAAATAACTAACATCACCATGTTTATTCTTTCATGTAAATGTGGGAGGGATAATTGGTGTAACTAATAGGCATAATTATGTTGACCATTATCCCTGAATTCATAGTTAGAATCTCATTAAACTTTCTGTGAATAATGTGAAAATGACTGAGATACTTAGCAAATGTTCATGTACTCATAGCAATTTTTCTTCTTAAAAACAAAGCAAAAGTTAATTATGCAGATTTATATTTTGACCCACTCTTGTTGATTCAGAATAAAGACTCTATAGAAAATAAGAAACTCAGTTACAAATCAGGTACTGTTTCTTCTTTTTAGTGGGAAATTGTATTTCCACCCTGGTGAAAACTTAAGACTGAAAATGAGACCATGAAATGTTTAAATAATCAACAGTGTAAAAATACTCATCCAATTACAGAAATTTGTCAAAGTAACTCCCCTAACTAATCCTCACACTTAAGAGAGAGTTCAAGTTAAGTTCACTGACCAACATTTTACAGAATAAGCAATTTTCCATGCAAGAACATTTGGTATAAAACTAGAAATGGGGATTTCTAATTTTGATTTGCTTTAAGGTCTTGATTTGCTTTAAGATATGATTTGCTTTAAGGTCTCAGACTTTAAATAAAATTAGGCAGTGACTTTGTGTTGAGATCAGTCTTAAAAAGTGGAGGAAGATTAAGGTCATGAAATGATCTCTCTGTGTGGCACAATTCCTGTATTTTGGTAAGCTAGGCTACATTATTTTAGATGTGATGAATAACTAACTTCTCTACCTATACAAATAAAATCTAATGGATTTTATCCACTGTTCAATTCTGAGCTCATCAGCAATTTTTCAGATACTGATAAATATACCTCAATAAAACAATACCACAGAGACTTAAGTTTTTAGCTACCCATATTATCATCATCCTAATCTGTATCTCATCATCACCATCAACATCAATTCCAAAAATGTATTGCACAATCTTTATTTAAAGTGGATATGGGCCAGGCATGGTGGCTCATGCTTGTAATCCCAGCACTTTAGAGGCTGAGGCAAGAGGATTGCTTGAGGCCAAGAGTCTGAGACCAGCCTGAACAACACAGTGAGACTTCATGTCTACAAAAAAAATTTTATATAATAAAATGGTGATATTTTAAGACTTTTCCACTGCAAATAATTTCTCTCTCTATTATGTGTGTGTGTGTGTGTGTGTGTATGTTTTGTATTAATCAGTTCCAAATTAATAAGAATGAAAGTAAATTTTTATCAATTATCCTCATTTTACATTTATTATCCTATTTTAAAAGGGTTATGATTAAGATGTCATCAAAAAGAACAATGTTCTTTCTTGTATGGATGAAAAACAATATTAACTGGGGAGAGATCTCTCTGAACCTTTATTTGGGATCAGGCTCAGTCGAGTTCCCAGGCATATTAGTCAGGGTTTTCCAGAGAAGCAGAACCACTTTATATGCATATATGGAGGTTTATTATAAGGAATTTGCTTACCTGAATATGAAGGCTGGTAAGTCTGCAGAGAGGATGTCCTAGTTTGAGTCTGGAGGCCAGAGCTGCTGTAGAACCAGAAAGAACTTATGACTCAGTTGGAAGACCTTCAGTCAGGAGAATTCCATCTTACTTTAAGGAAGGTAAGGTCAGCCTCTTGTTTTATTTGGTCTTCAACTGACTGAATGAAGCCCTCCCATATTAGGGAGAACAATCTGCTTTACTTGATCTACTGATTTAAATGTTAATCTCATTGAAAAACACACTCATAGAAACACCCAGAATAATGTTTCACCAAATATCAGGCTACTCCATGCTCTGTCAAGTCGACACATATAATTAACTATCACACCAGGTAAAGCAAAGGATAGCAAGTAGGTTTGGGGGAATTTTCTATTATTTTTTTTCTTCTTTTTTTAATGTCCTTTAATTTTGCTAAAATATGTTTTGGAATTAGTTATTTTGAGTTGCTATTCTCAAGTACATGGTATGAACTTTCAAAATATAGTTTTAAATCTTTTTTCCAGGAAGTGTTCCTGAATTATAGTTTTTTTGTATTTGCTTTGTTCCCTTGTTTTTTTCTCTAGGGACTCCAATGATCCACATATGATTTTGTTTATTCTCTATATTTGTCACTTTCTCTTGAATTTTATTTTCTTTCTTTTTTATTTTAAAATGTTTTCCTACTTTCATTTTCTATTACTTCTAAAGCATTTGTTTCTATGTACATTCACTCTTATAATCCTTTTTATTTAATATTTATTTCTGAAATATTTTTCTTTAATTTTTAATTTATTTTTTAATGGGTTCTATCTGAGCTTTTCTACTTCTGATTTATGTTGTTATTTCACTTCTAAAAACATTGCCATAAGCTGGTAGTGGTATGTTAAAGTCTTAGGGAACACCAATTGCTTCATACAGATGGCCTCCTCCAACCAACTCTTCTGGGATTATAATTTCTTCTTCTTCTAGGAACTGACTCTAGATCCTGCTATTCAGACACTTGCTTGGGAGGTGCTGTGTGTATTTATCTCTGATGACAGTTATTGGTACCAGGTTGGGCACCTGACTTAATCTGAGTCTATCCTGTGACTTTTGATTTTGCTCTTGAACTCAGTTGCTCTCTTGGATCTTTCAGCAGTCAACTTTTTTGCCATGTGAAGAAAGTGATTCTGCACTCTGTGGGAAGAATGTGGCCCAAACACTAAGAGATGCAGAGATGAGGGTGGAGAAAGTTTCTGGTTGCAATGGAGATTGCAGTTATTCCTGAAGTCCAGCAATTTCCATGACCTTTCCAAATGTGGCTGTTCTGCTTGGTATCTAAGCATTCTCTTATACATCTTCTTATTCACATAAGCATGTTTGAGTAGGGGTCTGTTAACAGGAAGAATACATCTTACAATGTCTTTATATTGCTTCTCACACAAACAATAATTGAGCCTGGGACATAGTAACTCTTCCAAGCTCTGTTGAACCACACTTTTCTTCATTTCTGTCATGTTTTTGACAGTGTTTTAGTACTTCTGTTCAGAGTAGTCTCATTTAAATTTCTTTCATTCAGAGTGTTCTTCACAGAAACTCTGTTCTTTATTATTCTTTATTGTACTGTCCCTTTGTGTTTCTGTCTATGTTCTGCGTGAGTTTTTTACATGTGTTATTACACATACTTTTCTTAATTCTTGATAGTGTATATGGTAAGTCCCCTACATATGAATGTGTTCCATTTAGGGAGTGTGTCCATAAGTCCAGTTTGTTCACAAATTCAACAAAGTTAGCTTAGGTACCCAACTAACACAACTACCTACACAGTACTATAATGGGTTTATGATACTTCTCACACAAATAATACATAAAAACAAACACAAAAAATAAAACATTTTAAATCTTGCAGTATGGTACATTGAAAAGTACAGTAGTATAATACAGTACAACAGCTGGCATACAGGGACTGTCATTGAGTGAACAGGCAAGAAGAATTACTGACTGGAGGAGGCAGAGGAGGTAGAAGATGGTAGAGCTGAAGGATGGTCAGCAATAGGAGATTGGACATGTGGATGCATGTTCACATCTTTGAAAGTTCGCAACTTGAAGGTTCTTATGTAGGGGACCTAGTGTACTCTGTCCTTTACTGTATTCAAAGCTGATTTTCATTATATTATTGCATTCTTATGTCATTTTAGCAAATATTCCTTGCCTTTATTTCAGCTTTTTTATTTTTTATTTTGTAGGAATACCTGCTTATGTTATAGAGACTTCTATATCTCTGTCAGGAGATGAAGTCTTGGAAAATTCTGATATAATTTTGAAGACAAGAATTTGCAGACCTGTGACCTTTCTCTTAGTCTTTAAGGACTAAAAGAACTCTCTCTTCCCTTAATCACTGGCCTCCACCTCACCCACCCTACCCCATCCACCATGTTTTCTTTCTCTTATGTCTTAGTAAGTGCCATTGTTTATGTTCTGGATGCTCTGACTGACTGGAAGAGAATGATTCCGGGTGATATTTTTCTGCAAAGTTTAGTATCCTTAGTTCCCTTTGTTGTTGTTGTTCATTTGGACTCAGGCAAGTTTTCTTTTTCAAATCTAAACCTAAAGGCCAGGATGTGGCATTCTGTTTGTAATGCCTAACTGGTATTCATCAAATATGACTGCCAGAACTAATTGGAATCTTGTGTTTTTGGCTGTCCTAGGAAGCCAGTCGACGGTTTTTGAACAGTGTTGTACATAATAGAGTACATCCATCTTAGCACTCCCAGCTCTCCTGTGTCTATTCTAATTTTTTTAAAATACAAAAATCCTAGGATATGATTTTAGTATTCATTTATTTTTCCTTTTAATAGAATAGAAAAATAAAAAGGGAAAAGAGTTGATAGAGGTGGTGTGAGAAGAGGATGGGTCTTAGGTTGCTTCTGAAGAAGATGATTTTTTTTTTTTTAAATTTCTATTTTTATTTTTTTTGAGTTGGAGTCTCACTCTGTCACCTAGACTGGAGTGCAGTGGCCGCTCCCGGCCACCGCAGCCTCGACCTGCTGGGCTCCGGTGATCCTTCCACCTCAGCCTTCCAAGTAGCCAGAATTACAGGCATGCGCTACCATGCCCGGCTGATTTTTTTTTTTTTTATTGTAGAGATGAGGTCTCGCTGCCCAGGCGGGTCTCGAACCCGCGGGCTCAGGCAATCCACTCACCTCAGCCTCCCAAAGGCACGGGATTACAGGCTGAGCCACCGAGCCCAGCAGTTTGTTTTTTTTTTTTAAATAAAAGATTCCAGTTACTGTATTCTGGCATTAGGTATACAAAGAAGAAATGAGTCAGAGATTTTTTATATGTGTGTGTGTGCGTGTGTGTGCGTGTGTGTGTGTGCACAAGTGTATGTGCAAGTGTGTGTGAACATCTTTTGATTCAGAGTGAGATGATATGGTATAGAGTCCAACAATTTGTTTGTCAATCTATTCTCACTGACAGTGCATTTAGGGGAAATTGCCTGGAAAATTTGGTACATTATTTTTTTCTTTTGTTATAGTCAGTTTTTGTCTCTCTCTGTTATCTTCATGGACATTTTAATAGAAGATAGCAGACCAGAAATCTAATCTATATTCATGTTCTTTATTAAATCTCATTTGGTTTTTGAGAATTGTACTCATAGTGTTTATGAAGATAAAAACACTATTAGTAAATTTTACAGGAACATGTTTGTACTTTTGTTGCAAAAGACAATAAAACAGAAATAGTTTGTTTTCTTTCTTTTTTTTTTGAGTTGGAATCTCACTCTGTCGCCCAGACTGGAGTGCAGTGGCCACTCCTGGCTACCGCAGCCTCGACTTACTGGGCTCTGGTGGTCCTCCCGCCTCAGCCTTCCAAGTAGCTGTAACTACAGGCACGTGCTACCACGCCCAGCTAATTTTTTGATTTATTGTAGAGATGAAGTATCACCAAGTTGCCCAGGTGGGTCTCGAACCTGCGGCTCAGGCAATCCACTCACCTCAGCCTCCCAAAGGCGTGGGATTACAGGCTGAGCCACCGAGCCTGGCTGATAGTTTGTTTTCTACAGCATAGTCTCTGTTTCTGTGATTTTAGGCTACTTAATCAGGCTGAACCTCGGTTTTCTCATGTGTAAAATGTAGCTAACAGTAACTACTTTACAGGGTTGTGAGAAATGCACGTAGCATTTCATTTGGCATATCAAAGATACCCAATAGATAGTAGCCATCATTGATTATTACAAGTATGATAGGAGATATTATTTTTGAATGTATTGAGTGCATGTGAAATTTATAAGCCTTGTAAGCAAGATTGTTTTATTCAATACTTTCAGAAAATAATATTTGTGGTAAGGATATATGACATAGTATGTACTGACATATAATTATTTTAACAATACACTAGAAATAATTTTCCTGTCCTATGCACCTTACCCATATATGTTAGCATGCAAACATATTTTTAAGGAAATTGTGTAGTAACTGATTATGGGTATTTAGTTATTTACTTATAGAGATGGCAATTGGAGTACATTTCAGGGTATATTTCTAAAATAAAATTGCTAACCCACTTTGCCTATAGGCCTTATATGACAATGGTCTCTTTTAAGAAAAAAAAAAAACTCCCATATAAGAAAGAAAATAAAAAGTCCTCAGTAACGTACTAGTCATGTGGGGTCTCTTTGGATACAAGCTTTGTAAGCTATGTCAATAAAATACATCAATAAAACAGACCAGCAGAGGTTTGGCTCACAGCTGCTGGGTTCCAAGGTCTTAAAGCTTTGTCCTGACACAGAAAGATATGCATTATTGATCAAAGAACTTTATTTGCATGAAAACTGGCATAATGCTGAAAACAGAGCACATATACTATTGATAACTTTGCCAAATCATTTCATGTGCCTATAAAGTTACTAACTATGCCTACTTAGAGCCAAATTTTGATTATACAGGAATTAACTACATAGTCTATAGCTTATCTAACTATATTTTTTATTATCCTTTTTATCTCTTGCTGCCTATTTTCTTTCAGTTTCACTGTATGCGAACTTCCTTACCCATGGAGCTAGTCACCCTCTCAAACTCAAAATTAACTCTTTTTCTCTGGTAACTACTCATGTAATATATTTTCATTATTTATCTATTTATTTAAGAGACAAATTCTGGCTCTGTCTCCCAAGCTAAAGGGCAATGGCGATATCATAGCTTACCATAGCCTATAACTCCTGGGCTCCAGCGATCCTTCCGCCTCAACCTTCCAAGTAGCTGGAACTACAGGTGCGTACCACTATGCCTGGCTAATTAAAAAAATTTTTTTTTGGTAGAGATCAAGTATTTCTATGATACTCAGGCTGGTCTCTAACTCCTGGCCTCAAGCAATTCTTCTGCCAGAGCCTCCCAAAGTGCTGGAATTACAGGTGTGAACCACCACATCCAGCCATGTAAGATATTTTTAATAAGGGAAATTTGAAACTATAATCTTTAACTGAGTGTTGAAATATGTTTATTTCATTCATTTTAAATTATTACCTGCATTAAATTAGCATAGTCTATTTAAAAACATATTCAGCTTTGGATTGTGTCTAAAAAGAAAGAAAAAGAGTAAAAGGAAAAAATTTAGCAAATGATAGGCTGTTAAATGAATAACCACCAATTAAAAAAAGAGTTGTCACTCATAAGCAGAGCTTGAACAACTATTGTAATACTATGAGAAAAGGATTGGCAGTAGCTGGAAACTGTGGGGGTGCAGGGGGGCGGGGAGGTGGGATGGCAGTATTGGGAATCTGCCTGGGGAAGTGGGGGCACATCCCATCAACAAGGGTACCTGCATAATGAACTTCTGTATACTTAACCCTGAATTGTACCCCACATCTTTGAAATAAAACAATTAAAAATAAAAAAAAGAGCTGTTAGCTCAGAGAAAAGTTGATTTATATAGTATGGACTTTCAGACTCAATGAAAAGGAGACCTGCAGAAATTGAATATGAGTTAATGCAGATGCATGTCTTCAAGTAGCTCTAACTGCCACCTGCTAGGTGTGTGACTTTAGGCAAGTCCTCTTTAATATTTTTAAATTTCAGCATGGTTAAGTATAGTATAAATATAAACTCCATTGTGTTTGCAGAGAATCTTCTGATGAGGACCCTAAGAAAATGCAGTGGTTTAAAGTTTAAAATGGCACAGTAAATGAGACCTTTGCCTGGCGAGATTAAATGCAGAGCCTTGGCGAAGAGAGAACATTCTGATGAAGGGGACAAGGTCGCATCATGCAATGGGCACAAGCAGGAACTCTAGAGCCATACTGCCTGGATTTGAGTTCCAGCTCTACCATTTACGTACCTGGTATGTTATCTTAAACAAGTTACTTCCCTTTCTGTTCTTCAGCTTCCTCATCTATGAAATAGGGATGATAAGGATAGTACTTACCTTACAATGTTCTAGAGATGAACTAAGTTATTATGTGTAAAATGCCTAGCTTCTGGCATACAATGCATGCTATGGAACTATCTATTAAAATTGAGGTAAGAAAAATAAATTCTTTTTTTTTGAGTTGGGGTCTTATGCTGTTACCCAGGCTGGTGTGCAGTGGCACAATCATGGCTCACTGCAGTTTTGACTTCCTGAGCCTGGGTGATCCTACACCTCAGCCTCCCAGGTAGCTGGCACTATAGGCACATGCCACCATGCCTGGCTAATGTTTTTTTCTTTTCTTTTCTTTTTTTGAGTTGGAGTCTCACTCTGTCACCCAGGCTGGAGTACAGTAGCACACTCACAGCCATCCCAGCATCAACCCGCTGGGTTTCAGAGATCCTTCCACCTCAGCCTTCCAAGTAGCTGGAATTACAGGCGCACAACACCACATCCGGTCAATTTTTTTGATTTATTGTAGAGAGGAGGTCTCACCATGTTGCCCAGGCTGGTCATGAACCCTTGGGTTCAGGCAATCCTCTCTCCTCGGTCTCCCAAAGCTCTGGGATTACAGGCTTGAGCCACCGCGCCCAGCCAATTTATTTTATTTTAAGTACTGTATTTTATAAAAACAAGATCTCACTATATTGCATGGGCTGCTCTCAAACTCCTGGGCTCAAGCAATCCTCCTGCCTTGGCCTCCATGGTGCTTGGATTACAGGCATGAACCACTGCACCTGTCCAGAAAAATCAATTCTTAAATAGTCTTATTTCAGTTCTTTATGACATGCTTATACTTTATACATAATTCTTATTATGTGAGTGTTTATTCCTCTAATGCAAACACTATGTGGTTTGAAGATTAACAAAAAATTAAGAAAAAGTTTCTGGTTTTAATTTGGATTTAAGATTAAAAAATAAAATGGATAATAGTGAATTGAAAGCAGTGTATTCTTGATGGGTACTGCTATATCCTTGTACCAATCATAGGAGAACCACAGCAATGCATCTAAATTTGAATGGTAAAGTTTCCCCAAAATGGCCAATATCAAGGATATTTGGAGGAAGAACCTTCAAGTCTTCAATTCCCCACAGTAAAAAATGAAACACAAAGCATTGTAAATAGCTCACACAGCTGTACAAGAGGAAGCTACCGGAAAGCATAATATCTAGCTTAACATCCTACTGTGTCTGAAGAATTGCTGGAGGTGAATGGAAAATATCACTGCAGCATAGTATTGTGGTAGGCTGGATTATTCCCAATTGTTCGTTCTCTGTCATATCCTTTGGCCAATGAGATGAAAGTAGATATCACAAGTGTCTCATCCAGTATTAGCTTGAATGCATTTGGGTGCTTTGTCTTGGGCCCCCTGCTTCCTGCTTTTTCATGAGAATAGCAGATCTCAGATTGCAGCCACTTTTGAGTTGGAGGCTCACTCTGGTGCCTCACACCCGGCTAATTTTTTGACCAGCCAAGGCTGGTCTTGAACCCCTGGGCTCAGGCAATCCTCTTGCCTCCATCTCCTGAAATGCTAGGATTACAGGCATGAGTCACCATGCCTGACCAGTAGCCACTTCTTCAACCTGGGTTTAGGAATGAGAAGACATATGAGACCTGCTGAGCCAAACTGAGTTGGGCACCATCCAGCTGCATCACAGCCTTCAGGTAACACGAGGAATAAATAGGAATTTGTTGCAAGCTGCTAAACTATTAGGGCTGTTTGTTCTAGCCACAAAAACTGTCATATACTTATTACTTGGTGTAGATTCCTCAACTTCCCTCCTTAAGGACATGGTCTAAGTGGGCTATAAAATCTGTAGGCTGCTACGCATTTGTAATGCACTTTGTACAACAGTCCAACTTAAATCACATCAGTATCATAATCAGAATACCTTTATCTTTATCTTGTAAAGACAGTAAATCCTAGAGTTTATAAGTACTCTAAATTTCTTGCCTACATTTTTGAGATATTAGTAATAGCATTGAGGGATAAGGGTCTACTGTCTTTCTCTACTGCTGTTGCAAAAGTTCCACATATATTAGTGGCACTACTTGAATTATAATAATTTATTTGAAGTAGGTGGAGTGATGATAATACTCTGACATTACATTTCTACAGCTGTTTGTCTAAGACATTCAAAGAACTCTTCAAGCTGTGCCTCACGAGTCTTACAATTCCACAAACGGTGAAGTAGTTATAATTATTCTTGCAGTGTTTATTAATAATATTAATAATTATTGTGCAGTGTTTACAAGGTGGAAATACAGAAACAGTAGCTCAGGGCAATAAAATGCCTGGGTATTTAAGGTTACATAGGCAGAGTATCCATGACTGACTAAATTTAAAATAATTCCTATTACAAATATACAGTACTCTATAGGGACTATATAAAGTTTAGCTTTTCAGTGGAACAGAACGGGACAAGTCAGATAAGTGATGTCAAGTATAAGATGAAGCAACATTTTTCATCTCTAGTGCGAATATTCTGACAAATTTCCTTATCTTCCTTATATCCCATATAAAGTGATGTAATTTCTGCAAACTTGGCTTTAGGATTCACAATTTGACACCTACATGTCATCTTATACTTGATGCTTCATTTATATACAACGAATTGCTCCTTCTTGAAATACTTTGTTTCTGGGACGGCTCACCCTCCTAGTTTTCCTTTCGTCTCCTGGCTTGCTCCTATTGAATCTTCTTGGTGGCTTCTCTCCTCTTTCTTCTGTCTGAACGTTAGAGGGCTCCAGGGCTTACACTTGGACTTGTTTCTCTTCCCCACTTAACAAGCTTTCTTTGATTTTCTCAGTCCCAGTTTTGATAGTGGTTTATACCTTGATGACCCCCAAAGTAGCCTCTCCAGGATTGGCTTATGCTCTGAGCTATAGGCTTGTATATCCAACTTTCTACTTGATATCACCTCTTAGATGTCCAACAGGCATTTTGAACAGAGTTTTTAATTTTTTCTTCACATCTGCTGCTCTCTGTCTTTCCCAGCACAGTGACACTACGATTCTGCTAATTATTTATGTCAAAAATTTAAGTTATCTTTGATTAATCTGATTTCCCTCATATCTCACATCAATCTATAATCTTTAAAATATATTCTGAATTCAGTCATTTCTCAGTTCTTTCACTACTACCACTCTGATTCAAGCCACCATCCCTCCCTTCTCCCTCCCATTCACCCTCCCTCCCTTGCATCCTCCCTCAGGATCGGACATGTTTCCCTCCCAGGCTAGAGTGGCATAACCACGGCTCACTGCAGCCTCAACCTAATGGACTCAGGTGATTCTCTTGCCTTAGCCTCCATGGTCGCCGGGACTATAAGTGCACCACACCTGCTAATTTTTTTATTTTTTAATTTTTTTGTAATGATGATGTCTTACTATGTCGTATAGACTGGTTTCTGAACTCCTGGGCTCAAGCAATCCTCCCTCCTTGGCCTCCAAAGTGCTGGGCTTAAGTCACTGTGCCTGTCCCATCTCTCTTTTTGATGACTACAATTGGCTTACTTGTCTTTCTTGCTTCCACTTGTGTCTCCTTTCATTTGGTTCTCTAGATCAGCAGTTGGAGGGATTGTTTAAAAATAAAATATCTTACAATCTTCCAGTAATTCCTAATTTTCTTAAGAAAATAAAAATTCCCTGCAATGACTTACACAGCCCTGACCACCTTCAGCTGAATCTCCTCTGCCCACACCAACATTCTCATTGATCTTCGAACATTTCAAACATGTTCCTGCTTTAGACTTGTCACTCCAGTACTTTGCGCCCCTGAAATGTGTTTTCTCAGATCCCCAGCTTGCTTTCTAGCTTCATTCAGCTCTTTAAACAGCGTGTTTTCTCAGAGATCCTCCTTGATAATCAGATCCTAAATAGTCTTCAGTTCTCTTCTCTAGCCTTTTATCCTGCTGTATTTTATTACATTATTGTTTCTTTTTTTATTGGCTGTTACTTCCACGTTAAAATGCAAGTTCTGTTCACCATGTGAGAATCAGTCTGTTCACTGATATATCTCTATGAATAATGATTAGCAGATAAGTGCTCAATGTGTATGCATAAATTATTTTTGATAATTGATATATAAATGTTGTTATATCTTCTTTGAAGATTGTAAATTTTAAAATTAAAAATGATTAGTTTCAATTAATGTCTGGTCTTAGATCCTAGTTTATTTGATATCAACATTGTTTGCCTGTTTTGTTTGTATTAAGTCACTATATTTTTGCACATCTATTTTTATTTATTAATTTTTATTTGTAGTGTTATCCTCTGTTTCTAAGTTGGTAATCTGTGTCTTCTTTTTTTTAATTGTCAGTCTATTGAGCTTTGTCAGTTTTAATGATCTTTTCAAAAAATATCTTTTTGTTTTGTTGATTTTTACTTGTTTTTCTGTTTTTGATTTCATTGATTTCTACTCTTATCTTTCTCATGCACTTCCTTCAGGTTTATCTTGTTCTTCTTTTTATATGTTCTTAAAGTAGGAGCTCAGATCACAGGCAAGACTTTCTCTCTTTTCTAGTATATGCTTTTAGAGCTATAAAGTTTCTTCTCAGTCCTTTTAATTTGTATCCCACAAATTTTTACATCTTGCATTTTTCTTTCTTTTTTTTAACCAGGAAAATCCAGACAACTTAAGGTGAAAATTGCTAATGTATTGGTTAAATATGTGTGTGTGTGTGTGTGTGTGTGTGTGTGTGTGTGTGTGTGCATGCCTAATTTGAGAGTCTAGTGGCTGGTAACCTTAATTTATATTTCCTGACTGTAGCTAATGTATGAAACATCATTTAAATAATTCGATTTATTCTTTTTTTTAAATAAAGAAAAACACCAAAAATTGTCTAATTCAGATGAGGAGGATTTTTCTTTTCATTTAATACAGTGTATTTTTAAAATTTTCTCTGAGGCTTTTTGTTTAACCAATTCCTTATTTAGAAGTGTATAGCTTAGTTCCAAGTGCTTGAAGATCTTACTGTTATTTTTCTCTTATTGATTTCAACTGAGATTAGAGAACATACTCTGCAAAATTTCAATACTTTTCATTTTCTGAGATTTGCTTTATAGCTCAAGATATGATCTTTCTTGTTATATATTCCATGATCATTGAAGTGAATATGTATTCTGCTGTTTTTGAGTGGAGTGTTCTACAAATATTGATTAGATACTTCTGGGTGATGTTGTTATTGAGTTCTATATCCTTGCTGACTTTTTTTTTTTAACCAGTTATTTGGACAAGGATAATGAGTTCTCTAGCTATAATAGTGGATTTACTTATATCTGTTTTCACTTTTGTCAACTTACGCTTTACCAATTTTGAAGACCTGTTGTTTGGTGCATACATATTTAGGATTGCTATGCCTTCTTGACTGTGAGTCTGCCAGGTCCTGGATTGTTTTTTTTCGTGGGAAGGGGAGAATTTTAACTACTGTTTCAATCTTGCTACTTGCTATCAAACTTCTCAGGTTTCTTTTTGTTTGTTTGTTTTCCTGATTCAAGGTTTGGGGAGTTGTATGTTTCCAAGTATTTATCCTTTTCCTCTAGATTGTCCAGTTTGTTTGCATAGAAGTGTTCATAATAGTCTTGGATTAACTTTTGTGTTTGCATCGTATCAGTTGTAATGTCTCCATTTTCATTTCTGATTGAGCTAATTTGAATCTGTTCTCTTTGTTCCCTAATTAACCTAGTCAGTAGTAGATCAATTTTGTTTATCTTTCAAATAATCAACTGTTTGTTTCATTGATTCTTGTATTCTTTCTTTGATTGCAATTTCATTTCGTCCTGCTTGATCTTCATTATTTTTTTTCTGCTGCTAACTTTGGGTTTGTGTTTTTCTAGTTCCTTGCAGTGTGACATTCGGTTGTCAATATGTGATCTTTCAGTCTTGTCAATGTAGGTCTTGAGCACTATAGATTTTCCTCTGAGCACAGCTTTGACTGTGTCCAAGAGTTTTTTAATAACTTGTTTTGTTGTTGTCATTCATTTAAAGAAAGTTTAAAATTTCCATCTTGATGTCATTGTTGTTTCAAGGATCATTCAGGAGCAGACTTTATATTTTTTTTGAATTGGAGTTTCACTATGTTGCCCAGGTTAGAGTGCAGTGGCATGCTCATAGCCATCCCAGCCTTGACCTGCTGGGCTCAGGTGGTCCTTCTATCTCAGCCTTCCAAGTAGCTGGAACTACAGGCATGTGCCACCACATCTGGCTAATTTTTTATTTATTGTAGAGATGAGGTCTTGCCAAATAGCCCAGGTTGGTCTTGAACCCATGAGTTCAGGCAATCCTCTCACCTTGGCCTCCCAAAGTGCTGGGATTATAGGTATGAACCACCACACCCAGCCAGGAGTAAATTTTTTAAACTTCCCTGTTTTTGTTTGGTTTTGTGAGTTCTTCTTGTAGTCAATTTCTACTTTTATTCCACTGTAGTCTGAGAAGGTGCTTGATGTGATTTGGATTTTTAAAAATGTGTTGAGACTTGATTTGTGGCCTATCATATGGTATATCTTGGAGAATGTTCCAAGTGCTGATGAGAAAAATGTATATTCTGTAGTTTTGGGGTGGAATGCTTTGTAGATGTCTGTTAGGTTCATTTGCTCTAGGGTCCAGTTAAACTCCAATGTTTCTTCGTTGTCTTTCTGTCTTGATAGTCTGTTTATTGCTGTCAGTGGAGTGCTGAAGTCTCCCACTATTATTGGATTGCTGTCTATCTCTTTTCTTGGGTCTAGTAGAATTTGTTTTACAAAACTGGGAGCTCTCATGTTAGGTGCATATATATTTAAAATTGTTATATCTTTTTTCAGATAGATCCCTTTGTCATAATATAATAACCAACTTTTTAAACTTTTTTTTTTTTATAATTGGAATCTCACTGTGTCATTCAGCCTTCTGAGTAGCTGGGACTATAAGAAGATAGGACCCCATCCCTCCTGGCTTGTAGGGTTTCTGCTAGGAAGTCTGCTGTTTGTTTAACAGGTTTACCTTTGTAAGTTATTTGATGTTTTTATCTCACTATTCTTAAAATTCTTCTCTTCACATTAAATTTACATTACCTGATGATTATATGCCTTGAGAATGACCTTTTACAATGAAACTTTTGGGTGTTCTTTGGGCTTCTTCTATCTGGTGTTTATATCTCTGGGAAGGTCAGGGGAATTTTCTTCATTTATCCCCTCAAGTAGATTTTCCAAACCTGTTGCTTTCTCTCCTTCCTCAAGAGCACCTATGACTCTTAGGTTTGGATATTTTACATAATCCCACATTTCTTGAAGACATTATTTCATTCTCTTGATTCTTTATTTCTTTATTGTTGTCTGATTGGGTTAATTTGAAAACTTTGCCTTCAAGTTCTGAGATCCTTGCTTCTACTTGTTCTAGTCTACTGTTAAAACTTTCTACTGCATTTTATACTTTCCTAAATGAGTCATTTACAGAATTTCAGCTTGATTTATTTTTAAGGTGTCTATCTCTTTGGAGAATTTTTCTTTTATGTCCTGAAACGTTTTTATTTATTTATGTTGGTTTTCAACTTTCTCTTGAATCTCACTGAGCAATTTTACAATCAATCTTTTGAATCTATTCCTGGAATTTCAAATATTTCATTTTGGTTAGTTCTACTGCTAAAGAGTTAGTGTGGTCTTTTTGGGGTACTGAAGAACTTTGCTTTTTCATATTGTCAGAATTATTTTTCTGGTTCTTTCTCATTTGGGTAGGCTATTTTTCTTATTTGAGGTTGACAGGTGGCTAATATAGGCACTGTAGGATTCTCTTGCTGTGGTGATTTTCTCGATTACCAGCTATGGTGGTCCTGTGCTGTATGCCAGCACAGGTTCGAGGCATCTTGAGTGGATGGGTTGGTTAGGATAGTTGTGTTAGCTGGGGCCTAGGATCTGACCTTCCCCAAAGCTGAGGTGCTATATCAGATATAATGGATTGTGCCAGTTGACCTCTGGCCAGGAGATAGCACTTATGGAAGAAAGCCAGCTGCAATGGTGACTGTGAGCTTTCTGCTTGGACTGTGCTGCCCCATGGGAAGTACTCAGGTGACCTAAGCAGTGGACAGGGATGTGGGGATTATCCAAGATCTCTGTCTGTCTTGAACTTTTGAGAGGGGTGTGGGTGAAAAGTGCTCAAGCTCCCCACCTGTGTGCACTATTGGCTACCCCTGTGGGGACTGGGAAGTTCCCTGGCCACTGGAGTAACACTGCTGTGTTATACAGAGACTACATGAAAAACTTCACATGGGGAGTGAAAGGTTGCTAGGGCAATGGGTCCCACACAGCTCCCCTGTCCGCCTAGGCAGTCTGTGTTTGGAATGTCAAAGTGCAGCTGGCCTCAGGTGTTCTCACAGCAGCCTGTCCCAGTCATGGACAGTCTTCCACAATGGAATTTGCAGCAGAATTTGCCCTTGGGGTTCTTTCCCACCCCCAGGCTGACTAGAAAGCAGCCTGCTGGAAGGATTGAGTTCCTAGGAAGTGGCAGCAGGATTTATTCAGGGCTTTTCCCCCCTACACCACTCAACATGGGTTTTATCAGAGCATGGCTTTGGGTAAGTCAGTTTCCATGAGGGACTGGAGTCCTGTGAGGCTCAGGAGGGCTTCCTGCTTCCAAGTCCATGGCAAGAGCACAGAATTCCTGCATTCTCCTCACTTACCTCCTCTGCTGCATCCAGAGACTGCTTGTGATTTGTGTTGTGATCAGGCAAGGTGGGTTAGTTCCAACCCAGGCAAATCAGTTTTTCCCTTTTTTTTGTACTTTGTGGATATTACTGCTTTTTTGGTGAGTCGTGGGGCATGCTGCTTCTCCTGTTCCTCTATGAGTGCTGAGGATCTCTCTATTTTGATTTACTTAGTGGGTGGAACACACTCTGGCTGCTTCTTATTAGCCATCTTAATCCTATCTCCCAATCTCTTTCTTTTAATTTGTGTATTTAGACCATTTACATTTAATTTAATTATTGAAATATCAGAGCTTATACCTGTCATTTTGTTTTTGCTTTCTGATTTTTCCTTCTGATTTTTGCATGGGTTATTTGCACATTTAAAACATATTTTATATTGATTTATTTATAGTGTTTTTGAGTGTATTTTTGTATAGATTTCTTAGATATTATGTTATCTGTACATAACTTATCAGAATCTACTGTTGTCATTTTACCACTTGAGGTAAAATATAGAAAAGTTAACTTCCTTCTATGCCCCTTTGTCCTTCCTGTTATAATGCAATCATCTTAAATGTTTATTCTTTATTTATTTATAAACATAGTTCTAGAATAAGACAGTGCTATAATTTTTACCTCAACTATTGAACATACTTAGAAAACTCAAGGGAAAATCGTTCATTGTAATTACCCATATTTTTCTTTACTACATTTTTTCTTTCTTCCTCATGTCTTTAGTCTTTTTCTGTTTACTGATTTTTTTTATCCTATTTAAATCTTATTATAGACTTCTCACCCTGAAAAAAAAGGAAGCATAATAAATCAGTTTGGAGAAAGAGTATATAAACTAAAGTCTACTGGACATTAAAGCTTGTTTAGCTGAGATTTACAAAGTCAATTCAATTTTCTTGAACTTTTATATTTTCGAGAAAATTTTTGACTGGATTAATAATTCTTCTGTATATTGTGAAGCTGATAAAAAGCAAACAAACAAAAAACTTGAGTTAAATTAAAGACCTGGTAAGATTTCTTGTTCCTAATTTGTTAGGTAGGCCCTCTTCCTAGTAAACTTACCAGCCTTTTGAGCATATCTTAAATATTTATTCATTATTTACTAATTAACTTCTATGTACTAAGAACTCTTCTAAAATCTGGGGAAAGATCAGTGAACAAAACAGACCAATTTCCTGAATGGATTAATGCTGATTTTAAAAGGGCTTATCATTTGCTCTTTCTCATTCCCTCTTTGCTTTATCACTTGCTGTCTCTCATTCCCTCTTTGTCCTTTTGTCATGATATGACACAGTGAAAAGGCCCTCACCAGACATGGATCCTCAATCATGGACTTCTCAACCTCCAGAACCATGGGCCAAACACATTTATGCTTATTATACATTTTCCAGACTCAGATATCCTGTGATAGTAGCACAAAACAGATGAAGAAAATGGGTATTGAGAAGCAGTGTTGTTGCTATTCCAAATATATAAAAATGTGGAAATGGCTTTGGAACTGGGTAATGAGTAGAGACTGGAAGAGCAGGCTAGAAAAAACTTAGATTGCCATGAATGGAACATTAAGGGTCATTTTGGTGTGGACTCAGAAGAGAATAGTCATAGAGAAAGTCTAAGACTTAGATATTACTTAAGTGGTTGTGATTAGAATGTTGGTTGAAATACAAATGGTAAAGGCAATTGTAATAAAGTATCAGATGGAAAGGAAGGACAAGGTATTGGAAAGGCCATTCTTGTTATAAAGTAGTAAAGAACTTGGTTGAATTGTATTCATGCCCTAGGGCCTTACTGAGTGTAGAATTTATGTGTGATAAGGATGTCTTACACAAGAAATATCTAAGGAGCAACACATTCAAAGTGCTGCATAGCTTCTTTTGGCCACTTACTGGAAAATGAAAGAAGAGAGAAATGATTTTAAGACAAAGTTTGTCATTAAAAAAAAGCAGAATGAAAAGATTTGGAAAATTTACAGCCTGACCTTGTAACAAGCAGAGATGTATTTAGAAGAGCAAACCAAGGGTATGGCCAAGTGACTGTTTTCTAAAGAGATTATTTCAAACAGAAGGGAGCCAGGTGCTATTTATCAAAACAATAAGAGAATGATCCCAAAGACATTTTAGAGATCTTTTAGGCAGTCTAGAAACTTGAGAATAGGGTTTATAGGGAGGTGCAATCAGGACCTCAGCAATCACTGCCCTGCACCACCTCAAGTCTCTGCTCCCCACATTTCAGCACAGTGTTACATGGCCACCCCAGGATTGGTCAAGTGGGCCCAGGTGTAGGTTGTACTCCTGCTCTGATGGGCACAAGCCATAAATTTTGGTGGCATTCACATGATGCTGACTCTGCAGATGAGCAGAGTGCATGTGCTATGAGGCCATGGCAACTTCCACCTGGATTTCAAAGGCTGTATTAGAAAACAGAAATTTCTTGCAGGGGCAGAGCCACCACAGACAACCCCCACTAGGGCAATACCAAGTAGAACTGTGGGGTTCAGGCTCCTGCAGACACTGAAGAACAGTAAAGCTACCAGCATGAAACTCCAGCCTGAGAGCTACAGGGATGAGACTCTAGCCCGTGAGAGGACTGCCTGACGTTTTGGGGCCCAATCCCCACCCCAGTGTGCCCAAGTTGAAGGACATGGAATTAAAAGAGATTACTATGGTGTCTTAAAATTTAATATTGCTTTCCCTCTTGAGTTTTGGACTTATATGGGACCAGTTACCCCTTTCTTTTTGCCCATTTCCCCCCTTTTAAATGAGAAAATGAGAATGTTTATCCTATGCCTATCCAATCATTGTGTTTTAGAAGTAGATAACTTGTCTAATTTTGTAGGCTTGCAGCGAGGGAAATGTGCCTCAGGGATGAATCATGCTGGTGTCTCATCCATATCTGATTTACATGAGATTCCGGACTTTGGACTTTTGAGATAATGCTGGAACAAATTAAGTCTTTGGGGCTTATTGGGATGGAATGAATGTATTTTGTATGTGAGAAGAATAAGAATTATGGGGGCAAAGAATGGAATGCTATGGTTTGAAAGTGTTCCTAAAAAGCATTTGCTGGAAACTTACTCTCCACTGCAACAATGCTGGGAGATGGGGCCTAATAGGAGGTGCTGAAGTCATTAGAGAGGGCTCCACCTTCATCAGTGGATTAAATGCTGATTATGAAAAGGCTTGAGGCTGTGAGTTTGATCTCTTGCTCTCTCTTATTCTCTCTTTGCCCTTCTGCCATGATATGACAGCAGCAACAAGGCCCTCACCAGAAGAAGCCCCTCACTCTTGGACTTCCATGCCTCCAGAATCATGAGCTTAATAAGTTTCTTTTAACCAGTCTCAGGTATTCTGTTACAGCAGCACAAAACAGACTAAGACAGAATCCTTCCCCTAGGTAGTTTCAGGCTATCACCTTCTTTCTGCTTGGTATTCTGCATTCCATACTTTTAGCAAGTCCACTGCTAAACAAGAATCTGTATGTGTGCTTAGCAGGAGAGTTGATGGATGGCAAATTATCAGTTTCTTTCTATATTGCTGGCTAAAACTTATGGATCTTAGCACTTCCCAGTTGGTGATGATTAATGGTTTTGTTTACAACTTCTCCCTTTGGTCTTGGAGAGAGATACTGAGTAGGGTTCCTGCCAGCACTCTGGAAAGTTTGGCTCAACCCCAAAGCTAAGAACTCTGTAGCCCAAGCTGTGTTTATGCCATGGTAGCCCTTGGGCTTTTTTGGATTTTAATCACTTTCTGAACAGATGCATTTCTGTTAGGATGAACAAGGTACTGAAACTTGCACTCTGCTCATTAAAACCTAAACTCTGTTTGGTTATAAAACAGTGTTCATTTTTTGCTTCCAATGAATAAAATAAAATAAAACAAAATTTGGTTTTTAAAAATCTAATTCCTGATTCCACAGTTGCACTTTTGACCAAAATTAAAGGGACCACTAAACTATAATCTCAAAATTATTAATAACCTTTTTTGGTTGAATAATGACAAGAGTTAAATGGAAATAAATATGTAAAATACCAACAAACTCACTATGCACAGCAAGATATATAAGATAGCATGCTGTTTGCTGTCTGAGAAAGCAAAATGTGTGTATTCACACATGAATAATTATGCTTTACATACACAAGCAACATGTGTTTACTTTTCATTACTTGATGAGGTCCAGAGTGTGCTATTAATTGCAAAACTGGTTTTCATACAAAAATAGGAGTTACTTTTAATTTCATAGAGCCCCTTTAAGAAGAAGGAAGGTAAAAAACTAAGTCAAATTAATAAGTTTTTGTAGCTTCTTGTTGCCAGATAACTTCACATACACAATCTGATAATGACTTGTATTGTTTTGTGTGCCTGGCAGCCTCTCTCTCATTTTTATTTCTCTGAAAAGTCCATGGAAACCAGATCTGGTATTTTTATTGTGTTGAAATTATTCTGGTAAAAACAGGTTCTAAATAAACACTACAGGTGGCAAGAAAAGCAGCTGGATCTGGTTTAGCAGTGTGTTAGATGGGAAAACACTAAACTGGAAATGGAGAGAAAGAACCTTTGATTTTCTTACACAGATACCATTGTGGTTGCGGGTTTGTGACCATTCCAAGATATGCTAGCCACCAGCCTTCATCAAATTGTGACACTGAGTGAGAAGTAAAAAATGATAAGACAATTAAGTAGAAGAGGGACATCTCTTAGAAAAATAGAAAGAGAGGGTGAGGCTATATCTAGTTGACTTAAGGTTTGATTAGAAAAATACAGTACTTTGATGGATAAATCTTTGGTGACTAAAGCTTCTTTATAATATAATTGTGCTATAATAAGTAATAAATAGAAATCATATTAATTTATAAATTGTGTAAAGTAATGTTGCTATGTCCTACCCTGGTAACCTCAGATACTTCAGACCATACCAGTCAAGACCTAAACACTTAATCACATCAGCAATAACAAATTATTTTATTCACTTTACCCATTCTTGCAGAAGCTCCCCCTCAGTCCTGCATTTCTGGACATGTTTTTTTCCCCAAGCTCACTGATACAACTCTTTTTAGCTATAACAGGTCAACTGCCATTTCTTCTTCTTTTGCTCTCATTCTTAACTTCCTGTGGTGCCTGCTGCTGAGATCGTCAATTCTCAATAAGTTTTGTGAGGGCACTTTCAATTGCTGCTACTATTCACAGTGGGGCTTAATATGTTGGGAGTCTTTGGGCTGCAAGTGACGGAAATTCAGCTTAATTTTACCTTGGTTGGCTGATGAAATCTCATGACAGGATTGCAGTGGTCTCAGGAATAAGGGAGTCAGGAAATTCAATCTGGTCAGGGGTCTTCTCTTCCCTTTTCATTTTGTTGCATCTGCTTTGTTTTTACTTCCTTTTTCAGATTAGCTTCCTCCTCTTTTCCAAGCCACCTGTTGGTAGCTTCTAATATTTCTATATTGTAATCTAGGCACCCACAAGGGACTGCCAGTTCTCTCACTTCTGAAATTTCCAGGTAAGGGTCTCATTGGCTTGGTGTTGGTCAGGTACTCTCCATTGGATCAATCAACCGTGGCCATGGAAGAATAATACAATGACTGGCCCAGGTAGAGTCAGTGGCCAACACTCAGGGAGCAAGCTGACATGAAAACACGGCTGCTAAGTAACATGTGGTTAGGATTCACACTTATCTTCCTCACCACTGAATCCTGAGGACATAGCACAGAACCTCTTACTAGTAGGTACTTTAAAAATTGCAAAGTGAATGTTTTATGCATGCTTACACCTGGTGTGTGTGTATGCGCATCGCAGAGTGGTGGTGAGTAGAGAAAACCAAAGGTTTCCTGTGTGCTCATGTCACTGTCATCTCCCACTGATGTCTACAGTGACAACACTGAATCTAGCCGAAGGTTTTCCACAGTTCCATCATCAAGCTGATCTCCTGCAAGATCTTGTGGTAGTTTATTCTATCTTCTGGGCTTTAATGAGGTAAAAAAAAGTTTTTCTTATCTGTGGCTGCTGCTGCTGTCGTTTCTGTTTGTAGCTGCTGAGGTCAGACTGTGCTGAAGCTGTTCTTCCATGTTAAGTCACTGGCATCTGTGAAGTAGTGGTATGAGACAGACTGTGCATCCTGTCCACAAAGATGATGTGTGATCATCTGTTTAAATGAGACCTCTCTCTTGCTCTCAAGTCATGGGCCCTGCAGAGGTGCTGACCCAAAGTTTTCTGGAGATTTTGTGTACTCTTTCACATCACCTTTGGAACTCAGTCACGGGCTCATTGCTAGAGGGTAGTCTTAGATTCCAATATCAAGTTCTGCTGTCTAATAATTCCTTTTCCCTCTGAAGTTAAGGCATCAAGACTGGGTCAAGTTTGTGTTCCTGAGTAACTCTTCCTTTAGGATCAGTTATTTCCCACATGCTCCTGCATTCTTCCTGCCACTCCTCCAGGGTCTGTTCTATCTCTAGACACATGCTGACATGTACAAATCTTAAGGCACACACAATTTAGGCTGGAACTGGGACCCCTGTGTATGGCTAGATGAACAGGATAGAAAGACCATAGCATACAACTTCCATTTGTCCATTTCAAACACCCTACTCGGGACAGTAAATAGGAACAACCTTAGGTATGATTGTGAATGCTGAGAAAATTTTCTCTATTGGCTTCAGTTTCCCATCTTGCATCTGTTTTTTTCCCTTCTAGATGATGACCTCTCCCTGCCTTGAGACACAGATCCACTTGGGTATTTGCGTTTTTAACCTTTTAAACTTTTGATCCTGTATTGTAACATACTTGTTTGCTGATATAATTCTCTCTCTCTCTCTCTCTCTCTCTCTCTCTCTGTGTGTGTGTGTGTGTGTGTGTGTGTGTGTGTGTGTGTGTGTGTGTGTGTGTCTGGGGGGATTTCATTTAATTAGCTTCAGTCAGTGAAAAGGGAGACACTCTGGTTTGTGGATGAGGTGGTAGAGGGAGAGTGGGATTGAGTCAGTCCTGGGACAACCTGAGTTCAACCTTTTAAAACAGGCCTTGTTTCCTTTGAGAGAAAACAAGTGAGTCACACAGTGACCAATGAAGTTTATTTCTAGGAGATTCAGGGAGTGGAGAAAAGTGTTCCTCATCATCTGCTCCTTTAGGACCTGGAGCTCAGCCTGGAGTGACTCTGGTGTCCTCCACCATAGGGACTGTTCTTACAACTTCCCCTTTTCCTTTATCCCTGGTTTGAATGCAGGTCAATTTTCCCTCTTAACCTCTATCACTCTTCATCTCCTTGTTCCAAAGTGCATTATTTTTTTCAGATTTATTCCATTTATATGTTTTAATTTTGAAAGCAGTACGAAAACAACAACCAAAATTTGGAAATCAGAGGAAAAAAACAATATTCACCATTCTTATGTTAAAAAGTTCACCATTTTCTCTAAGTAACAATTCCCTTTGTCTCTTCTCTAAGCATGATTTATAAAATGTTATAGATAAATATAAAATTATTTTAATCACTTGGAAGTATGCTTTTAAAAGCTTATTGTTTTATATACATTTTCCACATTCTTGCGTGGCCTTTATAACCAATCGGTTATATATCCAGCATGAATTAAGTTAGTATTTAATTATGTTATCACCTCATTACCCAGAATGCTTCCTTATTTGATTTTAACTTCTGGTAGTAAACCATCTAGCAATGAAATCTGTTTTTAGAAAAATCCTCTTTAATAATAGATGTAATGCTGCAGTCAGTTTGGAGCTTAGAGGTCTCGTGATAGCTGAATTGGGTCATAAGACCAAACAGTTTTGCTATTTGAGATACCCCCAAACACCCATTCATCAAAAAGTCCAGTTAGATAGTTATATAACCCAATGTATGAGTATGGAGCAAAAACAGGTATTTAAGATATACATAAATGTTTTATAAACAGAGTAAAAAATATTGCTGCTTCTCATGGTAGTTCAGGGGTATTTTGAGGCTTCTTCCCATGTAACACTTTATTTCTTTATGTCTCTCCCAAAACACTAAGAAAAATCAGATAATTTCATTTTCATTGATGATCTGGGTAAAAATGACACCTTGCTCATGATTCCAGCTTGCATAAAGAATTAAGTCACTTGTAAGTTATCTCCCAATTCTGGTTTGCCAAACAAAACCCTACCTCAATTCCAACTGCCTCAATTATCTGACTACTTCAGTTGAATATGGATTATTTTAGCCTGAATGACTTTGAAATAGCACTTTCAGAATGTACATCCATTTACCTAAGAGGTAGAAGTATTCTGCTCATATCCTGCAAAGGTTTGGAATGATTATTTTAGAAATATATTCCGACCCAAAGTAAAAGTCTCATGTTTCCTAGTTCTCTGTTTAAAAAAAAAAAAAGCCAGAAAACACTCTTGAATAATTGCTGCTGCTTAATTCTAGAACTCTGCTTGCCACAGCTTTAGGTGGGACATTCATTAGCTCTGCAGCACATAAGAGGTCATCCTCTTAAATGGAAGCAGAGGAGCTGAGAGTAAGGTGTGTGTATTTGTTGAGTCTTGGGGGATCAATCATCTCCCTACTGCCAGTGTCCTCAGAGAGCGAGGGAAAGGTCATGGAGATGAGGTTCTCTTTGCTTCCTTTCTTTTTCTGTGTGGACAAACACCACAGTACATTAGATTCTGAGTTTGTATTATTATTTTTGTGTCCAGAAATAATTTCAAGGAGAATTTATGTGAAACAAGTAATTTGTGAGGCCAATCATTTGACTTACTCATTGAATTCTCTCTTCTTCATTCTACCTTCTAAATTTATTTCTAATTCTAATTTTGCCTGGTAGATGAAGTTGAGTTGTCTTCTGTTTTAAAGGTGTTTACAGCCCTAACAGCTATAATTGTGTCCTTGGAGCTAGATCATGGTGAAAGGATTGGAAATAGAATAAAACAAACCAATATGCTGTAATAAAAGTTATGTGAATGTGGCCCTGCTCTTAAAATATCTTATATAATATTTTCAGACCAGAACATGGTTGACCACAGGTAACTGAAAGCACAGAATGTGAAACCACAGATAAAGGGGAACTACTGTATGTGCTTTATATCTATCAATATTTATGATTTAGAAACTACAATTAAGAAATTGAAAAAAATTTAAAACACTAAAATAATAAACCAGTTACGTGTTAATGTTCACATTTTAATAAAAAATATGCATCTTTTTCAAAATTAAAAAATAATTATTAAGAAGAGCAGCTTGTTTTACTTTTTGTTTTTTTTGAGTCAGGGTTTCACTCTGTCACCCAGGCTGGAGTGCAGCGACACGCTCAGGGCCACCACAGTCTCAACCTGCTGTGCTCAGGCTATCCTTCCTTCTCAGCCTTCCACGTAGCTGGGACTTTAGGTGCAAGCCATAGCACCTGACTAATTTTTTTATTTATTGTAGACACGAGGTCTCACCAAGTTGCCCAGGCTGGTGTCAAACCCCTGGGCTCAGGCAATCCTCTCGCTTCTACCTCCCAAAGTACTAGGATTACAGGCAGGAGCCACCATACTCTGCCTATTTTACATTTTTGAAGGTTTTTTTTTTTTTGAGTTGGTGTTTCACTCTGTCGCCCAGGCTGGAGGGCAGAGATGTGCTCCCGGCCACCACCACGCCTGGCTAATTTTTTGATTTACTGTAGAGATGGGGTCTCGCCAAGTTGTTCAGATTGATTTAAACTGTGGGCTCAGGCAATCCTCTCACCTTGACCTCTCAAAGTGCTGGGATTGTAAGCATGAGCCACGGCGCCTGGCTTGAAGTGTTTTTAATATCTAACTCAGTTCAAGACAGCTGGATTATCATATCTACTTCTGAATTCACTGTTATAAAATGTTATTTTGGCTAAAGTATACACAGATAGGTAGCTTGAAAGGATATTTTAATAGCCTTAAAGGTAACTATGGGTAATCTTTTATGATGTTATACTACAACCAGGCAGGTGGTGGTTTCTTTCTTTTTTTTTTTTTTGAGCTGGAGTCTCACTCTGTTGCCCAGACTGGAGTGCAGTGGCCGCTCCCGGCCACCGCAGTCTCCACCTGCTGGGCTCCGGCAATCCTTCCTCCTCAGCCTTCCAAGTAGCTGGAATTACAGGCATACGCTACCACGCCCGGCTGATTTTTTGATTTATTGTAGAGATGAGGTCTCGCTGTCCAGGCGGGTCTTGAACCCGTGGGCTCAGGCAATCCACTCACCTCTGCCTCCCAAAGGCATGGGATTACAGGCTGAGCCACCGAGCCCAGCTACAGGTGGTGGGTTTCTTAAAAGTTATTTGCAATGTGGCATCTGAAATTATTTCAGTTAACTTTAGTGCACTGTTATACTAAAGTTATATTTTAAGCCTTGTGTCTATCTTGCAAAGTGAATGGATCTTTTAACCATGATTGGTTGATAATATCATGCATTGCTTATTTGGGAAGCTTTGGCTCACATGCATATTTCCCAAATGTTGACCCATTTTATTATATTATATGAAGACATCACATTTATTCATAGCACCACAGATCCTATCAGAAAAACCTATCAGTATTGGGAAGCTGCCAACCTCAGTGATGGATACGAGTTTTTAAAAATTCTAATTTTTGTTGAACATATACATTCAGTCATTGGCAACAGATATGATCGATTGTTTTCTTTAAAGGAAGAGGCTTACTTTTTGTTAAGTTAATTTTTGAGAAAATATACGCCAAATACCCAAGTCTGAATAACTGCAGTCAGGACTGTCAGTTGATCTTTGAAGTAAAAGTGACCTTCCATGGAAACAGTATCTTACGAATGAAACAACGGCCCAAGGCTTTTCCTCAAGACCAACATCATATTTTGGTACATGGCAGAAGTGTTTTAGACATACTGTTTCTGTCCATAGAATACCAGAAATACATATACTTAAGGTTTGAAGTTTAATAAAATTGATATTTTTACCACCTTATGAAGAGCATCAAGTGAAACTTCCTCACGTATTATCCTTATGGTATGTGCCCTGTGAGTGCCCTGGATGCCACCCCTTTGTGCCTATGCCATAGCAGTTTCTCCCACTATTGCTTCTGCACCATGAGAGCAAATGTCAGCTCTGCAGAAAAAGTCAATAATGTCATAGGACTGTTGTGAAAACAGCAAGTAGCTCTGGCCTCATAGACCCCCCTGAATGTCTCAGGGATTTTTAGAAGTCCACGTACCATACTCCCACAACCACTGATCTAGATCCCCACCTGTTTTTTTGGGGGGGAGAGGGTCTACATTTTTGGCAAATTATAGAAGCAAAGTGAAACAAGTCAAACAAATTTTGGGACATAGAATTTTAATGGTTTCACAGATTACAAATGTTTAAACAATTTTGATTCTAAAAGAAAACTGCGATGTATTTCCCACTATTACAAAAAAAAATTTCCAGAGGCAAAAAGTACATTGTTCTCAAATTAATAATAGAAAATGAGGGTTAAAAAAATTCAAACTTACCTATGCTTTTCATTCAATAAGTATTTTGAAATGTATAATAGTAGCAAGATACATAGAAATGAGAAATAGGATAAATTTAGAAATGATAAATATATAGTAATACATGTTCACTAAAATGTTTTTATAATTAATTTAAAATCTGCTCTTTGTGCTGATACTCCATACAGTTAATTCCACTTGTGTATTTAAGTCAATATCTACTATTTTCGAACTTGTTATTCTAAGAAGATTTCTTGCCTTAGATTTGAGAGACCTGTGGAGAAAGATCTTCTGGCCACCTTAAACTGACAATTCTGTGAAGCTTTTAAATTCTCACAGTCATCATCACTCATCCTCTCCCCAAACACATATACTTACAAATACACTTCTTCCTTCTCATGGACCAGTGTTCTTCAAATAAAAAAGCAGTCTGTTAAGGAGGTCTAGTTATATACTATATGGCAAAAAGAAACCTTAAATATTTAATATTTTTAAGGGGGAGTCAGAAAGATAGGAGGCATGTGGAAAAATGGAAGTTATACAAAATGAAAAAAATAAGGATTAAAAAAATATATCTACTTTCTGTCTCAGATGGCCAACATCACTACAAAGTTAAATGGAAATTTTATATGGCCAGAGTCCTTGCTATGCAAAGTTCTCTTTCCCTTTTTCTTACTTCCTTCCCTCCTTCCTTTTTTCTTTCATTTTTTTTCCTTTTTGCCCTACCTTTCATTTGCTGTAAAAAGTTTGTTTTTAAAAGTTATCCACAATGGCCGGTATGGCAGCTCATGCCTGTAATTTTAGCATTTTGGAGGCTTGTGTGAACTCTAGAGTTTGAGACCAGCCTGGGCAACATAGTGAGACCTCATCTCTACAAAAATAAAAAAATTTAGCCAGGCATGGTGGTGTGTGCCTGTAGCCCCAGCTACTCAGGAGGCTGAAGTGGAAGGATTGCCTGCATCTAGGAGTGTTGGGAGCCAGCCTTGGAGGTCCACATGATTGACAGGGTCCCGGTGGGCCGAAGACCCCGGGCCACAGGGCGAGCCTGGGAAGCTGAGGCCCTTCTGTCTTCCACCTTTGCTGTTTGATATGGCTGAAGAAATTCTGTGCAGTCGTGGAAGAAGAAAATGGCATGTTTATGCGAAGTACTCACATCTAACCTGAGAATGTCATGGTTCATTTTCCCATTTTCCCACTATGCCGCTTGGCCTTTTCTAACATATGCAAGGGTTAAACTCTGAAGCACATCAAGAATGCTTTCTTTCACTTGGTTATAAGTTACTAGATATTGCTTGAGTAAAAAATGATATAAGTATATTCACTCCTTATTTGATTTAGAATTATGCAGCTTAGTGTTCAGACATAAGGTTTTTTAGAAGCACAAGTTTATGGTAAATTCACTATGAGCTCATTATAAGTTCTAACACTTATCTAGGAGTTATGTAGGTGATTTATAACACTGTCTTCACAGACTTAGGATAAAGATTAATCGTTAAGGTTTTTACTTAATTCTGTAGTTAAATTTTAAGTAAACATTTATAGAGTGGGTTTTCACTGAATTCATGATATACTAATTATATACTTTTATGATAATTAACTAAATACAGAAAGCAACCTTGGGGGCCTGGGAAATGTCATTAAAAGTTTCTTTTGAGTTCTCTTTAGAAATAAACACTGCAGGATAAGAGAAAAGTAATGAAGACAACTGGACAAAAAAGGCGATTACAAAAGCTTTGAAGGTCGTAAAAGCCCAAATAGAGAAGAACTGCTACATGAAGAACTATGCACCTGGGAACTTTCTTGAAGCACTTCAAGGACTGTAATTTGGGACTCTTTTGAAGAAAGTTGCTGGCAGTGCTATTCTAGACATGATAATTGTTTTATCCATGTATTAATCATAATTGGTAAATGTAATATCATACAAGTTTATATAATCAATATACATATGTATGAGGGTTGACAAAAATTATTAGGCTCTGGTTATGTTTAATAAGGTTTTTACTCTGTGTCATTAATTAAGTCTTAGTGCTATAGTTTAGTGTTTTATAGCTACTTTGAAGATTGTTTTAAGTTCATAAGTTTAAGTTCACACAATGATAAAGCTGGTGCCTCAAAGATAATAATAATTGCTCCACCGCCTATCTTAAGACAAAGATGTTTTCCAGGAGGTTGTCAAGCATAAGGGAAAACAGCCAAATCACCATTACCCTAAACTTAAAAGCTCATTGGCAATTATGCAACCATAATAATTTTAGTTGTGTTAGTTTTATTTCATTATGTTTAGTTCACTTTATATGTTTATTCAGAGTAAAGATTAGTGTATGTATCTTCACAGTAAGTTACTCTCATAGTTATTCTTTAAATGCTAGCCACTGTTGTTTGGTCAAGTTAATGGGCTTCATATTCCTACTATCACTATGTACAATCTCTAGTTTTGTATTAGTGATTTTAAGGCTTTTTTAATTAGACAAGTGATGTGGAACCGAAATCAAAGTAAACCTTGTATGCATTATGTTTAGTTAAGTGAAACTCCTTTTACACTTATCTCAAGACTCATTAACTGAAAGTAGATAGTGTTTTTGGCTTATTCGTTTCTTCTAAAGACCGCTAGATTGTGGTAACTTTTAAAACATATGTACGTGAAGGAATTTTCTTTGTCTTGCCCCTTTTACAAATGCTATAAAAGCTTTCTGTTAACTAATAAAGGATGTCATCTGTTCAGGAAGCAGGTGTCTGGGTATAATGTTTTCGTCTTTCGCCTATCCGTCTCTCCTTCAGGAGATCTCACGACCTGGCAATGGGGCTGGACCCCTTCATAGGAGGTCAAAGATGCGGTGAGCCATAATCATGCCACTGTACTCCAGTCTGGGTAACAGAGTGAGACCCCCCTCCCCCCCAAAAAATTATCCATAATGAACTTCAGTCTGATAAAGAGCTTTGCTTGTTGTATTTATTTTTTAAAGAAAAAACCTGTTTATTCTTGGTAAAATATATTTCATGGAACGAATCTGAAATAATAATCATACTTCACTCCTACCTTCTTTTTCATTTTTATTTTCTAGCTTGAGAAACTCTGTACATTTCTTTACACACATTGTAAGATTATTGTAAGATCTCTTTCATATAGCGCTACTAATACCAACATGATGGACAGGTGGCTTTTCTCTCATATTCTAAGGAGGATGGGTAGCAGTGAAGAGTTTAGACTCTGTAGTAAAGTGGCTTCAGGTTCTAATATCATATCTACTGTCCTTAGTGAAATCACCCTTCTTCAAAAACCATGGTTTCGTTTTATCTGTAAAAGTGACCTAACACTAGTACCTGCTGCAGAGGCTTAATTGAGTTGATACATATATAGTACTTAGCACAGTGACTGGCACATAGCTAACATTTAATGTATATTTGTTATGACCTCTAAGTTTCAGTGTCCTCAGCATTTTTATTAGATATGATATAAAGGCTCTGACAATAAATGCTAATTTCTTTCTTAACAGTTGACTTTTGTCAATAAAATTTCTGAAAACTATCGGCTGCTATTCAAAAAGAAAACCTATTGGTATGAGGGTCACCAATTTACATACACCAACACATAGATGTAAAAAAAAATGCTTATGTGTAAGTTTCTTTTAAGTACCTAATCTTTTGAGTAGGAGGGTGGAACAATTTATTCTAATTCAATAACTTTAATCTAACCTAATAGTTTCAGTATTTATGTAACCTAGAGATGATTTTTGATTAGATCCTAGTATTTCGGTTTTCTTCTTCTTGACCTGCTTCTCCCCATCATGGTATCTGTGTGTATTGGTGTAACCCTAAATCTGACAGGGCTTGAGCATAATGTTCACTTATTCCAAAGAAGTCCCTTGGAGGTCCAGCAGGAAAAGACACTGGCTTATTAGAACTTATGGAAGGCACTGATGGCAGCCAGGTTGGTGAAGAATCTGTGCCTTGGAACAGTACAGAAAGCAGGTTTATAATCAAGCAAGTCAAGTATTCAAATTGCTATATGGTGTTTACTGTTACACTGATTAAGAATGATGCCTATATTGTTTTCTGCTTTGCTACATCATCTGCATCTTGTGACTCATTTGTGGGACTATGCATATCCTTCAGAGACCATCCCTGACCAGAGGCCGCTCCCAGAGAGAGGGGCAGAAAGAAGTCAGGTATGGGGGAAACAGTCTATGTCCAGATAATGCCTCACAATTGGAAAGTAGGATCCTGTGGTGAAGGAAAAGAGACAGTCCCTTAGATTTTTTTTTTAAATCAATATTTTTTATTATGATATTGTGGGGTTAAAGGTTAGGTATAAAAATATGCTTCATTCAGGCCCCCTTGTTGATAACACGTGTCTCCCCATCCCCAGACAGATTTTTACTACCATCCCCCTTCCCCCATAGTTTCCGACCACTGTCAGTCATTTTCTTATGTAGTGCGTTCGATGATCAAGGTCCACTATATGAGTGAGAACATGTGATACTCAGATCTTTGTTTCTGTGAGAGGTCACTCAGTATTATACTCTAATTCCATCCAGGTTGCTGCGAAATTCAGGATTTTGTTCTTTTTTATGGCTGCATAGTATTCCATCGCATATATGGACCACATTTTTTAAATCCAGTCCTCTTTTGATGGACAGCATGGTTGGTTCCAGGTTCTTGTTATTGTGAACAATGCTGCAATAAACATTCATGTGCAGGTATCTTTATAAAGTGATTTGAGTTCTTCAGGGTATATTCCCAGTTGGGGGATTGCAAGGTCATATGGGAGGTTGATGTTTAGAGCTTTCAGGAATTGCCACACTGCTTTCCACAGAGGTTGCACTAGTTTACACTCCCACCAACAGTGTAGAAGTGTTCTCTTTTTGCCACAACCTCTCCAACAACTGTTATTTTTTGAGTTATTGATCATTGCCATTCTGACTGGAGTTAGGTGGTATCTCAGTGTGGTTTTGATTTGCATCTCCCTGATGATTAGTGAGGTTGAACATTTCTTCATGTGTCTGCTGGCTGCTCGGATGTCTTCCTTTGTGAAGCGTCTGTTCATATCTTTTGCCCATTCTATAATGGGGTTGTTTGTTTTTTTCTTTTCAGCACGTTTGAGTTCCTTGTAGATCCAAGATATTAAGCCTTTGTCAGACCTGGAGTTGGCAAATATTTTTTCCCAGTCTGTAGGCTGTCTCCCTGCTCTTTTGATGGTTTCTTTGGCTTTGCAGAAGCTTGTCAGTTTAATGAGGTCCCACTTGTCTATCTTATCTCTTATGGCCTGTGGGTTTTGGGTTTTGTTCAGGAATTGGATGCCAGTTCCAATTTCCATGAGGGTATTTCCTTCATTTTCTAAGGTTCTTATGGTTTGAGGTTTTACATTTAGGTCTCTGGTCCATTTAGAGTTAATTTTTGTGTATGGGGATAGATAGAGGTCCTGTTTCAATCTTCTGCATGTGGTCAGCCAGTTTTCCCAGCACCATTTACTGAATAGGTTCTCCTCTCCCCAGTGGTAGGTGGTAGAGGCTTTGTCGAAGATGAGTTGATTGAAAAATTGAGGTTTTGCTTCTGGAATCTCAACTCTATTCCATTGATCTATATGCCTGTTCCTATACCAATACCAAGCTGTTTTGATGATTGTAGCTTTATAGTAAATTTTGAAGTCTGGTAATGTGATACCACCTGCTTTGTTTTTTTTTTTTTGCTGAAGATTGTTCTGGCTATTCTTGGTCATTTGTGTTTCCATATGAATTCCTGTGTTGTTTTTTTCTAGGTCTGAGAAGAATGTTGCTGGTAATTTGATAGATATTGTATTGAATCTGTAGATTGTCTTAGGTAAGATGGACATCTTCACAATGTTGATTCTTCCAATCCATGATCATGGTATATTTTTCCACTTTCATGTGTCATCTTTGATTTCTTTGAGCAGAGTTTTATAGTTTTCACTGTAAAGGTCTTTCACGTTTCTGGTTAGGAAGATGCCAGGTATTTTATTTTTTGTGTGGCTATTGTGAATGGAATTGTGCTTTTTATTTGGGTTTCTGTTTGTTTATTATTGGTATAAAGAAATGCAATTGTCTTTTGCAGATCTATTTTATATCCTGAGACTTTGCCAAAGGCCTTTATCAGTGTAAGGAGGCTTTTGACAGATTCTCTTGGGTTTTCAAGGTACACGATCATGTCATCTGCAAAGAGAGATAATTTGACTTCCCCTTTTCCTATTTGGATACCCCTGATTGCCTTCTCTTCTCTGATTGCTCTAGCCAGGACTTCCAATACTATATTGAACAGGAGGGGTGAGAGTGGGCATCCTTGTCTTGTTTCAGTTTTCAGGGAAAATGGTTCCAATTTTTGTCCATTTAGGAGTATGCTGGCTGTGGGTTTCTCATAGATGGCTTTTACTACTTTGAGGTATGTTCCCCATATGCCTAGATGTTCGAGGGTTTTTATCAAGAAGGGGTGCTAGATTTTATAAAAAGCTTTTTCTGCGTCCAATGATATAATCATGTGGTTTTTGTTTTGACATCTGTTGATGTATTTAATTACATTTATGGTTTTACGAATGTTGAACCAGGCTTGCATCCCAGGGATGAAACCTACTTGGTCATGATGGATGATTTTTGAGATGTGTTGTGGAATCCGGTTTGCTAGGATCTTGTTGAGAATTTTACCATCTATGTTCATCAAAGATACTGGCCTGTAGTTCTCTTTCTTTGTTGGATCTTTACCTGGCTTGGGAATCAGTGTGATGTTAGCTTCATAAAATGATTTGGGGAGGGTTCCATTTTTCTCAATCACCTGAAATACCTTCAGTAGGATTGTAATCAGCTCCTCCTTAAATGTCTTGTAGAATTCTGCTGGAAAGCCATCTGGTCCAGGGCTTTTTTTGTAGGTAGTTTTCTTATTACATAGTCAATTTCCTTGATTGTTATTGGTCTATTTAGGGTCTCTATTTCTTCTTGTTTCAACCTAGGCAGGTTGTGTGATGATAGAAAGTCCTCCATTTCCTTGAGGTTTTCAAGTTTGTTTCCACACAGGTGTACATAGTAGACTCTAATGATCGTTTGTATTTCTTCAGGGTCAGATGTGACTTCATCTTTTGTGTTTCTGATTGTGCTTATTTGGGTTTTTTCTTTTTTTTTCTTGGTCAGTCTAGCTAGGGGACCATTGATCTTGTTTATCCTTTTGAAGAACCAACTTTTTGTATTATCTTTTTGTCTTCTATGTCCTGGATTTGGGATTTTATTTTGGTGATCTAGATTCTTCTGCTGAAATTAGGGTTTTTGTGGTCTTGCTTTTCCAGCTTCCTTAGGTGGCTTGTTAGGCTGTTAATTTGTGCTTCTTCCATTTTCCTCATGTGCATTTGTAGGGATATAAATTCCCCTCATACTACAGCTTTCATGGCATCCAGTGATTCTGGTAAGATGTTTCTTCATTTTCACTTGTTTCCAGGTATCTTTTCATCTCTGTTTTGATTTCATCACTGACCCAGGAGTTGTTTAGCATCATGCTGTTTAGTGTCCATGTCTTTGTGGGTTTTGGGGGAATCTTGTTGGTGTTAATGTTTATTTTTATTCCACTGTGGTCCGAGAAGGTGCATGGTAAAATTTCAGTCCTTTTAGATTTGTTTATGCTTGATTTATGGCCAATTATGTGGTCGATCTTAGAATATATTCCATGTGGTGATGTGTGGTCTTTGGATGGAGAGTTCTGTAGGTATCAGTTAAGTCCTTTGGTCAAGATTCACATTGAGGTTCCGGGTCTCATTGCTGATTTTTTGTCCTGATGATCTGTCTAGGGTTGCGAGTGGGGTATTAAAGTTCCCAGTTATGATGGTGTTAGAGTCAATATCTTTCTTTAGTTTTCCTAGGAGTTGCTTTATAAAAGTTGGTGCACCTATGTTAGGTGCATATATGTTTAGGATAGATTTTTCTTGTTGATTGAGTGAACCTTTTATCATTAGGTAGTGGCCTTCTGTATCTTTTAAAATTTTTGATGGCTTAAATGGTATTTTGTCTGAAATTAGGATTGCGACTCCTCCTTTCTTTTGTGTTCCATTTGTCTGAAAATTTGTTTCCTATCCTCTTACTTTGAGTCTGTGCATGTTCTTTCTAGTGAGATGGGTCTCTTGAAGGCAGTATGTTGTTGCCTGGTGATATTTTATCCATTTTACCATTCTATGTCTTTTTATGGTGCATTTAGTCTATTCACGTTCAGGCTAATTATTGAAATGTGAGAGTTCGTCCTTATCATAAAGCTCTTATAGAGTTGTTCTTCCACTTGGTTTATTGTCTTTCTTTTGGTTTTGGGGTTGGTTCATGTGTATTTTATTCTTTTTCCTGTACTCTTGTGAAGAACATTGTTCTTTTTATCCCCTTTTCTTCTGTGTTTAGTACTTTCTTAAGTGTTTCATGTAGCGGTGGTTTGGGGGTAGCGTAAGTTCTTAGGGATTGAATATCTGGGAAAGGTTTTAATTCTCCCTCACTGATGAAGCTTTATCTGCCTGGGTAGGTTGTTCTTGGTTGAAATTGTTTATCTTTTAGGACATTGAAGATAGGGCTCCAAGCTGTCCTAGCCTGCAGGGTTTCTGTAGATAAATATGCTGCTATTCTAATTGGTTTTCCATGGTAGGTGATCTGGCCTTTTTCTCTTGCTGCCTTTAGGATTTTTTCTTTTATGTCTACTTTGTTTAGGTGAATTATTATGTGTCTAGGAGTTGGTCTTCTCATTTGTTGTCTTGCTGGGGTTCTCTGAATCTCTTGTGTTTGAATTTTTGCATCATTGATTAGATAACGGAAGTTTTCTTGAATGATCTTATGGAAGGTTTGTTCCATTGTGGTCTCTGTCTCTCTTTCTGCCTCAGGAAGGCCAATTACTCTTAGGTTCGGTCTCTTGAAGTAATCACTCATTTCTTGAAGGTTTTTTTTCTGTCTTTTTGAGCTTGTTTTCTTGTTTTTTGAGGGTTTGGGTTAGTTCTATATTTTGGTCCTCAAGCTCTGAGATTCTTCTGCTTGGGTAATTCTGCTTTCCATGCTTATCAGTTTTTATTTATTTCATTCACAGTATTCTTTATTACTGTTATCTCAGATATCAGCTCCTTTCTAGTTTCTTCTTGAGTCTCCTCAATTCTTTTTAATCTCTCCATTCATGTCTTGATATCTAGGTTTGTAGTTTGAGAGCAGTCATTCTGGGGGCTCTTCATTGTTTGCATTCCAAAGTCAGTTTTCTCAGTGTTTGCCCTCCCAGGGATCTGGGAGAGACCCATATTCTTCTTTTGGTTTTTCATTTGTGTAGATTTTTCTCTCTTCCCTGGAGCAAAAGAAGGAACAAAAGAGGAAAATAATGGAGGAAGGGGAGGTCAATAGGAAGTTAGAAAGAGAGAAGAGTGAGAGGGAAAACAGACATACATACCAACTAACAGGTGAAAAAGAGACACAAGGCCAGAGAGAAGTGAAAAAAAAAAAAACACAGAAGGAAAATTCCCTAAAGAATACTGGTAGCTACACAGAGACAGACCAATAAGATCATGAAATAGATAGTGTAAGTTAGAAAGCAAACAATAGTGAGCAAAACATACAGTCAGAATGATAAAACTAAAGGTCAAAATAAGAGATCAGATTACTTCTGTAATCTTTCCTTAGTGGCTAAAGTCACTTGAGCTCTGACATCTAGCCTCTCCCCTTTGTTTTTGTTGCAGGCAGTTAGCCTGCTGCCTGGGAGGTCTGTGACTCTTAGTTGTCTCAGTCTGTTCAGCGTAGGGGAGGGGCTTTGTCTCCTGTTTAACAATGTCACCGTGGGAACTGAGGTGGAGGCTCTTATAGGTGGGTCAGGTGATGCAAATCTGTCTGGAGAATGGTGGAGGTGGTAGCTGCACTTTCACTTTTAGGGATGCTCGTCTGGGTCTCTGGGTGGAATCAGCTGCACAGCTGGGCGCTGGATATGGGTGTCACCAGCAGGCTGGGGTGGAGGAGAGGGTTGGGTGTTCCCTCCTCTGGAGCTGGAAGCCTCCAATCAGCACCTTACACAAGCTTGGGGTTCTGCTCCCTTACACAAGCTTGAGGTCGCACGCTGAGTGCCTTAGCCAGAGTGGGCCCAGGACTCCAAAGCTCCAAAGCTCCAAAGGGCAGATGGTGGCCCTGGGTCCCTCACAGGGCACTTCAGCCAGAAATGGGACCGGTATCTCTGAGGTGTGGGTGCCCAGAGTCTCCCTGGGTGACCGGCAGTTTGGTGCTGGGTGCTGGGCAAGACGATGTAGCCAGGGAGGGAGCTGAGACCTGGGACTCCTGAGCAGGTGGAAGTCACATAAAGTGGAGCAGCTGCCACTGGTGGCCGCAATATCTGGCCCTGTGTGGGACCGAAGGTCCCCGGGCCTCATACCAGTGCAGCTGGCGGTGTTCAGGGGGCTGCGGGAAGAAAAGTTAGAGTCTTTTTGGGAACTCACGTTTGGAGAGTCTCACAAATCCACCTATGCCGTCACCATCTTGTTCTCCTTCCCCCTTAGATTTATTTTTAAGGCTGTGGACTGTCCCTGATCCCTGTGCCTCTTGTTTATCTATGACTATTGCTCATCCTGTTAGCCTCGGACACTGCTGTTGTTATCTATCCTCTATAAATTTAGGGTCAGGGATCTCTTTGGTAATTGGCCTCAAGATGTCTGTGACATCCATACAGTCCCCGCAACACTCTGTCCTGGCCACACTGACTTTCTAGTGTCCCACATCATCCTGCGAACTGACTGCTCTGTCCCATTTTGGGGTCAGGTGGGAATATCTATCTTAGGAGAACTCAGCTAAGACCCTTCTCCCACCTAATCACAGTTTTGTGCTACAACTTTTACTCTGTTACCACCACCTTCTCCCATGTGAAGTAGGCATTTCTCTAAATTAGAATGCACTGCTTTGCCTCTGAGCTAGAAGAGCAGGGCATGCATGTCTCACTCTTGCTTGCTTCTCTTCACCCAGACAGGAAGGATGGAATTTCCACCTCCTTAATGTTACACTGTGGTTCTGTGATCTGCTGCACCAGACCTGCCTCTTCACATGCTTAAATTGGGGCTTTGTGATTTAAACATCTCTCTCTTCTGAAAGCCTGGCTTCCAAGTTCACCATCTCCCTAAAGAGGTCATGAAAGTCAGCTCTGAGAATCAAAGCTGATCAATAGCATCTTCGTTCTAGGCTCTTTCTCTCCCTAGAACAATAAATCTCAAGGCTTTAAATCGGAGAAGAAAAGTAAGGACTTAAAAGGGGAAATTAAGAACATTGCTTTAATATTTGTAAAATAATATTCTCTGTTATGTTAATTTACCATTGTTTGTGAACTATAAAACCCATGCTTTTATAGTGAGGAGGTAGAAAGAGAGAGACAGATATATTTAAGACTCTGTGAGAGTGCTCATGGTAGTAGTACTGCTGTAGAAAATGAAAATATCCTGAACATTTTGTGATGTTGCCTGTATCACTTAGGTGTCCCCATTTTGAAAACTAATTAGAAAAAAAATTGCTTGAAATCCAACACATGTAGGTCTCATCCAGTGATACACTCAGAGTATTTATGGTAAAATCTAAAAGACTATTGCTATGTAGAATTTCTTTAAAATTTCAACATTTCTTTTAAGACCACCTAAAATGAATTATGCCACTGGAATCAGGCTGTCTGGATTTGAGTCTTAAAGCAGACCCACATGGCACATGAGCTTCGTATAACCACTTACCTTTGCTAAACCTCAGTTTCCTCATCTGTAAAATAAGGACTATATAATCAACAATAGTGTTTTATATGCCAGGCATTGTTCTAAGCACTTATATACTAACTTATTTAATTGCTAAATAGTCTTAGGATGCATTATTTTCATCTCAGTTTGCACTTGACAGAACCAGATCTCTGGGAGATTAAGTTACTTGTTTGTGATCACATAGTCAGAAATGTGAGATTAGGACCCAGGTAGTCTGGCTCTAGATCTGAATGATAGCAGCTTTTTTTTTTTTTTTTTTTAACATCCTCTATGCCAGACTCTGATCTGGGTTGGATCTGGGTCTGGGATCCCGTTTGATGGATTAGAAAAATATCTTGCCCAAACTGATACTACTAGGAAGTGCTGAACCAGATCAATGCAGTCTGGCTCCAGAGTTTGTGTTCTTAACCGTCATGATCTACTGCTTCAATGAGCAAGGACTGAAAAAAATCCATGTGAAGTACTTAGCAGAGCACCTGATAAGAGGAAATGCTCAATAAAAAGGAAGGAATTATTACCAACCAGGAAGCTCTATAAATTGGCAAATGGGAGATCCTTTGGCATGTTTACCTGTATAGTAAACATTTTGTTATACGTGTTATTCTGGCCCCATCATTTGGCTTTGCATCATTGCATTCACTCACTCATTCATTCAGTCAATTGGTCTTGCTTTGCACAGTGCTTTTACTGTGCTAACATCATGCTGAGCATTCCAGTATGTGATGTGGAGGCATCTTTTTGAAAAAAGGCTCATAGACTTGTCATATTGAAGTCAAAAAAGCACTAAACAAAATTTTAAAAATTCATATAAGCAATCGAGTTTTTCTAACTAGCTAATTTCAGTTGTTTGAAAGAGACTAGTTCTGAGATTTGGTGATGACAACAATACTGTGATGTTTGGCTCCTTCAGGCTGTGTTTGCACCTATTTTGTGACATTCTCACATGCATGACTTTGAAGTGCTTTATCTCAATTTGGAAGCTGTGCGCAAAAGCCTGTAGCTTTTCTGTTTGTTGTCCTGCTTGCTGTTAGCTCCTTAATTTTTAAAAAAATTTTTGCGTCGGGTTTTCACTGTGGCACGATCACAGCTCACCACCACAGCCGCGACCTACTGTGCTCAGGCGATGCTCTGCCTCAGCCTCCCAAGTAACTGGGACTATGGGTGCATACCACTATGTCGGCTAATTTTCTGATTTTTTGTAGAGATGAAGTTTTGCTATGTTGTCCAGGCCAGTCTTGAACTCCTGGGCTCAAGAAACCCTCCTGTCTTGGCCTCCCAAAGTGCTGGGATTACAGGCATGAGCCACCATGTCCAGCCTTCTTAAATATTTTTAAAATAAAGTTTCTGTTCCAAATGCCACTTAACTTCTGCTAAGGGGAGGACATTTGTACATCCTAAAAACCACAGACTTCATAATCAGAATGTAAGTTGAAGGCCAATTTTCATAGCTCTCTAATCTCTAGCAAGTTATGCAACTGAGCTGAACCTCTGTTTTCTCATTTATGGAATGGAGATAGTAATTTCTATCTTGGAGGATTGTTGAGTGGTTTTATATAAATTAAGTAGTGAAGGAGAAACCTCCAACACTACCTTTCTTCTCTAAGACACTCTGCTTGGGTGTGTATTTCAGTTGTTATTTTCCTAATAATACTTACATCTTTTTTGGTTTGAGGTTGTAACCAGTTGGTTATTCTTTTTTTAAATTAATTTGCTTTTGTATAACTGAATCTCCTTTTTTTCTTCCAGTTTTCCACGTAATGATAAAAAGAGTGATGCAATGCAATTTTAGACTGATATAAATACATATTTAGGGAGAATAACTTATTATTTTATGGATATCAATAGAATAGATTAGAAAGAATGGCATTGAGACAAAAGTGACCCAAGTAGAATTTTAACATAATAAAAAGGGGAAAGGTAAGAATGATGAAAACAGATTTTTTATAACAGAATTGTAAAAGCAAAATTTTAAACTAGAATCAAAACAATGCTAACTGCCTTGACTTTTGCAAGTCAACATTTAAGATTACATTAAAAAATTATAAAATACATTGAATCTTTTGAGGGGTCCTTAAAAGACAAAGGGAGTCCCCAAAGGCCATCACAGTAATTCCATTTACAGCATCTCTACTGGGCAGTCATCCAGGCTTCCCTTATAGAGAGAAGGGGCTCCCTTTGTGAAGTGGCCGTTCTAATAGATACAAAGTACTCTGTCTGATCACGGTTCCCATTCACAAAATCGACCACTCTCAGAAAGATCACATAAGTGATTTTTATCTTTTATAAGTACTTCAAATAGCCAAAGATGGTCCTTTCTTCAAGTTAAACATCTTCTTCTCTTGTAACCTGTTCTCTACAGATTGCCAATGTCTCCCGCAAAATGGACAACACAGAACAGACATAACTGACAAGTATTTTTTATGCAAACTGTTGTCAAGTCAGATATCCTGTAGCCTATTGTCAAGTGAATTTTTTTCCACCTAAAACTGAATCATGTTGTTAATTCCCAAGTTAGGGTTTATTTTGTTTTATTTTTATTCTTTTTTTTTTGAGTCAGAGTCTCACTTTATTGCCCAGACTTGAGTGCAATGGCACACTCATGGCTACCACAGCCTCGACCTGCTGGGCTCAGGCAATCCTTCTGCCTCAGCCTTCCAAGTAGGAACTATAGGTGCACACCACCACACCCAGTTAATTTTTTTGATTTATTGTAGAGATGGGGGCTTGCAAGTTTTCCCAGGCTGGTCTTGAACCACTGGGCTCAGGCAATCCTCTCACCTCAGCCTCCCAAAGTGCTGGGATTACAGGTGTGAGCCACCATGCCTGGCCCAAATTAAGATTTAAACTGAGGTCTGTATGATTTCAAAGATATGCTTTTCTAGCACCATATTATTCCACTATAGGGACAGTCTACACTGTACTTCTGCCTGTAATACGTTCATTCATTGCAAATTTTATCTCAGTTGTCCAAAGTCAGGATTGTACTTTTTGCTCCTCAGGCATTGCCCTGCCACCCAATTCAGACAGTTCTTTATGATCTCAGGCATACATTTACTAGGAAGAAAGTGGAGGTGAGGGTCCAGGTTGTGATGTGTAAGTTTACTTCATTTTATTTAGAATAATTTAAGCTAACAGAGAGAACCCCATCAGCAATGCCATTGAACCAAAAATATTGGTAATATTTTCACAAAGCTTATTTATTTAAAATGGAGCTGGAATTATTTCAGGATTAGATATTTAGAGATCTTTAAGTAGTGTCAACTTTTCCTTAATCAGGAAATTCTATAAATCTCTCAAAATATATTTGTTTCCCAAGAGTTTTTGGTAGAATTCAAATTCATTCAAATTCATAATATACATTTAAAAATGTGGGGTTTTTTTCATGTTAGGTGCTTCTGGAAATTTATAAACAAGAAAATACTTCGGAATTGGGTTTTTCACTTTCAGATAGCTTGCTTTCCATCAAGTTATAGTTTACTATATATTTTCTAATTGTACATTGATCATAGAGATAAGTGTTTTCTTAATAATTTTCAGCAGACACATTTACAAAAGCTAACTAACATTACATCTCTTCTAAGAATCTCCCTGAGGATTTCCTTGTTTCTGAGTTTTGAGGACAGACTACATGATACCTAATGACCGAGAGGATTAATTTACGTTATTTTTAGAAACATAACTTCCTACATGTCATATCCAAGTTCTAGTCAACAGTTTTAACTTTTGCAAAAACAAAAACAAGCTTTATTTTCTTTACCTAATACCCACAAGCCCTGATTAGGCTTTTGTTTTTGTTGTTTTTAAATACCATTTTATTTTCAATAATGCTTCTGTGATTTTACTTTTTTTCATTTATGATAATAGCATGAAACACCTAACACATTAACTAAACTGTATTCCTTTTATGACTCTTATTTTCTCAAGAATACAAATCAATAAAGTCTGCCAAGCACAGTGAGTACTTTGGTGTAGTTGAATGTCAGGAAATTCGGTATATTTAATTGGAGCATGTATTGAAGTAATATGGTGAAATCACTTAAAAATAGATAGCTGTTGTACTAACTAATTTATTCCTCATCATGCACTTATCGGCACAGGAGTGCATAATAAAATTCTTGTTGAAGCACTTGTGTTTCCTGTCCTTATTCTTAAAGTTACTTTGAAATTTGAGAGAAGCATTGCAGCTGCTGGCCACAGCGCTGCCAAATAGGACATATGTTTAAAGCAGAGAATGGTGCTAGATTCTTACAGAAAATACATGGGGTCTGGTAGCCTCATAAATAACTAACAAAAAAAAATGGAGATTGTTGAATGATGTTTAGACTCAGAAAATTAGAGAATCAGAGAATCTTAATGATGAAAGAACACCTATCTTTGCATCTATTAAGAATATCTGAGAGCTTAACTCATTTGCCTTCCAGGTAGGTGATTTAAACAAGTGACTTTTCAGGTGACTGGAGTGCACATATCCACTCACAGGAGGAGGGTCCCATTCAGCACCAGCATGCTGTTACCATTGGGGAATGCAGACTGTGCTGTACACCATCAGACTTCTCAAGAAAAGAGAGAAATTTGAAATTTAATGTTTTTGGTCACTGCACACAATTACACAAGTTGCGAAGGTACAGCTGTACAGCAGTGTGCAGGACCGTGCGACTATTTGTGAGCTGAACCAATGATTGCACCACAGCTAAATTCGACCCTTTGGGAGGCAGTTGCAACCTTGTGGTTTAGACTGTTAGAAAGGTTTCATTATTATTATTATTGAACCGAAATCTTTTTCAGTAGCTTTGATTCCTTGGATCTTGAGGTCATGTTGAACGAATATCATCTTTACATACTTACACAACAGTCTTACAAATATTTGAAGTCAGTTATCCTATTTCTTTACCTAAATTTAGGGTCTAGGGAGCCAAAGAAATAAATTAGGTCTGTTATGAATGAATGATAATTAATGTAAGGGAACTCCAGTCCTCACTTCTTCCTCATTTGAGGGTTAGCATCACTTAATGCATTTTAGAATCTTGCCTTAAATCTAAGTCAGGAGGACTGGTTTATTGTTTGGAGAATCTGTCAATCTCTGGCTGACCTGGTGGATATTTCTAAAGGTCTACCAGCTGCGGACTTCTTTCTGCCAAGTCCTTGAACCTGTGAGAGTGTGGCTGGCAGGGTACTGGGTGAGTGGGATCCTAAAATAGTCTGTTGTGTCCACACCTGGTGTTCAGGGAACTTGGAGAGAATTTAAACTCTCAGTGACTTCATGAGCTTTAGATTATATTCTCTCTTGCTAATTCCCTCTGTATGTGACTGGTGTCTATTAACTCAAAAGGCCGTGCTTAAAAACAGGTAGTGAAGACTAACAAGTTTGTGCTGGGCACAGTTCCAAGTGCTTCATGTATATTAAGTCATTTAATCCTCACAATGACTCTGAGGTATTGGTATTATTTTTTTTTACAGACAAGAGAACTGAGGACAAGCAGCGTTACCTAGGTCACGCAGTTAGTCAGCGATAAATCAGGAATCTTACCCAGGCATTTGACTCCAGGGTTTGTTTCTCTTCCTTCCTGTAGCTCACGTAGGTCCCTGGGCCTTCACTACCAGTTGAGATTCCTTCGCATATTAGAACTGGACTGTGAAAAATGCCCATTTTGATAGAGATCCTGATCCACTCTCTGCCCTGCATCTAGTCCTATGCCAGCTTGACCTCTCTGTGTGCTTCACGCCACCTCTACACCATCCCACAATGACAGTGACAATCACCCCTGTGTGTTCTTGCAACGGCCAAGGAAGTCTTGTTGCTTTTTGCAGATCAGCCTTGCAATCCTGGCCCACTCAGTGTTGACTCTAGGCTCTGTAACTTTAGAACTTTGTGCTTGGTTCCCTTTGAAGTTGAACCTTGGCTTGACTTGACTAGATTTGCCTTTCTGGCATTTAATACCTCATGCTTACCTGGTCCTGCTGAACCGCAAACCAACATGGGTTTGCCTTTCGATTCCACAACCTAATAGCTGTGAACAAGTTAAGTCTCTAATTGAGGTTTACCCCTTAGCAAAGTGGAGAAATTATACCTTGTTTATTTGGTTATAAGGATGAACAATCTACATAAAATGTCTAGTACAGTATCTAGTACAAAGTAAGTGTTAAAACAATACTTCCTTCTAAAAAATTAATTTTAAAGTTGTAAAATTCAGGATTAGGTACACAAAAGGTCATAGTACAGGTAAAGTTTGGGCCTGACTTTGGTCCCCACTTCACCTGGTGTGAGATCAGGTACCCTTATTAATGAAGTGTGCTCCCCCACTCCAGACAGTGTCCCACTACTGACAATCTCTTTCTTATAGTATTATAACTGTTCAGGGTATGCTTATGAGTAAGAACATGTGGTACTCAGTTCTTTGTTTCTGTGATATCTCACTGAGTATGATAGACTCTAAATCCATCCAAGTTGCAGCAAAGTTCATAATGTTGTCCTTCTTTATGGCTGCATAATATTACATCGTGTATATGTACCACATTTTAAAAATCCAGTCTATTTTTGATGGGCAATATGGTTGGTTCCATGTTTTTGTTATGGTGAATAGTGCTGCAGTAAACATGCATGTGCAGGTATCTTTTTTGTAGAATGATTTGAGTTCCTCCAGGTATATGCCCGGAAGAGGGATTGCTGGGTGGTATGGAAAGTCAATTTTTAGATCTTTTAGGAATCGCCACACTGTTTTCCACAGACATTGTAGTAGTTTACACTCCCACCAACAGTGTAGAAGTGTTCCCTTTCTGCCACATCCTCTCCAGCATTTGTTATTTTTTTAGTTACTGATGATGGCAATCCTGATCAGAGTTGTGGCATCTCAGTGTGATTTTAATTTTCATTTTTTTGGTGATTAGTGAGGCTGAGCATTTTTTCATGTGTCTGTTGGCTGCTTGTATGTCTTCTTTTTTTTTTTTTTTTTTGAGTTGGAGTCTCACTCTGTCACCCAGACTGGAGTGCAGTGGCTGCTCCCGGCCACCGCAGCCTAGACCTGCTGGGCTCCAGCGATCCTTCCGCCTCAGCCTTCAGAGTAGCCGGAATTACAGGCATGCGCTACCACGCCCAGCTGATTTTTTGATTTATTGTAGAGATGGGGTCTCACTGCCCAGGCGGGTCTCGAACCCGCGGGCTCAGGCAATCCACTCACCTCAGCCTCCCAAAGGCGCGGGATTACAGGCTGAGCCACCGAGCCCGGCTGTATGTCTTCTTTTGGGAAATGTATATTCATGCCTTTTGCCCACTTAATAGGGCTGTTTGTTTTTTTTCTTTTCAGCACATTTGAGTTCCTTGTAGATTCTAGATGTTAGGTCTTTGTCAGATAAACAGTTGGCAAATATTTTTTCCCAGTCTGTGTCTTCCAGCTCTCTGGATGGTTTCTTTGGCTTTGCAGAAGCTTTTCAGTTTGATGAGGTCCCACTTGTCTATCTTATCTCTTATGGCATGGGCTCTTGGGTTTTGATCAGGAATTGGTTGCCAGTTCCAATTTCCATAAGAGTGTCTCCTGCATTTTCTAAGGTTCTTATAGTTTGAGGATTTACATTTAGGTCTCTGATCCATTTAGAGTTGATTTTTGTGTATGGTGCTAGGTAAGGCTTTTGTTTTAATCTTCTGCATGTGGTCAGCCTGTTTTTCCAGTACCAATTACTGAATAAGTTTTCCTCTCTCCAGTGATTGCTAGTAGAGGCTTTGTCGAAGATGAGTTGGTTGAGAAATTGAGGTTTTGCTTCTGGAATCTCTACCCTGTTCCATTGGTCTATATGCCTGTTCTTGTGCAAATACCAGGCTGTTTTGATTATTGTAGCCTTATAATGAAGTTTAAAGTCTGGAAGTATGATACCTCCCACCGAAACAATACTTCTTATTATGAAGTGATCCATCCTAGACCTTGAATTGCAGGATAGAGCACTGAAGAAGCAGGATTGTGCGGAAGTCATGTGACAGAAGGGTGGCAACCAATTGCCCATGTGGGCAGTGACAGTGGTGACAGCAGAAGCATTGGGATGCTTGCAAGGAAGTTGCTGGGTTAGTAAGTACAAATACTTTAGGCCTCTTCGTCCTTATTTAAATATCCCCTTAGAAATGTGACTTTAACTTGCATTCCTATGATCACGAACATATCTAGTTCAATCCCATTATTTCTAGAAACTGTGCTTCTATAACATACATTACCTCAAAATTGTTAAATAGAGAAAAAATGTCAATACATTATGGAATTTAGTCTGATCATAAGCAATTTCACCACAGTTGCCTACAAGTGACAAAAACAAAGTGCAAATTATATCAAGACAGTGGGCAGCCACAAGCCTCCGGGGAATAAGATGCCATGTATGGTACTCATTCGCCTCCGGGGATTCCTCTGGATCAATTTGGCCATACTCTGTCTTGAATATGCGCATTGCTCAGTTCTCCCCTATCCTTCTGCAGTGTTTGTCCTGGTCTCCGTGATTCAACAAGTCAGATCTTTCCGTACACACTACACCCTTTATTAAGTTAGCTTTCACTTTCTTTTAAAAATGATACAATCCTATGCCTACTGTAACATTTCTTTACTGTTATGGCTTTTTGCTTGTTTAATTAAGATTGTTGTTGCTTTTGTTAGTTCTCCAGTTTCAACATTACACGGGTTTTGTGTGACTGACCTTAATCCTATTTTTTCCATGAACCCTGTTATTTTTAGAGTGCAGTTTAGCAGAAAGGGAGATTTCTTAGGAAAGCTGCATTGGGATAAGCAGAAGCACTGGTAATTCCCTCACTTTCCCAGTCAGATCAAATCCTTGAGGGACTTGTTAAACACAGAACTCACCTCAAATCTGATTCAAATCTCCAGAGGACAGCTCTGGAAAGTTTTTAATATTCAACCCAGGTGATTCTTATGTTATGCAAATTAGGTAAACTGCCCTACAGCAGCTGGGAATAGTCATGCATTTTTTAAAAAACAGGAACATTTTTTACATTTATTTATAGTTAACACAGGATTACCTTCAATAAACCCCCCACCCCTTATAAATTAGTTACACCTATACCACCTTATTACTTCAGTTGTCCTGGTCTGTACAAGAATGCTATCATAAGTAAGTCAAAAAACAACAAGTGCTTGCATGGCTTTGGAGAAAAGGAGTCACTTCTACACTGTTAGTGGAAATGTAAGCTATTTCAACTTCTGTGGAAAGCAGTGTGGTGATTTCTCAAATAACTACAAATTGAGCTTCCATACAATCCAGTAATCTGCCTTCTAGGAATATACACAGAGGAATATAGATCACTCTACCAAAAAGACACCAGCACATGCATGTTTATTACAGCACTTTTCACAATAGCAAAAGTATGGTACCAACCCATATGCCCATCAGATGGGGAATGGATAAAGAAAATGTGGCATATATACATGAGGGACCATTATGTGGCCACAAAGAACAAAATCATGGGCTTCACTACAACTTGGATACAATGCAGCTGAAGACCATAATACTAAGTGAACTGTCATAGAAACAAAGAGCTGAATACTGCATGTTCTCATTCATAAGTAGGCCCTGATCACTGGTCACACGAACACAGTAGTGGGATCAGCAGACACTGGACAGTGCTGGAGAGGGGAGGGAGGGAGGAAGGTGAAGGACATGTGGCGACACTCTGAGTACCTGGTCCACTATCGGGGGAAGAGAGAGCCAGCTAGAAGCCTAAACTTCCCCTGCATGCAACTACTTATGTAGTGAATCCTCACTTGTACCCCACAACTCTAAGATTAAAAATTTTTTTTTTAAAAAAGAATGTTTTATTTGCAGTGATTCTTTCTAAAGCAAATCTTTGCAGACTTCATTATATTTACTCACAACAGCATTGACCCCAATCAGCCTGTGTAAATCATCTGCTAATATTTTCTGGAGAATATTACCAAATATGACATAACACAAGCTTTCTATATAAATGATATAGATGGGATAAGTGAGTTTTTAAACTGCTTCACAAATTCTAGATGCAAATCTTATGAAGACAGTGTTCAGATGAAAGGAAGGATAAATACAGGGATGGGGAAAAGAAAAAAGATCAAGAACATTTAAATGCAATTAGGCAGAAAATCACCTTACATAAAGGTAGTTTCTGTTTCTTTTAGCATTTTTTTGTTTGTTAACTTGGTTTAATCCTGAATTTTTTTAAAGAGGAAACTATGTTTTGTTTATTTTTTTTCTGTTTTTGCTAAAGTACAGAAAATACACATTATAGGACTATCATAAAAGATGTGTTGTAAACTGTGTAATTTGTTGCAATGCTCTAGAAACTCAGAGTAATAAAGATAAACCAACTCATAATGGCCATGCTTGAATTCCAGAAATACTTTTCTTCCATAACAGCCTTGTTCATTGCTCTTCTACTTACACTTTTGAGGCCAGAAACCCCACAGTTTATATCAACATTCAACTGGGTTTGCTGTTACTTCTTCTGCTTATTAAAGAGAAACACAACATATGTCAGTCTATGTGCAATAGAAATCTTTCTTAAATTAATAACACTACACTCTTTGTTATAATTTAAATGTTGATGGATGAAAGAATTTGAATGCATAGTAGTTTGGGTTGATCATTTTGAAGAACTAATGCAATACTTTTCAGGACTTTAAATCAAGAGCAGCCTTGAACTTCAGCTTTCATAGTGCACACCAGTCATTCTGTGGTTCAAGCAATAAAGTATTCTACCCCCACAGGATCTGGGAGAGGACATCTGGTATGGTGCTGTACACAATAATATGTTATTTTGGGTCTTCAGCTGAGACCCTTCATATTTGTAGAACTGATTATGAGAAATCAGTCTTCTCATGGTCTGGCTGTTATTTATTACACCTAAGATCCTAAGTGGTGAGTCTTGGGCATGCCAAAATTTGGAGAACTGCTACTGCCATTTGGAAAGTTATTCTTATACCATTTTCAATGAGTCAGGTCAAAATTTCCCGGTTGTTTTCTCTACCCACAACAAATGCATGAGACCCTAGCAAAGCCCCTTTCACTAGCAAAATTTCCTTTGCTTAATTATAGATACATGATATGTTAGTTAGACTTATGTTTGGTATATCAGAATTATCCACATGAGCCCGAGGACACTATACTTTAAGGACACTATACTTCAAGCTACATTAACAAGAGGGGCAGAGCTGAGACCAACAGGAACTCTGATGATTTAGAATTTAAAATGCTTACAGAATTCTCTCTTTTCCATCATTTTAACTGAACATTTGTTTCCCATTTCCAACTTTCCACATTCATCTTAAAAAGGTTGACAGTTGTAATGGATGCCACAGTGTACCATACAGGTCTGGGAAACTCATCCCTTCAGATGCTGGGTGTTTTTCCCATTGCAGGCAGTGCCCTTACCCAAAGTCTTATCCCTTCTTAGAGGCAGCCATTCCAATAAAAAATCACAATCTCTTACCCAGTTTCCAGAATTAAGCCACTTTTTTTTTTAAAAGAATGGAACACATATAGAAGCAAACTTTGGAGATAGTGTGGATTTTGTTCCAGACCATTCAATGAAGCAAATATCATAACAAAAAAGGTCACATGGATTTTTTAGTTTTCCAGTGCATATGAGACATGTTTATATTATACTGTAGTATATTAAGCATGGTGTAGCATAATGTCTAAAAAACAATGTACATACCACTTTATTGCTAAAAATGCGAACAATTATCTGAGCCTTCAGGGAGTCATAATCTTTTTGTCTCAGTGTTGATGGCTGATGACTGATGAGGGCGATAGTTGCTGAAAGTTGGGGTGGTTGTGGTGATTTCTGAAAAAAAGACAGCAGTGGAATTTGTTACACTGATTGACTCTTTCATAAAGATTTCTTTGTTCCGTGTGATAGGGTTTTGTAGCATTTAGCCCACAGTAGAACTTCCACATAAATTGAAGTCAATCCTTTCAAACTCTGCCACTGCTTTATCAACTAAATTTATGTAACATACTAAATACTCTATTGTCATTTCCACAATGTTCACAACATCTTCAGGAATAGATTTCATCTCAAGAAATGCGATGAGAGTTATTCTTATACCATTTTTCGTGAGTCAGGTCAAAATTTCCTGGCTGTTTTCTACAAATGCATAAGACCCTAGCAAAGCCCTTTTCACTAGGAAAACTTTCTTTGTTTAAATATAGATACATTATATGTATCTTTCTTTGCTCATCCATAAGAATCAACTCTATATCCATGAAAGTATTTCATGAAATTGCAGCCATTCAGTCCCATCTTGAGGCTCAACTTCTTACTCTAGTTCTCTTGCTGTTTTCACCACATGCAGTTACTTCCTCCACTAACATCTTGGACCACTCAAAGTCACCAGTGAGAACTGGAATCAACTTCTTCTAGACTCCTGTTAATGTTGATATTTTGACCTTCTCCCATGAATCACAAATGTACTTAATGGCATCTAGAATGGTCAATTCTTTCCAGAAAGTTTTTAATTTATTGTGCCCAGATTCATCAGAGGAATCACTATTTATAGCAGTTATAGCCTTACAAAATGCATTCTTGAAATAACAAGACTTGAAAATCAAAATTACTTTTTTGATTCATGGGCTGCAGAGTGGATGTTGTGTTAGCAGGCATGAGAACAACACTCATCTCCTTACACATCTTTATCAGAGCTCTTGGGTAACTAGATGTACTGTCAATAAGTAGTCATGTTTTTAAAGGATTTTTTTTTTTTTTTGAGCAGTGGGTCTCAACAGTGAATTTAAAGTGTTCAGTAAGCCAGGCTGTAAGCAGATATGCTGTCATATAGGCTTTGTTATTCCATTTATAAAGTATAGGCAGAGTAAATTTAACATGATTATTAAGGCCTCAAGAATTGTCAGAATGGCAAAGGAGCACTAGCTTCAACTTAAAGTCACCAACTGTATTAGCCCCTAACAAGAGAGTCAGTCTGACCTTTGAAGCTTTGCAGACAGGCATTGACTTTTCCTCTCTAGCTATGAAAGTCTTAGATAGCATCATCTTCCAACAGAAGCCTGTTTCCTCTCTGTGAAAAATCTGTTGTACATGAAGTGATCTTTATCCATTATCTTAGTTACATCTTCTGGATAACTTGTTTCAGTTTCTCCACCAACACTCAAGCCTTCACCTTGCACTTTTATGTTATGGAGTTGGCTTCTTTCTTAAATCTTATGAACCAACCTCTGCTATCTTCCAACTTTTCTTCTGCAGCTTCCTCACCTCGACTTTCATAGAATTGACGAGAATTAAGTCCTTATTCTGGATTAGGCTTTGGCTTAAGGGAATGTTGTGGCTGTGATGTAAATTTTTCAGGTCAGCCTGGGCTTCAAGAGTGTCAAGAGTGCTCAGTTGGTCAGCCAGCCAAACCCCAGAGAGCCTCATCCAATCAGTAGAAAACCTAAATAGAACAGATTAGGCAATAAGGAATTCTCCCAGCAAACTGCTTTTGGACTCAAACTCTTCACTGGATATCCAGCCTGCAGGCCTATCCTGCAGATTTTGAACTTATCTAGCCTTCTCAATTGCATGAGTGAATTTCTTCAAATAAATCTCTACACACACACACACACACACACACACACACACACACACACACACATACACACACAGAGAGAGAGAGAGAGGGGGAGAGAGAGAGAGAGAGAGAGAGAGAGAGAGAGAGAGAGAGAGAGCTGTCCCGTTATTTGTTGAGCTGACAATTAAGTTTGGGAACTCATCGCCGCGTCCTCATGTTGGCAGCACTGTACAAATAACTGTATTGGAACACTCTCCCTACTCACTTGATCTGGCCCCCAATGACTTTTTTCTTTACATGAAGATAAAGGAAATATTGAAAGGAATGACATTCAGGACATCAAGGGTAATATAATGACTGCTCTGATGGCATTCTAGAAAATGTGTTCCAAAATGACTTTGATGGGTGAACTAGGCACTGGTGTTGGTGCAGCTTCCCAAGGGGAGTACTTCGAAGGTGACTATATGATATGCAGCATTGAGGTACATAGTACTTTTTCTAGGATAAGATCGCAAACTTAATTGTCAGACCTCGTAGGCAAACTAGAATCCTGGACGAACTTGGTCTGGAACTTATTATATGATATAATGGATCCAAGTGGCATACATGACTGGGGTGGGTGCTTTGATGTGCCACACAGATTCCCTCTTCATGTCTGAGGCAAGCATAATCCCAGCCATTGAAAGTGATGGCTGACTGCTCACAGGTGAGTCAACTCCTCAGGAATTGCTTTCAGCTGAGGACAGCTACCTTTGCTAAAGTTACACAACGCTACCTTGTGGCAGCCCATTTATAATGCCTGGTCTGCTGAGGGGAGATAAAAATCAAACCCTCTTGCCTCTGGGAAAACAACTCTAAAGGGCATCTTAACTCTAGCCTCCCTATTTTTTGAAACTATATCAACTGTTCAACTTATTCCTTTGCTCAACCTACTTCTTTCTCTTCTGGTGGTGTTGATTAAAAGGCATTAACTTCCTGCCTGCAAATCTCCATCTCAGGGTCTGTATCCTGCAAACCCACCTAAGGCAATTACTAAAATGAATATGGTGCTAGATGTAAAAATCTATGGCTGCTATCTTGTTTAAGATTCTCTAAGTTCTCTTATTACCTATTCTGGGTGACAACATTACATTCTACCTTAAACAAACAGCAGAAAAGCCTGAACATCAGAAGTTTACTGATACCTTTCTTTTTCTCTTCTTGAAACCCAGTTCATTTAAAAAAAATGAACCTTGAACTAATTATTATTATCATTATTACTATTTTTTTTGAGTTGGAGTCTCACTCCATCTCCCAGGCTGGAGTGCAGTAACACTCTTACAGCCACTCCAGCATCAACTTGCTGCCCTCCAGAGATCCTTCCACCTCAGCCTTCCAAGTAGCCAGAACTACAAGCACATGCTACCACACCTGCCTAATTTTTTGATTTATTGTAGAGATGAGGTCTCACCGTGTTGCCCAAGTTATTCTCGAATCCATAGGCTCAGGCAATCCTCTCACCTCGGCCTCCCAAAGTGCTGGAATTACAGGTTTGAGCCACCATACTTGGTCCATTATTACTATTTTAACATAAATTTTTTTTTTTTAGTTTAGATACACTGTCCCTCTCACCTGGGCTGGGTACTGCAATTGGTTTTTCATTGATCGCCTGCCACCTGGCTCTTAAAGACTATTAAATCATGGTATATAATATTATCTGATTGGTTTCCACTAAATTCTATGTTGTAATAACACTCTCTGCTTATAAACATGAACAAGCTCAATGGGTGCGGTGACTCACGTCTGTAATCCCAGCACTTTGGGAGGTGGAGAAGAGAGGATTGCCTGTGTCCAGGAGTTTAAGACCAGTCTGGGCAAATTTTTAAGATCTTGTCTCTACAGTAAATAAAAAAAATTAAAAAGAATTGCCAAGTGTGGTGGCACATACCTGTGGTTCCAGCTTTTCGGAAGCTGAAGCAGAAAAATTATTTGAGCCCAGCAAGTTGAGGCTGCAGTGACTGTGAGTGTGCCACTGCACTCCAGTCTGGGTAACAGAGTGAGACTTCTACACACACACAAAAAAAAAAAAAGAAAAGAAAAGAAAAGAAAAGAAAGAGCTCAACTATGCAGATGCAGAAACTATATCTCTTTGTATGGCGTCCTAAAGGCCCCAACATTCCTGGCTATATTCATCTCTCACTAATCTGTTTAACAAACACTTATTGAACATCGACAAACATAAAAATCCAAGGCCCTGCCTTCAAGTTCTCAGAGTAGTTTTGAAAACTTTTTTGCTGCCACATTCTATGTACAATACTCTCCCTTGAGTAAATTCCCTTATGAATATCAGTCCTTTAACATAATTAGATAATATTCAAGTACATAGAAAAATATAGAGAATTAGAAAATAACTGTGTACCAGATTTTAACATTTTGCCATACTTATTTAACTTTAGTTTTTTGATCATTAATATTTTAGAGATATTTCTGTATAGATTTTTCATATCTCATTCCATGCTCTTTCTTGGGATGAACATTTTTTTTTTTTGAGTTGTAGTCTCACTCTGTTGTCCAGACTGGAGTACAGTGGTCAGTGGCACAATCAAGGCTCACCACAGCCTCAACCACCTGGGCTCAGGAAATCCTCCCTCCTCAGGTTCCCAAGGATCTGGGACTATGCATGGCTAATTTTTGGGGGTTTTTTTGGTAGAGATGAGGGTCTCATCACATTGTCCAGGTTGGTCTCAAATTCCTGGGCTCAAACAATCCTCCTGCTTCGACCTCCCAAAGTGCTGGGATTACAGGCATGAGCCTCTGTGCCTGGCCTGAGGTAACTATTACACTGAATTTGGTTTTATTTTTACATGTATTTTTAGCAATGTTACTATATATGCATGGATCCATAAATAATATGTTTTATGTTATACTGCTCATTTTTCCTCTTTCTGTAGTCAACAAAATATTAAGATTTATTATGTTGAAGTATATTCTACTTTTCTTGTACTGTCTACTGTATTTGTATATATATCCCATTTTCATTGGTATGACTGCTTAAAAATGCTTTCCTTTTTTTTGCTAATTTTTCGCAGAGTTTATGAATGCTATTTATAGTCTTTTAAAACACTGGCTTTTGATTTTTGTGTTTCTTTTCGTAGTTCATATGTTTTCTAATTTATTCATTTATGCTCATATCTTTATCATTTCCTTTCTTCTAGTTTTTGTTTCTCTATTTTTAACATCTTTAGTTGGATATTTAGCTCAATAATTTTAATCTTTTTTCTTTTCTCATGCAAGGATTTAAAGCTAAAAATTTATTTTATGTACTGTCTTATGTACTTTGCTATGTAACAGTTTTGTTATCATTAAATTTTGAGTTTTTTAAATGATCATTTTTGACCTATGAATTATTTAGAAGTATGTGTGTTTGTATTTGCATTTCCACATGTATGGGGAGATTTTGTGCCTGGTTTTATGTTATTATTATTATTATTTTTTTACAGAGTAGTCTTTGTCAATTTAAGGTTTACGTTGTAATATAAAGTGTAAATTGTTGTGAATGTTTCATATGTACATGTGTATTTACAAAGTGGGGATTTCATAGTTCTATGTATGGTCATTAAACACAGTATGTACGGTGCCATTCAAACTTTTCACTTTTTAAATTCTCTTTTTTATTTGCTTTTCTATTATTGAGACATGTGTATTAGTGTGGTCTACTATGATTGCAAGTTACTCAATTTACTTTCTAATTTTGCAAATTTGCACTTAATATTTTAAGGCTATGTTACTGGGTACCTATGTATTAATCAGGATGGACCAGATTATGCTGAAGTATCAAAAAGTTCCCAAGTCTTAGTGGCTTAAAACAAGATTTATTTCTTTATTTATATTTATTTAATTAGAATCAGTAGGGATAGAATTGGATTAATTTTCTTTTTCTTTTTTTTCACAAATACAAATATTTATGCAGTGTTTCCTATGAACCAGGCTCTGTGCTACATACTTTAAACACAGTACATCACTTTACTTAATCCCTTTGCAAAACTCAATTAGGATGGGCATTATAATTTTTATCCCCATTTCTTTTTTTTTTAATTGTAAAGATCTGAGGTACAATTAAGGATTAGTACATAAATGGTCATCATACAGTTGAAGTTTGGGCCTCCCTTTGGTTCTCACTTCACCTGGTTTGGGATCAGGTACCCTTATTGATGTTATATGTTTGCCCCTCCCCTGGCAGTGTCCTGCTACTGCCAATCCCTGTCTTATAGTATTGTGATAAATGTTCAGGATCCACTTATGAGTGAGAATATGTGGTACCCAGTTCTTTGTTTCTGTGATAGATCACTGAGCATGATAGACTCTAAGTCCATCCAAGTTGCTGCAAAGTCCATAATTTTGTCCTTTATGGCTACATAATATTCCATCATGTATATGTATAACATTTTTAAAATCCAGTCCACTTTTGATGGGCAGCATGGTTGGTTCCATATTTTTGTTCTTGTGAATAGTGCTGTGATAAACATATATGCGCTCTTATCTTATTGTAGAACGATTTGAGTTCCTCTGGGTATATTCCCAGTAGGGGGATTACTGGGTTGTATGGAAGGTCAATTTTTAGATCTTTTAGAAATCGTTACACTGTTTTCCACAGAGGTTGTGCTAATTTACACTCCCATCAACAGTATGGAAGCATGAACTAGACTAGTTTTCATTACTCAGTGACTTAGACTGATGACTATACCTAATTTCAAAGGTGGTTAGGAGTAAAGAAATATTATTCTATCAAACCCCAAAAGAAGAAGCAAACATTTATGGATAACCTAATGCTACTATAGCATACATGTACAGAATTGTTATATCTTCCAGGAAAATTCCTATGTTGTGATTTACTTTATTTAAAATAATGTTTGTTGAAGTTATAAAAAGACAATAGAGGAAGCATTATAAAATATGATTAAAACATCTGTGCTCAGACCCTAAGAAATATAACAAAAAATGGAAAAGTTTTTTGTTTATTGTGCATACTTTGTAAAGAACTAATGGCAGAACTGGTTCTTTACACTGGCTGTTGGGAGACAGTTATCTGTGGCTCTCTTATGGTTCTGCATGTCTTACAAGAAATGCAATGATTGCCTTTTGTTTTGGATTATCTTTTCAGGGATGTTTTCAGAGTAAACAACTGTGGAAAATAAGTAGTGTCTCTTTTTGAATCAAAAGATGGTCATGCCCATTACAAAATATGTGAATTTCCTGAACTCTGAGTTCCTCTCTTCTAATGCAACCTATAGGCATCCAACTAGGCCCAACCCTGTTGCTGCTGTGGGACTTGAAGGAAACAAATATGGACTTGATTCAAATATTTTGATGTTCATGTTGCTGAAACGGGTCCAGTTTCCCCACAAAACTAATGGTTACAATTTTAAAAATAAACATAGAAGTTGACTCTCTTGGTCTTAATGCTTAAAACTTATGTTTGTCTTATCTGAGTTCCTTTCTCAGGAAACCAGCCCTCGGGCCTATAGAATCAATACACTGAAACTCACCAGATTGCCACATCTAGACAATGAGATGCCAGAACTTTCCCTAATTCCTGTTTACAAACTCCTCTTTTTTTTTTTTTTTAACTCCTCCTCAATTCCTGTTTTCTAGATTCCTGTCCCATTATATAAACACCTAACTTTGTTGAGATTTGAGACAGAATCTTCCATTCTCCTTGGGTGATATCATTAAAATAAAAAGCCATCTTCCCTGGCAATACACTTTTCTTAGTGACTGGCTTTCTTTAAGGAAAGCAATAGAACCTTGACTGAACCCCTGGCATTTTGTCAACACTGCTTGCTATGCATGAGTAACGAAATTGTGGAGTCTTATGTCTTCCACAAGTATCCACTGTGGCAAACTAATATATTGCCTTGAAAGTAGGGTTAACTTTAGACCTTGAGAGTTCTTGACACAAGACTCACTTCTCTTCATGTTAAATTAGTCTGCACTACTGTTGCTAGTACTTCCTCCATACTTTGTAGTGTCTGCTATAGCAAATTCCGTTTGAATTGTGTAGTAGCTACCCAATTAATTCTCTGAAACACAGTGATAGTTGAGTCAATATCTTTATGCTGTTGTTGATAGGATATTGTGAAATGTTCTTCTATTCTCCCTTCAAAAGGCTTGAGTTTAAAATTTTGCCTTGAAATATGTTTAGAAAAAACTTTCTCAATAAAGTCACACTTGAGCTGTAATTTGACTTATGTGAATCAAATCATCTATCTTTCCTGTTCCATTAGCATGTTTTACATAAATTGAAGTAGTATTCTTTTTATATTTGTAAATTATTAACTAATATTGATTATGTAAAAAATTCTACTGATCATTTGTTCTGAAAATAAGATTAAATCTGAGTTATCCAAATGGACAAGTTCTTTAGCAGCCTCTTTTAACTCATTTGCTTTCCTCAGCATGATCTATTATAATTTTTCAGATATTGTGTATTCAGGTAACAAAAATTACTTTATATTATTCTTGGCAAAGGTAAATCTGTTGCACGATTAATAACATATAGCCTATAGTCAAATGGAAATGATTTTTGTATTTTATACTGTTTTTTCATTATTTATTCCATGACTCCCCTTCATGGTATTAATAATCAAAGGTTGGCTATAATAATTGTTGCAGTTTGCTCAAAATATTTATACAAGGAAAAATTAGTGACTCAAATAAATTATCAGCTCTTCCTGTCTCTTAGAGCTAGTCTAGTAAAAATATATTTGTTGTAAGTATAGAAAATTCTTAAGTAGAGATAGATTGCATTTCATTTAAATTTTTCAATTAGCCATAACATTGCAAAATTGTAAATGTTTTAATTAACTATTAAGTACAAAAGAGATTTATCAAATACATATAAACACGAGGAATCAACAACATATTTATGCTTAGCTCCAAATTTAGGAAAAAGATCACTACAGTTACCCTTGATGTTTTCTGTGACCCTCTTATTATTCCCACCTACTTTCCTATCTCTTCAGATGTACCCAGGAGGCTAAACTTTATGTTTACAAATTCCCAGACTTTTAAATAGATAAATCACATTTATTTAATTTTTCATGTCTTTGATCATTACACATACAGAAAAAAAGATTACTTATTTTTTTGTGACTTTTTTGTACTCAATATTATGTCCCAAAGATTCATCCAGGTCATTTGTAATTTAAACTGCATTCATTTTCATTGCTGTCCAGCATTCTATTTATGACCACACCACAATTCATTTGTCCATTCTACAGTTGACGTGCATGTGTTTTGTTTCCACATTGCTCTTCCAGACAGTTTGTTACTGAATCCTTGTGAGAGTCACCTGGTATATCAGCACAATGCTACTGAAATGCCAGGGGTTTGGTCAAGGTCTTGGAGTTCACCACATAGAAAACCAGTCACTGAGACAATGGGTATGGCCAGGGAAGAAGGCTTTTTATTAGATGATATCAGTTAAAAAAAATTGGGAGCTCAGTCTCAAATCCATCTCCCCAAACAATTGGAATTGTTTGTTTGTATAATGGGAGAAGGAATGTAAAACAGCAATTAAGGAGCAGTAAGGAAGTAATCCTGTTGAGCTTGGGACCTAGCATCTCATTCCCTGGATGCAATAGTCTGGTGAATTTCATGCTCTTGACTGAGGGTCAGTCTCCAGAGGAAGGAAATCCAGTAAATTTTAAGTTCTAAGACCAGGAAAGTCTGTTTCTGTGTTTATTAAAACACACACACACACACACACACACACACACACACACACACACACACACACACAAATACCAGTTTTATAAAGGAAATTGAGCCGGTTTCAGCAAGAGTAAAAAGCAATCTTAAAACTGGTATAAAAATGCAAGAGTATACAAATGTTTCCATATGATATGGAAACTCAGATAGTTTTAAGAGAACCAGTTTCCAAATTCTTTTCTTTTTATACACTCTTTTCTAAAATGGATCTCCCTGAGAACTTGCTGGAAACACGGGTCTTAATTTTTCACTTCATCTCTAACAATCCTCTTCTCTCACACACACACACTCTCTCACGGGTGGTCAATTGTACCACAGTGCTTTATTATGGGGTATAATAACTTTACAGAACTAAACAAAGGGACAGCTTGAAGCATAGTTCTAGGATAGTATTGAGAAAATAAATAATTCAAATGCTTGGTTTTATGGCTGAATTGTGTTCTCCCAAAATTCGTAAGTCCTGACTCCTAATACCTCCCAATGGAAATGGAATCTTTTACTAGGTGATGAAGTTAAAATGAGGTCACTTGCATAGGTGCTAATCAAATATGTCTGGTGTTTTTTTTTCTTTTTTTTTTGAGTTGGAGTCTCACTCTGTCGCCCAGACTGGAGTGCAGTGGCCGCTCCCGGCCATCGCAGCCTCGACCTGCTGGGCTCCGGCGATCCTTCTGCCTCAGCTTTCCGAGTAGCCAGAATTACAGGCGCGCGCTACCACGCCCGGCTGATTTTTTGATTTATTGTAGAGATGAGGTCTCACTGCCCAGGCGGGTCTCGAACCCGTGGGCTCAGGCAATCCACTCACCTCAGCCTCCCAAAGGCGCGGGATTACAGGCTGAGCCACCGAGCCCGGCTCATGTCTGGTGTTTTTATGAAAAGAGGAATTTAGGACACAGACATGCACACAGGGGGAAGACAATGAGGACACAAAGAGAAGATGGCCACCTACAAGCCCAAAAGAGAGTTCTCTGAAGAAAGCAACCCCAACCCTGTTGACATCTTAACCTCGGATTTTTGCCTCCAGAACCATACGAAAAAAAATTTGTTTTTTGTATCATACTTTGTTATGACAGCCCTAGCAAACTATTGTACTTAGGTAACAAGTACTTTATCAAGTTAGGTGGTTTCAGTTCTTTGATTTCAACAATATTGAAAGAAAACCTAATTTAGTTATGTGTAGACTGATCATTTAAATATTTTTTTGTGATAGATGTGATTTTTGACAAATATTTTGAAAGTAATTCAAATATTGAGAAATATTATAGTAACCAAATCTCCTCCATTTCCATCTCATTGATGTAAAAAGATTTTCTCAGAGCTTATATCTCTAGAAACAAAAAATAGGAAATCATGCTAAACCCTTGAATTCTAGCAAAAAAACCAATATCTACTCACAAGTTAATTAACTAAAGGGACATCTCTTTAAACTTATTATTAATGCATTTAATAATATTTATAAAATTGAAAAATATATTTAATGTTGTTTTGATCATTGTGTACTGTGAGATCAGTGGGCCAGTGGGTCAGTGCTATGGATAATATCAAAGAACACAAAGAAAAATAGTTTATTTAGAAAGTAGATTGGAGAGAGAGAGAAGGTAAATCCACCTCCCCAAGATTGGGGAGGAGACCAGAGCTAAAATAAAAGCATGGCCCTTTATGGCAGGAAGACAAATACTTTGGATAAAAGGTAATCAGTGTGAAGCATGCTAGGGTGTGGGTGGGAGGTTGCAAGACAATTATCAGTAACTATCTCTGGACCCTTGTTAATGATTAGAGGGTGGGTTAAGTAATTTGCTAAGAGAGTGTCACAAAGCTAAGTAGTGTTAAAATGGCTGTACTTTAGCTAAGTTTACTCCATTTTGGTGTTTCACCCTTTCATGTACCATTACTATTACTATTTGTAAAGTTAACTCAATCAAAAATTGACATTTAAAGACCTATAGCTACAGGATTTTTTTTTTCATTCTCTTTCCATTTTTATTTTAGATTCAGGGACTACACATGCATGTTTGTTACATGGACATATTATGTAGTGGTGCGGATTGGGCTGCAGGTAGCCCATTCCCCAGATAGTGAATATTGTACACCAATAGGTAATTTCTGAACCCTAACCCCCCTTTACTGCTCCCTCTTATTTGTGTCTCCAGTGTCTATGATTTCCATTTTTGTGACCATTTAGTTCCTACAAGTGAGAACATGTGGTGTTTGGTTTTCTGTTTCTGAATCAGTTCACTTAGGATGACTGTTTCCAGCACCATACATGTTGCTGCGAAGGACATGATTTCATTCTTTTCATGGCTGTGTAGTATTCCATGGTGTATATATATCAAATTTTCTTTATCTAGTCAATTATTGGTGGGAACATAGGTTAGTTACATGATTGTGCTATTGTGAAAAGTACTGCAATGAGCATACAAATATAGGTATCTTTTCTTTTCCTTTATGGAGATCCCTAATAGTGGGATTGTTAGGTCAAATGGTAATTTAATTTTTATTTATTTCAGAAATCTCCACTCTGCTTTCCATAGAGGTTGGACTATAATTCCATCAGGAGTCAATGAGCATTCCCTGTTATTCTTTGACTTTCTAATAACATTCATTTGGACTTGTGTGAATTGATATCTCATTGTGGTTTTAATTTAAATTTCTCTGATGATAAGGGTTGTTGAGCATTTTTTCATATGTTTGTTGGCTATTTGTGTATATTCTTTTGAGAAGTGTCTATTTATGTCCTTTGCCTACTTTTTGATGGGGTTACTTTTTTTTTCATTTTGAGTTGTTTGAATTCCTTGTAGATTCTGGATATTAGCCCTTTGTCTGAGGCATAATTTGCAAATATTTTCTCCCATTCAGTAGGTATTCTGTTCATTCTGTTGTTTATTTCTTTTGCTGCACAGAAGTTTTTTAGTCTAATTACGTCCCATTTGTCTTTGTTGCAATTGCTTTTGGGGCAAATTTTTTGCTTAGGCCAATGTCCAGGAGAGCTTTTCTTAGGTTTTCTTCTGGAATATTTATAGTTTCAGGTCTTACATTTAAGTATTTGATCCATCTTGAGTTAATTTTTTATACACGATGAAAGGGTCCAGTTTCACTCTTCTGCATATGGCTAGCCAATTTTTCTAACATCACTTATTGAATAGAGTGTCCTTTCCTCATTGTTTATTTTTGTTGGCTTTGTCAAAGATAAGTTGGTTGTAGGTATATGGCTTTCTTTCTGGGTTCTCTATTCTGTTCCACTGATCTGTCTATTCTTGTACCGGTACCATGCTGCTTTAGTAATTATAGACTTATAGTATCATTTGAAAACAGGTAGAGTGATGCCTTTGCAATTATTCTTTTTTTAAGAATTACTTTGGCTACTTGGGCTCTTTTTTGGTTCCATATAAATTTTTTTTTTTTTTTTTTTTTTTTTTTTTTTGAGTTGGTGTCTCACTCTGTCACCCAGACTTGAGTGCAGTGGCCGCTCTCGGCCACTGCAGCCTCGACCTGCTGGGCTCCAGCGATCCTTCTGCCTTAGCCTTCCAAGTAGCTGGAACTACAGGCATGCGCTACCATACCCGGCTAATTTTTGATTTATTGTAGAGATGAGGTCTTGCCAAGTTGCCCAGGTGGGTCTCGAACCCTCAGACTCAGGCAATCCACTCACCTCAGCCTCCCAAGGTGCGGGATTACAGGCTGAGCCACTGAGCCCGGCTGGTTCCATATAAATTTTAAGAAATCTTTTCCAGTCCTGTGAAAAGTTGGTATTTTAAAAGTCAACTTTTGGGATTGCCTGAGCCCACGGTTCGAGACCTGCCTATAATTTTTTTTTTTTTTTTTTGGCCATTTAGTTCTGCTCTGATCTTTGTTATGTCTTTTCTTCTGCTAGCTTTAGTTTTGGATTGTTCTTGTTTTTCTAGTTCTTTGAGGTGCAAGTTAAGTTGCTGATTTCTGAGCTCTCTATTTTTTATATGTAGGTATTTAATGTTGTAAGCTTTCCTCTCAGAACTGATTTTGCTGTGTCCCAGAGGTTTTGGTATGTTGTGTCATTATTTTCATTTGTTTCAGCAAATGTTTAATTTTTGCCTAACTTCATTGTTTACCCAGTGGTCATTCAAGAGCAAGTTGTTCAGTTTCCATGTAGTGGGGTAGTTCTGGGAGTTCCTCTTAGTGTTGTTTTCTAATTTTATTCCACTGTGGTCTGAGAATATGCTTGGTATAATTTTGATGTTTTTAAATTTATTGAAATTTGCTTTGTGGCCAAACATATGGTCTATTTTGGAAAATATTCCATGCAGAGATGAGAAGAATGTATATTCTGCAGTTATTGGGTGGAAAGTACTGTAGATGTCTGTTAGGTCCATTTGATCAATTGTCTGGCTTAAGTCCAGTATTTATTTGTTAATTTTCTGTTTCAATGATCTGTCTAGTGATGCCAGTGGAGTATTGAAGTCACCTACTATTATGATATTGTTATTGACATGCTCTCTAAGATCGAGTAGTGTTTGCTTCAAGAATTTAGATGCTTTGGTGTTTGGTGCATATATGTTTAAGATAGTTAAGTCTTCTTGTTGAATTGCACCCTTAATCATTATATAATGCCCTCGTCTATTTTTAAAAAACTGTTTTTGGTTTAAAGTCTGAACTGTCTGATATGAAGATGGCAATTTCACTCGTTGTTTTTTTCATTTACCTGATATAGCTCTTTCCACTCATTTTCTTTGAGTCTGTGATTGCCTTTGGCCAATGGGTGGATCCTTTGTAGGCAGTGTATGGTTGGCTCTTGTTTTTTTTTTAAATCCAATTTGCCACTCTGATTCCTTTAAGTGGGGTGTTTACACCATTTATGTTCAGGGTTAATATTGATATGTGAGGTTTTGTTTCTGTCATAGTATTGTAAGTTAACTGACTTAGAGATTCAAATGTGTACTTGCTTTATAGACTCTGTTAGCTTTATATTTATGTAATCTTTTATGATAGCAAGAATTGTGACTTTGTTTCTAAGTGTAGAACACCTTTGTTTCTCTCTTGTAGAGCCAGTTTAGTGGTGACAAATTCCCTGAGTGCTTGCTTATTGGGGAAGCACCAAGGACCCTAGCCCTGGAGAGAGGAGTAGTTCAGGCTCCTACTCCAGGTGATTGGGAGTGTTAGGACCTGGAGCACAGGGGGCCTCATTGCGCAAAGATCACAACCCAGGAAGAGTGAAGTGGCTTAGGCAAGTGGTCCCCAATCTTTTTGTCAGCAGGGACTGGTTTTGTGGAAGACAATTTTTCCATGGACCAGGATTGGAAGGGGGATGGTTTCAGGATGAAACATTACATTACACATTACATTTTTTTGTTAACTTTATTTCTATTATTATTACATTGTAATATGCAATGAAATAATTATACAACTCATTGTAATGCAGAATCAATGGGAACTCCAAGTTTGTTTTCCTGCTACTAAACAGTCCCGAGGATGATGGGAAACAATGATATCTGAAGTGTGTTGCTTTTGTCCAGTCTACTCTGTAATTTTTGTTTTGGTTGCTGTCACTGAAGAAAACCCTGCTTCACAAAGTTAGGATGTTGGAAATTGAAGCAGGGTTTTCAGTGCTGATCTGACAGGATGTGGAGCTCAGGCAGTAATGTAAGCAATGAGGAGTGGCTGTAAATACAGATGAAACATTGCTCCTTCACCCACCACTCACCTTCTGCTGTGCAGCCCAGTTCCTAACAAACCACAGACTAGTACCAGTCCATGGCCCAGAGATTGGGGACCCCTGGCTTAGGCTACTAATCTGGATGTATAGAAATGGAGGCCTCCTGACCCTCTGTATTTAGGGGGGCACATTTCCCCAACAGACTTGTGGTATATCCTGTGGTGCCCTGAAATGATATCTGTAGCCCATTTCTTGTTCACCGAGCTGACTTTGGCTTCAGCCTTGCTACTCAGGAGAAATCATGGGAACAGGAACTCTCCTACTGCTCAGGATGCTGACTCAAGAGCAGAGAGGTGAGGTCTTTTCTGCTGGTCTCCTGTCACTTGGACTGCTTTCCCAGTTGTAGAGGCATGGGGAGGAGGGGCATTTTTCCTCAATATTGCTGGGTTACGCTACCCCAAGTAGTCTGGGAGGTAGGCAAGGGTTCTTTAAAGTGGTGATTACTGAAGAGTTTCAGGTTCCAAAACTGACATTGGCTGAAGGATCCTGCTGTTCATGAGAAACAGTGGCTATAGCAACTCTCCTTGTCAGGATATAGGTTCTGGAGCATGGAAATGGGAGCTCCTGCAAGGCAACTGTCATTTAGGCTCTACTCTGGGTGTTCCTTAATATTGTTGGGCCCCTTTGTGCAAACACAGGGAGGAGTGGGGTGCCCAGGCAGAGACACAGAGACTGATTTCAGGTAACAGATCTGACCCTGGCAGCCTGTCTCCCAGTTTGTGACTGGGACACACCCAGGTCTGGTTCCAAATCTGGGGCAATCTTCATGCTCCCCACCCTGCTTCTGCTGTGGGAGGCCTCCTCCTCACTCCAGGATGAGCTGCCTTGTCTCTGGGCAGAAACCCAAATGCCTGGCGTGGTCATTGTTGCTGAGTCAATGGACCTGGGTCAAAAATGGTATCTTCCTTACTGGGTGTCTTTCCCTCTCACCAACTCTTGGCCTTCTCCGAGCTCCAGGGCCCTGGAGAGATGGGATCTTCTCCTGTGGACTGGGTTAAGCAGATCCCTGATTGGAAGGTATGTCTCAGAGGGGAGTTTTCAGTCCCATCCCGTATTCTGGGGTTGTACTCACCTTTCTCTGAAGAGCGCAGTGGTGGGGGTTATTTGTTTGTCTTATCTTCCGTGAGATCTGGGATATCCTTTGCAGTTCTAATGAGTATCCGTTTTCATTTCTGAATCAGGGTTCACTATGTTGGTTTTTCCACATTATTTCACAGTGTTCTGACAAATGAGGCATGCTTGTAAGCCTCTAATCTGCCATCTTGGAAAAACCCATTAGTCACAGGAAATTTTTAAAATTTTAATTTCAATTTAAAATCTTATTTTTTGTAGAGAAAAATATTAAAAAATTTAAAATGTAAGATACGTTGCATTAAATAAAATTTAGTATAAAATGTAGACTTCAAGAAGATATAAAAACAAGGAAAAAGTAGCACTGAAAAAAATCTAATTATATTGAAGACCATATTTCAGTGTTTTCTAAATAGATGTTGGTGCATGTCAAATTACTATTCTATTTACTTTTAGTTGAAAACATTTAACAAAATCATGTAATGGTTTTATTTTAAGAGGTCAGTATTTACCACACACTGGAGCTTATAACATTTGCAATTTTTTTAAAGTTGTGGTGAATAATTTGAATGGCAATTAAGGGAATATAGCAGAGGGTATACTTTAAAAAAAAACCTTTTAAGTGCACAATAAGCAAAATAGTTTGAAGAACACTTTTTGATAACTAAAATAAGACTGCTGGTTCGCAAAAGCTAATTATCATCAATTCTACAAAATAATGCCATACTCCAGTGATACACATATTGGTTTGTTGAAGTGAGTCTTTTCACCAGATTCTCACCAACTTTTGGAATTATCAGAACTAAATTTTTTTCTTTTTTTTTGAGTTGGAGTCTCACTCTGTCACCCAGACTGGAGTGCAGTGGCCGCTCCTGGCCACTGCAGCCTCGACCTGCTGGGCTCCGGCGATCCTTCCTCCTCAGCCTTCCGAGTAGCCGGAATTACAGGCATGCGCTACCACGCCTGGCTGAATTTTTGATTTATTGTAGAGATGAGGTCTTGCTGCCCAGGCGGGTCTCGAGCCCGCGGGCTCAGGCAATCCACTCACCTCAGCCTCCCAAAGGCGCGGGATTACAGGTTGAGCCACCGAGCCCGGCTAAATTTTTTTCTAATACAAATGCCTATACATTTATATTTTATTATTTTTAATTTGCATTTTTCTTATCACTAGTTAGATTGTGAATCTTTTTACATATTTATCAGGCAGATGGTTTCATTTTCTGTAAAATGCTTATTTAAGCTTTTGTTAATATATTTTGAGTTTCTTTTTCTTATTACTTTGAAAGAATCCTTGACATATTCTAGTTACAAACCATTTTCCAGATATGTATGATATTTTCTTCCAGTTCCTGAGTTTTGTTTTTATCCTTCTTATAAGATTATTTGATAAACAGAAGTTTTAGTGCATCTTTGCATCTTTTTTTTTTTTCTGAGTTGGAGTCTCACTCGATCGCCCAGACTGGAGTGCAGTGGCTACTCCTGGCCACCACAGCCTCGCCTGCTGGGCTCCGGCGATCCTTCTGCCTCAGTCTTCCAAGTAGCCGGAATTACAGGCATGCGCTACCACGCCCGGCTGATTTTTTGATTTATTGTAGAGATGAGGTCTCGCTGTCCAGGCGGGTCTTGAACCCGTGGGCTCAGGCAATCCACTCACCTCAGCCTCCCAAAGGCGTGGGATTACAGGCTGAGCCAACTGAGCCCGGCTTGCATCTTTGCATCTTATTTGAGAAATCTTCTTCATCAAAATAATAAAAATTATGTCTGCTAAAAATTTTTCTTTTATTTTTAATTCCTCAGTCAATCTGAAATTGACTTTTATGTTCAATATGTATCTATCCAATTTTTTTCCTGTGATTGTTATAGTATCAATTATTAAAAACACCATTCTTTCTCATTCTGGAAATATGGAGGAGAAAATCAAACTCATTTTCTTCTATACTCTCACTCAACCATGAACACAGAAGACTTCTGTGACCAACACACCAAGCAAGTAATCAGTTTTGTAGCTGGCACCAGCTGGTTGTCTTCTAATTCAACTCAACTCTGCCATTATCTACCTGGACAATCCACAGGTGGGGGGCTCTGTCACCAAGAGTATCCTTCTTTCCTAACCTCATAAGCCAATTTTAAGACCCATGTTGCTTTACCTGTGCTTCTGACCTATTGGCTATAAATTGAGGTTCCCATGGCCCCTCTTCAGGTTAAATTAATTTGCTAGAGTAGCTCACAGAACTCAGGGAAACACTTACTTATGTCTACAGGTTTAGTATAAAGAATATAGCAAAGGATGCTGATGAACACCAGATGAGACGCAGAGGATGAGGGTCATGGAAAGGGGTGTGGAGCCTCCATGGCTTCCTCAGGCATGCCACCCTCCAGGAACCTCCAAATGTTCAGTTAACCAGAAGCTATCTAAACCCAGTCCTTTTGCATTTTATGGAAGCATCATTACTTAGGCATAATTAATTAAACCATTGACCACTGGCGATCAACTTAATTTTTAGCCTCTCTCCTTCCAGGAGGTGGAGACGAAGAAGGACTAAAAGTCCCAACCCTTGAATCCAGCCTTTGTCTTACTAGTGACCAGGCTCAGTCCTGAAGCTGCCCAGGTCTGTCAGCCATCAGTCAATTTGTTAGCATACAAAAATATATTTATTACATTGAAAAATCCAATAATTTTAGGTGTTGTATTCCAGAAAATGGGGACAATGACCAAATATCAAAATTAATATCCTTTATATTAAAAGTATATACAACCCCAAAGATATTGCTACTACCACACTACCAGAATCCCATTCAGTCATTAATAATTAGTCCAATCCATTGTATATTATAAATATGTCTCCCAGGGTGAGGTCACTTATGTTGGCAGGCTTCCATTTGATCTTGTCAGATTCCAAAAGATGTAGTCTTGGTATCTCCATCCTTTCAGTCATCTGGTATAACTGAGCTGGGTGAATAGCATCACATGGTATTTGTGGTATTAATGTAATATTGAATTTCTCTCACTGTATAATCCATTTATTCATTACTTTACCCTCAGCTACTATTTTTCTGCCTCTTCATTTATACCCAAACTTTTCTACCTTTGGAAGAGACATTAACTTTGGCAACTGTGGTTGTCTAGACTGCAGGCAGCAAAACTAGTTTAGAAAGTGCCTCCCCCCTCAGTCCACTCCCATTCAGATTGCACAGGTGTAGAACTAGTGGGCGATTTTTACCACCAAGCAATGTAGCTGCATTCCCTGTTAACCCCAATTTTGCTACATGGGATGAAGCACAACTCACTCTCATCAGACCCTTAGAAACTCTGATATACGTTTTCTTAGGAGTTATCCCTAACTTTAGCACTTATGGTTATAGGCCTGATCCTGTGAAAACTGCATCAGGCAGGGGAAAAGGAAAAAAAAAGTTGAAGTGATGTGTGGAAGAAGGAAAAAAATTGGTCATTAGATTATACTCATAGACTTCTCCCTTGGCAAGAATTGTGTAGTTATGCCAGCATCCTTCCCCACCCTTTCTTCCCCAGAACCACCAGGAAAACAGAGTATCTAGTAGGACACTCATTTGGTCTCACTCATGCTAAGTGTGAGCACATATTTGTGAAGGGATGTAAGCCAGTACTTCATACTTCTATCATCCCCAATTTTAGATGATCAATATTTCAATGGCCAGTTCCACTTCTCTATTAAACTATTACCTTGAGGAGGCTATCTCTCTGCACTTTGTTGAACATTATGGGACATATAGTGTGTTTCTTGGTCTGAAGAAATGACAATGTACCATTCAAATCCATGTTATATCTTCTGTTCTGTTTCCCAGGCTGGAGTGCAGTGACATGATCACAACTCACCACAGCATTGACATCCTGAGCTCAAGTGATCCTTCTGCCTCAGCCTCCTGAGTAGCTGGGCCTGCAGGCTCACACCACCACGTTTGGCTAGTTTTAAAAATTTTTTGTAGAGACAAGGTCTTGCCAAGTTGCCTGAGCTGGTCTTGATCTTTTAATCTAAAGCAGTCTCTCGCTTTGGCCTCCCAAAGTGTTAGGATTATAGGCATGAGCCATCGTGTGCCTTCTGGTTTTTAAATAGCATCCTAAATATTTTCATCTTCCATGAGTAAGCAAAGCCCAACCCAGAGACATGGTTTCTTCCTATTAAGACCCACCTGTACCTCCTCTGGGACCACTGGAATTTGTCTGACTTGCCACCTAGTTCAGGACCTTCCCAACAGGGAACTTGCCCCATAGCCATCTGCTGCTACTGTCTCTTTTGCTGGCAGGTAGAACAGTTCTTACTGGCATGTAACTGAGAGAGTACAAAAGGAGCAAGTCTAGATTTAGCCCACCTTTACATTGCTGCAATACTCCCATATCCACTCATGTCTTGAGCCAGGTAATCACTTTAAATGAGCACATGGGGATATCTGTTTGACAATTCCAATCACTTTCCAAAAGCTGAAGGGGGCTCTTCTGATGGGCATCAACAAGTCTGCTTTACTTTTTTTTTAACTTTTAATTTTTTTATTTTAGTAATTCAGGGTTAGGTATGTTAGGTTTGGAGGGAAGCAGCACCCACCTACCCCCATCTGCCCCTGCGCCCCAAGCCCACATCCGCATATCTCACTTGAAACCTCCCGGAACGTGCCAACAACTGCCAAGAAGGGCCAGACAGGAACTTTCCAGCCCAGGCCGGATGCACTGCCAACAACCCTACCAGCAGCCCCAGCAACAGCTACACAGGGCCAGAGATAATTGGATACTTTGCCTCCCCACCCCACTGCTACCCCCATACCCCTCCCCCAGACGCAGCACCCTTAAAAACCCAAGCCGCCCTTCCTTGGGCGCAACTCCCCTGGCCCATCTTTCTGGACCATGAGACCTCGCCCGGGATCTCCCCCCAATAAATGCTTGGTTTGTACCAGGCCCTTGTCCTGTGCCTCTTTCAGTATCTCCAAACATTACATCTTAGTGCCGAAACCGGGAGGTGACCGAGCCACACAGGCCTCATCTCCTAGCTCAGGGGCCTCCGACCCGGACTACAGACCCCCGACCCGACCCTCCATTGCAATCTTCAGTGTGAGGTAAGTTCCCTCCCCATGTCTGCCTCCTTCCTCTGTTCCGGGGTCTCCCTATCAGAAGTCACAGCTGTGCTAGTGGTCACCCCCGAAGCCGGTCAGAGGTTAGGCCTGAGGATGCCCACTCTACCCTGACCTTCTCTCTGTCTGGTCTGTCTTAGTCAGAATTGGGACGCCTTTTCAGGTTCAGACAGACTCCGGAAGGGAGCCGACACGGGTAATCAGTCTTCCAAATTTAACTCTAAGATGCCTCTGGGCCATCTCCTCAGTAATCTCGACTAATTGGCTAATCGATTTCGGTACTGTGGCCTGGCCTCAGTATGCACTGGATTACGGGCCTCAAGGGCCACCCGAGGGAACCTTTGACTTTAACACCCTCACAGACTTAGATAATTTCTGTAAACGCAACGGAAAATGGTCAGAGATCCCCTACATCCAGGCTTTTTGGTATTTGTGCTCCAGCCCCTCCTTGTGCCACTATTGCAGTACCACCCAAATCCTACTGGCGAAAGGAGGGCCCCCTCCCCCATCCCTCTCCCCATCCCCATCCCCTCATCCCGTCCGCCCCAGCCCCTCCGCCCTTAAACGACAAGTCTCTCCCACTTGATCCGGCGCCTTCCCCCCTCATAAATCTGTAAAACTTAACTGCGACGATCCCTCGTCCTCCAAATCCTCCTCCTCCTTCTTGCAACCCGCCCCCATACAACTCGCCCTCTCTCTACCCCCATTTTCCTCCTTCACCTTCCGACTCTCCCCTTCCGCACTCTCTCTCCCCTCTCCTGTCAGTGCACATACCCCTCCCCTCCCTTCATGCATGAACCACCCTTCCTACCCCCTTGCTCCTGCGCCCATTTGTCCTCTCCAAGAGGTTGCTGGCCCAGATGGCATTGAGTGAGTACACGTCCCTTTTTCCTTGGCGGACTTATCTGCCATGAAAAACGATTGGGGTCGTTTTCTGCCAACCCTACTGCCTTTGCCAAAGAGTTCCATTAGGGTGACAGCAAAGGTTGTAAATTATGATAAACTTAGGGAAATAACCCAAGGCCCAAATAAAAACCTGGCTGTTTTTCTAAACCGCCTCACCGAGGCTATGACTCTCCACACCTGCCTCAGTCTGGACAATCCTGCCCGGGCTACCCATTTCATACCCAATCCGCCCCGATATCTGCAGAAAGCTGAAGAAGGCAGAGGATGGCCCTCAAACCCCTGTCTGTGACCTGGTAAACATGGCCTTTAAGGTTTTTAATGCCCGCGAGGAAGATGCAGAAACCGCTAGGCAGCAATGCCTCCAGAAGGCCGCTAAACTGCAAACCCGTGCCCTGGTCGCAGCCCTGCGGCCAATGCAACAGGGTACAGGGTTCTCTCGGTGTCTGGAGATGGGTAACAAAGCTCCCCTGGGAGCCTGTTTCAAGTGTGACCAGGAGGGCTACTGGGCCAAGCAGTGCCCTAACCCACATCTGCCGAGTAAGCCATGTCCTATCTGCAAGCAAATGGGCCATTGGAAGTCAGATTGCACTTGGCCTGGCCAAACCCCGGTGCCTCCCACGGGGGTGTAGCTGAGCTGCCTGCTCCGCTCCATAAGCTGCTTGGACTGGCGGAAAGCTGAGAATGCCTGGACTCGAGGACCCCAATTACCCTTGCCGAGCCCAGGGTCTTGCTCCAGGTAGCGGGTAAGTCAATCTCATTCCTCGTGGACACGGGGGCTGCCTATTTGGTTCTGCCTTCCTTTTCAGGGCCTCTATCTCCTTCCCAGGTCTCGGTCGTTGGTATCAATGGCCAGCCTTCTGTCCCCCTTCAAACCTCGCCTCTACCTTGTTCTCTCAGTGATTGGATGTTTACTAACTCCCCTTTCTTATTGTCCCATCCTGCCCCATCCCATTGCTTGGCAGGAATATCCTTTCAAAACTAGGGGCCACTTTAATGCTGCTGGTTCAATCGGCAGTCCCACTCCTCGCCAATATTGCTCTAGTCTCTGCTTCTCCCACTTCAGACCTGCCGCCTCCCCTCCCGCCTCACCTAGTCAACCCCAATGTGTAAAACATTTCCACCCCAGTCACAGGCCAACACCACACCCCAGTCCACATAGTTTTAAAAAACCCCTCTCACTTCCCTTCTAAATCCCAGTTCCCCATTTCAGTCACACACCATAAGGGCCTTAAGCCCATCATTACTTGCTCTCTCAGGCCCTCCTCATACCCATTAACTCTCCATGTAACACCCCCATCCTTCCGGTATGTAAGCCCTCTGGAAACTATCGCTTGGTCCAGGACCTCCGTCTCATTCATAAGGTGGTGGTCCCTCTCCACCCAGTAGTTCCTAACCCCTACACTCTTCTATCTCAGATACTGCCTCAGACAACACACTTCACTGTCATTAACCTCAAGGACACTTTCTTTACTATCCCCCTACACCCAAACTCCAGCTCTGGAAGCATCCACAAGCTCTCTGGCATCCCTACAGCGACAAATAACCTCTCTAGCTCGGGTTACTTTACAGAACTGCAGAGCCCTTAATCTCCTCACAGCTGGTCAGGGTAAAACCTGCATGTTTCTCCAGGAAAAATGCTGTTTCTACATTAATGAAACCGGGCTGGTAGAAAAAATGTCAACGTCCTCTGAAAGCTGGGAGACGAACTTCACAAAAAAAAACACTGCTGAGTCGCCCTTCTTTGCCTGGTGGAACTTGGGCATCGCCCAACGGGTCATGCCATTCTTGGGACCTGTTCTACTTATCTGTCTTTTACTTATGGTTGCACCCTGTCTGTTTAATTTTTTGCAGTCTTGCATGAAAGAAATTTCTTGCCTCGCAGTCCATCAGCTACTCCTGCACCCCTATTCTTATGCCCCACTTCCCTCCGAGCCACGCCATCCCGGCCTCCCTTAAAATGCCCCCCTTGAGCCTGAAGCAGCCAGATCGAGTCAGCGCCCCTTATACCAAAGAGGTCGGGATGTTAGGTTTGAAGGGAAGCAGCACCCACCTACCCCCATCTGCCTATCCACCCACTGACCCCCATCTGCCCCTCCGCTTGAAACCTCCTGGAACATACTGCCAATTGCCAAGAAGGGCCAGACAGGAACTTTCCAGCCCAGCCCGGATGCACTGCCAACAACCCTATCAGCAGCCCCAGCAACAGCCTCACGGGGCCAGAGATAATTGGACACTTTGCCTCCCCACCCTGCTGCTACCTCCGATATCCCTCCCCCAGATGCAGCACCCTTAAAAACCCAAGCTGCCCTTCCTTGGGCACGACTCCCCTGGCCCATCTTTCCGGACCATGGGACCTCGCCCGGGAGCTCCCGCCAATAAATGCTCGGTTTGTACCAGCCCCTTGTCTTGTGCCTCTTTCGGTATCTCCAAACATTGCAAGGTATACAAATGTTCATTATGCATGTACCTTGTTGATGAGGTGTGCCCCCCCTTCCCCAGGCATATTCCCACCACTGCCAATTCTGCTTCCCCACCCCACTCCCAGCAGTTTTCTGCTATTGTCAATCCTTTTCTTATAGTATTAACATGTTCTACTTTAACACACCTCTCAAATTTCCACAGAGCTATGCCCCATACCAGCATCCTTTCAGCAGGCCAGGTTTTCATTGTCCCCTTGCCTGACTGTATGACCAGGACATTGACCACTGCTTACAAATCAGTAAAAACCCGAACACAGGGGCTTTTACTACTTTTCAGTTCTCCCATTACTGCTAGGAAAACAGCTTGCAATTTAGCTGACCAAACTGATTTGTTTTTGCCTTCTTCAATAGAATAGCAGCCTTCCAAACAGGATATTGTTCATTCACCTTGAGGTGCCAGCCACAAACTCAGCAGCTCTTGGTCAGTTGAGAGCTGTTTATAAGGCACCATAGAATTCAGGAGTTACTTGTACTCTGGAATTAATCATAGGAGAAAAGAGGTTTTCTGCTTGTATTTCCTCTTTGCATTTTTCAGGTAACATGAGCCTGTGTAAATCATTTCCATTTCATTATTGAACTCTTCTGGGATTACCATTCCCATTAGAGTGTTTCTGACGTGGGTATTTTAGGCTTCAAGATTTTAGCTTTGGGTAAGGTCTCATAGCAAGGTAATAAATTCCTCTCAAGTAGAAATTCTCTAGTCCCAAGTCACAGTAGTTGTTGTTGGGAGGTGCTTGCAAGCTTTTGCCATAAACCCTAGTAAAAGCTGGGCTATCACAGGGAGAATTTGTCCCTACCAGAACTCTAGCTTCTATTCTACGCTGTGTGGGCTCAGACAATCTTACTGTTTTTTATTTAGCATGTCTAATTAATATTGATGGGCTGAGGTGAATGAATTGCCTGAGCCCGCGGGTTCGACACCCGCCTGGGCAGCGAGACCTCATCTCTACAATAAATCAAAAAATCAGCCGGGCGTGGTAGCGCACGCCTATAGTTCCGGTTACTTGGAAGGCTGAGGCCGAAGGATCGCCGGAGCCCAGCAGGTCGAGGCTGCGGTGGCCGGGAGCGGCCACTGCACTCCAGTCTGGGCGACAGACTGAGACTCCAACTCAAAAAAAAAAAAAAATATTGGCGAAGGGCAGATTTACACACTTTCTATATTTTACAGTACTAGGATGGGGATATATTTCCCAGTCAGATACAAAGTCCATCCCCACAATACAATCAGGTAAAAGAGAAGCAACCACTTTACTAAAGTTTATACTCTCCTATAAATTTTTACCTTAATTCCTTCAACCTTTTCTTTCCTAATTGTAGCTTTCATTAGAATTTTATCAACAGGATTTCCTTTTATAATACTAAGTAGGGGAGTGTTCCTTCACCAGACATATAATTCATAATATCCATTGCTATAAACATTTAGGTAAAGGAGACAACTTCTTTACATGTAGGCTTTTGAAATATTCCAGCTTTCATAGTCTTGTCAATCCTCCCATTTTCATGTCTTTCAATCTAATTGTAGCTCATGTCAGGGCTTCACCAATAGATCTTGGTACCACAGATGTTACTTGAGTCCTTGTGGTCCACACACAGCAAAAGCCAAACGCAGGGATTTGTAGTAAGAGAGAGCGGGGGCATTTATTGCATGAAACCAAGCAAAAAGAACAGGCAGCTAATGCTTAAGACCTGAACTTCCTGATGGCTTACAAGCAAAAATTTTTAAAGGCAGAGGTAGTTTTCAAAAAATCAGAAGTTACAGGCAAAATCATAAATCAGTACATGGAGTTTATACATTGGCTTCAATGGTGGGTTATCTTGAAGCAGAGGCTTACAGGTAGGTTCAAAGATGCTTTGATTTGCAGTTGGATAAGGAAGCAGGGCTTTGTCTAAAAACTTGAGGCCAGCAGAAAGTAATGTTAAAGGTTGGCCTTTGAGTGTAATGCTTTTCAGGTTTCTCAGGTAGAAATTTAGAACAAAGAATGGTGTGAGAGTTCAGTCCTTGGTTCCCCCTTATCTGAGGTCTATGTGACAGTGGTTAGCATTTCCATCTAGTGGTCATCTGGGTTTCTGAAAAGCAACTCAAGGAGCTATGTCAAGATATTATTTTTAGTTTTTAGCTGTTTTTATTTTTAACAGTTTTAGACTGTTACTCTGGCTTACTTGGGTGGCTATTATTTATTATTATTTTCTTGTTTAGGAAGTTATTCCTCCACTTCCCTAATGGCTGGTTGTAGAGCTAGCTAGTTGCCTGGAATGTCCATTGAAAAGACTCAATTATATATTTGTTTGTTTATTTTCATGCCTGGGATTGGGAGCAGCAGGCCCTTAAGAGGAGTCCTTGCTCTGTTTTGCGGTGCATCAGGCTCCCATATCAAGGAGTCCCAGGAATTTCTCTTTACCACCCCTGACCATATTACTCACCCATGTGTATAAGAATTTGGGTCCTTCGAAGGGGGTTGAGCTAAGAAACCCTTGCCTATCTGTGAATCTTTATTTTGATTAACTTTCCCTAACACTGATCCAAGCAATTGTCGGTCAGCTTTCTTACTGTAATCTCTGACTTTTAGCTTCAACCACAGGAAATGGGGAGGACTTCTTTGAAGCCCTTTAATATTGGGGGACCAACAAGGCTTTTCTTTGGTGCACCCAACCTCAAATAGTATTGGATTTAGGCCTTGTTTTTGTTCCATCGATTTCCATTTTATTTATCCCATTTCTTAATAACTGTCTAAAGATTTTAATCTTGCTGGGTCATGTGAGGAAATTATTTCATTTTTAGATTGGTCTCATGACCCTCCTCATTCTTTTTCCTCTGTTTTCCTTTTATCAATGTTTCATTTATCTTACTTATTAATCACCATTTAAAATTTTCTAACTTTCTAGGAGGAGCTGTTTTACTCTCTCCTCTACCTGTCACTATTCTCTTGTTAATCTACAATTTTTATTGGTATCTGTAAACCTATGAGAGGAAGGTGAAATGACAAATTTAATGAGGTTTACTGAATTGCCTTTAGATTTTGCAGCAATAAGTTGACATGGGGTGTCCACATTAAAGAGATGCCCTTCATCGCAGCATTTACCATGACCTGGGTAACAGGCATATTCAGTGGTTGAATATCCCAGACATCATAAAGTCAGTCACACATGGCTTATATATGAAATACAACAACTGCTTCATTTGGGATGCTCCACTTGACATTTATAGGGGGATAGGGATAGTCCCTTTTTAGGGTACACAGAGCTTATAGTGGCTTTTATCCAGTCCATCATCCTACTTTATTTGAGACACTGTTCCTAAATTAGTTACTCACAATCCATTTTAGTAAAGGTTCTTCAGGAACCTGATGATACTGATCTATAGAATGAAGTAATTTCCTCATACTATACCCTCTGACTTCAGTAGTTTCTTGTTTTTTCTATTCCCTCACATTGACTACCTTCTTGATAACCACAGGTCTCTGAGATATTTTCTGTTGTCCCTGCATAATTTTTTCTTTGAGGAACAACTTAAAGGCTGGTGGCCAAAGAGACTGACCAAAATCCACTTGGTCTAGCATCAAAGACAGACCCAGCACTCACTTTACTTTCATTTTAGCTACTATGACAACAATAACCAAGGGATGAACTATTTTGCTTTTTTCTTATTAGTATGCATTTCCTAATGTATCCAGTGAACCAGCTCTCTGGGAATTGGATCCATCTCTAACCTACATTGGTAACTTTTACCTTTAGCACCTGATTACAGCATAGCTTCTGCTCCATGTGGGCACCCAGGAATTAAAAGTTCATCATTTCCCACCCTTTTAATCCTTTCTTCCCAAACCACATGTTTCTGTGATCCAGGGCCATTCTAGTAAATCTCACTTCACTGATAACAATAATAATAATATTAAGGAAAAAACCATATTTAGTCTCCAATTATACTCTCACAATGCATAAGACCTTCTGATACCAGATGTGTGGGATTTTCCCCTAATACACCAAGAAAGCAGTCATTTCTGTGGTAGTGGACACTAGCTGGGTGTTCTCTAGTTCAATTCAACTCTGACACCACCTAGAGATAGTGTCAGATTCCACAAGTTGAGGACTCAGTTCCAGGAGACTGCCTCTACTTCTGATGACAGTTGCAAGCTATGGGTTGTTTTCTGTGCTTCTGACTGAACTTCTATAAATTGGGATTCTTACAACATCCTCCTTGGGTATAATTAATTTGCTAGAGTGGCTCATAGAACTCAGGGAAATACTTACTTACATATTCCGGTTTATTATAAAAGATATTACAAAAATTATAAATGAAAAAATGCACAGGGAAAGGTATGGGAAGGGGCAAGGATCCTCCATACCCTCTCCAGATGTGGTAGGAACTTCCAAATGTTCATCTCTCCAGAAGCTCTCTGGACCCTGCCCTTTTGAGTTTTATAGAAGCTTCATCTACCTAGGCATGATAAATTAAATTACATGCCATTGGTGACTAACTTAACTTTTAGCCCCTCTTGCTTCCTGGAAGGTTGCTGTTAAGGGACCAGAAATCCCAGTCTTCTATTCTTGCCTTGATCTTTCTGGTAACCAGTCACTAGCATACAAAAAGACACTTACCACTTGAAGATTTCAAGGGTTTTAAGAGTTGGAATTTAGAAATTGTATGCCAGGAGACTGGAGGAAGACCAAATACATATATCATATACAATATCATACATTGATTAGCATGCCTGCTCTACCACAGATAAACTTTCTCTGTGTATAATTCTCTAGGTTCTTTATTCTTTATTGTGTTTCCTTGACTATCTTGTCTTTCCTTGTATGGTAGAAACTTTGCTGGCAGTTCATCAAACTCATTTCCTCAGTGTACATTGTATCTATCACATTACCCAGCCCCTCTTGCAATTGAATGGGGCCCTGTGATTATATTCTATATGGAATGTAGACAGAAGCAATGTATACCATCTCCACACTTGGCTTCTACATTTTCCCATGAATATCCTTTACAATATCGCTCTTCTATTGCTTGTGGCAGATGCTGAGAATTCAATGGAGTATTCAGAATCTATAAACAATAGCAAAGTCTGGACGGGGCTCTGAATAACTGTATGATGCTCCTCCTTTCAGCAAGATATCTTCAACCCCTCCCACCCTATCTAACACCTATCTTCCTTTGGACTTCAAAGTAGTATTATTGTTATTATCACTTTGTTTAGACTAGCATGAATAATTGAGAACTGCATGTAACAGATTTAAGATTTAAAAAGATATATATACTTGTCCATTCTTTCTTTGTACAAATGGGAAAACTATCATTAGTGCATTATGAAGCCAACTTCATGTGGATATAATTTATGTCATTAGTAAGATAGATTCAGGAGATTGAATCCATTCATGTTAAATAATGTCATCTTTCTATTGATAAGGGGGAAATAAGACCCTCTGTTCTCTCAGAAGCCCATCACACACCCTACAGCTAATGGTTTATTCCCCATGCAGATAGGGAACAGAGCACACCTTTTTTTGAAAGTATATAAAAAGTAGCCAGGTCAAGTACACAGAATAGAAGTGAAGGTGCCAGGATTGAAATGCATGTTTTGTTTTGTCTTGTTTTTATATCTGGACAGTTTTTAAATCTAAGCATGGTCCTGTTCCAATGAATTGTGAATATTGTCAATTGTTTCCTCATTTTCTCTATCTGAAAGGAAACCACTTTAATCCTTTTTTCAAATTTAGGGGCAAATGTTTCTGACATCGTTTTCACAGTCCTTTGGTGACATCTCTGTGCTGGCTTGTCCAGCAGCATGATGGAGTGGGCAAAACTAAGAGTACAGCCTCTGGAATCAGCTTGGTTTTAAACCCTGGCTCTGCTGCATAACTTGGTGACTTTGGGGAAATTACTTAGCCTTTCTGTGTCTGGTCATTTATCTACAAGATGGAGAATCATAGTCCCATTTCACAGGGTTGCTGTGAGGAGTAAATGAGACAATTTGTGTAAAACACCTGAAACAGTGCCTCGCACTTAGCAAGTCTTGTTCAATGTGTGAAAAACTGAGCTAATGACCATACATTTAAGGAGATAGAAGAGATAGGTGAAAAAGACTAAAAATTCAAATTGAGAAATAACAGTGGAATTAGAAAGATGTTATTCAAATAGAATATACTAATTAAAATGAACATTTACACTGACCTTACAATTTGATGTATTTGTGTTTGGTAATTGGAAAAATTATACAAAAAGCCCTAGGCGACTGTCAAAGCTCAAATTATTAATGTCATCCTATAAAAAGTATTATTGTAGTTGAAAAATTATGAAACAAATCATTATTGACATAAGCATATGCAATACATACAATTAGAATATTATAATTAAGGGCACAAATTGGCTTTGTCATAAAGGGAGTAATTCTTTTGTCATCTTACCCCCAGTACTGTCAAATATGTTTTAAGTTGATCATTGCGTAAACTCAGGGAAAAAGAGAACAAGAGAATTAAAAATATATGATGTTTTATTGTCAAAAATAGACAAACTTTGATTTCCTGAACAGGAATTGTAATTTAAGAGCCTCCATAAGCCATCACAAGTTTGTAAGTGCAACAGGCAAGAGAGCTAAAGACAACTCTTAGTAAAAAAAGGACAACAGTTCTACATTCATGCCCACAAAGCCTTGCCTAGTCACTGGTGGCAACTCTACAACAGTAGCAGAAACACAGTGACCATTAGAGTCCTGAACAACAGACATGCAGAACAGTGTTGACTTCTCTTAGTGGAGTGCTACAAAGTTGCTTTGTGGTATCTTTCCAGGCATTTGAAGAGTTTAGTTGTTAGAATACTTACTAATTTAAACAGTGATATTTTAGGTCATTTTTAGTGTCAGTAACAGGATCATACCCGTTTTTGAGTAACAACAGGCTGACTACGTCTGCTTCTGCAACCCTGGTCTCTGGTGTATGAAGTGGAAAGAAATCTGAATAAATTTCTTATCCATGGCCCACACAGGGATGTGAAGCCCTTGCTGAATTGAACATTATCTTGTGGAGGCTAAATTCTTTCATTTACATAAAAAAAGAGAATATAATGATCTGGTTAGTGGGAATAAAACAAAAAAATAAAGACTTTATTATTCCATAGGGTGAGGTATCCAAGGTGGAAGAAAGCTGGGTATGAGCACTGATTATCTGGACTATGACTTTATTCTCTACACTGTACTATAAACCAGTTCTCCATAGTCAAAGCAGATCACAAATATACCCATTTCTAGTAGTGTTCAAAATGGCAGTGTACAGCTATTGCCTCTGAAGACTGGAGTTAAGGAGACATACCTCAATTCCCAGAAAAGGCTAGAGGTAAGATAACATTGACATGGCGAGATGGTTCATCTGAAATTAAGCATACGTAGTATTGAAAAGAAGCTAGATTACCAAATGAATCAGAAGAACTAGGTCTGAGAACTCATTTCCCATCCTAACAGGTATTCATCATTTACTCAATGGAAGAGTTATCAACTACATGCAAAAAAAAAAAAAAAAAATCAGCTCAGTTCAACATTTCCATTTGTGCTAGTTTAAAGACAACATTTAATACTTGAGAATGAAAAAACTGAGCTTATATTGTACCATAGAGTCATTTAAAACAATACTGTGTTTATTAAAATGGCCACTCGGCTCTATTTTTGTTAAGCCCTGGCCTAGTCATGTGGCTCTTTGAGCTCTGGCTGGGTCATGTTTCCTTAAGCTATGGCCCCCTTCTCTTCCTTGGGAAGGTGATCTCCTCTTTCTCTAATGTACTTTCTAGATAAACTAGAAATTCCATCTAAAAATAAAATGACAGCTCAAGCTTTGTTGCCTCTTTTAAACAGAAGAGTGGGGAGGTCACAAAGGAAGTGAGACAGTTCTGTTGTTGCTGTAACATTTATTTGCTCTTACCTAAGGTTTATCTTTAATTAAGGTTACCCACTTAATTCTACTCTCCTAACAAACCCTCAAACTTCAGTTGGAAATTGCGTAGGTGTGTGGACTTCTGTAAATTTTGATGGGCTCAGCATTATTTATTAACATCCTGTGATTGAAGGGACACTTTGATAACTTACAGAAAAAAAGCCATATGAAAATCAAACTAGATAAGTCTAGCTTATATAGTTTATTAGTAAGACTAGCTGGAAAGATTGTGGAATCAAATATAAAACTGAAGTCCACTTGCTTTTTTTCCTTCCTTATTCCATCCAGTTCCATTCTGTAAAAGATGTGACATATGCAGAAAATGTACACTCTCTCGAATCATTTCTTCAAGGGCCACAAAATCAGCCTTTTAGCTGCATTTGCTAAGAAAAAAAGGAGAGAAGATGGTCTACACTTAGGGTTTCTATCAAGAACAGGCAGGAAAAACTACACATGACTTTATCTGAGAAGCTGCATAGTTTTATTAACCAATCATGAAAGAACCTTTAAAATTTTCTTCCTTCTTAGCACTCTTCAATGACTGTTGTTCCAATCAGTGAGTAAAGTTTTTTCTTAACAAGTCGAAATCCTGAGCTGAGGATCAGAGTTCTCCTGAGGCCAGATGAGAGGCGACCTCTACTAAAGAAAAAGTCCCTGAAGCTTGTCCATGAGCAGTTCTCCTGCTTAAACACAAGCGTAAGCTCAAAAGTTGGTACCACGCTAGAATCACACACAATCCTATCCAGCTTTTTACATACATTTTCAATTTCCAAGTTCACGTTCAGAACACAACCTCGTAGGCCGCAGGGTTCCGTGGAGGAAAGCCGCAGGACATCCTGAGCAATTCTCTGGGTCAGTTTCTCAGGGACGAGGACCTTTGAACAACCAAGTTTGGTTTGCTTTGATTTGGATAGACAGTTCTCCAGCATTTTAACCAAATTTTGGCAAGTTGTCTCCTCAAATATTACCTCTTTGAGGTTGGGTTCAGGAACAACATAATCCCAGTAGTCCAAATCTGTAGGAAATGAAATTTTCTTTTTAGATTAAAAAAAAAAAAATCCAGGAGTAGGAAAAAAAACACACTAAGATATCAACATTGGCTACCACTATCTACTACATCTATCTGTTTCTAATATTTGCTTGGGGGTCAGCTGACCTAAATTTGCTGTATAACTAGGTAATCATTCTCAAGAATGATTTATCTATGAAATAAAGGCTTTGCTAAATAGAGTGAATTGGAAATACCATTTTTCTTTATAAGTGTACACACCCTCACAAAGTTTATGCATCAAAAATGCATTTGTGGTTATCCTAGATTACTAGTGATTCTCTTGTCATTCTTGCCTACCTGCTTATGGTGGTTTTCTAATTTTGTTTTGCAGAAAACATGCATAACAGTTCTGGAATAAAAGTGGTTATAATTTTTTTTTTTGGACTGAGGGACTGATGCTTTCTAACTATAGGAATATGTGTATTGTAAAAATACAGAATTTTGCTTTTGTGAGTCCATAATGAATTTGATGAACTATACTGAAGATCAATCACATCTGTATCTTGCTTTATAAGTCTTTACTGGAATAGCTTGGGGATCCCAATTTTAGCTTTAACGTCTCTGATTAAAAATTGCTTAGAGAAGACCTTTGAGGTTCATGAGGATATTTATAACTGGCTGGGTAGTTTTTCTTAGCCAAGCAAAATAAAATAGTCCCAGGAAAACAAAATTAGATTTGCTCAAAGGAAAAGAGATAGCTCTACATTTGGTCACCGACCTCCCAAATTAATCCTACCACTTGGCAGGATGCCACACCACACACACAGTCAAACGAGCAGGGTGCAGGCAGATGCCCCGCCTGCTGCCTCTCTGTCTATTCCACCTTCATTGGTGACTGTATTCACTTAGAGAATTTTTTTAAAAAAACAACTAAATGAAACAGATGCACTTTGAATTATAAGGACTCCGCATTTTATGTTGAAGATAGAGGAACTTTAGAGTTCTGGTATATAAAAGTAGGTCATCAACCATTTCACCTTCTAAATCAGAAAGGCTCAAACAGCTTGAGCAATTTATCTCTGCTAGTGCAGCTCTTGAATGGCAGAGCAGTATGTTTTCTTAGAAACCGGATGTTCAAAATTGCAAATGACAAAAAGTCCTGCATCACTGCTGTTGAGAAGTTTCCTTCTAGAATAATGCCTAGATCCACAAGTGGAATCCTACTCAGTAATAAAAAGGAACACACTTATATAAGCAATATCATGGAAGGAGCTCAAAAACAACAGGCTAAGGGAAACCAGATACAAAAAAGTACATTCTGGACGATCCCATGTATTTGAAACTCTAAAAGCAAGACTAACTTACAGTGACAGAAATTAGATCAGTGGTTCCCCCCAGGGTCAGGGGAGAGTGGGTAACGGATGGCACCCGGGCATCCTAGAGTTTTGGGGGAGGACGTGATGTTTGTTATGTGACAAGTACACTTGTTAAAACACATAACCGTACACTTCACAACTACGTGTAGGGGGCAGGAACTTAATCACAAAGAGCCTCGACTGGAAAGATGCAGCTCTAGGATTTTATTTTTACTGGTTTTGAGTCCTCACTATCCGGGCCAGAAGTCGCTAGAAAATTTGGAAAATTTGGAAAGGGGTCTCCTCAGTTGTAGGACACACCGTACACCGAGGAAGGCGGGAGGGCGCAGTATACAGGGGCATCGAGGTGGAAAGAGCGGGGAGAGGTGGGCAGCCGAGACACTCACCACTTAGCAGGCTCCCTTGGTGATAGCCACGGTCCAGCAACTCTGAAATGCTGGCCGGGTTCTTGCTGCTCAAACTGCCAGTCGCAACCATGGTCAACGACTCTGGTTCCCTCGCGGGGTGGAACAGCCTTTCACTGGCGCTGAAATAAAAAGGCAAGAGAGACAGATTGCAAAAACAGACAAGACGTGCAGAGGCTCCCACAACGCTCCGCGTCGCGGTAGCGAAGCCTCCGAGGCACTCCCGTTCCAGAGGGGAGGACCCGGTTTCTGGTTCCTTCAACTTGCAGCTCAAGTTTCCAAAGCCCCGGGAGCGGAGACGCCAACTACAGCCACCGACTGAAACTAACTCGAAAGTTTGCAAAACTTGGAAGCGACGGCCCAGCGGAGTTCCTTTTCCCCCGTGTTCCTCCCTCCAACGCCTGGGCAGCGCTCACCTGCCGGGACTTCGCGGCGGCGGAAGCGGTCCGCTGCAACGCTGCGGAGTAAACAGAGGCAGGCAGTCCTCCGTAGGAGTCCTCTCCCCTGGAGGCTGAGTGACCTCCACACCCAAGCAGCCAGCGGCACCCGGCTCGCCCCCGTCTACCCAGCGCCGGCTTCACGAAGCAGCATCGCTTTGAGGTTGCAGAACTTAATAGTCCAACCCGCACCCTGCCGGGCCCGCCCACCTGCGCCGCCCTTCCCCGGCGAGCGCCCCGCCCCTCCCCTCCCCCCCCTCCCCTCCCTCCCCTCCCTTCCCGAGTCGGGTCGCATTTCAATCTCGAAACTACAAGGGGCCTGAGGCAAGCCCTTGGGAGTGGAGGATAAGCCTGGAGTATGGCGGACACCTGCTGTTTCCTGTGTAGGCCAAGGGTCACCGTGTCAGCATTTCTGGGTGCGCGACTCACCAAAGACTGACCTCCTACTCCCGGTCAAGCACGATTCCCCGGTGCAACCCCTCTTCCAGGGCGCACTTCCGCACCCAAGCCTCTGGGTCTCTGCGCCTCTGCAAACATGCTGTACTGTACTAAGCAGTGGAAAGCTCTGTCCCTTCTGTTTTTGACCATGACCCGAGGCTGTGCTGTCTCCCTGAACACTTGGCTGAAATCTTTTTCGGGGTTCAGTGAGCATCATTTATGCGCTTAGCTGTGGCCTCTAACCCAGTCAACTCTACCTCGCCTCCCAGGGTTTCCTCGTCTTCCTCTCCTGCACAGGGTGGGATCTAGCTTTCCTTCCCGCCAGCAGGCTAGCCAGCATTTTAGGGTCTTAATTACCTGGCTCCCCGGTAATGTAAGGATTCTTCGTGTCCTTACATCTGTGACTAATGCATTTTCTCCGCAGAAAGGGTGAGCCTGGCAGTATTCTAATTAGACTTAGCTCCAGAGCATGGAAGAGCTTGAATTGGGGAAGTTTGCCAAAAAACTCAACAAAACCATTAGTGGGAACTCAGCTACTTCCGCCATCCTTGGGGGCAATTGTCATTCCCAGAGGCAGAAGTTTCTGGAGAGCCCTGTTAGGAGGAACTGGGGTTTGGACTGACTTGAAGAGGCTTGAGGGAATAGAGATTAAGAGTTTATATCCTGCTAGGGATAATCCCTGTGAGGCCTCCTGTGCAGTACACATGAACATACGGCCCCTCCGGGAAGAATCAATATGTTCGCACAATCCATGAGCAAGAAGTCAAACCTTATTTTTTCTTCTGAAGTTACTGAGCCACCCTTTTCCTGCTTTGCCGTGGCAGTAGAGTGGATATTCCCAAGAAACTGGGGATTAAAATGTGGAGATGCCTGGAGGGGAAAGGTTGTTTCTACATGTAAAGTTTCCAGTGTGGTATCCAGGCACTTCAGGATTATGTATAGAAGTTATCTGCAGGTTAGGGCCTTGAAAGTCAGTTTCCGCTGTCCAGGCTTAAAACCCTTAGTAAGAAAAACAGCAGCAGAAGGGGCAAGGAGGGTGTGATCAACAGATCAGTGGGAGGACATTCGGAGGCAGAGCAGCAGAAATTAAAACCAGCTTGACAGTCCATTTTTAACTCAACTCAGGCAGCTGCACTGCCTGAAGGTCAGGCCAGCTAGGAAGGAGATGCTGATAGGCTGGTCTTTGAAAACAGATTTCCACTTCTATTTCAATAACAGAAAAGTAGAAAAAAACAAACCCATTTAAGCCAATTAAAAAGGGGTTTCAGTGGCTAGTGTGTTCAGCACCAGTGGATGAGTGTCTAGTCAGGTGTCAGATGCCTGCTGCCTGGCAGTCTGTGCCTGGACAGGCCACAGAGCCTCCTGTCCTTATCTGGACACATTTTTAGTGAGGCGGCCTCTTGCCTGCTTCCAAGGAGAGTTATTAAAATTAATAAAATGAGTGGTCTCAACCTACACTAGTGAAAGAAAGAAATTACTCATTTCAATTTTCTTAGAATATTTAGGCATAACTAATAGGTTTAAGTACTCCCACAGGACCAGAAGGATTATTGGAACTTCTAGAAAGTAGCAATTTCTACTTTCTTTACTTGGCTCATCTGACTAACTGAAATTTTGCAAAGCCATTTGGGATTTGACTGCCAAAACCAATTTACCTATGTACAAAAGACATCAAATATTATCTTTTTGACTGAATAGACCTTGATCTCAGGACTTAAAGGTCATAAGGAGTGATTGAGTTAGAACACAAACCTGGAATAATAAGCAGAAATTGTCCTTTAAAATCTACTTAAAGGGGAAAAAATTCCATTCTATTACCAGTTAAACAGAGATGACTTTTAAAAATAAAGCATGCCAAACAGAAAATCTAAGTGCCATAATAGTCTTGTCATTATATAACACACTTGGTATACCAGATTTTTTTTAATGCTGTAGTAGGTACAGTAATCATTTGAAATGGAAAGTTCATCACGTTGGTGTACTTTGGGTGTTATCAAGTACAGTGATAAAAAAGTTTGTTTTATTGCAGCTTCAGTATATTCTATTTAATACTGTATAAACAGTTTGTGGGGGTACTTACTGGTAATGCCAGTTGTGTATTAATAGAAAATCTAGTTGTTTAAATAATTTCATTCTCTTTCATACACTAGGATAGCAAATTATCAAAAATCATAAGCAAAGATTTTGACTTAAGCATGCTTGCTTTTTTATTGCTATTCATACTATCATTGTTTAAAGTATAAATTCAGAATACCAGAGATAGTGCAAAAAAACAAACAAACAAAAATGATGCTTTAATGTATTATTATAGAAAATGTTGGTGTCTTGTGCATCCGTGATTTGGGGTGTTGAATATTTATTACATGTTTCACTGGCCAATTTCCTGTCTTTATTTGGTATGAGCCACTGTTCTTGAACTCTTATTAATACATTTTTATTCAGTGAGTTGCTTATTTCATTTCATAAACTATAACATCTGAGGAAAAATTCTTGGGTTTCTTAATCTGTACAGTGGATTCAGAGAGGATTTACAGGACATGAAAGTTGATCTGTACAGAATACAAGGTCACTTAGTAAGTCATAGGGTTGTTGTGAGGATTAAAAGAGAAACCCTTATAATCAATGGTAAATATTATCTCTTTTAAATAAACAAATATGAGATCTTTAACTTTACACTGTCTGTGTATTCCCTTAGTTGTGTTAAGTTTTTGAATTTGGTGACCATATGAAATGCTTGAAACAGGACCTGGTATATTGCAAGAGATTAATGAGTACTATTATTATTGTTCTAAAATTGTAGTTTTCTAGTTCAGGGCTACAAGCAAGTGCTAAAAGGAGTTGGGGAAATATTGTTAAAGTAGAACAGAATTTATGGTCTTTTTTGTTTGCAGGAAATCTGGAAAATAGTTGCCACTGATTAGGAGAGCCTTTTTTATTATAATACATCCATCAATGTATGGGAAAGCAGGAAGGATATCTGCCAATGATATGTAAGAAAATAGTGTGGGTAAAAAGTTATCTTGGTGTAAAATACAGGATTCTATGTGTTAACTTTCCTTTATTAATCTAGGAAATAGTGTTCTGGGAATAAATGAAATTTATAGACAATTGAAATTATTGACCATAGAACCACCCAATTGTTTCAAGACATGTATGACCCTCTGTTAACATTCCAGGTGAGATATTTCATCACCATTTTTATTTGTCTTTGAGGCTGCGCCAACCAATAAGATTTCCATTTAGTGATTAATGGAAATAGTGATGCAATATAAGTTATTCTATAGAATGATAAAGCATTTCCAATTATGTAAGGAAACATACAGCTATATCTAATATATGACAAAAACCAGGCCCAATATAAAATAATACATAATACCTGCTGCTAAAAACTGAGAGAATCTTCCAGTAGCAGAAAGCATTGTCTCTCTAAATTTAAGCAGAGAAATGGTTACCATAGTGACTTCGCTCTTAAAATAGTCGTATGATTTCATTCTTTTCATAAACAATGCTGTGTATTATGTCTCTTTAAATAAAGAGAGCTGATATGCTTAAGTGTACACAATATCTTTTTTTCCTTAATTATGGAAAGATTTATGATTCAGGTGTCCATATTGAAGAATGTCAGTAGGGAACATGGAGTAGGTCCTCGATATTTTTCTAGGGATACATCTTAAAACATTTGCAGTTCCCAAATTTGAGAATACCACTATGGCATACCATTTCTCGGGAATTTGTGTAGGAAGAAAAGAGGAAAATAAAGCTGTGTGCTCATGCAGGTGTTGAGTCCTTCACTAGTCCCCTTTCCTGTACCAGCCAAGTGTCCTGGTCAATCAGCCTTGTACAGTTTTTGTCATATCCAGCAAAATTACACATTACTTCATGACATAAACTTGTGGGGTTGCTCAAGAAGAGAATTGAATCTGAAAATGCCCAATTGTTGACTAAATATAAGATTCTGCAGTACTCTTTTAGAATGAGGTCTCATCTTCATTTTGCAAATTTAAAGTGCATTAAACATTAAACAGGTGAACAAGTCAGAGTGATTCAGCTCTTTCATCTTCATGTTGTGGTAGTTAAGTGCATGGACTGTGGAACCCAGCTGCTTGAGTTCATATCCCTGCAGTGACATTTACTAGCTGTGTAAACCTGGATAACATACTTAACATTACTGTGCATCTATTTACACCTTTAAAATGGGAAGTATGGGGGAGGAAGTGATAGGGAGAGATTAGTTAAAGGATACCAAGTTACATCTAGGTAGGAGAAATATGTTCTTGTGTTCTATACCACTATAGGGTAACCATAGTTAATAATATATAGTTTCAAATAACTAGAAGGCATATACTGAATGTTCCCAACACACAAAAAAGATAAATGTTTGCGATGATGGGTATGCTAATTACCTTGATCTGATCACTATACATGTATCGAAAAGTCACTATGTATTCCATGAATGTGTACAATTATTATTTGTCAATTAAAAAATAAAGTTAAAAAGTACAAAATAAATACATAAAAGAAATGGGAGTTATAATTATCTTACCTCATAGACCTGTTGTGGAGGATTCAATGAGTGCTTACGTTAAGTAATAGTTAGTGAGTGAATACAATAAATGTTAGTCATGATTATAATGATGAATTTTGCTCTGACTTTGAAAAATCCTTAATGTCCTGGTAACAGTTTTACAAAGAGGTAACTAGAGGACTGTTGACATGTGTTCAAGGGAGTGTATAAAAGTATATCTTTTGTACCTATTCCTTCATTTGGTTAATTGACATTCAGTAAATATTTATTGAGTTTTCATTATCTGTTAGGCATTGAGAATACAACAGAAAATCAGGTAAGTTTGGTTTCTTTCCCCAGAGAGATTATAGTTTAGAAAGGTATACAGACAAATAAATACAAGATTATGAATAATGTGATAAAGTGATAAAGGGGAGGTACAGGGTGCCAAAGGGGTGTTTATATAATATAAACACTAATTTATTTTGAAAGAAGATTTATAACCTTGCTGCTCGCAATATGTGTCATGAACTTTAGTATGGGCCTCACTTAGGAGCTTGTAAGAAATGAAGAATTTCAGGCCTTACCCTAAACTGCTGAAACAGAAGCTGCTTTTTTACAAGATTCCTAGGTGATGCATAGCTTATGCTATTCAAGTTTGAGAAGCCCAGATTTTAGTTAAAAGAATGAACAAAACCATAAGACCATCTAAGCATATGTAAAACTATTTTTGGGCCAAGTGATTAAAAAAAAAATTATTGAGTACCTATTATGCTCAAGACCTCGATGCGTGGTGGACCAATCAATTCCCAACAGCTCAAGTCAGACATAACAGCCCTAATGAATCTAATCCATCCTGTGTGGTTCTTGGCTCCTGGGCCTGGCTCTTAAAACCACACACAGCTATGTAAAAACAGTCTGGTTTTCAGGGAAGACTGTATTATATACAAATTTAGTACTATCTTAATAGACTTGAGACACTATCAAGCTCTGAATTATGTTCAACCTTGATGAAATGTAAGTCCATAACGTAACACAGGGAAGGGGCTTACATTGCAAAATGTATTTAAAGTAATTGGTCTATGGAAAATTGTATTTGGAAACCACAAATTTGAAAGGAAGGGAGTATTGCAGAAATATATATATATCTTATTACTTCCAAATTTGCTAGTGAGGGTAAATACAGTTATGCATGCATTTATTTCTTCTGCTGTAATTTTGCCATAAATATGTTTTAAAACATTGACTTAGTTTTGAAATATTGTTGGGTAATTGGGAACTATTTTTATAGATGTTATATATTGTGGTGGAGGGGCTAAACTGTAAATTACTGAAGCAGCCTTTCAGTCTTTTAGGAGATATCAATATAGCTACAAGAACGTGAAGTGCATTCAGTTGTGTGATATTACTGCTACACCACATCTAAACTGAGCAATATGTGGTACTTAAATTACTTTATAGCATCAAATAATTACCCTTGCTGTTAGTTTAGATCTTCATATGCTAAGGCTTGTAAAACAAAGCTCAACTCAGAATGTGTAGCAGAGTAGCATTCTTTTTTTTTTGAGTTGGTGTCTCACTCTGTCGCCCAGACTGGAGTGCAGTGGCCGCTCCCGGCCACCGCAGCCTCGACCTGCTGGGCTCCGGCGATCCTTCCGCCTCAGCCTTCCGAGTAGCTGGAATTACAGGTGCACGCTACCATGCCCGGCTAATTTTTTGATTTTATTGTAGAGGTCTTGCCTTCCCAGGCGGGTCTCGAACCCGTGGGTTCGGGCAATCCATTCACCTCAGCCTCCCAATGGTGCGGGATTACAGGCTGAGCCACCGAGCCCGGCCAAAGTAGCATTCTTTAATGATTTGACTTTAGGCTCTTACCCAATCAAACTAAACTTCAAATTATGACTCTGCCATGAGTGGACATAGTGAAATTAACTTTAATCCTTTGAATCTCTGTCCTCATCTGTAATATGGAAGATTTAATGATATATTACATGTTAAGTTTCTGGCAATGCAACTGGTACATATTAAGAGCTCAGTCAAAGGTGGTCCTTCTAAACATTCATGGCTCTATGAGTTCATGTGAATGTGCAAAATTTTGCTGTAGTAAATAATTTATCAAAAGCTATGATGGGTTTCTTAGGATGGTTGTAGATTTTACTCTGAGCATAATGGAAATAAAAGAATTTATTTGTTGGAGAATTAGGAGACCTGGCCACACACACATAACTTTTATAATGACTTTGTCTCTGACTTTGGACAGGATGAGCCATCAGAATCACCTGAATATAATGAGAAACTAGAAAGAAATTCACCCAGGCTGGAGGAGGAGATAAGTTATCTATGTATTTCGAAGCAGTAGAAACCACGGCCTGGATTTAGCCATGTCTAGGAGGTAGCAATACCTCAGAGAGGAATTAGACAGAGTGAGTTCTCATGTTTAGAAAAGTTTCTTGCTGTTCCCTGAGGGCTGTCTGATGGGACCCTGAGGGCATGGGCAATGGACATCTTAGCTGTAATCCATGGGTGCCTAATGACTAAAGAGTGGCTGTCTCTATCCTTGCCTCTCTCCTGAAACCCAACATTGCACAGAATTTGAAGCCCTGACATGTATGTTGGGTCTGTGGGGTGGGAGAATGAGGATGGTTAGGGGAAAGAATGAGTGGCATTAAATTACCTATTCCTTGGTGGAATAAAGGGCAAATATCAGAAATTAAGTTAAATAGCAAACAGTAAAGCAATAATGTTTTATTGCACAACCCAGTCTGTGAACTAAGATTGATATTATCTGTATCTATCTACCAACATAGGTATCATTATACTTCTGAAAAATATATTTTAACATTTTTCCTTCTAGGTACATTTCTTAAAGCAGTTTTCTTGGAAGCTCTGCTTTTAGCATGTATAGTCAACTTGAGTTCCATACATAGTGTATTTTTTTCATTTATTCATTATTGAAATATTTCTGCCTACAAATAAATCTATATATAAAGTACATTTAAAAAATTCTATTCAATGTGTTCTGAATTTAAATAGTTACTAAGAAAACTCCATAAATCAGGAGTATTTTTGTATGTTCTAAATAAGGAACTGCTTATAGATAGACATTATAAGAATGTACTGCTCGTAGGCAGTTATGTAGGTGGAATCTAACAAGTGTAACTATAAAAATCAATTTTAAAGTAACAATTTTTATACTTGTATTTTACTCTTAAGTAGCCCAGGGGAAGTATTTCAGAAGTAAGTCCAAAAAACTCCAGATGAAATAAAATAACAAAGTTGGTAAAAAAAAAAAAAGATTCACTTTAAATTTATAAACAGTCCATTTTTGCATTTCAAAATGAAAAAATACACAATGCTGTCATATGATTGAAAAACCAAACTTCTACTCTTGATTCTTATCCACACCACTCACCCTTTAGGTAGCTTCTTTTATTAGTTTTAATGTATTCTCCTAAAATTTATTTACCAAAATACAAGCACATACTAAGACATAGTCTTATTTTTACTCCAAGTTTTACTTTATACTTAAGTTCTCTACGTTGCCTTTTACACTGACACTATATCTTAGAGAGCTTCCCATGTGAACAAATAATTTTATCTTTCTGTCTCTATTTGTTTTCTTCAGCTATTGAGTGTTCTGCTTTATAGATTTTCATTTAACCAGTAGATTACAGAGGGACATTTTGATTATTTATAGATTTTTGCAATTACATACAATGCTTTAATAGTAATCCTATTCATGTCACTTTCAGTGTAGGCATGTACCTATGAGATACATTCTTGGAAAAAAGACACCCTCCTCAAAAGATAAATATGCAAAATGTAATTTTGATAAATTATCCTTCATAGGAATTGCACAATTTGGGGACTCACCAATAAAGTATGAAAATTCCTGTTTCCTCTCAGTCTCTGCAACATTTATTCTTCCATTTCATAAATATTTTATTAAGCATCTGCTATACTTTTTATATAGTTTACACATGCTCTAGAAATCTATTGGTTAAGAGTTATAATTTCTCTCACGCAATTTGGAAAGGATATTATTATAATTTTTAAAAGAGGGAAATTATAAATGAAAATTATTAATCATAACTCTCACACAAAACTAGACATATGTCTTTTTTTCCTCATTTCCATTTTTGGGAAAGCCTTGAGGCTGTATCTATAAAGACTATTATAACTTCACTCAGCCAGCTCAGATAACACAAATACTGTTTGTTTTTTCACCACTCTATACTTAAAAATGAATTGGATGCTTTATTGTTATGTAGAGACATTGGTGTTCATTTAAGCCAAAGTCTTTTTAATGTCTGTTGAGGAAATAATTTTCATCAAAGGGAGAAAAATATCCTTTAATACAAAACTTACAAGTTGCTTGTAACTTGATTTCAATTTCAGATAGTTAAATAATATTTCCTTCTTTTTAACCTCTGCAAAGTCATAATTTTGTTATAGCCCACAGTAGAATGTTCAGTTGAGTGCAATTCAATGCATCAAATGTTTGTGGCTATTACTATAGAATATAGGGAGAGGAGAGCAGAGGCTCAAATGCAGCTTTGGGGGAGGTTCTAGGTCAACTCCATCCAACCTGATCCACAGACACATCCTGTCACTGAGCACCTTAAAATATGAGCACTCTGCAATAAGATGTAGAAAATACACACTAGATTTTTGAAAATTTAGTCGAACATGAAGAATGTAAAATATCTCATTAATAATTTTTATATTGTCTACAAGTTGAAATGATAAGATTTTTGATATATTGGGTTGAATGAAATTTATCACTGCCATTAATTTCAGTGCTTCTTTTTGTGACTTTTTAAAATGCAGCTACTAGAAAGTTTAAAATTTCATATGAGACTTGCATTTGTGGCTCACATTAAGAAATATAGAACAACACTTGTAGATCATTGTTACTTCATCTTAAAAGGAGAAGATTAGTAGCTACTTCATATATTTATATATGAATTTAAAAATTCTTATTAAGTATTCTAAGTGGTAGTTATTAATTTTGGGAGTCAAATTTATTGAGGAATAATTTAAGTAGATTAAAATTCTTTTTGGTATAAAGTTCAGTGAATTCTGACTGACTCATACAGACATGCACCCACTACTACCACAATTAATATTATTTATAATAGTTCATCACCACAAAATATTACTTTGTATGTATTTGTAATTAACCCCTCACCCTCAACCCCTGGTAAACAGTGATCTCTTCCAGAGTGTCATACAAATAAGGTTAAACACATATATAGGCTTTTGAATCTGGTTTCTTTCACTAAGTGTAATATCTTTGAGATTCATCCAGGTTTTTGTTTTTTTAACTTCTCAATACAATAAGAGCATTTGAATTGTTTCCAGTTTTTGATATTATGAATAAACATTATATATATGTTATATATGTATGTATGTATGTTTTTGCTTGCTGGCTTGTATATGAACATGCATTTTCATTCCTCCTGAATAAATACCTAGTAGTAGAATTGCTTAGTCTTATGGTGAATGTACAAGGTCTGATAATTAAGTTTGCAAAGTCATCCTAGAAAACGTGTTACATATCTCATTGCTGAATATCACTACAGTCACCTTCAAAGTACTCCTCTTGGTAAACTATGTACCAATACTAGCACCTATACTACCAGTCAAAGCAATTTTGGAACTATTTTTCTGAAATGGCCATAAGAGTTGTCATAGTATTACCCTCAATGTCCTGAATATCATCAGATGTCTTCCTTTCAATATTTCCTTTATTTCTGAGTAAAGAAAAAAGTCATTGAGAGCTGGATCAGGTGAGTAGGGAGGGTGTTCCAATAGCTATTTGTACAGTGCTGCCAATGTAAGTGCAGGATGGCAAGTTCAGGGACTTAATTGTCAGACCTCACCAAATAATGATGACTGCTCTGATTGCCATTCCATCAGAGTTCCAAAATTGCTTTGATGCTTTGACTAGGCGCTGGAGGCAGAGCACAGCTTCCCAAGGGGAGTACTTTAATAGTGACCATAGTGATATTCAGCAATGAGGCATATAACACTTTTTCTAGGATGATTCATGAACCTAATTGTCAGGCCTCATACAAATCTTCTTGTCTCTCTGAATACACACACACACACACACACACACACACACACACACACACACACACAATATAGATGATATGCATGTATAATTTTATAAGAAACTGCTAAAATGGTTTTCAAAATGGCTGTTCTATTTTATATCCTACCAGCAATATATGAGTGTTCCAGATGCACCGTATCCTGGCCAGAACTTAGAACTGTCTTCTTTTTTTTTCTTTTTATTTAAGGAATGTAGTGGTATCTCATTGTGGTTTTAACTTAAATTTCTCTGATGATCATGATTAACATCTTTTTATGATTTAATCTTCCACTTTTATATCTTCTTTGGTGAAATATATATTCAAATCTGTTGCCCATGTATCTTTATCGAATTATTTGTTTCCTTAGTATTGAGGCTTGGGAGGTCTTTATATTTTCTAGATAAATTCCTTTATCAGATATATGTTTTGCAAATATTTTCCCCAGGTCTGTGATTTGTGTTTTTATTCTAAGAGTATCTTTCAAGAAAAAATTTAAATTATGATAATGTCTAATTTATTGTTATTTTTATGGGTCATGTTTTTGATGCCATATTTTTTTGCCTAAGTCAAGGTCACAAAGTTTTTATTGTTTGTTTTCTTCTATGAGTTTTACAGTTTTACATTTATGCATATGATCTATTTTAGCTACTTTTTGTGTATGGTGCAAGTTATGGATTGAAACTCTTATTTTTTCACATATAGATGTTCCATTACCATTAGTTAAAAAAATCTATATTTTCTCCACTGAATAGCCTTTTCATTTTTGTGAAAAATTAATTGATGATATATAATCACTCTATTTCTAGTATTATATTCTGTTACATCAATATGTGTGCCTATCCTTTCACCAGTGTTACACCATCTTTTAATAAGTTTTGAGATCAGATTGTGTGAGTCTTCTAAATTTGTTTGCTTTTAGAAGTATTTCAGCTTTCTAGTTCCTATGCATTTTCATATGAATTTAGAATCAGCTTGTGGACTTCAAAGTAAAATGCCTGCTTGGATTTGAATGGAATTTCTTTGAATCCAGATTAGTTTGGGGAGATTTGCATCTTAATTCTACTGAGTTTTCCATCAATGAACATGATGTAGCTCTCTGTTTAGGTCTTCTTTTATTTCTTTCCTTCTCCTTCTCCTTCTCCTTTGAGTTGGAGTCTTACTCTGTCGCCCATGCTGTGCAGTGGCACTATCACCACTCACTGCAGCCTTGACCACCTGGGCTCTGGTGATCCACCTAGCCTCCTGAGTAGCTAGATGCAGATGTGTGCCACCACACTTGACTAATTTTTTGATTTTTTTGTGGAGACAAGGGCTCGCTGTGCTGCCCAGGCTGGTCTCAAACTCCTTAGCTCAAGCTGTCCTCTCGCCTTGGCCTCCCAAAGTGCTGGGACTTCGGGTATGAGCCACCACACCCAGCTATTATTTTTATTAGTGGCTTATAGTCTTCAGCATACAAACCATGTCTACATTTTGTTAGATTTGCAGCTAAGTATTTTATGTTTTTTTGATGCTATTTTGAAATTCTAATTTCAAATTGTTAATTGTTAGCATATAGAAATACAACAGGATTATAGAAATACTATATAAAATTATAGAAATACAATAATCAAAATAAACTGATGTTTCACTCTTGCTAATATTGCTTCTTAGTTCTATTAAGTTTTTTTTGTAAATTTTTGAGATTTTTTTTCCACAGAAAGTCATGCTATCTGAAAATAAGGACAGTTTTAGTTTTATTCCATTAATTCCAATCTGGATGCCTTCATTTTCCCCCCTTTATTGCACCAAAAAGGACCTCAAGTACAACGTTGAATATGAATGGAAAGGGAGGAGGACATCCTTGTTTCCACTCTCTGGGGGAAAGCATTCAGTCTTTCCTCACAAAGTTAACTGGAGGTATTTTAGAGACGCTCTTTATTGATTTGAGGAAGTTCTCCATTATCCTTCTTTTCTGAGAGGTTTTGCCATGAGAGGATGTTAAGTTTTGTCAAATATTTTTTCTACGTCTTGTGAGATAATTAAGTGTATGTGGCTTTCTGCTTTAATATGTCGATGTGGTAAATTCCATTTATTGATTTTTAAATGTTGAACCAGCTTTACATTTTTTAATGTGTTTGATCATAGTGTGTTATCCTCTTTTTATTCCCGAATTCAACTTGCTAATATTTTGTTGAGGACTTCTATTTCATAAGGAATATTGTTTGGGGTTTCCTTTTTTTTTTTTTCCTTGTAGTATCTTTGTCTAGTTTGTATATCTGGATAATGCAAGCCTTGTTAAATGATTTTTATGTAGTGTTTCCTCCTCATATTTTCTGGAAGAGTTTGCAAAGTTTAATTTTAAAAATCACATCCTTGGAGAAAGTTAGCCCAACACCCCAATCTGACTTAGATTTCCTTTATTATTAACTTTATTAGTATCTTTTCTTCTTTATAGCTTCTATCACAATTTATAATTATAAATGTCTTTGAAGCTTATTTCTTCAAATACGCTTATGTCTTAATCTGGTTCCAAGAGGCCACGCACATGTCTGTATTGTTCAATGTTATAGACTCACTCTTTGCAAGATGTCTGATAAGTAATAAATGCTTACTACTACTTGGCTGAATACATAAACGAATCTTTAGGATTTAATGAATGTCATTATTCAGCATTATAGTTATAAGCATTATACCTATAATTGCTTACTATGCATGTGTGCAACCATCTTACAATAACCAAGGAAACACTTTTCACACAGTCTTAATAGGCATTAAAAAACATAATGCTGTAACAGAGCTAGGTAATTGCTAATGTAGCAAGTTATAACATGGAGTTAGAATTTTCACAAATAATTTTAATCCTGATAAAAATACTTTTTAATTTTATCTTTGAATTGAAACGACCAAAATTTTCTGAAATGTTAGAACTCACATTTAACCTTAGCATAAAAAAGAGAATAACTTAGTAGAAATAATATTTTATTTACTCAGCTTTAAAAGATTAAATATGATAAATTTAAATAAAGAATTCAGTATTATATAATACTTTGGGTGTTTTCTAACTTTCTTTTTTCTTTTAAGTAAAACCAACTAGATATACAAGTTCCAATAATTACGCTCACGAACCATCCTGGAAAAAGTACTACATACCTCATTGCTGAGTATTACTACAGTCACCTTCGAAGTATTCCCTTGGGAAGCTATGCACCGAAGCCAGCACCTAGTCTGTCTGTCAAAGCAATTTTGAAACTCTTTTTCTGGAATGGCCATAAGAACTGTCATCGTTATTTGTTGAGATCTAACAGAATTTGCCACTCTGTGCTTACATTCGCAGTACTGTACAAATAATTGTATTGGAACATCCTCCCTACTCACCTGATCTGGCCCCCAGTGACTTTTTTTTTTACCTGAAGATAAAGGAAATATTGAAAGGAAGACATTTTGATGACATTCAGAATGTCAAGGGTAATACGACAACAGCTCTGATGACCATTCCAGAAAAAGAGTCCCAAAATTGCTTTGACAAGTGGACTAGGTACAAAACTTCCCAAGGGTGACCATATTGATATTCAGTAATGAGCTATGTAGCACTTTTTAATAGGTTGAGTTCGTGAACTTAATTGTCAGCCTTGTACACTGGTAAAGCAAATAGCAAATCGGTCAGAGTAGAAAGCGACAGAGCATATGATCCAGTTTTGGATCACAGAAATAGCCTTATCAGCTGAGGTTTACAAAGGAAAAAGGTTCAGGAAGTATTTACAATTCTAGTGGCTTCCATTTTAAATAATTTTTTATCTTGTTCCCAAACAACTGCTGAAAGTTCTCTTTTCCAGCACCAACAGTTTGGGAGGGTAGAAGAGAAGTGATGCCTATGGTTAATTGAAAATGTTACAGAAGTGTTACATTAAGTTTAGCCTAAAGCTGCTTCCTTACGTATTTTAGGTTTGGCCTAAAGGTTTCTTTGTACATAGTGAACTGTAACCCAACTGGATGTATAAAAAGGCTGCAACCTACTCTTGTACTGATTATTGAGCTTCAGCCAATCAAAGGTAACCAACTGTTCAAACCATGTTTAAATAAGGCTAACACCAAGCTGTTACCAATTCAGATGTTTCTCTATCTCACTTCTGTTTTCTGTATGTCCCTTCTTTTTCCTATCTGTAAATGTTCTTCAACCAGCCAGTGCCGAAGTATCTCTGAAGTTATTCAAGTTCAGGGGCTGCCCAATTCATGAATCATTGTTTGCCTAATTACACTCTGTTAAATTAAAATTTTCTAAGTATTTTCTTTTAACAGACAAGACCATGAATATGTTAAAAAAAATTAATTCAAGCTTAAATGAATTTCCCTTGTCAGTCCAGTTTCATTCATTCATTCTTTCAACAAATATATTTAACAGAGCATAGTATGTAGGCAGTGCTATGATAGGGAATGAGGATAAAATGGGGAACCATGTAGATATAGAATTTATCTCCACAGAGCTTACAGTTTTGTGGGAGAATATGGACAAGATACAAGAGATAACAGCAAGTGACTTAAGTCCTTTGATAAGGGATATACAGGCATTACAGTCTTGCAACAGAAGTATCAGCCTAGTCAGGGATAGGTAAGTTTTCCTGTGTAAGCTGATATTTGAAAGCTATGTAGAAACCAAGTACGTAAAAGGGGGTTAGGAGTGGGACTGAGGTAGCCTAGTAAGTACAGAAGAATGTGACTTTGTTTTGTCTTACAAAAAAGCAAGAAGTGAGTCGCTAAAATTTTGGAAAACACCTCCAGTGTGTTTATGACTGGAGTCAGCAGAGTGAAGCAACTTCCTGATCACCTGACAACTGCAAATGAAACATGAACTCATCATGCAGTCCAGATGACCAAATGAAGACAAATCCACGGCCCTTATGACCTTCACCTGCTCTCAACCACCTCCCTAAAGGCAGAGGAGATAAAAGCTAGTTACTGAAACCCCCTTGGTGCAGTTCTCATTCTGAAACTGTCCCACACTCTCCCCCTTTGGAGTGTTTACTCTCCTTCCTTGAGGCTGCTCTCCTCTTGAGACTGCTTATTCCATACTTCCCTTTAAGTGTGCCTTTTCACATTTAATAAACTACTTGCAAACCAGGTGACTTACTCTGGAATTCTTTCTTGTGGCAAAATCAAGAACCTAGGCAAGAGTTGAGGTCTTTCCCTCTCTCTCTCCTTGCTAAAGATAACTCCTCTCTGGCAACAGAATGAGTGTTATGGAACTTATACTATTAACAACAGCCAGTATTTTGGGGCTTTGCTAAATGAGCAGTACTGGATTAAGAATTTTACATGAACAATTATAATCTCATTTGATCTGTACAAAGAATTGAGTATTATTGCTCCCAATTTAGGTATGAGGATGAGAAATCTAGGCCACAATGACTTTAGAAACATGCCTCAAATTACATAGGTAGAACCAAGATTTAAAAAGTGTTATTCTATGAGTGACTGGTTTCAGGAAAGAAGTTCAGAACAACCAAAGAGCATAATATGGATGAAGGGAGGTTGTTGAGAAGTGGGGGAATGATGGGGAATAAGATTGGAAAAGACGTGGAAATCAAGTTCTGTAGGGCCTTAGAAGCCACATAAAGGGGCAACTTGAATATCACTTAAATGTTAATTATTTTATCCACAGTTTAAATTACTGCATTGAAGTGTTTCTTGAGCTCCTTCATCTTACTTGGTGTATGGCTGGGGGGAACAAACAAACAAAAAAACCCTGCAGTTATCTTTTGGAAGGACCCCTTATAGTACACTTGGAAATTGTTCCTCTGGATCAAATGGTCAACGAAAGCTTTTACCTGGAAGTTTTGAGAAAGTTGCTTCATGATTTGCAGAAGAAATGTCCCAAGTTGTGGCAAACAGGTGACTGGTTTTTCTACCGTGACAATGTACCTGCCACACTATGCTGAGGTTCAGCAGTTTTTCACCAAAAGTGGCATGACCCCCCTAGTCATCCAATTTCATCCTGAGTGGCTTTTGTTTCCCCAGTCCTCAAAGGGAAATGTTTTATTCATGTAGAAGAGGTGAAACAAAAAACAGCAGAAGCACTAAAAGGCATCAAAATTGACGAGTTCAAAAAACTGTTTGGGCAGTGGAAAAAGAGTCATGATAGGTGCATTGCACCAAATGGAGAGTACTGTGAAGCTGACTGAAGTTTAAACATGTAAGAATAAATACATAATTTTTTATAAATAAATTCCAGGTTTTTTTAGGTCCTCCGTTGTAGTGAAGACTATTGTCCCGGCTTAACGAACATGATTTAAGTATGAGAGAGACTGTATTCTAGTGAAAACTAATTTCAGTTGAGGAGTTTTTATACTACAGAGTAAAATAATCAGATAAAATGTCCTTATATTAATTTACATCTTTTTGACAAACAGCATTCATTGTCTATAGTTCTCTTTCCTGACGTATATTTTTATTTTTGTTTTATCTTTGGGTCAGATAGGACACAATGGATTGTCCCATTCTGTTGTAAGGGTACATCATACATAATCTGTTACAAAATATAAAGCATTACATTTTGTGAACATTTTAATATATTTTAAAAAATAAACTCAGATTCAAAATTTTTCTTATTTATAGCCATAACATTACCATTCTTCTTCTTTTTTTTGAGTAAGCAGGATTTACTGAGAGGACAGAGAAGCTCCCACGGTGGGAGGGGACCTGAAGGAGTTGCCTGTCTGGGGCCGAAAACCTGGTGCTTATATAGTCCGAAGTCTAAACCAGTTGGCTAGCACTAGTTGTGAGCTGTAACTGTTATGATTGGTCACTATTAAGGTAGGGACCTAATAGCAAACTGATTGGTTGCTTTTTGATCTCAGCAGTGAGTACATAAGCTTTAGCTTGAGAGACTCGCAGGGAGCTTGTTAACCAACGCTGAGCCAGAGCGGCCTGCCGGGAATTAGCTACCTTGTTATCAGAGGACCCACCTATCTGTCTGCCTAGCCTTTCTCTAGCTATCTCCTGTCTCATTCCCCCTCTGGAGTAATAACCCTAACTGCTGTTAGGGAGTAGGGATGGTGACCGGTCTGGCTACTTTCTCCTGATCATGGGGACAGCAGCTAGTGTTCCTCCAGAGAGTGATCTAAAGGTCCTCAGTAGAAAGAAACTTCTATTCAGTGTTCCATCACTATTTGGAGTTTGATGACCTCTAGGTGAGAAGAAAAAAAACTTTACAAGAAGGTTAACTATACATGGACCAAACACTAGCAATACAACAAAAGGAGATATTAAGGAAAAAAATCCCATGTCCGTATATTGAAAATCCCCAGAGGATAAAAAAGAGTACCCAACTGGGTCCTGAAACTGCCTGTTTTTGTAAAGGGTCAATGATTTTTATTGTTTTATGATCCGTAAAGTCTCACTTGGGAGGAAGTGTTAATATGGAAACAAGTTTCAATATGAAAACAAGAAGTTTCATTTAATAATGCGCCTGTTCCTCCACATTCCTCCATGAGCATATCCAACGTTTGACTAATTACCCTGTTGAGTCACACATGTAATGGAGGGTTTTATAAAAAGCTAGGACTAATGATATTAAAAACAGGAAGAAAGATAGAGTAGGCATTTTGCTTGTTCCTGAGGGAAACTTCTAGGGAATAAAACAATCCCATGGATGCTCAGGATTAAGAGATCTTGACAGAGGCATCTTATGATACAAATCAAGATGGAAACAAAGGCAGCAAGAATAGGTAGAACTAGTGGGAGGAAATCCATAGGCAGTAAGTTAGTGGCACTAATCTTTTACGATTTTTAGTTTGATTCTGTATGCTCTTCCAGGTCAGCTGAAGCAACTTCTCCTGGACTCCACGCTTTCACTCTAGTGAAACAAATCTATTTCAGTAAACTTTACCTTCAGCCAAGCCCCACATTCAGGCACCAAAATTGATGCAGATTTTTCAGGTCAGCCTGGGCTTTGAGAGTGTTAGCCTGGGCTTTGAGAGTGTCAGCCTAGTGAGACAGCCAAGCCCCAGAGAGAGTCGTCAAGGGGCTGGTAAGCCTAGCCCCAGAAGTGTCAGCTCTTATGAGCTGGCAAGTCAAGCCTTGAGAGTGTAGCAAGCAATTCGGGGGATTGGCAACCCAAGCACTGAGAGTATAGTGATTCGGTGGGCTGGCAAGCCTAGCCCCCTGGGTGTCAACTTCAGAGTCTTGCCTTCTTCCGGCAGCTCTCCTGGTTCAGCCAGCTCTGTCAGCTGGCAAGCCAGCCTCTGGGGTGCACAGCTCTTGGGCTCTGATGATCTTCTGCAGCTCTTCAGGGTCGAGGTTCTTGTCTCCTGCCCAGGAAGAATGAGGGACATGGATGGCCAGAAAGTGAGTAAGCAGGATTTATTGAGAGGACAGAGAAGCTCTCACAGTGGGAGGGGACCTGAAGGGTTGCCCCCATTCTTCTTTTTGAGTGGGAGAGGAAGAAGGAAAGTTTCTTTTAGTATGCATACAATTGTACATGGAGGCGTTTTGTGCATGTGAATGACATTTGTCAAGTATATCAAGGCAAATGATCAAATGATAGAAAGCAGGGTGCTCTGGGTGGGAGGAGGGGCTCATTAATTCAAGCATGAGCTTATGGCTACAGGAGGTTACAATTTTTAACTCTAGCCAAACGTCTCATACTCAAAGAGTCAGGAAAAATAGTATACCTATTGGTCATGGTTCTCCAGAGAAACATCACTAATAGCTGAAAGATAGATAAATAAATAAATAGGTAGGTTGATAGATAAAATTTCTGGAATGAAATAGACTTCTTGACTTTGTATGGCCCTCACCTTAGTACTAGGAATGCAACAACTTCTAATTTTTGGTTTTCTGATTCAGGGCTAAGGAAAATCTTCTACATTCACGTTTTGTTGTCAATCATCTTAAATCTGGAAAAAAAGAAGAACCTATAAGATTATGGGTGATGTTAAGGGTAGATAAGGAGAAAAAGAAGGAAGCCTTCCTTTATTTACTAGGCTTTCATTTAGTTCCAGGGCTTGTGAAGGAGCAGAGAGAGTAAAGGCAACTTTATACTAATTGAGCTAACACATTCATTCTCTCATATACTAGAGTTGCCACTTAAAAATATTAAAAGAAAAAAAAATCAGTGTTTGACCATCTAACTGAACTAGTTGACTCAGCCGCTGAGTCATCAATTTGCCTCATTTATGGAAGAAGTCTAACACTTGATAATTAAGATTTTTCTAGAAATTGACTTGGTGAAAGTAGATCAGTTCCCTCAGACTTTGTCTCCTCTTCCAATAGGAGAACTCTGGTCTGACTTGGCACAGGTGATCTCACAGGTACAGAGAAGTCTGTGAGATACAGCAAAGGTTATCAATACTACTGGCTGGTACTTGTTCACTTTGGGGTTATGAGATCCAATCAGTCTCTACATATGGCAACATTTTTCAACAAATGTTTGTATCTGAACAAATACAAATACAAGGAGAGCCCTTGGTAAAAACCATAAAATAAGTATGTAAATTTTATCTTTGATGGCCCTCTACATTTTCTCTCTATGCAGCCTAAGTACCTGTAATATTGTAAAATATAAATTTGGTCTTTGACCTTGGTTTCTGGCATACAACTTTTAAAATCCTTAGAATCTAGAGGGATGTCTTTGTGTATGCTAATAATTGACTGATGGCTGGCAGCCCCTACCTTCAGAATGGGAGCTAGTCACTGGAAAGACCAAAGCAGGAATAGAGGGTTGGGACTTTTAGCCCCATCACAACTTCCAGGGAGGGAAGAGGGACTGATGGTGAAGGTGATAGCCAAAGGCCAATGGTTTAACCAATTATGCCTACATAATTAAGCATCCATAAAAACCCTAAAAAACAGAGTATGAGAACTTCCAGATAGCTGGAGGGTGGTGCTCCACCCCTTCCCCCATACCTTGCCCTACATATTTCTTTATCTGTGTCCTTTGTAATATTCTCTACAGTGTTTCCCTAAGTTCTGTGAGTCATTCTAGCAAATTAATCAAACCTACAGCCCAACTTGAAGCTAGTAGGACAGAAATTTCAGAGGTTTGGACTTGCAATTGATGCCTGAGGGGTGGGGTAAAGGTCTTGTGGGACTGGACCCACAACATGTGGAACCTGAGGCTATCTCCAGGTAGATAGTGTAGGAATTGAATAAGAGGACACCCAGCTGGTATCTTCTGCAGAACTGATTGCTTGTTTGGTGTGTGGGGAGAAAGCCCCCCACATTTGGTCATAGAAGTCTTCTGTGTTGATTGTGGTTGTTGTGGTGTGAGAGCAAAAAGAAAAAAATGGTCTGAGTTGATTTTTCTTCACAGCATCTTTCACTCATCCCCACCCTGGCTAGCTCCTTGTCTTGGGCTTTCTGGTGTATTTAGCCTGGAAGTCTGGCTTCCTCTTTGCAGGAGAAATTTGCTCTCCTCCACAGTGTTTCATGCTCCTAGCCTTTCCCATTTACTTCAACCCCCCCTTTCAAAACTGTCTCACTAGTTTCAATCTCTCAGTGCCCCTATTTTTAGGCAACAACTGGGGATGGTACATCAGATATACTATAATTTCTGTTAACACATGAGATTGCTTATATTTTTTATCTCTCTTGGATAAGATAATGCCAGCCTAGTTAAAAAGGTAGAAGATTAAAACATTTCAACTCACAAGTGGGAAGGAACTTTACAGGCCATTTATTTTACATTCTTTAAGTAATTGCCTGCTCAATAAATACCTGGAACTCATTTTGTGAATATGTTTATGCCTCCATTTTCTTCAAGATATTTCTGACCAATTATAAATTAAGTATTTTGGGAGTGTTAAAAAAATAATAATGACCTTTACAAGTCATTTTATTGCCAACCACATTAAAATTGGAAAAAAGAAGAACCCGTAAGATTATGGGTGAGGTGAGGGGTAGATAAGAAGAAAAAGAAGGAAGCCTTCCTTTATTAGGCTTTCATTTAGTTCCAGACAAGTCTTCAGGACTAGAAGAATCCCAGAGGCTACACAAATTTTGTCCACCAATTTTAGTAAAACTTTAAGATTAAAGCGAATCAAATTGTCTTACTTAAAAGCCAAGAAACAGATTTGGGGAAGGGAAGTCTTTACTAAGGTCACAGAACTGGTTATTGGCAGAATGGGAACCAAAATCCAGTTTTAATATAATTGATAGAATACATTTTATTTAAATAAAGATTAATAGCTTTAAATATTTATTGTAAACATTATAAAGACAACTGTTTCAACATGATTCTCACCTATTTCTCCTTATTTGCTACACCTCTAATTTCCTTTTTTTAAAGAAGGTATTTATTGTATTTTTTATTAATAAGTCATAATTGTACATGTTTCTGGAGTACATGTGATATTTTGATATGTGCATGTAATATTTATAAGGATCAAGTCAGGGTAATTGAGATATCCATCACCTCAAACTTTTATCTTTTCTTTGTGTTGGAAACATTATAATTCTTCTATTCTAGTTATTTTGAAATACGCAATTCTAATTTTCTTTTAAATCGAACCCAAAATTCACCTTCCTGTGAGAAAATGTGTGATTACCTTACCAAGACTTATTCAATTTGACATCTCATCAGCCTTTAGTAAAATAATTATAGAATGCTTATGTTTAGTATGAATTCATTTACTTAAAAAGAAAGCCACTGTGTCTATTTTGTTTGTCTTGTTTTTCCTACAAATAAACATGTTCACTTTTCACTCCATAACACTTAATGGATGCTCTGAAAATGCTGATGTCAAAATACTTTTGATTTGTCTTTTTTTCCCATCTTGTTTTCTCTACTTTCTTTCTTCTGAGCTATCTTAGTCTGACAGTGGAAGGTGCAGTGGAGGTCAAATGAAACATTCTCAGGGCTGATAGCAATTGAAAGGAATATCATCTGGTCCTTAGGAGAGCTTGTCCTAAGGAAGACTGGTAGCTTCCCACTTACAGCACATTCAAAGTAAAAAAATACTCAAGGAAATAGTCCAGAAGTTTAAAAAACTGATAGTAAGGGGAGGAAAAAAATCCTGGGAAGATGCGACTTTTAAAGGCATGGGGAAAATCGCATCCACTTCAGGAAAATGAACTTCCAATTTAATCGTGGTATGGTTGTACACAATTTTTGAGTTCAGAGAGCTCCTAAATTTTTGCACATCAAATGATCCCTAGAGTGCCCTGAAAGAATCAGTGCTTCCTGGAAAATCTCAAACTTGCTTCTTGGGAGTTTATTTCTCCCTGGTGGAATCTGATTCCCCATGATATTTATAGTGAGTGTTTTGATTTTGTGTTGGTGCCTTGGGCACATAGTGCATTTTTCTAGACAGTGTTGTCATGAAATGTGACTTGCAAAACTATTTAAAGGCTGAAGCACTTCTTCTTTTTTTAAAAATTCTTTTAGGCAAGAATCAAGATTAATGCTGTACTATTTCTTAACACCTCTCTCTACCCTTCCTCACTTCTGCTAGACTCTGACAAGGGCTTTTGATATGTAAGAATGAATTGTAACAAACATCAGAACAAATAAAATACAGCATCTCAATCCCCTATTGCTAGCTAAGGATACAGATTTTAGTCTCTTTCTCAGAGCTGTCAGAAGTGAAAGTCATTCTGTTTTAAATCTCTTATTGAGTGAATTGTACAGTTCTTGGGTGCTCTTTGCTGAGGAACTCCATTTCACCAGTTCTGAGGTAAACAGGGTGCAAGAGACGGTATGTAGCAAAGATGGTTCCCTGTTTCTTTCTCCTCTTCTTTCCGTCTGTCCTCCAGGGTGGAAGTATGAAGGCAGAAACTTTGTCTAATAGTGCTCTGAAATTGTACTATGAAAAGTGATTGCTGTTAGCAAGATAAACTTGTTTTCCTTTCCCTTCATTTGTTTTTGGTGGTACTTTGTGATAAAGAATCTGACTGACCTAAACTTACCCCTGAAATGCCTAGTAAAGATCATGCACAAGCTTTTCAGGACAAAGTCAGGAATGTTGGCTATTGTGAACTTGAAAAGCCTTGAGGATGAAGACAGGACCTTAGGGTGTGGGTGGACAGAGGGGTTGAAAATATAGATGTCAAATAAGGAGGGAAGAAAGAAAAGGAAGGGAGGCCAGAGATGGAAGGCCTGCAATATACTTATCCCAGACACTCTGTTGCTTTTCGGTGGGGAGAGATTTGCCACACCTTCGTTTGGCAAAGGGTGAAATTTGACTGTTTCTGAAGTTAAATTTGGTTTTCACAGCTTGTGTGGGGGGTAGGTATTATTGATGTCTAGTGAGCCGATCCAGGAATTCTGCTAATCATCCTACAATATTCAGGACAGCCCCCACAATGGAGGTGTATATAGCCCAAATCACCAATCATGCTGTGATTGAGACATTTGCTCTTTCCAACTGAAAATGAACTCAATGGGGGAAAGTCATGCCTTACAGCTTCCTTCAGCATAGAGTAGATTATTTTCTTTCTGATAATGGACTGTACCTGCTTGCCTTCCCAGACCTTGTGGGCATAGATGAGGATTACCATGAGGTTATTTTTTTTCTCCCCCATTCCTTACCTAACTGAGACTCTATATGTAAATGTAAGGGCACACATTTTTTTTCTTGGCTGTTAAGTTTATTTAATTTTTATGTCATATCCTTAGCAGGTCCACTTATGGCCTTTTACTGATCTCACCAGCAGAGAATTACTTCTTAAGAGAACATCCTTTAAGCACGGATTTATTTATGTTTTCAACAAATATTTATCGAAGGTCTACTGTGTATAGGGCACTGTTGTAAATTTTTCACATACATCAGAACGTCAGTGAACGAAATAAAGACTTCTTATGGAGCTTAAATTCCAGCGAGGAAGACAGATGATAAACAATAAATATAAAAATAAAGGATATGATATGTTAGAAAGCATTAAGCATTTTACGAAAAAGATAAAAACAGCAGAAGAAGGTAAGGCCGTGAAGATGGAGCAGGTGGTGTGCAATATTAGCCAGTAGTTCAGGGACGACCTCATGGATATGAAATGTAGAGGTTAGTTGGGGAGGAAATGATCACATGCATTTTTGTCTTCCTCTCAAATCTCAACTGTTGATAAAGGAGTTCATGCAGCCATGAACCCAATAATCCTCATTGCACCAGAAAATTTTCTTCCAAGGAGGCTTGCCTTTAGTTTTTAAGACAGTTTTGCCAGTCTGATTTGTGAATTGGTTCACTGGTCTTGAGTTTAAAATATAGGTCATCTGGAAGTTCAGCAGTTGGGTTATGGTTCAATAATTTCCTGAGGTCTCTGTACTGTTCCTGAAAGAGAATAAAGGCAGTTTAAAAAAAAAAGGTTATTGGTCAGCACAATATCTGCTGTCACTCTTGCTATGCAGTCATAAATAGCACACATCATGAGTTTACACCATGCATCCTTTATTTATTAACTCACATGAGAGGGATTTTTGAATACCTGTAATGAACAAGTGCACTGTATGTACAAAGATGTGGAAGACATTGTCCTTAAACTGAAAGAACTCACATCAAGAGGAGGTAAACACAGGCTATATTTCTTCCTAGTGTGTAGTAAAATGTTACTTATAGTTGAGTTAGAAATAAATTATTTCAAAATAGAGGGTCAAGAAAAATAAATCACAATGGAATCCAATGAGAAGGCTCCATAAAAATATATGGTGTTTGAATAAGCCTTAATGAGTGAGTATAGCTGAAATAGACAGAAAGGCAGATGGAAAGGATATTCTAAGAATTAGAAAGAGTAAGAGCAAAGGAATAGAGATGAGAGGCTGCCCAAAAGTGTTTTGGAGACAGTAAGTTAGACTAAGTGTACATTCTATAAGCAGAAAGATTTTAGGAGAAAAATTTCTTAGAATAATTAAAAGCCAATATATTCATTGGCCAGACAAATTCCTGGGATGACAAATTTCTCTTTCCATGACTGGGCACAGTGGCTCAGGCCTGTAATCCTTGCACTTTGGGAGGCTGAGGTGGGAGGATTGCTTGAGCCCAGGAGTTTGAGACCAGCCTCGGCAACATAGAAAGACCACGTCTCGCCGGACTCGGTGGCTCAGCCTGTAATCCCGTGCCTTTGGGAGGCAGAGGTGAGTTGATTGCCTGAGCTCGTGGGTTCGAGACCCGCCTGGGCAGCGAGAATTCATCTCTACAATAAATCAAAAAATCAGCCGGGCGTGGTAGCACATGCCTGTAATTCCGGCTACTTGGAAGGCTGAGGCGGAAGGATCGTCGAGCCCAGCAGGTCGAGGCTGCGGTGGCCAGGAGTGGCCACTGCACTCCAGTCTGGGCAACAGAGTGAGACTCCAACGCAAAAAAAAAAAAAAAAGAAAGACCGCATCTCTACAAACATTAACTGGGCATAGTGGCACATACCCGCAGTCTCAGCTACTCAGGAGACCGAGGCAGGATTGTCTGAGTCCAGGAGGTCATTATTGCAGCGAGCTGTGATCACGCCACTGCACTCCAGCCTGGGCAACAGAATGAGACCCTTAACTCAAAAAAAAAAAATTATCTTTCTACCCTATACTCAATTCAGAAATGTAAGGTAGAATAAAGGCAAAGTTATGTTACTATCTTAGAAAGGCTAGGCTTTCTTCATAATATTTTAAAAATTAATTAATTAATTATTTTGGAGACAGTTCTTGCTATTTTCCCCCAGTCTGGGCTCGAACTCTTGATCTGCCTCCCCAGTAACTGGGACTACAGGTATGCACCTCCATATCTTTCTATTTTCTATTTTAGTTTTTTTACTTAAGGATTCTTGTGCAGTTGAAAGATATCACCAGCATGAAATTCTCTTTCCAAGGTACTTACCTGATCCTTACCAAATTTATGAAGTCATCAAAGCTGCATTTCAGTGTACCCTCCTCATTTTCAAAACTTCCCCTCAAATTCATCATTTCTTATTCCTCTTGGATATTGTGCGTTATCATTATTATTACCATTATTCTACAATTGAGGGCTATCTTTCCATCATTAAGCTTTACAATGACTGTCTACAAAAATTATGTGTTAACCATTTCTCCACGTAACCCGAGGATACTCACTGGAGGTTTGCTGCTGCCAAGATGAAAGAAAAAAAGAAGAGAATTGCGAAATATTTAGAAATAAATCCAGGAACATTTTTATATTTTATCTTCACTTTGAAAACCAGTGAGATTTGCTTCAGCTTCAAAGAGCATGTTATATAAAATTAAATGAACTTGGCAGTGAGATGAACTTCTTTTCTAAATGGGTAAAGGGTTAAAAAGATTAGTAACTATGGTGCAATAAAGTGACTGGCTGAAGTTTTTGTACATTTTAAAACCAAATTTTGGTAGCATAGCATTCAAGAATGGAGTACAGTACCTGGCCTTCCATTGCAGTAAATGAGCTTTTGGAAATTCATATACATCATATAACTACAATATCCAGGAATTGAGTTATTTAATCAAAGTGAATATTTACTGAGCACTTAAAGATTCCAGGCATTTTGCTTTTCAGCTTTACTATCTTATATAATTCTGGCAGCAACTACATGAGGTAGAGATTATTTTTGTGATTTTATGAATGGAGAACTGAGACTCAGGAGGGTAAATAACTTGCCTATGACCTAGTGAAGGAAGAGATCCAGGCTCTTTCATGACCTGTTGCTTGGAAAAGAAGCTTGGGGAAAAGAGGACCTACTTGCTCATCCTATGGAAAGCTGAAGCAGTGCTAGCAAAGAAATTATATTCTTGCTTCCCTGCTTCAGAAATGGGACCCTCTGGCTTTCAGATGGGTAGTTTCTTTTTTTTTTTAGTTGGTGTCTTACTCCGTCATCCAGGATGGAGTGCAACGGCATGCCCACGGCCACCTCAGCCTCCACCTGCTGGGCTCAGGCGATCCTTCTGCCTCGGCCTTTCAAGTAGCTGGAACCACAGATATGTGCCACCATGCCCAGCTTAGTTTTTTATTTATTGTGGAGACGAGGTCTCACCAAGTTGCCAAGGCTGATCTCGAACCCCTGAGCTCAGGTACTCCTCTTGCCTCGGCCTCCCAAAGTGCTGGGATTACAGGCTTGAAGAGTAGCTTCTTTTAAATGAAAAGACTTGCTTCTCATGTTGGTTGATATTCTTTAATGAATCCAGAACGATGCTGGAATGTGATGGATGAGAGAAGAATTTAAAGATTTTGATTTAAGGAGAAGAAAAAATAAAAGAAGCAGAAATAGGTTTTCTAACATCTAGACCTTGCCAGTATTTTATTCACATTCTTTCTTTATAGCACTTTCATATAATATTTTAATTTTTCAGTTTATCTGTCCTCAATGCTTTCCCCATGCTCAAGTGGGCGAGTTTCTAAAGAATAGGGACTGTTTCTCACTCAATTTCTCACCAGAATCCGCATGTTCGAAATGATGTCTAGAAAGCAATATGCCCAATAAAGACCTCTGAAACTGATGACTGACTTGATTGGTTGTGTGTATTGTCTTTTAAAAAGGACAGATTTGGTGGGTATGATAAGCATCTACTGCATCTTTTCCCTTAATTCTTTTTTTTTCCTGTTTCTAGTCAGACATTTATGAGACCATTAAAAAGAATTTAGGTCATCTTTAAATGTGTGTTGGCCTTGTTACTTTTCCTAAGCTGTCGTTTTCATTAGATTTATTAAGAAAAGTTGATGGTGTCAGCTAGCATTAAGACATATAGCACAGAACAATGAGGGGAAGACTCCTTTGCAAAGTCTAGCTATGTTATAATGCCCCTTTCTCCTCTGTTGTGTCTTTGATTCTGCCCTTTACCCTTGGATGCCAAGGTGTTATTGGAGCAGAGCTTTATGTGATTATCTTGTTTTGTATATGTGGTCCCAATAGGGAGTGCCTTCCATTAAAAACCTCTTAACTGATATTACACAGTGATGATTCTAGAATTGTAATGTTGTTTGGAATCTTCCTCAAGTTATAAGGGCATAGAAAATAACTTGTTTGTGAGAAATGAACATAAAATAACAGAGACACACAGTGTTCAGCTACTACTTTGAAATTGCTCATCTAATGCCCTCAACTGTCACTATGGGACTCGTTTTCAGTCATAAAATAGGATGGTAATGTTGTGTGCAGTCTTGATAGATTAAAAGCCACCACCTCTTTCTTTCTTTTTTGAACGAAAATTTTCTTTTGTTTCACATTAATCACACACTTCTGAATGACAACACATGAAAATTTCTAGATTTCTGGGAATAATTATTTTCAAAGTCTTATTGGTCACAGATTACCTCTGTTCTAGATGATGGGCTCAGGCGATAGATTTGGAAGAGCAAACCAATGATTCTTTATTCTAGCTGACAGCTTATGGCAAAATGACGGCCCACGTATATAAGGATCTTGTAAAAAACTGACTTTGTTAACACCGCCAATTTGAATTTCAGGGAGAGCTCAGCTGAATAAAACGTTTTATGTAAACATCATTTGATCTTGTTTACATTTTTTCTTCTAATGAGGCACAGATTCTTAAATCAGCCAATTTGAACTGATACAGCAGAAAGACAGTGCACCCTAACATAGTCAGTTTTTCCTCTTCTAGGGGATTATGTTCCTAAATAGCCCACTTAACTGTTTGTTGAACAAACTTCTCTTTCTTAGTTCTGCAGTTTTTGAAAATGGTTCTGATTTCCCGACAGTACCTTGGTTGTCTAGAGCAGGGCTGGTACCGAAGACCAAGCACTTATTGCCCTTCATTCTCGTGTGAAACAATTTCTTTTCCATCTCTTCGCTGCCTTCATTTCCACTGCCATCCTGCTGTCCCATTTCTAATTTTTCATAACCTCTATTTTACTCTCCACCTGTAAAAGTCACAATTCACATATCTACCATAGTAAATAGGACTTGTTCTTCAAGGCATAACTCAAAAACTATCTTTTACTTGAACTCTTTCCCAAACATCAAGCTGAAAGTCACTTTCTTCTTTTGAACTTCTCTAGGGTTATTGTTGGTATTGTTTCTGTTGTGGCCATCCTCTCTTCCTTATTATTAGGATAACTTGTGCGCATCTTCTCTTCTGTACAAGCTTGTGAGCTCCTAGAAGGTAGAGACTGTGTCGCTGTATATACCAGAGTGCACAATTCAGCACCTAGAACAAAACAGGAGACTGATTATTTTTAATTGAATGCATGAGTATACTAATTAGAAAATGGTCACTCACATTAGCAAATTGCATTTTTTCTGTTTGCATCTTGTTCTTTTACCTCAGATTCCACAGGCAAGTGACATGGCATGGAGGTGGATGTTTTAGACTCCTGTGTCCAAGCTAAACTTGCCAGAGATTTGCCAAGAGGGGTGCTGATAAACAGAAACCACATACAAGATATGAGACAAGAAAACATGGGACAGTTAGCTTTGTTCTTTGTAATGTGTTGTTTATTGGTTTCAGTGTGCATCTCACAGAAATAAAATACTTATTTTTATATTCTCCACTTAATTCTTCGTATCTTAAAATGTCTTTATTTAAGTAAAGAACAGAAACAGCACTCTTCCTTTTTTAAAAAATGAAACTCTTAATGATAAACTATCATTAGATTTCACAGAGGAATAAAAATCTTTATTAGACTGTGAAATGTCCCCAAGCAAAATTTTCCTATAATTCCTTTAAGTATAACTTCAAGTTCTAAATTATAATTTGACCCGCTGAAGGCAATGTACTCATGTAACTGCAAAAGTTTAAGAGATTTGGAGGGATAATAATAATGAAAACTACTAAAAATCCAAGCAATTTATCCAAAGCAGCATGTAATACATGCAAAAACTGCTGTGACAAAAATGTAATTGTAAGCATAAATCCAGAGGGAAATGTGCTGGAAAAATTACAGTGTCTAAGATAGCTGCCATTTTAGTGATAAAACCTGCACACTATTGGATATGGGAAGCTTAATGATGCTGCATAGGAATTCTCATAGCATCCTTGTACTGCACCCTGGGGACCACTCCTTTCAGTAACTCCTGAAGGTGCGTCTCATGCCCAATTCATCCATGCAGAGGGTGGATAGAAAGCACTATCACTAAAAGGAGAACTTCAGGTTTGGGCTCATGGCAAGCCAAGCCCAGGATAATAAAGCAGGCAGGGAGAGTGTGAGAGTGCCTATTTGAGTCAGGTGACTTCTGTAGAGATTCATTAAGTAGAGTCTCTAAGGGGACATAGAGCATGTATAGTAGCAGTAACAATGACAAAGGGCCCTGGTGAAAGGAAGCAACACCCAGGACATGAGACAAGAAACCTGGGGCATGCAGAAGAGAAACTTAGACAACATATGAAGAGCAAGACTAGGCTGGAAAGGAGACAAGTCCAAGAGCTGGAGCTAGGTGTTTTCCTGACTTATTTCAGAGAATAAAACAGAAGTGTGAGAATGTGAATGTGTATCTTTTGTAAATGATTATGTAGATTTAGACCCAAGGTAACTGTACCATAAACTGTATATGGTTATTTTTACAGTATATATAGATTCACTCTTGGTCAGCAAACTTTGGGTCACACCCACAAAGTCTCAGTATAAACAACTATTGTAAGGATGGAACTAGCTGACAATTTGAATCAAGATTGAGCAGAACCAGAGGTAACAGATTCACAAATACAATTAGCTCAATTAAAATGTACAATGGAAATGTGATTTCTTTATTAAATTTGTAACTAATTGGTCTTCTACCAGCATCCTTATTTACTAATTAGTAAGAAAAAAAAGTTTAAATTTCCTATATGGTTTAAAACTTAATCAAATCCAATCATTTAAATATTCTATTTAGAAAATAATCTTGTCAATTGTTCAGCAGCTTCCCTCTCTCTGCTTTTTTCCGTAGGGTGTATGCAGAAGGGGTGTGGATCATGTGGTCTTGTGAGCATGGAGAAGACTCGGGGCTCAAACTAGAAGTTCCTTGGTGACCTGATGTTGCTTGCCTGCTGTTATCCACAACTAAAGTTTGTGGCCAGTGTAACCTCACTTGTTGGATTCTTACAGCCTTGGAGATGAAGCTGACTTGGTATCGCCTTGGAGCTGAAGTACTCTCTTGGATCTGGTGGGGAATCACATTTGAACTTATCCTTGGGGGTCTGCTCTGTAGTTCTTTCTGCAGAATTCTTTGTGATGGACCTGATGCTAAACAGCTCCCATTCTCCCTACCTTTTGCCAGATTTTAAACTGTTTCTTCATCTGCCATCTGGGCCCCAAGGGTGATGCAGGAAGGGCTAATTCTCAAACTTCCTCAACCTCCATTTGTTTAAACTTTCCTATCAATTTGAAACAACCACACATTAGGCAGAAATTGGAAAAGCGAATCTCTTACCTGAGTTCTAACAAGGAGAAAGGGTAATAGCCTGTTTCTGACCTCAGTTTACCCTTGATGATATAATGCTGTTTTCCCTACTTGAGATAAACCCTAAAAGGGGAATATGAGGATACATATTAGGCCACTTTCCTCACCTGCTTTCCTCTCCCTTTCTTCTTTCCACCATCATTGGGCCTGGAAGGGGGGTATTTTTCCCTTACTTCGTCTGTATCTTAAAAAAAATTATTGATGCATGATATTTGTATATTTGTACATACTTATGGTGTGCATATGTTTGCGACATGCATAGACTGTGTAATGATCAAGTCAAGGTATTTAGAATATCCATCATCTTGGGTATTTATCATTTCTATGTGTTAGGAATAAGTCCACTCTTCTAGGTATTTTGATTTGCAATAGATTGTTGTTAATTATAGCCACCTTATTCTGTGATCAAACATCGAAACTTACTCTTTATCTGTGTGTTTATACCCCATCGACCAATCTTTCTTCATCTCTCCTTCCCAATATACCCTTCTAAGATAATGACTTCCAGTTTCATCCATATTGCTGTAAATATCATGATTTCATTCTTTTTTTTATGACCAAATAGTATTCTGTTGTGTACATATACCACATTTTCTTAATCCATTCATCCATTGATAGACACTTGGATTGATCCTACATCCTTACTATTGTGAACAGTGCTGCGATAAACATGGGTACAGGTATCCCTTTGATATACTGATTTTCTTTCCTTTAGATAAATATCCAGTAGTTGGTTTGCTGGATCATATGGTACTTCTATTTTTAGTTTCTCAGAAGTCTCCATACTGTTTTCCATAAGTAGTACTAATTTACATTTCCATCAGTGATGTAAAAGTTTCCTTTTTATTTACATCCTTGCCAGCATCCATTATTTCGTATCTTTTTAATAATAGCCATTCTGAATGGGGTAAGGTGATATCTCATTGTGGTTTTTATTTGCATTTCTCTGATTATTAATGTATTGAACGTTTTTCATATAATTTTTTGGCTATTTGCATGTCTTCTTTTTTTTACGTTATGTGCTCTTTTTTTTTTCTTTTTTAATTTTGAAATTGTGGAGTACAATTCAGGGTTAGGTATACAAATGTTGATTGTGCCCTTATTGATGAGGTGTGCCCTCCCTTCCCCAGGTGGATATCTACTAGCATATCTTCTTTTGAAAAATATTTATTCATGTCCTTTGCCAACTTTTTAATGGAATAATTTTTTTAATTTTGTATTTTTTTACTGTTGAATTGTTTGAGTTCTTTGTATATTCTGGGTATTGGTCCCTTGATTATTTTTTCAAATATTTTCTTTAATTCAACAGGTTGTCTTTTAACTATTGATTGTTTCCTTTGCTGTGTGAAGTTTTTTAGTTTAGTATAATCTCATTTGTCTATTTTTGCTTTTGTTGCCTATGCTTTTGAGGTCTTAGCCATAAAAATCTTTGGTTAGACCAATATCTTGAATTGTTTTTTCTATGTTTTCACCTAGTATTTTTGTATTTTTAGATTTTATGTTTAATTTTTGTATATGGTGATAGATGGGGATTTAGTTTTATCATCTATATGTGGATATTCAGTTTTTCCAGCACTATTTATTGAACGGGGTGTCCTTTCCCCAACATATGTTCTTGGTGCCTTTGTTGAAAATAAGTTGGCTGTAAATATGTGGATTCATTTTCGTGTTCTTTATTCTGTTCCACTGATCTATGTGTCTAATTTTATACCAATACCATGATGTTTTGGTTACTATATAGCATTATAATATATCTTGAAGTCAGGTAGTGTGATGCCTCCAGGTTTGTTCTTTTTGCTCAGGATTGCTTTGACTATTTGAGCTGCTTTTCAGTACCATACAAATTTCAGGATTGTTTTTTATATTTCTATGAAAAATGACATAGGTATTTTGCTGGAGATTTCATTGAATCTGTGGATTGCTTTTGGTAATATGGTCATTTTAACAATATGAATTATTTTGACCCATGAACATGGGATAGCTTTCCATTTATTTGTGTCTTCAATTTCTTTAATCAGTGTTTTGTAGTTTTTTTATTAGAGGCCTTTTACCTCCTTGGTTAAATTTATTTCTAGGTATTTTGTTTTATGTGTGTGTGCATGTGTGTGTGCGCATGTGTGTGTGCGCTTATTGTAAATGGGATTGCTTCCTTGATTTCTTTCTTAGCTAGTTCATTATGCATATAAAAATGATACCATTTTTGTATATTGATTTTGTATCCTGCAACTTTATTGAATTTGTTTATCAGATCTAACAGTTTTTCTGGTGGAGTCTATAGGCTTTTCTTGATATAAAACCATATCATCGCAAAGAGAGATGATTTAACTTTCCCTTTTCCAATTTGAATGCCTTTTATTTCTTTCACTTGCCTAATTGCTCTGGCTAGGACTTCCCAGTGCCATGTTGAATAGGAGTGGTGAAAGTGGGCATCCCTGTCTTATTCCAGTTCTTGTAGGAAATGCTTTCAGCTTTTGCCCATTCAGTGTAATGTTAACTGTGAGTTTGCCACATATGGCCTGTTTTATGTTGAGGTCTGTTCCTTCTATAGCTAGTCTGTCAAGAGTTTTAGTCATGAAGAAATGTTGAATTTTATCAAATAATTTTTCTGCATTTATTGAGATGATCGTATGAGTTTTGTCCTTTATTCTGTTGATGTAAGGCATCATATTTATTGATTTACTTATGTTGAATCATCCTTGCATGGGATACGTACCACTTGGTTATAGTGTATTCTATTTTTGATGTGCTATCGAATTCAGCTTGCTAGTATTTTTTTGAAAATTTTTGCATTTATGTTCATCAGGGATATTAGCCTGTAGTTTTGTTTGTTTGTTTGTTTGTTTTTTTATTATGTCCTTGCCTGGTTGTTGTGGTTTCAGGATAAGACTGGTCTCTAAAATTGAATTAAAAGAATTCTCTCCTTTTCAATAATTTGGAATAGTTTGAGGAGAGTTGGTATTTGCTATTCTTTATAAGTTTGGTAGAATTCACCAGAAATCTTATTCTGGGTTTTTCTGTGTTGGGAGAATTTTTATTATTGAGTCAATCTCAGTGCTTGTTATTGATCTGCTCGAGTTTTCTATTTCTTCTTGATTCAATTGTGATAGCTTGTATGTGTCCAGAATTTGTCCATCTTCTCTAAGTTTTTCAGTTTGTTAGTACATAGTTGTTCATAATAGTCTCTGATGATCTTTTATATTTCTGTGGTATCAGTTGTTATGTCTGCTTTTTGATTCTAATTTTATATGGGTCTTCTCTTTTTTTTCTTGGATATTCTAGATAACAGTCTATAGATTTTTTTAAATCTCTTTTAAAAAGCGACTTTTTATTTAATTTATTTTTTTAGCCTCTATTTTGTCTAGTTCTGACCTATTGCTTCTTTTCTTCTACTAACTTTGATTTCAGTTAGTTCTTGCTTTTCTAGTTCCTTTAGGTACAGCAGTAGATTTTTTATTTGGAATTTTTCTAGTTTTTTTTAATGTAGGCATTTACTACTATAAACTTCTGTATTAGCACTGCTTTTGGTGTATTTCACAGGCTTTGGTATTTTTTGATTTTTTTTTTCTTTTACAAATGTGGAGTACAATTCTGATTTTCATTTGTTTGAAAATTTTGTAAAATTTTCTCCTTACTAATTCCTTGACCCAGTGGTCATTTAGTAGCATTTAAATTGCCACAGTTTTGAAAGTTCCTCTTGTTTATTGATTTCTACTTTTATTTCATTGTGGTCTGAGAAGATACTCAATATGCTATTAATTTTTTTAAAACTGTGTTGAGATTTGTTTTGTGTTCCTAGGATATGGTCTGTCCTGAAGAATGTTTCATGTGCTGATGAGAAAAATGTGTATTCTGTAGCTGTTGGGTAAAATGTTCTGTAAATTTTCTTTAGTTTGTTAGGTCCATTTATTCTAAAGTTCAGTTTGAATCCATTATTTCTTTGTTAATTTTCTGTCTAGGTAATCTTTCTAATGTGGAAAGTGAGGTGTTGAAGTTTCCAAATATTATTGTATTGCAGTCTATGTTTCCCTTTAGATCAAACAATATTTGCTTTATACATCTGAGTGCTTCAGTGCTGGGTGCATATATGTTTGGAATTATTATATCCTCTTGCTGAATTGAACCCTTTATGATTATATAATGACCTTCTTTGTCTCTTTTTCCTATTTCTGACTTCCTGTTGTTTTGTTTTGTTTTGTTTTGTTTGTGTTGGAGTCTCACTCTGTTACCCCAGCTGGAGTGCAGTGGCATGCTCACCACTACCTCAGCATCTACCTGCTGGGCTCAGGTGATCCTGAACATTTCTTCATGTATTTGTTGGCTGCTCGGATGTCCTCTTTTGTGAAGTGTCTGTTCATATCTGTTCCGCCTCAGCCTTCTGGGTAGCCGGAACTACAGGCGTGCACTACTAAGCCTGGCTAATTTTTTGATTTATTGTAAAGATGAGGTCTCTCCAAGTTGCCCAGGCTGTTCTCGAACCCACGGGCTCAGGCAATCCCTTCACCTCAGCCTCCCAAAGTACCGGGATTACAGGCTTGAGCCACGACACCTGGCCTAAAGTTTGTTTTAACTGATATAAGTATAGCTACTTCTGCTCACTTTTGGTTTCCAATTGCATGGAATACCTGTTTCCATCATTTTACTTTCAGTCCATACGTGTCTTTATAGGTAAGATGAGTTTTTATAGGCAGCATGTAGTTGGACCATGTTTGCTATTCATTTAGCCAATCTATATCTTTTAAGTGGAATGTTTAATCTGTTTGCATTCAATGTTATATTGACATATGAAGGCTTATTCTTATCATTTTATTAATTGATTTTTGATTGTTTTGAATATTCTTTGTTTCTTTTTCCCCCTCTCTTATTGTTTATTATGAATTTGTCAGTTTTCTGTAGTAGTAACATTTGAGTTCTTTTTCTTCTTTATCTTATATTTGCTCCACCAGTGAATGCTACAGTTTCATGTTGGTAGATTTAGTCTTTTAATTTCACATATAGGACTCCCTTTAGCATTTCTTGTAGTGTCAATCTAGCAGTGATGAATTCCCTCAGATTTTGTTTGTCTGGGAAATTACTCAGTTCTCTTTCATTTATGAAGAAATGCCAATCCTTGGTTGGCATATTTTTTTCCTTTCAGCATTTTAAATATATAATTCCATTCTCTCCTGGCTTGTAAGATTTCTTTTGAGAACGCCACTGTTAGTCAGATTGGATTTCCTTTAAGTAACTAGATGCTTATTTTATTGCTTTTGCTGCCTTTAGAATTCTTTGTCTTTCACTTTTGACAGTATGACAAATATGCCATTGAAGAGGCATTTTTGAATTGTATCTGTTTGAACATTTCTGAACTTCTTTTTTTTATAATCAATATTTTTATTATGATGTTGTAGGGTACAGTTCAGGGTTAGGTATACAAATACATTTCATTCAGGCACCCTATTGATAAGAGGTGTTTCCCCATCCCCAGACAGATATTTGCTACCGTTAATCCCATCTCCCTACCCCCCCCCATAGTTTCCCACTACTGTCAGTCATTTTCTTATTGTATTACATTGGATGTTCAAGGTCCATTATATGAGTGAGAACATGTGATTCTTGGATCTCTGTTTCTGTGAGAGGTCACTCAGTATTATAGACTCTAGTTCCATCCAGGTTGCTGCGAAATTCATGATTTTGTTCTTTTTTATGGCTGCGTAGTATTCCATCGTGTATATGTACCACATTTTTTAATCCAGTCCTCTTTTGATGGGCAGCATGGTTGTTTCCAGGTTCTTGCTATTGTGAACAATGCTGCGATAAACATACATGTGCAGGTATCTTTTTTATAGAGTGATTTGAATTCTTCAGGGTATATTCCCAGTAGGGGGATTGTGGGGTCATATGGGAGCTTGATATTTAGAGCTTTTAGGAATCCCCACACTGCTTTCCACAGAGGATTGCACTAGTTTACACTCCCACCAACAGTGTAGAAGTGGTCCCTTTTTGCCACAACCTCTCCAGCAGCTGTTATTTTTTGAGTTGTTGATAATTGCCATTCTGACTGGAGTTAGGTGGTATCTCAGTGTGGTTTTGATTTGCATCTCCCTGATGATTAGTGAGGATGAACATTTCTTCATGTGTTTGTTGGCTGCTCGGATGTCCTCTTTTGTGAAGTGTCTGTTCATATCTTTTGCCTATTTTATAATGGGGTTGTTTGTTTTTTTCTTTTCAGCACGTTTTAGTTCCTTGTAGATCAAAGATGTAAAGCCTTTGTCTGACCTGGTGTTGGCAAATACTTTTTCCCAGTCTGTAGGCTGTCTCCCAGCTCTCTTGATGGTTTCTTTGACCTTGCAGAAGCTTGTCAGTTTAATAGGGTCCCACTTGTCTATCTTCTCTCTTATGACCTGTGGGTTTCGGGTTTTGTTCAGGAATTGGAGGCTAGTTCCGATTTCCATGAGGGTATGTCCTTCATTTTCTAAGGTTTTTATGGTTTGAGGTTTTACATTTAGGTCTCTGATACATTTGGAGTTAACCTTTGTGCATAGGGATAGATAGGGTCCTGTTTCAATCTTCTGCATGTGGTCAGCCAGTTTTCCCAGCACCATTTACTGAATAGGTTCTCCTCTCCCCAGTGATAGGTGGTGGAGGCTTTGTCGAAGATGAGTTGGTTGAGAAATTAAGGTTTTGCTTCTGGAATCTCAATTCTATTCCATTGATCTATATGCCTATTCCTATGCTAATACCAAGCTGTTTTGATGATTGTAGCTTTATAGTAAAGTTTGAAGTCTGGTAATATGACACCTCCTGCTTTGTTTTTTGTTTTTTTTTTTTTTTTGCTGAGGATTGTTCTGGCTATTCTTGGACATTTGTGTTTCCATATGAATTCCTGTGTTGTTTGTTCTAGGTCTGAGAAGAATGTTGCTGGTAATTTGATGGGTATTGCATTGAATTTGTAGATTGCCTTAGGTAAGATGGACATCTTCACAATGTTGATTCTTCCAGTCCATGAGCATGGGATATTTTTCCACTTGTTTGTGTCATCTTTGACTTCTTTGAGCAGTGTTTTGTAGTTTCATTGTAATGGTCTTTCACGTCTCTGGTTAGGAAGATGCCAAGGTATTTCATTTTTTTGTGTGGCTATTGTGAATGGAATTGTGTTTTTTATTTGGGTTTCTGTTTGTTTATTGTTGGTGTAAAGAAATGCAATTGTCTTTTGCACATTTATTTTGTATCCTGAGACTTTGCCAAAGTCCTTTATCAGTGTAAGGAGGTTTTTGACAGATTCTTTTGGGTTTTCAAGGTACATAATCATATCGTTTACAAAGAGAGATAACTTGACTTCCTCTTTTCCTATTTGGATACCCCTGATTGCCTTCTCTTCTCTGATTGCTCGAGCCAGGACTTCCAATACTATGTTGAACAGTAGGGGTGAGAGTGGACATCCTTGTCTTGTTCCAGTTTTCAGGGGAAGTGGTTCTAATTTTTGTCCCTGTAGGAGTATGCTGGCTGTGAGTTTCTCGTAGATGGCTTTTACTATTTTGAGGTATGTTCCCCGTATGCCTAGATGTTCGAGGGTTTTTATCAAGAAGGGGTGCTGGATTTTATAAAAAGCTTTATCTGCATCTAATGATATAATCATGTGGTTTTTGTTTTGACATCTGTTGATGTATTTAATTACGTTTATGGTTTTATGAATGTTGAACCAGCCTTGCATCCCAGGAATGAAACCTGCTTGGTCATGATGGATGATTTTTGTGATGTATTGTTGAATCCAGTTCGCTAGGATCTTGTTGAGAATTTTAGCATCTATGTTCATCAAAGATATTGGCCTGTAGTTCTCTTTCTTTGTTGGATCTTTACCTGTCTTGGGTATCAATGTGATGCTGGCTTCGTAAAATGATTTGGGGAGAGTTCCATCTTTTTCAATTGCCTGGAATACCTTCAGTAGGATTGGTATCAGCTCCTCCTTAAATGTCTTGTAGAATTCTGCTGGAAAGCCATCTGGACCAGGTCTTTTTTTTTTTTGTAGGTAGTTTTCTTATTACATAGTTGATTTCCTTGATTGTTATTTGTTTATTTAGGGTCTCAATTTCTTCATGCTCCAACCTAGATAGGTTGTGTGATGTCAGAAAGTTCTCCATTTCCTTAAGGTTTTCAAGTTTGTTTCCATACAAGTGTGTGTAGTAGTCTTTCATGATCTTTTGTATTTCTTCAGGGTCAGATGTGACATCATCTTTTGTGTTTCTGATTGTGCTTATTTGGGTTTTTTCTCGTTTTTTCTTGGTCAGTCTGGCTACGGGATCATCAATCTTGTGTATCCTTTCAAAGAACCAGCTTTTTGTTTCATTGATTTTTTGTATTATCTTTTCGTCTTCTATGTCCTGGATTTGGGCTTTTATTTTGGTGATCTGGATTCTTCTGCTGAAATTAAGGTTTTTGTGGTCTTGCTTTTCCAGTTTCCTTAGGTGGCTTGTTAGGCTGTTAATTTGTGTTCCTTCCATTTTCTTCATGTGTATTTGTAGGGATATAAATTTCCCTCTTACTACAGCTTTTAAGGTGTCCCAGAGATTTTGGTAAGATGTTTCTTCATTTTCATTTGTTTCCAGGTATCTTTTGATACCTGTTTTGAATTCATCATTGACCCAGGAGTTGTTTAGCATCATGCTGTTTAGTGTCCATGTCTTTGTGGGTTTTGGGGGGACCTTGTTGGTGTCAATGTTTATTTTTATTCCACTGTGGTCCGAGAAGGTGCATGGTAGAATTTTGGTCCTTTTAAATTTGCTTATGCTTGATTTATGGCCAATTATGTGGTTGATCTTAGAATACGTTGCATGCGATGATGAGTAGAATGTGTATTCTTTGGTCTTTGGATGGAGTGTTCTGTAGGTATCAATTTAGTCCATTTGATCCAGAGTCACATTGAGGTCCCGAATCTCCTTGCTGATTTTTTGTCCTGATGATCTGTCTAGGGTTGTGAGTGGGGTATTAAAGTCCCCAGTTATGGTGGTGTCAGAGTCAATATCTTTCTTTAGTTTTCCTAGAAGCTGCTTTATGAAAGTTGGCGCACCTATGTTGGGTGCATATATGTTTAGGATAGATATTTCTTGTTGATGGAGTGAACCTTTTATCATTATGTAGTGGCCCTCTGTATCTTTTTAAATTTTTGATAGCTTAAATGGTATTTTGTCTGAAATTAGAATTGCGACTCCTCCTTTCTTTTGTGTTCCATTTGCCTGAAAATTTGTTTCCCATCCTCTTACTTTGAGTCTGTGTATGTCCTTTCTAGTGAGATGGGTCTCTTGAAGGCAGTATATTGTTACCTGGTGATATTTTATCCATTTTACCATTCTATGTCTTTTCAGTGGTAGTCCATTCACATTCAGGCTAATTATTGAAATGTGAGAGTTCATCCCTATCATAAAGTTCTTATAGAGTTGTTCTTCCACTTGGTTTTTTTTTTTTTTTTTTTGTCTTTCCTTTTGGTTTTGGGGTTGGTTCATGTATATTTTATTCTTTTTCCTGTACTCTTTTGAAGAACATTGTTCTTTTTTCCTTTTCTTCTGTGTTTAGTACTTTCTTAAGTGTTTCATGTAGAGGTGGTTCGGTGGCAGCATAAGTTCTTAGGGATTGGATTCTGGGAAAGATTTTAATTCTCCCTCGCTGATGAAGCTTAGCATGGCTGGGTAGGTTATTCTTGGTTGAAATTGTTTGTCTTTTAGGACATTGAAGATAGGGCTCCAAGCTCTCCTAGCCTGCAGGGTTTCTGTAGATAAATCTGCTGCTATTTTGATTGGTCTTTCCTGGTAGGTGATCTGGCCTTTTTCTCTTGCTGCCTTTAGGATTTTTTCTTTTATGCCTACTTTGTTTAGGCAAATTATTATGTGTCTAGGAGTTGGTCTTCTCATTTGTTGTCTTGCAGGGGTTCTCTGCATCTCTTGTGTTTGAATTTTTGCATCACTGACTAGATAAGGGAAGTTTTCTTGAATGATCTCATGGAAAGTTTGTTCCAGTGTGGTCTCTGTCTCTCTTTCTGCCTCAGGAATGCCAATTACTCTTAGGTTTGGTCTCTTGAAGTAATTCCTCATCTCTTGAAGGTTTTGTTCTATCTTTTTGAGCTTGTTTTCTGTGCTTTTAAGAGTTTAGGTTAGTTCTATATTTTGGTCCTCAAGCTCTGAGATTCTTTCTTCTGCTTGGGTAATTCTGCTTTTCATGTTTATCAGTTAGTTATTTATTTCATTCACAGTATTCTTTATTACTATTATCTCAGATATCAGCTCCTTCCTAGTTTCTTCTTGTGTCTCCTCAATTCTTTTTAATCTCTCCATTAATGTCCTGATATCTAGGTTTGTAGTTTGAGAGCAGTCATTCTGGGGGCTCTTCATTGTTTGCATTCCAAAGTCAGTTTTCTCAGTGTCTGCCCTTCCAGGGGTCTGGGAGAGACCTATACTCTTCTTTTGGTTTTTCTTCATTTGTGTAGATTTTTCTCTCTCTCTCCCTTTCCCTCCCCTTCTTTAATTCTGTTTTTGAGGGAAGGTGGAGTTGCTTTTATTTCTCTTCTATAATATCCTGTTCTTCCTTATGAGGATCTTCTGGTTTTGTTCACTTTTGGGGTTGGAGTGTAGGCTGCAATCTGTACTTTTTGCAGTTTTGGGGTTTAATTGAGAGGGAAGCTGTGGTTCAAAGTGTATATGCTGATTCTAGCATCCACAAACAGGTGTATGAGCACACTGGAACCTATTTCCCTCTGCCTTGCAATCTGTCCGTTCAGCAGTATGTAGTCTTGGTTCGTTTGGAGAATCTCACAAGTTCACCTATGCCATCGTCATCTTGTTCCCGCCTCTGAACTTCTTTTATCTGAACATCTAAATCTTTTGCTGAACTTGGGAACTTTTCACCTGCTGTTTTATCAGATAGGTTTCCTGTCCCTTTGGTTTTCTCTTTATCTCTGGTACACTGAAAATTTAATATTTTGATCACTTTCTAGTGCTCCATATGTCATGTAGGAATTTATTCTCTTTCGTTCTTTTCTATTCATTTCTGTCTAACTGGCTTACTTCAAAACAACTGTCTTCAAAATCTGAATTATTTTCTTCTGCACTAATTTATTGTTGAAGTTTTGATTTTTTTCTTCTCTCTTTTTTCTTTTTTTTTTTGAGTTGGAGTCTCACTCTGTCGCCCAGACTGGAGTGCAGTGGCCACTCCCAGCCACCGCAGCCTCGACCTGCTGGGCTCTGGTGATCCTTCCGCCTCAACCTTCCAAGTAGCTGGAACTATAGGTACACACTACCACGCCTGGCTAATTTTTTGATTTAGAGATGAGGTCTCGCCAAGTTGACCAGGTGGGTCTCAAACATGTGGGCTCAGGCAATCCACTCACCTCAGCCTCCCAAAGCACGGGATTACAGGCTGAGCCATCGAGCCCTGCTTCTTTTTTTTTCATTTAATACATTTTTCAGTTTCAGGACTTCTGTTTGGCTCTTTTTTTGACTGATAATTATCTCTTTGGCAAATTTCTCATTTGTATCATTAATTGTTTTTCTGATTTTTTGTACTGACTATTTATGCTGTTTTGTATCTCACTAAGCTGTCTTTCATGTCATTATTTTGATTTCTTGTTCTGAGAGTTCATAAATTTGTTTTCATTGTAACCTGTTATTGGAGAATTATTGTGTTCTAATGGATGTATCATATGTCCTTGCTTTTTCATTTTTTTTTGTCCTTACATTGATATCTGTGACTCTGGTGTAACAGTCATTTATTTCAATATTTTGGATTTACTTTCATGGGGGAGGACTTTTTCCTCAAGATGTAACTACGGTCTTGGTTAAGTAGGGTACTTTGGCTTTGATGCTGAATGCATGCAGTAGTGTAGTCTCCATGTAATTTCTTTGGTTTTAAATAGCACCAATGGTGTGCATTATTTCCTTAGTGGTATAGACTATGGTTGTTAGTGAAGGCTGTAGCTAAGTTTTGCTGGTAGTGGGAATACCAGGTGGGCCAGTTCTCTAGAGCCACTGATAGCAGTAGTGAGCCAAGTCTGCTTGTTCTTTGACCTCAGAGTGGCATACACTGACACTGGTGTCAGTGGGTTCAGGTGAGCTGATTCTTTGGGCTCACCTGACTTGATTGGGTGCACTCAGTGGCAGCAGTGAGCTGGATGGGTGGGCATGTCCTCAGGCCTCTGGGAAGCAGAAATAGTGTGGATGATGGCAGTAGCAATGGTGGGACAAACTTCTGGCTCTCAAGTGGTCTGTGCCAATGTTGGTGGTGGCTACAATGGGCTGGATGGGCCAGTATATAGGCTTGTAGGAGGTGAGTGTGGGTAGGTGCCAATGTGGTGGTAGTAGCTGATTAGATAAGCCTGACCTCAGACTTCTGAATGGAATGCTCAGGTGCTAATCATGGTAGATAGGACTGGGTGATGGAACAAATTAAGCCCAAGAATGGTCTGCTTGAGCACTGTAAGGGGTGGGAGCTGGGCTGGGCACACTAATCCTCAGGGTTCCTTGTGATGCATATAGGCATTGGCTTTGGTAGGTAAGGTTGGAGCGATCCCCAGTCTCCCAGTGGAATATTCAGGTAGTGATGGCAGTAGCTGTGCTGAGTCCTGCTGCTGAAGAGAGTAGATTTCCCTTCAGTGGCAGCAGTCTTAGGCAGGTGGCCATACTATGGTTATAAGAGGTGGCTACAGCAGGGTATCCTGTCCTTGGGGTGCTTGTAAATGCACAATAGCCTCACTGCTGGGGGTAACTTGATTATAGCCAGTGACTTGTGCTTTGGCTTCAGAGGTTTCAGTCAGAAGAGGCAATAGTTGCTGGCAGGGGAGTCTCTTTTTAGTATGTGTGAAAATGCACTGATGCATCACTACTGGGAGTTGTTGGACTTTCATGCTTGGCCTTGGGGACGACAACCAGCAACAGCAATGACTGTGGGTAGGGAATGTCAATGAGGCTCCAAGGTTGTGGGGATGCAAGGGTTCCTGGGCCTCACAGTAAGATACAGTCTGATGGAAGCTGGGTTCTCCGATCATGACCATGCTACTGCTACTTAGAACTCAGGGAGTGCGTGGGACCCAGCATTAGTTCCCTTTCTGGAACAATGTTGTCATGTGATCTTCAGGCAACTCCCTATGTTAGTTTCAGGGTCACAAGGGTCAAAAAACTCTCCCATGGCTAGGATTGCAGAAGCCAGCAGGAATGTGGACGGCTGGGGGTCTTACACTTACTCCTTTCCTACATTGGGGAGCCTCTTCAGGTGTGCCACTGATCCTGGCCCTCTCCTTCCTTGTTTTAGGTGTTTTCTGTTGCTTTGTTGAATTCCATTGTTGTCTCTTGCACAATCTATTTGAAGTGTGATTTACTCTATTTTATTTCTTCTTTATAGAGGCAGTGAGTATTAGATGCTGCTAGTTAGTCATCTTGAAACCCCTCTACTTTCCTTGCATCTTATTTTTGGTTTTTGGTTCTAGCCAAGGCTTAATGTAGGACAAAGTTTGCTTCTATACATTCCAAGAAGACTGTAGAAACTGACTCCTCTTGGCTTTGTAGCTGATTTGTCAAAGGAGGTTATAATTAAGTTATTTAGAAAACTGTCTCTCAAGACAGTAACATGGATCTTGCTCCCTAATCCTAGTCTGAACATCAGAATCTGCTCTTTTCCTTTACAATTCTAATTGCTAGATGCACCTTTTCTCCACTCAACCACAATAGAATGCTTTAGGCTATGCATTTAGAAAGATAAAGTAAGAAGAGCATGAATTTTTAAAATATTACTTTTATTACACATTACAATTATCTTACAAAGTCCCATATAAGATTATTTCAAAATTTGTTTCCATTTAAATGTACCCCACATTGTAGTAATAGCACTGAGGTGCTAGCAAGACTGACTGGATAGTTCCTAGAGATAGATATGCATTTCCAGTTAATAGCTCAGGTCTTGAGAAAAACACTAAGGATTAAATTCTTTTTTTTTTAACCAAAGAAAAAACAGAACAAACAAACAAAACAAAACAGACAAAACAAAAAACTGTGTTGTGTGCTCATGTGTGTAAATACATATACCTATGTATTTAGTTTTTTAATATATTTAATAATTTAAATTTTTTACTTGATTGATGAAAAAAGAATGTGGATACTGTATTACATTTATAGTCCTGAGAATTGTGTAAGAAATAATCACTTTAAAGGAATTTCATGATGCCATACATTTTTAACATAACTTATATTGTTTAAACATTGTAATTTTTAAAATTATGACATTTGTTAATCTTTCTGCTTCTCCTGGTATCTTTCACTAAGGTAGTGCTTTCTTGTCATTTAGCTTTACAGAAACAGTAGGGGATGATCACAAGACATTGACTAATATGGAAAACAATTGAATTTTTTCAGTGAAATAGTAGTTATGCCTTTCCTTCTAGATTCAATTGAGAACATGATAGGAAAAGTCTTTACTCTTAGGCAAGTATTCAGAAAATGAAATATATGACATGTTTTTAAGCAATCTGTGATTTCAGGTACTGGAGAAACAAAAATGACTGCTGTTGAAATGCTCAAAGTTATTCTCTTTAACATTGGCCTCCTGAATTTAAGGGTTTTAATTTATTATTATTATTTTTTGTTAGAGTCTTACTCTATCGCCCAGGCTGGACTACAGTGGCATGCTCATGGCCACTGCAGCTTCCACCTGCTGAGCTCAAGCAATCCTTCCGCCTCAGTCTTCCAAGTAGCTGGAACTACAGGTGCATGCCACCAGGTCCAGCTATTTTTCTTTTTCATTTATTGTAGAGAAGAGGTCTAACCAAGTTGCCCAGGCTGGCCTTAAATTCCTGGGCTCAAGCAATCCTCTTCCCTCTGCCTCTCAAAATGCTGAGGTTTTTATTTTCATTTGAAGGAAACAATGTAATTACTTGCATATATATGCTGTATTATGGGTTCGTATATTCATATTCCTATTACAATGTTTTTAGTCTTTTGACATCAGGTACTCTGTTCCATGAAAAGTTGCCTCTTTTATTATTAAGCTTCTAAGTTATTAAGCTTCTAAGAAGTTTTTTGAATTTGAAATCATATGTCTGGTGGTATTTATCCAAAATTCAAGCAATCTGCTCAAAAGTGAAACATCCCTAGAATCCCTTCTGTGCAAATTGGAAGAGACTTGAGTGATCATCTATGTTTTCTAATGTAAAGACCATTCTTCTCCTTGGGGAAGATAAGTGTGAAGAAAAAACTTCATTCTATCTTAATTCAAGCATCTGTTAACATAACACCATCTTTCACAGTCAGGAATATTTTACCTTCATAATTCTACCTGCTTTAAATGTATTGACTTTAGAAGTTAGCTTTTCTGATATTATTTTAGTTCCATTATTTTTTCATTGTGATTTTAACTGATGATACTATATATCATTTTCATCATTTTTACATAGCATAAAAATCTGATTTTATCAGAAAGCCAGAAAGGTATTTTTTTGTTTTGTTTTTGTTTTCAGCAAACTGGCTTTTGTTGGACACATCCTTTCTTTCTTCTCTAGAACCCATCCATTATTTGACAATTAGAATTTTACCTTCAGGTTGACATTATGACTCTTCTGTTTAAACACAAATGGCAGGCTAAAATGGTTTGCCTGATTTCTACAAATTAATACTTTTTGTGCCTAAAAGAAGATTGTCTTCTCTCTCTTTTTCTGAATCATTGGCATAATGTAATTATGAAGAGAAATTAAGCAGAAAAATATAGAAGTTCAAGTTTAGTGCTCTGGCTACTAGATTTCAGAGACAATTTTTCTGTTATTTCTGAAAGTAGCAGAAATAGATATTTGTCATTTTTGTTAGTAATGGCCAAAAAGAGACTAGCCTTATAAAATTTAATTTTTCAAAATACCCCTTTTGAAATGGTGTGAAATAAATGAGTTAAATACAGGCTTTTTATCTTATTTACTTTGCTAGATTCTTACTTAAAAATTTAAAATGGGGTACACAGTACTATTTGAGGTATGTATACAGTATGGAATGACCAAATCAAGTAATTAACTTATTCATCACCTTAAATACGTAGCATTCATTCTTCTTGTCTGCCTGCAACTTTATACCTTTTGACCAACATCTCATCATTTCCTCCATCTCACAACTGATGGTAACCACCATTCTACTCCTATGACTTCAATTGCTTTAGGTTCCACATGTAAGTAAGGACATGTGGGTTTCCTTCTTTTACACAGTTTTAAAATAGCAGTTATCTCTGGTTGTAGGACTACCAGAATTTTTTCATGTTCTTTCTGACTCTCCGTGTTTTCTAATTTTCCTACAACAAAACAAACGATTGTATTAAAAAATGCACTCAATTCACATGATTTATATGTCACTGATGTTTATTCTAATCAAGCAGGCATGCTTTCAGCTTTTTCATCTTTGCTGTGATTTCTTGTTCCCAAAAGCTCAGATACCTCATGCATTTCTCTTCCGTGTAAAGTCTAATGCAGAGAATGTGAAAATAATCTATGGACACATTCACTAATTTGGTTGTTTGGTCACCTCTTGTTATTGATATGTATTTTTTTTAAATAAGCTAAATTCAATTCAGACTGATTATTTTTCTAAAGATAGCCAGGAGTTTTTTTTCAAACTTATTTTCTCTGACTTTCAAATATTGACATTAAAATAAATGTGGAGTCCAGTTGTCATTGTCATTGCTGTCTAATCTATAACTGTTCCATCTCAGATAGCCAGTCTTATTTTTTTGGCATCTGATCACATCCTATATTGCTAGAAATGAACCAACAAGGAGAGTCTGACAGATTTTGTTATTCCTCTTTTTCTTCCAACTTTATGATAGAGAAAGCATGACACCATTTTCCAGTTGGAGCCATAAGGAGAGCTGTTGGAATTAAAAGCATAATCTAGTGTTTTCTTTATCTGTATTCTTGTTTAGGCCTAGCCCTGGATAGTTGCTGAGAATGATGTGGCTCTGTGGTCTTAGCAGAAATTGATACCTTCTTCATGACTGAGGGGTGAGTAGAGAAGTGACAGAGACCTGCCAATCATGAAGGTCTGTCCTGTGGCCCAAGATCATGACATTGCTCAGTGCTGGTCAGATCATGCTTGGAATAGTAGATTGAAACTTGGATGTATCCCTTTTCAGAGAATAGACAAACGGTAACTCATACGCAACTATCACAGCAGCGATGCAGCATTTTCTTGATATCAATTTCCTTTCAAGCACCTCAATCAGTCACTAAGAGGCAAATGTTATTGCCATTTTTTTTAGATTGGAAAACTGAAATTTAGAGACTTTATTTAGAGTCATATATATTTAGGGTAGATATAGAATTAGAACCTAGGCTTTTCTGACTCACAGCTTCTGCTCAAAGTCCAATCAAACACTGCTGTTTCAGTGAATGGAAGTAGGGACATCACATATGAGAAAGCAGAGGAAACTGGGTGTGGTGGAGAAAGAAGACTTGTAGTGGGAAGAAGGGAAGTTGTCATCAACTATTTTAAGGGCTACAATGTGGAAATGAGTTTAGATTTGTTGTTGTTTTTATGTCTTCAAAGGAAATAAAGGATTATTGAGTGGAAGTCACCAAGCCGTAGATGAAAGAAAGATCTTTCTCTCTGTGGTGTACAGGATTGGGCTGCTTTTGGAACAGGTAACATCCCTCTCTCTAAAGTATTGTATAATTAGCAAAAGCAGAGTGAGAAATATGCATTAGATGGTGGTGGGTTGTCTTTAAAAAACCCTTTCAACTTTGAGTTGTGTGTAAATACACATTTTGCAGGCTAGAGAATATTGATCTGGAAATCGATGCACTTTAATAGGATTTGTACTCAGTGGTGTTTTCCTAGTAACAATGAGAATAAACCACCTGTATGTTCTTCCTCAGTTTACTGAGTATTCAAAGGTGTGAACTTAGGAGATGTTTGCTGGGGTTTGTCATTGGAGAAATCTAAATGATTTCTCCTAAAATAAAATGTGTTGCTCTGGTTTTGTTAATTACACGCCCAAGTCCAGTATCTATTTTATCTGTTGGGCAGACAGAGTGAACAAAAACTGTCTGTTCATACTAACAGACGCAGTCTAACTGCTTTTTATTATCTTTTCTGAAACAATTAGTCACACTGACAAAAGTGAAAGGAAAAAGGGTCAGCACATTTGCAGTGCATTCAAACCTTGAACAGGCAGTAGTGACCTAGGACATTTCAGCAACTGAACGCATTGGGGATACCCCACATTTTCAGTATATCTCTAGTCAGGATTTCCTGATTGTTATGACATTATGTTTTTAGTGTAGCATGTATAAAGTTGAAGTTACGTGAATTCCTATGACAACATAGCAGCACAATGAGTGATGACTTCCAAAGAAAGCACTGACTACATGATAAAAGCAGCGCTTCCCACAGCTGATCTCGACCCAACAATAGTGCATGATACTGAGTCACTTGGTCAAAATGATTTCTTAAAAAACAGTGCTGTAATTCCCACACTTTGGGAAGCCGAGGTGAGTGGATTGCCTGAGCCTGTGGGTTTGAGACCAGCCTGGGCAACTTGGTGAGACCTCTTCTCTACAATAAAAAAAATTAGCCACATGCGTTAGCACACGCTTGTAGTTCTGGCTATCTGGAAGGCTAAGGCTGAAGGATTGCCCGACACCAGCAGGTTAATGCTGGGGTGACCTTGAGTGTGCCACTGCACTCCAGCCTGGTGATGGAGTGGGACTCCAACTCAAAAACAGACAAACAAACAAACACAATGATAATGCATTTTCCTTAGACAGTCTCATGTTTCTACTTAATCACAACTAAAGACAAATCATGAAGGACCAGGAAACAGTTTCAGTTCCTAAACTGTCTGAAACCGACTGTGGAGGCAAGGAAGAAGTAGCCTCCTCAGAATCTGAAGAAAAAAACAATGGTAACCCAGCCTCTTCCTCAGAGTGAGTCAGATATGACTGCTTTCTATTTCATATTCTTTTAAATTATCTTGTTAATGTTTAATTTTTATTTATATCAGGGCATTTACGACACACAATTTTAGAAGTCAAGTATATTACAAAGTCTGCCCCACTTTTTCAGTATTCTATTTTCCACTCTCCATGTACAAACATTTTCAACACTTTTAGCTGTTGCTTCTGGTAATTGCTTGCATACTTGTAATGGCATGGTCATACTACTGTATCATTAAATTTTATGTCTTAGGTATTACTATTGATAGTAGAAAATGAGAATTTTGCTCTCTTATACCCTTCTTAACTTACACAAACATTTGCTTTTCTGAAAACTTGCACAATAGCTTTATGTTTAATTCCATATTTAGAGTTTTTATTTTGATCTGCTAAGTGAATTTCTTGTGCAAACTTTTATTTTTGCCATGAATTCACTACCCTTTTTTTCAAAATAATTATTTTGCTTTTATTATTATTTTTAGTCGACACATAATCATTGTACATAATTATGGTGCACAATGTGATTTTTTAAAATTTTTTTGCTATGTTGTCCAGCCTAGTGTTGAACTCCTGAGCTTAAGTGATCCTTCTGCTTTGGCCTCCCCAAGTGCTGGTATTACAGGTGTATCAACTGGCCACGTGTGATATTTTGATACCAGTATACAATGTGCAGTGATCAAATCAGGGTGATTAGCTTATTCTTCAGCTCATTTATTATTTCTTTATTTCTTTGTGCTGGGAACATTCAAACCCCTCTCTTACCAGCTATTTGAAAAAAAACGATAAATTGTTGTTAATTATATTCACGCCATAGTGCTGTAGAACACTAGAACTTATTCTTTCCAATTCGCTGTGGTTTTATATTCCTTTAACCAACATTTGGCTAGCCGCCTCCCACCCCCCTTAACCCTCTAGTAATTCTTTTTTCTTTTACTTTCTGGTTGATTTCCTACATCTTCTAATGGCTCTGTAAAATAGCTTTTAATTCTATATTCCACACTCTCCTTTCTGCTTAGTTACGGTCTCAGGACTTATCTTTGCTGTTAGTCTAAGAGACCTCCTTATCTGTTACAGCTGGATTTCATATCTTGATCTTTTTGGTTTAATTATTTGTTTTGATGAGCATAATCTCCAGCAGTCTCCTCAAAAAGGGTACTTAAAACAAGCTCTTTGGAGAACTTTAATGTCTGAAAATGTGTTTATTCCATTGAAAATTTTGATTTATATTGATTTGGATTTGAAAAAGTTGTGCTGTCTTTGGAGGAGGATGAAAATAGTGAGAGTCTAGTTTCTGAAAAAACTGTTGAGTGAAGTTTGTAGTTAGAAAGAGAGTGGCCTGAGGGAAAATTCAAGGCCTACAAGTACCCGCTTCTCTGAGTGCCCCTGGGACAAAATGAACTCATTTTTAGGACTTAGAAATATTGACATTATCTGCAAAGATACTGCAGTGCTGTTATCTTATGGGGCAGTAGTGCCATATATTCCTTTATAGATCTGACAGGATGTAGGAAAAATTGACTTTGTTTATTCCTCTATATTGTCAGTGTTGGTATCAGGGAGTGGGATTTGCTAGAATGTCCCTGGCTCATGGAAACACATGGTTTGGGAGGAGAAGGAATAAAAGGTCAGGGAATGAGGAACTTTTGATTCCTGGGTGGTCATGTGGTCAGCCATGGTACAAAGCAGCAGCTGGGCTGCAATCAGTTACTAAGGGTAAAAGTTATCAATAGAGTCTAGAGATGGATCTAACCATCCAGAGTTGGTTCACTGGATGCACAAGGACATGCAAGCTAATAAGAAAGAGGTTATTTTTATCTTTAGTAGCTATAATGAATGTGAAAGAGAGTGCTAGATCAGTTCTCGAAACTTGACCACGTTCAGATTTAGTCGGAGTTTTGGCCACCAGCCTCAAAGTCACCTCCCAAAGGAAAAAATTTTGCAGGAACAACAGAAAGTATATTAAGTCTTGTGGTTATTCAGAAGGCAGTTAATATAGGGGAAGAACAAAACAAGAAACAATTGAAACCAGAGGATATAACTTGAAGAACTTATTTCATTTTTTAGGTTGGTATCAGCATCTTCCTAAAGAGTCTTTACTACAATGGATTGTGAGAACAACTAATTTAGGAGTGTCTTTAGTTTTAAATGCTGCAGAATGAAAGAGCATATTTGGGATGATGCGAACACATAGCTCATTATGAATCAGTCATAGATGATTATACCTGATCTTACACACAGGAGGTTATTTCTGAGGAAACAGTCACACCAATGTCCTGGATAAAAGTCACTGTAGTCTGTCCTCGGAAGGTGACTGCCTGACTTCACTTATTCCTCCCATGGAAGGACTCCATAAGTGCCAAATGAAGCAGTTGGTATGCAAGCCATGTGGGACTGGTTTTATGATAACTGGGATATTTACCTGCTGAATATGCCTGTTACCCATGTCATGCTGGGTAAATGCTGTGGTGAAGGGCGCCCCTTGAACATGCCTCCCCCACCATATAACCTTACTGCTGCGAAATCAAAAGACAGTTCAGGAAGCCTTATCAAATTTGCTGTCTCAGTTTCCCCGCATGGATCTTATAGATGCTAATAAAAACAATAGATGAATTAATAAGAAAACGAAGAAAGGGCAAAGAGGAGAGTGAAAGGACTCATCCCAGGAAGATGAACATTTTCAGGTTCTTATTAAGAAATAGGTAAAAAACAAAACAAACTATTGATAAAGTTGAAACTGAGAGGAAAAAGAAAGGAGAGAGGCAGGGGATTTGACCCAGCAGGATGGGAATCTTTATTTATTTTATTTTTTAACATATTTTTTATTTTAAAATTGTGGGGGTAAGTTAAGGGTTAGGTATACAAATATGCATTGTGCAGGTACCCTTGTTGATGAGGTGTGCCCCGCCCCCTGTCCCCAGACAGATATTGACTACTGTTAATCCCATCTCTCTTCCCCTCCCTGCTCCTCCCATAGTTTCCTGCCACTGTCAATCCTTTTCTTATAGTATTACGATAGTTGTTCAAGGTCCACTTATGAGTGAGAACATGTGATACTCAGATCTTTGTTTCTGTGAGAGATCACTCAGTATTATAAACTCTAATTCCAGGATGGAAATCTTTAGATGGTTATTAGGTATCAACTGAAGAAAGATGAGGTTCATAAATTTGGAAAAGAGACCTTATTTCTCATAAAGTGTTGCAGCCTGCAAGGGAGACCATTCTGGCAGGTTGGGAAGTGTAACTTCTGCCTCTAAGCCAGAAACAAGCACAGTGAAAGTGGGAAGAATAAGACAGGAATTTATGCTGAACAAGGTGGCCAAATATACATATTCAATAAGCTATAGGAGGAGTCATGAGTATTTATGAAAAGAGAAACATGTGCAATTGAACTTAATTCCTCTCTACAGGTCCTATGTTTAAAAACGGTGTTGTTATCGTGACCGGGGGGTGAAGTTTTTAATTCTGTGACATTAAAAAGTGAAGCAGAGGATGTGAAAACCCTCATTTTATATATCCTCTGTAGACTGGTTGGTGATGAGATGCTGGTTATTGGGAAGAAATGCTAGTCGATTGCTGTGTCAAAATTGCAAAAGAAAAGGATAGTATCAGGCAGGTGACTGAAATCAGGGTAGAATTGGTTTGTTTAGCCCTTAGGCAGAAAAGCCTAATGGTAGTTAGTGAGGGAAGAGGTATAATTAGAACTGTTTTCAAGGTTATGTTGGGTTTTTTTGGCTAAGAAAGGATCCATTCAGTCAGCTGGGGGTTTAAAATTTTATTTTTACTTCTCACAGGAAAGAAGATGAGCAAAATAAAAATTGATGGGATTAAAACAAATGACTTAACGCTATTTAAGTTTTGGTGGATCAAAGGGAGACCCTGCTGATGCCCCAGCATTAAAGGGCTCCAAATATATTTTCTGCATTTACCTTAGTTTGGAAAATTTGAAAAATCATAAGGCAAAGGTTACAATAAATTGTATCCAAAATTGTCTGGGGGAAGATAAAGATTGATAAAAGGGTCAGGTTCATTGGCTCACCACCCCCCTTTCCACTAACCCTGACCCAAAGCCTTTCTTAAAAGAGAGGATCAAATGGTCTAGAGGTGGAGAATAGAAGTTCCTGGAATTAAAACATAAAAACCATAAGAGTTGATAGGATTATAAAGGTTGAAGTATTTAAACAGGTTTTATGTAAATAAGTTGAGTCTCCTTTATCAGAATGCTTTATAGAAATAGATGTTAAATCTGGTCGGAAAATGCATTCCTTACCTAATATTGTTGATTAAGTCCCAAAGGAGGCTAGAGTCAGGAAAGTAAGGTTTGATGGAATTAAATTGGAAAAAGATTGGTATCTTTGAACATGCTTCATGTGAAGTTGTTGCATCTCTTTTACCTGGGAATGGGCATTGTATCTGACTTGAAAATGTTTTCTATACCTAGTATTTTAAAATAGCAGGCATGTAAATGCTCCTTTCAATCACTGTTAAAGAAAGATTGCTGAGCCCATGTGGTATAGAACAGCTAGAGTGCTGATAAGGATAATTTGTCTGTTGGATAGCTCTTTGGGGATCCTAGATGGGGGTTTATGGCAAAAGTTGTGAGTACTTCCCAGTGACCACTGTTAGAACTTTAGGGAATTTAAATAGTTTATACAGGATCATGCTACCTAGGGAATGCAAGGAGAAAATATAAGAAGGAAGCCTCTTTTCTCCTAAGACTAACTCTGGAACTCTGTGAGGAGCTCCTGGATTTTATAGTGCCCTATAATAATTCTCAACCGACTGACCAACCGCTGCTGGTTTTGTGGATGGCAGCTCCAAGGACAACAAACAATATTCTAATTGGAAGGTTGCTATTCTGAAGATAGTAAAAACAAATCAGCTTGGTGGGCTGGATTGCGTACTGTTTTTCTAGCAGTGATGGAAGAATTGAATAATAAACTCCTGTGCTGGGTTTTTACTGACTCATGAGCAGTGACCAATAGCCTGGCCATATAGTCAGGCAGGACGGCAATGGAAACCTGGCCTGTTAAAGGATGTTCATATGTGGCATGGACCGATACAAATCTGAGGGGTGCATTTGTTGACAAAATATACCAGACTCTGTAAGATATTTAAGATTTATTCTGAGACAAATGTGAGCGGCCTTAGGCCCATGACACTGTCCCATGAGGTCCCGAGAATGTATGCCCTAGGTAGTTGAATTGTAACTTCATTATACACATCTTAGAAAGACAGAAGTTACAAAAAAAAAAAAAAACAAACAAAAAACAAATCAATACATCTGAAGTTTACATTAATTTGGTCTGGGAAGGCCAAATTTGACATCGAGAGGGAGAAAAAAGGTCAGAGTTTAGCTCTCACATTAAAGCAGGACATGTTGTTCCCCCTAGAATAGCCCCCTTCTAAGCTCCGAAGGTGACTGGAACTGACTAGCAGATATCTCTGTGTGCTCACTTAAGGTGGTCATCAGGGTTCATGAAATGGGTGCATATGGGGATATTGTAGCAATGCAAATATGGATTGAATCTAGACATGTTCCTTTGTACTTCTCAGGCACATGATACCAGTAAGAACTTTCTATCTGCCAGCACAAGAGACAGTTATGGCAGATGGCTAGGGAGCAGATTCCCTGGTGGAAAGACCTTGAGCACAGGTGGCAAATCAGACTGATCCTGATGACCTTTGGGGTGGGTATTGGTGGATCTTGACAGGAACGAATCCTGTCTCTGAACTGGGCTTTGCTTACCCATGGGAGATAGAAATGCTCAGAGTGCTATTAAACAACCAGAACAGAAGCTATTGCATGAGTTTGAATGGCCGTATGTCATTTCTTCAAACCAAGAAAGACACTGTATGGCTCAACATGTTCAACGATGGGCAGAGAGATAGCCTCCTCAGAGTACAAGTTTGTTGCTGAAGTATTTCCCATAATTCTTTCTAGCTGCTCTAGAAAGCAATGCTTGAAAGATTGGTCATTTAAAATGGGAGGATATAAAGGTATGAAGGATTGGCTTGCACACCTTCCCAAGTGTGGGTGTCCCCACTAGATATTCCTCTATTTTCCTGTGGATCTGGGGAAGAAAAGGTGGGGAAGGATGTTTGAATGACTATAAAATTCATTTCAGGGGAGAAATATACTAGCATAACTATTACAATTTTTTGTTTCTTCTCCACATCATCTCAATTTTTTTCTCTGTTGCAGTTATCACAAGGTCAGGGCTGCAACTACAAGGTCTATAAATAGGGATGATTCTTAAGCAAGAAACTGTAACTATGTTCTTAAACCTTATATCAGAATTCTTAGGGACCTGAGGAGAGTGAGTTGTGCTTCATCCCATGTGACAAAATTTGGGTTAACAGTGAATGCAGTTACGTTGCTTGGTGGTAAAGATGACTCACTAGTTCTGCACCTGTGCAACCTTACCCTCTCTGAGTAGGAGTGGACTGAAGAGGAGATACTTGTTAGACTAACATTGCTGCCTGCAGTCTCCTGAAGTCTAGATGCAGGAGTCAAAAAAAAAAATCTGCAGTCTTTTCATTTTTAAAAAGATGGGGTCTGAAGAGTTTCTGGATAGCTGAACACATGGAGGTTCCTAGAGGGTGATGCACCTGGGAAGGGCATGGAAGCTCCGCATCCCACAGTGGTCAAACTTGATATCCCTTTCTAAGGTGGAAAAGTTTGGGTATAAATGAATAGAAGAAAGAATAGTAGCTATGAGTAAGGAATGAATAAGTGGTTTATGTAGTAAGGGAATCCAATATTACATTAACATCTCAAAGGAGGTCAGACTAGGTGATGACATTTTCTTCCAGTTCAATTATGCCAGATGTTTGAGAAGATGAAGCTACTTGTTTGCCAGGACGACTTATTTTGGAACCTGACAAGATTGAATGGAAGCCTGAGTGGCCTAACCCTGGGAGACATAATCATACATTACAATGATAGGCTGGACTCATTATCAATGACTGAATGGGATTCTAGTAGTGTGGCGGCATCTTTAAAGTTGTATATCCTTTTGATATAAGAGATGAGCTCAAAGGCCAGGATGGTCTTTGAATCTGCATTATGAAATACAAATTTTGTCTTTGTCCAAAGTTTCCTGATATCCAACTCCTATAAGCCTTGGAATCTCTGAAGTAATGTGTCCTTAATTTGTTGATGAGTGGACTGATGGCTGGCACTCCCTAGGTAGCATCGGGATGAGGGCTGGTCACAGGAAAGGGCAAGGCAGGAATAGAGGGTTGGGACTTTCAGCCAGCCTCTACCAGCTTCCAGGAGTGGGGAGGGCCTGATGGTGAAGCTGATCACAAATAGCCAATGACTTAATCCATCATGCCTATGTAATGACACTTTGATAAAAACCCAAAAAGATAGGGTCCGAAGAGCTTCTGGATAGCTGAACACATGGAGGTTCCTGGAGGGTGGTGTACCTAGGAAGGACATGGAAGCTCTGCATCCCTTCCCATACCTCATCTTATACAACTCTTTATCTGATCCTTTGTAATATCCCTTATAATACACCAGTAAAGTTAAAATATTTTCCAGAGTTCTGTGAGCTGCTCTAGAAAATTACTCGTACCCAAGGTAAGGGTGGTGGGAACCCCATTTTACAACAGGTTGGTCAGAAGCACAGGTAAAAAAAGCTGGGGCTTTTGATTGGTATGGGAAGTGGGGGGCAGTTCTGAGGGGGACTGAGGCTATCTCCAGGTAGAGAGTATGAGAATTGAGTTGAATTAGAAGATGCTCATCTGGTGTCCCCTGCAGAACTGATTGCTTGCTTGGTGTATGGGGAAATCTCTCCCCCACATCTGGTGTCAGAAGTGATCTGTGTTGCAAGTAGGCAGAAACTGAGTCTGCTTTTTCTCTGTATAATCAGAGTAGATAATCTTTATTATTGGAAGAAAATGGGCCACATCATGTGTTGGTTTTGTGTATGGCCTAAATGAGAAAACGTGCCCTTAATTTTAGGAAAGAAATGCACAGGTAGAAAGATTATAAGCTCTAATTTAAAGATTTTTAATGTAAAGTTTTCTGTAGATGGTTTATGTGGGTTCTTAAATTCCTTGAATTTAGGAAACAAATTTTATGTTAACTAAGAAGTTTGAGCTTCAGTGACCTAAAGACAAGATGGAGATAAAGGTGATTGAGAATTTTAACATTTAAAGAGGTCCATGACACATAAAAATGTTAAGAACAATTGAACTCCAATTCGTCTCTTTCCTTCATTTAATAGATGGAAAAACAGATTCCATAGAGGTTAAGGGTCATGTCAACATACTATGTGCTTTTAGCGCAGATGAATTGAGATAGCTGGTTTTCTGTCTCCTAGACTGGGAATATTCCCATGTTAACTTCAGCCAACATTTTAATTCAGCCTCACCCATCAAAATTGCACACCTATTTTCAAAGGAAGTTGAGGTGAAAGTTTATTGTTCTGAGATTTATTGCCTTCAATTAAATGTGGCTGAAAGAGGCCTCTGAAATCAGAAATTGTCAAGGGAGCAGCATTTATTTTTGTCATTACTCATTTTTCCCACCTGGTCATGAGAAAAATGTGAATATGAATAAATCAATGCAGATTCAAAATCATGACAGTATTACATGGTTCAAGTGTGTGCTGGAGTCTCAAGACAATTACAATGATGTTGAAAGAATAAACATTCTGCTAAACACTTTTGACCAAGGAGAACAGGGTCTTTGATTAATTAACCTTTTTTGGAAAATTAGTTAATGTAACAGTTTGGAAGTAAGCTAATTAGTTGACATCCTGTGATGAGAAAATATTAAGTTTTGATTACTAATTACTTGTAATTTCTCATGTGTGTATGTTGTTTTATTGTACAAGTGCTTTTACATATTATTTTATTTGAACCCCAAAAACAACCTGTCAGGGTACCTTGTCACTTACTCACATCTACAATGAGATACTGAGGACAAGTATTTGAGGAGACTTGCCTGAAGTCATGTAGCTAATACATGTTTGAACTGAAGCAAGAATGAGTACCTTCAGATTTTAAATTCAGTTCTTTTTCCATCATACTACGTGGCTTCCCAATCACCATTAGTGATGCTGCCTATCAATCTCCAATGATGAATATATTTGAAATGTAAAGGTGAAACTGGAGAGTGCCACACTGTCCTTGAGTGCATTCAGAGCACTGTAGAGCCATGCCCTGCGTGAAAGAAACATGCTCTGTTAGCCTGTCAGGTTTGACCAGGGTGAGGCATGTGGCTTCAGGACTGGCCAGAGACAGTATCCCAGGGAATTTGGGTCAATGCAATCATTCACTGAGAGAGCAACTTTACTCATTTTATTTCAGGTAGATATTGAGAGCACAAAATACTTTGCAACGAACATGAGGCAAGTGCACCAACAAACATTTATTAAATGACTATACTCCCAAAGGACCCAGTATAATATGATTCCTGTCCAACTTTCTGGACAACTGTATGAATCAATGACAGTTTTTTAAAAAATTATGATGAATCCAGATTTTTTATTCTTTGGTTTTACCTAAGAAGTAAATTACATATGAATATATGTAAATACTTACTTTTCATTAAACTTACCTTTTTGGCTTTAAATTTTTACGAAAATGGAAAAAAAACTCACCTTAATTTTTTACTTTGTGAATAAATATGCAACATGAGCCCAGATCACAACGTGATATTACACATAAAGTGTACATTTCTGGCTTGCTTGAGATGGATTGAAGAGTTTTATATCTTTCTCCTGCTCTTTATTTAATGTAGGTCGGATCTCTAAAGATAAAGTGGTAATTTTTTTTTCCAAAAAGTGTAAATTAATACAGCTACAGTGTGAAGTCCAAAACACGCTCTTGATGGTTGAGGGTTTTTTTTTTTTTTTTTTTTGAGTTGGAGTCTCACTCGGTTGCCCAGACTGGAGTGCAGTGGCCGCTCCCGGCCACCGCAGCCTCGCCTGCTGCGCTCCGGCGATCCTTCCGCCTCAGCCTTCCGCCTCAGCCTTCCAAGTAGCCGGAATTACAGGCATGCGCTACCATGCCCAGCTGATTTTTTGATTTATTGTAGAGATGAGGTCTCGCTGCCCAGGCGGGTCTCGAACCTGCGGACTCAGGCAATCCACTCACCTCAGCCTCCCAAAGGCACGGGATTACAGGCTGAGCCACCGAGCCTGGCGGTTGAGGGTTTTGAATCTCTTTCCTGTTTGGTACTAGTCATGGCCACAACTGCAGTCTCTACACTGTTCTGAATGCATTACAGACCCTGGCTTCACCAGACTCTGAACATGGTTTCATTTTCCTCCTTAGCAAAGATCTTGTTTATTTGTTTTTTTATGTTTAGGGAGTATAACTGTAGGTTTCTTACATGCATATACTGGGGTTACCAAAAAAAAAAGTGTATACATATTATAAGGGATGTTAAGAGATGTTTGCCATAATCAGAAATGTCTGGACACTAATGGTAACAACTTTGAGCACCTCTTGTAATTGCAGAAGTCAAATATAATTTGTATTCATCTTCTTGAGTATTAAAATTTTAATAAAGTTTTCCTCTCTCTTCAAATGTGTATACATTTTTTGGCATCCTCTGTATTGTGTAGTGGTGAAGTCTGGGCTTTTAGTATACCCGTCACCTGAATAGTGAACATTGTATACAATAGGTTATTTTTCAACCCTCACTCCCCTCACATGCCCCCTTTGTAGTTTCCAGTGGTCATTATTTCTCTCTATATGTCTATGTGTACCCATTGTTTAGCTCCCATTTACACGTGAGAACATTTGACTTTCTGTTTCTGAATTATTTTACCTAGAATAATGGCTGCCAGTTGCATCCATGTTGCTGCAAAAGACATGATTTCATTCCTTTTTTATGGCTGAGTAGTGTCCTATGGCATATATGTATGCACCACATTTTCTTTATGCACTTCTCCTAAGATGGACACTTAGGTTGATTTCATATCTTTGCTATTGTGAATAGTGCTATGATAAACATATGAGTGCACATGTCTTTTTTACATAATGGTTTCTTTGCCTTTGGGTAGATACCCAGATGTGGGTTGCTGGATCTAATGGTTGTTCTATTTTTAGTTCTTTGAGAAATCTTTATACTATTTTTTCATAAAGGTTGTACTAATTTACATTCTCACCAACTGTGTATAAGTGCTCACTATTCTCATCTTCATCAACATCTGTTATTTTTAGACTTTTTAATAATGGTCATTCTGACTGGAGTACAATGCCATCTCATTGTGTTTTTAATTTGCATTTCTCTAATGTTTAGTGATGCTGAGCATTTTTTCTTATGTTTCTTGGCCATTTATATGCCTTCTTTTGAAAATTGTGCATGTACTTAAAAAAATTCTTTTATTTTAAAGACGTGAGTTACAATTCAGGGTTAGGTATACAAATGTTCATTATGCAGTTACCCTTGATGATGAGGCATGCCCTCCCCTTCCCCTGGCAATTTCCCACAACTGTCAACCCCACCCCTCCTTCCCTGGCAGTTTCCCACTACTGCCAATTCCTTTCTTATAGTATCATGATAATCGTTCAAGGTCCACTTATGAGTGAGAACATGTGGAACTCAATTTCCTGTTTCTGTGATAGATCACTGAGTATGATAGACTCTAAATCCATCCAAGTTGCTGTGAAGTCCATATGTTTGTCCTTCTTTATGGTTGCATAATATTCCATTGCGTATATGCGCTGCATTTTTTTATCCAGTCTAGTTTCAATGGGCAGCATGGTTGGTTCCATGCTTTTGCTATTGTGAATAGTGCCTGCAATAAACAGGTGTGTGCAGGTATCTTTTTTGCAGCATGATTTGAGTTCCTCCAGGTATAGTCCCAATAGGGAGATTGCGGGGTCATATGGAAGGTCAATTTCTAGTTCTCATATACTTTTTAATGGTGGTATTTTTTTCCTTGTTGAATTGTTTGAGTTCCTTGTAGATTCTGGATATTAGCTCTTTGTCTGATGCATGATTTGGAGATATTTTTTTCCCATTCTGTAATTGTCTATTTACTCTGATGATTGCTTTTTTCTGTGCAGCAGCATTTTAGTTCTATTAAGTCCCATTTGTAGCAAAGAGCTTATAATCTATGTAAAATAAAAATTGTCCTTCTTAGAGCATATTCCTGTTGGAGTCCCTGGATGATTCATTTTCTTTCCTTTTCCCTAAACAACACTATCATTATTTTGAACACCATGTATATATAGATTGAGGAAACTTCCAAAGAGATGTCTCAGAAACCACTTCAAAAGAATACTCAGCAACACGTCCAACATTTATTGTTTTAAATACTTGACAACTTAATTCTACCCAACCTCAAATTTTCTCCATTCCATTTTTACAATTTCCTACACTCTTACCTCTCAACCATTCCTCTTTTATATCTACCTCTTTTATTTCTTCCTTTTTTATATCTACTATGAAAGTATAGTTTTATCCATTATTACTTGCATTTGCTTTGCGTGGCTTTAATAATTTGAAGAAGGCATCTTTTAAAGCATCTCCAAGTTCTATCTAGTCCTTAGTGTCAACCCTGCTTTATGCTGACTATGCTCACCATCTAACCTTTCTAGTCTCTTGGGTAGTACTCAGATATAACGTGGAGGTTACCTAAGGGGCTATGTATGAATCATAAAAAGTTACTAACCTCAAGTAACTGGACAATTTAAAATGAACTTTTGTTCATCTACTACTTCATCTTTATTGATGTTTTCCAGTTGCCTACATTTATACAGTACAAGTCTGTTTCCTCAGTATTCCATTTGCTGGAGCGATAAGAGGAGAACAGGCAGTGCACAAACAATTAAGCAACTACTGGACAATTTTGATGATTGAGCTGTCAATTTCCTTTGTTATTTTTTTCCTAGTTCTGATTACAGTTCTGGATTTTTTGAAGACTAAAGGGAAATTCCTGTGTTTGACAACTGAGTGCACAGCTCGACTAGGGGAAGAAATACAGTTGAAACCTGTCAATGAATGCTGCGAATATATGTTGCATTCATAGGCAAGGAGAAAACAAAACTTAGCAAGTCCTTGGAAAGATGTGCAAGCTTGCTGACAGGCGTGACATCTCAGCACAACAAGTTAAAGCTCTACTGAGCAGCAGTTGTGGCCAGTGGGACTCGATTGGTCACAGATGACAATTCCAGCTCCCTGAACTGCTTCTTCAATGTCTGTGATTAATATAAAATGTCAGGTAAGGCTTACTTCCACCAGTACTGTTGAAGATATACCCAATTAAATTAGCCTAAGGTTTTAGTATTCTATAATCCAATAGAACTATCTAGGCAATTGCTGGGGAATAATCTCCCAGGATGAATAAGATGAAAGAAGAGCGACAGGAGCTGTCTTCCTAAAGCAAAGCTTCAAACAGTGCACACAGAATGATATTTATCACTTACATGATATTTATTGCTTGAAATGGTAGGATCAGCCCTTTCCAGTCAAAGGTGTTGGATAGGCTAAGATAGCCTGAGACAGAAGATTCTGGGACAGACTCAGATAGCACATCATAAGTCATGAAACCAGGGTTCAGTCAAAACCAAAGTTTTGTTATGTATTTTCAAAGCAGGTAAAAAAGAGGTGTTCTTTGACTTTTTAGTCACTGATGCATACGTTCTGTAGTAGCATTGACCTAAGTGTGTGTGTATGTGTTTGTGTGTACATGTGTAGACATTTTCTTGTTTTTGATGCCTGTAATAGCTAAAAGGGTATTGCAACCATCAAAAACAAGAAAATGCGTATACTTATCTTCTAAAAATATTTTTATAGGAGATTGTTAATTTTTTACAGAATATTAATATGCAAATTTTAATTATCTAATTTGTGGAGAAGACATAGTTGGCTATCCACCTTTGTCTCCAGAAATGAATTATTTGCAAGCTCCAAGTTGTGGGAGTGTGCTTGCTTCAGATAATCACATTCTTTGGGAGTTTGTCAAAGTTAGTAACAAAATTATGTTCATCACCTAATTTTTGATTTCTTAGATCAGTACTTTAAAATAAACCAATTTTGAATTAAACAGTAACTTTCTTGTTGCCCTCTGTAGCCAGTTATGACTTCTGTCTCTATAGCTGTCTATATATTTATTCATCAATAACTTTACAAGGATTTGAAGCTGCTTAAGAGTATTAATAGTAAGATAATATCAAAATACAAAATCAAGTTTAAGTAATTATAAATGAAGAGAAAAATAGGTTTTAGGGAACTGTTTGACATGTGTCTATGACTTTGAATCTGAATTTGATTGTGTCAGATAAAAGGATCTGCACCACGATTACTTTAGTCAGACCAGATACTATACATGATCAAGATGTGCCATTTACATGGGTTCCTTTATGGCTGGAGAAGAAATTCAATGCTATTGTTTGAATATTTGTTTTTTCCAAAACTTATGTTAAAATTTAATGTCTAAACCGGGCTGGGTGGCTCAGCCTGTAATCCCGCGCCTTTGGGAGGCTGAAGTGAGTGGATTGCCTGAGCCCGCGGGTTCGAGACCCGCCTGGGCAGCGAGACCTCATCTCTACAATAAATCAAAAAAAAAATCAGCCGGGCGTGGTAGCGCATGCCTGTAATTCCGGCTCCTCGGAAGGCTGAGGCGGAAGGATCGCCGGAGCCCAGCAGGTGAGGCTGCGGTGGCCGGAAGCGGCCACTGCACTCCAGTCTGGGCGACCGAGTGAGACTCCAACTCAAAAAAAAAAAAAAAAAAAAAAAAAATTAATGTCTAGTATTGAGATGTGGGGCCTTTAAAGATGATTGAATAATGAGGGCTCTGCCCTCGTGACTAAATCAATTCATTCATGAATCAATACATTTATAAGCTACTGGAGTAATGGGCTATTATGAGAATGAGACCGGTGGCTTTATAAGAAAAGGAAGAGACCTGAGATAGCTTAGCCCCCTAGTCATATGATGCCTTGCACTTGCACTTCCTGGGATTCTGCAGAGCCCCCACCAGCAAGAAGATTCTCACCAGAGGCAGTTCCTTGACCTTGGGCTTTTCAGCCTCCGCAACTGTAAGAAATAAATTCCTTTAAAAAATAAATCACCCCATTTTCGGATTCTGTTATAAGCAACATAAAATAGACTAAGATGCTCAATAAAAGTTATATGCCTAGAAATGACAGTGAGAGTTATATTGGTTTTGAAACCAAGTTTACATGACACCAACCCTAGCAATTCAGTCAATACTCTTTATTTTTAGCAGCACAATGCCAAGTTAGTTGGATTAATTCTCCTAATGGAATGTTTTTGTTTTCTGTAGATTCCCTTCTATAATGCTTGCACAGGTTAATGGAAAAGCATAATCCATAGAACATTTTTTTTTCAGGGCGATTTGTCCTTTTGACATGTTAGCACAGTTGTTTGAAACCTCTCATCATTATGAGGAAGTCATCTATTAAGAACGATGGGCACGGTGGCTCAGTCTGTAATCACAACGCTTTGGGAGGCTGAGGTGAGTGAATTGCCTGAGCCCACTCAAGACCCGCCCAGGCAACTTGACGAGACCTCATCTCTACAATAAATCAAAAATTAGCCGGGTGTGGTAGTGCGTGCCTGTAGTCCCAGCTACTTGGAAGGCTGAGGCGGAAGAATCGCCAGAGCTCAGCTGGTCGAGGCTGCAGTGGCCGGGAGCGGCCTCTGCACTCCAGTCTGGGTGATGGAGTGAGACTCCAACTGAAAAAAAAAAAAAGAACCACGGGCTCATAGCTTTCTCTCCCAATGATGGTCCCGAGAGATGGCAACTGCTCTAAGTAGATCCTGATGTGAAGAGTTCAAATCTTTTGCTGCTTATCTATTTCTCTTCTCCTATTTATGCCTATGTGGGAACTAGCAAGTTGTAGTCTATTAGGGGAGAGCAATACGCTATTGTTCTTTTCTACTTGCCTGACATTGACTTAGTGAACAGGGGATTTTGCTCTTCTTTTCACGAAAGTTGTAAATTTGGATTTCATTGTCTATCAAATGAGGAGGTAAAACCAGATGTATTTAAACTATAATTAACACTAGATGCTGGAGATATAAGCAGTTTTTTCAGGGATTAAATAACCACAAAGCAAAAAAAAAAGCACAATAATGAATGTCATAGAAAATGGGAAGACCTGGATAGTCAAAAGAGGCAGAGGTCTTCACCCACTGGCATGGCCCAGGAGTATTTCCTGGGGCAAGGAGTGCCAGTTATGCAATGAGCAATAGATGGTGTTTGGTAGTTAAAATGGAAAAAGAGAAACATTTACGTTTCCCTACCTAAGTAACTGTGACTTTTACCTCATGGAGAAGTTAGCCAGAGAGGAAGAATTTGCTCTTTTTTCTCCTAGAAGCTTCTTCTCATTCTTAGGATACCTTGATCTTTAAGAACAAATATTTTTCTAGAAGATCACTGTTGCAGAGGGAATATCAGCTTGAAAAGGAATTCTTTCTTTTTTAATAGTATTTTCTAATTTCTCAAATTAAAAACTAGTCTTTCAAAAATTATTCTATTTAATGACCTCAAATTTAAATGCTTATTATTGCTATTGCTACGAATCAGAAAGCTCTAGAAGCTAAGATTTAGTGTGCTTCATTCTGGTTATTGTTCTAGGCATATGTCTAAATGTTGGTAAACAAATAATATTATATGTATATGGTCTGGTGACATGTCTATTTCAGTCAGCAATATATTAGGGTTATTTTTTCTTCCTGAAATAGACATATCTTCCTACTTATTAAAAATCTCAATTGGAGTGTAAAATGCATATATAAAAATTGCATAAATCATGAGTGTACAACTTGGTGCATTTTACAGGGTGAACATACCTGTATAACCAGAGTCAAGAATTAGAACATTATGAGCATCTCAAAAAGTCCCTTTATGTCCTCTCTTCCATTCAATAACTGGTCACTTCCACACTAAGGATAGCTACTATCCTGCCTTCTGACAATGTAGATTAATTTTTTCCATTTGAACATTATTCAGAATGGAATTATGTAGTACATCATTTTTGTATCTGGCATTTTCTTTGTTGTTAAACATTATATTTGTGAGATTCATTCATAGTCTTGCCTGATGCTGTAATTTCAGTTTAATAAAAGTTGACATTCTCAGCCTGTAATCCTGCACCTTGGGAGGCTGAGGTGAGTGAATTGCCTGAGCCCGTGGGTTTGAGACCCGCCTGGGCAACTTGGCGAGACTTCATCTCTACAATAAAAAATAAAAATAAAAAAATTAGCCGGGTGTGGTAGTGCGCGCCTGTAGTTCCAGCTACTGGAAGGCTGAGGCAGAAGGATTGCCGGAGCCCAGCAGGTCGAGGCTGCGGTGGCCAGGAGCGGCCACTGCACTCCAGTCTGGGTGACAGAGTGAGACTCCAACTCAAAACAAACAAACAAACAAACAAACCAAAAAAGACAACTCACAAAGTGGAAGACATTTTCAGTACAAATATCTGACAAATGACTCATATTTAGAGTATAAAAAGAACTTCTAGAAAATATAAAAGAGACAATCTTATAGAAAATTAGACAAAATGTCTTGAACAAGTACTTCACAGTAGATGACATTCAAATGACCAAAAAAAAGTTTTTGTAAAGTGTTTAAATTTATTAGTCGTTATGGAAATGAAAATTAAAACCACAATGTATTACTACTGCAAATGCTAGTATAATTAAAATAAAAAGACACAAAATAGCAAGTATTAATATGAATGAGGAGCAAATGGAACTACATACATTGCTAGTGGGAGAATTTGTACAACACTTCGCAAAACTGTTGGAAGTGTCTGTTAGTCTGGGTTTTCTGAGAAGTAGATGACAAGACAGGAGAATACATACATGCAAGAGATTTATTGTGAGATAAAGGGAGGATGTATTAGTAGGCAGCGAGAGTCTTCAAACCACAATGCTGGTCTAACATCTGTGGAAGAAGAGGAGGAGGAAGGAGAATTGTTTAAGAAGCGTGTCAAACTGCAGCGTAGTTCTAAGAAAGTTTTAGCTAGGAAGTTTAAGAGTCCTAGAGTCAATTAGATACAAACCCCATTTTCCACATGAATGGTCTTGCTCTAGTAGTTTGTGCTCAGTCCTCATTGGGGAGCAGTTTGGGGGAAGTGTGGCCTTCATGCAATCACAGCAATGAATATAGACAGGTAGCTATGCTTCCCGCAACATTATGCATGAGCAGCAGATTTCCATGACTGTCACAGGTTATATCTACTCAATCTGAACATATATACCCTATGACCTAATAATTCTGCCCCTAAACATAAATCCACAGATATATGCACATATATTCACCAAAACACATAAAAAAGAATGTTCACAACAGTGCTATTTATAAGAACACCTAAACCTGGAAATCATCCTAATGCTGACCAACAGTAGAATGAGTACAAAATAGTAGTATAATTAAACAATGAATTCTATACAGCAATGAGAATGAAGCTATCTCATTTAAAAAATATTTGCCTGGTCTTTAATGGTATAGGTACGCCATAATTTAACTATTTCTCTATTGATGAGCATTTGGTTATGTTCAATTTTTCCCTGTTACAGATACTTGCAATGAATATTTCTGAAGGATAAATACCTAGACACAATGTTGCTGAGTCAAATGATAGGCTCATCTAATGTTTTAAGGGTGTACAGAAGGATCCAAAAATGTCACCTTTTTCACTCTCTCTGGTAGAGACAAAATGGCACATTCAAATTGGAGAGCTTTATAAGGAGGGTTTCTACACAGGTGTGTACTGGGTGCAGGGAAACCATTAGGGATGGTACAAAGCCTTGGAGGTTGTAAAAGAGGAAGGGGTAGGTTAGTAAATACTCCAATCTCCTTCTGATGAGTTGCTATTGCTCCCCTTTTGGTAAAATCCATAGAGAAGTCAGAGGGCAAGAGAGTTCATTAAGGAGTCCATACAGATTTATCTTCCAGGACACTGAGCAGATTGGAGAAGGGTAGAGAAGGGTGGAAAAGAATGGAGAATGATCTGGATGACAAAACAATATCTAGTTTATACCTTAACACTGATTATTATCAATATTTTTATGTTTTGCCCATTTGATAGGTAAAACATGTTATAATACAGTATATTGTTTTAAATTTCATGTCTTGTATATTTACTAGTAAGTTTCTGAATTTTTTCTTTTTTTTGCAATTTTTTATTTTAAAGATATGGGTTACAATTCAGGGTTATGTATACAAGTGTTCATTATGCAGGAAACCTTGTTGATGAGGTGTGGCCCCCACTGGCAGTTTCCCACTACTACCAGTCCCTTTCTTATAGCATTGTGATAATTGTTCAAGTGAGTATTGTATAGTATTGCAACAATTGTTCAATTGCTTATGGGTGAGAACATGTGGTACTCAGTTCTTTGTTTCTGTGATAATCACTCGGTATTACAGACTCTACGTCATCCAAGTTGCTGCGAAATTCATAATTTTGTCCTTCTTTATGGTTGTATAATATTCCATCGTTCATATGTACCACGTTTATTTTCACCTTTAAATGTTTTATCTTAAAAAATTGTGGGGTACAATTCAGGGTTAGGTATACAAATATTCATTGTGCAATACCCTTCCCCACGCAGTTTCCCACTACTGCTGATCCCACCTCCCCACTGCCCCACGCCCCTGCAGTTTCTCTGTCAATCATTTTCTTATAGTATTATGACAGTTGTTCAAGGTCCACTTATGAGTGAGACTATATGCTGCTCAGTTTGTTGTTTCTGTGAAAGATCACTCGGTATTGTAGATTCTAAGTCCATCCAGTTGCTGCAAAATTCATGATTATGCTCTTCTTTATTGTACCCCATTTTTAAATCCAATTCTCTTTAGATGGACAGCACGATTCGTTCCATGTCTTTGCTGTTGTGAATAATGCTGGAATAAACATGAGTGTGCAGGTATCTTTTTCACAGAGTGATTTGAGTTTCTCTGGGTATATTCCCAGAAGGGGGATTGCAGGGTAGTATAGAAGGCTGATTTTTAGATCTTTTAGGAATCACCAAACTATTTTCCACAGAGGTTGTACTAGTTTACACTCCCACCAAAAGTGTAGAAGTGGTCTCTTTTCTTCTGCATTCTTTCCGGCATCTGTTGTTTTTTGAGTTATTGATGATGGCCATCCTGCCTGGAGTTAGGTATTATCTTAGTGTGGCTTTAATTTGCATTTCTTTGATGACTAGTGACGCTGAGCATTCTTTCATGTCTCTGTTGGCTGCTTGTGTGTCTTCTTTTGAGAAGTGACTATTCATATCTTTTGCCCACTTTCTAATATAGTTGTTTATTTTTTTTCTTTTTGGCATGTCTGAGTTCCTTGTATATCCTAGATGCTAGGCCTTTGTCAGATATACAGTTGGCAAATATTTTTCCCATTCTGTGGGCTGTCTCCCCCTCTCTTAATGACTTCTTTGACTTTACAGAAGCTTTTCAGTTTGATGAGCTCCCACTTGTCTATCTTATCTCTTAAATTACATGTTTATTTTCTTTATCTTTGTCTTTTGCTTATAGATTTGAAGACACTTTGTGTATGATAGGTAAGTTAGCTTTTGTCCATTTTAATATTAAAACATTCCCTTCAGTTTGCTGTTTGTCCTATAACGTTATTTGTGGCAACTTTGTCACATAGAATTAAAGACTACACAGACTTGTTTGCTTTTTTAAAAAAATGGCTTCTGGATTTTTATCTTGCTTGGAAAAGCGTTCTACTTTTTCTAGTTATAATTTATCTTCCTACATTTTCTTCCAGCGCATTTTAAAGCTTTTTTTTACATTTAGAAAATTTAAGTAATATGAAATACATTTAAGTTTGGAGTGAGGTGAGGCCCTAATTTTATTTTCTTTCATATGGATGTAGTTTCTTAATATAATTAAATAAATAATTCATTTTTAAAATGAATTTGAAGGGATACTTTTATCATACATAAAGTATATCCATGTATATATGGATCTGTTTCTGGACTGTATTCTTTTCCTTGAATCTACTTTTTAATTTCTGCTTCAAGATTATGCATCTGTAAATATTTTAAGTGTCTTTTATTATTGTAAGAGAGGGAAATTTTTTTTTGATTTTCAAGTTTTTTTCCTATGATGATTATTTTTCAATTAAGAAGCATTTTTTTTAGATCATCTTTTTGGGCCATCTTATTCATTTGTTAAAATTTTATAGTTAATTTTCTTCCTGTAATGTTGCATGTTTCCTTTTTTGTTGTTATTTTTGAATCAAAGTCTCACTTTGTTACCCAGTTGGAGTGAAGTGGCACGATCACGGCTCACCACAGCCTTGACCTCCTGAGCTCAGGTAATCTTTTCTGCCTCAGCCTACTGAGTAGCTGGGACTACATACATAGGCCACCATACTCAGCTAATTTTTTAATTTGTTTATTTACTCTTATATATTTAAACTTCAATCACCTTCAAAGTACTCTTAGTTTGATGCAATACACCTGCTTTTTCTACTGCTCAAAACAGTTTTTGAATTTATAAATTGTAATGTGTTTTAGTGCTTCTGTCATTTTTTGTTTCACCTCTTCCCATAAGCAAAACATTTCTCTTTGAGGACTTTCTTCATTTAGGGAAACGAAAAATAGTCATTTGGGAAGAGATTGGGTGAATAGAGAGGGTGGGAAATAAGGATCATGCCATTTTTGATCAAAAACTGCTGAACATTCAATGCAGTGTGGGTAGGTGTGTTCATAAATCATTCACCATGAACTGAGAAAATGCATTGAAAGAGTCTCCAAAAAAAATTCACTGAAGATGAATGCAGCCTCTCACAACAAAACTATTATTTCTAATTGCTTCCACTTACTCTATAACCTTTTGAATATTTTCTCTAGCAAATGACTGCATATGGCTGTTTCAAGTTCTGATTCAATCAAAGATTCAATTCAAGTGTCTGTTCTTCCAAGATTGGCTTCCCATGTGCAAGGGGCAACCATGGCATAATGGGGGAAAAAAGCACTTAATATGGACTAAGACGACGTGAGTTGAATACTACTTTGTGTATGATATTTATCTAAGATTGAGTTCAGCTACTTGTGTCAGAAAACCACCAAAATAATAGTGGTTTAAATGCACAAGATTTTATTCTTGCTATGAAAGAAGTCTAAAAGTTGGAATAAGGGGCTGGTAGGGTACTTTATGAAGATGTCTCTGACATCCCTACAACAAGACCCTTGTCCCTATGTTCTAAGAAGGTTTGTGTACCAGAGATTATGTCTGATTCCCGGCCAGTAGCAGAATGGAGAGGTGGAGAAGCCTATGAAGGACCCTCCTTGAAGGTCACTTATTTTGAATTATCTGTAGTCCTTTCACTTACAGATCACTGGGCAAACCTACTCACATGACTATGCCTAGCAGGAAAAGAATCTGAATAATGGAGCTGTTAGGAATGAAAGTAGTTGTTAGTGAGCAATAAGATCACTAAAACTGGCGTGTTTAATGGAGAGTTGTCAGTCTCTGTTGAATCACTAAATACATACGTGAATGTTTGCTAATTCAATTTTTTCCATAGATTTTAAAAAACACATTTTTTTCTGATTAAAAATAATATGCCTCTATTAGTAACAATTCAAGCAAGTTGTTTTGAATGCAAGGACAAAAAATAACTGAAATTTTACCACTCAGAGATAAATTTCCATTCCTATCTTAGTGAATATTTCTTCTTTTACCTTTTTGTACACACACTACAACTTTACAGAAATAGCATTATTTTTATAAATTTATTGCTTTCCTTAAATGTTCTGGGCATGCTTTGCCTCTGGATATTTGCATTTATGAGTATCTATATCTGAAATGTTATTTCTCTAGACATCGGCATGTCTGTCTTTCTCCTATCCTCAGTATAGCTAGCCCTTTAACTTTATCAGCCAGCTTCCTTTCTTCTTCAGTGTGACCAGTTTCTTCACTCTTTTTTTATTTAGAGACAGGATCTCACTCCATCACCCAGGCTGGAGTACAGTGATGCAATCATAGTTCACTGCAGCCTCTACCTCATGGGCTCAAGCAATCCTCCCACCTCAGCCTCAACTCAACCTCCCAAGTAGCTGGGACTACAAGCACACATCACCACACCCAGTTTTTTATTTTTATTTTTTATATAGACCCATCTTGGTATGTTGCCCAGGCTGGTCTCCAACTCCTGTCCTCAAGTGGCTTTCCCACGAGGCTTCCTAATGTGCTGGGATTACAGGAATGAACCACGACACTTGGCCCTTACTTCTAGTATGGCTATCTTTCTTTCTTCTGTAGTATTTTATTTTTTTCTGCAGAAGCTATTTATTAGTAATACTTATTCTTCTGTAGTAGCTATTTATTAGTAGTACTTAATTTCTCACTTCCTCAGCATAGCCAGCCAGCTGCCTCACTGACTCCTATGACTGACTCCTTCAGGTTTTTGCTCAAGTGTCATTTACTCCATGAGGACTCTTTAATGCCAGCTCCATTTATAATTGCATGCCTCTTCTCTGTTCAGACTTTATTTTAATTTTCTCCATAGAACTTATCACCTTCTAATAGGTTATGTAATTTAGTGATTTTGCTTGTTTTCTGTTTCCTCCCAGACAATAGAAATCCATCAAAGTAGGGATTCTTGACTTTCTTGTCCACTGCTCATTCATTGCATTTTATAGGGCCCAGCACATAGCAAACATTCAATAAATCCTCATCAAATGAATAAATTCTGCATCTGATCATATTGATTAATAGTGAAGATTAAATGAGATAACATGGATGACACTTAGCACAAGACAGATGACAGAGGCTCAAAATTGAAGCCGCTGTTACTTCTTTTCATGCTTCAACCAGAGCACTAAGCCACCATATCTTCAAACTGTTTATTTTATCCACCAGCTCCATGAGCTCTTTGAAGGTCAAAATCACTATTATTTGTTTTTGTATCACTAGCATTATCAATAGTCTACTATACAGTAGGTGCTTTCTAAATTTGAATTGACTTGAATCATTTCTGACTATTCCAAAGTCTTCAGACTGCCATACTTCCTTATTTCTAACTGCTTCCACTCCTTTCCTTGTACTGAAATATTTATGAAACTATTTGGCACTCAGAGGAAATCAGGTTTTAGTGCAGCTGACTCAATCTTCTCTCTCTAGTCAATGTTTTTGTTGAAAGCTCATTTTAATAAATGCACTAGAGAGGCATTTTTGAATAAGAAGACTCATTCAGCTTTGCAAAATGTCCAGGTGGAATAAGAATTAGATGCTTTTGTTATTTCTGCCGCTTTGGTTAATGAAGCTGTCCCCTTTATAATGTAATTAGAGCATGAACAATTCTCTGACCAAATATAAAATGACACACACAGGATCTCGTTACTAGGGTGTCCCTCTGAAGAGTCACAGGAAATCAAACACATGACTTAACATGCTTGGGTAAATACAGTCAATTAAGAAAATGGTAAGTAATTTCATGAGACAAATTTCAATGCTTACTAAAGAAGCTCAGTGTCCCTTTTGTATCAAATCACCTGTTATTTTTTAAGGTCCAGAGGAAGCTGTTGCATAAAACCTCTTTTTAAAATTTACGCTGGGTGAGCTATTTTTTTAAAGACTGTGGTAACATTTCTATTTCTAAATACAATGTAGAGGCCAGTTGCAGTGGCTCATGTCTATAATCCCAGCACTTTGGGAGGCAGAGGGGAAAGGATTGCCTGAGCCTAGGGGTTTGAGACCAGCCTGGGCAATTTGGTGAGACCTCGTCTCTATAATTAAAAAAAAAAAAAAAAAAAACGATGGTCATGGTGGTGCCTGCCTATTGTTCCAGCTACTTGGAAGGCTGCAGTGGAAGGATCACCTGAGCCTAATGGGTTGAGGCTGTGTTAGCTATGAGTGTGTTACTACATTCCAGCCTGAGAGACAGAGTGAGACTTACTTAAAAAAAAAAGAAACAAATAAACAAAAAAGTTGAATTTCGAAGAGAAAAGAGGTGCAACTGTAGTGATCTCCTCGAGGCTGATGACAAAAATTAATCTTTTAAATTCAGTAGACTAACTCCTGATAGTGCAAGATAAGTCAACAAAAAGCATATCACTCCCACAAGAAACAATTCAGCTCTTCCTCATGGTCTGTTAGGTCAGATATTTTTCTATTAGCTGAGACATTCTTTGGCCTACCTCGTTGAAATTGGTACTGTACATAATGTATCAACTCTACAACACGGGTTTACTTCACATTTTGATTGCCTGACTTGATTTCACATCCATTCACCACATTCTCCACATTTTCTGGAACAAAGATTTTTTTCTTTAGGACTTGATAAAATGTGTACATCTTTCTTAGCCAAAAAGGTTTACACATAGTAAAGAATATGAATCCAACCAAATTAAAACATCTTGGGGCTTTAACTTAGTCACATTGATTTCTTCCATCAGACTCAATGTCTTGAGATTTACATTGATCTTTTGTAACTACTGTAGTTGAAATATGATTTTTTTAAAAACCATGGAGCATATGAATTTTGGGTTCTGGCAGAGATATATGCCATATCTTTAGGCTATACCTTTTCATTTCTAAAGTGGACAAACACATTGGCTAAATTATGTTTGAATTTGTAAAATGTGTGAGAGTCTAGTTTTGTGGGACTTTGACATAGTATTTCATGCTGTCTGTAAGAAGAAGTTGATATCCTAGTGTCACTTTTCTTCAACACTTCTTCACTTACACTCAAAGTTGCCAGGCTCCTCTGGGAAGTAGTGAGCTTATTTGAAAGAGCCTGGGCTTTAGCCTCTGAGAGAACTGGATTCACACCTCCACTCTGTCATTTATTAGTTCTGTGGCCTTTGGCCACCTCTTAATCTAACCAAGTCTTATTAAACACAGTCAATAACACCTGCTTTACAAGATGAATGTAACGAAAAAAAAATACAACATTTGCATTGCTTGGTTTTTATATATGATGGAACTAAATAAATTGTAGTTATTATTTTTCTTTACCACGTTGTTTTGTAAAATTTTGGCATTTTGGGGGGAAATTCTAATAAACACAGTTTTAGTTGAATAAAACAAAAAGCATACTATAATTAATAGCAGCCTCCATAGAGAAAAAGATTCTTAGAGTCATCTCAATTATTGTTAAATCATTGTTATATTCATGCTTGTTACTGAGAAAAGGCTATTTAACTTTCACAAGATGATTTTGCATTCTCTATAGATAAGCATGGAAGTTCCTTTCAGGGCTGTTCTGAGTCGCCTGTCTGTCATATATGGTAAAAACATTTGTGACTATTTTGTAAAAGAAATATCTTGAGGTATTAGTCTGGGAAAAGGGAGAGAAAAGAGCAAAGATGTGTTTGGGAGTCACTTAGTAATGAGCAGAATGCTGATCACTTAGGATACCTGAAGAACAGAACAACTAACTTGTCTTACAAGTTCGTGTGTAGGATGGAATGGGGCATTTATCAAAATTAGAGTCAATGTGAGGTTCATTGCACAAATGAGTACAATAGGAGGGTGGGAGTGATAAAAAATATGCGTTTTTTTTTTTTTTAAGACTTCAATTGGTTAGACTGTGGGAGGAGGTACAGATTAAAAACTCAGTTTGCTTATTGACAGATTAGTCAAGAGAAAATACATGAAAATGAGAAAAGAATGTGAGTCATTCTGCTATATTTGAAGTGAAAACTTTACAGAGATACAATGCTGACAAAGAATAAATTTTGATTAAGCCTGAATTCTTTGTGAAAATATATGTGTGCTATTTTTCCCCTGAGGAATTCTTCTTTGAAGTTATGGCCATTCATCTTAGTTATTTTTTTTTTAATTGAATTTGTGTAATTTCCTTCACTCACTTCTGCAATGGTATTGTTGATACTGTGGTGATGGTTTCTAAAAGCCCATTCTGGCATATATCATGACCTTTTTGGCATTTAATTAAAACACAAGAAGCCAAAGAGAAGAAAATTCCTCTCTTATAGGAAAAATGTCTGCAAAGTCTAGGGTGTTAAGTATTGAACCCAATGACTGATACTTTTAATTTTCTTGTATGAAAGTATCAAGTATATTCAACATTTTGGCTGAAATGGCATGTCTTTAAAACCTACTAAAACCTCATATCTGGCTATGTTCTGTTACAAGTATTTTAGTGAATGGCAAAGAAGAGTCAAGACAAGGTGAGGTCAGTGGAGGATTCCTGTGTTGGAGAGATTCCTTCTTCTGAAACAGCGCCCCGTTGAGGCATTGGGGGAGGGAAGTGGTTCTGATATACTGATGCAGCATGTGTGGCTTCCAGAGGGGGGGGAAGTCACATTCTGGAAGAGATGCAAAGGATGCATTGAGAGAGAATTCTTTTTTTTTTTTTTTTTTTGAGTTGGAGTCTCACTCTGTCACCCAGACTGGAGTGCAGTGGCACGCCCCTGGCCACTGCAGCCCCGACCTGCTAGGCTCCGGGGATCCTTCCGCCTCAGCCTTCCAAGCAGCCAGAACGACAGGCGCATGTTACCACGCCCGGGTAATTTTTGATTTATTGTAGAGACAAGATCTCCCCAAGTTGTCCAGGAGGGTGTCGAACCACTGGCTCAGACAATGCACTTGCCTCGGCCTCCCAAAGTGCTGGGATTACAGGCTGAGCCACCGAGCCTGGCCAAGAGCCAGGTTAAAGAAGCAAAGGGAGTCAACCAGCGGAAGTAGTTTGGGATGATTTTGTAGATGGAGTGCTAATTCCTGCAATGGCTCTTATGCTTCCGGCACATTGGTAAGGACACATTATGCTTTTGACAGACCCGGGAGGGTGATCAGAATCACTTAGTAGACCCAGTTCTGCTTGTGAACAGCCACTCACAAACTAACTATATGTTCTGGAACTAGTAATTTATTTATAAATGGAGGGAGTTTAATTGAATGAGCACTAAAGTCCTACCTGTTGTTATGGTGGTGGTTAATGTTAATTCTAAGTATTGAATGATACAGAACTGGCGTGTCTTGAAAGAAAAATTAGGGGTTGTGGTAGAAAATGGTCAAAGGCAAAATTTTCATAGATGATTCTCACATGTTCATATTTTGGAATGTAAAGGAAAACACTAGACAAATGCCTTCTTTTTTTCCCTCTGAAATACTGCTCTGTCAGAAACCCTTTGGATAACATGCTGATAGCCTGACTTTCCTTTTTGCCATCTCCACCATTCACTTTTGAAAATTTACCTTAGGAAAGGTCAGAATTTTCACTTATAATGCTAGGAAGATAAGACGTAAGTATAATAACTAATTCTACTTAGAGCTGGGAATAATGAAGGGCATGGGATTTTTCACTTTTGAAAATTGTAAGCCTACAATCTTGGCAGTAGAGTTGCTGAATTCTGGTGCTGTACATATACTAGATCATCCTATGCATGGGAGGCTGCACTCAGCCAGTGAACTCCGGATTCTTTTTAATTAGCTTTGTGGAAAGATAATTAAAAAAAAACAAAAACGTCAACTTTGAACATTTGACTTTGGAAAGTGAGAGGACCTCACTGTTTAAATGCATTGGCAAAGATAGGTTCTTGTAATTAGCTAGTATTGATTGCATTTCAATCATTTACAGAGAAATATGGAATACCTTTCAACTAAGAAAAGAATTTTCTTCTTACCTTTTCAATTTCTTATCCTTCTTTTCTTAAATGATTTTAATATTTAGGACATTTATTTTTGCTTTTCTTCTTAGTTTTTTTTTTCTCATCTGCATGGAATTATTAAATTTCCGTTAAGCTCAGATTGTAAACCTGAAGTTTATTACTGTTTTAGCCTGTGAATAGCCATCTTGCCTTAGACATCTAATCACATCATTAGATATAGGCTCAAGGCATGTTTCTACAATCCTGATTCACTGTTTGCTAATAAAAAATTAGCTGGTTGTTTATACTGCAAAGCTTCAAACCAGCAAAATAGCTACTTTTAATTAAATGAATAGAGACAAGAACACATGCTCATTTCTTTGGTGTGTCTGTTATTCAGACTCAGACCTCTTGAATATGCTGTGCATATGTATGGTGAGGCAGATGATGGAATAGAAATAGAATTAGGTGATTTGAACCTTTAAAAGCAATCTCGGCTTTTCTTGCAGAAAGCAACTTTTCTCTGTTTTATGAGAAATTTCTTTTAAAAACTTAGAGGAAAATAAAGCGTCTTTCATTCTTGATGTTCATCACCATGTCAAAAAACCCAAATGGTCATTTTTCTTTGCAGAAATTACATAGGTCCTTTTTTAAGGTAAATTACAATAAAAATACAAGGTGGCTTCTGGTGGTTTTTAAATACTTAATTCACTATGGTGAATTACTTGTTAAAAAATGTACTCATTCACTGATTTATTCAATAAGTTGTGAAGCATCTACTGTGCACCCAGCTAATCCTTAAAGCACCAGATAATTTCGTATGCTTCTTGCAGCTGAGCTTATTGATGATTATCCCGGATAACTCACCATAAACGGCTTTACCAGATTTTTTTTTAAGACTTCAATTTTTAATCATTTTGGCTCAAGTTAGAAGATCAGAGAAATATGATACATATTAACTTTCAACCCACTGTAGATCTTATTGACCTGAAAACGCATGAACCAGGATCTTATTCAGAGATATTTAGGTCAGAATATTTTCAAGAGAATTAAAATTCTTCAATATAAAGGCATAAAGACACTGACATCTTATCATGTTTTGGTTTCAAACAGAATCAGAAGAACCAGGTGAGATGAGAGCATTCAAAAGTAACCAAAATAATCCTGGTCCTGCTCAAAAGTTGGAGTGAACTCACAGATATGCTATCTGTGGAGGCTCTGCGCTCGCTTAAAATACCTCAAGATAGTCATGGGAAAATTCAAGTCAGAGTTAGCAGGGAAAACACAGTTGTGTAGAAGAGGCCATGTAAATAGAAAAGAGAATAATGAAGTTAAAAATTGGGGATATTTGAATGCACAATCTGAAATAGGTAAGGGCAACTGATTCAGGGCTAAGATTAAGCAAAAAATGTCTGAGACCCATCTTAGGAGTATTGACAACCTGTAGGGGAAGAGTCTGGAGGTTTAAAAATATGTTACAGGACAAGGCAAGGGTTACCTGCAAGCCCTATGTATTAGTTTCCTATGGCTGCTATAGAGAATTACCACGAGCCTAGTGATTTAAAATGACAGATGTTTATTCTGTTACAACTCTGGATGCTGGAAGCTGGAAACTGGTTTCACTGGACTGAAATCGAGGTGTTGGCAGGGCCATGCTTCCTCATGAGGCTCTACATGGCTTCTGATAGTCGGTGTCATTCCTTGGTTTGTGGCTGCTTCACTTCAATCTCTGCTTTGGTGGTCACGTTACTTTCTCCTCTTTGTGTGTACAACTTTTCCCTGTCTCCCACTTAATAAGGATACATGTGATTGCATTTAGGACTCACCTAGATAATCCAGGACAATCTCCCTATCTCAAGATTCCTACTTTAATCATATCTGTAAGGCTTTTTTTTCTATATCAAGTAACAGGAATTAGGATATGGATGTATTTTGGGGTGCCACAGTTTTAGCCTACCACACCCTACAAGTCTCAGATAACGAGGAAATACAGATTTGGTTGGTTCAATGTAAGGAGAGAGTTCCATGAAACTTGAATGAAGATAAAGATATTTCCATTTATTCCTGTTTTATCTCCTCTCTATGTCTTCCAGAGATAAAACACAGAAGTCAAACAACTATGGCTATCTGCTGTGGTAGCTTGTCATGGTTGCCATTGTGGGAAATCTCTTAAAGAAACTCCCAGAATCTTGGGGAAGAATAAAGAGGGCAGGAAGGGAGAAGAGGGAACAAGAAGAATAGAGAGAAGGAAAGGAAGGACAGGAAGGAGTAAGAGATATTAGAGGGCAGAGTAAGTGTAGAAAATAGGGAAGGAAAAGAGGAGGATCTTATACTTGCACATGAATTTTCATCTGTTAAACAAGAGGTTTAATCATTTTGACTGAATTGAACGTGTATTTTTTTTTTTTTTTTTGAGTTGGAGCCTCACTCTGTCACCCAGACTGGAGTGCAGTGGCCACTCCCAGCCACTGCAGCATCCACCTGCTGAGCTCCGGCGATCCTTTCGCCTCCGCCTTCCAAGTAGCTGGAACTACAGGTGCGCACTACCATGCCTGACTAATTTTTGATTTATTACAGAGACGAGGTCTCACCAACTTGCCCAGGCGAGTCTTGAACCCACGGGCTCAGCAATCCACTCACCTCGGCCTCCCAAAGGCTGGGATTACAGGCTGAGCCACCGAGCCCGGTCTGAAAATGTATTATAATTAAGTCACATTGTTGACACAGCCAGAGTAGAAGACTCAAAGGCAACCTCCTCTCTGAATTTTCTTTTGAATTTCCCTGATAGAATTACTCACTTTCATGTGCTGTAGAGTATTTTTTCATATTTACTTGTAGTACTGTGCTGCAATTATGTGTAGCATATCTTTCTTTCCATTGGATTATGAGCTTTGTCAGAGAAGAACTATGTCCATATAACTGATATTTATTGAGCACTTGTCACGTGTTAGGTATTTTGAAGACAGCAATCCTATAAGATAAATATTTGTATTCCCATGTTAAAGATAATGAAACCAAAGAGGTAGAGCTGAGACTTGAAGGTAGGCAGTCTGATTCCTAAGCCTTCACTCTTAAATATTCTAAAATATTACTTTACCTTGTACCTAGCATGTAAGATAACTTCAGTCAGATTCTATGAAAATTGAATTAATTATTTTCTATCAGATGTAACCTGACTTTACAGTAGTCCTTTTTATTTATTTTTAGGTTTTGATGAAAGATTGTTCTTTCTTTTCTCTTTATATTATATTTGGTTTTTGTTTTGTTTTGGTTTTTGGCCATCTCAGAAGTGGGAAATGCTTCTCATTAGATGCATCAAATAATGAAGCTGTAAGCTGTTGTAATAACCTCAAACTTCATGCAGTTCCCATGAATGTTAGAGTGAGGAGAAGGATGATAAAATGAAGGCAAGATTTAAATTATTTCTTAATGGATGTAACTTATTTTGCAGAATTGAAAAGTGGTCTCAGAAGGCCACGATATAAATGCAACCTCCATAGTGAATAAAAACAAATGAACAAAGTAAGGTTTGTGAGAGACTGAATCACTGTATTTCATTCCTGTATTCAGTAAACTTTTGTAGGATGCCAGTCTGTTTGGAGGTCTTCAAGTTCCAAATGTAAGCGACTGAATAGAATGTCTCTACCTATCTCTGCACCATCAGGATGTTTGGGAGTCACTCTGTAGTTTGAATTTTTTTTGGTGACTTTTTTTTATATATTACAACTCTTTTTATAGGGAAAAAATAGCAACTTGAGGATCGAATTGTGGCTCATACTCTTCCTGCTTTCTGATGATGTCTACACCGATTATTCTCAGAATTTTTGGTCAATAAAAGGTAGCTGAGTGGATGAATATGTGGAAATTTCAGTCATTTAAGAAAGTTTGTTTATTCTCAGTGAGAAGGCAACAATGGGAAGAGAATGTTACTGGATTGAACATTGATTTGACTCAAAGATTTCAGGTATTATCCCACCATTTTGAATTCCTGATCCCAGAGAAGGTTTAATGATGACTTTTGTTTTGTCATTGAACAGTAATCAAAAGACATTCACATTTTTGTGATTTGAGCCTCCCATGCCCCATGATTCCTCTTCCATTTTTTTCTGCTTGCTTTTCTGAGAGACATACTTTGATCCCATCTACTTTGTATTGACAGAGCCATAACCCCTATTTAAGCTCCAGTGAATAATCTGGCCCTTAATTTCTGAGCTGTGGGGGAAACTGTTAACTATCTGTGTAATATCCACTTTTCTTTCCTTCTTAACAGGGATGATCAATAAAGTGGCTATTGAGTGGGAGTTTTTGCATATTTTTCCCTTTTCTTTTTCAGTCCTTGTTGGAAAGTGGATGTGATGGTTGGAACTATGAGAACCATCTTATGACTCTGGAGCTGAAAGTCATGCACTTGAGTTGGCAGCACAGAAAGGCAGATGGAGTCTCAGTCACTGCTGAACCTACTTGAGTTATCCTTCAAGCTCTGGATTGCCTACTTGTAGAAATATTTTTAAATAAGAGATGGCACCCTAATATGTTTAAGCTACTATACTCCAATTTCTATTATTTGTCCTTCAATACAATTCCTAGCAATACATGGTCTATTCAATTCTGGTTTCTTCTTGATTCTTTTATTATATGCTAATTCAGATGAGACTTCTCTCTTCACTCAGGGAGTAATCTTGCATCTATATTACACTTAGACTGTAAGTTCCATGAGGACATGGAATAAGACGATTTTGCTCACCAGTGCTTTTTCAGTCAGTGTACAGTGCAATGTCTGATACTTACTTATTGGCTTAATACATATTTGATGTGTGAAGGAATGAATAATAACACATACTTTCTTTCAACACTAGTCACAACATATTCAAAAGAATTAGCAATTATGCAGTTATTGGAGAACCAGTCTCTCAATGATTAATTTAATATTTTGCTTACCTTAGGGCTAGTAGATAAGACATCGAGTTACAGATTTTTGTAGAATAAGAAAAAAATAATATTTGACATTAAAAAATAATACATTTTATGTGTGATGTTTATAAGCAATTTGATACTGATATTTATTATATTGATATCATTGGTATTATATTTATAGTATATTGATATAATTACTTAACTTTAATTATAATAATGATTCTTTGATGTGTCTTAGTTTGAGAACATTTCTCAAATAAACCCTTTGAGAACTGAACACAATTCAGTGGTGAAATTGTAGGGACCACCGTCTCCATTTGCTAGATGAGTAAAATAAACTTCAGAAAGGTGCAATGGTGATAACTCATACGTAGCAACTGGATAAATCTTGACTTGAAGACAGTTGTTCTGATCTAATTTTATACCGTAATACATATAAGTTTAGATGTTTTAGCTGTCTCCGGGATGACCCTGAGACAGTCTCTGGAAACTTAATAAAACAGCTAATAAATCTCTGATCTTAATTGTTTTAATGTATTTATGACTTGTTATTCAAAAATGTAGGGGATAAAAATAAAATTTTTTTTAAAACATATTTTTTATTTTAAAATTGTGGGGTACAGCTAAGGGTTAGGTATACAAATATGCATTGTGCAGATACCCTTGTTGATGAAGTGTGCCCCCCCGTCCCCAGACAGATATTGACTGCCATTAATCCCACCTCCCTTTCCCACACTGCCCCCTCCCATAGTTTTCCTCCACTGTCAATTCTTTTCTTATACTATTATGATAGTTGTTCAAGGTCCACTTATGAGTGAGAACATGTGATACTCAGATCTTTGTTTCTGAGAGATCACTCAGTATTATAAATTCCATCCAGCCGGGCTCGGTGGCTCAGCCTGTAATCCCGCGCCTTTGGGAGGTGAGGTAAGTGGATTGCCTGAGCCCGCAGGTTCAAGACCCACCTGGGCAGCGAGACCTCATCTCTACAATAAATAAAATCAATAAATAATAAAATAAAAAAATCAACCAGGAGTGGTAGCACGCCTGTAATTCTGGCTACTTGGAAGGCTGAGGCAGAAGGATTGCCGGAGCCCAGCAGGTTTAGGCTGCGGTGGCCGGAAGCGGCCACTGCACTCCAGTCTGGGCAACAGAGTGAGACGCCAACTCAAAAAAAATAAAATGAGATAAACTCCATCCAGGTTACTGCGAAATTCATGATTTTGTTCTTTTTTATGGCTGTCTAATATTCTATTGTGTATATGTACCACATTTTTTAAACCAGTCCTCTTTTGAAGGATAGCATGGGTGGTTCCATGATCTTGCTATTGTGAAATAGCAAGGTTGAACATTTCTTCATGTATCTGTTGGCTGCTCATATGTCTCCTTTTGAGAAGTGTCTGTTCATGTCTTTTGCCCACTTTGTAATGGGGTTGTTTTTTTGTTTTCAGCACCTTTGAGTATATTCTGTGGTCATTGGGTGATGTTCTGTAGGTATCAATTAAGTCCATTTGGTCAAGAGTCACACTGAGGTACCGGATCTCATTGCTGATTTTTTGTCCTGATGATTTGTCTAGGGTTGTGAGTGGGATATTTAAGTTCTCAGCTATGCTAGTGTTAGAGTCAATATCTTTTTTGAGTTTACCTAGAAGCTGCTTTATGAATGTTGGTGCTCCTATGTTGGGTGCATATATGTTTAAGATGGATATTTCTTGTTGATGGATTGAACCTTTTATCATTATGTAGTGGCCTTCTGTATCTTTTTAAATTTTTGATAGCTTAAAGGGTGTTTTGTCTGAGATTAGATCGCAGCTCCTCCTTTCTTTTGTGTTCTGTCTGCCTGAAAATTTGTTTCCCATCCTCTTACTTTGAGTCTGTGAGTGTCCTTTCTAGTGAGATGAGTCTCTTGAAGGCAATATATTGTTGCCTGGTGATGTTTTATCCATTTTGCCATTCAATGTCTTTTCAGTGGTGCATTTAGTCCATTCACATTCAGGCTAATTATTGAAATATGAGAGTTGATCCCTATCATAGGGTTCTTACAGAGTTGTTCTTGTTGTTGCTGCTTGTTTGTTGTCTTTCTTTTGGTTTCGGGGTTGGTTCATGTGTGTTTTTAATCTTTTTTCCTGTACCATTGTGAAGAACATTGTTGTTCTTTTTTCCTTTTCTTCTGTGTTCAATACTTTCAGAAGTGTTTCTTGTAGAGGTGGTCTGGTGGCAGCGTAAGTTCTTAGGGATTGGATATCTGGGAAAGACTTTAATTCTCCCTCACTGATGAAGCTTAACTTAACTGGGTAGATTATTCTTGGTTGAAATTGTTTATCTTTTAGAACTTTGAAGATAGGGCTCCAAGCTCTCCTAGCCTGCAGGGTTTCTGTAGATAAATCTGTTGCTATTCTAATTGGTCTTCCATGGTAGGAAATCTGACCTTTTTCTCTTGCTGCCTTTAGCATTTTTTTCTTTTATATCTACTTTGTTTAGGTGAATTATTATGTGTCTGGGAGTTGGTCTTCTCATTTGTTATCTTGCAGGGTTCTCTGAATCTCTTGTGTTTGAATTTTCACATCACTGATGAGAAGAGGGAAGTTTTCTTGAATAATCTCATGGAATATTTGTTCCAGGATGGTCTCTGTCTCTCTTTCTGCCTCAGGAAGTCCAATTACTCTTAGGTTTCATCTCTTGAAGTAATTGTTCATCTCTTGAAGGTTTTTTTTCCTGTCTTTTTAAGCTTCTTTTCTATTTTTTTGACAGTTTGGGTTAGTTCTATATTTTGGTACTCAAGCTCTGAGATTCTTTCTTCTGCTTGGCTAAGTCTGCCCTCCATGCTTATCAGTTTGTTATTTATTTCATTCACAGTATTCTTTACCACTGTTATCTCAGTTATCAACTCCTTCCTAGTTTCCTCTTGTCTCTCCTCAATCTTTTAAATCTCTCCATTAATGTCTTGATATCTGGGCTTGTAGTTTTAGACCAGTCATTCTAGGGGCTCTTCATTGTTTGCATTCCGAAGTCAGTTTTCTCAGTGTCTGACCTCCCATAAGTCTATGAGAGACCCATATTCTTCTTTTGGTTTTTCTTCATTTGTGTAGATTTTTCTCTCTTCCCCTTTCCCTCCCCTTCTCTAATTCTATTTTTCAGGGAATGTAGGGTTGCTTTTACTTCTTTTGTTCAATCTCCTATTCTTCCTTATGAGGGTCCTCTGGCTTTGTTCACTTTTGAGGCTGGACTGTGGGTTGGGGACTGTACTTTTTGCAGTTTTGAGGTTTAATTGAGGGGGAAGCTGTGATTCAGAATCTATCTGCTGATCCTAGTATCCACCAACAGGTGTATGGGCACACTGGAACCCACTTCCCACTGCCTTACAATCTTTCCATGCAGTGGGGTTTAGATTTGCTCCCTGGAACAAAAGGAGTTAAGAAAAAGGAAAATAATGGAAGATGGGGGGGTCAAGAGGAAGTTGGAGAGAGAGAAGAGTAAGAGGGAAAACAGACATATGTACCAACTAACAAATGAAAAGAGACACAAGGCCAGAAAAGCATAAAAAACAAACAAAGTTCCCTAAAGCATACTGGTAATCACACAAAGACTGTGCAATAAAATCATGCCTTTTGATGTGCTTTTCCCCAACACAAACAAGTAGTCTAACTCAAAAAGCAGACAAAAGTGAGCAAAACAAATAGTCAAAACAATAAAATCAAAAATCAAAATAAGAAACCAGACTAGCTCTGGAGTCTTTCCTGAGTGTCTAAAGTCTCTTCAGCTCTGATCTCTAGCCTCTCCCCTTTGCAGGCAAATAGATTTACTCATAGGTTCGGTTGGTTCCCTTGACTTGCTGCCTGATAGGTCTGCAACAGGACTGAGTTGCCCGTGTCTGATTCAGCATAGGGGATGGCCTTTTGACCCCTATTTGATGAGGTTACCTTAGAGACCAAGGTGGAGGCTGCTCATAGATGGGTGGTGCAATGCGAATCTCTACCTGGAAAATGACTGTGGTGGGCGGCTCCTCTTTCGTCAATCCTTTCTCTCTACTCGTCCTTTCTCTCCACCCATCCAGTCTGGATGATCCACTATGATGGGCTGTGGTTCTGTGTGTCCACCATCAGGCACTGGGAATCAGCGATATAGCTGGGCGCTGCATTTGGTATGCTGCTGGTGGCTTGGGGTGGAGGAGGGAGCCAGGATTTCCCCAGACCAGAGCTGGAATTCCCTGGGCTGGAGCCGAGAATGAGAGCAGCTTTTCAGCACCTGGTAGCAAACAGCAGAGGCTGTATTGCAACGAAGGCTGTTTGCTGTGTGGGACTGGCTGTAGCAGCCACCCCCTGTGTTGGCGGCTGCTGTGGGCATGTGGAACTACCTGCAGGAGTCACCTTTTGTGGAGATCATCACAGTTCAGCTTGTCCCATTGCCATCTTAAACCGAAAGTAAAAAAAAATTAAAATAAGTTTTGTTTTGGAATAATGAGCAATCAACAAAAATGAATGAAAATAGAAGCTATTCATTATAAGTAGTTACCATCCATGTATTTACTCATTCAGTTTTATTGAGGTTTGACTGACAACAAAAATTGTATATTCGGGGTATGCAAAAGTATATTTTGATATATGGTACAGGTATACATTGAGAAGTGATGACCACAAACAAGTTCATTAATATGTCCATTCTTTTAGTTTTTCTGGTAAAGAAGAATCTTTGTTTTAAGCTCTGCTAATAACTTGGAGTATAAACTACCTCTGTGCTTCAATATAATCTCCACCCACACTTCAATCCTCAACATCTGAGCCATCTGAGAGTATTCAATGAAGACAGAAGAATGTGTAAAAATGTTCTTCTCTAGCCCAAAAGTCATGCTTTCTAATAACGTTTTGAATTCTTTTTCAGTGAGAGGGACTTTAGAGAAAAAAATACTTCCTTTTAAAAAGATTTTATTTTGTACTACTGAAATAATATTAAAACACACTCAATGATATCTTTTAGGGTTGATTTCATATCAAAGTAAGAAGCTCTTCCCCAACTCTTCTCTCCCCAGAAAATAATTCTAGAGGATTGTCCAAAGTTTTTCAACACATACACAAATTTTCAGTTTGATATACAGTCACTTCTTTTTCTAATTTATAAGAGGTTATCTACTGTCTACTGCTGCATAAAACCATCCCAAACTTAGTGGCATAAAACAACAACTCTATTTTCTTTATGATTTTTGTAGATCTGGCATTAGAACTGGTCATGGTTCTGATGACCACACAGTTCTTTTCACTATATTAAACTTTTCTATTTGTACTTAGTTTTACCTATGAAAATCTTGCCCCCTCATCTCTGTCTCTCCACTTCTCTTTATCTGACTTTTTGTAAATTATAAAAAGCCAAAGAAGTAACTTCTTTATAAGGAAATAGAACAGCTTCTATTTCCTGAGAATTGCTCTCCTGTTTCCTTTAGGTGGCATTTGCAAACTTCCTTCCTTTTCCTTCCTCCCTCTCTCCCTCCCTCCTTCTCTCCCTTCTTCCTTCCTTCTCTCCTTCCTCTCTCTTCACTCTCTTTTTCCATCCTTGTCTACCCCTTTCCCCCTCCCTCCCTATCTTTCTTCCTTCCTCCCTTGCTCTCTCTCTTTTACTCTCCTCGTGCTCTCTTTTTTCCCACCTCCCTTCCTCCTTCCTTCCCTTTCCTTTCCTTCCCTTCTCTTCCCTTCCCTTCCTTCCTTTTCTGTTTTTTTCTTCCCTTCTTTCCCTTCTTTCTTTCAACTAGGTTCTAAAAGCTGACAAGCACTATCTAAAGAGAATGTCAAAGAGCCCCCTTTTTCCCTTTCCTTGGACTTTGCAATGTCAATGTTGGGGACTGCTTTCTTGGCTCTTCCTTGCTTTGACTCTGAGAATTTTATATTAGTGTTGCCTCACAAGATTCACATTCTTCCTACTGAAAACTCATTACTTAAATACTGCCAAAAAACTGCACACTGATTTATAATGGAAGGAAGTAAGAGATCTATGTGGAATCTGACCAGATAGTTTTAGGCAAACACTTTAAGTCCACACCACTAGGTTGAGGAGGAAAAACCACTGGGAGTTTTTCATCATGGGATTATTCTCTAGTGGTTTTCTTTTTCTTATTTGTTTGCTCACCCTTAGTAATCTTGACTCCTCAGGGGCTCAAGAGTCATATCTCACAGGATGATTTTCAGGTTGAACTCTAGACCTAATCTTTCTTCAGCTCCAGATCCTCATTTATAACTGTCTGTGAATTCTGTTTTTTATTTATTAATTTATATAACATTTCTTATTGATCCCAAAAGATTAAATATGAGATATCTTCCTATGAATTTTCTGGAGGCCCCCAAACTGAATATCCTAAAACAAATTCTACTATTTTCCTTCTTCTCATTTTATGGCTATCTTTCCATTACTGAGTTTCAAACTCAAAATGGAAATCAAAAATCTTTAATTTTTCCCTCTTGGTCAATCTCCCTATCTAACTGGTCATCTGGTCCTGTTCAAAACTTCATTACCCACTGTCTGGATTATTGCAGCAGGTTCCTGACTATGGTCTCTGCCTTTGCTTCCCATCTACCCTGCCAACAGATCTAACCTTTAAAAACAGATCTGAAGCCAGGCTCGGTGGCTTAGCCTGTAATCCCGCGCCTTTGGGAGGCTGAGGTGAGTGGATTGCCTGAGCCCGCGGGTTCGAGACCCGCCTGGGCAGCAAGACCTCATCTCTACAATAAATCAAAAAATCAGCTGGGCGTGGTAGCGCATGCCTGTAATTCCGGCTACTGGGAAGGCTGAGGCGGAAGGATTGTCGGAGCCCAGCAGGTCGAGACTGCGGTGGCCGGGAGTGGCCACTGCACTCCAGTCTGGGTGACAGAGTGAGACTCCAACCCCAAAAAACACAAAAAACAGATCTGGATATGTTATTCTGTTGATCAAAATCTTTCAGTGGTTCTCCCTGGCTTACAGAATAAAATTATATTTAAGATTCTCCACAATGTATGTCTGTACTTCCTAACTTTGTTTTTTTTGAGTGCTTCCTACATATTCAGCTGAATTCTAATTGTTTTTGTATGTGCTATAAGATTTATTCTAACTTATGGGGGCAAGAACTACATTATTTCCATTTTAGAGTTGAGGGAACTGAGTTGTAAAAATGTTAAGTAATTCATTCATCTTATAGCTAGTAAACTATGATACTTTATTTGATTTTTTTGGTGATGAGTATATTCACTCATTTGTTTATTCATTCATCAAACAAAAATTATTATTTGTTTATTGAATAGCTACTCTATGACAGGCATTATGTTAAGCTCCAGGAAAGTAGAAAAATTCAGTTGCCCACAAAAATGAGTACAGTATAATATTGTAGCATGGTAAATGCTTTAATAGGGGCACATGGGATCTTAGTCTATATAAAGGTAGATTCAGGAGAGGGGAGATACCAGAGGCTTCCAGGAGAAAAATGACACTTTATAGGATGAAAGGAGTCGGCTAAGTACAAAATGGGGAGAAAGATCTTCCCTACCAAGGGAGTAACATGTGTGAAATCATAGAAGTGAGATAGCTCGTCCTGTTCAGAAAACTGGAGATAATGAATGCATGAAGGGCATAATCTGGAATGGACAAAAAGAAGAGTCATGTGACTTTCAGCTGTGTTCAACAGCAGAGTCATTGAGGGCTTCTTCTGTAATCGTAGAAAACTCAGACACTGTACTGTATGTACTAAGGGGAACAAAAGAGAGGAATGTAGCTATCTTTATATTTCATAGAATTCAGACTATAGTTTGGAGAATAGCACAGAGTAGATTAATACCTCAGACTTAGTTAAAGGTGAATACATGAGGTTCCTTTCATATTGTTTGGATTCTAATTTGATTTGGATGAAATCCACTGCACATTTTCAACCCCCAACCTCATTTAATGCTGGAAGACTGTTAATCCATGGAGTATTTGTATTATAGTTAAATATTTCAGATAGGGCCAAATCTCTATTTCCCACTCTAGTGAAAAGGAGAAGGAGGGTGCATAATACAAATTGATTGACAATGTCAACTAGTTAATTCTAAATTAATGCATATGATTGTGTGAGTGCATTGACTATTTTTAAATTTAGGAATGTTTAGCATTTTGAAAACTGAGTCCAAATCAAACAATCTAGTGGTTAGATAAATCCTAGGAGAAACTAAGGAAATATCCTATTGCTCCATGCTGATCCTGTCTTTTTGTCTGCAGCCTCCCTCTGTCAGAGTCCATCCTGGGAATTGCTGGCTAACTTCTCAAAGGGATGCACAAAAGCAGCTCTTTCTCAAACGTTCTGTGATGAAAGTATTACATTAAAAAAGTGCAACTCCCATCAATTATTCTACAGAATATGAAATAAGTTTTCACTCAGCAGAAATAGGGGATATCAAACAAAGCCTTCGGTGGTACCCATTTGTGCCTTTCTCTATGGTCAGAGCTGCACTTGGGTTTTAAATTATTTATCTGCACTTCCAAAATCCAAAAAGCTCCGAAACACTAAAGTGTTTTCATGGCTGACTTGGCAATGAAACCTAACTAAACCTGAATTCGTGTGGTCACAAAACCTGACCCAAGCTGACAGAAGGCTATTTATAATCTGCATTTCACTCCATGTGAATAGGCACATGCTTTGTTGAAGAAATATTAGTGAATTTGACACTGCTGGGAGTGCTACATAAGATACCAAATGTGTGCTTTATCACCTTTTTAAATGTTTCCTTTAAAAATGTATTTTGAGAGAATTAGAGATTCATGTTGGAAGAAATGACAAAGAGAAATATATTACACCTTCATCTAATTTTCCCAGTGGTAATATTTACATAGCTATAGTACAATATCACAACCAGGAAATTGACATTGACGTATTCATTGACATTATTCGTATTTCATCAGTTTTACATACACTCACTTTTGTAAATGTGCATGTCTATGTGTATGAAGTTCTGTGCAATTCTGTCATGCATAGATATGTGTGATGACCATCACCATCAAGATGCATAATAGCTTTCTTCACAAGGATCCCTCGTGTTAACCTGCTATAGCCACAACCAGCTCCCTCATTGCCCCTTTCCCTACACCTGGCAACCATGTTGTTCATCTCTATAATTTTGTCTTTTCAACAATGTTGAATGAATGGCATCCTTCAGCATGTAACATTTTGTGACTGGCAGTTTTCACTCAGCATAATTTCTTCAGAGAAGGAATTTGTGCCTTTTAATATCTAAAACTTCTGAACTTCAAAACATATTTAGCCTAAAGGCTGTGGAGTTGCCCTGAAAGTGTGCCCCTGTCTTGCCTGCTCTTAGAACCACTGAGAAGCTGGGCTGGCAGGAACTGGGGGACTGTGTTCTTATCATTGAGGGGAGTGCAGTTTGAAACCTGTGTCTCAGGTGTCTGCTATGAATGCAGCACCTGCTGCCACGTGACATTTGCATCATGTTGCAGTCTTCTTTAATGTGCAAAGTCATCTGCCTCACTCACCTTTACCTGGGCTTCTTCTCATCATATTTTCCTTCTGGGTCTAAATTCTAGCTCTAATGTGCAGTCTGGTTTTCCTAGTCTTGGTTCTGTCAGTCCTTTTCCCTGGGACCACATCTGGCTTCCCATATCACTTAACATTGACTCAGATCTGCGTGCATATCTGTGACTCAGGGTTCAAATTTCAGCCCTTGCCTGCCTCAGGCTTGCCTTCAGCCCCTCAGACTCCCCAGGCTGGACACAAGGTCTTTTTTGGAGAACTGTCTGGAAATTCCTCATCATTAGAGTGAGTTTTGATGTCAATAAAATTAAGCCATAAGTATAGATACTGTTAATATATTCCAAGGCAAAACTTGCCCCACTTAGGATTTACTTTGGTAAATCCTGTCATGGGAATTTTCACTAAATGTAATAAACTAATACTCTTTTATTGACATTTGACTTAAGCACATCTATGAGAAGTTTGTGTATTTGTGTGACACTAAAATTGCTAATGATGTTTAACAAGAGGACATTTATCACATTTGTCCTTGCATCCCAGTTCTCTTTCTTGCATCTTTTCCTGGTGCAATGGAAGCCATTCAAATATTAGTTGATAATGTAATGCTATTGTCCCAATCAACCTTGATCAATTTATGTCTTCCTCTTGAAGAAAACTGAACCAAGGGGTAATTGTAGGCTCACCAAGATTTTATTTCTGGCTCTACAACAATTATAAGAACACACATCCAGGTGAAAAGCAAAAACTTCATTTCCAATAATTCAAATAATGTGTTCAGGTGAAATAATTATCTGAAATTTTCCAGATGTTTGAATGTTTCACTTTTCCAGCTGGTGTTTGCCATTGTGTAGAACAGCTTAACATTGTTCCATGATACTTTTGGTCAGTACTGGTTTGCCAACAGACTGCTCCAGGAATGTCAATAGGGTCCATTGATTCCCTGAAGAAATCAATTAGGAATGAAGAAAAAAGAGAAGAGAAAAAGGCAATATCTAAGCCTCACTTATTTTCTCATCTAAAATATTGTCAGTTCTCTTCCCAAAGAGAACAAAACACAAGGGTTTGGCAACTAAGATAGAAAATATAAGAAAATTAAAAACATATAAGGAAGTTTAAAGAACCTCTTAAACATTTGTACCAAAGAAATGAGAAAATTCGGAATAAGAAAGTTACGTATTTTTTAGGGTACATGGAAAAAGGAGGAAAAAAATAATTAACCCATTTTTTTCCTCTTAAAATTTTTTTTCAAAAAATCTCAATGTTCCAAGAACATTTTTTGACAACTGAAAACTGTCCACCTTTTTTTCTCTTCTGGAATAACACTTCACTAAATTCCAGTGCTTTTTACTTTACGTTAAAAACAATTTTTCCTTATGCAAAATATCTTAGTACTGAAAAAGAAGACATATTGATAGGCCTTTGCTTTTGTTTTGTATGTCAAAACTACTTCCTGAAAAATAATTTTTACTCTACTTTGAAAATCTTTCCACAGTTGAAAGATTCATAAAGTATATAAGACAAAAAATACAAAAGAAATTTGCATGTTTCTGGTGGGTGACCCATCAAGGAATAGTGAAGTCAGGGAAAATAAGCATGAAAAATAAGGACTGTCAGTCTCTATTTTTCAGCTTACATTGTATATATGTATATATGTATTTGTTGCTGTCATTTGTTTAATCTCATATTTAAATCACAATTTCAGGTGGATCTTAGAACCTTATTACAACTGGGTGCCCAGAACAGTGACTGGCACAAAGCAGGTACTGAATAAATATTTGCTGATCAAATACATGCATGCATGAGGATTTCTGTATTTATTCTTTCTCAGGTCTTAAAAAATAGCATATGACAGTTCCCCATCCTGGGCCAAAGCAAGTACAGTACTAATGTGTGAATTTGGGTCTAAATCTTTAAATTATTTATTTTGTAAAGTGTTCAGGAATGCTTTGTTTATGAAATTTTGGCTGCACATAATATAACATCAGTCTTTGTTTTATATCTTCAAAAATAAATAAGATGTGTGCTATCTCGTTTAATTATCTCATTAGAATTCAGTAAGCTATGTAGAGGCTGCCCTTTGGGGCTCATTAAGCCAAACTTCCACATCAGGGTAAGGAATGCTGCAAGTGAAGAAAATACGTTTTAGAGTAAGAGAGTCTGTTGTTGCTAAAAAGTCTTTTGGTATTAGACACTGCTAGCAGGGAGGGAGTGGCCTCCAGGCCAGATGGCAGGCAGGTACCTGGGAGAATTACATAGTGCACAGCTCTGCAGGCAGAGGAAGAGATCCGCTTACAGCACCTGGGACCAGACCCTTGTGGCAGCAGGTTTCTGAGTGTTGATGTGCAGGGTCAACAAGCTTAATCTTTTGAGCTGGCTGACCCCAGTTTTACTGAAGGAGCAGGCTGAATCAACACGATCTTTGGACTGAAATCTGAATTCCAATAGAATGCAGGCTCTTTACTGAGGCTGCTACAACAACAGTGTTGGCCGCTGGGACTGGGAAGCATTTTAGTCTCCAGGGCCTTGGGGGATCTAAATCCTTCAACCAGCTTGAAAATCTCACAGTTGCTTTAAAAAAAAAAATCAAACATATAAATCTATAAGCCCTTCCCATTTAGTTTTGCTGTACAGTGAATCACATTAGTTTGAAAAAAGAATGCACAACCTGTGTTTTATAGATGGAGACTTTTGTTCTCTTTCTGTGTATTTTTAAGCTTGTGGTTGCCTTGCTGTGAACTACTCCTTAACCTGGAAACAAAAGTTGTATTTTGCACCTGGATATAATATGCCACATGTCTTGATAATGTTGCAATACGTCATTCTCTTATTAAAGGACAGTTCCACAATGTTGGAATTAAATTTTCTAACCACAAAACTACTAATGTGTCAAACATATCTTGGTCCAAATGACTGGATTTAAACAATCCTGAAGAGATTTGTCATTTTGATGTTCTTGACTTTATGGTATGTAGCTATATGAAACTTCTTTTCATCATTTGAAATAGTTGTTTTGTCAGGCTCTTGCTAAAATAAAATGCATTTCCATGTGAATTTATGGGATTTTGCGGCCACAAACTGCTCCTGCCTTTCTTCTTGATTTTTGGCTCTGCTATTGGTTCCTCTTATTTGTTTTTGGCAAGTTGCTGAGGGCATATGTTTTGCACTTTGCTTGCCTGATTTGTAAGATTCTGCTGACATCCAGGAAAGTGCCACAAAAACCTGTTTCTCATATCCAAGCTTGTGTGTTTTATGGCAAATCCACTGAGCTCAAGTTTCTTGACAACAAATCTTATTTATGGAGAAGCAAACACAGGTAGTATTTTGTGGGACCATGCTGCTCTCTTTCAGGGAGTAACTTTTGGCATTTCTATGCAAAGGGACAAACAGTTTTTAAAACACCTCATATTCTGTGTAATGAAAAAAGTGTTGCTATTGCTGATAATGATAGACACCACTCACTGAGCATATACCAAGTAATATGCGTTGACTCATCACCAAAAAAATTGCCAGGGAGATGCTATTGTCTCTATAGTGAAGATAAAGAAGAAACTGAGACTTAGATGGGTTAAGCAACTTTCCCAGATTTTGAGGAGTGGTGAAGCTAGGATTTAAACTTAGTTCTTTGTCTCTAAATTGTATGCTTTTCTCAAAAGAGAACTGAGAGAAAAATATCGCCTGTGATATTTGAATAAAGTGAATTTTGTTTTGTAATTTTTATTCTATTTTATTACAATTATTAAACTTATACCACTTATAGTAGTTGATGTCATGGAGATGCAGTAATGACTAAACTGGTGCTTCTTCTGTTCTTTAAGGTTTCAGAGACTAGAGGAGTGGTTGTCAACTGGAGATGATTTTGCCATTCTAAGAAACATTTCCCAAGGACTAGAGCCACTAAAAAAAATTCAACAGCTTTAGGGGTGCAAGTGGCTTTTGACTACATGGGTAAATTGTACCGTGGTAAAGTCTGGGCTTTTAGTGCACCTGTTATCCAAATAGTGTACATGCTACATGATAGTAATTTCTCATACATCGTCTCCTCCTACTCTTCTCTCATCTGAGCCTCCAATGTTCATCATAACACTCTGTATGCCTTTTCAGATGCATAGCTTGGCTCTCACTGTGAGAAAATATGTGGTATTTGTTTTTTTGTTCCTGAGTTACTTCATTAGAATAAAGGCCTCCAATTTCATCCAAGTTGCTGTAAAAGACATTATTTTGTTCTCTTCTATGACTGTGTAGTATTCCATTATACATACCCCCCACACACACATCACATTTTCTTTATCCTTTCATTGGTTGATAGGCACTTAGGTTAACTCCACATCTTTGCAATTGTGAACTGTGCTGGAGCCACTCTGATTGGGGGAGTGTATGTGTAGCTACTGGCATCTATTAGGTAAAGGACAAATAAACAGCCTGCAATGTTCAGATAGCACCCACAATAGAGAATTTTCTGGTCCAAAATGTCAAAAGTGGTGAAGTTGAGACATCTTGGTTTAGAAGAATTGGGACACTAAAAACATGGTGGACTTTATGCTCAACTTTTAATGATGATGCTGTAGCTTGTATTATTTGTTCAAAATACTTGCTGATACTCCCTTTTAGGACCTTCATATGGGAAAATTATACCTCCTACTCCATTAATGCCAGACTTGGCTGTTTGACTTGCTTTGACAAATGAAATGTGGGTAGAAGCTTACAAGGCCATTGTATGGTTCTGCCATTTTTTTTTCCCCTCTGACACAAGCTCATTAGGTTCCAGACAAGGGTTTGAGATGATGCTCGGTGGGATGCAGGGTGTTGCTCCATGGGTTTTTTTTGACTTGGTCACAGAAAAAAAATTTCAGAGTGAGTCCCAGGTATAGATTAAGACAGAAATTATTTAGAAAGAAAAAGAAATGCCCAAAGGGCAAGGGCACCTTAAAAAAATGAACAAGGCTGTCTTTTATAAGAAGTTTTATATGCTTTTGCAATGACTATTAAGCAAACCATGAGCTAAGAACGATGGACTGCAGGTATTTGGTCATGAATTTTGATTACCATCTCTCTATCTTCTGTGAGCTAAGATGGGTGGGCTGAAGGGTTTGGGCATGAGTTTTGATTACAGTCTATCACACTTCTAAGGTCACAAGGACTTTCTGAATAATTAAAGTTATTGCCTAACCGGTTTTAGGCGTTTTTAACACATTATTTCTGTGTTTTGGGTAATTCCTTATTGTTTCTGTGATTTACTGCACAGGTAGATGAACATTCCAGCCTGCAAGGTGGTCTGGTCTGATGTGCCTTGTCGGTTAGGTGAAGGTTATATATGATAAGAAAGACGAAAAAAACAAAAAGATGTCTGAAGATGTCTGAATGCTTAATTTAGTCCTGACTATAGCAAACATATTTATCTATGTTTAACCTGCTTCACGTCCCCCTTGACCTCAAGTGAAGAATACAGCAAGAACTGATATCACATGCAAGAAACAAAACTTCACTGAAAGCCACTGAAATTTTGAGATTGTTACTATAGTATAACATAGTTTATGCTGGCCAATACTGATGTGGTTGTTATTTCAACAAATGAATTGTAGTAGGAGGAAAACTTGAAAGTATACATTGGAGCCAATGTATACCATGTGGCAAAGGTTGGATTTTAATTATATGTGTGGAAAATTTAGTTAGAGTAAGAAAATTACTTCTGAGAGCAAAGGAGATAATTATTCAGAAAGAGACAGATACAGGTGGCAGGAAAACCTATGATAATATTATAATCCAATATGAGAAACATGGGCAGGGTCCATATTAGTGAAAAGTTGGGAGGTTTATGTGAGAATGATTGGGAAATAGGCTGGGCTTGGAGGCTCAGCCTGTAATTCCAGCACTTTGGGAGGACGAGGCGAGTGGATTGCCTGAGCCCGCGGTTTTGAGACCCACCCGGGCAACTTGGTGAGACCTCGTCTCTACAACCACTGCACTCCAGTCTGGGCGACAGAGTGAGACTCCAACTCAAAAAAAAAAAAATTAGCTGGGCATGGTAGCACGCACCCGTAGTTCCAGCTACTTGAAAGGCTGAGGTGGAAGGATCATCGGAGCCCAGCAGGTCGAGGTTGCGGTGGCCAGGAGCGTGCCACTGCCCTCCAGCCTGGGTGACAGAGTAAGACTCCAACTCAAAAAAAAAAAGAGAGGAAAAAAAGAGTGATTGGGAAAAAAAAAATATATAGGCCATGAAAATTTATTTGGTGTGGACAATTAGTTGATTCAAAGATGACATCAAGATTTTGAGGGTGATTAGCTTGAAAGATGGTGTCACACAAAAATATGTTTTGGAATGAATGTGATAAATTCCTTCTAAGCCATTGCGCTTGTGATATAGATGAGCCTTTCAATGAAAGACATTCAGAGGCGGTTAGCTATGAGGGCCTGGAAAATGGGAAAATGAGAATCTTGGTTTGATTGACATGCTGGAGCATAGGGTGCAATTTGGATGACATCACCTAGGGAGAGTGACTAGAATGGAAAGAGAGGGACAAAGCAACGGAAATTGGAGTTTGGTCAAAGAATAAACCTAATGGGAGGAATGTTAGGCATTTCTGTGGAGAATGCTGCCTTGGCTGGTTGGCAAGGAGCTATGTTTGCATCTCACAGAGGTAATTAAGAGTGTAAGGAAGTAAATTAATGCCCACTCTTTGGTTAACTGCAAATAGGTGCTTAAATGCCTTTGATATTATGCTAAAACAGTTAAGCTTTGGGAGAAAGAAAAGTAGTACACAGTTATAAGGCCAGGAATTTATAAACATTCATTATAAGAGTGTAAGTTCAAAGTTTTCCTCAATGTCAAAATGAAAACCAGAATAAGAGCAGGAATTATTTGGGGGAAGAAACAATTTACACTCAAAAGTTTATAGTTTTGAACTTTATTTTTTATGTTTTTCTATGCCTATCAGTTAGAAATGAGTTTACTACATTGTTTATTTATTAGTTATATTTTTAAGTAAAAATGTTAGATCAAGATCTATTCACCTTTCTTCTCTATTTTCCTACCTCAGAAATACCTAACTAGCAGAAGTTTATAACTGTGAATGAAGGTTTGAACTTATTCAAGCACGGCCTTACCACTTCAGACTTCATAGACAATATGTTCATGACTTTGGAAGTTTTGCCCAGTGTTAATCCATGGGTAAAATGGATTGGTGATATGGTACTTTCCCTAAGAATAAGCCAGAATATCACCCAATTCTCTTCCTCTGACTTCACATTTTAGTATGTGAGGATTCTGGGACATGATAGCAGAGACGTGGTGGCTGCAGGAATTAAAGACGCAGAATGTGAGGTATCATGTGGACATAGACTACTTTCCCCTATACCTGACTTCTTTCTTCCCCTTTCCCTTAAGGAGTGACCTCTGGTCAAGGCTGGTCTCTGATAGATATGTGCATATTCCCAGTAATGAGTCATGGGGATGCAGATGACCAAGCAAACCTAAAGATAATGTAGTTGTCACTCTTTATCAATGTAATTGTAAACACGTATAGGAATTTGAATAATTAACTTGCTTGAATATAAAACTGTTGTAGTGTCTGGGGGCGTGGATTCTTCACCAACCTGCCACCATGACATTATTCCATAAGTTTTAATAAACCAACGTTTCTCCCTGCTGGACCTCCTGGTGACTTCTTTGGGACAGGTAAACATTACATGCAAGCCCTCTCAGATTTGGGGTTAATGCATTATACAGTGCTTGGGAGAAGTTGCAGAGATACATGAGATTGCCCGGGCACTAAACACACTGGTGTAAAATGCCACTTATCTGTGTGAAGATATAACCTGCTTCTCTTCTAAGGGCAGCACTAACTTGAATGATTTCATCTGGAAGATTAATTTTCTTTCATTTCTCTGCCTAACTAGAGAAATTGAAGAGTTTAAGACACAGTCTTCTTCCAGACATTTATCAAATGATTGAATCAAGCCAATCCTTTGGCAATCTTTCTATTATTTACACCAGAGAAGGTTGCTTATACACCAATTTTTTAATTTTCTGTCTAAGCTGCCTTATCATCATCAGTAAAACATTCTCTCTGATTGCACAGTGAATTGGAATTGTGGAGTTAAATTATGGAGACTAATTTTTCCATCTTGGATGACAAGATGCTATCTTACATCCTTTGTCAGGAGTCATTATCTTCACTTGCTTTAGGCCCCTTCCCCATTGCAGCTCCCCACGTTGTGCTTCATGTTGCTTTCTTTTCCACCTCTTTGAAAGTTTTGTACATATTGTCACATCCTCACGTGGCAACTCATTGACATCAGTGTCAGACTGCTAATTTGATTAGTGAATCACTGAAATATATGACTGGGAGTGGCCATATGGAATGAGCTTCTGTCTCAGGTTGTGCATTTTCCTATTAATGAAGGCCATTTGGAGACATAGCACCTTCATGCAAATAAATGTCACTAACAGTTCAAAAACATGGAGGAGATATTTTTAAGAACCTTTAAGCCTCTTTTTAATTATATCCCTTTAGTGATCAGATCCTTTGCCTCTCCAATATGTATGTGTGAAGAATGAAAACTAAATGCTGTTTTGATGTGAACTGAGCAGAGATAAGACCGTGACCCATTATTGATATTGTTGCATTTAATGATTAGGGCTAATAGAATGATTTAGCTTTAGGCAGCTTTTTATAATCATAATTCACATTACAAAAACCTTCTGAAGAAATTGTATTATTATTATTATTATTTGATTTGGGGGTCTCTATTACCTAGGCTGGAGTGCAGCGGCATGATCACAGCTCACTACACCTTGACCTCCTGAGCTCAGTTGATTCTTCCACCTCAGCCTCTTAAGTAGCTGAGTCTATAGGCATGCACCACCATGCCTGGCTAATTTTTTAATTTTTTTGTGGAGGGGGGTCTTTTTATGTTGCCCGGACTGGTCTCGAACTCCTAGTCTGTAATCTTCCTTCTTTGGACTCCCAAAGAGCTTGGATTACAGGCATGAACCACCATGCCTGGCCTGAAGAAACTGTAATATTCACAAGACTCAGTTAAGACAGATAAGGAGAAACCTCAAAGTAGGTCTTGTGAGGAGGGTGAAGTTGCTAATCTTGTGATTTTCTATGTGATTGTCATGCTTCTCTATGTTGGCAGCAAAGTAGAAATGATATGGCACATCTTTCTATAAGTGGTGATAGATGCTTAAAATGAACTAGAGAAGGTGAGGGTGTAGAGATGAGGAAAAGAAAAATAAAGGGGCCAGGGGTTCAGACATCAGATGGATGTGATCTTTCTTAAATCACTCATGGATTGGTCTTGGGTTGGAAATTGTCTAGAGCAACAACTAGGGAAAGTCGATAGCGACTGACTGACTATCGTAAAGTCAAACAACAAAAAACAGGAGCAGGGGCCAGACTAGAGGAACCCTGAGTAACTCCTTCACTCTGGCTACTTCACTGTGGGAGGAGCTCTGCTCTTTGCTTGTGCTTTGAGACCTCATGATGTTCCTCATGATGGTTCTTGCAATATCCAGGACCTAGGTATCTTAGGTCATATAATGGCTCAGGGGAAGAGCTTTAATCTTCGTAATTTGAAGATCAAAAGAGACAGAAAGAAGTTCATACAGTCATCCCTCAGTATCTGAGAGGATGGTTCCATGACTCTCCAACAAATATCAAAATCTATTGATGCTCAAGTCTCTAATATAAAATATTTGCAAATTACCTATCCATATCCTCTTATATACTTCAAATTATCTCTAGATTATTTGTAATACCCAATACAGTGTGAGTGCTGTATAAATATTTGTTATATTGTATTTTTAAAAATTTGTATTATTTTTGTTGTTGTATTTTTATTTATAAGTATTTTCTACCATGGTTGGTTGGATTCACGGGTGTTAAATCCACAAACCCAGAGGGCTAACTATACTTCTTTATCTACAGATAAAGATATGGGATTAGACAGGTCAATTTACTTGCCCACAGATAGCAGAGTTAGTATTTGAACAATGTTTGTTTTAATTTTCCAGCTTGGGTTTTCCACATTCACTTTACTTGTTAAAAGTGTACAAAATATCAATGCTGTAAATACTAAAGTACAGCTAGTGATACTCTTTATGTATCTCCTTTTATCTAGAATGTATATATATATATTGGCTTTTTCTTGCGGTGACTGGGATGGACTAGATAGGGATGTTGTGGAGTGTTAGGTCATCATGTTAGCTGGATAAGGAAGACATTTTTCTGTGATGCCGACAGCATTAGAATGGAGAAAATTCATATCCTGGTTTAGGAATGAATCCGAACCAAGTGTCACCTCTGAGAAAAACAAAAACAATCAGAAGGGAACTTTCTCAGACTCCCATCATCTCATCTAGTCACGAACGACATCTCAACCATCATCCCCTGCCATCTCACCTGCTTCCACAGGTGAATTTCTATGCCCTCAGTAATAACCAAGCCCTCCACTTTCTCTCTAGATCACATCAACTCTTATCTGTCAAAGGACATCATCCCTGCAATTTTTTCTTGTCACTCCTATATTATCAAGTTATGCTCTATATTGATTCCTAACCACAATCATGTATTCTATGATTGCTCCCATCTTAAAAAAATCTTCCCCTGACCCTACTTCCTCTAATGATTTCCCCTTTGTAGCAAAATTTTAAAATTCTCTATTTGTCATGCCCTTTTCAATTCACTCTAATTTAACTTTGTCCCTGGCCATTCCACTAGACTGCTCTTGTTAAGGGCACTAATGACAGACATGGTGCTCAAGCCAGTGGTCAATTCCCAGTGCTCATCTGACTTGACCTATCAGCAGCAGTTGACACAGTACATCACACCCTTCCCTCTGAAATGCCATCTTCACTTGGTTTCCATGGCACCACACTTCCCTAGTTTTTGTTTTGTTTCATTTTTAATTTTTTTGTAACATGCTAGACAGCCCTTTTCTGCTTTGTTGCTTCTTTTTCTGTTCCTGAGCTCCTATTGTCAGAACTCCAGAGTTAAACCGTGATCTTCTTTACTCCTCTGTCTATACTCATTTCTTTGATACTACAATTCAGTCTTATAGCTTAAAATTCCACCTGTATTCCAGACTTCTTCATTTATACCTGAGGGCTAGATCTTATATTATAAGCTCTCTCCTTGATACCTTCATTTAAAGGTCTAGTGGACATCCTCAACTTTATTATTTTTATTTTTTGAGTTGAAGTCTCACTCTGTCTCCCATGCTGGAGTGCAGTGACATGCTCATGGCCACCCCAGTGTCAACCTGCTGGGCTTTGGCGATCCTTCCACTTTAGCCTTCCAAGTAGCTGGAACTACAGGCATGCACTACCACGCCCAGTTAATTAATTAATTAATTAATTTATTGTAGAGACAAGGTCTCATCAAGTTGCCCAGGCTGGTCTCAAACTTGTGGGCTCAGGCAATCTGCTTGCCTCAGCCTCCCAAAGTGCTGGGATTACAGGCTGAGCCACCGAGCCCGGCCTTCATCCCCAACTTTACATATCCCAAACTTACTTTTTGATCTTCCTTCCAAAAACTGCTCTATTTATACCCTCACTTATTTCAGTTTATGGCAGCTTCATCTTTCCAGCTGTCCAGGCTGAAAGCTTAGTCTCAACTATTCTCTTTTATACATATCTCATATCTCAACATTCTCAGATAGCCTATTTCAGAGAATCAGTTTAATTACACTTCTCTGAAACATAATATTGCCTATAAAACTATCTTTGAAACAACTTTTATACCTTGAAACTCCACCTAAAAATCATAGAATAATTTATTTCTCAGTTTGTTAATAAGATTTGTTGAGCTCCTCCTTTGAACTAGACACTGTGCTAGGTTGAGCAATAATTCCAATCTTTGCCAACGTTTACAGTTTAATCCTCTCTCCATCTTTTTATTTTTTATTTTTTATTTTTTTTTGAGTTAGAGGCTCGCTCTGCTGCCTAGGCTGGAGTGCAGTGGCATGCTCAGGGTCACCAGGGTCACTGCACCCTCTACCTGCTGGGCACAGGTGATACTTCCACCCCAGCCTTCCAAGTAGCTGGAACCACAGGCACGTGACTCCACGCCTGGTTATCCTCTCCATCTTTGCTCTTGTCTTTGACTAAACAACAAAAAAAATCCTACTTAGAAGTTTTCTGTTATGAGCTGAATGTTATGTCTCTCAAAATTTATGGGGGAAGCCCTCTCCCTTTTACTTAGAGATTGTGTTTGGAGAAGCCTATAAGAAAGTAACTAGGCTAAATGAGATCATAAGAATAAGACCCTGATCGAGTAGGTTTAGTGTCCTTATAAGAAACACCATTCATTAGCATTCACAGAAGAAATGCCATGTGATAGCACAGAGAGAAAGCACCATCTACAGTCCATGAAGACAACCCTTGCCAGACAGTGATTATGCTAGCATCTTGATCTTGGACTTTTAGCCTTCAGAACAATGAGAAAATAAATGACTATTATTTAAGGCATCTAGATGTAGTATTTTGTCATGGCAGCCTGAGCTACTGAATATAGATTTCCTATGGGCTTAATCCCATGTTACAGTCATCTATTGCTATGTAGCAAACCACTCTAAAACTTAGTGACTTAAAGCAACAATGGTTTATTATTTTGCAGAATTCTCTGGGTTGAATGAGGATCAGCAAGGCAGTTCTTCTGTTGGTCCTACTAGATGTCTTCACTCAGTTGGGAAGAACCTCTAAGATCATCTCTCCTTCTGTAGGGTTTCTCCCTGTTGGTTTGCAATCATTCAGTAGCCTGGTCAATGTTTCCTTAACTCATGGCAGCTGGGTTCCAAGAGGAGCTCTCTTAAGACTGTGCTAAGAAGTCTAGAATGTCACATCAGCCTCATTCAACTTGCCAAAGCAGTTCTCGAGGCCAACCCACATTCAAGGGGAGGGGAAGTATGTGGCACCTCCTGGGGTGAGTAGTAACATGTTTGTACAAGGAGGAGAGAGATTGATTGGAGCAATCTTTGAAGACTTTCTACCACACTTTTTAGCTCCTGGTTTTTGTCATCTCTTCCTTCTATAATTTTTTTTCCCATTCATCCCCATTATATATGAAGTCCTTTTTCTCAACTATGCCACCAAACCCAATTTCTGTTTAATGTCAAATGTCTGAAAGCCTTTCTCAAATCAACTTCCTTTTTCCCATTTTTATTGTGACCAAGCATTTAGCCCTAAATTAACTCTTTCTAAGCTACTGTAATTATTTCCTATCTGACATTTCTTCCTCCAGACTCCATCCCAACACATGGAATATATTGCTGCTAGATGAATCTCTATAAAACAAAACCAAGATAGTCGAACACCTTTCCTAAAAACCTTGGTGTTTCCCCATTATCAACTAAATGAACACTAACTGATACTCAAGCCATCTGCAATGTGTTTCCCATTCATATTTTCCTGGTTGTACTATACACCATGTATTTTTCCTGTCCTGTGAAATGTTTGCTGTATTTCCCAACTTCTCTATCAAAGTCTTTACATTCATCAAAGCCCATCTTCCATCTTTTCTGTGAAACTTTTTCTGATAGCACCAGCTAGAGATGGCCTCTTCTTGCTATGTAATCCGGAAATATTCCAACTTTTGCTGCTTGTGTCCTGCTTTGCCTTTTATTACAGTTAGTTATCATTCTGGATTTCTTTCCACTCAAAAGACAAAGGGCTCTTTGAGGTCAAGATCTCATTCTAACTCAGTTCTATATTACCTTCAGTGTTTAACATAGTATCTGGCCCAAAATATTTACTTAATAAATTATTGATCTATTGAAATGGACGAAATGTGCAAGAATTACAGCATGATCTGTTTCCAGAAGTCAAAAGTTAGAAATCTCTATTTTTTTTGGAATGGAGAGAATTAAGGAGAAATGCATAGTGGAAAGAGGGGTGCTGCGGGATTCCATGTGCTCCCTCTTCTCTTATTCACGTCACCCTTTCCACTTGTATCAAGGATTTCTTACTTCTCGTTCTCACATCAGAGGGTGATCGTCTCAGAGGGCAACAGCTGAGAGCCATAGCGCCCCACTATACCATGATTTTGTTTGTTTGTTTGTTTGCTTTTTGGTGGGGTGGGAGAAGAACAAAAGCATATTCTGCAATATACAGGGAAACACCTTGATTTAATGGCATCCTTACGAATTATGATTATTTATTATCTGAATATTGTTACCTATGTGATTCACTTTCTTTCAAGGCCCAAACATGCAGATTCTGGCTATAACATTCAGCAGGAACAAATATTAGTATAAGATAGTGTTACAGGCTGAATTATGTCCCCCTCCCCCCAAATTTTCCATTACCTCAGAATATGAGTCTATTTGGAGATTGGGCCTTTAAAATAGTGATTTAGTTAAAATGAGGTCTTTAGGGTATACTCTAATACAATATGACTGATTTTTTTAAGACAAGGAAATCAGCCGGATGCAGTGGCTCACGCCTGTAATCCCAATACTTTGGGAGGTCAAGGCGAGAGGATTGCCTGAGTCTAGGGGTTCAAGACCAACCTGAGCAACTTGGTGAGACCTTATCTCTACAATAAATAAAAAAATTAGCCAGGTGTTGTGGCATATGCCTGTAATTCCAACTACTTGGAAAGCTGAGGTGGCAGGATCACCTGAGCCCAGCAGGGCGAGGCTGCAGTGGCCATGAGCAAGCCACTGCTCTCCAGCCTGGGTGACAGGTTGAGATTCCAACTCAAAAAAGAAAAAAAAGGGGGGGGGAAAGTTAGACATGCATAGAGGCGTCAGGAATCAGGAATGTGTGCACACTGAGGAAAGACCACACGAGAACACAGTGAGAAGGCAAACCAAGGAGAGGCCTCAGGAGAAATCAAATTTGCCAACATCTTGATTTTGGACTTTTAGACTCCAGATTTGTGAGAAAGTAAATTCCCTTTGTTTAAGTCATCCAGTCTGTGTTTGTTTTGTTATGGCAGCCCTAGCAAACTAATACAGATAAGAATAAACATCATGATGGATTTTTCTGATTTTTCCTTCTCTCTAATGTTCTGCAGGCACTGCAATGACTTTCTAGTCTCTTTGTTATTTAGAAAAATTGTTCTGGTCTGTTCTCAGGGTACCATAAGCACAGTATCATTTCTATGAATATTAAATTCTGGCTAAATCACATGAAGAACATGATTCTCCTAGGATGACCAAAAAGCTAGTCACCATGGCACCAACCCATCATTTTTAGAAGCATGTGGAGTGCAATGTTCTGTCCAGTAAAATTCAGTTTTTCCAAAGCAATGCATAACTTTGCCTAGGACTCACTCTGAAAAGACTTTCCATTTATTAAGTGCATTGTTCTATTTACTTCAATTTTCCTTCCAAGTTCTGCCTGTGACATTTCCCATGTTTTTTTCACAAGGACAAAATCGTGGGTGTACTAGGAGAGGTTGGTAGAAACAGACCCTAGAATGAGTTTCAACTCTTAAATCCATGATCAGTCTCCAAGGCCAAGTGACTCAATGTAGCATGCAAAAAGATGGAGTCAGGGCTTGGGATCAGGTCATGTGGAAAAAAGAAAGAAAGAAAAAAGAACCAAGAGAGATGGGAAGTGGCTGGAGTCACTCAGAATTTATTCCCTGGAGCCCAGACCTCCTTAAGGTCCTCGGCTTAATTCCCATACTTAGTGTATTTTTTTATTTTTATTTTTATTTTTTGAGTCAACTTCTAATCTGTTCTCTGCTTTACCACGAAAGCCTTTGCCCCACAGCTGGGGCTCATTTGGTTTGGATTTTCATCTATAAATTGCTGGCAGCAAGGATCTTTGGGAGATAATTGGTGAAAGTGACCTAAAAAGGAAACTCCAGAGGGAACCAGAAAGACTCAGAATTTTCATCTTTTTTCTTCGCCCAAGAATTTGTGTTACTTTTTGCCAAAGAACCACTAGTTTTAAAGCTTGAGTAATTTCTTCTATTTAAAAGCTAAAAAACCACCTTACATGAGATGCCATCAAACAAAAGTGTGTTTCTCAGTCTTGTAGTAAGGAGTATGGAGCAGTTAGTGTTTGTGATTCAAAGTCTCATTTGGACACACTTCAAAGATAGACTATGGACAGGACTACTAAAAGCTTCACCAGCACCAGGTTATACAGATTTCCAGTTGCTGGGGCCTGAGCCCAGTTTCTGCATCTGAAGAAGATCGTAATTGCTGTCCTTTTAATCTTTTTCACAGCCTGTTAAATGGAGACCACTTCACAGCAGGATACAGGATTACTGGTTCACAATAATAACAGCAAAATCTGTAGTGATTTGATTTCCCTCAAAAAAAGGGTCTTTGCAGTGATACCAGGGCTTTACACAAGTGCAGGAATGTAAACCAAAATAAAGGAGTCCAGGACCAGCTCACACAATGAAAAAGTAAACCCACATCTAAGAAGTGATAGAGTAGGTATGAATTCCTATTCATAAACTAAAGAGTGCAGGCATACAATTTTTCTTTTCTTTTTTTTTTTTTTTTTTTTTTGAGTTGGGCATCTCACTCTATCACCCAAGCTGGAGAGTAGTGTCGTGACCACAGCTCACTGCAGCCTTGGCCTTCTGGGCTCAGGCAATCCTTCCACTTTAGACCCTGGGACTGCAGGTGTGTGCCACCACACCTGGCTAATCTTTTTTTTTTATTTCTAGATCCCCATTTTATGAAGATAATGTTGTTTGATCTCAGTTTTTTTAGGACCATGAGTGGTCTTAAATATTGTCTATACAAATCCCTCAGATAGGATGTTTTGAGGTTTCTATTATCCCATTGGAACTTGGTCATTTGCTTCTATGACTTGCTATCTGGATGATCTTGTGCCTATACTTAGCCTCACTGGCTCCAGAGGCTCTGCTTACAACTTCCATTTAGAATCTAAGAGCACAAGATTCATTAGGTCATTTCACAGTGGATGTGAGACTCACTACGTTTGTCTGGACCAGCCATTCAGCCAGCACCTTCACAAAGTTTTACTACTTCCTTGATGCTCTATGAGGCAGTGGTTCTTCTGTTTTGACGTTTCCATGCCTCTCCTGGGTTTGGTCACATTTCAAGGACAGAACAAGTGCCCCCTATGTACTTACCCTCATTGTTTTGTCACCAATTCTTCTCAGCCCCTAGCCAGAGGGAACTTTTTTACGTTTGGGGTAGAGGCAAAGGCATTATGGGGGACTTTACCTTCTCCAATCTCCTTAATTTGGGAAGCTCAGCTTTCCTTAAATTCCTGGATCTCAAACATTTGCTTATGTCAAGAGTGCTTTCGACATGTAAAGACTTTAAGTCTTTGAAATACTGTTGAGGAAAAATTTCTTTGCTTTTTGTTATGATATATCCCTCCCCCAAGGCAAGGAGTATAAACCTTCTAAGGGATTGGGGTGAGAGTGAAGGCTGTCAGAAGCAGAGGAGGGACAATGACAGAATTTTTGATTAACATTTCAAAGATATGAGTGCACCTCATAGTCTGCTGTTGTAATCTTAGGACTGCACTGGGACAATGCCCGAAAACCATATCTCATCTTTCACTTGTAACTTAGAGATTTTCTTTATCTGTTTTCATGGTCATCTCTGTTCCTTGTCTCTGAACATCTCAACATATCCTAGACTTTAATGATCTTAAGCAGTGCTTCAGCTGGACAGCATTACCCAGGAAGCATCATGTTCCACAGTTTCTTTTCCACATGCATTCCCATTCCTGTTACTCACTCTTTTGGTGCTTTATAGTTTTTTTTTCATAGCACATATCACAACAGCAATTATTTAATTGTGTTATTATTTACCAAATGTTCATCTTGCTGACTGTAAAAATAGGAGTTATTCTTTCTTGTTTATGTTATGCCCATAGTAGTTGGCATATCGTGGGTATGTAATAAATATTTATTAGGAGATGAATTCGTGAATGTGTGGTGGGGCACAGAGGTCCAAATTTGAGTTCCTACTATTTCAGGCAGTTTCACATAAACGGTATCCATATTCTTACCTCAGTCTCTGAAAGAAAGCTCCATGATCCCTGTTTTGTAGCAAAGATTCTGAGTGTCCAACAGTTGAGGGAGATTGTCTCTAAATCTCTTTGCTAAGAAAGGGCAAATGTTTCATAAGGAAAACGTGTTTTTCTTAGCATCTGCTTGTTTTTAAAAATAACTTCCACTTTGGGAGGCTGAGGTGAGGGGATTGTCTGAGCCCACTGGGTCGAGAATAGCCTGGGCAACTTGGCGACCTCATCTCTACACTAAATCAAAAAATTAGCTGGGCGTGGTAGCGTGTGCCTGTAGTTCCAGCTACTTGGAAGGTTGAGGCAGAAGGATCGCCTGAGCCCAGCAGGTTGACACCGAGGTGGCCATGAGCATGCCACTGCACTCCAGCCTGGGTTATGGATTGAGATTCCAACTCAAAAAAAAGATAAATATAACCTCATGCCTGCTATAAATGACTGATACCTCACTAAGTGATATTTATTTCTTCAAAAAGAATCATAATTAAGCCAAATGAGCCACTAGTCAGGTTAGTGTCCTGTAGAAAGAACTTGAGGCTGGGCTTGGTGGCTCAGCCTGTAATCCCAGCACTTTTGGAGGCCGAGGAGAGTGGATTGCCTGAACCTGCAGGTTCGAGACCCGCCTGGGCAACTTGGCGAGACCTCGGCTCCACAATACATCAAAAAAAAAAAAAAAAAAAATTAGCCGGACGTGGTAGTGCGCGCCTGTAGTTCCATCTACTTGGAAGGCTGAGGTGGAAGGATCGCGGAGCCCAGCAGGTCGAGGCTGCGGTGGCCGGGAGCATGACACTGCACTCCAGTCTGGATGACAGAGTGAGACTCCAACTCTAAAAAAAAAAAAAGAAAGAAAGAACTTGAGGCAGATTATGGTGCCAGAGTTGGTTGGAAATTCTTCCATAGGTTACTTAAATTACACGATAGAGATGCACTTGTGTTCTGTCCACTTTCTTCCTTTGTCCTAAACACCAGACATGCTCTGTCTCCAACACTGTATCCATTCCATTTTTAGGACTTGGTTTCAGAGTATAAGTCTGGGTTGGGGTTAGACTAGCTACTCTATGCAAAACATTAAAAACAAAGCAGAATACCCCTTCAACCTTCCTCCAAAAAGAACACATTTCTATTATTTCTATTATAGTGGCGTGTGTTATCAAACGTAAGAAAAATATGGCAAGATGAGTAATTAGTATAAGAAAAATATGATAGATTTTGTGACTTTAAAAGAATCCATTGGGGACAGGGTGTGGTTGACTGAGGGAGATTGACACAGAGAGGGGACTGGAAAGCAATCTGGGGGAAGGAAGATTAAGCCTGGGCCTTGAAAAAAGTCTAAAATGTCTTTATTCTTTGAAGCAGATAGGCAGACAAGTGGTGATTTCAGGGGTAATAGGCATTTCAAGAAAATCTAGTGGTTTATCCTGGCTCTAGATCTCCAATTAAGAGAACTTCCGAGAAGCACAGGCAGCTCAAGGGTCTGCTTATGTATTGGAATAGAACACAGTCGGTTTGAGTTTCATTGAGGTTTGAGTATCTCGGGCCAGCTTAGGTGTATCTCAAACAGAGCCAAAACTCTAGATCAGTTTCAGAGCTCTCCTGCTGTCCTGGAAGGGTTCCTGACCACAAGACCAGTCTCTGGGTCAGAGCAGATGAGATCAGGAAGCCTTCCCTGACAAACCTTCCACCCACTCCAGATGGAGTTAATAATTGCCCTGGTCCTAGCATCCTTGGGAACTCTTGCCAGACTCCTGGAGGCCATCATTGCAGTGCTCACTTGGTTTATTGGGCCACCTTCCCTCCATGCTCTGGACTCCTTGAGAGAGGACTCTGTTTTATTCTCAGTGTGCCCAGGTGTCCCCAGCATCTAATACTTTCCTAGCCTGGAGGAACTCCAATAATTCAGTGGAAATAGAGACAACACTGCCAACTCCCTGCTAGTCTTTATGTAGGCAATACATTTCTAGATATATTGTACAAATCTTATCTAATTCTGACATATATTCTTATATAGCTATTTTATATAATTATGATATCATTTATAATATAATTATATTATAATGTATGTTATACTACTCTTTTACACATAAAAGAATGAGTGATGAAATGACCATGGTTGTGAACAAATACTCTGCTGTGCTCAGTCTGTAGATTCAGAGTCAGCTCCAAGCTTAGAAAGAGGAGCAAGTCCTGAAGAAAAGTTTGATGGGACCCATAAAACTCACCCTCCATTTGCCATGAATTCAGATCCCTTCACTTTCACTGTTGGTTAAAGCATCATCTTGAGAAGTCCCTTTTACATTTCACTTGTTCCCTGATAGTGATTACTTAATAATGGAGCTTACATGATGTGGCTCGTTTTTTTTTTTTGACAATAATGAAAAACATTTAATTAGTGCTTTTCTGAGGGTTTTACATATATTATTTTAATTTGCCTTCACAACAACCTAATGGAATAGATAACACTGTTGTCCTCATTTTATAAATGAGAAAAAGGAAGCATGTAGAAATTAAGTAATTTTACAAAGGGGACACAGTAAGTGGCAGAGCCAGTATTCCAACCCAACATCAGTCAATAGCATCAAGTATTCATGAAGTATCTTCTCTGTGCCTGGTATTGCCATGTGCTGGGAGATAGAGTGATGCACAAAGCAAATGAGGTTCTGTCGTCATGGAGCTTTCCTTCTAGAAGTGGATGACAAGTTGGAAACCAAATAATAAATATAAATCAGACCATGAAAAAGCAGCAAAGAAAATAACGAGGGTAATGTCATCAGGTCTGATCAGGTCAAGGGGTGAGGGGTGTAGTTACTTTAAATGTACCAAGGAAAGGGGTGACATTTGAACTGAGACTTGAAGAGTGAGAAGGTGGCATGTATCAGATGTGCAATATGAAGGGAACAGAGAAGAGTTTATTGCTCTTGGGAGCCTGCGAAAGAGCTGAGAAGGGGAAAGAGAAAGGAGTAATAATCTGTAGGATCTTGTGGATAATGGAAAGAGTTTTTATTCTAAGTGCAGTGGGAAGGGTTTTATGCAGGGTGGTCAAGTGATCTGATTTGTTTTTATAAATGCCACTCTTGGTTGAGAAGAATGATCTGTAGTTGGTATAGATGATGGAGCAGAGAGAGCCGAAGGAAGACCACAGCATGAATAGTCTAGGTCAAAGGGGATAGTGGCCGAAGATACGCTGAGAAGGGAGGAAGGTGAGAAATAGTTTAAGGTTGAGTCTGCAACTTTTAAAAAATTTGTTTATTTATTTATTTTATTATTTATTTTGAAGATGTGGGGTACAATTCAGGATTAGGTATACAAGTGGTCATCATACAGGTAAAGTTTGGGCCTCCCTTTGGTCCCCACTTTGCCTGGTTTGAGATCAGATACCCTTATTGATGTTGTATTCCCTCTACCCCCATTCTGGCAGTATCCTGCTACTGCCAATCCCTTTCTTATAGTATTATGGTAAATATTCACGGTCCACTTATGAGTGAGAACATGTGGTACTGTTTTTTGTTTCTGTGAAAGATCACTGAGTATGATAGACTCAAGATTGCAACTTTTATTGATAGAGCAGATGTAGAAAGCGGGAAAGGAAGAAAATTAAGATGTCTCCTACATTTTTGACTTCAGTCACTTGTTGAGTATATATGCCATTTTGCTGAGGTGTGGAAGGGCTGCAGGAGCAATGAGTCTTAAGAATTGAGATAAAATTCAAGAATTTTTGGTATAATGTTATTTTGAGTGCCTTAAAAATATTCAAATGGCATATTAAGGAGGCAATTGCATATGGTATTAGGAGCTTAGAATTTATCTATGCTACACAGAAGACTGGTGATATTTGGTAATGTCACAATTGTACTTTTATGGTTTCAACTTTTCAGTTCCAGAGGAGAATTCCCCCCCTTGTTTTTTTTAGTATTCCTTGACACCGAAAGTTTCTATTCTTATCAAAACAAATGGACCCTAATACCCACCCTCACCTCAGGGTAGCAGTAATGTCAATCAGAAGGGACACAGAGTAAGCAAGCTAAGTGCAGTTGGGAGATTGCAGATGTGTGTGTGAGCCACAAACACACTTACACACACTTTTCTTGGGAAAAGTAGATAACAGAAGGTTTCATAGTTACTGCCATTAAAATCTGAACTTCAAGCAAATACAGAGACTATGTTTAATAATATGGATGTCAAAATGTAGTCCACTCCACAGCATTCTGGTATAGAGCAGGTGATGTGTGGGGGATCAGCAAGATGTGCCAATACAAGGTAGAGATGAATCCAGACTGAAGTAGGGCAGAAGCCATTCTCTCAGCCAAATCTGACAAAGGGTTTTCACTGATGCCTGGTGATAAGGAGCTAGAAATATACATCAGAACTCCCACTGTGCATCCTTTATAATCTGTTGAATGCATTTATGCCTAAATCAACTGCATAGTAAAATAAACACATATCTAATTCTAGTTGGGGTTCAATCTTTTAAGACTAATCCATTTTACTTTTCTTAGTAAGTCCAAGATACGGAGAATCGCTGGGTTTTATTAGAGCCCTCCTGGCAACTATAGCAGTGAAGATTCTTGTCTCCAGGGTGGGCAGAACTAGTTGTCAGAATCTCTCTGCCAGGTTAATTCCTTCCTGGAGAGGCTCCAGGTTCTCTAATACCTTGAACCATGAACACAGGTGAACTGGTCATATTTCCTATCTGAAAGGCAGCTGAGAAGCAGTCCTAAGCCAGTGGAATGCAGCTCAGGTGGACGTTGTGTTGAGAAAAGGGAGATGTGTAAAGGCATGGGGTAATTAGCACATCTAAAGAAAAATAGGCCTGGATAGGTTGTCTTAGCTGCTGGGAGAGGACCTTGAGAGCCGGAAAGAGGCACAGAGACCCTGAGCGCTGGGAAAGAGGATTGTGTGTGAGTGTGTGTGTGTGTGTGTGTGTGTGTGTGTGTGTCTGTGTGTGTGTGTGTGTGTGTGTGTGTGTGTGTGTGTGTGTGTGTTGAGGGGGGAGTTAGAAATTTATCTTTAGCTTCCCAATGTTGCCTATGGTTTACCCTTGCACAAGAATAGATCTCCACCTCTCTTACTTGACTGAAACAAATCTATCCTCTGGAATTTGGAAATGCAACCATTCCTTTCAGGCTAAGTGCCGGTCTGAGTATTAAATGTCCTTTAGACCTTGCCCAAATCACTAAAATGCTCAGAAGTCAAGAAGAATCATTCATCCCTGTCAGTTAATGTTAAGTCTCATTGTATGCTGGTCATTTTACTGACTGGGCAACTTGTTGTGAAGCACACTTCCTGAGACATTGAGGACTATGGGGCAAGACAGAGGATTTGGCACCTGGACATTCTCCTGCATTTTGAGGATAACAAGCACTGCTGAGACAATGACTAAGTCAGAAACTTCAATTCCTGTAACAAGTTCTTCTTGGTTTCTGTTACTTTATTCTACTAGACATTCTCTGTATTTCTAGATGTTCATTCGTCTACCTATATGTCCATTAGTAAATATGAGAAAATATATCCCACAGCTTGTTAGACAAAGAAACAAAACTGGGGAACCCATGTCAGGCCTTATCAAATGTGTTCACAAGAGCATGAACATATACATGGTGTATGTTTGGATGTTAATTAAAAATGCATTTTCAAGTTATATGGACAAAAGAGATAGCATAGATTGATAGCATGTAAAAGCTAAAGAACATTAGAGGTGATATAGTCAGGTGTTTCTCAAATGGTTTTTAAGTTTCAAACATTTTCTTCAAATGAAAGTTTATACCAAAGCCCAAATATACAGAGAGGATGGAGTGAGGGCTGTGCCTTTCTTAACCTCCCTGAGACAACCCTGTAGAACTGTTGGGGTTTAGCAGGCATGTTCTGCAAACCCAACTACACTGTATTATTGATAAAAAGACTGTGGGCCAGATTGGCCCAAGGTCATGCTGTGAAGAATTTAACCACAGCTAGAACTTGGTTCTTTTGACTCTTGGTCCATTGTACCACTTACCAGAAATCAATTTTTCCCACTAGAAAATTATGCAGAATCTGTGAAGAAAAGACTGAATAATTCTTGCTATTGTTATTACTTTTATTTAGATCTTTCTTTCAAAAATGAGTTGGATGATTAGAAGGAATCATACACTTTTATGCCTTGTTCTTTTCTGCCTGGCATTTAGGAAAAATGATAGTTTCTTTAGCTAAGAACATAAGTTATTTCAGTCTGTTCCTCTTTGGCCCTGTTGACAATGCCACAATCCACCCATCTGGTGCTCCAGCTTCTCAGAGTCCTATGCTGAGTTCTTCCTTCTCTCTAGACTCCACCTGTCTTGACTAGTGTCACTCATCTACTCCTACTCTGGATGTCTTCCTCCCGTGTGTCTTGGCATGATACCCTAACATCTCCCTTCTCAACTCCTTCATAAGACTTTTCAGATGCACTGCTTGGCTTTCATCCTCCTCCAGCCATTTCTGCAGACTGGCACTTATCAGAGATTGCCTGTTTTTGGTGTTATCCTCCTCCTTCTCAGTCGTGAACCTCTAAGAGAGAGCTGAAAACATATCATAGTCATAGTACCAGATAAAATGCCCTCGAACTGTTAGTTGAATTAGATTGTGCATAGTATGTAGAAACAGTCTTACTTCCAATTTTTGATTACATGTGATAATTGAGGTACAAGATGAGTAGTAGAGATGGTAACAGACACTTTAAAAATTAAGTTACCAGGCCCAAACCTCACCTGTATGAAGCCTACGTGTGAAGCTGATCCTGACTTATACCCCACATCTCTATAATAAAATAAAATTTAAAAATAAAAAGAAGAGGAAAAGAAGACAGGAAGACTAAATGTGATGAAGAATACCTAATGGAATTCTGGAAGAGTAAATGTAAATCTAATGGAATCTGAAGAAAGACTGGACTTTAGTTCACAATAGGGTATCAATATTTGTTCATACATTGTGACAACTATGTCATAGTATTGTGTGATGATAATCAGGGGATAAATTGCTTCAGAAGTTTATGGGAAATTGTTGCACAATTATCACAAACTTACTGTAAATTATTCTAAATATGATTTTTCCAAAATAAAAATGCCCCAAAAAATTAAGTCATCTGAAGTTTTGAATGCATAGGACCCAGAGTTATTCAGCCTGACTTTTCGGTTCGCTATAAAATTCCTCCCAGTGTTTTATTCTTTTTGAAGTATTGCATTACAGTTCATATATAATTTCATGATTAGAAAAAGCATTCTTTTCTGTTTTCAGAAATATATTTCTCAAATACCCTGTTTTCCTGAGTTTTTCTCAAAATTATGTATGTATTAACATTTAATTTGTTTTATGTATATAAATATATATTATATGTGTACTCTATCATCTATTTATCTATCTATCATCTCTATTATATAAGACAGATTTTAAAAAACCTTTCATTTTGGTTTCTGCTTGATTATAGGAATCAGTAGAAGGATAGTCACCCATGTTGTTGGACATTCTGAAATAATCTTTCAGAAGATTCTTGTTTTTAACAAGAGACCATATGACATTGTAATTAAGTCTATGCCTGGATTTGAATCAGGTTCCACCACTCAGTTGTATGAACTAGGGCAAATTACTTTATCCTTGTTTCTGTTTCTTTGATTGTAAAATGAGGATAAGAATAATACTTAACCTCTTAGGGGTGCTGTAAAGATTAACTGAAGTGATATTTAAAGTGCTTAGACCAGAACCTGGGATATAATGAATGCCATACTGCTACTAGTAACCACTAGTAGGACTCTCTTTCCATTTCCTCCCTCCAACTTCCTCCCATGGACATATTTTTTCATACGTTCTTAAGCATTAGTTTTTTGGCTAAGAGGAGCATGAGTAAACACAGACATGTGCACCTCAGATAAGCACTTTTGCAGGGTTGGTGTTAATGACAATGAAAGAATTTTTGTAGCCAATGTGATTATTAAAAGGCTAATGATTGTATTCATAATAGAGAGTAGACTATATGGAGGAGTGATTAGAAATACAGTCACTGCACTGAAGCAATTTTCAGACACTATAGCATGGGCTTTCCCATAGGCAACCTTAGAGTATTACTGAAGTCTGAACAGTGCTGCATATTTCTAGACTGAGAGATTTGCTGAAGTTAAAGAAGTCCAATATCTACAACCAATGGGTGAAGGATGGCAAGAAATGTTTTCTGAGTCAGCCTAATATTGAGTTCCATCAGATTAATATTATTTATAACTCTTTAGGAAATAGGCCTCCTGCATGCACTGGGCTTGTTTTAATGGCCCCATTGTTTGCCATCAGTCTGCATAATAAGACTAGCTTTCCTGGGTATTTTTCCTGAGTTTTGAAATGCTGCAGGTTTAGTTTAATGAGGTCCCACTTATCTATCTTATCTCTTATGACCTGTGTGTTTTGCTCAGGAATTGGATGCCAGTTCCAACTTCTGAAAGGGTGTGTCCTGCATTTTCTAAAGTTCTTAGTGATCTCTCACAGAAACAAAGATCTGAGTATCACATGTTCTCACTCATAAGTGGACCTTGAACAACTATCGGAATACTATAAGAAAAGGATTGACAGTGACAGGAACTATGGGGGGGGACAGGGAGGGGAAGGGAGGCGGGATTAACGGTAGTCAATATCTGTCTGGAGACGGGGTGGGGGGCACAACTCATCAACAAGGGTACCTGCACAATACATATTTGTATACCTAACCCTTAACTGTACCCCACAATTTTAAAATAAAAAAATGCTAAAAAAAAAAGAAATGCTGCAGGTTTTTTCTTTACTTTCTTCACATTTCTAAAGCTTATGTGTTTAGTAGAGAAAGTCTCTAAAAGTGCTTACTGTGCTTGATTGGGCAAGCAGTTTTTCCACTTTGGATTTTAAATAGATTTGCAGATTTAGAAATCTGCAAGAGGTCCAGTTGCCCAAGCCTTCCTGAATGAACTATCCCCTCCTTTGGTCAGATAATTTAGTACCCACTAAAGCTTTCCAGTTATGTTTTCCATACTTATGTATGGATGAAAATCTCAAGCCATATGTTTACTTTTGTATTTAGTATAATCACTTACAGAGACAAAATTATGAATATTTCATTCATATAAACTATAGTAGGGGAAATAGGACATATATATATATATATATATATATATATATATATATATATATATATATATGGTTATTTTTTGAGCCATAAAAGTCATGGCATGGCTAAATAGCTTGGCCAAGTAATTATATGAAAAAATATAGGCTAACGCCAAACACCTAAATAAAAACCAGAGCACTCACACAAACATTCAAGCAGCCTATCAGACAGCCAGATGCAAGAAAATATCTGCACAATGAACTGAATTTTTTAAGATTGTATTTGATATGTGATGTCCTTCAGCGGTACATCTATCTCTAAATGACTAAATTATTTATTGGTGTCTCTAGTGCTATTTTCTCTGTGTGTGACCCAAAAAGCTATTAAAGGGTTAGAGACTAAACTAATAGCATTATCTCCTAGGTGATTTCTATTTATTTAGGCATAAGACCACCTCAAAGAAAGGATTTTTTTGTGATCTACTAAGTTAATGCTCCCTGAATATTAATTTAATAACAAACTCTCTAGAAATGTTATAAAAATATTCAGGGGAACTTTGTTTTGTTTCTAGAAAAAATCAAGGCAGACATTTTATTGGGTTATCTAGAGTTATTATTAAACATGGCCACATTTATAGGCCTCAGTTCTTTCATAAGTGATGTGGGCATTACAATACCATCCTGGAGTTGATGTGAGGTTAAATAAGAAAATCTGTGTTAAAATGCCTACTCCAGCACTTGATACATAGTAAGTGTTCAATAAATGGTGGTGTAGGATGGTGCCAAAAACTTAGGCTTATTGACACAACTTTGAGGTTGTGTAGAGTGGCTGCACTTCATCATGCAATAGCTGTAGCATAAGTGTTTGGTGCTTTTCTCTCCCATTACTTAGTAAAGTCAGTTTTATTTTTAATAACTGAGACTTGAGGATGCTCCATTCTGCAGAGTCTCTAACTAAGAATGCTTATCTAAAAGGCTCTCACCTTGAGGGAGCTCAGGTTGAAAGGCCTTCTGTTAATCTCTGCTGCCCAAAGGAGCTTCTTTCTCTGATCTGTTTTTCTCTCCCAGACATAGTTAAGAGAGGTGACACAATAGAATGGAAAATGATTATTGAAAGTAATGCTACCACTGCAAGATTTGATTTTTCACTTACCAAGGACTTTGAGGAATTTAAATAATTCTAAGTAGATTTCATCCATTAAATTTTTCCATTTAAATCATTTATCAGGGGAGTAAAGACCGTATATAGATTACTTATACCTGTATTAACTCAGGACCATGCATTGCCATGTTCAGAACATTGGCAGATGTATTGCTAGGAAACAGACACTGCTAGTGGAATTAAATGAACGTGTCTGCATGACTTAAACTATAGACTTTTGATTTTTTTTTAAAGATGTGAGATACAATTCAGGATTAGGTATACAAGTGGTCATCATAAAGGTAAAGTTTGGGCCTCCCCTTGGCTCCCACTTCGCCTGGTTTGAGATCAGGTACCCTTATTGATGTTATGTGACCCGCCTCCCTTGCAGTGTCCCGTTACCACCAATCCCTTTCTTATAGTATTATGGTAAATGTTCAGGGCCCACTTATGAGTGAGGACTTCTAAATTTAAGTCATTTAAGTCTGAATGACTTAAACTACAGACATAGATCCCTTGAATACTGGTAAGGATGAGAACTTGAATTCTGAGTTCTCTTTTCTGTTGTGAAAGCGTGCAGAAAAAGATGCTTATTGTCTAGAAACACTCATACTCTCATCACTTCTTGAATATAGAAGAATAGTGTCTTAGCTAGGGTCCAGTCTTGAGACAATAACCACAACGTTATTTTAAGAGCAATGACTTGATATTAAGAATCGTTAATTTTGTGTTGAAGAACTGAAAATGCTAAACAAGTCATTAATATATCTCAGAGTTAGTCTGGGTCAGCAGAACTGGTTTCCTGGGTATGTGACCCCCGCATTTACACAAAGTTTCTCATTTTGAATGGCCCCATGCTTGGTTTAATGCTCTGCTGTTTTCACCTTAAAATTCTTAATATTCTTTTGAACAAGAGTCCCACATTTTTATGTTTTCATTGGGGTTTTCAAATTATGTGGTTGCTGCCATCTGTGGGAAGCAGCTACTACCTTAAGGGTGGGGAAACAGAAGGAGAAAGTTAAGGTTATTAAACAGTCTTGGAGAAGGGACCTCTGAGCTGTGGGTGCCACCTGGTGCTCATATCTCTGAGTTAAGAGGTTAGGCCCTGTGCCTCTGGGACCTCAGGGAATAGGTACTGGTAGGCTGGTGCTGGAGTCTAGGAAGGGGCATGACAAGACTGTTTCGAGAATCTCTGAGGTGACATCATGAGGCTGAATGTATAAATGTTAGAACTTTAGATGTCTGCTACTGAGAGGAGCTGCTGTTACTGGGATAAAGGAGTATTGCTAGGTAAGCCAAAGTAAAAAAGGAGCAGGAAACAAAAGAGATTTAAAAAGCAGACATAGGAGCAGATCCTCTCTCCCTCTCTCCTCCAGTCTTCACCTCTATTTCCTTTTCTCCTACTGGTAAAGCTAACAGGGACTCAGCTGGCAAAGCAGAACTGTGGACTGAAGAGCTCCAGACTCAGAGTCACAACAAGTTATAGAGAGGTGTACTGGAAGTGAGGGCTTCATAACTCCCACAAGCAGTAAGTGACAGACTGAGAGAGAGATTTATAAGGTGCTTTGGGTCTCACCCCCCCTGCTGTTTCTGTAGCAGCCCAACTAACACCTATCTATTGCAAAAAAAGCCCTCAGAAGACTCAACGAACACAATCTTTCTAAATAGACCTTAAAAACTTAGTAGTTCCAATTTTCCCTTGGAAATTTATGATGATTTATGTGACAAATAATTCTGGTTCAGAATAGTAAAGCCTTTAGATGGCATGCAATTTAGAAAAGAAGAGGGAATACTTTATTTTACAGAATATTTACTTTTCCTCTGAGTGCTTCCTGGTAGGAAAAACTCAGACTTTTCCCTTTGTCTTCCCCTAAGACTTGGACTTGTGTTTATGCCAGCGTTTAGGTAAAATTTATTGAACATCAAGTTCATATCTGGTCCAGGCTCCATTCCCTTTTCTTCTTTCTTTTTTGTTAGCTATTTTCATTGTACTTAGCTAAAGTAAGGATTGTTTCATTTTAAGTGGAAAACTTTTGCATTTAAGGATTCGATGTTCCTATAAAAAAAGACCACTCTCCAGATCAGTGAGTGTGTCATTGTTCATCTTGACTCCATTTTAGTGAGTTGTTCCAAATAGTCTTCCTCTGACAATCAGAGCTGCAGGAGTGATGAGTTCAGTTATTCAAATTTGGTAGGTTAAAAAAAATTCAGTCATAAGCTAGTGCTTTATAAGTGTGGTATCTTCACCACACAATCCTTCAAATACAACTGCTTTTTTGGTGGGGGCTGGGGGTTGGAGTCTCACTCTGTTGCCCAGGCTGGAGTGCAGTGGCATACTCACAGCCAACCCAGCATCGACCTTCTGGACTCCGGCGATCCTTCCGCCTCAACCGTCCAAATAGTCAGAACTACAGGCATGTGCTGCCAAACCCGGCTAGTTTTTTATTTATTGTAGAGACAAGGGCTTGCCAAGTTTCTCAGGCTGGTCTCGAACCTGCAGGCTCAGGGAATCCACTTGCCTCGGCCTCCCAAAGTGCTGGGATTATAGGCTGAACCACCGAGCCTGGCAACAACTGCTTTTATTTTATATTTTAATTATTCCCTTTATGAAGACTGGGTATCACATTTCCCAATGTATATATGTGCTAAGGGCAAAGGGATTTTATCAGAATGATGCCAACAAGCAAGGTAACTATAGTTTAATCCTAACTTCATATGGTTAATTTCTTTACTTCTAGAGCTGCCTTCCTAATATTGCCTTAACAAAATCACATAGTTCTGTGGCCAGTAAAAGGCCAGAGGAATGGACGCTGTGTAAGTGAAAGAGAAAAAACCTGGAACAGAATTATTTAGTTAGAGTTGTTTTCCGATGAAGAACAAGATAGTAATAGTACATATACTTGTCATTCATGATCGATACCAATCTTCCTCAGAGGAGTGGGTGGTACATTATACTAGAATGTCAAGCCTCTAAAATGCCTTGAGCTGTTTAGCTATGCCCTGTAGATGTGCTCAGCTCATAGCTGATGTGCAGGCAACCTGACAGCTTAACTTGATACATTCGATTTCAACATCATGCTGAATCATTCAGGGTACAGAATTCAGAGATGTTATTGCTTAAGAAATGCCAAAGGTGGGTTATTTGCAAAAGTATCTAAGAGAAATCCATCTGTGAAATGTATTTTCTTAGTAAAGTGCACAATTTGCCACAAAGAATACAAGATTCAAGCTACCCTTCCTGCTGCTTTGCTCATCTCCCTTTTTCATTTAACAGCAAGAATTCCCAAATCATATAAACATGTAGAGACTGGCGCACTTTTAGAGAAGAGAAGAAAGAAACTCAGCTGAATCAGCTTCCTAAACTACTGCATTATTTTACTCTGATGGTTTTAATTAGAGAAAAAAAATAACTACATTGAGACCATCTGCATATTCATAATGTAGAACATATGGCTGTTTTTCAGGATTTTGAATAAGAAAGTGCATTAATAAGCATGCTTCTTTCCATCCATTTCTCACATTCCAGGTTATTTCTTTGAGAAGTAATATATTTGAAAAATCTGTTTACTCTTTACACGAGCCAAATGTTCGAATTCTTTTAGGCTTTGTGTGTCATGCCTGCTACTATTGTATATTTTAGCAAACAGATGTTGAAAAAGAGTATGGCTGTTTATTCTTGAGAATATACCAAGAGTGAGTTCATAACTCGTCTTTGATTAACATAATTTACTAGAGTTAGATTTACAGGAGAGTCTTTTTAGAATTTCCTCAAACTCAAAATCATGTTAAAGACTCAAAATCAAAATGGGTGTGTAGTACATGTGTGCACACGGACATGTGTGTGCATGCTTGTGTGCATGAGGGTCTGCATAACTCACAAAGGACCTAATGATGTACATCTAATTTTTACCAAGTGAAATAATCAGCAATTGTAAAAACTAGTCTGTATAAGTATATTTATAAATATATTTAGTAATATGTAAGTATATTTATATAAGTATACAAAAAGCATTTCAGACTTAAGTGAGATGGGATGATTTTTGAATTTTAAATTCTTTTTTTTTTTGAGTTGGAGTCTCACTCTGTCGCTCAGATTGGAGTGCAGTGGCCGCTCCGGGCCACCACAGCCTCGACCTGCTGGGCTCCGGCGATCCTTCCGCCTCAGCCTTCCAAGTAGCTGGAATTACAGGCATGCGCTGCCACGCCCGGCTGATTTTTTGATTTATTGTAGAGATGAGGTCTCGCTGCCCAGGCAGGTCTCGAACCCGTGGGCTCAGGCAATCCACTCACTTCAGCCGCGCAAAGGCGTGGGATTACAGGCTGAGCCACCGAGCCCGGATAAATTTTAAATTCTTAGTGGAAGAAAAACATCTCTAGTTATATTAGAAGAAAATAGAAAACCAGTAGAGCTTTTGCTTTTTTGTCTGACTTTTCAGGTAGGCACTGGATCAGTAAATCCAAATCCCAATGTGAAATAACAAACAAGAAACAACAAAAGAAGCAGAACTGGCTTATCTACTTTAACAAAGCAGAAAAGGGTATGAACACTGGGAAAAAATATTAAAAAGGAAATAGTTTTTAATCTTGGTTCCTCTGAGACCAAGATACCACATTTGCTGAGCAAAGATAAAAGGAAACAAGGGACACAGATTTTAGATGCAGAGATGTGTGTGCTGTGAAGAATTGGAGGAAATCAACTTGCTCCTGAGGAGAATGGCTCTGAAAGTCTCAGATTTGGTGAGCCTTGATGAATCTTAGCTATCTTTAATGCTTCAAGATATTGTAAGAGATTCAAATGCACAGAGGTACAACTTCTTTCAGGATTTAGCAAGGGGTATTAGAGGCTTGAATGAAATTATATGTAACTTGTTGCCTAGTTTGGAAGTATTTGACCAAGCAGGTATTATTTATTAAAAAGAAAAAATTTCAAGGTAGTTATTGACATTTCATATTGAATTTATGTTTTTTATTAAATCAGTCTTTTTATTAAATCCGTTTTGCAGCAGGGAACAATTTAACTCTTCCATTTATTTAGTAAGGACATTGGAGACTTCCAGTATTTCATAAAATCTATGATGACTAGGATGATCATCAGATTGGGAATGAGTTTGCTTTTTGGGGCATCATTTTTGAGTGACTCCTTTTCAAGGAATTGGCAATTCAAATTAGTTTCCTTTTTTTCCTCTTCTAGCTAGAACATTGCACCTATAATTTCACCATATCTTATTTTGAACCTGTTTTGAAATAGATAGTACTAATTCAGTTCAATTGTCATAGCTCTTTGAATAGCAAAATGGTTATCTTTCATCATTTCTTGACCTTTTGGCTAACATCAAATGTAGGATATATTCCATGTTTTATCTTTCTGCTAATTTCTAGTGGTAAAGGTGCATGGTTGATAATTTTCTCCATATAATTTTGAAATTTGCTTCTTATTTACTATCCTTATAGACACCTAAAAACTCCATTTGCTTTTCCCTTACTATATATCAAACTTTTTCATTGGAGTTATAGTTTTTCTTATGCATATTGCGTAAGAAAATACTTATATTGAATATAAGCAATGTGATGTAGGCATTCTTTTTGACCTGGGCTCCATATAGTTTTATTCATTCCACTAATGGGTTTTTTGTTTCTTTTATAAGTTTTACAGTATTTGGGACTCGGTTATATTGGATAAAATTGTTCTCCATTTCTTTCAAAGGGCACAATGCACTTAGATATAGTAAAGCCATATTTGAGTAAATTCAATATGAAGTGACCAAATATCTTAAGTAAAACTTACTACTGCCTTAAGTAAAAGTTATCGTTCTCATTATTTTTAGGCATACAGTTCATTGGCATTACACACACTCACATTGTTGTGCACCCATCATTTCATCATCACTATTCATCTCCAGAACTTTTTATCATCCAAACTGAAACTCTGTACCCACTCAACAATAATTTCCCACTCCAATCCCAGCCCCTGGGAACCACTATTCTACTTTCCATCTCTATAAATTTGACTATTCTATCTACCTCATGTAAGTGGAATTACATAATACATATTTGTCATTTTATGTAAATTTTACTCTTCTAAAAGATATTGCAACATTAAGGAGATGACTTGATTTGGATGCCTCCCCACCATTGCTCCTCTACCTACATTCAGTTTTCAACTCTACATTGTCTGTTAACAGACAATGAAATTCAGTGAGGTAGTCATGATGGCTTCCCCATTAGTCTCAGTGAGGATATGCCTCAGTTAACTTCATCAAAGACAAATCCATTTCATGTGATATCAGACTGATAGAATATATGCCAGTAATACAAGAATACTTTAAGTTACATGAGGTAGGGAAATAAAAATATACTAAAATGATGAAATAACCTAAATGATTCTTCTGCGTCGTGGTGCGTGTGTGTGTGTGTGTGTGTGTGTGTGTGTGTGTGTGTGTGTGTACTCATAAAGTAAATAATTTTGCTTGGTAACATAACTAATCTCCATGATCAACTGTAGTTTACAAAGAACTTTTTCACAAATATTTTTCTCTCAAACAGCCTCGAAATGTTAATGTTTATTTCCATATTTAGATGCTACAATTAAGTCTCAGTGACATTAACTCGTGTTCAGCAAGCAAGTGAATAGCATGCTGGGTCCAGTGTTTGTGCCTCATTTCTTTATCTCACTACTTACCCACCAGTGGCACAGGAGTCCAACGTCCAATGTCCAGGTGTGTACAGAGTCCCAGTCTGATGTGCTAATCAGTATACAGTGTTCTTCTTTCAACTTGACCTTCCAAGATATCTTTTCCTATTTCCAACACTCAGCTACTTACTCTAAAGACCAGACACTTGACCTACCCGTTGTGAGATTTCATAAAGGTTAGAAACATCCCACATCTGGCCAAGATCTTCCCCCAAGCTGCTGTAGTTAAAGATATGGACTATTTTCTCTCACACAAACTAGAATCACATTATAGATATGGAGGAGAAATAGTGGAGAATGAGTTCAGAGTGGCAGTAGATCAAGTTCTATTGCTGGCAAAAAAAAAAAAAGAAAAAGAAAAATTGAAAAATGGCCTTATGTTAAACTCCAACATGAAATTGCAAATGATTAAAATAATAATAATAAATGCTGTTAATGTTTTTTTAAACCTTTTTCAAAATGTAAGGGAACGTGGCATAGAATATATCAATTTACACTATGGTCCCTCTCCTGTATCTGAATGTCCAGAAGGAAACAAAGCAAAGGGAAAAGGTAGAAAAACCTCAGCTTTGTGCTTTCTTGACTCTTGGAACATCATATCCCCAAGGGTATTGTCAGAGTGGTTTTTACATTTTTTTTTTCAATATTGCTTGGCAAGGCTGTAGAAGTGTTTTATTTTTTAAACTGTTGCTGGACATGTCCATTGACAGAAACATGTTCTGCTGGTCCTGAAAAGCTGCCAAGGCAGGGAAATGGGTTATACTGCATGGATTCATCTCTCAGCTCCTTCTCATTCACGCCTATTTTCCATGGCACTTTGATCCTTTCTCGATTTCCACTCCAAATGGGTCCCTGTGTATCCTGTGCCAACTGGCACACTTCTATGAAAGAATTATTTTGCTAATAATACCCTGACCGTTTCTGAATTCTCCTCCATAGTCTCTTTTGTTCTATGTGAATATAAAGTTGATTGTTCCAAATTCCACTGCTGAATCGTGCTAATACAAGCATGATGGCTTAGCTTTAAGTTCAGCTTGTTTATTTATAGATTCACCAAACATCTTTATTCTAATGAGTTCAAATTTCTCCCAAAAGAATTTTTATTAGATAACATTTTATTTTAACAACTGAATGAAAAGATAATCATCAAAGAGTTTATAGTGGTTTGCTAATCTGTTAACGTCACCTCCCATGCTTCAGTTATTTGAAATACAGTTTTTAGTTTGTAAATCTTATGACGAGATACCCTAATAGAGCAATTCAGAAGGTTCTCTTTCTAACTATCTATGCTGTGCAGATAACAAAGCAAAGGGAAACGACATAAAAACCTCAGCTTTGCGCTGTCTTGCCTCTTGAAACATCACAACTTGCCATGCTGGGCAAGTGACTTAACCTTTCCAGGTCTTCAGTCTGCATCAAAAATAAAGGTTGAAAGCTTCCACTTGCCTCTGGGCATTAAAATGCAGTGATTCTATGAATTTATAAAGTAAAGAGCAAACTTGGCATGCTGCCTGAGGACTCCTAGGAGTTACATTTCAGATGCTCTCAGCTGTGTGTTTCTGGAAATCTATTTCCTCATTAAGCCTCTTTCAACTGTCTCCTTTCCACTGAAGCCCAATGCAACTCATTTATTTCTAGAAGCCAGCAGCTCCTATAAATGCTTTGAAACAGTTGTATCAGCCATTGAGAGTTACACATGGAATCCCGGTAAAGGGATTTCATAGAAGAGTGATTTCAAGGCAGTGACATTCTGCCCTTTGTTTTCCTTTTTAGACCATTATCAGACATAAATGTGACTTCTATGCATTGCTTGAGTCATGTGACTTGGTTTACATGAGTATTTTATCATCATATATTAACTTTTTTTGGAATGTGATTTTTAAAAGAGTTTTGTTTGAGAAAGAATGTTTCTACTGTGCCCTGGGCCTAGTTTTTCTATGGGAATATACTTTGAATGTTATAATAGAAGTCTGTTGGAAAACAGGATTAAAATGAAAGCACTTGATTTCAAAAAAAACTTTTCAATAATGCTATATACAAGGCCTTGATAAAGTTCTTATATAGTTTTTATGCTTTTGATATTTAATAAGTTGGTTTATAGGTTTGAGTGAATAATATTCATATTTCATAGAGGTAGTATATCTCTATGTATCATAAAAGAACATGTCTATGGCTTTAAACTAGACAGCTTCAGGCTTAAATTTCACCCCTCTACCAACTGGATGACTTTACACAACTCATTTTACCTCTTTGAGCCTCAATTTTTCATCTGTAAGATGGGGGCAATAATAATCACTCCCCAGAATAAGAGCGAAATACCATCTAGCCCAGAGAAAGCGAATGGTCTTAAAATACTTTTCTACTAAGAGATGAGAGAAATTTTACTTCTCCTATCCCCAGGGTACCATATATTTTTTATTTTGAAATTGAAATAAAAAGTTACTGGATACAATTATGCAAGTTAATTATCACTTACTTTAATAAATTTGCTTCTAAATTAGATCTACCAATTACTTCCTTCATACCTAAAACCAGCCTTTTATTACATCCTCGCCTTTCTTAAAAATTAAGCTGCTAGCAAAGCAAGTCAATGATTCATCAGATGTCTATTTTTTTGGCTGAAAAATATTTCCAGTATATACTTGAAGGCTTCATTGTATACTTAATTTTGCTTCTGTGCTGGTTTTCTGATCTGAACCAAGACATCTTTTTTTTTTTTTAAGTTGGAGTCTCTCTCTATCACCCAGGCTGGAGTGCAGTAGCACACTCACGGCCACCCCAGCATCTACCCACTGGACTCTGGTGATTCTTCTGCCTCAGCCTTCCAAGTAGCCAGAACTACAGGCACGTGCTACCACGCCCTGCTGATTTTTATTTTATTGTAGAAACGAGGTATCGCCCAGTTGCCTGGCTAGTCTCAAACCCACGGGCTCAGGCAATCCACTCGCCTTGGCCTCCCAAAGTGCTGGGATTACAGGTTGAGCCACCAAGTCCAGCCTGAATCAAGAAATTTTAATCAAGAATCACTTTAATCATGTTTTTCAATAGACTTCTCTTACTCCTTCCTCTGTGCCTGCCTTTCCTTCCTTCCTTCCTTCCTTCCTTCCTTCCTTCCTTCCTTCCTTCCTTCCTTCCTCCTTCTTTTCCTCCTCTTCCTCCTCCAAGTGTCAAGGTCTCACTCTGTGTCTTAGGGTGGAGTGCAGTGGCACCATCATAGCTCACTGCAGCTTCCAACTCCTGGGCTTAAATGATCCTTTCACCTCAGCCTCCCAAGCTGCTGGGACTACAGGCACACACCACAATGTCTGGTTTTTTTATTCAACATGTTTTGATTGAGTGTTAGGTACTGGCCAGCCACTGTTTTAGGCCTTAGAGATAGAAGAGTAAATAAACCAGGTGGCCTCCTTTAAATTAGATAGTCAGAAAAGGCCTCTCTGAGAGGGTAACATTTAGGCTGAGTATTCTTTATAATATGACATCTATCCTCTTCTTTTATCTTTGCTCAGAGGCTGCTAAAATGCTTCTGGTGACAGGGCATATCTCACTCTTTGGGACTTCATCGTCTAACACACATGGCCTTCTAGTTATCTTTATCATGAATTTCATTTAATTGCTTCTTAAAAATGCTTGAGAATTTATATATGTAAAGAGTTCCTCTATCAATTTTTCCTTTAAACTACTCCACTTGAACTTTTCAACATGGAATGGTAAGCCACTGGCAGGTGACTGTATTAAGTGTTGAGCATCTAACTATACTAAAACGTCCCTATTGGATTGATATTACTCCAATTTCTAGATGTGGAAACAAGCTCAGAGATGTTAAGACATTTGGTTAAAGTCACCCGCTAATAAGAGGCAAATCCAAATTTCAAAGCCCACATTCATTCTTCTGTTCCATGTTGCCATCTATGTCCTGATGCTTGTTTTGGTGAGAACATCTACATGCTTTGAATCCTATAGTGAAGATAATTAGCAATGCTCCTTTTCCAGCTACCTAATACCATACACACTTATGCAAAACTACCCTTATCTCAAGGATAAAACTGAGTCCTATACCATGGAAAAAATTAATGCAAACAAACTTTGAACAGTATAATTTTATTAAATGAAGAAAGAAAATAAAAGAAGACAAAGTAATAGTTTTTGTTTTCCCAACATCTTTTTCTTTGGGAAATTACCTTCTTCCCCAGTTCTATATGGTTCTGGACAAATTTTCAATCAATGTTTCTGGCCTCGGAGTGACACATCCCTAGTTCCTTTCTTTCCACAGGAATGAGAGTGGGACCCAGATTTGGGCAATCCTGGTACCTTACACCGTAGGCTACGTTGATGCTTCCAATGAGTCAAGTCATGACTCAAGGTAAGTCAATAAAAATCCTTTCTTAGGATTGTCCTATGAATGCTATAAGATGAAAATTCATTTTCATCAAAATTACAAACTTGGGAGGAAATAAATTTCTCTGGAAGGTAGTCATTTTTCTGAAACATAGCAAAAGTCTGTCTGCAATATAAAAAAATAATTGCCATAATTCCCCATCTCTCTCTCTTTCCTTGAGAGAAATGCATCATTTCCTAGAGTAAGCAGCCAGTCATCTAGTGGCAGGTCAATTACATTGGACCACTTCCATCATGAAAAGGCCAGTGTTTTGTTCTTAATGGAATAGTCACTTATTCTGAATATAGAATTGCCTTCCCTGAACACAGTGCTTCTGCAAAAACTACCATCTAGCCGGGCTTGGTGGCTTAGCCTATAAACCCGCGCCTTTGGGAGGTTGAGGTGAGTGGATTGCCTGAGCCCGCGGGTTCAAGACCCACCTGGGCATGAGATCTCATCTCTACAACAAATCAAAAAATCAGCCGGGCATGGTAGCGCATGCCTGTAATTCCAGCTACTTGGAAGGCTGAGGCAGAAGGATCGCCAGAACCCAGCAGGTCGAGGCTGCGGTGACTGGGAGCGGCCACTGCACTCCAGTCTGGGTGACAGAGTGAGACTCCAACTCAAAAACAAAACAAAACAAAACAAAAACAAACAAAAAAACCCTACCATCTGTGGATTTACTGAATGTCTTATCTACCATCGTGGTATTTTTAGGACATTGCTTCTGATCAGGGAACTCACTTCTCAGCAATAGTATGAAATAGGCCCATATTTCTGTCATTAACTAGTTTTATCACTATCCTAAAGCAGATAGCTTGATAGAGTGGTAAGATGGCCCTTTGAAGACTCAGTTACAGTGCCAGCAAGGTGGCACTATCTTGCAGAACTGGGCAAGATCTATATATGTGATATATTCTCAGAATCAGTGTCCAATGTTTGGTGTGATTTCTTCCATAGCCAAGACTCACTGGGTCCAGGAATGAAAGAGGTGGAAATGGGAGTGGCATACCCACTGTTACACCTAGTGACCCATTAGCAAAATTTTTTCTTCCTGTTCCTGTGATCTTATGCTCTAATGTCCCAGAGATGTTAGTTGCAAAGACATAATAGTGATTCCACTGAACTGGAAATTAAGACTATTTCCTAGTCACTTTAGACTCCTTATGCCTCTGAATCAATAAGCAAAGAAAGGAATTACTATGCTGGTTTGGATGATTGATCCTGACTACTAAGGGGAAAACTGAACTACCTACAATGAAAAGTATGTCAGGAATACAGAAAATTCCTTAGGGCATCTCTTAGTATTACCATATCCTGTGATTAAGATTGATGGAAAACTGCAACAACCTAATCAGGATAGGACTATTAATGGTTATGTGCTTCAGGAATGAATGTTTGTATCACCCTGACAAGTTAAGAACCATGACCAGCTGAGGTGCTTGGAGAAAGCAAAAGGAATATAGAATGGGTAGTGGAGGAGGTAAAATGCCAGTTAAGATCATGTGACCAGTTACAGAAATGAGGATAACAAAGATACTTGCTTTGTATACTCTTAACATATTCATAACAAAATAAGAAGGAATACTTATGACAGTTACAGTCCTCATTTCTGTAACTGTCATAAGCATTCCTTCTTATTTTGCTATGAATATGTTAAGAGTATACAAAGCAAGTATCTTTGTTTTTTCTCTTTTACTCCCTTATCCTGTACTATGAGATGTACTGTCTTTATATCACAGTATTTAAATATTCAATATTTAAATACTTTTAATTTTATATAATACCATTTTAGTTACAGGATATCAAAGAGAACAGTAAACCTAACACAAGGACTTTACCTCCTAGAAGAGGTTGGTATATTTTCACTTGTGTGCTGGATAGTAATATCATATTAGGTAGACTTATGACTTTGTTATTGTCTTTATCTTGAAATTAAGGTTTAAGGAGATCCTGTGTTGACATTTACTTGGAGATTGAGGTCTAAGAAGGCCAAATTGACAAAGGGTGGATTTCTGATGGTTAATGTTATGTGACAGCTTTACTGGGCTAGTGGTTGCTCAGATATTTGGTTAAACATTATTCTGAGAATGCAGGTAAGGATATTTCTAGATGAGATTAGCATTTGAATCCATAGACTGAGTAAAACAGATTGATTTGCCCCATGAGAGTAGACCTCATTCCATCTCTTGAAGCCCCAAATAGAACAAAAAGACAGAGCAAGAAAAAATTTGTTCTTTCTGCCTGACTGTCTTCGAGCTGGGAGATTGGTCATCTTCTGCCTTTGGACTCAGACTTGCACCCTTGGCTCTTCTGTTCTCAGGTCTTTGAAACTAGACTGGAAATATGCTGCTTTTTTGAGTCTCCAGCTTGCAGACTGTAGATCTTGGGACTTCTCAGCCTTCGTATTTGCATGAGACAATTTCTTACAATAAATCTCTCTCTCTCTACGGATAGATATAGATATATAGATATGTCTCCTATTGCCTTTGTTTCTCTGGAGAATCTAGACTAATACAACCATCTCTTGTCAGTCAGCATTCCTGTCATGTCCAACAAAACTTGTGTGGCTATTGTATTCTATTGTTAGATTGATATTTACATTAGCAATGGCAGTTCTGCATTTTTATCCTTTAAACAAGCATTTCTAAAACCTCCAGTCAGATGATCATATTGCTGCCCATAGTGACTCTAACTTGGGTCTAAATCAATTCTCTTCTCTTCTGGTGCCAGATGTTAGGTGCAGAAAAGGAGAAATTCTTAAAATTTATGAACCTTACACTCATGTAGCAAATTTTTATTGAGGCATTCACAATACTTTGGATTTTTAATTGCCTTCCATTTAAAATAAACCTGAGATTTAGGGTGGAAGTTGATAGTTTCCTTGCCTACTAAATGAAGAAGGCATGAACACATGATACGTTTTTTTTTTTTTTTTGAGTTGGAGTCTCACTCTGTCGCCCAGACTGGAGTGCAGTGGCTCCGGCGATCCTTCCGCTTCAGCCTTCTGAGTAGCCGGAATTATAGGCGTGCACTACCACGCCCAGCTGATTTTTTGATTTTAGTGTAGAGATGAGGTCTCACCTGCCCAGGAGGGTCTCGAACCCGCGAGCTCAGGCAATCCACTCACTTCAGCCTCCCAAAGGCGCAGGATTACAGGCTGAGCCACCGAGCCCGGCCACATGATACTTTTATGCCACTGTTATTACTAAAAAATGACCCCTAAGTTGAATCATTTCAAAACAAGCAGATAACAGCAGTAAGGTAAAAACATCTTATAGTGAAAATGATTGTAAAATATACTGTCCCTCAATTTATATTTTATCAAAAATTCAGCTGTTTGTTTGTTTGTTCTAGGGAAATATGATGTGCCTGGAATTACAATATTTCTTGTACTAAATTTGTTAATATAAGCTTAATTCCAGGGCTCTTTCTCTTGTTTTTTGTTGAAATGTCAGTGGTAAATGAACTTTTATTTACCCACTGGAAAAAATTTAATCTTCAAAGCCTTTCCAAGACTTTTCAGAATCTGGACATCACCTACACTTTCAATCTTACTTTTTGCTACATGAAAATTTTTGCTTAGCCAATGAAGTAAGTGTACTGTTAGTTTCTGCATGTCCTATGTACTGGCAGACAGTACTGAATGGTATGGACTCAATACTACCCTTGCCCTGAACCAGTAAGCATGTTTGGCAGGTATATAAGGAATCTTGTTTTTCTGAGACAGGAATGACTCTTCTTCTCTGAGAATTGAATTCAGGAAGTGGACCCCTGGGTGCCAAAGGGTTTGTAAGCACCTGCCTCCTTATACCCTGTGGGAATTTGCTCCACAATTTCCCACTGGACTCAAGCCAATCCTGACCCACCCTTTTCTAGCTAGTCTTTGGTTCTTCCCGCTTCTTAACATAGCATGCAAAACTGTCCTGATATCTTCACTGATTTTCTACCTCAAAATTCATCCTCTAGTAACACATGGCTTTTTATTTATACATTTTTCTTGTCTCTGGAACTTTATTCATATTGCACTTCTGCCTGGAATATCTTAGCCAATAAAACTTTCACATTTTTGAAGGCTCAAATTAGATGCCAATTCCTTCAAAAACACGTATCTTTCCACAAGATAGGTGCGTTTCTTTCCTTTATTATTCCAGAGTAAATTGAGTTGCAATTTCCTGTTTGTAACTTTTCTACTTAATGCTACCCATTCAATCTCTATTTCAAATTCTGTCTCTTTGTGAAGTTTCTTTGACACTTAAGTTTATATTAATGCTTTCTGCTTTGTATTCCTCTTAGTTTTAGACTCTCACATTGGCTCTTATTTTTCCCTGTGTTGCCAATTTCTTTCTACGTACTTACGTTGTTTCCTCAACTGGACTATAAGTTTCTCAAGAATAGATGTTTTAACTTGGGGAGACCTGAGTTCAGAGTGTGTGGGGACCTCAGCAACACAGACTTCTGGGGTATAGGAAGTGGGAATGGCAGGACCAGATTAGAGATAGACTGGGAGAAGGTGGCCTGTCTACAAGAGGCTGGGCTCCCAGGGCCACTGAGGCTGGCCGGTGTTCTATGTTCCAGAGATATGGAGTTGGTTTATGCCAATGTAGGGATCAAGGGATCCAATCCATGTGGAGTGGGGCAATCTGGGTAGCAGGATTAGTGTCATAGTTCTAGTTAAACAATTGTTTACTGATAGAAAGTTAGGGAGGTTGCAGAAGGAGAGGCGGCTCTGGAAGATCTAGGGAGAGTAGAAGGAAAGTCTCCTAGATTCATAGAAAATGGTGTGCAACAGGTTGAGGCATAAGCCTAAATAACATAATGGAAGTAAAGAAAATATGGGAGGAGGCAGAAGAAAGAAAAGAAGTGGGGGAGGGCAGGAGATGGAAGTAAGAAGGTAGAGAAAAACTTTCAATGAAAGACAAAAATAAAGAGTTGAAGAGAAGGGAAGAGAAAGGAAGGGAAATGGAAGTTAAAGAGAAGAGAGAAGGTAGAGGAGAAAAGTGATTGGAAAGAATAAAGCAAAGAGAAAGGGAAATCTGAAGGCTTATTCCTGCACACCACCTACCTGAACAAATTCCCACTCTGCAGTCTTGCCAATGGGATAAGTAGAGTCACATTAAATCCCCCTAAAATGCCTATCAGCTTTCATCTTCCAAGCATACACTTTGACATGGATAATTGCTGTTTTTCTCACCTTCTGCAGAGTGTGAACGAAAGCATTTTTAAAAATTTGACTGTATTTAGTTTGAATTGTACATACATTATTATATATTGCATACATTTCTATACATTGCATATGTTATGCATACGTTATTCATTAGACACAAATGCAATGTGATTGCTATGCAAATGCTGCTTCAAAACTAATTTCCTAACTGGTTCACTGTTTCAGCTTTTTTGTACCTTAGTCACATTGCTATTCTAAATTCTGTGCCGAGTTCTAGGGCTTCCATTCTAGTTCCAGTCACAACCCACAACACATTTTCTGGTGTTGGAATTGGCTCCTTACTGTGCAGGGTAAAGATGTCAGTGGTTGGGTAGGTGGTAGTGATCCAGTTTTAATATCCATGTAAGGACAGCATCAAGAGTCATGCATTCCCAACACTTGAATATATTAGATATAAAATAGATTAATGAAAATAATACTTAGATAAATAATACTGCAAGGCTGTTAGAGTTTAGTACATGGTGCTATTTAATAGTAATTATTGCAACTTTTATTTTTATTCATTGTTATTTGTTTATTGCTTACACTTTAACATGCAAGATCTTGTCTTCACAAATGCTTCTAAGGTAGACAGAACAGGTGTATGTTACAACCCAGCTTTACCAGTGAGGAAACTCAGTTTTGCTTCAGCTTACACACAGGCCTGTGGGAAGAAACATAACCCTGGAAGCTCTTTAGTGGCCTAGTTCAGTGTTGTCTGTATTCCTGTGAACTATAACCAAGTAGGTCAGCAAAATAAAAATGGTTGTTTCTATATTATTTCTAAGTAATCACAAAATAATATGTAGTATGCCCTGACAACACTCCAGTAAAAAATTTCACAGTTGTATATTGCTTGATATACTTATTTATTTATTTTTTTGAGTTTCAGTTAGGGTTTATTTCTGTCCTCTTTTTCCATTACCTTTCAAAATTGGCAAAATAATGTTCAACATTTGAAGGCTAAAGGGCCACTGGGAACAAGGGTTCAAAATAAAACTGACATAAAACTGCTCCTGGTTTTATTAGTGTGTATAAAACTCATATTTGGTGGTGACTGTCCATGGTTTTAAAGCTATTCTTTGCTGAAGTGAAAAGACAAGGCAGTAAATCCAGGGCTGAAATCAGGACAGCCAATTTCTGACTTGCTCTGTGACTCTTGACAAGTCATTTAATATCCATCCTTTGTTATCTTCCAAATGCAAACTGGAACAAACACAAGGGCAGAAATGACATGGAGCATTGCGATCACCAACAATCAAAAATTTGTTGAAACAATTTGTCCAGAAGTAGTTTTTTAATATATGAATTAGAATTTTGGGTTGATTCAAGGGCTCACAGTGCAGATCCCCCTAGGGGGACACTATCAACGGTACTGCTGTTGGGTATTGGACACAAACTCTTATTCAAATTCACCAAGGCTGCTTTGGGGCCTTGCTAATTTTACTAGAGGATATGCTGCAAACATAGCTACTGTCTCTGGTGGATGCGTATTCATTCTACTCCCTCTGGCCATCAAAGCATTGATGAGGAAAATCTTGAGACACTACTTTGGATTAGAATCAGATGAAAGGCTTTCCTCCAAAAGGTCCAAGCACTGGCTATGCCTCATTCATCTTCTGGAAACCCTGATGAGGCTTTTACTAAACACTTCCTGGCATATTTTAAATTTGTAAAACCTGAGGGAATAAAGAAACACAAGTCTAAAGAGATTGTATTTTATCTCATATCCATATTCTTCATCAATTTGGCCATGATGTTTAACAGTCTTAAATAAGTATTTTGTATAGTTTAACGGAGAAACAGAGTAGTCTCTAGACCTTTCACAATTTTAAAGATGCTCAGAATAATGATGTTAGGTGAAATTTGCTCAGAGGCTGGTTCATATTTCAAATTTATGGTACTCTTCTCTATTGGCATTCACTCCCTACTCTTGGTGATTTCATCTAGTAATGGCTTTAAACACCATCAATGTCCTAAAGCTTCCATATTTATATATCTGACCCAGACTTCTCCCTGAACTCCAGACTATAACTAATTGCCTACTTCACATTTCCACTTGGCTTTCTAAATGTGTCTCAAGTCTAACATGTACAAAAACAAATTCCTATTTGTCCATACCAAATATATTCTTTTCACAATATTCTCCAACTCTGTCAATGGCAAATTTATTCTTGAGTTACTCAGTCCAAAAATTTGGGGTCATTTTTCATTCCTTCAACTCCTTGGCAATTCTTAATCAGGTTTACTTTTCAAAATGTATCCAGAATTTAACCACTACTACCTGAATGAAATTCTTAATTCTAACTGGTTTCCATGTCTGCTGTTGCCAGAGTTTTCTGGGAAATCCTTTAAAAATATAAATTAGATTTTGTCATGACTCTGCTCAAACCTTCTGAGATTTTTGCATCACATGGACAGTAAAAACATAAGCCCTACAAATAATCTACAAACCTAAAGTATCTATAACCTTTCTCACCATCTTGACCTTTTTCCTAATAGTTTTTTTCCTTTTCATTCAGTTAACAGGAACTGACCCACTTGCTTTTTTTTCAGTATACAAGATATACTCTAGTCTCAGGGCCTCTGCACTTTTTCTTCCCTTCTCTTGGAATCTCTTTCACCATTTCCACTAAAGTGGACTTCTATGCTTGTCTTCCAATTGCTAGTTCTGAAATTTGCTCCCCCCCTCATGGTGATAACAAACAATCTGGAATAATGCGCTATCACTTGAAGTTTTCTTTATTTCCCATATTGGTAAGTTGTCCCTTTGTAAATAAGCCTTCCATTAACTATCCTGATTTGAATATGCCATCTCTTTCCTGCTGTGATCCTAAATAATACAATAATTAGTATCATATTTATGATTTTTAGTGCTGGAAGTGGCCACAGCAGCACAGCACATCCAAGTGGAGTTCTGGGTTGAGTCTCTTTTAAATTTATGGAATACACAGATAATCATCTTGCTAGGGGAAGGTGGGAATGGGAGATCTATGACATGAAAAGACATTATTATTACACAAATTATCTCTGATGATGGAATAAGATGATGTGCAGATGGAGGTTTAGAATTGAAAGATCACTATGGTGCCAATAGAGATTATAAAGGTATGGAGTAAGCTGACTTCTCCTTTTCCTCAAGCACTTACCTAGGGAAAAAATAAATTAAGAGAAGCTTATGTAATACATGAGGAGAGCAAGAAGACTCTATGGCAACTTTGAAAGAATTCTTCATTTCCTATTGTTGTAGTACATAACTGACTAAGGCACAAGCCTTGGTTATAAGAGACATGTTATTGCAACATCAATTAAATGTTTGAGTCTGCCAGATCATCTAAGGACACTGGTAAAGAAGGAGCTGTATCCTGAGGCACGATTTGAGACTTTTGAGCAGATATAGACATTTGAGAACATTAACCCTCCAAATTCTCTTGCACAAAATAGTCTTCTGCATAAAAGCTTTACAATGATTGAATCGAAGGCAGTAGACTCAACTTGGTGTTGATTTTATTTGGAATCCAACTTTGCCAACTATCATTCCTTTTAGACCTAAAATGAGATTTATTTTCCAACATAACACAATTTCATAAGTTCAAATCTGCCTCTGTAAGAAAAGCATATACAAAAATACAGAAGAATTGACCAATCTGTATTGGTAGGTACCTGGGAAGATATGTGAAAATGAATTCTAAAGGTTTTAGAAAATGAGAGAGAAATATAAGGGCTAATAAGGCCAAAGTCACTGGCATAGTTATACACACCTGGCAGTCTAGATTTAATATGTCACCTCCAAGCCCCTGAGAATGACACTAATAGTGTGCTAGGTTTGTTAACTGAATTCTGGATTAATATGTGGAATTTGCCTGGCAAATTGTAGAGGAAAAAGTCTTAAGGTTTAGGAAGATGGACATATTTGAATAAATATTAACAACACTGCTTAGTAACTCTTTAATCATACCCTCTCTAGGAGGACCCAAAAAGCCTACTGTTCACAAAAGCATTAAGAAATGCATTGGTGTGAGGGATACCAGAATGCTTGAAAACTTCTATGATGGTTCCTTTTATTAAGTCTGCGATGATTAAGTTGATAATGTAATGTAATTGACTTCACTGATCTCAATGTGAGTAGTAAAGCTCTCAGACTTATAGAGGACATTTAGTAGCAATTAACTGTCAGAGGAGGGTATATTACTATAGAAAGCCACAAAATTGAAATAGTAATCATAGGATTTCGATCTACAAGGAACTTTGACAATGCTTGATTGATCATGGAGTCCCTAGAAATAAATAGATGGACAGCTTACTAAAGGGATGCTTGTCAAAAATTCTTTGTTCCACAGTGCAGAAACCTAACTTGAATTTTTGAAGTGAGTCTCATGCCTTCTATACAATTCCTAAACCTAAATGAACTCAAATACCTGAAGTCTCATAAATGAGTTAGTAGTTCAGGCTCCCTTGAGGAAAGATATTTTAACATGGACCTATCAATCCTGTAAATCTTTTCTGAAGACTTTCTCAGGATTCATCTAGGGCCAGTTATTATGTTGACTATTCACTGAGGAAGGGTAAATGCTCAGACGTTCTGGGGGTTTCTATTAGACATTTTCTATGAAAGGAAGATATACCCTTGAGAGCCCAAATAGCTTTCTGTCCTAATTAGTAGAGACTTACAGAAAACAGGTCATAGATGAAATCTTGTCTCAAATCTAATAGTAGCTCAAAAAGAACCGGCAATGAATACTAAAATTAATTTATTATTCAAGAAATTTAGGAGAATTAACATAGTTAATAGGTGGCAAAATTCTCATATTGGTGCCCTGACCTATGAAGTAGAGGATGTTATGGTAGAAAAGCTCAAGTGGAAATCCCTGGAACTGCCTCCAATTCTTCTACATCCCTCCAGTAAGATGATAAACCAAAACAACATCCCATTCCTGGGAATATTGCAGAGATTCGTATCACTATCAAAAATCTGAGAAATCGACCAGGTTTGGCAGCTCCCGCCTGTAATCCCAGAACTTTAGGAGGCCAAGGTGAGAGGATTGCTTGAGCCCAAGAGTTAGAGACCTAAGAAACATAGTAAGATCTTGTCTCCACAAAACATCTAAAAATTAGCTGTACACGGCGGTATGTACCTGTAGTCCCAGCTACTCAGGAGGCTGTGGCAGAAGGATTGCCTGAGCCCAGGAGGTGGAGGCTGTGGTGAGCTGTGATCATGCTGTTGCATTCCAACCTGAGTGACAGAGTGAAGTTCTGACTCAAAAAAAAAAAAATCTGAAAAATGAAATGGTAGGTTATGCTTGTCATATATTATTGGCTTGTGCAAAAGCCAGAAGTATCATGAGAATAAATAGTAGACTACAGCAAACCTAATCATGTGGTGATTATATTTGCAACTGTGGTGTCATTCTATTTCAGTCAGTGAAGAAAATCAGAAGCAGTTTGCATTTACATGGCAGAGAGTATAGTATACCATTACCCACTTTGCCCATGGGCTATGTCAACTCTCCTACTCTGCATTATAATGTAATCTAGATGGACTTAGATCATTTTGCTATTCCACTGACCTCACATTTATGTTAACTGAGCCCAGTAAGCATAAGTAGAAAGCACTCTAGATGTCTTAATAAGATATACATATTCTAGAGGTTAGGGGAAAAAAGTAAAATCTTAGGGTCTGAAATATGAGTGGACCAGTGGATATAATGTGATATCCTCTCTGAAGTAAGAGACAGTTTGTTACACCTTACAAAGCACCAACCACTTAGAAAAAGGTACACACCTAGGACTAATTAGGATTTTGTAAGTAATGCATATATTTTGGTATCAACTCACCCATTTATGGGTAACTCATAAGGTTACCTGTTTTAAATGGGACCCTTATGAAGAGTGGGCTCTGCAGCAGGTCTCCATTGGCAGTGCAGGCTCACTCACCAATAAAGGAAGTATGTATGGAAGAGCAGACACAGAAGCTCTTGCAGCCTCTGGCAAACCCAATAGGAAAGTCAACAGCACCTGTATCTAGGGTTCTGAAATAAGGCCACATCCTTTTTTACTGACAACTATTTTTCATTTGAAAAGCAGCTTCTGGCTTGCTATAGGCTCTGGTAAATACTAAGCACTTGACCACAGGATATAAAATGTCTATGCAATTCAAACTTCACAGTATATATGAAGTATTAGCTGATCCACAGAATTTGAAGTTAGAGACGAGTAACAATATTATACTATAAAACTGAAATAGTATGCACAAGTCAAGTTCTGAACATATTCATTAAATACAGGAGCAGGTGGCTCAGACTCATATTGTGCCTGCTTCTACTGCTTTGCAATCTTGTCCTCTTTCACTTCATGGGGAGTTCATAATGACTAGTTAAGGGCAGAGACAAAAGCATAGGCCTGATTTGTATATGGATCTCCACCCTTTGCTAGCACCAGCTAAAAAAATACAGACACTGTATAACAATCCCACTTAGTGGTGACCTTGAAAGACAGGTGACAGTATAATGGAATTGGCATCACTTCATGAGGTTACAAAGCTGAAGGACTTTATAGCTTTCCTGAGATGAGAACATGTATTTTCAACTAGATGATAAACAAGCGTGGCTGGAGAGAGGCAAAGCATGCAGACTATGCTGAATGCCTTTCACTTGAAACTATAGATTAGCGTTCACCCTTTCAAATCTCAGATTTGTGTGGACTACATCATAGGCTTCTCTGACTTTCTGCTGAATATGACCAGTAGGGATCCCAGGCAGGAGATTACAACTAGAGTGAGGTCAGTGTGTTTATTTCCCTGGCTGTTTTCCTCTGAGTTCACTTTAAGCTAGCTGTGTCCTTTGACTCAATGTCACTGTGTTTTTGTTTGTTGCAACTTTTTCTACATAAGTCTTTCCTTTTGTGTTCTGGTAACTGCTCCCTCTCTTTGCTCTTTCAGGCCTACGAGTGATTACAGCACCATTCTAACCAATGCGGAGTTAATGTCCAACCCTTGTGGTTCTGATCCATCCTGCCTACACTTTTGTACACAGAGCATAATTTGAAAAATTCTCTAAAATTATCCAATTTGAGAGTGCCATCTGTTTCCTATTGGGAAATACACCTCACATAGTCAACTTTCCTCTCAACTACACATTGTTTATTATTTAGAGCTCACACAATTGCAAGTGACAAAAATATTCCAATAATCCTTGCTCAAGCTAAAGAAGCATAGAGATTTGTTGGCTTGCATCACTATAAAGTCCAAAGATGGTACTGTCTTCAGGCATGGTCGAATCCAAGAGCTCACATGATGTTGGCAGGGCTCTCTCCTCCTCTTGGCTCTACTTTGTGTTGTCTTCCTTTTCAGGCAAGTCTTTTCCACAGCATGACAAATATGGACACTGGCAGCTTCTGGCTCACGGTGGCTTTACAAATTGCAGTTTCCGTAAAAAAGAGCATGAGAGATACTACAAGTGTTCTAACAAACACCGTGATGGGATTCCAGTGGTGAACTGCTGAGTTAGGTGAGGTTGCTTCCTGGCTGTCATATTGACAGTCATGTAGAATAAGTTAAACTCTCTGCAGTTTGGCCACGGAATGGCTGTGAATAGAAAAGAACATTGCCTGGCTCACAGGAGTACCAACTCTCAACTCTCAGTTTGAGTTCTTTCTCTTTGGTGTATAGATTTGAAAACAGGGAAGAATACTGATGCTAGAGAAAGTACGGCAAACAAAAGGCCTGTTTCTGTTTTAAGTGGACTGCTCTGCTTGCTAGAATAAAGTGTCACTTGGCTGCCTTGGAATGAAAGCTGATTTAGCAAATCCATTTGGAATGGATTTGCTCAATCTGATTGCCAGATTCAATAATGTGGATCCCCTGGGGGTGAACAGTGAAGCAGATCTGTTCAAAAGACTTCATAATAGTCAAGAAAGCCCTTTGCCAACCTTGAATTTCTTCTTTGGCAACCCACTTTACAAATACAACTTGGAGCAGTTTGCATGAACATTTGAGATGAAGAGAAATGTAAAGGAGCCAGCTTGTCTAGGATGAAAGGTGTGGTGTACCCTCCATAACACATAATACATACATAAAACAGTTGGATTAGAGTAGGAGAGGGAGCAGTTGAGGAGGGTGGGGTGAGCTCCTGAAGGAAACTGCCCATATTTATGTAATTAGTAGAGTCAGGGGAAACCTTTGGGATTTCATATTAAAGTACAGCATGAAAATGGCAGGCATGGAAAATAGCTTTGGCCATGGTGTTAGGAAACTGGAGGGAAAAAGGTTATAGCTGTCTAGGAAAGGAATGCCTGGGGTCTAGACAAGGGAATTAACAGTTTACTGGGTGAAAGTAAGACAAAGAGGTAAAGGAATTGCTTAATGCTGAAAGCAGAAGAAGATGAGCTAAGAAATATTAGACAGAATTCGTTTGCCTCTTAAATTCTTGTTTGCGTACATCAAGCCAGGAATCAAAGTGCTATAGAAATACACAGTACATCTTTCACAGAATATATAGTATTTTGTAACTGGAGATTTTGGCATATTTTACTCAACAGATGTTTGTTACATTCTTTATTTATTACTGTACATTTAGTGCCTACTATGAAAAGTGGTGTCATAAAATAAAATAAAAAAAACACAAAAATATAGGTCTTGGTGTCAGGCAAGACAAATTTTGAATACATATTGTTACTTACTGGCTTTGTGTTTTTGGCCAAATAATTGAACATCATGAGTAATATGAAATTGCTGCAATTATTAATGTATGCAAAGTAGCTGGCACCGTAATCACTCAACAAATGGCTGTCGATATTATTACCAATTCCTTAATTAAAATGTACTCGTCAACATTATACTTAGGATCAGTTGACATGTATATTGATATTTATTTCCTCTTTTCCACAGCTTCCTTTAAATTGTTTGGAAAAAACTGAACACAAAAAGGTTCACCATCTTTTACTTTTTACCCTGTTTGGGAAAAGCATTTGTGACTTTTCTGTGGTCTGGTTTGATTCTGCATGTTTGCATGTTTAAGGTCAAAAGGTAGTCTGTCAACCTGGATCACAGATTGTACCCGAGGGAACATAGATCACCTTGGCTGAGATCTGGCAATCTAGCTGCAGTTTGAAGTTTCTGGTTTCTACCTGGGCCAGTCCCTATAAATTTCAATAGCTCAATACTTTCTTTGTGTTTTAATGTCTGGATCTCCCTTCATTTTGCTACCAGTTAAAGTTACTGATGCAGAATCAGTTAATACCTATTATTATTGTTGTTTTTACTTTAGCAAATGAGAAAGGCATAATTATTTATTTATTTATTTATTTTAAAGACATAGGGTACAATTCAGGGTTAGGTATACAAATGTTCAAATATTCATTATGCATGTACCCTTGTTGATGAGGTGTGCCTACCCCCCAACCCCGTAGATTCCCACTACTGCCAATCCTGCCCCCGCCCTCCCCTGGCAGTTTCCCACTAATGCCAATACTTTTCTTATAGTATTACAATAATTGTTCAAAGTGAGAGGCACATTTAAGTGACATATTTGTTTCTCTCTTTTAGTGGGGTAAGTTAACTATGAGGCTAGTGGTTAGTGCTACAGCAACGAGTTACACAAGTGCTGATGGGAAATGTGTGAATTATGGGAAAGGGCTTCTTCTTTAAACATTAATTTAGAAACTGTTTGCAGCAAATTATATATTCCCTTGCTAACAGATGTCTCTGGATTGTTCTTCAGTTTGAAGTTTGGCTTGTTGAAATAAGTCAATATAGGAACTTAGTAGGACTGAATGTTTTTCTTAATTTTTTCTTTTAAATCAGGGAAAGAATATGGTGATTAGTGTTGTGGATATGTTCATTCTGAAAATTTTCTGTTTGCTTTTTGCAAATTCTAACTTAGAACTAGGTATCCTCTTTTTATTTTCTTCTCAATTCATACTGATAACTTCTTTATGATTTATCTGATTAGGTAAAAGAGAAATCTTAAGATATGCAGCAAAAAAAAAAAGCAAGAAACATAGTTGTGCAAAGCAGAAGTATGAGAGGGGGACCCCCAAAAGTGAAATTATCTTTTGGAGGGTTGGCTCCTTATAAAGCAGGCTTCCCCTGCTGGATAACTGTTCTAGGAACCCATTGGCATCAGTGTGCCAGCTAACATCGTGAGAGGCTGCATTCGAGTCCAGTGAATATTTTTGTTTTGGGAGAGTCTTTTAATGTGTTTGCCTATTTCATGATAAGTGATTTACAAGGACACCTGCCCACACTGAGCTGAGTATTCAGCAGTTTTTGACCAAAAACATCATGACCCCCATGCCCTTCCCTCCCTAATCACCCGATCTCATCCTGGGTGACTTGTTTGTTTTCCCAGATGAAAAAAGTCCTCAAAAGGAAACATTGTGCCAATGTGGAAGGGGTGAAACCAACCAACCAACCAAACAAACAAACAATCCCTCCCCCCCCCCCAGAATGGCAGAAACACTAAAATAGATCAAAATTGACGAGTTCAAAAACTGTTTTGAGGAGTGGGAAAAGCATCTCGGTGGATGTATTGCATCAAATGGATAATACGCTGAAAGTGACTGAAGTTTAAACATGTAAGAATAAAGACACATTTTTTTATAAATAAATTCCAGGTTTTTTGGTGGTCCTTCCTCATACCTCACTAATGCTATATTCTTTAAAAATCAAGAATGACTTTATAAAACTCAAATCTTGTTAAAGCTTTAATTAATAAGGATTTACCGTTGTTTTAAAAAAATGACAGACATTTTCAGGTTGCAAAAAACAGGGACATGCTCAGGGTACAAAGTCATGGTGTTTATGGGGAGAGTATTTTAAAGAATGTACACAATTAATGGGGAGCATCATGAGGGAAAACAGAGTATCTGATGACCTGGGCAGTGGTCAGACTTTCGAGAGCTGTGAATATTTTATCTTTTTGAGAGCTGTAAGTGTTTTTGGTGCCTGTAAATGTTTTACCACACTGTGGTATTACGCCATTTCTGTTTCTATCTCTTCTACTTCTCCTGACATTAGAGACTGACTGACTGTGGGATTTGAACTGTGAGTTTTAACCTCCAGAGGGAGACACAGGAGACAGAGACAATGGGACAGAAACTGAGGGAGGAAATTTGGGTAGAAGCCTATTGGAGATATCCTTTTTTGCATCAAAACATCTCGCTGCTGGTCAGTATGTGGTTCATGTGTCATTCTTTGGTCCAAAGAGCAGGGTCAAAGATGTAAAGCATAAGGCCACATGCCTGATGGACCATCTGGTACCAGTCATGTGTCTTTATACCTTTTCCTCTTTTCTTAGCAGGGAATATGGTCATGGTAAACATTTAAAGTGAGATAAACTCTATAGTTTATGTCATAACTCAGGGTACAGCATCTAGAAAAATTCCAAGAACTTAAAACACATATCCCACTGCACAACCATTAAGATGAATACTATCATAAAAACAGTAAGTAACAAGTTTTGGCAAGGATGTGGAGAGATTGGAATCCTTGTGCTTTGTTGCTGGGAATATATAATGAGACTGTGGCTACATAAAACAGTATGGTGATTTTCCAAAAACCTAAAAATAGAATTATTATATGATCTAGCTATTCTACGTCTGGGTATATACGTGACATAATTGAAACAATGCTTGAAAAATACTAAATGCTCAGGGAATGGTAGCTGTTCTTACTACTTGAGTATGCATAAATGTAATATTTTATTTTAATGAATTGAGTACATCAAAGATCAGTGACTCAAAGAATTATTTGCACACTCTCATATTCATAGCAGCATTATTCATAGTAATCAAAAAATGAAAGCAATCTAATTGTGCATACATAGATGGATGAATGAATAAGCCAAGTGTGGTTTACATATGGAATGGAATATTATTCAGTATTTAAAAAGAAGAAAATTCTGTCACATGCTACAATATGGATGAACCTTGAGGTCATAATGGTAAGTTAAATATGCCAGTCACAAAAAGGCAAATACTTTCTAATTCCACTTATACCATATATCTAAAGCAGTCAAATTCATAAAGAGATAGAGTAACATGGTGGTTGCCACATGGAGAGGCAGGGAAAGAAGAGTTATTGGTTAGTGGGTATTGAATTTCAGTTTTGCAAGATGAAGAGTTCTGGAGATGAATGGTGATGATGGTTGGACAATGATGTGAATATATGTAATGCCATTGAACCATACACTTAAAAATGGTTAAGATGCTAACTTTTTAAGAATTATTTTTAAAACTGTAAAAAACCTTGCATATCCAAACACATCACATGCACATAGTGCACACACACAGAGACACACACACCCACAATATCACTTCTATAGTGGAGTTAGCATGGTGTAGGGGTAAAGTCTGAAGTCTCCGTAACCAGGATGCATAGGTTCAAACACTGCTTCTAGCATCTGACAGCTGTATGACCTTGGGCAACTTAAACTTCTCTGAGTTTCAGATTCCTCATTTGTAAATGAAGATACTAATGCTATTTACCTCATGGGTTATTGTGAGGATTAAATGAATTCATACAATATTTACAGCGATGCCTGAAAAATACAAATGCTCAAGGGTTGGTAGCTGTTCTTAGTATTTGAGTATGCATAAAGTATAGTATTTTATTCCTAATGAATTGAGAGCATCAGAGATCAGTGACTTTGGCAAGTGCATCTTCTTTTAGAATTCGAAATACACAATTTCTAAGAATAGAATGAAATTCAGAGAAGAATATGAAAGACCTTAATATTCTATATGTGAAAAAAGCAATTGCTTTGGGGACATAAAGGGTTGGTTTCTTTAAACTCATGTATTTTTTAAACTCATGTACTTTCTATTCTATTAAGTTAGTAGTGTCTTTTCCTTGCTGTAAAAAAATTCCCAATTTTATCATTCATTTAAACAAAATGTATTTCTACATTTGAATATTATGCTTTCTCAGCTTCAACAATTAGTGTTTTGTTAACTTTCATCTATCAGTTATTCTTGCGCTGTATTTTTTGTATTTATCGTAGAATGATTTAGTGAGCATCTAAAACATGACTGGGCATACCACGTTTTGCAAACCAGACTAGGTTAGTCAAAGAATCAATACTGCAATAAGCATGTGTGCACAGGTATCTTTTTCATAGAGTGATTTGAATTCCTCTGACTATAGTCCCAGTAGGGGGTTTGTAGGGTTATATGGAAGGTCTATTTTTAGATCTTTTAGGAATCTCCAAACTTTTCCACAGAGGTTGTACACTCCCACCAACAGTGTAGAAGTTTTCCCTTTGCCCCACATCCTCTCCAGCATCTGTTGTTTTTTGAGTTATTGATGATTGCCATCCTGACTAGAGTTAGGTGTGGTTTTTATTTGTATTTCTTTGATGATTAGTGAGACTGAGCATTTTTTCATGTATCTGTTAGTTGCTCGAATGTCTTCTTTTGAGAAGTTCCTATTCATATCTTTTGCCCACTTTGTAATGGAGCTATCTGTTTTTTTCTTTTTGGCACACTTGAGTTACTTGTATATCCTAGATTTTAGGCTTTTATCAGATATACAGTTGGCAAATATTTTTTCCCAGTTCGTGGGCTGTCTCCCTGCTCTCTTGCTTGTTTCTTTGGCTTTGCAGAAGCTTGTCAGTTTGATGAGGTCCAACTCGTCTATCTTGTCTTTTATGGAATGGGCACTTGGGGTTTTGATCAGGATTGGTTGCCAGTTCCAATTTCCATAAGGGTATCTCCTGCATTTTCTAAAATTCTTATAGTTTGAGGTTTTATGTTTAGGTCTTTGACTCATTAGAGTTGATTTTTGTATATGGTGAGAGGTAGGGATCTTGTTTTAATCTTCCGTATGTGATCAGCCAGCTTTCCCAGCACCATTTACTGAACAGGTTCTCCTCTCCCCAGTGGCTGGTGGTGGAGGCTTTGTCAAAGATGAGTTGATTGAGAAATTGAGTCTTTGCTTCTGCACTCACTATCCTGTTTCATTGGTCTTGCACCAATACCAGGCTGTTTTGATTATTGTAGTTTTGTTTTGTTTTTTGTTTTTTTGTTTTTTTGAGTGGGAGTCTCACTCTGTCACCCAGACTGGAGTGCAGTGTCTGCTCCTGGCCACCGCGGCCTCGACCTGCTGGGCTCCGGTGATCCTTCTGCCTCAGCCTTCCAAGTAGCTGGAACTACAGGTGTGTGCTACCACGCTTGGCTAATTTTTGACTTATTGTAGAGATGAGGTCTCGCCAAGTTGCCCAGGCAGGTCTTGAACCCGCGGGCTCAGGCAATCCACTCACCTCAGCCTCCCAAATTGCGGGATTACAGGCTGAGCCACCGAGCCTGACCGATTATTGTAGTTTTATAATAAAGTTTAAAGTCTGGGAGTGTGATACCTCCTACTTTTTTTTTGGCTGAGGATTGTTTTGGCTATTCGTGGTCATTTATGTTTCCATATGAATTCTGATATTGTCATTTCCAGTTCTGAGAAGAATGCTGCTGGTAATTTAATGGGTGTTGCGCTAAATCTGTAGATTGCCTTGGGTAGAATGGACATCTTAACAATGTTGATTCTTCCAATCCATGAGCATGGAATATTTTTCCATTTGTTTGTGTCATCTTTCCATTTGTTTGAGCAGTGTTTTGTAGTTTTCATTGTAAAGGTCTTTCGTGTCTCTGGTTAGGAAGATGCCAAGGTATTCGTTTTTTTGGTGGCTATTGTGAATGGGATTGTGCTTTTTATGTGAGTTTCTATTGTTTGTTGGTGTATAGAAATGTGACTGTCTTTTGCACATTTATTTATACACTGAAACTCTCTCAAAGTCCTTTTTCAGCACAAGGAGCTTTTTGACAGATTCTCTTAGGTTTTCAAGGTATTGAATCATGTCATCTGCAGAGGGATAACTTAACTTCCTCATTGCCTATTTGGATATCTTTGATTTCCTTCTCTTGTCTGATTGCTCTAGCTAGGACTTTCAATATTATGTTGAACAGGAGGAGTGAGAGTGGGCATCCTTATCTTGTTCTGGTTTTCAGAGGAAATGGTTCCAATTTCTGTCTGTTTGGCAGTATGTTGACTGTGGGTTTCTCATAGATGGCTCTTACTATTTTGAGGTATGTTCCATCTATGCCTAGACGTTTGAGGGTTTTTATTAAGAAGGGGTGCTGGATTTTATCAGAAGCTTTTTCCACGTCTAATGACATAATCATGTGGTTTTTGTCTTTATACATGTTGATGTATTTAATTACGTTTATGGTCTTGTGGATGTTGAACCAGTCCTGTCTCCTGGGGATGAAGCCTACTTGGTCATGGTAGATGATTTTTTGAGATGTTTGTTGGATCTGGTTTGCTAGAATCTTATTGAGAATTTTGCATCTATGTTCCTCAAGGATTTTGGCCTGTGGTTCTCTTTCTTTGCTGTATCTTTACCCAGTTTGGGTATCAATGTGATGTTGCTTCATAAAATGATTTGGGAAGAGTTCCATCTTTCTCGATTGCCTGGAACACTTTCAATAGGATTGGTATCAGCTTATTTTTAAAAGCATAGTAAATATGTATTTATTAATAGTAATAAGCAGCAATTTGTATATTATGGTCTTAGAATGAATATGCAATTTCAAAATCTTTTTAAAAATTGGGCACATTTGTGAATACAGAAACTGTTCTGACTCCTACAGTGTCATGCTTTATAATGAAAGATAAAAAACATCTTGAAGCGTAGGTTTTTGTACTGTTCTTTTTTCTTTTTTTCCTTGAGTAATAGTGTTTTTTTTGGTTTTTTTTTTTTTGAGTTGGAGTCTCATTCTGTCACCCAGACTGAAGTGCAGTGGCCGCTCCTGGCCACTGCAGCCTCAACCTGCTGGGCTTCGGCGATCCTTCCACCTCAGCCTTCCAAGTAACTGGAATTACAGGCATGCACTACCATGCCTGGCTGATTTTTTGATTTATTGTAGAGATGAGGTCTCACTGCCCAGGCGGGTCTCGAACCCGCGGGCTCAGGCAATCCACTCACCTCAGCCTCCCAAAGGAAGTAATAGTTTTGAACATGAAATTTGGCATCACAGGCACCCAGTTTCCTGTTCAGTATTTACTAGTTGTTTAGCTCTGAAAAATCCATTTAGTCCCTCTAATCCTTAGTTATCTTTATTTTTAATTTTTTAGAAAATCTTAGAATCAGAGGGCACATGTGAAGATTTGCTACAGAGTATATTGCAAGAGGTCAAGGTTTGGGCTCACCCTGCCAGAGGTGAGCATGGTAAGGCTTTGTTTCCTTTATTACTCCTTCCCTCTTCCTCCTTTAGCAATGACCATTGTTTATTCCCATTCATGTGCCTGTATGTGCTCAATATTTAGTGCCCACTTATGAATGAGAACACGTGGTATTCAGTTTTCTGTTTCTGTGATATTTCACCTAGAGTGATGGACTCCAGCTACATCTGTGTTGCTACAGATGTCATGATTTTGTTCTTTGTTATGGCTGTGTAGTACTAAACAGTGTATATGTACTATATTTTCTTTGTCCAGTCCACCATTAATGGGCATCTGGGTTTGTCCCTTGTTTTTACTCTTGTGAATAGTGCTGTGATAAACATACAAGTGCAGGTGTCTTTTTGATAGAACAATTAAGGTTTCTTTGGGTATATTCTCAGAGTGGAATGGTTGGGTCAAATGGTAGATCTATTTTTAGTTATTTGAGAATCTCCAAACTCCTTTACACAGGGGTTGAACTAGGTTACATTCCTTCCAACAGTGTAAGAGCATTCCCGTTTCTCCACAGCCTCACCAACATCTGTTGTTTTTTGGCATTTTAATATAGCCATCATGACTGGTGTGAGATGGTATCTCACTGTAGTTTTGATTCGCATTTCTCTAATGATGAGTGATATTGCCCATTTTTTCACATTTTTTGGCCACTTGCATGTCTTACTTCGAGACATGTTTGTTTATGTCCTTGACTAACTTTTTAATGGGGTTATTTGTTTCTTTGTTTTTTTCTGTTGATTCATTTGAGTTCCTTACAAATTCTGATATTAGGCCTTTGTTGAATACACAGTTTGAAAATATTTTCTCCCATTATGTGGGTTGTCTCTTTACTCTATTGGTTGTTTCTTTTTAGGTGCAGATGCATTTTAGCTTGATAAGGTCCCACCTATCAATTTTAGTTTTTGCTGCATTTGCTTTTGAGGGTTTGGTCATGAGTTTATTGCCTAGACTGATGTCCAAAAGAGTGTTTCCTAGGTTTTCTTCTAAGATCTTTACAGTTTAAGGTCTCAAATTTAAGTCCTTGATCTATTTAGCGTTGATATTTGTATATATAAATAGATAGGGGTTTGGTTTTTTTCCTTCTGCATATGGTTAGTCAATTTTCCTAGCACCATTTGTTGAATAGGGTATCTTTTCCCATTGTTTGTTTTGGTCAAACAAACATCTTTGTCAAAGATGAGTTTGTTATAAGTCAGTGGCTTTGTTTCTAGTTTATGTATCCTATTCCATTTGTCTATATATCTGTTTTTGTACTAGTACCATAATGCTTTGGTCACTTAACTTTGTAGTCAAATTTGAATTCTGAGAGTGTGATGCCACCTGCTTTGTTCTTTTTTCTGAGGATCACTTTGGCTATTCAGGCTCTTTCTTGCTTCCATATGAACTTAAGTATTGTCTTTTCTAGGTCTGTGAAAAATGTTGCTGGCAATTTGATAGGGATTGCATTGAATCTGTAGATTGCTTTGAATAATATGGAAGTTTCTGATTATTGATTTTGTATTCTACTCGGGTCTGTTTTCTCATATTGCCAGAATTATATTTCTGGTTCCCTCTTATTTAGATAGAAAATTTCTTTCTTCCTTAAATGGTTGGCAAGGGGCAAACTTAGGCACCGTGGGTTTCCCTTGGTTATATATAGCCTTGGTGTGATGAATTTCTCAATTGCCAGCTGTTGTAGTCTTGCGCTGGGTACCTGCACTACCTCATGGAATCCTGAGTGGCCAAAGTAGGTTGGAAAGTGGTGCTAGCTGGAGTTTGTGATTACGTCTTCCCCAAAGCTAAGGTATAATATTTGATGTGGTGGGCTGTAATGCTCATTTCTGGCCAGGAGGTGGTGCTTGTGGGAGAAAGTCAGCTGCCATGATGGCTGCGGGCTTTCTCCTTGCGATGTGTTGCTCCAAGGAGAAGCCCAGTCAACCTAGTTGGAGGGCAAGACTCGGGTGGATTACCCAAGTTCTCTGTTTTGAGTCTTCAAGGGGGCTATGGAGGATAGGAGGGAGGAACTTGAGCACCTCATAAGCGTGCACTCTTGGCTTCCCCGTGGGGAAAAGGAGGGAGTCCCAGGCCTCTGGATTAACACTGTTATGCAGGGCAGGCACAGAAGAGTTTACATGGGGAGCAAGAGGTTGCTATCGCAATGAGTCCCACCCAGTTGCCCACCTTGGTTTCAGGCAATTTGCCTTGTGAATGTTGAAGTGCAGATGGCCACAGGACCTCAGGTGTTCTCAACCAATCTGCTCCAGCCAGGAACTGTCCTTGGGGCCTGACCCTTCCCAGACCAGCTAGAAAGCAGTGGTGCCACCCAAAAAGGTTGAGTTTGGGAAAATGATGGCTAGCACTGTTCAAAACTTTCTTTTTTCCTGCACCACTGTATGTGTGCCGTGGCAGAACACAGTTGTGGGTAAGGCAGTTTTTGGTGAGGGACTGGAGTCCTGCGAAGTTGAGGGGTTTCCCCAATACACAGTAGAAGCATAGAACTCCTGAATCCCCCTCACTCACCTTCCCCACTGCATCCAAAGGCTGCAGGTGGACTGTGGTGTTGCAGACAAGAGTCTTGCCAGTTTCAGCCCAGTTTATTGAATTTTTATTTTCTTTGCACTCTACATAGTGCAAAATATAACTGGTTACAGTTATATTATTCTGCTTCGTTGGTTCTTTGGTAATTTTTGATTAGGTGCCGAATAGTGTAAATATTGTGTTGTTGAGTACTGGATTTTGTGATACTCTCTTAAGGATTATGAGATTTTTGTTTAGTATGCCATTAATTACTTGAAGTACATTTTTAAGGCTTGCTTTTAAAAACTCTGTTTAAGTGGGTCCATAACAGCCTTTTATCTAGAGTTGATGTAGTCTTGCCACTATTGTGATGTTCTTTTAAAGGATCTACTCAATGTTCCCTATATTATTAGGCTCTCCAGTATGTCTGGTGAGAAAAAAAAGTATATTCCCAGCCAGGACTGAATTTTGAGTATTGTTTGACCTACTAGTTTGTTCTAGTATTTCTAGTGCTTCCTTTTCCTACCTCGGGTAGTAGCCTATTGCTCAGCATAAATCAATAATCAATTAATGACTTAAAAAATACCCCTCTGTACATGTGTAGTAACCTTTTCTTTGGTACTTATCCTACAAAATTCTATTTATCTCAGCTTTCCTGATATTCAGTCCTTGTCTTCTCAACCTTGTCAGGTTGCTGGACCATTTGGATTCACCCAGCCTAGACTCTGGTCTACAAAATGACTCTAGGCAGTAAATCAGATCAATGATAGGGTTTCTACCTTATTTCCCTCCTCTCAGGGATAAAATTCTTGCATTGCCTATTGTCAAGGTTGAAAAAGAGTTATTTCATATATTTGTCTAAACTTATAAGTTGTTCATGATAATGGGGAAATTACTGTGCTGGTTAATTCTTTGTGAGAAGAAGCATAAACTTTTATGCCTACTCTTAAAGGTGGAGTATATGTTGGTCCAACCATAAAAATTAAGAGTGAAAAAAGATGAACATCAAAATAGAATCGGATTATGTTCCTTTGAAATACCAAAATGAGAATTATAAACCCTAAATAGATGAAAGAGCAGTACTGCTTATAATGTTATTATAGAATTAGAAGTTCTGCTAACCCGATATTACTTCTCTTACTTTATTTGTGGTGCCTGAAATGCCACAAAGTAAGTTCATTCCTTTGGATTAAAGCTTTATTGCTTTATTTAAATCAATAGCAATTTCCCCTAGAGTAGTTATAATTTTAAATCTCATAAATTGGCAAGGTGCGATAGCTCACACCTATAATCCCACCACTTAGGGAGGCTGAGGTGAGAGGATTGCTTGAGCCCAAATTTCGAGACCAGTCTAGGCAACAGAAAGAGAATGTATCTCTACAAAAATTCAGCTGCACATGGTGATGTGTGCCTGTAGCTCCAACTACTTGGGAGACTGAGGTGGAAGTATTTTCTGAGTCCAGAAGGTTGAAGATGCAGTGAGCTGTGATTGTGACATTACATTCCAGCTTGGGTGACAGAATGAGACTCTGACTCAACAAGAAACTCATTGATTATCTAGGGCAATTAAAGGCACAGTAGCCTTCTCTTATCCGAGGGAACACTTTTGAATACCCTCAGTCAACTGTAATCTGAAAATATTAAACAGAAAATTCCAGAAATGAACAAGTTATATGTTTAAAATTGTACACCATTCTGAGTAGTGTAATGAAATCTTTTGCCATCTTGCTCAGTCCCACCCACGAGTTGAATCATCTCTTTATTCAGCTTACTGATCTGAACATGTTACTAGTCATTCAGTAGCCTTTGTGGTGATAGATCAACTGTCACATTATTGCCGTGCTTGTGTTCAATACTTTACTTGACAGTGGCCCCAAAGAGAAAGACAAGTGATGCTGGCAATTTGGATATGCCAAAGTGAAACCACAAAATACTTCCTTTAAGTGAAATGGTAAAAAAAAAAGTTCTAAACTTCACAAGGAAAGAAAACATCAAGTTTTCGGTCCATGAAATTGTGAAGAAGGAAAAATAAATTTGTGCTGGTTTTGCTCACACACATCAACTTGCAAAAGTTATAGCCACAAATAATGATAAGTGCTTAGTTAGGATAGAAAATGCATTACATTTGTGGGTGAAGGAAGAACAGAAACGTGTTCTGTTTGACAGCAATTGAGTACAGTATTATTCACAGTTTCAGGCCTCCACAGGGAGTCTTGGAATGTCTCCTCCCATGGGTAAGGGAAAACTGGTATACCAGATCATCTGGAAAAAGTAATTTTTGCTATTGGAGAGATAGAAAGAGAAAAGATAGAGCTATGGAAGTTTGGCGAGGGATCCCATGAATGGAGGGAAGTTCAGAAAATATAACCTGTTTAATAGTATTCACTAGTTAGATATAATTTTCCATGTAAAAGCAAGCTGCTATTGCAGTTTAACATCAAAAATTAGACCTGTATTAAGATCAGAATCATTTACTTTATTTACAAAATATATTATCATCTTTAAAAAAGCAATTTCTGACAAGGTGCTGACTCCTTTCATTCTGACATGGCTAGAGGCCACAGTGGGAGATTTGTTGAGTTAAGAGAGGCTTTTTTCCTTTAACAGAATCACGGAGGTATAATTGATATATAGTACACTCCATAATTTAAAGTATACAATTTGCTACGTTCTGACATGTGAAGATACTCATGGAATCATAACAGCAATCAATATAATGAACAAACCTGAATGTTTCATTTCAAAATGTTTTCTTCTGCCCTACCCAGCCCATTTCAAGGCAACCAATGATCTGTATCCCGTCACCATCATTTCTGTCTTCTAAAATGTTAAATAAATAGAATAATATAATAGGTATTCTTTTTTGGTCTGGATTTTTTTTCATTCACTATTATACCTTTGAGATTTATCCATGTTTTCACTGTATCAATTTCCCTCATCTGAGGAGTGAAATTCCTGCATTGTCTATTTCTGACTCTGTGAGTTTATCTGTTTTTCCTTGCATGTTCATCAGGTTCTACTTTATTTTAAATTCTGTAGTTAGGTGTAGGAATGCTTAGCGTTGCTATGTTATCTTGAATAATTGACCCTATATTATGGTGATGATGAAATGAATAATCCTCTTTATTCCTGATATTATTCTTTACTCTGAAATCTACTTTGCAAGCTGTAATAGAGCCATTTCAGCTTTCCTTTGATAGGTGTTAGTGTAGTACATCTTATTATATAGTTTCATTTTTAACTATTTGTAACTGGTTCTGCTGTAGGAAGCACAGTTGGTTTTGTTTATATACAAGCGGACAATTTCTGCCTTTTAATTGGTATGTTTATACCATTTATATTTATATCTAATCCATTTTCCCCAACTTCTTGGCAGAGTGTCAGCTATAACATTGTGAAGGCAGTAACTATTAAAATTCAAATTATAACTATTTCTCCTTACTGTTTTCTTCAGGTTAAAGAAGCAAGTTTATAATTATAATTTGGCAGTTCACATGGTTTTTTCCTGGGTTGTATGTGTTGGCAAGTGATAAGAACCACTGTCGTTTGTCTAAAAGTTACACTTCTCATTGTGAAGCTATCCATTGATATTTCTGGTATTGCCGTAAAGGTGGAAGCTGAGGCAAAATTAATGTAGAGAGTTTATTTGGTCCATGTTGAGGACAGCTGTCTGGGACATACATCCAAGCTGCATTGGTGAGTACTCCCTTGGGCCTTTGTTACACGCAGGTTTTTTTTTTTAACTACATTTTTTATTTTAAATATGTGGGGTACAATTCAGGGTTAGGTATACAAATGTTCATTATGCAGGTACCCTTGTTGATGAGGTGTGTTCCCAGCTCCTCTAGCAGTTTCCTACTACTGCCAATCCCATCCCTGTCCTCCCCTGGCACTTTCCCACTACTTCCAATTCCATTCTTACAGTATTATGATAGTTGTTCAAGATTTGCTTATGAGTGAGAACATGGGATACTTGGTTCTTTGTTTCTGTAATAGACCACTCAGTATTATAGCCTCTAAATAAATCCAAATTGCTGCAAAGTTCATAATTTTGCCCTTATTTATGGCTGCATAATATTCCATTGTGTATATGGACCACATTTTTTTTATCCAGTCCTCTTCCAGTGGGCAGCATAGTTGGGTCCGTGTTTTTGCTACTGTAAATCATATAAGCAGATTTTTAAAGACCAAAAGGGGGGGATAAGGAGTGGACTTATACAAGGTGCTCATCAGAAATTTGAACTGGTTTACAGAAATAACATTGATTAGTGATTGGCTATGCTTTGTTGAGCTATAGAATGTGTTTTATGGTGTTAGGGTGAAGCATTGTTAGGTTATTTTATAGTTACCCCTGGCAATAACAAGCAGTTTCACGAGATGATGACATAACTCAAGGTGGGGGAAATAGGACATGATTGTTCTCTCATTTTAATGCCTCTCTGGGTTTAATACTTTAAAAGGGCTCACATTCCTCAGGCAAAAAATTGCATATGTAGCTACATATAAGAAGGGGGACCCCAAAAAACCAGGAATTATTTTTTTGGAGGCTAGGCCCCTTGTAGTATAGCCTTCCCGCGCTATGCAAGTGTTCTAGAAACCATCAGCATTAGTGTACTAGCTAGAGTTGTTGTGAGAGGCTATGTTGGACTTCAGTTAATTTTTTTTGAGATTCTTTCAGTGCATTTGCCTATTTCATGATGGATGATTTAAGAACTCACCTGCCCACAGTACACTGAGTGTTCAGTCGTTCTTTGACGGAAAACAACATGACCCCAATGCCCCACTCTCCCTATTCACTTGATTTCATCTTTAGCAACCTTTTTTTTTTTTCCTGGATGAAAAAAGTCCCAAAGGGAAATTTATTGCCTATGTGAAAGAGGTGAAAAAAACAAACAAACAAACAAAAACAAACACCCTATAGAAGCACTAGAAGGCATCCAAATTGATCCAAGTTCAAATATTCTTTGGAGCACTGGAAAAAAGCGTCTCGATAGGTATTACATCAAATGGAGAGTACTTTGAAGGTGATTTTTATGCACTTTCAAGTTTGAAAACCATCATTCTGTATTGTGAATTTTGATAATTAAAGAAACGTGTATGCATCCTCTATATTTATAACAATATTTATAAATTTTACATTTGTATTTTACTTTTTACAGTTGTATTAATATATTAAATTTTAAATAGACAAAGATAAATTTTAAATACTCAAAAAATTTTAATTTTAATATTGACATTTAAAATAAATAAAGATGGAAGTTCTAACAGTTTATTCCTGTGTCCCAATGAGTTATATTTGTAGCCCCCATTTTGTAGACCCTGTTCTAAATGTTAGGGAAACTTGGTAGGATAAAGTATGTTTTAAATAGTTTCATAAAAAGGAAGGAAAACAAATGCTCCAAATGATTTGTTGGAATATTGATTCTCAACCATGATGACGTCTATGCTATACCTCAGCCCAATAAATATGAATGAAAGAAGGGACTCAGGCCTTAGCATTTCTAAAAGTTTCTCCATTGTTATCCCAATGTACAAAAAAGGGGATGTGGGGTACAATTCAGGGTTAGGTATACAAACATTGATCATGCAGGCACCCCTGTTGATGAGGTATGCCCCTCCCTCCCCTAGCAGTTTCCCTCAACTGCCAATCCCACCCCCCCCCACTGACAGTTTCCCATTACTGCCAATCACTTTCTTATAACATTATAATTGTTCAAGGTCCTCTTATGAGTGAGAATAAATGGAATTCTGTTCTTTGTTTCTGTGATAAATCACTGATCGACTCCAAATCCATCCAGGTTGCTGCAAAGTCCATATATTTGTCCTTCTTTATGGCTGCATAATATTCCATCGTGTATATGTATCACATTTTTAAAATCCAGTCCATCTTCGATGGGCAACATGATTGGTTCCATGTTTTTGCTATTGTGAATAGAGCTGCAATAAACATACGTGTGCAGGTATCTTCTTTGTAGAATAATTTGAGTTCCTCCAGGTATATATCCAATAGGGGAATTGCTGAGTCATATGGAAGGTCAATTTCTAGTTCTTTTAGAAATCGCCACACTGTTTTCCAGAGAGGTTGTACAAATTTGCATTCCCACTAGCAGTGTAGAAGCATTCCTTTTTCTTCACATCCTCGCCAGCATCTGTTGTTGTTTGTTTTATTAATGATGGTCATTCTTACAGGGGTTAGGTGGTATCTCAATATCGTTTTGATTTGCATTTCTCTGATAATGAGTGAGACTGAGCACTTTTTCATGTGTCTGTTGGCTCCTCATATATCTTTTGCAAAGTGTCTATTCATGTCTTTTGCCTACTTTTTAAAGGGGTTGTTTGTTTTTTTCCCTTCGGTGAATTTGAGTTCCTTGTAGATCCTAGATGTTAGACATTTGTCAGATATACATTGGCAAATACTTTTTCCCATTCTGTGGGCTGTCTCCCTGCTCTCTCTTGATGGTTTCTTTTGCTTTGCAGAAGCTCGTTAATTTGATGAGATCCCACGTGTTTATCTTATTTCTTAAGGTATTGACCTTTAGGGTCCTGAATAGGAATTGGTTCCCAGTTCCAATTTCCATAAGGGTGTCTCCTGCATTTTCTAAGATTCTTATAGTTTGAGGTTTTATATTTAGGACTTTGATCCATTTAGAGTTAATTTTTGTGTCTGGTGATAGGTAATGGTCCTGTTTCAATCTTCTGCATGTGGTCAGTCATTTTTCCGAGCATCATTTACTGAATAGGTTCTCCTCTCTCCAGTAGTTGTTGTTGGAGGTTTTGTCAAAGATGAGTTGGTTGAGGAATTGTGGCTTTGCTTCTGGAATCTCTATCCTGTCCCATTGGTCTATGTGCTTGTTTTTATACCAATATCAGGCTGCCTCGATTACTGTAGCCTAATAGTAGAGTTTGAAGTCTGGAAGTGTGATACCTCCTGCTTTGTTTCTATTGCTAAGAATTGTTTTGGCTATTCATGGTCGTTTATGTTTCCATATGAATTTCTGTATTGTCATTTCCAGGTCTGAGGAGAATGATGCTGGTAACTTAATGGGTATTGCGTTGAATCTGTAGATGGCCTTTGGTAGAATGGACATCTTAAGAATGTTGATTCTCCCTATCCATGAGCATGGAATATTTTTCCTTCTCTTGTTTAATTGCCTGGGCTAGGACTTCCAACGCAATATTGAACAAGAGGGATGAGAGTGGGCAGCCTTGTCATTCCAGTTTGTGTCTTCTTGGATTTTTTTGAGCAGTGTTCTGTAATTTTAATTGTAAAGGTCTTTCATTTCTCTGGTAAGGAAGATGCCAAGGTATTTCATTTTTTTGTGTGTGTGGCTATTGTGAATGGGATTGTGCTTTTTATTTGGATCTCTCCTGCTTGTTGTTGGTATGTAGGAATGCAACTGACTTTTGCATGTTTATTTTGTACCCTGAGACCTCCTTAAAGTCCTTTATCAGTGCAAGTAGGTTTTTGACAGATTCTCTTGGATTTTCAAGGTATAGGATCATATCATCAGCAAAGAGGGATAACTTGACCTCCTCTTTTCCTATTTGGATACCCCTGATTTCCTTCTCTTGTCTAATTGCCTGGGCTAGGACTTCCAACACAATATTGAACAAGAGGGGTGAGAATGGGCAGCCTTGTCGCTCCAGTTTTCAGGGGAAATATTTCTAGTTTCTGTCCACTTAGCAATATGTTAGCTATGGGTTTGTCATAAATGGCACTTACTATTTTGAGATATGTTCCTTCTATACCTAGGTGTTTGAGGGTTTTTATAAGAAGGGATGCTGGATTTTATAAAAAGCTTTTTCTGCATCTAATGAGATAATCATATGGTTCTTGTTTTTACATCTGCTGATGTATTTAATTACATTTATGGTCTTGCGAATGTTGAACCAGTCCTGCATCCTGGGGATGAAGCCTACTTGGTCATGGTGGATGATTTTTGAGATGTGTTTTTGGATCCAATTTGCTAGAATCTTGTTGAGGATTTTTGCATCTATGTTCATAAGGGATATTGGCCTTCAGTTCTCTTTCTTTGTTGCATCTTTACCTGGTTTGATTATCAGTGTAATGTTAGCTTCGTAAAATGATTTGGGGAGAATTCCATCTTTCTCAATTGCCTGAAATCCTTTCAATAGGATTGGTATCAGCTCTTCCTTGTATGTTTTATAGAATTCTGCTGGAAAGCCATTCGGTCCAGGGCTTTTTTTGGTAGGTAGTTTTCATATGACAGAGTCAATTTTCTGGGTTGTTATCGGTCTATTTAGGGTCTTGATGTCTTCTTGTTTCAACTTGGGTAAGTTGTGTGATGTCAGAAAATCTTCCATTTCATCTAGGTTATCAAGTTTGTTTCTATATAGGTGTACATAGTAATCTCTGATAATCTTTTGTATTTCTTCAGAGTCAGTTGTGATTTGATCTTTTGTATTTCTGATTGTGTTTATTTGGGCTTTTTCTCTCTTTTTCTTGGTCATTCTGGATAGGGGGTCCATCAATCTTGTTAATTATTTCAAAGAACCAGCTTCTGTTTTCTATGGCATTTTTGTCTTTTATGTCCCATATTTGGGCTCTAATTTTTGTGATTTGGATTCTTCTGCTAATGTTGGGGTTTTGGTGGTCTTCTCTTTCCAACTCCCTTAGGTGATTTGTTAGGCTTTCCACTTGTGATCTTTCCATTTTCTTGATGTGTGCTCATAGAGATATAAATTCCCCTTTTAAAACTGATTTTATGACTTCCCAGAGGATTTGGTAGGATGCTTCTTCATTTTCATTTGTTTCCAGGAAACTTTCAATTTCTTCTTTGATTTCAGTTTTGACCCAGTCATCGTTCAGCATCATGCTGTTTAGTGTCCATGTCTTTGTGGGCTTTGGGGAAATTTTGTTGGTGTTGATATTTATTTTTATTCCACTGTGGTCTGAAAAGGTGCACAGCAAGATTTCAATCTTATGAAATTTGTTTGTTTGATTTATGGCTAATGATGTGGTCAATCTTGGAGTACATTCCATGTGGTGATGAGTAGAATGCATATTCTGTGGTCATTGGGTGCAGTGTTCGGTAGGTATCAATTAAGTCCATTTGTTCAAGAGCCTCAATGAGGTTCTGGGTCTCTTTGCTGATTTTTTGTCTTGATGATCTGTCTGGGGTGTGAGTTGGGTATTCAAGTCCCCAGCCATGATAGTGTTAGCATCTATCTCTTTTTAAAGTTTGCCTATAAGCTGCTTTATGAACATTAGTGCTCCTGTGTTAGGTGCATATATGTTTAGGATGGTATTTCTTGTTGATGAATTGAGCCTTTTATCATTATATAATGACCTTCTTCATCTTTTTTGATAGATTAAGATTGCAACTCCAGCTTTCTTTTGTGTTCCATTCACCTGAAAAATTGTTTCCCATGCTCTTACTTTGAGTCTGTGAGTGTCTTTTCTGGTGAGATGAGTCTCTCAGAGGCAATATATTGTTGCCCTCATGAGATTTTATCCATTTTGCCATTCTATGTCTTTTCAGTGGTGCATTTAGTTCATTCACATTCAGGCTAATTATTGAAATGTGAGGGTTTATCTCTGTTATGATGTTCTTATAGAGTTGTTGTTGTACTTGTTTGTTGTCTTTCTTTTGTTTTTTTTTGGTTGGTTCATGTGTGTTTTCAATCTTTTTCCTGTACTCTTGTGAAGAACATTGTTGTTCTTTTTCCCTTTTCTTCTGTGTTTAATACTTTCTTAAGAGTTTCTTGTAAAGGTGATCTGGAGGCAGCATAAATTCTTAGGGATTGGATGTCTGGGAAAGATTTTGATTCTCCCTCACTGATGAAGCTTAACTTGGATGGGTAGGTTATTCTTGGTTGAAATTGTTTATCTTCGAGAACTTTGAATATTGGACTCCAAGCTCTCCTAGCCTGAAGTGTTACTGTAGATAAATCTGCTGCTATTCTGATTGGTCTTCCCTGGTAGGTAGTCTGATCTTTTTCTCTTGCTGCTTTTAGGAGATTTTCTTTTATACCTACTTTGTTCAGGTTAATTATTATGTGCCTAAGAGTTGGTCTTCTCATTTGTTATCTTGCTGGGGTTCTCTGAATCTCTTGTGTTTGAATTTTCACATCATTGGTGAGGTGAGGGAAGTTTACTTGAATAATTTCATGGAATGTTTGTTCCAGGGTGGTCTCCGTCTTTTTGCCTCAGGAAGTTCAGTTTCTCTTAGGTTCATTCTCTTAAAGTAATCACTCATCTCTTGAAGGTTTTGTTCTGTCTTTTTGAGCTTCTTTTCTATGTTTTTGACAGTTTGGTTTAGTTCTATATTTTGGTCTTCAATTTCTGAGATTCAATCTTCTGCTTGACTAATTCTGCTTTCCATGCTTATTGATTTGTTATTTGTTTCAGTCACAGTATTCTTTTTATTTTTTTTGAGTTAGAATCTCACTCTGTTGCCCAGACTGGAGTGCAGTGGCACACTCATGGCCACCGCAGCCTCAACCTGCTGGGCTCCAGTGATCTTTCCACCTCAGTCTTCCAAGTAGCTGTAACTACAGGTGTGTGCTACCACGCCCGGCTAATTTTCTGATTTATTGTAGAGATGAGGTCTCGCCAAGGTGCCCAGGTGGGTCTCGAACCTGCAGGCTCAGACAACCCACTCATCTCAGCCTTCCAAAGCAGATTATAGGTGAGCCACCAAGCCTGGCAATCACAGTATTCTTTATTGCTGTTATCTTAGTTATCAACTCCTTCCTATTTTCCTCTTATCTCTCCTCTATTCTTTTTATTCGCTCTATTAATGTCTTGATATCTGGGTTTGTACTATGTGACCAATCATTCTGGGGGCTCTTCATAATTTGCATTCCGAAGTCTGTTTTTTCAATATCTGATCTCCCAGGGGTCTGTGTGAGACCTATATCCTTCTTTAGATTTTTCTTCATTTGTGTCGATTTGCTTCCTCACTTTTTCCTTTTTTTTTTCCTCTGTCTTCTTTAAATCTGTTGTTCAGGGGTGGCAGGGTTGCTTTTGCTTCTGTTTGCTCAATCTCTTATCCTTCCTTATGTGAATCCTCTGACTTTGTTTGATTCTGAAGCTGGACTATAGGTTGGGGGTTATATCTTTTGCACTTTTGAGATTTATTTGAGGGGGGAACTGTGATTCAAAATTTATTTGCAGATCCCAGTATCCACTGACAGGTTTATGGATACACTGGATCCTACCTTCCACTGCCTTGTAATCTGTTCATGAAGTGGGAGTATTGTTTTGCTCCCTAAAAGTAAAATGATGTAAGAAAAGGGAAAGAAATGGAACAAGGAGGGGAGAGTGGAAGGTGGAGACAGAAGAGAGTAAAAGGGAAAACAGACAAAGGTACCTGCTAATAAATGAAAATAGACCTGAAGACAGATAAGAGTAAGAGAAAACAAAAACAAAAACAAATAATCAAACAAAAAACAACAATATCGACAACAGCAAACAAACTAGGACATACAATCACACAGACACACAAGCTGACCAACCTCCTTAAGATGTACTATTCCCTTGCACAAACATGAAGTCTTAGCTCCCAAGTTGGAGATTGGGTAGAGATGGGTGGGTGAGACACTGCAGGTCTCTGCCTGGTCACAGGCTCCAGATGATCTCAGGTTCTACTGTAGCCAGGTCCAGCTGGCGGAGGTGGAGTATGAGACAGCCGGTGCTGTAGGTCAGCATGTCACATGCGACTTGGGTCTCTTTTTCTTTCTTTGTTCTTAGGTCCCAAGCTGGAGGCCGCACAGAGCTGGATGGAACCTATGAAACAATGGAGGTCTCTGCACAGTCTGGAGCTCCAGCTGTTCTCTGGTCCCGCTGTGGTCAGGGGCAAATCGGGAGAGGTGGAGTGCGAGACTGCCAGCATTGTTGGTCAGGGTGGCTGAGGGCAGGGCCGTGTAGCTGACAAGGGAGCCTGGAGCTCCACAGGGAGGCAGCTGTGGCCCTCTCAGGGCGGTGGAGGCTTGGGGCGGGGCTGGGCACTGTAGCCAGAGAGGGAGCCCTGAGTTCTGTGGGTGGTGGCGGCTTGGAGCAGGGCAGGGCGCTTCAGTCCAGGAGGGGGCCTGGAACTCTGAGGGGTGAATGCTGAGGGCCTCTGCAGGTGGGCGGTGGTGGCTTGAGGCGGGGCTGGGTGCTTCAGCCAGGGAGGGGGCCCGTATCTCCGAGGGGTGGACACCTAGGGCATCCGTGGGCAGTGGCGATTTGAGGTGGGGCTGAATGCTTCAGTCACGGAGGGGGCCTGGAGCTCCAAGGGGCAGCGTCGAGGGCCTCCACGGGCGGCGGCGGCTTTGGGTCTGGTGGGACGCTTCAGTCAGGGATGGAGCCTCTAGCTCCGAAGGGTAGGCACCTAGGGCCTCGGCAGGCGGCAGCATCTTGGGGCAGGGCTGAGTGCTTCAATCAGGGTGGAGGCTGGGAGCTCCCAGGCGTGGGGTGCCGAGGGCCTCCGCGGGCACAACAACTTGAGGCGGGTCTGGCCGTATAGCACTGTTTTACAGTGGTAGTATAGACCCTCCAAACTTTCAGACAGGCCTTTATCACTGAAAATATCACACAGCTTTTAGTAATTAAAAACTTAGATTCTGCCTATGCCTACATTAATAAATTATTCCTCTGAGACAAAATTATTATTCAAAGCTGTTTAATTATCAGTTTCTCCTAAGTATTTGAAAAAGACCAATTGTAACTCATTGTACACTGGGTGATACTGTCTATAAATTCTTTGACTTAAATTAACATCACAGTCATGATATTTTGACTATATGATGACCAAGACCTACCAACAAGTTTATTTACCTATTTTTTCCCTTTTCTGGAATTTTTGTTTAATATTATATATTCTTGTCATAAGACAGGCCTTAATTTCTATGACTGCAGTTTATTTTTTTCCTCAGATCTACATCTTTTCAGCATTATTCTCAAATCTTGCAGGCACAGAAAAAGGAGTGAGGAGACTCAGGTCTAGTCCAACTTTGCCATTAGTTATCTGTGTAAATTTAAGAAAGGCATTTTAAATATTTTGGGCCTCATTTTCTTTGTCTATAAAGTCAATTGGACAAAATGAATGCTTTTAAGTTCCTTTCCACCTCCAAAATAGTCTTTTATATTGTTTGCCAAATACTAATCCCAGAGCAAACAAGTTGTTTATTATGTGAAAGAGTTTGTGATGGTTCAGTAATTCAGTACATTAAAAGAAGAGTTCAAATGGCTCACTTTCTGGAGCTTTAGCTTTTCGACTTTCAGGGCAGAGCAAATATAATTAAAATGGGTATAGTTCCACAGTGACTTTGCTTGATCCAACTGTAACTAGCAAAATCTACTCTCCACAGAATCTACTTGAAACCATTAAAATCATTGGTTTCAATCTTCCTTTGGCAAAACAAAGGAGCTCTGTTCTGCTGGCAGAAATTGTATTCTTCTGTATAAAGCCCAAATAAAGAAACTTGAGAACATTATTGGCAGAATCAAAAAAGGAAGATTAGTGATTTTTAATAAGGTTGTAAATTGGGACTTCGAATCTATGATCCCCATATACAGCCACTGGGTAATGGCCAGTGACTAATTGTGAGGGAGAATGTAAATGGTGGGATGGGTTTATCATTGATTTTAAGGATGAACAACCTAAAAATACATGATGCTAAGAATAAAAAGGAAACATTTTAGGTGTTTTAAAGAAAATAAGTAATAATAAAAGAGTAGAATGATAGAGTAATTAAATGTGAGGTTATAAAGCTCACTCTTAATTATTCAATAATTTCATTCTGGATTTATTTTCTAGATAAATAATTGGAAACATGGTAGAAGTTGTGTTCATGAAGATGCTGAGGGTAGGTTTATATATACATTTAATAGGAAAATATTGTAGCCTAATGTTTAACAATATTAAATAAAATAAAAATTTCAATGTTCAATAAAAGCAGCTAAGTGAATTATTTATCTCCAAAATTGGATAATATGAAGACATTGGACTGAATTATAATTATAATACAATATGGAAAAGTTATAATATGTTACTAATAAAATATAGTACATACTGAATATGTACTATAATAATTACTCTACACTTAATGTATAGGGAGTGTTATTAGAATAAAGAGATTATGGGTGAGTATAGGGAGCAACTACAACAGTGAATGGTTATATTAGAATAAAGAGATTATGGGTGACTTTGTCCTTTACTTTCTTTCCTAAATTTCCATAATGTTGCTTTATATTTTAGCAAAATATATTATGAAGTACGTATTTCATACTTTATACAAAAGATCAAAGCGTGGATTTTTCAGCCATACTATCTGTGTTCAAAACTGGCTCCACCTCTTACTACCTGGATGAATTTGGGTATATTGTTGGCCTCTCCTCTCCAGTTTCCTCATATATGAAATGGAAGTCATTTTATAGGCTTATAGGCTGTGAAGACTCAATAAATTAATGTCTGTAAAAAGTACTTAGATCAGTGGATATTATATGTATGTAAGCGTTATATGTATTTGCTAATTATTGTTGTTTAAGGTAATTTATCTTACTTCATCTATAATTTCTTTTCTGTTGATAGAAGCATTGCAACTTTTCCTTAAATAAAGAGAATATAAAAGTGCTTTTTCATCACTCATTACCTCTGCTACATATGCATCAATTCCTCATAACTCAGGAAAAATTACTGGTAGACTTACATATTTTATACATAATTTCTGCCGTGTTCACATTCTACTTTTTATACAGTATTTCTTGTAAAGTCTTTTAGAGTATACCGAGACACACCAATCGACTTACAGGTATTCACTTGAATATGAGGCTTCAGTGATTATTATTGGGTTACTTAAAATGAAACACTCTACTTTTGTTTTTGCATGAATCTCTGAAATCACCAGAAAACTTTTTTGGCTATTTTTTACGTGCTGTAATCCTGGTCTGTGATAAGGAAAACTTATTATTTTTTTTTTAATGACAACCCATTATAGCCAATTTCATTTCTAAAAATGCTGGAAGCCAGAATTTAACTTTATTTCTAAAACTCCCTGGCACAGAATTTGTTTCCATAGCTATGAGGTATTACAGAAGGACCAAAATTCAAACACATTAAAAATCAGATGTGCAGAAACTTTTAAACAACTTTTTAAAATGAGAAAATAGTTGGAATATTCCAACTATTATTAAAACTATTCCAATTATTAAAACTATTCCAACAGATGAGTAGTGATAAACTGGGTAGAGGTAAACACTAGCAGCAACATGCAGCTATTTCTAAACATTTAGTTAAAACTTCAAATCAGAAGAAAATTGAATGAAACTCTTGACCTCACTGCTTTTTATTCATACTATCTCTACTCAGAGACAATTGCTTCTGAGATCAGCTTTTTAAAAAAGACTTCTAATTCTTTAAGTAGTGTGCTTCTACTTTACTGGTTTTTTTAAAAATTTATTTACCAGTGTTTTCTAATCTGACAAATTTGGCAAGTTAGTGCATTTATATGTATAATAATTACTGGTATATTTGGAGTTATTTCCACAATATTATTTTGTGTTTTCTTTTTTGCCATTCAAATGTTTTTCCTTCCTCCCACTCTTTTCTGCCCTCTTGTATTTATCAAGCTTAAAAAAATTATTCCTTTTCAAAAATCACTTATTTGCTTTTCTAGTTTAAAAGTTGTAATTTGTATGTCTGCTGGTTACTTTAATTAATACTCTTACAGTGATTGGTTTTCAAATGGTAAACCAAATTTCAAATTTATAATAGACATATAAATCCAGCTTGGTCATGATATAGTATGATTTTCACATACTGCTGCTTCAAAGAGGCCAATATTTTGTTTAGAATTCTTGGCACCTATATTTATGGTTGAGATTTGCCTATGACTTTCTCTTCTTTTTCTATCATTGTTGAAATTTGCTAACCAGGCAGTGTTAATTCTTAAAATCAGTTGAAATAATTGAGTAGTGGAGCACTTTTTCATTTCTCTGGATGTGTTTGTCTACAATTAGAATTGTTTTTACTTAGAGAAACAGAACCCAGCAGTGAAACTATCTAGTCCTAGAGGTTTTTTTGGTAGACAGTTTTAAATTATTGGCTTGATTAATTTAATATTAAAACCTATTCAGGTGTTTTATTTTTTACTGTGTCTATTCTGATGAGATGTTTTAAGAATATATTTATACCTATAACTTGAAAAATGTGTTTGCAGAATTTCTTTTTCCTTTTTTGTTAGAAAAGGTCTTGCTATGTTGCCCAGGCTTGTCTTGAACTCCTTGGCTCAAGCAATCTTCCCGCCTTGACCTCCCAAAGTGCTGGGACTGCAGGCATGAACACTGTGCCCAGTCCTATTTTTAGGATTTCGGTTGTTATATTAACTTCTGTTGTTTCATGATTTTATCGTGTATTTGTTTTCTATTTTGTTATACCTTTTCCACTGCTTTATCTCAAAGGAATTTGTCATGTCTTTTGTGTGTTCCAACTATTTTTGTCACAGGTAGCAGTAGCTTGCTCACTTGTTTCTCAGTGTTTTCATAAAATTACCTCTGCATAGACAGTTTTCCGTTCTGAGGAAGCTCTGAATTAGTTGAAACAAAGGCAAGGCCTGTGTCAGTCCTTCAGAGAGCCCCCAGACAGGTCAAAACAGACTAACACAATTCCTCCAGAATAAGGTCCTTTTTGCTCCCTCTGGTACCAGGGACCCACACGAAAAATGTGGACTGCTGTCTTCAAGAGAGTCACTGAGCTGGAGTTAAGTATAAATTAAAATGCCAAACTACTGTGTGTAAATTGCCTCTTTCATAATTAGGCATTCACTTGATTAGTAGAAACCTTTGATGATTTCCAAAGTTCTGACAAATTTAATTCTGACAGTTTTTTTCCCACTCTTTGGCCCACCTTTCTTTGAAATTGTTTATCCTCTAAAAAAAATTTTTTTTTTGAGTTGGAGTCTCACTCTATCGTCCAGGTTGGAGTGCAGTGGCATGCTCATGGACACTGTAGCCTAGACCTGCTGGGTTTAGGCAATCCTTCTGCCTAAGTCTTCCATGTTGCTGGAACCACAGGTATGTGCCACCCCATCCGGCTAAATTTTTAATTTATTGTAGAGATGAGGTCTCGCCAAGTTGCCTAGGCTGGTCTCAAACCCTGGGTCCAGACAATCCTTTTGCCTCTGCCTCCCAAAGTGTTGGGATTACAGACATAAGCCACTATGCCAGGCCTATCTTCTAACTTCTTGTGATGAATTCCTAGCTCATTTATTTAAGGCTGTATATTTTCTTGACATAGTATTTTATATAAATTATTTTCAGTCTACAAAAAGAAGTGGATCTGAATGGAGCACAGGGTGGGCTATGGGGGTTGCTGTGATGTGCTTCTTAGATTTCCCTTCTAGAAGAAATGACTTCTAGAAGAAATCCCCTCAGATGCTGAGTCCTTCTGGCAGAAAGTCTTCAGCTCTAGGTCTCTCCAGGAACTGTTGACAGTTGCCTCATTCAAGGCTATGCTTCCTTCCTTTGGCACTCTGTTTCCTGTACCTTATTGACATAGGCTATAAATCCCTGACTCTTTCTCCCCCACTTAGGACAGTGCTGAAGGGTCAATTTTAAAACCCTCCGTAGAATAATTCGAGGTTTCAGTTCAAATTTTATCATTGCTAGACTTCTCCTGCTACCCAATATTGTTTTCTTTCTACAGATAATGATCTTAAGAGTTTTCTTTCAAAATTCTCTGGCAGAGTAAACTCTGTGTCAATCTTCTTCTCAGGAATTAAAGTATGAAGAAATGCTTCCTGGAGGAATTGATAGCCTAAGAACTAAAGTACTAAGTGTACATGAGAATGTATGCAGTAATTACCAACAGTCCATATTGTTAGAGGGTAGATGGTGTGTGCATGTGTGTGTGAGAAAGTGAAGTCATAATGGGGAAGTATGGCATATCAGAGATCGACCTAGAAAAGCATACTTTGGCTAGATAACAAAGGATCTCATAATCTACTTTGAAAACTTTGGGGCCTATGATACTAGTATCATAGCTGTAGATGCTAGGAACAGTACATTGATGAAAAGAGCTAGGTGGAACTCTTTGCCAGAAGAATCCAAGAAAATGAGGGGTGCTAGATTTCATTCAAATAATAAGGAAATGATTATATCTGGAAGTGTGATAGCAATTAACCAACAACAAATGTTTGCAGATAGAAATAATCACCAAGTGATTATAAAGTCCCAGTTCCTCATTCAAAGACCATTTCCCTGTTGACTTAACCATCAGGATTCTGGAAAATGTTTTCACTACACTGGGGCCTTGTAGTTCCTACTTTTAGGTTTGCAGACACATAGCACCCATAGGGAAAATTCTGCACATTGTCAATTTTCAGATATGCAACCAGGTCACTGCTGTGTTTTATTAAAGGCATAAATCTGAACTTGTGCTGAATATATACCAGGGAAACATGATTTGCACATCTTTATAATATAAAAAAGTTACTCCAGTTCCCAAAGGCAGCCTACTTACTGTCTCATTAAATGATCAACACCACAGTAATAGTTTCCAGTGGGTGATATCAGTGACAGTTCTGAGTCTCCTATGCTTTAAATCCAGTGGAGCATGCAACATAATTATAAATAAAATCCAAGATATTACCCACTTCTTCAATTGTCAATAATTCCTCAGATATGAAAAAAATGCTGACTTGATTATTACAAAAACTACAGTTAAAAATTAAGCCCTCTGGTTAGAAATCTCCAAGTATTAAGAGTATCAGAATAGGCGTTGGTGGCAGAAGGAGAAGGAGAAAGAGAGGAAAATGAAGGGCTAAGTCTACTTGTGCTTGATTGAAGAGAAAAATTATGTTTTTCTGAAAATTTGAGCATGTACTTCAAAGCTCTGCCACCAGCAGAAAAGTCAGCAGAGTCACTTTGATAATGCAGTCAACAGAATGAAGCAAATACTGTTGCATAATACAATACTTCAAAAGCAGTATTGCAACTCCTGAAAGACAAACTGCTAACTTTACCAGTTCAATGTATCCAGGCGCAAAAAAGAAAGAAAGAAAGAAAAAACAAAAGAGTTTGTGTGTAGAATTTTATGAAAATAACTGGTAGATAAAGTGATATTTTGTGGTCTATATTAGGATCAAAGTAGAGTGGCTGCAACAATGAAAATCACAATTTAGTAGCCTCACACATGAGAAGTTATTTCTCACTGATGTAGTAATCCAACATGGATTAGTTACCTGTTTCCATCTACCTACAAGGGAAACTGGGAATGAAATCTTTGTTTGTGAAGCTGCTTTCCAAGGTCATCACTACATTCTGGCAATTTTGGTGGGCAGTTAACTCTCTCTTCCACAAGGGCCATCACTCTAGAAATTAGTAACAGACCCCTTCTTTGATTTACTTTTCTGATAATTTCTACATTGGGAAGGCCATATCTAATTATGTCAAATCTGCATCTAGAAATAAAGACCATTGTACTCAGTTCAATTTGACACAAAAATATAACTTATAATTAAGGATTCTATTTTGCTGAGATGATGTGCTAGATTCTGTGAATAATGATAGTAAGATATTGTTAGTAGCCTTAGGAAATTCACAGAGAATATGTCCTAAGGAAACTCTAATTCCAACACAATGTAGTACATGCTAGTCTCGTGTGAGAGTCCTAGAAGTTTACTCTTTCTATATTTGACCGAGGCAACATTCATTAGAGGATTAATTGTCACAACCTCAAATACATTTGTAGCCAACATCTGCATTATTTATGTTGTATCAAAGGATGAAACAAACTTTATAAAATCTTAGGAAATCTCTAAAATGTAAGCATGTAGAGAAATTGAATCTGCATCAAAATTGTTTGATTTTTAAAGACAACTCTTCTCAACTGTGTCTTTCCAAGGTGGAAAACAACATCAAGCAGTCAGACTAGCCAATGTCATGTTACATCTAACTCCATAAAGTAACAAACTCACTCAGTCTTTTTTCTTTTTGAGTTGGAATCTCACTCTGTTGCCCAGGCTGGAGTGCCATGACACGCTCACGGCCACCGCAGCCTTGACCTGCTGGGCTCAGGGGATCCTTTCACCTCAGCCTTCCAAGTAGCTGCAACTACAAGTGTGCTCTACCACGCCCAGCTAATTTTTTGATTTACTGTAGAGATGAGGGCTCACCATGTTGCCCAGGCTGGTCTCAAACCCACAGGTTCTGGTAATTCTCTTGCCTCAGCCTCCCAAAGTGCTGGGATTATAGGCTTTGAGCCACCGTGCCCTGCCTTCAGTCAGTCTTCAATGAACCAACTAATAAACAATACTTTGTTTCAACAAATGTCATTATACATAATTATTCATCCTTTTTTGTACTTAGTTCAATCAGTTTTGCCCAGCATTTAGGAATTTGGCATGTCCAGTAACAGCACAACTGCAGGCATGTAATGCAGAGTTTGTCTTGCCTATCTCATTACTTCTATTTTCTTCAATGGCCTCCACAGCCCGGATGAGCTGCTCCTAGTTCTATTCTCACACTTTTTGATAAAGAATCAAATGCATTTTGTATCTTCTTATATAACTAGATATTATAATGGAAAGATACTAAGCCCAACGGGCTTTGAAACTGCCACTTTATGAACTGAAATATACATTCAACCATTCAGTGTCTCAGTAGCCTTTTGTGTGAATTCAGAGTTTCCAATTACTGAAGTTCCAAGGTCCTATATATCCTGTTTGGCAAGTCTATTATTCCAATATATTTCTGTATAATTATGTTGACTATGCAGGGAATTCCAAAGTAAAAAAAAGGTCTAGTGGATATAGGCTATTTCAACAATCATCTTTTCTTTTTTTTCTTTGAGTCATGCAGGCTGGAGTGCACTGGCACACTCATGGCTATTGCAGCCTCGACCTACTGAGCTCAGGTGATCCTTCTGCCTCTACCTTCTAAGTAGCTGGAACGACAAGAGTACACCACCATGCCTGGCTAATTTTTTTGATTTATTGTAGAGATGAAGTCTCACCAAGTTGCCCAGGTTGGTCTTGGACCCCTGGGCTCAGGCAGTCCCCTCACCTAAGCCTCCCAAAGTGTTGGGATTATAGGCAAGAGCTGCTGGCAGGCCTCAATAATAGTCCTTCTTAAATTTAAATGTAAATATAAGGGAATAATACATTAATTAAAAGGTTTTTCTTTCTTTTTTAAATGGTAACTTGTTACTGCTTGTTCTTTGGCCTTCTCTGTGCTTTATCTTGCTTCTTATCCCTACAAAAGCAAATTATCAACTACGTGAAACTTATTCCATGAGCTACATGGTTAAAAACATTCACAGTTCTCATGTTTGGCAACATTCTACTGAGGAAGATAATGTATTTAAAATGAATAATAGTCTTGGTTTTAGAAATGGTTCCAATTTTGGATCCTTGGCAGGGTTAAACTTCTACTGGAAAATAAAATTAGCCAAAGTTGTAGCTCAAAATCTTTTGAAAGATTAAACTATGGAACTTACTCTAATGTATTCAAGGTGTCCATATACTTTGAGTACAACTAATAATAAGCTCCCTGGAAAGTATGTTGAAGACTTGGGCAGATTATCAAAATTCAACAAAATCAACTTCATGCACATCCAAGTCTACCATTTCCAAAATAGATCGGAGGATTTCAGGTTTATCATTTCACTTGGAATGTTAACTTTGGGAGTGTGGGAGGCATTTTTCATAATCATAGGGAAGGGACAATAAGCTTGCCTCCCACATTCAATGTGTATCCTCATGCTGTTTTATCTTCACATCTGAAATTCAAAGTAGCTTCCTCCAAAGCAAAAGGCCACCCAGGAGCCGAAATGAAAGGAGTATGTGGAGGAATTTGTGGTGAAATGTATCACAGTCCCTGAAAACTCCCTTTCCTGTATTTTCTGGAAGTGTTGGGTATGCTCTACCCACCAAACTTAACCTTCAGGATTTGTGGAGCAGGACTGTATTTTCCTCAGAGTGGTGGAGTTTTAAAAGTGATAAAGATATGACTTTGCTCTTCCATTGTCGGGAGCCGCAACTCCTAACAGAAGGCAAAGTAAGGGTTACCTGAAAATGGGAAAAACACTGGCTAAGAGCAAAGCCCCAGCTAAAGCGGTGGTGCTGGAAGCAAAGCCCCATGGATCCCATTGATAGGCCCCTTTGATCTCTAGGAGTGCGTGCATAAGACAGAAAGTACCCCTTTCTGGTGACAAAGTATTAACTAATAATAGGTGAGAATGATATATTAGTGAAACTAAGGCTTGAGACATGAAAAAGGAACAACAGCAAAAACACAGCTATTAGAGACGCTAGAGAATGCTTAGTTACCCTCGTCTCCATGAAAAGTAAAACCACTGTGTATAAAGAAAATAAAAGAACTTTCCCATTCTTTATTTTTAATGGTTAACAGACTCTATACTAAAATAACATCTTAGACGGGTAAGATGGAGGAAGAAGTTTGTGAGAACTGAGACAAGTCAATCCTGAGGGCAGCTGCTTTTAAACATAATTTAAGAAAGTATAGACATAGTAGATATAAGTTTGTAAGAGTAAAATGATCTAGTAGTATAAGTATAATAATATAGGAGAGAATAGTTAAGTAGATAAAAATAGAATAATGATTAAAGATAATTAGATAAAAAATAATTAAATAGAAAACAAATATAGGATATAAGAGTAGTCAAGTATAATTCATATAAAGGTTGTTAAGCATTATTAGATTATGATTCATATAAGTAAAATAAGAATAAAGATAGATACATAATGGGAAAGTTTATAGGAAATAATTAAGAAATAATAAAATTAGTTATAAGAAACAATAAAATTAGTTATAGATGTAAACGCCAACATATTGCTGCTAAGTTACATGTAAGAATTGTTAGAAATATGATATAAAAGGGGTAAGGGTTGAAAGGTTACAGTTAATTATTTTTAGCAAAAGTTGTTTCGTTCCTGTCTGTTGGTTTTAACATAATGGAAACAAAAAAAGAATAGGGAGAAACAAATAAATCATTGTACGTTTGATTATAAAAGAAAACATAATGTAAGCTTTTGTGGGCATTATGTGTGAGGGGGTTTATATAATGCCTTATATAAACATGTGAAAATTGAATAAACTTTGGAAGAGTCCCGAACTCGACCCAGGGAGTTGACTTATGTCTTCTTCCTTTGCCGCGTCTGATTCTCTCGCCTCAGGCCCTAACCCTTGTGTTGGAGCTGGACTCTAACATTCCATAGTGCAGAAAAAAGAATGAAAGTAGTTCAGATCATGAAAATATTGCTAGTAATAGTCCATCACCACCTAAAGTTCATAGAAAAGGTTTAATTTTCATAACTGAGTAAATAAACTTTTTATTCAGGAAGTATAGAATTTCCAGCAGTCATTTTCAACTAAGGAGGTGAGATGGGAGTTATTTTAGAACTACGAACTACTTGAGACATTTTTTTCAAGTCACACATTCTCTCCTCTCAATAGGCCTGCTTTTTCCTGAATATTCTAGCGCATTCTTGCCAGGGGGTTAGGGGGTACAGCAGGGACACAATCTGCCACTGTGATCAATAGCTACTTATAAGAATAGAGAGTTGTAACAGGCTCGGTGGCTCAGCCTGTAATCCCACGCTTTGGGAGGCTGAGATGAGTGGATTGCCTGAGTCCGCGGGTTCGAGACCCACCTGTGCAACTTGGCAAGACCTCATCTCTACAATAAATCAAAAATTAGCCAGGTGTGGTAGCACAGGCTTGTGGTTCCAGCTATCTGGAAGACTGAGGCAGAAGGATCGCCGGAGCCCAGTAGGTTGAGGCTGCGGTGGCCGGGAGCGGCCACTGCACTCCAGTCTGAGTGACAGAGTGAGACTCCCAACTCAACAACAACAACAAAAAAGAATAGAGAGTTGGATCTCCTGGATATTGGGATGAGACAAAGGTTGAGAAACACAGCTCTTCTGTCTCGGAGCAATATTTCTCAGCAGTGTTCCCTAAATCTTAGGGGATTCATAAAGTTAGTAATGCAGACCTGCAGGCCATGTTCGTTATTTTTTAAAGCAACTTTATGGAACCTGTATATCTGCTGACAGTAAAGCCGCTCCAGCTGCTGGCTAATACCCTGTCTCTTGTCTTCAAGCTAAAACTATATCAACTCATGGTAATATGCTAACTATTGCAAGCTGTTTGGAAGCTCCGATGAGCAGTTACATGCTCCTTAATGAATGAAAATGGAAAAATAAAATCTGGTCATTTGATAGAAGGAACATTTTAAAACATGAGACACAGAAGAAAAATCATTAAAAGATCACATGGCAGCTAAGTTTTGGAAACCGATAACCTAAAATGAGACAGAATTGAGCATGGGGGAAATAAATATTGACTTCTCTTTAATCAATAACTTCTTTATTAACAATAACATGCACATGTGTAAATATAAATGCACAGATATGCACATTGTTTTAAAATAGATAAGGCGAAGAAAGGATGACAAATCTATTAAGAATAAAGTTCTCTATATATTGGCAGCTGTAATCATTTATTAATTTTAATTTTGATCTGTTAGAATTACTCATGTTTTATTTACATTCAGTAGGTTTGAATTCCACACCCTTGCACTTCCTGGGATGGGAGCTGTGGGTAGTGAGATTGTGGGAGGCTCAACTTCAGAATGTATTTTTACAAAATTCATATCGTCAGCAAGTTCTGGGTCTTATGTAAGGTATGAATGCTTATCCTTAAAATATATAGCTGCAAATACAAGACTCAATATAGTTCTTACTACTTTTCGGCATAATGAGTTATAAATTATGAATTAAAGTCTGGGTCTCTTTCTTTTTATTATAGAATTAGCAAAAATTTCCACCAGCAAATCATTATTAGGAAGGTTGTTGTTAAGGTAAGAAAATCATAGCTGTAGGAAAACTTAGACGTTACCGATTTTAACTGGAAAGTTATTTGTCTTTTTCTCTGTCTTCCTCCTAATTTCAATCAGAAATGGAGGAAAAGACAAAAGGTGACAGAGCTTTCTTAAATGGCAGTGAAGGACACAGGCATGAGAAGGTGACACAGGTTCAAGATGAACAAGGATGTAGTCTGTTGATCTGATCTCTAAAGTAAAATAAAAGAAGTGGATCTGCTATTTCTTCATAGAAGAAGAATGTCTTCAAATTCTAAAACTGCAGTGTATTCTAGAAGAATTCTGCTTTTTATAACAATCACCAACAAATTCTTGAGATTCCAGGTCATCCTTTTAAGGAGCTTGAACAAAGGACAAAAATATACTATCAACATCAACCTCAGTTCATTGACTTATTTATTTAATAATATTTTGGCATTCCTGAGGCTGATACTAAACTATATTGTTTTCACTATTCAATTAGTGGTCATAGTGGAATCTATATTTTAACACACAAAGGTTGGGTAGAGAATGACAGAAAAGAAATGATGAAGGCCAAATATTTGCATTGTGAAATAACATTACATGAACTCATCTTTTTTGAAATTCTACCTTATCTTTCCTGTTTCCATAGTGATGCACGAGTAATCATTGGAAACTCAAAAACAATTTAGCAGGTGTATAATATATTTACTCTTGTCAATGTGATTTTGTCTGGATAGCAGAAGAGAAAGTCCAGGGGTCAGTGACTTGAGGACCAACATAACATAGATTCTTTATTCTGTGGTTTATCTAGTCAGAGGGCACATAAAAAGCCAGGAAAGAGGTTTTCCTGGTTTATATGTGGTCTGAGAGTCTAACTTACAGTCAGTCAATGACTTAAAAAAACAGCTGCAGGGAAGAAATCAGGGATCATTGTCCCTCAGTCAGCAGTTCCAAAATTATACTCATCCTACTTTGAACTTAGTGAGTTTTTTTTATCCTCTATATCCTTCCTTTTCATCACAACACTTAACCTTGTATTCTGTCTGCACAGTAGCCACTCAACCATGTAAGCAGTTTGGAAGCAAGATTAATTGAATCTGCAGTGGGAAAAATAGTGGTTGGATGCCTTCTGAATACACCACTGTCTTCACATAGGACTCTTCTTCTGATAGTAAGACCAGCCCACTCCTATGATGGACAGGTTTCTAATGGGTGATTTTGACTTGCAGAGCCTTAGGCCTGGCTGAAACTTTTTAGAGACATGCGGCAGTGTGAGACTCTTCCTATCAACTTTCCTTCTTTTTCCCTCCCCTTCAGCAGGGAAAAGACTTGCCTTGTCTTTTCTCGGAAGGTTTTCTCTGCCTCCTCCAGCTTCCTCCCATTTTCCCCTCAGCAGGGTTGTCTCCAATAAATCTCTTGAGGGTCTACTACTACAGTCTTGACATCTGCTCCTCGGAGGACCTGAGCTAACACAGGAAGAAAGTTGAATTTCTCCCATGGTTTACAGCTCTAAATCTAAATGTAAAAGTAAATGTAAAACACACTAGGGGAAACCAAGGAACAAAAGGCAGATATTCAAATAGTATTCCTAACCATGCTTGACCATCTTCTCACTTTCTCAACTCCTCTGCCTCTACTCAGCTCTAGGTAGGGGTTGGTCAACTTACTCTGCAAAAGGCAAGATAGCAAACGGTTTAGCCTTTGCAGACAATGTGGGCTTTGCTACCACTACCAAATTCTGCTATTACAGAGCAAAAGCACCCATAGGCAATGCATAAATGAATGGGCATCCTTGTGTTCTGATAGAACTTTATTTACAAAACAGGTGGTAGGGTATCTTTGGTCTGAAGGTCACAGTTTGCTGACCCCTTGTCTTTCACATTCATTTTGGAGATTGCCTTTGACTGACTTATTCAGTCACTTATTTAGGCCCCAGAAATGGAGAAGATCATTTAAGCCAAAAAGAACAGGAGGCTCTATGTTCTTCATTGGCAACTGCAGTTTTAGAAATACTTCATTCTACAGTCAGCACTTGAGGTTCTGTCCCTACGGATCTTGTGAGTGTTCCACAGTGCCCCCTCTCCAGTTCGTCTTCATTCTGCTTACAAATTGCTGAACATCCCATTTCTACACTAACAAATGAAGCTTCATTTTTCTTGTTGCTGGAAATTATATTTAAAACTGAAATATAACAAGAGGATGGCTGCATTCTACAAAATCTTCTAGCAACTACAATAGGAGTCACCATGGCAACTCATATTTTTGGAGGATTAAAGCATTTTGGAGTGGAAAGTGATAAGTAAAAAAATGTTGCATGCAGCCAACCTAGGTTTTGACTTTAGCTAGAAAGACACTCTGAAGTTTTCCCAGAGGCATAGGGTTTGAGAAAAAGGAAGCAGAACTGATAAAGGGCCTGTGACCCCAAACAAATTATGTATAGGGGGTGAATCAATCAAGTGACCACAGCTGCAGGTGAGATGGTAAGATTTCACTTCCCTGATTATAATTCACTGGTGGTGAACATAATATTTTGTAATTAGTGTTTTATATATGATACTGTTGCTTCATTTATCACCTTGCTTGGATATTACATCTGGATTGTACTGAGAGAGAATTTAAAAAAGGGTACTGGGCCTACTTGAATTGCCTTTGGCACTAGTTGTTCCAAACACAGAATGGAAGAGAATGACCTCAGGTCTTGGACAACACGGGAAGGTGGCAACAGCAACCTTGGCCCTACCTCTTGAAAGAGATCTGTGACTCAGAATGGATTTCCAAACCTTCTCTTTGTCTTCCAGCACTTTCCTTTCATCTCTTTGTCCTTCCCTCCCTCTTAGTTCTTGAGGATTGAGGCAAGGCACAGCCCAGCCTGCAAAATAACTAACGGGCATAAAGCTTCATTTACACAAAGGTCCTTTAAAAATGGTGACAATGCGCAGCACATTCAATGAAGCACCATAAATCTAAGGGTTAATTGTCAAATTAATGACAACATAGCATTTGATTAACATAAATCGTTACTGATCATAATAGTTATGAAGTGGCAGACTAAGAATGAGTACAATGATTACTAAAATAATATTTCATTTGATTTTTATAACATCCTGCATAGTTGCCTTTATAGATTAGTAAATTTAGGCTAAGAGTATAATTCTGATTAAATAATTCTACCACAGTAAACTAACAATTTATAAAGTTGAAATTGTTTGCTAGTCTTTTGGTCTCTAACACCTGAGATGGAAGGGTTAGGCACAAGCACTCTGAAACCAGATGATCTGGATTTGATTTCTACTCCTGACTCTTGTGTGGTAAGTGATTGAACCTCTCTGTGTCTGCCCCAAAGAGTCATTAGGAGGATTAAATGAGAAGCTTTTAAATAATATTGAGAACCATGATTAGCATAAACATTACATTAGTGTTTGTGAAAGAAATAAATATACCACATTGCTTCTAAAAATTTGAATAAATTAGCTAGCTATTGATCTTTCTAAACTTATTTTTCTATTTATCTGCAAAAAGGAAAGAATAATAATACTCACTTTTTAGACAATTGCAAGGCTTAATGAGAGTGAATAAATGACCTTTATATAGTACCTGGGATTTATTAAGAGCTAATAAATCTAGCTACTATATGCTAGCTACTATAACTGCTTTTGTTATGTTATCTTTTTTAAAAAAATTTTTTTTAATTTTAAAGGTGTGGAGTACAATTCAGGGTTAAGTAATCTTGTGTGACATAAAAATTATGCAAATAGGTTGATTTGAGAAACATTAAAATTGACATGTGAATGGCTAATATGAATAATGTATGATATTTTAAAGTTCTTAGGAGAACACATATGTTATTTAAACAATCTGGTTGTTTGCAAAATAATTTCAACAACATTTTAAGGACATTTCTTCTCATAGAGATACATCTTGTTCAGGTGTTAGAAAATTTAACAATAATAGAAAATTGACTGAAAAGATACTAGACTCAAAGGAGACTGATATATAAATATTAAGACCTGGCTTAAGTGTTGGAATTTTGACACATCAATAGAACAGTAGGTTTTTAAAACTGCTAAATGAAGCCGGAGTTCTTGCAACACAGAGCACCTCTGCATATGTTGGGAACTAGTGAAACATCCTGAATGGCTTACTAAAAAAAGCCCAGAGGAAATTCCTACAACCTACAGGAAAAGCTGCAAGTGTTGACCACAACAAGCTGCCACTATGAATGTGTCAACCCACAACCACTGTAACCTGGGAAGACCTAGGGCTCATGCCTGCTTCTCCTCCCTTTCTCTCTCCTTCACTTATACTGGACTTTTCTTAGTTTTACCAGTTAACCACCCTTGTCCTCACTTTCAGGCCTTTGCTCATGTTACTATCTTCTGTGGGAATGGTCTTTTCTCATCACTTGGTTGACATTTTTTTATCCCTTTCTCCTAGCTTGGCAATCATTTCTTCAAAAAAGGGTCTCCATGGTCCCCCAGATGAAATTAGACTCCTCTGAAATATACTCCCTGTATTTTCCCCTTAAAGAACTCACTTCTCTTATTATTGTTGTTGTTGTCATTGTTATTATTATTATTAATATTATTATTATTAGATTCAGGGTCTCACTCTGTCACTCAGGCTGGAGTGCTATGTCACAATCACTGCTCATTGCAACCTCAAACTCCTGGGCTAGAGTGATCCTTCTGCCTCAGACTCCCAAGTAGCTGGGACTACAGGCATGCACCATGATACCCAGCTACTTTATAACATTTTTTTGTAGAGACAAGGTCTCGCTACGTTGCCAAAGCTGGTCTTGAACTCCTGGGCTCAAGCAATCCTTCTATCTTGGACACCCAAAGACATGAGCCACTGCACCTAGCCTCTTTTACAATTACCTGGCCTCTTTTACAGTTACTTTTTTTTGTTATCGTATATTTTTTTTTTGAGTTGGAGTCTCACTCCGTCACCCAGACTAGAGTGCAGTGGCCGCTTCCGGCCACCGCAGCCTTACCTGCTGGGCTCCAGCGATCCTTCCGCCTCAGCCTTCCAAGTAGCCGGAATTACAGGCATACGCTACCACACCCGGCTGATTTTTTTTGATTTATTGTAGAGATGAGGTCTCGCTGCCTAGGCGGGTCTCGAACCCGCGGGCTCAGGCAATCCACTCACCTCAGCCTCCCAAAGGCGCGGGATTACAGGCTGAGCCACCGAGCCCGGCTTATAGTATATTTTAAAGTAACTGCATGCATTGAGATCAGATAAACTTCTGAGGAGCAGGCACCATGTTCAGTCTGTATTCTCAGCTTGTATTCTCACATGCCTGACACATAGTAGGAGTTCATTAAATATATATTTAATTGAATATAAGATTTATTGATTGGAAGACACTCCATTATTTCATATACCCCCAAGAAAGGATTTCTTGTGAATTATCTATGACATATTTTTTGAAATCATTGAACATTTTAACCCTATAGTTATTAGATTTCATTACATTTAGTCTTATTTAATCATAGATTTTTTAAAATCATATGTCACTCTTGTGCATATATATATAAAAGAAAAAGTGAAATAAATGTACTAGTATATTTCTAGAATGTCTTTTTATTCAGAACCTGACTCTTATGAATTATTTTTTCATACTTAGTATAGGTATCCCCCCCAAAAAATAAATATGCCCTGTGCCAGCAAAAGCATTGGTGATGGCATATTTCTTTTTTTTTTTTTTAAATCATTCTCTATTGCCTATGAGAATTTCTTACAAATTTAAGAACCATTTCTCAGATATTTACATAATCATGGAGAGGTAAGGATAACCTTATCGTGACTGCTGCAGGGCCAAATTGATTTTAAGGTGCATCCCATTTATAGGAACGTTCAAAGTGAAGAAAAAGTGAAACTAAACATGGCATTTGCCAAATAAATTCTGTGAACTATAGAAATACAAGTAAGAAGCTCTATGCATGCATGTAGGTGAGTTAGTAGGTAAGTAGCCATATTTTGTGTTCAGTATGTCTATGAAAAATGAGATACCCACATCAGATTGTTTATAGACAGGCCTCCTTGAGAACTTTCGAGGTGAAGCAAGGATGTTGCACTTTGCTTTCTTCTGCTCCCTTCATAGGGCTGGAATGAGAAGAGGGAGATGGCTGTTGCTTACATAGAGGAAACTTGGCCATCTCTTGCTCTTGGGCTTTGGCACATCTTTCTTCAGTCTCTTGTCCTCTCACTAGAATGTCTGATTGAATTTATATAGGACATTTAAGATCCCTATTCCGCTAATGCTGGAGGAATCTATAATCTTATCTAGTCAAATTCCCTTATTTTATGTCTTTGATGTCCATAGTGGTGAGAGGAAACTCATTGATAGTCACATGTGGACAATTATAAAGCAGAGTAAACTGAGTAGACACTCCAGTGAAAGGTCTTAGGCTAAATGCAGGGGAGACTAAACTCATGCTGTACATGTCTCTAATACACATGGTTTGAAAGCATCTGTTATGACTGAATTGTGCCCTCATCAAATTCATGTTAAAATCCTAATGCCCAGAACTTCAGAATGAAAATTTATTTTGAGATGGGGCCTGTAAAGAGGCAATTAAGTCAAAAGGCTGTGAGCTGAGCCCTCATCCAAACTTTGGCGTCTTTATAAGAAGAAATTAGAAGATAGAGACACCAAGCATATTTGCACATAGAGAAAAGACAATGTGAAGAATCAGCAAGTCGGTGGCATCTGCAAGTCGAGGAGAGAGGCCTCAGATCTTGGACTTGCATGCAGCCTTTGAAATTGTGAGAGAATAAATTTCTGTTGGTTAAGCCACCCAGTCTGTGGCACGTGTATTTTGTTATGGAAGCCCAAACAGATTAATAGAGCATCTGAATAAGGAAATTTAGAAAGATAATTATAAGGGAAAGAGAAGACATGTATTTCATGTTAGTAATTTACAGAAAGATTGACTATTAGATAGTTTTATTGAAGGAGTCCTGGGGACACGTAATCCTTCCTTCAACCAAGCACTTTTCTTCCCAAGGTATTCAAGGGAGTGATGAGCCAAAGGTGAGACTGCAACACTTTGTTTCTCCCATGGTTTAGTGTTGAATACAGCAGAGAATTCTGTTTTGCTGGGCTGGAGAACACACGGAGGGCTTCTTTCCTTGTCCTGAATTCACATATGTCTCAGTCTCCAGTTGCTTATGCAAGAGGACAGTACACAGAGGAGAAGAACATGTCATATTTTTGGAATTTTCAGGTTCTTTTTTTCTTCATGAGCAAACCTGGTTCATTTCTGTTTCTCCAAAAGTCATACATTTCATCAAAATTTCTATGTTTATTAGTACAGAGTCTTTATACAGATCTTTATACCGAATCCTTATATAGATCTTTCTTTTCTAATTAAAAAAATACTTTATGTTTTTGCTATAGATCTTTTCTTGTTTCTTGTTTTGTCTTCTCCCTCTTTTTTTTCTCTTTACTCTTTGCTGTCTCAAAAGAGAATTTTAATTTCTATGCTATATTTGATTTGCTTTGGAAGCTTCAAAACACCCATCCTCACATGTTGCCACAGCCTCCCAACCTGTTCTCTTCATAGGAGTTCTGTGCCATAGAGATCACACTCTTTTTAGGCTGATCCTCTGATTTTTTTCAATAAGCCTGTTTTAGACCAATGCCCTTTTTCTGAGTCTTCATTATCTTGCTCTAGTCTGTCTTCCAGCTTTTCTTTATAGCTTTCTTTAACTAGCTTGCTGTTTACTCTTCCTTGAAGGAAATAGATCTACATCTGGTGTTTGCAAACAAATTGAGTGTATGGATTGCCTTTGATCCTTCTCACCATTAGCTTGGGTGTTTGTTCTGTTTGTTCAGATTCCTCATAGGCATAATGGGAGAGAAAATTATTGTACATAGTTTCTATTTCAGTTTCCAGAGTTTGGCAGGATTTTGCCTAATATAACCCAGTTGAGGTTCAATCATGTGACAGCCCCTTCTCAAATACTATTTCTTTTTATGTATTGCACCGATTCAAGTTGCTATAGAAGAAAGTTGGGGTAGGGGAGCTTGAGAAGAGGGTGTCACATAATACTCAGAATATTCTAATCCAAGGACTCTTTTGTGAATGTAATTAAGAACTGTTTCTACTTTCTGACCAGTTGTTTTCTGAGCACTGCAGTTTCTATATGGATATAGAAAGACAGATACGATGACCTGGGGGAAGAGGAAGAAAATATCACCTTGCTTGTCAAGCAGAAACTTGACATTGGAATCAAGTGCAGCAGAACTCATGTGCAATATTTTAGTTAGTTCTTATCCCCTTTCTGAGTGGGATAGGCAGAGAGGAAAGAAAAAGATATTTTTTTTTCATTATCTTGCTTTTGCAGAACAACATATGTGCTTTCTTTTCAGAAGCAAAGTATGTGGGGGCAATGACTGTGTTTCCCAGTGCTGTTTTATCATTTTAATTTCAGTTTTAGGCAACTGAAACTGAATTTTCACCCCTTTTTCTGACTTCTATGTGGTCAGTGACTATGCTTGTCTGGCCATTTTACTTCTGACATATTCTCAGTGTCAGGAATATTCTAGGTGCCCAATAAATTATTTATTTAATACATGCATTAATACCACAATTGTTACATAAGTGGAGCATTAAGAAAAACTGAATTAAGAACAATTTGCTGGGAAAATACTTTAAAATAGTCCTCTCTATTATGGTTTTATTAAGCTTTAGTTCCAATTTTTCTTCCTTTGTACCTAGTAATATCTCTCTAGCTATAACAAAGGCTAATAACTTGCTTTATAAACTTTAACATGTGAGAAATTATATTAAGATCAAACGTTTATTCCTCAAACATATATTGAATGCTTATTTATGGCTGGCACTATGAAATGGTAGAATTTCAGGGTGGTTATACATTAAAAAATAATTACAAAGTATTGTGAGATATCAGAGAGTTATGCAAAATGTGAAATGCAATACAAAAGGAGTGATCTTTGAGATCTTAAGCATCTTTAGATAAAATTATGAATAGTTACAGAGAATGGACCTGTAAGGGGCAGAGAACTTCTGGGGAAAGTGGTAATACCCAGAGTCTGGAGTAGTAAAGGGTATTTGCATGTAGTTAGTTGTGATGATCAAGAGGGTGGAAGATAACTGGAAGGGCTTTGAAAATGTGGTTGCCTGTGGATCACTGAGGATAGTCTTCACAAAGAATGTGTGGATGGTACTAGATTCAAAAGGATGGTTGGCCATAAGCCAGAGTCATAATGACTGGGAAAGACATGTGACTGTGGGGTAGTGAGAAGAATATTTGGATAAGAGTTGTATAAGTCTATCATACTCAGTGATCTATCATAGAAACAAAAAACAGTCCTACATATTCTCACTCACAAGCAGACACTGAACGTTTATCGGAATACTATTAGAAAGGGTTTGGCAGTTGCAGAATGCTGCCGGGGTAGGGTTACAGGGGCACATAATATCAATAAGCGTACCTGATCTCAAACCAGGTGAAGTGGGGTCCAAAGGGAGGCCCAAACTTTCCCTGTATGATGACCTGTTATCTACCTAATCCTGAATTATATCCCACACCTTTTTTTTTTGAGTTGGAGTCTCACTCTGTCACCCATGTTGGAGTGCTGTGGCACGCTAATGGCTACCGCAGTCTCGACCTGCTAGGTTCAGGCAATCCTTCCACTTCAGCCTTCCAAGTAACTGGAAGCACAGGCATGTGTCACCTTCTCCAGCTAAATTTTCTTGATTTATTGTAAAGATGAGGTCTCACCAAGTTGCCCAGGCTGTTCTTTGACCTCTGGGCTCAGGCAAAACTCTTACCTTGGCCTCTCAAAGTGCTGGGATTATAGGCATGAGCCACCATGCCTGGACAGTCCCACACCTTTAAAATAAGTAAAAATATATATTTTAGAAAAGTTGCATAATTGGATAAAGCTTTCCTCAAGAAAATAGATTTAAAATTGCATTAGATATGTTACAAGAGAAAGTGCTGAGAGAATTGCTATAGTCTTTAGGAAGAAGTGTGTGTGTGTGTGTGTGTGTGTGTGTGTGTGTGTGTGTGTGTGTGTGATCATCAACACACTTGAGCTAGAGTTGGAGCCATGTTACTGCCTCAGCCAGTCAACATTTGTTTGGTGTCTTTTGGAGCCATAGCTCAAATCCAAGAGAGGAAAATTTCAAATAAAATTAAAGTATAAGCTAAGAATTCTCAGAGAATGGAACAAAATGGAACAAAGTGAATTTGTTAGGGTAACATCATCATAGATTTAAGTTAAAAACCTAATATTAAGTTAGAGATTTAGAGGAAGAGTGGGTCAGGGCAAGGGGTATTCGAAGGCTATAATGTGAATAACTCTCTCGAAAATCATAAAGGACTCTTATTTGAAATGCAGGTCTTATTTCTAGAAACTCTTGTATATACCCCATCATGACTCTGTATGGGGGGCAGCCCCTGCAGATATTGGGGGTCCCTGATAGGAAATATGATGTCGGCGATTAAACTGGAGGGATAGATATTAAAAGAAAGAAAGATGGAGGGATAGAGAGAAAGAAAGAAAGGGGGGAGAAAGAAAGAGACTGGACTCTGTCTAGTGCAGAGGCCGATTGTGTAGGAGGGATAGATATTAAAAGAAAGAAAGAAAGAGATTGGACTCCTGCCTAGTGCAGAAGCCATTTAATGGGACAAACTGTAAGCCTTTTATCCCAAATTTTCACGGGTTAAATCACAAGACTTTCACGTGAACACAAAGCCAGGTGGATGAGGGACATCCCCCACCCACCAGGTGTTTCCTCAGGCATGAGAAAGGACAATCCCAATTAAATCACAAGACTTTTACATGAACACAAAGCTAGGTAAATGAGGGGCGTTCCCCACCCACCTGGCGTTTCCTCAAGCATGAGGAAGGACGATCCCAAAATTATCTCACTGTTCCTCATGCTTGGTTAATGTTCTTCAAAAGCAATACAACAATTCTAACATCATAATATTCTAATAATCAATAACTTTAAAAACTTATGCATACACAACACTAATGACTAACTTAAATCCGAATTCTTTTCTATTCTATGCTAATTCTACCTACACTATAGAAACTCTTAATTATAGCTCAAACGAGTTCCTAAAGAATGTGGCCCAATCCAAAGTATGCGCTGGGCCCTTAGGAATGTGGCCCAGCCCAAAGATCGTGCTGGGCCATTTCTGGTAACTCTAGATAATCATCTATACTGTCTAAAGCTGAAAATAGCTCTCCATATGTATATACTAATTCTACAAAGATACTTTTAAATCTTATAAAGAAGCTTGTATGGTATAGAAGGCTCCCAAATGTGACCTGAGTTTGAATTATATCTAATACCTAAGCCGAAACTGCAGTCTGTGAGAAATGGGAACAGTGGACTCACTCCTAAAGTTAGCCATGCCTGTTGTACATTCAGAGCTTCATGCTTAGATCATCAAAGTTCCGATGAGATGTGCCAAACAGCAAAAAAGGGAAGAGGAAATGGGCCAACAGCTCCTGAACACATTCTAGTGGTCTCAGGGACCACAGCCCACCTTGATCCCTAACGTTCAGGTGGGCCTCCGTGGCCGGCTCCCAACAACTCTGCCAAACCTCCACCACTTTAACCAAAATCAAATTTCACTCCATTGACGTTGAATTAATTTCTTTCAACCCTTACTATAACTTTGGCACAATCTAGGTTTTCAAACCTTTTATTTCTTTATGTTCTTATTTAGAAATGGCATCTATTTTCATGACCTTATACAACAACTTAAATGGTGATAGCATTATATATGTTATATATACACGTACATATAATATATGTATATCTCCTTCTTCAGGTTATTTTAAGATGATAACTTTTATATTTAAGTTGAGAAAGTATAGACTATCCCAGAATGCTCTTGAGATTTTATTCATATAGGTGTTCAGGTGTTCTGTGGATGGAGGAGTACAACATTTTACTGTTACCATGCCTTTTAGTTACCCAAATTACTGCCTAGCCCAAAGTGAGTAATACTGAGTATAGTGCTGGGATGGCTTTCTCAAGGATGATAAAACAGATCATTACTTCAAGTAGTATACAACTTTTGTTGGACAAGGTGAAAAAAGAGCAGGGGTATTATTAAGAATACAGCAGTGTTACAACACTCAAATTTGTTTCTTTGATATATTTTTCATTTCTGGACTTCTTTCCAGAAAGAGAGGCATAGCACTATAACAACCACTAGGGGGCCACTGCTGAAAGATGTTCTAGCCTTTTGCAGGGGTGTTGAACTACTTTCTACTAAAAAGTGGTTGCCTGCTTTAAAAAATTATACACAATTAAAAAAAACACACAATTAGGCAAATTCCATGTCACTTTTTGTCTCCAGGAATATTAATATAATGAATTAATATATTCACTCAGAACTGAGTGTTCTGACGATTTTGGCAAAATGGGAGACTTCATACTGTCTAAAACATAAATCATATAAGCTCACCTGCAGAGACAAACTTCAACAGCACAAATTCAAAGAGGCATCCATTGTGTGAGTCTTTAGGTAACAGATTTGAGATAACATATGCAGCAATATTTTCTATGAGAATTTTTCAGAGGGCACATCCATTTTGTTAAAAATGAAGTTCAATAAATCTGTCGTTTATAAAGGTTGTGGAAATAACATTAAAGTGTCACTAAGGAAAGGTATTTCCTCAAGGAAATGATATGGGTTCAGGAATATTACTTCCTGATGATCTTTTTTAAAGCAGCAATTAAGTTTAGAGACTCCAGAAGAATGGCTAATTAAAATGTTCATTATTTCTTTGATATATGAGTTGTTTAATATGATTCATTGGTAATGCTCAGAGTTGACTTTGAATATTTATTTCATGAGAACCTGTATTCAAAATACATAGATTTTTTTTGAATAGGTATTTTGCACACAGAAAGAGATGAGAGCTCATACAGTTGCATTTTATTCCCACTACAAAGAAGTTAAACCTGAAACCCTTGTCACTTTTTTGAGGAATCCTCATTCACCTTGATCTTCATCCCCTAGGTTTTTTGTTTTGTTTTGTTACTAGTGCATGTAGTTCATTTCTGCCTATCCTTGAATGTTTGCTGTTTTCCCAAAGTTGTTGATAGTACGTCTATATACTAATGTGTATTAATTTAACATAGATTTTCTCTCCACATGGAGCTTAAAGCACTGCACAAAGATTTGTGTGTGTGTGTGTATGTGTGTGTGTGAGTCTCACTCTGTTGCCCACGCTGGAGTGCAGTGGCACGCACGACCACCGCAGCTTCAACCTGCTGGACTCAGGTGATCCTTCAGCCTCACCCTTCCAAGTAGCTGGAATCACAGGCGCATGCCACCATGTCTGGCTAATTTTTTTACTTATTGTAGAGACGAGGTCTCGCCAAGTTGTCTAGACTGGTCTTGAATCCCTAGGTTCAGGCAATCCTCTCGCCTTGGCCTCCCAAAGTGCTGGAATTACAGGCTTGAGCCACCACCACACCCAGCCATTTTTAAATTTTAAATGAATTCAAGATACAGAATTGATAAGGCACAGGACAACTTCAAGTTTTAGGTATTTCAAGTCCAGTATATAATAGACTCATAACTGGATTAGCACCATCTCTAATGAATATGAATTTTCTTTGTCTTCAGGATCATGTAAAGCATGATTTCATCTCTTGTTACAATTCTTCCAAGAAATGCTTCTGGATCTTGATCCCACTTGTTTAAAATTTCTACTGAAAGCTCTGCTCATATCTGTAGTTGATCTGGGTGTAACAGTTTTGACAGTCATTGAATGGAAATGAATTTCTCAACTTTAGATTTTCAGTCAGAATTGTGTAAGTGAGCCAGATGAAGGGTATTTATTTCAGGTTGTCCATATGTAATCGAGTATAACCAGATAATTCCTTAGCATTTAACTTGGAAGAAGTAATTTTGATTAAAAAATTCAAGGTCAGGTGATAATTATTTCAATAGTAGAGGTACTTCAATAAAACTGTGTCCTAATGAGTCTATTGAAATAAATTTATATATGATTGCATGTAAAAGCATTAAGTAAATTGATCCATTTGATGAGATTACTCAATGTTTTCCAATTAAATTGTGGTTACAAATATAATGATTTCAATTTTAATGTAGTTGGTATGGAGCTTTTTGAGTGTGTGTGCTTATTTTGTTATGAATAATGTTCAGCTACCTTTAATTCACCTCCTAGTTATGAGAGTAAAACTGTTAGTAACTTAACAAAGAATGATTTTTAAAAACTTGCTCTGCACATGCTTCTAGTCACCTAGTAACTATTTAAATATATGCTATAGATTGAGGACTTCAGGACATAGTCTTGATTTTCAAATCATTACCAGTAGATTTTTTTCCATTATAAGTTTATTTCTGCTCATTACGGTGGGAGCTATTTTATTAGAAAAGAGCCTCGAGGAAGCATTAATAGTGTAAGAGCAAGAGATTGATGGTGCCATTTGGTTCACAGGCAGTTCCTCTTTATGAATTCCCAATGTGATGAACACAGTGGGCATACATTGAAAATAATCTAGCAGGGCTCGGTGGCTCAGCCTGTAATCCTGTGCCTTTGGGAGGCTGAGGTGAGTGGATTGCCTGAGCCTGCGGGTTCGAGACTCGCCTGGGCAGCAAGACCTCATCTCTACAATAAATCAAAAAATCAGCCGGGCGTGGTAGCGCATGCCTGTAATTCCGGCTACTCAGAAGGCTGAGGCGGAAGGATCGCTGGAGCCCAGCAGGTTGAGGCTGCGGTGGCCAGGAGCGGCCACTGCACTCCAGTCTGGGTGACAGAGTGAGACTCCAACTCAAAAAAAAAAAAAAAAAGAAAAGAATCTTACCATATCTTTAACTATATTCTTGATAATTATCTGACTACTGATACCAAGAATAAATACCTGCTGGGTCCTATGCAAGATATTAGACTTAAAAACCCAGTTATAATTGTTTTGAGATAAAAAACTGAAGAGTGGGAATATCAAAATAGATTTTTGAATTTAAGATAGTTTTCCTTTATAAAGATGATATAGACAAAACCTTTTTGATAAATTAATTGGCAGTTTGTCAAATATTTGAGTCTATCACTAAGGACTGACTCTGAACTAATTGATATTTTTAAAGTATTGTTCTGATTCTTTTCCCCAATGCTTTTTATTTTTGGGTATTGGAGTCATGAAATACCGAGATTGGGGTCTCTAGCATCCCTCAACCTGTGCTGCCCAATGTAATAGTCATTAAACATAGCTATTAAACATCTTTTGTGGCTAATCTGAATTAAAATAGGCTGCAAGTGTAAAACACTTGCTCGATTTCAGATATAATTTGTCAAAAAACATATCTCTTTCATGGTTTAAAAAGTATTTTAATATTTATACACACGTTGAAATAACATTTTTATATATTTGCTTAAAATAAATGCTATATTTCTAGTTTTTGATGTAACTAATAAATAATTTTAAATTACACATGTGGCTCACATTTATTTCTGTTGAATAACATTGCTTTAGACTGTAGAAACACTGTTATAGGATTGTAAAGCCCAGTAATATGATTTGCCTAGATATCAGTGAACACTTGAGACTAAATAACTTTATTAGCCTAGAACAATCTGATAACAAGTGTCTTCCTTTATGTACTTATTCAATTCCTTTCCTTTTCTCCTCTCCTAAGATGTTGATAAGATAATTTCCATTTAAGTCTTTGGTGATTGAATTATTCTTTGTTGACATGAGGATTTTTGAAGCTCTAGCAGTCAAGTTTACATTCCAGGCAAGGATAGAGAGCTATCTGATCATTCAAGTTTAAGGAAAATAAAATTTTCAGCCTCTCTGGTGGGAATGACTTTGAACTAGATGTCAGAGACCTGGATTAGAGCCCTTGCTTGGCATCTTACAAACTGTCTGCATGTTTTCCACTAGACAAATTATCTTTCTGGGAGCCAACAATGTATTATCATATCTATAAGAAAAGGAGAAATCAATAATAGCAACCCAACCTATCCACTAGATTATTGTGACAAATGAGATTATAATTTCATAATGGTAACTCATAATTACCCATAACTATCAGAGAATTTGATAGTTTTTTTGGTATGTATTCTGTTGTGCTTTTATTACCATTCAAACAGTATGCAGACCATACGATTAAATGTATATTTGTTTTATTATGTTTTTTTCAAAGAGAAAAATGTATATACAGTATTTATACAGTAGAGGTCTTGCCAAGTCTACATTAAACTGAGATTTACTTTTACCCTCTGCTCCTGAATGCTAGCCAGGGACAACAACATTAACCATTTCTGTTTTCAGTTCTTCTGGGACTCACCACTACAATTCTAAATAACAAGCATATACCTTTTTCTAGAATAGCTTTGGACAGTGGACAATAACACCCTGCTATGAATGAAAAAGAATTTTGTTCATGAACACCGCTTCACACTTTCCCACCTCTCACTTCCCAAGTTATATAATACATTATTATGATTAGATTAAACAGTATTCATTTCAGAATGTAGTAGTGAGACTGACTTTCCCAAAGAGAGTCTTGGAATATTTCTGTGGGGGATTTTTTTCCTGTGGACATGACAAACCATACCTAGGTATAGTATAGCAAGTCTTGTGCTATTCTACAGCAACATGTAACTTGTGATTAAGATGATAATGACAGTACAAGATGCACTTAAGTTATCATAGCTTGTACTTGCATGAGAATTTTTGTCTACATAAAACTTGGCAATGTCTTTTAGAGAAGAGTGAAAATCTTCCCAATGCCTCCTGATACTCATAATGGGAAATTGCAGGTTGTAATTTATTTTTATTGCTGTCAATCATTTTTGGGATAAAAGAAGTGGGTAGTTCACCTCAAGGGACAGATGTAGTCATCAGTTGACCTTGATCCTGGATGAATCAATTTTTAAAATCCATCTGTCATAAGATAAGGGCAGAATGTGGTGAGTTAGAGAAAATGTCAGGCCTTTTAAATAATTAGAGAAGAGAGACTAAGATGACTGAGGTTTGAGAATAGAGCATGGATAATAGTTTGATTATTAAATAATATTAACTTGAGTAGCAAATAAAGGAACTTTTTTTCTGGAAATCTTTAGATGAATGTTTTAAGAGTGCGAAGCTTTTATTGTCTTGGTAAAATACCTTATTAATTGGGGTCAGCAAGGAGATAGGAGTCATCTCTGATCTCTGGCTAAAAATATCTCCTGAAATAGAACTTGAGCAGGAAATATAATCCTGTGTAATTAAATTCAGTCACTTGAGGATACTAGTTTAAGTATCAATACTGCATGTATTTTCTATTGACTATGTATTTTTCCTGTCTTTATGCATTAAAAGACCAAAATTTAAAAGAAAAAAGATCTTTTGCATCTTTCTTCCATTTTGTGCTTCCATAAGATACTACCAAGATGAAATACAGAGTTTCTTCACTACCTATAGGAAAAGAGCCAAACTTTTCCAAGCTGTTGACTTCTATTTATGTTTCAACCTTATGTACCTAACTGCTTGTCTGTATTAGCTCTCTGCCACATTTAATTTTGTAGTTTTAAAATTACTATTTTTTTGTTCTTGGCTTATATGCTAACCATTGTGCTAGGTAATTTGCATGTATTATTTTGCTCGACCTTCTCAAAACTTTAACATTGCCATTCTAGAATTGAGAAGATAACTAACAGAACCTAGACCTGAACTTGTGTCTAACAGCTCCGAGTTCATCATTTTATCCCACTACTGTGCAGTGTACTGCACCCAACTTGTTCTATTAACAATGCCATATAACTCTAACTTTCCATTTAATCACTTCATTTTACTTGCTCATATTAACACTAAGAGGAAAAAAAAAGAAAGAAAAAACAATCTCCTCCTAAAGCTGTATGACTTATCTTCTATAATAGACAATAAGCTTTAGGGATGACTTATCACTTAAGATGTCTCTTTATAATTTCTGTGCATAAAACAGCATCTTGGACTAGTAGGAGGTAATAAAGCATTATCAATGATGATGTGATGATGAAGATAATAATTATTAACATTTAGTATTTATAGATGATTTCAGTTTCCTTCCTACACACATTTCTTAAAACTTCAAACTTTGGAAACTTCCCACATTTCTCTATCCAGGTACTTTGACTTCAATTCCATGCTTCAAATTCTGAACCTCCACAGAGTGGGAAGCTTAGCTATCAGAACTTTAGAGTCGCTGTTCTTTTTTTTGAAATAAAAATTCAAAAAGGAGTGTACCATATTCACAATAACAGGAGAGAGCTGAGACTGAGCACATATTTTCAAGACACAAAAGTGAAGTTTGATACATTTTGAACCATAATTCTTAGATAATAGAGGTATTAATGAAAGCCTATCTCTTGTAGTATGCACACCACAAACAATGGTGCTGAACTCAGCAGATAAGTGGGCTTTACTGCAGAGCCAAAGGAAGCCTATTGGTGCCTCCTACAGATCTATGAGATCGTCCAAGCTGTTTGAGGTAATTAAATGATATTGCAGTGGGAACAGCAATGTAGTGCCTGACAGTTTTTGTTTTACATGCTCTCATTTGCTTTCTTTTCAGTTCCAAGTAAAACGTTGTAAATTCTGCACAGTACTTACATTTATAATTTAAATACACAGAGCATCTGCAGCAAAAGTTTTCTGCTAAAAGATTAACAGCACATCAAAGAAGCTTTGTCTTTTATCATAAAACACACACACATACACACAAGTTGGGTTTGAATTTATGAGCAAGGGGTTTGCATCCATCCATAAACACGTGATACTGGATCCATCCATAAACACGTGAAAAGACCAGTGAAGACCTGACCCTCAATGTAGATGCATAAGTGAGGTTTTGTACATGAAAACATTCAGGCATCATCTTGTATTAAGTGTGTTTAAACTGAGATGATTCAGGTTGACATTTGACCAACAAGTTGAACATATTCTAGTAACCAAATAAATCCATAATTTAAAAATCTCTAAAACAACTCATCTTTAGTGTCTTCCTCTTCATTAGCAAAACATATCTCTATCAGTGATTCAATCATAGGTGTGCAAAGCACATTGACCTGTCAGAACATATGCTTTCACTTGCGTCAGGCATAAACCCTTTAAATGATAGATTCTGAGAAATCTGAGGGTCTCAGGAAAAGGCCTAGGAAGGCATCTGGTGAAGGAGTGGGCTCAGGACTACTGATGCATTTCTGTTCTAAAGCATTTCAATATTTTAACAGTTAATTAGATAAATATCAACCTTGCTAAAAGCTCACTTATATTAATAGATGGTCTAGAATCATGATGCTTACAAATTTAGATGGTTCTAATCTAGTGGTAGAACAGAAGGGCTTAGAAATTTTCCCAGCTATTGGAAAGAAGACTTAAGCTTACCAATTAGTCTTGAACATAAGTATCAATATTTTTAGCCCTACTAGTCACTGGGAAAACCAAGGAGGGATGTTAACATCTTATGTGTCATAATTATTCATGTGTCATAATTATTTCATTATTTAATTATCTCAGTAACCCCGTAGAAAAGTGTATTTGTTTTCTGGAGCTACCATTAACAACATACCACAGACTGGGTGACCTAAACAACAAATTTATTTCCTCCAAATCAAAGATCAAGGTGTCAGTAAGGTTGGTTTCATTCTGAGGCCTCTCTCTTTGGCTTGTAAATAGTCACTTTCTACTTATATCTTCACATGGTCTTCTCTCTCTCTCTCTCTCTCTCTCTCTCTCTCTCTCTCTCTCTTTCTCTCTCTCTGTGTGTGTGTGTGTTTAAGTGCATATGTGTGTCTGTGTTCTAATTTCCTCTTCTTACAAAGATATCAATTGCATTGGATTAGAACTTACATATTCTAGATAAAAGCCACTTATCAGTCATATTTACTGTAATTTCTTCTGTCTTGCATTTTTAGTTCATTAATGCTCATTTGGAGAGCAAAAGTGTTTTAGTTCTGATAAAATTCATTTTATCACTATGTTTTTTAGTTTTGGTCTTTTGTGTCCTATATAGGAAAATTTTACTGATTCTAAAGAAGCAAATATTATAGAAATGGATTTAACGTTTAGGTTTATGACACGTCCTGAGTTACTTTTATGTGTGGTGTGAGGTAAGTGTTGAGCTTCACTTTTTCTTTCTTTCTTTTTTTTTTTTTTTTTTGTTCTTTTAAAAATATGTGGGAAACAATTCAGTGTTAGGTATACAAACGCTCATTATGCAGGTACCTTTATTGATGAGATGTGCCCCTCCATCCTGGCAGATTCCTACTACCACCAATTCCGCCTCTCACCTTTCCCATGACGGCAGCTTCCCATTACTGCCAACCCTTTTCTTTTCTTTTCTTTTCTTTTTTTTGAATTGGAGTCTCTGTCGCCCAGACTGGAGTGCAGTGGCCGCTCCCGGACACCGCAGCCTCGACCTACTGGAATTCGGCGATCCTTCCGCCTCAGCCTTCCAAGTAGCCGGAATTACAGGCATCCACTACCACGCCCGGCTGATTTTTTGATTTATTGTTGAGATGAGGTCTTGCTGCCCAGGCGGGTCTCGAACCCGTGGGCTCAGGCAATTCACTCACCTCAGCCTCCCAAAGGCGCGGGATTACAGGCTGAGCCACTGAGGCCGGCCAATCCTTTTCTTATAGTATTATGATAATTGTTCAAGGTTCACTTATGAGTGAGAACATATGAGCTTCACTTTTTCTACACTTGCGTATCTTATTATACAGAGCCATTTGTCAAAAAGACTGCCATTTTCCCACTGAATTACTATAGTACTCTTGTCAAAAATCAATTGACTATAAATGTGTATATAAGGGGGAAAGCACATATTGACTTCTTTCTGAAATCTATATTTGTTCTATTGATTAAATTCTACTTTTAAGTAGTGACTTTTTAAAGTATTTTTAAGTATTGACTTTTAAGTCAATAGTGTGCTGTCTTGATTACTGTAGTTTTATATTGTCTGTAAATCTAGTAGTATGAGTCCTCCAACTTTATGCTTTTTAAAAAAAGTCTTAGCTATTCTAAATACTTTGCATTTTCATATAAATTTAGAGCCATCTTATCAATTCCCACAAAAAGGAAAATGATTTGGGTGGAATTGTGATGAATCCATATATCAACTTAGGTACAAGTAAAATCTTAATAATATTAAGTCTTTTAATCCATGATCTGGTATTCCTTAATTTATCTCAGGATCTTGACAGTTTTAAGTGTATAAGTACACATATTTTGTAAAATTTATTCCTAAGAATTTTAAGTGGAACCTCGTCATAATGACAAGCTTCTGCAAAGCCAGAGAAACTATCAAGAGACCAGGGAGACAGCCTATAGACTGGGAAAAAATATTTGCCAACGGTATGTCTGAGGCCTAACATCTAGTATCTACAAGGAACTCAAAGGTGCCAAAAAGAAAAAAACAAACAACCGCAATACAAAGGGAGCAAAATATATGAATAGACACTTCTCAAAAGAAGATGTATGAGCAGCCAACAGATACATGAAAAAAAACGCTAAGCCTCACTAGTCATCAAAAAAATGCAGATTAAAACTACACTGAGATACCACCTAACTTCAGTCAGGATGGCCATCATCGATAACTCAAAAAAACAACAGATGCTAGAGGGGATGTGGTGAAAAGGGAATACTTCTACAGTGTTGGTGGAAGTGCAAACAAGTACAACCTGTGGAAAACAGTGTGGCGATTCCTAAAAAAATCTAAAAATCGATCTTCCATACAATCCCTCAATTCCCCTACTGGGAATATACCCGGAGGAACTCAAATCACTCTATGAAAAATATACCAGCACACGTATCTTTATTGCAGCATTGTTCACAATAGCAAGAACATGGAACCAACAGTGCTGCCCATTGAAAGAGGACTGGATAAAAAAATGTGGTATATATCCACAATGGAATATTACACAGCCATAAAGAATGACAAAATCATGAACTTCACAGCAACCAGGATGGACTTAGAGTCTATAATACTGAGTGATCTATCACAGAAACAAAGAACTGAGTATCACATGTTCTCACTCATAAGTGAATCTTGAACAATTATCATATTATGAGAAAAGAATTGGCAGTAGTGGGAAACTGCCAGGGGGGAGTGGGGAGGATTGGCAGTAGTGGGAGTCTGTAGGGTGGGGCACACCTCATCAACAAGGGTACCTGCATAATGAACATTTGTATACCTAACCCCAAATTGTACCCCACTCTTTATATTTGTTGACATTGTTCTGGTAGTATATTTTTTTTTTCAAATTTTGTTTTTTGTTACTAGCAAAATATGATAGTTGATTTTGTATAGTGATCTTGTATCTTTCAACTATAACACAGTCACTTATCACTTCTAGCATCTTTTTTGTAGACTTCATAGAATTTATGCATGATCCTTTTATCTTCTTTTCCAATCTATATTGTTTCCTTGCATTATTGCATTGGCTATAACTGCTCCCCACACAGAACAATGTTGAATAGATTAGATAAGAGTAAATATGCTTACTTTGTTTTCTATTTTAGAGAAAGCATTTAGATTTTTACTATTTATGTAAGGGTTAGTTGTAGGTTTTTCATAAGTATGTTTTATCATTTTGAGGAAATTCCCTTTTAATCATAGTCTGATAAGAGATTTTATTATAAATATTGTATTTTGTCAATTGCTTTTTCTATATCCATAGAGAGAAGCATAAAGTTTTTCTCTTTTAATCTGTTAATATGTTGAATCACAATGATTCATTTTCAAATATTAGACAATCTTGGATTTCTGGAATAAATCTTATTATTTTTAAAATTTGCTAGATTAGATTTGTCAATAATTAATTAATAGTTTTGGTGTTTATGTTCATGTGGGCTATTAGCCTGTAGGATACCCTTTTTGTAATATCTTTAACTGGTTTTGCTATCAGGGTACTGTCAACCTCATAGAATTAGTTGAAAAGTGTCCATTAAAAAAAATCATTTCTAACTGAGTCTATTGTTATTTATAAATTTTACTCATGGTTAGGGTTCACAATTTACTTTTGGGGGATATGTTTATAATTTTAGATTGAATGATGAATGGATATTTAGAATTTTGTGTTGTTGAGTTGTTATGCTTTATTTTGCTGTCTTTATAAAAGACTTTCAGACTTTGTCTGGAAGTCTGTTAAATATTTTATGTATTAGCTTAATTCTTTCAACGTTAATTTTAAGCTGTAGAAGGACTTATTCAGAATCATCTTCACTCTAGAGGTGTTTTAGAACTACTGCTAAGTTGTGACCATACTGGGGTCATTAATAAAGGTGATCAAGGAGGACTTTTGAATATGGTTGACTAAACCTTTAGTGCTTCTCCCCCCTGTATGAGCTCTAGAACTTTTCAACTTACAACTACCCAGTTACTCTTTCCCAGTTGTTCTTTGTCTGGCTTCATGGAGTTTCACCCTAAGTGTGTTCAATGCTTCCCATTATTAATAGACACAAAGTCACCTATGTAGTTTTTTTTAGGTCTTTCTCTGTCTCCTTCTGTGCTCCACAGAATCCAGCAACCTTGGCTCCTGAAGAAGTGGCTGGAAGTCTAATTCCTCTGTGCCAATCTATGTCTTCTCAAGTCAATGTGACTGTCAGGTTCTAGTTAGGGATTCTCTGCTGTGCAGCTGATCTGGAATGTACCAAAAGTCAGGGCATTCATAGGACTTCCTCATTTTTAATTTTTTTCTGTTCAAGGATCCCAGTCCAGCTATTTCTATTGTCTACTGTTTGAAATAGTTGCTTATTAAAAAAAAAAACTGTTTATAGTGAGATAAGTCTGGTCCAGCTTTAAGTTATGACCAGGGGCATAATGCTTTCATCCCTTCTTATAGACAAGCAAACCGAGACTTATAGAGATGAAGTAGTGTAGTGAAAAACAAGGATTTGGGTGTAGGTTGGATTTCAGATTTTTCCTTTTTTAATAGTTGTATAATCTTGATTAATTAATTTTCTGTCTTGATTTTCACATCTTTAAAATGGCAATGTTGCTGTTTCTGCTCCTGCTACTAATATATTATGAATTGTCTCTAATTGCTACTGTGAGGACTAACTGAAATCATGACTGTGAAGTTTACTGCATAGTCTCTGGCACATATTGAGTGTTGGATAAAGTGTTAACTAACTAGTGATACTGTCCATGATCATTCTGGTAGAATTTCTTTAAAAAAGAAGCCTATGACTTTTCATATTCATATCTTTTCATTTATTTCTAAATGATGGAATTCTTGGTCAGACCTGAAAACACTTTTTAAAAGGCCTTAGAAACTTAAATGATTCTCAGTGACCTTGACTTTGGTCAAATCCTTGACTTCAAGTTCAGGAATGTAATGTTGATGGCAAAGTGAATGATTTCCCATTATTTATCAAAGAGTTTTCCCCTTAACAAGAATTCTGAGCAGAAAACAGGTAGAGTTAAGCTCAAAGGACAAATCCTCTGAGACTAAAGACAAAGTGCACTCGTACTCATTTAGTAGAACATGAAATGTCCTGTCTATGTTTGTGGGAAAATATAAAGAAAAGATATGTGGATAATCCATCACAAATTCTCAGTTTAGGGTATGTATTATAGGTTTAATTAATCACACTGATGGATATATTTAATAGTAGGAAATGATTAACAGTTTTTTAGTCTTGAGGTTATAGTCACAACTTTTTTTGTTTGTTTGTGTTTTTGAATCAGTGTCTCATTCTGTTACCCAGGCTGGAGTGCAGTGGCACAATCACACCTCACTGTAAGCCTTGACTTCCTGGGCTTAGGTGATCCTTTCCCTCAGCCTCCCTAGTAGTTGGGGCTAGAGGCATGTACCACCCATGCCTAATTTATTTTTAAATTTTTTGTAGAGACAAGGTCTTACCATATTGTTTACGCTGGTCTTGATCTCCTGGGCTCAAGCAATCCTCCCGTCTTGGCCTCTCAAAGTGCTGGGGTTACAGATGTGAGTCACCACATAAGCCAGTCACAGCTTTTAAAGGATATATCCAGTTTGCTTTGCAGAACCTCCCAAAATTTTGAATGACCACAGTAAAGCTCAACAGAAAAAAATCCGGCAAAATTAGGCATGTCCATTGTTGAAGGTTTGACTATGTCCTAGGTTGATCCTCACAAATTTAAATATGTCAGGTAGACAAGAAATAAAACAAAATTTGTCAATATATGTAATAGAATATTTCCACTCAGCAAGGAAGATTTAGAAGTCTTACTCTGTTGGCTGATCACAGCCAGGGTGTCAGCCAACAACATTCACTTATTCTCAGTGACAATGGTGTCAGTTAATTAGCTCTTATTTATGTTTTGACTGTTGATAGGCTTGAATTATATTCATATTGTCATGCAGAACAAGCATAGAAAGTCTTGCCTTTGATCTAAACACAAGCTTCTCTTTGTTGCAGTGACATTTGAACTGTGTACCAGAATAAACCGCTTATAATAAGCCAGTCATAAAAAAAAGACCGTCTAAATCAGATAATTAAAAAAATCAAATTAATGGTGATTTTTGTTTGAAAACAAAATATTGCATCTCAACAGAAGTTTAACTTGATTTATAAAAATGCAGACATTACCTTTGAGATTGATGCCAAAAAATGCCATGGATATCTGCACATTTCTTAATCCTCCTGTCATAATGACCTTCTTAAAAGATTCATTCATTTTTATATTAATGCATATTCTTTGTGCATAATTTTGAACTGAAATAAATTTCATTCTTTTATGACCATTAAAAAGCTTTAGCTCTTTCTGATTCCTGTAAACTCTATTCTAAAAATGCTCATGAAAGGTAAAGAAAGTGGTTTTTCTAGGACCCAGAAAAATATATTTCTTGTAGTAATTCAAATTGCTGAAGAGCTTGCGTCTGTGCAATATGTTCTGTGTAGCATGGCTCTTACTAAGGAGATCAGTAAAGCATTCTAAGGGTGTCAGGATATTTTCCTTGTGAAGACAAATGCTCCCTGCTTGACATGATGCAGCTACCATCTCACTCATTTAAAGACTTCTAGGTAAGAATTAAGCATGGGCACAGCAGCCGAAAATGAAAGTAAATGGAGTAGAGATACTTTTTCTGTTCTCTCTTCTTCCTTTTTTTTTCCTTCTATAACCCATCCTCTTTTCAAAGGGACACCAGTCAGAAATACAGATGTGCTTATGTTTGTTTGATGTCCTTGATTATAAAGAGTCCAAATATCAGGAAGCAAAACTCAAGATGATTATATAACCTCAAGGTTGGAAGTTGTCAAATACATTACAACAAAAGAAATTTTTTAAAGGCAGTTTCAAAAACACCATTCCATCTACACCGTACTGCTCTCAGATCACTAAGATAATTTAGCATCAAAATCAGCGTAGATAATCATAAAAGTGAAAAAGCTGCCACTAGCAGCCTATTAGTTCCAAAGTTTTCCACAGGACCTCAACCAACTTGACATTTTGATCCCATGTGTCAAAGAAGTGGTCAAGGTTGATCAGTCAGCTTTCAACAGAAGAATTGTCTCCTGATAGAGTGGCAGCTATAATCTTATGGTGTTTTTAGGAATGTGATACACTGAAAAATAATATCATAATTAAGTATTTATGAAGTGTTGGTTTTCTACAAACTGGAGATTTAGCAATGATTGCTAGAACAAACCACTATATTTCTAAAAGATATTAAAAAATACATAGAAATAGTATCAACCAATGGATTATTTAAAAATCTTGAATTTATTATCTTAAAAAATACAGTACAGGGTGTCATAATGCCCTTACTTCCTTGTTACATAGTGTATATGACAAACAGAAAGTCCAAAAAAAGGCAAATTGCTGTCTCCCTAACAGGATCTGATATGTTAATTCTTTGTTCCTTTCTCACTTAATACAGATGCCTTTTACTAGTAAGTTCTCATATTCTAATAATCAATATGAAAAATATTTATATTCAATACCATTGCCATTTCTTTCAGTCATGTTATAATATTTGTAATGTGTTGAGTACAGCAGATATTTATTAAAGGAAACACATGAAAATAGGAATAAAATACCTATATGTACAAAGTAGCATGGTATGATTTCTACTTAATATTTAATAATACATTTGCAAATTTTCCCTGCATTGACATAGTGGAAAACAATAAATACAAAAATTAGGTAATATAAGAATACCAAGAAAGTAAAAAAGTCTTCATAGATAAAAATTGTTGACCCTGGGAATTTTAAACACTAGGGATAGTGTGCTGTCAACTAGTCCACCTGCCTGGGTTGTCAGGTTCACTGCTCATAAATGCTCCTCCTAAAATTTGCTCTCCTGAGAATGTTCCTATAATTTGGTGTAACGTGGTTTTTTTTTACGTCTCAAAGGACAGGAGAGGCTCAGGATTCTTTCTGATTCTATGAAATTTTTGCATGTCATCTGGATATCTCTTTATTAGGACAGGTGACTGATGCAGACTGGCAGCAGGACTGGAAGTGAGGACTGACTCTGCAGGACTTCTTTCCTTTCCACCCTTGGAGCACAGAAGTTGAAGATTAAGCCTGTGAGTAACAACAACAAAGTTCAGATTCCAAGAAAGTAAAGAAAAAATAGAGACGATAGGGGAATCTCTTTCTTGGTAAGAAATGTTAGTGACTAGCTGAATTTTCTTCTGCCCAGTAGAGTCACTTGAATGTCTCACAGGCACTTCAAACTCAATACATCCAAAAGGAAAACCACTGTATTGCTTCCCAAACCTGCTCCCCCTCACTCCATAATCCAGGTCTTTGCTATTTTCTCTATGATGCAACTGGGCACCCAGCCTGGGAGTATATTACTATAGTCCTCTTTGTCCTCATTCCCCATTGACCACATTTAATCAATCACCACATCTGGAGATTTTTGTCTTCTAAACATTTTATTCTGCCCCTTCATCTGCATCCCTACTGTAACTGCAGCCCTAGTTTAAGCCCTTGTCAATTTCCAGTGGGATATTGACTTTTCTGCTGCCAATCTTACTCCTTTTGAATTAGTCCTCTACATTGAGATAAACACACAGTGGTTTATCTCAAGCACAGATCTTCTCTCACTCCTCTTCTGATTCAAGTCCTTAACTGTACTGTATCACTAACGGGATACAGTTCAAGATCTGTTGTTTAAGGTCAATGTGAGTGTGTAGTCATCAGGGAGAAGAAGGAAGAGGCAACTTGCCACTTCTTCACAGGAAAAACAGCCAGACCTTTGGTTTAGTATTTTGGGCTTTTTATTTGTTTGTTTGCAATGCAGAAAAACTCCTTGTGTTGGTCCAAAAAAGAGTTAGAGATGGAGATTTCTTGTGCCCAAAGTGGGAAAGGGGCCTTGGCCTCATCTGGCAGGAGTTAGATGGCATTGTGTTTCCCATGGCAGTGCTGGTGCTTTGTTACAGTTTGGGAAGAAAATGACTGTGGTGTGTGTGTGGAGGAGATGGGCAGTGTTTTTGTGGTGGTGACCTGTACGTAGCCTGCTCTTTTGAGGTATGGTTGGTGGAGGCAGGTCTGTTGATAGAGATGACTGCACTGTTGCCTTATATGGGGGAAAGTTGGACACTTCTTGTTATTTGGATAGCAGTTAGAGTCTATGGCAAGTCTTAGGGTATAAAAAGCACTGTAGATTGGGTTATCTAACTTCCTACCAGAGCATCTGTGACTGACGGTGGTTAGTACATGCCAGAACATGGTGTAGCAGAAGGAGCACCATGAATAAATGGATGATTGCAGACCCAGCCTCTCCCTCAAGTAGTAGACTAATTTCCTAGGCGTGTCTTATCTCCAAGGTTGGAGGTTGAGGTGTCCCTCAAAATGATAAATGGCTTCTTGATGACATTAATGAAAGAAGAAAGTAGTTCATTCTTCACTCTATCCCTGTAAAGTCTATGCTTTACCCTGGGAGATGAAACTTCCTGTGACTTATTGTCCTTCACTACTTCTGTTCCATTCCCCAGCCTTCCTGAATTGACTTAGATTCTGTAGGCCAGTGATTCTCAAGCCATATATAGTGAAAGACCAGGTTGGTTTCCAAAAATATCTAATCAATGGCAAACTAATGTTTAAAAACAATAACATTAATTAAATGTTGTAGCAATACAGATTGCTATCACAATTTTAAAAGTGTTTATAACTTCTTTTATATACCATGCAGTTTCACTATCCATTGCCTTTGCACATGTTGAAGGAAAATCTGTCCTTTCCTTCACTTAGGCCACTTTTTTCCTCATTCTGTAAGTCTCAGTTCAGATATCATCTCTAAGAAATTTGCCATTAAGCTTCAGTGTGCAGCATCTGTCATTACATACCACTATCTTATTTACCACATTGTACTAAAATTATTTTTCTTGTGTGTGTGTGTGTGTGTGTGTGTGTGTGTGTGTGTGTGTGTGTGTGTGTGCACGCGTGTGTGTGAGTTAGAGTCTCACTTTGCTGTCCAGGCTGGAAGGCAGTGGCACAATCACAGTCACGGTCACACCAGCGTTGACCTGCTGGCTCTGGTGATCTTTCCACCTCAGCCTTCCAAGTAGCCAGAACTACAGGCACACGCTACCACACCTGACTATTTTTAAAATGTATTGTAGAGAGGAGATCTCACCAAGTTGCCCGGGTTGATCTCGAACCCGTGGGCTCAGGCAATCCACTCGCCTCGGCCTCCCAAAGTGCTGGGATTACAGGCTGAGCCACTGAGCCCGGCCATATGTGTGTTTCTATAAGCTTCCTGAAGACAGCAACCATGTCATGTCTTCTTTATACCTGGCCTGGTACCTGGCAAGGAGTAAGGTTTCAGTAACTTTTTGTTTAACTGAGCCCTATTCCTCTGTAGGTGAGTTTCCAAGTGGGGCCCAGAGTTTGTAGCTTAGTTGGCAACATCTAAATTTGTGTGAATAAGATAATGCTCATGATTAAAATTGCTTTAATAGTTTTCTCAATGATCAGCAACCCATATAGGAACAAATGAGAATTTTATCAGCATGTGTTTCACACTGACAATCTTTCTCAAGAAGTAGATCTTGCTTCATTAATAACTTTTTCACTAGTTGATAGTTTAAGTTTGTATGTCTGTACCAATATCAGTCTTTTTTAGTTTTACAACACTATAATCCCTCTAAAAGTCAGTGTGTTGGCTTCAGTAACAATGATAGAGGACTTAATGGTCACTGAATCACTCAAAACTTAAAATCTTGTAAATTTGTGTTCTTATAATGAAGGATTGCTTTATGATAAGATTTCATAATAGATTTTTCTCAACAATACTATCAATACTTATAAGCAAAGACTCACAATGTCCTTAGGTGAAAATGTCATTTTACCCTGGTTTTATAGATGTTGAACCCAGTGCAAGATAATACAGAAATCTGGCAAATAGGGAATTGGTTCAGGGCCATAAAGTAGGATCAGAAAATACAGTCAACTCCTTGTACCCACAGGTTTTACGTCCATGGATTCAACCAACCATAAATGGAAAATACTCAGAAAAGATAAAAATAAAAAATAACAGTACAACAATTAAAACAATTCAAATAAAAATACAATGTGACAACTATGTATACAATGTAATATTTACCTTGTATAAGGTATAAGTAATCTAGAAGTGATTTAAAGTATACAGGAGAATGTGCATAGGATATATGCAAATAACCATGCCATTTTGTGTAACAATCTTGAACATCCACAGATTTTGGTATCCTCAGGGGTTCTGGAACCATTCCACCCCACCCCATCTCATCCCTATGGATACTGAGACAACTGTAAATCTCCTTTATTTACAATATTTTCCTTTTAGCCCCTGTTAGTACATTTAAAAATGAAAGAAAAATAATTGACAAACATGTGAAGCTCTTCTGGAAATTCACAAAGATGCTCTTAAATTAGATGATCAGGGTACCATTTAGAAAATTACAGAGGTACAGGGAATTGAATGTGAGGGAAAATAGAAATAGCTAACATTCCACATTGCCAAGTGTCTGTGGGATGGGATTTCATACAAGCACCTAGACTTTCCAGCATCTCAGTTCTTCATTGGTCTGAAACTCCCTTCACTCCCCAACCTGCCTGTAGTCTCTGAGTGGAAGGGAAATGAGACCAATTGGTGAGAAAAAAGCTGTGAGCATTAGCTACAACAGTACAGACATGGTAATAGAACAGTCAAACGGTTATCTGTTCCATTCTAACTTTTTACCATTTAATTTTATAGCTTGGACATGTTTGCATGTTACTACAAATTATTTTGAGAATTCATTTTTTTTTTTTTTGAGTCAGGGTCTCACTCTGCTGCCCAGGCTGCAGTGTAGTGGCATAATCATGGCTCGTTACAGCCTCAACCTCCTGGGCTCAGGTCATCCTTCTACCTCAGCTTCCTGAGTAGGACTGCAGATGCAAGCCACCATGACCAGTTAATTATCTTATTGTTTGTAGAGACAAGGTCTTGCTATGTTGCATAACCTGGTCTCAAACTTTTGAGCCCAAGCAGTCCTCCTGCCTTAGCCTCCCAAAGTGCTGGGATTGCAGACATGAGGTACCATGCCTGGCTGAGAATTACTTTTATTGGTTGTATAACATTGTAGGGCAGAGCATAAATTATTTATAATTTCCACATCATTAGACATTTAAGCTGTTCTACGTGCTACGTGTTTGCTATAATTCTTGTGCACGATTTCATATTCCCACTAGATAAAGTTTTGCAGAGGGCAAGGATCATAGCTCATAAGTATTTTGCGATTCCTGTCTGCCTGCCACATTACATTAAGTATAATAATCTGTACAAAATAGATGATTAGTATATGAAGCAACAAGCATTAAATATATCTAGGATCTTATTTCGAGACTGAAATTTTTAATACAGGAAATTATTTCTATATTACTGTTTGCTGTTACATAGAGATTTAAAGACTTTTAAACATTTTTTCTCAAATTTTCTAAGTCTGATGAATACATTCCTATTTATTCTAAATCTCTGAGTTGATACCAATTTCTAGTAGACAACCTAAATATTAATTACTCACTAGTTATTGAATTCAAAGTACAGTGATGGAACTATGTTAGAGAAAAAAGTAAGACAGACAGTAGAACTGAAAAATAGCAAACAGATTTCTTTCTACTACTTTCTGATCTTTACTTTTCAGAACATCATTATATAATTCCAAAAGTACACAGAACAACAACAAAAGTTATTTACCTCTGCAAATCAAAGGACATGGAATCAGAGGCTAGAAATATTCCTTAAAGCACACAAATGGAAAGGAATGAGTATGGGATAATAATTTATTTTATTAAGCTGGCTTGGGTTAGCACTATGCCTTGTTTCTTATATCCCTTTTCTTTCTTTTTCTCTTTTTATCTCTCTTTAGGAAGACTGTCTTTCTCCAAGTTGGACAACAGTTACTGATATTTGAGCACTTTAGTAATCTAGAAAACAACCTTTTACTAGTCACTGGGTTACAGTGCAACCATAATTGATGTGGAAGGAAGCTTTCCACATGCTAGTGAGGGCTGGTCAATATCCCTTCACGCTCAGCTTCTCAAAATTTCCCCCACATGCATCCACTGCATAAGGAGAGACAAACTCCCATATTTCTCTTTCTAATCCAACCCTAATTACTGGCTAAAGAGGGGTGAAATTCTGGTGCTGATGCATACGTCTGAATGCCACTCTGTCTCTGTTTTCTGCTATTGGCCAGAGAAGCATGGCAGGCACCATTTATTCAACAAGCAATTGCTGAGTGTCTGTAACATCACAGCAATAATACCTGGGCAGTAGACATAGATACAGTAATGATATTTCTCACTCTGGACACTTAACCCAGAGTAACTATCACGTGGTCAGGTTAACTCCGTGCATGTATTTATTTACTTTTCTTTTTTTATCGTTAATTGCTAATGGGTAGATTCTTCTGCAGGTTCTATAAAACATAAACACTAATTGCAGGAGTACTTAATCCATGCTTCCTGTAACAATTAAATTAAAATCAAAAGAAAATTTCTTCACCCAGTTCTAGGAAAGTAAAAGGCAACCCTGTCCCAAGTTGAAAGTGTTAATTCCAAAGCAGGCCTGACATTGACCTGAGCTGTTTTACTAAAATAAGAAATGTACCTGCATTGCACTGACTCTTGATCAAGACATGGAGCACACTTTTGAGTAATTTCCACTTTTTTAAAATGATTAACAATTATTGCAGTAAGATTCATGTTTATGTGGTCTCATTGAGACACCTGAGGACTCTATCACTCGACTGATTACACAGCAAGAATATGTCTATGTGACCAGCTGAGTGTAAGAAAACACAGCTGAGACTGCATTTTTGACTTTGTTGGAAGTGTTTTGTCCACATACTCACGGTTCCTAGATCCAGAGAGAAAGTGCATGTTGGTATGGTCCTTATAAAGGGAGGGTAATTGGGCCTCTCCGCCCCCCCTTAGCTTCTCTGAACCCCTTTCTCTGAACCAGACTTTGGCTTTAATGCACATCTCTAATTTGGTGCAGCTTCTATGCAGTATCCTTTTCCTGCAATAAATTTCACATTTGCAAGCATTGCTACTTGGTCTCTGTGAGTCTTCATTAGCAATATAAGCTTAACTGCCACAGTTAGTGTGTGCTCATTTACCAAGTATGCAGATTGCATTTATAAGAAAACATCATCAACAGGCAGAAAGAGTAAATTGTGTCAATCCTTAACTGGGCAAGGCAATTTCTGCACTGGAAGATTGGAAGAATCTTCTACAATCACTAAAACTTTCATTTTTCTGGAAAATCTTAGAATTTGTTTTTACACAAATAGACAGTGATGGTTTTGCTGACACAAACCATTAACATTTTTAGCTTATGAAGTCTTTAAAAATAATCTAGGTTGCAGTGGACTAACAAAACAGACATAAATGGGTATCCCAGTGAATAAAATTAGGAAACTTACATATTTATTGCCTAGGTGTGGGGAGGATTCATCAAGCTGTCAGTTCTTGCTTTTTCCTTGCGCAGTATGTTCACCTGAGAATAGAATATGTATTTTGATCTGTAAGTTCAGAGAGTGACTAAGGAAATAAAGTTTCCTAGCTTGTTTTTTTGCTTTTCAAGGAAAAGTCCAATTCTCCTGCAAGAATGTCATTAGAACCACAATTTGCCTCTTGGTATTGTCTGGAAATTATTCACTAAGATTTATGAGCTTTTTTCCAGTCATTTTCACTCTAAAAGAGCAATTCTAACTAACTCCCTGGGGTGCAGGGGATGTGTGCTGGGAGATGATAAACAGAGAAACTCTGGGGAATGAGTTATTGATTTTTGCCTGTTACATAGGATGGCTCTGCTTATGCAAACCCATATCATATATTTAAAGTGCCATTTCATCAGGAAGACAATCTGGGGTCCTTCTGCTTAAATAAGTCAGTGAGAGTTTTATGGAAATGAACTTATAGACCCACATGAAACCTTTGGTGACATATAGAGCAGCACATCCTATATTACTTAAAATTACAATGCTATTCCACTATCCAATATAAAGATAACTATTAACCTAGGATGATGTCAAGCTGAGAGACCTCAGGCATTTTTTTATATGCCACTGGATTTGTGACCAACATATTTCACATTACCTGTGTCTTTCAAGTAGAATAAAGTATAGACATCCGTTATACTACATAAAAGCAGTATAGTTCAAATCTTCAGCTTTTAGAATAAATACCTTCATTTTTCTGTAGCTTTTACCTGCCAGTGGGGAAATCTGTCCTCTGGGGACTCTGTGGATGTCACCTGTTACTTGCATGGTCATGGCAATAATGAATAGTGCAGAGACCTCTGAGAAGAACAAACTGTCAGAGTCAATACCTTTTTTCAGTTTACCTAGAAGCTGCTTTAAACAGGTTGGTGCTCCTATGTTGGGTGCATATATGTTTAGGATGGATATTTCTCATTGATGAATTAAACTTTTTATCATTATGCAGTGACTTTCCAAATTTTTTTGATTTTTTAATAACTTAAAGGATATTTTTTCTGATATTAAGATCACAACTTCTGCTTTCTTTGTGTTCTGTTTGCCTGAAAACTTATTTTCCATCCTCTTACTTTGAGTCTGTGAATGTCCATTCTGGTGAAATGAGTCTCCTGGAAACAGCATATTGTAGCATCATGTTTTTTTATTCAGTTTGCCCTTGTATGTCTTTTCAGTGGTGCATTTAGTCCATTTACATTCAGGCTAATTATTGAGATGTGAGGGTTTATTCCTATCATGAGGTTCTTACAGGATTTGTCATCATTATTGTTTGTTTGTTGATTTTCTTTTGATTTTTGAGTTGAAATGTGTGTGTTTTCAATCATTTTCCTGCATTCTTGCAAAGGCCTAACATCTAGGTCTATAAGAACTCAAATGTGTCAAAAAAAAACAAAAACAAAAACAAAAACAAACAGCCCTACTAAAAAGTGGACAAAAGATATGAATAGACACTTCTCAAAAGAAGACATACAAGCAGCCAACAGACACCTGAAAAAAATGCTCAGCCTCACTAATCATCAAAGAAATGCAAATTAAAACCACACTGAGATACCACCTAACTTCAGTCAAAATGGCCATCATCAATAACAAAAAACAACAGATGCTGGAGAGGATGAAGAGAAAAGGGAATAGTGTTGGTGGGAGTTTAAACTAGTACAACCTCTGTGGAAAACAGTGTGGTGATTCCTAAAAGGTCAAAAAATCAACCTTCCATACAACCCAGCAACTCCCCTCTGGGAATATACCTAGAAGAACTCAAATAATTCTATGGCACATGCATGATTATTGCAGCATTATTCACAGAAGCAAAAACATGGAACCAACTGTGCTGCCCATTGAAACTGGACTGGATTCAGAAAATGTGGTACATATACATGATGGAATATTATGCAGCCATAAACAAGGACAAAATTATGAACTTTACAGCAACTTAGATGAATTTAGTGTTTATAATACTCAGTGATCTATCACAGAAACAAAGAACTGAGTACTGCGTGTTCTCAATCATAAACAGACCTAAACAATTATCATAATACTATAAGAGAGGAATTGGCAGTAATGAGAGACTGGCAACAGAGGGAGGGGAGACACATTTCATCATTAAGGGTATCTGATCTCAAACCAGGTGAAGTGGGGAACAAAATGAAGTCCAAAATTCACCTGTAAAATGACCATTTGTATACCTAACCCTGAATTGTACCCATCTTTAAAATAAAAATGTAAATAAATAAATAAACAGATGAATGAATGAATAAATAAATAAATACAAGAACAACTTTGGACTCCTCTTAAGAGGTCCCCTGATGAGAAATGATAGACGCAGTGCAGCAGCCTCCAGAACCCTGTCCAATGACAACCTTTTGCTCACTATTGTTTATTTTGCAAATGACATGGCATTTACTAGAAACCCATGGCTATGAAGTTGTAAATGACACAGCCCTATGCCTAGAAACCCAGAGCTATAAATGAGGAGTAAACAAAATAAACATTTTTTGAATCTCTATTATCTACCAGAAGTAATATAAAGAAAATCATTAAAATTTTAAATATTATCTCTTCAAGGTCTATCTAATTGAGAACAGAATATTTGACAAAGGTTTAATAACAGTATGATTTCAGTAACCGTTACAATAGTTATATCTAGTACTGTAGTTTGGATGGTTGTCTCCTGAAAATTTCATGTTGAAATGTGATTTCTAGGGTTGGAGGTGGGGCTCAGTGGGAGGTGCTTGGGTCACGAGGCAGATCCCTCATGAATGGCTTGGTGCTGTAATGAGTGACTTCTCATTCCATTGGTTCACACGAGACTTGAGCGGCCACTGCACTCCAGTCTGGGCGACAGAGTGAGACTCCAACTCAAAAATAAATAAATTAATTAATTAAAAAAAAATAAAAGAGCCTGACACCTCTTTATCTCTCTCTTGTTTCCACTCTTCATCATGTGACATGCCAACTCCTCCTTTGCCTTCCTCTGTGATTGTAAGCTGCCTGAGGCCTCACCAGAAGTCACACAGATGATAATATGAGCCAAATAAACCTCTGTTCTTTATAAATTACCCAGCCTCACATATTTCTTTATAGCAATGCAAAACAGACTAATACACCTATGGTAAAAAGAAAACAAAACACACACATATCTAGAGGAAAAAACAACTGGAAGGAAATATACCAAATATCAACAGCAATTGTATCAAGGTTGTGTTTCATGGATGGTTTTAAATTATTTTTTATTTTCCATTATGTATAATGTGGTTAAATATTAAAAAGGTAGTTTAAATAATGAGCAAATAAGAAGTGATATATGTTAATCTGCCAAATTAACAATGTGTTGAGATGAGGGAACAACCACACAGTTGCAACAGTCAAAAAAGTTTTGGTGGGAATACAGAAAATGTGCCAAATGTTTTCTGAAAGACTGAGGTCTGGCACGGTGGCTCACACCTACAATCTTAGTAATTTTGGAGGCTCAGGTAAGAGGATTGATTGAAGCCAGGAATTTGAAACAAGTCTGGGCCACATAGTGAGACCCCATCTCTACAAATAAGACAAATAAATAAATAAACTAGTCATGGTGATGCATGCCTCTAGTCCCAGCTACTCGAGAGGCTGAGGCAGGAGGATTGCTTGAACCCAGGAGGTCAAGGCTGCAGTGAGTCATAATTGTGCCACTCCAACATGGGTGACAGAATGAGACTTTTTCTTAAAAAAAAAAAAAGGCTGAGAAGAAAGATGTATACCTTTATAAATCTGTGAATATTTTGTTCATTTTAATTCTTTTGTTCATTTTTGTAGTTAATAAAGTTTTATTTGTAAAAATAAATAAGCAACAAATGATGATTACACATTGAATGAGTAATTGTCATAATACAAGGATTAGAATTAGCATACTAAAAAAATATTAATGATGTATAATTATCACAGGAGGGGAAAGTGAAGCAAAGGACTGTCTCTTTCTTCAAAAAAGCTTGAGTTCAGACTGGGGAATATGCATTATTAAAGTATTAAGCGCTTTAAAAACTGAGCTAGAGAAAGCAAGCTCATCATGGAAGACCTTGTAGACATGCTGAGGCATTTGAACTTAATCTTGGGTTATTACTTATCAGTTTTCTAAGCAGAGGAATAGTATAACAAATTCAAATCTGCTTTTTCTTACTCTAAATGGTTCCAAATCAACTAATACATTTAAACTCAGTTCAGTAATAGAGTGTTTTCCTTCTTCTGTGGAGTCATGTATTTTTTTTAACTAATTTCAAGCCTTCTTTATAATTCATATAATCTTATATATTAAAAAATGAGCTAAGGTATATTAACTTTCTGAGTGGTGATGTACTTAAGAATTATGCATAAAATGCATCATGTCACACACACATTCTGTAAACAATCATGGTCATGTTAAATTTGACAAGGTACCTTACTAAAGCTGAGTGTGCTCTCATATGCTTTTATAAAGAACCCCTTGATCAGACACATTTGATATTCAATTTTTTCTGAAAACATCTTGCTATAAGCTAGCAGGTTTTCTCTTTTACATTAAAGAAAGCTCCAACTTTAAACATGTATGAGCTACATTTTCAGCAGAAGATCTTGCTTGAGGAAGAACATATTTAAAGGAAGCTGAGAGTGTGGATGGGTGAACACCCACTATGGTAGGTACTCTGTGACCTAACCAGAAAAGCTGGGGTCAAGGAACTGTCTTTCTAGGAGAAAATGATCAGAGTTCTAACTGTGGCTTATTGAGGCTTGTAGAAGCCCAAAATATTTAGCATCCGCTGGCATTTTCCCCGAAGGTGGGTTGCTGCAGAGGTCTTTTTCTTGGAAACATTGTTTGTTGGTCTCTACAAGGGTACAATTCATTTTGAGATAAAAGTCCAGAGTTTGTATATTGAAATAATGACAGGTTCAAATAATTTTTATGGTCACTAAAGCTCAAATTTCATTGTGTTATCCACTTACGCTCAGCACTGTATTTCTTAGGCTTTGAAGCAAATACATTGTTAACAAACTAAGTGCTTTTTCTGCCACTCCTGGAGAATAGGAAATGTTTTCAGCCACTACTCATTCATTAGAACACATCTACACAATAGAAAGCAACCTCTAAAGGCCACGTAGATCAATAACCTTATAAAAATGGTATTTCTGGGGCTCATCTTTCCTTTATAAGAGAATTTTACATTTATTGAATTTTAATGCTTAGCTGTTCTAAAATAAGTTAGGCTTTTTGGTAATATTTCACATGAGCAAAATCCAAGGTTATGGTTAGATTTTGAAATAACCACTTCTACCTAATCAGCAGTCAGGGAACTTACCAGACTCATGAGAAATTGTCTTCACAGTGAGAAGCTTCACGCTCTCTTTATCAGACTGAGGTCTATTTGAAACAGAAAACAGAAAACATTGTTAGCACCACACTAATTAACATTGTATGTCTGTGAAAGAAAGTGAATGTGACACACACAGAATGAAGATATACATGCATGTGACACACATGCATGTGTGTGTGTGTGTGTGTGTGTGTGTGTGTGTGTGTGTGTGTATGGCAAAAACTTTGTCTCTTCACATACAAGCACACATACACTTTTGACTTTTGAGCAATTTCCATTTCTGGAATCAAGCCAATAAATTCCTGTTGCTCTGTTATAGTGATGACCATCAGACAAATTAAAAACTAATATGAGTTATATGAAACACTTGTCACAAGGACCCTATTGCATATATCTCCAGTTCTGAATCATGAAGAGGAAGGCATATAAATGTTTTCAAACCTTTTGGGCTGATGTTGAATTCTGGAAATTCTCCTTTTCATAAAGTCCTGAGATATTGCAGTACAGTATCTGAACTATTTGTTTTAACCAGGATTTCCTACCTATCCTAGTGTTCAACCCTAATTCCTTCCTCTCAGGAGCTTCCATTTCTAATTTAGATAGGTAAATAATCTAGGGATATTATTTCTGATGTTTATAACCTGAAAAAATACATCAATCCTTTAAAGTCAGGCTATAAATTCAGGTCAACAAAGAAGACTTAACCACAAGATTTGTTTTTGACATGAAAACAATTTATCAGTGTCCTTACAGAGCCTTGGTTGTAACAGTTGCCTGGATTGTTAACAACTGTATTGTTTTATTTTTTTACTTATCTGTCTATCTATCTATCTATCTATCTATCTATCTATCTATCTATCTATCTATCTTATTGGAATGTGGGTTACATATAAGAGTTAGCTATATAAGTAGTTTGAATGCGTGACATTTGAGCTTCTGGTTCTCACTCCCCGAGAATGAACCAGGTACCCTTTGTGCTTTGTTTGTTTTAACCAAGTCAAAGTTAGATAACCACCTACTGTTAAGGCAAAGCTACTGAGAGCCAGCTCAAGGTACAAGCACAATTTTCCTGTGGTAAACATACTGATAACTTTACTGGGAAAATTTTAAACCTCTTGGTATGTTTTGCATGATATTTTCCTAATATTCATTCTTCTACTTTTCCATTTCATCTTTTCTTTCCCTATTTTACCACTTTATCCAGGCTTATGGAGCAATCTTCTCTTTTAGCTGTTGGAATTTCTTCGTTAAAAAGAGAGAACTCTGACAAATAGCTAGACCCAATATATAGTGCCTTCTACACAAACTTCCTTAGAGAACAATAAAAAAGCAAGTTCAGTAACAATAATTTTCCCTATATGAATGGTAGGATCAGAGTGTCTAGGGAAAAAAAATGATGTGGGTTTACTTACTGATCATTTCCATTTTCTGGTGTGCCTGGGAGAGGAGAAAGTTATTATCAGAGTTGCAAGGAGCTTGGTTAAAAAAAAAAATTAGACACCTACTTTGTCTGTGCAGAGACGTTTCAAAAGCCATTTTTAAATTTTTTTATTCCACCACAAACTGTTTTCTCAGATATGGTTAATACTCATCCTGACATTCACTAGATAGTCTTAATCAAGTCAACTCCAGTGAGCTTAGTTCTGGACTAATTTTGATCTTGTAATTTCATATTATTATGTGAAACTATCGTCCACTAGTATACATTCCACAGACACCAAAAAACATCTTGGTTTATTCAAGTATCTTTGTAAAAATTCTCTTCACAGTATTGAGTTTCCTTTTTATACCAGAGAATTGAATTTTCTACTTTGTGTTACACATTACTGTTTCTTGGAACACAAATCATTGTGTTTGTGGTAAGCTACAATGCAGATATTGTTTTTAATTGCATCTTAAACCCACTGGTCAGCCTTTCATAAGAGCCCTGCAAAATGTCACTGAGGCTGCTGGCTGCAACTAATCTTTTGTACTCTTTGCCAGGCGACTTCACAAATGTCTAGTAGAAAACACTTTGGGTTTAGAGTGAGAACTCAGAATGATTCACTCTGCACAAGGACATGACCTCTCTGGAGTAAATGTTGATAGTCAAACCTTGCATTCATTTGTGGCCAGTTTGAACAACTGTCCCCATGTTGTTCTCCTGATTTTGCCCTGGTTTTATTCTATTATTATTCAACTCTTGTTTCTTGGATTTTCTTTCACATCTAATCTAGCTTTTGTCATCAAATATGCCCTTTGAATATAAGTCACCTGGCTTTTACCATCTTTGTTTTATAAAGAACTTGACTTCCATGAATATTTTGGCTGTTTCTGTCACCATGGCTGAGACATCCCATCATAACTCTTCATCCTTATTATTTAACCCTTGACATCATATGCTACTTGTCAACTAAATCTAACCTCGTCTTCTCCCCATCAGTAAGGTTTTAACAGCATTTTTTGATTTCTATAAGTGTCATATGCAATATCACCTGTGATGCTCACAGCTCTGTTTTAAAATGAGTTGACTTTTTGTGTATGCCTGTTTTGATATTTTTTTCTTAGAATACTGTAATGATGGGATCATTAGCAGATCAATGCCTGTCAACAGACCATTTTGTGTACATATACTATTCTTTTCTGGTTAAAGTACAGCTTGCTGTCTACCTTATTTTCATACTGAAATCTCGGATTCATGTTGTCTTCCAGAGAAAAGACTGGGTTTACTAATTTTCAGAACTAGATGAAGTCTCACCCATGTATTTGAGGAGTGATTGACTGCAAATGTTTAATGGCGCTAATTTAATGATAACAATGCCATAAATTCTGTTTGAAAAACAAAGTTAACAGTAACCAAATAGATGTGATTAATTGTACAATTGCCAAATTTTGTTTTAAAGTACTCATGTCTTCAGAATAACTATCCACAGTGGTAGGAATTTTATACATCTATAAAGTCCTCTTTAATAGAAAATGTCATCTTTTCAGATAATGTAATTTTAAGTCTTCCTGTGAAATTTTTAAAAATATTAACAAAATGGATTTAGCACACTAATTTTTACCTATTCTATATATTTAATACCCTCAAGCTTCACCTTGGATGACTGATTTCCCATAAAAGACAGAGTTGGTAGTTCAGAAACTTAGAGAAATTAAACTGGTTTATAGAAATGTTATTTCCCCTCTGGAAACTGGGTAAGGAGTCATATTTCAGACACTATTAAGAAGTTTAAAGACTCACTCCCAAAGGAAAAGACATTGATTTGTTTTCTTCTTACTTTCCACCAAGTGCTAAAACGAACACTGCTGTTTTGGTCTCCTAGCTTTCCCTGGCACTTGTGATCATGATCTAAATTGCCCGTGCAACACACAATCAGTGGCCAGTCTCAGGAACAGCATTTATTAGTATCCTGGGGCACACAGTACATGGGGTAATCAAAGAATAATGCTGCTTATATAATTTACACAAGTGTTTTTTTAAAAATCTTTGACAGCTTATGAGACTTAGAGTTTTGTTAATGAATTATGTAGAATCAAAGTGAGGAAAGAAGATTCTATTTTGCTGAACATTTAAAAATTTAAATCAACAAACATATAGTAAAGGTTTACTATATATTAGGGGCAATGCAATGTAAACAATATGTGGTTTGTGACTTGGAGGAGTTGCCTGGCTTACAGAAGAGGCAGACACATTAAAAAGTAATTACACTCTAGTATGATGAATTATATCATCAAATTCTGTAGAATTAAAACAAAAGGAGCAATTCATGATGCTTGAAGAAGTGGGGTGTTTGAGTTTGATCTTTATGGACAATTGGCAACTAGGTATGTTTAAAAATGAGGAGGTAGGCTGGACATTTCAGGATAAGGAATGGTATGAATGAAAGCATGGACACAGACATTACACCGCACTACCAGGACTGGAATTGAGAACTGAAAGATAAATTGAAGTTAAGGTAACATAGGAGTTAAGGTAACATGACAAGTTGAGCCGTGGGAGCTGAAAAGGTATTTAGGTGACACACGGCATAAAAAGAAAGTCAAAGTTCTTGGAACAATAAGGACAAAAAAAGACTGAATAAAGACTACAAGAAACCAGAATACAGGAGGGAATTTAGTTAATAATAATTTATCATGTTTGGTTCATTAATTAAGACAAATATACCATATTTATTTTTTTTAAAAGAATAAAAAATATGACAGTCATGGAAGGAAGCTTCATTGGAAAGAAGTTGTGCTCTGAGGAGGGAAATAAGTCACCGGACATTTCTTGAGTTTATGGGCTGAATTCTTAGCAAGTCCTCTATTCTCTGTCACATGGAAATAGAATAAATCTTCACTATAGACAAGGCATGTCATTTTATGCCCTCTAGACTACCATATTCCGTTGACCACCCACAACATTTGGGCTATTTTATTAAGACAATTTTCTCATATTTGGTACTATTTACTAGTAGCAGTTAATTTCCACACATTATATCGACTAGCATTTTATGGGTTTCTTTGCTCCTTCTCCTTTATTTCTGTGACCAGGAAATGTGGCATTTTATTTCTTTTTTAAAACTCTTCTCTTGAAGAGTTTAAAGCTAAGTTTAAATTGAACATATACTCACTCTCCTTTCAGGAAAACAAAACAAAACACTGTTGCCTACCTGGATCTGTCTTCCAGCACATTCGATACAAACCCACCAGAACAAATACTGAAAGTGTTATTACAATTAAAGCAATAACCACTGGCAAAATAATACCTAAAAAGAATTGGAGACATTTTCAGTTAGAGTGGCTATTACATTTTACATAGATAGTTTACTAAGTGATCAAAACTGCATATGGTTTCTTTCTGAAAACATCATTCTATTAGAAACATTATATTTCAGGAAATGATGATTAATCTGATTCAAAGGTTTTGTTCTAGTTGTCATTTCTGATATATCCACTTGATGTCAGTCTTGCAACCTTTCTGAAACAAAATTCCAATCCTAAGAGAGATAGATACTCCATCTTCCTGGAGGCTGAAGGAGTGAGGAGATGGAACACTGGAGAAGCAGAAGATGTCCTCTAGATTATAATTAAACCTACATTTACACATGATATTCCTTAGTAGTTTATAATGAAGTTACTGGAAAAAAATGTGTAGCCCATTTGGGACAGCTATAGTTCTGATGCTGGATTTCTAAAATACTCGTAGATATCTTTCTATACTAATATCTTAAAACTAGAAAAGGCATGGAATAATATAAGTGGATTTCACAGTTGATATGATTCTTAAGAATGAACACCATGGTTCAGGAAAGGCCCTTGGGGGCAGGGGGTGTCTCTTTGAGGGTGTGGTGTTGTTGTAACTTAGTGTGGATTTTTTCAGTTTTTAAATAGAACTTTGCTGCTTTTTGTTGGCATCTGAATTCTTTTTGGTGGTCATTTCTCAGGTTAAAACTATCGTGATAAAAGCAAGCAGGCTGTCACAGGAATAGAACTAGAGTAGATTAAAGTTACCGTTTAGCCAGTTCATCTCATTTGCTTCCGTTTGTGCCTTACTTACTTAACAGTGGGTGAGACCAGTTCTCCAACTTGTTTGTAGGGTAGTTTACAAATCCATCATCAGGGCTAAATATTTGTTTTAGGCAAGTCCTGCTGATTTCACATGAGATGCTAAGTCAGGTCCTTATTGATTCCCAGAGTGATGTCATGAATTATTAGGCCAAAAAGTTCTATGTTGACTTATTTAATAGATTGGCTTTACCTAAACCTAATATAGTCTTTTATGATACTGACTTCTTACACATTCATCTTATTCCTAATGGCTAAGGAAAATATGGAATATTCTATATTCAGTCTTAGCATACCTATGTATGTTACACTATACATGCATATTTTTAGCTAAAATGTAATACTACCTAAAGGTCATTTTTAATGTTAAGATAAAGTTCTGTCAAGGCAAAAGGTTTATTTTTGTCGTTATTTATTTATTTATTATTTAAAGCTATTTTTTATTAAAATATATTTGATTGACAAGTAAAGATAGAATATATTCAAGATATATAACATGATGATTGAGAATAATTTGTTTCATTAGGATCTCTGCCTGTGCACTTTGGCTTATCTGAAATTAGTCTCATCGAGTTGTATTCGGGCTTTGGTATTAACTGCTTAACACTAAGCTAAGAAAAAAATTGCCATAGTGTGCTTTCTTCTGGCCGTTAAGATGAGACTTACTTGTAGGAAATTCTCAAAGCAGGCAGAAGTTAGATCAGATTATAATGGGATTTCAGGTTCGGTAAAATTGTGAAGAGGTTGTCCATAATCTAGCCCCTTCCCAATATTGGTCACATTCAAATATTCTGCATATCTATTGCCATGAATGAAGATATGGGTGTTACTCACTAGAATAAGAGGGGTTGGTTGCTGAAGAGCTTTCATTTGTTCCATTCTTAGTGCCTGTCATTTTAAGAAAACAAATAAAGCAAATCACTTGTGGTTAATGTGTGCCAATCCTCACAATCTTCTCTCCACCCTCATATTTAAGGAAGCATCTGAGATATCTAGGTATGATGCTGCAATTACATAACATTCAGTCTGAAAGTGCTTTGTTTTGTAGATCAATATTGGTAGCATTTTCTTGGTGAGAAAGGGGCAAATAACACAAGTTTCCTCTCAGACACACAGTTATCATACCTTGAGACTGCAAGATGTTCACTGGAATTGTAAGTGATATTGAGGATAATATACTGGTTTTAGAAGGGGTTGCATCTTGTTGTTGGGTGTTACCTGAAGGAAAATCACAAATTCAGTCAGACTATGGTATTATCTCTTCCGATGGATTTTTTTTTTTTTTGCTTATTGAACAGTTTGCATATCTGAAGATCTGTGAAAACTATTTATTGTTGAATAGCAAGATACATACAACTGTAACACCAAACCACAAGTTCATATATTCTTCATGGAAAAATTATTAAATTTGGAGTCACAAAACCTAGGTACCAATAATACATCTTCAAGAACTGGCTAAGAAAACTTGAGTTTTTTCATCTAACCTTACAACCTGCATACACTATTGCATGAGATTCTTGTAGGATGCAAATGCAAGAAAAAACATTTTTCAAATTTCAGACACTAGAACTTAGGGTGATAGTGATTTTTAAAATCACACACCTAGACCTCTCACAGAAACAAAGATCTGAGTATCACATGTTCTCACTCATATAGTGGACCTTGATCATCCAATGTAATACCATAAGAAAATGACTGACAGTGGGAAACTATGGGGGGGGTAGGGAAGGGAGATGGGATTAATGGTAGTAAATATCTGTCTGGGGATGGGGAGACACCTCTTATCAACAAGGGTGCCTGAATGAGGCATATTTGTATACCTAACCCTTAACTTTACTTCAAAATATCATAATAAAAAATATTGATTATAAAAAAACTTACACACATAGCATTGGATAACAGAATTGGGGGGAAAGAAAAAGAAGACTCCTTCATTTTCATCCCTAAAACTCAGCAGCTGTTTATACTGTGTGCTTTATGTAGAATCAATGCTACTTGGTTATAGGTCACTACTGTTTATGTTCTTTTCTTCCAAGAAAAATGTAAATTAAAAATTTATTGTTGATTCTAGCAAGACGGTGATGGGCAGCTTGGTCTATGAGAACTCCGCAAAAGAGAACACAAGAGTGCTCTGGCTTTCTCCCCAGGGGCTGCAGATCCCATTGTGGGCAGCCTGCTCTTCACATGGAGCTCAGCCGTTGACACCGCTGAAGCATCACAGCAGTCAGGGGAGCAGCAGTGGCAGCAGCCGCCACTGCCGCCACAACCGCCGCCACCACCATTGCACATTGCACCGCCCGTGCCTGAGGCGAGCCACACCTTCAGACCTTGAAGCCCCTGAAAGCAAGATCTGCTGAGATTGCTGCTGCCACTGCTGCCATCCTGATGTCCTGCCAGACCGAGGGTTTCCTCCCGTGTGCCTTGAGGCAGCTCCCATTTCTGGCTTCTTTCCGGCTCCCTCCCCTGTGGGGTGAGCAGCTGAGCTAAAGACCATCTTGAGTGGTGAGAAAGCACCACCTGCTGGTGATTCAAGGTAACAACACAGAAAGGGGAAAACAGAAGCTTGATAGACACAGGCCAGATCTGGGTGGTGAACTGGGCAGTGGTGAACTGAGTGGTGATCTGAACTGCCCTTCACAGCAGGCCAGGGGCAACTGATCCTATCTGTGAACAAATTTACCAGCCTGAAAAAACAGTTAGAAATCAGAGCTGAAAGGATATTGGAAATAAACGAAAAGTCTCAGAGTGTGCTTGATTGGTTCTGTCAGTTTACTGACTTGATTCTATTCCTTTTGTTTTGTTCCTTTTTTTTCCCTCTTTTCTTTTCTTCTCTCTGTAAACCATATCTTTGTATAGAGGAATAGCACACAAATAAAGAGATTGGTTAGCTTGTATGTTAACATCATTGTATGCTTTAGTTTCTTTGTGTGTGTGAGAGTTGGTTAGTTTGTAGCTGTGGTCTATTGTTTTTATCTGTTTCAGTTGTTGTATCCCTCTCCATTTGTTGATACACTCGTCTGTTTTCCCCTTTACTCCTCTCACTGTCTACCCACCTCTTCCCCCCACTGTCTTCCCTCTGTTAACATCATTTTATTTCAGGGAGCAAACCTACAACCCCACTGCATGGACAGATTCCAAGGCAGTGGGAAGTGGGTTTCAGATTATCCATACACCTGTCGGCGGATACCAGGACCTGCAGAGAGATTTTGAATCACAGTTCTCCCCTTAAGTAAATCTCAAAACTGCAAATGGACCACCCCCAACCTACAGTGCAACTCCAGAATTGAACAAAGTAAGAGGATAAAAGAAGAATAGAAGATTGAACAAACAGAAGTAAAAGCAACCCTCCACCCATGAATAACAGAAAGAAAGAAGACGGTGATGTGGAGGGAAGGAAAAAGTAGGGAGGAAAGAAATTGCACAAATGAAGAAAAACCAAAAGAAGAATATAGGTCTCACACAGACCCCTGGGAGGTCCAGACACTGAGAAAACAGACTTTGGAACACAAACAATGAAGAGCCCTCAGAATGACTGGTCACAAGCAACAAACCCAGACATCAAGACATTAATGGAGAGAATAAAAAAAATTGAGGAGAGACAAGAGGAAAATAGGAAGGAGCAATGACAGATATAACAGCAGTAAAGAATACTGTGATGGAAATAAATAACAAACTAATAAGCATGGAAAGCAGAATTAGCCAAGCAGAAGAAAGAATCTCAGAGCTCAAAGACCAAAACACAGAACTAACACAAACTATCAAAAACATAGAAAAGAAGCTTAAAAAGACAACAAAACCTTCAAGAGATGAATGATCACTTCAAGAGAAAAAAACCTAAGAGTAATTAGCCTTCCTGAGGCATAGAGAGAAACAGAGGCAACACTGGAACAAACATTTCATGAAATCTTTCAAGAAAACTTCCCTCATCTCATCGGTGATGCTAAAATTCAAACACAAGAGATTCAGAGAACCCCTGAGAGACAACAAATGAGAAGACTAACTCCCAGACACATAATAATTTGCCTAAACAAAGTAGGTATAAAAGAAAAAATCCTAAAGGCAGCAAGAGAAAAAGGTCAGACTACTACCAAGAAAGACCAATTAGAATAGCAGCATATTTATCGATAGAAACCCTCCAGGCTAGCAGAGCTTGTATCCCTATCTTCAAAGTTCTAAAAGATAAACAATTTCAACTGAGAATAACCTAAAAGCTAAGCTTTATTAGTGATGGAGAATTGAAATCTTTCCCAGATATCCAATCCCTAAGAACCTATGCTGCCACCAGACCACCTCTACAAGAAACACTTAAGAAAGTATTGAATACCGAAGAAAAGGAAAAAAGAACAACTACGTTCTTCCCAAAAGTACAGGCAAAAGATTAAAAACACACATGAATTGACTCTAAAACCAAAAGAAAGACAACACAGAAATAGGAAGAGCAACACCAACTCTATAAGAACATTATGATGCAGATCAACTCTCACATTTCAATAATTAGCTTGGATGTGAACGGACTAGATGCACCACTGAAAAGACATAGAATGGCAAAATGGATAAAATATCACCAGGCAACAATTTATTGCCTTCAAGAGACTCACCTCACTAGAAAGGACACTCACAGACTCAAAGTAAGAGGATGGGAAACAAATTTTCTGGTGAACGGAACACAAAAGAAAGGAGGAGTCACGATCATCTCAAACAAAACACCCTTTAAGCTACCAAAACTTAAAAAAGATACAGAAGGCCACTGAATACTGATAAAAGGTTCAATCCATCAACAAGAAATATCTATCCTAAACATATATGCACCCAACACAGGAGCATCAACTTTCATAAAACAGCTTCTAGGTAAAGTAAAAAAAGATATCAACTCCAACACCATCATAGCTGGGGACTTCAACACCCCACTCACAACCATTGACAGATCATCAAGACAAAAAATCAGCAAAGAGATCCGAAACCTCAATGTGACTCTTTACCAAATGGACTTAATTGATACCTACAGAACGCTCCATCCAAAGACCACAGAATATACATTCTACTCATCACCGCATAGAACGTGCTCTAAGATCGACCACATACTTGGCCATAAATCAAGCTTAAGCGAATTTAAAAGGACTGAAATTTTATCATGCACCTTCTCAGACCACAGTGGAATAAAAATAAACATTAACACCAACAAGGTCCCCCCAAAACCCACAAAGTCATGGACACTAAACAGCATAATGCTAAACAACTCCTGGGCCAACAATGAAATCAAAACAGAGATTAAAAGATACCTGGAAACAAATGAAAATGAAGAAACATCTTACCAAACTATTTGGGATGCCATGAAAGCTGTAGTAAGAGGGGAATTTATATCCCTACAAAGACACATGAAGAAAATGGAAGGATCACAAATTAACAGCCTAACAAGCCACCTAAGGAAGCTGGAAAAGCAAGACCACCAAAACCCTAATTTCAGCAGAAGAATCCAGATCACCGAAATAAAAGCCCAAACCAGGACATAGAAGACAAAAAGATAATACAAAAAAAATCAATGAAACAAAAAGCTGGTTCTTTGAAAGGAAAAACAAGCTTGATGGTCCCCTAGCTAGACTGACCAAGAAAAAGAGAGGAAAAAGCCCAAATAAACACAATCAGAAATACAAAAGATGAAGTCACATCTGATCCTAAAGAAATACAAAAGATCATTAGAGACTACTATGTACACTTGTATGGAAACAAACTTGAAAACATTAAGGAAATGGAGGACTTTCTGACATCAAACAACCTGCCTAGGTGGAAACAAGAAGAAATTGAGACCTTAAATAGACCAATAACAATCAAGGAAACTGACGACATAATAAGAAAACTACCTACAAAAAAAAAAAAGCCCTGGTCCAGATGGCTTTCCAGCAGAATTCTATAAGACATTTAAGGAGGAGCTGATACCAATCCTACTGAAGGTATTCCAGGTGATTGAGAAAGATGGAACTCTTCCCAAAATATTTTATGAAGCAAACATCACATTGATACCCAAGCCAGGTAAAGACCCAACAAAGGAAGAGAACTACAGGCCAATATCTTTGATGAACATAGATGCGAAAATTCTCAACAAGATCATAGCAAACTGGATTCAACAACATATCAAAAATCATCCATCCTGACCAAGTAGGCTTCATCCCTGGGATTTAAGGCTGATTCAACATTTGTCAAGCCATAAATGTAATTAAATACATCAACAGATGTCAAAAAAAACCCCACATGATTATATCATTAGATGCAGGAAAAGCTTTTGATAAAATCCAGCACTCCTTCTTGATAAAAACTCTTGAACATCTAGGCATATGGGGAACATACCTCAAAATAGTAAAAGTCATCTACGAGAAACCCACAGCCAGCATACTCCTAAACAGACAAAAACTGGAACCATTTCCCCTGAAAACTGTAACAAGACAAGGATGCCCACTCTCACCCCTCCTGTTCAATATAGTATTGGAAGTTCTGGCTAGAGCAATCAGAGAAGAGAAGGCAATCAGGGATATCCAGATAGAAAAAGAGGAAGCCAAGTTATCTCTCTTTGCAGATGACATGATTGTATACCTTGAAAACCCAAGAGAATCTGTTAAAAACCTTCTTACACTGATAAAGGCCTTTGGCAAAGTCTCAGGATATAAAATAAATGTGCAAAAGACAATCGCATTTCTTTACACTAATAATAAGCAAACAGAAACCCAAATAAAAAGCACAATTCCATTCACAATAGCCAAAAAAAAAAAAAGAAATACCTTGGCATCTTCCTAACCAGAAATATGAAAGACCTTTACAATGAAAACTACAAAACTCTGCTCAAAGAAATCAAAGATGACACAAACAATTGGAAAAGAAAATCATCAAGAGAGCAGGGAGACAGCCCACAGACTGGGAAAAAGTATTTGCCAATTCCAGGTCCGACAAAGGCTTAACATCTTGGATCTACAAGGAACTCAATGTGCTGAAAAGAAAAAAACAAACAACCCCATTATAAAGTGGGCAAAAGATATGAACAGACACTTCTCAAAGGAAGACATCTGAGCAGCCAACAGACACATGAAGAAATGTTCTATCTGACCACTCATCAAGGAAATGCAAATCAAAACCACACTGAGATACCACCTAACTCCAGTCAGAATGGCCATTATCAACAACTCAAAAAATAACAGTTGCTGGAGAGGGTGTGGGGAAAAGAGAACACTTCTACACTGTTGTGGGAGTGCAAACTAGTGCAACTTCTGTGGAAAAGAGTGTGGCGATTCCTAAAAGCTCTAAATATCAACCTCCCATATGACCGTGAAATCCCCCTACTGGGAATATATCCTGAAGAACTCAAATCACTCTATGAAAAAGATACCTGTACATGTATGTTTATCGCAGCATTGTTCACAATAGCAAGAACCTGGAATCAACCATGCTGTTCATCAAAAGAGGACTGGATTAATAAAATATGGTATATATACTCAATGGAATACTATGCAGCCATAAAAAAAGAATAAAATCATGAATTTCGCAGCAACCTGGATGGAACCAGAGTCTATAATACTGAGTGACCTCTCACAGAAACAAAGATCTGAGTATCACATGTTCTCACTCATATAGTGAACCTTGAACATCCATCGTAATACTCTAAGAAAAGGACTGACAGTGGTGGGAAACTATGGGGGGGGAGGGGAAGGGAGGTGGGATTAATGGTAGTAATATCTTTCTGGGGACTGGGAAACACCTCTTATCAACAAGGGTGCCTGAACGAAGCATATTTGTATACCTAACCCTTAACTGTAGTCCACAATATCAAAATAAAAAATATTGATATAAAAAATTTATTTTTATTTGTGTGCTTAGCTAACATTTGCCATCTTCAATCAGAAGAACTGAAACAAAAATTATAAATAAAAATGTATTACTCAAAAATCTCATCAGTTTAAAAAATATACATATTTAAATGTTTTATAAGTCTATAGCATTTGTTCCTGTGAATTTAGAGTAAAATGTTTTTTGTGCTTAGAAAACTTTTTGGAAACTAAATCTCTTCCTCTTGCAGTATAAAGTGCTCAGTTTTTATCACCGGTTTGCCTTGTCTCTCCGTTGAGTTCCTGGAGGGCAAAGGCCATACCTCCCTCACACTCCACAGGGAGCTCTGACCACGCAGCAGTTCACCAAATGTAGCTGAGAGCTTGGTTGAACTAATAGGCATCTCTTATGATTATAGTTCCTTAGGAGTATTGAGGCCATGTATAATTGCACCAAAGAAATTGATATTTCTATGACTGCCTTGGCTCATTCCTTCTTCACCGCCCACATCCCAGCACGCACTGCATGCTCATGCATTTTTGAGATCTATGGGTGCAGAATAATGTTTAGAGTCTGTACCGTTCTTGCCATGCAAGAGATCTGTGGGAGGAAGCTAGATATATGCCCATAAGAACAAAGGAAAATGTCAGGCTAGTGCACTAAACAGAAAGAAAAAGGAATATTAACTGAAAGAGAGGGAATGAGCTGAAACCTCGGTACTTTTAGCTGCTTTTTCCAGTGTCAGGTGTTTTCATGAGGATGAATTCTCTTTCAGTTGTCTTGGTAGAGAACAAGGTAGTTGATTAAATAAACAATGACATTAATCCTCTTGGAATTTCCCAAGGGTTAATTGTCAAGACTTCATGTCCTACCTTATTACTTTCTTATAGACAGTGGTAGCCTCAGGACTGAGTATACTATGTCTGGTTTAGATGAAACTCCCAGTTCCCTTTAAAAACATGTTGATTGCCCCATGCCAGTTACTGCGAATGATCCATATAGTTAACCCATGATAGTGGAAGGATTTGGTGGCTCCTCGTTTTTCTCTAAACTGCAGCCGTCAGTTAAGAAATTATTTCTGAATTTAGCAAACACACACACACACACACACACACACACACACACACACACACACATTAATTTCTATGTGTAATTCCTTCTGGTGTTTTCTATTTTCCTTCATTTTATTTTAAAAATACTAGTAATGATTCAGTAATGGAAATTAACCTGCATATTGAGAAACCCTATTCTTTAGCATGATCATATTGTTGAAATTATGGTGCTGAACTCCAAAGTGCTTAATACTATTCTTTCTGTGACTAAGATAGAGAGATCTATGATATGCTCAGAGCTGATAATCTCCATGGGTTTTGTTAAGACTGTATTATCCTACATTACTCCCAAAATAACACTACCAGAGGAAGTAGAGGAGAGATATAATGGAGTAGTGCATCATTCTGAAGATGGAGTACTGGGTTCGACTCTGACTCTAATCCCTCCTCTCTGAGGAATTATGGGTAAGTCACTTCACTTCTTTGTGCTGAATTTCCACATATATAAATGGGTATGATAGTATTTCTATAGCATAGTGTTGTTGTGAAAATTAAAATGAGTAAAGACAAATTTAAACTGCTTAGAAGAGTACTTGATGCAATGTGTCTACATATATAAGATTATATAATACACATATTATTGTTATAAAAATATTCTATTATTATATTGTGATTGTGCCCTCCAGAGCATTGAAATTCCCAACCAAATTTAGTCTAATTTCCTCAAAAATTCTAAGTGTGAAAATATATGAATAGACAACTGAGACACTTCTGGGTTTTCAGACACTTCTTTGCTCTCATCAGGACTTAGAGGAACTGGAGAAACCGGAGCAGTGTTCTTATGGTGCTCTTAGATGACATAGGTTTTCTCTTGGACTCCAACTTTTGGTGATTGTGATGAGTTTTGAATTGTGGATATGTTGTTTCAAATCCACAAACTTTGGGTCAGAACATGGATCAAGTTGTTTGGGGCAGAGACCCTCAGAGTCAGTTTTAGTAAAGTATATCCAAATTTACCCTATTGGCATTTGACAGTGGTACATATTTGGTTCTTGCTATAAGCACATTATTTAATAAATCATAGGGTGTTTTAAAGACAGAAGACTTTAATGATGTGTCAGGGCATTTGTGGTCACCATCATAATACCCCTCATAGAACTCCATTACAGACAGCATAGGTGGCCAAGCTTACCCACCTGCTCTCTGAAATCCATTATTGTGTTTGTGCTATACCATATCTCCATAAGGCTGCTCCCAGCCAGTGAGGGGACCTGGCAGGAATACTAAGGCTGACCTGTTCCTTAGGGAGGACTCCTTGATGGCCTTCCCAAACCTCCCTTAGAATGCATGGCAGTCTCAATGCTTCCACCCAGCATTCCTTTTCCTTTCTCCCTTTCTCCATGTCAGACTCATACATCACAATCTGGTAATTCTTCCAGGATCTCCCAATGCCTTCCCAACTTTCTCTTCCAGGCATTTTCCCCTAATAAAATCCTTGTACCTTTGACTGCATCTGAACTCTGCTTCTTTGGAGACCCAGATTAAAGAAGGCCTCCACTGGTATCTGTTTAAAAGATCATGTCCTATTGGGAGCAGAAATGAATCCTCAGGAATTTTAAACTGGAATTAGAAGACTCAGGCACTGGTTCTCAAGAGAAACCATCTGTTTGCCTTTTAAAACATTATATTTCCCCCTCTTTTGGGAACCTTAACTTGTTCTGTGGGCAGCCATTCCTTTCCCATTTCATGAGGTCTTATGAGATGCCCTTTCATACTCCAACTTCAGGGTCACTATATGACCAAAGATTTCCCCTAAGAATTTGAGTGTGGTGATTTTGAGTTAGTCTCAAAGTGAAGCTCTTGAAGGGACTATCTATGGGTTTACTAAATGCCAGAAGTTCTTTGGCTTCTATCTTTCTTTATTCTGTGAGCTTCTCAGTATCTTTTTAGTTAAAACAATCTTTATTTGACTTAAATTAACCCAAACCAAGTTTTGTCATTTAAACCAAATAATCTTGAATATATTATTTAATTATTATTTTTTTCTTTTGGCGAATGGTGGCCAAGTCCTTGTCTGCTAGGATTTGGAGTCAGATATGATGAAGAATGTGGCCATGCATTCAGACAGATAAATTTGAGCCCCATATTTGCAGACTACTTATATATTTATATATATATTTTTTACTTTTATATATGTGTGTGCATATATATTTCTTAAACTCTATACATTGTCATTTATCTCCATCAGTATAATGGAAATTTAAAAGAGTACATGCCTCAAAAAAAATCATTGTAAAGATGAAAGGTAATACATGTAAAATTTTCATGAAAGCTCTCAAATTTAGCTATTTTTAATTAGTTAATTCTACTAGTATTTGTTGAGGACCCACCATGAGCTAGATCTTTTGCTAGATATTAGAAGTTGAATTATTAGTAAATATGCTTTTTGTCTTGAAAGAATATACTTTATCAAACTCAGAAATTATTACCATGATCATGGTATTTTGATCTTGAGACAATATAATTTTTGCTTGGAATGGCACTTTATTTTTATTCTGAGTGGCAGCCATAATGTATTGACAGTGCCTGTGTAGAAGGCTGTGTTCTGAAACATTATGAAACCTCATCTGAAAAAATGTGACATGGTCAATTTGCACAGGCTGCTATGGGCAGAAGAGTGGCTGAGGAACAGCATCATGGCACACATTTGTCGGTTCTGACTTGTCCAAACCTTTTGTTTTGTGTGCGACAAAATTGAGGCCCCAAGATGTTTATAAGGCTTTGTCAAGATCTTGCAGCAATTTGGTAATTGAGCCATAACTAACACCTGGATCTCCCAATGGCTCTTTCAGCATTTTCCCACTATCAACATTCCCTCTGTAGGCTGTGAACAAGTACACAGGGGTCAGTCCTTTCAAGTCATTCACAAAATCTCTGGCCACTTGCACTGTATGATTTAAAATCTGTACAAAGCTCCCCCATGCCTATTCCAATGCCCAGAATATCTTCTACTGATCCTTTTACCTAGTGTCAATTTATATTCCAGGCCTAATGTCTCACCATTGGATTTGTTACCTGGACTACACAGTAAAGTTGGTGGCATTCTAAGAAAACTTCTCTGATGGTTCTTTATCCAGATTTGTCATAACACTATGGATTTTAATTTTCCCATATCAACAAATGTCAGATTTATATCCAAGTTGTTTTCAGAAAACATATAGTTATGATTCCTAGAAGGACTTTATGTTAATTTAGTATTATCATGTAACACTGGATACATAACACAAAGGTATGACTGAGTTAATTATATTTAAATTAAAATTTGAAAATTAGAAAGAAAGAATTTAGAGGAAAGCATATGAGATGTGTATATATTAATGGGAGATAAGTGTGGGAGGCAGCAGAGGGTAAAACAGTCTAGAGTAAATGTTGCCTACATTTCTTTTTGGTATGTAGATCTCTTATTTTTTTGGAGTTGTAGTCTCATTCTGTTACCCAGACTGGAGTGCAGTGGCACCCTCATGGCCACCGCAGCCTCGACCTGCTGGGCTCAGGCAATCCTTCCACCTCAGCTTTCCAAGTAGCTGAAACTACAGGCGCACGCCACCACGCCCAGTTAATTTTTTGATTTTTTGTAGAGATGAGATCTCTTCAAGTTGCCCAGGCTGGTATCGAACCCGTGGGCTCTGGCAATCCTCTCACCTCGGCCTCCCAAAGTTCTGGGATTATAGGAATGAGCCACTGTGCCCAGCCAGTATGTAGACGTTTCATATGTCTATGCTGGAGGAGCTAAACTCCATTGAATTGAACTATTATTGTTTTACATTATTTATAAATAATTGAAACTGGTCTCTAATTGCAATTTTTTAGATTCATGTCCTATTTTTTAAAATAATTTTTCAGCCTTTGACACATTAATCATGCCTACTTACTGCATTTTCTTCATGTAGATACCACATAGAGCACACTCCATTTTTTTAAATGATTGACTTGTTCTTTTTAGTCTTTAGTTGGTTCCTCTCATTTTTTCCTAAATTATAATCTTGGAGTGCACCAGGCCTTAGTCCTTGGTCCTCATTTTTAATGTCATTCTTCATTTGATGATTTCATTCAACTTCAAGGTTTAAATGTATCAATGCCAATAATCCCCTATTTTATATTTCCATTCCCGAAGTATAAATACTTTTCTCTAAACTCTAGATCTAGAAATGTAGATTCTTACTTAGCAAATAATAAACATTTAAACTCAACATGTCCACAATTGAGCTACCATACCTGCAGCCTTCCTATCATGGTTGACAGCAACCATTCCTTCCAATTGCTCAGGCCAAAGACATCTTTTTGACTCATCCTTTTCTAGTCTAACTCACATGAAGTCCTCAGGGCTATCTATTGGTTCCATCTCTAAAATATCCAGAATTTGGAGATTTCATGCCACCTACTCTGCTATCACACTGGTCCAAACCACTATCATGACTTTCCTGAATAATTTACAAAAGGTACCTGATTTCAGCTGGCAGTGTTTCCTCAGGTCTCAGAATTATAAAACATAAGTCAACTCATGTAATCCCTCTGCTCAAAACCCCAGTGATTCCCCATCCCACTTACTGAAAAATCTGAAGTCCTTGAAATAGCCAACAAAACATTGCCTGGCAAATCTCCTGCCTCAACCCTGCCTACTTACTTAGCACTGTCTCTAAAACATGCCAAGCTTCTCCTGAAGTTCTATCTCTGCCTGGACACTCTTCCCCCACATACTGGGTGACTCCCTTCCTTCTTGAATTTGCTCAAATCTCTTCAGGGAGACCTACCATGACCACTTTTTCATTCTTGCACATTCTTCCCTCTCTCTCCAGTGCTTGTAATCTCTTCCTCCTATATGGCTCTACTTCTTCTCTTTCTCAGGGCATTTGTCTTTTAATTTACTACACAATTTAATCAATTACTATTTTATTGGTTATAGTTTGTCTTCTCTACTAGAATATAAGATCCTCTAGGGAAAGGATCTTTATTTTGCTCACTGATGTTTTCTAAATGTTAGAACAGTGTCTGGAAGTTGGGTTTGTCAGTATTTGCCAAATGGATAAACAAACTTTTTGGCAAACAGAAGTGACTACTGTTAAAGTAAAGAAGGACAAATTTATGAACTTTGCAGCAACCTGGATGGATTTAAAGTCTAACACACTCAGTGATCTATCACAGAAACAAAGAACTGAGTACCACATATTCTCACTCATAAGTGTATCCTGAACATTTACATAATATTACAAGGAAGTGATTGGCAGTAGTGGGACACAGTCGGGGGTGGGGGAGGCACATAGCATCAATAAGCGTACCTTATCCCAAACCAGTCAAAGTGAGGAACAATGGGAAGCCCAAACTGCATCTGTACGATGCTCACTTATGTACCTAATACTCAACTGTACCCCACATCTTTAAAATATTTTAAAAATGTTTAAAATGAAGTAAAGTTATAAAGATACCTTGTTAATCTTAATATTAGAATTGGTGTATATTTAAAATAATTATTTTTTTCACATTCATTCAACAACAGAAAATACAGAGCTACTCTAGGTCCAACACTAGACACTGAAGGAAAATACACCAGATTATGAGAAATAGGTATCTCATTGAAGCAGCTCACATTTTAGTAAGTGAGTTGAGAGGCATACCCTAAAATTGATAAATGTGAAATAAGAGATAAGGAACTAGTAAAACAGTATGCCAAAGACTAAGGATAAAAATAATAGAGACCACATTATTGTTTATTAAATTTTACTTATAAAATTTCTTAACAAAAAGAACTTGAGGAGCTTAAGCAATCATATATACCTTAAGATGAACAAAACTGACATAGGGAGTTGGAACAGATACAAATGGAAGAAGTAACCAGACTTCTCCTAAGAGTTAATACCAAGCATAATAAAGCTGCTGGTATTAGCCATAAGGACTGACTTTGACATCCTGGTACACAGGGAAAGAAGTGTAGTTTATTCTGGACTTTCATTATTGGCGAGGAAAATGATCTATTATGTAAGTGGTCATAAGTGGTACAGACAATAAATGCTGTGAGTATGGTTGGTACAATTCTGTGTTTTGAGAAGGGAATATGCTGATATACTCCCTGAAACCTCTTCTAGTTTTAAGACTTTGAGTCTTGCCAATCCATGATTTTGTCATTGCTAGCATGTATTTTCACCCACATTGGTACTCTCTGTCTACTTAATAGGCAAAATAGCAATGGAAGAGTTTTCTGTCTTTGTATGATGAAAGTGAATTCTTGCTCTCATCAGACCTTAACTTTATGATTTAATTGTACTCTTAAAGCTATGTAAAAAAAAATTGCCTCAAATTTCCTTCATTTTGCTTTAGCCCATCAACGTGACTAACTGAAGGTAGTATCTTCTAACCCAGTAGTAACAGTGAAGAGAGATTTATTTACGTTAGGTAACTTTGTAGAAATATATATTAAAGAAGGAGGATGTACTTTTCTTTTTTGATTTGAATAGCTATTAATTTCCAGAAAATTATGTCTGATATACAAAGAGTGAATTAGGAACCATGCTAATTACTTCCATGTGTTAATTCATTTTATTCATAAGCAAACATTTTTTTTGTCCTGTGTTTTAAAGATGACAGTCACTGTAGCTTACTTCCTTCTTTTAAAAGAAGGCAACATGTCTGACAGTAAGTTGAAAGCTCAACACTCTTTTCATTTTCTTTCCATTATGCTATATAGCCAACAGATTCTAAGTAAGTTTATACTTGCTTATGGCATCATCATCATCAATGACATCAGTGAAATTTGTTTTTAGCATTCTGAAAGTTTTGGAATGTCCTCACTCCCTACTGTGACACAAATCTGGACATGAAGATATTAAAAAAGAATTTTATTTCAAACCTTTATGGGACACTATGTGCTAGCCATTGTTCCAAGTGTTTTACAAATATTAACATTCAATTATTGAATTATTAATATTTGCATTTTACAAGGAAAAAACTGAAGCCCAGAGAGATTAAGTCTTTTGTCCAGGGCTACACAGCAAGTAGGTGGCAGAGCCAGGATTGAATGAAGGCTTTACAGTCTGTGCTGTCCATTCCTACTCTATGCTGCCTAACCTACTACAGTAGAAAAAAGTTATAAGGACATGAATCTTATTTCTGTGATGTAATATAATCTACTTTTAATTTAGACCCAAGTCAAGAAGGTGTTCTTCTTGTCAAAACAAACTGAACCCCTGCTATCTTTAACACATGAATCTAGACTAACAGATAAACACAAGGAGACAGGAATAATAAATCTTAATATATTAAATGAAGTACATTATAGAGTTCATTGAAGGACCATACTTCTTTAACAATACCACTGAAATGTGTTTCTCCCTAAAGTGATTTCTAGGCAGCTTATCAGTGAAGACTGTGAGTTTTTATGACCTTTCATTGCAGACTACAGAAGTACAAGACTAGTGCAGAGCACTTCTTTGAGACTCAGCAGATCTCTGAATGGGACAAGAAACCATTTAGCTATATCCAGAATCTGTACAATTTCCTTAGTGGAAGTTTATGCCAGATGCACTACATATACGTGTACATTGATATATTTTGCATTCTATGAGTGAGTTCTTTGAGCCTCAATAAATCTTTTAAACATCATAAAATCCCAAATTAAAAAAAAACCTCTAGATACTACTTTGCTATAGGTATATTTCTATTGTGAGTGAATCCTAACTAAACAACAGTGTCAAGATTCTGTCATTTACAGTTAGAAACCTCAGATAGGCAATCCTCTGGATACAATGATCCATATTTCACTTTATATGAGTTCCTAGAGATCAGCAACCATTGTCTAGAAATACAAGTACAATGAACATGTTCAGGGAGGATAAAGCATCTTTTTCAAAGGGTCAGGTTTGGTAGGATTTGTAATATCTGTTATGGCTTCTGCTTTCTACCAAATGTAATTAACACAAACAATTACCAAGACTTTGAAACACAGTTAAAGCAAGTGAAAAAGGTAGGTATGATGAGACCTTGCACAAGTTGTGCTAGTCATTATGGAAACGTTGTTGTGATGATTAATTTTATAGTCAATTTACTGGGCCACAGTGTGTGCAGATATTTGGTCAAGCATTATTCTTAGTATGTCTGTGAGGGTGGTTTTTTGTATGTTTTTGTTTGTTTTCTTTTTCCTTTTAATTTCAATAGCTTTAAGGGGTACAAATAGTTTTTGGTTACAAGGATACATTGCATAGTGGCAAAGATGTCTGGGTTTTAAATGTGCCCACCACGCTCTGTGAAGGTGTTTTTAAATGAGGTTAACATTTGAATCAGTAGACTGAGCAAAGCATATTGCCTTCCTTAACCTGAGTATTTCTTGTCCAACCAGCTGAAGATCTGGATAGAATGAAGAGGGAACTTCTTTTGTCTATCTGCTTGAATTGGGACATTGGTCTTTCTCTGCTTTAGGACTAAAACTGAAATATTACCACTTCTTGTGTCTTGAGGCTGCCAATTTTTGGAATGGAACTTATGTTATCAGCTATCCATATTGTCAAACCTTTGAACTCATGCTGGAATCAAGGTTCTAGTTTGCTGACTCAGCTCCCATAATCCTGTGAGCCATTTCCTATAATAACACACACACTCTCTCTCTCTGTATGTATATATATATATATAATTTTTTACTCATTTATGTGTGTATAGAGAAAATTATTTTATATTTCTCCACCCCATTGGTTCTGTTTATCTGGAGGACCCTAATATAGTTGTTTTCTCCAGAAAATTAAGAACAAATAGTTTAATTCTTTCTTGATACACTGAAGCACATAGGTCCATTTTGCTCAGGGATGAGATCTCTTATCAAATAAATCAAAAGGTTCATTTTTAAGGACAAGTTATTAGCTCTGCCCATCTGTGGGAAAATGATAAGACTAAAGAAAAGTGAATCCCATCATTGCTTAAAATTGCTGTAATGGCTATGCAATGTCTGCATGTATCTTTAGGGAATAAACAGCCTTTCATCACTTTTTAGTGGGTCTTTTCATCTCCTCAATAGCTCTGAACGCAGAGCTTAGAAAAATGAGAAGGGAGAATAATCTGGCAGCCAGAAGGTCATTTCTTTCATGAAAACTTTCTGCATCTTCTTAAAGCTGCTTTTCCTCACCAAATGGTAAGGCAAAATCAGAGCAAAGGAAAAAAAAAAAAACCCAAATCTCCCCCTCTTCCAATCTTACATAAAGTTATCTAAAGCCCACTTATGACATATTACTTTATACCTCATTGACTACTATAGTTATTATAGTTATAATATCAACTAATCTCCCTTAGTAACCTCCTCATGTCAGGCTCTGTGAATCACTCATAGATAGCTCTTAGCTAGCGTTACATGTAATAGGAATGTACTGAATACTTACTAAATACCTTGGTTTGTGGCAGTTGATTGAATATACCGTTCTCTATATTTAGCAGGAGATCATATCACATTTGAAGTTTTACCAGATGTGTTACAGTGGGCAGACCCATATGCATTATATATTAAGCACAAATTTCTCATGTTTGGCATCATTAAATACAGTTACCCACTGCATACTATCTTTGCTTTATTGAATAGAATAAATGGGGATGTCTTCAGATCTTGAGTGATAATTTCCACATAAGTATAACTATCTTTAGTTTTTAAATTACATTAATTTTTAAAAAATTAATTTTGTTGTATATGTTTAAGGTTTACAACCTGTTATGGCATACACATGGTTAGTATAAAAGTTACTATAATAAGGCAAGTGAACACATTGATCATATGACATTGTTACCTATTTTTATTGTTTTTGTGGCAAAAGTAGTAAAACCTCATTTAGTATAAATTCTAAATATAGCACAATTTTGTTACCCATATCCTCCTGCTGTACATTAGATTCCTAGACTCGTTTATCTTATTTATCTGTTACTATGTATCCTCTAATCTACATCTCTCCAATTCTTCTGTTCCTGGTAACCATGTTTTGTTTTCTATATTTGGTTGTTTTTTTTTTTAAGATTCCACATATAATCTTGATTGTCTCACTTAGCATAATACTCTCCAGTTTCATCCATGTTGTGGCAGATGGCAAGATCTAATTTTTTTTTAGGACTGAATAATGATCTGTCGTATGTATACACACACACACACACACACACACACACACACTTCTTTATCCGTTTGTTCGTCGACAGTCACGTGGGTTGTTCCATCTGGCTATTATGAATAATACTGCAAGGGACATGAAAGTGCAGACATCCTTATGGGGTGGTGATTTCAATTTTGGGGGGTGCATGTTCAGAAGAGGAATTGCTGGATCATTTGGTAGTTCTATTTTTAATTTATTTAGAAATCTCTATAGTGTTTTACATAATGACTGCACCAATGTACAATCCCACCAACAATGTACGAGTTGCCTTGTCTCCATACCCTTGCCAACATTTGCTATCTTTTGACTTTTTGGTAATAATCATCCTAACAGGTATGAGGTGATATCTCACAATGGTTTTGATTTGCCTTTTCGTGATGATTAATGGTGTTGGGCACATTTTCATATACATGTTGGTGATTTGCATGTTTTCTTTTGTAAAATGTCTATTCTAGTCTTTTGCCAATTTTTAAATCAGGTTGTTTTTCTATATTTGGAAATCAACTTTTATCAGATATATGGTTTGCAAATATCTTTTCCTAGTTATAGTCTGCTGTTTCCTTCTGCTGATTGCTTTTTCTTGCTGTGCAGAAGTTTTTTAGTTTGACGTTGCTCCATTTGTTTATTTTTGCTTTTCTAGCCTAAGTTTTTGATGTGCTATTTGCAGAGACAAATGCTCAGGAATTTTTTTTTTTTTTATGTTCTTTTCTGGCATGATAATGGCTCACTGCAACCTCGACCTCCTGGTCTCAGATGATCTTTTTGCCTCAGCATCCCAAGTAGCTAGGACCACAGGCACACACCATCACATCATTCTTTGATTTTTTTGGTAGAGATGAGTTCTCACTATATTGCCCAGCCTGGTCTTGAACTCCTGGTATCAAACTACCTCCAACTTCAGCTTCTCAAAGTGCTGAGATTACAGGCATGAGTTACTGAGCCTGACCAGTTTTTGGTTTTACATTTAGGTCTTTTATTCATTTTCAGCGAACTTTTGTGTATGGTATAAGATAAGGGTCCACTTTCATTATTTTGCATGTGGAAATTCAGTTTTCCCAGCACCATTTATTGAAAAGATTATTATTTCTTCATTGTTTCCTGCTGGTGCCGCTATAAAAAAATTACTTGAAATATGTTTGGATTTATTTCTGGGCTCTATTCTGTTCTATTGGTCTGTCTGTTTTTATGCCAGTACCATATTGTTTTGATTACTATAGGCTTGTAATATGATTTCAAGTCATAAAGTGTGATGCCTACAACTTTAATTTTCATCCCCAAAATTGTTTTTCACTATTTGGGGTCATTTGTATTTTCATACAAATTTTTGGATTTTTTTCTTTTTCTGTGAAGAGTGTCATTATGATTTCAGTAGGGATTGCATTAAACATGCGTATTGCTTTAGGTACTGTGGATATTTTAACAATATATTTTTTTCTGCTCCATGAGCATGGAATATCTCTTTTTTAAAATTTTTTTCAGTATTTGAATTATTGCTTTATAATTTTCAGTGTTTAGACCATTCATCTTCTTGGTTAAATGTATTCTTCAAGACAGACAATTCCTAACTTATACATTTTTGACCTTATACTAGGGTTATCAAGACATATTTCCATTGTAAATAGAGGAACATCTGGACTTATGAGGGTTTGACTCAAATTTCTTTTACTTTATGATAAGTTTATTGGGGTATTAAATGCATTTTCACTATACAATATATATATTTTTTGAGTTGGAGTCTCACTCTGTCGCCCAGACTGGAGTGCAGTGGCCGCTCCCGGCCACCGCAGCCTTGACCTGCTGGGCTCCGGCGATTCTTCCGCCTCAGCCTTCCGAGTAGCCAGAATTACAGGCATGTGCTACCACATTCGGCTGATTTTTTGATTTATTGTCGAGATGAGATCTCGCTGCCCAGGCGGGTCTCGAACCCGCGGGCTCAGGCAATCCACTCACCTCAGCCTCCCAAAGGCACGGGATTACAGGCTGAGCCACCGAGCCCGGCTACTATACAATATTTTTAACTTATGATAGATTTGTTGGAGTACAACCCTACTACAAGTCAAGTAGTGTCTCTTTCCCTCCATATATATGTAGTTATATCATGATATAAATATATATGTGTGTATATATATATATATATATATATCTTCAGTTAGAATATTATTTGTACATAAAAATGTTATTGACCTTTGTAATGTTGGTTTTGTATTTCGCAACCTTATTGAATTTATTAATTTTAACAGTTTGTGTGTGTGTGAATATTTAAGTCTTTATATACAGGATCATGTCATCTGCAAATAGATATAATTTTATTTTTTTTCTTTTTGACCCCGATGCCTTTTATTCCTTTTCTTTCTTTTTTTTTGTCTAATTGCTTTTGTTAGTACATCAGTACTGTGTTGAATAGAAGTGAAGAGAATGAACATCTTAGTAAAAAAGCATTTAGTTTTTCCCTCATTGATTATAATGCTAACTATGAGTTTCTCATAAATAATTTTTATTATATTGATAAACTTTTCTTCTATACCTAAACTGTTGAGAGTTTTTTTGTAATAAAAAATTAATGTTAGACTTTGTCAAATGCCTTTTCTGTATCAATTGAGATCACTGTGATTTTTATCTTTTATTCAGTTAATGTAATGTATCACATTTATTGATTTGTGCATGCTAAACTAGCCTTGTATGCCAGAACACCATCATTACAGTATTGGCATATTCTTGATTTGACTATGTATTTACTTCCATGAGTGAATTTTATACTTTCGTATGTGTTCATGTTAGTAATTATCATTTTAAAAATTTTTCCATTTGAAGAACCCCCTTAAACATTTCCTGTAGGGCAGATCTAGTGGTGATAAATGCCTTCAGCTTTTGCTTGTCTGGGAACAATTTTATTTCTACTTCATTTTTGAAAGACAGCGTTTTTGAGTACAGTATTCTTGAATGACAGTTTTCAACTTTATTTCTGAGGGGTTTAAATTATTAAATCTCTCCTGGCCTGTAAGGCTTCTGTTGAGAAACCCACTGATAGTTTAAAGAGGATTTTTATTATGTGACTGGACACTTTTATCTTGCTACTTTTAAAATTCTGTCTCTACCTCTGACCTTTAGCAGTTTGAATATAATGTGTCTTAGTAAGAACCTCTTTTGGTTATATATTTTGTGAAGCCTTTGAGTTTCATGAATCTGGATGTCCATATCTCCTCCAAAACTTGAGAAGTTTTCAGCAATTATTTCATTGAATAAGCTTTATGTTCCTTTCTTTTTCTCATCTCCTTTTGTAATGTTTCCTTGCTTAATGGTGTCCCATAAGTCCTATAGGATGTCTTCACTGTTTTTCCTCTTTTTTTCTGAGTCATTTCTAAAGATGTATTTATTTATTTTAATTAATTAATTTATTATAAAGATGTGGAGTACAATTCAGGGTTAGGTATACAAACATTGATCATGCAGTTACCCTTGTTGATGAGGTATGCCCCTCCCTCCCCTAGCAGTTTCCCTCAACTGTCAGTCCCACCCCCTCCCCTGACAGTTTTGCACTACTGCCAATCGCTTTCTTATAGCATTATAATTGTTCAAGGTCACCTTATGAGTGAGAACATATGGAACTCAGTTCTTTGCTTCTGTGACAAATCACTGAGTATGATAGACTTCAAATCCATCCAATTTGCTGCAAAGTTCATATATTTGTCTTTCTTTATGGCTGCATAATATTCCATTGTGTATATGTACCGCATTTTTTAAATCCAGTCCAGCTTCTAAAGACGTATTTAAAGTTCACAAATTCTTCTGCTTGATGCAGTTTGCTGTTGAAGCTCTCTAATGTATTTTTAATTTAATTGACTGAATTTGTGTGTGTGTGTGTGTGTGTGTGTGTGTGTGTTACTTGATTTTATTTTACACTAGGTGGTGGGCACAAAGCAATCTTCCTTAATAAAATTGACAATTAGCTTCACTCAGAACATTTTTAATAAAGCACATTTTAAAAAAGTATTCATCTTACAAATTGTTCTGCAATCCAAACATGCAATAGCTTGGAGAACAACATTTAGAAAACAAAAGTCAATTCAAAAAGACAGAATAAAACAAGAGCAGTACAGATTTAACATGGCTCGGACTTTGCAGTTTTCTTACTGCATCATCAATGTCAGAAATCTGTTCCTTCAGCTAGCTCCACTGCTCTGGTTTAAAAGAAATACTGTACCATTTCTTCCTGACTTCATTTCACCTTCTGGGTCCATCCAATATTCTCTAATATCAATTAGAACTTTCCCTTTAAAGTCCCGAACACTAACATACCACATTTTCCCAATCTGAAACATGTTGCCATCTTTGCTGCTGCTGCTCTGTTTGGAAGATGACAGAGCTCTGGAAGTTTCCCCAGTCTTTTGCTTCTTTACAGGTTTTTCTGGAGCAACTTGCTTTTTCCTCTTTAACTTTTTGTCAACCTCACTGTCAGAATCACTGCCAGAAGAGGTTGAAGAAACAAGTTCCTTTGATTTAGGCATTGCTCCGCTCTGCTCCTGCAGTCGAACATGCTCCTTCTCTCTCACTTGCGACTCATTGACTGAATTCTTTAACTTCAAGATTTCTGTTTTACTCTTTTTAATGATATCTTTTTGTTGAATCAATCGGATCATAAATTGTTTTCCTGATTTCATTAAATTGTCTATTTTTCTTGTATCTTTCTGAGTTTACATCAGATCATTATTTTAAGTTGCTCTTCAGGCAATCTGTAACTACTGTTTCTTGGGGGAATCATTTACTGAAGAATTATTAGGTGCCTTGTGGTGTCATATTTCCTTGCTTCTTCATCTTTCTTGTGTCCCTGTATTGATGTCTGTGCACCTGGTGGTGTAGTTGCCTCTTCCAAACCTTACAGAATGGCTCTCATAAGGGAAGACTTTCAGCTGCAGATGGGTCTGAGGTTCCTGTTGGGAATGATGAGGTGGTTCTGGTTCCATGTTGGTGCAATGGTGTAGTCTTTGTTAGTTTCTTTAGTTGCAATCAATGTCGGGATGACTGTGGGTGCCTCAGCGGCCTAGGCTGTAGGAATTTGTAACAGTTATGATGGCTGTATAGATTAATAGCATAAAAGCTTTAGTAACGCTTGGGTTGTTGTCTTTCCCACAGTGAGGAGTCTTAGCTAAAGAGATCTCTCTTGGTGTTGAGTCTAATATGGCTCACAGGCAGCTGCAGGGACACTGGAGCCAGGACATAGATGCTCAGAGAACCTGTGGAGGTAGGCTCCTGGACTGAGGATCTTGTGAAACTACCTTAGCACTAGGACTTGAGGGAAAGGTTCACTTTCTAAGGCACACATGAATGAAGTTTTCCCAGTAAGGCAGCGTCTGTTGCTCTGAGGTACACCAAAGCAACTTAGGCCCAGGGAGCTGAAACGTAGCTGTGGTTGTAATCCTGGGGAGCAGAGAACAACACTGGCATGACTAGGGGTCTGGACTCGCTAATGGTGAAACACAGCAGTATCCCAGGCTCTGTGAGGCCAGGTGCTGCATCAGAAATGGCAAGACACTGTGGCTTGGACTCTGGGGGTGGCAGAGGGAGGAGAACAGTGCAGCAATGACTTCACTCACTGGAAAGGCAGGGTTTCTTAGCAGTTTGAACTGGAGGAGGCTAGTCCAGCTCTAGGTAAGTGGGCATTGTGGCTATTCAGCCTGGAAGGAAGGGTGGTACAGCTCAAGCAAGGCACTGATACTCTAGTATGTCAGGTGCTGCATTTGCTTGACCCAAACAGCATGGCTACATGGATCAGTGGAGCCTCTGAATCCTTGAGTGAGTAGAGTACTACATCAGTGGTGGCACTGGGGGTGCTGCTTTTGTGTGCCATAGGCTCAGAGCCCCTGGGAATGGGGTGCTGTCTTACCTGTGGTACCAGGGTGGGGGGTTAACTCCTCTGATGTGCTGGAAGCCTCAGGTTCCCAGAAGTGTTGCCTCATATCTGACATTGGGGGACATGACTGCTCTGGTGGGTAGAAGGCCTGAGGTCCCCATGGGTTTGAGTGCCTTTCAGCCAGTCCTAAGGGTAGGGTGCACAGTGACTGAAACAGGGAAGATGTAGCAGCTCTGTGAAAGCTTGGCCATAGAGGGTAAGTGGGCATATTTTAAAAAATCAGGGATGGAGGGATGCATTGGCTATTTTCTTCCATAACAGGAGACACTCCAACATTGGTTGTAGTTCCCAGGTTCTGCAGTGCAGTAGCAGCATGAGTCACAGGGTGGGAAGACTGGGGAGTGGAGAAGTGGAAGCAGGGCATAGGCACAACATCAGCTCCTTCTCTGGGGGTAGCTCAGTGTGTAGACTCTGGGGAACTTCCTCAGATAACCTCAGAGCCTGTGAGGACAGCAGAAATCTCTGGTGTAAAAACTGCATGTTCCGTGGTGGTAATAAGAGCTGCTGGGGTCATCTTGCTTATGTCTTTCCTGCAGGAAGGAATCTCTTCTGGTTCTGAGGCTGATCCCGACTCAGTGGATGAAGTGGCAGAGGTAAAGTATTTTATTCTTTTTCCTACGTGGCCATTCTGGGTCTGTGCACTAGAGAAGGGGTCTCCAGTCTCCAAACCATGAACTGGTAAAGTTCGGTGGCTTGTTAGGAACTGGCCACACAGTAGGATGTGTGTAGCGGACAAGCAGAGTTTCGTCATCAGTCAGATCAGTGGTGGCATTAGATTCTTATAGATGCATGAACCCTATTGTGAACTGCACATCCAAGGGACATAGGTGGAACGCTTCTTATGAGAATCTAACGCCGATGTTCTCTGCCTCTCTTCTACCCCAACTTCACCACCCATCTGTGAAAAAAATTGTCTTCATGAACCAATCTGATGCCAAAAATGTTGGGACAGTTGCACTAGAGTATTTCTGCTGTTTCTTTGCTGTTTCTTTCTGTCCTCCAGAGCTTGACTTTAGATATTTTGGTTGAAATACTGTTGTTTATTTATTGTTTTGAGGGTTTTTTTATGGGAAGGGGGAAGAACATCTTGCTGATGTCAATCAACATGAATCTATATTTATTTTATAATGTTAAATTACATCTATGTATAGTTGCTCATAAGTTACATTTTATAAAAAGTTGCCTTACTCATTCGTAATCCCTACCCAAAAGTTATCCATAATATAATCAATCATCGATTTTTAGATCATTAACAGGTGAAGATGTAACTTTTCAAGAAAATTAAAGCTAAGGACATAATATAAAAGTAATCAAATGTGAGAACAATGTATGATATATTCAAAGCTAAATAACGTATTTGCTCATATTTATAGAAAGGAATTAGTGCAAGTAATTCTATGGGATACAATTCTATGTCAACTTCTACCTAAAACAGAAATACGAATTATTTTTTATAATATGCCTATTCTTGATCCTATGAATGAATATTTTACAAATTTGGTGTTTTAACATTTTTGATGACAAATTCATAACACTAAGAAGGTTTTAGTCTGAAAAAAAAAACAAGTTATTAGAATTTCCAGCAGAAGTATAAAGGATACCTTGTTAATAAATTTGTTGATTCATCTTTTTGGGGATGGTAAACCTGGATTTAGTCTTTAGCCACAATATATATCTGAAGCTTGAGTATAAAACAATGAAGTCCAGGTATAATGGTGCATGCCTGTAATACCAGCACTCTGGGAGGTTGAGGTGGGAGGATTGCTTGAGTCCAGAACCTGTTTAGGCAATATAGTGAGATCTCATCTCTACAAAAAAATTTAAAAAATTAGCCAGGCATGGTAACACATGCCTGTAGTTCTAACTACTCAAGAGGCTGAAGCAGAAGGGTCATCTGAGCCCAGGAGATTGAGGCTCTGGTGAGCTGAAAGTATGCTACTGCCCTCCAACATGGGTGACAGAGTGAGACCCCAAATCAAAAAATAAAACAAAAAGCCGGGCTCGGTGGCTCAGCCTGTAATCCCGCGCCTTTGGGAGGCTGAGGTGAGTGGACTGCCTGAGCCCACGGGCTCGAGACCTGCCTGGGCAACTTGGTGAGACCTCATCTCTACAATAAATAAAAAATTAGCCGGGTGTGGTGGCGCACGCCTGTAGTTCCATCTACTTGGAAGGCTGAGACGGAAGGATCTCGGAAGCCCAGCAGGCAGGTCGAGGCTTCAGTGGCTGGGAGCGGCCACTGCACTCCAGTCTGGGCAACAGAGTGAGACTCCAACTCAAAAAAAAAAAAAACCCAAAAAACCAATATAAAATAAAATAAAATAATGGTATTGACTTTTCTTGTTGCCTATAGAATCAGTCTTAGTTCTTTTGCACTATCTAAATGAGTTTTAGGAAAACTAGATTCCATAACTCAAAAGTAAAATAGCCTAAATAAGCTTTTTATTCTACTAAAATCAATTATCATTATAGTTAGCATTTTGTAAATACAAATTTTTAAACAAAATGAAGGATACTTCAGGCCCTCCTTAAAAGAAACTGACAATTTGACAGCTTTCCAATTCTCTTCCATCTTTGACTTTTCTTCAACAGTCAATCTATAAGACCGGGGAGGGGAAGGACTCCTCCCAGGACTAGATCAACCCTCTCTGCCTAAATTCACTGGTTTTATGTTTGTTTTTCTTTGTTTTTCCTACTTTATGCCCATTTCTAGTCTATTAAGATGGAAATAATAAAAAAATTTTTAATGAAAGGGAATCCATAATATAAAAAGAATGTATGTGTTAATGAGATATATTATGCAGTAGAAATAATAATTCAAAGTTAAAGCATAATAATTTCTTTCAAATTCTTTGAAGATAGAAAATGATTTTTTATGACATTTGTTATGAAAATGGTATTAGACTCTCATTGTTTTAATTTTTTCCAATTTTTAAAGTGACATGATCCTCTTGGTTTATTTCACATTTTAATTTTATATACATCAAAAGTTACCAGGATTGAGAACATATGAGATTTGTCATTTGTATAAGTACCAGGAAGAATATAGGAATATAAAAATCCCCCACATAATTATTATTTCAAAACAAGAGAAGACTCAAATGACCACCTTCCCTTGCCCAACAATCTTCTTTAATGCTTGTTTCCCCGTTATCCAAAATTCATTCAGTTTAAAATTAAGAGACAGTGAAACATGAGCACTTATTGGAATTATAACATTTTTTAATTTTAAAATTGTGAGGTACAATTTAGGATTAGGTATACAAATATTCATTGTGCAGGTACCCTTGTTGATGAAGTGTGCCCCCCTTTCCCCTGGCAGATGTCAACTACTGTTAATCCCACATCCCTGCACAACCCTCCCCTCCCACTGCAGTTTTCCACTACCGTAAATGCTTTTCTTATAGTATTATTGTAGTTGTTCAAGGTCCACTTATGAGTGAGAACATGTGATACTCAAATCTTTGTTTCTATGAAAGATCACTCAGTACTATCAACTCTAATTCCATCAGGTTGCTGCGAAGTTCATGATTTTGTTCTTCTTTATGGCTGTGTAATATTCCATTTTATATATGTACCACACTTTTTTTATCCAGTTCTCTTTTGATGGGCAGCACGTTTAGTTCCATGTTCTTGCTATTGTGAACAATGCTGCGATAAGCATACATGTGCAGGTATCTTTTTTACAGAGTGATTTGAGTTCTTCCGGGTATATTCCCAGTAGGGGGATTGTGGCTTCATATGAAAGGTCGATTCTTAGAACTTTTAGGAATCGCCACACTGATTTCCATAGAGGCTGACTAGTTTACACTTCCACCAACAGTGTAGAAGTGTTCCCTTTCGCCACATCCTCTCGAGCATCTGTTATTTTTTGAGTTATTGATGATGGTCAATCTGACTAGAGTAAGGTGGTATCTCAGTGTAGTTGAATTCTAACATTTTAGATTGTTGGCTGTGATTTGTAACATCATCTTTTTGGATGCCAGGACCAAACTTTATTAGGAGGTACAGAAAAAGATGCTCTGTACTCTTGGGAGAGGGCACATTGATAACAGAAACAGACTAAGAGCAGTGAATTTGGGGCAGAGGACAAGTACACAGGCTTTTTGCACCTTCTAGAGCTGGCTCCACTCCCCTCATTCACAGAGAACCCAGACATGTCCTTATGTGTTCTCCTGGTCTGCATTTTTTTAAATTCAAAGTTTCCAAAACATTTTAGTTGCCATGTAATGTATTCCCTTGTATTATTTCACTCTGCCCTCAACCTGATTGGTCTACTTTGTTTCATTCTTGGAATTTTTACCCATGAAGATATCAAAGAAAAAAAAAAAGAACTTACTTGGTGTTTCTGTTGTTTCAGTGGAACTCTGATTCTCAGCTTTAGAGCAAAAAAAAGAAAAAGAAATCAATACAATTAAATGTTGATTATCAGATCTACACTCACAATTGTTTCAAGTGGTAAATAAATATAGGTCTTAGCTAATTCCTAATTCACTTTTTTCAAATTATGAAATTATGATACTATGTGATAGTAAGAAACTTTAGAGTAAGGGACAACCAGCATTTTCTTAGAGAACCAAATATTTTAAGCTTTGTGTGCCATAAGTTTTCATTACATTATTCAACTCTGTTATTTACTGTGAATGCAGCCATACATAATACCTAAGGAACAGGTATGATTGTTATCCAATAAAACTCTATTTTCAAAAACAATCAGAAGGCTAGATTTACCCTGTGGGCCACAGTTTGCTGAGTCTTGCTTTAGAGCATCAGGTACAACCTCAGATCCTGAATACCTCAAGATGACATAGGGAATAATAAATCCTTCCCTACGTATTTCATAAGTGGGGCCACCATTTGTTGTCTTTCTACTAATAAGTGGTGCATTTCATGACCTGGGAAAGATGCAGAAAGGCCCAGACAGATACTTTTAAAATTGAGGGAATTCCTGTATGGTAAAATATAATCCAGGAGAACTTTCTGCAAGGAAAGTCACTTGAGAGAATTAAAATCAAATATCATTTCAACAACTTTGAGAATAAGCACATGAACAGAATTTGCTACATGAAAAACAGAAAATAGAACAAATAGAAGTCCAATAATTACATTTTAAAAAATCCACTTGCCTCCTTTGTATATTCACTTGACTGTCTATATTAGCATCTTAAATTTAACATGCCCAAAATAGAACACTTGACTAGAATTCTCAAATCTGCCTCTTCCCCTGCTTTCTTGGATCGGCGTATGTACCATTGTCTTCCAGTTGAGCAAGGCAAAATGTTAATGACCTTTCTGGAGTCTCCTTTTGTTCTCACCCCTATCAGCTTTTCTTTAAAGATGTATCTTAGATTAAAACATATCGACTTAGCACCTATATCTCTCCCTCAGTGCCTGCAATAGCTACCTAGAAAAATCTCTTTAAATTTAAACTTCACTACTCTGGCTCCCTACTACTCCTCAATTGTCTCCCACCATTCAGCCTCTGTTTTGCTGTGGTTGATTAAAGGCAGAGGGAGCTTTTTGCCTCAGGGCTTTCTTCTTCTTCTCTCAGGCCTACGTGGTTTTCTTCTTCTCTCATGACTATCTTCAGATTCCACCATCCAGAAAAGTCTTTTCCAACCACCTTCACTACTTTGTCTCCTCATATCGCTTCACACTATTCCATATCACTGATCATTTGCTCAGCAGCACTTTTATCACTACTGAGACATTTACTTTTGCTTTGAAAATTATTTTTTGCCAGAATGTAACTCTGAGAGCAGACTTTTCTTGCCTAGAGCTGTGATGGCAGTGCTTATCATTAGTACATGACAGAGTGAGTCTCGAAGAAAAATGTATGGATTGGACAGAGGTGAATAGAAAACAATAATAATAGTATTAATAAAATAAATAAGACTAATTCTACCTGAATTCAATCTTTTTTTTTTTTTTTTTTGAGTTGGAGTCTCACTCTGTCATCCAGACTGGAGTGCAGTGGCCGCTCCCGGCCACCGCAGCCTTGGTCTGCTGGGCTCCCGTGATCCTTTCACCTCAGCCTTCCAAGTAGCTGGAACTACAGGCGTGCGCTACCACGCCCGGCTAATTTTTTGATTTATTGTAGAGAGAGGTCTCGCCAAGTTGCCCAGGTGGGTCTCGAACCCGCGGGCTCAGGCAATTCACTCACCTCAGCCTCCCAAAGTGTGGGATTACAGGCTGAGCCACCGAGCCCGGCTCCTGAATTCAATCTTTAAGGGGAAATCGATACTTTATTGATAATGTTCTAGTTGGATAATGATAGTTACCATTTTTAAAGTAATTTTCACGATCAACTTCATAAATTATTAGCTGATGGCTATAAGAGAGATATTATTTCCATTTTGCATAACAGCAAATATGAACTGAGAGGACTAAAACTGATTTATTTAGGGGGAACTAGGATTACAATTCAGGTTTGTTAGTTCTAAATTCCATCTACTTTCATTAAAATGGATGGCTCTTCCTTCCACTAAATTACTCCAAATGGATAGCTATGTAATTAATTCCTACGGTTGATAATTAGTTAAAATACTTTTGAACATGGAATAGTGCTTCATTTTGAAGATGCCATTAAACATATTTATTAGCCCTAGAGGATTAGAATATAAGGAAAATCAAAACCTTTTGTTTCTCTTATTATCAGGTAATAAACTTTCTTGTTGATAGACTTGATTGAGAATGAAAATTTTACACTTGTATCAGACAAAAGCTTTTGACTATCTTTTATTTGAACTTTTGTCAGTCTTCAAAAATGTGTAATAATTTTAGAGAAACACAGCACATAAAAGAAATATAACTATGCATTAAGACATAACTCAATCTTAAATCAATTTAAAATATTAAATGTCCTAATATATATTCATGTATATATATGAGTGAATTATTATTCTGAGGACAAAATACTGTAAATCTTCTATACTTAATCAAAACTTGAATATATATCTTTCCCCCCTGAAATTGAGGAGTTCTTTTGAAGATGATAAAATGTTTTCACATGAATAAAATTTTAAAATTTCACATTGATCATTTGTTTACCTAAGCCTGAATTATACCCCACAGCTTTAAAAAAAAATGAACTCTGCCCTATGGACATACAAGTTTAATAGAAATAAATGCTATAAAATACAGCTAAAGTTGTAAAAATTAGTAATATGTGAAGACATTTGCAATTGTTCCTAGTTTTTATTTATAACTTCCAGAAACACATGTATTTTGAGAAAAGACCAAATTCTGACCTATAGAGGAAATGAGAAAAGTAAAATGGCAAATGAATGTAGTGTGCTCCATTAACTATTCTCAAACTTAGATGTTTAGTAAAGACTAAAACCTTAGTCAGGGTAGTTGTCAGTTTACAATCTGTTTGTTGAGCTTGATTCTCTAACATGAAACTGAAATCTTATGAAATACAAATGAACTTTGAAACGCTGATCACATTATTAAAAGCTAATTTTACTTCAACATTATTTTTTAAATCAGAAAGTGTACGCAGCAATACAAAAAAAACTTTGCTAACTATTCTTATCTTATAAAGGATATTTGTTTATAACTAATAAACTTAGTTATACATAGACTATTAACATCAACAGGCACAAATATATGTAAATATATAACTATTCAAATATAATTCTCTACTGATTTGCTGTAAAATAATTTATTATGACTCATGAATTTTTTTTAGCCTTCTCCCATATGACATTTGCTGAGTCATTGGACATGAGATTATTTCTGGTTTGGCTAAACCATTACTTCTGACTAAGACTTTATTATCCTGAGGATTCCTCTTGTATCTGCTTACATGAAATGATATAAACTATTTAAATGGCATATATAAGAAAAATCTTGAGTAAATTCCCAAATAAGTGTCATAGACAAATGGTGCAATTTGCAGAAGAAATATTGAGACTGGGTAGGCAATTAGATAAATTAATGTTTTCCAAAGTGTGGAATGTTAACATTGTATAAGAGAGTCTATAACGTAGTACTAGAAAGCAGCATTAAATAAAATTATAACATTCAATGAGAAAGTTAATTCCTTTTCAGTTTTATTATAGCTTACTTTGTTACATCAATGAAAAAGTTTAAAATTTTCAATTTGATGCACATATATCATTAATATCTAACATGCTTGTTTTGATTTATCTTTTAACAAAAATGAGCATGTATCAAGCTCAGAGCCTTTGGGAAACAACAAAACTTATCTAAATTGTTATTTTGTTTTATTTATTTTTTACAAAATAGTGATCTTTACAGCTACTGTTTATTTATGCCAAACAAAGTCAGGTTTTCTTATATGGTGGTTTCCTTTGCAAGCACATTTAAGAATAAAAAGTGTATCAATTTTAAAAAATACTGAATAAATAACAGCACAGATGGTATACTCATAAAGTTGTTGGAAACATCAAGGTAAAATCTTGCAGAGGTCTTTGATGAATATGTAGAATTTAAATCAGCAATTGGAGAAAAGAAGGGGTGAAGAAAGAATAAGAAGTATACAAATGAAGGGGCAGGATTAAAAAAATTCAGCCAAGAATAAATCTGGCATGGTAGGCAATAGTTGTCATGAGAAAAAGTGTGGTATAGTGAAGAGTTTATGGGGCTTGGAGCAAGGAAAACAGACTGTGAATTTCATCTTTTAAATTTAACCTTGGACAGTCATTTAGTCTTTTTGAACTTGTTTTCTTATTTGTGAAGGTAATAACATACCAATTTTGCTTGGCTTTTATAAGATTTAATTATTAATTCTTAATTATTAACAAAATAATAGCTAAAACTGTTTGTCAGACACTATTTTAAACTTTATATGTTTTATCACTTTTAATCTTCACAAGAATCCTGTGAAAATGTAATCCTATTATAACTGTTTTATAGATGAAGAAACTAAGGCAGAGAAGTTAAGTAGCTGATCAAAGGCACAAATAAATTATTATGCTATTTTTTTTGAACAAAAGAAATGTGACTTCAGAATCACCATTCATAACCAATAAGCTAACTTCCCATTGGCATGATTGGAGTGACCAGTCTTTATTTTATGAAGGATGTGTTGCCTTGAAAATCAAAGGCTTGGCCGGGCTCAGTGGCTCAGCCTGTAATCCCCGCACTTTGGGAGGCCAAGACGAGTGGATTTCCTGAACCCGCGGATTCAAGACCAGACCAGGCAACTTAGTGAGACTTCATCTCTACAATTAAAAAAAAAATTATCCGGGTGTGGTAGCGTGTACCTGTAGTTCCAGCTACGTGGAAGACTGAGGCAGAAGGGTAGGCTGAGCCCAGCAGGTCGTCGCTGGGGTGGCCGTTAGTGTGCCACTGCACTCCAACCTGGATGGTTGAGTGAGACTCCAACTCAAAAAAAAATAGAAAAGAAAAAAAGAAAATCACAGGCTTGGGTGTGGGTCATTCCTATGTTTAGTCAGTGGTATATCTAAAATATCTATAAAGTTTTTGAAAACTTATCTTAGCTTTTTGTGTAAAAATAGGCTCCATATTAAACTATGATAAATTATGCAAAAAGTGATAACTCATTTGCTGTACAAAACGGATATAACCTCCTACTTAATAATGTACTGGTTGCTTATAAATGTTACTTATTTCTACTTAAAAAAAGCCAGATCATGGCTTCAGCTTTCCTGTAATATTGTATATGCTTATGGCAGAAGCTCTGGCTTGGCAAAGTCTCCGGAGGTATTTCTGTGCAAGTACTTGCCTTAGTAGAGTTCTGTATTAGAGTTCTGCCCATCTTAATTTACCATCTAGCTGTAATCTTTTCCCCACATTCTTTCCTCAGCCAAATCACAATTCACTAAAGAGTGAAAGAGCAATAGACCTCCTTCCCTGCCAGTCTTTGACAGTGTGCAGGATGTCTGCTATAAAATCTGGCTGTAAGTACCAGAATGACTAAGTTACCAGCAAGAAATGCATCTGTTTTGTTTTCTCCCCTCCATCCTTTCCCCTTTCCTTTCTCTTCTCTCCTCAGACATCAACAGGAGGTGCACAGGAAATGATACAAGAAGAGTCAGAGAGGATGACATGTTTTCAAGTCATTAGTAAAAAACAAAACAAAGCAAAACAAATTAGCAAACTCGAGAAGAGGAGAAGACTTGTGGTTTTACACCCAATCCCTCCACAGTTTATGTACTGAAGGGTGCAGACTCCTGTGACTGATGTTTCCTTTGAATCAACTCCTCAATGCTCCCAGAAACAGCCCTTCATATATACAACGATCAATGAATGGATGATGAAATCTAATTGTAATAAGGGCTAATGCAGAATTCTGGTATAGAGTGGGTAAAATGGCAATGGTCCCCAAAAGATATGTGGACCTAGAACCTATGACCTTATCTAGAAAAAAGACACAGATGGAAGAGGAGACACAGAGGGGAGGACCATAGACAAGAAGAAAAAGGTGGCTTGAAGGAGGCAGAGATTAAAGTGATGCATCTATAATCCAAGAAATGTCAAGATTTGCCAGCAGTCACCAGAAGCTAGGAGAGAAGCATGAAGGCCCTCAGAGGCTTCAAAACCAACCCCATTGACACTTTGATTTCAGACTTCTGGTCACCAGGACTGTGAGAGAATAAATTTCTATTAAGTCACCCAGTTTGTGGAACTTTGTTACAGCAGCTCAGCAAGCTAATACATGATAACTACATCCAGGCAAATATTTATTACCTTTTCTTCACATAGTTATAGCATGTGTATAGTCATGTAGAGCTAAAGGAGTTATAAAATATGTTACTTTAGCCAAGAATAAATGCTTTCTTCACTGGGATATGAAGAATAAGGGTAGGATATTTCAACAGCCTTGTGGACGATAAAAGCAGAAAGACTCACACCTTCACTAAGCTTACTCAAGGAAAGACATGGTTTATTTATACATATTTAAATTAAGGCCATACATAGTAATAGTTTCATATTTGAAAGCATTATAGTGCTTTATTACATCATATCCATTTATTTGTCAACTAGTTATTAAAAGGAGAGTAGAAAAGTTTTTTATTGTGTTGCAGAGTACATTTAATCTCACTATTTACTTTTTAAAAATTGTCTCAAAACACAAATTTATTTATAGCAGTTTTTAATCTATTCACATTTTCTGATTTCCATACTCAGGGATCTTCTATTGATAATTTTGCAGTCATTAATGTATTTTTGTTGAAGTCTGGCAATCTTCAGCAAGATTATAAATTCATTTTGGTCATGTGATGATTGATCATACAAATTGGCCATTATTGTCACACACAACAAAAATCAGAGTCCAGGAACTAGGGGTAGAAAGCACTCAGTACACAAACATTGCTCCAAGAATATAATTTTCTGCAAGTCTGGTTGCTGAAACCCCCTGCTATAACCTGAAACCAGTTTTATGTAATAACTACTGAAAAAACTAGTTATGACTATAAGACTAGTTTTACTCTCTGCTACCACCCATTAATCATTGTTTGTCAGTTCCCCAAAACTTTACTAGTGCCAACACTAGTAAAGTTCTAGTTCTTTCAAAGCAACATATAACATTTGTCCTGTGTATAAAACCTTTGTTCTTTGGACATGCCAAAAACTTCTCAGTGTATGTGTATTCCCTGAACTGCCATCCTTGCTTCCCAAATGAAGCGTTTTAAGTTTAGAGATTCATCTCTATATTTTATTTGATTTAGATAACCAGGAACTTATGTTTCTTTAATTTTGCTACTCCATATACAATAAGAGCTCCAAAAACTTCACTTTTTTCCAATATATGCATTCAGTTTAAAAGCAGAATGCTTAAAAATTCGAAATGTTTAGATTTTATTTTACAACATAGAGTTTTTCTTTGCTTGAGAGATGATAATCTAGAATTTGAACAATTATATAGAAAATAATTTAAGAGTTTTCTAGTGTCAACAAAGAATATAAAGTAGGTGATCTTTGCTTCTTAACACAGATATGTGGTACATATTAGCAATAATATGAAACTAATATATGTCACTGAATTACTGTGAGATTTTTACTCTATGTAAACATTAAAGGTTACTGTCTTCTTTTGCTACACATACATTTTTCTTTTCTTTTTCTGCAAAATGTTCTTAATGTAAGAATATTGGCTGTCACCAAGGATGTCAAAGTTTAGAACTTCTTTACTATTAAAGCATTCAGTGTCTTACACTTTGGTTCAGAAAGTTAAGGTTGAAATTATGCTTTTCATTCCTGGTAAAATTTCTTTCTTTGAAACCTTTGATATTAATATAGCTCTTTCAGTTTTCTCTTAATTAGTTTTAGCACAGTACACCTTTCCCTGTCTTTTACTTTTAAACAATTTTATTTAAAGTGGGTTTCTGGAATACTTTATATAGTTGGAAGGTTATCCTTTTTATTCAATTCGACAATTTCATCTTCATAATTGACATGCTTAAACCATTTTTAAAGTGTGATTATCACTATAATTGTTTTTAAACATACAATTCTGACTTTCAAAAAAATTCCATCTGTTCTGACTTTTTTTATTCTTATTGCCTTCTTTTGAATTAATTTTCTAAACATTTGTTTTTATCTTCATTATTGATTTTACAAAAGTACCTTGATAACCTTACTCTCATCCTGGTGTTTGTGTCATTGTTGTTATACATTTTACTTCTACATATATTTTAAAACTTTGATACACTTTGGTTATAGTTTCTTTAAACAATCCAATATCATTTGAAGAGTTAAAATGAGTTAAAATTATTTTATATTTACCATTTTGAATGATCTTTATACCTTATTTAGATTCAAATTTACATCTGGCATCATAGTTCACTGTTCCTGAATATCTTTACTGATAATGAATTTTCTCAGCTTTCATATGTCTGAAAAAATATTTATAGAATTCTAGGGTGAAACTTTTTCCCTTCCATTGCTAAAGATGTTGCTTTATTGTATTCTGGCATGCACCGTTTCTGATAAGACTTTGTTGTCATTTTTCTTTGTTCTCTACTTAATGTGTCATTTATTTTCAACATCTTCTTTCAAGAGTTTGTCTTTATCTCTGGTTTCTCATGATTTGATTATGATGTGCTCTGGTGTGTGGTTTTCTTCCTGTTTCTTCAACTTGGTGTTTGAGTTCCCTGAATCTATGAGTTTATAATTATATTATATTTGAAAACAATTTATTCAAATGTTTTTTGGTCTGTCCTTCTCTGGTACTTCAGTTAGAGGTATGCTAGGTCCCTGGATATTTTCCCATAGCTAAGTGATATTTCATTCTCATTTTTCCAGTGTTCTCTGTTTTATTTTTTTCTAGTTTCTATTGCTGTGATTTTATGCTAAAACAACAAATATTTTGTTGATTCTCTCTACTATGTATTTGTGTTCTAACTTATTAATTTTGACTTTATTTTTATTTGCTGTTCTTTCCATTTTCTTTGGGTTTATTAATCTTTTTTTATTCTACCTTCATGAGATGGCTATTCAGATAATCATTTGAATCATACTTTTTTTCTAGTATATGCACTTTAGAGCTATAAATTTTACTGTAAGACTATATTTTATATGGTTTGCTATGCCATATTTTCAGTTTAAATTATTTGCTGATTGCCACTGTGATTACCTCTTTAATCCATTGATTGCTGTCTTCAAAACTTTATGGTAGGGCTCGGTGCCTCAGCCTGTAATCTCAGCACTTTGGGAGGCTGAGGCAAGTGGATTGCCTGAGCCTGAAGGTTCAAGACTATAGCCCGGGCAACTGGGCAAGACTTAGTCTCTACAATAAATCAAAAATTAGCCGGGCATGGTAGTGCAAAACTGTAGTTCCAGTTACTTGGAAGGCTGAGGCAGAAGGATCATCAGAGCCCAGCAGGTCTATGCTGGGGTGGCTGTGAGCATGCCACAGAGACGAAGTGAGACTTCAACTCAAAAAAAAAAAATTATAAGCATATAATTATCTTCTTCTAGCTATCTTTTAATTTTCAATATCGAGATAAATTCCACTGTGACTAAGAGACACTCTGTATTTTAAGTCATTTAAAATGTGTTGAGACCTACTTTATGACAGTTTATGATCTATTATAGTAATGAATACTTAATCTACTTGAAAATAATTCGCTTTCCGTAGTTGATGTGCAGTGTTCCACATATGTCCATTAAATTAAATTTGTTATGTTGATTTACACTATATCACTGCTGATCTTCTTATCAAATTCTGAGATATATATTTTTAAAGGTTCATTAGAATTGTGATTTTGTGTTTTTTGTTAAATTTTTGCTACAGAGCCTGGGCTTGGTGGCTCAGCCTGTAATCCCAGCACTTTGCGAGGCTGAGGTGAGTGGATTGTCTGATCCTGTGGGTTTGAGACCAGCCCTGGCAACTTGGCGAGCCCCCATCTCTACAATAAATCATAAATTAGTCAGGTGTGGTAGTGCATGCCTGTAGTTCTGGCTATTTGGTAGGCTGAGGCGGAAGGATCGCCTGAGCCTAGAGTGTTGATGCTGGGGTGACCGTCAGCGGTCCACTGCACTTCAGCCCATGCCACGGAGTGAGACTCCAACTAAGAAGAAAACAAAATTTTTTTTTGCTATATGTATTTTCAGCCTTTGTGGTACCTATGTAAAATTTTTAACTTGTTCTATTTTTATGAAAAAGTAAATATTCTAGTATTGTAAAGTACTCCTACTTATCTTCATTTACTTTTTTGCTTAAATTCAACTTTTTCTGATATTAATGTATCTTTATCATCTTTATTTAATTAGAATTTTCAGGGTACATTTTGTTTTCAACTTTTAAAATTTAACTCGTGTGTGTCTTTCTTAAGCAGGACATAGTTGGGTTGTTTCTGTCTCTGTGTATTTGTTTTTCATACTGATAATTTTTTAAAAACTTAGAACATCTAGACCATTGATATTTACTTCATTGTGGATATTTAAATACAGTTGTGCTTTATTTAACATCTTATTCCTTCTCAGACTTTTGGCTAAGATCAAGTATAGTATTTACAACCTTATTCCTTGCTTTCTATTTATCTGTGGTATGTCACTATTTTAAATAACTTTTTAGCCTTGTTTTGAATTGATTAAGCATGGTTTTTAAATTATTTGATTATTTATTTTTTTCTGGATGTTTTCTTCTAATCAATTTCTAGCTTGCTTATCTTTCAACTGTATCTAAACTAATGCTAAACACATCCATGAGTTCTTAAATTTTATTCATTAAGTTTTAGCTCTAAGATCTCCATTGTGTTCTTTTTTTCCTGTTAATTCCATGCCTCTGGTGAAAAAAATCAAGCTCTTTTAAATTTCCTTTGAACACATTGTGAAAATCGAATACATTTACTATACGCATCTTTTGTATATTGGTTTCTATTATCTATTGTCCTTTTACTTCTTGGTTTTAATCAAATGGTCTTCCATTCTATCTGGTTATTTTTTACTTAGTGCAAAGTGCAGTATTTAAAAATATTATAGAGATAACTTGAGGTCTGGGAAATGTTATCTTCTTCTAACTAAGAGTTATGTTTGTTCTGAAAGCCCTAGGCCTACTAGCTATCCTAGATTATGCTAATACAGGAATCCAGGAATTGAGACAATTTATACCTGAGCTTCATTGTCTGAGGTCAACTTTGTCCTGATTCATGTCTATTTAACTGTTTGGAATTCCCACCCATTGTAGAGAGCTTTACCAGAGACCTTTCTTCTTCATAAGTTCTGAAGTACATTTTATCTTGATCTTTTTAATTTTGAAAAGAGGTCAGACAAAATTACCCTTCAATGTTCATCTTCTCAAATACCTATTTAGGAATAATTTAATCAGAGAAAACATTGCCAGGCTGTGAATTTCTAACGTCTCCTAGGAACTTGATGCCATAATCTACATTACACACATGTGTGTGCGAACACACATACACACACACACACACACTCAGAATATTAGAAAAGTTGCTGCCCAACTTTTCTAATATTGGAATTATGTACATTACTGGAAGCAGACCCAGAACTGATTTTCTAAAAATCTACTTCCTGGCTGCTTCTTTAAAAAATAGTGGTAAACACAAAGCATAAAATTGATCATATTAGTGACTTTTAAATGTGCAGTACAGTAGTGTTAACTATAAACACATTGTTGAACTTTTTCACCTTGCAAAGCAGAACTCTATATTTATTTAACACGTTCCCTTTTCTTCAACCACTCAGACTCTGGCAACCATCATTCTCTTTCTAAAAGTTAGACGTTTTTAGGGACTTCATATAAGTGAAGTCATGCAGTATTTATGTTTTTGCAACCAGCTTATTTCACCTGGCATCATGTTCTCAAGGTTCATCCATGTTGTAGCATATGACAGAATTTCCTTTTTTAAAGGATGAATAATATATCACTGTATGAATATACTGCATATTTAATTTTATTTATCTAATTATGAAAATTTAATTTGCTTCCCTTTCTTGGCTATTGTTTATAATATTGTAATGAACATGAGTATGCAAATATCTTTTTAAGATTCTGCTTTCAGTTATCTTGGATGTATACTCAGAAGTGGGATTGCTGGATGATAAGATAATTCTATTTTTCTTTTTGTGGAATCTCCATCCTGTTTTTCACAGAAACTGCAACATTTGTATTACCACCAACAGTGCACATGGATTCAATTTGTCTATATCTTGTCCAGTACTTGTTATTTATTTACTTATTTTTATAGTAGCCATCCTAATGAGTGTAAGGCGATACATCATTGTGGTTTTGATTTGCATGTTCTAATTATTAGAGATGTTTAAGCATCTTTTCATATATTCGTTGTCTATCTGTACAACTTCTTTGGAAAAATGTCTATTCAAGTCCTTTGCTCATATGTTTTTTGCTGTTGAGTTGTAAGAGTTGTTTATATCTTCTAGACATTAATTAAGGGGTTACTATATGGTTTGAAAATATTTTCTCTTATTTTGTTAATTGTCATTTTGTTTTCATTTATTGATGCATAAAAGTTGGTATATTCCCATTTGCTTATTTTTGCTTTTGTTGCATGTGCTTCTGGTGTCATTTCCAATAAATTATTGCCAAATATGTCATAAAGATTTTCTCCAAGAATTTTCAGTTTCAGGACTTACATTTAGGTCTTTAATCCATTTTGAGTTAATTTTTGTGTATAGTGTGAGGCCAGGATCTGACTTGATTCTTTTGAATGTAGATAGCCAGTTTTCACAACACGATTTGTTGAAGAGACTATAAAAACTTTCTTCATTGTGTAGACTTGCAAATGCTTGAAGGTTATTTGTTGGGGTTTATTTCTGGATTCTCTATGCTAGTTCATTGACCTATATATCTATCTTTATGTAGTGCCATATCATTTTGATTACTGTAGCTTTCTAATAGATTTTTGAAATCAGCAAGTATGGGGTTTCTAGCTTTGTTTTTTTCCTCAAGATTATTTTGGCTAGTTGGGGGTGCTTTGAGATTGCATATGAACATTAAGGGTATTTTAATATTTCTGAAAAATATGCCATTGATATTTTGGGAAGGATGGCATTATATCTGTAGATTAAGTAGTATGAACATTTAACAATATTATCTCTTTATTTCATAATCATGGAATATCTTTCCATTTATTTGTGTCTTCTTTAATTTCTTTCAACAATGTTTTATAGTTTTTAGCCCATAGTCTTTCATATTCTTCATTAAATTTATTCCTCAATACTTTACCCTTTTTGATGCTATTGTAAATAACCTTGTTTTCTTAATGTCCTTTAAGGATTGTTTGTTTTTTTTTATCATGAAAGGCACTGGATATTTTCAAGAACTTTTTCTAGTTTAGAGATTATGTGGTTATTATTCTTCTTTCTGTTGGTGTGGTATATTACATTGATTGATTTTTATATGTTGAGCCATCCTTACATTCCACAAATAAATGACACTTGGATCATGATGTATAGTTCTCTTAATGTATTGTTAAATTTGGATTGCTAGTACTTTTGTTAAAAATTTTTGCACCAATATTCGTAAAGGATATCGATCTATAGTATTCTTTTCTTCTAGTTTCTATGTCTGATTTTGGTTTGTGGATAATGCATGTCTCATAGAATGCATTTGAAAGTGTTTCCACCTCTTCAATTTTTTGTAACAGTTTGAAAATGATTAATCCTCCTTCAAATTTTTTGGTGGAATGCTTCAATTAATCCATTTGGACCTGAGCTTTTCTTTGTTGAGAGGCTTATTTTAGTTTATTTTTAGGGCTTTTTAGGCTCTATGGAAACAGTCTCTGGGGCCTATAAGTTTACCAAGGGTTTAAGGAAGTCTTTGAGATCTCAAACACAAAATTATTGGCTTTAATATAAGAAAAAGCAGCAAAAGCTGAGTTACTATATGTCATACTTAGTGTATCTACAAAATGCATATAGGTTGAGCATCCCAAATCCAAAAATCTGAACTTTTTGAGCATTGACTAAAGGAAATATGGGCACTGGAGCATTTCAGATTTTGGATGTTTGAATTTGGGATGCCTAATAAAATGCAAATATTCCAAAATCTGTTAAAATCTGAAATCCAAAACACTTCTAGGTCCAAGCATTTTCAATCAGAAATACTCAACTTGCATTTTTTTATACCTTTTTAAAAACTTTTATAAGTTTCGACAACTTTTATAATTTTATAAATTCTAATCTATAAATCCCAATATGTCTGAGATGGAGAACCAAAAGTTTAATATACAAGTATTTCTCACAATCTAGAATAATGCCAAGTATACAGTTGAAACTCCGAAATATTTTAATGAATAAGCTAATTTTTTAATTAATTTAAATAATTCATATTTTTAAAAATAATAAAGTCAGGACACTAATTTAATGAGCATTTCTATCTTAAAAATTTTAGGATTTTAGGAATTTGTCTCCAGCAAAACACAAGAAATACACACAACTTTCAGGGAATGGAGAAATATTAGAGAGAAAATTTTTGAGGACATTCTTTTTTTAAATCTTCATTCCATCTTTCTAGGGGGTAAAGCAACACACAAACCTCACTAACTTTTCTACTCTAAATCAAACCTATATTTGCTCTAGTCTTGAGATGAAGTACCCATAATGCCTTCTTCTGATATTCCCTATCCAAGGAATCAATGCCTACCTGTTTAAGGAGATGAGTCTTCAGCTGTTCAACCTTCCCCTAACAGTAGATTGTTTTGTTCTATGTCTCTTTACCCTGACTCTGTTAATTCTGAATGTTATGTATGTGAAGGGTAGAAAGGGAGTAGTGCTCTGCTAACTAAAAACCTGGAAGAGTTCTTGGTTTCATCACTTGTCAAGTGCAAATGTGTGCAAACTCATTATATCAAGTGGAATCCATGCTGGGCTGTATGCACCTTGAGGAAAGAGAGATCTGGAGAATGATGGCTGATCAGGAAATAACTTATAACAAATATCTAAAAGAATAAGTGTAGAATTGGTTAATCAAAAGGCAAATGCAAAGGTCAGCAGTGAATACCCTGATTTCATTATCTTGCTTTCCAGGGTGTTTCTTTTTTTAAGAAATGATTTTGGTGTATTTTTTTTTAACTACTTGAAAGAAAGTCATTTTGAACTGTTTTTAAAAACTAAATAAAGACAACATTCTTTAGAACTGAGATGCAGAGGGCATTTTACCTCATGAATTAAAGTGAAATTAAGAGTTTTAAGTGACTCATGGCACTGATCACATACGTCTGTGTAAGCATTAATTTTAATAACTCATGGTCCCTGAATGACATTTTCCTCCTCATAAGTCATCAAATGTGTGAGTATTTCATGCAGGGTGCAAATTGTTTGAGTTAAGTTTCCAGAATTGGCTACATACTTTGCAGAGCATATGCAGTTTTATTCTCGTTTCTTAGAGGCCATCGCATAATGAAGTGAATAAATGCTGATTTGCTAAAGATGGCTTTCAGACATATCTTACCTACAAAATAGTTTCTCTGATCAGAAGCCAAACCACACTACAAGAAACTACTCTTCATATAAAGAAGAGATGATTCTGCTCTTCAAATTCCTCTATGGATTGACTGTCCGATTACAAATGGTTATCAGTTTATAATTATGGTGTGAAATTAGATGACCCCTAGACAATCTTCTTTATATTGTGCTTAATATGATGACAGTAAAAAAGATAAAAAATGATGTTTCTGAAGTTTTTAAACAAGAATAGGCCTTGTACAACTATAATTCCTATTTGCCATCTCTTTTTACCTTAGTGACTTCTCAAGAAGAGCAGAGACTGTGAATCATTTGTAGGTGTTTCTTATTAAGTACTATGGATATGCCAAAATGCATCCATTATTTATAACAACTGATATCTGATAAGATTATTGTGGCAGATTACTAGCTTTCCAAGTTTTAACTATACGTACAGATTACTTACGTCATAAAAGTCAGAATGTGGGAAGTACTTGTGAGAAAATTGGAACTGAAAAGCTGTCAGAAATCAAGGGAGGTTTAGGTTCTGCTTCTCTCTCTGCCACTCATGAACAATTTAGTTTTGTTCATGGGGTCATGGAGAGAGAGAGGTACTCCCCGTTCTCTACCAATTCTATTTAGTCGTAATATCTGTTTCTTTACACCATAGGCATGCATGTGAATCACCATAACTGTCTCAGACGCCCTCTACTAAAACTGCAGCTTCAATTCCCATAGCTAACTCTTTTTGTTTGCTTGTTTAGGTTTTCTATTTCAGAATACTCAGAAAGAAAATTTGATTGGTCAAACTCAACATTTTCTTTTCTTTTGTTTTTTTAAAAGCTTTATAAAGATATGATTTTCGTATCACTAAATTTCCTCCTTTTAAGTATACAAGTAATACTTTTTAACAAATTTACAGAGTTGTGTAACCATCACCATAATCCAGTTTTAGAACATTTTCATCAACATGAAAAATATTTCTAACAACATGAGCTTATTTGCAGTCAATTCCCATCCCACCTCCAGCTGCAGGCAATCACTTATCTACTTTCTGTGCCTAGAACAAACATATTTTCTGTATATTGAATATAAATGGAATTATACTATATATCATACTTTGTGTTTGGTATCTTTCACTGAGCATAATGTTTTTGAGGTTCATATTTGATTACTATAACTTACAGTAACTTTTGAAATTAGGTTGTAGAAGTTCTCCAACTTCACCAACTTTCTTCTTCTTTTTCAGAAATATTTTGGCTATTCTAGATTCTTTACATTTCCATACAAATTTTAGAATCAGCTCATCAATTTCTAAAAAAAAGTGCTGGGGTACTGATATGGATTGCCCTGACTATATTAACAATTATTGACAAAATTGAAAAGAAATACCACTTAAAATATTAAGGATTCAAATTCGTGAACATAGATATATTTTTATTTCGATATTTATTTTCTTACCAAGTGCTTTGCAGTTTAATGTATAAATCTTGCACTTCTATTATTATATTTGTTTCTAAATATTTTATACTTTTGATGCTATTGTGAATAGAATTTTCTTGATTTTCTTTTGGACTGTTATTACTAATATACATAAGTATGATATATTTTTGTATGTCCTGTATCCTCTGATGCAAACTACTCTTTACCTTGTTCTAGTAGTTTTGTTGTACATTCTTGGAGTTTTCTACATAGGTGACTAGTAATCTGCTAATAAAACTGTTTTATTTCTTTCCAATGTAGATTAATCCATTCATTACTATATTAGACTATGTAGAACCTCTGGCTGTTATTTTGAGTAAAGGTAATGAGAATGAACAACTTTACTGCTTCCAGATCTTAAGAGGAAAACATAATGTCTTTCACTATTAGGTATGACATTATCTACAGATTTTCTACAGATGCCCTATATCAGATTGAGAAAGTTATATTTTTATTTCTAGTTCATTGAGTGTTTTTATTAAAGTGGGTGTTATAGTCTGTCAAGTGCTCTTTCTGATTCTACTAATGAGTATTACATTTGATTTTCTTTCTTTTCGTTTTTTTTATATGGGACCATTTAAATTTTTTAAAAATGTTTTTTACAATTTAATGTTATTTTTACATTTTAATGTTTTTAATGGATCATTTAATTTTTTTTGCAATTTAATAAATAGTTCTCTTGATGACTGCAGAAAAGTAAGGTTCTTTGGTAGTATTAAGAAACATCACAGTAAAGGTGTTTTTTTCCAACTGATATGTGGTCAATAATTATAAGGAGTCACTTGTATGAAACTTCTGTCAAACCAGTAAGACTGCATTTATGCAGCCATCATTTTCAGGATTGTTGGCCACCTGGGCATATTTCCCCCAAACAACTTTGCCTCCTTGTGTCACAAGACCCAACTCGCTCACATTGACCTCAATGACAGTACCCTTGATAATAACACCCACAGTTGTATATAGTGGGGATGAGGGATTCTTCTTTACACCAAGTATTGGCAGGCGAAAGGTGGTTTTCAGTTCAGGATGTATTACATGGGCTTTCTTGAAATGTAAGCCCATTGGTGTAATGAATCTGTCATATTTGGGTGGTTTTCTTGTAAAGCCATCTCCAACAAATCTAACTTTAGTAACCATCCTCTTTCACGCCTTCTTCTTTCTCTTTCCCATTCGAATAACTTTTAATACTTCTGTTTCTCCCTGGGCACGAACTATAGGCAAAGGGACTTCCCATTTTCTCGCTTTCTATTTTAGTATTTTTAAAATCATATTGGAAAGTACTTTAGCTCGGGACTGCCCTCTCTGTCCAGCAGATAGGCAGGTACTGCTCCCTGTGGAGTCTTTTCACCATTTTTTGGTTTGGTGTTTCTCTTTTCATGCACCTTGATAATCTTTTTCATATGTATTTTTTCAGCATGGCACTGCTTATGATAGAACTTAACCTTCAGACTAGTCATCTTCTTTGCCTTCTTTGAATGTTATAACCCTCTTGACTTTCCTTCTTTCTCTTTTTCTTATGGTAATCCAAATGATATCCATAGTGTTTACAGTGTAATTCAATATTCTTGTTTTGCAGTATGGTGACTGATGCAGAGGTGCCAGGCACAGTTCCCAGGTGCGAAGAAGTTCTCAACTTTTGGGTCTCAGAGACTCACAAGCCTACTCCACATTTGGTTTTCATATGTTAAATAAACCTTTCATTTTGGGGATACATCCTCTTTGTTCATGGTTTTTATTCCTTTTTATTTGTTACTGAATTTGTTTGCTAATATTTTATTATGGATATTTGCATCTATGTTTAGGAGAGATATTGAACTATAGTTTTATTTACTTGCTTTTTCTTCTCATTCTTTTCTAGCTTTGGCATCAGTATAATACTGACCTCAGATAATTACTTGTGCCGTGTTTCCTCCTTTTCTACTGAATGAAAGAGTGTGGGAAGAATTTGTATTGTTTTGAAACTATTTTATAGAATTCACAATTGAAGTCATACTGGCTTGAAGTTTTCTTTATTGAAATATTTTAAATTTCTTTTTCAAGTTATTTAATTATTACAGGTCTTTTCAGACTTCTATATCTTCTAGAGTCAGTTTTAACAATTCATTTATTTCTAAAATTGTTCCCATTTCATCTAAGTTGTCTGATATGTTGGCCAAATTGTCCTTTTTGTACCAGGTAATATAGATTACTATCGAGCCTTCAATTAATCTTTCTTGGCACCTACCTATTTGTGGCTATAATGAGATAGAGTATCACTGTATAGAAAAAAGTTGCCAAATGGTTGTCCTATTGGGTAGAGACAAGGAAAGACTATAAGCAGAACATGATTCCTTGGCAGAAGTGTGCTGAAATACATTCCGAGGCTAGTCCTAATCAATATACTAGTTTAACATATCAGACCAAATCTTCATACTTACCCTTGTGCTGGAAACTTTGCGAGGTTGAAACAGCATTTGGAAGTAGAAGGTTTGTCACTGTTACATTTGTAATGATGGGATCATTCTTCATAGTATTACTGGCTATGACTTCTGATTCTGTAAAAAAGAATAAGCAGACATCAGAGGTATAGCAAATCATTAGGTAGTCTTATTAATATTCATATTAACATCCAGTTACAGCTTGAAGATTAATTGCTGGAAATCTTCTGACCATGATTTAGAAACCTGGCATTTTAATTTTAATCCAGCATGTTCACCTTTTGGTGATACAGTTAATTACTTTAAAGAAAGTGGAGGGATATTAGGCTTTCCTATGTACTTGCTGTAGGTGATCTCATTTGATCATCATAGTTATCTTATGAATTAAGTAATCATTACAACTATTATTTTGCATAGAAGACTCAGAGAAGTTAAGTAATCTTGCCAAAATTATAAAACTTGTAATTGGAGAGGGCCAGGACTGAATCCAAGTTTCTCTGATGTAAAAGTTAATCAGTCAACAACCATGGGAAAAGAACAGTAAGGATGTCATAGTAGTTAAATATGGTACCATGGTCAAATGCTGCTTGGGAGAGAATTTTCAGACAGGTGGAAAAGTCAGGGAATGAGGAAATAAAAAAGTTATGCTTTTAATTATACTTAGCTTATGTTTTGAAGAAAAGAAGAAAAATTAGCAAAAAAAAGATAAGCTGAGCTTTTCAAAAATAATATTGGAATAAGATAGCTTGAAACAATCTATATTTGCAAAAATATTATAAAAACAAAATGTTGCCATTCAGTTTTTTCAATGTCTAATATGGAAACATTGAACTACTGAAGAAAAGGCAGAGTTGCCATTTAGTGCATACTTAGTGTTAGCTAAATACAATGTTAGCTGCAGGTGGGGGACAAAATGTTTAATAGATTTCAATCACAGAGTAGTAAGCAGCAAGAATTGCTAGTGCCTTGTGTAAGACAGTCAACTTCCATTTAATGACAGCAAACGTCTACTGTATGATGCAAATTCTTAGTGTAGTTGAGAAATTCATGCTGGAGAAATTGAAAGTTTGCAAGACCTCACAGACAGTAGATAAGTATGTCTTCCTTTAGGGAAAAAGATTTCGGGAATTGGTGTGAAAACAAAGTGAAGTAATTTAAATATAGTCTATAGTGTTAACACTGATATGAGAAAGAATGAGTGGAAGTGGCCACCGACTTCAGAGTCATCTTGAAATATTAAATTGATAGGGAAACACTTGAATAAATAGACATGCCTTTTGTAGCAGAAAGGAGAAACTGATGTTCATCATAGCATGGAAGTGGAAAAGGTCATTCCATAATGCAGAAACTTGACACTTGACACTTGAGGATGGAGAAACACAAGAAGATGGAGAAACACGAGAGAGAGGTTCCCATTCGAACCCCAACATATACTTAGAAATCATCAGAACAGAAGTTCCTCTTCAGAAATCTTTGGAGACAAGCTTTTTGGTTAAGCTAAAATTGGAAAGCATAAACAGCTGTTCTGATGGCCGAAATAATTATTTATTATAAAGTAGATTCAACAGTCTTGGTAGTGGGAAGATAATACATAGCTAAGAAAGATGCAGAGGGCTGCCTGACTGGAAAAATACAAAGAGAAGAATACAATATTTGAAAATACAATGCCAAACATTTTACATAGAGAATTGCTTATTATGTATGCGAAATATGCTTCACAAATGAGAGTGGAGTTAGAACCTATACTCAATTCAGAACAAGTTGTCAATTATACAGCATCAAGTAGGCAATGGAGGAAGTTTTGAATTCTTTGAAGGTAAATCAAGATATGTTTAAATATACATGGTGGACCAAAAATGAATAGAATAAAAGATGTGGAGACTAATGCTCTCACAGCTACAATTTTTCAAATTTTACAGAAACGCCTCAAATTTTATTATTGGGAGAGAAACATCTATGCATGGGTGACTAGCATTTATTACAATATGAGAATCATAGTTATATATTAACATTTTGTTGAAAAACATTTTCTAATTGCGCTTTGGGCTCACACATAGGCAGTCTATCCTAAGCTACTGCCAATAAATGATTAACACGTCAGAGGAAAAATAATTCATTCTTAAGGCTAGTTTTTAAACCTAAATACTTTGCTCTTTCAGTTTTTCTGTCTGGTCACTTTTCCTTAGATAACAGTATGTAACTTCTTTGGTCTACAAATGCGAATTGCACTGTAAGTCTCAGTAATAATGCACATGTTAGGTTTGACAAACATAATTTTGCTTGAAAAATATAAACTTATAAGGGGATGGTAACATCAAGATAACATTGGCTTTAATTCTAGAAATTGTGTTTTTGAGATTCATGTCAATTTAAATCTTCGTTTCTGGTACAGGTAGGAGGTATGAAAGATAAAAACATAGGAAGTTTTATCAATATTTGAATTAGAAAAAGAATTTAACACAAGAAATTACCAGACTGTAAGTAAAGGGGAGAAATTTTGACTCCACCAATATATTGAAGTTGAAAAAATATTTTTCACTATGTTTTATTTTTACTGTTTTTAAATTTTTATTGTAAAGATGTGGGGTACAATTCAGGGTTAGGTATACAAACATTGAACATGCAGGTATCCCCACTATGTTTTAAATATAGTGAAAAAAACTTGTAAATATGTAGAAATTAATAATGCACTCCTAAATAACCTGGGCTAATGAATAAGTTACAAGAAATATTAGAAAATACTTGAGGTAAATGAAATATGAAATCATAACATACTAAAATTTATGGGATGCAGAAAAAGCAACACCTAAAGTGAAATTTATAGATGGTAGCACTTATTTTAAAAAGAAGAAAGATTGCAAATCAAAATTCTAACCTGCTAATTTTAGAAACTAGAAAAAGAACAAACTAAACACAAGGAAGCAGGGAAAAAAAAATCGAGACTAAGGAAGATAGTAATAAAATAAAAAATAGAAAGACAACAGAAAAAACAATAAAACTAAAAGTTATTTTTAAAATAACCCCTAAAATTAACAATTACCCCTCTGGTTATACTGACAAAGAAACAAAGAGAGGACTCAAATTACCAAAATAATGAGTGAAAGAAGATTCACTATTACCAATCTTAAAGAAATAAGAAGGGCTATAAGGTAATTCTATGAACAACTGTAGACCAACAAATTGTATAATCTAGATAAAATGAGCAAATTCCTAGGAAATCTTCAACTACCAAAACTGAGGCAGGAAGAAATAGAAAATCTAATAGACATATAACAAGAAAAGATATTAAGTTAGTAATAATAGTAATAATTAAAAAAAAAAAAAAAAAAAACAACTGTCCATAAAACAAAGTCCAGTACCAGGTGGCTTCACTGATGAATTCCACTAAACTTTTTAAAAAAATTTTATTTTATTTTAAAGATGTGGGACACAATTAAGGATTGGGTATATAAGTGGTCACCGTATAGGCAAAGTCTGGGCCTCCCTTTGGTCCCCACTTCACCTGGTTTGCGATCAGGAATCTCTATTGATGTTATGTGATGAACCCCCTCTCCTGACAGTTTCCAGCTACTGCCAATCCCTTCCTTATAGTATTATGGTAAATGTTCAGAGTCCGCTTATGAGTGAGAACATGTGGTATTCAGTTCTTTGTTTCTATGATAAATCACTGAGTATTATAGACTCTATATCCATCCAAGTTGCTGTGAAGTCCATAATTTTGTTCTTCTTTATGGTTGTGTAATATTTCATCATGTATATATACTACATATTTTTCATCCACTCCAGTTTTGATGGGCAGCACTGTTGGTTCCATATTTTTGCTATTGTAAATACTGCTGCCATAAACATGCATAAGCAGGTATCTTTTTTGAGGAATGATTTAAGTTCCTCCAGGTATATGCCCAGAAGGGGGATTGCTGGTCATACAGAAGGTCAATTTCTAGTACTTTTAGGAATCACCACACTGTTTTCCATAGAGGTTGAACTAGTTTGTATTCCCACCAACAGTGTAGAACACTTCCTTTTTCTCTGCATCCTTACCAGCATCGGTTGTTTTTTGTTTCATTAATGGTGGCCATCCTGACTGGAGTTAGGTGGTATCTCAATGTGGTTTTGATTTGCATTTCTCTGTTGACTAGTGAGGCTGAGCATTTTTTCATGTGTCTGTTGGCTGCTTGTTTGTCTTCTTTTGGTAGTGTCTATTTATGTCTTTTGTTTTGTTTTGTTTTACTTTTTTTATTTTAAAGATGTGGGATACAATTCAGGATTAGGTATATAAGTGGTTATAGTACAGGTATAGCTTGGGCCTCCTGTTGGTCCCCACTTTGCCTGGCTTGAGAGAAGGTGCCCTAATTGATATTATGTCCCCTACTCCCATGCACCCTTGCAGTATCCTAATACTGCCATTCCCTTTTTTGTAGTATTATGGTAAATGTTCAGGGTCCACTAATGAATCAGAACATGTTTTACTCTCTTCTTTGTTTCTGTGACAGATCACTGAGTATGACTGACTCTAAATCCACCCAAGTTGCTGCAAAGTCTATATGTTTGTCCTTCTTTATGACTATGTAATATTCCATTGTGCATATGTTCCGCATTTTTTTCTCCAGTCCAGTTTTGATGGGTGGCATGGCTGGTTATAGTAATCAAGAGTGTTTGATTCTTGCATTACAATAGACATAGAGGTAGATGGTGTAGATTTGAGAGTCCAGAAAAATAATACATTTTTTACGGTTAGCTGATTTTCATCAAAGGTGCCAAGATGATTCAAATGGGAACAGAATTTTTTTTCAACAAATAGTGTTAGGAAAACTGAATCTCTTTATGCAGAATAATGCAGTTGGTTGTCTAATTCATACATAAAGCAAAAATCAAAGACTTAAATAAAACCATAAAAATCATAGAAAAGACATTGGTGTAAATCTCTGTGATCTTGAATTGGGCAATGGTTTCATAGGTATGACCCCTAAAGAACAAGAGACAAAAATGTATAGATAAACTTGACTCCATCAAAATTAGAATTTTCATGTTTCCAAGGATACCTTTAAGGAAATAAAAAGTAAACCTGCAGAATGGAAGAATATTTGCAAATTATCTGTCTTATAAAAGACTAGTCTCCAATATATAAAATGCTCTAGCAATTCAACAATAAAAAGACAGATAGCCCACTTTTTTTTTAAAAAAGGGCAAAGAATTGAATAGATATTTCTCCAAAGAAGATATACAAACGGCCAAAAAACACATGAAGTATGCTCAATATTTTTAGTCATTAGGGAAATGCAAATCAACCAAAGTGAGATACCACTTCAACCCCACTGGAATGAATATAATGAAAAAGAGAGAGAAGTATTGTCTAGAATACGAAAATATTGGAACTCTTGTGCATTGTTGGTGGGAATGTACCATAGTACAGAAGCTTTGGAAGTCAGTTTCTCAAAATGTTAAACACAGAGTTGCTATATGACTCAGCAACTGCATTTCAAGATATATACTTAAGAGAAATGACAAACATGTAAGCATAGAAAAACCTGTACACAAATGTTCATAGCAGCATATTTTATAATCTTCAAGAGATATAAACAACCCAAATGTTTATCAATTAATAAATATTCTAGATAAGCAAAATGTTATATGTTTATTTAGTCACAAAAAAGAATGAACTACAGATACATGCTGCAATATGGATAAACATGAGAACATTATGCTAAATAAAAGAAGCTAGTCACAAAAGGCCATATTTTGTGATTCCATTTATATAAGCTCTCTACAATAGGCAAATCTATAAAGATAGAAAGTAGATTAGTGGTTACCAGAAGCTGAGGAAAAGGGAATAAGGAATGATTGGTAATGGATCTAGGGCTTTATTTTGGGGAGATGAAAATGTTCTGGAATTAAATAGCAGCAATAATTGCAAAATCTTGTGAATATACTAAAAACTCCTGCACTGCCTGCTTAAAAGTGGCGATAATTATAGTATGTGAATTATATATGTTTAAACAAATGATGGCAAAATTAATCATTACTCACCTTCATCTTTAACTGTTGTTAATGAATGTACTATTGGCATCACAGTCATTTTTAATAATTCCTTGTTGGTTGTTCCTAGTTTGATAAGATAGATGACATTATTAATCACAATCTCATTTCACCTGTCAAAGAATAAATAAAAATAAGTTGTTCTGGAGGTGGTCTGGAATCCCTCTGCAGGGGTACTGGGAAGACTTTTGTCCATCTTTATTTTTTCTATTTTCCAGCTTCTTTTGTTCAAAGAGCAATGAAAGAATTTATGTTTTAAATGCTTGGGTGGTCTGATTTTTTAAAAAACATTTTTTTTTTTATAACAGGCCCCAAAGATCAATTTCCACTGCAGATTGTTACCTGGGTATCTTTTTTCTTTTTAAAGCAGGATTTATTCAGAAGACAGAAAAGCTCCCACAGAGGGAGGGGACCTGAAGGGGTTGCCCTATCTGGGTATCTTTAACCATGCAAAAAAAAATGATTATAAAATTATGAACTCTAATGATATAAAATCATTATTATTTTTTTCCTATGGGAAAAATGACCTGGCAAACAAGACCTGAAGGTATCTTGCCTTTATTTGTTATTTATTTTTTCAGAATTGCATTTCATGTTGATGCTTTAGTTATGGCATTGAAACTTCCAAATAAACATCAGTGATAAAAGAACTTGCAAACCCCCATCATTAGTTTGCTCATTCATGAGACATTCTTGGAGTTCCCACTTTGTGCCAAGGCTCTTTCCTAGGCTCATGAGGGAAGTATTCAACTCTAGTCATTGTTTAATCTGAGTAGTATCAAGAATAATTCCTAGTATACAGTAGACATTTAGTAAATGTCATTTCTAATAAGGAGGCACTCATACAGAACATGAGGATCAACAAAGGGATAAAACTTTAAGCAGTCAATATGACCCATCAGTTTGATATCCACTCTGTAATTGTCAGCATTCTCTTCCTTTTTAAAACACTTCAGAATACTCCTTTGTGATTAGGGCACAGGTCCTATATTTACTATGTGACTACATATACATAGTGTTGATATAAAATCGTGATTCTTATTTGTTTGCATGCTTTACTTGGGGGAGAAACTATCAGACCCTACACAATTAATCTAATACTTTATAACTCCAGTCCAGAGCAGAGTTTTAAAGAGCAAGTAGACTGGAGGTGTACATCAGAGGATATTAAGAACCCACAAAAAGGAAGATAAGACCAGTGGAGGATTACTGAGGACAAACTTCCAGCAAGTAGTGAAGGTTTTGTCTACTGCTTACTTCTCTATTCTCGCTGCTTATTAGAGGACATAGAGTATTATAAAAATGAAAGGTGGCTGTCAGCGGCAGATTTTGTAAATTATATAATGTGGGGAGCTTGTAAGCACTTCGACTTTCTAAAAGTCTTCTAGACTCTTATGCCGTTTTACATTGTTTGAAAATTCAAAGCATAAAGATAAATTGGGACACATGTAATGAGATTAATGAATATAGAGAAAGTATGAAGTATGTGAAATTTGTAAGTTTTTTATATTTATCTTGACTTCATGTTTGATAAAGGAAAGAGATAAAATAAATTTGACCAATGGACTCAGTATTCAGCCTGAATTTTTCATTTATTTTCAGCTTCAGCCTTGGTCTTTGTGGAAATGAAGAGCTAAATTTGTGTGTGAACGGTGATCTTGTGATTATATATAATCAGTGTAACAATATAATATAAATGGGACAAAAGTTATTCTTTTACTGCCTTTTATTTTTCTAGTTGAAGTGAGGTAGAATTGACAAAAATTGTGTATATGTGAAGTGTACAATATATTTTGATCACACAAACTTTGTGAAATTATCATAACAGTAAAGGTAATTAACACCTTACATAGCATTTTTTTTTTTTTGAGTTGGAGTCTCACTCTTGTTTCCCAGGATGAGTGCAGTGGCATGCTCATGGTCACTGCAGCCTCTACCTGCTGAGCTTGGGCCATCCTTCCGTCTCAGCCTTCCAAGTAACTGGAACTACAGACAGATGCCACAAGGTCTGGTTAGTTTTTTGTTGTGATTTATTGTAGAGATAAGGTCTCACCACATTGCCCAGGCTCGGCCTCCCAAAGTGCTGGGATTATAGGCTGAGCCACCACACATGGCCTACATAGCATTTTTTTAAAATGTTGAGTACAGGGACACTATTTTGGATTGTTAGTGTATGAATGAGTACTCCCTTTCAAATATAAGTAAGCATTCTACATATAACTTAGAATGAAATTCTCCTGCTATATTAGATACGTTAAAATTGTGAAGTATAAATGCATATGTATTATTGCAAGGAAAATGTTGGGATAACTATTGATAACTGTGATTTCTGTTAATTTTGTGTGCAAAACCAATTATTAAATACTTTCAAATACTTATTTAGAGAAATAGACTGAAGTAAATTTATTAAAAGACTATGGTAGCTATTGATCTTTACGAATATTACATCATTTTTAGTCAACAAATGTTTATAAGAGGTTAAATCACTCGAATGCCATAATTTTACTCTATGTAAAATTGCTTGGTAAACTAGCATTCATGCCATTTTCCAAAATAACATTTGAGAACTATTATTTCATTTAGGCCACAAATGTTTCAAGAAAATGTCTAATTTGTAAACATTTTATATTTTATGAGGAAAAACTAAAATAAAAACATCAACTTTACCACTTCAAATTCTATGAAATTTGGAAAAGAGAGACTAGAAAATCATTCATATACAAAGATATTCTACGTAGTTCATTTTCATTTCAAATTATCACAATGAATCAGAGGAGAAGGATCATGGAGAAAAATGAGGTATCCAAAGTCACTTTTCCCCAACTAAGCCTATAAGAAAATTTCCAAGAATGCTTTCAAAACATTTTTTCTTATAGTTTTACCTAGTCAGTTTCTACATATAGGGTGTGCAACCTAATCATCAGCTTGTCTAGTACCCTGTGTGAGATGGCCAAAAACATCTGGCTCTTCTACTGACCTCAGTTAAGATTGAACATCTATTTAGTATCAGAAATGTTCAGTATCAGTGTTGAGAAAATTTTATTCCTGCATTATCATTCAATTAATTAAACATATTTAACTACTGAATGTTTTTTAAATCAAGCTGAATAATAATAAAAAGTTTTACATTTCAGATTATTTTACATTTCAGATTTAATTAAACATATTTAACTACTGAATGTTTTTCAAATCAAGCTGAATAATAATAAAAAGTTTTACATTTCAGATTTATTTATTTTATTTTATTTATTTCCTAGAAGCTCATTTCATGAGGGTGATATTCAGTATTTGCCAAATGTTGATTTTTAACTCTGGCCATTTGGTCTTTGTGCAAATGTGCAGTGCACTTGATGTACATCTAGGAAGAGGTCAAGTCCCAGTTTTCTAATTGGGTAAATCTCTGAAAGCAAGCCCTGCTCCAGGCAAAACTCTTATCAATCACTTCTGCTACTTTGGTGACTATGTTGCTGCAAGAGGAATTCTCATCTCAGTTGCTTATTTTCCACTTTTTGTGATGATAGAATTTCTGCCATTGGCAAAAGAAATTTTACATGAATTAGATTGACATAGGCACTATTAAACCAACTGTGTTTTGACCTTTAAGCAACAACAAAAAAATCTGATTGGGAAGCCTTAAAATAAAAATAAAGAAACCTCTCCATGTTGTCTTTTCTTGGTAAATACTTTCATTGTGGTTAAGAGAATCATGCTGGCCATAAGAAAGAAAGAATAAGGAACTTCTTCACTATAGATACACTTAAAATAATATATGATTGTGTTATTTAAAAATGGTCATTTTGGAGGATGGGACAATTTATAAAACTCTTCCAAATGTAAACCCTTCAAAAACCTGAAATACACTGCTCAAAAAAAAAAAAAATTCAGAGAATTTGAGACAAATTTTTAGTTGTCTTCATTATTGTGTAATAACTGTACTGCCTTTAGGAACATGGACAATATTCAGTATACTTAGTCTAACAACATACACTCAAAACAAACAATGGTGATCAAAAGGGAATCCCTTTCTCCTTACCCAATGTTGCACTCTCACTCCCGCCACTAGCTGTCCGATGGCTCCACTCAGTCCTGCCGTCATGCAAGACTTTCTATTTCTCATACAGAATCCAAGCACTTGGGGACCTCAGAGCCTGCCTTTCCTGATTCATCTCCCTTTCACCTCACTCTCAGCAGATCTCCCGAATGGACTTCTTTATTTCCCTTAGCTTCCCTCCTACTGCCAGATTCACAGTTACTAGATTTTTACCCTTAAACATCTCTAAATGGATATTAGATGATAATGAAGTAATGTTATTGATTTGGAGGGTTTGATAATAGCACCGTGGTCTTGTAATAAATTTGTATATTTTTTGAGATGTATATTTAGTGTGTAGAGGTAACAAGGCGTAAGTCTGGATTCCCTTCAAAACAGAGAGAAAATAAATAGAAAGAAAACAGGACAGAGAAAAAAAAATAAAGCAAATGTGTAAAATCTAGATAATATTAATGTTGGAAGATGGATATATGAAGACTAATTACAGTATTCTTTACTTTTGGGTAATATTGGAACATTTTTATAATAATTATGACCAAAATGTTAAATTTTCTTGCTTAGTTTTTACAATTGAATGTGAATAATTTATAGCTCATCTGGACAATTTCTGAAGAACATAAATCAGAGTTAATATCTATTAACTGGGTAATATAAATCATTGAAAGTGTCCAAAAAAGGAATATGCTTCTGTGTGACAGAGTGTGTGTATGTTCATATAAGCTCATGCTTTCTGTGCACTCATTTCAAAGAAGGATGCGTTGGTGTCCCACTACAGGAGGCACCAAGAGTAAGGCTGTTAGAAATAGTTTGGTTTCCTTTTAGAATCAAACACCACAGAAATAATGGAGTATGATCATGACACCCTTAATCTCTGAGAATCACCATACTATTCAAGTCCTATAAACGAACTCTCACTGGTGTTCTGCATGTGTTTAAGTTTGGTCTTAGAATGAAAATTAAGGGAGGAATAGAGAGTGAGAAAGACAACAGCTGGAATTTCTGTCATTTATTCATCATGGTATATGATTATCTGGCTTTTCTATGACCTTCATATTCTATCCGGAGTTCTTGCCCATAGGCAATCAACAACTCTATTTTTGTCCTCCATTGATTACTGGACATGAATAATAAGCCTTATTTTATGTGTGTTGCAGGATGGGCAATGCAGTATGCTCCGCACTGATAACCTCTTGGGGTTTTAATTGAAAGCTACTAATGACTTTTCACATTTTTATGGATTATAAGGTAATCCCCTGTAATACCTCACCAGAAAATACAATACAGTTGTCACTCGGTGAACAACATTGCTGCTGAAATCTATAAATTAAATTGACTATCAGCACAATACAATCAGCAAAATCAGTCTGTTGATGGTACTGGTTAAGTGAGGAACAGGAATATGCAAAGAACTGGAATATGTAAAAGATATTTTGATAACTTGGGGACATGGTAATTTTTTTCTTTTCTAAAAAAAAACTTTGTGTATGTAACAGACACAATAGAATCATTCTCAAACAGAAAGTGATGTAAAAGTATATCATCTAAAAACTGAGATCTCAGGGTTTTGCATGCAACCCAAATCACACAGGAATTTCAAAATAGTGAAACAGCACTGACTTTTATTGTAATCAGATTTTTTTTTTTTTGAGTTGGAGTCTCACTCTGTCGCCCAGAGTGGAGTGCAGTGGCCGCTCCCGGCCGGCCACTGCAGTCTCAACCTGCTGGGCTCCGGCGATCCTTCTGCCTCAGCCTTCCGAGTAGCTGGAATTACAGGCGCACGCTACCACGCCCGGCTGATTTTTTGATTTATTGTAGAGATGAGGTCTCGCTGCCCAGGCAGGTCTCGAACCTGCGGGCTCAGACAATCCACTCACCTCAGCCTCCCAAAGACACAGGATTACAGGCTGAGCCACCGAGCCCGGCATATAAGATCTCAAATTATTTTCCTACACCAAATTCAATAGGTACTACTAATTTTGTTTTTAAAATTAAACTAAATTCTAATAAGAGTTAAACTTACCTTTAGGTGATGTTCCAACTGCTGATGTGATAACAGGATTTGATAATGATACTGTGTTTGTTGATGGTGCAAGTGTTGTAGAAATCATTGGTACAGTATCAGTTTTATTTCTAACATCTGAAAAAAAGTAAGTTATGTTAAAGTAGTTGCATCGACATTTGCGTTTATTTTGCCAATCTACAGACCAGTATATTTAAACAAAAGTATACTATATGTATACAGCTGTTAACTCAGTCAATAGAGCATGGATTTGCAACTAATTTTCTAGTTTTAATGAATGTGTTAGCTTAGCATTCATTTATTAACTCCATCTGCTTCTTATCAATGGCATGAATTTTCAAGATGGCAAGAACAGTCTGTGATCCTAAAACTATATAATTTCTGAGAAAATGAATAAAAAAGAAATGTGTGTATTTGAAATTCAGCAATCAATATTTTGAAGTTAACTAAACTAACTTTGCCAGATAAAATAACTAAGTAGGCACCTTCTGAGCAGTGAATATTTTACTAAATATTTTTATGTCACATTAAAGTTATTAAGTAGTAAGATGTCAATACTAGCATATATATTCTTGATATAGAGCACTCTTCTATGCAATGTGTACTACATATAAAGTATAAAATATAAAACTATTATAATTAATAAAGATAAGTATATATATATATATATATACACAAAGTTAAGTTCTAAAGAAAGAAAAACTTTAAAGAAATTCAACAATTGCAACATAATTGCAATAGAGCCACCATAAATTCACATTTTCAAATAGTTGGTTTTTCTGAATAACCAAAGGCTTACAAACAAAAGCAATATATTGTGATCCATGTTATAGAAATTCCTTTGAATAAGAGTTCTTAAATTTTCCATTGAAATTCTGAGGGGATCAGTCTTCTGTAACAGCCAGAGTTGGCAAAATAGCACTTCATTATTGTTTTTAAAAGTCAATTATGTAAGACTTAAATCTTAGTATTCTATGAAAAGATTTACTCCACACAAAGTTATTGTAACTTATTAGTATTTACATAATATTTTAAATCCTATATTTTGCTGATCTCCTCTCTGGAAATTCACTGTTATGTTAAAGATCAAAATACAAGCCGGGCTCGGTGGCTCAGCCTGCAATCCCGCGCCTTTGGGAGGCTGAGGTGAGTGGATTGCCAGAGCCCACGGGTTCGAGACCCACCTGGGCAGGCGAGACCTCATCTCTACAATAAATCAAAAAATTAGCCGGGCATGGTAGCGCGCACCTGTAGTTCCAGCTACTTGCAAGGCTGAGGTGGAAGGATCACCGGAGCCCAGCAGGTCGAGGCTGCAGTGGCTGGGAGCAGCCACTGCACTCCAGTCTGGGCGACAGAGTGAGACTCCAACTCAAAAAAAAAAAAAAATTTAAAAAAAAGATCAAAATACAACAAGGGAGTGTCTAAGAGGATTATAAAAAGTATTCATATCTATTGAAGACATTGATTTTTATGTTGTTATTTGGATAGAGTACAGATAGAGTATATCATTATTTAAGTAACAATTATTTGAGTAAAAAAAAACTTACATTCAAATCCAGTCAAACTGGATATGTTATTATAGTAAATAAACATTTTTAGTATGATTCTCAGATTTCAATTATATTTAAATTTTTCCTCTTTGAATCTGAGAAAAAACAATCATCTGCTATGTCAGTGAAAGCAGTATGTCAGATGTTATGAGACTGAACATATTTGTTGTTTAATTTTATAGCCTTGAGGTACTTGGAAGTGTGAGTTCTTAGCACCAACTTCGTTTATCGACAGTCCATATAAACTACTTTATGTATTCAGCCCACAGAGATATGTTCAGCACATACAGAAATGACAGAACTGAGTTTTCATGGGCTTTACTAAAATCAAGTCAAAAGCTTTTTTTTTAACCTCTGGAGTTTTAACCCCCACCTCCCCACTCCCCCGCCTCACCCTTAGGTTTCAGATACATAGCAGGGAGCAGGCACACAGCTTGTAGAAGGTTATCTTTTCTCTACTAGTCATTTAGTTCTAGCTATCTTTCTTTTAGTACTAGATTCTATGATATAACATTATTTTTTAAGTTTATATTGAGGTCGAAGAAGTTATTCAAAGAAGTATACCAGTTAGACTGGAAAATTCACCTGTAAATAGTTTGAATGATCTTTATTTGCTGACTTCCTAGTTAGTAAGAATTTTAATTTCTGAGCATAATGAGCATCTCTAGAAATGTTTCATTTCCTCCCTCCCTCCCTCTCTCCCTCCCTCCCTCCCTCCTTTCCTTCCTTCCTTCCTTCCTTCCTTCCTTCCTACCTTCCTTCCTTCCTTCCTTCCTTCCTTCCTTCCTCAATATTTATTGAGAAACTACTTATATGAAAGTCATGATTTGGTTTAGTAAAAGACTCTATGATGCATGCATAGTATCACCCTTAAGTAACTTTCACTCTGGTGAGAAACATAATGCCTATGCACAATAAATAATAAGGGATATTCTGTATGGGTTGCATAGACCAGTATTTTTCAAATTGCAGGTTGTGACGCAATTAAAGGGTAATTAAATCCCTTTATGGATTGCAGCCAGAGCTTTCACCAAATTAAAAAGAGAAAAAAAATTAGAGTGGTGCTGCAAACAAGAGGGTAAGTATTGTTTCATAAAGCTTTAGCATAGAGGGTGTGTGTGTGTGTGTGTGTGTGTGTGTGTGTGTGTGTGTGTGTTTGTATGTGTGTGTGTGTAAAATCTGCTTGAAATGTGTGCAAAATACATTTCTTACTGTGATTGTAGTTAAAAATTTGAAAGCTACTGACAACCAATAATTGGACAAGAGATTATATCATAAAAGATGACCACCCTGCAAAGCATGAGCAAAGATTACTTTATAAAAGAGTTGACATAGAAACTAGACCTTGAACAGCAAGTAGTATGTCCACAAGGGGAGAGGAAAAGGCATGAGCAAAGTCCTGCTGTGAGAAAGTAAGAGGTATTTTAGAGAACTGCAAGCAGTTCTGTCTACTTGGACTGCTGTGTGTTATGAAAGGACACATTCTCTGGGAAAATACTGGAGGCCAGATTATAGCGGACCATGAACACTAAGTCTAAGACTTGGGATTTTATCAAGTCACAGAAAAGTCATGAAAAGTGACCAAACAGAAATTCCATAGTTAGAAAAATGATGGGGAAAGAGTGGGGTGAGAATGAGAAGATACCTGTTGGGCTGAGCTGTAAGCCCTCATTTTTATATTTAAAAATGTTCTCTTCCCTCTTGAAGTCATCATGTGATGTCAATGAGTTCATATCCATAAAATGACTTGATGCAAACAAAGAGGAGGCATATTTCTCACCACCAGTGTGGTAAGATTGAGATGTACTGTAAGGCTTTTCCTCCTCACCATCCTTAGACATTCCTGGCCACTGATTTCCCCTGAGTAAAACCTTAGTCCATTAGTATTCATTAACATCTGCATAATTAGTTCTTTGTATTGTTTAACAAAGAGTAATGGCCCCTTTCAGTAAGGGTGCCAACTCCTAAACTTATTGAGTGTGCTATGTGCCAGGTTCAATGTAAACACTTTCTGTGGGTTATCTAATTTATCCTGACAAAAACACTAAGAAGCCCATATTCTTTTTTTTCACCATTTTCAGATGAGGCTCAAAAAGCATTAATCACTTACACTGGTAAGTGATATGACTGGAATTTTAATTCAGACAACCTTTACTCCAGAGAATATATCCTTAGCCACCACACCATCTGGCGAGAAGGCAGTACTATGCAAAGCTACATATCCCAGCTCTACCTGTTCTGCACCTTTGTCAGGATGTATTCTAAAAAGGAAGGAAGTGACTAGACACATAAATGTTTTGCCCTTGTGTATCTATAATGAGAAAATAGACAAAACATCTTACTATTTTTCTTAAAAAATAACATTTATGCTTCATGTATATACACATACACATAAAATGTTTCCATACTAGACCTAAAGCTTAAAAGAAAATTTCTCATTGACTAAAATGATCTAGATTTGAAAAATTAAAATAGAAGTCTATTCAGCTTGGAAAATTCTACAACTGGAAACTTTCTATTATGATGTGATAGGAAAAATTTATTACCTCTAACTGCCATGGTTTAAAGTTTTATTGACCACAGTATAAATAACCACCGGAAATACTTTTACTGTACTATCTGTAAAGTCCTTCTAGGTTTGATTTGATTTTAAGATAAACTCTTGAGAGAAATGGCTCATTCTGAAGTATTTTCTCTTCACAGGATGTGGTGAGATATTATTTTTTCTTCTCTTTACATCCGAAGTGATTAAAGATAAATTTAACAAGGTAACCTAAGCCTTATGACTTTGCTTGTGCCAAATCAGATAATGCTGCTCTCTGGATGCAGTTAGAGAAATAGATGGTGTTTTGTCCAGATTCCACTCTATCCCAGTACACCTCGACTTGGAGAGCTCAAGGGATACTGTGATAGGTCCTTGTACTATGAAAAGATGAAGCATTATCTGGATATTAACAAAATAACTCTTCTGATTATGAAAGATCTCTAATAGATTTACATTAAGATATTTCCATAGATCCTGAAATAGTTCTGCATTCTCTGAAGTTCAAGGTAGGAAATTCCCAACTGTTTATACATAGGACCTTTCATGTGAACTTGCTTTCCTTATTTTTGAAAATTCAGTTTATGACTGGAAACTAAACATTTTCTTCCATTTCAAATGATCAAGTCATCTCATTGTAATTACAAAGCATATCTAACCTTTTAAAAATGTTTACTCACAAATAATCACTATTACTTTTTAAAAAGAGATGGGGTCTTGCAACATTGCCCAGACTGGTCTCAAACTCCTGGGTTTAAGCAATTGTCCCACTTCAGTCGAGTAGCTGGGATTATAGAACCACCCTTCCTGGACAAAGTTAGAATTGTATCCATCCTCATGAATGGCTCTCTCTCTAGCTATCTTTCCTCTTTGTAGAGCATATTATTTTTCTTCTACCAAGTCTACATCTAAAGTCTAGTAGAAAGCCTTATAATACATTATAATACCTTATAATGTATTATTTCTACAAATTAATATTGCCTTCAAATTAATATTGCATTGCTACCCCCTATTTATTCCTGCTCCCTTAGACTTTACATTTTTAAAACAAATTTTATCCTAAAATAAAGTAATTGCCAATTTTTATAGTTACGTTCTTGCAGATGCTTATTCTCTTATGGATCACAGTATATAATGAACATAAATCCACTTCTTAATTTTGCATGTGATGGCAATTCCTAAATTGAGTTTCAGAAATGGTGAGAGGATTTCTTTTCTTTTCACAATAATTTGTCAGTAATTGCTAACATTATAATTCGTACTGTTCAGCTGATAAATACTGTATACTTTCTTTGTTCGTAAATGACCATTAGTGAAGTATAAGTCGAAAATTTCAATTTTCTCTCACACATTAAAAAACATATATTTATATAAACAAAATAAAATACACAAAAATAAATAAACACAAATAAAATAGGGTACTGCTTTCCATATTCTCATCAAAAAGCCTTCACAAGAGGCATGGAATCAACTTCTTCTGATTATAAATATTAACACATTTATACAATAATGGTGATTCCTCTTTTTTTTGACCTGGGTGAGGTCACTTGGTTCACTGCCAACCAAATTAAATGTAGATTTTTTTAATTAAAAGAAAAATATTATTATGTGGATGATGCTGCTATGGTGAATTCTTCTATTTGCAATGATCCAAAAATTTCATGATATCCTATAGGAAATTTTAAATTAACACATCGACCAATGAGTTATTTACCTCAATAAATATTTATCAAGCATATATTTCAACAGATATTAAGCAAATTTTAAAAATACATGTTCTTTCCTAGAAGAACTTATAGAGGTTTAATATATATATATATGTATATGCACACACACACACATACATATATATACACACACATATATATGAAGCAACTACAAGATTGTGCTTGCAGTTGTGCCATACAAAAATAGTGTTATATAATTAGTACTATTCATAGCTAGTTCTATGCAATTCTAAATAAAATAAAAATAAGGACATGTCTTTCTATGTGTCTGGGATAATCTGAATCTTTTTTTTTTGGAGAACAAGATTTGAAGAGGAACCAGATAATTGAACACAACAAGGAAAGAAAAAAATAAGTTTCAAATAGAAAAGAAAAATCAATAGTGCTACATACAACAGGCCACATGAGGTCTGAGAAGGAACATTGATGATGTTACACATTAAAAAGCAGAATATTTTGAGAGCAGAAAACAGGAAAATCCTATTTTCAGTGAAAACATTAGAGCTAGTGGCAACTCTTGAAAAATTGAATTTTAAATATAAAGTACATTTTCAATTAAAGCTAAATAGCAAGACGAAAGTTTTGAGAATGCTTAAATTTTCTATGTGGAATGACATTGGGGGGTAAGTAACACGAAAATCTCATTTTTCAGAGAGAAAAATATTCAGATACATGGGAGAAAGCTGCACCCGAAAGAGGAATCTCCTCAGGTTGCCAACCATCTGTGAGTGGGAGGATGAGCCAAGCCTGGCAGACTTCAAGTGTGGACAGGTGTCTCTGCCACCTGGCCCCTCTAGGGAGAACAGGAAGTCAGCATTACACTGGTGAGTTTGTTAAACAGAAAACAATATCTGCAAAATGGACCCAAGAATCGGAGGTGTTCTGGCTGACAAATGGATAGAGGTATATCAGGCAAATTACCTCCACTCACCCAGGTGTCACGTTTGAAATTATGGGGCCATGCAGTTGTTTTTCCTTCACAGCTTAATGATTTTTTAAAGGTCATGTTGCATAATAATGTGACATCTTTAGATTGTGGACTTTATTATAAGGTTATTTTTTATATATTGTAGCCAGTTTGAGAAATTTCAACTCTTTGAGATTAAAAAAGAGCATATGCTGTATTTAATATGTATAAAGTTAGGAGCAGAAGGAAAAAAAACCATACTTCTAGGCTCTCAGACAATTGTCCCAAGATCCCTTGCTTCCTCCTTGTAGTCCTCTAACTTCAGAGAGGAACTGTGGTTCTGAAGTTCAAAAGACATCTTGTGAAGTGTCTGTTCATGCCTTTTGCCCACTTTTTAAAGGGGCTGTTTATTTTTTTCCTTTCTGCGTGTTTGAGTTCCTTGTAGATCCTAGATGTTAGGACTTTGTCGGATAAACAGCTGGCAAATATATTTTCCCATTCTGTGGGCTGTCAGCCTGCTCTCTTGATGATTTCTTTTGCTTTGCAGAAGCTCATTAATTTGATGAGATCCCATCTGTCTATTTTATTTCTTAACGTATTAGGGTTATAAATAGGTATTAGTTCCCAGTTCCAATTTTTATAAGGGTGTCTCCTGCGTTTTCTAAGATTCTTATAGTTTGAGGTTTTACATTCAGGTCTCTGATCCATTTAGAGTTAATTTTTGTGTATGGTGATAGGTAAGGGTCCTGTTTCAATCTTCTGCATGTAGTCAGCCAGTTTTCCCAGCACCATTTACTGAATAGGTTCTCCTCTCCCCAGTGGTTATTGTTGGAGGCTTTGTCAAAAATGAGGCTTTGGCCCGGAATCTCTATCCTGTTCCATTGGTCTATGTGCCTGTTCTTGCGCCAATACCAGGCTGCTTTGAGAAGATATACAGGCAGCCAACAGACACATGAAAAAGTGCTCAGTCTCACTCATCATCAGAGAAATGGAAATTAAAACCACACTGAGATACCACCTAACCCTTGTAAGAATGGCCATCATTAATAAAACAAATAACAACAGATGCTGGTGAGGATGTAGAGAAAAGGAACGCTTCTACACTGCTGGTGGGAATGCAAACTGGTGCAGCTTCTTTGGAAGACAGTGTGACAATTCCTGAAAGAACTAGAAACTGACCTTCCATATGACCCAGCAATTCCCCTATTGGGAATATACCCGGAGGAACTCAAATCATTATACCTGCACATGTATGTTTGTTGCAGCTCTATTCACAATAGCAAAAACATGGAACCAACCATGTTGCCCATCAAAGCTGGAATCGATTAAAAAAGATGTGGTACATATACATGATGGAATATTATGCAGCCATAAAGAAGGACAAATATATGGACTTTGCAGCAACTTGGATGGATTTGGAGTCAATCATACTCAGTGATTTATCACAGAAACAAAGAACAAAGTTCCATATGTTCTCACTCATAAATGGACCTTGAACAATTATAATGCTATAAGAAAGCAATTGGCAGTAGTGGGAAACTGTCAGGGGAGGGGTAGTGGGATTGGCCATTGAGGGAAACTGCTAGGGAAGGGAGGGGCATATTTCATCAACAAAGATACCTGCATGATCAATGTTTGTATATCTAACCCTGAAATGTACCCCACATCTTTATAATAAAAATTTAAAACAAATAAACAAAAAAACCCAAAAGACATCTTGTAAGGAAACAAGCTGCTGGGACACAGCACATCCTTGTAGGCACCGATAAATTTCAAGGAAATCTCTTGAGCCCAATTCATGACTTCCAAAAAAGGATCACTTTGGGTGCCCTCTCAGTCCTGGAGGGAACAGTACTGCTTTGTCCCCTCTTTGGGCTCCACATTGGGGAGGGGACAGTAGGGAAGCGTGTGCAGTTCCTATTTTCTCTCAAATGACATCTTCAGTTTTCCTCTGAACATCAAATGTAGCCATTTGAAACCTTGAGTCTTAAAAATACAAACTCTTCAGAAGCATGGAAGTTTCCACTAGACACCTTTATTAGCAGAATACATTAGCTAGAGTAGTGACTTTTGCACACACAAAAAATGATGAGGAGTGGAAGAAAAATACAGACTTAGTAACTACAGTATTGGTTAGCTGTGTAGCTTTGCATGAGCCACTTTACCTCTCTGGGGACAAAAATGACTACATTTATTTGCAACCCCATAGTGTTACTTGGACTAAATGTATTTCCCTTTAGCGTGATACTCTACCCATGACTAGAAAAAAGAATAAAGACAAAGTTTGAAATAGATATTTGGAATACTTGGTTTTGGAATTTTGTTTTCAGCATAGAAGAGCAAGTATGATAAAATGAAATATTCTTATAAGTAAATTAATTCCATGGAAATGAATAGAGTTTATATTCAATATGTTAGTCAATTCCTTCTTACAATGTAGTGTGTGTATATTCATGTTTGTAGTTAATTGGTGACAACTGAATTTCTAAAAATAATCTACATTATTGAGTTTGAAGCTAGAAAATATTTTCTATTTTGGGGATGTTTTACTTTTCATATTATCTACTCTTATTTTTCTTTTCTCTAAATGTAAAAAAAAATCTAGTTAATTTAAAATATTCTTTCATTTGTATCAGCTGAAAGACTATGTTTAGTTATAAAGGGGTGAAATTTGAAATTTAAAAAGTTATTTCTATATTATTAAAAAAAAGATAATTTGTCCTAAAAGTAATTATTTGAAGGGAGATAAAACTTTAAATGACTGATATTTCAATAAAACAAGTATATGTAACCATAATTATTTACACTTAACATTGTGTGACTCTAATAACAATTTTGTAAAACATTTGAACAGACACTACTGATGTCACCATCTTATAGATGTGATTGCAGTATTGCTATGCTACTATTTTAGTACACTAATGACTTTAGAGTCTATTTTTTTCTCTTGTACTACTCCTAATCATTATGAAAATATAAAACAAGTAGGAGTATGACACTCATACGTGGACCTTGAGCATTTATCATAATACTACAAGAAAAGGATTGGCAGTAGCAGGACACTGTCAGGAGAGGGAGGGAAGCACGTAACATCAATAAGGATACCTGATCCTAAACCAGGCAAAAGTGAGGACAAATGGAAGGTCCAAAGTTCAACTGTATGTAGACCACTTAGGTACCTAATCTTAACTTGTGCCCCACATCTTAAATAAAAAGATAGAAAGATTTTTTAAAAGTAAAAGAATACTGATAATATAGCATTCCACTTGTGTTTGGTTGACCAACCACTTCATCCATTAAGGATTATTAAAGTAATTGAAACAAAATCTCTTAGCTCCAAGTTTTATCTTTTCTTTTCCATAATGAAAACATTAGTGCAAAACCATTGTACTTAAAAATTTAATAGTAAGGAAGTCAACTTTTATAGGATTCTCATATGGCTCACAGAAAATTTATGGAGGGTTTTTTTTTTTTAGAAAGCGGAATTTATTGAGAGGACAGAAAAGCTCCCACAGTGGGAGGAGACCCGAGAATGTTGCCCTATGGAGGGCTTTTAAAGATGTGTGTTTTAATGTTCTATTCACTTTTATGTCTACTAGATGTAGGGCAACATTGCAAAGAAACATTTTTTTCTTGTTTTGGGATTAAGCAAAAGTGATATGGTAAAGAAATAGTAAAAATATTGTAAAGAATTGTTTTGGGGCAACCACCTCAGGTTTCCTCCCACTGTGGAAGCTTTTTTGCCCTCTTAATAAGTCCTGCTTTCTTTTTTTTTTTTTTTTTTGAGTTGGAGTCTCACTCTGTCAACCCAAACTGTAGTACAGTGGCCGCTTCTGGCCACTGCAGCCTCGACCTGCAGGGCTTCAGCGATCCTTCCGCCTCAGCCTTCCAAGTAACTGGAACTATAGGCACATGCTACCATGCCCGGCTAATTTTTTGATTTATTGTAGTGATGAGGTCTCGCCAAGTTGCCCAGGTGGGTCTCAAACCTGCGGGCTCAGGCAATCCACTCACCTCAGCCTCCCAAGGCACGGGATTACAGGCTGAGCCACCTAGCCCGGCAAGTCCTGCTTTCTAAAAACAAAACAAAACAAACATCAAACAAAATAATTGTTTTGGTCTCACTTTTACAGCAAAATCACCAGTTATTCTGCATTGATTATGTCAAAGAACTACCTTGCCCTCTTCATTTCATTTGTTTTCACATTGTTCCTCCCCACCTTTTTTTTTTTTAAGGAAATGGAATATTTAAAAGTGAGATATTCATATAAAGTACAAACTAAATTCAAATTTAAAGTATCATGAAGTAGAAACTAACAAGGTTACACATGGATAGACTATTAGGAATGAAGGAACTATAGAGTAAAAACTGACCTTCCATACGAATCAGCAATCCCTCTCCTGGGAACACACATGGAGGAATGTAAATCATTCTACAGAGAGACACTTGCACTGTTATTGCCACACTATTCACAATAGTAAAAACATGAACCCCACCCATACTGCCTATTGAAAATAGACTGGATAAAGAAAATGTGATACATATACCAGTAAGAAGGACAAAATCATGAACTTCATAACAAATTGGATGGAGTTAGAGACCATAATACTAAGTGAACTATCACAAAAACAAATAGTCACTGAATACTGCATGTTCTCACTCATAAGTGGGCCCTGAACATTTGTCACAGGAGCACAAAGGAGGAATCACAGTCACTGGGCACTGCTAGGCGAGGGAGAAAGACAGGGAGGGAGGGAAAGAGGTATGTGACAACACAAAGGGTACCAGGTCCACTACCAGGGGGAGTGAGGGCCAGTAAGAAGCCCAGATTTCACCTGCATGCAGCCTACTCTGGCATATTTCACTTAGCACAATGTTCTCTAATAATACCATTTGTGTTGTTGCAAATGACATTTATTTCATTTTAAAGGCTGAATAGTATTCCACTGTGTGTGTATCACATTCTTTTTTTTCAGTTTTAGTGTTTCTTTTTATTTTGTTTTATTTATTATTATTCTTTTATTACATTTTCTTTATTCATTCATCTGTTTCTGTGCACTTAGTTTGATTCCATAGCATAACTGTCATTAATAATGCTGTAATGAACATGCAAGTGCAGACATCTCTTTGGTATACTGATTAGTATACTGATTTTAAAATTTTTGTGTAAATACCCAGAAGTAGGATTACTAGATCATATGGTACTCCCATTTTTAGTTTTTTTGAGGAACCTTCATACAGTTTTCCATAATCGTGAGACTGCACTAATTTACATTCCCACCAACAGTATACAGTCATATGTCACATAATGATATTTTGATCAATGACAGACCACATATATGAGAGTGGTCTCATAAGATTATAATGGACCAGAAAGATTCCTATTGTCTAGTGACATTATAGCTGTTGTAATTTATAATACCACGCATTATTGATTTGTTTGTGGTGATGTAGGTGTAAACAAACCCACTGTGCAGTCAGTAATATTAAAGTATAGCAATACAATTGTGTCCAGTACATAATACTTGATAATAAACCACTGTTACTGGTTTATGCAAATACTATACAATACCTTCATATCCTGCATCTGTGGATTGAACCAAACGCACATATAAAATATGATATTTCTGAGATATGAAACCCTTGGATATGGAGGGCCAACATGTTATATCCATGGGCTCCACAAGACCTACTGCGGGACTTGAGCACACCTAGATTTTAGTATCTATTGGTGTCTTGGAACCAAACTCTTGTGGATACTGAGGGACAATTATACTGCATTATACTTTTTTAATCTTATTTTAGAGTGTAATCCTACTTATTTTTTTTTAAAGTTTACTTAAGCAACCTCAGGCAGATGGTTCAGGAAGTATTCAAGAAGAAGTCATTATTATCATAGGAGATGACAGCTCCATGTGTTATTGCCCTTGAAGACCTTCCAGGGAAACAAGATGTGGAGGTGGAAGACAGTGATTTTTATGATCCTAACCCTATGTAGGTCTAGGGAAATGGGTGTGTTTGTGTCAGTTTTTGACACAAAAGTTTAAAAAGAAAAAAAATTAATAAATCTTATATAAGAAAACAAAGATAATATTTTGTATAGCTAGCCGGGCTCGGTGGCTCAGCCTGTAATCCCGTGCCTTTGGGAGGCTGAGGTGAGTGGATTGCCTGAACCCGCCCGTTTGAGACCCGCCTGGACAGTGAGACCTCATCTCTACAATAAATCAAAAAATCAGCGGGGCGTGGTAGCACGCGCCTGTAGTTCCAGCTACTTGGAAGGCTGAGGCGGAAGGATTGCTGAAGCCCAGCAGGTCGAGGCTGCGGTGTCCGGGAGCAGCCACTGCACTCCAGTCTGGGCGACAGAGTGAGACTCCAACTCAAATATATATATATATATATATATATATATATATATATATATAGTATAACTGTACAATGTGTTTTTGTTTTATTACAAAAAAGTCAAAAAGTTAAAAAGTTTATAAACAATTTATAGCAACCTAAGCTTAACTTATTATTAAAGAAAGAAAATTTTAAAAATAAATTTAGTGTGGCCTAAGTGTACTGTGTTTATAAAGTCTATCATCATGTATAATAATGTTCTAGGCCTTCACATTCACTTACCACTCACTCACTAACTCACCCAAAGCAACTTCCAGTCTTGCAATCTCAATTCATGGTAAGTGCCCTCTACAAGTGTACTGTTTTAAAAAGTCTTTTATACCATAATTTTACCATACCTTTCTCTGTTTACATATGCTTAGAAATACAAATTCTTATCATTGTGCTATAAATGCCTACATTATACAGTACAGTAGCATAAGTACATTGGTGGTGTAGTGGTGAGCATAGCTTCCTTCCAGTACAGTAACACACTCCACAGGTTTGTAGCCTAAGAGCAATAGGCTATACCATATAGTCTCGGTGTATAGCCTACATAGAGCGCACTGGTGAAACCATCTATGTTTGTGTAAGTACACTCCATATGATGTTCACACGATGAAATCGCTGAAGGATGCATTTCTTAGAATGCTAAGTGATGCATGACTGTATGAGAGCTCTCTTTTTTCCACATACTTGCCAGCATTTATGTTTTGTCTTTTTAATAATAACCATTCTGAGAGATGTGTGGTATCTGATTGTGCATTTTCCTAATGATTCTAATACTTATTGAAGCTTAACATTTTTTCATATATCTTTTGGTCATCTGTATATCTTTTTTGCAAAAAAAAGAAATTCAGTTTTCTTATCCATTTTTAAATTTTTATAGAGATTTGAGTTTCTTATATACTGTAGATATTAATCTCTTATCATACCTGTGTATATTTTCTCCCAATCCATAGATAGACTCTTTACTCTGTTGTATCCTTTGATATGCAGAAGATTTTTATTTTTATATAATCCTAGTTGTTTAGTTTTGTTTTCATTGCCTGTATTTTGGGGGTCAAATCTAAAAAATAATTGCCTAGACTGATGTCTTACAGTTTTCCATATATGTTGTCTAGTAGTTTGGCAGTTTCAGGTATTATGTTTAAGTCTTTAATTAATTTTGAGTTGATTTTTATATATGGTGTGAGATAAGAATCCAATTTCATTATTTTCCCAAAACCATATATTGAAGACACTGTCCTTTTCCCAATGTATACACTTGGCATCTTTGATGAAAATCAATTTATTGTATACACATAGATTTATTTCTGGGTACTCTGTTTTGTTGTTCGGGCTGATTAGTCTATTTTCACTCTAGTATCATGCTGGATTTTTTTGTTTCTTTTGTTTTTTTGAGACAGGAACTTTCTCTGTCACTCAGGTTGGAGTGAAGTGGTCTGATAATAGCTCACTATAGCCTTCAATTTCTGGGTTCAAGTGATCCTCCTGCCTCAGCCTCCCAAGTAACTAGGACTACAGGAATTACAGATGCATACCACCATGCCCAGCTAATTTAAAATTTTTTTTTCTAGAGACAGAGTCTCACTATGTAGTCTACGCTGGTCTTGATCTCTGCCAAAGAAAATCTATAAAAACTAGAAAAGTTCGCTGTCTCCTCAAATGCGCAAGGAGTTCCTACCACCTTGGCCTTCTAAAGTGCTAGAATTACAGGTGTGAGCCACTGTGCCCAGCCCCATGCAGTTTTAATTTCTATCACATTGTCAAAGAACCAGCTGTAGCTCATATTGGAGTTTAACTGTTTCCTGCATGACCTCCAAGCCCAACCCCTGACCCCACCTAGGGAGGAAGATGAGCACCATAGCAAATTTCAGCAAAAAGTAGGGGCTAAATCTGCCACAGCCGGAAATTTATTTATTTTTTTCTTTTTATTTATTTTTTATTTTTTCACTTTTAATTTTTATTTTGAAATTGTGGGGTACAATTCAGGGTTAGGTATACAAATGTTCATTATGCAAGTACCCTTACTGATGAGGTGTGCCCCCGCTTCCCCAGGTGGATATCGACTACTGCCAATTCCAGCTATCCCCCTCCACAGTTTCCCGCTACTTTCAATCCTTTTCCTACAGTAATATGGTAGTTGTTCAAGGTCCCCTTATGAGTGAGAACATGTGATACTCATCTCTTTGTTTCTGTGAGAGATCACTCAGTATTATTAGCTCTAATTCCATCCACGCTGCTGTGACGTTCATGATTTTGTTCTTCTCTACAGCTGCGTAATATTCCATTGTGCATATGTGCCACATTTTTTTTATCCAGTCCTCTTTTGTTGGGCAGCACAGTTGGTTCCATGTTCTTGCTATTGTGAACAATGCTGCGATTAACATACATGTGCAGGTATCTTTTTTATAGAGTGACTTGAGTTCTTCCGGGTATATTCCCAATAGGGGGATTGCAGCATCATATGGAAGGTCAATTTTTAGGAGTTTTAGGAATCGCCACACTGATTTCCACAGAGGGTACTAGTTTACATTCCCTCCAACAATGTAGAAGTGTTCCCTTTTCACCACATCTTCTCTAGCATCTGTTATTTTTTGAGTTATTGAAGATGGCCATTCTAACTGGTGTTAGGTGGTATCTCGGTGCAGTTTTAATTTGCATCTCCTTGATGATTAGTGAGGTTGAACATTTTTTCATGTGTCTGTTGGCTGCTCATATGTCTTCTTTTGAGAAGTGTCTATTCATATCTTTTGCTCACTTTGTAATGGGGCTGTTTTTTTTCTTTTCAGCACATTTGAGTTCCTTGTAGATTCTATGTATTAGGCTTTTGTCAGACATCGAGTTGGCAAATATTTTTTCCTAGTCTGTGGGCCATCTCCCTGCTCTCCTGATGGTTTCTTTGGCTTTGCAGAAGCTTGACAAGGTCCCACTTGTCTATCTTATCTCTTATGGCCTGGGCACTTTGGGTTTTGATCATGAATCGGTTGCCAGTTCCAACTTCCATAAGAGTGTCTCCTGCATTTTCTAAGGTTCTTACAGTTTGAGGCTTTACATTTAGGTCTGTGATCCATTTAGAGTTAATTTTTGTGTATGGGAATAGGTAGGGGTCCTGTTTCAATCTTCTGCATGTGTTCAGTCAGTATTCCCAGCACCATTTACTGAATAGGTTCTCCTCTCCCCAGTAGTGGGTGATGAAGGCTTTGTCGAAGATGAGTTCATTGAGAAATTGAAGTTTTACTTCTGGGATCTCAATTCTATTCCATTGGCCTATATGCCTGTTCTTGTACCAATACCAGGCTGTTTTGATTATTGTAGCTTTATAGTATAAAGTCTGGGAGTGTGATACCTCCTGCTTTTATTTTTTATTTTTTATTTTTTATTTTTGCTGAGGATTGTTTGGCTATTCTTGGTTGCTTATGTTTCCATATGAATTCCTATATTGTTTTTTCTAGGTCTGAGAAGAATGTTGCTGGTAATTTGATGGGTATTGCATTAAATCTGTAGACTGCCTTAGGTAAAATGGACATCTTAATAATGTTGATTCTTCTAATCCACGAACATGGAATATTTTTCCACTTGTTTGTGTCATCTTTGATTTCTTTGAGCAGTGTTTTGTAGTTTTCATTGTAAAGGTCTTTTACATCACTGGTTAGGAAGATACCAAGGTATTTCATTCTTTTTGTGGCTATTGTAAATGGAATTATGTTTTTTATTTGGGTTTCTGTCTGTTTATTATTGGTGTATAGAAATGAGATTGTCTTTTGTACATTTATTTTATACCCTGAAACTTTGCCAAAGTCCTTTATCAGTGCCAGGAGGTTTTTGGCAGATTCTCTTTGTTTTCAAGGTATGCAGTCATGTCATCTGCAAGGAGAGATAACTTGACTTCCTCTTTTCCTATCTGGATAACCCTGATAGCCTTCTCTTCTCTGATTGCTCTAGCCAGGACTTCCAAAACTATGTTGAACAAGAAGGACAAGAGTGGGCATCCTTGTCTTGTTCCAGTTTTCAGTGGAAATGCTTCCAATTTCTGTCTATTTAGGGGATGCTGACTGTGGATTCCTTATAGATGGCTTTTACTGTTTTGAAGAATGTTCCACATATGCCTAGATGTTCTAAGGTTTTTATCAAGAAGGGATGCTGGATTTTATCAAAAGCATTTTCTCCATCTGATGATATAATCATGTGTTTTTGTTTTTACATATGTTGAGGTATTTAATTACGTTTATGGTCTTACGAATGTTGAACCAGCCTTGCATCCCAGGGATAAAGCCTATTCAGTTGTGATGGATGATTTTTGAGATGTGTTTTTGAATCCAGTTTGCCAGGATCATGTTGAGAATTTTAGCATCTATGTTCATCAAAGATATTGGCCTGCAGTTCTCTATCTTTGTTGGGTCTTTCCCTGGCTTGGGTATCAATGTGACTAACACTTCATAAAATGATTTGGGGAGAGTGCCACCTTTCTCAGTCGCCTGGAATACTTTCAATAGTATTGGTATCAGTTCCTCCTTGTATGTTTTGTAGAATTCTGCTGGAAAGTCATCTAGTCTAGGGCTTTTTTTTGTCAGTATTTTTCTTATGACACAATCAATTTTCTTCATTGTTATTGGTCTATTTTCGGTCTCAGTATCTTCTTGCTTCAATGTAGGGAGGTTGTATGATGTCAGAAAGTCCTCCATTTCCTTTAGGTTTTCAAGTTTGTTTCCATACAATTGTACATAGTAGTCTCTGATAATCTTTTGTACTTCTTCCGGGTCAGTTGTGACTTCATCTTTTGTGTTTCTGACTGAGTTTATTTGGGCTTTTTCTCTCTTTTTCTTGGTCAGTCTGGCTAGGGGATCATCTATATTGTTTATCTTTTCAAAGAACCAGCTTTTCGTTTCATTTATATTTTGTATTATCTTTTTGTCTTCAGTGTCCTGGTTTGGGGCTTTTATTTTGGTGATCTGGATTCTTCGCTGAAGTTAGAGTTTTGGTGGTCTTGCATTTCCAACTTCCTTAGGTGACTTGTTAGGCTATTCACTTGTGATCTTTCCAATTTCTTCATGTGTGTTTGTAAAGCTATGAATTCCCCTTACTATTGCTTTTAAGGCAGCCCAGAGGTTTTGGTAAGATGTTCTTCATTTTCATTTGTTTCCAGGTACCTTTTAATCTCTGTTTTGACTTCATCATTGACCCAGTAGTTGCTTAGCATCATACTATTTAGTGTTCATGTTTTTGTGGGTTTTGGAGGACCTTTGTTGGTGTTGATATTTATTTTTATTCCACTGTGGTGTGAGACGGTGCATGGGAAAATTTCAGTCTTATGAAATTTGCTTATGTTTGATTTATGCCCAATGATGTGGTCAATCTTGGAGTATGTTCCATGTGGTGATGAGTAGAATGTATATTCTGTGGTTGTTGGGTGGACTGTTCTATAGATATCAATTAGGTCCATTTGTTCAAGAGTCTTATTGAGGTTCCAGATCTCCTTGCTGGTTTTTTGTCTTGATGATCTGTCCAGGGTTGTGAGTGGGGTATTAAAGTCCCCAGCTATGATAGTGTTAGGGTCAATCTCTTTTTTAAGTTTCCATACAAGCTGCTTTATGAACTTTGGTGCTTCTTTGTTGGGTGCATATATGTTTAGAATGTATATTTCTTGTTGATGGATTGAACCTTCTATCATTATGTAGTGACCTTCTTCATCCTTTTAAATTTTTGATAGCTTAAAGGATATTTTGTCTGAGATTAAAATTGCAACTTCAGCTTTCTTTAACACCCGGAAATTTAAATAGTGTTCAGTCTAGCCTTTAATGCCCGCCCCAATGCTCCATATAGGAAGGGAGGCAAATCTCAACCATACACTTCTGAGCAAAGTAGCTGGTCTCATCCATCCTGATCAACCACTCCACCTAATCTTAAGGCCCTTCTCCCTACAACCCTGTTCAACTCTTAAAATCAAATAGCATAACACTTAGCCAAGGACTATATTCCTTGTATCCTGGACTGATTTGAGGAGCTGAGATGATTGCAGCAAAGGTATCAACACAGTCATTGAGAGAATTCAAAAGCAAGTTCTGTTTTACCAGGATTGTTACCAGCTGGCCCATCCTGAATCATGGGCAAGACTAAATAATGAAAATCTATTCCTGCCAAAAAGAAACCTGTAAAAGCTAGAAAAGGTGGCTTTCTCCTTAAATGCACAGACATCAATACAAAGACACAAGGATTACAAAGATTTAGGAATTATTGATACCTCCAAAGGAAACAAACACAGTTTCCACAATGGCCCCTAAAGAAAGTGAGACCTATGGAATGACAAATAAAATTCAGAATAATGCTCTTAAAGAAGTTCAGTGAACTACAGGAATATTGGAAGAAAAAAATAAATTAAATTAAAATTGGAAAACAATACACACATAAAATGAGAAATATGACAAAGAAATAGAAACAATTTTAAAAAACCAAATAGAAATCCTTGAGATGAAGAATATGATGATGGAAACAAAAAATGCAATAGGAAGCTTCAGCATCAAGCTCAAAAAGAATAAGTGAGCTTAAAGACAAACTATTAGAAACCATCCAATCAGAGAAATAAAAAGAAAATAAAATTTTAAAAGCTGTGAAAATTTTGGGGCACTATTAAGAGACCTAGCATACACAAAATGAAAATTTTAGAATAAGAAGAAAGAGAGAAAGAGCCAGAAGGCATATTTAAAGAAATAATGGCAGAAAATTTCCCTAATCTGAGAAAAATATATCAGCATCCAGATACAGAAAGTTCAAAGATCTCCAATCAAATTGAATATGAATATGAGTTCACTGAGCACATAATAATCAAACTACCCCAAAATTGAAGACAAGGTAATAATTCTGAGAGCAGCAAGAGATATAAAGCACATCACATACAAAGGGCTCCCAACACAACTAGCCTCAGATTTGTGGAAATATTATTCTTTTTTGGTGGGAGGGGGTGAGAGAGTGGGGGGGGGCGTGTTGGCAGGGTTTCACTTTTTCACCCCAGGATGGACTGCATGAAAGTTTAGCCTTTTTAATGCTTTTTTTATTATAAAATTGTGGGGTACAATTAAGGGTTAGGTATACAAATGTGCATCGTTCAGGCACCCTTGTTAATAAGGGGTGTCTCCCTATCCCCAGACAGATATTGACTACCATTATCCTCATCTCCCTTCCCCTCCCTAACTCCCGCATAGTTTCCCACCACTGTCAGTCCTTTTTTTATAGTATTATGGTAGATGTTCAAGGTCCACTATATGAGTGAGAACATGTGATACTCAGATCATTATTTCTGTGAGAGATCACTCAATATTATAGACTCTAGTTCCATCCAGGTTGCTGCGAAATTCTTGATTTTGTTCTTTTATGGCTACATAGTATTCTATTGTGTATATGTACCACGTTTTTTTAATCCAGTCCTCTTTTGATGGACAGCATGGTTGGTTCCACATTCTTGCTATTGTGAACAAAGCTGCAATAAACATTCGTGTGCAGGTATCTTTTTGATAGAGTGATTTGAGTTCTTCAGGGTATATGCCCAGAAGGGGGATTGCAGGGTCATACAGGAGGTCGATGTTCAGAGCTTTTAGGAATCGCCACACTGCTTTCCACAGAGGTTGCACTAGTTTGCACTCCCACCAACAGTGTAGAAGTGTTCCCTTTTCCCCACACCCTCTCCAGCAACTGTTATTTTTTGAGTTATTGAAAATGGCCATTCCGACTGGAATTAGGTGATATCTTAGTGTGATTTTGATTTGAATCTCCTTGATGATTAGTGAGGTTGAACATTTCTTCATGTGTCTGTTGGCTGCTTGGATGTCTTCCTTTGAGAAGTGTCTGTTCATGTCTTTTGCCCACTTTATAATGGGGTTGTTTGTTTTTTCTCTCTCAGCATGTTTGAGTTCCTTGTAGATCTAAGAGGTTAAGTCTTTGTCAGACCTGGAGTTGTCAAATACTTTTTCTCAGTCTCCCTGCAGGCTGTCTCCCTGCTCTCTTGATGGTTTCTTTGGCTTTGCAGAAGCTTGTCAGTTTAATGAGGTCCACTTGTCTATCTTATCTCTTATGGCCTGTGGGTTTCGGGTTTCGTTCAGGAATTGGATGCCAGTTTCAATTTCCATAAGGGTATGTCCTGCATTTTCTAAGGTTCTTATGGTTTGAGGTTTTACATTTAGGTCTCTGATCCATTTAGAGTTAATTTTTGTGTATGGGAACAGATAGGGGTCTTGTTTAGTCTTCTGCATATGGTCAGCCAGTTTTCCCAGCATCATTTACTGAATAGGTTCTCCTTTCCCCAGTGGTAGGTGGTGGAGGTTTTGTTGAAGATGAGTTGGTTGAGAAATTGAGGTTTAGCTTCTGGAATCTCAATTCTATTCCATTGATCTATATGCCTGTTGTTGTACAATACCAAGCTGTTTTGATTATTGTACCTTTATAATAAACTTTGAAATCTGGTAATGTGATACCACCTGCTTTATTTTTTTTTTTTTACTGAGGATTGTTCTGGCTATTCTTGATCATTTGTGTTTCCATATGAATTCCTGTTTTGTTTTTTCTAGGCCTGAGAAGAATGTTGCTGGTAATTTGATGAGTACTGCATTAAATCTGTAGATTGCCTTAGGTAGGATGGACATCTTCACAATACTGATTCTTCCAATCCATGAGCATGGGATATTTTCCCACTTGTTTGAGGTATCTTTGATTTCTTTGAGCAGTGTTTTGTAGTTTTCATTGTAAAGGTCTTTTACATCTGTGGTTAGGAAGATGCCAGAGTATTTCATTTTTTTTGTGGCTATTGTGAATGGAATTGTGCTTTTTATTTGGGCTTCTGTTTGCTTATTATTGGTGTAAAGAAATGCAATTGTCTTTTGTCCATTTATTTTATACCCTGAGACTTTGCCAAAGTCCTTTATCAGTTTAAGTAGGTTTTTGACAGATTCTCTTGGGTTTTCAAGGTACACGATCATGTATGTCATTTGCAAAGAGAGACAACTTGACTTCCTGTATTCCTACTTGGATACCCCAGATTGCCTTCTCTTCTCTGATTGCTGTAGCCAAGACCTCCAATACTATATTGAACAGGAGGAGTGAGAGTGGGCATCCTTTTCTTGTTCCAGTTTTCAGGGGAAATGGTTCCAATTTTTGTCCATTTAGGAGTATGCTGGCTGTGGGTTTCTCGTAGATGGCTGTTACTATTTTGAGGTAAGTTCCCCGTATGCCTAGATGTTTGAGGGTTTTTATCAAGAAGGGGTGCTGGATTTTATCAAAAGCTTTTTCTTCATTTAATGATATAATCATGTGGTTTTGTTTTGACATCTGTTAATGTATTTAATTACATTTATGGTTTTACGAATGTTGAACCAGCCTTGCATTCCAGGTATGAAGCCTACTTGGTCATGATGGATAATTTTTGAGATGTGTAGTTGAATCTGGTTTGCTAGGATTTTGTTGAGAATTTTCGCATCTATGCTCATCAAGCATATTGGCCTGTAGTTCTCTTTCTTTGTTGGGTCTTCACCTGGCTTGGGTATCAATGTGATGTTAGCTTCGTAAAATATTTTCAGGAGAATTCCATCTTTCTCCATTGCCTGGAATACCTTCAGTAGGGTTGGTATCAGCTCCTTCTTAAATGTCTTGTAGAATTCTGCTGGAAAGTCATCTGGACCAGGCCTTTTTTTTGTAGGTAGTTTTCTGATTACATAGTCAATTTCCTTGATTGTTATTGGTCAATTTATGGTGTCAATTTCTTTGTTTCAACCTAGGCAGGTTGTGTGATGTCAGAAAGTCCTCCATTTCCTTAACGTTTTCAAGTTTGTTTTCGTACAAATGTACATAGTAGTCTCTAATGATCTTTTGTATTTCTTCAGGATCAGATGTGACTTCATCTTTTGTGTTTCTGATTGTGTTTATTTGGGCTTTTTCTCTCTTTTTCTTGGTCAGTCTAGCTAGGGGACCATCGATCTTATTTATCCTTTTGATGAACCAGCTTTTTGTTTCATTGCCTTTTTGTAATATCTTTTTGTCTTCTATGTCCTGGATTTGGGCTTTTATTTTGGTGATCTGGATTCTTCTACTGCAATTAGGGTTTTGGTGGTCTTGCTTTTCCAGCTTCCTTAGGTGGCTTCTTAGGCTATTAATTTGGGATCCTTTCATTTTCTTCATGTGCTTTTGTAGGAATATATATTCCCATCTTACTACAGCTTTCATGGCATCCAAGAGATTTTGGTAAGATGTTTCTTCATTTTCATTTGTTTCCAGGTATCTTTTAATCTCTGTTTTGATTTCATTATTGACCCAGGAGTTGTTTAGCATTATGCTGTTTAGTGTCCATGTCTTTGTGGATTTTAGGGGGACCTTGTTGATGTTGATGTTTATTTTTATTTCACTGTGGTCGGAGAAGGTACATGGTGAAATTTCGGTTCTTTTAAATTTGCTTATACTTGATTTATGGCCAAGTATGTGGTCGATCTTAGAGTACGTTCCATGTGGTGATGAATAGAATGTATATTCTGTGGTGTTTGTATGGAGTGTTCTGTAGGTATCAATTAAGTTCATTTGGTCTAGAGTCACATTGAGGTTTCAGATCTCATTGCTGATTTTTTGTCTTGATGATCTGTCTACGGTTGTGAGTTGGGTGTTGAAGTCCCCAGCTATGATGGTGTTGGAGTCTATATCTTATTTTAGTTTACCTATAAGCTGCTTTTTGAAAGTTGGTGCTCCTATGTTGAGTGCATATATTTTTAAGATGGATATTTCTTGTTGATGGATCAAACCTTTTATCATTAGGTAGTGGCCTTCTGTATCTTTTTAAATTTTTAATAGCTTGAAGGGTATTTTGTCTGAAATTAAGATTGCTACTCCTCCTTTCTTTTGTGTTCTCTTCGCCTGAAGGTTTGTTTCCCATCCTCTTACTTTGAGTCTGTGAGTGTCCTTTCCAGTGAGGTGAGTCTCTTGAATGCAATAGATTGTTGCCTGGTGATATTTTATCCATTTTGCCATTCTGTGTCTTTTCAGTGGTGCATTTAGTCCATTCACATTTAGGCTAATTATTGAAATGCAAGAGTTGATCCCTATCATAAGGTTCTTACAGAGTTGTTCTTGTTTGTTTGTTATCTTTCTTTTGGTTTTGGAGTTGGTTCATGTGTGTTTTTAATCTTTGGCTGTACTCTTGTGAAGAATGTTGTTCTTTTTTCCTCTTCTTTTGTGTTCAATGCTTTCTTAAGTGTTTCTTGTATTGGTCGTCTGGTGGCAGCGTAGGTTCTTAGGGATTGGATATCTGGAAACTATTTCAATTTTTCCTCTCTAATGAAGCTTAGCTTTGCTGGGTAGATTATTCTTGGTTGAAATTGTTTATCATTTAGAACTTTGAAGATAGGGCTCCAGGCTCTCCTAGCCTGGAGGGTTTCTTTAGATAAATCTGCTGCTATTCTAATTAGTCTTCCCTGGTAGGTAGTCGGGCCTTTTTCTCTTGCTGCCTTAGGATTTTTTCTTTTATAGCTACTTTGTTTAGGTGAATTATTATGTGTCTGGGAGTTGGTCTTTTCATTTGTTGTCTTGCAAGGGTTCTCTGAATCTCTTATGCTTGAATTTTCGCATCACTGATGAGATGAGGGAAGTTTTCTTGAATCATTTCATGAAATGTTAGTTCCAGTGTTACCTTTAACTCTTTCTCTGCCTCAGGAAGGCCAATTACTGTTAGATTGGGTCTCTTGAAATAATCATTCATCTCCTGAAGGTTTTGCTCTGAGTTTTTGAGCTTCTTCTCTATGTTTTTGACAGTTTGGGTTGGTTCTATATTTTGGTCTTCAAGTTCTGAGATTCTTTCTTCTGCCTGGCTAATTCTGCTTTCCATGCTAATCAGTTTGTTATTTATTTCCATCACAGTATTCTTTACTGCTGTTATTTCTGTCATCAGCTCCTTCCTATTTTCCTCTTGTCTCTCCTCAATTTTTTTAATTCTCTCTATTAATGCCTTGATGTCTGGGTGTGTTGCTTGTGACCAGTCATTCTGGAGGTTCTTCATTGTTTGTGTTCCGAAGTCTGTTTTCTCAGTGTCTGACCTCCCAGGGGTCTGTGTTAGCCCTATATTTTTCTTTTGGTTTTTCTTCATTTGTACAGATTTTTCCTCCCTACTTTTCCCTTCCCTCCACTTCTCCATCTTCTTTAATTCTGTTATTCAGGGGTGGAGGTGTTTCTTTTAATTCTGTTTGTTCAATCTCCTATTCTTCCTAATATATTCCTCTTGCTTTGTTCAGTACTGGAGTTGTTCTGTAGGTTGAGGGCAGTTCTTTTTGTAGTTTTGGGATTTAATTAAGGGGGGAGCTGTGATTCAAAATCTCTCTGCAGATCCCGCTATCTGCCAACAGGTGTATGGATAGTATGAAACCCACTTCCCACTACCTTGGGGTTTGTCCATGCAATGGGGTTATAGGTTTACTCCCTGAAAGCCAAATGAAGTTAACAGAGGGAAGAGAATGGAGCATGGAGAGGGGGGAGGAGGGGGGTGAGGAGCGGGGTGGAGAGAGAGAGGAGTGAGAGGGAAAACCGATGAGTGTACCAACTGGTAAGTGAAAAGAGACACAAAGACTGAAAGAAATATAAAGAAAAACAATAACCATGACTGAAAACTAACCAACAACCATATAAAAAGCTAAAACTTACGATGATGCTAAGGTACATGCTGACCAACCTCCTTATTGGTGTGCTATTCCTTTATACAAAGATGGGATTTACAGAGAAATAAGAAAAAAGGAAAAAGAAAAAAGAAGAAAAAAAAGGGTGGGGGGAAGGGATCAATTAAGGTCAGTAGACTAACAGAACCAACCAAGCACACTCTGAGAGTTTTCCTTTAAGTGCAATGTCCTTTCAGCTCTGATTTCTAGCTGTCTTTGCAGGCTGGTAGAATTGTTCACAGTTATGGTCAGTTTCTCCTGGCCTGCTGTGAAGAACAGTTCAGATATGGGCGCTCTGCCCAGTCTATTCCTGAGATCTGGCTTTTTCTCTTTATCAAGAGGGATAAATCTCTGCCATACCCATTTGAATGTTGTTACCTTGAATCTCCAGCAGGTGGTGCTATCTCACCACTGCAGTCCAGAGGGGAGTGAGCTGTTCACGAATCTGTGACCTGCTGCAGCAACTTTCTCGTACGTGGGGGGAGTTCCACAGGCCTGTCTCCGGGCTAGGGGCGTGGTGTGGCAGTGGCAGCAGCAGCTGGGCATCGGTGGTCTCAGAAGATCCTGCTTGTGGGGGCTTCATGGTCTGAAGTCGTGTGTCGCTTCAGGCATGAGCTGGGAATGACCGCATCGGCGGCATCTGCGACTGCAGGAGCAGCCCAGACTGCCGTGATATCTGAGTAGCACCAGTGGGTGATGGTGGCGGCTGAGCTCCCTGTGTAGAGCAGACTGCAGAAGATGGGAGCTGCAGCCCTTGGGAGAGAGCTGGGGTCTTTATGATGTTCTCTTTCGCAGAGGGTCTCACAGACCATGCTGCCCTGTCGCCATCTTGCCGGAAGTCCCAGTTTAGCCTTTTTAGAAAAGATCATTTTTGGTTTTGTTTGTTTGTTTTTGAGTCAGGGTCTCACTCTGTCAGTGTTTTGAGTTGGGGTCTACTGTGTCACCCAGGTGGGACTGCAGCATCACCATCACAGCTCACTGCAGCTTCAACCTCCTGGGCCCAAGTAGCCCTCCTGCCCCAGTCTCCTGAGTAGTGGGGACTACAGGCTTGTGCCAACACATCAGGCTGATTTTTTTATCTTTTTGCAGAGATGAGGTCTTGCTATTCTGTCTAGGCTGATCTTGAACACCTGAGCTCAAGCAATTCTCCTGCCTCAGCTTCTCAAAGTGCTGGACTACGGGAGTCACCATGCCTAGTCACAACATTCTTTAAAATATGCATCCAGCAATGGCTCAAGTCTATAATCCCAGCACTTTGAGAGGCTGAGGCGAGAGGATTGCCTGAGTCCAGGGTTTCAAGATCAGCCTGGGCAACTTGGCGAGACCTCGTCTCTACATTAAATCAAGAAAAATTAGTCCGGCGTGGTGGCACATGCCTGTGTTACTAGCTACTTGGAAGGCTGAGGCAGAAGGATCATCTGAGCCCAGCAGGTCGAGGCTGTGGTGGCCATGAGCCTGCCACTGCACTCCAGCCTGGGTGACAGAGTGGGTCTCTGACTCAAAAAAAAATGCATTCAGTGTTTTTTGTGAATAGAAGACACTAAATAAATTAAAATAATTTATTACAAAGAAATAAAGCAAGAGGTGGTATAGTGTAGGGAGTGGATAATAGCAATGCTCTTGGGTCATGTTGCCTGGTTTGAGTCCCATAACTTTTTAGCTATGTGACCTTATACAAATGCTTAATCTCTTTTGCTTCAATTTTTAATCTTATAGAAACCTATCCTATAGATCTCCTGTTTTGTGTATGTCTAAAGATTAAAACATATAAAAAGGAAGGAGATACAGCTAACATTTGGATTGCACTTGAATTTATCATACTTAAAACTCAAATAAAGTACATTTTAAAGTTCTACCATTAGATTATGTTTCTTGAAATAATGTCCTTATATATTTGTTAACTAGATTCAAGGTTATCTCCAACTCATTTAATAGGTTCAAGCAAGTAAAGTTATCCTGAGAAAAACTTCAGCTCCTGCCTAAATTATAATCTTATTCTCCTATATCCTAATTTGATGACCACTTTGCTAGATTTTATAAATTATCTTTATTAGTCTCTTTTTCTAATATCTTTATACCATTCCTTCCAAGAAACTGTTCTTATAGTCACAGATCAGAAAGAGTGCTAGTAGAAAAAAAATAATTTGGAAAATGGTTTCATGTAGTGGAAGAAAAAAATCTTACATGTTGTAGTTCTGTGGGCCCCACGTTCAGTGCTACCATGCTGTGGGCCTTGCATTATTGGGATCTGCAGAGTTTTTACCCAAGATCTTTCAATCCATGTTCACATTATATATTGTCTGTATATGATAAAATGATTCATACAAATATGCTACTATTTTAAAATATTGATAGTGTCTATTGTGACTCATGCAATTTTAAAATTTGCTAATATTTAGTGACATTTTGTTTCCTCGGTTGTTGGGGGTAATTATTATCTTACTGAGAGGGGCTGTTCCACAACTTTTTCCATGTAAATGAGGTATTTGTCTTTAAAATGATGGGGACCACTTCCTTATGGATCTTCAGTTAATATATCAACAATAGTAAAGTTCTGTTAATTTCACTTGAGGCTTTCAATAGCATTACAGGACTGAATCGGAGTGTGAAATATTTTCTTATTCATTTCCTGTAAATAGAAGATCTTTTCAAACATCCATGACTCATACTTTTTAATTAAAAAACAAATGAGGAAATACCTACAGAGCAGGGATTTATAGCCCTTTGTTTCCTTTGTTTCCACTTCTAGGTGTGTGGACAAAAGCACATTTTTTTCTTTCTTGAATCTGTTCCCACATAGTTTCTCCACATTAGATATGGAAAAACTACTCTGAATCACATGCATAGCAAGAGACCATCATGTATGCATTCAAGAGTAAAGAAGAATTCATGATTGGTCTATTTTCTGATTTTAATGACTAACTTTTATATGGTATGTTTTCCAAATTAAAAATACTTTGAACCATTTCATTAGGATGCCATCAAAGGAATTACTTGTGGTGAATTAATTAAAGCAAACACATTTATAAATAACTCTGCATGCTGTGGGACAGATGCAGTCTTTGGAAAAAGAAGAAGCCTGCATTAAACATTACAACAGATTTTTTTAAATTAGTAGTAGGCAACAGATACTTTCCAGAATATGCCTTCAAAGTCTGCTCTGCAAACAGTGGGAGAAATCAGAAAATCCATATTTAAAGAGGAAAGCAAGAAGTAAGCAGTATACCTTTGCTTCTCAATCAGTTCAAACTTGCCTCATTATTTAAAAGTAGTACCTTGGTGTATGATATTGGCCAATTTTAACTAGAAAAGTGAACTACTCTCAAATCCCTTCTCAAAAGCAAAAAAAAAAAAAAAGGATGAGAATAGAAATGGTACTTTTCTAAGAACACATGGCCAAGGTGTACTCTGCAAGCGGTAATTTTGGAAATGTAAAAGAATGTCCAGATCTGAGTGCAAAACAAAGAGCTGAAGAGAACTTAATTGCTCTGCCAGAGAGAATAAAATAAATTATTTTTCTTTTTTAACCTAAGAGAAGAAAGAAAAGATCAAAAAAAAAGGTGGATCATCCAAAGGACTTTTAAGAACACTCACCTCTTGCAACTCTGATGTAAACCTCCCTTCATTCAATAAAGTCTGTAAATATCTATCAAGAATTTAGTTATGTGGATTTTTGAGGGTGCACATGAAGAAAGGGGAATTACAGTTTGATTGTTGCTAATGAAAATTTTTAAAACAATGTCATCAGAAACCAAATGAAGTACAAGTTTTGATGAAGGCAGGAAATTGGGGAGAAAGGTGAACATGAGAACATAAGCCTCCCTCTGCCACATGAGATTTGCAGAAATTTGGGGCATTGGGTTTCTAAGCATAGAGTAAGTCTTCAATCTGAGCATGTTTTATATTAAAGGGTGGCAATATCTAGATGATATTTGAGTTACATGGTGGCAATATCTAGATGATATTTGAGTTACATAAGTAAGTTCTTTTTTAATTTTATTAAACATTGTTTACTAGACTCAGAATCAAACATGCTGAGTCATAGTAATGAGTTTGCCAAGCAGAGAATAATCATGAATTTGTCCTACAGCAAATAATTCCCAACAGTGTTAGCTATAAATTATTTGCTTTAAACTATGGCAGGATAGATAATCAGAACAAATAGAATTTGAGGCTATGAAATAAGCACTTCAATGCAGCAGCAATAATTACTTAAATAAGAAATATCACCAGTATTAAAGAATAAGGTGATTCCTAAGGTGAAGGCTTCCATTAAAACAGAGCTAACACCTATAAAATGTTTTTTTTTTCTGTTTTTAAAGACAAATTCATTCCAGAACAATTAAATTTACTTTTCTGACAGAGTAACATGGATATAAATAAGAGAAAACTTGCACATATAATCTTACATTATTATCAATATATAACTTATTTTATCCAGGCCTGGGAAATATGGTATTTTGTATAATTAAAATTGCATTAGTTTAGAGTCAATAGATAGCGTTAACATTTTTCTATTGTTAGCCACTAGTGTAGTACTTGATATTAGATTTTTAATAAATGTTTATTAAATATAAGTAAATTTTTCTTTAATAGTATCTTCAAAATATTGCAGTTATTCTATCATTTTAAATAGAATTACCACCTGCTAAAAATAGAAGAGCAAAAAATCTTGTTGAATCTATATTGAACATATGATTTACTGTTGAAAATTCATATTGAAATGAAACTTCTGGGTTTGAACTTGTTTGCAAATCACTATTCTTGCATTAATCATCATTTATAAACATACCTTTGATCTTTTGTGACCTCAATAGTGTTGAATGCTAAATATATTTGGATCTATGACTTTGTTTTTTGGATAAAGGGTCACTTTAAGATCTGAAAATAATCACAGGGCATTTCTTGTGTTCTTGGCATTTTTCCTCTCTCTAGTGAGACTCTGTAACATTTGAAAATATTACTTTTCATATCTTCCTGGGTGAGAAATGTTGAAGTAAAATGTATTTGATGAGTTCAGAAGAGTCATTTACTAACTACCAAAGTGCTTTCAGAACTTCTGCCCATTTTAGCATTGTCCTCATAAAAAAAAAAAAAAAAAGTCCATTGTCAGACCATTGCAGCCATTGCCTTACTCAGCTATGGAATGGCCACGTGTTCTTTGAGCTATGGCTGGGCCATGTTTCCTGACTTTGGCCCCCTCCCCTACCTTGGAGAGATGAATCTCCTCTCTTATTCTCTCTGTCTCTCTCTCTCTTTCTAATTTAGTTTTAAAATAAACTATAAACTATATTTTCTAATCTAAAAAGAAAAAAGAGCAGGCAAAAGGAAAAGCCAGAATTGGCTGTTGTAGTTTCATAAGGTTTAATCTTTGAAAATATGTATCCAAAACTTAATTTACTTTTTTAGCACCTTTATGGGTTTTTGCACATTCTGCATCTACTAGTATTTCCTTACTCTTTTTCTTTAAATTACCTACTTGTATTTATTTATTTATTCATTAATATAATTTTATTTTATTGTGGGGACAATTCAGGATTAGGTATATATACAAGTGGACATCATACAGGTAAAGTTTAGGCCTCCCTTTGGTCCCCACATTACCTGGTTTGAGATCAGGTACCCTTATTGATGTTATGTGCCGTCCACCTTCCCCTGGAAGTTTCTGGCTACTGTGAATCCCTTACTTATAGTATTATGGTAAATGTTCATGTTCTGCTTATATGTGTTACCCAGTTCTTTGTTTCTGTGATAAATCACTGAGTATTATATACTCTAAATCCATCCAAGTTGCTGTGAAGTCCATAATTTTGTTCTTTATGGTTGTGTTATATTCCACCATGTATATATACCACAATTTTTTTTTATCAAGTCCAGTTTTGATGGGCAGCACAGTTGGTTCCATGTTTTTGAGAATGCAAATAGCACTGCAATAAAATGCATATACAGGTATCTTTTTTGTAGAGTGATTGAAGTTCTTCCAGGTATATCCTCAGAAGGGGGATTGCTGGGTTGTATAGAAGGTCAATTTCTAGTTCTTTTAGGAATTGTCACACTGTTTTCAAAAGGTTGAACTAGTTTGCATTCCCACCAACAGTGTTGAAGCATTCCCTTTATCCACATTGTTGCAAGCATCTGTTGTCTTTTGTTTGATTAATGATGGCCACTCTTACCAGAGTTAGGTGATATCTCAATGTAGTTTTGATTTGCATTTCTCTGATAATTACTGAGGTTGAGCATTTTTTCATGGGTCTGTTGGCTGCTCATATGTCTTCTTTTGAGAAGTATCTATTCATGTCTTTTTTCCACTTTTTAATGGGGCTATTTGTTTTTTTCCTTTTGGAATATTTGAATTCCTTGTAGATCTTGGATGTTAGGCCTTTGTCAGATATGCAGTTGGCAAATATTTTTTTCCCATTCTGTGGGCTGTCTCCCAGCTTTCTTGATGGTTTCTTTTGCTTTGCAGAAGCTTTTCTGTTTGATGAGGGCTATCTTACCTCTTGTGGCATGAGCTTCTGGAGTTTTGACCAGGAATTGCTTGACTATTCTGATTTCCGTAAGGGTGTCTCCTGCATTTTCCAAGATTCTTAAAGTTTGGGTTTTACATTTAGGTTTTTGATCCATTTGGAGTTGATTTTTGTGTATGGTGATAGGTAGGGGTCCTGTTCTATTCTTCTGCATGTGGACAGCCAGTTTTCCCAGCACCATTTACCAAATAGGTTCCCCTTCCCACAGTGATAGTTGTTGAAGCCTTTGTCAAAGATGAGTTGGTTGAGAAGTTGAGGTTTTGCTTCTGGAATCTCTAACCTGTTTCACTGGTCTATATGCCTGTTCTTGTACCAATAACAGGCTGTTTTGATTGTTATAGCCTTATAATAAAGTTTAACGTCTGAAAGTGTGATACCTGCCGCTTTGTTTCTTTTGCTGAAGATTATTTGCTATTTATGGTCTTTTATGTTTCCATATGAATTTTTGTATTGTTGTTTCCAGGTCTGAGAAGAATGATGTTGGTAATTTAGTGGGTATTGCATTGAATTTGTAGATTGCCTTTGATAGAATGGACATCTTCACAATGTTAATTCTTCTAATCTATGTGCATGGAATATTTTTCCATTGTTTGTGTCATTTTTGACTTCTTTGAGCAGTGTTTTGTAGTTTTCATTGTAAAACTCTTTTACTTCTTTCTGTCTAGGAAGATGCTGAGGTACTTCTTTCTTTCTTTGTGTGGTATTATGAATGGGATAGTGCTTTTTATTTGGGTCTCTGCCTGTTTGTTGGTTGTGTATAAGAATGTTACTGTCAGCCGGGCTCAGTGGCTCAGCCTGTAATCCGGCACCTTTGGGAGGCTGAGGTGAGTGGATTGCCTGAGCCTGCAGGTTCGAGACCCGCCTGGCCAACTTGGCGAGACCTCATCTCTATAATAAATAAATTTTTGAAAAACAGTCGGGAATGGTAGCACATGCCTGTAATTCTGGTTACTCGGAAGGCTGAGGCGGAAGGATCGCCGGAGCCCAGCAGGTCGAGGCTGTGGTGGCCAGGAGCGGCCACTGCACTCCACACATTTATCTTGTACTCAGACTTTGCCAAATTCCTTTATCAGTGCAAGGAGGTTTTTGACAGTTTCTCTTGGGTTTTTAAGGTATAGGATCATATCGTGGGCAAAGAGGGATAAGTTGACTTCTTTCCTATTTGGAAAACCTTTACTTCCTTCTCTTTTCTGATTGCTCTAGCTAGGACTTCCAATACTATGTTGAACAGAAGGGGTCATAGTGGACTTGTCTTGTTTCGGTTTTCAGGGGAAATGTTTCCAATTTCTGTCCATTTAACAATATGTTGGCTGTGGGTTTATCATAGATGGCTCTTACTATTTTGAGGTATGTTCCCTCTATGCTTAGGTGTTCAAGGGTTTTGTTTTGTTTTTTTTAATCAAAAGGGGATACTGGATTTTATCGAGAGCTTTTGCTGCATCTGTTGATATAATTATGTGATTCTTGTTTTTACATCTGTTGATGTATTTAATTGCATTTATGGTCTTGCAGATGTTGAATCAGCCCTGCATCCTAGGGATACAGCTAACTTGGTCATGGTGGATGAGTTTTGAGATGTGTCGTTGGATCTGATTTGCTAGAATCTTGTTGAGAATTTTTGCATCTATGTTCATCAGTGATATTGGCCTGTAGTTCTTGTTATTGGTGATATTGGCTTGTGGTTCTTGTTCTTTGTTGCATTTTTACCTGGTTTGTGTATCAGTGTAATATTGGCTTCATAAAATGATTTGGGGAGAGTTCTATCTTTCTCAATTGTCTGGAATACTTTCAGGAGGATTGGTATCAACTCCTCCTTGTAAGTTTTGAAGAATTCCCCTGGAAATCTATCTGATCCAGGGTTTCTTTCTGTAGGTAGTTTTCTTATGATGGAGTCAATTTCCTGGGTTGTTATTTGTCTATTTAGGATCTCAATTTCTTCTTGTTTCAAACTTGGAAGGTTGTATGATGTTAGAAAGTCCTCCATTTCATTTAGGTTATCTAGTTTGCTTCCATACAGGTGTGCAGAGTAATCTCTGATAATCTTTTGTATTTCTTCAGGGTCAGTCATGACTTGATCTTTTGTATTTCTGATTGCATTTATTTGGACTTTTCCTCTCTTTTTCTTTGTCATTCTGGTTAGGGGTCCATCAATCTTGTTTATCCTTTCAAAGAACCAGTGTTTGTTTTGTTGATTTTTTAAGTGGTATTTTTGTATTCTACGTCCTGTATTTGAGCTTTTACTTTGGTGATGTGCATTCTTCTGTTGAAATTAGGGTTTTTGTGGTCTTGCCTTTCCAGCTCCCTTAGATGATTTGTTAGTCTGTTTACTTGTTCTCTTTCTATTTCTTGATGTGTATTTGTAGAGATATAAATTCCCCCTTAGTATTGCTTTCATGGCATCCTATATATTTTGTTAAGATGTTTCTTCTTTTTCATTTGTGGAAACTTTGAATTTCTGTTTTGATTTCTATGTTAACCCAGGAGTTGTTCAGCATCAAGCATTTAGTGCCCATGACTTTGTGGGTTTTAGGATACTTTTGATTTATTTTTATTCCCCTGTGATTTCAGAAGGTGCATGGCAGTATTTCAATCTTTTGAAATTTGTTTATGGTTGAAAATCAACTACTTTTAAAAACTTGATTCATTTTTTAAAATGAATGCTATAATGCTACCACAAAATAAAACAGGATTGCTGCTCCTATTTTAGAAGTAGCCATAAAAATTAATACTGTGACAAAAAGATATTGTATTCTAGATATATATTCTTAACTATGATGGTTTCATGTTTGAGTCCTGCTCTCTTGATATTAGAAAGTGAAATTGGTGAATGTTAGGGAATGGAAAAACATGAAAGCATCAAACATATGTTTTTTCTTAGAAAATTAGAAGCATATTAGAGATTTGAGTCAATGTTATTTAATTCCATAGACGTTTATGGCTAAAATTATCTCAAGTTCCACATATTGCACCCTATAACACACACTGGAAATATCACTCTAGGTAAAGCCTATTAAGGTCTCCAAGTCACTCATAAAGGTTGTTGTAATGCATCAAATTATAGCTTCTCTGTATGACAGAAAGCAGCTTCATTCCATTTTTTTCTCTTTCCTTTTCTCCCCCTGATATTGGCATACCTTATTTCCAGTTCCTTTTGAGAACCAAAGTCAAAGAAGCCCAAAACTCAGCACTGATTTAGGGACTAATAATATAGGTAGAAAGTAAGGGCTGAGTAGATGATGAATAACCATTTCATTCCTCAAATGCCTATGTGAAGAAAATATTATATATATAAAAAGGAACTATAGGACCTACGATAGTTAGACTTGAATAAAGTTTTTGATTTTTGTCTCATATGACATTACTATCAACAAACTAGATTAAACTGCAAGCCAAGAAGTGGCAAAATCAATGTAGGAAAAGATTTAACACAGCCTTTTGAAGGAATCCAACATTTATAGTTTAAAAAATAATTCAAATCAAGTTTTGAAAGGACAATAGTAAGGTGGACTACATTTTTAAGGTCTTGGATAATAGTAAGAAAAGTGGTAATATAAAAATAATTTAAAAATTATTGCTCATTTATAAGATAAAGTTCAGAAAAAAATAAATACAAAGTGAAAAATAAAAGAGCAAAAGCAAAAACACAGTGAAACATTATGGGGGTAAATGCATCAGGAATTGATGTAAAGGAAGTGGAATGCTAAAGCAATCTCACGTAGGAAAATAATAATGAATATGATATTTTATTTTAAAATCTTACTTTCAAATGGGATTATAGTGATGAGGTCATGATATATAAGTATTAAGAAGTAACTATTGCTATATTTTTAGTAGGACTTGGATTCTTATTATAGCATGAATTTAATTTTGATCTGTAAGTTTTCAACAAGAGCAAAGTTGTCAAAGAAGAGGAACTAATGTGAATAAAGATATAAATTGGGTTCTCGGTGGAAAAGGAGAAGGAGTTGGAATGCTTTACTGTTTAATCTGAAGAAACAATGTCTGAAATTAAATTTAATTCTTTCAGAATTAAATTTCTGTAACATTTGTCTCTCTAATTTCCCAATATGCACATGAATGAAAGTAAAAAGAATTTCACCCTAAAATGTGTCTCACTAGATTAAAAAAGTCAATAATTATTTTCCTAGCATTCTGAGAAAATAAATAGAAAACTATAATTCATGAACAAATAACTCTCGCTAGACATATCAAGAGATGCAAATTATAATTGTAAGCAAAACCTATTAGTCAACTATTTTGCCATGAAAATAATGTGATAACTTCCATCATTATACTGCATCACTTTTTAATTTTCTATATTGGCATAGCATAGAATAAATTATATTGTTTATAACATTTACTGCTAATATTATTACTATAGTATCACAAAAAGACTATAGAGCATCATTCTGATTCTATCTCTACTAGCTTTTAAATGGTAAATTAAACCTCTGAACTTTAAGACCACAATAGGCAAGATAAATAATTCTAAAGATATTTTTGGCTTTATGAGGCAATAAACAATGAGTCAATTAAATCAATTAAGGTAATATTAATTGAGTCTTTACTGTGAATATGGCTTCAGAGAAAAAATTTACCTTGCAATCTAGAAAAATTCCCTTCATACAAGGTGTTCTATTTCATATTATCTAAATGTCAATCTAATTTGTATTGAAACTTGAATGTATTACAAATTTTGAATGATGACAGCTTTTAAAGCATCTTTATCACCAATAAATATTAAATTTGTGGAGTGATTTTTTTCTGCATTGAGCTGATCATATATTTTTTTTCTCTTTATCTATGTAGCAAATTATGTTGATTGATTTTCTAGTGTTAACTCAACTTTACATTACTAATGCAATCCCAGTTGTGTTCAATAAAGTACTGTTCCTTTTTAAAAGTATGTGCAGTCACACCTGTAATTCCAGCACTTTGGAAAGTAAAGGAGGGAGGCCACAAGTTTGAGACCGGCCTTGGCAAATTGGTGAGATCTCGTCTTTACAATAAAATCAAAGAATTAACCAGGCATGGTGGTGCACACCCGTAGTTCCAGCTACTTGGAAGGTTGAGGTGGAAGAATAGCCTGAGTCCAGCAGGTAGAGACTGTGGTGGCCATGAACATGCCACTGCACTCCATCCTGGGCAACAGAGTGAGAGACTCCAACTCAAAAAAAAAATTGCTGGATTTAATTTTTTTCTCATAAGACAAATGGCCTACAGTATTTCTGTCTTATAATATTCCTATCAGGTTTTGATTTCAAAAATATACTAACTTATAACATAAGTTGGAAAGTTAAAACTCTATTTTTATTCTCTGGAAGAACTTATGTAAAACTAATTTATTTATTATTTGATTGTGATCAACTGAACTGGAATTTTTTTGGTTTTTTGGCTTTTTTGGTGAGAAGATTATTAATTGTTGAGTCAATGATTATTATTGAGTCAATGGTTTAAGGCCTAGCAAAGTTTTGTATTTCTGCTTGTGTCAGTTCTAATTGGCTACATCTTTTAGCCTATTATTTATTTCTACAAATTTTCAAAATTATTGGCATGAATCTTTTTAGCATAAATTTTAGCAGAATCTTCAGTGATTCATTTATATTTATTTATTTATTTATTTCCCTTATTTTGATTAGTATTGCAGGAGGTTTAGTAATTTTATTATTATGTACAGATATCTTTGCATTATATATTTCTTTTACATTGCATTAGCTTTTGCCTTTATTTTTATTATTATTTTTCCAATATACTTTGTGTTTATTTTGGTCTTCATTTATTTCTTTCTTTCTAATGCAGACATTTAAGACTAGAAAGTTAAACTAGGAGAGAATGCACATACAAATATTTAGCTATTTTCAAAGAAAAGATTAGTGCAAGATATCTAACAGAATGTGAGCATTAAGATTTTTAACAGGTATCTAGATATGTAAAATTACAAAAAGATGAGACAAATAGCCATGTGCATATTTTCAAGAAAAATATCTATAACCTGTTTTATGAAACCCTTTACTTACTCTACAATGTAAAAATTATCTGTGTGTGTGTGTGTGTGTGTGTGTGTGTGTGTGTGTGTGGAGAGAGAGAGAGAGAGAGAGAGAGAGAGAGAAATTATTTTAGAAGAAGTGATCTTTGCAGAATACAGTCTTTTGTGTCCCATTTTTATTTCCTCTACCCCCAAGGGAAAGAGCTTATCTGCCCCTTAATTCAAGCCTATTTAAATATTGAAATTGGCCCACTTCCCAATAGAACTAATAGCTACAGGTTTTTAAATAAACATAGAAATTGACCCTCTTGATCTTAAAGCTTGAAACTTATGTGTACCTTATCTGAGTTTCTTTCTCAGGAAACTAACTCTTAGGCCTATAGTGTCAAGGAACTGAAACTCACCAGACCACTACATCCAGATAATGAGATGCCAGACCTTGCTTAACAACTCTTCTTCTAATCCCTCCCTAATTCCTGTTTTTTACGTTCCTGACCCACTCTGTAAACACCTGACTTTAATGAGACAGAGAGACAGATTTGAGGATGAATTTTCTATTTTCCTTGGCTGATATCACCAAATAAAAAGCCGCTTCTTGGGCAATACTCATCTCAGTGATTGGCTTTCTGTGTGGTGAGTAACATAACCTGAACAGAACCCTTGGCATTTTGGTAACTAAATGTGATTCATGCTCTTGGAAGGCATAGTGGCCTAGGATCTGACTCATACTTGGGAAGTCCAGAGAATGAAAGATTGCTGCCTAGCTGCTTTGGTGTAGAATCAGAAGAGTTGTTACAATGTTAAGAATAAGCCTGCCTTGCCAGAGATTACTAGGGAAAGAGAATATGTGACTGCTTCCTGTGGAATAAATGAAAGGGAGAGAGAATAAGAGAATGTGGGCTTAGGGCTATCCTGAGAGAAAACTGTGAACATAAAAAAGGTCGAAGTTTGAGAAAACCGTAATAAAGTATACCATAAACTTAGGTTAAGAGCATGCTATAACCCAATAAATATGTAATCAGCTTATAGACAATAGCATAGCCATTTTAGTTTTCTGCTTTAAAACATAACCTGTAGCTGTTTAAAGTTTCAGTTATGGGAAAAACTGCAAAGCTCCAGTTCAAGCTTCAACCCCTTCCCTTGACCCACTTTCCCCTTAGCAACAACCAATCAGGTGCCAGGGAAAAATCACCTAAAGTTTCCAAATGTCTCTGCAACTTCCCCAGCTAGTGGGCCAAGGTCAGCCAGAGTCAAGCTAGCCAATCCTCCACGATTGGGCTGACCACCAGAGGTTACTACCCAATTAAATGGTAACAAGACTGGAAAGTCCCCCACAAACTCCTCCTCCCTTTGTGTAAAAGCATAAAAGGTATCTGCTTAAGGAAGTCAGGGCCTCTGGGTGTACTCCGCTGTGTCGGTTGTCAACAGAGGTCCAGGCTCGAGCTTGCAATAAAGACCCTCTTGAACTTTCATCGGAATTGGCTCTTGGTGGTCTCTCGGACTGAACATTCGGCCACTACAGGTTAACACAGGATGGCCAGTGCTTTGGAAGGAGTTACCAGCGAATTCCCAGAATAGGGATCCAGTCTCATGAACCAGAAAACTGCAAGGAAGAGAGGGCCAAAAGCACACCTTTGAGGGACTCATGAAAATATACCACTTAGCAGTTGGCATTAATTATCTGCCTTCCTGTGGGCATGGCCTATGGTGACAAATTAAGTCATATCTTTCATTCGACCTCTCACTCCTCTCTCACTCTGCTCTCAGAATCAGTGGTCATAAAGGAGATTGAGGGGAAAGACAGAAGCAGAAAACGCAGAGAATTGGCCTTTTTTTAAAAGTAGGATTTATTGAGAGGACAGAAAAGCTCCCACAGTGAAAGGGGAGGGACCGGGGGGAGGGGTTGCCTGAGAATTGGCATTTTACATATGAAGCAGACACTTTCCAACATTCTTATTTTAAAATTTCTAAAGGAAATAAACAGTTGAGAATAAAATCAAACATATTGCTCCCTAATGAGCATATCTAGTGCTAATAGGTCAAAAGTGAAACAAGAAAACTTCAGGCAAAATGTGCAGAAACTGTTCTACTGAGACCATAGAATTACAAATCTGAAAAAATGCTTTAATATAATTTGATTAAACCATGCTCATTTTATAGATGGGAAAATTAACCTTGAAAGGGTAAAAATTTATCCTGCCTCAGTTACACAGTGTGTGGCCTCTGGTCACTAAAACCAAGTGGTCTCGGCTCAAGATCAGCACACTCTCCACCACTGCATTGTCTTGGCTTGTTACCAGTCAGGACTCAATGAGAAAAATATTAAAAAGTTGTTAGACAGTCAAATATATTCCTTTTTTTGAGCTAAAGTACCCTTTCTTTTATGTACTATTGTAATAAATTGCATATGCATTGTGGCAGTGTTTTATCTTTATTTGACAGGAAGCAAAGTTGCTAATCTCATGTCAGTTGAACAAAGAGCATTTTGATTTATTTATTGATCTATGAAATTTCAAAAACTTGGGAACAACTGAGTTATGTGATGCCTTTGCTTCTGCACAGGATTAGAATCAAGTTAATTTCTCAACATACTAAACTAAGACTTCAGAGTTGGACAGGCAAACTTTGTAATCAATATGTCTTTACAACTGAATTTTCATAATTTTGCATTCTATTCTAGTGGGATTGGGGACTAATCTGATCTAAATGGTTCAGACTTACCTGACGAATTACAGACTACTAATTTGTGTGTGTGTATGTGTGCATGTGTGCAAGATATAGAAATTACTTGACACTAATGTCCAGATAATCATGTCATTCTGGTTTGATTAGGACCATCAGTATAGTTCAAATGCATTTTCTGCTGTTTATACAACAGTAAAAGAGCAGGTCAACGTCACAAAGCAAATCAAGTAGGTTCAACTAACCAATAGAGTATTCCAACATGGTACTGAAAGCTTCTTCTCTACACAGGCCAAGGATAAATATAAATATTGCCTTCAAGCCGGGCTCGGTGGCTCAGCCTGTAATCCCGCACCTTGGGAGGCTGAGGTGAGTGGATTGCCTGAGCCTGCAGGTTCGAGACCCGCCTGGGCAACTTGGTGAGACCTCAACTCTACAATAAATCAAAAAATTAGCCAGGTGTGGTAGCGCGCCCCTGTAGTTCCAGCTACTCGGAAGGCTGAGGCAGAAGGATCGCCGGAGCCCAACAGGTCGAGGCTGCGGTGGTCAGGAGCGGCCACTACACTCCAGCCTGGGCGACAGAGTGAGACTCCAACTCAAAAAAATAAACATAAATAAATAAATAAATAAATAAATATTGCTTTCAAGCACCTGAAAACAAATCCAGGAATGCCTTCGGCATTTTCAACTCTGCTAGCTTTTGAAAAAATAGAGTTAGAATAGAATAGAAATTAAAGCAAGAGCTAGTTACTAAAATCATCTATATGCCCAAAGATGGATTTTGGAAAATATAATTAAAAAAAGATCAATTCGACATTGTCTTTGTCCTTGTTTTCAAGAGATATATGTATAGTTAAGTGGTAGCAGGACTTAACAAGAGATGCTTAAATTATCTCTTCTTCAACTTTGTGAACTTTTAGAGTTTTAAAAGTTCATTGATACAAAATTTGTATTGAGCAAATGAGGCTACCAGAAAATGAAAAAGAAAGAGAAAAGGAAAAATAATAAAAATCTAATTGAGTCACACTGATTAAAATGATTTTACTATTATAATTGTAATAATGACATTACTATTAATACATCTTTAAGTTAGTTAATTTTGTGTATTTAAAAAAGGTGAGTCCTACTTTTTAAAATTGGGTTTCCGTGGAGAGAGATAATTGGGAATGTCTTGTGGTTGGTCAGAAGAGTTGTCACAATGACTTTGAGTTGATGAAGACAAGAGTGGCCTCTGTACCCTGGGGAGAGTGCACAGGAACTCAATGTTTGTGTTCTTACCCTTGCTGAACACCCCAGGAGGACAATTTCACAGTTCAGACCATAAAAAATTATTTCTTTTCCCACTTCAGTCAAAAATAAATTCAATGTGTGATGGAAATGGTTTTCTGTGTTTTGTGTGTGTGATTTTTTTTTTAACTGAAGCATTATTTCAACACGTGGTCATTTGGATTTGCTCAGCCATATAAAATATATGTAAAGGGATTATGGCTAAAATAGAAAGTGCAGAATGGCAGTTAAAGGCCCAACTAGTGAGAAAGAATTATGAAATTTAAGAAATGACTTCCAATCTGTTGATTTTGTGAGTTACTATTACCTTACAGAATAACTGATGTTTTAATAGTACTTTGTGACTAAATTATTTCTAAAATAGGTTTTCTCATTGTCACATAACACCAACACTGTTTCAACATCTATCTTTCTTCTCATTTTTGGATACAGAAACTGAGGCTAAGAAATATTAAATGTCTGGGACAATTTGGGCATATTAAGAAGCTGGATGCAAACTTAGTTACCACATTAAGGCCAAATTTCCTTCCATTAACATAGTCAACCTCTCAGGTTAAACAGTGCTCAATACTTTATTACAGGTAATAATATTTTTAAGACATTCACTATTCTCAGACTAAAAAGTTAGAATTCTCATTTATTACAATGTTGCTTATTAATTTGAGTGATTAGTTCACAGAGTAAGTTAAATGATTTACAAATCTGAAAGACATTTGAAGAACACAGCAGCTTGCATATACTGTATTAAATTGTGCCTATATACATTGAAATCAAAACGTAACTTGTTAATTATCCTTCTAGTATCTGATATCAATTTTAGTATAAAAAATTTTTATGTGCTTGTGAGAATTAACATTCTAATTATTTAAATATTTGTTGATTCTGGATTGGAATCAACTTGAAAATAGTGTTTTAACTAACATAGGAAGTATAATAAACTATAAAACACTGAGCTTCAAAATTCAGCAAAAAATTATATAACATTTACCACATCCCACTATTCTATCCACATCCTACTATTCTAGGTGCTTCATGAAAATTACCTCATGTGATCCTTCCAATGGTCTCTGTGAAATAGGGACTATATTCATCTTCGTTTTAGGGCCAAAGAAGCTGAGTAACTTGCCCAAGTTTATACAGCTAGGCAAAGCTGTAATTTGATCCCAGGCAATACATCTCCAGAAGAATTATAAATGTGACACTAAGTGATTAATTCACTGATAGCTATTTCTTCTTTGTTTCTTTCCTTCTTCTCCTCTGGGTCCCACATTTGCATTACGAACATTTAGAGCCAAGTACACATTTTATTTCAACTAACATAACAGTTAGTTCAACTAACATAAAAGGTAAGTAGGCAAATGCCTTCCAACCCATTCCCTAAGAATTAATTGAATCCAGGAAATTAGGAAATTGTTATTGCTAAGTTGAAACTCACTTATGACATTGTGGTCTTAGTTGTTAGAGAGCAAAAGTTACTTTGAGAGGCAGCAGTGGCTTCTAAACTATTCATGTGGCAAGGCTTTTTCTTCATTATTTTTCTGAAAACTCAACTCCTCAACTTACTGAGATGTGAGTTAAGGCTACAAACTATAAGAAAGGATTTTGAAGAGCAATAGCCCTTGGTTTGATTTTGAGTCACATCACTTTAATGTAAATTTATACTATATCTGAGCTTCTATTTTCTAATCAGTATGATGGGAATAATAAACCTGGCCTTGAAATGTTGTGACAGAAGTAATGTGCACAATAGATGATAGATGTTGGTAGATATTGTGTAGATATTGGGTTAACTTGGACCATTTCAAATTGTGAACTCCATATTCTGGTCTTTGACACAACTAATGCAGGTTTTAGCCAGAATGACTGATTCAACAGATTAATAAGCAGTCCACATTTCAGATGAGCAGCACACCAAGAATAAAATCAATGACATCGACATTTTTGACTATTAGTCTCACGGTAAAATTCATTACTGAGTCTATGCAAACAGGCAAATAATTGTCTTAGAACAGGACCTGTTTAGAATATTGTTAAGTTTACTTAAACGCTTGATCAAAGCTTTTTTACTTTTTTGAAATGAAAAGGAAGAAGGAAGTACATATTAATTAGAATGTCAGAGAAAATTAAAGTAATCAATATACACTATCATCCAAACCAAACTGTTCTTATCAATAAAAATGATAAATCCTGAATTTTTTCTAAATAGCAGAACCTAGAAAAAGACTTGTGTGTTGACAGTTTATAAAGAGAATTGATCTCAGGGAAAGGAGTAGAAGAATAAAACAGTGAAACTGGAGTGGAAATAGAAGAGGAAAACATTTATGTATTGACTGGCTCCATCTCCCCTTTTGTCAAGAGCTGTCTTACAGAATGCTAACGCACATGCACTTCTAGCTCAGGCATCTGACAGTGCCAGGTGTTGAAACACACCTTGATATCAAATAACACCAGACAGAAAACAAAAGATAAAAGATATGCATTAAAATGAGACGAGGTGCTGTCAGGTTATACCTATTTGAAACTGGTTGCCACAGCAATGACAGGAATAAACATGGCCAGAGAAGATGTGGGTAAAGACACAACAAGCATCTTGAACTCATATGGCAACAGCTTCCACTTACAGAAGGGTTATGATAATCGCCACATTTGTATCATTCTACAATATACGAAACTCCCATTCAAGTTTGGAAAACAATTTATCTTATGATTACCCCAAATCAAATGATTTGTCTGATGATTACTCCATGTTGATGCTGCTATTGTGTGCAACAGTATGAAAAAAATCTTGCCAAGAGAGCTGCTTCTAACATCCAACAGGAATTAGTAGCCTAACCTGATGGAACTGCAATGATCCCTGGGAATTCAGTAGCTGGAGAGGAGTCATGACAGAAATTGAATGCCATAAATTAAATTTCTGCTTTGACATTCAGGGTTTAGAAAACGCACATTTCAAATTGTTCTTAAAAGAGGAGGTTGAAAAGTGATTTCTAGAAAAAAAGAATAAGGCCGGGCTCAGCGGTTCAGCCTGGAATCCCAGCACTTTGCGAAGCTGAGGTGAATGGATCGCTTGAGGCTGAGGGCTCGAGACCACCCCGGAAACTTGGAGAGACCTCGTCTCTACAGTATATCAAAAAATTAGCCGGACATGGTAGCGCATGCCTGCAGTTGCTGCTACTTGTAAGGCTGAGACGGAATATCGCCGGAGACCAGCAGGTCGATGCTGGGGTGGCCGTGAGTGTGCCACTGCGCTCCAGCCTGGGCACCAGAGTGAGACTACAACTCAAAAAACAAAAAAGAAAAAAAGAAAGAATATAGGTAACTTGGATTAGATAATTACTCACAAGTTAAAGCATTTACTTGGGTCTTCAAACGGGACTTCACCAATGAAAAGGAAAGGATGGGAAATTGTCTAGTAAACTAAAATCTTTCTGAAACCCTCAAATATTGATCCTTTTTTCTCAATGTTCTAGATAATTACAATCTGCAAGATAAAATTGCCGGAGAATTTGTTTCTTACAACTGCTATTAGCTTCCTGGAAATAGGAATTCTAGAATGATTGCTTCTACTTTTAGGTAGGGATCATTAAAAATAAATAGTGAAGAAAGAATGCTAAATAAATGGTTTGAGGACTAAATACTTTTCCCTTTAGTTTATTCCATATTGATTTACTCTCTTTATAATAGATAACCCATTTCAGGTAAGAATTATTAATGTAGATTAAGCTAAAAAGAAGTACTAAGCAAAACGATCTACTCTGAAACAACTCATGTTACCTAAAATGACAGGTAAAGTAATCAGTACTTTATAGTGTCAGGTACCAGTAATTTACAACAAATGTAGAAGAAGAAACTGCTGTTCCTGTAACTATTGAGAGGAAGAATACCTAAACAGCATTGGCTCTATTTCTCATTTTTGGGTGTCAAATACTTCATATAAAATAGCTTCATATAGTTAGAAATATTCAAGGAGATATATTATTTTCAAACAACATCTCAAAAATACAAAATGGATTTTTTTAAAGCAAAGTTTACAAAACTAGAAGTTGTAAGAAAGTTAAATAAATACCACACATCACTATATTATGTGTCATTTTAGGTAACTCGAACTACCTAAATAACCTTTGATAAGTTGGTGTTCACTTTCATAGCCTGGAATAAAAATAATCTACTTTTTTCTATGTTATATTCTGTGACTCATACCTATCGATAACTTTATCATAAGGACAAGGTAGCAAACTGATAAGTAATTGTCATAGGAAGAAATTAAATATGAAAATAATAAGAAAGCAATCTTCAGATAACTATATCCTTATTTGCTTAGAATTGCTACTGGGCAAACAAACTGTAATACATATGGCCCCTACTTTCAAGGTGCTTGTAGTCTTGTAGAGAAGATGAGACAGTCATACAAACAACTATGAGAGAATAGTTCATAAATGCCATAAGAGAGAGGAATATGAGCATCTAGAAGATAAGCAAATTGCTTCTATATGTTATTAATAGTACAATGGGAGGACTAAGGAATATTAGGATTCAAGACTAAAGTACACCCACCCCTCATCATCACCTCTAGCTCCAAGGAGCTTCCAAATATCCACCAATTTAAATTTATCATTGAAAATATCTACTTGAATATCTTATCTGGATTGAAGAATCACAATGTCCAAAAGTAAACATCATTTTTCTCCCTAAACCATCTCTCCCTATCTTGTCTTACCTCTGCTTCCAAGCTATTTCCCTATTTCTAGTATTCAAATAGCCCTGTGTCTACATTTCAGTCACCTCCCTCATTACCAGTCAATGATATGGCAAATCACACACTTTCTGCTTCCTAAAAGCTCTTCCCAGACTTTTCATTTTATTGACAGACTCTCAGTCTTGCAATGAAATTTGAACTAGATTTTTTACCTTTTGTTTTTCTTGACTCCAATAGTTTAATCTATATTCTGTTAATAGATTAATCTTCCCAATTTATAGAGCCACTCATATAATTCCCATACTCAAACACTTTTACAGACACAAACTAATTAACTATATGAGTCAATATTTTTCATTCTGGTACGCAATATATCCTGAGGCTATATTTCCAGCTATATTTCCTGGTACTTATTTATGACCAATTTGTGACTTCTTTACATTTCTAAACTAGAATGTACTGATATTTCATTGTTTCTACTCATGAAATTCCATCTTTCTGGAACCTCCTGATTTTCAAGTTTCAGAGTTTATCATAATTTCACTTTTATATGAGGCCTTTTCTGATGCTATTCTACCCAAAATCAAGTTAGTTGTAAATTTTCCATGTCATTATTTATTTCTTAAAGCCTACAATATAATCATACTTATGATTACTTGGATCATCCTCCTCCTCTTCCCACTTCTAGAGTGAGGGGTGAGTTGTATTGACTTCTGTAAATCTGTGGAATTTAGTATGGACTCGGCATATGATGTGTTCGATCATTTTTTATTCATGAAATTGAAAGTTCAATCACTAACAACTGAATTTCCCCAAGCAATTAAATCATTATTCATATTCCAATAAAGAAAGTGGTGTTTGTTCCTGTCTGCAGATGCCTGAAACATTTTAATCTTTCCTAAACTAATGTAAAGTTCAAAAAGCAAATGGCACTCAATAAGTTAATTCATATTATTCCCAGGGCCTCCTCCTTTTGGAGATCCTTCTCCATTTAACTTCTCTCAGTTCTGACTGTCAAAAAAGCTCACTGACAGATCTAGAGTTAAAACCCAACAGGGCTTAAAAGTTGCCATAGGGGGCTGTTCAGTTTTAAATACAATTTAGAAAACTTTAGGAAGGAATGACAATTTCCTTTCAGGAGCCTCCCATACATATTTCAATAGAATAGCTTTCCAAATTGGAGACTGTAAAATATTATACCACCAACAAAGTAATAAAAACACTCACTGACTGCCATGTAAAAAGATTACCTTGATTTTCATAGCTCACAAAAGACTATATTGTATTTATTTAAGTCTGAAACTGACAAAAACATCAGAAAAAATTGTCAATTTCTCTAAAAGATCATTATTTAGTAATAAATAATTATGCAAAAAAGCATGGATCTGCTTGACAACTTGTACATTTAAGACATGAAATGCCACCCCTCTCACCCCAATAATAAACTCTGCTGATGAAATATGTTAATCATTCTAAGTTTGGGGAATGTGTAAAGCTCTGAAATCAATGTGTTTCAGGTACTGGGTATTAAGGAAAGAGTTTACTAAATCAGCCTAGGAAATGCTTCATTTCCTGTGCCCAATCTACAAAGGAAAACAAAACAGGCAGAGCCAGGTACAACAAAATCATACACGTAGACGGAAAAAGTTCTTCCAATTCCTTCTGTGCACCACTCAGATTGTCAGTTTATGCTCCTGAACTATAACTTCCTTTTCTAAGATCAATGGAGTAGTTTTATTGTCGTTTTTACAAATATTGGCCTTAAATTAACAAGTAGGCTTGTTGGTAGAAATTGAAGAAGATAGTTTTTATGTAACTATTGTTTCAGCTTGGCTAGGAAATTATCCTACAGGGGTTAACAAACTTACTACCCGTAAGCTAAAGGAAGTTGGATAGTCTCAAATAGACCATTACAGAAAAATCTGCCAGGCCATACTGGATTGTCCTTCACCTTCATGTCTTCCTTACGCTGAGTATTGCAGCTACTTCTATTGATCTTATTCCACTTACTTTCAGAAGGATGTGTAATCCATTCAGAGTTTAGCAGTGCTAGCAAAGCAGTATACTCACTGGTCTTGTAGACCTGAAGCCTTGAGCAGCTTCATACCCAGACTTTGAGACTTTATAATAAACATGACATGTACTTGTGAGCAGCGTTTTTCATGGTATTGGGATACCTATCAATCTTCCCTGTACACACTGAATAGATACTTGTAAACTAGTGCATTGTTTTCTGTGGCACTTCATAAGTATTCTTTATTTTATAAAATCAGATTGTAGTAACCCTTCTAAGTTAAATTTTCTGGCCTTGGTACCTGCTGTAATTTAACCCCAGAAACTCCAAGATGCATAATAAGCAAGTGTATTTGCTTTTGAGTGTTTCAAAATGTGTCCTAAATTTGTGTAGATACGATGATAAATTACCTATAAAGTTCAAGAAGGGGTGTACTTATTTTCCCTACATGATTACTGTAAATTAGAATTTTGTAGCAGCAACCTTTTGTGCTGAGAATGAGCAAAATAAAATTAGAACTGAGTAGGATTTTGTTTGCCCCTCAAGTCCCTTCAGAGTCAGAATCAATCTTTCCCAACTATGTTCTTTGATGATAGTTTGTACTTCAGTTTTCACATGTAATAAATCTGTCTTATATTAAAATCAGATGCTTATTTCTCCCAATAGTACATTTGCCACTGTGAGCAAGGACAGCATCTTGCTCATTTTATATGCCTTGCACTACTAGTAGAGGGTAGGTGCCTAATAAATATTGATTAAATTTAATTATTTATTTTGAATCAAGAAGGGTTTAAAGTCAAATGTAAATCATTTCTAAAAATGGATCATTAATATAGTCAAGGCTTATGTAAGTATATATATATCCTTCATCTGAGTTTTTTAATATGCAGTCATAGGCAGGGTGGGTTTTTATGTCTATAAATTGCTGAAATGTTGTGCAAAATATTGTATGTTGTATGTTTATATATGTTCATATTTTTGCAGCAAAAGTCTATAAACTTTAATCAAATGGCTTTCCCTATACTCAGCCCACTCCCTTAAGATATTAAGATTCAATTTCTTAGGCAGCCTTATCCAAAATCTCAATATATTGGAGCTAAAAAAATAGTTGGGACAAAACAGGCTAGCATCTGCAATTCAATATCTCTGATTACAGTCTTTTACCTATACATGACAATCTTATTTCTGGACTATGATTCAAAAGAACACATGTTTGAGAAAGAGTACATCTGTCACCAGCATTATAACTTCCAATTTTTATTCTCTAAAAAGTACTGCATATTTCCAGTCCTCTTGTGATTTCATCAAACACAATAGAAGATTGCTGTACCCACAAATATTTCCCTTCAGTGGAAGCAAACATCCTCTCCCTCAAACTTTCTCCTGTGCACGCTGAGCCAACATCCAGACACTCAACTCATCAAAGGAATTGCTGCATCCAAGTTTCAGAGGGAAGGTCTCCGAAAGTAAACTGAATCTAAGAGCTCCCTACTAATGATTTCACCAGAAGAATGAGAGAAAATGGTACCTGTGGGTTCTTCACTGCTGAAAATACTGGGCAGAAGAAGAAAAATAATGGTCACTTGAAGCGGTTCCATGGTGCCTATGGATGGTGTCAGTGGCTTCTCTCTCCAGAAGCGAGCAGGGACAACTCCCTCACAGCCTGGCAGGACCTTATTAACAAATGGAAAAGGTGAACTGAATGTGAACAGTCACTGCCCATTCCTACTTTATTTTGGGGGCTCTGATAAAGAACGGGAGGAAATACACACACTCCCTTTGGGAGTTCAGCAGAGAGGAGATTTATTGTTTCAGTCCCTTACAGGAACTCTTTTTTTTTCTCTCTCTTCCTTTGGCAGCCACTTCTGTTTTTGTTACTACATTATTTTGTTCTTCTTCAACAGAAAGGTCAGGACGGGCTTTGAACAGAAACAGATTCTTCTTGAGACTGGATCATAACAAAAAGCCTTCTAACTTTTTGTTTTGAAAGGGTGTTTAGGAGTGGTTATAAAGGGACCTCATTAAGCAGATGCTAAGTTGGGAGAAAGAGGTTTTAATTGCTTGAGGGTTACATTTTAGAGCAAAATTCAAAAGGAGTCACCTTTTCTTCTCTCTTTCCAACTTAAAAATTAGATTAATGGACACTATCTTCTGGATATAAGTGCAAAATTGCACTAAATGTATCATACTCTGCTATTGAGTAAACAGAGATGTCTTCAGGATACCTGGAAAGATTTTTCAAAAATGTATTTCTAATAAAATTAAGCAATGACGCTAATGTTCACTGCTTGTCCCTAGTTTTATTGATGGATTTTGGTGAAGAATAAGACAAAATTACTTATAATACCTCATGGATGCTCTTCTCTAAGGAATAGCATTGAAATGGCAACTGGGTGGAATGCCAGAACAGCACATCAGTAAGGATGAGAGAGATTGATTCTTTAGGACTGGTGCCAACCAGATTAGATAATCTATGTAGCAGGAGTTACTTTGATGTCAGTGGTGATTAATGAAAACTTGGTGATAACACTGTCACAGAAGTGGATGCAACCCTTGTGTGAACCAATGATGTATACTTTTCTTCAGCCACAGACCTCACATCTAATTTTAGCCAATTGCCCTTTTAGGTACCTTTAGGCATAGGGTCTACTGGACAACATTGTCGATGGGTTGATATAGATTCATCTACCCCATCAAGAAAACTATTCATAAATCCTATCTTTACCTATTTACAAGGAGGATACATATTTCATTGTTGTATTATGATAGGAAAAACTTCATACAAGAGGGATTAGAGCAAATTAACTGTTCAAAACACTTAAAAACACTAACTTGTTTTATCCAAGATTATACTTAGGGCCAGAAAAGCCAAGTTTCTATTTTGTGCATAAGCAAGGCGGAATCTAACCCTCTTTTAATTCATTTTCTAAAACAGACCGCCTTTAGGGTTCTTACTATATTTGGCATATCCTGGAGAATATAAAGATAGCAACATATGTGAATAGCTGTCACATGTACTTTCCAGAAATAAATTGGGGTGTGGCCGTGAGAAATCACAGTCAAACACTCACATTACCTCACTTCCTGCTTCCTCCTGTACTCTAACTCTGGAGTTGTCAACACATAGGGTCAGTAACTGATGCTGGCCTCAATCATTTCTACGGGGATTCAATGTCATTACTATCACTATTACTATTCATTTCCATGAAATAGAGTAGATATCTAATCCAAGAACGCTTGACAATAAAATATTAAGACTATTTAAAAGACAGAGGACCTGTAGATGAAGAAGAAAGAAACACAAAAACTAAGAAAATGCATCTTAAAATAGCTAAACAAAAAGAAAAGAAAAAGAAGAGTAATAATGGGGGGTCAACTTTGCCTTATTGTATCAGAAGGTTTTATTTTTATTTTTATTTTTTTTGAGAAAGCAAGATTTATTGAGAGGACAGAAAAGCTCCCACAGTGGGAGGGGACCCGAAGGGGTTGTCCTGGGTATTTTTTTTAAGGTAAATTAATTAATTAAAATAGTCATGTCAGAAGAGACAGACAGACTAATGGCATAGAGCAGAAAGTAAAGACAGAAATATTTAATCTATTGTTATCTGTAAGTATACACACATGAATATATTTACAGATATGTGTGCATGTGTGTGTATGCTTATGTGTATATGCATGTGTGTAGGGAGAGATTAGATATAGATGACTTTAACATATAGTAAATGTGATTAATAGAAGTCATATTTAATAAGTGATTTTTGACAATTTACTAACAATCTAAAAAATGTAGAGTTAAGTTTCTACATTACCAAAATAAATTTTTATATGCTAAACATATAAATGTTAAAAACAAAAATCACAAAATTCTAAGAGAGAATATGAGTGACTATACAGTATATAACTGGGGTGAAGAGGATGGTTCATGCATGATATCAAAGGCAAGAACATAAAAGAAAGACATGATACATTTGCTTACATACAAATCAAAGATTTTTGGCCCAACACACCATAAGATTAAAAGGCAAATTTAAAATTTTGTAAAAAATGTTTTCCATGCACATGATATTTATTGTAAATATTTCTGATCTAGAAAACAATGTAAATATATCTGATCTAGAAAAGTAGGCAAAAGAACATCATACACAAAAAGAATTGAAAGGTCAACAAAACACAATAATATATTCTCACTAGAAATCAAAGAAGTGTATATTCAAACATTGAGACAACATATTTTACCTTACAAATATAATTGGGTATATATATATTTTTTGTTTGTTTGTTTGTTTTTTGAGTTGGAGTCTCACTCTGTCACCCAGACTGGAGCGCAGTGGCCGCTCCCGGCCACCGCAGCCTCGACCTGCTGGGCTCCGGTGATCCTTCCGCCTCAGCCTTCCAAGTAGCCGGAATTACAGGCGCGCGCTACCACGCTCAGCTGATTTTTTGATTTATTGTAGAGATGAGGTCTTGCCTGCCCAGGCGGGTCTCGAACCCGTGGGCTCAGGCAATCCACTCACCTCAGCCTCCCAAAGGCGCAGGATTACAGGCTGAGCCACCAAGCCCGGCTCTAATTGGGTATATTTTATGACAATACTTATTGTCATTGAATGTTCAAAGACAGTTGTATCTTATTCTTAGCATATAACCTTTGTGGGGTGTGATTGACAATATACATAAAAATTCTTAGAGAATTATAATTTTTGAACTTTCAATTATATTTTTATGAACTTATTCTAACAATGAAGATGTTTTGACAATATTTTGTCAAAACATTAATTATCAAGAAATAAGATAAAGTCGCAAAATAATTACTAGATAATTTTTATACATTTAAAAATATATTTGTAATATTTTTTGTATATATATATGCATTTATATACACATATGCATAGCATGTATATGTACGTATGCATATGTGTATATATGTATATACACACAGAGTACTATAGAAAATGCTACATTGCATTGTTCTCTGGATGAATTATGGGTGGTTTCTATCTTATATTTGTTTATTTTCCTTGAAATGATTTTCCAGAGTAAACACATATTGTTTTTGTCTTTCAACAAAAAAAGTTCTGTTTGATCTGATGCTTTTTGTTTAATATAGTATTTTGAGTATACATTTATACATGTATTTTTAATTATTTTATTCTAACCTACTTGAATGTTTTCGTTATTAGGAAGTGTGCAATTTAAAAGCACTTTAATAAAAGAAAATATGTGAAGAGAATTAAACCACTCTAATCTGAGAGATGCTTTTTTTTTTCTTTTCACAATTCATCTGTTGAATACCTTGTCTAAAGGAAAGATAAACTGCTTGGAGGTCATTCAAGAGCAATCTCAGAATTCTTTCTAAGCACATATCAAAGTCTGTCACTGACATCTTTGAAACTGAAGAAATTGTTTAACGAACACTCCAGCACTGATGATTTGCATTAACTTAAGTGGCACTGAAATTTATTCTGGTGGCACCATTATCAAGCCCCCACATTAAACTCCCTTTCCATTTGCCTATTTGCCAGTGCATCACTAAATAAAATAACCTAAAATGATAGGAAAGCTGAGAAGAGATCTTGTAAACTGGCAAAGAGCATGATCTCTGAGTTCAAATCCTGGTTCCTTCCCTTAATTCTCTGTGACTTGATTAAGTTATTTGATCTCTCTATTCCTTAGCTTCTCCATGAAAAAATGGGGTAAACTCAATGCCAAATTCTTTATGTTATTTAGGAGATTAGGTGAAATTCCAGAAAGTCTTCTAAAAGTATGTATTAAAAACAAACAAACTAGCTAACTAACTAATTAAACTTCTATAAATTTTATGCTAAAATAAGTTGTCTTATTTTAGTGGTATGTTTAGGTTGTTAGGATTTTATATAAACCACCTTATTTCAGTGCTTAAACAATTTCCTAAGAAATATTCAGATGATGGGAGTCCCAAAATATTGGTGAGAATTGATGAACAGACTCCCAAATCTTATTATCAGACATATGTTTCATGTGCCACTTTAAAGTATTTCAAATATTGTGTACTTTCCTCAGCAGAGACAGGACCAAACAGCTTATTTTTGTTACTTGCCTATTTTAAATGGGAATTGGATGATCTCCTGAAAGTATTGGGAACAGAGCTGAAACCAAACAAGTATTTAGAGCCCATGATCATGGAGAAATAAAGTTCACATTCTCCAGAACCAAAATGCATAATGAATATCGACAGTGGGAGGGCCCAGGGATTTGGCCAAATTTATTCCAGTAAAATACATTTCTTTCTCACCTACCACATTTCTGTTAATCAGCTCCTAGTGGCCCAGGTCCAGTGTGGTTTCATTATTGTTCAAGTGAAAAGAAGGTATCATGGTAATGTGATTATTTTTTAGATCCTACACTAATTTTTAATTCACAAATTTATTTTTAATCTTAGATTCAGAGGGTACACATGCATATTTACTGCATGGACATATTATGCAGTCGTGGGGACTGGGTATCAGGTAGCCCATTCCCCAGATAGTGATCACTGTCCTGTAGGTAGTTTCTAAGCCCTAACCCCTTTCTCCCATCCCGTTATTAGTGTCCCCAGTGCCCATATTATCTCCATTTTTGTGACTCTTTAGCTCTCACATATGAGTGAGAACATGTGGTGCTTGGTGTTCTGTTTCTGAGTCAGTTTACTTAGAATGATGATCTCCAGTTCCATCCATTTTACTTCAAAGGACTTGATTTCATTCTTTTGTATGACTGTGAAGTACTCTATGGTGTATATATATACACCACATTTTCATTATCCACTGATCAGTTAATAGACATTTAATTTGATTCCACATCTTTGCAATTGTGAATTGTGCTGTGATGATCATGTGAGTGCAGGTGTCTTTTTTTTATAGAGACCTCTGCTCCTTAAGGTAGATACCTATTAGTGGGATTGCTGAATCAAATGGTAGGTCTACTTTTAGTTCTTTGAGTAATCTCCATACCCCTTTCCATAGACAAAGCAGAGAAAAACATATCCCAGGGAAAGGACAACTTATTCAACAAATCGTGCAAGGAACTTTGGATAGCACAGGTAGAATAATAAAAGTTGATCCCTATCTCTCACCATATACAAAAAATAACTCAAAATGGATCAAACACTTAAATGTCAGACCTGAAACCATAAAAGTTCTAGAAGAAAACCCAGGAAAAATTCTATGGACATCAGCCTAGGCAAATAATTTGTGACTAAAGCCCCAAAAGTAAATCCAACTGAAACAAAAATAAGTAAGTGGGACTTAATTAAACTAAAAAGCTTTGGCACAGCAAAGGAAATAATCAGCAGAGCAAATAGGCAAACTATAGAAAAAAAGAAGATCTTTGCTAACTATGCATCTGACAAAAGACTAATATCCAGAATCCACAAAGAACTATAACAAATCAACAAGAAAAAAATCAAATAACCGCCGGGCTCGGTGGCTCAGCCTGTAATCCCGCGCCTTTGGGAGGCTGAGGTGAGCGGATTGCCTGAGCCTGCGGGTTCGAGACCCGCCTCGGCAGCGAGACCTCATCTCTACAATAAATCAAAAAATCAGCCGGGCGTGGTAGCGCATGCCTGTAATCCCATCTACTTGGAAGGCTGAGGCGGAAGGATCGCTGGAGCCCAGCAGGTCGAGGTTGCGGTGGCCGAAAGCAGCCACTGCACTCCAGTCTGGGCGACAGAGTGAGACTCCAACTCAAAAAAAAAAAAAATCAAATAACCCCATTAAAAAGTGGGCAAATGACAGGAACAGATATCACTCAAAAGAAAATACACAGCAACCCATCTTTGACAAAGCCTCCAGCAACAACCAACCATTCGGTAAATGGTGCTGGGAATACTGGTTGACCACATGCAGAAGATTGAAACAAGACCCCTACCTATTACCATATGCAAAAATAAACTCTAAATGGATCAAAGACCTAAACATAAAACCTCAAGCTGTAAGAATTTTGGAAAACGCAGGAGACATCCTTATGGAAATTGGAACTGGCAACCAATTTCAGAACCCTAAATGTCCACCATACCTTAAGAAATAAGATAGACAAGTGGGACCTCATCAAACTAACGAACTTCTACAAAGCAAAAGAAACTATCAAGAGAGCAGGGAGATAGCCCACAGAAGGGGAAAAATATTTGCCAACTACATATCTGACAAGGGCCTAATATCTAGTATCTATAAGGAACTCAAATGTGTAGAAAGGAAAAAAACAAACACTCCCATTAAAAAGCAGGCAAAAGATGTAAATAGACGCTTCTCAAAAGAAGATGCATGGGCAGCCAATAGACACATGAAAAAGTACTCAGCCTCACTCATCATCAGAGAAATGCAAATCAAAACCACACTGAGATACCAACTAACCCCAGTAAGAATAGCCATCATTAATAAAACAAACAACAACAAATGGCAGTGAGGCTTTGGAGAAAAAGGAACACTTCTGCACTGCTGGTGGGAATGCAAACTAGTGCAACCTCTTTGGAAGACAGTGTGGCAATTTCTGAAAGAACTAGAAATTGACCTTTCATATGACCCAGCAATTCCCCTATTGGGAATATATCCGGAGGAACTCAAATCATTCCACCAAAAAGATACCTGCACATGTATGTTTGTTGCAGCTCTACTCACAATAGCAAAAACATGGAACCAACCATGTTGCCCACTGAAACTGGACTGGATTAAAAAAAATGTTGTACATATACACAAAGGAATATTATGCAGCTATAAAGAAGGACAAATATATGGAATTCACAGCAACTTGGATGGATTTGGAGTCAATCATACTTAGTGATCGATCACAGAAACAAAGAACAGAGTGCCACATATTCTCACTCATAAGCAGACCTTGAACAATTATAATACTATAAGAATGATTGGCAGTAGTGGAAAACTGTCAGGAGAGGGGGGCTGGGATTGGCAGTTTAGGGAAACTGCCAGGGGAGGGAGGGGCACACCTCATCAACAAGGGTACCTGCATAATCAATGTTTGTATATCTAACCCTGACTTGTATACCCCACATCTTTATAACAAAAAAAGAAGATATATATATGGTAGATAAGTATATGAGAAAACGTTCAACATCTGTCATCATCAGGGAAATGCAAATTAAAACCACAATTTGATACCACCTTAATACCAGTTAGAATGACCATTATTAACAAATTAAAAATAAAAAAACAATAGATACTGGCATGGATATGGAGAAAAAGGAACACTTATACACTGTTGGTGGGAGTGCAAATTAATACAACCTCTGTGGAAAGCAGTATGGGGATAATCTGATTCTTGAAGCTTCTGAAAAGCTTGTCTCTCACATTCCCCAACTGCCTATCTCAGTTTTACTCTTCAGCATGTAGACATATTTCTCTCACCTTACACCAACTCCCTTACCTTGAATAAATCTCTTGATATTTAAGAAAGTACATAAGTATGAGGGAATCATAAAAGTACAGTAGCTTAGGATGAGTTATACAACAAGTTAATTTAGTACAAACTTTACCTAATGCAGCAATACGCTGGTACATGCTAAGTGAGCCTCTGTGTTGACAGTTGAAATGATTGAAGCTAATCACTCTGTGAAGCAGTTCATTTTCCTATTGGGCAATTATCCTTGTTAAAAATTCCCCAGAACTTTAGAATTTGCAGTATATGCATACATAATTAATTTTAATTATATTTAGTGATGCACTGAGTTTATTATTTACCTGAAAAATACAAGTGAACTCAGATAACCAAGCAAGTGTGAAGTTCTTCAACAGTTTATTCAACTTTCTATATAACTTTTGCCAGTCATAAACTGTATGTTCAAGTTTTCTGCTCAGATGTCTTATTTTTGGTATGCCAGAAATAACATCTTATAGAAATATTCTTTTCTTGAGTCAAATGGCACCTACTAAAAATTATTGAGTGTCTAGTATATGCCAGATAAAAGTCTGACATTTAAATGAGTGACACAAAAATACAATTCATTTTTCACTCTATATATGCTCCATCTAGCTTTACTAATTTATCTATGGTTATATTTTACATAATCTTTTTGTCCATCCATTTTAGTTCTTGTTCTCGGTTTCCCAAATGTCTTTTTGCATTGTCCATCTCTGTGGCCATTTTGTAATAATCAATGGAAATTTTCACAGGACCAGAATTGAATTAATTCAACAGCATGAAGAGGTGATTTGTTTCTCCCTTCCTAACTTCTAGAGCAATGGAAGTTGAAATTAATTCTCTAGCAAATATACTGTTTCTCTCTCTCTTTTTTTTTTCCCAAATAAAGATTGCCAACTGAAGATACAGCTTTCTAGTATTCGTACAAACTTATAAAGTTAGAAATGGAGTGTCTGCACTGGGTCATTACACTCAGTAAACCCTCCTTACATACAACTTGTGAAGGAGTTGCCTTCTTCTTAGGCTCTTAGGCTAATCCTCAGGGACTCAAGAAACTACTTCTTGCTCTTTGTCTATGTTTTATTCTCACAATTCTTTAATTGCTCTCTTCCAGAATTCTGACTTTTAGCTGAATCTATGCCCTTTTAAATGGTTTATGCCTCTTGGTAGCTTAACTTGCCTTTGGTTGCTATATCCCAGATCATTATTATGCTAGTCTGTGGAGAGATTTCTCAAATGGGAATGCTCTGCATCCTCCCTCCACTACTCTTGTCAAAAGTGGCTCAGATCTATAGTCAATATTTCTACTGCTTATTGAACATATATTTCCTTGTGTTAGGTAGGTCCTTGTGACAAGTTCTGACCAGAAACTTTAAGCAAAAGTGACATATGTCACTTATAGGTCATATGTCATTTATAGGACAATGCATAGAGGAGCAGATATGTTCTTTATGTTTTATACTCCTCTTTTACAGTAACCTTTGAGTCATGTATTTCTGATGATGCAGTCTGTGTTCCAGATTGACTGTGTGGAGCAGAGCCTTCCAACCCCAACACCACAGAACTACTGTAAATTTTCATGAGCAACACATAAACATTTATTGTATTAAGCTATTGAGATTTCAAGTTTATTTTGCTATTAAAGCATAGCATAGCCTATCCTGACTAGGAATTAAGGTTGAGATTGGCTATACTTTTCAGACGTCATTAGTCTCCCACACTGGATAGAAAACTTCTCAATGACAGAACTTTTTTCTCAGCCATTTATCCCCGTAGTTTAGCCTGATACAAAATAATTAACTGTTACATCAAATAGAGTGACTTCTCAGCTCTGACTGTAGCCTTTTGGGAAAATCGTATATTGGGTTCTATTTTCTGCCCCTCCCTCCCTCCCTCCCTCCCTCCCTCCATCACCTGCTCCACTTGCCTTTAGCAATAAAATGCAATTGAAGTTTCAATGATCCAATTGAAATTCCATTGGTCACTTTTTTAGCTCTTGACTTCTGTTTCACATCCAAGCTTTTGTCCTTAGCTTTAGATCCTGCCAACTCTGCCTGAATTCTTGGGCTGACCTGGAGTCTCAGGAAATTAACAGGTTTCAACCCTGAACATTGACTGACAGTGGTCCAAAAAGTGGGTGAGGAGGGGAGAACCCAGGTTGGTCCTTGTGGATCATGTAGTTGTCCCTATTTTACTGAGAAGAGTTAGGATATCGCAAGAACAAGATACACTTTGAGAGTAAATAGTCCTGACTCTGCCACTTTCTCTATGTGACTAAGGGCAAGTTAATGAAACTCTTTAGTGTCTAGTTTCTCTTCTTTAAAATGAAGAAAATAATACTTTTCTCATAAGGATGTTGGAAAGAATACATGAGATGCATACAAGTAAACTATCTGTAGCAGTTGACATGTCTCATATTCCAGTCCTGTTACATAACTTTGAGGATCAGTATAAAGTGGTAATGACAATTCTTAGCTCTAAAACTGTCAAGTTCATAGTATTATTTCAAAATATGAGGAGATGATTATAATGAAAATATTCTAAAATCTATTAATTTCTATGTAAAAGTCAAAGACTTTAAAAAACTTTCTGAAAATTAAGAAATATTTTATAAAGTAATACAAGTAGTTTTAGAAAGACAGTGTTCATAATAAGTGCACGGCCATTATGAAATTTCCTGCCTTGCCAGAATGCAAACAATTTTAGTAAAATGCAAATCATTTTTCCACCAAGTTTCTGAAAATAAATCATTTTCATTTCATCACCAAATAGAACTGTTTACAAATGTTTCAACTTCATTAAAATAACACCGACTTAGTAATTTCCTTCCCCATGTGTATATAAGTATATATTTATTTATTTTTATTTATATATAAAACTATACTGAAAAACATCATGAACAACAAAACTGGGATCCAACCCAACCCAGCCCTTCAAATTCAGCCTTTGGTTGGACTAAATAACATAGCAATGGCTTTCCCAGGCAGATGAGTGGTACATGAGAACACATTTCTAACCATAGAGCCCACATTTTCTGTCTTATGAGGTTTTGAATTCTAATATTCTGAACTGATCTTACACTATAACATTGGCAGTTTTGCCTGTGTTTTACCTCAAGTCTTAGCATTCAAATCACTCTATGGAGCTTTTCTAAAACATGTATATTTGAGCCTTACCCATGACATTTCTATTTAGGAAGTACAGGATATACACCAGACATATATATAAGAAAAAATACCACCAGTGATTCTAATGGCCATCCTCAGTTAATAAGCTTGACTTGGATCATTATTTAAAAACACATATTTTTAAATGTGTGCTTACTATATTTAATAGGTAGCAACTGCATTTCCTGGTCCTCACTGTCAGCATCTATCCAGAAAGCTCTCACTTTAGGGATTCTTTGAGTGTTTCTAATTGATTCCCATCAAGTCTCCTCAACACCAATATATTCAACTTTTAAAAAGCAGCAACAATATTTTAGATGCTCATTTTTACAGAATTTTTACCACTTTAAACTAAAATATAAATTCCACTTATATGTTCAAACACATAGCTAATTAAACTTAGGTGGTTCTTTTCAAGTGTCAGTGAATCCAGGTAAATTAGTTTTTATTATTTTGAACCCTTAAATTCTAAACATTCCAAATAAACTTTGATATTTTTATAGGTTCTTTCTTAAATCTCATTATATTTGCAACCTGATTTATAGAACAAGAATAAAATACCTCCAGTTCTTGAATAAATGGTTATATTCTGAGTGGTTCTAGAAGTTTTTCCTTTTGACTGAGGTGTTTTTATGAACATTCAAATTTGAGACATGGTAGTCAAAGTGTGACTCCTTTAGAAAGGTATTCTGTCCAAAAAGTTTAATTATACTTGTTTTATTTCATGCTATCCAAACAACCTCCTAATTAAACATCTACTACACAAGAAGAATTCTTCTCTTGGAAAAATAGTAGACTGACACATCACCTTAATAGCTATTGTGCTCTATTTAAATTAACAGTCGTGTTTCTGTACAACTAGTTTGATTTAATCCACCAGAACTGATAAATTTTAGTTTCTGGGCTTATTAAACTCAAAGCTAGATCTTGTTCCATTGTGATCCAGCCAAATCATGCCTCTATGGAAGGCCTGCCTGAGTGTCATTGGATGATATCTCTCTCTCTCTATATATATATATATATTTTTTTTTTAATTGGAGTCTCACTCTGTCATCCAGACTGGAGTGCAGTGGCCGCTCCCGGCCACCGCAGCCTCGACCTGCTGGGCTCCGGCGATCCTTCCTCCTCAGCCTTACGAGTAGCCAGAATTACAGGCGCGCGCTACCATGCCCGGCTGATTTTTTTATTTATTGTAGAGATGAGGTCTCACTGACCAGGCGGATCTCGAACCTGCGGACTCAGGCAATCCACTCACCTCAGCCTCCCAAAGGTGCGGGATTACAGGCTAAGCCACCGAGCCCGGCTGATATCTCTGTTTTTAATGTTGTTGTTGCCGCTCCTGTCACAACAAAAAATTCCTGGAATTATATACTGCACTATATATAAAATATTGTTTTATTTTCTTAACTTTTCCAAAAATAATTATTTTAAACTTCAAGGATGACTCTCTAAACCTTGATTTCTAAAATTTAATGAAAAGATTTCATGAAATATTTCTTCAATATTTCGTTCCTGTTTTTATAAACTCTGATGGTTGCCCAGTGACGGTTATTTGGTTATGGTTATTTATTTTATTTAAATACCATCCATTGAAACTCAGATTTGTTAAATCTTTTGTTTCTAAAGAATGATGGTTTTTGTTTAATGGTCATGTTAACATCTACACATACTTTTAGTGGAAGTTTTTTTGCATGTTGTGAGGAAGGACAGATAAAAGGCACAACATTCTTACAGTAACCATGGCCCTATGCAATGGACAGCCACTTCTTGCATTACAATGAGATACTTTATCCAAAAATTCCTTTTTGTAGACTTCTTTTTCTGCACTTCCAGAATAAGAGCCCAGACACTCCATAGCTTAATACTAATCTTGAACGAAATAGCCCTGAATTTCTAAGAACTGATTTGATGTTTTTATGACGTGTCAAATTTCCACAATAGGCTATACACAATTTATCTTGATAGTTAGTTATCTCACATTGCTTGCTTTCCTTGAGTGTGATTTTTGGAGGACAATTTGTACTATTTTGAGGAGAAGAAGTCAAGAAAAGAGGAAAATTATGAGAGAATAATTTAAAAGAATATCTGACAGTCACTGAAAACATCAAAATTTATTCTCATAAATTCATTATCCCAATATTTAATGTTAACATCTGAAAAATATCTTAATTAAGCATTTAAAAATTTTTTAATGAATTATAACACCAGAAATAAAGGGAACAAACAAAAACTAGACATAACTTTTAGTGTAGAAAACCAAGCAAGACAAAATACTCAATACTCATAGATTAGGACTAGTTAATGTATTGATCTCACTCAATCTAGTTCTGATTGAGTAATAGCCAACAAAGAGTCCTGGTTTGTCAACTTAAGTTTGAAAATATTATAGCACAGTGTGGTGGTGGATCACAAGCATAAAAGTCACCAGGAGTTCAGATTTTAAGTCTGGACTAGATAGTCAAAATTTCAAAGAAAAGAACTCTAAAATTATATTGTTTGAGATACTTAGGTAATTCTTATGCATGCTAAGGTTTTGGAAGCATGGCTATCGTTCGTATGTGTGTATGTATATTTAGTTTTGTTTATTTGTTTTCCCTGTGATTAACTGAGTGTGAACTCCCTGTGGAACCTGAGACTTGTCAATCAGCAACTAAGAGAACAAAGCCCTCTGCACTAAAGGAGACTCAGTATGATTTTCTGAAGATATTTCAATCCATATTGGATAGTCTATATCTGCTCCAAAATAAGTCCTATACACTGGATCCAAATTGCCCCCCATCCCCAACACACCTTTTCTAGTGTTGAAATGTCAGTGTGGAGTGAAGGAAAGGGGATGCTTCTGTTAAATGTGGACTTAGTGATTTTATTTTATAGAGCAAACAAAACCCCATTAACTACAGACCCAGTTATCTTGCTAAGTACAGAGCTGACGTGAAGTAAACTATGCACGTTGGGTGAATTTGTTCATAGCTAAACCTGAGACTGAGATGAGTAGTTGTTTTATACAATGAAGTTATTTACTGATAATTACAATAATCTGAGACTTCTGGAGAACAAGGACTACATATACAACAGAAACACAAACATCAGGGAGACATTATCATGAGGAATGTGGGAAGAACTCGTAGCCTACTGAAACTTGCTGTTTTATATTTTTCAGACATGTTCTTCCTATGGTAGGTAGTATTTCATGCACAGAAAACAACCTAAACCCCATGAAAGGAATGTTAGAGTCTGTTCCTTTCGTTGGCTTTTTTCATGATGAACGTTATGAAAAATAAAAATAAAAGTAACTGCCATAACCTTGACCTTCAAAGGAAACAAAAGATCTAGAAGACAAAATATGAGGCTTTCACTAAAGTTTTTTAGAGATTTCCACTCTGAAAGAGGTCAGACTTCCTCTCTACCTCAGTGGCCTCTCTTAGTGTTCATTCTGCAAGAAAAAAAATGCACTGATGTATGAGACTTCATCAGAGATATATACTTATTTTGAGGTCATCTGGGTGGGACCTAGCAGTGTATTCATGTAAACATATCAATTAAGGTTACTGTCTCTTTCTACGTTGTCTTCCTTTGGATGGTTAACATAGTAAATAAATATTATGAGGATATAGCTAAGGGGAAATTGAGTTGGAGATTCTAGTTAGGATTTGGTGATATACATTTATGTGGTTTATACTCACTTTGTCTTGTTAAGTAATGGCTAGCTGTTCTAGCACTTTCAGGAACATGTCTACTGCTCACTGCACTGATAAGCCTTGTATTGTGCATGAATGGACAAGGCAGGTTGTTCGATTGCAATATGAATGCATTTTATGCTTCTAGGTACTGGAATTTGTGGGTTGTGGAAGCAAAAAATGTTTGAAATGTATGGAGATGGATATTAGTTTGTGCATAATTCTTCTTATCAGTTATATCAAATTATAAGTAGAGCATGTGGTTTTCTTTGTTCTCTTTTGTCAAAAAAACAATAAATGCCGTGTACTCAAGTATATAATGCAATGTAATTTTTTTTCATTTTTGATAGAAATCATGAGAAATAGAATTTATCATGTTGCTTTTATTTCTTGGGGCAGTATTACAAAAAAGCAAGTATATATGTGTGTAAAGTCACATGTTTAAACATCTCAACTAAATGTAACCTAACACAAATTTTGTCCTAGCTAGAAAGACTGGTTACCTTTCTCTTATCCATGTAGAAAATAGTTTTACCAAATTGTTGTAAAAGCAGTGATCAAATATTTCAAAGTCAAACATTTGGAAAATAAGTATTATAGAAGGGTGTTTTAGGCGACATTTGTGGAAATTTAAAATATGAAATTTGCTGTGCCATTTTCTCTCATTCTAAATGAATAGTTACTTTTATACCTTACATCTTTTCCTTAAAAAGTGACCATCACATTTTATAAACTTCAGGGCCCACACAATCTTCTTTTTGGGGGGTGGGGTCAGAATCTCACTCTGTCACCTGGGGTGGAGTGCAATGGCACGCTCACAGCCACTGCAGCCTCAACCTGCTGGACTCAGGCGATCCTTCTGCCTCAGCCTTCTTAGTAGCTGGAAATATAGGCATGCGCCACCATGCCCGGCTAATATTTTTTAAAATTTATTGTAGAGATGAGGTCTCACCAAATTGCCCAGGCTGGTCTCGAACTCGTGGACTCAGGCAATCCTCTCACCTCCGCCTCCCAAAGTGCTGGGATTATAGGTGCGAGCCACCATGCCTCTATTCTTCTTAGGAGAGCTAAAAGAAGGATATTAAAATATCTAAAATATTTAACTAAAAATAATGTGGCTGTAAACAAAAGTTTCCAAAACTATAATCAAATCTATGCCTTTCTGTCTTTTTTCTTACACACACATACACACACACACACACACACACACACACACACACACACACGCACACACACAGTCTAGTATTTTAATGCTTTAGAAAACAGAGCAGATATTCTCCACATTCAACACTGTAATTTACATAGGAGATCAATCACCCTTAGTGAGATAATTCTACAGAAGATTTTGTTTTTGTATCTGTACAAAAAGTCAAATCACAATTTTTCTTACTGATTCCAAATTAACTTAGAAAGTTTACTCTTCTCAAGCCTCTATGTCTCTAAACAATGTTTATCTGCTCTGTGTTTCTGAGAACAGTCTTTACACTCCTCTTATATTCCTGAGCAGTAATCCTTGATTATGCTGAAGATGCTAACCAGAAAAATAACTCAAAAGCATGCAGAAAAAAATATTCAGTTTCTTTCTGGGAAAACCACAGAAAAAGAGACCTCTTGATCTGATGAATAGGTCATGTAACCAAATCTACAAAACAATGATTAAAATTTTTAGATTTTTTTTTTCTACACAGTTATTAAAACAAGAGGTCATTCAGCTGGATGCTTTTACTATAAAAGAAACTTGGGAAGCCCTTTTTTATTCTGATACTCACACAAAAGTGTCAGAAGCTAAAGGTCAGTGTCAGACTGAACTAGCCTCCCTGCCCTTGGTCCAGTGGTTTTCTGGTTATACTCCTGTACCTTGTCCAGCACTCTGAAAAGACAGCAAGATTGTGATAGCAATGGATTCTACCTCCACATCACAAAATAAACTCATGGCTGAACCAGATTCAGACTTGTGAACAATTTGGGAATTCTAAGAAAAATGGAGTTAAACAAAATGCAACAGTATATAAATATTTAAGTCATAATTCATTTAAAAAATATCTATTGAATACCCATTATGAGCCCATCATGGTTGACAGAAACTGTAAAACAATATACAGGGCAGACATAGTACCTGCTCTAGTGGTGTTTATGATGTGAAGACAAATATTAACTACTTTTTATTTAATTAAAAATGCTTAATAATTTATTTAATTAAAATATAGATATATAATTATAAGCATTTAATTATAAAATTATTATGTAATTATTGTGATAAAGAGTCACAAGAATTCATTATGCAATGAAACTATAACAAAGGGATTCAAACCTACTAATTGAGAATTTTCTGAGGCATATGTATTAAATCTAGATCCAGAGGATGAGTGAGTCTTAGATAGGCAAAGGGAGAGACTGGGAAATTTTGAAGGCCTTGAAACTGAAAAATCTCATTGCATTCTAGGAAGAGGAAATAGCAAAATATGAGATTAGAAAGTTTGGCAGGAGCAAGGTCATACAAAACCTGTCTAAAACTTTAAAGGCCAAGAGACTTCAGAGAATTATTCTAGGGAGGGAAGAGAGTTGCTGCTGCAAAGAGAAAGAAAACCTTGTTTTTCATCATAATACTTACGAACCAGAGTTAGACAAACAAAACTAACAGGGTGATTCCCTAGGAGAGAAGCTGCCAGAAGAAAACTGAACTGCAAATTCCAGGATCTGCACACAGGGGTAATGTTGTGGGTCATTTGTGAGAAAAGCAATCAAGTATAGACTTGTTTAGCGAAGAGAAGTGGAATAGAGGCTTGTGAGAGGGTAGGCCATCCTGGGTTCTAGGCAATTTTCTGTGAAAACACACATCTTCAGTGAAACTACAAAACAAGAATAAGTTTAGCAATTTCTATGAAAGGTACAGAAGACTGTGTTCTCCATCAAGTTCACTGTGGAGATGGAATACAAATAGTCCACAGAGATCCATGAGTAAAAAACAAAGGAAGCATGAAGAAAAGGTTCAGTAATTACAACAGCTACCATTTAGGTTGTGCTGAACTACTTACTTGCGTGTCTTTATGAATCCTCACAAGAATTGTAAGCCATAGTATCATCTCTTTATCAGAAACTGGGTCTTAGAGAGGTTATGTAATTTTCAGAGGTTGCACATATTTTAGGTGTCAAAGCCAGATTTGAATCCAGGTAACCTGACTTTGGAGGTCAGATTTTATCTAGTATGATAAATTCACAGGGATAAAAAGGAAGGCATTAAAGTCATTAGTATTCTGAAATTTTCAGTAATGTCTGAATCTTCCAAAGGAGAGAAGGCCCTAAGCCATATGCATTTATTCATTTGTTTAACCAACACATATTAATTGATCATATCAATATGTGCAATATTGTCCGAGGCATTAGAGGCAAAATGATGAGTGCTGGCATAATTCTCATGAAGCTGGTGGTCTTTAAGAGAAGATTGTTTGGGTTGAGGCTAGAAGCAGACATTCATTAACTATGCACAGAAAACTATGCAATTTTTAACATCTATTTGATGATTTACAACTAAAATTTTATTTAGTAGACTTTGTATAAGTGGAAGATTTTATCCAGTTAGGAAGATGTGTCAAGATTCTCCTGAAAAAGTGAAAATTTTGATTAAATATGAAGGTTAAGAGTTAACTAGTCAAAAGAAGGAGGGATAATCACTCCAGGTGGGAAGAAAACCCACAAAGACCTTGTGGCAAGAGGAACATAGAAGAGACAAGGAACAAGAGAAGGGCAATATGTCTAGAAAGTGAGTGCAATAACAGACACACAGAGGATGAGATATGGCTTAAAAGAAAGGACAGTGTAAAGGTTTGTGGGCTCTGTTAAGAATTTAGGCCTTTATCCTAAGAGTGTAGGTATAGATGTGCATTTTGACAAGAACACCCTATTGGTTGTACTGAGAATGAACTTGACAGAAGCAAGAGCAAATATGATAGCCTAGTAAGGTTATTGAAGAAGTCCAGGCACAAAATGACAGAAAATTGGAACTAGAGTGAAGGTAGAAAGAGAAATGAATGGATTAGGGAAATATCTGGGAGGTGATACCGAGAACACTTGATGAAGAATTTGTTTAAGGATTAGCAGAGAATGGAATGTTGATAAGTTTCTGACTTGCAAAATTCAAAGAATAGTGGTGTTATTCATAATGATAAGGAACAAAAAAATACACAAGGTTTCAGGAGGGAGTTCATAAGTTTGGTTTTGCAGATATTGCGCTTTAAGTTCTCTTGAAATATTCAAGAAGAGATGCAAATAGATACATGCATTCTATCTGAAAATGAGAGAAAAAGCATGAGCTATAGATGTGAGTTTAGTACACTTTGAGTATAAATTGTCATTTAAAGTAAGAGTAATGGATAGAAAGGGCCTAAAGTACATTTATTCCTAGGTATTCACATGAGATGATTCCAGCCTCTACTCCCCCATGGACATCAAAATCCAAGATGATCAAGTTCTTTATATAATAAGACATAATATTTGCATGTAACCTATGCACATCCTCCTGTATAATTTAACTTATCTGTAGCTTACTTATAATACCTAATACAATATAAATGATATGCAAATAGTTGTTCCACTGTATTTTTTATTTGAATTATTTTTAATTGTTGCATTATTATATTTTATTTGTGTATTGTGTAATATTTTTGATTCATGATTGTTTGGTTGAATCTGCAGATGCAAATAGGATTGAAGGCAATCCCAACATTTAATTGCCAGGCAAAGGATAGGGAGTCTACATAGACAAAAGGAACTTTCAGAAAGATAAAATTAAAGTCTTTTTTAAAAAACTATTATTATTTATTTTTTAATTTTATTATAAAGATGTAGGGTACAATTCAGGGTTAGGTATACAAACGTTGATTATTCAGGTACCCTTGTTGATGAGGTATGCCCCTCCCTCCTCTAGCAGTTTCCCTCAACTGCCAATCCCATCCCTCTCCCCTGACAGTTTCCCACTACTGCCAATCTCTTTCTTATAGTATTATAATTGTTCAAGGTCCACTTAAGAGTGAGAACATATGGGACTCTGTTCTTTGTTTTTGCGATAGATCACCAAGGATGATCAATTCCAAATCCATCCAAGTTGCTGCGAAGTTCATATGTTTGTCTTTCTTTACGATTGCATAATATTCCATTTTATATATGTACCACATTTTTTTATCCAGTCCAGCTTCGATGGGCAACATGGTTGGTTCCATATTTTTGCTATTGGAGATAGAGCTACATCAAACATACGTGTGCAGATATCTTTATTGTATAATGATTTGAGTTCCTTCAGGTATATTCTCAGCAGGGGAATTGTTGGGTCTTATGGAAGGTCAATTTCTAGTTCTTTCAGAAATTGCCACACTGTCTTCCAAAAAGATTGCACTAGTTTGCATTCCCACCAGCAGTGGAGAAGTGTTCCTTTTTCTCCACATTTTCACTAGCATCTGTTGTTGTTTGTTTTATTAAGGATGGCCATTCTTACAGGGTTTCGGTGGGATCTCAATGTGGTTTTGATTTGCGTTTCTCTGATGATGAGTGAGGCTGAATACTTTTTCATGTGTCTGTTGGCTGCCCATATATCTTCTTTTGAGAAGTGTCTATTCATGTCTTTTGCCCACTTTTTAATGGGACTGTTTGTTTTTTTTTTCCTTTCGGTGCATTTGAGTTCCTTGTAGATCCTAGATGTTAGGCCTTTGTCAGATATACAGTTGGTAAATATTTTTTCCCCTTCTGTGGATTGTCTCCCTGCTCTCTTGATGGTTTCTTTTGCTTTTGCTCATTAGTTTGATGAGGTCTCACATGTCTATCATATTTCTTAAGGTATTGGCCTTTAGGGTTCTGAATAGGAATTGGTTGCCAGTTCCAATTTCCATAAGGGTGTCTCCTGTGTTTTCCAAGATTTTTATAGTTTGTGGTTTTACATTTAGGTCTTTGATCCATTTAGAGTTAATTTTTGTGTATGGTGATAGGTAGGGTTCCTGTTTCAATTTTCTGCATGTGATCAGCCAAATTATCCAGCACCATTTACTGAATGGGTTCTCTTCTCCCCAGTGGTTGTTGTTGGAGGCTTTGTCAAAAATGAGTTGGCTGAGAAATTGAGGCTTTGCTTCTGGAATCTCTATCCTGTTTCATTGGTCTATGTGCCTGTTCTTGTACCAACATCAGGCTGTTTTGATTACTGTAGCCTTAAAGTTTGAAGTCTGGAAATGTGATACCTCCTGCTTTGTTTTTTTTTGCTAAGGATTGTTTTGGTTATTCATGGTCATTTATGTTTCCATATGAATTTCTGTATTGTCATTTCCAGGTCTGAGAAGAATGATGTTGGTAATTTAATGGGTAGTGCATTGAATCTGTAGCTTGCCTTTGGTAGGACGGACATTTTAACAATGTTGATTCTTCCTATCCACGAGCATGGAATATTTTTCCATTTGTTTGTATCTTCTTGGATTTCTTTGAGCAGTATCTTATAGTTCTCATTGTAAAGGTCTTTCAGATTAAAATCTCTTGACAGAGAAAAGAAAAGCCAATGTTTTAAGAAGAGTAAAAAGATACACTCTATCGAATGCTGCTAAAGGTTAAGTAAGATGAGACTTCAAAATTCCCTGTGGATTTACCGTCATGGAAATTGTCGTGTGATAGTATGCTGTTCCCAGCAGGTAATGTAAATACAAAATATATTCGGTTGGGTTGATGCATGATTAGAAGAATGAAAACCAACCTGAGGAAATGTAGATTTCAGGCATGAAATTAATTTTTTGAGGAATTTAACTGAAAAGAATAGAAAAAGACAAAAAAAGGTATTTCTGGGACATGGAAATTTTGGGGGGTCAAAATTTAATTTTGAGTTAAGATTGATTAAGAGTTGGGAAACAGAGAGGGACAAGAGTCAGGAATAATTCTCAAATCTCTTGCATGAATGATTAGATGAGTGTTAGTGGTGTCTGCTAAAATGGAGAACTATAGAAAAGGTTGCTTTGTGGGGTAGAACATGGATAAAAAAAGTTTGAACATGCTGAGTTTGTAGTGTCTATAAAAACACCAAATAAAAATAGTCTTTAAAAAGTTTGAATGGGGCTCAGAAGAGAAGATGGTATCAAAGATAATACTATAGAGAGAGGCAGCTCTGTATTATACATGGTAATTAAAGCCACGAAATAGTAGATGTAATACCAAAGAAGAACATATATAGAGAAAGCCAAAAATCAAACCCTGAAGATCTTTATCATTTTTTTAAAAATCACAAGAAAAGAGAAGACAGGAAAGCAGTAACCAGAAAGATAGGAGGAAACCAGAAGTCCCTGTCTTGAAAACTAAGGATGGAAAATGCCTAAAGAAGAAAATTGTCAATTTACATCAGATGACTCTGAAAGGTCAAGTGAAATGAGGACTGAAAAGCGTTATCGAGTTTATGGCCATGTAGGTACTAGAGGCACTCAGAGCCATTTGACTGTAGGGTTAGGGTTAGTATGGAAACCCAATTTTGGAGTTAATAAGATGTAGAGAAGAAGAAACAGAACATGCAGACAAACATTTCAAGAAGTTTGTAAAGAGGTAAAGAAGTAAGTAAATCTGAGAAGCCTATAGACTGTGTTGGCCATAAGTACTATGTGACTTACAACATTCCTTTGGTCCCCCCGTCTCCCAGATGTTTGGCCCCAGTGGAAGTCAACCAACAATGTTTGGCCAACACAGGTTCATTGTCTGAGCTCAACTTGCCCTCCAAACACCAGGTTCTCCCTCCGGGCCACTTTTATTCAGCCAAGTTGACCAGCTGCACCTCTGCATTTTTTGCCTTCTCATGTCATTTCTGAGCTTTGATGAATCATAACCACACTGACAGATTCCAGGGTGGAATCTGGCATCAAAAAGTACTATACCACAAATTTCAGAAGAGCAGAGAATTTAACTCCTTGAGGGACACCCTGCCCAGTAGAGTACAAGAGCTAGCAGAGAGCCAGGCAAATCAATTCCCTCAATTTTCTTTCTCTCCAGGGTTACTAAGGGCACATTTTGTTTTTCTTGCATGCTGCCTGGAAAAATGGTAAATGTGAATCAGTCATATCATTTGAATGAACTGCTGTACACTTTAGAGTTTTTGGTAAAGTGGTAGCTATTTGGTAGCACCTCATTTAGTGTTACTTTACATTCTTCCTTACCTTACTTTTTTCCCTCTTAAATAACGAAGGCATTTATATTTTAATCTTTGCATCAGATTTTCAAGTTTATAGTGAACCTGAGCTAATTTTTTTTCTTTTTTTTTAAGATGGGAAAGACTAGAACATGTTTAATTATTGATAAGAAGAATCTAGTAGGGAGGAAAATGTTGAAGATGAGGGAGAAAGGGAGAATTATCACTGGGGTAAAATTCTCAAGTAAGGAGGAGGAATGAGCTTTCTAGCATGCATGGAAGGTGAAATTAAGTTTTATTGAGCTTTAATTAATGTCAAGCTCACTTTATGATGATAGGAGTATATTCTTATTTACTTATTTATTTTTTTACCTCACACCATCCACTGAAATAATTCTTATCATTGTCTTCATGTTGCAGATGGAGAAACTGAGGCATAGTACTCCCAAAGAATTTCCCCAAGTCATATAATGGAAAAAGAATTATATTTCAGTCATCTGTTTCTAGAGCCAATATTCTCACTCAGTGTATTTTTCTGTCTATCTTTCAGTAGATAGGGATACCTTCCTCCATTATGATCAGAAGAAAGGATGAGAGGTTGAATGCAGTTACAGATTTGAAGATGTTTGTGGCTTGCAGTAGATTATACCGTCAGCGAAGAGTGAATGGAAGAAGGATGTGTTGGAAACTTGACAGCCCTATAAAAAATTTGAAATCACTTCATCTAAAGCCTAGATTATTGCAATATCCTCCTACCCATTCACATTGCCATTTCCTTCATCTCTTCTCAATCTGTTCTCAACACAGCAGCAGAGTGATCCCATTAAACTCAAGTGAGATCATATTGCCCTGCTCAGACACACTAATGACTTCCCATCTTGCTCAGGGTAAGAACCCAACAATTCTCAAGATCTGCACACAGTTACCCAGGCCTAAGTGCCATCACACACAAACTTATCACAACGAGCACTACATTATTCAATTCCTTCCCTACCTGTCTCCTCTTCAATCTCATCTCCTATTTCTCTCTCTCTTGTTTACTCAGCTCCAACTTTCCGTGAAAACACAAGTTGTGCTCTCTGTGTCATTGCACCTACTATTTCCTCTGCCTGGGACAGAGAATTCTTTCTCCGGATGTCTAAATGTCTGGTTTCTACATATCCTTTAGGATCTGCTCAGACATTGCCTCTCAGAGAACCCTTTCCTGGCTTCTAAGATCTCAACTGTCCTATCAATAGCTCCTATCTCCTTCTCTTCTTTACTATTTTCTTTTTAGTACTTATAATTATCTATTATATAAGTATATCATATACTTAATTTTTTTTGGTCTGTCTTTCTCACTGGAATTTAAATCTTCTCAAGGAAAGAGTTTCTTACCTATTTGTTTTTCAGTGTTGATTCTTTAGTAGCTAGTACAATGCCTGACTCAAAGATGACAAATATTTGTCAAATCAATGAATCTTTGTAGAGAGTGAGAGAGTCAGGTGCTTAGCACAATGCGCTGAGCTGTCTGGATAATTCAAGACACCATATTGAGGATGGTGACCATAAATATGTATATATAACTTGGTTAATTTTGGGGTCAATGTTGCTTCTTTTTTATTATAGTCTATGTTCTACAACTAGGTCCATTTTTGGTTTATTAACAGCATATGATGTAATCAGCTGTGGTGCTTACTAAAATTTAAGATTCCAGTCAGACACTAAAACTTCTGTGTGTTCCTAAAGCAGAAAACTCTGTGTTCTTGTTCAGTCTTTTCACTTTTGTTTTAAACAAATTTATAATGCCATTGCTTGGTTATACATTTTACATTTTTATAATTCAATTGAAATGCTATAGTTCTTAATTTCTAGGGTACAGGTATGGGGGTGTATGTTTTTCTTACACCAGAATTTGCCCTGGTCATGTCTTTTCTTTCTTATGTTCTACCTTGGACAAAAACTTGAACTTATCTTTATGAATTATGTATCTTTAGATTGACCAAAAGTAATAATAAGCCAATTTAGAGGGCTTTAAAATTCAGAATGGAGTTATTTATTGTTAGATATATAAATACTTTAAATAAAATAAGTTGTTTTACATCAACAAGATGAGCTTAAGTTCAGACCTTAATTTATACATCTGTTTCTTTCCCCATTTAGAAAAACCTAGCATTTGTTGGCAGATATATGAATTTGCAACTTTAGATGTTCTATCCATTTAGAATTTAGGTTTGGAGGGTCACCAACAAGGCTTGGAGTCCTGATGTGCAAGTTAGTACATTTTCTTCTAATTTTCTACTCCAAAGAAATGGCAAAGATTGAGTAATTAAGTGTTAGAAGCTTTCTAATTGAGGCAAATAGGTCTTCTTGTGCAGCATAAGATGTCAGACCGAGCCATATTAGAGAAGACAAAAGTTAAAGGAGAAATTCTAATGAAAACTTAAGTAAGGTAAAATGATGTTCAACAGATTAATGGCATTGACACAAAAACACTGGTTTGCTTGTTTGTTTTTGTTTTCATTTTTGAACTTTGCTGGGTACAGCAATCTCTGAGGTGTTTGCTAAATCTAGAATACTCAGGGTCTAATGTATAAACATCTCTAAGACTGAGGTCCTGGAATCTTAAATTTTAGTAAGCACCACAACTGATTCCAGCATATGTTGTTAATAAACCACAAATGGACAAACATAGTTGTAGAACATAGCCCATAATAAAAAAGAAGCAAGATTGGCCTCTAAATTAACCAAATTAGTGAAAGTCAGATGCTGAAGCTCCTGCATGTTACTAAAGCAGAAAATTCTGTGCTCTTGTTCAGTCTTTTCACTTTTGTTTTAAACAAATTCATAATACCATTGCTCGGTTATTCACTTTACATTTTTATAACTGAATTGAAATGGCAATTAGAAGAGGAAAAGATGCCTGGCAAAGCCAGGCAAACTGAGGTCTAATAACAAGAACTAATGGCTGAGTCTATCAGGGAATTAGGAAAACAACTGTTTCCAAAAGCACACACAAGCACAGAAAGAATTGCAGTCTAGGACCCCTTTAGGGAGGGATAAACAGATTTCAATCACTCCAGAGGGCATTCCTTCATTATAGACTGATAATGTCCCTGAATTAATAATGAAAGATTAAATTGCTCTTAGTATTCTCTGTTTAAGACTTCAGGGAAGTACAATGAGTCTTACAAAGACATAGATGCACAGAAGTAATATTAAATATAGATTAGAGTAAACTTCAGTTACTTGGAAAATTGACAGAGGTAGAAAAAGTTTATTCCACAGATAAATGAGACACTCACATACTTTCCATGTGGACAGTGTTTAAATAATCTTCTTCTGTTTGGACCTGGGTTGGCCGAGCATAGGAAGTAGTCTGGTGGGTGGTAACATAGTCTATATTTAAGGTACCAGAAATTGGAGAATATTCTTGCCTGAGACAGTACAGGGCAGTGGAAGTCAGAAAGAAAAACCACATCCCTGTGCACCAGAGTGCTGCAGCTCTAAGTGCAGTCTGGGATTTCTATATCAAGATACGTAGTTGGTGTTGAAAAGTTGAGAGGAGGAGTTCAAAAGCAAGTTCAAAGTATTTTTTACTATACAATAACAAATATTAAAACACACAAATGTGTTTTTAAATCAATGCATTTTGATACTGTTTTAATGATGCAAAATTTGCATGTAATAAAATACATAATTTTTGAAAATGTGTACATCCATCTGGTCAAAATATAAAATATATCCATCACCCAGAAAAGCTATCTCTTGTACTTTCAAATTAATTTTTATACCCTAGTCAACTGCTCTTTTAATTTCTATCACCATAGATGGCTTTGCTTGTTTTTAAACTTAATATGAATAGAAGCAAACATTATATACCCTTTTGTACCTAGATCCTTTTCTTTGACATAGTGCTTTTGAGATTCATTTCATATTGTTGCACCTATCAATGGTTTGATATTTTTTGCTGGTAAATAGTATTCTTTATATGGATATACTATAATTTGTTTATTTTCCTATTGACGGTCATTTGAGTTGTTTCTAGTTTTTTGCTACCATGAAAAAAGCAACTATAAAAGTACATATATATATATATATATTATATATATATTTTTTTTTTTTTTTTTTTTTTTTTTAGTTGAAGTCTCATTCTGTCGCCCAAGCTGGAGTGTAGTGGCATGTTCACAGCCACCGCAGCCTTGTTCTGATGTGCTCAGGCAATCCCTCTGCCTCAGCCTTCCAAGTAGCTGGAACTACAGGCATGAGGTGCCATGCCCAGCTAATTTTTTTATTTGTTGTAGTGACAAGGTCTCGCCAAGTTGCCTAGGCTGGTCTCAAACCCCTGACCTCAGGCAATCCTCTCGCCTTGGCTTCCCAAAGTGCTGGGATTACAGGCTTGAGCCACTGTGCCCGGCCTAAAAGTATATTCTTATGCAAGGCTTTTGTAAACAAGATTTCATTTCTCTTAGGTAAATAACTAGGTGTAGAATTGCTGTTAACCTTCTAAGAAATGATCAAGTTTCCAAAGCAGTTGTAGCATGTTATGCTCTCACCAACTCCATGTCTTTGCTATAATTTAGTGTGATGTTACTAGTTGCTCTAATTTTAGCCATGTGAAATGTCTATGAAATGGTGTGAATGGGAAATGCATTTCCCTGATAATGAATGATGTTGGACACATTTCTTTTGTGAGTGCTTATTCCTCACTTATATATATTATTTTGTGAGGAATCTATTCATGTCTGTGGCAGATGCATTTTCCTAAATGATAATAATAAAAATAGGCACAGCAATGTCTCCCACAACACATTTCCTTTATAATTCATTTTTGACATTCCTACCTTTAGGTGGTTGGGTGGTTAGATGCCTGTTACTTCATCTTAAAAATGGGTGAAGATTTGTGCCAGTCTTGACTGACAGCTTATGTTGGAGGCAATGCTAATGACTTCAGAGGCTAGATTACAAAAGCGAAGTGCTTCATCTAGTTCTTTGGAAATGTCTTTCTTGAATACCAGCCACCATGCACTTTGAAAACCTATGCCACTTTGTGGACTGGTCCAAGTGGATAGGATCCCACAGTCAACACCAACCAATAATATGTGAGTATGCTGTCCTAGAAGTGTGCCTTCTAGCCCCACTTGGACAGCTCTAACTGATACCAAGTAGAGCAGAGAAGCATTGTCCCCACTGAGCTTTACCCAGGTTGCAGATCAGTGAGCAAAATAAATGATTGTTGTTGTATTGAACCACTTGTCTACAGGATGGTTTGTTATGCAGCATTAGAAACCAGAACACATTTTTGTTATTGCATAACAAAAACTAAAATGTGACATTTGCTTTTTGACTAAATGATGAAAGAAAGATAAACGGTAATAGTAAAATCCCAAGGACTTCAAACAGAAGTCTAAGAAAATCTAGAAGGCTGCAATGTAATGTGAGGGGAAATATCACTGGGACCCAGACTCTTGCAATGTGTTAGTGAGATCTGTAAGATATGTGAACATATTGGCATCTGAGGTAACATGGAAAATAGACAAGTTATCAAATTGATCAAAGTACCAAATGAACTCCTTAAGCAATTCATCAGAGGTTGGTAAGTTTTTCCTTTATTTACAAAAATGATTGTTGCTATAGGGGATATGACTGGGTTTGTCCCTACCAAAACTCATGTTGAAATTAGATCCCCAATGTGGCAGTGTTAGGAGGTGTGGCTTAGTGAAAGGTGTTCGGGTTATCGGGGTAGATATCTCATGAATAGCTTGGTGTGTTTTGTTCTTAGTGAATGAATTTTTGATCTTGGGAGACTGGATTCGTTTTTTACAGGTATGAATTAGTTCTTAAGAGAGTGGGTTGCTATAAATCTAGAACCTCCTCAGGTTTTCCCCTCTTTGCATGTGCCTGCTTTCCCTTTGATGTTCTCCACCATGTTGTGACATAGCAGGAAAACTCTCACTGCAAGCCAAGATCATGCCCTTGAACCTCAGTCTGCAGAACAATGAGATAAATAAACATTTCTTTATAAAATACTCAATCTCAGTTATTCTTTTATAGCAACACAAAATGGACTAAGACAAATGCTATCCCACAGAATATAGTCTGCTCACTCATCATACAGCTAAGGAGATTTCCAGGCAGAATATTGAAAGGATCACCCGATTTATCCTTGTTGTCTGTGATAGAGTGCAATAAAAGAAAGATGAGTTAAAGAATAAGATGTTCAACACAAAATAGCCAGAACCTGCAAGATTTGAAAATACAACTATTCCTTGTTCTCTGCCTCTCCAGACAGCAGAAGATTCTCGAAGTAAGAAAAAAATTCAGGGAAAAGACCAAATCCAGGGTAGTAATTCAAAACTCATTGTTAAGAGCTCAAGAAGGTGATTCTTCATAGACTCTTTTTATTTTTATTTTTATTTTAGTTGGAGTCTTACTCTGTCACCCATGCTGGAGAGCACTGGCATGATCACAGCTCACTGTAGCCTTGATTTCCTAGACTCAGGTGATCCTTCCCCCTCAGCTTCCTTAATAGCTGGGTCTACAGGCATGCACCACAATGTCTGGCCATAGAATCTTTCAAACAAAAAAAAAAGTATGAAGCCATCAGCTTCAGAGAAAGATTTTCAGGAAGCAATACTTGACCCTAATCAAAAAAGTGGCAACATTTAACAAGGGAGACTTCAGAACTGCTATTGATAAGTGACTGATGTATGTGACCCGTTCCCTGCTCCCCTCTTTTTGAATACGAATTATGAATGTCTATAGCAGTTGATGCCTATGCCTCTTTCACTAGTACACATTGGGTGTGTATGGGGGATATTACTTGCTTCTTTAGTTCATATACCTTCGTATTAAAGGGAATCATATGTAAGAAGTTTAAAAAAAAGCATCTTGTCTGCATTGGTACTTGAATTAGATAGCAAGATCCTAGACTTAGAAATTGAACCTGGTGATGTAATGGATGAGATATTTGAGGGTTTTTGAAAGGAGGCTAGTGTACTTTAGATGAGAAAGGAATATAAATAATTTATGGCTACAGAGTGAATTGTGGCAGTTTTAAAACCTGGCCCCCAAATTCTTTTACGCTTCTTCTGTTAAGGCATAGATTCTATAGCCCCTTCTATTGAATTTAGACACTGTGTTCGCTTCACCAATCCATTATAACAAAAGAAACATTGAGCCAGCTTCTGAGCCTAGACATTAATGCACAGCTCCCATTTCCACTTTCTCCTGGAACACTTACACTTGAAACCCAACCACAGCAGCCATATGAACACACCATGTGTGCTGTGTTGTGCACAATAGCCCCTTATGGGACACTAGTCTCCATCCAGAGGCAAGCTCCAGACATGTAAATGAGTAATGCTCCTAGGCATTGAGTTATCCTCCACCTTCATGTCATCTGAGCTGTTCTTCATTTAACAGATATTTGCTATCCCCTCTGAGCCTTGCCCGGATTGCAGATTTATGAGCAAAATAAATGATTGGTTTTGCTTTACATTATTAAGTTTGGGTTGGTTCATTACTCAGTGATAGACAACTGGAACTAAGCTTTTTGCTAATTTAAAAAATTGAGTTGCTTTTTTTTTAATGGTTTGTGTGAAGACTTTGTCAGATATATGCACTGAAAATATTTTTTACCCATCTATTACTTGCCCTTTCCTTTTTGAAATTATTAGTTTTGTTCAACAGAAGTTTTTAGTTTTGATGTAGTGCAATTTATTTTCTTTTTCTTTTATGCTTAGTACTTTTTGTAACATTTTAAATGAAGCTGCGCTTGCCCTAAGTCAATGAAGTATTTTTATGTTTTTTCCAAAAGCTTAAGAGTTTGGGTTTTTATATTTAGACCTATAATCCATATGAATTTTTCTTTTCTTTCTTTTCTTTTTTTGGGGTATGGTATACAGTAATTGATGAAATTTGTATTTTTCTATGTGTTAGCTAGTCATGCCAGCATAATTTATTGAAAATATTTTTCTTTCCCAACTGAATTGTCTTGGCAGCCTTGTTAAAAATTGTATAATGCTCTCTTCTGTTTTTCTGATCACTTTGTCTGTTTTTCAGGCTAGCATGATTAATGTGGCCTTATAATAAGTCTTGAAATCAGGTTGTGAAGTTCTTCCAACTAGGCTCAGATTTTTAAAGATTGCTTTGGTTATTCAAAATCCTATGTATGTCCATATGAATTTAAAATCAATTGTTGACTTTTTATAAAAGAACCTATCAGATAGGATTGAGTTGAATCTATAGATCAAGCAGAGAGCTCTTAACAATAGTTTTCCAGCCTCTGACTGTAGTTCCTTTGTTTATTCATACCTTCTTTAATTTTTTAAATGATATTTTATAGTTTTCAATGTGAAATACTTTTAACATATTTTGTTAACTTTAATCTTAAGTATTTTATATTTATTTTGCTACCATAAGTGGATTTAAAATTTACCTTTCTAATTTACTCCTCTTGGTATAAACAAATACAGTTGACTTTTGTATATTAGTTCTACATACTGTGATCTTGTTTAAATTATTTCAGTCTTGTGAGCCTATTCTGTGGGTTTCTTAAGACTTTTCGGCATAATCTGCTAATAAAGAGATTTTTAACTCTTTCTTTACTCTTTGCCAGATTGAGGAAAGTCCCTTTGATTCTAAGTTTAATTAATGTGTTTTGTTGCATTTATTGAGGTGTATTTTTTCCTTTGTCTTCTCAATATGGTGAACTACGCTGGCGATTTTTGACTATCAAACCAACTTATATCCCCAAGATAAACCCTACTTGTTAATAATGAGTTATCCTGCTTATGTATTGCTGAGTTATGTTTGCTTCTGTTAAGGATTTTTGTCACTATGTTTATGAGAAATAATTGATTCTAGTTGTTTATATCTCTAGCATATTTGTCAAGTTTTGGTAACAGACCCAAGCATGTCTTGCAAACCAAGATTGACTATGTTTCCTTCTATATTTTCCAAAAGGGTTTAAATATATTTGTTATTATTTCTTCCTTAAATGTTTGGTATAAAACACCAGTGAAACCATCTAGATCTAAAATTTTATTTTTTGCAAATTTATTTTTTTAACAAAATTAACCACTTAAATATATATATAAGCCGAGCTCGGTGGCTCAGCCTGTAATCCCGCGCCTTTGGGAGGCTGAGGTGAGTGGATTGCCTGAGCCCGCAGGTTCGAGACCCGCCTAGGCAGTGAGACCTCATCTCTACAATAAATCAAAAAATCAGCCGGGCGTGGTAGCGCATGCCTGTAATTCCAGCTACTCGGAAGGCTGAGGCAGAAGGATCGCTGGAGCCCAGCAGGTCGAGGCTGCGGTGGCCGGGAGCGGCCACTGCACTCCAGTCTGGGCGACAGAGTGAGACTCCAGCTCAAAAATAAATAAATAAATAAATAAATAAATAAATATATAATGTTTCCTATTTCTTCTTTTATCCGTCTTGAAAAGTTCTGTTTTGATAAATTTATTTATTTAGATTGTTAAATTTATTGGCCCTAAGATCTTCCTAACATTCCCTTATTATCTGTAGAACCCATGGGTATAACACCTTTTTCATTTCTATAACTGGTAATTCGTGTATGTATGTGTGTTTCCCTCCTTAATAAATTCTGCTATTGCTTTTTTAAATTTCATTTACCTCTTTAAAAGGAAAACAGTTATCAACATTGCTAATTTCTGAACATTATACTTTTTACATTTCATTAGTTTATTTTTATTATTGTTTTCTTTCTTCTTAATTTTGGTTTGATCCACTCCTTTCTGTTTTCACTTCTTGAGATGGACACTTATAACACTGATTTTAAACTTTCCTTTTGTTTCTAAAACCATACCCTACAGATTTTGATATATTGTATTTTATCATTATTCAGTTCACAATATTTTAAAATTCATTGTGATTTCTTCTTTGATTTCCAGGTCATTTCAAAATGTGTTATTTAATTTCAAAATGTCTAGGAAGGGGTGTTAGATATACCATTAAATTTTAGTAATTTTGGTTTAATTTTATTCAGAGACTACATTCTGAATAATTTTATTAGTTCAAAATTATTGATACTCATTGTATGGCCCAGTATATGATTTAATTCAATAAGCAACCTATGTCCACTGGAAAATAATGTGTGTTCTGCAGTTTTTGAGTGAAATGTTGCTCTTCAAATGTCAATTAGTTCAAAGTAATTGGTAACGTTATGAAGTCTTCTATACCCTTCTTGATATTTTTTTCTTTTCTATTAGTTAATGAGAATTGAGTATTCAATACTCCATCTATGAGTGTGGATTTATCCGTATTTTTCTCTTTACTTTCAGTTCTTGCATGTGTATAGAATTGTACATTCTTCATAAATAAGTGATAATTTTATTATTATGCAATATCCCTATTTATTTATGGTAAACTTTGTTTTGAATTTATTTTGTCTAATGTTAATATAGCTACTCCAGCTTCTGCAAGCTTACTGTTTTCATAGTATATCTTTTTCCATCTTTCATTTTTAATATAGCTGTATTTTAAAGTTAAAATGAATCCTTTGCAGTCACATTTTATTTAGGTATATTTTTTCTCCTTTTACATTTTCTTGAAAATTCTAATAACTCAATAAAATAAATATAGATATAAATACTTTATGAATGGGGAAACTGAGGTGGAGAAAATTTAAGGATCTGTCCTACTCCTTAAAATGGTTCTCCAGCTTCCCATACTTTGAGCAATATTGAAAACCATTTGATTTATCAAAAGTGAATCTGGCCTAAAACAATGACTATAGCATAGGTTAGTGAAAAATGCTTTGTGGTCTTCTATCGACCTTATACTTTCAGTTTCAACAGCAAATTTTACCATATTCACAGCAAAATATAACCATTAAATCTAACCTCAACCTATCTTCTTAGCTCCAATTTATATTTACAATGTCCTTTGGAAAATTCCTGTTTAAATGCACTGTAGATATCACAAATGAATAATTCTATTTTAAATCTCCTTTTGTTTTATGAAATCTTTTTCTGTTCATCATTTTGGCTAAGGCATCTTTTATATTTTCTTTTGTATATATTGCTTCTATCTAATTAGTCAACAAGTTATTTTTCTTTCCACTTAAAATAGTTCTGGAACTCATCTCTCCTTTTCCAAAACATTAAGCCTCACCTTCTCAGTTGTGAAATATCGCATAAATGTCTTAATTAGTCTTCTACTTCCAGTGGTTTTCTCCTCCAAAATCACAATGACAACCAGAGTCATTCATCAACATTCAACCAAATCTATAAATATTTTAGTAGCTCTGCCAAAAAAAATTCACTCTCTGCTCTCTAATGTTTGCATGATGAAGTCTCTCTAAATTTGGCAGAGATCAATTTTCTCTGCCATTCACAAAATTTGCCATGCATTTATTACATATTATGTATTTACTCTTTCTACTGACTGGAATATTTTCTCTCTGTCTAGCTATGCCTATCTATCTATCTATCTATCTATCTATCTATCTATCTATCTCTTATTTTTGAATTTCATATAAATATGACTCTCTTGTCAAGTTTTCCCTATCTCCTCAGCCCCCGAGTTAGTTGTTCTTCTCTTTGTATTTTATTATTTTTTCTTATATCATAGACTCTTTAATTTTCTCTTCCACCATTATTGTATCTTATCTTAACATTACAAACTTGTGGTATATATTTATAATTCTGAATACTAGATACTCGTTTATAATAACTATCTATAATAACAATATAAAACAAATTTGCTTCTCATATATGTATTTATGTGATATACTGTATATTTATATTTACTGGCAGGAAGTTCAAGTGGGTCACATCATACTATAATCTTATTGTTTCCACTGAATGAATAAATCTATACTAATTTTTTGAGTGAATCTATGTGATGCCATTCTGAAACAAATAATGTTCTGTAAAATACCATTGCACCAGATACTTCATATCAATGGTGTCTTAATCTCACCTATACATTGTAATAACTTTTTTGATGTCTCCAAATATACTGTGAATTATTTGAGAGAATTATTTATTTATCTCTTTTTTATCTTCTAGCATGGTAACTAGCACATAGTGGGCTCTCAGCAGTGATTTTTAAAATATAGATTTTAAAAATTTTATAACTATGGAAACCAAGACTGAAAAGACTGCATGCTATAAAGGGAAAATGAGTTTCTTTAACAGTTTATTTTAGAGATGGGCCACTGAGTTGTATAGCCATGGTGAAATGAAGGGGCTTGGGAAATAAGACAGATCCATGCAAAGAATCTCATTAAATGTTTAATCAAAATTTCATGATCTGTATAGGGAATTGAGAAGGCACCCTGAGAAGTCATAAAAATTAATTTGGAGGGGAATTTAAAAATGGAAACCCATAGTGCTGTGTAAGTTATTTTGTGTCCTATAAAACTCTCTAAATGTGTTTTAGGAAACAAAGCATCAGTCTTGGCATCTCCTCATATTTGAGATGCCTGGAATTACTATCTCATGCTTTTGGCTATCTCAAAGGAAACAAAGCAAAAGTGTATATTTGAGTCAGGTTTTAATTTTCCAGTCTGAAAAATTTAATTACTATCTATCCAGACACAAATCTTGTCTTTTTTTTTCTTTGATCAGATGGTAATGGGCAGTGTGGAAAGGTGCTATCCTAAGAGTGTTTTAGCATTTGTGTCATTTTTATTCTCTCTTCTGCCTATCAACTTTAATTCATGGTGAAGATGTGCAAATTTCTCCAGCTTAGTTTCCTGCTTTATTAATAGTGAGTAAAAATAATAAAATACTAAGATATAAAGTATATACAAATACAAAACCTGTGACTTTGTGACTTCATGTGTAAATTGGGAAATAGACAGTGGAAAAACCATAATTAACACAGAAGACTTTTTCTAACAAATTGGACAAATGCATGTGAATGTAAAATAAATATTAATATTATATAGCATTACGGTTATGGTGTTTAAATGTTAAAAAGTTAAGTCATATTTAAAATTGGCGTTCACATAGCTGAAATGATTTATTGTATACATCTTTGATAATATAATCAAGATTTCTTTAAAACATTTTAAAAACAATTTAAAGATGTGGGGTACAATTCAAGGTTAGGAATACAAATGTTCACTATGCAGGTACCTTTGCTGATGAGGTGTACCTCCCCTTACCAGGCAGATTCCCACGACTGCCTATCCCTCTTCCCCACTCCGCTGCGGGCAATTTCCCTCTACCGCTACTGCCAATCCTTTTCTTATAGTATTACGATAATTGTTTAAGGTCCGCTTATGAGTGAGAACATGTGATACTTAGTTCTTTGTTTCTGTGAAAGATCATTCAGTATTATAGACTCTAAGTCCATCCAGGTTGCTGTGAAATTCATGATTTAGTTCTTCTTTATGACTGTGTAATTAAGATTCCAAACATCAACATATAATTGCTAAAGAACAGTTAGCAATAAAGACGGGTCTTTTAAAATGTTTTAAAATTTGACTGTAAGTTGACGAACCTAAGATTTTCAGCCTTTTCAAGTATAAAAATGTAGATAAAGACCAAATATATTCCAGTGTTTCAATTAGAATCAAGTTCAAGGAAGTATATGCTGTGAATTTGAGTTTATATTTAATATAAACTCACCATTTCTCAATAAAGAAATAGGTATTTCCATGTATCAGTAATTGTGTACTATATCTTTCTTAGTTGCAAAAAATGAGATCATTACTAAAGGACACTGGACATTTGGTACTGGGGTTTTAAATCCAAGTAACTGATAAATATATGCAATTTGTCAAAGTTACATTTTAAAAATGTCAGAACTCAGAGCTCACTAACTGTTCAGAAATACAACAAATAATTTACTATGTCAACATATGAGAGAAATGCAAAAGACTGCAGGAAACCTGAGACTAAGGGTAACTGAGAATCATCTGAATTTTTCAACAACATCCAGAAAGTATGTTCTAAAAATTTTCTTTGACTGAAGACCACGAATACAAACAGTCAGACTATTTTTTCTATAGAAGAAGAAGGTGAAAGATTTTGATTCAAACTTCTTAATGCACTGGCTGGAGGAATTAATCAAGAACAGAAATTCAGATAACTTAGAAAGCACTCAGAATGGGAGTTAAGAAGTTGTTCAGAAGAGTGCAATCCAAAGGGAAAAAGGAGAACATATACCATTCCTTGAAATAATACCATGTGGTTACACATATGCTCTCAGATTCTTCAAAGCCAATCTGGAAAATCTTGTTGATTTTTTCCATTTTACTGATGAAGATATTTAGATTCAGAGTGCTTATAGAACTCAGCCAATGCCATGTGACTACTATGTGACAGGGTTAGAATTCAAACCCAGATATGTCTGGTTCCATTATAAGTATAAAGCAATTGCTTTAGACAGTTTATATATATATGTCTTGTGAAAGAACCAATATTTCATACTTTATGGAATAATCAGAAAAAAACCCTGTTTGTATCTTGATAGCAAAAAGATTTATAGTGGTGGCTGATGATTCCTTCTCTCAAGCATTCAAGGGCAGTCAACTACCATGGATTTTCATAAAGTAGTTAATTTTACTATATTAAAGAAATAATGGAGAGAAAGAGTCAACAATTCAAACTCCTTGATCATCCCTCACCTTCACTGATATGCAAAGTTTCATATAACTAAGATTTCTCAAGAAATCAGGGGTGTACTTAATGATATCAAAACTAAGGTAGAAAAATGAAAGATTTTTGAATTAAGTTTTTACATTAATGCCTTCTATTTGAAGGAGAAAAAAAAGCAATGATAGATCTGATAGTTTAGGTAGATGGCAGCAAAAAGATATAGAAAAGAGGAGAACTATTTGGCTCACTAAATAGTGGTTTATGGTAGTAGAAATAATGAGATTCTGCTGGAGCAGAGACTGCCCAGTGTTTTTAGTTTGCAGGTTTTTGCCTTGGTACACCCATAAATTACATTCGAATTCTCTTTCGATTGGGACCATGCAACAAGTTCTCTCCAATGAAATATAAGAAGTGTTAGGTGTTTGGGCTGATGTGATCAAAAGTAGCACATTCCTTTCTTTCACTCATTTATTGACCTGACACTGAGAACTAGTTAAGGACTCCAAGGTCCCAAGGAATGGTTAAGTCACTTGATCCTTGTAGCCTGGTTCTCTGAATGACTGTAAGAAACAGAAGCCTCTGTTTGCTGACATTTGAGCCATGAAAAGAAAAATAATTTGAGGCTAGTTGTTATTATAGTCAGACTACTCTGATGTCTTCTAATAGATGGTGTACACCTTGTTCTTACTGAAAGCAAGCAAACAAAAACAAAAACTAAGCTAATCACAGTTATAAGCTGAAATTTGAGTTCAAGAAAGATAACATGCTGATAAAGCTGGATTCAGTGAGTTATAAAAACGTCTGGATGGATAGAAATAAAAGCAGTGGTCATTATTCTCAGGATAAAATAACAACAAGAAGAACCATGAGTAACATTTGTTTCTTGAATTGTCTGCTCATCCAGGTACAGTTGTTTAACGTAATAAATTTGAAATTATAGAAGAAAGCATACACTGCCTCTGGTAGATAGAGTTCTTGGCTACATTACGAAAATGGAATACAAATTTTTATCTAAAAAACTGATTAGAAAGTCTGGCAAAATGTTATGTTATTGTCCCTGCCTTGCCTACATTGCTCAGTAAGTTATCAATGTTTTAGGTTTAAGGACTCAGCTCTGTCCATCTAATTTCAAGCATTCTACAATCTGAACCAATGTTGCTGTATTTTTCCCACCAGATTGGACTCAAGTTTGGTTTTGCTACAAGGAAAATGATAAAATGGACTTCTAGTCATCTCATCTCTACTCCAAGGCAAGCTCTAATATTTGGATGGATCATCCTATACCATTGTCACTTCAGCTTGACCCAGCCTGATCTTCCACTGACCATTTTGGATAAGAACTCCATGTAGCTTACAACTAAGTCTTATTTAAGTTATTATAACACTAATCTGTAGGGGATGTCATGAAATTATTGTGGTAGTATGCATCTGGAAGATATTTGAGTGAGAAAAAAGGGCAGAAGATCAGAGAAAAGCAATAGCAACTGTTGTTGTGAGAGTTAGCATATTAGACCAGTTGGCACATTGGCATACTGCAATCAAAAAATCTAACTAATATATAAAAGATGCAAAAGTGTATTGGAAGCTTCACATATAAAGATGTCTTCTGGAAACCTTATTTCTCTTAAAGTAGAAAATCGGATATATTGTTGACTTTTCACATTGTTTATGGTTTCATCTTCTGAAAGCAACTATAGGGATTGCTACTTTGAGCAACATTAAAAAAATGAAGGACTGAGTTTTGGTGTGTAAATATTGGCACAAAAATCAAAAAAGGAGATACACAGGGTATAGTCTGATGTGTGCACTGGTTTTAGGAAAACTACTTCAAAATATTCACAGAAAACATGAATCTATGTTCATGGACTTAAAAGAAGAGGGTATTCCAAAAAGGAAAGGTATCTTAAAAGAAAAAAAAAAAGGATAGGAATCTCTAAGACATTCTGACAGTTCAATCACAAATAATCCTGGAAAAGAAAAAAAGAGGAGTGACTTATAAGGAAATCAGTGTCACTATACAGGGAGTTATCTGAGAAGGCACAAATGGTGCAGGAAGAAGCACATTTCAAAGGAATAAAATAAAGAAGCATTCTAACCAGAAAATGTATCACAAAAATATTATAGCCTAGAATTAGTTATGATTTTGAAATACAATGTGGACAGCAAACATGTCTCTGTTTTTCTACTGTGTATAGAAAAAGACCATAAGGAAAGATTAGTCTTGGCCCAGATGTTGTGATGTTAAAATGAGAGAAAGGAGAATAAGTCAACATTTATTTTATTTCCACTTTCCATATGAAAGACAACGATCTAGCCGGGCTCTGTGGCTCAGCCTGTAATCCCGCACCTTTGGGAGGCTGAGGTGAGTGGATTGCCTGAGCCCGCGGGTTCGAGACCCGCCTGGGCAGCGAGACCTCATCTCTACAATAAATCAAAAATCAGCCGGGCGTGGTAGCACGTGCCTGTAATTCCAGCTACTCGGAAGGCTGAGGCGGAAGGATGGCCGGAGCCCAGCAGGTCGAGGCTGCGGTGGCCGGGAGTGGCCACTGCACTCCAGTCTGAGCGACAGAGTGAGACTCCAACTCAAAAAAAAAAAAAAAAAAAAAAAAAAAAGAAAGACAACGATCTTTGAAGTGTGTGAGGCAAAACTTTGCCAAGAAGAAACTGGGCTTGAGGTAGGCAAGGAAGGAAAATTTAACATTTGTTAACATCTATTATACACCATGCATTTATTCAATAATTACTTCTTGAAATTTTCTGCACGTATGTACATGCATAAGCTATGAATATATAACAATGGATCAGTTAAATGAGTCTGTGCATTTGAAAAGTTTTCATCTCCAGCAAAATTGTGTACATACATTTAATGTATGCTGGGGAATGTAAAAGATATCATTTTCACAGAAACAGAAATCAAGGATCAGAGAGGGTCTTTAAGAACGTAAAGCATACTTAGTGTAGACATTGGAATGGTGACCTATGCCTAATTAACTCCAGAAACTGCATTTTCTGTTTTCTCGTAAGTAGCTCTCTTCTAAGTATAAAGTATAGGTTCATATAAATTGCATAGCAGGGCATAAAAGTAATTGCAGGTATAGTTGTAGAACATCACTTGGGCATTTTGCAAAATTAGAAATATGGAAGCTCTAGGGTAATGAAAATGTGTAAATTCATGATTATTCACAGGGAGAATTGAAGGATGCCAGAAGCAACCAGAGGGGCAGCTCCCAAAATGGCTCCGACACACCAGACAACAAAGGCCGTAGGTCTTAGCTTCTGTGAGCACAATTCCCCACGTGTGTGAATTTCAAACCTTCCCGCACATGAAGTTCAAACCTGCAAGCCTCCAATCCGTAGCCAGCTTTGTTATGCGTCCAATAGGACTGTAACACAGCATTGGCCCCACCCAGCTCCCATGCAGCTCCTCCAATAGGAACATAGCACGACCCCTCCAGCCCCTGTCAGGCTGATAAATACAGCCCTCTCCCCGCAACTCCCTCTCTCTCTGTCTCTCTCTCTCTCTCTCTCTCTCTCTCTCTCTCTCTCTCTCTCTCTCTCTCTCTCTCTCGGTCTCTCTTTCTCTCTCTCTCTGTTGCTCTCTCCCTCTCTGCAGCTCTCTCCCTGCCTCTCTCCCACTTCCTCCCTCTCTTACTCTCTCTCTCTCTCTTTTCCTTTTTTCCCATTACAGATCCCTTCTGTGACAGCTGCTTTAATAAATCTCTTGGTCCTGGCCAGGTGTGGAGTCATTACTAGTGCTGAACTTCTTTCACTGGTGCTGTGACTCAGATCGGGTGCTCCCTCACCTTTGTGCAGGTGTATTCCTGTAGGCGGGATCCTGGACCCGGCGCCAGTGGCCACTCCAGCCCTTCCGGACCCTCCCCACCATTTTGAACGCATGAACTGCATCCACCAGTGACCATTGGATAGGTGAGTTCCCCAGACACAGAAGCCTGAAACTTGCCCGGGATCACCGGGGGGGAACTGGCCATTGATCGTCTGGCAGCCCCTCCAGCCCCAGGGCAAGGGGGAACACACCCCGCCTCGGCCTTCATGGCCACAGTGGACCCTAAAGGCTTCCTCTTCTCTTTCATCTCTCTGAACCCTTAAAACTCCTGCAGCTGCTGGGCTGCAGCAGGCCCCAGGGGTCCCATGTCTGCTATCCCACAGCAGCCTCCATAAAATTTTCTCTCCCCCCCAAGGAATCCCACGGCTGTTGGGCTGCAGCGGACCCCGGGGGTCCCATGTCTGCTGGCCCACAGTAGATTCTGAAGTACTCTCATATCTGTCAAGTAACAGGGAGTCTCGGAGGTTCCATGTTTGTTGTCCCACAGTAAGCCCTATTTGACTGGCAGGAATCTCGAACATGCTCCCACCTGCCGCCCGGTCAAGTGCTTTCCGTCTGGTTCAAAAATTCTTGCGCAAGGTGCCTTGACCCCCTCGGTTCTCCAGGAGGACCCTGGTTGTGCCAAACCCCTGTGATGACAGGCTTTGCCACAGCCACACTTCTCGGACAGCCGACTCTTCCAGGGATGCCCTGTTTAGTCTACCTGTCTCACCAGGGAGGCTCGTCATCCCTGCCTGCCGATTCCCCTCTTAAATGCCTTTTAAACAACCTCACTATCCTTTCTCTGTCCCCTGATATTAAACCCAAATGCCTAATTTGCCTCTGTACACAGGACTGGTCTACATATCCCTTAGACAATTAAAATCAGTGGCCCCCTCAGGGGTCCCTCAATCCTGATATTATTCAGGACTTATATAATTTCTGTGAGCATTCAAAATGGCGGGTAGAGATTCCCTATGCTCAGTCCTTTTCTCTCCTCCATGAACATACCTGCCTCTGCCTCAGTTGCAATCCCTCTAATCTCTACCCTCCACTCATGCTAGCATCTGCTGCCTCTTCTACAACTTCTCCTCCTCCCCTTGTTTTACGCACACTTCAGCCTCCTCTCCAAAACTCCCCTTCCAATTGTTCCCCAGTGTAGCCCTCCAGTAACCCGAACCAAGGCCATGCTGGTCGTCCTAGCAGTTTACTAATATTGATTTAAACTCTATAAAGGGACACACTCTTTTGGCTATATATTTTATCTCCCAGTTAGCACCGGGTATTAGGCGCAAACTCCAAAAATTAAAAAAGGGCCTACAAACCCCTCAATTAGAGTTATTAGACATGGCCTCTAAAATCTTTAACAATCAAGAGGAGGAAAGAATACAGGACCACCAACATAAGCAGTAAGCACTTCAGCTTTTATCTACCACTTTAGTAGAAAAAGCCACCACTGATAATCTTCCACTCCAGATGGTCAATAGCAGAAGAGGTACACAGCCCCCTTCCCAGGTTTGTTTCCGATGCCGTCAAAATGGGCATATGGCTTAAGACTGTGAAGCCCTGCCCACCAGCAAAACCCTGTCCCAAATGCAAACAGCATGGACATTGGGCTCATGCCTCATTTGCCTAGCTGGAGGAGAGCACATGGCCCAGAGGCTTGCTGCAATTAAGGGACACCAAGCATCTTACACGATCTCAAAAGGGGATCTCTTGGGCTTGCTCCAGTAAGATTGACTCGCCCCTAACTTGGTAGCCCCAATGTCTTCAGAACAAACTATTAAACCAATCGAGCCTAGGGTGGAAATATCAGTAGCTGGCAGGGTTATATCATGTGTTACTAATATGGGGGCTACATGCTTAGCTCTACTTAAATTTCCTGGTCCACTCCTTCCTTCACCCCTTTTGGTAGTGGGGATACAGGGCATTATATCCAGGCCCCTCACTACACCATTACTTCCATGTGTTCTGGGAAATAAAATATTTTAACACTCTCTCCTTATAACGTGTCCAGCTACATTATTAAAAGGGGACATTATGACAAAAATTAAAACTCATATTATTCTTTACCGTGAGCCATCACCACTGCGCTTTTTGGGTGCGTTTTGTATAGCTTTAAATTTCTCTAATAGTTTCATGTTGGATTCTATCTAAGCCCTTCCACTGCATATAAACTTATTGCTTTGGTTAAAACTCTAAGGTTAGGAAGAATGTAAAGAAAGTTGGTGGTGTAAGGTATGTTTTTAGTAAGAAAGGATAAAGAAAAGATAAATAATTGTATAGGAAAGAATATTGTATGGTACATTTTTGTTCTATAATAGAATGGCTGGCTAAAGAAAGTATAGAACAAAAACAGAAGGTTTAAGCATGTCAAAAAATGGTATGAGCATGTCGAAAAATGGTATAAGTATGTCGAATATGGTAGGTGAAAGTTTGTGAAAAGAAGTAAAAGAAATTCTGTAAACACTCGAGGCTACAAAAAAGGTTTAATTAGCCCTCCCCCCACTGTCTTTGTGAAGTTTTTTTCTTTTCAAAATCGTTGGACTATCATTTTGGCTAAATAAGTAACTTTTACAATAATTACTGTGATTTTGTGTTATAACATGCTTTTGAAAACTTTGCTACTTAAACTCTCCAATTTCTTAATTCAGTCTCTAGGGTGAGATAAGCAGCAAGCTCCAAAAACCACACCTACCCCACTCCCTTCTAAATTGCCTAAAGGCCAGGTAGATTAATTTCACTAACAACATTGCCAAATTGCTAACTAACTTTAAAATCTCCTTCCAGGCACAAGGATTACTATCCAACATAGGATGAGTGACAAAATAACCTGGACTTCACTCTCTAGCGCATCAATTGTTATAAAAGTATATCAACACTTAACTTTTCTTTTAGATATGCTCTCTTCCAGGTTTTCTGTCTACCTCCACATCCTGCTCCAGGACTGCTGGTTACTACCATCCTTATGCTCATTAGAAGACTGGCCAGAACAAGTCACTGTTCTACACTTACAAGGAACCTTCATAGAACTCTCACCTGTGGAAATCTACACCTTCAGCACCTACCTTTGGGCCCTGCTCTGGCTGGTTCTGCACCCTTCCACCACCTTACCCCCACAACGCCCCTGATCAGCAGGAAGTAGCCAGAAAGAGTAACGATGCCCCTCCCCATAAAAATAGAAAAGGTGGGAATGAAGGGTGCAGGAAGTGACCAGAGGGGCGGCTCCCAAAATGGTGCCGACACACCAGACAACAAAGGCCCTAGGTCCCGGCTTCTGTGAGCACAATTCCCCGTGTGTGTGAATTTCAAACCTTCTCACTTGAAGTTCAAACCTGCAAGCCTCCAATCCGTAGCCAGCTTTGTTATGCGTCCAATAGGACTATAACACGACATTGGCCCCACCCTGCTCCCATGCAGCTCCTCCGATAGGAACATAGCACGACCCCTTCCAGCCCCTGTCAGGCTGATAAATACAGCCCTCTCCCTGCAACTTCCTCTCTCTCTCTCGGTCTCTTTCTCTCTCTCTCTCTCGGTCTCTCTTTCTGTCTCTCTCTGTCGCTCTCTCCCTCTCTGCAGCTCTCTTCCCGCCTCTCTCCCACTTCCTCCCTCTCTTACTCTCTCTTTCTCTCTCTTTTCCTTTTTTCTGGTTACAGATCCCCTCTGTAACAGCCGCTTTAATAAATCTCTTGGTCCTGGCCAGGTGTGGAGTCATTACTGGTGCCGAACTTCTTTCAAGAATAAATATTTTTATGTATTTATTGTAATGCATAATAATAATTATTAATATTATTATATTATAGAAATATGTATATTACAAAATCACAAATAGGCAAATCTAGTATGTTTTTGAGAGCAGACTTTCACCAATGATATATGAATGCTTAAATAATCACTAGCAAGCTGTGTAATTTCCAGAAATACATGACAGGTTTAACTTGCAAATCACTGATAGTGATTTCAAGAAAGTATTTACCATCTAGATTAAACATTTTCGTGTAAGTATTTTTGATTCTTAATGTTTAGTGATGCAAGTGACTTTATGTGTTGGTGCTGGTTGAAAGCTATCTCAAAAGATTACTGGAAGAAAGTTTTTGTGTGTCACAGAACTTTCTTATTGATCCTCTTTTATACATTTTAAACTTCATCATGAACAAAGACATAGAGGACTACCTGGAAAAATCTTAGGGGTTGAAACTTATAAAGAATAGTATCACATTGGATTTCTGAATCAAAATGAATCCTAATTTGATAAGCCAAATATGAAATTTGGCAGGGGAAATATAAAATTTACATTGAGTTTCAAAAATTGAATATTAGCAAAGAAAAGAGGATTGCGTTTTAACATTTCTTCATGTAAAAAAAAACCACCCAAAGATTTTTAGTTATTGCAGATCCAATTATTGACAAGAGTATAAAATAACTTTTCATGAAGATAATGCAATCTCAGCCTCATTTCCATTCATTGACACAACCACACAAAATATATTTTAAATGGGGCATTGCCATAATAAAATCTATCCAAAGAGAGATACAAAGATGTGAAAGAATCATTAATATTTTAACCACTTCTGTATCTCTAGTGCTTAGCCATGAGTCTGGAACAAAATTGTCAAGAAGTAAATACTTGAATTAATAAGTGATGGACAGCATGTATCATGTGATATAGTTAAAGGAACTGATATTTCTTCTAAAGAAAAGGTTTAATAGGGCAGCAGTGGTGGTCTTTAAGTAAAGGAAGGCCTATCATGTAATAGATGAGTAACATTTTTTTCTAGTAAAAAAATTTTCTTTGTAGTATAAACAATTTTTTTTTCTGGAATAGAATGAATCTTTTAAATGATTAGAGGTATCTAAAAATGGAATGGCAGTCTCTCCAGGTATGAGCTCCCTGCTGGTATATGCATTGAAAAGGTAAAGTATCAGGCAGGGTTTGGTGGCTCAGACTATAAATCCAGCACTTTGGGAGGCCGAGGTGAGTAGATTGTCCCAGGCACCTTGGCAGACCTCATCTCCACAGTAAATAAAAAAATGTAGCCGGGTGTGGTAGCATGCCTGTAGTCCCAGTTACTTGAAAGACTGTGGCAGAAGGATACCCAGAGCCTAGCAGGTTGATGCTGGGGTGGTGGTGTGTGTGCCACTGCACTCCAGCCTAGGCGACGGAGTGGGACTCTCAACTCAAAAAAAAAAAAGATAAAGTATCATCAAATTGAAAGGAGATGCTGGACAGATGTCTGCTGTAAATACTTTTCGTGGAAAAACTGAATCTGTACAAAATTGTGGTTTCATTTTTTTCTTCACTCTCTTATGAAGTTTCTTACTTTCTCAGTTCACTAGCCCTAAAAGTATTTTGGGGTTAGCTCTAAAATATGCCATCTGAAGAACATTGTATTTAGTGTTTGGTGTTTAGGCCATCTTCTTATTTTCTTATTTGTATGTATTTTTTTTAAGTTGGAGTCTCACTCTGTAACCCAGGTCGTAGTGCAGTGACACAGTCATGGCTCACAGCAGCCTCGGTTTCCTGGGCTCAGGCGATCCTTCCACCTCAGCCTCCCAAGTCACTGGGATTACAGGGGTACACAACCACACTTGGCTAATTTTTTAATTTAATTTATTTTTTTGTAGAAAGTAGGTTTCTTTTTAAACATTTATTTTATTTTAAATGTGTGGGGTACAATTCAGGATTAGGTATTACAAGTGGTCATTATACAGGTAAAGTTTGGGCCAAGCTTTGGTCTCCACTTTGCCTGGTTTGAGATCGGTTACCTTATTAATATTATGTGCCGCTCCCATCTCCTGGCAGTTTATGGCTACTGTCAATTCCTTTCTTGTAGTATTATGGCAATGTTCAGGATTCACTTATGAATGAAAACATGTGGTACTCCGTTCTTTAGAAACTAGGTCTTGTTGTGTTGCCCAGGTTGGTCTCAAACTCTTGGTTCAAGCAATCCTCTCATCTTGGTTTCCCAAAGTGCTAGGATGACAGGCATGAGCCACTGTGCCCAGCCTAGACCATCTTTAGTTAAAAAAAAGACTACTATTGCCGGGCTTGGTGGCTCAGCCTGTAATCCTGTGTCTTTGGAAGGCTGAGGTGAGTGGATGGCCTGAGCCCACGGGTTCGAGACCCACCTGGGCAGCAAGACCTCATCTCTACAATAAATAAAAAACTCAGCTGGGAGTGGTAGCGCATGCCTGTAATTCCGGTTACTTGGAAGACTGAAGAGGAAGGATCACTGGAGTCCAGCAGGTCGAGGCTGCGGTGGCCGGGAGCGGCCACTGCACTCCAGTCTGGGCGACAGAGTGAGACTCCAACTCAAAAAAAAAAGAAGAAAAGACTACTTTTTAAGTTAATAGTTGCAACTGAAATAAATCATAAGAACAAATGAATTGTAGTGAATTGTCATGTGAACTATGATGACTATTAGACTTGCAGAAGGCAGGACATGGCCTTCTCTGTCCTGCCCAGCTCCCTCTGCTCGCCATGTCACGGCCTTCATCGTGGGCTACCATCAGTAGCAACTTTTGCATATGGCCCTTCTTTCCCAGCAGCTTGGGCTCTGTGGGCCAAAGACACCTTCTATCTGACTAACCATGAGATTCCAAGATGTGTTTAACATGTTATGTTACAGAGTGTTTAACATGTTATGGTCAATAAATACTAAAATGTGTGGATGGATTATGGAATCCTCACTGCTTCAAAATTCAGTATCATATTTTATATGTAGAATCTTTTGTTTTGGAATACAGTGGTGAGAACTTTCCTAGAAGGATGCTGAAAAATGTATCTCACTGATGGTGAAGTCATTTAAGGATCTGACTTCTTGATTTTAAAACTTACATTTGTTTTCTATCAACTAGAATATTCTCTATTACGATATTATTATATACCTATCATTCAAGTTTATTATTTTTAGCTTTCCTTTCATTGCTGACATCAAAGAAAGAGTTTGAATACCTCCTAGCATGTAGCAGTGATCACCATATGAAACAAAAGAATTCTTCAATCTGATTCAACAAAAATTTTCTGACAGACATTGCACTATAGCAATAAGGAGAAGAAAATGAACAGGATGAACAGGACACAGTCCCTGCTTTTTGAAGCTCTCAGTATTGTGAAAGAGACTACCATGATAAATCTACTATGATAATAATGTGTGAGCAAAGTTGGTGCACTTAAGGGACATATCTATAAAACTAGACAGGTATAGAAGGACATATTAAATAAATCCATGTAAGGAGGAACTAATTGATAGAAATAATGGTAAAGAGGAGTGAAGCATAAGATGTTTTCATCATCTCAAAACCACAGAGGCAGGCTATCGATCTTGCTGGTGCAGTAGGAGCCAAAAGTAGCATGTACTGAAATTACAGATGAGAGTTATAATCATTATTAACATTTGTATGGTGCTTTGCTGACCAATAATCTCACAAAACTCTCCATTATCACCATTTTATAGATGAAAATCTGAAGGTAAGAGAAGTTAAGGGATTAGCCCAGATCTCCTAGCCAATAGATTATAAAACCAGGACTGCACCCAATCATCTGTTATTGAGTGTATTTCCTTCTTGTGTGAAAAAAGGTCTTCAGAGCTGCTTAATACATTGAAATAAATATTCCATGCACGTATCTTTTTTCTGTAAAATTACTTAGAGTTCAAGGATTTTTTGCATAAAAAATACTATCTAAATGTTACATAACCACATTAATTCAACAGAAGAGCACAGTCTTCTTCCCTCCCCATCCTTTTCCTTATCTACCTGTGAAATAGCTAGAAACATCGTTCAAGTTGGAAGCACACAACCTCAGCTGACATTAACAAGAAAACCTATCTGCAATGTCTTTTTCTTTCTTTCTTTTTTCTAATGGACTGAATAGATGAATGTTTTAGTTTCTTTTTATCATAATGATGATATTCTGAATTGATGGCCATGACAGATCTGTTCTTTACACTAAAAAGTAATGGTACTTTCAAGGTAAGTTGCTGTCATATACTGATTATCTGGACAGAGATGAAATGAATAATCATTATAAACATACTTGCTTCTGCGTTCAGAGAAATATTTGTGAGGAAGGAAATATTGACTGGAATCATAGCAAACTCCAAACTCTCTTTTCATCTATGATTTCTACTTCTGAACTTTTGAATTTCTTGCTAGGAAGCCTTTGAGTTTATAAACAGATATTAATTTGAAATGAAAATTATTTATGTGCTTTAGTATTCAATGCTTTGCATTAACTAAAATTATTAGCACTGATGTTAACATGAGCCTTAAAGATAGATGAACCCAGGTTTCAGCCTTCTGCTTCCATTCATGTACATTATGACTATGAACACATTATTTAAAATTTTTACGTCTCAGTTTTCTCACCTGTAAGATGAAAGTATTAGCATTTTGGAGTTGGCCAGGCTCGATAGCTCAGCCTGTAATCCCAGCACTTTGGGAGGCCAAGGGGAGTGGATTGCATGAGCCCACCGGTTCGAGACCAGCCAGGCAACTTGGTAAGACCTCGTGTCTACAATAAATCAAAAATTATCCGGGCATGGTAGTGCATGCCTGTAGTTCCAGCTACTTGGAAGACTGAGGCGGAAGGATGCCTGGAGCCCAGCAGGTCGACGCTGGCATGACCATGAGTGTGCTACTGCACTCTAGCCTAGGCAATGGAGTGAGACTCCAACTCAAAAAAAAAAAAATTGGAGTTATGTAAAATAGGTGAGGTGATATTTGCAAAGTGATTAGCATAGTTCTTGACAGTTAAGTGCTTAATAAATATTATCTGTTGTTATTGGATTCCAGGAAAAAGGGCTTTAAAACTCAAGATTCTGTTTGTAAAAATGTTGGAAGGATCAGGTGATTCTGTGAGTTAAATAATTATCTTGAGCTTCAGGAGAGACTGAGATACAAGGCCTGATTTTTACTTTCCTCATTTTATTTCTTAGGCCATCTCAGCCTTTTTTTGATATAAATTTCTTGGTGTCAAAAAGGAAATTATAATATCCACTTGCATTTTAGAATTCTGAATTTAGGAAAGTTCGTGGGCATTAGCTATTGAAATTTATTTATTTTATTAACTGAAACTAAAACATAGATACCAAAGAAGTTTTTGTGGCAGTTTACATTAGAAACCAGCAATAGCTTTCTTTCCAGTTTATGTCCTTGGTAGAAGGATAAATTGTGCCTGAATTAGAAATAATACAGCTAGTACTCAGTCTGGCTTTTATTTTTACAGTAAACTCTCCATTCGCATTTAAAATTTTTATTTAAAACAAAGCTTTGGTTTGCATTTGATATTTCCATACTTCTATAATTAATCCAGTCAGTGGCCTACTTAACATATTGAGCACTTGGAGGAATCATTTTGTGATCACCCTTCACTATACAACAAAATTATTTTCAGTAATATTGACAAAGTGAAATAAATAATAACACAAAAAGAAACATGAATAAATGCTCTTTTATTGACTTTGTCTATATAATGAAGCAAATGGAAACAACTTAATTAAATGTGATAATAGAAAAATAAAATAGTTATTAATACTTCTTACATTAATGTACACATTTAAAATATAGAAAGCTAACTCATAAATGCTTCCAAAGAGTAAACTCTTCAAGTTCCAGACAGTAATTTGTACATAGAATAAGAAGCTGGAGTGACTGAAGTTCTGTTTTCTTGACTTATAATCACTGGTTTCTTGACTTATGGTCATGCTTATTTAAGTGTAATGCATACATGTAGAAGTCCAACTCAGTGTAAGTTTATCTAACACTGTCTTCAAATAGGCTCACATTGGCTTATAAGTGGCTATTGTGAACATCTCTTCCCAAATCCTTGCTCAGTGACATCACATTAGTAGCTTTAAATTACTCATGAAAGATGTAGTACTATCAAGACACACAGCAAATGCAACAAATAAAAGCTTTTTCTTCAGGGAGCCAATTGTTAAACACTTAATGAAACATCAGAAATCAAACTTGACTCAAAGTGAGCACAGACTATTTCAAATAGTTGAGAAGTTAATCAAAGTAATCATCTGTATTGAGTCCATAGAGTAGAAAGCCAACTGTATAAGTAGTTGTTAGTTCTCTAAATTAACTTCGACATAGACGACAACATAATTGCATTCCCAGCAGAGTAGAAGTGCTCCTTTTTCTCTGCATCCTCACCAGCATCTGTTGTTGTTTGTTTTATTAATGTTGGCCATTCTTACTGAGGTTGGGTGGTTTCTCAATGTGGTTTTGATTTGCATTTCTCTGATGATTAGTGAACCTGAGCACTTTTTTCATGTGTCTGTTGGCTGTCCATATATCTTCTTTTAAGAAGTGTCTATTCATGTCTTTTACCTACTTTTTAATGGGGCTGTTGGGTTTTTTTTTTTCTCCCAGTGTATTTGAGTTGCTTGTAGATCCTAGATGTTAGGCTTTCGTCAGATAAACAGTTGGCAAATCTTTTTTCCTATTCCGTGGTCTGTCTCCCAGCTCTCTTCCTTTTGCTTTGCAGAAACTAGTGTAACCTCTTTGGAAGACAGTTTGTCGATTTCTGAAAGAACTAGAAATTGACCTTCCATATGACCCAGCAATCCCCCTATTGGGAATATACCCAGAGGAACTCAAATCATTCTACAAAAAAGATACCTGCACACGTATGTTTGTTGCAGCTCTATTCACAACAGCAAAAACATGGAACCAACCATGCTGCCTATCAAAGCTGGATTGGATAAAAAAATGTGGTACACATATATAAGGGAATATTATTCAGTCATAAAGAAGCACAAACATATGGACTTTGCAGCAACTTGGATGGATTTAGAATCTGTCGCACTCAGTGATCTATCACAGAAACAAAGAACCAAATGTCCAAAGAGTACTATATGTCCAAAGAGTACCATATGTCCTCACTCATAAGCAGACATTGAACAATTATCATAATACTATAAGAAAAGGATTGGCAGTTGAGGGAAACTGCCAGGGACAGGGGGGCACACCTCATCAACAAAGGTACCTGAATAATGAACATTTGTATACCTAACCCTGAATTGTACCTCACATCTTTAAAATATAAAACAATTTTTAAAAAAGAAGACAACATAATTGGATGATTTGTTTAGAACTTAGACCAGAAATCATTTAGAAGTGTTATCTCTTGGTGATAATTTTTAAAAAGAGACTGATTTCAAATTGATTTTTATTATTGGTTTAATTTTTATTTTTGAAAATCAACTTTATTGAAGTATAATTTACTTGTAATATTCACAATTTGATGAATGTTAACACTGGAATTCACTATCATCATCAATAAACAAACATTTCTTTTTTCATTTTTCATTTTTTAATTTATTTTGAAGATGTGGAGTACAACTTCGGGTTAGGTATACAAATGTTCATTATGCAGGTACCCTTATTGATGAGGTGTGCCCCTCTCTCCTCTGGCAGTTTTCCTCAACTGCCAATCCCACCCTCCACCCCTGGCAGTTTCCCACTACTGCTGATCCCTTTCTTATAGTATTATGATCATTGTTCAAGGTCCACTTATGAGTGAAAACATACAGTACTTTGTTCTTTGTTTCTGTGATAGATCACTGGGTATGATAGACTCTAAATCCATCCAAGTTGCTGCAAAATCCATATGTTTGTTCATCTTTATGGCTGTATAATAGTCCATTGTGTATATCTATCAATTTCTTTATCCAATCCAGCTTTGATGGGCAGCATGGTTGGTTCCATGTTTTTGCTATTGTGAATAGAGCTACAACAAACATACATGTGCAGGTATCTTTTATTGTTATCTGTTATTAATATCTATAGGTATCTGTTATTGTTTGTTTTATTAATGACGGCCATTCTTACTGTGGTTAGGTGATATCTCAATGCAGTTTTGATTTGCATTTCTCTGATGATCAGAGAGGCTGAGCACTTTTTCATTTGTCTGTTGGCTTCCCATATATCTTCTTTTGAGAAGTGTCTATTCATGTCTTTTGCCCACTTTTTGATGGGGCTTAATAAACAAGCATTTCTAGAACTCCCCAATAGATTCTTCTTGCCTCTCTTTAATGCGTAGCTTCCATTGCCTTCAGCCTCATGCAACAACTACTATGGTTTTTGTCATTATAGATTAATTTTCATGTGCTCCAACTTTTGATAGATAGAATCATATCTCTATATTCTTTTGTATCTAGTTTTATTCACTGAACATAATGATTTTGAGACGTATACTTTCTGCTACATTTATTAGTAGTTTGTTCTTTTCATTGCTGAGTTATTTTAATTTATATTTAATGTATATACCACATTTAACGTATAAACCACATTTCGGTTATCCATTCACATCTTGGTGGACATTTAAATTGTTTTCAGTTTGAGAAGTCTTGCTAATAATTGTGTTAAGATTTGTGTACATATCTTTGTGAGGACATATGTTTTCATGTATTTTAGGTAAACTATTGGGAATGGAATATCTGTGTTTTATGGTAGTTTTATGTTAACTCTTTGAAAGATGACCAGTTTCTAACATGGTTGCACCATTTTTCATCCCAACCAGCTGTGTCAGAAAGTTCTACTTGCACCTTGTCCTCATCAACCCTTGGTTTGAGGGAGTAAGTCAATCTTCCAGCAGCCCAAGTAAAAGTCTTATGAACTTTATTGGAGACGACTGAAGCCCACACCTTTCTCCAACCAGCTACTATGGTTTCTATTGGCTCAGGTCTCCTCCACAGGTCTCTCCTGTAGCTGAGATTTGAGTTAGGTCCACTGTAAGACATGTACTGAGGTTGAGGAGGGATTAGTTTCTCAGAGAGAAATGGAAGCACTGTCAGAGGAGGGTTAGTGGATTCCAGGAGGCCAAAGACCAACATAATTCTATTATACATTTCCATTATGTATAGACAACTCTGCTAGAAATCACAACTTTTCAAACTTAGAAATGCACAATTAAAGACAAATCTGATTTTGGTTGGAATAATAGTATGATGAAACATAGCAACTAATAAACATATACTGAGGACATCTAGTGAAGAAACTGGCGGGTGGATGTTGAGAAAAACACACTAAGTCCATTGCTGTCTGTTTCTTTCCTTTTTTGTTCAAAATTCATGGAAATCTGTCTGTAAGGCAACTGGGTGTACTTGCTAAAGGCAGATGGTTGTGTTCTCTTGCTTGGTGGCATAGAAAGCTGGAGAAGGAGGTGCAGATGGCCAGATGGAGGAGGCTTTAGAAATGTGTGCGAGGCCAATACTATTTTTAGGAATTATAGAATTTATGTAGACCTAAAACTTTTAGCATGTTTGTTAACCTGATAAATTGTAGTCCAGAACCTTTAAACATTCCTGTTAGTATTTTTTAATTTTTTAGTCAGGGTCTCACTCTGATGCCTATGCTGGAATGGAGTGCAGTGACACAATAATGGCTCAGTGAAGCCTTGACCTCCTGGGTTCAGGAAATCCTTCTGCCTCAGCTTCCTGAGTAACCGGGAGGTACATGCCACCATGCCTGGTTAACTAATTAATTTTTTTGAGACAAGGTTTCACTATGTTGCCCAGAATGGTCTTGAAATTCTGAGCTTGATCAATCTTCCCAGCTGGGCCTCTCAAAGTGCCGGGATTATAGGCATGAGCCACTATGCCTGGCCTACTGTTAGTATTTAACCTTGGCCTTTGGACAAAAAAGGGAAGATAAATGAATCAGTGGACCTTCCCAATTTTCATCTGCTTGTTGTGTTCCAGTCAATGTCCTTTACAAGCACAGGATCTGAATTCTGGGTGTCTTTCTCTGTTCTTTACAAGCTGTATGTGATTTATGAAAGTTATTTATGTTAAACAAAAGGTAATTTTATTGACTTTACATTCTAAATCTTATCATTTACATCCTCTTTACCTTGTTCATCTGACACTTTATATATATATATATTCACATATATTATACACACACATATATATATAAATTTAAAGGAATACATATAATATATAAACCTATAAATGTATTTAATTTTACTACTTCTCTTTCTCCATCACCTCATTAAAATGAAAATGTTATGGGAAAAGACTGTTTTATATGTTTTTCTCTTCACTGTTGTATTTCTTTCACCTAGAAAAATTTCTGGAATGAAGTAGGCACTTCATCATATTTGTTGAATATTTTCTAAATATGTTTTGAGTCAACAGTAGAAAGTTTAAGATGAAAGTGGGGACTTTGCCTAACTTATTCAGTGAAAAATCCTGAGTGCCCAGTAAATAGTAGATTCTTAATAATGGTTTATTGAATGAATTAAACATATTCATTCTTTAATCCTTTTTTTGTGAAGGAGAGTTGGTTAACTACTAGATAGTGAAAGAAAGCAGAAGTGATGATGGTTTAAAAGAAACGCTAAAAATTTGCAATAATTATGGTGGAAAATTATAAAAATAGCCCTTCAGAGACACCCCTACCCACCAAAAGATTTCCCAGCTGAAGAAACACTGTATCTGCAGTGGCTCCATCTATGTGATTATATGATTTCTTTTAGTGTTGCTCAGTATTAAGGACAAGGAAGCAGATGGTTGTATAGACTTAGGACCTACTCCCCACCATTCCCCACTCCCTGAAAACTGAACTTCTATCTAAATAAAAGTCACTGGTGTGTCATGGAATGTAGACTTTGTAGTAAAAAAGTGACTTCACAGGGGATAGAGAGACTAACATAAAAGGCAAAGTACAGGGATTAGAAGACCCAGTGGAGTCAAAGAAAAAGAATAGTGGGAGGACTGACAGACTGAAAATATGAGCAAATTTTTCACAAAATAGGCTATTGGATATTAGAATTTTTTTTAGGGAGTGTTTCTATTTTTAGTTGATAATGTTCAGTCTGAGGCCAAGGTAAAATGTCAGCATGAGTAGAAGAATGTTGTTTGTGGTTTGTATGGCATGAGGTAGAGCAGAGAAATTTAAGGAACAGAGAAATGTGTTCTAGACTGTCTTCAAGAGTTGAACTAGAGATATAGACTCTAGGTCATGACCAATATTTCTACAGAAGAAGAAAGTGACTGAGATGTCAATAGGTAACAATAGATAAAATGAGTGGTGTTAGTGGTAGTATAGACAAACAACCAAAGCTTTAGAAGAGAAAGGGAGTGGTCAATTAATGACTTAAAAGTGGCAATAGGAAGTTAAGATAATGGGCTTGAGGTGAAAGGGGAATTGTCTTAGTTGGTTGGGTAGCTATGACAAAAAGGTCACAGAATAGGTGGCTTAAAAAGCACACATCTATTTCACACAGTTTGGTGGCTGGGTAGTCCTAGATTGAGGTACTGTAAGATTCTGTGCCTGGTAAGGGATCACTTCCTGGTACATAGGTGGTTGTCTTTTTGCTGCATCCTCTCATAGTAGAAGGAACCACAGTGCTCTGTGGAGTCTTTTTTATAAGGTCACTAATCCCATTCATGAAGGCTCTAACTTAATGACCTAGCTACCTTCCAAAGGTCCCATCTCTAAATGCCATCATATTGTGGGGTTAAGATTTCAACATATTAATCTTGGAGGGATGCAAAAATTCAAACCATAACAGGATCAAACCAGGTGTAAGATGTCAAATTGGAGGTTACTGTGGTTGTACAGAGACATATTAACGGTTTGGACTAGGATAGTAAGGGAGAGGTGGTGAGGAATTGTCATTTAAGGGACATTTTTTGAAGGTAAAGTCAACAGAGTTTGCTGATGGGATTAGATGTGGGGTATGAAGCTCTTTGATATTTGGTTCGAATAAGTGGATAAATGTTAATGAGGGGGAAAGGTAAGGCAAGGAGTCAGTTTGAAGGAGGAAAGAAGAGTTTTTTGGGTGGGCTTTTTAAGTTTAAGAAACTTGACAGTGATTTGAACACCCATAGAAGTGCTGGGAACTGCATCAACTGCTTTCACATACACCAAGCCATGTGTAATATCTTATTGATCCTGTGAAGTGGGTACAAATACTATTTCAACATATCAGGTTAACCTTAGAGAATTTGAGGAACTTTCCCAAAGTCATATAGTTAGAAAGCCACAGGGGCAAGATTTGAATCATGGTCATCTGACTAGGGGACCCTAACTCTCAATCACCATTCTAGAAAATGGAAAACCCTTTTGATAAAGTAGATTCAGATTTTATAATATCTAATGCAAATTTCATGTGGGAGATTTCTTTAAGAAAAAAGAATACAAAATTAGATACAGAAGTAAATATTTAGAATGAAAAAAGAAAATCATAATAATCTTAAACTTAAAAAAGCCTGGTCAGTACTACAAGCATCATAAAATCTTGAAAATTAACACTCTTAAACATTAGCAAATGGATACATTTTTATATTTTCCTCCACTTCTTATCTACATGCCTTTTTATCATCTCTTCCTCTGACAAAGTTTTTGTAATGCTATTTTCTCTTTAAATATGATAAATTGGCTTGTCCATCTTTTATGATCAAAATTGGTCTATTTTAAATTATTGACAGTTTAGAAAAGTCTACCTCAGGCTCACAACTTATTAATAGTAATATCATATAAAAGTTTGTGATTATTTGAGAATTTATTTGGAAAATATAAGAAAAGAATCAAGTTTTGCCACATCATATAATCAAGTAATTCCTTGTTAGAGCCTCTCCCTAGGTCATGCAAGGGAGGAACAGAAGTTTCAGATGCATTCACTTAACCATGAATGTACTCCTGGTTTCTCTTCAGGCAGTTGGGATAGGAGAAATAGATCAGGAGGGCTTGGCTTCATGTGGTGTAACATTAGAGTACCCATCCTGAGAGGTCACCGAGGGGATTGGTTTTCTTCTCAGATACCCTTTGATGGACTGACAGCTCTTCAACTATGAGGTGAGAGCCAAGGGTTTGAAAAAGGAGACTAGAGAAAATGAGCTTTTCTCACAAATTCCTTAACAACTATTTTATTAAAATACTAAAATTGGTATTGCTTTGTCCATTTTTTATCTCTTGATAAGTCAATAAAGATAACCTACCAAATATTTATTTTGCTTTTATTATTATTTCTTATTATTTTAAAATATTTCCTTTTGAAGGCCAAATATAGATAGAAATTTTATGAAGTCTTCTTTATAATTAACTAATCAATATTTGAAAGTGTTGTCATGATTATTCTCATGCTGAGGCACATCCTGTCATAAAATAGTGATTGAACTTGAATTGTACACGATTTTCTTCATTCTCTCGATTAATTTTCCTTCACCTGAAATAATTACATGTTCAGGACCCTTTCTGCCATTGTATAGCAGCTCTGAAATGAGAATAAATTGGCTTACTTTTTGTATTCTTGGACCCGAAAGGACTGAAATCATCATTAGAAAAGAGTGATTATCCTGGTTGGGAAAATATAAGGAATTTAAAGAAAGAGAAACAGTATGCAAACAAAAAGGAGGAGGGGAGAAACTAGGAAATTGAGATTTTAAAAAAGTGGTTTCTGGGAAGTTTAAATGCCCCATGAAGCCTCCCTTTCCCCCCATATGTTTGGTAAGCTTAGAGGCAGCAATGAGAGACAATTTGATTCAATTTAGTATGCTTAATGGAATTTCAGAAGTCACTATAACTAGCTCAGCTAATTACCACCAGCCTAGAGTACAATGTAATTCTAGAATTGATATTCCAGAGTGTCCAGACTCAATGCTCCCACTTGCAAAAATCAGCAGGAAGACCCATCTGATAAGTCAAAAAATCCCCATGGCTCCCAACTGTCTTAGCTGCTTGCTGATAGAACAGAAATTCTGACTCATCCTAGAGGCCTCACTGGGGCTGACAAAGGCCCCTCTCAAAACTGTCAGTGTATAGGCGAGCCTTCTGCTGTCCAAGGGGCAGGAAATCATTGAGCTCACAGTCACTGAGCTCAGAATGTTCCCTGCTGCTCCTGGGCATTCTCTGAGCACCCAGAGCTGTTTCTGTTATGCTTGACTAAGAGAGTGGGAGGGAAAGATGAGCCCTAAATCAAGTCTATGATGTCAACAAAGTGTAGGCCTGCTTTCAGGGGCAAATTTGTTTCTGTGAAGACTAAATCTTAAATAATTTGCATCCTTTCTAATATAAAATACAAAATTATAAGTATTAATCACAAATATAGTTAAGCTGTAGACTGAATATATATGTCCTCAAATTCACATGTTGAAACCTAATCTCCAAAGTGGCTATTTAGAGGTGGAGCCACTGGGATGGGATTAATGTCTTTATTAAAGGGACCACAGATAGCTACTTTGCCCCTTCTGCCATGTAAGGCTACTGCGAAAAGACAGTCCTCTATAAACAAGAAAATAGACCTTCATCAGACTGAATCTGCCGGTACATTGATTTAGAACTTTCCGGTCTCCAAAACCAATGGGAAATATGTTTTTGGTGTTTATAAGTCATTCAGTCTATGGTATTCTTGTTATAGTGGCCCTAGTTGACTAAGACAGAAAATTGGATTCAATCAACTTTTAGGGTCCTGATAGGGTGAGGGTGAGATGGATGAAGAGGGTGAGAAGAGGCGAGGTGCAACACCACTGGAGCTGGAGTGCTGGAGGAGCTGCGCTGGCAACCCAGAGATCTGAGAAAATGCAAAGAATTGCAACAGACAAAGAGGTGAGAGAAGATAAGATTTACTTAAGAAAATTTTGCTCCCCACAGACAGGGAGTGGGCCTACGCTCTAGGTGAGTGTGGCGTCTTAGCCCCCCGAAAGTCCTGGCTTAAATCCTTTTCCTTGGAGATGTTGCAGTCAAGTAGATGTGACTGCTGTGACTTCCTTATTGACTACCCGTGGATGTCTTGAAGAACCTGTGGCACAGAGACCCACTAATGCCCACCCGCATTATCATAGCCCCTAGAGAAGGGCGTGACAAGGATTCTAATTCTCCTGTACCTTCCCAAAAGACATTCCTTAGAGTGTCTAAGGGTGCACCTCCCCATATCTTCTCAGCATTCCCAGTAGGTAGCTTCGGGGGATCCTTGGCTTCCTTGTAGATAGTGCCCAATTTACTGGAATATCGAATCCCCACCTGCTCTCCCTCTGAGCGGTCATAACTTTTGTAATTACTAGTTTCATGACTTTTACAATCCTTGGCCAATGCATGATGTCTTAGGTCTTATAAATTCCCCCTACTCTAGGCAAGCTTGATTGCCGCTATGAGATACCTCTGATACCTGGAAGTCTGTGTTTCTGAAAAGACAAATTCAGCAAAGTTAATTTTACCTAAAGTGTGCATTTCTCCAAAAGCATAGCTTCTACTTTCTCATCATTGTATTAAGGTTTAGGAACAAGATGAAAACGGCTTCCCACTTTCAGTCTGTCCTTTCATCAACCACCCAAACAGGAAAGCTGCCAGTTTGAACAGAAGGGAAAAGATATGGGAAGAAATGAAGGAAGATTGTCAGACTTCATGGATTTTACAGAACAGGATCACAGAAATACTTGGCTTCAAGATAAGGGAAAAACAACTCTGAAGGCAATTCAAAGATCATCAGGGATGCCTCTTTGGTTTCAAGAGGGGAACCATAATTTTGCTTTCAACAAACCTGGTGGCCTCTGCCCAGAAGAGCTCTGGAGGTAACTCCTGCTAGGTAGAACTGCAGGGATAGGACCTATGTCCCACTGGGTTCTGAAGGCAGGACTTCTGCTGCAGTGGGCCTGGAGGGCAGAGTATCAAAACAAGGAGGATTACTCTTGAGCCTTAAGATCTAATGAAACTTGCACTGTTAGATTTTGGACTTACTCTGGACCTGTCTTTTCTTTCTTCATTCCTACTTCTCCCTCTTGGAATGGCAACGTCTCCCTATGCCTGTTTCACCATTGTGTTTTGTTTTGCTTATGTTTTAATTTTTTTATTTTAAAGAGAGTGGGGAGACAGTCCACAGACTGAGAAAAATATTTGCCAACTGTATGTCTGACAAAGGCCACCATTGTGTTTGAAAACACATAACATGTTCGCTTTCACAGACTTCAGAGCTAAAGAGGAATTTGCCTCAGAATGAATTGTACCTTGAATCTCCCCCATATCTGATTTAGATATTTAGATAAGACATTGGAGTTCGACTTTGAGTTGATGCTGGAATGATTAAGGACTTTTGAAATGGAATGAATGTGTTTTGCATGTGAGAGCATGAATCTTGGGAGACAAGAGGTGGAATACTATAGACTAAATGTTTGTTTTCTCCCTAAATTAGTATGTTGAATCCTAACTCCCAGTATAATGGCATTTGGAGGTGAAGTCTCTGGTAGATGATTAGGGTATGAGGATAGGACATCATAAATCAGTTTAGAGCCCTTACAAGAAGAGACGTTGGAGAGCTCCCTTTTCCATTTTGTCTTGTAAGGAAAAAGCAAGAAGATGGTCATGTATGAACATGGTAGAGGGTCCTCTCCAGAACCAAATCATGCTGGAAATCTGACTTCACTACTCCAGCCTTCAGAACTATGGGGAAATTAATTTGTTGTTTATAAACCATCTAGTTTATGATAGTCTATTATAGTAGCCTGGATGGACTAAGAAAAGATGCAAAAGTGAATATTTATTTAGAATGAGGAAATATATCATGTTCTGCACAATTCTTGGAGATTTAGTTCCCTTTCTTTTAAGATTCACTTTAAGTAATTTACCAGAAATTTTTTTTAAGTTCAGTCTGGCTTTCTTTTTCCTCCCAGAACACCCTAAATTTCCAATAAATGCCCACACTCCTGGATGTCTGAGTAAGAGAGGGTCCCTGAAACTGAAGCTCTTAGCTTCATGGTAAATTCACCTCTGACTGATGAATGGGGTTGGCCCTGATAGACCGGATTATTTCTGCATAGCCATTGCTGAAATTGACTCCATCTGTTGGAACCTGGGTAACACTCAGAGATGTGGCCCACTCAGACCATCAAATATTGTTCTCACTGCCTTGCCAGTAAGCTCCTGCTGGTTAACCATAGACTACATTGGTTTATGATTTGAATGAAAGAGTACTTTCTTTAATCTTTATGTAGTGAAGGTGCACCTTGATAAAACGAGACTACTATAGACCATTTTAATTTCATTCAGTGGCTGTGCTCGGTGGCTCAGTCTGTAATCCCAGCACTTTGGGAAGTCGAGGTCAGTGGATTCCTTGAGCCCACGTGTTCAATACCAGCCTGGCAACTTGGCGAGACCTCGACTCTACAATAAATCAAAAATTAGCCAGGCTACTTGGAAGTCTGAGGCGGAAAGATTGCTGGAGCCCAGCAGGTCGATACTGGGGTGGCCATGAGCGTGCCACTGCACTCCAGCCTGGGCGATGGAGTGAGACTCTAACTCAAAAGCAGAAAAAATTTTCACTCAGTTATATTATTTTTTTTATCAGTAGTAAAGGACATACAGTGAAGGGTTCTCCCAAACCCAACATCTCACTCTTCTCATTACTCAGTATTCCTCGTCAATGTTGTTATCTTTTCTTGGGTAGCCTTACAGAAATAAATTTTGCAAATATAAACAAATGTGTCTGATATTGAATTCTTCCAATATTTTTACATTTATTTAATGTTATTTCATAATTTGTTAGACTTCTCTGATAAAATGATCTGAGTACAATGCTTGTGGAAGTGTTGGGCATGAAGGAACTATTTGACATCTTTTTCTATTTTTTATAGTGATATTCTATCTCATGTTGTATGTTGGTATTCACCTGGCATGACTTTCCTCTTATTTTTATTTTTTTAGAGACAGGATTTCGCTCTGTTGCCCAGACTAGAGTGTAGTAGTGCAATCATATCTCACTGCAGCCTCAAACCCCTAGGCTAAAGCAATCCTCGGGCTCTGTGTCACTAGGATTATAGGTATGAGCCACTGTGCCTGATTTCTTCTCTTGTTTAAGCTTAGGCTTTTGCATTGCAAATCAAATAGAGAGTAATTTTTTTCTAATGCTGCTATGTGAGTTTAGCTCAATTATATTTATTGGTAGGACTGATTTTTTTCTGTTACGTTATTTTAGATTTTCTCTTTTCACAGCTTCAAAAACACTATATTTACCTCTGTGCTGTTAGATATATTCCTATCTTGACTCTTTGATTTGTTAAAGATGACGCTAAGAGTGTGTCTTCGTGGTCTTTCTTATCTATAAAGATGCAATGAAATATTCTTTGTTTGTAATTTGTTTTTTTCCTCTATAAAGAAGAGAAGCTAAATAAGTTTGACCATGAGATGGAAATTAATCTTCCTTCAGTACCCATGCCTAGATTGTGGTCAGACAGCATTTAATTTAACCAATGAATTCCAGGTCTCATTTGAAGTTACACTAGGAGATAATGCAAAGTTGGTGGTTTCAGATGGTTGAAGCCTATATAGATTTGTTTTTGTTGGAGTTTGAAGTAGAGTCTTAGTCTAGAGGATCAGTTGGCAGTATGATTGGAGGGAACCTGAAGTTTTCCAAGTTATTTCACCCAAAACAAAGCAGTACTTAACTCTACAGGCTTTGAACTGTAAAATTTTAAAGCTTTACCTATCTGCTTATATTCTGTACTTTTATAAAACTCTCTAGAAAATCTGAATATGCCTAATGTTATTTACTTGAAGAGCAATTTCTAAATGAGTAGAAATCAGATTTTATAGTCATACAAACTACAAAAGGCTAGTTTCCCATGGATGATATCGGACACTAACCCGTGAGTGAGTAGACCAGACTACGTCTAAAGGATAAGAAGTAAGAACCTCAAGCATCAGTGTAACTGATTTATTCCCCAAAGGTATAGGCATTACACTAGAGAAATAATCATGTTGGCCAATATGTCCCTAATTTTATTGGTTCAGAGCAGGTCCAGAGTTATCATTACAGCAGCTGATTCAGCCCAGGGCCTGATATCCAACTCTTTAGTTTTCCTGAGTGGTCATCTGATTTCCTGCTGTTACTATGAGGAATTAAATTCTGTTATTCCTGGGTATAGAGACAGAGAGGAGGCACCAGATCTAGGTCCTGCGTGATAAAAAAGAAAAAGACTCTAAGGAAGTGAGTCGGGACTGTAAAGAGTGCTAAAACCTACCTCTGATTTAATTCTTCAGTTGCTCCGTGGGTTATATATCTGCAGTTCTATAGCTATCACACATATTTTTCTGGGTTGTGTGTGTGTGTGTGTGTGTGTATGTGTGTGTTTGTGTGTGTGTGTGTGTGTGTGTGTGTGTGTGTTTCCTTTTTCCATTTTCTGTCAGAGATAGAGGAGAATGAAATATTTATCAGTGCACATAGTGCAATCAATTTTGCCAGTAAGTACAGAGCTCAAAATAAAACCATCCTGACCCTCTCATAAAAGATTGCTTGCTGATATCTTGAAAGTACATATCATTTTTCAGACTCATACCTTAGTAATTTGTGATGTCTGAACATTTTCTTAGTATAATAATTTACTATCTACTCCTCTCTGCTTTTCCCAGTGCCTGATTTTAACATTGAAACAAGCTTTAATCAGTCAATACAAAACATCCTAATATTGGAATAAAAACCTGTACTCTGGTATCAGACACCTTGACTTAAATTGAGAATTTACTTAATCTCTCTAAATCTTGAAAATAGAGCAGAGTTGCTATCTCATAGGATTGTGGTGAGAAATAAGAGCATTGTGTTTAATAATATTTATTGGGTTACTAAATGCTATAGAGAAAAAGGTGTGACAAGTGCTCCTTATCATAGCAGTGACAGCGTAGACCAGCACTTATCATGATAAGGGCTATGAAGAAAAAGAATGCAAGATGAGGGGATAGAGAATGACAGGATGCTACTTTCGATATAGTTGTCAGAGAAAAGCTGACAATCTAGGGATGTATTTGAGCAGAAATCCAAATAAAGCAAGGAAGCAAGTCATGCAAATACTGGGACCAGAAGGTTCTAGGCAAAAGAGCAATTATAAGGATGTTGTGTTGGGAATATTATTACCATATTCAAGAAACTGGATGAATTTTTGTTTTACCTTTCTGAGTTTGGACTGTCCAGATCTAATGGCCATAAGAAGACAAGCCAGAGGTGAGGTGGGAGAGCAGTACAACATGCAAATTACCGAAGTCAGACTTATTTAGAGAGTTCCAGGACAAGAGGAAATTGTAGTTTACATTCAGAGTGTAGTGTAGAATGGTGCTTCTTGTCATCTGCAGTATGTATTTATTACATGAGCATCTAATTCTTTTTGTGCTGTGATAAAATATCTTTGGGTAATTTTTTTGCTTTCAGTTCATAAGGCTGGGGAGTTTAGGGTCAAGGTGCTAGAATTCCGTGTTTGGGCTGCTCTCTGTTTCTAATATGGCACCATTTTGTTGTGTCTTCACTTGGCAGAAAGTGAAAGAACAAAAGGGTCTAAGCTAGTTTCTCTAGTTCTTTCATAAGCCACTAATCCTATCTATGAGGTCAGAGACCTCAAGGCTTAATCACCTCCCAAAGTTGTTACTACTTAATACTGTCGCAGTGGGGATTACTATACTCTAAATGCACCACCTTAATTCATATGTTTGTATATCTAGTCCCCAATGCAGCAGTGTTTTGTGGTGTGGTCTTTTGGGAGCTTAGCTCCTGAGGGCTCTGCCTTCATGAATAGATTAGTGCCATTATAGAAAGGGCATGTGGGAGTGGGTTTGTTCTTTTTTTTGTTTTTCTGCCCATATGAGAACACAATGTTCATTCTCTCTTCCCCTTCCCTTTCCCATCTTACAATGACACAGGAAAAAAAGGACCTCATCAAGTGCTGGTGCCTTGATCTTAGACTTCCCAGTGTTCAGAATTGTAAGAAATAAATTTCTACTTTATAAATTATCCAATCTGTGGTATTTTGTTAAAGCAGCATAATATGGACTAAGACAGAAATTAAGTTTTGACGTGAATTTTAGAAGGAACACATTGAAACTATATCAATGACTAAAAGGTACTTATTGTAGAAAATTTAAAAAGTACAAAATATAGAAGAGGAAGAGAAAAAGAATGAAGGAAGAAAGAGGAAAATAGAGGAAAAAATTATCTATTACGCTACAACCCAAACATAAGTACTGTTGTTTGATTTGCTTCTTTTTGACAGATTTCTATGAACTTGCACATAGATTTTTAAATAATTTTAACCACATCTTTTTAATTGGCAGTATAGTTATCCATCATAAAGTTGAACCATAGTTTACCCAATTATTATAACTTTGTTATAGCCTCTCTTTATAATGTTAAACTAGTTGTTTCTCTTCAGATGACAGCAACTACGCTTCCAATATCCATGGAAGGAAAGACCACACAATGATAAAAATCTTCCATAAATTCCCTGAATTTGTAGGTTATTAACTGGAACAGTATCTATTCACATTTGAGGAATTCGTTAGATAAGATAAATGAACTAGCTATATACATGATAGCAGACAGATGATAGACTGATAATAGATAGATGGATAGCTAACTAGATTTTAAAGACTATTCCTTTTACTGACATGCTTGAAACACAAGTTCTCAGATGCCCTGCAAAATTTCAGCCAACCACTGTCCCACTAAAATGAAGTTACTCACAGATTAGGATGCACAGATGATGAAAAACAGTAGTACTTAAAATATGGTTCCAGAATCAACACAATGAACATCATCTGGAAACTTGTTAGAAATATTGTTTGGCCCCATTCCAGACCTATTGAATCAGAAACTCTTAGAGCATGGTCCAGCATTCTGTTCTAGAAAACCTCCTGGTGATTCTGATGCACACTCAAATTGGAGGACCACTGAAAGTGAGCTCCCCCTTAGTGACAGTTGAATTCTGTCACTACTAGTCATTAGACATTTGCTGGCCATCAGTTAAATCTTCTGAGCTTCAGTTTTCTCATTTGTAAAAAAGTTAAAAGCAGAAGAAGCAAACCAACATATACTGTGGTGAATATTAAATGGCATATCCCTTATGAGAACAAGTAGAAGTGCCTGTGGCATACAATATACACAGTCATTCAAAGACCCAGCTAAGCACTGGGAAACAAATAAAAGATGATTATTTTCTTGGCTGTCATCTTGGTGGGAAGGAAAGACAAGCAGGTGTGTGTGTTTGGAATCAATTTAGTGTTATATTTGCCACAATAGCATGAAGTTGGGACCCAAGGAAAGGAGAGGTTAATTACATTTGGGAAGGGCAGTGAGTCAGGAAAGTCTCCATAAAGGAGACAAATATTATCCATGCAGAGCCCGGAAAGTTAAGTCTTGGAAAAGTGAAAAGGTTAGACTTGTGGAGGTGGTAAGATGAGGTCACTCTATATAAACAAATGAGACCACAGAATTTGCCACATCATTGAATGCAATGAGAGGAAGAGACAAGTCAAAGAGGGAGCCACAGTAAATAGAAGTGACAAAAGTTCAGAAAGAGAACAAGATGAGACAAGAAATGAGGGAGGGTCTTAAATGGCTTTCTATTTCTGATGTCGAGGCAATGTTCGTCTCCTTCTTTTTCTTTAACGTTCTTATCCTGGTGAAATCTGATTAAAAAAATTAAGTTTGAAAGACAGTATTTATGGGGGTGGTGGAAGAAAACATAAAAAGACTATATCATAATGTAATGTCCAAATAGAAAGATAAAGAGGCCTCAGGAATTATTTTTTGTTTTTCTGTCCCTCATTCTCCACCTGATTGCTGAATTGTGGACAACTCACCAGCTTTCTGGAGGGAATGGTGGGATGGGAGGAAGGAAGGGGAAAAAGGAAAGTAAGAAGGTAGAAAGAAGAGAAACAGAGGAGAGTAACAGAGGAGCCCCTTGGGGATTCTCTATACTTAGAGGGCCACGCAGCCTGAAGCAGATTTTTAGATGCTCTGAAGTAATTAGACTTGGAATTCTTAGGATCCTTTGTGGCACATTATTTATGACTGAGTTCTTTGTATGTAGTTATTTTTAATGACTTTGTTCCCAAGCTAAGCCTTTGGTACCATTGCGTCGGCAGAGCCCCTGTGAAAATTGACCACTTTACTCTGTTTATAAAGGACTTCAGATTTGCTGAAAATAAAACCCATGGAGTCCATAAAGCAGACATTCTTGGTCCTCGGTCATACCTTATCCTGCATTTAAAATGAGCTCCTAGTCACAGTCATAATCATGGTTTACTGCATAGCCCAAAGATAGAGGCCTCAGAGCATTCATTCCTATATCCCAATTAAAAGCAATAGCTTGGATCCTCCCTTCTTGCTGCTCTCAGCTCTCTTGGTAGAACAAGAGAAATGATTATGCTTTATGTAAATATTATGGATGTGCATTCTGTTTCTGTAGCTCGAGGTTTGAAACTTTCCACTTTAGAAGACATTTACTGCTTTCCCTTGCTTTTCCCAAACCTAAAACAAATCTCAGAGAATAAAGAAAAGTTAGTTTAGACACGATAATGTGCAGTTGCAATATCATTAAATTGCATACACATAGTCACACTCAGAGAAAACAGGGACGTCAGCTTCTAATTTGCTACCAAACATTGTCTCCAGTTATTTTCCAGAGTTTAGGGTGGTAACCTCAGTAATTGAAGAGAAGAATAAACAAAGTTAGCGTAAAATTATAGTCTGACACAATCTTAAACTCTGCATGTTAAGGTCTGGGTGAGCTCATCTGTCATGAGGCCTAAAATAAACAAGTGTCCAAGATGGAAACAGTAGTGTAGTTGAAATCATCCACATCAGTGAGGTAAGCACCCAAAACACGTTTCTTCCAGGGGCAAAACGAAATTGAGGTGTGAATCTGATGATTGTCTTTTAAAGCATTTAGATATTTAAACAACCACAGAAGCACAAATACACATGCTTATATTCTATTTGTAATATGTTGTAAAATAATCATGTTGATAAAATATGAATCTTTTTTAATTGTCCAGGCTCTGAGCTATAAAGCTTTCTAATACCAAAGATGTATGTTTTTAAAAAACCCAAATGCTTGGGAAATGGAAAAAAGGAGCAAAATGAAGGATTGTTTCTCCAAATGAGCTGCCACAGATCAAGATACAAGACCAAGGTCAAGGAACAAAGATTGAGGAGTTGAACAGCTTGCATTCTTCTCTATCTGAACAAATGAAAACTCTAGTATTCCAACCTGCAGGCCTAAATCTTGGAGTCATCTTTGACTCCTCTCTTTTTCTTATATCTTTAATCAAGTTGCAAATTCCAGAAGCACTGCCACCACACTGATCTGAGTGCCTGTCACTGTCTTGCTAGTTTTGCTATCACCTTAGCTTTTGAATTGGTCTATCTTAATGCCACTCTTACCCCCACTGTAGTCTATTTTCAACCCAGCAGCTGGAGTGATACCATTAAAACTGAAGCTAGACCACATCAATGACCTATCTCTTTCACAGTGAAATGCAAATTACTTACAGTAACCTAAAAGGCCCTAATTGGTCAGGCCTGTTCTACCTCGATGATATCTTTTCTGACCATTGCACACATCCCTCTCTTACTTCATTCCAACAACATGAGCCTCCTTATTGTAGTTCAAACCTGCTGTGCATGCTCCTGCCTCAGGATATTTGCATTAGCTATTTCTTCTTCCTGAGAAGATCTTCCCTTATATACTACATTTGGGAAAGGCAGAGAGTCAGGACAGAAAAGTTTTTCTTCCATTCTATTATAGGCCTTTGGATAAAAATTTTACTTTAACAAGTAAAGCATTTTATGACCACACTATTTAAAACTACAGTGTCTTTCTTTACTCTCAGGATTTCCTGACTCTTTCCATTTTTAATGTGTTACTATATCAGTAATTACTTCTTATGAACTATATGTCATCTTTATTTTATTGATTTATTTATTATCTGTTTTCTTTCACTAGGAATATTTGTTTCTTGTTCCACAGCTGTTTCCAGAGAGACTAGAATAGTAGCACAATGTAGGTAAGTTTTCAATGAATATCCACTAAAATGAACATTAAAAAGATTCTGAAATAATGCCAATTTTACTACTTAGAAGATCAGCCCTGCTCTAGTTCACTACAAATAGTCACGTATACAGGTCTGAGGAGTCCCAAGCATTTTAGCCCAGGCTTGCAGCTTTGGGATAATAAGAACTTATGAAAAGGAAGGAAGAGGATCTTCTGAGGAAACTGGAGAAGTTTGATGTCCCCACTGCACTGGCCTCGTGACTCCACACACCAGTTAGCTGACCACCTTCATTTGGCAGTCAGGTCCAACAGAAATAATTTCATAATATGTGGGAGAAAATATTTAGGAAGGAGGAAACCATATTAAAGACTGGTTTACCAGAAATTAGCCAGCAGCATTTTTTTAAGTTCATTAAAGTTTCAACAACACTACCCATTTTTCCAAATCACAATGATATTACATATAAAAGAAAAGAAATCTGGTATTAAAAAAATGTGAGCGCCAATGATGTAATTTTAAGTCATACACCACCTCCAGACTAACTCATCATAAAACCAACCTGACTTTATTTAAAGCCTGAATTAATGAGACCATTTTAATTTCTTCAACCCGGGTTAGGATTAAAATTCCCGTGGAATAACCAAAAATAAAATGACCTGGCTTAAAAAGACCTAATACAACTTTCTTTCTCTCTGTTTTGAACTGAGAAAGCATACTGCACTGAAGACTTTCAACTTTGGTAATGTGTTATCCAAAAACTGATCCCCCTGGATTCGTGACATCACATGCTGGTATTTACCATTCATTTTCAGTTGCCACAGACAGATTTCCGTCCTCAGGCTTGCCATCTTGGGGAGGTGGAGGGAATCTTAAGTTAGAATGAAAAAGAAAACTTCTAGGTAATGAATAGCTTCAGTAGACAATAACATGAGTGAATCTACTCAAGGCTGTCTCAAAGGCTGAAATGAGTCACTTCACATTTGAAGATGTTACAACAACTTCTGATACACAGAGGATTCATTTTTCTTTTCAACAACATCAAGTTGGTTCTTATGGCTCACTGGAGTCGCTGAATCACAAACATGACACAGAACCTTATGGCCAGTGACCTAAAGAGACATACAAAATTGCCTATCCGCTGGGCTCGGTGGCTCAGCCTATAATCCCGCCCTTTGGGAGGCTGAGGTGAGTGGAATGCCTGAGTCCACTGGTTTGAGACCCGCCTGGGCAACTTGGCGAGACCTCATCTCTACAATAAATAAAAAAATCAGCCGGGCATGGTAGTGCGTGCCTGTAATTCCAGCTACTCGGAAGGCTGAGGCAGAAGGATCGCCGGAGCCCAGCAGATCAAGGCTGCAGTGGCCAGGAGCGGTCACTGCACTCCAGTCTGGGTGACAGAGTGAGACTCCAACTCAAAAAAAAAATTAAAAAACCAAAATTGTCCACTCTGTTATTTTCAAAGAGAAAATATCTTACCTCACTAAAACACACAGGTGGCAGGAGTGTGTAACTTAAGGAAGCCAAGACATTCAAGTAGGAGCCTTTCAGAAACACACACTGAATCCTCGTGGTGCCAAAACTTCCTAGGAGTTGGAAGTATCCACATGCCCTTCTATTTTTTTTTACTATTCGTGAGAAATTTAATGTCATAGTGATGATTCCAGTCTTGATCTTTTCTGTTAAAAAAATGACTGAAAGCCAAATTATTTCTTTTGTAAGTAGTAGCATTTCTTACATCCCCTGACCACATTTACCGCCAAAAATAAAAAATACATTGTAAGACAAAAGAGTGCTAATTCCTTTACATTGTTGCTTCTCTTAATAAGAATTACTCTTGGTTTCAACTGTGTAACATGAGCCTTGGTCCCCTCACATTTTTCTCAGTTGTTCAAGTTGCCAGTGCATATAATTTTGTTGTTGTTGTTGTTGTTTGTTGTTAAACTTACTGCTGTTTTTCATTCTATGCCCCGCTACTCCCAAGCTTCATCAGCTTCTTTGGGTGCCATGCAATGGAGTTCAGAGGCCAACTGGGAAAAAAAAGTAAGTTAAAAACATCCAAAGATCTTTGTGTGGTTGAATAAATACGCATGCACAAACTGACACTCCCTGTGTGAGAAAGGGTTAAGAACTCCTGAACAGTACTTCAAGGTCAGCAGTTTGCTTTTATCCACTTCCAGCACTTTGCATAGCTGGCAGCCCTCCATCCTGTGGAGAGTAGGACAGAAGAGTGCACAAAGTTCACAGTCTCAGTCAGAATTTCTGTAATCACATCAACAGATGGAATAATAATCACCACAAAAGTTATTGCACCATCTTTCTGATCCAAGGAAACTTCCCTCCTGCTTCATTTCAAAATCATTTCTGCTGGCAATTTAGATATAGGTTTTCTTATTTTCTGGAAGAATTACGATTTACCGTATATATAAGATATATATAGTATATATACTATGGGGTGGAGGAAGATATTTAAAATTTCCAATAAAATGCATGATGCCCAGTTAAGTTGTCCAATAACTAGGGAGCATGCTAATACTAAAAAAAAGTGTTCATTGTTTATCTGTCATTCAAATTTTTCTAACCCTCTTGTATAATAATTTGCTTATTTTGCCATCCCCAGAAGTGGGGGGTCAGGATGTGTTTTGCTCTTTTGTGTTTTGATCTCTGCATTTTCCCTTCTCCTAATTCTGAGTAGTAATCAAGCCCTAAGCATTTCCTTATCTTAAAGTTTTTTTACAGAGCATAAGGTCCAAGCTGAAACTTGATGAAAAGATTATGGTCCTTGTTTAAAGTGAAGAAATGTTCATTCTTTAACCCAGTGTGCATCCATTGACATCAGGATACAGTTCATCTGATCCTGTTTTTCTAGAATCTGTACCTTTAGAACATATCCAACTTTGAGAACAAGCATGATGCTCCATTATTTCCAGGTACAAGTATTTTTTCTTTTTAAAAATTTTAATAATTATAAGGGGTACAGGTGCAGTTTTGTTACATGGATGTATTGTATAGTAGTGAAATCTGGGCTTTTAGTGTAAACATCATCTGAATAATGTACATTGTAAATTTCCAGGTATATTCTTTAGGAATTAAGATGCTGTTTTCTTTCCCTAACTTTTTATTATCAAAAATTTCAAACCTACAGAAAAATAGAAAGAATAGGACCCTAAATATTCTTCACCTAGGTTCACTAATTATAAATATTTTGCCAATATGCTTTATACTTATCCAGAAACATGTGTGTGTTTTTGTTCTTTTGCTGAGCCAATTGAATACTACATTCTAGAAATAATGGCATTTTACCCCTAAATACTTCATCATGTAGCTCCTAATAACAAAACATTCTCCTACATAATCATAGTACTGTTTTCACAACCAAAACATTTAACATCAATATGAAAGTCTAACACATCTATATTCAAATTTCTGTTCTTATCCCTATGATGTCCATTATAACATTTGTATGTGTGTATGTTTATTTTGGAATCCAATAAAGGATCATGCATTTCAAAAAAAAAGAGATAGAAAGAGGAGAGAGAGAGAGAGAAGAAGAGGAAAAAGGAGGAAGAGGAAGAGAAGGAGGAGGAGGAGAGGAGGAGAGAGAGAGAAAAGAAACCGGAGATTGGCTTCAGAGAGAGATTTTCCTTAGATGGAGAAAGGTCCGAGATTGGCAGGTATTGCATTTATCAGGGGCCAGAACATTGCTTGGAAGCAAGAGCAGGGCAGTGACAAGACTGAAGAGGATGGTTTGAATAGTGCACCTAAGAGAGAAAGTGTCCATGCCACCGAAGTTTTGGTTTCAATATCAATTCACATGTTTGAGCAGTAGCACAGAAGCAGTGAAAGAGTCGAACCCGAAGGTACTATGTGCATTGCAACTGTGAATGTTTCAGTGAAAACCAGTGTTGGTTGGTGACTGTGGGATTTTTGTTGATGTGTGGCATCAACTAATATCACAGAACCGTTGCACCAGGAGAATCTTGATTACAGATTATGATTGTATTTGCTCCCGTGCAAGGAAGTTTGGGTTTACAATCTAATTCAAATTGATTTAAAAGGAATAATAATATGGGATATTTCTTCTGTACTACATCTGTGGAATATAACTTAGATCTTTTTGTGACAATGATGGTTACTTACAAACTCTGCTTTCTTCAAATTTATCTTTGCTAGCAAATTGTCATCTTATAGAAACCGACCATGCCAGAAACTGCTATTTCAATGTCCTTATCGGCTATAAGAAGGTGACCCAACCCAGGCCAATGGAACCTGGAAAATAGTTTTCCTGATTGAAAAAAAAAATCATGCAAAACAGAAATGATCCTTTTTCTTTTAGACTTGATTGTGAGGATATGACACCTGTATTTGTGACAACTGTCTTTTGATTATGAGGAAGTAATCCTGAAAACAAAAGACAATGTCTTAAGGAAGAGAAAATGGAAAGACAGAGGAACTTGAGGTTATGATGATATCATTGAGGTACTTATTAATCAACTCTGCTACCTCCCTGCTTCAGAACTTTTTATGAGACAATAAATTTTGAAGACACATTTAGTTGTTTATTTCATACTTTGTATGTACAAAAATCCAAAATGATACATTTCTACTGACTCAGATTGGCTTTCCAGGAGCAGATGCTGAGATGCAGTTTAGGTGCAATATGTTTACTAGGGTTCAACAACTGTATGAAGGGTGAAGGAAGAAGTAAAATTAGGCAGAGAAAGAAGTAGAAGTGACAGGGAGCTCAGAAGCAAATGTCATTCCTTAGAGTGGTATACAGCAGGTCATAATGGCCAGAACTTTATACCCCTTCCATGCTCAGTCACTGGATTCAGGGTCCTCTGGTAGGGATGTGACCCCTAGCATAGCATTTCTCTGAAGCTGAGGGTGATATAGCAGGATGCTGACTGATGACAGCATGCTTTTCAGCAAACAGAAAGTCCTTCTTTGAAGGCTGATCTTGGTGTCTTTGTGTCCATATCTTCTATATGCGTACATGCATTTGTGTATACACACAAATATATGTATATACACAACCCGTCAAGTGTATCTCTACTCTGATACTCAAATACCTCAAATTCAATGTGATCAAAATTAACATGTGGTGTCATTCCCAAGAAGATAATTGGGATTGATAACAGAGATAACCGATCATCTTTGATGTGTCTTTACTCCTTGTTTTTACCCAGTCAATGCCTAAGTCTAGTTGTACCTTGCTTTCATCTAATTCATTTCCTGTTCTCATTGATGTTAATTAAATTCAAACCTCATTATGCCCCAACTAAGGCTAAAGTCATTAAGTTTCCCAACCTAAAATTTTATCTCCTAAACACTGTTATTAACTTGAATTTCCTATAGCTAAATTCTCATTGTGTTGCTGCTCCTCTTAAACATCTCCTAAAGCCCTACTTCATCTATTAAATTTTAGTAAATTTTTTTGACTTTTAATCTGAGAAAAACCTTAGGATCCTGCCCCTAACTTATATTTTAAGACAATAAATTGAGTTGATTAGTAATTCCAATAGGATCCATTCTATTTCTTAATTCTCTGCCTTTCTTTTAGCCAACAATTTTGGAAATCTCTTTCTTTACCCTTACCTGTGCTTTTAAAAGTGTTATCAGATGGAAACCTGACCCATCAAACTTACCATCAGGATATCACACCAAGACATATGGTTGAATGATGGTCATATTTTTAGCACATCACATAATCTGACTTTTATTATGTTTTCAGGACTAACTTGTCCAATAAGCAGCCTAAAAATTTGCTTTAGGCACCAGAAAATTAGGACAGAGCAGATTTAGTTTGTATGTTACCATGATATACACACTTACTCTGCATTTAGGACAGAAAGCATCCTAGTCCCAGTACAAACTATTCTATCATGACCATAAATCTGGGACTCAGCTTGGCAACTTCTTTTAAATATGTACCATGTGCTTCTTGCAGGTTTTTCTACGTAAACATGAGATGTTGGAACTACACAATGTCCACACATGTATAACCCATAGATGAAACTTGGAGCAATGGGAGAAAGTCCAGGTTGTAGACTCTGCATGCACCTGACAGCATGAGTCTTCCCTTACCAAGGCTGATCTAACTTTATCCCTATTGGGTGCTTATCCTGCCAGCAGCAAAGACTAACACTGAGCACTCAATATGGTTTCATTCTCAGGGAGACCAGTTGGTCACTTGGTGGCAGGTCAATTTTTTTCAACTCTTTCCATTTTAGAAAGGGCAGTAATATATTCTTCCAGGAATTATTATGTATAACCTCTGTGGTTTTGGAGTTCTGTCCTCTGGGATGCACAATTACATACTGAGTCACCTTACTCTAAAAAAAAAAAGAGGAAAGAAAACGTTTGCCAGCACGATATAGATTATACTGAATTAGAGGTTGCAGCTACTATCTGACCTTTTTTTAAGGCAAAGAAAGGAGTTATTGTACTAGCCTGATTACCATAAAGGAGCTAGGGTTGTTGTTATGCAATGGAGATAAAGATGAGTATCTTAGGGGATAGACTGTTCTTGATACTCCTATAAAGTGAAAACTATAAATGGGCAATTGTAACAATCACAACATGACAAGGGCAAGGCAGCTGTGTGCTCAGCTTGTTTTGGATGAAGATCTGGTCATTCCACTAAGCCTAGTAAGAACTTTAGCTGAGACTGAAGAAAATCTAAGATGAGTGGAGAGAGATGATAAGTATTACTTACAGGCTAAAAACCAACTACAGCAGTTGGTATTGGAGTTTGTATCACTAATTCTTTTAAAAGTTTTTTTACAGGTTGAAACTTTCAACCATCTTGATGCATTAGATTTGTACTTCCCACCACAGGAAGAAATTAGAGCATTTTTATCTTACAAAAGATATGGATGTCATTTGAAGACACAAATAAATCTAAAAGGGAATTTTTGTTTATGTGACATCCAGATTCATGCACTTGCTTTGCTTTTGGGATGGAATGAGCCCAGCAGCAGCTAACTCTGCTAAATAATGCCATGGTTGTACAGTCAGATTTCTACTGTTGCCAATCAATAACCTGCCTTGCAGACTGCTAGAAGTTACTCCTGTTGTTCACATGCATTCTCCAACAGTTCCTACATTACATCATGTCATGTACCTTTATTTCAGGTTCTGGCACTTCCCTGATGCCACTGAGCTACCTCAGGATTCACTCGAAATTTATGCACTTGCAACCCGGAAGTTCAGGGGAGTAGATACTTCATGGGGAGTAATTTGAACCAATAAAAGTTGGGAGTCAACAGATACATTCTTCTTCCTTTCTTCCCTACTGGCATGGATAGTTTGAAATTGCAGTGACTATATGTGGCCTCTATGAAAACATCCTAAAAGACTGAGAAATCAGCTTGTCAGGAAACAGTGACCCAGTTGGTAATTACTTCTTTTGTATTTGCTTTATCTCCTCCTTTGCCTCTGTGTCCATTTTTCTTGATTCCTGCTTCTTTCTCTAGGAACATATATTCTTACTGAGAAAAAAGTAGAAATATAGGAATTAGTTGAGTGAAGATGAAGTTCAATCAAATGCACACATAAGAGATTATGAATAAGAACTTTTGGATTTCAGAAATGATAAGGTTTCTTGATTCTTAAGGACTGAAAGGAATTTACATTGGACAGATATTTATGCTTCACCTTAGAAAAGCAAAAACCTCTTGGTTAGATTCAGATATTCCATTCAAGTGACTATACCTAATAGAAATACATACTTATTTTTACCAAAAAACATACAAAAATGTTCACAAAGGGACCATATATTAATCCTGGAAAAACTCAAATGTCATCTTTGGTAGAATAAATAAAAACTACAATTGTAGTATATCCATTCAATGTAATACTAAAAAGCAATGAGAACAAACTGAAACTACAATAAATTAAATTAGTGTAAAGTTCAAATACAAGCAAATGTAATCTATGGTGCTAGAAGTCAGGAAAGCGGTTATTCTTGGCATTGCAAGTGCCTCAAAAAGATTGCTTAGATATTTTGTAAGGAAATAGTATTCTTTTTCTTTATCAAATAATGGGGCTATATTAACTGTGTGAAAATGCATCAGGATGTATATTTATTATTTTATTGACAAATCTTCAATTGAAACAAAACATACAGATCTGGAAATTGTAAATATGTAAAAGTTCATGACCTCAATGTAGAAAACAATATTGATCCAACTCAGTACCCAGCAGCTTTCCTACACCCTCTCTCAGTCAAATTTTCCCCAGTAGATCATTATTTTGACTTCTGTCATCATATATTAGTTTTGCCTCGCCCTTACTTTCATATAATAAAATCATACAATATATATTCTTCTGTCTTGTTTTTTTTTTTTTTTGCTCAATACTATGCTTGTGAGTTATAATCCATGTTGTCTTTTTTCATTGCCATTCTCTTGTTGGATATTTGCAGTTCAGTTTTTGATTGCTGTGAAGGCAGCTATTATTTTTTTTGTTTTTTGTTTTTTTTTTTTTTTGGTAGCTCTTAAGAACTCATTTTTTCTTAGGAGGTACACATATACACAAAAGTGGAATTGCTTAGTTAAATGCTATGCATGTTTGGCTTCCCTATATATTCCACATAGTTTTAAAAACTGATTTTAGTAACAAACACAGTTCCCAGTAATATATTTGAGTCCCAGTTGACCACATATTTGCCATATTGTGTTCGATCAGCTTTTTTTTTTTTGAGTTGGAGTCTCACTCTGTCGCCCAGGCCGCTTCCGGCCACTGCAGCCTCGACCTGCTGGGCTCCGGCGATCCTTGTGCCTCAGCCTTCCGAGTAGTCGGAATTACAGGCGCGCTACCACGCCCGGCTGATTTTTTGATTTATTGTAGAGATGAGGTCTCGCTGCCCAGGCGGGTCTCGAACCCGCGGGCTCAGGCAATTCACTCACCTCAGCCTCCCAAAGGCGCGGGATTACAGGCTGAGCCACCGAGCCCAGCATGATCAGCTTTTTTATATTAGCCATTCAGGCAAGTGTGGTGATATCTCATTGTGGATTTAATTTGCATCTGTGATTACTAATGATGTTAAGTAATTTTCATGTTCATTTGACCAATTGAATATCATTTTTTGTAGTGTCTTTTTCAGTCTTCCTTCTTTTTAAAACTTTAGACCAGGTGCGTGGCTAAAGCCTGTAATCCTAGCACTTTGGAAGGCCAAGGCAAGAGGATTGCCTGAGGTTGGGAGTTCAAGACCAGCCTGAGCAACTTGGCAAGAACTTGTCTCTATAATAAATAATAATAATAATTGTTATTATTATTATTATTATTATTAGCCAGGAGTGGTAGCACACGCCTGTAGTTCCAGCTACTTGGAAAGCTGAGGTGGAAGGATAGCCTGAGACATGCTGCATGTGGAGGCTGCAGTGGCTGTGAGAGTGCCACTGCACTTCAACTTGGGTGACAGACTGAGACTACAACTAAAAAAAAAAAACCCAACAAAACTTTAATTGTAGTTTCTGGGTTTTTAGTATTGATGTGTGTGGGGTTTTGTGGCATTTAAACATTTTTTAACATGAGTTTATTGCTACAATAATGCATTGCTAATATATTCTGGTATGTAGTTTGTCTTAATCTCTTTAAGGTGCTTTTTAGTAAACAGAAGTTTTTTATTTTAGTGAAGACCAATTTATTAGTTATTTTAATAGTTAGGATTTTTGTGTTGTGTTTAAAGCATCTTTGTAAATCTCAAGGACAAAAATATAGTCCTCTAAGGTTTTTTTTGAAGTTTTATAATGAATGAATTAATTTTATTTTTAATTGTTTTTGTAGAAGTGAGATCTTGCTATATTGCCCAGCCTGGTCTTGAACTCCTAGCTTCAAGCAATCCTCCTGCCTCAACCTCCCAATGTGCTGGGATTATAGCCATGAGCCACTGTGCCTGGCCTAATGTTTTATTTATTTATTTATTGTCTTTCTATTGAGGTCTATCATTCATGTAAAATTTATTTTTTAATACACTGGAAAGTTGGTGAACAGAGAGTTTCTTGGGTCATATTATTTGATGTCTCACATCAGTTTTGAGAGATTCAGTCAATTTATTTAAATATGGACTCTTCTATTTTCTTTCTCTAATTTTACATGTTAGGCTTTTTCTTATATTTCTAATATTTTTTGTACTCCTTTTGTATTTTCCATCATTTTTTCCTCTCTATGGATCAGTCTGGATGCTTCTGGTCTCTGTTCCAGTTCACAAATCCTCTGTTCTGTGATGCTTAATTTGCTACTAAATGAATCATTGCAATAGTATTATATTTAATTCAGTTATTGTATATTTTAGTCCTAAAATTCTTACTAATCTATTTTTGTAATGCATTCTAAATCTCTGCATAAATTCAAAATATGACTCTCTAAATTTGGAGCCTTTTAATCGATGATGTTAAAGTTTCTGTGTGATGGTACTAACATCTCTATCATCCCGTTGGCTCCATTCTATTGTCTCTTCCCTTCCTTTTGGTTTTTTTGGTCAGTTGTTTTTTTGTTTTTTTTTAAAATCTCTCATAATGTTTATTGGCTACCAGTGGAGGCTGTAGATTTTATTGTCTTCATTTAAAGAGAACTGTCATTATCTGTCTCGGGCGGGAGGCTATTTTACTTTGATTTGGTAGAGAACTAGCAGATCACCTTGATCTTCTTTTTTTTTTTGATTAAGAAAATAAAATTTCATTAAAACATTTTTTTCTCTTTCATTTTTTATTTTGAAATTGTGGGGTACAATTCAGGGTTAGGTATACACATGTTCATTGTGCAAGTACCCTTATTGATGAGGTGTGCCCCCCTTCCCCAGGTGGATATCGACTACTGCCAATTCCAGCTATCCCCCCACCCCCTCCCCACAGTTTCCCGCTACTTTCAATCCCTTTCCTACAGTAATATGGTAGTTGTTCAAGGTCCACTTATGAGTGAGAACATGTGATACTCATCTCTTTGTTTCTGTGAGAGATCACTCCGTATTACAAGCTCTAATTCCATCCACGTTGCTGTGAAGTTCATGATTTTGTTCTTCTTTATGGCTGTGTAATATTCCATTGTGTCCTCTTTGCTCCTCTTCTTTCTGAGTCATTGTTTCTCAGTCCTGGCCTAACTGTGCTGCAATGTCTTCAAATAGTTGCCTTTTACAATCTATTCAGCTGTTAGCATTGATGGTGGAATGTTTAACCCAGTACCAGCTATTCTCTCAAGTCTAGAGCTAGATGCTCTGTTAGTTGAGATTTGATGCTATCCAGATAAGTAAAGAAACAAGGAAAAGCATGCAAAAGCGAAGGATACTGGGCATAAGCCCAGCATTAGAATGGATACATTTTTGATGAGGACAATTGTCACTGAAGTGGAGTGTTTTTGTTAAGTGGTGTAAGAGGGAAAATGGTAGTATGGAAATAGATGATCAAGAATTTATTTCAGAGTCGATAGGGAACCATTATAGCTTTTATACAAAGGCAACAGAATGAATTTGAAAAGCTTAACTATCAATTGCCTTTTACAAAAGGAATGTCACTTTGATATTGTGTGAGTATATGCAAGTGCAGTATAACCTTATATAATCAAACTTATGTAGTCTCTTGAAGAACATACTTCTAAGGACACTGTTTAAACTATTTTTATATAGCAGTCCCCTTTGGAAATCTAATTTTGCTGGCTTCTAGGTAAGGAGCCACAATATAAAGGAGCAAGTAGAACTGAAAACAAAAAGAGACAAAGGATGAGAATAAGACATAATCTTAGATGTTTACAATTCAAATTTTACAGTGTACATTGACACATTTTATGTGGAAGTTGGAGAAGTGTTAATTTTTTTTATGATTGGGCTGTTCCATTGATTTTATTTTTCCACTGTTGTGAATGACTCCTCTGTGTACATACTTATGGGCATTATACAACTCTGTGTACATACTTAAGGCATTATTTTCCAACAAAGGTATGTCTCCATGATTCATTGAATTTAGAGGGCATTATTTCAATGTAACACCAAGACATTGTTAAACATATTTTCACAACTAAAATGTCCAGTTCAATATATTTTTATTGGCATGAAATATATAACAAAATTTACCATTTTAACTATTTTAAACTTAATAAAATTTATTATGAGAGCAGTTTTAGATTCATAGCAAAACAGGGCAAAAACCACAGAGAGATTTCATATATTCCCTACCAACGCACAAAACAGTCTCCTGCACCATCAACATCCTGCATCACTGTGGCCTATTTGTAATAATCAATGAACCTATGTTGATGCATCATTATCATCACAATTCCATAGTTTACATTAGGGTCCACTCTTGGTGCTGTACGCTTAATGGGTTTGGACAAACATATAACGACATGTATTCACCATTACAGTATTAAACAGAGTAGCTTCACTGCCCTAAAATGCCTCGGTTCTCCGAATATTCATCTCTCATTCCCCATTATCCCCTGACAACCACCAATCTTTACTGTCTCCATAGTTTGCTTAGAATGTCCTACAGTTGAAAACATGCAGTAAGCAACTTTTTTTTATTATCAATATTTTTTATTATGATATTGTGGGGTACAGTTAAGGGTTAGGTATACAAATATGCTTCATTCAGGCACCCTTGTTGATTAGAGGTGTCTCCCCATCCCCAGACAGAAATTTACTACCGTTAATCCCATCTCTCTCCCCCACCATAGTTTCCCACTACTGTCAATCATTTTCTTATAATATTACATTGAATGTTCAAGGTCCACTATAAGAGTGAGAACATGTGATACTCAGATCTTTGTTTCTGTGAGAGGTCACTCAGTATTATTGACTCTAGTTCCATCCAGGTTGCTGCAAAGTTCGTGATTTTCCTCTTTTTTATGGTTGCGTTGTATTCCATCGTGTATATGTACCACATTTTTTTAATCCAGTCCTATTTTGATGGACAGTATGATTGATTCCAGGTTCTTGCTATTGTGAACAATGCTGCGATAAACATATGTGTGCAGGTATCTTTTTGGTAGAGTGATTTGAGTTCTTCAGGGTATATTCCCAGTAGGGGGATTACAGGGTCATACGGGAGGTTGTATTTAGGGATTTTAGGAATTGCCACACTGTTTTCCACAGGGGTTCCTCCAGATTCCACTTCCACCAACAGTGTAGGAGTGTTCCCTTTTCACCACACCCTCTCCAGAAACTGTTATTTTTTGATTTATTGATAATTGCCATTCCGACTGGAGTTAGATGGTATCTCAGTGTGGTTTTGATTTGCATCTCCTTGATGATTAGTGAGGTTGAACATTTCTTCATGTGTCTGTTGGCTGCTCGGATGTCTTCCTTTGAGAAGTGTCTGTTCATATCTTTTGCCCACTTTATAATGGGGTTGTTTGTTTTTTTCTTTTCAGCACATTTGAGTTCCTTGTAGATCCCAGATGTTAAGCTTTTGTCAGACCTGGAGTTGGCCAATACTTTTTCCCAGTCTGTAGGCTGTCTCCCTGCTCTCTTGATGGTTTCTTTGGCTTTGCAGAAGCTTGTCAGTTTAATGAGATCCCACTTGTCTATCTTCTCTCTTATGGCCTGTGGGTTTCAGGTTTTGTTCAGGAATTGGATGCCAGCTCCAATTTCTATAAGGGTGTGTCCTGCATTTTCTAAAGTTCTTATGGTTTGAGGTTTTACATTTAGATCTCTGATCCATTTAGAGTTAATTTTTGTGTATGGGGACAGTTAGGGTCTTGTTTGAGTCTTCTGCATGTGGTCAGCCAGTTTTCCCAGCACCATTTACTGAATAAGTTCTCCTCTTCCCAGTGGTAGGTGGTGGAGGCTTTATTGAAAATGGGTTGGTTGAGAAATTGAGGTTTAGCTTCTGGAATCTCAATTCTATTCCATTGGTCTATATGCCTGTTTTTGTAACAATACCAAGCTGCTTTGATTATCGTAGCTTTATAGTAAAGTTTGAAGTCTGGTAATGCGATACAGCCTGCTTTGTTTTTTTTTGTTGAGGATTGTTCTGGCTATTCTTTGTAGTTTGTGCTTCCATATGAATTCCTGTATTGTTTTTTCTAGGTCTGAGAAGAATGTTGCTGGTAATTTGATGAGTATTGCGTTAAATCTGTAGATTGCCTTAGGTAGGATGGACATCTTCACAATGTTGATTCTTCCAATTCATGAGAATATTTTTCCACTTGTTTGAGGCATCTTTGATTTCTCTGAGCAGTGTTTTGTAGTTTTCATTGTAAAGATTTTTCACACGATATCTTTGATGAACATAGATGCTAAAATTCTCAACAAGATCCTAGCAAACCGGATTTAACACATCTCAAAAATCATCCATTATGACCAAGTAGGCTTCATCCCTGGGATGCAAGGCTGGTTCTACATTGGTGAAACTATAAATGTAATTAAATACATCAATAGATGTCAAAACAAAAACCACATGATTATATCATTAGATGCAGAAAAAGCTTTTGATAAAATCCAGCACCCCTTCTTGATAAAAACCCTCGAACATCTAGGCATACAGGGAACATACTTCAAAGTAGTAAAAGCCATCTACGAGAAACCCACAGAGAGCATACTCCTAAACAGACAAAAATTGGAACCATTTCCCCTGAAAACTGGAACAAGACAAGGATGCCCACTCTCACCCCTCCTGTTCAATATAGTATTAGAAGTCCTGGCTAGAGCGGTCAGAGAAGACAAGGCAATCAGGGGTATCCAAATAGGAAAAGAGGAAGTCAAATTATCTCTCTTTGCAGATGACATGATCGTATACCTGGAAAACCCAAGAGAATCTGTCAAAAACCTCCTTACACTGATAAAGGCCTTCGGCAAAGTCTCTGGATATAAAATAAATGTGCAAAAGACAATTGCATTTCTTTACACCAATAATAAACAAACAGAAACCCAAATAAAAAGCACAATTCCATTCACAATAGCCACAAAAAAATGAAATACCTTGGCATCTTCCTAACCAGAGACGTGAAAAACCTTTACAATGAAAACTACCACATTTTTTAAATCCAGTCCTCTTTTGATGGACAGCATGGCTGATTCCAGGTTCTTGCTATTGTGAACAATGCTGCGATAAACATATGTGTGCAGGTATCTTTTTTATAGAGTGATTTGAGTTCTTCAGGGTATATTCCCAGTAGCAGGATTGCTGGGTCATATGGGAGGTTGATATTTAGAGCTTTTAGGAATCGCCACACTGCTTTCCACAGAAGTTGCACTAGTTTACACTCCCACCAACAGTGTAGAAGTGTTCCCTTTTCACCACACCCTCTCCAGCAACTGTTATTTTTTGAGTTATTGATAATTGCCATTCTGACTGGAGTTAGGTGGTATCTCAGTGTTGTTTTGATTTGCATCTCCCTGATGATTAGTGAGGTTGAACATTTCTTCATGTGTCTGTTGGCTGCTTGGATGTCTTCCTTTGAGAAGTGTCTGTTCATATCTTTTGCCCATCTAAACAGCTTGGTATTGGTATAGGAACAGGCATATAGATCAATGGAATAGAACCGAAATTCTAGAAGCAAAATCTCAATTTCTCAACCAACTGATCTTCGACAAAGCCTCCACCACCTACCACTGGGAAGAGGAGAACCTATTCAGTAAATGGTGCTGGGAAACTTGCTGACCATATGCAGAAGATTGAAACAGGACCTCTATCTATCCCCATACACAAAAATTAACTCCAAATGGATCAGAGACCTAAATGTAAAACCTCAAACCATAAGAACCTTAGAAAATGAAGGCCATACCCTCATGGAAATTGGAACTGGCATCTAATTCCTGAACAAAACCCAAAATCCACAGGCCATAAAAGAAAAGACAGACAAGTGGGACCTCATTAAACAGACAAGTTTCTGCAAAGCTGAAGAAACCATCAAGAGAGCAGGGAGACAGCCTACAGACTGGGAAAAAGTATTTGCCAACTCCATGTCTGACAAAGGCTTAACATCTTTGATCTATAAGGAACTCAAACGGGCTGGAAAAAAAAAAACAGCCCATTATAAAATGAGTAAGCAACTTTTTAAGACTGGCTCCTTTTACCTAGCAATATACATTTTAAGTTTCCTCCAAGTCTTTTCATGTCTTGCTAGCATATACCGTTTTTAGTGCTAAATACTGTTCCATTGTCTGAATGTGCCACAGCTTATTTATCCACTCACTTACTGAAGGACATTTTGATGCTTCCAGCTTGGGCACTTATGAATGAAGCTGCCACAAACATTGTTGTGGAGATTTTTCAAGAACATGAGCTTTCAGTTCATTTGAATAAACACCAAGAAGTATGGCTGCTGCATCAAATGTTAAGAGTGTGTTTAGTTTTGTGAGAAACTGCCAAACTTTCTCTCAATGTATCTGTACCATTTTGCATTCCCACCAGCAGTGAATAAGAGTTTCTGCTCCTCTACATCCTCATCAGCATTTGGTGTTCTCAGTATCTTGGATTTTGGTAATTCCAGGAAGTGTGAAGTGGTTTTGCACTGTTGTTTTAATTTGGAATCCTTAATTACATATGATGTTGAACAACTTTTCATGTGCTTGTTTGCCATTTACATATTTTCTTTGTGAGGTATTTGTTCAGGTCTTTTGACCATATTTTTATTTTGGTTGTTTATTTTCTTATTGATAAGTTTAAGAGTTCTCTGTATGTTTTGGATAACTGTCCTTTATTACATGTGGCTTTTGCAAATGTTTTCTTCCAGTCTATGACTTGTCTTTTCATTCTCTTGACCTGTTAACCATTTGTACAACTGCATTATATGCATTTACATTTTTATGTCACCATCACCACCATTCCCAAACTTTTTCATCTCCCTAAACTGAAATTCTATATCCATTAAACAACAAATCCCCATTTCCTCCCACTAGCCCATGAAAACCACCATTCTATTTTCTGTCTTTATAAATCTGGCTATTCTAGGTACCTCATTTAAGTGGAATCAAACAATTTTGTCATTTGGTGGCTGATTTATTTCACTTAAGTATAATGTCTTCAATTTACATTCATTTCATAGCATGTGTCAAAATTTTTTTCTCTTGAAAACTGAATATTTCATTATATGTTTATAGTTTTAATCCATTCATTTATCTATGAACACTCTCATTGCTTCTACCTTTTGGCCATTGTGAATGATGCTGCTATGAATATGGGTATACAAATATCTGTGCAAATCCCAGTCTGATTAATTTTATAAAATAATTTTGGTGACAATTAAGTTAAATCTTTTGTCCAGTTGTTCACTCTCAATGATAAACTGAATTGTTTTCATTTACACATTCAGATTTTGTTTCATTTTACTATACTTGCCAGTGTTTACCCTTGCTATGTTATCATTATGAAAAATGTAAATGTTAACAATATAATGTAAAATTATATTTTGCCAAAGTGCTACATTTCTTTTTCTTTTAAAAACTATTTCATTTTTCCCTTACAGCAATTCTGCTTGAAGTTTACACTTTTTACTTTATGTACCATCATTCTCTGATTCTCTTGCTTAGAAGAAACAACTACTTATTAATTAAATTGCTAGAAACATTTCTGATCAGAATTTCAAAACCATTCTTGCACTGTTCTGAAGAGTATCCTGTGAGAGAGACAATGTATATATGTTCAGGCCTGGGACCTAAAAGGGAAGCAAGGATAATCAGCTGGGTTCTGGGTAGTCAAAAAGTCATTTTCAGGGAATAGTGGATTTGGGCAAAGATCTACAAAGTTAAACAGAGCAAGACCATAGGAAAGTGTTCCATCTGTAGAATGGTATGTATATGAAAAGTCATTTGGGTAGGTTTGATAGCACATGGCTCAGGAACAATGCTTTAGTGTCTGGAAAGATTGCAGAATAAGGCAAAACCTAGCCCCCTTAAAATGGGAAGATAAATGGAACCAATCAAGAAATTGGGAATGAATAATGCTCTGATTGAAATGCTTGTGTTCCGGCTCAAATTCATATATTAATACAATAATAAATTAAATACAATATATTAAGAGATGGAACCCTTGAAAATTGATTAGGTTTTAAGGGCAGAGCCCTTATGAATGAAATTAGTAAAAAAAAAAAAAAAAAAAAAGGCCCATGGAAGCCTACTTGTCTGCTTCCGCCTTGTCAGGATACATAGATAGTATCGCCTATGAGGAACAAGTGCTTACCAGACACAGCATCAGTTGGCACCTTGATCTTGAGCGTCTTAGCCTCTAGAACTGGGAGCAATAAATTTCTGCTTTTTAAAAAATTATCAGGTATTTTGTTACAGTAGCCTGAATAGACTGAGGCAAATTAAAAGATAGAGACTATTTACTTATCTGTCTCCACCATTGGACTGTAAGTCACATGTGAGCTGGTACAAGGTCTAAGCAAGGCCATACCAAAGCTAATGAAAATTGGGCTCCTTTTATTTCTGTTTCCTTAAAATATTATTGATTGAAGCTTGTAGAAGTGGGCTAAATCTCCAGGAGACATTAAAGTAACTCTGCAGTGAATGTTAAAGAAAACTACAGGGACAGATATTCAAGTATATATATTCCATTACATGATTTTTCTTTAATTTTTAGGGGATTAGGGTAAGCTGTAGAATTCTAGACTGAGAATGATTTTTATGCTCCTTCTACTTGAGCTTCATTTTCTGTGCAGATGAAAAAAATCTTCTTGTCTTATATTTGACAGGAATATGCCCCTACAACTTTACATATGCACTGAGGAAATGTTACAATTAAAATAATAGTTGTGGTTGCATTATTCTTAACTATCTATATAAAAAGAAAAGATTTGTGTAATTTATCATTTGTCTCATCTATTTTGAAGGATATGGACATGTGAGATATTTAGAATTAGGAATTTAGGAGCAAAAGTTGGAGAAAAAAAGAACAGATGTGAAAAAATGAGACTGGATTCAACATGTAATATGGAAACCATTTAGATTTTTAAAAGTTGACTTGAGTCATAAAAACAAGTAAGATTCTCTCAAGCATAACATCTAGTAATGCATTTAAATTAGCGAGGAGCACAAAACTCCATACAGGTTACCAGAAAATCATTAGTTATCTGTGAGAGATGGGTTGGGAAACCCCTGGCATGCAAAGAAAACACTTAAAACCAAAAGATTGAACCAAAAGATTGGAACTTCATGTTAGTAGAGGCAAACAATTTTAGGTAATTAGAAAACATAATAACCTCTAAGATTTTGAATTTGGAATCATAGTTTTAAAATGAGTTCATTAGATACTAGAAAAATTATATTATTGGAGGACTATTTTGAAAACAGGTTTTGCTTTAATATTTTTTGAAGTGAGATCTTGCAATAGTCAGAGAAAAATGGTGCTTACCTCTATGAAATTAAAATTACTTCAGACCAGTGGAAGGCAATAACAACAACAAAAATAGTTGAAGCTAGATGGAGAGAAGAACAGTCTTAGATTCTGGAAAAGCTATCAGTACTAGGGAAAACACTACTATTTTAAGCATTACACATAATCATACTGCAACTTTCTCCCCCTCCTATTAAAAACTCAGGGAACCTAAAAGTAGTCCTGAGAAGCCAATTAGCACACTTAATCCCTCTTTTATGTAGAAAAGATTACATATTTAACTTTAAAGAGAAAATAAAATTTTAAATCGAGGATTATCTCCAAGGTTTTTGATAACAAATTGACAGAAAAGCCAAGTTGAAGCTTGAGGCATTTTAGTGTCCTAGATAAAATTTTGACCTTAAGAAAAATTTCAGATTGACATCATGGTGTTCTATTTGATACCATAATTAAATTAATAGGAAATTGAACATGGGTAAAAATTGGTAAGAAAGACAATCTATTTGCCTACAACTTTTTTCTTAAAACATTCATCTAAATTTTATTTCAAAGTTAAATATAATAGTTAACATAAAGATTTTAATATATTTTATCAATTATTATTTAAATAGGGAAAAACCACTGACTTTTAATCTGGTAAACTCCATTCATGGGAAACCCTGGCCATTTAGACAATAGAATCACATTTTATAATCCAGGTTAAACTTTTTTCACCTACATGGAGGTAGTAACTTAGTAAAATTTCAGAAAAAAATGCAGAATAGATTCTGGGCGACTAATCCTAAATTGTCAAATATATATGATTTAAGTGTATGTGGGATGAAAACACATCTTCTTTCATTGACTCATTGATAGTTCTGTAAAAAGTTATGAAGTGTGGAAACTCTTCAGCCCTCTTATTAGGAGTGTGAAACTGGGAAAATTACATAATCTTTTGGTCCTAATAAAATGGACATAATCACATCTACTGCCATCATTTCATAGGGAGAATCAAATGAGATTATGTTGCAAACATTTTGCACAATTTTAGTATAGAAAGAGTTCAGTAAATGTCAATCACTGTTATTTTCTTTCACACCAAAAATCTTACCATGATTCACAAGAACTTGTGAACAGTACTTATGTTAATATTAAGTTAGATGGAACCCACCACTTCAGAAGGAGATAGATCTTAGTTACTTGTATGGATCCTCAGACTTAATTTATTCTTCAAAAGGGAAAAACAGATGAGTCAGGGCGAGTCTCAGCATGTCATCAGCACAAGTAAGATTTCAAATATAGCATTTCTACTCAATGACTGAAGGCCAGTTCTCTCACCAGAAACAAGACTGCTCTAGAATAGCTTATCTCCTTCAAGATTGCTAGAGACATAATTCTCATGTACTCATTTGTTCAGTGAACCAGCCCATTAGATGGCTGAATTTTTTTATTATTTTTTTACTTAATTTATGTACTTCATTTTTATATTAGATTCAGAGGATATACCTGCGTATTTGTTACATGGACATATTGTGTAGTGGCAGGGATTAAGTCTCAGGTGACCCATTCCCCCATAGTGAACATTGTGTCTTGAAGGTAGTTTCTGCACCCCAACTCTCCTTTCTCCTCTTATTGGTGTACCCAGTGTCTATTATTTTTATCTTTATGACTGTTTAGCTCCCACATATGAGTGAGAGCATGTGGTGTTTCGTTTTATGTTTCTGAGTCAGTTTATTTAGGATGATGATCTCCATGTCCTTGCTGCAAAGGACATGATTTTAATTGTTTTTTTTTATGGCTGTGTAGTATACCATGGTGTATATATATCACATTTTCATTATCCACTGATCAGCTGATGGCATTTAGTTCAAGTCCACACCTTTTCAATTGTGAAATGTGCATGATGAACATGCAGGTGCAGTTGTTCATTTTATATAAGCACCTCCATTCCTTGGGATAGATGCCTAGATGAGATTTCTGGATCAAATGGCAGATCACCTTTTAGTTCTTTGAGTAATTTCCATAACATTTTCTATAGGGGTTGTACTAAATTGCTCTCCCATTGACAGTATATAAGTGTTCCCTTTTCTCTGCATCTACATCAGCATCTATTTTTTTTTTAAATAGTGGCCATTCTGACTGGTGTAAGGTGATACCTCATTTGGTTTTAATTTGAATTCCCTGATTATGAGTGATGTTGAGCATTGCTTTCATATGCTTGTAGGTCATTTGTATATCTTCTTTTGAGAGATGTCTGTTCATGTTATTTGCCTGCTTTTTAATGGGGCTATTTGCTTTTTTCTTGCTGATTTGTTTGTGTTATTTGTAAATTCTGGATATTAGTCCTTTGTCTGATGTATAGTTTGCAAGTATCTTCTCCCATTCTGCAGGCGACCTGCTTGATCTGTTGATTATTACCACAATAGCTTTTCATACTCATAAGCTTCATAACATTAAAAGTAAAACATGTAATAGGTCAGCAATTGCCTACAAAACTTTTGTAGTCTCTTATGTTTTTCTGTCAACTTAGATGTAAGCAACATTGATACTTGTTCTTTTTTCCTCATTTACAGAGTGAAACGCACTCAAAGACAATTTTAATGCAATATGATTTCTCTCCCTAACCCAATTTCTTGTTTTTGCCTTCTCCCCAAACACTGTGCCCTCTGAAACCTCATTTCAAGATAAATTATTTTATATATGTATCCCTTTCATAATTTATTTTCTGTAACACTCAGTCTTAAAAAAAATCCTTGGCTCTTTCCGTAAGTATACCACACTTTTTTCAGTCCCTCTCTTCTTTTATTTTCTATACCTCTTAATTATATTGACTTTCATTGCTGCCTATGTACAATATATGCTTCTAAATTCTACTAAAAACTAATTTTTCAGGCTGTTAGTTGGCTGTACTAATCTCTATCCCATTTTCTTCATTTCTTTTCAACCATCTGCTGGCTATGTTTCTGCATTCATTCAATGCATTGTAATTTGACTCACAGTTTTGCTTTTCAGCTCAAACCCACCATCATACTTGATACTCTTTGTGCATCAAGACACATCTTTTTTCATGCTTCTGTGTTGACATTCACAACTTGGTCATAACACAGGCTTAGTTTTTCCTAGTAGCAATTCTGCCGTTTGATTCATTGTCTCTATGCATCCTGACATCCTTTACTTTTCCAAGCACACAACAACCCATTAATAGTTTTCATCTTTTAGCTTACCTAGAACATAGCATCTTAGTCCAAAAGCCTAATTTCTAATAAAGATAATGTGATTATTTCAACTTCAATCGGGGGACACCTTTGGTACATCAAATCACAGAAGTGTTGGGGATGGGCAGAATCATGTAGTAAAGAAGAGGTGCAGTTGTCTGAAAATAGTGATTGTCCTGAGGAGAAAGGAATATCTGCTACAATGCCACTTCTCTGCTAAAAATTGTTCATTTTCTCTTCTTTGTCACCTTCAGGAAATGTCTAAATTTCTTAGCATAAAATCTAAAGTTCTTCATTGTATGGTTACTGCTTCTCTCTCCAGTTGTGTCTTTTTCTCCTCTATTCTCCTATCATTTTTCTCCTCGGCAATATTAAATGCCTTTCAGATTTCAAATCACAATAGGTTTTCTTTTGCTTTGTGGTCTTTCCTTCTATTGACACTTTCTTGAACAGTGCCTTTAATCTAACTTCTTTGCATTGTAAACCCTTCCTTTTCCTTCCAGTTGTAATTCAAGTGGGGTCTTTTGAAAGTCTTTTGTACATACCTTTTTTCTTACCACCTTTCTGGCAGAAACAACCTGCCCCTGGCACCTTCGCCTTCAGCACTTTGTGCAACTTTCTATCATATCCTTTATCACACAATTCACAATTTTTAATTTCTAATTTTTATTTCCAGTAATGTATACTGAACTTAGTTTGATTGCATACTCTGAAGGTGGGGGTCTTTGTTTTTTTAATAATTATGTCCATAGCATATAGCAATAGTGCCAGCATTTGGCATACATAATACTCAGTAAACACTTGTTGAAAGGAAGGGAGGAAGGACAGAAGGAGGAAGATAGAATGACACATTATAATAATTCTGTCATCAATTGTGTATGGTATATTGCAATATGAAAAATTTCTGTCTTAGGAGATATAATATAAGCATATTTCTTTTAAACATATTTTTTATTATAAAATTGTGGGTTATAGTTAAGGGTTAGGTATACAAATGTGCATCATTCAGGCACCCTTGTTAATATAAGCATATTAGACAGTTTTGTAAACTTGGTCCTTTTTAAATTCATATAGTATGTGAATAAAAACAACTGCTCTATTGACTAACCAAAAATTACTCTGAACTATCCTTTGAGATGCATAACCATAGCCCAATAGCATTTCTCAAGGAACGAGAGCCACTAAATCAAATATCTACCCACTTAGTCATTCACTTGTTGTTGAAAATATAATGATGTCTGTTAAAACTGGAACAGGATTATAAGTAACAAAATAAATAAACATCAACTCTGACTAATAATTTACCAGAGAATAAAACTAGTAATGTAAATATCATGTGTTAAATAATATAAGAAAGACAAGAACTACAGGCATATATATATGTGTATATAAAACAACGTTATTAAACCCATCTATGCAGCTGAATTACCTCTTGACTTTATAAACATATAGGTAGATCCACAACAATCTTTCTCAACTTACTAAACCATCAACCTTATTACCACCAACAAAAATCCTTGAACTTAAATATAAAAGAAAAACCCTAAGCTCCCATGGATAACCTGGCATCTCCTTCTCTCCACTCCACTTTATTTGCATGATATATCAATATTTTTCCTATTTGGAATACCAATCTTTGCTCTGTCTCTATGGATATGTGATACTTATAACTGTCTACACTGTCTAGCTATGTACCTTTGAGAACCATCACAATCAGTTCAATACCCTAGTCTTAGTTCACAAACATTAAGCTTGTAACATCATTTCTCAGAGGATTACTGATCCTAGTTTTCGAACATTTTATTTCAAATGGACTTCTAAACTGCTGTTTTGGTGTCTCATTCATCTTCTTCATTAACTGGCAGAGTCCATCTGCTATTACTGATTCTGACTTACCTACATTTTTTCTATTTTTTCCTTGGTGTCATACAAAATGGCACAACCTGTATGATGTCTGCCAAAGAAGGGGCTTAAGGAGTATTATGAAAATCCCTTAATTACCCAGTGAGATGTTGACTTAGCAGATCAAGGATGCAGCCATGGGTGCCAAGATACAGTAACCCATTTATTCTCCAGTGCCAACTCATGTGTGAAAAGACTGCCTCAGTGGCAGCTGCCACCATGGGAGTCCCAAGCATTTATGCAACCACATCCTTCATCCTCCAAGGTATACCAAAAGTGACAGCACCATGGCAAAGGTAAAGCAAATGCCCTATTCAAAGTCAAAGAGGCAACAGGAGGTGCAAGGCAAGAGGAAAGGAAAATATCCTAAATTCAGAATGAGGTTGGCTCTCTTACTAACCAGCCACCTTGGATTCTGCTTCGTGAGACTTTCATCTCTACAGCAACCAAAGTTGGGGTAATGTCTCTTCACCTTCTGTAATACTAAGAGAAGGCTGCTCGGTTAAGCTGTGCTCAGTCTTTGAAATGCATACATACATACAGAACAGATGATGAATTGTGTGGCTATAATCTGTCCCTATTCTATAGGTATCTCTATTCTATCAGTGATGATAACACTAAAAATGTTTTGTGTGTTCTCTTTTTGTTTATTTATAAATAATCATGACAATCTTTCCAAATAAAAATGATAAAGAATAATTAGAATTTTCAGGATTAATATCTCCGAAAAAAATCATCTATGATGGTTTAAGAAAAATTCTATGTGTTTTACTGGAAGTACCATTTCACAAATACTGCTAACAACTTGCTTTTTTTTCAAGCAATTAGCAACATAATAGATAAAACTGGCATCTTTACTGTTTGCCTAGACAGAGTGTTTTATATATACACATATATGAATATATATAAGATATATATACATATCATAGAGCACACTCACACATATATACACACATGTATATCTATTCTCAAAACATCTGATACATTGAAATTTTCTTTATTTAAAATTTTGTTTTTATAAAATACTATTTTCAGTGTAAGGCATAATGTTTTAAGAAGCATTAATTTAAAAATTAAAAGAGAAAAAAAAATAAATGCCTGCTGTTTTAGGTCATTAGGTTTGTAGTACTTTTCCTAGGCAGCCCTAAGAATTATACATCCATCTAAATGGTGAATGTTTTCACAAATAGCCACTTAGGATGGCAAAAGACAAAGAGTCCTGAGTGCTATAGGTATATACACGGGAGGTACCTTGGTGTTATAAGGAGCGATCATTTCCTGATGACCAAATTAGGGCAGGCTTCAAAGTAGACGTAGCATTTGACTTTGAAGGATGGATAACATTTTAAATTGAGGAAAATGCCAGCTCTTGCCCTTTGTCAGTCATAGATATTGATGCCTCCTTTCAAAGGCTTCATATCATCTACTTACTGAGATTATTCTGACTAAATATGAACAAATATTAAAAGTGCTATTTCTAGCAGATGTTGGAGGAGAGGGAATCAATCTTGCTTCCTTGAGCCAGGTTGCTTGGAAGGAGCCATGGACTCTTGTGAAATTCTTAAACTTTCTAGAGCAATCTTCTCTCATCTCCTAGACTTGATCCTATAACAGGACTTCTGTTTTGATATCCTGACTTTTAATTTATTTTCACTGCCAAGTCTAGAATCCCTCCTTGAATCCTAGCTCATTTGTCTGACACTCAGACACCATATAGATTTTTGCTGGTCTTTTTCATCAGGAACTGGACTCTTTTTAAAAATTCACAAACCAGGTGATGTAGGGATCAAAGGGAGGCCAAAACTTTACCTGTATAATGACCACTTGTAAATCTAATCTTCAATTTTACCTCACATCTTTAAAATTAAATTTTAAAGACATCACATTTGCTAGAAAAGTTCTACTCCAAATAAGAATAATACCTTACTCCAAGCATCTTCATTGTGAATATGCTTACCCAGCCAAAGATATTCCCATCTTAATCATCAGAATCTATGAATTTCTTTTGTTACACAAGGGGGAAATTATTATTATATAATTAAGAGTGCTATCATCTGGCCTTGAGATGGAGAGATTATCCAAGTGGACCCAATTACAAAGGTACTTATAAGTGAAAGAAGTAGGTAGGAGAGTTTGTGTCAAAGTGAGCAGCATGAGAAAGACTTGATTATTGCTGAATTTCAAGATGGAACAGAGTCACAAGGTAAGGAATGTAGGTAGCTAGGGAGAGATTCTACCTTAGAGTCTCCAGAAGAAATGCAGACCTGCTGTCATCTTAATTTTAACCCAATGAAATCCACTTCAAACTTCTGACCTCTAGAACTGTAATAAATTTTTGTTGTCTTAAGCTACCATGCTTGTATTAATTTGTTACAGCAGTAATAGGAAATGAATGCACTGTCCTTCTATAGAACAGACCTTAGAATATCAAAGATAGTTTGTTTTGAGTTTGTGTTCTTCATGTTCTCTTGGCTTCCTGAAATAGGGGAAAATATAATTTGTAGTTAATATTATGGGATTTGAAATCCAACAAAGTACTATCTGGATGATCCCTAACAAATAACATGTTTTCTCTGTGCTCAGTTTTATTATCTGTTTGATGAAGATTATGCTTTCCTCACCAGGTTCTTTTGAAAATTAATTGAAATAATGTATGTAAATTACTCATCTCAGTTCATAACAGTGGAAAAAGTTATGAATTATTCAGGATTCTTCCACTCCCTTGGTTCCAGAGGCAAGTTCTCCTATCAGGTTATTATAGTGATATTAGATAACAAGAGTAGAAAAGTAATTTAAAGTCATGTAAGAAAGTGTCTTCATCACATGCTCCTAAGGAAGTAGTCATTTAAATTTAAAGTGCTTTTTGTTTCTAAAGGAATTTGTCTAGCAGTCCCAGTACAACCTATGGACACCTGAAGAAGTAATGAAAAAGTTTAGAAGTCATGCTTCTGCCAAAAATAAGGACTAAGAGTCAAGGTTTTCTTGGAATATGGGAGTAAAGATTTCCAGTAATGGTAAAGCAGATGGATCTAAATTGAAAGCATAATAATCAGAACACCTATTGTTTTTCTGGAAACATCTTGTCCACCTACCTGAAAGTAGTTATTCCTCTACCCCAGAGCTAGAAATATGAGTCTTTAACAATTTGGAAACTATCTTATACTTGATGCTTTTTAAAAGGCTTTTTGAAAGATCTCTTCTATGTTTCATTCTACTTCCTGACCAGCACTTCTTGATCCTGTGGGGGAAAAATTCTCACTCTTCAAGAAGTAAATGAAAGAAAAACGAGTGATGTTTCATTTCAACATAGAAGATACAGACCTCCCAATTAAATCAACACAGGTGTGTTTTTGATAGCATCCATTTTAGCAAGTGTGAAGAGATGTCATTTTGGGTTAGATATGCATTTCCCTGATGATTAGTGATGTGGAATATTTTTTTCATATACTTTTTGGCCATTTATATGTCTTCTTTGAAAAAATATGTCTCTTCAGGTCATTTGTCTATTTTTAAATCAGGTTTGTTTGTTTTCTTTCTGTTGGTTTGTTAGAGATTCTTGTATATTTTGGATATTAACACCTTTGTAGATACACAGTTTGCATATATTTTCTTCCACTCCCTCCGTTGACTCTATTTTTACAATTGTTTCCTTTGCTGTGCAGAAGCTTTTCAGTTTGATGTACTCACTTACTGATTTTTACTGTTGTTGTCTGAGTTTTTTGTGTCATATTTTTAAAAAATTATTTCCAGGGCCAGTGTCATCAAGATTTTCCCCTTTGTTTTCTTCTAGTAGTTTTACTGTTTCAGGTCTTACATTTAAGTCTTCATTTCATTTTGAGGTGATTTTTGTACATGGTGTGAGATGAAGGTCCAATTTCATTCCTCTAAATGCTTCATTCCTCTAAATGTTTTTCAAACATTATTTTTTTAAAATGACTATACTTCCTCCATTTTGTGTTCTTAGCACTTTTTAAAAGATTAACGAATGTAAATGTGTGTATTTATTCTGGATTTTTTATTTATCTATATGTCTGTTTACATGCAAGTATTATGCTGTCTTGATCACTACAGCTTTTTTTTTTTTTTTTTTTGAGTTGGAGTCTCACTCTGTCGCCCAGACTGGAGTGCAGTGGCCGCTTCCAGCCACCGCAGCCTCGACCTGCTGGGCTCCGGCGATCCTTCCGCTTCAGCCTTCCAAGTAGCCGGAATTACAGGCATGCACTACCACGCCTGGCTGATTTTTTGATTTATTGTAGAGATGAGGTCTCGCTGCCCAGGCGGGTCTCGAACCCGCGGGCTCAGTCAATCCACTCACCTCAGCCTCCCAAAGGCGCGAGATTACAGGCTGAGCCACTGAGCCCGGCTGATCACTACAGCTTTGTAGTATACTTTTAAATTATGTAACATAATGTCTCCAGCTTTTAAATTATGTTTTGTTTTTTACTCAAGATTGCTTGGGTATTTGGGGGGGTGGTTGGTTTTGTTTTTGTTTTTTGGTGGTTCTATATGAATTTTAGAATTTTTTTTTCTATTTCTGTAAAAAGTACCATTGAAATTTTTATTAGAGGTTGCATTGAATCTGTAGATTGCTAGGATAGTATGTATATTTTAACAATATTAATTCTTTTAACTCATAAATACTGAATTATTTTTCATTTATTTGTGTCTTATTCAATTCTTTAATCAATGTTTTATAGTTTTCAGTGTACACATCTTTTACCTCCTTGTTTTAATTTGTCCCTTAGTATTTTATTCTTATTGTTAATATTGTAAGCAGAATTTTCTTAATTTTATTTTCAGAGAGTTTGTTGTTAATGTATAGAAATGCAACTAATTTTTTTTCTGTTTTGTATCTTGCAATGTTACTTAATTGGCTTTTTAGTTCTAAGAGATTTTTGGTGGAGTATTTAGGGTTTTATATATATGATCATATCATCTGCAAACAGAGACACTTACTTTTTTCTTTTTTCATTTGTATGTCTTTTTTTCTTGCCTAATTTCTCTGGCTAGGACTTCCAGTACTATATTTAACAGAATTGGTAAGAGTAGGCATCTTGTCTTTTTCCTGAGAAGAAGATTTTAACTTTACACCATTGGGTATGATGTTAGCTATGGGCTTGTCATATATGGTTTTTATTTGTTGAAGTACATTCCTTTTATACCTAATTTGTTGAGTCTTTTTCATCATGAAAGAATGTTATATTTTGTCAAATGTGTTTTCTGCATCTATTAAGATGATCATATAATTTTTATCTTTTTTTTGTTAATGTGATATATCGTGTCTATTGATTTGCAAGTTCAACCATCCTCACATGCCAAGAGTAAGTCTCACTTTATGAATGGTGTATGATCCTTTTAATGTGCTGTTGAATTTGGTTTATTTTATTTAGAATTTTTTATCTATATTTATTAGAGATATTGAGATATAATTTTTCTTTCTTGTAGCGTCCCTGTTTGTCTTTGGTATCACGGCAATGCTAGCTTTGTAAACTAAGTTTAGAAGTGTCCCTTTTTCTCAAATTTTTAAGAAAACTTTGAGAAGAATTGGTGGTTGGGCACAGTGGCTCATACCTCTAATCCTAGCAGTTTGGGAGATGGAGGTGAGAGGATTGCCTGAGCTCAGGGGTTTGAGACCAGACTGAGAGACATGGCAAGAACTCATCTCTACAATAAATAAAAAAGTTAGCACCTGTAGTTCTAGTTACTTGAAAGCAGAGGCATCACCTGAATCCAGTGAGTTGAGGCTGTGGTGGCCATCGTGTGCCACTAGATTCTAGCCTGGGTGACAGTGAGACTCTGACTCAAGAAAAAAAAGAGACAGAGAAGAATCAGTGTTCTTTCTTTTTTTTTTTTTTTAGTTAATGTTTGTTAGAATGAATCAGTGGGTCCCAGCTGTTTCTGAACTTTTCTTTTTTGGAAGACTTTTGATTATTTATTTAATGTTTGTACTCATTATGGGTCTGTTCTGTCTTTCTATTCCTTCAAGATTTACTCCTGGTAGGTTGTATGTTTCTAGAATTAATCCATTTCTTCTAGATTATTCAATTGTTGATGTGTAATTATTCACAATTGTCCCTTATAACTCTTTGTATTTCTGTAGTATTAGTTGTTATACCTTGTCTTTTATTTTTAATTTTATTTATTTGTGTTTTCTCTTTTTTTCCTCAGTCTAGCTTAAAGTTGTCAATTTTGCTAACTTTCTCAAAAAATAACTCTTTTATTGATCTTTTCTACTGTTTTCCTAGTTTTTATTTCATTTATTTCTGCTCTAATTTTTAATATTTTCCTCCATCTGATAACTTTGAACTTAGTTTGTTTTATGTTTTTCTAGTTTCTTTAGGTGTAAACTTAGTTTGCTTATGTGAGGTCATTCGGTTTTTTAATGTAACTGTTTATCACCATAAACTTCTATCTTAGAATTGCCTTTGTACATCCCATACATTTTGGTATGGTGTGTTTCTATTTTCATTTATCTCAAAATATTTTTTATTTCCCTTTGGATTGTTTTCTTTGATCAATTGGTTGTTCAAAAATATATTATTTAATTTCCACATATCTATACATTTTTCAGTTTTCTTCCTTTTATTGATTTCTTGTTGGGAGCCAGCCACGGAGGCCCACTGAGTGTTAGGGATCAGGAAGGGCTGTTAACCCCGAGACTACTAGGATGCGTTCGGGAACTATTGACCCCATTTCCTCCCCCTTTCTACTCAGCACTAACCAGATTAAGCTCCTGTGAGCTCAAAACATAAAAACTCTGAGACCAGGACAAACACAAGTTAACTTTAGAAGCTCATTGCTCCCATTCTTTCGCAAACTACAGTTTTGGGTTTCACACAACTTATAATTTAAACTCGTGTCACATCTAAGAGCCTTAGTATTGGTCACAGGCTTCTGGGTCATGATCTTAGGATTTATTGAAGGTGTAAATTGTAGAATATAGAAGACAGCCATTTTGTTGAAAGAATGCGGTTGAGTTACTTGCAGGTAGCCAACTGTAAACTTTGGACTGGGCCACATTCCAAGCATTCTGGGATGGGCCACTTTCGTTTGTAAAGTAAATACTTAAGCTTCTATAGAATTGTTTAACTTGGCATAAATCAATCAGCTTAGGATGAAAAAGGTTTATAGAATATGTCAGTCACAGATTAGATTATCCTTTGTTATAGGATTTTAAGATTATCATATGAAAAAGGTTTAAAGGCAATTATTGATTAAGTTTTCATGGATTAAGGTTTCTGGTGGGTGGGGGACGCCCCTCCCACATCTGACTTTGTGTATAAAAGACCTGTTGTAATTCCCAATAACACACACATCGCTGCTGCACTAGACGGAGTCCAGTCTCTTTCTTTCTCTCTCTCTCTCTCTTTCTCTCTTCTTTCCCTCAATCGCCGACGCCGTCTCCACCTTTGGGGTACCCTGAACCTGGCTGGAGCTGGACTCTGGCAATTTCTAGTCTCAAATTGTTGTGGTCAGAAAGGATACTTGATAAAATTTCAGTCTTAAATTTGTTTAAACTTGTTTTATGGCCTAGTATTAGATCTGTACTAAAGGATATTTCATATGGGTTTGAAATAATTGTGCATCATTCTGTTGTTAGATAAATGTTCTGTTTATATCTGTTAGGTTTAGTTGGTTTATAGTGTTGTTCAGGTTCCTTATTTCCTTATTGAATTTCTGCCTGGATGATCCATATTTTGTTGAAAGGGGGGCATTGGCCGGACTCAGTGGCTCAGCCTGTAATCCCAGCACTTTGGGAGGCCAAGGCAAGTGGATTGCCTGAGGCTGTGGGTTTGAGACCAGCCTGGGCAACTTGGTGAGACCTCATCTCTACAATTTAAAAAAAAATTGAATTGTAGCATGCACCTGTAGTTCCAGCTACTTGGAAGGCTGAGACTGAGGAATCGCTGGAGCCCAGCAAGTCGACGCTGGGGTGGCCATGAATGTACTGCTGAACTCCAATCTGGACAACAGAGTGAGACTCCAACTCAAAAAAAAAAAAAATAAAGGAAGAAAGTGGGAGTATTAACGCTACTACTATTATTGTGTTGCTATCTATTTCTCTATTCAGTTCTGTTAATATTTGCTTGATATATTTATGTGCTCCAATACTGAATGCATGCATATATATAACTGCTATATCCTTTTGATGAATGTCAGTTCATCCATTTGACATAAGATAATGATCTTCTTTGTTTTTTTACTATTTTGTTTTTTACTATTTTGACAAAACAATATCATGAGGGAATGGTAATGCAAGTGATATAAAACTGTCCTTCCTACTTTTTCAATTTGTCCTATTTTTTAAAAAATTATGTTTTTTATTTATCTATATGTCTGTTAAATTTCTATGTTCCCAGATACTGTAATCACTCATTTGGATTCCTTAGCTCTTGGTAAGGTATTTTAATGTGTGGACAGTTGTTCAAATTGATGTTTTTATAAAGGACCAAGTCCTGAAAACTCTTCTTTCACCATCTTGCTGATATCACTCCTTCATAGTTGTTTCTACTGTGCCAGATAATTTCAATAGCAGAAGTGTTTGTGAGTTATTTTATTTCCTGTTTTTTTAGTTCTTACAGTGGATGCCTTGTTTCTCTATGTGTACTTTGTTTTCTTTTCAGAAAATTATTAGGAGGAATAATTTGAGGTTCAGGATAATTATACATCCTTCTAGAAAGGATCTTTGTGACTTCTTCCAGGCTTTTAAGAGGGTATCAATTCAGGATCAACTTTTGTTTAAACTCTGTGCTTGTTATAACCAGATGACTCAAGTTGGAACAAAAATTGGTTTACTTCTGATTTGACCTTACTATGAGGATATAGCCCTTTAGATTCTCCTTCTATATAGGAGTGTTTCAAAATCCTTACTTAGATGAGCCTTGCCACCCTCCCCCACCCCCGAAACCACCAAGCTACAAAAGCCACAGTTAAGTTTCACAGATGCTACTTTCAAATGGATAAATAAACTTCAGGAAAAATCAGATTTGAGTTCTAGGTTTTTCTCTTCAGCTTTTTTTGCCTATTCCTACATTTCGACTAGGTAAATCTCAATTTTAGATTGCCCAATGTATCTTATTGGTTTTTTGTTTTTTTAAGTTTTTGCTTGTTTTTGCTTTCATTTTAACATTTCCGTCAGCTCATGACTTTTTTATTCAAATACATGACCTCAGATATGTATGAAAAAAAAGTTCAGAGTAAAGAGTGCTAAAAGATGAGTTTAAGTCCTATTAGTAATTGTTACTTATCTTTGCGGAATCTGTCTTTTCTCCTTTTCTTTTTTGTAGTTTTTTCAATATTTACTCATTTTTTCATAGTTTATATTCTTTTCATAAGCAATTTTATTTTAAACATATGGACAATTGTATACCTAATCCTGAATTGTACCCCACATCTTTAAAATAAAATATAAAAACACTTTTTATAGTTTCATAATAATACATATATAGGTGTTGTATATAATTATATTACCATGATCACAATTATGTAAGCAGAAAATAAAAATTGAGAAAAAAACTCTCAAAACATTATTACTGTTTACCTAACTCTATATTGCAGGAATGGTAGTGCCTATCAAAAAAACACATTTTTATGTTTGCAGATTTTCTCCAAAATGTACTTACTGCTGCTTTAATTTTAAAGAACAGTTAACCAAAAAGCAATGCATACAGTTCTGTGTACAATAACAATATATTTATAGTTGTGCTTAGGAAATTTTATTTTAATTTACAAGGTCATGGGTAGAAATTGCTTCAGAGAAATTTTCAAAGCTGTGACATTATTTTAGTTGAGTAATATTCATTGCTAACGGTACTCTGTGACTGCTGTGTGGAAAGGGAGTTCAGATATAGGAACCATAATAAAGATACCTTCAGCAATACGAGATAATTTCCTAAATTTAAATAGGAAGAAGAATAGAATTCTCACATAGGTTGAGGACAGAATGGTCATACTAAAATTAAGGGATATGAAAGTCAAGGCAGATTGAAAAGGATTGTACGTAGTCCTCACTTTGACTACAGTTTATTTCTTAAGTTGTTTATCATTATCTGGTGGAAGAAATTTATGAACTAGAACTTATTTTGCATGCAAAGCCACACAAAACCCAGTTGCTAGAGCTGTCATAACAAAGTGCTGCAGATTGTGTGGTTTAACCAGTGGAAATGTATTCTCTCACAGTTTTGGAGATTTAAAGGCCAAGATTTGGTTTGCCAGTGGATTTGGTTTCTTCTGAGGTCTTTCTCCTTGGTTTGTAGATGCCCATCTTCCACCTTTGTTTTCATGTGGACCTACCCCTGTGCACATGCATCCCAGGTGTCTTTTGTGTGCCAGTTTCTCCTTCTTTTAAGGACACCATAAGATTGTTTTATGACCAGCCTTAATACTCTTATTTTAACTTAATCACCTCTTTGGAAGCCCCTATTTCCTATTTTCAAATACAGTCACATTCTGAGGTACTGGAGGTTAGAGCTTCAGCATATTAACTTGGGGGAGAGGGAAATAAGCCCATAACAGCTCACCTTCTGGAAACCCCTAATGCTATGTTCTTCTTATGTGAAGAATACATTCACCCCCATTTCAATAGCCCAAAAATCTTAACCCATTTTATCATCTACTCTAAGTCCCAAATCTTGTCTAAATATCATCTAAATTATGTGTGGATGAGACTGGAGGTATTATTCATCCTGAGGCAAAATTTCTCTTCATCTGTAAACCTGTAAAACCACACAAATTATCTGCTTCCAAAATACAATAAGTGAGACAGGTATAGGATACGCATTCCCATTCTGAAAGGTAGAAATCTGGGGGAAAGAAGGGGCTACCAACCCCAGGAAAATTCAAAACCTATCAAAGAAAATTCCATCAAATGTTAAGGTTCAAGAATAATCCTCTTTAGCTTGATGATCTGCCCTCCAAGCTCACCAAGGTAATGGCCCCACCTTCTGGACATACTGAGGTGGCAACTACACCCCTGAGGACCTGGGTGGCAGCCCTACCTTTCAAAACTAAGAAGACAGCTTGTCCCCCTGCCCTGTGGTAGGAGTGGCAGCCCTGATGATCTCTAAATTGTCTTCAGGGTTATTCTTCCCTTCTGAAGGTTAATGCCTATTTGCAGCCAGATAGCTCTATTATCCTATCCTGTAGAGTCCAATAGCTTTTCTTCATTTTATATCAACTCTTTTTCCTTTAGTCTAAGCTGGTAGTGTTTTTGTTGGTATAAGCTCACCTCTACTTCTCATTTGTGTTGGGAAGGCTGATTATATCCCTGAGTAATAACTCTAATATTTTTATCAAATGATTACCCAGTCACATCCTTGGTGTTCTTTCTAGAATATGCTTTCTTATTTTATTATTATTACTTATTTATTTATTTGCAGTATGAACAGGATGAGAATTTTCCAAAGGTTTTAATTTTGGTTACTTTTTGCTTAACAATTTATTTTCCTATTATTTATGTCTCTCCTCTTGCATTTACTATAAACAGTAGGAAGAAACCAATATCTCCATTACTTTGCACCCTCAGTAGTTTGCTTAGAAGTCTCTAGCTAAATAGTCTAGTTCACTACTTTCAAATTCTAGCTTCCACAAAATACTGGAACAAAAATCAGTCAATTTCTTTGGCACTCTATGGCATCAATTGCCTTTTCTCCATAACATGTTTCTCATGTCCATCTGAAACACATCAGAAGCACCTTTAACATCCATATTTCTCCTCACAGTTTATTTAAGGCAATCTGGGCTTTTTCTAACATGCACCCCCAAAACTTTTCTATCCTCCATCTATTACCCAGTTCCAAAGTCACTTCCACATTTTGAGGTATTTGTGACAACAGCACTTCACTTCCTGGTACCAAAAACTGTACTAGTTTGCTAGGGCTTCCATAACAAAATACCACAGACTGGATGTTTCCAAAACCAAAAATTTATTTTCTCACAGTTCTGGGCTCACAGACTAGGTTTCACAAAGGCCTCTCTCTTTGGCTTACAGTTGGTGTCCTTCATATCGTGTCCTCACATACTCTTTCCTCTGTGTATGTACATCCCTGGTGTCTTTTATGTATCTACATTTTCTCTTCTTGTAAGGACATCAGTCAAGTTAAATTAAGACCTACTCTAATGATTTCATTTTAACTTTATCACCTCTTTAAAAAACCTGTCTCCAAATGCAGTGACATTTTAAGGTTCTGGGGGTTAGATATCTTCAATATATAAATTTTGGGGAGACACGATTTAGCCCATAACAAAGTTAATTTTATTTACACAAAAAACTTTGAATAGACTGGGCACAGTGGCATACTCTTGTAATCTCAGTAATTTGGGAGTCTGACACAAGACTATTGCTTGAGCCCAGAAGTTCAAGACTAGCCTGGGCAACATAACAAGACCCACTAAATAAAAGTTGAAATTAAAATTAAATAAATTTTTGAATATTTGTATTCCTAGCAGCTTTTTATATATGTTTTAATAAATTTAATATATTCATAAAGTGAAATATAAGAAAAACTTTAAGAATAACTCTTTGGAAAATTCTCGTAACTTAAACCAATTGGCAAGAAACAAAATAATAACTAAACTACAATCCCAATTTTCTTTAACAACTTAGACACATACATTTATACATAAAAACATAAGAAAAATATGAAAATAACAGTGGTTATCTCTAATTGGCAAAATTGCAGGGTATTTTTGTGTTCTTCCTTATACTTTTCATGCTTTTTCAAATTTTTACACTGAGAGACATCACTTATAAACTTAGAAAAATATGGATTCTTATTAGAGATATGAGGAGATTGTTATCCGTATGAATCTTTGGTTGTAATCAACAGAGAACAACGTCATACAATTTAGGCAAAAAGAGAATTTATAAGAAGGCTCTGTGGACCTGGAAAATCATAGATGCTGCTAAAATACCAGGCCATAGAAAGGTCTGGAGTTAGGGCAGCTCTGAGGAACCTGGATAACAAGGAGCCAACTGTCAATTTTATCAGTGAGTCACAGTTGAGATACCTGATCTCTGGCTATATTTTCCATCCTGGCATACTATTCTGTTCAAGATTCAGAGTACTGGGAAGAGACTTGGATTGTGCTGGCTTGGGTCTTACATCCAACTCTGGTAGTAGGTAGCATACTTTGCTAGTCCCACTAAGACAGAAGGCCATTTCGAAGACAGAATCTCCAAAAAGAAATCAGGGTAATGTTATCAAGGGAAGAAGGCCTTCAACAATAAATCTCCACTACAGAGTTAAAGCAAGAAGTATATTTATATCTATGCCACGTAGTCATAATTAGATTTCAATTTTAATAGACCATACAAGAGCACTGCCTTCATTATATATATACATATATATATGTATATATATAATCTCAATATTGAGTTTCATTGGAATATCTGCGTGCCATAGAACATAAATTCTATTTAATTATCAGACATTTTAATTATTAAAGTTAATATGTCATACAGAGATTCTGTATGATTCCTTTTCTGAATTTAGTCATCTCAAAATAAAAAATTTGATTGTAATGTGTGTCATATTTTGCTTCTTCCTTTGTTACTCTTTAAAAAAATATAGTCTCAAATGTTATTCTTTTGCTAAATTTTAATTTTATTTTAGAATCAGAGGGTACATATGAAAAGTTTTTACATAGGTATATCGCATGATGGTGAGATTTGGGCTTCTGATGAGTCCACCCTCTCCCTTGCCCCATGGTAAGCTTGGTACCCAATGGATGATTTTGAATCCCTTATTCCTTCCTCCCTTCTTCAGAAGTGTCCAGTGTCTGCTGTTCTCATCCTTTTATGTTGTTTCATATTTAACTAAAATCAGATTCCACTCTTAGTAAGTTGACAAGGGTGTCAAGATGACAGTTATAACAGCTTCACTTTTTCTCACAAGTTATTAATACTATCCTCAAGACACACATCTTTAAATTGCCTGCAGTATTTTGGACCAAATATTGACTGCTTTTTTTTCAACTTTATAAGTGTTCTCTTATAACTGCTTTAAAAATCCATAATAGTAATCTATTTCTCATGTTGAACCTGTCAAAATTCTTCAATCTCTAGTGTGGTGCTTTAGAAAAATTCCTTGAAAGGTCTAAATAATTTCTACAGATTCTTCTTTGTTTCCTTAAAAATATTATTTTAAGTATCTAAAACATCAAATATGGTTTATACCTACAAAAATATGAAAACAGCATTCTCTTCAATGTATATAAAAACTTGACTTGCAGCTGTTTTTCCAAGTATGAAAGTAGTTTCAGTGATTTAAAATGCCTACAGCAGCATAATTTAACAGGTTGTAAAGTGGGATTTGGCAGGGAAACTTAAACTTCTTATGTCTCTCTGTCTTGTGAAGTGATTATGGATACTAACCAAAAGAGTGTGTATTTTTTTAGAGTACACTATTTTAAAGGTCATGTAGGAGAAATGTCATAGATAACAAAGTCCAGATGTCCAAAGACCAACTAGCATTAGCATTTGGAAATAATGCAGTTATCAGCCAGGGAAGGACAGTTAACCCAAAATACCACCAAGACAAATAGGACAACTCAATTCATAATAGTTTTGAAACATAACACAGCAGAGATTTCATACTTTCCTTATTCCGTTTCAAAAGTTTGTGTTATACTGGGTTTTTCTTCTCATTTCTTCTAAACAACTTTACCTTTGAAATCCACAACAGACCTTAGAAGAAGTGAACACTTCTCCTTTTAAGGCACCAGAATAAGCAGATACATGGTTATATCCTAATGATTTGTTTTCCCAGATTTGGTTCCAAACACTTTGTTGAAGAGAATCATAATGCAGGCAATAGGAAACCATGACTGATAGACATCTGTGTTCTGTTGAAAATTCACCTATATTGTGCTAGGTTGGTTTCCCACACAAAGAGAGAAAATAGCTGATTAAAGTAAGCATTAGCTTTAGCATTAAAATGAATATTTCCCGATTCTTCATTTGATTCTTGATCTGTGCTGCATAAATATAGGATGCTGCATGCTGTAATAATTCCATATTTCTTAAACCCAAGGTTATATATTTGGCCAATATTTATCAAGGGCAAAATATTCATGAAATATCTAGGGGAAAAAGTCACTATCCAGTGCCAATGTCTATAGGTCAGCAGTTTCATATTTTAAACCAAAGTCTTTTCACTAATACATATGAAAATCCTCTAAATTCCCAAGGAAAGTCTTTCCACCAGAGTTATTTCTGTGACTGTCTGGGAGGAGTAAAGATAAAGTGCTCTACATGATCCTATGGGCTCCAACAGCTTCAATTATCACCTCTGTAGGGATGATTTCCAGATCTGTGTCTCTAAACCTATGTCCCCCACTTTCAGGACCATATTTTCAGCTGCATCCAGGCATCTCCGCCTGGGTGTCCCACCGAGCCATAACACTCAATGTGACTTTCCCTGTCTCTTTTAATGACATAATTATGTCCCCTATTACCCTAGATTGAGAACTCAAAGTCAGTTTTTTTATTTACCCATTTATGGTTCTTTCCCTATATTAAATTAACTTCCATGTTTTGATGACACGCCCTTAAAAATTATTTTTACTTTTAATTTCTATTTTCCCTGATACCATCTAGTTTATTCCAAATCATTTTGAATTGGTTGACTTATAACTAAATAATGCAGAATTTATTTAATTTGGCATTGAATCCTAAACAAATAATGTGGACAATCTTTATTTTTTATTTTAATTTTTGCTTTCTAAACCTTTCTTTATTTAATACCTTACCAATAACTCAGTCATTAGTTCATGTATTCAAAATTATGTTTTGTTGTCTAGTTTCTATAGCTAGAGTATATGGTTTCTGTTTTCATAGAGCTAAAAGTAAATGAATACATTATTTCAGATCCTTATACATACTGTGAAAAAGTCTTAATATGTGATTTGATAGGGAATGACAGTGTGCAATATTTGATAGAGTGATCAAGGAAAGCCTTCCTGAGTGATCAGAAAAAGTCAGTCATATAAATATCTGAGGGACAAGCATTTTCAGAAGTATAAAGCAAAATATCAGGATGGGAAAAGTATGGCATGTTTAATAAATAGAAGAAAGACCAGTATAGTGAGAAATTTCTTGAGCCCATAACATACAGGTATGAGAAACATTCACAAAAAAAGATATGAGGATAATTCTTGTGGAGTATTATAAGTCATAAATAAATGTTAGCATTTAGGCATCAAGTTGAAAGTTTTTGACATGAAAGTGATATAATATCAACAGATGAAACTAACTACTAGGTGAAGAATGATTTCAGGGACTTCTGAGTGTAGAAGGCAGATTAAATGTATACTGAAACTCTTCCCTCTACTTCAGTGGTGAAAACCAATCCTGTATATTTTAATTTTAATAGTCATATCCAAAACAAGGAAAAACAATTATTTCTGAATTTCACTTCTGAACCACAAATTAAACACTTGATTGTAATTGAAGATATGCAGACATGAAGATGTGGGACCAGATAAAGCTTGTTACCAGGTCATTCATATCCTATAATAGATAGACCCTGCAACACAGTTGAGGATTATTGGTCTATAAAACACCATCACAATCCCCTGAGATGAAGAATAAGTGTTTCTTTAATGTATTCTCTGCATACCTATTAGCCTTCTTTCCCATTACTCCCTCTAATTACCACATATTACAGACAGATGCAAGTACTCAGGTTTCCAAACAATTCCTGTCTTTTTGCAATTACCTTTCTCTATAGAATACCTTATCACATCTCTTATATGAAATACATAATGTATCATCTCTTACTTATACAAATAAATCTTTTACAACTGTTATGCTTATTGTTGAAGCATTACTATAAGGCAGCTCGATAATGGGTGTAATGTAACTTCTTGCCCTATACAGTGAAATCTGAATCACTGTCATCCACTGAGATTGGGTGTCAACAGCATAATCCTTCTAACTATATCCTTCATATAGTGAACCAGAACCTATTGGCAAGTAGCTAGCTAGTAAAAAAGACAGAATTTCTTTTGACATTAATTGTAAAGATTTTAGCTTGGTTATCACTAGCTCCAGTATACCAAGATTTAAGATAAGCATGCAATGTGGAGATAGTAAAGAAACAAAGTGAACTACTTGAGAATTTTGTAAGTGTTTTGTAATGAACTGTGATTATTTTATGAGATGAAAAGCAGATAGAAGAGTGCCTGGAACTTTTATGGGCACATCTCTACGATCACATCAGAAATCTGTCATTTAAATGCTTACCTTGTGTGTGTGTGGGGGGGTCCTCCCACCTTATCCTCCCTAGCAGCTAGAACTACAGCTAGGTGCTACTATGTCCAGCTAATTTTTTTTACTTTTTGTTGAGTCAGGGTCTTACTATTTGCAAAGGTTAGCCTCGAACTACTGGCCTCAAGCCATCTTCCCACTTGGTCTCCCAAAGTATTATAGATGTGAGCCACTGCACCCCGTCAATGGTACTTTATTATTTAATTAGATTCACGGTGTTGCAAATATGACAAAGGTGATACCAAACATGTCTGACTATCTTAAAGATGTCTACTGATTTTGGGGATGGCCAAAATAAAAGGAAAAAATTATTTTAAGGCAGTCAATTGTTGTGAAACAAAATTCATATTATTTAGCAGATCATAAAAGATCATTTACTACCCGACTCAGCAAGCTGCAGTTTGATTTCTCGCTATTCTCTTCCCCATTCTCCTCTATCTAAAAGGACTACTGCTCACTCTCTTATGTCTTCTAGCATCTGGCTCAGGCCTGAACATAAAGCAAGCTTTAAATAATTTTTTATTGTTACATTGATAGTTGCTTTGACCTGTCCAGAGCTATATTAATTCCACAGGCTTTAAGGGAGATTTCCCTAGTCCCTAGGACTTTCTTCATGGCAGAGAAGGTGTTAAGAATGGTTACCTATTTTTTTCTCATCTTTTCAGAGTTAAATGCTTGCTTTGTTTTTATGTATACTGTGGTGGTGGTGGTGGTGGTAGTGTGTGTAAAGGGTTGTGTGCATTTACTTATTTCTTTTTCTTTTCTATTTGTATTTATTAAGTCTTTGCCAGTGGGGTAGTAAAAGCAGAATTTGAGCGAGAGAAGTCTTAGGAAAAGGAAAGGAAAAGGAAAAAAAAAACATTTTAAAGAGATATCTGTGGGAAGTGGTTAACTGTAACTTTCTCATTTTGTATGTGAAAAATATCTTCTGGCTCTAAAATCCACGAGTAGTACATTTGAATGCACATTTCTAGTGGAAAAATATTTACCACTTCATACACTCTCATTATGTGCTTTATACTCATAAACTAAATACACATGCTGTGTTAGCCATGGTCCCCAGATAAACAAAATCAATAGGATGGATGGAAAGATCATAGATAGATAGAAGATGATAGATCGATAGAGGGATGGATAGATAGATAGATAGATAGATAGATAGATAGATAGATAGATATTCTATCTATCTATCCATTCATTTGCCCATATTATTTGTTCATTTTATCTGGGTAATCCTAACTAATACAAATAAATGACTTAGTTCATAAATATATATTCTATATCTCTCTGTTTATCTATCTATCCATCCATGTATCAATAGATTTATTATAAGGTATTGGCTCATGTGATTAGAGAGGTTTAGTGGTCCCCAAATCTGCAAGCAATAAGCTAAAGACACAGGAGAGCCAATGGTAGTTCTAGTTTGAATCTGAAGACCTGAGAACCAGGAGAACTGAAAGTGTAAATTTCAGTTTAAAAGGCAGTATGCTGGAGACAAAGAAGAGCTCATGTTTCAATCCAAGACTGAAGGCTGATAAAGATCAATATTCCAGCTAAAAGCAGTCAGGCAGAAGGAATTCCTTTATACTCCTGAGAGAGTCAGCCTTTTTGTTCTATTAAAGGCTTTGACTGATTAGATGGGGCTCACACACATTGGGAAGGGCAATCTGCTTCACCAGTCTACCAATTCACATGTTAAACTTATCTTTAAAAATCTTCACAGACACACACCAAAATAATATTTAACCAGATATTTGGGCACCCCATGGCCAAGTCGACACATAAAATTAACTATTATAAGTCCACCCCTTGTCACCTCAGCACTTACACTTATCTTAATAAATCATGCTTACTTTCTAAATAAAGATAATAACAAGGCCAGATTTCTCTCTAACATGATACAATTATAATGTGAACCGCATAAAAAGTACTAAGCCCTCCCCAGAAAAGGGAGCAAATTCCTAGAGTAATATTTTTCTCTTTGATATTCCATAACTTTAAAATTATGGTATAAAATTAACAACACTTAAAAATACTGTGAAATAAAGTTAATACATCATATGCTGCAAGATCAAGGAGTAAGAGAGCAAAGAAAACAAAGAGATTCACTATATATAAATGTACATACACAAATATTCAGAACACAGTAAGAAAGAAATTATCATGGACATTCTGGTTCTCATTTTTGCAATAGGTCACATGGTTGTAGCTGTTATTTATAACTCCTTTCTTCTACTATCCTTTCAATATTCCCTTTGTCTTCTCAAGAACATTAACTGGCTATGGTTCTTTATCTGGTGAGGTGACCCAAACTTTCATTCCTGAAAGTTCTGGATTATTATTAGTCCTGTTTGAATTGGGTTGTTGTACTTTTCCACTGATTTTAATCAAAAGTCAAGGTAACAACAGGGATATCCTAAGAAATCTCCCTATTTAGGATAAATTCTTCTTTACCTCCATTGTGGATTAATAGCCCAATTTCTAGTCAGGATCAATTACCATAGCTAGCACAGTAACTCCCTTCTCTGCCTTTTAACTTACAGGTATGAGAAGCCTGGAGTGGCTGGGTAACATTCTTTTAGTTCAGGTTCCCTGGTGAATGTATTTCTCTCTTTGGAGATATGCTCTTAGGCCAGTATAATATAAGGTTGCAAGAATAGGAAATAATTTTTTTCTAATGGGACACTAGGAGTAAGTGAGTGATACTACTCCCATTTCCATTCCTTGATTTCTGGACCCATGAATCCTGACTATGGAAGAAACAGTGTCATATATTGGCTGCTGACAAAGAGTGTACACAGACCTCTGGAGACCTCTGTCTCTTTCCTGCAAGATATTGCCAACTAGATAGAGCTGTAACTGCATCTTCAAAGGCCACTTCATGATTCTATTAAACCAGCTGCTTCAGGATGGTAAGGAATATGGTTAATACCAGTAAATTCTATGAGTATAGACCCATTGCTGCCACACTTTTTTCTATGAAATGTATTCCTCCATCAGAATCAATGCTCTGTGGAAAACCATGATAGTGGATAAAGCATTCAGTAAGTCCATGAATGATAATTTTGGCAGAAGTGGGGAAGGTAAATCTGTATCCTAAGTGCCTATTCCCATAAGAACAAAACATTGTCCTTCTATGATGGAAGTGGTCCAGCGTAATCAACTGCCACCAGGTAGCTGGCTGATAAACTTGGGGAATGGTGCCATATCAGAGACTTGACATCGGTTTCTCCTGCTGGCAGATTGGGCACTCAGTGGTAGCCATATTCAGTTCAGCCTTGGTGAATATAAGCCTTTATTGCTAAACCCATATATAATATCCATTCCTACTACCATGGTAACTATGTTCATGAGCCCATTGGATGATGACAGAAGTGTCTGTGAAAAGCAGCTGACTAGTATCTACAGTCATTTTATTTACTTTTTTAATTAAAAATCCTCCTTTGTTAAAGTTTCCCTTTACTTAGCATTCACATGGGACACAAATATGTTTTTCACCCATTTAGAAAGGTCTAGCCACATATTTCTTTCTTAAGTTTCTTTGTCACCAGTTTTTGAATCATGTTTCTTTCAGTTCTCTGTTCAGCCAAACCATTGACCACAGTACATGAATTAGCACATAATTGCATATTTGACCTTTTTTCCCCCCCAAACAAAGTGAAGAACCAGGTGCACTACTGGAATGATTCCCTTTTATCATGTCCTTCAGGAATGTCCCAGAAAGCAGCACTATTTCTATAGCTGTTTACTTTGTGGTGGTGCCTGCATATTGTGCAGAAACGTCTGCAACCCAAACCCAAGTTTTTTATTTCTTTCTCTGTTAAATGGTCATAGGAAACTTTTCACGAGGCCATAGATGCAAATTGGGAAAGAGAAGACAGTGTAATAGGAGTGAAAACATGGGTATTTGAACCACTTCTTCACATTACTGTCTTGTACGTTTAGGGTTTGCTCAAGCCAGATCATGAATATACCTCTTCTATTTGATGATAGAGTGTTTCCATGTAAGCCAAACAGTATGGTTCAATAAGACATAATATCCAGTTAATAATGTACTCACATGGTAACTTGCTGGCCCATGGTTAAGTGTTCTGTCTCTTGTATGGCCCAGTAGCAGGTTAAGAGCCGTTACTCAAAAGAGGGGTAGTTATCGTCAAAGGATAGCAGGGTTTGGATTCAAAATCTTAAAGTCTACACTGATATTTACATACAGGGATCTGCCAAAGCCAAAGTGCATCTGTCACTGACACTTCAAGCACTACTGGATCCGCTGGGTTATATGGCTCAAGTGACAGAGCAGCTCGCACAGCAGCCTGGACCTGTTACAGAGCTTTTCTTATTCTGATCCCTACTCAAAACTAGCAGAATTTTTGTTACTCAGTAAGTGGGCCAGAGTAACATATCCAGATACAAAAAATATGCTGCCTTGTATAATTAGTCAGGATTCTTCAGAGAGAGAGAATCAATAGAATATGTAGAAATAAAGAGAAATATTTTTTTATGAGCGATTTGCTTACGTGACTGTGGAGTCTGAGAAGTCTCATGGTTTGCCATTCACAAACTGTAGGCCCTGGACAGTTGATGGCATAGTTTTAGTCTTAACCAGATGACCTGAGAATTAAAGGAGCTAATAGTATGTATCTCAAGGTGAGTCTGAAGGCCTGAGAACCACGAGTGCCTATTTCCGAGGGCAGGAAGAAATTGATGCCTCAGTTCAAGCAGAGAGCAAATTCATCCTTCCTCTGCTTTACTGTTTTATTCAGGCCACTGATGTATTAGAAGACATTCACCCATTTGGTGAGGGCATCCTCCTTTACTCTGTCTACTAATTCAAATGCTAGTCTCTTCTGGAAACATCCTTACAGACATACTCAGAAATAATATTTCACCAACCACACGGGTATTTTTTATCCCAGTCAAGTTGACTTATAAAACTAGCTATCACACTTTCAAAATCTGAAAAGACCCACTGGGCATTGTGCTTCAATTTTGGTTGCAGCAGGGGCCAAATGCAACAACTTATTCTGCACTTTTGATGGGATATCTTGACATGACTACACCACTGGACCCCTAGCAATTTCACTGAGGTAAAAGGCTTGTGAAATCTCACTGGATTTGTTTCCCATCTCTTGACAAACCAATTTCTCACCAGTAAGTCTAGAGTGGTTGCTATTTCTTGCTCACTAGGTCCAATCAGCCAAATATCATCAAAGTAATGGGCCATTGTGATATTTTGTGAAAGTAAAAGGTGATCAAGATCCTTGTAAACTCTAATTATATTTCCAATAAAGTGGGGAGAAAATATTTGCAAACTAAATTATGACATAAGGCTAGAGAGTTGACATATGCTTGAAGTAAGATGGTGAAGGAATATTGCTGGCCTTGCTAGCTAAACACAAACAGGTCTGGTGGGTCTTGTTGACAGTGTTGAAGAAAAAGCATTCACCAGATCAGTAACTGCATATCAGGGACCAGGAGATGTATTAATTTGCTCAAGCAAAGGAACCATGACTGATACTATAGTAAGTGGATTCACTACATGCTTAAGCTTGTAATAATTCATTGATGCCAGGCTCGGTGGCTTAGCCTGTAATCCTAGCGCTTTGGGAGGCTGAGGTGAGTGGATTGCCTGAGCTCGCAGGTTCGGGACCCTCCTGGGCAACTTGGCGAGACCTCATCTCTACAATAAATCAAAAAAATTAGCCGGGTGTGGTAGCGCACGCCTGTAGTTTCAGCTACTTGGAAGGCTGAGGCGGAAGGATTGCCGGAGCCCAGCAGGTTGAGGCTGTGGTGGCTGGGAGCGTGCCACTGCACTCCAGTCTGGGTGACAGAGTGAGACTCCAACTCAAAAAAAAAAAAAATTCATTGACATTCTCCAAGATTCATCTTTTGTATGCACAGATCAAATAGTCTAATTGAATGGGGATGTGGTAGGAATAGCCATCTCTGCATCTTTCAAGTCCTTGATGGTGGCACTAATCTTTGTAATCCCTTCAGGCATGCAATATTGCTTTTAGTTTACTGTTTTATTAAGTAGACACAGTTCTAGAGACTTCTGCTTGGCCTTTTCTGCCATAATAACCCTCACTTTAACAGTAGACAGTGAGGCTGCGAGTTCAACTTATGAGATTCTGCATTTGATTTTCAGCAATATCAGTCCTGTGACTACAGAAGGTAAGTATTTCCTTGAGGGCACACATAGAAGAAGCTTCCAGGTCATTTATGCAGTACTTATGCTGGGAATTCAAATCCCTGAGGTCATCCTCTTCTTTTCCCAACTTGTCCAGAGACAATAGCAGCAGTCAGATAATTTTGTTATATTCATTAGTTTGCCCAAAATTTTTAAAAGTGTTATATACCCACTCACTCAGGTCCTTTTTTTATTATTATTTAAATGGTTGGCTAAGAGCATCAAATGGTGAAGTTTGAATTATTGTGCTCTCTTATTACTGTAAATAGAAGCCATTAGTAATTTTAAATCTGAGTTAATTATAGAGTCAATTTTAGAAACCCCAAAACTAATTAAGAAAACATATCCTTAAAATTCTGTTCCTCTAGAACCACTGTCAGTGCCAAAATTTAGTCCAAGTTGTCTAGAAAAAGAGAATGAAGAATATATATACTAGAAAATGCCAAATTCTAACTCATGCAGTCAGGCAGAAGGAATTCCCTCTTACTCCCAGGAGGGTCAGTCTTTTTTTTTTTTCAAGTGTTCAACTGATTAGATGAGCCCCATCCACATTGCGGAGGGCAATCTGCTTACTCACTGATTCAAATGTTAAACTTATCCAGAAACATTCTTACAGACACAATCAGAATAATGTCTAATGAAACATTATCCTAATGCTCAGTCTAGTTAACATGTAAAGTCAAATATCACTTGTTACTGAACACAAATATTTTGCTCATGAGAAAAAATAAAAATTTCAAATAATTAGGTCAAAATGCTAAAAATTATTTTAATATTTTCTTTATAATTTATCTAAATTTTACTTAATTAAAATTTTTCACAAGTCTTTCTTTGGAGGCCCATGACTAGAATATCTTTGCTTTACATTTGCTGAAATTCAACGCTTTTTTCATGTTTCCAATTGTATTTGGTTTCTTATACGTCTGTCCTCCTGTAATATTTATTTGGACTTCCTTTAGTGTTCAACAACAACTTGTATTTTGGTAAAGATATAGAAATATCTGTGTATTGTCTATTTCTCCCAATAAATTCTTTAGCTTTCAGTACTGAAAAGTTGTTCATTTTAAAAATCTTAATCATATATTTTATTTAATTCAATATGTCAAAAATAATTATTTTAAAGAGTTATTAATTATAATCCTCTACTGAGCAAAATGAACTGTTGTAATCCTGCTAAATGTTCAACAAATGTTTGTTGAGGTGAATAAAATTGCTTAAGTAAAATGAGCTAATCTCCTGTTTTTAAAAAATGGAAGAATTTACCAAGATGAAATGGATCATATTTAAAAATCACCTACTTAGAATTTTAGACACATATTTTTCACATTAAGGGCTCAGTCCCAATCTCACATTTCAATTTCACACATACACACAGCACAATTTCCTGACTGAATGTTCTAAATTGCAATTCTCTGGGAACTCTGTCACAGGGTCTCTTTTCCCCCATAGAGTATATCTTACAAAAAAAATCCACATCTGAAAAGTGAGTCCACCTGTGCAGAAAGAAAACCACCATAAAATATGGAAATTCTATTGCTATTTTTAATTGCATTCTTGGTACACTAGGAATAATGACTTCACTGAATCTTGCAGAAAAAAACACTTATTTCTCTTTGAGAACTTTCTTCCAGAAAAGAATAGAGTCTGTTAATCAAATAGTTGTCCAACAATGGTCTGAAAATATATTATTGATAAACATTTGCAAATGATGTAAAGTAGTAATTTTGAAATAAAAATGGTCATAAATGTGTGATGATGGACATTAAAAAGTTGAAGGACTAAGAGGCAAGTGAGTTTGAGCAAAGAATTTCAACACAGTAAATTAGAAATTTTTTTATGCAACACAATTTTTGGCCTTAGAAAGTTTTTTTGCCTCTATTTTTCCTAAACTGTCAACAGCCTCCAAAGTTCCTTGAGGAAATATTAAAATTATCCTAGATAGGTATATTTTGGGGCTGCCAGTGTACCGGATATGGAGTTGCACTTGTTAGTCTTAGAGAGAATGTAATGTTTGCTGGCACCTCAAAGAAACCAGATTTAAAATTATCACTGAAGATTTTAGTGATGGATTGGTTTGCCTTGTAGAGCAGAGGAAGAGTGGCACCATGGGTGGGTGGGGAGATCTTGTAACCTGTGGCTTTGTCCATCCGGATGAATGGTACTGTGCTGTTGTTGCCAAAGTCTCGTTCTATGTTCTGGGTTTAAATAAGTCTAAATAAAAATAAAGTTAAACATGCTATATTACACTTAAGCAAAAATATTTCATACTTTACTGTGGAACATAAAGCAAATTTAAAGGAAGATAGGTCTATTCAAAAAATTTTAATGTTGGAGAGAGGCAACTTGAAGTCAGCAAATCAGCAACAGAAGTATTCTCTAGCTTTTCCAGGATAATTAAAATGGTTGACAGAAGGAAAGATGACCCGAAGAATTTTCCTGATTTTTACTTAGGAAAAAAGACTGCCATTGCTTAGCAGCTAAGAAACTATAGACTATAAACACCATGAACACAGAAGCCTTATTTCTTCTGTTAACCATCATATGCCCAGAACCCAGCACAATGTCTTACATGAAGGAGGCATCCAAAATACTTGTTGCAAGTTTGAATGGGTGGAGTTATCCACTGTGCATCTATGAACACACTCAGAACCTTGGCTACTCATGCCTTTTAAAAAAGACCAAATTTCTGTCCTTTAATTTTACTCTTTGATATTTAGCTACTAAGATTTTAAAAAAAAAATAAATAGTATAAATGTAAGGTGAGGAAGGTAAATTTGGGATATGCTGTCATTGTCAATGACAACCTGGCTCTTTACAATCTCAGGAGACTCTTCTAGGTATTACTTTCTTCAGCTATAACATTAATAACTTAGACAAAATAATCTTTTAAAAATTCCAGTAAAATTTTTCAATATAACTTTGTTTTCTTTTGTGCAAGTATTGATTTCTCCTTTCTCTTCATTTTATTTCATAATTATTTATCTTTTCTTCTAGATTCTTCTTTATCATTCCCTATTCTCTTTTCTTTCTCCCCTGACAAAGCATAGGTCTCTCCTTTTTTCTATATATAACTATAGATATATAGCATATTTCTATAAATGCATAGATATAGATATAAAGTTATATCTATAGAGAGAGAGCTCATATTTACTAAAGGTAGACCTCAAATGTAATTTTTAGGTACTTTAATGGGATTACAAAAGTATGAGACACTTGCTTTTGTACTTAAGTAGCTGAGTAAAGTCAGAAGTTGCTAGATGTTTCCACTTCAGAAGAGTTCATAACATTAGTAGATAAAGTGATCCCTAGAAATACCTTGAAAATTGTGTGTCACTACCTCAAAGCTGAGAGCCTTATGTCAATGTCTAATATCACTTTTATAAATTATATATCTATCTTTTCCTTAAGAGGAAGAAAAAAGGGAGAATCCCAATTAGTAAGTGTTTACCCAATAATTTTTTCCTCAGTAGGCAAATATCTAAGACACACTGAAATATTATACCAAATTTATATGGTATTTTGTAAGCTGATAATATAGCTTTGGTTATGTACTGAAGAAAGTAGGTTTTTGGAACTTTATGTCATGGTGGCTAGAGACAGATTTCATTTCTTTGTTTTTTGCAAGAGTCCAGCTCTCATTGGGGAGCTAGTTATGAGCTGTGCCTGAGGCTTCAGCAAAGCCACAGCCTCTAGGAACTTCTCGAGCCTGGCTTGGAACTCTTGTCAGATGCACTTTTTCATTACTCATTATGACTGAAAAAAAGTTTAGTATGAAATATATTGCTAAACTGAAATCATAAGTTTACTGACAAAAGAAATGTTTATTACAATAATCCAATTCAAAAAACAACTGAAAAAAGAACAGAAAATAACTGTTGACCATAAGAAAAAAATATATTATTTCGCCATTCTAATTTTCTTTATTTAAAAACAAGTTTTTTAATGAAGAAATTATACATGCTCAGGATTAAAAAAAAAAAAAAACCACTACTGACTTTCATTCTTGGTCTTCAGAGGCAGTTATTATGAACATTTTGTGTTTATATTGTTCTTTTTATGTGTGTATATATCTTGCTTTCAATTATTATGCTTTGACATTTTTTCATAGTGAAAACTATAGATCTATCATATTAGTATTTTTCATAAAATTCATTGAATGATTATGCTATAATTCCCTCAACTAGTCCCTTTTTGATGGACAGCAAAATTTTCTCCAATTTTTATTAACATAGAAATATTGCATAAAACACCCCTGCATTCATATCTTTGCCTGCTTAAGTTAGTAAATATATATTTTTTAAGTCCTTACAAATGGAACTGTTTGATCCAAGAGTATGTGCAGTTTAGAATTGTGGTAGATGGTAGCAAATGGTTATTCAAAGGGAATGTGCCTATGGACATTTCCCCATCTACTCCAATCCTGGGTTATATTGCACAATTAATCTTTTCCTTTCTGAATAATGAGGACTTGGAATCATATTGTTTTAACTTCCATTTTATTGGGAATGAGGTGGCACACATTTTCATGTGATTATTAACATTTCTTTTTCCTTTCCTGTGGATTCATAATATGAATACATTTATAATTTTCAGAGCTCCAATGAGTCTTCTTAATTTCTACCAAGTTTCTTTATTAGCTACAAAAGAGTCTTAAAATAAATTGCATGCCCTCCACTACCACCACCACTCCTGACCAGTAGTCCAGAATCAGAACATTGCAGACTCATGCAAGAAAAGTTATAGGAAATAGAGGAAGGGATGGGCTGAGGGAGAGAGAGAGAAGAGGGACAATGGAAAGGCACCATTGGGTGGTATAATTTTGCATTCCACATCTACTAAAAGAAGATTTTTAAATGTCCTTGTCCATCAGTATGGGAGACTGGCAGCAATTACTGAATTTTCTGTGGCTTTCACTAATCCTCATCATGCAGGCAATAGTAATAGGAGAGTTAGAACATCAAGAACTCTATAATAACATCGTAGTACTGCATTGGATTTGCAACCAAAGTAAGTTTATTTCTCCATGTCCACCTTTAACAGCATGCTTGTAAATAAATAAGGAAAATACATTCATTCCCGTATCTCCTACTTATCTGTTTACTTCTGTAGAGATTATACACTGAGGAGAATGACTTCAATCACTGAACTCTCCATCTTGCCTATGCGAATTGTTGAGTGAAACATGACAGAGAGGTAGGTTTTCATAAAATGTATTTTCCAAACATGAGTTACTCTAATGTCACTGTGACTGCTTTTGCTTACAACACATTAAATGGCATCTCCTCATCTTATTTATGTGTCGGGACTATCAAGAGCCAAAATTGAGGAATCATACTATAAAATCAGTCCCCTCACTTTATTGCCACTATGTGAGAAGGGTTTTCCATTAATCTTTCTCCTTTTCTAAAAATAAATAAATAAATAAGAACAAAACTGACTTTTTTATCCATTATGGTCGATTGGTCATTATCTTATCACCTCTTGCCTCATGCACTGCTCACTTAGTTGCGCTGAAAGTAAAAATACTTGAGAGAAGTAGGGCTGATACATGGAAGAGAAGTGATGATAATATGGAAGGAAAGGGAATCTGAAGGATGTTAAAAATGACTTTAAAAAACAGTACTTAACCTTTTTATCAATAAGGAAGAAGCTCAAATTTTCCCTCTGTGGCCATGGAAGGATTATTAATAGATTAGGTACAAGGAAACAAGTTCTCAGTGAGGAACCACCGCCAACTCCATGGCTCCTGGGGCAAACGCAAGACAAGTCTCCTGATCAGTAGAGCAGCTTGTTAGTGATGAATAAGGAAGCACGTTCTCCTCCAATTTTGTCTTGTGGCCTAGAGGTGTGTCTTCTTTCTCTGACATGATGGGGTTTAGGTGCCCATAAAAGACATGTGAGTTTATGAATGTGTAAGAAGAATTTCAAGCTCATGGGTGTATACACTTAAAATTATTTTACCTTATTTGCCTTAATTTTTTCCCACTATTATTTTTTAAGAAAATCAAACAGGTATGTATGTTTAATGCAGTATGACATGCTGGGTATGCAAAAATCTACAAATACACATCTATACATCTGCGGTTTACAATCTAAAGCTGCACCAATCTTTGACAAAATCTGGAGTGAGTGTTAGGAGAAGTATATTTTCATTCACTGTAAATAGCAAACTACCCAGCAGGCAGAGGAATGAGTTGGCAGCATTTTAATAATTTTATTTACCTCGAGAAAACAAAGTAACAGGTTTCCATTGAATAAATATGATTCTGTGTTTACTCAATGACAAAAATAAATTGAAAAAAATTGTTTTTTACAAATCTCAGAATTACTTAATCCATCTTGAAAAGAGAGTTCTTACTTACAATAGGATTTGGGACTTTTTTTTTTTTTTTTAAGTACAGTGGAACCTAATCGTTGATATGTTTGAGCAGTAAATTTCCTTTGGTCCCTATTTTAGTCATTTCCTGCATTCCATGAACAGGATATGGAAGGAGTGGCTGTTTCCCATTTATCTAATATATCTCTAACCTTGGAAACTAAGGTTAAATTCAACTCCATTCTTGCCCATGGGCTGACAGACGGGAATCATTCAGCTGTGGCATCCACCCACTTACTTATTTTGTGGGACATTATCCTCTCCAGATGTAATGGGTAAAAGGCTGGAGGAAAAAAAAAATCTGTTTCACTCATTCAAAAATACCTGAAATTTCTCTAACACGAGCAAAGAGAAACTATAACTAGCTTTCAAAATGGTATTATGCAAATATTTATTTTCCTATCATAAGGCTTATCTTCTAAGGTAAAATTTTATTGTTTAAATGGTTAACTAATAATAGTGTAATAAGAATAGCCTTTACTTCATGTATGAGGGGGAACTCAAAAATCCTCAGAATTATCTTTTGGAGCGGGACCCTTTGTAGTACAGGCTTTCCCTGTTAGGTAAGTGTTCTTCTAGGAACCTATTGATATCAGTATACAGGATAGCATTGGTGTGAGAGGCTGCATTGGGCTTCAGCAAACTCTTTTTTGGAGATTCTTTCAACACATTTACCCGTTTTATGGTGGTGATTTAGAAGCACTCCTGCCCACACCATGCTGAGCGTTCAGCAGTTTTTGACTGAAAATGGCATAACCCCCATGCCCCACCCTCCCCATTCACCAGACCTCACATCAAACAACTTTTATTGTTTGTTTGTTTCCTGAGATGAAAAAAACCCTACAAGGGACACATCTTGCTGATGTGGAAGAGGTGAAACAAAAAAGTAGCAGAAGCACTAAAAGACATCAACATTGAGTTCAAAACTGTTTTAGACAGTGGCAAAAGCATTTTGATAGGTGTATTGCATTAAACAGAAGTCCTTTGAAGGTGACTTAAGTTTAAATGTGTAAGAGTAAATACACAATTTTTTATAAATCAATTCTGGGTTGTTTGGGACCCGCTCTCATATGATGATGACCTTATTGATCTTGCTACACTGGGCCTGTAACTTGGATTATAGTCTAGAAATGAGGCAAGTTGGGAATTTTCAAATCATTATAATTTAAAGACAAAAGACGTAAAAATAACACTTAGCTTGAAATAAAAACATTTGTAATAAAAGTGTGAAGAAGAATTTGTAATTTGACACTAAACATCTATGTTCATTCTAGGGGCAGGGTACAAATAGAATAATAAAATAAGGATTAAAGGCACAACTGTTTCCAGGACAAATGACTTGAAGAAGGCTTGCTGCATTTGCCATTGTTCTGTGGATGGCTAAACTTTTCACTTCTTGTAAATAAGAAGAAGCAACTTTCAGTTTTCTTACCAGTTCCATCACATCAGCTCACCCTCAGAAGGACTGTCTCTTGGGAAATCTAGTGATTAACCTGGGGTTCTGGGAATTTGCTTTGCTAGCTGGTAGAAACATCTAACTTTGGATATTTGTCCCTGAGTATAAATGGGAAGAATAAAAGGTTAGGTACAAATAAAGAGATGGAAGCTTAATGATAGTGATTTTTTTAAAAATGTCATTATGGACAAATCCTTCCGTTTTATAAACTTTGCTAAGACCTCTCTTTTATTTTCTACTTGCTTAAGAACTAATTGCCTTTCATAGTCTCTCATGCTTGAATTCTAGAAATAAACCTTAAAATATTATTTAGGAGAAAGAGAACACCTAAGTATAATATTGAAACAAACTGACAAAAAGCACTCTCACTCCCGAACTGAAACACCAAAAGAATTTGCAGGCTATCAATCAGTCCTCAAAATTCATGGACCATGGGTACACTATGAGCTTGGGATGTCATCTGTCCCTTTGTTCTCTATCTTCTGCTCTGAAAGGAGCCAGAGTGGCCATGTGTCTACAAGGTTATTTCTTAGAGACAAGAGCAATGTAGATCAGGATATATTAATAAACCTTTTAAATCTCTATGGAAGATGACTCAAATAAAAATATCATTAAAAATGTGCATTTAGAATTAAAATCCCAAAGGATTTGGAAGACAACTACTTTATAACCAAATGTAAAATGAAAAGAGAACCAAGAAAAGTTTGCAAAAATAAAGGATTCCTTACTGAAATATGCTAAGGTTAAAAGTCATTCACATTTTAATCAAGGAATAACCATAAATGGTGTCTTCTGAATTCAACTGTCTTTACCTCATAAAAATATTATAGGACACTCTTAGCAAGTAGAGGTAGTGGGCAGAAAGAAGTAAAGGCCTATCCCACCTTCTTCTCTCAGTGATGAGAAGTTTTTTCCTTGGAAAGTCAGAAGACAGAAAAGAATCTTCTGGATACTATGTTTACACAGAAAAGAATCTTCTGGATACTATCTTTTAATAGTTGGGATGATTATTTAATGTCCTCAATCTCCATGCAGACTATCTCACCAATATTCCATAAGCAGATTGGTGAGCACTGATCCCATGCCCCTATTTTCTTTTATAATTAAATTACTTTTTCTATTAAGCATGAGGAGTATTTAATAATAATCATTTTATATATTATTTATCATTATCTTTTAATTATTCATCTAACTACTTTTATGTGAAATGACACTCAACTCACAATCTTCTGATCTTAATTTGGTTTCACAAACAGACTTCTCAACCAGAAAGAATACATAATTTGGTACCATAAAAGTGGCTGTTATATTTCTACTCATAAATGGAAAGATTTACCAGCTGCTTGTCAATAAACAGGATTTGTCACTGAGATTGGGGTGGAACTGAGTCTGCAGATGATTTTGAAGGGTTGACAGTTCTGGAAGAAGGAAATCAAATGGGCCATTAGAGAGATCTGAAGCATTTTTCTCCATTCTCATTTCTAAACCCAAACTAACAGGCCTACCAAATCAGACTGGCAGCAATAACCAGAAACAAAGTGTTAAGAAGAATTAAATATCTGCCTTGTTACATGTTATGAAACCTCAGACAGTGGCAAGATTTTCTTGCAATTAGGGTGAGGTCCTGGAAAGAGCAAAGTGCCACATTGTAGCCGCTAGTTAGCAATTTCTCCCATCTATATTATGGAAAACAAACTTTTTATTTGGAAGAAGAGTTTGAACACATCAACTTTTTCCTTGGCACTGTCAGCTTCCCTCTACCATTTTCCAATTTTGTGCCTTGTGTTTGGTTCCCTGACATGCTTGTGGTTTATCACTGTTTTTCACCTGTGAACCTTAGGATACCTGGTTAGCAGAGCATATTGTATGGCATACATCTGCTATTCTTAAGGCTAGCGTTATTGATGTCTCTATCAGCTTTTGGACTTGAGCAAAGGATGCTTGATAATTGGCTCTCAATTATTCTTTCTCTAAGAGAAAAGAAAACTTAAGTAGGGAAGACTACACAAAATTCAAGAGTTTCATGAACAAAAATAGTCAGACATATCACCTGTCAATAGTTTACTTTGCATCTAACATGAAAGATACAACTTTGCATCACAAGAACATCCAAGATTTAATGAAAACTAGAAGTCCTAACTTTACATCTTGTTATTGGCCACCATCTAGGCAAATGAACCAGGAAAAGTGCCCTTTCTGCATCTAAACTTGTATAATTCTAAGAGCCAGATATGATGTTCAATTGTTGAGCAATGTGCCAAGTCAAGACATTTTAAATATATATGCTATGTGTTAGATAGTATTATAGTACATTAATTTGTATATTAAATTATTCCTGGGTTCTCTCATAATTTCTAGTTCCTCCTTCACTTTGTAAATTCATCTCTCATTTAAGAGAAATCAAAAGTCACAATTTGAAAACTTTATGATATAGCCCAGGACAACTTCTGTTACTAATGTAAATATATACCTGTACTGTTTTCTACTCTTTAAAACTTCAAAAATGTCCTTAGAACTTAAGGGGAAAAAACTAACCATAACTTCCTTTGCCCACAGAAAAATTAGTCATTAAGTAAGGCACAGTCTTTCATGGGCAAGGAAGTATCCATTGAGCAGTTTCCAAGCTGAGAAATTTCTCCTTTAAGGTTCCACATAGAAATAGGATGTGGTAACAGAACAAAGACAGATAAATGGACTAACCCAGTTAGTCCTGGGTTTTATAACATTAAGAAAATTAGATTTCCTAATTAGTGCCTTTGACCTAGGTCCACATGGACTGTGAGTTTTCACTAATATTGCTGAAGGTTCTGAAGATAATAGTTACTTTGTGAAGAAGTTGTAAAATGGCAGAGGCTATAAGCTGACCCATTTTTATCCATTCAGCAATTTTCTCCTATATAATATTTCCAATGCATGCACACAAATTTGTGACAGTTCAGTTTTCCTTTGGAATTGGCTGTAATACAGAAGTGTCAGTGAACTCCCCATCATTGGTTTATGAATGAAAATTCTGAGAACAGAAAAAGTTATCTTATCCATTTCATAGAACTCATAGGAATGATAAAAGTCTTTCAGGAAGTTTTGATTGTTTTTCTCTTCTTCTCAATGCACTTATTTCTCTTGCAAGTAAGATGTCCAGGACCTGGTTGAAGTGACTATGTAGAAGGGGACAAAGGTAGCCTGACAAAGCTAGACCATTAGAGCCATATCAGTAACATCATGCTTGTCCAAAAGAAAGAAGTTCAGAGGGTGGTTCTAATTCACTCCTGCTTCCAAGTGATTTCAACCAGATTGTTGTATTTGCAGAATGTTAATTATCTAATTTTAGTCGCAATAATCTGAAATTCAAGAGTGCATACTCCCATAGTAACCTTAGCTCTATCCTCTCGTGCATAAGGATTATTCTAGACACCAGGTCTCTCGTTACCTGGTTATGTAATACAGTCTCTCAACCACTCTAAAAATGCTTATTTAAAATGGCAACCATATTAAAGCTGTGTAGCTGACTTCAATGGTATATTTTTCTTTGTTTGAAAAAGAAAAAAAAAGTTTCATGAGAAGATTATTTTCAAATCTAGAAAAGCTTTTCCGCATGCATACTTTTCAACTTAATTATTGCTTTTTTCCCTTTCCTATAAATGTAACTCCTACACATTTTGGGAAAAGATGCCAATTTAAGTATAATTAAATTAGGTCAAGTAAGTAAAGAAAATAATTTTTTGTTAAATTCTCATTTGTAAATTATTTAAATTGGGAACATACTCAATAATTGCCAAAAAAAAAGGGAAATACTCAAGTTTCTATATCATCAATAAAGACTGAATCATGGTTTATTTTATAAACGTTCTAGAAAAGTAATTACTAAAGTTTCTGCCTTCACTTATATTTTATCTTGATCACTTATTTGAGTCTGAGAAAAGGTAGCCTTAATTTAATAAAAATATACTCATTTCTTTGGTATATTTGTTATGCCACACTTTCCCCAGCTTTGGCATGGCATAAGTGGTATACCATTTGGTGCCAGCAGGTCTGACTGGGACTCAATTAAATGCCTTGATAGATGTTTATATTTAACCTCAATGTTTTCATTTGTAAGATGAGATAATGACACCCACCTCTTTGACAAGGGATTTTTGAAATAATAAAAGCATTGAACACAAGCTAACACATAGTAAATATTTAATACATATTATCTTCTATTCTTTGTTCTCATGCATATGTGGGACAATTTTCATCCAAAAATACATAGTTTGAAGAAGTTACTGTGGTATAGAAAAAAAATATATAGGCTTTGAATCATAGATTTAAGTCTCAACTTTACCATCTTTTTCCTAGGATTATGATTGCCAAATCTCAAGCTTTGCATTTGGAGATAGAAATACCTCCTTTGTAATATTTTAGGTGATCAAATGTATAGAGTACCAAACATACTGCCTGCCACCAGTAGAGCACCAGTGAATGATTACTGATGTTTTTACTGACCTAATTTTGTTTTAAAAAGGACAATGTCAGTATGTCATGCTGAAAAGAGATCAATCATGAGTGGAGTGTAAGAAAAATAATAAGACTAGAAATTTTTAAATTGCAGTGTAAACATATAAATATAACTTCTGATGATAAATAATAGTCATTCTTTATGAAAATAAAAACTCTATCTTAATGAAATAAAATCCTGTACTAATTGGAATATAAAATATATTACATTGCTTTCTGTCACTTGACTTTTCTATTTCTGAAATAAAAACAAAAACACACAAAAAATAAATAAAAACACACATACATGTGCATTGTATTCTTCATTTGTTATCTCTTAACTGAGGGACAGGAATACTTTTTCTCCTCATACTAACTATAAATATAGCAATATTAAAAAAAAATGAAAGTTTGACAAAATTACATAAGGATTGTTTTTGTCATCACTCATATGACATTTAATTTTGACTGATAGTTTCCAATAATTCATATCTTCCTTTTTGTTATACCAAACAGCATGTGTTACATATAACCTTAAATAGAAATTAAATTATTTCATTTATTTTCTCTATTTTTAAATGGTAATTAATTTGCCAATTTTATACACAAAAGAAAACCTCTATTAATTTGGTGCACTTCAAATGTCCACCAAATGCTTAGAAATAAAAATTCATTTATTTCCGTCTTCTTTCCAGCAACACACATTGTCCAAGTCCTCTATCCATGTATACTTTCTATCTTTATTCTGTATTTGTCTTATTTGCAGGATGAGGATGTTGGCATTTTTGCAAATGTCCGTGTTAAAACCCATTAAGAAGCACTAAAGAATCAGAGCTTTTCTGCCACTGACCCATTGGACATTATATGGTCTTCTATGAAAGTTACTTAGATTCACTTTGGAATGTGTACGTCCATTTATTTAACATTTTTGTGTCAGAGTTCTTCATAAGAATACTTCTTAGAATAAGCCCAGTGTGGCTGGTTTTAATATTAGGAAAGATGTAATAGCCAGGGAACACAGAGTTAGAACTAAAATTCCATGCCAAGTTGAGCCTTTAGGTTATGGTTTAATTCAGACCTCATAGGTTGGAGGAAATAAACCAGTTCAGAAATTTCGATAATACCTCAAGGTTAAGGGAATTTGTAAGACCTCGAGGTTACAGATCAGGAAGACTGTAATTTGCTGCACAATTTATTCATTCTAGTAATTCAATAAATGCTGATTGAATTTCTTCTCTGTACCAGGCATTCTTCCTGGTTCCAAAGTTAGCAATGATTATAACAATCAAAAATCCCTATCTTCATAGAGCTTATATTCTGATAAGGAGAGGCAAATGATACATAAATACATAAACTCTATCATAACATCTGTTAGTAAGAATGGATAAAATAAATTACAGAGAAATGCAATGGGCTGTTAGAATTAGAAAGTGTTATCATCTCATATACGTAGTTCAAAGAAAGCCTCACTGAAAAAGTACCGTTTTATCAAAAGTCAAAAGGAGATGAGGCACAGAGCTGTGTGAATATCTGCGTGCTGGATGCTGTAGAGGCATTCCCATAGAAGGGACATATGTTTGAAGGCCCTGAGAGGGAACAGATGCCATATTAAAAGCACAACAAGGAAGGTAAGGTTGAGGGAGCCAAGTAAGTGAAGGCAGAGTGACCAATAGGATGGAGAGTATAACATCAGTTGGCACTTATGGGCCATTATAAGGATTTTGGCTTTTATTTAGAATGAGATGGAGCCACTAAAGGGCTTTCAGAAGAAGAAGGTCATAATCTGACTCACATCTTAAAATAATTCATCTTTCTTGTGTGTGAATGAATAGAGAGAGTGGGTAGGAGACTATTGCAACTGGCTGAGGAGAAACAATGGCCAGGGCTGAAGTGGTGAAGGTGGTGAAATTGTTGGGATATATTTTGAAAATAAAGCCCCAAGGACATATTTTTGCAATATCTTTGGTCAGCAGTATTAAGAAACTTCTCCCTCTAAGGAAGTACTATTTCCTGGAAAATCTTTATTGCCTAATTAAGTAGGGAAAAATGCTCTCAAGTGATCTCCTGAGTCTCTTCTCACTTCACCATCCTTAGCTCTCCTGGAATGCCAAGATTCAGCAACTCTTCTCAATAACTAGGTGAACCAAAAACAATGATCTCTCCTTAAATATTCACTTAGGAATGTTGTACTTGGCACCATGAATTTCCAGTACCTAAAGGTTCATTTCCTTAGGTCAACATACCATCTGGCAGTTAACAAAGACTTTCCTGAGCAAGCCAGAGCAACACAGAACTCTGGAAATCCACTGGAAGTGTTAAGTTCATGCTCAGTGTGGAGTAAATGCGATCCCCTCCTCCCAACAATCTCATCATTTGAAAGAAGAGATAGAAATTGAACAGCAGCGATAAAGAAATATAAGACCTACACTTTCCCAGAAGTCAGAATCACAAAACATTCTATTTAAGCACTTTTACAGAAACTAACTTTTGCTTGATAGCAGTAGAAGTTAGGACTTAACACCAAAAGATGAATCTTAAAACGCTTTCAGTAATATAAGCTTTTTGCATGCATGTCCCATGTCAAGTCTGAGTATTCAATAGTATTTCATAATATTTATATATTATATATTCATATCTTGCATCTTGATCCTGATTTTAAATCTTTTCAGAGGAAGTACTGTATCTTGGGATGACTTTACTCAACAGGTATTTCATAAACATTTGTTAACCTGATACATATTTCACACAACTTCTTTGTTTCCCCAGGAGAAGATATTTTAATGTCAAATAAGAGAGTACACATTTGAGAATATTCTGAGAGAGCAAAACACAGATATTCATTATCCTGATCACTGTAATCTTCATGATCACATCATAAGCATGCAAATATTTTCTTTCCCTTTCTTTCCTCCCCCCCCATCCTTCCTTCCTTATTTATTTATTAGACAGGGCCTCATGCTGGAGTATAGCAGCACTACCCCAACTCACAGCAGCATCGGTCTCCTGGATTCAGGTGATCCTCCCATCTCAGTCTCCCAAGTGGCTAGCACTACAAGTGCATTCTACCACACCCAGTTAATTTGTTTTTCTCAAGAGACGAAGTCTCTCTATGTTGCTCACACTAGTCTCAAACTCCTGGGTTCAAGTGATCCTCCCACCTAGGCCTCCCAAAGTGCTGGGATTACGGGCTTGAGTCACTGTGCCCAGTCAAGAAGCTCTATTTTCAAACAGTATTTAAGTCCACAGAACGTTGCTGTTAGTGCAAAACAGAGCAACAATTCACACTGAGAAAGTCACGCACAAGTGATGCAAAGATAACAAAAACATTAACTGTGTGTCAAACATTGTGCTAATCACATGATGTGCATTATTAACTCATTTAATACTACAGTTTCTAACAATGTGAACTAACATTTATGAATTGTTACTACATGTTTTAAAATGTTTTACAGGTATAAACTCTTTCTCTGGTTTTATAAATATGAAACAAAGGATTCCAGATTAAGTAACCTAGCTTAAATTAAGATTACTCCACGTCATTCTGGTGCTAAAATGTAGATTCTTAAATACTACACAACGAACCTATAAAATGGCATACATATAACGATACCCATGTGTCTCTCTGTGTGTAGATGAATTTATACAACTTTTCCAATGATTCTTGCAAATGGTTTTGCCATTTATCTGTGTCCCTTAATATAGCACATCCAAAACATATGCATTGTTCTGTTCTCTAGCAGTAGTAGTATTACAAATTCTTCTCTTTGGTACTTACCAATATGAAAGGAAATGGTTTAAGTTTTAGATAAGGTTATTTTGCTTTTAGCAGTGCCATGAGAAGTATCTAAATATAGCATGGGATTCCAGATGGATGAAAAGAATCCCTTTAGGCAAATAAATAAGACTGTTTTTTTTTTCATTTCTTCATACTTATGTACTGCCATTTGCAAACTCTCAACTTAAAATTAACAGGCCTTATTTTTATTTTTAAAAATTTTATGTAGATGTATTTTTCTTTCATTAACAACATATGATGGTTTATCAATATTATAATTATAATAATGTATTTATATGCACATATTAATAGCAATATAATGTAACTATTTATGTTGTTTTTCTTTTTGATTAAATAAAATTCTTAATCACTAGTCAGTTCCTTTTATGTGTGGAGTTTTGGCAGGCAATATGAAATAAACTTACAGATGAGAAATTAAACACGTATTGCATTATTTCATAGCCAGTAGGTATATACATATATAGTTAGGCCAATAAAACTATAGATTGAGAGGAAAGAACAATTGCTATTAGGAAAAATACTTTTTGACTATGTAGATCTCTAAAATTCTATAGTGGAATGAATGGCCATGGTACAAGTAATGCACATTTTCTGGTTTGGTATGATAAATTAAGGAGTATATTGAAGATGATCCTGTTGGAGTCCTTATCCTTAATTACAAATGCTTAATCAATTATTAGATATAATTTAAATTTCCATCTGTCTAAAAGTATGAAATTTTATTTTTTAGACTCATTTCTTGCAATGCTTCCCTAAGAAATTGTGTATTTTGGAACACAACAACTTCAACTTACATAAACAAATGTATGTATGTAGCTTCCTTGGCAAAGATTTGTTGTTTAATTTGTTTTTGAAGGAAGTAATTGATTTTTCTTGGCAGATCTGATAAAAATAATGAAGTTTTGATTGTCTAATCTGGAGGTCATGTCCTATTCAGAAACCACCATGCATTACTCAAATTTAAGTGACTCCAAGTTCTCCTGGGACCATGTTTTGATATATGACTTCAATATGCTATCATGTAACTCCACTACCATGAAATCACTCATGTAGGCAGATTGTAAGTCAGTAATGTACATATGTGGATGTGTGTATGTATATATGTGTGCATATGTAGGCAGATTGTAAGCCAGTAGTACATATGTGGGTGTATGTAAGTATATATATATATATGTGTGTGTATATGTGTGTATATACATAGATTATGCAAAACAAACAAGAAATTTTCTCTAGGAAGAGTAAGTCAAATAGTAAGACAGACATTAAGAATACTTCTCTTTTGACTTCCCATTAGTTCTGTGTACTTCCATCATAGCCAGCTGTACTAATCCTTAATTTATGAAATTGTATAAGCTTTGATCAATAGTTTTATTTTTACTATGTTCTGTGTATAAGCATATAACTTAAAAGCAAATTAATTATACAAATATGATTGTAAAGCTATTTTTAATAAATTATAAAATGAAAAACAATTTACAAGTATCATATTCTGTAATTAATGTTATTCTCATATATTCATTGGAGCAAGTCTTGAAGGACTTACTCTACAACAGTTGTTGGCAGCTGGAAAATAATGGGAAATGAATTTATTTAAAATCTTCTCTACAATTTGCATTCTAATTTAAATAGTTCATAGTAACACTGTCATTAATCCAAATTAATATAATTTGAAAACTGATGAATTAAACAGATAATATGCACATAGTAAATAATGATTCACTATGGTTTGTGAAGTAAATATCTTTACTATTTATAATATTCTTGTCAAACTTATGAAAATATTGAGCAAGTACACTTAAATATCATTGGTCAGGGACAATTTAGAGGAAGACTATTGTTGGGCTCAAAAAATATTATTATTATTATTATTATTATTATTATTATTATTATTATTAGGTTGAGGAGAGAGCATGCTGATAAAAATTTAAAATAAGCCAGGGCGTGGTGACTCACGCCTATAATCCCAGCACTTTGGGAGGCCAAGGTGAGAAGAGGATTGCTTGAGCCCACGTGTTTGAGATCAGCCTGGACAACTTGGCAAGACCTCATCTCTACAATAAATCAAAAAATTAGCTGGGTATGGTGGTGTGTGCCTGTGGTTCCAGCTACTGGGAAGTCTGAGGCAGAAGGATCACCTAAGCCCAGCAGGTCAAGGTTTCAGTAGCTGTGAGTGTATCACTGTACTCCAACCTGGAAGACAGACTAAGAGATTCCATTTAAAAAAATAATAATAATAATTTAAGATAACACACAAACTCTTTAAGAAGGAGAATTAATATAATGGCTGATAATTGTGATTTTGAAAGATTTGGTAAGATGAAAAAAATGGCCAAAATAAAAATAGGAAATGTAATCAAGCTAAATGTAAATCTAGCATTTGTGTGAAAAAATCAATTGTGAAATTATCTAGGAGATATTATTATATTAGAGAAATCGCTTGTTTTTTTAAAAAAGAGAAGTTTTGTGTTGAACAAAAGGTGGACATAAATTGTATTTAGATTGCATTTGTAATATGGGTATGGAAAAGTTCTTATAAACCTATGTTGTACTACTTCACATTTTAAATCCAATTCAAAGGATTAAAGTTTTATTCTATTAAGTGCTGGTCACATAACATCTTGAGCACTTCATATATAGTGAGCACTTTATTTATAGTGATAAATATAGCACTATATTTATAGAGGCACATTTTCACACTGAGGTCATTTAAAAGAAATCAAATGCAATAGTGAGAAAATCTGGAAAGCATGTTATATTGTAGGTTGTATGGGAAAGCATTTGAGGGTTTAGGCTCTGCTTCAGGAAATAATGGAATTTAAGCCAAGTTCCATCACTGACTACCACCTGATCCTGGCAAGCTCTTTAACTTCCATGACCATTGCTTAGGTCCTCCTCTGTAAAATGATGATCTCAATAAATACATGTAAGTATTCTGTGATATCTAATGGAAATTACTCAAAATCAACAAAGTGTATAATTTAGCTATTATTCTTCTTCTTTTTACACTACATTACCAAATGTCTTCTCCAAAACCAAATTCACAGTAAAATATAACAAAAAAATTTTAAGTATTTTGGAGCTGTCTCCATGAAAGGGATATGGTCTTTTTTTCTTTCTTTTTCTTTTTTTGACTAGAAGTTAAATATAAAGTTACAGGCAAAATAGTAGACTTATATTGAAGAAAGTTCTCACAGTATGAGATGTTCGAAGATTAAATCAGCCACCCTAGAAACCAGTGAGCTTCCTGGCATTGCTTTTCTTCAAGCATTAGCTGGAAGGTTATATAGCAGGAATGTGTAAAGAGGAATTCCTATTCTGATTATATTATTGCACTAGATGGTACTTCCTCCTAATATTCATGATTCTACAGATTAGATATTTTTCTTATGTGTTGATGCTGGTGTTTCTCACAAAGCAATTGTTTATTCTGTAAGATTTGTCCAAGTAGAATTTTAGGTTCTGATTCCAGCATAGCATAGAAAAGTGAGTGAGGAGGGAAGATCAAAGTATCCAATATGATAATTGGGGAAAGCCTTGGAATCCTACCACTCTACCTATTTGAAGCATCAAGGAGTGGGTGCCAATTGTGATGCTGGTGCTAACAGTGAGAGAGGATGACTTTGAGGGAAAATAATAGGCACTTTCATTTGTCTTTTTCGAATTGCTGCTTATGCATGAACATACAGAACAGTCCTATAGGCAAGGAGAGAGGAAGGATGAATAGAAAAAAGAATCTCAGGGAGTTATAGCAGTTACTTTTATAGTTATTAGAGATCAGAAGGAAAGAGACAGAGTGGGAGAAGAGTACTTTTAAGCTATTCCATAAAATCAAAATAAATTTCACTAGTGAGGGAGCTATGAAAGGAGTGGTTTAAAAGGTGGAATATATTAGAAAAGAGGATTGCTGCAGTCAGAGCCACCAAAGTCAGCTAACAGTGAAGCTCAGTACTGAGCTAATGACAACTTGAGGGCAGCAAAAAAAGTTTAGAATCTAGGTCATGGGACAAAACCAACCACTGTATTCTGTATAGAATAGACCACATATGGTTATTATATTTAATTTTGGGCATGATATTTTAAGAAAGACACTGACCTAGATTTGGTCTAGAAGAGAAGATGCAAAACAGGAAATTGTTTGGAATGATGTCATAAAATGAATGACTAAAGAAACTAAAGAAGATAAAGCTGTAGGGAGAGAATATAGGTTCCTTAAGATATTTAAAGAATTCTCGTGTAAAAATACTGTTTCTATTACCTCAGAAGGTTGAAGAGGGTCAGCAACTTGTGCTAACCCACAACGGAATGAACTCATGAAGTAGTTAGATTCCCCACTACTGAATATATTCAGGTAGACACTGGATGATGGAAATTGAATTACATGATGAAGATCTAAATTCATATTTTCTATTTTAAAATGGTAGCTTGCTTCATGCAAGAGAGGTGGAAGATTAATTCTAGACAAGAGCAGGTCACGTGACATCCTGAGTATGACATCCAGTTCTAAGCACTGTATTTAAAGAGATACATTCTCAGATCAGTTCTAGACAGTCGCTCCCAATTAGCTTGCAATACTGAAATCTATTTCTCAAAGCTTTCAGACATGTTTAGAGTGAAAGAAAGGAAGTAACAACAATGAATCCACAGACTGTAGAAGAATGGTGAGCAGGAAGTGAAAGGCTTCTCTATGTAAATGAAATAAAAAGCATGTGCTCTCTTGCAGCTGAATTTTTTCACTAAAAATTATGTTTATAAGATCCATCCACATAACAGTACACGATTTTAGTTCATTCTCACTATTTAACAATATTCCATCATAAAAATATGCCACTAGTTTTTCATTCTGTTCTTAATGGATATTTTGTTTATTTTTATTAGGGCTATTACAATAGCACATTCATATACTTGTCTTTTGATAAACATATGGGTGCATTCTGTTGGATATATACATGGAAGTGAAACTTTTGAGTCATAACTGTATGTAGGTTTGGCTTTAGTAAAATCGCCAAAAAGTTTTCCAAAGAAGTTGTACTAATGTTTTCTTTCTAGCCAGCAGTGTACTGTTGTCCTACACCCTTGTCAACCCAGGAACTCTCAGTCTACTACACTTTAGCCATTTTGTCCAAAAAGTTGTTGTATTGCATTGTGATATTATTTTGCATTTTCATGATGGATAAAGAGGTTGATCATCTTTTTATTTGTTTACTAGCTCAGAAGGCTGAAGATTCTCTTTGATGAAGGTCCTGTACAAATATGTGTTCATTGTTCTATTGGGTTCTCTGTATTTCTTCCACTCTGTGATTTTTATTTTTTCTCACTCCCCTACTGGTGTCTATTGATTAATAAAAAGTCTTAATTTTATGTGTTGTTCAATTTAGCAGTGTCTTCTTATGGAAACTTTGTTTTAAAAATCCCCTTATGTCTTTTATAAGATAAGTTTGCCAATAAAGTTGTTTTATTGCTCTCATATATTTGGACAAAATATTTAATGCTGACAACCAGAAGGAATTTGGATATATGTCTTATACTGAGTCATTGCAACTTGACTTGTGTTACATAACATGAAAATAATTTCTGAGCACAATAATTAAAGAATTATTTATGAAGTCATGAAATGTTCAAAGGTTAAAGAAATTATTCCTTTCATCACTTTGTCTTCTGTTTGGTAATGAGGAAAAATAATGTATACTAGATTTCATCTTTTTCTAAGGATGAGAAATTGGAGAGTAAATAATTTTACTACATATTCATTATCAGGAAATTTCCTGGTCACCTTTGAAGACTAAGGTCCTTAGTTAAGCATCATTAACTTAAAACTCATAAATAAATACCTTGATGATTTCTACCAGGAAAAATAGCTTCCATGGAAATTATCAGAGGTATCAATTTTTCAAGTTTCCATATTCTTACATAAAGTTATTAGCTTGGAAGAAGCAATGTCTTCTTCCAGAATTTGAAAAAAATATATAATGTTAAACTCATATTAACATAAATTAGTATACACTGCTATAAGTCAGTATTAATATTAATGTTAGATGTATTTCTACATCTAAATTTTTTAACTCTTCCACAATAAACTAGATAAAAAATGTTTTTGATATGTCTATTTTTTTTCTATTCATTTATATACACAATTAAAGGATGGGAAGTTTTCCCATAAGATATGATTTCTTTTTTTGAAAGCCATAGAAATTGGCAAGCCATTCTTTAGCCAACTGAAAGAAGTTGTATCAGTTTTAAGCTTTAAGATACTACTCTTTCATCATTGTTTAAATGCTAGCAATTCACAACTAGAGAGGTTACTTATCCTGGTTATTAAAGAATGTCATGCAAGTAATTTTTTGTTGCTGCTTATTGCCTTCCAGGAAAGAAAAATCTATACTTCTCAACCTATGGTGTAGACATTATTGAAATGTTCTATTTAAATGTCTTAATTACATTTATTTTAAATATAATTTAAATGTTACAATCCAGTGATTGTAGTGTTACATGTAATCTTTCACTTGGTGCACATTTGGAAGCCACCTAAGTCCACTTACACACAGAAAAAAATTATGTTATCATTTTTTTATTACAGGATTTTTCATCTTCATTATAATTCAATTCTATTCAATTCAGGGGTTAAAAAAAAAGAGAGAGAGAGAGAAAATAGCTAACATAATTGAAGCGGCAGAGAGAAAGGCTTATGCTTTGATGCTCAACTAAACAGTGCACCTGGAACCTCTGAGAAACTATGAAGAACCTACAAAATATGGAGAAATGCCTGAAATCTGAAAAGAGTGAATATTAAAGTAAATCAGATCAGCCTTCAGAACACTAAAACACTGTCTGAAGAATACGAAATCAGGGAATAGACAAAACCCCAAGGCCATAATTACTAGTGCTCGGCCAGGTTCACTAAAAATAAATATTAATAGCAACCCACGTTGACAAAGTCATATCTTATACAATGGAATAAGAGAAGAGAACATTGCTAACTACAAGTTGCACCACTGGATGAAGTTCCACTGGATGAAGTTACTTACCTTATTTACAGTGTGTACGTCATAACTTCCATTTAGTTCACCAATTATTTATTTACTATTGCTCTGAAATTGATACACAACTGAGAAAGAATTCTCTTTCATTACTTCAAAAAGGCAAGGAGAAAGAAAAAGAAAAAACCACTTTGTTAAGAAACCACTATATTTCAAAAACAATACTAGATTCTTTACGTACACTCTATCACTTAATTATCATAATCATAAAAGGGATATTTTTCTTCCATTATACATATAAGTAAGTCCATGAAAGGGACACGCCCTAAATCACTCAGTTAGAAAGTAGAACCTCATTCTGTCTGGCTTCAAACTCTTCAATGCACTGTGCCAAACCTATAATCTACATAAGTGCCTAAAAAGTTACACCAATGACATGCTACAATAGTGCAACATAGCAAATAGCTACTCAACAAAGGGTTCCTGAAGCAAACAGCTCTTGCCCAAAGTCATTGAAAGGTAAGAGATCAGAATAGAAAGAAATTTTCAGAAAGGGGTATTAGAGGAACAGAGATGAGATAGTAAAGAAGGAGTCTTAGAATTGATTTTTAAAAATCAACCAGACAAAAGATCAATTCAGCAAACTTACAAGCTGACTCTCACAACCATTCTGCCCTCCTCCAATGCTTTACATTGCAGCTAGGATAATCTTAAAAAACATAAACCTGACATCTCACTCTTCTGTTTAAAACCTTTCCTGACTGCCCTCGCCTTTAGGGCAAAGTGTAAACATCCTAAATAGCCCACATGCCTGCAGGATCAGGGCCTCTTTCCTTTGTCACTCCACATTTTTGCCATAGCTACTCCTTCCATCCCTTAAAACCACTATGCTCTTTTGGGTGTTGGGTTCTATTGACCATTCTCTCCTCTGTGCTAGAAATGCTCTTTTTCCTCCTTTCCATGCAGTTGTTCAAAATCTACTTTTCTCAGAATCTAAACTCCTTGAAGGCAGGGAGCATATATTTGTCTTGTTATCTGCTTACTGCATTTGCCAGATCTCACTGAGTCAGATTTTTATTTTTTCATCCAATATATGTAACTTTTCACTATGAAAGACACGTTGGAAAGTGCCATTCATGGGGTCTAAAACCACAGTACTGCCATGTAAAAAGTTTTCTTTGTCTCAGGCAGAGATGGAATTAAAGGACTGTTAACTATTGTTCTCAAGCAAATTTTCTAGACTTTTGGGCCCCTTCCAAAAGATAGAATGAAAAGATCTAACTAAGGAAGAAACTATATGGTATATATAATAAAACCTGTGTTTCAAGCCTCTTTGTGAGGCTTGAAATTATGATTTCATAAATTATGATTACTAGAAATTATGATTGCTTGAATGGAGAAAAATTAGAACCAGATGAGGTAAGAATGTCACGATTGAAGATCACCAATGAAAGTAGTTAGGTGCCAGTAACGACTCCTCATCCGTTAAAGACCAAGAGATTTATTAAAGCATGCCAGCTACAGGAAAAGGGTCTGTAACTGCGGGGTAGGGGAGGGAGAGAGAGAGAAAGCCCGTGAGAGAGGGCTGTATTTATGGGTTTGGGAGGGACTGGCCAGTGCTGTGCTTGGGCCTGACAGGGGCTGGCCAATGCCGTGTTTGGGTCTTATTGGAGGGAGCTATGAGGTAGTATTCCTATAGGGAGAAGTTGTTTGAGCACAGGTTTAAACTTCCTGCGCACGCAAAACTGTGGGGGGGAGCCAGAGCTTAGGGCTTTTGTTGTCTTTGTTTGATTCTATATAGTGTTTAGCACCATCTCGGGAGACGCCCTTTCGACTGTTCCCTGCGCCCTTCAACCAAGAAACATTAATTTCTGCCAAGAAGATATAATAAAAGGGATCAGAACACTCCCCAGAAAAAGTTGTCAAGCTAGGCTCACAAAAGTCTGATTATCTAAGAAGCAAACCCATTGTCTTCCTGTCTATTGCCAAGGTAAGGAACCCAGTCTAGTGGCCCTTCTAGTCTTATAATTAAAGCACATCAACTTTAAGGGGGCAAAAGACACAATAATGTGTAAATTGACACCATTTTAAATAGGAAAAACAAAGATCATAAAAAATTTGGGGCCATTGTCTACCCTTAAATGTCTTGTGATTTTTTGATACATTGCAATAAACATATCAAAGTAGTCTTACTCAGACAAGAGAGTCAGCTCTAATTTGGATAAACTGTAGATTACTATGCACTGAGCATATACTAATCCCTTCATAAATATTTGTTGAATTAATAAATAAATGAAATCAACAGAGTTGGTGCTGGCCTAATCGGGTATTTAGCAAATGGCTTAGACATAGGAACATGTTAAACCTTTAAATACATTGAGTCATTTATAAATAAGCTCTATATAAATACACTGTCTTATAAAAATATTGGTCAATTTAAATTTTTCAGCCAGATAAAGTTTTAATTCATAATGATCCATGCTGATACTCAGTAATATAGTTTCAATTTATTTTATTTTATAGTCTAAGAAGTGAACTTTGTTGGATAATTTGTTCTCTGAGTCTTTTGTTTTTGTAAGAAGTAGAAGACATGAGAAGGAGAAATGATCTACTGTAGAATGCTTAGATATTTCTGAAAACAAGTAAGTGATATAAGTCTGGGTTAACAGCTTCTTTGAATTCATATCTATGCAGAAGTGAGAGATAAGATATGAAGTTATACTGATCTACTTTATAGGAAGCTGTCACTTATTTAATTATTTATTTTTCCTGGTGTTGAGAAGCATCACATATTACAAGAAATTTTTTTCAGAAAATTAACCAAAATGATTTGTTACCCCATATCATAAACAGAAAGACATTATCATGTTTAGTGGTATTGGGTTACATCTATAGGAGATCAAGGACTCTTATTTCATTAAAATTAAAAGTAAGAAAAACAACTGTCATTCATGGATTGCTTATTATGTGCCAGCACTGTTTCAAGGTCTTTGTTTAGATCAATCCTCAACTTGCAACCTGACTCTAAGAAGCAAGTACTTTTGTTATCAACCTCTTTTTACAAACAAGGAGCCAAAAACACAGAAAGTTTTCATAAGTTGCTCAAGGTTACCCAACATAGTGGGAAAGCTGAGCCCTAATCTATCTGATTCTAGTGTACACATAAGAAACTTCATTGTACATAATAAAAATGTATACTTCAAAAACAAATATGAATCTAAAATATAGTAATCAACTTCAATATCTCCTACACTAGCTCATTTAGAAAATAAGCTTGGACTAATATTTAAAAGAGCAATGGGTAAAGTCTTTTCTAGAGCATGTGAAATGAGATATAAAAAGAATAACCTATACTTGGCTTTTGAAATGGAAACATTGGTCTTCTAACCTAAGAAAGCATTAATTTGATATTTTTTCAAGTCATTTGAGATCAGAACATTAAGCTATTAGTTTGAACCATGTTAATTTGTTTGTGTTTAGGTCAAAACTGGTCAACTATTGATAATCTCAAATAATTCAACCCAGTACATCTCAGTTTCTATTCTGACAAACAAGGCAAATAAAAAATTCTATGTAAAAATCCAGAATTGTTTAGGGCCCAAAACAAAGGGAAAGAAAACTCAGAAAATAAATCGCTGTGTTCAAGGAACTTAGAATAGAAACAGTTTGGTGATTCTTAAAATATCTAAAAATCGACCTTCCATATGACCCCACAATCTCCCTGCTAAGAATATACCCAGAGGAACTCAAACCACTCTATGAAAAAGATACCTGCATATGCATATTTGTTGCAGCACTATTCACAATAGCAAAAACATGGAACCAACCGTGCTGCCCATCAAAAGAGGACTGAATAAAAAAATGTGGAACATATACACAGTGGAAATTTACACAGTCATAAATAAGGATGAAATTATCAAATTCACAGCAACTTGGATAGACTTAGAGTCTATAGCACTGAATGATCTATTACAGAAACAGAGAACTGAGTACCACATGTTCTCACTCATAGGTGGACCTTGAACAATTAAAAATAATACTTTAAGAAAGGAATTGGCAATAGTGGGAAACTGCCGGGGGAGTGGGGGGTGGGATTAGCAGTAGTGGGAAACTGCTGGGGGTGGGGACGGGCCACACCTCATCAACAAGAGTACCTGCATAATGACATTTGTATACTTAACCCTGAATTGTACCCCACATCTTTAAAATTAAAAAAAAAATTTTAAATAAAGTCATACATAAAGCAACCAGGGTCAAAGTAATACAATAGATAATTAGCTGTTAGACTGTTGTGGAGTTGTAAATGGAGAAATCTACAGAAATTTGGATAAGTACCTGGATGTGAGCTTTGAGAAAAGAAATTAACAGAGCCATGAAACTCTTCTGGGCAGAAGATAAAGATAGGTAAAGATAAATTATGATAAAGAACAGATAACTGGGAACCATCATGAAGCATGAAGTATTAAAGTCTAGACAGAAGAAAGGACTAACTGGATCATTGGATTTATGTGATCTTCAAGGACGATAGGTTGGATGGGTAAGAGACAGGAGCTGAGTGGGAGGAGAAACCTTAACTTGGATCTCCAGGAGAGATGGTAAGCTTTTTAAGGAGGATTATCTTAGTGAAATCACATGCTCTAGGAGATTGAATGGATAACAGGCACAGTGTAGGAGTCTTGGAGCAGAGCAATTGATTGCAGAAGAATAAAATGTCTAGGACCAAGAGTGTATGCCCTCATCATGGTGGTGAAAATAAGAACCAAATTAAAGACACCATTTGAAGTTAAGTTATTCTGCTTTGCTGATGATATAATCTTATACCTCGAAAACCCAAGAGAATCTGTCAAAAACCTGCTTTCACTGAGAAAGGACTTTGACAAAGTCTCAGAGTACAAAATAAATGTGCAAAAGACAGTAACATTCTTACACATCAACAACAAGCAGGCAGAGAACCAAATAAAAAGTACAATCCCATTCATAATAGCCTAAAAAAAAAAAGATATACCTCAGGATCTTTCTTACCAGAGAAGTGAAAGACCTTTATAATGAAAACTACAAAATACTGCTCCAAAAATCCAAGAAGACACAAACAAGTGAAAAATATTCCAAACTCATGAACAGGAAGAATCAACATTGCTAAGATGTCCATCCTACCCAAGGCTATCTACAGATTCAACACAATACCCAATGAATTACCAACATAATTCTTCTCAGACCTAGAGATGACAATACAGAAATTCATATGAAAATATAAACCACCACTAATAGCCAAAAAATACTCAGCAAAAGAAACAAAGTGGGAGGTATCACATTTCTAGACTTTAAACTTTACTATAAGGCTACAGTAATCAAAACAACTTGGTATTGGCACAAGAATAGGCATATGGACAAATGGAACAGGATACAGATTCCAGAAGCAAAACCTCAATTTCTCAACCAACTCATCTTTCACAAAGCCTCCACCACCAACGACTGGGGAGAGGAGAACCTATTCAGTAAATGGTGCTGGGAAAACTGGCTGACCACATGCAGAAGATTGAAACAGGACCCATACCTATCACCATACACAAAAACCAACTCTAAAAGAACTAAATGTAAATCCTCAAACTATAAGAACTTTAGAAAATGCAGGAGACACCCTTATGGAAATTGGAACTGGCAACCTATTCCTGATCAAAAACCCCAAGTGCCCATGCCACAAGAGATACGATAGACAAGTGGACCTCATCAAACTGAAAAGCTTCTGCAAAGCCAAAGAAACCATCAAGAGAGCAGGGAGACAGTCCACAGAATGGGAAAAAGTGTTTGCCAAATGTATCTGACAAAGGCCTAACATCTAGAATCTACAAGGAACTCAAATGTGCCAAAAGAGGGGGGGGGGGAGGAAACAGCCCCGTTAAAAAATGGGCAAAAGACATGAACAGATACTTTTCAAAAGAAGATATACAAGCAGCCAACAGACACATGGAAAAAGTGCTAGCCTCACTAATCATCAGAGAAATGCAAATCAATCACTGAGATATCACTTAACCCCAGTAAGAATGGCTATCATTAATAAAACAAAAACAGCAGACGCTGGTGAGGATGCGGAGAATAAGGAATTCTGCAATTCTCGTGGGAATGAAAACTAGTACAACCTCTTTGTAAAACAGTGTGGCAATTTCTAAAAGGACTAGACATTGACCTTCCATATGACCCAGAGGAGTATGCCCAGAGGAACTCAAATCATTCTACAAAAATGTTACCTGCAAACACATGTTTTTTGCAGCACTATTCACGATAGCAAAAACATGGAACCAACCTGGTGCCAATCAAAACTGTACTGGATTAAAAAAATGTGGTACATATAGACAATGAAATATTACACGGCCATAAAGAAGGACAAACACACTGACTTTGCAGCAACTTGGATGGATTTAGAGTCTATCATACTCAGTGATCTATCACAGAGACAAAGAACATAGTACCACATGTTCTTACTCATAAGTGGACCCCGAACATTTACTATAATACTATAAGGAAGGGATTGACAGTATGGGATACTGCTGGACTGGTTGAGTGGGGGTGGGGCATACCATCAATAGGGGAAAAAGGGTACCTGATCTCACACCAGGCAAAGTAGGGACCAAAGGGAGGCCCAAACTTTACCTGTATAATGACCACTTGTATACCTAATCCTGAATTGTACCCCACATCTTTAAAATAAATAAATAAATAAAATAAAGACACCATTTAAAGAAGGAAGTAACAGGATTTGATTTTTCATTTGACTTACTTGTGGAATAGAAAAGTGACTTTAAGATATTGAGCCTAGTCAGGCTCGGTGGCTCAGCCTGTAATCCCGCACTTTGGGAGACTGAGGTGAGTGGACCCGCCTGGGTAACTTGGCAAGACCTCATCTCTACAATAAATCAAAAAAATTAGCTGGGCATGGTAGCGTGCACCTGTAGTTCCAGCTACTTGGAAGGCTGAGGCAGAAGGATCGCCGGAGCCCACCAGGTTGAGGCTGCAGTGGCCAGGAGCGTGCCACTGCACTCCAGTCTGGGCGACAGAGTGAGACTCCAACTTAAAAAAAAAAAGAGATTGAGCCTAAAGGATTTGTTAAATGGGGGTTTTGTTGCTTTAAAAATAAAATGGAAAAGTGTATGTGGTGAGGGAGATGATTTATTCTATTAAATATATAAAATAACAATAGCTTGACTGTCTCAAACAGAGTACTAAGCAATGTACCCAGACACTGTATATATATTGTCAATTCTTTAAACAATATCAAAATACAAGTTTAATATTTAAATTTTATAAATAATAAAATGAAGGCTTACAGAGCTTAAATAATTTTCCCAAAGTCAAACAGCACTAAGTATTTATGACTACCCAAAGCAAAACCTTTGCTCTTTTACCCAAGTGAAAGTTGAAATGACAGCTAAACCTTCAAGTGACTGTACCTTATGCAGCACAAAATAGAGGACTAAGACTAGAATGAGAGGTGAGAACTGATTATTTGGGTTTGGAAATTATCAAGATTAGTGAGCTTTGAAAGTAGGCTACCACTGCAGGGTTAAGGAATATGGGAGGAAGGAGAGGAAACAAAATTAAAATCCTAAAAGTTACCTAGAGTGATGCATAGAAAGTAGAGAGGAACAGGTCAAGAATAACATAGAACCAGACAGGGTGCCAGACAATCAGGTATTGAATGTCTCAGTCATCTATTTAACAAGTACGTCCCCAGCTAAGCGGCAAGTGGGCTAACATCTGAAAGGTTTGTTTGACCTAAACAAATGGAAATTGTTCCAGGCAAAGGGGACTGCTGAAGTAGAGAGGGAATATAATTGAAAGGTGAGTGTCAAGAGGGAATAGAAATTGGTGAGAAAAAGCAATGGAGGGCTTAGACTAGAAGAAGCAGATATTCCACCAGATTAAAGTTTGAGAAACTGCACACTTTATCTGGATCAAATTTTTTTCCAGAGCATGAGCTGTCCCGTTTCTCAGTTGAAACAGATCTAGGATTGTCTTAATCAGCTCAGGCTGCTGTAACAAAATACCATAGACTGGGCAACTTTAACAGCAGGCATTTATTTCTCATGGTTCTGGGGACTGGCAAGTACAAGATCTAGGAAAGATCAAATCCAGTTCCTGGTGAGGTCTCGCTTTCTGGCTTGCAGAGAGCTGTCTCCTCATATGGGGGTGGGAGGAAAACCAGGGAGAGAAAGACAACATGCAAGCACAAGCTTTCTGGCCTTGTCTTATAAGATCACTAATCTCATCATGGGGGTTCCATTCTTATGACTTCATTCATCTAATTCTAATTACCTCCCAAAGGTCTCATCTCCAAACACCAGCAAATTTGGAGTTGAGGCTTCAACATATGAATTTGGGGTGGAGAAGGGCTCAAAAACATTCAGGTCATAGCAATGTCTCTGCGAAAGCTTCTATCTGATCTCACTACAAAAAGATTTCTGCATTGGTATCTCGTTGACCTTCCCAAAAGTGTCATTTGATGATAAAAAAAGTCTATGACCAGAAACTTCTATAATTTTTAAAATGTAAAAATTGCTGATATTATTTTTGCTAATTAGATTGTCACCTTAGAATATAGATTTACAATATCAATAGAGAATCATGGCATACCATGGCTGACATGATATACCCCCAAAGAATACTGAAATGATGAAAATCAGGGGTGAATTATGGAAAATGTTGAGAGAATCAATTTCCCAATAATTCTTGATTCAACGCTGATCTTTCTCTCTTTTCTGTAGTTCTAAAATGGAGTAGGACAGCAGCAGAACACAATTCTTTGCCCTGTGAATAAATAAAACCCCATACCTTTGTTCCATCACTCATATGGTCACAAAACAGAGAAAAGAACAAGAAGTGTACTGCGCCTCTATCTCAGTGTGCAAAACAACTTCCCACTGTTACCTGTTTGTCATAAACAGCATATTTTTGAGGAAGCTGTGTTTGCCACAAGCAAATGAATTTAGGGGAGCAGATAGCTCCATGGTTGATATGCTCTGCATTCCTTGTTAGGAAGTGTCTTGTCTCCTAGCAACATTGTAGGGAAATCCATCAGGGGTATGAAATTAGACGGTCATGTAGGCGGCATACCTGCAGAGTGTTCAGTTCTATGAAAAGCTTTCACTAAAAATTATACATATTGTGCAAAATGTTACAGTAACATAAGGTTAAGGTAGAAATTGTTCAACTCCCCCACAAGGAATTTGGGGATCCAGCAGCACCCAGTAGCCAAGGGTCTACAGTTATAGGAAAGAAGGAAGAAAGGAAGGAAGAAAGAAAGAAAGAAGGAAGGAAGGAAGGAAGGAAGGAAGGAAGGAAGGAAGGAAGAAAGGAAGGAGGGAAGGAAGGAAGGAAGGAGGGAGAGAGAGAAAGAAAGAGAGAGAATGAGAGAGAGAGAGAACGAGAGAGAGAGAAAGAGAGAGAATGAGAGAGAAAGAGAAAGAAAGAAAGAAAGAAAGAGAAAGGAAGAGAAAGGAAGGAAGGAAGGAAGGAAGGAAGGAAGGAAGGAAGGAAGGAAGGAAGGAAAGAAGGAAGGAAGGAAGACACTATACGGAAAGGTTAACCATTCATAACTAGGAAAGATTTCTTCCTCAAAAAGAGATTCCAAGGCATCCTGATTTAAGTCCTTCTTTTGGAAAATTTTCCCCAACTTTGGGATAGAGGGAAATGAAAACAAACAGATGTAAATAAACTGAGTAGCTTATAAATAAACTACAGAAATTTATTTCTCACAGTTCTGGAGGCTGAAAAGTCTAAAATCAGGGTGCCAACAGATTTAATGTCTATTGAGGGCTCTCTTTCTGGTTCTCAGAGGGCAGCTTCTTACTGTGCTGTCACGTGGTGGAAGGGACAAGGCAGCTCTCTGGGCCTCTTTTAAAAGGGCATTGATTCCATTCACAAGGGCTCCACTCTCTTGACCTAATCACCTCCCAATGGTCCCACCTTTTAATACTATCACTGTTTGAATTTCAGGGTGACCCAAACATTCACACCATTTCAAAGGTGTTCCAGAGTTCACTGATGTGTTTTAAATTTGTTTCTGTTGCCCAGATCAAAGTGGTCTTTCTTTTTAGGGTCACCTTGAATTCCACTGCAGAAGCCAAATGGAAGAAAGTGTTTCCTCTCCTTACTCTTTGGCCATCAGAGCTTGAGCATGTGAGTCGCAAGGTAGAGACAAAAAGGTGCAATGCCAGACAGAAATGATTTCAATAAACCGATAAACTACTCATGCAAAACTTATTTGTTTTAAATAAACAAACAAATAAAAACTAAATTAGAAACACAGAATTTGTCAGAAGTAAACAAACAAATCAATAAGTTAGAAATACAAAATTCAACAAGCAAGGCTACAAAACCCTGCATTTTGTAGATACTGGCTGCAGTCACAAATATAATCCTACCCTGTGCTGCTCTTCTCTGTATTGCCTTGTATCTCATACAATGTCTGAGTGCTAGCTGCATGCATATTTCTAGGCTGCAACCCCACAATTCAGAATCCTAGAAAAGCAGATATCAGTCTGCCCAGGTGATTCTTGACAACTAATACTGTATGTTATAGAAAATGCTCTTATTATTGTCTGTCTTGTTCCTTCACTCAAGGTTATTATCTTCCTTTGGTGGATAAAAGAGTTTGCACCTGCAAAGAGTATGTAATGTTTTCCTTTGACCCAATTTGGCACATAAAAACTTTTTTGACAAATAATAAGTTTCTTCTTCTCAGATGATTTATTTACATGCATAGTTTTACTCATTTTATCTTCCACTTTTCTTCCAACTAATATCATCAAACATTTATTGAGGGTCTATTTTGCATCCATAGCAGAATTATAAACTGGAAATCTTATAGAACTGAATACACCACAAACACACACACACACACACACACACACACACACACACACACACACACACATGGCTTCACTATTATAAGCACTATGCTGGGTGCTGAAGATAACGTAAGACAAACTACTTCTATACTTATGAAACTTGACAGCATAGTGCCTATAATGGAGAAGCCGTGTGTGTGTGTGTGTGTGTGTGTGTGTGTGTGTGTGTGCGCGCGCGTGTGTGTGTGTGTGGTGGTGTATTCAGTTCTGTAAGATTTCTAGTTTATAATTCTGCTGTGGGTGCAAAATAGACACTCAATAAATGTTTGATGAAATTAGTTGGAAGAAAAGAGGAAGATAAAATGAGTAAAACTATGCATGTAAATAAATCATCTGAGAAGAAGAAACTTGCTATTTATCAAAAAAAATTTTATGTGCCAAATTGGGTTGAAGGAAAATATTACATACCCTTTGCAGGTGCAAACTCTTTTATCCACCAAAGGAAGATTTGGACTATCTGCCCAGCTTTGTCAAGAATCACCTAGGCAGATAGGTTACATGCAGATTCTGGTATCAGAGCTTGGGCTTGTGAGTCACAAGGCAGAGACACAAAGGTGCAATGCCAGACAGAAATTCTCTGAAGCATTTGTTATGGAGTGAAGACTCTAATAGCATGCAGAGTGATGAGCAGTTGGTGGTGCAGAGTGATGCCACTAGCAACAGCATCCTAAGCAAAAAGTACTCTAAAAGGATTTTACCTGTGCTTTGACTCCTTTAGGTATGATTCAAGTTTCTTTCTCTATCCTTCTGATAACTTTTGTGATCTGACACCTTCTAAAAAAATTCTTCTTCTGTTTAAGTTAATCTAAGTCATTTTCTGTCTTTATGTACTCAAGAACTTTTACTAGTATGGATAGAAAGCTAGGTCATAAATCATGGGGGAGATAGGGTAAATCAGGTATAATAGAAGGAAACTTCAGCTATGGAAGAAAAGATTGACAGGGATGCTTTCTGTAGCTTAGATCCATGGATGAACAGGGATTACTACAGGGAGAGAAAGTTAGACAGTAGCTCAAACATTAATAGATACCTAGCAGGTTCAATTAATCCTTGAGGTACCACTAAAACTAGGGATGAGCTGTTTTCAGAACCTACCTAATCTAACTCACATATCCACTCATTCTTTTACTCAATCTGTCATTGCTTAAGACCTAATCTGAGCCAGCACCATATACTAGGCATATGAATAAAGTGACAATAAAACAAATAAACAAAATAATGACAATTACATATGAGCAATTTGTTTAATGTCTATCTTGCTCATCTGTAATTTTCACTGTTTTATTTTGTACCTGCATGCAGCCTACTTAGGTAGTTAATCCTAACTTGTACCCCATTTTCATATAATAAAATAAAATGAAAAAAACAAAGTTAAAAATATAACTGATCCTCATTTTTCAGATTCTGTATTTGTGAATTCACCTACTTGCTAAAATTTATATCTAACTCTCAAATCAATATCTGCTACTTTCATGGTCATTGGTGGGCAGGCACAGAGCTGGAAAAAAAATCAGTCACAAGACACACAAGTTCCCAGCTCAAGCCGAACAGGGAAATGCTGTGCCTTCTTGTTTGAGCTCTCATACAAAAATGAACAGAGGATGGAGATAGTAGGGGGACAGTGCAGTGCAGTGCAAGAAGTTCTGGCTTTGGGACCAGTTTTGTACTGGGTTTGAACCTGAACTCTGGCACCTGTTGGTGGGGCAGTGTCTTTCCTCTCATAGCAATATTGCATTATATGATAATTCAGTGGTTATAGAATAACTATGGAGAATAATGAGACTCGATTGATCATAAATCTTAATAAAATGACATAACAGGGTGTTATGGTAGAAATGCATGGGAAAACATAATTTAATTAAGGGATCAAGGAAGGTCACCATAAAAAAAATCACATTGAGCTCATACCTGAAGCATGAGCAAAAATTATTTCAGCAAAGTTGTGGAAAAGAAATGCTATAGACGGTAATACTGAGATATTGTATGGTGTGAATGGACCTGGGCATAGTGTGAAGAAAGGAAAGGGAGAAAAAAGGAGACTTGATAGACAACAGGAAGTTTGTTCATTCGCACCATTAGGCCATTTAAGAAATTGGAGCTTTTCCCTAGGAGAATGAGAAGTTATTGGTAGTACACACCCAAGGTTTGGTCAGCCTCCTGGATCTTATTACCTTCTTTGCCAACATCAATTTAGGCATACAAGGCAAATAAGAATCAGGGATTGAGACTCGAGGCACATCTAGGATGGATCTGTGCAGTTTCTTACTCATGTTGAAAGGCCCTTTCCAAAAGGAATTTAAAGGAGTTGCTGACTAAATGATTCTAGAGTTAAACTATAAGTAAGGCTTCTCTAATTTAGCAATTTTTAAAAATAAAAAACAAATAAAATAAAAATATTAATTTGAAGTGTTTTACAGTATTAGTTTAAGCTATAGAAGTATAGAAGTTATCTTTTTCAAGTTCAGAGTGGAACACGATTCTGTTTAAAAAAAACACTTCCAAGTCTTTGTCTTAAACCATTGATTTTTGCATAATATTAATAAATAATGTTGCTTCTTCCTTAACACTTGAAAGTCAATTAAATATTTTTGCTAATGTAAATAAACTTTATTGCTACATAACTTATATTCAATAAAATTTCCACTTTAGTAGACAGTTGGATGAAACACTCCACAACCAAGATTGAGAACATTTTCATCAGCTCCAACATTCCCCAGTGGAACTCTGCAGTCACCTTCTAACCCTACTCTGGCTGAGTTCAGCATTGATTTGCTTTCTAGAGATACAGCCTGGCCTCGTTTAGATCTTTATACAAATGGAATTGGTATGCAGGTAGTATGTGGTCTTTTGTGCCTGTCTTAGTTCAGTGACCTTGGATGTTTGAGTCTCTGTTCATTAATTTTTTATCTTTTTTTCTCTGTGCTTTATATTGAGTAATTCCTATTGATATGTCTTCAAGTTTACTAGTCTTTTTTCCTATAATTTCAAATATGCTTTTTAGTATCATTTAGAATATTTTTATTTTAGATGTGTTTTAATTTTTAATTTTGTAATTCTATGCTTGCTATTTTTAGGTTCTTTAAATCCTTGTGTTTGTATGCTATATACTAGTAATTTTATGAACTTTGCCAAATTCTATTAATTCTGCTATTTCTGTTTCTATTCTATTGATCGATTTTTTTCTGCTTAAAGGTCAGATTTTCTTTCTCTTTCAATGTCTCATCATTTTTATGGTTGCAATACATTGTCGATTTTATATTGTTGAGCACTGGATTTTTCAGGAATCTTTTCTCTCTTTTGAGAATTGGATTTTTCTCTGGTAAGAATTCAAATCCCTGAGAATCAGTTAGATCGTTTCAAGACTTACATTTTAAGCATTGTTTCAACTAACCCAGAACAATTTTTTTCTTCTGGGAATAATACAGTCTTATTACTAAAATATTACCCTTTTGAAGACTGTATCTAATGATTTTATTATGAGGTTTCTCTACGCTTGCTAGTGGGAACAAAAACTTTTCCCAGTGTAAACTCAGAAAATTGCTCTGCCTACTGCATTCTGGTGTTTTCACCACTCCAAGCATTAGAGAGTGTCACCCCACCATATACAGGTACATGTGTCAATAGGAACCCTCTGCAGATGCTGAGAACTCTATCTGCTGGAAGCATCTTTCTCCTCTTTGATAATCTTCCCTATAAATTCTTTTTTTGTTGTTTTTGAGCTGAAGTCTCACTCTCGCCCAAGCTGGAGGGCAGTGGCACTCTCACGGCCACCCCAGTTACACCTACTGGGCTCCGGCGATCCTTCCGCCCCAGCCTTCCAAGTAGCCGGAACTACAGGCGTGCACTACCACACCAGCTAATTTTTGATTTATTGTAGAGATGAGGTCTCGCCAAGTTGCCCAGGCAGGTCTCGGACCCAAGAGCTCAGGCAATCCACTTGCTTAGGCCTCCCAAAGTGCTGGTATTGCAGGCTAAGCCACCCAACCCAGTCTCTTCCCGATAAATTCTGTATGTCTTTCTTAGTTTCTCCAAATTTTGATCTCTCTTTCTTCGATTTAGTGAGCACTAGTTTCTGTTGCAATTACTCCTCATTGCTCTAGGGTCTGAGCACTGACTCCAGAAAGTAAGCTCATGCAATCATAAGACTCATCTAATTTGTGTGCCTATCTTCTAGATCACGATCTGAATGACCTGGTAGCCAATGTCTGAAAACTCATGTTTCACAAACTGTGTCAATTATTCTAGTTGTTTACAGCAAGAAGGAAATTCTCCTAGCAATTAACTTTTCTCAAGCAAGAAAAAAAAAGAGTAGTAAAGAATGCAAGTATATTGCCCTTTTTACATACCTATATAGTGATGTTTTGCTAGCTTTCTTTGTATTTTCACATGATTCAAATGATGTCTGATGTCTGATGTCTCCAACTTTCTGCTTAAAATTTTCCTTAAATATTTATTTTTAAATATTTATTTTGTTTTGTTTTAGAGCTGAGGTTTACAAGTGAGGATTTTCTACAAAAGTAGGCTGCATGCAGGTAAAATATGGGCTTCTAGCTGGCCCTCTCTTCACTTGGTAATAGTCCAGGTACAAATCATGTTGCCACATGTCCTCATCCCTCCTCCTTCCCTCCCCTAGCAGTGCCTAGCATCCACCAACACTGCCCTTGTACTAGTGTAACTAGTGTTCGGGGCTTGCTTATGAGTGAGAACATATGGCATTTAGTTCTTTTTTCTATGATAGTTCACTTAGTATGATGGTATCCAGTTGCATCAAAGTTGCTGCAAAGGCCATGATTTTGTTCTTCTTCATGGCTGTGTAATATTCCATCATGTATATATACCACATTTTCTTTATCTAGTCCACTTTTTATGGGCACCTGGGTTAGTTCCATGTTTTTGGTATTGTGAATAGTATGGCAATAAGCATGCATATGTGCAGGTATCTTTTTGATAGATGATTTATCCGTATATTTCCAGGAAAGGGATTACTAGATCATACAGAAGCTCAGTTTTTAGTTCTTTGAGAAATCACCACACAGCTTTCCATAGGGGTTGAACATTCCCACCAACAGTGTATAAGTGTCTCCTTTTCTTTGCAACCTCGCCAGCACCTGTTGTTTTTTGAATTATTAATGTTAACCATCCTTACCGGTATTTGGTGGTATCTCATTGTAATTTTGATTTGCATTTCTCTAATGATTAGTGAGGCTGAGGATTTTGTCATGTGTTGTGGTTATTTGTAAAACATTCTTTGAGACGTGTCTGTTCAAGTTCTTTGCCCACTTTTTAATAGGATTTTTTTTATTTTTTCCTTTTAGCTCATTTGAGTTCCTTGTAGATCCTGGATGTCAGGCCTTTGTCAGGCGCGTAGCTTGCAAAAATTTTTTCCCATTCTGTGAATTGTCTCTTTGCTCTCTTGATGTTTAATTGTCCAGGTAGTATATAGTGAGAGTTTCTGTTTAAGAACCTCATGCCAATGAGGTTTGTGCCTCATTGTGCTGATATATCTGTGCAAAGTGGTGTTCTAGTTGTGTTTTCTTGTATTCTCTATTTGTCTGTTGATATCCATTCATTACAGAATGAATTGATATAATTATTACTATATTATATTATATTATTACTATATTATAGTTATAGCCATTATATTAACTATGTTTCCTTATTTTCTGCTTTGTTGATATTCTGGCATTTAGGAACCTAGGGACAGACTGCCCCTTCCAAGGGAGCCTAATTCCTAAAAGATAACAGCAACTTGTTTATGAGGCCTTCTGTCATAAACAAATCAACCAATCCTGAATCTGGAACCCCAGTCACCTTCTTATCTACTTTTTTACAAGACAATATTTTACCGGCCATGAATTATTTCAAGGCCAGATTCGGGTAGCTAAAGACCATCCCTATAGCCCAAATCCTGCTGGAATTATTTAAACCAATCAACCCTAAACTGTTTAGTCTTCCCTGCTTTGTCTTTCTCACAGAAACTTCAATAAAGTCTCTGGCTTAAGCTTTTTCCTCACTCTATTTCCTGACCCAAACCTGGCATTTCTCACATGACTGCATGAAGCGGTATGCCCCCTTCTCTTGAAAAATGTAAGTAAAAATTCTTCTTTCAATGATATTGCTCTCTCTGTGTCATTGCTCAGTCCCCTCTATAAATAAAAATCACATGGATACAAATGAAACACTTGGTGAATGTTTTCACGTCTGTTCCAAGACCTGCTCTGATTATCAGTGGATGGAGCTAGGTGAGTATGCATAGCTTTCCCAATGTCCCAGTTGACTGTGACCACAGGACTCTTTTTCTTTCCTTTTTTTTTCTTTCTTTCTTACCTGTCTCTTTCCCTGTTTCTTCTATTAAATGTATGGATGTCTTGCCATTTTGCTGGTATTATGGAGGTATAACTTACTCTTAATTGCCCTCTGCCAAGATCTTCACTGTTTTCAACAATGTCCTCAGACTTGAAGTTCTCCATTCTCTGTTCCAAATAAGATCAGTCTCCTCAAGCAGTTACAGAGCTCTTTGTCCTATGGCCAGTCTCTCTCACTAGGAAAGGCACCTGTGCAACACTGCACCAAAACAAGAGATGGAGATCCCTCTTTTAGAGTGACATTCTCACTCCATACGTGGACACTGGGATAGTGATATCTTCTGGTCTTCTTAGCTTGTCTCTCCCACAGTGGAACATACATCTTATGAATAAAATTGGGTGGGAGTGTTCTGAGTGCCACTATTTTCAGTTTGCCACACTTGAAACAGATAGTTTGCCCTAATTAGGGGAGCTAGGTGGAAGAAAGGGACCTTGTCTTCTCAGCTGTGACTACCTAGAAGAAAGCTTCTACAAAATGAGTGGAAGTGGAGTGATGAGAAATGCGGGCAACCTGCTGTTTCTCAGATGAAATTGTAGCCCCAGTCTGAGAGGAGAAGTTATGGGGGATGTGGGGGGGGTAGGAACAGAGGGACCCCTTGTCTTCTTGACTGCATGTGCCCAACATAGAATTTCCTTAACATGAAGCTTGTGGGGGAGAGGAGAATGAATAAGAAAGGGGGTCATCACTCAAATGCTCAACAGAACATTTCTTACAAAGCTGGAGTAGATTTTCTTGAATGAGTTCTTCTCCATTTTTTATATGCCCTTAAGACAATTTACAGAGACTTTAAATAATTGTTATTTATAATTTGTACACTTGTTTTTCTGCAGAGAAATTTATTGTGATCCTTGCTCTGCTATTCCAAAACCCTTCCACCATATCCATTCTTGCTATTTAGGTGTCTTTGTTTCTCTTTTAGAATATAGTCACAGCTAACCTAAAAACCTCCAAGCTCATCCCATTTAGTTTTCTTGCCTTTCTAAGTCCTCAGCATTGCTAATCTTTCCATTGTAAAATAAAACAAAATTAATAATTTTTTTCTTATAATTCCTCCATGGCTGCTGCTACGGAAACCTGAAATAATTTTTTCAATATTTCTCAATTCTCTCTGTAATTTTAGATGTAGCCCTTTTCTCTTTTCCAAGGTGTCCCAGGTCAGTCCATCATCAGTCATTTCCCCCCAGCTTTATTAAGGGATGATTGAAAAATTGCATCTATTTTAAGTACACAATGTGATCTTTTGATATATGTATAGCTTGCCACAATCAAGCTAGTTAACATAAAATTCATCTCACGTAGTCAGCTTTAACATGAGTGTGTGTATGTGTGGTGAGAACACTTGAGATGTCCTAGAAAATGTCAAGTGTATAATACATAATTACTAACTATAGTCACCATACTTTATATTATTGCACTTATAATGGAAAGTTTGTACCATTTGACCAATGTCTGCCAATTTTCTCCTCCTCCCAGACACCAGTAATCACCATTTTATTCTGTTTCTATTAGTTCAACATTTAGATTCCATATATAAGTAAGATCATGCAGTATTTATCTTTCTGTGTCCAGCTTATTTCAACTAGAAGAACATCCTCCAGGTTCACCCACATTGTCACAAATGACAGGATTTTCTTCTTTTTAAAGGCTGAATAATATTCTATTTGTGAGATATAGTCACACACATACACATTGCACACACACATACATGTGTATGTAATATATATATATGTATTGTATTGTATTTATCCATTCATCTATTGATAGACAGCTTTTTCCCATGTCTTGGCTATTGTGAATAATTAATGCTGTGATAAATATGGGTGAACAGATATTTCTTTGAGATACTGATTTTATTTCCATTGGATATATACCCAGAATTGGGTTTGTTGAATCATATGGTTGCTCCATTTTTAACTTTTTGAGAAACTTTTATGCAATTTTTTAATAATGACTTCAGCAATCTACATTCCCACCCAGTGTGCATGTGTTCCATTTTCTTTACATCTTTACTAACACCGGTTATCTTTTGACTTTTTTAATAATAGTCTTTCTAACAGGCAAGAAGTGACAGCTTATTGTGAGTTTGATTTGCATTTTCCTGATAATTAGTGTTGTTGAGCATCACTTTTAACAAACTTGAGGCATTTGCTATGTCTTCTTTGGAAAAATGTTTATTCAGGACCTTTGCTCATTTTCAATTGGGTTATTTATTTTTCATTGTGCTATTGACTCTCATGAATTCCTTTTATATTTTGGGAACAAACTCCTTATTGGACATAGAGTTTGCAAATATTTTCTCTTATTCCAGAAGTGATCTTTTCCTTTTGTTGATAGTTTCCTTTTCTGTGTAGAACCTTTTTTAGTTTGATACACTGCCACTCACGTATTTTTTATTCTTGTTGCCTGAACTTTTGATCTTCTAACCAAAAAAATCATAGCCAAGACCAATGTCAATGAGTTTTTCCTATATTTTCTTTTGGGAGTTCACAGTTTCAGATCTTATATTTAAGTCTTATTCATTTTTCCTTGATTTGAAATATGATGGAGGAGAAGTTTCCAGGATCACTGCTTTTCATGTAAATATTCAGTTTTCCTTACTGTGTATTCTTGGTGACTTTGTCAATATTAACTGTCTGTATATGCATGTCTTTGTTTCTGGGATTTCTATTTTGTTCCACTTATCTATGTGTCTGTGTTTAGGCCAGCATTAGAATGTTTTGATTACTATACCTTTGTAATGTAATTTGAAGTCAGGAAATGTTATGTCTCCAACATTGTTTTTCCTCAAGATTGCTTTAGCAATTCGGGGCTTTTGTGAATATATATGAATTTTGGACTTTTTTAAATTTCTATAAAAATGTCTTCGTATTCCTGTTAGTACTTTTTTGGAGAATTTTTACATCCATGTTTATCAGGGATATTGGCCTATAATTTTATTTTTGTAGTGCCCTTCTCTGGATTTGGTATCAGTGTTGTGTTAGTTTTGTAAAGTGAGTTTGAAAGTGTTCCCTCTTCTATTTTTTTGAAAGAGTTCAGGAAAAATGATTATAAATTCTTTTATAAATGTTTGGTACAATGCACAAGTGAAGCAATCTGGTCCTGGGCTATTCATTGTTGGAAGATTTTTGACTACAGATTAAATCTCCTTTCTTATATGGGCCTATTTAGATTTTCTATTTTTTCATGGACTAAGTCTTTGTAAATTGTATGTGTCTAGGAATTTATTCATTTCTACTAGGTTTTTGAATTTGTTGGCATATAATTTTTTGTAGTGGTCACTTTTTTTGCATTTCTATAGTATTCATTTAAATGTCTTCTCTTATATTTCTATTTTATTTTTTGCATCTTATCTCCTTTTTCTTAGTCTATCTAGATATTTATCAATTTAGTTTTTCTTTAAAAAACAGTTCTCGCTGGGCTCGGTGGCTCAGCCTGTAATCCTGCGCCTTTGGGAGGCTGAGGTGAGTGGATTGCCTGAGCCCGCGGGTTTGAGACCCGTCTGGGCAGCGAGACCTCATCTCTACAATAAATCAAAAAATCAGCCGGGCGTGGTAGCGCATGCCTGTAATTCCAGCTACTCAGAAGGCTGAGGGGGAAGGATCGCCGGAGCCCAGCAGATTGAGGTTGCGGTGGCTGGGAGCGGCCACTGCACTCCAGTCTGGGCGATAGAGTGAGACTCCAACTCAAAAAAACAAACAAACAAACAAACAAAAAAAACCAGTTCTTAGCTTCATTTTTTTCTGTTGTTTTCTATTCTCTATTTGCTTTTTTTTTCTTTTTCTCCACTTTATTTTATTTTAAAGAGGTGGGGTACAAGTCAGGATTAGGTACATAAGTGGTCTACATACAGGTGAACTTTGGGCCTCCCACAGGTCCTCATTTCTCCTGGTTTAGGATCAGGTACACTTTGTGATGTTATGTACCCCCCACTCCCCGGCAGTGTCCTGCTACTGCCCATTCCTCTCTGGCAGTATTGTGATAAATGTACAGGATCCACTTATGAGTGAGGGCATGTGGTATTCAGTTCTTTGTTTCTGTGATAGATCACTGACTATGACAGACTCTAAATTCATCCAAGTTGCAGTGAAATTCATACTTTGTCCTTCTATATGGCTTTGTAATATTCCATCATGTATATGTACTACATTTTTTATCCAGTCACTTTCTATGGGCAGCATGGTTGGTTCCATGTTTTTGTTATTTTGAGTAATGCTGCAATAAACATGCATACGCAGGTATCTTTTTTGCAGAATGATTTGAGTTCTTCCAGATATAGTCCCAGAAGTGGGATTACTGGACCATATGGAAGTTAACTTTCTAGATCTTTTACAAATTGCCACACTGTTTTCCATAGTCAACCAAGTCTTGATCATAACACCAAAAGCATATGCCATAAAAGATAAGATAGACAAGTGAGACATCATCAAACTGAAAAACTTATGCAAAGCAAAAGAAACCATCAAAAGGCAGAGCGACAGCCCATAGAATGGGGAAAAATTATTTGCTAACTGTATATCTGACAGGCCTAACATCTAAGATCTACAAAGAACTCAAATGAGCCAAAAGGAAAAAAAATAAACATCCTATTAAAAAGTGGGCAAAAGAGACTTCCGGCAAGATGGTGACAGGGTGGCATGGTCTGTGAGACCCTCTGCGAAAGAGAACACCCATAAAGACTCTAGCTGTCTCCCAGGGGCTGCAGCTCCCATCTTCTGCAGCCTGCTCTTCACAGGGAGCTCAGCTGCCACCATCACCCGCCGTCACTACTCAGGTATCACAGCGGACCGGGCTGTTCCTGCAGTCGTGGATGCCACCGATGCGGTCATTCCCAGCTCATGCCTGAAGCAACCCACAACTTCAGACCGTGAAGCCCCCACAAGCAGGATCTTCTGAGATTGCCACTGCCCAGCTGCTGCTGCCGCTGCCATGCCACACCCCTAGCCCGGAGAAAGGCCTGTGGAACTCCCCCTATGAAGTTGCCGCAGCAGGTCGTGGATACGTAGCCGGCTCGCTCTCCTCTGGACTGTAGCTATGGGATACCACCACCTGCTGGGGAACCAAGGTAACAACATCAAAACAGGAATGGCAGAGGCTCATCCCTCTTGAAAAATAGAAAAAGCCAGATCTCAGTACTAGAATCGGCAGGAGGCCCATATCTGAACTGTTCTTCACAGTAGGCCAGGGGCAACTGACCCTAACTATGAACAATTCTACCAGCCTGTAAAGACAGCTAGAAATCAGAGCTGAAAGGACATTGGACTTAAAGGAAAAGTCTCAAGTGTGCTTGGCTGATTCTTAGTCTACTGACTTTAATCTATTCTTTTACCCCCCTTTTTTTCTGTTTTCTTTTTTTCCCCCTTTCCTTTTTTCTTATTTCTCTGTAAACCCCATCTTTGTATAAAGGAATAGCACACCAATAAGGAGGTTGATCAGTGTGTATGTTAGCATCATTGTATGTTTTAGATTTTTATATGGTTGTTGGTTAGTTTTCAGTCATGGTTATTGTATTTCTTCATATTTGTTTCAGTCTTTGTGTCTCTTTTCACTTACCAGTCGGTACACTCAACTGTTTTCCCTCTCACTCCTCTCTCTCCACCCCCCGCGCCCCGCTGCCTGCTCTATTCTCTTCCCTCTGTTAACCTCATTTTACTTTCAGGGAGTAAACCTACAACCCCACTGCATGGACAGACTCCAAGTTAGTGGGAAGTGGGTTTCAGACTATCCATACAGCTATTGGTGAATACTGGGATCTGCAGAGAGATATTGAATCACAGCTCCTCCCTTAATTAAATCCCAAAACTACAAAAAAGACAGCCCTCAACCCACAGTCCAAGTCCAGAACTGAATAAAGCAAGAGGAAATATATTAGGAAGAATAGGAGATTGAACAAACAAAAGTAAAAGAAACCCCTCCACCCCTGAATAAGAGAATTAAAGAAGATGGAGAAGTGGAGGGAAGGGAAAAGTAGGGAGGGAAAATCTGCACAAATGAAGAAAAACCAAAAGAAGAATACAGGTTTCACACAGTCCCCTGGGAGGTCAGACACTGAGAAAACAGACTTCGGAACACAAACAGTGAAGAGCCCCAAGAAGGACTGGTCACAAGCAACAAACCCAGACATCAAGGCATTAATAGAGAGAATTAAAAAAATTGAGGAGAGACAAGAGGAAAAAAGGAAGGAGCTGATGACAAAAATAACAGCAGTAAAGAATACTGTGATGGAAATGAATCACAAACTAATTAGCATGGAAAGCAGAATTTGCCAAGCAGAAGAAAGAATCTCAGAGCTTGAAGACCAAAACACAGAACTAACCCAAACTGTCAAAAACATAGAGAAGAAGCTTTAAAAGACAGAACAAAACCTTCAGGAGATGAATGATTACTTCAAGTGACCCAATCTAAGAGTAATTGGCTGTCCTGAGGCAGAGAGAGAGTAAGAGGTCACACTGGAACAAACATTTCATGAAATCATTCAAGAAAACTTCCCTCATCTCTCAGTGATGCAAAAATTCAAGCACAAGAGATTCAGAGAACCCCTGCAAGACAACAAATGAGAAGACCAACTCCCAAATAATAATCTGCCTAAACAAAGTAGATATAAAAGAAAAAATCCTAAAGGCAGCAAGAGAAAAAGGCCCGACTACCTACCAGGGAAGACCAATTAGAATAGCAGCAGATTTATCCACAGAAACCCTCCAGGCTAGGAGATCCTGGAGCCCTATCTTCAAAGTTCTAAAAGATAAACAATTTCATGTTTATATAAGCATGAATTGTTTATCAAAGTTCTAAAAGATAAACAATTTCATGTTTATCTAAAGAATAACCTATCCAGCCAAGCTAAGTTTCATTAGTGAGGGAGAATTTAAATCTTTTCCAGATATCCAATCCCTAAGAACCTACGCTGCCACCAGACCACCTCTACAAGAAACACTTAAGAAAGTACTGAACACGGAAGAAAAGGAAAAAAGTACAACAACATTCTTCACAAGAGTACAGACAAAAGATTAAAAACACACATGAACCAACTCCAAGACCAAAAGAAAGACAACAAACAAACAGGAACAATTCTGTAAGAACCTTATGACAGGGATCAACTCTTGCATTTCAATTATTAGCCTAAATGTGAATGGACTAAATGCACCACTGGAAAGACATAGAATGGCAAAATGGATAAAATATCATCAGACAACAATCTATTGCCTTCAAGAGACTCACCTCACTAGAAAGGACACTCACAGACTCAAAGTAAAAGGATGGGAAACAAACTTTCAGGCAAATGGAACACACATAAAAAGGAGGAGTAGAAATCTTAATTTCAGACAAATACCCTTCAAGCTATTAAAAATTTTAAAAGATACAGAAGGCTACTATATAATGATAAAAGGTTCAATCCATCAACAAGAAATATCCATCTTAAACATTTATGTACCCAACATAGGAGCGCCAACTTTCATAAAAAAGGTTTTAGGTAAACTAAAAAAAGATATTGACTCCAACATCATCATAGCTGGGGACTTCAACACCCCACTCACAATCGTAGACAGATCATCAAGACAAAAAATCAGCAACAAGATCCGAAACCTCAATGTGACCCTTGACCAAATGAACTTAATTGATACCTACAGAACACTCCATCCAAAGATCACAGAATATACATTCTACTCATTACCACATGGGATGTACTCTAAGATTGACAACATACTTGGCCATAAATTAAGTATAAGCAAATTTAAAAGAACCGAAATTTTACCATGTACCTTCTGGGACCACAGTGGAATAAAAATAAACATCAACACCAACAAGGTCCCCCTAAAACCCGCAAAGACATGGACACTAAACAGCATGATGCTAAACAACTCCTGGGTCAATGATGAAATTAAACAAGGAATAAAAAGTTACCTAGAAGCCAGGCTCGGTGGCTCAGCCTGTAATCCCGTGCCTTTGGGAGGCTGAGGTGAGTGAATTGCCTGAGCCCGCGGGTTCGAGACCTGCCTGGGCAGCGAGACCTCATCTCTACAATAAATCAAAAAATCAACTGGGCGTGGTGGCGCATGCCTGTAATTCCGGCTACTTGGAAGGCTGAGGCAGAAGGATCGCCGGAGCCCAGCAGGCCGAGGCTGTGGTGGCCAGGAGTGGCCACTGCACTCCAGTCTGGGTGACAGAGTGAGACTCCAACTCAAAAAAAAAAAAAAGTTACCTAGAAACAAATGAAAATGAGGAAACATCTTACAAAAATCTCTGGGAAAGCTGTAGTAAGAGGGGAATTTATATACCTACAAATACACATGAAGAAAATGGAAGGATCACAAATTAATAGCCTAATAAGCCACCTAAGGAAGCTGGAAAAGAAAGACCACCAAAACCCTAATTTCAGCAGAAGAATAAAGATCACCAAAATAAAAGCCCAAATCTAGGACATAGAAGACAACAAGATAATACAAAAAATCAATGAAACAACAAGCTGGTTCTTTGAAAGGATAAACAAGATTGATGGTCCCCTAGCTAGAATGACCAAGAAAAAGAAAAAGCCCAAATTAACACAATGAGAAACACAAAAGATGAAGTCACATCTGACCCTGAAGAAATGCAAAAGATCATTAGAGACTACTATGTACACTTGTATGAAAACAAACTTGAAAACCTTAATGAAAAGGAGGACTTTCTGACATCACACAACTGCCTAGGTTGAAACAAGAAGAAATTGAGACCCTAAATAGACCAATAACAATCAAGGAAATTGACTACATAATAAGAAAACTACCTACAATAAAAAGCCCTGGTCCAGATGGCTTTCCAGCAGAATTCTATAAGACATTTAAGGAGGAGCTGATACCAACCCTACTGAAGGTATTCCATGCAATTGAAAAAGATGGAACTCTCCTCAAATCATTTTACAAAGCTAACATCACATTGATACCCAGCTAGGTAAAGACCCAACAAAGAAAGAGAACTACAGGCCAATATCTTTGATGAACATAGATGTGAAAATTCTTAACAAGATCCTAGCAAACCAGATTCAATAACACATCTCAAAAATCATCCATCATAACCAATTACCTTCATCCCTGGAATGCAAGGCTGGTTCAACATTCCTAAAACCATAAATGTAATTAAATATATTAACAGATGTCAAAACAAAAATCACATGATTATATCATTAGATGCAGAAAAAACTTTTGATAAAATCCAGCACCCCTTCTTGATAAAAACCCTCGAACATCTAGTCATGTGGGGAACATACCTCAAAATAGTAAAAGCCATCTATGAGAAACTCACAGCCAGCATACTGCTAAATGGACAAAAATTGGAATCATTTCCCCTGAAAACTGGAAGAAGACAAGAATGCCCATTGTCACCCCTTCTGTTCAATATAGTATTGGAAGTCCTGGCTATAGCAATCAGAGAAGAGAAGGTAATCAGGGATATCCAAATAGGAAAAAGGGAAATCAAGTTATCTCTCTTTGCAGATGACATGATTGTGTACCTTGAAAACCCAAGAGAATCTGTCAAAAACCTCCTTACAGGTTTTTTACATAAAGGACTTTGGTAAAGTTTCAGGATATAAAATAAATGTATAAAAGACAATTGCATTTCTTTACACCAATAATAAACAAACAGAAACCCAAATTAAAAAGCACAATTCCATTCACAATGCGACAAAAAATTGAAATACCTTGGCATCTTCCTAACCAGAGACATGAAAGACATTTACAGTGAAAACTACAAAACACTGCTCAAAGAAATCAAAGACAACACAAACAAGTGGAAAAATATCCCATGCTCATGGACTGGAAGAATCAACATTGGGAAGATGTCCATCCTACCTAAGACAATCTACAGATTTAATGCAATACCCATCAAATTACCAGCAACATTCTTCTCAGACCTAGCAAAAACAATACAGGAATTCATATGGAAATACAAACGATCAAGAATAGCCAGAAAAATCCTCAGCAAAAAAAAAAAAAAAAAAAAAAAGCAGGTGGTATCACATTACGAGACTTCAAACTTTACTATAAAGCTACAATAATCAAAATAGCTTGGTATTGGTACAAAAACAGGCATATAGACCAATGGAATAGAATTGAGATTCCAGAAGCTAAACCTCAATTTCTCAACCAACTCATCTTTGACAAAGCCCCCACCACCTACCACTGGGGAGAGGAGAACCTATTCAGTAAATGGTGCTGGGAAAACTGGCTGACCACATGCAGAAGATTGAAACAGGACCCCTATCTATCCCCATGCACAAAGGTTAACTCCAAATGGATCAGAGACCTAAATGTAAAACCTCAAATCATAAGAACCTTAGAAAATGAAGGAAATACCCTCATGGAAATTGGAACTGGCGTCCAATTCCTGAACAAAACCCGAAACCCACAGGCCATAAGAGAGAAGATAGACAAGTGGGACCTCATTAAACTGGCAAGCTTCTGCAAAGCCAAAGAAACCATCAAGAGAGCTGGGAGACAGCCTACAGACTGGGAAAAAGTATTTGCCAACTCCAGTTCCTACAAAGACTTGACATCTTGGATCTATAAGGAACTCAAATGTGCTGAGGGAAAAAAACAAACAACCCCATTGTAAAGTGGGCAAAAGATACGAACAGACACTTCTCAAAGGAAGACATCCGAGCAGCCAACAGACACATTACGAAATGTTCAACCTCACTAATCATCAAGGAGATGCAAATCAAAACCACAGAGATGCCACCGAACTCTAGTCAGAATGGCCATTATCAATAACTCAAAAAATAACAGTTGCTGGAGAGGGTGTGGCGAAAAGGGAACACTCCTACACTGTTGGTGATAGTGCAAACTAATGCAACCTCTGTGGAAAGCAGTGTGGCGATTCCTAAAAGCTCTAAATATCGACCTCCCATATGACCCTGCAATCCCTCTACTGGTAATATACCCTGAAGAACTCAAATCACTTTATCAAAAAGATACCTGCACAGGAATGTTTATCGTAGCATTGTTCACAATAACAAGAACCTGGAACCAACCATGCTGTCCATCAAAAGAGGACTGGATTTTAAAAATGTGGTACATATACACGATGGAATACTACGCAGCCATACAAAAGAACAAAATTATGAATTTCGCAGCAACCTGGATGGAGCTAGAGTCTATAATACTGAGTGATCACTCACAGAAACAAAGATCTGAGTATCACATGTTCTCACTCATACAGTGGACCTTGATCATCTACCATAATGCTTTAAAAAAAAAAAAAAGGACTGACAGTGGTGGGAAACTATGGGAGAAGGTAGGGAGGGGAAGGGAGGTGGGACTAATGGTAGTCAATATCTGTCTGGGGATGGGGAGACACCCCTTATTAACAAGGGTGCCTGAATCATGCACATTTGTATACCTAACCCTTAACTGTACCCCACAATTTTACAATAAAAAATATGTTTAATAAAAAAAGTGGGCAAAAGACATGAATAGACACTTCTCAGAAGAAGACATACGAACACCCAACACATACATAAAAATATGCTGTCTCACTAATCATCACAGAAATGCATATCAAAACCACATTGAGATATAACCTAACTCCAGTAATAAAAAATAATAATAAAAAAACAACAGATGCTGGCGAGGAAGTGGAGTAGAGGGAACACTTCTACATTGTAGGTAGGAGTATAAACTAATACAACCTCTATTTACTTTTGCTCTGGTCTCTGATATTTCCTTCCTTCTGCTAACTTTGACTCAGTTTATTTTTTCTTTTTCTAGTTGCTTGAGGCATAAAAATTAGATTTTTATTTGAGGGATTTTTTTTTTAATGTGGGCATTACTGCTATAAACATCCCTGTTGAGCTGATTTTGCCATACCCTAGAAGTTTTAGTAGGTTCTGTTTACATTTTCATTTCTTTCTAAATATTTTTAGATTTCCATTTTGATTTCTCCATTGATCTATTGGTTGTTAAGAAGTGTGTTTTTCATATCCACATATTTGTGAATTTTTCTGTTTTTCTTCTGTTATTGAGTTCTAGTTTCAAACGACTGTGGTCAGAAAAAATACTTGAAATGAGTTTTATCATTTTAAATTTGTTAAAACTTGTTTTGTGATCTAACATATAAATAATCTGTCCACTGTTGCTCTTTTGAATAATGCTGCAATATACATGCATATGCAGGTATCATTTTTATAGAATAATTTGAGTTCCCCCAGGTATATTCCCAGAAGCGGGTATTGAAAGTCCTAGTATTATTGTTTTACTATTTATCTCTTCAGTTCTGTTAATATTTGCTTTATATATTTAGGTTATTTTATGTTGGATGTACATACATTTATTGTGAGGAATGACCTTTTTATCATTCTGCAATGACCTTCTTTGCCTCTTGTTACAGTTTTTGAGTTAAAATATATTTTGATATAAGTATGGCCATCCCTACTTCATTTTGGTGTTCATTGGCATGGAGTATTTTTTCCATCTCTTTATGTTTAGCCTATGTGTGTCCTGACAGTTAAAGTGAATGCCTTATATGTAGCATAAAGTTGTAAATTGTTTTATTCATTCGGACACCTCATGTCTTTTGATTGAAGAATTTAATTTGTTTACCTTGAGAGTAAACAAATCATTGATAGGTAAAAACTCTGCATTATTTTGTTATTTCATTCATTGTATTCTTCAACTCCAGAATTTTTTTTTAATAATTTCTATCTCTTTGATAAACTTGTTTTCTTCACATATTGTTTTCCTTAATTTTTTATTTTTTAATGTCTCTTGTAGTTTATTAAACTTTCTTACAACAGTTATTTTGAATTTTTATGAATTTATATATTTCCATTTCATTAGGGTTGATTACTGAAAAATTGTGGGGATTTTTTTGGTGATGTTATGTTTTCTTGATTTTTTAAAAATGTTCTATGAATTCTTATATTGCTTTCTTTGCATTTTAAGAAAAAGTCACCTATCCCAGTATTTACTAACTGACTTAGGAGAGAAATGCCTTCATCAGTCATTCTAGCTAGGGATTCTGAGGCTGTCTCAGATCTTTTCTATGCATGTATTTTCTCCACTTATCTTGGAGGTAAAGAGAATTTTTAATATGATATGTCTTTTCTTGACTTCACTAAGCTAGGTTAGGTGCTATGAGCCTCTCTTGGTTTTCCTTGGGTAGTTCCCTGAAAAGCTCACTTTGTGAGACTTTTCATGATCCTACAATGAGGCAAACTTGTCCACATGCATTTAAGAACCACCTGAAGAGGCTCACACTTGCCATTCATGGAGATGTGTGTGGAGTATCGACTACAGGGGTGGGGGTGAGGTGAATGGAGCATGTAAGATACTCACAGGTTGTTGATTGAGGTCTACAGGTAAGGTATCTCAAGCAGCTCATGGACAGGCATCCTTATGAAGCCCATGAAGTGGTTTGTAGGATTCATGGCCATTTGTTGAATTCTAAGTCTTCCTTGCTATTAGTCTCTCTCTTATTACTATTTTCAGCCTCTCCCAACAACTCAGCCATGCTGATTGGTCAGTATTCTACGTGGGGCAAGTAATAAATGGGTCTTTTGAGCAAAGTCTTGTATGACTTAGGATATCAGGCACTGACTCACTCTGCTCTCACTTTCACCCATGGGAGAAATCATGACCCAAGGTTGTCTCTCTTGGCATTGAGTTATTCCACCTTGGGGGAAGAGTAATATGGGCAAAATGACACTGTTCTTCTTACCCTCTTCAATGCATCTATTCTCAGACTTTTTTTACTTCAACTGTGAACTGAAACTTCTCTACTGAACACCTAGTCTTCTACAAAAGTACTCTCATTCATAGGTGGTTGTCAAAATCTCTGTCTCTGTAGGAAGATGATGGTAGAAAACTTATATTCTGCCATCTTTCTGATGTCTTTCCTATCTTATTTATTTATTTTAATAGACAAAATTTAATTTTATCTGAAATAAATAAATTTATATATGTAAAAATGTGTTTTCATTTTAATTCGTTTAAAAATTTTATGTGTCATCTTGGAGGTAAAGATTATATGAGGTAAGAGATGGAGCATAGTAGAAAAGCACAAGAAATAGATCCTGAAATCAGATTGCTACATGTGACTCCTGTTTCTTTCAACCACTTATAAGACACGTGATCTTCAGCAATTTATTTAACTTCTCTGTGTTCCTTTTTTCTCATTTTAAAATGCAGATAATAACTGTGCTTACTTCAAAAGTTTGAAAAGATTAAATGAGTTAATTTATGTAAAGTATTTAGAAGAGTACTTGGCATCGAGAAAGCAGAAAAAACATATAAAGTAATGTTTATTTTTAGTGAGAGGCTTTTACATAACATTGAAGATAGAAGTAGAACTACATTCAATTTTCAATTACTTCCATACTCTACATTTTACAGATGGGAAATCTACAAAAAAATGATGTACTCAAGACCTCATAAGAAACACACATATAAATATAATCTTATTTTTTATTTTTGATGACTCTGGGAGTTGGTTGACTGGCTGATATTCTAATGAGCATTTGTGAAAATGAGGCACATAACAATCAATGACTTGCCTATGCTTACACCTTTAAGTAGAGCTGAGTCAGGACTAGAACCAGGTCCCCTGAACTTAGAAATAAACTGCATCATTTAACATGTCACTGAGTTAATTTTGAATAATAAAAAACAATAAATTGCACTTGTATAGTTCTTTAGAGTTTACTAAGTGTCTTCACATAATTTATCTCGTTTGCTTTAACAGGTAGGTAGTGGCTTGTGAACCAAGGGATGGCACTGTCTTCTGAGAAATTAAATATCAAGGATACACAAGCTACTAAGATGTAGAACCAGGATCCCAGGATTTTTTTGATTCTAAGGCCAGTGCACTTACCTCCCAGTCAGGGTGCTTTAGTGCAGCCACTCTTTAAAAAATTATGTCATTTCCTACCTATAAAACATTTGTACTTTACATTTACAGCACCAGTCAGTCAGGTGTCCTCATAAAATAAATGGTGCTCATTAGGGAGGCTCAGAATTACAAAAGTTCACCATCTTTGCTGCACAACTAAGATTTTAAAGTTTCAGGAGACAATTTTGTACTGTTACTTCCATTTTTTTTTTCCAGTCACCCAGGTGGATAGTTTAAAGCGTTGAGGCCTTTGCAGTTTTTCCATCCATCTGCTCAGTTAATTCACATTGCAATTTCTAATAGCAAGATCCTCCTCTATGACTTGTTTTCTTTTAATAAAGAAAACATTACACCTATACATGTTCACAAAATAAAGTGAGCACTGGCCCTCTTATTCATTTACCACATGATACTGAACTTCCCAAATGTCAAAAAGTTTGACATTTTTTAAATAAAATAAATGGTTTCATCACTTTGAAATACCATAAATCACACTGTGAAATTTTTCAGTTTTTTTTCAAGTTATAAAGTAGAAAACTATTATGTAACATTCTCTCATGGATTAAACTATATTTGTCAATATTTTCTAAAAGAAACACTCTGCCACCTTAACTGAGTATTTAAGTACTGCTTATTTGTTCAGTGAAGACTGATTTTTCTCAAACTAGGTCTTATTGGGTTTGAATATATTTCACACAAGCAAAAACAGCTGACTCGGAACATCTTATATGATATTCAAGTTTTTTCTTAACTTTTCAAAACATGCAAATAGTTTTTTCTGTTTAATTATAAAAAAGATTACATATTGTTTCTAGAATATTTGTTAGAAGTAGAAAAATTTCAAAAATCATCTGAAATATCACACTGAAAGATAACCACAATTAGCATTTTTTAAACATGCTTTCATATATTTCAGAGATATGCAAATCATTTTCAATGTTCTTTTGTAACTTTCATTCACAAGTATTTGTGTTTACGTTTCTATGTCAACAAATCTAGATACATAGTATCCTTTTTTCTTTGATAAAAAAAATTTGATTTATTATCTACCACAAATGTAGAGTTTTAATACTACATCTCCATCCAAGAGCACCATATTATCTTTGGACATTCTTGGTTAATTTTATTTTTACCTTCATCCTCAATCCCTCTTCACATCTACTCTCCTTGTATACACGCTCTCCATAATACATGTGACAAACATCCTTGCATCTATATGAATCCTTATAAATCATATAATATTGGCTTGTAGGTACATATGTGTTAATTTATTGTATTAGCAAAAAGCAACACCACAATCCCAAAGTACACTGACACAGTTGAATGAAACAAGACACACAGGAATGCATTATTGTTTATGCTCTCCATATTCACGAATGTTTTTTCCTTTTGTCTCTTTTTGACAACAGGCACTGTTTTGAAAGTGATATGCATGGTTTTGTCCCACCATTGTACAAAAGAAGCAAACAGAAGACAAAGAATCAGAGGAATTTTTCTCTGACACTTCTCATTTTGTTCAATTTTGAACAATTTCTTCGTCTGTAACTTTTGCAGATGTTTCTCTGTTTTGTCTCTTTAACTCATCCTTTCTCCTTCACACGTCTTTTCACCAGCCAGTATTCTTATTTCAAAGAAAGGACATGTATTTTGCAATCACATTTTTAAACATTTATTAGATATTTAATAATTCTTCTTAAAATGGTGCCATTGATCTAATCAGAAATATTATTGTCTATGTTGGAGTTCTTTTTATAAAATTTTAAAGTTTTGGAAGGAATTATCTCAATGCCAAATCTCTCAGACACCCTATTATTGTTTCTGCATGAATTTGCAGTTTTGTTGTTTATTTCAGGAGCACATATGCTTTATTTTCCTAAGAATGTGCCCCAATGTTATTCCCAATCTAGATTTGCACACATGATTTTTGGTGATCTGTGGTATTTGTAGGAGTAAAATTGCTGGATAATAGATTACATGAATATTTTTTACAACTATACAATGAAAGATTTATTTTCAGAATGACTGTAAGGGTTCATATATTTACCAATGTTTTCCTCATTTGATGATTTGAACAGCTTAATAATATTTTGGAAGCAGGCATCATATTTTATTTCACTATTCATCTAGTTTTGAACTATTGTGTTGTTTCTACTTTCTGATATGCTATATTAAAATTAATAGAAATGCATTCTTTTATATTTAAATCTCTGTACAGGATTTTGACTGCTTTTAAAAAATAATTTCCTAAAAATGTAGAACTAGTGAATGAGAAAATTACACATGCACAATGTTTTTTATGCATATTGTCAAACTAATTTCAGAAAGCTTTTACCATTTACATTTCCCATTGGAAATTCCTCATATGTTCACTCACAAAATATTTATTAGATGCCCAATATTTTCTAGGTACCCCTTCCAGTAATTAGCTATTCAACAATGAATCTCCATTTTTAGAGGGAATTTTGTAGGGGTAGTAAATTAAAGAAGGATAGGATCTTAGGAACTTGCTTCAGGGTCAAGCAACAGTGAGGTGGGTTGGTGAAAACACTGTTAGGAAAACAAGTACCAAATAACATATTCTCAGTTCACGGTTCTCACAGTAGACTTCTCATCTCTACCTTCAATAAAGTCTTTTATACATGTAAATGTTGTGTTATTTGCATTTTATGGAAATGGAGAAATAAAATTTTGCTCTGCTTCAAGGTTGACAGTTTAATCAGGGACAAAGGGGTAGTAAGAAAACATCCCTAAAACTGAACTATTTCAGTGGGCACATAAACTCAGAAATGGAGATGATCATGAAAACAAATCAAAGGAATCTTTGCAATGTAGTTGCTACAATCTATGGAATGGAAATTTAGAATACACTTACTTGAATATTAAAAGACAGGGTGATCATATTAGCTGGCATCTGGGTAACATTTGTATATTTTATGACTTTCTAAGATTCAGGTTTAATGTATCCTGAGTGCCTTATCCATTCTGTCCAAAATTGACCACATCTGCAGAAATCAGTTTTTTGCTGCAACCAGGATATCAACTGAGAAAGCCTCTGCTCACATATTCTTACTATTCTGCATCCTGGGAACCTACTGCTTCTGATCAGTCACAATGTCATTTTGTATTAATCACATCTTTCCACTACTCCATACCTATATCTATATTTCTAGGGACTGAGAAGCTGAAATAAATGTAAAAAGGAAAAAGTTCTGCTACAAAAATCTACTGTGAAATAGGTACCTGTTTTGTTGAAGGGCTTTGCCACCTTACCCAAATTGAATGCTTGCTCTGAGAACATATGCAGCATATAACCCTTCTAGTAATGTTATTCATTTGTTCTTCCTTGATAGATCCAGGGCAGAATGTCAGCGGTCCTTTTTGGGAGTCACCCAAATTATAGATGGGGAAGACTATTTATACAGAAACCTTATCAGGAGATACAGCTTGTTACCAGGAGTGAGGAGATGACTGTTATAGTTGCAAATGAGGGACTTTATTGTATGCTCCTTGAGTCACTGTAAAAAATTCTGGGGGGGGGGAGGAGCTTTGACTAAGGCATATCTTTGCCTCTGCATCCTTCTGTAAATATTTATGAGGCAGAAAAGAAGAAATCAGCTTTAAAGCTATTATCAAACTTGTTGTCTTCCAAGATTAAAATTGATTTATTTTCTAGGAGAGGACCATGAGAAAGAAACTGATATTTGCTACTCCAGCCCCTGGGGACAGCTTATTGTAATATGTTTACTTGTTTTTCATCTTATCTTATTACACTATATAAAGAATAATGCTCCCATAACCTTCTAAGGAGAATTTATGTGATGTATATATTGAAAGTTTCCTTGGCAGTCTAACATTCCCTTTTAGTAATTGTCATAAAAATATTTGTCCTTATTCTTTGCTAAGCTCTATAATATCCATCTAAGCCTATAGATTTTCCCTTTAGACATGACGTTCTTCCTAAAAAGAAATACAGCAAAAATATATATAGCAAACTAATTGTACTTGTATCAAGATACCCATCACTAGGTCTGGATGATGTGTACTACTTGAAATAGAGAATATTACTCTTTCTTTCCCTTATTATTTACTTTCTTTGATGTAAACTGAAAAATGGAAATTTTGTATTTCCTTTAGTTACGATTTTTCTTTGTTTGGTGAAACCATTCCCTAAGTAAGTTTTTCAGAGTTCTTAACGCTTTTACTAAATACAGTATAAAATCACTATCCATCTATGTCCCAACCACATCCTTACTCCTAGATACTGAAAAGTTCCATAAGGAATAGAAGAATGGGTCATTTTTCTTGAATAGTATTGACTTCCAAAGACTTTAAAAAAATTTTCATGGTTTGAGATAAGAGTATTTGGGGCTTAAAGGAAGACAACCATTTATTCGTTCAGCAAACATTTATCAAGGGCCCATTATATTTTAGATACTGCACTGGTTGTCAAAGATAGAAAAATAAACAAGATACAAAGAAACCATGAAAACAGTATGTGTTGCAGTGGCAATAATAGTTGCCATGTATGTGGTATCTTCAGAGCACAAGAGGGAAGTTTCAGTTCTGACTTGGGACTTGAGAATCAGAAAAAGTTTACTTAGAAATTTCCTAGACTGGGATTAAAAGACAAATACATTTTTGCCAGGGGAACTAGAAGAGAAAAAGGAAAAGTGGGAGGGGGAAAAAGGAGGAACAAAGGGCTGTAATTTGATTTTTTTTTTTTTTTTTTTTTTTTGAGTTGGAGTCTCACTCTGTCGCCCAGACTGGAGTGCCGTGGCCGCTCCCGGTCACCGCAGCCTCGGCCTGCTGGGCTCCGGCGATCCTTCCGCCTCAGCCTTCCGAGTAGTCGGAATTACAGGCATGCGCCACCATGCCCAGCTGATTTTTTGATTTATTGTAGAGATGAGGTCTCGCTGCCCAGGCGGGTCTCGAACCCGCGGGCTCAGGCAATTCACTCACCTCAGCCTCCCAAAGGCGCGGGATTACAGGCTGAGCCACCGAGCCCGGCGTTGATTCTTTTACATATTGCAAAACTCTGGCTTCTTTCCTCACTGCAGATTAGATAATGGCAAAAACACTGAGGCATTTTTTATCAGAAGCAAAATAACAAAGTTATGTTTGCCCATTATCTGGGCTGAAGTTCTTTTGCAAGTCCAATGGACTGCATTGTTTTTTATTTCTTAAACTTAACAGGAATGAAGAACACAAGTGTTCTTCTTGGGATGGAAATTGTCTCTCTCAGCTTCACTCGAATTCTATTTGCATTTCAGTGGTGAAAAGAAAAGGCACCAATAAGCAGGAGCTATTTGCTTCCATGAGAATAATGTCTTCCACCCCTTAGCTCCCCAATACAAGCAGACAAAGAAAAAGAAAAAGACAGCTTTTTCCTATTCCTGTACTCCACATTTCCTTTACTTTTAAAGGCGAGTTCTCTGACTTATGAGATCTTTGGGTTGTTTTGATACTACAGTAAAGAGGGAATCACAGCGGAGGCGAAAGGATTGTCTGAGCCCGCGGATTCGAGACCAGCCTAGGCAACACGGTGGGACCCCGTTTCTTCAATGAAATCAAAAATTAGCCAGGCATGTAGCACGCGCCTGTAGTTCCAGCTACTTGGAAGACTGAGGCGGAAGGGTCGCCAGAGCCCAGCAGGTCGACGCTGGGGTGGCGGTGAGTGTGCCGCCGCTGCACTCCAGCCTGGGCGACAGTGTGAGACTCCAACTCAAAAAAAAAAAAGAGAGAGAGAGAGAGAGGGAATCACAAAGGTGGTATATAGGAATAGAAGAATCCACCAAATTTGATAAGTTGTTTTAAATGATCAAATGGTGAAAGGCAAGGAAAACGAAGAGGAGAGAAAAGCCACATGGTATGGTGAGAGAGAGGAGAAAGAAAGAAATCGGATAGGCAGACAGATCAGGGCAGGTCTTCTGCAGGACTGCATTTTACCCAGAGAAATAGCTACAAGCTTCAGGCTCTGGCCAAAAACCACACCCATTTCCTTTTCACTGGCTTTCTCTCTTTTTCGCGCACTTTTTCTTTGTTTTTTGTTTTTTTGTTGAGTTGGAGTCTCACTCGGTCACCCAGACTGGAGTGCAGTGGCCGCTCCCGGCCACCGCAGCCTCGCCTGCTGGCCTCCGGCGATCCTTCCGCCTCAGCCTTCCAAGTAGCCGGAATTACAGGCATGCGCTACCACGCCCGGCTGATTTTTCTGACTTATTGTAGAGATGAGGTCTCGCTGCCCAGGCGGGTCTCGAACCCGCGGGCTCAGGCAATCCACTCACCTCAGCCTTGCACTTTTTCTTTATTGACCTGCTACCTTTTTAATCCTTACTACTGACCAATTAGGTTAGTGTATTTTCAGTTCCTACTACTAACCAATTAGCATGCCCAGAGTACTATGTAAACCTCTGGCCCAGCCTCAGCAGTCTCTTTTGGTCCTGGCAACCCACTTGGGGCAACCCACTTGGGCTCCCTCTCCTCCCCTCCCCGCTTCTTGCTTTGAGAGCTGCTAGCACTTGCTTCCTGAATAACCTTCCACTTGACCTTTCCGCGTCCTGAAGTCCTGAATCCTTAATCTTCTTGGCCCTGAGACAAAACCTGGGATTCATCTGGGATTCATCCAGACAAGAGAGCTGTAACCTTTCCTGGGGGGAAGGAAATTCTCCAAGCTAGAGCTGAGAGTTGTAACATTTCCCTGGGCTCCTCTGTCAGGCAACCCCAGTTCCAGGGCTTCTTAAGGTCCTAGCTTACCATATGGGTCGCAGGGCACCCTTGTGCCCTTGTACTCCTGCTTGGACCACTCGTGGGTCCCAGGCTGGCAGTGTAGCCCTAGTGCAATCACAACAATGGGAGCAGATAAAGAATTTTGGGAATAAGTGTTTGAGGCAAGTATTGGCGCAGCTGTAGGATGTAATGGAAATGGCTAAGCCATAAAAGAGAATTTTAACAAACTCTGCTGTAGCCTACGTATTTAAGATCCCTTCGTGACATTCATGAAATAAAAAGTTTGAATCAGTTTAAATGTACTTTGATTTTCAGGACGGTATTTCTTTTTCATTGCTATGCTCCAAGATTGGTTCCTATGGCTCAATTTTTATTAAGTTTTATGCTTCTTTTTTATACTGGTCAGCAATATTATTAATACTACTCTGTTCAACACAATAGCTCATGTGGCTGTAACATGCTCAAAGTGTGACTTCTTAAATGAAGAAGTATTGTAAGAGTGAAATACACACAGAATTTCAACCACAATGACTGCACTTTCTGTGTGAGAAAGACATTGTGTGAGATTTTTCCATAGGCTGTGAAGCTGTAGAGCATAGCAGCTAAGTTCATGAATTCTTGAGTCAATACCATTGGCAAAAGACATCCGTAAGTTTATGATCTTGGGTAAAATGCTCGATGTCTTCGGACCTCTTTTTCCTAATCTAAGAAGTAGAATTGATAATAGTACCTTTCTCACAGGGTCGTTGATACATATAAAACATTTAGAACAATAGTGTTTTACATGTCTGGTGCATAATAAGAATTCAATAAATGTTAGCTTTTATTATCAATACTATTTGGAAGAGAAAGCTACTAAAATGTGTTGGGTGCTCTTTTAGATTTTATTTATGTCTTTATTTAGAACTTCATGAGAGCAGGGAATAAATATTTCTGCTTTGTTCCCTTCTTTATATGCTAAAGATAGTACGATATACGGCAAGAACATATTTATTAAATATTGAATGAATGAGTTATGAGCAAAGAATGAATTAATGGACAATATAATTATCCCCATTGTATAGAGAGGGAAATGGAGATTTATGGAAATTTAGAGGTTAAAAAATGTTAAATGTAGTCACAAAATGTGAACCAACTTGTAAATCCAAACTTAAATGTTGGTTGTTTATGTAAATCCAAATTTACATAAACATACACAATCTATGAACTCATGGAGCACTCTGTCTAGTTAGAGAAGTCAGATATCCTTCAAATTTATAAAAATATATTAGTACTTGCAGTTTATAAAAGATGCCTTTGAAATAACTCGATCAATGATTACTAGGGAAGTTAAGTGTTGGAAGACTTCACATCCAGCAGTAGTGGGCAGGAAAGGTTTGGAAGGAATGAGATGGAAGCTGGACCTCTTGAGAACCCTTAAGTTTGACCTGGTGGGAGCTTGGTTTTGGAAAAGGAACCACTCCTGCCAAATAAAATAGTCTGAGCACAAGTATAAGTTTTTGAAGGGACATACATTCAAACCATAGCAGTGTCTTTCATTGGTCTGCAACTTCTTTGAGGACAATGTCTATACTTCAATTACTTGTTTATACTCAGTACTTACAACAATATTTGGTACTTTAAATCAAATAAAATATAAATACAGAAGTGTATTCTTACAGTTATATATTCACTTAATAAATATAGAGATAATGAATGGCTAAAACTGAGGTACTTTTTCCCATATTGCTTTTGCTATACTAGGTCCACATAGATATTCTAAAATTTACACATAAATTTTAGAAGCATCTTGCTGTTTCTGCTAAAAATGAAAAACAGCCTGTTGATAAAGATCAGATTGAATTCAAATTTCAGACTGGGGAAAATTGACATCCTAACCATATTGGGCCTCTCAATTCATAAACACACTATATTTCTCCTTTTTCCTCAGCAATGTCATATAATTTTCAATCTAGAGGTTTTCAACATTCTATTGTTAAATTTACACCTAAATATTTTGGGTTTATAGTTTTTTGAAATGAGAATTTTTAGATTTATTTGTTTCATTTGTTTGTGATAGTTTATTAAACTAGTCAATATTTCTCTATTATCCATCTATATTGTAATCTTGCTAAATGTATTTGTTCCCTTTCATGGTGTTTTATATTCTATATATATATTCATGTCTTTCTGAAGACAAATTTAATTATTCTTTTTTTTAATGTTTTTTTTTTTTCTTAACGCAGTCACTAAAACCTCCAGCACAATATCGAATAGAAGTTGACATCCTTGTCTTGCTCCCAAATGTAAGGATGTAGTCTTTCATCACTAAGTGTGATGTTAACTGTCAAATACATTATCTGCCTCTATGGAAATTAAATGTGATTTTTCTCTTTTAATGTGGTAAATTACACAGATTATTTTTCATGTAACTCTACTGCCTGTGGTAATCCTTATATATAATCGCTGGCTTCAATTTGAATACTTCTATTCTGTGAAGAGAAGATTAGTCTAGAACTCAGTAACTTCATCATGGTCAGATACAGAAATGGCCAGACCAACATCTTTAAAACTTACATGGGATTTGAATAATCTTGACAGACTCATTGCAATGCTCAAGAATGTTTTGCCTCACAGGGTGAAGGCTTAAATTAAGTTGCAAAGCATACTAAAATGTAATGAATGTACTTTGTAGTAGGACTTCCTGAGACTAACATAACAAAATGCCACAAACTAGCTCACTTAAAATAACAAGAATATATTCTTTAACAATTTTGGAGGCCAGAGGTCTGAAATCAAGGTGTTGAGGTGCTGACAGATTGGTTCCTTCTGGAGGTTCTGAGGGAGAATATGTTCCATTCTTCTCTCCTAGCTTCTGGTGGTTGCTGGCAATCCTTGACTTGCAGACATATCATTCCAATTTCTGCCTCCATTGTTACATGGCATTCTTCTTGTGTGTTCTTCTGTCCTAATTTCCTTCTTCTTTTGTAAGAACACAAGTCGCTGATTAGGGCCCACCCAAATTCAGTATGACCTAATCCCAACTTGGTTACATCTGCAAGGACCCTATTTTGAAATACAGTCACATACAGATGAACATCAATTCTGGGGAACTAACCCAGTATACGCTTGAATTTTATAATTGATTTTACTGGTGTAGAACAAAGCCCTCTTCTGAAATGCAGCTTTTGATAATTTGTGTTTTAAGGTAGAGTTGCTCTGTATGCTAACATAGAAGTGTTTTATGTTATAGACAGAGTTTCATCTCTGCTGTCATGAAATATTCTTTTGCTTCATATGTTGTTGGAATACTCAGGTACTCATTATTGCAGAGACATCTTATATTTGAGTGATGGTTCACAGGAAATTAGGACTTAAATCTTAGAAGAGCATAAAAACTTTACTTCATTCTACAGGAAATTGACTTGGCTGACTGGACAATTTCTGTCTATTTTAAGGTTGGATAGCTCAGACCTTAGAAATCTAACCATACACACAAGCATATGTTATACATGTATGCATGTATGTATGTATATGTGCATATGTATATGTGTGTGTGTAGGTATGTATACACACAAAAAAAACATATGGGGGGAACCTCTCAAAAATGGAATTTATTTACAAAAAATTGTGCATTTACCCCTCATGCTTAACTTCAGTCACTTTCAAAGTACTCTCCATTTGACGCAATGTACCTACTGAGATGCTTTTTTCACTGCTCAAAACAGTTTTTGACTTTGTCAATTCCTATGCCTTTTAGTGCTTCTACCATTTGTATTTCACCTCTTCCACGTTGGCAAAATGTTTCCCTTTGAGGACTTTTTCATCCAGGGAAACAACAGCAACAACAACAACAAAAATTGACTGAGAATGAGATTGGGTGAATAGGGAGGGTGGAGCATGGAAGTTATGTCATTTTTGGCCAAAAATTGCTGAACATTCAGCATGGTGTAGGCATATGCTGTTGTAAATCACTCATAATGAAATGGGCAAACATGTTGAAAGAAGCTCCAAAAAAATTCACTGAAACTAAACGCAGCCTCCCACAAAAACGCTAACTGATACACTGATGCCAATGGGTTCCTAGAACACTTAACTAGTGGGGGAACCTGTACTACAAGGGGCCCACCCTCAAAAAAAATTCTGGTGTGTTTTTTTGCCCCCCCATAAATGTTATCATGACTAAGAAGCAAGGTCATATTTCTTAGGTAGGCAATGACAGCTCCTATAAGGTGCTGCACTTTCCCATTGTCACCTATCCTGAAAAAAGAAAGCGATGAAGAAAAAATAAGGAATTGAAGTCAAATTCAATACAGAGGTAAAGTGAAAACACCATCTGTTCTCTGTTTCTGAAATGCTCAAAACTTGGATACATTCTAGAGGATCTTCAGGGCATTCCTAGGTTGGGATAAGCGGCCCGCTGCCAGATGGGAAAAGATCTAGATAAGGGAGGGAAGGTGCTTTGCAGCTAGGCAGAAAGGAACTTTGTGAGGAAAACTGGAAGAGCTGTAACCTGCAAAATGTGATTTGAATGTTATTGTGCTTGGTGATTCCTTTCTATTTTCCCAGAGTCATCAGTAAAGCCCCGCTATGTTAAAGCATGGTATCAAGTGTGTTTTAGGGAATCGATAGCCTGTGTCCATGATCATCTTAGAGAGTGGCACCTGTTCCCATTCCCAACCCAAGTCAAGGTAGTGCATAGCATATATTTGAGACAGAAAATTAAGCCCTGGAGGAGATGACTGTCAGTGCATTAAGGGTAGCCCTTGGGTGGAGCAGAGATGAGGAGTGTAGAGTCAGAAGGTCACAGAGGTACAGCAAGGGCAAAATACAAAAAACATACATGAGACAACCCTAGTGCCCCCCCACACACACAGGTTGGAGCATGAGAAAGAGAGAGAGAGAAAGAGAGAGAGAGAGAGAGAGAGAGAGAGAAGAGAGACAGAGACAAAGAGGAAGAGAGAGAAGAGTTAACCTAGATAAACAGAATGAGGTCTACTAGCACAGGCTATTGAGGGCTCGTAAGAAGATGACTTTGGGTTTAACTGTTAATATGCTCTAACTTGTAGCAACCAGTTGGGAAGACCTGCCTGAGGATGTTAAAGTGTCATGTGAAAAAAGAAAAGAGAAAAGTGAAAGATGGGTTGGTGACAATATACATGTCAAACTAGTCATCTTCATCTTCAGTATGGGTTTATTATAACATGGGTAAGTTCTTTTTACCTTCTGTGAATGGAATGTTTGCCCATATTGGAAAGACTGACTTAAACTATAGGGTTGGTGAGTGTTGCTTTGAATTTCTCCCTAGTCTGAAAAATGATAGTCTTTCAGGGTTCCTACTATTTTGTTTTTGGTTAACATAAATCATGATAATTCCAGACTTTTTCTTAAATAATTCTTAGATACTTAGCTAGGCACAGTGACATGCACTTGTAGCCCTAGCTACTCTGGAGGCTGAAGTGGGAGAATAGCTTGGGTCAGAGTTCAAAGCTGCAGTGAGCTATGATGGCTCTACTATATTCCAGTCTGAATAACAGAGTAAGATCCTGTCTAAAAAAAGAATTCTGAAGATTTGAACAGAAGATAAAGTTATGATTGAAGCTATAAGCAATTTTTAAAAAAGTATTATCCTTAAGAAGTTCAAGACCTATATATATAGTATGCTGCCATCTTCTTGTTGGAAAGTTACAACAAAGTGTTCTCAAAGATGCCTTTGCTATATGAGGGGGGAACCCATAAAAACTGGAATTGATTTATAAAAAATTGTGTATTCCTACATGTTTAATCTTCTGTCACCTTTAATATATGCTCCATTCGATGTAATACGAGGGGGGAACCCATAAAAACTGGAATTGATTTATAAAAAATTGTGTATTCCTACATGTTTAATCTTCTGTCACCTTTAATATATGCTCCATTCGATGTAATACACCTATTGAGATGCTTTTTCCACTGCTAAAAACAGTTTTGAACTCATCAATTTTTATGTGTTTTAGTGCTTCTGCCGTTTTTTGTTTTGCCACTTCCACCTCGACAAAATGTTTCCCTTTGAGGACTACTGTCATCCAGGGAAGCAACAACAAAAATATGTCCCTCTGGGTGAGATTGGGTGAATAGGGAGCATGGCAGTCATGCCGTTTTGGGTCAAATACTGCTGAACATTCAGAATGGCTTGGGTAGGTACATTGTCATAGTTGAAGAAAAAGTCACCTGTGCCACAAAAAAATTCACTGAAGCAAGACTAGCTGGTACAGAACTCTCACCTAGCAGAGAAATCCTGTACTACAAAGGGCACACCTTCCAAAAAATAATTCCAGGGTTTGTGGGGGTCCCCTTTCCTATGCATTGCAACTTTATGTATTTTCCCATTTTTCTATGCTAGACAAAGAAGCAATGACTCTTGGAATTTCTTTGATATAATAGCACTGTTGGGATTTATAAAAAGACCATCTACCCTGCTGCAACTATTACTGTCTCACACAGTACAGAAACATAGACCTCTACACTTTTCTTAAGGATCTTCAGACCTAAACTTCTTTAACTTTATAGCCTCTCAATGTTTGGTAGTTGACAAAATTATATCTGTGCTAAATTCTAGCTCTAGCTATTTTCATTTTTTAAAATTTTCTTCACTACCATAATTCTCTAAACTGTAAATCATAGATTTTTTTTAATTGAGTTGGAGTCTCACTCTGTCACCCAGACTGGAGTGCAGTGGCTGCTCCTGGCCACAGCAGCCTCGACCTGCTGGGCTCCGGCAATCCTTTCGCCTCAGCCTTCCAAGTAGCCGGAATTACAGGCATGCACTACCATGCCCGGCTGATTTTTTGATTTATTGTAGATTTTTAAAAGATGTCATTCAAGTACCTTGTTCTTCTATGTGTAAGCGACTACTTATATATTAACTATATGTCCCTGTTATTATGCCATAACCCTGGGGAATACAAATGAAGTACATAGTATTTCAAATAGAAGTACTATCCCCCTTAAAACTTACTATTCTATCCCCCTTAAAACTTACTATCTGAAAGGACAGGGTCCAAAATGGAGTTTCTCTGGTCTCCTTGAGTAGACCTGGCCATGTGCTTAGGTCAGCGCTGCATGCACAGCAATAATTATTAACTAGAAGAACAGACAGTTTTCCCAGCCACCAGGTGAGTTTTATTCTACTTGGTCATAAGAAGTTAAGATTAATATCTCATCCTTTTTCCAAGAATTGTCTTCCAGCTACTGGCCTACGCTTTGTCTATGTGACTGACTACTCGTGAATGATCTACCATCCATCTGCTGTAAGAGATATGAGAAACAGACCACCACCCCTCACCGTGATGGCGGCCCCTGCATTATCTCTCCCAAGGATGTTTGCCTGCGTCCTGAAAAAAAAAGTCTTATAAACCCCCATCCCTGAGCATTCATGGCCATGCTGTTTTCTTAGCATCTGGTCCCTTTCTCCTTTCTTGGGGAAGTGGATAAACTCTTTTTCTGATCTACTTTCTGAATGAGCTCTTTTTTTTCTAGTCTACTTTCTGTGGAAGTCTTTGCTTTACCCATAACATCGAACTAACTCACCCACCTAACTTTATCAACATGATATTCCAATTCATGAAACAGTGTATAGCAAAGTAACAGAAAATAAAATCATATATATTTTTGCAGTCATAAAGATTTGGTAGAAATAGAATAAAAAGACTGTAGGGAAAAGCACACCACTCATGAGATATTGAGAGTGACATTCACAGGGTAGTCAACAGACTAGCCATGACTAGGACTAAACTAGGCAAACAGGTATGATAAGTAAAGTACTTACAGAAGGTGAGGGGCACCTGAATGAGGAGATTAGGTTTGAGAATACCATTGTTAAACATGATTACTGTTTTTTTGCTTCATTTTGTGGCTTTGAAATATCAGGAAATTGAGGTTTTGCTTCTGCAATCTCTATCCTGTTCCATTGGTCTATATGCCTGTTCTTGTACCCATACCAATGGAACAGGATAGAGATTCCAAAAGCAAAACCTCAATTTCTCAACCAACTCATCTGCGACAAAGCCTCCACCACCAATGACTAGGGAGAGGAGGGCCTATTCAGTAAATGGTGCTGGAAAAACTGGCTGACCACATGCAGAAGATTAAAACAAGATCCCTAACTATCACCAAACACAAAAATCATCTCTAAATGGATCAAAGGCCTATATGTAAAACCTCAAACTATAAGAACCTTAGAAAATGCAGGAGATACCCTTATGGAAATTGGAATGGGCAATCAATTCCTAATCAAAACCCCAAGCGCTCATACCATAAGAGGTAAGATAGATAAGTGGGACCTCATCAAACTCACAAGCTTCTGCAAAGCCAAAGAAACCATCAACAGAGTGGAGAGACAGCCTACAGACTGGGAAGAAATATTTGCCAACTGTATGACTGACAAAGGCCAAATACATAGAATCTATAAGGAACTCAAATGTGCCAAAAAGAAAAAACAAACAGCCCCATTACAAAGTGGGCAAAAGATATGAATAGACAGTTCTCAAAAGAAGATGTACAAGCAGCCAACAGATACATGAAAAAATGCTCAGTCTCACTAGTCATCAAATAAATGCAAATTAAAACTACACTGAGATACCACCTAACTCCAGTCAGGATGGCTATCACCAATAACTCAAAAAAAAAAAAAATCAGATGCTAGAGAGGATGTGGGGAAAGGGAACCCTTCTACACTGTTGATGGGAGTGTAAACTAGTACAGCCTTTGTGGAAAACAGTGTGGCGATTCCTAAAAGATCTGATCTTCCATAAGACCCCGCAATTCCCCTACAGGGCATACACCAGGAAGAACTCAAATCATTCTATAAAAAAGATACCTGCACACGTATGTTTATCGCAGAATTATTCACAGTAGCAAGAACATCAACCAACCATACTGTGCATCAAAAGAGGACTGGATTTTAAAAAACGTGGTACATATGCATGATGGAATATTATGCAACCATAAAGAACAAAATCATGAACTTCACAGCAACCTGGATGAACTTGGAGTCTATAATACTGAGTGATCTTTCACAGAAACAAAGAACTGAGTATCACATATTTTCACTCATAAGTGGATCTTGAACAATCATTGTAATACTATAAGAAAAGGATTGGCAGTAGCGGGACACTGCCAGGAGGGGAACAGGGAAGCAGGATTGGCAGTAGTGGGAATCTGCCTGGGGAAGGGGGGGCACACCTCATCAACAAGGGTAACTGCATAATGAATATTTGTATACCTAACCCTAAATTGTACCCCACATCTTTAATATTAAAAAAATTAAAAGAAAAAAAGAAATATCAGGAAAATTAGAAGTCTGAAGCTACTTTATAATTAAATGGAAAAATGATACATTCAAGGGGTTGCTAAATAAATTATGTAAGTGTAGTTGGAGTAGTTACTATTCTCATGGCTGAACTGATTTTTAAAAGCTGTTCAGAAATTCAATGAATGATAGTGAGGGCAAGTAAATGGAGGGATGGGGAGTGGAAAAGGAAGAACAAACAAAAGACTTCATCTAAATGTTGGGAAATAGAAAGTTGTTAGGCCCATTTACTTCTAGAAATAAAGGTTGAGAAAGGACAGGGTTGAGAATGTAATTACCAGTGAAATTTTAAATCGAAGCTTAATATAAACAGCAATAACTGAAAAGAGACAGAAATCTTTCCATGAAAAGAGGAAGTCTTTTTAAGAGAGCAATTACTTAAAGATTCAGAAGTCTAAAATAAGTTAATGAGAAAGCATTTAATGAGCATTTAAGAGGCCTCTTAACCCTTTTAGAATTCTAGAGTATTCCTGCTAAATAGCCTTTGAGCTATCTTGAATAATTTACACTAGTATTTTGAAAGTTTTCCTCACCTACTTACAAGTTTCACTCTAAATGGACAAAGAGGTCTACTTACTAGAAGAGGAGTTTAATAGCTGAACATTTTTTCTGAGAGAAGTTATGGAGATGTGGTAATATTAATGATTTTTCTTGGGCATAGATATGGTTATGCAGGAGCTTTTTCTGTTGTCTGGATTTTTTTTGAGTGTAGTAATTAAGGAGATTGAGTTGGGTATTGCAGCATCATCTAAACAAAGGAGATATGTATTCTACTAGCTTCTACTACTCTTGGAGAACATCCACACTATGACTTCTCTGCAGCCGAAGATGACCTAGGTCCTGACTGAACAATATGCCTTGAGGCTTTGATTTTAGAAGACTTAAAGAAGAGTGATCACCTCTTATTTACGTAAAGACTTAGTCAAAGGGATGAGGGATGAAAATTTGTTTAATTTATTCTCTTGGTTAATTTAGGATGCTATAACAAAATATCATAAACTGAGCTGCTTATAAACAACAGAAATTTACTTTGCACAGTTCTCAAGGCTGGGAAGTTCAAGAGCAAGGTGCTAGCAGAGTCAGTATCTGGTGAAATCCCATTTCTAATTCATAGGTGATGACTTCTGATAATTTCCTCACATGATGGAAGGGGCAAGGCAACTCTCTAGGGCCTCTTTCAGGACAGCACTAATCCCATACATGAGGATTCTGTCCTCATGACCTAATGACCTCCTAAAGACCTAACCTCCTAAGACCGTCACATTGATGATTAGGTTTCAACATAAGAAAATTTGTAGGGACCACAAACATTCATACCATAGCACTCACTTAAGTGGAAAATAATAGTAATGGAACAGGATGCCTATTAAGATACAGAAAAATAAGACTACAGCAGAGAGAGCAAGTAAAAACCATCCTGCCTCCTCTGTGCCTCAGAATGAATTCAAAAGTAACCTTGGAGCTAGTCGTTTAGAGAATAGTCACTTTAATGACTCCCTCTTAGTTTGCAGTTGCAAAGTGAGGGTCATCCACTGGCTAAGCTGGGTGTGAGGATTTAAAAGACTCAAAAGAATTAACCAAACCCTCTTACTCTCGAGCCCAAACTAGGGAATTGGAATTGATTTACATTAGAATCCCAAGGCCTATAAAATGAAAAAAATCACAACTGATATCCTTGAGGACAAAGATTAGGCAGACACATTGGAATGGGTTAGAATGGTCCAAATCAAGGCCCCCTGAAAACAGCTGTAATTCACCTGATCACCTGATGGGCAACAGAGGAGTTTATCTGTATATATAAAGTGAAGAATGAAGAACCAATAATATGTGTCATCATTGGGTGGTCAATTTAATTCCATGTGAATATTGAGCAGTTTAACAACATTGGGTGGCTCAAGTATATATGGTGCCTACTTGGGTTTCACATCTTTTTGTGAGTTATCAGTACATACTCGTATATGTTCTTCTTACTTTTGTTTAATAATTTATGAAAATTACCTGCTTTTGTAGTTTCATCTATTCCTATTTATCTATTTCTTTTATTTCTTGAGTAGAATGAACTATTCACAAAAAATACAGCAACACATCACATACAAAATAGGCACATACAAAACATTTGTTGAAATTAAGAATAATGAAGAAATACATGAAGAAATGGTCTTGGCATAGCATGTGGCATTTAATAAAAGATTCCTTGAGCTCACTCACTCTAGCAAATGGTTAGGCTTGAGTACAAAGGTTAAGTGCAAAAACTTAAAATGAAAATAATTGAATAACACAATAAAGAGTGCCACCATACCTGAGCTCATCAAGGTCTTTCCAGATGCAGATCTCAAGCATTGTCTTTTAAATCTGCAACATCACTTCAAAAATGATACTATGAAAGAAACACAATATTGATAGATGAATGAGATTCCAATTATATTTCCAGTGGACTACCAAAAGAAGATTAAAATGTTACTGTAAAGTGCTGGGGTGCAGCAATTCTGGTAGAAAAAAAAGAAACTGGATTTCCTGAAATAATGGTATGGGCAATTCAAGTAATTAATTAGACAAATGTAAAAGCTGCATCTGTATATGCACTTCAAGTCAATGGGCTGGGTTGTAATAAATCAAATATTTCTCTGATCAGGTCTTTTTGACAAGTTCAATATTATTTCTGAGCCATATGTTTTTTCACATTTTTGATAGCTTAAAAGTTATCCTTTTTTTGGTCTGATATTAAGATTGTGAGTCCTGCCTTCTTTTGTGACCCATTCACCTGGAAATTTGTTTTCTATCCTCTAGGTTTGAGTCTATGTGCATCCCTTGTGGTGAGATGAGTTTCCTATATGCAGCAAATTATTGGGTCATGGTTTTTTTTATCCAGTTTTTTTTTATGAGTTTTTTCAGTGGTGCATTTAGTCCGTTTATGTTCAGACTGATTATTGAAATTTTATTGTTTATCTCCATCATGAAGTTCTTATAAAGTTTTTTGTTTGTTTCTTTTCTTTTAACTTTTAGGTTAATGTATGTGTGTGTTTTCAAGTTCACAGTTGTGATGTAGTCTCTGATGATTCTGTGTTCTCCTGTTATCTTGGGAAGTGCATGATCATCATTTTTCTTTTTTTTTTTTTTTCTTTCTTTTGTGCTTAATACCTTTTTAAGTGTCTCAGAGAGCTGGTCTGGAAGCTGCATAATTTCTTAGGGCTTGAATATCTAGGAAGGATTTTAATTCTCATCACTGATGAAGCTGAGCTTGGCTGGGTAAGAAATTTTTGATTGAAGTTGTTTATTTTTGAGGACTTTGACTATTGGATTCCAAACCCTTCTAGCTTGTAGTGTTTCTTCTGATTGATCTGCTGCTATTCTGATTGGTTTTCTATTGCCAATACTTGAGTAGGCTGTCCTTTCTCTCTTGTTATCTTTAGGAATTTTTTCTTTTCTATTTTGTGTAGGTTACTTACAATGTGTCTAAGGTTTGGTCTGCTTATTTGATGTCTTGCAGAAGTTCTTTGAATCTCTTGTGTTTGGATGGTCACATCTCTGGTGAGATGGGGAAAGTTTTCTTGGATAACCTCCTGGAATACTTGCTTCAAGGTTTCTCCATTTCCTTTTCTTCTTCTGGAATAACAATCAGGTGTAGGTTTGTCCTCTTGATACAATTGCACATCTCTTAGAGGCTTTCTTTCTTTCTTTCTGAGTTTTCCCTCTATGTTTTTTACAGATTGGGTTAATTCCATCTTTTGATCTTCAAGTTCTGAGAGTCTTTCTTTTGCCTGATTAATTCTGATTCCCACACTTGTCATATTTTTATTTATTTCCAGGATGAACTTTTTTTTCAAATTTATATTTTTTATTTTAAAGTTGTGGGGTACAGTTAAGGGTTAGGTATACAAATATTCATTGTGCAAGTACCTTTGTTGATGAGGTGTGTGCGCATTTCCCCAGACAAATATTGACTACTGTTAATCCCACTGCACTTCCTCTCCCTCTCCCCCTACCCCATGGTTTCCCATCACTTTCAATCCTTTTCTTAGAGTATTACGGTAGTTGTTAAAGTTCTACTTATGAGTGAGAACATGTGATGCTCATATCTTTGTTTCTGTGAGAGATCGCTCAGTATTATAAACTCTAATTCCATCCAGGTTGCTGCAAATTTCATGATTTTGCTCTTTTTTATGGCTGTGTAATATTCCATTGTGTATATGTACCACATTTTTTCAATCCAGTTCTCTTTTGGTTCCATGATCTTGCTATTGTGAACAATGCTGCGATAAACTTATGTGTGCAGGAATCTTTTTTATAGAGTGATTTGAGTTCTTCAGGGTATATTCCCAGTAGGAGGATTGCAGGGTCATATGGAAGGTTGATTTTTAGAGCTTTAGGAATCGCCACACTGATTTCCACAGAGGCTGCACTAGTTTACAATCCCACCAATAGTGTAGAGGTGTTCCCTTTTCGCCACATCCTCTCCAGTATCTGTTATTTTTTGAGTTGTTGATAATAGCCATTCTGATGAAGTTTGGTAGTATCTCGGTGTAGTTTTAATTTGTATCTCCTTGATGACTAGTGAGGTTGAACATTTCTTTATGTATCTGTTGGTCACTCATATGTCTTCTTTTGAGAAGTGTCTGTACATATCTTTGGCCCACTTTGTAATGAGGTTGTTTGTTTTTTTTCTTTTCAGCACGTTTGAGTTCCTTGTAGATCCAAGATGTTAGGTCTTTGTCAGACAGGGAGTTGGCTAATACTTTTTCCCAGTCTGTGGGCTGACTCCCTGTTCTCTTAATTTGTTTCTTTGGCTTTGAAGAAGCTTGTCAGTTTAATGAGGTCACATTTGTTTATCTTATCTCTTATGGCCTGTGCATTTTGCGTTTTGCTCAGGAATTGGATGCCAGTTCCAACTTCCATAAGAGTGTGTCCTGCATTTTCTAGAGTTCTTATGATTTCAGGTTTTACATTTAGGTCTCTGATCCAGTTAGAGATAATTTTTGTGTATGGGAATAGATAGGGGTCCTCTTTGAATCTTCTGCATGTGGTCAGTCAGTTTTCCCAGCACCATTTACTGAATAGTTTCTCCTCTCCCTGGTGATGGGTGGTGGAGACTTTGTAGAAGATTAGTTGGTTGAGAAATTGAAGTTTTGCTTCTAGAATCTCAATCCTATTCCATTGGTCTATATGTCTGTTCTTGTACCAATACCAGGCTGTTTAGATTATTGTAGCTTTATAGTAATTTGTACCCTGAGACTTTGCCAAAGTCCTTTATCAGTGCAAGGAGGTTTTTGACAAATTCTCTTGGGTTTTCAAGGTATACAATCATGTCATCTACAAAGAGAGATAACTTGACTTCCTCTTTTCCTATTTGGATACCCCTGATCTCCATCTCTTTTCTGATTGCTCCAGCCAAGACTTCCCATACTATATTGAACAGGAGGGGTGAGAGTGGGCATCTTTTACTTCTTCCAGTATTCAGGGGAAATGGTTCCAATTTTTGTCTGTTTAGGAGTATGCTAGCTGTGAGTTTCTCGTAGATAGCTTTTACTATTTTGAGGTATATTTCGCATATGCCTAGATGTTCGAAGGTTTTTATCAAGAAGGGGTGCTGGATTTTATCAAAAGCTTTTTCTGCATCTAATGATATAATCATGTGGTTTTTGATTTGACATCTGTTGATGTATTTAATTACATTTATGGTTATACAAATGTTGAACCAAACTTGCATCCCAGAGAAGAAGCCTACTTGGTCATGAGGGATGATTTTTGAGATGTGTTGTTGTATCCGGTTTGCCTGGATCTTGTTGAGAATTTTAGCTGCTAAGTTCATCAAAGATATTGTCCTGTACTTCTCTTTCTTTGTTGGGTCTTTCCCTGGTTTTGGTATCAATGTGATGTTAGCTTCATAAAATGATTTGGGGAGAGTTCCATCATTCTCAATTACCTGGAATACTTTCAGTAGGATTGATATCAGTTCTTCCTAAAATGTCTTATAGAATTCTGCTGGAAAGCCATTTGATCCAGGGCTTTTTTTTTTGTAGGTAGTTTTCTTATTACATAGTCAATTTCCTTGATTGTTATTGGTCTCTTTAGGGTCTCGATTTCTTCTTGTTTCAACATAGGGAGGTTGTGTGATGTCAGAAAGTCCTCCATTTCCTTAAGGTTTTCAAGATTGTTTCCATACAAGTGTACATAGTAGTCTCTAATGATCTTTTGTTTTTCTTCAAGGGTCAGATGTGACTTTATCTTTTGTGTTTCTGATTGTGTTTATTTGGGCTTTTTCTCTCTTTTTCCTGGTCACTCTAGCTAGGGGACCATCAATCTTGTTTATCCTTTCAAAGAACCAGCTTTTTGTTTCATTGATTTGTTGTATTATCTTGTTTTCTTCCATGTCCCTGATTTGGGCTTTTATTTTGATGATCTGGATTCTTCTGCTGAAGTTAGGGTTTTAGTAGTCTTTCATTTCCAGCTTCCTTAGGTGACTTGTTAGGCTGTTAATTTGTGATCCTTCCATTTTCTTCATGTGCGTTTGTAGAGATATGAATTCCACTCTTACTACAGTTTTCATAGCATCCCAGAGATTTTGGTAAGATGTTTCTTCATTTTCATTTGTTTCCAGGTATCTTTTAATCTCTGTTTTGATTTCATCATTGACCAGGAGTTGTTTAGCATCATGCTGTTTAGTGTCCATGTTTTTGTGGGTTTTGGGGGAAGCTTGTTGGCATTGATGTTTATTTTTATTCCACTGTGGTCCTTGGCAAGATTTCAATCTTTTGAAATTTCTTTGTACTTGGTTTATGGCCAAGTATGTGGTCGATCTTAGAGTATGTTCCACGCAGTGATGAGTAGAATGTGTATTCTGTGGTCATTGGGTGGAGTGTTCTGTAGGTATCAATTAAATCCATTTGTTCAAGAGTCGCATTGAGGTTCCAGATCTTGTTGCTGATTTTTTGTTGTGATTTTCTGTCTAGGGTTGTGAGTGGGGTATTAAAGTCCCCAGCTCTGACAGTGTTAGAGTCAATATCTTTTTTGAGTTTATTTAGAAGTTGCTTTATGAAAGTTGGCACTTCTGTGTTGGGTGCACATATGTTTAGGATGGATATTTCTTGTTGATGGATTGAATGTTTTATCATTATGTAGTGGCCTTCTGTATCTTTTTAGATTTTTGATAGCTTAAAGGATATTTTGTCTGAGATTAAGATCACAACTCCTCCTTTCTTTTGTGCTGTTTTCCTGAAATTTTGCTTCCCATCCTCTTACTTTGAGTCTGTGGGTGTCCTTTCTAGTGAGATAAGTCACTTGGAGGCAATAAATTGTTGCCTGGTGATATTTTATCCATTTTGCCATTCTATGTTTTTTCAGTGGTGCATTTAGTTCATTCACATTCAGGCTAATTATTGAAATGTGAGAGTTGATCCCTATCATAAGTTTCTTACAGAGTTGTTGTTCTTGTTCCTGTTTGTTGTCTTTCTTTTGGCTTTGGGGTTGGTTCATGTGTGTTTTTAATCTTTTTCCTGTACTCTTGTGAAGAACGTTGTTCTTTTTTTCCTTTTCTTCTGTGTTTAATACTTTCTTAAGTGTTTCTTGCAGAAGTGGTCTGGTGGTGGCGTAAGTTCTTAGGGATTGGATATTTGGGATAGATTTTAATTCTTCCACACTGATGAAGCTTAGCTTGACTGGGTAGGTTTTTCTTTGTTTAAATTGTTTATCTTTTAGAACTTTGAAGATAGGGCTCCAAGCTCTTCTAGCCTGAAGGGTTTCTGTAGATAAATCTGTTGCGATTCTAATTGGTCTGCCTTGGTAGGTAGTCTGACCTTTTTCTCTTGATGCATTTAGAATTTTTTTCTTTAATATGTACTTTGTTTAGGTGAATTATTATGTGTCTGGGAGTTGATCTTCTCATTTTTTGTCCTGCAGGGGTTCTCTGAATCTCTTGTGTTTGAATTTTCACATCACTGATGAGATGAGGGAAGTTTTCTTGAATAATTCCATGGAATGTTTGTTCCAGGGTAGTCACTGTCTTTCTTTCTACCTCAGGAAGTCCAACTGCTCTTAGGTTTGGTCTCTTGAAGTAATCACTCACCTCTTGAAGGTTTTGTTCTTTTTTAAGCTTCTTTTCTATGTTTTTGACAGTTTGGGTTAGTTCTACATTTTGGTCCTTAAGCTCTGAGATTCTTTCTTCTGCTTGGCTAATACTGCTTTCCATTCATATCAGTTTTTTATTTACTTCATTCACAGTATTCTTTACCACTGGTATCTCAGTTATCAACTCCTTCCTAGTTTCCTCTTGTCTCTCCTCAATACTTTTTAATCTCTCCATTAATGTCTTGATATCTGGGTTTGTAGTTTGAGACCAGTCATTCTGGGGGCTCTTCATTGTTTGCATTCCAAAGTCAGTTTTCTTAGTGTCTGACCTCCCAGGGGTCTGTGAGAGACCCATATTTTTCTTTTGTTTTTTCTTCATTTGTGTAGATTTTTCTCTCCCCCTTTACCTCCCCTTCTTTGATTCTGTTTTTCAGGTAAAGTGGGGTAGCTTTTACTTCTTTTTGTTCAATCTCCTTATGAGCGTCCTTTGGCTTTGTTCACTTTTGAGACTGGACTATTGGTTGGGTACTGTACTTTTTGCAGTTTTGAGGTTTAATTGAGGGGGAAGCTGTGATTCAGAATCTATCTGCAGATCCCAGGATCCACTAGCATGTGTATGGGCACTCTGGAACCCAGTTTCCACTGCCTTACAATCTGTCCATGCAGTGAGGTTTTGGGTTGCTCCCTGGAACAAAAGGAGGTAAGAAAAAGGAAAATAAAGAAAGAAGGGGGGATCAAGAGGAAGTTGGAAAGAGAAGAGTAAAAGGGAAAACAGCCATATATACCAACTAACGAGTGAAAAGAGACACAAGGCCAGAAAAGCGTAAACAAGAAACAAACAAAGACAATTTCCTAAAGTATACCAGTAATCACACAAAGACAGGCCAATAAAATCATGCCTTTTGATGTGTCTTCCCCCAACACAAACAGGTAGTCTAAATCAAAAAGCGAACAAAAGTGAATAAAACTAACAGTCAAAACAATAAAATCAAAACTCAAAATAAGAAACCAGATTAGCTCTGGAGTCTTTCCTGAGTGTCTAAAGTCTCTTCAGCTCTGATCTCTAGCCCCTCCCCTTTCCTTTCATTACAGGCAGATAGATTTACTCATAGATTGGGTCAGTTCCCTTGGCTTGCTGCCTTGCTGCCTGAGAACTGAGTTGTTTTTGTCTGATTCAGCGAAGGGGAGGGGCATCTGTCTCCTGTTTTGGCAGGTCACCTTAGAAACAAGGTGGAGGCTGCTCAGAGATGGGCGGGGCAATGAGAATCTCTGCTTGGAAAATGGCTGCGGTGGGTGGCTCCTCTTTCACCGATCCTTTCTCTTGACTCATCCTTTCTCTCACTCATCTGGGTCCATAGATGATCCACTATGATGGGCAATGAATGGTGTGTGTCTGGTGTCAGGCACTGGCAGCCAGTGATATGGCTGAGTGTCACATTTGGTGTGCCACCAGTGGCTTGGAGTGGAGGAGGGAGCTGGGAATTTCCAGGTCAGACCTGAGAGCTGCAGTGTCAGCAGCTGGTAGCAAACAGCAGTAGACCCTTGTGGAGGCCAGTAGTGCGATGGAGGCTGCTTGCTGTGTGGGGCTGGCTATAGCAGTCACCCCCCCATGTAGGCGGCAGCTGTGGGGGTGCATGGTCTGCCTTCAGGAGTCACCTTTTGTGGAGATCATCACAGTTCAGCTTGTCCTGTTGCCATCTTGTTCCGACCCCCCATGATGAACTTTTTTATGGCCAAAATCTCTTGTTACAAGTTCTTTCAGTGTTGCATCTTGTCTTTCTTGAGTCTTTTTCATCTTTTCACCCATTCTCTAATTCCTGTTGTATTCTGGGGCCAATCATTTTTGACTTCCACTGTGTGCGCTCTGAGGTCTGATTTTTCAGGCATTTTCTCTTTGTTACACTGGAAATCACTTGTGTTCTTCTGTTGATTTTTCTTTATTTGTGAACCATCTCTTTCTTTTCTCTTCAATGCCATTGTTCAGTGGCAGTTGGAGAAGCTTTCACTTTCTGACATTTGCTCAGCCCTCTATTCTTACCTGATCAGGGCTCTGAATTTGTTCTATTTTGAAATAGGGCTGTGAGTGGGAAGCTTTGCTGTCTCCTGTAGTTTTGAGAGTCGAATAAAGTGTTGGCTGGGGAGCTAGTATTCAGAAACTCTTTACAAATCACTATGTTCACTGATTGTGGTATAGGTTTCCTGAGACCCACTCCTCACCACCTCTCTCTGTGATGATGCAATGGGTACATGTGTGTACCCTCCTGAGTTCAAGATACAGTAACAGCAATGAGGAGAACAGAGAAAAGTAGAACAAAATAAGATGGACAAAATAAGTAAATAAATAGCACAAAAACAAAAGCAGAAACCAAAGCAAAAAACAATTAAATATACACAAACACACCCCAACACAAAACAAAAGGAGAAGAAAAAAGAAAGGAGGAAAAAAAAGGAATTCAAATTCCACTTTGCCAGGGGAGCCCTGGCCACTTGTTCCCAAATCCCTACTCAGTCAGCCACTCACACACCCACTTAACAGACACATATGCAAAATTTTCTATATACTCACTCACTCATATTGGGACTCATATAGTCCCACACACATACATTCACACACACATTGAACTAAAAAAGAAGAACAAAAAAACAAACAAAACACTGTAAAATGAACACAATCATTCATGTACACACATAAATAGAAACAAAAAATGAAAGAAGAAAGAATGAAAAAAAGTTGGTGGGAATGCAGATCGAACCCTCATACACATTCATGCACAAAGGAAAGAAAAAAAAATTTTAAGCTCTGTCCTCTGTGTCAGATTCTGCAAATGTTCCTCTCAGCTGCTCACAGGTAAGCCCCTATGCTGTCTCCTGCAGAGTTCCAAACTTATTCACAATCTTCCCCATGTCCCCCTGTGCTAAGGAGGGGGAGGTGGTGGGGTGGGTGGAGCTTCAGTCTTCCCCTCCCACTCTTGTATGGTCAAGGGAATCCCCTCCAGTGAGAAGCTGTGGGATTGCCTCTTCTCCAGGTACTGGTTGGGAGGTGTCCCAGCCAGGCTTATCCTAGAGTAGAGTTCTACTATCTCAGTCTTGCTCCAGCTGTGTGGGTCTGACATTTAGAGGATTGCTGAGGAGGAAGGGGTTGAGTCACCTCTGGAGTCACTGCTGATCTCTTCAGAGATCTTCCTAGTCTTTTTTGGTCACAGTCTTTGTCTTGTGACTGAATCAGGTAGGGAGTATGGTGCCTGAGACTCAGCATTCGTCCTGTGCCTCTGGAGTTTGTGCTTTTGGGTTATTCCCTCTGGGTCATGATCAACTCCTGAGTAATTAATCTGCCAGTCATACAGATCAGGTCTGTCACTATGTGGTGAGCAAATCAAAGAACTTTCCTGCCCAGTTTTCAAGATGGTGGCAGGGTGTCTATTTCTCTTCTCCAGTGGGCTTCCTTGCTGTGCTCTCTCAACAGCCCTTGATGCCAGTATCTGACCATGCACTGCAGTGCTGAGACAGAGCCTAGAATTGACAGTCTCTCCTGGCAGCTTCTTCCTGGGAAGGGCTTTGATGACTTTTTTTAAATGGCACACAGCTTCTGCACCCTGGGATGTGCTAGGAACAAAGCAGAGAAGCTGCGGCACTAGCCACTTTGCCAGGGGAGCCCTGGCCACTTGTTCCCAAATCCCTACTCAGTCAGCCACTCACACACCCACTTAACAGACACATATGCAAAATTTTCTATATACTCACTCACTCATATTGGGACTCACATAGTCTAACTGGCTCTGCTGCCATCTTCCTCCCTTCCTTGACACTTTTAAAAGAAGATATATCAGCAGCCAACAGAAACATGAAAAAATTCTCAACCTCACTTATCATCAGAGAAATTCAAATTAAAACCACAATGAGATACCACCTAACTCCAGTAAGAATGGCCATCATTAATAAATCAAAAATAAACAGACACTCGTGAGTGTAGAGAAAAGGGAACATTGCTACACTGTTGGGAGTTCAAGTTAGTTCAACTTCAGTGGAAAAGCAGTGTGGCAATTCCTAAAAGAACTGAAATGATAAATTTTAACAAAGATGGTTGAAGCATCAATTGAAACAATGCTTAGAAGATAAGAATGCTGTGCCTTAGAATTTTGGCATGCTTTACTCGGCTATACATTTGGCTTTTAGGATTGTAACTTTTAATTGTGTCACATTGCTGATGTATATTTTTAACATTTTTTGCTTCTATCAATCCTTATCAATTCTGAAGAACTTTTCCATCTCAACAGAGTTTACTGTGATAAAAAATCAACTGACAAACACCTAGTACCTTGCACCCTGTGGGCCCTCAATAAACCCTTGTTTTCTAACTGCCTGGCTGAAAGTGTCTTCAGGAACACTGGCAATAAACCCAATTGCCTTAAAAATAACAGTTGGTGGTATCTTGTAGACTTTCCCCCCAAGGCCTTGTTAAATGCATAACTGATGTCAAAAGATATCTGCATCTTGTTACCTATGCAAAACAAGTAATACTTTGGTCATTTGCCTACATACATATATATGGGAGAGGATGAGCTCTAGTCACTCCTAGAGTCCTGTATGAAGATCAGGAAAAGTCAATCACAAAGAGAGAAGTAGAAGATAGTCACAATCTGGATTTCAAAAGGAATGTAAAGCCAAAATGGTAAGATGGTATAAGGCAACAATAAACTTACAGATGAAGTTTAAATTGAATCAGTCACTTAGTCATTAGGAATGTGTATAGAGAAAGTGAGGAAAGTTGAAAGGATAAGAGCAGGTACACATAAAAAATGTACTATTCATGTTCTTGCCAGAATTATTATTTCAAAGTACAAACTTGATCATGCTATTTTTAAAAAAAGACTTACAATTAACAACAAAGGAAATGTGTCATGAATATTAAGTTGGGGTTGATAAGGTCTTCTAAACAATGAAAGAAATAATGAAAAAGCAATAGACTTAACTACATAAATCTTTAAAATTTTCTGCATACAAAATGAAGGTCAACTAGAAAAGTAGAAATGTATTTTCAGACACCCAGTCTTAAATTATTAATACATAAGTTACCTCTAGAAATAAGAAAATCACAAAACATTGACACAGAAATGAGCAACAATCTAAAAAGATTCTTCTTAAAATAGGAATTGTGTGTAATGAACAACTTTTCTCTTTTTAACAAAAAGTTCAATATTGCTAATCAAAAGAATATAAATTAAAACATTTTTACCTATCAAACTAAAAAAAAGATATAAAAAAATAAGAGTGCAGCCGGGCTCGGTGGCTCATTCTGTAATCCCGCTCCTTTGGGAGGCTGAGGTGAGTGGATTGCCTGAGCCCGTGGGTTCGAGACCCGCCTAGGTAAGCGAGACCTCATCTCTACAATAAATCAAAAAATTAGCCGGGCATGGTAGCGTGCGCCTGTAATTCCGGCTACTCGGAAGGCTAAGGCTAAAGGATCTCCAGAGCCCAGGAGGTCAAGGGTGCAGTGGCCGGGAGCGGCCACTGCACTCCAGTCTGGGTGGCAGAGTGAGACTCCAACTCAAAAAAATAAAATAAAATAAAATAAGAGTGCAATATGTTAGTCATACTTTCTAGTAGGAAAACAAGCTAAATGGAGTTTTTTATAATCAGAATAATACCATTTTAAATATTCATTTTTTGACCTTTGCCTCTCATTGTGTCATATAAGTCCCTTCATTGTGTGGCTCCTGCCCAGATTTAGATTATCTCATAGCTGCCTCCCTTCCAAGTTATTGTTCAGTCAAACTTGAATCTGAGGTTCCTCAAATGTGCCACATGTCTATGATTGGGGACAACCATAATAGAATGTGTTTCAAGTTTGTTTACCTGGCAAATTCCTATTATAGCCCACCCTCAACATCATCTGCTCTTTTAAATCTTTACAGCACTGCTTTCCTCCCAACACTGCAACAACAACATAAAAACCTCATACTCTTCTGCACCTTGAGCATGTTTCTTTTTTGTTTCATGTTTTATGTCATTTTATTAATTTATTTACATATTTATCTTCTCAATCAAATTATAGGTTTCTTGAGAACAGAGGTGGTATTTTAATCATCTCTGTATTCCAAGTTTCTACCACAGAACTTGATGGAATAAATTGCTTGCTGATATGAGCTGAATTAATACTTTTATGCCTCTGTTAACTGCTTCAGTGAATATATAGTGAAAATAAATTTAAACCAAAATCATTGTACATATATAATCACAGAGACATACAGACACACACACAAATGTTTTCTCTATAGGTGCCTAGAATTTTTGTTAAATTGGAGGTTTACTGTATGTGATTTGCACCAAAGCATATGAAAATTTGAAACTTCTATTATTTAATTTCTGAGTGTTCATAAAACAAAACCATCAAAGCTCAAGAAATCTCCTGGCTTAATTTCTTTTATTCTGGAGCTATCATTAGAGAATCAGATTATAAACAGACATAATGGCTAACTAAATTCTGCTGTGATAAAAACCCAATACTTACTACCCTTGCTCGTTTACCTAGCCCCATGACTTGCTTAAATATTAGGGAGACATACTCAGCTATTTCCTGCCACACTTTCTTTCACTTATCCCCAAACCAATATTTTAAAACTATTAAAATAGATTTTTGACTACAGATTTTATTCCATGTAGGCCATTAAGAAATTTTTTACCCTTGGTCTTAACATTCTTAGATTTTTCAGACCAATTATTCCATTATAACCTAGATAATATGCATTTTTAGATATGATTGAAAAGAAGATATGGTAAGCAATATCTTACTTATCAAGGATTGTTGGTGAATGTGTCTATATAAATTTATATTCTATTAGTGAAATAGGGTTCTGCAACAATCATGGCTTTTAATATTTTAAGCATCATAGAGGGGAAAAAACCTTCCTGAAATATGTTTTGTATGTTTTTGTATCTGCAATGAGGAGATCAATGAATTGAAATTTTCTTGATGATTTGGGGTTATCAGTATGAATATGCATTGTTGTTTTGTATCCCAATTCCTTAAAACCAGTCATTAGGCATAAACTTGTTTATGGACATTTTAGGATGTGCCTCTAGACTAGGGTATTCCAGATTATTGTGCTTTTAGGCCTCTTTAACTTTGTTTTCAGCTGAAACTTATTTTTGTTGTTACTAAATCAGTCTCTAGTTTGCACCAACCCAAGCTTGTTAAATTATAAATATACTTTTCCATATTTCTAACTCAGTCAACTTTGGAATTACTGAGGATGGCTTAATTCCTTACTCTGGATATAAGTGTACTTTGAGTTTATTTAGCAAGTTTTTCAAGATATCCTGGATTGGCTGAAGCAGGTTGATGCTAGGACAATTGTACCCTTCAGGAAGTTGACTGAGATGGAGTTAGGAGGGCAAGAATTTTATTGAAGGATAACTCCTGGAAAAAGAAAGAAAGCAAGGTGGGTGAGGAGGGCCTAAAATGAAATGCAGATCTGATGGATTCTTGGCCAACCCAACAAGGAGTTCTGAAGCAAAGAATACCCATTAGAGAATTTCCATGTAGGTCAGAAATGGCTGGGCTCTAATAGCCTGGCCAATAAGGCTAGAGACTTTCTGGGAAGAGCTCGGTCTCAGATTGACTGCTGAGGTGGATCCAGATTGACTGCTGAGATGGATCCTGAAGGCAGAGACAACTGGAGGCTGTCAGCTGGCTGTCCTCTTGCAGTTAAAAGGCAAGTTCTTTTTTAAAGAGAGGTTCAAACACATGTTCCTTCTTGGTTGCACTAAGATATATGCCATCTGAAAATATGTCAAATTTGAGTTATTTCTAATATATTGCTGTTTCAAACAGTGTACAATAATCTTTCATGTAAACTTTTATGAATGCAGATATATCTGGTGGATAATATTGACAAATAAATAAAAAGTTTAATATAGATGTAATTTTGTATATACTGTGAAATTGTTCTCAGTAAAGGTTAGTTCATTTTGTAATCCCATCAGCAATTAAAGTGATTATTTCTCCACAATCTTGCCAACCAGATTGTTTAGAGAAACCATCTTTAGGATTTTACCAACATGAAAGATGAGAATTGTTATCCAATACATTTTTATTTTTGTTATTATTAATAATCTTGAGCATCTTTCTATAGATACTACTATATATAAGAGGTGCTATCTATAGGAGCTGTTAAAATAAACTGTGGGACATACATTCATTGGAATTCAGTATATCTGTAAAAAGGTAAGGTAACTGTCTATCTATATATATAAAAAGATATCCATGGTATATTTTTGAGGAAATAAACAAAATGCAGAAGAGTATACATAGTATACCATCTTTAGTGCAAGAATGAAGCAAGAGGATAAAAAACATTTGTATTTGCATAATGAGGAAATGGTAGCATACACATGAAACTAATTTAAGTGGTTTCTTATAGTGGGTGAGAAGGGGCTAAAAAATGATAAAGAGCATTTACAGAAAGCATTTTAAAAATTTTACCAATATGTGAGATGAGCATTGTTATTCCAGAAGTGTTCATTTTTATCACTGTTATTATTAGTAATACTGAACATCTCTTTTATATAGTAAAATCTATTTTTTTTTTTTTTTTTTTAGTTAATGACCTGAACACTACCATAGTTTGTTTTCCTTTAGGGATTTTTGTTATTGTTGTTGTTGTTACATTAAGATTTAAAAGCTCCTTATAATTTTTTTTTTTTTTTTTTTTTGAGTTGGAGTCTCACTCTGTCACCCAGACTGGAGTGCAGTGGCTGCTCCCGGCCACCGCAGCCTCGACCTGCTGGGCTCCGGCGATCCTTCCGCCTCAGCCTTCCAAGTAGCTGGAACTACAGGCGCGCGCTACCACGCCCGGCTAATTTTTTGATTTATTGTAGAGATGACGTCTTGCTGCCCAGGTGGGTCTCGAACCCGTGGGCTCAGGCAATCCACTCACCTCAGCCTCCCAAAGGCGCGGGATTACAGGCTGAGCCACCGATCCCGGCCTCTTTATAATATTGAAAATATTAGTTCTTTTCTGTGGAAGTTGCACTTTTTCTATTTGTCTTTCAGTTTTGCTTAAGATTTTTTTTTAAATAAAAAGCCCCATTAAAAAGTGGGCAAAGATTATCCACAATAGCGAAAACAAGAAATCAAACCTGTTGCTCATTAAAGGTAGAAAGCTGGACTGGATAAAGAAAATGTGGTATATATACATGACGGAGTATTACACAGTCATGAAGAACAAATTCATGGACTTGGCAACAAGTTGGTTGGAGTTGGAGATCATCATACTCAGTGAACTACCACAGAAACAAAGAACTGAATACCACATGTTCTCACCCAGAAGTGGGCCTTGAACATTAGTTACATTAGCACAAAAGTGGGATTGGCAGTCACAGGGCACTCCTGGGGGAGAGAGGGAGGGAGGAGCATGGTAGGAATGTTACAATACAAAGGGTACCTGGTCCACCACCAGAGGAAGAGGCCAGTTAGAAGCCCAAACTTCCCCTGCATGCAACCTCCTTATGTAGTTAATCATCACTTGTACCCCACATTCCCATAATAGAATAAAATTTAATTTAATTAAAGGAATTTTTTTCACCATGTAGAATATTTAGAATTCCATATAGCAAAATTGACCAATATTTTATTTTATGAATCCTGTATTTACAATAATAGTTTAATTGGCCTCCTCTATTTTAAGGTTATAACAGATTTTTCCCAGATTTTCTTCTCCAATTTTATAATTTCTTTGAAATTTTCTTTTTGCATTTCAATCTTTATGCATTTGGCATTGTCTTTATGCATGTGAGCTATTGATACAAATATGTGTTGCTCCCACGTCCTAACCTTATTTATTAAAAAAGTGATTTAACCAATTGATATAAAATTTAGCCTTTATCATATACTCAATTTCTATATGTACTTGTGCCTCTTTATGGATTTCTTATTCTGTCCTATTATTCTGTCTGTGTTTTCATATATTATCTTTTCACTACTGAGGCATTATAATACTATATTTTAATACCGGATAGGGGAAGTCTTTATTTAGTTACAAATTTTCAGTGTTTTCTTCACTGTTCTTTTTTTTTTTGTATTTGAAATTTAGAATTATCTGTCTATTTTTAAAAGATTAGCATTTTTGTTATGATCACACTAAATATCTCAATTAACTAAGAAAAGTTTAACATTTTTATAATGTTGAATCTAAACCAGGAACATATGTGTTTCTATTTGTTTAATACACTCTTTATATATTTCAAGAATGTTCTAGATATTTTCTCATATATACTTTTTTTATTGATATATCATAGTTGTATATTTGGGGGTACATGTGATACTTTGATACATGTACACAACGTGTAATATGTAATCAAGTCAAAGATATCCAACAACTCAAACATTTTTCTTTTCTTGATGTTAGAAACAGTACAATTCTTCTTCTCTTCTAGCTATTTTGAAATGTACAATAAATTATTAACTATATTTACCCTACTGTACTATTGAATACTAGAACTTAATTTTTCTATCTAACTGCTTTTTGGTACCTATTAACTAAATTCTCTTCATCCCTTCCTTTTGCATGTATATTATCAAGTTAACCACTAGTCTTTTTTTTAGTATTTTATAACTGATTTTCTGATTTATAATGTCTTCTATTTAGTGGCGTATATATGTGTTGTGTGTGAGTATATATACATATATATTACTTTATTTTGAAGTTTGTATTCATATGCATAGGATAGATTTGTCTCCAGTTTTCACAGTAAATTTTATTTTTTCAGCTTTGTTGGCAAATTACATTCACTTCATTAAAAAAAGTACTAGAACGTTTTCCTGCATTTTCTATATCCTAAAAAAGATTCAGTAGCATTGGAATTAATTACTTATTAAAGGTTGATAGAATTCCAGTTAAACTCTCTGAACATGAAGCTTTTGAAAGATTAACTCTTTGCTACTGTATTTATTTGTGGAAATGTGTATTTATTGCTTCTTCCTCTTCTGGATCAGTTTGTAAATTATATTCTCCTAAAAATTATTCTTTTCATTCAAGTTTACATGATGTTTGTATAGAGTTTTTAAACATTCTTATAATTTTTTATTGCTTTAATTTGTGTGGCTATTATGCTCTGTTATTTCGTATATATTTGTTCATTGTTGGTTTGTAATTAGGTAGCTTGTTAAATATTATTTTTAATGAATTTGTTTATACATTTGTTCTATTATTAAATTTTAAAATTCATTCAAATTTGTTTAAATATTTATTCATTCTTTTTGTCTGTTTTCATTATTTCATTTCTATTTTTCTAAGTTTGAAGTCAAATGATTGTTTCATACCTCCATACTTCTACTTTTATTGATAGAAGAATTCACAGTTATAAGCTTTTCATTAAGCAAAATATTCATCGTATCTGCTAGAAGATAAAGATTATGACTGTATATCATACTCAATACCCTAATAACAGAGAGCACTTATTTTTATGGCTCCACAGTACATTCATAAATATTATAAGTATTTTGGGCCTCAGAAGCAAAATACTAATAAACTCAACAAATAAAAATATTACAAACAAAATCTTATGCATATAAAATACAAAGTTCAAAATAAAATAGAATTAATCAGGTCACAAAAAGAATAATACAGCTTTCACAAGAGGAATTTATTCTAGAGAAACAAGAATATTTCAGTATTATGAAATCCATTAATGAAATACACAATATTAGTATAATGTGATCATCTTGTAGACACTGAAGATATTTGACAAAATGTAATCTTTTTCTGATAAGAATTATTACTTGCTAAATAGAAATAGAAGATTACATAATTAACTGTTTTACATATGTTTCTCTTTTTTTTCACTTATTTATTTATTTTTTTGAGTAGGAGTCTCACTCTGTCACACAGGCTGGAGTGCAGTGGCATGCTCACAGCCACTGCAGCCCTGACTGCTGAGTTCAGGCAATCCTTCTGCCTCAGCCTTCCAAGTAGTTGGAACTACAGATGTACGCCACCACACTAGCTAATTTTTTTTTATTTATCATAGAGATGATGTCTCACCAAGTTGTCCAGGCTTGTCTCGAACCCGTGGGCTCAGGCAATCCTCCCACCTCGGCCCCCCAAAGTGCTGGGATTGTAAGTGTGAGCCACCGCGCTCGGCCACTTGTTAAATTTTAAGTCACAGTTTCTCTCTTTGCTTTGCATTTTCCCTTTGGATGAAAAGTTAACATAGACAATTTACATTTTCCATTTTTATGATTTTGTAACTGATTTACTGTCTTACTCTATGGTGTACAAAATATTTTTTGTTTGTAATACATTTATTTGTTTAGTTTCTTGGTATTTTGTTTCTGAGGCCCAAAGTACTTATGATATTTATGAATGAAACATGGACCCATAAAAATAGGTGCTTTCTGTTATTAGGCTGAGTGTGACATACAGTCATAATCTTTATCTTCTAGCTTTTGACACAAGTTTTCTAAAACTTTCCTTTTATTTACAGTCCTCTTTTTGCACAGTAGCATGGATCCATATGAATGACTATGCAAACTGAAAGTGTGCAAGACATTTTTAATAATTGATTAGAAAAAGTATATTGGTCAATTACCTTACTGTCAAAACATTAAAAACTTTCTTGCTGTAAGTTATAAATTCTTGGGAAAGTGAAAAATTATAAAGTAAATATTTACTTGGTACATTATAATTTAAAATATTGAGAATTAAAGTTTTTTCTCACTTTTAAAAAAGCCTATCAAGAGGAATTTGAACAATACCTTCCTATTTTCATCATGTAGCTTACTATCCAGAGCAAGCATATTTTCCTGTGCTTTGACACGTCACATCCATCTCTAAGTTGGTATCAGCTTCCTTTATATTTTCAGTGTTGTAAATGTCCTTTATACTTTCATTTAATTCTTTATATTTTCAGGGTTGTAAATGTCTCTAAAATTTCCTTTAATGTGAAGCTTTTTGCTGGCATCATTTCTGAGACATTTTCCTCATTTTCCTCACAATCACTTTCCCCATTTGTGGTGATGTTTGACTTCACTAAGCTCCTCCGGCTGAATACCTAGAATCTTTCCAACAATAGCACCAACGTTTCCTGGTCTGCTATTTCTTCCATAACTCCATTTATAATCAATTCAGAGTATTACCACCTTTTATTTCTTTCATCTTTGTTAGCCAATTCCCTTTTTTTTGTACTTTCATCTTTGTTAGCCAATTCCCTCTTTTGATTATTTATTTTTTAAAAGACATCATGTGAGTTTATCACTGAGAGACAACACAACTACTAACTTCGCAGTCTGTAGGTGAATTGAATCAGAGATGCCTGGTGACCAACCACTGACAGTCCTTGAAGCATGCAACATAACTGATCACTGATCATGCTATGGACTTGCTATTTATATAGCAAATAATGGAATGAAGGTCTAACAGCAATGTTTGTAACTATATTCAGTCAATATACCCTGGTGACAAAAATCTGAAGTGTGTTTTGGAGAACTGGTGTTCTGAACCATGATAACTAAAATGTGTGACGCCAGGCATGGTGGCTCATGCCTGCAATCCCAGCACCTTTGGAGGCAAGAAGATTGCCAGGAGTTCAAGACCAGCATAGACAACACAGTGAGACCTAGTCTCTACAAAAATAAAAAAAAAATTGCCAGGCATAGTGGCATGTTCCTGTAGTCCCAGCTATTCAGGAGGCTGAGGTGGAAGGATCACTCTTGTCCTGGAGGTCAAATCTGGGATGAACCATGATGGTGCCACTGTACTCCAGCCTGTGAGACAGCATAAGACATTGATACATAAACAAACGAACAAACAAGCAATGTGTTCATATTAGAACCATTCAAAAAAATGACTACTTTGATTTTATCCACCTGATGCAATTTGGATTGACAAAAGTGAATTAAAATCTCATCATTTGTGTGTTTTCTATTTTTCTAATATGTCCCAAAATTTCTTTTCTACGAAAGATTTTACTATTCACGGGAGCAACCGTAGTGCCCATAGTGCACTGTGGCCTAAAACTTCTGAGCTCCAGCAATTCTCCCACCTCAGCTTCTTGAAATTGGTACTACAGGCGTGCGTCACCATTCCTGACTGAAAATATTTGTATAGGTAAATTAATTCAATTTATACTTATAAGTATGACAGATACTTATAATAATTTTATTATTATTTGAGAGCAATGTTTTCTTCAGTTGTACCAGTTATTATAATGTCTTTAAAGTTTCTCATCTAGTCAGTGCTTAAATTTTATTGTGACAGCTTCTCAAGTCAACTGTGACAATCGTTTTTTGTTTTGTTTTGTTAATTTTTTTAATCAACATCAAAGACTTCATGACTGTAGCTATAATTTTGATTAGTGTCTAATTTAAAATTCAGGTCAACATTTTAGTTATAGATTAAGATTATTAATTATAATAAATTATTATCTTTATTTTTATTTTTTATCTTTATTTTATTATTTTTATTATCTTTTTTATTCATATTTATGAATATTATCTTTGATTCTGACAACATTCAGTGGTCATCATAACATTTTTTTCGTCCTTTTTTTTTTTGGAGTTGGAGTCTCACTTTTTCATCCAGGCTGGAGTGCAGTGTCATGCTCATGGCCATCACAGCCTCATCCTGCTGGGCTCAGGCAATCCTTTCACCTCAGCTTTCCAAGTAACTGGAACTATAGGTGCATACCTGCACACCATCATGCCTGGCTAATTTTTTGATTTATTGTAGAGATGAGGTCTCGTCAAGTTGCTCAGACTAGGCTGGTCTTGAACTCCTGAGCTCAGGCAATCCTCTCGCCTCCATCTACCAAAGTGCTGGGATTACAGGCGTGAGCCACTGCACCCCACTTGTTTCATCTTCAAAAGGAGGTCAGCTAATCCTGTTATAAGAGCTTCATTTTTTGCAATATATGATTTTCAAACTATAAGCTTGGGCTTTGGGTAGTTGTGCTTAAAATATGTATCATCCACAGAGAAATGATATGAAATCAAAAAGTCTATTCTACAAACTTTATGAAGAACAAGTTGCCATTTTTTTGTTGTTGTTTCGAGTACTTTGTTACACAGGTTGGAGTACAGTGGTATAATCACAGCTCGCTGCAGCTTCAAACTCCTGGACTTAAGCAATCCTCCCACCTTAGCCTACCAAGCAGCTAGGACTACAGGTGTGAGACTACAGACTACAATTTTTAATTTTTAAAATTTTTTTGTAGAGACAGGATCTCACTATATTGCCTAGGCTGGTCTCTAACTCCTCGGCTCAAACAATCCTCACACCTCAGCCTCCCAAAGTGCTAAGATTATAGGCATGAGCCACTGCACTCAACTATAAGTTGTTATTTGAATTTGGTATCTTCTAGTACCTTTTTTCTTTGCTCTTCTGCCTCCTAGAAACACCAATTTTCTCTCCTAACCCCAGTCTCCTCATTTCTTAAGCTGTTCTTGGGCTGCCCAGTCTTCCACTGTCATGATCCATTTTGGCGTTATCAAAATTTACCAGTCTAATACTCCAGTCCCTGCTCTCCCATTTAAGTAAAACTGAGTATTTGAGAATCATGTCTTACTTCTAGCAAATAATTCATTTGCCTTTTATAGCAGGTTCTATAGGATGAAAATTTAATCTAAATAATTCACTACTTTGGAATGAAGTTTTTATTTGTTTTGGTAATTCCCTTTCTAGTATAATGTATGCACCTTGTAAAACTTGTAGAAAGTATTGAAAACTAGGAAAGAAAAGCAGAGAAAAAGATGACCAAAATTTCAGGCCAGCAATTAGAGAAAGATATAAATATGAATAGTATGTTTTTACATCCCTGAAATCACATTATTCTAATCATTTGATCAGAATACCAAATCTGGATTCTATTTAGAATCAAGATAAAGTTGAAATTCTATCAATATATTTATTCATCCATCCACTCAAAAATATTTACTAAGCCTCTATGTGATGTCAGATATTGTGATAAATAGACAAGAAAATAGTATATGACACAGTCCCTGTCTAGAACAGAGTAACGCTGGTGCTTGTTGTACAGGTCGGTAAGTTTTAAGAGGGAAGGGAGCACAGGGCATTATCGTAAAAGTATGTGATGGAGGCACTGCAGCCAAGGAACAGCAATTGCAAAGTTTCACAACTGTGAGAAAGCAGAAGTGTGCAATAATATGGAAAGTAAATGAAAATTTTAAAAGAAATGAGACTGAAAAAATTGAGGAAGGCATACCTTGTATGTTCTGGTAAGAAATTTTATTTTTATCCTTAAGGCAGAGGATATTGAAGGACTTATCCTCTGCCTTAAGGATATTGAAAAGGACTATTGGAGGTTTGTAAGCAAGTCAGCAACATGCTTTTCTACAAAGACAGCAAAGCAACTAAGAAGTATTGAGGGACGACATTAATTGCCTTATTCAAATTCGTTTGTTATTACAGAAACTTCAAGTTTCCTTTTTACTAAGAAAGGCCAAATTATCTTTTAATGGTTAGCTAAAAAATAATGGCATTTTAGAAACACAAAACTCTTCACAAATAGTCCCCTGTCCTTAGCAGAAATTAACGTCACTCCAGCTAAGAAACTTTGCTTATCAGATATCTTTTACTCTGCCTGGAAGTTTTTTCTTCCTTTTCTCTCCCAAAATCTTTTTTTTTCCTTAAATTGCAAGAGTCAGTTTCTAACAGAAGCCTCTTTTGTTGACTTCACAATAGTCTGGTACCTTGAGTATTTGTAGTTTGTAAGAGTCATTTGCAGTTACTCAGAGTCTGTCATGATGTCAGATTTATGCTTAATACTCTAACTTGGTTTGCATGCATTAAAAAAACAAAAACAAACAAACAAAAGTTAGAAGCCAATGGCCCCAGCAATGGTGTTCTCTTTCTAACCCTGTAGTTGTCAAGTCACTTCACCTCTCTTGATCTTAGTTCTCTAGTAAACTAAACCAAGAAGTTGGTCTAGATCAGTTAAAACCCTGTAAATTGGAGTTTTAGGATTCTCCCAGGGATGTCTCAGGTTTCTCTAAAAAGATGTGAGCAGAGATCTTCTTTTTCACATTTTACTTCAGACTAAACCGTTGTTCTTTTGTCGTTCTCATTTATTTGGTTTTTGAATAATATTTCTTGTGAAGACCACATTAACCAGCTAAAAAGAATTTGAAAAGGATTTTGCCATTCACATTTTATTTTCTCTATTTCCTCTTTTATTTCCCTAATATTCTTCAAGGTACTTATGTGTTGGCATTATGTATCAGAATGTTGAATCAGAGATATAGAAAGTGATTCAATAAATTCCTTTTAAGAAAATAATGAACACATGCATTAATTGATTTGTTAATCATGCCACTAATATCTATGAATAACTATTAAGTTCTAGAAACTCTTCAAGACAACAGAGTACATTAAAAACTCAGAAAAATGTCAGTCCTCTTGGAAGTTTGACTGCCTGAATCAGTACATTAAGCAACATTTGTTAGACACCGAATGCGTTGTAAATATTTTAAGTCCTATTTAATAAGTCTGCTTATGTCAAGACCTATAGAACCCTACTCCTGTCTTTGAAGAGTTACACTCTGCTAAGAGATAAAAATATATTGAGATCATTGCAATATGAAGTCTGACAATTAAGTTCACAAACTCATTCTAGAACAAGTACTACATACCTCATTGCTGAATATACTATGGTCACCTTTGAAGTACTCCCTTTGGGAAGCTGTGCACTGATGCCAATGCCTAGGTCTACCCATCAAAGCAATTTTGAAACTCTTTTTCTGGAGTGACTATCAGAGCTGACTTTGTATTACCCTTGAAGTCCTAAATGTCTTCCTTTCAATATTTCCTTTACCTTCACGTAAAGAAAAAAGTCAATGAGAGCCTAATCAGGTGAGTAGGGAGGGTGTTCCAATACAGTTACTTATTTACTGGCTAAAAACTCCCTCATAGACAGTGCCATGTGAGCTGGTGCATTATTGTGATGCAAGAGCTCTTTTGGGACCATTTTTGCACACAACTTTCTCATGCCAAGATTCTCAGTTAAGATTTTCTTGTTTCTCTATCGATGTTCATTTGGTCTGTTATACTTCTCACAGTTAGCCAACAATTTTGACACACAATTTGATGAATTTTTGCAATGCTTTCATCAGTTCAGCTCATCCTGACCTCTCTTCATCGGTGACACTATCTCTTTGCTCAGAAAAACGTTTAGTCCATTTGTACACTGCTGCTTTCTTCATGGCATTATTCCCATAAACTTGGACTATCATGTCTCTGATTTCACTTCCACTCTTGCCAAATTTAACAAGAAATTAAATGTTTGTTCATTGCTCTAATTCAAGCTCTGACATTCTTGCAACAGCACACAAAAACATGCAGCAATAATGAATGCCATTCAGCAAGGCACTGCCACACATCGACACGAACACAGCTGTGAGACCCTGATATACCAAGGTTGTGAAACCTTACCAAACTGTCTGTATAGTGCTTCCAATGTAATCGTATGGTGGTAAGTTTGCAAACTTATTATACCTTGTAAACATTGGTACATACTATGACTGACTTGTTTCAGTTACATAATGTCCTCAAAGTTTCTCCATTTTATAAGATATTGCAGAATTTCCTAGTATTCCATTGTATGTCTATACCACATGTCCTCAACCATTCATCTGTTGAGGGACATTTAGGTTTGTTTCCACATCTTGGCTATTGTGAATAGTGCAGCAGTGAAAACTGGGGTGCTAACATCTCTTAAAAATCCCATCTTTAATTCTTTTAGATAAATACCCAGAAATTAGATTGCTGGATCCAATGGTAGTTCTAGTTTTAATTTTTGAAGGAATCTCCATACTAGACAAATACTGCATGATTCCACTCATATGAGGTATATAAAATAGTCAGATGTATAGAATCGAAGAGAGGAAATGATGGCTAGCAGGAGCTGAAAGAAAAGCAAATGGTGAGTTACCAATTAGTGGACATAAAGTTTTAGTCAAGCAACATGAAGAAGATCTAGAGATCTGCTTTACAGTTTTTTTACCTGTAGTCAACAATAATGTGTTGCACTTAAAAATTAGTTAAGAGAATAGATCTCATGTTAACTTGTCTTACAACAATAAAACCTGGTAAGTACTATGACAGAATCATGAAGAGCTATAGTGTTCAGAAAATGAAACTAATGACTCACTAAAGGAATAAGAAAGATTTTACAGAGAAATCTGTGAACTGAGTTCTGAAGAATGAATAAGAGTGTGCTAAGTAGAGTGAATCTCTATACATGATGATTGTAGAAAACAATGTAGAAGGCACAGAAAGAAGAAAAACTGGGAGAGTCACGTAACCGACGCTGCACTACTAGGTACGTTGATGACTGGATATCAATAAAGTCATATTTACTTCAGACTGTTAGTGTTATTTTATGCTCCCTTAAGGGTTTTGTGCTTCATTTGAGGAATAGAGTCAGCAGAGAATTTTAAGAGATAATATGGAAGGATAGATTTGTTTTCTAAAAAAAAAGATAACATAGATATGGAGTATGAAAGATGGACTAGAGGAAAGAGAGTTTAGGAGGAGGAGAGCAGTAAAGATGCCACTTCAGTATGTCTAAAAGAAGGTGAAGAGGGTATTAGGGAAGAAAGAGATCTGAAGTTGAAGAGAAAACATAAAATTGAAGTAAAAATATCTGGTGATTGGAAATAATGTAGTATTCCAGTGTAAAACAAACAAACAAACAAACAACAAACCCAAAAAACACATGAGAAACTATTCTCTGTACTATTCCATTAAAGAGAAAAAAACACATTAAAAAACGATTTTTCACACAGCATGACTAGCAACTACTATCTTTTCCAGGTAAATATATAGTCAGTCCATTTGCAAAGGCTAATAGACGACTTAATTAAGGACTGACAAGATTCTCTAGGATAAGAGAAAAAGGGTAATTCCCATTTAAAAACCATTTTAGACAGAATGACACAGTATTGTTAATAATTTCTCCAGGCATCTCCTATCCTAATGAAAAATTAACACAGGAGTTCACCTTATCACTTGGAACATCTTGCAAAATAGTACAATCTGGAGTCTCTATTTTTGTTCAGTACAAAAACTTCACAGTTAGCCATGGCAGGTTATTAATCATGGTTTTGTCTTCAAGTACAATAACAAAGTTATGACTTGGTTGGGAGATTTGTCAGGATGGATTGTTTTCTGAGATAGCAGATGGTTTGGAAATCATTTGCTCTGACATACCAAACAAACCAGAATTTCAACTCTCTGTTTCTGGGGTTGGTGATGAGAAGAACACATACAGCAAATTAACTCTCCTGGTTTAACTGAAATTGACAACACACTGCATGGTCAGAGCCCAAACTAGGAACATGAATGAAGCATAAATGAGAGGCAAGTGGGATGTTGTTAATTAACTCCAATCTACTTCAAGTGAATTTCCCCAACTCAACATTATTGCACATATGAGGAAGTCTATTTATGCATTTCAAGGCTTGATTTTCTAATTTCACTCTTGAAAAATGAGATAATCTAACAACAGAAGTAGTATATTAACTAGGAACCTGGATTACAGTGATTAGAGTGAAGTATCAGGTAATTGAATCGAGTCAGTTTATTCAAAGTAGGATGAAAATAAGTAATTTAGACATCTTGAATTAGCTCTGCCAAGTTAAAAGCCTCGTGAAAATTTTGAAAATATTCCATGCACTTTAATGCAATCTGAGAGTAGAGAGTGGTTTCCAATGATTTCAGATTTATATTTAGCCATTGTTATTATTATAGTATTTAAAATGTTTCCCCTGACATCCTTCCTGTGTAAATGAATATGTCCCAGGGACACTCCAGTAAATGAGATGAACTAATGTAAAGTATTAAATAATTCATGTCCTTGGAAGCTACTGAGACTTTGCTCATGTTTTTAGATAAAACAAACCAATGTTGTGATGCAGGAAAAAGGCACTAGCATATGAAAATATCTCAAGTATTATTTTTAAACCTAAATGTATACTCAATTAAAAAAGAAGAAGAAATGGGAGCATGTTAAAGAATATATCAAGCAGAATATATTTAAAAACAATAGAGATAACTTGAGATCTTCTGTAAAAAGCTTCTTCACAGCAAAAGAAAGAATCAACAGATTAAACAAGCAGCCTACAGAATGGGAGAAGTTATTTGCAAACTATTCATCTGATCAAGGACTAATATCCAGAAGCTACAAAAACTCCAACAAATCAGTAATAAAAAAGCAAATAACCTTATTTTTAAAATGGGCAAATTATATGAAGAGATATCTCTCATAAGAAGATATACAAATGGCCAACAAACATTTAAAAATGCTCAACATCACTCATCGTCAGGGAAATGCAAATTAAAACCACAATGAGTTAACACCTTACACCAGTCAGAATGATCATTATTTAGAAAATCAAAAATCAACAGATGTTTGCGCAGATGTGGAGAAAAGGGAACACATATACTGTTGGCAGGAGTACAAATTAGTACGCCTCTATGCAAATTGGTATAGAGATTTCTCCAATTTCTAAAAGTAGATCTACCATTTGATTCAGCATTCCCACTACTAGATATCTACCCAAAGGAACAGAGGTCATTATATAAAAAAGACACCTGCACCCACATAGTCATTGCACCACAATTCACAATTGCACAGATGTGGACTCAAACTAAATGTCCAAGAACTGATTAGTGGATAATGAAAATATGGTATATATACACTGTGAAATACTATTCAGCCATCAAAGCAACAACAACAAATGAAATACTGCCTCTTGGAGCAACTTGGATGGAACATCATCCTAATTGATCTAACTCAGGAAGAGAAAACCAACACCACATGCTCTCACTTATGAGTGGGAAATAAACTAAGGATCTGCAAGGGCATGGAGAATGCTGTAACGGACACTGGAAACACTGAAGGGGCGGGGGAGAAGAGGTGGAGGGATGAAAGATTACCTGTTTGGTACAATGTACACAGGTGGGGGTGGTGGGTACACTTAATTCCCAGACTTCTTCATCAATATACAATGCAACCATGTAACCAAAAACTATTTCTACTCCCTAAAGCTACTGAAATAAAGAAAAAAATTAAAATAAGTAAACAAAAACAGAGATTAATAAAATTTTGATTTAATTTTTTTTTTTTTGCAAGGGGTTAGAGCGAACTTGTTTCACTGCCTTTGCCATAATTTATATGGTTCTGAATTAAACTGAAGTGAGAGTAACAGGTAAGGAGGTCAGGTGGGATGTGGGACAAAGAAGGCAGTATTGTGGAGTAGGAGATGGTATGAAATGATTAAGACCTGGGATATTCATGTTCCAGGTCCTACTCCCATCTCAGGTCTGACCTTAGGCTTGTTATGTAAGCTCTCAGGGCCACTGTTTTCTTGTCTGTGAAATGCAATAATCACAACAGCTTCAAAGGTTTGATATGAAAATGAAATGAGATAATACATATAAGCAGGTTAAACTGTCTGGTACAGAGAAGGCACACAAAATTTGGAACTTACCTAACCATTTTGTTCAGGATAGGACCCCGTACTGCCAGCTTTGACCAAAAAAGATTTCCAGATATCTCCTTAGCAGTAACAGGGAGATCATAAACTGAGGTTGTAGGTTCAGTTTGAAGACAAAGTTCTTGGATTTAAAAGGCTGATGCTCTCATTTACCAGAAGTGTGATAGTTCCTCATTAAACTTTCTTTGAATTATCAGAGGTAACATATAGAGTCTTTGTCACATGCTTGAGACTGTCCTAAGTTTTAATAAAGGTTATTTCATTTACTCCATGCAGATCTCCAGGTAGGTAAATATCATCATTGTCCTTATTATATAGATAAAAAACTGAGGCTAGGAGAAGTTCATTATTTAGTAGCAGGTATCAGAATACAAAGTATCTATAATGTATCATATACTATATTCAGCATATACTAAAGAATCACTATACATGAGAGAAATGGAAAATGTGACTCATAGTCAAGAAAACAATAGTCAGTAAAACTGACTAACGTGGAGTAAATAAAGAAGGATTTTAAAGCAGTTGTTATAAATAGATTCAAGGATTGATTTAAAGAAAAGATAGTCAAAATAAACAGATGGGAGTCACAGCAGACAAGAACTATTGTGAAATAAATCTAATGAAAATTCTAAACTATAAAATTACAATATCTAAAATGAAAATGCCAGTAAATTTGAAGTATGTCAAAAGAATTGACTGATCTGATAAAAGATCGCATTATTAAGATCAAAAGATCAACAGTCAAGAACAAAGCTTCAAAGACTATGGGACAAAACAAACTTATAAAAATATGTATAATTGAAGTTGTACAAGAAAATAAAGATAATAAGAAAGAAAAATGTTTGAAGACCTGATAGCCAAAAAGATTCCCAATCAGATGATAAACAATTTACATAGTCAAAAATTTCAGTAAACACCAAACAAGTTAAAAAAAAAAAAAAAAACAAGCCACATCGCAAACAAGCTACTGAAAGTCAAATACTAGTGTTATTTTTTTTAACCTCTGAACTTTTTATTGCCTTCCTGCTTCTCCGAAGAGCACCCTGATCCTGCTGCCTCAACGTCTCATAACTTTGGTGTCATGGGTCTCAGACACCACTTTGCCGTCCACTATCTTGCAGGTGGTCTTTTGGATGGTCTGGATGGAGCTGCTGCTGTCCAGTCCATCACTGAGACTGAAGTCCTCTCTGTCCTCTAGTAGGCAGCGGTAGGCTATCTCAGCCTCCAGCTTGACCTTGATGTTCAGCAGGGACTCGTACTCCTGGGCCTGGCGCTGGCCCTCTGTCCGGGTCTGTGCCAGCTCAGACTCCAGGTGCAGCAGGGGGCCATTGAGCTGCTCCATCTGCATGGCGTAGCGGGCCTCCACCTCTTTCAAGCTGTTCTCCAAGCTGGCCTTCAGGTTTCTCATGGAGTCCAGGTCAATCTCCAAGGACTGCACTATACGTTTCAGCTCCGTGAGCGTCATCTCCACAGCTCTGATCTCAGCAGATTGCGTGGTGACCACTGTGGTGCTCTCTTCGATCTGCTGGGACCAGTACTTGTCCAGCTCCTCTCAGTTCTTCTGAGCCAGCTCATCATACTGGGCCCGGATGTCCGCCATGATCTTGCTGAGGTCCTGAGATTTGGGGGCATCTGCCTCCACCGTCAACTCAGAGCTGGCAATCTGGGCTTGTAGGCCTTTTACTTCCTCCTCATGGTTCTTCTTCATGAAAAGCAGCTCTTCCTTGAGAGCCTCGATCTCTGTCTCCAGCTGCAGTCGGTGACATTGGTGTCATCAATGACCTTGCGAAGCCCATGGATGTCGTTCTCCAGGGACTGGTGCATGGCCAGCTCTGTCTCATACTTGGCTCTAAAGTTATCAGCAGCAAGATGGGCGTTGTCAATCTGCAGAATGATGCGGGCATTGTCCATAGAAGTTGCAAAGATCTGAGCCCTCAGGTCCTCGATGGTCTTGATATAATGTCCCCAGTCTCTGACTTGGGGTACCTTCTTCTCCAGGTGTTCCCGGATTTTGCTCTCCAGCCTCTGGTTCTGGGTCTGCAGACTCCTCACCTTCTCCAGGTAGGAAGCCAGGCGGTCATTCAGCTCTTGCATGGTCTCCTTGCTCCTTCTCTGTGGCCAGGCCCCTGGACCCCCAGCAGCCCTGGAAACTGGTGGAGTGGGACAGAGATGCAGGACCCTGAGTCACCGGCACCTACATAGACACTGGCCGTGCTGCTGCTGGGCCAGAGGTTGGGTGGCGGGATGGAGCCCAATATAGGGGGCCAGCCCCCAAAAGAGATTTAGAGGGTCCCTGGAAGGTGGGGCAGCATCGGCGAATATTCTAAAGAAATAAGGAGAAAGAAAGAGACTGGACTCTGTCTAGTGCAGAAGCCAATTCTGTAGTAAGGATAGATATTGAAAGAAAGATGGAGGGATAGATATAAAGAGAAAGAAAGAAAGTGGACACCTGTTCAGTGAAATGAGCAGAAGCCGTTTATTGGGAACAAATGTGAGTCTTTTATCCCAAATTTTCACATGTTAAATCACAAGACTTTCATGTGAGCACAAAGCCAGGTAGGTGAGGGGCATTCCCCCACCCACCAGGCATTTCCTTAGGAATGAGGAAGGACAATCCCAATCAAATCACAAGAGTTTTGGGTGAACACAAAGCCAGGTGGGTGGAGGGCATCCTCACCCACCAGGCGTTTTCCTTAGCATGAGGAAGGACAATCTTAATCAAATCACAAGAGTTTTACATGAACACAAAGCCAGGTAGGTGGGGGGCATCCCCCACCCACCAGGCATTTTCCCAAGCATGAGGAAGGACAATCCCAAAGTTATCTCACTGTTCCTCATGCTTGGTTTATATTCCTCAAAAGCAATATAACTGACTAAAATCCTAATGCCTTTCTTATCTGTGCTAATTTTACCTGTACTATAAACAACTCTTAATTATGGCTTAAACCAGTTCCAAAGAATGTTGCCAAGCCCAAAGTTTGTGCTGGGCCATTTCTGGTAACCCTAGATAATCATCTATACCATCTAATGCTGGAAACAGCCCTCTAAATGTATATACTAATTTTACAAATATATTTTAAAATCTTATAAAGAAGATTGTATTATGTATAAGGCTCCCAAATGGGATCTGAGTTTGAACTGTGTTAAGTTTAAAGCCGAAATCACAGTCTGTGAGAAATGGGAACATTGGATCCCTAGAATCAGCCATGCCTGTCATATTCTCAGAACTTCAGGCTTAGATCATCAAAATCCCTACCAGTGGGTAATGCTAAACAACAAAGAAAGGAGGAGGGAATGGGCCTTCAGGTCCTGAACCAGCCTGGTGGTCTCAAGGTCCACAGCCCGCCTGTATCCCTAACGCTCAGTCAGGCCTCCACGGCCAGCTCCCAGCATCTCCCCCTTTTCCATTTTTTAGCATGAACCCATGGAACTTGGTGTTAAGCTGAGAAATTCTTTTCCTCAGTACCTTGAAAATAATTGGAATTAGGCATAGCAACACAAGAATCACTGCTCTGCAAATTCCCACATTAATGAGTATAGACATCAATGACTTTTGGTTGATGAATGATGAGAAATTATTAGATATAGAAGTGGCCAATTCTGAGGACCGGAACTGTCTCTCAGTGATATTTATGTCCTGTATTTCTTGGTGTAATTTAGTAAGGTCTATACTCAAATCCGAATGATTCCAAATTCCAAGGATATGATTTTTTATTTTGTCCCAAGTGTGGACAGATTTATTTACCTTTAAAGGAGTGAGGCAAATCCATTTAAACTCAGAGTGACACCGGAAAGCCAATTTTATCTTTAAAGTCACAAGTTCTTGTCCTACTGCTAAAACTGCCTCCTCCAAAGCATTAACTCTACTTTTTAACTTTCAATCTATAATCTCCTGAGTAGCTAATGCGATAGAAACATTCTTAGATAACTGATCAGCAAAGGTTGCTGTGTGGACTTCCTTAGATAGAGTTACAGCTGAAACTGTTACTGAAGTAGCAATAGCTATCAAAGCTCTAATTTCTAAAATTAAGGTGGCTAAAAACCGTTTCTGTCTGGCTTATAAAGCATTAACCTCATACAATGTTTGCAAACCATAGTCATCATACCAACGAGATGACAATTCCTCATAAAAAGGCGTTAGTTAAACAATTAGTTAAAATGCATTCAGTACAAGATATCTTATAAACATTATCACGGTAAATAATTTTAACAGTTAGATATTAATTCCAAACTAAAAACACATAAGAGGACTGTAAGCATGCCCCAATGTGATACTGCTGAGTTTGTCCAACAGGCCTAGACAGGCTGACTGGTTGAAGGGCTGTGAGGGCTCTCTACAAATGAGGCTGAATGGCTTGTCTAATTCCAATTTTAAATGAAAATATTGGGGGTACCCATCCATTGGAGTGCCTTCTAGCTGCAGCAAGTGTAGAGTCATTAAAATCCCAGTCACTAATATATAGTCTTTCACCAGGTACAGGATAGTCCACCTTACAGTTATAAGCACAGTCTCTCCATTTCAGGAAGCCAGCATCTCGCCAGATGAGTGACCAGTTCTTGACCAGTTCTTTTCCATATTATTGAAGGGGAAGGCAGGTATGCTGAGAGGCAATGAAGCTCTAGTCACAGGGCTAGGGGTGGTTCCTCCAGGCATTAACATCTCCAGTCACCAACTATCCTTGATATTGTCCTGATAAGGGCTTTCTGTACTCAGAGACTTAAAGGTAGACATTAAGCAAGAAGCCTGGTAATTATTAAAAGCAGAATTATTATAAAAACAAATAGGGAGGGAGTTGGAATGCACTTCATAAGAAAAATTACGATTAGTAACATGTTTGACTTGAGCACAAAATAAAGCAGGCCCTCCCCTTTTCCTGTAAGGAGAGCCTTCTATTTTATCAGAGATTTTATACTTCCTTCTGGATTTCAATGTCTAGCCATAGCTGAATAGCATGAAGAGTCCAAACTTAAATGATAAATAACAAATAAAGCATGATTCAGGATGTGGTGAGGAGAGCTATACTTGAACTCCCCCTCTTGTAACTTAATTGATTTTTTAAAGTTTGGTGAGCTCTTTCAACTATGGCTTGAACTTGTGGATTGTAGGGAATTTCTGTGGAATGAGAAATATTAAATTGGGAGCAAAATTACTGGTAAGATTTAGATGTATATGCAGGACCGTTGTCAGTTTTCAGTTGCTTTGGCATACCTAGCTGTGAAAAGCAAAAGAATAAATGTTGCGCCATGTCCTTGTAGGCTTCTCCAGTTTTTGCTGAAGTTAAAATAACATGAGAAAATGTATCCACAGTCACATGCGAATAAGACAATCTTCCAAAGCTGGGAAAGTGAGTTACATCCATTTGCCATTGCACATTAGGTCTCAGTCCTCGAGAGTTGACTCCTCCTGGAGCTGGAACAAAATTGGGACAAGCTGGACAATTCTTAATGATTTGTTTAGCCATTACCCTGGGTAAATGAAACTAATAACGTAAGGCAGTAGCATTTTGATGATGGATTTTATGAAAAAGTTGAGCCTGAGTAACTGCCTCAGCCTCTACTGCAGCACACACAGTAGGCTTAGTCAGGGCTCAGCCAATTGATTGCCTTGGTGTAAAGATCCTGGAAGACCAAAATGGGAACTAATATGGCCCACAAAGAATTGTTCCTTTCTATTATTAATCAGCTGCTGTAATTGAGTTAATAGTTCCAAAATTGTAATTTTGTGGGTTGGGATAGAAGCTGTTTCAATATGAGGAAACAATTCCACAATATAACAAGAATCAGTATATAAATCAAATCTTGAAAATTCCAGGGCAGTGAAGGTATACAAAACTGCCCTCAGCTCTGTCTTCTGGGCTGAGGATTTAGAAGTGTTCAGCACATGAGATTAATTATTAATAACTGCCACGGCTTTACCATTAGACAAGCTGTCAGTAATCACCAAAACTGCCCCCTCAAGGGGGACTGAGGAACAGTTGCAAGGAAAAATTATAGGATTTTATCTCACAAATTGTAACAGAGGACTTTTAGGTAAGTGGAATAGCATTTGTCCTCTGTAATCAGTTAATGCTACCTGCCAATCATTATTAGTTTGAAATAAAGTCTGAAATTGAAATTTGTTATAAGGAACAATTATATTGTGTACATTATGTTTAAATAATTCAACGCTTTTTTGTCTCCCCTTGGTTATAAGCAAAGCTACTAAATAAGGATAAGAAGCCAATAATTTTTAGAAGTTATCGGTAGATGGAGTCATTTTATTGGTCCTTTCTGCCACAGACACCCTGTGGGAGTATGGAGAGTGGCCAGAACAATTAAGTCTCAAGGCAGGCAATAATCTGTTCTTTTAACCTTTTGAGACACAATAGCCTTTTCCACGAGGGACAAGACTTCCTTGGCCTCTGGTATTAGACTTCTCTTAGAATTGGGAGAAGAATCCCCTCAGCCGGTAGAGCATGAGACTCTTAATCTCAGGATCGTGGGTTCATGACCCATGTTGGGTGCCATTTATGGGGGACCAGCCCCCAAAAAGAGATTTAGAGGGTCCCTGGAAGGTGGAGCAGCATCGGCGAATATTCTAAAGAAATAAGGAGAAAGAAAGAGACTGGACTCTGTCTAGTGCAGAAGCCAATTCTGTAGTAGGGATAGATATTGAAAGAAAGATGGGATAGATATAAAGAGAAAGAAAGAAAGTGGACAACTGTTCAGTGAAATGAGCAGAAGCCGTTTATTGGGAACAAACATGAGTCTTTTATCCCAAATTTTCACAAGTTAAATCACAAGACTTTCATGTGAGCACAAAGCCAGGTAGGTGAGGGGCGTTCCCCCACCCACCAGGCATTTCCTTAGGAATGAGGAAGGACAATCCCAATCAAATCACAAGAGTTTTGGGTGAACACAAAGCCAGGTGGGTGGAGGGCGTCCTCACCCACCAGGCGTTTTCCTTAGCATGAGGAAGGACAATCTTAATCAAATCACAAGAATTTTACAGGAACACAAAGCCAAGTAGGTGGGGGCATCCCCCACCCACCAGGCGTTTTCCCAAGCATGAGGAAGGACAATCCCAAAGTTATCTCACTGTTCCTCATGCTTGGTTTATATTCCTCAAAAGCAATATAACTGACTAAAATCCTAATGCCTTTCTTATCTGTGCTAATTTTACCTGTACTATAAACAACTCAATTATGGCTTAAACCAGTTCCTAAAGAATGTGGCCCAGCCCAAAGTTTGTGCTGGGCCATTTCGGGTAACCCTAGATAATCATCTATACCATCTAACGCTGGAAACAGCCCTCTAAATGTATATACTAATTTTACAAATATATTTTTAAATCTTATAATGAAGGTTGTATTATGTATAAGTCTCCCAAATGGGATCTGAGTTTGAACTGTGTTAAGTTTAAAGCCGAAATCACAGTCTGTGAGAAACGGGAACATTGGGTCCCTAGAGTCAGCCATGCCTGTCATATTCTCAGAACTTCAGGCTTAGATCATCAAAATCCCTACCAGTGGGTAATGCTAAACAACAAAGAAAGGAGGAGGGAATGGGCCTTCAGGTCCTGAACCAGCCTGGTGGTCTCAAGGTCCGCAGCCCGCCTTGATCCCTAACGCTCAGGAAGGCCTCCACGGCCAGCTCCCAACAGCCCAGGGACCGGTAGTTGAAGGAGTAGTTGGTGAAGCATGTGGTAAAGCTTATGGTGGTAGCGGAGGAGAGCCAGACCATAGAACTCGCGTTCAGCTAGTGTTATCTTAAAGAAACAAAATAACAAAAGCAGTCAGGGAAATGACATTACATAAAAGGAAGAAAATGATAAAATTGATGACTGCCTTATCAAAAAGAATAAAGGCTACAAGACACTGTAAGAACATCTCAGAACTGCTGAAAGAAAAGGAAAAATAACTACAACACAGAATTCTATTTTTGGCAAAAATAACCTTTGGAAATGATGCCAAAAATAAAGATATTTCTCAGATAGGCTAAACTGAGAGAATTTGTTGCTAAATAAATTACTTCAGCATGAAGAAAAATGACATCAGATAGACACATGGATCTATAGGAGGTAAAAAAAGAGAAACTGACATGGGAAATATGTGAGTAGATACAGTTTTTTCATAATTTCTTTAAAAGATCTATGTCTCTTTAAAGCATAACACTCACATTGACGTTTATAACATGTAGATTTCATGTATGTGCACAATATATTAAATAGCACAAACATGGGAGCAGAAAAAGAAACTATAGAGTAGTATAATTCTAATGCTTTGTGTTGCATAATATTAACTTTTAGTAGAATATGATAGGTTAGGATTTATCCACCAATTCCTATATCAATCATTGAAAAATGCTATGATATGTAGCTTAAAATACAACACAGAAGATGAACTGGAATATTTAGGCAAAAAAAATTACTAACTAAAAGAAAAGAAACAAACTAAATATTCATATTGGAAAGCAATGTTTGAAAGACTATAAGGAGGAAGACCTAATTATATGTTGTATAAACCAGATATAAATTAAATATTAAGGCAAAGGGAGGTGCAAAATGGGTGAATGTGAAAATATATACTACTTGAGTAGTAAGTATAAGAAAGATGAAATTGTTATAATAGACAAATAGACATCAAAACCAGTATTGTCAGGAATAAAGTGAGACATTTGCAATGTTAAAATAATCAAAGGTTCAAATTATCAGCCTGAATACAGAAGTTCAAAATTAAATTAAAAACTGAGGTATCTAGAATGAAAAGTGAATAAGACTTAATTATGGTTGAAAGTTTTACCACTTTTCCCTCAGTAATTGTAGAATAGTAATTGATTCACTGATTAAATAGTAATTGATAAAACTACTAGATGAAAAATCAATAAGAATATCTGAAAAAGATTGAAACAACACTACCAACCACTATTGACTTAATTGATGTTTATAAAACATTATATGCCACAAATATATAAAACAATTCTTTTAAAATACACAAGACACATTTACAAAGATAGGTAATATGCTGTCATAAATCAAGTCTTAATAAATCTCAACAATTAAAATATTACAGAATATGTACTGTAGTGAAAATTAGAAATCAATAAAAAGAAATCAATAAATAGTAAGATATCTAGAAGTGCTTCAAATATTTAAAAATAAAATAACAGTTCTACATAACTAGTGGATGAGAGGAAATCACAAAAAAATTTATAAAATTCTAAAGTTCAATATGTTACAATACATATGATGCAGCTTTTGATGGTTAATTTTACATATCATTTAAGTATTCAAAAATAAAATATTTAAAAATAAAATTATAGCTCTACATAACTAGTGGATGACAGGAAATCACAAGAAAATTTATAAAATTCTAAAGTTCAATATGTTACAATACATATGATGCAGCTTCTGATGATGAATTTTACAGATCATTTTGACTAGGCTAAGATATATACAGATAACTGATAAAACATTATTTCTGGGTATGTCTGTGAGGGTGTTTCCCGCAGAGATTAACATCTGAATTAGTTAACTGAGAAACTGAGTAAAGAAGATTCACTTTCACCAATGTGGACAGGCAACCTCAAGGCCCTTGAGGACCTGAATGAAACAAAAAACAGTGCTAAAAAGGAGCCAGTTCTCTCTCTTGTTTGAACTGGGACATCCTCTTCTCCTGCCATTAGACATTGGCATTCCTGGTTTTCAAATTCAGACCAGAAATTATACTATTGATGCCCTCATGATCATCACTACCAGGTTCTTAGGCTTTCAGGTTTAGACCAGGACTTATACCATCTATTTCACCACTTCTCAGACCTTTTGAACTGGCACTTCTGGCCCTCCATAACTGCACAAGCCAGTTTACATAATAAATATTTAATTTAATTAAATTTTAACATAGTTTATATGGTTCTATTTCTCTAGAGAACCCTATTACACAGCTAAAGCAGACGTTAGAGAAAAATGTATAAGTACTTGTCTAATCAATATTGTCTTAAAAAGTCAGAAATAGAGGACTAAAAGTAAACCCAAAGTAAGTAGAAAGAAGGAAAATATTAAATACCAGATAATAATGAAAAAGAAATGAATATTAGAAAACTGACAAAGTCAAAACTTTATTTGAAAAGATTAATAAAATCAATAAGGCCCAAGCAATGATAATGAATAAACAAAGAGATAACACATACATTTTAAAAATCATGATACAACCAGTAGCAAAAAATAAACTAATATGTATTTTATTATACAGATTTTAAAAATATAATAGGATATAATTTAAATGAAACAGACAATTTTCTTGATGAATACAACTTGCCAAGACTGATCCCAAATGAAAATTTTAAAAATGAATACCTGATATTTATTAAAGAGGTCAAATTTGTTATCAGATACTTCCTCACAAAGAAAACTCCAGGACCAGATGACTCCACTGTAAATTCTGTAATACATTTCAGGAACATATAATGCCAATCTTACCAGCACTCAATTGTTTTTGTTTTTGTTTTGAGTCTGAGTCTCACTCTGTCACCCAGGCTGGAGTGCAGTGGCATACTCACAGCCACCGGAGCCTAGACCTGCTGGGCTCAGGCCATCCTTCTGCCTCAGGCTTCCAATTAGATGGAATTACATATATTACAGATGCACACCATCATGCCTGGTTAATTTTTTTATTTATTGTGGAGATGAGGTCTCATCAAGTTGTCCAAGCTTGTCTTGAATCCGTGGGCTGAGGCAATCCTCTCACCTTAGCCTCACAAAATACTGGGATTATAGGCATGGGTCTCTGCTCTCAGCCTTACTAGCACTCTTTTAAGAAACAGAAGACTGGATTGGATAAAAAAAAAAGTGGTACATATACACAATGGAATATTATGCAGCCATAAAGAAGTACAAATATATGGACTTTGTAGCAAATTGGATGGATTTGGAGTCTATCAACTCAGCGATTTATCACAGAAACAAAGAACTGAGTTCCATATGTTCTCACTCATAAAGTGACCTTGAACAATTATAATGCTATAAGAAAGCGATTGGTAGTAGTGAAAAACTGTCAGGAGAGGGGGGTGGGACTGGCAGTTGAGGGAAACTGCTAGGGGAGGGGGGCATACCTCATCAACAAGGGTACCTGCATGATCAATGTTTGTATACCTAACCCTGAATTGTACCCCACATCTTTATAATAAATAAATAAATTAAAATAAAAAAAGAAACAGAAGGAGAAACACTTTCAACTTCTCTAAGCATGCTAGAAAATCCTAACACAAAATTGATGAAAATATTACAAAGTCCAAAAATTAATGACCAAAATCGTTTAACATAGGTGAAAATTGGCTCATTTTATCCAGCAATATGTAAAAAGTTGAATTTATCATGACCAAATGGTCTCTATACTAGGATTGTAAAGGTTGGTGAAACATTTACGTAAATCAACGAATACTGTTTTCTATGTTGATTGAATAAAAGAATTTAACCAAATGATTAACTCATGTGGATGATGTATACATCTAAAACTGCAGAAAGATGGAGAACAAAAAATTTGGCAAAATTTCAACCTAATTCATGTTTAAAATTCTTATTCAATTATGAATATAAGGCTGCTTCTTTAATCCAATAAAAGACATTTACCAAAAACAAAACAAAGATCCCTACATAACAAATGGTATAAACCTAAAAAGTTCCCTTTTACAATCAGAAAGAGGGAAAAAAAGTCTGTTCTTACTGCTTCTAGTTGACGTTTTTCCAGAGAATACATAAATAAAAGTAGCCAAAAGAAATAAAAGACATGGAGACTGGAAAATAAGACATAAAACTTTCTTATGTGTAAGTGACATGATTGCATTCAAAGTCTTAAGGAATCTACAAAACAATGTCTAGAACTAATAAGCAACTTTATCAAGAACACAAAATACAAAATCTGACTGTATTTCTATATTTTAATAATAAGCAATTGAAATTTTAAAAAAATTCTATAATAACATCAAAAACTAAAATGAGAAAAAGGTTAACAAATATTGCAAGATTACTGCACTAAAAACTACAAAACATTGCTGAGAGAAATTAAAGAAGACCTTAACAAGTAGATAAACATGTTCCTAGCATGGAAGGCTCACTGCTATTATCAGTTCTCCCAATTTGAACTATAGAAGCGATTTTGAAACTTAAATTTCAGACCCCTAAAACACCTTTGAAATTATTGAACATCTCAAAGTATTTTACTTTTTGACAGTTAGATCCATCAGTCTTTGTAGTATTATAAATTAAAACTGAACACATGTTAAATATTAATTTAGTCATTTGTTAAAAAAAGCAATAAATCTATTACATTATCTTAACTATGCTTATTTTAAAAACTATTAGTACACTCTTCAAGACAAAAATAATTTAGAAGTATGGCACTGTACCACTTTATGGTTTTTGAGAATCTATCTGGCTTAATAAAAGACAGTAGATTCTCAAATGCCCGAGACATTAACTTATACATTTAGCATGAATGAGATATGTATTGCTTTGCTTGAAGTATATTAAGAAATACTGGCCTCATACAGATTTTTAGTTAGAGATAGAGAAGTATTGTAGTAGCCTTATTAGATGACCATGCATATTCTTCTTTAATATTATACTAAAATGTCAAAAACTAAAAGAAGCAATAATAGTGCACTTTGATAAGGACCATGGCAAAATAAACGCATGGTCCTACAGACCCACACAAATAGGACCTGGGTATCAGAGGAGGCTCTGCAAAAAATGATAGGCTAAACTGAAAGGATTAAGAAAAGAGTATTCCCGGAAAGGAAAATATTCAAGTGAAGACATGATTAGTTCACAGAATCAAAGAGAATCAGTATGACCTCAGTTAGGTAGTTACACTGAGTGTTGAGGGAGAATGGGAAGTTAGGGAGAGTGGCAAAAGATGAAATTAAGAGCTTGAATAGAAGGCCATCTCCAAGCCACACTAATAACTTTGGTCTTTTCTATAAAGGTAATGAGTATTTATCAAAAGATTTAAGCAAAAGAATGACAGAGCATAAAAGCTAACAATGTAAGGAGAGAATCAACAAGTCGGTTGTGTGAGCTACAGTACAGAGGTCCAAGATAGCAGTCCTCGTTTATCTGTAGTTTTGCTTCAGTCAACTGTGGTCCAAAAATATTAAATAGAAAATTCCTGAAATAAACAATTCATCAGTTTTAAATGGTGTGCCATTCTGAGTAATGTCATTAAATCATCTCTTTGTTCAGCACATGTGTGCCTAGTCACTTAGCAACAATCTGTTATCAGATCAATTGTCATGGTATCATAGTGTTTATGTTCAAGTAACCCTTATTTTACTTAATAATGGCCCCAAAGCACAAAAGTAGTGATGCTGATATATTGTTATAATTGCTCTGGATCATAGTGTGCGTGGGTCAATGGTTGCAACAGAATGTATTTGGTAGCTGTTTAATTTGGATTCCATTTACATCTGCAATTATTTGTTTTAGACTGTTTATTTTTAAGTTTGGTTTTATGATTAACTCATTACTCATTACCATGAGAAGATTGTTCATTACTTATTGTGACCAGAAGGGGAATAAAAATCATCATGTTATTACTATAGTGATTATAGAGTTCTACATATTATTTCTATATCCCAAATACTCGAATTACAATTTTGGAAATACCTGTTTGTGCATCTAACACTGAAAAGACTTATTTTCTGAGTTTCCATGTTCTAGGAGATAATTGTTCTGTTTTAATCCCTATTTCTTTTATGTAATGTAATTCTTTTTTTTTTTTTTTGAGTTGGAGTCTCACTCGGTCACCCAGACTGGAGTGCAGTGGCCGCTCCCGGCCACCACAGCCTCGACCTGCTGGGCTCCAGCGATCCTTCCGCCTCAGCCTTCCGAGTAGCCAGAATTACAGGCATGCGCTACCACGCCCGACTGATTTTTTGATTTATTGTACAGATGAGGTCTCACTGCCCAGGCGGGCCTCGAACCCGCGGGCTCAGGCAATCCACTCACCTCAGCCTCCCAAAAGCGCAGGATTACAGGCTGAGCCACCGAGCCCGGCTTGTAATGTAATTCTTATATTCAAAAGTGCAAAGAACCTTAAGTAGTTTCTGTAGTTGTATATTTTCTTGATTTAATCCCTGGGACCTTAATTAAGTGGATAGTTCATGCTTCCCCACTGCAAGCACCCTGTTTCCAAGGAAAAGATAAGATTTCAATAACCATCATTAGGCAATATTATAACCCCCAAATGGCGAAACCCAGTGCACAATCTTGGAGCATAACTCAGTGTATTTCTTCTCATTTCCCAAAAGAAAACATTTTCCAAAAGTCATTAGTAAAAAACAAATCTTACTTTCAGTTGAGAAAAAGAAATAGATGGGGATTTTACTTCCCATATTAAATAGCAAAACCCTATAAATCCCAGCTAGGTATCTTTATTTCTCTTTTATTCCACAATGTCATGTCTTCTGGTGTCTTCTTTTTGTTGTTACAGTTCTCTCCTTCTCATAGCTTCTCCTCATTGTCTAAAACTGCACCATTCAATAGAATAAGCACTAGCCACACACAGTTATTTAAATTTAAGTTAATTAAATAAGAGATAAATTTTAGTTTTTCAAGCACACTAGCTACATTTCAAGTGTTCAAAAGTCATGTTGGATAGCAGCTGCCATATTGAATTTAAAATGTTGATATAAAACAATTACCATCTTGCTCCAATTTAATATACCATTTTTTTTTTAAAGAAGAAAATAGAAGGAGGATGAGGATGGGGGAAGAAAGGGAAAAATCCGTGTTGCTAGCTACTTCTACTCTTGGTAGAAAGCAGTTCAAAAGCTCCTTACTACAGAAGAATCACAATAACTTAGTGCCAAATCTACTCTCTTCTCCTTCAGGAAAGCAAATAGAGTAGGGAAACCTATCAACTACATCTTCAGTGAAACTAGGAGGCAGAGAAAATTTGGAAACTACAAATTCCAAGTGTGGGCAAGAGCAAGTAAAACTAGCAAAATTTGCCTAGAAAGTTATAGCAGCATGGCAGGAAGAAACATTAAGGACAAAGGTGATCTACGGTGTATAGATCTGAATGGCCAGAAAATATGAACTGCTAAAAGAGAAAGGTCCCTCCTAAGTAGGAACTGCCGTGGCAAAGTTGAGCACTAATGGAGACAATCACTGCAGCTACTGTGGCAGATATAAGAAAGTACCATCTTTCAAAGGACAAATGTATACTTTGGAAGGCTATGCTCTTGGTAGCAGTGGTCATTTCTTTCTCCCACTGACATGTCATGACTCTTACCTAGGAACATAAAGCTTCCTCAGTTATTTCTACCTTTCTGGAATTTTGAGATAGCCCCTTTAAGAGAATGCACCTGAACTTGCCCACGTTTCTCTTGCCATTAATCAGTAGCAGATGCCTATCAAAATAATGTTACTCCTTTGTGGTACCTGTGCCGATTTAGTTGAAGGCTGCCTTAGAGCTTTGAGACTTCCAACTCAAAGGAATGTTCTAAGTTCATGAAAATATATTCATTCTCCTTAAGTCAGGCAAACCACTGTTCGGAACCACAGATTCCAAAGAACCATTGTTTGTAGGGAAGATATGGTCAAAGCCATAAACAGCTCATTCAAGGCCCAGTAAGCTGGCAACAGTTATTCCATAAGTTTCTCAATTCTGTACAAAGTTCTATTTTCTGATTTGTTAGTGTAAAATTTTCATCTACTTCCATTTTGGATTAGTTTGGAAAGTACTGGAAAAATTTAGGAGATAATCAAATCTGTCTTAGGTGAATTTTTATTTTTGTGATAGCACCATCTGGAATTAAAACAAAAAACATAAACAAAAACAATACAAAAAATATAAAGGCCACCACATAAGCCATCTGCTGCTGAAGGCCTTTGGTTTTTCTCTTCATAATCACTGCGAAGGGAGATCCCTAAGATCTTACAATTTCAAGCCTAGGATTCCAAATGACAGCATTTTAAATAGCTGCGAAACAGTAGCAGTGGAAATACAATAGCAGATACTTGTCATTTTGTATGTTTGAATATTTTTATATTTATAATAAATTTTTTTTTAGGTAAACACATGAAGGTGAAAAAGCAGAGTGGCATTTTAATCATTCTTAATCAGGAAAGAGAAAACTATTTTTTGGCATGGAAACTTTCCACTTTTAGTCATAGAAGATTGAGAGAAGGTAGAGTACACTGTCAGGTTCAATTAATTGTCAAAACCAAAAAAAATAGCCTCTCATGGTTCCCATTGTTCTGCATCTGTTGGCTTCATAACGCCTGTTGTCTCCTTTCTTATGACTAATCATCGTGGTTGCCCAGTTTCCTTCCCTTGATTTCCTATCAGTTGTGATGTGTCACAGCAAAAAAAAAAAGGGCAACCCTCCCAACATTTCTTTCTAGGCCTTTTGAACACATCTGTGCTGGAGCACTTGTCCTTTTCTTCAGATCAGTGAATTTCTTGACCTGCCTGGATTCAGAAGTTATGCTTGTGAACGCGCATGCTTCAATCATTTGATAAGAGAGTTTAAGTGGCTTCCTGCTTTAAAGAGGTCAAAAAGATACCAGCCTTGAATGGAATGTGTGCACTAGTCTTAGACCTAGCATGTTTTCCCTTTTGTAAAGCTTCCTTTGCTTCTTGTTACTTTGTTGAAAATGTTCTAGATTGCTAGAAGTATAATCTGCTTCTGAGTTTAGCAATTACCGAAAGGTTTATATCATGTGTATATAGAATCCCATTTAGCTGAACATCAAAATTCTAGCAGTTTAACTCTTTGGAATATAGAAATGAACTTCAGAGTAAAAGTAAAAAACTGCTAACATAGTTGAAAAAACTCCATGCACTAAGACCCAAACACTTTTTATAAAGCTTGTAACATTGTCTGCCATATGTTAAACATTGGATAAATGTTTATGATATTATGAAAATTTATTATCCTTTTTTTTAGACATAAATCTAGTGAGCTTGGTATAATGTTTCTGAGAAAAAAAGAAAAAGATTACCAGCAACATGATGGCAGAAGATAACAAAATGAGAAAGTTGTAAAAATCAATATCTGATATCTTGCTATAAAAAAGAGACAGGCCGGGTTCCGTGACTCAGCCTGTAATCTTAACACTATGGAAAGCCAAGGCGAGTGGATTGCCTGAGCCCGTGGGTTCAAGGCCAGCCCAGGTAACTTGGCGAGATCTCGTCTCTACAACAAATATAAAAAATTAGCTGGGCGCAGTAGTATGCGCCTCTAGTTCGGCTACTTGGAAGGTTGAGGCGGAAGGATCGCTGGAGCCCAACAAGTCCATGCCGGGGTGGCCGTGAGCGTGCCACTGCACTCCAGCCTGGGCCACAGAGTGAGACTCCAACTCAACAAAACAAAACAAAACACAGTTGTGGTAGTTGGCCCATTTAACATGCCCAAGGAAGTGAAATAAATTATATCCCCCTTCAGAGACATCACACTAATAATCATAGTAACCACCAATAAGTTATCAAGCAAAAGTTCAATTAGTTTTCATTTATACTAAGGATATAATTCAAAGTAACATAAAAAATGATTAAAGTTTAAAAGAGGTGGACTGAGGCACTGAGTAGGATTTTTAGCAACTGCATTGGAAAATCTACTTAAAATAGGGAAGCTCATTCATTAAAGAGTTTAGTTCTCAACTGGACCTTGCCAAATTCACTGATGCTGTCAAATTTGAAGGTATCCTATCACATCATTTCATGCTCTCCATGGGCATGGCTTAAAGACTAGACAATTCTCTCTCCCCATGCTGGGCTGTGTCTAGCTTTCTTTTAAAAAGAGCTGTTTGATTTTAGGAAGCCTCCAACCTGCCTTCTGGGAGAGAGCAGCTCCTTTGCTCATTCTGAGTCACTCCCGTCTGTGTGCACTCCGCCTAACTGGTGTGGATGCTGACCTTGGTTCCTGCACAGTTGACAAGGCAGCCTGGCTCGATTTGTGATTCAGAGTATCCTTTAGTTCTGTCTGCGTGTGCTTGCCGTGGGTTCTCTCCAGGTCACCACACAGTTTTTCCTCATCCATCATTATCAAAACCACTCACAGTCACATTGCACCTCACATTCATGCCCTAGTATCTTTATGCATATTTAGTTCTTTTACTTCCGGGACTTTGTGCCCCATGTGGCTTCTCCCTGACAGGTCTCTTTCCCTCTCCACCCTCCCCACCCAGCTACCTCTACCTTTTGCTCCACCTCAGTAGTTCTCAACTTTGGGCAATTTTGTCCCCCAGGGGACATGTGGCAATATCTTAAGATATTTCTTATTGTCATAACCTGGGAAAAAGTACTAGTGGCCTCTAGTTGGTAGAAACCAGGACTGCTGCTAAATGTCTTCCAATCTACAGGCCAGTCCTCCACGAAAAAGACATATTCAGTCCAAAGTGTCAAAAGTACCAAGGTTAGGAAACTCTGCAATCTCCCTAGTTCTCATTCGTCACATCTCATTTCAAATCTCACCTTCCTGAAAGCTTTCCCCAAATGCTACTCCTCACTGTAGGAGATGAGTTAGCTATCCCTACATTTTTCTCTTTTAGTACTTTATATAATATCCTTTCTTTGAGGTTTCCATACTGTTGCAACATTGCCTTTGTCTATGTTTTTCTCCCACTCGACTGTAAGATCCTGGTGAGCAGAGGTGGTGACTTTTTCACCCATGTCTGTCCAGCACTTAGACAACTGCCTGGCTGACTAAACGTGTTTAAAAAAATGTTTGAAAGATTGATTAAAAAGATCAATCTTGTTTTAAGCTTTTTTGCTAATAATTTGGCAGTCTCTGAGACATCTTGCTGATCTGCATCAAGATTCTTTAAATATAAAATGGTCCTCATCTTCTTATATTTCCCTGTGTCTATGTTCTGGAGCTTCTCAGCAATGATGACATCTTTGATGATAATCTTTGGTTGATGATAATAGTGCATTTAATGTTAACTAGGAGGCTATCTTCAATTACTAACAATCTGCTGTCCTATTTGGAATTATTGTCTAGTTGGAATTATTGTCTAGTTTAGTCACTAAAGCCAAGTTGCTTGAGTACAAATCTAAGATCTACCGCCTACCACCTGTGTGACTTTGAGAGTATTACCTAAATTTTCTGTGTCTCAGTTTTCTATCTGAAAAACGAGGATGAGTAAGGTACAAAACTCATAGATTTGTGATGGGGATTATCTGAGTTAGTATTTGTGAAATGCTTAGGACAATGCTTGGTACCCAGCATAATGCAGTAACCCCAAATCCGAGAGGGTTTGCATATTAATGTTTACCTATTCCAAAGAAGTCACTGTAGTTCTAGAAGAAGAGACATTGGTTTACTAAACTTACCAGAAAGGCATTGATGGCAGCAGGTCAGTGAAGCATTCACACCTCTGGACAGCACATCAAGCAGTTTAATATTCAAGCAAATTAATCATTCAAATTCCTACACAGAGTTTACAATCACATTATCTTAAGTTTGCTTGGTCACCTGCATTCCATGACTCATTACTGGACTATGTGCATATCTATCAGAGACCAGTCTTAGCCAAAGACCCCTCCCTGAGGGGGATGGGAGAGAGAAAGAAGCCAGGTACAGGGGAAAGCAGTTTATGTCCCCACGTTTACCTCACACCTAGTAAGTGATTGTTAAACAGGGATGGAAGGATAGTCTATTGTCAGCCATCTGTGGTTTGTCATAAATGCCTAAAGCCAGGTAAATAAACCTTATTCTAAAATATAACTCTGCTTCATTGCATTCATGAGGAGACATGGATGGATGCATGTTAAAATATGCACTTATTGAACAAAGTTATGGACTTTTCAGCAACTTAGATGGATTTAGAGTCTATAATACTCAGTGATTTATCACAGAAACAAAGAACAGAGTACCACATGTTCTCACTCATAAGCGGACCCTAAACATTTACCATAATACTATAGGAAAAGGATTGGCCATAGCCAGAAAATTCCAGGAAGAGGGAGGGCACATAACATTAATAAGTGTGCCTGATCTCAAACCAGGCAAAGCAGGGGCCAAAGAGAGACCCAAACTTTACCTGTACAATGTTCATTTGTATACCTACATCTTTAAAATCAAATAAAGATTTGATTATTAATGTTTACCCACCATGTGTTTTGATCAGACCAAAATAACCCTCCAGAATTCATAGAGCATTTCTGCAGGCACGTGATTGAGTATCTTATAACCTTGGCATAAACACAGAAACCACTGATCATCTATGCTTGCCACTGCTGCTGCATTCTAATTTTCCTGCTTCAAACTGGCATTTTAATCATTCTGCCCATAGCAACTAATGTTCTTTAAGCTAGCATTAAAAATTCATTCTTTTGGTTTATCCTTCCTGAATCAAGCTAATTAACTATCAGCTGAGAGCCCTTTATATTACAACCTGAATATGTTGCATTTTTAATTTATAATGCCTTATCTAGGCAAATTGAAATACTAGAAAAAAATTGAATTACTTAATGTTAATTAAAGAGTACTGCATGGAATGGATGCCAGGTCAATCTTTCACATGTGCTTGGAAAGTCACTGTTGAGACTGAGTTGTCCCTTCTTGGCAGCTTTAGAATAGGGCTTTGCTATGGTGGCTTTGCCAGGAATGAGAAAGAAAAGCCAGACATAAGGCTAGAAACAGCACTAAACACAGATATTACATATCTGTATATTGCATATTTTGTCTATATAATATCACATGTCCTCTGTAATAAGAAACCCAGTAACCACATCAGTCGCCGAAGTTTTTTACTTTTTTTCTAGAATTTTTTCTGGAATTTCCCTCCTATTTTTAACCAGCAAATATTTTAAAATTTTCTGAATGTCTTATACATACAAGATTTTATGTAGGTACCGAGGGAAATACAAAGATAGGAGGGCCATCACCCAAAGAACTCAAAGTATATATAGAGAGAGAGCAACACTGTTCAATAGAATTTTCTGTGAAGAAAATGTTCTATATCTCCACTATCCAATAAATTTACCTCACATGGATGGATATTCAACCTTTGAAATGTGGTTCATGTGATTGAAGGAATGAATTTTTAATTTAATTTAAATAGCCACATGTGGTTACTGGTTGTTATATTGGATATCTCTGGTCTAGAAGGTGAGAAAAACTGCATACTATTTATTTTTATTACTTAAACACTTCATAAGTTTGTCTTTCAGTCTTTCTCTTATGCCACACTATTGTATGTCTTTCTTTGTCTATATCTGTCTCTCTCTACTTTCTCTCTCTCTCTCTCTCTCTCTCTCTCTCTCTCTCTCACACACACACACACACACACACACTTCTTTGTTTTCTAGTCAGTGTAATATTTATCAACTTAACTGATTTTTCTCTGGGCTGTGATGATCAGTATGGAGAAATGGAGCATATGAGAGTTTCTGGGGAAAAATAAATAAAACAGCTGCATAATCAATGTTATAGTTTTATAATAAGAAAATAAAAATGATTTATTTGCACAATGGAAAAGTAAGTTGGAGGTAGGATTTGAGGGACACAAGTAGTTCTCTACAGAAACCTATACCTGCCCACAAGAATGAGTATCAGAATCTAGGAAGGGGTAGAAGGGATGCTGTAAGATTTTTATGTTAAACAAGCTAGCATTTAGGTTTATAAATGTTAAGAAATACTAAACTAGCTTAAAAACAGTTAAAACATATTTCACTAAAGAATTGAAGGGTTTTTCACCACATAAGTTATCACATGTAATCATTATTTCAAAGAGCATCAGAAATTAATTAAGTGTTCTGGGGACCCACTACTTCAACAGATCCTTAATGTGTCCCTGACACAGGTGTTGACACAGGTGTTGACACAATTGCTAGTTGTATACATTGGACAATATAGTTTGTATTTTACCCTAATGTTCTTTACTTTTCTTTTTTTTTTTTGAATTGGAGTCTCACTCTGAGGCCCAGGCTGGAGTGCAGTAGGATCTGGCCACCTACTGGGCCCCAGTGATCTTTTCACCTCAACCCAAGTAGCTGGAACAGGCACGCATTACCACGCCCAGCTAATTTTGTATTTATTGTAGAGACGAAGTCTCACCAATTTGCCCAGGCTGGTCTCCAACCCACAGGTTCAGACAATCCACTCGCTTTGGCCTGTGTAAGTGCTGGGATTACATGCTGAGCCACCAAGGTCAGCCTACCCTAATATTGTTAAATGCAAACAAAGATACTAGGGATATCACTATGCAAACTAGCTTAATACAAAATTTAGCAAACTTCCATGAATAAGGAAAAATACAAAGCACAATAACACTGGAACTCATTTTTCAGGACGTATAATTAAGAGGCTTTTTTAGTTTTGCTTGGTTTTTTCAAATTCAAATCTGTAATTCAGTGGAGGAATTTTGTAAGCAGAGGCTAAATTCCATATGGTTGGGTAAATTTACCTGTTTTTCAATTTTTGTTGTTGTTGTTCATCAAAGATGGATTTCAGATTCAATCATTTTCTTCAGGGAGCCATTAAATTATGTTGCATTATTCTCCCCATCTTTTTGTGCTTGACTTGAAAAATACCAATATTGCCACCTATAGGACAAAGTGATTTTGGGGGGTTGTTTTTCATGACCAAGATGAGAAAGAAATAAATACCCTTGGAGAATGGATTGTTCTGTATAGTTGAGTTTGACAGCTACTTAGGATCCATCCTTTCACATACCTTTCTTTTTCTTTTTAGTAATTTTGCATAGAGAACCTCTTCAAAAATGTTACACAAGTCCCTGATTGCACTGAAAATAATTAACATATTTTGATGACTAAGGATGGGCTTTATCGACATAAATTACCATGTTAGCTCAGGGGTATTTTTTAAGGGCTAATTTGACCTAAGGCAGAAGCATCTCAGATTGTTGTCTCCTTTGAGTATTTCACTCAGTAGGAAATTCAGTCCCCTGATTGGAACTTCCCTTCACTTTTCAGTGCTCATGGCATATATTCCCACTTGGCAATTTCATATGTTGCTCCCAGTTCTTTGTAGTGATAAGCCAGATAACTACTCTAGTTAGAGTTATTGACAAAATAAGAATAATTTGAAACTAAGTATGTGCCTACAGAATTTAGAAATCTCACTATAGGAATTTTGTGACTGTGATTTTTTTCTCCTCACACAAAATTTTTGTAACTTGCTTTTAGGTATACACCTGTATTTCTGAAAGGCAATGTTGATGAATAAGCGTTCTGGATAGGTGACTCATTAATAACTTCTTATTTGGATTTCTCATTATTATATCTCATTATATGAATGACTTCTTATTGGTAATTTGTATCATCTTTTTATTTATGTTATTTTCATATATGATAATTCTTCATACTTGAATAAAATGTCAATTTTTAATAAAAAAGTTTTCTGATGTTAAAAATATTTAAAAATCTGTTGTTATCCCTAAATCTTTGAGTTCCAGTTTCAGTATGTCATGTAAAAGTTATTTAAAATGCTATTTTTCTCCAAAATGCAGAATGTATTATTCTGAGCAAGGGTTAATAAACTTTAATCAACCAAATAGCTTATGGAGTATTATTTACTACTTTTTAGATTGCTGCAGTCATAGATAAATTGCACATTGAAATCTGGCAGTCTCTCAAAAACGGATTATTCCCAAACTTTTAACTTAGAAGTACCATATTCAGGTGGTTTAGACAAAACCATGGTCAATACTTTAGCACTTCATAGAAGTTTGAAGTAGATTTGTAGTATAACTGATACTATATGCTTTAGCATTCATCAATAAAATTCTAACTTATCACATTTTAGACATCCCTGATCTTTACTTAGAACACTTTTTTACTACCTCTCTGTATCAATATTTGTTTTTTACTATTTTTAAAATAAATAACAGATAAACAATCCATAAATATGTAGAAATTAGATAAACTGAAGAGATGCCCAGAAAGTACACTATCAAATCCACCTTGAAAAGAGCACCAGACAAAGACTATTTCTCCAGATGCTCTGTTACGAAAATAAATTCCACAGTTCCATTAACTTTGGAAAAACTCCCTGTCATAACCTATTTTTATATATTCAAAATTCACTTTACACTATTAACTACTAATAACCTCTCAGTGAAGAAATATATGCCACTTTGACCCAAACCTTATAAATTTATTAATCCATTGAATTATCTCTTTTTAATGTTTTTTAACGGAATGTCTTTTAATGTCTAACTAAATGGCTGTACCATAGAACACACTCTCATCGTCACTAGGTTACTCACAGATATTGGCTTCTCTCCTCTTTTGGGGCCCATGATACAGTTGTGTTCTTTACACCTTTAACAGTTAGGGATCATCAGATCACTTATATTTGTCCTCATAAATGTAGTAGTTGTGACCTGTGTCACTTCTGGGTTGAAGGTTTAAAGGCCACTGTGTAATTGGCTTTCCCTACTTTGGGCAAACTGAAAACCTATGTCAAGGAGTGGCCTGGGTCAGCCTGTGACAGTGAGTGCCTATGATGAGCAGAGCCTCCTGGCAAACCAACAGGAGGTGAAGAGCACACAAGAAATAAGTCGAAGACAACTTTGGATTAAGTCTTGAGATGTTGGGGTTATTTGTTATAGCAGCATAACCAGCTCATTCTGAATAATATTGAACTATGAGGCAAAAAAACTTAAAAGTATCAGAGGACTTAGAAGATTTCCAAAATGAGTCAGTACCAGAAGTAAATTTTACTGGGGTTTCTGTAGCAACTTTGCCTTCTTTAAAAAACTTAGTCATTTTAATAAAGGCAAGTTGGATACAATAAGAATGCTCACGACATCCAGCAAGATGGTGACGGGGCAGCCTGGTCTACGAGACCCTCTGCAAAGGAGAACACAGAAGGTCTCTGACTCTCTCCCTGGGGGCTGCGGATCCCAACGTTGGCAGCCTGCTCTTCACACGGAGCTTGCCTGTCGCCACCACTGGGGCATCACAGCGGTCTGGACAGCCACTGCTGCCACAGACACAGTAGCCACCGGCGCTTCCGGGGCCTCAGTGGCAGCCATAGCACATGGCACCACTGGTGCCTGAGGCAATCCACGACTTCAGTCCTTGAAGCCCCTGCAGGCAAGATCTGCTGGGATCACTGCCACCTCTGCTGCCACCATGATGTCCTGCTGGCTGTGGGTCTCCTCTCATGTGCCCTGAGACAGGCTCCCATCTCTGGCCTCTGCTCAGCTCCTGTCTGACACCACTCCCTCTGGGGTGAACAGCTGAGATAGCACCACCTGCTGGTGTTTCAAGGTAACAACACCAAAACAGGAAAAACATGCTTGAAAAACAGACACAGGCCAGATATGCATGGTGAACCCAGGGTGATCTGAACTGTCCTTCACAGCAGGCCAGGGTCAACTGACCCGAACTGTGAACAAATTTACCAGCCTGAGAAGTCAGCTAGAAATCAGAGCTGAAAAGACCTTGGAATTAAATGAAAAGTCTCAGAGTGTGCGCGATTGGTTCTGCTAGTTTAATGACTTGATTCTATTCCTACTGTTTTGTTCCTTTTTTTTTCCTCTTCCTTTTCTTCTCTTCTCTCCTCTCTGTAAACCATATCTTTGTATAGAGGAACAGCACACCAATAAGGTGGTTGGTTAGCTTGTATGTTAGCATCATTGTATGTTTTCATTTTTTTTGTATGGGAGTTGGTTAGTCTGTAGCCGTGGTCTATTGTTTTTATGTGTTTCAGTTTAGGTCTCTCTCCTCTCTCCAATTGTTGGTACACTCACCTGTTTCCCCCCTTACTCCTCTCTCTCTCCACCATCCTCTTCCCTCCACTGTCTGCTCCATTCTCTTCCCTCTGCTAACCACATTTTATTTCAGGGAGTAAACCTACTGCCACATTGCATGGACAGATTCCAAGGCAGTGAGAAGTAGGTTTCAGATTATCCATACACCTGTCACGGGACACCAGGATCTGCAGATAGATTTTGAATCACAGCTTCCCCCCCTTAAGTAAATCTCAAAACTGCAAAAAGGACCACACCCAACCTACAGTGCTACTCCAGAATTGAACAAAGTAAGAGGGCATACATAAAAAAGAATAAGAGATTGAACAAACAGAAGTAAAAGCAATCCCTCCACCACTGAATAACAGAATTAAAGAAGATGGTGAAATGGAGGGAAGGAAAGAGTAGGAAGGGGAAAAACCCGCAAATGAAGAAAAACCAGAAGAAAAATATGGGTCTCACACAGACCCCTGGGAGATCAGAAACTGAGAAAACAGTTTCCAGAACAAAAAAAATGAAGAGCCCCTAGAATTACTGGTCACATGCAACAAGCCCAGACATCAAGACATTAATAGAGAGAATTTAAAAAACTGAGGAGAGACAAGAGGAAAATAGGAAGGAGCTGATGTCAGAAATAACAGCAGTAAAGAATACTGTGATGGAAATGAATAACAGACTAATAAGCATGGAAAGCAGAATTACCCAAGCAGAAGAAAGAATCTCAGAGCTTGAAGACCAAAACACTAAACAAACTGTCAAAAGCATAGAAAAGAAGCTCAAAAAGACAGAACAAAACCTTCAAGATATGAATGATCACTTCAAGAGACCGAACTTAAGAGTAATTGGCCTTCCTGAGGCAGAGAGAGAAACAGAGGCCACACTGGAACAAACTTTTCATGAAATCATTCAAGAAAACTTCCCTCATCTCATCAATGTTGAAAAAATTTAAACACAAGAGATTCAGAGAACCCCTGCAAGACAACGAATGAGAAGACCAACTCCCAGACTCACAATAATTTGCCTAAACAAAGTAGGCATAAAAGAAAAAATCCTAAAGACTGCAAGAGAAAAAGGTCAGACTACCTACCAGAGAAGACGAATTAGAATAGCAGCAGATTTATCTACATAAACCCTCTAGGTTAGGAGAGCTTGGAGCCCTATCTTCAAAATTCTAAAAGACAAACAATTTCAACTGACAGTAACCTACACAGCCATGCTAAGTTTCATCAGTAAGGGAGAATTGAAATCTTTCCCAGATATACAATCCCTAAGAACCTACACTGCCACCAGACCACCTCCACAAGAAACACTTAAGAAAGTATTGAACACAGAAGAAAAGGAAAAAAGAACAACAAAGTTCATCACAAGAGTACAGGCACAAGATTAAAAATACACATGATCCAACTATAAAATCAAAAGAAAGACAACACACAAACAAGAAGAACAACCACTCTGTAAGAACATTATGATAGGGATCAACTCTCACATTTCAATAATTAGTTTGAATGTGAACAGACTAAATGCACCACTGAAAAGACATAGAATGGCAAAATGGATAAAATATCACCAGGCAACAATCTATTGCCCTCAAGAGACTCACCTCACTAGAAAGGACACTCACAGACTGAAAGTAAGATGATGGGAAACAAATTTTTGGGTGAATGTAACACAAGAAAGGAGGAGTCACAATCTTAATCTCAGACAAAATACCCTATGAAAAATTTAAAAAGATACAGAAGACCACTACATAATGATAAAAGGTTCAATCCATCAACAAGAAATATCCAACCTAAACATATATGCACCAAATATAGGAGCACCAACTTTCATAAAGCAGCTCCTAGGTAAACTAAAAAAACATATTGACTCCAATACCATCATAGCTGGGGACTTTAATAACCCACTCACAACCCTAGACAGATCATCAGGAAAAAAACTCAGCAACAAGATCCGAAACCGCAATGTGACTCTTGATCAAATGGAGTTAATTGATACTTACAGAACTCTCCATCCAAAGACCACAGAATACACATTCTACTCATCAATGCATGGAACGTACTCTAAGATCGACCACATACTTGGCCATAAATCAAGTATAAGGAAATTTAAAAGGATTGAAATTTTACCATGCACCTTCTCGGACCACAGTGGAATAAAAATAATCATTAATACCAACAAGGTCCCCACAAACCGCACAAAGACATGGACACTAAACAGCATGATGCTAAACAACTCCTGGGTCAATAAAGAAATCAAAACAGAGATTAAAAGATACCTGGAAACAAATGAAAATGAAGAAACATCTTATCAAAATCTCTGGGATGCCATGAAAGCTGTAGTAAGAAGGGTATTTATATCCATACAACTGCACATGAAGAAAATGGAAGGCTCACAAATTAACAGTCTAACAAGCCACCTAAAAAAACTGGAAAAGCAAGACCACAAAAACCCTAATTTCAGCAGAAGAATCCAGATCACCAAAATAAAAGCCCAAATCCAGGACATAGAAGACAAAAAGATCACACAAAAAAACCAATGAAACAAAAAGCTGGTTCTTTGAAAGGATAAACAAGATTGATGGTCCCCTAGCTAGAATGACCAAGAAAAAGAGAAAAAAAGCCCAAATAAACACAATCAGAAACACAAAAGATGAAGTTACATCTGATCCTGATACAAAAGATCATTAGAGACTACTATGAACACTTGTATGGAAACAAACTTGAAAACCTTTCAGAAATGGAGGACTTTCTGTCATCACACAACCTGCCTAGGTTGAAATAAGAAGAAATTGAGACCCTAAATAGACCAATAACAATCAAGGAAATTGACTGCATAATAAGAAAACTACCTACAAAGAAAGCCTTGGACCAGATGGCTTTCCAGCAGAATTCTACAAGACATTTAAGGAGAAGCTGATACCTATCCTACTGAAGGTATTCCAGGCAATTGCGAAAGATGAAACTCTCCCCAAATCATTTTACGAAGCTAACAACACATTGATACCCAAGTAAGGTAAAGACCCAATAAAGAAAGAGAACTACAGGCCAATATCTTTGATGGACACAGATGCTAAAATTCTCAACAATATCCTAGCAAACCAGATTCAACAACACATCTCAAAAATCATCCATCATGACCAAGTAGGCTTCATCCCTGTGATTCAAGGCTGGTTCGACATTCGTAAAACCATAAATGTAATTAAATATATAAACAGATGTCAAAACAAAAACCACATGATTATATCATGAAGTGCAGAAAAAGCTTTTGATAAAATCCGGCACCCCTTCTTGATAAAAACCCTCGAACATCTAGGCATACGGGGAACATACCTCAAAATAGTAAAAGCCATCTATGAGAAACCTACAGTCAGCATACTCCTAAATAGACAAAAACTGGAACCATTTCCCTTGAAAACTGGAACAAGACAAGGATACCTACTCTCACCCCTCCTGTTTAATATAGTATTGGAAGTCCTGGCTAGAGCAATCAGAGAAGAGAAGGCAATCAGGGGTATCCATATAGGAAGAGAGGAAGTCAAGTTATCTCTCTTTGCAGATGACATGATCTTGTACCTTGAAAACCCAAGAGAATCTGTCAAAAACCTCCTTACACTGATAAAGGACTTTGGCGAAGTCTCAGGATATAAAATCAATGTGCAAAAGGCAATCACTTTTCTTTACACCAATAAGAAACAAACAGAAACCCAAATAAAAAGGACAATTCCATTTACAATAGCCACAAAAAAATGAAATACCTTGGCATCTTCCTAACCAGAGACATGAAAGACCTTTACAATGAAAACTACAAAACTCTGCTCAAAGAAATCAAAGATGACACAAACAAGTGGAAAAATATCCCATGCTCATGGGTTAGAAGAATCAACATTGTGAAGATGTCCATCAACCTAAGGCAATCTACAGATTTAATACAATACTCATCAAATTACCAGCAACATTCTTCTCAGACATAGAAAAAACAACACAGGAATTCATATGGAAACACAAATGTCCAAGAATAGCCAGAACAATCCTCAGCAAAAAAAAAACAAAGCAGGTAGTATCACATTACCAGACTTCAAACTTTACTGTAAAGCTACAATAATCAAAACAGCTTGGTATTGGTACAGGAACAGGCATATAGACCAATGGAGTAGAATTGAGATTCCAGAAGCAAAACCTCAATTTCTCAACCAACTCATCTTCGACAAAGCCTCCACCACCTACCACTGGGGAGAGGAGAACCTATTCAGTAAATGGTGCTGGCAAAACTGGCTGACCACATGCAGAAGATTGAAACAGGACCCCTATCTATCCCCATACACAAAAATTAACTCTAAATGGATCAGAGACCTAAATGTAAAACCTCAAACCATAAGAACCTTAGAAAATGAAGGAAATACCCTCATGGAAATTGAAACTGGCATCCAATTCCTGAACAAAACCCGAAACCCACAGGCCATAAGAGATGAGATAGACAAGTGGGAACTCATTAAACTGACAAGCTTCTGCAAAGCCAAAGAAACCATCAAGAGAGCAGGGAGACAGCCTACAGACTGGGAAAAAGTATTTGCCAACGCAGGTCTGACAAAGGCTTAACACCTTGTATCTACAAGGAATTCAAATGTGCTGAAATGAAAAAAACAAACAACCCCATTATTAAATGGGCAAAAGATATGAACAGACACTTCTCAAAGGAAGACATCCAAGCAACCAACAGACACCTAAAGAAATGTTCAACCTCGCTAATCATCAGGGAGATGCAAATCAAAACCACACTGAGATACCACCTAACTCCAGTCAGAATGGCATTTATGAATAACTCAAAAAATAACAGTTGCTGGAGAGGGTGTGGTGAAAAAGAACACTCCTACACTGTTGGTGGAAGTACAAACTAGTGCAACCTCTGTGGAAAACAGTATGGCGATTCCTAAAAGCTCTAAATATTGACCTCCCATATGGCCCCGGAAACTCCCTACTGGGAATATACCCTGAAGAACTCAAATCACTCTATCAAAAAGATACCTGCATACGTATGTTCATCGCAGTATTGTTCAAAATAGCAAGAACCTGGAAGCAATCATACTCCATCAAAAGAAGACTGGATTTAATAAATGTGCTACATATACACGATGGAATACTATGCAGCCATAAAAAAGAACAAAATCATGAATTTTGCAGCAACCTGGATGGAACTAGAGTCTATAATACTGAGTGACTTCTCACAGAAACAAAGATCTGAGTATCACATGTTCTCACTCATATAGTGGACCTTGAACATTCAACATAATACTATAAGAAAATGACTGACAGTGGTGGGAAACTATGGGGGGGAGGGGAAGGGAGATAGGATTAACAGTAGTAAATATCTGTCTGGGTACCGAGAGATACCTCTTATCAACAAGGGTGCCTGAACAAAGCATATTTGTATACCTAACCCTTAACTGTACCCCACAATATCATAATAAAAAATATTGATTAAAAAAAAGAATGCTCACTTGGTGAAACTTAAATCAAGTCAGAGGGCCTATATTTGTGGTTAGCCTGAAAACCGTAAACTTCTTGCAGGCATTCAAATACAACAGAGGGGTCATCATACACATTAGTGACACACTACCCCGATAGCATTTCTTACTGCTATCCCACCAAAACCCACCACAGCAATTCCATATTGTTCTTGCTACTCTTATAGAATTAAAAGTTAATAAAGTACAACTCAGTCTACAGACTTGATGAAGAGGTTAATTTAATGCTGTTACTTTTTGTTTGATTGTTTTTATTTTGTTTTCCTGAGAAACTAGCTTTCCTCATTTGCTTTCTGGGCATTGATGAAAATAATACATTCAAAAATTTTTTTTTTATTTTGTGCTCCAATCCAGAAAGGGAGTTACAATTTCTCTACTGAATAAACTAGAAGAAAATGGACTTCTTTAATCATTGACTAAAGAAGGGAAAATTGATGTTAAGTTTGAGGATATAAAAATAGTTCCTCTTTACGGCTAGGAATCAGGTCTCAAAATAAAGAAGACATCAGTTTACACTTATATTTGGTACTGGCCTTTTCTAAAACCATAATAAGAAAGAAATCAACATGAAATTATCTCTTAGTTATCAGAACCACATTTCTGTGGACTTTCCAAGTTACTTCAATCTTTAATCCCTGCATTTTTGTTTTTATTTTTGCCTGAGAACCCTGGAAAAACTGCATCAGTGACATAGTTCAGATCAATTTGACGTAAATAAGAGCTTATTTTCAACTAAAGCAGTAAAGTTCTCCCTTGACTTGTTCAGCCCTTCTGCAGAAACATTAAATCTTTAATCTTTTAGTATTTACTCGTTTCTTTATTTAAGGATCACTGAACATTGAGTATACGCTGGACATGCAAAGAAGGTAGTCCATACATACTTCTTGTCTGCTTTTAAAACAAAATCTTGAACTGTACTAACTTATATGATATTATTATTAGCCACTATTTAAATTAAAATAATTAAATTTGAATAAAAATGAAAATTCATTTCTTCAGTAATATTAAACCTATTTCAAGTGTCCAATAACCACATGTGGACATTGGACAGTACAAATATAAAATATTTATATCACTCCCCAAAATCCTATTGAACAGGGGAGATAGAACATTCCCAACATCACAGAAAGTTTTATTAGATAGTGTAGGCTCTAGATACTAAAATTGACATGTTTATAAACAATATGTGATAACAGTCTTAAGTAAGGTATATAACATCAGTGACAGATAACTTTGCTTGAGGGAGTTAGAGAGATGCAGTTTGAATAGACAAAGTGAGCATCAAAACCGGGCTTAGATATGGCAGGGATGTTGGAATTATCAGAATGGGAATATAACCAAAAAATGACTAATATGCTGTAATGGTAAAGTAGACAATATGCAAGAGCTGTAATGGTAAAGTAGACAAATGCAAGAACAAATGGGGAATATAAGCAGAGAAATAAAAATTTTTCAAAAGAACCAAAAATAAATGCTAGATATCAAAAACACTGTCACAGAAATAAAAAATGCGAAGGATGTTTTAAGAGAAACCTCCACAAAAGAAAAAAAAAACCTGGGTGTGGCATTTGACATCTGTAATCTCAGCACTTTGGGAGGTTGAGTCACGTGGATCACTTGAGGCCAGGAATTTGAAACCAGCCTGGGCAACATGGCAAGAACTCATCTTTACAAAAAAATTAAAAACTTAGCCTGGTGTGGTGGTGCATGCCAGTAGCCCCAGCTACTCAGCAGGCTGAGGCAAAAGGATTATCTGAGCCCAGGAGGTTGAGGCTACAGTGAGCCCTGATCATGCCACTGCACTCCAGCCTGGGACACAGAGTGAGACCCCTAACTCAAAGAAAAAAAAAAAGAGGAAAAGACAGAGAAAAAAAACACAACAACACCATAGTATCCAAAAGATGTAACATACATAGAGTGGAAACACCAGAATGAGGAAAAAAGAAAGCAAGAAACAAAAAATATTTGAAAAGTAATGACTTGAATTTGCCAAATTAATGGCAGACACCAAGTCACACATTCAGGAAGCTTAGGGAACACTAATCAGGAAAAAGTTCAGAAAAATTACACCTCAGTATATAATTTTCCAACTACAGAAAATCAAAGATTTTTTTAAAATTCTGAAAGAAACTAGAGGAAAAGTACACTTTACCCATAGAGAGATAAAGAATTACATCCAACTTCTCAGAAACCAGAAATGCAAGCAAGAAGAGAGTCAAGTGAAATATTTGCATTTAAAGTAAGAGAAAAAGCTCACCACCTCGATTTTGTATACTGCTAAATTATCCTTCAAAAGTAAAGTAGAACTAAATGTTTTCATAGAGAAAGGGCAAATTATAAAGAACAGAAACTTGGATATGGAAAAAGTAAATTAAAAATGCCTGGAAAGGAGTCACCATTCTAGATGCCATTAAGATCATTTGGAGCCGGGCTCGGTGGCTCAGCCTGTAATCCCACGCCTTTGGGAGGCTGAGGTGAGTGGATTGCCAGAGCCCGCGGGTTCAAGACCCGCCTGGGCAGTGAGACCTCTACTCTACAATAAATCAAAAAATTAGCTGGGCATGGTAGCATGCGCCTGTAGTTCCAGCTACTTGGAAGGTTGAGGCGGAAGGATCACTGGAGCCCAGCAACTCGAGGCTGCGGTGGCCGGAAGCGGCCACTGCACTCCAGTCAGGGCAACAGAGTGAAACTCCAACTCAAAAAAAAAAAAAAAAAAAGAACATGTGAACTGATAGGAAGAGGTCAAAATATTATCATTAATGTGAGTTTCAAAGAAGTTGATTTCAACTATCATAGATGACCTTGAAAGGTTCAAGACTTCAGTAGAGGAAGTGACTGAAAATATGGTGAAAATATCAAGAGAACTAGAATTAGAAGTGGTGACTGAAGATGTGACTAAACGACTGCAATCTTAGGACAAAAATTGAACTGATGAGGAGTTATTTATTATGGATGAGCAAAGAGTGGTTTCTTGAAGTGGAATTTACTCTTTGTGAAGGTTCTCTGTGAACTTTGTTGAAACAACAACAAACGATGTATATTATATGAACTTAGTAAATAAAGCTGTGGGAGAGTTTGAGAGAAATGACTCCAATTTTTTTTTTTTTTTTTTTTGATTTGGAGTCTCACTCTGCTGCCCAGGCTGGAGTACAGTGGCATGCTCATGGCCACCCCGGCATCGACCTGTTGGGCTCCAGTGATCCTTCCACTTCAGGCTTCCAAGGAGCCAGAACTACAGGTACATGCTACCACACTCGGCTAATTTTTTATTTGTTGTGGAGATGAGGTCTCACCGAGTTGCCCAGGCTGGTCTCGAACACTCGGACTCAGGCAATCCACTCACGTCAGCTTCCAAAAGTGCAGGTATTACAGGCTAAGCCACAAATGACTCCAATTTTGAAAGAAGTTCTACTGTGGGCCAAATACTATGAACAGCATCACATACTACAGACAGCTCTTTTGTGAAAGGAAGAGTTAATCAATACTCTGAGCTTTATTATAGTCTTATTCTAAGAAGTTGTCACAGTTAGCACAACTGTCACCCGTCATCACTCTAATAGTGAGCAGCCATCAACATTGAGGCAAGATCCTCCACCAGCAAAAATAGTATTGAAATCTTAGATGATTGTTAGGTTTTTTTAGCATTAAAAGATTTTAAATGAAGGTACGTATATTGTTTATTAGATATGCTTTTGCACAATTAATAAATTACCATGTAAGCATAACTTTTACATATTTTGGAAAAACAATAATTTTGTGTGACTTGCTTCATTGTGATATTTGCTTTATTGTGGTTATCTGGAAACAAACATGTCATCTCTCTGACTAAAAGTAACTGGAGAGAGAAAGATATACCATGCTAAAACTAATCAAAAGAAAGAGGAAATAGCTATTTTAAGACATAGCAGACTCCAGAGCTAGAAAAATTATCAGGGACAAAGAAAGGTATTGCATAATGATTAGGAAGTTAATTCTTCAAGAAAGCTTTATAATACTTAAAATTTTTGTTTGTGGCTAAAAACAGTGTCAAAATAACTGAGGCAAAAACTGATACAATTGCAAGGAGAAATAGGTGATACCACTATTATAGCTGGAGACTTCAACACTCCTCAGTGAAAAATGAACGGATGCAAAGCAGACAAAAAAGTAGCAATGACTTAGTTGAATTCAACAAAACCACCAATCAACTGGATATAATAGACATGTAGAGACTACTTCATCCAACAATAGAAGAATACACATTAATCTCAAGCTCACATGAAACATTCACCAAGCTGAATCCTGTGCCATAAAACATACCTTAGTAAATCATACAATTTTAGCTCTCAGACTACAGTGGAATTAAACCACATCTCCATAACAAAGAGATAGCTTGAAAATACTCAAATGCTTGGAGATTAAACAACATATGAGTCTAAGAAGAAATCTCAAAGGAATTTAAAAACATTTTGAACTAAATGAAACTTAAATTTGAGAGATTCAGCAAAAAGAGTGATTAGAGGAAAATGGAAAAAACTCTAAATAATCAATCATCTAAGCTTCTACCTTAGGAACTAGAAAAAGGAAAGCAAATTAAATCCAAAGTAAGTAGAAGAAAAGAAATAATAAAAATTAGAGTCCATATTAATAAAATTGAAAACAAGAAATCAATAGAGAAAATCAATAAAACCAAAAACTACTTATTTGAAAAGATTGACAAAATTGACAAGCTTCTATTCAGGATAAAAACGAAAGAGAGAGTACACAAATTACTGTTATCAAAAATGAAGATGAGAACATAACTTCAGACTGATGGAAATTTAAAAAGATAATAAAAAAATAAACAACTCTATGCCTGCCAATTTGATAACCCAGATGAAATGGAACAATGTCTTCAATGACACCATCTGCCAAAACTAACATAAGAAGAAATAGACAATCAAAATAGTCCAGTCTTATTAGTAAAATCTAATCAATAATGATTACCTTTCAAAACATAAAGCTTCACACACAGACAGGTTAACCTTCTACCAAACACTGAAGGAAGAAATTATGCCATTTCTCTAGTCTCAGAAGATAAACAGAGAAAATACTTTCTAACTTATTCCATGAGGCCAGCATAACCTTAATACCAAAACCAGACAAAGATATTGCAAGAAAAGTGTTAGATCAGAATTCCAGCAGGGCCTCCAAAACGTTAGGTCAGACCAGGTACTGTGCAAAAGATGCAAATAATTGCATCTTTTGATTAGATTGGAAACTATTATTTATTTAGAAAGTAACTTGAAGAGAGAAAGAGGAGATTCACCTCCCCAAGGTAAGGGAGGGGGTCGGCCAAAGCTCAAGTAAAAGGCCATAGCTCAAAGAACACATGTCCTGGCCAGAACTTAAGGAAAGCAATGGTGGCTGCTCTTTGAAGTTGAATGTTTTTTAAACCGTCCCTTTTAAGATGATTGAGTGGTGGTCTATTTCACATTATCAGAATGGGGACAGGTAAGCACAGGTACTGACATCACAATGTTGGACAGATGGCTGTATTAGTCACATGACTGTTGTCAAGGTGATGGGATCTGTGTCACAAAAGTCTGGAAGGGCTGATTAGGTTAACTTGTTTTCTTATGACTGGAGGCAAATACTCAGAATAGTAAAGCGAATTAATACAAAACAAGTTGGGAGTGGGGGGCTGGGGCTATCAAACAATTATCAACAACTACCTCTAAGAAATCAGTTCTGTCCTTGACAGACTAGGTAATGTTTAAGAAAATATGACAGAACAGAACTAGACAAAGTCAAGATGGCTGTGCTTAGCTTGATTATTCCATTAAATAATTCCATTATGGCATTTCATCCGCACAGATGCAAAAATTCTCCACAAAATATTAGCAAATCAAAACCAGCAATGCAGATGAAAAGTAGTTATACCATGACAAATGGGATTTATTCTAGGCATGCAAAGCTGGTTCAAAGAAATCACTTATTGTACTCCATCACATCAACCATACAAAACAGAAAAATCACATGATCATATTAATAGATGCAAAAATACATTTGACAAAATCCAACATTTATTCATGACAAGACTTCAGTGAACAAGGGATGGGGGAACTTCCTCAACTTGATAAATATTCACAAAAATCTAAAGCTAGCATATTTAATGGTGAGGAAGGGGTTCAGGAAAATTTAACCCAAAATATGACTTTTGCTACAAGTTCTTTCTCACCGTCCTGCCTTCATTTCACCACAGAGAAGCTGCTTTCTTTCCCTCCCTGTTATCTCCTTATCCATTGCAGAAAAGAGCAAGCTATAGACACACCTAAGCAAACCTTCCTACAAATATAATGACTGTCTCCAAAGATCATTTAAATTCCAAAAATAATTATTTGCTAGTCATTAGGTTTTCCCTATCTATTAATTCCTCTAACCATGTGTTTCCCTCAATAGATTTTTTCTTTGTCTCTCTCCCATAGCCTGTTTTACCAAAATGTATGCCTCCATTCTTCCTGTAATCTCAAAATAGTATTTCAGTTTCTATAACTCAGTCGGAAGTGGATCTTTATTCTAAAAGTTCCTGTGTATAGACATTAAACAAAACTTATATGTCTTTTCTCCTAATCAATATTACCTCTTGCCAGCATTATTTCATTGATACTTTAGGGAAGCAGCCATTGGTCCCCATAGTGAGAAAAGTATACTGCTAAGATCAAGTACAAAGTACTGATGCCCCTTCTCACCACTACTTTTCAACATCATACTGAAAACTCTGGCTAATGTAATGAGATAAGAAAGAGAAATAAAATATATACAAATTGAAAATAAAGGAATAAAACTATGTTGGTTTCCAGATGACATGATTGTTTATGCAAAAAATCTAAAAGAGTAAACAAAACTTCTAGAACTAATAAGTAATTATAACAAATTTTAAAGAAAAAGGTTAATATACAAAATTCAATCCCTTTTCCATATACCAGTGATGAACAAGTGGAATTTGAAATTAAAAACACAGAACCATTTACATTGGCACCCCTCCAAATAAAATACTCTGGCATAAATCTGACAAAATACATACAAGATCTACATGAGGAAAACTACAAAACTCTGATGATAGAAATCAAAGAAAAACTACATAAATGGAGAGATATTCCATGTTCATGAATAGGAAGACTCAATGTTATCGAAATATTAGTTTTTCTCAACTTAATCTATAGATTCAATGCAATCCCAATCAAAATCACAGTAATTTTGGATATAATGACAAACTGATTATGAGTTTATATGGAGAGGCAAAAAAAATAAAGAATACTGCAATACAACATTGAAGAACAAAATGGAGAACTGACACTACCTGACTTAAAGACTTTTTATAAAGTTTCAATAGTCAATATAGTGTGGTACTGGTGAAAAAATAAGCAAAGAGATTAAGGAAGCAAAACAGAGAACACAGAAAGAGACCCATGTAAATACAGCCAACTGATCTTTGGCAAAGGAGTATAGGTAATACAACAGAGAAAAGATAATATGTTGAACAAATGGTGCTAGAAAAACTTAACATCCACATGCACAAAAATGAATCTTGACACAGACATACCCTTCACAAAAATTAATTCAAAATGAACCACAGACCTAAATGTAAAATGCAAAATTGCAAAACCCTTAGAATGTAACATAAGGGAAAATCTAGGTATCTTAGCATTTGGTGATGATTTTTTAGATATACAACCAAAGGCACACTCTATAAAGTTGTTGTTGTTGTTTTTTTTTTTAATTCTGCTCTGTAAAAGGCACTATCAAGAGAATAAAAAGACAAACCGCAGACTGGGAGAAAATATTTGCAAGGGAAATATATAATATAGGACAGTTATACAAAATAAACAAAAAACTCTTAAACTCAACAACAATAAACAAACCACCCAATTAAAAATGAATCGAGCACATAACAGACACCTCACCAAAGGAGATGTTTAAAGGAAATAAACATGTAAGAAGAACCTCCACATATTTTTAGCAGAAAAGTGGAATCAAAGCAACAATCAGATACCACTATATACCTATTAGAATGGCCAAAATTCACCACACTGACACCATCACATGCTGACAAGCAGGTGAACCAATAATATCTCTCATTTGTTGCTGGTGGGAACGCAAAATGGTATCGCCATGTTTAAATTATGATAATTTAGCAGTTTCTTAAAAAATCTAAACAAATTCTTACCATATAGTCCAGCAATGATACTCCCTGGTATTTACCCAAAAAGGTGGACAACATTTCCATGCAAAAACCTGTACACAGATGTTAACAACAGCTATTTACAATTGCTGAAACTTGGAAGAAACAATGTTCTTCTGTAAACAAAAAGACAAATAAGTTGGTACTTCCAAATCACAGAATATTAGTCAATGCTAAAAAGAAATATGTTACGAAACCATGAAAAGACATGAAAGACCTTAAATGCATATTACATAGTGAAAGAAACCATACTGAAGAGGCTACGCATGGTATGTTGCTATCTGTATGTCAGCTTGAGAAAGGCAAAACTATGAAGAGAGTAAGAAGATCAGTGGTTGCCAGAGGTTCACCTGAGGGTAGAGAGAAGGATAAACAGGCAGAACACAGATGATTTTTAGGGCAATGAAATTATGATACTAATGTATAAATACTATAAATTATGATACTATCATAGTGGATGCATGTCATTATCCATTTGTTTAAACCTAAGAGTGAACCTGAATGCAAACTATGGACTTCATTGATTTGAGTGATAAAGATGTGTCTATTTAGAGATGTGTCTATTTACACTTTGTAAATTGTAACCAGTATATCACTCTAGTGAAGGATGTTGATAGTGGAAAAACTTATGCATGCATAGGTTAGAGGGCATATAGAACTCTGTACTTTCCACTTAATTTTGCTGTGAAGCTAAAACTGCTCTAAAAAATAATTGTTTAAAAGAAAAAACGCAAAAATTAAAACCCCACATAATAATAAGACTGAAGATATATACTGTTTGTAGTTTCTGGTAATTTCTATTTATGGTTTGGAAATAGGTGAAAAATACTAAACAACTTATTTATTGAAAATTTTGGAAGGGAGGTCGGGAAGATGGCAGCCAAGCCCATCAGACTATGTGAGTCCCTGTGTAAGTGAGTGAATGTATGGAAAATTTTGTGTACATGCCAGTGATCTAGTGGGCATGTGAGTGGCTGCTGAGTAAGGGCTAGGGAGCTAGCGGCCAGGGCTCCTCTGGTGCAGTGGCTGGTGCCACACCAGCTGGGCTTGGACCCTAGTGATTCCTGGGATGCAGAAGCCAAGTGTCATTTTCTTTTTCTTTCTTTTTTTTTAATCAACAAACCTTCCCTGGGAAGAAAATGCTGGGAAAGACTATCTTAGTGGGGGCTCGGGAACTGGTGGCCAGGCCCCTGGTGCAACAGCTGGTGTTGCAGCTTCTCTACATTCTCCCTGGCTCTTCCTAGGTCACAGAAGCCGAGTGCAGTTGTTTTTTTTTTAAACAGACAGAGGTTTTCCTGTGAAAAAGCAGTGGGTAGAAACTATTGCCCCAGACTCTCCTCACAATGAAGCAGGAGAGAGACTGCCACCTCTTGGCTTTGCCTCAACCACTTCAGCACCTGGCAGAGCACTGGCAGCAGGGGCTGTGGAGGGATTCCAGAGGCAAAGTTCCACAGAAGAGGACAAGAGAGGCACCCCACCATCATCTTGAAGGCGGGGCAGGAAAATGTTCCGACTTGCTCACCATGAAGCAATAGATTTGATCTCTGTGACTGGCAGATCAACTACTCAGAGATTGATCATGATCCAGAGGGAATATCCTGAAAGCACAAACTTCAGAGGGATCTGATGAGTGTTGAGTTCCAGGAACCCGACCCCTATCCTGATCCAGCCGTAGGACAAAGAGTGTGGCCAGAAAAGGATGAGGAAGAACTGCAAAGAGATCATTGGTATGTCTGGGGCTGACCCAAATTCCCTCCTCCCCAGCAATCCTCTGAATATCAGACCCACACAGCTGGGTCACACTGAGAGGGACAAACCCAGGCAGAACGAGGCAGAGCATGGATGTCAGTAGCAATAGGAGAACTCCATTCCAGGATAGGCCTGGCTGGGGTGCCCTCCCTTGAGTACATACCTGGGGAAGAGACAATCTTGCACTTCCCCACCAGAGGAGATCTCCCTGAGCATACAGGAGTGGGAGGGGAGGACTGCAGCTCCACCCACCTCCACTGCCCCTCCTCCTTCCCTGCTTCAGACACTGAGGAGAGAGTGAAAGAGGTGGTTCTGCAGGAGAGATCTGATTAGAGGAACAATTACAGAGCTTGCCACAAGAGCACAGGGTTCTTTTTAATTTTCAATTTTTAAAAAATTTTTTGACTGGTCATCTATTTTTAAAATATTTTTCCTTTGTGCATAAATGTGTGTGTGAGGGCTTGACCTGCTCCCCCTCCAATACTTTTTCTTTTCTTTTTCTGTTTCTTTCTTCTGTTATGTGTCATTTTCTGTTTATGTGTGTATGTGAATGATTGTTCCTTTTTCAATTTTGTTGTTGTTGTTGGTTTGATTTTGCTCTTTTGTTCTCCTGGGGGGTTTTATTTTTATTTTTTTTTAATAGTTTAAGGTATGTGTCAATATATGTGTAAGGGTTCACCTGAATTCCATCCCCCCCACCTCCACCCCTGGTCTTTCTGTTTTTCTTCTCTATTCACTTTGTGCTAGGCATGTGTGTGTGTGTGTGTGTGTTTACCTTTCTTGATTTTTTTTTTGTTGTTTGTTTTTGACTTTGTTGTTATTCCAGTTTGTTTTGGGGAGTGTGTGTGTATGTCTGTGTGTGTGTGTTCATTTGTTTTTTGCACTTTCTGTTTTGTATTGTCATATAGAGTAGTAGTGGGGAGTGAGTCTCAGGGAGCATATACCACACTAAGTGAACATTGTAATTTGCAAGTAGTTTCTGGATCATAACACTCCATCCCTACTTTATTTGAAATTCAAAAACTACAAGAGACAGCAAAGGTTCCCATCCACCATCCTATTTCAAAATAGAACAAATCCAGAGCCTGGACCAGGGAAGAATAGAGAATTGAACAAACAATAGAAGAGAAAGCCTCTCCCATTGACACTGAGTAACAGCACTAAAGAGAAAAACAAGAGAAATGTCACAAATGAGGAAAAACCAAAGGGAGACTTCAGGCAATTTCAAGTATACCAAAGACAAAACTCCTGAAAAATCAGACCTTGGTGCCCAAACAATGGAAGTCACCAATGTCTGGCTCCAGAATACCACAGGGATTAAGGAATGTATGGAAAGAGTGAATAAGACTCAAGAAAGACAAGATGCAACACTAAAAGAACTTGTAACAGAGATTCTGGCTATAAAAAATTTCATCCAGGAAATAAATAACAAGATGACAAGCATGGAAAGAAGAATTAATCTAGCTGAAGAAAGAATCTCAGAAGATGAAGACCAGAATATGGAATTAACCTGATCTGTAAAAAACATAGAAAGTAAACTCAGAAAGAAAGAACAAAACATACAAGAGATGTGTGATTATATCAAGAGCCCTTATTGGTATCCCAGAAGAAGAAAGGAAAATGGAGAACAACAACTTGGAGCAAGTATTCCAGGAGGTAATCCAAGAAAACTTTGCCCATCTCACCAGAGATGTGATCAGACAAGTACAAGAGATACAGAGAACCCTCACAAGACATCAAATGAGAAGACCAACCTCTGGACATATAGAAATTTACCTACACAAAGTAAGCACAAAATAAAAAATCCTAAAGGCAGCAAGAAGGAAAGGTCAGACTACCTACTGGGAAAACCAATCAGAATAGCAGCAGACCTACTGACTGAAACACTACAAGCAAGAAGGAACTGGAGCCCTATATTCAAAGTCCTCAAAGATAAACAATTTTAACCAAAAATTTCCTATCCAGTCAAGCTTAGCTTCATCAGTGATGGAGGATTACAATCCTTCCTATACATCCAATCTCTTAGAGATTATGCAGCTTCCAGATCAGCTTTACAGGAGATACTTAATAAAGGTATTAAGCACAGAAGTAAGAAAAAATAGGAATGACCACACACTTCCCATGAGAACAGCAGAGCAGAGAATCAACAGAGAATACAGTGCAAGAAGAAACTTGAAAACACACACATACATTAACCCCAAAGTCAAAAGAAAACAAGCAAGCAAAGAAAAAACTTTATAAGAACCTCATGACAGCAATAAATAATCACATTTCAATAATCAGCCAGAATGTGAATGGACTAAATGCACCACTAAAAAGACACAGAATGGCAAACTGGATAAGAAACCATGACCCAATTATTTGCTGCATACAGGAGACTCATCTTACTACCTGCGACACACACAGACTCAAAGTTAAAGGATGGAAAACGAGTTTCCAGGGAAATGGATCACAAAAGAAGGTAGGAGTTGCAAACTTAATATCAGACAAAACACCCTTTAAGCTATCAAAAATTTTAAAAAGATGCAAAAGGACACGACATAATGATAAAAAGCTCAGTCCATCAACAAGAAATATCCATCCTAAACATATAGGCACCCAACACAGGGGCACCAGCAGTTATAGAGCAACTACTAAGAAACTTATAAAAGGATATTGACTCTAACACTATTATAGCAGGGGACTTGAATACTCTACTAACAGCCCTAGATAGATCATTAAGGCAAAAAATCAACAAGGAGATCCAGAACCTAAACTTGACATTTGGCCAAATGGACTTTATAGATATCTACAGATTATTACATGCAACAACCACAGAATATACATTCTACTCATCAACACATGGAACATACTCCAAGATCGATCATATTCTTGGCCATAAATCAAGGATAAACAAATTATATAAGATTGAAATCTTGCTATGCACACTCTCAGACCACAGTGGAATAAAAAATATATATCAACACCAACAACAATTCCCCAAGACCACAGAGACATGGACACTAAACAGCATGATGCTGAACAGCTTCTGAGTCAACACTGAAATCAAAGCAGAAATTAAAAGATTCCTGGAAACAAATGAAAATGAAGAAACTTCTTACTAAAACCTCTGGGATGCCATGAAATCAGCTCTAAGAGGGGAATTAATATCTCTACGAACACACATCATGAAAATGGAAAGATCACAAGTGGAGAGCCTAACAAATCACCTAAGGATGCTGGAAAGAGAAGACCACCAAAACCCCAACTTAACCAGAAGAATCCAAATCACCAAAATAAGAGACATAGAAAACAAAAATATCTTAGAAAACATCAGCAAAACAAAAAACTGGTTCTTGGAAAAATTTAACAAGACTGATGAACCCCTAGCAGGATGACCAGAAAAAGAGAGAAAAAGCCCAAATAAACACAATCAGAAATACAAAAGATCAAGTCACAACTGATCCCATAGAAATACAAAAGATTATCAGAGATTACTATGTACATCTATATGGAAACAAACTTGATGACCTAAATGAAATGGAGGACTTTATGACATCACGTAACCTCCCCAGGTTGAAACAAGAAGACATTGAGATACTAAATAGACCAATAACAACCCGGGATATTGACTGTGTCATACAAAAACTACCTACAAAAAAAAAAGTCTTGGACTGGATGACTTTCCAGCAGAATTCTACAAAATGTACAAGGAGGAGCTGATACCAATCCTACTGAAAGTATTCCAGGCAATTGATAAAGATGTAATTCACTCCAAATCATTTTTGAAACTAATATCACACTGATACCCAAACCAGGTAAAGATCCAACAAAAAAAGAGAACTACAGGCCTTATGAACACAGATGCAAAAATCCTCAACAAGATTCTAGCAAATTGGATCCAAAAACACATATCAAAAATAGTCACCAGCCAGGCTCGGTGGCTCAGCCTGTAATCCTGCGCCTTTGGGAGGCTGAGGTGAGTGGATTGCCTGAGCCTGCAGGTTCGAGACCCGCCTGGGCAGTGAGACCTCATCTCTACAATAAATCAAAAAATCAGCCGGGCATGGTAGCACATGCCTGTAATTCCAGCTACTTGGAAGGCTGAGGCGGAAGGATCGCGGGAGCCCAGCAGGTCGAGGCTGCTGTGGCCGGGAGCAGCCACTGCACTCCAGTCTGGGTGACAGAGTGAGATTCCAACTCAAAAAAAAAAAAAATCGTTCACCATGACCAAGTAGGTTTTTATTCCCAGGATACAGGACTGGTTCAACATTCACAAGACCATAAATGTCATTACATACATCAACAGATGTAAAAACAAGAACCACATGATTATCTCATTAGATGCAGAGAAAGCTTTTGATAAAATCCAGCATTCCTTCTTGATAAAAACCCTCAAAAACCTAGGTAAAGAAGGAATATACCTCAAAATAATAAGTGCCACCTATGATAAACCCACAGCTAACATATTGCTAAAAGAACAGAAACTGGAAACATTTCCCCTAAAAACTAGAACAAGACAAGACTGCACACTCTCACCCCTTTGTTCAACATTTTGTTGGAAGTCCTAGTTTGGGCAATTTGACAAGAAAAGGAAATCTGGGTATCCAAATAGGAAAAGAGGAAGTCAAGTTACCCTCTTTGCAGATGACATGATTCTATGCCTTGAAAACCCAAGATAATCTGTCAAAAACCTGCTTGCACTGATAAAGGACTTTGGCAAAGTCTCAGGTACAAAATAAATGTGCAAAAGACATTTGCATTCCTATACACCAACAACAAGCAGGCAGAGACCTAAATTAAAAGCACAATCACATTCACAATAGCCACACACACGCACACACACAAATGAAATACCTTGGCTTCTTCCTAACCAGAGAAGTGAAAGACCTTTACAATGGGTACTACAAAACACTTCTCAAAGAAATCCAAGAAGATACAAACAAATGGAAAAATATTCCATGCTCATGGATAAGAAGAATAAACATTGTTAAGATGTCCATCCTACCAAAGGCAATCTACAGATTCAACTCAATACCCATTAAGTTGCCAACATCATTCTTCTTAAACCTGGAAATGACAATACAGAAATTCATATGGAAACATAAATGACCATGAATAGCCAAAACAATCCTTAGCAAAAGAAACAAACTGGGAGGTATCACACTTCTAGACTTCAAACTTTACTATGAGGCTATAGTAATCAAAATAAGCTGGTATTGGTATAAGAACAGGCACATAGACCAATGGAACAGCATAGATATTCCAGAAGCAAAGCCTCAATTTCTCAACCAACTCATCTTTGACAAAGCCTCCGACAACAACCACTGAGGAGAGGAGAACCTATTCAGTCAATGGTGCTGGGAAAACTGGCTGATCACATGCAGAAGATTGAAACAGGACCCCTACCCATCACCATACATGAAAATTAACTCTAAATGGATCAAAGGCCTAAATGTAAAACCTCAAGCTATAAGAATCTTAGAAAATGCAGGAGATACCCTTATGGAAATTGGAACTGGCAACCAATTCATATTCAGAACCCTAAATGCCCATACCTTAAGAAATAAGATAGACAAATGGGACCTTATCAAACTAACGAGCTTCTGCAAAGCAAAAGAAACCATCAAGAGAGCAAGAAGTCCGGCCATTGAATGGGAAAAAAATATTTGCCAACTGTATATCTGACAAAGGCCCATCTAGGATCTACATGGAATTCAAATGTGCTTAAAGGAAAAAACAAACAGCCCCATTAAAAAGTGGGCAACATACTTGAATAGACACTTCTCAAAAGAAGATATACAGGCAGCCTACAGACACATGAAAAAGTGCTCAGCCTCACTCATCATCAGAGAAATGCAAATCAAAACCACATTGAGATATCACTTAACCCCAGTAAGAATGGACATCATTAATAAAACAAACAACAACAGATGCTGGAAAGGATGTGGAGAAAAAGGAACGTTTTTACACTGCTGATGGGAATGCAAACTAGTGCAACCTCTTTGGAAAACAGTGTGGCAGTTTCTGGAAAAACTAGAAATTGACCTTCCATCTGACCCAGCAATTCCCTTATTGGGAATATACCCAGAGTAACTCAAATCATTCTACAAAAAGATACCTACACACGTATATTTGTTGCAGCTCTATTCACAACAGCAAAAACATGGAACCAACCATGCTGCCCAACGAAGCTGGACTGGGTAAAAAAAAAGTTGTACATATACACAATGGAATATTATGCAGCCATAAAGAAGGACAAACATATGAACTTTGCAACAACTTGGATGGATTTAGAGTCAGTCATACTCAGTGACCTATCACAGAAACAAAGAACAGAGTACCATATGTTCTCACTCATAAATGGACCTTGAACAATTATCATAATACTACAAGAAAGGAATTGGCAGTAGTGGGAAACTGCCATGCAGGGAGGGATGGGATTGGCAGTTGAGGGAAACTGCTAGGGGAAGAAGGGGCACACCTCATCAAGGGTACCTGCATAATCAACATTTGTAAACCTAACCTTAAATTGTATCCCACAACTTTAAAATAAAAAAAAACTAAAATAAAGTCATTGAAATCCTCAAAAAAGAAAGAAAATTTTGAACATATTTATTTAATTAATCAATAAGATCTGTATCTAAAATTTTACTTATAAAAGAAATCAAGGCCCTATATTTTTATAGGTAATTTTCACCACACTTGTATTTAACCCTATCTTTTATAGCTCTTCTAGAGTCTATAAGAACAGGGAAATCAATAAAACCTTGATTTATTTTGTAAGTTAGAATACCTTTGATACGTCTATACAAATAGAACAAAATATTATAAATCAATCTCATATGTAAATATAAATGAAAAATACCTTTAAAATATTACTATAACAAAATTTAAAATATATGAGAAAATGGAGATACCTTTATTAAATAATTAACTATATCAGGAATGCATGGATCATTCAATATCAGAAAATCCATTCATGCATTATATCATGTTAACAAATTAAAGGAGATAAACTATATGAATATTTCAAAAAATTCTAGAAAAAATTTCTGCAAAATCTACTATTATTTAAAAAATAATGCTTATGAACCTAGATAGGGAAAGAAAGTTTCATAACTTTATAAAAACACATTTGTCAAAGCCTACAGCAAACATATTTGATGAAGTTTTAGGAACATTCTAAATAAACTTAAGAGAAAAATAAGGATACGGTCACTGATTATACATATTCCAAAAATTTAGGGATCCTAATCAATGCAACAAAAAAATTTTTTTAAGATTTAAAAATAGAAAACAAAGAGATTAAACATCTTTTGGATGTAGCATATTTTGCTGTTTATGAAAAAATCTCAAGTAAATCTACAAAAATAATGTTAGAACCAAGAAGAGAATTTATAGAGCTTACTAGGAAAGTGAATACCTTACAAAACCAATAGTGTTACTTTATGCCATTAATAATATTTTAGAAAATGTAAAAGAATAAAATAAGTACAAGCCATATTTCACAAAAAGAATACATGTATGATATGTGAAAACATACATACTACATAGCCACACATTGATAACATGTAAATAACTGTTATATATACAGGCATACATTTGTGTGTCTATCTCTCTAAAAATAAATCCATCAAACATCTGCATGCTACTCAATCACAAACTCACTATTGGCTTATTTCATGTTCTAATAACCAAAACTCACTAGACACAATAGATTCTCACCAGTGATGTCCACAGCACACAGCCAAGAGCAAACGATTGCAATGGGGGATAGTCTTTCACTATCTCTTTTTTTTTTAATCAATATTTTTTATTATGGTTTTGTGGGGTACAGTTAAGGGTTAGGTGTACAATTATGTTTCATTCAGGTACCCTGTTGATAAGAGGTGTTTCCCCTTCCCCAGACAGATATTTGCTACTGTTAATCCCATCTCCCTTCCCCCGCATAGGTTCCCAATACCATCAGTCACTTTCTTATAGTATTACACTGGATGTTCAAGGTCCATTATATGAGTGAGAACATGTGATACTCAGATCTTTGTTTCTGTGAGAGGTCACTCAGTATTATAGACTCTAATTCCATCCAGATTGCTGCAAAATTCATGATTTTGTTCTTTTTTATGGCTGCGTAGTATTCCATCATGTATATGTACCACATTTTTTTAATCCAGTCTTCTTTTGATGGGCAGCATGGTTGTTTCCAGGTTCTTGCTATTGTGAACAATGCTGCGATAAACATACGTGTGCAGGTATCTTTTATATAGAGTGATTTGAATTCTTCAGGATATATTCCCAGTAGGGGAATTGTGGGGTCATATGGGAGGTTGATATTTAGAGCTTTTAGGAATCGCCACACTGCTTTCCACGGAGGTTGTCCTACTTTCCACTCCCACCAACAGTGTAGAAGTGTTCCCTTTTCACCACACCCTCTCTAGCCGCTGTTATTTTTTGAGTTGTTGATCATTGCCATTCTGACTGGAGTTAGGTGATATCTCAGTGTGGTTTTGATTTGCATCTCCCTGATGATTAGTGAGGCTGAACATTTCTTCATGTGTTTGTTGGCTGCTCGGATGTCCTCTTTTGTGAAGTATCTGTTCATATTTTTTGCCCATTTTATAATGGGGTTGCTTGTTTTTTTCTTTTCAGCACGTTTTAGTTACTTATAGATCCAGGATGTTAAGCCTTTGTCAGACCTGGAGTTGGCAAATATTTTTTCACAGTCTGTAGGCTGTCTCCCTGCTCTCTTGATGGTTTCTTTGGCTTTGCAGAAGCTTGTCAGTTTAATAAGGTCCCACTTGTCTATCTTCTCTCTTATGACCTGTGGGTTTCAGGTTTTGTTCAGGAATTGGATGTCAGTTCCAATTTCCATGAGGGTATTTCCTTCCTTTTCTAAGGTTCTTATGGCTTGAGGTTTTACATTTAGGTCTCTGATCCATTTAGAGTTAATTTTTGTGCATGGGGATAGATAGGGGTCCTGTTTCAATCTTCTGCATGTGGTCAGCCAGTTTTGCCAGCACCATTTACTGAATAGGTTCTCCTCTCCACAGTGGTAGGTGGTCGGGGCTTTGTCGAAGATGAGTTGGTTGAGAAATTGAGGTTTTGCTTCTGGAATCTCAATTCTATTCCATTGATCTATATGCCTGTTCCTATACCAATACCAGGCTGTTTTGATGATTGTAGCTTTATAGTAAAGTTTGAAGTCTGGTAATGTGATACTACCTGCTTTTTTTTTTTTTTTTTTTTTGCTGAGGATTGTTCTGGCTATTCTTGGACATTTGTGTTTCCATATTAATTCCTGTGTTGTCTTTTCTAGGTCTGAGAAGAATGTTGCTGGTAATGTGATGGGTATTGCATTGAATTTGTAGATTGCCTTAGGTAAGATGGACATCTTCACAATGTTGATTCTTCTGATCCATGAGCATGGGATATTTTTCCACTTGTTTGCATCATCTTTGATTTCTTTGAGCAGTGTTTTGTAGTTTACATTGTAAAGGTCTTTCACATCTCTGGTTAGGAAGATGCCAATGTATTTCATTTTTTGTGGCTATTGTGAATGGAATTGTGTTTTTTATTTGGGTTTCTGTTTGTTTATTATTGGTGTAGAGAAATATGATTGTCTTTTGTACATTTATTTTGTATCCTGAGACTTTGCCAAAGGCCTTTATCAGTGTAAGGAAGTTTTTGACAGATTCTCTTGGGTTTTCAAGGTACACAATCATATCATCTGCAAAGAGAGATAACTTGACTTCCTCTTTTCCTATTTGGGTACCCCTGATTGCCTCCTCTTTTCTGATTGCTCGAGCCAGGACTTCCAATACTATGTTGAACAGGAGGGGTAAGAGTGGGCATCCTTGTCTTGTTCCAGTTTTCAGGGGAAATGGTTCTAATTTTTGTCCATTTAGAAGTATGCTGGCTGTGGGTTTCTCATAGATGGCTTTTACTATTTTAAGGTATGTTCCCCATATGCCTAGATGTTCAAGGACTTTTATCAAGAAGGGGTGCTGGATTTTATCAAAAGCTTTTTCTGCATCTAATGATATAATCATGTTGTTTTTGTTTTGACATCTGTTGATGTATTTAATTACATTTATGGTTTTACGAATGTCGAACCAGACTTGCATCCCAGGGATGAAGCCTACTTGGTCAAGATGGATGATTTTTGAAATGTATTGCTGAATCCGGTTTGCTAGGATCTTGTTGAGAATTTTAGCATCTATGTTCATCAAATATATTGGCCTGTAGTTCTCTTTCTTTGTTGGATCTTTACCTAGCTTGGGTATCAATGTGATGTTGGCTTCGTAAAATGATTTGGGGAGAGTTCCATCTTTTTCAATTGCCTGGAATACCTTCAGTAGGATTGGTATCAGCTCCTCCTTAAATGTCTTGTAGAATTCTGCTGGAAAGTCATCTGGACCAGGGCTTTTTTTTGTAGGAAGTTTTCTTATTTCGTAGTTGATTTCCTTGATTGTTATTGGTCTATTTAGGGTCTCAATTTCTTCTTGTTCCAATCTAGATAGGTTGTGTGATGTCAGAAAGTCCTCCATTTCCTTAAGGTTTTCATGTTTGTTTCCATACAAGTGTACATAGTAGTCTCTAATGATCTTTTGTATTTCTTCAGGGTCAGATGTGACTTCATCTTTTCTGTTTCTGATCGTGCTGATTTGATTTTTTGTTCTCATTTTTTCCTGGCCAGTCTAGCTAGGGACCATCAATCTTGTTTATCCTTTCAAAGAACCAGCTTTTTGTTTCATTGATTTTTTTTTGTATTATCTTTTTGTCTTCTATGTCCTGGATTTGGGCTTTTATTTTGGTGATCTGGATTCTTCTGCTGAAATTAGGGTTTTTGTAGTCTTGTTATTCCAGCTTCCTTAGGTGGCTTGTTAGGCTGTTAATTTGTGTTCCTTCCATTTTCTTCATGTTTGTTTGTAGGGATATAAATTCCCCCTTTTACTACAGCTTCTAAGGTGTCCCAGAGATTTTGGTAAGATGTTTCTTCATTTTCACTTGTTTCCAGGTATCTTTTGATCTCTGTTTTGATTTCATCATTGAGCCAGGAGTTATTTAGCATCATGATGTTTAGTGTCCATGTCTTTGTGGGTTTTGGGGGAACCTTGGTGGTGTTAATGTTTATTTTTATTCCACTGTGGCCCGAGAAGGTGAATGGTAGAATTTTGGTACTTTTAAATTTGCTTATGCTTGATTTATGGCCGAGTATGTGGTCGATCTTAGAATACGTTCCATACGGTGATGAGTAGAATGTATATTCTGTGGCATTTGGATGGAGTGTTCTGTAGGTATCAATTAAGTCCATTTGGTCCAGAGTCACATTGAGGTTCCGGATCTCCTTGCTGATTTTTGTCCTGATGATCTGTCTAAGGTTGTGAGTGGGGTATTAAAGTCCCCAGTTATGATGGTGTTAGAGTCAATATCTATCTTTAGTTTTCCTAGAAGTTGCTTTATGAAAGTTGGCGCACCTATGTTGGGTGCATATATGTTTAGGATAGATATTCCTTGTTGATGGATTGAGTCTTTTATCATTATGCAGTAGTCTTCTGTATCTTTTTTGATTTTTAATAGCTTGAAGGGTATTTTGTCTGAAATTAAGATTGCTACTCCTCCTTTCTTTTGTATTCCATTCACCTGTAAGTTTGTTTCCCATCCTCTTACTTTGAGTCTGTGGGTGTCCTTTCTAGTGAGATGAGTCTCTTGAAGGCAATAGATGGTTGCCTGATGATATTTTATCCATTTTGCCATTCTATGTCTTTTCAGTGGTGCATTTAGTTCATTTACATTTTGGCTAATAATTGAAATGCAAGAGTTGATCCCTGTCATAAGGTTCTTGAAGAGTTGTTCCTGGTTGCTTGTTGTCTTTCTTTGGGTTCTGGAGTTGGCTCATGTGTGTTTTTAATCTTTTGCCTGTATTCTTGTGAAGAATGTTGTTGTTCTTTTTTCTTTTTCTTCTGTGTTCAGTACTTTCTTAAGTGTTTCTTATAGAGGTGGTCTGGTGGCAGCGTAGGTTCTTAGGGAATGGATATCTGGAAAAGATTTCAATTATCCCTCACTAAGCTTCATTAGTTTGGCTGAATAGGTTATTCTTGGTTGAAATTGTTTATCTTTTAGAACTTTGAAGATAGGGCTCCAGAATCTCCTAGCCTGAAGGGTTTCTGTGGATAAATCTGCTGCTATTCTAATTGGTCTTCCCTGGTAGTTAGTTTGGCCTTTTTCTCTTGCTGCCTTTAGGATTTTTTCTTTTATAACTACTTTGTTTAGGTGAATTATTATGTGTCTGGGAGTTGGTCTTCTCGTTTTTTGTCTTGCAGGGGTTCTCTGAATCTCTTGTGTTTGAATTTTTTCATCCTTGATGAGATGAGGGAAGTTTTCTTGAATAATTTCATGAAATGTTTGTTCCAGTGATGGCTTCTATTTCTCTCTCTGCCTCAGGAAGCCCAATTACTCTTAGGTTTGATCTCTTGAAGTGATCATTCATCTCTTGCAGGTTTTGTTCTGTCTTTTTCAGCTTCTTTTCTATGCTTTTGACAGTTTGGGTTAGTTCTGTGTTTTGGTCTTCGAGCTCTGAGATTCTTTCTTCTGCTTGGGTAATTCTGCTTTCCATGCTTATTAGTCTGTTATTCATTTCCATCACAGTATTCTTTACTGCTGTTATTTATGACATCAGCTCCTTGCTATTTTCCTCTTGTCTCTCCTCAATTTTTAAAATTCTCTCCATTAATGTCTTGATGTCTTCGTTTGTTGCATGTGACCAGCCATTCTGGGGGCTCTTCATGTTTGTGTTCCAGAATCTGTTTTCTCAGTGTTTGATCTCCCAGGGGTCTGTGTGAGACCTATATTCTTCTTTTGGTTTATCTTCATTTGTGCAGTTTTTCCCCCTCCCTACTTTTTCCTTCCCTCCACGTCCCATCTTCTTTAATTCTGTTATTCAGGGGAAAAAGGGATTGGTTTTACTTCTGTTTGTTCAATCTCCTATTCTTTATGTATGCCCTCTTACATTGTTCAATTCTGGAGTTGCACTGTAGATTGGGGATGGTCCTTTTTGCAGTTTTGAGATTTACTTAAGGGGAAGCTGTGATTCAAAATCTATCTGCAGGTCCTCGTATTCACTGACAGGTGTGTGGATAATCTGGAACCCACTTCCCACTGCCTTGGAATCTGTCCGTGCAGTAGGGCTGTAGGTTTACTCCCTGAAATAAAATGTGGTTAGCAGAGGGAAGAGAATGGAGCAGACAGTGGGTTGAAGAGGGGAGTGGAGAGACATAGGAGTAAGGGGGGAAACAAACGTGTGCCAGCAAATGGAGAGAGAGACCTATACTGGAACAGATAAAAACAATAGACCACAGCTACTGATGAACCAATTCCCATACAAAAATAAAATAAAACATATAGTGACGCTAACATACAAGCTAACCAACCACCTTATTGATGTGCTATTCCTCTATACAAAGATATGGCTTACAGAAAGAAGAAAAGGAAGAGGGGGAAAAAAGGAACAATACAGTAGGAATAGAATTAAGTCATTAAACTAACAGAATCAATGAAGCACACTCTGAAACTTTTTGTTTAAGTCCAATGTCCTTTCAGTTCTGATTTCTAGCTTTCTTTTCAAGCAGGTAAATTGGTTTGCAGTTAGGGTCATTTGCCCCTGGTCTGCTGTGAAGGACAGGTCAGATCACTCTCCGTTCACCACTCTGGCCTATGTCTTTTTCAAACTTGTTTCTCCTGTTTCGGTGTTGTTACCTTGAATCGCCAGCAGGTGGTGCTATCTCAGCTGCTCGCCCCAGAGGGGGTGGGGCCAGACAGGAACCACTGAGACTGGAGATGGATGCCTGCCTCAGGGCACAGGCAGGGGACTCACAGCAGGCAGGACATTTCTGTCACGGGAGAGGTGGCAGCGATCCCAGCAGATCTTCCTGTAGGGGCTTCAAGGACTGAAGTCGTGGATCGCCTCCAGCCCGGGTGGTGCAATGTGCTAACGGCAGTGGCTGCGGCAGTTGTGGCTGCAGCGGCTGCGGCAGCAACGGTGATGGCGTCTGCGCTGCGGTGGCTGTCCAGTCTTCTGCGATGTCCCAGCAGTGAAAACAGCTGAGCTCCATGTGAAGAGCAGGCTGCAATTTTGGGGTCTGCAGCCCCTGGGGCGAGAGCCAGAGACCCACTACAGTTCTACTTTGCAGAGGGTTTCACAGACCAGGTTGCCCTGTCGCCATCTTGCTGGAAGTCCTCTCAAATTTTTTCATCTTTCACTATCTCAATAGCAGTTTGCACCCTACTATAAGAGAGGAAGCTGACATGGGACCTGATCACTTTAACTTTGAGGCACAATCTCCTCCATTTCTTATGTATGTTTGCACTGTGCTTTACACTGCATAAAGCTCCTCTGGATAAACATATAACTTTACATCTCTTCCTGTGCATCTCAGAAGTTCAATCTAGCTGTTAACACTATATTTCTATTCCCAGGACTCTGGATTTTTACTTTCCCCTTACATATTCTTTCTGTTCTCCTCTTGTATCTGTGTTGCTAGATATATTCCAAAATTTCAACCAAAGAAAGAGACAAGTATGACACTGGATAACAAGAATTGTAACATATACTGGATGTTGGTATGACCTCAACTAGATAGGACAATCATTGCTTCACTTTTTTCATATGGCTTTTGATATTAATTAACCAGTTTTATTATTCTTTCTTCTTCCAATCTTATTTGTATCCTCTTACAAATATTAAGAGATACACTTAACTTTCATGTTCTGAAATTATATGTATTTTCTCTTCAGGTCAATCAGTTTTCATAGGAATATTACCAATTCAATTTTTAAATACCCTTTTCTTTCTATCAGAGTCTCCAGTTCAATACAATCACCAATAAATCTTATACTATAAAAAATAGCAGTAGATATATTTGCTATTAATCTGTTAGCATTAAGCATCTATAAATAATACATTAATATTTCTCCATTGACTTCAGAAAAAAGGTGTCCCTTTTCCATATATTGTATATATTTCTAGGGAGTAGCTTTCCTGAGTTGAAGTAGTCTACATTCACGTCAACCATGTCCCTTACAACTGAGGATTTCCTAAGTAGTAAAAGAGTCTAGAAACTGCACTCAAGAAGTTACAAGACATTTTTTATTATTAAGGCATAATTGACAAACAAAAATTATATGTATTTATAGCATACAACATGATGTTTGATATATGTATATGTCGTGAAATTATTAAATCAAACTAATAAAAATATCCATTGTCTTACTTTCTTGGCATTTGAACGTGTGTGTTGAGAACTTTCAAGATCTACTGTCATATAAGTTTTCAACTCTGCAATACATTATTAACTATAGTCACCATGCTGTAAATAGATGTCTCAGAACTTATTCACCCTGTATAACTGAAACTTTGTGTCCTCTGACCAACATCTCTTCATTTCTACCACTTTCAGCCCATGAAGACCAAAATTCTCCTCTCTGCTTCTATAAATGCAATATTTTTAGATTCCACATGTAAGTCATTTCATGCAATATTTGTCTTTCTGTGCCTGACTTATTTCACCTAGTATAATGTCGTCCGGGTTTATCCATGTTACCACAAATGACGAGATTTTCAACTTTTTAGGGCTGACTAGTATTCCATTGTGTATATAAACCATATTTTCTTTTTTCATTCATACATTAAAGGACACTTAGGTTAATTCAATACCATGGAACAGCTGCTATCTCTTTGAGATACTGATTTCATTTACTTTGGGTATTTCTTTCTTTTTTTTATTTGCTGACTCTTTTTCTGAAGATAATGTAATTGTATCAAAGACTATCTTTAGAGAAACACAATTATTGTTGTTTGTTGGGTGCCAAGTACTGGCCTAAGAACTTTATATAAATAACAGACTTAATTCTCACAACAATTCTAATATATAGATGCCAACTATGAATGTTCTCCCCTAAAAGTTTTTAAAGACGAGGAAACTGAGGCACAGAGAATTAATTTGCCAAGGTGCCTTGGGCTGTGATCTGGCATTCCATGTTAATGTTTAGAATTTTAAAGTTGGAAATGAGATGATAGAAGAATGAAAGAGGAGAAAAGAGGAAATTTCTTAATGAAAAGAAATTGCTTGTTAAAGTTCATGAAAATCCCTGTAAGATTTTGATTGAAATTTTATTCATAGATTAATTTGGGGAAAAATATATATCTATTTACAACACTGAGTTTTAAAATCCTTTAATATAATATTTCTTACCAATTATTCCAAGCTTCAGTATTATTTTGTTGTTGTTAATGCTATTTTTGTTTTTTATCTATAAGATGCTATATTCTACACCATTTATGACCAATTTTTCTACTAACAGTAGGTCCTAGGTTTGAGATTGACAAATTTTCTCTAGAACCATTACACTCCTAATATCAACTTGCTTAGCTTTAGAGTATTTACAGTAAACAACAGAGCTTAGAACCAAACAGAATGGTTTCCAGGAAAGTCTTACATTTTTTTTGTCTGTGTTTTTGATGTCATATTTTTAAAAATCACTGCCCAGACCAATTTTAAGAATATTTTTCCTATGTTTTCTTCAAGTATTTTTACTGTTACAGGTCTAGTGTTTAAGTTTTTAATCTACTTTAAATTGATTTTTGTATGTGGTGTGAGATAAGTATGGTATAGAAAATTTTCAAAAACAGTCTAAATAAGTTTGAAAAAGAAAGCGAGGTCACCTTTAGATGCTTTCAAAACTATGATATTTAAGACTGTGGTTTTGACACAGTAGTAGACATATAAAACTAATGAAATATTGTAGAAAAAAGAAATAAACCCATGTAAATAAGAGAATGTGATATATGTAAAAGAAGGCATTCAACTAATAAGAAATGAATAGGCTATTTAATAAATTATGTTTGGACAATGGATCACATAAATAAATAAAGTTAGATCATTATACTATATACCAAAATTAAGTCTTGTTGACCATTTGAATTCATAGTAACAAAGAGTTTCTTAATCAAGATCCAGAACTGCACATCCCAAAATTAAAGAGTAGAAAAGTTAACTGCATCAAAATGATAAACACCTATAGAGCAGATTTTTGCATTAACAAAGCAAAAGTTACAGATTGAGAGAAGATATTTGCAGTGAATATAGCCAAAGTGAAAATTGTCAGAAATAAAATGGAGTCACTGTCAACCCCTGACAAATGGAGATAGGGAAGGTCATGAAGAAAAGATTCTCATTCATATATGCCTGATAATAAGACTATCATTAAAGACTGCAAAAAACCACAACCTTTCACAAAAGCCACTGCAATCTTACACAAAAAGAACTTCTGTGAGGATATATACCCAGTAACTTTCGTCCAAACTGGGGCTGATAACATCCTTGTTATTGACCCTTGTAACCAAGGATAATTATCCCAAAACAACTTAAGTAACTCTCCTCATTTTTCTTTTAAAAACCTTTGTCTTTCTTTACCTCCCTGAATATGCCCAGTATAGTCTCACTACAATACTGAATCGTGAATAAATTTCATTTTTTAAAGAATACCTCTCTCTGTGTGTCTGCTGTTTAGGTTGACAATAGCAGGAGATTAAAATTCCTCCAAATCCCACAAAGAATTTCCACAAGTTTCTGCGAAGAACAGAATTCCTATAAATTAATAATCTGATAGGAAAAACATGACAGGCTCTTGGAAGTAAATCTTGACTGTTTAATAAATATGTTCAATGACTCTTAATTTAGCCTCAGTAGTAACCAAAGGAATACAAATATGATACCATTGGCAAATATTTTAAAGTGAGACTATGTTGAGATGTTGGTGAATATCTAAAAAAACAAGTTAGTACAGCCGTTTTGGGAAGCAAATTTTCACTAAATTTGTTGCAAGTGTGCATACCTACAGCCCAGCAATAACAAATCCAAGAATATATTCTTAAGAAAATCTTGCAAGTGTGCGCAGAGTGATACACACAACAATGTCCGTTATAAGATGATCTATAATAGTGACTGTCTTCAGACAATTTAAATGACCAACATCAGTATGGTGGATAAATACATTGCTGTATATTCATAGAATGATATAGAAAAAATTTGATATGCCCTATGTATAGAGTAATTGTTAAGAGTCATAAGGAATAAGTAAACCTGTCTCTTGGCAGCTAAAATTGAGATAGCAATTTATCAGTTTGAGATAGCAAGATATCAATAGTAAGACAATTATACCCTCAATTTGCTGATCACATCTGCATTTGTGGTATTTGTGATATTTGCTCTTCCAAGGGCACCTGTTGGCATATCACTAAGTATAAAGCAAATATCAGATCAGCACTTCTGGATCTCTGATACAAATGCTCCAGCCCAAGGCGTGATTGCTAATTAGAGTTTAATTTTTGCATTGACTTCTGTGAACCTTGACTTCATTGTTTTTTAAAGTTCCAATTCATTATGTCCCTTATACTATCAAATGTTCTCTTTCCTAATGCAATTTAGCATAGACAATATATCTCCTGTTCACCAAAGCATTGCCCTGTAAGACTCTGTTGGCTGTATTGTTGGTTCTAATGTTGGAATAAGGAAATGCACTCATCAAGGAATATAAAAGACATTCCACTTACAGCCATTTCCTGACCTGGGAAAAAGCTTACATCACACTACTGACTCACATTCATTCCTAAATTTAGACATAGATAACCAGCTTTTTTTCATTGTGAACAAATTATCTTAAATATATATCAAATAACAGTAACAAAAATATTTTTCCAGGGTACTTCATGGATTCTCTCTCTCTCTCTCTCTCTCTCTCTCTCTCTCTCTTCCCTCCCCACCCCCTTCAGATGTAAGAAAAATACAGGTGTGACCCTTTCAACATTATAAGGACCTCAGGATAGATTTGCTTTATTCAATTTAGGTAGGTAGTTTTCTTCTTTATTCCTGAACAGTTCTATGTTTACCTGATCTAATGTCTCATCTTCTAGCAGCATATTATTTGCAAGGGTAATTCCATGGTTACAAGATAAGAAGTTATTGGTGTCCCTGGTCCCTGATCTCAGACCCATACTTTTTCTCAATCCATAGGACATTGTGACCTAGCCACTTGTCCCTGAGAGTTTTATTATTAACGCACATAATACCTTAGGACACAAAATTCTTGAACATCAGTGTCCTTGCTCAGCTTATCTGCATCAAGTATCTGGATCGACTGAGTATTAAAGTCTGATCTATAAGAGCAATGAGTCATAAAACCAAGAGACAGAGAAGAAAGGGGATTGCCATCCAATATCAGATTATGCCATAGATTTGCATACACTAAGAGTAGATGCTGGATCATATAATATCCTGAGCTTGGTCATTTTCAATTCTATTCAGAAATAAGGCAGTGCAGAGTAGAACTAGGACCCAGCTCCTGGGAAGTAGGTCTGGTGGGAACAAAACAGAGAGCAGCTTCTCTGGTTAACTGTTGGGTTTTAAGCCTTTATTTTTTAACTTTTAATTTTTTTTATTTTAAAGATGTGGAGTACAATTCAGGGTTAGGTATACAAATGTTCACTATGCAGGTACCCTTGTTGATGAGGTGTGCCCCTGCTTCCCCAGGTAGATTCCCACTACTGCCAATCCCACCTCCCTGTCTCCCTCCCAGCAGTTTCCTGCTACTGCCAATCCTTTTCTTAAGCATCAGTATACCCAAGATCCAAGCAGAAATTGATACAATCAGAAAGGGATTGATTTCTCTAAGAAGTTGTACTGCCCTTTTGCATCAAAAGAGTACATGATATGCTATTTGTATTAGTTAGGGAAAATTGGCATTAGCTGTGGTAATAAACAACTCTAATCTCAGTGGCTTGACACGTACAAAAAAGAAAGGCAGAAAGGAGGGGATACAGAGGGGGAAAGAAAGAAGAGAGAGAGAGATAAGGGAGGAAGGAGGAAAGAAGGAGGGAAGAAAGTGAGGAAGAAAGGGAAGGAGGGAGGGAAAGAGAAAGGAGGGAGAGAGAGAAGGAAAAAAAGAAAAGAAAAGAAAATTTATTTTTTGTTTCTGACAGTTTCATATAGGTCAAGCTCTCTCTTGAGAAGCTTTCCTTGAGAGAAAGACCCAGGGAGCCAGCCTTTTTCCACTGCGTCCTTCGGTTATCTTGATGTTCTGCTTTTCCAATTACATAAGTGTAGGAAAGAGAAGGAGCAAGAGAGTGCACAAGAGGATGCGTGAGTCAAGATCATATAAGTCATTAGGTCAGATCTTCAGGTAGTATACATCACTTTAGCTGACATTTTTTTCTCCATACCACACTCATACAGTCTCAATGTAACTGCAATTGTGGTTGTAAAATGTGTCTTTTCTGCGTGTCTAAGAGGAGGAAGTAAGATTTTTTAGTATCTAGCAAGACTCTGACACACTATCTTTTGTGAGACCCATAAGAATTTTTTCACATTGCTGATGCATGCTCCTGATAAACTGACCAGCAGCCTTCTCATTGTTTCTAGTCAGCAAAAAATCTGGAGGCTCAGCTGGGTTATATCTAGCTGTTGCTTGAAGTTTCAGCACACCCAGAGTTCTGAGGCCAATCCCAGTTCCTCTTAAGTTAATTTTAGAAATCTAGGTCACTAAATAAGTTATCAGCAAGAAGTCGTTTAATCCTTCTACTGCTGTGATCCTGTGCCCCAGTTTAAAACAATGGTCCCTGGAGACAGACTGCCTGGTTTGCTTTCTGGATTGTTACCTATATGACTTTGGGCAAGTTATTTCATTTTCTTTCTCTGTAACATTGGAATGATTACATACTTAACTCACCGGGGCTTTATAAGGAGTAAATTTGAAACTCTGGGAAAAACAGCATAGTTTCTAGTTTCTGAACCATTGTTATCATTATCATTGTCATCATCATCACCATTATCATCAATACTCGCCACTGTTGGATCACACAATAATTGGGTGCCTATTCCATTTCTCCAAAGCCCGAATGACTACTTGTATTGATCTTTGAGTAGGTCCAATAAAAATCACTCTATAGCTTTGGATAAGGGGACAAGGAGGGAGAGATGGTCTGGAGAGTGAGACCAGAAGAGCAATGATAGTGAGTAGAGCCTTTCAAAATGAAAGATCTTAAATTACTTAAGCCAAAAGCAAATGTACAAGAGTGGGTCAAGAGAAGATAGTTTAGCATCAAAACCAGTACTTATAGTTAGACTTCAATATACAAGGGCTCACTGATGAGCCTGTGTGGGTCAAAATTGGATAGAATTTAAAAAAAAATAACCTGTGGCCAAGTCAGGTCATGTATCCAAATATATATAAACACCACGACCTTATTCTTAAAGTGTGAGTGGGTGGAAGAAAAAATAAAAATAAAAGAAGAAGAGGAGTAGCTAGTAGGGGAGACAACAGCAGGCAGAAAAAGACTTTAACGGGATTAAAAATGATTTTGCTGAAGCTGCTTCCTTTTCATATTTGATGTGCTGGCTCTGGCTTCTGAAAATCTCTGCTTCCATCGGTCATTCCATTTTCTTCATGATTTAAGTTCCATCTTGCCCTTCATCTCAGTCTCTAAGAGGCTTGCCCTCTAAAACTGCTACTTCTTTCCTGGGTCCATGATCTTCCTAGACCTTGACATTTTTTTTCCTGCCATTTTGGATCCATCACCTCCTGATTCCAATCATCCACTGTTTCACTGTTGATTATGTACCACAATTTCTTTCCAATAGTCACTTTTTGATCTGTGACAGTGTTATTGTTCATCAGATCCCAGGCTTTCAGGGTCTGGTTAGTTTTATTTCTATTCAAGTTCTAAAATTCAGCCTCTGCTCATGTTTTAGAAATCTAAGGAAAACACAGCATATAAAATTGAAGTTATATCAAGAATCCAATCAATGACTAGGAGAACTTTTTCCTTTATAGAAGCTTGCTAGATTTAGTTTTATTTTGCGGTGGATTTGCTTTTAAATGCCCTGGCATCCCCAAAAAATAACTAGTGGAAATAATAAATATGTATTTGTTAAACAATAAGTATGTATTTATTTAAAACACTAAATACTTGTTTTCACAATTTGAATCAGTAGGTTTCAAACTAGTTTCAGGTTCTCTGTATAACATTTCCCATGTTCATTGTTGTGCTCAAAGCAAAAGCCAGTTCTCTCTTTAGGCAGTCTGGTAATCTGCCATTTAAAAGGAAATATTGCTATTTGAAGCATTTTGAGCAACTGAACTTTGTTCTCAAGGGCTTCTTCTACACATTTCTAACTTAAAGAATTAAGAGAATAATATTTGTTCTTTGCTTCCAGGTTAAAAGCAAAGTATATTTTCTTTGGGGGTGTGGAGACGGGAAGGGAACTAACTATTCAACAAGTTATTTCTCTGAGTAATTTTTTTTAATAAAGATTTTGAATTCTATATCATCTTTGCCATAGTTTATTAAATATTTTAATCTACCTAATTACAAATAAGACAAACTGCTTTGCTAAAAAATACCTATGTGTTTGCATATGACATCTCTCCTCTTTTCCTTCACATCACTGCCTACAAATCACTCTCCTCTTGTGAACTCTTAGCAGAGTCTAACATTGTAGTAAAATACATTTTCAGGATACTTAATAGGATGAGATATATTCCCAGCTGAATTTATATTACATTGAACTTTTACATTTTTCACTAAAAAAGAGTGAAATGCAGATTTCACTTACTAATCAGATTTCCTTACTAATCGGTATCATTAATTACTAAAGCACAAGCTACCCTTGTCTCTGATTATTTATATATAATTTTATTGTTAAAAAAAGCATTTATTTTTAAATTATAATTTTTAATTTAGGAATTCAAATGTGAGAATTCTTAGACTTTTCAATTAATTATTAGACCACAATATATGAGGAGGGACCCAAAAAACCCAGAATATATTTATGAAAAATTGTGTATTTATTTTTACATATTTAAACTTCAGCCACCTTCAAAGTACTCTCCGTTTGATGCAATACACCTATTGAGATGTTTTTTCCACTGGTCAAAACAGTTTTTGAACTCATCATTTGTGATATCTTTTAGTGCTTCCACCATTTTTTTGTTTGTTTTACCTCTACCACATCGGCAAAATGTTTCCCTTTGAGGACCTTTGTCGTCTGTGAAAACAAACAAAAAAAGTTGTGCAGCGTGAGATTGGGTGAATAGGGAGAATGGGACATGGGGGTCATGTTATTTTTGGTCAAAAACCGCTGAACACTTAGCACAGTGTGGGCATGTTGTTTGCGTAAATCATCTGTCAAGAAATAGGCAAATGCCTTGAAATCATCTAAAAAAAAAAATTCAAGCCAGGCTAGGAGGCTCAGCCTGTAACCCTGCGCCTTTGGAAGGCTGAGGTGAGTGGATTGCCTGAGCCCGCGGGTTCGCGACCGGCCTGGGCAGCGAGACCTCATCTCTACAACAAATCAAAAAAATCAGTCAGGCATGTTAGCGCATGCCTGCAGTTCCGGCTAATCGGAATGGTGAGGCGGAAGGATCGCCGGAGCCCAGCAGGTCGAGGCTGCGGTGGCCGGGAGCCGACACTGCACTCCAGTCTGGGCGACAGGGTGAGACTCCAACACAAACAACAACAACAACAAAAATTCACTGAAGCTGAACACAGCCTCTCACAACAACACTTTCTGGTACACTAATGCCGGATGGGTTCCTAGAATACTTAAGTAGAGGGGAAACCCTGTACAAGGGACCCGTCCTCCAAAAGTAATTCCAGTTTTTTGGGAGATTCCTCTTTGTACAGTTGTTATTCTCTAAAAATAAAGAAAAAATCTTAATCTTATATTAAAACTTAGTCTCCAACTTACTCTTCTAATGAAGAAAAGTCACTGTGTTCACTTTAATCTCTATTAACATATTTTTCTTTAAATAAATTAAATATATTTTTGCTTATGTATAGATACATTGTTGTAAAAAAGTAAAAATTAGTATTACCTCCAAAGACAGAAATTTGGCATTATCTATCAAAATTTAAAATTTCCACACCCTTTGAACCTATTTCACTTTGAGAAATTTTCCCTAAAGACACACTGACTCATGTTCCAGAATGTTCACCTGAGCAGAGTCTATAAGAGTAAAAGATCAGACACAACTTCAATGCTCATCAGTAAAATACTGGCTTAATATGTTTTGTTAAATGTATGCAACAGGATAAAATTGGCAATTAAACCTAACCTAAAATTCATTAAATAAATTAAATTCATTAAATAAATAACATTCATTAAACAAATTCAAGTACTTATTGTGTATCTACTATCTGCTAGGCACTATACTAAACATTAGAGATGAGTGCAATGAATAAAACAGCTGAAAATATTTGCTCTCACGTAATTAGCATTCTAGTTGGAGACCAGAGACAATAAACAAATACATGATGGTAATTAGCTCTTTTTTTTAAAGGAAGTAAGGCAGATAGGAAATGTGAAGTTTTCAGAAGTTATATTCATAATTAGGAAAGGTTTTCAGTACTAATACGGAATAATTTCTATTAAGTGAAAAAAAGAAGGTACATAACAGTATGTAAAACACACACACAAGAGTATTTGCTTATATAACATATCTCTGAAAGACACCAAGAAATTGATGATATCAGTTATCTCTACAGAGGAATTTTTGGGTGAACAGGGGTAAGAGGGAACACATCATTTTGTACTTTTTGAATTTTGTGCCTTGTAAATGTATTCTTTTTTTTTTAATTTTGAAGATGTGGAGTACAATTCAGGATTAGGTACACAAATGGTCATGGCACAATTAAAGTTTGGCTTCTCTTTGGTCCCCATTTCACCTGGTTTGAGATCAGGCACCCTTATTGATGAAGTGCCCCTCCCCCCGCAGTTTCCACTACTGCCAATCCCTTTCTTATAGTATTATGATAATTGTTCAGGATCCGCTTATGAATGAGAACATGTGGTGCTCAGTTCTTTGTTTCTGTGATAGATTATTGGGTATTATAGATTCTAAGTCCATCCAAGTTGCTGCAAAATTAATAATTCTGTCCTTCTTTATGGTTGCATATTATTCCATTGTGTACATGTACCACATTTTTAAAAATCCAGTCTACTTTTGATGAGCAACATGGTTGGTTCCATATTTTTGCTATTGTGTAATGAGTTTCAAGGTCATGTTTGTGGCAGAAACATTGGTACCTATATGAATTTAGCGCCAGGTTCATTTCTGTGTGCGTGCATCCAACTGTGATGAGCCTACGTACATCAAGTTAGTGGAGCCCCTTTGTACTGAAAATCTAAATAAAGTTGATGACAACCATAAACTAGAGGAATGGGTAGACCTGTGTAAAATTGACAAAGAGGGAAATCCCCCGTGGTTGGTTGCAGTCGTGTAGTAGTTAAGGACTATGGCAAAGAATCTCAGTCCAAGGATGTCATCAAAGAGTACTTCAAATACAAGAAATGAACAAATAAAAACTTTGACTCATGTTAAAAAGAAAAAGTAAATAGTTGACAGAAAAAGTAGATTTGAATTTTCATATACCTCAATGTCCTAATACCTCCAATGTCCTAAAAGTCTTGTGACATTCTTGGGAAATAGAAATGATTTACATTTTGGGGTAAATATTTATACTTATAAATATTTTAATGATATAAAAATAATTTCTTATTTTTTTCTCTCTCTCTTTTTGAAATTTGCTCTCCAGAATGACTTGACCTAGCCAGATTCCTGTTTCAGAAGCTATAAGGATAAGGTCAAAGGACAGGAATTAGGATGTTTTAAGTAATTCTTTTACAAATCCTTCATTGAACACCCAAAGTGACTTGAATCACATGACACATCTGAGGATTTGTGGAACTGACAAGTAGTATGAAAGTGAGTTTTTAGGAGCTACAGTAGGACTCAGGCCTCTCATAAACGAAAGCTCAGGAAACAGGAAATTCCCTTGACACTCCCACAGCAATTGCAGGCCGAGATTGCACTTCTTAGGCTTAAGAAATCAAGCAGTATTTGCATTTTGTTCCTTTTTTCTCCTTTTCTCTGAAAGTAATTTTCCCCCCTTTAATTTATCCGTTCTTGACTTTGTGATCTTCCGAGGCCTTGAATCTGTGATAGATTACTGGTGAGAATGAAATTCAGCTGAAACACTCTGCTTTGTGTCAGCCAGTTTGATATCTGATGTCTTTTGGCTTCACCATTTAACACTCCACTATTCCTGTGCTCCTGAATCCTGAGGCAAATGCTTTCACAGACTTATGAAAGTTTATTATATCTTGGATGCCATGCAAATTTCAGATAACATGATGAAGGTATTCCTTTCCCACTCCCTGCAGCAAGGACTAGGAATCATGGCTTACCAAGCTATTTTGCTGTTATGCTAGTAAAGCTCCTCAAATGCTCTTAAAGATAGGAAAGTATAACTCATTAATAACCAATATATGTTTAAACTTTTTGGTTTACGGAGCTTCACATATGACTTTTCTTTGGCTGTTTATGATTGTGCAAACAGAATCACAAAACTAAAGTCAAGAAGAAGCTTTACGTACCATTCAGTGCAAGTCTTTAGGCAAGTGAGCTGAAGTCTAGAGAACAGCACAACAATTTGTTCAAGACTCCACAGTAAGGAGTTGAGCTGGGGTAGAGCCAAGTGTCACATCTGGTCAGTCGCTTTCAGACACAGATCAATTCTCAGCCTCACTATGCATCTGCCCAGCTCTATTGCTTTCTTCTCACAGGAAATATAAGGTCCCTGGCTAGGTCTTTTGATCTTATGTGTCTGTGAATTACCTCATGCCATAACTTTGGTCATTTTTGCCTCTGTGGATTATCTACCCACTGATTGAGAAGTGTATAATAAAAAACAATACCACCATTTCCTGTGGTTCTAGTTGAGAATAAAAGTTGACTTGATTTATGTTTTCCCAAACATCAGCCATGATTCCCAGTCCTTGCTGCAGGGAGTGGAGAAGGAATACCTTCATCATATTATCTGAAACTTGCATGGTATCCAAGATATAATAAACTTTCATAAGTCTGTGAAAGCATTTGCCTCAGTGACAGTTGGATATGGTCTAAGGTTAGGGTCTTCAAAAGAAGACAATGAGATCTTCAAAAGAAGACAATGAGATAAAGATTTGTGTACAAATGGTTCAGTACAGAGGGGCTCTCAGGAGAAACCCATGAATAAACAAGAAAAACAGGGACAGAAGGAGAAGACAAGCAAGGGTATGATTTCAGGCCATCTCAGCCTTAGGCTCATCCTGTGGGGGAGCTCTGGCATCTAAATTATACCATAGGATTTGTTCGGCTTAGAGCAAGGTGGCTGATATTTCACAGTCTGTGTCTGTCTGACCTTAGTAAGAGCCATCCTTGAAGGCATGTAAGTCCCCAGAAAGGCTGGCTGGCTGTGAATGCAGGAGCATGGTGCCAGTAGCTCAATAACAGTCAGCCAACGAGAACCACAGGTGCCAGCATCTAGGAGTCTGCCACGTTAAAGCCAGAGGATGGGCACACAGAAACGATAGCAGATTCTGGGAAGAATTGCTGGGGTACTGACAGCACCTGCCTCAATTATAGCTACGTTATCAGGCCAAAATAGAATGAACAAAAATATGATCAATTACTGAAATTTGTTATCAAAAGCCAGATCTTTGCCTTCTATTTAGGACAAAGACTCAATACTACCATATATACATTTTTTTCTAAAATACATTTATTTCTAGGATACATTTATATACAAGCATATATATGTATGTGTGTGTGTATACTGGAGTTATATATAATTTGTTTAAAAATGTGTTCACATAAGTAAAACATTATTCTTTTTCACAGTCATAATATTTCATACCTGTAAAATTTCTCTCCAGGAATTTATTTTTCTCTCTTTAAATCTCATCAATTCATTCAGGGTTCTGATGACTTTACTAGAATATGTTTGAACATTTATTTTTCATACTTTCCAATTTATAAAAATAAATGGATAAAACGACCAGTTTTTTTAAAGTCAATCTTGCATCTGTCTACACTTTAGCATGTAGTTAAAATGTTTTCTACCTCCAAAAAAATTAAAATTAAACAAAGGAGTTAGGGCAGGCTTATTCAAATACTTACACATTGGAAGATCAAAGAATTGGAGAGATTCTCACTTCTTAACAGCTTTATCTTCATATTTTGCTCTTTTAATTTTGCCTATGTTATATCTCAGGGTTATCGATAATGAGAACAGAATAAGAGCAACAGATCATTTATGGCACAGTTTACTTATTTCTAATTTAAAACTTCAGACCCTCAAAATATGTAAATACCAAAAACAAAAAAGCCTTGTGAAAATATCACATTTACTTGGGGTATAGACACATGGATTAAATAGAAGGACAAGTTTATTTTGTCTGTGTTAAAAATTAAATAAACACAATATGACAATATTCATATATACTGGTCAAAAGCTCTGTTGGCAATTATATCTATTTGATTAAAAGATATGTACTAACAAACAGTTACTAAAGAATTAAATGTATTTTACTAGACCAATTATTTCAAAACAAAAGCCCTGTGAATGAAATATAATAGAAAGGAGTCTTATTTGGTTAAAAAGTTTGAGAACACATTCATCTGTTTCCTACACCATCTCTAGGGTTATTTAAGTGTCTAGAGATGATTATTAAGTCATTGGTAAAACTGGTTTCCAGATTTAAAATGAAGCAAAATTTCCTACAGACTTTTGCCAGTATGGCTAGCCATTTCACATCTTAATATTAGAGCTACCACACACTACTGCAAAGCATATACATTGTACAATGGTGCCGGGCTATGGGGTAAGTGTGGGCTAAAATTCACCCATGCCCAGGAACCAAGCTGTTACCCATAGGACTATAACTAGACAGGAGCTGTATTTCCCTAACTAGTAAATGGCACCACAGAAGCTAATGGCAATCCTGTGCATTTTCTTAGCATAAACAAATCTGACCAAATACTCTTCTCTGTGGGTTAAAAAGGTTAGCCATCAGCCTAGAGAGAAACACTATCAAGCATCTAGAAATCCAGTTACAATAATTTCAAAATTATTCCAAACTTGGTTTTAAGATGCCAAGAAAAAAATCTATGCAGCTTGACACACACACATACACATATACACATGCGCACAGATACGTGTGTGAAATATGCTTAGCTAGAGAACTCATTCAAATACAGGAAAAAATATATTATCATATGGGCCAAGTAGCTGATCTTAGTAGCCACATTGCAGGACAAGACATTTTGCCATATAAACTAGGAATACTCCCAGGGTCAAAGAAAAGAGAGAGAGAGAGAGAGAGAGAGAGAGAGAGAGTGTGTGTGTGTGTGTGTGTGTGTGTGTGTGTGTGTAATCAGCTCTTTTTATTTTTATTTTCAATTATCTTTTTTAAAATTTAAAGATATGGATTACAATTCAGGATTAGCTGTACAAATGATAATTATGCAGGTGTCCTTGTTGATGAGTGTGCTACCCTCCCCTGACAGTTTCCCACTACTGCCAATCCCTTTCTTATAGTATTATGATAGTTGTTCAAGGTCCACTTATGAGATACTTGGTTCTTTGCTTCTGTGATAGATCACTCAGTATTATAGTCTCAAAGTCCATCCAAGATGCTCTGAAGTTCATAATTCTGTTCTTTATGTCCGCGTAATATTCCATTATGTATTAGTACCTTTTTTTAATCCAGTCCTTTTTCGATGGGCAGCAGTTAGTTCCATGTTTTTGCTGTTGTGAATAATACTGCAATAAACATGCGTGTGCAGGTATCTTTTTCATAGAGTGATTTGAGTTCCTCCAGGTATAATCCCAGAAGGAGGATTGTGGGGTCATATGGAAGGTCAATTTTTAGATCTTTTAAGAATCACCAAACTGTTTTCCACAGAGGTTGTACTGGTTTACACTCCCACCAACAGTGTAAAAGTGTTCCTTTTTCTCCAGATCCTTTCCAGCATCTGTTGTTTTTTTTGAGTGGTTGATGACGGCCATTCTGACTGGAGTTAGATGATATCTCAGTGTGGTTTTAATTCGCATTTCTTTTATGACTAGTGAAGCTAGGCATTTTTTCATGTATCTGTTGGCTGTTCATATGTCTTCTTTTGAGAAGTGTGTATTCATATCTTTTGCCCACTTTGTAATGGTTTTTTTTCTTTTCAGCACATCTGAGTTCCTTGTAGATCTACATGTGAGTCCATGTACAATACACAGTTGTCAAATATCTTTTCCCAGTCTGTGGGCTGTCTCTCTACTCTCTTAATGGTTTCTTTGGCTTTGCAGAAGCTTGTCAGTTTGATGAGGTCCCACTTGTCTAACTTATGGCATGGGCACTTGGGGTTTTGATCAGGAATTGGTTGCCAATCCCATTTTCCATAAGGGTGTCTCCTGCATTTTCTAAGGTTCTTATTGTCTGAGGTCTTGCATTTAGGTCTTTATCCATTTAGAGTTGATTTTTGTTTATGGTAATAGGTAGGGGTCTTGTTTTAATCTTTTGCATGTGGTCAGTCAGTTTTCCCAGTACCATTTACTGAATAGGTCCTCCTCTCCCCAGCCTAGGAAGATGCCAAGATATTTCTTTGTGTGTGTGTGGGGGGGGGGTGGTTATTGTGAATGGGACTGCTTTTTATTTGGGTTTTTGTTTGTTTATTGTTGGTATAGTGGAATACAACTATCTTTTGCACATATATTTTATACCCTGAGACTTTGCCAAAGTCCTTTATCAGGGCAAGGAGGTTTTTGACAGATCCTCTTAGGCTTTTGAGATATAGAATTATGTTGTCTGCTAAGAAGGATAACTTGATTTCCTCTTTTCACACTTGAATACACCTGATCTCCATTTCTTGTATGATTGCTCTAGCTAGGAATCCCAAAACTATGTTGAACAGGAGAGATGTTGTCTTGTTCTGGTTTTCAGGAGAAATGGTTCCACTTTCTGTTTGTTTAACAGTATGTTGGCTGTGGGTTTCTCGTAAATGGCTCTACTATTTTGAGGCATGTTCCACCTATGTCTAGATGTTTGAGGATTTTTATCAAAAAGGGGTGCAGGATTTTATCAAATGTTTTTTTCACATCTAATGATATAATCATGTGGTTTTTGTTTTTACATCTGTTGATTTATTTAATTAACATGTATGGTCTTGCAGATGTTGAACCAGCCCTGCATCCTAGGGATGAAGCCTACTTGGTTATGGTGGATGATTTTTGAGATGTGTTGTTGGACCCAATTTGCTGGAATCTTGTTGAGAATTTTAGCATCCATGTTCATCAGGATATTGGCCTGCAGTTCTCTTTCTTTGTTGAATCTTTAACTGGTTTGGGTATCAATATAATATTAGCTTCATAAAATGATTTGGGGAGAGTTCCATCTTTCTCAATTGTCTGGAATATTTTCAATAGGATTGGTATTAGTTCCTCCTTGTATGATTTGTAGAATTCTACTGGAAAAACCATCTGGTGCATAGGTTTTTTTTTTTTTTTTTTTTGTAGATAGTTTTCTTATGACATAGTCAATTTCCCAGATTTGTTATTGGTCTATTTAGGGTATCGATTTCTTCTTGTTTCAACCCAGGGAAGTTGTGTGATGTCAGAAATTCCTCCATTTCCTTTAGGTTTTCAAGTTGGTTTCTATACAGTCGTACATAGTAATATCTGATAATCCTTTGTATTTCTTTGGGGTCAGTTGTGACTTGATCTTTTGCATTTCTGATTGTGTTTATTTTGGCTTCTTCTCTCTTTTTCTTGATCAGCCTAGCTAGGGGTCAATCAATCTTGTTCATCCTTCTAAAGAATCAGTTTTTTTGTTTTGTTGATTTTTTTTGTATTTTCTTTTTGTCTTCTACGCCCCAAATGTGGGCTTTTATTTTGGTGAGCTGGACTCTTCTGCTAAAGTTAGGGTTTGGGTGGTCAGCTTCCTAAGGTGATTTGTTAGGCTGTTAACTTGTGATCCTTCCATTTTCTTTATATGTGTTCATAGAGATATGAATTCCCCTAATATTACTGCTTTCATGGCATCCCAGAGATATTGGTAAGATGTTTCTTCATTTTCATTTGATTCCAGGAATCTATTTTTATTTCCTTGTTGACCTAGGAGTTAATATCATTCTGTTTAGTGTCCACATCTTTGAGGGTTTGGGGAGAACTTTGTTGGTGTTGATATTTCTTTTTATGACATTGTGGTTTGAGAAGGTGCATGGCAGTATTTCAAACTTATACAATTTATTTATGCTTGATTTATGCTGAGGATGTGGTCAATCTTAGTTCCATATGGTGATGAGTAGAACATATATTCCATGGTTGTTGGGTGGAGTGTTCTGAAGGTATCAATTAAGTCCATTTAGTCAAACATCATGTTGAGCTTCCAGATCTCCTTGTTGATGTTTTTTGTCTTGATTTTCTATCTAGGGTTAGGAGTAGGGTATTTAAGTCCCCAGTTATGATAGTGTTAGAGTCTTTTTTTTTTTTAGTTTACCTAGAAGTTGCTTTATGAAAGTTGGTGCTCCTATGTTGGGTGCATATAAGTTTAGGATACATTTCTTGTTGACGGACTGAACCTTTTATCATCCTGTGGTTACTTTCTATATCTTTTAAAATTTTTGATAGCTTTAAGGGGTATTTTGTCTGTTATTAAGATCATGACTCCTGCTTTCTTTCATGTTCTGTTTGCCTGAATGTTTTTTTCCATCCTCTTACTTTGAACCTATGAGTGTCCTTCCTGGTGAGGTGAGTCTCTTGCAGACAGCATATCGTTGCCTCGATATTTTATTCAGTTTGCCATTCTGTTTTCAGTGGTGCAGTTAGACAATTCACATTCAGGCTAATTATTGAGATATGAGAGTTTATCCCTGCCATGAGGTTCTTATAGAGTTTGTTGTTGCTGCTGCTGTTTGTTTGTTGTCTTTCTTTTGATTCTTTGGGTTGATTTATGTGTGTTGTCCAACATTTCCTGCATTCCTGGGAAGGGCACTATGGTTCTTTTTCTTCTTTCTTCTGTGTTTAATACTTTCTTAAGTATTTCTTGTAGAGTCTGGAGGCGGCAAAGTATTAGAGGTTGAATGTCTGAGAGGGATTTTAATCCTCCATCACTGATGAAGCTTAGCTTAGTTGGGTAGGTAATTCTTGTTTGAAATTGTTTATCTTTGAGAACTTTGAAGATTGGGCTCCAAGCTCTCCTTGCCTGAAGACTTTCTGTAGATAACTCTGCTACTATTCTAATTGGTCTTCCCTGGTAGGTAATCTGACCTTTCTTCTTGCTGCCTTTAGAATTTTTTTCTTTTGTACGTGCTTTGAGTAGGCAAATTACTATGTGTCTAGGAGTTACCATGTGTCATTTGTTGTCTTGCAGTGTTTCTCTGAATCTCTTGTGTTTGAAAGGTCATGTCACTGAAGAGATGAGGGAAGTTTTCTTGAATAATTTCATTGAATGTTTGTTCCAGGGTGGTCTCTGTCTCTTTATCTGTCTTAAGGAATCCGATTAATCTTAGATTCGATACCTCAAAATAGTAAGAACCATCTATGAGAAACCTAGAGCCACCATACTGCTAAACAGACAGAAATTGGAACAATTTCCCCTGAAAACCGGAAGAAGACAAGGATGCCCACTCTCACTCCTTGCTTTCAACATAGTTTTGGAAGTCCTAGCTAGAGCAATCAGACAAGAGAAGGAGATCAGCAGTATCTAAATAGGAAAAGAGGAAGCCAAGTTATCCCTTTTTGCAGAGGACATGATTCTATGCCTCGAAAACCCAAGAAAATCTGTCAAAACCCTCCTTGCACTGATAAAGGACTTTTTGAAAAGTCTCAGGGTATAAAATCGATGTGCAAAAGACAGTCGCATTTCTATACACCAACAACAAACAAGCAGAAACCCAAATAAAAGGTGTAATCCCATTCACAATTGCCAGAAAAAAAATCAAATACCTTGACTTCTTCCTAGCCAGCGATGTGAAAGACCTTTACAATGAAAACTGCAAAACACTGCTCAAAGAAATCAAAGATGACACAAACAAATGAAAAAATATTCCATGCTCGTGGATTGGAAGAATCAACATTGTTAAGATGTCAATCCTACCCAAGGCAATATACAGATTTAACGCAATATCTATTAAATTGCCAGCAGCATTCCTCTCAGACATGGAAACAACAATATAGGAATTAATATGGAAACATAAATGACCACGAATCGCCAAAATAATCCTCAGCAAAAAAGCAAACAAATAAAAAAACAAAGCAGGAGGTATCACATTCCCAGACTTTAAACTCTATTATAAAACTATAATAATCAAAACAGCCTAGTATTGGTACAAGAACAGGCATATAGACAAATGGAACAGGATAGAGATTCCATAAGCAAAACCTCAATTTTTCAACCAACTGATCTTCGACAAACCCTCCACCACTGACTGGGGAAAGGAGGACCTATTCCACAAATGGTGCTGGGAAAATTGGCTGACCACATGAAGAAGATTAAAACAAGATCCCTGCATATCACTATATGCAAAGATCAACTCCAAATGGATCAAAGACCTAAATATAAAACCTCAAACTATAAGAACCTTAGAAAATGCAGGAGATACCCTTATGGTAATTGGAACTGGCAACCAATTCCTGATCAAAACCCCAAGCGCCCATGCCATAAGAGATAAGCTAGATAAGTGGGACTTCATCAAACTGACAAGTATCTGCAAAGTCAAAGAAACCATCAAGAGAGCAGGGAGACAGCCCACAGACTGGGAAAAAATATTTGCCAACTGTATGTTCTACCAACATGTAGTGTGACAATGTGTAGAAAAGAAAAAACAAACAGCCCCACTATAAAGTGGGAAAAAGATATGAATAGACAGTTCTCAAAAGAAGACATACAAGCAGCCAACAGATACATGAAAAAATATCAGTCTCACTAGTCATCAAAGAAATGCAAATTAAAACGACACTGAGATACCACCTAACTCCAGTCAGGATGGCTATCATCAGTAACTCAAAAAACTACAGATGCTGGAGAGATGTGGTGAAAAGGGAACACTTTTACATTGTTGGTGGGAGTGCAAACTAGTACAGCCTCTGTGGAAAACATTGTAGCGATTTCTAAAAGATCTAAAAATTGACCTTCCATATGACCCCACAATCCCCCTACTGGGAATATACCAGAAGAATTCAAATCACTCTATAAAAAAGATACCTGCACATATATGTTTATCGCAACATTGTTCACAGTAGCAAGAACATGGACCCAACCGTACTGCACATCAAAAGAGGACTGGATAAAAAATAGTGGTACATATGCATGATGGAATGTTATGAAGCCATAAAGAAGAATAAAATCATGAACTTCACAGCAACCTGGATGGACTTAGAGTCTATGACACTGAGTGATCTTTCACAGAAACAAAGAACTGAGTATCACATGTTCTCACTCATAGGCGGACCTTGAACAAATATTGTAAAACTATAAGAAAATGATTGGCAGTAGTGGGAAACTGCTGAGAGGGGGTAGGGAAATGAGATTGACTGTAGTGAGAATCTGCCTGGGGAAGGGGGTGCACACCTCATTAACAAGGGTACCTGCATAATGAACATTTGTATACCTAACCTTGAATTGTACCCCACATCATTAAAATTAAAAAAAATTAAAAGAAAGAAGAAAAAAAAATCTTAGGTTTGGCCTCTTGATATAATTGCTCATCTCTTGGAGGTTTTGTTCTGTCTTTTTAAGCTTCTTCTTTATGTTTTTAACAGTTTGCGTTAGTTCCACATTTTGGTGCTCAAGTTCTGAGATTCTTTCTTCTGCTTGGTTAATTCTGCTTTTTATACTTATCAGTTTTTTTATTTATTTCATTCACTATATTCTTTATTGCTGTTATCTCAGTTGTCATCTCCTTAATTCTTTACTCTTGTCTCTTCTCATTTCTATTTATTCTTTCTATTACTATCTTGCTATCTGGATTTGTGGTTTGAGACTAGTCATCCTGAGGGCTCTTCACTGTTTGTGTTCCAAAGTCTGCATTCTCAGTGCTTGACCTCCCAGGTGTCCATGTGATACTCATAGTCTTCCTTTGGTTTTTCTTCAGTTGTATAGGTTTTCCTCCTCCTTTTTTTAAACCCAATTTAATTCTGTTGTTCAGTGATTGGGGGGTAGTTTTTATTTCTGTTTGCTCAAACTCCATTCTTCCTTATGTAGATCCTCTGACTTTGTCCAATTCTGAAGCTGGACTGGGTGCAGGGGGCTATGCTTTTTTGCAGTTTTGAGATTTATTTGAGGGGGAGCTGTAATTCAGAAACTATCTGCAGATCCCAGTATCTATTGACAGGTGTGTAGGTCCCCTGGATCCCACTTCCCACCTCCTTATAATCTGTCCAAACAGTGAGAGTATATGTTTGCCCCCCTGAAAACAAAATGAGGTAAGAAAAAGGAAAAGAATGGAAAAAGGAAGGAAGAAGACAAAGGGAAGATGGAGAGAAGAAGAGGGAAAACAGGCAAGTGTATCAAGTATCATATCAAGTATCGAATAAACAGAGAAACAAAGACAGAAAAAAGAAAAACATACATACAATCACACAGACAAACCCCTTTGTTGATGTACTGTCCCTCAAAAATACCCATACAAAAACAGAAAATTTTAAAAAAACATTAAAGTAACATAAACAGAGCAAGTATGAAAGCATAAACAAAAAGAAGAAAAAGACAAGACAAACAAGCAAATGAGCAAATAAAACACAACAAAACTCACTCTGTGGCTGTTTCTGTAAATCCAAGTTCTTTTTGACTCCACATTAAGTAGCGTCCCTGGTCTCCAGCCCCTCCCCTCTGCTCTCACCACAGGCTAATAGGATTGCTTTCAGTATGGGTCAGATGCCTCATGGACTACTGTGGGAGGAGGATGGATCAGATCTGGACTCACTCTACTTGATGCTGCTGTCAAGTCTCCTGCTCAAATCTGACGTGCCTGTGCCTATTCCAGCTTGGAGGAGGGGCTTCTGTCTTTCTAAGTCTACCGGGAAGATAACCTCTAGGTCCCAGGTTGGAAGCTGGGTGGAGCTGGGTGGGGCAATGAAGGTCTCTGTCTGGTCACTTGACAGAGAAAATGGTGCCAGTTGGTGTCTCCTCACTGGTGGTGGGGCTCCATTCCAGATTTCCATGATCTGCTTTCACCACCACTAGTGGGTCTGCTGTCACAGGTAATAGTGTAGGGCCAGGTGCCAGGTGGTGAGGAGCTGCTGTTCTCTGCTGCCTCCTCTCAGGAGAATCCCAAGAACAGCCAACAAACTGTGCACCAGGGGATCCAGTCTCAAGGCGGTGGGGGGGCGTGCTGCAGTCACCTCCAGAGGAGACCCCAGATTGCATGAACCCGAGTTTCCCCTCAGAGGAACTTTCATTCACTCACTGGCACACACCCACTCACGCAGAGAGTCTTTATGGACACTCACTTTTGTGCAGACTTTCACAGTCTGACCTGTTCCATGACCATTTTGCCTTGTTCCCCCAGATAGACTTTTTAGATTCTGTGATTTCCTTAGACATACTCTTTAAAAAAATAGTTTATATTTTATTTTATGTTAGTTGAGGGGTGAAAGTGAGGATTTATTACATAAGTAAGTTACCTGTAAGTGAAGTTTGGATTTCTAACTGGCCTTCTCTACCCCTGATAGTGGACTAGTTACCTAGTGTGTTGGCATATGACCCCTCCCTCTTCTTTCCCTTCCTACCCTAGCAGTGGGAGAGTCTGCCAATCCCACCTTTGTGCTCGTGTTACTAGTGATCAGGGATCACTTATGAGTGAGAACATGCAGTATTCAGTTCTTTGTTTCTGTGATAATTCACTTAGTATGATGGTCTCCAACTGCATCCAGTTTGCTGTAAATGCCATGATTTTGTTCTTTATGGCTGCATAATATTTTATCATGTATATGTACCACATTTTCTTTATTCAGTCCACTTTCAATGGGCATCTGATTTGGTTTCACGTCTTTGCTACTGTGAATAGTGTGGCAATAAACATACATGTGCAGGTGTCTTTTTGGAAGATCGATTTATGTTCCTCTACATATAGTCCCAGAAAAGGGATTGCTGGATCATGTGGAAGCTCAATTTTTAGTTCTTTGAGTAGTCACAACACTACTTTCCACAGAGATTGAACCAACTTATATTCACACCAACAGAGTAGAAGCATTCCCTTTTCTCTGCAGTTGCTCCAGCACCGGTTGTTGTTGACTTATTTATGATAGTCATCCTTACTGGAGTTAGGTGGTATCTCACTGTAGTTTTGATTTGCATTTCTCTAATGATTAGTGAGACTGAGCATTTTTTCATGTCTTTGTTGGCTGCTTGGATGTCTTCTTTTGAGAAGTGTCCTTAGACTCACTCTTAACAACTCCACTAGTATCTAATGTTGGGTTTTATGACCTAAACACAATTATCTCTTTAGGTTCCAAAATTAATCTAATCCAGGTATTTATGACTAGAGTTTTGTATTTATTAAATCCGATGTCACAATGTGTTTTTTTTACAAATAGATATAAATAATCTAATCCAAAAATATCCAAGCTATCCTCCCATGTCCTCAGGGAGTTTTTACAGCATCTGTAGTTTTAAAGCCTGGATGAGATGAGACTGCCAAATAGTACATCTTTTCATTTCCTTCTTTCTAATTTCTTTCCACTGCTTTATTTACTAGATTCTGCTCCAAAACTTAAAAACATTACACTTTGTAAAAATGCCCCACGTTTTCACCCAAAATTTTATTTTTCTTCTTTGATAGAAAAAAAAGACATTTTATTCTATTGATTGTTACTCTGTCTGCTAATGGAGAATCCTCCTAGGTTTAACTTTCTTTTCTGACCTGTATCCTTACTCTAATCCAAACAACAGTCATGAGATCTTTCAATTTCTCTCACTCTCCCCATACCCTGCTTAAACACAAAGATACATACACACACACTTTCACACTCACGCGGGGTGGGGGGCTAGAAAAGGAACTTGCTTTTCTCTCTGATACGCTTATCCCATTATTGCTCTTGCAAGGCAGGACCCAGGTATACAAAAGTGTTTTTAGAGAAAGACTTAGATAAAGAATACAATAATTCTATGAAGAAATAATCTAGAACCATGTGAAAATTCTGAGAAGGAAGTACTACAGGAAAGAAAAATAAATAATAAGAAATTGCCATCACTTACTATGTGCCTTGCACCAGGATGTCTCCCATAACACAATACAAAAATAATATAGGCACACACATAGGCATCTTGCATCTTGCCATCTACTTAGGGACAAAATGGAATACCATGAAAAATTGTTAGAGAATATTTTAGTGCTACTAAAAGTCAAAGCAGAATTCAGACATTCAATGCTTGCAGCAGTCAGGAAAATGAATGTGAAGGGGTTTGAACAGAGTCTTCAAATTAGTAAGATTTGGATGAGCGGAAGATTGAAGAAAGAGAATTCAGGCAAAGGATACAGCAAAAGCCAAGTCTAGAAGGAAGATTTGAAGAAAGTATATGGGGAAGGAAAAGGAGGTGGAGGGATACTAAAGCAACAGAAACAGAGAACATTCTAGAATATGAGGCTGCACTCTTCAGGCAGGAGAATGCTGTGCCCCATGACTGTATGCTTATTCATCTTACAGTTGAAATTAGAGTATTCACCTTTAAAACTACAGATTTACATATTATCTCAAATGTTCCTTGACAGAATGGTCCACTTCCAGAATTGTCTGCTATTGATAGTTACTCAGAAAAGCAGAGAGAAATATATCCATACCATGTAGATTTGTGTAAATACACTCTATAAACTTTGCACAACAATGAAATTGTCTGATGAGGCATTTCTCAGAACAAACAAAATTAAATATTATTTAATTCAGTCTTCATTTCAAAACAGAACTTTTCAAAAATGTAGACACTATTTTAAAAATACAAGCACAAAGCAATTATTATTCTTCTCTCTTCACCTGAAGGACAATGGCTATCCTGTGTAAGAACAGAAACAAATGTGCTTAGCATACTAACTATGCAGGCCACGAGTACCACTAGATCTCCTGAATATTAGAAGCCACATGCTTGAGCTAGATTACACCTGCAAAGCACAAGTCAAATCATAATGTTTTTGTATAGTAAGCTGGATACCCTTCATTCCTGAGGGATATCAGTGATAGACTCAATGGCCTAGTTTTGAAGGCCACCTTCAATGTGCCTATTAAAAGTAGAGCCCCACCCTTTGCTCTTTGAAAGTACAAATGCAGTTTCTGTCTCCACTGCTCAGTAATAGTCCCTCTGCTCTCTCAAAAACCATTCAACACTTATTCCCACTGTGCATCTTTCTGGAACTGATCCATGGACAAGGTGACATTTGCTCTGTATTAGACTTTAGGTTATTGACAATGATTTCTCTATCACGTGTGGACTTGAATAAAGTCACTGCATCTGAAAGATTGATGCTAATGATAACTATGGAGACGCTTGTTATTTGCTCTCTAGTCCTCTGATATTTGTGTTTCTGCTTTGATTTTTTTTGGTTCACTCTCAAAGCTAGATTTTCTTCGTGGTACCCTGCTTGGCAGGAGAATCTTGTCTGACCTGGTAATAGTGACACTGTGTTCTGGAAAAAACCTTTGCAGGGAGTTGAATCAAAGGAAGAGATTAATGCAATTCTCTGCAAAACCTGCCTCTATTGGAGCCAGGGCTGTTCCCTTCAGGGAACTTTCAGTAGAAATATGATCCCAGGCAGATGAGCACTGTGCTGCACGATGTTTATGCATGCCACCTACGGTGTGCGCAAAATCCAAGACTTGACACAACTTCATTCCAGTTCCAGATTACAGATGAAAACTGACAAACTCATAATCTGAGTAGAATAAACAGTACCCAGGTCAGGCTCGGTGGCTCATATCTATTATTCCAGCACTTTGGGAAGCCAAGGTGGGAGGATTGCTTAAGTCCAGGAGTTTGAGAGCAGTCTAGACCAGCAGCATAGCAAGACCTCATCTCTACAAAAAATATGTTAAAAATGCAGACTTTGTCTCTACAAAGAAAAATTAAAAATTAGGCCAGGCATGATGGTGCATGCCTGTAGTCTCAGCTACTTGGAAGGAAGAGGCAGGAGGATTGCCTGAGCTCTGAAAGTCAAGCGGTGATAGTGTCACTGTACTCCAGCCTGAGCAACAAAGCAGGACTCCAACTCAGAAAATAAATGCATAAATAAATAAACATGCATATAAATAAATAAATAAGCAATACTCATCTTTGCTGTTTTTACAATTGCTGTAATTACAATTACAAATACACTCCTTAATGAGAAGGGTTTGTTCTGAGAAATGCCTCATCACACAATTTCATTGTTGTGCAAAGTTTATAAGAGTGTATTTACACAAATCTACATGGTATAGCCTACAACACGTGTAGGCTGACTAGTATAGCCTATTGTTCCTGGGCTACAAGCCTATCATGTTACTATACTGAATACTGTAGGCAACTATAATACAACAGTAAGTATCTGTACACTAAACATACCTAAACATAGAAAAAATACAGTAAAAATATGATATAATCTTATAGGACCACCATAATACATGTGGTTGTTGCCCTAAAACATTGTTGTGTGGTGCATGACTGTACTTCAAATTTAAAGATGACTTTCATTTATCTCTCCTAGAAAAGTAATGATTTTTAAAATGTGCTGATTTTATAGTAGTTTTTACCAATCGTGCCTGAATTATCAACAAAGTAGAATTAAAGTGATATGTAAAAGACATTGTTTTATGAGATCAATGGAAAGTGGAGAGGACTGAGAAGTCACTACTGTGAGCTACAGAGTAGAGAGTCCTAGATGTGATAATAGTAGCAAAGAAGAAATAAAGAAACACATCATTCAAGGTTCTTTCTTCTGGTTGGGTTTGGAAGGACAGGGTACTGGAAGACTGGAGAAGACAGAGGCTAGGATATTCCTTTCCTGACTCCATCTGCTTTTGAGGTTGTAGCCTTGGTGGTGGTTGCATACCTCCCTATATATCTCTGACTGGAACCCCTACAGGGCAGCCCACATGCTGAGCCATAGCACTCTTTGGGTTCTGGTAGCTCTATTCCTTCACCTCCTCTTTCAAACCAAGAGTTGTTAAAAGCTTTCCATTATTGTTGTTTCCTGGGTGCCTCATCATTACTTGTTTATTTGAAACTCTGAGAGTAGTCCTGTCATTGCAATCTCTTTATTTGGACCAGCTGGGGTAAGTTCTGCCATTAGCTTGACTGACAAGCTCTCCGAGTGTGCTAGAGCTTCAAGGCATCTTAGAGTATGGAATGAATATCTTCATCTTGAAAACAAGGGAACCAGGATTCTGAGAACTGACTGGTCCAAGGTCTCATGATCAGCAATGAAATTAGCTGAAATAGGCCTAAACGTCAGATCTCTTGACACGGCCTGGTTCTCAATGTCTTCTACAGTACCAGATCAGTTCCCATGTGATTGGTTTATAGAAAAGGGAGAATAAACTTAAGTACGTAAATCATATTGCAATATGCATTTTATGTATACATTAATTTTGTATTTATTGATATGCACAAAGAATATATACAAATGTATATGTTGTGCAAGATACATGGTCACTCAGGACACAGAACAAAAGGTTTTGTTATTGATAATTTTTGCACTGCTAATGCTACATTTCAGCATTCTTTTTCTACTCCAAATATATCACTTTTTAAAATGACTCAAACATCTCAATTATCACAGATTCCAATTTAATAACATGTGTAGCAAAATACTTTAAAATTTAGTGATGTGCCATTTGAATAAAAATTAAAGCAGAGGAAGAAATTGTTTTCTTCAATGAACTCAAAAATGACTAAAGTCAGAAAGCCTGAGTTCTAGCCCAGACCCATCACTAACGCAATAGCTTCTTTCTCTGAATGTCAGCTTATAGAGCTCTAAATAAAAAGAGAATGCAGATAAGTTCCTATCTCCTATCTCCCATCTCTACTGCTTAATCATTCTGTGAGAGGAGAAATTGATTCAAGAAACCCCCTCTCAAGTCCTGTTATTAATAAATACAAAAAGAAATTTCAAATAAAATTCTTGTCTTGCCTTTCATATTATTTTAATCAATTTTATTTTTTAGATTAGAAAATATAGTTTATTTAAAAGGTAAATTAGAGAAAGAGTGAGAAAGAAAGAGGAGATTCAGCTCCCCAAGGAAGGGAAGGGGGCCAAAGCCAGGAAGCATGGTGACAGTCATAACTCAAAGAGCACATGGCCACACCAGAGTCTAGTAAGGCAACGGCCAATTTTATTTTAAGTACTAGTTCCACCAATGCTGAAGTTTTGGGGTAGTATAATTCAGAAAATAGAATTCTGGCAACTTTTAGCCATGCTACATAATTGTAGAACAGTTGTTTTTAATGTTCTTTGGTCATTGACTACTTTAAGAGTCTTCTAAGGGTAGTCTACAATATTGGGGTCCACAAACCATGCCATCTATGCATTCATCATTAAAATTTTTTCCAGCATACAAATAATTATATGTTTTGTAACCAAATTTTCATTTTCCTATGTTGCTGCAGTGGTCTTTTCTTGTAACTAGGAAATATTTAACATAGACTTCATTGTGAAAATAGGGATTAAGTCCTAGGTTTTATTTATTTATTTTTTTATTGTAAAGATGTTGGGTATAATTCAGGATTATGTATACAAGTAGTCATTGCACAGGTAAAGTTTGAGCCTCCCTTTGGTTCCCACTTCACCTGGTTTGAGAACAGGTACCTGTATTTATGTTATGTGCCCCCTCATCCCAGTTTTTTTAATCCCTTCCTGAGTGACCTTGACCAAGTTATTGAATTCCTGTGTTTCAGCTTCCTCATCTTTAAACAGAGTGAACATTTTGTTATTATGAGATAAAATAAGATGCAATATAGAAAACTGCTCTATATACAGTAAATGATTTCTCTAAATTGGTTACTGTTTTTCTAGCATGTCTGACCAAGGAGGTGCTCAATAATTATTTGAACAATGAATACAGTAGATGTTTGAATGGATAAAATGGATGACCCTTTTCCTCCAAATTCTCTTTTGAGATTAGATTGTCACCATGAGAGCTTATGTTTACTGACATAGGTCTTCTACGTTGGAGAGTTGTTCATTATCTTAGTTACTTCTCTGTCAAAAAGTTATGTTGAAAATAATAAATTGCTGTGCAGTACTACAAATCAATTTTTTAAATATTGAAAGCTGTAGCTGGAATTCTTTGGGTCAACAATTAAGAATAATTTAACAATTTATTGTCATGAAAGTACCTTACAGAGACACACAGTAACCACTTTCTCTCCTTTCTTCTCTTCCCTGGAGAAGTTCACAGTTTAATGAATGCATTGGTCAAATTAGGCTAACATATACTGTGGTAAAAAATAATGTTAAAGTCTCAGTGTCTTGAAGTAACTAAAGTTTATTTTTTACTCATGCTCTATGTTCTTTGCAGGTCTCTTAGGAGCTGTGTAATTTGTAATCAATTATAGGCCCAGGATGATAGAACAGATATCATCTCAAGCATTTCTAGTTTTGTCCCAGGGGGATATAGTTCTAGAGGGTCTCAGCAATTAGATCCAGAAATAGCATACATCTCATCAGCTCACAACTCCTTAGTCAGAACTAGTCACATGGCCAACCACAGTGGCCTAGGAAGTGCAATCTTACCATATCCCCAGAATTCAGAGAGTCAGAAATACTTGACAAGTTGGCCAATGGACTGCCATAGTAGAGGCATAAACTATGATTGATTTAGAAGATCTCAGCCTACTCTTAACTCATTCAACCACTCCAAGCTAAGCAAAATCGTCCCTCAGTTTATTTTGAAAAAAAAAGAAAAGCAAGAGATTGAAGAGAAATATGGTTGGGAAAAGAAGAGGAATAAGATAGAAGAGAGGTATAGACAAGAAAAGGCAGGAAGAAAATCAACAAGGTAGGAAGGAGAAAAAAAATAATAAAATAACTATGCCAGAATATTTGTCATCCAATGAGAAGGTACAGGTAATTATAGCATTTCTAGAGACATAAATCTCTCTTAGAAATGTCCAGAATCATTAAAGTTTTTAGAAGACCTTTTCTGTTCACTGTTTCCTAATCAAATAATAGCTGCAGAAATTAATATTCAAGCATTTAACTGTTTTCAAATGTATTTCACTGACATCATCCTGCAGGATTGTTATATCATCCCCATTTTATAAACACCCAACCTAAGATCCTGAGGAATTTAATGAGAAGCTATTCCACTGGTGAATACTTCAGTGGAGAGTTGGGTCATGTGGTGAACTGTAGGTGGTATAAAAGGAAGAGAGTAGAATGAAAAAAAATAAAGGGGAGAGAATACGGTCCCAAGGAAAAAAATCCAGGAATGAGAAGGCTTTGACTCCTTAGACTGGTTTTACAAGGTGGAAGAGAGCTTTTGGTTTGTGAGTTATTCTGGGCTCTTTTGCCTCTTGCACTTTAGATGACATTCTAAATAATTTCAAATCCATAAAAATAATCAGAGAAAGTGGTCAACAATGGTGAGGTATGAATCAAAATTTCCCAGGACTTGTTCAGAATACAAGGCACAGGAAAGTCAGCTGTGGTCGAGCCACCAGTGCCAGCATCCTGCTGGGTGAACCCTGAGAGCCAAGGTGTCACAGAGGGATTTCAATTTGCAGCCAAGAGCAGCAGATGGCACATGCTGGACATAGCTGCCTGTTAACCTGGGGCTCTACCCATAAATAATAGCTTGGCAGTGTTCACTGTTACCCCTAGATTCAGCTATTCTAGGCAGATCCAGGAAGCTCCCAAATCAGAAAAACATTAAATTAGGTTCAGTAGTTTGCCCAGTGTATAGAAGATACATAATCTCTCTATGTGTGTTTTCTAAATCTGTATTTTATTTGTATATTTCTACTTTTCCTTAAAAGAGTAGGTCGAGGCTGCGGTGACCGGGAGTGTCCACTGCACTCCAGTCTGGGCGACAGAGTGAGACTCCAACTCAAAAAAAAAAAAAAAGTATTTTGTAGTGTTGCCTTGTAATGTTCAAATTGTTAAGTGTTTATTTACTTAAAGTATTATTTTGAAGGAGAGATTTCAAATTTTTATTGGGAGGAAGAAAAGTTTTCCTGGGAAGAAGTTGTTGGCAGCTAGTCCCTTGACAAGCTTCTGAAGAGCCAATCAGTGCATGTAATTTTAAAAGCTGAAAAACTCATGATGATTTTATGGGTTCATTAACCTTATAGCATTGTTGATGTGTTCTCACAGAATTCTGGGAGTGAATGGAGAGGGTGGAAAGGGTGTTCCTGTAAGTGTCCTGCTGGGAAAATCTCTGTGAATATTTCTTCTTAAATTGTGTTAATAATTCAGCCATGGGCAGAACCCAGAAATGTTGGCGCAGCACGTGGAAGAAGTCCCTATCCATCTCTTCTCCGGAGCCCATCCCCATCCCTGTGGCTCCTGCTGAATCCCTGGTCTCAGACTGGCAATACCTGCATGTGGCTGTCAGAGGAATCACACTTTTCCCAGCCACCTGGAGCACCACCAACAGGACTGCTATCTGCTACTGGGTGCAGGAAAGGTTCTCTGCCTACAGCAGTGAAGTACAAATTCTCTGAAGATTCCATGGTCAAATTTTCATGGAGCACATCAACTTGGGGACAAGGTTTCTTAAATTCTCTGCTCACCTCCCATTAGTGTGTACCGGGAAAGGAGCAGATGAATGGATATTCAAAATGTCATTGTCATATTCTGGCCAGATTCCTCACAATCTTGAGACAATAAAGAGTAGACAACCTGAGCCCGCGGGTTCGAGACCCGCCTGGGCAGCGAGACCTCACCTCTACAAAAAATCAGCCGGGCGTGGTAGCGCGCGCCTGTAATTCCGGCTACTCGGAAGGCGGAGGCGGAAGGATTGCCGGAGCCCAGCAGGCGAGGCTGCGGTGGCCGGAAGCGGCCACTTGCACTCCAGTCTGGGCGACAGAGTGAGACTCCAACTCAAAAAAAAAAAAAAAAAAGAGTAGACAAGAGTGTTCTCTGAACCTTAATAATATGTGGTGACTTTATATGGGCCTGGAACTCAAAGTAGGCGCACATATTTAAGTTGGTGCCAGACACAAACAGATATAGATAGATAGATAAATAGATAGATAGATAGATAGATAGATAGATAGATAGATAGATAGATAGATAGATAGATAGATAGATAGATAGATAGACAGACAGATAGATTAGGTAGTAAAATACATAAGAACATTGTTACCCAAAATGTGGTCCTGGCAGCAGCAGCAAGAGCATCACCCAACAGCATGTTGGAAATGCAGGATCTGAAGCCCTAACCCAGATTTATGAAATTAGAATCTATATTTTGCTACAACCCCAGGTGCTTCATGCATACATGAAAGTTTGAGAAGCAATACTCTGAGATACTCATATGTCCTTTGGAATTATGGGATGATTGAAAGGACAAAAGATTTAAAATCAAAAGATGGGCTCAAATACTCAGTGATGATATAAATATAGTTAAAGATAAGTTTCCTAGGTGAGGGAGAGAAGGGAAAACAAAATAAAAGCAGCAGAAATGAGGTCTTGGGCATCTCTCAATCACTCTCGGAGTCAGTACCTCCTGTGGAGGTACTGATTAAATTTTCTCAAAATTTACTACTGTGGTCCTAATTTAATTTAATTTAATTTAACAAACGCTTATATAGCACTTACTATGTGCCAGGAAGAGATCTCAGCACTTTACAAATATTAACTCATAAATTGTTGTTACAAGTCTAGGAGGCAGGTAATGGTATGATACCCATTTTACAGAGGAAGGAACTGAGACGCAGGAGGGTTGAATAAGACATACTCACAGAGTCAGGAAAGGCAAAACCAGGATTCAAACCATGGAAGTCTGATTAAATCTGGGTCTTAAACAAGGTCAATTACTTCCCAAATGACAGAGAATTGAAACCTGCATCTACGCCTTCTGAGTGTGACTTCTTTTTTAAGACTCATGGTATATATGTAAAAATTGGTGACACTTTTACTTTTTACTTAATGTATCAATGCCTACTATAACACAGAAATGATTCTTTGATTTCCCTTATGTTAGATAAAACTCATGTTTCTAAGCTCTTGCTTCACATATCTACTGTGCTGTGGGTGACCCTGTATGAGAAGCACAGACTTAAAACTTTCCCAAGGACCATCTGCAGCCAACTACAGCCACATAGCCAAGACTTAGGCCAAGAACATAACACCCTGAAGGCTCTCCTAGGCTGAAGAAAAGATTGCCAAACCACAACTTCCATTTGAAATCATAGTTCAGTTAGAATCTAGCTAAGTTTAAGTGCAATCTGGTGGAGCTGTTCCTAACTTGAAGAAGCTTGTGAAAGAAATTCTAGGTTGACGCTTTGTTTTTATTGTTAATTAAATAAACTGTTACTTTAGACCTCCAGTATTCTTGAAAATCATTCTTGCTGGTTACTGCTTTCAAACGCAAAAATATAAGTTTATACATTATGACACCACCCATTCAGATGACACTTTACCATTAATTCAGTTAATTAATTTGAACCTCAGACGTATGCAAAAATAATGTCCATTGTCAAAGATTTCAGACCTTAAGGAAAATTCTCATATAGAAAAATGTATGTATTTTTTTCTTATAAATATAGGCATAATGAAACAGTTGTACTTCCACTGTAAGCACTAGGCACAGCTAAGCATATTGCAATTTGTTAGTCAATATCAGAAAAAACTGAAGATCAGGAAGATACTACAGGAAGAGTAAGACTGATGGGTGAATCCATTTCTACAAATTTGAATCCTTTGGCCTTATATATGTGGAAGTAAAATCAGAATCTAGCCCATTCGTAAAATACAGCCTGCCCAAAGATGAAGGTACTGAATGTGTAAGATGATGAAGTCCTGAGAAGAAAAGGAAAAGGAAAAAAGATCTTGCTTCATGCAGACAAACTGAAGCAACCTCAGTCTGGCAGTAAAGCACATGGACTCAAGCTTCAGCCAGCCTGACTGGGGACTGATTTCCCCATATACTAGGTTTGACTTCTAAGGGTTGTTTGAAAATTAAGCAGGAAATATATATAAAACATTAAGGACAAATTCTGACCCAGGTAGGGTTGAGTTAATGTTCCTTCCATGGCTGTGTGACATTGTCTGGATTTACAATACAGTGCTTTTTTTATTTTCCAGCCACTCATACATACAAGCCCTTAACAAAAGACTGATTAATTCACCCTCATGAAGTTCACTAGGAAGCCAGCTTGACAAGGAGAAGCCTCAGGTAACAATTTTATGCCACGTAACATGGGTTTAAAGCATCCATGGAGAGATTACAGTAAAGAAATGTGACCACTGACTGGGAATGCTTAATGAATATTCCCTTTATTGAATCACTGAATATTTACTTTGTACCATGTTCATACCAGCTTGCTACTGTCTATAGAGGATACACAGATTCATGATTCCTGATTTCTGATTTCTAAGACCTAATGACCTTGGGAAAATAAAACACATTTTAAAAATAAATGCCAACTGCTAGAAGTATATGGCTATGAAAATTTCAAAGGTAAGATTTCATTCAGTGAGGCCAGTAGGAACATCTTCAAAGAAAGACACAATTGAGCTGAACTGAGTTTCCCAATAAAGGAACCCAGACCTCACATGGCCCTGTCAGCCTGCACAGGGTTTGGCTGCTACCACTCTGACCTCATCTGGAATCATGCTTACTGCACTGGTGCTGCTCTTACCTCTCTGTCCTTCTTTCTGTGTCTGGTATCTTCCAAGCTTGCTCTGCTCCAGATCCTCTATACTTGACATCATTCTTCCTGGATTATTTTGCCCCAAGTGATTGAAATGAGTTTCTTTTAGTCAGAACTCAGCCCAAGTGTCTTCTTAATTCTCTCCCCTCTTTCTCTACCAGTTGGCTTTCTTTGCTTCCTCACAGTTTCTACTCATCACTGAACTTCCAGCTTGTGGTTGGATTTGGTTTGAGACAGCAATTTGACACAGTTCTCCCTCCATTTTTAAACTGACATAACAACCTTCACATCTCTTGGCTTAAATTCTCAACATCAGACTAGGTTCCTAGGTGTGCTTCCCTGGTCCATTTATTTTTTAAAAGTCTATATCGGCCGGGCTCAGTGGTTTAACCTGTAATCCCAGCACTTTGAGAGGCTGAGACGAATGGATTGCCTGAGCCCATGGGTTCGAGACTAGCCCAGGCAACTTGGTGAGATCTCGTTTCTACAATAAAATCAAAAATTAGTCGGGCGTGGTAGCATGCATCTGTAGTTCTGTCTACTTGGAAGGCTGAGGTAGAAGGATCACTGGAACCCAGTAGGTTGACACTGGGGTGGCCATGAGTGCGCCACTGCATTCCAACCTGGAAGACAGAGTGTGACTCCAACTCAAAAAAAGAAAAGTCTATATTAGTCCAACCCCCAGGGCATGGACCTGTACTGCACAGCAGGAGGTGAGTAGATGGCAAGCTAGCGAAGCTTCATCTCTATTAACAGTCACTCCCTATGGCTTGCATTACCATCTGAGTTCTGCTTCCTGTCACATCAGTGGGAACATTAGATTCTCATAGGATTGCAACCTATTGTGAACTGTGCACACAAAGTGTCTAGGTTGCACACTCCTTATGAGATTCTAATGTCTGATGATCTGAGGTGGAGCTGAGGCAATGATTCTCACACTGAGGAGGAGCTACAAATACAGATTAACATTAATAGTAAGGGTTGACCATACATCTCAATCTCCATCTGTGGAAAAATTTTCTTCCATGAAATTGACCCTGATGCCAAAAAGTTTGGGGGCTGCTGGTCTATATAGAAGGAGGAGATAGATCTTGTTCAATACTCTTGTCTACCGAAATATTTTTCTGACATTATTATTATATTATTTTATTAATTCCATTAGTTTTAAAGTGTATTCCTTTAGGTTTCTAAATATTCAAGTGAATTACCTAAAATAATAACAATTTTTTTCTTTATCTTTCACCTTCTTAATCAACAAATTGAAGGATAAGTGATAATATTGTGCTCTTGGATTTGTTGTGATGCTTAAATGAATTATACTTATAAAGTGCTTAAGCCAGCACTTAGCACAAAGCAATAAATAAATAAATATTGCTTATTGTTATTATCAGTATTATTCATTTTCATGGTAGAGCTTTTTGAAGGACTTTTAAATTTGGAATGAGATGTGGAAGACTGGTGGAGCAAGTATACCAGGAGGAAGAAATGATCAGAAATGTAAAAATATAAGACATGAGCACCTTTAAAAATGTTACATTATAAGCAGGTACACACTGAAGACATGTTAAATATAAAAACTGATTTCATATATTTCCAAAGCAATATTGCTCGGGAAAATATCTGCTTCCTTTCCTACCTTCTTTTGACCACTGAGGTCAACATGTTCTAAGTACCTGTTATATTCCAGGCCTTCGTTTATGTGATAAGCATCTTAGATTAGGCTCTCCGGGAAGTGTACTCTGAGTTAGAATACGAGTGCAAATAGTTTGCCTTTGAGTGATTCCAAGAAGCACCATCAGGGAAGGAAACGAGATAAAGAAAGGAAGTTAATAAAAAGGGTGTTATTTCTTTTTATTAGTGCTCAACCCACAAAGGATACTGGGAGTCAGTACAGATCATGTCTCAGAGTCATTTCAACCAAGGGGCAAGGTTACTGCTTCTGGGATGTGTTACCCCCTTGACACTTCTAGCCTATCTAGCATCTATTCTAGCAGACTCCAGTCACCAGAGAAAGCCATTAGGCCAAGAGTGCATGGTGCTGGTAATTGGAAGTTCTCACATGGGCCCTGCAAAGAAGATATGTAGAGGGCAATTATAGCATCTCCTGCAATAGGGATTTGAAGATCATTGCTATCTTCAAGACACTCCTTAGCTCTATAGAAACATTAAAAAGAAAATAATCTATGAAGTACTCCATGCATGTGGTATACTCTTCTGCAGAGTACTTAATAAATTGTCTAAATGTTTTTATACACTTACAATCAAAAAGTGAACCATGACAAATAGCTGTTTGCACAGGTTCCTAAGAATCTGTGGGCCAGGATTATATAAAGTTTGTTGAGATGAAGCTTATCATATTGTGGATTCTTAACAATTAGCTGTCTACTGTAGTTCTTTTGATGGTTAAGTTAAAAGAGATAAAAGAAGGCATAAAATAGCTGAAACAGTGCCTAGCACATGTAAGCATTCAGTACGTGCTTGTAAAATATAAACTCCATCTATATTTATGATTAAAATGATAAAATAGTAAAAATAAAAAATAATGCATCACTATGTATGGTAGATTGTATTGTTACTCAAAAATAATCTCCTGATACATCATAATAAGAATTCTACTTCAACCTTGACTGTGTGATTGCTTTGGTCAATAAAATTTGAGTGGAGTTTACATGAAATACTTTCCAAATGGTTTAAGGAAAATCATTTGTTCTGCAGTTGTGTTTTTCTCTGCACTTCAAGATTCACATGTGCCAGGTAAATGCTACTCTTCCATTCTAGGTCTCAGAGTGAAGACAAAATAGGGCATTGTGCTAACCCAGGATAAACAGGTAATATGAGCAATACATAAATCTCTGTTCCTAAAAACTACTAAAATGTGAGGGCTGTTTATTTTTGCAGCATACCTCAGTCTCAACTGACTGGATAGATCATGAATGAAAAAGCCATGTTCACACATGTAAATACATATTCTAAATTATCTACATATACAGGATAGTTAGAGATCAGCTAGTCAAATTAGTAGGTTATAATATTCCTAGGGAAGGAAAAAACAAAAAATATTTAAGTAGCTCTAGGCATATTTTAAGTGATACTTCTCAAAATTATCTATCCCCATGCCCCATATTTAGAAAAATTCATTCTTTAATATGTTAAATAAAACTTGCAAATGAAAAAAATTTTTAAAAATTCAAAACAATATCCTAACTAAAATAAAAAGGAAAAAGAAGCACATAGGATGATATATATTTCAATGTTTTTATATGTAATAATATATATTTCAATATGAAAATTCACAGAAATGACTATACTTGAAGATACCAGTATAATACAAAAGAAATACCAGAAAATGAAAGGCCAAGAGGCCACTGCAATTAAAATCAGTGATAAGATGTATAATAACAGAGCAGACTTGTTAATGTGATAAAGAAAGTAGATTTTAAAAATAACCTTAATTAAAGAGTGATAACAAGATAAATTACAGACTGTCTAAGAAAAGAAAATGTAGAAGTATATTTTCTATAAATAAGCAGGACCTTAGTTATAAATCTTATGTCAAAATAATTCACATTAATTGATGCAGAAAAACAGAAAATTAAATACTGTGGGTTCTCACGTATAAGTGTATTAGTGGGTGCTAAACAACAGATGCAGATGAACATAACAATGAAAATAAAAGACTCCAGGGACTCTGGAAAAGGGGAGAAAAGAAATGGGAGAAGAGTCAAGAAACTACCTACTAGATACTATGCTCACTATTTGGGGGATGGTTCAATAGAAACCGAAACCCAAATTTTTCCAGAAAGATGATGACGGAACAGGTTGGACTGTGAGAGTCTCTGCAAAACCAAGTGCCCATAAAGACTCTCTGTGAGTTGGTGTGTGCTGGTGGATGTGGGAAAGTCCATCTGAGGGGAGACTCAGGTTCATGCACGCAGAGCTCTCCTCTAGAGGTGACTGCAACCCCCCACCGCCCTGAGGTTGGATCCCCTGGCATGCAGGGGACTCTCCTGAGAACAGGTCTTGTGTCCAGAGTGCGAGAAAGGCATTGCCAACTGAGTCAGATTATGAGTATGAGTCCTTTATTGCAAGCCGGCGACCGAGAGGGGCTCATGCCTTCTAAAACTCTCGGTCCTGAAGGAAGCAGGGACAAGGTTTTTATAGGCAAAAATTGCTAAATAGGCTACATAGCATGGGGTGCAAACATGACGTACAGTAAATTACATGGCATACAGCATGAACATAAAGACCATTAAAACCAAACAGCAAAATGTGCAAATGTATACAAATGAATGCGGAACTTGCGGTTAGGGAGTTTCCAATATTTGGGGAAACTAAGGGTGTATGTAGGCTGTTGGTAATGGGAACCAAGGGTGTAGACCCTTAGTTGTGGGAAAATTACAACCTCTGAGTACTAAAAAATCATGTAGGGGGTCATTTTTAAGTTAAAGAAGTTTTAAAGCAGCTAAGACAGTTAATATAGAGAATCTATTACAATGTGGGGGAGATTATATGCTTTCATGGGTACTTCATTCCTTCCTTTTGCTTGTGCATGAGTCAAACTGTTGACCCGTGAATCACGGGCAAAGGGTCATAAGTTCCAACATACGTGAGTTTTACAGAAGTAATTCGTTGCTTAACAATGTGAATAAACCAACTGATTATACAAGGCCCTATGAGCAAACCCAGGAGGAGGAGGATTACAGGGCCATCTAAACTGGTGATAAGAGTTGTTAGCCAAGGGTTCCAATTAAACATAGACTGGAACCAGTAGTTGTTACTGTCCAAGTATTTTTGACATCCACCTATATTTTCCTGGAGCTTCCAGAGAATATTTTTTAATGATTCCTAGTTTGTTTGCATAAAAACTGCAAGTTTCTCCAAGAGTGACACAAAACCCTCCTTAGGATAGGAATAACAAGTCCAGGCCCCTACGATTTTGGAGAACCACCTCTATTAGAGAGTCCACCTGGTCATGGAGTTGGTCTATAACAGATTGCATGTAATTTAAGTCAGAATGAATATCTTGTGCAAAATTGGTTAGTTCTAATTCTCTGCAGGCTAAGGCAGTGGTGCTGAGTGCAGCTGTTCCAGCTAGGCTTAATCCAAGTAAGATAGGTACTAGTAAAGGGGTAGCATGTTTTCCACAAGCTGCCGAAAGACAAAGAGGATTAAATATGAGGTTTCCTTCAGGGCCACTATAAGCATATATCTGGGGAAGTGGATAAACAATAATACATAAAATAGACATTACTTAACATCTTAACAGTAACACAAGTTGTAAGAATTGAATATTGGTAACAGCTGTGGAAGCCATAAATTCATTTTTTTTGTTGTTATGATAAAAAAAAACTGTTACATTGTCATTTGAATCCTTTAAACAAAAACAGGTTTATGTACCAGGTAAACTGCAAAATATTAGAAGTTTAACCATACCAGTAATAATGGGTTTTGACTATTGATGTTGATGTTTGGTACAAAGTTGGATAGTCCTAGTTTTCATCGGATCAAAATAGTGACAATTCTTCTTCCACATTGAAGCTGTCTTTTTCTTTCATGTTGAAGCCACTTTCTTCCATGTTGAAGCTGCTGTGGCAGTACTGGCATTGGAGTCAGTAGGAGATGTTGAAGAGACTATAGTGTCAGAGGTGGCCCACAGTGGGGATAGGGCAACTTCCTAAAACAATTCTAATTCAAAGTTTCCTGGTTCCAGGTGGGGGTTTTCTGGATTATAGGAATTGGAGACAGGATACTAGTTCCCAGATTTTATTGGCAATGTTAAATCACCTGAGACATTCAAGGTCATTATGAACAGTTCTTCATTCAACTGTCCATGTAGCTTTAGTCAACTTAGGTGGGCAAAAGTTGCTAGCAGTGGTGGCTGTTGTAGTTATAATTTGACTTCTGCATGTATTAAGCAGAATATTGCTTGTAGGACCTATAACATGGATAATCTTGAGGACAAGTAGCAACTGAGGTCCTGAAGGTGCAGTGGGGGCCTCGGAAACTGGCTTGGGATAATGTGTTGGGTATTCCTTGTGGATTTGTCTTCTGAGTATTTCTCTGGGTATTTGAATAGGGAGTGGATGGTGTAGAATTGTAGGTATAGTAGGAGAAACAGGTACGGGACTGGCAGGAGAAGCAGATACAGGACTAGAGGAAGGAGTTACTGCAGCCTGTTTCTGGTGTTCATGTCCTACCTGCTCCAGTACCTGGGACCCCGTTTGTGGCTGCTGCACGTTGTCCATTTTTGCAGTGTGTTGGTTGCTAGCCCATGAAATAATTGAAGTAGATTTTAGGGTTTCTTTCCACAGTTCAGATGCCTGAGTAGGGTGGAGCTCAAGTACTGTTGAGGTGGCAAGAATGATGATGTAGAGTTCTTTCCAGGCAGAGTTTAGTTCTTTTTTTCTGGAACTTCTTGACATAGACTATATTTCCGGACTGGAAAGGATGACAAGGTACAGAGAATGGAATTGGCAAAACAGCACGAACGTCAGAGTGGACAGCAGCCTGAGCCTGCTGAAAAAACTGGAGATAAACTGTGTGTGAGGATTTTTGAACAAGATCAGAAATGCTTCCTGCTCTTAGACTGTTTTTGTACTTTTTTATTTATGCTCTTGGAAACACCTTTAGGATCTTGGGAAACAGAACAAAGATCAATTTTCTGTAACTACTTCCTGCTGAGGTGGGCTGTAGAGATGTCCCTACCTATTTCTTTCCAGGGGCATGAACAGGAAACAGTGGGACTGTAGCCAAATGCTACCTGGATTTAATAAAACACCGAGCAAGAGCACAGTCAGCATTTTGGCAAAACCAAACGGCACCCAACCATGAAGAGTAACTTCATAAAGAGAGAGGAAGATTGCATTTATAAAATTACAGTAATTATTGTACAAGTTATTATTATTTTCTTCTTCAGCCAGATTGATACTTTTAAGATTTACATGGGCTATTTAAATGTCAGCATGGATGGCCAGAACTAGAACTTAACTTGGGTTCCAGTGCCCTGGTATTTACCTGGGGGTTTTGTTGGAGGGATGGTGAGCCAGTGCCAGGCAGTTCAGCAAGTTCTCAGGCCTTCCCATGTGGCCACCATTTATGACCCAAGCATTCTTCCCTCTCTTCAGAGGAGAGTGCACCTGCCTCCCAATGGCTATTTGGCCTACACTGTGGACAAGGTCCAGGAGGTTAAGGCTTTAAGGCAACCGTGCTTCTAGTGCCCTTACAGACTGTACCTATAAGCAGTGGACACCATCCCCATAACAGGTTTGTTGTTACTGGGTGTTTTATGAGCGTCTGGAGTCTTGGTCACCAATTGTGACTGCCAGTTGGGGTACCTTCTTAGCCCTCCAGTTCTGCTGCCCTCCAGGCTGGTGCTGATTGGGTGTGGTTAACAAAACTTTAAAACTGTTTTTTAAAACAGGTTATACACATGAGACTATTTTTTACTGTCTCTGATGTAAAATGCTTATAAAGTGAACAGACCATATGGACGTGCAACAATCTACTCTCACAGTACATGAACAAGAACGGATTATTATTCATCTGCTCAGTCTGCCCAAAGTTGTTAAAAACCTTTATAATTTATTAAACTGCCACTGATTTTGTGATTTTTACAATGTCTATACTGTATTTTGATGTTTTAATAATTTAGGATGGAATACAAACATTATAAAACCATCAGTATACTTAGACAACTAGGTATGTTAACATATTTACTAAAACTTATGAAAGTTATATGCACTTAAAAAGCATTTTATGAACATTTATTTACTTAAAAACTAATTTGGTAGCATACCAGATTTAACATATACATGGACATATAATTAAACAAATTTAGATTTAGTAACTTTTACCTAATGTTCCAATATGTCAATAGGTACATTGATTTTCAGCTAGCCAGATATACTAAGCAGCAGAGAAACATTTTTCCTGCAAGTTCCTCCAGTTTCTGTATTTAAGATTTCTACCAGGGGTTTCACATACCTTGAGTCAAAGTAGAGGATTCTGGATTACAGATAACCATTGAACATTCAGTTAAATTAAATAAAAACCATTTGCTGTCACAGAGAGCCTGAGTTTACCTTTTCCTGTTAGAGGATAAAACCAGGATTGATTTGGGGATTTCCATTGTCCCCTGTCCCCCTAGTAACAGGCAGAACCAGGACTGACCCAGGGTTGTTTGTCCCTGGGTGACAGGGACAATTCTTTTTCCAGTGGCCAAATAGTTTGCAGTATGCACATTGATGTCTAGCTAATAAGGAACGTTTAGTCTTTTGTTCTTTGTTGGGGACCGACCACAAAGGTCTGCCTTCTGAATGGTCAAGGAGACTGATGACCCCGAACAGCATGGCACATCTGGGAAAGCAGCAGTTCTGCTTCTTCTACTTTGCTTAGTCATGCTGCCGGTGGAAATCCTACGGGTTGAGAAACTACAACTTACTAACCAACCACAGAAAATAGACTCTGGGGACTGCGGAAAATTTTATCAATTAACCCTGAAGTTATAGCACAGAGAGGAAAGGTAATTGCCTGTCCTGAAGTGACGAGGCCAGAAATTTTCATCAAATTACTAGACAAATCTTACACCCCCTTAAGGGGAACCCTCAACATTATGTTAAGAAACTGGGGCTGCAGATGGAGACCCACTAATTGTAGATTGTTGTGCAGTTTGTACTGGCAGAACCCCAAGAAATGTCATTGTTCTGGAAATTGGTTTTTCTATAGCTACACAGATAAAAGTTTAGTTCCTTGTGGCAGAAAACATTTGCTAGAGTGTACCTGGCCATAGTTAAATATATAACAGGTTAATTTTTGCTGTTATGTGAGTTCTAGGAAAAGATTAAATATTAGTTTTAATACATAGATTATGCTTAATTTTGAAAGGTCATGGGTATTCAAGTATAGGGTAATGGTGTTTTTGTGTTATGAGTGTGTTTAGCTTTAAAGGAATAATCGTATAAGTTTTTTGTTTCATAGCTTTAAGGAAAGTGATTGTATCTAATTGTTAAAATATGAGAAGAGTACGTGAAAGGTTTCACATGACTGTCCACCTAACCATAAAAATATGAGAAAAACACTTAGAAAGTTGCACATAACCATCATTAATGTTTTAAGAAACTTGTTTTGGAGAATTTGAGTAATGTCAAGAAAAGATTTATCATGTATGTCACCCAAAAAGCTATGTAACAAAAAGGTATATAAATAACAGACTTGCTAGCAATAAATGAGCACTCCTGCATAAACACTGCATAAATCTCTCCTTCACCAACGCCGCTCATCCTTCGGGAAACCCTGAACCTGCTGGAGCTGGACTCCGGCAGTTCTTTTCCTTTCTTAGTTTTCCCCTTCATGTGGTGTGGTGGTCTTGAGTCAGGTTGGGAGACCTGGAGGGCAGTTACCAATAATTCTGCTAGTTGTCTGGCTATTTTATCTGCCCTTTTCCTTGCCCTTTCTTGTTGTTGTTGTTGTTTTTCCCAGCATCCAGGTTGTTAAAAACCTTTTGGGCTATTTTAAGTAGCTAAGAGATATTCATTCCCACAAAGCCTTCAAGACTCTGCAACCTGTTCCAGATATCTGGAACTGCCTGAGTTACAAATGCCACATTAATAACTTGAGCATTCTCAGGGGCCGAGGGATTTAGTGGAGTATAGGTATGAAAAGCTTCCTGAAGGCGTTTAAGAAATGCCCTCAGAGATTCCTCGGAACCGTGGAGAATCTTGGTAATTTTAGAAAAATTGATTGGGTTATGGGCTTTCCTTCTTAAATCAACTAATAGAGTCAGGTGACAGGCATCTAATGTCTTTGATCCTGTCGAGGTGTTAGGGTTCCAATTCATGTGAGAAAAAGGAAAAACCTTATTTAATATTTATTTACTTGTTTCTGCATACCTGCAGTTGAGGCCAGGCTAGACTAGGCCAGGCTAGACTATTTAGTTTTACTTTTTGTGGCAGTTTGATGTAAAACCCATGAAAGTGAACAGACTGAACAGACTGTATAGATATAGAATGGCCTGTCCTTATCTTTTTATTTATAATTATGAGTGGGCAAAGTATTGTACTTGTTATTACAAGGTGTGAACAATTAGATGAGAATGATTAGTTCCCATTCCCATTGTCCATACAGAGTACCCAGTATTTCATTCACCCAGCAGATGCACCCATATATAGTCTAGTGCCTCTGCAAAGTAGATGAAACACCGGGCACCACCATTTATGTAACTAATTTGATATAAACTTTTAACAGCTAAATTTGAAGATATAAATCTAGCACCAGCACAAACACAAAGTATTATAAAAGCTTTTATATTTACATTGCAGTAAAATTCACACTCCCAATTTTTAACATAAATGATATTTAATTATCAAATTAATAACTTTTATAATTTATATTAAACAATATAATGGACCAAAAAATCACACAGAATGTCCGGACTGAATGAAACCACAAATGACCTTAAAAAAAAACAAGGCAAATTAAACTAAACTTAAACTTTGGACAGCACTAGGTGTTTTGGGCCAAAATGTGCTGCTTGTGGAAGGAACTCCTGTCAACTGTGACCCCGTCAGTCGTTTTCTTGCCTCTAATGTATCTCAGTTTTCCCTCCAAATGCTGTAGGCACTAAGAGGGTCCTCCAGGCACTGGATGACCAATCCTTATGTATGCCCCCCAGAAGAGGCAACCCTCAGGAGCACTGAGAGAACTTTCAAGCCTCCAAGTGATGCCTCTAAAACCCTCTCCATTCCTCCAATCACCTTTTCTGAGATCTGGCGTGGATTAGGTCTGCTGAGCATCTGATCAAGCCTGGGGTTTTCCAGAACCTACAGAGTCCTGTATAACTAAAGTGAAGCAGTCCCTATGAGTCCCTTGCATGTCATGGGAATTAATCCCTGACACCTTCGCAAGCCTCTCAGTCACCTGAGATAATCTGCTTGCACAGACCGAAGAGAAGGGTACCTCTTATCTTCCACCTGGACTGGAGCCTGGGTTCATAGGAATGGATGGAATTTCCTATTTCTTTTGGGGGTTTTTATTACCAACAAAAATGTTGCATAAAGACAAGAATGGTTAAAAAGACATACAGTGACATAAAACCATTAACAACTTAAAATAAACTTAATCAAGTATTAATACATCACAACACAACACAAAATAATTAACAAACTGAATTAAGCATCAACAAAACAGACTAATTATTGAAATACTTATATTAATTTTGTCTTCAAAATGTTTAAGACCTATCCTTGTAATTTAAAACAATCAGCAACAATGCAATCAACTACAGTTATATAACATATGAATGGCTCCAAAGAGCCTATGAAAAATAACCAAAAACAACCCTGTAGCAAAGTGCATAGTAAAGATGCAAAGACAAGGAGAAGGCTAAGAATGACAAGAATGGAAAACTGTCATAAGCAATCAGAAATCAAAGTGGGTACTCAGTTTACTCAGAATTTTACAAGTAACCACAACTCTGCCCTACCAACACCTTGGGTCACTGAAGCAGAGTTGAAGGAGCTGCCCTGTCAGGCTCTGTCCTCCAAAATAAACCTTCAAAACAAACCTTGGTCTAATGAACCACGCCAGAGGAGCAGCCCTGTTGGGCACTGCTTCTCCTCTGAGGAGCAGCCCTGTTGAGCTTCAGGCACTGCTTCTCCTCTAAACCACATAAAACAAAGCAAAAACTTAACCAAACAAAATGAAATAGACACTTACCTCCTGGGAGATGCTGGATGGACTCAGCTTCTTTTGGCAGGTGGAAATCAGCATTCATTCCTTCTCTCCTCGAGCCAGATGAGAGGTTATGGGGCCCTGGAATGACTCAGGGGGTGCCTCCCCTATAACATCTCCACCAAAGCTGGGAAGAACCAGAGCAAGACTGCCTGCTAAGGTTGACAATAATCTCACTGGATCTCCAAATGTTGTGTCCAGAGTGCGAGAAAGATGTTGCCAACCGAGTCAGATTATGAGTATGAATCCTTTATTGAAAGCCAGCAACCAAGAGGGGGCTCATGCCTTCTAAAACTCTCAACCCCGAATGAAGTGGGGACAAGGTTTTTATAGGCAAAAACTGTTGAATAGGCTACATAGTATGGAGTGAAAACATGAGGTACAGTAAGTTATATAGCATACAGCATAAGCAGTATGAACATAAAGACCATTAAGACCAAACAGCAAAATGTGCAAATATATACAAATAAATGCAGAACTTGTGGTTAGGAGTTTCTAATATTTGGGGAAACTAAGGGTGTAGGCTGTTAGTAACGGGAGCCAAGGGTGTAGACCCTTAGTTACGGGAAAATTACAACCTCTGAGTGTTAAAAAAAACCATATAAGGGATCATTTTTAAGTTAAAACAGTTTTAAAGCATCGAAAACAGTTAATACAGAGAATCGTTATGATGTGTGGGGGGCCTTATAAGTTTTTACAGGTACTTCACAGGCAATAGAAAATAACTGATCCTCACCACCTGGAGCCCAGCCCACATCTTCTGTGACAGCAGAGTGGCAGGAACTCAGGATCCAGGGAGAGGGCAGGTCATGAGAAGCTGGAAAGAATCCCACCACTAGGAAGAAAATGATGACCGATGCCATTTTTTCTGTACCAGGACCAGACAGAGACCTCCGGTGCCCACCCAACTCCACCCAGTCTCCAACTTGGGACCTAGAGGTTATCTCCTCAACAAACTCAAGAAGACAGATGGCACTCCCCCACAAAAGAATGGCACAGACATGTCAGATCTGAGTGAGAGACATGACAGCAGTGGCAGCAAGCCAAGTGAGTCCAGATCTGATACAATTTCCTCCTATAGTAGTCCATGGGGCACCTGACCCATGCTGAGAGCAACCCTATCAGTCTGTGCTGAGAGCAGAGGAGGGAGGGGCTAGAGACCAGAGCTAAAGGAAGTTGGAGTTACAGGAATGACCTCAGAGTGAGTTTTGTTTTTTGGTTTTTGTTTGTTTTACTGGTTTTTCTTTGTTTTTTGTTTGAGTTTTTAAATTTTTTCTTCCCTTTTTCTTTCTGTTTTTGATTGTGTTTTCATACTTGCTTTGATTCTGTTATTTTATTGCTGTGTTTTTTAGACATTCTGTTTGTGTATGGGAATTTTTGAGGGAGAGCACATCAATAGGGCTTTTTTGTTGGAGTATGTGTTTGTATGATTGTCTGTATTTTTAAAAATATTTTCTGACTTTCTTTGTGTCTCTTTTCATTTGTTAGTTGATATGACTGTCTGTTTTTCCTCTTCTTCTTCTATCTCTCTACCTTCCATCTCCCTCCTTCCTTTTTCCATTATTTTCCTTTTTCTTATTCCATTTTGCTATACCCCCACTGCATGGACAACCAAAAAATCAAATGAAAGGCAACAAACAAACAGCAGCAACAGCAACAAACTCGATCAGAATCTCATGACAGGGATAAACTCTCACATCTCAATAATTAGCCTGAATGTGAATAGGCTAAATACCTCACTGAAAAGACATAGTATGGCAAAATGGACAAAATATCATGAAGCAACAATATGTTGTGTCCAAGAGATTCCTCTCACCAGAAAGGACACTCACAGACTCAAAATAAGAGGATGGGAAACAAAATTCCAGGTGAATGGAACAAAAAAGAAAGCAGGAGTTGCAATCTTAATAGTAGACAAAATATCCTTTAAGTTATCAAAAATAGAAAAGATACAGAAGGTCACTACATAATGATAAAAGGTTCAAACAATCATCATCAAGAAATATCCTACCTAAACATATATGCATCCAACATAGGAGCACCAACTTTCATAAAGTGCCTTCTAAGTAAATTTTTTAAAGATATTGACTCTAATGCTACCATAATTGGGAACTTAAATACCCCACTCACAACTCTAAACAGATCATCAAGACAAAAAATCAACAAGAAGATCTGGAACCTCTATGTGACGTTTGACCAAATGGACTTAATTAATACCTACAGAACACCTCATCCAACAACCACGGAATATATATTCTACTCATCACCACATGGAATATACTCTAAGATCAACCACATCCTCGAGCATAAATCAAGCATAAACAAATTCCATGAGATTGAAATACTGCCATGCATCTTCTCAGACCACAGTGGAATAAAAATAAATGTCAGCACCAACAAAGTTCCCCCCAAACCCGTAAGACATGGACACTAAATAGCATGATGCTAAAGAACCCCGAGGTCAATATGGAAATTAAAACAGAGATTAAAAGATACCTGGAAACAAATGAAAATGAAGAAACATCTTACCATAACCTCTAGTATATACTAAGAGGGGAATTCATACCCCTATGAACACACATGAAGAAAATGGAAAGATTACAAGTTAACAAATCACCTAAGGAAGCTGGGAAAGCAAGACAGCCAAAACCCTAACTTCAGCAGGAGAATTCAGATCAACAAAATAAAAGGCCAGGTTTGGGACATATAAGACAAAACAAAACAAAACAAAAATACACACACACAAAAATCAACTAAACATAAAGCTGTTTCTTTGAAAGGATAAACAAGACTGATGGACCCCTAGCTAAACTGACCAAGAAAAAGAGAGAAAAAGCCCAAATAAACAAAAATCAGAAATGCAAAAGATCAAGTCACAACTGACCCCAAAGAAATATAAAAGATTATCAGAGACGATTATGCACACCTGTATGGAAACAAACTTGAAAACCTAAAGCAAATAGAGAAATTTATATTATCACACAACCTCATCAGGTTGAAACAAGATAAAATCGAGACCCTAAATAGACCAATAGCAATCTAGGAAATCAACTATGTCATAAGAAAACTACCTACAAAAAAAAAACCCTAGACCAGATGGCTTTCCAGCAAAATTTGACAAAACATACAAGGAGGAGCTGATACTAATACTATTGAAAGTATTCCAGGCAATTGACAAAGATGAAACTCTCCCCAAATTATTTTATGAAGCTAACATCACTTCAATACCCAAAGCAAGGTAAAGATCCAACAAAGAAAGAGAACTATAGGTCAATATCCTTGATGAACATAGATGTTAAATTCTCAACAAGATACTAGTAAACCAGATCCAACAACACATCTCAAAAATCTTCCACCACAACCAAGTAGGCTTTATTCCTGGGATGCAGGGCTGGTTCAATATTCACAAGACCATAAACATAATTAAGTGCATCAATTGATGTAAAAACAAAAACCACATGATTATATCATTAGATGCAGAAAAAGCTTTTGATAAAATCCAGCACCTTTTCTTGATTAAAAACCCTTGAACACCTAGGCATAGGTAGAACATGCCTCAAAATACTAAGAGCCATCTACAAGAAACCCACAGCCAACATACTGCTAAGTAGACAGAAATTGGAACCCTTTCCCTTGAAAACTGCAACAAGACAAGGACACCCACTCTCATTCCTCCTTTTCAACATAATTTTATAAGTCCTAGCCAGAGCAATCAGACAAGAGAAGGTAATCAGGGGTATCCAAATAGGAAAAGAGGAAGTCAAGTTGTGTCTCTTTGCAGACGACATGATTCCATACCTCGAAATATCAAAAGAATCTGTCAAAAACCTCCTTGCACTGATAAAGGACTTTGGCAAAATATCAGGGTATAAAACAAATGTGCAAAAGACAGTCACATTTCTATACAACAACAATAAACAAACAGAAACCCAAATAAAAAGCACAATCCCATTAACAATAGCCACACAAAAACTGAAATAATTTGGCCTCTTCCTAACCAGAGATGTGAAAGATTTTACAATGAAAACTACAAAACACTGCTCAAAGAAATCAAAGATGAAACAAACAAATGAAAAAATATTCCATGCTCAAGGATTGGAAGAATCAACATTGTTGAGATGTCCATCCTACCCAATGCAATCTACAGATTTAACGCAATACTCATTACCAGAAGCATTCTTCTCAGACCTGGAGATGACAATACAGGAATTCATATGGAAACATAAGTGAACTTGAGTAGTCAAAACAATTCTCAGAAAAAAGAAAAAAAAAAAAAAGGCAGGAGGTATCACCACTCCCAGACTTTAAACTTTATTCTTAAGTCACAATAATCAAAACAGCCTGATATTGGTACAAGAACAGGCATATAAGCCAATGGAATGGGATAGAGATTCCAGAAGCAAAACCTCAATTTCTCAACCAACTCATCTTCAACAAAGCCTCCACCACCAGCCACTGGGGAAAGGAGAACCTATTCAGTAAATAGTGCTGGGAAACCTGGCTGACCACATGCAGAAGATTAAAACAAGACCCCTACCTATCACCATACACAAAAATCAACTCTAAATGGATCAAAGACCTAACCATAAAACCTCAACCTATAAGAACCTTAGAAAACGCAGGAGACACCTTTATGGAAATTGGAACTGGCAACTAATTCCTGATTAAAACTCCAGGTGCCCATGCCATAAGAGATAAGATAGATAAGTGGGACCTCATCAAACTGACAAGTTTCTGCAAAGCCAAAGAAACCATCAAGAGAGCAGGGTAACAGCTCACAGGCTGGGAGCAATAATTGCCAACTATTTGTCTGACAAAGATCTAACATCTAGGATTTACAAGGAGCTCAAATGCGTCAAAAAGAAAAAGACAAACAGCCTCATTACAAAATGGGCAAAAGGTATGAATAGACACTTCGCAAAAGAAGACATTTGAGTAGCCAACAGATACATGAAAAAAGTTCAGCCTCACTAGTCATCAAAGAAATGCAGATTAAAACCACACTGAGATATCACCTAACTCTAGTCAGGATAGTCATCATGAATAACTCAAAAAACAATGGATGCTGGAGAGGATGTGGAGAAAAGGGAACATTTATACACTGTTGGGAGTGTAAACTAATGCAGCCTCTGTGGAAAACAGTGTGGCAATTCCTGAAAGATCTAAATATTGATCTTCCATACAACCCTGCAATCCCCCTACTGGGAATATACCCAGAGGAATTCAAATCACTCTATGAAAAAGATAACTGCATACATGCTTATTGCAGCATTGCTCACAATAGCAAAAACTTGGAACCAAGAGTGCTGCCCATCAAAAGAGGACCGGATTAAAAAAAATGTGGCACATTTATACAATGGAATATTACGCAGCCATAAAGAAGAACAAAATCATGAACTTAGAGTTTATAATACTGAGTGATCTATCACAGAAACAAAGTACTGAGCATCACATGTTCTCACTCATAAGCGGACCTTGAACAATTATCGTAATACTGGAAGAAAAGGATTGGCAACCTGCATAATGAGCATCTATATACCTAACCCTGAATTGTACCCCACATCTTTAAAATAATAATTAAAAAAAAAAAAGAAAAGTATTGACAGTAGTGGGAAACTGCTGGGAAAGGGGTGGATTGGCAGTAGTGGGAATCTGCTGGGGGCGGGGGGCACACTTCATCAACCACGGTACCTGCATAATGAACATTTGTATACCTAACCCTGAATTGTGCCCCACATCTTTAAAATAAAAAATTTGAAAAAAAATTTTTTAATTTATTTGTAAATGAAACATCCATAATACATTGCCAAGAAAGTACAGCTGTTATCTATGTAAATGTTTTTGTTAACATACTAAAATAGCAATTTACTACTTTAGTTTTGCTTCTGATAACATCATTTCATTTTGGATCATTCAATTAGTAAAGACAGTGGGAACCTTAATTATAATACTGTCACTATTTCTGGAAGAAAAATAAAATTAAAAAAGTAATGTGCTTCTCAAGAATTGTTTATCACTTGATAATTATAGAGCCCTTGAATCTATTCTTTATATTTCAAGAACTGTTATTTTTTTCTCAGGATCCAGCAGTTCTTTGTTTTAGTTTATTTTCCTCTTAAATACCTCCTGCTATTTAAACAATAATTCCTTCTAAATCAACTGTTAGCAGCAGTTAATGACTGGTTGGTTAATTAATAGCGCAAAGCAAAATTGAGGGTGTTCCCTATTCTAAAAAACCACCAGACTCTAACCAGGGTATTATTGTTACTACACCCTGTAATCAGCGGCTTTTTACAGCATCACTGCCACATATTATTTTATTTTAACTGAAAGGGATGAGTTGAATGGGAAATAGGTTACAGCATTATAAAATCAATCCTAATCATATACATCTTTTAAAATTATTAGCCTGTTCAGATTGATCCTTATTTCCATAGGATGTGCCAGAAGGCTGGGATGAAATATCAGCTTTTGTTGGTTAGTAAGCTCATTTAACCATAGCGATTTCCTCTCTACAACCCTCCAGGGCTCCAAGCCTGGAGTATCTGCAAAAGCCTCACAGCATTACAAATGTTTTCTGTTCCATAATTGTAGCACTGCACTCACTGACAGCAAATGGAGAAAAACTGTGCTGCACATTTTCTGCCTGATAAACATATGGTTTACTTAGTGACACCAGATATGCCTTTTGTATATAGTTAATAGAGAGGATATGTGTTTAATAATTAGCGTAAGAAACTAATCATCGAGTCTTCAGTTCTATTTCTCACACCTTCTGCCTTGTTCTATGTGATCACAAGGAAGAATCTAGCAACTTTGCTCTTCATGTAGCAATAAATCTAACAATCAACCAAAAATAAAGAGGGGAGATATTCACCAAGTCCAAAAAGAGCCTAGAGATGCTATAATGCCTTAGAGTTTCGCCTTTACTGGAAATGTTTCATGAAAATACATTAGGCACATATCTTGTGATGTACTAAAGTAATGCTTTCATTTCTTCACATCCTCCTTTCAACCACCATTCCTTGAGATGGTATTCGCAAGATAGTCTGGGTTATGTCATTCACTCCTCTGTACGTATTTACCAGAGATACTAAGGGTAAACAGTACTTTAGGGAGCTGGGGTTTAAGAATTTGTCAATATTCCTGCTTCTATATTTCAACTTAATAAGCAATTACTGAATAAAACTTGAGGTGTTACTATGGAATAATAAATCTCAAATCCCAATTCTAGGCATTTACTGACAACAAATAGATTTTGAGAGATGATAACAGCAGAGAAAAGTCGATGGAGCAAGAAGCAATAATGAAAAGTATACTGTTCATGGATGAAAGACTAAAGGGGGAAAAGATGGAAAATATGTAATCACTGGAGAAAAAATTCAAAAAAGATGTTATCAGATGTACAGCAAGTAAAGGTCAAGTTCATGTCACCCACTCACACTTGTGGGAACCACAAATAATGCTTCTAATAAATCACAAAGTAAATAAGAACCAAAGCCTGTGTCCCTCATTCTCTGACAGGATTTCAAGCTTGGTTAGCAAGCTGTTGCTCAGATTTTTTTTAAAGGTTACTCATTGAAGCTCTATCGCAGGTATATTTTATTATTTTCGTGATTTTCAAAATTTCATTGTTCACCAAAACTGCCTTAAATTGCCAGAATAAACAAAACATTTCCATTAAGACAATACATTTTCAACGAGTTTCCCATCTACAGAGATGATTAACAATTTAAAAGATTAAAATAGCCACAGAATGACTTTTTGGGTAAACTAAGTTTTCCAGTGGATTACCCTCCCACACATGAGATTACCTATAATGGTATAAGTTTTAAAATATGATGTTTTATCTGAAATATAATAGGTATTCTTCACTCTGCATCCATTTAAACAACCTTCTCTGATTTAGGGAGAGCAGGTTTATTTAAATAAATTTAATAGGGATTTATTTTCTTAACCTTATTACTACTATGATATTAATGGAAAAATAACAATTTCTGCTTGCTGAGTATCCAAGCTAGTCAAAATGCTGAGCCTTATTTTATTTAATCCTACAAAAAATCTGCCTTTTTAGTGTTATTATATACATTTTATTGTGCGTACTGAAGACACAAAGGTGCAGAGATGTTAAGTAACTTATTTAAGATTAGTCAGCAGAGCCAGGCTTCAAGTCCAAGTCCACCTGACTCTAACACTGTTATATCCAACACACAGTACTGACCTTTGAATCTCACATCAATCTCTAAATTAGAGTATGTTACTTCTGATGATACCACAATCATCCTTTATTTTTCTTTCAAGTTCCATTCTTGTACCATTTATTTCTTTACGTTGTCTTAACTTTTATGTCAAATTATTGAATTATCTGGAACAAAAGAAATAGGGAATATAAGAGTTTCCCTGCCTTCTATAGTCTTTTGGTTAGGAATTGTATGGTTGACCTTGAAACAGAATTCCCCACCTCAAAGCTCATTTTGATGGCTGAATGGAAACCTATGGTCAAACAAACCACAACTGCTCATGCTCAGAACATGGATCCAGTGCCATAAGAGTGCTCAAGATTTATTTTACTATGTTCACTAGACATTACTGAGAATCAATCAGGGCCTAATATTGCCCTGTCAAAGGACTCAGCCAAAGGTAGATTGAACAGTTCACCTGAGGCGTTCATGTGTAAGTGTAGTGTATTGATGTGAGCATCAACAGCAACCTTTGGGACTTCTAAATAATCTTTGCAATAACTACAGCTATGGGTCTTGAATGAACAATATTACATCTACATTTGTCAAAGCAAGGGGAACAAAAACACTCACTATACATGCCCCCCTCCCCCTTATTTTAGTAAATTGGCTTTTGTTTCAAGTCCATCAACTAGACATCTCTGCTTTAACATGGGCTGTCATGTTAACCTGTCACAGCTATTAATTAGCTGTGGATTGAAATGTTGAGACTAACCTATTATTCTATGAGCCTAGGATCACTTCATAGTAGATCACATAGCAATATTTCAGTTGGTCGGGCTATGTTTTCTTTAAGTAAGAATGTAAGAAGAAATAAGCCATGCCCAGTTAATTTATTTCTCACCCACTATTGAATCAGCATATTTGACTCTTAGACCACACTAATTATTCACAGTTTGGCAAATATTCAAATATTGCAGCAATGGAAATTAATGCAATAAAATTAATTTTCACACATTTTCATTTTCTGTGAATATTGTTCTTCCAAGTCCCTCTCTAAGTGTTACTTTATAGTTCATTAAAAAATATTTAATATCCACCAAACTGTGTTTAAAGCAGTATATTTTCTATTCCTTCACATTACATTACTGGCAAATAATAATCCAAGAAGGTGTTGTTGAAGAGTAAAGAAAGTAAGTTGGAGAAAACACCTGGTTTTGCAAATTTCCAATATTCAAAAAGGAAATTTCAGGCAATGAACCAGCTTTAGAAAAGGAATTGAGAAGTCCAGAGGGGAAAAAATCATATTGAGACAGTTAATGATTGGAGTAGTGGATCTCTTAGTTTGAGTTTGAGTCTTAGCATCAGTTTAAAGAGCAGACATATTCAGGTAAACTATCAAGTGGGAGAAATATGCTACTTGACTAAGTCTATATTTACACATTTTCATTTGACTACCTTTGAGTATTCCAGTGAGCGCAGGAAGAAAACGCAGGAGACAAAGCTCAGGGTAAATCATGTCACAAATGTTGGTGGAGACATTTAGCTTAGCAATTAGCTTATAAAATAAGACCTACTCTTTATTTTTATCATATGCAAAAAACCTTTTTTTACACTGTTTTGCATGAATAGCAAGCATAGGCATTCAAGTTTGTCCTAAAACAAGCAAACAAAAATAATGGCAAATCTTCATGTTCTACAGTAATATGGATTCACCCTGTTCAAAGTTTTTTCTAAGATGTACCATTCCTAATTATGGTTGTCCAAAAGTTATGTAGTCACAGTCAACAAAACATACGCTGCAGAACTAGATAAATAGTAGCATTCAAGAGTTCTACTTAATTTTGAATAAGTCCAGTGTAGAAATGGTTTGTGCTAGACAAATCTCCAGTCCTTTACAGTCATTTCTGAGTCATTAGAAGGTGAGAGGAGGAAAGTGGTTCCTTGGAATTATATGGATGGGGATCGCAAGCATCTTGAGGATGTCTATTGTAAGAACCCCAGAACAAGCCTGCTGATCCAGGACAAGAATACAAACAGAAGCAGCATTATTTTAAACATGTAAGTCAAGTTAAAACACACACACATACACACACACCCACACAAACAGGTTAAATAAAATATACTCTGTTTTGCTACCTAGACAAACATTGTTTAAAACCACCTGAAAAACCAGACTGGAATTTTGAATTCTCAGATGTGTCTATAGCACGCTGGGAAGACAACAAGCTCAGGATCTGGGTCCTGGGCTATGATCTTGTGAAAAGTTATTTTCTAAATCTGCTCCAATTTTCCAATATGACCCCAAGAATGTGCAGATCAAAACTTAACAGAATATACTGCACTTTGGAAAGAAAGGAGACAAATATGCATTTTGACACAATATCTATCGAAAATAATTTCAGCACTTAAAGAAGTAAGCTTTATTTTGTCTGAAAATGTACTTAAAGGAATAAGTTCGTCCCTGAAAGTAATCAGATAAATGCGAATTAACTAGACTTAACAAGAGTTAAGCTAATAGCAAGCATAAGAGAAAGACAATTTCTTGGCCCTTCCACGTCATATTATTGCCACATGCAAGTATTGGTTACATTTTGTGAAATGCACTGTCGCAATTTGATATGGCTGACTAAAGGGTCTTATTTTTCTATGTAACATTTTTTTAAATAAAGAATTCAACACTTCAGTTTTTGGTAGTTTGATTTTTAAATTTTTTAAATTGTTTTTATTTGTTTATTTCTTAATTTATTCTTTCAGTGCCATTATTTACCAAAAACTCTTTCGGGTATGAGATCTACACAAATGAAAAGGATAAGTTTTTGACATCAAGGCCTTCTTATAATCTGACCTACACAGGATTAAGTATTTACATTTAATAATATTTTCCAATTGCTTTGAAAAATGAACATTTTCTCAAGACAAACTAAAATACAGTAGATTTACGGGGACTTCATAAAAGCAAGGCACAATTTAATTTAATTTCAGTTTTATATATGGGAAAGCAACATTTTCAAGAAGGCCAGCTTTACTTGGGCATCTACTGCTATTATGAATCATTAGGCCTGCTTTCCCCTGACTAACTAATTTGAATTGAATATTCACTATAAACAATTCTAATTTTCAAGTTCATTATCTTATTTATTGCCTCATGAGAACTACATAGGATCAGAAACTTTCAACCCTCCTCACAGGAGAGTATCATCTGAGACTACCAGCTTTTGAAGAAATTTCAAAGCTCTTTTTGCTTCCTGTCTAGAAAAGGGTCTAATTCTGTGTTCTGTACAATGTGTAACTCCATGGTGGTGCTCAATAAATGTTAAATACCAGTAACAACTATGGTGGTGATCAGATTTTCTTTTCGTATAAACTAGTTTGTCTCAACCTTGTTTTTACCCTGTGTCTCCTAGTAATTGTCTGGCATTTTCCCTGCAGTTCTTGTCTTTTTAAATTACATCCTACTGACATGACTCTTAAAGCATCTTAAAGCAAATGGAAGCAAGGCTTAATGCTTTCTACACAAAAGGAGCAGTAGGACACAGATGCCTAGTAGTCAGAAGAATAACCTCAAAGGAAATGGGCAAGATCTTGCTTTCATTCTTCATAAATGAAAAGAGAAGGCTGGGGGAGAGTAAGAGTACAAGGTAGGGGAAAGAGGAATTTGCTTGCATTTAAGTTTACTGATGAGGGCAAACATGATTTTCTTTGTTTTCTTACATTTTAGTTTTATTGGAGAGAGTTGGTGCAATATAATAATTCACTGCTACAGCATAAGGCATTTGCTTAGGGTTTGGAAAGGAGTAAGAAGAAGTGTATATGAATGTCATTTATTGACATGTGTTGAGCATCTATCTCATAGGAAACCCATTTGTGGCACAATGGAGAAATACAAAGTTCCCCCCATCTTCATCATTAGTGTTCAAGTTGCTGATAGAAAAATAAGACATTTTTAGACACCTATGTAGTTGTGAAGCTTTCTCCATAGCACTCTGAAATATTTTTGAAAAATGTATATATCTATAATTTTTTTGTAATAGAGATGAGCTCTCCCTATGTGTCCAGGCTAGTCTTGAATGCCTAGGCTCAAGCAACTCCCAGCCTCCCACCTTGGCCTTCCAAAGTGCCAGGAATATAGGAATGAGCCATTGCAGTAGGCCATATCTTGGATTTTAGAGTGCAGGTAGACCTAAGAATACAGAAGTTATGCTATTAAAGCACCACTGAGATTTTCTTCACCTAGTGGGTAATAGCAATACCTTTGGGACAGGGTAGCCTACTACATGGACTACTTAGGTTACAATATAGTTACTATAACCATGAGGGGAAACATGAAAATAGGAACATGTATTGACAACCTGCTATGTGCACTTTTGCTTATACTGCTTCATATGATCTGGATGCCATCTCTGTAAGGAAATAGTCCCTTTCATCATTTTCCAGTTGAGAAAGCCATCAAAAGGAAGAGAAGGAACATTCCTAAAGCATAAGTGGACAAGCCAGTGTTTCTATGTGGGTCTATCTGACTCCACATTTAGTGTCCCTCCTAGTGACAAGTACTAGTGGTTTTTGGGAAGAAAAGAAAAGATTAAAACTCTAGTTCATATTATTCTGACCTTGGTAGGAATAGACCTACAATGTGTGTTCTTGAAGAGATTATATATGGTGGGGGTAAGGAATAATGGTGAGGCTTGCAACTTACGTTTAATGACCGTCAAAGTCATCTTCTCCTTGGTCAAATATATTACAACTTCTGTAGAGTATCACAATGGGAGTAGGGCCAGTAAGAACGAACAGAGAAGTACAAAACTATCAACAGGAAGTGACTTAAAGCAGAAGACTAATTGTCATAGGTGAAGAGCAGTTTCCACTTCCATGCGGAGTAGTTAAGCTATTTATCTTCATCTGGCCTGAGGAATATCTGTTTTGTTTTTTGTTTTTTTTCCAATCACCAGTCATTGATTAGGAGACACAACAAATATCCATTCACTTGGACATTCACTCTTACTCCTATTTTCACTGTCTAAAATATCTTTAACATTTTTTTTCTGGTGAAATTCAAGTTGTTCCTTACCTAGCCTTCAGTTTGCCAAAAAAATCAACCATTTCATTATTGTCTTATTTATTCTCCTTTAGAAACGGATTATTTGTTAGATAATCCTCTAGAGAGGCCAGGAGCGGCCACTGCACTCCAGTCTGGGCGACAGAGTGAGACTCCAACTCAAAAAAAAAAAAAAAGAAAAACGTAGGCAATCTTCTAAAATCATAATGTTAATCCCATTTACACATTTTTTAAAACAGGTATTTATTGTGTCTGTGTTATAGATAAGAAACCTATCAATGAACGATCACAGTTCTCGCTCTCAGAAAATTTATAATCCAATAGAAAAGACAGACATTTTGAAACATACAGAAATAATTATTAAATTACAAGTGTAGAGAAATACAATTGTAATCAGCTCTATATGGAAAAATATTAATTGCCATTAAAGTATATAATAGGGGGAATTCATCTTTGGTGAAAAGGTGATCTTAACAAATAACAAGCAGTAAAAGTAGGGGAAAAAATTAAGAAACTACTGAAGTAGTTCGGGAAAGAGATAACATCTCTAGATGTTACGACAATGCAGATGGACCATGTGGTGGATACTGTTGATATACATTTCACAATCAGTAAACTTTTGTGATTAGACAGGGAAGAATGATGAAAGGAGAAAGAAACAGCAAGGATGACTCTCAGTGAATAATGCCATTTACCGAGAAGAGGAACAATGGTGAGGGGCCATGAATGGAAGTGGATCAGGCTAGGCTGAGAAATTCAATTTTGGACATTTTTACATAAAAAGCATTCTTTATGAGTCATGAAAATGAAATTCAACTATAAAACTAAGGGTTTTGTCAGACTAGTCTTGAGAAGAATGATTGCATGTAGTGGACTAACGTCACTCAGGGCTCTTCCAATTTTTTGAGTATGTCTCCATATTTTGATGTGTCTATATTTTGAATCCCGCCTATTTAAGTAAAAATTTTAAGAAAAAGTATTTTCCAGTCTCTTTACAGGTAGAATGCAGACACGTTCCTTAAATTCTATCAGTCAGATGTACCTGCTGAGACTTTGATTTGGAATTGAGCTACTGAAAGCAGGAAGCTGGGCATCAATTTTTCTGGTGTGTTGACATTGTTGTGAAGTTAATGGTGGTAGCAGCAATCAAATCAGTACAGCTCAGAAGTAAGGCTCTATTATTGGTCCTAAATACTTATCCTGTTTCTCCAGCTCTCCCAATGATTCTGTGAACTGTGTAATGTTGCCTAGTAGCTCCCATTCTGTTTGAAGTAGAGTCATTGTCTTCAATGAAAACAACTAGTCTGATTAGTATATAGAGTGACAATTAATATATGTATAATTTAATACATAGGATAATGTAGACACTCCAAAACATGAAAATGTCACAGAGAGATGATGTCAATAAAACAAACTAGTAATTTTGACTTAATGGTTGAGTTTATAGAATGAAAAGGAATGTTACAAAAAAGGAAATAAACTTCAAAATCCGCAGGAAATATAGAAGTTAATCCTAATAAGGTTATTTATAGTCAGTGTCTAGGAGACAGAAAAGAAAAACGGAAAGGAAATCTATGTATATAATTCTAAGCTAACAGATGGAAAATTATTGCATAACACAAACACTCACACGAGGCTTCCAAATTTTCAATTTACATTGAATCCAGGAAATGGCTGCATGGCAAAGCCCATTTTGTGAAATGTGTGAAGGGAATTTGCTACATTGCAATTGATATGCATAAATTAACACATTTTCCAACAGGTGTGCTTACATAAAAACAGGAACTCAGTCTTGCCCAAACTATAATTAAAAGCAAAAAAAAGCCGGGCTCCGTGGCTCAACCCGTAATCCCTCACCTTTGGAAGGTTGAGGTGAGTGGATTGCCTGAGCCCGAGGGTTCGAGACCCACCTGGGCAACTTGGTGAGACCTCATCTCTACAATAAATAAAAAATTAGCCAGGCGTGGTAGCGCGCGCCTGTAGTTTCAGCTACTTGGAAGGCTGAGGCGGAAGGATCACCAGAGCTCAGCAGGTCGAGGCTGCAGTGGCCGGGAGCGGCCACGGCACTCCAGTCTGGGCGACAGAGTGAGACCCCGACTCAAAAATAAATGAATAAATAAATAAATGCAAAAAAAAAAAAAAATCCAAAACAAAAAACCATTAAGAGCTCTTTAAAATCTAAATGTTCTTATCCTATCTTATTTCTGCCAGCTACACATAATGTTCAGTCAGTCACCTGAAGTCTGCTCAAAAATGACATGCCAGTCTAACAAAATTAGAGAAATTTTCACCATACCAGCAAATTGGAAATAATATTTTTCTGCCCTAAAACCAGGTGCAGATTGCCTTAAGGAGAAATAATATTTATTTAATGCCATCTACATGTTTGATCCTACATTAGGTACTTTATTCAAAGCATGAGGTTTAGAGAAAATTGCTATCATAGGCCTAAGAAGAAGACAAATTTCAAATAACTAATTACTTAGTTCCAAAGTCCCACTTTCTTCTTCACATTGCATCATCTTCATCAAAATGTGGAAGTGTCGAGTGGCAGCCTCCAGCCCCTGCCAGCTAATATGCTTCTGACCAGTTCTTGCCCACCAAGATTGCCCTCTTCTTCTGATAATTTGATGGCCAAGAAAAAAACCTCATTCTGTGGTTGAGTTTTTCAGCTGTGGTTTGCCCCTCACATTTTAGTCCTGCTAGGGTTGAGCCTGTTTTTAATCTTTACTGATTGCTCTCAGACTGATCTCCTGAATCAGAGTTCTCTACCTGATACTTCAAATATGTCTTTTCTCTGCAGTGTATGTTTACTATCTAGTCTATTCAGTCTAGATCTCTCTTAGGTACTGCTATACACCTCAAGTTAGATTTTTCACTCTTTCTTACATCTTTTAAGTTTGAGAGGCAAAGGAAGGAGCTCTTGATTTGACCTTGATTTTTTCATTTACCTTCAACAATTTCCTTTCACATGAGCTGATGCTTCCAGAATGCTGAATCACTGGGAATAGAACTCCCCTGAACTCTGCACTAGAAGCAGTTATTTATAAATTTTATGAATATATGCATATTTATATATATTATAAATATAAATATATCTACATAAATTATAAGTAGTATATATAAGTATATGTATACTAAATGAAATGATCCCTAGTGTGATGATAGCATCATCAACAAGTGACATTTATATTACTTTACCTATTACAAAGTACTTTTCCATTTATTGTCTGTTGTTCATTGTAAAGTAGTTAGACTGGTGAGCTGAGTTGGTACCATGAGTTTGCAAAGAATTGCACAGAAGTTCAATTAGAAAAAAAGTTTATTCAGAAAGTAAATTAGAAAAGAGTGCATTTACTTCTGAAGGGAGAGAACGGGATAGATGCTAAGGAAAGCATGGCCCTGAATGTTCAGGGCTGGGGTTTTATAAAGCTTTTTTTTTTCAGGGTGCAGGCAAACATTCTTGGGTGACATAATGCAGGAACTGTCACTATGATGATGGTCTGCTTTTTCATATCTCTGATGATTGGATAGACGGGGGGTAGTCAGTCATGCATGATCAAACACATGGGCTAGGTCAATAGCAGGGAGACAAATTCTTGGAACAAAGAAGAGATGTTAATCTTAACGTCTTGTGACCAAGAAGAATGAAGCTCACTTGAGCACTGGAGTAGTTCCTCTAGTTAATGATTATTCCTGTGGATGAAGCATTGACCTAAGTACATGATGAGGTTTACTCAAGGTGACTAGAGAAACTCCGTTTTGGGCTCTGTCCTTTCAGTAGGGAATACATATATTATTCTGTTATTATCAAAAATATTAAATGATTTATCCAATGGTACAGAGTTAATTGATGGAGTTGGGTCAAACAAACTTTTTGATTCCAAACTTTACCGTTTGGAAAGTAATCAGTGCTTAAGACAAATATAATGAATCTACCAGTAAAATTTATTCAAAATCAAATGAATAAAATATTCAGTTTCTGGTAATTCAGCTTTAATGAGCTGTAAAAAATCAGATACAGAGGACAGAAAAATATTTCACTGTACGTAAAAGTTATTAGTTCTTCTCTGAAGTGCAAGTCAACAATACCAGTGTTTTTTGAAAAGCTCTAAATGTATCCTGACAGTGGGGTTGGTTTCTCCAAAGTGGCAATTAACCATGATTAAAGATAAATTATAGGCAGACCTAGGGGACTAGAAATATTTATATGAAAGTGTTTGGTTCTAACATATCTATCTCACTGACATGTGTTAATTTATTCATTTCATTTTTCAAAAATAGAGCTCACACTTCAAAATTAATCCTTTAAGAAGCTTATACTAAAAAGTATAACTAAGAGTGTAGTGCTATAACTGAACGAGTGTGTTGTTTTGAAAATAGGTATTAGTAGAATTCAGAGAAAGGACAAAATTGCTGGCATCCAAAGCAGACATCAGCCAATTATAACTGATGGGCCAAATCTTGTCCATCACATGTCTTTATATATAAAATTTTATGGGAACACAGCCACACTTATCCATCTACATTTTTTAGGTGGAAGCTTTTGTGTCAGAAGGACAGTTGGGTAGCCACAACAGAGACTTTGTTTAGACCCCAAATGTTTAATCTTTACTCTCTGATTCTTTCTAGATTAAGTTAAAACTGACTACTGGTGTATGGTAATTGCAGACGTATTGGGGATAGAAGAGGAGCCACGCCTAGGTTATTAGGAAGGATGTGGAAAGAGTTGAAATGAGGCAATTCAGGCAGTGAACTTAGAAAGGGCAGACATGTCAGTAGACTGTGACTGGGAATAGTTAAAGAACAATAAAAAGTCTTACTTGGCTAAAATGCAGGACTGATGATGGGAAGTGAGGGCATGTAAATTTGAAATGATAGGTTGACACATTTGGGGGCCTTTTATGGCAGGCTAATTAATTTGACATTTTTACTGAACAATTTCATTGGTAAACCACAAAAAGTTGTAACCGAATTAAATTTCAGTGGCCTTGTAGCCCAGTTCCAAATAGAACATATTCAAAGAAGGTAGTTCAGAAGTAAACAAAATTTCAAATTTTAAATTAAAGAAATTCAAATTTTAGATATATTTCTAAGAGCATCAAAAGGGATCCCATTTGCAATAAAACTGGCACTTCTAAAATTTCATTTTTATCTCACTGTTTTCTTATCTCCCATACTTTCTTCCTATCTGTAACCTTACACTTTATAATTCTTTACCCCAGCTCATACAACACTTGACAATATCTTCCCCCCATTTTCCTCTTTTCTTGTCCAGTCCCTCCTTCTCCCTCCTTTTGCCTGTTCCTCTTCTTCTATAAATATATCGACTCTGCTTTGTAAAATCTTGGGGAGCCGGGCTCGGTGGTTCAGCCTGTAATCCCGTGCTTTGGGAGGCCGAGGTGAGTGAATTGCCTGAACCTGAGGGTTCGAGACCCGCCTGGGCAAGTTGGCGAGACCTCATCGCTACAATAAAATAAAAAAAATTAGCCGGGTGTGGTAGCGCACACCTGTAGTTTCAGCTACTTGGAAGGCTGAGGCAGAAGGATCACCGGAGCCCAGCAGGTCGAGGCTGCGGTGGCCAGGAGCAGCCACTGCACTGCACTCCAGTCTGGGTGACAGAGTGAGACTTCAACTCAAAAAAAAAAAATCTTGGGGAACCTGGAAAAGATTGGACTCACCTTAGAGCAGAGGCATTAAACCTTTTTTATGCCATTGAATACTTAGCCTGGTGAAGCCTATAGACCCCACCCATCTCAGAACAATGTGTCTAAATACCTAAAAAAAAAAATAAAAAAAATAAAAAATTACCACAAGGGAAACCAAATAGATTCAAATACAGTTATCAAAATATAAAAAAATTACATCATAGTAAAATGTCTTTATGAATGCACTAAATAGCAAAATCTAGTGATAGGATATTAATATCTGTTATACTTACAATGTTTTGATTAGTATAAATAATATTCTGAGATATTGACAGCAACCAAAATATGATATATAAATATCTATCATTTCTATTGGTGAAAAACCCCAGGAACTATTAACATTACTATGACTTACTGCTACTTACATTCATAACTAAAAATGCTTAATTTTATAGTTCAATGAAAATAATGATGGAGTTTTTTTAACCATCCCAGGTAGATCTAAGTTAAAACATCTTTGTTAGTGGATAAAGAAAGAGGAGAAGTTAACAAAGCCAATACAAAATCTTTTTTAATAGGTAAAGGAAATGTGGGAAGACTAGGAACTCTCATATGGGAATAATTTTTTTCATAAAAATTTTTGAGTGAAATGATGACAACAGGGCTTTATAGAGATTAATCTGACAACATGCAAAATATATTGGGAAAAAGTACATGTAAATAAGCTAGACAAATTTGTAATAGTCAATAATGAGATAAGCTATTAGTTGCATTAAATTTGGGGGACAAAGTCCACAGATATTAATTTAGAAAGTATTTAATTCTCTGACATCCTTAAATCAGGAGTAGATGATGATTAAGAAAATGTTTTCAGAGAGTACTGAATATTTTGTTTCACAAAATAGTCTATTATTCAAACTCTACAACACACATAAACATGCACGCATGCGCACAAACACACACACACACACACACACATACACCCACTCAGAACATATATCTAGAGAAATTAGAAAAGTTGTTAAAAATTTAGAGCACTGAAATAATTCAACAGATTGCTAGAAAATTTTTTCAAAATGCAGGCATTTTGAACTATGGTTTATCTGTATGTCACAGAATAAGTATTAGAGTTGGGGTTTAAGTTCTCAGTTTGCCAGTTGTTAACTGTAACCTTATATATGCAAGCACACTAATCATGGTATTGGAAACATTGTAAGTACTCAATGTGCTGATTGTATTCCAAAAATAAAGTATACTAGATCCACAAATTAAGGTACTATCATTCAAAATCATCTTCGAGTGAAAGGTCTCCCATGATTCCCTTTTCTTCTCAAATAAATCATGTGTTTGTTGTCCTAGAAAGTTATAATTTGGCTACCCATAAAATGTTCTTGATCTCGAGACAATATTGAAACTATAACACTTAAGCATTCAGACTATTAGAAAGTTGGAAGCTGGGCTTGGTGGTTCAGCCTGTAATCCCGCACCTTTGGGAGGCTGAGGTGAGTGGATTGCCTGAGCCCATGGGTTCAAGACCCGCCTGGGCAGCGAGACCTCATCTCTATAGTAAATCAAAAAATCAGCCAGGCGTGGTAGTGCATGCCTGTAATTCCGGCTACTCGGAAGGCTGAGGTGGAAGGATCGCCGGAGCCCAGCAGGTCGGGGCTGTGGTGGCCGGAAGCGGCCACAGCACTCCAGTCTGGATGACAGAGTGAGACTCCAACTCAAAAAAAAAAGAAAGTTGGATATGTAAATAGGGTATTTTGATTACATTGTATACACCCATATTATTGCCTGGATATAAAATAATTATTCTCTGTGAGCATAAGGTTTCCCTTTACCAACCAGGCATTTCTGAAGCTGTGCCTCTGTGAAGATGGAGCTTGACGTTATGAAATGTGGTTTCACGTTGTTCTAGGGATAACAAAACAAGAGTTGAAATAAGGAATTCAAGTACCATGCAATAGCTGGTAATGCAGCACAGAAGGGGGTGGCTTAAACTCTTCAAAATGTTCAAAAAGATGTGCTGAATTTTATCTGGAGGAAAAAAAAATAGCTCTTACACTTATTTGCTTGGAAAGGAAATCAGGTACTCTTCTTCCAGCATGTAAAGAAAGTTTGCACAGTCAGCATTCAAGAGTCTTTCCAGAGGTATTTTGACAAATTAATCACTTTTAAGACCATGTCTGCATCTTGTACTGAGAGAAAATGTTGGTGGTATTCCCTTGTTTGGCCTGAAACCTTTTTTGAATCAACCTTGTATTAATGTTGGTTTCTCTGTAGCTTTCCTCAATCTTGTTATGTCTTTATATCTTCCAGATTTCATATGTCATCAGTATACAGTCATCAGTAGCTTCCTGCTGTCCATTACTTCAATGGAAAAAGACAGGACTATACAATTAAAAATTTAAGTCAAGATTTAAAAGTAATGATTTGCCTTGGCCTTCTCCTGAACATTAGGCTTCTCGAACTCTGGTACTTTTACTGAGTTTGCCTGAGAGGGGTCTAGGCCACAGGTAGTCATTAATGTGACCTCCTTTCTCCATAAAACCACCTCGAATTCTGTTCTCTCATTTTACCTATTGGCATACCCCATAGAGTACTTTTTTTAAAGATTAGTCTTAGCTAAGACCTTATGACCAAAGATTTATCACTTTTCTGCATCTTCCTTTCCAGTTTGCTTTTCAAGAGAATCTTCATGTTCCATCTGTAGCCCACACACTGACATGGAAAAAATCACTATTTTCTTCTGCTCCCACAAGTTTGCATAACTGCAAGAGCTATGTGTGGGAACTGTGTAACCATGCCACCACAAGATGAAAAGCAAAGGCAGTTTTTGTAATCCTGCACCATTTAGAAGCACAGCATTGTAAAATCACTGAAATGGGACCTCAGAAAATATTGAAGACAGAGTTCGCAAATTCAGATGCATTTTGAGTCCAGGCAGTTAAAATTATTATGTAATGTGGTTGTACATAAGACAACAGGGTAGTGGGGTCTCGTGAATTGACTGAACTCATTGAAATTAATTAAACACTGTGTTATCTTAACAAAACTTGCAAGTAAGCCACAATCTGCCCATTGTGCATGCCGGCTTTGTGATCCATAACTGGTCAAACTGATCTCCTTCCACTTATTTAGCATTCGTTGAAGAATATATTCTGTCATCTTTTAGATAACAAAGTACAGTGAGTCCCCTACATATGAACCTTATGTTTCAAATTTTCAAAGAGGCGAACATGTGTTCGCATGTCTAATCAAGTAAGTTAATATATCTGGTGTTTATTGTCACATGTATGCATCCTCTACAAGTGGTTGTATTTTTATGTACAGTACTGTACAGAATACAGTAGTACAGTATTTTTATTTCAAGCTCAGACTGTCTGGCAGCACATGTAAAAACAGTGGTGATATAACTGGTATTGCCAAGAAGCTCCAAGCAATGAAGATGGAAACAAAAGTGAAAATAATTGAGAGAGTGAAGTGAGGAGAAAAGATGGTAGACATTGCTTGTTCTTGTACCATGAATCATTCAGCCATTGGCACCATTCTAAAGAACAAAGACAAGATCATGGAACATGGGAAGCCTGCTGCCAATGATGTCGACAATAATATTTAAAAAATGTGGAAAAGTGATGGAGGAGATCGAGAAACTTCTCAGTGTGCAGATACAGGATCAGCATTAGCATCAAGTCCCGCTCAGCTTAAAGCTGATTCAAGAGAAAGCTAAAAGCTTTCATAAAAAGACTTGAAGACAGAACATGCTGAAGAATCAGAGGATGCATCTTTTAATGCCAGCCATGGCTGGCTTCAGTGGTTCAAGGCTAGAAGAAATCTTTGCAACAAAAAGTGATGAGGCAGCAAGTGGAGCTATTGTAGCTGCTTGAGAATTTCCTGAAGCACTTTGAGAAATTATTGATAAGGCACATATTTACCTGAGCAGCTTTTTAATGTGGATGAGAGATGACGGTACTGGATGATGCCAGACTGAAGTTACATCAATAAGGAGGAAAATTGAGGCAAAGCTATAAAGCAGCAAAGGATAGGCTAACTCTGTTGTTTGGTGGCAATGCTTTTGGTGATATAAGGCTGAAGCCTCTCTTTATTATTCAGAGAACCCAAGAGACCTTAAAATCATAGCCAAGGGCTTTCTTCCTGTAGGGTGGAAGAGTAACCCCAAAGCCTGGGTTACATAGGCCATTTCCCAGGACTGGTTTTTCCACCACTTTATCCCAGAGGTAGAGAAATATTGTTTGAAGAAGGACATCACATTCAACATTATTTTGTTGCTCAACAACACTCTGGGCCACTCCCCATTCATTTCATCCCCATCAAAGTTGTGCATCTGCCATCGAATACTATGTCACTCATCCAACCTATGGATCAGGGAGTAATAGTGACTTTCAAAATATATTCCTTATGTCACACTTTTCATTAGGCAGTAAAGGTAAGTAATGAATCAAGAAAAACTTTGCAACAATTTTGCAAGGACTATAACATCTACAAAGCCATAAAAACACTGACTTTGCTTGGTGTAAAACTACAACTATCACCACAATGGAGTTTGAAAGAAACTTTGCTTGCAGTTTGTTCCCGATTTTCATGAATTTGAGAAGGTAGATGAGGAGTCCAAAAAGATCTTCAGCAACTTAGCAACCCTCAGCAACAAGTTGACGCTAGATCTCCAAGAGGACAACAACTTCATTGAACTCTTTGCTGAGCACACGAGAAGCTTACTCATGAAGACCTGATAGAATTGGACATCCAGAGAAAAGTCAAAGACAGAAGTAGTAACTAAAGAACCGAAGAGATTCACAATGCAGGAAATGGCAAGGAGAATTTCTTTATTTGAGGAGGCACTGCTAGTTTTTGACGCACAGGAACTGAACCAAATGTACACAAAGTTTGCAGCAGCCATACAGAACGCCATTCAGTGATACCGTGTCATCGATGATGAAAAAAAAAAAGAGCTACTACTCAGATAACTGAATTGTATCTTTAAGAGGATAGACAGAATTGAATCCAGCAAGGAACAAGAACCTGTGCCATCAACTTCAGATGTGAGTGAAATTGCAGTTTGCCCTCCATCTCCTACAGTCCTTCAGCTCTACTATCTCCCACCTCCTATTTCTCCCCCAGTCAGTAACTCTTCTCACCTGTTCACTTGATGCCAACCCCTGTATGCCAGCAGTTTCACTGTACTGTACTACTGTACTTTTCAAGGCACTGTACTGTGAGGTTAAATTTTTTCTTATTTTTGTGTTTCTTTTTTGTATATTATTTATGTGAAAAGTATTATAAACCTATTACAGTACTATATAGGTGATTGTGTTAGCTGGGTACCCAGGCTAACTTAGTTGGACTTAAAAATAAATGGAACTCATTCATATGTAAGGGATTTACTATACTGATATTATATTAGTGTAAAGAAGGTTCTCTGCTTTTTATACACAATATCCAATCCAAGAAAAAGTTCTGCAGTTTTTTTTCTGAAACATTTCTTTAAATGTAATCCTTTTTGTTTTTAAGACAAATAATTGCAGTGAAGATTGTAATCATCTTGAGTTTGGGACTACCACAAAAACCTTCTAACTTATATCTCTACCTTCAAAACTCCATGCTGTATACAACCACAGAAGCCATTGGTCTTAAATATATTGTGATTATGCTGTTTCTTGGCCTACAGACCTACAAAAAATGTTAATCACTCCTTATGTTCATTCTAAATTCTTAATCAGGATATGAAGGCACCTTATTGGCATATCCATTTTCAGTTAAACTTCCTCATCTATACTCCCATTTGTGTTTGTCCTTGTGTTATGCCAACTTGCTAATTCTCCCAGATGCCGTGTCCTGTTTCTGAATTTGGGCCCACTCTTTTTCACTCTCTTCTAGGAATGTCTTTCCTATTCCTTTTTCACAAAACTATGCTCCCTGCTCTTTCAGTACGTTGCTCAAAACTCAATATCTCAAAGAAAATATTTTTTAAAATACACAAAGATTTTTGGTCACATTAGTTATGCAAGTATTGTTTTAGCACTCTGGACTGTTGTTTGGCATCTCATAGTTATACTAATTACAAAGAGTATACAACCAGAAGTATGGAATAGTGACTATCCACGAAGAACTGAAGCCAGACTGGGTTTATATTTTTTACTCCCTACTAGTTGTGTGACTTTAGTCTAATTGTTTAACTTATCTATCTTCTTATTTTTTTGTTTGTTTGTTTTGGTTTTGGTTTTGGTTTTGGTTTTGAGTTGGAGTCTCACCCTGTCGCCCAGACTGGAATGCAGTGGCCCCTCCCGGCCACCGCAGCCTCGACCTGCTGGGCTCCGGTGATCCTTCCACCTCAGCCTTCCAAGTAGCGGGATTACAGGCATGCGCTACCACACCTGGCTGATTTTTTGATTTATTGTAGAGATGAGGTCTCGCTGCCCAGGCGAGTCTCGAACCGCGGGCTCAGGCAATCCACTCACCTCAGCCTCCCAAAGGCACAGGATTACAGGCTGAGCCACCGAGCCCGGTTTTCTATCTTCTTATTTATGTCACTTGTAACATAAGAAAGGTGTCATGAGATGTATTAATTCATTTAACAAATATTTATTGGGCATCTGCTCTGTGTCTTGAATGATTTTCAGTGCTAATGATGCAACAGTGAAAATAGAAGACAAAAATATCTAACCTCATGGACCTTGTGGTTTCGTGGATTACAGGAAGAATTAAAGAGATAATGAATCATCAGCACAAGGTTTCTTACATATTAAGCACTAAATAAATGCCAGCTACTAGCAATATTTTAAAGCTAAAATTGTATAGCAAGTTGAGAAAATTAGCAAATGTTTTGTGGAGAAAATGTAATATGGTTTTAGGACTACCTCTGTAAGTATTCTGTGAGAATTGCAGTAAGTGATATATTTGAAGGATGTAGCATAGTGCCTAAACCATGATGAACACAGTGAATGGCCATTACAGATGTAGCTGTTGCTGTAGTTGTAAATTAAAATGTTTGAAGTATTCCCATTCCCAGCATGGCATGAGAAAGTTTAATATGTCTAGTCACTGATTTTGTTGTTGCAAGTATCATATGCTCGCTTGGAAAAGGAGACTTTGTACTTCATTAGAAATATTAGGCTACTGGTCTTCCCATTGCAGCCATCCTTGTTGCTGTTCTTATCCTTGTAGTCACTGGCTTAATTTAATTATGTAATGAGAAAATTGTGAATGTTTTATTTAAAATGCCAGTGATTATGCTTCTATGACAAAATGTATCTTCCCTAAACCACATATGGCAGAATCTCTTGAGCAAAGTACTATGTGCCCAGAAACAGAAGAGGAGGAGGCTCAAGTGAAGGTGTTCCAGAGATTCATCAAATGAATGTGTTCCAGAGATCATTTATTGGCAATTCCGTGTAGACTCAATTTGTTCAAATCTGAATCATAAGAGAGATTTGATATCCAGGAATTACTTCCTTTCAGATCAAGGTCATTAAGAAAAGTAACCCTGACTGAACTATTCATACATAGTTGAAGCAAAAGTGAACTTGTTTTACAGATAAGTGATTTCAAGTCAAAAGTAGAATGACAGACTAATGGATCATTGATAGAGAAAGAAGGCTTACAACTGGTCTCTATGGTCTTTATGCCAAACATCTCTGGGCATCATCAGGCATGAAAGGAGACTTACCTCTTGAGAACTGAATTGCCTGAATGTATGCCTAAGATTAAACATTAAGGAAAAAAATTTTTTTAAACTTCTTTTATTTTAAGAAGACCTTGAGTATCACTCAATTAATTCCCTCTCTGACTCACTTGACTCAGTTGTCACTCAGACCATGTAGAAAGAACCTGAAATATTGTCAATTACTTCTTAAAACAAAATCATTTCACCAATGAGGAAAAAGAATTTTAGGAATGCTAAGAAAATTTCTTAAGATTACCCACCTAAGCCGGGCTCAGTGGCTCAGCCTGTAATCCTGCGCCTTTGGGAGGCTGAGGTGAGTGGATTGCCTGAGCCTGCGGGTTCGAGACCCGCCTGGGCAGTGAGACCTCATCTCTACAATAAATCAAAAAATCAACCGGACATGGTAGCGCATGCCTGTAATTCCGGCTACTTGAAAGGCTGAGGCGGAAGGATCGCTGGAGCCCAGCAGGCGAGGCTGCGGTGGCCAGGAGCGGCCACTGCACTCCAGTCTGGGCAACCGAGTGAGACTCCAACTCAAAAAAAAAAAAAAAAAGATTACCCACCTGGCAAGTTGGCAAAGCCATAATGCAATCCCTGGTCTGTTGAGATCAAGAGCCAGTGTTTTTTTCTTGTTGCTCATTATGAATACATTACTGTGGTTTGAAGACTGGTTTATAAGTATAAGAGTATGATTGTGAGGAACTTCAATGTCAGCACCACCTTACTGGGGTTTCAAGGCTCTGTGCTGCTTTGCTTGGGCTTAAGAGCACCATAGAAAGATGTCCTACTGGTGTCCCTATAGTCAGAAGAGGATAGAGCAAAGTCTCAGGATCCTAATGACCTCTACCTCTGTTGGATGTCACTGGTCATGCTGCTGATAAAGGGAAGACTGGACCAAAAGGGGACAGTAACTTGCACTGAACTCTGGAATGAGGCAATGTTTGGTATTAGTCAAATAATATTTGAACAGTCTGCAGAAGATTATTCAGTTCACACATAACTTCTGAGTGCTCATTCCTGCCCATGTGGCCCCTTCAAGTCCACTGATATTCTGTGCCATTGCTATTCTAAGTGTGCAGCTTTGTTACCACCTGGGAGCTTGGTAGAAATGCAAAATCTCAGGATCCAACCCAAACCTCCTGAATTAGCATTGTATTTTAATCAGATTTCCTGGTGATTGGCATGCACATTAGAGTTGAGAAGCACAACAGTATGTTACTCCTTTACCAAGAGACAGAAGAAATCTTTATAAGGCTGCCTATGGCCTCATCTGTATGGGCTCTCAACAAGCTTTCAGTGTACCTCCCTTCCCCTGATAATCTGCTTAGTAAACAGAATCCCAAATTCCTCTCCTTGAGAGCTATCAACCCTTGTATCATCTTCCACCCCCACAGACCCCATCTCCTTTTCCCAGCTCACAGGAACTGTTTTTCTAGTCTGGGTAGATCCTACCCTTCTTCTGATGCTCGTCTGAAACATTTGCTCTGTCCTTGCTCATGTTCACTAAGAGTTTAAATGCTTTGGGAACAAAAGAGCCTGAGAAGTTAAGAATCTGTCTCCAATTTCTATCTTGCCCCACCCTTGAGCTGAAGCAATTATATAGAACCAACTTTCTACTTGATTAGGAAAAAAGAAAGAAGTAATTAGTAATTACTATTGAGACCATGTTTGAAGCATATTCTCAATAGTATGTTTCTGTCATGTCATTGCAGTTTGTGGATTCCTAGAAATTAAGGCCTGTGTCTATTTACTGGCTTGTATCTGCACAGATGTTAGAAAGTTATCTGGATGGTTGGGAGTAACTTAAAACATCTCTGACTATCAGATTACTCAGATGGAAATAAACACATTCTCTTACACTCTGAGTATATGGGGGAGCATCCAGTCTAGTGGTTGTTAGCAATGAGAGCCCTGATACCCAGTTCTGTCACTTACTGGCTGGGTGGCTCTGGGCAAGATCCTTAATTTCTCTAAACTTCTTCTGTGAATGAGTATAACAATACTATACCTAACTGAGAAAGTTTTGCTGAAGATTAAATGAGAAAATTCAAGTAAGTGTTACTAGAGTAGCTGACTTATAGTACAACTAATAAAGTTGAGCTTCTCTTATTTCTGAATTAACATTCATGAAATGTTGATTTTCACTCATGGCAATTGAAACACTATGAAAGATTTTAATCTTTTAGTGTTGAAAATTATGGTATGAGATTTTAATTGACATCATCATCATCACCCTAATATATTTATTACACATTAACTATATGCCACATTCTGAAAATTATTGTGCATACCTCTCAAAATTCTTGTGAGACAGTTTCTATTTTTATTTTCCCCTTTCACCTAATCACCAAACCTATTTCTATTTTCCTGGGCACATGGCTAGAGACTTTATGGGCAGTCACCCTTGCACTCTGTGTGGTCATGTTTCTAAGTGGAGTGGAATGTGTGAGGAGAAAATTTTGCTACTTCCAGGCTTGATCCATTAATATGCATGATGTGGGGTAACCCCCCCCCCAGTTTCCCTCCCACTGTGGGAGCTTTTTCTGTCTTCTCAATAAATCTTGCTTTCAAAAAAACAAAAACATATGCACAATGTGCCGTTCTAGTGCGCTTTTCTCTTTCACAGCAACCTGAGAATTATCTGCTAAAGAAAGAGGAGCAACGGGCTCGGGGCTCAGCCTGTAATCCCGCGCTTTGGGAGGCCGAGGTGAGTGGATTGCCTGAGCCCGCGGGTTCAAGACCTGCCTGGGCAACTTGGCGAGACCTCATCTCTACAACAAATCAAAAAAATTAGCCGGGCATGGTAGCGCGTGCCTGTAGTTCCAGCTACTTAGAAGGCTGAGTGGAAGGATCGTCGGAGCCCAGTAGGTCGAGGCTGCAGTGTCTGGGAGCGTACCACTGCACTCCAGTGTGGGCGACAGAGTGAGACTTCAACTCAAAAAAAAAAAAAAGAAGAGGAGCTACAAGATGGAAGGAGACACCAGCAAAACAAGAGCAACCATTCTGAGTTTTAAATAAGTGATATGTAAATCCCTATTGTGTTAAGTTTCTGTCATGTATTTGTTACAGTAACCAATCTGTGGTTAATTCGTTCACTTAGGAGGTTACATAGTTTACCTCAGGACACACAGTTTATAATTGGGGACTGGATATTCCAGGTCCCCCAAGCCTGTGTTCCCACTCATTAAACTCTACTGTCATCAAACTCCATGGTAAGAAACCTAAAGAGTGGCTCAGTTGTAGCCATCTACCAAATTATGAAGAATAGTAAACCCTAGAAAGGGACCAGGCTGAAATCTCAAAACACCTGAACTGGATTGTCTCAGGAATCAAGTGCACAAGACAGCCAATTCATAAGCCCTAGGAGTTTCCCACAGCTGTTATCACATGATCTTGGGCAGTGCCACTTTATTAGGGAAACAATTTTGCCTCAAGAACCTGTCATTGATATTTCTGGCTTGTTGTCGGTTTTACTTCTCTCTCTATGGAATATTGAACCAGAGACTTGTATGTATATTTCTAATGAGGTTGATAACAGCGTTATAAACTCTGTACAGAGCTCTCATACTTCTAACTGAGAATCTAGTTTGAGATTGAGCAGACCCAGGAAATACTTTCAAAATGCATGCATATGGTGGCAACTGTTTGCTCAGAAGGCTCACAGGGCTTTCTCTCTTGCTCTCTCTACCAGAGCCTTAAAGAATTAGGGAAGATCAAATTCTTCTTGGTTAAACAGAATCTCTACATTCAAACAGAAACACAACACCAGTAATAACAACAATAACACATTAATGAAGGCAAAGTACTTTTTTTTTTTTTTTGAGTTGGAATCTCACTCTGTTGCCCAGGCTGGAGTGCAGCGGCACACTCATGGCCACCCCAGCATCTACCGGCTGGGTTCCGGGGATCCCTCTATCTCAGCCTTCCAAGTAGCTGGAACTACAGGCACATGCTACCATGCCCTGCTAATTTTTTTTTTTTAATGGTAAAGATAAGGTCTCGCCAAGTTCCCTGGTTTGTCTTGAACCCGCGGGCTCAGGCAATCCACTTGCCTCAGCCTCCCAAAGTGCTGGGATTACAGGCTGAGCCACCAAGTCCGGCCAGCAAAGCGCTTTTAAATGTATAGTTTCAGTGTTCTTGTAATATAGGCATTGAAATGATCTCCATTTTATCATTGAGATACCTAAGAACCAGTGAAGTTGAAGAACTTGGCAAGAGCAGAATAAAATGAGGTATAAACATTGTCCTCTGAGCTCCAAATCCATCAAAAAACTATTGCAGCTCTGTGTATCTAAATTCTCAAAGATCATAGTATTTTCCCAGTAATACAAATCAATGTGGCTGACTGTCACACTCTTTCACATTATGGAACCTGACCTATAAACAAAACAATTATAGCCTGTGAGCAAGGGTTGGTTTAGGCATCATCCTTGCCCTCCTCCCAGTCCACTGTACAGTGCCTGTTTCTTCCAGATTTGGGCGCCCTCAGATCCACCAGGTCCCTCTGCGTTTTCTTAACTCTTTGGCTGTGTAGCAGTCAATATGGTTTGGATAATTCATTATTTTAGCTGCAAAATCAGGAAGCAGAACTCTCTCAGGCTCTGAGCTTCTCCCTTCTGCTCAGGACTTGGCCTGACTAAAGACAAGTGGAGGAACCCTAGTAGAGGGCAAGATGTTTTTTTCTGCTCTGCATATTCAGGGAGGCATATCCCTGGGATGTTTACACATGCAAATGAGGGCGTCAGGTTTGTTCTTTTCAAAAGATTAATTACCACCAGTTTTATCTTCTCAGAGCTGAACTGTGAATTTGTCTTCCCACCTTACCACAGTATACAGTTTTTTAAAAAATCACCCAAAGATGGGCTAAAAATACCTGAGTCAAATTCAGTGCTTCTGTGAAAAGGCTGAGCACTCCAGTGACATTCATGGTAAAGACAGTGCAAACATTGTATGCAAATGATGAGTTAATTGCCCTAATTGAATATTAACTGCAGTGGAGGAAAAGGGTATGTTAATGCATGAGACTTTACTTTTTCACACATAAAATAAAGTCACAAATAGAGATTTAACATCTTATAAAAACTTGTACAAAGATAACTTTTAAGGAGAAAAGGAACCGCTCAGATTTGCAGAAGAGGAAGTCTCATGAATAAAAAATAGTCGTGTTTCATCAGTTTTAAAAGGAAAAAAAAGGCTATTTAGCACAGTTCTGTATCCTTACCATTCAGCATGGGCTAGTGAAAAGAGTAGGTGTTCTAGAATCAGAAAACCTGAATTATAAATCCCTCTACTCCTTACTGGTTATGTGCCAATGGCTAGGTTTATTAACTTCTCATCCTCAGTTTCCATATATGCAACATTGAAAATAATGCCTATTTTTCTTGGTCTGCTTGCAAAAATAAATGAAGTGATACAAACACACATGCACACACACAGAGCCGGGAGTCATACCTAGTGCACAGTAAGTGTTCAATAAGTGTTGGTTCCTCCCTCATACTGCACTGCAGTCGGTAGAATCAAGAAATGGGTGAAATAAAGGAAAGGGAAATAGAGACACACCAGAATGTAGTGCAGAAGGACATTGTAAAATCTGGCCAAGTTTGGCCAAAATATTTATATGGCAAACAAGAGGAAAACACAAAAAATATTCCTCCTTTTCAAAGTTTTTTCAAATGAAAACACAATGGAATTCATTATATTTTTTATTTGTTGAATTTTAAGCCCATCCTACATGACTTCAAGTTACAACTAAAGGCAAGAAAAGAACAAGCAACTATAAAATAGGTGATATTAATTTGCTAGACCAAATATGTGTCCATGTTGCTTTAAAAATTAGTGCATATATATAATATATATACATGTATATATAGTACCAATATTTAAATAATAAAAATTTCTAATATTAGAAGCATTTGAAATCAATATGGCGGGAAAAATGAAACTCTTACTTCGATTGCTGTTGGCTTAGGAAAATCTATCTTGTCTAGCTATTTTGGGTGTTCACCAGTATGTGCCCCAGGAAGGAACTGCAAGGTCTAGGACACACAGAGGAAGAAGTTCAAGTGCTCTGCATACCTAAATGAACTGAAGTACTTGGGGGCATTGCTGAAGGATGAGAGTCAGGTATAGAGACTACAAAGAGGAAAGAGGGGAAAATACAAGGTAATGTCCATAAAGAACACAACAAAAAAAGAATTTGGATATCGAAGTTGGATGAGGGATGAGATGTTGATGTTAGCTTAAGAGCTGGGATGTATAATGGCACATGTGTGCTGAGCTGCAATTAATACTACTTCATTGCCTCTAACCTTTAGAAAAAGTCTATTCCCTGCAAACTAGTGCAACCTCTTTGGAAGGCAGTGATGTGATTTCTGAAAGAACTGGAAATTGACTTTCCATATGACCCCGTAATCCCCCTATTGAGAATATACCCAGAGGAACTCAAGTCATTCTACCAAAAAGATACCTGCACACGCATGTGTGTTGTTTAAGATTTCTGCAATATAAGCAATATATATAGCAATATAAGCAATATATATAAGCAATATAAATATATAAGTAATAAATAATATAAGTAATACATAAACAATATATAAATAATTTATATAAGTAAAAATATATAAGTAATAAACAAAAGAATATCTCATTGCAGTCTTGCTTTAACTGTGGTCAAGTCAGACATTAGCAGAGATTGTTTGACTAAGCAAGGTATGGCTAACTTACATGGCACACTGTCACCATTTACTGGGTCTACTCGACTAAAAACTTTGAGTTCCAATTGACAAAAGGTCTTTCATTAAGCTAGAGAATGCCTATCTAAATTTCTTTAAAATGGTAATCCTTTATTTTATTTTATTTTTCTTTTTTTGGTCTGAACCAAGAGATTAATTAAAGGGGCAGTTACATGAAGGAACTGTAACCGAGGAAGGGCAAGAGAGAGAAAGAGAAAGGGAGACCAAGAGAGAAAGAGAGTGAGTAAAAGAGTGACGGGGGCAGAGAGAGAAAGCAAGAGAGAGAGAGAAAAGGAGAGAGAATGAGAGAGTGACAGGGACAGAGAGAGGGAATAAGAGACAGAGAGAGAAAAAATGGTCAGAGAATAGCCCAGTTGCTGCTCCTACCTTATCATAAAACAGGTAAACCTAATTGACCTGCCTAGAGGTAACTCTGAATTTGACTCTAGCGATGTTGTTTTTTGGGTTCAGGAGGTTACTAACTCTAGACCTCTAGAAGACATATATATATACAAGGAGTTAAGATTAAAGACTTGTTGGACACTGGTGCTGATGTTTCCTGTATTGCCAGGAAAATTGGCCAGCTTCTTGGTCTACTCAAATAGCTCCTTCAGGACTCATAGGCATTGGTCGAGTACCCTCAGTAGCCAATAGCTCTAAAAATTTTAAATTGGACAGATGAGACTTCAAAAACTTTTTGCCCATACGTTATTCCATCTATCCCCTTTACATCACGGGGAAGAGATATTCTTACTCAAATAAGCATGCATTTATATAGCACAAATGCTGTAGATAGGCTATGATCCCTTTAAGGGACTTAGCAAAGACTGACAGGGGATGCAGAAACCTATTCAAGTTAAAGAAAAGACAAATTAAGCCCAGAGGATTGTAAACAATTTACATTCAGTTTACTCTCTGAGAATTCAAAAACTTTTGTTCCAGCTCCAGGAGGAGTTAACTCTCGAGGACTGAAAACTAACATGCTATGACAAATGAATGTAACTCACTTTCCCAGCTTTGGTAAATTGTCTTATTTGCAGGTGACTGTAGATACATTTTCTCATGTTATTTTAGCTTCAGCAAAAACTGGAGAAGCCTACAAGGACGTGTTTCAACATTTATTCTTTTGCTTTTCACAGCTAGGTATGCCAAAACAACTGAAAACCAATGGTCCTGCATATACATCTAAATCTTTCCAGCAATTTTACTCCCAATTTAATATTTCTCATTCCACAGAAATTCCCTACAATCCACAAGGTCAAGCTATAGTTAAAAGAGTTCACCAAACTTTAAAAAATCAACTAAGTTATAAAAGGTTGAGTTCAAATATAGCTCTCCTCACCACATCTTGAATCACACTTTATTTGTTATTAATCATTTAAATTTGAACTCTTCGGGCTGTTTAGCTATGGCTAGACATTGAGATCCAGAAAAAAGTATAAAACCTCTAATAAAATGGAAGTCTTCTTACAGGAAAAGGGGAGAGCCTGCTTTGTGCTCAAGTCAAACATGTTACTAATCGTAATTTTTCTTATGAAGTGTATTCCAACTCCCTTCCTATTTGTTTTTATAATAATTCTGCTTTTAATAATTACCAGACTTCTTGCTTAATGTCTACCTGTAAGTCTCTGAGTACAGAAAGCCCTTATCAGGACAATATCAAGGACGGTTGGTGACTGGAGAAGTTAATGCCTGGAGGAACCGCCCCTAGCCGTGTGACTAGAGCTTCATCACCTCTCAGCATATCTGCTTGCCCCTTCAATGATATGGAAAAGGACTGGTCACTCATACGGCGAGATGCTGGCTTCCTGAAATGGAGAGACTGTGCTTATAACTCTAAGGTGGACTATCCTGCCCCGGATGGCTGACGGCAAGGAGTCCAAGAGGACGGGGAATACAGAGAAATCTGAGAGGAGGAATACCACCCGCACCTCTACAGAGTTACCCAACGTCTAAAGATTCCTCTACTGATGAGAGGCCTCCTACTTGGGGTCAATTCAAAGCTTTAATTGAAAAAGCTCGGAGGATTACAAATGCTTATGGCTGATCTAATGATCCAACAATGCTGTTTTTGGCTATGCTTGCAGTTGTTACATTACAGGTCCCTTCTTGTTATAATTATTCTTCTCCTACATATAAATATTGAACATATGTTTCAGATCCTCCTGTGTTGCATCCTGTAACGTGGGATAAATCAGAAATTAAGGTTTTTACTAATAATAGTCATTTAATAGGAGGAGAAAGTTCTTTTTCTTACTGTTACTTCTAGATCAGGATTTGATTACTCTGGCATTGCTGGAGCTCCTCCTATTTGTTTTTCATATAATTTTATTTATCCAGGCTGTTTATGACTTAAATATAGAACACTGATAGCAGATTCCCTCCACCACCTGTGCCTAACAGTCGTAGAGGCGTTTGGGCATTGCAGTTTGCTCATCCCATAGATATTAATTATCCTGAAAATAGGTACATTTGTCACAGAGATGCTGTCATTACCAATAAATCTCTATGTTTAGATTTTACACATCTTACACACTACTGGGATGCAATAAGCATCACAGAAGGCTACCCACGATGGAGGATATGTAATTCTCAACAACCTGTTTATTACAGATTGTTTGTGCCTGGTTCACCAGTACTTAAATATTTTTCTAATAAAATTTTTGATTGGACAGTTACTCAACCTAATCATGATTTTAGACAGTTTTTTGATGATAATAATCAATACACCTGGGACAAATCTCGTCCAATAGTTCCTCCACCTACACAATTAGACAGCTAGGATCACCATGGCTGGGTAGCTCCTGTTTTTTATTATGCCTCACCTTTTGAAAAACATCCACAGTCACATCTTTACAAATTGTTTGCAGCTATAGAAAAAGTAACTCTTTATCGGCCTTTTTCCAAGTTTACAATGTCTCTGCAGGCTTGTGTTGATTCTCCTCATGCTTTATTGTTAGCTTATGCTCATTCTACTTATTTTATGAAGTTTAAATATGGTCATTTTAATATTACATACAAAAATTGCATTTTAGCTAATTAAATTTTAGACAGTCCTCATTCCGGTTTTACAACATTTTTACAGGCTTGTGTTTATTCCCTATATGTTTTGTTAATTACTGATGCTCATTCTATTTACTCAGTAACATATAATTTTGGTCATTTTGAAACTAATTGTGAAAATTGTACTTTGTCTAATTGTATTATTGGTAACCCATATCAAGTATTTCTGTTAAAGCATTCTTATGTTTTTGTGCCTGTTCAGCTACCGGAGCCTTAGCATTCTTCTCCAGGTTATTATTTGCTAGAACAGGCTACTACTAAGTTAAAAAAACCATGTAAATTTGTTGCAGCTTTAATTTTAGAAATTTCTGCTTTAATAGCTATCATAGAATCTGTAGCAGTGTCTGCCACTGCTTTAGTACAAGAAGTGTATACAACTAATCATATGAATGATTTGTCTCAAAATTTTAGCTTAGCTTTATTTACTCAAGAGCAAATAGATGAAGGTATTATTGATAGGTTAAATGCTTTAGAATCAGCATTAGTATATATAGGAAATCAAATACAGCACATTAAGGTTCAGATGTCTATAGCTTGTCATACACAATTTAAACGGATTTGTGTTACACCCTTGCTATATAATAGTCAAAATGTCAGTTGGGCTGATGTTCAGAAACATCTTATGGGAGTTTGGCAGTCTTCTAATTCTTCTTTAAACATTCAACAGTTACATAGTCAGATTACTGCTATTTTCTCAAGAACACCTGTCCTCACTTTCATTTTCTCAACTGACATCTAAATTCACTTCTTCCCTTTCTCAGTTTGTGGCTTCCTATTCTGTCTAAAATCTGATCTATAATTTCACTGTTATTGGCATTATTGTTCTTTTTCTGCTGTTTATGTTTCCAGTCATCATCCAATGTTTAAGGAAAACATTTCAACATAACTCTGATAATATTCATTTGGCAGTTCTTACTAATAGAGCAAAAAAATAATGTCATCTATTGGCTGGTCACTTATCTCATAAAGGCTAATATTTTGTGTCATCTGTGTCATCAGCTCACCATTCTCCATTCTCCCTATGACCCCTCAAGCATTTATGGTCTTAGTATTCAGTGATGGGTACAATTCCAGCCACCTAGTATGAACCTAAGACAGGCTTTCCCCGTGGAAAGGAGAACAGCTGATGACGGGTAACAACTATGGTAAAGCGAGAACAACCTAAGACAGAAGCCAAGATGTTTAACGTATGTTTTTAATAAAAAAGGGGAAAATGTTGGGAGCCAACATCTATAGCTACATGGCTGAGGCCTGTAAAGGCCCATCTGGAAGATCGCCTCTGACATAGGATATCAGTTATACCTATAATATTGGCGTGTGATTGGTGACCAGTGTGCATACGTGGCAGTAAAGCCTGATGGAAAGCTGCTCAACAAAATTATCTTATATGATTCTAAGTTGTATTTCTTTCTAGATATTTTTCAAACTTCTATTCTCTGGTGAGTCAACTCTTAAGCAGTTTCCCCTAGAGCTAAGATTAGAGATTAAATTACCATCATAGTCTTATTGCCCTGTTCCTGGCCAGGCAAAAACGATTGCTTTTGTCCCATTACAGGCTATGCATTTCCTTGTCTTTGTTTTGTTAAATACCGAAAACTGTCTGCAGCCCAAAGCCATTAACTTGGCAACTATGCCTTTGTTTCATACCGAAACTCTGTCTGCCTCTGTTTACCTCAGCCCGGGGCCATGTGGCCATGCATTTCCTTACTCAGGAGTGTGAAAGCTACTATATGATTTCTAGAGTAGACTTGTTAGGATAAAATATAATTTATACACTTATAGTTACGTTTTAGAGTATATTTGAGTAAACTTATGCTTGCTGTTTTGTTTCTTTTGGCTACATTATTCAAATATGATAGTTACTATATGATTTATAAAAGAATTAATGATAAGGTATTGGCTTAATAGGATATAGCATAGTATTAAAGGTCAATCATTACAAAAATTAAAGTTTAGACATAGAAAATTCATTTAAGTCATGGTAAGGTTTTATAATTTAAGAATAAGTTTTAATTGTTATAAAATTACAGGACACTACCTTCCATAATAGATTAATAGAATAACTGAGTCATTTAAGTAAACTTACAGATTATAATATAGTATTAAATCGATAATATTAATCGTTAAAAATATTAGGAGTCAGTAAACTTGGATTTAACTTAGAAAAGTTTTTGTATTAATCAGGGTCTGGAAAAAGAGTATAATGTGAATGATTTATTAAACATTGTGGAAAATACTTTGAACAATCTGTATTAAAAATTGTATACCTGTAAATTTAATGTAAGTTTTGTGAAACACATCATGTATCATGAAATTATAATTGTTTGCTTGGAACTTGCAAGTCTTGTGATGCGTAATTTGCATAAAATTTGTACGCCCCCAAAGTGATTGACACACTAATGGAGGGTATGGAAAAAGGTATATAAGTTGGAAAAAATTCAAATAAAATTTGACTTCAGTCCTGATCAGACTGTTCCCAGAAGAATGGCCTCAGAGTCGTTTCTTCTTTCCATCTTGATCCACCGGAGTGGTCCTAACCCACCCTCGTAAGTCGGGGTTGGCGAAGACCCCGACAGGTTTACACTAATATTTTACAGTTTTTGCTATAATAGACACTTTTTTATTTGAGAGTTGTGGGGTCCAAGTGGGGATTTACTGCATAATTGGGTTGCATGCAGGAGACGTTTGGGCTTCTAGTTGGTCCTGTCCCTCCAAATAGTGGACCAGGTACCCAGTACGTTGCCATGTGCTCCCTCCCCCTCTCCCTTCCTCTAACCCAGTAGTGTCCACCGTCTGCCAATCCCAACCTTGTGCTAGCTTGACAAGTGATCAAAGCCCACTTGTGAGTGAGAACATGCAGCATTCAGTTCTTTGTTTCTGTGATTGTTCACTCATTATGATGGTATAATAGACACTTTAAAATGTGCATTAATTTTATCTTTGCAACAATGCTGAAAAGTAGGTGCTATTATTATTTCATAGATGGGAAATCTGAGGCTCATCAAGATTTAGTAACTTTCTTATGGCCTCACATTCAGGATGTCATGGAACTGTGCTTCAAATTCAGATATTTGAAACTCTAATCTCAGCATACTTTCACTAATTCACAATGCCTACACCATGGCTCAGCTTGTGACATAAATTCTAGTCCTCACCTCTAATCTATTCTTTCACGAGCTTTCCATTCCCAAACCTGCCTAAATCCAATAATGAAACTGTGGTAGATTATCTTTCTAAAAAATGGCAAAAATAATATTTATAACCCCACTTGTTCTTCCAGATCCTTGCCTCTTCCCCATCAAGATGCAAAGCTGATTTTCACTATCCTTGAAACTGGTTAGTTTTTATGACTGAATCAACAGCTAGAATGTGGCAGAAATGATGGTGAAAAATCTTATGAAGAAAGAATCAAGTCTTGCTGGAATGTAAGATGACCTTAAAAAGTTCTCCAGCTAGTGGGGCTCGGTGGCTCAGCCTGTAATCCCAGTGCTTTGGGAGACTGAGGTGAGTGGATTGCCTGAGCCCGTGGGTTTGAGACCCACCTGGGCAACTTGGCAAGACCTCATCTCTACAATAAGTCAAAAATTAGCTGGGTGTGGTAGTGCGCACCTGTAGTTCCAGCTACTTGGAAGGCTGAGGTGGAAGGATTGCCGGAGCCTAGCAGGTCGAGGCTGCAGTGGCCGGGAGCAGCCACTGCACTCCAATCTGGGTGACAGAGTGAGACTCCAACTCAAAAAAAAAAAAAAAAAAAAAAGTTCTCCAGCTGACAGAAGCAAAATTGATAGTGGGGAAAAAGAGACAACTCAACAAATAATAACCAGTGTACTCTGCATAACATATACTCTTTCAGCAGGTCTTAATCATGATTAACATAATATCAACAGTTACTAATAAAATATTTTTGTTTTCTAGGTATAAAACAAAATCTCTCCTCAGAGTCAACATTTAATGAGTCCAACACAATTTGGGATGTTTTGATGTTAAGTGGTTATTGTTTCTCTCTCTCCTCTTCCTCCTCCTTTCTCTTCCTTTAAGGAGAGGAGTTCACTTTTTTTTTTCCCAGAAAGTGAAGTGTTATTTTTCTTTATACCAAGAAAAGAACTTGATTATGCTTACTTTGTATTAATGGAAAAAGTACTCCTCTAGGTAATTCACCATGTGAGTGTGTACTTGCACACAAACACATAGAGTCACATGATCACACAAGGGTTTTTAAAGCTGTAGTAGAGATAACTTGCTTCTCCAGTACTTTTCAGGAGTGCCATGAGGTGTAGTAAATGTTAGAGTATGAGTAGCTGGAATATCTTAACGTAGAGACACATGAGCAATGGAGTCAGGGTTACAAAAGAAGACTGCTAACTTCACATGTTTAAATAAGCTTAACATTGCTAAGGACTACATAATTTCTGAGTCTTTTTCTGTGACTTCCTTCCCTTGGATGCAGTTAGTACAAGTAAAATACAGAAGATGAGTAGGTGACAACTAAAGAGAGCAAGAAAAGTACCCAAATGTGAAGGACCATTGAGGACTTTGAAGAGAGGAGCAGACTTTATAAATGACAAACATTATTCATGGAAATACAAACATCAAGATTCTGGACATATTTCAGAAACTGTCACTACTTGAAATGTGACAAAGAAATGTAAACCTCAAAAGTCATAAGGTCATAATTTATTATATAACATCCCTAAATTTCAGATCATTTGGATTTACCTTCCCAGGTATGAAGTTCAAGGTTTTTACAGACTTTCTGACTCGACTCCATGTTTTAGCCAAGGTCAAGAAAGTACAGAACTTATTGTAGTCTAGAAATAAAATTCTTTTTACTTTAGGGAGAAAAATATGAAAAGAAACAAGCTTTGAAAAATGCTGATGCAATGTAACTTTTCCACATAATAATTTTTTGACATTTATGACAAAGATCCTCTGTTACTTACAACTTCCAGTGAATTTCATTCTTGGCTTAGTTGCAACCCAAAGAACTGACAGGGGAGGATTATTAATATATCTCTGAGCAGTGAGGAAGCTGTTTTTCAAATGAGACAGAAGAAATGAGTGTTTGGAACACCTCATACTTCAATGAAACAAAATTTTCTCTTACAGGTTTCACTCAGCAGCAAGAAGGCATTCATATTGCAATGCTTAGATTCTAACAGCATCTATAAAGGCAAAAAGACATTACAATAATGGGTTTTGTTTTTTTTTTTTGAGTTGGAGTCTCACTCTGTCACCCAGACTGGAGTGCAATGACCGCTCCCGGCCACTGCAGCCTTGACCTGCTGAGCTTAGGCAACCCTTCCGCCTCAGCCTTCCACATAGCTGGAGCTACAGGCGCACAATACCACACCTGGATAATTTTTTTGATTTATTGTAGAGATGAGGACTCGCCAAATTGCCCAGGCGAGTCTCGAACCCACAGACTCGGGCAATTCACTCACCTCTGCTTCCCAAATCGCGGGATTACAGACTGAGCCACTGAGCCCGGTCTGCAATAATGTTTAGGGGTTTTGTGTTGCTTGCAAATGTACTTTTATCTTGTCCAGTTCCAGTGAATTCTAACCACTGAGGCAAGGCCTCAGATTTCTAATGATTTATAGGGAGTTATATTACAGCAGTTTTACATATTCCTCATGTCTGAACACTCTGGGTTTTGTGGAAACATACTGCTAGGGATTTGCAGGCAAAATGGAATCATATTTTACAGCAAATGATTAGATTGTAGAGGAGCACAATTTCAATAGGATAACATGTCATATAGGATTGGAAATATGGACATTTTCTGGTCAGGAAACTAAAGGTTCAGGAAACTTCATGGATTCAACAAATATTTAATAGGTACCTATTGTGTGTCAAGTCTTCAAATATCTCCCTACCTAGTCATAAAATCACCTTAGGCAATCTAGGGTAATAGAAGTTAGAAAATCTGTACCCTTTCTGTTACACCTTCAAGCTACTGGGAAGAAAAATCAAACATGAAGAAGGTTGTTTGTAGCTGTTGAAGTATCTCAGTGGTCCATTTTCACAAAAGCATTTTCAATCCCCTCAAACATATGTGGGAGTTGTTATTGTTTTTCATCTAACACTTGAGAAAAAGTCAAATATATTTTAAATATGGCAAAAGCTTGGGAGAATTCAAATCTCCCTAACAAAATAAGATTATCTTTTCAGAAAGAACTTCAGTTTTTAGCAGAAATGTTAGGGCACCTGTTTTAAAACCCAAGTTTAGGAAAAATGAGAATGCATATGTTAGAAGTTAATGCTCCATAGTTCATTACCCCCAGGTATGTGTTACAGTTATTAAGGTTTTATTGCAGATTTTAAAATGTATGATAGTTAATATAATCCGAATCTACTTAAGCCCAAAGTTGGGTCTCCACTATTTTCTGTATTGTACTTAAAGCCTACTCACTTAGATTAAAGGATTACTCTTAATTCATTTATTTGACACTTAATCTATGTCAGATATAATTTAACCATGTTATATAACCTCAGTAAAATTTCAGAATAACCCCATGAAGTACATATTATTAATATCCCTGTCCTATCAATATAAAAATTAAAGCCATCGGCAGTTTGTGATTAAACTGAGATTTGAACCTGGAAATGATCTGTTAACAGCAATTTTCCTGCCCCTGATATCAGACACCTTAATACTATACTCATAGTAGAATTTATGCATAAATCATCTACATTAAGAGGAGAAAATACTTAAAAACAATGAAAGTAAGATTACTAGTGGAATTCTATCCCAGAAATTAAAGGCCACTGAATCAAAGTGAGTTTAAACAAATTTTTCCAGGAATGTGTGAAAAAGCACATAACAATAGCTCAATTAAGAATTGAGCAAAATAAACAGTGATCTTTTGCTAAGCAGTGATATTTCTGCATGGCACATGAGGAAAGAGCTGCCTTTTCACCTTGACTACTTCGACAACTCTAATAAATATTCAAGGGTGATATTTTAGCCCATAATTCTATTCAGTGCACTAATAATAACTATTTTGTTTGGCAAAAAATATTTAGGTATTGTTTGAGAAAAGGGAACATAGGTCATTCTGTCTATTTTGTTTGTTGGCTATTTAAAATCTTAATTTTGGTTAAAAAAAAACTCATGTTGTTAATGGCAAATAAAATCAGTAGAGTCTGAATTTAATCAATAATAGTATGTGCAGCTCTATGTGTGACTGGGTTTTTCCTTTCTGGCATATCAGCGTTTTTTGCCTTTTTTTTATGGAGAAACTAAACAAGACTTTTCTCTCCCTGCAATCCATTCCAGGTCTTTCCCTTCACTCCTGTCTCTCTCCTGCTCTCACGACATCATCACATTACTGAAGGAATGACTGACCCAGCGGATCTAAATCTATTTAGTTCTAATCATATTGCTCCTTGCTAGTAAAATTGAGCTGTATAACATATTAGAAATAGCCAGAAATCTGGCCCTCAAGAAAACCGTGTTTTCTCCTTTCTAAATCCCAAGATAACTTTAGAAGAGCAAAAGAAAACCTGGTAATGCGGACTTGAAGAACCCAGTAGAAATGACCACGATGATCATTTTTTTTTTCCTTCCTGGGTGAAGAAAAATCCTTGTAAGTTTTCCTCCTACAGAACAGAATGGTGTGGGATTCATAGATTGTTTACTCCCTCCTTTTTCTTGACTTCCTCAGGAACTTTGTGTCCCCATGAATGTGTGACTTATATAAAACAGGGTTGACTGGCCTGCCTGTGGTGGGAGCAGGAGTTTGTAGTTTTGTTTTATTAAACAGTGTGTGCACTTAGTTGAGGATAAGCAGAAACTGCTAGCTTTGTTAGCATGGAAGCTGAGCTTCCTCAACCACTAGGGAATATAGCAAATCAATGCTCACAAATGCCCAGTCCTCACATTCACCTCCACCTCCACTCATTTACAACACCCACTACAGTGACCAGCCAACAGTGAAATGGGAACAGTGGCTCTGGAAATTAATGAATCTCTCTCCCTCTCTCCCCTCCTCCCTCTCTCTCTCTCTCTCTCTCTCTTTCTACACACACACACACACACACCACACACACTGCATACAAACATACACAATTTTCTGTAACACTGTCCAGCTCTGGAGACCAACAAGAGCTATCACAACCATTGAAAAAGGCCCTTTAGAGATAAGAGGTGATAGGAAGGTACAAATGATCTACAGTTTTTTAAGGAATCGCCTTCTAAGAGATGAGTTGCTCTAAGCCAACAGGTAGTTCCATGTTGTTTTTACAAAGACTTATATTCCAAACCCTATATCCTTTTTGCTTAACCACTGTAAAGTCCAGTATAGCACCGATCACCTCTGCTGAAAACGTCATCAATCAGACTTTCAAACTCTGTGTCCTACGGGAACATTCTTCTGGCTAAAAAGTACAGAAAGATGGTTTCATCAAAGCTGGTTCTGGTCACTTGTTTTTTTAATGGATGCACAGAAAACTGGAGTCCACCCAAAAAACTAAAATGAGAAAAGAAATAAATTAAGGTTTCTAGGACCTTGATGAGAGTTGAGTTGCTTTTCAGGTTTTGCTTGATCTGAGAGATGAGAGTTTCAATTGTGATTTCACTATTAAAGATCAAATCTAGGCAACTATCCAATTTCCAGCTCTACTTTCGCTTACATAGACCCTTTTTATTTTAATTGCAAACTATCAACTTTGATTTATTTAATAGTTTTGCATTCTCATTTGTTATAGCCAAATATTTGCATTTCAAATACAAAAAAAAAAAAAAGTTTCTCAGCTCATTCTAAATGAAATTTCTAGGTTTTTATAATGCAAATTTCTCTTTTGGTCCAGCATGTGAGTCTGGAATGTCAACGTTTCAAATGATTCCAATTTTCTTTTGTGGGGAGATCATCATATTCTACCTTCTCTGGACTTCCGCTGGCTTCCTTTTCCCAAGGTTGAATTATGTTGGGCTAAACATGAGGAAATTTTAAAACTGAGCCCATTTGTAAAATGGAAATTGCTTGCCGATGAAACCCATATGTAATCTCAAATCCTGGTTTTAATCAGTAGTTTCAGCCTTTTCACTAAGTACATTTGTATGCCAGAATGCTCATGAGACAATCCTGAAGTGTCATTAGCATAATTGTGTGACCCTAAGGATTAAGAGTAAAACAGGTCTTGGCTGAAGTCCAGCTCTGCCACCAACTAGCTGTGTAACCTTGAGTCATTTACCTCATTTATATGAACTTCAAGTAATAACTCATTTGGCTTTTGTGGAGATTAAATACTGTAAGGTGTGAAGAATGCATTGTTTAATGCCTGACACATAATGAATACTCAATAAATATTATTTAATGCTATCTTTCTTTCCTTAAGCTTTCAAACAAATTGAGCACACATAATTGAACAAAAACCAGACTGGCACCAGATTTCTAATTGAAAAGACCAAAGCTATCCGACAGCAGAACAATACTTCCAAAGTTCTTAGACAAGAGATTTTTAACCTAGACTTCCATATCCTCTAAATAATCAATAAGATATGTTAATATACACCAGTCAAAGACCACAGGGACATACCTGTAGTTGAACAAGATTGAATTAATTGATATTTGCTGCAGTAATGAAAGCCTCAGCCCACAGGGAGCCTTGAGCAACTCTGAGTGTGCTAAGAGAATTTTTGTTACAAGATTTAGGTTTATGTTAAGTGATTTTAGAGCACTTCCAAGGAAGTAGGGGTTTGGCTGCTGTCATGAGGTAAAAAGAATCTCATGATTATTTATATAAATGGTTTTCATCTAGAAGTCAGGAGAAATGGAACAGGAAGTTCTAAAGTTTAATTGGTATGAAAACAATAGTCATTAACGTTAGCTAGCAGTGGGAATGTTGGATGTATTTATGTTTGCTCAGTGTTCTTGCTTTTGTCTATACTCAGACACAGTTATGGAGTTATCCTTTTTTTTTTTTTTTACTCTCTTGTGATTTTGTAATGATCTTGTCTGATGTTGCGGTTCTGTGAAATTGTTTATGTTAAATAGGAAGCATCACTGTTAGTACCAAGCCTGCCACCACCTGACAGGACTTGTTCCTTCTCAAGTGGGAGGAAAGAATAAGGACATTTTCAAATATGCCCAGACTCAAATATTTTATCTCAAACACGCTTCTTCCTAAGATGTGACTTAAGCATTTGCAAAGTGTAACAAAGGAATGAACCAAGATTAAGGAGAATTTAGAATCCAAGAAAAATTGACGCCAACCCGGGAAAGCCAATCTAGACTAGACGAAGGTTTCGACCCGCGAAAAGAAAAAAAGAGGAGGAAAAAAGGTGAGTTTGTAGAATACCTCTCTGAAATTCAGAATTGAAAACATAGAGGCGATGATAAATTTAAATAGTACTAAGAAATAAAAAGGAAAGCTATATACCTTATAAAGCTACTGTAATTACAATATATTTTCTGTAAGTAAATTATATACCCCTAAATAGTTAAACAATGCAAAAACTTTTTATTCATTTCTGTTAGAAATAAACTATAGGCAATGATTAGAAAACTTCACTGTAAATTATAGAATGTGAATATTTTCAACTTTGACAATATAAAATAAAATGTCAGATGACAAGCATCTATAGGTAGGAAAGACAGAAAACAGCTAAAGAAATTAGTAGAAGCAATAACTATTAACTCACAATGTGGGATTCAGAAGAACACAAGACAATTTGATGGAAGAAATGGAAGTGTTATTAAATTACTGAAAGTTACAAAGCAATCAACAAAGAATCTAAAAACTAGCTGTATAACTCTGTTAGAGTGCAATAAAGAGTAATGGGATGATGGTATAATAAGGCAAATATTCATTTGTCAGAAAAAAGAAATCTAAAATTGGTCAATAAGAAACAGCAACATAAGCACATTCATTAAAATTGTGGAAGTAACAATCAGATGAATCAGAACCATGCAAAAGAGGTAAAAGTTATTGCCTTTTGGCAACAGGACTAGCATTAAAAAGGAGTGCATCAGAGGATAGTTGTTTTTCTTTCAAAGTCTTTTTTTATGCTTGATTTTTTTTTTTGGTCACATGCATTTTAATAAAAGTTAATTTTAAAAAGAAAAATAAATGGTTGTAAAATGAACATGGTAATTGCTTAATAAATATTTATTGAACAAATTATTTATTTTAGATTAAACATGAGAAAAATATAGTTTAGATCCAAATTTTATTAGTCAAGTTTTGGACTATTTGTCTCCTCTTTATGTTGCAAAAATAAAAAAATAAAGACAACATTTTTAAAACATAACATATTAACCCAGGATCTGGCTCCTTCAGAATTTACTAGGACGTTTTCATTATGGTGAGCTGTTTTCCAATCCTACACCTTCTGAATAACTAATACCATTGAAAGTAAGTGGATTGTCATCTGCTATCAACTCCATTCTCTGTGCATTCACCTGCCCTCCACCAACCTGAAGATCAATGAATATAGACTTTGCACATGACACTACATTGCCTGAATGCAGCTCCATGCAGAATTCCAAGGCGTGTTGAAAAATTGCACCCTTCACCCCACATCTGCCCAAGCAAGGCCCACAGAGATCTATTCTGAGAATGGCAACCAAACACTTGTGCCTCTCCTTTTCACTGAAGCCCTCCAGCATCCTCCATCATTATGGGTGTTTAGGTTTCAGGGTTTTGATGATGCACAAGACCACAATACAAAATAAATCTGAAAGTTCTGTTAGATTATGAAATGGTTCTCCCAAATGGGAAAGAGGTTTCTCTTTGGAGATACTTAGTCCAGTGGCATTTGTTTGTTGACCACTTAGTATCAGTTTTTTTTCTTCCCAGTAACACCCCTGTTAATGAGAAATCACCTGCTTTCCATGGTTAGAGTTTACCAGGGCTATAGTGGGGAAAGTTGATCAAGGCTACCCAAGAGCTAGATTCACAACCCAAGCTTAGTCAATAGGGATCTCCTTCCATACAACCTAAATCTCTAGCAGAGACACCACCTCACACAGATTCCAGTTCATCTAGGTCTTTCTAAGGACAGGCTGTGTCTGCAAGAAAAGCATCTATGACTCTTGCCATCCAGTTTTCAAGAGTGCTGGAGACTTGCCTATATTGGAGATTGGTTCTTCAGCTTCCCATCAATCCAGTGAGACCAGGTAGTCTTCACTGAGTTCTCTTTTGGTACTGAGAACCAAAAAATACTAACTAGGACCATAGCATAAATTGATACTTAAGTACTTATTTACAGAGACTTTAACCAAGTAGAGAATAATGCTACTGATAAAGTGAAGCTGGCATTTGATATATGAAAATATGAAGAAAGAAACAGCAATTCCTTTTTTTTCTAGTGTATAATAACAGTTGGCATATGTATGTTTGTTTCTATGAAGGGTAGAACTGGAGGCAGAAAAGAAGGAGGAAGAAACTCTGGGATGGACCCAGGATTTTATGCTATTGTCCATGTGCTAACAGGAATTTTAGAATGAATTGGAATGTAGCAATGACAGAATTGTAGACAAAACTTAAATCCATTTTGCTCTAAAAAAAGAGTGTAAATTATTCACAAATTTTGGTAAATTAACCATCTCAAGTAACAAATCTACCTAAGGGCTCACAACTACTGACATCCCATCATGATTTTAACACTGACTTTAAGAACAGCGATCTTAAATGAAATAGGTTAATATATTTTTAAAACCATCTCTTAAAGCTAATCTTACAGTAGAAAAAAAAGAAAGAAATTAATCTCCCTATAGAGTTGACATATAACCGCTTTACAAAGAAGAGGGTTAAGAGGTTAAGACCATGGTGACAAAATGACCAAGTAAAATAAGGAAATTGGTAGAGAGGTGTGCAGAACAGAATAAGAAGGTGGTACATAATGAGAAAGAAAAATTTAAATATATTACACAGAGAGAGAGAATTGAAGACTGCAATTCTAAAAGAAAAATAACTGAAGGAGCTGATAAAATCTCTTCAGACCTGCCAATAATAAGGTGCTACAATGCAAATAAGAAAGAATGGAAGTTATATCAATTGGGTTGAGGGTATTTGAAGATGAGAAAAATAGATAACACTCTCCAAGCCATAAATATTTTTAAATTATAGTTCTAAAGATAGACAAGTGGTATCTCGTCAAACTGAAAAGCTTTTGCACAGCAAAAGAAACCATCAAGACAGTAAAGAGACAACCCACATAATGGGAAAAAATATTTGCAAATTACACATCTGACAAAGTCCTAACAGTCAGGATCTACAAGGAACTCAAACAAAGTGAAAGGAAAAAACAAACAACCTGGTTAAAAAGTGGGCAAAGGACAGACACTTCTCAAAAGATAACATATAAGCAGTCAGCAGACACATGAAAAAATGCTCAACCTCACTAATCATCAGAAATGCAAATCAAAACTATGAGATACCACCTAACTCTGTCAAGGATGACTATCATTAATAAGTAAAAAAACAACAGATGCTGGCCAAGGAGTGGGAAAAAAAGGGAATGCTTCTTCATTGTTAGTGAGAGTGCAACCTAGTTCAACCTTTATGGAAAGCAGTGTGGCAATTCCTAAAAGAACTAAAAACTGATTTTCCATATGATGATTCAGCAATCTCTCTCCTGGGAATATGCCCAGAGAAACATAAATCATTCTACAAAAAAGACACATGCAAACACATATTTATTGCTACAGTATTCACAATAGTAAAAACATGGAACCAACCCTACTGCCCATCAAAAGTGGACTGGATAAAGAAAATATGGGACATGTACACGGTGGAGTATTATGCAGCCATAAAGAAGAACAAAATCATGGACTTTGCAGCAAGTTGGAAACCATCGTACTAAGTGAACTATCACAGAAACAAAGAACTGAATACCGCATGTTCTCACTCATAAATGGGCCTTGAACACTAGTCGCATTAACACAAGGGAGGGATTGACTGTCGCTGGACATTACTAGGAGAGGAAGGGAGGAAGAAGGGTGGGGAGATGTGACAACACAAAGGGTACTTGGTTCATTACCAGGAAGAGTGAGGGCCCATAAGAAGCCCAAATTTCACCTGCATGCAACCTACTTATATAGTTAATCCTCACTTGTATCCCACATTCCTATAATAAAATAAAATATTTTAAAAGAAAATTTAAAAAGTCTCACAATAAGGGATTGGTTAAATAAATTATAAAAGATATTTTACATTATGCACAAAACTTTAAAAAATAAATAAAATTATAATTCTAAAGTTTTGTATGATAAAAGGAAGAGAAAATGCAAAAACTTAAAATAGATGTTAAAAAATTTTAGAGCAGCGAGAGTGTGGAGAAAAGGGAACCCTTGTACATTGTAGGTGGGGATGTAAATTAGTACAGCTATTATAGAAAACAGTATAGAGGCTCCTTAAAAAGTTAAAAATAGCACTACCATATGTCCCAGCAGTTCCTCTGCTGGGTATACATCCAAAGGAAATAAAATCAGTATGAAGAAGAGATATCTGCATTTCCATGTTTATTGCAATACCCAAGATATATCACAACACCCAAGTACAGAAACAATCTAAGCGTTTGTAATGAATGGATAAATAAATTGTGATATATGTATACTATAAACTATTTTTCAGCTTTAAAAATGTATATATTGTCATTTGCAACAACATGGATGAAACTGGAAGATATTATATTAAGTGAAATATGAGGGAGACCCAAAAAACCTTGACATTTATTTATTAAAAATTGTGGTTTTATTCTTACAGTCTTACAGTCACCCTCAAAATACTCTTCATTTGATGAACTATACCTATTGAGACACTTTGTCCACTGCTCAAAACAGTTTTTGAACTTGTCAATTTGGACATCTTTTAGTGCTTCTGCCAATTTTTTTTCACCTCTTCCACATCAGCAAAACACTTCCTTTTGAGAATTTTTTTCATCTGAGGAAACAAACAAAAGGCTCTTGGGGTGAGATCAGATGAATAAGGAGGGTGGAGGAAAAGGGTAATGCCATTTTTGGTCAAAAACTGCTGAACACTCAGTGCAGTGTGGGGAGGTGCATTTATACATTTGTAAATTTATAATTACCCATCATGAAATGGGAAAACAAAATTCACTGAAGTCAAACACAGCCTCTCACAACAATGGTAGTGGGTACACTGATGCCAGTGGGTGACTTGAATACTTACTTGGTGGAGGAAGCCTGTACTAAAGGGGGCCCACCCTCCATAAGATATTTCTGGTTTTTTTGGAGGGTCCCCCGTCATAAGCCAGGCACAGAAAGACAAATGCCATGTGATCTCACCTATATATGGAATCTAAAGAAGAGTTGAACATATAGAAACAGAGAGTAGAATGGTGGATACTGGGGCAGGGACTTGGGGAGAGGAAGAGGAAATGGGAAGATACAGATCAAAGGGTACAAACTTGCAGTTGTATGGGATGAATAAGTCTAGAGATCAAATGCACAGCATGACTACAGTTAATATTGTATTGTACACTGAAAATTTGCTAATAAAGTACATTTGTGGTGCTCTTGTCACCAATTTTAAGAAGAAGTAGCTATGGAAGGTGATGGATAGATTAATTTGCTTAACTGTGGTGATCATTTCACCATGTATATAGAACTAGTTTCAGATACATCAATAAAGATTTGTCATCAACTCACTTAATTGCTTTAATAAAAACTATAAGATGAATTATAAACTGGGTGAGCAGGTGACAGTCTCATAGAATACACTTTCAGATTTTATTCCATGTGTATGGGTTGACTTGAAAAGAGGCTGGCAGGCTATAAAATAAATAGCAACAAAGCAGTGATATTTTGAGTAGCTGATGAGGTGCCCAGGAACTAGTATTCATTTAATCTCACTCTATGCACAAACAGAACAGTACCCTCTCTGAGGCAATACCCAAACACAATTTTTCAAAGGGACATTTTCAAAGCCACTATGAGTCTCTGGCATCAACTTTAACTATATTCAAAGCTAACAGGTTTTGGTAACAACTTAGTTCTGTTTAGGATTAAAAACAAAACAAAACAAAGTAGGAAGGCCTCCAGCAAGGAGTAGTTAAATTTAATAAACTAAACTTCTTCCACTTGCCTTACTTGTTTCTATTTACAGATGGAATGTGGGCTAAGGAGAGAGAGAAGGCAAAGAAAACCTCTCCCTCTCTCTGGCAGAAAAGAAGTCTCAGAAGAGGGGCACATGGGAGGCACCAACATGAGCACAGGTGGCAGAGAGAGTAGTGAGAGGAGTGAGAGATGGATGCTCAAAGACGAGTCCATACCAGCTTTCCATTCTGCTGCAAGTCATTAGGAAATGGAACATTTGCTTCCTCAGGAGAATTACATAGCTAGTTAAATGTGAACATTCTTCACACCTGTTCCTAGTCCTAAGGCAGTGGGTTTCAACACAAGTGAGGAATACAGCAGTATAAATTCAAGTTGCATTATGAAATTGATTTTATTTTTGTAAAACCATACCCTGAATCACACAGTGCCTCAACTGCTCCATCTATAAACACAAAATTTTAGTCTACATGGTCCTCACAGAGATGATATAAGGATGTATAAAGTCTAGAAAGAGTTTTTCCTCAGAGAAAGGAATTGCATGAACCCAGGGTTTTTCCTAACCTATCAATGAAACCTTAACTTTCCCAATAACTGTATGGAAATAATATGATCCTCCAGCACACCAACAGAATTCCAAATAAAAAATATTATCAATTTTGAAGTTGCTTGTGTGAAAGAGATCTGGCAATTGCTCTCAATAACTCAGTTCAATATAATTATGTGCCTGACATAATGTTCGTTATGAAAAACAGAAGTGAAAAACAAGCGCTAGTCAACTGAGGTGTTGCATAGTTAACTGTGAAGAGATACTATTAACTAGTTTACATTACTGAGATGAGTAGCTTAAATATAAAAGAATGAGTTTTTAAAATGTCATTCACAAATGAACAATGTTACCCTAGGCCATATTTGTTTTGCTTTATTTTTATGATGCATATCCTATTTTTTTTTTTTTTTTTGAGTTGGAGTCTCACTCTGTCACCCAGATTGGAGTGCAGTGGCCGCTCCCAGCCACCGCAGCCTCGACCTGCTGGGCTCCAGCGATCCTTCCGCCTCAGCCTTCCTAGTAGCCGGAATTACAGGCGCGCACTACCATGCCCAGCTAATTTTTTGATTTATTGCAGACATGAGGTCTCACCTGCCCAGGCAGGTCTCGAACCCGCAGGCTCAGGCAATCCACTCACCTCAGCCTCCCAAAGGCGCGGGATTACAGGCTGAGCCACCGAGCCCGGGTCCTATTTTTATTTTAAGATAATGAGTTTTCTCTATGTAGACCTTACCGTACGAGAGAGACTTTTGAAACGAGCCATACTCTCTCACCCTGCTTTGTATCCCACAGAGATTTATCCTTCATGGCCCTGCACACTGCTGTGGCCATGGACATGCATTCCCCCACAAACCGCCACTCAACACACACCTGGAAGGGAGCAGCAAGAACGGCAGCAGAATCTAATGAGAATTTATGTTCTGGGCATGGAGACGAGCTTCTGCATAGGCTTATGACCTGTGCTCTTTCCCTCTTCTTTGCTCTTTACTCATCTCTGCATAAATTCAAAGTCCCTATTATTTCAAAATATTTCTCTCATCAGCCCACTATCTTGTGCCTGTTCTCCTAAATTTATATCTCTCCCTCCTCCACGTTACCCTACTCACCACCCCAATCCTGCTCATCAGCTGGAGTTGCATGGCCAACCAGCTCCTCAGCCGGCATAAAGATCCCAGACATGCACTCCAGCCTGGGCGACAAGAGTGAAACTCCAACTCAAAAAAAAAAAAAACAAACCCAGATTCAAGACAAACTATGTAGATTGGTTGCATTGCCTTACATCGTTCCCCTTGATTATTATTATTATTATTTTGCAAACCATATTGTTTTTTTAATTTTATTTTAAAGATGTGGGGTACAACTCAGGATTAGGTATACAAGTAGACATCGTACAGGTAAAGTTTGATCCCCTTGATTCTTATTCCTTCACAACATCACTTTCTTTGAATTCCTCAGGATCAACAAATTCAATTTTTCTTCCTTATGAAGTAGCCCTTTTCCTCAACAGAACTACTGCAAAATTTCTGTCAGGCCTACAAAGCCTGTTCCAAATGTTATCTGTTACCTCCATGAATGTTTTTCATGGAGGTAACAGATAATATTTGGAAGAAATTCTTTGCATCTCCTATATTCACTATCATCATCATAATCTTTGGAATACTTTAATAGTTTCAGATTCAAACTAGCACCATAATTTCCCACCTTCTACTAGATGCTAATCCCTTGGAGGCCACAGTGACTTGTCTAGAATATGTACCTCTTCAATCATTTTACTTGTGCAAGTAAATGATCAAGTTTCTTCTTTACTATTTTGTCTTTAAATTCTGCAATTGTCTAAATGAGATGAAGCTATGAATGGAGTATGGATTAAGAAAAGCAGGGCATAACAAATAACCAAAAGTCTACTTTTCCTTTTTTCCCCTCTCATTCACTAAGTTCTTCTGTAGCTCTATAACATGCTGCTTTGTAGGCCAAAGAAAGTAAACTTGGGGTGGCATTTCATGAACAGAAAATCAAGGTGTAGTTTCTAAGATTGCAAGAACAGGCAAAACTATCACTTTTCATGTTTTTTAGTTCCATAATTTATTTTATTCTCCATTCACTACAGAAAACACTATAACAAGGCAAAACGATTCATGTTTTAAAAGGTCAATTGGGACCGAGCTCGATGACTCAGCCTGTAATCCCAGCACTTTGGAAGGCCGAGGCGAGTGGATTGCCTGAGCCTGCAGGTTCAAGACCAGCCTGGGCAATTTGGCGAGGCCTTGTCTCTTCAATAAATAAAAAATTACCCAGGTGAGATAGTATGCACCTGTAGTTCCAGTTACTTGGAAGGCTGAGGCAGAAGGATCACCAGAGCCCAGCAGGTTGACACTGGGGTGGCTGTAAGTGTGCCACTGCACTCCAGCCTGGGCGACAAGGTGAAACTCCAACTCAAAAAAAAAAAAAGTAAATTGGATTCTGTTCTCTGTTCCCAAGATGAAGGTGTCAGAGGATCAGTCAACCAGTAAACGGGCAAGGAAGGAGATCCTCCTCCATCCTCCTGTCATATGTCTCTTTCCCTGATGTTACTCTTGGTCAAATGAGACAATGGTCCTCCTGAAATCTATCAGAAGGACCTTGGTGTGTGTATGTCAACACAGTGTAACAAGTCAGTCAGTCAACAAATATTTATTCACTGCCTATGACGCATCAGCAATATTGCAAGCCCTTGGGGATTCAAAAGAGAACCAGGCAAACAACCACTGCCCTCATGGAACTTTTTCTCTTAGCATTACAAACAGTCTTCACACAAATAATTTAATAACTGGAAATGTACAAAGTGTTATTTAAGAAAAGTGCCACACACAGGAGTTGCAGCTAATCTTTTCTATTCATGAGTGAGTGACCACAGGCAAAATTAGCAGCTTTGAACACATATTTATTAAGCATTTACTAGTGATATTACATCAAAGGCCCTTAGCGTAATGCTTGGCTCATACTAACTATTAAATGAATGACAAGGAATATATAAATAGCCCCTTGCTAAGGAATTATGTATTTCCACTTCTAAAATCGACTTCTCATTTCACTCAAATTAGACTAAGAAATACTATAAAAGCCATTCCACTTTTACAGTGTTGGTATGTTACCCTTAAAAACGTTGGTGTACAATGTGTCAGGGGTGCTGACTGTCAGGACTCTCTCCTCTTTTTCTCCTCACTACCCATCCTATACAAGGTCTCTGAAGGCTCCATCCCTGTGTTATAACAAATGATACAGCAGCAAGAGCATGAGATTTAGAGTTAACTAGATTCAGATTTAAGGTTCATGATTTGGATCCACCAAATCATCACATACCCATGATTTGACCATGTAAATCTAAATCATCTGTTAAACAGAAATAATGCTAATGACTGCATCCTACTTCTAAGAGCCTGAGATGAGAGTGCACACAAAAGAACCCTTGACAATCACTGTCAGGACAGAGATCCTTGAGTTACTCTTTGAGGACAAACAAGATTCAGTCCTGTATTTAGAGGCCATAGACACCAAACCGGACTTGCACTGAAATCTTCCAAAGATAAGGAGATTTTCTTTGACCTAGGTACAATCTAAATACAGACACAACTAGTGATGTAGATTAGCTTTCTGCTAGCAAAATGGCTACTGGAAGAGTGTTGGAACTGCTCCTGTGACACCTGTTAAAATGCCCAGATGGAGCTGCCCTTCCCAGTTGGTGCTAAAGAGTGGACCTACTGTCACTGTTTCACTGACAGCTAAATGGCAGACCCTGTTGCTGCCTTACTCGCAGTCTCGTTCCAAATCCTCAACTTGTGACTTCCTATATTACACCCCACAGTCTCTGTGTGGGATTTTCTGAGGACTTGTCTGTGAGAACATCGCGGACTGCTGGATATGTGCATGCACTTGCACAAATAAGTAATAGAGAGCTGGTGCAGGCAGGAGAACTTACTTTTTTTTCTCAAATGACATATTTGAGCAATAAAAGCAATGTATTCTATTCTTCTGCAGCAAAGAATAATGAAACTCCAGTGTCGCCTTCCCAGCAGCTCTTGTCTTTCTTGCCTTTGAATTGTGCAAAGCAGAAATGATCCTCCATTTGTAGGCGGCAACAGCCTCCAGAAGCTATGGGAACATTGCCAAGAGCCTTAAAAAACCTCCACAGCTAATTGGGAGCTGGCTTATTAATGACACTTTTGAGAGTCAGATTGTTATTGAAGAGAAATGAGGGAGAATACTGTGGGCGCTGTGTAGGTAGTGGGAGGGAGGGTTGGTCCCTGCTCCTTGCAAGAACATGGCTCTGTAATTTTCTTAAACATTGTGTTCAGCTAGCTTGCAAAAGTACTGGATCCTGGGAGGCTGCAGGCGACACCGCAGCCTCCACTCCTCCCTGATTGCTGCCCCCTACCATCCATATTAGGAGAACTCTGGCCATTTAAAGGTCCCCTTAATTAGTTAACATAACTAGGAAAAACACATCATGCCCTCTTAGTAGCTTTTGGAACATGAGTTTACATGTTTTCTGTAGCTAACAGAAAGTGTTTTATGTCATAATGATTAGACAATCCCAATAGCAAATAAGCCCTAAGTTTTTGTGTAAATATTAAAAACTCAGCAAAAGGATAATGAGTTGAAGAATTAGGAAGCGTCACAAGACTAGTGGTTTCGATTAAAACCCCTGACTTTTTTTTTTAAGAAAGCTGAGGACACTGTAATCACCCATGTCAGATCAGCCCTAGTGGAGCAAAGTGCTGCGCCCTGAGTGTTGCATTTGAGCAACAAGTAAGATGTCACTCTGATAACAAACTGGGTTTCTCACCGCTTTCCCTTTTGAGATGGGTGGGGCCTGATATGTGTAACATTTTCTGATTTCTGTACTAAAAGTTAGCCCTCATCCCCAATTTTTTTTAACAAATTAAGAGAAAAAAAAAGAAAAGAAAAATCTATGCCATTCTGCATTAGCAATGAGACTATGTGATGTGGATATGCATATACCACTTCCATTTGCTGTTCTTGCTGCAGGGTGAATTGATGGAATTGTGCTGCTATCCTGGTAGAAAGAATGAAGATTAGACTCTGGAATTAACTCCTTGAGCTCTTCACTGAGGTAGAGAACAATTAGCATCTGAGCATAGGGAAACTGGAACATGAAAAACATAGTTTATAGCCTCCTGTTTGCTGTTATACAACATGTTATAAGGCACATATGTAGTAAACTAGTCGCTATAGTGAAACAAAGTAACATGCCCATAATTTCACTTAGTTACTCATATCCCTCAATAGCAATAACAAAATTCCAGAATACAATATTTTATTATTAACTATAGTCTTCATATTGTATGTTAGATCTTTTGATTTCTTCATCTTATGTATTTATATCCTTTGACCCACTTCTCCCCATTTTCTCCCCTTAGCCTTAACCCTGGTAACCATTGTTTTATTCTCCATCTCTATTTCTATATATTTAATCTTTTTTATTTATATTTCACATATAAGCGAGATCACATGGTATTTATATTTCTGTGTCCGACTTATTTCACTTAGCATAATGTCCTCCAGGATCATTCAAGTCATGGCAAACGGCAGGATCTCCTTTTTTTTAAGGCTAAGTAATACTCCATTTTGTGTGTGTGTGTGTGTGTGTGTGTGTGTGTGTGTGTGTGTGTGTAATATTTTCTTTATTCATTCATCCATTGATGGATATCAAAGTTGTTTACATATTTTGGCTATTGTGAATAATGCTACAATGAATATAATGGACATAGGAGTGCAGACATCTTCATGAGGTGATGATTTCTTTCCCTTGTGCACATGCATACCCAGAAGTGGAATTGCTGGGTCACATGGTAGTGCTATTTTTCTTTAAGAATCTCCAAACTGTTGTACCAATGTTATTCCCAATAACAGTGTACAAAGGTTTTCTTTTCTCCACCTATTCCATCACTAACACTTGAAAGCACTTACTAAAATGTTAGGAAACCCTATCTGAAATAAAACATTTTAGCAAAGATCAGAAACAGTATAATATATATATAATCAATAAGTATGTGTACATTATAATAACACATTTATATTAAAATGATCCTAATAATATAATAAATATATACTGATAATACATATAATGTGATATAATCAATATATAATACACTATTTTATATAATATACAAACACTATATAATATTATAATATCTAATCATACTATGTAATATATAATTAATGATAATAAGTATAATCAATTATATGAAATTAATTATAACATATAATCTTTCTGATTTTTGCCAAAATATTTAAGTCCAGAAAGGATATCTTAACATTTTATTAAATATTTTTAAGTTTTCTAAGGTTAAACAAGTATGGAAAACACTCTTTTCACAAATGTAAACTGGTTGCTTTGATGCAAAACTTCTGAACATTTGAATATGCAATATGAATATCCAAGATGAGATTAGATATTCCCCCTAAAAATTATGTTATCACTGAAGTTTTTACACAATGCATCTCATGAGGATAGTTTTTTGTAGTATATAATTTGAAAAACACTGATTTAGTTTTATATCCAACCCACAGATAACAAATCTTTAATTTTTACATATATCTTATTTAAATTAAAAACATTCACATTTATTAAAATTATTTGGAATTTAACCTTGTATTCAATTACATTTTTCACTCACCTCCAGTAGTTCCTTTATGCATTCACCACTCTAGAGTTTTTAATATGGATGCATTGCTTGGTCCATCGGGGCACTATTTAAAATAAGTTTTCAAGGACAGTTTATGAATCATAACATTTTGTGATCCCACAGAATTATGTGAAAATACTTTTTCTGTTGGTTTATAGTGTGACATTCATCTTGGCTATGTACACAATCATTGGATCCTGGACTATGCTCTCAAAATGCAAAGCAAAATCTGTAAGGTACTATCATATAAACATTGGGGCAGGACTGAGTTTGTTCTTTTGTACATAAATTTATAGGGGCATGGAGCATAGAGCTAAACCCACCAACCCATAGACTTTTAGTTTGCTTTTATTTATATAATTTAAAATTTTTTCAAGGATGTGGATTTTCAAAATAATTTTTGAATGAAATTTACAAAACACTTCAACTCTATATGTGTTGCTATAGAGTCTCAATTATGAGGGGGGGCATAGACATGAAAAACCTTATTTGATGAAATAGTTGATATCTTCCATGTTCAGTGCTACCCTCCTTTCCTATGGGTACCCAGTTTCTTAACTGGCATCCTAGACTCTATTAAATCTCATTTGTTTTAGAAAGTTTCACTTCATTTATTAGAAGTCAAGCATACTCACTTTAACTTTAAGTCTTCTATTCAATTCAGCATTTACCTCCACTCACCCTGTTTCCTTTTCTCATCCTAGACTTGGAGTTCTCAGGGTTGAAATGAAGAGGCTGGAGTACAGCTCAGTTCCAAAAGCAACCCACCTTCAGTCCAAGTCCTTCAATGTTGAAACAGTCAGAAAAAGGGATAGCAGCTGCTTCCACTGTTAACATTTGATTGGTAATTGCTTTTTCATAGGTGCTTCCTAAACGTGTTCATATTGTATCACACTAAAAAAAATAGTATTATTTGTACAGAACACTGGAGAAAGTGGGAGGGCATTTGGGGGTCTTATATGACTTGGTGAAACCCCTTTATTATCAGAAAACAAAAGACAAAGTGTGGCAAGCATATTAAACATTGAATTTGCTTATTCCTTTAAAATAAAAATGTATCAGTATTGTTAATCAACCACTTGATTTTAACTCCAGGTAGAAAATTTTAGTACATTATAATATTTTCCTTCCACCTTTCTACCTTTTTCCTCTTCCATTGTAGGTAATCACTGATTTGTGTGTGTGTGGTCATTATTGTCTTACATTTTCTGGAATTATAAAAATCATATCATACAATGTGTGTTCTCTTTTGTCCAGCTTCTTTCACTTAGCCTAATTTTTTTGAGAGTCATACATGTTGCTGTATGTATCAATACTTCATTCCTTTTTATTGCTGAGTAGTTTTCCACCGTATGGGTATACTGCAATCTGTTTATAGATTCACCTATTGATGGTCATGGATTATTTTCTTTTCTATTTTTTGGCTATTATAAATGCAGCTTCTATGAAATTCATGTATGTGCCTTCTTGTGAACATATGGTTTTGTTTCTCATGGGTAAATACCTAGAATTAAAATGGCTGGATCACATGAGAGATGTGTTACGTGCTAACAAAACAGTAACCAATTTAAAGAAACTCTTTACTATATGAAGGGGGAATCCCCTCAAAAAACCCTGGAATTTATTTATTAAAAATGTGTATTTATTCTTACATGTTTAGACTTCAGTCACTTTCAAGTACTCTCCATTTGATGCATTACACCTATCGAGATGCTTTTTCCACCGCTCAAAACAGTTTTTCGATTTTGATGTCGATTTTGTCGATTTTGATGCCTTTTAGTGCTTTGACCATTTTGTTTTACCTCTTCCATATCAGCAAAACGTTTTCCTTTGAGGACTTTTTTATCCAGGGAAACAAAAGAAAGTCACTAGGGTGAGACTGGGTGAATAGGGAGGGTGAGGCACAGAGATCATGCCATTTTTTGGTCCAAAACTGCTGAACACTCAGCGTGATGTGGGCAGGTGCATTGTCATGGTGGAAGAATCAGTCACCTATTTGCCACAATTCAGGATGTTTCTTCTGCAAATTCTTACTCAACCTTCTCAAAACTTTCAGATAAAAACTTTGATTGACTGTTTGAACTGGAGATACAAATTTCAAGTGTACTTCAGGGGACCTGCCATCCAAAGGATATTTCCAGTTTGTGGGGGTTCCCCCATAAGGGAAAACATTTTTCCCCCAAAGTGGCTACATCATTTTATTTTTTTGTTTTTTATTTGTTTTAATTTTGTATTTTAAAGATGTGGAGTACAATTCAGGGTTAGGTATACAAATGTTCATTATGCTGGTAGCCTTGTTGATGAGGTGTGACCCCCTCCTCCCCTGGTAGTTTCCCACTAATGCCAATCCCACCCTCTCCTACCCTGGCAGTTTTCCACTACTGCCAATCCCTTTCTTATAGTTTTGAGATAATTGTTCAAGGTTCACCTATGAATGAGAACATGTGGTACGCAGTTCTTTGTTTCCATGATAGAACACTCAGTATTATAGACTCTAAGTCCATCCAAGTTGCTGTGAATTTAATAATTTTGTACTTATTTATAACTGCTTAATATTCCATCATGTATATGTACCACATTTTTTTTATCCAGCTCTGTTTCAGTGGGTAGCACGATTGGTTCCGTGTTTTTGCTATTGTGAATAATGCTGCAATAAACTTGCATGTGCAGGTATCTTTTACATAGAGTGATTTGAGTTCCTCCAGGTATATTCCCAGTAAGGGGATTGCAGGATCATATGGAAGGTCCATTTTTAGATCTTTTAGAAATGCCAAACTGTTTTTCACAGAGGTTGTACTAGTGTATACTCCCACCAGCAGTGTAGAAGTTTTCCTTTTTCCCCACTTCCTTTCCAGCATCTGTTGTTTTTTGTTATCGATGATGGCCATCCTGACTGGAGTTAGGTAGTATCTCAGTGTGGTTTTAATTTGTGTTTCTCTGATGATTAGTAAGGCTGAGTACTTTTTCATGTTTCTGTTGACTGCTCATATGTCTTCTTTTGAGAAGTGACTATTCATATCTTTTGCTCACTTTGCAATGGCACTGTTTGTTTGTTTTTTTCTTTTTGGTACGTTTGAGTTCCTTGTAGATCCTAGATGTTAGGCGTTTGTCAGATATACAGTTGGCAAACATTTTTTTCCCAATCTGTGGACTGTCTCCCTGTGCTCTTGATGGGGTTTTTTTTTTTTGGCATTGCAGAAGCTGTCAGTTTGATGAGATTCCACTTGTCTATCTTATCACTTATGGCATGGGCACTTGGGGATTGACCAGGAATTGGTTGCCAGTTCCAATTTGTAGTTCTCAACTCCTGTATTTTCTAAGATTCTTATAGTTTGAGGTCTTATATTTAGGTGTTTGATCCATTTAGAGTTCATTTTTGTGTATTGTGATAGGTAAGTATCTTGTTTTAATTTTCTGCATGTGGTCAGCCAGTTATCACAGCACCATTTACTGAATAGGTTCTCTTTTCCCCAGTGATTGATGATGGAGACTTTGTTGAAGATGAGTTGGTTGAGAAATTGAGGTTTTGCTTCTGGAATCTCTATCTTGTTCCATTGGTCAATATGCTTGTTATTGTACCAATACCAGGTTGCTTTGATTATTGTAACTTTATAATAGAGTTTAAAGTCTGGGAATTTGATACTTCCCACTTATTTTCCCCCGAGGATTATTTTGGCTATTTGTGGTCATTTATGTTTTCGTATGAATTCTTACATTGCCATTTTCGGGTATGAGAAGAATGCTGCTGGTAATTTGATGGGTATTGTGCTAAATCTGTAGATTGCCTTGGGTAGGATGGACATCTTAATAATGTCAATTCTTCCAATCCATGAGAGTAGAATATTTTTCCATTTAGTTGTATCATCTTTGATGTCTTTGAGCAGTGTTTTGTAGTCTTTGTTGTAAAGGTACTTCACATCTCTGGTTAGGAGGTTGCCAAGGCATTCCTTTTGTTTTTTTCTTTTTTTTTTTTTGTGGCTCTTGTGAATGGGGTTGCGCTTTTTATTTGGGTTTCTGTTTATTTACTCTTGTTGTATACAAATGCAACCGTCTTTTGCACATTTATTTTATACCCTAAGACTTTGCCAAAGTCCTTTATAAGTGCAAGGTTTTTGACAGATTCTCTTGGGCTTTTGAGGTATAGAATCATGTCATCTGCAAAGAGGGATAACTTAACTTCCTCTTTTCCTATTAGAATACCTCTGATTGTTCTAGCTAGGACTTCCAATACTATGTTGAATAGGAGGGGTGCACATCATTGTCTTGTTTTCCCTTTCAGGGGAAATGATTTCAATTTCCACTTGTTTAGCAGTATGTTGGCAGTGGGTTTCTCATAGATGACTCTTACTATTTTGAGGTATGTTCTATCTATGCTTATGTTCAAGAGTTTTTATCAAGAAGGGGTCCTATCTTATCAAATCTCTAGAATGCCACGAAAGGAGCACTAAGAGGGGAATTCATATTTCTGTGAACACACATGAAGAAAACACAAAGATCACAATTTAACAGCCTAACAAATCAGAGATGGAAAAGCAAGACCACCAAAACCCTAACTTCAGCCAAAAAATCCAGATCACCAAAATAAAAGCCCAAATTCGGAACATAGAAAACAAAAATATAATACAAAAAAAACAATGAAACAAAAAATTGGCTCTTTGAAAGGATAAACAAGATTGATAGTCCCCTATCAAGAAAAAGAGTTAAAAAGCCCAAATAAACACAATCAGAAATGCAAAAGATCAAATCACAACTGACTCCAAAGAAATGCAAAAGATTATCAGAGACTACTACGTAAACTTGTTTGGAAACAAACTTGAAAACCTAAAGGAAATGGAGGACTTTCTGACATCACACAACCTCCTCAGTTTTAAAGAAGAAGAAATTGAAACCCTAAATAGACCAATTACAGCTCAGGAAATTGACTATGTCATAAGAAAACTACCTACCAAAAAAAAGCCCTGTACCTGATGGCTTTCCAGCAGAATTCTACAAAACCTACAAGGAGGAGCTGATATCAATCCTACTGAAAGTATTTCAGTCAACTGCAAAAGTTTGAACTCACCCAAAATCATTTTATGAAGCAAACATCACATTGTTACCCAAACTGGGTAAATCTCCAACAAAGAAAGAGAACTACAGGCCAATATCCTTGATGAATATAGATGTTAAAAGTCTCAGTAAGATTCTAGCAAACCAAATCCAACAACACATTTCAAAAATCATCTACCATGACCAAATAGGCTTCATCCCCAGGAAGCAGAGCTGGTTCAACATCTGCAAGACCATAAATGTTAATTAAATACATCCACAAATATAAAAACAAATGGCACATGATTATATCAGTAGATGTGGAAAAAGCTTTTGACAAACTTTTCTAAAGTATTTTTTCATACTTTACCACAAGCAGTTTCTGAAAGTTCTGGTTGCTTCACATCCTCACAAAGTTTAGTATGGTTATCTTTTTATTTTTAGGCAATCTAATGAGTGAGTAGTAAATATCTCATTGTCATTCAAAGTTCCCTAAAGAATAATGATCATGGGCATCTTTTCATGTTTATTTGACATTTATTTGACATGGTGAAGTTTCTGTTCAAATCTTTTGCCCAATTTTTTTGTTTTTAATAATTGAGTTGCAAAAGTTTTGAATATTCTAGATACAAATACTTCATTATATTTATATGTTTTGCAAATATTTTATCTTGATCTGTGTCTTGCTTTTTATTCTTTACAGTGTTTTTGAAGGGCAAGTGTTTTTAATTTTGATGATGTCTATTTTATCACTTCTTTTTTAATAGCTCCTCCTATATTTGTTGTACTTAAAAAAAATCTTTGACAAACCAAGTCATAAATATTTTCTCCTTGTTATTTTCTACTAGTTTTATAGTTTGCAGCTCTCTTTAGGATCTTTAGTCAACTTCAATCTAGTATTTATGTATCATAGGAGGAAAAAGAAAAGCTTCATTTTTCCAGATGACTATCTAGTTGTTACAGCACCAATTGTAGGAAAGATTATCTTTTCTGAATATCACACTATCTTTATTATTATAGGTTTAAAATAAATCTTGACATGAGGTAGTGTGAATCCTCCAACTTGTTTCTTCTTTGTTAAAGTTGTTTTAGCTATTCTAGATCCTTTCTTTGCATATTCATTTAAATAGAACTAACTTATTATAAAACAAAAGTCTACTGGAATTTTTAAATTTCTATTTTAGAATCATGGAGTACATGTGAGAATTTGTTACAAAAGTATATTGTGAGAAGGCAAGGTTTGGGTTTCTGATGAGCCCCCTCTAACCTTCAGTAGTAGGCATAGTACCCAATAGGTGGTTTTGTTTCCCTTATTCCCCCTCCCACATTCCCTCCCTCCATCCTTTAGCAGTACCCAGTGTCTGTTGTTCCAGTTCTTGTGTCCATGTGTGCCCAATGTTTAGTGCCTGCTTATGAGTGAGAACATGCAGCAGTTTCAGTGATGATTCACTTAAAATGATGGTCTTCGTCTATATCTATGTTGCTGCAAAAGACATGATTTTGTTCTTCTTTTGTCTGTGGAGCATTTCCTGGTGTATGTGTATCACATTTTCTTTATCTAGTTCACCTTTAATGGGCATCTGAATTTGTTTCATGTTTTTGCTATTGCAAATAGTATGGCAATCAACAAATGTGTGTAGGTATCTTTTTGGTAGAATTATTTATGTCCCTCTGTGTATATTCCCAGAAATAGGATTTCTGGGTCAAAAGATAGTTCTATTTTTAGTTATTTGAGAAATCTCCTAACTGCTTTCCATAAAGGTTGAAGTAGCCTACATTTCTACCAACAATGTATGAACATTCCCTTTTCTTCTCATTATTGCAAATATCTGTTGTATTTTACCTTTTAATAGTAGTCATCCTGACCGGTATGAGATAGTATCTCATTGTAGTTTTTATTTTCATTTCTCCTATGATAAATGATGAGCAGTTTTTCATGAGTATGTCTTCCTTTGAGAAGTATCTATTCATGTCCTTTGTCTACTTTTTAATGAAGCTATTTGTTGTTGTTGTTATTTTCCTATCAATTCGTTTGAGTTACTTTTCAATCCTGGATGTAAGGCCTTTGTCAGATGCATACCTTGCAAATATTTTCTCCCATTCTGTGGGTTGTCTCTTTAACTCTCTTGATAATTTCTTTTGCTGTGCAGAAGCTTTTTAGCTTGATAAGTTCCCACCATCAATTTTAGTTTTCTCTGTATTTGCTTTTGAGGACTTGGCCATGAATTCAGTGTCTAAGCCAATGTCAAAAGAGAGTGTTCTCTAGGTTTTTTTCTAATATTCTTATAGTTTGATATTCCACTTTTAATTCCTCAATCCATTTTGAGTTAGTTTTTGTATATGGTCATAGGCAGACATTCAGTTTAATTCTCCTACATGTTGTTCACCAGTTTTTCCAACATGATTTGATAAATAGGGATTTCATTTACCCAATGTATGTTTTTATCAGCTTTCTCAAACATGACTGATCAAAATTACATTGAAACTGTAGATCAAATCAGAAACTCACTCATCTTAATAATGTTGAGTCTTCTGATACCTGAATACATATGTATTTCTAGTTATTTAGGATTTAAATTTCTCTCTGCAGTCTTTTGTAGTTGTGGTGTATAATTATTATATGTCTTTTATCAAATTTTTCTTCCAAATTTTAAAATTTTGATGTTTTATAAATTATATTCTTGCCAGGCTCGGTGGCTCAGCCTGTAATCCCATGCCTTTGGGAGGCTGAGGTGAGTGGATCGCCTGAGCCCGCGGGTTCGAGACCCTCCTGGGCAATTTGGAGAGCCCTCATCTCTACAATAAATCAAAAATTAGCTGGGTGTGGTAGCGCGCACCTATAATTCCGGCTACTCAGAAGGCTGAGGCATAAGGATCCTCGGAGTCCAGAAGGTTGCGGCTGCGGTGGCCAGGAGCTGCCACTGCACTCCAGTCTGGGCAACAGAATGGGACTCTAACTCAAAATAAAATAAAATAAAATAAAATAAAATAAAATAAATGATATTTTTAAATTTTAATTTGTGATTGTTTGTTTCTAATATATATAAATCAAATTGAAATTGCATATTGAGTTTATTTTTTACAGATTTATCAAACTCATTTTTCAGTTCTAGCATATTATTTTATCAATTACACTATATGTTTTACACAGATGATCACTTTATCTACAAATTTAAAAAAGTATTACTCCTACCTTTTCAATGTAGATGTCCTTCAATTTTTATTCTTCCCTTATGGAAGTTATATGAATAGAAAGTCTGTTATAATGTTGAATAAAAGCAGTGACACGAAACATAATTATTTTTTCAGAATAATTTTTGCAGAATTGGTATTAGGACTTTCATAATTGTTTGGTACAGTTAATTGGTGAAACCATCTATGCTTGAATTTTTCTTTATGAGAATATATTTTTACTAAATATTATATTTCAAAAGGCAAAGTTATGGCAACTTTGCCATATCAGCAATTTCCAGAGGGCTGAGGGATTAATAGATGGAGCACAGAGGATTTTTAAGGCAGTGAAAATACTCTGTATGATAACAATAATGGACACATGTCATTATATATTTGTCCAAATTCACAGAACATAGGACACCAAGAGTAGATGGTAATTTCAACTATGGACTTTCAGCTATAATAATGTATCAATGTAGGTTTGTGAATTGTAACAAATATATGAATCTGGTGGAGGATGTTGCATGTGTAGGGGCATGAAAAATATGGAAAAACTCTGTACTTTCCTCCTAATTTTTCTGAGAACCTAAAACTGCTCACTAAAATAAGGTCTTTAATTTTTTAACTCTATTTTTAAAAAATTAGAAAATTGTTGTGGGATTATTTAACTTCTTTCTTATTGTGTAAGTATTTATAGTTTGTGTATATCATCATAATATTAGTTTACGATTATTTTCAAATATATAGAAAACCACTTTTATTATTCCTAATATTGGTAATTTGTGTCTTCTCTCTTTTTATCCCAATAAATCAGATTAGAAGTTTATAAATTTTATTTATCTTCTCACAGAATGTTTTTGCTTTTATTGAATTTGTTTTATTTAATTGTTTTCTGATCTGATATTACTATTTTCTTTCTTCTGCTTAGCTTTGGTTTAATTTTGTTCTCTTTTTCTAGTTTTCTAAAGTTGAAGTCATTTATTTAAAACCGGTTTTCCTTCCAATTAGGCATTTTAAGGCTACATATTCTTCTCTCAATACTGCTTTAGCTGCAATCTACAAATTTTAACATGCTATAGTTAATATTCATTCAGTTTAAAACATTTTAATTTCTATTTTGATTTAGTCTCTAAATATTTGGGTATTTTTGAGATATGGTTCTATTATTTATTAATAATCTAATTCCAGTGTGATTAGAGAACTTATTTTGTGGGGTTTGAATTATTTTAAGTGTATTGAGGTTTGCTTAATAACTCATATTCTATCTTGATAAATATTCCATGTGCACTTGAAAAGAATGTGTATTTTGCTGTTTTTGAAAGGAATGTTCTATAAATGTCATCTAGATTAGTTACTTGATAGTGCAGTATAAGTCTTGAATATCACGGCTAATTTTCTTCCTCATTATTCTAGGACAAGACTGTTAAACTCTCTAACTACAATTGTGGATTTGTCCATTTTTTTCTTGCAGACCCATCAGTTTTTTTCTTTATGTATTTGAAAGCTCTATGATTGGGTGCATGCATGTTAAGAATTGGCATTTTCTTTTAATGAATTGATACCTTTATATTTATGAAACAAGCTTTTCTTAATCCCTGATAATATTCTTTGCTCTGAAATCTATGTTGTGAAATATTATTATAACTACTCCAGTTTTCTTTTGTTTAGTATTGTTTTGTCTCCATCCTTTTACTTTTCACCTATGTGACTTTATATAATTTTATATAATTTTATATAATTTTTATAGTAATTTTCTAGTTGGTATCAGATAGTAGAATTTTAAATAGCTTTTATGCTTGACAGGGCCATGTGCAGTTTTGACCTAAATTTTTAGTGAAAATTCATTCTAATTTCATCAACAACTTTTGTTTTTACACATTGATGATAAAAGATTGACATCATTCTTTTTTTTAAGTTTAAGTACTTAAGTGTCTGACAATCCTTACTGAAAAACATAATATGGAATTTTCTTATAGTTGATTAATGGCTTTCAATTGAAACTTTCTTATATTAATTATCTCAAATTTGTGAAAGAGCATGTATTATTTAGAGAAGACATGTGACACCTTACCCCTAATTTGAATGTAACTAAAAGCCACGTCAGCATCAAATGGACAGAAAAATCCAATGCATGTAAAGGCAGAGTTTTAGGCTGCCATCATTTTGGTTTGTACACTATCCTGTTTGTATGAATGAAATATCAGTATGTCCAGACTTCTACTATTTTCTTGTCTGTGACAGGCATGGCAGTGCAGGGCAGTGCTCTGTAGCTGGTTTTAGATGTCCCGCTAATAGTACATCTCTCTAGTCACACTCAGCACACAGTAGTTGAGCATTAATTGCCAACTTCAAGTCATTTATGCTTGCTGGGTGAATGATCTCTGAAAAAATTATCTGACTAGAGTACTTGTGGTTTCTATAGGTGACTGGTCCATGTGCTATAAAATTGCAAATCCCGAAAGATGTTGGCAGGAAACTGTGTCTTCTACAAAGACTTAATTTTGCCAATACACAAGGAGTATGGATGTCTCTTTGACTTTTTTTTTTTACCTCTTGTTTTGTTCCACCCCAAACTGAGTATACTGCAATATAATTCTAACACTAATCACCTTGAGTTAGCTTAGACTCCACAGGTAAAGGCTCAGTCAGCTACAAGACCACTCTTAATTCAGATACTAGCTACAACTTTGGGAGTCCTTAGGCTACCCACACTTCTGATTGACTGTCTATACATTCAGGGGTTCTTATGACCTCCTCAGCCTCAGTGGTTTGGTAGAATTACTTACAGAACTCAGGAAAGTACTGATTATATTTTATTATAATGATTACATTTTATTATAAAGGATGCACAAAGGGTGACATCTAGGAGGAAGTGCAGATCTCTCATGCCTTCTCCCTACTCCCTATGGATTCAGGGTTTGGCAGCCTTCCAATGCACCAATGAATACTGTGCTGAGGTTCAGTGTCCATAGTTTTTATCAGGGTTTAATTACATAGGCTTGATTGATTGATTGAATCACTGATTATGTGATTGAACTCAGTCTCCAGCCCCCATTCCCTCCCTGGAATTTGAGAAGTCAGCTGATATCAAATAACTCAAAGCTAAAACCCCATAATTACATGGTTGGTTTCTCCAGTGTTGCCAACCCCTATCCTGAGTCACCTTATTAGCATAGGCTATCCAGGTAGCCCATCATGAGTCATCTTATTACCATAAACATTAGATCCTACTATAAATAATGAAGAGTTATGTCACTTAGGAAACTCCAAAAATTTAGAGTCTCCCTCCTAGAAACAAGGAACAAAGATCTGACAAATTTTTACCACACTTTATTATACTACATTTTTATACCTGAAGACAGTTTAATCTTCTTTGATTTTGATCTGGAGGGAGAATTGTGTACTACTACTCATCTCTGTTGTTTGTTTGTTTTTTTAGCAGGCATTCATTTGGTTCTTTTTTTCATACTAGAAATTATCTGTTCCCATTACCTCTAAAAACCTGGAGCTCATTAAAACTATATCTCTGGCATGCACTCCTTTCTTCCAGTACTCCTTAAAGGTATATAATGCAAATAAATATAGAACTATGAAAGAGCAATACAACTCTTGCAGGAATAAGTAGATTTCCTTGTGTTCTGGTCCAACACAGATGCTGGGTCACTAAATTACAAAGTAAGCAGTGGGAGAAGCACAGATGTCATGCTACCTTCTTTCAATAAAGTAAAATATTTTATTTTATAATTTTTCTTTACCCTGACAAATTGGCTTTATTTTTCAGAGAAATTTTCTTAGAGATTTTGATGGCAAACTGTTACTTAGTTTTAATCTTCAGAAAAGGTGTAAATTTTTCAATTTTAGTAAGAAGTGGTAGAAACCGCCCCCACAGAGTTGACAAGAATTGCATTCTGGATTCTGAGCAGAAATATAGTTATAGTTAAGAATTGATCAGACTGGACTTTGGCCTACTTCTTTGTTACCAAAAGTCACATAGCACTAGATATTGACCATGTGTTTCTCCATTGTTCCTATAGGTAGAATTTCTTCATTAGGGTCACACCCTTATGCACTTGGAATAGGTAACCAATTCTTGATTATAACCTCAAAAGCATATGCCATTAAAGATAAGATAAACAAGTGGGACCTTATCAAACTGAAAAGCTTTTGCATAGCAAAAGAAACCATCAAGAGAGCAGGAAGACAACCCACAGAATGGGAAAAAAATATTTGCTAACTGTGTATCTGACAAAGTCCTAACATTCAGGATCTACAAGGAACGCAAATGATCTGAAAGAAAAAAAAAAATAAACAATCCAATTAAAAAGTGAGCAAAAGACAATATACCCAGAGAAACTCAAATCATTCTACAAAAAAGATACTTGCACACGTATGTTTGTTGCAGCTCTATTCACAATAGCAAAAACACAGAACCAAGCATGTTGCCCATCAAAGCTGGACTGGATTAAAAAAATTTGATACATATACATAATGGAATATTATGCAGCCATAAAGAAAGACAAACATGTGGATTTCGCAGCAACTTGGACGGATCTGGAGTTGATCATACTCAGTGATCTATCACAAAAACAAAAAACAGAGTACCATATGTTCTCACTCATAAGTGGACCTTGAACAATTATAATACTATAAGAAAGTGATTGACAATAGTGGGAAACTGCCAGGGTGGTGGGGGGTGGGATTGGCAGTTGAGGGAAACTGCTAGGGGGAAGAGGGGCATACCTCAACAAGGGTACCTGCATAATCAGCGTTTGTATACCTAACCCTGAATTGTACCCCACATCTTTATAATAATAATAATAATAAAAGACATGAATAGACACTTCTCAAAAGAAGATATATGGGCAACCAACAGATGGATGAAAAAAAGCCTTACTAATCATCAGAGAAATGCAAATCAAAACCACATTGAGATACTACCTAGCTTCAGTAAGGGTGGCCACCATTAATAAAACAAAAAACAATAGATACTGGCTGGTGGATATGTGGAGAAAAGGGAACACTTCTACACTGCTGGTGGGAGTGCAAATTAGTGCAACCTCTATTTAAAACAGTGTGGTAATTTTTAAAAGAACTAGAAACTGACCTTCTATATGACCCAGCAATCCCCCTTTTGGGAATATACCCAGAGGAACTCAAATTATTCTGCAAAAAAGATACTTGCACATGCATGTTTATTGCAGCACTATTCACAATAACAAAAACATGGAGCCAACCCTGCTGCCCATCAGAAGTGAACTGGATAAAGAAAATGTGGTATATATACATGATAGAGTCTATGCAGTCATAAAGAAGGATAAAATCATGGACTTCACAGCAACTTGGATGGATTTAGAGGCTATCATACACAATGATCTATCATAGAAGCAAAAAAACGAATGCCACATGTTCTTACTTATAAGTTGGTCCTCAACATTTATCACAATAGTACAAGAGAGGAATTGGCAGCAATGGGATACTGTCAGTGGGAGGGCTGGAAGCACATATCACTAAGCATACCACCCTAAACCAGGGAAAGTGAAAACCAGTTGGAGGCTCAAATTTCACTTGCGCATAAACTACTTATGTACCTAATCTTGACTTGTGCCCCACATCTTTACAATAAAAAACAATTGATTTTAATCCCCATTGTTCCTAAAGACAGGTTTTCTTGATGTTAGAATCATAAAATGTTTGTTTAAGAGTTGCTTAAGCCGGGCTCGGTGGCTCAGCCTATAATCTCGCGCCTTTGGGTGGCTGAGGTGAGAGGCTTGCTTGAGCCCGCGGGTTCGAGGCCTGCCTGGGCAGCAAGACCTCATCTCTACAATAAATCAAAAAATCAGCTGGGCATGGTAACGCATGCCTTAATTCCGGCTACTTGGAAGGCTGAGGCGGAAGGATCGCCAGAGCCCAGCAGGTCGAGGCTGTGGTGGCCAGGAGCGGCCATTGCACTCCAATCTGGGCGACAGAGTGAGACTCCAACTCAAAAAAAAAAAAGAGTTGCTTAAGATGTGTCTCAGACCCTGAATTCCAGCCATTTGAAGACCGTCACAAAGGAACGGAATCAGTATGAGAATACAGTTTCTTCATCTCTCTGTCCCATGACTTCACCCTGCACCTTCAACCAATCAACAATCTCCATACTGCAGCCCACTCCAAAACACTTGAAAACACTACCTTCAAAATCCTCAGGGAGATGCGTTTGAAGTTCTTTTCTATATCCACAGTTGGGGGCCTGTGATTAAATCTCTGTCTCTGCTGCAACCTCATGTCTCAGCATATCAACTTGACATATACATCAGGCAAAGGACCTATTATGGTTATATTGGGGAAAACTGAGTAAGAAGATGCAATCCAAGCATTATTTCAAAATATAACTTTAACAAATATTATGCACAATTTAAAATGACTTCCTTAGAAAACATTATGACATTTAGTCACATGTCATTCCAGTCTTTGTATCCTTTAATTATCATAAGCTCTGACTTGTCTTTTACTAGGAAAGTAGATATGGCAAAGTTGACTGACATTGCTTTTTCACACAGACACTCTCTTCATGTACAGTTTTGCTGTTGAGCTCAGATAAACCAAATTTATGTGTAAGTAAAACATAGGCTTTTTCTCCTGCAAAAACATCAAGATTGTATTGGATTGCAGAAGAGTCCTTTCATTCCATGTGTTTTCTTCTTTAGAAATCTCAATTAAATACTATATCTATACATCAATATCTGAGTTCATGCATAAAATATAACCACATACTAACCCTGCAACAACTTAGCATTTTCCTTCCATGATTCTCTGTAACTTTCCTTGGAATTATCTAACAACTGGTAACAGTATCATATTCTGTTCAGAATAACTCCTTGTGATGTCACTAAGTTTATCCCAGGAGGATGTATTTGCAGTGAAGTTACGCATTAAATATTTCATCAGGGTATGTAAAGCATGACCCACTGGATTTAAAGGTGAACCATCGTCTTGGCTATCACCCTCTAGTCTGAATTGTCTATATTTTTTTCAGAAGACTATCAGAAGAAAGTATTATGCACAAAAATAATTTAAACAAGATCTGCTTCAGTCACCATTATAATTCTCTCAGAGAAAACTATAAAGATAATTTTGGTCATGTGAGAATACTGTGTTCTGTTCTAAATAGGTTAAGTACATGCGGTGGCAGAACACAAAGAAAAGTCAGAATAGGAAAACATGAGTAGAAGATTGTTTAGTTATGAGCCTTACATCCTTATTTCACAAAAATCATTAATCCTCAAAAAAATTAAACCACAGAGAAACTTTCTCTGACCAGTTATGACTAGGTCAACCACGCATGAATCTTTTAGTCAATTATTTGGACTGCCAGTTATTAAAGTCTACCTGCTCAAATTTTCAGGATGAATACTAATACTCATCTCAAGAATTTAGGCTCTAAAAAGGTAAGTACATGTCTCTTATTCCTTATTTTATACCAAGCATTTAGCATCCAGCAGCTCTTAAATCACTCGCTCATTCATTTAACAAAAATGTACTTTGTTCTAAGCGTGAAGAGAGGAATGCTACACCACTTTAGTGAGATAGAGAGCAAGGCAATGATGGAAACATGAAGGTGAGTATTAGAATAACCTCTCATAATGGAGTTATGTCCTGAACGCCACAGGAACACTTGGGGGGAAAACCATTAATTCTGCCTGCAAGAATTAGAAAACAAACTCAAAGGAGATGACATAAACTTGATCCTAGAGAAATTTATCAGGTGGAAAAGAATGAGAAGGATATAACAGATAGAAGAAACAATATACTCAATAACCCTGAATAATTTAAGAGTTTCTAATGCTAGTGCACTACCTGAAATTCATTTGACAACATAGTATGTGGGGAGGGGAATAATAAGACATTCAGGTAAGATTACCAAAGACTAAATTTAAAAAGGTTTTATATCTCACACTAACCAGTCTGGCTTTTATCTTATAGGTAATTTAGAGGCGCACAAAGCTTTTAACAAGATCAGATTAAAATTGTGAGATTAAAAGATGACTTTTGCATTGAATGCATTAGTTTAGAAAGTAGCTAAGAAAGATTAGTTAGAAAATTCTAGCATTAATTCAGTCAATAAATGATGGGAATATGTACTAAGGTAAAAGCAGAAATAGAAAATACATACGAGTTTAAAATATAACTAAATAGAAAAGCAGTTAAGATTTGATGATTGAAGATTATTTTCAACTACATGCCAAACACTGTTCTAGGATCTGGGGATAAAACAGAGAAGAAAATTGACAATGTGCTCTGATCTTGTGGAGTTCATAAGTTAATGAAATAGAAAGATATGGTGGGTTCTCTGGTGATTTTCTTAGCTCCATTCTTCACGGTCCACCCATCCAAATCCAGCTTTTCAAGACAATGGCTGCTGATGGCCTACAGCTATGGCCTGCATTGTGAATTGCTTTTATCCAAGGTTAAAGCCCTCCTCAGGGGAAAGTCTATGGCCATGATTAGCTGATGATGGATGTAAGAGCCCAACTCTCCCCCTTTAACTCAATTTGGGACAATGAATTTATGTGTTTACCCAATCCTGCTGGCAATTGCTCATAATTTGCACACAATCTTTCATTTTAAAGAATATTTTCAGGGAGCCTTATAAAAGATAGCCAGTGCCAGGAGTGGTCTTAAAAAGAAGGCCCTAAAATAGAGTTTGGAAAATGGATCACTCATAAAAAAATAGCAGTGAGAATCCCATTGGAGTATGGATAGTCCCTTGCCTACTGTAATGGTGCAGTTATCCAAACTATCATCAGTGGTGATCTGTGATGAGACACAAGAGGAAGGGGACATGCTAACTGATAAAATGTCTCTGGCACCCGAGAAGAATTACAGACACACTCACCCTAATGACAGTGGAATTAGGTGACTGGCTGATCACTACTAAGTCACTGAAAAGAGATAATGACAGGTTTGGTATGATTAATCATCAATTAAAAGACAAAATGCAAAAGCCAGGGAGCCTTCTTGGTTGCATTTAAAGTTCTTAACCCCAAAGCCCAAACAAAGCTGAAGACCAGGTGCTGGATTTAATCAAAGTGCAGCACAGCTTCAGTGAAGGGAGGATTCTCAGACCTGGGAGGTCTTTTATTTCAAGGCCAGGACCCTATTATGGAAAGAGAATATCATTAAAACTTGAAATATCTTTGATAATGCAGTGGAAAAACTTTAACAGTCATATTCTCTTGTATCCCCTTGGGACTGAAGTAAAGGCCACTTTACCCCTATTAGCAGATAGGGCCCCTTCTTGTTTAAATATCCTACTTTAGAGACTTCAGATGAAGCAGGTAACTTATTAAAAAACCCTCTTTTTTTCAGGGTCTACTTCATTGGCTGACTATTAAACAATGAGAAGAGTTAAACCACGGCACAAATGTGCTATGCCTGCTAAGGGAGGAAAGAAGATACAATAATTTGGCTAATCTGCACTGCCAAGAGCTAGATAATATACATGGACTTGTCCCTTGAGTGAGAGATGGGAGACAGTGTATGTGAAACGGGATGCTGAGAGTGCCTGGTACTGTCTGTGGACATGGACCTTGGGGATGCCTGGTAATGTACATGGAACTATAACATTGGTTCATGGGTCTGTAGTAAGAAAGCTACTATAATAAGGAAAGCCAAACCAAAGTCTTTGTATCCCTCCCCCAGGAAAGAGAATAAATCAAATAATTACTATATATGTGAAGAATGCCAGAGATTAGTGGCATCCTCAAAACCTTGAATGCAGGAGTGCTAGTTGCAGGGGAGGCTATTGGTTACACTGATAGAAGCTATTTCAAAGGAATCAAGGCCTGACTGCAGGGGTTCAAACAAGAAGGCGTATAGGCAATTTCTTTTAGGAGATTTTCTGTGAGAGCAAGCAGAAAAATGGCGTTGAATATGGAGTGTAAGGGAAAGAAAAGAAGAAGATTAAAGTCTCTAGCTTGTTTTATTAAATATGTGTTGGCATCATTAATCAAGATTAAAAATAGATATGGAAAGTCATTTGACTTTGGATATTTAAAAGGGAAAAATGATGGGTTTACTTTGGAGCTTATTTTGTTTGAATGTAGAATTGCCTGATCTGAGCAAGCCAGAATCAGGGGCCATGGATCTCAGAGCAGGGCCAGTATCTAAATGGCTAAGTTGGGTATAAAAGAGACTGGGACTTTCCCATAGCAGCCAGAGAAGTCCAGGGGACATGAGGCCTGAATTATCATGACAGTGAGGCTGGCCTACAGCCATAGGGATCTAGGACTGGAAAAAGTAATGTCAATATTTAGAGACAAGCATAGATGTTGAGGTGGGAGGAAAAAAGGCCCAACACAAAAGAGAAGAAGTAGAGCATATTGTGCTAAAAAATAAGGTAAGACGCTCAAGTTGATTGGGAAGCAAACTCTGATAATCACTTACAGAATGGCCCTTGGGAATGCCAATGGTTGGACCACAGGAAGAATGAGATGCTGTTAAAGGCACAGACTTGGGCAACTATGATCATTTCATGGCACACAATAAACAATTATTCACACCTGTAGTTCTGGCTACTTGGAAGGCAGAGGTAGAAGGGTCGCTGGAGCCCAGTGGGTCAATGCTGGGGTGGCCATGAGAGTGCTACTGCACTCCAGCCTGGGTGACATGGTGAGACTCCAACTCAAAAAAAAACTATTATTATCTTCACCTCTTATCAGCTTTTCAATCTTCTCTTCTTCTTAACTTTGGTCTGTTAGAAGCCCAACTCCAACAGCCCTTGGGTGTTTTGACAGTTGATAAAGCCCTACCTTTTTCTTGGGAGTAGAGATGAGATTGGGATTAGGAGTAAGAGCAGAGAGTAGATTCTCAGGATCCAGAGACAGAGCTGGAATAGGGACTGCTTCCCACCTGTTGTATCTGAGACTCAAAGAGAATTTAGAATCTGAGCAGATCTGTGGGACTATGATGAGTTCCATATTGTTCAAATTGAGTTTGAATACCTGGCCAAATAGAAGTGTAGGATAATGTTCAGCAGAAGTAAAAATCAGTAATTTCTAAATAATTCTTATTTTTCTCCTTCTTCTTTCAATTGGAGAAGGATTCTTTCAACAGATGACTGGGTACCCCTTTAGGAACAAGAGCTGTGTAATAAGTGAAGCTTAAGAAATACAACATGGCCGGGCACAGTGGCTCAACCTGTAATCCCAGCACTTTGGGAGGCCCAGGCAAGAGGATTGCATGAGTACAGGGGTCCGAGACCAGCCTGGGCAAGTTAGTGAGACCTCGTCTCTACAATAAATCAAAAAAGAAGTTGGATGTGATAGCACATGCCTGTAGTACCAGCTACTTGGAAGGATGAGGTAGAAGGATCACCTAAGACCAGCAGGTAGAGGCTGCAGTGTCCAGGAGCATGCCTCTGCACTCCAGCCTGGGTGACAGAGTGAGACACCAACTCAAAAAACAAAACAAAAACAAAAACAAAAAAAAAAAAGAAATACAACATAAAATAAGGAAGTGAAATTGATCTACATTATAATGAACTTGAAGTGTAAAACAGAAAAATCAGGTAGGCTGAATGCTGAGGAAAGGTGTTGAGAGTTTGAAATGAAAAATCAAAAGTGAAATGTTTCAGGGAGCAACTGCTATCTACTTCAGGACCTCAAAGTTGCAAAAGTAGACAATATGATAACATTCGTTGTGTCTGGAGAATGCTGTCATCTTACGCATTTCATTGAGAGGCTAAAAACTGAAGAACTTTAATTACCTTAGGGCTTTTTTTCTTTAACTGCAACACCTCTGCTAAACACATCTCCATTGTCTTTATTTTAATGAATATGTATTGAAGGTTTGCATAAGCATATGCTGGATTGCTTATATGACCACCTTGTGCTAGGTGTTATTCATGTGATTTAATGTTCAGTTTATTCTCATGTTGCCACCAAAGAGTTCTGCCTTATTGTGGTGTGAAAAGGGGAGGCAGCATCAGAACTAAGCATAAAATGATATTGGATTTGTGCCAGGTTAACACAAATGAGACCCCAATGTGCTTTAAAAAAACTTAAAAATTTCCAGAAATTTAAAAACAGAAAAATAGTCCAGAAAATGACTTGCTATATCTTTTCTTTTTGTAGAGCAGCATGCAGTTCAAAGGGTTCCCGTCTTCAGTTCTCACCACACTTATCACTTGAGTAGGAAATAGCAATTTCATCAAAACAACAAAATTTACCACATTAAATTAATGATTTTAATTTTAAATATATTACCTTAAAAGTTCATTTATAATTTACAAATTTGTATTATTTTTAAGGATGTCAATTCATAGCTGAGCATGGTTAAATGACATGTTCGTTAAAGCAACTTAAGTTAATATGGAAAGAGAGAAAGAGTTTTGCCTCTAAAAGTAATCTCCCTGTTACTAAATTTAGAGACAATTGAAATACACCTAGTCAGAACGCAAGACTTGATTTTTTAAAAAATAAGTGTTCTTAGGCAGGCACAGGCCATAGGCAGCAACAGATAAGAAGAGATGCCAGAGCAGTTCTGGAGAGAAGTAAAATGTTTGGGAACTTTCTATCAAATCCACAGGAATTTTTCTCATTACCACCTTTTTGAATTTCAGTTAATAGTAACAGAGTTTTAATTCAATCATACTCATTTATGTGTATGACATTTATCACCATATCACAAATTTATGTAACAGCCCCAGATAATAATTTTGTGTTTTTATTTGCATGACACTGCATTTATTAAATGTAAGAAGCATCTTGGTTCTTCTGGTAACCATAGTTTAAAATAATGCAGTCATATTCCAAACAATGTGCTGAAAAGTTACATAATAAGGTATTATAAAGTTATGGGAGGGGCGACCTGAAGATGGCGACTGCATAGGTGGATCCCTGAGATTCTCTGAATGTGAGTTTCCCAAAAAGACTATTACTTTTCTTCCTGCATTCCCCCCGCCCCGCCCACCTCCAGCCGCACTGGTATGAGGCTTGGGGACTTTTGGTCCCACGCAGGGCAAGACATTGCGGCCAGACCGCAGCTGCTCCACTATATGTGATTCCAACCAGCTGAGGAATTCCAAATTCAGGATCCCAGCTCCATCCCTGGCTACATGGTCACGATCAGCACCCAGCGCCAAGCTGCTGATCACGCAGGAAGGCTCTGAGCGCCCGCCCCTTAGAGATACCAGTCCCATTTCTGGCTAATGTGCCCTGGGAGGGACCCAGAGCCACCACCTGCCCTCTGGAGCTTTGGAGATCGGAAGCCCCGGGCCCACCCTGGCTGAGGCACTCAGCGTACGCGACCACAAGCCTATGTAAGGGGGCAGAACCCCAACCTGGCATAAGGTGCCAATCGCAGGCATCCAGCTCCAGAGGAGGGAATGCCTGACCCTCTCCTCCACCCCAGCCTGCTGGAGGAACCCCAGATCCAGGCCCAGCTGTGCAACTGGTCCCACCTAGAGACCCACAGGAGCGTCCCTAAAAGTGAAAGTAAAACCACCACCCCCTGCCATTTTCAAGGCATATTTACATCGCATTGCCGCGCCCACCTATCAGAGCCTCCACCTCAGTTCCCACGGTGACATCATTAACAGGAGACAAAGCCCCTCCCCTACGCTGAATAGAGACCAGTATCACAGATCTCCCAGGCAACAAGCTAACTGCCTGCAACAGAAACAGAGGGGAGAGGCTGGAGATTAGATCTCAAGAAGCTCATCCACTAAGGGACAAGAGAGAAAAATCTATGCAAATGAAGAAAAACCAAAAGAAGAATATGGATCTCTCCCAGACTCCTAGGAGGGCAGACACTGAGAAAACTGACTTTGGAATGCAAACAACAAAAAGCCCCCAGAATGACTGGTCTCAAAATACAAAATTAGACATTAAGACATTAATGGAGAGATTAAAAAGGATTGAGACTCAAGAAGAAACTAGAAAGGAGCTGATATCTGAGATAACAGTAATAAAAAATACTGTGAATGAAATAAACAATAAACTGATAAGCATGGAAAGCAGAATTACCCAAGCAGAAGAAAGAATCTCAGAGCTTGAGGACCAAAATATAGAAATAACCCAAACTCTCAAAAACACAGAAAACAAGCTCAAAAAGACAGAAAAAAAAAACCTTCAAGAGATGAGCAATTACCTCAAGAGGCCTAACCTAAGAGTCATTGGTCTGCCTGAGGCAGAAAGAGAGACAGAGACCGCACTGGAACAAACCTTCCATGAGATCATTCAAGCAAACTTCCCTTATATAATCAATGATGCAAAAACTCAAACACAAGAGATCCAGAGAACCCCTGCAAGACAACAAATGAGAAAACCAACTCCTAGACACATATAATTCGCCTAAACAAAGTAGGCATAAAAGAAAAAATCCTAAAGGCAGCAACAGAAAAAGGTCAGATCACCTACTATGGAAAACCAATTAGAATAGCAGCAGATTTATCTACAGAAACCCTGCAGGCTAGGAGAGCTTGGAGCCCTATCTGTAAAGTCCTAAAAGATAAACAATTTCAACCAAGAATAACCTACCCTGCCAGATTAAGCTTCATCAGCAAGGGAGAATTAAAATCTTTCCAGATATCCAATCCATATCCATCATTATGCTGCCACCAAACCACCTCCACATGAAACACTTAAGAAACTACTAAACACAGAAGGGGAAAACAGGAGCAACATTCTTCACAAGAGTACAGGAAAAAGAATAAAATATGCGTGAACCAACCCCCAAAATAAAAGAAAAACAATAAACAAAGTGGAAGAACAACTCAAAAAGAACTCTATGATAGGGATGAACTCTCACGTTTCAATAATTACCCTGAATGCACCACTGAAAAGACATAGAATGGCAAAATGAATAAAATATCACCAGGCAACAATATACTGCCTTCAAGAAACCCTTCTCACTAGAAAGGACATACACAGACTCAAAGTAAGAGGATGGGAAACAAATTTCCAGGTGAATGGAATGCAAAAGAAAGGAGGAGTCGCGATCCTAATTTCAGACAAAATACCATTTAAGCTATCAAAAATTTAAAAAGATACAGAGGGCCACTACATAATGATAAAAGCCTCACTCCATCAACAAGAAATATCTATTCTAAACATATATGCACCTAACATAGGTGCACCAACTTTTATAAAGCAACTCCTAGGAAAACTAAAGAAAGATATTGACTCTAACAGTGGAGGACTTGAATACCCCACTCACAACCCTAGACAGATCATCGAGACAAAAATTCAGCAACAAGATTCGGAACCTCAATGTGACTATGGACCAAATGGACTTAATTGATACCTACAGAACACGCCATCCAAAGACCAGAGAATACACATTCTACTCATCACCACACAGGACGTATTTCAAGATCGACCACATTATTGGCCATAAATCAAGCATAAGCAAATTTAAAAAGACTGAAATTCTACCATGCACCTTCTTGGACCACAGTGGAATAAAAATAAGCATTAACACAACCAAGGTCCCCCCAAAACCCACAAAGACATGGTCACTAAACAGCATGATGCTAAACAACTCCTGGATCAATGATGAAATCAAAACAGAGGTCAGAAGATACCTGGAAACAAATGAAAATGAAGAAACATCTTACCAAAATCTCCGGGACGCCTTAAAAGCTGTAGTAAGAGGGGAATTTATATCCCTACAAACACACATGAAGAAAATGGAAGGAGCACAAATTAATAGCCTAACAAGCCACCTAAGGAAGTTGGAAAAGCAAGATCACAAAAAACCCTAATTTCAGGAGAAGAATCCAGATCACCAAAATAAAAGCCCAAATCCAGGACACAGAAGACAAAAAGACAATACAAAAAGTCAATGAAACAAAAAACTGGTTCTTCAAAAGGATAAACAAGATCAATGGTCCCCTAGCTAGACTGACCAAGAAAAAGAAAGAAAAAACCCAAATGAGCACAATCAGAAACACAAAAGATGAAGTCACATCTGACCCTGAAGAAATACAAAAGATCATCAGAGATTACTCTGTACACTTGTATGAAAACAAACTTGAAAGCCTCAAGGAAATGGAGGACTTTTGACATCACACAATATGCCTAGGTTGAAACAAGAAGAAATTGAGACCCTAATTACCAATAACAATCAAGGAAATTGACTATGTAATAAAAAAACTACCTACAAAAAAAAGCCCTGGACCAGATGGCTTTCCAGCAGAATTCTACAAGACATTTAAGGAGGAACTGATTCCAATCCTACTGAAGCTATTTCAGGCAATTGAGAAAGATGGAACCTTCCCCAAATCATTTTATGAAACTAACATCCATTGATACCCAAGTCAGGTAAAGATCCAACAAAAAAAGAGAACTACAGGCCAATATCTTTGATGAACATAGACGCTAAAATTCTCAACAAGATCCTTGCAAACCAGATTCAACAACACATCTCAAAAATCATCCATTATGACCAAGTAGGATTCATCCCTGGGATGTAAGGTTGGGTCAACATTCGTAAAACCATAAATGTAATTAAATACTTCAATAGATGGCAAAACAAAAACCACATGATTATATCATTAGATGCAGAAAAAGCTTTTGATAAAATCCAGCACCCCTTCTTGATAAAAACCCTCGAACTTCTAGGCATACAGGGAGCATACCTCAAAGTAGTAAAAGCCATCTACAAGAAACCCACAGCCAGCATACTCCTAAATGGACAAAAATTGGAACCATTTCCCCTGAAAACTGGAACAAGACAAGGATGCCCACTCTCACTCCTCCTGTTCAATATAGTATTGGAAGTCCTGGCTACAGCAATCAGAGAAGAGAAGGCAATCAGGGGTATCCAAATAGGAAAAGAGGAAGTCAAATGATCTCTCTTTGCAGATGACATGATTGTATACCTTGAAAATCCAAGAGAATCTGTCAAAAACCTCCTTACACTGATAAAGGCCTTCAGCAAAGTCTCAGGATATAAAATAAATGTGCAAAAGACAATCGCATTTCTTTACACCAATAATAAACAAACAGAAACCCAAATAAGAAGCACAATTCCATTCACAATAGCCACACAAAAAATAAAATTCCTTGGCATCTTCCTAACCAGAGACATGAATGACCTTTACAAAGAAAACTACAAAACACTGCTCAAAGAAATCAAAGATGATGCAAATAAGTGGAAAAATATCCCATGCTCATGAATTGGAAGAATCAACATTGTGAAGGTGTCCATCTTACCTAAGGCAATCTACAGATTCAATGCAATACCTATCAAATTACCAGCAACATTCTTCTCAGACCTAGAAAAAACAACACAGGAATTCATATGGAAACACAAACGACCAAGAATAGCCAGAACAATCCTCAGCAAAAAAACAAAGCAGGTGGTATAACATTACCAGACTTCAAACTATACTATAAAGCTACAATCATCAAAACAGCTTGGTATTGGTATAGGAACAGGCATATAGACCAATGGAATAGAATTGAGATTCCAGAGGCAAGACCTCAATTTTTCAACCAACTCATCTTTGACAAAGCCTCCACCACCTACCACTGGGGAGAGGAGAACTTATTCAGTAAATGGTGCTAGGAAAACTGGCTGACCACACGCAGAAGACTCAAACAAGACCCCTATCTGTCCCCATACACTAAAATTAACTCTAAATGGATCAGAGACCTAAATGTAACACCTCAAACCATAAAAACCTTAGAAAATGAGGGACATACTCTCATGGAAATTGGAATTGGCATCCAATTCCTGAACAAAACTCGAAACCCACAGGCCATAAGGGATAAGATAGGCAAGTGGGACCTCATTAAACTGACAAGCTTCTGCAAAGCCAAAGAAACCATCAAGAGAGCAGGAAGACAGCCTACAGACTGTGAAAAAGTATTTGCCAACTCCAGGTCTGACAAAGGCTTAACATTCTGGATCTATAAGTAACTAAAACGTGCTGAAAAGAAAAAAACAAACAACCCCATTGTAAAATAGGCAAAAGGTATGAACAGACACGTCACAAAGGAAGACATCCGAGCAGCCAACAGACACATGAAGAAATGCTCCACCTCACTAATCATCAGGGAGATGCAAATCAAAACCACACTGAGATACCACCTAACTCCAGTCAGAATGGCAATTATCAACAACTCAAAAAATAACAGCTGCTGGAGAGGATGTGGCGAAAAGGGAACACTGTTGGTGGGAGTGTAAACTAGTGCAACCTCTGTGGAAAGCAGTGTGGCGATTCCTAAAAGCTCTAAATATCAACCTCCCAAATGACCCTGCAATCCCCCTACTGGGAATATTCCATGAAGAACTCAAATCACTCTATAAAAAAGATACCTGCACACGAATGTTTGTTGCAGCATTGTTCACAATAGCAAGAACCTGGAGCCAACCACGCTGTCCATCAAAAGAGGACTGGATTAAAAAAATGTGGTACATATACATGATGGAATACTATGCAGCCATAAAAAAGAACAAAATCATGAATTTTGCAGCAACCTGGTTGGAGCTAGAGTCTATAATACTAAGTGACTTCTCACAGAAACAAAGATCTGAGTATCACATATTCTCACTCATATAGTGAACCTTGATCATCCAATGCACTACTATAAGAAAATGACTGACAGTGTTGGGAAACTATGGGAGGTGGGACTAATGGTAGTAAACATCTGTCTGGAGATGGGGAGACACCTGTTATCAACAAGGGGGCCAGAATGAAGCATATTTGTATACCTAACCCTTAACTGTACCCCATAATATCAAAATTTTAAAAATCGATAAAAAAAAGTTATGGAAATGGAAACATTTCAGTTTAAACATCTATGGATCCATAACTTTAAATCACACCTAAGCAATAAACATGATATTGATAAATAAACAATCCTTATTCCCATTCTTTCTACTCATTCCTGAATACCACTTGCCTCCCTTTAATTCTTAATTTAATAATTACACTTACCCAGTGTGAATTTTGGGGAAATTATAGCATTCAAATCTTTAGACTGGATGAAATTACAATAGGATTTTGTTTCTTTCCATCCTGACTTATTTCTTGTCACTACTTCTTCCTCATCAAATTAAGCTCAAACCTAACTGAAATTATTTTCTTCTCTGAATAGGTCAGGCTCTATTTTTTTTTTAAGAGATGACATCTCACCTTGTGTCACCCAGGCTTAGTGCAGTGGTGCTATCACAGCTCCTGTGCTCCAGCTATCCTCACACCTCAGCCTCCCAAATAACTAGGACTGCAGGCATATACCACCATGCCTTGTTACTTCTTTTTTTTTTAGAGACAGGGTCTCACTATGTTGCCCAGACTGGTCTCAAACTCCTGGCTACAATATCTTCCCACCTCAGCCTCCCAAAATGTTGACACTACAAGTGTGGATCATCATGTCCTGCCTGATCTTTAATCTTAAACATGACTTTCAACTGTTCACACTATGAGTCTATAGCATTCAGTAGCTTTTTCCCGAGACACCTTACCACTTAGAGATGCCAGAGTCAACAAATAAAAATACAAGACACACAGTTAAATTTGAATTTCAGATAAAGTATAAGGTTTTTTACATTTACCTTAAGTATAGTTCATACATTGCATAGGGCATAATGCATATTGAACATTATTTGTTGTTTATCTGAAATGTAGATTTTGTTGAGTGTCTGTATCTTACCTGACAACCCTGAGTCTGAGAAAATCTCTCAATGCTACAGCTTTTAATTTTTCTTAAAGCATACCCTCTCACTCTGGCATGGCTAAAAAAGGACAGCCTTCTATACAAAAAAAGTGAGAGGTTGGTTGTATACCTGGTGCTGGCAGCCTTTGGTGTGGCATCAAGCTCTTTCTTCCTGCTGATACCCTGTGCCTCTTTACAAATTAATTTCATAGTGTACATGAACATATTGGTTAATATTGTATTTTTTCTAGATTTCTGGACTTTTAACCTACCCTTAGTCTCTGATGGATGAGAACCAACCTTTAAAAGACTGCAGCCTACATAACCTCATCTGAGTGGCTCAGAAAATCTCAGTTCAGAAATTAGATTAAAGTGACTCTAGGTCTTTGCATCTTCGGAAGCTGCAGAGACAAATAAAAATCCACTTTAATTAAAGATATTTATCTGTGGTAAATATTAGTGCCACTCATTCGTACTTTTAATTCTCTTCTATGCACAGGAAAAAAATGTTCTTTCTCCACCCACTTGAATTTGGAAGTAGTCATGTGACCTGTCTATGAAGTGAAGTACTTAAAATCAGTAAACAATTTTCCAATATCTCTTTCTAACCTTATATAAAGTATGACAGAAAAAAAGGATGAAGTAAGAGGAGTAAGACAGCCAATTAAAGACATCACACGATTGCAGCTCTCAGCAAAGAAATATATGTGGAGGAGCAGACCTAGGGCATTGAGGTCAGCCTGAAAATCCAAACTGAGGTTTATTAGACAGTCCCCTGAGGATATAGAGGACAGACAGTTCCAGGGCCAGACACTCCTAGAAGTGGACCATCACAAGATCTAGAGAGTGCTCTTGGAGAAAGGATGAAAGAGTGAAAGCAACAGCTTTTCTTTTCTATATACCTCACATAAATCTCTGCAATTTCAACCAAGGGAGCAACAACCCAGAAATTCCTCTTAACATATACAGCTCTCCTGAATTGGTCAGGCACAGAGAGCTGTCCTGAATTGAGACAGAATCACCAGTGGGATCCATGTGGATTCCAGGAACCTCGGTTCACAAGGTGCCTCAGCATCAGCTGCCATTAAACCTCCCCTAGAGGTCTTCTGTGGGAAACGTCCTGCAGAAGTAAACAGTACTGCATCAGGGCTCTCATGATCCAGTAAGAGTAGTTATTCTATATCATAAAACAGACTTTAAACCAATAAAAGTTAAAAAGCACAGTGAAGAAAAATACATAATGATAAAAGGGTGAATCCACCAGCAAGGAGTATTAATCTTGAATGCATTCACACCGATATAGGAGCACCCAGATTTATAAAACAACTGCTAATTAAATTAAGAAAAGACATGAATAGCCATACAATTATAGTCAGATACTTTAATACCCCAATAACAACCTTAGATAGATCACAAGGAAAAAAACTAACAAAAAATCTGGAACCTTAACTTGACATTTGATCAATTGCATTTAATAGACATCTACAGACTACTTCATGCAACGACCACAGAATATGCATTCTTCTCGTTAGCACATGAAACATACTCCAAGATGGGCCACATACTCCGAAATCAAGCGTGAACAAATTCCAAAAAGTTGAAATCATGCCATACGTCTTCTCAGATAACAGTGGAATGAAAATAAGTATCATCAACAACAGGAACTCCCCCCCAAAAAACCCACACAAATACATGAAAATTACACAACATGATTCTGAATAAATTTTGGGTTAGCACAGAAATCAAGACAGAAATTTTTTTAAATCCTAGAAACAAGTAAAAATAAAGACAACATACAAAAATCTCTGGGATACCATGAAAATGATGATGAGAGAGATGTTCAAAGCATTGCACACACATAAAGTAAACAGATCTTAAGTAAAAGTTTTCTGATGCACCTAAGGAAAAACAAGAGCAATCCAAATCAAGAATCAGTAGAACAATGAAAAGTATTCAAATAAATTCGCTGTTAAGTGGAGACCAGAAAAAAAAAATACAATGGATCAAAAAGATGAAAAACTGGCTCTTTGAAAGGATAGATAGACTGACAGATCCCTGGTCAGATAGAGACAGAGAGAGAGAGAGATTCCAAATAAGCACAATTAGATACAAAAAGACAATGTAACAACCAACTCTGAAGAAACACAAGATTATCAGAGATTCATATGGACATCTGTATGTGAGGAAGCAAGAAAATATAAAGGAAATAAAGAAATTTCTGGCACTGCATTACCTCCTAAAATTGAAATATGAAGAAATTGAAAACTAAACAGACCAATAACAATCCAAGAAAAAGACTTAGTAATAAGAAACTTCCCTGCCAAAAAAAGCTCTGGTCCAGATAGTTTCACAGCTAAATTCCATAAGATATGCAAGGAAGAACTGATTTCAATCCTATTTAAAATATTCTAAGTAATCAAGAAGGAAGGAATTTTCCCTAGCTCATTCAATGAAGCCAATCTTATTGGTACCCTAAAATGGCAAAGCCCTAACAAGGAGAGGAAAAAAAAAAACTTCAGGTCAATTTTCCTGATGAAATGCTATATAGATATAGCATTCTCAACAAGATTCTAGCAAATCACATTGAGCAGCACATTACAAAGATCATCCAATATGACCAAGTGGGTTTCATTCCCAAAATGCAAGCCAGTTTCAACATATCAAATCAATACATACAATCCACCACATAAGTGTAAAACCAAGAACCATATGATTTTCTCAATAGACACAGAAGAAGCATTCAATAAAATGTGACATCCTTTCTTGATAAAAATCCACAAGCACCTAGGCACAGGAGGAACATTCCTCAAAATAACAATAGCCATATATGAGAAACCGGCAGCCAGCATTATGTTTAATGGGTAGAAGCTGAAAAATTTCTCCCTAAGAACTGGAATAAGATAAGGATGCCCACTCTCACCACTTATATTTAACATACTACTAGAAATCCTAACCAGAGCATTCAAGCAGGAGAAAGAAATTAGAGATTTCCAAATAGGAAAAGAGAAAGTTAAATTATCCATCTTTGCAAAAGATATTATTCTATATCTAGAAAACCCTAGAGAGTCTGCCCAAAACCTCCTCCCACTGATAAATTACTTCAGTAAAGTCCCAGGATGCAAAAAACAATGTGCAACAATCAGTTACATTTCTATACTAACAACAAGCAACCTCCAAAACCAAATAAAAAAACACAAACCCATTCACAATAGCCACAAAAATAAAATATCTCAGTATTCATCTAACCACAGGGTGAAAGATCTTCACAATGGTAAATACAAAACGCTACTCAAAGAAATCAAAGACAGCACAAACAAATGGAAAATGTTCCATGTTCATGGATTGGAAGAATCAATATTGTCAAGATGTTTGTCCTAGACAAGACAATCTACAGATTCAACACAATCCCTATCAAACTACCAGCATTATTTTTCACAGACTTAGAAAAGATGATACTGAAATTCATATGGAAGCAAAAAAGAGTCCAAACTGCTAAGCAATCCTCAGCAAAAAGAATAAAGCTGGAGGCATCACACTCTGAGACTGCAAACATTATTACAAGGCTACAATAACCAAAACAACATGGTACAAAAAAATAGACACATAGACCAATGGAAGAGGACAGAGAATCTGGAAATAAAACCATGAGCCTTCAGCCAACTCTTCTTCAACAAAGTCAACAAAAACAAACATTGGGGAAAGGAAACCATATTTAGCAAATAGTACTGAGAAAACTGGCTAACCACATGCAGAAGAATAAAACTGAACACTTATCTATCACCATATGCAAATATTAACTCAAAATGGATCAAGAACTTAAATGTGAAACTTCAAACTATAAAAATCTTAGAAGAAAAACTTAGGGAACACCCTCCTGGACATCAGCATAGGCAGTTAATCTATAGCCAAGTCATCAAAAGCAAATGCAACAAAAACTAAGATTTACAGGTGGGACCTTACCATGTTAAAAGTTTTTGTACAGCAAAATAAACCTTCAAACAAGTAAAGAGACAACCCACATAAAGGGGAAAAGATTTGCAAGCTATGCAATCAACAAAGGCCTATCCTCCAGGATCTATGAGAAACTTGAATGAACTAACAGGGAAGGAAAAAACCTAATAACCCATTAAAAAGTAAGCAAAGGACATGAACAGGTGCTTCTCAAAGGAGGACATACAATCAGTCAACAAACACATGAAAAAATGCTCTGCTTCACTAATCATCAGAGAAATGAAAATTACAATGAGATATCACTACACTGGTCAGGACAGCTATTGCTAAGACATCAAAAAAACAAAGAATGAAAATAGATGTTGGCAAGGCTGCAGACAAAAGGGAATGGTTCTACACTGATGGTGGGAATGTAAACTAGTTCAACCTTTGTGAAAACTAGTGTGGCATTTTCTCAAAGGATCAAAATTTGAGCTGCCATTTTACCCAGCAATCCCACTCCTGGGAATGTACCCAGAGTAAATTAAATCACTCTACCAAAAAGACACCTACATGTGTATGCTTACTGCAGTACTAATCACAGTAGCAAAAACATGGAATTAACCCAGATGTCCATCAAAAGTGGACAGGATAAAGAAAATGTGGTACATATACATGATGGAGTACTACACAGCATAAAGAACAAAATCATGTCCTTTGCAACAACATGGTTGCAGATTGAGAACATCATTCTAAGTGAACTATCAGAAACAAAAAACTGAATATCACGTGTTCTCATTCATAAATGGGCACTAAACACGTGGCATACAGGCACAAAGGCAGGAGCAACAGATGATGGGCATTGCTAAAGTGGGGGTGGCAAGGGTCACAAGACCACCCATTAGGTATCATGTTCACTACTGGGGGGAGAGAGTCATCAGAAGCCCAAACCTTCCTTCATGCAGTTTTCTTATGTAGCAAATCCTCCCATGTACCTCATGCCTCTAAAAAGTTTTTTTTTAATTTTTTAAGGATAAAATAAAGGAAAGAATCTCTCAGAGGCACTGACACAATAGAGGACTGGGAAAGCCTTCCCAGGTAGTAAAATTATCTAAGTAAAAAATCCTCAGAATAGGGAGCTCGGTTAATTCCATGTTTGAAACATCTGGGTTAATTCCATGTTTGAAAAGTATTCCCAGGATAATTCCAGTATCACTATGACCTAGTTACTTCTGTGGGTTTCTCATACTTTCTCCTTCAGAATGATAATGTCTGTTGCAATTGCCCTGTCCCTATTCTACTATAGTTATTGGTATGGAACAGAAAATAACTTTATCTTTTTAGTTCATTGAACTCTGGATCAAGAGACTCACATCTAGATTTGATATAAATACAACTACACATTACACCTTAATGAAGAGACTAATATGCTTCACCAAAAAAATCATAAATTTTCAGTTCATTAACATGCTTGGAGGAACTTCGTTAGTCACCTTCAGGTTAATAGTGAATGTATTTGACCTGCAGTAAAGACAATAAGCCTAACATTTGGTAACCAGAAGAGCAGTCTGTGGTAGACACCAGTGCTGCTCTCCACTATTTCCAGTTTTCCTTTCTTTCTTTGCCCATGGGATGATCGCGTTTCCTTGTCCAATTGCTTTTGCCAATGAAATGTTAATAGAAGTGATATGTGCCTTTGCAGGTGGAATATTTATGGTCTAATTTAAAAATTTTCCCCCATCCTGACAATTGTGGACACAGCTGTTAATAGGAAGATATCATAAAATTAAAGTAAGCTGAATGTGACTTGTCACATGGCTAGTCTTCAACTAGTGAAGAATAGCAACACTCGAGAGTTGCATGGTCCCCCCTGCATGAGCAAAAAATAATTGTTTTTGTTAATCTACTCTGATTGAAGTTGTTACCATAGCATAACAAAAATGATCTAATACTCTAACCTAGACTATAAATTATTTCTATATTTTCAATATGTTGTGCAGCACATATTAGAATTTAATTTATACAAAAAAGACAGCATAAACAAAATTCACCAGAAACAATAGACAATAGAAACAGACCTACAGAAGCTCCAGACATTATGTTATCAAATGCAAACTTTAAAATAACTATAGTTATTACCTTTTTGTTATTAACAATAGCTTAATTCAACAATGATCCAAGACTATCCATTGTATAGTTTTAATCCTATTAAATATTTTGAGATTTGCTTTATGGCCCAGTATATAATAAAATTTGGTTAATATTCCATGTACACTTGAAAGGAATATATATTCTGCAATTGTTGGGTACAGTGTTTTATATGTTAATTAAGTCAACTCTGTCATGCTTTTGAAATATTTTATATACTTCTTGATTTTTGTCTCTTATTCTATCAGTAATATAATAGAACAAATTTTCCAGTATGATTTTAGCTTCACCTGTCTCTTCTTGCAGTTCTATTATTGTTGCTTCATGTGTTGTGATTTCATTGACCTTGTTTAATATTGGAATTAGATTCAAAATTGTGTTGATTTTCTTGTAAATTATTTTCTCATATGAATTTTTTCTTTAAAGAGATATCAAATGAATTAAACTTAAAGGCAAAAAGTAATACACTTTTAAATAACACATGAATCAAAGAAGAAATCATAATGGATAATGCAAAATATTTTAAATTAATGCACATGTAAATACAACTTTTAGGATACAGGTAAAGGTACATGAAATGGGAAATTTATATTTTAAAATTAATATATCAGAAAAGGAAGAAATGTAAAACATCAATAATCTAAATATCTTAATCAGAAAGAAACAGCATGTTAAATGTGTACAAAGTAAAAGGAAAGTAATACAAAATATAAAGTAGTACCTTCCAATTACTTGTGTCTTGTTTATAGTTTCCTCTCAGTACAGTTCCAGTGGTTTACTCATTGTAATTCTTTATTCACAAATACCTTCATTTAGTAACAACAATAACAATAATAATAGCTGAGCAATTATTATGTGCCAGGTGTGTAAAAATTTTGCATGCAATATTTTATTTAACCTTCTTAATAACCATATGAAGAAGGAACTACAGTTTTCCCTATTCTACAAATGAGAAAACTGAAACTTAAGTTAAGTTCATGTAATTTGCCTGGGATTGGACCAGGCATTCTGATTCCAGCATTCTCAACCAGAACACTATATACCTGGCTTTCACTGTCTCACACACACACTCATGCATGCATCACACACACACACACACACACACATACACACACAAGCATAGTCAAGAAAGAATTCACCATTTCACTGCAGATTTACCAGAGGCTTGCCTATAGGGATACCTTTTAGAAAAGAGATTTTTTTGTATCTCAAGATCCATCTGGTTATGCCATATATAAAATGGTTGCTAAATGTTCTGAACTTCTAAAATGTAGAAATATTTGTATATCTCTAAACTTTTTTAATTGCTGAGTTAAAATAATTGCTACTAGTCTACTCTCAGAAATGCAGCAAATCCCTTTCACTGTGTTCCTGATAAATATACTACTTGTCTGAACAAACTTTAAAACCACAAGCTCCTTCCTCGGCAGACTCTTTTTAAAAAACTCTGTCTATAGGCCAGACGCGGTGGCTCAAACCTGTAATCCCAGCACTTTGGGATGTCTAGGCAAGAGGATTGCCTGAGCCCAGGGATTCAAGACCAGCCTGGGCAACTTGGTGAGACCTTGTCTCTACAATTTATCAAGAAATTAGCTGGATGTGGTAGTTGGTGCCTGTAGTTCCTGCTACTTGGAAGACTGAGGCAGAAGGACTGCCTGAACCCAGCAAGTCAACACTGGGGTGGCAGTGAGCGTGACACTGCACTGCATCCTGGGCAACAGAGTGAGACTCTGACTCAAAAAAAACAAAACCCAAAGAACTCTATCTTTTACAGACCCCATTCACCTTGCTCACTTATATTATCTCTTTCTTTTTGAGGGAGGTGGAGAGGAGGCATGGGTCTTACAAGAGAATACACCTATGGTAGTAGGTGCACATAATAGCTCATTTTCCTTGTAAAGTTATATTTTTATAGCATCTATTTTTGTTCTGGTTATGGTAGTAATCCTTGGTTATTGAAAAGAATTGGGGAGCTATAGAAAGGATAAAAGGAAACAAGCATAAAACTCTCAAACTCACCACTTAGGTATCTTGTCAAAATGTTGACTTATTTAGTTTATACAACCTACAGGGAGACAAGTCTATGTTTACATATGAATAAAAAGGCATATAAGAAAAACTCCCAGTGGTCAATGAAGCATTATCACTAATCAGTGACCACATGTGCAAAATATAATAAATTGCATTAATTACCATTCCTTCATAGCTTTGAGTATTGTAAATCTTAAGAACCACACTTCAGCTTTCTTGTTTTTATTTGGAAAATGACTGACCAAAGTTTATTTTCCATTTATCAACAAATCACTTAAGATATAGTTCAACTAACTTTTTTTCCATTTATGATTTATCTCGCTGATATTTTCTCTCTCCAAGGGTGCTTTCCACATGAAATAACCAACCTTAACAATATATTAGAGTAGAACAAGCATGTGATAGATAGGGCCAATTTCACTTGACTTTGAGTCTTCCTAACATTGCAGTGACAGCATTAGGTGCAAACTGAGCTTTTAGAAGTTGATTGCACTAGTCATTATTCTAGACTTCTCCAGTCACTTACTGCTATGTTTGCACTGAAAAGATTCTTAAAGAAAGGGTCCACAAGTTCTTTTAGCTGCATCTTATAAGCTGCTGCTTGTATACATTTCTTTAGAGAAGCATGGTTAATAAATGCATTTCAATTTTCTTTCAGCAATACTGACATCTCATATGTCATGACTGACAGATGGATATAGATGGATATGAATGCTCCAAGGGTATTCTTGAGCATTGCCCAAGACCCAGCCCTCATGTTTCTAACCTATTGTTAATCTCACTCCATCCCATTTGACTCTAAACTCTTGGCAGCCTGTATTTGATCCTATCTCTGGCAATTTAGATTCAATGGCTATAATTGGTCTCATTGAGATTAACTCCTCAGGCCTTTTTAAGAGGTTTTTGTCTCTCTCCTGGGCAGTTTACTCAGACAGTGTAGCCCATCACAATCTTAGCTTCTCATGACTTGGATGGTACCCCAGCTAAATTGGCTCTGGGACTGTAATGAATCACTACATATCTTTTATAAATCATTATTATTGCACGGTATTCATTTTTCTTTCTGCTTCTTTTGTGTTTCATATTGATAAACAGAGCCTCACGTGACTTAGAAAAACACAGTGAAAATAGTGTGTAATAACTTTAATGGAAAGCAAGCTGCAAAAGTAAAATTTGGGGTTTCTTTGACTATTGAAAGCACAAAGCTCATAAACAGCAATTGATATGATAGTACTTCTGTTTCACATTTTACTGCAATTGGTTTATGGTGCTTTGCAAAGTCTCACTTTCTCCAAACAAAGAAAATCATCAGGCCTCTCTACACTTGGTACCATTTTAACTGAGCATATTCAGTCCCACTATTACATGAAGAAAAGTGAGCTTACCGTTTTTGACAGAGAGCTGGTTCCTTTCTGGGGCCATGGAAGCATATTGTGCATCCACCTGCTATGACAGCCCACACAATTATTAACCTGCCCTTCTCTACAAAGTGCTTAGAAAAAGATGGTAACTATAAACAGAAAAGTTAAACAACAGGTTAATTCTCAGATCTGTTATCAACCAAAGGCAATGTCACCACAAGTAAAACAGACATTCAAAAACCATTTTTCCCTTCCTTGCATTAATAGGTATTAGGTGTAAAGGCTTCCATTTTATTTCCTATAAGACATTTCTACCTATATTGGCATTCATCATAGCCTGGAAAGATAGAGTGGTTGGCCCTTTATATCCATTTAAAAGTGAAAACAGAGGCATAAGAGAATTCCATAACTTATTTGCCACCAGAAGTAAAGAAACCAGAAAGGAGAAGAAACAAACTAGCCCAATGGGAACTGCCATCATTTTGGCACTGATGGGATTTAGGTTTGACACCTTGCTTTGACATAAACATATTGTGACTTTGGGCATGCAACCCAAACTCACTAAACCACAGTTTCATCAGTAAAATAGGAACTTAAAAAAATCTATATGATAAGATTGTTGAAAATATTGAATAAAATAATAATATTAACACATAATAAATAATAAATAAATGGTAACTAGTCCTATGGAACTTTGTTTTACTAAGGTTGCATACAGCCAATCCTAGAAGTATCAGTCAGTAGACCTGAGTATTGAAGTAGAAAGGAAATAACTTCAACCAGTCAAGGAGGTATATAAATACATCACAAGAAACTTAATGCACTGGGGCTGGAAATTAAGGAGTATAATTTGGGGATGATGCCAAAGAGAATGTCAAGGTTAGATACAAATTTGAGTGCTACAGAAAAATCTCTGCAAAAAAATGATTTGGGGACTTGCAATGCCCCCAAAGGCACTTCTTTGAAAAAATACCAGCTTCTACAAATGCTGTCATTCACTCAAAATCATCTGACTCTGTGGAATTTAAAGATGATTATATAATCACAAGGATTATCTACTTGTGATTCACATCAATAAACTCATTTAGTTGTACTTCAACTCTGCAAGGCATTATGTATTATATGCAGATGAGGAAAATGAAGTTTACAGGGATTAAATATCCTGTTCATAGTTTCATAGGTTCGTAAAAGTCAGAAGCAAGAAAACCCAGGTCCATCCAGCTTAAAAACTCAAGTTACCTTTATCCTTCTATGTTTCCTTCCCCAAGAACAAGGAACTCACTAACAAAAATCACATCTAAGGCATGATGGCTCATGCCTATAATCCTAACACTTTGAAAGGCTGAAGCAGAAGGATTGCTTTAGGCCAGGAGTTTGAAACCAGCCTGGACAAAAGAGCAAGACCCTGACTATTAAAATATTTTTTTTGCTTTGTTTTGGTTTTGGTTTGGGGTGTAGTGGTGCATACCTATAGTCCTTGTTACTTGGGAGGCTGAGATGGGAGGATTGTTTTGCCCAGGAGGTCAAGACTGAAGTGAGTCATGATTGAACAATTACACTACAGCCTGGGTGACACACACACACACACAAAACAAAAAAACAAAACAAAACAAAACAAAAACTACATTCTGTTTAATAAGGAAATAAGACATTTTTAAAAATGAATATGTTTCTTCAGGGAATTAGTCATACATATACATAATCGGATATCACAGTATTTACTCCCAATAAGTTAAAGAACAGGAAGGCAATAAGAAATAAGTTTGTAAATTGTGAGAAAACAGGATTATGGGCTAAACTTTCAGATTCTTTTGTTTGTTGTAACTTTGTTGCCATTTTATGATGATAAAGATAGCCATTTCTATGTATTCTATCAAGATGTTTCTAACGGCAATAGAGTTATGTTTCTTAAATATCTTTCTCATAACATATTTTAAATTATAGCATTATTTATCATGCAGTTATGAACTGTGTGCACTATTTATATTTTCTTTCCCAGAATGAGTTCAAGGAAAGTTAGATTTAGATTCTCTCTAGGGGGAAAAAATAAAAAATAGATTATGTAGTTTTCTGCATCTGTCTTTGAAATTCTTTGACCTCATAAAAAGAAATGTAATATATCATGTGAAACATATTTATTGAGCACCTACTGTTTTCAAGTCACTGCAATAACCAATACTTGGAAATAGGAAGCAAACATGGAAGATGATAGGTTCTTGGTCTTTAATAGATATATAATCTAGTTTAAGAGTCAATACAAAGGAATCATTATGACTGCTAAAGCCCTGGAAGAAATAGATTCCTTTTTTTATCTATCAGTGTTTCTGATCCTCTGTCCAGATTTCCCACTTCCCCAAGCCTAATAATACCCTTTAACATAAAAGTGTGGCATAATGTCACTATAGGACAGTGCAAAATTTCTGAACAAACTTCTCTATTCCTGATGTTAAGTTATAAATAGAGGCCAATTTTTCCTTTTAAAAATAACTTAAAAATGATACTTACAAAACTTTACTTTAAAATTTTTTTTGCTCTCTGGCTAGTGAAGTAACTCCACAAAGGACCTTGAAACTCCAAGAGCTATGGTATGCCTTTCTGCGCCTTTGGCACTAGTGAAATACCACAATTCATCAGTGACAACAAAGCAGATATTGGAAGTATTTCAGAAAGAAGGGTTAAGAAGAAACAAGCTAAAAAAGAAATAACTCTGGCTCCCAGCAAGATGGCGATGGCATAGGTGGACTTGTGAGATTCTCTGAACGTGAGTTCCCAAAAAGACTCTTACTTTTCTTACCCCATCACCCAGCCCACCACCAGCCACGCTGGTCTGAGGCCCAGGGACCTTCGGTCCCACGCAGGGCCAGATATTGTGGCCCCCTGCTGCTGCTGTTCCACCATGTGTGTGGGAGTCTCAGGTCTCAGCTCGCTTCCTGGCTACATCGTCTCTCGCCCGGCACCCAGCACCAAGCTGCCGATCACTCAGGGAGGCTCTGGGCACCCGCCCCTCAGAGACACCGGTCCCATTCCTGGCTGAAGCACTCTGTGGGGGACCCAGAGCCATGCTCGCCATTCACCACCTGCCCGTTTGAGCTTTGGAGCTCTGGAGCTCTGGGCCCACCCTGGCTGAGGCACTCAACACGTGACCCCAAGCTTGGAGACCAATACAAGAGGAGACTAACGGGTCTATGAAAGAGAATTTGCCTCCGCCATTCTCCAGGCAGAGATTTCCATTGCCCCACCCACCTACCAACAACCCCAACTCGGTTCCTAAGGTAGCATTGCTAAACAGGAGACAAAGACCCACCCTACGCTGAATCAGACAAAAGCAACCCCCAGGCAGCCAAACCCAAACTGCGAGTAAATCTAGCTGCCTGCAATGAAAAACAAAGGGGAGAGGCCGGAGCTCAGAGCTGAAGTGATTTTAGTCTGATCTCTTATTGTAACTTATGATTTTATGATTTTGACTGTTTATTTTGATTACTTTTGTTGTTTGCCTTCTGACTTACACTGTTTCAAGATTATATTGGTCTGTCTCTGTGTAGCCATCAGTATTCTTTAGGGAATCTTTCTTACATGTCTTTTTTCACTTCTTTCCGGCCTTGTGTCTCTTTCTCACCAGATAGTTGGTGTGTATGTCTGTTTTCCCTCTCACTCCTCTCTCTCTCTAACTTCCTATTGACTCCCCCTTCCTCCATTATTTTCCTCTTTTATACACCCATTTTAATCTAGGGATGAAGACTACATACTGCTACACAGACAGATTGTAAGGCAGAGGGAAATAGGTTCCAGTGTGCTCATACACCTGTTCATGGATGCTAGAATCAGCATATACATTCTGAACCACAGTTTCCCCCTCAATTAAACCTCAAAACTTCAAAAAAGTACAGTCTGCACCCCACACTCCAACCTCAAAAGTGAACAAAGCCAGAAGACCCTCATAAGGAAGAACAGGATATTCCAGAAGTGAAACAAAAGCAACCCCACCTTCCCTAAAAACAGAATTAAAGAAGGGAAGGGAAAGATGGAGAGAGAGAAAAATCTACACAAAAGAAGAAAAACCAGAAGAAGAGTATGGGTCTCTCCCAGACCCCTGGGAGGGCAGACACTGAGAAAACTGACTTTGGAATGCAAACAATGAAGAGCCCCCAGAATGACTGGTCTCAAACTACAACCCTAGATATCAAGACATTATTGGAGAGATTAAAAAGAATTGAGGAGAGACAAAAAGAAACTAGGAAGGAGCTGATATCCGAGATAACAGTAATAAAGAATACTGTGAATGGAATAAATAACAAATTGATAAGCATGGAAAGCAGAATTACCCAAGCAGAAGAAAGAATCTCAGAGCTGGAGGACCAAAATATAGAACTAACCCAAACTCTTAAAAACACAGAAAATAAACTCAAAAAGACAGAACAAAACCTTCAAGAGATGAGCAATTACTTCAAGAGACCGAACCTAAGAGTAATTGGCCTTCCTGAGGCAGAAAGAGAGAAAGAGACCACACTGGAACAAACTTTCCATGAGATTATTAAAGAAAACATCCCTTATCTAATCAATGATGCAAAAATTCAAACACAAGAGATTCAGAGAACCCCTGCAAGAAAACAAATGAGAAGACCAACTCCTAGACACATAATAATTTGCCTAAACAAAGTAGGCATAAAAGAGAAAATCATAAAGGCAGCAAGAGAAAAAGGCCAGATCACCTACCATTGAAGACCAATCAGAATAGCAGCAGATTTATCTACAGAAACCCTGCAGGCTAGGAGAGCTTCGAGCCCTATCTTCAAAGTCCTAAAAGATAAACAATTTCAACCAAGAATAACCTACCCAGTTAAGCTAAGCTTCATCAGTGAGGGAGAATTAAAAGCTTTCCCAGATATCCAATCCCTAAGAACTTATGCTGCTACCAAACCACCTCTACATGAAACACTTAAGAAAGTACTAAACACAGAAGAAAAGGAAAAAAGAACAACGTTCTTCACAAGAGTACAGGAAAAAGAATAAAATACACACGAACCAACATCAAAACCAAAAGAAAGACAAAAAAACCAAATAGAAGAACAACAACTCTATAAGAACTCTATGATAGGGACAAACTCTCAAATTTCAATAATTAGCCTGAGTGTGAATGGACTAAATGCACCACTGAAAAGACACAGAATGGCAAAATGGATAAAATACCACTAGGCAACAATATACTGCCTTCAAGAGACCCATCTCACTAGAAAGGACATACACAGACTCAAAGTAAGAGGATGGGAAACAAATTTTCAGGCAAATGGAACACAAAAGAAGGGAGGAGTCTGATTCTAATTTCAGACAAAATACCATTTAAGCTATCAAAAATTTAAAAAGATACAAGGGCCACTACATAATGATAAGAGGTTCACTCCATCAACAAGAAATATCCATCCTAAACATATATGCACCCAACATAGATGTGCCAACTTTCATAAAGCAACTTCTAGGAAAACTAAAGAAAGATATTGACTCTAACACCATCATAACTTGGGACTTTAATACCCCACACACAATCCTAGACAGATCATCAGGACAAAAAATCAGCAAGGAGATCCGGAACCTCAATGTGACTCTGGACCAAATGGACTTAATTGATACCTACAGAACACTCCATCCAAATGCCACAGAATACATATTCTACTCATCACCGTGTGGAATGTATTCTAAGATCGACCACATAATTGGCCATAAATCAAGCATAAGCAAATTTAAAGGACCGAAATTCTACCATGCACCTTCTCGGGCCACAGTGGAATAAAAGTAAACATTAACACCACCAAGGTCCCCCCAAAACCCACAAAGACATGGACACTAGACAGCATGATGCTAAATAACTCCTGGGTCAATGATGAAATCAAAACAGAGATCAAAAGATACCTGGAAACAAATGAAAATGAAGAAGCATCTTACCAAAATCTCTGGGACTCCTTAAAAGCTGTAGTAAGAGGGGAATTTATATCCCTACAAACACACATGAAGAAAATGGAAGGAACACAAATTAACAGCCTAACAAGCCACCTAAGGAAGCTGGAATAACAAGACCACAAAAACCCTAATTTCAGCAGAAGAATCCAGATCACCAAAATAAAAGCCCAAATCCAGGACATAGAAGACAAAAAGATAATACAAAAAATCAATGAAACAAAAAGCTGGTTCTTCAAAAGGATAAACAAGCTTGATGGTCCCCTAGCTAGACTGACCAAGAAAAAACCCAAATAAGCACAATCAGAAACACAAAAGATGAAGTCACATCTGACCCTGAAGGAATACAAAAGATCATTAGAGACTACTATGTACACTTGTATGGAAACAAACTTGAAAACCTTAAGGAAATGGAAGACTTTCTGACGTCACACAACCTACCTAGGTAGGAACAAGAAGAAATTGAGACCCTAAATAGACCAACAACAATCAAGGAAATCAACTACATAATAAGAAAACTACCTACAAAAAAAAAAGCCCTGGTCCAGATGGCTTTCCAGCAGAATTCTACAAGACACTTAAGGAGGAGCTGATACCAATCCTACTGAAGTTATTCCAGGCAATTGAAAAAGATGGAACTCTCCCCAAGTCATTTTACAAGCCAACATCACATTGATACCCAAGACAGGTAAAGATCCAACAAAGAAAGAGAACTACAGGCCAATATCTTTGATGAACATAGATGCTAAAATTCTCAACAAGATCCTAGCAAACCAGATTCAACAATACATCTCAAAAATCATCACCATGACCAAGTAGGCTTCATCCCTGGGATGCAAGGCTGGTTCAACATTCACAAAACCATAAATGTAATTAAATACATCAATAGATGTCAAAACAAAAACCACATGATTATATCACTAGATGCAGAAAAAGCTTTTGATAAAATCCAGCACCCCTTCTTGATAAAAGCCCTCAAACATCTAGGCATACGGGGAACATATCTCAAAATAGTAAAAGCCATCTAAGAGAAACCCACAGCCAGTATACTCCTAAATGGACAAAAATTGGAACCAATTCCCCTGAAAACTGGAACAAGACAAGGATGCCCACACTCACCCCTCCTATTCAACATAGTACTGGAAGTCCTAGCTGAAGCAATCAGAGAAGAGAAGGCAATCAGGGGTATCAGGTAGGAAAAGAGGAAGTCAAGTTATCTCTCTTTGCAGACGATATGATTGTGTACCTTGAAAACCCAAGAGAATCTGTCAAAAACCTCCTTTCACTGATAAAGGCCTTCAGCAAAGTCTCAGGATACAAAATAAATGTGCAAAAGACAATCGCATTTCTTTACACCAATGATAAACAAACAGAAACCCAAATAAAAAACACAATTCCATTCACAATAGCCACAAAAAAAAATGAAATACCTTGGCATCTTCCTAACCAGAGACATGAAAGACCTTTACAATGAAAACTACAAAATACTGCTCAAAGAAATCAAAGATGACACAAACAAGTGGAAAAATATCCCATGCTCATGGATTGGAAGGATCAACGTTGTGAAGATGTCCATCCTACCTAAGGCAATCTACAAATTCACTACAATACCCATCAAATTACCAGCAACATTCTTCTCAGACCTAGAAAAAACAACACCGGGATTCATATGGAAACACAAATGTCCAAGAATAGCCAGAACAATCCTCAGCAAAAAAAACAAAGCAGGTAGTATCACATTACCAGACTTCAAACTTTACAATTATCAAAACAGTTTGGTATTGGTATAGGAACAGGCATGTAGATCAATGGAATAGAATTGACATTCCAGAAGCAAAACCTCAATTTCTCAACCAACTCATCTTCGACAAAGCCTCCACCACCTACCACTGGGGAGAGGAGAACCTATTCAGTAAATGGTGCTGGCAAAACTGGCTGACCACATGCAGAAGATTGAAACAGGACCCCTGTCTATCCCCATACACAAAAATTAACTCCAAATGGATCAGAGACCTAAGTGTAAAACCTCAAACCATAAGAACCTTAGAATATGAAGGACATACCCTCATGGAAATTGGAACTGGCATCCAATTCCTGAACAAAACCCAAAACTCATAGGCATAAGAGATAAGACAGACAAGTGGGACCTCATTAAACTGACAATCTTCTGCAAAGCCAAAGAAATCATCAAGAGAGCAGAGAGACAGCCTACAGACTGTGAAAAAATATTTGCCAACACCAGGTCTGACAAAGGCCTAGCATCTTGGATCTACAAGGAACTCAAACGTGCTGAAAAAAAAAAAAACAACCCCATTGTAAAATGGGTTAAAGATATGAACAGACAATTCCCAAAGGAAGGTATCTGAGCAGCCAACAGACACATGAAGAAATGTTCAACCTCACTAATCATCAGAGAGATGCAAATCAAAACCACACTGAGATACCACCTAACTCCAGTCAGAATGGCAATTATCAACAACTCAAAAAATAACAGCTGCTGGAGAGGGTGTGGCAAAAAGGGAACACTTCTACACTGTTGGTGGGAGTGCAAACTAGTGCAACATCTGTGGAAAGCAGTGTGGCGATTCCTAAAAGCTCTAAATATCAAGCTCCCATATGACCCTGTAATCCTCCTACTGGGAATATATCCTGAAGAACTCAAATCACTCTATAAAAAAGATACGTGCACATGTATGTTTATTGCAGCATTGTTCACAATAGCAAGAATCTGGAAGCAACCATCCTACCCATCAAAAAAGGACTGGATTAAAAAATGTGGTACATATGCACGATGGAATACCACGCAGCCATAAAACAAAAAACAAAATCATGAATTTCGCAGCAACCTGGATGCAACTAGAGTCTATAATACTGAGTGATCTCTCACAGAAACAAAGATCCAAGTATCACATGTTTTCACTCATTTATGGACCTTGAACATCCAATGTAATACTATAAGAAAATGACTGACAGTAGTGGGAAACTATGTGGTGGGGAGGGAGATAAGATTAACCGTAGCAAATATCTGTCTTGGGATGGGGAAACACCTCTTATCAACAAGGGTGCCTGAAAGAAACGTATTTGTATACCTAACCCTTAACTGTACCCCACAATATCATAATAAAAAAATAAAATAAAATAAAATAAAAAATTTTTTCCCATTGGGAGTGCAAACTAGTCCAACCTCTATGGAAAATAGTGTGGCAATATCTATGGAACTAGAAATTGTCCTTCCATATGATTCAGCAATTCCTCTCCTGGGAATATACCTGGAGGAATACAAATCATTCTCCAAAAAAACACCTGCACACACATGTTTATTGCCACACTAATCACAACAGCAAAAACATAGAGGCCCAATTTTCAAAGAACACTTATGCCTTCTGTACAATTTTGTCTAATCTTTTGTGAGAACTTACTAGTCACCAGGCATTTCTCTAGGAAATTTCACATCCATTATCATATTTATGTTCATAGTGTCTTGGTGTTAATATAGTAATCTCAATTTTGCAAATGAGTAATCAGAAATATGAAATAAATTGCCCAGGATCATGCCACCAGTTCATGAAGAAACTGAGATTTAAATATAGGTCTTAAAAAAAAATCTAAGTTCAGTGCTGTTTTCACTGCACTACTTTATACTTAAGGACAGATTGTTGGTGTCATGTCCCCAGGTTGGATCCTCCAAGAGGAGCACATTCCAAGAGGGAAATTAGTGAGCAGGAAGATTACTGGAGAATGTTCTTGGCTCTTGGAATCAACATGAGTGGTAATAGGGAAGGAGGCTCGGGGAGTTGGGCAGTGACACAGTCACAAGACCTCAGATAACATGAATTGAAACTGGCACATTGGCAGGTTTTGGATATGCACTGCCTTAAAAGGAGGATTTAAACCAATGTAAAGTGATTCTCTTTACTGAAGTAATTTCCAGAGAAGGCTAACAGGCAAGAGTTGTCAATAGCTTTCTCAACAGTTGGAGAAAAATCCTTTAGTCATGAACAGGGATTTGGGTGGCCCAGAACAGTATCCATACCTCAGAACTTTGTGGGTCAGACTACCAAACTAATTCTTAGGTGTTTTTTGCTTATTTTATCCAACCGTTCATTTTAGATCTTTCCAAAATATGCTCAACTAGAAAGTCTTGAGAATGAAATGTTACTAAAATGTGAATTTTTAGTGTGCTCTGTACATATTCATCATAATGTCACAATCCACAAGCTTTCCTCTTAATGAAGGTGGATGTACCGGGGATGTCGTGGGTTAGCTGACCCAGATATTTATCACATTTAGCTAAAAAAAAAAAAGACCACTATAATGGATTTCTCACTTTTTTGCTTAAAGACTATTTTTATGCAAAAATTACTTAATATATAAACAAAGCAAACTTAAATTCTGTGACAAACAGTTGAGGTAAATGAGATTTATCTTTGTATGCAGGTTCTCACATTCCACGCGGTATTTTATGTGTCCATCATTTTAAAATTGTATCAACCTTCTGGTATACAAACTCCAGTCAGCAAGAAGAAGTGCAACATTGAAATTCCTGATTATCAATACTAGCCACTACACAGATCTCAAACTTTTAGTGAATGTAGAAAAAATTATTCCTCCTCCCTATCTATTGCATTATTGTTTAATTCTTAGTATACCTTATCAAAACAATTTTAATGCTTTCTTAGGGGAGTAGTTTGACATTTTTAAAACACTACTGCCTTTTAGTTACTTACTTGCAAATAAAGATTCTTTTAATTAAGTGATTTTTAAAGTACAGTTGCTCTATAAAGAACCCAGTATTTTTTCCAACTTTCCTTAAATCCCCTAAATAAGAAATGTTGCAACTCAATTATGAATGAAGCTGAGTGAAAACCAGGTAGCTTCAAGAAATATTTGTAATCCCACTGTCTACAACAAATTGCCCTTCATTATCTCAACATTTTTCTTGATGGCACAATTTTTTGTCTGTACTTTAACATTTAGGGTGCATTGATTCAGGCCTGAAATCCTGACTTTTACCCTGTTTTTTTCCCCCACACAATCAAAGATTCTTATAGAAAAGAAGTGTCAAAAGTGATGTGTACACAACCACACTCATCATGAGGGAAATGGAAATTAAAACTACAATGAAATATAATCTTTCACTAGTCAGAATGGCCATTAATACAAAATCAAAAACCTACAGAGGTTGGCACAAATTCACTGAAAAGAGAATGCTTATACACTGTTGTGGGGAGGGTGTAAATTAATGTAACCTCTATAGAAATTGGTATACAGATTTCTCAAATAACTAAAAGTAGATCTACCATTCAATTTTGCAGTCCCACAGCTGGGTATCTGCATTTGTGTATGGCAGCACAATTCACAATTGCAAAGATGTGAACTTTAAATGCCCAGCAACCAATCAGCGAATAATGAAAATGTGGTGTGTGTGTGTGTGTGTGTGTGTGTGTGTGTGTGTGTGTGTGTGTATACACATACACCAAGGAATACTATTCAGCCATAAAAAAGAAAGAAATATTGTCTTTTACGACAACTTGGATGGAGTGGGAGAACATCATCCGGAGGATCATCCGGATGAACATCATCCGCAGGAACAGAGAACAAAACCCTATATTCTCATTTATAAGTGGAAACCAAATTAAGGATCTACAAAGGCACAGAAAATGGTATAATAGGCATTGGAGACTCAAAAAGGGAAAGATGGGAAGGGGTGGAGAGATGAAAAAAAATCACCTGTCTGGTACAATGTGCACAGCAGGGGGTGGTAGGTATACTAAAAACCCTGACTTTCTTGCCACTATACAATGCATTCATGTAATCAAAAACTATCGGTACCCCCTAAAGCCTTCAAAATAAATAACAAAATTTAAAAAGTGCTGTATATACAACCAATGTGTGTATACAAAGTAATGCTGGAAGTTGGATATGAGGGCAATCTGGTTGCATCATCTGTCACCCTGTTGATTGCCAGGGTTGATTTGTCTGTTCTGGCTGGTTAGGCAGGTACCTCAATGCTCCAGGTGAGTCCTTCCCATAGCTGTGTGCATGGTTGAAGAGGACAGCCATCTCTGCTAGAGGAGGACTGTTCTTTGGTCAAAGGTGTACAAATAGCCGCACTCCCTTGCTAGAACCTCCAAACAACCTCTCAAAGTAATGCTGGAAATACAAAAATAAAGTATCAGGATTTTATTTTTAAAATAATATGTAGTGCATTTAGTATTTAGTATCAGTGACACAGGTCCCTCACTTAGTTCAGAGAACAGAGTGAAGAGTAGCAGAACCAGGGATACAGGTTGACTGTGGTGATCTTGTGTGTCCATAGCAAGTACTCAGACAGGGGATGTACAGGTCATGCCTAGTTAAAACTAAGTTAACCCTTACACAACAGATGCATCTTTAAAAAGATTCTTGCAAAAAACAATTGATGGAATAAAATATTAATATCGCAAACTTCCCTAACATGAAACATATCTCGACAATTTTTTTACAATATTTAAAATCACATATCTTACTCAATAATACAGAGGGTGCCAGAAATAGTATACATATTTTAAGAAACGAAAAACCTGTATTAAAATTGTAATACTCAATATATACTGATAACAAAAGTTGATGTCACATTTGATTTCAGCAATTACAAGAAGTGCTCAAAGTGGTTACCATCAGAGTCCAGACAGTTCTGATTATGGCAAACTAAAAGTAATACATAGATAATATTACCTAAAAATGTGTACACTTTTTTTTTTAGCACTCCCAGTATATATTCACTAATCATAAGGGTGCATTTAAAATACAGCTTTGGGATTTCTTATCATCAAAGCACAACAACCTACATACCACAAAGGAATGTCTTTCTGCTGTGGCGAAAATGACCAAAGCAATATAAATAAATGGATATGACAGTCAACAGTCACTCCTTTGTTAGCAAATACTTTTTTTAAGAAACAGAGAAACACTGTTAAATATTTAAAGAAACAGGTATTAGAACTAATTAAGCAGTTTGAGAGATTTGTTATACAGTTGGGTCAAAGCACAAATGTTTCTACCTTACTTGGCTTACAGTATTTGCTAGATTATTTTAAATGATAAAATACACATAAAACTGCAACTTATGAACCATTAAAGAACAGATTGCTGTAAAAAATATGTTCTCAATAATAAATGACTTATTTTTATATCACCTAATTTATGGAACAAAAGAAATACTGTATAATTAACCCTTGATATACTTTGGAATTCTAAAAACAATTCTGAGTGGTCACAGAAATAGTCAAATATATGCAGTTCAATCACTGCAACATTTATGGAATAATTCAAGTCATTGCAAAAAATGAATCAAAACCAAAAATGCTATAAAGTACTACAGTATGTCATTGTCAGATTAAGCTTATTTTTAAATGAAAACTTTAAATAAAAATATATATTTGCAATAGATGTTATAAATGTAGAATCATTATGCAAATCTTTTGTTTCAGAGCAATTTTCTTGTTATCATGTGGAAAAGACATACAAGAGCTGCAGAACTTCAAGACAACTTACATATTTTTTTCTTTAAAGAAGAGAAAAGTTTTCCAAAGTTACTTTTTTTCTGTGACATAGAAGGAAACAAACATATTCAATCTGTCCTTCATAGGTAAAGGTAATTTTTTACAATGACTGCGAAAGTAATTGTTTCATGAAAGAAAACTGAGCTATGGAGAGAACATTTGAACATGGACATTTAAAATGATTTCCCTCATTATTTCTGTTCTTGAAAATAATGAGTGTCACATAAAAACTTCATCTACACTCTTAAAACTTGTTAACCAACTTCCAAATGAAGTTTTGAACTCATTTGTTAAAAAAATTAAAAATGCAACACTCTTTCAATTAGCTTACAAAAACAACTGGCATATCAAAGAGATAAAAATTTAATAGAAGTAGTTTTTAGAAACCAAAATTGTCTGTAATCAGTGAGTAGAAGCTATTGACTTACTAAGCACAGCTACTGCACACCACTTGCATTTGCATTTATGGTTTTTTCTGCATTAATATACTTAGTTATGAAAACCAATTGAATCATTATTGAGATACACTAAATAAAATAAATTATTACTTTATGCACTATATTGGGATAAATCAAGATTTTTAATAATAATTAGTAATAGTCATTCATATCACTCAAAATGGTGCTTTGGGGACCAGTGGTACAATATGTTATTTTTAAATTAATGTTTATTCCATCTTTGTTTTATATTTAAAATGCATTTTTATGTTTTATAGCATAATATAATTGTACTTATACATTACATGTAAATATATAAATATCCATATATTGTAGGTGAAGGCTTAAAAAATCCATATATTGTAGGTAAAAGCATAAAAAATTTTCCTGAGGAAAGTATGAAGTCTGAAAAGATAGGTAACAACATTTCACTCTTCTTTCTAGTAGAAGCCTCTGCTTCATGGTCTTTCTGGGTGTTCATGCTTTCAACCAGCAAGTGTCAATATCTGGAAGCATGGCTGCATTTTTCCTGTGGACAGAGGGGAAATCTTACCTCACTAAACAGTAAAAGCATGACTTTTGAGTCTGTTCATTTGACAACAAAAACAAGGAGGAGTTGTTTTCATTGGACAAAGATGGCAACCTAGAAGTGCATTTTTGCATTCATATTTATTAAATTAGTTTTAAGAAAAGTTTTACTGGTCTGCAGGAGAGGCTGAAAAAAAGGGGACACCAAAACATGGTATTGTGAAACCACCTGATTCCTGAGGTGGGCGTGAGACAGCGTAATGGGTATGTGCTATGGAGCAGCAGATAACTTGGCTTCAGGTCCTGTTAGTATTGACCTTGTACATGTTAATTAATAGCGCAATGCCTCAGGCAACTAATCTATAAAATATACATAATGATGCCCAAATCACAATATCATTTCTGCTTTGGGTTCAGGAGCGAAAAATAAGTCTTGTAATAAGAGTGCATCTTGTAATAACAGCACTAGTTCTCAGTCTCCCTCCCTCTCTCTCTTTCTTTCTTGCTCTCTCTCTGTCTCTCTCTCCCTCCTCTCTCACTATCTCTTCTCTCTCTGTCTCTCTCTCTCTCCTCCCCCTTCTCTCTCTCATATCCACTTATCTATCTTTCTATATGTCTGTCTGTCCGTCTATCATCTATCTATATCTATTTCTATTGTCTATATACACACGCAACTTTCATGAAGTATAATTGTCAGACAATAAATCACACATATTTAAAGTGCATATCTGATAACTTTTGAACTTATATATACAGTCATGAAAAGTTCTCCACAGTAAAGTTAATAATATACCTATAACTCTCAAAAGTTTTCTCATGCACATTTGTAATCCTTCTTTCTCCCACTCCCTCTCTATCACCTGGCAATCATCGATTTACTTTCTGTCACTCTGTATACTTTCGTATTTTCTAAAATTTTATGTTAATATAGTATATAATAGTCACCCTTTATTTCTGACTTATTTTATTTAGCATAATTGTTTGGAGATCCAGGCATGCTATATAGTTCTTTCTTTTTTATTGCTGAATAGTATTCCATTTTATGCGTATATCTTAATTTGTCCTTTGACCCATTGATGTTCATTTGAATTGTTTCCAGATTTGAGCTATTACTAATAATGCTGTTATGATTGTTCCTGTACAAGTCTTTGTATGGATATGTGTTTTTATTTTGATTGGAGTGAAATGAATAGGAATGAAGTGACTAGGTCAGATAGCAGGTATATGTTGTATCTTAAGAAATCACAAATTGCTGTCCAAGAGTGGTTGTACCATTTTACATTCCCACCTGCAGTGTATGAGAGTTTCAATTGCTCTATGCCTGCTTTCCAATACTTGATATGGTCAGACATTTTAATTTTAGACATTGTCACTTTAATTTATATTTCTCTACTAATTGTTGGTGTTAAACATTTTTTCCTATGTTTATTTCCCATTAATATATATTCTTTGATGAAGTGTCTATTCAAATTTTTCACTACTCCTTTATTGAATTGTTTGACTTATTGTAAGTGTAGGTGTTCTTAATGTATTCTAAATTCAAGTCCTTTATCTCATATGTAATTTGCAAATCTTTATTTACAGTCTATGACTTGCCTTTTCATACTCTTACTGATATTTTTAAAAGAGTAACTTCTTAATTTTGATGAAATCTAATTTATTCACTTTTCTCTTTCGAGAATTATGATTTCAATACTGTATTTAATAAATTTTATTTCAAATCCAAGGTCACAAAGAATTTTCTCTTATGTTTTCCAATAGATTTTTGTTAGGTTTTGGTTTTGCATTTCAGTCCATGACCTGTATTATGTGAGGTATGAACTGGAGGGTTTTCATTTGGGGTAGAAGATATGGATATTCAATTTTTTTTAAGCATCTTTTTTAAAAGACTAACTTTAACTCACAGAAATGCTTTTGTACCTTTGTTGAAAGTCAATTGACCATATATGTGCAGCTCTATTTCTGGACTGTCTATTCAAATAACCAACTTGTCTATGTTCAAATGGCACATTATCTCGATTACTGTAGCATTAAAATACATCTTTGAACTCAATATTATAAGTCCTCCAACTTTGTTCTTTTTAAATTTGTTTGGCAATTCTAGTCATTTGCATTTCCATGTGGATTTCAGAATTAACCTACAGAAGAACATATAAATACTCTTCTGAGATTTTGACTACATTGAATCTTAGATTATTTTGAGTATAATTGACACCTTAACACATCTCTCCATTTTCTTAAGACTGCATTCATTTCTTTTAGCAATGTCTTATAATTTTGTAGTATAGATTTTACTCATCTTTTGTCACGTGCATGCCTAGTTATTTCATACTTTAATGATACTGTAAATGCCATGTCTTAAATTTTGAATTTCTTGTTCTATTGCTAGTGTACAGAAGAAGCAGAACAGATTTTTCAATATTTATCTTGTATCCTGCAATAGTACTAAACTTATTTATCAGTGCTAGTAACCTTTTAAAAATTTCATAGGACTTTCTATATTGACAACCATGGGGTCTATGAATAAAGAATGTTTTGCTTCATTGTATCTAATATGAATGACTTTTTTCACATGCCTTGTTGACTATTGCAATGTTAAATATAACTAATGAGAGCAGACATCCTTAAAAAGAAACACTTAGCAATTTTGTCTCTTTAATTAGGATGTTAGATATAGGTTTTTCTCAAGTGCCAACTAACAGACTGGGGAATTTTCTTTCTAATCCTAATTTGATGGCATTTTGTTTTTAGCTCCAGTTTTTTTATCTATTGAAGTAATTGTGTGTGTGTGTGTAATTGTGTGTGTGTGTGTGTGTGTATGTGTGTGTGTGTGTGTGTGTGTGTGTGTGTGTGTGTGTGTGTGTGTGAGAATATGGTGAATTACATTGTTTTTCAAGTGTTAAACTAACCGGCATTTCTAGAATAAACTCCATTTAATTATAATGTAGTACATTTTTTTCCTTTTGTTAAATGTGATTTGCCTACATTTTGTTGAGAACTTTCACATATCTCATGAAATATTTTTTTTCTATTTTATTTGCAATGCATTTTTCTACTTTTGATATAGGGTAACATTGGCTTCATACAATGAGTTAGGAAATTGCTTCATCTTCAATTTTCTGAAAGAAGATTTGTATAATTAGTCATATTTCCTCCTTAAATGTTTGACAGAATTCATCTTTGAAGATGTTTTGGTCTGGAGTTTTCTTTATGTGAACATTTTTAACTTAAATTTCAAAGTATCTAATGAACATAGTGCTACTAGTATTACATATTTATTTTTCAAAAGGCTTTGGTAGTTTGTGTCTTTCAAGGAATTTACTCATTTCATCTAAATTGTAGTATATATATGTAAAGTTGCTCATTTGTAGTATATATATGTAAAGTTGCTCATTTGTAGTATATATATGTAAAGTTGCTATTATTCACTGAATGTCTATAAAATCTGTAGTGATGTCACCTCCCTCACCTATTATATTAATGATGTATGTATTCTATTTTTCTCTGATTAGTCTGACTAGAGGTTTATCAAAATGTTTATCTTCTCAAAGCACCAATGTTTGATTTCATTGATTTTTCTCTAGTTTTTCTGTTTTCTATTTCATTGGTTTCAAGTCTAATTTTTATTATTTTTTCTTTTGCCAACTTTAGATTCTGTTTGTTCCTCTCTTACTATTTTTTGAAGATGGAAGCAAGGTTACTTGCTTAAGACTTTTTTGTTGTTTTTTTTTATACAAGCATTTTGTTCTATAAATTTTCCACCAAGTAATGCTGCCTTGAAAATATATTGATGTGCTCTGTTTTTTATTTTCTCTCCATTTAAAATGCTTCTGTTTCCACTTTGATTTTATTAAAACCAGTTTACTTAGAATTTTTTAATTTAGTTTTTAGATATCTGGAGATTTTTCAAATTCCATATTAATTCACTGCTGTCAGAGGGCAAATATCATATATGTGAATCCTTTAAACTTTATTGAGACTTATCACCCGAATATATCCAATATATACTTCCATGAATACTTGAAAAGAATATATATTCTTTCATTATCGAGTGAAGTATTCTATAAATGTCAATAGGTCAAGTTGGTTGATAGTGTTGTTTGAGTTGCCTAAATCCTTATTGATTTCCTGTCTACTTATTTTATCAATTATTGAGAAAAGCATATAGAAATCTCTGATTATAGTTGTGGGTATGTCTATTATTTTTATTTTCAGCTCTACTAGTTTTTGCTTAATGGATCTCAAAACTCTTTTACTAGGTAGATAAACACCTAAGATTGTTAGGGCCTCTTGATGAGTTGACCCCTTTATTATGAAATAAGACTCTATATCACTAATGGTGTCATTTTCTCTGAAATCTATTTTGTCTGATATGAATATACCTGCCCCAGGTATATTTTTTTTATTAGTGTCGATTTAGTATTTTTTTCCTATCTTTTAACCTTTAAACTATTTGTGTTTTTATATCTGAAGAGGGTTTCTTTTAGGTAGCATATAATTAGATCTTGCTTTTTTATACAGTTGGATAAGCTCTACATTTTCGATGATGTTAGGACCAGGGGGTTTAGCCCACCATCTAAATCTGGCCAGTGGCATGTTTTTACATCGTTCAAGAACTAATTGATAGATTTTTATCTTTTTAAGAGTTAAAAAAACAAAGAACAAAGAAGAATATGCAACAGAGATTGTATGTGGCCCACAAACTCTAAAATATTTACTATCTGATCTTTTACAGAAGTTTGTCCATCTCATTTACCACATCTGTTCTTTGTTTTCTTTTTCTTCCATCCTTTAGATTATTTATTATAATTCCATTTTATTGCCTTCTTGGCTAATCGGCTAAAAACTCTTTCTTGTGTTATTTTAGTAGTTACATTAAAATTTAGAGCCTACACTTTTAACTTATCATAGTCAATGCTCAAGTATTAGATCTCATGCATCCTAAAAGAACCCTAAAATATTTCTCTCCTTCTGGCTTTTTTTTTTTTTTTTTGAGTTGGAGTCTCACTCTGTCACCTACACTGGAATGCAGTGGCCACTCCCAGCCACTGCAGCCTCGACCTGATGGGCTCCGGTGATCCTCCCACCTCAGCCTTCCAAGTAGCTGGAACTACAGGCGCACGCTACCACGTCTGGCTTTTTGATTTATTGTAGAGATAAGGTCTCATCAAATTGCCCAGGTGGGTCTCGAACCTGCAGGCTCAGGCAATCCACTCACCTCAGCCTCCCAAGGCATGGGATTACAGGCTGAGCCACCAAGCCCGGCTTCCTTCTGGCTTCTTTGCTATTGTTGTTATATACCTTATGCCTACATATATTTTAAATCTCAAAATTGTTATTATTTTAAATTTAAGGTCAACCATTTTAAAGATATCTAAATAAGAAAAAATATTTTATATTTATCTGTATACTTAACATTTGCATTTTTATTCATTTTGTGTAGATCCAGATTCTCATTTACTATCATTTCCCTCCTGCCTAAAGGACTTATTTCAGCATTTCTTTTATTGCACTAGATCTTAGCCAAAAGACTGAGAAGCGATTATTCCAACATTTATTTAAATGCCCCCCTGCTAGTAGTAAATTCTTTTAGCAGTTGTATATTTTAAATATTTTTATTTTCCCTTCATTTTTAAGAGAGATTTTCCTTGGGTATAGAATTCTAAGTTAATAGTACTTATATTTTATTACTTTAAAGATTTTGCTCCTATATTCTGATTTGAATTGTTTTTAATGATAAATTTGCTACCATCTTTATTTTTATTATTCTGTATTATAATTTATCCCTCCCTCCCTTTCCATGCCCTCTGTCTGCTTTTATGATTTTATCTTTATTGTTGGTTTTGAGTGACTTTATTATGTGCCTTGGTGTACTTTTATCCATATCTTGTTTAAGGTTTTTTTGTTTGTTTTTGAGCTTTATGTATCTGTGGGTTTGACATTTTCAACAAATATTTCAACCATAATTTTCTCAAATAACTGCTCTGTCCCCTGTTTGGTGGGATTACAGTTACATGTATAATTGTTCTTCAATAGCCACTAGTGATTGATTCCAAGATTTTCTCAGATACTAAAATCCATGATGTTCAAGTTCCTTATATAAAATCACATAATAACCCCACTCTGTATTCTAAATAATCTCTAGACTACTTATAATTCTTAATACAATGAAAATCCTGTATAAATAGTTGTAATACTTTATTACACAGGGAATAATGACAAGGAAAAAGTCTGTACATATTCAATACAGAAATAACCATCCATTTTCTCCTGAATATTTTTTATCTGGGTTGGTTAAATCCACAGATGAATAACTCACAAGTATGAGTGCCCACGGTGAATCGTTCTCCTTGAAGTTGATAATTTTAAGTTTTTAGTGCTTCATTTTGTATGATGCTATTTCTGCTTCTTCAAATTCACTACTCTTTTCCTTTATGCCTAAAATTCCCTTCATTCTATCAAGGTACATTCATTCCTTACACTCTGCTTTCTTGTGTTAACTCTCATACTATAAATAAATAGCTTTTCTATAATCTATTTAGTGCCACAATTTTTATATTTTTGTAGTTTTTATGATAATTTTACTGTTCAAAATAGGCCTCAAACACAGTGTCAAAGCACTATTTAGCATTCTTAACACCAGAAGGATGTGATGTGTTACATAAGCTTCATTCAGTCATTAATTATAGTGCTGTTGTCCACGAGTTTAATGTTAATGAATCAACAGTGTATATTACAGTGTCATTAACCAGAAACACATATAAAATAAAGTTGTATATTAATTGATTGATGGAAATATTGTGATCAGAAGCTCACAGGAACCTAACGCTATGCTATGGTTTGAATGTATGTGTCCTTCCCCACCCCTCCCCTAAAAATGTATATGTTGGAACCTAAGACCAAACAGTATAGTATTAAGAGGTGGGGCTTTTAGAAAATGATTAGGCCACAAAGGCTTTCTCAACATTGATGAGGTTAGTTCTTTCATAAAAATGATTTAGGGGCAAGCTCATTGGGGACACAGCATTTAATGTACCATTTTAGAATCAGAGACTAAGGTCCTTACCAGACACTGAATGTGCCAGCACATTAATTTTAGACTTCTCAGCTTCTGCAACTGTCAGAAAATCTATTCCTATTTTTATAAATTACCCATTATCAGGTATTTTGTTATAGCAACAGAAATGGACTGAGCCACCCTATATTTCCCATAGGATGAATTGTTCAGTATTCACTAATTCAGTGATAATAACCTCTGTGAAAGTCAAGAATACACTGTATTTGTAATCTGAGATTAAATCTCTTTAGTTTAATCTGTCTGAAATTTTCTTCTCTATAAATCTGATTTAGGAATTTTTAATATCATCCAATTTTTTTACTTACTATGTTCAGTGTTTGCTCTACCTTGTTGGAAATATGTAATATAGTTATGATACTGAATCTTCTGCTAATTCTTTCATTTGTCATTTCTATATCAGTTAATATTGAGTGAATTTCTCCTTGTTGTGAAGTACATTTTCCTGCTTCTTTGCATATCTGAAAATTTATTATTAGAGAACAGATATTGTGAATTTCACCTTTTTGAGTGGTAATATATTTGTATTCACAACAGTACCTTGAACTTTGTTCTGAGACGCAGTTAGGTTGCTTGGAAATAATTTGTTTCTTTCAAAGTCTTGCTTTTACAGCTTTTAATCAAGACTTTAAAGGATCAAATTGGCTGATACATTTGTAAAATTAACATTCAAGAAAATCTATGGGCTATTGTGAATTTTATAAAATTTTGATTAATTTTGCTTTATTACTGAAACTAATGTCTGGATCTTCAGGGAACCATTCTGTATAACTCTCTTTTTTTCATTATAAAGATGTGGGGTAAAATTCAGGGTTAGGTGTACAAACATTGATTATGCAGGTACCCTTGTTGGTGAAGTATGCCTCTCCTTCCCCTAGCAGTGTCCCTCAACTGTCAATCCCACCCCCCCGCAACAGTTTCCCAACACTGCCAAAAGCTTTCTTATAGTATTATAATTGTTCAAGGTCTGCTTATGAGTGAGAACATATGGAACTCTGTTCCTTTTTTCTGTGATAAATCACTGAATTTGATCGACTCCAAATCCATCTAAGTTGCTATGAAGTCCATATATTTGTCCTTCTTTATGGTTGCATAATATGCCATTATATAAATGTATCACATTTTTTTTATTCAGTCCAGTTTCAATGGGCAACATGGTGGGTTCCATGTTTTTGCTAATGTGAATAGAGCTGCAACAAACATACGTGTGCAGGTATCTTTTTGGTAGAATGATTTGAGTTCCTCCAGATATATTCCCAATAGGGGAATTGCTGGGTCATATGGAAGATCAATTTCTATTTCTTTCAGAAATCACCATATTGTCTTCCAAAGAGGTTGCACTAGTTTGCATTCTCATCAGCAGTGTAGAAGTGCTCCTTTTTCTCCACATCCTCACCAGCATCTGTTGTTGTTTGTTTTTTTTAAAGATGGCCATTCTTACTGGGGTTAGGTGGTATCTCAATGTGGTTTTGATTTGCATTTCTCTGACGATGAGTGAGGCTGAGCACTTTTTCATGTGTCTGTTGGCTGCCCATATATCTTCTTCGGAGAAGTGTCTATTAATGTATTTTGTCCACTTTTTAAAGGGGCTGTTTGTTTCTTTCCTTTCAGTGTATTTGAGTTTCTTCTAGATCCTAGATGTTAGGCCTTTGTCAGATATATAGTTGGCAAATATTTTTTCCCATTCTGTGGGCTGTCTCCCTTCTCTCTTGATGGTTTCTTTGGCTTTGCAGAAGCCTTCAGTTTACTGAAGTCCCACTTGTCTATCTTATCTCTTATGGCCTGGGCACTTCAGGTTTTGATCAGGAATTGATTGCCAGTTCCAACTTCCATAAGAGTGTTTCCTGCATTTTCTAAGGTTCTTATAGTTTGAGGTTTTACATTTAGGTCTTTGATCCATTTAGAGTTAATTTTTGTATATGGTGATAGGTAGGGGTCCTTTTTCAATCTTCTGCATGTGTTCAGCCAGTTTTCCCAGCACCATTTACTGAATAGGTTCTCCTCTCCCCAGTGGTTGTTGTTGGAGGCTTTGTCAAAGATGAACTGGTTGAGAAATTGAGGCTTTGCTTCTGGAATCTCTATCCTGTTTCATTGGTCTATGTGCCTGTTCTTGTACCAATACCAGGCTGTTTTGATTACTGTAGCCTTATAGTTGAGTTTGAAGTCTGGAAGTGTGATACCTCCTGCTTTGTTTCTTTTGCTAAGGATTGTTTTGGGTATTCTTGGTTGTTTATGTTTCCATATAAATTTCTTTATTGTCATTTCCAGGTCTGAGAAGAATGATGTTGGTAACTTAATGGATATTGTGTTGAATCTATAGGTTGCCTTTGGTAGGATGGACATTTTAACAATGTTGATTCTTCCTATCAATGAGCATGGAATATTTTTCCATTTGTTTGTGTCTTCTTGGATTTTGCTGAGCAGCATTTTGTAGCTCTCATTGTAAAGGTCTTTCACTTCTCTGGTTAGGAAGATGCCAAGGTATTTCATTTTTTTGGTTGCTATTGTGAATGAGATTGTGCTTTTTATTTGGGTCTCTGCCTGCTGTTGTTGGTGTATAGAAATGCAACTGTTTTTGCACATTTATTTTGTACCCTGAGACTTTGCCAAAGTCCTTTATCAGTGCAAGCAGGTTTTTGACAGATTCTCTTGGATTTTCAAGGTATAGGATATTATCAGCTAAGAGGTATAACTTGACTTCCTCTTTTCCTGTTTGAATACCCCTGATTTCCTTCTCTTGTCTAATTGCAGAGCTAGGACTTCCAACACAATATTGAACAAGAGGAGTGACAATGGGCAGCCTTGTCTTGTTCCAGTTTTCAGGGGAAATGTTTCCAGTTTCTGTCCATTTAGCATTATGTTAGCTGTAGGTTTATCATAGTAGTTACTGTTTTGAGGTATGTCCCTTTATACCTAGGTTTTGAGGATTTTTATCAAGAAGGGATGCTGGATTTTATCAAAATCTTTTTCTGCATTTAATGAGATAATCATGTGGTTCTTGTTTTTATATCTGTTGATGTATTTAATGATGTTTATGGTCTTGCAAATGTTGAACCAAATCTGCATCCTAGGAATGAAGCCTACTTGGCCATGTTGGATGATTTTTGAGTTGTGCTTTTGCTAGAATCTTGTTGAGGATTTTTGCATCTATGTTCATAAGAGATATTGGGCCTGTAGTTCTCTTTTGTTGTTGGATCTCTACCCGGTTTGGGTATCAGTGTGATATCAACTTTGTAAAATGATTTGGGGAGAATTCCATCTTTCTCAATTGCCTGGAATACTTTCAGTTGGATTGGTATCAGCTCCTCCTTGTACATTTTGTAGAATTCTGCTGGAAAGCCATCTGGTTCAGGGCTTTTTTTGGTAGGTAGTTTTTGTATGACAGAGTCAATTTCCCAGGTTGTTATTGGTCTATTTAGTGTCTCAATGTCTTTTTGTTTCAACGTGAGGAGATTGTGTGATGTCAGAAAGTTCTCCATTTCATTTAGGTTATCAAGTTTGTTTCCATATAGGTATATATAATAATCTCTGGTAATCTTTTGTATTTCTTTGAGGTCAGTTGTGATTTGATCTTTTGTATTTCTGATTGTGTTTACTTCGGCTTTTTCTCTCTTTTTCTTGGTCATTTTGGTTAGGGGTCCATCAGTCTTATTAATTCTTTCAAAGAACCAGCTTTTTGTTTGTTGTTGTTTTATATGATTTATTTGTCTTTTATGCCCCATATTTGGGCTTTTATTATAGTGATTTGGATTTTTCTGCTCAAGTTGGGATTTTGGTGTTCTTCTCTTTCCAGCTCCCTTAGGTGAATTGTTAGGTTCTGAACTTCTGATCTTTCCATTTTCTTGATGTGTGCTCGTAGAGATATAAATTCCCCTCTGAGAACTGATTTCAGGGCATCCCAGAGGTTTTGGTAAGATGTTTCTTCATTTTCATTTGTTTCCAGGAATCTTTCAATTTCTGCTTTGATTTCAGTGTTGACTCAGAAGCTGTTCAGCATCATGCTGTTTAGTGTCTATGTCTTTGTGGTCTTGGGGAATTGTTGGTGGTGTTGATATTTATTTTTATTTCACTGTAGTCTGAAAGTGTGTATGGCAAGATTTCAATCTTATGGAATTTGTTTATCCTTGATTTATGGCTGAGGATGTGATCAATCTTGGAGTATGTTCCATGTGTTGATGAGTAGAACGTATATTCTGTAGTTGTTGGGTGGAATAATCTATAGGTATCTATAAGTCCATTTGGTTGAATGTCCACTTAGGTTCTGGATCTCCTTGATTTTTAGCCTCGGTGATCTATCTAGGGCTGTCAGTAGAGTATTTAAGTCCCCTGCTATAATAGTGTTAGAGTCAATATCTTTTTTTAGTTTACTTAGTAGTTGCTTTATAAATGCTGGTGCTCCTGTGTTGGGTGCATTTATGTTAGGATGGATATTTCTTGTTGATGGATTAAACCTTTTATCATTATGTAGTGTCCTTTTTCATCTTTTTTAATTTTTAATAGCTTAAAGATTGTTTTGCCTGATATTAAGATTGCAGCTCCTACCTCCCTTTGTGATCCATTTGACAAGAAACTCATTTTCCAACATTTAACTTTGAGTCTGTGTGTCTCTTGAAGTGAGATGTATCTCCTGGATGCAGCAAATAATTGGGTCATGGTTTCTTATCCAGTCCACCATTCTGTGTCTTTTCAGTGGTGCATTTAGTCCATCCACATTCAGGTTGATTATTGAAATATGATTGTTCATCCCTGTCATGAGGTTCTCATAAAATTTTTTTTTTTTGCTTGTTTTCTTTTGGCTTTGGGGTTAATGTATGTGTGTGTTTTCAAGTTTCCTGTTGTGCTGTATTCTCGGCTGATTCTGTGCTCTGCTGTTCTCTTGGGAAGTGTATGGTCCATCTTTTTCTTCTTTCTTCTATGCTTAACACCCTTTTACGTGTCTCCTGTGGAGCTGATCTGGAAGCTGCATAATCTCTTAAGGATTGGATGTCTGGGAAGGATTTTAATTCTCCATCACTGATGAAGCTGAGCTTGATTGGATAGGAAATTCTTGGTTTAAATTGTTTATTTTTGAGGACTTTGAATATAGGGCCCCAGTCCCTTCTTGCTTGCAGTGTTTTTGCTGATAGGTCTACTGCTATTCTGATTGATCTTCCCTGGTAGGTAGTCTGATCTTTCTCTCTTGCTGCATTTAGAATTTTTTCTTTTGTGCCTACTTTGTGTAGGCGAATTACTATGTGTCTAGGGATTGGTCTTCTCATTTGATTCTTGTGGGGGTTCTCTGTATCTCTTGTGCTTGGCTGGTCACATCTCTGGTGAGATGGGGAAAGTTTTCTTGGATTACCTCCTGGAATACTGGCTCCAAGTCGTTCTCCATTTCCCTTTCTTCTTGTGGGATACCAATCAGGTGTAGGTTTGGCCTCTTGATATAATTACACATCTCTTGTAGACTTTGTTCTTTCTTTCTGAGTCTTTTTTCTGTTTTTTAAAGATTGGGTTAATTCCATGTTCTGGTCTTCAAGTTCTGAGGTTCTTTCTTCAGCTAGATTAATTCTGTTTTCCATGCTTGTCATCTTGTTATTTATTTCCTGGATGAAATTTTTTATTGCCAAAATCTGTTACAAGTTCTTTCAGTGTTACATCTTGTCTTCTTGAGTCTTATTCCCTCTTTCCATCCATTCCCTAATCCCTGTCAGATTCTGGGGTCAGTCGTTGGTGACTTCCATTGTTTGGGCATCAAGTTCTAGGATGTTTTCTACATATGATCATCAGAAAACAGGAAAAATTGACTTCTTACTATCCAATTTAGGCATCTTTTATTTCTTTAGCTTGCCTAATTGTGCTGGCTAGGACTTCTGGTAAGTAGTGTGCTGACTACCAGTGGGGAAAGTGGTCATCCTTGTCTTGTTCCAGATCTTAGAGGAAATTTTTATCATGAAAACATATAATATTTTATCAATTTTTTCTATATCTATTGAGATGATGATATATTTCTTGTCCTTAAATCTGTTAATATGATGTATTAGGTTTATTAATTTGTGCATGTTGAAAATTCTTCCATTCCTCAAATGAATCCCTCTTGTTCATAGTAAATTATATTTTTAATATGTTGTTGAATTCAGTTTGATAGTATTTTGTTGACGATTTTTGCATCTACATTCATTGGGAATATTGATTTGCAGTTTTCTTTTTTTTTTTTTTGATCTTGTTGATTTTGGTATCAGGGTAATGCTGGCCTTGTAAAACAAGTTTGGGAGTATTACCTCCTCTTCAATTTTCTGGAAGTGTTTCAGAGAAATTTATATTAGCTCTTCTTTAAATATTTGGTAGAATTCAACAGTGGAGATATCAAGTCCTGGAATTTTTCATTGGTGAAATAGTGCTTATTACTGCTAGAAACTGATTGCCCATTATTGATCTGTTCTGGTTTACTATTTTCTCATGATTCAATCTTGGTAGGATTTGTGTGTTCAAGAATTAATTCATTTCTTCTGGATGTTCCAATTTGTTCACATATTGTTGTTCATAATAGTCTTCTATGATTCTTTGCATTTCCAGATTACTACTTGTAACATATTCTTTACCATCTCTGATTTGATTTCTTTGCATTTTCTCTCTTTTTAGTCTAGCTGAAGGTTTGTTGATGCTGCTTATCTTTTCAAAAAACCCACTTTTTATTTCATTGATCTTGTATACTGTTTTCTAACCTTATTTTATTTATTTGTGTCTAATCTTTATTTCTTTTCTTTACTAATGTTGGATGTAGTGTGTTCTTATTTTTGTAATCCCTTGAGGTATAACATTAGGTTGTTCATTTGAGATCTTTTTTTTATTATTTAGAAGATTTTTGTTATAAACTTTCTTCTTAGAACTTCTTTTGCTGTATAATATAGGTTTTGGCATGTCATGTTTTCATTTTCATTTTCTCAAGAAATTTTTCTTTTTTAAAAAAATTTCTTCATTGACCCATTTGTCATTCAGGGTTTTTTTTTTTTTAATGTTTATGTCCCATGCACTTTTAGTTATCAACATTCCTTCTATTATTGATTTCTAGATTTGTTCCATTGTGATCAGAAAAAGATAATTGATATGTTTTTTATTTTTTTTAATTTTGGTAGGATTTTTTTCTGTGACCTAATACATGGTTTATCTTTCAGAACGTTCCATATGCTGTTGAGAAGAATGCATATTCTGCAGCTATTGGATGAAATTTCTGTAAATGTCTTTTAGGTTCATTTGGTCCATAGTACAATTTAGCTCTGATGTTTCTTTGTTGATTTTCTACCTGGATGAACAATTCACTGCCAAAAGTGGGGTAAAGTCTCCTACTAAAACACTGCACTCAATTTCTCCCTTTAATTCTATTAATGTATTTGCTATATTAAAAATTTGAGTGCTCTGGTGTTGGGTGCATATATAGTTACAATTGTTACATACTCTTATGGTATTAAACCCTTTATCATTGCATAATGGCCTTCTTTATCTTTTTTCTATCATTTTCAACTTAAAGTTTATGTTATCTGATATAAGTATAGGCACTTCTGCTTTTTTTTTGTTTTCTTTTGCATGAAATATCTTTTTTTCATTACTTCACTTTCATTCTTGGTGGGTATCTTATAGATGAAGTGAATTTTTCATAAACACCCTATACTTGGGTTTTTAAAAAATTAATGATTCAATCACTCTATTTCTCTTGATTAGAAAATGTAATTCAATTATAATCAAGAATATAATTGTTAGATAAGGGTTTACTATTATTTTGATGCTTGTTTTGTAGATTCTTTCTTCCTTTTTTCTTCTCTTATTCTCTTTTTTCTTTTGTGGTTAAATGATTTTGTCTAGTAATATGTTTTGATTCCACATCATTTATATTTAGAGCCTTTTTATAAGTTTTTTATTTGTAGTTACCGTATAGCTTACAAAACCATCTTGTATTCATAACAGGTTATTTTAAATTGATTACAACTTAACTTCAGTTTTAAAAGTAAACAAAAGACCTAAATAGACATTTCTCAAAAGATGACATATAAATGACCAACAGGTATATGACAAACTATTCAATACCACTAATCATTGGGGAAATTAAAACAAAAATCACAATGAAATATCATCTCACAAGACTGAGAATGATTATTATCAAAAAGACAAAAAATTATATGCTTTCAAGGATGCAGAGAAAGAGGAATTCTTACATACTGTTGGTGGGAATATAAATCAGTACAACCATTATGGAAAACAGTACAGAGTGTATTCAAAAAATTAAAAACAGAACTACCATATAATCCAGCAATTAAATATTAGGTATATAGCCAAAGGAATTGGAATCAGTTTATCAAAGAGATATCTGCACTTCCATTTTTACTGCAATACCATTCACAATAGACAAGAAAGGAAATCAACTTGAGTTTCCATCAATGGATGGATGCATAAAGAAAATATGGTGTGTACACACACACACACACACACACACACACACACACACACACACAGGAATACAATTCATTTACTAATAAAAGAACAAAATCCTATAATTGTGGCAACATGGATGAATCTGGAGGAATCATATTAAATGAAATAAGACAAGCACAAGAAAACAAATACTACTTCATTCCACCCATGTTTGGTATCTAAAAAAGTTGATCTCATAAAAGTAGAAAGTAGAATATTGGTTGCCAGAGGCTGGAGAGAAACTGGGGGATGGAGAGATGAGGAAAGTTTGGTTAATGGGTACAAAGTTACACTTAGATAGGAAGAATATATTCTGGTGTTCTATTACATAAGGGAGTGACTATAGCTAATAACAATGTATTGTATATTTCAAGGTAGCTAAAAAAGAAGATTTTGAAATAAATAACTACAAAGAAATGATAAAGGTTTGAGGTGATGGACATGCTAACCACTCTGATTTGATCATTATAGAATGTATATACTCATTGAAACAGTACACTCTACACCCTCAATATGTATAATTATTGTGTCAAATATAAGCAAAAATTTGAAAATGCTCTTTCTTCTATGTCTTTGTTATGTATTAGTGAGTTTCACATCCACCTGAGTAAAATGTGAAGTATATTGTAGAATTCCAAAGGAAATAGATGGAATTTAAAGTTTACAAAAGCCATAGGGCAAAGAAATTCATAGAAGTCAGTATTCTAGGAAGACAGAGTAGGGCAATGTAAAATAAGACAATGGACCTAGATGAACAACAAGAAACAATACATTAAAATTTATTTCACATAAGGATATGAAAAAAATTGTGACCACAGAAATGTCAAAGAGATTGAAAAATATCAATTATTTAGAGACAGTCAAGAAGATTTTGGAAGTCATCTGCACTTTGTTTTCATAATCTCTGTATCATATTTACACTTTTTCAATTTTTTAACTATGAAGGAAATGCTCATGTTAGCAATTTTTCATTGAGATAGAGCTAATGAAGAAAAAGGACAATAATATTCAATATACATTTGTATTAGTGTCACAATTGAGCACTCTGCACAATTTACCTAAGTTTTACCATTTCAGATCTAAAAATATCACTGCTGTATTTGTTTGAAAGCAGTGTGCCAATTCCTAAAAGAACTAAAAATTGACCTTCCACCTGATCCAGCAATCCCTCTCCTAAAAATACAGAGGAATATAAATTGTTCTACAAAATAACATCTGCACATGCATGTTTATAGTTGCACTATTCACAATAGCAAAAACATGAAACCAACTCTACTGCCCCTTGAATGTGGACTGAATAAAGAAAATGTGGTACATCTTTCATGATGGCCATTTTTACTGGAGTTAGGTGGTATCTCATTGTAGTTTTGATTTGCATTTCTCTGATGATTAGTGAGGTTGAGCATTTTTTCATTTATCTGTTGCTACTTCTATATTTTGTCTTGAAAACTGTCTATTCATGCCCTTTGCCCACTTTTTAATAGGGTTGTTTGTTTTTGTCCTTTCAGTTCATTTGACTTCCTTGTAGATCCTGGCTGTTAGGCATTTGTCATAGTAAATATTTTAATTAGCAAATTAAATATTATTAGCAAATGTTTTTTCCCATTCTGTGGGTTGTTGCTCCACTCTCTTGATGGTTTCTTTTGCAGTGCAAAATCTCAGATTGAGGAAGCATAAACAAATGATAGAGTAGACCTGTATGCTGTCTTTTGGATAATATGGGACTCACTTCATATTTCATAAGTCAAATGTTTTATTCACACATAGACTTGGTCTACTCTGATCAAAAACTATTTATGGTATCAAGAAGGTGGTAGAATGGAATCATTTATCTTCCATACCTGTTCTCAGGAAAGCTTAAAATTTGATATCAATCCTTTACAGTTTCAGATTGCAGAGATGTACACTTCAGGTTTTTCAACCTAAAATTGTTGGAGAAATACCACAGGAAAAAAATACCTGGTGTTAATTGTTATCCTTTGGAGGCTTTTTTTTTTTTTTTTGAGTTGGAGTCTCACTCTGTCTCCCAGAGTGTAGTGCAATGGCCGCTCCCAGCCACCGCAGCCTCGACCTGCTGGGCTCCGGCGATCCTTCCGCCTCAGCTTTCCAAAGAGCTGGAATTACAGGCATGCACTACCACGCCTGGCTGATTTTTTGATTTATTGTAGAGATGAGGTCTCGCTGCCCAGGTGGGTCTCGAACCCGCGGGCTCAGGCAATTCACTCACCTCAGCCTCCCAATGGGAAGTGGGATTGGTTCTATGTTTTTGTTATTGTGAATAGTGCAGCTATAAACATACATGTGCAGATGTTATTTTGTAGAACAATTTATATTCCTCTGTATTTTTATCTGTCCTCAAACAACAGTCATTTGCTCCCATTTAAGATTAAGCTACATCTACTCAGAGAGCTTTATTTTCTGCTTTTGATTTATAAATACAGGAAAAGAAAGTTATCTTCTGAAACACTTGGGGGTTTTTTTGGTGTGTTTTTTTTTTTGAGTTGGAGTCTCACTCGGTCGCTCAGACTGGAGTGCAGTGGCCGCTCCCAGCCACCGCAGCCTCGACCTGCTGGGCTCGGGCGATCCTTCCGCCTCAGCTTTCTGAGTAGCCGGAATTACAGGCACTCGCTACCACGCCCGGCTGATTTTTTGATTTATTGTAGAGATGAGGTCTCGCTGCCCAGGCGGGTCTCGAACCCGCGGACTCAGGCAATCCACTCACCTCAGCCTCCCAATGGGAAGTGGTGTTGGTTCTGTTTTTGTTATTGTGAATAGTGCAGCTATAAACATGCATATGCAGGTGTCTTTTTTGTGAACAATTTCTGTTCCTCTGCATATACTCCCAGGAGAGGGACTACTGGATCATATGGATGATCAACTTTTAGTTCTTTTTGTTTGTTTGTTTGTTTTTTGTTTTTTGGTTTTTTGAGTTGGAGTCTCACTCTGTCACCCAGACTGGAGTGCAGTGGCCGCTCCCAGCCACCGCAGCCTCGACCTGCTGGGCTCCGGCGATCCTTCCACCTCAGCCTTCCGAGTAACCAAAATTACAGGCATGTGCTACCATGCCCAGCTGATTTTTTTATATATTGTAGAGATGAGGTCTCACTGCCCAGGCGGGTCTCGAACCCGCGGGCTCAGGCAATCCACTCACCTCAGCCTCCCAAAGGCGTGGGATTGCAGGTTGAGCCACCAAGCCCGCCAACTTTTAGTTCTTTTAGGAAATGCCACACTGATTTCCAAAGAGGTTTAACTAGTTTGCACTCCCACCAACAGTGTAAAAGCATTCCCTTTTCTTCACACCCATGCCAGCATGTTTTTTGATTTATTAATGATGACCATCCTTACTGGGGTTAGGTGGTATCTAACTGTAGTTTTGATTTGCATTTCTTTAATGAGTATTTTTTTTATGTATATTTTGGCTGCTTATATATTGTCTTTTGAAAAGTGTCTATTCATGTCCTTTGCCCACTTTTTAATAGGATTATTTGTTTTTGACCTTTCAGCTCATTTGAATTCCTTGTAGGGCCTGACTGTTAGGCCTTTGTCAGATACATAATTAGCAAATTTCTTTCTCATCTGTTGGTTGTCTTTCTTGATGGTTTCTTTTTCTGTGAAAAAGATTTTTAGTTTGATGAGGTCACACTTGCTTAGCTTAGCCTTTATGGCAATTGCTTTTGGGATTTTGGTCAAGAATTAATTGCTTACTCCAATGTGCATAAGAGTGTTTCCTACATTTTCTTCTATGATTCTTATAGTTTGAGGTTTTATGTTTAGGTCTCTGATCAATTTTGCATTAATTTTTGTTTATGGTGGTAGGTAGGGATCCAGTTTCATTCTTCTGCATGTGGTCAGCCAGTTTCCTTAGCACCATTTGCTAAATATGGTCTTCTTTCTCCAGTAGTTGTTATTGGTGGCTTTGTCAAAGATCAGTTGGTTGAGAGATCAAATTTTTACTTCTGGAATCTCTGTCCTGTTTCATTGGTCTATATAACTATTCTTGTACAGTACCAGACTGTCTTGATTACTATAGCTTTGTAGTACAGTTTAAAATCTGAAAGTGTGATATCTCTACTTTATAACTTTTGCTGAGGATTGTTTTGGGTATTCATGCTCTTTTTTGTTTTTATATACATTTCTGTACTGTCATTTCCAGGTATTAGAAAATTATCTTGATAATTTGATGAGTAATGCAATGAATCTGTAGATTGCATTGGGTAGGATGGACTACTTGACAATATTCATTTTTCAATCCATGAGCATGAAATGTTTTTCCATTTGTTTGTGTTATCCTTGGTTTCCTTGAGCAGATGGTTCTCATTGCAGGGAACTTTCACTTCTCTGGTCAAATGAATGCCAAGGTATTTCATTTTTTGCATGTGGCTATTGTGAATGAGATTGTGCTTTTTATTTGGCACTCTATCTGCTTGTTGCTGGTGTATAGAAATGCAACTCTCTTTGCACATTGACTTTGTACCCCAAAACTTTGCCAAAGTTGATTATCAGTGTGAGGAGACTTTAGACAGACTCCCTAGGGTTTTCAAGATATAGAATTATATCATCCACAAGGAGTGACAACTTCACTTCCTCTTTTCCTGTTTGGATACCTCTAATCCTTCTCTTGCCTGATTTCTTTGGCTAGGATTTCAAACACTATTTTGAACAGAAGGGGTGAGAGTTGACATCCTTGTCCTATTTCCATTCTCAGAGAGAATGCTTCTAATTTCTGCCCTTTAAATGAAATGTTGGCTATGGGCTTATCATGGATGGCTCTTACGGTTTTGAGAAATTTTCCTTCTATGCCTAGGTGCTCAAGAGTTTTTATCAAGAAGGGATGCCAGATTTTGTCAAATGCTTTTTAAGCATCTAATGATATAATCATGTGGTTCTTGGTTTTACATCTGTTGATGTGCTAAGTTAGGTTTATGGTCTTGCATATGTTGAACCAGCCTGTATCCCAGAAACGAAGCCTACTTAGTTGTAGTGGATTGTTCTTGAGATGTGTTGTTAAATCCAATTTGCTAGAATCTTATTTAGAATTTTTCCATCTATGTTCATCAAAGATATTGGCTTGTAATTATCTTGCTTTGGTAGGTCTTTGCCAGGTTTGGGTATCAGTATAATGTTGGCTTCGTTTATGAATTGAAGAGCATTCCATCTTTCTTGACTGCCTACAATTCTTTCCGTAAGATTGGTATTAGCTCCTTCTTGCATGTTTTATAGAATTCTGCTGTGAATCCATTGGGTCTGGGACTGTTTTTTGTAGGTAGATTTATTATGACTGAGTCAATTTTCTGGATTGCTATAGGTCTGTTTAGAGTTTCAACTTCTTCTTATTTCAGCCTTGGGAGGTTATGTAATGACAGAAAGTACTCCATTTGCTTTATGTTTTCTAGTTTATTTGCATACATGTTTACATAGTAATCTCTAATAATCTTTTTAATTTCTTCAGAGTTAGCTGCAATTTTGGTTTTGTATTTCTAGTTGTGTTTATCTGGGCTTTCTTTCTTTTTTTAGTTAAATTAAGGTCAGGAAACTATCAATCTTACTTATCTCTTCAAAGAACAAGGTTTTGGTCCTGTTGATTCTTTCTATGATATTTTTGTCTTCTATGTCCTTCAATTCAGAATTATCTTGGTGATCTGCATTCTTCTGCTGAGGTTAGGATTTAGGGATATTGCCTTTTCAGCTTTCTGAGATGTGACATTAGGCTGTCTACTTGTGGTCTTTCTGTTTTCTTGATTTGTGCATGCAGTGCTATGAATTTTCCTATTAGCACTGTTTTCATGGTATCCCAGAGATTCTAATGAGATGTGTCCTTGAAAACCTACACAAATGAAAAAAAAAAAAACCAAAGGAAGAATATGAGTCTCACACAGAGCCCTGGGAGGTCAGTCACTGAGAACACAGACTCTGGAACTCAAAATAAAGAGATACCAGAATGGCTGGTCCAAACCACAAACCCAGATATCAAGATATTATTAGAGAGAATAAATAGAAATGAGGAGAGACAAGAAGAAAGAATGATGCAGTTGATAACTGAGATAATAACAATAAAAAATGTGAATGAAGTAAACAACAAATTGATAAGCATGGAAAGCAGAATTAACCAAGCAGAAGAAAGAATCTCAGAGTTTGAGGTTAGTATGGAACTAACTGAAACTGTTAGAAACATAGAAAAGAAGCTTTAATAGACAGAACAAAACCTCCAAAAGATGAGCAATTATATCAAGAGGCTGAACCTAAGATTAATTTGTATCCCTGAGGCAGATAGAGAGACAGAGATCAACCTGGAACAAACATTCCATGAAATTATTCAAGAAAATTTCCCTCATCTCATCAGTGACATGGCCATTCAAACATAAGAGATTCAGAGAACACCTGCAAGACAACAAATGAGAAGACCAACTACCAGACATATAGTAATTTGCCTACAAAAGTAGGTATACAAGAAAAAAATCCCAAAGGCAGCAAGAGAGAAAGGTCAGACTATCTACTGGAGAAGACAAGCTAGAATAGCAGCAGACTTATCTACAGAAACATTTCAGGCTCTTCTTGGAAGAGCTTGCATCCCAATCCTCAGAGTTCTAAATGATAAACAATTTCGATGAAGAATTATCTACCCAGCTAAGCTAAGTTTCATCAGCAATGGAGAATTAAAATCCTTCCCAGACATTCAATCCCTAGGAGTTTACACTGCCTCCAGACCAGAGCTGCAAGAAACACTTAAGAAAGTATTAAACACAAAAGAAAGGAAAAAAGGAATGACAATGCTCTTCCCAAGAATGTAGGAAAAGGATTGAAAGCACACATGAATCAACCCAAAAATCAAAAGAAAGACAACAAACAGCAGCAACAGCAACAAACTCTATAAGAACTTCATGACAGGGATAAACTCTCACATCTCAATAATGAGCCTGAATGTGAATAAACTAAATGCACCACTGAAAAGACATAGAATGGTAAATTAGATAAAATATTATGAGGCTACAATATATTGTCTCCAAGAGACTCATCTCACCAGAAAGAACACTCACAGACTCAAATTAAGAGGATGGGAAACAAAATCTCAGGCAGATGGAACACAAAAGAAAACAGGAGTCACAATGTTAATATCAGAAAAAAATACACTTTAAGCTTTCAAAAATTAAGAAAGATATGGAAGTTCACTACATAATGATAAAAGGGTCAATCCATCCACAAGAACTATCCACCCTAAACATATATGCACCCAATGTAGGAGCATTAACTTTCATAAAGCAGTTTCTAGGTAAACTAAAAACAGATATTGACTCAAAAATCAGATATTGACTCTAATAATATCATAGCTGGGGACTAAAACACCCCCCTAACAACCCTAGACAGATCTTCAAAATAATAAGACAAAAAAGGAGATCTGGAACCTCAAGGTGATGGTTTACCAAATAGATTTAATTGATACCTACAGAACACACCACCTAACAGCCACGGAATATGCATTCTATTAATCATCACATGGAACATACTCTAAGATTGACCATATCCTTGGCCATAAATCAAGCATAAACAAATTCCATAAGATTGAAATTCTTCCACACACCTTCTCAGATCAAAGTGGAATAAAAATGAATATCAACATCAACAAAGTTCCCCCCAAACCCACAAAGACATGGATACTAAACACCATGATGCTAAATAATCCCTGGGTCAACACAGAAAGCAAAACAGAGATTAAAAGATTTCTGGAAATAAATGAAAATGAAGAAACATCATACCAAAATATCTGGGATGCCATGAAAGCAGTAATAAGAGGGGAATTAATATCTCTATGAACACACATGAAGAAAATGCAAAGATCACAAGTTAACAGCCTAATAAATCACCAAAGGAAGTTTGAAAAGTAAGATCACTAAAACTCTAACTTCAGCAGAAGAATCAGGATCACCAAAACAAAAGCCCAAATTCAGGACATAGAAGGCATAAATATAATACAAAAAATCAATGAAACAAAAAATTGACTCTTTGAAAGGTTAAACAAGATTAATAAACTCACAGTTAGACTGACCAAGAAAAAGAGAGAAAAAACTCAAATAAACACAATCAGAAATGCAAAAGATCAAATCACAACTGACCTCCCAAAAATGCAAAAGATTATCAAATACTACTATGCACAATTGTATGGAAATACACTTGAAAGGCTAGAGGCTGTGGAGCACTTTCTGACATCACACAACCTCTCCAGAATGAAACAAGAAGAAATCAAGACCCTAAATAGACCAATAACAACCCAGGAAATAGACTATTTCATAAGCAAACTACCTACCAAAAAAAAGCCCTAGACCAGATGGCTTTCCAGCAGAATTCTACAAAATATTTAAGAAGGAGCTGATACCAATCCTATTGAAAGTATTTCAGGCAACCGAGAAAGATGGAACTCTCCTCAAATCATTTTATGAAGAAAACATCACATTGTTACTCAACCTGGGTAAAACTCCAACAAACAGAAAAAAATTATAGGCCAATATCCTTGATGAACATAGAAGCTAAAATTCTCAAAAAGATTCTAGCAAATCAGATTCAAGAACACATCTCAAAAATCATCCACCATGACCAAGTAGGCTTCTTCCCTGGGATGCAGGGCTGACTCAACATCCACAGACTGTAAACATAATTAAAAGCATCAATGGATGTAAAGACAAAAATTACATGATTATATCATTAGATGTGGAAAAAACTTTGGATAAAATCCAGGACTCCTTCTTGATAAAAACCCTCAAACATCTAGGCATAGATGGAACATACCTCAAAATAGTAAGAGCCATTCATGAAAAACCACAGCCAACATGCTGCTAAATAGACTGAAATTGGAACCATTTCCTCTGAAAACCTGAACAAGAAAAGGATGCTACCTCTCACCCTTTCTGTTCAACATAGTATTGGAAGTCCTAGCTAGAGCAATCAGACAAGTGAAGGAAATCAGGGGTATCCAAATAGGAAAAGAGGAAGTTAAGTTATCCCTCTTTGCAGGTGACATGATTCTATGCCTTGAAACCCAAGATAATCTGTCAAAAACCTCCTTACCCTGATAAACGACTTTCACAATGTCTCAAGGTATAAAATAAATGCACAAAAGACAGGATAATTCCTATATACCAACAGTAAACAAAGAAAAACTCAAATAAAAAGCACAATCCCATTAACAATAACCACAAAAAAAGAGAAATACCTTGGCATCATCCTAATCAGAGACGTGAAAGACCTTTACAATGAAAACTACAAAACAATGCTCAAAGAAGTCAAAGATGTCACAAACAAATGGAAATATATTTCATGCTCATGGATTGGAAAATCAATATTGTTAAGATGTCCATTCTACCCAAGGCAATCTACAGATTTAGCACAATACTCATTAAATTACCAACAGCATTCTTCTCAGACCTGGAAATGACAATACAGGAATCCATATGGAAACATAAACAACCACAAATAGCCAAAACAATCCTCAGCAAAAAAATAAAATAAAATAACCAAAAAACAAAGTGGGAAGTATCACACTTGCAGACTTAAAACTTCATTATAAAACTACAATAATCAAAACAGCCTAGTATTGGTACAAAAGCAGGTATTTAGACCAATGGAACAGGACAGAGATACCAGAAGCAAAACCCCAATTTTTCAACTAACTCATCTTTGACAAAACCTTTACAACCAACCACTGGAGAGGTGAGAACCTATTCAGTAAATGGTCCTGAGAAAGCTGGCTGACCACATGCAGAAGATTAAAACAAGACCCCTACCTAACACCATACACAAAAGTCAACTCTAAATAGATCAAAGACCTAAATGTAAGACCTCAAACTATAAGAACCTTAGAAAATGCAGGAGATGCCCTTATGGAAATTGGAACTGGCAACCAATTACTGATCAAAACCCCAGGTGCCCATGCCATAAGAAATAAGGTAGCACAACCTCTGTGCAAAATAGTTTGGCAATTTCTAAAAGGTCTAAAAATCAACCTTCTATATGATCCCACAATCCCCCTACTGGGAATGTACCCAGAGGAACTCAAATCACTCTATGAAAAAGATACCTGCACATGCATACTTATTGCAGCATTGTTCACAATAGCAAATACATGGAACCAATCATGCTGTCCATCAAAAGAGGACTGGACTAAAAAAAAGTAGTACATATAAATGATGGAATATTACACAGCCATAAAGAAGGATAAAATTATGAACTTCACAGTAATTTGGATGGACTTAGAGTCTATAATACTGAGTGATCTATCAGAAACAAAGAACTGAGTATCACATGCTCTCACTCATAAGTGGACCTTGAACAATTATCATAATACTATAAGAAAAGGATTGTCAGTAGTGGGAAATTGCCAGGGATGGAGGGCAGGATTGGCAATAGTGGAATTCTGCCAGGGGAGGGGGGCACACCTCATCAGCAAGGGTACCTACATAATGAACATTTGTATATTTGACTCTAAATTGTACCCCGCATATTTAAAATTAAAAATTTAAGAAAAGATGTGTTTTTGTTTGCTTACAAGAATTTTTTAACTTCTGTCTTGATATCCATGTTGACCCAAAAGTCATTCAGCAGTGTGCTGTTTAAATTCCAAGACTTTGTGTGTTTTGGAGGGATCTTGTTTGAGATAATATTTATTTTTATTCCACTGTTATCTGAAAAGATGCATAGTATTATTTTGATCTTTTAAAGTGTGGTCATTCTTGAAGTATGTCTGAGAATGTGGTTGATCTTGAAATAAGTTCCGTGTGCTGATGAGTAGGAAGTATACTCTGCTTGTTGGGTGAACTGTTCTGTAAGTGTCTATTATGTCCATTTGATCAAGCATTGAGTTTAGGTTCCAGATTGCCTTGTTGAATGTTTGCCTCAATGATCTATCTAAAGGTGATAGTGGAGTATTTAGGTCTCCTAATAGGATTGTGTGAGAGTCAGTGTCTTTTATTTTGCTTACTAGATGTCTTATAAAACCTGTTGCTCTTGTATTGGGAGGATATATGTTTAGGATGGATTGAGCTTTTTATCATTGTGGAGTGTCCTTCTATGTCCTTTTAAATTTTTGATGGCTTGAACACTGCTTTGATGAATGTTAGAATAGCTATGCCTGCTTTCTTCTGTTTTACATTTTCCTGAAAGATCATTTTCTAGCCTCTAACCTTGAGTCTGTGTGTCTTTTGAAGTGAGATGAGTTTCATGGAGACAGCATTTTTAAATGTTTTTAAAATTTAGTTTGCCACTCTATGTCTCTTTAGTGGTGTATTTAGTTCATTCATGCTTAAGTTGATTATTTATATGTGAGAGTTCATCCCTGTCATATGACTCCTGGGGGTTGTTATGTTTCTTTTTAACTTTTGCATTTGTATATGTGTGTGTTTGGATTTTTGTTGACTCTGCTTTTCCTATACATTTGTGAGGTTCATGGCCATTCTTTTTTTAATTCTCCATCACTGATGAAACTTAGTTTGGCTGAGTAGAAATTCTTGGTTGGAATTACTTATCTTTAAGAACATTAAAAATTGGACCCCAATCCCTTCTGGCTTGCAGTGTTTCTACAGATAAGTCTAGAGCAATTCTGATTAGTTTCCCCCCATAAGTAGTCTGACTTTTCTTTCTTGCTGTCTTGAGGATTTGTTTCTTTCATTCTTACTTTTTGGAGGAAGACTGCTATGTGTCTTGGTGGTGGTCTTCTCATGTAATATCTTGCGGGGGTTCTCTGAATCTCTTGCATTTGGATGGTTATCTCTCTAGCAAGCTGGGAGAAGTTCTCTTGAATGACCGCATGAAACATTTGTTCCATGATGTTCTTATTTTCTCTTTCTGCTTTGGGGATAGCAATCAGGTGTAGGTTTGGTTTTTTGACCAAGTCACACAATTCTCAGAGGCTTTTTTCCTTCTTTTAGAGTCGGTTTTTTATTTTGTTTTGTTTTTTCCCCTATGTTTTTAATATACTGTGTTAATTCCATAGTTTTGTCTTTAAGGTCTGAAATTCTTTCTTCTGCTTGGTTGAACCTATTCTAAAACTTACTACTTTATTAATGATTTCTAGGATGAAGTTCTTTATTTCTGTTATTTCAGAATAGGCTATTTTGAAGTTGATAAACTCTGCTTTTACTTCCTGTACAATTTTTTTGAGTTTCACTTCATGTTTATCTTGGTTCTTATTGATTTGTGCCATCCATTCTGTGATTTGTGTGGCTGTCAACAAGGGCAGGTCATTCTGGGGGGTTTCCCTTGTTTGTGATCTGGTGGCTGCTTTTTTGTATACTGTCTCTTTAAAATTCTGAGAGTTGACCAGGCTTGGTGTTTCAGCCCGTAATGTATGTGCTTTGGGAAGCTAAGGCAAGTGGATTGCCTGAGACTGTGGGTTCAACACCAGCCCAGGCAACTTGGCAAGACCTCTTCTCTACAATAAATCAAAAATCAGCCAAGCATGGTTATGCACTCCTGTAATTCTGGCTGCTTAGAAGGCTGAGGTGGAAAGATTGCTGAAGTCCAGCAGGTTGTTCCTGAAGTGTGCCACTGCATGCACTCCAGCCTGGGTGACAGAGTGAGACTCCAATTCAAAAAAATAAAATAAAATAAAATTTCGAGAGTTGCTTATTCTTTCCTCATTTGTACCAGAACTCTCCTTACTCAGTGAGAGATGAAGGAAATCCACCCTTTGGCAGGTTCTTGTCACTGCAGATTATCACTCCACTGCTAAACTAGTCAGAAGAGTTTCTCAGTCCCCTGCTACATGATTGGTGTTGAGTGGAGATTGAATTGACCCAGAATCCCATGCCCCTTCCCTCTCCCAGAACGTGCCCTCAGCTCTTATACACACCTAACTCATGGCAGGGAAATGGAGTACTCAGATTCTCACACCTGCCTTTTTGGTCTCTGCATGTTCAAGGATACCCCTGCTGGGTGCAAGGAGTTTCCTTCCAAACATGTTCAGGGTGCCTCCTTTAATTAGCAGCTGGATCCCCACTCTCTTCCCTATCCCGCAAGAGAGGCACCAGTCTGTTGCTTCACCAGGTGCCAGTGACCAGTGTATCACTCTGATTCACCCCACAGGCAGGTCTTCCCCATATAGTGTTGGGAGCCAGCCATGGAGGCCTGCCTGCTGACAAAGTCCAGGGAGCTGAAGAACCTGGGTTGCAAAGCGAACCTGGGCAGCTGAGACCCTTGTTTCTTCTACTTTTGTTATTGGTGCAGTCAAAAAGTTCTGTACAGTCTGAGGATGGAAAGCCTCCACTACCCCTTGCAAAAAGGCAAGAGGGAAATTCATGAAAAATTACCTTCCCTTCATTTGAATTCTTCCTTAGGTTTCCATGTCCCTGGCCTCCTGGTATTAGATCACGCAATCACTTGATTAAATATTGTAGTTGGGAAAATTGTAAAAAATCAGAAAGTGCTAGATTTAATGTTATCAGGGAACTCACTGGCCTTGCCAGTAAATTATCAATAGAGATTTTAAATATCATGTGCAGGTAGACAATTACTTGTAAGATTTTATTTCTTCTGATTGGCGACTAATTAGAGAAATTTGAGAAGCTACAGTTTGTATTTTTAGGAAGAGTGCCAATGCAAAAATTATATTTACTTAATTTCTTAATTTCTACATGTGGTATATTATTGTTAAGAAATTAACAATCAGCTGGGCTCAGTGGCCCAGCCTGTAATCCTGCGCCTTGCCTTGGGAGGCTGAGGTGTGTGGATTGTCTGAGCCTGCGGGTTTGAGACCCGCCTGGGCAACTAGGCAAAACCTCATCTCTACAATAAATCAAAAACTTAGCTGGGTGTGGTAACACATGCCTGTAGTTCCAGCTACTTGGAAGGCTGAGGTGGAAGGATTGCCGGAGCCCAAAAGGTTGAAGCTGCGGTGACCGGGAGTGGCCACTGCACTCCAGTCTGGGTGACAGAGTGAGATTCCAACTCAAAAAAAAAAAAAGAAACTAACAATCACATAAATATTAGAGCACCCTTGCCTTTACTTCCCTTTGTTAAGGAGGCTTGTAATTCTGGTTAGGGATTGTGACTAAGGTGACTTGAGCCCAAGAGGACTTTTGTTTTACAAACATTAAAGCTCATTCTCCCTGGCAGGAAATAATTAATGCAGATTGTAAACACCAGGTGTGAAATTAGGGAAAACTAGTCAGGTCAACTTGCGGCTAAGAAACCTTGAAAATGTTGCTTTACCCCAGCTAGTTGCAAATTGCTATGTAAAGATCACAGGTGTGACTTGTTAATCTATGTGATAATTATAGTGCTTAGAACTTGGTAGTGATTTATAATGTAATAGTTATAGGTATAAGTCAGTTTTGTGTGGATATTAAGAAATGGTAATCATTTTTAAATGTTAGAAGTTTATAAAATTTATAGTTTAGGATGATAATGTTTTAAGATCAAAGCAGGATGAACAAAGATACATTGCCTGTCCAGTCCATCAAATTGTAACTGATTGCCTTGAAAACAAAAAACATGTAGGGTATAAAAGGAGTTGGAAAAGACAATAAATTGGCATTTGTCCTGCTTGCAGCAGAGTCAGTGTCCAAGTTTTTTCTCCTGCACCAACGCCATCCCCCTTTCAGGAAACCCTGACCCACTGGAGCTGGACTCTGGCAATAGAGGAACCACTCCTACTTCCACCCAGGTCCTGGTGTCCTCCACTGTATCTTAAAACTGATCTTTTGTGCACTGTTGGGAAGGGGTGAATCAATGCAAAGTGTCTACTCATCATCCACCTCTCTCCTTATCTGATTAGATCTTCCTTTTCTGTGTGTGTCCGGTGCAGGACAGGGAATGGGGTGCTTGAAATTCCACATCTGCCATTGCTTTCTAGAGTCTGTGCACTCAGAGAGAACTTAGCTGGATTCATGATGCTTAACGTGTCCAAAAGTGCTCTAACACCTCTAACAGAGCAGAGTCCACTACTCTCTGTCTTGCTAGGTGAGAGGGGCATTAATCTGCTGCACCATGGTGTCCATCTTGGCTCCTCCCCCAGAGCTTGCCTTTTGTGTGCTTTTCTATTTGACCACATAATGCAAATTACATGTTTTTAAAATTGTTCAAATGAGTCTTTTGACATAATGTATGCCCTTTCACATATGACCAATTCAACTGAACTATGCCCATGATAGCAAAAGAAAATTTATATATACTTCATTTTTTTCTTTCTGTTTCTCTTTTTTATTATATATATTTTTTAATTTTAAAATTGTAGGGTACAATTAAGGGTTAGGTAAACAAATATCCATTGTGCAGATACCATTGCTGATAAGGTGTTCCCCTCCATTCCCAGGCAGATATTGACTACCATTAATCATACTTCCCTCCCCTCCCTGCCCCCCCCCATAGTTTTCCACCACTGTCAATCCTTTTCTTATAGTATTACAGTAGTTGTTCAAGGTTCACTTATGAGTGAGAACATGTGATACTCAGATCTTTGGTTCTGTGAAAGATCACTCAGTATTATAACCTAATTCCATCCAGGTTACCGTGAAATTCATGATTTTGTTCTTCTTTATGCTGTGTAATATTCCACTGTGTATATGTACCACATTTTTAAAATTCAGTCCTCTTTTGATGGACGGCATGGGTTGGATCCATCATCTTGCAGTTGTGATAAATACTGCAATAAACATACATGTGCAGGTATCTTTTTTATAGAGTGATTTGAGTTCTTCTGGGTATATTCCCAGCAGGAGGATTGCAGGGTCATATGGAAGGTTGTTTTTAGAACTTTTAGGAATCACCACACTGATTTCCACAGAGGTTGTTCTAGTTTACACTCCCACCAACAGTGTAGAAGTGTTCCCTTTTCACCACTTCTTCTACAGCATCTGTTATTTTCTGAGTTATTGATGATGGCCATTCTGACTGGAGTTAGGTGGAATCTCAGTGTAGTTTTAATTTGCATCTCCATGATGACTAGTGAGGCTGAACATTTTATCATGTATCTGTTGGTTGCTCGTATGTCTTCTTTTGAGAAGTGTCTATTCATATCTTTTGCCCACTTTGTAATGAGATTTTTTTTTTCTTTTCAGCACTGTTGAGTTCCTTGTAGATCCTTGATGTTAGGCCTTTGTCAGACATAGAGTTGGCAAATATTTTTTCCCAGTCTGTGGGCTGTCTCCCTGCTCTCTTGATGCTTTCTTTGGCTTTGCAGAACCTTGTCAGTTTAATGAGGTCCCACTTGTCTATCTTATCTCTTATGGCCTGTGAATTTTGGGTTTTGTTCAGGAATTGGTTGCCACTTCCAAATTTCATAAGGGTGTCTCCTGTGTTTTCTAAGGTTCTTATGGTTTGAGGTTTTACATTTAGGTCTCTGATTCACTTAGAATTAATTTTTGTGTATGGGAACAGATAGGAGTCCTGTTTGAATCTTCTGCATGTGGTCAGCCAGTTTTCCCAGCACCATTTACTGAATAGGTTCTCCTCTCCCCAGTGGTGGGAGTGGAAGCATTGTTGAAGATGAGTTGGTTGAGAAATTGAGGTTTTGCTTCGGGAGTCTCAATTTTATTCCATTGGTCTATATGCCTGTTCTTGTTCCCATACCAGCTGTTTTGATTATTGTAGTTTTATAATAAAGTTTAAAGTCTGGTAGTATGATACCTCCTGCTTTTTTTGGTTTTGTTTTGTTTTGTTTTGTTTGCTGAGGATTGTTCTGGCTATTCTTGATCATTTATGTTTCCATATGAATTCCTATATATTATTTTTTCTGAGAAAAATGTTGCTGGTAATTTGATGTATTGCATTAAATCAGTGATTGCCTTAGGTAAGATAGACATCTTAACAACGTTGATTCTTGTAATCCATGAGCATGGGATATTTTTCCACTTGTTTGTGTCATCCTTGATTTCTTTGAGCAGAGTTTTGTAGTTTTCATTGTAAAGATCTTTCATGTCTCTGTTTAGCAAGATGCCAAGGTATTTCATTTTTTGGTGGCTGTTGTGCATGAGATTGTGATTTTTATTTGGGTTTCTGTTTGTTTATTATTGGTGTAAAGAAATGTGATTATCTTTTGCACATTGATTTTATACCCTGAGACTTTTTCAAAGTCCTTTATCAGTGCAGGAGGTTTTTGACAGATTCTCTTGAGTTTTCAAGGTATACAATCATGTCATCTACAAAGAGAGATAACTGGACTTCCACTTTTCCTATTTGGATACCCCTGATCACCTTCTCTTTTCTGATTGCTCTAGCCAGGGCTTCCAAAACTATATTGAACAGGAGGGGTGAGATTGGACATCCTTGTCTTGTTCCAGTTTTCAGGGGAAATAGTTTGTCTATTTTTGTCTGTTTTGGAGTATGCTGGCTGTGGGTTTCTTGAAAATGGCTTTTACTATTTTGAGGTATGTTCCACCTATGTCTAGGTGTTTGAGGTTTTCTATCAAGAAGAGGTGCCAGATTTTATCAAAAGCTTTTTCTTCATCTAATGATACAAGCATGTGATTTTTTGTTTTGACATCTGTTGTACTTAATTACATTTATGGTCTTACTAATATTGAACCAGGCCTGCATTCCAGGGATGAAGTGTAATCAGTCATCTTATTGAGAATTTTAGCATCTATGTTCACCAAAGATACTGGCCTGTAGTTTTCTTTCTTTGTTGGATCTTTACCTAGCTTGGATATCAATGTGATGCTAGCTTCATAAAATAATTTGGGGAGAGTTCCATCTTTCTCAATCACCTGGAATATTTCAGTAATATTGGTATCAGTTCCTCCTTATATGTCTTGTAGAATTCTGCTGGAAAGCCACCTGGTCCAGGGCTTTTTTTTGTAGGTAGTTTTCTTATGACATAGTCAATTTCCTTGAGTGTTATTGGTCTATTTAGGGTCTTGATTTCTTCTTGTTTCAACCTAGGTAGGTTGTGATGTCAGAAATTCCTCCATTTCCTTAAGGTTTTCAAGTCTGTTTCCATACAAGTGTACGTAGTAGTCTCCAATGATCTTTTGTATTTCTTCAGGGTCAGATGTAACTTCATCTTTTGTGTTTCTGATTGTGTTTATTTGGGCTTTTTCTCTTTTTTTCTTTGTCAGTCTAGCTAGGGGCCATCAATCTTGTTAATCCTTTCTAAGAGCCAGCTTTTTGTTTCATTGATTTTTTTGTATTATCTTGTCTTCTATGTCCCAGATTTGGGTTTTTATTTTAGTGATGTGGGTTCTTCTGCTGAAGTTAGAATTTTGGTGGTCTTGCTTTTCCAGCTTCCTTAGGTGACTTGTTAATTTGTGATCCTTCTATTTTCTTCATGTGTGTTTGTAGAGATATGAATTCCTCTCTTACTACAGCTTTCATGGCACTCCAGAGATTTTTGTAAGATGTTTCTTCATTTTCATTTGTTTCCAGATGTCCTTTAATGTCTGTTTTGATTTTCATGTTGATCTAAGAGTTGCTTAGCATTATGCTGTTTAGTGCCCATGTCTTTGTGGATTTGGAGGGAAACTTATTAGTGTTGATATTTATTTTGGTTCCACTGTGGTCTGAGAAGCTGCATGGCAAAATTTCAATCTTTTGAAATTTGTTTATGCTTGATTTATGGCCTTGGATGATCTTAGAGTATGTTCCATGTGACAATGAGTAGAATGTATATTCTGTGGCCATAGGGTGGAGTATTCTGTAGGTATCAGTTAAGTCCATTTTGTCAAGAGTCACATTAAGGTTACAAATCTCCTTGCTGGTTTTTTGTCCTTATGATCTGTCTAGGGTTGTGAGTGGGATATTAAAGTCCCCAGCTATGATAGTGTTAGAGTCAATACCTTTTTTGAGTTTACTTAGAAGCTGCTTTATGAAAGTTGGTGTTCCTATGTTGGGTGCATATATGTTTAGGATGGATATTTCTTGTTAATTGATTGAACCTTTTATCATTATGTAGTGACCTTCTGTATCTTTTTTTATTTTTGATGACTTAAAGGATTATTTTGTCTGTGATTAAGATCACAACTCTTCCTTTCTTTTGTGTTCTGTTTGCCTGAAATTTTGCTTCCCATCCTCATACTTTGAGTCTGTGAGTATCCTTTCCAGTGAGATGAGTCTCTTGGAGGCAATATATTGTTGCCTGGTGATATTTTATCCATTTTGCCATTCTATGTCTTTTCAGTGGTGCATTTAGTCTATTCACATTCAGGCTAATTATTGGAATGTGAGAGCTGATCCTTGTCATGAGGTTCTTATAAAGTTGTTGTTGTTCCTGTTTTGTGTTGTCTTTCTTTTGGTTTTGGGGTTGGCTCATGTGTGTTTGTAATCTTTTTCCTGTACTCTTGTGAAGAACGTTGTTGTTCTTTTTTCCTTTTCTTCTGCGATTGATATTTTCTTAAGTGTTTCTTGTAGAGGTGACCTAGAGGCAGGGCAAGATCTTAGGGATTGAATGTCTGGGAAAGATTTTACTTCTTCCTTGCTGATGAATCTTTTTCTTTTTTTTTTTTTTGAGTTGGAGTCTCACTCTGCCACCCAGACTGGAGTACAGTGGCCGCTCCTGGCCACCACAGCCTCGACCTGCTGGGCTCCGGCGATCCTTCTGCCTCAGCCTTCCGAGTAGCCGGAACTACAGGCATGCGCTACCACGCCTGGCTGATTTTTTTTATTTATTGTAGAGATGAGGTCTCGCTGCCCAGGCAGGTCTCGAACCCATGGGCTCAGGCAATCCACTCACCTCAGCCTCCCAAAGGCACGGGATTACAGGCTGAGCCACCAAGCCTGGCTTGCTGATGAATCTTAACTTAGCTGGGTAGGTTATTCTTGGTTGAAATTGTTTGTCTCTGAGAACTTTGAAGATTGGGCTCCAAGCTCTCCTAGCCTGAAGGGTTTCTGTAGATAAATCTGCTGCTATTCTAATTGGTCTTCCATGGTAGGAAGTCTGACCTTTTTCTCTTGTTGCCTTTAGGATTTTTTCTTTTATATCTACTTTGTTTTGGTGAATCATTATATGTCTGGGAGTTGGTCTTCTCATTTGTTGTCTTGCAGGGATTCTTTGAATCTCTTGTGTTTGAATTTTTGTATCACTGAGGAGATAAGGGAAGTTTTCTTGGATAATTCCATGGAATGTTTGCTCCAGGGTGGTCTCTGTCTCTCTTTTTGCCTCAGGAAGTATAATTACTCTTAGGTTTGGTCTCTTGAAGTAATCGCTCATCTCTTGAAGGTTTTGTTCTGCCTTTTTAAGCTTCTTTTCTATGCTTTTGACAGTTTGGGTAAGTTCTACATTTTGGTCCTCAAGCTCTGAGATTCTTTTTTCTCCTTGGCTAATTCTGCTTTCCAGGCTTATCAGTTTGTTATTTATTTTATTCACAGTATTCTTTACTGCTGTTATCTCAGTTATCAACTCCTTCCTATTTTCCTCTTGTCTATCCTCAGTTCTTTTTAATCTCTCTATTAATGTCTTGATATCTTGGTTTGTAGTTTGAGCCTAGTCATTCTGGGGCTCTTCATTGTTTGCATTTTGAAGTTTGTTTTTTCAGTGTCTGACCTCCTAGGGATCTGTAAGAGACCCATATTCTTCTTTTGGTTATTCTTCATTTATGTAGATTTTCCTCCCCCTCCCCTTCTTTAATTATATTTTTCAGGGATGGTGGGGTTGCTTTTACTTCTTTTTGTTCCATCTCCTGTTCTTCCTTATGAGGATCCTCTGGCTTAGTTCACCTCTGAGGCTGAACTGTGGGTTGGGAGCTGTACTTTTTGCAGTTTTGTGATTTAATTGAGGGTGAAGCTGTGATTCAGAATCTATCTGCACATCCCAGTATCCACTGACAGGTGTATGGGCACCCTGGAACCCACTTCCCACTGCCTTACAATCTGTCCATTCAGTGGGGATTTAGATTTGCTCCCTGGAACAAAAGGAGGTAAGAAAAAGAAAAATAATGGAAGAGGGTGTCAAGAGGAGGTTGGAGAGAGAGAAGAGTAAGAGAGAAAACAGACAGACATATGAACTAACAAATGAAAAGAGACACAAAGCCAGAAAAGAGTAAAAAACAAACAAAAAAAAATTCCCTAAAGTTTACCAATAATCACAAAAAGACAGTCCAATAAAATCATGACTTTTGATGTATTCTTCCCCTACACAAACAGGGAGTCTAAATCAAAAAGCAAACAAAAGTGAACAAGACAAACAGTGAAAACAATAAAATAAAAAATCAAAACAAGAAATCAGACTAGCTCTGAGGTCTTTCCTGAATGTTCTAAAGTCCCTTCAGTCTGATATCTGCCCCCCCACTCTCACTGCAGGCAGATAGGGTTAATATTAGCTTGGGTCAGTTCTCCTGGTTTGCTGCCTGACAGGTCTGCCACACAGACCCAAGTTGTCTGTGTCTGATTCAGTGTAAGGGAGGGGCTTTTGTCTTCTGGTTTGGCGAGATTACCTTAGGCGACAAGGTAGAGGCTGCCAGGAGCTGGGTGGGGTGATGCAAATATCTGCCTGCAAATGGCTGTGTTGGGCAGCTCCTCACCAGGCATGGACTCCTCTTGACTTTCCCCAATCTTCTCTCTCCACTAGTCTATGGTCCCAGTTGATCCGCTATGATGGGCAATGATGGTGTATGTCCGGCATCAGGCACTGGGAACCAGCAAGATAGCCAGGTGCTGCAGTTTGGCATGCCATGGGCACCTTGGTGGGGAAGGGTGCTGAGAATTCCCCAGGGCAGGAGCCAAGAGCGCAGCAGCAGCTCAGCATCTGGTAGTGACCACAGGAGTCATTCCTTGTGGAAGCAGTAGCAGCGGTGGTGGCAGTTTGCTGCATGGGACTGGCTATAGCAGCCACCCCCCATGGAGGTGGTGGTAGCAGTGGCAGGGGCACATGAAACCACCTTTAGCAGCCACCCTTTGTGGAGCTCTTCACAGTTTGACTTGTCCCATTGCCATCTGGCCGAGCATTCCCTATATATACTTTTTAACTATTTTTTAAATTTTTATTTCAGTGACTTTAGGAGATGCAGATAATTTTTGGTTTTATGGATGTGTTGTATATTGACAAAGAAGTATGGACTTTAAGTATTTTTATAGGATTAGAAACATAATATAACATATGACTACTGCTATCACATGCCTGACAATCAAAATCTTTTTGTCCATTTTTTTTCTCCTCTCACTATTCAGATACTAGGTCCATATATTCTCAATGTATTTGCTTATTATACTAGCTATCACTTATTGAGAGTTTTTCATTTGCCAAACTACGCTTAGGACTTTGCACCTATTACCATATTTAAGCCACACAAATTTGGGGGCTAGGTTCTATTCATTCTGAAGGTGAGAAAACCAGGATTCAGAGGGATTAAGTAACCTAGATGAGTTTTAGGTCTGTATATGACTGATCTAAAACCTGAACCTAGTTTTGTCCAAATCTAAAAACCTGTGTTCTTTCCTCTGCCTGTTTCTTATTAAACACTAAAGGTACTAGGTCTCCAGATTTCTGATTCTGCATATAATGAAATGAATCAATTAAAGATTCTTACCTTGAAGACTAAAATTTAAGGATACTGGAATTTAAGGAGTCCAATAAAATGCCTATTTTTACATCTTAAAGCTTAGGTCATCTATTTTTTTCCTTTGGGTGAAATATACTATGCTCAATTACAAATCCTAATCTGTGGATTCAAACAAGATAGTCTCAATATGTAACCTTAGATCACACAAAAATGTTCTTACTCAGGGCATAGTCATGCCCACACATTGCAATTATTTGTTGTTTAATGTGAGATTAAAAAGATAATAGAACATTAAATCCCTCTTAGCAATGGCACTTCATTGTTTAAGCCATACTTTTTGCATGTGATGTTCTCAAAAAAATGGTATTTGCTTTTTGAGCAGAAGGAGAAGGGTGAATGGGTCACGAAAATTATAAAAATCAAAAACAAAAAAGACTAATATTCTTAGTGTACATTGCATAATTTGATTTCAGAATAAAAAAGTAAATAACATTACTTTCCTGTCATATTTACGGTAGTTCTGTAAATCTTTGAAAAGCAGGATAACATTTCTTCTCTTTTGTCTCTGCCATTGCACTTAATTAAAATGTGATCTTTTCTAAATTGACTGAGTCACTTGGCTCTGCTGTGTATATTTCAGGCTCCACATGTAAATTCCTTACCAGATTTGCATTTGGGGAAGATTAACCATTTTGGAATCTAATTTCCTTCCAGCAGAATGTCTCTGCTTCTTTGTCAATATTCAGCAGAAAAAAATTGAGATCTCTAAGTGTCTAGCTCTTTCCATACAAATGAACTTTCAGGGTTATTTTCTTGATTACTTTCCCTCCCCCAATCTCAGGAGAGTTTGCCTATGGACAATTTCTCCTCAGATGGATAAGGATTGCATCATATCACTCCATGAGTCCAGCTTTGCCACACATGGCTTGTGCCTCATTTCGTCAAATTCAAATCTCTAGGCCAGAGTGGTAGTCGAAGGGATTTTTCTCTTGGACAAAAATCTGGACTGATGACTTCAAACTTCAATCTCATTGCTTTGGGGTGCTTTGATTGTTAGTGTTGGAGAGCCTTTAGAAATCATTTAGATCAAAGCCCTCATTCTTCAAGCAATTAAACTGAAATCTAGATAGGTGAATTTAAAATGACAAAACCTGGACTACAACCCTTATAATACACATCCAATGAATTTTCTTAATAACAGTGCTGCCTCATACACATGGCTTTCCTCATTTTAAAATGTTTGATATTCACTTTTAAACCACCAAAATACAATACCTGAACAAATACTCCTATATTTCATCAGCATCAAGACACATTTTTCCAAAGAAAAATGTCAAAGAAGCAATGGTTCTTATTGTTGCTTTCAGTAATGACATAAGTGCAATCATCTCTCCACACACAATCTTAGTTTATATTCTGGAAGCTTAACAGGACAATTATAACTCATTGTAATTTGGTTGTAAAAGCTCTTTAACAATTTTTGAGGAATTAATATAAGACTAGCTGTTGAGATTAATTACCCTTCTTTGGTAACATCAAGAAAAGTTCAGTATCAATACTTGCAAGATGGGTATCTACATGAAAAAAAATTCGCAGAATAATAGTGGAGTACTCATAAGAGAACTGCTGAGCCACATTCCTGTAATCTCAGCACTTTGGGAGCCCAAGTCAAGAGGATCACTTGAGGCTAGGAGTTTGAGACCAGCCTGGGCAACATAGTGAGATCTTGTTTCTACAAAAAAAAAAGTTTAAAAAATTAGTCAGATGTGGTACAGACCTGAAGTAATAACTACTTAGGAAATTGAGTCAGGAAAGTTATTTGAACCCAGGAGTTCCAGGTTGCTGTAAGCCATGATCACATCACTGCACTACAGCCTGAGTGACAGAACAAGACCCTGTTTCAAAACAAACAAACAAAAACCTGCTGCATTACTGTTGCTCTTAATAGCACAGAGAACAAGGTTATTGGAAAGCACAGTAATCTGCAGCTGAGTTGACTATCTGCAGTTAAAATCTGTGAAGAAGTTTTAGGAAAACCGTAACCAGTATATTGGCCTCATGAATTTCATTTTATGTGTGTAAGAATGTTGTATAATCAAAATCTTGGTAAATTTAAAACAAAAATTTTAAGTCATAGATCAATTTTCAGTGCAATTTTTTTTAATGGTACATAAGACAATGATATAACTTACAATTAATGATGCCATAGTTTGAATATTTGTCCCATTCAAAACTCATGTGAAATTTAATCCCCAAAGACACAATATTGAGAGGTGGAGCCCCTAAAAGATAATTGGGTTATAAGTGTTCTGTCCACATGAATGGATTAATCCATTCACAAATTAATGGATTAATGAATTATCATGAGAGTGTGATAGGTGGCTATATAAAAGGCAGAGAGACCCAAGTTAGCCTACTCAGCCCATTCACTGTGTGGCACCCTGCATCACCTCAGGACTCTGCAGAGTCCTCATCAACAAGAAGACTATATTACCAGACGTAGTCCCTCAAACTTGGATGTCTTAGCCTCCATAACTGTAAGAAATAAATTTCTATTCTTTATAAATCACCAGTTTCAGTTTAAGGTTTTATTTTATAAGCAACAGAAAATGAACTAAGACACTGACCACCTGAATTAACAAAACAGTGCATGTATGTTACTGACTAGAGAGAAAGTCCAAGTCATCTCCTCAATCTTGAGAAAATCTCCTAATTTTAAAGATAAATCTAACCCAAGAAACTCTCAGAAACTAAGACCATCACTAATAATTAAATTTTATGATAGTGACTGTGAACATGCTATTCAGCAAAGAGAGTATTTCAAGAGTTGGTGTCTGCATGCAGGAGTGAGTTATCAGATGGTCCATGAAATTTGACTGGATTTTAATGAAAGATGGAGGAGGAAAAAAAATTACCACTAGCCAGGTCAACCAAATTGGCTGTGGAATGGCAGATTGAATAGAACTGTTTTATACCACTGTGCAATGTGTATGCTGCACAAAGGCACCTGGCTGAGGGAGGGAAAGAGTGAGGGCTAAAATCCAACCTTTACTAGTTTATCAAGTCAAGCATCCCAATAGGAAGGTTCAATGGTTTGAAGAAAGCTGTGCCTTTATGTAACTGATCCATCCAATGGGACACCCTTTGGTAATTCCCACAAAGGTGAAAGATGTGTTGGCAGAAGCCAAGAATAGCAGATATTACAGTCAATCACCTTCCCATCCATCAGGAGAAAACAGAGTGTGTTATACGGGGATATGAGTATAATCAAAGGCTTGGCAGCAGAAAGATGCAACATATAGTCATAGGACAGTGAAAAGGTTTTTACTGGGGAAAAGAAGGGACTAAGGTTATACAGCAGAATAGAGTTAGATTATGGAGGGTCTTGAAGTCCAACCCTCTAAGGGAGATAGAGAGAAGTTTGAAATAAAGGGTTCTGATTTGCTCCTAAAAATAACTATTTGGACTACAAATAAGGTCCAGAAGTTGAAACTTGTTTTATCAAATCTGGCATACTCATGATAGCACAGACTGGTCACATGGGAGAAAAGAGTGATTCTTATCCGTTTTAGTTTATCTCTGGTACACAATGAGGAAGAATTTTAGGCTTTGAGTGTAAGTATAGAAATGATGTAATGAAAACAGTGCTTATAGGAAAAACATATCATAGTGTGGGGGAAGGGAGATGGTAAAGAAAGGGGCAAACTAGAGTCCAGAAGGTCAGGAAGGCAGTACTTATGAGTACCTGAGCAGGGTTCCAGTAGCAAAGATAGAGAATAAAGAAGGATCATCAGTGATGATTCCTATGTTCCCATTCTGAGTAACTATGAAATCATAGTATCACTAACAAGAAAGTCATGGAAGCAAGACAAAGAAGGTCTTCTGAGAAAGGAAGAAAGATGAGTCACTAAACTAGGAAAGTCTCATGAGTGTTTCAGAGGTCTATAAAAATAATCCTTCAATCCCTAGACAATAAGATTATTTCTTTTTTTGTTTGTTTGTTTTGTTTTGTTTTGTTTTTTGAGTTGGAGTCTTACTCTGTCGCCCAGACTGGAGTGCAGTGGCCGCTCCCAGCCACCGCAGCCTCACCTGCTGGGCTCTGGTAATCCTTCCACCTCATCCTTCCAAGTAGCTGGAATTACAGGCATGCGCTACCACGCCCGGCTGATTTTTTGATTTATTGTAGAGATGAGGTCTCGCTGCCCAGGTGGGTCTCGAACCCATGGGCTCAGGCAATCCACTCACCTCAGCCTCCCAAAGGCACAAAGGATTACAGGTTGAGCCACCGAGCCCGGCTAAGATTATTTCTTAAAGCAAGAAATATTATTCCTTATCAGAGAAACCATTAATCTCGGGATGGATAGAGGAAATGTTGCTGGTAGCCTAAATATAGCAGTCATTCCATAAATGTTAAAGAAATTAGAAGTAAAAATGTTAACCATTGGCTCACTTTCATCTATTCTACATTATTACAAGGTCTTGACTTTATTATTTATTTTTCTCTAAATGGAATGTATTATCTCACTTTATGTTGAGGATATATCTAATGTTTTACTAAAGTTGCATTTCACCTCAAGGCAAGCAGGCAGGATTTTGGTGGGATCAAGCATGCTGCGAGGGAACAGAGAAAGGATTCAACTTGTGAAGTAGGGCAGAAATAGAAGCATGGGAGAAGAGAGAGAAAAGGAAATTCAGTTTCAGACACCAAGAGAAAGCCCAGCACAACAAATATGGCAGGAATGACAATAAAAACATAGCTCCAATAAGTCAAATGCCAGGTCTGCATAGTAGCCTCAGCAAACCCAGGAACAAGTAAAATGTCAGAAGCAGGCAGTTAATATCAGAAAGTCTGTCAGCAGACAGAAAGCACTTGAATTCTTTCCAGTGGGGGATACACTATCAAAATGAGGCAAAGAAAAATTAAAACACAACTCAAATTACATGTGTCAGGCAGACTACTGAGACTCAGGAACATGGAGAGAAATAAGGATCCAGCCTTAAGAATGGGAGAACGAAGAAAGCACTGAACATCTGGAATAAGGTAACTATTAGAACCAGAATAGAAGACATTGGAACTAAATATACCAAGAAAAAAATAAAAGATTATACTGACTTCAGCGAAACTGTCATGTAATAGAAACTGCTACCCAATGGGATAAAGTTCTTTAATCTCTCCAAGTTTCTGTTTTCTTGCCTATAACATGAAGACAATTATTCTTTTTACATGATGGTTTTAAGATACATTGCCAAATGAAAAAGAAATTATATATGAACACACATTGTCACACACAGGATCTAGAAGGAAATACATCCCACTATTTTCAATGTTAATCATGAGGAAGAGAATGGGTGGGGACACTTTCAGTTTTATTATACAGAATTCTGCTTCTTTAATATTTTATAATGTGCTTGTATTAATATGTTGTTTTCAAAGCAAATAAATTTTGTGATATTTAACTCAGAGGCTTGTCATGAAGTGTCAACAAAATAATGTTTGTTTCTAAAGTGCACAACTCAGGGGCATAGTTTGACCTTGACAAATGACAGTGTTGTCATTATTGTTACTGTTGTTGCTGTTGTCAGAGAAGGAGAGGCAACCATCCACACAATTCACAAGAGCACAACAAGAGGAAAATAAAAGCAAATGCACAGTTAGAAACATAAACAAGCTATATTTAAACACAAGTGCTGAGGAGACTGTAAGATGACTGAAAGCAGGATGGAGTCCCCCTGGTAAGGTTCCGCAGAGATGAAGCAAATCGAACAGAATCCTGAAGGTTGGATGAGAGGTGGTTTGTATCAGCAAGGCGTGGCATGAGAATTATAAAAGCAGGTTGGAAGAGCTAGAGATCTAATGATACCATCATATCTAAGGTCATTTTTCAGTTTCAGACCACGTCAGACCTTTTCTCTTCTGTGATCAAAAGATGGAGCAGGAAGTGAAAGAGATTGTCCATAAGAAAAGGAGAGAAATGTGGATGTATTTATAGAGATTGGCTCTCCAACAAAAGGTGAGTGCTTCACCTGCTGCCATGCCTTGTACAAAACACTCCAGCCATGGGCTTTATTTCTGTGGTGGCCAAAACAATCCATCCAGCTACTCCTCACTCTCACTCTTCTTCACAGGGGTAGCAGCAACATGGGCCATGCTGCCCAAACACGTGCTTATTATAGAGTGCCATGCATGCACCTGTGTGGACTTGTTGCTAGTTCTTTCTGCTTTCTCATAGTGGCTCTCACAGGAAGGCTTAATGTGGTGAGTATGGATTTCTGCTGTTGATATCCATAGAGGCCTTTGTGTTTCCTCCATCATTCTCACTACCACGGATAGGGATTTTATGACCTACCACCTCTGACACCACTGGAATCACTAACATACTAGGGAACAAGTCCTTGTGGTTCTCCTAAGTCTGCTTCAATATGTTGTTACTTTTGTGGACATCTGCTACGTAATGAGCTCATGCAGCATCTTGCTCACACTGTCTTCCCTGGAGCACAGCCTGTCTCTCAGCTTCCTCTTCTCCACATTCTCTCATCTTACTGTTGTAACTTTCCATCTCACAGTTTCCAGGTAACTGGCACATTTTTCCTGGGTCACCATATCAAAATTTTCGTGCAAGGTGTATCTCCAGAGTGCCCACTCAGTCAAGGGATCCACACAGGAATCACTCACCATCTGTTGCTGCATGTATGCCACAATACACTGAGCTTTTTCTTGGTCAAAAGCACCTGGACGCTGGGAACCCCTCCAGCAGACTTCTTGAACCCACATTTTAGCTTTGTGTGCTTCACTATAAGAATTCAGCCGAGTGCTCATTCATGCCTTGGGATGAAGATGAGAAGAAAGTTGGCAACATGCCTGTGAGAGTGGGGCTTTGGCCTCCCACTCTTGGGTCTTTTGAACCAAAACTCTCAGCACAACCTTGTGAGACAGGAAAACATCAGTAGCAGAACACTCAGTTGAGGCTGGGTGGAAACATCCTACAGAATAATGTCATGGGAAGGGCATATATATTTATCAAACAGTGACTTTACAGAGAAACTCAGGGTATTAGAGTGAGTATAAATGGGAGGGACTTGGGTGAGAGGTGCTTTAGGTTTTGCTGTAATAGTACAGAAAATATATAATATTACATCATAATTAGCAGAAATTTAGTTCAGAAGTTCACCAGTTGGCTACCCCAAGCCTAAAGCTAAGGAATACACCATGAGCACTATAGTAATCTGCTCAGACTGCCATAACAAAATACCATAGACTTGGGAGACTTAAATAGCAGTCATGAGCCGGGCTCGGTGGCTCAGCCTGTAATCCCGCGCCTTGGGAGGCTGAGGTGAATGGATTGTCTGAGCCCGTGGGTTCGAGACCCGCCTGGGCAACTTGGGGAGACCTCATCTCTACAAGAAATAAAAAATTAGCCGGGTGTGGTTGCGCGCACCTACAGGCACACTGCACTCCAGTCTGGGTGACAGAGTGAGACTCCAACTCAAAAAAAAAAAAAAAATTAGCCGGATGTGGTAGCACGTGCCTGTAATTCCGGCTACTCGGAAGGCTGAGGCAGAAGGATAGCCAGAGCCCAGCAGGTCGAGGCTGCGGTGGCAGGGAGTGGCCACTGCACTCCAGTCTGGGTGACAGAGTGAGATCCAACTAAAAAAAAAAAAAATACCAGCAGTCATTTACTTTTTTATCGTTCTGGAGGTTGAGAAGTCCAAGATCAAGGTGATGGTAAGGTAAGTTTCATCCTGAAACCTCTTTTGTTGGCTTGTAGGCAGTGTCCCACCTTCATGAGTGTTCACCCGGCCTTTTCTTGGTGTGTGTGCACAGAGATAGAGTTCTATGGCATCTCTTCTTATAAGAACACTTATCCTGTCAGATCAGGGCCTCACTTTTCTGACCTCACTTAACCTTAACTAATTCTTCAGAAACCTCACCTCATAATATAGCCATATTAAGAGTTAGGACTTCAGTATGTGAATTTTGTGAGGACACAAACAGAAGGCCCCTAATTAGAATGAGCTTTCCCAGGAACTTACAAATAATATTTGAGAATACACACAGAAAACTTAGAAATATGATTTGACTATTTTATAATATGTAGTGTTTGCTTTTAATAATAAAGTGATATGGTTTTAATCAATAGAACGCCAGGGAGGAGAAAAAAGTTCATCCAGGTTGGGCTACTTTTCTTACAAAAAGCATCTGGCATAGTAGGGACTTGGCTAATACTTCTTGTAGAACAAAGGGCAGCAGAAGGATCAAGTGTTAGTAGTCAAATCTTTGGTTGGGGAGGAAGCAAGAGAAGTAGAGTTCATGAGCTGAAAGAAAGCTCTGTAGTTAATGATATTATTAGACCAACTACATTCTTCTAACTCACACAATCACAAGTTTATTTGGATTTCTTATGAAACACACAGTGAAAGGGCTAAGTTGGTAATTATTTACAATCTGGATATTACTACCTTTACAGGAACATTTGGAAATTGAATTGTCACAATAACTCCAGAGTACTGCTTACATGCTTGATGTCCACAATGCTAGGGACATTCTCGTAGATTGAAAAAATATCTCATCCAAATGTCAATAAATTTAGTTTAAATTATCTAAGGCCTTGAACACCAATATCTAGCAATTTATTTATTTATTCATTCACTCATTCATACATTTACCATTTGTTAAATTCCTACTTATAATAGAAAAGCTGAGGTGAACCAATACAGGTAAGACATGGAACTTGCCCTTAAAGAATTAACAATCTATAGAGGCATATGCACAGCTAAATATGATGTTTTATGATGCATTCTTTAGTAGTTGTATAAATAGAACAATGAGTCAGTGATTGATTCAAACTGGATGAGAATAGAAAGGAGAGCATCAAAGAAAACCTACTAGACCAGAGATGGAAACATAATTGGGCTGAGGTTTTTAGAATACCAGCAAGTTACCATTGTAGAAGTAAGGGAGAAGTCCATTCAGGCAGAAGGAGTAATAGCAAAGGCATGAAGGTGTGGGAGTATATGATGTCTGCGTGTCACATAGCATAGGATACAATAGATAATTTTGGCAGGTGAGATCGGAAAGGCAGGTTGGGACCAGATTGTGAAATACTTGCAAGTCATTCTAAGAAGCTTGGATTTCAGTCTGTAGAAAAGGGAAGCTTATCAAAGGATTTGATTTAGGGACTTGACATAGTTATGAATTTCAGGGAAAGGAATAAAGGAATAATTGAGAAGTGTTGCACTGGTGTACAGGAGAGGTGAGGAAAGGATAGTCAAACAAGTATTTCAGAACTAGAATCAATACACTCCTTGCACTTTGGGGAAGTTCATTAAAAAATGGTTGGGGTGGTTTTTCTAGTTTTCTGTGACACCAGTTAAAAGTGAAATTTGGTGATACAAATGTCTCCAATAAATTTATGGACATAGATATGTCAAAGAACAGAAAAGAAACAGAAGGCAATTTATTATTATAATAAAAACTTCATGGTCTTATGTTAATTATAAATAAGGCTATGTTTACTATCAGCTTCAAGTTCACCCATTTCCTTGAGGGACTGTTTGGGTCAAACAAGCTGCTGTGTTCCAAAGGACTTTAGATATAATGTCTCTCTCAAAGTGAGGAGTTTCCAACATGGTATCTTTCTACCAATTTAGCCATCAACTGAGTTGTTATGTTTTCCTCTGATCTTCAGGACTCAGTCCATTTGTTCAATAATCCTTTAGCCTGCAGAATATGGATGGGATGTATGCTTTAAAATGTGGTACTTATGTCCCCACAAATCTTAATTGATGGATTAAAATATCAATCTTTGTCCAGAGATAAAATTACCCTTTTTTCCTCTTTCAATGCACTACTGTTTACTTGAATATTTGGTAAAAGAAATTAGATGGGGTTCTATCATTGGCTCTGTGCTCACTAACTTCCAAGAATGATGACCAGATTCTTAAAATATGTTCACGTTGTGCCATTGTTTTTGTTAAGCCCTGGCCCAGTCATGTGGCTCTTTGATCTCTGACTGGGCTATGTTTTCCTAAGCTTTGGCCCCCTCCCCTATCTTGGGGAGCTGAATCTCCTCTCTCTCTCTCTTTTCTTTCTTTCTAGTCTATTTTCTAAACAAACTATATTTTCCAATCAAAAAATATATATACATATGTATGTATATATATGTTAAAGTTATTCAAGATGCTGCCCTTTTAGGATGAGCTAAATTGCATCTAGGCAAAAGATTTCCTGGCTGGTTGGATTATGGTTTCTGGCAATAAATATTGTTGGCAGTAGTAAGGTTTGTTCCTCCTGTTTCTGTTTTGATTCCTTGTTGCTTTTATACTGTCAGAAAGGAACTCAGTGGGAGTCACACATATTTGGTATTTTATTATGGTATTTTCATAATTGTAATATAATCTATATGCGATCTATAATCTTTCCATATAAACTGTTTTAGCAAACTTTTGTGGATCTTCCTGCAATAATCATTGTGGTGTTTGCCTAATGATTTTTGTATTTCCTTATCCCTTCTATATAGATGAATTGGACTTTTTCTCTTAAAAGAATTGCCTTCTCCCCTCCATTTATTTGTTTGCCTGGTTACTTATGCATGTCAACACAGACTCATGGACATTTGTTTTATTCTGTTGGTTATAGTTCAATACTCTAACTTATTTTGCAGCATATATTATTCCAGATTTAGCCACTGGAAACTCCTTCAGTTTGCCTCCTTGTCCTTTCAACATGACCCATTCTTTTTTAAACACTCCTGATACCAAAAAAAAAAAAATGTTCTAGGATTTTCTTGTATTTTCCCTAGTCCTTGAAATCAAGCTTTTCTTCAGAGATCTGGGTACAACTATTTAAATACAATGCACTTGTTATTAAAGAGGAAAATAAACATGTAAGACACAAATCAATTGCAGTCATATAGCTACATTTAGTATCTAAACTGATAATGCAGAGGAGGTTCAAATTCAGTACTTTCCCATTAAGAAAGAGGGACAAATAATTTTATTAATAGTATAGTCTGTAATTCACATCCATGTTTGGACCTCCTTCAACCTTAAAGTATCTCTCTTACCTACCCAAGTAACTCACATGCATAAAACACTCAGATTCCTCAAATACTTATCTAGTTCAAGATTACAAGACAGTAAGCAATCTTTACAATGATTTATCGATAATTTACCATGTTGTAAAAATTGTGTTAGGTGTTTTGTATATAGTGGCTTACATAATCTTTACAATATCCCAGTAAGAGATCTACTGTTACTACTTTTCCTATTTTTTTAAGCAATCTACAGACACAAAGATTGAAGATAAATTTTTCCAAGGTAACAAAGCTAGTAGCTAGGAGAGCTGGGATTTGAACTCAGGGTCTCTTATTCTAGTGTCTTTGCTCTTAACAACCAAGCAATATTTTGTTGTTGTTGTTTAACATCCATATCATATATTTATATATCATATTTATAATGCATATAGAAAGTTATGAAGTGTTATATTTGAAAATTTTTTCAGTAGTGGGATTTTTAAATGATTTTAATTGAATTTTTTTACTTTGTATTTTGAAATAATTTTGTACTTACAGAAAAATTGCAAAAAGACTACATGGACTTATATATCCTTCACCCACCATGCTTTTCCTATCTTACATAATCTGACTACAATTTTGAAACCAGAAAATTAATATTGGGGCATACTATTAGCTAAACTACAGACCTTACTCAAATTTCATCAGTTTTGTCATTAATGTTTTCTTTCTGCTCCAAAATCCAAACCAGGATTCCACATTGCTCTAATTTGTTATATCTTCTTGGTTTCCAGCAATCTATGACAATTCCCAGACTTTCCTTGTGTTTCATAACTTTCCTTGTGTTTCATAACTGACTACTGGTCAGTTTTTCTTCAGAATGTTTGTCAATCTGAGTTTAGCTAATTACCTCATATCTTTTCACAATTAGGCTGTGCTATTGCATTTTTGGCAAAAATACCACGGACCTGGTATTATCTGTATCATATTATATCATACCTGATGTTGATCTATCTTAATTACAGTATTTATAGTAATACTGATAATTTTGTAAACTGATATTTGCTAAATTTCTCCACTCTTTTCTCTTTGTACCTAATAAATATACTGGGTAATATTTTTTAAGACTTATGCAAATATCCTGTGTCTCCTCAAATTTTCACCTGCTTTATTAGCAACATTTTATGGATCTTCCTGCAATGATCGCTATGGTGCTTACCTAAAAATTTTTGTATTTTCTTTATCCCTTCTACATAGATGAACTGGAATTTTTCTCTTAAAAGAGCTGCCTCCTCTCTTCCATTTATTTCCTTGCCTGATTACTTATGTATGTCAACATAGACTCGTGGAAATTTGTTTTATTCTGTTGGTTATAATCCAAAACTCTCACTTAATTTTGTAGCATATGTTGTTCCAGATTTGGCCGCTGGAAGCTCCTTCAGTTTGATTTCTGTGTCCTTTCAACATGACCCAGTCTTTTTCAATCACTTCTCATATAAAAAGATGTTCTAGCATCTCTTGTCTTTTCCTTAGCCCTTGGAGTCAAGCATTTCTCCGGAGACCTGGGTAATCAGAAGCCACAGGATGTTAGGTGTGCACATTGCTACTAGGGCTCTCCTACCTCTAGGTCTTCTTTAGTGAACAGGGTTAGAAAACATATGTATGTATAGTAACCCAAATATACTTACTATATTTATCTCTGTATCTATCTATCTATATTAAGAACGATGAATTCATACTAATACAGTCAATATCCATCCAGCACCACAGGGTTCATTCTAATCTTTTCCTGTTTCATATTTGTAACATTTTTTTCCAACTGCAAACCTGGATCTCATTACCTACAACATATTTTACTTGTTTATGCTATCCTGGTATATACAAAAAGCAGTTTCAGAATTGCTAACCCAGATCACTACAAGAAAAAAGTGTACAAACTAGAATACGGTATTCATATATAGTGTTTTTGTTTGTTTGGTCTTCAGCCTTATTGATACTGCTTCCCAAAATGTCTTTGGTTAGTTCTTTTAAAGCATTAAAGTTATATCTGATACAGGGTTCTGGCAAAGTTTTTATCTTTACCACATTAGTAATAATTATGCTCAGTTGCCTTTTTCTGGGGATTCTAGACAAAGTCTCAAGACTGCTTTGTTTCCCCAGCGGAGATCCTTCTCCTTCCCAGCTCTCCCATGTCGCACATGCTTATCCCTCTTTACCAGTGCTGAAAATGGTCATAGAACTTCATATCTTGGAAAATGTTCAGCACCTTCTAGAATAACCAAACGATAAATCAAGGTAGTATAATCATGGATATATTTTTTAAAAGAAATCAAAAGTCAACAAGATCTTTTGTGTTCGCTTTGGCCTAGCAAAGAAGATGGGGAACTTTCCATAAACTGAGGATTTAATTTGCCACAATGATGAATAAACTGAGGCATTCATTACAGCAATACAATAGAATAGTTCTAGACTTTCTTTCGCTTAGCTTTTAATTTTTTTATTTTGAAGATGTAGGGTACAATTCAAGGTTAAGTATACAAATGTTCATCATGTAGGTTCCCAGGCAGATTCCCACTACTGCCAATCCCACTTCCCCACTCTTTCCTGGCAGTTTCCCACTACCGTCAATCTTTTTCTTACAGTATTACAATAATTGCTCAAGGTCCACTTATGAGTGAAACTATGTGATACTCAGTTCTTTGTTTCTATGAAAGATCACTCAGTATTATAGACTCTAATCCATCCAGGTTGCTATAAAGTTCATCATTTTTTTCTTCTTTATGATTGTGTAATATTCCATCATGTATATGTAACACAATTTTTTATCCAGTCCTCTTTTGATGGGCAGCACAGTTGGTTCCATGTTCTTGCTACTGTGAACAATGCTGCAATAAACGTATGTGTGCAGGTATCTTTTTTATAGAATGATTTGAGTTCTTCTGGGTATATTCCAGATTGCAGAGTCGTACGGAAGGTCGATTTTTAGATATTTTGGGAATCACCACACTGTTTTTCACAGAGGTTGTACTAGTTTACACTCCCACCAACAGTGTAGAAGTGTTCCCTTTTCACCACATCCTCTCCAGCATCTGTTGTTTTTTGAGTTATTGGTGATAGCCATCCTGACTGGAGTTAGGGGGTATCTTAGTGTAGTTTTAATTTGCATTTCTTTGATGACTAGTGAGGTTGAGCATTTTTTCATGTATCTGTTGGCTGCTCGTATGTCTTCTTTTGAGAAGTGTCTATTTATATCTTTTGCCCACTTTGTAATGGGGTTGTTGGTTTTTTTCTTTTCTGCACATTTGAGTTCCTTGTAGATCTTAGATGTTAGGCCTTTGTCAGACATACAGTTGGCAAATATTTTTCCCAGTCTGTGGGCTGTCTCCTCATTCCCTTCACAGCTTCTTTGGCTTTGCAGAAGCTTGTGAGTGTGATGAGGTCCCACTTATCTATCTTATCTTTTATGGTATGGGCAATGTGATTTTCATCAGGAATTGGTTGCCAGTTCCAATTTCCTTAAGGGTGTCTCCTGCATTTTCTAAGGTTCTTATAGTTTGAGGTTTTACATTTAGGTCTTTGATCCTATTTAGAGTTGATTTTTATGTATGGTGATAGGTAGGGATCTTGTTTTAATCTTCTGCATGTGATCAGCAAATTTTCCCTACACTGTTTACTGAATAGGTTCTCCTCTTCCCAGTCATTGGTGGTGGGGGTTTTGTCAAAGATGAGTTGGTTGAGAAATTGAGGTTTTGCTTCTGGAATCTGTATCCTGTCCCATTGGTCTATATACCTATTCTTGTACCAATACCAGGCTATTTTGATTGTTGTAGCTTTACCATAGAGTTTAAAGTCTGGGAGTTAGTTCTAAACTTTTAACTCAAAACTCTCATTTCCAAATAAAAGCAACGGCTCATAAATTAATGTCAAAATAATAGTGACAGTCTTTCTTCAAAGTAATTGGTAACTGATAATGGCAATTAAATTTCACAAGACAAACTTGGATATTCTGGTCAGGAAACCATCAATATAGAGAGGCCTATCATGTTTTAATAATAACTCATTTGCTACTTACATGCTCCCTGTTTCTCCTAATGCCTGACCATGTGGAGTCCCAGCATTTACTATGTCCAGTTTCAGCCCATGGACCATGAATAACTGGTAACTATCCTCCTAGCATAGAATACAAAGTTTGGTCTCCAGGCACTTTCTGAATCTAAGAGCAGGGACCTGTCTGTGTTTTCAATCTGTCTCAATTTCATTTGCATTTCAATTTTATCCCATTGCATTCCTGGAAATCAGGTTAAAAGCACTCTCATTTTGCCTTAGCTGTCTTAGGCTTTATTTCTTACTTATTACCCAAATAAATCAGATATGTGCCTAATAATATGTCACAGAAGCAAAGATATAACAACAATAAACCCTTTATCAAAATATGCTTGTCCAATTACATCCTAAGATCTAAAAAATGGCCTTAAGTGTATGTCATATGATGTTTATCACATAAGCCATAGTGTATTGAAAATTGCACATATAAAATGAAGGCCAGGTGCAGTGGATCAAGCTTGTAATTCCAGCACTTTGGGAGGCCGAGGTGAGAGGACTGACTGAGCTCAGGAGTTCAAGACCATCCTGGGCAACTTGGTGAGACCTCGTCTCTACAATAAATAAAAAAATAAGCCAGGCATCGTAGTGTGCACCTGTAGTCCCAGCTACTTGGAAGGCTGAGGCAGAAGGATAGCCTGAGCCAGCAGGTGGAGGCTGCGGTGGCCATGAGCGTGCCACTGTACTCCAGCCTGGGCAACAGAGTGACACTCCAACTCAAAAAATAAAAAATAAAAATAAATGAAAATGAAAACTCCAATATTACTATCAAAGAGGAATAAAAGTAAATAAATATATTGACTTTAACATTAGTCACATTTATGATCTTAGTTGATTTGAAGATCTGAAATGAGAAGAAAAGTGAATGGGGAATGATTTGGATTGTTCACTTTAGTTTAAATTTTTTTCAGAAAATATGAAGTTTCTGTTTGATTTATATCCTCTTCCCTTTCTTCATCTTTATCATTTCTATCTCTACCTCTGTCGCCTCTATCTCCATCTCTATCTTGATCATGTTTATTTCTCCCCATATAGCAAACCAAGGCAATATAAATCTCTTGTACTGATTTATTTTCCTAGGGGAAAATTGCGGTTGAAATGTAGTGTTCATTCAATGCTAAAGAAAGTCTTTATATCAGATTTTGAGTTTTGAATGTCTAACTTCACTATCCAAGAAAAACAAAGAGAAATAAAATGAAAATGATATTAATCAATAGAATGTGCTGCTTAAAACTTTTTATATCAAACTGTCTACTAGGATCAAGGTGCTATTCAAATATTTTCTATTTGATATAATTATAGAAGCATAATATTTCAATAGAATATTTGAAAACTGATAGAGTCCTATAAAAATATGCCCAGTTATTTCATATTGACTCATTGTCTTATATTGGGAGTGAATAACTAACCCAAAGTCATATATGTGTGGTCATTAAACAAATGATATCAAAATATTAAATATAAAGACATTACATATTCAGGGTTCCCTAAAATAAATATATCCCTTGTTAATTATTCCTTTATACAATCTTAAATGAAGATATAATGCATATAGAATGCACATAGTGCACAATTTTTGTAAAGTGTTTAATCCAGTGGGTTTTCACAGATTCATAAAGTTCTGTTGCCATCACTACTAATTGCAGAATGTTTTCATTATCCCAAAAAGAAGCTCCGTTCCATTAGCAATCACTCTCTATTCTCCTCTGACAACCACTAGTTTACTTTCTGTCCCTACAGATGTGCCTATTCTGGATATTTCACATAAATGGAATCTTATCATATGTGGCTTTTTGTGTCTGACTTCTTACACTTAGGTACATGTTTTCAAAGTTTATCCGTGATGCAGTATATGCCAGTAGTTAATTACTTTTTATGGCTAAATAATATTCCATTGCATGGATATACAACATTTTATTTTTCTGTTCATTAATTGATGAACATTTTGTTGTTTATACTTTTGTTTATTTTTTGTTTATATGTTTATATTTTTGTTTATTATGAATAATGCTGCTATGAGCATTAGTGCATAAGTTTTGTTTAAATATATGCTCAATTTTATTGGGTACATACCAAGGAATGGAATTATTGTATCATATGGAAGCTCGATGTTTAACTTCTTGAGAAACTAACTGTCAAACTGTTTTCCAAAATGGCTGCACCATTTTACAATCTCATCAACTTTTTTATTCCAGTCATCCCAGTGAGTATGAAGTAGTATCTTAGTGTGGTTAAGATTTGTGTTTTTCTAATGACTGACGTTGAGCATCTTTTCATGTGCTTATTTGGAGAAGTGTCTGTTAAATTCCTTTGCTCCTTTTTAAAGTTATTTGTATTTTTGTTGTTGAGTTATACAGGTTCTTTATTCTAGACACTAATACTTGAACAGATATATGCTTGCAAATATATTTTCCACCTCTGTAAGTAGTCTTTTTACTTTTTTGATAGTATTCTTTGAAATATAAAAATTTTCTAATTTTTATTAACTCCAATTTATCTTTTTTTTTTTTTTTTTGAGTTGGAGTCTCACTGTGTCCCCCAGACTGGAGTACAGTGGCCGTTCCCGGCCACTGCAGCCTCGACCTGCTGGGCTCCGGAATTCCGCCTCAGCCTTCCAAGTAGCCAGAATTATAGGCGCGTGCTACCACGCCCGGCTGATTTTTTGATTTATTGTAGAGCTGAGGTCTCGCTGCCCAGGCGGGTCTCGAACCCGCGGGCTCAGGCAATCCACTCACCTCAGCCTCCCAAAGGCGCGGGATTACAGGCTGAGTCACCGAGCCCGGCTCCAATTTATCTTTTTTAAATTTTGGTTTCTTGTGTCAAATCTAAGAAATTGTTGCCTAATTCCGGGTTACAAAGATTTATACCTATATTTTCTTCGAAGAGTTTTATAGTTTCAGGTCTTACATGTAGTTCTTCTATCCATTTGAAGTTGAATTTTGAATATGTTGTAATGTAGGGGTCCAGCTGTATTCTTTTTCATGTGGATACCCAGTTTTTTACATTTGTGGAAGAGATTATTTTCCCAGTTGAATCGTCTTGGTGCTTACTAGTCATATTACATGGCTGCATTGAACCTTGTCACTACCACATACTGCTGAAGTACTTTCCTCTCTCTATCACTGTTTACTTTCTTCTTTGTCCTCTGCATTTGGATACAACCACAATCAGAAGTCATTCTGGCAATTACTAAGGATGTTTAAAAAGCTACTTTCATTCAATGTCCTATTTCTCTTCTCTCCTCAGTATTTGTTGATCAAAGGCAATTGTCAGGAGACTGGAACAAAGAAAGTGAAGAATGTCTGAACTGAAATGTACTCAACTTCTGTTTGAGGCCTCTGTTTGCCTCTGATTCTACACAGAATTATTGATTTCCAAACACTATTCTGTAAAAATGAAATTATTTTAAATATATTAATGACCCAAGAATATATGATCACCAAAAAAATGTGCAAAATGTTGATAGTAGCTTTTTAGGGAAAAAAAGAGTGTTATATTTTTTAGTTTGTCATTCTGTTCTCAGAGTAAATATAGTTGGCCTTTGAACAACACAGGTTTTAACTGTGCAGGTCCATTTATATACAGATATTTTTCAACCAAGCATGGATCAAAAATACAATATTTCCAAGATGTGAAATACAGAGAGCTGACATTTTGTATATTCAGATTTTGAAGGACCTACTGCAGGGCTTGAGTATGGCAGATTTGGGGCTTGGGGATCTGAAGACCGTGGATTCACTGTTTTCAGGAAAATGTACTTGGAGCTGGTGAGAAAAAAGTTTTATGTTGTATAGTTTGTGGTTTAATTCTCAGAATAGTTTTCAAAAATAAGTACTTAGAACAGGTAAGGAAATATGAATTATATTAGTGTCAAAAGTAGCACAAAATTCAGAGTGGGTTTAGAAACAACTATAATAATGTAAGACAAAACTTGACACTTCAAGTGAGTCACTAAAAAATAAAAAATTAGCAAATTATATATAACCTAGTGAGTATTATTATTATTATTACTTGCTTGAGTAAATTCTAGCTTGTCAATTATCATAGAACTTAGTTAATAATTGTGTAAATGCTGCTTATGGCTTTAAAATATTGACAACTGATTGAATCGACCTTTTATGTACAATCTAAGATATTCGTTTTCACTTAATCTAGAAGTTGTATTAACTGATTAAAAAAAACTATGTTGACAAAGAGATACTATTATACACCCTCAGAAATAGCTAATAGTTTAAAAATTGACAATACCAAATGTCAATGAGGATGTGGGGCAACTAGAACTTTGATACATTACTAGAAGAAGGATAAAAGTGCAACCACTTGGAATACTGGCATTATAAATTAGAGTTACTCATACCTATTCCATGACTCAATAGTAATTACTTAACATGACCACCAAAAAAAAAATGTACAAAATTATTGATAACTGCTGGAAAAAATACCCAAATGTCTAGTGTCAAGAAAGCAGGTAAATAAATTGTATGTGCTTATAAGATGGAATACTGTGCAATAATATAGAACAGACTGCTGATATATGCCACCACAAAGATTGCTCTCCCAGATATTATGATTAACAAAAGAAATCAGAGACAAAATTGTACATATTATGATTCTATTTATATGAAGCTCAAGACCACACAAAACTAACCTGTGGTGTTAGAAATCAGAGTAGTGATTACTTTTTGGAAAAAGATGGGAAAGCGGAATGAGAAAACCTCTGTAATATGAGAACATTCTATGTCTTGAGCTATTCTATGTCTTGGTTACACAGGGGTATATATAGTGTTAAATCAAACTAAAATTGGCCCAAGGAGGCCTCCGTAGGAGTTCCTAACTGCAATCTAACACAGTAAGTAAACAAATGAACCCTAGCTTAAGAACCAATAGGTGAGTCTCAGTCAATCACAGGTGGCCAACTGTTCTAACCATGTTTAAATAAGATAGTGGCAGGTTTAACCAACCAGGATGACTTTGGAACTCACTTCCATTTTCTGCATGTCACTTCCTTTTCTCTAGCTATAAATATAACTGCACAGGTGGTCAAATGGGGCAGTCTGAAACATTTTTTATTTGAACCGCTGCCTGTTTCTAGAATTGCAAATAAAAACCAATTAAGAGTTGCAAAACTAGATTTGTTGTACTTTTGTCTTTTAACAATAAAAAAATGAATCAATCTGTGCATTTGCAGTTAGTGCACTTTATGTACTTGACTCATATGTATGATAGAATTTAATATATTTTTTCAGATGTGATGGGGAGAGTGCCTGAGAAAAATAGAAAGAATTTTCAGATCTTGTTCAAAATGAAGCAAAGAGCTAAATTTCATTCACCTATAACCAAAAAAGAATGAAGAATTCAGTGCTAAGTAACTGGAGTACAGTCACAGAGCTGGACAGAAAAGAGAGGTAATTAAAATGTCAGCTATTTTGTCCTCTCCTGTTGCTCACTTGAGTTCACCATTCCTACTATTTCAACTCGAAGAAATAAAATGGCAAACAAGGATTATTTTCCACAGAAACAACTGAGATTTTAGTTGAAATCAGGGGATGCAGGAAAAAAAATACATCCTAATCTTTCTAGAACTTTTTGTTGTTGTTGTTGTTCTATAAATTTACTTAGCATCCAAAGAATAAATCAATATTCAAGCTCAGTCACACTAAACTAAATCATATGTTAATTCAGTTATATATGAATGGCTTCTACATAATCCCTAGGCAGTGACCTTGTCAAAATCTTTGCTCAGTAAAATTCCTGGGACACTGCAGACATTCAGTTGATAGTGTATGTCATAATTAATATCATAATAGCAATAACACACAAGGAGAATACATACCTTTTGCAGTTTGCAAAAATGCTGGGCTTCAGGCAGCATAGAGTTTTAATTCAGAATCAATAATATAAAGAGAGATAAGAAGGTAGCAAGAGCAATTGAATTCACAGACTCAGTCTAAACTGTAGAAAAACAACACTTATTAGGCAAGCTCTCCTATAGGAGACAGCTACAATAAACAGGATATTTTGAGTTCCTAATGCATTTATTTTACATGGTGAAGCTGCTACAAAAAACCAAACCTTTCATTGAAAGTGAGAAATAGTGAAAGTGTGTGTGTGTGTGTGTGTGTGTGTGTGTGTGTGTAAGTATATGTCCATGTGTATATTTGAAAGTGTTCAAAAAATGTTCATGTCAGGGTAAGAGAGGAAGAAATGGTAATAAAATACTTTGTGATTGAACAATATTATTTATCTAATTAATGAAATGAGTTATTCCTTACTCCCACTCAGGAGAAACTGCTGATATAATAAGGATTAATAAGCATCCCCGAAAAGTGCAAAGTTGTTTTTTATCTATCTGTCTGTCTGTCTATCTATCTATCTATCTATCTATTTAATTTCGCCTTGGAGAGCAGCCAGCATCTACTCTCCAATACTCAAGTTAGGAGCATCAAACTTAGCCAGGAAAAGAAAAAACCCTGCCTGCCTTCCACAGAAACCCTGTCAAAAAGCTCCAGAGCAAGGAGGATTGACCCCAAATCTAGGTTTTCTGTTGAAAAACTCCTTTTGCAATACCTAGTCAGTGATGCCCAAAATTTGATCTCTGAACGGCAATATCAGTGTCACCTGAGAACTAGTTAGAAAGGTAAATTCTCCTGTTCTACCTCAGGCCTACTGATTCATCAACAACCCTGAGGGTGGGGCCAGGCAATCTAGGTTTTTACAAGCCCTCCAGATGGCTCCGAGGCAGGTTAAAGTTTGTTATTTCACATAGGTTCCACAGTCTCTTCTACCCATCTCCACAAAAACAAATGACCTTGGTCTCATATAGCTGCTTTTAAGTCTTTTCGTGCTCCATTTTTATTTTAAGATAATTATTCTTCGTGATGGAGTCATATTTACCACTTGCCACTTTAGACCACATTATTCAAGCAGAATATACTGTCCTGACAGGGTCATTAAAATACAAGGAACGTGTTGTCTACTCAAAAGTCTTGCAGGTATCTATTAAATTGTATTAGGGACATCACAAATCACAACTGACCTTCTGCAACCCAATCCTAAGTATCACTTTCCAAAACATTCCACAACACAAACATCTTGATCATCATACAGAGTTCTATGTCGTCGGTGAATTTCCATTTAAGACTTTTGTAGAAGAGGCTCTGTGGCAAGAAAAATGGAAAATGATAAAAAATGCAAGAAGTAATTAATGTGTGATATAGCCGAGTCAACACTTTTAAGAAGCTGATGTTACTTTTTCCCATCTACCCACTGGGGATAAATAACCTGAGGGCTATAGGCCTGGAGCAGCGGTTCTCACATTTTACCATGCATCAAAATCACCAGAAGGGCTTTTTAAAATGCCATCTTCTGGACCTTACCCACAAAATTTCTAATTCAGTGGGTATGGGGTAGGGCCTGAGAATGTGTATGTCTAATAGAAAACTAGGTGATGGTGATGTTACTGGTTCTGGGATCACACTAGGAGAACTACTGGCCTGAACCATTGGCCCAGAGGATGGTGAAGCCAACAGAAGGAACCTACTTCCTGGAGTGACCATATAATCTAGATAATCAACAACACTACCAAATTCAATTTATATATGAGCAAGAAATAAACTCCTACTGGTTTTGAACAAGTGTGCTATTGAGGGTTTATTTCTTACCATCCTTTATTCTATTCTTAATAACAAAATTCCCTAGAAAAATAGCTTTTGATATCTCTTAAATCTTATATAAAAATACATTTATACTATTATCTAGTATGAAATAATAAAGACACTAAACCAACAGAAACAAAACACTAAAGGCAAAAATGACATTTTATACATCTTAAAATAGAAATAATCTCTATTTTAAAATATTTTTGTTGTAGATTTTTTTCAGTGCTTATCTTTTCCAGTGTTTCAACAAAATATTTATAAGCTAATTTTCTTAGTGCAATAAGACATTCTGTCTAATTTTCCACGATTTAGTGTCTTTTTATGAGACCACCAGGATAATGCTGTATCATATTTATCTTTACTTTCTTAGTGCCTAACACCATGTTTGGCACATGATTGAGATTCAAAATAAAATTTTTAAGAGATAAACAACAACAAAAGTAAAGTATGAGATTACAAACAAGTAAATAATTTTTAAAAACCAACCTTGGTTTTGTTGACCTCCAGAGCTTAGGTTTCATTAAGTCCCAAAGACGCATTCAACAAGTATTTCTTTAACACATTTCAGGAACTGTTCTGATGATGAGTTAAAAACAGTGAAGAGAGAATCAAGGTCTCTACTCTCAAAGAGTTTACTTTCTTATGGGCATAAGTAAGTAAAGATTTTTAAATGCAATGCAATCAAATGGAAACAAAACAAGTATCAGTGAGTGGTAGATTCATTCCGAAAACTTAAATAGGGTGCTGTTATCTAAGATATCCCACATATATAAAAGAACTGGGCAATCTTTAATTGGCATAAAAATGGAAAAATCTCTATTGCACTGGCAATACTTAATAGGTCTCTGTGCCAATAGTTTTATTTTGCCCATGGTTTAGTTTGATATACCATGTCAGTACATAGCAGACACGCTGTCTTGGCTTTGTCAACCTGTAGTACATGTTCTAACCTTCCTATACTTGTGGAGATAAAGGAATAGGGTTTTAAGTCGCCTTAACTTGGTCAGAGCTTTTGTTGACTCTTAGAAGCCTGCATAGTAAAATCATTACTTCTGTTTTGTCATCTGCTATATCTCCCCTTCTCCCATTATCAGTTTATTTTAAAAATACTCTGACCAGCATAATGCTTGATTCAGAATAATGTATGAGCTAAAAGCCTCATCTTTGGGGTCAAGTAGACTTGGCTTAAGTCACTTGGTTAGCGATAGATCATTGGGTAAATCTATGTTCTCTATGAATATTTCTTTATTTGTTAAATGAGATAATACTAGTGACTATTTTGTAGGATTTGAGGGAAGATTCCAGGAAACAATTACATGCAAAACAGTTACATTATAAAAAGTCACTGAAGTTATGCACTTCCAGTGAGGACAAAGAGAATTTCCTTTTGGAGTGAGAAAGTAAGGCAGTAATAGAAAAAATATATATGTTACGACCATAGTAATAAAACCATTCTGGATTTGAGAGGTTTAAGATGTGGTGAGTTAATTCCTCAACCAACTCATCTTTGACAAAGCCTCTGCCAACAACCAATGGGGAGAGGAGAACGTATACAGTAAATGGTGCCAGGAAAACTGACTGCATGCAGAAGACTGAAACAAGATCCCTATCTATCACCATAACAAAAATCAACTCTAATTGGATCAAAGACCTAAATATAAAGCTGCAAACTATAAGAATACTAGAAGAAAATGTAGGAAACACTCTTACAGAAATTGGAATAGGCAACCAAGTCCTGATCAACTCTCCAAAAGTAAATGCCATAAAAGATAAGATAGACAATGGGGACCTCATCAAACTGAAAAGCTTCTGCAACGCAAAAGAAACTATCAAGAGAGTGGGGAATCAGCCCACAGAATGGAAAAAAATATTTGCCAATTGTTTATCAGACAAAGGTCTAACATCTATGATCTATAAGAAACTCAAACATGCCAAAAGGAAAAAACCAAAAGACTCTACTAAAAAATGGGCAATAGACACTTCTCAGAAGAAGACGTATAAGCAGCCAACAAATACATGAAAAAATGCTCAGCCTCGCTAATCATCAAAGAAATGCAAACTAAAACCATACTAAGATACCACTTAACTCCAGTCAGGATGGCCATCATCAATAACTCAAAAAACAACAGATGCTGGAGAGGGTATTGGGATTACATTTTTGGTGGGAATGTAAACTAGTACAACCTCTGGGGAAAACAGTGTGTCAATTTCTAAAAATTCTGAAAATTGACCTTCCATATGACCCAGCAATCCCCCATCTGGTAATATACCCAGAGGAACTCAAATCACTCTATAATAAAGATAACTGCACATGCATGTTTATTGCAGCATTATTCATTATAGCAAAAACATGGAATGAACTGTGCTGCCCATCGAAAGTGGATTGGATAAAGAATGTGGCACATTTATGTGATGGAATATTATGCAGCCATAAAGGAAAACAAAATTATGAACTTTGCAGCAAACTGGATGGAATTAGAGTCTATAATACTAAGTGATTTATCACAGAAACAAATATCTGAGTACCACATGTATTCACTCAAAAGTGAACCTTGAACATTTATCATAATACCATAAGAAAGGGATTGGCAATAGTGGGACACTGCCAGGGGAGGGGGAAGGGATGCATAACATCAATAAGAGTACCCAGACTTTACCTGTACAATGACCACATGAGTACCTAACCTTCATTTGTACCTCACATTTTTAAAATAAATTAATTTTAAAAAAAGATGTGGTGAGTTGTTGAAATTAAAATTGAATGGAGGAGTGGAGAAAACTCAAGTAATTTTGAGTTCAGGTGCTAGATGATGACTACCACAAGGGTGATGATAGGCATCAAGTTCTAAAGTTATTCAGAATGTATAAATGTGACATCAACAAATGAGTCTCAGAGAATAAGTGTTCTTCAGTTAGAGTTCTCCTTTGTATAGGATCCAGTTTTTTTTCTTTGTGATGCTCATCTAATTTGTAATTAATTAGTATATTGACATTAATTTCCACCTCCCTACAATATATTGAGTTTCTTGAATGTTGGCACCAAGTGGAGCTTATTCCAAAGTCGTTGTATTTCCTTAAAGAATACAGAAATGGATGGATGAATGGATGGACTGGTAGATAAATGAATAAATTATAGTACTAAAATAAGTGTGGCATCAAGATCAAAAGAAGAGAGTCTTCAGAACAAAGTCAATAGTATGACTACTTGCAAAACAAAATTATACCTAATAATCCAGGATTTCTTAGTGATGAGTAACTCATTCTCTATTTTCCTGTTTATTCTCTACCTCTTCCTTCCCAGATTAATAAACATGTTTATAAACTTGCTTGATAATTAACAACTAGAGTAAGTGCCCTTATAGAATCACCAAGAATATTTCTAGAACTTCTCAGAATTTAGCACTGTGATAATACAAGAAGGGACCAAAAAAACAATCTATATATTAAAAATTGTGTATTTATTGTGTTTAAACTTCAGTCGCCATCAAACTCTCCATTTGACACAATACATCTATCAAGACGATTTTTCTGTTGCTCATAACAGTTTTTCGGACTAGTCAATTTGGATGCCTTTTAGTGCATCTGCCATTTTCTGTTTTACCTCTTCCACATCAGCAAAATGCTTCCCTTTGAGGACTTTTTTCACCCAAGGAAACAAAAAAGAGTCACAAGGGGCAGAATCGGCTGTATAGGGAGGGTAGGGCACTGGGGTCATGCTGTTGTTGGTCAAAAACTGCTCATCACTCTGGCGGTGTGGACAAGTGTGCTCATAAATCACCCATGGTGAAATGGGCAAATGCATTGAAAGAATTTCCAAAAAAAATTCATGAAAGCAGAACACAGCCTCTCACAACAACACTGGTACAGTGATGCTGATGGGTTCCTAGAACACATACTTGGAGGCGGGGAGGGAAGCCTCCAAAAGGGGCCCACCCTCCAAAAAACAATTCCGGGTTTTTTGGGGTCTCCCCTTGTATATATAACATTTAAAATAAGCATGACTTTAAGTTAACAATTCTATTTATAGAAATGTATTCTACAGGTATATTTATTCAAGTATGTATGATGTGCATACAAAGACTTTCTCCGCAACACTATATAATACTGAAAAACAGGAACAACATTAAATTCCAAAAAAAGGTAATTTGTTAAGTAAATAAAATAGTACATTCATAAAATTAAATTTTAAGCATTTGAAATGTCCTTACTTGAAAGTATGTCTATGATGCACTACTAAATAAAAATATAGAGATAATAATCTGTATAGGATGATCTCATTCTTAAAGTATATGTGGTGAAAGTGATAGAGATAGAGACAAGGAGATAGAGAAAGAAGGAATGTTCTGGATAACACTTGGAGTTTTCCTCCTCTATTTCTTATCTTTTTTTTTCTGTCTCTGCTCTTATTAGTACTATTAAGTGACAGTGGTCTTTGTTGAGATTGACACTTTCATAGCATAACACACAAACATTTGTTAAGAGAGAGCATCGATATTAGCCAGAGAAAATATTGGTTTAGCTTATCTGCATTTTCACTGGAAGACTGTAAGACCCTCCAGCATCCAGGTCTCCACTGCTAAGGAGTCAAGGAGTAGACCATGCTCCCTTTCTCTAGTTGTTGCCCTTGTGCTCAAACATCAAGTTTTTGGTGAGAAAGTTGAATAATAGGGATAACCAAGGGCTTGTCGAGGAAGAGAAAGAGGATATTAGAAGAGAAGGGAAGAAAAGGGATCACACTCCTACACCCAAAGTGGGATCTATATGAACTGATAGGTGACGTGAAGAAAAAGAACACAATACTACTACCTGGCTGCTAGAGACAAGAGTGTCAACACTGAACCACTCTTCCAGGTGTTCCAGGCATAGTGAGTATTAAAATGTATATGTCTACATATGTGATGGCATATGCAAATATATATATATATATGTGTGTGTTAATATATATCTATTAAATAATGCAAGCTAAACTGTTAGCAGTGATTGTTTTTATGTGATTGTTCTTGTGGAGTAGGTAGTTTGTGGCAAGAAAAAGAGGGAAGCATTAGTTGGCTGGAGAGCTCAAGGAAATGAACATAGAAAGGGAAGGAACTTCATAAACCTGTGTACTGTTTGTGTGGTTTACAAAGGGCATGTTCCACAATTTTATAATGAAGAGTGATTGTGTTTTTTAAAGAGTTCAACCAATCTAAGCTTATTTGCATAATAAGTAGACCCCAGCAAAAGAAAGAGACTCTAATTTCCATTTCACTTTCCTGAGGATGGTCCACTCTGCCATTAAAGTTGCCCCCAAATGTATAGTAAATGGTTCTGAAATCTTACCAGAAAAGCAATTGTTTGGTCTTCTTGGAAATGATCATTTAGCTGTGCAAGCAAATCAAATAGATGTGTCATAAATTTTCATGATCAGTTATACAAAGAGAAAAAGAGTATGCTATGAAATACACAAAACTTCTCTGTAGAGTATCCAACACTCTATAGATAAGTTCTGGTCATTGGCACAGCACTGGAATTTGCACTTTCTATTACCATCTAATTTAAATAGCTTGAATTCTTTCAAAATCAAAATTCTTTCTGTGATTATCTGTGTTGTTCAAAGACTTCTATCTGTATCATGAGCAAACTATTTTTTTTACATAAATGGACTCCCAAGGGCTTTAGACAATAAAGTCATGAAGATTGCTACTCAATCACTTGCTGAATCTAGCTACAAACTATATTCCTATTTCTATACTAAATTGTGAGTGCTTCAGAGGCCAGATAGAGTCTTTTTTTTTTAACTTTTCATATCACTAAATAGAATGCAATGTCAAAAACAGACACTTGCTTGAATCTGTAAAGACTAAATTCATCACATGGAAGTGGTAGACAACTGCTCTTTTTTGGTCTTTCCAGTCATGATTTTCCTGTTTGTCCACTGATGAAATATATTCCAATTCTTCTGATCATCCAATACCTGCTTTTTGTAAGCTTAATTTATTTGGATGTGTACTACAATGTAGAAAAAGGTAGAGGTAAAACAAACAAACTAATAGATTTTTTTTTCTCATAAATGACTTAGTAGGGAGATTGGCTGGAGAGTATGTGTATGGTTCATGACCCATGCAATTACTACTCATTAGACCATGGTTTTCCAAGACTTGGCTATAGTTCGGATCTTATTAGGCCTCTTTAACACTCATTGGTAGTCCCTGCCATTCATCCAACAAATGAGCAAACACAAAACCACAAAGTCATGGAAAATGTGCCTCATGGGTATCATTTGTTCTCATGAATATTGAAAAAAACCTTGATCAGATATTGGGTTTTTTAAAATATTCTTTGAAATGAGTAGAATTTAAACATTCCTTTTTATTTCCATATGTTCTTGTGTACCATTTTTCATATAAAACAGCTTCCCCATACTCCAGTCAGAGAGCATGACTCTAAAATTTAAAAAAAAAAAAAAAAACTCTTGACTGGGTGTGGGAAGAAACAGACTAAAATTAGAGAGATCAACAAGTTCTAATATTAGGGATTTATTTTGAAAATGCCACTTCTAGTGAGAACTAACAAGAAAATTTTCTAAAAATGAATTTACTTTTTTAATATGTTGAAGTTTTGTCCTATCTTGCCATGAGTATCTTGCCATTCTGTGTTATTTTTGAAGATGCACAGTCAGGCTCAGGAAAAACAGCATCACCCACTTAATTGTGAAGAAATAAAAATTAATCTTTGGTCAAAGTGGAGAAGAGACTGACCAGAACAGATGTAGGGCAAAATAAAGAAACTTGGAGAGATACCCTTGATCAGTCTGTAGCTTCCAAGCTGCTCCCCATTTTTTAGCCAGTTAACACACAAAATTAGATATCACATACTGCATTTAGATAGGGTACTGTGTCACCATGGTAACTGGTTTTTCTTAAGCATAGCTCTGCAAGTACGTACTATCCAAATTAGCTACAGAAAAGACACACACACAATATTCCTGGAGCTTACATAAAACCAGCCTATTTGTTATATTTTTCTGAAGTAGGTATTTGAGTTCATGTTTGTAAATGCTCTTTCTTTAAAATGTTCCTTTCTAGGTAGTTTGTCTCTGATCACTTTTGCTGTTATGATCCCGGAGACAATATTACCAACAAAATTTCAGGTAATAATCAATGTGTGAAAAGAATTATTTGTATAGGCTTACAGGCTTTTTCCAGCAAGTTTTTGGTGTGTGGAATATGAATTGTACAACCTACCACTTGAATCTCTTGCCTTCCAAATGCTATTTTATTTGGCTCATCCTTATGCAGTATTTTGGATCATTTTTCTTGAAAGATTATCCCCAAATAGCATTTCCACCCCCACTGACTCCTCCTTATGACAAAATGGCTAAGAAAACAACTTAATGCAAATTGACAGAATTTTGAAAAGGAAAAGATGTTGCATGGTACATGGTATCCAAACCAAAAAATTATTCCCAGCATTCTTCTAATAATTTTTACTTGAAGACTTACCGAAAAGAAAAAAATAATAATTCACGGTTTGAATTCTATTACATGACACTGTAAAAAGTGTCATGTAAAAAGTGTATGATTCTTTGTGCTTTTCAAACTCCTATTTCTTTCTATTTTTTTACTTTATTTTCTGAGAAGAAAATTAAATATGACATATTTTGGTGGAAATTACAATATTTGATGTTTTACAGTTTTCAGGACTAAAATGGCATAAAGTTCATAGTGTTAGTTAATATTTAACTGAAAAGAGGGAAAACTAATGGTGATATTTTCCCTGCTGAACACCAGTGAAATGATCTTTCTGCTTTGGTGTATGGGTTGTCTCACCAAGTGTATCTATTGTCTGTAGCTGAGTCCCTTCCATTTAAGGGAAAACCACCACCATTTATTTGAACCTCAATTAGGTGCCAGGCAGTCAGAGGGAAATTTAGCATGCCATTTTATTTTATTCACAAAACTTTGCAAGATAGGAATCATGCCCATTGCAGAAAAGGAAACAAATGCTCAGAGTGGTTATTTTCCCTATCTTACCAGTTTATAAATTGGCAGAGCTGAGGTGCAAACACAGATTCCAAAACATTTGCTCAGAAGATATCCAGCCCATGTATTATGGTGCTGTCACTAAGGATCAGCAGATGAGGGTTCATCTGCGTTGGATTAAGTTGGATTGGGTGTGCTTTTACATTAAAACTTTCATCACTCTGTAGGAGGATCATTATTTCGATCCACCAGGACCACTGGGAAGTAGTAATAGTCTAAAGGAAAACACTGAGCTTCAAGTAATTATCATTGATTTGCTTTGAGCTAGGGTCTCTTTTTCTACCAGGCAGTGAATATGTAACACTTCCTTCCCCAGACCGTCAAGACTCAATTGTGGTAAAACAGTAGACTGATGCATAAGTTTGTAGCATTTGTTTTTGGCATGTCACTGCAGTGTTGAGAGTTTATCATTAGTCATTTGTCTTTGGAGTGACAATGTTGTGCTTGTGAATATGCCTTGTCTGTTGCAGATTTGAAGAAAGTTAGTGCTATTTGTAAACTAAAGAAGATGGAGTGTCAAGAGGGAAAATAAAATGAACACCTCTGACATATTCTTCAATTTGAGTTTATCAGAGGAGTAAAGGCAGTGGCAGCGGCTCAAAACATTTGTGCCATGGTTGGGGAGAATGCCATCAGGGAAGCATAGCAGGAAAATGGTTTTGCCATTTCAAAGAGGGCCACCTTGACCTGAGTAATTCTCCACATTCAGGAAGATCATGGAGCTTTGGTGAAGACTTTAAAAACAGCAAAAACGCTATTAATTTAAGCCTTAGTCCAATATTTCTTGAAAACTGTTTAAGGACAGGAGATTTCTTGGCCTTCTATCTGGTAGTAGATGTCTTAAGTGCTATGAAGAGAAAAATTCTGAAGCTTTTCAGCAGGAAACAAAAATGTCAGATATATATATCATCTCGGCTCTGGGATAGGTAGGTGTTAGGAAAAGGTATTACAAGTATTAAGACCCAACTGTGTCCAATGTTTTCCCATCACTGATGGGGGGAAGTGAAGAAAAATACTCTTTCTCTTCTTTCACTGCAGGGGATTTTCCCAGATACAGAACTAGCTGTTCGTAGAGCCTCAATGTCTGGTTTGCCCAGTTTGTTATCATAGAACTTACAGAGCTAAAGAGGAAAGGGGTCAACTTTGAGGAAGAAAGAACAGGAGACAAATTTCAGGAAGAAGTTGGAGAAGAAACAATCCAGGTTGATGTAGGTATCTTGACAGGTACTACCTGCTATGCTATGCCAGCATCTATTCAATCATGAAGCCTTTATTTTACCTATTGAAGGCTTCTCAGTGCTGTTGTAAACCGGAGAAACCTTATCATTGGGACAAAAGTAGGCACAAGATTAAGCTAACCAGAAAAATATTCTCTGAGGCAGTTTCTCAAGAAACTTCAGAGGTCTGGAGTTGGTAGATTTAAAGTAGCCAACAGCATCTCAATTATTGCTGGGTCAAGAAAGTCAAGAATTCTTAAAGAAAAAAGTATGGGCATAACTTGGGAAAGCTTCCCTAAAATGACTATGGTCACAAGAGCATAGAATTAGAGATTGTGTGCACTTGAAGATTTTTTAAAATAATGCAGACAAAATAGTATATCTGTGAATATAATTCTGAATATAATTTTTTGAATATATTTTGTGAATATAATTGAGATTGTTATATTTTGGGAAAATGATATCTTTGTCTCTTAATGTAAAGAGTCTACCAGGCTGATCATCCATCTCCCATGGGTAGAAATTACTGTTTTAAAAATCAAGATAAATAGGTCATACTGAGGGAATGGACTGGCAGAGTAGGTCATGTAGACTTGGTCATCTTACTCAAAATGTGTCAGCCAGGCCCTCTGGTTTTCCTAGGGCAGATTGCTAGTTCATCTTTACTGCCTCTGTTCTAAAGCCTTATTACCTAGTTGTAGACTTTTGGGGTATAATTACTTGCTAAAGATGACATTTTTCTTTTGCAAGTAAATGGCCTAGGATGAATATATGAAATTACCCTGTTTGAATAAGTGCATCAATTTCATATCTTGAAGTAAACAAGGTTAATGAATTGATTCATTCTGCATAGTCCCTGAATATAATTAAACTCAAATATTGCCCAGAAGGGAGTCATATAGCTGACCACCTTCCACAAGGACAGCACCAGGGAAAATAGCATCTTACAGCCTAATTATTAAATCTTGCCTCTTCATCAGAGAGAAACAATGAATTAACCATTTTAAATCACATTGGAAGCTTAGCATTGCTTTGTATTTCTGTTGAAAATATTCACTCAGTACTCTGACTTTGCCATGTCCTTTACAGAGTTAGAGTTTGTCCACAAAGTAACACTAACCTATGTTTCCTATGTAGCTCTGTTTCCTCAGACTACATCATCACCTAGAGTTTTTGTTAGTTCGTTTTTATTCACAAATAGTATTTTGTGTTACCTTTCCTTGGTTCCTAAGTTGATTGCAGAAGCTACATTCCACTCTCCAAATCTTGAGAGTTCCCACTGAGTATCTAATCAATGTGTCATAAACATAGCACTTTTATCTATTGTACAGATTCTGCCCTCTTCTTACTCTTTCACTCCACTTTTGGATCCTTATTTATGTATCTGCTGTCAAGGCCACTAAATTCTGCAAGGTCTCATAAAGGCAATTCTACATTGCTACCAGTGGCCTTTATCTACCACTACCATCTACCTATCTGTCTGTGGCTGTTGCAGAGTGTACACAGTGACAACAATACTTGGAGTTGAAGTTCTTAACTGCATTTGTCTTCTGAGATCAGGTTGTCAGATTTAGCAAATAATCAGTGAATAAATGTTCCCTGTAAATATGTTCCAAATATGACATGAGAAATAATTTTGTTAAAAAAGTGTTGTTCATCTGAAATTTAACTGGGTATTTAACTGGGTATTCTATACTTTAGCAGGCAACTCCATCTAAAACAGTTTAACTGGGTATTCTATACTTTATCAGGCAACTCCATCTAAAACAGTTTCATTCACAAACAAGATTATAAAGTGATTATTATTATTATAAGCCCCATCTTATTAAAGAGGAAACTGAAGTTTAGCAAGGTTTTATAATTAGTGCTGTGTAACTCCACTAGTAAGTGCCAGTCCCATATGATTTTAGTCTCATACTGGTAAACATGGTGGTCCCTCAGTATCCACTATATGGAGAGACTATGTATATGGATTGGTTCCATGGCTTCTCCCATACCAAAATCCATAGGTGCTCAAGTGCTTTATATGAAATGATGTATTTGCATATAACCTATGCACATCCTCCTGTATACTTTTAATCATCTCTAGATTATTCGTAATACCTAATACAAAGTAACTGCTATATAAAGAGTTGCTATACTGTATTGTTTAGGGAATAACAACAAGGAAAAAAGCCTCTACAAGTTCAGTACAAATGTAACCATCTTTCCCCCTGAATATATTCAGTATGTAATTGGTCAAATCCACAAATGCATAGCTCATGGATATAGAGGGCCAACTATACTCTCTATGCCGCTAATCTCTTTTGTTCAGCTACATATATCATATCTCTGCTACAGAAAGATTATACACAGATTATACACATTTTCAAGTAGAAAATATTTAAAATGCAGCACATAGATGAGTGAAATTTTGAGTTAAGAGTGATAAAGACTTGGTGCATTAGTACAAAAGTAATTTACCATCTATCTATCATCTATCTATCATGTGTCTATCATCTATCTTTGTTACAGATTGCAAAGCCAAGGTAAATAGGTTCTAGTTGCCAGGGAAATCAGCATACCTGAGTACCAAAAATGTGATAAGTTCTTATTATATTAAAAATATATATATATATATATACACACATACACACACACATATATATACACACACACACACGCGCGCGCGCGCATATATATATACATTCATTCTGAAATCTTTCTCCCTTAACCTTTGATCAATGTGCCGCACATTCTAAGGCCGAAATTCCATGCACTACATACATTGTTTTGCATGGCTGTAAAATTGCTTAAACAAAAAAGCACCTCACCTGTTATTTCTTTTTTGTTGCCTTCTCTCTTTTTGCCCAAGAATGAGCCAGCTGCTATTAACAAAATTTATATCCTTTTTAAAGAATAACTAATAGACAAATGAGTCCAGTGTGTGCTTTGATCAGTTACTGGCTGAGCTTTTTAAAATGAACCAATACTAATGAAATTATTAAAATAATCACTGTTCCTCATTAAAGAAATTTTTAAATAATCTTACTATCTTAAAGTCATCTATTCAGAGAGAGTGGTTTGTATGTTCCTCAATGAACAGAGACTCACTTTTTTTCATCCTGTTGCATTCTGAGATAAATATGCATGTGTTGGACCCAGGGAGAAAAATTCCTCCAAGAAAATTCTCCTGAAAGAAGAACCTAAGAGGCTGAAGCAGAGAAGTCCCTTATCTGTATATCTACTCTATTTGACATTTAAAAAAATTATACGAAGACCCTTTTTTCAATCTGTTTCTGAAAGCCAAAGGTAAACTGACTTGTGTTATTACAAAACTTGTCTATTTAGCAACCTGAAGGTAAAAAAAAAAAAAGCTTTCAGTGTCTCAAGTGCTTCAGAAAGAAATCTAAGTATTAAGCCTAAGACCTTTTAATTTTTGGTTATATTTATATGGGACCTTGGGCTCAGGAAAGAAAAAAATCTTCCTCCTGCAAGGATCCCCCATTTGTAGACAGCTACAACTTTAAACAGGTCATCTGCTTAAATAGAGCATGACTTAACCCTCTAATAATGAACTTCATGTCATGAACTCTCTAATAATGAACTTCATATCTCAAGATGGCATGCTTTTGTTCCAAAATATATCAGAACAGGGGTTGCAAGTTAGTTTCTAGGCAATTTCTGGAGCACTGTGTTAAGGAGACTTCCTGGGTATTCGGTATGCATTTATTAGAAGCATAAGTTCATTATATAAGACTTGAAATTAACTTCATATTTCTGGGATGAGAGTCCAGTGTATGTAGCTAGCAAAGGAAGCTTTTCTTCCTCAGACTAATTGGCCCCGGGCACCTTGCTAAGCAAAGCAGCACTACTGTCTCTCCCTTACACTTGACCATATTTGTCCAAAAGGACTTGTGCTGTGGGCTCAATGTTTGAGATGCTCTAAAAAAATTATATGTTGAAATTCTAACACCCAAGGTGATGGATGGTATTAGAAGGTGAGGCCTTTGGGAGATGATTAAACCCCTCTCAATGGATAACTTTAAGGTAGTAAGGTTATATTAATAATTTCTTCCATGTAGAGAGTTTCTATTGGTTCATTCAAAGAGTTCCGGCCAATGACTGGTCAGGACAGACACTGGACTCAACTCTCTATTAGTTACTGAAAAAACTTGATAATAAATGTGTTATTAGCAGCTGACAAATCCTTAGGCAAAACAAAAGAAGGCACCAGGAGGAAATAGCAGGTGAGGTGACTTATTGGTTAAGCAATTTCCCAATCAGGCTCTACCCTCATAAATGGGATTAGTGCTCTTAAAAAAGAGACCTGGGAACGACCACTTACTTCTTCCACTATGTAAAGATACAGCAAGAAAGCATTATCTAGGATTCAGAAAATGAGCCCTCACCAGATGCCAAATCTGCTGGTGCCTTGATCTTGGACTTCTCAGCCTCCAGAACTGTCAGAAATTAATTTCTGTTGTTTATAGGCTACCCAGTTTATGATATTTTGTTATAGTAGCCCAAGCAGACAAAAACAATTTCTAAGCATTTAATTGTACATGTAAACTTTCATGTAATCATGCAAAGAAGTATAGCAACCCTTCTTCAGCCTGCATATAATCTTAACTTAGAGTAATGTTTAGATAGGATATTAAAGCATGTGGAACACTCAATGTCCTTTTCTTTTCTAATTCTTACTCTGTTAAAAGATCCCTATCTTTATGTTGGTTGAACTACTCTCCAAATCTTACAAAATTTTTAGTGAAATACTCTTTTAATTTTATTCATTCTATTTCTGCCTAGAATCAGAGGCTTGCCTAAGAGAGATTCCACTGACAGCCAGCAAATCAAACTCAGATCACCACTGTCATGCATATGACAAGTTCTTTCTTATTAAGGAAGAGTAATAAGGAGTATCCAACCTTATGAATGGGTATTTTTTTCCCCAGGGATCAATTTTCCAAAGAGGCTTCTCCATCCTCTTGCAAACAGATTTCTGGGAGCTACTCTGACATATTACCTTACCCTGTGGTCCTTGGACAGAATGCCCATAATTATCTAGGTGAAGCTCAAAATGGATAATCAGTTGGTTATCTGTGACTCTCTTTGGCATCCAGAAAACAGTAGTAAGATTATATCAGCCAAGAAACTTTCAAGCAATTTCTTAAACATCCATGAAGACTCCTATAAATGGGCTTGGATAACTTCCAGTTCATGTGACTCCATAGATAAGACAGCTCCAGCATTTCTATGGTGCTCTTTATGATGACAAGAATGTTAGGCCCACTCTTAAGTGACCCTCCAGAGCCCAGGAGCTCTAAGTTCTCAGAGAGCCACCTAACCCAATAATAAGTGTACTTTTCTCCCCTGTAATGTTACCTCAAGATATGCCTAGGATATATAGTTGGTTTGGGGTGTGCTGGACAATGGCACTGGAAGAGAGGGTAAGTGAAGGCTGAATTGCATCCCAGATCTCACTTACCAAGCCATCTGCCCAGCCCACGTCTGCATGGGCCAGAAGAAGAAGGGTGACATATGGTCTGGAGGCAGCTCAGCTCAGGTATATTTTGTGAATCCTCTGGGTAGATAAACATACTTTGATTAGACCCCAAACCAGATTAACAATCCTAACTGTTGAGCAAAACTGCTTTACCACTTTAAAAACCAAAGGGAGGTGAGATGAAAAATTAGGCCCATGTATTTGAAAAACTTGTATTTCTACATTTTTATATATCCTATGCTTCTAATGAAGATTTTAACAGCAACAAAAGGAGTCAGAATAACAAATAATATTTGGAGGATTACACTTTTTGAAAGCTGTAATGTGGTGCAGTGTGTAATTTGAGAAACACTAGGCCAAAGTTTCATTTCACCACTTGCAAGCTCTCTGGGTTTTGGTGCCTCTACTTAAGAGCCTTGCCTATGCAGTTTAAAATATATCTGTTAATAATATTTTCATTTCTGTATTTTAAGCAATTTACAATTTTATAAAAATACGGAGTACGGGATTACACTCTAAAAGTTGATTGCATCATATAATTTTAAAAATAATGTTTATTTGATTTCAAATAAGAAAAGTTACACATTTTAAATACTGCAAAGTGTTTTCAATGTTTTAACCACCAGGTGACACAACAGGAAGAAGGCATTGTCTGACTCTGATCCCCATTAGTAAAACAAAAAGACTTGTTTTGGCTTCTTAGGATGATATAATTGTCAAAATATATTCAGAATATTATCAGATGGTCAGACCAGAGGGAGATCCATTACACATAAAATATTTTTTAAAAAACCAGGTAAAGGATAATATATTCAATTTATAGAATAAGAAGAGTTTTTTAAATCAATAACCATGGGATATAATAAAAGCAAACTAAAATAAGAGAAAATCATTTTAAAAATCACATTCTAACAAACTACAGATACTCCATTAATAGTCTTTCTCTGCAGAATGCACTTTGAATGCTGTATATCTCATCAGTAGTGATTTATTCCAAAAAAATGATTCACTACAAACATTCCAATTCTGAGGATCTTTCTCAAGATTATATGAGTCAAATCATCATCCCAGAACCTCTTTTATTTGCTTTAAGTAGATGTTAAGCCAGTCACTCGCTAGTATAATGAAATTTGCACTTGATCTTAAATTCTCAATATAAGAGGGTAAGACTGGAAATGAAGCAAGGAAGGGGCTTAAAGTTAAGAATTTTATATTTTCTTTTCAAAGGAATGAAAGAGCATTGATTGGATGTGATTCAAGGTATGTTGCAGGAAGGTTAATTTGGAACCATAGTGTAAGGATAATTTGGAACCATAGTGCAATTTGGAACCATAGTGTAATTTGGAACCATAGTGTAAGGAAGAAAAATTGCAGCTAGTTACTAGGTTATTGCCAAGGAACCTGTTGGTGAAGTGGAAAGTAATTAAACAAAAGAGACAGACTGTTACATGGTCCAAAGGCCCATTTACTTATTTGTTAAATATTTCTCATTCTTGAGTGAGCTGGTTATAGACATAGAGGATATCAAAATATTGAACAAAAGCTAGTGGGGATGATGGCCAAATAATCACATAAAAATAATCATATATACAAATATGTACATAGCAGCAGATGTTCTTACAAAGACCTAAAGACATTGACAAGAGTTGTGGATCAGTCAAGGCATCCTTGCTGAAGCAACATTCATGCTAAAATAAAAAGATCCAACAAGAAGAGAACTACAGGCCAATATCCCTAATGAACATAGATGCAAAAATTCTCAACAAGATTCTAGCAAACTGGATTCAACAACACATCTCATAAATCATCCATCATGACAAAGAAGGCTTCATCCCAAGCATGCAGGACTGGTTCAACATCCTCAAGACCATAAATGTAATTAAATTCATCAACAGATGTAAAAAACAAGAATCACATGATTATATCATTAGATGCAGAAAAAGCTTTTAATAAAATCCAGCATGACTTCTTGATACACCTCAAACACCTAGGCACAGAAGGAACATACCTCAAAATAGTAAGCACCACCAATGATAAACCCACAGTCAGCATATTGCTAAAAAGACAGAAACTGGAAACATTTCCCCTAAAAACTGAACAACACAAGGCACCCCACTCTTGTTCAACATGTGTTGGAGGTCCTAGCTAGAGCAATTAGACAAGAGAAGGAAACCAAGAGTATACAAATAGTAAGAGAAGAAGTTATCCCTCTTTCCTGACAATATGATTCTATAACTTGAAAACCCAAGAGAATCTGTCAAAAACCTCCTTGCACTAATAAAGGACTTTGGCAAAGTCCTTTACTAAGACAGTCTTTGAGGAGAAGGTTTCAAATTTTCACCACTGAATAGGATGTTACCTATGAGCTTATCTTATATGGCCTCTGTTATGTTGAGGTATAATCCTTCTATATCTAATTTGATGAGTCTTTTTATTCTGTCAATGCCTTCTCTGCATATACTGAGATAAGAAAATGATTTTTGTCTTCTATTCTGCTAATGTGTCATATCCCACTCACTGATTTGTGTATATTGAACCATCTTTACATCCCAGAAATAAATTCCACTTGATTATGATGAATGATCCTTTGTTCTATTAAATTCAGTTTTGTAATATTTTATTAAGCATATTTACCAAGGATATTGGTCTGTATGTGCAAATGTGCAAAAGACAGTTGCATCCTTATGTAACAACAAGGAAGCAGAGGACCAAATAAGAAGCACAATCCCATTCACAATAACCACAAAAAAATGGTACCTCAGCATCTTCCTAACCAGGGAAGTGAAAGACCTTTACAATGAAAACTACAAAACACTGCTCAAAGAAATACAAGACGACACAAACAAAAGGAAAAATATTCCATGCTCATGGATGGGAAGAATCAGCATTATTAAGTTTTTCATCCTACCAAAGGCAATCTACAGATTCAGTGCAATATCCATTAAATTACCAACATCATTCTTCTCAGACCTGGAAATGACAATAAAGAAATTCATGTGGAACAAATGATCATGAATAGCCAAAACAATCCTCAGCAAAAGAAACAGGAGATACCACACTTCCAGACTTTTAACTTTACGATAAGACTACAATAATCAAAACAGTCTGATATTGGTACAAGAATAGGCTTGTTGAATAGGGTATAGATTCTGGGAGCAAAACCTCTATTTCTCAACCAACTCAACTTCGACAAAGCCTCCATTAACCACTGGGGAGAGGAGAACCTATTCAGTAAATGGTGCTGGGAAAACTGGCTGATCACATGCAGAAGATTGAAACAGGACCCCTACCTATCACCAAACACAAAAATCAAATCTAAATGAATCAAATACCTAAACATAAAACCACAAGCTATAAGAACCTTATTAAATGCAGGAGACACCCCTATGGAAATTGGAACTGGCAACCAATTTCTGATCAAAACCCTCAGGTTCCATGCCGTAAGAGATAAGATAGACAAGTAGGACCTCATCAAACTGAAAAGCTTCTGCGAAGCAAAAGAAACCGTCAAGAGAGCTTGAAGACAGCCCACAGACTCGAAAAAAATATTTGCCAGTTGTAATCAAACAAAGGCCTAAAATCTAGGATCTACAAGGAACTCATACCTGCTGAAAGGAAAACAAAACAAAACATAACAACCCCATTAAAAAGTAGGCAAAAGACATGAATAGACACTTCTCAAAAGAAGATATACAGGCAGTCAACAGACACATGAAAAAGTGCTCAGCCTCACTCACCATCAGAGAAATGCAAATCAAAACCACATTGAGATACCACCTAACCCCTGTAAGAATGGCCATCATTAATAAAACAAACAACAACAGATGCTGGTGATGATGCGGAGAAAAAGGAATGCTTCTACACTGCTGGTGGGAATGCAAACTAGAGTAACCACTTTGGAAAACAGTGTAGTGATTTCTAAAAGAACTAGACATTGACCTTCCATGTGACCCAGCAATTCCCCTACTGGGAATACACCCAGAGGAACTCAAATCATTCTACAAAAAAGATACCTGCACACACACATTTATTACAGCACTATTCACAATAGCAAAAACATGGAACCAACCGTGCTGCCCATTGAAACTGGACTGGATAAAAAAATGTGGTACATATAGATAATAGAATATTACACAGCCATAAAGAAGGACAAACATATGGACTTCACAGCAACTTGGATGGATTTAGAGTCTATCATATGCAGTGATCTATCACAGAAGCAAAGACAGAGTACAACACATGTTCTCACTCATAAATGAACCCTGGACATTCACCATAATACTATAAGAAAGGAATTGATAGCAGTGGGATACTGCCAGGGTGGGGTGGGAGTAGCACAACATCAGTAAGGGTATCTGATCTCAAACTAGGCAAATGGGGGACCAAAGGGAGGTCAAACTACCTGTACAATGACCACTTGTATACATAATCCTGAATTGTACCCCACATCATAAAAAAAAAGAGTGGGAGGAGTTAGTTTGGTAAAAAGAGAGACTGTGAGTACAGAAGGAGAAATTGAAAAAATATTTCAGGTAGAGCAAATATCATGCATAAAGTTCCTGTGGCAAAAGCAGAAAATTGAAATAAGAGTGTGATAGTGTTTAGAGAGTAAAAGAGAGACCTGGAAACAGATAAATAAATAGATAACATATATCAAATATGTTAGGTGACAGTTAAGTATTTAGAAGAAAAATAAAGAACAGTAGGGGAACAGAGAAGGAACATTTGAGCAGACACCTAAATGAAGTGATGGAGGAAAACATGTAGACAGCTGTGGAAAGAGATTTTCAAGCAGAGGAATATACCAGTTACCAGAAATGAGAGCCTCTGTGTAATTTAGAGGGAAAAAAAGACACTACTCTGGCTGCCATGGTGTGAGCAAAGAGGAGAACATCAGAAATGAGGTCAGAAGGCTGGCACGGTGGTTCATGCCTGCCTGCAATACCAGCACTTTGGGAGACTTCGGAGAGCAGATTGCTTGAGCTTAGGAGATCAAGATCAACTTGGGCAATATAGTGAAACCTCGTCTCTACAAAAAAATCAAACAGTTGGGAATAGTGGTGCACGCTTATAGTCCCAGCTACTTGGGATGCTGACATGGAAGATCGCCTGAGCCCAAGAGAACAAGGCTGCTGTGAGCTGTGATGGCTGTGATCATGCCACTGCACTCTGCCTGGGCTGCAGAATGAGACCCCAACGCAAGAGAGAAAGAAAGAAAGAAAAGAAGAAAGGAAGGGAGGGAGGCAAGGAAGGAAGGAGACAGAAAAGAAAAAAGAAAAAGGAAGAATCTATATATTTTTTCATGTTGGCGAACAATTTTATTTTCCAGGGTAACTAACTTAAGCAACAATTTACCCAGACCACACTGTGGTTGCACCCTGAGGAGTCGTACCTGTCCAAAGATGAAGGTGTCACAGAAGCGATCGCCATGGGAAGAGAATCATGGAATGCTTGGTCAAGTTCAGATTTCACCGCTCCTGGGGGCCACGGGCAAAAGGTGCAGCCAGGCCATGGTGTTCCTGGCTGCCGCTGATAGATTTTGCTGCCAGGAAGCTCGGGGATGCAGGAAGGTGAGTGCCTGATTCCAGCAGGGGAATTACGGAGAGGGTCTCTGACATCAGACTTGTGAGGCTCAAGTCCTCATCCTGGGAACCTGGGCAAAGGAACCAGGGAGGCAGAGGGGGAGCGCGTCAGCCAGTCTTCTCAGAGGAGGCAGCGGAGCTCTCTCTTGCAGGCATTTGTGTCTTCTGGGTCGCCAGCGTCATGTCTTCAACCGGAAGTTCAGCGACCGGTGCCACACTGACGTACAAGATGCTCCCCCTATGGCAGGGATGGTAATGTCTTCAAGGCATTGAGGTTCAGAGGGGAGAGACTGGTCCCGCCAGGGATGGAAAGCCCGGGTCTCCAGGCAGGTGGTCTTGAGAGCCCTGCGCTGACTGCAGAACCAGGAGCCTCCCTCATGCAGGCTTGAAAGTGCATCTTGTCTTTCAGTTCCAGCTTCAGGTGATGAAGAGAATGGGATCCACAAGTTCGCACCTCGCTGGTTTTTGTACTCCTCTGCCTGAGTAGGCAGTCTTATGCTGAGGGAAGAGATCTGGGTAGTCACCAGAAGCCTGGGAGATAATTACATTATAGAAGGACCCACCCCATGTGTCAATATCCTGAAGGAAGTTGACCAAAGATACACCCCAGTGAAGAGATTGAAGTAGGAATGGAAAATCCCAAAGACCTCCTGAAATGAAAGTGAGACACTCTTGTAGAAGACAGATAGCTCTAAACATCTGATTGTACACCTCAAATGTACTGGTAGTGCTGCAGCAGTGACTGAAAACTAGGTTTGGGGAAAGGGGTATGGGTATATGTGGGAGGACTTGTGTGGGGGGTGATGTTTGTGATGATGGAGAGTGGGAGGAAAGCTGAAAGGAGATTTTGGAGAAAGCTTGAGGCTGGACAAGGAAAACGGCCCATCCTAAACCAGAAAAGATAGCTGCACATTCTTGGTAAGGACCATAAAAGTAATCATTGTACTGTTTCCTTCTACTGAGGGAAATTGTGCCCTACTAATTACCTACATTCAATTAATGTTCGGAAACGAAACTTGGAATGATTAGAAGAATTAGACCAGATGTAACCTTTAAACTATTAGCCCACACAGACCTGGAATCTTATTTCATATTTCTGCTCCCTCATATTTTCTTGACTCACTCCAATACTCCTAATGAATAGTCCAATCTTTCTTATTGGAAATTTAATGTCACATTACTCAGTGCTGCCCACGTATGATAAGAGTTATACTATAACTGGGTATCTACCCAGTTACCTGTGTAAAATCCTCTAAGATGGTTCATGGAAAAGGAAACACCAATGACTCAAGGAAATGAAAAGATGCTCAGAGTTTCAAAATTGCAAATAGCCACAGTACAATACAATGTTGCTTCTATCAGATGAGTCAAGTTCAAAGATGACTGCAGTCACCTGCTGTGTTGGAGCCTACCAGCACACACTGCTGGGAGATGAATGAATCAATGCAACTTCCATGAAGTTAATAGGGAAAGTCTTTTTATAAAATTTTTTTTATATATTATAAAGATGTGGGGTACAATTCAGGGTTGTGTATACAAACACCGATCATGCAGGTAGGTACCCTTGTTGACGAGGTATGCCCCTCCCTCCCCTAGCAGTTTCCACCAACTGCCAGTCCTACCATCCTTCCCCTGACAGTTTTCCGCTACTGCCAATTACTTTCTTACAGCATTATAATTGTTCAAGTTCAGCTTATGAGTGAGAACATATGGAACTCAGTTCTTTGTTTCTGTGATAAATCACTGAGTATGATCGACTTCAAATCCATCCAATTTGCCGCAAAGTTTACATATTTGTCCTTTTTTATGACTGCATAATACTCCATTGTGTATATGTACCTCATTTTTTTTATCCAATCCAGCTTCGATGGGTATCATGGTTGGTTCCATGTTTTTGCTATTGAGAATAGAGCTGCTACAAACATACGTGTGCAGGTATCTTTTTTTGTAGAATGATTTGAGTTCCTCTGGGTATATTCCCAATACGGAAATTGATGGGTCATATGGAAGGTCAATTTCTGGTTCCTTCAGAAATTGCCACACTGTCTTCCAAAGAGGTTGTACTAGTCTGCATTCCCACCAGCAGTGTAGAAATGTTCCTTTTTCTCCACATCCTCGCCAGCATCTGTTCTTGTTTGTTTTATTAATGATGGCCATTCTAATAGGGATTAGGTGGTATCTCAAAGTGGTTTTGATTTGCATTTCTCTAATGATGAGTGAGGCTGAGCACTTTTTCATGTGTCTGTTGACTGCCTGTATATCTTCTTTTGAGAAGTGTCTATTCATGTCTTTTGCCCACTTTTTAAAGGGGTTGTTTGTTTTTTTCCTTTTGGCACATTTGAGTTCCTTGTAGATCCTAGATGTTAGGCCTTTGTCAGATATACAGTTGGCAAATATTTTTTCCCATTCTGTAGGTTGTCTCCCTTCTCTCTTGATGGTTTCTTTGGCTTTGCAGAAGCTTGTCAGTTTAATGAGGTTCCACTTGTCTATCTTATCTCTTATGGCCTGGGCACTTCGGGTTTTGATCAGGAATTGGTTGCCAGGTCCAACTTCCATAAGAGTGTTTCCTGAATTTTCTAAGGTTCTTATAGTTTGAGGTTTTACTTTTAGGTCTTTGATCCATTTAGAGTTAATTTTTGTATATGGTGATAGGTAGCGGTCCTGTTTCAATCTTCTGCATGTGTTCAGCCAGTTTTCCCAGCACCATATACTGAATAGGTTCTCCTTTCCCCAGTGGTTGTTATTGGAGGTTTTGTCAAAGATGAGTTGGTTGAGGAATTGAGGTTTTGCTTCTGGAATCTCTATCCTGTTCCATTGGTCTGTGTGCCTGTTCTTGTACCAATACCAGGCTGTTTTGATTACTGCAGACTATAGTAAAGTTTGAAGTCTGGAAGTGTGATACCTCCCACTTTGTTTCTTTTGCTAATGATTGTTTTGGCTATTCATGGTCGTTTATGTTTCTATATAAATTTCTGTATTGTCATTTACAGGTCTGAGAAGAATGATGTTGGTAACTTAATGGGTATTGTGTTGAACCTGTAGATTGCCTTTGGTAGGATGGACATCTTAACATGTTGATTTTTCCTATCCATGAGCATGGGATATTTTTCCATAGAATTTTTTTTTAAATGAGGATAAAGAAATAGTGGGTAACACAGACCACTGCTTTATGTGAAACTGAAAGGCATTGGAAGATTGTTTGCACAAGAATTGTATAACCTGGCTTATATTTTCAGGGGTCATTCTGACCACTGCATGAAGAACACGCTATTGGGCAGAAGCATATGTAGTCACTAGCTTAGGTAGAAGGAGAGGTCAAGGATAACCCCTAAGTGTCTGACCTATGCCTCTAAGAAGTAGTGATACCATGTCTATAGATTAGCAATGCTGGTATAGTTGTCTGGCAGAGGAATCCCTAAAAGAAAGGAGAGAATGAAATACATTTGAGCATTTGAGTTTGAGGTGCTATTGGGCATCCAAGTGGAGATGCAACTCTGAGAATCATTTGTAAACAGAGAACAATTGAAATTATGGATGTAGAATAGATTGCCTAAGGAGAGAGAATGCACTGAGAAGGGAAAAAAAACTGAAGACTAAGTTATGAACAATACCAACATTTAATGGTGGAATAAAGGAGAATAATAATCATGGTAGCAAAAAAATCCATAAATATAAGAAGGGAAGGAGAAACATCAAAAGCTTCAGCAGCATTTATCTAGTGCTTATATATTTAAGGCACAAACCTCATACTTGAATTAATCTTCACAAAAAAATCTATCGGGTTTTTTACATTACCTTTGAATTTCAATAATTTGACTGTGGGAGTCCAGCTCCACAGAGAGAGTCAGGGCCTGAATGGGGAGAATCGGGAACGGCGAAGAAGAAAAGACGAGGACGACAGGAATCCTCTTCCTAGGGAGAGCTCAAGACTCTGCCAATTTTTATTCAATCCTTACAAGCTTATATAGTTTTTTTACTGACCTCCCTACCCACAAAATGTATCCCATGTTACACATTAAATGATTACATCGTGTTTTTTCTTTTGTTTATGGGGAAGTTGACCTTTACAAGTTTCATTTTGTTCCTTCCTGCTACTGGTGGTGTAACAAAATACCAGCTGCCAATTTATCAGCCACATCCTGTGACCTCTAGGCCAACTGAATCTCTTCCCTTCGCTACTCTATTTCTTTTCCTTTACTAATCTATTTTCTTAATTCTACCCTTATATATACTTTTAGCAGCAGTATATTAACTTGTTTTTCTTTTATATAACCAACCTTATCTTACCCCCTACGAATTCTTAATACTATTAATTTAAAAATTTAACTTTCTTAATTCTAATTGCCGTATCTATATTACTTGCTATTTTCTTATCACCTATTTTACATTTTATATTTCTAAACAAAACATGTCTAAATCTACACTTATATATAAAATTAATCTTACTTCTAATCCTAAATGTATTTAATTTTAAACCTACATTAAGTGTATATAATTTAAGTTTTACCTTAAAACTTAATTATTTCCTATTCCTTATATTTAACTAATACGTACATCTATAATAAACATTTATCTTTTAATTATAACTGCTATTTATTTAATTCTAATCCTTACTTTAATTTTAACCCTCTTTCTAATTAAACTATAATATTTCTTAAATCAAAAGGCATGTCTGTGACTTGTTTTTCCCCAAAACACCTGCTTTTGGAGATACTATGTCTCAGTTTCTCACTTCCTCATCAATCACAACTGTCAATGTTGTTACTTATAAAGGGTATGAGGAAGTACTTGTTTTTCCTTTTTTAGCTAAAAGTTGCAAAATTTGCATTCCCTTGTCCCTTCAGGGGGGAAATTTTTGCTGTTGAGCCCTTTTTACATTTCTATACATAGGTTTACTGCTAATTCCACATCCTTGCACATTCTAGCTAATTGTTTTATTTATCAAGGGAAGTGTTTTTCAAGCCTAAGCACGCATTCATTTAAGACCAAAAGGAGTCCTTCAATAGGATCCATGGGGCTCTGCCTCCATCATGGTCGCTTCCCACTGGGGCTCTGCTCCCAGTCAGTGTTTTTCCCATTTTCACGTAACCTCCATTTTGCCTCTTTAGGGGTTGTGGCTTCCGGCATTTGACTAGGTATAAAATTATGTAGTCAGCCTTCTATTAATTTTTCTCAAGCATCTGCATATTCAATTTGTTCTTTACATTAGCAAATATTTTCCTTACTTATATTTTTAGACATTTCTTTTGTTGTTTCATATGTGTTGAGCTCTTTTGTTCTCTATATATTTTATCCCTATTTGTCATCCACATCTATTTCTTTTTCTGAAAATATTTTTGTATCTTTATGGGTTCTTCCCTTTCATTTTGTGCAATGTTCTCAAGCCTACTTCCAGGCATCCCCCATTTACATTTGCTTTTATTCAAATTGCTTAAATATGGCTTTTATCTCTGTATTTGTTCTCTTCCATTTCCTTCTTGAAATTCTTTCTCCTTGGCATATTCTCTTAGCATTTTTGCCCTGTCACACTGTTCTTGATATTTGCTTGCTTATTGTTCCTTCTCAGCTCTTAGCAGTTCTTTCCCTTACCCCTGAGTTCTAAGCCATAGATTATTCAATGCTCAGTCTTATGACCTCTTATTTTTCTCTCCCTATTACTCTTTACTTTGGTTCCATAGATTTTAACATACCCATGCTTCTGTGACTCCAAAACTTAAATTTCCAGCCCAGCCTTCTGCCTGAAAATGTATATTTAGCCTTCTCACAAACTAATTTCAAAGTCTGCACTTGAGTTGTGATTATAATTTCAAATGCCTGATTACTCATGTACACTTATGATCTACATTTGCAATTTTGATTTTAAATTGAAAAGTATAAAAATATTTTATCACATATTAAAGGTATACTGTTCATTATGATAAACATACTGCATAATGACATTTCAGTCAATGACAGATCATATATACAATAGTGGCTCCATAAGAATACAGTACCATATTTTTACTATATCTTTTCTACGTTTAGATACATAACGACTTACCACTGTGTTACAATTGCCTATGGTATTCAGTACAGTAACATGCCATACAGGCTTGTACTCTAGGAGCAACGAACTATACCAGATAGCTTAGGTGTATGGTAGGTTTTACCATCTAGGTTTGTGTAAGTACACTCTATGATGTTTGAGCAACAATGAAATCACCTAAAACTGCATTTATCAGGACATATCTCTGTAGTTAAGTAAGGTATGACTTACTTAACTTACTTGTTGCTGTTCTTAGCTCTTAGCAGTTCTTTCCCTTACCCCTGAGCTCTAAACCATAGATTATTCAGTGCTCAGTCTTATGACCTCTTATTTTCTCTCCCTATTACTCTTTACTTTGGTTCCATAGATTTTAACATACCCATGCTTAGGTACAATTAGAGTTGTGATAAAGCTCTTCTTAAGTACTTTGTAAGTTTTTGTCAGTCATATAATTGAAATATTTACAAGATTTAACTAGGTTAAATATATAAATCTAATTTAAAATATTAAAACCCCTTAAAAGTGATTATTTCAATATTTGAGATTTTTACATTTAAAAATGCAATTTGGTAAAAGAAACTAGTATTTCCAACTATACTAATTGAAGGGGGGCACAATAGCAGCATTAATAAGTATATGCCACAAAGTAGAATTTCAACAAACACTTATTGATTAAAAAATTGAGACTAGATCTATTTTAAAGAAGTTCATAATCCACTGGGGATCTAGGCACACAATATGACAATTTAGTTAATAAAGAAGTTTGGGGGTATAAGTATCAAGGATTTGATGTATTTTATTAACCTTAACAGCAACTGTGTGCATACTTAATTACCTGACATTGCTAGAACCAAAACATCCAACAGTCCCTTTCCACTCCTGCATGTGTGTTCTAAATGCCCTCTTCTCAGAAGGCAAAGGATATTAATTTTACAGCAATGGTGTCTACTCTGAGAAAGTTGCTCCACTACCTTACATTTTAGTCCATGGACCAGCACTGAGATTTCACTTCTGTAATTGCATCACAGAGAAAATCCATTTCACAGGAGGATTAAATGTTAAATTCTAGACTCCAGAAATCTCTTTTAAAAGGCCCATTTCCATTTTAGAAGCCAATTAAAACTACCATGTTGTTGATTTGATCAAGTACCAGACAAATTCAACCTTTAAACTTTGTGAAATCTCAAACTAGACTATGCTAATTTTCAGAAAAATATTACAGAAATAATCTGTAACTTGTTTCCAGTGCCATCTTATTTAAAAAAGAGCAAAAACAAAAAAAAAATGACTATGCCTAAAATTATAGACCTAGAGCTGAAATGCTCTGTAGTCAGATGCTCATCTTGTGCTACTTTATAGAAATCTCCCTGGAGCCCAATCATTGAATCCAAGTCTTTAGTACCAATTTTATACATTGGAGACACTTATAGGGTAAAAATACCATAATCTTTTCCAAGCCAGATCTGACTCTTTTTCTTCAGTAATCTGTGTTTCTAAGGGTAAACTTTGTAGATGCATCTGTTTTGAGTTATATAAATACACAAAAAAGTACTGTATAGCAGGAAAATTTATGCATTCTATATTCTCATAGCTTTAAAATGGCCAAATTTATCCTTTTGAATAAATTCTCTGGGGATAAAATCAAAAGAACAACTCCAAAGCAATATTTTGAGAGTTTTTGCAAGCATCAGAGACAAGGAAGGTACATAAAAATAGACACATGTATATAACACATATATTCATATCCTGCTATTTATGCTGGGATAAGGGAGACACATGTATATAGCACATATATTCATATTTTGCTATTTATGCTGGGATAAGGGAGACAAATAATTCCAAATGATTTGACAATTCAAAAAATTATTTTTGACTTGAAATATGTTCTTAGGCCAATATTTATGCTTGAATATAGGTGTGTTTAATATTCTTATCTTCAACTCAAAGAAAATAAGGAAGATGGGAGAATATCAGTGCCATACAGAGGAAAGGATTTTGTGCAGCACTTGTATGACTACTAAAAGGTTCTCACCATCAAGATGCCATGAACATTGAGACTAACAGCTATCACAGTTGCTGGCAGGCAAGGAGAGATAGATCTCTGTGCAAGTGCCCTTCTTTACCCCTTCTATAGGAAAAAGTGAGTCTGGGGTAGAACTCCATTATTCACACTCTTTCTTTGTCCCATCAACCCCAGACAGCTGCATCAGAAAGAATTCTAATCAAGACCAAGAAACAAGGAGGGTGGTGGGTATGGGGAATTTTTGGAAGGGACAGTGCCAGAGACCAGCTCCAGCCAGGTTCAGGGTACCCCAAAGGTTGAGATGGCATCAGCGATAGGGAGAAGAAGAGAGAGACAGAGAGAGAGAGAGAGAAAGAAAGAGACTGGACTCCGGTCTAGTGCAGAAGTGATGTGTGTTATTGGGAATTACAACAGGTCTTTTATACATAAAGTCAGATGTGGGAGGGGCGTTCCCCACCCACCAGAAACCTTAATCCACGAAAACTTAATCAATGATTGCTTTTAAACCCTTTTCATATGATAATCTTAAAATCCCATAACAAAGGATAACCTAATCTGTGACTGACATATTCTATAAACCTTTTTCATCCTAAGCTGATTGATTTATGCCAAGGTAAACAATTCTATAGAAGCTTAAGTATTTACTTTACAAATGAAAGTGGCCCATCCCAGAATGTTTGGGATGTGGCCCAGTCCAAAGTTCACAGTGGGCTACCTGCAAGTAACCCAGCCACATTCTTTCAACAAAATGGCTGTCTTCTAAAACTATATGCTACAATTTACACCTTCAATAAATCCTAAGATCATGACCCAGAAGCCTGTGACCAATACTAAGGCTCTTAGATGTGACATGAGTTTGAATTATAAGTTGTGTGAAAGCCAAAACTGTAGTTTGCGGAAGAATGGGAGCAATGAGCTTCTAAAGTTAGCTTGTGCTCATCCCGGTCTCAGAGTTTTTATGTTTTGAGCTCACAGGAGCTTAATCTGGTTAGTGCTGAGTAGAAAGGGGGAGGAAATGGGGTCAATAGCTCCCGAACGCATCCTAGTGGTCTCAGGGTCAACAGCCCTTCCTGATCCCTAATGCTCAGTGGGCCTCTGTGGTTGCCTCCCAACATCTCCCCCTTTTTTATTTTTTAGCACGAAACCATGAAACTCCATATTGCTCTTCTTTAACACTCTGAAGATGATTGGGAGTAAACACAGCAACAAAAGAATCACTGCTCCACAAATTCCCACATTGATGAGTATAGATGTTAACGATTTTTGATTAGCAAATCATGCCTGAATTTCTTGATGTAATTTAGTAAGGTCTATACTCAGGTTGGAATAGTTCCAAATTCCAAGTTACTTTGTCCCAAGTATGGACAGATTTAAACTCAGAGTGACATTGGAGAGCCAATTTCTTTTTTAAGGTCACAAGTTCTGGCCCTACTGCTAAAACTCCTTCCTCCAAAGCACTAACCTTACTTTCCAACTTCTGGTCTATGATTTCCTGAATAGCTATGGCAATAGAAACATTTTTAGACCGCTGATCAGCAAACGTAGTTGTATGAACTTCCCTAGATAATGCTACAGCTCAAAAGTAGCTATTAAAGCTGTAACTCCTAAAATTAAAAGTAGCCAAAAATCTTTTCTGAGCATTAGCCTCATACAATATCTGTAAACCATATGCATCATACCAATAAGATGACAATTATACAAGAATCATCAAATAAGATGGTTGCTCAAGAATAACAAAACCTTTGTAAAAGGCATTAGTTAAACAATTAGTTAAAAATACACCCAGTACAAGTCACCTTATAGACATTGCTATGATACTCAATTTTAACAACTTAGTACTTATTTCATATTAAAAACATGTCTGCAAGCATCCCTAATGTGGTACTGCTGAGTTTGTCCAACAGGCCTAGACAGGCTGACTGGCTGAAGGGCTGCGAGGGCTCTCCACAAATGAGGTTGAATGGCTTGTCTGGTACACATTCAGTGGAGTGCCTTCTAGTTGCAGCAAGCATAGAGCCATTAAAACCCCAGTCACTAATATATAGTCTTTCACCAGGTACAGTATAGTCCACCTTAGAGTTATAAGCACAGTCTCTCCATTTCAGGAAGCCAGTATCTCTCTGGATGAGTGACCAGTCCTTTTCCATATCATTGAAGGGGCAAGCAGGTACGCTGAGAGGTGGTGTCCATGAAACACAATTGAACAGTTAGGATCACAGCTGTGATTGAGCAAAGACATACTAGGATACAGGCCAACACCCACTTCCTGCATCTCTGCAGTACAGATGGTGAAAGAGTTGCAGATCACCTTGTCCTGGGTTTGGCATCCGATACAGTCACACTTAAAGCAGTATTGGTCCCTCAGCTGCTTCAGGCACTCCTCACTGGTCATCAGCATATCCAGGTAGCAGATGGTGAGCTCTTCTCCCACCTCGATGTCTCGGACTGCACGCAGTAAGTTTATCTTACGTTTTTGGTCCTGCATTCTTTTCTCCTCCCAGTTGTTAAAAGACGTTAAAGGCTGTGTCCAATAGTTATAGTTGAGGGGTTTGTGGGCCCTTTTCTAATTCTTGAAGTTTGCACCAGTGCTGACTGAGAGATAAAATACATCCAAAAGAACTTGTCTTTCCAGTCTAGTCTGCTTATTAACACCTATTTTGTAGTTAGCTAACAGGATTCACTTATATGATTCCTTTACTTCTATCTGTGAAAGTTGAACTTGAGAGAAATTTATCATAAGAAGACAACAAAGAAGAATTTTTAACATCCTTTTGTCTGAGTCACCCCCTTGAGAAGAGACATGTGGGGGGGTGAGAAGTCTGGAGGTTGGGGTTAGGTGCCGTGGCCTTTGGCACCTGCCCCTTCACCGAAGGTAAAAGAGAAAGACTGAAGGCTGGGGTCAGGTGCCATGGCCTTTGGCACCTGCCCCTTCTCTGAAGGTAAAAGAGAAAGACTGAAAGTCAGAGCTAGGTGCCACAGCCGTAGACGCCTGCCCTTCCTTCCCAGATAAAGATGAAGGGACTCACAGAACAGATTACAAGAAACAAGAGTATAGGGAAGGCAGGAATTGGAGTTGTAGGAGGAATAGGAGAGGATAAAGGAAGTGAAAACCCTTATTTTGTTTACATTTTTCTCTGGTCTATTCCTTTGATTCAACAGGATTCATGCCACCTGTCTCAGTCTTTGGGTTAGCCAATACCAGACCAGTCTTTCCTCTCTACAACCTGAACAGGTCCTTTTATGCCCTGTCTGTTCCTTCCAAGTCCCTTTAAGGGATCGTATCCTATTTGTAGCGTTTGCGCTGACACCTTGTCATCTGGACTATACAGAAGCATACCCATTTGAGCAAGAATATCACATCCCCAAAGTATAATGGGGATGGAAGGAATGATGTAGGGACAAAGGGTTCCTGAAGTTTCGTTATCTGTCCAATTTAAGATGTGAGAACTTTTGGCTACAGAGGGTGCTCGATCAATACCAATGAGTCCTGATGGGGCTACTTGTGTTGGCCAGGAAGATGGCCAGTCTTTCCCAGCAATACAAGAAACATCAGCCCCTGTATCTAGCAGACCTTTAATTTTTAACTCCCCGAATATATAAATCTTTTAGAGGTCTGGAGTTAGTAATTTCCTTGGGTAAGATTAGTTGACTGTCAACTGACTCATATTTTCCTTTTCCTAACAACATACTGCTAGAAATATGAAACTGATTTGGATCCCTCTGATGGTTAACAGCCCTCTGGATCCTTACCTGATCTTCAAATTCCGTTTTCCATAGTAAATAGGCTCCTCCTGACAAACAGCTTTTAGCAAGCTGTCGCCAATCTGTGGTGTCATCCACTGAGTGGCAAATTATTCCATAATAGTAATAGTATAAGGAGCTGTAGGACCTTTACTTTCATCTGTGAAAGTTGAACTTGAGAGAAATTTATCATAAGAAGACAACAAAGAAGAATTTTTAACATCCCGAGTACAAGCCTCTTTAAGTTCCTTAATTAATTTATATGGTAGCGACTCCCAGTGAGGGGCCTCATTTACTGTGCCTTCTTCCATATAAATTACTGGAAAGCAAGAAGACAAGGTAAAATCTCCCTCTTCTTCTGCCTTTTTTCTGGCTCCCTGCATACCTACATTAGCTGGAGACATATACCCAGGTGTGAATTTTGGTGTTTTCACCTTATTTCTAGTAAAGGGTATGGGAGGAGGTGCCTTGCCAACATTAGCAAGATTTTTTCACTTATGATACCCAATCACTTCCTCCATTTCCTCCTTGGGGAAAAATTCATCATCTAAAAGAGGCACTGAGGCTATGGCCAGCAGGGGAGTGTCTTTATTTTTGGCTGGAATTTTGGATGAATCGTACTGTTGGTTTAAAACATCCTGGACAACAGTCCATAAAGCTAAGGCATACAAAATGCAAGAGTCAAGACAACCGGTTCCTCTATCAGACAATATGTGCAACATACTAATAGACATCAGAATACTTAAGAACAAACTCACTCTGGCCCATGATTCTGCCAAGGCTCTTAAACTGCTCACCCTTCCTTGCTCTGCCTGTCTCTACAGAGGGGTCCTATCCATCCTGAAAAAGAAAGCTTACCTTGAGGTCCCACGTTCAGTCACCACTTGTCGGAGACCAGCTCCAGCCAGGTTCAGAGTACGCCAAAGGTGGAGACGGTGTCGGCAATTGGGAGAAGGAGAGAGAGAGAGAGAGAGAGAGAGAGAGAGAGAGAGAGAGAGAGAGAGAGAGAGAGAGAGACTGGACGCCAGTCTAGTGCAGAAGCAATGTGTGTTATTGGGAATTACAACGGGTCTTTTATACACAAAGTCAGATGTGGGAGGGGCATCCCCCACCCACCAGAAACCTTAATCCATGAAAACTTAATCAATGATTGCTTTTAAACCCTTTTCATATGATAATCTTAAAATCCCATAACAAAGGATAACCTAATCCGTGACTGACATATTCTATAAACCTTTTTCATCCTAAGCTGATTGATTTATGCCAAGGTAAACAATTCTATAGAAGCTTAAGTATTTACTTTACAAATGAAAGTGGCCCATCCCAGAATGTTTGGGATGTGGCCCAGTCCAAAGTTCACAGTGGGCTACCTGCAAGTAACCCAGCCACATTCTTTCAACAAAATGGCTGTCTTCTAAAACTATATGCTACAATTTACACCTTCAATAAATCCTAAGATCATGACCCAGAAGCCTGTGACCAATACTAAGGCTCTTAGATGTGACACGAGTTTGAATTATAAGTTGTGTGAAAGCCAAAACTGTAGTTTGCGGAAGAATGGGAGCAATGAGCTTCTAAAGTTAGCTTGTGTTCATCCCGGTCTCAGAGTTTTTATGTTGTGAGCTCACAGGAGCTTAATCTGGTTAGTGCTGAGTAGAAAGGGGGAGGAAATGGGGTCAATAGCTCCCGAACACATCCTAGTGGTCTCGGGGTCAACAGCCCTTCCTGATCCCTAACGCTCAGTGAGCCTCCATGGCCGGCTCCCAACAGGACAGCAGAAATGATTGGACAAGTCCTTGTTATACAGCTACTATGTGCTTCAGGGCCTAGAAATCCCAAACAACTTCCTACCCCAAACTCATAATCTCAATCATTAACTAGTTTCCACTCCTGTTTCATAACTCTTTGTGCTCTCTTTTAGGTCCAGTCCCTTAATCACATATATTCTTCCCCTAACTTTGTGACTACGCCCCACCCAGTATCAATTGACATTATATTGGGAAGATTAGCTAAAGAAGAAATTGAAAAGTTGTTCTGTCTCCTAATTTTGTCTTTTTACAGGGTAACCTAACTCAAACCAATAATTAACTTACTTAGATCTATTGAGGTTTTGCATCTTTAATTTCTAAAAAAAAAATAAAAAGTCTTGAAAAGGGAAGCAATTTCAAAGAATTTCTTTGTGTAACAAGTAAACATAAAATCTTGAAATGTCAATGAAGGAAAAAAAAAAAACAGCTAGGCAACATCAATAGAGACATCTATCATCAAGTACCCAGAAACAGAAGGTCAGGGCAATAAATTTGAAAGCAAAGTTTACCAGGAGTTGACCACACTATAGATACTATCTTTGAGAATAATCAAAAGGGTGTTCTACAGATGGTCATGTGTACTTTCTGAATTATAAGCATGTAATCTTCACATGAATAGCTCCTTTCATGCTGCCTCCTCTCCTGGTAAGACTTGTCACGTTCTGGGTTTCCAGCTTTTTCTATACATCCTACATTTCATTAACCCTTCACTAATCTTTTTCTGAAATATATATCTACTTTTATGGCTTATTTTGAAAAGCTCTCTTTCTTTTTTATTTTTTCTGTCACTTCCTAAGAGTAAGTCAAATATCAATCCAACCATGGCTGATAAACATGGAGAAGAAATGGCACTCGATCAAGAAAAGAAAACCAAAATATGATATAAAATTGGACATAATAAAAAATTAGTATTCTTAAAATATAAATTCTCTTAACAGTTCCAGAATTTCCTTAACAAATTAAAATTCCCACAAAGGTTTTCATTTTTGTCATTGAATTTTTTTATTTTTCTCAAGAATCTGTATTTAATATTAAAAATAAATTAAAATTTAGTATTACTTTAAATTTAATTTCCAGTGTGACAATCATATTTTATGTATTATCTTTTATTACAAACACGTACTTTTTCAGTCATATTGTGAATTACATAGGTTTTTCAGTGTTGATCTGTCCAAGGAATAGCTGTTTAGAATGCTATGCCTATAAAAAAAAAAGAATATTATAAATAACTAATATAGAAACTACTACAAACACAACTTTTAAATTGAGATACGCCTGAATACACATTTGCAAAACATATAGCCATCTATAATGTCTAAGTTATTCAATATAATGCAAGTTTGGTAAGTTTGCCCTTATATCAACTGTGGAATTAACAAAATATGCTATGACCTCTGCAATTATCTTCATATAGAAATTCAACTTGAAAGCAAGGATATGGTTCAATCAATCTAACATACATGTTTTATCTTTTTTGCATATACAGAGATTGAATAGGATACAAAGTAGCTAACTGCCATGATTTCAATACCTGAAAAGAAGTCACTGAAAGCTTCATTCACATAAAAGCAGTCTTTTTCATTTGTCTGAATTTAAAAACTTCTTACAACATCTTCTGACAAAATACAATTTGACCTGCGGATTTTTGCAATAAAAATCTGCAATTATATATTTCTAAAACTACTTTTTATATGCGCAAAAATATGTTCCAGAAGCTTTGCCAATGATTTTTCATTGACTGAGCAGAACTTGCTCCTTTAAATCCCTGGGGATCAAGTGTCCATATATAGCCCCAATGCAATGAGCCCTGTTTGTGCAGTATTAAGGTTTCACAGGGTTTAGGAGCAGTATGAAGTGGACATGGTTATTTTTCATTTTTGAACATCTACAGAATATAGTTTCCATGACTCACCAGGTCCAAAATTTGAGATAAATTATGTACTTGTATATCTGGTATATTTTTGTTATGGCCTTATAGCTTATTGATTGTTCTCAAATGATTGGTGTCCCAGTGATTTTATTCCTAGTTCATCTTAGTTTTGTGAAGAGGAATTTAAGTTTAATTTCAGTAAGATGATTCCAAAATTATTTTCACCAATTATAAATGTGTCAATTTTCCCATCCAACTGTGAGTTTATTCTTTGGAAGTTCATTTTATTTCAAATAAAAAACCTGCATCTTCAGAATACAGTAAATGTTTACTCAATTTTTAATATGACTCACTAACCCAACAAATATGAATTGAGTGTCTATTCTTTGTCAAATATCTAATCCAGATAAATAAATCAAATGATTGCTGAGTCACCTGATTTGATACATTGAAACTTTTTTTTTTTTTTTTTTTTTTGAGTTGGAGTCTCACTCTGTTGGCCCAGACTGGAGTGCAGTGGCCGCTTCCAGCCACCGCAGCCTCTACCCACTGGGCTCTGGCGATCCTTCCACCTCAGCCTTCCAAGTAGCCGGAATTACAGGCGCGCACTACCACGCCCGGCTGATTTTTGATTTATTGTAGAGATGAGGTCTCGCTGCCCAGGCGGGTCTCGAACCCGCGGGCTCAGGCAATCCACTCACCTCAGCCTCCCAAAGGCGCGGGATTACAGGCTGAGCCACCGAGCCCGGCTTGAAACCTTTTTTATTAAGCTAAATTTATTAAATTCATCCTATGGTCTAACTATCTTGCTGGCTGTGGGTTTACAAAGAAACCGTTTGAAAATCCTACCCTTGAAAAGCTCACACATGAGCAGAGGTTCAGAGATCCTTTAATTATCTGACACACTATGGAAATCACGACTGTAAACAAGGAGCCAATAGCACTCATAACTATGATTACATTTGGTTTCAGCATATAACAGATCACATCCTTATGAAAAAAAAAGACTGTGTGTGGAATTCTGGGAGATCTTCTGCAATACACTGAGAATCAGGGTTTAATCTTTTATTTTAGTTTGACCCATGCATTTAGATTGGTGATGAACTTTTTAAAAGAAATCTTCCAAATGACACCAGAAGAAAAGCCAGTTGTATTCTTGAACAATCTCCTACTGACATTTCCTGTCCCCAGCTGTTTTATAAGAAATGGAGACAGACTGCTGAGTCAGAAATAGTAATGAACATAATTGTTCCTGTCTTCCACAAAATAATGAAGCACAGGGACCAGCAAACATAGGTCCAGTTCAGGTGGTAGTCCTTCTGTCATGCCCTACAGCATCTTGTACCTTGAGAGAAAGAAAAAAATAGGGGTGAGGGGGTGAGTGAACATGAAATTATTTCTCTTTTATGTCTTCATTATTGCTCCTCAAAATACTGTAAGCTCACTCAGAATCCATGTACCCTGACTACAATAGTAACACATGTCCTTTGCACAGGTAAATTGTTGATTCAGTTAGAGCTAAAGTATATTCTTACCTGGAGATTAAGCAAGGATAATTTCTTAGAGTTTAACACATTTGGGGCTCAAATCAAAACAATCATTTGACTCAGCAACATCTCAGACCTTTTTTTTTTCACATATAGAAAAAGCTTTTCCCCAAGAGTTAAAACCACTTCACACAGGAGATCTCGCTATTTAGTTTTATTTCTGACATCGCCTGCCCTTACTTGGGATGCAACAAACACTCTGCATTTCTTACTAGGAAACGTTGGCTTGTAAGGAGAATGGTATACTGTGTGTTACCACTGTGAGATTGTAAAATTGTTAATGGTCAGTGGAAAAATTTGTATTCATTTTATTAAAAAGAAAATATTGCATATAATAACTACTGCCCTGAAACATTTGTCGCTCCAATAAACCTTTCTCCCTGAGCTAACATAAAAAGAAGAAAGAAAGAACAGCTCACACACACAAAGAGAAAAATGCCTCAACAGAGGTACTATGCAAAGCATCATGAAAATAGGGAAGAGAAAGGGCCTAATTTCACTATGAGGCTAAAATGGTCTGGGAATCTTCTTAGAAGAGGCAGCATTTGAGCTGATTTAGGAAAGTTATCATTCATTAAGAATTTTTCAGACAGAAAAGTGGAGAAGGGTTATTCCAGACAGAGCAACAATTGATGTAATTGCATGAAACATGAAAAAAGAAGACAAGTATTTTGGTGAAGTCAAATGTAGGGAGTGTACTGGAAAGAGACAGGATGTGAAGATAGACACATCTTAAATCTGAACCTGCTAAGGATGGTATTCTTGAAAAATTGTCATTTGATTCATCTAGTCTTTTAGTAAGCACTGAGAATTGATTTATAGTATTTTTATTTTTCGTATCTGTCATTTGCAGGTGATGAATAGACAGGCCCAGAGCTAGGTTATATAGAAGAGTTGGGATTAAGAGTGGGTATACATATAATATTGAGAAACAAAACTGAGAAAGACAGTTTTCACCCCAGACTGACCCTTGCCTTATTGATAGTATTAGAATCAGCTCCACATTTCCACAGGGCACTCTGGTGGAGAAGTCTGAGTTAACCTCTCATTTATTTCCTGCTTTGTACAATCAACTCATGTAGTTTTATTCAATTCTTTTCCATCAAAGAAATCTTATAACTTTCAGTTGTATACCAGTATTGTTCTACTGCAATGCCCATGTATCCCCTAGAACTTGGAGTTTTATTTTGTAAGTCATGTAAATTAGGGGAGTTGTGGCTCACCCTGAAAGTGGTGTCAGGGTGAGTGAAAAAAGATTGAATCATAAAGATGTATTAGCTGACCTTATTAATAATTAGGCAGTAGAAGATTAGGAACTGAACTAAAGGGTATGGCACTAAGAATGAAGAGAAAAGGGCAGGTCTTAGAGATACATATAGTTGAAAGAATTTAGTAACTGAAAGTAAGTAAGTAAGTAAGGAGTGGTGTTGGGAGCCAGCCTTGGAGGCCTGCATGATGACAAAGTCCAGGTGTGCTGAGGACCCCTGGCCGCAAAGCGAGCCCAGGCAGCTGAGGCCCTTCTGTCTTCCATCTTTGCTGTTGATACAGCTGAAGAAATTCTGTGCAGACATGAAAGAAGAAGATGGCATGTTTATGCGAAGAATCACAGCTAACCTGGAAATATCATGGTTTATTTTTCCATTTTTCCCACTATGCCACTTGGCCTTTTCTAACATATGCAAGGGTTAAACTCTGAAGCACATCAAGAATGCTTTCTTTCACTTGGTGATAAGTTACTAGATATTGCTTAAGTAATAAATGATATAAGTATATTCACTCCTTATTTGATTTAGGATTATGCAGTTTAGTCTTTAGACATAAGGTTCTTTAGAAGCACAAGTTTATAGTAAGTTTATTTTGAGCTCATTATAAGTTTTAACACTTATCTAGGAGTTATGTAGGTGATTTATAACACTGTTTTCACTGACTTAGGATAAAGATTATCTTTAAGGTTTTTACTTAACTCAGTAGTTAAAACTCTAAGTCAACATTTGTAAAGTGGGTTTTCACTGAACTCATAATATACTAATCAGACACTTTTATGACAACTTAGCTAAAGACAGAAAACAACCTTGGGGGCCTGGGAAACATTACTAAAAGCTTCTTTTGAGTTTTCTTTAGAAACAAGCACTGCAGGATAAGAGAAAAGTAATGAAGACACCTGGACAACAAAGGCGATTACAGAGCTCTGAAGGACATAAAGTCCCAGAAGGAAGACTACTGCTAAACTTTCTGAGACAGTTCAAGGACTGTAATTCGGGACTTTGGACTAAAACTATCATCTTTGGTCTTATGAATAAGACTCATTGTCTGAATGTTTACAGGGTTCTTGGCTTGTTTGTTGCTAAGACCACTAGATGGTGGTAACTTGTAGAGGATATGTACGTGAAGGAATTTTCTTTGTCTTGCCCCTTTACAAATGGTATAAAAGCTCTGTGTTAACTAACATTAAATGGTCATCTGTTCAAGAAGCAGGTGTCCGTGTATAATGTTTTCGTCTTTCACCTATCCGTCTCTCCTTCAGGAGATCTCACGACCTTGTGGGGCGGGACCCCGCAGAGTGGGAGAAAAAATGATGATATTTGGAGATTTCAATTTCCAATTAAGAGATATTAGCCAGTATCCAACCAAATTCACATAAAAAATGAATAAAAGCTATATAAATTTATTTTTTAATGTTTGAAGGCATCAGAGAGTGAACAAGCAGTCAGACTTAGGAGATCAAGGTCCCAGAAAGCAGAAAAAATACATTAAAGTGAGATAAGTATTCGCACCACTTTTCCCCTAGATGCATTTGCCATTCATAAACAGAATGAAATCAAGAACCATAGAAGCCAAAAAGAAAGAGATAGAGAAGTTAAACGAGTGATTGGCACTCTCATAAATACCAGAGAGACACAGAGTTCAAGGCCTTCCAAGAAGAAGCAGCATTGCTAAATGCCATAAACTTTCTATTTGGGACTACTGAAAGATTGTGCAATGAAAATAAAGAAGACCTGGAAATAGAACCCACTTCAACAGAATAAAACTCACCTTTGATCAGCTTAATCTCAGACTGGATTCCATAATCTGCCCCTCATTTTACTTTCTGTTAAAGGCAACATAATACTATCAGATGAGAGAACACTATTCAGAACCATTCCAAGTATTTATACACAGTATACAGCAGCCCATAAAATATACTCATGCATATTAGAACATGGGACTAATTGATCAAAAACTAAAAGAAAACCAGATAACCAAATAGACCCATAGGTGATTAAGATATTTATGCTGTCAAATATAGATTTTAAGATAACTATGATTGATGTATTAGGTATTTTCAGCAAGAAACTGAGTTTATAAAATATCATATAAAATTTACAAACTGGAAAACAAAATAACTGAAATTAAAATGTCAGTCAATGGTTTAATAGCATGTTAGACAAAACTGAAGAGAAGATGAATAAACTGGAAGTTATGTCAGTAAAAAAATATATTAACAATGAAGCACAGAGAAAACAATAACATATATAGAAATGAGAATAAATGACATTTAGGACATGATTAAAAAAAGAGGTCGGGGGGGTCTAACATGACTTTGGAATCTCAGATTGAGAAAAATGAGAGAATGAGACAGAAGTAATATTTGAAGAAATAGACCTGAAAGGTGGTAAAAGATGTTAAGCCACATATTCTTGATATTCTATGACTTGCAAGTTTAAAGTGAAACTGCTTAGAGTCAAAACTGAGAATATCTTAAGAGCATAAGGAAACACAGGCCTACTATATGCAGTAGCAACAAGACTGAAAGCTGCTTCTCAACAGAAATTATAGAAACCAGGTAAGAATAGAATGAATTTTTCAAAATGTTGAAAGAAAATAACTTCCACTAGAATTCCATACCTCATAAAATATCCTTCAAAAACAAAGGCAAAACAAAGTAATTTTAAACCAACTAAAACTGAGATCATTGTTGTTAGAGCCACACTAAAATACACAGATAGTTATTATGACATAAGGAAAATGACCTCAGAAGGAAGCAAGGAGATAAAAGAGAAAATAAAACTCAACAGAAATAGTAAATATGTGAATAAATATAAATAAATACTAACTACTAACATAATAATAACATACCATAGAACCTAAAATACATGTAAAATTAAAATATATGATAAAATATTACAAAAAGTGGGATTTTCATATTGTCTGAAAATAGATAAAATTACTAATTTGTAGTAGACTCTAATAAATCAAAGATTAATGTTGTAATATCTGGGGTAATAAAAACATAACACAGGAGGAGAAAATGAAATAATAAAACAATTAATTAATCAAAAGAGATGTGAGAAGAAAGGAATATAGAACAGGTTGAATAACTGGAAAAATAGTAAAATTACAGATGCAAACCGAGATATAGCAATAATTATACTTACAATAAGTATAATTTATTTACAATGAATAAACTAAGTATTCAGATTAGAAATCAAGAGTTGTTAGGCTGAATGCAAAGCAATAAATCAAAATATACATTGCTTATTAAAGAAACATTTCAATGTTAGGAAACACAAACACCGAATGCAAAAAGATCTCTTTTAAAAAAGGTATCATGCAAACACTAGATAAAGTAAAGCATTTTAACTGTACTAATGCTGATGAAATACCCTAACGGGTACTGGAGGTCGATGCTGTGGTGAGCCACTGCACTGCACTCTAGCCTGGGTGACAGAGTGAGACTCTGACTCTAAATAAACAAATAAGTAAGTAAATAAATAAATAGCAAAATAACTCAAATAATGCCAGAGTCCAGCTCCAGTGGAGTCCAGAGATTCCCGAAGGTGGAGATGGCTTCGGCATTGTGAGAAAGAAAAGCTTTGTACAACTGTTCTGAGAGTAGGGCAGATGCCGTTTACTAAAAGTTTACAGGGGTTTTTAATCCCTGATTTCTGCAAAGTCATCCTTACAAAGCACATCACACACAAATCACATGAGCAAGACCAGGTGCACAAGGAGTGCCCCCACACCAGGCAGATGTTTTCTCAAGTATGGGGAAGAACAAACATAAAATTGTCTTTCTGCTCCTCATGCTTGAACAACGTTTCTCAAAAGCAATTTTTCGTGTTCCTAGCTGATTGTTTTACAGATTACAATTATCTGGAATTGACATTCCACTAATCAATAACCTAAGCCCAAAACTTACAATCTCACCTGTTACATATTAAACTCTAAACTTTAACTAACAATCTTAAACTGAAACTAATACAAATTATAAAGCCTCTCCTAAATAACACATATTAATGAAACCAATTCTTTTGCTAAACAGTCACTAAAAGTTCAAACAGTAGTTTCTGGCTCTAGGCTTTGAAGCAGTCCATGCACAGAGTTCTTTCTTCCACGTGGAGCAAAGTTCACCAAGAAATCTCCTCAAAGTAATGCAGATGCACATTCCTTTACGTATGAGAAGTCCCTTGTTCCAGCTTCCCAAAATCCAAGGCCTTTTACTGTCTCTACAATACTTATTTCCAAAGCTTAAAAACTTTCAATTCTTATATTATAATACGCCTTATTTGACTTACTCTAACTTGTCCTAAAATACGAATTTCCTATTCTAAATCTAAACCATAAAATCTCTTACAATACTTAATCCCTATCCAACCTTATACTATAATGATTTGAATATCATAAATCTTATACCTAAATCAATTAATCAATAAACTAAAAATCCTTAACTCATTATCTATAACTCATGACTGAGTAAAAGGATCTTTTTGACATACTTCAGAGTTTAATTAACATGAATTGTGAAAGCCAAACCACATAGTGGGAAGTGGAAAAGTGAACAATGATATTCTAAAGTTAGCTGTGTGTGTTGTGTATGCCTCACATGGTATTGTCTTCAAGCTCAACTGTACAGAATTATTCTTGGCCAACTGTGTCAGGCAAGGTGGAAGGTAATGGGGTCACACCCCCCAAGCTCGTCCTTGAGGCCCAGGGTCATTAGTACTGCCGTTTATGCAGACCTCCAAGGCTAGCTCCCAACAAAATAAACTATTTTAAAGAAATAACACTAAGTCTGACAAAGGCCTAACATCTCAGATCTACAAGGAACTCAAACATGCTGAAAAGAAAAAAAAAAAACAACCGCACTATAAAATGGGCAAAAGATATGAACAGACACTTCACAAAGGAAGACATCCGAGCAGCCAACAGACACATGAAGAAATGTTCAGCCTCACTAATCATCAGAGAGATGCAAATCAAAACCACACTGAGATATCACCTAACTCCATTCAGAATGGCAATTATCAACAACTCAAAAAATAACAGCTGCTGGAGAGGGTGTGGCAGAAAGGGAACACTTCTACACTGTTGGTGGGAGTGTAAACTAGTGCAACCTCTGTGGAAAGCAGTGTGGCGATTCCTAAAAGCTCTAAATATCAAGCTCCCATATGACCCTGCAATCCCCCTACTGGGAATATATCCTGAAGAACTCAAATCACTCTATAAAAAAGATACCTGCACACGTATGTTTATCACAGCATTGTTCACAATAGCAAGAACCTGGAAGCAACCATGCTGCCCATCAAAAAAGGACTGGATTAAAAAATGTGGTACATATACATGATGGAATACTACGCAGCCATAAAAAAGAACAATATCATGAATTTCGCAGCAACCTGGATGCAACTAGAGTCTATAGTACTGAGTGACCTCTCACAGAAACAAAGATCCGAGTATCACATGTTTTCACTCATATAATGGACCTTGAACATCCACTGTAATACTATAAGAAAATGACTGACAGTAGTGGGAAACTATGGAGGGGGAGGGAGATGGGACTAATGGTAGCAAATATCTGTCTGGGGACCAGGAAACACCTCTTATCAACAAGGGTGCCTGAACGAAATGTATTTTTATACCTAACCCTTAACTGTACCCCACAATATCATTAAAAAAAAGAAATATTCAAGATAAAATAAGGAATTACTATGGAGGATTAATAAATCCAAATACTTGTCATTTGAAAACATTAATAAAATTGATAAGACTTTGGCAAAAATTGATCAATATAAAAGCCACAAATTATTAATACCAATAATTTAAAGAATTGTTATGAATCCTATACACATTCATCAGAAGTTAATAGGAGGTTATCACAAATAACTTTATGCCAATACATTTTAAAATAGAGATAAAAGGGATAAGTCTCCAGAAAACACAATCCACATCAAAATGACACCAGAAAAGTGTTAAAAATTTACCTAGTCCTTTATCTGTTAAAGAAATTAAATCTGTACTTAATCCTTTCTTCCCACCTCCCTCCAAACCTCCCCTGCCAAAAGAATCCAGGCTAGATTGATTCTGAGCTTGTCTTCAGAATATATACATAAACTCTACAAATCATTTTTTGAATACAGAAACATTGATAGATAGAGGAACAAGTGACTTAAACAGGAACTTTACAAAAAGAGACATTCAAATGGTCAGTAAACATGAAAAAGTGGTCTATTTCATTACTCATCAAGGAAATGGTCATTAAAATCTTAACAGGTTACAAATAAGCACATTTGAGAGTGGTTATAATTAAATGAACTAATATTAGGAAGACTATAAATAATATTATCTATTACCTGTAAGGATATAGAGTAACTGGAACTCTTATACATTTCTGGTAGGAATATTAATATAAACTTTGGGAAATTGCTTGGCTAAAGTGATTACTAAAGCTAAAATATGCATGTCTTATGGCCCAGAAATTCAACCCATAGATATCCTGCATAATCACATTCATAGCACTATTCATAATAGCCCTAAGTTAGAAATGACTGAAGAGCTGCATCAATAGAAGAATGGTTAGAAATGTCGCTGCATACTCAAACATCAAATATTGTACAGTAATGAAAACAAATAAAGTATTACTGCATACAAGGATAATCTTACAAATAAAGGAAAGAATTCGGATACAAATAATGTATCATTATAATTGTTCACAATTTAAAAGCAGGCAAAACTAACCTATGGTGTGAGAAATTAGTAGAAAGATGATTTTAAAGCAGGGAGTTAATGACTGAGAGAGAGCTTCAGGAAGTCTTCTGAGGTCCTGAAAATATTCTATTTCTTTATCTGGGTGGTGCACACAGGTATCTTTATTTTGTGGTATTTCATCAAGCAGTATATTTTGTGCAGATACACTGATTTTTTTTTTTTTTTGGCCAAAGAAAATTCATTGTTGTGAAAAAAATTTTTTAAATAACATTTTCTACCATCATATGGTTTTATACTCCATTTGACATATTCTAAGACAATCTAGCTTTTAAGATGCATGTTAAAGAATTAAACTTTTGGTAAGAAAATAATCACTGGTTCAAGACAAAGCATTAGGCATGCTCATGAATTATTTAGTGCTATAATTTCAGCTTACTTTGCCTGCACATATGTGTCAGAAAAAATACCCATTTAGGCTGATGACAGCTATGTTCTTTTTAAAATTCTCACTTTAGAGTGCTGACTGCTGTAGCAAGGTTTGGATCAATTTACTTTGTTAAGCAATTTGAGTGCTCCTGCTGACCAGTCCTTTAGTCTGATTTGGACAAAGGTTAAAGATAGAGAAGAGTGAACATGACCATTAGATTTCCTGCTCCTCTGTTCCAGGGCTCTTCCATTATTTTCTTTTTTCCCTATCCTCAGAATTGCCTCTGATGACATAAGACAACTACAGCATCTCCTCCCTGTAAAAATGGATATTAAAGCAGTGACTGCATCAGAATATTAAAATTGGAACATTCAAAACAGATGCATTCTGAAGATAGCCAAATATAGTTTATTATTATTTAGGATAGGAAACATTTCCAGACATACGTATTCAAAATGCATTTTTGACGTCCCACAGACTTTTCTATTTGTATAGTTCAAATTACTTGTGGTATCATGACTACTTATTCTATATAATTCTTTTTTGTCCCCCAAATTCCACTGGGCATTAAAATCAATGCTGTAGTTCATGTTTTTGTTGTTGTTGTTGTTGCCACAACAGAATACCTCAGTCTGGGTAATGTAAAAGGAAGATAAATTTATTTCTTACAGTTCTGGGGACTGGGAAGTTCAAAGTTGAAGGGACACATCTGATAAGGGCCGTCTTACTCATCATAACATGGCCTAGGATGTTACTTGGCAAGAGAGAAAGAGCATGTCAACTCAGGTCTCTCTTCTTCTGTTTATGAAGCTGTCAGCCCCACCATGGGAGATGCAACCTGATGGCATTATCTAATCTTAATGACCTCCCAAATGTTCTACCCTCAGTCAACATATGAGTTTGAGAATTAAGTTTCCAATGTATAAAATTTGGAGGACACATTCAAACCATAGCAATTACTTAGGAAAATTTGCATTGCTAGAGGAAAATTTAGAAGTGACCCCCTCGGCTTCTCAATTTAGAAGTGCCCCCATTGGAGATGGGTGAAAAGAGAGCTCACAGTCAACCTATCTGAGTCTCCTGGAGAGTTTCTCCTTTCCTGCTACATATGGGTTCTTTTCATTGTCTTGGTCTTAATTACTAAGAAGACCTAAGACAAAAGAGACCGTCATGTCCTCTCTGGAGAGAACATTATTTATGATTTTTAAAGTGTATCACTTGCATTAATATATGCAGGTTTTTCTTTTAATATAAAGTCCATTTTAAAGAAAACTCCTGGGTCTTGCAGAGGTAAATAAGAAAGCTCTTTTCTTTATCTACAGTTAATAGTGGCAATTCTAGAATAGATCCTGGCAGAGGTGATAAAGGTTAAGAGGAGATATTGAATTTTGGAAAATTAAACCTCTTTACCCTGTCTACACCTCTTCAGGAAACTTCAGGAATCATTGTGCCTCTTGGACAGCAGCTGACTTGCAAGTAGGTGATGAGTGTTGTAAGGCATAGAAGGCAGTTCCTAATGAATCCACCACACCAGAGGGCTCGGCTGTTTTCCTCACTGTTGACGATCCTAAAATTCTCTTTCCAAATTGTAAAATGTCATTATAATCTGGAAATACCTAACTCCCTCTCTACAGGTCCAGCTGACACCCAGGATCAAGGTCAGATACATTATGGGGCCTCATTGTGAGAAGGTAAAATGGCTTTTGAAGTGAAATAATGGATTTAAGGCACTGAAGCAGAACACAGCTCTATGAAAACCCCCAGTGACATATTTAGAGAACCAGGTCTGGCTGAAAACAAGGTGAAAGAAACAGTAATTCTAACTGCAGCCAGCAAAATAAAAAAGCTGATTGGATGAAAATTGGCCAAGCTCTTACCATTAAAAATACCACAACGTGGTTGCCAGAAGGGTGTTGGGACAAATTGCCAGAGGTAACTGTTACATAAGCCAGAGCTCTCTCTGTCAATTAGCCAGAAACCATTGCTGCATCTCTTCTGGACACAATTGCTCTGATAGGTAACTTGGAAGACTGTAAGTTCTTCTGTGAAACAAGAGAAACATACCTCCAGGACAAGTCAGGCTGGGGGTTTAGTTCCATAGAGAGTGGTGATTCTGCTCCATTGGCCGATAGTTTTAGTAAGAAAGTAAGAGGATCTCAGAGAACTCAAGCAAATGACCTTTTTAAAATTGCTGCAGCTTTCAGGGGAGCAAGAGTAGTAAAAGCAAAGAAATATACTTTGGCTTGTAAAAAGGAAGGAAGGAAAGAAAAGTTCATCTAATTACCTCATTTTCTTTATTAAAAGATGCTTACTACTCTGATTAGCTTTGAGCTCACTAACAGCTCCCTGAGGACTATTCTCCACAGGCAAAACTGAAGGAAAGCACAAAGGACAATTATCCATGTAATTCAGACAAAGTCTGTCCCTTATCTTGCAACATGGAAAATGGCAGTGTATGGAGGAGTTACCCAGGTAACAACTCCCATGCTCATCTGCTATCACTGACCAATCACTGACCAATCAGCATGCAATAGATTTGGAGCCCTGCTACCACCACCTTAATTCTAGCTTTCGTTATCTTCTTTCTGATTCCCAGGCATAGTCTCTCTTTAAGAAGGCTCTTTTTTTTCTCTTTTGCCAGTATCATCTCCTTTCTACTCCATCCCACACATGCACACTCTCAATATTATAACCATAATCCATTCAACTGCTACTTGTCAAAGTCCTCATTGTAATATACAAACTTGATCTTGTCATTCACTTCTACAAAATTCTTAAGGAGTACATCATTACCTTTGGTGTTAATTCTGGGCTGGAAGCAGTAAACGCCACCTACTTTACAAGCTTTATCTTGACTCATCCCCACAAACTCTACATTCCAGATAGAGGATAATTTATAAGAGGAATTCTCAAGGTGAGTAGCACAGTCTAATGACCAAGAGAACTTCCATAAATCCCAGTGACCAGAGAGAACCACATACCAATTAAGTCGGAATCCTAGCAACTCAAGAATCAACATCATTTAAAATGTTTCCTGTGGTTACAAGTTTGAAGACCAGTGCATTATACCACATCTTATGCTTTTGGATATAGCTTTGTCTTAGGCAAGATATTTGTAATTTTTATAACTTTGTTATTTTTTTCCTATTGTTCTTGTAGGACATGGGCAAAGTGTCTTCCTTTAGTTTTCCTTTGGCACCTGTGTATTCCTGTGTCCTAATTCAGGAATCCTTATCTTTTCCCCTAAAACTGGATAAGAGAATTCTTCTAGGTTAGAAGTGTGGCTTATTTGTCTTCGTATCCACAGTACCTATTGAGGAAGAATAATAGAAGCACACCAACACTGATTGACTTAATTCTCCAAGTTCTTCTTTCAACTTCTAGAAAGCAGGCTTCTGTTTTGGAAAAACCTCACAGACTTTCTCATTTTAGGAAATAATGTGAGTGGAGAAGAAAGATATCTGGAGGATAAGGGCATCACACAGACTTTGTAACACTTGGGTTTTTGTTACTCTCTGTGGTTGTTGTTTGCAATTGGGTGAGAGTCTCTTAAAAGCTTCCATACAGAAAGTTTAAGTGGAATTCTGTCAAGAGTGTGAAGGCTCGTAAACATTTGGATTTCATGACCTTTACCCAAAATGGATTTTGTTTTTTAAAGCATTTTGGCAAGGCATGCTCCACAATAAGAATACAGGAAGGACATTCAGATAAGTGCAAACTGAGGGCTTGGTTTCTATTAAGAGGAAACTCAGCACTCTTCCAAACAAAAAAGGGTTCCTGGACACGATGCAAGAAGGACATAGTGAGAAGAGATCCAGATTTAGCCATAAGGATACAAACATGAAAGCAATTCCTTGCTGGAAGACATTTTAAAATTCTGAGATCTGAAGGCCAGAGCCTGCCATTGGAATTGGCAAAGAAAGATGAAAAACATTTTCATTTTGGCTTTTGCCACAAGTACAATTGCTTTATGATTCTTGCCCAAAGCCTCTAAATGAGATGCTTGATGTGTATTTCAAAGTTTTTGCATTCTGGTACTAGCATGCACGACATAATACATTGTCTTTTCCTTTTCATCCAGTGGAAAGAGCTTTAGACACTAAGCTGCTTTGAATAATACATTGAAAATGAAGTTTATTTTCCAATGTAGGTGGTGACCTTGATCATCCTGCCTGGGATAATCACAGGGACACATAAAGAAAACGTATGAGGTTAAAAAAAAAGAAATGAAAGAAAAAGCATATTTTTAAAAATTTCCTTTTCCTTTGTTCTCTGGAAAAGAATTATTTGAAATTCTTTTACAAATTCTATTAAGCAAAAATTTACACTTTTTAATGACACTGAGCTTTTTATGCTAGGAAGGCCCTATTTTCAGAAGTGAATATAGCAAGGCATGGGAACTGTGTTCTAAAAAAACTTATATCCTAATGCAAATATAGCTAGTAATAATCTCACAGATCTTAAAATACGTATGCAAGTAATTAAGAGATATGGTCTAGAGTGTATATTAGATATTTTGCACAGAATAGACATTCGGACAACTTTTAACCTTTGGACACAATAACTTTACGTTAGCTCATATAAAACTACCATTTCTACAGGTTAAAGGCTGTCAGGTAGTAGCAATTACATCTATTTACTCTAATAATAAACTGACTTCAAAGCAATAGTAACATCAGTTCCCAGAGATCAATGAGGACCCTTTGAATATCATCTTTACATTTCAAAGTCCTTCTTATCATTTAAAAAAATATAGTTATTCCCATTTTACAGTAAGAAATCTGAGGATTATGAGTTCAATACGTTGTCCAAGAGCACACAACTTGTTTCAGTGAGCCGGGACTGAAAATTGTGTTCTGACTGAGACATCCAGGTCCTGTTTCAAACCTGATATAGGAGCCAGTCAGGCCATTTTCAATGGCCTAGATACAGTACTAAAACAGTATGGGAAATGTAAGAAAAGGAAATAAACTTACCAGAATTTTCTTAGGATGAGGGCTGTGTGTTGGTCAGGAGGAACCTTTGATAGGCCATAGGGTTTAAGGGAGGGTGATGGTGAAGGAGGACAGCCCCCAAGAGATGTGCATTCTCACGTAGCAGCAGTCCGCGACCTGTGCAGTGTGACTGAACAATAACAGAATGTGCTTGCCACCCTGCTCCTGGCCTACAGACTCATACTTCCACAAATTTCCCTAAATGAATCCCTCAATTCCATGCCTCACCAAAGATTTTTGAATCAATATTAAACCTTGGGATGTGACAAATGTTCTTGTCAATCCCTCGCCCCGTGTGATACCATTCACTATTTTGTGTTTTTTTTTAATAGAGCAAACTCTCCAAGAAGTTGGTCCAGCAAAACAGATACTTCATGCAAATCCTTCAACAGAAACCAAGAAAAAGGGGGGCCCACATTTGGGAGATCAAATACTGAAGGCATATTGTGGCAAAAGATCCAAAAACATTAAAGACGGCCTTAAGCTTTTCCCAGGCAGCCTTATTTTTACACTATTTATAAGCCACTAGTTCTGCTTCACAGTTGTGGGTGCGTAAGCAACTTTCCAACTCAGAAATTACCATTGCTTCCCAGAGCACCAACATACAGACTTTCAACAGGAAGTTGAGTGCAAGAGGATTGGCTCATCTCCAAAATCATCCATTATGAACAGTTCTCGGCACTTTTGATCTTAATTAGCTAAATAAACAAGCTCCTAGGGCTTATTGACAAAGCCAGCTCAACTAGTTTGACTTGGTTACATTTTTCCTTGTAGGTATACAGTGTAGGTCACGGTAACTTAGCAAGATGACCAAGACATACAAAAATACATTATCAAAGGGAAAATTATATAAACACTATTTCCTATAACTTATAATTGGAAGTAGCCAATGTGTTGTATATGGTAAGCTTCAATTTCAGCATCTCATTTGATTCCTAAAACCACATATTTAACTAGCAAAATAACCAAAACACACAGGCACCAACCAATCAGAATAGACTTTACCTTTAATAACTGATCTCTGTTTACTTCTTTATACCACCTAAACATGAGCTTTGATACTTAAGGTTGACAATGTTGAGTCAGAAAGGCATAAACACCATAAAAAAATTGAACTTTCTTTTTTTCCTGTTATTAGAGCCTAGAGACTTAATAATTTAATTCAAAATGAAATGGATTGAATGTCCAGATAACTGTACGTGGCTTTTGTTTTGTTCTTCTCTTTGTCCAAGCTTTGGATTTGCAAATAAATCACTGTCTAGAGATGTATGCATAGAACCATGTACACTCTATGGTTCGATTCATGGGATTTACAATGAAAACTTTTTCCAGACTTTGTTTTTACATTCTACATTGATTTTGGAGATTAATCTTCACGATTCCTCAAAAAAAATGAGCTAATAGATCCTCAAAGGAATTAAAAAGCATTCCCATTGAACCTTAACACTAGTCCATAAGCAACGTCTCTTCATACTCACTGTTTAGAATGCAGTTTTCTGTCTTCAGATATCCGTGTGACAGCCATTAAGACTATATATTAGCCGGGCTCGGAGGCTCAGCCTGTAATCCCGTGCCTTTGGGAGGCTGAGGTGAGTGGATTGCCTGAGCCCACGAGTTCGAGACCCGCCGGGGCAGAGAGACCTCCTCTCTACAATAAATCAAAAAATCAGCCGGGCATGGTAGCGCATGCCTGTAATTCCGGCTACTTGGAAGGATGAGGCGGAAGGATCGCCGGAGCCCAGCAGGTCGAGGCTGCGGTGGTCGGGCGCGGCCACTGCACTCCAGACTGGGCCACAGAGTGAGACTCCAACTCAAAAAAAAAAAAAAAAAAGACTATATATTTCTTTTCTATACAGTGAGGAAAATTGCCTTTTTAGGGCAATTCCTATCCAACCCACTGTCTTCTCATTTAGTGATATGCTTTATGTGGTAGGCAGTGGAGAACCCCTAAGACTTTTCAGCCTCTGAATTCTCAGAACTTCCCTCCAGTACATTTGACAGAGACAGTCTTAGGTGAAGAGATCAATGTGCTTCTCCTTTTATTTTTAACATAAATGTGAATCAAAATGAGGCAAAGACACCTCTCAGGACAGGATAAACCAACAGCTTCCTCATTTGCCTTCTCTTCCTCATTTACATATCTGGCTTAATTCAGGGAGGATGCCCATATGCTAACTACTAGACTAGTAGAAATGATCCCTACTAACCTCAAGGAAAAGGCAGCACAGTGATGAACAATGCTATGGAAAATTTTCCATGAAATGTCCTCAGGCAGAAGAGAATGAAATGGTACCCTGGCAGTCCAGGGGTGTACTTGGTACTTGGTATGCTAGGAAAGGTTTTCGATGTCCTATATTTTATCATTAAAATCATCATGTGATTTTTTTTTCATTTTATTCCAAAATATCTGTTTAAATACAAAATTCTTTTTCATATTACTTCGCACAGAATCAAGTTAACTCACCACGGAATCAAATTATTTATCATAAAGCAAGTTTCAAGATGATACACCATGTTTTTCTTAAAGAGCAAAAGAAAGATTTTTTTACCAGTACTAAGAATTCACTAAAGTCAGTGAGACTAACATAAAACTGAGAAGTCAGCACCAGTGAATGGTGAACTTGAATTTCAAGATTTTAACTATTCTCTGCCTTTTGTATTTAAAGGTGGTCAATAATCAATAATTAATAAAATTATGTGGGTATTTATTATTTTCCCTTACAAGACTGCTTCAAAGGATTCATCCCCAGGTACACTGGCAAAAAACAAAGAAAAACAGGCATAGTATTAGCTGTAATGACAAAAGACTAGAAATAATCCCAAAGTTTGTCACCTATATTCTGGATGAATAAACAAGGAATTGTCTGTATAATGATGTACTATGAAGCTTAAACAAGGCATGAGAAGTATCCCTTTATAGTGCAGTGGATTAATCCTCACACTATATAATGTAAAAAAAACTAAAATGGAAAAAACGTGCATAGTGTAGTTCATTTAAGAAAGGGATGAATATATATACATGGTTGTTTATATTTTTTAAATTAAATTAAAATTCAAAAACTATTAAAAACACCATCTGTGGGGGAGGGAGAATGTAGAGTGGAAAGAACAGGAATAGGTATAGATTTTTTTTTTTCTTTGAGTTGGAGTCTCACTCTGTTGTCCAGACTGGAGTGCCGTGGCCACTCCCGGTCACCGCAGCCTCGACCTGCTGGGCTCCCGCGATCCTTCCGCTTCAGCCTTCCAAGTTGCTAGAACTACAGGCGCATGCTACCATGCCCAGCTAATTTTTTGATTTATTATAGAGATGAGGTCTCGCCAAGTTGCCCAGGCAGGTCTCGAACCCGCGGGCTTAGGCAATCCACTCACCTCAGCCTCCCAAAGTGCAGGATTACAGGCTGAGCCACTGAGCCCGGCTGGCCTAGATTTTTAAAGATAACTTTGCTTCATAAATTTGACTTTGGAATTTTACATAATAATAATATAAAATTAAATTTTAAAGTAAACAATATCTAAAAAGTAAGAGCAAAATGGAATAAAAGCATACTTAAGTACTTATCAGGCTGGTAGCATAACTACATGAATGAGATTATTTCAAGCAACTTTACAGCACAGCAAATTGGTTGTATATTCCTAGTGGCATATATCCTAAGAAAAAGAACTGCAGAAAACAAAAAACTTAAAATATTTCAGAAACCACATTGTTGGAGACAGTGTTGGTATTGTTATTCTAAGATTGTTGCACATGAATTGTGGGATAAATCAAGTGAGTAATTATGTTGATTCATTGGGAGCTGGGCTTTTCTGTGTGGGTGAAAAGAGAAACAGATGAAAGATAAAGTTATGTAAAAAACATTGCAGTCTTGAATTTAAATGGGAAATATCAGTACAAATTCATATGTAGGTTATTTTTGAAGAGAAACAAATCCCCTATGTGTATTTACTGGATAGGTCTAGAAATAAGGACTTACCCCATGGTACTGTGCATCCATAGTGCCCACATACTCTAAATCCCACTCAAAGAAAACAGGGTTGCTTGAAGAAAAGGCCTATTCCAGGCCTGGGGGAGGAAATTCACAAAACAACCCTGGAACATCTTGTCATATGAGGAACCACTGAAAGACTTGAATGGTTATACTGACAAGTCTCAGGAGCAGTGGTATGCTAGAGTCAGAACACACGGAATCAAAACAGCTGATTGTTAAATATTCAGGATATACTGACCTTGTTGTTAAAATATTATGGACTTCTTTATTCTTTCTTTTCTGAGAGTCTGTTTGCCTGTATAACGCTATATAGGAGCCAAATCAAGAGCAGCTGTCATGGACAAACATTTTGAGCATCAGCAAGAATAACTACAATGGTGTGAAACATCAAATACCATTAAACTTTTGTATTCATAATGATATCCACTCACACTGAAAATAATTTATGAGTCACCTTCAAAGCATATGAGGTAATTACATTTCTATTTTGAAAACTGGTAAAGAAGGGGAAAGGGTCAAGTATTTATCTTTCTTTCCTATACACAATATGCAAGGTAACTGAAGAGTCGATAGGGAAAGGTTGTTAATAAAAACAAATATATGTCAGTCATAATAAATGATAGAACATCATTGTCTATAATCCCTAATTATTTAATGAATGGAGGCAATAACAATAACAGCTTCTAACATGACAAAATGGAAAAGAATCAGATATTTTCTTACCTACAAAACAACATCCACAAAATAGTCCTACCTACCCCTCCCCCAAACTTCTACCCCTCTTCCCAAAAGTCAGCTTTTGTAGCTGTGGGGCGGGGGGGGTCTTCCCATATCAGCTAACTCTTCCACTCTCTAGACACCAATGGAGTGTTCTGCAATTCAATAAAGATACTACTTACCTAGAATTAGTATAGACAACACAGGACTGTTTTCTACTTCAAACACCAATTACAGTAGTAAATCCCCAGCTTTTCCACACTTCTGTTTGACTTAGCTACTAATCAGGGGCTCTGAGACCTCCTTCTCATGTCTGATAATTTGCTATGATGTCTCACAGAAGTCAGGGAAACACTTATGTTTACCAGTTTATTATAAAGGATGTGATAAAGAATACAAATGAATAGCCAAATGAAGAGGTATACAAGGGCAAGGTCCAGAAAGGCCCAGAGCACAGAATCTTCTGTCTCCATGGGGTTGGGAGTGTCCTCTCCTGACACGTGGGATGTGTTCATCAAACTAGAAGCTCTCTGATCCCTACTTTTTAGAGGTTTTATGGAGGTTTCACCACATAGGCATTACTGATTAATTCAATCTCCAGCCCTTTCTCCTCTCCTCTGAGGATGGGAGAGGTGGTGCTGAAAGTTCCAAGCTTCTAATCATGGCTTGATCTTTCTAGTAACCAACCCTCATCCTGACTATCCAGGAGCCCACAAGAGGGTGACCTCACTAGATCAAAAGACATTCATATCATCCAGCAAATTTCAAGGGATTTAAGAACTTTGTTTTAGGAACTGGGGTCAAAGACCAAATATTAGAACAAAAGATGCTCCTAAGAATCCCCTCTCCTGCAAGTTACAGGGTTTTAGGAGCTCTGTGCCAGGAACCAGGAGCAGAGACAAAATATATATTTCTTATGTCAAAATATGTAGCAACGATCATACAAGAAATATATGGAACCAAGGATCATGTTAAAGAAAGCCATGCAATCAGGAAAATTTAGACTATTGGAAACTCTACAGGACAAATTATGCAATTTTTTAAAAAAAGAACATTTCAAAGAAAAATAAAGAGATGGGGAAATGAGTAAGACTATGTGCATGCGAGAGAAGCTGTAGATTAAAAGAAATATAAATGGATTGCAGCAATCAATTGCAACATGAACTAACTGCAACAACCGATAAGAAACATCAACCAATTGCAATTGTTAATTAAATATTCAAAATATTTATAAATGAAATGACATGATATCTGGGAGTTTGCTTCAAAATAATGAGTAGGCAAGAATAGAAGTGGGTAGGGGTATAGAATTCTGCCACTTCAAGAGTGATCTATCAGGTAACAGGATCCATAGCATCTGGGAGCTTATTAGAAACAGGGAATATGCCGGGTGCGGTGGCTCAAGCCTGTAATCCCAGTACTTTGGGAGTCCAAAGTGAGGGGATTGCCTGAGTCAATGTGTTTGAGAACAGCCTAGACAACTTGGCGAGACCTCATCTCTACAATAAAAATCAAAAAATTAGCCAGGCATGGTAGCGCGTGCTTGTAGTTCCGGCTACCTTTAAGACTGAGGTGGAGTGATCACCTAAGCCCAGCAGGTTGACGCTGGCGTGGCTGTGAGCATGCCACTGCATTCCAGCCTGGGTGATGGAGTGAGACTCCAATTCAAATAATAACAATATTAATAATAATAAACTGGGAATCTCAGATCCAAGCCCAAACTACAAAAATTGCATTTTAATATTTAAGTTGATTGATATGTCCTTTGAAGTTTGAGAAGCTCTAGTGTAACAAAATATAATTGGCCATTCTTTAAGCTGGGTGATAGATATATTAGTATACTATCCTCTCTACATTTGTGTGCAGTTGAAATAGTCTACTATAAAATACTCTTTTTTCCTTTAAAGTTTTTAATTTTAATTTCAGACTTACAAAACAGTTGCTGGAATAATACAAAGAATTCCCAAATTTTCTTCATATTCAAATTCCTCAAATGTTAATATTTTTAAAAGAAAGCCAAATTAGAGAGAAGGGTAGCTAGAACATGGATAACCCAAATGTAGACCTTTCCCTTCCCAATTTGCTTCACTGTTCCTAACTTGGTCCTCTGGTTTGATACTTAGTCATTAGCATATTGTCTAAATTATCCTGAGGTACCCTTACACAGCATGCTCCAAACCTCTTAAACCCTATGACCATTCTTATTGTGCTAACCAATCCTAAACTCCAAGATCTGCAAATGGATTTCATAGCTTGAATAATTTTTCTGCCCCCACATTCCTAACAACTTCTGAAAACCACATTTGAGGCTTTTCAAGAGAGTTAAGCAGACGATGATGTCTCCTGCCAGGAATGATTTACAAAACTCATGAGGAGACAATGTTTTCCAGCTGTCTCCATGCTGTGGCCCAGCTGCACTTGTTATAAAGGTTGTTGTTCTATCTTTGGTGATTTAAAAAAATATTTTAACACCATTATGAAAACATAAAACCAACCAAAGGGAGATCTCTGTGCATGTGGATGCAGCACTGTATTTTCTGCTCTACAAATATAAAAGGATGTATACGTGAGGTTTAGAGGATCAATCAGACTAGAGAAGAATCAAGAAAACAAGAATTATTTATTTGTGTTTTCCTTCTTTCTATATTAGGCAAAATTCTTTTAATATACAAATGTATTTTCATAATGGTTCGAAAATATAATCTACTTAATGCCACATGTATACGTTGTTCCCTCTCTCCAGTCTTTTCTTTTTTTCCAATTTATATAAACAATTGCCAAGAAATTCAGAATATAAATTCTTTTGGGAATTACCCTACTCAGACGATAATAACAAAAGTCAATGAGTGTTAACCAAATTCCATTCTGCATTTGAAAATAGCAGCAACATGCTTTTAAACATTTGAAAGGAGTTTCACGAGTGGTCAAATAAATGCAAAGGAAAATAATGAGGCATCACCTTAAATTCTCAGATTGTCAAGTGCTACTCAGGGATGAGGAAAAACCAACATTCTCCTATAGTGCTGATGTGACAGTGATGAGGGGACATGTTACTAGACAAAAATTTAAATTATGTATTAATAGTCTTTTTAGGACTGGGCTTGGTGTCTCATGCCTGTAATCCTAGCACTTTGGGAAGCCAAAGCAGGAGGATTTCTTGAGCCCAGGACTTTGAGTTCAGCCTAGGCAACATAACAAGATCTCATCTCTACAAAAACAAAAACAAACCAAAAAACTTAGCCAGGTGTGGTGGCACACACCTGTGGTCTCAGCTGCTAAAGATGCTGAGGCAGAATGACCACCAGAACCCAGGAGATTGAGGGTAGAGTGAGCCATGATTGTGCCACTGCACTCCAACCTGGGAAAAAAGAGTGAGACTCCCAACTCAAAAAAAGAAAAGTCTTTTTAAAAACAGGTTTATTGAAGTATAATTGACATGTAACAAACTACCCATATTTAAAGTATACAAATTTATAAGTTGTTACCAGCTACAGTGGCTCATGCCTGCGATCCCAGCAATTTGGGAGGATGAGATGAGAAGATTTCTTGAGCCTAGGAGTTTAAGACCAGTCTAAGCAACATAGCAAGTACCTGTCTCTACAAAAACATCAAAAAAACAAGCTGGGTGTGGTGGCACACTCCTGTCATCTGAGCTACTCAGGAGGCTGAAATGAAAGGACAGACCGAGCCCAAAAGGTTGAGGCTCTGGTGAGCCATGATTGCACCACTGTACTCCTGCCTGAGCAACAGAGTGAGACCAACTAAAAAACAAAACAAAAATCAACCCAACAAACAAACAAATTAAAAAGCCCAGAATGTTATGTGTCAACATATGCTTACACCAATAAAATCACCATTATTAAATACTGAGCGATATCACTAACACAAAAATGTCAAGTTCCTTAGTACACCCACTCTTGAGACAATCTTGACTCTACCTATGTCCACATTCATGTCCTAGGATATTATGGAAGTGAAATCATGCAATATGTATTCTTTGTCCTGCCTCTTTCACTCAGCATAATTCCTTTGACATTTATTTATGTCACAGCATGCTTCAGCAATTTATTCTATTTTAATGCTGACTAGCATTCCAATATATGGCCATATCAGTTTGTATAGCCATTCCATTCCCCTATAGACAGAAATTTGGATGGTTTTCCCATGTCTAGTTATTACAAATATGTCAATGTTTGCAAGTCTTTGTGTGGATATATGCTTCCTTTTCTCTTGGATAAATATCTAGAGGCAAAATAGCTGGATTGTATGATAAGACTATGTCTAACTTTTTATGAAATTGCCAGGCTGTTTTCAAAGGTTTTGACATTCACATCATCTATGATTAAGAGTTCTAATTCCTATCTTGGCCATAACATGATATTATCAGTCTATTTTTTGGCAATCTAGTATGTGTCTGCTGGTATCTTGTGATTTTAGTTTGTGTTTGTCTAATGACTAGTGATGTGAAACATCTTTCTCTCCATGTGGATAGTTGCCATCTTTATATTTTATACAGTGACAGCTCAAATGTCTTGTCCTTTTTAAATTTTTATTTATTTATTTATTTTGAGCAGAGTCTCACTCTGTCGCCCAGGCTGGAATGCAGTGGCACGCTCACAGTCAACACAGCATCGACCCGCAGGGCTCAGGTGATCCTTCCACTTTGGTCTTCCAAGTAGCCGGTACCACAGGTGCGTGCTACCATGCCTGGCTAATTTTTTTATTTATTGTAGAGAAAGTTCTCACCATGTTGCCCAGGCTGGTCTTGAACCCTCAGGTTCAGGCAATCCTCTTGCTTTGAACCCCCCAAAGTGCTGGGATTGCAGGTCTAAGCCATCATGCCCAGCCTGTCCTCTTTTTAAAATATTGTTTTCTGACTGGGCACGGTGGCTCAAGTCTGTAATCCCAGCACTTTGGGAGGCTAAGGCAGGAGAGGATTGCTTGAGCCCGGGAGGTTGGAGACCAGCCTGGACAACTTGGTGTCATGTTCTTAGAGAAAAATCTTTCAACCTTTCACCACTGAGTGTGATATTAGCTGTGGTTTGTCATATGAGGCCTTTATTGTGTTGAGATACATTTCTTCTACACCTAATTTAATAATTTTTTTAATCATGAAAGGATGTTGAATTTTATCAAATCCTTTTTCTTCTGTATCTATTAGGATTATTATGTGGCTTTTGTCTTTCATTCTGTTAATGTGGTGTATCATATTAATAGATTTGCATATGTTGAACCATCTTTGCATCCTAGGAATCCCATTGATTATGTCCCTGTTTGCAGATGACATGATCTTACATACAGAAAGTCCTAAAGACTCCACCCCAAAATTGTTAGAACTAATAAAGTTAGTAAAGTTGTCTGATATAAAATTCACATGCAAAAATTGATAACCTTTTTATATACTAACAACTAACAGAAAAAAGAAATCAAGAAAACAATACTACTTAGAATAGTTACAAAAATAAAATAAAGTACCTAGGAATAAGTTTAACCAAGGAAGTAAATAAAATCTCTATAAAAAACTATAAAACACTGATAAAAGAAATTAAAGAGTACACACCTAAAAAATGAAAGACATCCCATGTTCATAGATTGGAAAAATTAATATTGTTAAAATAATCATACTACCAAAAGCAATCTATAGTTTCAATGCAATTCCTGTCAAAGTTCCAATGACATTTTCACAGAAATAGAAAAAGCAATCCCAAAATTGGGGGCCACCAAAAAACCCTCAAATAGTCAATAAAGTAATACTGAGCAAAAAGAACAAAATTGAAGGCACTATACTACCTGACTTCAAAATATACTACAGTGTATCCCCCCAGAGATATTGAAATAAAAAATAGATGTAAATATAAAATATATATAACAAAGCTATAGTAATCAAAACATCATGGTACTGTCACAAAACCAGACACATAACCAAATTGAACAAAATACAAAGCCCAGAAAAAAAACTCCAAATTCATGGTAAATTAATTTTTGACAAAGTTGCCAAGAGAAAAGGACAGGCTCTTCAATAAATGGTGTTGGTAAAATTGTATATCCACATGCAGATGAATGAAATTAGACCTTTATCTCACACTATATACAAAAACCAACTCAAAATAGATTAAAGACAAATGTAAGATCTGGAAAGGTGAAAATACTAGAAGGAAAATAGGGGAAAAGTCCTATGACTTTCTGTCTGGGCAATGATTTCTTGAATTCATGATCCCAAAGAACAGGGAACAAAAATAAAATAGACAAATGTAATGATGTCAAATGAAAATGCTTCTGCACAGCAAAGAAAAAAATTAACAGAGTTAAAAGTTAATCTATGGAATGGGAGAAAATATTTGCCAACCATACATATGATAAGGGGTTCATAGTCAAAAACTATAAGGAATTCAAACAACTCAAGAAAACAAATAATTTTTAAATGGGCAAATGATCTGAATAGACATTTCTCAAAAGAAGATCTAGAAATGACTAAAAGGTATATGAAAAATTCCCCCATCACTGATCATCAAGGAAAATCATATTAAAACAAGGAGATCCTATATCATACCTGTTAGAACGCTTATTGTCAAAGAGATGAAAGGTAGCAAGAGTTGGCAAGGAAGCAGAGAAAAAGAAATCCTTGTAAACTGTTGGTGGTAATGTAAATTGACAGTCATTATGGAAAATAGTATGGAAGTTTCTTAGAAATTAAAAATAGAGCTACTGTGTGATCTAGTAATCCCACTGCTAGGTATATATTAAAAGGAAATAAAGTCAGTATGTCAAAAAGAAATCTACACTCCCATGTTCACTGCAGCATTATTCACAGTAGCCAAGATGTGGAATCAACTTACATTTGAATCAATCAGATAAACAGATAAAGAATATGTGGTATATATCATAAGGAAATACTATTGAGTCATAATAAAGAATGAAATGTTGTTATTTGTGGCAATAGGGATGAGCTTAGAGGACATTATGTTAAGTAAAATAAGCCAGGCAAAGAAAGACAAATATTGCATGCCCTCACTTATACATGAATCTAAATAAGATGAAGTTGAATTAATTGAAGTAGAAAGTAGAATGACAGTAAACAGGTACTAGGTGGGTAGAGAGTTGGGAAGATGCTGGTCAAAGAACACAAAATTTCAGTTAGAGGGAATAAGTACAACATGGTGACTACAGTTATTAGCAATGTGCTGTATTCTGAAAATTACTGAGAAAGTTTCTAAGAGTTCTCACCACAAAAAATGATAAGAATGTGAGATAATACATGTCTTAGCTCTGCTGAGTCATTCCACAGTATATACATTTTCAATGTATCCATATTTCAAAGTATCATGCTGTACATGATCAGTATAAACAATTTTGTCAATTAAAAATAAAATAAAAAATAAATTTTGGTCTTGTTTTGAGTTTTATATATTCTTTTTTACTTTTCTCTTTCATTATTCTTATTTAACATATTATAATTGCACATAGTTTTGGGGTACATTGTGATATTTTGACACATATGTACAGTGTGTAATGATCAAATTAGGGGTATTTGTGTTGAGAGCATTCAAAATCTGCTTTCCTAGCCATGTGAAGATATAAAATAAATTGTTAATTATAGTCACCACTGTGTTGAGAATAGTAGAATTTATTCCTTCTATCCAGTTGTAACTTTGTATCCCTTAACCCAGCTCTTGCTATTTGTTCCACTTTTGAGACTCTAGTAATAACAAGTTTACTCTTTGCTTATATGTGATCAACTTCTTGAGTGTCCTTATGTAAGTGAAAACAATTAGTATTTCTGTGTCTGCCTTATTTAATTTAACATAATGTCCTCCAAGCTCATCTATGTTGCAATGAATGAAAGAATTTCATTCATTATTATGATGGAATATTATTTCATTGTGTATATATGCCACATTTTCTTTATCCATTTATTTGTTGATGGAAATGTAGGTTGACTTTATAGATGGGCTACTGTGAACAGTGCTGCAATGAACATGGAAGTGCAGTTATCTCTATATCCTTTGGATATATACCTAGTAGTGTGATTGCTGGATCATGTGGTAGTTCTATTTTAAATTTTAAAAATTTATTTTAAAAATCTGGGGTACAAGTCAGGATTAGTTTCATAAGTGATCTACGTACAGGTGAAGTTTGGGTTTCCCATTGGTCCTCACTTCTCTTGGTTTAGGATCAGATACCCTTACTGATGTTATGTGCTCCCCCCTCACCAGAGTCCTGCAGCTGCCAATTCCTTTCTTTTTTAATTTTTTTAATTTTATTTTTTTTGATCCCTTTCTTGTAGTATTATGATAAATGTTCAGGATCCATTTATGAGTGAGAACATGTGGAATACAACTTTTGGTTCTGTGATTGATCACTGAGTATGATAGCTTCTAAATCCACCCAAGTTGCTGTGAAGTCCATAATTTTGTCCTTCTTTATGGCTGCATAATTATTCCATCATGTATATGTACCACATTTTAAAAATCCAGTCCACTTTCAATGGGCAGCATGGTTGGTTCCATGTTTCTGCTGTTGTGAAATAGTGCTGCAATAAACATGCATGTGCAGTTACCCCTTTTGAAAATAACTTGAATTTCTCTAGTTATATTCTCAGAAGGTCAATTTCTAGATCTTGTAGAAATCATCACTATTTTCCACAGAGGTTGAACTAGTTTACACTTCCACCAACAGTGTGGAAGCATTCTCTTTTCTCGGCATTCTCTCCATCATCTGTTGCTTTTTGAATGATGGTCACCCTGATAGATGTTATCTCATTGTGGTTTTGATTTACATTTATTTGATGATTAGTTAGGCTAAGCATTTTTTCATGTATCTGTTGGTTGTTCCTATGTCTTCTTCTGAGAAGCTTCTAATCACATCTTTTGCCGATGTATTTATTTATTTATTTATTTATTTATTTATTTATTTATTTTTAGTTGGAGTCTCACTCCATTGCTTAGGCTGGAGAGCCGAAGCACACTCACGACCATGCCAGCATCGACCTGCTGGGCTCCTGTGATCCTTCTGCCTCAGCTTTCCAAGTAGACAGAACTGTAGGCACATGCTACAACACCCAGTTAATTTTTGATTTACTATAGACGTGAGGTCTTGCCAAGTTGCCCGGGCTGGTCTTGAACTCAGGCTCAGGCAATCCACTTGCCTCAGTCTCCCAAAGTGATGGAATTACAGGCCGAGCCACTGAGCCCGGCTTGCTCACTTGTAATACGTCATTCTTCTCAGATCTGGAAACAATACAGAAATTCGTATGGAAATAAAACGACCACTAGTAGCCAAAACAATTCTCAGCAAAAGAAACATAGCAGGAGGTATCACATTTCCAGACTTTAAGCTTTATTATAAGGCTACAATAATCAAAACAGCCTGGTGTTGGTACTAGAACAGGTATAGAGACCAATAGAGATTCAGGAAGCAAAATCTCAATTCCTCAACCAACTCATCTTATACAAAGCCTCCACCAACAACCACTGGGTAGAGAACCTATTCAGTAAATAGTGCTGGGAAAACCGACTGATCACACGCAGAAGAATGAAGAAGGACCCCTAGCTATACACATAATCATACCCCTACCATCCACAAAACTCAACTCTAAATCAATGTAAAACCTCAAAGTATTAGAATCTTAGAAAACGCAAGAGAAGTCACCCTTACAGAAATTGGAATAGGCTACCAATTCCTTATCATATTCCCAAAACCTATGACATAAGAGATAAGACAGACCAGTGGGACCTCAACAAACTGAAGCGTTTTCGAAAAGTAAAATAAACTATTAAGAGAGTGGGGAGACAGCCCACAAAATGGGAAAAAAGATTTGCCAACTGTATATCTGACAAAGGCCTAACATCTAGGCTCTACAAGGAACTCAAACATGCTAAAAGATAGTTCAATTTTAGTTTATGAGGAAACTCCATTGTCTTTTCTATAATGGCTGTACTAACTTATATTCTCACCAACAGTGTATGAGAATTCCTCTTTGTCTACTTTCTCACCAGTTATATTTTATATTTTTTATAATAGCCATTCTAACTGGGGTGAGATTATATCTCATTGTGGTTTTGATTTGCATTTCCTTGATGATTAGTGATGTGGAGAATTTTGTCATATACTTGTTGCTCATTTGTTTGTCTCCTTTTTGGAGAGACATTTATTTAGTTTATTTGCCCATTTTATAATATAATTATGTTGTTGTTGTTAAGTTCCTTGTATATTTCAGATATCAATCCTTTGTTGTATGAATAGTTTACAAATATTTTCTCCCATTCTGCTGGCTGTCTTTTCACTCTGTTGGTTATTTTCATTACTGTGCAGAAGTTTTTAGTTTGATATAATTTCATTCATCTATTTCTGCTTTTGGCACCTGAGTTTGTGAGATTTTCTCTACAAAAACTTTGTTTAGACCAATGTTCAAAAATGCTTCCCCATTTTCTTCTCAGAGTTTTATAGTTTTGAGTCCTATGATTAAGTACTTAATCCATTTTGAGTTAATTTTTGTATATGGTTGACGTAGGAGTCTAGTTTCATTCCTCTGCAAATTGATATCCAATTTTCCTAGCAGCATTTATTGACATGACTTTCATACAATGAATGCATTTGATGCCTTCATTGTAAATCAGTTGGCTGTAATACATGGATTTATTTCAGGGTTCTCTATTCTGTTCTTTGGTCTATGTTTTTGTTTTTAAACCAGTAACTTTGGTTTGGTTACTGTAGTTTTTCAGTATATTTTAAAGTCAGGTAGTGTGATGCCTCCACTTTATTCTTTTTGCTCAGGATTGCTTTGGCTATTTAAATTCCATGTGAATTTTAGGATTTTTTTTTTTTTGTCTATTTCTGTGAAGAATGACAGGAGTACTTTAGTAGGGGTCATACAATCTATAGATCACTTTTGGTAGAATGGTCATTTTCACAATATTAAGTCTTCCACTCTGTGAACACGAGATGTCTATTTTTTTGTACTCTTTAATTGCTTTCATCAGTGTTTTATAGTTGTCCTCATAGAAGTCTTTCATCTCCTTAGTTAAATTTATTCCTGTATTTTATGTTTTTGCATCCATTGTAAATAGGATTGCATTCTTGATTGCTTTTTCCACCATATGAGATGTGGGTGTACAGAAAGGTTACTGATTTTTGTATGTTCGTTTTGTATCCTACTAACTTACTGAATTTGCTTATCAGTTCTAAGAGTTTTTGGTGGATTTTCTAGGACAAATCATGTCATCTGCATACAGGGACAATTTGACTTCTTCCTTTCCAAATTGTGTGCTATTTTTTCCTTTCTTTTGCCTAACTGCTCTAAGACTTGTTAATAAAAGTGATGAGAGTAGATGGGCATCATTGTCTTGTCTGTTCCTCCAGTTCTTAGAGGAAAAGCTTTCAGCTTTTTTCCATTCATTATTATCCTTCATTGTGTTGAGATACATTTCTTCTAAACCTAATTTGTTAAGAGTTTTTATTATGAAAGAATGTTGGATTTTATCAAATGCATCCGTTGAGATGATTGGTTTTTGTACTTCATTCTGTTGATGTGACGTGTCATATTTATTCATTTGCATATGTTGAATCATCCTTTCATTGCTGGGATAAATTCCATTTTATCATGGTGAAGGACTCCTTTGTCATTTTGAAATAATCTTCTCATCCCTGGAAATATTCTTTGGCCTGAAATATACTTTGTGTTACAGTATAGCCTTTCCAGGTTTCATTTGGTGTGTGCTAGCATGGTATGTCTTTTTCTATCCTTTTAATTCATTTTTGTTTTTTATATTTGAAGAGTAACTGTACATAGTTAATCAGCTTTTAAAAATCAAATCTCTGATTTTTAATTGGGAATATTTAGACATTGGTGTGATTAAATTGTTAAGCTTGACTCTTACCATCTTACATCTTACCTGTTTTTCCATCTCTTTTTGTTCTTGTATTTTTCTTCTTTAATTGTTTGAAATTAATGATTAATTAAATTTTTATGATCTCATTTTATCTTTGTTAGCTCATTAGCTACAACTCTGTTTTATTTTAGTGGTTGCTATAGGGTTTATTTTATACTTCTTTATCTTAATCTAGTCTGTTTTCAAGTGACATTAAAACATCCTATGTAAGCCGGGCTCGGTGACTCAGCCTGTAATCCCGCGCCTTTGGGAGGCTGAGCTGAGTGGATTGCCTGAGCCCGCGGGTTCGAGACCCGACTGGGCAGCGAGACCTCATCTCTACAATAAATCAAAAAAATCAGCCGGGCGTGGTAGCGCATGCCTGTAATTCCAGGTACTTGGAAGGCTGAGGTGGAAGGATCGCCGGAGCCCAGCAGGTCGAGGCTGCGGTGGCCAGAAGTGGCCACTGCACTCCAGTCTGGGAGACACAGTGAGACTTCAACTCAAAAACAACAACAACAACAAAAACATCCTATGTAGAGTATAAGGCTCTTACCATATGCTTTTATTGCTTTCCTCCTAAGCTTTGTGCTATCTTTGTATTACATTTTACATATGTTTTAATTCTCCAGTTACCTTACTATTATTATTTTGCTTAAACAGTTTATGGTGTTATAACGATATCTCAATAATTAGAAAAAAATATGTAGTTACTATTGTGAGCCAATTCTTAATGGGTTTCCCTAATTTTTGAAGATTTTTGTGCAAAGGCACTAATAGCTTTTTCCAGACTAGCTTTCCTAGGGTATTTGTATAATAAACAGCCTAGAATGACTAAAATAATGTCTCCTTTGGGGACGGAAGACAAGAATTTTTGCCACCTCATACTAAATATAATATCTTCTATTTTGGTAAAGTTTAGACAGATTTGCTTACTTTCCATTACTAAAATATTATATTTTATTATATGCAGGGTTTTCTTAGCTGTGACACAAGGAATGTGTGCATCACCCATCTGGGCCAACCTGCTTTAATCCATAGGACTTGGGTGACATGAAGACTCAGCATGAATATGAAGCTTATGCTGCTTGCTATGTTTTGAGTAATAAAATTCTCTGTGACCCAGGAGTCTTGAATCTTCTGCCAGAACCCATGAAGCTGTGGAAGGTTAAGTTACTAATTTTCAGATAGGGTAAAATGCCAGAGCATTCATGGTGCTTGATAATTACTGTTTCTGGGATTCTTTCATCCTGTGTGCAAATCCAGATTTTCATCTAGTATCATTTTCCTTCTTTCTGAAGGACTTTAATAATTCTTGCAGTGTGAAACTGCATGTATACATAGCTTTTGTATGTTAGAAAAAGTATTTATTTTACCTTTTTTCTTGAATATATATTTTCTGAGTATAGGATTTTTGGTAGTTAGCTTTCTTTTTTTGTTAATTTCAGTACTTTAAAAACATTTTTCTATCTTCTCACTTGCATTTTTTTCTACAAGAAATATACTATTATCTTTCTTCTATACATAATGTGTCTTTTTACTTTGTCTGCTTTCCAGACTTTTATTTATCATAAGTTTGGAGCAATTTGGTTATAATGTGGTTTGATGTAGTTTTCCTTTATGATTTTATGCTTGGGGTTAAGCTACTTACTACTTACATATATAAGTTTATAATTTTCATCAAATTTAGAATTGGTTCAGTCATTATTTCTTCAAATATTTTTGTCTTCCACCCTTCTCTCCTTTTTATTGTGGACTCCACATATATATTAAGCCTCTTGAATTATCCTATCACTCATAGATTTTCTTTTCATTCTGCTTTTAAAATTATTTCATTTTTGGTAGTTTTTATTATTGTGACTTTAAGTTAACCAATCTTTTCATCTCATTTAGTGTATTTTTGTTCTCATCATTGTAGTTTCCATTTCTAGAGGTTTGATTTGAGTCTTTTAAAAAAAATCTTCTATGTTTCTATTTAACTTTCAAACGTCTGGAATCAAGACCAGGACTCAAATGAGACAAGAGACATGTCTAGGTTACAAAATTTAAGAAGGCACTCACTTTCAGAGATGTCAAAGTGCTGGTCCTGTTGTGTGCGAAATAAAGTTAAAATAATGCTTTTAATGCTCTTATCTGCTAGTTTTAACATCTGAGTTCTGGATCAATTTAAATTAATTGGTTGATTTATACCTATTTGGATAGTGGGTCTGTTTTGGAATGTAGTTAATTTACTTGGAAACACTATGATCCTTTTGGGTCTTGCTTTTGAGATATGTTATATAGGAATAAAGCAGGAATCAGTCTTGGGCCAATTATTTGCCATTACCAAGGTTAGACCCTTTTGTGTCCTCTACTCATTGCCCATGAATCATGGAGTTTTCCAATCTGGCTGATTGGAACAGGTAGTGTCCGGCTCTGAGTGAGCACTAGATACTGTTTCCTCCAGTCTTTTAGATTGTTTCTTTCCCTGACCTCAGGTAGTTTCCTCACATGCCTGCATGGATAGTACTCAACTGAGAAGTTTAAAGGCACCCTCTGAAGATTTCTGGAGTTATCTCTCTGTGTAGCTCTTTCCTCTGTGGTGTTCTGTCTTGTGAATTTGAGCTACTTTTGTTTCCACAGCCCTGCCTCCTCAACTCAAGATGTCTGCTGGCCTCCACTCAGATTTTCCCTCCCTGTATCAGAGCTTGGATACACTCTTAAGACTTTAGATGAGGGCAACTGTAGGATTCACCACGCTTTCTTCTCTCAGGGATTATGGTCCTTTTTTGCCTCTTGTCCATTGTCTTTGCAAATTAGTGTTTACATATTTTATTCATTATTTTGGGCTGCTTCAGAAAAGAGAATAAATTCAAGTCCTGTTACTCCATATTGGCTAAAGGCAAAAATCTCAAGCACTTAAATTTTAAAAGTGTATAATTTTTTATTTAGCTATTCTACTTTGGGGAAATGATCTCATCAAAATAATTAGATGGCCTGATATATGTACAAAGATGTATCTTACAGCAATAATTATCTTGGGCATAAATTAGAGACCAACAAATGTCTAATAATAAGGAATTAAAAATTTTTGTAACTATATGTCATATAATAAAATCCAGATATTCATTTTTTAATGTTTATTTATTTATTTATTTGAGTTGAAGTCTCACTCTGTCACCCAGGCTGGAGGGCAGTGGCAAGCTCATGGCCACCACAGCCTTGAGCTGCTGGGCTCAGATGATCTCTCTGCCTCAACCTTCCAAATAGCTGGAACTATAGGCACGAGCCACCATGCCTGGCTAATTTTTTAATTTACTGTAGAGAAGAGGTCTCACCAAGTTTTCCAGGCTGGTCTTGAACCCCTGGACTCAGGTAATCCTCTTGCCTTGGCCTCCCAAGGTGCTGGGATTACAGGTTTGAGCCACTACACCTGGCTGATATATTTATTAAAAGAGAAAGAAGATCATGAAAATTTTTGAGGGTAAAAACACCTTATAGAATGACTAGAGGCCATTGCCAGGCCATTTGCGGCCTGTGACTTGCTAAGCTATGGTGTGGCCATGTGATCTTTGAGCTATGGCCAGACCATGTTTTCTTAAGCTTTGCCCTCCCCCCCTCCCTTGTGGAGGTGAATCCCCTCTTTCTCTCTCTCTTCAATTTACTTTCTAAATAAACTATATTTTTTAATCTAAACAAAAAAAAAGAAAGACTAGCATATATAATGTATACTCATTTTTAAAGTTACATATATGTACATGTACATAGCTTGTTTTCAAGAGCAAAAAGTCTAGAAGGTTGTAGGAAAAGCTGTTTATCCCTTTTGGATAATGGTATATCTTGATTTCATGTTTTATCTTATTTATTTATGCTTTCAACTCTTGATCATCAATCACATGTCTCATTTAGTTGTATATCATACAATGTTTACAAAAATTTTATTTTGGAAAAAAGTCCTTCAACTTACAGAAAAATTGAAAGAATAATATAATAGCCTCCCAAATAGGCTTCACCTTAATTTACCAATTTCAACATTTTTTGTTTCACAAAAAGTAAAAGCAAACATTTTTGTGAAATATTTTTATCTCACAGGCACTTCTAAAGAAGAATATATCAACTATCTGTACACTTGGTCACAGGAGCACAGACTACCATCCTCACTTAGATTGCTTAATTATAAATACTTGCTACTGGTTAAAAATATGCAGGTAAGATGTAGGATGATGAAAGTAAACCCATCACTGTTATTTGGAAAAAAACAACATTATACTGGGCTGGTGATGGATTACAGCACACTATTCAAATATAAATAAGAGCATAGCTTTTATGGATAAAAATAGTCCCTGCCTGTTCCACTGGCAAAGCCTATGGTAATCAATTTGTTTGCTTCTGTCTGTAGCTTCTTGCCTGTTTCCTTCATCATAGTGTCAATTCCTCTTCAAACATAAGGCCATGTGACCATGGGGCTTAAGCAGGGAGAAAAGAGAGCCATGAGGACCAAAATGTTTGATTTGAATGTCCCCAGGGTTTTCCCTTAAGTTGGAAAACACTAATGAAGAGAAATGATTTGGGGACTGGATCTCATCCCCAGACCAATCACAGAAGATAGTTAAGCAAATCAATTTATACTCTATTTTTTCTCTCTTGGAGATTTGAATCCTGTTCAAATTTGTTCAGCATTAGGGAAAGCAGTCTTAAAATGTCATTTGTAGCTGATGCCTTGGGTTTCTGTCACATCCCCTCAAACTCTGCACTTATTTTTCAGTGCAGCTGCAGCAGACAGTTTTCATTGCTCACAGACTTACCTTAGTGTCAGTCTCCAAGGAATCAGAGTATTTTCTTTTTTCTTCCCAGTGTCCTTAGACACAGCAACAATTCTTGCGCCCCATATGCAAGCACGATGCAGGAATCAGGGAGAGTTTATGTCTTTTGTGGGCAGCCTTTAATCAATGATAGTAGATAAACACTCTAATTTTTGGCTTTCAAGGGGAAAATTCTGGGGCGCATTCTGCACTTTTTTTTTTTTGAGTTGGAGACTCACTCTGTCGCCCAGACTGGAGTGCAGTGGCCGCTCCCAGCAATCGCAACCTCGACCTGATGGGCTCCAGTGATCCTTCCGCCTCAGCCTTCCAAGTAGCTGGAACTACAGGCGTGTGCTACCACGCCCGGCTAATTTTTGATTTATTGTAGAGATGAGGTCTCACCAAATTGCCCAGGTGGGTCTCGAACCCGCGGGCTCAGGCGATCCACTCACCTCAGCCTCCCAAGGCATGGGATTACAGGCTGAGCCACCAAGCCCGGCGCATTCTGCACTTTTCAACTATGTTAGTGACTCTTCCCATCTCTATTCACTTATTCCTGCTTCCTGGGATAAATTATCAGCATCCAAACCTTTGTCTCAGGCTCTACTTTCAGAAATATCTAAACTAAAATATCTTTCACTCCTTTGATATATGATATGACTTTGACATGATAATGCCTAGTTTGCTGAAGGTAATTAGATTTAGCTCTGTTTGCTTTACCAAATGCTCACAAGAGGAAGGACCCTGCCTATCTTGTCCACCATTTTGTTTCCAGAGCCCAGCATAATGACTTGAGCAAATAAATCCTGCTTTTGAAAAAAACAAACAAAAAAGAGACAAAAGAAAATTTATTCCTTATTTATAATTTTAAAAAATAACATGGATCTTTTTCAGAATTGTATATATACTACTCAAGGATCCTTTATTCACCTTGTTTGATTTCATAACACTATCCTTAAGGCTCAGAAATCTCAACAGCCAGGAAAAATTATCAGTGTGGAATCCATTAAAATCTAACAGTTCCCCTCATACTTAGGATCCTTCAAGAAATTCAGTAAGATTATGTTCTGAGTGTCAAAATAGAAATAGCATGGAGTTACCCTTGGACTAGGTGAAATCCTGTTACTTTGAGATCCCTTAATGGCTTGTACTTCTCTCATTTCATTCTTTTTTCTAATGTCTGATGAACAGAACACGGGACCATTGCCTTCTTTCACAGAGGACTCTCATCTGCCCGAAGAGCCCCTTTCACTGATTGCTCTTTAGGCCCTACCACTTACTTCAGGCTACCTATCCAAACTCAAGTTTCTAAGGAATGATGTATAAATTATTTTTAGTATGTCATGTATCTCCCAGGTATAGTGGAGACTACTTGTAATTCCTCCAGTCATTCATTCGTTCAACAGATATGTATTGTGCAACCTGGCCAGACGAACAGTCTAGATATTCTTTCAGTAGCTTGGATGTCAAGTGTGCATACTGAACTCTCACAACCACCATATTTTGTATGACATCTGATGGATTAATGTAAAATTTGATTTGGAAACACAGGGGTTTAACTTCAGAATTCTTAGATAATAGCTAAGCTAAAAAGCAAAGTTTGTCTCTATTGGAATAGAAGCAACCCTGTAAAGAAAATTGTACAGTGGTTTTCTGGGAAAGGTATGAGTCATAAAATCCCATTTGAAATACGCAGGGCCAATTGGAGAAAGAAACTTTCACGGAATGGCATGAAGAACTATGAGAAAACAGCAAGAAGGTGTGTGTTTAGGATACAGGAAATGGTTAGAGAAGATGGTGGATCAGATTGATAGTGATGGCCAGAAGGTCATATTTGAATAGAAATGGAACTACCAAGTCACTGAAAAATGTTGAAGAGGCAGACCTGGCACTTGCTTTACATTAACTGTGTCTGGAAGCTGCAATGACTTGTTCTTCCAAGGTTCATATTAAATAACATTTATCTAAGAGTAGGAGTTGTGACTACTGATTGTAGATTTTTGTTCAAATTCGTTGCTAGGAATTCATACTTTTTCAAGTTCAACTTCTAAAGAAGCGTTCTATTTCACTGCCAGTATCTGCTTGCTCTAGTCTTTCTCTCAGAGCAGCAAGACTAGAAGGCAAAGTATTAGACATGGAGTCCGATTTCACTATTTCTCTGTCTTCAGATAACTGAGCTATCAAACTTTTCTCATAACTAAAGTGAGACCTCGTCATACTTGGTCATATGAGTAATTTTCCCTTCTAAATATTTTTTGTTTGTAATTGTATCCAAAATTGCTTGGCCACACTGCCTTACTAATCTCTAGTTTGGCCATGTGATCTTTGAGCTATGATTGCCACCATGTTTCCCAAGTTTTGGCTTTCTCCTCTACTTTGGGGAGGTGAATGTCCTCTTTCTCTCTTACTTTCTGAAATATATTTTCCAATCTAAATACAAAAAACAAAATTGCTTTAGCCACAAATGTTGTGTTGTGTTGAATAACAAAGATGAAATTATGCACTTACAAATATTATAAAGAACCAACAATGAAATGACAAATGAGATATCCTGCAACTTAGGGTTGCAAACAGGCGATGTGTAGAAAGTGAGATTCTGGAGTGTGTCTTTGCTGTAAAAGCTGCATGTAACATAGCTGTGAGAAGGATGGAATGGAACAACCCAAGGAAGCTGACTTTAATAGAAAACCCAGAGGAAAATAAGAATGTTAGAGGATCTGAAAAGCATCTGGAAGCAAAACAACTCAGTGTTTTCAGGTGACTCCTTAAGTGCAGGCAATCCATTTTCAAATTAATTATTTTTTCTGTTCCTTTTTTCAAGAAACAAAAAGCTCAAGGAAATTGCTTTAATTGTATAGTTATAAAACAAGTCAATGATGAGGTTTGGCTTATGTGCTAAATTAAGCAAAGTAACATTCCATCATTTTATTCAGCTACTGTATTTATTGACCTGAGTGGCTTCATTTACATATTGTATCTACTTCTCACAAAAAGTCTTGGTAATAGGAGATCAAAAATATTTGTTAGGAAATTAATTAACCACCTTCTAGGCTGGCTTCCCAAAGCATCAGCCCTGCCTTAGGACATGGTCTGTGAGAGTTTAAAGTTGCAATGTTCCTTACAGGAAAAACAAATCAATAAAAAAGAATTATCTGAAAAGAAATTAAAACTGAAGTGGTGAGAGAGTTTCAGTGCAGATGACCTGGTTTGTGATGGAAAAAGAGGTCAGGTGTAATACAGCATCCCATTTCATTTCTAAAATGAAAAACGCCTACATATTGGAGGGAAAGCCGGGTCTTCTGATTCAGCCATGGAGGTCAGGTCAAAACTTTATCTTTTAAAGAAATAGGTCATGTAATTGGTTGCTTGAAAGTAATTGGAAGTTGGCACAATTGGAGAACAATTTCCCGTGAAGACTCACTCTTCTTATATTGAGCAAATGTCAGAACCAGACATTAAAAACTTGATGTTTGTATTCTAATTCTCAAAGACTTTAAGTGTTTCCTGTGGACATATGTACATGAACTTTCCTAGGCTTGTGTAAACAGTTCATATCAGGCTGCCTCTGACCACTGATCCCTTATAGAAGCCACATCTCAGAAACCATCTGTGGACTAGAAATAGAAGGAATGGTTAGAACAGTGACTTGTTATCCTTTCAGATTCAATGTCTTCTTTTATAACACACATTCTGTGTTTGTTAGTATTTGATTTTTGTTAATTTTGTGTGTGTATGTGTGTGTGTGTGTGTTTGTGTGTGTTGGAGTCTCACTCTGTCACCCAGGCTGGAGTGTAGTGGCATCTCTCGGCCACCGCAGCCTCGACCTGCTGGGCTCAGGTGATTGTTCCACCTCACCTCAGTCTTCCAAGTTGCTGGAACTACAGGTGTGCGCCACCGCGCCCAGCTAATTTTTTGACTTATTGTAGAGGTGAGGTCTCGCCATGTTGCCCAGGCTGGGCTTGAACCCGTCGGCTCAGGCAATCCTCTCGCCTCAGTCTCCCAAAGTGCTGGGATTACAGGCATGAGCCACCGTGCCTGGCTTAATTTCTTAATATTTATATTTACTTACAGTATTATCAGCTTTAGTTTTGATTTTCATGTACAGTTCGGAGTTTGAACACACGTATAGATTCATATAACCACTACTGAAACAAAGTAAAAGAGCAGTTCCATCACACTCCCAAATTCCCTCATGCTGTTCCTTTGACCTTTACTCCCTGCCATAATTCTTGAGAGCTATTTGTCTATGTATAACCAGTCACAATAGCTTTATCTTTCCAGAATTTATATAAATGGAATCATATAGCATGTCATCTTTTGAGACTGACTTCTGTGTGGACCGATTCTTCATTGTGTTTCTGTATATTGGTGTCAGCTTTTGTTCTGGGCTATCCTGTCAAGGCTGTTTGCTAAGATAGTGTCCCCCTCTGAGGCTGAAGGCAGATTTCTTGACCAGGATCATAAAGATTATATCTCCTTTTGAAGCAAAGGTTGGGCAGCATTGCTTGGAGCTTCCTTTATAAGACTTGGGGGGGTGGGTAGCTTCTGAGGTAGCGTTCTTCAGCTGTGACAAAAACTCACTGCGAACGTGTCATTTACCGGGGTCTGCCACTGCATTGTGCTCATGGGTTGGGGACCAGAGGAACTGATTGAAACATGAAGCTCATGCTGGTTGCTGTGCTTTGAATAATAAATCTGACCCAGGAGTCTCCTGTTTTCTGTCAGCATCTGTGACACTGTGGCAGGAAAACTGTTAGCTTTTAAGTAGGGTGAAACCCTAGACCCTTCAGAATTCTTGACGCTTCTCCACCTAACATAATGCATTTTGACACATTAGGTTATTGTATGTAGTAGTAGTGTATTCGTTTCCTAATGATGCTGTAACAAATCACACACACTGGGTGGCTTAAATAAACAGAACTTCTTTTTCTCACCAGCCTGAAGTCCACAAGTCTGAAATTAAAGTGTCAGCAGGGCTGTACTCCCTCCGAAACCTGCAGTGGAATCTTTTCTGGTTTCTTCCTAGATTCTAGTGATTTGCAAAAAACCATTTGTATTCCTTGGTTTTCAGTTGTAGAACTCCAACTTCTGCTTTTGTTGTCACATGGCATTCTCCCTGTACTTGTCTTCATACAGATGTCCTTTTATAAAGACACCAGTCATACTGAATTAGGGATCCACACTACTCCAGCATGACCTCATCATAACTAATTACATTTGCAATGTCTGTTTTCAAATAAGGTCACATTGTGAAGTACTGGGCATGGGAACTTTAGGGGGACACAATTCAATCTATAACAAGTAGTGTTATTAGTAAATACTATTGCATCAGATAGATGTACCATACTATATAGTCTATTTATCCTTTAGCCAACTGAAAAATGTGAGCTATTTCCAGGTTTTGGTAATTATGAATAATAAACACTCGTATACAGATTTTTGTGTTAACATTAGCACTCATTTTTGTAAGGCAAATACCTAGGAGTGAGATGGCTAGGTCATATAATAAAATTATCCAACATTTTTTTATTTTATAAGAAACTGGTGTCACCAGGCGTGGTGGCTGATGCCTATAATCCCAGCACTTTGGGAGGCCAATGCAAGAGCATTGCCTGAGCTTGGGGTTTCGAGACCAGCCTGGGCAACTTGACAAGACCTCGTCTCTACAATAAATCAAGAAAAAATTAGCTGGACGTGGTGGCCCGTGCTTGGAAGGCTGAGGTGGAAGAATCAACTGAGCCCCGAAGCTCCAGGCTGTAGTGGCTGTGAGCGTGCCATTGCACTCCAGCCCGGGCAACAGAGTGAGACTCCAACTCAACTACAACAACAAAAAAAGGAAACTGGTTTCTGGAATGGTTGTGCCATTTTGGATATCCATTAGGAACATATGAGAGTTCCAGTTGCTTTGCATCCTCATAAGCACTTGGTGTTACACATTGTGTAAGAGTAAAGTTTTTGGATGCTTATTAAAATATAGGCTTCACTCTAGACCTCAGGCATCAGGAAATTCTTATGAAGAAGAGTAGGAAACACTGAAATGGGCAAATGTTTCAGGTGTTCCTCAATGTGGGTTTGCCACTTGGAATCTAGGAGTGTTCCATACCATGAAGCCATACTGCAAAGTTTTCCTTCTTCTTCCCTACTTTCCTCCAAGAAACATGTTTTCAGGCAGTGCTTCATGCTAAGAATACAAAGATAAGCAACCATCCTCACTACAATGCCAGAAAAAGACAAGCAACAATTACGTGCAGTGGGTAAGTGATGAAATAGAGGTAGCAGAGGATGCTGTGAGCTAAGAGAGGAGGAAATGACTCATCCCAGTATTTAACGCAAATCTGACGTGTGCAAAGAAGAGGTTGTTCCACGTAAAAGACGCATGAATGTGGACCTAGAGGATTGAAGACACCTGGTGTTTTCTGAACACTGTAAAACGTCTGGCAAGGCTGCAGCTCAGGGTCAAGCTGAGGGTAGCCTAGCAAGAGTCAGATTATGAGCAGCCATACACGCTACCTTGTAAACTGTCTACAGGACAGTCTGTTGAGAAGAAACCTATTGTCGCCCACAATTGGGATAAAAATACTGAAAATATAACTTGACAAGAATGCCTCAGGACTGGAGTTTAAGTCAACTTTGTTCAGTCAATATTCTGTGAATCATAATAGTTTTGTTAATCTAGTGGTGACTCTTTCTGGCTGGTATCTTCTCTTGAAGTTCAATGTACAAAAATACATAAAATGATCCAAAAGCTCAGACCCATGGCAGGATTCTTATAAATACAAAATTCTAGGGAACAGTTTGCAAATCCAAGTTCTGTGTTTCTAAAAGACTGAATAATTGAATGGATATTTAGAACCTTACTATTGAAGGGTATCTTAGATCTGAGTTCGTCCTACTAGGTCAGGATAGCAACTTCACGCCGCATTGCTCAGGAGGTATTCACGGCACCGCCTTGGCCAGTGAATGGAGGCGCTTACATTCCCCTGCAGCTCACTCCTTGCGTAAGCCACCTCATTGGTGACTTACTTTATTATAATTAGGCATCTTTCTGGTTTAAAGGAGGTCTTTTGGAACAACCAGCTCAATATTATAGCTCCTGTTGCTCACCTTTTAAGCTTCAATCTTTCCTTAAAGCAGACTCTCTCCCCTAGTGGGTGTCCATTCTTTCACATGCATTCTAATGTTAATGTTGCCTTTTGAAAATTCCATTAACAGAAATAGGTACAACATTTCTTTCACTATGTTCTGTCCCCTATTACTATGTGTACACTTTCAAAAAATGAATTTATCATGAAAAGGCCTAGTTGGGCTTTTCTGGCTAACATTACCTTCAAATAGATATGTAAGGAATATCCATGAAGCAGAGAGTAAAAAGCAGTGTTAGGTCAGACAGTGATTCACTGTTTAATGGAATGCTGACATTTAACATTATAATAAAAACTGATATGCTGCTAAGATTGCCAGGAATTTTGTGTGTGTGGAAAAAATAAGAACCTAAAACAGGGAGAGGAACATTACAGAAGCTCAACATTGGTGGAATGAATAAAGATAATTCTTTTCCCTTGAAATATTTCTCAGATTTGTCCAGCTCCAGGGGCTTCCAATTTTGAAGAAACTGACAAGGCAAACTTGAAAGGTGCCTTCTTCTTAACGAAATGTGACAAGAGTGATCCAGTGAGTGAGAGATGTGAGGTAGTAAGTAAAGGGTGAGACCCTTCAGTAAGACCATTTCCACTGTCCTGCCTGTGGTGTTGACTTCGTGTTGTGGGCCCTGGTTTCTGGGCAGAAAATTTGATGTGTACTATTCACATGGATGTGGCAAGGGTGAGAGGAAAGGAAATGTTTCAGGACAGGGTCATTCTGAGGACTTCAGCATCACCATGATACCACGTTCAGGGCTGATATCACAAGATACTTCGAGCTTTGACATTCACCCTAAGTCATACCATTGTAGGTGGGCAAAGATATTCTTCTTCCTCTCTGTTTTTGTTCTTAGAATACAAGGTTAGTCTCTGAAGGTTTTTCTTTCTTTTCTTCAAATACCATTTATGAAGATTAGAAGTAGAGGATATTTTAGAAAGAAAAATTGCTGACACAGGGTCAGTGAAATCTGGTTCTTAATCCTTGAAAAGCAAGATGAAAATTCAGGGCTATATTTGAATCCCATTAGAGTGTAGTCACCCTGGAGGCAGATGAGGAAGGGTGGGGGACAAGAAGTTGTTTCTGTGTGTGTCTGGGTGTGTAGCTAAAGGTTCACTGGCAAGAGCAACTCAAGAATTCTACAGTTTCTCCCAAAGTGAAGGAGATAAATCTAACAACTGATATCTGGCAGTGTTACTCCGTTTGGTGCAGTAACTTCAGAGTTATACCAATATTTCTGATAGATCAAAAGTATTATGAAAAAAATATACGGCATTACTTTCCTAACCACTGATCAGAAAGACCAAGCAATACTCACATCAATTGCTTATTTTAATGTCAAATGTTTATTTCTATGCCATAGTTGCCTCAGCACAATTTGTAAAAGGAAGAAATCCCCCCCCCCAAAAGGTTTTTTTGGGGAGGGTCAGGAGATTTTTCTCTGCAGTTATAAGAAAGTAAATAAACAGCTTGGTACCAGAATTACCATTTTTTGACATCATTCTAGTAAGTTGCATTTAAATATTTTCCTTGGATATAATCTTTTTTTTTGGATGAAAAAGTATCCACAGAAAAAAAATGTTTGGATTTATTAAAATAAACTTGGGACAGTCTTTGTCAGAGAATATAACTGGAATATCTTTGTTTTGGTACACTATATCACTAACTGTCATATTCTTATTATTTAATATAACAGGCATACTTTATTACATAAAACAAAGTGCACTAAAAATGAACAATGTTAGAAACAAACTGAAATTTGGTGTATCTTAAATCTTCGGGTGATTAGATAGTAGCTGAAGCACAGGTATACAAATTTCATAGTAATACAAATGCAACTCTCTTCTCTAATGAAAATGCACTTAGTAGCCTAATTGTTTTTGCTTTAGCATATAGGGCATCCAATACAACTGAAACAACCTGATAACAAATTAACCTTTTTTTTCAATATAAAGGAATGCTCTGGTTTCTTAACTGGCTCCCACATTAGAGTGAGCCAGAAGTTCATATCTGCTCTATAAATAGACTTCTCTTGTTTGATTTGAGACACAAATCCACCAAGATTCTTACAGTGGAAGTAGGCACCACCCCTCGGATCACGAGGTTCTTAGGAGGAAGCCTATCAAAGTCAACCTGTGCTGTGTGGTGGTGGGCCAGCACCTAGAGGACACATGGTGGTTGTGCACATCAATCCCTTCAGCAGACTCAGTGGAAGGATGAGAATTCTTTAAGTTCATGCACATTTTATTGAGTAGTAATATAAAATGCTTTTTCTTTTTCATAGTTACAAGTGCATGCTTTGATTGCCAACATGTCAGAAGTCAAATTACAAAGGCAAGGCTTTAGGCTGTAGTGAATTACCTGGGCACTTATACAATTGTTAAAAAATATGAATGGACTTTTGATGCTGTTGTTGTTTTCAGAATGAACCAGTTGTAACCCGTAACTGATATACAAAGGGAAAAAAGTGAAAAAAGTACATTTTTTGTGGCACATGACAGAACAGAACAAAATAACCAAACTATTATGACATTAACAGTTACCATGCATTTAGAGTTTCACATGTAACTATAAACTTATTTAAATTTCACAAGGTTTGCTAAACATGCTAACCATCTATATGTGCACTGACAAGCTTATGTTAAAAACTTTTAAGAATACTCTCCCCTTTAGATTGTTTTCAAAGCTGTGTTTTGATTACAAAATTTCAAAGGCATTAAGCATTTTCGAGAATATAAAGTACGCCAGTATACATACATTTCCAGTATATGTCAGACCACTAAGCGCATTACAGTCCCATACAGGCCGATACAGCCATTTTTGTTTTCTTAAAAAACATGCATAGGCAGATTTTTTTTTACAGAATATAGATGCTTTATCACTGTACTTAATATGGTGTCTTGTTCGCTATACTTAAAAATGCACCACTCATAAATATTTAATTCAGCAAGCCACAACCAAGACTTGATTTATCAACAAAAACCCCTAAATATAAACAGCAAAAAAAAGATAGATGTAATTATTCCAGTTTTTTTTTTTAAATTAAAGAAAAGATATTCATTGCCAAATTAATAAGTGTTACATGGAAAGAAGGGCATTCAAGCACACTAAAGAAACCTGAGGTAAGCATAATCTGTACAAAATTAAACTGTCCTTTTTGGCATTTTAACAAATTTGCATCATTCTTTTTTTTTTTTTTTTTTTTTTTAAGACTGCCTAATTCAGTTTAGAGCCATTGTCTGACAAGAGTAGCAAAACATTATCAATAAATAGTCCTTATTTAGTTTGTACATCATTTTGTTAAAAATGTTTGATGTCACCCATTTTTAGTGCTGCAACTGTAAACGTACAATAGAGTAAGAAATTAGACAAAGTTTCAGTGTCCAGTAACAGAATAAAAGGCCTTCCATTAATCTATCTAGAAGTCCCCAATGCAGTAGGAAAAGACGTCCATTCCTCTAACATTGCAGTGTATACTAGCATTAGCTTTCTTTTAAAAATTTTTTTTCCCTATAAGCATTTTTAAAAGGCATACCCCAAAGAGGTATTTCATCACCACCCCAAACAAAATATACTTTGTATCGCTTCCCCTCTTTTTAATGATAGTGTAAACTGAATCCAATTCCTGGCCCCCAGAGCAAATAAGCTACCTTCAGAGGCAAGAACATCCAATTGCTGATATGCAGCTCTCCCCATCATGCCCTGCAGCTCAAACAAACAAAAATAAAAAGAACAGGAAGTGGTCACTGGATATTGCTGCTATTACTGCCATTGCTGTCCGTGCCGTTAGTCTCTGAGGCGAGAGCCTTGTTGATGGAGTTAAGGTTGGCGTCAGAGGGCATCGCATCTCTGCGAGGCGGCATCCTCTCGTTAATGCGGTCTAAGCCCTTGGCTTCCTCGAAGCTAGTGATCTTATGTTGTGGTGAAAATCCTTTGATAGCTAAACAGAAAATCATTAAAAAAGGGAAAATAGGATTAACCAAAGGAAAACAAAAGGCACAGCTGTTGCAGTAGGCGATGTTAGAGATTTCGCAGTGAGAGAGAATCCTTTAGTAGAGAACAAAGTGACGGGACCTGAACACCACACAACAGACTCCTTACCATATTCGGAGATAACCAAAAGGTTTGAAAACAGCCAATGTCTCTTGCCAATCAAAATGTCCTCTTGAAGTTATTAAGATGTAACCATTTCTCTTGTCTTCATGAAAGTTTAGATCAAAGAAATCCAAAATAGATATGTAAAGCGGAAAGTTTCTTCCAGGGTCAGGCCTCTAGAATCAGCATCAACTGGCCACATCATTAGCATGATTATACTGCATCAAACACCCTAACCTAGATAGGCTGTAGCACATCCCTGTTTTTACTATTTCATTGTGCTAGTAATGTCAGATTCACTGGAACCACTGTGTCTGCTAAAAATCTAATAACAGGCTTAATGCAGAAACTAAAAGAAATTAACCGGGGCATTTTCATGTCATCACAGAATCCCAGAAAAACCTCCTCAGCAAACAACTCGATGGAAGGAAAAACAAGAAGTTATAAACTTCTGTTTCTCCACTCAACTTTAGAAGCACGTGGATTGAGAGAGAAGGTAGGAGAAACTCAGAAAAATTAAGATCAGAATGCTAAGTAGAAAAGCACTGTCTGCCCTTCAGCAGTGAACAGGTAAAACTGATGTTCATTTGGTATCCATTATTGCCTAAATAAAAGAAAAATTCATTTTTAGCAGATCAATTCAGATGTGGTGGTTAAATAATAACAAAGAAAATATGCCTTTCACCGTTTTTAGCAAAACTGAATTAATCTAGTTTTGGTTCCATTCAATTAAAATATTAAATTCTCAAAGTGGGCAGTGATATTTGATATTTTTTCTTCTGTTTTAGTAATCCTTAGTGTGCTTCAGAGATAGGTAAGGCATTTGCACAAGAAACTAAATGGTTTTTACAGTGGGTGTACCAACTGGTAAGCTGCAAATAAAATACACAAATGAGGAACCAATGACATCAGTTTGCTTTACTCCCTGTGAAGTGCAAGCCAGATTTTGAAGGGCCAATCACCAATGCTGAATTGGGCTGCATTACCATGTCTGATTAAGGAAAATTTCGTGGTTCCTTTATTCTTCCCCACCTTATTTGGGAAAGGGGAAAAAAAGCAGTTTAAAGCTGAAACTCTGACATCCACTCCTACACAAATGTACAGTACCTTTCATAGGTATGGATGAGATTCTTAAAAGATACAGCTGTTTCAAAACTCATTAACCAATGAGAAACAGTTTTTCCCTCTCTGCATTTTAAAGGTTAGCATAATGGTGATTAGTCAACTATGAGAAGAAAAAGATGGGGAAATAGGGAAAGACCAAGGCCCAAAGCAAAGCTTCTTAATTCTTCTCTCATTTAGCAATAATTTGCAAAATAATGGAGCTGTCTACCAAGCACCCACCCTGAAAACAATTCAATTATTTTGTAGGACAAAATAATGACAGGAGGTGGCACTCTACTCTTTTCTAGACTGCAATGAACATAATTTCATCATAATAAGTATAAAATCATCATATTTTATTAAGTGATTCTATCAATTGAAATGGTAAAAGTGGAATCTCTGATGTTTTAAAAGCCAATAGGGTGGGAGCATAGAAATTAAAAATCTAGCTAGAACAACAGATATTTCTGGAATGGGGCTCAGTTTCTAATCATTTTTATCCATCCTGGTTTGGAAGAATGTGCTCTGCTGTAGTTGCTGGTCAGACAATGGGTATTAGCAATTTACATTGGTAGTATACTTAACACAACACAGAGTCACAGAAACCACAGAAAACAGCCAAACTATCAACAAGAATGCACACTGCAGTTTAGAATTTGCCAAGAGGAATAGAGAATTCCTACATAAATAGCAGTTTATTCACTGCTATTTAGGAAGCAGTTGTATTTTCTCTTACAGTTCTATCATTTCCCCTACAATATCCAAATCATGTACAAATTGGAAGAGTCTGAAGTGGCAGTTTTTACATCATACCAAAGGACAATATGCACACAATTTTGGGAAAAACAAAAAAGTTATCTTGCAAGAACAAAATACAACTGAAGAATTTTGTTTTAAAGGGGAACTTCAAATTATTCTTTTTGAAATTTCCAGGGGATAGGGCATGTGTAATATTAAAAACTATTTTGATATGCAGTTCTCTCATAATCATATATTTATAAAGCACTCAAGTAAAGAGTAATTACTAATGGGTTAACTCTCCTGTCCTTGAGCAGTGCTAGGACACAGTTGGAGACAGGCACTTCTTCATTTCCCCTGCAGGTCCTAGTATGGTGCCTGGCACAAAGTAGACACTCAGTAAACATTCATCAATTGAGTGACTATTTGATATTCACTATTCTTGTTATGGGCCACTTCCACAGCCATTAGATACCTTTGGACACTTAATAATATTTTGCTGGTGTAAATTGTCCTGCAAATATCAGTAGGTTAAAATTTGATATTATCTCATGCACAGCAGTCTCACGTTGAAATATTTTTTTAGAGACGTAAATTAATGCTGAACTACAACACAGCACTATTTAAATGAACTTTGTTTTTCCTTCAGCTACAAACTTCTGAAGACTAGAATTAATAAAGCTATTTTTATTCTCTCCTTTTCAGTGCTGCCTGAAAGTGATTTGAGGGAGGGACATGGTTCAGCTCAAAGAATATAGTTTTATATGCTATTTGTCAAAACAGCTGCCATAACCCCCACCCCACATCATTCAAGATATATAATCCTTTTGTTTTCTGTGATTGTACTATGTTCAATGTATACAAAAGTCAAACATAGCTTTAAGGAAAAAAACAAACAAACAAACCATAGAAGGACATTTTCCCCTTTAAAGCAAGAACATTTTGGTTAATACTGAGCCACAACTGTTAGCTCAACACCCACACACTCTGTACAAGCTACAGCAAAAAAAAAAAAAAAAAAAAAGGAATACAACCAGCAGAGCCCTTATCTGTTGCAGGTACAACAGAAAGGGGACTGGCCAATTTACCTTCATCAGCCTCAATAGCCTCAACAGTAGCTGAAGAGAAGAAAGGGGGTGCAAAATGAATGAGAAAAATGAGTAGAGGATTTTTTAACTCTAAGAACAAATCAGTGACGATCAAAGGAGCTAAGAGAACTAATGTCCCTGTAAGTGCTGGATTCTGGCACAGACAACACAACAGAAATGTTAAAAAGAAAAAAAAAACACACCACAAAAAATAGTAAGTTTAATTTATAAACTGGATACATTTATCTGAATAAATTGCTTTGGTTTTTGTCCAATAAATGACACATGTTTAACCCTTTAGGAAAATGCTCAGGAAAATTGCTTTTACTTGGACTGAATTGTAAGAGATTATATAAATCGAAAATGTTCTTTTGACTCATACAGAGTACTATAAAACCTTTGCTATGTTTGGCGATTTACAGTTTAAAAATGCCAGATGAAATGGTATGGTGCCATAATGTTGGTGGAATAATTCACACTGTTTAATATTAAATAGCACTATTTCCTAAAGTGATGAAAAAGCAGGGGGTTCAATTATAAAAGAAAAACAAAATTGGCATGTCTAAGTTGATAGTGCACGTTACTCTCTAAAGAAAAATATTGAGCATGTTTGGATTTGGTGGAGGTTGGAAAAAGGGTAAAAAAGGAAAAAAAAAAAAGAGAAAGGAATCATATAGCTTGGACTTCTTTTGCCAGGCAGCCCAATTTAAAATATACTTTCTTTTCCCTAGTGGAATATAATTTTTGGAAATGAAATTCTTGAAACATTACAAATCAAGTGGTAATATGCCAGTAGCAGCAATAATTCTATCAGCATTTCAAAGAACAGGCAGCCTAAATACTGAAACATGGTTTCCTCTAAATATACTGAAACAGTATATATCAGAGGCAGAACTTTAAAGGCCTATTGCTTTATCAGCAATTTAAAAAATGAGGTTAGGGTCTATATTTCCACAGTACAGATGTATGAGTCTTCCTATGTTATTACAGTTAGTTGCTATTTTCCTAATTAAATCTTAAAATGCAAAACTCTGTAACTCTAAAATGTTCAATATTAAAATTCTACCCTTTAATTTGCATTTTTCTTGTAATTCAAGGTTTGAAAACTAAAGCAGCTGCCTTATGTGCACTATAATTTACTTACAGTGCATTCTAGATTCCATATGATAAAAATGGAGAATGGTTACTGCCATGGAGAAGAGTCAAATAGCAAAGTTTAAGTAGTTTTCTCTTTTAGGTAAATTGAAGGGTGTCAGGCAGTGAATTTTAAAGTTGTATTAATTTATGTAGTTTAAAATATATACTAAGTTTTAGAATTTCAAGGACACATGAAGCTCCAACCCATATGTCTTTTGTGTGTATGTATGTGTGTGTGTGTCTCTGAGAGTTCAACACAGAATAGCACAAACCGATGGATTTAAAATAAAGTAAAAGAGAAGAAAACTGAATAACCTAAAGTAAAAACATGGGTGAAAATTTGGAAATGAAACAAATATTTGGAAGAACTTAAGTATAAAAGTAAAGCAAACAATCTGAAACCACACCAGCACTGACATATTAGAAATATGTACTGCCCGTTATTAAATGAAACTTTCTAAAGCAAATGTGGCCCACAGTTTCTGATAATACACCTGCTTTCCCTTAAAATATGCTTATCAGAAACTAGATTTCAGTCAGTTAGGCAGAGTAGATTTTGTGCACATAAGTAATGCTAATGGTTCAGTGAGTATGTTTACTTTGGTAGGAAAACTTTTGTGTGTTTTAAAAGTTATTAATTCCGAGCTACAAATTTAAAGGGGGGAATTTCTTTCAATACTATGTATTTTCCTACCTTCATTTTAAATTTTTTATTTTTTCATAGAAACTCAAAGACATTGATTTGGAAAATATACAACTAAAAATAAAAAAAAAATTATGCGATGCTACAAGGATGAGATCATTTAGCAATACCATATTCATGAATGCGATCATTACTCTTAATACAGAAGAGGTGTTGCCTAAATAACATATAAATAAAAATACCTGAAATCTCTGAGGGTTAATAAAAAGGATAGGAAAGAAAATACAAAAAAGATTCATGGAAAGATACAAGAAAGCAAGAGGCTGAGAATGTTTTGAAAATGTAATAGTATATTCTTATTCTAATTTTTTTCTGTTAAAGTCTAATCTAATAGCAAAATTTTTAAATTATGTACTAATTAATGATATTAGTTAAATTTGATAACAAAACAAAAATAACAAATTTAGTTTCTCACTTGTAATATCTATGTTTCAAACCTCAAAAGTTGTATGTGGCGTCTGTACAGACATAGAAATTTCTACCATAGCAAAATGTTCTGTCGGACAACACGGGTCTAGAAAGCTACACATTTTAGCACAAAAATCTCTATTTTCAAGGAAACATTACCATTCTCTTTTATCAAAAATAAAATGGGTTCTATTCAGTTTTTTATGTTTTGGAATGACAAATCAGAGAAAAGACATATGGCTCCCAATTTCTATTCAAGTGGATAATAAAATCACCCTTTTTACACTCTTTTTCCATTATCCATGAAAATCTAAACTTACAGGTATAGATCAATTTGTGTGTGTATGTGTGTGTTTATATCACTAATAAAAGATAACCAGAAGAGTATTAAAAATGTAACTGAAAAGTTGTTTTTAGCAACTGACTGGCTCAAAGTAGTCAAACCTATTGTGCATGTAGGCAGTCTACATGAGTTGTCTTATAGCTAGGCCTGAATATGTGGATTAATGTGTAAATGAGGGATGGAGGATGGGTGGGGTAAAGACCACCTTCTAGAGAATGAGGGAGCTATTATGTAGGACATGACTGGTCAAATTGATTGGGGTTTCAGCACTTCTTCCAGCTGAGAAGAACTGAAGACCAAAGACAGAACTTAAATGAATGAAAAAAATCAGGGCTCTAAAGACACAGTTGACTGCGATGCCCCAGGCCCCAGGCCCCAGGCACACAATCACATCAATAGGTCTGCTTACCACTTTGCAGAGTTTGCTTCCCTCCAGAAAGTACCCCGCTGGGGAGCATGCCAGTTGGGGTCAAGCCTTTCAGCGTCAGCACACTTTCACTCTCTTCTCTGGAAGGCAAAGAGGGGAGGCATTAACTCTTATTTTCTTTAATGAAAAAAAAGATGACTCAAAGGAAATTCATATAAGAATGCACATTAACCTCTGTCTTGGCTCTCTGGATCTTTTTAAAATATTATATTTACATAACATTACTTATATATAAGTATACATAAGTAATATATACATTTATACATTACTTATGTATAAATAAGTAATGTTACATAAATGACTGCTACAAGAAGATTTACATTGCCAGTTGGGGAGGCTCATCCTCCTCTAAGTACAGAAGATACAGAAAGCAATTCTGATTTTGTAATCAGGCATCACAATACTGTCTGTTGTACATCTTATATGATACCAATAAACATGTTGTAAGTGAGCCATGGAGAGTGTATATTTTGATATGGGAGGAAAAAAACCCAGAAAGTATATGGGAGATTTAAAAAAAAATCTGACCTATGGATTAGGGAACCCGGAATTACATACAGGGGACTTTAGAAATTAAGGAATTCAGGAATTTTGACATTACATGAAAAACACTCAAAATAATTGCCAACACCAGTAAAGCCACAGGTAAATTCTCCAGCTTTTCTTTTTTAGTCACTTTCTCCATTTATGTACTAATATACATATATTCTCTTACTCAGTATGACAACTGTTTTACCATCAGCTTTAAATATATCATTATTTCAATTATACTTGACACTATTAATCATTTTGATTTATTAAATCCTAATAAGCAAATAGCCATGAAATAATAGCCTCATATCTTCCTACACTGCAGACACTGCAATCCTAGAAACTAGAAAAAAGTTTAAAATAACTATATATCTGTGTGTGTATAAAACTATATAACATTTAGTACGTAGATCTACTCCATTTTTATGAAGGTATTTAACATAACTTAAACAGAATTCCTGAACTCCTTCCCAAACCTGCTGCTTCTACAGTCTGTCTTCAACTCAGAAACAGGCAATTCCATCTTTTACTTGTTTAAGAGTAAAGGATCACTCTTAAACTCCTTTTATCCTCTCTTATTCCACATGTGCTAGAAAATCTTGAAGACTCTACTCTCAAAATATTTCTACTATCTTATCACTTCTCACAAATCTACTACCTCATCTCTTTTGAAAACAGCTTTGTTGAGATATAACTAACATAGCATGTAATTTACCAATAAAGTGTATGATTTGATCAATAATTTTTAGTATATCCACAGTTATACAACCATCACCACAATCAATTTTAGAACATTCTCCTCACTTCCAAAAGAAACTTCATATACATTATGCAGTCACTCGGGATACCACCTACCCCCTGACCTTCCATAGGACCCAGCAATCCTCCTATTGGGAACATATCCAGAGAAACTAAAATCATTCTACAAAAATGATACCCGTACATGCATGCTTACTGCAGCATTATTCACAATAGTAAAAACATGGAACCAACTGTGCTGCCCATTGAAACTGGACTGGATAAAAAAATGTGGTACATATACACAATGGAATATTACGCAGCCATAAAGAAGGACAAACATATGGACTTCACAGCAACTTGAATGGATTTAGAGTCTGTAATACTCAGTGATCTAGCACAGAAACAAAGAACTGAGTACCACATATTCTCACTCATAATCGGACTCTGAACATTTACCATAAGAAAGGGATTGGCAATAGCAGGATACTGCTTGGGTGGGGGTGGGGGGCATATAACATCAATAAGGGTACCTGATCTCAAACCAGGCAAAGTGGGGACCCAAGGGAGGCCCAAACTTTACCTGTACAATGTCCACTTGTATACCTAATCCCAAATTGTACACCACATCTTTAAAAGTATGTGTGTGGGGGTGTGTGTATATATATGTATATATATATATATATATATATATATATATATATATATATATATGAATTTATATGTAAAATTTAAAACAAACAAAACACTGTCTTGTGTGTATACATTTATACATAAAATTTTAAACAAACAAACAAATGCAGTCTTCTGTGACTGTCTTCTTGTGCTCACCAGCAGCAACTCTGGATTGCAGCAGCCTCCTGAATGGTCTCTCTGCTCCATCCTTGTCATACTCTTGTCCCCTCCTCCCATAACTGTATGCCAGCCAGGATGAACCTTTTAATACCCACCCAGATTGTGTCATTCCTCTACTCAAAACTCTCTAGCAGCTTCTCCTCTCCATAAGGTAAAGGGTAAAATCTTTAGCAGGTTCCACAAGGGCCTTAAAAAAACTAGCCCTCAACCCACACGCTCCTATTCTCACTCATCTCTTGGACTCTAGCGTCCACTTCCCTTAGACTTCCTCAGACACATCCAGCATGCTCTACTGAGGGGCACTGTATTTGCTTTGTTATCCTCTTCTCTGGAGTCCGTGTGGTTAACTCTTTTCTCTGTCTTCAAATCTCTGCTCCAATAGCACCTTCTAAGCCAAGACCTCCCTAACAATGCCATTTAAAATAATACTCACCTTTTATACTCTTTCTCCCCTTGCCTATTTTATTTTTATCTAAAGCACTTATCAGTCTGTTTATTTGTTTATTTTGAGTTTCCACTGTCTATTACATTTCCCCTCCCCACCACCCCAGCTAGACACACTTCATGAGAGCAGGGGTTTCTGCCTGCTTTGATCACCACAGCATCCACAGTACCCAGACTAGGACAGTATCTGGTACATAGTCCATATTCAAAAAATATTTACTAAAAAAAAATGAGTAAAAGAAAGATTGAATGAAGAATGGTAGCGTTAATTCACATTTTATATTTGTCTCTTTTACTGCAGAGTTCATTTAAAAATATTAGATTTGAGATAGTCAATCGTCATTTACTTCCATGCAGATATTTCAAACTTTTCAAGCTTCTGCTGTCTGTCAAACCATGAAAAGTCACATGAAGAAATACCTTGAATGCTAATATGATTTGGAAAAATTGGGAGGATCTCTAAAGAAATGAACACAATTTTCTTTTATATTTCATATTCAAAATCAAACTGTGGTTATAGTTCTTAAATATAGAATCTTGGTATCAAATCCCATATTGAACACAGGAATCCTCAAACAAGATGAACAGTGAAAACCGATAATACTCAAACAAGAACAATTAAATATTAGTTTTCATCTACAAAAATGTTCTTGTAATCTGGGGTACTCTTCTTAAATTTTTCAAAACTTTAATTTTGTACTAATAGTACAAAAATCTTTTTAGAAAATCACACCTTTGGGGTCAGACTCACCCAGGCTAAAAATCCTTGTCATCAGACTGAAGTCAGGACATCGTCTAACTTTCCTGGGCTTTAGTTTTCTTGTCTATAAAATTACATCTATAATTATAGGGTTTCTATGAGGATCAAATTATATACTATAGCAAAAGTCCTTGCACAGAAGATGGTCATTTTCTTAATTTACTCCCTCCCTTTTCTTTTTTCATTCAACTATATTCCTTACCTCTCTGACTGTCATTCCTGCCTCACACAGAAGCCATGCCCTCAAAGGTTTCTGGCAGCTTCCTCATTCCTCAATTCCAACAATTTGTGCTGAGTTCTCATTCAAACTGATATCTCTGCAGCAATTCCCTCTGATGTCTATGTCCTTTTTCCTGAAAGACTCTGTCTCAAGTTTTGGAATGCTTTCTTTCCTGGTTCACCACCTTCTCTGATAACATCTCAGTTCCTAGGTTGATCTTCTTCTATCTCCAGATCGGTGCTTTCCAATGCATCAGCCCCCATTACATGTGACTCTCACCCACTTGAGACATGACTAAGCTAAAATGTGCTGTAAGTATAAAATACATATGGGAATTCAAAGACTTAGTTCAAAAATAAGAATAGAAAATAACTTTTTAGTAGTGTCAAATTGATTAAATAATCATATAAAGTTTGGGACATTTGTGTTAAATAGAATATATTATTAAAATTGATGTCACATGTTTCTACATCTTTTACTGTGGTTTCTAGAAAATTTAAAATGACTGATGTGGTGCATATCACATTTCTGCTGGAAATCAATGTTCTGGAGGATTCGTTTTTGTCTTTCTCATACCTTTCACCTTCTCCTTTAGAAAGATTATCTACTTATGCTGCTGCGGTCAGGTCTCTGTGCTGTTCATTCTTTAGTCTGCATTTCTAACCCTCTCTTCTTTCTGAAGCTCCAATGCAGAATTTCTAACTGTCTCCTCATAAATGTTCTGCCAAATTCAACTCATTGTAATCTTCCCAATAAAAATGTTAGGTATTTAAAATAGAAAAATAGTTGTTCTTCCTCAGATAACAGTATCCTACCAACTGTATAGACTAGGACCTCCATAGAATATTCTCAGATTATTTCCTCTGTCTTATAGGTAAGGGTCCCTTGTAGTGAACAACGAAAATCTATTTTGGCTAATTTTAACAGGGAGGTATGCTGGGCTCATAGATCCAAGGAACTGAACTTCAGCGGTCTGCAGCTTAGAAGAGTGGCCATGCCCATCCACACTGTGGGATTGGCTTCATGAGAGGCTGCCATTGATGTTCAGAGCAATATGGAAGCTCACTAACGCTGTACAGTTCCCAAAATGCTGAGGAGGAAGCTCTCCCATTGCTGGCCCCTCCGATTCCATACCTGACAGAACAATTCCCCTCACTGCCTGCTGCTTTTTCCAAAGCTCATTTTGAAACAGATGCCTTATATGCACTTATCTGACTGATGAATTCCAGGCAATATGCCTATACTTTACCTGCAAGGGCTGCTAGAGAGAGTTTTCTGGTTCCTGTACAGTGCTGCAAATTTCCAAAATATAAGAAAGCTGCTGGACAGCTACATCTGACAAATTTGCAGCCCCATCCACATTCATTCATCACAGTTTAGCTCCCTAAATTCCTTACATTTGTCCCTTCCTTTGCATTTCTCCTCCCACAGCCTGACCCAACATTGATTTGGATTACTTCAATAGCTTCCTAAATGTCTTTCTGTTACCAATGCATCCTGCTAGCCAGTTTCCACAGTACTGCTAACATATACAGTGAAACATGGGTTAGAGCATACCTCTTGCTCCATGAAAATAATTTCAGGCTGGGCACAGTGGCCAGGCCTGCAATCCCAGTACTTTGGGAGGCCAAGGCAAGAGGATTGCCTGAGCCCAGGGGTTCGAGACCAGCCTGGGCAACTTGGCAACCTCATCTATACAACAAATGAAAAAAAACTAGCCAGGTATGGTAGCACGTGTCTGTAGTTCCTGCTACTTGGAAGGCTGAGGCGGAAGGATTGCCTGAGCCCAGCAGGTCGATGCTGGGGTGGCTGGGGGCGGGCCATTGCACTCCAGCCTGGGTGATGGAGTGAGACGCTGACTCAAAAAAAAAAAAAAAAAAATTTCATGACTCATTGTCTACACGTACAAACATTAAATGCTTTACCATGGTATTTAGGGCACTCATGGATCTGGACTGAAATATATTTTTAGCCATAGTTTTTACTAGCTTCATTACTCACCTTCATTTTTTTTACTATCCAACCCTTTTATACACTTAGAATTCATTACTAGACTACTAGTATTCCTTAGAATTCATACTAGACTACATAGTTCACTTTTAAGTAAGACTCTAATTAGTGCTGCTTTCCAACTGAGTGAGTTTGGACATACTGTTTAGTTTCTTTCAATTTTAATTTTCTCACCATAAACTGAGTTCCCGTAGACCTTCCAAGTGCCCTACGTGGATTACTATCAAGTGTGTGTAACATGGGGCCATGACACCTGGCACACAGCAAGCACCCTGTAAAAAGATGCCATTGATATCACTATTAGGACTGTATGGGTACGTTTCTGATAATTTCTTCACATCTAGGAATGCCGTCATCAATTCTCCACCTACTGGAATCTAGCCATTCCTTCATAGAACTCCTCCAATGTCAACCTCTTCATGAACATTCTAGTCAGGAAACATGGAGGTCCTTCCTATCCAACACCACAGCAGAGCATCTGTTCATGTAGTAGAACATACTTTATTGTCTTATATTAGTTTATTATCTATATGTCTAACATTTTAATTTGGTATCTGGATTGCCCAATTCCATGTATAGTATACATACATTTAATGCTCAATAATTACTTACTAAGATTAATTTACTTTTCTATAGATATGATCCCTCTATATTCTGCATGTACAGGGTAGCTTTTAGTATAGGGAAGCATAAATGTATACCTTGTTTTTATTTTCTACCAATATGTGTAATCTTAAATCACTGATAATCAGTAGAATAGTCCCTTTCTCAAAGAATAGTCCATGGAAATTCTAGAACTATTTTTACTTCCCTTCATAGAGAGACTTCTGATAGAAAAATAAATAAGAGCATTTACTGGTAAATCTACAGCATGACAAATAAGCAAGTGTGTACTCAGAGTAACAACTGAGCTTACAGTCCTGTGCCTCCACAAAGCATTTTTGTAGGCACACTGGCCCCTTACTGCTCCTCAAAATTGCTGACTTTCTTGCTACTTAGGGATCTTCGCACTTGCTGTTCCCTTTGCCTTGAACTCTCTTCCCCCATTTCATGAAGGTCATCCACACTTGCTCAAATACCATTACTCAGAAAGTTCTTTGTTGATAACATACTAAATTAAGTGCCTTATTTCCCTCTTGCTATCTTCTATATTGCTTTATTTTCTTTCTTCATGGTACATATTGAATGTTTTAAGTTTTACTATTTTTATTTACCGCACGAATGAATAAGCCCCGAAACTGTCGTTAAAAATGTAGAGCAATAGAGCAAAAGCACCTCATTCATTAGCTATAGGAAGCAATGATGCTCTATATTTTCAGCTTGAATATGGCTTATTGTGATCATGCTGGCTACCACAAGAGCTGTTACTACCTTTGATGTGGTGTCTTTGAGAAAGGATGATAATGCTTTTTATCTTTCTTATAGCAAGCTCCCTGCTTTTGGTATCAAGTCATTCAGTTACTTTTCAGTGACTCTGTCAGGAGCGGGATAGAAATAGCAAGACAAAAAATCAGAAGAGACAGTGGGTAGCTACTTTATGAGAATGAGTGGAGGCAAAAATTAAGTTATTAAATTATACAATTATAGATGTAATCCCAAGGTATTTCTATTTATCCTTAATAATGTGCATAATTGTGAACTGACTGCATACTTACGAGTAAACATATAATGTTTCAGAGTAATCTTCTGAAGATAAATATAATTTCTTTGTATTTTTACAAATAATAATTCACTTGAAGCAAAGTGTAGTTAATTTCCTTCAAGAACAAGAATTTGCTTTCTAAACTCATGCTTAATTAATAATAGCATGACTCATGATCTATCTGAAAAATGTACTACGGTGTGGAAATTGACACATTAACTTTTTTTTTTTTTTTTTGAGTGGCGTCTCTCTCTTTCTCTCTCTGTCACCTAGGCTGGAGTGCAGAGGCATGATCACAATTCACCACAGACTCCACCTCCCTGGGCCTAGGTGATCCTTCTGCCTCAGTCTCCCAAGTAGCTGAGACTACAGGCATGTACCACCATGCCTGGCTAATTTTTAAATTTTCTGTAGAGATGAGGTCTCACTATATTACCTACTCTGGTCTCTAAAACCTGGGTTCAAGAAACCCTCCCTCCTTAGCCTCCCAAATTGCTGGAATTACAGGCATGAGCCACTGCACCCTGCCCATAATCTCTCAATGATTAGAATAATATAGATTCACATGGATACATTATGGTTGATGTTCATTTCCAAAAAATCTAATGAAATGCATCTGATAAATTCATCTTTTACCACAGAGTCAGAATGAAAAGTTTTTAAAAAGTTACAATAGTGTTTCCTGTTTCACAAGATTTCCAACCTATTATGAAACAAATGTTTTTAAAGTCCTGTAGCAAAATAGAAGAATAAAACTTGATGCAATCCATTTACAGATACTTTAAGAGATAATTTAGGAGACTGCAATTTAACTAACATAGTGGGAAACTGACAATTTCCTCATTTAATTTAATTTTCATCCTTTCATTATTATTATTATTATTGTTATTTTTTGAGAGAGAGAATCTTGTTCTGTCACCTAAGCTGGGATGTAGTGGTTTGGCTCACTGGGCCTGAGTGATCCTCCTGTCTCAGCCTCCTGAGTAGCTGGGACTACAGACACATGCTACCATGACCAGCTAATTTTTTACTTTATTTTCTGTAGATATGGGATCTTACTATTTTGCTCAGGCTGGTCTCAAACTCCTGGCCTCAAGCTACCCTTCCACTTCAGCATCCTAAAGTGCTGAAATAACAGGAGTGAGGCATCACACTAGCCTTTTCCTTTAATTTTCATTTTAAAATAAAAAAATTAATTAAAAGTAAATATTTTCCAGTAAAACATTTAAATTACAAGACTGTGGTATTAAAATATTTATTAAGTGACATATTATAAAATTCAAAATAGAAATAAAGGAAAAATTATCTCACCTGAGAACCGAGAACACTCTGGCCATTTTGCCTATCGCTCGGATCTTGTTCCTTATCACCTCCTTCCGGGCTGCAGCTGTTGCTCCTGTATTTAAAAACAAAGTTAAGTAGTCAGTAATTTTTCATATAACTGTAATTATTTTACAATTGTACATAGATAATAGGCTGCAGTAAGCAAAATCAGTTTTTTTCCCCCTTAAGAGGATTTATCTGAAGTTAAATGTGAAAATCTATGCTTTTGGACATTAATACTAGGATGTGATTCTTGAAAGATTCCACAATGCCGGAAAACAGATTTGGAGGTTTCCAGGTGAAGGTCGGTAAGGAGCTAACTGGAAAATCACTGAGTAGACAGCAGTAGGTTCTTGCCCTTCTCTTCTCATTGAGTGTTTTCTTGTTTACACAAAGAGATATGTACTGAAAGGAAAAGTTAAGTGTGTCATCAGCATCTTCTATTCATTTCCAGTCTCCATGCTGGGAAGACTGCTTGAGGAAACTACTTTTTCAAAAGTTCTCCCTTGAAGTGATCTAACTAGGGAGACTCTTAATTCCTGTTAGTACTTGAAACATCATTTATATTATTTAATGGTCATTGTTTTAGCAATGCTCTTTCATCTTCTGGTTGGTTCATAAGTTCTAAAGAAAAAAATGGAAAACTGCTGAACTGGATTTTATGAGATGAAGGCACATGGTTTATATTTTAGTTCTATGTAAAAAAAATACTCTTGTGTATGTCTGGGTAAGTTTTACCACTTTGTACATTTTCCAAATAAAAAATCAATTTCATAGGTTATTGTTGCTTTAAACAAATATTTTATTTTTAACCATGTTTTAAAATAATGTTACATGATAATTAGTGAATCTATTTTTTTTCAATTCCCAAGGTATATTTGGAGAAGTACAAAGCACAGAAAAACATCTCTTCTTAAAATTTTTATAATCCAAGGTAAAAAGAATAATGATGCCTTTTTATATATTATATGAAACTATATAGAAAGTACTGACACAAGCAGATTAGCTTTCTAGTACTACTGTCTCTAATAGATATATAACAAAATATTCTTTTCAAATAATATGAGAAATGTTCCTAATCTGAAGGAACACCTTAAGTTACATAATTTACTCAGAGACTGATTGGTATCTGCTTCAGTTTTTAAATCCGTAATAAGAACAAGCTTTTTGAACTTTTTGAAGGAAAGATTTCTGCTTTTCTCCTTAGAGGGCTTTTATGAATGCAGTTGGAATCTTTTTTATTATCTGATATGGGTCAAACAACTAATCAACACCCTAACATTTCTACAAAGAAGAAAACTGCGACAACGCATATAATTTTGAAATGACTGGAGAAAGGCCTCTGCTTTTCTCTCTACTCCAAGAAAGTGAAAACATAATGGTCCCTTTTCTTTGCCTGGTTGGGTTATTGTTCAGAGGTGATGCTGATACATGCCCATCTCACAGGTGCATAGGTGTTCCTCCCAAGGGAATGTACCAGCCAGAGAGCTAGCTTCTTCCCACTTTTCCTTCCACCTGAGAGCAGTTCTCAGTTTTGCCCATTTTTTCCTCTCTGTGGCAATCATCCCACAGTAGGCACCTCCCAACATATCCAATGGGCAGGTCTCATTATTGCTAGGTATTCTGCCTACAAGTGGGTACAGAAAGTTTCCATTCATGTGGAAAAAAGCTATTAGACAATCCAGTCGTTCTGTTAATTACGCTAAACCATGGATTCATATCCACTACTCGTATTGCAAATTATTACTCTATTGGCAAGACCACTGAAGGGGAAAATGGGATTATGTAGGATCCTCCTACAAATTATGACTTAAACTATTCATTTGGATTAGAAACATTTCTGATATTATTTGAAGAGAATATTTTGTTGTATATCTACCAGAGGCATTAGAATGCGAAAGGTAATCTGTATGTGTAGGATTTTCTTAATGAAAAAAATGCCCTCATAACTTATTCTGAGTTTGTGATAATTTTATCTATGATTTGTAATTAAGATTCTTTATATAACAAACTCTACCCTAAAGACCATCTAATATTATGAATTCTCTGTGCTTGCTTGGATTTTAGAAGATTACTGATCAGAAGATTACTAACTGACTTTTTAAAAGTGGGATGACAAGTAGTCTCCTTACGGTGGTCTTCCTACGTATTTTTCTGGTTACTCTGTTCACGCTGCTTTCCATCTAATGTTGTGCTAATATTACTATTTTGTGTTTAATATTTTCTACCACAACTGACTCAATCAACTCAAGGGAAAAGTTTCTTGACCTCTCCAGTAAAAACTATGGCCATATCATGAAATTGAACCAACAGACACAAATAATGTAAAGTGTGAAAGAGCTCTGAAAATAGCCACTATATTTAAAAGCCCAATAAGAAAAGCAGCAAGAAGTGGTTAAAATGTCTAGAAATAAAATTAAATATATTTAAGAGAAACGAGAAGAAAAAAAACAAAATCAAATGTGTAAACAAAATATGAATAATCTCATAGAAAATTTCTAATCAAGGACTTGTAAACACTATAACTAGAACAATAAAAATGTAAGAAAATAAGTTGGAAAAGGAGAGAAAAAATTATGTAAAGCTGTGCTTCTTAGCTCAGTATGAGCTGATTAGAAAATGCTCAAATACATACTACATTTTAAATGTAAAATGGACATTCTGATAGCCAAAGCCAGTATACCACTCCTATTTTTAGATCAAATGAATTATTGGAGAACATAGAGCCGATATTCTACTTTATGCATACATAGCTGTGCTCCCAACAAATGGTAAATCACAACATATCATAATACTTTTCTTAATTAAAAAAACCTTCTGTTTAAAATTTCTCAATAACCAAGGTAAAATTGTATTATTTATTTTATTTATTTTTAAATTATTTTAATTAATAAAATTAAAATCTATTTACTCAAAAAGTAAAATAACCTGATCATAGAGGTAAGAAGAGATATTAAAAATAGTTTCTTAATGTTTTATCCTGGGAATTACCTCCAATATTTTCCAAGCAATCAAAATCAAAATTAGTTCACATCAAATATTTATAACCTTTCAACGATTTAAAATAGCCAAATAAAATATCTGGTTTGACATATATTGAATGTTTTTTGGGGGGGGGGTGAGACAGTAGGAATTTATTGAGAAGACAGGAAAGCTCCTGGCAGCAAGGAGGGGTCCTGAAGTGTTGCCCAACTTGTAAGTGAATTTTAGAAAGCTGAACAATAGTAAGATAGATTTAAATTCAGATGTAAATGTCCTGTTATACTGTGCTTAGTGTTGCTATTCCTGGTTTTTGGTATTTTCCAGAGACCATTAAAACTCTTTTTCGAAAATGTATGTTCCATTGCAAGTCCTCACATTCCATAATTAAACAGAAAGATCAAGGAAAAGTGCATGGTTTTTCAGAATTTTACTAACTGCAACACGAATATATGATATCATATTAAACATTCTTCTTATTGTTCTATTTAAGTTGTGAAATTGTACCATAGTAGCTCAAATTAAAAGTCGGTAGATTGGTCGGGTTCGGTGGCTTAGCCTGTAATCCCGCGCTTTGGGAGGCCGAAGTGAGTGAACTGCCTGAGCCCGCGGGTTCGAGGCCCACCTGGGCAACTTGGTGAGACCGCGTCTCTACAATAAAAATCAAAAAATTAGCTGGGCGTGGTAGCACACGCCTGTAGTTCCAGCTACTTGGAAGACTGAGGCGAAAGGATCGCCGGAGCCCAGCAGGTCGAGGCTGCGGTTGCCGGGAGCAGCCACTGCACTCCAGACTGGGTGACAGAGTGAGACTCCAACTCAAAAAAAAAAAAAAAAGTCAGTAGATTAAATAATGGAGACAGATATTATACCTTTTACATGAAAACTGTGGTAAGCATTTATCTATTTTTTTTTTTTTTGAGTTGGAGTCTCACTCTGCTGCCCAGGCTGGAGTGCAGTGGTATGCTCACAGCCATGGCAGCCTCAACCTGCTGGGCTTAGGCAATCCTTCTGCCTCAGCCTTCTAAGCAGCTAGAACTACAGGCATGAGCCACCATGTCTAGCTAATTTTTTGTAGAGATGTGGTTTCGCCAAGTTGCCCAGGCTGGTCTCGAACCCATGGGCTCAGGTAATCCTCTCACCTCGGCCTCCCAAAGTGCTGGAATTATAGGTGTGAGTCACTGTGCCCGGGCTGATAATTATTTTAATTAAAAAAAAAGAGTCACTTATTTCAACTTGAAAACCTAAAACTGAAAGGCAGTATTTCATATGTTAAAAAAATTTTGTAATTTAAAGTAAAATTTCATTTTGTGTTTCCATTCAAATAACCGCCTCTTTTCTTCCCTCTCTTCAAGTTTTTAAAGTTCTCATCTCCTTTTATGCCTAGGGTATCATGCAACTATTTATAACATCTAAGCAAGCCTACACACTCAATTTTCCTAAATATTAAGGGAGGCTAGAAAACAGACCAAGGGGACCTTTAAAGATTTGCTTTTACCACTGTCCCTCCTGCTCTTAACTTAACATCTTGCTGACTTCTCCTGAAGTTTTAAAGTCATCTATGTCAAGTGGCCTAATGAGCGAGTGCTCATCCTCACAGGACAGACTGCAGCCTTGGAAGGAAACAGAAAAGGGCAGCTGCACCAAGGACAGGAGAAGCCAAGTGTGAAAGTACAAAGATTCGTATCACATGGGTACCTACCACACATTACAGATGCTGGCTCTACCATATGGCTCACGGTTACCACTGAGGAGCTTCTACTATAAATACCTCCATGTTAGCTGAATTAGTAGTGGTGTGCAGAAAGTGCTATGTAGAATATGAATTATTATCCAAACCATTCATTCAGTCATTCATTTGCAAGTGACTCCTATGCTATACAGCCTGCCATGCACTAGTAACAGGAATGTTAATAAGTCATTGTCTCCGCTTTAAGAAATCATGTGAATGACTACAAAAGACTGTGACAAATATTTATTGAAAGCAGAAGTGGTATACTGGAGCTGGCTGCTGTCAGTTGGCAAGGGGATAATAAGCATATCCCTTCCTAACTCCATGTTCAGGAACTTTATGTTAGAAGCTTTAAGTAAGCTGTGGGGGGAAATTTATACCACAAAAGCCTGCAAATGCTACAAACCAGGGCCATTTTCCTTCTGGAAGGCAGGTGCAAATCAGTTGGAGGCACAAGAAATATCTTCATTTAAGTAGTAATAGTCAAGGATCTTGAAGGATAAATAAGCACAAATAATAGGAAGAATGACATTCTCCATTGAGAATTTAAACACAAGGAGGCAGCAATATTCCATTGTTATGTCCAGATAATGGGTAAGAAGTCTGGCATGAATGAACTTTGGGTACACTGGAGTGAAGGTAGGATGGGAAGAGAAACAGGGAATGCATGGAGTTAAAATGTGAAGGCTTTAGCAGAGCAGTACATACAAACAAGAAGCTCAGAATTACTGTACATACAATAGAGAAAAATAAAACATATTTTGCCAGGCACCAAAAAAAAAGGACAAAGTTGGATTGATGAACCATTAAGGAGATAAATATGTGATAAAGCAAATATTGTCAACTGCTAGTTGTAGAAAGTAAGTGATGAGTATATGGGTACTGACTCTACAGTCTTTCATGCCACCACATGCAGCTGATTTATTTTTATTTTTATTTTTAGAGATGGGTCTATGTTGGCCAGGCTGGTCTTTAATTCTTGGGGGCTCAAGATATTCTCCTACCTCAGCCTCCCAAGATGCTGAGATTATAGGCATGAGTCACTATGCCTGGCCAAGAAAGGTATATATATATATTTTTTTAGTTGGAGTCTCACTCTGTCGCCCAGACTGGAGTGCAGTGGCCGCTTCCGGCCACCGCAGCCTCGACCTGCTGGACTCCGGCGATCCTTCCGCCTCAGCCTTCCGAGTAGCCGGAATTACAGGCATGCGCTACCATGCCCGGCTGGTTTTTTTGATTTATTGTAGAGATGAGGTCTCGCTGCCCAGGCGGGTCTTGAACCCGCGGGCTCAGGCAATCCGCTCACCTCAGCCCCCCAAAGGCGCGGGATTACAGGCTGAGCCACCGAGCCCGGCTAGAAAGGTATATTTTAAAAGCGTTATTTTGCTGGCAGACTTCTAACTGTCTTACAACTTTTAATTCAAATTTCAAGAAAATTTTTTATCACTCATCGCTTCTAAATTTGTTATAAGTTATCAAAGTTCATCTCTGCAAGAACCTATTCTACCTAAAAGTGAAATTTTTATCATGGATCATTATTATTAAGAATTTAGATGTGTTTTTAGATTTTTTTTTTTTGGCCAAAGAGAACAACCACTAAATTTGAATAAAGGGTACTGATGGAATGAAGCATAAGTGTTGAAGCAAGAGATTTTGTTGTGCTATATTAAGGACAAAAATGGGTTTGGTTTCCACCCAAAATCAGCAAGTCTGAAATACAAGATATAAAGCAAAAGACAATATGACTTTGGATACCTCAAAAACTTGCATAATTGGTCTTCATAGCTTTTGACAGATGACAATACAAATATTAATATATAGACTGTTTTATTTGGCAGAATACATGTCTGATAATTCAGGTAAACCATGTACTATAATACCTAAATCTTGTCTCTCTCTCTCTCTCTCTTTTTTTAACCTAATTTAACAATAACAAACCTTGAGCTTTTATATCCCAACAAAGGAATGTTATTGAGAAGTTACTTAAACATCTACCCAGCTTTGCTCTTGTCTATAAATTGTGACACCTGCATCACTACATTTTCCAACACTATCACTTGAGTCACAGATTTAGGGAAAGCACCATAAGCAATGGATAATTGTGTTTACTCTGATGGAATGGCTTCGAAACTGTAGACCTTTACAATTTTTACTCATGTGGTTACAAAAGAATATCCCTACAGAATACTACTTTTACCTTCAAGTTTCAACAGTTGTAAATAATATAATATTGTAAATATCATCAGTTCACAATGAAATGGCAATATTATGCTTTTACTAACACCATATAAATATCACAGAAATTTAACCCTCCCTATCATTCGTTCAAAGAAAAATCCATGAATAAGATCTTCATTCAGGGAAGGAAATTAAGATGGCCGACATGAGGCAGCTAGTGTGTTTCTCCTACAGAGTAAACCAAGACAGAGAGTTCCCTCAGCTTCCAGAGAGGAACGGACGCAGCAGCATGCCCCCTGAAGCTCCAAAGAGTGATAATAAACAACTTAGAGTAAAGAGGAAGGAAAAAAATCCACTGATCAGGGCTGGAACTGTCCAAATTCTTGCCTGCACCACCATAGTCCACCACAGTCTCCGGACACAGTGGGGAAGATGAGTGATGGGAATTTGGAGGTTCTGTGTTGTTACTGCAAACCTGCAGGGCCCCCTGAACCTTGTTGGACTCCAGTCCTTCACAGGAAATTGCCTTTCCCACTGCCATGTTCAGCTGTGGAGTGGTGCAGAAAAAAAGCCTTGAGCAGTGCCAGCCACCATTTCCCAGAAACACAACCCTTGCAGGGTGGAGCAGCTGCTTTCCAGATGGTTTTGGGGACAATGGGCCCCAAGGGCAAACTCTGCAGCTGCAGGCAGCTTCTGGCTGGGAAATTTGCCTAAGAACACCTGAGACCCTGAGTTGACTGCACCCTGACATTCAGATGGAAGACTGCCTGAGGCCAAGGCAGGAGTCAAGTAGGATGCCTTGCCACAGCAACCTCTCACTCCACTCCCCTTGTGAACTCTTCTGGGCCTGCTCTGCACAGCGGCATTACCCCAGTAGCCTGGGACTCCCTCCTAATCCTCACGGGGCAGCTAAGAGTACACACTTGTGGGGTGCTTTATCTGCTTTCCCTTGCACTACCCCAGAAAGCTCAAAACAGACAGAAAATTTGGGAAATCCCCAGAACCCCACCCTCTGTCTAGGCAGACTGGGCACTTCCTTAGAGCATCACTCCCCAGGAGAAATCCTACAGCCTCCATCATAGCCAATTTTCTCCCACAAGCACCACCTCCTGGCCAGAGGTCAACAGTACAGTCAACCACACTGGATACACCACATCAGCTTTGTGGAAAGCCTGATCCCAAGCATCAGCTAACAAAATGTTCCAAGCCATTCTGGCCACTCAGGACACAGTGAAGCAGTATAGGCACATAACACAGAGCTGCCACAGCTGGCAACTGAAAAACTCACCACATCAAGGCTAGATATAACCAAGGGAGTTACGTGAGAGTGTCTATGTGAGCCTAAATGAGAAGGAACCAGAACAATAATTCTGACAATATGAAAAAACAGAGTTTTTCAGCACCCCCAAAAGACCACACCAACTCTTCAGCAACAAACCCTAACCAAAATAAAGCTTTTGAAATTCTAGATATAGAATTTAAAAGGCTGATGATAAAATTGACCAAGAAACTTCAGGAGAAAACTGAAAATCAGCATAAAGAAAAAAAAAAGCTATTATTCAGGATATGGATGAATAATTATCCAGAGTTAGACACCTTAAAAAAAAGACTAAGCTGAAATTCTGAAAATGAAAGAAGCATTTAGGGAAGTACAAAATGCAGTGGAAAGTTTTAACAGTAGACTAGAGCAAGCAGAAGAAAGGATCACATAACTTGAAGACAAGATTTTTAAATTAACCCAATCAAATAACAGTAAAGAAAAAAGAATCAAGAGATTGGAACAAAGTCTCCAAGAAACGTAAGATTATGTATGATGTCCAAGTCTAAGAATCACAGGTCTTCTAGAGGAAGAAGAGAAGGCAAGAGGTTTGAAAAGCCTTTTGCGGGAATAATGGAGAAAAACTTTCCTGGCCTTGCCAGAGATCTAAACATCCAGCTACAAGAAACTCAAAGAATCTGCAGATGAGTCATTGCAAAAATGTCTTCCCCAAGGCATATAATAATCTGGCCATGCAAAGTTAATGAGAAGGGAAGAATTTTAAGAGAAGTAAGACAAAAGTATCAAATAATTTATGAAGGTAAATTTATCAGACTAACAGCAGACTTATTAAAAAAAATCCTATAAGCCAAAAGGGATTGGAGGCCCAATTCAATATCCTCAAACAGAATAACTGTCAGCAATGATTCCGTATTCCACAAAACTTAAGTTTCATAAATGAAGGGGAAATGAAGTTCATTGCAGACAAGCAAATGCTGAGAAAATTTGTCACCACTAGACTGGCTCTCCAAAAAATACTCAAAGGAGTCCTAAATACTGAGACATGAGGTCAAAATACACCAGTAGAAAAATGCTTGAAATAATAAAGGCCTCAGGCTTTTTGGAACACCAACACAATAAAAAAAATAAACAAAACAACCAGGTAACAACCAGTATGATAAGTACAATAGTTCCTTATATATCATGATTAACTCTGAATGTAAATAGCCTCAAAACCCCACTAAAAAGATATTAACTGTCAGCTGGGCTCGGTGGCTTGCCTGTAATCCCACGCTTTGGGAGGCTGAGGTGAGTGGTTTGCCTGAGCCCGTGGGTTCGAGACCCGCCTGGGCAACTTGGCGAGACCTCATCTCTACAATAAATCAAAAAATTAGCCAGGCATGGTAGCACGCGCCTGTAGTTCCAGCTACTCGGAAGGCTGAGGTGGAAGGATTGCCAGGGCCCAGCAGGTCGAGGCTGCAGTGGCTGGGAGCGGCCACTGCACTTCAGTGTGGGTGACATAGTGAGACTCCAACTCAAAAAAAATAAAAATAAATTAGATATTAACTTCCAAATGGATAAAAAAAACATAACCCAAATATCTGCTGCTTTGAAGAGACTTAACTTATAAAGACTCTAATTATAGACTCAAGCTAAAGGGGTAGGAAAAAAATATTCCATGCAAATGGAAACCAAAAACAAACAAAAGTAGCCATTCTCAAATCAGATAACAACAGACTTTAAGTTAATAACAGTATAAAAAGACAAAGTGGTTATTATATAATAATAAAGGTATCAATACAATGAAAAGATGTAACAATTTTAAATATATATGTACCTAACATCAGAGCCCCTAGCTTTATAGAACAAATTCTGCTAGACCTAGAAGAGATTAGACAGCAAAATAATAATAATGGGAGACGTCAACATTCTGCTATTGGCAACAGACAGATCATCAAGGCAGAAAGTCAACAAAGAAACAATGGAGTTAAACAGGACTCCAGAGGAAATGGAATTAACAGACATTTACAGAACATTCCACCAAACTACAGAATGTACATTTTTCTCATTAGCACATGAAACATTCACCAAGATAGACCATATGATAGGCCACAAATCAAGTCTTAATAAATTTTTTAAAAATCCAAATCATATCAACCACTTTCTCAGACCACAGTGGAATAAAGTTAGAAATTAACTCGAAGAAGAATTCACAAAACCAAACAAAGACATGGAAGTTAAGCAATTTTCTCCTGAATGGTCCTTTGGTCAACAACGAAATAAAGACAGAAACTAAACATTTCTTGAAACGAATGAAACAAGTTATAAAAACCTCAGGACACAGCCAAGGCTGTGCTCAGAGGAAAATGTATAGCACTTAAGACTTACATTAATAAGACTGAAAGATAACATATCAACAAACTAACATCACACCTCAAGGAACTAGAAAAGCATGAACAAACCAAACCCAGAGTTAGCTGAAGAAAATACATAACAAAGATAAGAGCAGAACTAAATGAAATTAACATTAAAAAATACAAAGGATCAATAAAACAAAAGTTCTTTGAAAGATAAACAAAATTGATAGACTACTAGCTGGATTAATTAAGAAATGAAGAAAACTCAAATTAGCTCAATCAGAAATGAAAAAGAGACATTACAACTGATATGAAAAAAATCCAAAGATATCCGAAACTATCATGAACATCATTATGCAAACAAACTAGACAATCTAGAGGAAATGGATAAATTCCTGGAAGCATACAACCCCTCACCCTTGAATCAGGAAGAAATAGAAACCCTGAACAGACCAATAATGAGTAGTGAGGTTGAAACAGTAATTAGAAGTCTTTCAAAAACAACAACAACAACAAAAGTCCTGGAATTGATGGACTAACAGCTGAATTCTATCATAACTTCAAAGAAGAACTGGTACCAATTTTACTGATGATACTCCACGAGACTGAAGAGGAGGGAATCCTTCCCAAGTTATTCTATGAGGCCAGTATCACTTTGACAACAAAGTCAGGAAAAGACACAACAAAAAAAGGAAACTACAGACCAATATCCCTTATGAACACAGACAAAAATTCTCAACAAGATATTAGCAAAACTGCATTCAACAGTACGCAAAATAATAATAATAATAATAATACATTATGACCAAGTGGGTTTTATGCCAGGGATACAAAGGTGGCTCAATATATGCAAGGCAATAAATGTGATCCACTACATAAATATAATTAAAAACAAAAATCATATAATCATTTCAACAGGTACAGAAAAAGCATTTGATAAAATCCGGTATCCCTTCATGATAAAAATCCTCAGCAAAATAGGCATAGAGAGAACATTCCTCAAAAATAATAAAATCTATATATGACAAACCCACAGACAATGCCATTGTCAAAAAAGAAGAGTTGAACATATTCCCCCTCAGTAATGGAAAAAGGTAAGGATGCCCACTTCCACCACTACCATTCAGCATAGTACTGGAAATCCTAATCAGAGCAATCAGGCATGAAAAAGAAATAAAGGGCATCCAAGTTGAAAAAGAAATCAAATTATCTTTGTATGCCAATGATATAATCTTATACCTAGAGAACCCTAAAGACTCCTCCAAAAGACTCCTGGTCTTGATAAATGAATTCAGTACAGTTTCAGGATACAAAATAAACACAAAGAAATCAGTTGCACTGCTATACACCAATAATGACCAAGCTGAGAATCAAATCATGAACTCAATTCTATTTACAATAACAGACAAAAGGCTAAAATACCTAGTAATATATTTAACCAAGTAAGTGAAAGATCTCTATAAAGAGAACTGCAAAACTCTGATGAAAGAAATTGTAGCAGACACAAACAAATAAAGAAACATCCTTGGCTCATGGATTAGAAGAATTAACATTATTAAAATGACCATATTACCCAAAGTAATCTACAGAATCAATATAATTCCTGTTGAACTACCAATGTCATCTTTCACAGCATTGGAAAAAACAATCCTAAAATTCATATAAAACCAAAAAGATCCAGAATAGCCAAAGGAATCCTAAGCAAAAAGAACAAAGCTGGAGGTATCACATTACCTGACCTCAAATTATAGAATAGAAAATTCAGAAAAAAACCCAAATACCTATAATCTTTGAAAGCAGTCAAAAACATACATTGGGGAAAGGACACCCTAATTCAACAAATGGCTCTGGGAAAATTGGATAGTTACATGAAGAAAAAGGAAACCTTATCCTCTCTCTCTCTCAATATACAAAACTTAACTCAAGATGGACTAAAGTCTTAAATATCAGACCTGAAACCACAAATATCCTAGAGGAAAACCTAGGAAAAATGCTTATGTATATCAGCCTAGGCAAATAATTTATAGCTAAAACCCTGAAAACAAATGCAACTAAAACAAAAATAAATGGGACTTAATCAAACTAAAAAGTTTCTGCACAGCAAAATAAATAATCAACAGAGCAAATAGGCAACCCACAGAATGGGAGAAGATATGTGCCTGATATATATCTGACAAAGGACTAATATCCAGAATCTACAAATAAGTCAAATCAGCAAGAAAAAAGTAAATAACCCCACTGAAAAGTAGGCAAATGACTTGAGTAGACATCTCGCAAAAGAAGATACACAAACGGCTAACAAACATATGAAAAAAATGCTCAACTCATAATCAGGGAAATGCCAATAAAAACCACAATGAGATACTATCTTACACCAGTCAGAATGACAATTATTAAAACAATTGAAAAACAATAGATGCTGGCATGGATGCTGAGAAAAGAGAACACTTATATACTGTTGATGGGAGTCGAAAATGGCATGGAGATTACTCAAAGAACTACAAGCAGATCGACCATTTGATCCAGCAATCCCATGACTATATATCTACCCTAAGGAGCAGAGGTTGTTGTATGCTCATCACAGCACAACTCACAATTGCAAAGATGCAGAATCAATCTAAATGCCCATTAATCGACCAGTGGAGAAAGGAAATGTGGTATATATACTCCATGAAATACTATGCAACCATTAAAAAAAGAATGAAATCATGTCCTTTGCTGCAAAATGGATGGAGCTGGAGATCATCATACTAAGTAAACCGACTCAGAAAGAGAAAACCCATATGTGGGAGTTAAAGACTCATATAGATGAAAATAATAAGCACTGGGGATACCAATAAGGGGGGAGTGGAGGGGAAAATTGGGGTTCAGAAACTACCTGTGGGGCACAATGTTCACTATCTGAGGAATGGGTCACCTAAGACCCAATCCCCACCACCACACAATATAACTATGCAATGAATACACATATGTACCTCCAAATCTAAAAGAAAAAAAGTAAAAAGAAATCTTCCTTTTTCTTTGAAATTGTATTACCATTTCAATTGTCCTAATTTTACTGTGTATTGCAAATGTAGACTTTAAATATACACACACACACAGACACACGTGTATATTATTTTATTTATTTTATTTTTTAATTGATACAAGGTATCACTATGTTGCCCAAGGTAGACTGAAACTTTTAGGCTCAAGCAATTCTCTCACATCAGCTTCTCCAGTAGCTGGGATTACAGGTGTGCTAAACTTTTTTATTACTACACTATACTCTGCTATCAAAAATATGTTTAGAAATTTCAGTTAAATATATTTTTAAAATTTCCTGAGATGACAAGTCCTAAATGTTAAAAAGTTCCTTTAGACTATATATTGCAATTATTCATTCATAACTGAGTGGAACAATTCAAATATATGATAATTATTTATAAATATTAAAATGCACAGAAATACAATTTTATTGAAATGTATCTCTTAATGATATAGATGGGAAGAAAATTACACTGCCTTGATTAAGGAGACTTCCTAGACACTAAGTTTTTCCAGAATCTTTTTGTCTAGTATCCCAAAACTTTTTACATCTTAAGTCAATGCTCAGAGTAATTATGTCCAGGCAGATCTGTGCCTTTCTGTTAAAATGGACAAGGACAACTGAGAAAGAGGAGGCTGGAAAGAGAAGCTGCAATAAGGCCTCCAGCCTCCAGCTGAGGTGCCTTCTTAGGCTGATCACTTTTAGAAAAGAAGACATATGGAGGGCTGAGAATGCAAAAATGGATTCTCTTTAAACTCCCCTTGAAATGTATTTGGGTAACCCTGGCAGTACAAATATTCCAGCCCGGATACTGTTCTTCTAGTCAGAATTAGATCACTCAGTTTCTAGACTTGACAGTTGTTAGAAGATCTTGACTTGCCATAAAGCTAGGAAACCTGCACAGCTCAGCCACCCAGGGTCAGTGTGGGTTAAATCGAATCCAGAGAGTTTGTTGTGCTGCCCCTCACAAAAAAAGTCATATGTAGGTATGTATAGGTTACTCTTTTAGGCAGAGGAAAAACACTTCCAGAACAACAAATTAAAAATAAAATTCCTAGTCAGGTGCAATGGCTTACGCTTGTAACTCCAGCACTTTGGGAAGCCTAGGAGAGGATTACTGGAGCCTAGGAGTTTGAGACCAGCCTGGGCAACATGGAGAGTCCTCACTTTCACAATAAATAAAAAAATTAGCTGGGTATGGTAGTACATGCTTGTAGTTCCAGCTTCTTGGAAGGCTGAGGCTGAAGTATGGCCTGAACCCAGCAAGTTGAGGCTGCAGTAGCCATGACCATGCCACTGCAATTCAGCCTGGGCAACAGAGTGAGACACCAACTCAAATTTAAAAAAAAAAAAAAAAGATCCCTGAAAAAAGTTGATCTGTTTGAAGACTAGAAACTAAAATATTTAGAATACCTTTCTAATATGGATTCCAACTAGACTATATTACCCTCCCCATTGGTAATAAAATTGGGACAGACATAATGGTCATTCATTCCAAATCACTTTAAAACATACATTCTGAATTTCTTCCATATGTTTTTTAGCAAACTAAAATCTCAGTATGTAATAGAGCCTGCAATAAATGGTGTGATATTTGGCATAGGCTATTCTGTCTTATGTCTCATTTTGAAAGCAACAGAAGATTCTTTAAATTATAACTTAAAAAAAAAAGTCGTTTCTGTGTAATGGATTCTAAGGAAGGCCAGTAGAGTCCAAGACTAATTTTTTCTCCACTTATCTTGTCATAAGACATAACTGAATTCTTTGGATAGGAAGTCTTAAAAATGTATAGACTACTCCCAAATGTCTAATTACTGTCATTATTTGGTTATTTTCTATTTAGTTAAAAGTTGCTTTTATTTCCAAACTCTAATTTGATTCCATGCACTTTTGTTCTCTAAGATGTTGTGTTCCATCTATTTAACAACTCTGGTAGAGATACAAAAATTGACTATAGTAAAATTCTAACTGGGTGAAAATTTAAGACTACAATAGATTAAGACCATTCCATTAATTTTTCAAGAAACTGTCACATATTCAGCTTATGCCTTACTAAGGACACTGCCATTTCTTTATATTTTCCAAAGGATAAACTAATAGTGCATGAAATCCTACTTGGATTAATCTCTTCATCAAGACAGAACACATCAATTTTATAAATTGGCAACAGAAAATTAAAAAAAAATGAAATGAGATAATAAATGTCAAGTTGATAATGTAGATTTTATCTAAAAGGAAAGCAGTCTTAATGGCTGGATGTCTAATCTATCAAAAAGTGCTCTGGATATAAAGATAAAACAATTTAAAAACACATGTATTAGCCGGGCTCAGTGGCTCACTTGTAATCCTGCGCCTTTGGGAGGCTGAGGTGAGTGGATTGCCTGAGCCCACGGGTTCGAGACCCGCCTGTGCAGGCGAGACCTCATCTATACATTAAATCAAAAAATTAGCCGGGTGTGGTAGCGCGTGCCTGTTAATTCCAGCTACTCGGAAGGCTGAGGTGGAAGGATCGCCAGAGCCCAGCAGGTCGAGGCTGCGGTGGCCGGGAATGGCCACTGCACTCCAGTCTGGGCAACCGAGTGAGACTCCAACTCAAAACAAAAACAAAAACATATGTATTGAGGACATAACTGTGCATATGTGCTAAATGCTGAAAGAATGCCTTCAGACTAGAACTTAATTCTGGACTCGTATGAACTTATAAATTTATCAAATACTAGAATGATATTTAAATGTTATCTCTGAAATTATATAAATTGAAAAGGAAAAATGAACAGACATAATAAAATGTTTGTGCCTTGTTATACCCTAGATACAATGTTAACTGAGTACCACTTGAAAGCACAAGAAAAAATAGGCTGAGAGAAGGTAACGTAACTTTCTTCATCTGACAGGACAGAATGGCTGAGGCACCAGCATATATTTAGCTTATATGGAACTAAGTCATTCAAAGGATTTTTGGTACTCAAGACCCAGGTAGGATGTTTTGTCACCACATGAAAGATGCGGTAAGGTTTGGCTCAAAGAGAAGAAACAGGGAAATGACTATTAGACTCTGGCCAATGATCAGCACATAGCAACTTCAAAAAGTTGAATGGTTTTGAGGTCATGAAACTTTAGCATCACCTATGTATATGATTATCTTACCAGGAGAAAGGGATGTGCCAGTCCAAAACATGTTTGACAGCTACAGAATAACAGCAAAAGAGTAGCTGAGGCAAGCATTAGAAGTGTCTTGTGAAGTACTGACCAGGGGCCAACAGCCTTCAAGTGTTCTGGCTCTACTGCAAGGCTTCAGATCATAAATGCTTGGCTCATCTATTTCTTTTAAGACACATAACTAAATTGTCACATAACGGGCAGAACAGCACAGTGATGAAGAGCATGTTTTCTAGAATAAAACAACTAATTTTGAGTCCCAGATCTCTCATTTACTACCTATGCTACCTTGGGGGCAAGTACTTAGCTTCTTTAAAACTCACTTCCTGGGCAACCCCCTTGGGTTCCCTCCCACTGTGAGAGCTTTTCTGCCTTCTCAATAAATACTGCTCTAAAAAAAACCCTCCAAAAACAAAAAACCTCACTTCTTTATCTATAAAATGAGAAATATTTTAAGTGTTTTATTTTCCTTATTTCACATAATCCTCACAACCACCACGTGAAGATGATATGCTTAGTGTCCATTTTGCAGAGGACAATTCTAAGCAGCAGAAACGTGAGTTACTTGCCTAAAGTCATTAGCTGGAAGTGATCTAGGGCCAGTTTCATTACAACCAGCTGACTGACCTACTTCATAGGTGGGTAGAATAATTATGTAAATAATATATAAATCCATTCTCAATATTTGATAAATAAATGTGCCAGGTACTGTGCTACCTGCAGAATATTTCAGTTTTTCTATAGTTAAATTTCTCTCTGCTAATTAAAAGATGGATTATATGTGATCTTGCTGAATAAGATCATCTCAAGCTGCCCAGAGATGGGGCCTCATTTGTGTTTTGTGACTCCCAAGCTAAAGGCTGGACTCCTGGTGATGACAAATTCATTAGGGAGTAATGCTAGCAGCCAGGATGCTATTGGCTTTGTTTTCAGAACAGAATGGACTACCCCAAAAAGATGGGTTGACAAAATAGAACCAAGACTTATATTTCTATCGAGCCTGAAAAGAGTGGGAGAAGTTTTTATAACTTCTCATGAGCTAAGAATAAAGAGGAAAGACTAAAGTAGATTTCCTAGGGGAGTGAAAATAGACTCATACAAAAACACTTTTAAAATTTAAGTTTTGTGGGTATTTATTAAACTTTTTAGTATAGCCTTTAAATCTGTCATAAGAGATCAAATAATTACTCTAAAGAGAATGCTTTACAAATGCTGAACTGACAACTTTCCTGCAGTTTTTCAACCAGTTATTAATTATGAATTATTCTCATAAAAGTACAAACTTCAATTTGAGAATCAACCTATTAATGCTTTAGTACTAAAATAACAATGAAAACTATGCCAGAAGAGAGAGAAGAATATATTTTATTTTCTTACGGTATCAGTTTTCAGCAAAGTGACATAATCCACTATAGTTCTATGAAATGTCTCTTCCACATGCCAATTATCTCAACCCTGTTTGTGAGAAATGATTTTTCTAAAATATAGAGAAATACACACATACCGATTTTTTGCTTTCATTGAGAAACAGAACTTTCTATTTCAATGCCTTTCAAATAGAGAATGCATTAAGATTTAGACATGGTTTGCCTTCTCAAATAAATGTTAGAAATATATTTATGCTTAGATACGTAATAGTTAATGCTTAGTATAAGTTGGCTAATGGCACCACTAGTTGAAGAAAGATTAATGCTACAAAAATCAATTGTTTTTAAAACTGTGAAAAATATCATATATTTTGTATGTACAGAATATGAAAATACGGCATAATATCTGGAGTATTTTCCAGAGTATTATCTTACTATGAGCTAATGGTGGTCACTGTTCAATCAGTTAGCTGCAAAAAAGGGTATGGCTGTGTTTTGGTTTTTTTTTTTGAGTTGGAGTCTCACTCTGTCGCCCAGTCTGGAGTGCAATGGCCAGAGCCTCCCGGCCACCATAGCCTCGACCTGCTGGGTTCCGGCGATCCTTCCGCCTCAGCCTTCCAAGTAGCTGGAACTATAGGCGCGCGCTATTATGCCCAGCTAATTTTTGATTTTATTGTAGAGATGAGGTCTCACCAAGTTGTAGCTGTGTTTTTTTAAACATTTATTTTGCAAAGTCTGAGAAACTATGAAATGGGAAAATTATACCAGATAATTAAGAAACACACTTGTGCAAAGTCATGGTAGTATAATATGAAGAGAAAGCAGTACTCTCAATGCCTATGTTACTGCATCGCTTTAATTAGAATCTTAAAAGGATTTAAACTATTGTAACCTAGCATGACAGGCCAGATTTGATGAAACTGATTAAAACCTGATGGCTAACCAGGTACCTGGTTTGATACTCAAGGACCCAAAATGTCAATAGCCATATATGATGGAAATCATACCCCACTACCTAGTAAATGCTCATAAATTTTCAGATGTGTTTCAGTTTTAATGATATAGTGGCTATAAGAATTAATTTCCTTTTTAAGGTGTAAGTGTAATGACATAAAGTTATCCACACTATAAAGGGTATGAAGTACAAAGAAAAAATTTATAGTGACAAAAATGATTTAGCTGCTAAATTAGACGCTATATTATTAGACAATGGAAAAAGTATCAAAAATAAAGTGGGAAGATAATTAACAAACTTCAGGAGAAATGATGAACTCTTTAACAACATATTAAACAACATATTAAATAACAGCATATTAAATATGTCTTCTACTTCCCTTCCCTAATTATATTATGCAAAGTTGTTTAATTATTATATATCAAAAATACGAGATGTTAAAAGTGGTAAACTGATGTCCATTATTGCAAATAATTTCCTTAAAAAATTTATAAATTTCTAATATGGCCATATTTTTTAAAGCACCAAAATAAATAAAAGTATTTTTCATTGACTTTTCAGAAGAAAGAAAAATTCAAAAAAAGAAAAAAGACATCCTCAAGTTCTCCTTTTAGTTATCAAATACTTTATTTCTGCTCCCTCCCTTAACTTCTAAATTCTCTATATGACTAGCATGTTTAAAATTGGTCTCTTATTACACCTGACTATGACTAAGTTCAGTGAAAGCAGGGACCACATGTGTTCTGTTAATCACTGAATACACAGTAAAAGATATTCTGGGAATATGTGTTTAAAATGAATATGCAGAAATAAAATATATAATAAAACTAATATGTAAAATAAAAATATGTGATATTAAAACTGAGGTACCTTTTTTTTTGAGTCAGGGTCTCACTCTGTCACCCAGGCTAGAGTCCAGTAGTAAAATCACTGCTCACTGCAGCCTTTACCCATTGGGCTCAGGCTCCTTCCAAGTTGTTGGGACTACAGGTACACGCCACCATGCCCGGCTATTTTTTTTTTTTTTTTTCTTTTTGATTTTTTTGTAGTGATGAGGTCTTGCTATGTGTGTTGCCCAGGCTAGTCTCAAACTCCTGGGCTCAAGCAATCCTCTCACCTCTGCTTCCCAAAGTGGGATTACAGCTGTGAGCCATTGCACATGGCCAGGCACTCTACATTAAAAACGAATTTTTTTTTAGTGATTTCACATTTCTTTATGTGCTGTTGTAATAATAAAGTAAATTTTGCTGTTCATCTCTTTTCAACATACTGATACCTGATAACCAAAATCATGGCCCCAATATTTCATTTTCTGGCAAGATGTATATTTCACATTAATTTTTCTGCATTGGGTGCAAATATTTTTAAGTAGCTGTTGACTCAACTGTGGTACAATCCTGTTTGTGCTTTCTCTGATTACTCCTACTTTATCCTTCACCTGCTTGTCTTTCTTCTCTGCTTTAACAGGATGGGTCAATTTTAAGGATCTGTCTTGAATTTTTGGATACTTTATTCCACATCAGCAACTCTGGAGACCTATTTCACTCTTAAAAGATCCAGTTATGACATAATCCCATGCCTCTGTCACCAGCCCAGATTTCCTCCCCAATTTCCAGGACTCCATTTCTAAATCCTGCTTAGGCATTTCCAGAGTTACATATGTTCATTTCACTCAAATTCCTATCAGTAACGGAGCTCATCTTTCTCTGAAAATGGTGAGGTTTTCCATAAATGTTATCATCCCTCCCAGGCCTCTTGGTATGAACCATTTAAACCAGTTTTTACTTCCTTTGCCCCATTTTGTAAGACCTGTTAATTCTTTAGTTGTAAGTCCTTGGAAAGCTTGGAAAGCTCTTGTGAATAGCTAGCTCTCTTTTTATTTTTTTCCTAACACTATTTTTGTTCCAATCTAGTCATCACTGAAACTTTGAGATATGTTAAGTTCCTAAATTATACCTCTACTACTTAACCTTTGTTCAATTTCCCTTCATTTATCCAAGCTTGGGAGAAGTACTTGTTTGTTCTCAAATACTGTTTTTATTTTGTTCCTTCTTTATTTACCAACCTCAGGTTAGGCTTCAATGCTGACAGAACACGAATCTCACTGCCACTGGGCTCCTCAGAGTGTTTTTTCTTTGGTATGTCTAAACGGTTTTTTCTATTTTTCTATTAAAATTTAATGTATTCCTTTTAAACTGTCGATTATTACAAACAACTTTTTCTTTTTTTCAGATTGGAAACCTGAAATATAGGATGAGTTGCTCAGAAATAACAGGAATTACAGCCACAAGCAGAGCTCTAAGCGAATGGCTCTTAGTATATGTGCTACCAGATGCACAAAGTAGAGGGTACTTTCTAAGATGAAATCTTTAGGCTTAATTTATTCACTCCATTTAGAATTTAAAACTAATCAATCACATTTAAATAGTGTGGATATCTGAAGATAACTACTTGATTGGGGGGGTAATTCCTTTGTGCCCGGGTGCCAAGTCATTTCTGCATAAGAGTTATTAGTGTCAAATATTTTTGCTAGGTCAAACATTCATCATGGCAAAGTTTTGGTAGAAAATAACATACCATACTCTTACAAAGATATTCCTCAAGGACCAGTGAGATGTTATGTGAGTACCACTAATTCCCAACTTCGTACTTTAAAAAGTTCTGTATGCCTTTTTAAAACTAGCCACAAGAAGTAGGGAGACACTCTGGAACTTGTGATATAAGGATATAAGGAATTATCTAATAATTCAAAGCAGACTCTGGAAGATAATTTTCTTGTATATAATTTAGATGGTTTTATAGAGGCATGCAAAAGACTTCTCTTATCCCATATTCCCTTGTTTGAGGTTAACATTAGGATAAAGCAAAAATGTGGACAAAGAATAAGAGTTCTACCATGTGGTTTGCTCTTTAGATGAAAGGAGACACATAAATTCTAATTTAACATTAAATTTTCCAGTACAGCCTGAAACTGTATTTGGCTTGAAATACATTCATTTTATTATTGTTTTCTTTCCTTTCTTATTCTACAGGATTTCAGTTTCATCTCCACAATTCTTTCTGGTTAGCAACACTTATTACATATCATAGTCTTATCTATAATTTGTATTTTTAAAAAGTGATCTAGCCAGGCTCGGTGGCTCAGCCTGTAATCCTGCGCCTTGGGAGGCTGAGGTGAGTGGATTGCCTGAGCCCGCGGGTTCGAGACCCGCCTGGGCAGCGAGACCTCATCTCTACAATAAATCAAAAAATCAGCCAGGCATGGTAGCGCATGCCTGTAATTCCGGTTACTCGGAAGGCTGAGGCGGAAGGATCGCTGGAGCCCAGCAGGCGAGGCTGCGATGGCCGGGAGCGGCCACTGCACTCCAGTCTGGGTGACAGAGTGAGACTCCAACTCAAAAAAAAAAAAAAAATCAGCCGGCCGTGGTAGCAGGCGCCTGTAATTCCAGCTACTCGGAAGGCTGAGGTGGAAGGATCGCCAGAGCCCAGCAGGTCGAGGCTGCGGTGGCCGGGAGTGGCCACTGCACTCCAGTCTGGGTGACAGAATGAGACTCCAACTCCAAAAAAAAAAAAAAGATCTCATAGCCTATGACTTTAAAATCTAAAAGAAAGCCCCAGATAAATATTCCTAACTCACAAAACTGTTGTTAGGTTTCTAAGTCTTACTGCTATTCCAGACTTCTTTATTATAATAATGAACAATAAAAAAAGCTTTGTGACGAAGATTGTTTGGTTTCTATCAGCTTTTCCCTCTACTTTGGGATCAACTAATCCGTGGTCTAAAATGAGTCATTAATAAGGATTATCTATCAAATGAGATAAGTCATTCTTCTCTCAAATGTTAAAGTGAGTAAAAACCTTAAATTGTAACTAGACTATCATTTTATCATCCAAAATCAGAAGTAGAAACAGCAAACAAAGACCCCAATACATATAAATCAGATCATCCAAAGATACTCATTGGCATTAAACTGCTTCCAAACTTTGCAAGATAACGCAAGTTTTGTATTCTATTTTCAACATAGTAGATCACAGGCCAATTTAAAACAGAAACCTTTCTCAAGGTAGGCTACCAAATTATCAAATTCCTTTATTTGTATGGCGGAAGTTAAGAAGAAGAGAATCATGACATGGTTTCTACCCAGCAGAATCCTGTGTGAAGCAGAGGACTTTTTGTCTGCTCAGGATACACCTTAATTTTTCACAAGATGAAAACACACAGCTTTCTGGAGTAGAACAAGGTTAAAGGAATAGAATAATAATGTTTCATTTGCCTTGACCATAGTCAAATAATAGTACAAAATCTATTTCTTCATTTTATAGGATTTTTAACAGAACAAAGCATATTATATTTGCTTATTAGTGTTGCTTTGCTTTTTTTAAAAAAAAGGCATCATGCTGTTTGAATGAAAAATATTTCAAACATTATAATCACAGGTTGTGAAAAGTTTAAGAGCATGGGAACCAGGCAGACGTTAGCAATTTGAATCCAGGGTGTTACTTCACTAGCTGGATGAATTTAGACTTTCAACTTAGTGAATCACTACTGCTTCATATTTAAATTATGGATAATAATAGTACCTATAGCGAAAGGTTGTTTTGAAGATCAGCGATAAAATAAACTGCCTAGTTAACTTAAAATAAATGATAGTTAATAACTACAAATTTTTAAATTTTTAGCCAGGCATGGCAGTGCACACCTGTAGTTCCAGTCACTTGGAAGGCTGAGGTGGATCACCAGAGCCCAGCAGGTCAACGCTGGGGTGGTCATGAGCCTGTGTGCCACTGAACTCCAGCCTGGGCAATGGAGTAAAATGCCAACTCAAAAAAACAAAAGCAAAAACAAAAAGCAAAACAAAAAACCTACAAATTTTTGCAGGCCAAAGGTAAAATTAGCAAATTAAGAAATTAATACATATAAATGACAAAAAATGGTGCCTAACACTTAAGTATTATCATAGTTGTTATCATCACTATCATCACCATTGAATGATAAAGGGAAGCTGGCTGACTGAAGGAAATAGGAGAATCTCTATTTGCTGTAGGCCCTATAGACACTAAGAAGTCATGGATTGTAAACATCTCATTAATACCTTTGAGTTTTCAGCTGACATTGGATATGGAACGAAATACTGAGAAGGGCTTGATAAATGGACTCATATGAGATGGCCCCACTTAAAATAAGTAGTAACTTAAGGGAGGGTTTTAATTATGTCCCTACTTGGCGGCAGGAAAGAGCCAGCCCCCATAGACAGACAGACTGTAGGCTCCCTGAAGGAAGGACAAGATAGGGAAATTGGTAATTTTATCATAAGGCTGGAAATAATGTCACAAAAACCCCCTCAATATGTGTTATCAATAAACTTTATTCCCAAACAAGACCAAAGAGCACTTTTGAAGCTATCCCTAGTTTTTATGATATGGTACATAAGGTTAATACCAATTAGGACTCTTCCTGACTCATACTGAAGTCTAATACCCTAAGTTAAAAATACTTTTAATTAAAACTTTTATTTCTGTGCTTTATTCCTTAAAGGGCAAATTTACATTTTGAGTTAAAAAAGATCATGTTTAGATGTCACAGCTATGAAATGAGAGTACAGTGTCTATTAGCATTAACTATGATCCATTCCCTAAAGTCCTTATTGTTCACACTAAATATGCTCTTAAATTCCCATCTATTTAAGTGCTGGCAGAAACTTCATGTTGGATGCTCTTCATACATTTTAAGCCCCATTGTCTCCACATTTAATGAAAATGCATTCAGGGTTCTTATATTATCACCCTATTTAAGAAGGAGGAAAGGATTCACAAAGGGTAAAAATAGAACCTAACATTTCTTATTCTCCAAATAATAAGGGTCTTCCCAATCAGAATCTATCTTTAGATACATATGAGGCCTTTCCTTGTTGAATTTAGTGTCTCTTCTTCAGTTCCTCTAGGCTCATTTTCTGTGAAATTTGAATCTGTTGCTCTTGATGGAAACCTGGCCTGCCCCACTATCAAACACTGACAAGGCCCAGCCAGGCAGAGGGCAGAGGGATCCTTTCTTTCCTCCCCTCATCTTCCTTCTCCTCCCCCCATACATACATACACAAAAATAAAGCACGGGATTGAATGAGTGCTTCTTTAGTTTGTCCAAGGGAAACAAACCAACAAATTATAAATAAGAGGAAAAAAAAAGGCAGGAAAAAATCCCTACATACTAACTACCTGTTAAGTAAAATCCAAAACAGAAGAACCCAAGGAATTACAATCAACTATCCCTAAGAAATTATACAGCAATAACTTTACCTCATTCTGCTCACCCCCAAACTTATAACAGTTACACACAGGCACAAAGATTTTTTAATATGAACTAAACATTTTTAGTTAGCCTGTATATATTTTGCTTAAAAATTTGAGAACACTATGCTTATTGTAAATGTTGCTAACAGAAATGACTTAAAAGAAACTGTGTTCAGAAAGAGAAAAAAATGTAATGATGTTTAACTTGACAGGAATGAACCATTCAAGGAAGTTGGAAAAAGTTGAGAACACAGACTCATCTGTCCCAGCTGCTAAGAGCAGGCTAGATCTTCCTTATCATCTCCCTCCCTGCACCTGGTAGGGAAAAATGTATCTGCCTAAGGCAAACAAATGGTAGAGGGAGATTTCAGGAGTCTGCTGGGGGATTTGTTCCAGGACCTCCAAGTATACTCCAAGTTTCTTAGGAAGGACATGCACACCTATAAATGGAATTAATAGGAAAAAGCAGCTGGTAATGAGCACAGCACATTGATTAGAGCTAATTATTTTAAAGTAGAGTAATTCACAAAGTATATCCTCTCATGTAAGTGATAAAAACTTTCTAGAAGTGAAGAAGGCACCAAGTTAGTCTTGGCAATGTTTAACTGTGCAGAAATAACATGCACTGTTGAAATGTGCAGGCATTTTTGGCTATAGTGTTTGGTACATAGAGGAAGTCACTATGTATTTGCTGAGTGAATGGATTAATACACAATTATAAACATGCATAGGTCTACACATTCTTATTCCCTACAATATGTTACACTTTAATTGTATATGTTACAAATATTAGCCTATAAACTTGGCAAAAATGGAGATTTGTTAATGGGGAGTATTACTATAGTAATGTTAATTCATCTTTCTTTTGAAGAATAAAAAAATATAGTGAAAGACAACTTACTGAAAAATGTTTGTTGATTTTAAGATTTATAGTCCGTCTGGTTGACATCCACCATTTAAGAAAAAAAAAAAATTCTACCACTTTGAAAATACTATCTTTTAAATGATGATGCTATCTATAAATAATAGTAGAATAGATAACCGTAGTAAACTGTTATTGTAATATAAGAAATATCTAGAATTTAGATAAGGCACAAATGCCCATTGTTCTCCTTTGTCTTTCAGTAAGCAAATATATATTCTTACAACTATTCTTAAGTTAATTTTAACCCCATAAAAGTTTCTTTTTAATATCTCCATTTTCTCCTTTTCTTCCCTATATTGTAAACTCCCTTGCAATGTGGTATACGACTCAAAAGTAGTACATGGAGACAAGTAATAAAGATAAGTTATAGAAAGTAAAAAAACTATGAACTGTTAGAAATAAATTTTATACTTTCAATTTACATATGTATACAGACTCTATTTACTTAAGTATATGTGTATAATTAGGTTTATTTTACTTTTAACTGTCATATTAGGTATTTTTGCATTTACAGCTGTGACTTGTATTAAGCCTAAGTAAACACTAAATCACATCATTTGGATGCCAACTTGTAGAAAGGGCCACATTTTCTATTTTAATTTTACCAAAGTGAAGTTTTCAAAAGTACAACTTTAATCCATTTAAAGTTACCCCAATATCTAGTTTCCCCTTCCACCTTCATCTTTTTTTTTATAATTTGTTTTGTTTTATTGATATCATCTGTTTACACATAAGTCTCTCTAACCAGACTGCAATTTCTTCAAGTCAGAGGTCTTTAATGTACCTTGGAATACTGAGTGCCCTTCCCAGAGTAGACAGAGTTGTGCCTTGGTATCCATGGGGGATTTGTTCCAGGACCTCCAAGTATACTTTAAATAATCTCTAGATATCTTACAATACCCCATACAATGTAACTGTTATATAAATCACTGTTATACTGTGCTGTTTAGGGGATAATGACAAGGAAAAATAACACCTATATATGTTCTGTACAGAAAAACATTTTTCCAAAAAAAATTTTTTTCAAAATATTTTCAGTTTGAGGTTGTTTTGAATTCATGGAGGCAAAACCCACAGATATAGAAAGTCTATTGTTCTTACTAAATCTTTACAGAAATAAAGCTTGCTCTTGCACTTTCCTTTTCTAAGTACACTTTTGTTAGTTTCTATTCATTTTGGGGTGCATTTGTAAGACCCAGAGGTTTTTTCCTTCCATCTTTAACCTCATGGATTTGTGCTTGTGAAAAAGTGTACTCTTTGAGGGTAACTAAATATCATATAGTGTCTTAAAAAAACAACAAAAAACTCTCATAGCTTGTTCATTACCTATTACTGCAGATAGTAAAAACATACTGGTTTTGACATGTATACCAATATATCAAAATGTGAATGGCTTCTTTTATCATAAACATTAAACATTTTTTTAATTGCCAGGAACAACTCCATTAAAGGACATTTTAAAAAGTTGCCTAGTAAATGGAAACATCTGCTAGAAAATAAAGGATCACATTTTTTATTAAGGAGCCAAAAATGTCACTCAGTAATGTGAGCTACTGAAAGGTGGTTATTAAAACAGTATGCTACTTATTAACAATATTTTCAGTGTAATGAGAAAACTATCTCATGGTTTTTGTTTCTTGTACTTTTTAAAAGTAAAAAATAAAACTATATTTTCATTTCAACAGTGTTTTAAGATTTAAATATAACCCAGATCTTAGAAATTTATTATTAGGTTTAGCAATAAGACACCAAGTAATTGCCTGGCAAATAGTATTAGCACAAAGGCTCAAACCTCTTACCATCAAATCCATCTTCTTCTGACCCTAGTTCATCATCTGAACAGATGTTGAGGACATTTACCAGCATCTCAGTCACTAAAGTGAAAAAGCAAAGAAAGTAAGTCCAGATTTTTTGTTATAACTTAATTATTATTCTGGCATTGTCAATAAGCAAACTAGGCAACAGCATTTCTTAGTTTGTATATAAAATCTCTTACAAAGTAGTTTCTATAAAATGCAGCACATAAAAGATAACAGACTGTGTGACTATACAGACATTATAAAACTATTAGTTCATGCCTATGAAATCCAATGGGACATTTACTAGCACTAGGTTGTAGAAAATGGACAAATCAAATAGATGGATGAGACTACATACTACATCTGTGATAGTTAAGAATGGTAGATTTATTTTTTAATTCCTCCAGAGAACCCAGCACAGTGATAAGCATATGGTTTTATATTTAACATTGTTTAATTGTATAAATTAATTAATATTTAATTAAAATTGTTGATTGATAAAATAATATATTTAAAGTAGTTTTGAAAATAATAATTTTAAAAATGAATGTGTTGAAACAAATATTATTAAATTTGATTATCAAAAATGCTTTCAAAAATGAGTATGATTTAATCAGAGATGTAGTTAAGTAAACAAATAACTATACCATAGGATGATATGAAAGTGTTATACACAGGAAATTAACACTGCATTACTTTTATACTATGATGCAAGATGTTTACATTTAACATTTTTTGAAATTAGGCTGGGTTTCATTACACAAGTGAAAAGAAGTTTGTTTAATGCTTCTTAAAGTGCCACTTATCAAAGTAATGTGGTATTTTAAAAAATGTTTTTCTAGAATTGACGATATATGATAAAGAGTAAAACTTCATGGAGCCAATAGTAATCCAGAGTTTCAGTTTAATTATCAAAACTGGATTATGTATACCAATATCAGTGTATTAATTTCTAACAAATTCCCCAAATTTGAATAACTAATAGAAACAACCTAGCTAAAGGTTGTTCAAAGGGTACCCAGTTGCTGTCAGAATTCACACTGCTTCAGTTTCCAGAGAAGCCAATAGACAATACCACCAAGTGCTGCAATCTGATCAGTGCAAGAGAGGGGCATTATGGAACAGTTCTGGAAATATGTATCAGTGACTATTAAAATCACTTTTGACTTGTTTTGGTATCCAACAGGAAGACTTCTTCACTGACAACTTATAACTGGTTTAATCATTTTAGGACATTTACAGAAAAAAAATGTGAAGTTTCAGAAGAATATGTAGTTTGTCCCAGAAACTCCTCATAGGACATGATTTTACTGAAATGTGGAAATTCTTATCTTTATTACAAATGCCCATTCACCTCTTATGATGTGAAATGATGCATGAGGATTCATTTGTCTATCACCATGAGGCCTCCTGAGCTAAGAGCTTGGTCATCAGTGCAGGCCTTCCCTCAAGTTTTTGTTGAGGTTTAGGTCAAAATACAAAAGTAAAACAAAGGGGAAAATAAGGAAGAAAGAAAGGAAGAGAAGAAAGAATGAGAGAAGAAAGAGAAAGGGAGGAAGGGAGGAAAGAAAAAAAGTCTAATTTTTCTGAAAACTTGAGGAAAGTTAATAAACAACTCTAAATGTAAATTTGTCTTTCTGAACTTTGTAATGCACTAGTGTTCACTATATTTTTAACAAACTTTTTTTTTGCTGTTGTACATGCTGTCCTTCAAAATATTAAGCAGTATCATAGAATGATTATTATTAAACATCAGAAATGTAAAGAAACAATGTTGAGAGGTAATTTGTAAAATAAAATTATACTTTGGAATTATGATACAAAAGGGTAAGGAAAAAGGGTAGACATTGATTGAAAACAAGTAAGTTGCATTTCTGTTATTTTTAAACGAGTTACATTATTCTAATGAGACTGTGTAAGTCCTAAATAGTCCTCATTTCTTTGGTTTTCTCTTAATTCACTCATTGTATCCTTGTAATAGGATCCATAGTGACATACTTTCCTTTTTTATTTTTTAAAAAATTTTTATTTTAAAGATGTGGGGTACAATTCAGAGTTAGGTATACAAATGTTCATTATGCAAGCACCCTTACTGCACTTTCAAATCACTTTTCTCATGGTGCAACTTGTGAATTTACAAATTTGCAAAGTGTTTCTCCTTCTGAGTGTCTGATCGTTTTCTCTCTTTCCTACTATTTCTGAAGATCATCTTAGGATTCCATAACAAACCTTTTTCTCCAACAAATGGCAGGGACCATGTGAAAACATCCATGAAATTTGGAAGCCAGTATGGATGAGGAGAACAGTTAAATTGCCTGATATTCATGACGTTGTTCTCGTACTTCAAAACTGCAGCTAAAAATAATAAAAACAATGTTATATCCACAGTATGTATTTCTGCTTCTACACATGGCTTTAGCTGATCAAGAAAATTCTACTACTTGGCTTAAATTCTAAAACATCCAGGCTAACAGCTTAGTCAACACTAAATGTTTACATTACTTAAGGGCATAAACCACTCAGTGTAATAGGTAACTGCACAATATATGAATATTAAATATGAAATGGCATTACCATTTGGCAAATATTTATATAAAATAGTTAACCAAATGTCAGAAATTGGATCAAGTTCCTCTTCAGCCAAGAATATTCCAGTCTTATTTAATATCTGATGACACTAATAAAAGTAGCATAGCTAAGTTAAGTTGGACATGATTTAATAACCTCCTCAAATATCTGAACTTTTTTTTTAAAGCACAACTTCTCTTCTACTGGAATTCACACTAATTATATAAGATACTATAAATTAGATTGCTTTTTTATGATTATCTTATTCTCTTTTAATTGACACATAATTGTACATATTCACGGAGTACATGGTGATGTTTCAATACATATAATGTAAGTGATTAGATCATAGTAATTACCAGATGCATCAGCTGAAACATTTATCATTTCTTTGTGTTGGAAACGATATCCTCCTTCTAGCAATTTGCAATTGTGATATATTATTAACCATAGTCATCCTACAGTAGATTGTTTTCTTGACTTAATAATATAAAATAACTGAATCCCACATAAGATGTTGCTCACTCTACCCTTGATCTCTTCTCCAAAAAAAAATGTGCCATCCATCTTTTTAGTAAAATAAAAACTGCATGTTTCACCCTGCTTTGCATGGTGTATGTTAGATGTACTCTCACATAGAATGTTATGGTTGAAGAAATCCTAAGAGTATAGCTAGTCTTACTTCTAATCAAATTCGGAAATTCATTCTGTAGCAATCCTGGTAGACACAGGGTTAGCATGTCTCTGTAAGTACGTCCAATAAAGGAAAAGTCGCCTGTTTTAATAGGGCCGCCTATGGATAGACAATTTTAAGTTTCGTGAAATTCTCAGGCTAAGATTAAACCTGCTTTTACCGCTCACTAATTGTAGTTTTTTGCTTTCTGGAAAAGTATACTGCTATTTCTAAATCACAGCCTTCTAAATATTAAAAACAATACTCTCTTATCATACCTTCCTGGGCTTTGGCAAGATTTCACTTTCATAATCTTATCATGGCACAATTAATTTTACGTTAGTGGAGAGTAATGAATGGGTTCTACATGATGACAAATAACTTCTTATTTATGTTTATGGGTTAAAATATAGAAAATTAATCATTTAATTACTTATTAACTTACAGGATGACTTTTATATAAGGACATATGAGAGAGGGACCCCCCAGAAAAACCAGAATTAGGGCAGATCCCTTGTCGTACAGGCTTCACTTGCTAGGTAAGACCTATCGGCATCAGTGTACTGGCTAGCATTGTTGTGAGAGGCTGCATTATGCTTCAGTGAATTTTTTTTGGAGATTTTTTCAATGTGTTCGTCCATTTCATGATGAATGATTTATCAGTGCACCTGCTCACACTGTGCTGAGTGTTCAACATTTTTTGACCAAAAACAACATGACCCCTGTGCCCCACTCTCCCTATTTACCCGATGTTGATTCAAGTGACTTTTTTTGTTTCCCTGATGAAAAAAAGTCCTCAAAGGGAAATGTTTTGCCAATATGGAAGAGATGAAACAATAAACAGTAAAAGCACTAAAAGGTATCATAACTGACAAGTTCAAAAACTGTGTTGAGCAACGGAAAAAGTGTCTTGATAGTGTATTGCACCAAACAGAGTATTCTGAAGGTGACTGAAGTTTAAACATGTAAGAATAAATACACAATTTTTAATAAATAAATTCCATTGAGGGGGTTGTTCCTTGTATATGATGCAAGTGATTACAGATAATAGAACAAAGATAACCCTTAAAAATCTATTTATTAAAAATCCATTGAATGTTTATTGGATTTGAGTTTGTGCTTTTATAATAATGCAGAACTTCTTACTTAATGAAGCTTTAAAATAACAATGCTTTCTGAAACCTCTGAGTATCTAAATCATTTTCCAGGTTTTGGTGTTCTGCATTTAACTAACTCCTCATTTAAATCTTTTCTGATTTCTTCTAGTGGATGTTATTCCTCCTTCCTGTGAATTCCTAAGCTCTTGATGTATATCTCTGTAGTACATTTATTATTCACTTTTGCTCATAGTTATCTTATATATATGTATATGCCTAACTTCTCCCACTGTCTTTAAGGACAAGTCCCAAACAATAGGTTTGATATTTGCGTTTCATATGTCACTTTACTCAGAATAGAATCTTGGAAGCTGGAGACACATCTTGGTCTACAATCTTTTTCAAGCAAATTGTTCCTAATCCTTTCAACCCTCCTTCGGATGAGATGGCTTCTTGGCAATTTTCCTCGCTTTGCTCACCTTTATCTAAAATGTCTGCCAGACTGGCAATACCTCTGTTAAAAAGTGGTCCAGAAAGAATATAATCTTCTAGCTGCGTTTGATTAGTGCAGAGTATGGAAGGATATACAATTTTCTGTGATATGGATACTATGTACATTACATTGCAGCCTAATAATATCTTGTTGTTTGCAGCAGTCTGCATTTAACTAAGTTTACACTTGTGGATAGTGAGGTCTTTACTTTCAAGTGTATTTTTGGCTGACCAAAATGGTTCTAGGGAACATAGAATCACAAACATTTTTAGAGACAAGAGATGCAGGTAGTGTAGTCAATACTGATATGCAGGAAGTCATTCTCTCCTTCCTGTGGAATACTGAATCCTGCATATATTTCTGTAAACCCAACCCTTTTTATATTATTCTATTGTTATACCATATATTATCTGGTCTAAGAATATATTTAAAGGATATTAACAGCATGCAAAATGGAAAATCATGGCAAATTACCAAACCAACAATTCTGATCTCAGGATGGAAAAGGCAAAGTACTTCTCAACCTTACTAAGTGCTACCAGAGCCCTAGCTCTATGTAAACTGCACTCCAGTCTGGGCAACAGAGTGAGACTCCAACTCAAAAAAAAAAAAACAAAAAAAAAAAAGGTCTTTACTATTTTTGAATACTGCAAAATCACAGAAGTGTATCTTCACCTCTTCAAAATAATCTTTTAGGACTCTAAGTTGTCTTTTCAAGGAGAAATTTCTCCTCTAAATTTCCCCCACTTTTTATTAAGATTAAGTTGGTGTGGCAGGAGGAAGGATAGTAAGTATTATAATTAACAGTGCCCCGGAGGAAAGGGAGAGGCAATATATAATAATCCTCACAACAAATCTGAGAAGCAGGTGTGACTGCCCTTATGTTACGGACAAAGAAATTGTAGTTGAGAAATAAAGAAAGTTGCTAAAGAACATGCAACCAGTAACTTGTAGATTTCACTCATATTTAAACTCAGCTTTTCCTGACACTAAATTCATTCTCTTTCTACCATTCCCTGCTGTCTCTCACAAAATATAAATGTATGAATTCTAGTCCTAGCTGTTGTACTAATTTAACTTTGAGCACAGAATTCATAATTAAAGTTATGGTTTTAGCCTTTACCAAAACACATGTTTGAGTAAAATAGGATGCAAATTTACAAGTGAGGATAAGGCTTGTCCAAATAGAAAAAACAGAAGTATTTTGTAGCTGGTGAGATACAATTATTTATTCATTCGACCTTGGCTCGACACTGTTTATTTGAGTGTCTACTGATAAAGCCAGTACTGTTTTCAGATTTTATTTTTATTTATTAACAATAGAAATAATATAATTTTTAACATTAGTTAAATTTACTGAGTATTTGATATATGCCAGGCACTATGTTTTGCCCTTTACAAGCATAATTACAAATCCTCAATATTCTTTATCATTTACATTTTGAAAATAACCAGAGAGGTTAAGTGACTTGCCCACAGTCACACTTAGAAAGTAAGCATACCTCAGCTCTGGCCTGAATATCCCTGATCTTCCTAGTATACCATAATATACTCACTCTAACAACATAAACCATTCAATGTCTGTCAAGTTTTGGACACAGATTCTTTCTCCTTCCATGTTTAGTCTCCTTAAAAAAGAGCACTGGGCTGGAAAGCCCGGAGCCCAGACAGGTAGATGGACTCTGTCACTGATTACTGACAAGACTCAAGGTCACTTATTGTCTCTAAGTTAGGTCTCAGTTACTTAACCATGTAGGTTAATCTAGATAATTTATATGATCTCTTCCTGATCTGAATAATGAAAACAAATTTCTGGAAGAAAGACCTTCTTGTAAATATGACTAATATTCTCAGTAATTCTACAAACTATAAATAGGACTTTTTCCTATTTTTATCTACATAAAAAAATATCTTAACTAGCTTAAAAATGCAAATACATCAATATGTATTTTTTTCTTCAGCAACATACTTAAGCAAAAATAGTTTTAGAATACCTTCAAATTAATAAGTTACTCACAAATTTTGATATTTTTGTAAAATGAATATATGCCACAAAAATACATGAAAAAAACTAAAACAGCCCCAAATATCTGCAGTCACGAAATTCACAGTTAACGTTTCATCTTCCACCTCCCACATCCTCCGCCCCTGCCACCTGCCTCCGACTGTCACTGGGATTACAAAACTCAACTGGAGCTCTAACAGTGTGCTCTTCTCTGAAGTACTTGAAAGACACTTATCTCCAGTGCAATATAAATAATAAAAATGGTTGTACTTCAAGAATCACTCAAGACCACCTCCTGAGACCTTGTCTGAGAAATACAGAGAGGAAAAAAATGAATAAAGGTCTGCCATAAAGGAGCTCCTTTATTTCACTGGCAATTCCACATGACCTCATGCCACTTAACAACTGTTAGCAGAGGTTTAGGGAGGGACTGTGACATAAATGTGGGCCTTATGGTATGAACCATCCTTCAGAGCAGACCAGACAGCACAGAAAAAAATGCTCTTCTTTTGCACCAGCAGGTATGAATATCAGCTGAAAGGAAATTTGGCATAGTGAAAAGAATGCTCATCCTATGAGTCTGGAAGCCTTACTACCAGTTCCATTTCTGATGTCAGAATTACAGTCTTTAAGTTATACATCTGACCATTCTTATTGCACCTGTAGAACCCTATCTTCAAAGGCATGCTGTATAAGATATAAAATTAGTAACAAAGGGCCTACTCCTACTTGGTGAATTGGGAAGGGGCACTGGACTTCCATTATTTCTAAGAACACACAACCGGCCCCCTTGTATATAACGAAGTTCAAGGAATAGAATCCGTATCTCAAGCTCTGTCTTCTAAGACATGCACTAAATTGCTAGACCCTATCCAAATTTGTAAAATAAAGTGGTCTTTCTCACTTCACTTTGAAATTTTGATGAGACACAAAAACTAGTATTCATCAGAATTTGATAACATTTTTCGACATCTTCTCTACAATTTTCATCACCCAGGGAAGCTGGTGACAAAGCAATGAGTGACAAGAATAGAAAGATCAAATTCTAATTTAAGAGGAACTTTCAAAATACCACTAACAAGAGGCACTGGCTAGTTCACCAAACCAAGTGTGGGCTTAGCACATTACTTTTCTCATCCTTCTGCTATCATCTCCTTATTGCTAACTATCTTCTTTTATTTCCAAAAGATGGAAAAGAGGGACAGAAAAGAAACAAATGTGAGGGGAAACCAAATAAAGGCTTTTCAGAATCATTATAATCCATCCAGAAATAGCAAAAACAAAAACAACAAAAAAATGAACCCAGAGCTTTTACTCCTTCCAATTTTCTTCTTTCCAATTCTTCCACCTGCAGATGCCCTTGCAGGAAAACTACCACCAATGTGCTCTTCTGGCAAAGTCCTACCATCACAGAAGGAGGCATAATGGCTTGGCAAATAAAATTCTTGAAGTAGGACCCATGATCTCATTATGTTCTATGGTAGCTGTTTAAGATTATGCTGGAATGCTACATGAAAAGGGTTTCTTATTCTGGGAGAAACACCATATATATATTTTTTAAATCTGTATTTTCTCATGAAGATTACTTTTTTGGGTCCAATTTTCATTTAAGATTATATGAACATTTCAAAATCTAACTTCTTTTTAAACTATTGTTGACTTAGCTAAAGGAAAATTTACTAATTCATGGTGGTTACTGTATTTTGGTGAGCAAGGATTGCACTTGTAACTCACTTTTACTCTACAGCTTATGAGCTAAGAACACAGTACATGTTCAAGTCATTTATGAATTTCAAGTCTTTAATTTTTAGGAAATTTGACCATAATATTCTTCAGCATGAGAAATCTAATGTCTACACTGTTTGATTCAGTACCAAACATAGGTTCTTTTGCAGACAAATTCTCAGTAAGTTCCACGAAATGACTAAATTTGAACCAATCTGAAGTTTTTATTATTAGTGGATACAAACAGAGGTATAAATAACTTTCTTGAAGCTAAGAGATAATGATTTTGTATGTATCAAGGACACACATATATCACTATATATATAAACCTTTTACGCCCACACCTAGCCTTTGCCCCATTCCTCTTACTCATTAGATGGAAATATCTTCTCAGTCTTTATATACCTTCCATACCATGTACATGTATCCTTCATGGTACCTACCACACCTTCATTTAAAAAAAAGTTTTTTTGTAGAGAGAGGAAGTAGAGATGTGGTCTATGCTGGTCTTGAACTCCTGACCCCAAGTGATTTTCCTGCTCAGCCTCTCAAAGTGCATGGATTACAGGTGTGAGCCACTGCACCTAGCCAAACACCTGCTTCAACTTTGTTATAAGTCTCCAACATAAAGTCTGCATGATATTATCTTACCTACATGAAGGAAGACTATACTAGGTATTCCTGTGAAACAATATGAGCCAATGTTATGACTATGTGTGTGTGCGCATATGTGTATAGAGCTGATTCATAACACGGGTTTGAACAATGTAGGTACACTTATATGTGGATTTTTTTCTGCTTCTGCCACCCCTGAGACAGGAAGACAAACCCCTCCTCTTCCTCTTCCACCTCAACAGATGACAAGGATGAAGACCTTTATGATTATCCACTTCCACTTAATAAACAGCAAATATATTTTCTCTTCCTTATGATTCCCTTCATATTTGCTTTTCTCTAACTTCCTTTAAGAATACAATATGGGCAAACCCCTCAGGTCCCCTCCCACTGTGGGAGCTTTTCTGTCCTCTTAATAAATCCTGCTTTCTCACTTTCTGGCCAAAAAAAAGAATACAGTATATGATACATATAACATACAAAATATGTGTTAATTAACTGTTTATGCTATCAATAAGTCAACATTAGGCTACCAGTGGTTAAGACTTTGGGGAGTCTGCCGGGCTCGGTGGCTCAGCCTGTAATCCCGCGCCTTTGGGAGGCTGAGGTGAGTGGATTGCCTGAGCCCGCTGGTTCGAGACCCGCCGGGGCAGCGAGGCCTCATCTTTACAATAAATCAAAAAATCAGCCGGGCGTGGTAGCGCATGCCTGTAATTCCAGCTCCTTGGAAGGCTGAGGCGGAAGGATCGCCGGAGCCCAGCAGGTCGAGGCTGCGGTGGCCGGGAGTGGCCTACTGCACTCCAGTCTGGGCGACAGAGTGAGCCTCCAACTCAAAAAAAAAAAAAGAGAGACTTTGGGAGTCAAAAGTTTTATGTGGAATTTTTGTTGTGAATCAAGGGTCAACTAATATAGTGTTAGCAAATTCTGAACCAGATTATTATTCAAATATAAGAGTAGGGGTAAAGTAAGTAGAAGGAAGATGATAGGAAGATGAAGATGGCATAATCCCTTTTACTCTTTTACAATACTATGTACTGTATCTGGCATAGGGTTGATGCCCAGTTGTGTTGGTTGAAGGAAAGATCTAAGGAATGGAAATAGAAAAAGAAAGGAGAAGAAAAACAAAGAGAGGAAGGAAAGAAAGAAGACAGGCAGGCAATGTGAGAGTGGAAAGAAACTTTCCAGAAACCTAAAACATGTTAACTCATCAAAATATTTAAAAACATAACCAACTACATATGAACAGAAGTCTAAAAACATCATGGAGGAATTTAGGAAAAAGGCAATGTGACACTTCAAAAGCTACACTCTTTGTTTGAAAATTGGAAAAGTGTGTAAAATAGAGAAAGGTGGAATAATACCAGCTCTGTCACATGGTAACTATATGAAACTGGACAAATATTTCTCCATATTTGAGCTTTACCTTCCAAACTTGTAAAATAAGAATAACGCCTCCTCTCTCATTTTCAAAGTACAAAGGTCAAATAGTATATATGATTAACATACATAATATAAACAGTAAGATAAAATATTTGGTTCCTGAGAAAAGTAAAGTATTATGAGTCAGTTTCAAATTCCTCAAGGAGGGCATGGCTATTTATTTTAATAGTTTGCCACTTTATAATTCCCACTGAATGTGTTAAATCTACATACTAAGATCCAGAGAATTTAGGTTCAAAAACTGATCTTTGGCAGTAGCTCAAGTCCAGTTAAATGTTGTGAATCATTTCTAATATTACATGGAGTATTCAAGTTTCTTCCATGAAATTTTGTTTTTGCTAACAAGAATCACTGGTAGTTATGAGTTTCTTAGCAGTTTCAGCAGGTACATTCCTTTAAGTTCTAATCCATATTACAAAAATGCTAAAATGAGGCTTAAGCAAACAGACTAAAAACAGAGAGACTTAGCTGAAGCTTTAAGCTACTGGAGGAGATGGCTCATACATGGTAAACACTGTGTCTATGCCTTGCTCTCATTCAATGCAGCTGATACTTATCAACTCCAAACACATAATAAGGTTAACTGTACTTGGGTGGGAGGTACATTGAAATATGTTATCTGTATGCACTATAGAACACCATTTTTATCTTCAAGCTTGTACTTTGTAACAAGCCTTAATCTATAATAGCTTGTGATGGTTCCAGGTTATGTCCAAGATATCCTTGGCATTGAGTTAATATTAAGTTCACACACCTGATATCAACATTGTTTTCCGTGTATAGACTTCTTGACACTGTCAGGATAAAATCTGAGTCTCTTTTGGGCCTAAAATATCTAGATAACAAATAGCAAGTGATAATCCATTGATTCAAGCCTTTAACAGTCCTTATGTTGTTACTTTTAAAAAATCTCATTAAATACTTTGTAGAGAATTAGATTTTATTAGAGAATTAGGTTTTTAGACTTTTAAAAAAGATTTCGATTCTATTAATTAGATTTCTAAAAAAGTAGATTTCAGTCCTGCCTAAGACCATCACAGAGTTATCAGAAAAAAGAATTCAATGCCTTAAGATGCATCCCCCAATTGATTCTGTTCAACTGGTAACAGGAGAGCACTTGGCAATGAATCTGTATGGAAGATTAAGCATCGAGGTGCTGCCTTCATCCTCCATCAAGGTCTCCCATAACTTTGAGATCTGAAATTCTGTAATCTCATAGGCAAAGTTTTGTGAAAAGCAAGGATTACCCTACACACTGTGTTTTACTTTGTTAAAGTTTCACAATTACTTAACTGGCTAAAATTAGTTACAGAGTAGTGATTTTCAAGAAATCAAGAAGGTAGTTTGTTAGTGCAAAGGTACATAAATTATGTGTCAGATTAACTCAATTAAAATACATAGTAAGAGTAACCTTTCAATATTAAATCTTAATAGGTTATTTTCTATTTTACCCTCCTTCTCATAAGCTACATGTTTAGTGTGCAAGTGACTCCTGGACTAAAACTAACCTATTAAGAAAGTAGCCTCCAGCAATGACACTTTCACAGCTGAGCTGACTAAACAAAAGCAAAAGTATAAGTGCTTTAGGGGATACATTTTAAAGGCAGAAAAGGATTATTTATTTTAGAAAAATGTAAAAGGCACTCTAACTTCACTCTTTTAATAATGCATATATTTGAATATTTAACACTCATGTAATTTTAAAGTGATAACAAATTTCAAAAAATTTGTTACATTTCAAAAGCTTTTCTGTTCTTATATAAGAATAGTTAGAGTTACCTCAACATAATGGAACATGAGTTGAATAGCAGATCAGTGCAAAGCACTGCCCTGAGCCCTTTCACATAACAAAGCTGAGGCAGAAGGGCAGGGACAGAAGTTAATGTGTGATCTCTGAAATTAGTCTGTGAATTTCAATCTCAGTGCTATCTGGAACCAGTTTGTATAAACCCTGGGAGGAAGTATGCAATCCCTTTGTACCCTTGTTTTTAATCAATAAAATCTAGATTCTGAGATAATTTATGGAGTTGATGAAAGATTAAATGCATTCTTTGAATAGGGTCTAGCACAAAAATGTCAGTTACTATAATTATTACATGCTATTTATAGGAATAAAGCAAATCACATATATGCAGTGTGCTATCACAAGTGAAGGGAAATATTTACATTTACTAAATATATTACCAACTTAAGACTTTACAGAAAATAAATCAAGCTTTATCACTCAAAGTGACACTGATAATGACAATGGCAAAGGAAATCATAACAACAGTCTGATTAAGAACATATGTAGAAGAGTCCTGGATCCCAAAAGCTATAAGAGGAGACATTCTGCTGACACATCCTTGTAGTCCTCCTGAGATTCAATCATCTCAGAGGGGTGATTTTTCTAAAAAACAATAAAAACTTCCTAACTTCAAGTTCTCTTCATGCTTACATAAATTTATTTTCTACCGCCTCATATTGATAATAAAAAGAATTAAGAGATTTTATCATTTCTGCTTTGTTCCTTCATAAATTCTTATATTCTATAACATTTCTCAGTAGATCCTCCTAGATTTGATAATGATTATGAAGAAATTACCTTTCTTCATAATATTATAATGTATAATTGAATGTGTAGTTCTACCATACTCATAGGGCTTAAGAATAAGAATCTTAATCAATGAAGGAGTGAACTTTGGGAGGTAACTTACTTATAATTTTGCTTTAGTCAAAAAACAAAGACAAAATTGAACAAAAGCCTACAACAACAAAATCCATGGCCTACGATTTGTTACAAAGTATCAAATAACAAAATACCTATATGCTTAATTTTCTATACTGAAATAAGTGATCTGGGACAAATAGTTGCTCACAACCAATTAAGAGGATATTCAGGTTTGACATGGTGGCAGAATAAAAGGGTTGGGAAACTGGTGCCAAAGGACAAAGTCTCTGGATTAATTTTATCAAACACGTAAAGCAACTCATAATCATATTTATGCCCGTGGTTGTAAGGATACAAAAAAATGCTTTAAAATTGTTTATGCCAATGCTAAAGTTTATGTTCATACTTGAGACAAGGCTCAGACTCTGTAGAGATAGACCTTTGCTATAAAACATGGTTCAACTTTATAGGGGAATGAGCTTTTTGATATGCTGTGGAGGAGACAAAGATACTATGCAGATATGGTTGGGCACAGATTCAACTCTCCTTTCAGAGACTCCTCATCTCCACTTCCAACCCAGGGTGAGGATATGACACAGTTACTTCTGTATTTGACTCCTGTACCAGAGGGGTACCAGATTATCTATGTTTGTGAAAAATGTTCCTGAATGGTAAAACAAATTCCTAGGGGAAAAAAAACTGTGATGTAGTATAGCTTCTCAGGTCTAACCAAGCCACGCTATATACATAGTGCCACTGAGTGGTCCCAGGACCAAAGCAAGCTGGCTTCTGATAATGTTACATCTGTTCCTATATGTTCACATCATGACTGCCAATAAGATTCTTACCTTGTTTATTATATCAGCAATTAAATCCTCTCTTACATAAATTCTCTTTTTATTTATAAATGGCATCTTTCTGAAGCCTATGACACCCTTTTTGATGGAAAATGTGTGAAGATACTGAAAATGTCAATTTTTGGTAAGGGTAAAATGAGCATTTCTATCAAGTCACCTAATTTCTAAGTTCAAAACAACATAGTATATTGTTTCCCTATCAAAAAGGACAGATTTTAGCATTTCAGAATTTCAGCAAATGATGCTTTCCAAGTCCATCTTCTAAACTTGATTCTCCATCTCTCTCTTCCTTATTTTAATATTAAACTCAATTTTTCTAGGTTGTCATTTTAATGTCTGATCTTGATTGCTAAATTAGTTCAGTTGTTATTAGATTTTCCTCCTGAATCAAAATGTTTCATTTAATACAGTATATTTTCTTAATTTCATTGTCTGTAGCATTTCATTGTCTGAGCTACATACCTCTGGTGTATATGTTTATATTTCTCTACATATTATATATTCATCCACTCATCTAATCACCCACCCATACAACAACCCATCCAAACTACAGAGAACTGGTACCAAATGGAAACCTACTGTCATTTACTTTAGATTGTTTTGGAGCCCCAATACAGCTCTAGACAAAAAAAAATAATTTAAGTTCTTATAGCAAGGTATAAAACATCTGTTTTCAGAGGTCCATTACAGTTTTTGGCCAAACTAAATTGTTTAGGCCAGTGTTCACATCTGCCACTGTTTCTCAATCCTGAGAGATTTTATTCTCAGTAAGATTGCTGCAATGAAGCCGGGCTCGGTGGCTCAGCCTGTAATCCCGTGCCTTTGGGAGGCTGAAGTGAGTGGATTGCCTGAGTCTGTGGGTTCGAGACCCGCCTGGGCAGCGAGACCTCATTTCTACAATAAAATCAAAAAATCAGCCGGGCGTGGTAGCACATGCCTGTAATTCCGGCTCCTTGGAAGGCTGAGGCGAAAGGATCGCCAGAGCCCAGCAGGTCGAGGCTGTAGTGGCCGGGAGCGGCCACTGCACTCCAGTCTGGGCGACAGAGTGAGACTCCAACTCAAAAAAAAAAAAAGATTGCTGCAATGTCACTTTCCCAGGTAAGCATTTCTTGTCCCCACAGACTGATTTCCACTCTAGTAACATACCACTCTTTTCTTTATAGCATTTTTCCAAACATATATAAATAATTATTGAATAAATTTTTTATTTAAATATCTATTATACTAAAGAGATTATTAAGCATGCTAGGGAAAAGACCATGTCTGTCTTGTTTAATTTCTATCCCCAACACCTAATATGGACTTGGTATATAGTTAGTTCTCAATAAAGGTTTGTTGTATGATGAGTGGAGGGTGTTCAAATCACTTTTACAGGTGGGAAATTACTTTTTAAATATTGAAGCTGGCCGGGCTCAGTGACCCAGCCTGTAATCCTATCACTTTGGGAGGCCAAGGTGAATGGATTGCCTGAACCCGTGGGTTCGAGACCAGCCCAGGAAACTTGGCTAGACAATAAATAAAAAATCAGCCAGGTGTGGCAGTGTGTACCTGTAGTTCCAGCTACTTGGAAGGTTGAAGTGGAAGGACTGCCAGAGCCCAGCAGGTCGATGCTGGGGGGCCGTGGGGATGCACTCCACCAGCCTGGGCAATAGAGAGAGACTCCAACTCAAAAAGGAAAAAAAAATTTGAAACTATATGTTATTACTGCAATTTTCTTCTGTTAGGTGAATATGAGTAATTATGAAGCAGCTTTTCCTTCAGGGCTACAGATTCACAGGTGAAAAACCATTCAAATGTACAAAGTGCTCAGCAAATGTTTAACTTCAATTTGAAAAGGGTATCAGCAATGGTTACAGCAGCAATTTAAAGTCAGATAAAGATCTGTAAGTCAATATTGATAGGGTACTTGGAGGTACAATGGGAATCAAAAAGTGTCACATTTCAAATTAATTATTATCTCATTGGGAAGTAACAGGAATGTACGAAAAAGTTGACTAGAAAAAATGATCGGCATTGCAAACACTCACAAAATGAACATCAACAGATGTCTATACAGACTGGAGTTCTTCAAGTCTACTTCGATGGGCAGAAGAGAGAGACAAGTATTTTAGATGGAAAAAATATATGTGGGCAAAGACGTGGGGAAACAGAAAGCCAAAAGTTGTTCAGAGCAATGAGTAGAACAATTTGGCTAAAGTAAGGAGTCACCTCAAGAGAAAAAGAGATATGGGTTATAATGGTAGATTGAGCCATATAGTGAAATTATAAATAAGAAACTGCCAGTTTCTGTGAAGCCTTGAACTAATGTGGTAAATAATAACAACATAAAATATTCAATGAAGATAATATCTTAACATTGCACAGCATTTGTTTCAAAGCAATTTAAAGTATTATTCCAAAAGAACAGTTTTTCCTCATATAGAGGGTCACTGCATGTCCAATAAATTTAAATGAGTTAGTTGTTTAATGGCAGAGCTGTGATTCAAGCCTACATCTTTGGCTCTGGCATCTTGCAGGAGCTGTCAGAGAAGACGGCTATGTTGGTACAGACTGGAAAGGATGAGAACTGAACGAATTAACTGAGTGATTGCAAGAGCTTCACTTAGTCCTCATAACTTTCTAATGCTGCTTACTAATTGCAGGTAAATATGAACTACTAAGTATAACTACTGGACATTTAAATATGAATATTGAAAATCAATAACTATTAATGATTTTACGATGGTGGCATAAACCCATTTTTCTCATTTTACCAGACATTACTACTGCTGTCTTAAGCTTTAAAAATCAAATCATACTGTAATTATTAGGTTATAATTTCAGAGTCCCTTTTGATCATCTGTTTCTAAGAATCAAATGGTTAATTCATAGATTCTTCAGTTATTTTTCCACTGATTGTGTTTTGAGGATACCTGCAAGCCAATTTTATTGCAATGCTTTGAAAAATTCCAGTTAACATTAATTTTATTCAGATACAGTAATCCTCACTTAAGCAGTGAATAATTGACTTCCACTCCCACATACCATATACACTGTTAGCATAATAGCTTTAAAGTGCTTCAGAAATTTTACACAAAGGTCTTCTGAAATTAGGCTCAAATTCAAGCATACATCTTTCTTCTCTTTATCAGTTTATCTTTTTCCTGAGGATAATTTTTTTCTTTTATAAAAAGGTTCCCAAAATAAGATACTTCTATCCCTCTATGCTCCCTTTCTGAGAGATTGTGATCTACCTCAAAGGCAAGAGAACACCGTGAAAGAACTGTAAAATCTCAGACAGTGATGCACCAGTGTCTATTTTTTTTAACATTCCAATCTTGTTAAATCAGAACTTTTTTCTTTTTTTTGAGTTGGAGTCTCACTCTGTCGCCCAGACTGGAGTGCAGTGGCCGCTCCCGGCCACCGCAGCCTCGACCTGCTGGGCTCCGGCGATCCTTCCGCCTCAGCCTTCCGAGTAGCCAGAATTACAAGTGTGCACTACCACGCCCGGCTAATTTTTTAATTTTATTGTAGAGATGAGGTCTCGCCTGCCCAGGCGGGTCTTGAACCCGTGGGCTCAAGCAATCCACTCACCTCAGCCTCCCAAAGGTGCGGGATTACAGGCTGAGTCACCGAGCCCGGCTAAATCATAACTATTAAAAAAGAAACAATATACACCTCATGTGAGAAACAGTTATGGGTCTGAAGCAAAATTGTATTATCTAGCATTATGATGAATGGAAAGAGTCTAAGTCTGGTCTTACTGAATAAAATCCAAATTTTCTTCATTTTTTACTGTTTTGGTTTTTTCTTTTTAATTGTTAGCAAACTTGTAAGCATAGAACATGCTATTTAGCAGCCAATCTCTGGCAAAAAAATGACTTGGGTCATTTCCTTTCCTAGGTTTACTAGGCAAAAAAAACTTTCATGCCATAGAATAAAAATCCATGTTCATATTTTATATACTTTTGGTAAATTATAGGATCATGATGGAATATAAAATATGACCTATTGAGTTCTTGCACTCCTTGGAGGTTAATTCAGGGGCCCTCTCTGGTATAAGTTTGAAAATCTTCATCTAATCAAAAAAGTAGCTTTTACTGGTTTGTATATGAAAAAGTATTTGCTACTTAAAAATAATTTCACTTGCCGGGCTCGGTGGCTCAGCCCGTAATCCCCCACCTTTGGGAGGCTGAGGTGAGTGGATTGTCTGAGCCCGTGGGTTCAAGACTCGCCTGGGCAGAGTGACTTCATCTCTACAATAAATAAAAAAATCAGCCGGACGTGGTAGCGCACGCCTGTAATTCCGGCTGCTCGGAAGGCTGAGGCGGAAGGATCGCCGGAGCCCAGCAGGTCGAGGCCGGGCTAGCCTGGGTGACAGAGTGAGACTCCAACTCAACAACAACAACAAAAAATAAATAAATAATAACAATAATTTCACTTATCTCAACTTATTTTTTTCCTTTTACTAATCAAACATTAACCATTCTTTAATATCCAGATTATATTTTATCTTAAGGCTTTCTCTGACCATTCTAGAAAATTATTCCTTTTTAAATGCATTTAGTGATTGATTTTCTTAGTTTATACTTAATCACATTGGGTCTTATATATATATATATATATATATATATTTTTTTTTTTTTTTTTTTTTAGTTGGAGTCTCACTCTGTCACCCAGACTGGAGTGCAGTGGCCGTTCCCGGCCACCACAGCCTCGACCTGCTGGGCTCCGGCGATCCTTCCGCCTCAGCCTTCCAAGTAGCTGGAACTACAGGCGCGCGCTGCCATGCCCGGCTAGTTTTTGATTTATTGTAGAGATGAGGTTTCGCCAAGTTGTCTGGGCAGGTCTCGAACTCACGAGCTCAGGCAATCCACTCACCTCAGCCTCCCAAGGCATGGGATTACAGGTTGAGCCACCGAGGCCGGCTGGGTCTTATATTTTTATCAACTAACCCAAGTGTCTGTCAACTGCTTTACAAGCACATGGCAAGCAGAGAGTATGCTTTATTTTACTTTTCATTCTTCTTGTCACAGACAGCTAATGGCAGCACCTCTTTTCTAGGAACTGTCCTCTTACCCACCCAACCCATGGTTGTAACCTAGAAACTGCACTGTGCCTACTAGTAACCCATGGCTTCGTAGGCAGATTCACCAGGGTCAAAATGGCAATGTAAAAGATTGTATGGTCACAGCAGACTCCACCAGCAGATTTTACTCTCTGGGCTATGGGGGAAGGGGACCAGAGAGTCACATGCTCCACCTGTAGGACATAGTAGGTGTGCTGGGGAAGAGGAAAGAATTAGGATGAGATGGATGGCAGCATTGTATTTTGCCTTTTGGGGCAGGATCCCTGATAGCTCTAGAAGATTTGGGGGACGAGGTATAGCTGGGAGCCAGAGGAAGTAGGAAATACTAGAGAGGGAAAGCAGAATACACAAAAGAAACAAAGGACTATGGGGACTCAATAGACATGTGAATAAAGATGGCCAAGGCCCTTATGAGGCATCCTGGATACCAGGCTTGGGCTAGCAGGACACCCGTTACACCATGTTTAGGCACGGCTTTTTATTCCAGAAGTTTACAGATTGGCTCAGAAACTAGCCGGCCTTTTTCTGCCCCTCCTGGACTATATTTGACTTTATATACATTATTTGTCTCAATTTCTCTTAATCTCAGAAAGCCACACTCAGACATGCTGTTCATATAATATCGAGACCAATGCCAGCTAGAGTTAATGGCTTTATCATATTTTATTACCCACTCTGACACTTGCAACACTTTATGTAATTTCCAAATAGATTACCTTAATAAAAGAGGGTAAAAGAATGTATCCCTTGCTCTTCCTCTTTTCCCTGTAAGTAAGTAAATAAGGCCCTCTTGTTTGCTTTTTTCTTTTAGGTACAAAGGTATGGAGTTTCAGAAAGAAAGTACAGAACACTGAACCAGAAGTGTGTGTTTGATTCCAGTTCATTACTTCCTAATTGCACAAGGCAATTAGCACAGGGACTCATTCTGGACATTAAAAAAGGAGTGGGGGTGAAGTGACTAATAATATTTACCTTAAAGTTTATTTTAATTTTTTTAAAATAAATGAACATATACTTCCCTGGCATAGGAGTTGACTCACGGCAGGTGTTCAATAAAAGTAATTTGAATTTCAAGCTATTGCTTTTTTCCCCTTATTTTTCTTGATCCTTTCCATGTATAATCACACTATTCTATTTAAATTCACATCCTTTTTAAAAAGCATGATTTTGGATAACTTCCAATTATTACTTCTTTTAAAGTCTCTACCAAAGCAGCAGCTGTCAGCCCTGTTATACATTAAAATGTCCTAAAAACATTTTAAAAATAACAGTGCCTGGGTCCAACCTCTGACCAATTAACTCTCTATCACTACGAATAATCACACAACGTGTGATTATTTTGTTTGTTAAGACCAAACAAAAATAAATAAGCTTGTTAATTATTACACATTTTATACAAGACTACAAGAGGGATTTCAGAAAAACTTACCTTTGTTATTGTATACATCTAAGTAATTTGGTGCTGAAAAAATTGTAATTAGAGAAGGGAAGCCTGTTGTTTGGCTTTTCCTGTACATGCGATACCTAAAAACAACAAATTCAAGTTAAAACAAGGCCAGTATAGAAAAAAGATGACATCAAATTATAGATCTAGAAGTAGAAAATTAAGTAATTTAAGTTTTATCATTAAAAGAGGTTCCAATTATATAACACTAAATACGCATTTTTCTCTTAAGTCTCTTATGCACAGACATATCTATTTTAAGGTGAAATGAAAACATACAATCGTGTATAATTTCCAAACAGGTATTTTATAAGCTAGCAAACATCAGGAGAGAGTGGAATTCAGTGGAAAATCATAACATATTTCCATAATCTGAATTCACTATATTTTTCAGAAGGTTGCCAATATTTTTGACTTAAAAAAACAAATAAACAGAACAATATATAAAAGACTTAACACTAATAACCAGTATGATTATTTAGAAATCTGTTATATTCTGTAAAGATTATATATAAGCATTTTGCCTAGACTAATTCAAAGAATGTCTCCATAAATCCATAAATTTTACAAATTGAGATTGTTTCTATTTTAGATATTTATCACCAATGTCTGCTGGTGTCTAGGTCAAAAATTATTGCCTCAGCAGGGTAATGTTTGATCAATCCGTAATGAAGCAGACATTTACAAGAATTTTGGAAATAAACCAACAATCCAGCTACTTTTCTTCTCCAAGACAAAAATAACTTATAATACAACATTTTAGTTCTCAAATAATTAAAAGGCACAGGAGGCTCTGGCTCTTTTCCATAAGGATGAAAATGTATTTTAGGAATATCAGTTTAGAAACACCCTTATAAAACAAAATTTTACCATTTCTTCAGTGTTCTGTGTCAGTTATTTCTGGTAGACTGATCATGCTTAATATCGCCGGTTCTTAAGGTAGCTCAGAAAGTACCTTTAAATAAATAGTCACCTTAAAATTTGTAATGCTAAAAATACTTTGATTCCTCTTTTTTTTTGGAACTACTTGGACATACTACATTTCCCAGAAGAAAAGCTACCCTTAAAAACCTGTTGAAATGTTTTAGAAGTATATATTCTGATTATGGATCTGAGTTTTGTCATAGGAAAAAAAAAAATCAATGTAAAAGATAGTAATACTCTTACTCCTAGTACCTAGATTTTATAGACTGAGGCTGGCTATGTCTACTTGACAAAAAAACAAAAACAAAAAGACACTGGATGACATAATTTCAAATTTTCCAATGTATTGATCAACTGTCAATTTTAAACAAAAATATTCATTGAAATTAACTGATGCACTTAACACATTTTCAAGTAAGCCAGTGATTTCAGGTATGTAGTACAAGTAAGTAAAATCTGCCACAAATGGGCTGTCAGCCTTCAGAAATAGTCAGCCAAAGTACGATGGTGACACCACAGTCCTGAAAAGTGAGAACAATTATTTGAAGTCCTGAACAATAGGTTACTTCAAACATCAGTTACAACATAGTGAGCACTGTGATTAGTTCAGTTCATACCTGTCAGATCAGTTTATACCTGCTGACTGATTACTCGAAAACAGCTAATTCTCAAGGAAACTTAGTATCTGCCTAGATTCAGGGTCGTTATAGACACAAGCCTCCTTCAGAATACAGGCATCTATATTCCCAATTTCAGCACACAGGTTATAAAAAGACACACTCCTATTTTTCAGAACACTCAGACTATGAATGAGCCTAGTTATTTAAAGGCACACAATGCCTTTCAGTGGAGTTTACTGGGAAAGGATATTAGACCTCAAATCTTAAAATTAATTAAGCCTATTTCTCTCTAATGCAGATTTAATGTACCATTAAAATAATATCTGACATTTCTCAGTTTTCTAAACCCTTAAAATTGGTCTACACCTTAAAAATTTACCACAATATACAAAAACCAAATCTATGCAATTCATTTGGTATTTATAACATAAAATCTTTCTCTTTGTTTAAATATTCCTAATTTGTTCCTTGAAAACTTCAAAGGGATCAGGAATGGTATCCTTTAAAAAAGAGTACAACATGAAATTTCTGTTAAATATTTATGTGCAATTCTCACTCACATTGCCAACAAAGACTGTAAGCAGCTGGTAATTTACTCATGTGACAGTGGTAAATGTAGAAACTAAGAGAAGTAAGAGGAGGTGCCCTTAAAGCGCTTAAGAAATCTAGCTGAAAACTAGCGTGTTCCAGTAAGGACGGAAGAGCTTTAGGGGGACTTGACAACATATCTGCAGCCATTCATTCCCTAGCGCCTGTGTTATCCATCATACGAAAATAATCTTAAACTCTAATTCCTTCTGGGAGTGAGCCTGGCAAAATTTGGGCAACCTGCACAGCCTGATCAAAGTGAGGAAGTTATGACAAAAGGGCAATGCATGGTTTTCATAAACCCTCAAAACTGCTCACCCTGCATCTTGGGCTTCATGGGCTCGGAGTATAGATAACAAGTTATTGTGCTGTAAGAATTCACATACAGCCGGGTAACTGCCAGAGACAAAAAGAAAAGAGAAGTATCTGTTATAAAATCATCAGGAGCAGGACATTTATCTCTTAACATTCAGATCTATGTGATTTGATCAAGCATAATAAAACATGCATCATTCATGAAACAAGGCTCTTGACTGTAAGGACAGGTTTTCCCTGTGGCAGAATAAGCACCTACAGCTGTTTTTACATTATCAGAAAGGGGCTGAGGTGTGCCAATTGGAAAACCAAACAAAACAAAGCAGGTCATTTTATAACCACACTAGAAGAGAGTGTCCACTCTCAGAGAAAATCAATTTTCACAAGTCTACATTTAAACACAAAGTGAACAGAGCATAAATATAACATGAGAATGAATTTAAAATATAAACCTCAATTTTCTCAAATATTGCATGACTGTGCCTATGTTTGCATGTGTGAGGTACAACAGAAATGACTGAATTAGGAGATGGAGGAGAGCATCTGGAAAATCAACTTATCAATTTAGCTAACATTATAGATGCATTAAACTGATTAAATCATTCAAAATCTAAACAAAATTATGAATAGTCACAAAGCTTTTAAATGTGTACTTTAAATATGACTAGTAGAACTTTATCTTAAGATTTATTTACCTTGACAATAAAAAAAATCCAATATGCAATCATTACGTTTGCCTTTTATGAATGTCTCACTCAAAGAACTTCATTATAAATGAAATTTAAATTACAAATTAGACTTGGAAAACCTTCTATTGTCACTGTATCTCAGTTCTTAGAGTTTTTAGTGAGATAAATGTACATTAGAAAAATGAATAAATTTTTGACAATACAAATCAAGAAAGAGCAAAGCAATACTCGTTATATAAACAAACTGCAAATATTCACTAGAACCTAAACCACATATACCAGAGGAAACGTTCATTAATTATAAAAATAGCACCATGGGGAAATATTTTAGTAATATGCCACTAAAATAATTTATTATAAAATAAATTCTGACCAACAGGAAAAAAAAAACCACTATTAAGATGACGCACAGTTATAGAGATACTGACAATAAAATAGATTCTGTTTTTTGGCAAAAGGGGATCTGAAACTGAAAACAGACTACGTGTGTGTGTGTGTGTGTGTGTGTGTGTGTGTGTGTGTGTGTGTGTGTGTGTTGCAAGAGGGAAGGAGAAAAAGAGGATATATAGGTCCTAGTTGTCCCAGGTCAATTTAATAAATGAAACACCTAACTGATAAACATAAGTGCATCTTACAAACTGCAAAAAGGTGGCAAGAGTGTCTGATGGAAACATGTCCATATGGTATCTAGGATTAGGAGTTGACCAATATGTGCTTTTCAAAAGTTTTTATTCTGTTTAAGGAAAGGACAAGTATATGACCTCTCCAGATAAGTGTATGTCAGGAAAAAAAAAAAAAAAAAGACTTTACTTCAGTGACACTGGTTGGTCCTTCAAAAATAACATATTTGTTTGGTATGTATTTAGTTATAAAAGGCACAAAGGGTGTCACAGAGTATGTTCTCAATAAATGTTCCTTCTCTATCTTCTTAAGTTCTTTACTTAAATTTCCTGTGCCTTCATAATGCCAGTTTAATAAGAAAGTTTATTTACTGTCTTGTTACCACGATCAGACAGAGGTTACTTGTCTAGGTTTGTCACATTTTTGTCCTTGGCAAATGGTTTAGTTGCTCTTTTGTTTCCCCTTTTGGAACAACTTATACTCATCTTATGAAAGCATAATTTCAGAAATTTTTTTTCATGCTACGTTTAATTCCCTTATGTGTCTAAGCTACTTTTTTTCCCCCATGAAAATACATATCTAGCCGGGTTTGGTGGCTCAGCCTGTAATCCCGTGCTTTGGGAAGCTGAGGTGAGTGGATTGCCTGAGCCTGAGGGTTCGAGACCCACCTGGGCAACTTGGTGAGACCTCAGCTCTACAATAAATAAAAAAATCAGCCGGGCATGGTAGCGCATGCCTGTAATTCCGGCTACTCGGAAGGCTGAGGCGGAAGGATCGCCGGAGCCCAGCAGGTCGAGGCTGCAGTAGCCAAGAGCGGCCACTGCACTCCAGTCTGGGCGACAGGGTGAGACTCCAACTCAAAAAAAAAAAAAAAAAAAGAAAAAAGAAAATACATATCTGATTTTTAAGTGAAAATCAGAAAAAATAAAATTACCCAAGTAGTAATTTACCAGATTAAAGCATTTAGTGAGGACTACTTGCATTATTTACTTAGAGAAAACTCATTAGAAATTTTACATTATGCATAGCCTTTCAAAGAATCACCAACATTTTCCTCAGGAATTTAGAAAATACTTTAATACCATCTACATTCCTACTATGGTGAACTACCTACCTAAGATACATTAAAGTTTTTAATAGTATTAGAAAAACAAAAACTCTATAACACTTTTATGCTTTTTATGGAAATTATAATTAACCACAAAATGTTCAAGCTGAAAAGCACTGAATATAAACACACACACACAAAATGATAGTAAAAGCAGAATTCTGAACACCTTTAACACCACAGGGAGATGAAAAATCACTTATTCCCCAGTAATCTATCAGAGACCCAGTCATGATTTGTTTCATTTGTTAGAAGACAGTTTAGGTACAGGGAGGGGTGGCATGTTAAGTGCAACACATGGTTTCTGTCTTGAGGGTATTTATAATCTTAGTAGGAACACAGAACATTATAAAAATATATTTTAAGAACTACTGAAGAATACAACACATAAAGATAACATAGTACAAGTTTTACAGCAACATTATAAAGCAAGAATTACTGAATCTGAAATTAATCAGGGAACTCTTTCTGAAAAATAACCATGTTGTGTTAGATATTAAAGAAAACTGATATCTATAGATCAGCAGATAGGAAAGGGGTTAGAATTCTACTCTAGAAAGGGAGACGGATAGAAAGTAGATTGAGCACGAATAAAGGAAAGACGGAGAGGACCAAAATATAAGAAATGGTAGAAAAACTGGCTTGGAACTAGAGAAAATAGTTACTATTAGATTTATACTCTCTTATTCTCCTATTTTTGCTTCTATAGCATATCAAACTATATTTTAGACCTGGAATCAAACTGCCCAGATTTAAGACTCTTTCACCATGATATAGCCCATAGGCATTATTAAAATGCGTTTCTATGATTTTATACCTTCAGATACTTTCCCTGTGCATCTTTTTCCTCCATGGAAGGCTTACTCTTCTGCCAAGTCTTAAGCAAAATAATCATCTATGAAGCCTTTCTTTAAAGCCGACCTCAACCCAAGGTGTTCAAAGCTGTTGTGTCTATTACATTCCTACAGAATATGTATATTTATCCCTTATGGCATTGTAGTGTAAACTATGTTTACACATATGTGCTCCAGCAATAATGTGAATGTCTTAAGAGATGAACACTGCTTTTTCACTTTTATTTTCATGTCCTAAATGCTTAGCAGCATCTGTCAGCCTCCTGGAGCTCATGCTCACTTGCTGAAGTAGTCTCAACAGGGGCAGTCAAGCAGGTGAGAGATGGAAAGGGTTTCTGTCCTTCACTGGTGCTTCAGCAAAGCAGAGACAGGAAGCCTGCAATCCCTTGCCAAGGCACAGAGGAAGCCTTCACATTCTTGCTGTCCTTACCCTCTTCCAGCCCACTTTAGTAAGGAGGACCCCATCCAATCATTCAGTCCCTCCCCTGCTTCTTGGGACCTGGCAATGGGTACTTAGCCCTGGGGTGCCTGGGGCTGCTCAGATGCTGTCAGAACTTTTTTTTTTTTTTTTGAGTTGGAATCTCACTCTGTTGCCCAGGCTGGAATGCAGTGGCATGTTGCTCATGGCCACCACAGCCTTGACCTGGGCTCAGGCGATCCTTCCGCCTCAGCCTTACATATAGCTGGAATAGCAGGCATGCACCACAATGTCTGGCTAATTTTTGTGATTTACTGTAAAGCCGATGTCTCACTAAGTTGCCCAGGCTGGTCGCGAACCCTCAGTTTTAGGCAATTCTCTCGCCTTGGCCTCCCAAAGTGCTGGGATTTCAGGCTGAGCCACTGCACCTGGTCAGAACTATCTTAAACAACAACAACAACGAAACCCAACTTGCTGTGTTTCTTCTTTGCCTCAGGATTCTCTGTCTAATTTTATTTTGACCCAAAAGGGATCAAGTCCTAAAGGGTCCAACTCTTCCTGCCACAACTTTTCCAGAGATTAAGTCCTCAACTGAATCTGGCTGCTGTGTGCCTCAGGAGTGGTAAGTAATTTTTATTTAAGGCAAACTTTTTAGTAAAGTAAATAAAATAAAACACCTACACAGAAAAGAGCACAGATCAGAAGATTACAACTTGATAATCATTCACAAACCGAACACCTTTATAACCTGTACTCAAATCAAGACACAAAACATTACCTGAACCCCAGAAACTCCTCAAATCTCCTTTACTACATTATACTTACTACATTATAGATGAGTTTTCTCTGATGTTGAACTCTTATTTCAATTTTACTCATCATATACTTGCAATAATTATCCATGTTGTTATGTGTACTTATGGTTAGCTCATTTGTTGGATTTAGTTTTATACATATACTAGAATTTATTATTCATTTACTAAATGGATATTTGGGTTGTTTTCCTTTCTTGGCTATTATGATTGGTGCTGTTACAAAAAATAGTGGATGTCTTTTGGTGCACTTATGTACATGTTTCTACTAGGAATAAAAATACAAGTAGAACAGATTAGCTATACAGGTGTTCAGTCTTAATAGATAATGAAGCAGCTAAATACAACTTGGTAGCAAACATGAAATAAGACCACTCAGGTGGCTGTCTCTGCAGAATTCCCAGAGTGTTCTCTTGCTTCATACTTTCATATATGCTACTTTTCCTGCCTGCAAAAGCCTTCCCCAATGACTCTGGCTGGATATGTTCTACAACAACTTTAAAACTCAGGTCTGATAACGTCTTCACTATGAGTACTCAAACCCCAATTCGTTCCCTTTTGGGGTTAGGACCCCCAACTCACGTGTTTGTGTATGTGTGCATGAAATAGCCGACACATGTATTACAGTACTCTTCACCTTGCATTTTACTTGTCTGTTTCTGCTTTTGGTCTCTGCTTTCCCTTAAAGGCAGGGACTCTGAGCAGATATAAAACTTAGATTATATGATTGGTGCTCAGTTAACGGGTGTTAAATAACTGGGTGAGTGAATAGATTCTCAACAAAGATACTCATGAGGCAACCTCCTCGGGTCCCCTCTCACTGTAAGAGCTTTTCTGTCTTCTCAATAAATCCTGTTTTTTAAAAAAAAGATACTCATGAATGGAACAGTATAAATTAGGGAAGCAAAGGAGGAAAGATACTGGTGAAATTGGGAGCAAAGAGTTCAGATGTGATTTCAACAGATTAAAAATGAAGGTCTTGACTTCAGAGTGGGAGGGAGGAAGACTGGTGATATAAAGAAAGGGTCAATAAGATATAATGATTAGTGGTGATTTCAATGCAGGAAGAAAAAGCAAAGATACTTGCATGACTGGGAGAGTAAACAGTTAACAAAAACAGAAAAATCAGCAGGAATCCCCAGTTGGGACTAAGCAAGTGAGAAAATAAATAAGCCTTTTCATGCAAGGTGAGGTTAGGTTAAGGTGAAAATGAAATGTCTGGATAAAAAGTACCTGCAGACAAATAAACACACAAGAGTTAAGCTCTGGAAAAATAAAGAGATGAAGGAGGCTGGACACAGATTTAAGTCATTGACTATAACATTTATAGTTTACAGTGAATCTAGAGAAGTGGGTAAGGCTCTAGGGGAAAATGTGAAGGAAAAAATGTCTAAAGCAGGAGGAAGACAAAGAGGCAGTAGCAGAAGTAGCAATCAGCCTGAAAAGTTGGAGGAGAATCAGTATATGTGAACAAGGAGGAACCAGAGGATTTCAAGATAGAAGGTGTTGATAAGGGTGTCAACTGCTGCATGTGAAGAGAGGAAAGACTGTTGATTTGTGATTAACAGACCAGTTGTGATTTGAGTGAGCTGCAACTTGCAGTTTCAAAAACACTTTTTAAATGACTGTCAAGAAGCACCTAGTCTCAGAGCTTAGAGCAACATTAGACTGCCTAATTTAAATCACTCATTTTGAAGCAAAGCAATCCCAGAAGACAAAGTTTATATGATTCATCCAAGGCAGAGAGACAAATTGACAACCTAAGTACCAAATGCAGTTGACGGTTTTCTTTGGTCTACATAAAAATGAAAATTTTACCTCCAAATAGTCATGATCCTCACTAATCTCCACAGTCTGACACTTGGCCCGACACTTGGCCTGCTTCAAGTATCTCAATTACCTGCCTGAACATGATAGGCATTTGAGTGTGCAAACTTAAACATAATGGAAGTACTGGGACAAAAACATACCTATTATGGGTTCTTTCTTCTCTGTCTCTAATATAACTTATACACAGCATTAATAAATTCTTACTAATACATTTTTCTGCACAACTTCATTTGATTTAAATTATGGCTCATACATGTTAGATAGTAGATAGAGTGACATATCAAAGTAGACATGCAAACTATATATAAACATGTAAAATAAAGATGGGAGTTGTGCACAGCATAATAACTCAACAGGTAATTGCCACTAAGTTTCTCTACCAATTTCATGGCTCACTTGTGCCCATCTCGGCCAACTTTATAAATCATGACATCAGAGGATACCTGAATGCTTTCAAGATGGTTCTAGGAGAATGAGAAAGACATTTTTTCTCCTCAATAGATAAACATAATCCAGAGTGCTCTGCCATTAGTCAGAGTCTATATATAGGGTGTCAATTTAGATATTCAGATAAACACATAATCAACATTTATCATGGAGAAAGATCATTATCTATTAATTATCTCTAATGAGAAGAGCAAAATCATAATGTTGAGAACAAAAGTGTGAAACCGTGTTTAACTCTCTATTATTAAAGTTGATGGACTTCATTCCTGACACAAACACATTTGTATCTATATTAATAAGACAAAAAATCGTAACTTTACATATGTTCAGTATAGGACTTACAATATAATTTATTTGAACAGCTGATTCAGAATCAAATAACAGAATGCCATTCTGTGAATTAATGCAATATGAGTTTGAGTCATGTTTGATATTATGTTACTGAAGCACAATTCAGTGGTATCAAGCAGGTAATTTAAACATCTATGATATAACCTGAAATTTAACATTAGATTTGGAAAACTGAATACATGGCTTTGATATACTTCAATAAAAGTTCAAACTTCTTTAATAAAAGATAATTTCCAAATTAACTAATTACCAAAAGAGAATTAGGCTTTACAGAAATATCATATCATACTTCTTTAAGTCAGTCAAAATAGACTCATTAGACCTGGTTTCCAAATTTCAAAAGATATAAGTGAATTGTAAACTTTCTGAAAAATAAGCCTGGAACAAACCTCTCTCTTAATATTTATATAAAGAAAAACTATTTGAATCATGCTCTATAGCATCCAAGATTTTCTGTTCGCAAACTTTAATTTCTCAATCATATAACAAACTTTTAAAAGAAGAAAATTTTTTTCTCATAAGAAAAACTTACTATATGGAACAAAATATTCTACTGCTAAACAGACATCTACTGATATTATGCAGAAGGATAATATCTACTTACTATAGAGACAGAAGATATGTGGCTGGATGTGTTTTACATAATTCTTCCAGCCTTGATATTAGTTTAGCTGCCAAGGTTAAAACTGAGCATCAACATCAGGTTCGGCTTTTAAGAGTCAAATAATAATAGTAAGTATTCTAGAAATTAAAATTCTCAATTTCTTAATAACCTCTTTTTTCTCTCTCTCTCTCTCTCCCTTCCCCTCCTCTTTTTTTGAGTCGGAGTCTCACTCTGTCACCCAGGCTGGAGCACAGTGGCACAATCTTGGCCCACCACAGCCTCAATCTCCTAGGCTCAGGCAATTCTTACGCCTCAGCCACCCAAGTAGCTGGGACTGCACCACCACACCTGGCTAATTCTTTGTTTCTTCTTTCTTTTTTTTTTTCTTGTAGACATAAGGTCTCACTATGCAGCCTAGGTTGGTCTCGAACCAATGGACTCAAGCAATCCTCCTGCCTCAGCCTCCCAAAGTGTGGGATTACAGATGTAAGCAACCAAGCCTGGCCATCCTCTCTTTCCTCTTTCACTTTGGCAGCTTTCACATAAGATCCATGTCTAATGATAAGAGACACTAGTGAAACAGGATAATCAGATATGGAAGGATAAAACTGAGATGACACATCAGGAAGATAGTGAGGCCACACAGAAACCCAATAGTAATGTAGATTTCTTTTTAAAATGTTCTGAAATGTTATGGAGTGGACAAATCTCTAGAGATTTGCAAATGTAAAAATTATTATAAAAATATTTTCAACTAGGCTTGTCAAGGCGTCAAAAACAAATTGACTATAGTACCTATATACTGTACATCTGCTAATTTTTATTTATTCAGGGAGCCCAATAAACTTTAAAAAATACAAGAATGACTAGAATATGATTTAATTAACCCATGTAAAGTTGTTCTTCTGACTCAAGTATGAAAACTGGCAAAACTTTTAAACATGATTACATTAAAAAAATCAAAGTTGGCAATGAATTTTTTTTCTACAGTTGTTGAAGCAGGACACATTTTCTACTAAATTCTCCTATCTTCTTCAGTAGCCTCTCCACCTTTACAATACATGCAAATCTTTTCTGCCTTATCTATTCTTCACTGAAATCTTATATATACAGGCATATCTCAATTTATTGTACTTTGCTTTATTATACTTTGTAGACATTGTATTTTTTGCAAATTGAAGGTTCGTGACAACACTGTATTGAGCAAGTCTACAGGTACCATATTCCCAACGGCACATGCTCATTTCATGCCTTTAGGTCTCATATTGGTAATTCTTTCAATATTTTAAACTTTTTCATTATTATTTTATCTGTTATGTGACCTGTGATCAGTGATCTTTGATGTTACTATGGTAATTGTTTTGAGCACCACGAACCACACCCACCTAAGATGACAAACAACTGATAAATGTTGTGTATGTTTTGACTATTTCAACAACCCAGCAATTCCCTTATCTCTCCTCCTTTCCTTGGACCTCCCTCTTCCCTGAGAAACAATAGTATTGAAATTAGGCCAGTTAATAATCTTATAATGGCCTCTAAGAGTTCAAGTGAACGGAAAAGTCACACATTTTTCACTTTAAGTCAAAAGCTAGAAATTATTAAGCTTAATGAGGAAGGCATGTCAAAACACAGGATTGACTGAAGGCTAAGCCTCTTTTGCTAAATCCTTAGCCAAGTTGTGGACACAAAGGAATAGTTCTTAAAGGAAATTAGAAGTCCTACACTCCAGTGAATCCACAAATGATAAGAAAGTGAAATAGCTTTATTGCTAATATGGAGAAAGTCTGAGCGTTCTGGATAGATCAAACCAGTCACAACATTTCCTTTGGCCAAAGCCTAATCTAGAGTACGATCCTAACTCTTTCAACTCTATGAAAGCTGAGAGGTAAAAGCTGCAGAAGAAAAGTGGGAAACTATCAGAGGTTGGTTCATGAGGTTTAAGGAAAGAAGGCATCTCCATAACATAGTACAAGGTGAACAGCAAGTGCTGATGGAAAAATTGCAGCAAGGTATCCAGAAGATCTAGTAATGTTAACTAATGCAAATGGCTACACTAAACAAATCTGGATTTTCAGTGAAGACAAAACAGTCTTCTACTGGAAGAAGATGTCATCTAGGACTTTCACAGCTGAAGAGGAGAATCACTGACTGGCTTCAAAGCTCCCCAAAAGAGGCTTACTCTCATTATAGCTAATGTAGCTGGTGACCTTATAATTGAAGGCAATGTTCATTCATCATTCTGAAAATCCTAAGGGTTCTTAAAAATTATACTACATCTACTCTTCTGTGCCTTAGAAATGGAACAACAAAGCCTGGATGACAGCACATCTTTCTGCAGCATGGTTGACTGAATATTTCAAGCCCATTGTTAAGATCTACTTCTCAGAAAAAGATTCCTTCCAAAGTAGTATTTACTGCTGCATATTGACGATGCATTTGGTCACCCAAGAGCTCTGATAGAGATTTACAAGGAGATTAATGTAGTCATTATGCCTGCTAACACAATAACCATTCTGTGGTCTTTGGATCAAGGAGTAATTTTTACTTCCAAGTCTTTTTATTTAAGAAATACATTTCATAAAGATCTAGCTGCCATAGATTATGATTCCTCTGCTGGATCCGGCAAGTAAATTGATAACCTCCTGGAAAGGATTCATCATTCTAGATGCCACTAAGAACATTTGTGATTCATCAGAGGAGGTTAAAATACCAACATTAACAGGATTTCAGAAGAAATTAATTTCAACCCTCCTAGATAACCTCAAGGGTTCCAAGACTTCAGTGGAGAAAGTAACTGCAAATGTGGTAGAAATAGCAAGAGAAGTAGAATTAGAAATGGAGCCTGAGATGAGGCTGCGCTCGGTGGCTCAGCCTGTAATCCCAATATTTTAGGACGCCAAGGCAAGTGGATTGCCTGAGCCCGTGGGTTCGAGACCCACATGGACAACTTGGCGAGACCTCGTCTATACAATAAATCAAAAATTAGCTGGGTATGGTAGCGCTCGCCTGTAGTTCCAGCTACTTGGAAGGCTGAGGTGGAAGGAACACCAGAGCCCAGCAGGTGGAGCCTGCAGTGGCCAGGAGCATGCCACTGCACTCCAGTCTGGGCGACAAAAAAATTAAAAAATTGAGCCTGAAATAAAACTGAATTGATGCAATCTCCTAATAAAACTTTATTAGGTGAGGAGTTGTTTTTTTTATATATGAGCAAAAAAAGTTGTTTATTGAGATGAAACCTACTCTTGGTGATGATGCTGTGAACACTGTTAAAAAGACATGATTTAGAATATTACATAAACTTAGCTAACAAATAGCCGCAGAGGTTTGAGAGCGTTGATTCCAATTCTGAAAGAAGTCCCACTGTGGTAAGATGCTATCAAGTAGCATCACATGCTGAAGATAAATCTATTATGAAGGAAATTTACCAATGTGGCAAACTTCACTGTTGTAATATTTTAAGAAATTGCCGCATTCATTCACATCTTCAGCAATCACCACCTTGATCAGTCAGCAGTCATTAGCATTGAAGCAAGACTCTCCACCAGCAAAAAAATTACTACTTGCTAAGGGATCAGATAAAGGTTAGCATTTTTTAGCAATAAAATATTTTTAATTAAGGCATATATAATATTTTTTAAAGATATAATGCTACTGAATACTTAACAGACTACAGTACAGTGTATAAATAACACCTATATCCACTGGGAAAACAAGCATTTCATGTGACTTGTTTTTTTGTGACATTTGTTTTATTGCAGTGGTCTGGGGCCAAACCAGCAATATCTCCATAGTATATCTGCATATGTATATGTGTCATATGTATTTCACATTTATTTTTCACTTATTCATTTATATTCTCAATTTGCAAGCACTAAGAATTCATTTAAACCAGACTTTCAAAGTGAACCTTTCATTTATACTTGCTTCCTAAAAAAGTTATACAAATATCACAAAGAAATAAAACACATGGACCAAGAAATTCCAGCATTTATGAAGCAAACATGTTCCAGACAGCAAGCTCTCCATACTTACCTGTAGAAGTATGAACACCCCCTGACTGTGTTGTGAGTGAAATGTTCCTGAGTCTTCTCATTTCCAAAATCCTCCAGGGGGTCTGACCACAGGATATCACACATAGGTCCATAAGCAGGTGGTTCTTTGAATCGGTCTAACTAAGAAAAATAGAAGACAGAGAGCAAAATACTAATCTTTGGAGACTCGGAATTCAGAAAATATAAGAAACAAGCATTGTGCAGTATGCATATTCTCCCTAACCACATTTGGGGGTAAACTACCTCTCTCTATTCCTGTCTGTTCTCTCTCCTCCCTATTTTTGTAAACTTCATCTCTCTCTCTCCAATTTTCCTTCCTACTTCTTCCTGACAGGCTCACTAATTATCTATCTTAAGCTCACCCTTCACCTCTCTCTTGCCTCTTTAATCCCTGCACCTTACTGCTTTTTTCCTCTCTCCTATACTATCTTTCCTCCTCTCGCTCCTCACTTATTTAATCTAGCCAAATGCTTTTGTCATTACCAGTTATTGTGACTCCTCTGTTTCACCTATGGAGAAGAAGCTCTTATTTTACTATATCTTTGAAGAATCTCTCATTACTTCCTCTGTTAAACTAAGATTTAGAGTCTGTGTAGGAACAATTTCTAGCTTATATGTTTATGTTATGGTTTGTATATTTAACAATATGAATCTGAGAACTTTAAGAGTAGCCACTTGCTATATGACAGGTTAGGTATCAATCATTAGAGGTTATCTAAGTTTATAATTAGATAGTATAAGTCTATTACAGTTGTTCTTCAGTTCACCGTTCTAAGCCTTATAATTTTAACCATAAGCCTTCACATGAAATCCATTTTCTAGCTATAAATGTGTAGCAAAGGTAGATTTTAATTTTAAAAGGTACATTTAGAAGGCATATGAGTAACTTAATAACTGGAAATAACATTCTGTCAACAATTTTATAACACTGTCACTTTCCCTTAGCTTATCCTGACTGAATTGCAATTAAAGGATCTTTGGTGAATTAGCAAACATTATAGAGTTTCTTGAATAAAAGCATAAAATAGCTTTGAAAATCTATTAATGATTTAAATTATTCATATTAATATGTTTAAAAAATTAAATAAAAACAGTTGAATATATTAGGTTGCAACCGATCAAATTCTCTATTTGTCAAGGCCCATACAAGATGACATAAGCAATTGTTTTGTTGCACACTACTTTTTACTAATACCTAAAAAGAATGGAGCAATATTTCACATTTTCAATACCCATTAAAAACTTCAATAAAACAACTCTCTATCAACCATTATGTTAGCCATAAAATATTCACTGCATACTTAGATTTGTTTAAGAGATTTAAATAATTTATGCTTTGGGAACAATTCATCCAAGAAAAATAATGCTTGTCCATAAAAATTCTGAATTTCTTTCAAGAAACAAGAATTTATTATTAGGGGTAGGACAGATTCATATTGCAGGTCAATATGAATCCCTAACTACAGGTTTGGCAAAACAACCATAAAAAAAAATTTATTATTGAAAATTATAAAGAGCATTATAATAGTACCATCTACAGTAAAAACAGACACACATAATTAATTAAATAAAGTAAATGCATAAACATGAATTGACATATGGCAAAAGGCAAACTTAACAATAATTTTCTGACTAAGAGCACAATAATATATATGAAAATTGAACATAATTTCTAAAATATGCTGGGAAGTAAGACCTATGGATAAAGGTGATATTTCAAAAATCTACTTAAGGTTATGATAAGATGATTATTTATTCCAAAACAAGTCCATCAAATTATAGAAGAATGAATTGATTACATTAAAGCAGAAAGGGACAAATCTATACTTTAGCATCATATCTCTACAGAGCAAACACAAAGACCAATGTTCTATGTGCTACAGAACACTAGAAGCAAATGTGTAATAGTGTTTTACAAAAAGAGCTGCAAATCAAAACCACACTGAGATACCACCTAACTCCAGTCAGAATGGCAATTATCAATAACTCAAAAAATAACAGTTGCTGGAGAGGGTGTGGCAAAAAGGGAACACTTCTACACTGTTGGTGGGAGTGCAAACTAGTGTACCTCTGTGGAAAACAGTATGGCAATTCCTAAAAGCTCTAAATATTGACCGCCCATTTGATCCCGCAATCCCCCTACTGGGAATATACCCTGAAGAACTCCAATCACTCTATTAAAAAGATACCTGCACACGTATGTTTATCGCAGCATTGTTCACAATAGTAAGAACCTGGAAGCAACCATGCTGTCCATCAAAAGAGGACTGGATTAAAAAAATGTGGTACATATACACGATGGAATACTACGCAGCCATAAAAAAGAACAAAACCATGAATTTCACAGCAACCTGGATGGAACTAGAGTCTATAATGCTGAGTGATCTCTCACAGAAACAAAGATCTGAGTATCACATATTCTCACTCATACAGTGGACCTTGAACATCCAACGTAATACTATAAGAAAATGACTGACAGTGATGGGAAACTCTGGGGGTGGGAGGGGAAGGGAGATAGGATTAACGATAGTAAATATCTGTCTGGGGACGAGGAGACACCTCTTATCAACAAGGGTGCCTGAACGGAGCATATTTGTATACCTAAAAAGAAAAAGAAAAAAAAAAGTAAAAAAAAAAGACTTAGAAGTTGCCTTCAATCCTTTATCCATCAAAAGATGTCTGGTTTATTGTATACAGAACATTAAAACTTAAAAATTAATAAATATTGGCATGTTTTAATAAAAAAAGGACACAAACACACAAAGCAGGAAACAAGGTTTATTTAGTGTACTTTTGTTGGATTTTTAAAATAAAAAGCATGTATTTATTTTCTAATAGGAAAGGATTATATTATTTTTACAACTGAACACTTGAACCTCAATAACAGAGTATTAGGGAGAATTTAAATGTTTTACTTGCATTCAGTAGTAGAGGTATATAGCTTTCTTTGATGATGACTACACCTTCAACAAAATAGCCTAATAGCTCTATCCTTTCTATTTATTCTCTGTAGCAAAGGCCTGCATTTACTATATCAGTTCTGTTCAAATAATGAAAATGCCATTTTGTGTGAACTTTTCACTAATCTCCTTTTTTAGGAGGACAGTCAGTAGTCTCTCATCCTCTGTCCAAGCATTCCATGAAATTTGATCATGGCAAGAGAATAAAACATCAATTCACATCTTTGATGCCCAACATTTGCTAACAAAACAACTACACTTATTTCTGTTTCAACCTATTATATTTTCCAAATCTATTTCAGTAAATGGCTATCAGGATACTAACATGATACATGGATACATGAATAGATAAAATACTTGATCTCCTTCTCCACTGAATATGGTGGGAAAATGCTGTGTACTAATTTAATAACTTAAGGCAACTGATAGAATGAACTTGAAATGTTATTCAACATATAGATGTCTGAGACTTAGCAATGAAGGTTCCAAACTTCATTGAGAAATGGCAAAAACAAAACAAAACAAAACCCCCAAAAATGAAATGACAATCACTTAAAGAAGTGACACAAAGGGGGTCTTTGTATAAATGATCCCTAAATGATAAGCAAGAGCTAGAATTTGAATTGTGTCCATGATCATTCTTAAGTAAATCTATACCTAAGTAATAAATTCTGTACTAATTGAGATAAGTGCATCATTTATTTGAAGCCAAAGTCTATCTATAACACTTAGCCTTAAATAAATAAATACTAAGCAGTACAAATCATCAGAATAAAACACAGTAAAATCTTGATTTTTATAGTTCTAATACATTAATTTAGAACGATGTGATCAGTTTATTCTTTCTAAAAGTACCAGTAAGACGAATAATAAAAGATTAGAATTATTTCTATCCTTCTTTGAGATAAGCACAAGCATATTTTCTTAGGTCTCTATAAGTAGAGGAACTTGACTCTACAGTAAATATAGCTTTTAACTGTTCATAATTCTCACAGAAAAATTTTACTTAGGCGTCCTAGATAAAAAGCTTGGTGTAGAATACAATCTTTCAATCACATATGCTATAAATAGTAATGTGAACAAATAATTATACTTTAAAATAATTCTACTAACATTACTTTAAAATAACATAATAGCACATTTACAGTGCTTTTTCTCTTTGGAACCAATGAGAGATTTTGGCACCAAAAATATATATACTGAATTGTTAAATCACCCTCTAATTTTTCCATACATTGCTGCAATTATCAGAGTTAGATACATAACCAAACAGATAAAAGATTGTCTCTTGTACTACATAAAACTATCTCATATTATTACATTTTCTCAAGAAAAAGCCACAATTCACTTTCACATTCAACCTAACTCATCTTTTTGCTGGCTAAAGTAACTGTAATAGCCAATGTAAAATAGAAAGATGCCTGTTAATATAATCTAGCTAAAAACTTAACACAAAAAAGAGATTCATTTTAATTCAATAGGATAAAGTTAGTCATAAGGGCAGGATAATTAATGTATCCTATTTATTACTGAAGCACAAAAAACGATCAGTCTTGGAAAATAACAGAACTTACTTTTCTGATATCATCTAAAGTATTAATCTCCGGAGACAAACCACCGTGTACACACAGGAACTGCTGGTTCATCAGGGCAGCCAGGGGAAGGCAGTCAAAGGCATCCATACAGGCGTCATATACGCGTTCTGAATACTTTATTTTACCTTTTAAAATGTGATAATAAACATATTTACTCTCATGATTTATAGCTGGAATCATTTCACTGAAATAGTTTTGGTTTTTTATTTTTTTGATAGCACCATATTATTAGCAAAATTGCAAAACTCCATAAATAATTAAACACAACTTTTTAAGACTTACATATTAACATGTTTATCTAGTGATTTTTGTTTCTGTCATTTTTTCATATTTTACAATTTTTCATAACATTTTGTATAGCAAAGAAGAAAACTTTTATATACATTCTGGCTATTTATCTGTAAATGTGTCATAAAAATATATACACGGACATCTGAAAGAATAACAGAAAAATGGTCATAAAGCTGATTGATATTCCTGAATGATTTTATAGCAAAGTAGATGGTAAGAAACTTTCTATGGTTGTTTTTATCTCATTATACATTACTCTTCCCTTGACTTATATCTAACATTTTGAGAGAAGTCTTTATGCTCCATTGAATATAGGACTAACTGAAAGAGAAAAATACTGTTATGTGTAGTGTGATTCCCTGGTTTTTAATTTATCTAGGGTTATATATGAAACAAAAACTTAAGGCTTTATATACCTTCATAAGTTTTAGTGGATAATGGGGAAAATTGAGAGAAAGAAAATAAAACTTAAAAGGAGTACTCCACACTCCTAGCATCTATGTCTAAATGAAAAAGTTATCTTCAGTTTTACAAAATGCACTAGAGGTACATCTAATGTTTCCAAAAATAGAGGCACAGTGGTTCAATTTGCCCTCCTTTTGCTTTTCTGGAGTGATGTTAGATTAAAAAGTAGAATTATTGTTCTAAACAGTAGTATCCCCAAATCATTTGTTTCTTAGAAAAAATTATCAAATCTTAATTCATATTCTTAGATCATTTTATAGAGAAGTTATAATTTAAAAAGAAATTTTGAATTCTCATGTGTCCACGCTCAGAAAAAATGTATGGAATGACATGAAATAGTGTCACTTTCAGTTTCTGGCTTTTAGCCAATATATCATATTGTAATGTATGTATCTATTGCAATTACTATTTAGTACATATTGTGTTAAAGAAGAAACCTGAAGTATACTTACATTCTTGTTTAAATGTGAAATACTCTGTTAGATGTCTACATTCATGATTTCCACGAAGTAAAAACAGTGTTTTGGGGTATAGAATTTTCAAGGCCCACAAATACAGCACACACTGAGAAAAATAAAAATAAAAATTACAAAAATAAATATTTTTTCCTTTACACTTAGCATTCCATTATTCACGTATCACAAATACATGACTCAAATGTGTTATGACCAAAAGTTCCCAAAAGGATGGGCCTTAATAGGGAGGATACTGACAATCAAACACAAAACATTACCTTGGTACAAAGCCAAGGTTCATCAACACCTAAAATATATACATGCTGAAGATCATATACCATAAGAAAACAATGGATTGAATATGGTCAATAAAAGGAAAATTATGTGGCCTGGGGGGAGTGAGAGAGAAGAAATATGTAAAGAGGAAGAAGCTTAAATAAAAATATACTAGTAAAAATACATACTGATGTGAAAGTATGAGAGAAAATACTGGTATAAGTAGTGAGATTCCCTGACCTTCAATTTATATCTATCCATCTGTCTATCCATCTTCTATCTATCTATCTATCTATCTATCTATCTATCTATCTATCTATCTCAAAAACTAAAGGCTTTAATTTCAAAGACACCAAAATAAAAGACAAGATGATGAGGGTACAGAAGAAGGGAGACAAAGAGAAACTGATAAAAAACTAATAGAAGATAGAGACAGTCCAAGTTAGTCCGAGTTTGTTAGTGTTGTTCTTCCAATTTTGTCTTGCTTTTTCTTTCCTAGTCTTCCATTTATACTGCCTGTTTTTTTATTTTTTATTTTTGAGTTGAAGTCTCACTCCATTGGCCAGGCTGGAATGCAGGGGCACACTTACACCCACCCCAGCGTCGACCTGCTGGACTTTTAGTGATCCTTCTGCCTCAGTCTTCCAAGTAGCTGGAACTACAGGGGCATGCTACCACGCTCGACTAATTTTTTATTTATTGTAGAGACGAGGTCTCACCAAGTTGCCTAGGCTGGTCTTGAACCCAAGGGCTCAGGTAATCCATTAGCCTAGGCCTCCCAAAGTGCTGGGATTATAGGCTGAGCCACCAAGTCTGGCCTATATTACCTGCTTTTAAAAACAAAATTAGCTTTATAAAATAACTAGCTTTATTTTACTTTTTATTTGTTAATTATAATATACTAATATCTAGGGAGTACATTTCATATACCTTAAAACTCTCAAATTAGTTACTTGGGCATTGCAGTCTATGTAAAATGATGGTCAATTATACACTCACCAGATAGGGAATAAATGTACATTGACACAGTCTTCCTGGAATGTATATTAAGACAACTGAAATATTTGGGTATTAACATCAATTTCAATATTTTCATCTGATATTCATTAAGAATTCACAGGGAAAAGAAAACTGCTTTGAAAAATAAGTCTGTTCTTTTATCCTCAAGAAGTATATGTTCTAAAAGTAAAGCTGAGAAGATACAGAAACCACAAAAATATTAAGACAAGTCTAATTCTAGTTATTAAAATCTGAAACAAAACCCCATAATATTTATACTTTGATAATCAGCTTTCCAATATATAGTAGTTATGTTGGAGAATGTTTATAAGGAAAAGTTACTGACAATTTATTTGTTGTGCTATCTATGAAGAATAATCATCTCTCTCATCTTATATGATAATTTATGAAATGTGTGAAAACTAATTATGTTTGAATATACAGCCTATGTTTTGAAGAAAACACTAATTATTAGAACGAGTGTGTATTATTGTATTGTATTGTATTGTATTCAAGCAAGTTATTGTTTCTAACTATGTAATTATGATTAAAGTAGACAAAACTAATAGGTTGGTATAAAATTATACATATGTTGCTTTATTTAATTTTCTAATGACCATTAGAAATTATACATATGTTGCTTTACTTAATTTTCTAGAGACCATTTTTTGATTATAATTATTAGCTAAAGTTCAGGTGACTAATATATTAATACTTTTGAAAAGTTAACCAAATGGCCTATACAAGTGATCCTTGAAGCATCATGATCTGTCGATATGGGTAAAGGTTCCTATTATCTTAGCAGGTAGTCTAGTGGCTTATGAGTCTCTGCTATGTACTGGGTTTTACAGCTGCACCTATGTGTTTTAATAAAAGGAGTCTGCATTACTCAAGCCTGTCTCCCATTTCAGAGGAGATATTTATAAATTAATGTCAATGAGAAGATTATTCCCAATTTAAAGTGCATAAGGCTATAATCTTAATCTAAAAGTTATATATATAATACATTATATATATTACATAGTTTTCAAATTGGTTGTCTTAGAATGTCTAATTTGGAATATAAACAGGTATGTAAAGTCCTTTAAAATATATATATTTACATGTTGAAATTACTATATTGAGTGTATTTTATTTATATGTTGGGAGAGAGAATACACACTTTAGTTGCACTGTAGCTAACTTTTAAAAAAGATTTTTTCTTTAAATAAAGTACAACATATTCAGTGAAGTGTACATATCTCAAATTACAGGCCTACCAATTGTTATACATGTATGTTCCCATGAAACCACTACACGGATCTGGTTACATTTCAACACCAAGAAGGCTCTCTTGTGCTTCCTCCCAGTCAATATTCTTTTGGTAAAGTAATAACAAATCTTACCTCTTTACAGTATGTTGGACTGTAACAATTTATTTTAAACCAAAGCTATCTCTCCAGTTAAAATTTAAACTACAACTAGTAGAGAAATCACATTCTGGAACCCACACTCTCTTTTTTTAACCTGTTAAAGACTGTTTTTATATTAGCATGTGGCTTTATCACCTCTAGTCTAATTACTGTAACTCTTTTATAACTGAAACCTTAAAGAATAATACAGAAATGCTGTATGCTAAATATTCCTAATGTATGTTTATACTTTCTAAATGATACAATACATACTTAATTTATCTTATTATTTAATGAATGTATAGGACTTGGTAAATGGTAGGAGATATAAAGCACCTAGTAGGAGCTCAGGAAATATCACCTCCTCTCCAGTACTTGAAAAAGATGAAAGGAAGGAAGGGAGGAAGACAAAACACCAAAAAAAGGAACAAAGGGAGAAGGGAGCTGTGGGGGGGGAGGAGTGAGTGGGGGGAGAAAGAGAAAAGAGGGGGAGAGGGAGGGGGCAAGAGGAGAGGGAGGGAGGAGGGGAGAGACAGAGAGAGACACAGATAGAGAGAGACAGAGTCAGAGAGACAGAGACAGAGAGAGAAAGAAAGAGAGAAAGAGAGAGAGAGAGAATGAATAACAATTCAATTTCAAATTTTTGGCTCAAAATAAGAATCCTTTTTTTACATTTTATTTACTTCTCCTCTGTGACAAGAATAACATATCATCCCAAACACTGAATAAAACCACAAATGCAGCCAATATGGAAGAAGTGGCATGGTAAATGAAAGGGCAAGGGTGGACTGGAGAGTGGAGGCCTGCCACCTTCACCCTCCATGGTGGGGGAAAAGCTGCCAAGCACAACAGGGTCTTGCTGGCAGCTATTTTGCCATCTAAAGTTCTAAAATTCTGGAGAGGAAGATACTCTGTAGCCGGGCTCGGTGGCTCAGCCTGTAATCCCGCGCCTTGGGAGGCTGCCTGACCTCGTGGGTTCGAGACCCGCTTGGGCAACTTGGTGAGACCTCATCTCTACAATAAATCAAAAAATTAGCCAGGTATGGTAGTGCGTGCCTGTAGTTCCTACTTGGAAGGCTGAGGCGGAAGGATCGCCGGAGCCCCAGCAGGTGGAGGCTGCGGTGGCCGGGAGCGGCCACTGCACTCCAGTCTGGGCAACAGAGTGAGACTCCAACTCAAAAAAAAAAAAAAAGATATTCTGTAAAATCACACCCTGATAATTAGTTTAAAAAAAGCAAAGTCTCTTTTCAAAAACAAATTTTCACAATCAATGAAATTACTGAAATAAAATTAATTATTTTTGTCTATGTGATATCAGATGGCTAATTTGAATGAAATTCTCACTGACTTAAGTGGTTAAGGTATAAACAAAGGGCCTTATCACACTGGCCTTTTTTACTTGGTAAGATGTAAATTAGTTACACTAATCACTTCAACTGAATCCCTACTGTCTTTCCATTCTTACTCTTAATTAAACAAATATTTACACTTAAAAGTTAGTTTGCTACTCAAATGAAAGATGATAGAGCATACTCTATTGTTTTATTCATTTTTTTCACAGACATAGCTTTCTCCTATTTAATTTTCTTCTATCTTTCCCAATGAAGCAGCACTAAGAATATGTTTTAAAATTAGTTGAATTGGTTTGTTGATAATAACTGTGTAATGATTTACTTTGTAATTTATGCTATTTAATGATAAGAATTCTTGAAAAATTGTACAGAGAAAGATGGCTGTGGAAGGGGAGACAAGGAAGTAAAAAAGAAAACATACAGATTTAGCTATATAACAATCCGCTCTCTAACATAACTATCTGTGCTGTGAAACATTCCAATCAAAAGTTCTGCTTCTCAATCATTGGACAATTAAGTGAAGGATATACATTAGTTGGCAAAAGATCCAAACTCCTGAAATGTCAAATGTAGCTCCTCCAAGACATCATTTGCTGATCTGACAAGCATGCAGAGAGGCAGTGAGAGAAAAGACAACTGGCCACAGGGAAAACAGCCAGACAATTTCTTCCTCAAGTCTATGACATTACTCTGTCACCTAACATTGTTTGCTGTGCTGCTTCCTTGATATTTTCAGGCCGAAGATGGAACACTGCATGACTTGCTGTGGTCCATTCTGGTCTATGAATTCACAGATAATAAATACAACTACTCTTCACGCTTAAACGTGCTTGAGACTTGGGTTGAGACCTGCATGTGAGTGGCAGAAGGAGTCACCTAATTGCTAAGTTCAAGAATGGCTAGACAGGAGTTTGAGGAAGTGAATAGAAGGAAACAGCTGTGTGTGCCTCTGTTTGCAATTCTGAGTTTTCCCTCCTGTTCTCAGAAAACACACACACACAGACACACACACACACACACACACACACACACACACACACACACACACACACTCAGCTGTGGGCCTATATATACACATATGCTTGATCAAAGAGATAAGGTAGCATAATGCAATGATCGAAAAGAACAGTATTTGGTGTAAGATATTTAATACTCAAAACAAAATTACCTTTTTCATCACTACTCAAAAGCTTGCTTGTCTTATTTGGGTTAACTGTGGGAAATGATTTCTAATCTTGGCAAAAGGAGAAGACAGGGGTGGGAGTGGGGGAAGAGTACAGAAAATGAGCTCTACGTACTGCCCAGAGCACATTACTTAGTGCCTGTAAATATACCCAGCAAAGCCTGTTTGAAATTTGAATCTATTCTTTAAAGCTGATTTGGTAAAAATTAAATTGAAGTGCTCCTTTTCGCCCAGAGGATAGTCAAAGGAGAATACTTGTAGTGGAACCCTGAATTATTGAAAGGAATCAAGAACCTTTTGAAGCCTCTTAGGATAATGCACACCGGAAAACTGAACACTTATTCTAGGATTTTTCTGAAACCAACAGTATTGTACCCACAGAGGACATTTTATATTTAATGCTTTGATCTTCAGATTATATAGTTGGCAAGAGGGCTATGTATACCTGTTTACATATGCATGAGTAAATGTAACAGTGTTTACCAATTTCTGCATTATTGATGTGTGCATTTTCTGTAGTACTCTGTGGTACGTCTATTGAATATGCTATGGTCAAGTCCTGGGGTAATGGAAAGAGCACAGGCTTTGAACTTCAGCACTGCCATTTACTACACGTGACACTTTCTGAGACTCAGCTTCTGACACCCACAAAGGATGCACATTTACATGTTCCTTCCAGAGTTGTGAGGAATAATGAGATCATTCAAGCCACACAAACAATAGTACTTAAAACATGCTAACAATGTCAGCTTCCTTAATCACAATAAAAATCCCCAAAGCGTTCTCAGTAAGTACATTTCATATAAATATCTGTTCTATTTTAAATATGAGAATGATATCACTGAGCCATTCCAAAGTACCACAAAAGTCACAGTCTAATCAAAATGGAATATTTCACATATAGGACATTTTGTCATTCTTGTATGTTTGTGCCAAGTCCCTGGGGCTATATGCTCAGATACTTGGAGATTAATTAAAAAGGTGTTTTTGAAGATGGAGCCTCTGATACATGCATCTTAGAACTTTTAATGTCCTATGATACCTATGTTTGATATGTCACCAAGATTAAATTTTGATTCTTTGATCCTTTGCTTGAATTTCAAAAGAAGCATACTACACAAAATATAGCAATTTTCCAGGTCAAATATCTAGATTAATTGAAGACTTAAAAAAAAAAAAAAAAAAACAAACTCTGCTAAGGAACAAATAAATGATGACTGCTTCTCAACTCCCTTACTTAAAAAAACAATAAAAAAGCACTAATTAGGCTGAGTGTGTGGTTCACACCTATAATCCCAGCACTTAGGAAGGCAGAGGTAGGAGTTCCAGACCAGCCTGGGGAACACAGTGAGACCTCATCTTTACCAAAAAAAATTGTTGAAATTAGCTGGGTGTGGTGGCATGGACCTGTAGTTCCAACTACTCAGGAAGCTGAGGCAGAAGGATCACCTGAGCCCAGGAGGTCGAGGCTGCGATGAACCCTCCAGCGGGGGTGTCAGAGTGAGAGGCTAACTCAATAAATAAATGAGCAAACAAATATACACACAAATAAATAAATATTAAAAATAAAAAGCTCTAGCAAAAGTTTAAGAAATTTTAAGTGGTTTGAGGCCAGAGACACATAAGCCTGCATTCTTTAAGTTAAAAAAAAAAACAGAGTTGGCAGGACAAAGAAGGAAAATTCCTGTCCTGCCAACTGTTACTAAGGGAACATATTACTTAGTGCTTTATCTTTAATACCAAATTAATAAAAAAGTGTTATGGCCTTTTATTACATTTAAAAAGATATAAAATACACTGTTAAAAACCAGAAATGTTACAATGTCAGAAAATGTTTACAACATAGCATGCCATCATTTGGCTGATAAAATCCCAAAAGAGACCGGGCGTAGTGGCACAAGCCTGTAATCCCAGCACTGTGGGAGGCTGAGGTGAAGGGACTGCCCAAGCTCACAGTTTCAAGAACAGCCTGGGCAACTTGGCGAGACATCATCTCTACAATAAATCAAAAAATTAGCTGGGCTCGGTAGTGCACAACTGTAGTTCCGGTTACTTGGAAGGTTGAGATGGAAGGATCACCTGGGCCCAGCAGGTCGACACTGAGGTGGCTGTAAGCATGCCACTGCATTCCAGCATGGGCAACGCAGTGAGACTACAACTCAAAAAAAGTAAAAAATTAAAAATTAAAAAATAAAAACCCCAAAGGATGGATAGTCTCAGCATTTCCTCACGTGAAAAACAAGATTCAAGGAAAGTAGAACACATTATTTCAAATTCATCCTTGAAATTTTTTTAGAAGTACCATAAATATTAAATGAATAAGATGAACTTAAGAGTACTAAAATATTTTTTTAAATATCTACTTAGATTCTACATAACCCTAATTCAAGAAGAATAACAGAAACTCTTGACCTCTCACACTGTTTGTTGCCTACCAGTCTTTTTCAAACCTGACTACATACGAATCATTATAGTGACTAATTCTGGTCCCTGGGATACAAGTTAAAGCAACTGTGCCACTTCCGGAAAACATCCTTAAACAGGAGGACATACCCTTTTCCTTCTTCCTCTCCTTCTTGCTGAATATAAGGTTTGAAGCTGGTATAACCATCTTGGGTCATGAGGTTGCCTTTGGAATGAGGCCATGAACATCAAAGCAACAAAGTAGAAGGAATCTGGGCCCTGGCACCATGCTGGGCTGCACCAGCCCTGATCTGCCTGTCTATTGGCTTTTACAGAGGGAAAAACAAATGTCTGTCTTGTCCAAACCACCACTATGGATGTTTGTTTTATTACTCCTACAGATGCCATTCCTAATGTGATACAAAGTCTTACAAAATTTTTACTCAGTTGCCCTTCCATATCAGTTAAGCTGGTCATATTAGCCCAAGAACAAAAACAAAGTTCGTGAAGTTCATTAATTCTTTCCTCTATACTTTTGTTAACTTCACTTTCCCTCCCAGCAAATCTTATTTGTTCTTTGACTCAGTCTTCCCCAACCACGTGGTATTCTCAATATTCTCTTACTTTTGTCTATTCCAATTCCACTTTTCTCTATTCCACGTATTTTTTGTATCTTATCACAAGATTTTAATAATTCATTTGAATAACTGAACCCTGCATGACCACCTATTCTAGGCTTCTGATTCTATGTAGATTTTTATGGATGTACACTCTAACATAGATCTAAGTTTCTAGAGAATAAGGATGTATATTACATTTCTTTTACCTTTTTCACAGTCATGATCATAGTTCATATATATTTTATGTGCTTGACAATATTTGTTTACTAATGGAGGAAACATCACCAAACATTTATACAACATCATTGCCTCTCCTTCCCTCATCATTACCATGAATAATTAAGAAATTTGTAATCCTTAATTGTATAAAAAATTAACAGTAATATGTATATGTTTATACATATTTATATTCATATATTCAGGTCATTAAATAACTAAAAAATAAAATTGATATTATGGTTTTAAAAACAAAAGCTGTTTAAAGGTGACATGTTTTCAACATTAAGTGTTCCTTTAGTAAATAAAATATAATAAAATTAGAAATCAAATAATGCTTTTATATGATTATTACAAATATGATGTTGGCATGAGACTTCTATAATGTTGATTTCTCTCTAAGAATAAGCATTTTCTGTCTGGGCACAGTGGCTCACACCTGTAATCCTAGCACTTTGGGAGGTAAAGGTGAGAGGACTGCCTGAGCACCAGGGTTTGAGACCAGTCTGGGCAACTTGGCGGGACCTCGTCTCTACAATAAATAAAAAAATTAGCCAGGCACGGTGGTACGTCCCTGTAGTTCCAGCTACATGGAAAGGCTGAGAGAAAAGGATCGCCTGAGCCAAGCAGGCCAAGGCTGTGGTGGCCATGAGTGTGCCACTGTACTCCAGTTTGGGCAACAAAGTGAGATTCCAATTCAAAATAATAATAATAATAATAATAATAATAATAATAATAGTTTTCCTTTCTAAAGCTCTATTTTGAAAGCGTGTTTAATGTCAGCTACTATACATGAGCTCTGATTCTTTAAAACTTATTTCAGTACATATTTATTGATACATCATGTTAGGCACCAAGAAGAACAAAACATAGGAATAAAACAAGGCCCTTGCCTTTATTTTGAATATAATTCTACTTACCTAAAGCAGATGCAGATGGGAGGCTGAGGAAGAACCTCCACTCAAAGGTTATCTGTTTTGTTTTAATTAATGAGTTTGACAAATTACCCTAGTTAGATGACAGGTGCCAAAAAAGACAAAATACAGCAGCTGTAAGTGTACTCACACATACACACACAAACACAAACAAAAACACAGACACACATGCACTTTGATATCCATTTACAAAGGTAACTTAATTGTCTCACAATTATAAACATGCAAACACATTCCTGCTTATTTTATCAATTTTGATTAGTTCCTTCAATTGGAAATAGAATATAACTTATACAAATTTGCAAATATATAAAGTGCACAGAAGGCAAAATTTTACAAAAATTGGAAATCAACTGAAATAGAATATGTAACATCCTATTAAGTGTACTAAATTTCACTGTTATGAATTTTATTAAGGCAATAACATTCATTTATCTTATTTTACTGAGATGTTGTTGACCCATACAAAACTGAGCAGTTAAGAAGAAATGATGTGGACTTACTTCAATACTGAAGTACCCTCTGTCAACATAGTCCCCTAAGAAGAGGTAGCGAGTGTTGGCAGGAGATCCCCCCACTTCAAAGAGCTTCATCAAGTCAAAGAATTGTCCATGGATGTCCCCACAAACTGAAAGAAACAAATAAAATTCATTTTATTGTCCCATTATATTATAACTCTGAATTAGATAAGATTACAAAATTTTGAAGCCAGAATTAACTTTGAGTTCATTCTGGCCAGTGCATTATTTTGTAGAACAGGAAAGTGACACAAAAAACCTAAGTCCTCTGCCCAAAATTCCTAAGTTAATTAGTGGCAAATTTGGCTACAGCATCCAGGTCTACTAATATACAAATTAACTAGAAAATAGAGGACAACAATAGCAATAATTGATATTGTGTAAATAAAAATTCTGCATGAAACACTGTACTAAGATACGTATATACATGTTCTAATGTAACCCTAACAATGCCATGAGATAGGCTTTCATTTTGCAGGTACAATATGATGCCAAGAAAGAGTCAGGAATTTAGCCCCCAAATGAGGTCTGAAAACATAGCCACTAGATATTATCGGCTTCTAGTATAAAAAGAAATGTTGATATATATTTTGATCAATCTAAAATGTCATCAATTGTAAAGCACATCACTATTTTATGTACTACTAAGAAAAAAATTCCAATTAAATGCAAATTATAAAAGTGCTTTTATAAACTGCATTCTAATATCAGATGTTAGGAGAAAAAACTGTGAATAATAAAAACTGTATAACACAGTACAAAAAAAATCACTGGCAAAGGATATTTCTTAATATTCTCACCTTCTCTTTTAAACCAAATTTCTTGGAAGAGCTATTCAGTTTCTTTTTAAAAGCTATTTATTCAGGACTTATTATTTCACTTACTACTTTTAAGAGCCCTAAGAAATAAATAGTATTATCTCTATTATACATATAAGAAAATAATATAGTTTAGAGAGGTTAAGTGCCCTGGCAAGTCCACTGTTAAAGATGGATGACTCAGGGTTTAATTTCATATTTGCCTGATCCAAAGCTTTTCTTGCCAACTATCACATTATGATATCTTTGATATTTTATCTATATATATATTTAATATTTTAAAATATCTTTATGTTTGAGTTTCTGCAACACTAAGTGGTGCACAGAATGAATGTACTAACAGAAAAGAAATCAGTAAGCCAAAGCAGTGTATCTTAACACATTATATGTTACAATTACAAGCAAGTTATTGAAATATTTTAAAGTACATTCCTTCACTTGATAAAAGTTCACAGAAACATGAATGAATCAAAGGCATTCATTAACGAAATAACTGTAACAAGAATGAATGACTTAAAAAATGTTATATACTGTTAATTTCTATCTTTATCACCAAAGACCAGCAACTATTAAGGACTCAAAACTCTATAAATTTAAACAGATACAGATGGATTCTTTTTTTGGAAATCTTAAAAACTACAAAAATGGTTGTAAATAACAAGGATCTTTAACCGCTAATGCAGCCATTTTGTGGATTGCAATCTTATAGCTTCTTCCCTCTCTTAAGCAACAGGCACCCTGTAGACATCTCAGAACCTTATTCTTCCATTTTTTGAAATAATGTCACATTGTTAGAACTGTTTATAAATTGTTTATTTAATCCTAGGAGTTGAGTAAATGAGCCCTTAACCTGAACTACAGTAGTAAGGAATTGGGTTTGTGAGATGCACATCATATACTTTCTTGTCATGATATGTAATATTTTAACCAAGGGGAAAGAAGGAACAATCAGTGTTGTGGTTCAACTATTACCAGGCATAGATGCCAGGGTCCACTCTGGAGGAGACTTTCATGGCTACATTTGGAGCTGCCAAAACTGACATAAATAACAAAATAATTCTTAAAACTTTTATATGTTTTTATATATGTATATATGTAATATATAACCAAATGAGAGAACAAAATGTTTTTATATATGTATATATGTAATATATAACAAAATTTTAAGAAAATACTTAAAAAATTGAATTAGCCACACCTTCTATTACCAACATTTTTAAAGGTAAAGATAAAACCTATTTGCTAACAAGTCATAAAATAACTTTTTTTTTTTTTTTTGAGTTGGGAGTCTCACTCTGTCACTGAGACTGGAGTGCAGTGGCCGCTTCCGGCCACCGCAGCCTCGACCTGCTGGGCTCCGGCAATCCTTCCGCCTCAGCCTTCCAAGTAGCCGGAATTACAGGCATGCGCTACCACGCCCGGCTGATTTTTTTTTTTATTTATTGTAGAGATGAGGTCTCGCTGCCCAGGTGGGTCTCGAACCCACGGGCTCAGGCAATCCACTCACCTCAGCCTCCCACAGGCGCGGGATTACAGGCTGAGACACCGAGTCCAGCTTAAAATAACTATTTTTAACTGATCTGATTTGCCCTTTCTAATCACAGTTGGTATAGAATAATTTTCACAAGCACCAGTTTCTCTCAAGTTGTAGGAATCTTCATGTCTGCCTTATGTACATTGCAAATCAAATACTACAAAACAGAAAAGATTAGGAAAACGCATCTTTATATGTCCTCCCATTAAGTTTAGAAGTTAAAGGAAGAAACGTCAAGGAAAGAAAGTATAAAGCAAGATCTTCTTACAATGAATTTTATACTTTATATATTCAATGTAAATGGGTATGACCTTTGCTACTGGCCCTCTCTATCTTGTGGATCCCTATCAGAGGGACAAGGGTCAAATATGAGGTAAAGCTAAGGGAAAACAGGAAACCAGGTTACGAAGGGATAAGACTCAGGCTTCAAACATTACCCGGAATTTTTATTCTAGCAGCAAATTTAATAATATTTTGGGCTGTTATAAAAACATCCCCAGGACAGAATGGTTGTATCAAAGCCATTAGAGGCAATGTGGCAGAGCATTTAATGGCCCAGTATCTAGACCCACACCACTTGTTGTACAAGTGGCCTTGGACAAGTTACCCAACTTCTCTGAGCCTCAGTGTATCTATCTATAAAATGAAGTGATATTGGTACTTATTTTACTGGGCTATTGTGACAATTAAATATGTTAATATCATAAGGGGCTTAGAAGAGTTCCTAGAAACTGTTAAAAACTTGATAAATGTTATATCAAGTGGCATTTCAAAATGACTGTACCTACAATGTCAAGATCCCAGAAAGAACAAGATTTTGGTGCCTGGAGTCAGAGATGTAAGGAGTAAATGGCATTCCAGAAACATTCTAAATTATCTTTCTTCACATTCCTCTTTCCTTCTGTCCTCTCTTGCCTTTTTTACCCTTGTGTTTCAATTTCTGTCCATGGCTAAAAATTAAAGGATAACTGCTTTTTACTTCTCCATGTCCATGACATAAATACCAAGACATTAATTCAGATTGCAGACTGCATATTATAAGAATTAAGCATTTTCAATAACTAACATACAACTGTAGCATAATCTGGCAGGTAGAATTTTTAAAAATTGAACAAATAGGCTCTAGACAATGCAAACATTATGAGGAGTTTTCTGTTGTTGCTGCTGGTGTATAGAAGTGAATAAAGTGGCATATATAATAAAAGTGACATTATTGTGAATGTCATTTTATAAAAGCAGAGAATTAATCTCTCCTTTTTGGCCTATAATGACTTCGTGATAAGAGATAATCTCAGTGATTTATAAGACCACTGTAATAATTAGATTTTTGCTTGATGATATAAAACAGCAAAGAGCAAATGCTATAAACTCAGGATGGAAAACAAAATACCCTGAAATCCAGTTATTCATATGATCATCACATTATCACTGACTTTACCTTTTACCAGAGAATTCAAAACTGTGCTTTTACAGTAAGGATCACTTACATAATGTTCATCAAAACATTTTTTACTGTTTTACAGTAACATATATTACTGTTAAAAACATTCAAAGCCCAACCAAAGAAAACAGTAACTCAGATAAAACACATCTGAACAATGGTAGTATCAGGACATTTAAGAATCTACAAGATCAATTTCACACAAAGCATTTAGCTAGTCACTGTCTCACTCCTTGCTGGTTCACTAGATGCCAGCCTTCTATACATCAAATAAGTCAAGTTTATTTCCTCCTTACATTTTCACAGGCTGCCTCTGTTTCATTCATTAGATCTCAAATACACATCATAAGCTCAAAAAGGTCTTTCTTGACCATCCTATATAAAGGAGCTACCTCTCTCCACAATCGTCCTTCATCCCAATAGCTCTACTGTCCTCACTGTACTTACTAGTATCAGGAATCATCTAGTTCAGCGATCTCCAACCCCCAGGCTATAGGCTGTTACTGGTCCATAGCATATTAAGAATGGGACTGCACAGCAGGAGATGAGCAGTGGACAAGAGAATGAAACTTCATCTGTATATACAGTCACTCCTCATTGCTCTTATTACCACTTGAGCTCTGCTTCCTGTCAGATCAGCAATGGCATTAGATTCTCATAGGAGTGTGAACCCTATTGTGAACTGTGTGTACAAGGGATCTAGGTTGTATATTCCTAATGAGAATCTAATGCCTGATAATCTGAGGTGGAGCTACGGTAGTGATGCTAGCATTAGGGAACGGCTGCAAATACCCTCTCCAGTCCCCTTTCTGTGGAAAAATTGTCTTTCACGAAACTGGTCCCTGAAGTCAAAAAGGTTGGGATCACTGATCTAGTTGATTTATTTGCACGTTTATTTCTTCCTAATTCTTCCCACTAAAATATAACCTCTGCTTTGGGTAACTTGCCAGTCTTATTCACGGTATGTGGTGCTTAAGACAGTGTGTGCCGCCCATTAGTTACACAAGAAACATGCTGAGTTAATATTCTTCCTTTTGGCCTATCCCATGCTTAATTTGGAAATCCATTAACTAAGAAGTCAGAGATTTTTGACGTGCCCTTGAGACCAACAGAGAATGATACCAAGTTTCTTACAGAGTGGGCTCTAGTGGAGGGCAAAGGCCTTCTATCTGAGATTGTACTTGTTCTTGTTTAAACTTTTAAGCCATAGGTTTAAAAAATAGTGTGTGGCAAGACTGAGGTAGAATGTGCATTTTATGGTGATTTCTTCACCTGGTTCTATGTGAGAACCACTTAGGATGCTTTAAAACTACAGATTTCTGGGTATTAGATCAGAATCTCCAGACATGCAGATTTATTAACAAGTTCTTGAGTGATTCTTATTTGGTATACTAAACAGACTTTTGAGCCTCTGTCTTAGCACACACAGCCTTCATTTGGCATGCTTTGTGGTTCCCCATCACAGGGGTTACATATAGAAGAGAGACACATTTGACAGGCAACCTGTTTCAACGCTCATTTCAGGCTGGTGTGAGATTAGGATTTTATTATTATGCGAAAGTCATAATGAAATGATTATTTAATGGAGTCTAGGGGAAAGAAATGAACCAAAGAAGAAAAGCAACAAATTTCTTTGGGCATTTGATTGTGGCTAGTGCTCATCAGGACTTGTGTATTTTAGCTGTAAGATAAGGGATTTATCCTAAAGTCCAGATATTCAGGAACATTCACTATTTTGATATCAAATTTTAGGAAGAAAGTGACCACCATACTGAGGAATCCAAGAGGTACCAAAAAGGATGTAGGGTGGGGCCGTGGTATTACAAAAAGGAAAGGCTACCTGGCTATATTTTTCACTTATTTTTACTATTGTGCTCTCTCCTCCATCTTTTTGGGTACTCAAGACACTCATCTCCCAAGAGCAGTAAAATGTCAATGCCAGCTGTTGAAGCAAGCTGTCTGCTTGGTTGCTCAGGGTCCTCAATTCCCAAGGAGGATAGGTCTTTTTATCTTTCACTTTACTTGGTCTTGATAGCACTTCTTGAACAACCTGGCTTTGATAAATTCTAGTATACCTTTACGGCAAGCTTACACTTTACCAACATACTCCTGCTTCCCACATTGCTCTTTCTTCTCATTATTTGCTTCTTATTCCCATGAGAATGCTGGTGGGCAGGGCACCCAACTATCCTGCTGAAGTTCAGCACTGATAGATTTATTATGTTGAAAAGCATTAAAAACATAAAAGGCACAATACAAATAATAAAAACACTCCTACATGCTCTATGGACACATCCACCCATCTGGTTGAATACTCCAAAAATTACACTATGTCTTCAACAGACTTATTAACAGAACTGTGTATATTTATGTCAGAAATTTGGAGTGTTATGGCATTTATTATAATTAACACATAAAGACTGAAATAAAACATAAGATTCTTCTATGGTCCATTATTGCTCATTCCCATTATCAACCTGATATGCCACAACATGATGGTTATTTTCCCTGTGGGAAGTAAACCTCCATTCGTTTTTGTACTGGAGAGGTATACTCAGCAGTTGAGCCTATTTGGGGAGAAAGAGGCAATGCTGTCATTGTCTTCTTGGTGTTTTAGAAGTCAAGTGCTTTTAATTATTGACTCACTTATTTTTCTATGAATACCTTTTAACTGCTCCAAAATACTGGCTTTTATCATCTTGGAAGGCTTGCATGAAACAGAATGACTTCTTACACAAGTTTTTCCAGTTCATATTAAACTAACAGATTGCGATTTTTCCTTTAGAAAAGCCATTACTAAATCATTTAGCAATTTTCACTATTGGAGTTCTACACACCTTTCAGCTTCATTTACTTCAAACCAATATTTTTTCCATGGTAGCCACATTTTCCCAAGGCAATAAAATCCTTAATCTTAGGGAAATATATTTATGTCTAATTCTCAGCATGAGGGGATTAACCTACTAAATTTATTGATTTTGTTTTTTAATATCTACCAGAACTTTTTATGTTCCAAATCCATAATTTTGCAGATAAAGACTTTGGAAGTTTTGTCAGAGGTTAACCACAGTGGGCACTACAAGTATGTATCTGTTTCCTCCTGTTGATAACCTAGGTTTAAGTAGCCCTTAGTGGATGATAAATTCAAGTAAAAACTAGGCAGCTTGAATACATGTAGTTCGTTAGCAGAATGTGAAAATGTCTAAAAGCAGGCAATTACTAAGAGTGACACTGAAATTTTTTTACAGCATTTTCTTGCATCTAGCAATCCGTATCAATTGTTAAATAAGCTAAAAAAAAAAAAAAAACAGGTTCTAACACTAAGAGGTATACTTCAAAATTAGTAATATTTTTCTCATAGTTAATATATTTTAAACGTCAAACATATTAGGTACTTTATAAAAAACAAAATATAAATTCTTTACCTTGTCACTCTGGTTTGATAGTATAGAACAATAATGAAAAGCCAATAAATCAAATAGAAATTTGCTAAATGAAGAAATTTAAAGATTTTAAAAGAAAAAATAATGCTATATTTTATCAAATACAAAACAATAATGGCACCAGTGCAGATTAACAGCAATAACTTAAAACATAATTTCTTTATACTTATGGTGCTGTCTATGGTGATAAATTATCTGTTAGTCAACGACAAACATGCCAGGGCAATATTTTTAAAAGTGGAATACAGTACAGATTATAATAGATAATAAAAAAATTACAACATTCCAGTACTAACTAAATACTTCACCAATCCCCTAAATCTCAGTTTATAACTGCAATCAGATGGAAAGGAAATAGTCTGTGTTTTTAAAACTTTTTTACTGAAGGCCCAAGCATATACAATGTCAAAGTTAAGCCCACAATATACTATTCTAATCAATAGAAAAGTAACTTATTGAAACTTTTGTTTATGTTTTTATTCAAAAGATAACTGTTCTCTCCAGTGAGACTGTTGCAGTTTTCTTTTCCTTCATGCAACAAAACGATTTTGTTTACTGGAAGAACTTAATTTACTGAATAAGACTGCGTTTGCTCCATCTGTTTCCATGATTTTTCCATTCCAGCACCAACCCACATGACAATAAAGATGCCTAGTTATTAAGGTTTCACAGTAATATTATGGAATTAAATAAGTTCCAGTCATGACTGTGATGCCAACAAATAACAACAATAAATATGTATGTATAACACTTACGGCCTGATCATATGTGCCCAAGTTTGGTTACTCCTGGAAGCTATTACTGGTTATTTGATATGTGAGTTTGTTTACATTATGTAGTTCACTAAGCCCTTGTCATCCTCAATCAAGAGTATTGGGTGAATATTATGAGTTGATGTAACTTCAACCAAATACACACATCTGATCAGTACATAAAAGCTACCTTTAATAAATTAATAACTGTACTCTTCACTTTGAAAAATCTCCCTGAACTCCCTCCAGGACCCTGAAAGATGGGCTTTCATTATTGCCACTAGATCTGCAGGTGCTCAGCTACATCTTAGTGTTTCCACTTCGGGCATTCCAAGCCTAGATTTCTGAGGCTTTAAAACAAAAATATTTGATAACTGTGGTTATGGTATTCGTTCATTTCTAGCTTCTTGCTTTTTCCTAAATGTGTTATTTCACCTTGTGGAACAGGCAGGATAGTATAATGGTTAAGAACACAGACTATGATGCCAGACTGATTCAAAACTAAGCTCTACCACCCAAACAGTTGAGTGACCCTGGAGAATTAACCAATCTCTTTGTATCTGTTTCTTCATCTGTAAAAATAAACATCAAAATATCATCTCCCTCAAAAGATTATAGCTAAACCAGGATTATAAATTAAATTACAACTTAGTATCAATTAGGCACTTAGAACACACCTGGTACTTAATAAAGGTTTATTATTCTTCTACCTCTTCACTCAAATTTCCGGAGCATTTGCATCATAATTGTTCTTTGTTAGTTTTTTGGTTCATATGTGTATTCCTCCTGTTTGACCTCAGTCAGTAAGTTGTGGATTCTTTCTTAATTACTTTCTTATTTATTCTTCCTGAACTAGTTTTCACTATCTACAGAATGCATGGATTCTTCCAATATGCTTTTCCTAATTTCTCCCTTTGCATATTTACACCCTGTTCTTTTGTATAAACTTTGTTTAGGCATTTACCATCTTGCTCTGTAAATTACCACTTGTGTAACTGGTACAAGATATTTATTCTCTGTAAAAAGTGTTCCCTGTCTCATTTGTAAGGAGACTCATAATTGAACTTATTTTATAGGTTTAAAATAATAATAAAACTATAAGGAAGAAAAGAGCCTAGTACATAGTACGTACTAACAAAATGTAAAACAGTAGACACGGCAGTTATTCTAGAGATTGTCCACCTAAGAAGCATATTGAATGTTCTGCAAGATTTAGAATGATGAACTGAGTATCTGTAATGAATGTAGCCATTAGTAAAATACACAAGAAGTTGTCCTATTCTTTTCCACTTTTTATCCAAATGTATGCTGTTATATACTGAAAGTTATTAAGGAGGAAATCAAATAGAATAGATTTCATGCTCCACAACTTCTATTTTCTATGAGCAGAAATATCTCTAAATAACTTTAGTGGTATTGCCAATCTTTCAGAGTGGCAACACCATAATGTTTCCAGTTAGTCTCATTTTCTTCTGTGGCAATTATTAATTTGGCAGTTATAGGCTGGGAGATATTAAAAGAAGGGTCTTAGGTAAAATTGACTTTTAAGTGATGAGAATTCTACATCTACCAGTAAGTAAACAAAGCTAGTAAGTGTTGTTCTTAAATGACAATAGTTAAATACCTTAATAAAAGGATGAATTAAATTGATTATATGCTACAAATTCCCTCAGAATAAAAACATATAAGCTTACTTGCCATGTACAGCATATTTGGAAACTGAATGTTTTTTTTTTTTTTTTTTTTTTTTTTTTGAGTTGGAGTCTCACTCTATTGCCCAGACTGGAGTGCAGTGGCCGGCCACCGCAGCCTTGACCTGCTGGGCTCCGGCGATCCTTCCACCTCAGCCTTCCGAGTAGCCAGAATTATAGGCATGCGCTACCATGTCCGGTTGATTTTTTGATTTATTGTAGAGATGAAGTCTCACTGCCCAGGCGGGTCTCGAACCCGCGGGCTCAGGCAATCCACTCACCTCAGCCTCCCAAAGGCGCGGGATTACAGGCTGAGTCACCGAGCCTGGCAAAATTGAATTTTTAATTCTGCATTTACAAATCATTATAACAAAATACATGCAAGTTAATACATATTAAAACACATTCATTTACAAATTAATTATGAAAAAATTAGTTACGAGAAAGTATTATAGGAAAAATAATTCTGACAAGGACAATAAGCCCATTTATTGATTCTGACTAGATTTCTTTGAGTTGTCTTTTATTCCCTTATCTATCTTTCATTAAGCAGATATTCCAAAAATATTTATCCAGTTAAACATCAAAACAAATGAATAAAACACTGAAACATGAAATATTTCTTAAATGTTTTATATTTTTTAAATGAATTAATACCAAAGACTGATTACTTTTTACTTGTGCTAGATATACTGGGGCAATTAAGAAATGAAAAACATGGGCTCAGGAACTCTGCAGCATACTTACTATGTTGAACATATTTTTTTAAATGGTATTGAAAAGTAACTGTGGGGAGGGGGGTGGGAATCTATAGGGGCGGAGAGGAGACCTCATCAACAAGGAGTTACCTGCATAACAAACATTTGTACACCTAACCTTGAAATGTACCCCACATCTTTAAAATAAAAAAATTTTTTTTAAAAAGTATTAGTTTCCGGACATCAGCATATTTCTCTCCATATACTGAAACTTCTAAACACTGGGCTTATGGTTAAAAAAAAAAAAAAAAGTTTAAGCCTGAGGTTTCCCACTAACGTGTATATGCGCAAATTATTTCATTGCTAAAAATAATTGTTAAGCCGGGCTCGGTGGCTCAGCCTGTAATCCCGCGCCTTTGGGAGGCTGAGGTGAGTGGATTGCCTGAGCCCGCGGGTTCAAGACCCGCCTGGGCAGCAAGACCTCATCTCTACAATAAATCAAAAAATCAGCCTGGTATGGTAGCGCATGCCTGTAATTCCAGCTACTTGGAAGGCTGAGGCGGAAGGATCGCCGAAGCCCAGCAGGTCGAGGTGCGGTGGCCGGGAGCGGCCACTGCACTCCAGTTTGGGCGACCGAGTGAGACTCCAACTCAAAAAAAAAAAATAAATAAATAATAATAATTGTTAAATTACACATAATTTACATGTAGTAATGATGTTTTTATTTTGAAATTTCAAATTACATTAAGAAAAGAAACGAGACCTTTGTTTAGCCAAAAGTAGTATAAATTTAACAATTTGAAAACTTGCACTAGATTATCTCAAATTCCCATGAAATAATTAATGTTCATTCAATTGACTCTATTCTATAGTTTATTATATGCCACAGTGATCCAAATCATTCTTTTTGTTTATCTCTATAAAACAAATAGGTGTCACAGTTTCCTCAACTGACTTAAATCATAGCCTCCATAAAGTCATTATATATTTTGTGTATTTACATATGTGTTTGTCTCCAATTTAAGCATGAATGCTTGTTTCTTTAGCATACAAAAAGATCTAATAACACTGTGCAAAAATCATTTTGCCTAATATGTTATATGTGGCATATAAACTGAGTGATCATGGCAAATCAATGCAGGTGTTTGAAAAACATTAAATAGTTGCTATTATGAGAAACATAAATTGTGATTCGTTAGCAATTATAATTTCAAATTTAGTTTAATTTTTGTTGACTACAAATGTTGTATGTTGTTTATGTATTTGAATTGCTAAGAAAGACCAATCAGGATTGTCAATCAACTCATTTCCCTTCCTTTAGCAAAATATTAGAAATTGAAAAACATGTTCATAATATGTGTTTGATAGGTTACTAAATGGTTCTTTATTTGGAAAATGTCTGTTTTATACGACCACATTATTTCAAGTTGTACTGTCTTATAGATTTACTTAAATTTCCAGAATTTTTTGCAACTTCTATATTCATTGTTTAAAGTATTTTAAACAAAATTTATAGATGGTCTTAGTACACATAAGTCTTTAAAAATATGACATATCGGCCGGGCTCGGTGGCTCAGCCTGTAATCCCGCGCCTTTGGGAGGCTGAGGTGAGAGGATTGCCTGAGCCCGCGGGTTCGAGACCCGCCTAGGCAGCGAGACCTCATCTCTACAATAAATCAAAAAAAAAAAAAAAAAAAAAAAAAACAGCCAGGCATGGTAGCGCATGCCTGTAATTCCGGCTACTCAGAAGGCTGAGGCGGAAGGATCGCCGGAGTCCAGCAGGTCGAGGCTGCGGTGGCCGGAAGCGGCCACTGCACTCCAGACTGGGCGACAGAGTGAGACTCCAACTCAAAAAAAAAAAAAAAAAAAAAAAAAGACATATCTTATTAGTCATGTTACTAATCTGAAATACACTTTACAAAATAATACTTCATTTATTCTCTAAAGTTATTATATTTTATGCAGAGTTCAAATATCAGATCAGAAAAATTTTATGTAATCCTAAATAATAGCCAAGTACATAAACTAGAATATTTTATTCAGTTTTAACTAATAGTTAGTTATTAAGTACCTCCTATGCAATAGGTATTATGATAAGTTTAAAAATAGTCATTATTCTTTCAAACTAGTGGGAAGACAAGATGATATAAATATGAAATAATTTAAAAATAATGTGTAATTTTCAAGTAACAGCATACAAACTCAATTAATTATCCTAAGGAACATAACAGCATGGTTGGGATACATAGACTTACACATATGACTAACGACTAAATGGGGCTTCCAACTGGTTAACTGCTACTGATCTGATCTTTCTAAAAGGAGACACTGACTTTTGATTATGGACTTTTCTTTGTGGTCCAAGGACATGTGAAATCTGAATTGTTAAAAAAAGTTTCAGAGAAGTCTAGTCTAGAGGCTTCCTAGCAGTCCAAGTGTCTAAAAGCTTGGAAAGAGGATGAAATTAATTAGATTTTACTCTCCATGCCTTACAGATGTTTCCTGAGAAGTGGCAAGAAGTCAAAAGCATGAGGCTCAAAATATTTGCTAGGACAGGAATGGCAAGTATAACTCTTTCTTCCTGTTTCATGAATATGTAATTTTCCTGTCAACAGTGCTAAATCATCCTGACCACTTTTGACCTTTCCCTTGAAATAATAAGACCAAGCAAAGATCAGTGTGGTTGAGGTCACAACATGGTTTCATGAGAAGTATTGATCATTAGTACAGGAGGCTATACTTTAATTGTTTTTTTGGGGGGGTTGGAGTCTCACTCCATCGCCCAGGCTGGAGTGCAGTGGCACACTCACAGTCACCCCAACGTCAATCTGCTGGGCTCTGGTGATCCTTCTGCCTCAGCCTCCCAAGTAGCCAGAAATACAGGCATGTGCTACCACGCCTGGCTAATTTTTGATTTATTGTTGAGACAAGATCTTGCCAAGTTGCCCAGGCTAGTCTCGAACCCACAGGCTCAGGCAATCCACTCGTCTTGGCCTCCCAAAGTGCTGGGATTACAGGCTGAGATACCAAGCCCAGCCACTTTTATCTTTTTCAACACCTTGGAATTCCATGTAAGATTTCTTTCTGTGTGTATATGTGTATGGATGGGTATGTGTGTATGAATGCATGCATGTACATGTGTGCACATCTGTCCATATGCACTTACGGTAGGGGTGCAATGGAGGGTAGATTCTGCAGCTTACAACTTGTTCTAGAATGCTACTGGTGCAGACATTAAGTCTTACAGAACATCGGAAATTACAGAAATGAAGATTGGCTTACGTTATCAAAGAAGACTTAGCCGAAGGAAAGTGACTTGCAGTGTTGATAAAATTTGCAATAAGCATCTAATGAGGAACATTGAAGTAAACAAGTAACAATACTAGAATATAAACTATAAAGGCAATATTTTTTCTTCTTTGTACTCCTAGTGTCTAGGATAGTGCCTGGCACAGAGGGAATCTTCAATAAATATTTGCTGAATGAATGCATGAACAAGGCAGTGGACATGTCGACTTGATGACGTTCCCTGGAGGATGTGGTGCTTAAGTTGAGATTTGAAGTACTAAGAGGAGTTAGCCACAAAATGATGGGACAGGAATAGGGAATACTGCTCATAGTAGAAGAAACAACTGGGCATATTTTAGGAAGTAAAATATCTATAAACTTGAAAAGAGACAAAGCTGAAAAGCTTAACAAGGGACAGATAACATGTGTTTTGTCATCCAAACTAAGAAGTTTGAACCTCATTCAAAGAAAACTAATGGAAGGGATTTGGGCAAAAGAAAAATTCTATCTTGCCTCTGGCAAGTTATTCTACCTCTCTAGCCCTCAAGTTCCTAACGTATAGAATAAGGCAAAGTGGTTGAAAAGATTAAATCTGATAAAGTTGTAGTAACTGGTACAGGTTAGTAGTTTGACATAGATAACTTCCCTATCTCTATTATATCCTTTAGCTCCATTTGGTTGGACCTGCCCTCCTATTTAGTAATTACAATATATTTCCATGTTAAAATAGCACTAGCATCAGTCTATGTTTTTAAAGAGTTTTGTGTATCTTATTTTCTATTTTGCCTTCTTTTATTTAATGCTAGGTAATAGGTAGCTGATGATCCCAATTTTACATCTGTAGCTGTGAAGTGCAAGCAAGATGACACTGCTTTCTTATCTCTTTTCACACGATATGACCGAATCAGAAAAAAATGACTACAGAAACATTTAAAATAGAAATTACTATTTTGGTGTTGAATAGCACATTTTATTATCAAGTTTTTAAATGTCTATCATTTATACAATCACTTAACTGATTGATAGTCATTATTAAAGTACAAGTAGCTAAACATTTACAGGTTTCTGAATTACTAATTAATGTATTAACTCTTTTCAATGTTTGTAAATATAATGCATTTCAAGTGAAGCCAAGAGTGTTGGAGCGTCTTAAAATACAGAGATTCGAGAACTCCTTAAAGCCTAATGCTAACAAAGAAGTCTAAATGCTCATTAATATATAAGCGAAAGAGTATAAGATACCATAGAAACTTATAAGAATACAAGATACCATAGAAAGCCACATGGAGGATCTTCTCTTTAGATCTTTACAAATCCTGGAATCACAAATACTACTAACTATTTCCCTCAAAAAATACAGTAAAATATAAACACTGGCTTCAGGCTCAAATGGATAAGAGATTAAATAAAGTCTCTTTAACTTTTACTCTCATATCAGCTTCTCCCTGTACATTGGTCTTATTTTCACCTACTGTAAGTTAGTATCATATATCAAATATCCTCCAAATCACATTCTGCCAATTTGATGACTTAAGAGATGGATTCATCAATTCCAGCAAAATCGAGCCATGAGATAAATGCGATTGGCCCCCTGAAGTTCCCCAGCTTACTCATGAGTCATTCACTGTGTCCAAGGAATGATGCACTCTGACTAGCAAGTTCTGGGTCATGTGCTCACTCCAGCGTGATGGTGGGAGGAAGGCAAAGTATAATATCAAAAAAAGAGGGACTGGGAAAAATGTTCCAGGCAACAACTACAAACAAGAGTTTGTGCATTTTTTAAAAGTTAAATTCTTATACTTCTCTTTATCTTAAGGATCATTCAGTAGCCATTCTAGTACCTTGGCTAGAGTTCAAGTTCTCACTTTAGCAATATTGGCAAGACCTGGAAAACTCACTGAAACAGTTTTAATGTTGACTTTATCTAGTTTCTGCATGAGCTTATGATAGATTCATTTATATTACAGACCCAGATCTCTGAAGAATATGACATTCTGCTCTTCAGTTTATCTAAAGCCATTCATTCTGGCTATAAAGTCATCATCTCAACATTTTGTTCATACTTCCAATGGAACTGGCTTTCTGGAGCCAGTTTTAAAATGGGTATCTTTTATCATAGGATATATACATGCACATTACATGGGGAAGAGATGTACAGGCAAGTACGCACATAATACTTAAAAAAACAAAACGAAATTCTTATGCTGAGGGATATGCTAGCACAGTGTATGAGCTAAAGTAATATGTGTAATGAACCACAAGAAAGGTCAAATCCTAGAATGTGAAAATTATGAATGCCAAGAGACTATTCTTCTCCCGCCATAGTATCCTGTGATGTCTAAAATATGGTTTAAACATTTTAAGTACCATGACTCATGTCTCTGAATATGGCAGCAGTTTTCATACAAAGATCAAGTGTTAGAAAGGCATGGAAAACTGGAAACGAAACAACTACATAAAAACCCACTTAGGGGATGATCTAATCTTCATTGATTCAAATTCCTGTAAGGATTAGAAAATTCTACACTAAGTATACTTTTCATATTTCTCTTTCCACAGTTGTCATTAATATGGTATTTATAAAAGACTTTTTGACTAAGATACAAAAGAGAGGAGTTTCTTATTATTTCAGCCATTATTGCTTCGTTCTTGTAGTCACAATCCTCTATTTGGAAAATTGAGACTGGTTACTCTGGAAATATTGACGGTGTAGACACACAGATTATGGTAATAGATCTCTATTTATGATGCACTTTTTATTCACAGTATCTTTTTACACTTCAAAACCTGACAAACTTTCACTTACCCACCAGTAAAGCTCTCAAGAGAAGATAATACCTAATGGCTACACTGAGTAAATTCAGTTAAGTGTTTCAACCAGAAAATAAACACATTCTCATTGTGAAGTCTCATAGGAGACTTCAAAAACATCTTACATAAGTAAACTCTAATTATCTGTGTTGGAAATTACCTAGGTAAGCAAAATCTACAATGCTGCTGTTATAAAGGCTGTTAAAGTATATTAACACCTCAAAGTTTCAAGATGTCATGTATCACATGTTTGAGGAAAGGCATTTCCAAAAGTGAACAGGAGCCTTAATGCCAACTATAGCTCTACTGCTTACATCTTGGGAATCTGTCCAGTACTGTGATTCCTCTAGAATTTAAGTTCAAATTTTCCCCTCACAGAGAACTAAAATCTTGCTTTCCCTTATCTGAGCCTAGACGTTTGGTTTGAGCCATATAACTTATTCAGAGAAACCCGTAAGGACTATTGACCAGTTCAATCTTAAAACATCACCTTTTCTTAGATCTCCCATCCTACGCCCAATCCCATTAGTGCGCTCTACTTGTCCTGAAACATACAGTTTCCCTGTTTTTAATGTCTCTGTTCTAGATATACTGAGTTAAATTGCTCCACAAAGATATACTGAAGTCGTTCCTAATCGCTGGTAGCTAGAAATGCGACTTTATATGGAAATAAAGACTTTGCAGATGTCATAAGGTTAGTATAAGGTCATACTCGATTAGCATTAGTCCTAATTCAACGTGACTACTGTCTTTCTAAGAAGAGGAAAATGTGGACACAGATAGCATCACAGAGGCCATGTAAAGATGGAGACAAGAGACTGGAATGCTGCTGTCACAAGCCAAAGAAGGCCTGGGGCTACCAGAAGCTGGAAGAGACAAAGATCTATTCCTAGGAGGCCTTGGAGGCAGAATGGCTCTGCTAACATCCTGATTTCAGATTTCTAGCCTCCAAAATTGTGACACAATAAATTTCTGTTGCTTTAAGCAAACCACTTAGTAGTACTTTTTTATGGCAGCCCTAGGAAATGAATACACCAAATTACTCAATTACTAGAGTTCTACTGCCTGCCGCCACAAAACCAACAACATTTCAAATTCTTCAAAAATTGCAGTGTTTCTAAGCATTCCAGATGCATTACTTCAATTAATCCTTCAATAGCCATAAGAGGTGAATACTATTATTTATCACCATTTTCCAGAGAATTAAGAAAGATTAAGTAATTGCCCAAACTGGAAAGTAGCAGAGCTCGAATTCAAACGCAGAAAGTCTCACTCTGGAGCCTACATTCTATGCACGAATATAGGACTTTCTGCCATCACAAGCATCGTCTTTATGAAAAACTGTCCTTCACATGCAGATATCCAGGCCACAAACTCTTCCAGTCTGCCACCAATAAGAGTTAGGCTATGTGTCCTACAGGCTAACATAAAAGTCCGTCTCAAAATTACAGCTAGAAGGAATAAGTTATAGTGTTCCATACCACTGCAGAATGACTGCAGCTAACTATAGTATACTATAGAGTTTCAAATAGCTAGAAGGAGGATACTGAATGTTTCCAACACAAAGAAATGATAAATATTTGAGATGATGAATACATCAAAACACCACTATGTACCCCCATGAAGATGTACAATAATTATTTATCAATTACAAAATTAAATAAAATTTTAAAAAATCCTTCTCAGAAAAAAAAAAAAAAAGTCAGGACGAGGGGAGCCTTGGGTCCATAACCATTAATTTGAAAAGGTCCTGAAAGTTTCAGTTGACTGCAAACTCAATGTGTGTCATTTCTGTGAACGCCTAATGCAACAGTTTGTGCTGAACTCCATATTTTTAAACACATGAACAAAATAGACTATACCAGGAATGAGGATTAATATTATTCTGGGCCTTGAAACCATATTTTATAAGAAAAACAGAGGATGTTTGGTCTGGAAAATGGAATAGATGGCAGCACGATAACAGTTCTCAAGTATTAGAGAGGCTTTTCTGAGTGAAGTATCAGACTTACTTTCTCTCTCTCCCTCTCTCCTTTTTGTAAAAAATTTTTCTTTTTGGAGGGCAGAATAAAAGCAAATGAGTGAAAATTAAAAGAGAAAAAAAGATTAAATTTAAAAGAAGGTTCATTTAGAACAAGAAACCCATTCAGAATAAACTAGCTAGCATTGTGATACAATGAGCTTACCCACACTAGAGATATTTAAGAGAAGTGTGAAGCACCAAGTTGCTATTGTTATTTCATCATGTTCCTTTGTCCTTCCTTGATTTTCTTCTTTTTGCTTCATGATTCTTTTCACTTGCAGCAACTTACTTTAGGTAAACAGCTTGTACTCTGGTTCAGTACTACCACTAAACCAGTAGCAAGACATTGAGCTAGTTATTTAAACATTCTCATCTGTAAAACTAAAATAATGATATTCCAACTCCAGGGCTATTGGAGGATTGAAAAGCATATACGGTACTTCACTGATTCCTAGACACCACTGACTAGAAGACACATGATCAGTTTATGTACTACTGAATTAAGCAATAAAATGTTTTATTATCATTTAAAATCTATATTATGCTTTACAAGTAAACATCGATTAATATATTCCTAAATCTTATTCTCATTGAGTTTGACTAACCAGAATAATTTTACATCAGTATCATTATCTGTGCTATCAGGAGTTTTCATGATGCAGGGTTCTTTAAAGCTGTAATCCAATATTGTAACGAGAATTTCATTGCTGGGATGTCTTGTTTGATGCATGATAAGCAATCCTCTGCTTGTATGTTGGTAAGAAATTATAATATTCTTTATTTCTCAGGTCCTTCCTGTAAAATATTTGGTTTTTGCTTTGCATGAAAATTTGAAATTACAAACATTCCTCTAATAATGAATAGTTTCTTTTCTAAAATTAAATTTGTACCTCATTGTCCTGTTTCTGTGCCCTTCTGCATAACAACAGTTTGTTACTAAAAGATACTAAATAGCAATCAAGTTCAGCAGATATTTTTCCAACAATGTTGGTAACTCAAAGAGACAACAATATAAACAACTATGACAATTATACCAAGGTACCATTTGACCAGTAGCAACATGAGACCCAGGTAAATTACAGAGTAGTTAAAATATGAAAAAAGCATGTCTTAGAATTGTGAAATACGTTATTGTATGATTATTGTGATTCTCCTTGACCATAGGAGAAGTGTCTATCTTAATATGTACTTCTGTACTTACATAAGATTGGCACAACAAATATTTGCTTAATAGAGTAGAGATTGGAAGGCCAATTACAGAGGGGATTTGCTGGTATTGTATAAAGTAGAAGACTGTTAAATTACTTTCCAAACATAGGATTCTTTCAGCCCACAACAATCAAAAAGGCAAGATAGGGAGGAGACATAGGGGTGATTGCAGGGGGAGACTGAGATGACGCCTTGAAATACAACTAAAAGACCACATTAAGAAGGAATCACAAAGCTGGTTGTCTCTGTGGCTGAAAAATGATTTGCAGTTCCCAGGTATCATGTCAGCTGGTTGGAGAAGGTACATAAACATGTCCAAGCTCCCCCAGATGTGCTGTTGGGAGTCATGTCATTTCTATAGCTTTGCTGTGGACAACCTCAATGCCAATACATTTACATTAGGAGAAAAAGGAAGAGGGCAGCACTGCATTGGCCAATTAAAACAAAGGTGCGATGACAAGTCTGAAAAGATAAGATTGGTAACAGTGAAAGGAAAAAAATAGCCCACAGGTAGGTACCTAGACCACAGATAGTAGAAGCTGGAGGTGGGCTGAGAGTAGGCATGTATAAATTCACAGGTATAAATTTGGGGAGCTCATTAGAATTCACAGTTGTCAGTCCTCAAAGGAAAAAAAAAAACTTCCACACACACAAAATTTTTTTTAAACTTCAAACCAGCAATGACTTTGTCTTTGTGATATTTTATTTATTCACCAAGCACTCTAATACATAGTAATATATAAACGGTACCTATCAATACAAGCTGATAAGGTTCCTTTACCTAAAATGTTTGGGACTAAAAGTGTTTCATATTTTGGATTTTGGAATATTTGGATTATATACTTACCAGTTGAGTATCTCTAATTTGAAATCCTAAGCATTTTCTTAGAGCATGTTGGTGCTCACGAAGTTTCAGATTCTGGAACATTTGGGAATCTTGAATTTTCAGATTAGGGATGCCCATCTGTATTCCACTCTGTACTACTGTTTGTCTAAAATTGTATTAGGCTTGCTCTACTACTCATTCTATGTTTATAATAAACATGTATGTATTTAAATATGGTTACATAAAGGGCTAAAGATGCAAACTTATGATTCTATGATACTTACATATGTGTAAGATTACATTGGCAAGTTTATTAAGTTTAATTTTACAGTATATAAAATATAACTTTATATAATTCTATTACATACATATTTCATAGTGTATAATAAATATGATATACATTTGAAATTATATGAAAATATTTTGGAAACCTGCCATTTGAAAAATACTTAAGAAAACTTTCACATAAACTATTTTATTTGGTCTTCAAATAAACTAGTCAACAATCCAAGTATTTTGGCTCATGTAAACAGTTCAAGTATTTTATAAAAGTGGAAACTAAGAATTAGATTTAAGATGACCTGTTAAGTAATTTAGCTTATTAGTAACAGGGTCAAGCCCAGGATTACCTTCATAGTACAGTAATGTTCACATTCTCAATTTATGTAGGCAATTAGAGAGCAAAGACAGCCTTTTTGTGTCCTCTACAGTATCCAGCATTATGCCTTGCATTTGTACATGGTAGGAGCTCAAAAACATTTTATTTGATCCCTAAAAGAACAAATGTAGAAACAGTGCTTTAGATATACACGAGGAAAGAGTGAACCTGAAGAGTTTTGATGTATTTACAAAGCAATACATGTCTTCTACCCAAAACAAGTTTGGGTTTCTTTTGTTTGTTGGTTGGTTTGCTTGTTGGTTTTTGTCCTCTAACTACTGAACAAACAACAAAAAGGGCTTCATTCTTCTTTCTACTGGTTTTGAATGTAATCTGTTCCAAAAACTAATATTACTTGATAAGATATGTAAGAGTAAAGAGGACAATACAATACACTCTCCTAAAGTTTTCAAATCATTAGGCATCATCATATAATTTTAGGTTGTGGTCACGAATTATGCCTTTTGCATTTGTTTTTCAATGAATTTTGCAAGCACTTTCAGGTTTAACTAAAACAGTTTTCTGGTAAAAAGTAAACAATTGGGGTAAGAATTCCCTATTCCAAGCTATTAATTAATTTACATAGCAGTTTTTAAAAGATAATTGATAATTGTTCAAGCATCATTCTATCTCAGTTTGTTGAAGGAGATTACTTGTGAAAGCATTCATTTGTCTTGAGTTAAGAGAAACTCATGCTATATTTCTCTTTGCAATTTAATTTTCAAATTAAACTAGATTTTAGTGTATACCCATGCTGAGTTCTGAGTGCAGAATTCAGCAATAATGACTTAATAATATTCTCATTTCCAAAATACTACCCTTTTGAGACATAGATCTCAGCAGACAAATGCACACCCTATGCAAATACTGGATCACATCACATCACTTGACTCTTCTCAGTGGCACTTTGAAGATTAATCACATAATATTATGCCCTGATGAGAATTCCCTCTTTTTTCTTTTCTCCTTCCACAGTGTTATCTCCTTTGGATAAAGTGCATTAACTATAGGATTCAGAATAGCATTAAAAATGTGTTCTAACTTATGTTTGTATTTAGAAAGAAAAAAATTCAAGTTTGTCCTTGTCTTTTGAAGTCATTTTTGGTAAAAGTCAAATGTATTTGTCACCAAGTCATAAACGCTATTATGGGCAAAGAGAAATGATGTCAGGATTATCATGCAGATAATTTGAAGTGCCTAAGCATTCCAGTTATGTACACACAGAACTGGGAGTCTATCTCTCTATCCGCAGACACACATTTCTTTTAAACACATACTTACATTTTTTTTTTTTTTTGAGTCGGAGTCTCACTGTAGCCCAGGCTAGAGTGCAGTGGCATGCTCACGACCACTGCAGCCTAGACTTCTGGGCTCAGGCGATCCTTCCACATCAGCCTTCCAAGTAGCTACTACTACAGGTGTGTGCCACCATGCCCGGCTAATTTTTTGATTTATTTTACAGATGAGGTCTCATCCAGTTGCCCAGGCTGGTCTCAAACCTGCGGGTTCAGGCAATCCTTTCACTTCGGCCTCCCAAAGTGCTGAGATAATAGGCATTAGCCACCACACCTGCCCTACATACTTAGATTTAACAGAAACAATTATCTGTTTGTAGCCATCTATCCACATAAAGTAAATGAAAGTGGGTATTTGAGCTTAAATTATCTATGAGATACCATTCACTAGTAGCACATTTTCATGAAATAATGAGTAATTTTGATTACCTGCTCATGATCTGAAAAAGAGGATAAACCATAATGGAGACAGAAATAACACAATTTCAAGATGTCATATGACCAATATTTTACTTGTTTGCTAGAACCCCCAGTAGCATATTATCTAAACTGAGTAAAAGCCACGGCCTTAAATATTATGGCTCCCAACTCCCTCTCTAACTAAAGCTCTCCTCTCTCCAATTCACTAACTGTGCTTCAGCCATAGTGGCCTTGCTTTCCTAAAACTACCAGGCAATCTCTACCTCAGGGACTTTGCACTTCCTCTGTCTTCCAGAAGTCCTCCCATAAATATGTGTTCTGCTTTCCCCTCACTTTATTGAGTGTCCTGCTGAAGTGTTACCTTCTCAGAGAGGCCTTCTCTGATCCTATATCTTATATTTCCTACCTAACACTTCTTAGCCCTTATCCTTCTTTAGTATCCCTTCCTGGCACTCCTTACAACCTCTCACCTTTAGCCATAAAGCTCTTCACTTTTGAGTCTGCTACCCTTTACAAATTGTTCTTGCTTTATACTTACCATATGTTTTATAATAGACATTTCAAAGACTGTCTTCTCTAATAGATGATGGAGACTATGTATTTATCAACTCTGTGCCTACAGATCTTAGAACTATAACTGCCCCGTAGTAATCAATAATCTGAGTTAAATAGAAGAATGATATTCTATTTAGTCCACTTTAATCTACTTCTAAATATTTCCTAAGGCTGATCTTACATGCTTAAGAAAATCTCTTTTCTGGTATTTCCCATGCAACAACTCTTTGAACAATGGGAATTTTATGCAAAGTTCTATGCTGTAGGCAATGTTGTTGAAAATTATTTGATCACAAACCAAGGTTAAAAATATATTTTATATCATAAGCCATCATTAATGTACACGCATACAGATAAAAATGTACTTCATCTTTTATGATGAACTGATTTTTTTTCCTATTCTAATACGTTTTTTGCATTAAACTTAAAAAATACTAGATTGACATAATAAATTGCTTTAATTTCTTGTGGGTTGTGTCATACACATTTTGGAAAACACTGCTCTCCATGTAATTTTTTTTTTTAATCTTACCTTAAGAAATTTAACTTACTGAATTACTTATGCATTTTTCTAACTTAACATTGAACTACGTTACCAGAAAGCACTTATAATTTGTGTGAAGTGTGGGGAAATTTTGCAAATAGTGAAAAAATATAGAATATTTAAAAAGAAGTTCACACATTGCTATAAACTACAAAAAATATTTGAAGGTCTTAGCTTTAAGGAATACATATTAAGGCATTTTGCTTATAAGCTATAAGCTTAAAATCATTTAAAAATTATGCTAAATATGTCTCTTTGAACTATGCTTCACATTTTATTTAGTTCAAAAAACCACTTATTCACAAATATTTTCAAAGGAAACTTCAGCCTGGTCCAGGTCTAGGCAAAATAAATCTAAATTTAGGAGAGTTGAATTTTATGATGTTTTCCTCCATTCACACTTAAAGCTGGAATAGTCTCACCTATGTTTTCGGTAATTTATTCTCTGCTACTCTACTAAGTTCTTAAGGACATGAGATTCATATTCTCTGTTTTATCCAAAATATCTCAAAGAATAATAGAGATTAGTATAAACTTTTCAGTAAAGCACCCATTTACCAAGTGTTTCCGCATGTCAGGCAACACGATAATGGATGTTGCTAGGCAATTCGTATGTCATTCATAATTCTCACAACAATCCTAAAGGTAGGTGTTATTCTCTGTTACCAAGGATAAGTTAATTAAGTAATGTGATTCAGGATATATAGTTAGGAAGTAATGAAACAGTATCAAAACTAGAGAAAGAACACATTTCTTGTACCTTTACTATCAGGTACTGTGCTTAATATACAATATAGGTTGAGTATCCTTTACCCGAAATTCTTAGGACTGGAAGTTTTTTGGATTTCAAATTTCTTGGATTTTGAAATATGTGCACTATATACTTATCAGTGCAGGATTCCTAATCCGGAAATCCTAAATCTGAAATGCTCTAATGAGCACTTCCTTTGAGCATCATGTTGGTCCTCAAAAAGTTTATGATTTAGAGTTCAGAGTTTTTCTTTTCTGGCCAATAATACTTAATTCTTCTTTAAAGCATGCAATTAAATCTGGCTTAATTACTTTTATATGAGAAGTAACTGCATTATTAAATAATTTAAATGAATTTGAACACTATGATTATTTTTCAAAAAATGCTATGATTGAGAGTCTGCTGGTTTGCTGAAGTTATGAACAAATAATCCAGAACGATGCCTTTTATCTGAGAATATCAAAGGCTGCTAACTAAAAAAAGATACAGAGTTCCTATTACAGTGAAGAGAAAAAGCTGAGTCCATTGAAATATTATACAAGAATGTTGGCATACAGGTAATTCACAGATATTAATACCTTTGCTACTTGAAATTGGACCAGCTTGGATTCTCTCCAAGAGCTAGTCTTTTAAAATTGTAATGTAGTCAATTCATGTGTTACAATTGCTACTGTGTTCTCCCCTAATTCATCCTTACCCTATATAAACACACACCTGCCCCATATATACACTCTTACACAGATTTGCAGACTCAAGCCACACATTCATTTATTATGCTATTATTTTCTCTGTGGCTAACAAAAGACTATACTGAAAACCAGCTAATATTTATCATTTTAGGAACTATAAGATTAATTAAAATTAGCTGAATTATATTTTCAAGTTGTCACAAGTCTCTAGAATTATGAGGGCAATTGGATATTCTAAAAATCTAGTCAATTAAATAATGTATTGATTAAAAATGAATACGTCTTATGACCATTACTCAGTTTCTTTGCTAATCAGTGTTCAGAACCCAAACAGTTACTATCATAAACCAGTGCTCAGATTACATCAATCCTGTCATTCTTCTAAATTATAACTACCTTGAACAATTTGGGGCTTTGCACTTTCCAGTTGGTTACAGTTTTTTGCTTATTCTGGGAGTTCTAGTTACAAGTAATACAAGTAAACATTATATTAATACAAAGTCATGAGAAAGTAGTTGTCATTTAGAGACAAAGGGAACAGATACATTTCTGGGTTTTAGAAAGTTTCGGTAGAGTCCATTTCTTATCTAGGTCCAGCGGAGGCTTTTCCATGGACATGCAGTTTTTATTAATGTGTGTGTGTCTCCTGCTTATCAGAGAGCTCAATGAAGATGGTTGTGCTCTCTTCAGTACCAGCAACAGTAACTAGATCCAAGGGCTGTGAAAGGGAGACGAGGGAAAGATGTTCACTTTTCAATTCAAATGACTTCTATGTTTAGCACAAGTCAGCTTAATACACGTTTCTAAGTTTTTTCCAAATGACTGTCCTAATATAACAAAATGGCCTCTTTTCAGACTATAACAGGTGGACAGTCACCTGTTTTGATTTTGATAGTTGCTCTATAAGGCTCCAAGGAGCCTGGTGCCTGGGCATGTTGTTTATCTCAGATGGTGTAAACACATCATCCAACCCATGAAAGGCCAAGGAGTAGGAGGCTATGATGAAAGGTAAGAATGGAAGGTTCTCTCAAAGGTGTCACGACAAGTGTTTAAATTTGGTATATTTAATTGTTAAAAGGAGTAAAGCTGGTAACTCAGTCAGGATATCCTGTTAATAAATTCCAAGTTAAAAAGAGTATTTTTAAAGCATAATATATTCAGTTTTTTTAAAAGCAAACTATCATAGCACTGGTTCTCATTTTCTTTACTAGTATACCACATTAATGAGTAAAATTTTTTTAAATTGTGTCTTACTGAGGATTCCCTACTATATTTTAAAAAGTAGTTAAAAGTTTATTTTCAGAAATTAGTACTTGCTGCTAACTGAAAATGCAGCTGTGGAAAATGCTGCAATCTTATATCTTTGAAACTATAGGCATGTGTAAAATAAGTTGTTAAATTCTGATTTAAAAGTTATTTAAGGTAAAAGTAGATAAGACTGAATGAGGACTGCATAAGGCACTATTTTTCTTTACATGCATTACATTGTTTAACCCTTACAGCGACACCAGTGACTAGAAGTTATGTATCATAAAGGTTAAACAAAGAGACTGGCTTCACATACCTTCTTACATATTTACATAAGTTTTAGAAAACATTCATTTTAGATATATTACCCAGGTTAAAAACCAATGTGTGTATTAATCAAAAGATAGGAGAAGCTTGTATAACTAAAAGATTAGCATTTGAAATTCCTGTATTAATGCAACCCCAGAGAAATGAGGAAATCAAACATTGATCTCAATTAAGAAACTTTGCTAGAAATTATAAGTTTCATATTGGAACCAAAACAACAGCAATTTTGATTTGTTTTTACTTGTGTTTTTTCACTGTTTGAGTATTAGGCATTAAAAATCCAAACAATCATGTGTTCCTCTAGAGCTCAACTGACAGGATTTTCTCTAACCAATAGTTGAGAATTGAGAACAAACCTAAGCCTAATAGTTTCATTCCTCAAACATATATCAAACACTGATAAATTATCAGCCACAGTTGCTAAATTATAATTTAGACTTTAAGTGGTAGATGATGGCAGTGTCAGCATTCTCAAGATTTCAGCTATCTCATTAGATCATTATCCTAATAATGTTTGGGTTATTGAGAGTTTGCAATGAGCAAATCCATTTAGTAAAGTCTTTAAGTGAATTATCTCATTTAAAATCTCCAATAACCCTACTGCCCAAATACAACTGTTATTCTATTTTAAAGATGAGTAAACTAAGGCTTGAAGAGATAGTGTGATGGTCCCCAAATCACAGAACTACTCATTCGGGGACAGGGGGACAGGATTTGAAGTCAGGCCTCTAACTTCAGAGTCTGTTCTTAACTTCTAGCATCTACTAATCATATCAAAATTTTGAGTTGAGTGTACATACTTTCACATATTCCCATTATATAAATACTAGAATAGAAACAGTAAAATAATCAAAAAGAAAAAAGTAGAATAATCAGAACTTTAGAGGAAAGTAAAAGATTGAGAATAAGCCCACCATTATTAAAAATCCAAAAGTCAAAATATTATACTAAGTAGCTTACTCTTCCTTAGGTCCTTAGGTCTGAATGTCTAATGATTCCTCCAAATACTGTACTCATACCCCTAATGGTTCTCAAGCTTTCTCTGTGCTTTCAAATTTCAAGAGTTCTAGACAGCACTACACAATGTGAAGACAGCTCAGTGTAGACAGAGAACATAGGTAAAAAAGATTTTGGTTTTTACTAACAATACTTTTAAGTTGCATATTTCTCATCCATTAAATGAAGCTTACTTTTGCCCTGCTTGCTTCAGTCTGCTATAGAGAGAACATGTATTAAATTGCTTTGAGAATAAACCACTTTATGTAACTATTAGTTTCATTATTAGAATATAATGACATAGACTGGTAGAGTAGTGTTGATCCATCTTTTTTTAATTAGCTCACTAGATTCAAAGTATTTTTTAACTAAAGTGAAAATATCACAAAGTAAAGTATTACGTATGCTATAGAGTATAGATTAATAAAGCCATAAAGAATCAAAATAGCCAGGCTTGGTGGCTCAGCCTGTAATCGCGGGAGCACCTTGGGAAGCTGAGGTGAGTGAATTGCCTAAGCCCGCGGGTTCGAGACCCGCCTGGGCAGCAAGACCTCATCTCTACAATAAATCAAAAAATCAGCCAGGTGTGGTAGCACATGCCTATAATTCTGGCTACTTGGAAAGGCTGAGGCGTAAGGATCGCCGGAGCCCAGCAGGTCGAGGCTGCGGTGGCCCGGGAGCAGTCACTGCACTCCAGTCTGGGCGACAGAGTGAGACTCCAACTCAAAAAAAAAAAAAAAAAGAAAAGAAAAGAAAATCCCAATCTCAGAACCACACTGAAGAGAATCACTGCTTGCTCAGGCACACTTCCTGCAATGTCGACAAGTTACTATCACAGTTCATTTTTAATACAAGAAGAGATTTGGACATATACATAGCCTTATATGTTGCTCTCTGATAAAAGTTATTAATTAAATCCACTTTCAAGAGAAAAAAGATTCCAAGTCACAAGGAGTAAATCTGCTACCTAACAATGGAATCAACCCAGTTTTTAATGAAGTATCACATGTACTTGTATATGTTATCCTTACCACCAACACCACTTGCCTGCCTCTATTTCAAAGAAAAAAAACAGTTCTTTCCTCCTCTTTAAATTTTTTCTTGGTCAATATGCTTCAAGAACCATGAATGGTCCTATTAGTTAATGAGAAAAAGTTTTCTGCATTGAAATAGTGTTTGCTGTTCTCTGAAAACTTCAGAGACTACCAATGAGCAAATATGAGAAATATTTTCAAATTCAAAGGAACATACTGAGTAACAGAACTGTGACTAGCAAACTTACAAACAGTATCAAATCAAATTTGGAAATGGTTCTTTTCTCAGACTGGTAGAAAGGGTGGGACAAAGAGATAGTAAAACAATGCCACAGGGCAATAAAAATGTTGTCAACACATCTAAAAAGCATATGGCATTCTAGTAGTAATATTTAAATTCCAACATTTTATCACAGAGTTAACGAAGAGTGACTGAATTTTAGAAATTGCTGATTAGCGCTTACCCTGGAGTTACATATTCATCTTGATTCTAACCATGATTGGGTTTATTCACCTCAATAAGAGATTCTCCAACTACTTGAGTGCTTCCATTTTAGGAATTTCAAATATGCATTGCATTACATTTGTTCCACTTGGCATGAAGTTTAGCAAATGTAAATGTGACTCAGAACGTATTCATTCCCAGAAATATTTTAAGATTTAATTGGACTTGTCATGTTAAAATATACAAACAAAAAACCCACCTTAGCCTCAAGGCAGAAGACTAAACCTCATTCTTTTCTTTTCACATGCCCAATACCTAGCACAGTGTTTGTTACCAGGTAAATATTCAATATTGATGAACGAATAATAAAAGAATAGTTGAATGCATGAATGAATGAAAACAAATTCACACATGTAGAACTCCTTCATTGGGTCCCTTTTCCCATGAAGAGCTCTGGCAAGCATTCCTTTCTGCATCTGAGACCTCAAGTAAGATTGGCTTTAAGGAAAAGAAAAGGTCCTTCCTGCCTTTGCTGTTCATTCACTCTTCTTTCTCATAAGAGAGAGGAAGGCCCCAGAAGATCAGTGAGGTAGCATGGCTCAGAGGGTGGCTAACCTTTAAACTCAAATCTTTGTTCAGCCATGATAGTTTCTTTCTCCTAGGAACAGATCCATTTGGCCCCAGGCTTCTGAGAGAAGGGATAATTACATAACTAATATAAGGAATTGTTAAACTTAAATGATTCCTTTGTTATAAGTTACCACTTTGGAAAGCACTGAACTACTTCAGTGCACTAAATGCCTCATTAATACATAAGGGTATATTAGACAAATTTTTATTTTAACTTTAAATAGATTTTATTCTCAAAGCAGGAAATACCTTCTAGCTCCAAATTAAATGTGGTAAAGTAAATACTGGGAGAAAAAACACATCAAATTCCTCAGAAAATATCTACAATACTAATACGACTACTAATAATAATGGCAGCAGCTACTATTTATTGAACTCTTACTATGTTCTAGGTATTATTCTTATCCTCACAACCACCCTACCAGGTAGGTAGGTAGGTACCATTATCATCTCTAAATGGGTACCACAGCTATATCCATTTAGAGATACATGGTCTCATAAATTCACGAACTTGCCAGCACGTTTTTACATTGGCAGCACTGTACCAACAACTCAGTAAGTTTCATAGCCTGAGTACAGCAGTGTCTTGCAGTTGTTTTCATGTCGATGTGTGGCAGTGTCTTGCTGAGTGGCATTCATTGTTGCTGCATGTTTTTGTGTGTCATTGTGAGAACACTGGAGCCTGAATTAGAACAACAAACACGAAATTTCTTATTAAACTTGGCAAGAATGGAAGTGAAATCAGGTACACGTTAGTCCAAGTTCATGAGGAGAATGCTATGAAGAAAATGGATGAAAAATATTTCTGAGAGGAAAGTATCACTAATGAAGAGAGGCCAGGATGGCCAGTAAGGAGCAGAACTGATAAAAACATTGCAAAAGTTTGTCAAATCATGTGTCAAAATTGGCCAACGGTAAGAAACATAGCAGACCAAATAAACATCGACAGAAAAACAGGAAAATCTTAACTGAAAATCTTGGCATGAGAAAGGTGTGTGCAAAAATGGTCTAAAAGGAGCTCCTGCATCACAACAATGCACCAGTTCACACAGCACTGTCTGTGAGGGAGTTTTTTGCTAGTAAACAAATAGCTATATTGGAACATCCTCCCTACCCACCTGAACTAGCCCCCAGTGACTTTTTTCTTTACCAGAAGATAAAGGAAACATTGACAGGGAAGCATTTTGATGACATTCAGGACATCAAGGGTAATACAACTACAGCTCTGATGGTAATTCAAAAAAAAAAGTTCCAAAATTCGTTTGATAGGTGGACTAGGTGCCAGCAGTGGTGCATAGTTTCTTAAGGAGAGTACTTCGAAGGTGGCCGTAGTAATATTCAGCAATGAGGTATGCAGCACTTTTTCCAGGATGAGTTCGTGAACATAATTGTCAGATCTCATATGAAAATTATGTCCAAGGTCAACAGCTAGTAGGAGTGAGAATGAGGTTTCATACCGAAACAATCTGATTCTAGCATCTGCCTTATGATTCAATTATAGTTTTTCATATGAAAACAGAAAAACTAAAGCAAGAAGGTACTCAACATCAGCAATTCAGGAATGTGTGCTCAACCCATCAGTCCTAATTCAATTAACTTTTTATAACAATAAACATTAATAATGGAAGTAATGACATTCATTTATGTCTCTGGAATGCCCCTTGACTAATACAGAGTACTTCCACATTTCAACTCCTGGTGCCTTTAAAACCATTCAGGTCTCCAGGCCAAGCCCAGAGAACCTAAACAGACACAGTAGAGATTAAAGAATGAGAATCAGATTTGAAACCTATTCTTTAAAAAAACCCCAAAATCAGATAAAAGCACAGATAAAGAAAAATGTAAACTCTAGGGACAAAGAATAAACCAATTTGGCTAGATTTGAAAGGTTTATAAAGGGGAACAGGAGATAAGTGGGTATGGGCCAAGCTGTGGGAGGCCTGAAATCAGCTTCATGAAGGCCTTTGAATCAAATTCTAAAACTGACGGTGAATCACTGCAGGTTTTTAAACAGGGAATGAGGAATGCAAAATGGTATTTTTAGCAAAATTAATCTAATGTATTAAAAAATGAATTAGAAGAGAAAAAGACAAACTACAGCAAAATAGGCAGGAAATACCACAGCCCCTTAGCAATCACAGATATAACATTCACAAATTCAACTTTTCCCAAGTGATTGCCAAATGTTCTCATTTCTAAGTTTTCTAGGGCAGAGTTATGAGGTCAGTTTACGAAAGCAATCCATTAGTTGTACCATGTTTCTGCATCTCAGTGAGGTTCTGTTTGTTTGGTTGTCCTGCCCTTCCATCCCCCAGAACAGGGTGATGAAAAATGTTTCTTTATGTGAAGTGCCCGCAAGTAAACCACAATTGCAGGTGTAGAAATAAACAATGAATTATAGGAAAGTGATGAGACAGGTGATTTAATTGTGAAAATTCTGCATATTAGTCCCTTCGGAATGACAAGGCACTTTGTACATTCCACATTCTAGGCATTTATGTCAAAAAGAAGGCAACAGAAGTAGTAGAAAATTGATACAAAAGGACATTAGAAATGAATGACATTACTCAGTGGCTGACCAGAAATGGGGGAATGAAGGAAAAGAAGAAATGAAGACAGAATCTGAAGTTTCAAGCCTGGGAAACAGAGAGCATGACAGTACCTTCAGTACAAATGAGAAATCCTCGAGGGAAGCTAGCAGCAGGGAAAATAAGACTGTTGTCTGTGTGCACTGAATCAAACATCTTAAAGGTTGATGATTCAAGTAAACTACTGTCTGGAAGAAAGCTGATTTGAATAATGCTGACGTTCTTTGAAATCCATACAGGAGGATATAAAGTTTTTTTAAATACACTTTTTTCTTCTGCTCTTTTAATGCAGCAAAGTTTGGGATACTCTAATTTTCTGATTTTTCCAATTAATAGAGCATGATTCTGCCTTTTGTTTCAGAAAATGTTCCATGAATCCCTAGTTCCCTGACAAGCACAAAACTCTCAGTCTTCATGACCAGTTTCCAGATAGTTCTATTTTCAATTAGTATTTTAGAGCTACAAGTGCTCAAACTTTTGGCATTTAAATAATGATGTCATGTTGATGCACATCCTAATAGAGAGAGGCCACTGGTGATGAAAAACTTTATTATATTAATGTTTTGCAGGAAAAGCTTCAGTGTGACAAATATTCTGTGAAATAATTAAACCTAGATATACACCAAGAAGGTGAGAAAGAAAGAAGAAAACCCCACCAGAAACCTGAAAATTCAAACTGAGAGAATAATTCACAATGACAAAGAGTCATTATCTCAGTGTCCCCTGGCCAGCTCCTGGTGGATTACCATCCTCATCTGTATTCCCCATGGGAAGCAGCAGCAGCTCCAGGGAAGACCAGCAGTGAAGAAAGAATGTGTTATACGAAAATAGTTATTTCAGATAGATCACAAATGGGAGCCTGGTGGGAAGAAAACAGTTGAAGCAGTGTGCAACAAGAATATTTTAAAGGGCATTACCTACGAGGAGATGGGCTGTTTTCCATTTTTAATTTTTTTTTTTTTGAGGTTCAAATGAAAAATGAATGAGTAAAGGGGGCTTTCCTTTCAGTTTCAACGTTTAGGACACTGGGCCTCTGTACCATATCATAATTAAATGTCTGAGGAGAAGTAACGACAGCAGTAGGTACCACATGACGGGTCCAGGTTTTCTGGGCCTCCATTACTTCAACTATGACCTCTACTGTGAAGGCCCATAGTTGGTGCTCAGTAAATAATGTCTGAATGAATCAGTAAATTGTAATATTCAACAAACCAAATACCAAAACATGCATGTCTAATGAATAAATTTAGTTTACTAAATACAGTAAAAACTTTGTTATTCAAATGTATAATGCAATGGCAAAAGCAAAATTCATTAAAGCATTATCCAAAGCTAAGTCACAGCTAAGTGGCATTTGCTACGTACTTTTAACCAATATTATCAATTTTATATAATCTTCACACTCCTCATGATACCACATTTTATGAATGATTAAAAATTAAGGCTCAAAAATGGTTAAGAAACTCAAATATGGATAACAATAACTGATGTAGTCCTGATGGTTAAGAAACGTAAATGTGCTGGGCTCGGTGGTTCAGCCTGTAATCCCACGCCCTGGGAGGCTGAGGTGAGTGGATTGCCTGAGCCGGCGGGTTAGAGATCCGCCTGGGCAACTTGGTAAGACCTCATCTCTACAATAAATCAAAAATTAGCTGGACGTGGTAGCGCACGCCTGTAGTTCCAGCTACTTGGAAGGCTGAGGCGGAAGGATCGCCGGAGCCCAGCAGGTCAAGGCTGCGGTGGCCGGGAGCGGCCACTACTACAGTCTGGGCAACAGAGTGAGACTCCAACTCCAAAAAAAGAAAAGAAGCTTAAATGTGTATAACAATAACTGATGTAGTTTTGCACATTAAACCTCACAATTCATTATGCAGATGAAGAGACTGAGGCTCAAACAGTTTTAGGTAAGTGGCCCAAATTCCTAAGGTAGCAAGTTAAACAGTTGGCCAAGATGTGAACCAATACTAGTAGTCTGGCCCAAGAGCCCATAAAGATCTCATTAAGAGGAGGAAAGTTGGAATTAGAAAAGTGGCAGATTCTAAAAGGCAATGATTCAGAAGTCAATGTTCTTCCCACAGGCTAAGCTGATCTAAGTAGGTAATTACCAGTATCCTTCCTCTTTCTCTATTTCCTCACTCCATATTTGCCCACTGACACATTCATCTAACTCTCCAATACCCTGCCTCAGAGTAAGAATAGCATACAGCCCCTGATTTAATTTGTATTATATTATCTCAGAGGAAGATATCAGGGATTTTTTTTTTCTTGGAGTCAGAGTCTGAGCGACAAAGTACAGAAGCACTATCACCGCTCACTGTAGCCTTGATCTCCTGGGTTCAGGCAATCCTTCCACCACAGTTTCCCAAGTAGCTGAGACTACTGGCACACACCATCATGCCTAACTTATGTTTGTTTATTTTTTGTAGAGATGAGGTCTTTGCTATGTTGCCCAGGCTGGTCTCAAACTCTTGGGCTCAAGTGATCCTCCTGTCTTAGCCTCCCAAAGTGTTAGGATTACAGGCATGAGCCACTGTGCCTGGCCAAGATCAGGGATGTTATAATAATCCAAGATTCTACCTAAAAGAAACAGGTTGAGACTTATGAAAGTTTCTTTTTTAACCTAAGCTTTTCTCTACTAAGTGAACTGGCCTGGCCTTCTTTCTGGTGTCAACAGAAAGACAGCTTTGTTTATTAATGGTTAATAATGGTCTAAATGAACAGCTTATTTACTTATTTTTGTTAAATGAAATGATCCAGAAACCCTCATAATGCCTGAAGTCTTAAGATTATTCCTACATTATGTGCTGCACTGTCAGTACTTTAAAAATTCACAGAAGATAGTCTTATAACAGGACTGAAAAATTCTGGAAATAAATCTTTCAAAAATATACATTTATGGATGTAGGACTAATTCTAAAATAGGTTTCAACTAGGGCTGCCTTTTTCTGCTTGCTCCAGATACCTGAAATACATACATCAAAACCATCTGTACACAGAAATGGGGCCAGTGCTAGGGGCAGTATTATTCTTAGAGCTACAAAAATTGAAACTATCTATAAAATATTCCATTTGATTCTTATTGAAAATAGCCCAATAGAAAAAATATTCATGTATTCATCATTATAATAACCAAGATAAGATAAGGTGACAACTACCTGGGGAAAGTAGAGAAGGAAAACATAAAATAGAAAGGAGAATAGAAAGGTATGGTTGGTGCATGCCTGCTATATTTCATACTTCTATTTTGAACTGCAATGTGCTATACAATTTAATATTGTTATAAGTACAAACTTTCATAGTGATTGCAATGATGAAATGGCTTACAAAATTCTGAAGTACCTATATTTATAATTTACCCATGGAAAATCCACTGACAAAGACAGTCAATAGTAAAAAATTCTAATAGTTACCAACAAAGTTTGGCTCACTTTCAGCAAATAACTTATTCTTTTTGCCCCAATTTTTTCATCTGAAGTCTCTTCAAACTTTAACATCCATCAGCTTGGTCAAAAATAATGACTCAAATTAATGTGTAAATAAAATATGTGGAAGTCCAATCATGTTAAATGCACAAAAAGAGCTCTCTGTAGGATAAGTATCGTGAATTCTTTAGAAGCAAAATGTGTCCTATAAATGATTAATGATCCCCTTCTTCCTTTCTATGAAGTCAAAATTTTTTTTACTGGAGTTGCTTAAAAAAGGCATGTCAACCCTCTCAAGCAGCAAACACCTTTACATATCTCTGCTTAAGAAAAAGATAGTGATTTTCATCAATCCATCATCATTTCTGCTTTTGATATATCCAGAGTGCATCTATTCTCTAAAGATTTTTATTTTAATCAGACAAATGAAGATGTTCTTTAGAATATGTTTGTGAGTGACGATATCCAAATAGGTAATAAAGGGCCAGGTTTTAAATATAGTGAAAATGTACTTGGAAATTAGATATGTTAACATCAAGAGAAAATCTGAATCCTTGCTGAAATTCAAAATACTGACTCAGATTTCAAGGGTTTATAGAGATCTGAGAAGAAATATACACAAAGAAATATAGTCATGTGCCACATGATGAAGATTCAGTCAAGGGCAGACTGCATAAACAACAGTGGTTCTATAATATTAAAATGCTATATTTTTACTGTGCCTTTTCTATGTTTAGACATGTTTAGATACACAAATAATTACCACTGTGTTACAACTGCCTACAGTATTTGGTACAGCAACACATTGTACAAGTTTATTGTCTAGGAGCAGTAGGTTATACAATATCGCCTGATTGTATAGTGGGCTATACTATCTAGGTTTGTGTAAGTATACCCTATGATGTTTCTACAACAATGAAATTGCTGAATGACACATTTCTCAGGATGTATCCCTGGTGTTAAGTAATGCATGACTGTAGCAATATTTTTATTGATTATTTGAACAAGCTTCTCCCTATCACAATGAATTCAATCACCCATGAGTCATTTCACTAGGTGCTATAATATGGTATAATACGTTAAACATTTTTCTCAGGCTATAATTTTGGTATTTAATGAAATTAAACAGATTGCCTTAGTGTTGCTACGAGAACATTTATCAGATGGGAAAAGCTGGCTGGAAGCTCTCCGCTGCAAACTGGGAAAGAATTTATTAGCTATAGAAGACTGGCAGTCCCAAGAACAATTTAACTACAGACATTGGGTGGTGAAGCTCAGTTGACGATTAAGATTTTATAATTCTAAAATCTCTTAACACATAAAGGTGAGAGCTGTGTGGATTTTTCAATACTTGGTAAAGGATTCTAAATGAATTCAACTACAGTTGCAAATTTCAAAAGAATACAAGAAAAAGAACAGATGGAGTTGACAAATAAGAGAAAATTCATTTGCTCCCAAAGAACAGGGAAGGCCAGTGTCTAGTAGCATACCATAATAGGAAATGCCCTGAAGCAAGCAAGTTAATCATTTTTTCACAGGCAGAGATGTGACTTGGTAATATATGCATTCTGTAGGAAAATTCTACCTTGACAGTTCACGTTTCTTTAACAGGAAAAGTAAAATATATCCATTAGATTTAGAACTGCTTCATTGATGTGTGGAAAATAAATACGATCCCCTGCCCAACACCTGACAATGAATTCCTTACTCAGTTGATCCACTCAAAGGAATGAAGTTTGCAGACATGCATGTCTGTGTACTAATTATACATAATTTATAATATCTTGTCTCTAGGATTAAAATTTCTCACTAATGAATTTGACTAATTCTTTCCCTTTAAGAATTTTCACCTAGCTTTCTCTTCATTTAGAAAACTGGCATATCTTTGACCAAACTTTGTCAGTCAGCATTCATTACCACCACTCTTCTATACTCTCCTTGAGTTACCAGGGCTGGAAGCCTGAGAACTACATTTCCCAGATTCTCTTGCCATTAGGGTCTGGATAAGGCTTAGATTCAACCAAGAAGATGTTGCACAGAGTTTGAAAATGAAAGAAGGTAAAAATCATTCTTTCCCAGGACTTGACATGGTTACTACCTGTGAGCTTTGGTAAGCACGTTTTAGTAAATGGCAATCTTTTTTTTTTTTTTTTTGAGTTGGAGTCTCACTCTGTCGCCCAGACTGGAGTGCAGTGGCCGCTCCCGGCCACCAGAGCATCGACCTGCTGGGCTCCGGCCATCCTTCTGCCTCAGCCTTCCAAGTAGCTGGAACTACAGGTGCGCGCTACCACGCTCGGCTAACTTTTTGATTTATTGTAGAGATGAGGTCTCACCTGCCCAGGCGGGTCTTGAACCCGCGGGCTAAGGCAATCCACTCACCTCAGCTTCCCAAAGGCGCGGGATTACAGCCTGAGCCACCGAGCCTGGCTGTAAATGGCAATTCTATGTTCCAATACTAGTCACCAATTTGGGGGTTAGGGGTTATGGAGTAGTTACAACTTTGGCAGGGGTTTCCTGTACTTGTGGATGGCAGTTGCTTGGACTCTAGTTCATAGTTTGCAGTATAGTTAACACTAGCAACAACAACAAAAAAAAACCTTGACTGATACTCTTCCTCCCTTCCCAACAACTTAAAGGCACTTTGGTAATTGTTTCAAATCCCTTTTCAGTTGGGAAATATCTAGAATTTGTTTTCTGTCCCAAAATCTTTCTCCCAAGGAAAATTTATGATCTGAATCTATAAAATTTCAGAATATGTACTGGTCCACAAGTCAAGGTCATGTTGTTTTCATAAGGTCATGGTGTAGCATAAGTGTTTAGTGTAGGCTTTAATGAGCACAAGTCAATATCCTCTGATCCTTTCTTATTCCCACTGTTTCTACAAGGCTTAATTGACTTTCTGGACAAGGTATATTCATTCTCACACTTGTTCTCCCTCTCCTCTCTTTCTATATTGTGTACTTGTGCAAGTCTGGACTTGCTTACAGAAGCACAACTCTAGGTGTTAGAATACACATTTTGTTTATTACTCTCTTCCTTTTCCTGGCTTGTCTCTGGGTAGGTACATGATACTTTAACGATTCTGGTTGATTTCAATAGGCAGAAATAGGTAAAATAGACTTTATATTGTGTTAAGTCTACTTCAGGGGACTAGAACAGAGTTCTCTATTCTCAGGTACTATATTGAGGTTTAGGGCCAAAGGTTCAGCTAGTTGCTGCTTATCAAAAACAAACAGATTTCTCTCATGATCTCAGGTAGAAGTTGAAAGATGATGGAATTTTAGTATTTGTAATTTGACATCCAGGTCTTCACTCTAACACCTATAAATGTCCATTGGAAACCATTCTGACACAACTAAAAAAAAATTGAAAAAAATGTTCATTTTATAATATATGTAACATATTACATAATTCAACCTAATTCAAGGCTAATAAATATTTAAGTTTTAATTTTACAAAAACAAACTAATTAAAAATGAGGACATCCCAGATTTTTTTAGGATGACAAATTCCTAGGAACAGTATGGAAGAAACCACAGATAGGTATACTAGTCATCCGCTTGATCTCACTGAGTCATACGTGTCTTCTTGGTGCTCCCTGCATACTCCAGTCATATTTCATCCTGGGAACTATGCTCTAGCTATTCACTCTGTGAAGACCCGTTCCTCTGGGTGTCTCCTTGCCTACCTCCCTACCTTTATTACAAGTCTGCTCAAATTCTGTCTTCTCAATGAGGCCTACTCTGAGCACTCTTCTTAACAGTGACACCTGCCCTCACCCAGACACTCCTTTATTCCACTCTATATCTTCTATTTCTACAGTGCTTATCACTTCTAACATCCTTTCTAACTTACTTATATTTTACTGCATTTATTGTTTGTTTTGTCTGATAAGACAGTAAGAAACTTTGTGTGGCTTACTGCTATATTCCAAGTGCCTAAAAGTTCCTAAATGAATGAACTATCTTGATTTCTGCCAACCCTCTGGTCCCCTATGAAGCTCTACCAATACTTTATAACTTACTCTTCCTAAAAATAATGGTATCTACATATATTTCTTTAGGGCCCTGGTTCTTTACAGTTAAAAGTCATCGCAAAATCTGTTAAATGGGTAGACTGACATAGAATGCTTATGAAAGAACCTCTGAAATCATATGTTTCAGTAGTGCTCACACTTATCGAGTTCACAGGCCAGTAAAATATCCCTCATAACAGAGAGAAGGCAGTGAGGACCAAAAAAAAACTAAGATGTCACTATGTTCTTTTGCTTCACAAAGACATTAAATTAAACCAATAGTATCTATCATAATTAAATTAGGACTGGGATCACATGACCAAAAAATGAGATGAATAATAGTCTCAGAATAAAAAATAATTCCACCAAAGATAAATGGTTGCCAATATACATACAAATTTTTTTAAATTCTCATTTTATTATGATCCAGTGATTTGCATTAACCTTTGGAGAAGGGAGAAATCTTGATGATTTTGTTCAGTAGTCTATCTAGTACTGGAATCCTGAAAAAAATTACCCCTGAGATATGGTTATGTTCCGTGAAATTCAATATCAAACAAAACAGCAGCAACAACAACAACAACAAACTCAACAAAAGCAAAATTAGCTTATTTCATGTTGGATGACTCAGAATAGAAAACATATCCTCGTACCCCTGTTTGGTTAAAGGATTCTGCACATTGTTTAAAAACAAGAATAATCAAAGGAAGGCAGATATTTCACATTTCTCTTTGCAGAAGAGCAGTCTTTCTCCCAAAACATTTCAGAATGAAATAATGCCATTTGTTAGTATAGAATAATTCTCTAAACAAACAGTAAAATATTTGCTATGTCAATTTGTGATCTATATAATCTCTCAGTAGATACAGAAACATGAACTGACCATCAACCCTTTAATGTGCTTCATACATCCCCTTATCCTTTTATTCAGTTAGGCATTGTTCTGAACTTTTAAAATTTTGATATTAAATCCCTTTCCCTTGCTTTTCTACGCAAGAATGAGAAAATCCCTTGAACATCTGAAATTGATGCCAATCACATGGGGACCCCTCACAGAGGAGGGCTAGTACTGTCTATATTGTCTAAAAATTACAAAACTTGTAAGTGCACATCAACAAAATCAACAAATTCAACAAAATCTACTCATCTCAAGAGAACTGGCCATATACAAGCACAAAGTAGCCCATTATGAAACAACAGACGTTTTTACATAAAAATAAAAGAAGGTTATCAAATAACACTGCTGAGGTACACACAAACTGGCATTAGCTTTGTTGGTAGTGACACCCAGGCCACAGATTCTATATAATATAAATTTTTCTAAATAACAACAAAAACAAATTTCTATGTTCAGTAAGAAATGCCTTACCTGAGTAATTAAGTAAAAAGAAAAGAGATGATTTAGTGATGGAATGAGCAAAGGTAAAAGACAATAGCCCTGATAAACCACATAAGTAAAATTCCAAATCGCATGAGGTGGTTAAGAATACATATGACAAGCCGGGCTCGGTGGCTCAGCCTGTAATCCCGCGCCTTTGGGAGGCTGAGGTGAGTGGATTGCCTGAGCCCGCGAATTCGAGACCTGCCTGGGCAGCGAGACCTCATCTCTACAATAAATCAAAAAATCAGCTGGGCGTGGTAGCGCGTACCTGTAATTCCGGCTACTTGGAAGGCTGAGGCGGAAGGATCGCCGAAGCCCAGCAGATCGAGGCTGCGGTGGCCAGGAATGGCCACTGCACTCCAGTCTGGGCGACAGAGTGAGACTCCAACTCAAAAAAACAAAAACAAACAAAAAAAGAATACATATGACTAGCCAGGCTCGGTGGCTCAGTTTATAATCCCGCGCCTTTGGGAGGCTGAGGTGAGTGGATTGCCTGAGCCCGCGGGTTCGAGACCTGCCGGGGCAGCGAGACCTCATCTCTACAATAAATCAAAAAATCAGCCAGGCGTGGTAGCGCATGCCTGTAATTCCTGGTATTTGGAAAGCTGAGGCGGAAGATCACTGGAACCCAGCAGGCGGAGGCTGCGGTGGCCAGGAGCGGCCACTGCACTCCAGTCTGGGCGACAGAGTAAAACTCCAACTCAAAAAAAAAAAGAAAAAGAAAAAAGAATACATATGACTGAGTAGAAGGTATTCATTTAGATTTCAAAAAGACACACTTCTGAATGTGCACATTTGAGAATTTGAGTGCACATTCTGACTTAAAAGTATTTCAGGATGAGATACATACAACAACCATTTAGACGACTAAACAAAGTACTCCAAGGCAAAGACATTCTTTGCGCTATAGGTAATCAAATACCAGTATATTCTCTTCCAGACTCAGTGAGGCTCATCAGTTAGATTTTCCTTTCACCACAAACTAATTGTTACTCTAGCTTCTCTAAAGAACACAATTCTTTTGTGTCTGATAACCAATTTTTGTGCCAAAGCAATGTGCCATTTCTCTAACCCAACAAAGTAAATTCACTCAAAATTCAGTTCAACACAAACATTACATGTTTACTCATTTTAACAAATTTATTTGGACTCCTTAGAATATTTTTCCTAAACACTCTTTCCCCCAAATGAAAGTTTTCAAAAAAGGGAGAGAAGGGTAGAGGAGAAAATAAAGAAATTTCCTAAATACACTTTCTCATTACCCAGGTCACACTTGCAAGCGGCACTCGCTGCACATTGTACAGTTTATTTCTGAAGAGATTACCTTCTGTTATTTTGGATTTTCATATGGGTTATTACACTCCATGAAGCCAATCATTAGAAAAGTAGCTAGTTCATCATTTAAAAGATGGCTTAAATAGCTTTCTCATCTAAGGATTTCAAAGCAACAATAATATGAACACATTTATTCGCTACTACCTATGTTGTATATTTCCTTACGGTTCATTAATATATTTGAAAGCTAGCTACATTGGTTCCTAGGCAAAACTTATTATTTACCTTATACTGTTGATGTTAACAGTAACTAGATTATTAGAAAATAACACCAAAAAAAGAGACAACTTTAAAAACTGAAATAATAGCACATAGCCAATCTTTACTTTTCTTGCCTTCTCTTTTAAATTATACCTGCAAGTGAACATTTTGACCTGAATTTGGGAGAAAAGTAGTGAGAAATGGTTTGCCTTAGGTCAAACTCTATATACACATGCTTTCAGTATGTTTATGTCATTAGTTGAAAGAAGTGAGACAAATACAAAGATACATTTCTATAAAAGAAGTAACTCTTCAGGCTCTGTAAACGGTAATTATTATGGGAGACTGAGGAAAAATAGAAATCATGATTCCTGACATCACTGCAGTGGCGTTAAGGTGTTTTTTTAAAATTATTTTAATCAATATTTTTTATTACGATTTTGTGGGGTACAGTTAAGGGTTAGGTATACAATTACGTTTCATTCAGGCACCCTGTTGATAAGAAGTGTTTCCCATCCCCAGACAGATATTTGTGAGTGTTAATTCCATTTCCCTCCCCCCATAGTTTCCCAGAACCGTCAGTCATTTTATTATACTAATGGACCTTGAACATTGGATGTTCAAGGTCCATTATATGAGTGAGAACAAGTGATACTTGGATCTTTGTTTCTGTGAGAGGTCACTCAGTATTATAGACTCTAGTTCCATTCAGGTCGCTGTGAAATTCATGATTTTGTTCTTTTTTATGGCTGCATAGTATTCCATCATGTATATGTACCACATTTTTTTAAATCCAGGCCTCTTTTGATGGGCAGCATGGTTGTTTTCAGGTTCTTGCTATTGTGAACAACGCTGCAATAAACATACATGTGCAGGTATCTTTTTTATAGAGTGATTTGAGGTCTTCAGGGTATATTCCTAGTAGGGGGATTGCGGGGTCATATGGAAGGTCGATTTTTAGAGCTTTTAGGAATCGCCACACTGCTTTCCACAGAGGTTGCACTAGTTTACACTCCCACCAACCGTGTACAAGTGTTCTCTTTCAACCACACCCTCTCCAGCAGCTGTTATTTTTTGAGTTGTTGATAATTGCCATTCTGACTGGAGTTAGGTGGTATCTCAGTGTGGTTTTGATTTGCATCTCCTTGATGATTAGTGAGGCTGAGCATTTCTTCATGTGTTTGTTGGCTGCTCGGATGTCTTCTTTTGTGAAGTGTCTGTTCATATCTTTTGCCCATTTTATAATGGGATTGATTGTTTTTTTTCTTTTCAGCACGTTTGAGTTCCTTGTAGATCCAGGATGTTAAGCCTTTGTCAGACCTGGAGTTGGCAAATACTTTTTCCCAGTCTGTAGGCTATCTCCCTACTCTCTTGATGGTTCATTTGGCTTTGCAGAAGCTTGTCAGTTTAATAAGGTCCCACTTGTCTATCTTCTCTCTTATGACCTGTGGGTTTCAGGTTTTGTTCAGGAATTGGATGCCAGTTCCGATTTCCATGAAGGTATTTCCTTCCTTTTCTAAGGTTCTTATGGTTTGAGGTTTTACATTTAGGTCTCTGATCCATTTAGAGTTAACCTTTGTGCATGGGGATAGATAGGGGTTCTGTTTCAATCTTCTGCATGTGGTCGGCCAGTTTTCCCAGCACCATTTACTGAATAGGTTCTCCTCTCCCAGTGGTAGGTGGTGGGGGCTTTGTTGAAGATGAGTTGGTTGAGAAATTGAGGTCTTCCTTCTGGAATCTCAATTCTATTCCACTGATCTATATGCCTGTTCCTATAGCAATACCAAGCTATTTTGATGATTGTAGCTTTATAGTAAAGTTTGAAGTCTGGTAATGTGATACCACCTGCTTTGTTTTTTTTTTGTTTGTTTTTTTTTTTTTTTGCTGAGGATTGTTCAGGCTATTCTTGGACATTTGTGTTTCCAAATGAATTCCTGTGTTGTTTTATTTCCAGGTCTGAGAAGAATGTTGCTGGTAATTTGATGGGTATTGCATTGAACTTGTAGATTGCCTTAGGTAGGATGGACATCTTCACAATGTTGATTCTTCCAATCCATGAGCATGGGATATTTTTCCACTTGTTTGTGTCACCTTTGATTTCTTTCAGCAGTGTTTTATAATTTTCATTGTAAAGGTGTTTCCCGTCTCTGGTTAGGAAGATGCCAAGGTATTTCGTTTTTTGGTGGCTACTGTGAGTGGAATTGTGTTTTTTATTTGGGTTTTTGTTTGTTTATTATTGGTGTAGAGAAATGCGATTGGCTTCTGTACGTTTATTTTGTATCCTGAGACTGCCAAAGGCCTTTATCAATGTAAGGAGGCTTTTGACAGATTCTCTTGGGTTTTCAAGGTACACAATCATATCATCTGCAAAGAGAGATAACTTGACTTCCTCTTTTCCTATTTGGATACCCCTGATTGCTTCCTCTTCTCTGATTGCTTCAGCCAGGACTTCCAATACTATGTTGAACAGGAGGGGAGAGAGTGGGCATCCTTGTCTAGTTCCAGTTTTCAGAGGAATTGGTTCTAATTTTTATCCATTTAGGAGTATGCTGGCTGTGGGTTTCTCGTAGATGGCTTTTACTATTTTGAGGTATGTTCCCCATATGCCTAGATGTTTAAGGGTTTTTATCAAGAAGGGGTGCTGGATTTTATCAAAAGCTTTGTCTGCATCTAATGATATGATCATGTGGTTTTTGTTTTGACATCTGTTGATGAATTTAATTACATTTATGGTTTTACGAATGTTGAACCAGCCTTGCATCCAAGGAATGAAACCTACTTGGTCATGGTGGATGATTTTTGAGATGGATTGCTGAATCCAGTTTGCTAGGATCTTGTTGAGAATTTTAGCATCTATGTTCATCAAAGATATTGGCCTGTAGTTCTCTTTCTTTGTTGGATCTTTACCTGGCTTGGGTATCAATGTGATGTTGGCTTTGGAGTTCCATCTTTTTCAATTTCCTAGAATACCTTCAGTAGGATTGGTATCAGCTCCTCCTTAAATGTCTTGTAGAATTCTGCTGGAAAGCCATCTGGACCAGGGCTTTTTTTTGTAGGAAGTTTTCTTATTACATAGTCGATTTCCTTGATAGTTATTGGTCTATTTAGGGTCTCAACTTCTTGTTCCAAGCTAGGTAAGTTGTGTGATGTCAGAAAGTCCTCCATTTCCTTAAGGTTTTCAAGTTTGTTTCCATACAAGTGTACGTAGTAGTCTCTGATGATCTTTTGTATTTCTTCAGGGTCAGATGTGACTTCATCTTTTGTGTTTCTGATTGTGCTTATTTGGTTTTCTTCTCATTTTTTCTTGGTCTGTCTAGCTAGGGGACCATCGATCTTGTTTATCATTTCGAAGAACGAGCTTTTTGTTTCATTGATTTTTTGTATTATCTTTTTGTCTTCTATGTCCTGGATTTGGGCTTTTATTTTGGTGATCTGGATTCTTCTGCTGAAATTAGGGTTTTTGTGGTCTTGCTTTTCCAGCTTCTTTAGGTGGCTTGTTAGGTTGTGAATTTCTGTTCCTTCCATTTTCTTCATGTGTGTTTGTAGGGATATAAATTCCCCTCTTACTACAGCTTTCAGGGCATCCCAGAGCTTTTGGTAAGATGTTTCTTCATTTTCATTCGTTTCCAGGTATCTTTTGATCTCTGTTTTGATTTCATCATTGACCCAGGAGCTCTTTAGCATCATTCTGTTTAGTGTCCATGTCTTTGTGGGTTTTGGGGGGACTTTGTTGGTGTCAATGTTTATTTTTATTCCACTGTGTTCCGAGAAGGTATTTGGTAGAATTTTGGTCCTTTTAAATTTGTTTATGCTTGATTTATGGCCGAAGATGTGGTCGGTCTTAGAATATGTTCCATGTGGTGATGGGTAGAATGTGTATTCTGTGGTCTTTGGGTGGAGTGTTCTGTAGGTATCAATTAAGTCCATTTGGTCCAAAGTCACATTGAAGTTCCAGATCTCCTTGCTGATTTTTTGTCCTGATGATCTGTCTAGGGTTGTGAGTGGAGTATTAAAGTCCCCAGTTATGATGGTGTTAGAGTCAGTATCTTTCTTTAGCTTTCCTAGAAGTTGCTTTATGAAAATTGGCACACCTATGTTGGATGCATATATGTTTAGGATATTTCTTTTTGATGGATTGAGCCTTTTATCATTATTTAGTGGCCTTCTGTATCTTTTTTGATTTTTAATAGCTTAAAGGGTATTTTGTCTGAAATTAAGATCACTACTCCTCCTTTCTTTTGTATTCCGTTCGCCTGAAAGTTTGTTTCCCATTCTCTTACTTTGAGTCTGTGGGTGTCCTTTCTAGTGAGGTGAGTCTCTTGAAGGCAATAGATTGTTGCCTGGTGATATTTTATCCATTTTGCCATTCTATGTCTTTTCAGTGGTGCATTTAGTCCATTCACATTTAGGCTAATAATTGAAATGCAAGAGTTGATCCCTGTCATATGGTTCTTACAGAGTTGTTCCTGTTTGTTTGTTGTCTTTTTTTGGGTGTTGGAGTTAGTTCATGTGTGTTTTTAATCTTTTGCCTGTACTCTTGTGAAGAATGTTGTTGTTCTTTTTTCTTTTTCTTCTGTGTTCAGTACTTTCTTAAGTGTTTCTTGTAGAGGTGGTCTGGTGACAGCGTAGGTTCTTAGGAATTGGATATCTCGAAAAGATTTCAATCCTCCCTCACTAATGAAGCTTAGTTTGGCTGAGTAGGTTATTCTTGGTTGAAATTGTTTCTCTTTTAGAACTTTGAAGATAGGGTTCCAGGCTCTCCTAGCTTGAAGGGTTTCAAGGTGGAAGGTTGGATAAATCTGCTGCTATTCTAATTGGTCTTCCCTGATAGGTAGTCTGGCCTTTTTGTCTTGCTGCCTTTAGGATTTTTTCTTTTATAGCTACTTTGTTTAGGCGAATTCTTACGTGTCTGGGAGTTGGTCTTCTCATTTGTTGTCTTGCAGGGGTTCTCTGAATCTCTTGTGTTTAAATTTTTTCATCCTTGATGAGATGAGGGAAGTTGTCTTGAATGATTTCATGAAATGTTTGTTCCAGTGATGGCTTCTGTTTCTCTCTCTGCCTCAGGAAGCCCAATTACTCTTAGGTTTGGTCTCTTGAAGTGATCATTCATCTCTTGCAGGTTTTGTTCTGTCTTTTTGAGCTTCTTTTCTTTTTTTTTTTTGAGTTGGAGTCTCACTCGGTCGCTCAGACTGGAGTGCAGTGGCCACTCCTGGTCACTGCAGCCTCGACCTGCTGGGCTCTGGCGAACCTTCCGCCTCAGCCTTCCAAGTAGCCGGAATTACAGGCATGCGCTACCATGACCGGCTGATTTTTTGATTTTATTGTAGAGGTGAGGTCTCACTGCCAGGCGGGTCTCGAACCCGCGGGCGAAGGCAATCCACTCACCTCAGCCTCCCTAAGGCGCAGGATTACAGGCTGAGTCACCGAGCCCAGCTTTGAGCTTCTTTTCTATGCTTTTGATAATTTGGGTTAGTTCTGTGTTTTGGTCTTCAAGCTCTGAGATTCTTTCTTCTGCTTGGCTGATTCTGCTTTCCATGCTTATTAGTCTGTTATTCATTTCCATCACAGTATTCTTTACTGCTGTCATTTCTGACATCAGCTCCTTCCTATTTTCCTCTTGTCTCACCTCAATTTTTTTAATTCCCTCCATTAATGTCTTGATGTCTGGGTTTGTTGCATGTAACCAGTCATTCTGGGGCTCTTCATTGTTTGTGTTCCAGAATCTGTTTTCTCAGTGTCTGATCTCCCAGGGGTCTAAGTAAGACCTATATTCTTCTTTTGTTTTTTCTTCATTTGTGCGGTTTTTCCCCCTCCCTACTTTTTCCTTCCCTCCACGTCACCATCTTCTTTAATTCTGTTATTCAGAGGTAAAGGGATTGGTTTTACTTCTGTTTGTTCAATCTCCTATTCTTTATGTATGCCCTCTCACTTTGTTCAATTCTGGAGTTGCACTGTAGGTTGGGGGTGGTCCTTTTGGCAGTTTTGAGATTTACTTAAGGGGAGAGCTGTGATTCCAAATCTATCTGCAGGTCCTGGTATTCGCTGACAGGTGTGTGAATAATCTGGAACCCAATTCCCACTGCCTTGGAATCTGTCCGTGCAGTGGGGCTGTAGGTTTACTCCCTGAAATAAAATGTGGTTAGGAGAGGGAAGAGAATGGAGCAGACAGTGGATTGAAGAGGGGGGTGGAGAGATAGAGGGTAAGGGGGAAACAAACGAGTACGCCAACAAATAGAGAGAGAGGCCTATACTGAAACAGATAAAAACAATAGACCACAGCTACAGATGAATCAACTCTCATACAAACAAAAATAAAACATATCGTGATGATAACATACCAGCTATCCAATCACCTTATTAGTGTGCTGTTCCTCTATACAAAGATATGGTTTACAGAGAGAAGAAAAGGAAGAGGAAAAAAGAAAAAAAGGAACAATACAGTAGGAATAGAATTAAGTCATTAAACTAACAGAATCAATGAAGCACACTCTGAGACATTTTGTTTAAGTCCAATGTCTTTTCAGGTCTGATTTCTAGTTTTCTTTTCAAGCAGGTATATTAGTTTGCAGTTAGGATCAGTTGCTCCTGGTCTGCTGTGAAAGACAGTTCAGATCAACCTCTGTTCACCACTCTGGCCTATGTCTTTATCAAGCTTGTTTCTCCCATTTCGGTGTTTTTACCTTGAATCACCAGCAGGTGGTGCTATCTCAGCTGCTCGCCCCAGAGGGGGTGGGGCTGGACAGGGATGGCAGAGGCTGAAGATGGCAAAATGGCTGCCTGCCTCAGGGCAGATGGCAGGAGACTTACTGCAGGCAGGATGTCTCAGTCACAGGAGAGGTGGCAGCGATCCCAGCAGATCTTCCCTGAAGGGGCTTCAAGGACTAAAGTTGTGGATCGCCTCCGGCCCGGGTGGTGTGATGTGCTACCGGCGGTGGTGATGGTGGCTGCAGTGGCTGCGGCAGTGGCATCAGCGCTCCAGTAGCTATCCAGACCGCTACAATTCCCCAGCGGTGGCAACGGCCGAGCTCCGTATGAAGAGCAGGCTGCGATGTTGGGGTCCTTAGTCCCCGGGGCGAGAGTCAGAGATCCACTGCAGTTCTCCTTTGCAGAGGTTTTCACAGACCAGACTGCCCCGTCGCCATCTTGCTGGAAATCCGTTAAGGTGTTTTTAAGAACAAATTCCTTCCGGATATACCTAGAGTAGCATTTGTTTGTTTGTTTTGTTTTAAGTAACTCTCAGCCACATGGTTATCAGACAGTTTTCTTCTGCTAGACAGCTTTAGTATAAAGCATCAAAGAGCTTAGTCAGTATTTACATAATTATTAATTTAATGAGCAAGTATTTACCAAGTGCCTAATGTATGCCACGTGTTGTTCTAAACACTGGGAATATAGCAACAAAATAAAAAAAAAGTTTAACATCCCTCCCCTCCTTGAGCTTATATTCTAATGAGAAAGACAGATGAAAAATAAACAGCAAACTACAAAATGAATCAATAGATGGTAAGTGCAGTGGAGAATTATGGGTTCCTCATAGCAAGCACCTGAGCAGTAGTAAAGGTTAGGGGAGAGGAGGTAAGACAATAAAGCAGTCAGAGGAGGCCTTCCTGAGGAGGTGACTTTTGAGCAAAGACATGAAGCAGGTCAGGACCATATGGATGCATGGGTTAAAAAGCTATATGGGTGGAAAGGAGAGCAAATACAGAATGAGTGTGGGGAGCAGAAAGAAAGCCAGAGTGGCTGAGGTGAATGAATAAGGGTGACAGGAGTAGGAGCTAAAACCAGAGAGAAATGGAGACAGAAAGGGAGAAGGTCGGTATCTGAAAAGTCTCAGAGATGAATGTAATCACTTGTCCTCTTGACCTTTCTCATTGGAAGGGAAGCCACTAGAAGGATGTGAGAAGGAGGGCTACATGATGCTATTTATGTTTTACCAGGATGACACTGACTCCTAAGTGGAGAGTAGGGGGTAAAGGGGAAGCTAGAGAACATTTCAGAGAAAGGCCATTGCAGTCATCTAGCCAAGGTAGCCTAGACCAGGGCAGAAGTAGAAGGAAGAAGTGATCAAATTCCGGTATAGTTTGTTTATTTTTTGAGTCAGAGTCTCACACCATGACCCAGGCTGGAGTGCAGTCACGTGCTCACGGGTACTGTAGCCTAGACTTGCTGGGCTCAAGTGATCCTTCCACATCACCCTTCCAAGTAGAGGGAACTACAGGCACTTGCCACCATGCTAAGCTAATTTTTTTTTTTTTTTAATTTATGGTAGAGATGAGGTCTCACCAAGATGCCCAGGCTGGTCTTGAACCTCTCGCCTCCAACTCCCAAAGTGCTTGGATTACAGGAATGAGCCACTGCACCCAGCTCAGGTATAGTTTAAAGACAGATCCATAGGAGTTTTCACATAGATTGCATACAGAATGTGAAAGAAAGAAAGGAGATGTCAGGAACATAGTAGTTGTGTACTGCGATGGAAAGGACAGCAGGAAGAAGAGATTTATGAAGGAAGGTCAGCAGTGTGGCTTTGGACATGTTTAAATTTGAGATGTCTCTTATACAGGCAAATAGAGATATCTGGAAAGACGAGATTGGACTTAGAAGAAAAACCTGAACTGGAGATGCAGATATTTAGGAAGCATCAGACAAAAGATAGTTTTGAAAGCAAGAGAATGGGCAACATGTCCAAATGAAGTGCATGTAGACAGAAGTGAGAAGTTGTCTAAGGACTGAACCGTAGCACACTCTGAGAGGAGAAAGAACCACCAAAGAGAGTAAGTAAAAAGGCTGTGAGCTAAGGGAAAAACAAGTGAGCATAATATCCCAAAAACCAAGTGAAGAAAGTATTGAAAGGAGTCATAACTTGTCAAGAGGTCCAATTAGAGGAGGACTAAAAATTGGCTGATGGTAAAAAATGTTCAGGTACTATAAATCTAAATCTTATCTAATTAAGATCATAGATACTCCCTGAAAATTAGTTTTCAGAAGTTGTGCCATACTACTCACATATCTAGCAAGTACAATTTCTTATTATATTAGACATTTTACATCAAGTCTCTTGTATCAGATTCATCTGCTTCTGCATATATGATGAGACATCCACCACATTAGCCTCATAAAACAAACCCATCATATTAGCCTTATAAAACAACAGTAAGCCAGAAATTAATTCTTGATAATTCTATCTTCCTCTTCATACTTATTTGCTAGATAATCAATCATATGTATTAAATGAAACAATGATACAGCTACTTCATTGACTTCAGTAACAAACGCCAACAATGCGAACAGGAAATTAAGAAGATAACTCTCCCATAAGGGCAATTAGTTACAATAAGTAACTAAAGATAAGCAGCTAAGCAATTATATCTATATGCAAAGGTCAACAGTCAGGCTTGCCTATCAACTGAAGATCAAACAGAGTGCTTAGTATGATGATCATGTGTTGGCAAGTGAGAAAAATGAATTTGCCTAATCCCTAATAAAGCAGTTAGGTGACATTCATCACCTAATACCTTCTACATAGATTTAGCATGGTGCCTAGAGAAGGTTCTTGGACCTGAAGATTAAAACAAATGCCCAGGACTACTACAAAGGACCATGCAGTTGTAGCCTACACCACCCCAGAGGGCACTGTTCACTAGGCTACATGTCAAGAGACATGTAGTGCAGACCCGCTTAACCCCCTGCGCCTGCATATGGATTTGATGATTTTTAACCTTGCTACATGTAAATATGTTTTCTTCATTTGATTATAAACTACTTGCTAAAAGGCAGGGAATGAGCATTTTAATATCGTATACCAGAAGCAGTATGTTTTTGTTTTTGTTTTTTGAGTTGGAGTCTCTCTGCCGACCAGGTCGGAGTGCATGACACACTCATGGCCACCCCAGCATCGACTTGTTGGGCTCTGGCAATTCTTCCCCCTCAGCCTTCCAAGTAGCCAGAACTACAGGCACACAATACCACACCCAGCTAATTTTTTATTTATTTAGAGATGAGCTCTCGCCAAGTTGCAAGGGCTGGTCCCGAAGCCACGGGCTCAGGCAATCCACTTGCCTCGGCCTCCCAAAGTGCTGGGATTACAGGTTGAGTCACCAAGCCCAGTTTCAAATACATATTTTTAAAAATGCTATAAACCATGTTTTTAATCTGTGTTGGTAATTTTTGTCCTCTTATATTTGAGAAGTCAGTTTTGATCCTGAAGAGAAAAGACTGCTCATTTTACAGTAAGTGCAACAGAGTATTTTTTTTTTGAGTCGGAGTCTCACTCTGTCGCCCAGACTGGAGGGCAGTGGCTGCTCCTGGCCACTGCAGCCTCAACCTGCTGGGCTCCGGCGATCCTTCCGCCTCAGCCTCCCAAGAAGCCGGAACTACAGGCGTGCACAACCACGCCCGGCTTATTTTTTGATTTATTGTAGAGATGAGGTCTCGCCAAGTTGCCCAGGCAGGTCTCGAACCTGCGGGCTCAGGCAATTCACTCACCTCGGCCTCCCAAGGCGCAGGATTACAGGCTGAGCCACCGACCCTGGCCACAGAGTATATTTTTAATTTGGGCAGAGAATTATCAGGCAAGCCCAAGTTGTTTGACTCTATCGACAATAATAGAAAATTTCCATATTTCTCTAGTTTACCATGTAAAATCTAGTGTTTATTTGCCAGTATTACCTACTCTGTATTATCCTAAACACAACTCAATTAGGAGCCATCACAAAAGATACAAAAATGACTTTAATTTACCCTCGGATAATAATTTAAGATTTCTGGATTGCTAATTAAAATCACAAAAAAATAGTGGCCTTAAATCATACTAAATCTGTCACTGAAAGCATCAATACCTTCTTTTTCCCACAATTATATAAAAATACATCGAAAAGTGGGGAAAAAAAGACTCTTCTGACTCTTGTTGAAAATCTCTCATACAATGTGAAAAACCTGACTTGTTACGACTTTAATCTCCAGGACCTTGAAAGCTATAATTTCTTCCTGATAGTTCTAAAGCCACAGCTAACCACACAACAAACACAGAACATCAGCCAGAATTAAAAAACAAAAGCAATAAACATTTTACATGTGATTTCAAGTAATTAAGTGGAATTTAGCTAATTGGGAAGGACTTAAGGGCTGGGAAAGAGCATCAAGGGGAGTTAGGATGAAAAGTGGTAAAAAAAAAAGAGTAACAGAAGACTGCCTTTATATTTGCCATCCATGCTTGTGCAAACCTCACACCTGGCATCTGTTTTCTGTTTCTCTGTACTTTTCTTAGATTTATCTATACCATGATTTTACTTAGAAAAATAACAGAATAAACAAACTCTTCAAAGAAGTTTGACAGCATAGGTGAACACCATGGGTACAAGAGAATTACCTGAAAAGTTCTACTACATGACAATAGTAATAAAATAATAATGATAGCTAAATTGTGTTAATCTCTTATTGTATGTCTTGCACTACTCTACACTGTTTCTCAACATTCCTTCTTTCAGCTCGTACAAAATCATTATTATATCTATTCTGCAGGAAACTAAATATGGGGAGGTTGAATAACTTGCATAAAGTCCCACAGCCCAGTAAGTACACAGCTGGGTGCATGTAAGACACAAATGCTCTCTATTTTTCCTCAGTAATATTTATCACAGATATAAACAATTGTGCGATTTGTTTAATACCTACTTCTGTTTAGGAGGTAAGGATCACAAGAAGATGAGCACATTTCTCTTATTTCCTATGGCACCACCATATTAAGCACAGTGCCTGATGCCTGATACCATTCAAACAGTATCTGCTCACCAACTGAATGAAAGGCAGTTTGTAAACTGCAGATGTGCATTTTCTACTGAAGGAGTCATACTTGTAAACAGACTCAATTTGGAGTGTTAATGCTCTATCAAAGTACCAAAAGACAGCAGTGAGAGACATGAAGAGAGAAACTAAATACCATTGCATTCAAAGCACCACTTGATTCTCACAATAAGCCTATGAGACAGGCAGCACAAATACTATTACTCTGTTTTATAGGCAAAAACTCTCAGCATGCCTAGTGATTCATGCTATATTCCCAACACTTGGCCTGTAGAATTAGGGCAATCTGTATCTGAATCCCATTTCTAACATTTCTATCTGTGGTTTTAGGCAAACTCTTAACATTATTGAGCTTCAGCTATTTCATGTATGAAGAGAGATACCTGTCTTGTTTCTTATTCACTGATACATTATAAACACTTAGGAGAGTGCCTGGTATATAGTTGGTGGTAAATTAATTAATGAGTTATGGGGCTCTTAAGGGTCTTAACTATGAAAACATGCATAAAAATACCTAGCACTATGACTAACACACACTGTTAGTCACAGTTCCTTTGTGACTCAATGTCTCCTAAATGTTATCTCCACAACCCTTTCCCTTTAAAATCTTGAAAGAGATTCTTTGACTCCCCCTTCCTCATTTCAGAGTTCTTCTAATCACATGTGGCCCCTTCTACACTGAGTCTTAGGAGGTATAGACTTATTTCCATAAAATCACCTAGCTCACTAATACAAAGGGAAGAAGAATTTAATATTTAAACCAGAACAGACTCTAACTTACAATAGGAGTTCATACTTTCTATTACCATAAAACATATTAAACATAAGTCTCTAAGTTCTCCTTCTTTCTAAAAACCATGGCCTCCCTTTAAGCTACTTTATAATAATCTTATAAAAGATTTACAAAATTGCAACACTGCTTTATTTTCACCATGCACATGAATAAAATAAATTGGCTACACAGTCACATATTAGATTTCACTGCACTGAAGAATCATTATTTGGACATTTAAATTCAACATTCCCAGATTTATGATAATCCAGATATACACTGAGATCCATAAGTCCACTTCCCTCTTCAGACTCCTCTCTACCACTTCTGCCTCATTGTACAGGAGCAGAACCATTGAGCCAGTGCAGCAACACAGCTGAGAAGGTTTTGAAGACAGATTCCGGGTAATGACAATGGCTTTTATGAATTAAAGGAACAGGTATTTTGCTTTTGGGGGTCTATTGGGGAGAAAGGAGGTGAAGGGAAAACGTTCTGTGGGCCCAGTTACATTCCTATGAGGAGTACATGGAAGTGTGGTAGGCAGGCTATCTATTTAGCCTTGTGGTAGGAGGGAGAGGCAGTGTTTGGAAGGACAAGAGTTTGTAAGCCTGGTGGTTCACAACATAAATGCTAAGGGAAAAAATCCAAACTTTCATAGGCATTTTTTAAAATGGTAAAACAAAACACCAGGTGATTTCTTCAATTATATACAGCTCTAGCAAATGCATTTTTATTAACTGCTAAAAAAAATTATTATATTTATACCACACACTTAATCTCATACACTAGAAAAGCAGTGATGTCAGGATTTACAAGTATATAGTGATAGAGATATAGAAATGATGTTCCTCTGTAAGCATAAGTTTTACATAACATTGGAAAAGATGTTTTCCATCCAAGTAATTTTAGTTTTTTCAATCAAAATAATTTCTGATTTCATAATTAGCTACAAATACAATAATATTAACAATGACCATTCAATGCTAATAACAGATAATATTTATTGACATGATAGCACAACAGAAAAACCACTGAGGTACATGCTACTGGTATCATTCCTATTTTATGGAAAAGAAAATCTTATCTGTAGGATAAGGCACAGGGAAGTTAAGTTACTCAAGTGACAAAACAGGTAGATCCAGAATTTGAAGCTAGATCAACCTAACCACAAAGTACCAGCTCTTTCTTAAACACATATTCCAAATAATTATGGATAGCTGTAATTAAATAGTTTCATAAGGCAAAAGTGAAATGAAGTATGGTAGTCATGCTTACACAGGGGCTAAAACAGCTGAGTTTTATTCCCAGTTCAGCTATTAACTAGCTAAATGACCTTGTAATGAAACTAAACTCTCTAAGCCTCTTTTCTTCAGAAGTAGGGAAATTTAGCTGAGTGCACATTTTCCAAATATGTTTCCTCATGTCTTTGGTTCCAGGGGAGGGAGTTATCATCCTCCCGTTAACCAGGACTTCTCTATTTCATATTTGGAGTTTTGCAAATATTTCATCAAAATGAAAAAAAAAAAAAACTTGTGTTGTTAACAAGTAAGACTGGCTTTGACAGTATTATTTGCTTAATATTAGCTCATTTAAAACAGGAACCTAAAAGATGCATTAACATTTCAATTAAGATATCACAAAATTAATTGGAATTGGGGAATAATTCAACAGAGTAAAGACTTTAGGCATGTTTACTTTTAAAATAAGAACATTTAAAATAAAATTTTAAAAAGAAAGAAAACTAGAAATGCTATCAACAACAAAAAAGAACCTAATTAAGTCCTGTTGTATTTATATATTCTTAAAATCTGGCTTAAATATTTTCTGAAGCATCTTCTTGAATTTAGTACATTTCTTCCCAACAATGTATGAAAGCTTTAAAAGTACTGTCAAAACGACTTTTATAATGACAGGAATATAAAGTACATGTATGCAAACCTAAATATAAGATTATATGTATTTTCAAGTATTTAAGAGTATGTGGGTACCAACTTATGTGTATTTCTTGATCTAAAAGAACCTAAAAAGACATGAAGTCTCAGTCTGGGGAAGATGAGACCTTCAGTTGGCCAAGAAGCACAGTGAGGTGGGGAAAGAGAACAAAGCTTTAGGTAATATTATAAAAGCCAGTATTCACGTAGCACTTAATATATGGCAGATGGTGCTTTAAGAGGTTTATAGATAATAACTCACTTAATCCTCACAACAACTCTATGAGGTGGACTGAAATGTAGAGTGTAAGTGACCTGAATTGTCTTTGGTGACAGAGCTGGGATTTGAATCTAGGCACTGTGGCTCCATGTCAGGTACATATAAAAGAGTGTACTTTGTGAAATGCAAATTGAAGGGAGAGCCAGAGAACTAGGACAAGACTTCAAGTCCTTAAAAATATTTAGAGACATTGGCCAGGCACGGTGGCTCAAAAGCCTGTAATCCCAGCATTTTGGGAGGCTGAGGTGAGGGGATTGCCTAAGCCCAGGGGTTCGAGAACAGCCTAGGCAACTTGGCAAGACCTCATCTCTACAATAAATCAAAATATAAGCCGGGCATGGTAGCACGCGCCTGTAGTTCCAGCTACTTGGAAGGTTGAGGCAGAAGAATTGCCGGAACCCAGCAAGTCGACGCTGGGGTGGCTGTGAGCATGCCACTGCACTCCAGCCTGGGCGATGGAGTGAGACTCCAACTCAAAAAAAAAAAAATGTAGAGACATGACAAAGATCTAAGATAATCTATTAACAGTAGAAGAAAACAAGATATAAATGCCCTGAAAGCTAACACTAAAACAATGACTAAAGAAAGGAAATTTGTAATGTGTGGAAAAAGAAGTGGGAGTGACATTATCCCTGTTTTCAAAGCTACAGAAATCAGAAAGGTCCTGTAAAAGAAGTCTTCTGAGAAATTAAAGGGAACACTAAAGGTGACAGCTTCAACTGAAACTTAGGGGCCAATTTGTATGGGACTCAGAAACAGTAACAGCCAATTTTAAGAGAATGAAACCAAAGAAAATGGATGATCAGGTAATTCTTGGACCTTGATAGCTGATTCATTTTATCAATGAGGAAACTGAGGCATAAGGAGCTGAAGTGATTTGCTCCAAAATTATTTCACAGGTTAGTGGCAGGTTCACCATTCCTTTCACCAAATTACCTGACTTGTTTATATTCTTAATATGTCTTCCAGATGTAATGCATTCTTATTGATTCTATTTAAGTGTCTGCTAAAGGAGGAACACCTAAAGCACCAAAGGGAGTTAAAGCTATTTAGACACATATACATAGATTTTTTTTTTTTGTAATTCAGCAGCAGCACAAAATATTTTAAAACGTGTACACCTGAATCTGTCCTAAATGCTTGGTGAGTAAGACGCAGTTAAGAAGTCTTTGATCTACTTTCAAATGGAAAGGAATGGCCAGAAAGAAACTTCAGCAAGGTGTAGGGCAGAATGTTATTTGTTTTGTAGGCATGAATATAATTAATAAGGTTGATTCTAAGACACTAAGGCATAAGTTTAGGAAATGAAAAACATTCTATTTTTACTCCATTTTCCGCAAGAAATAGAGAATGGAGATCTGTGGTAGACTCCCATTAGCACTTTATGGTCTTCACAAAACCTTACTTTCTCAAGACTGAAGACATTTAAAAATAATTATGAGAGAAGATGAGGGAAACTTTCCCAGAAGTTAAGTAAGGATAGTCATGGAATAGACAAACATCATGCCTCTCAGGTCATTACCTCTGTCCTGCTGCCAAATATGATGTAAGAAGCAGAAGAGAGCTCCAGGTCAAGGACAAAATGAGAAGAATATTAAGGGATTGCTTTACTTAAAGGTTAGTGGGGAGAGTGAGTTAATATGTAATGTACAGGCTTGTTGAGAGTAGAAAAACTAAAATCTATTGTCTAAAGAATAACTGTTAACATGTATTAAATGTATATAAATGTATTACATTCTAACAGAGTCAACAGAAACTATACTGCAAACATAACATTAATATGATGCAGCAGTAAAATCATCCATGTTCTCCACTGTTGTTCAGAAGGAAATGAATGACAGAACAAAGAAGGGTGGAAGGGCATGGTGCAGAGAAGCCACAAGGGTACTGGCCCTGGCTAAGCACTGAACAGCTGTGAGTGACAGTGCCACTCCAAGCTTCCTGATTTATGAGGCCAGTGGCTAGAGTGGTCTGTAGGTCTCTTCCAGAAGTGAAATTACATGACTATTTAGAGCAGGAAAATAGTCACAGAAAATAAAATCAAACATTCTTTAAAATGCAAAAGTGTACCGGGCTCGGTGGCTCAGACTGTAAACCTGCGGCTTGGGAGGCTGAGGTGAGTGAATTGCCTGAGCCTACGGGTTCAAGACCCGCCTGGGTAACTTGGTGAGACCTCAACGCTACAATAAATCAAAAATTAGTCGGGTGTGGTTGCAGGTGCCTGTAGTTCCAGCTACTTGGAAGGCTGAGGTGGAAGGATCGCCAGAGCCTAGCAGGTCGAGGCTGTGGTGGCTGGGAGCAGCCACTGCACTCCAGTCTGGGAGACAAAGTGAGACTCCAACTCAAAAACATACATACATACATACATACATACATACATACATAAATAGATAGATAGATAAAAAGGCAAAAGCGTAATAATAGGAATTTATATAACCAATTATCAGATACATGAGTAAATCATTAACCCTTTAGAACAATCAAAAGAGAGAGGGATAATGGAACTGTTCATTAAGTTAATACTAATACTAATACACTACTACTATAAAATCCACACTTCTGAAATAAACATAGGGAAGTGTGGCTACCATCCAATAAAATATCAACAGCTATGTAACATACCAAAATATTTTAGTTAAATCCATTCTTTTTTTACCATACTTTTTTCCTATGGCCACAACAGTTATTCCAATTAAAAATCAGCTGATTTACTTATAGTTCATATTAAAAAAGTAAAAGAGCACATATTTAAAGAAGAAAAATATTTCTGTAAAACAGACATGTATTTTAAAAGAAAAAAAGAAACATGTAGGAGAAGGGAGCTTCACGTATAACAGTACAGATTACGTTAATGTCAAAAGTCATTTTGGATATTGAAGAAATAAAACTGGTGGTTCTGAAATGTTCAGGAAGTCATATGGTGGGAAGTTAAATCACACAATAACAAAAATTGGGACTATTACTTTAACACAGGTGTTTTTGAAGGGTGGTAGCTAGAAATCCCAATTAGGCTTATCAAGTATCTAACCAAAATATTCACTTTGAAGTTATGTAATACCTAGTTTGAATAAGAATACATTCATAGAATCAAAACTAAAAAGGACTTTAAGATCACCTAGAATAATTGCCTCATGAATTACAGGAAGAAATTGTCAGAACTGGCACAATCTCTTCAGGATTCCTGGTTCAGTTACCCTGTACTCCCACTGCTTTTAGACAAGTTTTCACTTACAGTACTATTTTCATTTTCCTGTTAAGCTCAGAAAAAAAAGTAATCTTATAGTTTAGTAATGACAGGATCCTAAATAAAACAACTATACTTTTACTTGAAACCAAAACAAATGTCAAGCAACGCATATATGAGTCAGATGAAAAGTGGAATTCGGGTGCTAAGAAAGCACATCAAACAAAATAAGACTTTATATAAATCCTCTTAACTGAGTTTTTGAATTTTCTCTTATAAATTATTTTAATAGTTTCTGATTTGCACCAAAAGAGCAAATATGAAGTGCAAATTAGCAAATTTTTTGTTTCCAAACCAAGAATGATTGCTAAATTTAGCAAACAACACAATCCTCATAACAATGGGAGAAATATTATTTTTTCTGCTTATGAAATATAAACACAAGAAAATTAAAATACATATATAAACACAACATATTCATTTATGGAAAATTTGGGTGTATATATGTAAAAACATCAATTTGTATGGTAATAAATGATTTTTTGTGGTCACTGACTTCCTACTGTATGTCAGGTATTGTGAGAGGAGCTTTTCAACATTATCTGAAAGTCTCACAACAATGTAAGGTAGAAATAATTTAAACCATTTGCACAGATAAGTAAATGAGAAGGGGCATTTTAGGTAACTTGTCAGCAGGATTAAAACATATACCTGCTTCATTCTAAAGTCAATAATCTTTTTCCTAGGAGACAGGATCTTAGCCTTGCAACATTCCCATTACATATAAAATACAGTCACTACATAAAAAAACTAGAACACAAGCATAAATCCATGCTTCAGTTTTACTTTGTATGCAAATGTTCAGATTTTATTTGCCAGTAGCATGATGAATACTTAACAGTTTTACTATTAGGCCTTGATTAATTAAGCAGAACCTACTGGCCAAATGGACCATATCTTGCTACCTCGCCAACGTTATAAATCGCTTCATCATACTTGATCCCCTACAATTTTCTTCTCTTTCTTGAACTATCTCTAAAACAATCATCCACTCCCTCCAGTTCATCTCACTTTCACCGTAGAAATGAAAAATGTGTCCAGGATATCATAGGTTCCCTTGTCTGTGAAATTTCAGTTCCTGGGGCACTATTTAGAGAAAATAGCTACTGAATGGAGCCTAAATTTCATACACAATTTAACTACTTTTTCAGAAAAGTTTACCACCTTTCAGATACCATCCCATGGAGACCATCTCCTGGCTGAAGAAATTCAATGTAAAAACAGAGTCATCTACTTATTGCTGAAGCAAGTCACGTTGTCCTTGGATAACATCATCACTGGTCTGGATTTAGTCAATTACAAGAAACGCAACACACTGTACTCCATAGCTACATCTCCCTGAATATAATTCTAGCTGCAGAAGGGGGCACTTGCCCAGTGTTCGGAAGCAACTGCTGCCTTTTTGTCCCCAGTTATTTAGTTGATGTCTTTGTCATAACCAGGTTTGAGTGGTTAAGGAAGTAATTTGTCTCATCACTGCAATCATGCTAACACTAGCAGCTTGATGCTAAGAGCAGTAGGACACCACTGAATGGATGTGGTTAGCACAATACCTGTTTCAGAGTCAATGCCCAATATATAAAAATTTTAAAAATATTTGAGTCATCTTAATGTGTAATTTTATGCTTAATTTATCCTAAGTATTCTTCTATATATAGAAAAACTTTATAAAACTAGCACTTTTGTTTTATTACAATTTTTGGCACCTGCTTGGCCAACTCCACCACCACTATCCTAAATTTCTAATGTTTTACTGTGTTAATTTCTAGAAAATCACTCATATCCACATTCAAACGCAAGCATACTCAAAATCTATATGTGAAATATTATTTATATGACAATCACCCTCACCTTGTTAGTGTAGATAATTAATCTGCACTGGTGGTACACCATTCTGTACTCACCCACAAATAATAGGACAATGATCAATGTTACAAATGCAAGTTGACCAATATTAAGAACATGTGGTCATATCTGATAGAGATGGGCAGAGGTGAAAACTGAAGGCTTTAAAGGCACAGTAACTAGAAAAACCTAATATCCTGGTTTGTGTGGGATAGTCCTGGATTAAATGTGCTATTGTAGTAAACCCCTGTTTACTCTCAAAAGTGTATCAGTTTGAAAGATAATATAAGATCTTTGAATTCAGTGCTCATAATCAACAAGTAAATGGATTCTGCTCAAGATCCAAGAATTGACTTTTTTCATAAAAAGTTAAAATTAATAGCTTTTGGGTCCCAAATAGGGAGCTGGTAAAAATCTGTGGCACAGACTGAAGATCAAGAATAAAGAATAGGTACACAACTGAAATAAAGGGTGACAGACTATCAGAATAAAACCATTCTTCCCATAGGCCATTTAAAAATAATCACCTATATATGTATTAGGAGTTAACCTACTATTCTTTAAAGACACCACTGAGAATTTAACATACCTATATGGATGTTCTGGTAGCCAAATTATATTTCATGTTATTTATAATTGTAAGCCTTAACTAATTCTAGAAGTTAACCCTAAGAATTATTGCAAATATCTTATTTCAAAGCAATGATTATCACTGTTTCTTACTATAATACTAATCCAGGTATAATAAAGCCTACCACAGTATTCTTGTATGGGAGCTACCCATAATCTAAACTAAGAGTAAATTAAGTTTCCAGGTTATAATCACGTTAGAATAAATAATGCTTTGATAATTGTGGTTTAACATTTCAGAATGTTGACTAAAATAATATCTGATAAGTACTTTTTGTTCCCTTTACTGACTTTTGGTGAGAATTCTTCCAAATTGTATAATGTCATCAGTTTTTGGTCATGATATTAAGATATAAAGAAATAACATAGTATCTCTAATTTTATTGATTCTGAGTATATTGTGAGCATTTATATCAACGGCTATGGAATAGAAAAAAATAAACATCAGAGAAAACATCAAATACTCTAAAATCCTGCAAATATTTTTTAAAACAATGTCCACAAAGCTAACATACAAAGCTCAAAGATAACAATACACTTCAAATAAATGAAATGTATATAACTTAGAATCTAAAAAGGAAAACAAAAATGTTTCATAAATTATTTCAGTAAGAATAAAGTGGAGGCTCCTCCGTTATGCAAATAGGTTTTTCTAATCTTCAAATTTTCTCAAGTAAGCATAATCTGGAATCTAAAAGAATTTTATAAGAAATACACTGGCAGCCTCCCAGCACTTTGGGAGGCCGAGGAGAGTGGATGGCCTGAGCCCGTGGGTTCGTTGGCGAAACCTTATCTCTACAATAAATCAAAAACTAGCAGGGCCTTGTAGCGCGTGCCTGTAGTTCCAGCTACTTGGAAGGCGAAGGTGGAAGGAACCCAGCAGGTCGAGGCTATGGTGGCTTGGGAGCATGCCACTGCACTCCAGTCTGGGTGACTGAGTGAGACTCCAACTCAAAAAACAAACAAACAAACAAACAAATATACAAAAAAGTATATTACATGCTGCAATCAGACCACTCAGAAATCACATCTGACACATAAAAAAGAAACACGCTGTTTGTTTTTTGACATATAAAAAAGAAACATATTAAACTGAAATAATTAGATTTAAAAGTATCCTACAATTCTGATTTTATGAAAGTTTAGAAATATGAATTTGGCCATGAGAGGCATACAAGTGAGTTATGAAATCTCTCCATAAGAAATTATTAGAAGACATATAGGATGAGACAGGCTAAACTGCAGAATAGGAATGTTATAAATTATAACCACAATCCTCAGATTTCCTACTAAAATCAAAACACAGTAAGAGTTGGCAATCATTTGTTTCTTATGTGAAAAAATTAAGATTTTGCCTAAACAATATCACACATTATCTGTTCTTAAGTTATCACATTAGGTTATACTGTACTTTTTTCTATTTATTTCCAGAACAATAAAACTGAAAAGAGACAAAAAGCAGCCTCAATCTTTCCAGGGGTACCCGCACGCGCGCGCGCGTGCGTGTGTGTGTGTGTAAAAGTATCTCCTAGACCCTCGTGTGTGTGTGTGTGTGTGTGTGTGTGTGTGTGTGTGTGTGTGTAAAAGTATCTCCTAGACCCTCTCAACTTTTAAGGTAATAGATTGAGATATAATTAACATTTCATTGACACTGAACAAAATCAAATAAAATGAAATAATCTTAAATACCTAATATAGGTAGGCACTGGGACAGACCCTGAGGTTGCTTTCAAGAAGTTTTAGATACAGTGATTACTCATAAAAAATTTGAAGTATAGTTGAGAGAGACAAGATATTATATAATAAACATTAATTTAAATGAGCTTAAGTAATAAAGTGCTCTGGAAAAACTGCTATTTGATGGTTCAAGGAAATTTTTCCAGAGGATATAGGACCTGAACCTGCACTTGAGAAACATACAGAAATCACTTTGGTGGGGAAAAAAACCAGAGGGCACACTCAGGCAGACAAAAATTCTCTGATGCATTGCAGGATAGAAAAACAAAAACAATCAAGGTTCATTAAAAGAACAATATATTGTCTTCCCTCTGGAAAAGAACAGGGTTTATATAGCAGGGATTGATGGTAACTATGGTAGAACAGGCAGGTACCAACTAGAAGACATACTAATGTATTTAGATTTTGTATTAGAATACAGGCCATGAAATTTACAACACAGACATAACAAGGGCTTAAATATCATAAGAGCTTATTTCTCTAAATATAAGCAATTGGGGTTAATATGGCTTATACACAGCACTGGGACCTAATGATCCTTGTAGCTTATTGTTCTGCCATACTCAACATATGACCTCTGTTCCCATAGCTAGGATGGTGCCTTCAGCTCCTGGCATTCTAAGAATATTGTCAAGAACAGGAAAGAGAAACAACGAAGGCATTATATTTCTTCTTAGTTGCACAGTCTGGAAGCAGTGTACATCACTTTTGCTCACATCTCACTGACCAAAACTCAGTCACTCAGCCATACATAGCAACAAAGGAAGCTAGGAAATTCAGGCTTCATCTGAGTAGCCATGAGAAAAATTAGAAATGGTAAGAAGAATGTTCAGAGACAATAGTGAATCATCAACTCAATCATACAGAACAGTGTATTACGATGGCCCCTAATGAAAACTGTCAAAATACTTTGGCTTCTTTCACTCTACATGACATCCCAGAACGACATATAATAGTAATTAAAAACATATCAAAGCAAATTTTAAAAATAAACTTTGATACTAAAAGTTGCTAGTAATAAAATGTACACTGTGTTCCCATTACAAACAATGCATCTCCTTCTTGATCCAAAGTTTTCTATTTGATGCTGTGTGAAAGATAAATTGAAAAGTCAGTCACAGCCGGACTCAATGGCTCAGCCTGTAATCCCGTGCTTTGGGAGGCTGAGGTGAGTGGATTGCCTTAGCCCGCGGGTTCAAGACCTGCCCGGGCAACATGGTGAGACCTCATCTCTACAATAAAATTTAAAAAATCAGCCGAGCATGGTAGTGCGTGCCTGTAATTCTGGCTACTAGGAAGCTGAAGTAGAAGGATCGCCGGAGCCCAGTAGGTGGAGGGTGCAGTGGCCGGGAGCAGCCACTGCACTCCAGTCTGGGTGACAGAGTGAGACTCCAACTCAAAAAAAAAAAGAAAAGACAGTCACTTTTATATTAAATCTATGCATTGCTTTTCTTTCCTACATTCTTGCTCCAATATACCATTGTTCAACACTTTCTGATTCCACATATATTATGATACCCTTACCCTACAGACCTTGCTGTACGCTGCTCTGAGAATCACTACTGTGTGAAATGGGTAGTCATCAATACTTTCTGAGAAATGGAGTGGCAATAAAAATAATGCTTTAATAAAATTAATACAGCAGTTTTAATGAGATCACTTGGGAATATAAAACAAAGTATGTAGATTAGAAACAGAAAGATTAGAAATAGAATAGTTTCTGCCAAATCGAAGCAGCAAATCATACACATTGTAAAGGCATGCATTCACAATTATGGAGAGACAAAAGTAGGTAGGTTAGAAAAAAGAAAGCAAGTGATATCCGAAGACTTCTGGGGTCTACGGATTTTATGTCCACTGACCCAACAGGGAATGTGATCAAAGACTATAGAACTTAATATCACAGGTTGAACTGAAACAGAAAAAAATAGAGAATAAACTCTGACTATGCTGGTTAGTTGTGATATAGGCAGTTAAAGTCACAGAAGAGTCTAACAGAGTTGTGATTGGAAGGAAGAAACCACCATGAGATGGTATAGTGTTCTCATTGAGAGACTGAGGCTCAGAATCAGTTCCTTGCATTTGATTCTAGGCTGCTGGATTTACTAAGGCTGTTATAGCTTCTTCATCTATAACGGTACTATTTAATCTGGTAGTTACTGGCCACATGTGACTGTTGAGCACCTGAAAAATAGTTAATCAGACTGAAATATGTCTTAATTATAAAATAAATAGAATAATCAAAGATTTAGTAAAAAGATAATGCAAAATATTTCGTTAATAAGTGTATATTTATTACATGTTGAAATAGTTTGGATCGTGAAAGTTAAATAAAATACATTATTAAAATTAAGTTCCCTGGTTATTTTAAAATTTTTAAACAGCTTTTAGAAAATTAAAATTAAAAACGTGGCTCATATTATATTTCTACTGGACAGAGTTCCTATTCAAAATAGGGAATAACAACCTCATCAGGTTGCTTAATAGAGTGCATAGAGTCTTTAGTACTATGTTAGGCATGAAGAGTCCAAAGAATGCTAAATGCCATTCTTTAGCACTTGGAGGATAGAAGAGAGGGGCTAAAAACTAGGAGCTTCTTACTAGGGTGAGACAAGGGCTTATGGCTGTACACTGCAGCATCAGGCAGAAATCTGAGTCATCAGAGAGCTGCAGCAGTTCTGCAGAGATACACCAAAAAACCGTAGGTGGAAGATTAGAAGCTGCGCCTTAGTTAAGCCAAGAGGAGGCCCTAGACGACATTATTCTGGGGCCCCATGCTAAAATCAGTTGCTTAAAATTGTTTTCTTTGATAACTAAAACACATAAAATAACCTGGTATTTGAGTGACAATTTTCTTCTAACTAGAAAAGAAAGTACAATTTCAGACAAGACTTGTGGGGCACATAAGATTGTTATTTTTATCAATGTTTTACAACAAATATTGTTTGATGGGAATATGGGAGAAAGATGCAGAAAGAAAAAGACAAAAATTATTCTAGAGTTTATTCTTTACCAGAAGACCAATAGAAACTGAAATCTTACATAAACTAAATTACACTGAGAGGTATTAGAAGAATTTCAAGATTGTTTTAAAATTATTCCAAGAGCTACAACACCTTGAAAACAAAATTTCTAAAGCTAAACTTCAGAAACAAAGTCATACAGGAAAAGACAAAATAAAAACCGTGTATTCACTTTTAAAATATTAACTGTCTCTTTAACGTATTCTAAGTTCTACTTCACCTCACTAACTGTAGCATGCCTTCTCTAAGGGTTGCGTGATGTTGAGGGTATAATTTGGATGCTTATAAACATGGGTATCAATTAGATATTATTTCAAAGCATTAGTTGAGACTATTAGGAGAATTTCCTATCAAATAATATCTCAATTGTCTATGAGCCACCCTTTTTGTCTCATAAGACATTGAGCTCTGGAGCCAGACTGCCTGGGTTTGAATAATACTATGAATCAGAGACTCTAAGATTGTATATTTACTATGTCTATGACTCTGGTCAAGCTCTATAAACCTCTCCATATCTCTATTTTCTCATATATAAAATGGACATGCAAAGAATATCTAACTTCCACAGTTACTGTTGAATTCATTCATTGCTTATGAACCTGAAATATTAGCTACTATGTAAAATGATTTCTATTTCTTCAGTGTACAAAATTATAAAGGCATATTTGAGGCTAAACAATATTATATTGTTTTGACACATGATCCTTTAACCTACAATTTGATTTTTTTCCAACAGAACTGATATTTGTCTAGACTTTTCTTATTCAAAGGATTATTGACATATGTTGAAACATACTAAAAATTGTTATGAAGACAGTCTGGGTTTTCTAGAAACTCTCATCAGGTTGCTTAGTAGAATAAATACCATCAAATACTTTATGGTTGCCGGGGGTGGGGGGAACCACATTAGAAATCTCTGCAACATTTTTCTAATTTAAAATGTCAGAAAACATGAGAAGTATAAAATCTAGATAATGTACACTTTGTTGGTAGACCATAAAGTATTATTTTAAAAGTCAAGCAAATTTGAAATGAAAATGCATTTGCATCAGAGTAATTCTCAACCATCAAATATGAACAATTACTACTCTGAAGTGGGACTTTTGAGCAAAGCCCACCCTCAAATATATTTGGTTAATTGTTTCTAATTTTTTAAAATATATTATTAGCTCATTTTTTTATTCTCATTTTCTTACAGCACTAAAATGTTCACAAAAACATTTATTTTATTCAATTAAGTTTATTTTCCTTAATTAAATGTATTTTCTTTAATTAAAATTAAAATTCATTTGCAGTTGAGAAAGAGTAAGTAGGGGACAGTTGTAGTTAGGAGGGCCTGTCTGCATCCTCTACCATTCCACAGCTCTCTCAGTCTATACTTACAGCCATAAAAAGGGAAATGCAAGGTATGCTATATTATCCAAATTAATATAGTTAAAAGATTTCTATATTTTTAATCACCAAACCATGAAACAGAAATGAGAACTGGTATTTCAGCTACATAACAATACCAGTCATGACAAGAACGGTTATAGGAATAATAACAAAAGTTACTACTTAGTGGGTATGTATTCCATCTGTGCTATGATTGCAGCACTTCACCTTGTCTGAGTGACAGGCACGACACTAACACCATTGAATATGTAGGGAAGCTGAAGCTTAAAGAGGCGAATACCTTGCCTAGTGCTACATAGGTAGGAAGTGGCAGATGCAAAATGCTAATCTAGAGATCCACTAATTTTAACCTAGACAGTATGCTGGATAGGGCAAAAATAAAGTTACTGTTGTGCCGTCATTAGGTGGTACACCTGTTGTCACCCTTTCTCATGCCAGTCTTCATCTCCCCCTACACTCTCCCAAGATAAACTGGCTAGACCAGAAGTTTGAGTATAATCTGAGGATTCTAAAAAGGCTATAGAGGGAAAAGAAATCTATTACTTGGCTCACTGCCATTATGCCTTTAATAAGCTAAGCTAAGCAGTCACAAATTATTTTGTAAAGAGGCTAAAAACATCTCATATATTTTCAACATTTTTTCAATTCAGATTCTCAAGCAGAATGGATATTTTATATCAATAATGTAGAAATTTACTTTCTAACTTTTACCTAGCACTGATATATATTTAATAAATATTACCAGCTTATCTCTTGAAGAAGGCAAAGAAAGAAGTAGTTATTCTTAAGCCAAGATCCACCTTTGAAGGAGATGACCTTTAATGTTTAAAACATGAGAAAGAGAATTTCAAATGAACAATTTCTGTTTCATGTTTATGGTTATCTCTTATTTACCATATAATATCCAAATAATCAAATTTTACCTTTTAAAAACTAAGTTTAAAAACGTGTAATAAGGATTTTAAAGGGGATGCTGAATATTTACAAATTTTACATTAGAGCCCGATTATAATACTTTTTAAGAAATAATTAGATTATGCTAATAAAGACCAAAGCAAACATGCAGATTACTTTGACAAGGCAGAAAGAAAGATATAGTGGATCCTTTCTTTAAAATGGAAACAAATGTTTTTGCACATCATTTCATAAATATTCTCCTTCATAAGCAATAAAGGATATATGATAATGAGAGCAGTTAAAAGCACAAATAGATGTATCAAATGCATACCACCAGATGGCATCTTAAAACAGACTGCACATTCAGAGACTAAAAGAGTTAATAACTGCATTTCTGAAACGGAATCAGATTCATAAATTCCAAATAGATATTTTAATAATAAAGTGTCTGACACAATTCATAAAATCCAAAATAACTCAACCATAATACTTTCTTGAATATTTAAAAAAGAAATGAAACTGAAAAGGCCAATGTAAATAAAATGGTGATCCTGACATCAATTTATTTTGAAGATAAACAATTCATTACAAATGGAGCAATAAGAGCAAAAGAAAACTTGATTGATCATTTGAGGTTTCCCACATTTCTGCCTTTAATTTTCCTTCCTACTAATCCCAATTTTACTCTTGCAAAGGGCTTTTTTTACAGTAAGGATAAAAACCAGTTTAAAAACAGAGAGCATTAATTAAAAAATTAAAAAGAAAAGCTTATAGAAATAAAACAGGTCACATTTCTTTCACTTAAATATCTGATTCTCATGAGTATAAAGTTCAAAAGCTTTGCTGTCCAAAACTTAAATACCTTAAGTAACAGAATGAAACAATGCAGCTGTCTCCAACTGGCTGATGCATAAACCACAACATCCAATATGAAACAAAATTATTTACAGAGAGGCATATTATACACAAAACTAGAGTCAAAAGTAACCACATGAGGACTAGAAGTCTTGCTCAGAATATTAAAATACAATGTTGTTTCATAAATCTTTGAAAAAGAATTTATTAACCTCTGTATGTGGGATTTGTTGGGATTTTTTTCTACCATTATATGGCACAACCCTATTTCTACAAAATACATTTTGCTATAAATGTTATTTTCATATGATGAAAGCAACTTAACATGAAACTTGTTACCAGCTTATTTATTTATTCTTTGGTATGGAGACACACACACACTAGGGGTGCCAAAAAAATGTATAAACATTTTAAATATGACATCTGCTCAAATGAATGCCAGTGTCACCATGTGACAGGCAGGACAGTCAAAGAAAATGATGGAAGCACAGTTGAGGGAACATCATACTGCACATTGCTACCATATCAATTCAACTTTGAAACATAATACATAGAAACCATCTCTTAAAATGTGTATACATTATATATATACATGTGTGTATATATATATATAGTTTGCTTACACAGACCTTTTTGGGTTTCATATGAGGAAAACAACATTTTTTGAGGGTTCCCTCCACTCCTCAACAGTCTAACTTAGGCCTCATACCATTCAATGGGCTTTCATGTTACCTCATGAGACAATGCTCACTCAATGATGACAATGGCAGGCAGGACAAAATATGGGAGAAAGACAAGCTATCTTACCTTCAAGTCTAACACAGAGCTAGAACTGAATCACCTAAAGTCCTTGTTTCAGGTAATAGATTTTCACAGTAGCAAGATGTATAAATAAAAGTATTTAGTCAATATTTTAGAATAACACATTTTATATGCCAAGATAGTAATTTTAAATAGTGGCACAGTTATTCAACTAAATTAAATTAAATCAAATTTAATTATTTTCCCTTACTAAACTACTAAATTAAACCACAGATTCTTCTATAAGAAACAATTTCTGACTAATTGGTATATTTATTCAGTATCTTATATGTCCAAAATACTCACTAAAAAGACAGAAATCAATAAATTCAGGAAAACAGAACAGAATAAAAACATAACTTTTTTAAAGGAATACACTGACACACATATAAATTCAAACCCTATTTAGAGGTTCCCGTATATTTCCATTATACCATTATCACAAATATATATTATATACAAATATATTTATATACAAATTATATACAAATATAGTATTATCAGCAGTGAATTTATATTAAAATTATTTTGAAACAGAAGAATATCCACAAAATCATAATACAAGATCCATGTCCTCAGATGTTCAACTATTAGTAAGATAATAGAATGTGTTTGTTTGTTTGTTTGTTTGTTTGGAGTCGGAGTCTCACTCTGTAAGCCAGGTTGGAATGCAGCCTCAACCTGCTGAGCTCAGGCAATCCTTCTGCCTCAGCCTTCCAAGTAGCTGGAACCACAAATGTGTGCCACCACAACCAGCTAATTTTTTTGATATATTATAATCATGAGGACTTGCCAAGTTACTCAGGCTAGCCTTGAATCCCTGGATTCAGACAATCCTCTCACCTTTGCCTCCCAAAGTGCTGAGATTACAGGCGTGAGCCACCATGCCCAGCAAGCTAATAGTATAAAACAAAGAAATTATCCAGGACAACACAGTTAAATGTCAGGCTATGTATGATTATTCCTAGATTTAATGATTTCATGGGCCTGTAAAATTAACCTCCACCCCCAAATAAAGTGAAAATAGACATGGATGAACTACCTAATTTTAATCCCAGTTCTGGCTCTTTCTAGCTGGGTAACCTTAGTAAGATATGTGATTTCACTGAGTTTCAGTTTCCTCACTTGTAAAATGTAGTTGATGACAGTATTTATTTCATAGGGTTGTGTGACTACGAAGAGTTAAAAAGTACAATGTTTAAAGAGTGAATGGCAAAAAAACAAACAAACAAACAAGAACCTAACAAACATTAGCCTTCATTAAAAACAAGTAATTACTTTGTCTTTCAAAAAGCGATCAAAAAATACTTTCTACTGTCACCGTAGTTTCATATACAAAAAAGAAAGTATTCTCACTAAAATGAAAAGGGAATTTTCACTCTGGATCAGTTAAGATTTTGTTATGGACTAGAACCAGTCTATAAACTGTATTTGCAACCATTATAGCCCAGACAGATAGCCTCAGAAAGAAAATAAAATCAATGAAATATAAAATTATTAGGAACACTTCAGTGAGAAATTAAAACATGAGATGAGAGTGGAAACAGGAATATAATCTGAGTAGACACAGGATAACATCTATAATCTTTTTTTTAAGGTACCTAAGAAGATATTCTTTCCTTACCTGGAGACATTTCAGTATTATCTGAAACACCACGTCTCTTAAAGTCAAGAAAGTATTGATTCTGATATGTTTTAACCTTCTTCAAAAGAATCAGAGTATTATTACTGTAAGTGATCATTATCAGATTTTAATAATAAGAATTTGGGGAATATTTCTCTTCCTATGAAAACAACTACAGGTATTAGCTTACCAAATGTGCTTAAATATGTCACTGTGAAGAGTACCAACTCATGAGAAACTGAAAAGCATATGTATACTGTGTCTTAAAGTAAATATAAAGCAAATATATATACAGATCAAAAGCATCTTCATCACCTGGGAACTTGCTAAGATATTCAAATTCTCAGGGCCTATTACAGACTTATTAAATCAGAAACTTTGGTGGCAGAACTCAGTAATATATGTTTTGTGAAGCCCTCTAGTAATTCATGCTGGAATTCAGAAGCACTGACTTCACCTCTCTGAAGTGAAGAGAGGTGAAGTTATAAAATGGATTTTATTTTATTTTATTCCATTTTTATTTTATTCCATTTTATTTTATTTTATTCCATTTTTCTCAGTTATAAAATGGATTTCCAAGAACAACCTTGCAAGACCAGAAGGGGAACAGATCAGAAAAAAACTTTGGCTCTCCTGCAGTCACCTTTTATCATCATTATCTGTTTTTTTTCAATCAAGAGCCCAAATTAAGGAATATAAGGACATCAAAATCATGTGCTGCTGCCACAGGTTGGAACTGAAATGTGCTGACTTTCCAGCAGTGGGCTGAGTACCAAAATAGGCCTTTGGTTGCAGGACAGGCCCTAAAGATTTGGCCACTGAAATCACAAGTGGGCAAAATGCCGCAGAAGTAATAATTTATCCCCATATAAACTAAGGCCACACTGCTTCAAAGTGACAAATGATAGTACAAGAGAATAAACACTGATCTTTTAGGTCCCAGAAGACATGAGATTCCTATCCCCACTTAACTCTCCCCAGAGTGCAGGCAAGGGGAATTCTCCTAATCGACATCAGCTGCTGTAAGGGAAGGAATGTCATGACCTTAAATTTGGCCACCAGAACACTCTCACATCCAGGAACAAAGCCAGAGGGTTCTCCTGGCAACTGCCTGACATGCTAAATGGCAGGACCAGTCACTAAGGGAATCCTTTGCTGCCCCAGGGACAAATCCCCCACTGCAGGAAACAGACAAACCAGAGAGATTAGCAGTTTGCCCAGCTCATGCTGGCCTATCCCCTCAGACCAGAGAGCAGAAAATCAGTTCTAAATCATTCTATTCAAAAAGCTAAGCTCCTGGTCTGCTTTTGCTTTACAAATGAGTGGAATGTTCTCTGCTAAATCAAAGGGAAAACAGGAAAAACATGAGAACTTCTAGGAGAAAGTTCATAAATTAGATCCCTTTATTAACCCTCTTATTGTATTCAAGAAGTCTTTAACAGGTATTATTTTTTAATACAAACTAATCAGATGTTTTAACAATCATTTCTTAAAAAGTCCTGTAATAAAAATTGGATTCAATCCCCTTACTCTGCCATGGCCCCCTTGAACAAGTATGAAAGGTTCCTAATCAACTCCTCTCCCAAGAGTTCCTCTACACCCCTCCTGACTCATTTCATCCAGGCTGCCATTCTAACCACCAAACTTGATTGGGTAACTCTCCTGCTGAAAGATACTCTGAACCCCATTGTATATAGAGCAACATCAGGATGATAAAGTGCTGTCTATAAGAGACTAATACCTAGCCCTGGCCTTCCAGTATCAGTCTCACCCTCCCTCACCCCACTTATCACATCCCACATCCTTCTGAAACCCTATCTTCTTACAGCAGCTCTCAAAGAACATGCCTTGACACTTTACAAAAAATATTAAGTGTCTCATATTTCTAAGAGCAGTGTCTAATGCTATTGTCTCTGCTCAAAATGTCCTTTTCCAGCTTTTAGATACAGTAAAATTTTACTCATTATTTATGATCCAATTCAGATATCATGCAAACTGTTAAGACTAAGGCCACACTGCTTCATAGTGATAAATGATAGTACGAGAGAATAAACACTGATCTTTTAGGTCCCAGAAGTCACGAGATTCCTATCCTGACATGCTAAATGGCAGGCTCAGCCACTAAAGGAATCCTTTCTGCCCCAAGAACAAATCCCCCACTGCAGGAAACAGACAAACCAGAGAGATTAACAGTTTGCCCAGCTGATGCTGGCCTATCACCTCAGACCAGAAAGCATTCCATTTTCTGAGTTCCCATATCAGTTTTTAGGTGCCTTCATTATACTTCTTAAAAGATTAAGTAATAATTAGTCTGTTTATGTGTCTGACTCTCTAGCTACACCTTGAGTATTCTAATCAAGGACTCAGCATTCCATTTTCTGCGTTCCCATATCAGTTTTTAGGTGCCTTCATTATATTTCTTAAAAACTTAAGTGATAATTAGTCTGTTTCTGTGTTTGACTCTCTAGCCACACCTTGAGTATTCTAATCAAGGACTATATATATTTCTTATTATCCATAGTCCCAATATGCTGAATAAGTTTTCAATGCATATTCATGACAGGTAGGAGCCTATCTATTTGCTATTTTCTTTAACTCAAAGATGGAATATAATAATCAATGAACACTGTCAGGGAAACCTTAGCCATTGATAATATTTTTAAAAGTTTGGGCTTTAAATTAGCTATAACCAATTGGATACTTCTTAATTTGCTTTAATAAATCTAGGTCATATCCTTTAATCAACAGTTTAATGTACTTATCCTTGGTTAAATATCTGTTTGTTTGTCCTGTTATATTCTGAGCCCTTGGAAGGCACAGAGCAGGTCTCATTCACAACTGTATAACCCAAACCACCTATACCGGGTAAGTGTCTAATAAGTGTTTTGCTAAGTCAAATTATCAAAATGAACTGCCACACTGATATTTTGCCACATTTTTTCAAAGTTGCATTTGTGTGTTTCCATAGGACAAAGATAAATTCAACTCAATTTTCTAAAAAAAAAAAGTCAAAGGGGAAAAATACTTTTCTTCATAAAATGTCTCCAACACAGAAATACAGTCTTCAAATTAAATAGCTAAGAAAGGTTCCACTGTAATGAGGCAAATTAGTTGAGAGAAAAGAACAGCACTTGCTTCATAGCTCCCTTGTTTTGACTGAGGATCTACAAGTAAATCTCGCCTTTGCTCCCATGAATATAGCTTACTCACCTATCTAAAACCATAAGCTAAAGTCACACTCCTTGAGTCCAAGTACACACTGCCTTATCTCCTCCTCCAGTGGGACAGATGCAGGGAGCTACTCGGCAGCTTCCTGGTCTTTCTGTCTTCTCCAAATTAAAATATAATGATTTTTCAGGGGAAAACAAAAAATCCTAAATGAACACAAACCTTTCATTACTTTAAACACTTGAAGAAGGAGGCTTTGTTCACTTAAACATTAAAGAAATGCTAAAGGAATGAAGGAATATCCAGATTTCCAATAACTAGAACACTATTACGTTTTTCTTAAATGGGGGAAACCATGGCAGATGTTAGCACAACTCTTCTCTAAACAAAATATTTTTATTAATAAAAAGTCGAGGGGAAGACTAAAGAGAAAGCAAGAGTAGCTTTGTGTGCAATTATAAAATATTTGCCATTTGTTTTATTTCAAGAGTTTACATATCCACTATACTTAAATACTGGATTCCACACAAGAAGCTACTGGCCAGTAACTTACAGAGTAAGCATATGGCTTCACTTAGTCACCACTGGCCCAATGCCGGGTTAATAACCTTGGAGCCAATTCTTCCTTCTGCCTGACCCTATCCAGAGTTATAATTTTTCTAAATTACAAACAAAACAACAAAAACAGCATTGTGCCAATCAGAAGTAAAATGTAAACAGTGTCAGTTTCTTTGGAATAGGAACTATTAGGGACATTATGATCATTCAGGAGATCTTATTATTCAAAAGATCTTATTATTCAAGAGAATTTATCTTTCTCTTAACAGTTACATTCAAATACACAAAGTCCAATAATTTTAGAAGCAACAACTAGTAGATATAAAATATTTTTAAATGTCCCCTTTATTTATTTTTTATTTTTGGAGATAGAGTCTTGTTCTATCACCTAGGCTGGAATACAGGGGCACAATCATAGCTCGCTGCAGCATTAAACTCCTGGGCTCAAGTGATCCTCCCTCCTCAGCCTCCTGAGTAGTTAGGACTATAGGCGTGCACCACCACATCTGGCCAATTTTTCAAAATTAGCTGTAGAGAGGGGATCTTATTACATTGCCCAGACTGATCTTAAACTCCTGGCCTCAAGCCATTCTCCCGCCCTGGCTGCCCAAACTGCTTGGATTATAGACATGAGCAACTACAACTCAACCTCCCCTTTATTTCAACAAGGACAATACCCTGTGTCTAAATTATTATGCCAGAATGAAAATATGTAAGAGGAAAATAAATGTATTTTACCTTCTCTAAAAATGAAAACCTGCAAGTTTAGCAAACTCCACAAAGGATAGGTCCAAAGTCTCTAGCACTAGATGCTCTATACCATATAACTTTTTTTCTGACAAGATTTAATTTGTATGGCCTAAGAGAAGTACACTTGCACAAAATATGTATCCGACCATAATAAGTAACAGAACCAAAACACTGAAAAAGTGGAGACGCACTTTCTAGGCATAAAATGCTATAACAAGAAGAAAAAATCATCTTTCTTCCTAAAGTTCAGTGCTTCTCAAATTTTAATGTGCCTCAGAATCACCTAGAGGACTTGATAAAACACAGACTGTTGGGTCTCACTCCAAATAATCTGATTCAGAAGTTCAGGAATGGGGCCTGAGAATTTATATTTTAACAAGTTTCCAAGTGATCAAGACTATGGTGTTAGACAGAGGATCATACTCTGAGAACCACTGTGTTAACTTAAGTCACTCAACTCAACACTGTAGAAGTCTTATAATACCTTGTCTAATCTTGCCCAATGACTATCCTATGTTCTTTGGGTCAGTCAGTATTTCTACTGACAAATAACATCACTTCTTAAAGCATTTCTTCAGAAATCTTCATCATCTCTAAGTTGCAAGCCACATTTTAGGGCAACACAATTTTACAGATAATCAACACATGAAAATAAAAATATTTGTGTATATGTATAATACCGTTAGTCCTTTAGTACATAGATTACCAGTAAATGATTATGTTGAATAAGGTATCTGAAGACTCATTGATAGCTATTTTTTAACACTATAAAGAACAAAGTGTGTACATAAGTGTGTAGCCACCATACTCAGGACTTACCTGTGACTGGTGCATCGATATCCAGCAAGTTTTTTTCCTGTCGTAGAATTGAAGCACCCTCTGTAATTATTCTCAAGGCAACACTCTCTTCCAGCCTTCCCTCCTTCATGAGGTGTGCCTTTAAGATATCCACACGAGGTTTTCCATCATTATCAAACACTTCCTTTGCTGTGAGCCGGTGACTTGGAGGAAATGGGACAGCTAAAAAAGAAAGAGTCAAATTTTTACATTAGCCAAAACTCAACAACCAACAATTCAGTGATAACCACCAAATGTCTATCCCTACCACTAATCACCTAATGGAGTATTTTTAAAGTCCCCACATTAAAATATGATTAAGGTCTATCAAGAATAAAAGATTGCCTCACGTTTGAGTCTAGAAATAATGTGATTGCTTAAATGAAATCTACAGTTCTTATTCATTCAGTACTATCCCTTGCATCTAGAAGATTCTGATTAACTTAAAAAGAAAATAGGTTGAAAAACTCAGCAAAAGAAAATCATTCTTACACATCAACCAAAACCAATTCATACAAAGATGGACCTTCACTAGAAAAGAGATTCCCCTACTGGGATTAGAGGAATGTGAAAAAGTGTACCCAATCAGATTTACTGCTTTAACCAGAGTCACATTTTAGAGTGAAGTGACTGACTCACTGTTTAAAAACAGAGCAGGAATCTGAAAGCAAGCACACTGAATCCTGAACAGAAAATCAGAACTGCTTGTGAGAGTGTGTGCTTGTTCTGAAGGGACCCCCTGAATAGTGAGGTGACAGTATGATGTTAGTGAGCAGATATAGATACATAGGGAAACAAAACAAGGACAAACTCTATTTTGCTCAGACTTAGAACCATTCTCTCTTCCACCAATCCCACATCTTCTTAACACAAGAAGTTCTCTTGTAGCTACTGCCTTCCTCCACATTTGTGAGTACGTGCATTCACTCATGCAGCCAGAGCAGATTCACTAAACTCCTACAACACGCCAGGGCCTCCGAAGTTCCACGGTTAGAGATGGTATCATAAAGTTTAAATGTCTAATAAATGGCCACCAAACCCTTTTAAAACTCATTATTTCTCTATTTCACATGAGGGTTCACTCAGTGGATGACAACTCAGATCTGTTAAAAAGTAACTGGCAAGAAGCATAAACACTGTCCCATGTAACTGTCATGTGTCATAGCATATGCACAAGCCACATGCAGAGAGAACCTTCCCTGGGTGGCTCTGCTCCTGGAAAAAGTACTTGATGTTAAGGAATAAACCTGGTGCTTTCCCTTCCTCAGAGTGTCTGTCAAAGAAGATCTGCCATATACCTATGGCAAAAAATTTTTGTGCAACTTAATAGCATAGATTTGTTATCTGAGTGAAATTATAACTTCTTAGGAAAAAAAAATCAGGAACCAAACCTGCACAGATGAACACAAGTATAATTTTTCCAAAGAACCTAACCATATCTATTTAACTAGGCTGCCAAAATGAAGTGGTGGTGGAGCAGGAAGCTTTTGTGGCCAGACAAACCTGGGTGCAAACCTTAAACACTGCACATTCAGTTGTATGACCCTGGCAAGTTAAATAACCTCCTTTGGCTTTGGCTCCCTCACTTGTGAAGTGAGGATTACATCTATGTGAGAACTGTTATAATAACTAAAGTAAAGAGTAACAGCAGTAGCAAACATTTATAGAGTGTTTATTTTATGCCATGCATCATTTGGGTAATAAAATCAGACGCAACAGTAAATCTGTAAGATGAGTAAGGTGAATATACCTGTGTTTATATATAAACTTATTTAGTCCTCATAACATTACTATGAGGGAGAAACTTGAGGCTCAGAAGTATTAAGCACCTTGCCCAAGATAACCATCTAGTGATTTATGTGTAGACTCACTGAGTTTAAATCCAAGCAGTCTGATGCCAGGAAACCTGTAACAACTAACTACATCGCATCCAAGAATGTACATAAGACAGTGCTGAGTAAGTAAAAAGTGATTACTCCATCATTTTGAAGAAATAAAATTTTAACAAATACTGAAAGGTATTTCTTTTAAAGACTCCTTTTATTTTCAAAAAAATATTTGAGCAGCATATGGTACATAATAGATATAATAGATACATAATACAAAAATAAAAGATAAAATGTAAAATGCCAAAGATAAAATGATAAAATAAAAGATAAAATGTAAAATGCCAAAGCATAATGCGTATGTTGAAAAAAAATCCCAGGATTAAACAATGAGGAGAGAAAAGGAGGAAATTGGGTCATTAAACTTGAGGCATATTGGGGCTATTTTGTCTATTTCATTTATTTGCCTCCCCCCACCTTCCTTGCTTGACTAATATAGTATTTTTGTTAAGAAAACATTGAGATGTTTCAAAAGCTATATGTCTTTACATATGTCTTTATGTGTGCTTTGGGATTAAAACAATACCTTGCCTGTCAATTCCTCAAATTCTCCATGCTATGGGTCATGAGTCAAGATATGGGATGAGGGGTGGAAAGGGAGGAAATTTCAAAAGCATGTTTCTGGTTAGAGCAAGAGCTAATTTTTTTTTTTAATTATTTCCCAAGTTGTATTAGGCAACTGTAAAGGTTTAAGGGGCTCTGCAAAACTGTCAGGCAAGAATCACAGGAGCACAGAAGGAAAGGAGGCTTATATACTGTCAGACAGATAAAAGCAATGAGTATCTGCCACACATGTATTCACTGGCTTTATTAAACTTAAGATAGATCAAAGGATTAAACCTGAAAGTGTTGAAGCATTTAAGAAGGTAAGAGGCAGATGAGAGCACTCCAGGGAGAGCCTCACCTTCACGAATTAGTCTTTCTCCAAATCCCTAGATTCTCTGAAAGGCCAAGATCACTGCAACAACAGATGTTGCACTCTTCACTGCAGATCTTTTACCTTCCAATATTTGCTAATCCTATGGTAACTGGCTAAGGCAAAGTCACCTGCTCTGAGATACTGGAATTGGTTCCAAATAAATTAGGAACAAGAAAGGGGAGGGAAAAGGCCAATTAGAGAGCTGTATTTCCAGTTGAACAGTAGGGACCCTGATGAGATGGGGCCTTCTACCAGTTAAACAGATGGCAAAGCCTGCAAGGAACCAAGATGGGCAGCAATGAAGCCAAAGATTGAACGCAGAGATACGGTCAGCCAGAGAGGTTTTCTGAGACAAAAATAAGACTGGGCTAATATCTGTGTATCCGTGCACCTTTTTGGCTTCATAAAGAAAATACCAGTCTTACCAAAGGTCACATTTATTTGCTTTCTCTATTCACCTAAAGTCCTACATGAAGGCCTGTGCCAAATATTGAGCAAAAACTACCATGACCAAATAATCCAAGGCAGTTGGAAGACACTTCTTTCATTAACTCATTGTAAAAGTGCTTGAACATATAGCAAAATTGGATTTCCCCTTCTTTCCTCTGTTTTGAGTATTAAACAATTTGCTTCTGTTGATACACATACAGTCCAGATGTGGAGAAATTAAGTTTGTGCACAATGCTAAAAATTCAAAAATAGTTGTTGATATTTTGGGCTGGCTCTTTTCAAAACAATTTTTTTTTTTATAATTGCCTCTAAGCATAGAAAATAATGTTATAAAACTCTGTAGAAGCATCCTAAAAATAGATACAAACCTTCTCAGCTTTCTTTACTTTACAATTCCTACCCAATGTCACTTTTTTTCTCAAATTAATAACAGCAAAGTAGCTAAAATCTGGGACATATAAGCCCTTGATTGACTTCTAACAGGAAACATCACAGAAGACTTTAAAGGCAAACAACATACTGGGCTAGGATTATGTTCTCATGTCTTTGGCTGTGGAAATCTGGCAGAGACTGATTTTCAAGGGTCAGTGATACAATATTGTTTCTTTCCTGTTTGCTGTTTCTACCAGAGAGTTTATCTATCTGATATGGAGAAAAGTTACTCGTCTACCTATGAACCAAAAGCACGTGTGTCCTATATTGGCATCTATAGAACAATTATTAAAGCTGCTGTCAAGATTTAAGAGGATATTTAGCCTATTGATTTTGTTGAGACTTCATTTTGTTTAATTTTTTTTTTCCCTCAAACAAAGTTACACCTGGAAGCTTAAATATAACCACAGGAGAAAGAAGAGTAAAACAGATTGCCTGCCTCCCTTTTCCCGAATGATGGCTGCTAAGGGTGTTTACAAGATCTTGAGGCTCTTTGGAGCAAAACCAAAAAACTCCCAATCAATATTGATCCTCACATATTACATACAAGGAAAGTAAAGTCCAGAGAGAGAAAGAGTGTATCGTCCAACATCAAAGTATCAGTCAGTGGCAACCAACATTAACATTAACATCTCCCAATCTCAATTCTAGTCCTTGATCCTCTCTAGATTTGCCCTGTCCCTTATGATACTGACCAGACACATATGGCTGTTGAGAACTTGAAAAGTAGCTACTCCCAACTGAGACATGCTGCAAATCTGCAATAAGCACTGTACACAATATTTTTAAACAAGAAGACTTGACACAATATTTTTTAAAAAGCAAAATATACCATTAATATATTTATATAGATTGTATGTTTAAACAATAAGATTTAAAACATAATGGGCTAAATAAAATGTGTTACTAAAATTAATGCCAACCATTTCTTTTTTACTTTTTAATATGGCTGTAGAACATTTAAAATTGTATAGATGTCCTCCTTTTAATGGACAGTGGTGATCTAGACCCTGCAACCTTCTAAGTTAATGAGAATAAGGTGAGTTGAAATTAAATTTGTTAGCCTTTCTTCTCTTGCAACTTTGGTCTGATTCCTACAAGCCCTCAAACTATCTCAAAATTGGTTGCACATTAGAATCACTTTTTTTAAAGGATGATGACCATGTCCTACCTTTCGAGATTCTTATTTAACTGGTTTAGGATAGGGCAAAGGCGTTGGCATGTTTTTAAATGATCCCAGATTACACCAATGTGAAGTCCAGATTGATATCCACTGATCTATATACCACAAGCAAAGGCATAAAAAACAGTTAGGCACTTTAATTTTTTCCCCCAAACAGGCTCTACAGCAGTCAACCACAACAGATGCAACATCTTTGCAAGTCCATACACGTTTATTTCATCCCTCTCTGCAATCAGGACATGTACAGGAACAGCTCTTGTCTCATATTTCATGTGGCTACTGTCTGCATAAGAGCTGTCAAAGATACTTATGTCAGCACATGTTAAGAGAACATCTTAAGAATATCACGTCAGACACAACTTAAAACACATTCTGGCCTGAACTCCATAGATTGGCATGCCTTCTATTCCCTTGTGGACATCTGTATATGTCACAAACCTCTATTCTAATCAAACCATATCAAATAATAAAGCTATCATCAAGCACCTACTATGCACTGTACCCATGCCAGGCAATGAGAAGGGCCAGGAAGAACTGAGTCAGAAAAAGAAAAGCATAAGCAAATATAGGCTCTGAAGAGCTTACCATGTACTATTATTAATATTAGCCTTTGCTTGAGATAGCTGGCAAAGGGCTAAACCGAAAAACTGAAGACCAAGTTTAAAGAAAATGAGAAAAAATTTAAGCAGTAAGAAAAAAATTGTTTCTATCTACACAAAGTTACGTCAGGATTTCTAAAAACTCTTTGTTCCAATTGCATATTTCTTTTGTTTAAAATATATAATAAATATTTAACTTTTTAGATGACTCCAGAAGATGAGAATCTGTTTTTAAGTTACAAAAAATAGAATATGCCTACTGTAAAACACAATATGCCAGTTAAAATATACAAAAGTAGTTTCATCATCAAATATGTGAAACATGATTTTACTTCTAAGCAAAGAATGAAGGGATATGTAAAACAAAGTACTAAGGATTTTCCACTGAACTTATTTGGGTTCTAATTTTGAGCAATTAGATTTAACTTATATTTCCTGAGTTTAAAAAAAATCTGTCAGTATGGAAATACATAATTATCCATGCACAAAATAGCTGTATGCAAAGATATACAAAAAAGTGTTGTTTGAGACAGCTAAAAATTAATCACAGCTAGTCTCTAAGAAGAATTGTAAAAACATATTTATTAGGTTTCTACTTATGCTACTCTGCCATCACTCATTACTTGCTTGTCTGAAAGTCTCTGTCAATATAGATATCAATTTCTGTCAAATAAAAATATGTATGTCCATCTCAAGTGTAGTTGAATATTAATCTTGTAAACAGAAACATCCAGTTCTGCTTAGGATTTTTTTAAATGATTATTCAAAGATCTATAAATAAAACTCCAATTTATTAATTTACTGGGTTTTTTTTTCCTACTGCAGTGATGAACCTCTTCCACCATTAGCAGAGAACTCCTTACCTATCCCTGCTAAATACTACCATACAAGTCCTGAACCTTAAACGCATTCAATTTTTAAGCACAGTAGTATCCTGATCATTTCACTAGCAAACTGAATACCTCGTTTGGTTTTTGTGAATGTTCACATGCAAATATAGCACAATGGTATGTTATGTAACATCACAAAAGTTTTTAATAAAATGGCATTTTGATACTCAAAGCATTTGTTGAAATAAGCATTCTTTTTACCTCTGGCTTACAGAACATATACTATACACAATACCTTCTAAAGTTAAATCTGAAATGTGCTACGGGCAATTATTTAATAAAGATCAGATATTACTTAAAAGAATTATTGCTGCAACTTCAAGGGATTAATAATTAATTAGAGAAAATGAGCATGTGAACAGTACAACCAGAACTTCTTTTATTACCTGAATTTCAAACAATTTTCATTTAAATATGTTTATTTATATACAGTTACTCTTTATCCTTCCACATACAAATTCCCTTATGTTCCTTCCACCATACATTCTTGAGTCTAAGGACTCAAGGACACAGAAATGGGTGGCAGTCCACACCCCTTCCACACACAGTCTTGGGAAAGTCAATCACAAAACGACATCGAGTTTTTGATATTTTGGTTAGTTCATTTCTTTACAATTGCAAATGATTTATATAATAATGATTCAACATGAAAGATTATTTAACAAAAGCTTTAATTTCAAAATATTTCAGCATTACTGAAAGGTTTAAATAAAACCTGATTTTTTAATTGCTGTTAAATAAAAAAATTATACAGTTTGTTGTTGTTGTTGGTTTTGATTTTTTCCTTTCTTTTGATTTTTGGATTGATACATATGTGTTTTCAATCTTTTTCCTGCACTCTTGTGAAGGGCTCTGTCGTTCTTTTTTTCCATTCTTCTGGTTTAATACTTTCTTAAGTGTTTCTTGCAGAGCTGGTTTGGAGGCAGCATAAACTCTTAGGTATTGAATGTCTGGGAAAGATGTTAATACTCCATCACAGATGAAGCTTAGCTTGGCTGAGTAGGTAAAATTGTTTATCTTTGAGAACTTTGAAAACTGGGATCCAAGCTGTCCTTGCCTGAAGTTTCTGTGTATAAGTCTGCTCTGATTCTAATTGGTCTTACCCTGTAAGTAGTCTGATCTTTTTCTCTTGCTGCCTTTAGGATTTTTTCTTTTATACCTATTTGTGTAGACAAATTACTATGTGTCTAGGAGTTGGTCTATTCAACTACTAACCACTGGGGAAAGGAAAACCTATGCAGTAAATGATGCTGGGAAAACTGGCTGACCACATGCAGTAAATTAAAACAAGAATCCTACCTATCACCATTCACAAAAATCAACTCTAAATGGATGAAACACCTAAATATAAAACCTCAAACTATAAGAAACTTAGAAAATGCAGGAAATACCTTATGGAAATTGGAACTGGCAATCAATTCCTGATCAAAACCCCAAGTGCTCATGCCATAAGAGATAAGTGGTATCCCATCAAACTGACAAGCTTCTGCAAAATCAAAAAAAACCATCAACAGAGTGGAAGACAACCCACATACCGGGGAAAAATGTTTGCCAACTGTATGTCTGACAAAGACCTAACATTTAGGATCTACAAGGAACTCAAACATGCTGAAAACAAAAAAAAACAAACAGCCCCATTACAAAGAGGGTAAAAGATATGAATAGACACTTCTCAAAAGAAGACTTACAAGGAGCCAACAGATACATGAAAAAATGCTCAGTCTCACTAGTCACCAAAGAAATGCAAATTAAAACTACACTGAGATACCACCTAACTCCAGTCAGGATGGCTATCATCAATAACTCAAAAAACAACAGATGCTGAAGAGAATGTGGTGAAAAGGGAACACTTCTACATTGGTGGTGTGAGTGTAAACTAGTACAGCCTCTGTGGAAAACAGTGTGGCGATTCCAAAAAGATCCAAAAATCGACCTTCCATATAACCCCACAATTCCCCTACTGGGAATATACCCAGAAGAACTCAAATCACTCTATAAAAAAGATACCTGCACATGTATGTTTATTGCAGCATTGTTCACAGTAGCAAGAACATGGAACCAACCATGCTGCCCATCAAAGGAGGACTGGATTAAAAAAATGTGGTACACATACATGATGGAATATTATGCAGCCATAAAGAAGAACAAAATCATGAACTTCACAGCAACCTGGATGGACTTGGAGTCTATAATACTGAGTGATCTTTCACAGAAACAAAGAAATGAGTATCACATGTCCTCACTCCTAAGTGGACCTTGAACAATTATCATAATACTATAAGACAAATATTGGCAATAGCGGGAAACTGCCGGGAGGGGAGTGGGGAAATGAGATTGGCAGTAGTGGGAACCTGCTTGGGGAAGGGGGTGCACACCTCATCAACAAGGGTATCTGCATAATGAACATTTGTATCACTAACCCTGAATTGTACCCCACATCTCTAAAATAAAATAAATTAAAAGAAAAAAATTAAAATTATACATATGGATCCAGTGGTTAACACATGGGCCATGCCAATCACAAATTATTCCTAAATGGATATTATAGAAACAAAATTATACTTACTAGTTTTGAAGTATGTGTTACTGAATGTTTAGATTAAACTAATAATTTTAACTTAATATGAAATGTTTTAACTTATTTATTTATGTCAAATAAAAATATATAATTGAATAATTGTTGTTTCATAAGGGTCTACTTCATAGTGCTTTTTAAAAATTTTTTTATAACATATATATTCAGTTACACCAGGGGGTATCCCAACTATGGTGGATATCAGTACTAAACTACTAAAGTAATTACAGTAATATTTTCAGGAAATGGTATTTATAGTAATCTCCAGAACAGCAAACTAAAAGTATAACATTCTCCTCACTGGGATGACTTTCAGCAGAAAAGTTTTTTATTTATTGGCCTTGAACATTTGCTCTTTTTCTCTAGAGAAATTTGTCACAGGAGAATATTAAAATCAAGAAACAAACCAGGATACTTTAAGACCAGATCAATTTATTTCCCAAGTGAGAAAATCCCTTTGAACATGATAATTATCCCTTAGAAATGAAGAGTACCTAGGGATTCTGAAATTTTATTTAACCCAAGGCACATTTAACCATTCAGGAATCCTCAACGCAATAGCCCAAGTGAGACATGAAATATAAGCAAGACTTTAACCTACTGAGTTGAACTATTTGATTAAAAATCCTTAAATCAATATATACTTTAGAAACCTCTGTATTAAAATAACAACCCTACAAAATAAAATGTTTGCCTTCTCAATCTTCAACTTCTACATTGATATGAAAAAATACATCTATACCCACAGATAATTCATTTCTTTCATATTCATCATTTGCTCACACATTTTCCAAGCCCACATGCCCACCCACTATCTCCATCCTCTGTGATTAAAGCACCTATAGGCATCCAAATGATTCTTTTAATGAATAGATTTTATCTTCTTTCAAAGAGTCTTGATTAAATGCCAAATCTATGTCTCAAATAATACCAAATAATGTAAGCCTTAAGTGGCAATTTAAGAATGTTACTCTTTTTTCATATAAAGGATAATACTTTAAAAAATAATAAATCTGGCATTAAGCAGCTTATCTGTGAACCACAGTGTGGCAAAGATGGTAATACTCTGCCACAGAGTCACCCTCCAAAGAGTCAAAGAAGGGAGCAAAATTCCCAGATCTGCATTTATTTCCCACCTGCCCTGGTTCTTATACTCCCTACTCCCAGTAGGCTCTAGAGAAGGCTGCAGCAAAACATCAGGCCCTTTGGGTCTCTCCATGTTTCAGTAGCGCTTACAATGTCTGCTGTACTCTCACCACGAGACCTGTTCTCATTTCTAGTACACCATTTCTAAAAAACCACTTGCTCATATGAATAATACAGAAGCAAGCAGGAAATCCAAATTGTCGACACTTCAAATATGTATTCCCCAAACCATAATCTTCACACATCTGTATAAAAACTGGAAGGCCTTAATGACTACCACTTACAATAGTATTCTCTCAAACTTCATTTTAATTTGTTGCGTTTATCTTTAAAAATGAACTTGTAAATTCTGATTTAAAAATCAAACATGCATTTTTTAATCTAGCAAATGGAAGTATCTTCCACCCATATGTAAGGTATATTTTGTATACAAAAGAAACTTTTAACTAGTAAAGGAAACAGAACTGCTGAAATTATAAAGCCAATTGCAAATTTTTAGGTAACAATGAATCTCACTCTAACCAAAGAATCAATCAATCATCACTACTCAAAAAACAGAATAATTAAATAGAAAGATTAACAATCAAGTTCCATTGAGTGTCTAGCCCAGTGTCCTGGCATTTGACAGATATTCAACCAATGTATTTTTTAATAAATGAAAGAAAGAATAGATTATCTTTTCTCCATGCTCACCTTCATGAACCTTCATTAAGTAAATGTCTTAAAATACTCATTAAAATAAATCACAAATGCCACCTGGTGGGATGGGAGCTGGGAGCCCAATACCCAAGACAAAACAGACAGATGTGGTCAAAAGTGAGCAACAAATAGAAAACTGAAAAGAGAGAGGGGAAAAAAAAAATCACTGCAAAAATTTTGAAGTACTAAATCCCATACGTGAATACAAGTTCACAAATAAAATCTGTTTTTAGGATCCTAAAATGCTATTCCATGGGATTTCAAGGCACAGTTCAAATATTTTCTTTAGAAAGAACATTTCCTTAGTTTATAAAAATGCAACTAATATACATTTATTGAAGTATGCTTCAGTTAAAAAGTACTCTTAATTGTTAAGCTTGCAATATCTGAGACTTAATACACTAACACTTTCTCAGCATCTAAGTGTCAGAAGTAGTTCAGGAGGACAAAAATCTCCTTTCCCCTCTTTTTAATACCTGTATGACAAGTTAGCTACCAAAGTGAATCCAAATCCTAGTAGTAGGCGCAAATGAAAAATTTATTGTGAAATATAGCTGTCAAGAGTAGCTAAAAACTAGAGTATCTAATTCAATCTAAGTACATATAAAACGGCAAACAGAACAACACAATTCCATGATGCATGATTTTGGGTTATGGTTCCCCATAACATTCAAAAAGTTTCAGTTCCATAAATTTTTCACTATCCAAGATAAAGACATTCATTTAGGCATGATGGTAAGTCATTTAGGCAACACTGTGAGTACTTTCATTAAAGTTTAATGTGTGGAATTCATAACTGGCAGACTAGAAATACTATGTATTTTTTTATCATATCATTTTAAATCATTCATTGGCTTAAAATTTTCGCTAAAGAAATAATCATTATTAAATCCAGAATTACTGACAGGTTAATATAAATGTAACATATAGGATATGTTCAGTGAAAAGTAATCACACACACATACAAAATCAAATGGTGTGATATTGTGTGTTACTCCAACAGTTGTGTTTTATTTTTAAGTCCTTCAACACACAATAATGCACCACTTATCAGAGCTTTGGCTCTCCATCATCCTCACCAACCACAGTGCAATACCTCACATAGAGTAGAAGTAAGAATCCTTGCCACAAAATCCATGACCCTTATTCCATAGGGGAAGAACAGAGCCATTCTTAGCACACTAAATAGAAGGAGACAGTGACCTGGCATAATCGAGTATACATGTATACAGTTCTAACAGTATTCCACAAAAGTCCCAAGAGACATCAGGGCATATCCATGATGTCCATGACGGTGTACATTCCATACTTGATAAATATCTCTTATTCAATATTACTAGACAATGTTTCCTATTACAAAGAAAGGGAAAAGTATAATTTCAGTACACTCTCTAAATAAAATTTTCAATGATAATATTTAAACGAGATTATGTCTTAATGATTTTCTTATCTAATTATAGCATATAAATTAAGATTTATATACATTACCAATTTTTATTTGGACTATAATTCAGATCAAAAAAAGCTCCTCATTTCCAAAAGAGTAATTCATAATGAAACAAAATATTATTTGATCTGCTAATACCCTTTATATTTGGTGTATTTTTTTAAATGACATGTAGGAGACATGCATTCAGTATTAGAAAACAAAAATCTCATATTCTACTCATCACATAAATGCAAACTAATTTAAAGCAACTTTCTTTTTTAAGGACAAAGTCAGATAATATAGAAACCTCTGCAATTCCTTTTCTGTTATTCTTCTTCAAAGCTAATGGTCAGTAACATCAGGATTTTTTTTTAATTTACATTTGTAATTATCATTAGAAAGAAATAATTTATGCTTTCATAATGGAGAAACCATCCAAAGTGCAAGGAAAATTAAAGGAATAAGGATAAAGAAAACAACTGATTTGTTTAATGACTTCAGGAGGACATTTGAGTTCAGCTCAGCAAACTGCCAAGTTACCTGTATTTAAAAAAAAAAAAGCAAAATCCTAAATAACATGTGAGTCTGTGAGTTCTACTAAAACAATTTCCCACAGGTATTAGTGATATTAATTCCTTACATAGCCAAGGGGGACCCAATTATTACTCTTATACCAAATAATAAACAAAACAAACAATAATCAGTCATCCATCCTCTTTAGTGGTAAGCTTAGCACCAGACTAATTACCCTGAGGGTTTCCATGCAAAAAGTGTGTCCTAGAAGCAAAGATAAAATTCTTGGATCTTATTCTCCACAAGAAGTCATCTAAAGTGCATTTTGGAAATAAGACTGATGTTTTCATTTATGCAAATGATTTTTCCATACCAGTTACAGCTATTCAAATAATAAGTGTATACAAACACAAAACTATGTGAATCACTATAGAGACTATCTGCTGAAAACACAGTTTACTACCACTTTTATACTGAAACAGTGAAGAAAGAAAAATACAAAAAAAAAAAAAATTCACTGCACTCATTTAGTTGTATACATGTATTTGCCTGGTATACAAAGTTGAATAAGTTATCAAGAATAATCCAAAATCATATTTTGTGAAATTTAGTGACCAAAAAACAGGTACCTAAAGAATGCAAAATATTTTAAAATATAACTATTAAAAGAAAACACACAGGACACAAAACAAAGTAAATAAATATTGCAGATTTTTATAAAAATACATTAATTATTATAAAAACGAAAAATTAAGCTGGGTAAAGCATCAAATAAAGGGTTTATGAGAGGGTTGAAATTTAATCATAATTTTATGTACCGCACAAATTTCTGAGAAAAAAGTTCACAACTTAATAGGCTCTCAAGAGTCCATGACCCAAAGAGGCTAAGATGCACACTCCACTACACTTTTTTCACAATTACCACAGTAACTATCTAGTCTAGTTCCTCAATTACACTCTTGTCTGAATTATTATGATAACAGCCAAGCTATTTATCCAAGTACCCAGTTACCAGCACTTCATCCACCTTGTCCTCAAACCCCATTGTTTTGGCCCTAACAAATTATTCCCAAGTATTCCAAGCAATTTCAAACATTTCTTCAAGTCTTTCAGAAATCCTTAAGGCAAAGGAGCTAAAAATATCAACTCAGAAGCCAGGGTGAATAGGTAAATTATATCATCTTGAGCAAGTTATTTAACTACACTATGCTATAGTTTTCTGATCTATAAACTGAAGACTAAGCAAACTAAAATTTGTAAAGTTCTTGATCATTACTAGTACAGTACATACTTCATAAGTATTCCTCCTGATTAACAAGCACCTTGCTTACTCCTTTTTGGCCACACAATCACTCAACCAATCTCTAAAACAACACAACTACTGAACAGACCCAAAGCCTGCTTTCTATCCAAATCCTCCACATCCTTGAGTACTAAATACTTAATAAAAATATACTTAATAAAATATTATTTTATCATCAAAACACATTTTCTTTGTGTTCGATTTGATTTTAAAAAATAAAACATCTGTTGCCAGAATTAATTTTCATACTCTTATAAGACAGCTCACAAATCATTAGACAAGTTCTGTGCTGTCTTCAAAGAACATATGCAAATCTGAAGTCATGTTCTTAAATATCATTCGATTTCACCCCCTATTTTCTAGTTAAAGAAGTAGAGGTTCAAAGAGAGTAAAGTAGTAATGACAATAATTATAACAATAAAATCATAAAACAATTATCACTAATGCACAGAACCGACTACATCTCAGACACTGTTTTAAATACTTTTTAAGTGTTAATTCACTGAATCTTCACAACAGTCTTGCAATGTGGGCATTATAATTCTCTATATTTTTATATGCCGGAACTCAGGCACAAGAAAATGATATGGCTTTGCCAAGTTTACATAGCCAATAAGTAGGGAAAGCCAGGGCTCACACTAGGCCCCCTAGTTGTGGAGCTGTGCTTTTTTAACTCTTGCTACAGCCTCTCTGTAGATAAAAGGTGATTCATTTAATGAATCAAATGTAATAAAGAGTAGAGCCTATGAAGTACGCACCCAATTCTCCACATTTCCTGAACCACATTCTTTTTTTTTTTGAGTTAGAGTCTCACTCTGTCGCCCAGACTGGAGTGCAGTGGCTGCTCCTGGCCACAGCAGCCTCCGAACTGCTGGGGTCCAGCAATCCTTCCGCCTCAGCCTTCCAAGTAGCCGGAATTACAGGCATGCGCTACCATGCCCAGCTGATTTTTTTATTTATTATAGAAATGAGGTCTTGCTGCCCAGGCGAGTCTCGAACCCGCCGGCTGAGGCAATCCACTCACCTCAGCCTCCCAAAGGCACAGGATTACAGGCTGGGCCACCAAGCCCGGCTGAGTCACCAAGCCCGGCTGAACCACATTCTTTACTTCTGATTTACTGTGCACTATCGAGAGCAATGAGCATAGCAAGCATTACAAAAACATTTGCCCCATGATTTATTGATTCGTGATTCACATCTCACCACATAATTCTCTAAATGCAATAATATTTATCCTGCATGAACAGTCTGCTCCTTGAACATCTTATTTGGCTCTTCTGTCTTTTTATTTAATTACTCAGTCTTGAAAGAAACCAAGATTTTATGAGGAACAACTGGTTCAGTATTCGGCTTTTAAAGGCACAAACTTTTTGTTTTAATTTTGTTTCTAATGGGTTGATTCAGAGGTCAATGAGTCCTTCAAAGTAGTTCTACATATGAACAATGAGCTTGAGTTCTACCCAAATTTCTGGGTTTTTTTTTCATCAATGCTAGCTGCCACCTCACAGACTGGCCTGTGATTTTGTTTAAAGTGTGCCCCCTCCTGCTTTTACTCTTCAATAAGCCTGTTAGTCAACTTGCTGTTGACAATTTCCAGCAATACAGAGCAAACCTGAGCTTTCAATGCAGCAAAGTGTTGTGGTTATGAGTTTTGAATTATCTCATTGCCTGTCTTCACATTCTAGCTTTAATAGACATGTGTCCTTGAGAAAATTTTTTGAGAAACCAGTTTCCTCACATGTAAAATGGAGACAGTATACCTATCTTAAGAAGTTGTTAAATGAATTAGATGAGACCATACTTGCAAAAGTGCTTTGAACAATACCTGGAGTAAAGTATGAACTCAAATTTCCTAAGTTTATCTATTTTTAATTATTTGTTATTATTATTATTGTACTTGGTGAATTCCCAAAAGGTTTTTTTTGTGTTCTGTATGCCAGAATTGTACTGTACACTTGAAAACTCTCGGGCACTCTTCTTTCGGGTCCCCGCTGGCTGCTGCCTGGAGATTTCCAATCTTCTAATAAATTTCGACTTACTCTCCAAAAAAACAACAAAAAAGAAAACTCTCATTACATTTGACACATTTATATATCCAAAAACCTGAGTATTAAGTAAGTGGTTATACCATCCAGCTGGCCTGGCAGAAACGAACTTACCCTGCAACTGACATTAAGAATGGCCCAAGATAGTTGTCTCATCAAGAATTTTTTCATCATCATGGGCAAATATGAGAACTGTGAGTATAATGTGAACTTAGTGGAAAGCTCAAAGCAGTAGTTGACATAGAAGTTCAGAGAGTGCCTAGCTTTCCAAGAATATTAGATTTTATGTATGCAGCAGCATTTCCCAACTACAATTCTAGGCCAACCGATGTTTTATCAAAGTAAAAAAAATCTGGGAGAAAAATAAGCTCCAGAACATTTATGTTGTACGTGGCTAGATTTGAATAGCTATGCCTTATGAATATCTAAGAGGATAATCAATCATGCCTCATTTACCAACTTTTTTCCTCATAAAATTCACTCTTCCTGACACATTTTAAAGTATGTTTTGAGAAAGTCCACTATAAACAAATAGCCAATCATTTTTGACAAAGTGAGTTACTTCATACAAACATGAGTATTCAACAATAGAAGGTATCAGTAAAACTGGTCAGCAATTTTAATCAAAGTCATAAATACACTGGTTTGTTTAAGATAAAGGTATACTAGTCTATCAATTTTTTTAAAAAGTGAAAAACTTGCTTATTTCTAATCTCTACTTACTCATAAATGCACCATACTGAATAGTGTACTACTATGCAATAAAAGTCAACAACTTTTCATCTATAATGCATATTGTATTTACTCAATAGTATGTAACTGCAGTCATATAAATATTGGTGTGAGTCAAATGATTTGAAGACGCCAAATAGTATTAAGTGTTTTCAATCAATAATGAATAAATAAATTTCTAATATTTAATTTCAGTTCACAACTGCTCCAGCAGTCTTAATTTGACTGCTTTAAGAGGCAGAAAAAAAAAGTCAGCCTTTGAAAGAATATTTTATAAATATAAGATTTTCAACTTAAAAAAAAAATCATTTAGGAATACCAATATATGTTTTACGTTTTTCAAACATTTTCATATATTAGATTTCATTATATCTTCAGAGTAACTCTATGTAACGTGTAACAAAATGTCCACCATTTTATAGATAAAGAGCATGAGTGAAAGAGTCTACACATTAACGATAACACAGCTTACGTGTGAAGCCAAAACATAATCCTAGAGTCCTGACTCCAAATCCCATGCCCTCTCCAATAAAGCTCACTACATTAATCTGAAAATGCCTGTAAATTGTAGGTTGTCAAAGGCAGTTGCTATTGCTTTTTTAAAAATCTAATTAAGGAAGAAGGAAACCAAAGAATTCCAACCAAAGAAAAGAAAAACTGTGGTTTTTGACAGTGACAGGTTTGCCACAATCACAGGTCTCTCCCCTATCTTCCCTCCACTTTCAAAACCAAGATTAGGTATTCCTGTTCTGCACCCTGGGGGTCAGATCGAACTTTTAACATGTCAGCCAGTGATAACAAAAACTATCAATCATTTAAGTGTTGACTCAAATTAATCACAATGGATTTTTGCTCTCAAATAAGAGATTTGTTCCTTATTATTTTAGTGCCTTACATTGAAGAAGTCTGAGTTAGTTACAGAGCTGTGCTTGCTCCAAGACTCTAAGACTCCTACTATCTGGTCCAAAGCCTTTCCCTACTACCTAACTGGTCTGGGTAGTTGGGTGATTAATCTAGCTGTGCCTGAGTCTACTATACCTAAAATTGGTATAATAGTAACACAAGGCTGTTGTGAGTGTTTAATAATAATACATGTCATATTAAAAACTTAGAACAATGCCTGACATGTACTGAGGGCTCAATAAATGTTTACAATTGTCAGTATGAGACTTGGTAACACAAGAGCAAAATCTAAAATACAGCATCTTTCTGAGATTTGATTTACCAGAAAAAAAAAAAACAAGAATCATTACAGGCCATCATTCAAAGATGATCTCCATATAATAAGACTTCTATTTGCCTATTAGATAAAATTTAAAACTCCAAACTCAAAAATATTACTCCTTCCATAACAGGGCTGTCTATAAAAGCTCCCTTTATCAGGACAATGCACTCTGAGGAGTCATTCATACAGATTTATTGACATAACCAGCTACCAAAATCACCTGAAAGATCACTGAAATAACTAGCCATCAAGTGCAAAAGGCCAAATTCTATTATGAAAGTCTTATTTTGATAAGCTCTGATTGCACAGAAATCCAAAATCACTGACACACTGATTAGGTGCATGCCTATAATTAGCCATATCAATTTTCCTCATAGTCATTTCCTTCATTTTCATTTAAGTTAATATAATTCCTTATCCAAAATGAAAGAGAAAAATGTTAGAAGAGCACAATGTATTCACCCTAATGACTATAATCAAGTATATTCATTCTTATGGTGCATTCTCATGGTATAACTATGTACCTCTTTGCTAAGAAAATTTTTAAGTTCTTTCCTCAAATTTTGTCCTGTATATAGTCCTTGAATTGAGTGTGCATTGTAGAAAATTAATTTTTTAACGAAATGTAACATTTACAATAACATTTATCATTACTATAATAATTTACAGAATTAATATTACATTTGCAAAATCCAAACATAATATGTATCTTCAAGTGGAGGAAAAGAAATTTTTGTCTTCAAAATTTAAAACATACATGCAAATTATCATGAATTGAAACAAAAGCAAAAATTATTCACCTAGCCAAAAGACATTAAGCAAAATATAAGAAAATATAAATAGACTTCTCAAAGGAATATTTGCATGCAACTATACAAGGTTATTACCAAAACAGAGTGTTTTAATTAATACACATTATACTGATTTCTTCTAAATTCCTCATCTCTAATATTAGAAAAGAAATCAAGTAAAAAAAATTCTCTATTTTCGTTTCTACTTAATTACCTATGAACCATCCAGTTACATTTTTTTTTGAGTTGGAGTCTCACTCTGTCGCCCAGACTAGAGTGCAGTGGCCGCTCCCAGCCATCACAGCCTCGACCTGCTGGGCTCCAGCGATCCTTCCGCCTCAGCTTTCCAAGTAGATGGAACTATAGGCGCGCGCTACCATGCCCGGCTGATTTTTTGATTTATTGTAGAGATGAGGCCTGTCCTGCCCAGGCGGGTCTCAAACCTGCGGGCTCAGACAATCCACTCACCTCAGCCTCCCAAAGGCGCAGGATTACAGGCTGAGCCACCGAGCCCGGCTCATCCAGTTACATTTTAAGCAAAATATAATTTCTTCATAATTTGTTATAGTACACGTATTTTCTTTTCTTGGTAGAGAAAGATAAACTACATGAAGGGCGAAGAAGTTCAAATGTGAGCCAGAGACAAAGACTTGGTCAATATTCTAACCCTAATGTCCCTTTCTAACTAAATAAAACTAACTTTGAGATGTTTTCATTTAAGCATTTTTACAAATAATCCTTTTCCTAAAGTCATATCCAAATATTTACAACACATCATCAATGATCAGGGAAAATAAATATGTTCCAAAAATTATGTAAGTAAAAGATGCTATTTTGGAGCACTAGTCAATCCAATGGTGCTAGGTCTTAAAAACTTTTCAAAAATGTGGTCAAGAAATGAGTTATATTAGTGGGTAAACTGAGTTGAACACTGCCTATGGATATCATTTATGCCTGGAGCACTTTACACTGGCATTAAGAGTTTCGAATATTTGGATTTGAGACCTGGCTCTACCGCAACCATATAAAATCAGTGCTTATTGCTCTCATTTGACAGATTAAGAAAAAGAGATTAAATACCTTGGATACATACTCAGATACACCTGGTTTAAACTCTTTACACTATGCTACACTAAATTATCTAGTCTATTAAATTGGTATTATAAATAAATTTCAGAAATACATCTCATTTTTAGACTAATAAATAAAAATTGCTTTTATGTTGAGTGAGTTGACACAGTGTGGTCTTAATGTTTACTGGCCCTCAAGTTAGAAGAGATTCAGACAAGGATCTGTCATTTAATGGCTACATAAGCATGGGTATTTCACTTTACTTCTCAACTGCTCAGTTCCCTTGTTTGTAAAAGGAGGGAACTGTACCAGTAATATTCAAAGGTCTTTCTATTTTCAAAATATAAGCTATTTAGGAGTGTCACATATTTACCTTCACACAGAGTCAATTCATCTGTTTAACAAATCCCAGAAGTATCCCCAGAACTACAGTTTTTGGGAAAATACTCTTAGAAATAGAAATCAATGTAAGGGAAGGACCAGACCAGTCAGTTGTACGTGTGGAACATTCTAAAGTACATTCAAAAGTGTCTGAATGAGGCAGAAAATAAGAGACTGGAGTCCTGATCCCAACAAATGAGTCGAACCTGTGGGCCTTTTCTACATCCTGAAAGGGGTAGACAGGTCAGTCAGAGGCCTTAAGTGATGCTAAAGGGACCCACATCTTATTAAAGGATTTGTTTATCAAGTTGAGACAAGAACAGATATGCAATGGTTCTATAATTCCTCTTCACTTTCTGGAGCTTGAAGATGAGCCATTTGTTTTAGAAGACCTGAAAAGAAACAGATTCTTAACAAACTTGATGGAAGGACAAAGGGAGAAAAGAGAAAGAAAATGACAACAACAAAAAAGAATATGAAGTAAAGGTTAAAAGAAAAGAGAGAAAGAGAAATAGAGGGAGTTAAGTAGAGCTATGAAGAACAGACTCAAGTTTTCCTCCTCAATAATAATGGAAGAGAGAATGATGCCTCCTTCCCAAAGAATAAGATTTTACCCTCAGCAAATCCTGAGTTAAATTAAAAACAAAACAAAACTGGTCTTTACTATCAAATATTATTTAGCTAACAGCAATAACTCATTAAAAATCTCTTAAGATCTGTATGATGTTACTGAATAACTTTTTTTTAAGTTAAAATGTAGAAAAACGGAAGCATACTCTCCCACCTTCATCATTGAATTTTTTTCACTTTTTTTGTTACACCCTGGTTTTCCCATAGCTCTTCACTGTATGAGGTCAACTTCTGTTTTCACACAAACACTAGGAATGCTGAATAATAATTAACCACAGTTTAAATTCCTTTCCAGAAACAATTCATTTAGAAAAAACAAAGGAAAAAATCATGTGTAATAATGAAAAATATAGTTCATCGAACATCCCAATAAGATAGGATCTTATGAATATCTCAGTGGTATGGATAAAATGCAAATCAAACTATTCTCTGTGAAAAAGGAACAGAGGAAGTAAATAAATAAAAAGGAAAAAGCAGCAGATTTTGAGGGCTGAATGAACAGAAATATACATTTTTTTAAAAAGACATAATCTGACATAATCAATCAGCAAACAATATAAGAACTTTCTCTACCACTATTTGTCCCCCATACTTTTTACTGAACATCCATATGCTCCTTCACAGCACAAATAAACATAGGGCCCCTTTGAGAAAAACTGCTGAAGATCTGAGTGTCCTCATTCATTTAAACAATTTTTGTTAAGTGTCAAGATACTGAATTAGGTGATATAAAATCAGTGTTAAAATTCCTGCTTTGCTGCAGGGCATAAAAACCAGGAAAAAGTGAAGAGTGTGATTAGTACTTCACTGTCAGAGTCTGATATGCTACATTTTATCATTGTGTGCTCAAAAGTTTCATCACTATTTCATCTCTACATCTAGAAAGTATAATATTCAAGGAATATTTTTTAAAAAAAGAATAATTTGAAACTCTATCAATGTGGACTCATGAAATAAGGAAAAAAAATGAATAAAAATGTCACAGTAAGAAATATAATTTCAAATACACCCAAGTAATGACATACCCATGTACATAGCAGTCACGACACACCTTGTAACAGAAAAGCAAAAAAAGTCTAAAATTTCAATAAAGTATTTAAAGACAATTTAAAAATAAAATTAGTTGTTAAAAATACATGCAACAGATTATAGTTGACATAGTCATCAAAATATCTACGATTACTGTCTCAATGATGATCATTAGACATTATCTGTGACATTTCTAACAAATACTTAATGACATAATCAACTTTTAAATCCAGACTCTTCCTCTATGTACAGAAATATATTCAAAACATTTTAATAAAATCTTTTCTCACTTGTAGTCAAAGTATTCTATAGTATAATAAATGGTATAGATACATAGAAGTCCAACGAAAAGTAAAGCCCTAGTTATTATTTTCATGTGACGGCTTCTGAGTGACATCTTGAAAATAATATTAAAAATTAGCATGGCGTCAAAGACAGACAAAAATAATCTCTTTTTAAAAAACAATTTGGCTGTGATGATAAAATCTCATCATTAAGCTGAGGGCATATTCTGTTTCATTTAACTTTTCAGTAGATGAGCCTATAAGAAAGTATCACTTATAAATTATTTCAAAAGGCAAATTAAATTATATTATTCTAAACTACCCACAGTGAATAATAAAATTTTTATTCCTGGAAGTTCCATTTTCTTTAAATTAAAGCAATCGTAAAAGTAGTCAACATCTAGGATGAAATGAATATTCAACACACATTACAGTCTTCAGTACTGTCATCTTGGGAAAGGCTAGTTAACAAATAATATTCCATGTAACAATGCAGACTGATTTTCTAAATGTATTGTTTAAATTGCAAAATGAAATGAGGGAATTCAGACTCACAAGATTTCCAAATTTCCTTCATTAACAAGATATACAAATGTATAACTGTACAGTATTAAGAATGGAACTAACTTTACATGTAATGCAATCAATTAAATGTTACTGAATATCCATAATGATCATTTTCCATGAAGTTAAGTATTTAATCATAAGGTTTGATTAACATGTCCTGATTTCTTGCAAGCCATGTCATCATTATAATCAGAAAACTGGAAGAAATCTGCTTCAATTAAGTATAAAACAGATGATCACATTTAGGAAGAAAACACGCTTAACTGCCATTTCTACAGTTAAGTTACAAATATATACATATTTTCATCCAAAGGAAATTAAATTGTTTAGTGACCTAGTTTTTACAACACAAATTTTCAAATAGTTTGAGACAAGTTCAGAGACTATATTGCTAAAACAGTACTACAGATACCCAATGTTTTGTTGTTTTTTTTAATTACTTGGCAGTATGTTTAGGGGTTTTTTTCCTTTTGCTGTGTTTCGTTTATTTAATAGTCAAAATAATGGCCAAATGAGAAAGACATCAGCATTCCTTTTCACCAGAAAAAATGTTTGCTTCTTTAATCTATTATTTTATAATCTAAAATAGCTCTTAAATTAACTGCATTAACACTAAATTGATTTATCAGATTCATTGATGCTTCTCAGCTAAAGTTTAATGGGTTTCAATAAAGAGATAAAAACTGATCCTCAAAAATATATATATATACTTATCTGGGTACAATTGGCATTATGGAGACATCTCTATTTTTTCCTGGTTTAATTATCCTTCTTACCTATTATATGTGAATGAAACACTCTGGTGACTTTACCTCCCCCAATTTTCCAGTTCACCCAAGGACAGTATCTGTTATTTTACGGCCCTCTTATACATGTTCTATCAATTATTCACATACACACTAACACACATACAAAAGGCATTTATACATTGACATTTAATTATGGCAGCTATGCTAAGTCACAGTTTTACCTCAAAGTTTGCATTATAAAATTTTAGCCAAACTCAAATGAGCACCTTTGCCTTAAATTACTCCTGTAATTTTATTGAAACAGATTGTTCTATTTGAATTAAGTCACAAGAAAGTTCAAGTATTCTATGTCAAATCATTTTACATCAGAGTCTTGTAAAAAATTTCAATGAACAGTGAGTTTTTATTATCAAAAAATAATGTCGAATAGAATTGAACAATTCTAAAGCAAATATCATTCATATTAAAATTCAATAAGAGAAAGCCTTCCAAATTCCTTCTATGGAATTATTTCTTCTAAAGACTCTAAGTTTTATATATATCTTTCATTAGTTACCAAGTGGTAGGAAGCACTAATTCCAATTGTACATTACATAAGTGTGAAGAGCTGTGCCAGAAAAATTATCCAAGAACCATAAAAAAATTAGCCACACAATAGTGTCTCTTTCAAATGAAATTATACAAAATATATACAGTTGCCTCTGTAGTCACTAAGTATAACAGATAAGTCTGTTTATGCTAATTGCTTATTAAATAATATTTTACAGCAATGTTAAAGATTTCTAATTCTGTAAGATCTGACAATCTAGGTCACATCACATAAAAGCTTGTTTCAAAGAAATGGCATACTTTGAGAATTAAAAAGTATGTTAGTTAGCTTTCCTTGACAGATGCAATGTGAGTGTGTAGGGGGGGAGGCCCTGCAGTTGCAAACCACTATTCTATCAGTCTCACTTTGCTAAGACACATGAACGTAAGAAAACATGGCCAAGCACAGTGCCTCACGCCTGTAATCCCAGTACTTTGGGAGGCCAAGCAAGAAGACAGCTTGAGGACAGGCATTTGTGACCAGTCTGGGCAACACAGTGAGACTCCACCTCTTTAAAAAAAATTTTTTTTTAAAGTTAAAGATATGGTGGCAGGCACACTTGTATTCCAAGCTACTGGGGAGACTAAGATAGGAAGATCACTTGAGTCCAGGAGTTCAAGGCTGCTGTGAGCTGTCATCATGCCACTGTACTCCAGCCTAGGTGATAAAGACCGTGTTGCCAAAAGGAAATTAAAATTAAAATTAAATAAAACAAAAATATTCAAGTAAACAATTTTATTGAAAAGCCACATAAAAATCCAGTTCAACATTAGCAACAGGCACATAGATAGAAATGTAATTCATATTCATGATTCTTGAACATTAGCTGTAGTATATGATCACATTTAAAACTCTCAAACAAATTTATTGCACAAAAATAAAATATAACAGCATCAGCAAGTAATTTTTTTCACGCTTCAAGGAACAAAATGTTCTCTGAAGCAATAATTCATATCTTAGTCACTATCTAGTAGTCAAGATAATTTAAAGTTCACACATGCTTTCTTCTAGATTGTTCTCTTAACATTAGCAAAACACATTTTAAAATAGTAGATATCCAATCAGTAGAAGATATTCAATCAATCCCTAATTCGTTTTTGTTTTTTTAGAGGTCTATCCTATTGAGTTTTTCTCATTCCTTCTCATAAATATAAAATAACCTGTATTTAAATTTAGATACCAGATTAAAAGTAAATCCTGGAGATAATTTAAACCAGTACCATCATTTATCAAACTTTTATAGACTACTTAGAAAATCATTGCTTTGCTCATGCTATTACTTTAGGAATTATATGAAGTAAACAGTAGTATCTTCATGGCAAGCATGTTATTCTTTTTTTCTCAATTTCAAACATATATGAGAACCATATTATAATATAAACAAGCCGGACTCGGTGGCTCAGCCTGTAATCCCACACTTTTGGGAGGCTGAGGTGAGTAGATTGCCTGAACCCGCGGGTTCGAGACCCGCCTGGGCAGGTGAGACCTCATCTCTACAATAAATCAAAAAAAGAGCTGGGCGTGGTAGCGGGCACCTGTAGTTCCGGCTACTCGGAAGGCTGAGGCGGAAGGATCGCTGGAGCCCAGTAGGTCGAGGCTGAGGTGGCTGGGAGCGGCCACTTCACTCCAGTCTGGGCGACAGAGTGAGACTCCAACTCAAATATTAATAATAATAATAATGTAAACAAACAGAATTCATTTCCACACTGAATCAGATATCCAAGCTTATAAAAATTTCCACCCATAACCCCACCTCAAATACACATAAAAAATGTATTCAATAATAATGACACAACATAACTGTTACCTCTAGCCACTGTTTTTCCAGCCCATTAAAATAATGTCACAGCCGGGCTCGGTGGCTCAGCCTGTAATCCCGCGCCTTTGGGAGGCTGAGGTGAGTGGATTGCCTGAGCCCGCGGGTTCGAGACCCGCCTGGGCAGCGAGACCTCATCTCTACAATAAATCAAAAAATTAGCTGGGCGTGGTAGCGCATGCCTGTAAGTCTGGCTACTTGGAAGGCTGAGGCAGAAGGATCACCGGAGCCCAGCAGGTCGAGGCTGTGGTGGCTGGGAGCGGCCACTTCACTCCAGTCTGGACGACAGAGTGAGACTCCAACTCAAAAAAATAAATAAATAAAAATAATGTCACACAAAAGATTAACTTCATATTTCTTTAATTTCTGTGTGTTTTACCGTGCACCAGAGGAAGGGCACACCTTATATCCTTTACATCACCCAATATCACATATGGAAATCTGATTATTTTTCTAACTGTTATTTTATTCCAAGGTCATGGCTATATATTGGCAGGTATCCAGGAACAGATGATTCATTACACTGATGAAAATGTGGTTCATAAAAGTATCATTTATATAAAAGATAGGCCAATTATACAAGGATAGAATGTGGACTACTCTAAAACAAGAAAAATATGAATGAACTTTCATTAAAAGAGAATATGCTTCCTATTTAAGTACAAACATTTTTACTCCAATATCTCTGATGAAAGCTATGTCCTATACTGAAACACAGTTAGCAAACTAGATTAGCTGCAAAGACACAGTTAAAATTCAATTATCCATGCCAATTGTGCAGTTCACTAGTGCACATAATCCCAAATCATTTATATGTGAAAGACAGACATTTGGTTATCTCTGACAGTCTATTAATGTACATTATCTTCAATAAAATAAGGAAGGTCTATTATGAAAGGTCTATTTAGGTCTATTTGCCCAGACTCCCAAATCTGTCAAATTGTTCACATTAACTACTGCATTCCCTCCATGCAAGAGATGAACTAAGTGGTCTCCTAGACTAATAGAAAGATTGGCTTAAATTTGACCTTGGCTCTCTCTTTATAATTAGCTGATTCATTCCCTGGGGGAAAGAGGTTATTAACTTACTGGTTCAGAACTTCCTTAGGAAAGAAATGTAACTGTCTCACTTAAAAGGGCTTTCCTTGTTCTTGCAGATCTAATGCAATCTCAGATATAGATAGAAATTATAACTTATACAATTCTTTCAAAGATACTAGTTCCTTGGCTCCACATAACAGCCCAGGGACTTTAAGTTTAGGCAAGAGCCCGAAGGCACAGACAGGGTAAGTGATATTGGCATAATCATAATGCCACTTACGAGAGAAAACAAAACTAGAATTAAGGTTTCCTGATTCTCAATTTAGTTCTGTCCTCTGATTCCAAAATTACATGTTCATAAGAATGTTACAGTAATATTTATAGTACGGTGATGTTTCAAACTAAGGTAATATAGTTGGCAAAACAGATCTGGACATACATATGAAAGGATCCATTTCACAAAATTCCCCTTAAAAGGAAATATCCTCTCCAGTCTCCTTCCACAAAAACTGTAATGCTTTTATAAAATACATAAATAATAACTTCATCATTTCAGTGTATAATTATTTGATATCATTTTAATGGCAACATTCTAGAAACCACATACAACTTTTAATCTAAAGTAATCTCTCATTCAAGAGGCAAAATGTTTTAGAAAATAAACTTCAATATAACCATCTCCTCATATAAGAAATGCTTATTCTTCTGAAGTTCCTGGAAAGTTACAATCATCAATTTCCTTATATACGAACCTCTAAAACCATTCTCATAGGGAAAAAAAAATTTAGGAGAAAACAAAATATGGAATTAATCAACACTAATATTATCCCAAATCGAATTAAAATTATGAATACACCAAAATCTGAAAAGATATATTAGTATAAAAGGTATATATAAATATTATATATTTGCATTATCTATAATAATATAAAGGGTAAAAGTACAGTTATGGATTCATATACTAGGTGACCACAAATTAATCACCCAAACCAGGACACTTTGAATGAAAGAGGTACTATTAATAATTACACTGGGACAGCATTCATAGATAGGTATTGTCCTGCAGGGGGAAAAAAACAGGACATATGGTCACTCAAATTATATGTCTTCACCAGCTGGATTTTTTCAAGCATTCCCAAACATCTCAACTTGGGTTGGCGGTTGTTGTTGTTTTTAGTTCAGAATGATTTTTTTCCTTTCATTTCTTCCTACCCCTACTTCTTTCCAATCCAGGAAAATAATAGTCAAGCCCCTTAACTCTTTTATCTCTGAGTATCCTATTGTGCCTACTAGCTGATGCAAGAAATGTGTATTAGTCTAAAAATCTCCTTTAAAATCTATGACTTCTACAATCTCAGCTTTATAACCCTTGGATTTCCACTTCAAAACATCACTGCCAGAGTCCTGAGAAGAAAAACAGCAGTCTGGTTTCTGTTTACACTAACACACAGCTCTATATTTGAAATCATCTGAAACTGGAAATTTAAAAAAATCTGTTATAACTAATTTGAGGTATGTATCTTACAAATTTAAAGTCTTTTAAAAATAAATATTCTGAGTAAATAAGGAAATGAGGGGTTGAAGAACTGGTCAATATTACAAATAGAAGGTTTCAATGCAGAAAGCATGGTTAGTGTTTCTGAAGATGTTTTCAGTAAACTATGCGCAAAGTCTTCCAATGGCTTCTCATCTTGAGAGAAAAGCTAAGGCCCTCACTAAGTGTGGTAGAACCCTCACTTCCCACACACAATACCTGTTTGACCTCTTCTCCTACTTTCAGAGCTCATTCACTCTGACCTAGTCAATACATCTCTCCAAAATTCCCAACAGACACATTGCTGCCTCAGGGATTTAGAATTTGCTGTGGCTGAAATGGTTACACCATACATCATGATGATGTAAAGCTTACATGATGATGTAATGCTTACACCTTACATCATCATGTAAACGCTAGGCTGCTCCCTCACCTCCTTTAGGTTGTCCGAGAAATATTACCTTTCTGAGAACTTCCCTAACCACTCTACTTTAAATTGAACATCCCCAGTCTTCCTTTCTAGCTTTATTTTTCTCCATAAAAATCACTATTTAATATATGATATATTTTATTTATTTTTGTGACATCCCCACTAGAATGCAATCTTCATGAGCACAAAGATATTCTGTTGAATGAAATTATTACTGTATCACCAGTGCCTAGAAAATTAATTGCCATGCGTGCAAAAAAGAGGATCAATAATTATTTGTTGAATAATCTGTAATTATCTAATAATCTAAAAATGTAAACTTTAAATGAACTAAGCTCACAAAATGGCTGGCAATATGGCACATTGGCCACAAATTCCCCTACAAGCTTTGGTTACCTAAAGATGATTTAAATTTCACAGTTAAAATGGCCATTTTGCAAATATCCCTTTCAATATCTTTGAAATACAAAATTCTTTGGATTTCAAAGAATTTATTAGTCCCAGAATGATTTTTATCAGTTACCGGCACAGAAAATTAGAGTTTTATTATGTGTTTAAATATACCCCTAAAAGAAATGGCAAACATGTATCTTTTTGGCAGTCAAGAGGAATTGAAACTAGAAAAAAGAATAATGTCTTTATGTATTATATAACATATATATTCAACTATACACACACACTCACACACAAAATACAGGAAACTATATGCAAAACACTAATAAGAAAACAATGACTCTCTCTAAAACACTTGGGATAGATTTATGTTTAATGGTGGCTACTGTGCATCAAACCACATAAAAATTCAAATATCAATATTTGAAACAATGGCAATCAAGTATTCAGTTTTATCCATCAGGATGAATGTTTGTGTTTGACTACATTTTAAAAAATGGTAATGAGCACTTTGGGAGGCCAAAGTGAGTGGATTTCCTGAGCCCACAGATTCTAGACCAACCTGGGCAACTTGGTGAGACCTCATCTCTACAATAAATCAAAAATTAGCCAGGCGTGGTAGTGCGCACCTGTAGTTCTGGCTACTTGAAAGACTGAAGCAGAAGGATCGCCGGAGCCCAGCAGATTGAAGTTGGGGTGGCCATGGTGGCCCTGAGTGTGCTTGGCACTCCAGCCTGGGTGACAGAATGAGACTCTAACTCAAAAAAAAAAAAAAAAAGTGTATTTGCATTGAATAGAAAATAATTATGGAAAATAAACTTTTAAAATATGGTCATGATATTAACGCTGAAATACCTGAAATTCCGAAATTCTAATATTATTATTCTTTCTACATGATGAAAACCTTACAGATACAGAACCTAAGCTCTGAAGGATTGTAATACAAGTAGCAAACAGATTGAAGCTGAGTCACCTCTGACAAGATCCGAATCTGTGCTACATGTGTGAACTACTTGAGTCTCCAGGCTTCTTGCAATCTTCCTTGCTCCCAGTTACACACATACACACACCCATGTCTCCTTCTTTTCTCCACCCCAGTTGTTACCACACCCAGCACCTAAGCAAAATTTCCCAAAAGATGTAACAAAATGAAAAACTTAGAACCTCCTGAAATTCTGATAATACAGTTGGGAAACAGTTATGTGTTTCAACAGTCCATGCTTCCTTGTGATGGACAGTGCACACTTGTAACACAAATGGCCCAAGTCAGGGTCTGCAGAAGACTCTATAAGAGTTAGATTATACAGAAGAGTTCTGTTAGATGAGTGAATCTCTATAAGAAACCTTTCAACAACAGTCAAAAGCAAAACAAGTTCTAATTCAGTGAACTCACCAGAGTATCACTGAATTAAAGTTCCAAAGGCCCAGCTTTGGAACTTAATGTTTCTTACACTATGGCTACAAGCAAATCCTTAAACTCTGCCACATCTTTCCTAAGCATCATTTTTACTCAAAGATTTTACAGGAAAAAAACAAGGTTTTTTGTATTAAGACAAATATGTATATTTGGAGGACAAATACATATATTTGGAGGCGAGTACAATTGCTTATTTTTTAATATGAAAGCCTAAGATTTCAAAATATGTTTCTACTTATAAAGCCTTCCAAAGTTAAATCTCTCATGTAAAAAGAGAACCATTCACCTCTGTAGTCATAGTGTCTTCTGATAGACATATCTGAGAAATACTGATATCACAAAACATTATCACTTGAGCAAAGAAAAGAAAGTAGACATACAACCAACCACAAGCCTGTCCAAGGTTCAGGAAAATTAATTTTTATATGATGGACAGCACGCAGTCCTGAATTGCAGGTAGAGATGGTTATAGTTATCTTACAATTAAGCAGGTATGCTTTAAATAAGTATTCCAAAAATAAATAAATGTGGCTCTTTTGATAAGTTCTGAGTTGAAAACGCACATTTCATACAGTAGTGGTATATAAGTTTATGCATTCATAAATATACATATATAAATGATACTATTTAATAAAAACACATAGAGAAATAAAAAACATACCATAATTAAACTCCTAGTAGGAAAATAAATTCATCAATTTCCTAAGAGATTGACTAGGTTATAATATAAAATTCAACAAAATCTTTCTTTTCTGTCTGACCCCTCCTTTTTCCTCATAATCTGTTTCGTCCCTCGTTTTAGACACAGGAATCTGTAGTATTAACGGCACAACTGTTGATCAATTGTCATTTTTCTCATTCTATACTGTAACTTGAAAAGGCAAAAGAAGAATGATACATACTTCTGTATGTAACACTGAATCTTCAGCTTAGTACTTGCTATGATTTGTTACTCAATTTACCGTATTTACTGGATTAACTAAGATAATTAATGAAAGAATGAATACATAGGGAATTTTAATTTCTATTCCTCATGTTCAGCCCCACTAGTGGTGATTCAAGGATAGTGAACAGAATTCCTACCATCTGGCAGGCTTTTCCAAGGGGATTCTCTCTTTAAGATTCAAGCTATACTTGATTAAGATTAAGCTATATAGAGCATAAAATTGAACATGATAAACAATTTTAAATAAATGGAAACTCCTTTTCTTAGTCGGACAACATATATGTAAAACACTTATATTTCAATGGATCCAGAAAACACAGTTTCTTTTTCATGATATGAATTTTCCAGTCACTTATAGAATTCTCTTTGAAATCACCCTGAGACTACTCTTTCAGGGTATACCTCCTGAGACTCTGCTAAAGAATTGTAAAAATCTCCATTTCTAAGTGGAAAATATTAAAATGCTAATATGTGAAACATTTATGAGAATTAAATCACAATTCAAAACTATGAACAAACAGTATCCACAGTATCTGTAGAAATCCTTTTAAAATAATATAATTTAATTTAAATGTAAGCCTTTTCAGTCTTAGGTATGGAAACTTAAAACCAAACAAATAACACAAATAAACCCTGATTAAAGACACAAAGGAATTTTACATTTTATCTTTTCAATCTCTCCATGCATATCTGGAAAAAAAATCCTTCACGGCAAAGGGAAATTTTATTTTTTTTCCAAAAAATGTTTTTGTGAATTAGAAGGACTTACTAAAATCATGAAGAACCAACATCAAAGACTGAAACTTTGGAACAGGGATAGAGACAGGCAACCTAACAGGTGAAATCTAACCCCGACAAAATACTCTCCCTTTATTAACTGCCAGGGAACACAGGAAATAGCAAATAAACTACTATGAAAGGAGTCATTTAATTAGAAACGATCTTGAAATAAATATACACGACAAAAAGAGAATCTCTCCTGGAAAGTCTAGTCAGTGCAGGAATGGCCATTAGATAGCTATTGGTTTAGATCTTGCAATCAACAAAAAGTGAGGGGCTCTTTTGGGAATTTATTTTTGATTGAACTGTACTTAGCACTGAAACAGTAAGTTGTGTCTATAGTAATATTATATAGACTTGAAAATGACTGTAGAATAAAATAGAATGATAAATAGAGTCTATTTACTACCTCTTCAAATATATGTTGCAGAGTGGTATATAAAACAATATATATATATATAAAACCAACCAAAAATAATTCAATACAGCCTAATAAATAACAGAGAAGCAACACCTTGAAATACTAAAAGGGCAATAACACTTTCACAATGAATATTGTGATTATTTTACATGCACACATACCAGTACATTTGGGAGAAAATGCCTTGGGCTTCTAACGCAATTGCAAATGTCTAGCCCAAAAGGGAAGACAGCTTGAGTTTCCAGGCTACTTCCAGCAGGCAAGTTATCTATTCAGAGTTCTTATTGTTGATGATTCCTCTTTACAAAGAAAAGTATTATTCTTCAAGATTCAATTGCCAAGTATATGAGAATCATATAAATATTCTAGCAAATATGTGTGTCAGTCTCTTATAACTTGCATTTTTCAAGAACTGTCTTTCTTATTTTGATCTGTTCATTCCTTCAAAAGAAAATCTTAACTTGAATAAACAACTAGGGAGCTTGGCAGTATGTGATGAGGTGAAGAAAGTGAATCTAAAGGTAGCATTAATATAAATTGAGACCTTAGGAGTTAGTCACAAGCTATTAGTCTCCATTATAATCCCTGGGCCAAATGTTAATTGCCCTCATCTGTATTGTGTATTATTCCCAGTTCTGTCCATAAGGCACAGGGTTAAAAAGGCAGCAAGAAAAGGGAGAGGTAGAAAAGGAGGAAATGAAAAGGTAGATAGTGTTTTCCGAGAAGTAGTTGTTTTAAAGGCAAGTAAGGCAAAAAGAAAAGTGAGAACTGGGAAAGGATGAAAGAAAAAGCCCAAGGAATGAGGTGAAAAAAAAAAAAAAAGGATATATTAAAACAAGGGGAAAGCTCTATTTGAAACTATCACTAGTCAGATGGATGGATGGATGGACGGACGGACGGACAGACGGATGGACAGATACAATTTTTTCTCCACTAAGAGAATTTGTATCTTATTTAATTAAGATCTCATAAATCAGTAGTTTTTAAAATATATTTTGCAGTTGAATCATAAGTGTCTTGACAATGCTTAAAATATTCAGTTCTAATAATCTTTAAAAGCCTTTATAAGTCAAAAAAAAAAAATTTAACATATCAGCCAGATTTTTCTTCTCCAAAAATCTCTCTTAAATTCTATCAAACATTCTAGCAAATGTGTGTGAAAATTCCCATTTTCAGGTCCTACCTTTAAGTCCAACATCACTTCTACTTGAATAACAGCTTTTACTGACTTTAAAATATATCAATATTTTTCATATCTCTAAGAGAAAAAAATCAATTAACTTATACCTTGCAATCAATTGTAATATGCACCCCAATTTCAGAGAGAGTGGGGAAAAAAATGATCATTTTGAATGAAGTCTCCTGTGAGTCTGCCTCATCTCCCAACTCCCACACTCCATGCTTTTCTCTACCGCAAGAATTATCTGCATGTAAGAGCACAATGCCCAGCTAAAAAGCCATTTTGTCTCTCTTCTGCCTGCATAAGTAACATATAAATTAGATATTACTGTAATAACACCCAAGGTTTTTCACAAACAAGATTCAATCAGATTTCCAGTCTCACCTCCTGCCACTTCTACAACATAATTCTATCCAGAAGCAATAATGAGGATTTCTACTTTGTTGTGAATACAACAGGACCTTTTCAAGACTTTCTGTGTATATTATGAACTGTCTCTTTTAACTGTATCCTTTTCCCAACTTTCTCACCTAAGAACATCTTACTGATACTTCATAATCTGTCTTTCAAGAAGCATTTTCAAAACAAAAAGTGATTCCTAGGGTGCTCATGGGCATGAATCAATTTTTAGATCCTCAATTTCCAAATCACCTCTTTCCCAAAATTATCTCCTTGAGAACATTCTGGTGACCTAGAAGTTCCTCTTACCCACCTCCACCTTCTCATTCACAAATGGTCTTTGCTACTTTACTAATCTTACAATTAAATTACATTAAATCTCCTTGTTAAAAACTCCTACTAAAACAATGGTAATCAAATTGTTGAATAAATAAAAGAAGCCCCCTTAACCACAAGTTTTCATTCCCCCCGAATTTTCACTGCATATTACCTATAATTCACTCAGCATTCTGTGTAAAAATATTACTTAAGTGTATTTCATATTTTGTATAAGGACAAAAGCTACCCAAAATGAAGACACCATCATCAAACTGACCTCTGTAATCACCTCAGCACCTAAGGTAAACCCTAGTTGACATTTTTTAATGAATCAATAATTTAAGATAAGTATAGCACTCTTTGCTCCTTGGAACACCGATACCTTATTTATTTATTTATTTATTTATTTATTTATTTATTTATTTATTTATTTATTAGTTGCAGTCTCACACTGCCCACCAGGCTGGAGTACAGTGGCACACTCATGGCCACCCCAGCATCAACCTGCTGGGTTCAGGTGATCCTTCAGCCTCAGCCTTCCAAGTAGCCAGAACTACAGGTGCGCACTACTACACCCGGCTAATTTTTGATTTATTGTAGAGATGAGGTCTCGCCAAGTTGTCCAGGCTGCTCTCAAACTCGCAGGCTCAGACAATCCACTCGCCTCGGCCTCCCAAAGTGCTAGAACTACAGGCTGAGCCACAGAGGCTGGCCACTGATACCTAATTTAATCTTAGTGTTGCATGCTTTTGCTCAGGATAAAGAGGGTAATTTCTAAAAAGAAAAAAATGCTGTCAGTATATGAATATGATGCCACTGACTCACCAAACAGGGCAGGCATGCCGAGTTATTTTTTCCAATAGTAATGATGAACTGTGCTGACTGAGCCATTTAGTTTCTCCTAGGACTAACGGCACACATTTTTAATGTAGTCTGCCAGGATTTAAAATATAAATTTTGGCCACTGAGCAAAGTTGGAAATTTTTTCTTAAACAAATTGTAGCTATTTCACTCACAGTGACAATACTGAGATTCAAAATAAAATAAGCAAGTACATGAAAAGTAAATAAATGCTTTATCTCTAGTCAGGCACTCTTAGACCTGATCATCTCTAATTCCTTAATACATGAGTCAGTTTGTTATCTCAACATCTTATGACTGACCGCATGGAAACAAAACACTTATGAGTTGAATTGTACATTCTTTCCTCTCAATTTGCTTAGTGGCCATACCACAGACCAGTTTCAGAGAGAATGGAATATCTCATTGCATTTCCACTTCTATATAAAACCTCCTTCCTAACCCTCTTGAGTTTTAAATTGTTTTCATGACTTTAAATTTAAAACTATGGCTATTACCATTTTTTGTTCATTTATTCTGCTAATGTCAATTTTAAAAACTGATGTTCTTCTGTGTCTAACAACAAAAAAAGAAATTGTCAGTAATAAATGAAAAACACCACACAGATTTACTAATAGATATTAAATTACTAGTAAGTAATGAAGTCTAACGATAAAATAAAACCAGGCTATTCCCTTCATATTCATGTAAAGGATTCCAATGTAAACTAATATGCAGCTTCCATGCAATGTCATCAACAAGAAACACCACATAGGCCAGGCATGATACTCATGCCTGTAATCCCAGCACATTGGGAGGCCAAAGTGAGAGGATTACTTGAGCCCATGAATTCGAGACCAGCCTGGGCAAAACAGCAAGACCTCATCTCTCAAAAAAAAAAAAAACGAAGCAGCACCACAATAACATTTTTCAGTTCTCTACTGCCTTATTATCTATCTTTGTTTTATTTCTTATTTATGACTTCTACATATCAGGCTGCTATCTACCAAAATCAATTATCTAAAGATGAACTACAAAATAAGATTCTGGCTTGGTTTGTAATTCATAACTATTGTCAAAGAAAAGGCCACCTTACTAATAGGAAAACTATAAAAAGACACTATACCTAAAGTCTAAAATAAATTAACATCTGAAAACTTCATACTAGAAAGAATTTGAAAGTAAAAAGATATGAATAATGGCTATACAGAAGCATGAATGGAACAATACACTGCTAAGAAGGATTTTAAACTTGACACTGGAGTAGACAACCACCCTGCTTTACCTGATATTGAAGAGGAATTTTTCCTAGACACAGGACTTCCAATGCCCAAACCAGAAAAGTCCTGGGCAAACTGGAACCTACTGGTCAACTCACTTGATATAGCAATCTGAAACTTAGATCTTTAGTTACTCTTTACACAACAGTGGACTAAGACATAAACATTCTAAAGAGAAAATGAATGCATTTAACAATTTGGTGTCTATAATAGTTTAGGATGATGCTTATTTTAGTTTGCATTTTTAAAGGAAAATGTAAATAAACCCTAAAATGCTTTTGATAACTCACTTCCATAAAGTAGAGAATTTAGCCTACCATGTTTATTTTTCACTTTCTATTATCCAGTTAACTGACCCTTATGTGTGATTTAAAGGTCAAGAAAAATGAATAAAGTGAAAAAAATCACTATTTAATTCAAATGAAAACTTTAAAAATTCTAATCTAGGAATTTTCAGGTCATTTTCATTAAGTGCTTTAGACTAAGTAAGGTACTCATCAATTTTTATTTTTTGATCACAAAGTAAAACTAAATTGGAAAACTAATAAGAGTAAAATAAAGTCCATTCTTTTTTAACATGAATTAGATGAGTTAAGGCACTTAGCAGTTAAGGCAATGAAAAATTTACATGTTGGAAGTAAAAGATATACTTTAACATGAGTTAAGGCACTACAGCAGTGAGAAACTTATATGCTCAAAATGAAAGATGTACAAAATTAAATAAAGCATCACATAATTACTTTTTACTTAGTTATAGCTTTTTGCCCCCCCAAAAATTATCCAAGGCTCATTTTCTAACTACAAACTCACGAGTCTAAATATTATTCTATAATTATTAAAGAAGGAAAGAACTAATATTCGTAATAAAACGGTAAACATTTCAAGAGTCTGTCATGAATACATATTGCAAACAGGCTCTCTTTATATAAAGCGAAACAGGGATGGATGACTTTTTCAAGATGGAAATTATAATGAACGAAAGATATTGAGACTGCTATAAAATAATAAAACTTTTTCTCAAAAAGATATATCTGAACTTAAACTGCCTAACATATATAATTTACACAATTTAAGAGACTAAACACTTTATAACAAGCTATGTCCAGCTAACACACTTGGGTTGGGGGCTGAGTTGCCTTGACAGTAAATTTAAATGGCAGAAGATTTTTAAGGCATTTCATTTGAGATTCAAATAATACTGTTGAGACTGACACTTTTGAAAGGGTTACCAGACTTATATGTACATAAATAATACAAATCTAAACACACAATACATAAAGCGTGAATCTGTATTAGTGTTAGCACTAATATGAACGCAAAATAGTAGTAAATGAAGAATGATTGCTAACTGATAATTCTCTCCTCAATAGACTGTATGTTCCACGAGAACAGAGATCGTTTTGTTTCTCTATAACCATAGAGCGTTAAAAGTCCCTAGGCATGGAGTAGGTGCTCAGTAAACATGTTTAATTAATACAGCATATTACGGTCACGGACATCACTGACATTTGTCTTGTGGAATAATCAATAATCATGACAGCCTGTCCAATTAAAATTGTTTTACCTTATGTTCACCTTCCCTCGCTGATTTTATAGAAGGTTATATATAACCTTTCAAACATGATAAACTCTTAAAACAATAATACAACCCTTGCATTGTGTGGAGCTGACATGAATTTCCAATAAAATTAAAAATTTTGTCTGTATTTAAATGTAAATCTTTGTTCTCCATTTAAAGGGCCTAAAGTGAAGAGCATCTCCTCTCCCAGGCTTTGAGCCAAGCTCTGAAAAAACAAAGGGAATAAGACAGAAACCAGCGCTGTACTTGTAGAGTTTGTAGTACTATATAGAACCTAAGTAAAAACCAAATGAACAAATAATCACAAATTATAGCAAGCCCTATGGAGTGCAAAGATAGAGAATTTAAGGGGAAACTAACTTTAAATAGCATAGTAAGGACAGGATCTGCTGAGGAAGTGACATTTCAGTCACGATCTGAAGGATGAAAAAAAGAGTCCTGTAAAAAGCAGAAGAAGTACATTCTAGGCAAAGGAAGGGCAAGTAGGATGCCTGAGGTGGAAAAGAGCTTAGCATTTAGAAAAACAAAGCTGTTGACCTGAGCAAAGTTGAAGGGAGTTGGTGGGGAAGGGGAAGGCGTGGGCATCTGTGGCTGGAGTGGTAGGCAGGAAACTAAAGAATGTATACTGAAGTGAAATGGTAAGCCATTAAAGGATTTAGGTAGGTAACTAATAAGAACCAACAGAAGATCTCTCCCTTTGCCATGTGGCCAATGAAAGTGGGGAGCAAGCAGGGAAGCTGATAATGGCCAGCTGCTTCCCTTGATACTTTTATTAAATTTCACCATTACAGACAAGGTAAGGGAGAACGGTTTTTTTTCTTTTTTGAGTTGGAGTTTCACTCTGTTGCCCAGACTGGAGTGCAGTGGCATGCTCCCGGTCACCACAGCCTCGACCTGCTGGGCTCCAGTGATCCTTCCACCTTAGCCTTCCAAGTAGCCAGAACTACAGGTGTGCGCTACCAAGCCTGGTTAATTTTTTGATTTATTGTAGAGATGAGGTCTCGCCAAGTTGCCCAGGTGGGTCTTGAACCCGTGGGCTCAGGCAATTCACTCACCTCGGCCTCCCAAAGCGCTGGGATTACAGGCTGAGCCACTGAGTCTGGCCAGGGAGCACTTTTTAAACTTGTTTCTTTTCCTCTGAATTGCTGAACATTTATGTTGCAAGTAATCCTTGAGTTTTCCACTACCAACTCATTTCTCCAAAGAAAATCTCTGGACCTAGAATGCCAATTTTTTAATGTTGGCTCTTCTGCTTACTAGCTTTGTGAAGACTCTAATTTTACTGTACCTATAAAATGGAAATAACAGTACTTGCAGAGATATGAAATTGCCAGAGACGGGGCACACTTCATCAATAAGGGAACCTGATCTCAAATCGGGTGAAGTGAGGAGCAAAGGGAAGCCCAAACATTACCTGTACAATGACCATTTGTACACCCAACCCTGAATTGTACCCCACATCATTAAAGTAAAAATTAACCGCCCCCCACAAAAAAGGCCAACATAAAAAAAGATAAAATCTACAAAAAATTCTTAGAATAGTAGGCTAATAAGAATTAAAATAATCTGTATAAAGCACTGGGCATTATCATTATATCATTATAATCAAAAGTAGTAGTTATTGTTATTTTTATTATAATTATTATTAACATTCAGCCTGAGAGGTCTTCCTTTATTGGCTACCCTTTTTCTATTACTTTGGAAATGCAATGTCTCCTGGAATTCAAGTCCAGCAGAAAACATCACAGCTGCAATTGTGATTTCCCAATTAATCAGGTATAATGTGTTTCTGGTAACACTTTTCCAAGTGAATGGTAAATATAACATTATTGTGTCACCTGAATCATCTGAATTAGATTCATCCAATATAATGGGGAGTGATGGATCAGATACTAATGTGGAGATTCAGTTACTGAGTAGCTTAACAATGTCCACACAAAATAGTATGGAAAATATAACATGTAATAAACTTACATTAGAGAAGGCAAACCAGTAAGAACTTGCATAAAGTTTAGGTTGACCACCATATATGTTTTCAAGAACTTTTGCTTGAATATCATATACTATCATTTATTACAACCACAAGCTTGCTTTAGCTTGTGTTAATTTTTAAATACTATCTCTTCACTACTAGATGTAAACTTCTTAAAAGAAGAAAGTATGCCTACTTTTGTTCACAACAGTGTCCCCAGTGAGATCAAAGTCTGATTCTTGATGAGCAACTGTAGAGGATGTTGTGGTACACTGCCCACGGCCCCAGTCAGGACTCCCCTTTAGAATCAAGGCTTTCCATCCTTAGTCCTCCAGGAGGCCTCACAGCTCTGTCAACCAAAGATGAACTAAGATGTTTTGAATGCCTTACACAATTATTATTTTGCTGGCACTTTGATGACTCATAATTATTTTTAGGATAAAAAATCTAACATAGCCATCATCCCATTTGTCAGTACTCCCAAGTATAACAAACATACACACCTACTGTCAGCAATTAAATTAACTTTCTCCATCTACAAACACTATTATTCAACAAAGTGTATTGAAGGCCAGGAAACTGATTGTGAGGAGTTGCTGAACCCCATAAACAAAACTTTAAACAAAAAATTAATTTGCCAGCAATAGCAAAGAAGCTACATATGTAATTTAGAGTCTTTCCTTATGCCTTATCACATGCAAATTTAAATATTTCAACATTCTCAGAAGCAAATAAATAATTTTCCTAAAAAGTAACAGTGCCACTGAATTCTACTTTTCAACAGAATTTAAACATTGCGTTTCATTTCATTACCAGAAGTACTAAAGCAATCACTCTCTTTTTCTTTCTTAGTAAAGTGATCTCAAAATCTAATTCTCTAATTTAAAGCAAACAAACATAAAACATGAATTTAAAATTCTGTCTTTACCAACAGAGGAAAGAAAATTCCAGAAGAAAACAATTTTACCCAGGTGTAGGAGAGGACTTAGGGGGATCCTCATCCCATATTTCATTATCACAATTTGGAAGCAAGAAGAATCCATAACAACAAAAAAAAAACCAAACAAGTAGCACGTAAACATGAAAATAATAGTTAAATACACACATAAATAGCAAAAAATGCTAAAAAGGATAATCATTTTAATGATTTACTTCTGTTTTCCCAACTCTTCTCCAATAAAACTCTGAAGACAAAATATGAAGACATATTAAGGCTGTCATGGACCTTGTACACAAAACAGGTACTCTGCAATAAATGTTGATAGCCCAGCGCTGGCTAACACTGACTCATCAAAGTCACCATTCCTGTAGATACTCTACTACATCACAGAATCTATATGCATGCAAAAGCAGCCAAAATCTCACTCTTTAGACACCAGTTTAAATGTAATCCCCCCAGGGTAGCAGGCTCAAATACACTGTACAGTACAGTGCCATCAGCTAAATCTTAAGCAAATACAACCTAAAATACTTTAATTAAAGAGGTCTGGGGTAAAAAGTACCTTCTGCTTTTTGGTGGGTAGCAACTAGAACACATGAAAAACTGGTTTGTACATCATTTTATACCACAATTATGCACATATTTTCAGAAATGCAGTAGATAAAAGCATTCTAAAAAGTGAGAGTGTAGGCAGGAACAAAGCGGGAGTTAAGATTGAGTGCTCTGAAAAAATCTTCTGGCCCTTTAAATTTTATGTACACAATAGAGTTATTTTTCTCCACGATTAAGCATCTTAAGTTGTTTTGTATACATGTACAGACCACATACTTCAGCAGCAGCTACTGGGAATTACCAAATTACATAAAATTAATGGGATGTAGCTCCTTGCAATGAATAAACTTATAACTAAATGATGAGTGTCTTATACTTTTTATTCCATTGAGTGAGCTACTAGAGTAATCAATTCAATCAGGTCTATTAGGCCCATTACATGTCTGATGAGCAGCTTTACTTTTTTTTTCCCTCCATATTCAGATTTCAGTTTGTATTTAAGGAAAAATAACCAGTTGATCTTTGCATTTAAAATCTGGTTGCCTATAATCCCAGCATTTTGAGAGGCCAAGGTGAAGGGATTGCCTGAGCCCAAGGGTTTGAGAACAGCTTGGACAGCTTAGCGAAACCTCATCTATACAATAAATCAAAAAATTAGCCAGGTGTGAGTGTGCCTGTAGTTCTGGCTACTTGGAATGCTGAGGCAGAAGGATCGCCTGAACCCAGCAGGTCGATGCTGGTGTGGCCATAAGCGTGCCTCTGCACTCCAGCCTAGGCGATAAAATGAGACTCCAACTCAAAATAACATAAAATAAATTAAAAGAAAATAAAACAAGACAAAACAAAATAAAATAAAATAAATAAAAATCTGGGCTGCTAGGAAACCAGATATACAAAAAGGAAAAAAATTAAAAGTGGGATTTCAATCAGACACAAAATAATTTTTAAAACATCGTAAGTATTAAAATGTTTTATGAATAAATCAAAAATTTTCAATTTTAAAAATGTAAAATTTGCCAGTATTCAGAAAACATTGCTAAAAGTTAAAAAAAAAAAAAAAAAAAACTAAGGATGAAATTAGTGTGGTCCAACCTTAGATCTCTGGTCCAAAACAACAAAGATCTTTGTCCCAGATCCAAAAGATACATATATTAATGGGCAGAGGCAGCAATAAGTTACATTGGAATGTAAGCCAAGATTCTTACAACAAGGAGATAATGTGGTAGCATGAAAAGACAAACAACCTAAATTTTCATTTTTGCGTTAAGGTAAGCCTTCACCTCTATGAAAAGGTGCTTCATCTATAAACTGACAATATCATTCTTCCTAACTACCTCATAGTTTTGACAGGCAAGTCACATTAGATGATACATGAAAAGGCTCTGTAGATGTTAGAATACTATACAGATAAAAGGTAACACTGATACTAGGGGCAGTATTAATGATGCTGGCTCCAAGAAAAAAAAAGTGCTCAACAAATATTGGAATAAAAGAATGAACATTTTAAAGTAATCTTTAAAACCTGAGACCAAATTAATCCAATCATTTTCATTTCTGTTAGCATTAATGCTATATTCTGTAATATTTTGGTTCTCTATAATAATACCAATGTTAATCTAATAATTACTATTTGCCAGGTCCTATTTCAAAGCCTAGAAATATTAACCTGACAACAACTCCATGAGGTAGAATCTACTATTAGAATCTACTGCATCTGTAAATCTTTATTTACTTTAAGCTACTTAATTCACAATACAGGGCTAAATAACATACCAAAAATCTTAAAGTACTTATAAGTGGAGAATTCAGTTGAAACATAAAAAATCTAAGTCCAGTAACCACGCTTTTAAACTAAAGTGAATTCATTAGTACGTGAACTCAGTAGCAAATTGGTAAGTGTATTTGTACAAATGTTGCAGTACATGACCAAAATAGTATTTTCAGGAAAAACAATTCAAGATCATTGCTAACTGCACTTACTGTGCTACAAAGTCATAATTCTTTTATTTTCTGAATCTATTAGATATCACTTTTATGACACTATATCAGTTATATGGCTTTCCTGCTTCACTCTTTTTTTTCTGCCTTCAAAATACTTCCTTCTTTGATCCCCAAAAATACTCATAATTGAGCATCTTAAGCAGTTCTGTATAGATGCTTGGATACTGAAATTCTAAAACAAAGCATCACAGTGGAAATATGGAAATACGTAGATTATACAAATGTTTACAGATAGCTATTACCTTATTAATGATTTACTACTGACTTACTATATAAATATTATGCTAGGCACTGAATGGGGATAGACCAGCAATTAAAGACATGACCTTAACCAATTACTTTTTTAAAAATCTATTATTTTTAAAATCTAATTAAGACACAAAACATACTTATGTGAGATGACCTGGAAACTACATTTTCAAAAATCACCTATCTGCAGTTGCAATCTGATAAGCTACTAGCTGTGAAGTGACATAGGAAAGGTCAAATTCTGGGGAGACAAGTGCCAGAAAATAGAAATTAAGTTAATTACACCATGTGCTTGAGCTTGTTCAGTAAGAAAAATATGTTTAATTTAAAAAAATAGTAAAACTGAATCTTCATCCATATCTTGCATCATGGAATCACAAGACACCCAGGCTGTCCTGTATATGACATTAACAGACATTTGTTTACATAAATCTTCATTCATAAATCTGTTGTCTTCCTTGAGCAAGACCTCATAGCATCACTGAATCTGTATTCTGTTACCCATTAATATGGCAACAGCTCATGCAGTAGAATTCTCCTGTGTTAAAATGAACAAAAAGTTTGATGGTGGCCATAGTATTGGCTCCAAATCAAGAGTGGCTCAAACCGGAGGAAACTAGTCAGGACAAACCATTTGCTCTTATATCCCATCTTACTCGAACGACAAAGTCGAAGAATCCTCTTCTGCTTTGTCCTTCTGTTCAACTTCCTCAAACTGCTCAAATCCTATCCAATCTGTTTTGGCAGCTCCCTGTCTCCCATGTATATCATATGCATGTGCACACACATGCAAACACAAGCATGTGTTTGCATGCTTGAGTATACTCACAAATGCAGTGCATGCTATTATCTGTACCACCTAAGGATATAGACCAGGAATGTCCAACCTTTTGACTTCCCTGGACCACAATGAGTAAAAAGAAATAGTCTTGGGTCACACATAAATTATATAATTTAGTTAGTGTGTATACATATATATGTATATATAATAAAACTTTTTAATATTTTTATTATAAATTTTAGAAAAATTAATAACAGAATTAAAACTAGTGTGAAATTTGACTTTATTTTTGTAAAACTAATCTATCATGGAAGTGTTTGCAATTCTTAGTGAGTTCTCAAGTTGCTCATCAGAAATGTGTGCTTCCTAATTGAAAACAGCTTCTCACAAATGTATGTGTTACCAAAAAGTGATGTCATGATGTGATTGTGAACTTCAAAAATGGAACTATGCATGGGTCTCAAAGAAAATAAATGCTAAAAAATACATGATGTTAAAAAGATTTTGTGGGGTCACATTACTAGCTGTCCTGGTCCACATGCAGCCCAACACTCACAGGTTGGCCATGCCTGATAGAGACAATACTGCCTATCCGAATCCCCTATTTAAGCTTTAGCCTGAGAAATGACACACTGCGTTACAGATGAGGGCTGTGAAAATAAATACAGTTGGTCCTCTATATCTCTGGGTTCTGAATCCATGAATTCAACCAGTCATGGACTGAATTATTCAGAAGGGTAAAAGAAAGTGCATATGTACAGGACATACACATTTCTTATCATTATCCCTAAACAATACAGTATAACCACTATGTACAAAGCAGTTACATTGTATTAGGTGTTATAAGTAATATAGAGATACTTCAGAGGATACAAGAGGATACGTGCGGGTTATGTACAAATTATATGCCATTTTGTATCAGAGACTTTGAGCATTCATAAATATAGGTATCCTTGGGAGGTGTTGGCAGAAATTTCCCACAGATGCTGAGGGAAGACCATATAAGGCTAGAAGTTCTTAGCTAGAAGTTAGAATCTTTAATTCAAATCCCAGTTGTTCCCCACATGCCTGTGAGGTCCTGAGTGGTTATTTAATCTTTCTGACTCTCATTTTTCTCATCCATTGACTCCTGAACAAAGAAATTGTTAACATACTTTCCAGATCAAAACTATTAATTCTTGAAAGAAGAAGAGTGAGTTTAAAAGAAGACAAAATAGTTCTGATTTATATGATAAGGTCTGGTATCTTTTTTATAATAACACAAATGTTCTACCTCATGATGACTGGGATTATAGTCTCTTACTGAAGGGTATGTTGGCTTCCCTATGCCAGAGGCACAATTACAACATCTTCCAAATATCAGTAACATTTGAAACAAGAGAGGAATATATCAGTCACTCTGTCTTTATATCATCTCATTAAAAGTTTCAATATGTTTTTATGAAACATACTTCCTGTATAAAAGTGTGTTTCTTAAAATGTTTTCTGTAGAAAAGTCACATCAGGACCAAGCTCCAATAATATGCATATCTTTATTCTCTATCATTGTCTGCTCTCTAACACATAAAGTAAGTTAGAGACAGGGTGGGATTGGCAGATACTGAAGACTACTAGGGATGGGTGGGAGGAGGGATGGAGGCATGTGGCAACACACTAGGTACCAGGTCTATTACCAGGGGGCAAGAGAGCTTGCTAGAAACCCAAACTTCCACTACATACAACTTATTTATTCAGTAAATCCTCAAGTGTACCACAAAACTCTAAAATTAAAAATTAAAAAGTCAGAGTCTATAACTTCCACAAGATCTCCTCTTTTTGTTGATTATACATTTTTGTTAATGAGAGAAGAGTAAAACGGGCGTTGTTTAATTAACCTCTTCTATCTTCAAGTTGAATAACCCAGAAACGGTGCAAAATGAAGTCAGCTCATAGAGTATTCTGTGAGCATATAACATGCTGATTTTAAACAAGTCCATGGAATAGGAGCAAGTGAGAAATAATTTCCTTACCATTGTGATAATGAGGACTGGATAACAGCACAATTAAGAGTACTGTCCTCACTCAGAGAAGAGAAAAACCAACAGCTCACATACAGACGCACAAAACCATGTATGAAAACAAAACATACATAACAGATCTATTATTTGATGTGACACATATTATGCTTTAAAACAGCTCACAATATTTTCGTTGTTCCTTGAAGCTGTGCTATACATGATTTAGTTTCGTTAAGTATAAATTGGTTAGTATGAAGTTCAGACCTAAGTCAAACTGACACAAAGTCAGAGCTCTCTGCTCTGTTCTACACCACAACACCTGTCTGTAAAAATGTTTAAAAATGCCAAATACATGGCTATGTGAGAAATGGCTTTAAAGGACACTATTTAAAATCATTTTCAAGCTTTTTCATAATTTTATGTGCATCATTGACAAAAAAGAAAAATTGACTCTGCCTGTGACATTGGGCTATCATAACCATCAGCCCACATATATTCCAAAGAAATCTAGTGAAATTTAATGAAACTGGTGTATAGTTTCTCCATACTTTTTGAATGAATTTTTTTTAAATGGCTTTCCACCAAGGTTTTTTAAAAGATAAAAAGAGAAGCAATCTGATTATACAAAAGACTCATAGACTGCACAAGACAATTTCCAACTCTGACCCTTCCACACTCACTCTAGTTCCTCTATCCAAATGTATTTGTTTGTCACACATTTCACTCCCTATCTTCTCCAATAGATCATCTGTTCCTCTGTATTGACAGTTCAGTCTGATTTGTGGTACCAACATATTTGTAATCTCCTCGACTAGTACCCCAGGCCTTTTTTTCTGATTGTTTTAAACTTTGTCCCTAATAGTGTAAATAAGAACTGCAATAAGTCACTATACACCACACACTTTTACTATTACTTCATTTAATGCAACTTGCTGCCACATCCTATAGGTTTTCTGTTTGTTTGACAAAGGTCTGAAATTTACCTCTTACCCTCCAAAGTCACCCTAGACCAAGCCATCTTCAGCTTGTCCCTGAAGTACTTCAAGAGCTTCTATTCTTTAATCCTCTCTTTAACCAGTTGATCTCTAAAAGACTTATGTTCCTAAAATGCTATGTCAATAGCTCCTCTAAAATCTATATTGGTTCCATCAATGTTCTATTAGTATTTGTCAATAGATATTTTGTTCCCCTCTCCCACAAAAAATACCACTCAAGGTCAATTAGGTTTGAGATATTCTGCTTGTTAGTAGACTCTTCTTGAAATTCCACCATATACATTAACATAGCAGTCCCCAATCTTTTTTGGCATCAGGGACTGGTTTTATGGAAGACAATTTTTCCATGGATGAAGGGCGAAGGTAGTGGAAGGAATCACTGGGCATTAGATTCTCATAAGGAGTGAACTACCTAGATCCCTTGCATGTGCAGTTCACAATGGGGTTTGTGCTCCTATAAGAATCTAATGCAGCCACTGACCTGACAGGAGACGTAGCTCCGCTGGCCCGCCACTCACCTTCTGCTGTGTGTCCCTGTTCCTAACAGACCAAGGATCAGTAGTGGTCTGTAGCCTGGAGGTTGGAGACCCCTGCATTAACAACATATCAAAATCTCTCAAGTCCTGAGGTACAGAAATCTGTGCCTTTTTTAATCTTGCATATTCCATACTTATTTGAATAAGGAATCCTTCCTTTTCCCCAGAACATGCATTAAAGAAGCAATTTGGGAAATATTATGTATCATCAATTCCAAACTTCTCTGGTCTTCAATACCCCCCTTTCCTATGAATCCACAGTCACCTGTGTTTTTCATATTAGTTTCCTTTACCTCTAATCTAGACAGCCCAATCTCTGTAAGTACATTATACTCACCTCTTTCACAATCCAGTTGCTCAAGTTGTCTCTCTACCCATCTCTGCCTTCTCTTTTCTAAACAGTTAAATTCTGCTACTCTTCAAAGACTGATGCAAGTTATACCTCATCTATGATATCTTCCCAATTACATCATCCTACACAGGTCTCTACCTTTACCAATTAGAGCATAAACTCCTTAAAGAAAGTATCACTGCATTATGTGCTGCATTTTCTTCACTTTCAGTAAAATGTGCACATAGTAGGGACTAAATGTGTTTGTGTTGACGACTTTATTACTGATTATCCAACACAAAGAAATGCCCAGTTAAGAATGAAATATCAACTGTAATCCACACACTAGAACACAGTAGTGGTATGTCTAAAAGAGGATGAGGCCAATGGTTTGCTACTTATTCTGATCATCTTTAACCACTGAAGTCATATGAAGAACTATGGCAACCAAGAACGACTTGAAAACAAACCATTAAGTCCACTTTTGCACAGGAAAGCAATAAGTACATCCAAGGTCACTAAAAGGATTTTCAAAGAAGCAGCAAGTCAACTATTCTCTAATCAAAAGATAACCAAATCTTAACTAATCAGTAATAAGCTACTAGTTATTTAGCTGAGATAAAGTATTTTAGTCTAACTATAAAAACAAGAAAATAACCTCTGTATATTGCTCTGAGTTGATTTAACTGTGAGTTAAATCAGTACAGACACAGTAATATATACAAACACAGCAAGAGGTATGTATATACATATATACAAGATATATATATACACATAGATATTACATGCAAACACAAACTCATATATATAGCCATCTTGAGGAGTGCTATATGTATAAAGTGAAAAGGCTTTGTTACTTGTGACTTAGATTTAGTTAAATTGTAGTGATAATGAGACAAAGGTGAAAGGTAACTCATTCTGAGCCACTTAACTTTGAATTTGCAGCCTTTTTCTATAACCCTTACTTTGGTCTTCTATCTGCCCTACCAAATAACAGATTGAGAAAAATTCACCAATGTCATGAAAAAAACAAAGTGCATATAATAAGTACAATATATGTGCTTCCTTCAGAGCAAACAATTAGTATGCATAAAAATGCAAATCACGCAACACTCACTAACTACAACAGCAGCTCATAAGGACAATTTATGGATACTGGATTTTAAATTTTTAAAGCATAGTTGAACAGAAATGTGGTAATGTCCTCCTTATATGCTGGAAAAGATGCACTGTCATCTGAATATATGTCTGCCTCCTTGCTATCAATGAAGACCTTTCCCTCTATTCCTTTCTATGTCACATTATAATATTCTGCCTTGCATACTAAACACAGTATGAATAATAAGCACCATCTCCATGATCATCGTGAACAAAAAATTTACAAAATTTAAGTGATTCAGGGTAATATGTTTTCTCATACATATTTAATGTTTTCATTCAGTTTCTGATTTATTTTGTATGTGTTAGGATATATTCCTATCTAGAAATTAGAAACCATAGTAGGCATTTCAACAACATAAAAATTTAATATAGAAAATTGGTTACAGTTGTTGGAGGGCTGAAAGAGCAAAACAGCAATACTGAAGTAACAGAAACAAAACAGTAGCAATAAGCTGATCAATATTTATTGAGTGCTACTATGTATATATGCTGCTTAATCAGGCACTGCTCAAAGAGTGTCTAGAAGTCCTTCTTTTCTTTATATAAGCTCACAACAAAACGAGTGAAAAACTATATATATATACATATATATACACACATACATGTATATATATACATATACATGTATATACATATACACACACACATTATGTATATACATGAAGTTAAATAATATAAACAGTGTCCTAAGATAGTATTGCTCCTGAATTAAATTGGAAAAGAGCTTGGAAACAACAAATACTAAGAATTTGAAAACTAAAGTTCTATGCTAGCCACTATCTGTTTGTCACTGCCAAGTCCACAAACTTCTTCTGGCTCTCCAAAAAAACTAAAATATTTTACTAAATGACCAATAATATTCTATCTCTATCATGCTATGATCCTTTACAATTTAGAATGTGAAAGATGTTACGTGACGGCAATATGATGTGAAAAGAGCTTGAGTTTTAAAACCAGACAGAACCAAGTGTGCATTCAACTTCTGGAATAAAATTCCTTACTTGTGTTTTTCTTGTTGGAATCAGAGATGATGCTTCTAAGGCATGCAAAACATATCTGCTATGGAATAAATGGCAATTACTGAATTAAAAGAGAACTATTGTTCTTCAGAAAAAGCCAGCTACATCACAAAATACAAGGGGAGACCCAAAAACACCCATAATTATTTTTTGGATTGTGGGCCCCTTGTAGTACAGGCTTCCCCTGCTAGGTAAGTATTCTGGGAACTCATTAGCATCAGTGTACCAGCTAGCATTGTTGTAAGAGGCTGCAGTAGTCTTCAGCAATTTTGGGGGGGAGGGGGAGATTCTTTCAACACATTTTATAATGGGTGATTTACGAGTGCACCTGCCCATATCATGATGAGTCTTCATCAGTTTTTGACCAAATAATAAGATAACTTCTCCTGTCTCAAATGTTTATGCGCGCGCACACACACACACACACACACACACACACACACTCATCATCATCATCATCACTTTCACTAAATAGCAAAATAGCAAATTCTACTACACATCCAACTGCTCTAGGGAAGGGGTTTTATCTTTACCTCTTACACTAACTAATAGGCATATAAGATCACTCAATCTATGTTACTGATTTAACAAAGACATGTTTTAGATTACTTTTTTGCATTTCAAACTTCTAATATGTCCTTTTTCCCCCCAAAAGTACTAATGATCTGGATGCTCAATGGCTACAAAAGTGTCAAACCTCTAACTAGTAAAATTATATTTATTTTCTTGTCTGTCCCTAATTAACAGCTATTTTGAAATTCAAATCCAATTGAAATGTCCTAACAGGAAAAACAAAAATAATTATTTGGAGAGTTTAAAAAAAAAGTTTTAATGCGGGCATTACTACAAAGCTAGATGATTTCAACTTCCTCTTTTACAGACATTTTGTCCACATTTGACATAAGTCTAAAGCACTGTTAGTAAAAATAAGACAAATAAATTTAGCTTTATTTTTATATTTTATGTCACATAATATAAAATATTTTTGAATTAATGCCTTTACATCATTTATCCTTATTGTAAAACATTCATAAAAAGTTTATCAGGCTCACGCCTGTAATACCAACACTTTGGGAGGCCAAGGGAGGAGGACAGCGTGAGTCCAGGAGTTCAAGACCAGCATAGGCAACATGGTGAGACCCTGTGTCTACAAAAAAAAATTTTTTAAAAAATAAAAAAGTTATCCAGGCATATTGGTGCATGCTTATAGTCCCAGCTACTCGAGAGGCTGAGTTGCCTAAGCCCAGGAGGTGAGGTTGCGGTGAGCCGTGATCATGCCACTGCACTCCAGACTAGGTGACAGAGTGAGACTCTGACCCCGGTTTACAAAAAAAAAAAGGTGGAATATCACTTGAGCCTGGGAGTTGAAGCCTGAAATGAGCTACAATCATGCAACTGCACTCTGTCCGGGGCGGGGGGAGAGAAGGCGGGAGGAGAGAGAGAGATTCTCTTAACGACAATAAAAAAAATACGATAAATTCTTCTGGAATAATATTGCAAGAAATTTTCACCCACTGCAAGAAGACAGATGAATGTTCTTTCTTCTAGCTTATCAATTCCTCATTGAAATACTGAAGCTAAACATGGGAAAACAGAATAAGTACAGAGGGTAAGGAGATATTATTTTGTGACAAATAATATACATAAAATATTACATTTCAATTTTCTAACATAATAACTTCCATTATCAGAACTGAGTTTTAAGAACATGACAGAAAACTTGCAGCAGACATGAGTTTTCAATCTCATCTTATAGGCAGACTTTTGAAATATTTATTACTTATTTGCTTTATTTTTATGTAAAACAGAAGACTGACAACAATCTTCTGTTTAGTTCTACAATGTATATCATGTTTTAATATGACAAAGATAAACCACTAAAATACAAAGAAGTTTAGTATTTTTATATTATTTTATATTTTGAAGAGGGTTCCCTCAATACATTTATAACATGATACAAAATACATGCAAACTAATTTTTTTTTTTTTTTTTTTTTTTGAGTCTGAGTCTCACCCTGTTGTTCAGGCTGGAGTGCAGTGGCACACTCACAGGCGGGGCCACCGCCACCTCGACCTGCTGGACTCAGGCAATCCTTTCACCTCTGCCTCCCAGGTAGCTGGAACTACAGATGCAAACCACCACGGTTGGCTAATTTTTTAAAAAATTTACTTATTTATTTATTGTAGAGACAAGGTCTCACCAAGTTGCCCAGGCTGGTCTTGAACCCCTAGACTCAGGCAATTCTATCATCTCTGCCTCCCAAAGTGCTGGGCTACAGGTGTGAGCTACCACACTGGCTAATGCAAACTAATTTTCTAGTTAACTTCCCATAAGTTATATAGCACATTACTATTTCTCTACTCTTCAGAGTAGTGAGGTACAACTAAGTAATCTTTTAACATTAGAATTTAGATGACTAACAGCCATGATTCTGAAATGCTACATTTCAAGATAATAGCTTACTGAATATGTTATTTAATATGTAACCTCTGTAGTGACTTATGATTCAGTTTCTAAAACAAGGAGAAAAACTGAGTTATTGGAATTTGTAAGCCAAGGAGATTTATAATATAAATTAATCTAAGCCTTGTTTTTAAAGATTAAAGAAACTGTCCTCTAAATAAGTTAAGCTCCTTGGTAAAGGTCACATGGTATGAGAAAACCTAGGATTTAGAGTCACACAGACATAGATACTAATCCAAGCTCTACTTCTTACTGTGTTATACTGTACATGTGGCTGTACCTTGCAGAGTTAGTTTCTACATCAGTAAAAAGAACATAATACCACATAACAAATATGCATGTATACCTCTCGAATCTAAAATAAAATAAAAGGACATAATAATGGTTATCTTGAATGCTGCAGCAATTAATACATTTAAAACAGTATGTTATTATGGTACAAAGAAGAATGACAAACTTCTGTGATGCTGTATCCTTTTCAAAGAAATAGCTACATACAACCTCGGTGTCTTGTCTTCTTGCCTATAACTCACCAAAATGGCATTCTGCTTCAGTTACTGGCAGTTTATGACTCAAAATAAGTATTTTCTCATATACTTTAGAAACTCAATCCAGTTATGTGAATCTCATAAATTCAAACTGAATCTTTACCACCTAAATATCAAATTAACATAATTAGATAATTTGAAGTGGTTTTAACAAAGCTTTTCATTCTATTCCTTAGCATCAGTTTTTATCCCCTAAGTTAGTTTAAATTTTTTTTCGACTGTAAAAATTTTAATAGGATGAATGAGCAAGTATACTCCTCTTTGAAAATACAATGGGTTGCTAACCTTTCTATTAAAATGATATAAAATTTTAAAGACAAATAAAATGTCTCAACTGTGATTACCAAGTTGCCTTTCTCCAGAACATTAATTTGTATAGTGATTTATAAAAGGAAATACAAAACCACGTCGTTTTTTCTTTCAAATAAAGCATCTTTAAGACACATAAGAGAATTCTTTCACTTTTATTAGAGATTCCATACTTCCACTTAAGTCAAAGAAAATTTCCATATACTTATCTTTAACTTTTTATCGTGCATTAATTTATAAAGAACCAGCAATGATTTTCTTAACTCCCAAAGAATCATAAAATTATATCATATGGAAATAAATGTGGAATGATGAAAAGAAACAACAGAGGAGAGCTGGAGAAAGTCCTTTAAAGCTTCATTTATCAGAAAAAAAATACATTTATGTGTATGTTCCTGTATGTTTTCCCAAAGAAATAAATGTATTTCATTATATAACTATAAATGAAAAAGCCTTAGACAATTTTGCTTACATTTTGCTAACTACAAAATTCAACCCAAGATTTTTCTATTATGTGAAAACATGATTGACACAAAGTATTCTTAGTTGCTAACAGTAAATGGAAACACGTACATAAATTACACAGGAGAAAAATTAAGTTGGATCCAACAATGACTAGTTCTTTGGAATACATACAATGACATTTCTGCCTTTAAAATCAAAGATCATTTATTAAATGTATTGCAATTGTTAGCCACAGGAATGGCTCTGATGCATTTCCTGAATAACAGAAAACAAAAAGGTTGTAGAGATTAAAAGCAACATACAAGTCCCAGATAAATTAAAGGTGTACAATCACAAATTGCCACAATAGTAAAAGCATATCCTAACATCCTCTTTCTCTTTTTCCCAAGAGGTTCAGAGAGGAAGTATACATTTATTTTAGTCAGCTGGAAGAAAATTTGCCTTTCCCAAAAACAAAAAGTAAAATAGGATCTCCATTTCCACCAATAAGCAAGAATATATGTAAATATCAAGGGTAATGTGTGCTGACTTAGTGCGAATGACAGGATAGTCACAAGCCAATACCCTACCTCCTTCTTGATTAAAGGTTTAAACAGGTGTTTCTTCAGAACCAGATCCTCCTGCAACACAGAAGCTTGATTCAGAAAGGTCTCACCTAGCTGAAACGGGGCATACCCATAGTTCCCAATTCCCATTTTTTAAAAAATGAAGGTTTTAGGACAAAATTGGTCCTAAGCAGTAAATAACACTATCCCCAATTTCCAGATAAGTAAGGCAAGGTTGGAAGAATCAGCCTGTATGTACAATGACAATCAGTAATGTATAGCAGAATGCAGAACCAAACTCCAGTCTGACTCCACAAAGTCCTTGTCTTTAACCAAAATACCACACTGCCTCCATATTACCAGTACACTGAGATTTTAAACTGTTCTTATTTTTCCACAGTAGTCTAAAAAGAAGTCTGTCACGTGACTAAATACAGACCTTGAAATAAAATACAGCAGAGAATGACTAAAAGGATAAAAACATCCATTCAAAATAGCACTGTAGCTTACCTTTTTTCCTGACTTGATATGTGATTATTTTCCAATCAGTTGGCAATATCACAACAATAAAAACTAAGACACACCATTGTGAAATAGATGAAGGAAAGGGTCTGGTAGAAAAATCCCTTTACCCATATTTGTAACTCCATAGTAATGGTTAACTATGTGCATCTATACCAAAAAAAAAAAAAAGTTGCATAGAATTTTAGAGATCCCAGACTCTGTTTAGACCATATATTAACTTCATATATGTTCATGAATAACTCTGCTCTATGGATGCCTGAAAGTACAAAGCAAATTATTGTTATAATTAACTGACTCATTATACATCTGCAGCCTGGCTCAGAGGCTCAACTTCCTATGTCTCTTGCCTTCTTCCCTCCTTTGAAACACTCCTTGACTATCTCTCTGATTTGACAGACAGTTACACTCATATCAAGAGGCCCAAAATGAATATCTGGAGTGAGCTAAACCAGTGTAGACGCACGGCTGTTAACCTGTTGCTGACTCTAGGAGCTTGCTGCTTGCTAAGGTATGTGCCTTCCACTCAGAGGAAGCCTCACAGAGAGGGCACCTCTCTGAGGGACTGTGAAACCAACTCTGATTAAGCTAGTAGGGCCCGAGAGTAAATTCTACGTTTTCCTCACCCATCCCTACTTTTCCTACTATAGGATGGCCTGGGTTTGCTCCTAATCAACTCTGAGACAAATTTTGTACAGAAATATTCTATAGCATATTATGTGTAAGAATTAAGTGTTGTTTGCCTAAAACCCATCTTTCATTAAGCCTGGGGGATGGGGACATGCTTGTTACCAGTTGAGGGCAAAGGTAACTTTTTAATCAAAGTTTTTGGTCAAGCACAAACTGTCAGTATACTTTTCTAAGATTTCTGAACATTAATCAAGCTTTGAGCAAAAACAACATTTCATACACCCAAGTAATAGACAAAACCACATACCGAGATTGCTCATGAAAGTGTTTTTGCTATGCTTATTTAATGAAATTATTCATGGCGAAATACAATTATCCCAAATAGTACAGCTGCCCTGACCAAAAATCACAAAATAGAAGATCCTTGCTATATTATTTTTTAGCATATAATTCTTACAAATTATACATTGAGAATTAGATGGTGAATGTCAACTTGGCACCATTCCACCATCTGCGCTTTGTATAGTTAGTCAAGTTCAGTGCATCAATCAAAGATTAAAGAAAGACGATGATATTGTTGAAACCAAACTTCTTGAATTCTCCCAACACTTCCAATACATATGCCAAGCACTTTCAAGGGCAACAACTTATCTATGAGATATAAAATCTGCTTTAATTTAATTTTAGTAAAACATAATTAATACTCATTTCTATAGTGTCCCCACATTTTCTGAGCAAGAAAAAAAAGTAAAGGTATTTTTTTTTTAATATGTGGGGTACAATTCAGGGTTAGACATACAAATGTTCATTATGCAGGTACCCTTGTTGAGCTGTGCCCCTTGCCTCCCCTGGCAGTTTCCCAATACTGCAGTTCCCCAATACTGCAGTTCCTGCCCCACCCTTCTCTGGCAGTTTCCCCTTCCTGCCAATCCCTTTCTTACAAGATTATGATAGTTGTTCAAGGTCTGCTTATGAGAGAGAACATGTGAACACATTTTCTGAACAAGAAAAAAAAGTAAAGGGATTTTTTTAAGTATATAAAAGATAAAAAAGACCTAGAAAATAAATTGCACTTACATAAGAAAAACAACAAAGCATAAATACTCTTGCTTTTTTTGTTTCTGATTTGCTATCAAAGAGCATTAAGTATATTAATGAAGGAAAAAGCCAGCATTTTGCATAATGCTGGCTACACAAGGAACTACTGTAACACAATAGCAAACTTAAAATTACATTTTGCTCCATCATATAACATTTATCTTGAAAATACTTTATAGCTATTGTACTGGAAATTCAAAAACTAAAATAATTTTACAGTTGTTACTAGACAATAAATTAATGGCCAATTAGAGGGTATCCTTTATTTTAAAATGACCTATTTCCATCTGAATGCAATAAATATTCTTCATAGCATGTACCAAAAAAGATACTATTGCTCTATATGTATGTAATAACATATAACTAATCAGCACTTGAGATTTAGCTAGTCGATATGCTAGATATGTGAGTTTGTAATAACAGCAAACCTTTCTATAGTGCTTACTACAATGCCAAGCACAGTTCTAGCTACTTTACATCTATTGGCTCTTCAATCCCCAAAACACCCTATCCAGGGTTGACTGACTAATTCACAAAGCCCAATGCAAAACAAAAACACAGAGTCCCTTACTAAAAATGCAGGGGAAAAAAGCTTCTTCCTTTATTTGATGTTTCTTTACCAATCTGTTAAGAGATCTGCAGGGCAAAGGCAGATCTTCATAGGTGCTGGGGCCCCTTTCCTGTTCCTGGCACTCAGCACATGCACCACTGGCTGATTCGACTACCTGACCCCAAGCCTACACTCCATCTGAAGGCCAAGGGAAGTGGAGAAGGGAGAAAGTAGACCCAGGAGCCCACCAGAGCAAAGAAGACACAGTACTGGGCAGGACTACATGAGAGCCAAGGTTCTACGGCTCCAGTACATGCTTCATTGCTCTATGCAGCACCATCACAAAACATTAAAATTCAAAGTTAGAACTGTTAAGAATGTCAAGATGGTGACTACATTAACCAACCACGAGGCCACATTCTGAGCACCAGATCATGTGGAACATCTTGGTTGCATGCCCTGAAGTTGGCCCTGACCCAAAAGAGAAACAATGCCATCACCATTTTACAGAGAAGGAGGCTAAAGCACAAAGATAATTAACTTCTCCCAAAGTCACGAACATATAAATGGCAGAGCCAGCAATCAAACTCAGACAAGATTCAAATGCAATCCCTCTCTTCAAAAGAGAGGGAAGACTGTATTATATGAATTAATACTATATACATGCCTTGCATGATACCCCCATTTCAAAAAATTCAATAATCTAAATCATATTTACATAAATATCTGCATCTTTACAAACCTCAAGCAGTATTCCAAGTATGACCAATACTTAAGTTTTCAGAAACAATAATCCATCAGTTCTTGAACCCCAAGCAATCATATGATATCTGCCTAGCACTTTTACATTTATGTTCTGTACACCTTTCCTTCTTCTTGGCCATTATCTCCCCAGACCCCTAACACCCAGTACCCGTCACTCTAATCTGGAAAAAGTTTTTTCTCTTAAATTTTCCTATTACTTATACCAGTAAGGAATCCCAGTGTCCCAACCTGTTCATTCTTTTGTTCAATAAATATCTATTAAATCTGATTTTCTCTGCATACTTTAAATTTCATGTTTGCAGATTATCTGCTTAACACATTTTGATAGATTATGAAAATGCTATGATTTAATTAAGAGTTCACTGCATGCCCTATCCCACACTCACAAAATTCTAAACTTTTTAATGAATGATAAGTTAGTCTAGATATGTGATATATGAAGGGAAGAGGGGAAAAGGTAGCACCTCTCTTTTATGACCCACTTTAGAAAAGGAGAAATCAATTCCAGTTTTCTCGGTGGAGATACAGCAAAAAGCATACCGTACAAAAGCAAACAGTACAGAAAGTCACTATATCTCTGTCACTTTACCCCTCCTACCTCCAATTTGTAATCAATGGACTTAATTTCTACAGTAACAAGGTGTTTTACAATGATATTATGTTCATGCCAGGTAAAATCATTCTATCCTCCAGACATGTATCCAAAGTGACCTACTCAGTGTTACTCAACCCCCACCAATTCCCAACAGAATTTTCTTCCAGTTATAACTTAGAAAATTATTCTAAACATATTGGTTCACATATCACATATCATGGGCTAGGTCCACTAATCAACTCCACATTCAGCATTTTCTTGCACTTGATGAATAATTAAACAAATAATTATCAGGCATAACTCTTAAGTTCATTTCAGTTTATATATCGGGTACACACCTATAAGCAACAAATAAACTACATGCATTCTATTACCAGATGAAAAATTCCATTTTAAAAAAATCTGCCTTACATTTTAAAACTTTTAAAAAGCAAATCATTGATTTGGTGATAGCTCTATCACTTTCCTCAAACTACAAAATGGTTATTGTTATAATAGCTTATGCTGACAGTTCTTGGCAACCTCTTTATAAATAAAGATTAAATAATATAAATTATATGCAAAAGGAAAGTATGCCCTCATAACATCAAAACACGAGGACAGCGTTCACTGACATCATTCACCAAAAAATGATCAATGAGCAAACATTATCTAAATTGTTCCAACCAACTGCACTTAGTCAACTTAATAAGATAAATCAGTAAGTATTAATTGACTGTTCCCGCAATTACTGTAAATGTTAAATCCCAAATCTTGCCCTTTGCAAGTTATGCTCCTATAGCTACTATGATTGTGTATAAATTGCTTTGTTTAGTCACTCAATCAACATTTAATGACCTCAGTTGTATTCTCCCTCTAAACTATTACATTCTCGTAGGTAACCCTGTGTTCAATTAATCTTTATATCTTCCATTGTGCATAACACACAGGGCCTCACAGTAAATTATAAGAAGTGAGTTGTATTTGAATGAATGAATGCTCTGCCACCCCACAACACTGTAAACATAAAAAGCACAAGTACCAAAACCAAGTGGCAAAGTTAGACAGAAAAATGTTTTCCTTCTTTGAGGCAGAAACCTTAAATTTTACAGATTTAAAAACCACTGAAAGGAAAAAGCCCATCCCTTGTAACTTCCAATTTAGTTTCTCTTCCCCAGGAATTACTCTGCTCTAATTAGCTGCAAAACCATATTCAGAAGTTCAGCCTTTAAAATATCTCATAACAAATCTCCTAAGATTTTCTCCTCTTTATCTCTGATGAAAACATTCATTTTCTTCTGTCACTTCTGGAAAATAAGAGCTAACTTACATCATATTGCAATGCTTAATAACCAATACCCCCAAGTATCTGTGTTAATTAACTACTGTTAAATCTTTTGAGGCAGAATATCTGGCTCTGTTTATAAAAAAAAAAAAAGAAAGAAAGAAAGAAAAGAAAAAGAAAAATGTCAACAACTTGAAGACATGGAACTTTGATTATCAAAGGAAGACTTACTGTGGGGAGAGGGGGAAAGGTGAGGGGAAAGGAGGAGGGGAGGGGGGCGAAAGAGGGAGTGGTCAGGGAAGAGGGGGAGAAGGAAGAAAGAAGAAGAAAAGAAAAGAGAAAGGGAGGAGAGGGGGAGGGAGAGAGAGGGAGAGGAATTGTGTAGCTCAACAGGAGGTAATCAAGAAAGAGAAAATAGTCCAAAGGAATGAAAAATGCCTGTGAGAGAGAAATATGTATGGTTTTTGTGTTAAAATCATACATTTCCCATCAAAGCAGAGCTAATTAATTTAAATGGTATCTACTGTTTCCACTTGGGAAGTTAGTGTCAGAAACATTGAGAAATTTGAGGGAATATGTAGGTTATCTTCCTGTTCAAAAGGAAGACTTGGGTATGGGCAGTGCAGCTGCCCTCCTTTCTGTGGCCCTTCTTTTTCTTTCTTTTGCTTTCTAGTGTTTCATTTGTTCATTAGAAAATCGGGCAGACTGACCTTGAGAGGCGTATAGACCATGTTTCTTTCACATCAGTGGTTAATCTATTTGGGTAATTCCTTAAGGATCCATTACAGTGTCTGCTTTCTTTTTTTTTTTTTTTTTTTTTTTTGAGTTGGAGTCTCACTCTGTCGCCCAGACTGGAGTGCAGTGGCCGCTTCCGGCCACCGCAACCTCGACCTGCTGGGCTCCGGCGATCCTTCCGCCTCAGCCTTCCAAGTAGCTGGAATTACAGGCATGCGCTACCACGCCCGGCTGATTTTTTGATTTTTATTGTAGAGATGAGGTCTCGCTGCCCAGGCGGGTCTCGAACCCGCGGGCTCAGGCAATCCACTCACCTCAGCCTCCCAAAGGCGCGGGATTACAGGCTGAGCCACTGAGCCCGGCTAGTGTCTGCTTTCTTTGTGAAGTTTTCCTTAGCTACTGCATTCTACAGATATTTTTATTTTTCTATCCTAAATTTATGAGAATTTAGTATTTATGTTTCAGATTTAGTATTCTTGATTAAAGTTGGGATTTTTTTTTTTGTAGCTGGTTTTGTATTGCTTTTAATATCTCACTACCTCTGGAATCATGCCTTTTAAACACAGAATTATTTATTTAGTCTCACAGCAAATTCTTTTTTTTTACATCTGACATCAAAGCATTTATTATATACATATCCGTACCTTTTAAAAATAGCCAAGAAAGGAGCCATGTGTGGGCTTAAAAGTGAGCATAATAAACATATTGGTCATAAACATTTGATCATCTCACCAAGTTTTTTTTTTTTGCAAATATTTTTGGTATACCTACTGCCTGTGTGGAATTTTGTGTATTTTCCTGCTCCTGGACAAGTAAGACATAGTATTAATAAATATGTTTTGAACACTTTATATGCTGACATGGTTTTAAGAGAAATTATTTTTGTCACTTTTTGGAAAAAATGATAATACATTCTGAATAATCTAGATTGATGGTAGTGTAGTAAATTGAAAATATTACTGGGTACCTTCTAAATACAAAAAATACATAATCCGTAACTAATGTCAGACTAAGAATAAATAGTACATTTATGATAAGCATGATTATTTTTACACAGCCATTGATACTATCTGTGGTCTATTATGTAATATTCTGTATGTTTCATAGATGAAGAGGTACATTATCTAACACAAAAAAGTAAGTACTGCTTTACAGGACAGGCTGCATACCAGGTATTATTCAGGTATTTTACATGTATTGATTGTTTCAGTCCTCAGAGCAACACTATATAATAAATGCTGCCAATATATTAAACCAGTCTTCCCCAATTTTCATACTATAAGTGAGATTATCACTGCCCATAAACAACAAATACTTTTGGACATCACAAGCTGATAGAAGGCTCTAAATGTCAAATAAAATGACTGACGATATGCTCGTTAGATTCTGTCACAGGTTGTGGAGCTCTGAAAAAAATGTCTTACATGTACCAATGGAGACCTCTATTTCTCTAACCCAAGGGTGGAAGTAACTGGCCATCCCATTTCTTTAATATTTTTTGTTTTGGAACATCAACATACCTTACCTCTATTAAACAGTTCTTTACTGGGTGAAGGAAGCAAAATTAAAAGAATCAGGAGTAAACAATAATATGAAAGTATCTTTAGTGCACAATGTCAGATGCAGAAACAATCTCAGAAAGATTAAGCAGCTCATGGAAGGGCACACAACAGAACTAGACTGTGCTCTGTCATCAGAAGTATTTAGATTCCAATTCCATCCCTTCCCTACTTGGCAAAATTAATCTTCTTAGCCTCTGTTATATTTGCAAAAAACACTGCAATGTTAAAATCTGCTTTTGCAGCATTAATGAGAATACTAAACAAAATAATATACTTGAAACTATTTAGTTCAGTGTTTTGTTTCATAGGAACTGGTAGACCTGAACTTCTATTAGGTTTAGCAATAAATTCTTTTTCGGATAGGGGCAGGGAAGAGTGAGTTGTCTTTTTCCTGAAAGAAATTAAACCTCTGGGAAATTACATTTCTTTGGGAAGAAACCAGACAAGCATACTGCTGATTCTGGAAGCCCAACAAACTACATTCCAAATTATGATTTTTCACTCAGGCCTTCCTAGTACTAAAGGGAACACCCTACCATACGTCCAGAGTCAGAAGATATAGCTTCTGTTTTTGAGTCTTCGGCTGACTCTATCTGGAGAGTAGATTATACTTCTTACTCTCTGCTCTGAGTTTCCCCATTCACCAAAAACAGGAACCAGAGGTGTTCTTCAGTTTATATTTAAATATTTTTATTGCAGCAAGCACTTCCTTCTCTTTACTCTGAAGAAAACAACAGTACAAGTACTTTCCTCTTCTATCACCTCTCTGTACTACCCCACATGCCAACGGTTTCCTCTCATGTGTACTTCAGATAAATTCAATTTTGGAAAGTAGTCAGAACATGGGTCATGAACCCAGCTGATATAAATCTTATAGCTGAGCATTTTTCTCCTCAATTTCATAGTTTCTTCTTTCTTTTCCCGTTGACAGGTAAGCAACCATTCCAGTCACTCATTCAATAAACATCCATAATGTGCCTGGATGTCATAATGACCAGGATCCCAAAGAAGATAAAAAACCCCCAAAACTTCAATTGTCCTCCACTCCATAGGCCAGTCCTCACATTGTAGACCATCTCCTTATAGCTCAGAGCTTTGCTTTTTTATTCTAGATAGAACTTATTTTCATAAGAGAAAAAAATGAGATATCTGAGCACTAGCTTCAAAACATGTTATCTGAAATGATGTAAAAGTAGCCTGGTTAGGATTTTAAAGTACACTATTATAACACAGATTTATTCATAGTGTTACACTGAAATCATTAAATTAAGGACAACTTCTAAATTCTGAAAGGGGTTACAGATTCTTTGGATAATAAACAACCATAACATCCTAAAGACATTAACTTTCCGTCACACCAGATCTAGACTGGCAAATTAAAGTAAGCACATGAATCTTCTGTCACACGCTCGCTCCCTTCTCTTAGACTGGTACGTGCTATATAATAAGTTCCCCCTCTAATAGCTTCATGCTCCTATGATCTATGCGATCCACACAACCTGTTTCCAGGTATATACTAATAAGATACTAATTACTGTCAAGGCACACAGCATAAGCAAGTTCCTGACCAATACTAATTACGCCTTCCTTTAAAGGCAGAAACTGCTGTTTGCAGACTCAGCCGACTTTAGCTAGATGACCAGTTTAGAAAGCATTCTCGTAAAATGAAGTTTAACTTGTGCCACTTTCTCTTAATGACTCATCTTCAGCTGCACAGACATTTGAAGGCAGGACAAATCATATCCAGACAGGTGCAAACTGCTACTCTAATAAAAATCTTGGCTTCCTAGGATTTCATACTATCTTTCATTTAAATATTCCTTTAGCTAATTCTGAGATGACAAAAAAAATCGTGTGTGTGTGTGTGTGTGTGTGTGTGTGTGTGTGTGTGTGTGTACGCGCAGTATCAGAAATGTAACAACTTAAAACTTTCTTAACATGCTGGCTTCCTTTCTGGTCTTATACAACACTTTATAATCCAAACAAAGTAAAGAATTTGAAGTCTAACACAAAATTTAAGTGACCCAATAAATTTCTTAAAATGGCATATCTGATTTCCCAGAACATCTTTTACTTTCCTAGCATCATTCTAGTTCATGTGGAAATGCCAAAGAACTTTCTAGAATGACAAGTATGTCATCTAAATAAACCTTTACATTAGATGATCTTCCATCAATAAAGGTAAGTTCCGTTTCAACACTGATGAGCCAAATTATTAACGAAACCATGAATGCCAGCAACATACTGCAGCTTTCTCTCTCAAATGTTAAGTCCAAACTATCTTCCTCTTCCCCTGAAACAGGAACCTCTGTTCATATGAAGTAATTCATTCTATAAACTGTCCTCTGACAGTCTTACAATAACTTCTCAATTACTTTCATCAGGAAAATTATCCTCATAAAAGATGTTAATTTATGTTACTAATTAACATTGTCACCTACTTTCTGGTTACTCTTATCTGAAATAAGCTAGAAGGGAAGATCCATTAAAATAAACCACTTAATTACTTTCACTGTCCTAGGGAATATAAGAAATCTTAAAAGGGAAAAACAGGGAGTTAGAGGCATCACTTTAACAGAAACAGCAAAAAGCCAGTGGCAAAGGAACAAATAATTTTTAGGCAGAATCTTTCACAAGAGAGATAACATTGCCACTAACTCTTACTAAACATTTACTATATAGCAGTCTCTGGCTAAACATCTTATATGTATTGTTTTACTTAATTTCCATAAAACTGTATCAAGTAGGTACAGTTTTCTTAATATTTCCAATTCAGCGATAAGGAGCTGAAGTTTAACTACCTAAATCATTTTACCAAGAGTAAAACAGGTGAGTTGAGGCTATTACAAGCTCCTTAAAGAATGACACTTGTTTGTGGTCAGTTTTCAGTTAGTGAAGAGATATTATACAAAACTCCATTATATAAGGCAACATATCTAGCCTTGAACACTCCAGACCCAAATCATTAACTGAAATCACAATATGAATTTCTTTACTCTTGAGTATTTATTCTGGCTACCTTAATGAAACATAATTGCTTCTTAATGTTGATAACTGTTTCAGATTTTTAAAAGACAGGTATGTCCCAACAACTGCATTTCTTCTAAAGCATCAAATACCACAAAGTAATTGTTTTTAGTACATCAGTCTGAAAAAGATCAGGCAATGTCCTTTATAAATTACAGATGTAGTGCAATTCTTTTTACTTAAAAAATAATCAGATTTGTATTTTCTGCAAAAGTACCTGTGATTCCATTGGCTAAAGATATGCATATTAATTCCAAAACATTTAATTAACTACGGGCTCTGCAAATTCCTAAATTAATTATAAAATCAACACAAGTTTTCTCACACCTTCTTCTAAAGATCTCATTTTTAAAATGTTTATATTTCATATATGTGTGTTGTTAAACTCCCCCAACCTCCCCACACCAAAAAAAAGCTATCAAAAGAAAAAAATGTAGCATTAATGATTAGTCGTCCCAGAATTATTTAAGGTAATCTATTCTAACTACTTATACTTTATATAGGATTAAAGTATGAGATATTCAGGGAGGTTATTAACCTTTTTATATAATACCAAAGAATCATTTTCAAAAACTTTTCTAAGAATTATTCAGTGACTATGAACTATGGTAGAATACAAAGACCAATTTTTACCACAGTACTTTTTATATTACATTTCCTTTTTCGTAAGCAGAAAAGGAGAAATCCACCAACCACCCTCTCCATTTTGTTAACAATCGCTTTGCAAATAGGTAATCAAAGGCAGTGCTATCAATATTTTATAGTAGCACTTTAAGTGAAATCAGTAACAAGAGTATACACATACACTCACAGTCTTCCTCTTCACTCAAGATCATAAAAATATCGCTGGACTAGTAAAGTCTTAATTCGTAACACTAAGACACATCCCAATTAAAACAAGCCAAATTTAAGGATATATATGTAATTACCTAATTGTCGGAATCATTGATCTTTTTATTTAGTTTTTGACTAGTTTTTATTTTATGTTGAGAAAATAGTATTTAGCAACAAGTAGATATTAATGTTATCTTAAACTAATAATAAATCAGCACTTCATATTGTAAGGCTAGCAGGAACCTTAATAATGGCCTAGTTCAAGCTTCTCATTTTACAGAAAGGAAAGTGAGACAAAGGAAGGTAAAAAAAGTTGCTGTGAGTCATGAAGTTAAGTGATCTCTAAACATCTGAGACTATGATGCAGGTCTCCTGACTCTCAGATTTTATTTTCCTGGGACTACAGCATATTTCATAACTTTCAACTGCATATCATGACTTTATGTAAATATTAGATATGGTGCCTTATCAAATTTTTTAAGAAAAATTAGAAAAATGCAAATCAAGCTGATATTAGCTATCATGATTACATATCCCCATGAGCATCTTACTCCCACAGTTAGTGGGCTGACTACTTTGTTGAGGAAAAAAAAAAAAACTGCATTAAGCTCTATGACCATGGTTGTCCATTCCCCATCCCCACCCTGTGACCTCAGTAGGCTCTCTGGGACAATAGGAAAGAGGAGTCAAAAGGAAGGAGGCTGGGGAGAGCAAAAAGCCAAAAATATACCGCCTTAATCCACAGCAGATAAGAAGTTAATGAGCTTATGATGCACAATGCCACCCAATCACGTGTGCGTGCGCAAGAGCGCACGCGCACGCATGTGTGTGTATGTGTGTGTGTTGTGTATGTAGTTGGGAAAAAACAATTAAGCTTGAAGACTTGAATCCCATATTCTTAGGAATATTTTCATTTCTTCACCTCTCAATCTTATCAAGAGAAAAACCAGGACAAATATGTATCACTAGGCAGCAATACATATTACACAGTATATGGGAATATGCAATGTTTCTTCTCTCTGCATCAGAAAATCTTAGACTTGTAAATGACCTAAGTAGTCCAGTGACCCTTTACCCTGGGGTTTGACATTCAAACTGTCTGAAAAGTTTATACAAAACACAAATGCTTGGTCCTCATCCTAGATAAATAAAATCAGAATTTCTAGGAGTGGAGCCTAGGCATCAGTGCTATTCTTGTCCCTGTTACTATAAAATATATGTTACATTTCATTCAATCATTTGATCAATAAACAAATATTCTGAAAACTTCTTTCATAGAGGGCAATATGATAGGCCTCACATACACACACACAAAAGATACAGGTTACTTACTTTCAAGGAAGATACTTTTCTAGAATTCTGGGTTATTTTCCACTATCAACTTTACATTTATATTTTGATATCCAGGAGTTTTTGGTTTCTTTTTTTTTTTTTTTTTTTTTTAATTTTTACCATGATTCATGGGAAAAGCATAGCCTCCACCCTCTTTATACACACAAAGACCTGCTTACCGCTAGAAGTACCTCTCTAGACTGACAGGAGTCTGCTAATTAAATTGTCAGTTCTTTTGTTCAGACAAGAAAAACTCCACTTAACCATATTACCAATTAGCCCACATTAGCTTTATTCTGTATTGTGTCCACTAAGGCATTGTTCAAGGATTTTATTAAAGTGGAACAGAAATCTAGGTATGCTACACAAACTTATCTTCTCCTTATCACTCTTCTCCCTTTACAAAATTAGAAAGTCAGATCAGTCAGGCTGACAGAGAAGACGGTAACACAACAATTACTGGGAAGAGTCTCTTTCCAAAGCTATGTTTCCACAAGATTATCTTAATATACTGATCTCTCATAGTATTGTAATTAGCAATTTGGTCCTTAAATACAGTCTTTGAAATAGACAAAATAATAATATTTCTTCACATAAAGTACTGCATTTACATCAAAATAAATAAGGCAGGAATCCTTTTCTTTTTCTATGGAGTAAGTTTCTGCAAGGGAGGTACTGTTCCTGTTTGGTCTGTCTCTCTTTTTTATAACTCAGTACTTGATTAGTAAATGAGAAGTTGCTGTAGTTCACAGTGGCATTTTAATTTTTGGAGTATTTAACTTCCAAAGGAATTGGGGTTTTTTTTTTTTACGTCTTTAACTTAAAACAAAAAATGAAATTACTTCTGATGCCAAGGAGTATATCACAATTTGATTTCTATGCTCTGTTCATGAAATTGATTTGATCATTGATTCTTTTAACTAAGTTGGCTCTTGGGAGTTTCTGCCAAATATTAGCTGCCCGATGTTCATAAATTATCTGTTCAGCCTAGGTTAAAACTGCTATGAAAATTACACAAGAGCAGTCACCAAATTCATTTTTTATGTCTAATAGTACCAACTTAGCATTTTTATTGTTACTTTTGAACAATGCTGTAATCTGCCTTCAGAAACTTTGCCAAGAAGATTGAGCCTGAGCCCGCTGGTTATAAGATTCCACAGCTGCCCTCCTCACCAATTCAAAATGTCTCTGCTTCCTCAATTCCTTCTTTTATCATATCTTTTTGTAATTTTTACACGTTCCTCCTCTCTACCAAAGCAAACCTTCCATTGGTTTTCTCGTAAGTGCCTCACTGCTAACTGTAGTCCATTATTTTTTATCAATTATACACCATATTTCTCTTACATTTGCAGAATCTCCTTGCAGGTTAGGCTCCTTTCTCTCTTTCTGCAAAGTCTCTCGAGTTTCCTCTATGCTTAGAAAAGTGGGGGAGGCTCGGTGGCTCAGTCTGTAATCCGCGCCTTGGGAGGCTGAGGTGAGTGGATTGCCTGAGCCCACGGGTTCGAGACCCGCCTGGGCAACTTGGTGAGAACTTATCTCTACAATAAATCAAAAAATCAGCCAGGTGTGGTAGGGCGCGCCTGTAGTTCCACCTACTTGGAAGGCTGAGGCGGAAGGATCGCCGGAGCCCAGCAGCTCAAGGCTGCACTCCAGTCTGGGTGACAGAGTGAGACTCCAACTCAAAAAAAAAAAAAAAGAAAAAGAAAAGTAGGGGAGGATGGGAGGAGACAACAAAAATGAATGAATGAAAGAAAAACCTTACCCTGATCCTGTTTCCCCTAAATATAAACAATCTTTGTAATTGTTTCTTCCTCTACAAATGTCTTCACAATAAAGACTGCCCAAGCTGGTTCTAATTCATCACTTCCCACCCACCTCCTGGTAAACTCCGTAAGTAATCTCTACTTTGCGTAAATGGTTCTCCCAACTCTTAACATCCATATTGGTCCACAAGCCCACTACTCTTTCCACTGCAAGCGAGAAACCTTGAGTCACCCAAGACCTGTCCTGTTCTGTCACCCCATAAATACAGATTCTAAGTGTTATAATTAGCGATATTTCCATTTTTGTCTCAAATCTCCTAGAAGTGGCACATCTGCTTACTGGCAAAAAGGATCTGTCCAACTTCTTCTGCATCCCTCTGTTTAACTGGGAGAGATTTTATTTCTTAATTTACAGGTTGGCTGATTCAGTCCTTGATTCTCTACATAAGCCTTAACAGTCTGAAAAGATTCATTTTTAATTACAGCATCATTATCTTTTACATCCAATATGTCATAGCCTAAAAGTTCTTCTTGCAAATGTATACTCTAAAGAAGATTAAATATGGCAGTACTAAATGAAGTTTTAAGACTGGTTCCATAAACTATAAGTAAAAATCAACTTTAATAAATTTTAGTTAGACCTCTGGTTATGAGGGGAACCCAAAACAATCAGAAACTTTTTGGGTGGAGGGTGGGCCCCCTGTAGTACAGACTCCCTCCACTAGGAATCCATAGCATTGTTGTGAGAAGCTGAATTTGGCTTCAGTGGATTTTCAGAGGGAGATTCTTTCAAAGTGTTTGCCCATTTTACCATGGGTGATTTACGTGTGCACCTGTCCACACCACACTGTGTGTTCAGCAGTTTTTGACTAAAAACAGCATGACTCCCATACCCCACCTTCCTTATTCACCCAATCTCACGCCAAACAACTGTTTTGTTTCCCTGGATGAAAACAGTCTTCAAAGGGAAACGTTTTGCCATTATGGGAAAGGTGAAGCAAAAAAATGGCAGAAACACTAAACGGCATCAAAATTGATGGGTTCAAGAAAATGTTTTGAGCAGTAGAAAAAGGATCTTGAAAGGATCCTGTATTGCATCAAACAAAGAGTACTCTGAGGGTGACTTAAGTTTAAACATGTAAGAATTCATAATTTTTTACAAATAAATTCTGGGGGCTTTTTTTGGTCCCGCTGGTATATGAACTGCCAAGTTCCTGGCTTCTTCCAAAACAGGAAAAATCTGTGATCCTATCAGATTTACTATAAAACTGCCTAATTTTACCTATATCAAGTCAAATCTCCCCTTAAAGAAATTGTGTCTAAATTTATATAATATGCATATTATAAAAATCAGAAAAAGAAAACAGAAGAAATTCTGTACCTGAAAGGTATGCTGATGGAGGTGATTCTGTCAGAATTAGGGATGGCAGCTGGTTTTTGTCACTGACAAACCCATCTGCCACTTCATCTATGTGCTCCTTAAGGTACTTCAGAGCATTTACATCACATACAGACACTGTTCTCCAAATATCAGCAATCTCAATCAATTTCTTAAATCTTCTGTATTTCTCTTTATAGGATTCTACATGTGTTCTAAATCTCAAAATTAAAAAGCAGTTTTTAATCAACAATAAACTCATGACATATACTAACAATGTGTGTTTAGCTAGAAAGCTACATGCGGTATAATTAAAATTTTTTCAATCATTCTTTCTGTCTTTCAACTAATATGAACTTATTGATTCCAACCAAGATTGGTAAGTGCTAGTTAGTTATCCATTTCCCCACATATATGCCACCAGTTAGAAGTGAAGATAATAATATGTGTAAACATAATATCCCTCTTTAATATTCTAATCGAAGAAAGTAAACATAAATTTAAAAGACAGTAAGTATCAAGAATTGCTTTCTCGTGAGTAAGTCAGGGGAACAAGAATAAAAGACAAATAAACATACATTAATTAAGAACGAAAACTTCTAAGCCATGGCTTACTTATCTATTCCATAAATTGCTTTGGAATTGTCTGAATGTTTTTCTTTTTGAGAGGTAAGAGAATCTTTCCCCCTCCCCTCCTATCTTTAGGAATCACTTGTTTTCCTGCTGCTATATGAGTCAGCACCACCACAGTGGACAGCTTCCTGCTGTTTATTAAAAGAAAAAATCTCCCCATGAGCTGACATAGTGTAGCTAAACCACAAACAAGGTTAAAAGATGGGGCCAAAAATGTGGTAGAGAGAATTAAACACACACAAAACACAAACAGCAAAAATGCTACGCTAATATGTTGCTCATCGACACAACTTACCTTTTTAAAACAAAATTCAAAATATAATGTACTGCTATGAACTTAGTCATTCCTGATAATTATGAGATTAATTAATTCTTAATAATTAGGGATAATGTAATTTTCTCTATTATGGTTAGGTCTAATTTGCTTCATCAAGGCTTACCTGATACCCCACTCCTCACACCTCTAGGGTAGGTCAGTATCTTGCCACTTGCCTATGAATACCTCACAGTCCTTAGTTGATAATGTACTATTAAACTGTTTTTAGGTTTTCCTCTTCCACTACAGGACTTTTGGGTCACCATTCTAGCTACAGCACTTAACACTACATACCACTTATTAAATGCTTTCAATATACTTGGACTGTTACATTCATTAACTCATTTAGACCTATAACTACCTTAATGAAGTACTTATTGGTTCTCTCTTACAGTTAAAGGCATTGCCTAGAATTATAAATGTTTATAAGAAGTATAAATAAATGGCAGTCAGGATTTAAACCCAGAAGCACCAAAGTCTAGGTAACTCCCAGAGAAGTAATGCTTCACCCTGTAATATACACAATATATAGGACAATATCAATTTATCTATTCAATATAAACTTACCCATGAAAAGTATATTTTCAACATTAGTGACCATTAGCATGCTTCTTTTTAGCACTGTTTCTTCTCTTATGCTCAGAGAGGCAGCATAGCACAATGATCATATATATACGAGTAGTCAAACCTGAGTTCCCCAACTTACTTCTCTGTGCCTCAGTTTCCTCTCTTGCATAATGTAGATAATAACACTAACTACCTGGTAAAACCAATTGTGCTAACATTTATAAAATACTTGAAACAGTACCTGGTACACAGTAAGGAAGTATTTATTAAACAAAAATACTCTCCATGAGTAGACTATCAAACCTGCTTAATGGCAAACTCTATTGACAGTCCATGTACTTTATTTACAGAGAAACACCTTGTAACCCAAATACTTTTAAATATTCCCTTAGGGCAAAAGAATTAGTTGAAAGGCACAGACAATGTGCAAACTGTTGCCAAGCAGGAATGAAGAGCTAAACAGCTGAAGATGGAAAGGAGTAGAAGAGAAAGGAAACTGGTTTCAGATCTTCTCCAAAATAACATTCACCCAATCGACCCTAAGTAGTATCAGACCTTAAGTTGATCCCAAATTCAAAGCAGATTAATTTCATAAATTTTTACTATAATTCTTCAATTGTGACGATATATTTAACCATGGCATATATTAATGGATGTTTTGAAAATACAAACTGATATGTGTTACTTTCTTTTTCTTTTCTTTTTTTTATTGGTAGACAAGATCTCAGTATGTTGCTCAGGCTGGTCTCAAACTCCTAGGCTCAAGCAATCCTCCACCTTAACCTGCCAGAGTGCTGGGATTACAGGCTTGAGCCACTGCGCTCAGGCAAAGTAGGTTAATTTGATAAATTTTGAATACAATCCTCTAATTGATGACTTAATCTATTCAAGCATGGTATATATTAACTGATGTTTTGAAAACAAGAACTAGTATGTGTTACCTTCTAAATCAAGATTTTTTTGTTGTAACTTTTCAACACATGTACTATTACTAGGTTCTATTACTATTAATTTAAAGAATTAACACAATTTTTCACTTTCATATTATGTTTTTAATAAAAGAAAATAATAATTAAAATTACATATTTTATTAAGACAATTCACATTTAAGAAACAATTCCAAGTGTGAGTAGCTTTATTTCCCCACTTTTCAAAAATAAGCTTCAATATATATAAATCCTCTAAGGTCAGAATAAGTGAAGGAGTGAAAAGGAAGAACCCTTTAAGCAAAATGGTTAGCCAGGCTTGGTGGCTCAGCCTGTAATCCTGCGCCTTTGGGAGGCTGAGGTGAGTGGATTGCCTGAGCCCGCAGGTTCGAGACCCGCCTGGGCAGCGAGACCTCATCTCTACAATAAATCAAAAATCAGCTGGGCGTGGCAAAGCATGCCTGTAATTCTGACTAGTCGGAAGGCTGAGGCGGAAGGATTGCCGGAGCCCAGGAGGCAAAGCTGCAGTGGCTGGGAGCGACCACTGCACTCCAGTCTGGGCTACAGAGTGAGACTCCGACTCAAAAAAAAAGCAAAATGGCTAAAGGTGATAACAATTGTACGTGACTAAAATAAAACTGTCAACACCGCAAATAAAAGTAAAATGATAAAAGAAAAGAACATCGTGGATCAAGAAGCAACAGCAATTGATATATAAATTAAATTTTTAAAAAGTATTGAAGTCATACATTTCGACATGTAAAAAAAATCTTTATATGAAGAAATTTTTTACATAAAATTCTTTATATAAAGAAATTACAGGATAACTTTAAACATCATAGAGTAGATTAGAGGAGAACATAATATAGATGAGAAAATATGTTCAGGTCTCAGTTTATCTTGAAGTTTTGCTCATAATATTGCAGGATATCTCAGATATTATTTTGCAACAACTCCAAAATTAACAAATCTTCATTATTTTATTTCAACTAATGATAGAATTTTTGAATATTTAGTAATTTAGGACAAAGTTATTCTGTATAGACAACACAAAACCAACACTACATTCTAATTTCTCAGTTTCTTCTTTAGAAATGAGATTCTTCCAGAGTTCACAAAAATTGTCTTTTTTTTTTTCAAATTCTTTATTCTACAAACAATATTATGATATGAAAGCCAGGGATTATATTTTTTATAAGAACAACTTGATGCATTTTGTTCACATTAGTAAGATCAAGGCATTTTTTTCTGACCATAAAGCCCTCCTTCCCAATATCTAGCCTATGTAATGTATTTAATCTTTAATTACATAAAATGTTAATAATCAAAATAAGTGAACTTTCATTTAGATTATTACAAATCTAACAGGAGTTTTCTTACAATCCAAACCTAGATTCTAAGCAATAAGACAATTGGTATGAGAAGGGTGTATGAATAACAGCATTTAAAGCCTTTAATGATCAATTATTAGTATCTAATTTGTATTTCTTTCATTTATTTATTTGTCTGTTTGGCTGTTTGTTTATTTATTTATTTATTTTTAGTTGGAGCCTCATTCCATTGCCCAGGCTGGAGTGCAGTGGCATGCTCAGGGACACCCCAGCGTCAAACTGCTGGGCTCAGGCAATCCTTCCACCTTAGCCTTTCAAGTAGTCGGAAATACAGGTATATGCTACCACACCTTGCTAATTTTGTGATTTATTGTAGAGATGCAGTCTCGCCAAGTTGCCCAGGCTGTTGTTGAACTCATGGGCTCAGGCAATCCCATCACCTCGACCTCCCAAAGTGCTGGGATTAAAGGCTTGAGCCAACGCCCAGCCAAATTTGTATTTCTTAATCACAAGATGTTCCAAAACCAAAAAATAAACTGAATCATTTTCAGTGATTGACTTCCAAAAGTTATTTAACATGGCTTGAAGGTCTTTCATCTGACTCTATTTCCCCCATAAGCCTCATTATTTCATCATAACGCTCCCACTTAACAGTATATATTCCAGCCACAAAAAACCATCTTTCTGTTCTTCAAACTCTCTGCAGACTTGATTTCAAGCTTGTGTACTGACTGTTTGTTTACTTTCACACCCCTCCTCTAACCACCTTCTTATTTGGCTAACTGCCACCCATCCCTGGGTCCTGGTTCAACTGTCACTTCTCATAAGATCTTCACTGCCCCCTCAGGGTTGCAGGTAAGCATCTTCCCCATGTGCTCTCACAGCACCTTGTTCTCTGCAATTGCCTATAGAAAATTACACCTTCCTTCAAATCCTGAAGAAACATGGTTGCCAACATGTTATAACCTTTTACCACTTGTGCTCCTGTAAACCACTACAAAGAAGATATAAGACTGGATATCAGGAAAAATATACGTCTACCTAACAGAAAACATTACAAAGCTATTTCCACAATTATTCCCAAACACAAGCAGCTTATTTGGGAAAAACAATAAAGCACTTTCAATACATTTGCACTTAATATTACTGAAAATAAACCTAATGAATCAAACTCATTCTCAAATTTACCCAGATTTTAACAAAATAAGTTATGGGTTTTTTTTTCAGACTGAAGACTCAAAACTATAAAATACTATGCAAATGATAGTCCACCTATGTGTTTTAATGGTCTTTCAACCTTATTTGCTGGAAATTGTTATGTAGAGAGGTCACATTTACATCTTATCAGGGTTCTGTATCAAAGTTATGGAAACCTGACCATATTAAGCAATTAAGAAAACAAAAAACACCTCCAGAGAAGGGTCCCCTCTGAAACTTGTAACCTTAAACCTCTGAACAACCACATTAGTATGAGTAGTCACTTGAGTCAAGAGGGTGTCTCTAATTCACACAACTAAAAGCAATGTATCAATATTTATTTAAAGGAGACTAAGTATTAATTTTTGTTCTGACGAGCAAGTTGTTTAAAATAGCTTTAGTTCTTAATTCAAATTCTTCTTATCCTTCCACAAACTTATTCATTATACTTTTTTCATAATTCATGCTCTTCATGTTTCTTTATTAGTTTTTCTTCCTACTTTTGCAAAGCAGCTTATTGCTTACATGGCACTTTCACATACATTATCTCCTGATTCATTTATTCTTTTATCCAATCATGCATTCATGTACCATGTGATTATGAGATATGCAGTGTGTACCAGAAAATAAGGTTTCCCTTGTGGATTTTATTTAATAGATTCAAATAAAATATATTTACTTTTTAGAGAACTTTTAGATTTATAGAAATTCTGAATGGAAAGTACAGAGTTGCCACGTACCTTCTATCACTTCCAGTTTCCCCTATTATTAACATCTTGCATTAGTGTGATACATTTGTTACAGTTGCTAAGCCAATATGGACACATTATTATTACTAGAAATTCAGTTTACATTGAGAGTCACTCTTTGTGTTATACATTCTATGGATTTTGACAAATGTATAATGACATCTGTCCATCGTAATAGTATTATTCAGAATAGGTTCACTACCTTAAAAATCCCCTGTGAATGCTGGGTGTATTGGTACATGCCTGTAATTCCAGCCACTTGGGAGGCTGAAGTAGGAGGATCCTTTGTGCCCCAAGTTCAGCCTGGGCAACACAGAAACACCTTATGTTATTGAATAACACCTTATGTTATTAAAAAAGGAGGGAGGAGATGAGGAGGGAGGGGAGAGGAGAGGAGAGGGAGGAGTGGGGGAAGGAGGAAGGGGAGGCAAAGGAGGAACGAAGTAACACCCTGTGCTCTACCTATTCATCCCTCCTGCCCTCAAATCTAACTCCTTGCCCTTCCCACCCTGGAGCCCCAGGGAACCACTGATCTTTTCATTGTCACCACAGTTTTGCTTTTTCCAGGCTGTCATACAGTCGGACTCTTACAGTATATAGCCTTTTCAAATCTGCTTCTTTCACTTGGCAACTGGCATCTAAGTTTTCTCCATGTCTTTATGTGACTTGATAGTTCATGTCTTTTTATCTCTGAATAATATTCCATCATATGGATATACCACAGTTTGTCTATCAACTCTACTATTGAAGGACATCTTGGTTACTTGGCAATTATAAACAAAGCTGCTATAAACATTTGTGTACAGGTTTTTGTGAAGGTCTGTTTCCAATTCATCTAGGTAAATGCCAAGAAGCATAGCTGCTTCTCTTTTTTTTTTTTTTTTTTTAAGTAACAAAGCTAATACTTGATTTGTTTAAAATGACCCTATTGGATAGGACTCTGTCTTCCATTCACATTTAGTTACCAATATTTAGATAATTTGTTATGCAAGAGTTTCTAATGGCTCTTGTCTCCTCAGAGATCCATCCATTATCTGGGATAAAGAGGGGTTCACATTCCATTCACACATGCATGCAATTCCTGTTAAACAAACAAAAAAAATCAGCCATTATTTCTGTAAAAGTAGATAGCCCTGCAAAAATGCTCACCAAAAATCAAATGAATTAATAAATGTGCATTGGCTTTTATCATTTTCCAGTGATAACCCTCAGAAAAATCAAGTCAACAACTTTTATTAAGTACCTACTATCAGCAAATCACTAAGTTGGCTGGCTGCAAATAGGGTCTCCAATTCCTACTGGTCAGTGGTTTAAGAGTGCTCAGAATTCAGTCTGTATCAGTGACTCACAATGTTCTTCTTAAACAGAAATCTCCATGAAAACCAAAGCAATGAATCATAGCATAAGACAATGACTACTTTATAGTCTTGTAAATCCTCTGCCTAATCTTCCTAGGATCATCCTGACTTTTCATAAAGCCTATGTAAAACCAGATATTTTTCCCAATTCACAAAGTTTAACCTAATATATAAAAATCCACTTGTTTTGTATGGAGACCCACATTAATTCTAGCAACAAACATAAAAAAATGAATAAGTAGGAGCCATTACTAAGAAGAAATTAAGAATAGTTCTTTTAACTATTACTTTAAAATTTAATGTTATGGAATAAATTTAACACTGCAATTATGTTATCCTATAGAACTTTTACATTATAAGCTTGTAATGAAGTATGTTTTTTAAAATGTTTGATTCTACTTAAGATTATCTTCCTATCATTTGTCAGCCCTTGCTATTACCACATTACTCCAAATTTTGCCTGTCTCCAAACTCCAGATTTAAGACCATTAACTGTCCAGAGAGAGGCCTGATGCCCCCAACAGCATTCCTTCTACCATCCTCCTATCTGCATCTCCTGCCTCTCTTCACATTGACCTCAGGACTCTTCAACTGTGATTCCTGATTCTCTCACTCTGCTATAAAGCAGATCATGTATACTACTAGGTGGAATATTAGCTTCACTGTGTCCTAAGAAACAACTGAAACTGAAGGCCAGCCAGACATAATGCAATGTCAGCAATGTTATAGGCAGGGTTTGCACAGGTAGTCCCAATTATGCCTGCTCTACTTTCATCTTCAAAGCATCCTCATTTAGACAACAAATTAGATGGTTACCTTGGTTATAAACACCCCTTCCTTCTTCCCATTCATTTTACATATTCCCTCCCTCCTACTATCCCTTTTAACAATCACCTCTGTGGACACCTGGACCCCTTTGTGCCAATGGCTATCAACACTTTCAGAGTTCTAATTACAAGGATTCTGTAGCCACTACTTTTTATATATACTATATTCTATGCAGGACTGTTCTTATACATGACAGTCTTATTTTATGAAAACTGAGCAATTTCCCAATAAAGCTTTTATTTTTCAAACTAAAAAATGTAATTAAAATGTCTTGCATCAGACTTAGAGGCATAGCATTCCTAAAAATAAATCACAAGTCAATCACTTTTTGACTGAGACAAGTTAGTTCAATGTTCTAGAGTCCAAATAGCAATAATTGTAGAATTAACAGTAAAGATAAATACCCAGAATTCAAGTCAATTTTATAAAAGAAGAAAGCTTGGCCACAAAACACACACACACACACAATTCAGTTTCATTTTACAAATGGCAAGACCAAAAAAAAAAAAATGTGTGATCCAGAAGGAGCAAACAGATGAGTAAGTAAGGCAGAAGATCAAGGTGGGAAATGAGTTTTGGACAGCTTAATTAAGGATCTGACATTTAGGAGGCAGAATGAAGTAACAGGCAACAGAAACATTAAGTGGGTTCTGGAGGGGAAGGAGCAGAGTAAGAGGCAGCAAGCAAATGACCAGCAACATCAGATACCTGACCATGTTGTGCCTGTGTGGACAGCCAACAGACCATTTAGAATTTCCAATGGTAAGGAGTGACTCACATGTGATAGGGATAAATAGTTAATGCTGTATATAACCTGTTAAATTTTTTTATCAGAATAAGTCAAGACCAACAAACAACTTGCAGAATCATTCACCAGCTTCAACTGAGCAGCCTGACTGAAACCAGCTGAGTGAATGACATCACCACAGGCTTTTTACTATAAAAAGGGCAAGCTCTGTGAGGTCATGAAGCAGAACTAAGCTCTGTTAACAGAAGCCAAGCTGGAAGAAGGAAGAGCCAAGTGAAGGTAAGAGGAGGAGACGCTCATTCCAAGAAGCAGCTAAGATGAGCAATTTGCTTAGAGACAGCTGCAATAAAAAAGGCACGACAATGGAAATTTCCCTTTAAGAATAAGAAGCTGCTATTTCTCCCAAAGAAATTATCTGAAGTCTTTTTTAAAAAATGACTTATGCTCCTTCACACTTTCACTTCCTGGAACTGTATTAAACTATGACATACCACGGTAATAACATTAATGTAGTCTTTTAACTATAACATACTATGGTAATAATATTAACGTAGTCTTTTCCCACAACATGTTAACTGAGCACCTACTATACAACAGATATTTGTAGGAACTGGGAAAACATCAGTGAATAAAATGGACAAAATTCACTGCCCTCTTAGAGAATATATTCTTGGAATATAAGACAGGCAATAAACAGAAAAATACACAGCATGTCAAATACACATTACAAAGAAAACTGAGAAAGGGGTTGGAGGTGAAGAGCCAAGCCATGTGGGTATCTGGGAGAAGAACTCGCATATTTCTGCAGGCAGAAGTAACAGCAAATGCAAAGGCCTTGACTTGAGTTGGGAGCATGTTTTGTTAGAGAAACATCAAGTTGGTCAGGGTGGCTAGTCAGAAAGAACAAGGGAAAGCAGGAGTCTGAGTGTGGACGCATTAATTTAGACAGGCAAGTAGAGGTGTCAAGCAAATATGTGAATATATGAGACTAGAGGCATTGAGGAAAGATTCAAACTGTAGATAAAAATTTGGAGCCATCAGTGTTATACATGATATAAGAATGGATGAGCTCACTCAAGTATATTCATATAAAAGAGAAGAGGGGCATCCCAGTAGTTGGGGGCTGGAGAAATGAAAAAGAACCAGGAAAAAAAAAAAACTGAGAGAACAGCCTATGAGGTAGAAGGAAAAGTAAGAGAGTATAATGTCCTGGTACTCCAGTGAAGAAAGAGCTCCCAGAGAGATGGTGTGATCAACTATGTTAAATGCTGTTGCTAAGTCTAGTTAGTGGAGCCTACCATTAGACTTGACAACACTGAGGTTATTGTGGAGACCTTGACAAGGGCAGGTTCTGAAGCAGAGGAAGAAGAAAAGCATTGGAGAGGTTTTGAAAGAGAATAGGAGAGGAATGTAAGCAATGAATGTAGACAATTGTGGAGAGTTTTGCTCTAGAGCAGGGCAGGCCAACCTTTTGGCTTCCGTGGGCCACATCAAACAACTTTTTGGCTGCCCTGGGCCACATCAAGTCAAGAGGAATTGTCTTGGGCTGCACATAAATTATATAATATAGTTAGTGCATACACAGGTGGTGGCAAAATAAAACGTATATACATTTTAAGAGATATCATCTATGTACTACTTTTCAAAGTTGTATTAAATTAAGGTAGCAATGTGTAGTATGACATATGCTCAACTGTGCTTCTATCATTTTCTTTAATTGTCCTGAGCTACTCACAAATGTTTGTGCTGCCAAAACTTAATGTCATGAATAAGGTATGACTGTGAACTTCAAAAATGGAACTACACATGGGGTCACAAAGAAACACTAAAAAACACATGATGTTAAAAGATTTTATAAGGCCACACCACTAACTGATCTAGCCTACATGTGACCTGCAGGCCACAATTTAGACATGCCTGCTGTACCGAAATGCAGCAGAAACTGGATAAGAACGTGGGCCCAAGAAAAGGTTTGGTGTTTTAAGACAGTAAAAACTACAGCATGCTTTTCTGCTAATGGGTACAATCCAGTAAAGGAGGGAAGGGGAGAAAATGCTGATGCAGAAGATTAAGAAACTTCTGGGACAATGCTCTTGAATAGGTAAGAGTGGGTGAGATCCAGCAAAGAAGAGCTGGACCTTTCCTGGTTTAAATAAAATTTAATGTGTGTGGGTTACTGGATAATTTGGCTTGTTAAAAAGTGTTAAATAAAATTAAGTTGGCCATGAATAAGAACGTATCAAAAAAACTGTCCCATAGCTTTCTGAAATTCTTAAGTTATTTAGGCTATGACATAGCTGGTTTTTAAAGTAATCAAATGTAATAATGAGAATGTTGTGAAACATTCACCATCCAACTCAAGTAAAAAAAACAAACCACAGACTATTTAAATTTATTTTCCTTTACACTTTTTTTTTTTAATTGGAGTCTCTTGTCACCCAGGCTGGAGTGCAGTGGCATGGTCACACCACCGCAGCCTCAACTTGTTGGGCTTAGGTGATCCTTCTTCCTCAGCCTTCCAAATAGCTGGAACTACAGATGCACACCACCACACCCAGCTAGTTTTTGTGATTTATTGTAGAGATGAGGTCTCACCAAGTTGCCCAGGCTGGTCTTGAACCCCCGGGCTCAGGCAATCCTCTTGCCTCGTTCTCCCAAAGTGCTGGGATTACAGACTGCCCTTTCTTATATGGAGAAACAGTAATCTTCCATAAGCTAGTCAAAATGATTGCCAATACAAAACAAAGGCAGGATTGCTGGTTATCAAAGGTCTTTTTTCCTGTACCAGGTTCCCAAATGACAAATGACAAACCCCAGGGAGGGAAATAGAAGAATCAGCATTCAACACATATTCAGTTAGACCTTAGAGGGCCTATAACTATGCATTCATGGAGTTTTCCATATCGACAAAAATTGATATTTAATTTTGATATCTCTCTACACCAGTTCTCTTCCTGGGAAGAACTAATCTAAATAACAAGAATATATTCTCATCTATATCAAGTTTTAAAGTGTCTTGCAGTTACTCTATATGTGCACAGATAACCCACTACTGAAACCATTTAAATCTGGCTTAACTGCTAAAGCCAGTTTTGAGTTGCAGTGTTTTTGACAGGCAAAGATCTGAAAACCATTTCACACCCACTGATGGAAGAGCCAAGTGATGAAAAAAAAAGGACAAATGCAGCAGTTTTTCTATCCTATCTGTGAAAGCCAGAGAATGACAAAGATTAGGATGGGAGAAATGTGACAGACAGAGCTCACCAGAATTCATGTGAGGTATGTGTCTACAGCTCTTCCCAGAAGATTGTTTCAAGTTAATACAAAAACATGGAAATCAAACCCTGAATTCCACATGCCCTCTTCTAAATGAGAAGGTGTACAGCATATGCTCTGTGATCTGACTGGCCTCAGGGTTTCTAATCTTGGCTTCCCAATTGAAGCCAGTGTCTGACTCACATTCACTCTGGGTTCTTCTCCATTTTTTTCTGGTCTAGTCACTGGTTGACTTTGTACCCCCAAATAATTCTATTATCAATAAATGGTCAAAGGCTGCTGAAAGGATTAATGTAACAGAATGCCTGCAGGTGCTTAGCACCATAGCAAGCTTCCTTTACTGAACTTGCTGATGTGCAGGAAGCAAGAGCAAGAAAGCTCCCACTCACCTCACACCACAGAAATATGGCTGATCTACATAGGGGAAAACTTATTTGCAGGGAAGTCCTCAACACACTTATGGGCTTTAAACATCTAACTCAACTCCAACGTGAAAGCTAAGTTTAATGAAATCAGTAGGCATTATAAATGAGTGCCTTTCCTTTCTAATTGTCCTTGACTTACCCAACTCAAGTATCTGATTCATATGTATTAAATAAAAAGTGGCAACTGTACAAGTTCACATATACAATTATCTTTGTACTTTAAAAAGTTTATTTTAAAAAACTTGAAATTCAAAACTTGCACTACTCAGGTTTCTTGCACATTTTTAGCAGTATCATTTTACAATAATAATAATCTACAGAAAAGACCCAAATTTCAAAAGGATGGTTTTCAAACATCTGGTTGTAATGTTTAGTTGATCAACAACATAGGTTCAGATGAGAGCAGTCATCTGCCCCTAATGTGGCAACTAATTTTGTGACTTGAGGAATAACATCTAAGCCTTGGATTCCTGAACTACAAAAAGAGAGCATTGGATTATGACTCATATTGCTGCTTTAAGCTATAATGTCTTCTGATTTTCGTGTCTAAAATGTTAGTAAAATTTTACTCAACACAGAGTGGAATTATTTTACACTTGTAATAAAAAAGGTAAATAAGTCAGACACAGTACAAATAAATTTACAAAATAAGAGTACTTTAAATGTACAGAATCAGTGCCTGCGGGGGGGAAAAAAAGGATTTCCTTTTAATAATGTGGTAGACAGCTCTTAAGACTGCTGCCTCACTCACACCTCCTTCTTCCCTGGGAATTGTCATCACATGTGCACAGTAATTCTGCAACTCAACCTGTAGTTGATGGATTTGGGGGATAAACACCAGATCCAAGCAAAGACACTGCCATTTTCTCCCTCTGGAAGTTATTTTGATCTGATAAACACCGGCTGGGTGCCACTAACATCTGAGTCACAGTAACAGCAACTCTAAGGAGCTCACCACTCCTGCTTCTCAAGACCCCAAAGCAGTCTTGAGTTCCTACGTAGTACCTTGGCTTCTGCCTACCACTCTCAAGATTGATGTTTCAGTTACTCCTAAGGTTCCTTTAAATATTTTTTTAAATTAAATTAATTTAAACTAAGCAAAATAAAATGTCCAGTTTCATAGTTGAACTAGCCAGACTTCCAGTGCTAAACTGTCAAAGATGGCTATTGGCTACCATACTGCATACCTCAGATGAAGAGTACATTTTTAATCATCACAGAAAATTCTGTTGGACAATGCTGCCCCGATCCTTCTAAAAATTTTTCTCTTTTCTTAAACTGCTAGGATTCGGATTTTTGTGTGTGTGTGTGTTGGTTTTTTGTTTTGTTTGTTTTACAGTTGTACCCAAAAAAAAGTAATTAGGAGGTATAACAGTAACTTTTTGAAAATCTTGTAAAGGATTTCTGGGCAATCTCAAAGGTTTTAAAGTCTTGGAGTAAATGTCATTTCAAAACTTAAAAATTTACTGAAATCACTCCTGGACTCCTTCTGGGTCACGGAATCATGGAATTTAAGAGCCTGGAAAAACCTTAGCAAATATCTAATTCAACTTCCTGTTTTTTTAACATGAAGATATTAATACCCAGAAAGTTTGTAACTTGCTTTTGTTTCTGAACAGCTTTTAAATTTGGTTTACTAGATTAACACAAGATAAATAAGATACCAACAAAAATGCAATAGATAATATAACTGAGCAAATCTCATGATTATACAAGTAACAAGGCATGAAGTTTAAGTATTTATTTACTTACCAAGCTACTAATACACCAATTCCTTTCTGCTCCTCACCCCCATCTATTTTTTTTTTTCAATTATTTTGTAAGGCATATTTGCTGTGGTTACCATTGTTTTCAAGGTCATAGTTCCCCATATCTAAAAGGCACAGAAAACATTCTGTACTTTCAAATCAGGGAGTAAATACAATTTTTTGCTTTAACTTTTATTTTTCACTAGAATCTTTATGTTCAAATCTTCCACATGATTAGTCATCTGTACAGATTGGAATCTAGATAGCTGGAGATGTTTTTATTCAGTTGCTTTTAAACAAACAGTAACCAAACATCATATGAAATATGTGGGTCAAAATGTCATACCTATTCATCAACAGATATAAACTTGCTAAAGCAAGTTCTTTTGGAATCTTAATAAAGCAACATGTTACATTTCTTTCTTTTTTTCTTTTGAGTTGGAGTCTCATTCCGTCACCCAGACTGGAGTGCAGTGGCACGCTCAGGGCCACCCTAGCGTCCACCTGCTGGGCTCCAAGGATCCTTCCACCTCAGCCTTCCAAGTAGCCGGAACTACAGGCACTCGCTACCACGCCTAGGTAACTTTTGAGTTATTGTACAGACGAGCTCTCACCAAGTTGCCCAGGCTGGTCACGAACCAACATGTTATATTTCTAACAACAGCAGGCAACACACACACAAACACAAACACTGACAGTAGACAAAGGTTCTGACTCTTTACAGTCCTCACTGTCTCATACCTCACTGCAATAAAATAATCATTCACCCAGTACAGGGATTCATGAGCTTCTTTCAGGTAAATACAGAGTTCAAAATTCATGCAATATTAATTTTGACATAAAGGACTATATTTTAAACCAGCAGTCCACAATCTTTTTGGTATCTGGGACCAGTTCCATGAAAACAATTCTTCCACGGATGGAGGAGGAGGGGTCATGGTTTCGGGATGATTCAAGCACATTACATTTACATTATTTCTATTATTATTACATTGTAATATATAATAAAATAATTATGCAACTCACCGTAATGCAGAATCAGTGGGAACCCTGAGCTTGTTTTCCTGCAATTAGATGGTTCCACCTGGGGGTAATGGGAGACGGTGACAAGCAAAGTGTGTTGCTTATGTCCAGTATACTCCGTAATCTCATTTCGGTTTTGTCATTGCAGAAAACCCTACTTCACAAAGACAGGATGATGGAAATGGAAGCAGGCTTTTCAGTGCTCATCGCACAGAAGGCGGAGCTCAGGCAGTAATGTGAGTGATGGGGAGCTGCTGCTGTAAACACAGATGAACCATGCTACCTCACGGAGTGCTCACCTCCTGCTGTGCGGCCTGGTTTCTAACAGGCCATGGACCAATACCAGACCATGACTCAGGGGTTGGGAATCCCTAAATTAAGCAATTTTTACAGTTTATTTGCTTTCCTAAAGTCAAGTGCTATCAAGTATTAGGAGTTTATTACCACCCAACCATCTCTTCCATTAAAGATAAATTGATTATACTCTTCCCCCAACACAGATTTAAATCTAACATGACTAAACTATAAATAGAGTACAGCAGCTACAACCCCTGCACGTACCACATTATTGCAGAACCATATTTTTGTATGGCTTTTCCTTAAGTGTAAACAAGTAAAGATTTATCTCTTCTTATATCACACAAACCAATGCTCTAAATCTTCTGAAACAATGATATATATTTCAAAGAACTGATCAAGATTATTTTATTTTCCCTTCCCTTTCAAACACGAGTGTGAGTGTGTGTCGTGTGTGTGTGTTGTGTGTGTGTGTTTCACAAAGTTTTCTAACACACATGGGTGTTGGCTATTCCTATCTCAGGGAAACACCTCTCCCAAGATGTCACACATGACCCACAAAGTCAACAAGGGAGGTCCTGAACTTATCAGTGGCTGCTGCTTTGAGTCATGCCATTAATCAATGCTAGTCTGAATCATTGCAAAGCAGGTCCAGGAAGCACAGACCAAGACTTACAGTCTTTTAACAAAAGTTTTGGCTGAAAACTTACACAGTGAAAACAAAAAAGCAAAAACAGCAATAAACTCCAAAACCTAAATCGCACTATAAAACCATATGTTCCTTAGGGAAAATATGTTAAAGCCAATAAATGTATCTTACGGCAAATGAACACAAATGCCAACCACAATCTTGGAAAGGCTTTTGCTCAGACACCTGACTCCTTTAAAATATGGTCATACACCATGCAAAGGGTCACAAATTATTTAGGTCATACAGTTTTGAGCCTGGAAATATTTACCACACTTCAAAGCTACCAAGAAAGTATGAAAATCATGGCATCTTACAAATGGAAGTTATGGAATTGATTATTTTAATAAAAATTTTAAAACTGATTAAAAAACAAAAACTCTCTTAACACTTGAAGGGCCTCCATAACCAAACTCATAACATCTGCTGGTCCTACCTTCGTTTCAAAATGGAACTCTAAATACTATTACAGGTGTCAGAATTTTGCTGAAGGTTCATTTTAATAAATACTCCAAAACTGATAGTTATACTCAAGCTATAAAAAAATCAAGTGTAAGAGACTCAACTTCAGCAGCCCTAGCTGTTCATGACAGGCCATCTCAGGAGAATGTGGAAACCTACAAAAGGAATCTGATCCTTTAACAAGGTCTGAGTAAGTGGGTCAGCTGTCACCTATGACAGAGTTCAGCCTCTTGCAGGAGAGTGCATTAGCTGCAGCAGCACAGGATCAGTTTCGACAGCTGGGACTTGAACCTATGGGCTTTAAAAGTCAACTTTTTTTAATGGAAAACATATATTTTTTTCCAGCTGACTTTAGGTTGTACAACAGGGGAAAAAAGTATGCGTAATATTATCTTTTCTCTTAAAGTAAGAAAAAAATGATATTTTAAGGTTATGTCTACTAAATATTTAATGCTTAAAGATTAAATAAAAAGGCCATTCTTTTTTTTTTTTTTGAGTTGGAGTCTCACTCTGTCACCCAGACTGGAGTGCAGTGGCCACTCCCGGCCACCGCAGCCTCAACCTGCTGGGCTCCGGCGATCCTTCCGCCTCAGCCTTCCAAGTAGCAGGAATTACAGGCGCACGCTACACCCATGCCCAGCTAATTTTTTTATTTATTGTAGAGATGAGGTCTTGTCTGCCCAGGCAGGTCTCGAACCTGCGGGCTCAGGCAATCCACTCACCTCAGCCTCCCAAAGGCGTGAGATTACAGGCTGAGCCACCGAGCCCAGCTAAAAAAAGGCCATTCTTAAAACCATATTTCGTTTCTCAAGCCCAGTAACTGACAGGAAAAAAATAATAATAATAGCTACCAGAAGAAATACCTTAGCTAATTTATTTCATTTTGGAAAAGTTTGAAATTTTTAAAACAGCCTTGCATCTTTGATTACTTTAAATATACTTAAGCATTATAAACACAGCGAAAAAGGTCACACTCATTTGTACACACACTCCTTTTAATGCATTCATTTAGTACTGTATCACCTGAAGAAAGAGTTAAGAGCCTTTAGAAAGAATTGGTGCTGCCCTTTACTTCTTGAAAGAGTTCTTGTTTTGAAAATATTCAGCATGGAAACACAAGTCTGTGATCAAAACAGTGGCAAAGCACTTCAATTTTCTTAGATATTCATCCAACTCTCAGCACAGGAGTATGAAGTTCAGATTCCCTGAGCAGCCTGTCTTCTCCTATTCAAGTATAGAGTCCTCTGCTTAAAGGACACACCATCATTATACCTCCAGGGCAAAAAAGATACTATTTCAGTTAGCACAAGCACACAATTATTTTCCTGTCTTCCAAGATACAAGGATCTTGCGGCACAAAAAGGAAACATTAGAGTAGCTAGTTTTCTATTAACCTCCCCTTTTTATTTTAATTGATGTGGAGAAAGTACCTAATTGAGTTTTCATTAAGTTTGCTCAAAGACAAACTTTAATATTATATTGCTACTCAAAGGCTGGTAACGTCTACACAAACTCAAGAAATGCAAATTAAAATAAGGTTTTCAACCACCCAATTCCTACGGCATTATACTGTTGATTATTTTCCCCCTTCTTGACCCAGCTATTGAAGTCAAACAGGGAGAAGACAGTCACCTTCAAGAAAGCCCTTTGCCCTGCCAGCTTAAAGTCATGCCGGCAACCAAAGTAGAATCTGATATAAAAATAGGAGTCTAAGGAATCCAGGGAAGGCAAAGCACACAGTGACACCAACAGCTTAGATCGCCATCACCTTTTGGTGATAGAAACTTAAGGCTCTATCTGAAGGCACGACAGACTCAACCTCCCCTATCAAATTTATCAGTGAAATCAACAAATCACTATATTGGCCAGGAGTTTGGCTGAAAAGCCAAAATAAGTGAATTGTCTGGTGTTGTAGAGTCAAAGGTAAAGGACATTAATCTACTTTCTTACAAGTCTGAGTTTATACATAAAGGCTATTTATTTTACTGAGGTAAAATTAATGGTTACCCAACCCTTAAAAAACTATAAGGATGTCACTGGAAACATACTGAAATACTAAATGTGAAATTAAGTAATTATTCTTGAGTTATCTGAATTTTTAAGCACCTAGGTTCAAAAAAATTCACAGATCATAATTATTTGAGGAAGAAAGAAAGGATTAATATCAAAATAGTGCTACCAAAAGCAGAAATAAATTTAAGCATGCTAGTTACAAAGTCATGATTATATCCATGAGGTAGTATATTATCTGTGTATTTTTAAAAAATGAAGGGAAGCAGCTGTCTAAATATTTTAGCTTCCCCCAAATGTTTATATGCTATTCTCAGAGTAGAAATAATCCAGGCTGAGACAATATGTTAGCCCATTAGAACACACACACACACACACACACACACACACACACACACACACACACAAACACACTGAAAAGCCTTGAGTCCCTTCATTCTTCCCCTTTTTGATTTGAAGCATTTCCTCCCAGCTTGAGTGCAAGAAAGAAATCCTGAAAGTGAAGGTCATCAACAATATCTGTCACTTTCCAACAATGCAAAAGAAAAGAAAAAGCTCTTAACTTGCCGGTTTCAATTTTAAAAGAGAAAAATGACATGCCTGGTATCTTTTATAAACCCATTGTAAATTTAATGACAATTCAATTTTATTAAAAATATATCTCTACATTAAAATATACTTATAAATTTTACAATAAAATAGCTCCAAATCCAAAATATGCATTTTATTTTACACATTTCCATCATATCTGTGTAAGAGAATACATATTGGCTGCACAGCTGTAATCATGGTTTCTTTATAGTTTTCTATTCTGTATTTTCACTTGATATTTCATCAGAAACATTTCCATATGCCCCATATTTTGGATAATCATTAAGAATTCCATAATATTCCACACATACAAAATTATTTATTCATTTGCTCACTTATTTCTAATCTGCCTTCTTACAGGATGGGCTTAACATGGAATCACTCTCATTTGAGATGGATTATTATGAAGCATTGTTTTATAAAATGTTCATACCCATTTACAATACTAGAAGCATGTCCTGTATTATTTTGCTATTGAGAAAATTATGGGGTCCATTATTTTGGTATTGAAAAAATTATGGGGTCTTGGTTTTTTTTCATTTTTCAGAATTAAAAATTAATGCATGCTCCTAGATAAGCATCAAACATGCATCTCCCAGAGTATAAGCAAAATCATTATTCTCCCAATTCCCAAAACCCACTCCCTGATGTTACCACTGTTACAATTTGGTGTATATACTTCATAGATTTTCTTTTGTATGCATAGAACACATGTATATGTGTGACTTGTAAATTTTCTCTTTCACTTTACAACACTAAATCTTTCCCTAACATGAAGCGTGACATCATAATGACTTCGATGACTGTCTCATTCACATATCATTTGATTTCAGTTATACATTCAATTTAGCTACATCACTGAGTATAATTCCAAAATGTCTAGGTGTGTGTGTCAGAATTATGTGTAATTATGCTTAATATTAAAATTAAAAGACTAATATAAAAACAGGCCTGCATGTCCTCAAATCATGCTGCTGGCTGGTACAAGGAAGTGTTAGGAGGAAAACTAGCCTGACATCAGAAATGTGCCACTATATGTGCATAATCAAGACTTCACAATACTGACAGTGTACCTAGCAAGACAAAAGTGACCTACAGTTTTAAGAGACGAGTGACATGAAGTTAAAAGTCAACAAAAGTTTGTGAAATTTGTCAAGTAGAAGTTAGCAAAAATTTTGGAAACAGTGATTTCTCTAGAGGGCTAAATAACTGTGTTTCTAATTTGATTAAGCCATGAGACGCTCTCTTTTAGGAGACCATTTCTGTTATCTCTGTCTCCAGTTTTATTCCTTCTGGTGCAGTCCCAGGAATCTCCTTGGTAACAGGACTTTTCTGTTAACAGCCCGATAAGTGAGGTGGACTTGCCACCCAAATTAAACCACCCTCCTGCATTTGCTATCTCATTACCAGGTTTTATTTTTAATGACAGTTATCAATAATGGGTATTTTCTTGCTTATTTAATATAAATACTCCTGCATAAGAAAGTGAGCTTAAGAAAGTAAGAACCTTGTCTCTTTATTCTTTCATTCATGTCAACAAATATTTACTGAGCACCTACATATATACTGCACAGAGGGAACAGAGTAGTAACCAAAACAGGCAAAAATGTATAACCTCATGAAGCTTATTTTCCACTAGGAAGAGACAGACAACCCACTACAAAAGTAAAACATATAGTGTTTGAAGGTAATAAAAGCTGTGAAGTAAAATAAAACAAAGAAGGAACATAGAGAATGCCAGGATGAGGATGAAGGTGTGCGTTTGTGATTTAAACAACACCTCCAGCACCTACAGGAGGGCAGACAGACAGTCAATAAATACTGGCTCATGGGATGGGGCCAAAACAGCAAGAAAGTGTTAGGAAGAAAGCTAGCCTGACATCAGAAATGTGCCAGACTAGGGCCCTGTATACAAAGACTTGTTTTGATATATGCAAATAAATTCAGTGTTATTCAGATGCAAGAAACACTGAAGCAGGCAAGCTCCACCGAATTTGGTGTTACGAGTATGTAAGGCTTAGAGTTACTGTAACCATGACACTACTGTAAGAACAAAACCATCACAGATAGGAAAACAGAATGACAGAAGGTGGAACCCACAAGAACAAAATAATCAGGACTACTTACATCATTTGACTGTCTGGCTCAAACCATACCTGAAATTTTGCCCCCTGACTAGGCAGTTTAGTTGCTTAGGGCAATTAGAGCCTCTAAATCAACTTCATCAGTTCTATGTGGGTCAAAACAACTTCCTGCTTTTCTTTCATTAACAGCAGTTCTCTTAGAGGCCATTTCTTCATTTGAAAAAGTCAGAGTTGCTGTGTGATGTTGTTTAATATACTCTGAGCTGGATTTCATATGACTTGCAAACTAAGGAGTCTGCACTGACATGAGTCTAATTTATTATGTAATCTACTGATTGTCTTCCCAACACATGGCATGCTCATCAGTATGTCCTTATTCGGGCTCTGGAATACGTCCTCTCTACCCTCCACTCCAAGCCTCATTTAGGGGAAAGTACTGCTGTCTACCATTCCACATCCATAGCTCCATCTCGTTCACAAAGCATTCACCTACTGATCCATGATTTTTTTTTTTTTTTTAGTCGGAGTCTCCCTCTGTCACCCAGGCTGGAATGCAGTGGCACACTCACGGCCACTGCAGCCTCGACCTGCTGGGCTCAGGCAATTCTTCTGCCTCAGCCTTCTAAGTAGCCGGAACCAAAAGCATGCACCACCATACCCGGCTGATTTACTGTAGAGACAAGGTCTCACCAGGTTGCTCAGACTGGTCTCCAACCCCTGAGCTCACTCAATCCTCTCGCCTCCACCTCCCAAAGTGCTGGGATTACAGGCATGAGCCACTGTGCCCACCGCACCCCCTCAATCCATGCATTATTTACTCAGTCATTAACAAATATTTAGCAGGCACTGACAGGAACTGAGAAAAAGACCAATAAAGGCACAGCCCTTGTTCTTGAGGACCTTTCAAAAAGGAAGGAAATATCTGCAATAGCAAATGCAGGCTAATGGTACCTGAACACAGTGACATGCAGGAGACAATGGGAATGTGAAGGGTGGAGTGATCAGAAATGTCTTTGGAAAGGTCTATAACTTCCCTTACCTCCTTGTGGCTCACTGATGGTATCAACATATTGTCCAATAAGACACACACACACCCAAAGTGGGAGTTGTCTCTTCTCTAGCACATCTTAAGGTATTTAAGGGCAGAACTGTGTCCAATACGGAATAAGACTCAAACAAATGTTGCTTAAATTCAAATGTGGGTGCTTTGTGCTCAAACTTTTCTAAAGAATCATAGATGGTATTTATTTGTAGCCCTAGTTAAATTTCATTGCTCTTTGACAGACTATCAATTTTCTCTTATCTGTTTTGACAGCTGAAACTTATCAGATGAGCTCATCCTAAACTACCAGTACACATCTCCCATGGCCTCTCACGTGGCCTCTAACTCAGTCGTTTTTTGGGGGTTGAAATAACCCATGCTTTGCTTTCACTAAGTTTTTTCAGGAGTCAAGAGATTAATTACAGAGTTTCCCTTTTCAACAGTATATACAGAAGCCTCTATGCTGTGGCAATGAATAAAAGATAATTTTTGTTGCCACAATACTCCTTAATCAGGTTGTTCTCAACATAGAAAAGAAAAAAAAAATTGAGGCCAACTACAGTGGCTCACACCTGTAATCCTGGCACTTTCAGAGTATGAGACAGAAGGTTCACTTGAGTCCACGAGTTTGAGACTAGCCTAGGCAACAAAGTGAGAACTCCTCTCTACAAAGAATTAAAAATTTAGCCAGGCATGGTAGTGTTCACCACGATACGTGGAGTGCACCTACACTCCCAGCTACTCAAGAGGTGAGGTAGGAGGATTTCTTGAACCTAGGAATCACGAGCTGCAGTGAGCTATTATCGTACCACTATACTCCAACCTGGGCAGCAGAGTGAGACCCTATCTCTATAAAGAAAAAAAAACCAAAATGACTGATGAACTAAGTGGAACTGAGAACAGCTTTTAGTCCTTCGGATAGGGCAAACAACAATTAACCAAAAAATGAGGGATGGGGAGGCACAACCAGTTCCTGAACAAAATTTGGTAAATTCTTAAGAGCTAATGTGATTCAAAGAGGAAAAAAATGTTTTTCTCATACAGTGAATACTAAATCTAGTTTGTTTTGAAGTGGTATTTTTAATATGACAATCTATGTATTATGTCATCCAATGTCAATTATTTGTCTAGTTCCAAACCTATGGTCATGTAGGCTGTAGACTATAATTCATCAAGTTTCATAAATCAACTTGCTATCCATTCTATCCAAATTTCATCCACCATTTCAAAATGTTAAATTAAAATTCTGATACTATTGTACTATCAGAGCTGTAGCCAGAATGCATGACTAGTGAAGTGGGCTCTGGGAAACTGGCCTAGAATCACAATTCATTTACAATGTGGTCTATGAGCAAGTGTGTTCCGAAGTTTGGGGCAGGGAAGGGTAAGCAGCATAAAACACGCATGCTTCCCTGCTCTCTACTCCTCATACCCCTTTGTTTTCACCTCCCTTGCCCCATAACTCTATCCCAGGCAATACTATAACTCCCCGTTTTCTACCTCCTTTTATTAACACAATCTGGGTACTTACTGCCTAGAACCTAGAATGGGAAATAAGACAAACTCAGGAATTCTTCATTCTTCAAACCTCCAAGGAATATCCATCAGCTTACTCATGGCTGTGTCCTCTTGGAAGGGAGGGAGGGAGGGAGGGAGGGGGGTCACCTTCTCTTTGATGTTTAACTACTCCAATATATTCCCTCTTACTTTTCCATACCTAGAAGATGCTCCTATTCCCCACCTGCTTTGTCTGTTAGCATGAAGTAAAAAGCAGAACTAAATTCAGAGGTTCATACCCTCCTTCCACCTCTACCTAGTCATGTGATTAGGTAACCTCGGGCAAGTCACTTCAACTCCTTTGGTCTCAGCTGAACCGTGTGATTGCTAGACTGCTTGCATTCAGTGTTTTGCTCCTATTTCTTAAATATTCCTACAGCTTTGCTTTTGCTATAGTTGCTTATTTGTCTTATTGTTTGTCTCTCTTTTGCTCCACAGGGCAGGGACAAAGTCTACATATTCAGACACTAGCACCGGGCCTGGCAGAAGACCCTACAGAGGCATTCTATAAGAAAAATGAACATACAGAGATCAGAATATCAGTATTTCAACATTTTAAAAGAAAGCCTATCAAAGCAACAGAGAAAAAGCAATAATATGCTTTTTCAATCCAAAAGTCACCAATTAACTATGCTACCTGAGGGATGTCAACATCATCAAGGCTTCATGTAACATGGGGTAGAAGAAAACAGTGGTTCTCAAAGAGGAAGGAGAATGGAGATCGGGGTAGAGTGATAAAAATCACTTATATAAGGTACTTACGCTGGGTTCGGTGGCTCAGTCTGTAATCCTGCGCCTTTGGGAGGCTGAGGTGAGTGGACTGCCTGAACTCGTGGGTTCGAGACCCGCCTGGGCAGCGAGACCTCATCTCTACAATAAATCAAAGAAAATCAGCCGGGCGTGGTAGCACATGCCTGTAATTCCGGCTACTTGGAAGGCTGAGGCAGAAGGATCACCGGAGCCCAGCAGGTCAAGGCTACAGTGGCCGGGAGCGGCCACTGTACTCCAGCCTGGGCGACAGAGTGAGACTCCAACTCAAAAAAAAAAAAAAAGGTACTTACACAAAATAAATGGGCTTATAAAAAGTACTACTTGGACCCTGCCTTAATATTCCAGTATGGAACTCCAAGCACACTTTTTCTGAGAAAGGTTACCTCCTCAAGTAAATCTGATACAATCTACATCAACACATCACCCCAATTATGAACCATCAAATTAGGTGATCTTTAAGGCTTCTTACAGTCCTAGCAATATATCACATTAAATTTTACCAAATTTATATTTATAATTTTTTTCAGGGTGAATTTCAGTATTATAATTTTAAATCCATATGTCAAGTAGGTGTTATAACAAATAGCGAATTTAATCATTTATTTCATTAAAGGCTATATCTAAGTCTCTAATACTAGTATATTCTTAGAGTATGCTTTGAATTTTAATGATGAAAAATAAATACACTATATATGGCAAAGGAGAGAAGAAACCAGTTCCTTTCAACTGAGGCAGGGTTTCTCAACCTCCAACTACTGACATTTTGGGCCAGATCTCTATGTTGTGGGTAGGGTCCTGTGCATGTGGCCTCTGCTCACTAAATACCAGCATTCTTCCCCTAGTTATGGCAATAAAAAATGTCTACAGACATTGCCACCCCATCCTGCAATGAAGAATAACATTAAAATAATTTAAGTAATCATCTAGGGTCTCAGATTACAAAATGTTTATTAAGGTAATCACTACATACAAGGTAGGGCTATGAAGCCTTTGTTATTAATAGGCAATTTTCAAAGAAAAAGGGTTACTGATCTGAAAGAATATTCACTTACATGCTAGTGTCTCAAAAACCTTTGTGAATAATCAGGCAAATGAGTTTTATCAAAATAAACATCTATTTTCTAATCTGTACATAAAACTTACACAGATGGACAACTTTCAGTGTTAGCACATGCATTTTCTAAGACTATTAAAGAATTCTAAATAACATTTCCTGAACTTTCCTTCTGCTGGACACCTTCATTTAAAATCTTACTGTAGACCACATGATTTAAGACCATGTCTAGACAGAATAAAACAAAATGTACACTTGGCAGTTCTTCTGATATGATTACTTTGCTTCAAACTTTTCTCTCCGGAGTCTAGACAGTAGTTTTTTGCTGTCAACACTATTAAATTTAACCAGATAATTAGTAAATATACAAATAACTTTTTGCCATGTAGGTATTACCTACTGTAATGATTTAAAGATCTTTCCATCTCTTTCTATGAGTCCTCTTCAAAACTGGTACTGAATCCCAGAGGAAAGCGAAAATGCGTAAAAAGAAAATCACTGGTTCTGCAAATCTAACATTAGAAAATGAGATCTTTTGTTTCAATAGACCAGACCCAACAACTTATAAACTTTAGATAAACTTCTCTGGAATTGTAAGACCTCAAGAATGCTTCCTTCTCACTGACTTCTCCTTTGTAACATATTTGAAAACAAGCAAGAGTCTTTTTAAAAAAAAATCTGAAGAAATATTATTTCTTTCAAGCAAAGTGTGTCAACAGTGGAGACATACTGACTGTTTAATCATACAAAAAGTTATGTATATACATTTTTAACATTTTCCTAAATGGGAACATAAGAGAAGTTTCCTAACCTTTTAAGAATTTACCAACCTACAGGGCATGGTAGCTCATGTCTGTAATCCCTAAACATTGGGAGGCCGATTCAGGATGATTGCTTGAGCCCAGGAGTATAAGGCCAGCCAAGGCATATAGCAAGACTCTGTCTCTACAAAAAAAAAAAAAAAAAAAAATCAAAAAATTAGCTGGGGACATGGTGGTGCATGCCTGTAGTCCCAGCTATTCGGGAGGTTGAGGCAGAAGGATCACCTGAGCCCAGGAGATAGAGGCTGCCATGATTATGCCACTGCACTCCAGCTGGGGGACAAAGTGAGACTCCAACTCAAAAAAAAAAAAAAAAATTACCAACCTTGTGAAAGTGAATGGACAATAATTTTCTCAAATAAAATTCAGTTGATTTCAATTACCACAACCTTTAAGTCATTTTAAATTTCTATTTGTATCTCATTTACAGTGGAAGATAGAAAGTTAACCATTACCTGCAGGCCATTATGTTTGTTTCTACAGCTAAACATAGGTGCTTTACATATGTAAATTTTTCAGTTAAATATTCATCTAGAGTCTAACATAGTCCACATTTCTTCCAGTATCTACCTTTTATTTTAATGTTCCTCAATTTTAATGTTCCTCAATAGCTGTATGATAAAGCTAAAGAAGGATAAAAAGAAGATGAATTATTTTCACTATACTCCATGTACACTCATCTCTTTTGCTCTAAGTTAAACTTCTTAAAAAAATAATCAAGAGCAAATAAAAAAGTAGGCACATTCCCTCTTTGAAGATGGAATCCCATATGCTCCTATTAGTCCTATAAATTCTGTTGACTATGTCATTTTATTTAAGGATTTGATAACAGGCTTATTTTCCTGAAAGTTTTGACTAAATTACTGTTTCTGTCTCCCAAATGTTTCTAAATAAAGGATAGTTTTTCTGAAGTTCACTTATAATTGTAGACATGTAGAAAAATTTAAATTTACGCACAGGTAATTACAACTGATAAAGTAAAAAGTGGCACATGTGAAAGAGACTTAATATTACAGCTGAAGTCACCAATGACTCATAGTAAAACACTGCCATCAAGCCACTGTAGAAATTTTCTGAAGTTAAATAAGAATATGTTGAAATAACATACATTTAAAATTACAAGAACTTCTTTTAAGTTCCCCCTAATGTCCTGTGTGCAAGTATTAGTCTGTGTAATAAGGATTCCCTGCCTTAAATCTCAGATACTTAACGTCCGCTACATATTGTTTAAGTCATTTTTAAATAAAACCACGTAAGTTTAGTTTGATTAGGTTTTCATGCCTTATCATATTTTTGTTATTGTTCCTTTTGTTTGTTTTTACTTTCCTCTCTCCACTGTTTCAGGAGTGAGAGTATACTACGAATGCAAAGCAATAGGATCAGAAATCAGGGAACCAGCCCTTAAACTGACTCGGCTCATATTTAATTGTGTACCATTGGAAAATCCCTGCTGGGCTTTCTCAGCAGGAATAGGCAATTCCAACCAAATGACTGACTCCAGAGGTTCCTCTCAGTTCCAAAGATCCAGGTTTCTAGTATTTCCCCTATAGATCCTAAAATCAGCACAAGCGGAATGGGTCTCACAGTTCCTTCTAGGACAGCATCACAGAAAGGTGAACCCTAAGATAGACTCAGAAGTCCCTAAGGTGTAGCTCAGTGTCATTCAGGACCACAAAACTTCATACATCCTTTTAAGCTGAACTAAAGAAATCTTCATTTGAGGTAACCTAATAACTAACTGGTTGTCAAAACCTAGCAGGGATATATATATATATATTCCAGTAGACCTCTTAAATACATGGGTTTAAATTGCATGGGTCCACTTACATACAATTTTTCAAAAAAAGCTACACCTAGTGTGACTACCTCTCTTGCCTCCCCTTCTACTTCCTCCACCTGTTATGCCTCTGCCACCCCTGAGACAGCAAGACCACTTCTTCATCCTCCTCCTCCTCTCCCTCAGTCTACTTAGCATGAAGACCTTTAGAGTGATCCACTTCCACTTAACAGTAAATATATTTTCTCTTCCTTGTTTTTCTTTATAATATTTTATTTTCCATAGCTTTTTTATAGTATATAAAGACTATAGTCTAGAGTATAGACTATAGTATATAATATATAATTACAAAATGTGTGGTAACCAACTATTTATGTTATTAAGGCTTTCAGTCAACAGTAGGCTATTAGTGCTTAAGTTTTGGAGAGTCAAATGTTACATGTAAATTTTCAACTACATGAGGGGTGAGTGCTCCTAAATCCCACATTGTTCAAGGTTCAACTGTGTGTGCATGTGTATACAAACACATACAGTCATGCATTTCTTTACTACAGGGATACATTCTGAGAAATTCATCACTAGGCAACTCTGTCATTATGCAAACATCATACAATGTATTGTACAAACCTTGATGGCATATTTTTTTATTTATATATATTTTTTCATATGAAAAATCAGATGTCCCAGCACCACTGCTGAACAGCAATCATTTCTCCTACTTTATTTGCAATGTCAATATCAAGGGCCATATATAAGTATGTACACTATATAACCATATGGGACCATCGTTGTACATGTAGTCTGTTCTGTTGCTGGGTGAACCATTTTATGTTGCACATGACTGCTGCTTGTGTGTGTATATTTGTGCTTTTATCTATATATGTTTATATATGAATAAATTTACATATCAGAATTTTATAGTTTTATCCTCTCTGTGGAATGTTAAAGAAAAAACACTTGTGTTTTTTTTAATACCCCACTGTAGCGAAGATGTAGAAAGTATCACTAAATGAAGTTGAGCAAATAAATGTATAATTTTCATTACAAAGTGTCTAACTTATTTTCATCAGGTAATAAGCATTAGTAGGTAAAGTCACATCTATGCTACTGTCTCCCCTCTATCATCAAGGACTGGTATGCCACATAGTTCTACAGCTACTTTAAAAGATATCTCTCAACACACTTTTATTGAATATCCATTGTGTGCCCAGCTTTCTGCTTGGCACTGGGTTTGCAAAGTTGATTAAGATAATGATCTCTGCATTCCACAAACATAGTGGGGGAGGAGGAGCAGGAGAGAAAGTACATAGGAAAAAAACAGACAATACACTGACTTCTATTTCAGAGAGAGAAAAATTTGGATCATAAGGACAAACAAGCTAAAATATTACAAACTTTATTTAACATTTACAAACTAATACAATTAGTGCACATATATACTAAACATTTCAATCTGTCAAGTCAAACTACCAGAATAAATACTTTGTATCCTGAAGATGACAATCATGGTAGCATTATAAAACAGATTCAGTCAGAAAACCTATTTGGATCAAAGACAGGCAAAGTCATACATCTTAGCTTGGGTTTTTCTGACACACAAAGGACAGATACCAGATCAAAAATATAAACTGTGAACATCTACTAGTGAAAGGCATTAGTATTACCATAGTGGCAAAACAATTTTTGTCATACTTTAATTAATTTTTAAAATTACTTATGTCAACTAAGACAATATTTCATGTGGTGGTCTTAAATATTATTTCAGATTGTACTATATATCCACCTCCTCCAAAATAATGTTATTTCTGAACAATTCGAAGTTCTCTCCATACAAAGAATATCATTGTTTCTATCATTATTTCTGGATTTGGTAGAGACAAGAAAAATAAAAAGGAAAATGTATTAATCTAAATGTATCTCAATATTTAGGAAATAAGACAGGATTTTACTTTAAACTATTTTAAATGTTCTTATCAGAAGCCACCATCATTCTCCACAAACCGAATTACCTCAAATACCAATAGACATCTTTATAAATTTACATATATATACTTATATATAAAATATGACTCATTTATATAAACACATATATACATACTCTGACATATAAAGCAAGCATTCATGCTTTTAATTGTCCAAGATTTAAATGAAACTACCAAATTCAATTCATTAAATATAAATAGTATAATACTCACTACTGCTAAATATATATTAGGCCCTCCCTTCTCAACATTTCCAATAAAATTAGTGTTATAAATCAGTGGTCCCCAACCTTTTGGACATCAGGGACTAGTTTTAGGGAAGACAGTTTTTCCCATAGGGGGTGGGGGAGATCATCAGGCATTAGATTCTCATAAGTACACAAATTAGACTCTTAACACACACAGTTCCCAATAGGGTTCCTGCTCCTATGAGAATCTAGTGCCACTGCTGATCTGACAGAAAACAAAGCTCAGCTTGCCTGCCACTCACCTCCTGCCCTGTGGCTCAGTTCCTAACAGGTCATGGACCATAATACTGGTTCTTGGCCTGGGGACTGGGAGTGCCTGTTATAAATCACCCAATTTGCTTGCTAATTCTTGAGCCAAGTAATGTTAACAATCAAGCTCATTCTTAGGGAAAGTAACCCTGCTTAGCTTTTTAAAAGGTAGTTTACACACTGAAAAAATTATCTTGTAATTTTTTACATACTTAATAACATGGTGCTTACTCCAAAAAACAAGTTTATTTTAAAGTAATATTTTATATATATGTTACACATATATAAATGTAAATCACATATGACGTCAAAGGAAATGCCTAATGATCCAGTTAAAATAAAATATACAAATATATAAATATATTATTTTCTACAATTGATCGATTTAATTTAGTTTATATCATAACCTAAAGAAATTACAGTTTGAAAGAAAAAAAGTGAAAGCAAAGCTTCTCAGAGGATACACTTTTAGTTTTAGAGAATATTTTCATGGGTAGAGACTACTTATACTTTTAAATAGTATTTATTCCAAACATTTGTGTATATATTCCATAAGAAAATATTAACTAAAATGTATGAATGCTGTAGAAAGATTTAGAATAAGAAGATGAATTTGTAAATTTGCTGATGTCAGAAATACTTGCTGCCATGTTATAACCATGGACAAGAAATTCATCTCAGTTCGATCATCTTTAAAAAGCAGACGCAGCTGGGCTCGGTGGCTCAGCCTATAATCCCGCGCCTTTGGGAGGCTGAGGTGAGTGGATTGCCTGAGCCCGTGGGTTCGAGACCCGCCTCGGCAGCGAGACCTCATCTCTACAATAAAGCAAAAAATCAGCTGGGCGTGGTAGGGTATGCCTGTAATTCCAGCTACTTGGAAGGCTGAGGCGGAAGGATCGCCAGAGCCCAGCAGGTCGAGGCTGCGGTGGCCAGGAGCCACTGCACTCCAGTCTGGGCGACAGAGTGAGACTCCAACTCAAAAAAAAAAAAAAGTAGATGCAGCCTAATCTTCAAAGTCCTCTCTAGCTTGAACACTAACAGATCAAGCTGCAATGAGATATTAGCATAAGCATTTTAGTATTATATAATTCAAAAACAAAGGGTAAACTTAGTTCTAATTTAGCATATTATCACAGAGTAACAAATAATTCTTGATCTGCAACAACAGGTTGCTACAGCATCCACTAATAAGACAATTAACAGAATGTGACATCTCCAAGGCTGACATCGCCATAATTTTTATACAGAATTCCAAAAAATCACAAAACACAAACTAGTTAATTCTCACTATTACCTTTCCCATTTGAAAAAGGGAGAAACTGAACATAGCAAAACAAAAATTTTTGGCTCTCAGCCATTCCTTTTAGAAGTATATGCAATTCAGCCTCCTTAATCACTCTAAGGGAGGAATCAAGTTGAAAACCCTAGGGCCAAATTTATGTCTCACTTTAAAACTGGGAATGGCCATTAAATTTGGTTTGAATGTCAGTGGAAGCTACATCTCATTTCAAACTTCACAACTTCTTTAAGAAACCCTAGATGAAATATCATCCAGATGGAACTGAATCTCCACTGCCACCATGTCAAAATAAGAGAGAAGTACAATGGCAGAATCTATAGTTTTGTATCTTTATTTATAAGTTTAGTAATAATTTGTTCATTAATGTATAATTCTGACTAGTTTCAAATAAAATGTTTCCAAGATGGCCAAATTTCTATGCAAAATTTTACTGGTCCCATATATATGAACTTTTTTTTTTTAACTTAAAAAAAATCATGCACATTTTGCCAAAGATACTGCTATCCAATTACTTTTAATATACCTCGATGATATTTCATAGTTTGGGTGTCCCATATTTAATTCAAAATTTTCTCACTGATTTTTAAGTGATAAAAACACATTCTTAATAATAAATTTATAGTCACAATATATGGGTTGTTAACAATAGACATCCTTGTGATCTACCCTTACATATGGGTAGTTTCTGAAGGATAGATTCCTAGAATTGGGATCAGATCACTGAGACAAAAAGCACATTTTAAGAATAAAAATTTACGTTCTTATCAAGAGTATATAAAGTGACAATTAACAGATATTCTTACTAGCTTTGGCTATTGTAAGTCCTTTTAAGGGTGTCAACCTGACAGGCTAAAAATGGCGTCTTATTGTTTTCATTTGTATCATCATGATCACTTATGATATAGAACATATTTATAAATCTCCACTGATGGTCATATTTGCATTTTGTCTACTGTTCATGTCCTTTCAAAACTGTTTTGGTTTTCTTTTCATTAATGTGCTAAAGTCCTTTACAAATTCGTTAATTTTCTTTCTACTGTACTTGTAGCAAATATTTTTTGCTATTCTTTTGCCTTTGTTTATGGTATCTTTTATAAATAAGAATGTTTTATTTTTTATGTAGTCAAACCTGTCAATCTTTGCTTTATGGATAAAAATTCTTAGCATGCTTTCAAAGACCACCTTCATCAAGATATTTTACTAACAGTCTTGTAGTTTTCTACTAATATTTTATTTATACTATTTTTAGTTTGATTTATGCTAATATATTTGGAATTTTTTATATATGTATCATAGATGATCACAGCTGTGCCATATCATTTCCTGAATTATTCATGTTTTTCCCACTTGATGGAAATTTCTCATCATTTTAGCAAGTTTACTATGTAACTGGAACCTATTTCTGAATTTTGCCTAATGACGCATATTTCTGTGCCAATACTGCCCTATAGTTGGTAAGTTTTAATTTCTGGTTTAAGGATATCATACCCTGTAGTTTCATTTCTACAGATGAAAAAGTTTTCATTTATGTTTTTTAAATTAATGCAATAAAATCTGAACACAGAACATTCTGTAAAATGTTAAAGTTTCCTCATCTAAATAAATAAGCCACTGACCAATTTCCCAAATTCTTCATGTTAAGATTTTAAACGGAACACATTCAAAATGAATAAAAAATGCGTAATAGATTTTAGCATAAAAACTTACAACTTCTGAGAATACAAGTTCAAAATTCTATATTCCATTATTTATCAACACAAATAAAGAATTATATAAAAGAAAACTTTCTCTATGACCTTGCTTTTTTAAATAAGAAAACAAAATTTAAAAATCTAATAAATGTGTCTTATTTTTTATATGCTACAATTTTTTATGAGGCTGCCTAACTTTAAACAGGCCAGTCAGTCTGGCCCAATTTAAGGAAAAACATTGAAGACACTGAAAATTAATTGAAACGTCAACCCACTTTAGAAGAAAGCTATTAGTAAAAGAAGGGCGAAGTTACAAGTACTTGTGAAAAGCACAATAATAAACAATGAGACCCATTCAAAGATACTGGGGAGACATTCAGGCTTGCAGGGTTAGAACAAGAGACAGCAGAACCAGTTCCCACATGGGCAAGAGTCTGTTTATTTTATTTTACTTATCTGAAATCAGAGCAAATGATCCCAGTGGTTTGGAATGGCTCAAAAATGTTTCTGGGCATCTAGAGGAGAAAAACAGCCTGGTTTTCAAGCAGTGTTTCTGTTTTGCTCATGTGAATCTTAAAGCTCATGATTAAAAATGGAAATATTTAAGACCATAAATAGTATTATCCTTTCTTATTCTCACTCTAACATTTTTTTAGTCATATTTTTTCAGAGCAGAGCAAAAGCAACACTTCCCACATAACTTTGGAAGTACTGCACAGTGTGACCCATGAATTACTATCTATGGAAATGTATTTACAGAACTGTATTTCACATCTTAAAAATGAGTGAAATAGAACTACTTGAATCATAATTGATGTTTTCCAGAAAATTGACAAATATGTATGATGTGAATTATAATAATTTGTTTCTATGGTTTCACTTGAGGGCAAGATAATGGATGAGAAAGTCTAGAATATATTTATTTTATAGTATAAATATGGAAGTAAAATTGATAATCACTTTTTTCATCTAAAGGGTAAAAGGTACCTATATTCTTTGAATAATGTAAGAGTTGCAATATCAAAACTTTCTATTCAAGTGCAATTTCAGAAGGAAATAATTTCCCACAATCTTCTAATTTCAAAAGCAGAAAACATTCAACCTGAGGAAGCTGAATGAATTTTTTTTAAAAAAGCAGAAAATGGCAAGTTATCAAATGTGGAGGGGGGGTTAGAAAGAATCAACGATAATGATGTTTTTTATCTTAAAGACCTATCTTCTTCTAGCATCCAACAGTATAAAAATGTTTTTAAGGACATATACTTAATATGGCATCAAATTTATCATGCCAAACAAATAGTTTTCTAAGTGTCTTTTCATAGTTCACAAAAAAGATTGTTTGTTCAGTGAATCCTAAATGATGGAAATATACTGTCCTTCAGTACCTGAGAACTTTATTACCAAGTAAGCCAGTTAATTTAAGAGCTTTACACAATGCTTTGAGAGGATAGGGTTTGTTGGAATGGCACATTTAAATAAGAGGATTTTTTCCCCCTCAGACATCCACTGGAGGAAGAAGGTTTAACTCTGCCTCATAAAACGGAAAATGCAGTTTACCTTCATAAAGTAATGAGGCAATCCATCACAAATACAAGAGGTAAAACTATAAATTCCTTAGTATAAGAAAATCAGCTCTTTGTAAAGTGTACAGAACATCTATTGCTTGGTTAGCTTACTCTGGAAGGGGTTTCTAAATTAGTTGGCTGCCATTAATCTAACTGCATATTGGTGTAGCTAATTAGAGAGGGCACTTTTCTGTTTGAGAAAAACAGCCTCAGGTGAGGTCTGAATTAGTAGCCAACTTTCACCTCATACCACCACTCAATCCTGAATCAGTGCTCTGTTTGGAACACCTACCACTCTACTTTTGGAATGTGGCTTGCCTCCTCCACCTGACCACTGAGGTTCCCCCTCTGGAAAGCCACAAATTACAGTGCTCAATTTCAGCCAAGGGAAGACAGAACTTGGAGGTAAAGCCAAAGTTAGAGTGAACAAAAATTTTCCACTAAGAAACCAACAGTAATAATAGATTCATGAGTTACAGAAAAAGTAAATGAATATGGGCTGTACACACATCATCATCCTCACTTCTCCGAAGAGCAAAAGAATAGAAGAGAACACAAAAAGCTTCATATTTAGACTTGGAAAAAATTCAACAGCAGACCAAAAAATAAACTGAAATACATATTTCATTATCTTTGCTCTATCTTACTCAAAATTTAAAGTTAATATGTCAAGCATTAAGAATTACTGACTTACGGCCAGGTGCTGGGGCTCAGCCTGTAACCCCAGCACTTTGGGAGGCCGAGTCAAGAGGATTGTCTGAGTCCAGGGATTTGAGACCAGCCTGGGCAACTTGGTGAGACCTCGTCTCTACAATAAATCACAAAAATTAGCCAGGCGTGGTAGCATGCATCTGTTGTTCCAGCTACTTGGAAGGCTGAGACGGAAGTATCGCCTGAGCCCAGCAGGTCGAGGCTGCAGTGGCAGTGAGCGTGCCACTGCACTCCAGCCTGGGTAACAGAGATTCCAACTCAACAAAAAAAGAATTACTGACTTACAAAATCAAATCCAACATCCTTATTTCACAAAAACTGCATGTTTTGTGAAGGTGTACTTGGATATCTGGTTTTGCTTTGTTCAGCTATTGGCATCTCTGTGAGAATTTCGGCGCACACAGGCAAAACAAAAACAGTAAGTACATGGGAGTGTGAGGCAAGTACGTGCTCTTCCCTTGCTGGTAGCAGCTGCTCCTGAAGTATGTGTTGCATATCAAAGTGAATGCACATCATCTCTCTGGCTCTCAAATAAGGATGCTAGGGGTGGTATTCTAGGCATTACAGTTCTATCAAAACACCAAGGTCGGGCTCGGTGGCTCAGTCTGTAATACCAGCACTTTGGGAGGCCGAAACGAGTGGACTGCCTGAGCCCACAGGTTCAAGACCAGCCCAGGCAACTTGGTGAGACGTAGTCTCCACAATAAATCAAAAATTAGCCTGGCGTGGTAGCGTACGCCTGTAGTTCCGGCTACTTGGAAGACTGAGGTGGAAGGATTGCCGGAGCCCAGCAGGTCGCCATTGGGGTGGTTTTGAATATGCCACTGCACTCCAGCCTGGGTGACAAAGTGAGATTCCAACTTAAAAAAAAAAAAAAAAAAACCCAAATAACTTGTCCTAGCAAAAACACATTAAACTTTGATAGTGTTGTCACACAAAGAATGTAAATGAAATTAAAAGATATCATTAATCGAATTTCATTTTAAACAGAGAAGAAAAAAAGATTTTTTTGGCTAAATGTATTTATATAAAATAACCCCACCTTATGTGCGAAAACAAGAATATCTGAGGGTAGTGCTCTGCCGTGTAAGATGTGTGGCCTAGTCCTACATATTGTCTGAGTCCAAGACATTACAGCTTCATTTTTCCTGGACTGCAAGAATTTAAACACAGAATATGCTGAAATAAGAATGAATAATTACCATATTTCCAATGTTTCTGGGCTTTTACCTCTGCAAAACAATTCTGAGAATGTTGTTTGGCAGCACAAACCTAGGAAACCAGATAGGTTACCACAGTTAGATGACTTACCGGCTGAAAATGAGTCTTCATTCACCAAATTCTAATGTACACAGATAAAGAAGGTAGCTCCCTAAAATTTTCTCCAAAGTACTTAATTTGATTATGCGATAAGTGGTTGCCAACCTTATTATAAAATGTTGTTACAACTGGTCACATGTTCAGTGTTAAAAAGGCTAAAATATGATCACTCACAAAACATTTTTTTTGGTGGAAATTTTCTCTTAAATTTCTAAATCTGCCAGGTGTATTTGTGGCCAACACTGGGACACTGGTGCCTAATATGTGAAGTCTTCCTTCAGAGAAAACACTGTGCTCATTGCTTTCTTCACAGACCAAAGTATGAACTGCTCTTTTAAGGATAGATTTCCCCTTTTTTAAAAATCCTATTTATATGCCAATTATATGGGAAGTTAGTTTTCAATAAAGGACACAATCTTCCTCTTCACAATATGAATATGTATTATTAATCTATTGAATCTGGTGTAAAAAATAATAAAAGAAGCACAATGCAACTGATTAATCAAGGGAGAATTTCCTAACTACACCTTACACATTTGTTTTAGCCTTTTCATCACAACTGGGTGTGTCTCCAAACAATTTAACAAAGCATTTTTAAATGACTCATGTCTACATGTTACAAGGATTTCTATGGGTGTTCTTAAAGATTCATAAACCAAAATTCTTGTCTAAAATGTAAAATTAAAAGTAATTTACCAAGCTTTTTTTTTTTTTTTTTTTTGAGTTGGAGTCTCACTCTGTCACCCAGACTGGAGTGCAGTGGCGGCATGCTCCTGGCCACCGCTGCCTCAACCTGCTGGGCTCCGGCCTCAGCCTTCCAAGTAGCTGGAACTACAGGCACGCGCTACCACGCCCGGCTAATTTTTTATTTATTGTAGAGATGAGGTCTCGCCAAGTTACCAAGATTTTAATGTATTTATCACAAAAATTTTCATGCCAAACAAAATTTTGTAAAAGTATTTTTTTCCAAGATGAATATACCTGAGCCAAATCCTAAATTTTATAACTTGAAAGAAGAAACTGCTACTACTTGGCTATAGTTTTATTACCATAACATCTAGCATATAAAATATTCTCAAAATCCCATTAAATGCAGTATTTCAGAATTATTTTTTAATAAGAAAGTATTAGGCAAAAATTAATTTTTTAGTCACAAAAAATTCATTATTCACATATTTTCTGAATGTGAAATTTTATACACATGCTTACATAAGATCAAAACCTTTACATTAGTGAGAAGAAGCTGTTTCCCAGAAAAAGGAATCCAGAGTTTTCTAAAAAGAGCTCCCCAATCCCAGCCCCACCTTCTTCTGTCGTTCCCATTTTGTACTTTGAGAGCAAGGTGTTTGTCATCAATGATTTCTAAAAGCTGAAGGAATAGAAAAGGAAAAAAAGAATTCCATATCAGGTGTTATCTTGGTACTTCCTGTGGCTTCCAGTTGTAAGGGGCTTTATTCCTTCGGATATCATAAAATGACAAAGCATTCTACTTGACAATAATCCATAAATAATAGGCTGTAAGAAACAAAATCCTTCTAAAGTGGGGGCAGCTGCCTTCTGAAGCAGTTGTGATGGAGGTTTCATATAAACACTTGAAACCCAAAACAAAATGGGGTGGGGAGAGGGGAGTGACACTTCCCAGGCCCGTAAACTCATCTTGTTCCAGGGCTCAGGAAAAACATTCTAAACATGGCCTACTGGAACACTAATTACAAAGAAAGAAGTATGGCCTGACCTAAAAACAAAACAACTAAAACAGAAAAATATATATTTTGTCATGTGGGGCCCTGCGAAAATTCCAAATATACATTTAAAAAAAATTCCGGATGTGACTGTATATGAACAGACTTTATTCTGTTGGTTGATTCCCTTTGTAGTCTACACAAACATGGGTAAGCAAGCAGAATCTAGCAGAAAAGACCCTGGTCTCCAATGTGTGATACAATTGAGTGTTTCTATAGCATATCGTTACACTGACTTACTAAGAAAAAAAATACTTATTTTTCTAAAAATGCTGCATACGCTCCCATTTTATTTTATTTTTTTGAGTTGGAGTCTCACTCTGTCACCCAGACTGGAGTGAAGTGGCTGCTCCCGGCCACCACAGCCTCGACCTGCTGCTGGACTCTGGCGATCCTTCCGCCTCAGCCTTCCAAGTAGCAGGAATTACAGGCATGCGCTACCATGCCAGGCTGATTTTTTTATTTTACTGTAGAGATGAGGTCTCGCTGCCCAGGCGGGTCTCGAACCCACGGGCTCAGGCAATCCACTCACCTCAGCCTCCCAAAGGCGCGAGATCACAGGCTGAGCCACCAAGTCCGGCACACCCCCATTTTAAAAAGAAAGTATGTATGTATCAACTTATCCTAGTGACTTAAATTTTGTATTCTGTGTCCTAGAAAGCTTGATACTATGTTTCATATGAAAATTTTAGTATGTAAAGAGAAAACTCAACCAATTATCACATGGCTAAAGCCTACTTCAGTTTAACTAGAATATGCCAGCTATACTCTCTTCAACTACAGTACTACGGATCCTTGTATTTGTTAGTAAAAAGAAAAGCTTCCTATGATTAATTTCCTGTACTTCTACATACAAGTTTCTTTTACTACCAAGGTTTCTTTTTTACTCTCTCATAATTAATACAATGCTAGCAAAATAAAAATAAGACTTAAATCAAAACACCATGAATTCTTAGTAGCTAATAATGATCGTGTTCTATCTTAAATACTGATGAGCTTGGCTCACAAAAATTTTTAATCACATAAGATCGCAAGCATTTTCAAAAAGAGTGATACCTGTGTCCAGCAAATAACACAAAAACTAAATTATATAAACGCCCTTCTAAAAGAAAGAAAAAAAGTACATTTAAAAAATTTTGAATATTGCTGGGCTCAGTGGCTCAGCCTGTAATCCCGCGCCTTTGGGAGGCTGAGGTGAGTGGATTGCCTGAGCCCGCGGGTTCGAGACCCGCCTGGTCAACTTGGCGAGACCTCATCTCTACAATAAATCAAAAAAATCAGCCGGGCGTGCCAGTGCATGCCTGTAATTCCGGCTACTTGGAAGGCTGAGGCATAAGGATCACCGGAGCCCAGGAGGCGAGCACTCCAGTCTGGGCAACCGAGTGAGACTCCAACTCAAAAAAAAAAAAAATTTTGAAAGTTGATATGATTTATATAAATAAATAATTACTTGGAAATAATAAAATCCATGACAAAACTTAATACAGTGAAAGCATCAACATTTTAGATCCAAAGATCTTCTTCAAATTAAATAAAAATTGTGGGTTTACTTGGCAAAACACAATTTATGTAAATTAATGCACTTAAAGTAGAACCAGCAGATTACGTGAAATTCATCATCCTAAAGATAATAGTAAAAAACTTAATGCTGAATGGGGTGGTGAAAAACATTAAAATATTTCTGAAACAAAAAATAAGCTTTATAAAAGGATACTAATTTAAAATCAAGAATTAGTCAATTCTCTCTTATGTTAATAAGTCATAGCAAGGAAATAGATAATCCTTCATTTCAGAATTTCTTATTTGCCTCTGAATCTAAGTACAGCTTAAACTTAAAGAGATCAATTTACATTTTTTAAAAGTTATGAAAACACAATGACACATATTCCATTGTGCTCCTCTGTTATACTCTTACCACCTTTCCCTTCTCCATCCCAAGGAGGAAGAAGATTAAAATCTGGTGAGTGCCTAGTATATGACAAGGCACTTGCCTTGTTTTTATCTAACTTAATCTTTAAAACCATCCCTATCAGCTTGAACATATTAGTCCTATTTATTCAATGAGGTATTTTAAAACTATAAAAATTGAACAAGTTATCTGAAGTCATGTAGCTATTTATTAGGTGTCCTGGCCGCGAACCTGTGCTTCCTCTATGTATTTACTGTAAGGTAGTACTAACACTGGGATACCATCTCTAAGTAGGATGCTGCCATTTTTCTGCTGGTAAAGCTCAGGTTTCAAATACACACCTTGCTCAATCAGCCAACTTGTTATCTCTTTTTAAGTTTATTGCTTTCCACTCAAGTATGAAGATGTGCAGAAAATTCATTTATGTTATCCAGAAACAACTGTATCATCACTATGTCATTTAAATATTAAAATCATAATAGCTGACATTTAATGAATGCCTGCTCTCTGTCAAGCACTTTTCTAGGTGGCTTACACAGTACTTCGTTTAATTTCACCCCGTTGAAAAAGACAACCAAGAGTTAATAAGAAAAGTATCAAAAGATTAGACAAACTTCTGATTTAAACTAGACACATGATAAAGGAAATACACAGCTATGTACCATGCTTATTATGTGATATATATATTGCAATTATATAAAATGGATCTTTACAATAAATTCAATTTTATTTTCATTTTAAGTATAGATGCTCCTCAACTTACAATGAGGTTATATCCTGATAAACCCATTATAAAGTCAAAAAAAATCTTAAGTCAAACTATCATAAATTGGGGACTGATGAATTTTTAAAATGTTATTTCTTCTTTCCTCTTCTCTTCCAGTCTAACCAAATCTTCACCTTAGACCTCTCAAATGCTTCCATTTTCTTGAGTGCTATCATTTTTTTTTTTTTGAGTTGGAGTCTCACTCTGTCACCCAGGCTGGAGGGCAGTGGCATGCTCAAAACCACCGCAGCCTCTACCTGCTTGGTTTGGCGATCCTTCCACCTCAGCCTTCCAAGTAGCCGGAACTACAAGTGAATGCTACCGCGCCTGGCTTATTTTTTTATTTATTGTAGAGATGAGGTCTCACCAAGTTGCCCAAGCTGGTCTCGAACTCCTAGGCTCAGGCAATCCTCTCACCTGGGCCTTCCGAAGTGCTGGGCTTACAGGTTGAGCTACCGTGCCTAGTCTAAGACAAAAATGCATTTTTTCTACTATAAACATCTCTTTCAGTTTTAATATCCCAAATTTATGAATTTTTGGAGGATCTAATATATGAAAATAAACTCTAGGACATACCAATAGAGTTCTGACTTAAAAGCAAATGGAGAGTCATCTCATTGCCAAGATGTATTAGAAGGGCCATTTTCTTGAAGGATAAAGTAACATTCCTATTTGTATAGCTGACCTCCGCAAACATGGCAGACAGGAGGATTTCAAATGATTTTTGCTCTATTTCAGCTTTATGTTCTGTTTGAGTTGCAAAAGAACAGCCTGTCCCTAATTTTCCCAACCAGAACAACAAGAGAAGATCAGTACTCCATGCTGGTTGGTAGTACTTTAAATCTAAAACGTTTCAGAATCTAAGGCAATTCAGATTGCACAGCTGTCTACTCAGGAGTCCCATTAAACTAACTTTAAAAATTCCTAGAAGAATTATAGGAATTATTATAAGCATTTGGCTATTCTGGCTTTTTTAGTAAAAGAATTTTAAATGAATGCAAAATTATATAAGCTATACATTGTTTGGATTTTTTAAAGCTCTATTAAACTTTTAGATGGTTGTGAATATGAAGACTGGAATAATTAAAAGTCAACTCCAGCTGATTAATAAATACATGGAAAAGTGGGGGAACTGATCTCAAGAGCTCTTCTATTCTAAAGAGCGCTTCACTTGAGGGACAAACACTAGAAGATACAGTCATTACTGGACAACAAAAATCACATGTCAGAGTCTGTCAAGTAATTTTATGAGAAAATAGAATGGATTTTCAGTTTTTAAATGAATGTAATGCCCAGCAATTTCATCATCTACCCTACATTTAAAGCCAGGAGGCAATACAGAAACTAAAAGGAATCAGAAATTTGCAAAAATATGTTTGCACTACATTATCCAACACTTATACTGGCAACAACATTACCTTAGATATTTCAACATATAGTTCTAAAGAGTAAGTTCTGCAGATGAACTTCTAATTTGTCATATTTTAATTAACAAGATATTACCTTAGTCATGTTACCAAAAGATTTAATTTTCAAAATGGTAACTCAAGTTGCTTGTTGCTCTGCTGCAAAAACTACAAACAATGGAATTATAATACCTCTTATAGCTCATCTTAAATAACTTAATAAAAAAATCTAAATATAAGTATCTACTGGGGGTGCCAAAAAATGCAAACGCATCTTAAGAAGTGTTATCTATGTATTACTTTCAAAGTTGAATTGAATGATGAAAGCAATGTATAATTGCAGAAGTCAAACGTGACTTGTATTCATCTTTTGTTATCAATATATATTAAGTAGTCCAATTTTAATACAGTTTTTTCCTTTCTTAAGATGTGTATGCATTTTTTGGCACACTCAGTATATATGTGTATATATATGTGTGCATACATGTGTGTAAATATATATGTATATATATATATATATATATATATATATATATATATATATATATATATATATAGACAGAGAGAGAGAGAGAGAGAGAGAGAAAGAGAGAGGTGTAGGAGGACAATATTAGGGCTGCCTCAACCTCCTGGGAAATCCTTTTGCCTCAGCATCCTGCTAAATCAACATATTTTTAAAGAAAATAAAAATAGTTCCTATGAGATACTGTCTACTTTTTTTTTTCATTTAAACAAGAGAGAAGAGAATGGAAAAAAGTTTAAAAATTCATCTAATCTGTTTCTTTAAATTATATGAATGGCCACATTCCTTCATTGAAAAAGGAATTGCTTCTTCTTTTATAAAAACTCCTCTGCAGAAGAATATATTTTACTGGTATTTTTTTCAAAACATGATTAGAAACAACTAGCTCTTGATTTGATAGTTTTTTAATTAAATATGATAGTCCTACTTACAAAAAGTCTTAATTTACATCTTTTACCCATGTACTATAAGACTGAAACTAGCCTTAAAACATAAAAGTCCTATTTTCATTTCAAATTGTGTTGAATTCTTGTAACCATCTTTTTGTCTATAGGCTTCCATAACTGTTCTTTGGTGGAAATTCACTTTATCTCACTTAGGTTTTCCTCATTTCTTTCTCTGCCAAAGCCTTTAACATGTGTCATTTCCTGGCTTCTTTATTTCTTCTATGCCATTAAATCAAAATGCCATTTGACATAATCTCAGGTCCCTAAATATAAAGAAAAAAACGGAAGCAACAAATGTAAATTCTGAGCCCACTGTGCGCCATACCCTGAGCCAAGTATTTACATTTTATTCAACAATAATCTTTGTGGCCCTGCAAAATTCACATGTTGAAACCTGTTTCTCAATGTGATAGGTTTAAAAGATGGGACCTTTGAGAGGTGATTAGATCATGAGGGTGGCGCCTTCAGGCATAGGATTAGTGGCTTTATAAAAGAGGCACAAGGTAGCTTGCTTACTCCTTCCACCAAGTGATGTTACAGTGAGAAGACATTCACCCATAAAGGAAGTGGGCTGCACCAGAACCTGACCATGCTGGCACCCTGATCTTGGACTTCCCAGTCTGCAGAACTGTGAGAAATAAATTTCTGTTGTTTATAAAGCCACCCAATCTATTTTGTTAGAGCAACCCAAATGGACTAGGACACATTACAACACCAGTTTGATAAAAAGTGAAACAAACTCAATAAGGTTAAATAACTTGTCCAAGATCACATAATCAGTAGAATTCAAAGGTAAATTCATGCTCTTTTTCTCTTGTGTATTTTGCCATTTCTCACTATTCACTGACATTTACATATGGGAATCAGAGTTTCTCATTCAAGATGCACAAATATGCCCATAAAAATAAAGCCAATGAAGTATACAAGAAAGATCCTAGTCATTGGAAATTGTATCTGCTAGAATTAAACTCAGCTGTATGACAAACCCAAAATAACATGATATAAATACAAGTTTAGTCTGTCTCTCAGAAAATAAGTCAAGTTGGGTAATCTAGTCCTAGTATGGCAATTCTACAAAGTAATCAAGGATCCAGACTCCTTTTACCTTAGTTAGGTAGTGCAAGTCTCATCCCCATGGTCCAAAATGGCTGCCAGAGCTCCAGTCATCATGTGTGTTCAGAAAGCAGGATGAGAATAAGGAAAAGAAATATGATGTCCTTTCCTTTTAAGGGTATGCCTCAGAAGTAATTCTCAGCACTCCAACTTCCTCCCACTAGAAGAACTTATTACAAAGACTCACCTGACAACAAAGGAGGTTGGGAAATGCAGGTTTTCTGACTAGGTGGCAATGTGTTGAGTTAAAAACCAGAGTTGTATTATTACTAAAACAGAAGGTAAGAATGGGAATTTGGAGGCAATTACATGAACCTTCCACAACAATTTGCATGTATTCTCCAATTGATCTGTAATATACTATCAATTTTTTCAAGCAAATGAGAGGTAACAGAAACTGGCAGATCCAGTATTTTTTCTTAGGAAGAATATAATGCATCATTAAATTCATCTTATTATAGGCAAACAAATAAATGTGGTTTTACATTTTAAGAAATTATTTTCAACATTTATATATAAAGAATCACCTTATCTATCAGACAAAATCAATTGGGATTTGTTTCATAAAAGGTTATCTTTTTCCAAGTTCTACCAATGGGGGTGGCCACTGAGTTTAGAGGGCTATTTATCATCTAAAATTATTCTAACATCCAAAGGTCATAAACAAATCACAATAATCCAGAAGAAAACACAAATATTAATAAGGAATCAAATGTGAAAAGTGTCTCAACAGTTAAAGTAATCTAGGCCCAAGTATTTATACAGAATTACAATACTCATCAAGAATTTTATAGGTAAGTTAAAATTTTAGAACACTATCAGGTAACAGGTCCATCTGTAATTTGAACATAAGTGGGCTTTCATGGTCCCTGCTATCAGTGTTTTCTCCTAGAAATCAGTCTTTTATGGAGAAACATTTGAGAAAAACATGAACATGACTTCGAAAGCAGTTTCGCAGACTTTTACAAAATTTTTTGGGAAGATACAGGAAGGAATCATTACACCCCCCCCCCAGATGTTCTTAAAATTCTCTATATTTTTTTCCCTAATGCTCCATGACCCATGACATTTACCCTACCTTACTCTCTCATCAACTTTATCAAAAACTTTCCCAGCTTCCCACAATCATTTTCCACAATCCAACTGACTGCATTTGGCTAGAAAAGCCAAACAGTCCCAGCAAAAGAAAAGCAGGTCATATGTGTCATTCCATAAGCAGGTTCTTGAGGGTTCTCATCTCAGCACTCCCAACACACACACACACACACACACACACACACACACACACACACACACACACACACACACACCCTTAAACTTTTCCCATGATAAAGTGATGCAACATCTACTAATTCAATCTAAAATCAAGATATCAAAACTTTTCCTACTTCATGTAACTGTGAAAAGTTATTAAATTTCCTTAGCTCCCTACAACACTAAATGCAAAACTAAACGTTCCACCAGTCTCTTCAAACTCTTTATATGGTTCTATTTTATGTTAGTATATCGTGTCATTCTTTACACATTCTTTTGAAGACTGTGATTAAAATATGAGGCTCAATTAAACACAGAAATAATATCATCAAAATGTATTTGCTACAATAGTCTTACTTGCCATAACAAAGAAAGATTTGGGTTGGGCACAGTGGCCACACCTGCAATCCCAGCACTTTGGGGGGCCGAGGTAGGCAGATTTCTTGAGCCTAGGAGTTCAAGGTCAGCCTAGGCAAGACAGTGAAACCTTGCCTGTACAAAAAGTCAAAAACTTAGCTGGATATGGTGGTGTGCCACCTGTAGTCCCAGCTACTCAGGATGCTGAGGTAGAAAGATCACCTGAGACCAGGAAGAGGAGGCTGCCATGGGCCATGTTGGTCATGATCATGCCATTACACTACACCCTGGGTGACAGAGTGTGACTGACTCAAAAATATATATATTTGGACACTGATAATATTATGTGTCTATTTTTTTTTCAAAATTAGGAAACACTATTTATTAAATAAGCTGTGTATTTGAAGATTTAGTCTACTTGACGATCTACTTGATCGTCTAAGCAATCTTTCAGTCCTTTGAGAGGCACACGGCATAATGGTTAAACAGTGGGATCTGAAACTGTAGTCACTGATTAAGACATAACATCACCACTTACAAACTATGTGACCTTAGGCAACTTACTTACTGTAACTCAGTCTTTCCGTTTGGAAGATAGAAATAATAATACCTACCTCTTAGAGTTGTTCTGAGTATTAAATAAATTATTATGTGAAAAATAGGTTTAAACAGTACCAAATCATGGAACCACTCAACAAGTGTTGCCTGTTACTGGGTACACACAGACTTAAAGACGGAAACAACAGATATTGGGGACTCCAAAAGTGGGAAGAGATGAAGGGAAGCAGGATACTATGTTCACTTTTTGGGTGATGGGCTTACTAGAAGCCCAAACTCCAGCATCACCCAATATACCCATGTAACAAACCTGCACATGTGCCCCCGAATCTAAAATAAAATCTAAAAAAAAAAAAAAAAAAGTTAAGTGTTGTCTATTATTATTTCTCACTATCACTAAAAAATAGTTGTAGGGTAGCAGATAACATATCAAAGCAATTTGGGAATATAAATTAAAGTTGGGATCTAAAACAGTCAGTTTGAGTCTAACTTGATAGTCAGCATTTTGTTTTCAATATAAACATTAAGCTCACTATAAATGCAAAAGAATTCTGACAGTTCAAAGTTCTGTTCACTGTGTATTACCATTCATGGGTAATTCTGTATAAGGGACTAGAAACTAAGAAATGTGCAATGACAATTGGTTTAGAGATTCTTACTTCTTCTAAACTCTCTATATTCTTAAAGTGTTCTACACATGTTTTCACACTTCTCATTTCTGCTGGACAAGTAATCTCTCAACTAAAAATTAAATTGGCAACAAATGAGAACATAATGAAGAGAGAAATGTTATTTTAAACGCAGGCACCCATTGAAAAAACTTCTTGAAAGCTACTGAACTTTTAAAAACAAAGAACTACTCTCAGAATTGCATCAGATTTTAAAAAGCAGCCTGACTTAAAAAAGGAAGAACAGAGGAAAAAGTTACCTGATATTTCTTCAGTAATGTGTACCCACCAAAAAAGAATGCAATACAAATTACATCATCACTTAAATTCATTGTATGCTATTTAAAAAGTGACTCCATTATATTCTCACCCATTAAACTTTGGTTGTTTGGCATATCTCCACGAAATATGACACATTTAACATTTGCTCACATTCACAAGCATGTATTTAGTATTCATTAATTTGAATAAATTTCTAGAGCTACAAGTTTTATGATCTAACTAGTCTTATGCAAAAGTACCAGAAACTTTCACACTATAAGCTATGTTACTTAATTAAAGCAAATTAAACATCCTCCTTTACAACTAAATCATCAATTTTAAATGGGCAGTAGATTAGGTAATGATTTGCAATTGAAAGTAGTTCCATAGTAGCAGTTCATTCCCTTCAGTAAGGATCACATTAGTGGATAAGAAAAAAATCTCTTAAATTAGTTGAAAAACCTGAGTTAAGAATCTATTCAGGGATATTTAGAAGAAGTATTGGAACAGAAGTGTAATGGTATCAATTACTGAAAACTGTTTAAATAGCCAAAAGATAAGCTTGTATCAATAAAACTATTTTAAATATAAACAGCCTACTAAGTGATTAAGCAGATCCAGCAAAAACTCTTAAACACAATGGTTTTTCATGGCATCATATACATTTTCTACCTCAAATAAAGGTTAACACCTGCTTCCTAGGATAATTCTGAAGACCATGTAAGATACTGTGTGTAGCTAAATTTCCTCTATCCAATCCTCAATTTCCACAGGAGTCAGCAAACAGAGGAAAACAAAGTCAAAAAATAACAATTGTTAAGTCAAGTAATATTACTCTATTTTATAGAAACTACTAAAAATTCACATACACAGCATCTGTATTAATTTTTATAATCCAAAAAATAAAAATAAAAAGTTCCAGAAGTAGTCTATCCAAAATTGTGATTTTAAATCATCTTACTTGAGATTGGATATTAGCATTAGAGAGGCATTCCCTACAAGCTACCCAAAAATAGCTAACCTAAAATGTAAACAATTAAAACTATGTTGTTCTCTTACATATTACACTGCTATTAAAGCAGTGTACATGCTAAAAGAAGATGATGTTTTAAAAAGGATCAGCACAGCCATGGATGGCATAGCTGGAATGATGCGCATATATATATGCACACATACACACATTTATGTATGTATGTGTATGTATATACATATCTCTATTGACTTAATATTTTAGTGTTTCCAACAATGGAGGGCACTTGGATCTCAGGTCATGATTCTTAAGAAAGAAATAGCTCCCAAGTAGAAAGGGATAATGCTACAGGCCACAAGAGCCTGCCCAAAACACAACACAATCATAACTATTCCTGTATTCCAAACTTGAGTTCAAAAATAAAATTCTCATTTGTAATTAGGCTATCAGTTTGTAAATAGGCAGTACTAACAAGACTCAGACACACTGATTAATCCAAGAGTGGACATATGATCCACTCAGAATCTCTGGGAGAGATCATATGGTTTCTGGTGGATATCAAGTCAGGCTTATTCTGAGTTCTTCTGTGAAAAGACCAGGTTAAGTCTGAATCTCCTGATCAGTATCTTTGCTCCAACACAGAAAAAGCCTAGAGGACTGTGAAATCATCTAAGAGGAAAACATCACAGATGATTAAAGAGATGGTGAACATGGATATGCATATGTGTGAAGCCAAATCTATCCTTTGCACTTTCACTTACAAGTTATTTTTGGTGGGATCTGTGCTATTTCATATCGAATATAGTAGACATGATTTGTGATTCTATGCCCACCAGTGATCTGTGTGATGTAAAACCGTGATTCAGTTTTCTCACCTATATTTTACACAGATGATAATGCTTATAAACAAACTCCAGGATGGCAGACATACAGAGACAAACACGTCCACACATGTTTATTTTTTACGTATTCTTAACTTAAGTAAAAAGTAAAAACAGAAGTCCTTTGGTTCAACTGACTTACAGAATTACAATATTAAGAAAACAGACATAGTTCAGAAACCACATATATTTGAAGAAACAAACACAAAAGCATTTCAGTGTTGGGTGTTATTTTAGCATGCACTGTTACATCACTAAAACAACAATTCTTATCCTTAAAGCCTTAAAAATAATAGCAGGGACCAAAAAGTCCCTCAGATGATAACGAATGTCATTCTACCTTCAGTACTGACAATTTTTGTTTTTCATTTTTTGTTTCCAAAAAAACTATCTATAAAGGAACTAGGAAGCAGGATTCATTTGTTGTTGTCATCTGGCATGAAACAAGGGAATCCTTCCCCAAGCATACTAAGTCCCAGTGAACAAGCCTCCAAGTCGGTATCAATGAAATGAAAATAAAGGTAAGGAGCTTGCTGTTGTGGCTGCACAAGGCTTCAAAAATAAGAGCAATAAAATTAAATTTTATGCAGAAACAAGAAAAAAAAACTGAAGAGTCAAAAGGCAAAGTTCAAGTGCCAAAAGGAAGGTGTTTTTAGCAGCAGTATTCTGTGACGAGAAAAAACAAGCTGACCAGAAAGGTGGCTGCTGCAAGAGTGTTTTAGCTGCAAAGACCATTTATAGTCATTTGCCCTGCGTGAGGTTGGCCCTTTCCCTCAACCCCAATTGAGAATAAGAAATTCTGTTTCATTTGTCCTTTAACATTTCTAACCCAAAACTCTTATCAAATGAACTCATTTGAACATATCTAAGCTTTCTGGCTAAATATTAAATAAGTAATAAGCACTCTCTTCACACATCAATTTTTTTCTGTGCCAACCAAAACATGCCTAATCTTGCCTGTAAAAAATAGATACCATAGTCTATTTCAAAATCCATGAAATTCACTATTATTATGGTCTGAACATCTATGTCTCCTCAAAATTCATATGTTGAAATCCTAACCCCCCCCCAAGTTAGGGTAGAAAGTGGAGCATTTGGAATGTGATTAGGTCACGAGGACAGACTCCTCATGAGTGAGATTAGTGAGTACCCTTAAAAAGAGGCCCCAGAGAGGCCCATCACTCCCTCCATCAGGTGAGGACACAGCTAGAAAGTGGGTCCTCCAAACAGTACTGAATCCACTGACATCATGATCTTAAACTCTTTCCCAGCCTTCAAAACAATAAACTTGTTGCTTATAAATCATTCAGTTTATGGTGTTGTTATACTAGTAGGCTGAGCAGACTAAGACAACCGTGATAAAGAAGTAATATATTTTGTTAATATCACAAGTTTGGAGAAAGAAACATAACAATTTTAATGTAGAAAAATATTCAGTGTTGCTATTACATTTTTTGCTGCACTCAGTGCGAGCGCGCGCACGTGCGCGCATGTGTGTATGCAAACATGTATTTAGTTAATGGGAAAATAATTAGGAATAAGTAAATTTACAACGTGCATTTCTCATTAGAGTATTAAACTCTTCACACTTCACCCACACTAAATGCTTCTGGGAAATAAAGGCACTTGGTTGGCATGTAATCCTTAGAGTCTCTTGAAGGACTCACAATATTCCTATTACTCCAGGCCTTTCTTGCTGGCCCTATGTCTTCCACCCTCAACCGAAACACCTGTACCTGTTTCTAAAATGAAACCAAACTATAAAATATTAATATTATTCATGAATTGCCTTAAAAAATACTCACCCATGCTACTATAGGGCTTCTGAGAAGGCAATTATTTTAAAGACTAGAATTTGGATTTCTTCAGTGCCTCTTATTAAAGGAATCTAAAGTACTTCAACAAACTAAGGTTAATCGTGTACATGAGTGTTACTTGCTCCCTCTTGAGTCATGGGGTGGACTGACTAACCCATTTACCCAATGTAATGAGGAGTTTGAAGTCAAAATATATATCTGAACACCTTATGTCCCTGCTCTCATCAGGGATCTATTTTCCCTGAACAAAAATCCCATTTACACCTAAAGAAAATCTCAGATGTTAAAAGTCTATGGGTTGTCTATGCTTTTATATGTAAGCCACCCTTCCTCTTTGAGATATGGAATATCTAATAATAGTAATTATATCAGCAAATACATTGCACTTACCAAGCATCTGGAATTCTTCTAAGTGCTTTCCACATATATTAATTCATTCAATCCCCATAACAGCTCTATAGGTAGGTGCTGTTATTACCCTCTTTTACAGATAAGAAAACGGAGGCACACAATTAACTTGCCCATGGTCACAGCAAATAAGCAGCAGAGTCAGGAGTCAATGCAGTGGTTTAGAGTGGTTTGGCTCTAAACCACTCTACCATATGCAGCTTAGGGTAAAGGGCACATAAAAATTCCCTTTCTCTCCACTGTCCCATTTCCTTATGCTAATTTGTTCATCTAGCCGAAATTTAATTGCAGCTAAATGAACAAAGTATATGCCTGGAACTAAGATAACTAGTTTAACGAAAATCACACAGCCATGTACATAAAACAATTTAAGAACAAAAAAAAGTACTTGGAATACTATCCAGTGTAATAATGTGATTTTTTTTTTTTTTTTGAGTTGGAGTCTCATTCTGTCGCCCAGACTGGAGTGCAGTGACCACTCCCAGCCACCGCAGCCTCGACCTGCTGGGCTCCGGCGATCCTTCCGCCTCAGCCTTCCAAGTAGCCGAAATTACAGGCATGCACTACCACGCCCGGCTGATTTTTTTATTTTATTGTAGAGATGAGGTCTCGCTGCCCAGGCGGGTCTCGAACTCGCAGGCTCAGGCAATCCACTCACCTCAGTCTCCCAAAGGCGCGGGATTACAGGCTGAGCCACCGAGCCCAGCTATACTGTGAATTTATTTAACAACTTTTGGTCCACTTTTTATCCATTTGGTATTCCGTATCTCCCTGACTTTCTCAGTGCTAATTATTCACCTGAAAGAAAGAGTGGAACAGAAAATAAACAATAATCTTTGGCAGCATTTTCATTTCCTAGTGCTAAGGAAGAATAAGAACAATAAAGAATCTCAGTCCTGCAAAAAAGGGAATTATTTTCTAGACCATCACCAATCGCCATCACCAAAAAGACTAAGTGTAAGCCCAGAATTTCGTCCATCTTTGATTCTTATTTAGCATCATTTTCAATATATGATTTACAAGATGAAATATTTTGTTCAGAATTAAGTAGCTGGGTCAGAATAGACACATACTCTGGTCCTGTTAATCAGTACTTTTTTTTTTATTTTTTTGAGTTGGAGTCTCACTCTGTCGCCCAGACTGGAATGCAGTGGCCACTCCCGGCCACCTCAGCCTCGACCTGCTGGGCTCCGGTGATCCTTCCGCCTCAGCCTTCCGAGTAGCCGGAATTACAGGCACGTGCTACCACATCCGGCTAATTTTTTTATTCATTGTAGAGATGAGGTCTCGCCTGCCCAGGCGGGTCTCGAACAGACGGGCTCAGGCAATCCACTCACCCCAGCCTCCCAAAGGCACGGGATTACAGGCTGAGCCACCGAGCCTGGCTAATCAGTACATTTTAAAGCATTTAAGAATCACTTGGGATATTAAAATTTAAAGAAAAAAAAAAGAGGGAGAGAGTTTCGTTTTGAGAATACAACTTAAAAAAACAAAACAAAAAATGCTACTGGGGCCTCATCCAGAGTGTCTAATTTAATTGAGCACTGGGCATTGGTCGCTTTAAAAGTTTTCCAAGTAATTGCAACGTGCAGTCATGCTTGAAAGATGCTGTTTAAATGCCACCCAAAGCGTCTTAAAACTTGTATACAGATATAAACCCCCTGAGAATCTAACTTAAAATGCAGATTCTGATTTAAAAGGTCTAGAGAAGGCCCTGAGATTTTGTATTTCCAATATGCTTCCAGGCAATGCTGATGGCGTTTGTCTATGGACCACACTTTTGAGCAGCAATGTTTTATCCCTTCCTCAATAAATTATTACAATAAATATTAAAGATGAGAAGGGGCCAGATGTGTTAGCTCAAACCTGTAATCCCAGCACTTTGGGAGGCTGAGGCAGGAAGACTGCTTGAATCCAGGAGTTAAAGACCAGTCTGAGCAACATAGAGAGAACTTGTCTCTACAAAAACATCAAAAAATTAGCCAAGTGTGGTGGCATGTACCTGTAGTCCGGCTACTCAGGAGGATGAGGCAGAAGGATCACCTGAGCCCAGGAGGTCAAGGCTGCAGTGAGCCATGATTGTGCCACAACATTCCAGTCACAGAGATCCCAACTCAAAAAAAAGTGAGGAGGAGTGGAAAGGTCTCATAATTCAAGGAAATGTAGAATTTTTTTTATGTAAAAGAGATACCTATTTTTGACAAGCAACTTGAACACAGGGCTGTTGGGCTGTTGTGAACTAAACGAGTTAATATGCATTAAGCATGATGGACTGTTACCCAGAGTCAGTACTCATTAAGAATTAGTTATTTCATTACTATCTTAGAAAAACAAGTAGCAAATGATGATTAGCCATATCAATAAAACTGAATGCAGATATATAATTGCTTTCTAGAAAAATATGGCTTCTATTGTTCACAGTCACTATATTATTGCCAAGCTCTCCTATACTTTAGACCATATGTAAATACTAGCCCATAGTCAAAAAGTGTGCATCTGCTACCAAGGTGTCTGAGATCTGCTTTATAATACTTTGGCAAAGAAAAAAGGAGTAAAGAAAATGTAATTAAATCTCCATAATTAACCTGAAGGATAGGTAGATGGGGTTAGCTGTCCTCTTCTCTTAACTTCTACCTATATTTGACATTTTTCAAAATAAATTTTAAATGTTCTGTTTTTTAATCCAGTCTTACCATTTATTAGCTCTGTGATCATTAGCAAATAATTTAACTCTTCTGATTCACACACTTCAGAATAGGTTTCCATATTAATTTCCTCATATGATTATCTTGGGGATTAAGAGAAACATCATTTGTACGAAGAACTGATACCAAGTAGGTCTCAGCAATAAAGATAAATTTAATTTTAATCCAAATGGGTCCAATTTTAAGAAAAACAAAAAGAATGATAAAGTGTTTCTAAAACTGAAACAGGCAAGTCTGTGAAGACTGAAGACAATATGCAATAATCCTTCCATTTCAGTTCTTTCTATTGTCTCTTTAACATTCAATGCCAGATTCCATCAGAAATAGCATCAGATGGCATTCAATAAAGTCTCCAAAATGCTATATCCTGAGATAAATTAATGAAAAGGTTTCTTGCATAACACAAATCAATTAAGAGTAGCCTAAAGACAAACACCACATATAGCTGCTATTCCACTGCCCTGTCTACAAGTAACAGCTTTTCCTCTTACTCCCTTTGCGAAAAATGCCTGAACAGGAGCTGGGGATAGCAGTTCAGGAGGCAAATAACCTCTTAAACACAGACAGGTCAAATAACCAAAAGCAAAAGATCACTTCTGATGCTATCTCATCATAAGACAGGAGTTCAAATAAGAACAGATAGTGCCATTACTATCTGTGGCATAACTACATAATCATTTCAATATATACATTATTGCTGATAATTTTATCATTCAGAAAATAAATCATTCACAAAACCTCATAGTTGGAAACCCTGTGAAGAAGGGCACAGTTTCATCCATATGGTCACAGTACACAGCACAACACAAGAGTGAAAGGGAAAGTATTATTTAAAATAGTGGGTGTACAGAAAACAATATACGCACATTTCATTTCTTAAGAGCATGAAGAAGTAACAGAATTTTACTTCTGTCCACAACAACTGAATTCTAATCAATACCATGATTAAATGGGACTCCAGCATACCCTTCTTCCACAACAAAAAATTCTAAAGCCTGGAATGTTCTACACATATGCTAACATCTCTCATTAGCTCAAGAAAGAACAAAAAACGGTGAATTCAGAATTTAGATTTACCAGGAGAATTCTCAAAAAAATGTGCTAAAAGTTACTAATCTTCTACTTTAAAATTACACTATTAAAACACAAATTAAATCCACATTTGTTTTAAAAAAAAAAGGTTCCAAGCAGCTCTCTTGTAGATTTTCTCATCATATATAAAACCACGTGAATATTTAATTAGCTATTTTGCTGAGATATTCCTATTTGAATACATACTTAACTGATTTTTCTCTATACTTATAATGTTCAAATTGTCTATGTATGTAGTAATAAAAAAATGGCATAATCATATCTCAGCATCAATTCCTTTATGAGGTAGAGCTTATTTCTAAATTGATAATAAGCACACACAGCAGCAAAACTGTAATGTTCTTCCGGGCTATAAAAGCCTCTACACTTCAATAAATGTAAATTAACAAAACAAGAACCATCAACAAAACATCCTAGTTGTATTCCTATTTAAGAATAAAAATTTGTCAGAAATTTCCACTTACATTTTAATGAAGACCTTTAAAAACAATCAAAAGAAGCCATATTTGATATCTAAGAGTCAAAATAAAAATCACAGAAAGGGAAAAGGAAGAAATAGAAAATATAAACTCAAACTGATTTCAGCAGGGAAGAAACTCTGCCACATGCAGACAGAGGTTATTCACCATGAAATAGGGTGAAGTAAGAGACCCAGTATGAAACTGGAGCTCCCTGAATTTACAGACCCAAGGAATCCAGGCAAAGTGCTAAATCTTCCCATATGCCTAAGCCTATGACTTGCAACTACTTCAACCACAGAATTTCTCAAAGGAAATCAAACTAGGTTCAGCTGAATCAGAAATATGTTTAGCAATCGTGGAGACAAAGAAATAAATTATAAATTTCTCCAATCACTTGCCACAGGAGAAGCATTAAAATTCATAATCACCATCTTTTTTCTTTTAAGCAATTTATTTTAAACAATCAATTTAAAAAGTATAACTAGGCTAGCTCTAAACATTGCAAATAATACAGAATAGTTAAAAGTGGTAAATGAAAAAATTCTAACTGCAAAACAATTCACATTTGCATCTAAAATGTTACAATGAAACCACATAACTCCCTCCTCAAAATGTTTCACGTGATGTCTCCTTGAAGTGGCTTTCACTTTAGTTATGTGTGGCTTCTTTTATTTGCTTTAGCAACAAAAATACGAAAACGAATACAGGCATACCTCATTTTATTGTACTTTGCTTTATTATACTTTGTAGATACTGCTTTTTCTTAATAAACAAATTGAAGGTTTGCAGCAACTCTGCCACAAGCAAGCCTATAAGTGCCATTTTCCAACAGCATGAGCTCATTTTGTGTCCCTGTCATATTTTGGTAATTCGCACAATATTTCCATCTTTTTCATTATTATAGTATCTACTACAATGATCAGTGATCTTTTTTTTTTTTTAATCCTAGGTTTCTTCTCAGGGACAATAAGTGGTCTTTGATGTTACTATTGTAATTGTATTCAAGCTCCACAAATCATGCCCATATAAGACAACAAACTTAACTGATAAGTGTGTGTGTTCTGACTGCTCCATTTACTAGCTAGTTTCCTCCAGCCTTCCAATTCCCTATTGCAACAATATTGAATTGATAACCCTACACGGCCTCTAAGTGTTCAAGTAAAAGAAAGATGTGTAAGTCTCTCACATTAAATAAGGAGCTAGAAATGATTAAACTAAGTGAGGAAGGCATGTCGAATGCTGAGCTAGGCCAGAAACTAGGCCTTCTGTGACAGCCACATTGTGAGTGAAAAGGAAAAGTTCTTAAAGAAAATTAAAAGTGATACTCCAGATAAGAAAGAGAAACCACCTCATTGCTGATATGGATAAAGTTTTAGTGGAATGGATAGAAGTTCAAACAAGCCACAACATTCTCTGTTTAAGCCAAATAATAAAGCCTAATAATCGAGAGCAAGGACTTAACTCTCCAATTCTATAAATGTTGACAGAGGTGAGGAAGCTACAGAAGAAAAGACGGAAGATAACAGAGGATGGTTCATGAAGCTCAAGGAAAAAAAGTCATCTCCATAATATGAAAGTGCAAAATAAATCACCAAGTGCTAATGCAGAAGCTGTAGCAAGTTATCCAGAAGATCTAGTTAAGATAATTAATGAAGGTGACTACAGATTTTCAGTGGTGACAAAACAACCGTCTACTGGACGAAGATGCTATCTAAGACTTTTTCACAGTAGAAAGGAGTCCTCAATGGCCTCCAAATTTCAAAGGATAGAGTGACAATTTTATTAGGGCCTAATGCAGGTAGTGACTTTATATTGAAGCCAATGTTTATTTACCATTCTGAAAAATCCCAAGGTCCTTAAGAATTATGCAAATCTACTCTGTCTGTGGTCTAGAAATGGAACAAAATCTAGATGACTGCACATCTGTTTACAGTGTGGTTTGCTGAATATTTTAAGTCCACTGATGAGACTTGCTGCTCAAAAAAAAAAAGAATAGATCCCTTGCAAAATATTATTGTTCACTGAAGTATGCCTAGTCACCCAAGAGCTCTAATGGAGATATATAAGGAGATTCATGTCTTCATGGATCAAAGACTAATTTCAATTTTCAAGTCTTATTATTTAAGAATCATATTTTGTAAGCTATAGCTGCCAACATAATTCCTCTGATGCATCTAGGCATAGTACATTGAAAACCTTCACCACTGTAGATCACATTAACATTTGTGATGTATGGGAAAAGGTCAACATATGAACAGGTGTTTGGAAAAAGCTGACTTTGAGGGTTCAAGACTTCAGTGGAGGAAGTAATTGAAATGTATTAGAGATAGCAAGAGAACTAGAATTACAAGTGGAGCCTGAAGATGGAATTGCTGCAATCTCGTGATAAAATTTTAGCAAATGAAGAGTTGCTTCTTATGGATGAACAAAGAAAGTGTTTTTTTGAGATGGAATCTACTCCTGATAAAGATGCTGTGAACATCTTTTAAGTAACAGCAAAGGATTTAGACCACAAACTTAGTCGATAAAGCAGCAGCACTCCAACTCACTGAAGGCTCAGACGATATTAGCGCTTTTTATCAAAAAAAAATCTTTTAATTAAGGCATATATATTGTTCTTTTAGATATAACTCTACCGCACTTAACAGACTACAGCACAGAAGCATAACTTTTATATGCAATGCAAAACCAAAAAAAAATTGTGACTTGCTTTACTGCAATATCTGCTTTATTGCAGTGGTCTAGAACTAAACCCACAATATCTCCTAGGTATAACTATATAAAAAAGCAAAGTCTCTACAATGAAGGCCAACAGGGTACAATAACCAGCACTAGATTTTTTTCATAGTTTCAACCTAGAGAAAAAACTTAAGGTCCAATAAAAATGACTTATTTATGTAACTCACAGCACTTCTTTTTTATGTTTTGGATTAGTTGATGTTGTAACACCATGATATGGTCAGTAATGCCAAATAAAGCCTAGTTCACAGCCCAGTCCCATTGCTGTAAGCCTCAGCTACCTATTTCTACAAAGGAGACAGAAATACTTGCCCAGAAAAGTACTAGATTTTTCCCCCACATAAAAGGTCACTGATGTTCCACCAAAATGAATTCTAGCAGCAGTAATATTTTATATAAAACAAATCCCTAATCAAGTTTATTTTCTATCAATTCTTTAATACTACCTAGTGTATTTGGTCTCATCTTCCCCTCAAATTAGTGTTACAGTGTAAAAGCCCAGGGTCTGGAGTCAAGACTTGGAGTCCACACAGCTGCTCTACCACTTACTTACTAGGTGACTCTGCACAAGGTACTTAAAATGAGGTAATCCACGTGCAGGGCACAGACAATGTTATTAACATTTTTTAGAATAGAAAGTACAAAAAAAAAAATCAAAACCCTTTATTTATTTATTTTTTTTAAGCAAGATCCTATAAGAAAGCACAGTAGCCTACAAATAAAATGTTCTCTTCAAATACAGGTGTGCTATATTGCTAAATACATGCCAAAAATAAACACATGAATAATCATTATTCCTGGAAAGTTCATTTCTTCCATGGCCTGAGAGCGCAAAAGATTAAAATAAAGATCAAAATAGGTGAAGACATTGGACCTTTTTTTAAAATTTATCATTCCAAAGTATGGGTATCAAAAGATATACCAATTAGGTAAGGTAAACACCAAGAACAATCACTGCTCAAGCACCTGCCTTTGTACCCCCCCCCCAGAAGCCACAGCTTCTTATTAACACAGGTGAGAATTTTTCCCATATTACATATGCAGAACCCAAAATTACAATTTGTGAATACACTCATCCAAACTGACTGGCTCTAAAAATTAATTTAGTAGCCAGTCAAGTTTGGACAAAGGCCTAAACAAATCTACTAATGACGTAAATTGAAGTAAACAACTAAAAAGAATGGCTAAAAAAATGTGAATTTTAAAAAAAGTCTAAAAAAGATATAATCAGAGGACAATATTAGGAAGATTAAATCAAACTATAATGTCTGTGTTTGGAATTATAAAATAATTACAAAATCCAGAGAGAAGGAGACCTGGCTTATAAATTTACCACATGAAAATGTTCTGGGAAAGACAATGAAAGGTCAGGTACACCTTAAGTCAAAGTTTTAGAGAAAGTAACTCAATCTTTTGTGAAAAAACTGGAATATCTTCTTAAGTCAATCTGTTTAAAAAATTACAATAATAACAATAATAAAGAATAATATGCCAGGCAATGAATAATACCTTACCCTCAAAGATTTACAATCAAGTAGAAAAAAAATATTGGAATGTTGGGGTACACTGTGGGTACACCCTTGTAGTACAACTCTTTACCAAGTAGTAGTAAAGACAGCTATGTCTAACGGGTTCAGAGTTTTGCACAAGGGAGAGATATCAAAAACATTCCACGCAGAGGCAAAGCAAATGAAAAGCACGAAAAATCTTGTTTAGATTTTTTTTTTCCCCAGTTGGTGTCTCACTCCATAGCCCAGGCTGGAGTGTAGTAGCATGCTCATGGCCACCCCAGCATCGACTTGCTGGGCTCAGGCAATCCTTTCGCCTCAGCATTCCAAGTAGCCTGAACTACAGGTGCATGCTACCACACCCAGCTAATTTTTTTGATATATTGTAGATATGAGGTCTTGCCAAGTTGTCCAGGCTGCTCTCAAAAATATGGGTTCCGGCAATTCTCTCACCTCAGCCTCCCAAATTGCTGGGATTACAGGCTTGAGCTACCACACCCAGCCTGGCTTAGATTTTTTAAGTAGTTTTGTCCAATCCAATCAACCTTTATTATATTCCAAACACATATAAACATTCAGAATACACATATAAATAAAAAAAATGTTCTTCCTGTTCTCAAGAATTTAAATTCTAATAAACTGGAGACTTAAAATAAATTGAATGCAACATGACATACACTATATTATTCATATTTTCAGAATTCATACAATAAGAGTCAAATTCCACAAAAACATATAGAGCTCCTGCAAATCAGTAAGAAAAAGATCAACAACCAAAAAGGGAATCAGAATAATCAGACGTTCATTTTAGAAATAGAATTCTAGTGACAATGAGAGAAAAACAGTATATGGGAGACAACACGGTTGAAAGCAAAGACACTGATGTCGGGAGGCTCCTGTAGCACTCGGTTTGAAGTGTTTAAAGGCCTGAACTGAGTGACATGCTTAACTGACTGGTCAGGTGGTGGTAATATCACCCAGAACAGAAAACCCAGGACAGATACCTTACTTTATTTCCACCATACCCACCCAGAGCAACTGTTGTATATGGGGTTTGAGAGACAGCTCAAGGGGTAACCCCTTCAGGTCCCCTCCCACTGTGGGAGCTTTTCTGTCCTCTCAATAAATCCTGCTTTCTCACTAAAAAAAAAAAAAAAAGAGAGAGAGAGAGACAGCTCAAGAGAAAAGACTAGGTTGCAAACACAGATGTGCTAGTAATCAGTCTATAAGTAGTAATCGACACTATTAGTGTACAGAGACAAGACCGCATGAAAGAACTTATAAAGGAATAAAAGAATATTAACATTTAGAATTCAGTCAAGAGGAGCTGACAAGTCAAAGAAAAAGAAATCCATGAAAACCAATGAGGACAATGTTTCAAGAAGAAAGAAGTGGCCCATCATGTCAAATATCACAGAAAACAGCAATTGGACAGCCTTTGCCAAACTGTATCATTGGAACAGCAGGGACTGTCAAGCTACTGTATTAGGGAACTGACAGTGGATAAGAGGTAAGGAAATACATAGTTTAATGCAAACTACTTCTAGAAGTAGAAAGCTTGGCTTTCAAAGGAACTGTCCAACAACAAAACCCTAATAACTAACATGTACTAAGGACTCTTTCTCAGTAAACACTAGACTAGGCATTTTAAACAAAATTCCTCTCATCATTGTAACAACCTAGCGAAATTAGTGTTACACATCCAAATTTTACTAAGAAAAATGGGTTCAATATCACTGGCTACATAACTTGCCCACGGATACACAGCCTATGGACAATGCAGGATTTAAGTCCAGGTTTTGTCTAGCTGTAAACCAATATTCTTTCCACACCATGATGCCATCTCCTCACCACTGGAAGTACTGGGCGGGGGGAGAGTGGCTTGCTAACCATCTAACAGTAACCTTTTTTAAAAAAAAGATAGTTGAACTAGTTTACTTCTAAGGTAATTTCCACTTTTAATAGCCCATGATTTCTTTCTTTTTTTGAATTGGAGCCTCACTCTTGTCACCCAGGCTGGAGTGCAGTAGCATTCTCACAGCCACCACAGCCTCGACCTGCTGGGCTCAGGTGATCCTTCCACCTCAGTCTTCCAAGTAGCTGGAACTACAGATAAATGCCACCACATCTGGCTAGTTTTCTGTTTGTTTATTTGTTTGTTTTAGAGAGAGGTCTCATCAAGTTGCTCAGGCTGATGTCAAACCCAGGGACTCAGGCAATCCTCTCACCTCGGCCTCCCAAAGTGCTGGGATTACTGGCTGAGCCACCGTGCCCAGCCATAGCCTGTGATTCCACTTGCATATATTCTGCTCACAGATGAATTAATTATATGTGCTACAGAATTTCAGATATAAATGTTCATCCCTCCATTTGAAGCATCTCTTATGCCATCATCATTTTAAAATAAGCTCAATGTTCTAACAGTTCTCTCAAATTAATATTGTTATAAATATACATTGTATATACTACAAGCTCCCAAAGATTAACATCAGTTACTTTTATTTTTGCCAAAAATTAAAGTACAGTCTATGAAGACAGTTAATCACTCTCATTTCTAAACTCCCACAGCCTGTAGCATCTTCTCCTACTAGAATAATTATAATTTACTGTGATTTCCTTTTTCTTCCGAGGCTGAACAGTAACCACCAGATTGCCTATTTTATGTTAGGCCCCAAGAATGCAGTGCAGAGCCAGGCAAGCAATGGACACTAAAATTCTGACACGTACATGGACAAGATGGAAGGACAGATGAGTAGATGAATGGTTTGATAAGTCAAAGAAATATCTTTTCAACAGTCATTTTACACTCAACCAATTCATCTATTCACCAACTGGGAATTTATATCATGAAGGGGGCAGTATAGAAAATTGAGTGATCCTTTTTTTTTTTTGAGCTGGAGTCTCACTCTGTCACCCAGACTGGAGTGCAGTGGCCACTCCGGCCACCACAGCCTCAACCTGCTGGGCTCCCGCGATCCTTCCACCACAGCCTTCCAAGTAGCCGGAACTACAGGTACGCACTACCACGCCCGGCTAATTTTTTTTTTTTTTTGAGTTGGAGTCTCACTCTGTCACCCAGACTGGAGTGCAGTGGCCGCTCCCGGCCACCGCAGCCTCGACCTGCTGGGCTCCGGCGATCCTTCCGCCTCAGCCTTCCAAGTAGCCGGAATTACAGGCATGCGCTACCACGCCCGGCTGATTTTTTGATTTATTGTAGAGATGAGGTCTCGCTGCCCAGGCGGGTCTCGAATCCACGGGCTCAGGCAATCCACTCACCTCAGCCTCCCAAAGGTGCAGGATTACAGGCTGAGCCACCGAGCCCAACTTTTTTTTTTTTTTTTAATTTACTGTAGAGATGAGGTCTCGACAAGTTGCCCAGGCGGGTCTCGAACCCGCGGGCTCAATCCACTCACGTCAGCCTCCCAAAACACAGGATTACAGGCTGAGCCACCGAGCCTGGCTGAGTGATACTTTCAAAAGGATGGGATATAGATCTAAAAAGAGGCATGAAAGTTCACTCTCAAAAAATGCTCCTAAATAACAAGATTTTCCCTAAATTCAACACTACCACAAGAGAAGAAAATTTAAATTAGTCAATTCAGGAAATTATGGTTCTTTTAAAGTAATCATCTCTTTATTATTTTTATTTTATTTCGAGTTGAAGTCTCACTCTGTCGCCCAGGCTGGAGTGCAGTGGCATGCTCATGGCCTCATGGTCACCCCAGCATCAATCTGCTGGGCTCCGGCGATCCTTTCGCCTCAGCCGGCAATCCTTTCGCCTCAGGCTTAAGCTACCATGCCCAGCTAATTTTTGATTTATTGTAGAGACGAACTCTCGCCAAGTTGCCCAGGCTGGTCTCAAACCCACGGACTCAGGCAATCCATTTGCCTCGGCCTCCCAAAGTGCTGGGATTACAGGCCGAGCCACTGAGCCGGGCCAGTAATCATCTCTTTAATGTTTAATTCTAAAGTGAACAAGTTCCATCTATAATGACCATTTATAAATGAATACATAAAACAACCAAAAAAAAAATCGGTTTTAAGGACCAGTTACTTTTGAAACGTCAATCAAAAAAGGTCAATCTTATCCTAAATAAATAATTATGGAAGTTCTGGCATGTCAGCCCCTGGGAGATGTTTAAGGAGAGAAGGTTTCATAAAGCACTTTGAAATCACCCAAAGGTGCCTACCTAAATGTTTCAAGATCTATTCAATTTACAGAACTGGCTAGCAAAGACATATTCTCCCATCACAGGTCTCAACCCTTTTTTTTCCCCCAGAGATACAGAGAACATGACATTCACTTGCACAAAACACTATTATGAATGAATCCAGATTCTTTTTTTCTCGAGTTGGAGTCTCACTCCGTCACCCAGGTTGAATTGCAGTGGCACACTCACAGCTACCCCAGCACTGACCTGCTGGGCTCCAGCGATCCTTCCACCTCAGCCTTTCAAGTAGTTGGAACTACAAGTGCATGCTACCACGCCTGGCTAATTTTTTTATTTATTGTAGAGACGAGGTCTTATCATGTTGCCCAGGCTGATCTTGAACCCCTGGACTAAGACAATCATCTCGCCTCGGCCTCCCAAAGTGCTGGGATTACATGGCTGAGTCACCGCACCCAGCCATGAATTCAGATTCTAATGAACTGCCATCAAAGGTGTTCATGGATTTGACACCAGCCCAGGCAACTTGGTGAGACCTCGTCTCTACAATAAATCAAAAAGTTGCCGGGCATGGTAGCTCACACCTGTAGTTCTGACTACTTGGAAGGCCGAGGCAGAAGGATCGACCAAGTCCAGCAGGTCGACACTGGGGTGGCCGTGAATGTGCCACTGCACTCCAGCCTGGGTGACAGAGTGAGACTCCAACTCAAAAAAAAAAAAAATGTTTAGGGAAATACACTTTACTTTCCACTGTGATTAAAGTAAGATCAACCAGACTGCAAGTTATAGAAAATGCCCACCATGACAGCTGCAGCTCCATCCCTTCAAGTCAGAATGCAAGTGAAAGTAACATTTTAAGGGTTGAACTGAACCCAGCCTAGTTTACCTATAGGTATTTTAAAATAAGTCATTTGCAAACTTCTGTACGTTGTTATCATTAGCTGTTAATAACCCACAGCCGAGTGTAACACAGCACTGTGCCGTGACACCATAGTTGGAAGGCACAGGCCTCCTTCAGGTCTCAGTGAAACTTAAACTAGTTGTCAAGTTACAATCGAATCTACTGGGTGAGCCAAATTCAATGGCCTTAGGAGCTGTTTATCAACAACCTTCAAAGACTGGGCACAAGTAACAGCAGGCAGAAGAGGCAAGTTTGGCTCTGGTCAAGGGAGTTACTGAGTTGCCTTTGTGCCATGCCATGACTTGAAAAGTAAACAAGGAAAAAAGTAAACAAGTCTGTCTCTCAATTACCCCACTAACACCACCATGGTACCATGCTTTCATCCTGTCTTTATTACTCATCTGTGTTATAAAAGAAAAGTAAAAGCAATACCTTTAGAAAATCACAGTTAAAATGTATCTGCTATCTAGGTTTTCTGTGAGGCTCCTACTTACTTGACACCATGAAGCTGCAAAGGGCCTGGGTAAAGATACAAATAAAAGGGAATTTCCATGGGAAAGGCATGACAACTAAGAGCATCATGACAGTGGCAAGTCTCATTCACCCTAAGTATATCACAAGATGTTAGGGCTCACCTATGAGATTTTTTAGCTCCAGGTAGCTTTACAGGGAAGCATGAGGACACAAAAGGGCAAGGCAAGAATACTAAAAAAAACTGAGCACAAGGTGCTGAAGGTTGCAAAGCAAAAGGTTAGTCAAAATGAACTTTTGTTCACGTCTCCATTTTCAAGGGACTCCAACAACCTGAGTTTTGTTAAAAGGAATACTACTAGGATGAACAAGGACCTAGAAACTATTCTATGTGAGGAAAAGTTAAACAACTTATGAACAAGAAAGATGTTCTTAATATCAAATGAACTCTCTCGTGGAAAACAGATAAAGCTAATTCTATGGAACTCTATAGGACAATGCTAAGAAAAAGGAATGTGTATTCAGAGCATTAGAATATGATTAAGCATAAGAAAAAATTCCTTGCAGAGATGACCAGGATGGTGTGAAAAGTCCTTGGAATAGGGAACTCCCTCTTAATGGATGTGTATATACAATGGCCTCCATCAGGGAGGCTAGAGAGGAAGTTTCTCATTGGGGGTGGCCTGAACTAGAAGTCTGGTGCACCTTCTAATTCTAGGAGTCTGACTTGTTTGTTATGCATAAATTCAAACGTGAGCAAGTGCTAGAGAAAAAAGGTTTCCCCTAGATCCTCCAATTCTTTTCCCTAGTACAGAGAACTGGTTCTGGGATAGACAGAAAGTTATATCTCCAAAGTTCTTTCCAACTTCAAAATATAATAAATTTAGGTAGATTATTCTTGCACATTTATTCTTTCGCATTTACAACAAAAATAAACGAGAATCATTTATTCTCTCCATTCAGAAGATGCCCATAAACCATTCCCATGTTAAATGCCCCTGACGAGTTAAAAAAATTTTTAATTTTTTCACCTAATTTTCTTATGTTTCCAAATATTGTCTTCTCTTCTTCAGTTGATAAGGGTGATGGACCACAATCTGAGTGTGCTTCACTGTAGAAAGAGACTTTCTAATACTTGAAACCTATGGTTAAATCACCAGTCTTTTTTATTTAGACTGAATAATCTCTCAGTTCCTGTCATAATTTAAAGTCCTTTAGTCACCTTGGAGATTTTTTTCTTAAACATACTCCAAAATTTAACACAGCCATTTCCAGAAAGGCATGTGGAATGAGACAGAGTACTCAGGGATAATTCTGACCAGAGGTGAAGGCAACACAGATTTCCCCTGGTTGCTGAACGCAAACTGACAGAAGTTGAAAATGAGATTTTATGTAGGAAAGTTTCCCTAGTCTTCAACTCCTTTAAATATTTCTGAACTAGGGAGAAAACATCAGTCTTGGCCCATCTAAGAGACTGGAAATATTGCTACAGAATAACAAAACAGAGCTTAGAAAGCCTCAGCTGGCCTACTTCAATCAGAAGCCATGGGACTAAGTCTGAGCTAGTGTAGGTTCAGCAGTCATCTGTAAGGATAGACTGACAGCAGGTACCTCGCTATATTGTCTCCCAGTTGGTGTGGATTCCAGACCTAAGCTTTTCTAAAAACACTCACCATGCAGACATGCCATCAGGAGAAGTGACTCATGAGCAGCCTGTATATATGTGCTAGACCTGAAGATTTTTTTACTGGAATATACACAGTAGTCATCTCCTATCTGGGTGTCCAGTATGTTTTACATCTCTATTCTAATTTCAAATCTTATAAATTTTTATTCATTTGGATTTTCACATTGTGAGGTCTAATGTGGGCCTCCCAGATGCTTACAACACAGTTCTCCCGCAACTGAGTATCATTACCAGTCTTCCTGAGAAACAATCAGTCACCTTTCAGAAAAATCAACCTACATACCTTTTGACTGATACCAATCCACTGAAAACCAACTACTCCCCGTGGGAAAACCACTCTTGCCAGTTATACTTCCACATAGTGGCTATTGAGCAAATACCATATAATCCCACTTAATAGAGTATTTCAAAAATTCACGTGAAAACATACTTCTACAAGGACTGGTATTTAAAAATCAAGAAACTCAGATGTTTGTGAGCTGATAATGATTTAAGATTTACAAAAATTCAAAATAAAAGAGCCCTATAATTTAGAACTTTAAATTCACCTTATCATTTATGTTATTTCTTTAACAATCATGTATCAAATGCCTAGTCTATAGTAGGCCCTGTGCTAGCCCTAAATACAAAGATAAACGGAACTCCTCTCCCCAGGGCTTCCCACTTCTTAAGAAAGACAGGTAGACAAGTAAACAAATCATCACAGTCACATGCTCTTATAAAAGTGTCTTGAAAAGGAAGAGGCTCAGTTCCTTTACTCCAAGTGAAGGTGTCAGGAGATGCAGATACCAGAGAAGATGGCATCAGAGCTGACAGGACTATTGTTATCCCAATAACTAGGCCCACACAGAGAAAGTATGTGTATACTTTAATAACATTAAATATACATGAACCAACAATGCCAAATGTACCATTTTTTAAATGAATGTCCTTTGTAAAAAGCAAACAAAAAATAACAAACTTGAAATCTTTACTCGGGTTCTGACATTTTAAAAGAATGTAGGTCAGACTCTGTGGCTCAGGCTGTAATCCCAGCACTTTGGAAGGTCGAGGCAAGTGGATTGCCTGAAGTCACGAGTTCGAGACCAGCCCAGGCAACTTGGCAAGACCTCATCTCTACAATAAATCAAAAATAAGCCGGACATGGCTGCACACACCTGTAGTTCCGGCTACTTGGAAGGCTGAGACGGAAGTATCACCAGAGCCCAGCAAGTCAACGCTGGGGTGGCCATGAGCATGCCACTGTACTCCAGTCTAGGTGACAGAGTGAGACTCCAACTCAAAAAAAAAGACAGAGAGAGAATGTATTGTACTTTTAATTTAATTTGATTTAAAAAAGCATAGTTTCCAAGATGTTTAAAAACAAATATCAACGAATGGCTCAAAGCCTACTTATAAGAACACTAGGAGTCAGCAGACTTAGTGCCACCATTTTTTTAAACTTCTCATAGTCCATGTATCTTTTCACTGAATATCATCCAATAACATTTTGGGGGCCAGAGAAGGGCAAGAGATCATGCTGGAGAAGGCTGCATTTCTGGATTACAAAAGCATTATCAAAAATGATAAACTGCATATAAACAAAGAAAGTGGTTATTTTCCATTTTGTTTTATTTTTCCATGAAATTTGACAGGCCATTTTCTCTCCAAGTCCAATTCTGGTCAATAACTAAAATACACAAATCACCCAATAATCAATCACTGAATAATTAACAAATCTTTTCTCACCTGTCAAAAAATAGATCAGCCTAAAGAGAAATACAACAAAAAACTGAAAGGTTTTAAGTTCAAGCTAATAAGCTAAATTGAAAAGAATTTAGCCTTTTAAATTCAGCAGGCATAAAGTCAGTTCAAATGACCAAATAAAACTGCTCTCAATCTAATTGTGTTGCCTTATTAATGCCTCCTTCTCATATTCTTATTAATGTCTTCTTCTCATTCCCTGATTGGGCTAGAGAAAGAAGCATTCCAATTTACCAGTCACCATATAGAATCATTTACAAACAATCAGACTTAATATAATACTCAAAATAAACACATTACTTGCCTCCATTTATTGCTACAGGAAGCACAAGAAAATTTGCGATGCCCAAATCATTCAACAAGAATTTACCCAATACATAATAAGCAAGGCATTGGGCTAGGGATCATCAATGGTCCAAAGACCATATTTTCCAAACTAAAACTAAATAAGCATATTAATAAATAATTTTATGCAACTTCCAAGTACGAGGGGAACCCCAAAAAAACCGAAATTATCTTTTGGAAGGTGGGCCCTTTGTAGTACAGGCTTCCCCCACGAGGTAAGTGTTCTAGGAACCTATTAGCATTAGTGTATCAGCTAGCATTGTTGTGAGAGGCTGCCTTCGGCATCAGTGAATTTTTCTGAGGGATTCTCTGGATGCATTAGCTCATTTTGTGATGGACAATTTACACAAACAACCTGCCCACACTGTGCTGAGTGTCCAGCAGTTTCTGATCAAAAACAGCATGACCCCCATACCTCAATCTCCCTATTTACTTGATCTTACTGCAAGCGACTTTTCTCACCTGTCAAAAAATAGATCAGCCTAAAGAGAAATACAACAAAAAACTGAAAGGTTTTAAGTTCAAGCTAATAAGCTAAATTGAAAAGAATTTAGCCTTTTAAATTCAGCAGGCATAAAGTACATAAATACAATCCTCAAAGAAAAACATTCTGCCAATGGAAGATGTGAAACAAAAAACGACAGAAGCACTAAAAGGCATCCAAATGAACGAGTTCAAAAACTGTTTTGAGCAGTGAAAAAAGCTTCTTCATAGACGTATGGAGAGTACTTTGAAGGTGACAAGACAAGTTTAAACATGCAAAAATAAATACACAATTTTTTATAAATAAATTCCAGGTTTTTTTGGCCCCCCCTCATACACGCAGCAATCTGAGAGGAATGAGTTAGACACTGAAATACTAGAATTTTCAAAATAGTCTAATGTTACATAGAAACAACTAAACATTGTAAATAAGAACGAGTAACTCTTCCCAACAAAAGGAAAACTAGGACAATAAAGTCACAGTAGAAAACCTCTCTTTAAGAATCTTAGAGATGTCGAAAAATAATTTAATTTAGTTCTATATAAATAAAACTCTCTCTCTTTGAACTGAAACTGACAAACACTGCAATGCAGTATGCCATAATCTGAAAGCAGTTTTTATAAATCCCTCATATCTAGTTGCTATACTCATTTGCAGATACACACAAAATTTCCAGATGCAAGAGATTGAAGTTCACAGAAAGTCAAACAGACCATCTTTTAAAATAGAGTCAGAGTATATTTTGCTGTGAAGCAAAAGCATGGATTAGGGAAATAAAAAGAAGAAAAATGCACTTATATTCCTCTCTGTGATGTTCTCAAAAAGAATCCACCTTAATTCCAAAAGCATGGCATTTTAATAATTTACTGCCACTTCCTCATTCAGGGTTTTTATTTTTTAATATCTAAAGCTTCCAGTATCTAGTGCACATTTGGTAAAAAGGATTTAAGATCCCAGCAATTGATCTAGGTCCTCATGCTGATAGTCCATCTGATTTAAGCCATTATTTGGATCACCTAACCATGGAGAAATATAAAATTGCTACTTGACTTTTCATATGAAATATAATTGATGGCTTCACATAGAAAATGGAAGTATTGTAAAACAAAATGAATTTAAAATGCTGAATATGTCAAGAGTACAAAGGATTTAATTTCCAACCAAAATCCTGTTTTGGTGCCTACATCATTCCCAACTGATGACTATATTAAAAATAGGGATGAAACATCTAAGAAGCATCAGCTGATATTTTCACCTGAGCTTTCTCTAGAAATTAACAAAATCCTCAAATCAGAGCAACACTGTGGATCACTATCTGTAGTTCAGATAAAGAGGCTTAGGATAGCACCCTTCAAAATAAAAATAAATAAAACTCCTTTGCAGGAGAGTATGCTATTTCAATTATTCTGTATATATTTACCTGAATAGAAAACAACGTTTAACAGTTCTTCTTTAGTGAACTTTATGCCAACGTAAAACCAGATTATAACATTTATCACCAGAATTTTACATGTCTGCTAAATACAGAAATATAAAAGCTTCTTCTCCAAATCAAATTATTTTATATATCTAGTAATTTAGTTTTTTAAAAAGGGAAACAAAATGTGATGACATCTTAAATATATCACAAGAAGTGACAATTTTCAAAATTATTTTCAAGCAAAAGGAACTTATTTGCTAAATAAAAGAATCTGCTTACACTTACCTGCATTCTATTCCTACCTGTGACCATTTCATCTATTCTATCTCTATTTAACTATAAAAATAAATGTCACTATAAGCTATTATTTTAGACTCAAGGCACTCATGGCTTTCAGTATTAATGGTTCTGACTATTCTCAGGTGATCTGAAAATACATAACACACTGTCATTTGCAATTCTGTGTCAGCAGTGACTGGATCGTTACCAGGCAAGCAGACCAAGTGAAACAACTTACCTTCCCATATCCCATTTGATAATCCTCTGATCCTCACAACTGAATGGTGGATGCAATTACTGCCCGTTCATGTATAGGGAAAGTAACCTCTGAAGTTATAATATACGAAAGTGGAATTACAGAAAGTTGGAATTCAAGATCTCACCATATCTCTCTTGAATATGAAAAGACTGCCACACCAGAAAGTTGCCGAGAAAATTGACAAATGATTTTTTAGTAATTATCAAAATTCTGTATCATTTAGCTTCACCATTCTTCATAATTCTAGAAGTATATATTTTCACACAACTTTCAAAATGGTCATTTAACCAGATTTGCTTAAAGGAGAGTACCTCTGGAAAAATGCTATTTCCAATGAGGCCACTCTAAATGGATTCTTTATTTGGTTTTATAATTAGTTTCAACTTTACACATGGCTGACACAAAAAAAGATAAGGAAAAGCATACGAGGCCAATTATAAACGTTATAAATGCATGTCATATCAAGGTCATATTTCATATCTCTCAAATTACCAATAAAAACAAGTAATGAAACAAATTTTAAAATGCCAATTTTTTAACAAACAAATCTTAAAGTAAACCCCATTAACCAGATTGTTAGATGTTAATTTTTCATATTTTAAATGGATACCTTAAATATATTGTCCTTTTAAAGGGTTCTGTCCCACACTGTTCAAAAAGACTATTATTTTTTTAATTGTTGATTCCTACTGACAGCATTTTAGATTCACTGGAATTCCCCTGGATCCCAGTCTCAATTGTTGCCTTAAGTCTTAAATTTACAGAATGTTTTTACAACAATGCACCTGTGTTATGTTTACTTCATAACAGTCCTGAAAGGAAATATTAATGAATAGATTGACCTAACTTGTAATTAACAGCATGAATTTGCATACTATTCACTAAGTCCAGAAAAGAATTTGTTCTCTTAAGTATATTAACCATGTTTGTTTGTTGTACATGTTGTTTACAGTTTTAATTAGATTAGTGGATCCCTTTCTTTACATCCGGTTCTGATGTTAAACTTTAGCCACCAAACACTGGTGTTTAATCACAATAAATGTAATGATACTGATTTAACTGAGGTTTCAGTATACTCAAATGGAAAACCAGATACATGGAAAAAGTCAACGGATGGTAGCAAAAAAGTCAGTAAAATAAATTCACAATGAGCTCTTTTTGGTACACCACAAAGGAATGGCATTATTTACTACTCCATTTCAAGACTCAAACTGACAGTTATTACCAATGCAGTATATTTTTGTTTTCTTTTTAAGTCATATTACCAATCTCACTCAGCTAGAAATACTGGTTTGAATTGTTATTTACCTAATTTTCACTTAACTAGCACCTTCTTGTTTATATGGTCTTAGATATCTTTTCAGAATTTTCTTATATGTACTTTGTTTACACAGAGTATTTAAGCTGGTAATACACATGGAAAAACAGCTCATTCCCTATAGACAAAAGCAACCTCACACAAAGCACAATAATGCTTTTTAGAGACTCTGCAAAACTCTTCCAGAAAATTTGCCCCTCAACAGACTGTTGTGGTATCTAAAATTTCTACCATTAAGATCAGTTTGTGTTAAGGTAAAAGTCCCATCACAAAATACTTGGAGATGGGAGGAGAGGGTAGTTCAAGAAATGTAACAAAGCCACACACACTCATTATCACAGTTTAATTTTCTCCAAATATGTTTAACTAACACTTAGCAAAGTTCTACAATCAGTAGGGAATGTTAGGGTGAGGAAAAAATTCCCCAGGCAGGAAACAGGCAAAGAGAAATTAAGAAAAGCCTTCATTTGGAACAAGGTCTGTAGAGCACCACTACAGAGAGAAATATCAGACAGGGGGGAGATGATCATCAGAGAGAAAGCTGAGCTAGTTATTCTTCTATTTACTGGCATCAGTCTTTTACCTTGTAGCTATGTAATGTTTCTTTAAAAATATAATATAAAGCAATAAAATCAAATTATTCTGATTTCTAACAAATGACATTACTAAGATGTCTCTATACTTCCAATTGTTTTAGTCCAAAAACAGTCCAAATGAAATAGTACCTGTTTTGCTAGATGAAATAATTTTTTTAGGTACTCTACATGAATGCTTTTCATCTCCACTACCATTATCCTCTTTCATTTTGAAGCTTTAGAAAACTAAGCAGTATTTCTGAATACACGCTACAAATTCTATAAACCTCAAAAATGACACAGTTAAGACTTAAACTCAACCTACTTCTTTGAAGTTGCATTCTGAAATCTCAATTAAGAAAGCAGTCACATCATCCTATTATTACAAACAAAACCACAAGTATGGCTTTATTTGTATATAGCAATTTGTTATACAACAAAAGCCAGGTCACACTAATGAAGTTAACTATAAACAAGTGTAATGGCATGCCATGATAATAATGATCTGAATATTTATTTCCACATATATGTACATATATTGTAAATACTACTATACATACTTTATAGAAAGAGAATCTTAAGGAGCACAAATACTTCCTCAAAGGTAATCCCTTTTCTGCATCAAAGAATGAGTTAAAAAAAGGCTACTGAAGCCAGGCTTGGTGGCTCAGCCTGTAATCCTGCGCCTTTGGGAGGCTGAGGTGAGTGGATTGCCTGAGCCCACGAGTTCAAGACCCGCCTGGGCAGGTGAGACCTCATCTCTACAATAAATCAAAAAAATTAGCCGGGCGTGGTAGTGTGCACCTGTAGTTCCAGCTACTTGGAAGGCTGAGGTGGAATGATCGCCAGAGCCCAGCAGATCGAGGCTGTGGTGGCCAGGACGGCCACTGCACTCCAGTCTGGGCAACAGTGAGACTCCAACTCAAAAAAAAAAAGAAAGGCTACTGAGACGAAGTTCTAACAAAATTTCGAGTCAAGTCATGGTTTCATAAGCTCTGTATTATCTAATTTTTGCAAATATGACATCATTTGATAATGTTTCCCATTTAATATACATATACTTTCCACTCATTGAGCAGAAGTTTACATATTCAAGGAGAAGTGTTATTTCACAGAAGCCTGATAATCAAAATAGATTATCATCTGAAGTAACTAACCATCAAAATGTTATGTCAAAAATGTTGAATCCAACCTTGGAAAACCAACAATATGAAGTCTACAAAAAAAAGTATAAGAAAAACAGCAGTAGTGTACCCACCTTAAAGAGGATTCATCAATAAAACTTTTTTCTATAAACCAATTTTCACGTTTTACATTTCACATATGGATCCCACCCAAACAAATGCAAAAGTAACATTTCCTATTTTGAATCTATTACCCACAGTTCTGTAAAACAAATTTCTGAAATGATGAGTGGATGTGTGTACTTACAATGAAAAATCACTTACCATACCATAGCACTAGGGAAAAAAAAAAAAGCAAGGCAAAGTAGCCATAGAATAAACAGGCTCTTCCATATTAACTGGAAAAGACACAAGCCAGAATGTATGAACAATTATTTTTACATTGTTCACCTAAGGACAACTTTACATTTACATTAAGAATCCACGTTTTGTGATTTAAAACAGGGAATGCAACCTTATGTGCCCACATGAGCATTTATTTAACTGCCAATATATTTACCGGTATCATCTGAATTGTAAAATTGTACATTGTTTTGAAAATGGGTGATCTTAACCCACAGATTGGAGCTACATCTAAACTTCACACGTTAGGGAGATAGTTATTCTCTGATATTTCAGCAAAAGGTCCTAATTCTTGAAAATGTCAACACAAGCCTCTAATGCAAAACATTGCTCTTTTGAATAAATTTGAATTGATTGTTTATAGGAGAATCCATGCCTGCAGATAAAATAGTTGTGCATCTCTGTGTAGTTCTATTACAAATCATTTTTGCAGAGCTATTTTCTCGTTATTGTTATGGGTCTGTGAATCCTGCACTGAAACTGAAGCAGGAATGAATCCAATACAACCAAAACAAAAGGTATATTGTTCCGTCTCGAAAAAGAGAATACAATTTCCCTCATCACTACTACTCACACAAAAAAATTACTTTTAAAACTCAGCAAACCAGAAAAGAGAAAGGATCATTTCTGAAATCCCAGAGGGACTTGTGTATCATGGTCCTTAGGCTTCTGGGTTACTTCACCTAAGTGCTTATAGTCACGATGCAAGTGACTTTACTGCCTTGCACTCTAGTTATATGCTCTGGCCACATTAGACACCATCTCTGTTCTACAGACACAGACAGATACACAGATACACACACACACACACACACACACAACAGAGGGCCGCTCTGCGCGTGGCCGATGCCCCTCCCTGCTTTGTTACACACACACACACACACACACACACACACACACACACACACACACACACACACACACACACACAACAGAGGGCCGCTGTGCGCGTGGCCGATGCCCCTCCCTGCTTTGTTAGGTGTCCTGACCCCAGGAATAAGAGATACTACTTAATCCAGGCGGATCTGCCGCGCGGTCTCATCCCTTCAGGATTCTCAGGATGGTTCCTCCCCCACTCCACCTCTAAGGTGGATACGAGGAGGAAGGTGGATAATCCCATTCGACAGACAGGACGATCACTGCCTGTCCCCTTCCTCAACTCATGCATCTCAGTTCCTCTTTGCCAGCAACCCTAGATCCATCACAGTCCCGGGGTGGGCGAAAAGAGGTATTAATAGAAATTAAATAGTCCGTTACAAAAAGGGTGCCGGGGACATGGAGAAGGCGGGCGGAGTGAGGCTGCCACTTGGGAGGTGTGCACGAATGGGGAACCCTTCAAGAGCAATGACAGGTCGGCGAGGGACAGCCGGCAGTGGCGAGGAAAGCTGAAGAACTGCTCTTCCTGTCTTTCTTGGGGCGTGCGGGGGGCGGGGGGAATCCCGAGGCGGCGACGGGAGTTCTCGGGTAGCTCCCCGCCTCGCGTGACCCCCACAGCCACCCTCCAGCCAGCGGCCGCCCCCGCCCCGCGCAGAAGGAAGCGCCGGGTTCCCCCCGCGCTCTCCCACTCTCTCGCGAGTCCAGTGCAGGCCCTTCCAGGGAGGGAGGAGAGAAGGGAGAGGGGAGGAGAGAAGGGAGAGGGGAGGAGAGAAGGGAGAGGAGAGGGGAGAAGGGAGGGGGGAGGAGAGGGGAGGGGAGGAGGGGAGAAGGAGAGGGGAGGGGGGAGGGGGGAAGGGGGGGAAAGGGGGGAAGGGGGGAAGGGGGAAGGGGGGGGAAGGGGGGGAGGGGGGGAAGGGAATTGCTGCAATGGAGCGCCCGGAGCACCCTACCCGGGCGAGGCAGTCGGTGGAAAACCACGGCCACATAAAAATGCCATATTAATTTTTTAAAAGCCATCAATCACCGCTCCCTCTGCAAAAGAAAACCATAAACCCGGTCCCATGCAAGCCTGCGAACAGCCACCCACTTCCTATTTCTGTCACAGCAGCTACACCCTGCCAACCACCCCCCCCCCGGCGCCCCCTCCCGCCAGTGCCACCCCCGCGGCCGCCGCCGCCTCCCTGCGGCTCAGCCATTTGCCAACTGACGCCCCCGTCAATAAAAATGCCCTGAGTGGGGCTAGGTGGGACGCGTGGGGGCAGGGCCCCGCGGGAGAAGGGGGTTCGCGGGTTGCACAATATCCTAGAAGGTCCGTGGCTGGAGCCGGGAGAGGAGAGCTCAGGGCGGGGGGAGGGGAGTCGTGGCGAGCCGCCCAGGCGCCTGCGGCACTCGGCGCACCCGGGCGACCGCTGCGCTCCGCTTACCTTTCACCACCCTGTCGGTCGTCGACAACTTGGGATCAATTGCCTTGGGCTCGGACATCTCCAGCCGCCGGGGGACAGCGACGCGCTGCTCGTCCGTCCGACTGCACACCCCGACCGGACCGGCGGGCCAGACACTCAACGCTGCCGCCGCCGCGCTGCAAGCCGCCTGGCTGGAGGTCTGGGCTCTGGGCTCTGAGCTCTGAGCTGGCTTTAAAGTTACTGCCGTCTCCGCGCGTCCCACCTCCGCCCGCCGCCGCCGCCTTCACTCCTCCTCCGTCGCAGCCGCCGCCGCCGCCGCCAACCCCGCCGACTCTCTCCGGGCTGCGCGTGTGTGCTGGTTATTTATTTATTTTCTGAGCACGCCTCCCGGTTCTTCTTTTATTCTTGGGGGATGGGGAGGAAAAGCGCACACACGAGCACCCACCGCGGCCCGGACACCAGGTGCCGCGGAATGGAGCCCACGCGCGCACACCGCCGGGATTAAGACCGATCACATGGGGAGGGCCGGGGGCGAAGGAGGAGAGGCAGGGCCGCCGATGTCAGTGCCACCGCCGCACCTCGGCGTCCCAGGCGGCAGAGAGGCGGCCGCTGTGGCTTCTGCTGCCGCCGCTGCCGCTGCCTTCCAGCACACAGCGCCGCCGCGGCCGCCGGAGACGTCCCGCCGCCGCGCTCGCCCGCGCTAGCCAATGTCTCCCAGCGCCGCTCCTTCGCTCACACAGGCACAGCCGCGGAGCTCGGCAAACACAGTCCCGGGCACAACCTACCCCCCTCCGCCGCCTCCGCCGTTGCCGCCTCCGCCTTGGCCGCCTCAGTCGCCGCCGCCACCGCGCCCGCCTCTGCCTCCGCCTCCTCCCCTTCCTCCTCGCAGCCCCCGCCTCACGAGCTCCAGCAGCCTCCTCTTCCCGGCGGAGCCCGCCCCTGGCCTCGCGCCCCGGCGTCGGAGTCCCGCGCGCTCATTGGCTGCCGTGTGCGTCACTCAGTGCCGAGCGGCGGCCTCCCCGCTCGTCCCGCCTCCCGCTCCTCCTCACCGTCCCCGCCCCTCGCGGTGTTTTCTCCACGCGAGCAGGCCTGCCGCTTCCACCGCCTAGTCCCTGCTCAGGTGTCACTGTTGCTGGGAGGACGGGATTAGGGATGGAAAATGGGCAGAGGGTCGCGGCCGGGAGGAAAAGGGTTCTACCCTGCCGCCCCATTTGTCCTGCGAACCCAGACCCCGCACACACCCCCGCGCCTCTTTGGCGACTGTGCCCTGTCGGCTAGGTTAACCGCAGAGTGAGTAGTCAAGTGCAGAGGGTGTCTGTCTCCGGGTGTGTGCGTGGCCCGCGAGAGAGTAAGAAGAGAAAACGCAGGGAGAGAAGGGAAAGGGTGGGGGTAGAGGCGGCCGAGAGTGGGCGGAGGAAGGAAGAGCGCTGGGAGCTCGGCGTCCGCGGCGCAGCTGCTGTCGCCTCCGCAGCTGTCCAGGGAGGATCGCCAACGCGACCACGAGTAAACAACTTACCTTGGGGAGACGGGCTCCGACCACGACGGTGTTTACAGTGTTTTTTGCTAGTGAGTCTTTTGTGTTGGCGGTGTGATGCCTATTACTGTTTTCCACCCTTGGGTGCGCACCTTCAGTGAAGGGGGCCGCTGCCAAGCGTCTGGGGCTGGGGACGTGTTGGATTGTGAGGGGCGCTGTGGCACGCGGGACAATGGGGACGGGAACCCCGGAGACCCCGGGTAACTCCAAGTCACCTACGGGACTTCAAGGAGAAATAAGGACACGGGAAAAGCACGGGAGAGCGTCGCCTTTTCCGTGTTCACACGCACGCAACCAGTGGTCTGGACAGGTGACCCCCCCCCAGTTTTCCTTCCCTGCTCTTAGCAATTACTCTATACATACGTGGTGCTCCCGGTGTCTGCCGGACCTTGGAGCCCAAAGCGGATCCCCACAGTGAGCCCTCCTGTTGGAAGGAAAGTAATGAACGCCAGGCGCGGGAGGGCAGAGAGTGGCAGTGGCCCAAATGCTCCTTCCTGACCTGCCTGCCACGACGCAGAATCAGAGAAGCTGGTCTCCCTCTACGAGAAGGTCACCTCCACACAGTCCCTCTCCCAGACCTATCTCAACACCCAAACCCAAGGACTAGCAAGGAAGTTGGAGCTTGCGGGCCGGGGGGGGGCGGTTATTAAGAGAGCCGAATAAATTTCTCAACCTCCGTCCTTCCTGTTTTTTTCCAAATTCCTTCATTATCAGGTTTTTCCTATTTCCTGAATTGATCCATGGGCTCAATAATAAGCCTAATTTAAAAAAAAAGTTTAGGGAGCTAGGAGATAGAGGCAGGATAAGTGTTTTGGGGACAGGGATTAAATTAACGCCCAAATACGAAATGTACGTTTTAGTAACAGATTAATTGTATTGGATCATGACTTGAGTGTTGTGGCCTGCAAGGAATAGGAACACTTGACAGAAGGCCTCATAGCAAAAGGAGCAAATGTAAGGTCTGTCCCTCAGGCACAAGCCCCAAGATTCTGCTGCCGAATTTACAAACCCAAGATAGTGTATAGTAATTAGACAGATCATTCAGTAAATATACACTGTGCTCCCTGTATTTACATGCCAGCAACAGTAGTGAGTAACTTGGGGGGGTGTATTTGAAAATTGTCCTTGCCCTCAGTAAAGTCTAGAGTGCAGTAGAAGTTTCAGAGAACATAAAATTATAAGCTCTGAGAGGTCTCAGTAATCTCAGAAAGAGATTGTTGAAAACAGACACCTGCACACAGGCAGAGCTAGTTGCTGAGGCAGATTTGGGAAGCTGGTCCTCAGCCACATGGCACATAGCGAGGAAGGGATGCCAAGATCTGTGGGTGAAGATGGCCTGCTTCAGGAAAGACCAGGAAACCATGTCCAGGGATGCTCATTTCCAAAGTCAAGACATTATCTCCCACATGTTGCAAATAGATGAAGTTCCCACTGTTATTTGCACTAACTTTTCACCAGGTATAGGATAAATATCTTTGAACCAACATCAGAAGACTTAAAATGTCAGCACCATAGAAAAATTTTATGATACAGATAGAAAATAAAGGCACACCTTTCTGACACACCCTTTAGTCCGCTACAAAACCAGGACACCTCCTAGCTGAGGTATGTATGGGAAAAAAGAAGTTATGAATCATAATCACTTTACAACATATCTCATTATCAACAGAACCTTTTAATGCCTGTGTATGATTCCATAACTGTTGCAACACAGTCACTTCTTAAATAAAACTGAACTCCACTCTAAGGAACACTAGATAGCAGCATATTAACTAGGGATTAGTTGTGTTCTAACACCTGGCCTGCTGAAGTAGATAGCCAAATCATCCTTTTAGTTCACAGATTCTTTCAGATATCCTATCTGCTACTCTCATTCTTTTTTTATCCTGATAGGCTGCTCAAGCAATTTTTGATTATATTACCACTTGCATAAGATTACCTTATACTTGGAATTTACATTTTCAAGGAGTTACTTCCTGGATTCCATTGACTTTGACAGTATCCTCTGCTAATCAAGAAAATGTATAAGGAAAAAAGAAAGATTTGCAAAAGACAACTTTTTGTCTACCAACAAGTTCCTTTCTTATTAATTATTGCTGGAAAGTATCTGCCCAGCAAGGAATTCAATTTCCCAGCCTGACCCTGCTTTCATCTAAGTAGATCCACGTGACCAGTTCTAGCCAATGGACTGTGGGCTGAGGTGTTTGGTCACTCACTGGTCAAAGTAGTTAGGCCACACACATGTATTTTCCAGTTTGTAGGCTCCCATTCCTTAGCTAAATGCAGGGGATCCTAAGGCCTAGGAACAGAGTACTAGGAAGAAAGAGATGAGTCCCTTAGTTATCACATAGAGGAATGCTGCCACCTGCTAAGAAAATCTGCATTAGGCTTTACCCAAACATTTATTGTGTTATTCCATTGAAATGTGGTGAAATGTTTGCTAGAGTAGCTAGTATAACCAAATGAATATACAAAACTAACTCATTAGATTTGCCCAAAAAGTAAAATCCTAGGAAAATCCAAAACTATTGTTTAAATGTTATATAACTGCTTCTAAAAATATTCTAATTTATTTTAATACATGAGCATCAACTCTTAACTAACTATAAATGAATTATTCATTTACCAGTGTGTTTTAAACAGCTGTTCTGTGCAAGGCACTGTGCTAGATGATGCATAAAATGTATGGCGTAAAGAAGGATTCAGAGATTTAATTCCTTCATTCAAGGATCTCAAAGTCTTGTTATATGAGAACTGTGTACATATTATCTTTGCAAACACTTAAGTGTACGTGCTACTTCCTCTTCCTATTGGTGAACACAAACTAATTTACTATTCGCTTCATAAAAGCTAATTATGGTGATAAATATGTGGGGTGATAAGAAAATGTGGATTTGGAGTCATCTGTGTATTTAAGTGCTCCAAGAGCGTACTTCCCTTGGTCCAAATCATTGTAAATGAAAGCCATTTTAGATTGCTATTAAATGCTCTGCTAGATCAGAAGCTTTTTTTTTTAAGAAAATAAATAAAAGATATTGTACTTTATATCCTGTTTTGAAAATAGTCTGCTTTTGAAATTTTGGACTTTCCTTTGGTTCTTGGATGAATTTATTATCACTTGGACATTACCAGTTGAATAACTTCTGATTATGACCCTTCTGAGGCGCGCACTTTGTTCTGAGTAGTTGATGGTAGACAGCATTATGTTTGACCTATTCTCACTGGAGTTGATTGAACAACCTGCAAAGTAGCCAGCCAATCCTGGTAGGGCCATGAAAGTGTACAAGAGTTTGGTTTATCATCTTAAAGCTAATTCCTGTGACATTCCCTTCCAATAGTGTCTAGTTCTACCCTGTTCCCATAGTGATTCTTTGAAATAAATTATTCTGGATGGATTTCATTTCAGGTCCGAACAAAAAGGGATATTTTTTGGTTTTGAAATTTTGTTGAGGCTTTTTTTCCCCCCCGAAGGCAGTTTTACGCATTTAGAAAAATTATTTCTCAAAGAACATGAAATATTTTTACATGAAATATGTTCAGGGATAAATTTAATTTTTCCATCATAGATTAAACTATAACTTATGTAATTATATGCTAAGTATAATATGTAGAGAGATATTTTACATAAAGTTTGGCAAGATTATCTGTAATTGCTATTCATTTGTGTTTAATTTTTAAATATTCATACTTATGTATATTTGTATCTTGGTTTCATATCCCAGTTCTGGTCACACAGAATAGGTTCTCTTTGTTGAATGAATTTTTAACATGTGTTGGTATTCACAATGTAAGGTACTAAGCTAAGTACCATGGTTCCTGCTCTTAGGGAAATTTCAATATGACCAAAAAGATTTTTTAAATACATACTTGTACATACACACGCTTACTGGAGAGAAATATTATTTGTCCTTTCCCTTAGATATTTGAATTCTAATTTCATTACTGATTTTGAAATTATGAATAGACTTACAGTGCCAAGTCATAAATTTTACATTTAAAATAGCTATGTGTGTGCTATTATATTGAAAATTTTTTGAATGTACATGCTGAAAACATTATGTGTTCTGGCTTTTTTAAGCACAAAATTTTAAAATATTTGACCTAAAGTGAACTGAAGTTTACATTTTAAGTGCCTTGAGAACAGTTTGACAGTAACAGCGAAAAGCTTACAAATCAAACTATAGGGACAGCCATCTTGTTGGAGACCTGGTAAAGCAATTCAGAAAAAACATTTGTCAAGGTCTTTAAAAGCACATTTGCACATACAAAATCAATAATGCAATTAGAAATGAGTTTCACTCATCAGAGATATACCTTTACTGGAAGCAGATTTTATCCATTAATGATTAAATATTCATGAATTTGCAAGTAAATATTCTACTATTAGGATGAATCCTGTGCTCAGACTAGCCATCTTTCCATTTGCTCCCATTTAGAGAGGTTTTACTTTTGCTAGTATTTATGGCCAGTGGAAGATATATGTTCATTAGGCATTTGTTGAACACCTATACATATCAGGCACTGGGAATATAACATGAAAGAAAATAAAAGTCTCTGCCTTCATGTACATTCTAGCAAGGAGAGACAAATAATGGAAAAGAACAATTACTAACAATTACACATATAAACACATGTCAAATGTCCTCATTGATAACCCTAACCATAATGCACAATGGTAAGGGCATTGAAAGAAGTGATGGGAAAAAGGGTACTTCAATGAGTCTCTGTATCCATGGGGTCTATATCCATGGTTCAACCAACCTTGAATTTAAAATACTGGGGAGAAAAACTGCATCTACTGAACATGTACAGACTTTTTTCTTTTTATCATTTTCTAAACAATACAATATTAAATCATTTACTTAACATTTAAATATCATTAGATATTGTAAGTAATATAGGTATGCTTTAAAGTATACAAGAAGGTATGTATAGGTTGTAAGAAAATACTACACTTTTATATCAGGGATTGGATTTGAGTATCTGTGAATTTTGGTGTCCTTGGGAAATGCTGGAACCAAATCCCACAGATACCAAGAGACACCTGTACTTGTCATTGTAGATTGTACTGGGAAGATCTCTCTGAGGAGCTGATTTTCAACAGAGATTCAAATGAGATCAAGGATATATGTATGCTGCTATGTGGAAGAAGAGAGTTCCCAGCACAATGAAATGTATATGCAAAGGTCCCACAGTAAGAATGTAGTTGACATTTTTTACGAACTGTTAAAGAAGCCAGTGGAGCTGGAGCAGAATGTACCAGAAAGAATGATACAAGATAAGGTCAGTGAGATCATGTAAGGCAGATTATATCAGGCTTTATAGGTAATAGGAAAGACTCTGAATTTTATTCTGAATGAAATGAGAGAAATTGTATTAGGAAAGTGATACATGACTTAAGTTTAAAGAAAGCAATCATTCTTTTGTAAGAGCCTCTCAACGCTGGTGGACTCTGGATGTAATGGTGGGAAGGGAGAAGGAATAGACATGGGAAGATTAATGAAGAGACTATTGACTAATCCAAGCTAGAAATAAGGTGGTTTAGATTATATAGTTTAGAAGATGATGGTGAGAAGCATCCAGTTCCAAAGATATTTTAAAAGGACTAGCAGGAGTTGCTGATGGGTTGGAGCTGGGATATGAGAAAAATTTTAAAAAGTAGTCAAGAAGAATACAAGGTTTGGGAGCCAGGAAAAGTGAAGATAGGAGTTATCATTTATGAAAAAAGGGAAAATTAGAATTGGACAGAATATTTTGTGGAGAAGGTCTAAAATTTTCTTTAGATAAGTTAACTCTGAGGTGCATATTACACAGGAAGCTGAAATAGCATTTAAGCAGTTGTATATATGAGTCTGAACTTAAAAAGAAGAGAGCCTCTCAAAGCTGGTGGGTAAAATTGGAAATCTTGGGCTGAGTAGTACTTTATTTCAGTTAGAGGGTAGGAAGAAAAGGAGGGACCTGCAAAACCAACTGAAAAAAACAGCTTCTGGTTACAAAGGTAATGTCTCTGCAGTCAAGCAAATGAATTGTGGCAACATTGCTGATTGGATGAGTAAAATGAAAACTGAGAATGGACAGTTGATTTTGACAAAAGACAAGATTATAAGTGATCTTGACAAAGCAGTCTTGTATACCTAACTAAAACAGCACCACATCACTCTCTGCCTTTTTATATGGACTCAATTCCTTTTTAGTAGCTATAACAACTTGACATTGTGTGTGTGTGTGTGTGCTATATTTGACATATCTGTTTGTCTCTCTTCTATCCTCTAGTTAAATGCTATGAACCTTGAGAGCAGGCACCCTGCTTTGTTCCCATCTGAGTCTCCAGTGCCTATAACATGTCTACCACATACTTAATATTTATTGAAAAAACAAATCATTGATTATAATGCTCATCTAGGAATCTTCTCCATAGTTGAAATAAGCATTTCAAAAGATTCATTGGAAAAAATAAAATTTCGTTTTTAGGTTTTTTAAGTTACAAAAGCAACTTTCGTAGAGTAAAGACAATGACTCAGGCCTTGAAGATGAGAAATGGAATGGAAATTCAGGAGTTTAGTTTTTAGCATGGGGTGGTGTCTCTCACACATCCCCATTGTGAGAATAATTACTTATATAAATCCAAGGGAGAGTACAGTATTATTCATATTTCTTCTTTCTCCAGATACACAAAGTGTTCTATTGTTTGCAACATCTAAGCTATTCCCTGGTGATAAGTTAGGCCAGATAACAGCAATTTTCAGGGAGAAAATGGGCAGGGTTTAGATTATGGTATTTTAGAGACAGTCCTTAAGAAGAGTTCCCTTCTCTGTTTCAGGGTGTTCATGATGCCCAGCCCAGAAAAATCTAGCCAGTTGGGGAAATTGTGTTAGATATATTTTAGGGTACCTGTCCTGCCCATTTCCCTGTTTTAGGCAAGATATCTCAGTCACTTCACCAGCAAGTGATCATCAGTCATAGGTTTAGCCACTGCTGTAATGGGATTGAATGAGGATGGGTGAACATTTACTAGAGGACAGCTAGGGGGCAGTGACCTTTTAACTGTCCTAACCTAATTTCAAAAGAAACCAGACTAATCAGATGCCCCTGTGAAGAACTTGACCTTAAAACTCAGAGAAAGTTGGTTGTGATTGTTTGAATGGGAGGTATTGCAGACTAAGGCTGAGATGACCATGAGTCATTATTCATGTACAAGATGTGTAAACAGATGCCATTTGTGACAGATCAGATTCAGCAGGGATGGAGAGAACAGAAAAAAGAGTAATTCCAAAAATATGTGCTCCTTTTTATCCTTCCTAACGCCTAATTCTTTAAATTTTTCTTAGATATATAAGATCCTGCAAAATCCTTACAATAAGCCCTGTTTTCTAGAGCTGTTTAAGTGTTAGATTCTTTATAACCAAAATCACCCTTAAAAGAGCAACTAAGATTGTTACTCCATGCCATGCCCTCTCCAAGTTGACACGTTCTGATTCTAGTACTTGTGGAAACCCTTTTCTTTGTCTTTATTCTGCTCCCACACTTGCCCATCCCAGTGGTGTCTATAGAATACTCAATGCCAAAAATGAAAAAAATGAAATCAGTGTAGATAGCAAGTGAGAGAGACAGACAGACTCTGACTAGGGAGCCTTGGTAAGTTTTAGAGCTGTTAATTGAGTATCTCTATGTCTATGTCTATTTCCATGTCACCATCAGGAAAGTTACAGGCTATGCTGCAGTAAAAATGGAAAATCTCCGTACCTTATAAAAGTTTGAAGTTCTCTGCAGATCTGGGCAACCCTCCAGGACAGTCACCCTCCATGTGCTGACTCAGCATTCCAGCCTGCTACAGTAAGATAGCACAAATATCAACACATGCTTCCACAGTCACCTATTAGGGATGGAGTGGGCTGGAGGAGTAAGATCTAGTAATCAAATGCTTCTGCCTGGGAGTGACATGACAACTCATGAATGACAACACCATTTCAGGGGCCTGAACTCATAATTTGACCACACCTAACTTCAAGGGGGCAGAGGTATGTGATTATAAATGGTAATAATGCTAGTCAGCATTTCTAAATAACCCACCTAACCCTGTGGGACCTCTGTGCTACTGTTTAACAAGTAGTGGCTAGGGTGTGTGTATTATATCTGTTTCACATGTCAAGATACTTCTGGAATGACTGTAACATGCATGCACACGCACACAAAACATATCACATATTTATTAAAAGATAAAGTTATTGATTTAATTCTCTAGAGTAAAAATTTACTTTTTTTTTTCCTCCACATTTTTGACCTGGACTAAGAATTTCTGTTCTCCAAAGTATATCGACTTCTGAAGTAATTATAATGGATAGTCAACTATTCAAAGTTCGAGTCCCTAGATGTAGACCCTAAGATACAGATTGATATTAAGGGATTTATTAAAGAATATTGCAAGGAAAAACCAGGAAGGAAGAAAAGTGATTTTTTTAAAAAGGGAAGAAAGTTAAGGGTGAAATGTCAAGCAAAGACCCACAGACAGTAATTTTAGCTCAATCCTACAGGGGTAATGGGTACCTCTGGAGACTTACAAGTCATACCTCTGAGCTATCACTATCAGGGACCACAAAACTTAGTATCTGTACCCACCAGGCATGGGTAAAGACCGCCTGAGGAAGACATAAATTCCACTTTCTGATCTCTCCACATTCAGGCAAAGGTCTGGAAAGTCTGAGGACAGAGATGCAGGAGAAAGCACACAGGGAACTCATGTGTATGAAAATGAAAAAGAAGTTCAGAGAGGCTCTGGGTGGAACACTGAGAGCACACGCTAGTCATAGGATTGAAACTGCTTGGAAAGAAGGATAGTGTAAGAAAAACAACCAGATCATCTCACTGAAGGCTGCAGTGGGGGAAAAAATCATCTTCTCATCTCATTTCATATTACTCTCCTTCTATCTCCACAATGGAATTACCATCCTAGGAATGAATAAGTATGATGGATTTCATGGGCAGATGACTTCACTCCTTCCCCATTTCTAATCCCCAAATAATGTCCTTTCTATCACCTGAAATTCTTCAGTCACCAAATATAGCATTTAATCCCTTGATGGTTAGACCTAAGTGAAAATATTCCTAAAACAGGAAATTAATTGACTCATCTGAGAACTGAAATCTGTCCCAGGTGTTTGTGGTAGGTCCTTTGGCCAGCCTAGAAAGGTGTTAGGTGTACCCTGGATATTTTGTCAGTTTAGAAGCCTCATTTTAAACATGACTCATTTGCATGATTCTACCTGATCTCATCTGAAGACAATAGTTACATGGATCAAGACTGGGCACATGATGCCTTCTTTTCCCAATATTGATTTTTATCTGAATGTTTTGAGGAGGTTGTGTCACAATTTGTGGAAGAAATATACCCATTTGTGGCAAACTGGTGACTGACTCTTCCACAATCACAAAACACCTGCACACTCTGCACTGAATGTTTAGCAGTTTTTTTGACCCAAAACAGCATGAAACCTGTGCCCCACCCTCCCTATTTACCAAATCTTGCCCATAGAAAATTATCTTTTGTTTCCCTGGGTGAAAAAATGTTTGCAAATGTTGGCAAAGGGAAACATTTTGCCAGTGTGGAAGAGGTGAAAAAAAAAAAAAAACACAGCAGAAATATTAAAAGGCATCCAAATGGACGAGTTCAAAAACTGTTTTGAGCAGTGGAAAAAGTGTCTCGATAGGTGTAGTGCATTGAACAGAGAGAACTTTGAGGATGACTGAAGTTTAAACATGTAAGAATAAATACACAATTTTTAATACCTAAACACTGGGTTTTTTTTGAAGTTCCCCTTCTATACAAAGGAACTTTTAGAAGCCATGTAGTTCTACCATACAGAGTAGGAAAGCAGAAAAGAGAATTCTACAGAAACAAAGAAATATGAATCAGACACGCAGAAAAGAGCAGAGGTGAAAGAAGAAAGACTACTGATATTCCATTTCCTGATTCCACTATGTACCCAGGTTTCAGCTGCATGATGGCTCCATTCATTACCATTTTGTGCTAAAGATGGTTTGAATTCCAGTGATGGGCAACCAAAGAGTAGTAAATAATAAAGGGATTTATTAATAACTGCCAAACCTTGGAAGCAGCAAGGTTTCCTTTAGTGAGTAAATGGATGAATAAACTGAAGTACATATAGACAATGGACTATTGTTCAGCACTAAGAAGAGATGAGCTATCAAGCCATGAAAAGACATGAAGAAAACTTAAGTGCATATTACTAAATGAAAGAAGTCAATTTGAAAAGGCTGCATAGCATAGCCAACTATGTGACATTCTAGAAAAGGCAAAAGCATGAGTACACTGAAAAAATTAGTGGTTGCTAGAGATTAATGGGGAAGGAGAGATAAACAAGTGAAGCACAAAGGAATTTTAGGGCTGTGAAGATACTTTGTATGATACAGTAATGGTGGGTGCATGTTATTACACATTTGTCCAAATCTACACAATGTACACTACCATGAGTGAACACTGATATAAACTATAGACTTTGGGTGGTGATATGTTAGTGTAGGTTCATCAGTTGTAACAGATGTACCACTTTGGTGAGGATGTTGATAACGGTGGTGGGGGGGGTGAGAGAGGTTATACATGTGTAGGTGTAGGAGGTATATGGGATATCTCTCTAGCTTCCTCTCAATTTTACAGTGAACCTAAAATTGATCTTTAAAATAGTCTTTAAAATAATAAGAGAAACTAGAAGGGACAACATTTCTCAGCTGTGAATTCTGATTTGGATGAAACCATTGGATATGCCTTATCTCCAGGAGTCTAGCTGAATGAAGGGAGACCCAGAGGCTAAACTATAGCTCTGGAGGTAAAAGGTCACTGCCACTTTCTCTTCACAGATCCTGAGCCTTTCCTTCCCTCTTTGAAATGGGTGTGTGAAAATCTCCAGAGTCCCAAACAAATAAACAATTGAGAACTGATGTTGAGGAAACATCATAAGACTGTAAATCCAGGAATGTATCAGTGAAATATTAGAGAGGAAAGTGCTTTTCTTTATCCAGGTGAAAAACTGATAGCAAAAGCCCCTGTGGCTTGATATATCTCCTGCAATTCAGAAGTGAGATGATAGTGAGGACACATATTTACCTATTGATTGGAATTGAAAAACAACATCAGAGTTTGTTTTTTCCTCAAAGAAAATCTACTTTAGATTATTGGTTTCACAATTAAGAACTGGCTTTGCCAATGAAGTTCATTGGCAGACATTTTCTCTAAATTAATAAGTTAAATTTGCTGTTCTAATATTTTCATGAAAAACATTTAACACATAAATGCAATGTACAATTTACTGGAAATTACAACTATGCTTAATTACTAAATAATCAGTATAAAACTTTAGTTAGCCGGGCCCGGTGGCTCAGCCTGTAATCCTGCGCCTTTGGGAGGCTGAGGTGGGTGGATTGCCTGAGCCCGCGGGTTCGAGACCCGCCTGGGCAGCGAGACCTCATCTCTACAATAAATCAAAAAATCAGCCGGGCGTGGTAGTGCATGCCTGTAATTCCAGCTACTTGGAAGGCTGAGGGGGAAGGATCACCAGAGCCCAGCAGGTTGAGGCTGCGGTGGCCAGGAGCGGCCACTGCACTCCAGTCTGGGTGACAGAGTGAGACTCCAACTAAAAAAAAAAAAAAAAAAACAACAACAAAAAAAAAAACTTTAGTTAACAGCTGAAAATTTATTTTAAAAATTATTTTGAAGGTGCTAAAGCAAAATCATTTAATATCTTTAAATTAATAAAATATATTCACTCAGACTCACCCGCTATGACCAAGACAGGCTGACCAAACCTTTCTTTCTTTTTTTTTTGCTTTTCAGACTTTTGATTGCTTCATGACCTAAAGGCCACAAGACTTAGAAAAATATTAGCTAGTTTCTTGTTTTGACATGTGAGAGGGAAGAGACAACATAAGTATACTAGGTACCAAAAGGTGGCAGTTTTGACATTCCAGGGGAAAAGAATAAAAACAATGAGCTGTACTTGCTTTATAATTTTGTATAATGTTAATATCAAACTATAAAAGTATTCTACAATTAACAAAACATTTCATATATACATTTGTTTCACTCTGTTCTCATTATACTAGAGTGGATATTTTTTGTCTTGGGTTATCCAAAAGCAAAAACTGAGACGGAAATTCTGTTCAAATGATTTATTGAGAGATTCACCTGAGGAGAAAGGGAAGTGAGGGAAGCTAGACAGGACAGGGAATAGAAGCTAAGCAGGTAAGTGGTTTCAGCTGGTCATTAACTTCAGTCTAATCCTACAGACAAACTGTGTGCACAGACTGCACCACAGAGTTGGACTCCCTCAGTGCAAGGGGTTGGTCTTTTGTACTTCTGTCTCCAAGGGCAAATGGAGTTTCCTGTGTAACCAATACTCTGGGGGCAATTCTATGGAGAAGAGGCACATTATTACTGATACTTATAGCAGGTGATGGAATAGGGCATCTGGGAGGAACACCACTAATGTCTCTAGTTTTCTTTTTAAAATAAGGAAACTGGGACTCAAAGGTGTTAACTATCTTGCCTTAGGGCTCAATAGATAGTTGATGACTGAGTTATGGGCATTATTAGTTCCAGTCTTCTGTCAGTAAAGTTCAGATTTTTTCCCATGTCACACTGGTTCATGTCCAATGTATATAGCCCATGGAGTTAAACAATGTGATATGAATCAGTCTGACACTTATTAGGTGTATCCTTGGACATGTATCATTTGGATATATGACTTTAGGCAGGTAACTTAACATTTATAATTTTCAACTTCTTACATTGAAAACTGTGAATAAGAGTAACTACACATGGTATTGTTCTGAGGATTTAAAAAACATATAAAGCACCTATTATTGTGCCTTACACAGAGTGCATGTTCTCAAATTTTTATTTTCCTTTCTTTTTTATCTATGAATAGACACATTAAAGTAACAAAGGGAATAGACTGAAGTATTATTGGTAAAGGGAATGTGTACATAAATGTGTACACATGTCACTTATCAGGAACATTGTTAAACATTCGATTTTCTAGAAAATTCTCTAGTCCAAGTTACCACCACAAAAGCTTTAAGATTGGTGACTATATTCTAGTGATCATTTTCTGTGTTTGAACTTGTCTACTCAAAAAAAAAAAGTTATTGAAGTATAACATGCATACAGAAAAGTGCAAAAATTCTAAATGTAGAGTTTAATGAATTATGACAAAGTAAACACAACCTTATGTAGCCACTCACAGAAACAGATCAAGAAATATAACTACCAGCAGCCCATAGTTACCTACTTACCACTTAGGAAACCTCCCAATTATTAATTCCTTCCAACTTCCTGAAAGCAATCATTCTCAAGGCTTTTAGCTAATTTGAAGTTTAAATAAATGGAGTCAAATAGTGTTAAGATGTATCTGCTTTCTTTCACTCAACTCATTTATGTTTTTTGTGTGTAGCTCTGATTTGTTTATTTCATAGCTCTATGGTATTACTATCTATGTATATTGATTTAAATATTTTATTGGGGATGAACATATCAGTTGTTTCCAGTTTTGGACTATTACCAGTAATACTGCAGTGAATGTTACTAAGCTTGTAATTTGGTATGCATGTGCATGAGTTTCTTTTGGGCATACACTTAGGAGTGAAATTGCTGAATCATGAAGTATGTTGATGATGAACTTGAATTAATATTGTGAAACAGCTTTCAAAAGTGGCTGTAACAATTTACACTCCACTCCTCAGCAATAGCAAGTTCTTGTTGTTTCGTATTGCCACTAACACTTGATTTCCTGTTTTTATTTTGGAAATTCTGGTGGCCTACCACTACACACTTACCCAAATCCTGTTTTTACCTTCTATTTCCTAGATGTGTAATGATATTGGGCACCTTTTCATATATGCATTGGACATTTTGATAGTTCTTTTTGTGAGTGAATTTTTAAGTCGATTGCCATATTTCTATTGGTCTCTTTTTTTTCTTACTGGTTTTTAGAACTTCTCTACATATTTTGGATACCTGCCTTTTGTTTGTTTTCATCTTCTCTCCTTCTTTAACTTGGCTTTTGCTCTCTTAATAGCATCTTTTGATACAAAGAAATTTTTAATTTTAAGGTAGTGAGATTATTCAATGGTCAGTACCATTTTTCTATAGTCAGTACATTGTGTGTTTTAGGAAATCTTTGTTTACTCCAAATTTATGAAGATATTCTCTATATTATCTTCTAGATGTTTTATTCTTTTTCATTGCACTTTAGTTCTACAACCACCTGGAGGTGATTTTTATTTATTGTGTTAGGTTGTAGTTAAGGTTATTTTTTATATGGAAATTCAATTAATGTAATATATTTCATGAAAATACTGTCCTTTTGTCACTGTTCTGCAGAACCATGTTAAACGTAAACCAAGTATTCATATACAGGCAGGTGTGTTTCTTAACACTCTATTGTGATCCATTATTCTATTCATCTTACTGTTCTTTTCTTATTACTGTAGCTCTGTAATTATTTTATTTAATAAATTAATAAATTTATTTAATAAACCCATTTTTTCTTCTTCAAAGCTACCTTGGTTATTTGAATTTTGATTGTACATCTCTACAAAACAATCTACGGGGTATAAAAATGCAGTTAGATACAAGGAATCATTTCTAGTATTCGAAGTACAGTAGGAAATTATAGATAATAATAACTTGTGTGTTTCAAAACAACTAGAAGAAAAGAATTGTATTGCTCTCAACACAAGAAAATATAAATGTTTAAAGTGAAAGATATTCCAATTACCTTGACTTGGTCATTACATTACACATTGTGTATATGCAAGAAAATATCACATGTTCCCCTAAAATAGGTACAACTGTGATAGGTCAATAAAAAATTGTTTAAAGAAAGGTCAGCTAGAATTTTGAGTAGAATTGCATTCTATTTTTAGGGTAATTCAGTGGAAAAATGGCATATTTATAATATTAATATTATCTTCCAATCCATGAACAGTCTGTATTTCTCCATTTATTTAGGTCTTTAATTTCTGTCAATATTACCAAGTAGTTTTGAGGAGTAAGAGGTATTGTACATTTTTTTAATTGTCTTTAACTGTATGTTTGATATATTTTGGTAATCACATGTGCTCTTGGGTAAGAATCAACTGACTTGGATTTGGCTCTGGTTTTCAGTCTGCAGGCCAATGCTCATTTGCATATCAGCATAAGATAATAAAGCTTTTGTGAATGTGTTAATTTCCTGGAATATATTATTTAGTTTTTTATATTAGTAACTTCAGTGAATTATAATTCAGTATTTATGTTTCAGGTTTATGAGAGTTTACCAGAAGAAATAGTCATATGATTGGCCTGGGCAAATAATGTATGATGAAGACCCCAAAAGCAATTGCAACAAAAATAAAAATAGACAAGTGGGACTTAAACTAAAAAACTTCTGCATAGCAAAAGACATACTCAACAGAGAGAACAAAAAAATCTACTGATGGGAGAAAATATTTGCAAATTATGCCTCAGAAAAAAAGGCTAATATCCAGAATCTACAAGGAACTCAAACAATTCAACATGAAAAAAGCCCAAATAACCCCATCAAAAAAATGGGCAAAGAACACATATAGACACTTCTCAAAAGAAGACACACAGGTGGCCAAAAAACATGAAAAAAATGGTCAACATCACTAATCATGAGAAAAATGCAAATTAAAACCATAATGTGATATCACCTCACACCAGTCAAAATGACTATTATTAGAAAGTCATAGTTGTGGAGAAAAAGCAAAGCTCATTCACCTTTGATGGGATTGTAAACTAGTTCAGTCTTTATGGAAAACAGTGCAGAGATTTCTCAAAGAACTAAAAATTGAATTACCATTTGATCCAGCAATTCCACTACTGGGGATAAATCCAAAGGAAAAAAAATCAATATATTAAAAAGCTACTTATATGTTCATTGTAGCACTATTCACAATAGCAAAATCATGAAACCAACCTAAGTATCCATCAAGGATTCACTGGATAAAGAAGATGTGGTATGTGTATACCATGGAATACTATGCAGCCATAAAAAGAATGAAATTTTGTCCTTGGTAGCAAGAAGGACCTAGAGATCATCATCCAAAGTGAACTGACTCAGAAACAGAAAACCAAACACCACTATAAGAGATATTCTCACTTATATGCAGGAGCTAAATGGCCACAAAGATGGAAATAATAGACACTGGGGACACCAATAAGGGGGAGGTGGGAAGGACAGTTAGGGTACAATGTTCACTATCTGGGGAATGAGCCACCTAAGAATCAAGCTCCACCACTCTATAATATGTCCATTTAACAAACATACACTTTTACTCCCTGAATTTAAAATAAAAGTGAAAAAAAAATAGAAATAGTCATATGAAGAATATATCACATATTCAGTCTATTATATTCAATGTATTTTAAGTAAGAATGTATCCATGCAACTAATTATATCTAGAATTTACTGTAAGAAAAGTACTCGTTTTTGTAATGAGTTGATATACTATCCATTTTAGTCAGGGTCCCCTCTGGAAACAGATGTTAAACTTAATATGAGTAATTTGGAAAGAGCTTAATAAGAAGACTCCTTACAGTGGTGTAGGCAGTGAGTACTCTGTGGTGAAGCTATTAACAGCAGAGCATGATTACCATTCCTTCACTTAAAATGATAAGAAGAAGGAGTAATTACCAAGTCTTGAGGAACAGGCTGCCTGAAGGTGCTGTGGCCTTCAGAACAGACACACAACCAGCATGCATAAATCCTCTGAGAATGGAGTCCTTCCTCTTTACAGTGATCCCCTTGGCCTGACCCAAACAGAAGCCACAGATAAGAGAATATTTGATACAGTTCATACATTTCGACTTCCAGGAACACAGAGCAAAGCAGAGAAGATGTAAAGGGCTTTGGAGGACCACATAGAAGATATCTAACATAACTCTTTTTAAAGTTAAGGAAAACTTTTAAACCCTATTTTCTTTGACTTCCAAGAAACAGTCAAATTAAACAGCAAATTTCATTAGTAATAGTACATTTATAGCTTTCACATATATCTTCACCTCCTGCTGTGTAGTACATGATCCTGGTGTCCCACTAAAATTGCCTTTACTCATCTGTACTTATTACCAGTTGCTGTAAACGTCATTCAGTAATTCACCATTGCCCTTTCTCCAGAGAATGGCTCTTGGCCAATCGGATGCTTCTTCCTCAGGGGGGCTACATCATTCTTTTCCTTCCTTAAGATGTCAACCAATGACAGACTGACACTGTCTTTCCTCTCTGTGTTTCCTAACACAGCATTACAATGGCTGGTCTACTTGCCATTAGGTGAAACTACCTCTGTGGCACAATTTGCCCTTTGGAATTTCCCAAAGGGATCAAATCGAAACTAGTTTTCAACCTAGAATACATTCTTGGTTAATTTGTTCCTCTGCCATGTCCTGTTTCCCTCACTGCTGCTTATGAGAGCACCTCCCCATAAATTACTGGAACAAGAATCCCTGTCTTAGGCTCTACCTCTAAGATACCTGACCTAAGATGCCCTGTAATATGATTCACATATTATAATATGATACATGTGTACATGTTGCTTGTGAGGTCATATCTTGTGATATCTTTAATCCTTTATTTTAAAATAACTACATTTGAGCTGGGCTCGGTGGCTCAGCCTGTAATCCCGTGCCTTTGGGAGGCTGAGGTGAGTGGGTTGCCTGAGCCCGCGGGTTCGAGACCCGCCTGGGCAGCAAGACCTCATCTCTACAATAAATCAAAAAATCAGCGTATTTTTTAAGTCTTCTTTAAGAAGGCTTCTGTTTGGGTCAGGCCAAGGGGATCACTGTAAAGAGGAAGGACTCCATTCTCAGAGGATTTATGCATGCTGGTTGTGTGTCTGTTCTGAAGGCCACAGCACCTTCAGGCAGCCTGTTCCTCAAGACTTGGTAATTACTCCTTCTTCTTATCATTTTAGGTGAAGGAATGGTAATCATGCTCTGCTGTTAATAGCTTCACCACAGAGTACTCACTGCCTACACCACTGTAAGGAGTCTTCTTATTAAGCTCATGGTAGCGCATGCCTGTAATTCCGACTACTTGGAAGACTGAGGCGGAAGGATCGCCGGAGCCCAGCAGGTCGAGGTTGCGGTGGCCAGGAGCGGCCACTGCACTCCAGTCTGAGTGACAGAGTGAGACTCCAACTCAAAAAAAAAAAAAACAAAAAAAAAAAACCCCTATATTTGTTAGCACTGATACTTTGATATGTACTTTACATACATTAAAAATTTTATCATTTTAACAAGCCAAAGAACAGTTATAATTATCATCTTATAAAGTGAAGACATACTGAAAGGTTAAGAAATATCCTGAGGACACAGAGATAGTAAATTGCAAAGCTAATATTCAAAACTGGTATGTTCTACTCAGAGAACAATCTCCTAATCTCTAAAACATGCTGTTTCCATTTTCAATGAAAAAAATTACCATCTAATATAATGAGAATCCACTAACCACTTTACCTATATTATATTGTCTTCACAATATTCTAGGAGGTAGACACTAAAATTATTCTCATTTTATAGAGTAGGAAAACTGAGAACTAGACAATCTTTTATAAAAGATAAACCAATATATCTTCCTGTCCCAACCTAGAAATAGAATTTTTCATCTCCAGGTATGTGCCTCTTTCCTTAGTTTCTCATCTAGACATTGTAAATGACTCATATCACCATGTCACATGATACAATTCTTTTTACAATAACTACAATTATACACCCATTCTGCTATATATGTGGTCAGGAAATATTTATTTCTATGTTTCTAACATTTCTTATAACGCCCAACACATAATTAATTTTACATAAATGATGGAATAAAAGAATAAATAGACTGGGATAGTTTACTCTTTTAATTCATATTAGAATTTATTTTTGAGTTCTTTTTGCTGGGTGAATTTGTCAGGAAAAACTCTTTTCAGCTTCTTGTTTTTCTCTTTTGAGAGTCACTTTAATCTGCAAGACCACAAATTTCTACTTGATACTATAGGTATCTTCTAGAAATGATCTTGAATCACTTACTGCTAGGACTGGATTAGAACCATAGAAAGCCTCTCATCTCAGCCCTCATTTTTGAAGGAATAAAGTGAGGTGTGGAGAAGCTAGATTTACCAAGTCACAAAGTAGTTAGTAAGCCAGCCTGGCCTTGTCCAGTGCTATTTTCATGGATCTGGGTTGCCTTTTTAGAACAAGTTGTGGTAGCCTGTACTTGTGTATCACCCTCTGTGGTGGCTTACTTTTAGCATACACTATTTAGGAATAATAACATGAATTAGCATATTTTGAGTCTCAGCATATGCTAAACATTTTGTTAGGAGTTGTAAATACCTGATCTCATCAGTCACCCAAACAGTCCTATGAGAGAAGTATTGTTTTAGTCTCCTGTAAGAAATAAAAAAAATTGAGGCACAGAGAGGTTAAGCAGCTTACCCAATGTTACAAAACTACCTAGTGGTGGTTTTGAATCACAAAGCCTTGATCACTCTTTTATATTCTAGCACTAATGTGGCTTGTGCTAACTTTTACCATCCATTTTTAATAGAAGGTAAAAATTTCCATTGCTTAGCAAAAAAAGAACAAAAGCAAAAAACCTCATTATAACCAAGAAATTTCAAGTTCAACATTCCCTCCTTCTCTCACTGATAGTTTTTGTACCAGCAAGAATTTAAAAAGGAATAAATATTATGTATAAAAATAAAAATCATGAACATTTTGCTATTTAATAAAAAGAAAATCATACTTTTAGTATAGTACAGGCCAGTATTTTAAATCAAAGAAACTTATTCTGTAACTAAAACAAACACTTTACATTTAAAATAGAGTATTTTTTACTGACTAGCATAAAAGAATATGAGAAGGTATAATAATTGCTTAGATAAAAATTATCAGCATGCATGCTTAATGTGGAAACATTATTAATGTAATGAATAAAAAATTTAGCTAAAAATCTGCAAAAGTATTACATACTATATCTACAGATTGTTGTGCCAACTAGGAATTACTTAAATATTATATCTTTATTTCCTAACGAGCAAAGCAAAAACATGTTTGTCAAAAGTCATGAAACAATTTTCAGTATATATCTAGCTATAAAGATAAAATCAATATTTAGATTTGTCTTTAATACACATTTGTCTCCAATAACACATTATAAATTTTTTCAGCTTAAGCAGAATGCATACTATTATATGTATTATTCCAATCTGGTTGTTCTGAATCATCTCTTCTTACACCACACACTGTACTTTAATTTTACTTTATACATTGCATTAAAGGGAATAGGAAAATGTCAGCCCGTTTTCAGTATATTTTGATGTAATAAAACTGTCAACAGTGGTGCCCCCTATCATTTGTAAATTTGAGTAAATGTGACATGGTTTCTACTTGCAGGTCTAGCAGTAGTTCAAAGCTCTCACTAAGATTTGCCTTTCCTTGCCTTTAACTTATGAGTAAGGAAAATAGCAATTCAGGGTGATGCCCGAATCCTTACTGCTAATGTGAGATGAATTTTTGAGTGGGTAAAGGTTGTCCCTAAGGTGACCTGCCTACTTTGCAGGATGCCTGGGAGTTGTGATCTGCCCATCCCCCCTACTTAATAAGATTTGCCCTTCCTTGTTTCCTCATGTTTCTCTGTGCCTCTGAGCTCCTGTCCATGTGTCAAAATCTGATGTGAATATCTTCTCCCTCATTTTTCCTCAATATTTCAATCTCAATTAGCATTTTGTGACTTAGTGAACTTATTGAATATTTGAAGTGTTGTGAGGAGGGACCATTTCACACAATCCACAACATTCTGCCATCTTGCCAACTTCTTTCATTCTTTTCTTCCATTCTATTATTTTTTTCTAAGTTTGAACCCTCTCCATCTGTTCCATCCCCCTGCTTCCCTAACTAATTCCCTCAAGTGAAGTAAACCTGCCAGGCTGGTCTGCCTTTCCAGTCACCACTCAGAATTCCAGTAAATATTCACAGTTTTTAAAGATAAGCTATAAATCCTCTAAATTATTTTGAGTAAATGCCCCTTTTGTTTTTATATAAAGCAATTTCAAATACACTACCCGAGTAGAGACAAATATATCACATGTAAACCAAATTTAATTAATAATGAAGAAGTCACAAGCAGATGGTATTTTCCAATTTTAAAAAATAGAGCTCAGTCTTAACTATGCCTTAAAAATTATCCAGCAACTAATACTATAAGAAAGAGATTGGCAGTAGTGGGATACTGCTGGGGTGGGGGTAGGAGGCAGTATACAACATCAATAAGGGTACCTAATCTAAAACCAGTCAAAGTGAGGACCAAAAGGAGGCCCAAACTTTACCTGTATGATGTCCACTTGTGTACCTAATCCTGAATTGTAACCCACATCTTTAAAATAAAATATATATAAAAATAAAACAAAAACAAAGAAAAAAATCCAACTATGGTAAATTTTAAATAAAAAACTTTTGACTATATGGGAAGAAAAATTAAAGTTTGGAAGATGCTGTGGCCTGTGGAGTAGGTGAGAATGACTGACTACTTTTGTGGGCAGATGAAACAAAATATACTTGGCAAAATTAAATCATTTTTCAGCAATTAAGAAATACATTTGAGAGACAACACCAAACATAAGAAATAAATAATTACAAATACAATCAAAGCCTCAGGTGAACTCTTTTTTATTACATTCTTCTAAATTTGATATCACTCTTCTGAAATATGTGTATATATGAGGGGGAACTAAAAATACAAAAATTGTCATTTGGAGGGTGAGTCCCCTGTAGTATGGATTTCCACTGCTAGATAAGTGTTCTAGAAACCCATCCATATCAGTGTACATTGTTGTGAGAGTCTGTGTTTGACTTCAGTTAGAAAATTTTTTGGAGATTCCTTCAACACATTTGGCCATTTTATGATGGATGATTTGCACTAACAACCTGCCCATACTCACTGAATGTTCAGCAGTTTTTGACCAAAAACTGCATGGTCCCTGTGCTCCCCTCCCTATTCACCTGATCTTGCCCCAAGCAACATTTTTTTGTTTCCCCAGATGAAAAAAGTCCTCAAAAGGAAACATTTTACCAATGTGGAAGAGATGAAACAAAAAACGGCAGAAGCACTAAAAGGCATCAAAATTGATACAATCAAAAACTGTCTTGAGCAGTGGAAAAAGTGCCTCATAGTTGTATTGCATCAAAGAGCACTTTGAAGGTGACTGAGGTTTTAACATCTAAGAATAAATACACACATTTTTATAAATAAATTCCATTTGTTTAGGTCCCTCCATACATTTTTTTTTCTTAAATTTTATTTTTTATTTTTCTGAGTTAGAATCTTACTCTGTCAACCAGGCTAGAGTTCAGGAGTGCAGTAGCATGATCTCAGCTCACTGCAGCCTCAACTTCCCAGACTCAGATGATCCTTCCACTTCAACCTTCTGAGTAGTTAGGTATAGGCTCGTATTAAGTCCGCCATTTTTTTTTTATTTTGTAAAAACAAGATCTTGTTATGTTGCCTATGCTAGTCTTGAATCCTGGGCTCAAACAAAGGCTGAACTTCCGCCTCAACCTTCCAAAGTGGTGGGATTATAGGCTTGAGCTACTGCTTCTGACCTGTATTTTAATACATATGTGTGAATTCCATAAATATGTGTAGTGTCGACTTCTGGCAAGATGGCGACAGGGCAGCCTGGTCTATGAAACAAAGGAGAACACAGAGGGTCTCTGGCTCTCTCCCCCGGGGCTGTGGACCCCAACATGGGCAGTCTGCTCTTCACACAGAGCTCGGCCATCACCACTGCTGGGGTATCGCAGCAGTCTGGACAGCCACTTCAGTGCAGACACAGCAGCCTCAGGCGCCGCTGTGGCCTCTGTGGCGGACATAGTGCATTGCACCACCCATGCCTGAGGCTATCCACGACTTCAGTCCTTGAAGCCCCTGCAGGCAAGATCTGCTGTGATCGCTGCCACCTCTGCTGCCACCTTGACGTCCTGCAGGCCGTGGGTCTCCTCCCATGTGCCCTGAGGCAGGGATCCATCTGCCAGGCTCCTGTCTGGCCCCACCCCCTCTGGGGTGAGCAGCTGAGATAGCACCCCTTGCTGGTGATTCAAGGTAACAATACCGAAATGGTAGAAACAAGCTTGAAAAAGACACGGGCCAGATTTGAGTGGTGAACCGAGGGTGATCTGAACTGTCCTTCACAGCAGGCCAGGACAACTGACCCTAACTGCGAACCAGTTTACAACTTGAAAAGAAAGCTAGAAATCAGAGCTGAAAGGACATTGGACTTAAATGAAAAGTCTCAGAGTGTGCTCGATTGGTTATGTTAGTTTAATGACTTGATTCTATTCCTATTGTTTTGTTCCTTTTTTTTCTCTTCCTTTTCTTCTCTTTTCTCCTCTCTGTAAACCATATCTTTGTATAGAGGAACAGTACACCAATAAGGTGGTTGGTTAGCTTGTATGTTAGCATCATTGTATGTTTTATTTTTTTTTTGTATGGGAGCTGGTTAGTTTGTAGCCATGGACTATTGTTTTCATCTGTTTCAGTTTAGTTCTCTCTCTCCATTTGTTGATACATTCATTTGTTTCCCCCCTTACTCCTCTCTCTCTCTCCACCCGCCCTTTCCCCCACTGTCTGCTCCATTCTCTTCCCTCTGCTAACCAGATTTTATTTCAGGGAGTAAACCTACAGCCAACTGCACGGACAGATTCCAAGGCAGTGGGAAGTGGGTTTCAGATTATCCATTCACCTCTCGGCAAACACCAGGACCTGCAGATAGATTTTTGAATCACAGCTCCCACTTAAGTAAATCTCAAAACTACAAAAAAGGCCATCACCAACCTACAGTACAACTCCAGAATTGAAAAAAGTAAGACAGCATACATAAAGAATAGGAGATTGAGCAAACAGAAGTAAGGGCAATCCCTCTACCCCTGAATAACAGAATTAAATAAGATGGTGACGTGGAGGGAAGGAAAAAGTAGGGAGGTGGAAAAAACCACACAAATGAAGAGAAACCAAAAGAAGAATATAGGGCTCACACAGACCCCTGGGAGATCAGACACTGAGAAAACAGTTTCCAGAATACAAACAATGAAGAGCCCCCAGAATGACTGGTCACATGCAACAAACCCAGACATCAAGACATTAATAGAGAGAATTAAAAAAATTGAGGAGAGACAAAAGTAAATAGGAAGGAGCTGATGCCTGAAATAACAGCAGTAAAAAATACTGTGATGGAAATAAATAACAAACTAATAAGCATGGAAAGCAGAATTAGCAAAGCAGAAGAAAGAATCTCAGAGCTTGAAGACCAAAACACAGAACTAACCCAAACTATCAAAAGCATAGAAAAGAAGCTCAAAAAGACAGAACAAAACCTTCAAGAGATGAATGATCACTTCAAGAGACCGAACCTAAGAGTAATTGGCCTTCCTGAAGCAGAGCAAGAAACAGAGACCACACTGGAGCAAATATTTCATGAAATCATTCAAGAAAACTTCCCTCATCTCATCAAGGATGAAAAAATTCAAGCACAAGTGATTCAGAGAACCCCTGCAAGACAACAAATGAGAAGACCAACGCCCAGACATATAATTCACCTAAACAAAGTAGGTATAAAAGAAAAAATTCTAAAGGCTGCAAGAGAAAAAGGTCAAGCTACGTACCAGGGAAGACCAATTAGAATAGCAGCAGATTTATCTACAGAAACCCTCCAGGCTAGGAGAGCTTGGAGCCCTATCTTCAAAGTTCTAAAAGATAAACAATTTCAACCAAGAATAACCTACCCAGCCAAGCTAAGCTTCATCAGTGAGGGAGAATTGAAATCTTTCCCAGATATCCAATCCCTAAGAACCTACCCTGCCACAAGACCACCTCTACAAGAAACACTTAAGAAAGCATTGAACACAGAAGAAAAGGAAAAAAGGACAATATTCTTCACAAGAGTACAGGAAAAAATTTAAAAACACACATGATTCAACTCTAAAACAAAAAGAAAGACAACACACAAACAGGAAGAATAACAACTCTGTAAGAACATTATGATAGGGATCAACTCTTACATTTCAATAATTAGTTTGAATGTGAACGGACAAAATGCACCACTGAAAAGATGTAGAATGGCAAAATGGATAAAATATCACCAGGCAACAATCTATTGCCTTCAAGAGACTCACCTCACTAGAAAGGACACTCACAGACTCAAAGTAAGAGGATGGGAAACAAATTTTCAGGCGAATGGAATACAAAAGAAAGGAGGAGTTGCAATCTTAATCTCAGACAAAATACCCTTTAAGCTATCAAAAATTAAAAAGGATACAGAAGGCCACTACATAATGATAAAAGGTTCAATCCATCAACAAGAAATATCCATCCTAAACATATATGCACCGAACATAGGAACACCAACTTTCATAAAGCAACTCCTAGGTAAACTAAAAAAACACATCGACTCCAATACCATCGTAGCTGGGATTTTAATACCCCACTCACAACCCTAGACAGATCATCAGGACAAAAAATCAGCAATGAGATCTGAAACCTCAATGTGACTCTTGATCAAATGGACTTAATTGATACCTACAGAACCCTCCATCCAAAGACCACAGAATACACATTCTACTCATTAATGCATGGAACGTACTCTAAGATCGACCACATACTTGGCCATAAATCAAGCATAAGCAAATTTAAAAGGACTGAAATTTTACTATGCACTTACTCAGACCACAGTGGAATAAAAATAATCATTAACACCAACAAGGTCCCCCCCCAAACCCACAAAGATATGGACACTAAACAGCATGATGCTAAACAACTCCTGGGTCAATGATGAAATCAAAACAGAGATTAAAAGATACCTGGAAACAAATGAATATGAAAAAACGCTGGGCTCAGTGGCTCAGCCTGTAATCCGGCACCTTTAGGAGGCTGAGGTGAGTGGATTGCCTGACCCCGTGGGTTCGAGACCCTCCTGGGCAGCGAGACCTCATCTCTACAATAAATCAAAAAATCAGCTGGGCATGGTAGTGCATGCCTGTAATTCCAGCTACTCGGAAGGCTGAGGTGGAAGGATCGCTGGAGCCCAGCAGGTCAAGGCTGCAGTGGCCAGAAGCGACCACTTCACTCCAGTCTGGGTGACCGAATGAGACTCCAACTCAAAAAAAAAAAAAAAAAAAAAGAAAATGAAAAAACATCTTACCAAAATCTCTGGGATGCCATGAAACCTGTAGTAAGAGGGGAATTTATATCCCTACAAATGCACATGATGAAAATGGAAGGATCACAAATTAACAGCCTAATGAGACACCTAAAAAAGCTGGAAAAGCAAGACCACAAAAACCATAATTTCAGCAGAAGAATCCAGATTGCCAAAATAAAAGCCCAACTCCAGGACATAGAAGACAAAAAGATAATGCAAAAAATCAATGAAACAAAAAGCTGGTTCTTTGAAAAGGTAAACAAGATTGATGGTCCCCTAGCTAGACTGACCAAGAAAAGCAGAGAAAAAGCCTAAATAAACACAACCAGAAACACAAAAGATGAAGTCACATCTGATCCTGAAGAAATACGAAAGATCATTAGAGACTACTATGTACACTTGTATGGACACAAACTTAAAACCTTTCAGAAATGGAGGACTTTCTCTCATCACACAACCTGCCTAGGTTGAAACAAGAAGAAATTGAGACCCTAAATAGACCAATAAAAATCAAGGAAATTGACTATGTAATAAGAAAACTATCTACAAAAAAAAAAAAGCCCTGGACCAGATGACTTTCCAGCAGAGTTCTACAAGACATTTAAGGAGAAGCTTATACCAATCCTACTGAAGGTATTCCAGGCAATAGAGAAACATGGAACTCTCCCCAAATCATTTTACGAAGCTAACATCACATTGGTACTCAAGCCAGGTAAAGACCCAACAAAGAAAGAGAACTACAGGCCAATATCTTTGATGAACATAGATGCTAAATTTCTCAACAAGATCCTAGCAAACTGGATTCAACAACACATCTCAAATATCATCCATCATGACCAAGTAGGCTTCATCCCTGGGATGCAAGGCTGGTTCAACATTCGTAAAACCATAAATGTAATTAAATACATCAACAGATGTCAAAACAAAAACCACATGATTATATCATTAGACGCAGAAAAAGCTTTTTATAAAATCCAGACCACTTCTTGATAAAAACCCTCAAACAGCTAGGCATATGGGGAACATACCTCAAAATACTAAAAACCATTTACAAGAAACCCACAGTCACCATACTCCTAAATGGACAAAAATTGGAACCATTTCCCCTGAAAACTGGAACAAGACAAGGATGCCCACTCTCACCCCTCCTGTTCAATATAATATTGGAAGTCCTGGCTAGAGCAATTAGAGAAGAGAAGGCAATCAAGGGTATTGAAATAGGAAAAGAGGAAGTCAAGCTATCTCTCTTTGCAGATGATATGATCGTGTGCCTTGAAAACCCAAGAGAATCTGTCAAAAACCTCCTTACACTGATAAAGGATTTTGGTAAAGTCTCAGGAGATAAAATAAATGTGCAAAAGACAATCGCATTTCTTTACACCAATAATAAACCAACAGAAACCCAAATAAAAAGCACAATTCCATTCACAATAGCCACAAAAAAATGAAATACCTTGGCATTTTCCTAACCAGAGACATGAAAGACCTTTACAATGAAAATTACAAAACACTTCTCAAAGAAATCAAACAAGTGGAAAAATATCCCATGCTCATGGATTGGAAGAATCAACATTGTGAAGATGTCCATCCTACTAAGGCAATCTACAGATTTAATGCAATACCCATCAAATTACCAGAAACATTCTTCCCAGACCTAGAAAAACAACACAGGAATTTGTATGGAAACACAAACCACCAAGAATAGCCAGAACAATCCTCAGCAAAAAAAACAAAGCAGGAGGTATCCCATTACCAGACTCCAAACTTTACTATAAAGGTACATTAATCAAAACAGCTTGGTATTGGTACAGGAACACGCATATAGATCAATGGAATAGAACTGAGATTCCAGAAGCAAAACCTCAATTTCCCAACCAACTCATCTTTGACAAAGCCTCCACCACCTACTACTGGGGAGAGGAGAACCTATTCAGTAAATGGTGCTGGGAAAACTGGCTGACCACATGCAGAAGTTTGAAACAGGACCCCTATCTATCCCCATACAGAAAAATTAACTCTAAGTGTATCAGAGACCTAAATGTAAAACCTCAAACCATAAGAACCTTAGAAAATGAAGGACATACCCTCATGGAAATTGGAACTGGCATCCAATTCCTGAACAAAACCCGAAGCCCACAGGCCACAAGGGATAAGATAGACAAGAGGAACCTCATTAAACTGATAAGTTTCTGCAAAGCCAAAGAAACCATCAAGAGAGCAGGGAGACAGCCTACAGACTGGGAAAAAGTATTTGCCAACTACAGATCTGACAAAGGCTTAACATCTTAGATCTACAAGGAACTCAAACGTGCTGAAAAGAAAAAACAAACAATCCCATTATAAAATGGGCAAAAGATATGAACAGACACTTCTCAAAGGAAGACATCCGAGCAGCCAACAGACACATGAAGAAATATTCAACCTCACTAATCATCAGGGAGATGCAAATCAAAACCACACTGAGATACTACTTAAGTCCTGTCAGAATGGCAATTATCAATAACTCAAAAAATAACAGTTGCTGGAGAGGGTGTGGTGAAAAGGGAACACTTCTACATTGTTGGTGGGAGTGCAAACTAGTACAACCTCTGTGGAAAACAGTATGGCAATTCCTAAAAGCTCTAAACATTGACCTCCCAAGTGACCCCGCAATCCCCCTACTGGGAATATACCCTGAAGAACTCAAATCACTCTATAAAAAAGATACCTGCACACGTATGTTTATCACAGCATTGTTCACAATAGCAAGAACCTGGAAGCAACCATGCTGTTCACCAAAAGAGGACTGGATTAAAAAATTTGGTACCTATACATGATGGAATACTACACAGCCATTAAAAAAAACCAAAATCATGAATTTTGCAGCAACCTGGATGGAACTAGAGTCTATAATACTGAGTGACCTCTCACAGAAACAAAGATCTGAGTATCACATGTTCTCACTCATATAGTGGACCTTGGACATCCAATGTAATACTATAAGAAAATGACTGACAGTGGTGGGAAACTATGTGGGGGGAGGGGAAGGGAAATGGGATTAACGGTAGTAAATACCTGTCTGGGGATGGGGAGACACCTCTTATCTACAAGGGTGCCTGAACAAAGCATATTTGTATACCTAACCCTTAACTGTACCCCACAATATCAAAATAAAAAATATTGATTCAATAATATATAAATAAAAAATGAAAACAACAATGAATGAAAAAAATATGTGTAATGTAATTTTGCATGTTCAAAAATTATAGGAATACTATTATATTCTACATATGCTTTAGCAACTTTCCTTTTCAGCATTGTTTTACAGGTTTATTCATATTCATCATTTAACTTTAGTTATTTTATTTTCAATATTGTATAAGTTTTTATTTTTGAATAAATAAATGTTATCTAGAGTCCCACTAACAGACATTTTTTAAAAAAATATTTATTTTGCTATTAAAACCAATGCTGTTATGCACATTTTGGTGAGCTTATTTTTGTATACATCTGCGAATAGTTCATATCTAACAGTAAAATCACTGGGTTGAAATCTGTACATGTCTTCAATTTATTTGATATGCTAAATTTCTTTAATCTGGCTGAACCAGTTTATACTCTGCCAGAAGTATATGATCCTCATTAACACCTTTACTTTCCCCCAATCAGATACATGAGAAATAGTATCTCACTGTGGTTTCAAACTGCATTTTTTCCCTGAATAAATGTAAAGTTTAGCATCTTCTAGTATGTTTACTGGCCCTTTGGCTTCATTTTCAGTAAATTGCTTATCATACCTTTGGTGGTTTTGTACTATGTCAGTGTGGCTAGGCTAGAATTATGTTTACCAAAGTTCCCTTCCTTGTATGGCTCCAGTTAGAGCTGACTGAAAGAGAAGTTTATATGTGATTCGAAAGGTAGAAGTAAAGCAGATGCCATTTTACTTTTAAGGTTATCATGACTAGATATAGTGAGAGATAGACACACAGATGTTGGCAATTTCTAACTTGTCCTTTCTTTTCTCCACTACATCTGGCACTTCTTCAAAATGGCTGGTCTGACCAATCATGATCCTACGTTCCTCACCAGATCCAGGAGCAATAGCCATCCAAAGTCCTCTTGACTAATTTTTTTCTCTATTGCAACTCCCACAGCTAGAAGAGCCTGGCTTCAGGAGAGCTAGTTAGCGACCTTTCTCTAATTTTTGAATCTAAGCTCCTCAGCTTCTCCTATAATTGTGTAAGTTATTATGCATTAACGCATTTCTCAGAAACAAAACTGTTGGGAGCCGGCCACGGAGGCCCACTGAGCGTTAGGGATCAGGGAGGGCTGTGGACCCCGAGACCGCTAGGATGTGTTCGGGAGCCGTAGACCCCATTTTCCTCCCCCTTTTGCCATGCAGCACAAACAACCTAAAGGAACTCTGCTGGCCTAAGCTGAAGGCTCTGTGACTGTGACAGGCATGGCTCACTCTAGAAACCCATTGTTCCTGTTTCCCATAAACTGCGGTTTCAGCTTAGGTATTAGATATAATTCAAACTCAGGTCACATTTGGGAGCCTTTTACACGGTACAAGCCTCTTTATAAGATTTTAAAGTATATTTGTAGAATTCGTATATACTTATGGAGAGCTGTTTTCAGCTTTTCAATGGTATAAATGATGATACAGCCCAAGCTTTGTGCTGGGCCACATTCCTGAGAGCCCAGTGCATACTTTGGACTGGGCTGTATTCTTTTAGGCCAGCTTTAGCTACAGTTAATGTAAGGTCTTTTTTCTACCTGTTATAGAAATTGAATTTTTTTTATTCATAGAAGGTATTGTAGAATAGGTCATGCTACGAATCATGTTAGTTCAAACATAATCAATCATAATATTTTTAGGTTTAATAAGAATATAGTTAACTTTAGAAATTTCATTGTCTCCACTTTCTACTATCGAAGTTTTGGCCTTAGTACATTTACAGTTTACATTTAGGTTTTAGAAGATTTGCTGCTGTTAATCAGCTTTATATATTAGAATTAAGACTTGGAAAACTTTCATAGAAATTAGGATAGATATATAGGACTTTGGAATAGCCATTTTGTTAAGAGATGTAGTCTATTGTTCCAAAAAGTGGCCCACCGTGAACCTTGGACTGGGCCACATCCTATAGAGCCCAGCGTGATCTTTGGACTGGGCCACATTCTTTAGGAATTGGTTTAAGCTATAACTAAGAGCTTCCGTAGCATTGTGTAAGTAGTATTAGCATAGAATAGAAAGGTAATAAAGTTTAAGTTAGTCATCATGGGTATTGAGTGAGCTTTAGAAGTTATTGATTATCAGAACATCATTAGGCTAGTAGGGAATGTTGCACTGCTTTTGAAGAGCATTAACTAGCAAAAGGAACAATAAGACAATCTTGGGGTTTGTCCCTCCTCACACCTAAGCATCTGGTGGGTGGGGGATGCCCCTCCTGCACCTAGCTTTGTGTTCACGTGAAAGACTTGTGAGACTGCCTGTGTAAAATTTGGGGATAAATACCTGCTGTAACTTTCAATAAACGGCTTCTGTTCATTTCACTGAACAGTTGTCCACTTTCTTTCTTTCTCTTTCTTCCTCTTTATATCTATCCTTCCATCTTTCTTTCTTTTAATATCTATCCCTACAGATTTGCCGACACCACCACATCTTCCAAGGGACTCCCCAAAACTTGCAGGGGCTGGCCCCCTGCACAAAACAACTAGAAAAACTGGGAGCAATTGAACAGCTAATAAAAAAGAGCCTATAGACTAAGATCTGGGCAAGAAGAGAGCCAAAATATCTGGCATAGCTTTTTTGTCACCAAGTGTTTGCCAACTCATAAGCATCTCTCCACATTCCAAGAAAATGAGTGTAACAAAAGCAGAGTGAAGGAGAAACCAGGTAGAAAGTGACCAAGAGGCTGAGAAACTAAGAAAAGCTTTAGGCAGTCTCATGGATCTGGGAGTGAGATAGGGAGAAAAATTAAAGTATTATGTTCTCTAAGGAGGAGAGACCCCAGTAAAAATTCTGGCTTTAAATGGGATGGCTGAAGGGGTACATTTAGGAATTATTGCTAACCAGAAATAGAACAGAATTTATAAAACTGAAACCCAGGTTTAAATTTAAACAGAGATAGACAGACAGATACAGAGAATCACAAAATAACAGAGCAGAAACCTCCATGGGAAGCAGTGCCGGGAAATGAAAACCTGAACTGTAGCTGACAAATTGTTCAAGTATGAGAGTTATAAACTGCAGACAAACTCAGTCATAAAAAGGCCTCCACATTTGTGTTAGACTTACCTCCTAGAACTTAACCAAGTTCTCACAAAAAATATCAGAGAAACCCCCCCTCATGCTTCTGGCAGGGAGAGGGAAAAAGGAACCATTTTGAAAAATGCCAGGTACTCTGTTCAGTTCATCTTAAGATTTGCTTCTAAGAGAAACTGGTTAACTAGAGCCTGGTCTTCTACAGTTTTACCAAAACCTAACTAATCTGGAGAAGAGAAATACCAAACTTCTGTCCATTCTACCATTCCATGTGAAAGAAGGGAAATACTCAATTTCAGCCAACTCTAACCTAATAGGCTAAGTTCTGGGCCTATTAAGACCTGTCTCACAAAGGGTGGGGGAGAAAAAACCTGAAAACCACTTGTGAAGTTCAAGACCAGAGATCCCTAAAACATTGTTCCCTCCCACTGCTCCTGCAGTTCCAGCTACTTGGAAGGCTGAGGTGGAAGGATCACCAGAAGCCAGCAGGTCGAGGCTGTGGTGGCCGGGAGCGTGCCTCTACACTGCAGTCTGGGCAACAGAGTGAGACTCTGACTCAAAATAAAAAATAAAAAATAAAAAAATTTTTAAAAAGGAAATAATAGAGGTCAGAAGCTCAGATTTACATAAAGAAAAGAAACAGCATCTAAGAAGTAATAAGTAAAGGCAGCATATGAAATTATCTGAATTCTTAATTGATCTAACAGATAACATTTTGTTCAAAATAATAATAGTAACAATTTATTCAGTTATGTAGACTTATGTATATACCTTATGTATTTATATATGGTAATATATCAGTGAACTGAATGACAGCAATGATACAAGGGATGAGAAAGAGGAATTAAGATTTGTTGTTATATGGTACTTATACCATCTGCGACACAATATAGTATTATTTGAAAGCGGCCTTAGAGTTGTATATGTGTATTATAAACTGTAGGGAAACTGCTTAAAGAAATAAAAAGAGGAGCATAACTGACAGGCTAAGAAATGAGAGAAAATAGAGTCATATAAAAATGCTCAATTAAAATCATGATAGGCAGAGAGAGAGAGAGAGAATGGAAGACAAAAATAAGAACAAAGAAAAAAGACAACAATTAGAAAACAGTAGCAAATATGATTGACATTAATCCAACTGTATCAACAGTCATTTTGAAAATTGATGGTATAAATGCACAAATGAAAAGATAGAGATTGTCAGAGTGTATAAAAAGCAAAACCTATCTATATATTTCTACTGCTGTATCTCTCCATTTCTTAAAGAGGAGGCTGTTGAAATATCCAAATATAATAGTGGATTCATCTATTTCCACTGTAAATATAAAGATACATATAGATTAAAAATAAATAAAGACAAATACTCCATGTTAACATTAATCAAAAGAAAGTAGAAGTAGCTATATTAATTTCAGACAAAGCAGATTTTAAAGCAAGGAAATGTACAGTAATGAAAAGGGGCATTACATAACAATAAAGGGGTCAATTCTCCAAAGATACTTGGCAATTCTTAATGTATATGTGCCCGACAACAGAGCATCAAAGTAGATGGGGTAAATCTGATAGACATGCAAGAATACATAGATGAATCCACTACTGTATTTGGAAATTCCAACAACCCCCTCTATAAGAAATGAAGAGATGCAACAGGTAGAAAATCAGTAAGGTCACAGTTGAACTGAAAAACACCATCAATCAACTGGATAGAGTTGTCATCTATAGTCCACTCTGTTAGACAACCACAGATACATGTTTCTCTCAAGATTTCATGAAATATTTGCCAAGTTAAACCACATTATAGACCATAAAACAGAGTTAACAAATTTTAAAGTATAGAAATTATACAATGTCTGTTCTCAGATCATAATAAGATTATGCTAGCAAGCTATATTAGAAAGGTTACTCGAAAATCTCAAATTATACTGAGGATCAAAAACATACATCTAAATAACATGAGTTTAAAAGTAAATCTCAAGATAAATGAAAAAATATTTGTAACTAAATAAAAATGAAAACAAAATAAGAAAATTTATGAGATGCCACAAAAACAGTGGTCAATTTTGCTGTGAACTTATAACTGCTCTAAAAAATAAAGTCATTAAAAAAGAGAAATCTCAGGGAAATTTTATAAATGAAATATATCATAATTAAATTTTAGAATTTAGTGGATATATTTAAGTCTGATTAACATAGATGAAATGAGGATTAGTGAACTGAAGAAACAAGGGGGAAAATAGATTAGAGTACAGAAAAGAAACATGGAAACAAGGTGAAAAGTTTTAACATGTATGCAATTTATGGTCTAGAAAAGGATGAGAGAAAATTGGGAATTAATCAATATTTGAAGAGATGATTGCTGAAAAATTTCCAAAACAAATGAAAACCCTATTGTTACATATTTAACAAACACAATAGACAAAAAGCAGCACACGTACAAAAAAAATCACATGTAGAAACATTACAATAAACTTCCAAAAAATCAAGGAAAACAGTTTTTTAAATCAGCCTGTCAAAACCCAGAAAATATTTTAAAATGTTATTCAGCAAGTTGAGTCTAAAATTTATATAGAAATGCAAAGTTCCCAAAATGGCCAAAATATTCATGAAGGAAGAAAAAAGTGAATGGTTTCATACTACTGGCTATCAAGACTTGTAAATCTGCAAGAATTTAAACAGCAACAAATTAATTCAAAAAGAGTCAAATAATCAAGTTGAATAGATGAGAGAGCTCATAAAATAGCCATCACATATGTGGACATTTGATATGTGGCAAAGGTGACACCAAAGAGACATGAGGAAAGGATATCTTTTCAATAAATAGTAAAGGATCAACTGAATTTGCATATGGGGGAAATTTGTGGATGTTTATCTCACAATAGACACAAAAACCAATTCTAAATAGTTTGTAGATATTATTGTGAAAGTAAGTAAACTTCTAGAAGACAATAGGAAAATCTCTTGAGGACTCCGAGTGTAGAAGAACATTTATAAACAGAACAAAAATCTAGCCATAGGTAAATACCATTAAGAGAGTGACACAGTCAAAGAGTAGAAGATCCTTGCTACAAATATGACAGGTAAAAACATATATAGACAAACCAATGGAAAAACAGGTGATAAATGTTAACTGGCACTTAAAAAATTAGAACAGCCAAGCTCACTTGAATGCACATATGAAAAGGTCCTCTACCACATTGTTACAAGGGAATTTTAAATTGTAATTATGATATTCCTCTATACTGACCAAGATAGTTTAAAATGATAAAGGCTCATAAAGCCTATAATGGAGAGGATGTGGGATAAATTACACAGTTGAAAAAGGATTGACACAAAGTGTTCAGAAAACTATTCAGCATTATCTAATAGAGTTAAATGTACACATTCTGGAATACCAGCAATTTCACTTCTAGGTTTGTATTCAATGGAACTATGTGCATAAAAAGACCTGTTCAAACATATTTTTGATTACCTCATCTTATATTTGCTAATGGAAACACCTCAAATGTCCACTACCACAGAATGGGCAAAATTTGATATATGCATACAACAGAATATGGCAGTGAATATTAGTGAACCTCACCAAAAACAACTTAAAAAATATATATATATATATATATATTTTTGAGTTGGAGTCTCACTCTGTCGCCCAGACTGGAGTGCAGTGGCTGCTCCCGGCCACCGCAGTCTCTACCTGCTGGGCTCCGGCGATCCTTCCGCCTCAGCCTTCCGAGTAGCCGGAATTACAGGCATCCACTACCATGTCCGGCTGATTTTTTGATTTATTGTAGAGATGAGGTCTCGCTGCCCAGTCGGGTCACGAACCCGCGGGCTCAGGCAACTTAAAAATATTTTAGAACAATCTTTTTTGCCAACACCTGACAGAAATCTGGCCCCAGTTGGGAGCTGGGCTGAGAATCACCCTGCTGGCACTTGTGTGTGGCTTTGCTAACGAGTAAGGTGGGGTTGAAATGCGTTCTGCTACCACCTAGATTGTAGAAAGCTAGGAAAAGACTTTTACTTTTACCCTAACATCAAGAAGAAATTAGATGAACTACATTATTACAACTTTTCTTAAACTCTTCATTGAACTGAGATTTTAGGGTAAGCAAGTGGATTGAAATTTATGGAATAAAAGGTCCTTCGAGAAGTGGCTGTAGGGACAGCAATCAGACTAGCTTTCTAACCCAGTTCTAGATGGTGCGTTGGGCAGTCTTCTTGGGCAAAAAGTCATATAAATGCTCATTTTCCCCGGAGCAGATTCTTTTTTTTCAAAAATTGAGATTGCTCAAATTTTCCTGTTTTTCATCTCTCTCCAAAGGATGATTTTTTAAAAAACATTTATTTTTCCAGAATTTACTAGTGTTGTAATTATTACAACCAGAAGGGTTAGTTCAATACAAGTAACTCTATCATTATAAGAAACTTGCAATTGCATTTCTATCTTAGTCTTGTATCATATAGCTTTGCTAAGCTTTATTGTAATTCTCGTAAAATTTAACATGCTTTGTGATAAAATATATAATACATGACATTTGAGAATGAGAATTGCAATTTCTCCTGTTTAATCTTTATGCTTTAGTTTTTAATTTTGTTTTTATAGTACATTGGCTAGAACCTCTGGGAAAAAAATGTAAATAGAATCATTAAAAACAGATGTCCTTGTCTTGTTCTTGATTTGAAAAAATATAGAAAAGTTTGCACCATTAAACATTATGTATGCTGAAAAATTTGTTAGATACTGTTTATTAAGTTATGAAAATTTTCCTTAATTCATAGTTTGCTAAGAGTTTATTTTTAATTTTAATTATTATGCATAGAGCACTGAACTTTATCAAATGCTTGATCTTTATCTATTGGTATATTTGTATGATTTTTGCCTTGAAAGAATTAAATATCTCTGTAGAGAATTCTTTTTCTTATTTATTTATTTAGAGATGGGTTCTCACTCTGTTACCCAGGCTGGAGTGCAGTGAGAGAATTCTTATGTGAATGGTTTATCTGAATTGTCTAAAGCTAATCTATATATATAGTAGATCTATCTAATCTCTCTCTCTCTCTTTTAATCTAATCTATCTATCTATCTATCTATCTATCTATCTATCTATCTATCTATCTATCTATCATCCATCTATCTATCTATCTGTATAATGAAAGCCATTTTATGGTCTAGCATTTTGGTCGTTTTTGTTAACGTTTCATGTTTGCTTGAAAAGCATGGGCAGCCGGGCTCAGTGGCTCAGCCTGTAATCCCGCGCCTTTGGGAGGCTGAGGTGAGTGGATTGCCTGAGGCCGTGGGTTCGAGACCCGCCTGGGCAGCAAGACCTCCTCTCTACAATAAATCAAAAAATCAGCCGGGCGTGGTAGCGCATGCCTGTAATTCCAGCTACTTGGAAGGCTGAGGCGGAAGGATCGCTGGAGCCCAGCAGGTCGAGGCTGCGGTGGCTGGAAGCGGCCACTGCACTCCAGTCTGGGTGACAGAGTGAGACTCCACCTCAAAAAAAAAAAAAAAAAAAAGAAAACAAAAGCGTGGGCATACTTAGCTGTTGACTGCAAATATAGATATTTCCATTAAATCAAACTGTTATTGCTATTTCCATATTCTATTCATTTGACGAAACAGATATGCTAAAATCTCCCAGCATGTTGTAATTCATCAGTCCCTTATTTTAGTCTGTCAATTTTTGTTTTAGTACATTTTTAAAAAATATCTTTTCATACATTTGCACTGTTACTTTTTTTTGTTAAGTTTTCTTTATTCATAATATACAGTCAGTGTTTATCTTTAGAAATCCTTTCTGACTGAACATGTATTTTTGTCTGGTGTTAATATTGCTTTCCTAGTTTTCTTTTAGAATTTGCTTTATATTTTTCATTTCTTAAAATGTTCATCTTTTCTATTTTTAAGTTTTATTTATTCTCTTTACAACAGCAAATACATTTTTAAAAAACATCCAACTGTTTGATCTCCTTTTATAAATGAGCTGGAACGTTTCTCTATATCTATTGGGTTGTGAGTTATACCATGATTTATTTATATTATTTTATTTTGTGATTTCTATTTTCCTGCATTTCTATGTTCATTGTAATTTTAACATCCTTCAGATTAATAGTTTTATTTCTTCTTCTTCTTTCCTCTCTGTACTGGTTATATAATCTGCATTTCTATTTCTATTCTATATCTATTTCTATTCTTTTATCTGTTTATCCTCAAAATATTGATATAAAAAGATAAAAAATGCTATAGTCAATTGGTCTTCTAAACAATGAAAGAGCTTTTGAATTCTTTTTTTTTAATTTAATTTAATTTTATTTTAAAGATGTGGAGTACAATTTAGGATTAGGTAGAGAAGTGGTCATCATACAGGTAAAGTTTGGGCTTCCCACTTTTGAAGTCTTTATCTCAGATTACTCTTGCACTCTGCCATACCTTACAAAAAATTTTTTTTTTGCTAATATGTCCTTATAGTTCTCTATTTATAGTACATGTTTAAATATTTTCAATGCTTGTTTACATTCATAATTATAAATTATTTCTCTTTTCATTCTTTATTGCTTTTCAGTTTTTCATTTGTGTTCAGTATTTTTTTTCTAAATTTCATCTTTGGAGAATTGTTTATACTAAGTTCTTCATTATTTTCCCTGAAAATATTTTTATTTAATCTCTACTTTAATGATAGTGAAGCTGGATATAAAATGCTAATTTAATAGTTATTACCTTTTTGAATTTTGAAAATATTACATTGTTTTGTGGCTTTAGTGTCACTGTTAAAAAAATCTTGTAATTTTAATTGTCACTTATTTATAGATCATCTTTTTTGTTATCTTTAAGATTGTCTCTTTGTCATCAATAATCAGCACTTTTACTATAAGGCATTCTGGATTTATAAAGAATTTGTTTTTACTGGACATCTTGATCCTGAGGAATCATGGCTTTCATTGTTTCTTGAAAATCCTCATCAATTATCACAATGAATGCTGCCTTTCCTCATTCTTCTTTTCTCTCCTCTTTTATGCCTAAGGAGATATATATTTGTTCTTTCATTTTATATTTCATATCACTTTTTGAAATCTTCCCATTTCCTTTTTTTCTCATTGTATTGCATTTTGAGTAGTTTCTTCAGATAAATACTCTAATTCATCAGATTCTTTTCCATCTGTTTTTTTTTTGGGTTTTTTGAGTTGTAGTCTCACTCTGTCACCAGGCTGGAGTGCAGTGGCACACTCAAGGCCACCCCATTGTCAACCTGCTGGGCTCTGGTGATCCTTCTGCCTCGGCCTTCCAGATTGTCAGAACTACAGGCGTGTGCTACTATGCCTGGCAAATTTTGTGACTTATTGTAGAGACGAGGTCTTGCCAAGTTGCCCAAGCTGGTGTCAAACCCGCAGGTTCAGGCAATCCACTCACCTCAATCTCTCAAAGTCCTGGGATTACAGGTTGAGCCTGGCCTCCATCTATTTTTTAACCTAATACCTCTTAATTTTTTTGTATCATTCATTAAACATTTTTTTTGTTTTTCACAATTCTATTTGTTTATTATTCCAAATTGCCTTGTCTTTTTGAGCAATGTTCTATTTCTCATATGTTTAATTTTTTTTTCTTTTCTCTCTGCTGTCTTTTTAAATATTATATGACATAGTTAATGCATCTCATTTGAATTAACAGTGTTGGGAGCATATTTCTGCCATTCACTTATTTTCTTTTTCCTCATGTATTGTCTAATTTTTGACGGGAAAATCATGTTCAGGCTTTATCTCTTAGAATCCTGGAAGGATGGCCTGATGATTTATCTCTACAGAGAAGTTTTGGATTTGCATCTGCCAGGCTTCTTAGAAACATAACCACTTCGGGAAACATATTTTGTGTTAACTTTCCAGACCATATGGAAACTTAAATCCCAAACCTTGTTAAAACAGGCCTTTGGAAATAGTATCATCAGAGATTTTTCTTTTCTTTTTTTTCTACCCAGGGCGAGAGATGATACAAAGTTCCTTTGTCATATCCATTTTCAAGTGCAGAGATTTTAAGGAAGTTCACACTTTCCTGGTGGATGATGTCCTTCAAGGGTCGAAGTTGTGAGTCATCTTCATTCCAACTCATCAAATCACAGGTGCCCAGGGCTTCATGTGGCCTTTAAAGGCCAAGCCTCCTGATTACTCAGCCCAGCAAAATCTTTATGACTGCCAAATTGCCAGTGTCTGATTATAACACTGGTTTTCAACTTCTTCTTCTTTTGGAGAGACTAGAAATTTCCTTGTTACTTGTGAACTAAAACATTTATGTGAAAAGAGTTTATCCAGGATCTTGACAAATTTGTCTCAGGAGGTGGAGGTTTTTTTTCCCACCATCAAATATACAAATTCCTGGAAAGAAAAGCTGAATTCAAAACTCTTCAGAGTAAAACTATAGACTAGGTTTTTCATTAGTTGATGATCTCTGCTGAGAAATTCAAGGGACTGTTCAATTAAGATAATGGTTAATATACTAAATTGTACTATACTATATAAACAATCTATTGTATTGTGGATAGTATTAAATAAAAACAAATTATAATTTATGAAAAAAATTACACTGCTCAAAATTACTGAGAGCCTCAAAGACCTTTTTTAAATTTTAGGTTATAGCTATCATTACTTACCATGTTATAAATTAAAACCAAAAATCTGAAAAGTTTTTAGGTAGTACTTTATCTAATAATAGCTATAATAAACCATTATATTTTAACATGAGTGAAATGTTTTTATGGAAAATAAATGCATTTTCCAAAATATAAAGCAGTGAGATGATCATACTTAGTGACCTATCACAGAAACAAAGAAGCAAATACCAAATGTTCTCACTCATAAATGGGACCTGAACATTTATCACAATAGAGGGGTATTGGCAGTTGCAGGACACTGAGCACACTGCGGGGAGTGGGGGTTGGGGGGTGGCACGTAGCAACACAAAGCGTACCTAGTCCTAAACCAGGGAAAGTGAGAATCAGTTGGAGGCTCAAACTTCACTTGCACGTAGATTACTTATATACCTAATCCCGACTTGTACCCCACATCTTTATAATAAAGTAAATAAAACAAAACAATGAGAAGTGTGTCACTGTTTTATACTTTTGCATCACTTTTTAATATCTGGCTTAATAGAAAAGAGCTGGATTCTCATGATTCTACACCCAATGTATTGCAATATTTGGTTGAATTAAATGAGAAAAATCTAGACACAGAGAGACATGTAGTTGAAAAAAAGAGGATTATTTTTATAGCTTTTTTCAGATAGTTACAGATAGTCTTTTTTGATTCAGCATCTTTCTGGCCAGAAAACTTCAGGGAGGTATGGCCAGGCACTTGAGAACCTATTCAGAATATCATGGAGTGGGAAAACTAGAGACAGAATACCATTGCACTGTGTGTTTCTATAGTCCTATGGTTACAGACATGGAGACAGTGCAAATGTTTCCAAAGATCTTTCTTCACCTTAAAACTTTTGTCTTTTCTTGTAATTTCATTTTCTTTCCTAACTCCCCTCCCCAAATTTCCAAAACATCAAATAGCAATGGTTCAGATAAAACTAGAGGAGAGAGAGAATACAGTATGGATGGCACACTGGAGATGGAAAAAGTCACAGAGAGTAGAAATGTGGTACAGAGTAACAAAACAGGCATAGGATACGTTGCCACAGAACAGAAAATAATGTGTAATGAGGATGAAACAGGGAGGGAAGGCAAGCAGTAGTACAGTAGATAAAAAAAATAGGAGACAGGCACAAATACCCAAAGTAAAAGGGTGGAGGATTGAGGCAGATATATGGAGAATTATTTTTTCTCTGCAATGAAACAATAATATAAGAAAATAGCGTGGTATATCCAGCCTAATATTTCATTGGTAAATAAGGCTGTAATGGTCACCCCTGGCTATTATGCCCTCTGCCTCTTTCCAAAGTCCTCCCCTCCTTCTAAGGAAACGTCATCATGTTCCCATCATAACGGTGATATCAAAAGCCTTTTGAAAAATTTTAAAAGTTTGTTCTAACTCTCGGCATACAATAGTAGACAATTTATTTCTTCATTGTGTAAAATAACTCCTTTTTGTCCATCTTATATTTTTCTTCATTTTACACTTCAAAGATTTCTATCTCATGCTAGTATCTCATTTTTACAGGTTGAAAAGTTTTATCTTTAGATTCTAACTGAATTCAATTGCTCTGCTGCTTTGTTAATGGGTTCTGATTTTCATTGTTGGGCTTCATTTCTATTTTGTCTTTGTTTATGATGTATACAATATCCATATAATTTTTAATTCTTTCATTTTCTTTTAAAAATAATGACTTTGACTTTGCCACCGATTTTTCCCTAAAGACCAATGCCCTTAGGAAAGTGTAATTATTGTCTAGGCCTTTATCTATATGATTAACTCACTTCAAGTTTTTGCCATTCCATGAGTAAAGTTTGGATTATCTTTCTATAAACAACTCTCTTTGTGGATTTTGTTATATAGAAACTGATTGGTCATTTTTATGCCCTCCCATACCAAGAAAAAGTTCTGCATTTTATCTTCTTTAGCTTATAATTTCACTGCAATAAAAAGTTTATACCATTCATATTCTTAGAAATTTGACTCTGGACTGCTTCCTCCAAATTATTTATATAATTATAAAGGAACACTTCAGAGATGAGTTTATTTATCATTATCCTGTACTTCTTATTCAAGACCATTGCAAAACCATGACTCTGATCACTTGTGACTCAATGTACAAAGGGGTACCCAAAAAACTCTGACATTTATTTATAGAAAATTGTGTATTTATTGATGCAGTACACCTATCGAGATACTTTTTCCACTGCTCAAACAGTTTTTGAACTCATCAGTTTGATGACTTTTAGTGCTTCAGACTATTTTTGTTTCACCTCTTCCACATGGGCAACTTTTTCTGAGAAATTTTTTCATCAGGGAAACAAAAAAAGTCACTCAAGGCTTGCAAGATCAGAATAGGGAGGGTCAGTCAGGAAGGTCATGCTGTTTTTAGCCAAAAACCACTGAACACTCAGCATCATGTGGGCAGGTTGTTTCATGTAAATCGCCGATCATGAAATGGGCCAAGGCACTGAAAGAATCTAAAAAAATAACAATTCAATTCACTGACGCTGAATGCAGTCTCTCACAAAAACGCTGGCTAGTACACTGATTCTGATGGATTCCTAGACCTACTTAGTTGGGGAAGCCTGAACTATGAGGGGTCCACCCTCCAAAAAATAATTCTGGTTTTTTTGGGTCCCCTTTGTATTTTAATAATGTTGGATGTGGAAAAATTTTTGAAAATCTTAATAGTTTATAATTACTGGTTCTAATTTTTCTTACATTTTTACAAATACAAATAAGCACCAGTTCGCTTAAAGAAACCAAGATAATATATATATATATATATATATATACACACACATACACATATACATTCATATATATGCATATGAAGCATGTATATAGAACTGAAACATTGAATATATAAGGTGATTATCATACATATATGATAATCACCTTATATAATATATGTCTCATAATCACCTTATATATTATATATTCAATGTTTCAGTTCTATTTTGAATTCTCACAACCTCTGTGCAATGGAAGAGAGAGTTAGTAATTGATAGTTCTCAGTATTCCTTCTGGAGCCATTGTTTTTTTTTTTTTTTTTTTTTTTTTTTTTTTTTTTTTTTTTTTTTTGAGTTGGAGTCTCACTCTGTCGCCCAGACTGGAGTGCAGTGGCCGCTCCCGGCCACCGCAGCCTCGACCTGCTGGGCTCCGGCGATCCCTCCGCCTCAGCCTTCCAAGTAGCTGGAATTACAAGCATGCGCTACCACACCCGGCTGATTTTTTTTTTTGATTTATTGTAGAGATGAGGTCTCGCTGCCCAGGCGGGTCTCGAACCCGCGGGCTCAGGCAATCCACTCACCTCAGCCTCCCAAAGGCGCGGGATTACAGGCTGAGCCACCGAGCCCGGCTGGAGCCATTGTTATAAATGATTATCCCATTGGAAAATCTCCAGGTGTCTTGTATAAACAAGAAGGTTCTTGAAAGTTCTAAGAAATATTCCACCATTGGACACCTGGATTTTTCCAATCTCAAATTCAAGTGACATTCAAGTGAACTATTTATATTTTCTTGCAATTTGGTCAGGATTAACACGTAGCTTTTATTTTATGCAAGTTAAAAAATTTAAAATATCAATTTCTAAATCAATTTGAGAATGAGAAGTTCCCTAAACTTTTCTCTAGTAAAGATTCAGACAAATAATATATTAGTCTCTATCTGCTCTCTCTTTCCAACCTCAATACTATTCTATGTATTTCTTGCCTGAATTTCTCTTTATTACATTTTGATTAGTTCATAAGCCTTTATAGCAGAAACTTCAATGTCTGTTTTATCTCACCTTGTTTGTAATTATGAATATTTCAGACAAATATGAAAGTAAAATTATCCTATGAAACTATCATGTTACATGTAACAATGACCTAGATATCAGGATCAGGGCAGAAATCTCAGATACCTATTCTCACCTTTTCATCTCTTACTCCCCAATATATGCTGGTTTTCAGCAGTCTACAATTTCTTCTGAGAAAATACCTTCAGAGAACAATTTCACATCTGAATCATTGAGAGGGAATGGTAAATCTGTAGTTATGAAGTGCTGGGATATTTTTAAGAGAAATTCTGAGTACAGAAAAGGAAACAATCCAGGGAAAATACAATAGTGATTTTCAAAGTGTGGCCCCCAGACATCAGCATAGATATCATCTGGGAACTTGTCACAAATATGAATTTTTAGGTTCCCTCACCCAATCCCAGACCTACTGAATCAGATACTTTATGAGTGGGATCCAGAAATCTGTGTTTTAACAAGTCCTCCCAGTGATTCTAATGCCCACTGGAGTTTGAAAGCCACTGCATCAGAGACACTACTCTATTTGTCACAGGGCAGACAAGGTCTTGAAGTAGTGCTTCTCAAACATAATGTGGGACTAAAGATTGTACTTTTTAAAGAAGCTCCTGGGGGCTGCTGCTGCTGCTTTGTGAACTATATTTGATTGCAGGGTCACTGATAAAATCTAGGGAGAGATCATACAGGGATGAACCAGGAAAAACAGGTGAAATGGGGTGACCTTGACAAGTTTGGCCCAACACTGAGGTAGCTTGACTATTCTTGGCTTTAAAATTAGGAATCTTGATGGCTAACACAAAGAAAGGCCTTATCCAGAGTCCAGAATTTTAAGAAAGGTGATCTGACATAAAAGGTCAGTAAATAAAAAAATTTTAAAAAAAGAATAAAGAAAAAAAGAGAGCATGTAAACTTTAAGCTCATGCCAGCTTAGGTTGCATGATTTGAGACTATGGTATACTATATCTCATTCTTTAGAGAAACTTGTGAAAGAAATAGATGTACACTTGAACTTTCCAGAAGCTATACTAAGTCAACACAGCAAGACAAAATGTACCCATAAAGGAGAGGAGGAGACCTAGGTCATGTCTAATTGAAAGTATACAATGGAACTTAACTTAAAGTATACAATTTGGAAAATGCTGTGTGACCTTGACCAAGTTACTTAATATTTCTGTTCATTGATTTTCTCATATCTAAAATGTACATAAAAACAGAATCTATCTTATAGAATTCCTGTAAACATTAAGTGAGTGAAGATTTCCAGGGCATCACAAAGAGTGTCTGATGCACAGTAAAACTTTGCCTTTGCTTATACTCATTGTCACAACTGCCACATTTATCATTTCTGGTGAATGGAGAAACAATAAGGCAGAAAAATGGGTATCTCAGGATAATAAAAAATCAGATGTCAGAGAGAAAATTAAGGTGGTTGAGAAATAACTCTTTGAAAAAGGAGAACATTTACCAAACTTACAAATACTTACGCCAAATAGTTTCACACAAACTGAAAATCCCTTTATATTATGACTGAGTCCTAGAGGATAAATAATTATAGCAAAGCTATCATTATTAGAGCTGCTTTCAGAAATAGTGAAGCAGTAATATTTTAACTATATATATAAGAGAAATAGCTAATTTGAGTGTTAGTCCATTATCTTTTGACTTCTCTGAGGCCACACGCAGGTCAGTTTCTCTTGTCAATCTTTTGACATAGTGAGTTGCTCAAGAAAATAAAGATGTCCTCTGGGGGAGCACTTCTTCCTCCTTCTGCTCCTCCGACTCCTGCTCCTCTTCCTCTTCTTTTTTTTTTTTATTTTTAAAAGCAGAGTTATCAATATAGCAATCTGATGCAGGAAATAATTGGTAAAATCATTTTGATAATCAATTCCCAGAATATGGGACTACTGTGCTCTGGGTAAGGGGCAGAAGAGGAAGAGATTTTCCTGAAATTTTGTACTAATCATTTAATGTATTTTCATAATTGCTTATTTGAGTAACTTGACTTAATTTCAGACAGCATAGATTTACAAGCTCAACTTTTTTGTTTTATTCAGAAAAACACAAATTTAAATCTAAAAATGACAAGTTAATTTAAAATATCTTAATAAATATATGTATGACTCCAATCTTGTTTCTCTCCCTGTCTCTGTCTCTGTCTCTCTCTCTCTCTCTCCCTCTCTCATATACACACTTATGCTCATATACATATGCACATAATATTATTGATAAATTCTTGGCAATAAGTTTGATTTGTACTAACCTTCATTAACTTCCAAGCATCATAAATTTAAAATCTCAAAAAATAAAAATAGAAGTCTCTGTAAAAATATACATCAGTCAGGTTTTTTAGGCTTTACTACGTTTTCAAAAAATGCCTTTAAAAATGATTTTTAGCATTTTATATTTTCAAGAGATGCACATGTCTGATGCATTGTTAGAAAGAATTTCCTTACTGCCCTCAAAACAAGCATTGCAGAGTAACAATGTACATAAATCTTTTTACCCAAGATTTTTACCCAACTGTTGTCTTATCCAGTGGTTCAAACTGCCAGTAATATTTAACTTGTATGCTTCATGTAGCAATAAAACAAATGAATGGCCCTCTCAAAAGTTACATCTTGAATTATATATTTTTGTTTGCATTATAAACTGCCTAGCCACAATGTATTACAGACTAGCCACAAAGTTAAGTATTATCCTTACCAAGGTCTAGATATTTTTATCGATTTTCCTCACATCAGAATGGAATAATCTTTCCTAATAAATTAAGTAACAATACTTAATTAGAATCTACAGAGCATGGTATTATCAATTAGTATCTAACACAGCCAACAGTAGTAAATGCAGTGGCTTTTCCTAAATGAATTAACTGTTTTGTACTTTAAAAGTTATATGGAGTTAGAATAGTGATCAAATAATTTTCTCTGGTAGATCTGTATTTATCAAGCTCATATGCAAAGCTCCAATAAGATTGGCAGAAGAACTTTGAGAGATTCATAGTGACCTGGCTGTGCCAGGCCGGATGGGTTCAACTTCCTCTCAGTCATGCTACAGTGTTAAGCAGAAGCCTGAGTCCACAGTGCTGGAAATCAAGAAACTGTGGTCTGTTTTTCTTTCTGAAGAGAGGCTGGTAAGGGTGGAAGTGTTCAGGAGAGTCACCAAGTAATCTGATGACAAAAAAGGAGGAGGAAGGATAATATCCTGTCTGGGGTCTTGACCTTTCTGCAAGTCACTTTATTTATTTATTTTTAACTTCAGTTTACTCATGGAGACAAAAATACACAAGCCTCCTCCCGATTTTAAGAGAAGAAACAAAGCTAAACTCTCTACTATGTCTTTCTTTGATAATTAATAAATCAAGAAACTGTAAACAAAGCAGTTTGAACTCCTCAGAATAGAGGTAAAAATGTAGTAAACCTTGCCTCCAGAATTGATTTTTGAATTATAAACATAAACTGTTTTATTAAGGCCTGATATAGATGGTTTTTGATCTACAAATAAACAAGGTGCTAATTAGAATAATAACACTGGTCCAGAATATTGAGAACACATGCAACTTAATTAATATTACATCTGCAATAGAATAGAAAATCATGCATTTAATAAATAATTGAAGACAGGGGAATTAAAGTATATGGTTATTAAATCATCAGATTGGATATTAAGATGTCTTTAGACAGTCACTAGCTTCAAAGTTAGAGAAATAGTTTCACTTCATTTCATTTTCTAAAGATGTTTCTCACTTTCCAGTCACTTCAGAAATGCATTTAAAATTTTTTCAAAATCTTTGCCCATGATGTTTAGATGTTTGGTGATGGATGGTATCAAGTTTGCCACAGTGATATAAGAGAAATTTGCCTTCTTAAAAAAAAAGACTGAGAAATTTATTAGTTATCTCTCCTATCAATCTTCTATAGACAGAATTGTGTCCCACCCCAAATGTATAGGTTGAAGCCCTAACCTCCAACTTGACTGTTTGGAGACTCTAAGGAGGCAATTAAAGCTAAATGAGATTATACTGGTTGGGTTCTAATCTGATAGGACTTGTGTCCTTATAAGAAGTAGAGACAGCAGAACTCTCATTTTAAAAATTTGTATTTTATTTATTTGTTTATTTATTTTTTGAGTCAGAGTCTCATTCTGTCGCCCAGGCTGGAGTGCAGTGGCATGCTCACAGCCCCTGCAGCCTCATTCTGCTGGGCTCAGGTACTCCTTCCACCTCAGTCTTCCAAGTAGCGTGCAATACCAACCTCCTGTAATTCTTTCTCTTTTAATGCACACACAGAGAAAAAAAGGTTATGTGAGGACACAGTGAGAAAGTACTATCTGCAAGCCAAAGAGAGAAGCCTCACCAGAAACTAACCCTGCTGGTGCCTTGATCTTGGACTTCCAGCCTCCAGAGCTGTGAGAAAATAAATGCCTATTGTTTAAACTACCCACTCAGTGAAATCTTGTTAGGCAGCCCATTCCTACTCAGTCAGAATTTACTTTCATCTGAGAACATCCTAAGGGCCTTAACAAGACAACTAAATGAAAATATATTAGAAACCCAAGATAGGGCAGGTGTTTTAACCAATGTTTTCCATTTCTTCTGTAAAACATCCTGACTGATCATCATTCCATATTGAAAAAGATTCTGCTGCTTGACTGCTCTCTAGTATTTCTATGCCATTCCACTTCTGAATTTTCTGTTTTTTGTTTACCAAGAATCAGTTTGGTTTCCAAGTAAACAATCTAATGTTGTACCTAAGGGAACTTGTAAAACAAGAACTAACTAAACCCTAAGCTAGAAGAACAAAAGAAACAACCAAAATAAGAGGAGAACTCAATGAAATTAAGATTTTAAAAGTCCATACAAATGATCAATGAGCAAGAAGCTGGTTCTTTGAAAAGATAAACAAAATTGACAGACCCCTACCCAACAACAACAAAGACAGAGAGAAAATCTGAGCAAATACAATCAGAAACAAAAAGATGATGCTACAACTGATCCTAAAGAAATATAAAACAGTATCCGAGATTAGTATAAACATCTGTATGCATGTAAGCTAGAAAATCTAAAGGAAATGAAAAAATTCCTGGAAATACCCCAAATAAGTAGATGTTAAATTGGTTAAGTAATTAAGAAAAAACTACCTACAATAAAAAACCCAGACCAGATGGATTCATAGTCAAATTTTATCAGACGTACAAGGATGAGTGACTACCAATCACACTGAAAAGTATTCCAACCAATCAAGAAGGAAAAATTCATTCATAGCTATTTTATAAAGCCAATATCATCCTGATAACAATACAACACTTCTTACCAAGAACAGAATGAAACAATATCTCCTGGTAACCAAGGTACTTCCAGCACATATATATATGTATGTTGGAATATTCCTGGATTTCTAAAGTAAATGTAATTCTTGAAAAATATGGCAAAATATAAGATAGTGAACATTCATGTCATGTAAGCAAATAAGGTCTGGCAGTTTCTCCTTTTAGTAACTACTTGTAAACATTGTTTACAATGTGGATATCTTTATAAGATGATTTATAAATTGGGATATTACTTGTATATGACCTTAAAACTGAAATTTAGTGTCATGAAAAACAAAGACTTGCTTCTATTCTGTATAGTACAGTATGAAAATTCAACCTAGAGATGATAAGATATGACAATTATATTCATGGGACAATAAACTGTAACTTGGTGTAACACATTCTACAACAACAACAAAAATAATGCTATCAGACAGTCCCATTGAGATTCCCAGTGTCAGCAAGAGAATCTGCTTGTGTCACCTTGAAACTACCCTGATACAGCTTGGATGTTTGTCCCCTCCAAATCTCATGCTGAAATGTGATCCTCAGTGTTAGAGATAGGACCGAGAAGGTTTGGGCCAGAGAGATCCTGTCACTCATGAATGTCTTGGTGCCCTCCCAACAGTCAAAATCTGCTTATTAAAGAGAGTCTGGGACTTCCTGACTCCCTTGTTCTTCCCACCTGCCAGATGACATGCCTGCTCCCCCTTGGCCTTCTGCCATGACTAGAAACTTCCTGGGGCCCTCACCAGAAGCTGATGCCAGCACCATGCTTCTTGTAAGTCTGCAGAACCGTGAGCCAAAATAAACCTCTTTTCTTTATAAATTAAAAAAAAATGGCAAAAACAACAACAAAGAAAGAAAACTACAGGCCAATATCCCTAAATGAACATAGATGCAAAAATCTTCAACAAAGCACTATCAAACTGCATCTAACAACATATCACAAAGATCATTCATCATTCACCAGATGGGTTTTATTCCTGGATGTAAGACTGGTTCAAAATATGCAAATCAGTAAATGTAATCCACTACATAAATGTGTAAAATCAAGAACCAAGTGATTATCTCCATAGATGCAGAAAAAGCATTTGATTAAATCCAAATCACTTCATGATAAATCTCTCAGCATCTAGGCATTAAAAGGTCATCCCTCAAAATAATAAGTGCCATCTGTAACAAACCTGCAGCCAACATCATGCTTAATGGGCAGAAGTTGGAAGCATTCCTTGAGATTCAGAACAAGATAAAGATGTCCACTATCAACCCTCCTTTTTAACATAGTGCTGGAAGTTCTAGCCAGAGAAATCAGGCAAAAGAGAGAAATAAAATGTATCTAAATAGGAAGAAAGTTAAAGTATCTCTTTATGCAGATGATACTGTACTGTATGGTACAGTATCTAGAAAATGATTTCACCAAAAAATGTTTCAAAAGATTTCACCAAAAAATGTTAGTACTGATAAATGACTTAAGTAACATCTTGAGATACAAAATCAACGCTCAAAAAAAAGTTGCATTTTCATACACCAACAATAGATCAACAGAAAAGACAAAATTCATGTGGAAGCAAAAAAGAGTCCAACTAGCCAAAGCAATCCTAAGCAAAAAGAACAAAGCTGGAGACATCACATTGCCAGACTTCAAACTTTATGACAAGTCGACAGTAACCAAAACAGCATGGCACTGGTACAAAAACAGACACATATATCAATGGTACAGAATAGAGAACCCAGAAATAAAACCACTGACCTACTATTGGGAGCCAGTCATGGAGGCCCACTGAGCATTAGGGATCAGGAAGGGTCATTGACCCTGAGACCACTAGGATGAGTTTGGGAGCTATTTGACCCCATTTCCTCCCCCTTTCTACTCAGCACTAACCAGATTAAGCTCCTGTGAGCTCAAAACATAAAAACTCTGAGACCAGGACGAACACAAGCTAACTTTAGAAGCTCATTGCTCCCATTCTTCCACAGACTGAAGTTTTGGCTTTCACGCAACTTATAATTCAAACTCGTGTCACATCTAAGAGCCTTAGTATTGGTCACGGGCTCTCTGGGTCATGATCTTAGGATTTATTGAAGGTGTAAATTGTAGAATATAGTTTTAGAAGACAGCCATTTTGTTGAAAGAATGCAGCTGGGTTACTTGCAGGTAGCCCACTGTGAACTTTGGACTGGGTCACATTCCAAACATTCTGGGATGGGCCACTTTTGTTTGTAAAGTAAATACTTAAGCTTCTATAGAATTGTTTAACTTGGCATAAATCAATCATCTTAGGATGAAAAAGGTTTATAGAATATGTCAGTCACAGATTAGGTTATCCTTTGTTATGGAATTTTAAGATTATCATATGAGAAGGGTTTAAAGGTAATCATTGATTAAGTTTTCATGGATTAAGGTTTCTGGTGGGTGGGGGACGCCCCTCCCACATCTGACTTTGTGTATAAAAGACCCGTTGTAATTCCCAATAGCACATATCGCTTCTGCACTAGACTGGAGTCCAGTCTCTTTCTTTCTCTCTCTCTTTCTCTCTTCTTCCCCCCAATCGCTGGCGCCGTCTCCACATTTGGGGTACCCTGAACCCGGTTGGAGCTGGTCTCCGGCAACCTACAACCAACTCATCTATGACAAAGCCAACAACAATAAATATTGGGGAAATGACACCCTATTTAACAAATGATGCTGGGAAAACAGGCTAATCATATGCAGGAGAGTGAAGCTGAACCCCTACCTATCATCATACACAAAACTTAACTCAAACTGGATTAAAGGCTTAAATGTAAGAGCCCAAACTATAAAAATTTTAGAAGAAAACATAGGAAACACTTTACTGGACATTGACCTATGTAATGAATTCATGACCAAATCCTCAAAAACAAATGCAGCAAAAACTAGAACTGACAAATGTGACCTAATCAAGTTAAAAAGCTTCTGCACAGCAAATTAAACTGTCAACAGAGTAAAGAGACAATCCACAGAATGGGAGAAAATAGTTGCAAATTATGCATCTGATGAAGACCTGATATCCAGAATCCATAAGGAACTCAAATGAATTGTCAGGAACAAACCAAATAACCCCATTAAAAAGTGGGCAAAATGCATGAAAAGACACTTCTCAAAGAAGACTGACAAGTGATCAACAAACATTTTAAAAACACCCAACTTCATTAATCATCAGATAGGTGCAAATCAGAACCACAATGAGATTCCACACCAGCCAGATTGCCCATTATTAACAAGTCAAAAAGCAACAGATTTTGGTGAGGTTGGAGAAAAAAGAGAATGAACACATACTGTTGGTGGGAGTATAAGGTAGTTCAACCTGTGGAAAGCAGTTTAGAGATTTCTCAGAGAACTAAAAATAGATTTACCATTCAACACAGCAATCTCAGTACTGGGTATTTACCAAAAGGAGCATAAATCATACTACCAAAAGATACCTGCACTCATATGTTTATCATAGCACTATTAACAATAGCGAAAACATGGAACAAACCTAGGTGGCCATCAATGGTACACTGGATAAAGAAAATGTGGTACAGTTATACCATGGAATATTTCACAGCCATAAAATAGACCAAATTCATTATTTTTATAGCAACATGGGTGTAAACGGAGTCCATCATTCGTAGTGATTTAACACATCAACAGAAAACTGTTCTGAGAATAATATATATTCTCACTCTTAAGTGAGAGCTAAACACTGGGCACACCAGGGAATATGGATGAGAACAGACACTAGGGAGTACTAAAGAGGGAAGGAAGGTAGAATAGGGTAAGTGTTGAAAGCCACCCATTGGGTGCCATGCTCACTACCTGGAAGGGCAGGCTTAGTAGAAGCCCAAACCTCACCATCACACAATATAGCTATGTAACAAACCTGCACATGTACCCCTTGAATCTAAATTTTTTTTTAAAGTAGAAAACAAACACGCAAACATTATTGAGTGCTCACTGCATGATGGGGCAAAGTGTTAGATTATCTGTCTTTTAAATTTGTTTGAGGTTTTCTTTCCAGAGGTAGATAATTTAATTGTAGTTGTGTATTTATTAGATCAATGAAGGTGAGATATTGTGCAAAAATCAAAGGAGTATGAATAAATACACATTTTGAAGTTTCAAAACTTGATTATAATACAGAAGATTTTGGCTACTTCCCAAAAAACTTTGTGAGAATAAATGCAAATAGGGAGCATTTTTATGTGCTAGATAATATATTTTTTACTCCCATGTCAAGTTATATTTTGGCCTTGCTTTGTCATCTTACAACTTTTTTATACCCAAGTCACTTTTGAAAGCTTTTCTGGAAAATCAATTATTTAGCTTCTTGGTTAAAAAAAGTTTTATCTTGTTGAAAATATGCACACTAAAATGCAATTTCTCCTTATGCCATAATCTTTATTTTCTCTAATTTCCCTCAATCTTAATTTATTTTTTTCTCCTGTCCACTGTCATATTTTATCAACTTTCTCCTATTGCAGTCTCTCATATATTCACATTTTTTTTCTTTTTCTATGGAAGTTCAACCTGCTTTTCTAAAAAAAATTTTAGCCTATTTTTATTTAACATTTTCTTGCTTGCTATATAATTTTTCCAGTGACATTATGTGATATTGGAAGTACAGGGAAATTTTGTACCTGTGACTAAGTCGAATTTTAGGATTTTTGTAAACAGAATGAGTTTAATTAATGAAGGAAGAAAATTTCGGAAAGTAAATATATTTGTCCAGGAAAGATAAGCCCAGCTTCAAATTATGGCAAAAAGTAGAAACTTTTGACTATCCAAGAGTCTCCTTAGGTTGAAAATGGAAGAATGACAAGAAAAGAAAAGAATAATAATAAAAGAAAGAGAAGAAAATATCCTGATGAAGAACTATATGTATCAGTGAATGTCATTTGCAAATTCATATTAGGTAAGACACATTTTTTTTTTTTTGAGTTATCTGTTGCCCAGACTGGAGTGCAGTGGCCACTCCCGGCCACCGCAGCCTTGTCCTGCTGGGCTCCGGCGATCTTTCCACCTCAGCCTTCCAAGTAGCTGGAACTACAGGCGCGCGCTACCACGCCCGGCTGATTTTTTGATTTATTGTAGAGATGAGGTCTCACCTGCCCAGGCAGGTCTCGAACCCGCGGGCTCAGGCAATCCACCCACCTCAGCCTCCCAAAGGCGTGGGATTACAGGCTGAACCACCGAGCCTGGCTGGTAAGACAAATATTTAAGACTCATAGGTGTCCTACAAAATAAAGACAATCTGGGTACCCTAACACAGTGTTTTCTATACAAAAATTTGCCCTGCAAATTGCCATCTTTTTCTGTGTATTCCTCCTTTTGACTCAATAACTAGGAATTCTGCTTAGTTTTAAATAAGTAGTTTTCACACAACTTTCTATTACCTCCTGATTTTCCCCTTATATTTTACTTGAAGACTTTCTTATTTTGTTTTCTGTTGCCTTTCAGGAAGTTCCCTAACTCAAAAGAAGCAACCATTTCCAACTTTTAACCATGGTTTAGGGGAAGAACCCTATGTAGTTCTCAACTGTGCTTATATATTGTTATTTCTGTATCAGGTATATCAGGTGGGTACATATACATTTTGGTAACAGTTTTACTGATATATAATTTACATTCCATAAAACTCCCCCTTTAAAGTACAATTCAGTTATTTTTAACATATTTACAAAGTTTTGCAAAGTTCATCACTACATAATTTAGGAAATTCATCACCCCATGCCCCCAAGAGAAACCCTGTATGCATTAGTCATCTCTCCTTATTCTCTTCTTCCCCCACTACCCATGGCATTCCTTAATTTACTTTAAGTCTTTGTGGATTTGACTATTCTGGATATTTTATATAAATAAAATCATAAAATGTGTAGCTTTTTGCTTCTGGTTTCTTTCACTTAACATGTTTTCAGTGTTTAATCCATGTTACAACATGTATCATTGCTTCAATTCCTTATTATTGCTGAATAATATTTCATTGTAGGAATATATCACATTTATTTATCCATTGTTGGGCATTTGTTTTCATCTTTTGCTTATTTTTGTGTACATATATTTTTTTCAGTTCTGTTAAGTATATATTAAAGAGTGGAATTGCTGGGTCATACTTTGCATTAGATTTCTATTGTCACTGTAAAAAATTGCCACAATTTTAACTGCTTAAAACAATAAAAACTTATTATCTTATGTTTCCAGATGTTAGAAGATCTGGAAGTCAGAGATGCATTTTTTTTTTTTTTTCTGAAAGGTCTAGGGAAGAATCCCTTTTCTTGTCTTTTCTAGCTTCAAGAGTTTGCCGGCATTCGAGGCCTTGTTCTTCATCTTCAAAGCCAGCAGTGCAGCATCTTCCAGTTTTTACCCCTCTATGACTTCTACTTCCATCATCACATTTATTTCACTGACACATCTGCCAGCCTTTCCTTTATAAGAGTTTTTGTGATTACATTAACCCAGCCAGATAATCCAGATAATCTCTTCTCATATTAACTGATCATGTTTGCAAAGTCTTATTTACTATACAAGGTAACATATTCACAGATTCTGGTGATTAGGATATGAATACTTTTGGGGTAGTCTGTGTACATTATGTAGTAAGCCTATTTTTAACATTACAAGGAGCTGACAAGCTTTTTAAAAGTAGGCATTATATTACTTTTCCACCAGCAATGTATGATAGTTCCAAATTCTCCACATACTAAGCAACATTGTCTTTTTAAAAATTAATATAGTTTATTGCTTAGAGCAACTTAAATTTACGGCAAAAATTGAGTGGAAAGTACAGAGATTTGATATATGCTCTGTCCCTCTCTTCCACATGCACAACATACACATTCCAATGATACATTTGTTACAATAGATAAACCTACATCGATGTCATTATCCCCTAAAATCCATGATTTGCATTAAGATTTATGATTGTTGTTGTATATTCTGTGGGTTTTTGAACATCCTTAAACCAAAAATCTAAAATGCTCCAAAATTCAAACATTTTAGAGCAGTGATAAGACACCACAAGTGAAAAGTTTCACATCTTATCTCATATCATGGGTGGCAGTCAAAAGTTTGTTTTATGTACACAATTATTAAAAACATGATATATATTTATATATAATTACTTTCAGGCTATGTGCATAAGGTGTATATGAAACATAAGTGGATTTTGTATTTAGGCTTGGGTTCCAATTTCCAAGACATCTTATTTTATATATTTGCAAACACACTAAAATCATAAAAAAATTGAAAACCCAAAGACTTCTGATCCCCAGCATTTTGAATAAGGGATACTCAACCTGTAATGTATACCCTCCATTATTTTGCAGATTAATTTCATAGACCTACAACCGATTCTTTTACTGTCTCTATAGCTTTGCTTTGTCCAGAATGTCATTCGTTATTGGTAGCATGCAGTATATAGCCTTTCAGGTTTGTTTCTTTTCCTTAGTAATATGCACTTAACTTTTTTCTATGTCTTTTCATGACTTGATCACTCATTTTTTAGTGCCAAATAATGTTCCATCTTCTGGACATACCAGAGTTTATTTTTTTATTCACCTTCTGAAAGACATCTTAGCTGCTGCCAAGTTTTGACAATTGTGACTCAAGCTGCTATAAAAACAACTATGCTCAGATTTTTTTGCTGACCCAAGTTTTTAACTCCTTTGGGTTAATATCAAGGAGTGCACTTACTGAATCAAATAGTAAGAATATGTTTAGTTTATAAGAAACTGCCAAACTCTTTTCCAAAGTGACTGAACTATTTTGCATTTCCCTCTTTTTCCACATCCTCATCAGCATTTGGAGTTGTCAGTGTTTTGGATTTGCCCATTCTGACAGGTGTGCATCTTATTTTCATTTGCAATTAATGAATGACCTATGATGTTAAGCATATTTTCATATGTTTATCTGCCATTTGAATATCTTCTTTGGTACAGTGTCTGTTCAGTTCTTTTGCCCATTTTAATCATTTTTTTCTCTTTGTTGAGTTTTAAGAGTTTTTAGAATATATATATTTGGAAAACAGACCTTTATCAGATGTCTTTTGCAAATATTTCTCCTATCTGTGGCTTGTCTTTTCATTCTCTTTTTTTATTTTTTATTTTTATTTTTTGAGTTGGAGTCTCACTCTGTCGCCCAGACTGGAGTGCAGTGGCCGCTCCCAGCCACCACAGCCTCGACCTGCTGGGCTCCGCGATCTTTCCGCCTCAGCCTTCCAAGTAGCTGGAACTACAGGCACGCGCTACCACGCCCCGCTCATTTTTGATTTATTGTGGAGATGAGGGCTCACCAAGTTGCCCAGGCGGGTCTCGAACCCACGGACTCACGCAATCCACTCACCTCAGCCTCCCAAAGGCACGGGATTACAGACTGAGCCACCGAGCACGGCTTCATTCTCTTGACAGTGTCTTTTTTTTTTTTTTAATTTTTTTATTGTAGGGATCTCACTCTATCTCCCAAACTAGAGTGCAGCGGCACAATCATGGCTCACTGAAGCCTCAAATTTCAAGGCTGAAGGGAATCCATCCTCCTAAGGCTCCCTAATAGTTGGGACTCCAGGTGTGTGGCCACAACATCTGGCTAATTTTTAAAATTTTTTGTAGAGACAAGATCTCGCTATGTTGCCCAGCCTGCTCTCAAACTCCTGGACTTAAGTGATCCTCCCACGTCAGCCTCCCAAGGTAATGGAATTACAGGCGTGACCCAATGTGCATGACTGACAGTGTCTTTTGTAGAACAGAAGTTTTAATACATTTTATTTTTATTATTTTTGTTTTTATTTTTTTATTTTTTGAGTTGGAGTCTCACTCTGTCACCCAGACTGGAGTGCAGTGGCCGCTCCTGGCCACGGCAGCCTCGACCTGCTGGGCTCCGGCGATCCTTCCGCCTCAGCCTTCCGAGTAGCCGGAATTAGAGGCATGCGCTACCACGCCCGGCTAATTTTTTGATTTATTGTACAGATAAGGTCTCGCCTGGTCAGGCGGGTCTCGAACCGCGGGTTCAGGCAATCCACTCACCTCAGCCTCCCAAAGGCGCGGGATTACAGGCTGAGCCACCAAGCCCAGCTTTAATACATTTTTAAATTACATCCAACTTACCTGAATTATTTCTTGAAAAAGGCACAGATTATACCTTGGAATTGTATCAAAGTTATCACCATACTCAAGGTCATCGAGGTTTTATCCTATGTTAGCTTCTAGGAGTGTTATAGTTATGCATTTTACATTTAGGTTACTGATTCATTCTGAGTTAATTTTTGTGAGGGGCATAAGGGCTGTGTCTAGATTCACTTTTTTTCTTTTTTTGCAGTTTTCCAACACTGTTTGTTGAAAAGATTGTCTTTGATCATTTTATTGCTTTTGCTTCTTTGTCAAGGATCAGTTGACTATATTTGTGGAGGTATGTATTGTTTTTTCTATTTCATTAATTTGTCTGTTCTTTCCCCAATACTACACTGTCTTAATTACGATAGTTTTACAGTAGGTAGTGCAAGTCAATTTGATTTTTTTCTTCTTTAATACTGAGTTGGCGTGTCTGTCTTTTGCTACTTCATAACTTGCTGGGATTTTGATTGGGACTGTGTTGAAGATATAGATGGATTTGGAAGAACTAACATTTGCCAGAATTGAGTCTTCCTACCAATGAATATAGAATATCCCTCCATTTATTTAGTTCTTTAATATCATTTATCATACTTTTATAGTTCTCTTTATATAAATCTTATACATATTTTACTAACACCTAAGTTTTTCATTTTGAGGGTAATAATACAAACGGTATTGCAGTTTTTATTTCAAACTCCACTTGTTCATTGCTGGTGTATAGGAAACATATGTAGACATTTGTATATTAATCTTGTATTCTGCACTTTGATGTAATTGTATATTAGTTCCAAAAGGGTTTTCTTTGTTTTGTTCTCTCAGATTTTCTACATAGAAGAACATGTCATTTGTGAATGACAGTTTTATCTCTTCCTTTTTTGTATTTCTTTCATTTTATTTTTTCTGTCTTATTGCACTAGCTAGAACTTCCAGTATGATTTTGAAAAGCAGTGATGATAGGGGACATCTATTTTTTGTTTCTGATCTTAGTGAAAAAAGTTCAGGCTTTTCACTTTTCAAATGAGGTTAGTTATAGGTTTTTTTTGTAGATCTTCTTGATTAAGATGAGAAAGTTGCCCACTATTCATAGTTTGCTGAAAGTTCTTCATGAATAGGTGTTGAATTTTGTCAAATTCTTTTTCTTCCGTTATTGATATAATTGTGCGATTTTTCTTCTTTACCCTGTTGATGTGATGAATCACATCAATTAATTCTTGAATGTTGAATCAGTCTCTCATATCTAGGATAAAGTCCACTTGGTCATTATGTATACTTCTTTTTATACATTGTTATATTTGATTTGCTAATGTTTTTGTGAGGATTTTAAAATCTATGTTAATGAGATATTGGTCTGTATTTTTTTTTTTTTTGGTTTGTCTTCATTTGGTTTTGGAATTAATGTAATGACAATCTAATAGAATGAATTAGGAATTACTCCCTTCTTCTGTCCTCTGTTAGAGACCGTAGAGAATTAGTATGGTTTCTGTTTTGAATATTTGGCAGAATTCACCATTGACCCCATCTGAGCTTGGTCTTTGAACTGTGGAAAGTTATTAATTATTGAGTCAGTTTCTTTAATAGATGCAATAATCTCCCTTTATCCTCAGGGATGTATTCTAAAACTCCCATTGGGGTCTTGCCTGAAACTGCAGATAATACCAAACCCTATATGTATTATGGTTTTTAAATCTGATAATTCCAGGGCTACCAAGTGACTAACAAGCAGTGGATATGCTGGGCAAAGGAATGATTCATTTCCTGGGTGGGATAAAGTGAGACTGTGCAAGATTTCATCACACTACAAAGAATAGCATACAATCTAACATTTATAAATTGTTTATTCATGTAATATTCTATTTAATATGTTTGGACTGTGACTGACCATGTGTAATTAACACCACAAACAGCAAAATAATAGATGGGGGGGTTACTACTGTGTAGTCCTATTTAGATTGTCTACTTCTTGTGTGAGTTTTGGCAGACTGTGTCTTTTAAGAAACGGGTTCATTTCATGTAGGTTAGCAAATGTTTGGGCATAGAGTTGTTCATAATATTCCTTTATTAACTTTTAAATGTCCATGGAATCTGTATCAATGCCCCCACTTTTGTTTCTGATATTAGTAATTTGTGTCATCTCTTTTTTTCTTAGACTGACTAGAGTTTTACCAATTTTTACTTATCTTTTCAAAGAACCAGTTTTTGGTTTTGATTTTTCTCTGTTCCTTGTTTTCAATTTCACTGATTTCTGCTTTTTTTTTTCTTACTTTGGATTTAATTTATTCTTTTTTCTAGTTTCATTAAGTAGAATAGATTGCTGATTTTAGATTTTTCTTCTTTTCTAATACATGTATTGAGATTTTTATTCTTTTCTAATATATATGTAAATTTCTCTTTAAACACTGCTCTTGTGGCATCCTACATAATAGATAAGTTGTATTTTCATTTAGTTAAAAATATTTTAGGCCAGATTCAGTCACTCAACCTGTAATTCCAGCACTTTGGGAGGCCGAGACGAGTGGTATGCCAGAACCCCCGGGGTTCAAGACCAACCTGGGCAACTTGGTGAGACCTCGTCTCTGCAACAAATCAAACGAAATAGCTGGGCATGGTAGCGTGCGCCTGTAGTTCTGGTTTCTTGGAAGGCTGAGGTGGAAAGATCACCTGAGCCCAGCAGGTCGACGCTGGGGTGGCCATGAGCATGCCACTGTACTCCAGCCTTGGTGATGGAATAGACTCAAACTAAAAAAAAAAAAAGTATATATTTTACTTTTCTTGTGTGATTTCTTTTTTGATTCACGGGTTTGTTATTTAGGTGTGTGCCATTTAATCTCTACATATTTGGGGATTTTCTACCTATATCTGTTATTAATTTCAGGTTTAATTACTTTATGGTCTAAAAACAAACATTGCATAATATCTATTCTTTTACATTTGTTAAGATGTGTTTTATGACCCAGAAGGCAATCTATCTTGGCGAATGTTCTATGTGAGCTTGAAAAGAATGTTTATTCTGGTGTTGTTAAATAAAATAGTCTATAGATACCAATTATTCCAATTGATTAATATTGTTATTGAGTTCAACTATGTCCTTACTGATTTTCTACCTGCTGGATCTGTCCATTACTGATAGAGTATATGATAGTTAATTTTAATGTGTCAACTTGACTGGGCCCAGGGATATGCAGATAGCTGGTTAAACATTATTTTGGGGTGTCTTTGAAGATTTTCCTGGAAGAGATTAGCATTTGACTTGGTGGACTGAGTAAAGAAGATTGTACTCATCAATGTAGGAGGACATCATACAATTTGTTGAGGACCTAAATAGAACAAAAGGGCAGAGGAAGGGTGAATTTACTCTGTTTGCTTAAGCTGCTCTTGGACATTGGTACTCTTGTTTGCATTTTGGACTCAGATCTATCATCTTCTGCTCTTGGACATTGGTACTCTTTGTTTGCATTTTGGACTCAGATCCACACTTAAATCAGTAGCTTCTCATTCTCAGGCCTTTGTACTCAGCTGATCACCCCACTGGCTTTTCTGGTTCTCCAGCTTACAGACAGCAGAAACTAGAACTTCTTGGCCTCCATAACCACGTGAGCCAATTTCTATTATAAATCTCCTCATATGTATCTGTATTTATCTATACATCCTATTAGTTCTGTTTTTCTGGGGAGTCCTGACTAATACAGAGGGGTGTTTGAATTCTGCAACTGTAATAATAATAATAATGGTATCTTGATGCTGTCTTGTTATGTGCATACACATTGGATATTTTTATGTCTTCTTGGAGAATTTATCCTTTTATCATTTTATAATGCCCTTTTTATCTTTGAGATTATATATATATTTGCTCTGAAGTCTGCATTGTCTAAAATCTATATAGTCACGCCTGTATATTTCTGATGTGTTAATATGATATGACTCTTCCACTCATTCACTTTGAATTTGTATGTTTTTATATTAAAATTAATTTTCTTGTAGAAAATGTATAGTTCAGTCTTGCTTTTTTGACCACTCTAACAATATGAGGGGGAACCCAAAAAACAAGAATTTATTTATAAAAAATTTATTTATTCTTTCATGTTTAAACTTTAGTCACCTTCAAAGTACTCTCTGTTTGATGCAATACACCTATTGAGATGCTTTTCTACTAATGAAAACAGTTTTTGAATTCATTAATTTTGATGCCTTTTAGTGCTTCTGCTGTTTTTGTTTCTCCTCTTCCATATTGGCAAAATGTTTTCCTATGAGGATGTTTTCTATCTGAGGAAACAAACACAAAAAAAGTCTCCTGGGGCAAGATAGGGTGAATAAGGAGAGTAGGGCACAAGGATCATGCTGTTTTGGGTCAAAAATTGAACACTCAGTGTGGTGAGGGTAAATTTCATTTTGGGGGGATAGTCTCCCTACGTATTTGTCTTTTAATGGGTGTATTTTGACCATTGATGTTTAAAGGATTATTGATATAGTTACATTAATATCTACCATATTTGTTGCTATTTTCTATGTTGTCTTTGCTGTTTGTTCTTATTTTTGTATTCTATACTTTTTTTTTGCCATTTGTGGCTTTTATTGAGCATTTTATAAGATATTCTTATCCTTGCTACTGTAAAGTAGATGTACTTTTCTCCTCTTTTTTCAAAAGGTTTTTTTAGTCTTTGATTATTTGAAGTTTGAACATGATATGCTCAGGTGTCGTTTTTTGTTTTGTTTTGTTTTGCATTTATCTTGCTTGGTGTTCTCTGAACTTTCTCAGTGTATGGTTTGGTGTCTGACATTAATTTTTGAAAATTTTCAGTTATTGCTTCATATATTGCTAATGTTTCTTTCTCTCTTTTTCTTTGCTATTCCTATTATACCTGTGTTACTCCTTTTGTTGGTTTTCCACAGTTCTTATATATTCTGTTTTTATTTTCCCCCCAGATCCTTAATCTCAGAGATTCTTTTCTTTTTTATAAGCAGGGTATGGGCTGCTAATAAGCCCATCAAAGACTTTTTTCATTTTTATTACAGTTTTTGATCTCTAGCCTTTATTTCTGATTCTTCATTTGAATTTCCATCACTCTGCTTATACTTGCCCATCTGTTTTTATGTGTTGTCTACTTTTATATTAAAGTCCTTAGCATATTAGTCATGGTTTAAATTCCTGATCTGATAAATCCAATTTCCTGCCATATTTAACTCTGACTATGTCATTTCTTCAGTCTCTTCAAACTTTTGCTTTGCCTTACAAGGTGTCTTGTAACTTTTTTCTTGATATCAGGACAGAATGTGCTGGATGGAAGGAACTGCAGTAAATAGCTCTTTAGTTATATAGTTGTAAAGTGTGTTGGAGGGAATTAGTTTTAGTCTTTTGGTGAACCTGTGCCCCCGGATTGTGGACTTCACCAGTGTTTCTGTTTTCCTTTGTTTTTTCTTTAGCTCTCTTCCCCTTAGTTGAGACAGGACGACTGGAGGGGGCTAGAGCCAGCTGGTACAGGTTATTTCCCTTCCCCTCCAAGCAAGTTAGGCTCTGATAAAAATCCCAGCAGGTTAAGCTAAGGATTAATCTTGGAGGGCCAGCATTGTTAAGAAAATCAGAATGCTTTATCATATTTCAAAAATGGTTACTTTTGCTCTCCCATTGCTGGAAGCATGGAGAAATTGTTCTTTGATGTGCACTGTGAGAATGGCGTAAGTCTCCTGGAGGTAAAACTCACAAAAGCATTTGGTCCTCTCTGTGGCCCATTCCCGCTGGAATTTTTAACTCTCAGAGGTGTTCATGCTGAGCCTCCAATTATTTGTCAATAGCAGTTCAGGTTTTCCTTCCCCAACCCTGGTTCCTGTGGAGGTTTCTGCTGTGACTTTTTGGTCTAGTGAGGGATGATTCTCTGTGCTGGCCTCTGTCTCTCCAATCTTGGGAATAGTTTTCCTATGTCCTCACTTCACTTATGAGTTCTAGAATAGTTGTTAATTTTTCAGTTTGTTCAGCATTATTTTCTGTTGGGATGAAGTGGGGACTTCCTTACATGTTGGACTGGAAACTTAAGTCAGTTACAGTTTTTTTTTTTTAAATTAGCCATCCCAGTAGGTATGGAGTGGTATGATTTTACTTTTGATTTGAAATTCCTTAATGTCTAATGATGTTGATCATGGGGCAATTTTAAGCACCATTTATATGACATTATATTGAACTAAATTTCAGTATTTTAGAATAAGCAGATGGAGTCTTTAAAAAATGGGATTATCCCACGTAAATTTGTGAGCCTGCTTTTATTTAGGTACTCTTTTGAGACTCTTTCCTCACTGATTTCCAGATTGCACCTTTCTTTAGAAAACATGTGACATAAAGAATGGACAATAGATGCCTATGCTTGTATGCACTGAAATTAATATTTGTTTTAGCCAAGAAAATGCTGCTGTCATGCAACCAAGAAAAACTTGGATCTAATAGAGAAGTTGATATTGTAAGGTTACTGGTCATATGTTGTTTAGGTCTGCTCAGCTGCTCTTTCTCAAAAAATCACCCCTTCATCAGTTCAAGTCATTACAGCAACGTTTATAATCACACCTGCTACTCATTGGCCTGTAGCTTCTCCTGCCCAAGCCACAGGGATGAGCACAGAGCATGTCACCCTAAATTGCCCAGTTGTAGTATCTTATGTGTGTATTTTTACCTCATTTTTCTGATATTTCTCCACTTCAATGTACAGCTTTATCTCCAAGGCCTTCAATATCTTTGAGAAAACACATTGGTTCTCTATGAAAGCAATAAACACAAATTGTTAAATTTGGCATGATTTTAATAATACCACAAGTACTTCTTGGTGAATACACACACACACACACACACACACACACATACCTCCCATTTAATCATGTCTTTATTTCTCTTCAGGTGAGTTGTACTTTTTTATCAAGATGTTGACTGGAAAGATATTGCTGAAATATTATCCTATGGGAGCTATTTATTTTCACTCATCAACCTGCCATATTAAAAGCCAGATTCATGGCTTTGATTGACCAATATTTGTGATACATGATTTCTGTAATATTTATTTCTGTTCAAAAGTGACACAAGGTAATATGACTTTAAGGTCTACTTTAATATGAATATGTATACACTGTTGAACACACTATTCCATGTCAAAGAACTCTAAGAAAACCGGTGATTTTAAAACTATCCGGAGCTATGCGGATACATGAGGTCTATAAGAAAATGAGATATGTGTCTTTCTTGTTTCCTTGACAATGAATAAAGGCCATAGTGAGTTATCACATTTTGCTGACCTCCTGTGAAGTTAGATTGCTAATGAGCAGATGAACAAAGGAAATCAATATGTGTGGAGCACAAGTTCTGAGCCAAGCACTTAGTGCATCCATGTACATAATTTCATTTTGTCTGTTGAAGTATCCACTGAGGAAAGTATTGTGATACTCTTTTTATGGATTAGCAGACTGAGGTTCAATGATCTTGAATAAATTGATTCATCTTTTTCCTTTCTACTAGTGTCTCCCAAAAGCCAACCTGTGGGCAGGTGCAGGGCCAGGTGCATGTTCATCCCGCCTGGGGAAACTTAAATTCTAGAATCCCATGCTTGAACATTCTTGTTTGGTAGATCTGGCTTAGATCCAGGGATTCTTCTTCTATGCCAAAGTGATTCTGTTATATGGCCAAGTTTGAAACATCTGTTTTACCCCCATGATCTCAGACTAGTTCAGGGAGTTAACTATGTTTCATCTCTTATATCTACTCAAATAGATTGGTGAATGCTTCTCAGAATCCTGCATTGAGAGGATCATGAGGCTGATGGGAATGTATTCTGTGATCCATTAGTGATGGCTGCGATGGATCCAGATGAAGTGAGTAGAATCTCACTGCCAAATATTGGCCAGCTGTGATCTAGATGATGACAGTTGGTAGGTGGATGATAAGGAAAAAAAAAAGAAAATTAGAGAATATCAGTTACATTTTGATTAAAAATTGTCTGAGAATATACCTAATATTATACGGCTACATGGCATACTCTAAACTACCATAAACCTAAATATAGCTCTTGGAAAATAGGAGTGATGACCACTGTATAGGTAGCCCAATAAAAGAGAGGAGACAAAATACCCCTGCAGATTTTCAGGATACTGGATTTAACAACTGTCCCATCCTGTGGGAATACCTGTGCCAGAAATGTTGAGAACTTTGTGTAGAAGCAACTGCCATGTGCCCATGTTCTCTCTGCTGCAATCTTACTTTTTGTGGCAGAAAAAATATAGCTTTATACATTGAAGCAATATTATATAGTTCTTAGTATTTCAAAACATTCATGAGGAGAATAGATGTATTTTATAGTTCTAAATTGTGTATTCTATTTTCATATTTCCTTATTAAATTTTAATTTTAAATGTACACATATTTAGAGAAATAGTTTAGAAGGCTGGCCTGATGAATATGTATATATAAGTAGATACAATGACTGTTATTACTTAGATATAGCCATAGAAAGAGTAGGCAACACTATGGCAAACAACATAAAAAAGACTTCCTTTTGGCTTTAATTTTCCATGACGATGTAGGCTTCTTTAAGGGAGACCTTCACACTTGAGCTTTATTTAATCCAGAACTGTATACACAGCTCCTTGCTGTAACACCAGCAATCAGGGGTTCTGTAATCCTTATTATTTCAGTGACTGCCAGCAGGTAACCTGTAACAGATCGAAGAGACTCCTAGGATCATTCATGGGCTCTTACTTTATCTTCCACTCTCTTGTGGACATTGCTACTTTCTTCTGTCCACTTAGAGTTGACAGGAAATGATGCGCAAGGTCTCTTTCCACTATCAGGTTCAGGGATGACCTTTTAACGGTTTAGTTACCTCCCTGTTTTTGGAACAATTGTGAAAAATACATACAGGAAATGTAAAGAGAAAAATGCTGTTATTAATTAATGATGACTCATGGAACCAGAATTAGGAAGTGGCAGCACATGATTAGTATTATTTCTCATTTTTGATTCAGATCAGTAACGGTGGCTATGTGGGTGGCGAAAAATATATCAGGCACAATGTTATTATAAGAATGATGGCAGGAAGAGGAAAGAAATGGACACAAGGGATAGGATAAAGTATCTGGATATATGAGTAATTTCCAAAAACCCAAAACTGAATCTTCACAAATTTCTGTAATGCCGGAATTATTGGAAATTAAAAAAAAAGTCTCAGATGCAACTACTAAATGCATTTGAAAATTATAATTAACTTTGAATTACACTTGTTTTGCCTCTTTTAATAACTATGTTCCCCATTTCAAAAATGTTTGAGATGTGAAGTCTTAGCAAAAAACAAGTTGGAAAAATACTTACTTTGCCTTTCATTCATTCTGGAAATTGTCATTATTTTGGCTCATAATCCAAAGACCTGGCATTTCTCCTCAGTTTTATCATTCTAATAACTGAGCTTCAATGTTTTAAAGATACTTACATTTATTGTACAACCTCGCTGAAAAAGTGCTGAATAAATGTCATTACCTCAGAAACGAGTAGTGATATGTTCTGCTAATATTGCAATTGAGATGCTTTTGAAGGGAGCTATGGTAATATTAAAGAATTATTGACAGCTACTTATGAGATGCTTACATTTGTAAACAAAACATTTTATAAGCAAAACTTGACTTTATCAAAGCAAATGTCAAGAGGTTATTTTACTTTCTGTCACACTTCCTAATGCAGTTCTGGTATATTCTGGGGCAGTGGAAGATTTTAATCTGGGGTGGGAAGATTTTAATATGGTAGAATGAGAAAAGTCTAGTGTTTGGCAGACCCAATGACAAAGAACTAAAAGAGGCCAAACAATACAAATATGTACTTTGGTAGTGATGCAGTGGTATTTTTAGACAAGAGTTCTCATTTGTCCCAAACCCTGGGAAACACACTTAACTTTCAATAATTGCCAAAAGCAACACAAACTGTGTGTGTGTACATGTGTGTCTGTGAGAACATTATCTTTAAGACAATGAGCAAAATAAAGAAACCCTGTAAACAACTGGTTAGAAACCTAAGCTGAAGCCAAGACACATCCTGAAATTAGAGGTAACATTGCTTTACCATGGCTTAATTTCTGGTTTTCTCATTACTTGCCATGCATGTGTTTCCTGTTGTGCTTTAGTGAAGACAATATCTTATATCAATTCACATTCCCTACAAATACCAACCAAGAACTGATTTTCCAACTTGCAAATTAACTATTACATGTGTTTATGCATTACATTTTAATAAGAAAATAAATGGTTATAAAATAAAAAGTGTTGGATAATTAATTAACTACTTGGGCCTTACTCCACATTGCATAAAAAAAGATGAAAGAAAGAGAAACAGAAGAAGGAGAGAGAGAAAGAACTGGAGAAAGAAAGAAAAAAGAAAAGGAGAGAGGGAAGGAGAAAGGAGAAAAGGAAGAGATGAAGGGAAAGACTGAAGGAAAGGCAAGAAATTTCACAATTATTGGCAATGACAAGCATAATATAAAAGAAAGAAAAAGTTTTGAAAGTACTTAATTTGTTTTAGGACTCCTATAATCTAAGAAATAAATCAAATTACAAAGAAAAAAGTGACTTAGCTTCAAAAAAATTAAAAAGAACTAAACTACTCTGTCAAAAGCCACAAATTATCAAAGAGCAAACAATAAAAGTGAGAATCTATCTAGGGCAAGTATGACAGCCTGGTGTTCATCTCCTGAAAATAGAAAGGGTTTCTAGAAATATATAAGAAAAATCTCAAGCCCCCAACAGCTTGCAGAAAACAGCCACGTAATTTTATGTGTAGTTTGTTCAAATACATATTTAAAATATGATGAAATATCTTAATTGATTGGCCATGAAAAAAATATAAATTGAAATAACATGTTATTTTGATTACAAACTTAGAAAATATAAAAAGTAACAAAGAAGATTTGCTAGAATAAGAGTATTCACATACAGAATAAACTCGTGTAAGTTATTTGGGTCAGTTTGGCCATTGGCCATACATATTGTCTCCAAAAAATTTATGACATTTTTAGTCAAGTATTTCCATTATGGAAACACATCCTATAAAAATTATCATGTATACAGATATTCACTCTAGTGTTTATGATGTTAAAAATAAAATAAATATCCAGTTTTAAGAAAATGTTTGTTTAATGCAGTGAACAACTTTGCTATACCCAGAACAGGAAGATCACCATTACTGAACAAATTGTTAAAAATGCACATTCATGGCCTTACCTGACACCTATTGATTCAGAAACCCTGGAGGTAAGGTTTAGAATTCCCAAAGCATTCAAGGTAATTTTGATGCATGCTAAAATTTAAGAATCATTGAAATAATAAAATATTACACACGCATTCAAAGTGTTTTCAAAGAACACTTAACAGGGAAAAATACTTACAACCTAATATTAAAATTTTCTGTGATAGCATATTTTTCATTTTTAATAAAACATTTTTACATGTATATGTGATGTTTGCAAAGCTAAAGCCTTATGTTTCTTATAACCCTAAATATTTATTAACCTTTCATGATGACATTGATTTATTGCAGAAAGAGGCTCCTTCAATAGCAGAAATTGTTTTATCATTCAAGAAAACAGTTAGATGTGGTACTTGGGTTGACCCAGCCACAGGCAGGATGTGGCTGCCAGAAAAGTGTTGTAAGTCTTTGAGCAAGGAGCCACATCCTCCTCCCACAATTTCTTTTTTTAGCCAATGGCAACTCCCAGGATTCTGACATTAACCAAAGTTCACATCTTCTTTGTATTGCTCTTATACTCTCTTTTTAAATTGGCAACTTGAAATAAGCTTATTACAGATCACAGTGACAATTTAAGAAAATATTAGACATTAGAGACTTCAAATAACCAAAGTTATTTGCCAAAATGGTAAAATAGGGGGATCATGAACAAATAATAATCAAACAACAGTTATGTCTGTTATTCATTATCTGTCGTTCATTATCTAAAAAAAATCAGAATTTCTCCTCTGGTTGATTTTAATTTGCAGCTATCTGGGCATGCAGAAGGTTCAACCTGTTCTACTAGTATTTGGACAATGTAATGAATCTAACTTTGTTTACAATGATCTTAAAAGCTCTTAGGCACTGGTAACATTTAATATGTCATAGAAAATAAATATCATAGCTTGTGCCTTTTCACTTGTCTACATCGCTGGAACAAGATAACTTCCTTTTTGCTTCCTGCTCATGTTTATATAGAAAGTAAGAAGATTAGTGGGCATTCCCAACTGCCCCAAATTGACAACTGTCCTCAATTAGGGTTCTTAGGGCCTGGGAAGAGGCATCATTCAACTTCTATGCTATGATCCACTTCAGAGATCATGTTGGAGAAATTCTGTGGGCAGAAATACAATTCCAGTCCCTAAATTAAGTGCAGGAATTACGGTGATTTGGAATAGTCACATGTTAAACAATAGTGACATACCCAAAATTCTCATAGAAAAGAATTAAAGAATATAATTTTATACAGTGATCTTTAAAATTAAGTCCACTTATTCAGCCTACTCAAAGACAACAAAATCTTAGATTTCCTAGTATCTGCGATTCAAAACATATGGATATATGAGTAGAAGCAGAGACTGGTTTTAAAAACCTGCATGCTGCTATCTGAATATTACTGTCATACCCTCGGGTTTTATCACCAAGGTGATTTTTATGGCTTTCTAAAAATGGGCTTTGTGTCTCTGAGACATACTTATAAATATTTGACTAAGTTTGAAAATACTCAGAAGGTTTTCAAAAGAAATCTATGTAAAAGTATGGAAGCTGACTGGGACATGTAAATCCTGCAGATAAAGTGATCTCATAGAAAATAGAACAAGTTAAATAAAGCACAGATCCAGAGAGAATGTCCAGTCAAAAATGAGAAACGTAAAACACCTGTGTATTGTCAACAGTGGTTTGACAGCTAGAAGGGGAAGGACAGAGGAAGATAAACCCATGCTGGTTTCCAGAAGTCAGCTACAAAAAATGAACCTCTAAGAGCAGATGGTTTTATGACTTTAGTGAACAGCATATTTGCATAAGCTTCCGCAATAATTCTGTCAGGAAGAGTGTTGAGCTAGAAAATAATGTACAACTGTATCTCTTTTTGAAAGACTTGCTGTCTAAGTGGCCAACTCGTAATTAAGGAGAAACTGAAATGCTAGGAAGGACAGAGTATATAAAAGACCATTATCAGACCATCTTGACTAGGTAATTGTAAATGCCAATATGTTTGGAAGTGTTAGGTCTCCCCTGGTGGCCACATTATAAATCAATTATTAGAGGGTGAATGAAGGCTTCTCTGATTTCAGGCACCACCTCCCTAATGTAACGTTGTTTGTTCTGATTTGTAGCTTCCTTTGACTTTTCTTTCTAAGTCTTGGGTGATTGCCATCTGGTGTCTCTTCAAGAATAATCAACAAATCACTCACTTTTGAATTATTTTCTAGTATACACACACATCACTACTCCCTATTGATCTCAGGATGTGGGATCTTCATACACATTTCAAAAATTCCTCTTTCATTTAATGAATTTAATTGGCAACTATTATTCCTATGTGTTATTTCTCCATATGCAAATATAGATTTTTTACTTTTTAAGACTTGCATTAGAAATGGGCCAGTGGAATAACATGCAGATGCTTCTTCTACGTACAGTTGGGTTCCTTCTGCCAAAAACCCATTGTCAGTTGAAAATATTTTAATTCAAAGGTGTATTAATAGATCTTTTAGATCTATGACATCTAAAAAATGTCATAGCTCAGCCTAGCATACCTTAAATGTGCTCAGAACTCTTACATTAGCCTGCAGTTGGGGAAACTGAATTATCAGTTGTTTACTATCCTAATCATGTGGCTGATTGGGAGCTCTGGCTCACTGGCACTTTCTACTATGTGGCATTTACTATGTATCACTGGCCTAAAAAAAGATCAAAATTCAAAATTTGAAGTGAGGTTTTTACTGAATGCTAATTGTTTTCCACCATTTTAAACTCAAAAAATCGTAAGTGGAAACATTGTAAGTCAGGGACTGCCTGTACCATTAAAATCCACTCCCCCTTTTTTAAAAATCCCCAAAACAAAGCAACAATTCTCTCCTCACTTTTAAGTTGAATGCTAAAATATTGGTATTAAAGGAAAAGGCTTACAAACTTGAAAGCCTACAGTGCTTATACAGGTGAATAACTGAATACAACTGATGTTTAAAGGAATAAAGACTAACAGTAGGGAATGTTGTAGACTGTGGCCAAGAGGCAAACCTGTCTGAATACAAGTCAGCAGCTCTTCCACTCCAGACAATGGTGCCATGTAATAAAGCACCCCAAGAAGTACTCAATCCTCTATTTCCAAGAAAAGTAAAATTAAATAATTTTTTAAACCTCAACTTATAAAAATGATGATTTTTGAAAGTTGGCAACTAAGTTTAAAAATTTTCCAGTCTCTACTTTAAAAAATAAAAAAATATGAAAATAATTTCATAATACTATATATTTTGTTTAACCCAGCTATCAAAAATATTATCATTTCAACATGTAATCAATCATTATAAAAATTATTAATGAGATTTTAGACACTTTGTAGTCACTCTGAAATCCAGTGTGTATTTTACATGGACAGCACATTTCAAATTTACTATTTACAAGTCACATTTCAAATGTTTAATAGCCATATGTGGCTACTACCTCTGTGTTGCACAGCACAACTCTAAGTCTTAAGAGTGTCTGCTCTGATATACATATATACAGTGAACAAGTCTTTTGTTGCAGAGTATCTTGAGTCATGGGGCATCAGCACTCTCCTGTTTCTGCCCAGCAAGGTATAGCCATTGCTGCAATATCCAGCTGTAACTCTGAGTAGAGGCAGGAGGTTAACATAAGGGGTTCTATTCATGGGATATGCTTTCCTCAGGAAATCATGTAGAATTTTAGTTATTGCTTGAATGATGTGAAGCACAATCTTCAATGTCTCTTGGGAAGTCATTTAAGGCATGGAGCTGCCCATAAACTGGTGAAAAAGAATAATTCATCTATGCTTGTATACGCTCTTATAAATTAACTTTTGCTATACTAGATTATTCCAATTTATAAAGTCTTTTGTGTCAGGTAAAAAAAGGATTTGCCTGGCTCTAGAAGCAAAATAAAATTCAAGTGAAGAAAACAACGAAAAGACAAATGTTAATTCACAATTGAAGTAAGCCAATCACAACAAAACAAGAAAAGCAATAACTTTTCAATTCTGAGCTATCCAAAGATTAGATGAATTTTCTTGAGCTCATTATATCTGGAGATGTTTAAGCAATGATGTACCAACAATTGATGAGCTTATTGTAGCATATTAAATGCATAACTGTATAATTTTTATTCCCAAAATGCAGATAAATATTACAACATTTTATGCATTATTTTGAAATTTGAAATGCCCTTGTTATTTCAATTAGTGTTTTTCTATCACCATCGAAGTTGAGCGTATTTGTATGTTTTTAGAAGTTCATATTTCCCATTTTGTGAATTGCTGGCTCATGTTCTTTTCCATTTAGATTTTTTATCTTTTTTAAGAAATATTTTTCTTTTTCTTCATAATTTTTGTGTATTTCAGATACAAGTAACTGTGGGTTATATGTGTTACACATATGTTCTCCCACTTTTTGTCTTCTCATTTTACTCCTTATGGGTATCTTTTGAGGAACAAAGTTCCTTAATTTTAATTTAGTCTAAATTATCTACCTTTCTCTTTTATAATTATTGTTTTTTGTACTTGTTTAAGAAGTCCTTTCCTACCTTGAAGTCATAAAGATATATCCTATATTAATATTTTATTTATTTAATTATGTGTTTTATATATTTAAGTCCTTTACCCTGGGAATTGATACTTGTATAGTGAAGGTAGGAACATATTAACTATAATAAAATGATAGGAGGCTATTGTTTTGGGCTGAGCTCTTGCACTAGGCTTCTAAAGACCAGCTCAAAATGGGGTCATGCATGCAAAGTGCCACATAATCAAACTGAAACTTTACAAAAGCAAAAAAATCCTCAAACAGACCAGATATGCCTACAAAGAGGAAATTTACAGCAACAAATCAAAAAGTGTCAGTCAACCTGAGCTGGCATACTAAGAAAGTCCTCTCTGATTTAACTTTTACGAGGCAAGTAATCTGAAGAAACCTGACGTTAACCAATCAATTTTTTTGGTATTATTCTGTTACCTTATTCCTGCTCAAGTGACCTTACAAAAACAGCTGTTTTGTCATGCTTAATAAACCTTTTTTCTTTTTAAACAAGGTGCTGCCCTAATCATGAATTGTTAATAAAAGCCATTTATATCTTTAAATTTGTTGTTGATGTTTTATAATTTTCATCATACAAGTCTGGCACTACTTTTGTTAATTTTATTCCTTAGACATTTGATTTTTTGGATGCTATTGTTTTGGAAGTTCATTTTCAGATTGTTCATTTATAGAAATATGACTGATTTTTGCATATTGATCCTATATACTGCAACCTTGATGAATTCTTTTATTAGCTCTAGCAGTGTGTGTATATGTGCACATGCACACATTCCTTAGAATTTTCTAAACACAAACTCATGTTGCCTGTGAATAAAGATAGTTTTAATTCTTTTAAAAAAATTAAATTTGTTGAATTTTAAAAAAAATAGATCCAATTGTACTTTCCAGTGGGATGTCAATTTGTCAAAATACTGTTGCTCCAATATGATACTGTCTTTTAATTTTTATGATGCTGTCTTAATTTATATCTTGATACCTGGGAAGGTACCTTTTCCAAGTTATTTCTTCTTTACGAATGTCTTGACTATTGTTGTCTCTTACCACTTTAATACATATTTTCCCTTTCTAATCTTTTAAATTTAATTGTATTTACATAATTTTTTGAGGCAGGGTGTCACTCTGTAGCTCAGACTGGAGTGCAATTGCACCATCATAGGTCACTGTACCTTGAATAGCAGCACTCAAGTGAGTCTCCCACCTGAGCCTTTTGAGCAGCTGGGACTACAGGCACATGTCACCACAACCAGCTAATTTTTCAACTTTTTGTAGAGATGAGGTCTTGCTATGTTGTCCAGGCTGGTCACAAACCGTTGGTCTCAAGTGGTCCTCCTGACTTGGTCTTTCAAAGTACCGGCATGAGCCACTGTACTGGCCTCATTTAAATTTTAGAATCTGCTTGTTAAATTTTACAGTGGGGTGAAAGTTTGGAAACAGCACTTGGATTTATATATGAATTGTATTGAGTATATGGATCATTATAAAGTGATTTAACAATTTTATATATATTTACCATATAGATTTATATATTAACAACGTAGGCTGGGTGCAGTGGCTAAAGCCTATAATCCCAGCACTTTGGGAGGCTGAGGAAAGAGGATTACCTGAGACTGCAGATTCAAGACCAATCTGGGCAACTTGGCAAGACCTTCTCTCTGCAATTAAAAAAAAAAAAAAGGGAAAACTGGGAAGATGGCGGCCAAGCCAGTTGGACTATGTGAGTCCCTGTGTGAGTGAGTGAGTGTATGAAAATTTTGTGTACATGCTGGTGAGCAAGTGGGCGTGTGAATGACTGACTGAGTGAGGGCTAGGTAGCTAGCAGCCCTAGTAATTCCTGGGACGCAGAAGTCCAGTGCCATTTTCTTTTTCATTTCTTTCCTTGTTTTTTTAAAAAATCAACAAACCCTCCCCTGGGAAGAAAATGCTGGGAGAGACTAAGTGGGGACTTGTGAACAAGTGGCCATGCCCCTGGTGCAACAGCTAGTGCCGCAGCTTCTCTGCTTCCTCCCTGGCTCTTCCCAGGTCACAGAAGCTGAGCGCCATTATTATTATTTTTTTAATGGACAAAAGTGGTGGGGAGAAAATATTGCCCCAGGTGCTCCCTCACCGGTGCAACAGGAGAGAGACTGCCAACTACTGGCTTTGCCTCACCACTTCAGCGCCTGGCAGGGCTCTGGCAGCAGGGGCTGTGGAGGAGGACAAGAGAGGCACCCCACCACCATCTTGAAAGTGGGGCAGAAAATTTCTCCCACTCGCTCACAACAGAGCAACAGACCCGATCTCTGAGACTGGCGGATCAACTACTCAAGGATTGATCATGACCCAGAGGGAATATCCTGAAAGCACAAACCTCAGAGGGACCTGACAAATGTTGAGTTCCAGGTGCCCCCCCTCCACCACCCTGATCCAGCCATGGGACAAAGAGTGTGGCCAGAAAAGGACAAGGAAGAACTCCAAAGAAATCAGTGGTGAGTCTGGGGCTGACCCAAACCCCCACCTCCCCAGCAATCCTCTGAATGACAGACCCACACAGCTGGGCCACAACTGAGAGGGACAAACCCAGGCAGAGCCTAGACGCCAGTCTATAGAACTCCATTCCTGGGTAGACCTAGCTGGGGCATCCCTCCGCTAGTACATACCTGGGGAAGAGACAATCCTGTATCTCCCCACAGGAGGAGATCTCCCTGACCATAGAGAGTGGGAGGGGAGGACTGCAGCCCTACCCACCTCCACTGCCCCTCCTCCTTCCCTGCTTCTGACACCGAGAGAGTGAAAGAGGTGGGTGGCTCTGCAGGAAAGACCTGATTAGAGGAACAATTGCAGAACCTGCCACAAGAGGGCAGGTTTTTTAAAAGTTTCAATTCTTAAAAAATTTTTTTGACCGCTTGTTCATCTATTTTTAAAAAATTTATCCTTTGTGCATGATTGTGTATGTGTGGGTTCCATCTGCTCCCGCCCCCTTCTTTTACTGTTTCTTTCTTCTTTTACTTTGTTTTTTTTTAAATGTGTGTTTGTGAATGAGTGTTCATCTTTCAATTTTGCTGTTGTTATTGGTTTATTTGTATTCTTTTGTATTCTGGGTTTTTTTATTTTCATTTTTTACAATTTAAGGTGTGTGTCAATATATGTTGAGGATTCGACCTGAATTCCATTTTTCCCCCCTCCAGTCTTTCTGTTTTTCTTCTCCATTAACTTTATGCTAGATATGTGTGTGTGTGTTTAGTTTTCTTGGTTTTTTTGTGTGTGTTGTTGTTTGTTTTGTTTCACTTTGTTGTTATTCCAGTTTGTTTTGGGGTGTGTGTGTATGTCTCTGTGTGTGTGTTCAATTGTTTTTTTACATTGGTTTCTGTTTTGCATCATCATATAGAGTGGTGGTGGGGAGTGGGCTCAGGGAACACATACCACAATAAGTGAACATTGCAATTTGCAAGTAGTTTTTGAATCCTAGCGCCCCATCTCCCACTTTATTCGAATTTCAAAAACTACAAGAGACAGCAAAACTTCCATTCACTGTCCTACTTCAAAATAGAACAAATCCAGAGCCCGGATCAGGGAAGAAAAAATAACTGAGACATCAGAAGGAAAAGCCTCTCCCACTGAAAACTGAATAACAGAACTAAAGAGAAAAAAGAGATCAGAAACAAATGAGGGAAAAATCAAAGGAAGACTTCAGGCAATTTCAAGTTTACCAAAGACAAAACTCCTGAAAAATCAGACCTTGGTGCCCAAACAATGGAAGGCACAAATAACCCCCCCAGAATATGACAGGGATTAGGAAATGGATGGAAAGAGTGAATAAGACTCAAAAAAAGGCAAGATTCAATACTGAAAGAACTTGTAACAGAGATTTTGGCAATAAAAAATTTAATCTAGGAAATAAATAACAAGATGATGAGCATGGAAAGCAGAATTAATCTAGCTGAAGAAAGAATCTCAGAACTTGAGGACCAGAACATGGAATTAACCCAATCTGTAAAAAACATAGAAAGAAGACTCAGAAATAAAGAACAAAACCTAGAAGAGATGTGTGATTATATCAAGAGGCTGAACCTATACCTGAATGGTATTCCAGAAGAAGAACGGGAAATGGAGAACAACTTGGAGCAAGTATTCCAGGAGGTAATTCAAGAAAACTTTCCCCATCTCACCAGAGATGTGACCAGTCAAGCACAAAAGATACAGAGAACCGCCACAAGACATCAAATGAGAAGACCAATCCCTAGACACATAGTAATTTGCCAACACATATTCTGCCTTTATGTATGTATAAATTTATGTAAAATTAGAATTCTTTAAAAAACCATTTTATTTTGAAATAATTTCAAGTCTTTAGAAAAGTTGCCAGATAGAACATGTTTCACGATGTTTCACACTATTGCAATTCCATTTATTGTTAATCTACTGTCACAGTAGATTTATCTATTTTTTTCTTAAACTTTTGCCAGCTTGGTTATAATGTTTCCCAGCATGAATCTATTTGAATTCATTTTATCTATTGTTCTTTGGGCTTCCTCAGTTGATATTTCTGTTTTCTTCTCCAGGTATGGAAAATTTTTAGTCATAATTTCTTTAATAAATTTTCTGTTCTTCTTGCTCTTCTTCTTCTGGAGCTTCAGTAATGTACGTATTATTCCTTTTATTTTTTATTTTATTGAGTTGGAGTCTCACTCTGTCACCCAGGCTGGAGTGCAGTGGCATGCTCATGACCACCCTAGCACTGACCTGCTGGGCTCCGGCGATCCTTCCTCCTCAGCCTACTAAGTAGCTGGAACTGCAGGGCTACCACGCCTGGCTAATTTTTTAATTTATTTTAGAGATGAGATCTCACTATGTTGCTCAGGCTGGTCTCGAACCTGTGGGCTCAGGCAGTCCTCTCTCCTTGGCCTCCCACAGTGCTGGGATTACAGACTTGAGACACCATGCCTGGCCTGTATTATTCCACTTCGTGATGTCCATAAGTCCTTTAAGCTATCTTTATTCTTTTTCATTTTTTTCCTCCTCATATTGAATAATTTCCAGTAACCTGTCTTGAGTTCACTGACTCTTTCTTATGTTTGATCTAATCTGCTATTGAACCCCTTTATTAACATTTTCAGTTCAATTATTGTTTTCCTCACCTCTGTAATTTTTGTTTGGTACTTTAAAAACATGTTCTATTTTTTGAAATTCTAAATTTTTTAATGCATTGCTTTCCTGGCCTGATGAATATCTTTATGACCTCACTCTTATGTTAATCCACACCTCCATTTCATTGGAATCAATTTCTGGAGATTTATCTTGTTCTTTCATTTGGAGCATATTTTCTTGTTTATTCATTTTCCTTGACTTCATTTGTTATTATCTGCTCATTAGATAAGAAAACAGACTTTCTCAGTTTTGTAAGATTGGCCTCATGTATCACCAGTCAGCCTGGCCAGAGATTCTAGGTGTCTCTCAAATATTTGTGCTTCTCTAAACCACTGTCTTTATTCTTATTGGCTCCTAAGAGACTAGTTTGTGCCAAGTCTTACTATTACCCTTACACTGGAGGGATAGAAACCATTCCCTCAAGATAGAGTTGGCAAAGTTAGGGTGTTATATGTGTTCCATTTTTTTTTCCTCAGGGAGAAGCCGAGAGCTGGAGTTTATCCACTGCTCACTCTGTACCAAGCCAAAGAGAGGATCTGTGGCAAATATCTGGACTCTAATTTAGAACTCACATTCTGACCCTGGAGTACAGGTGCTGAAAGCATGCCTGTTGAAAACTATCTCTTTATTCTCTGTTGTCTAAAGAGATAAGGGACTGCATAGTCCCATCTTTTCCCAGAGCTAGGTGATTAAGAAGGCAGTTCCTTGGGTGGGAGCTGTAAATTTGAGGCCCCTAACTCCTTGTGCACAAACTCCTTCCAGAGAAAATTTGTTGAATGGATTTATTGCTGGAGTGAACTAGGGGGTAAAGCATGGGAAGTGCTTAGACTCCCATTTAAGTTCTAGAGCTTTATTGTTTATTTCTTCCAGTGGCTTCCAGATACAAGCTGGTTAGAAGCACAACTCTTAGACAACAGTTGGGAAATGAGAAACTTAGAGGTAGCCATTTTTTTTTTTTTTTGAGTTGGAGTCTCACTCTGTCGCCCAGACTGGAGTGCAGTGGCCGCTCCCGGCCACCGCAGCCTCGACCTGCTGGGCTCCAGCGATCCTTCCATCTCAGCCTTCCAAGTAGCCGGAATTACAGGCATGTGCTACCATGCCCGGCTGATTTTTTTATTTTTATTGTAGAGATGAGGTCTCGCTGCCCAGGCGGGTCTCAAACCCGCGGGCTCAGGCAATCCACTCACCTCAGCCTCCCAAAGGCGCGGGATTACAGGCTGAACCACCGAGCCCGGCAGAGGTAGCCATTTTCGTCCCATCCCTCTTCACTCATTTCAGGGGTATAGCCCCAAGAAGTGCTCACCTGCTTGTTTAAAACCACCTCTTTGTTCTCTGTGATCTAGAGAGATTCATGAATGCCTGTTTCCATCTATTCCCAAAGCTAGGTTATCTAAGAGCCAAACCCTGTCAGAGAACCCTTAAAAGTTAGAGAGAACTATCTGTGTGCTCCAAACCCTTCACTCATTCAGGAAAAGCTTTTTCAAATTGAAATTTCCTTCTCAATTGTAAGTTTTAGTGCCCAGGATTGAGTTTGTGCCCAAGTGTGCCTCAGCTTTTCCTATCTGTTTAATGTGGGTGTGTTCTCGGTTGTCTGATGTGTAGGAGTCTCTCCACTTATTTATGGCTTTCTATCAAAGGAGATTGATGGATTTATTGATCTAAAAGTTTTACAAAATAAAACCACCCTAAAACAAAAAACCCAAAGTTCTTTCATGTTTAGCACAAATCCACTTAATGAAATAAAACACTAACCCTGGACTGAAGGCATTTTTAGCCTTTATTTATTCTATTTCTTGTGACTATTCATATATTTTTGTTGTGGATATATTAATGTGTTTTGTGATGGTCTACTGGCTCAGATTCTAGCTAAAGTATTGTTTAATTTATTCTATGTGCCCTGTATTAGCTTTTAAATTGCCAAATGCATGTTGCCATAAAAATGTAAGATAAGAAATTATGGATATATATTTTCATATATTTTTGGTTAGTGTTTTGAGTTGCTACTGAGACAATCTATGTATTTACATGCTAAAAAATGCCTTTAAGCTTTCAATGTTGATTCTAGCTTTTAATCCATAAACTTGCAATACTTGTTATTTTGATAAAGTCAAGCAGTTTTTAAGTACTATGATGGCTGGAATATCTAGTGTTTTCTCATTGTAAAAGGGATATTATTCTTGGTGTTTAAGTTGGAAAAGTTGTTACTCCTAAATATTTAGTTTTGTGCACATTTCCTTGTTCATTGCTAAAAGTTCAAAGTCATAAGTTCTAAGTATATTGCGTACAATTTTTTAATGATCTCATTTCTTACTTTTATTTTTCATTCTATTTTTTCTATTTTCTCCTTAGAATTTACTTTGTTTTGATTTTGCTTTATTTTTTTTACCTCAATTATGGAAGCAAGGTAGAAATATAGATAAATAAAATAGACAAAATAAAATTACATAAAATACAAAGAATGTAATTTAGAAGGGAGTAATTCCTACAAAAAGAGACTCTCTGTAAGTATATGTGTATGTACTTTGAAAACTTCATTATATATTATTCTTTTATTACCCATACTTTGTAAATTGGCCCTTTATTACCATCCTTATGTTATCATAAAGTTTTGTGTTTTCTATTTCCTGCCAAGAGCCTGACTAGTAAGGTAATGGTCCCAGAAAGCAGATGACCAAAATGAGGTTGCCTATAAAATGGGAAAAATGTAGAGATAACTTTATTGCTGGGGAAAAATGAGTCACAGATAAATCTAAGCAATGTGGTAAAATCACAATTACTTCAACTATTACCAGTGGTAGTGCCTAAGGAAGGCAAGGAACATGACAGTGCTTTTAAAACTTTAATGTACACTTCAGGTTCTTGTTAAAATGATGTTACTGATATTATAAATCTGTGATGGCTCTGAAAGCCTGCTTTTATCACAAGCTTGCAGGTGATGTGGATGCAATTTATGTGAGACCACATATTAAGTAGTGAGGAATTAGGGTATTAAGTGGCTATAGTGCTTCCCTTCCATGGCAACAATAGGAATGATAAAGATTGAGGAGTCAACTGACTCTTTATATTCCTAGATATGTAAGTAGTACAAAGGAGACATAGTAGACCCTCTGTATCCACGTCCCCATTAATTCAACCCACCACAGATTGAAAATGTTTGGAAAAAATTTATATCAGTATTGAAGATTCACAGATATTTTTGTTGACATTATTTCCTAAAAAATACAATATGACACCTATTGACATAGCATTTACATTGTATTATGTATTAGAAGTACTTGAGAGATAATTTAAAGTATGGGGGAATATACACAGGTTATATGCAAGCAATGCATAATTTTATAGCAAACTCAAGCATTTGTATATTTTGGTATCTGTGGGAGGTTCTAGAATGAAACCCCCACTGATACTAATGGAAAACTGTATTGAGAGCTATAAATATACATTTAAGGAAACATGTGAAGACTATTAGGCCTTCTTTGCTAGTCTGCAGTTATCGCTCATCCTTTGTAGAGGTAGGACCAGTATGGCTCAGAACCAAACCCAAAGTCTGTTTGATAGTAATGATTACAGAGTTGTAGCAAAAATATAATGCTATTTTTAAAAGCTAAAGTAAAGTAATTTGTGGGGACAGAAGACACGTTTCAGCAGACATGGAAAAGGCTGAGAATTTTAAATCCTTAAATTCCTCTGGTACATTTTTATTAGCAGAGGAAGACTGTTCTTACCACATGAGTGGCCCGGTCCTCCTCAATAGAAAAACATTTTCAGTGATTCTCTCAGGGGTAGTTTTCTATATTAGAGTCTTATAAAAATATTTTTATATAAGATAAGATACCAAGAGTTATGCTCACTCTTAACCTTGCAGTATAGTTCAGAGAGTCAGTCCTTGATCATTAGAGTCCAGACATTTGCCACATATCCTCTCTTTGGCTTGGTACAGAGTGAGTAGTCGATAAACTCCAGCTCTCAGATGCTGATGCCAGTTCTCCTTCTGACTTAACTTTATCAACTCTCATTTCCTCTAGGACAAGCGCAAGAGTTAGATTCCAAGATAACCTACACCAGGAGGTATGAGATCTACTTGAGATGGTAAACTTTATGTCAATAATTAAAGGACATCATCAATCTTTATCAGAAAGAACCCAGGCAACATGTATGGGAGTTTTAAGCCAAAGGAGTTGAAATATGTTTCAATCAGGTAATTAATGGATAGAAGTACATTCACCTTGGATTTGGCATTTATTGCATTTTTTGGGGGGGTGTTGAATTGGAGTGTCACTCTGTCACCCAGGCTGGAGAGCAGTGGCACGCTCACGGCCACCCCAGTGTCGACCTGCTGGGCTCGGGCTATCCTTCCATCTCAGCCTTCCAAGTAGCTGGAACTACAGGCATGCGCTACCACTCCTGGCTAATTTTGTGATTTATTGTAAAGATGAGGTCTCGCCAAGATGCCCAGGCTGTTCTAGAACCCGTGGGCTCAGACAATCCCCTCACCTTGACCTCACCCAAGTGCTGGGATTACAGGCTTGAGCCACTGCATCTGGCCTATTGCATTGTTTAAATCACTTGGGAGTGGCAATATGGTTAAATTATTGAGAATGCCCGTGTGCTCTCTGTCTCTCTCCCCCTCTCTCTGTCTCTCTCCCTCTCTCTTTTATAGTGGTAAAAAATATAAAATTTACAGTCTTAGTCATTTTTAAGTATGTCATTCAGTAGTGTTAACTATATTCATATTGTTGTGAAACAGATCTCCAAAAAATTTTCATCTTACAAAACTGAAATTCTATATTTATTAAACAAGTCTCTTTCTTTCCTCTTCCCAGGTCTCTGGAAATACCATTCTCTTTTATATAGTTCAGGCATGGAATTTTGTAAAGGAAATAGCCCAAAGCCTCAGAAGAGTGTAAATGCTGTAATGGATCTATATGTGCAGTTTATTCAACACACACTTTCTTTAACCATAACTCCTATGAAGACCTGGAGGACTCTACTTTTGCCATATATTAAAAAACACATTACCTAGAAGGCTACAGAAACCTTGAAATGCTTCGTGGTGATTAGCCTTTAAAAATGAAAGATAAGCCGGGCTCGGTGGCTCAACCTGTAATCCCGTGCCTTTGGGAGGCTGAGGTGAGTGGATTGCCTGAGCCCGCGGGTTCGAGACCCACCTGGGCAGCGAGACCTCATCTCTACAATAAATCAAAAAAATCAGCTGGGCGTGGTAGTGCATGCCTGTAATTCCGGCTACTCGGAAGGCTGAGGCGGAAGGATCGCCGGAGCCCAGCAGGTGAGGCTGTGGTGGCCGGGAGCGGCCACTGCACTCCAGTCTGGGTGACAGAGTGAGACTCCAACTAAAAAAAAAAAAAAAAAAATGAAAGATAAAGTTGAATATATACCACTGGAATTAACATGTATTGATTTCAATGAGAATAAATGGTTCAGAGAATGTCAAGTGCTCTATTATCTATCACTCTCTTTATCAATTATCTATCTATCTATCTAATCTATTATCTATCTTCCAACCTACCTCAGTGCTTTATTGTAGACTATGTGGGACCCAGTATCCCAAAAAGCCATAGAGATGAAATTGAAACAGTGTTTTAAACAGAAATCTATGGCCTAAACTAATTGATCACTTTGTATATCAAAGTCTATATACTCTAAAAAAATAAAATATTTAATAAAAATAAAATATCTTATGGTAACACAAGATACCCCTGCAAAAGAACTTCTAGGTTTATTGGGCAAAAACCTAACTTGTTTCAACAAAAGGAAGATTATATTCTGTAGCTTTGTATCTTATTTCCAGAACTATGCCATTTCACAGATCTATATAGCCTTGAATGAGATGGAAGCTAGAACACATGAAGAAAAGCATACTGTGAATTTTTCTCCAATATTTTTTTCAGAGAGACCTCAGAAATTAACATAAATGATGAGTGAAAGTAAAGCCCCAAATTTCTAGGACTTATTAGATGCTGACTCTAAATTTCCGTCTATTGTTGAATACTCAAATGCAGCTCTGAACTAGTGGATCCAACAGGGGTTTTATGCAAGTCAAGTGATAAAATTTTGGCTCTATTCCATCTCACGGTATGTCTAGACAGTCTATAGACCTATCCTATTAATTTTTTCCCAGTCCCAGAATGTATGGTAGGAGTACTTATATTTAACACCTGTCAGAATCACCACTGTGGATTGACCCAAGACAATTGTATTCAACAATTCTCACCAGAGTAATATATCAAGATAAATACTGGAAACAACAGAGATTAGTCCCCCTGGAGAGACACACAAGCAGTAATTTTTACCGTATTCCACATACATTTAATTCAACTGTTCAACCATTAGTTGAACATTTGACACAAAATCCAGATATCCCACAGAAAACCAGAGTAGATCATAACACACATAATCAGGTAACCATGAAGGTCACAGCTGAAATTCCAGTTATGTTGTCCTTACTGGAGTAAAATACACAGTCCTTGGAACTTGATATATAGTTAATTGACTTGGATAAAATTATCTTTTGAATTCTTATGAATTAATTCGGTCAGAAACAGTTTGCATTTACATGGCAGAGATAACAGTGCAATCTTACTTATTTGCCCCAGTAAAGGTACAGATACAGCAGGACTCTGACCCACATGTCCATGCAGCTTGCTGTAACATTCAAGACCTGTGTAAGCCAAGTCTTATACAAAATATTTTTATATAAGATAAGATACCAAGAGTTATATTTGCTCTTAACCTTGCAGTAGAGTTCAGAGAGTCAGTCCTTGATCATCTTGGCAACCCACGGAATATTACACGGGCTTATTACACTGATGACAATGTGCTAGTTTGACCCAGCAATAAAAAAGTAACAAATACCTAAGATACCTTATTAAGACTTATCTGTGCTAGGGGGTGGGCAATATTCCTTTCCAGATATCAGAGACATTGGTGAGGTTTCTGGAATATTCTAGGCAATATCATAATATCCTTTATATGGTTAGTGACTAAAGTGGAAGACTTTTTATATATCTTATATATCCTGTTATATACCATATACACATTATACCTTACGTGAATAATGAGGCACATTGCTTCACTGACCTCCTTGGATTTAAGAGGAAACAGATATCATATTTGGACTTGTTTATGAACCCATATGTATGTGTTACTGATAGTTTTGAGTGCAACCTGGAGATAGATGGGCCTCTGCATGAGTTCCAGATTGTGGTGCCTAAGTCTCCTATGACTTATTCCTTATGACCTAACAGATCTAATTTTATGGGAAACATCTGAGACAGAAAAATATATTATATAAAGTAATTGGAAAGTGCTGAAAGTGAATAACGTTGAATGACTTTAGGGTTTTAGAGTAATGCTGTGCTTTCTTTGGTCAATAATTATTCTTCTTTTGAAAAGTAGCTCCTGGATTGCTACTGGGCCTTGGTAGAGAAACAATAACTGAGCAGGGAACACCAAGTAATCATGTGGTTTCTTCCCATTATGAACTGGGCATTATCTAATCTATCAAAACATAAAACTGCATGCACAGCAGCATTCCATTATAAAATGTATAGACTATATATATTTTACATATATATAATACAAGGCTATATAGCTCTATGAGTGGCATAGTTTTAGAAATAAGATACAAAACTACAGAATATAATCTTCGTACAGTTGAGAAAAGTTAGGTCTCTGCCCTGCAGACCTAAAGGTTCTTTTGCAGGCGTATCTTATCCTATATAAAAGTATTTTATATAAGACTTGGCTTATACAGGTCTTGAATGTTGCAGCAAGCCGCATGGACATGTGGTTCAGATTCCTGCTAGATCTGTTCCTTCTCAGCTCACATCTATAGCTTCACAGGGTGTTCCCTGTTACTAGTTAATGGAGGAGAAAGAATAATAGACCTGGTTTCTGGACAGATCTGCACAGTATGTCATTGTCATGTGGCAGTGGATAGCGTCTGCATTTGGGGAGTGGCCCTGAAAGAGTGTAGTGAAGCAAAATTCTTCATGTAAATAGAACCTTTGGAGATACATAAGGTTGTCCACTTTTTATAGAAGGAGAGAGAGTTTGAAGTATATATTCATGTTGACTTATGGGCATTGGTAATTTGACTAATTGGCTAGTGGCCTGGAACAAAGGACACTGGAAAATTGGTGCCCAGAGAGTGTGTGGAGGAAATATATATCATTATACTTTTAGTAATGGGAAAGTGCCTATCTTTGTAATTTACATAAATGTTCTCCAGAATTATACGCAATGAAGGAGGTTCTTAATCATTAAGATCACAGGACAACTTTATCTCTTGATATCAGTCATTCCTGTCCCACAACTCCCTCAAGTATTTTCACAATGAGCCGTGAACAAAATGGCCATGGTAGCAAGGATGGAGGCTACATACGAGCTTAACTGCGTGATCTTATCACCAAATTTGATTTGACAACTGTCATTATTGAGTATCCAGTAGAAAGCAACAGAAACCAATGCTACATCCTCAGTATGTGACCATTTCTGAGGTGCAACAGCTGGATATTGGCTGCTTATTATATTAGACTCTTCCAATTACAGGGAAAAATACTTTGCTTATAAAAATAGACACTTTTTTTTCAGGTTGACATTGGCATTCCCTGACTATAGACTTCTCTCAGCATCTCAGTGTATGGATTGGCAGGATACCATTATGTTCTGTACAAACTTTCCTCTGACCAAGACACACATATTACAACATACATATTGTAACAATGGACTTACACTCATGGAACTCACTGGTCTTGCCATATGCCACACTATTCAAAATCAGTGGCTTCATAGGATTGTGGCATAGCCCACTTAAAGGCTTATTTATAGTTCCTACTAATGATTAAAACTTTGCTAATTTATGGCACATGCCTTAACCCAGCAGGCTACATATCATACTTTATATCCTGTAGTCAAAAACAAAGGTTTGACGTTAAAGTAGCCACTCTCTTGATGACATCTAAAATGGGTTCTAAGAAATTTTTCTTATCATCATGTTCTTAAGCATGGTGGATGCAGAGTAACTAGTACTAAAGGAAATAATGATTTTGAAATATTGAAAGCTTCTGATCACTTTGCAATCCTTATTCCATTGTACTAACGGTATTCTAGAGTATGCCATAAACAATTTTTATCCCAATTATTGGCATAAATTGGGTTGTTAGTATATGCTGGAAGAAGGACTATGTTTGGAACTTTGGAGTTTCACTAAAATACCTCATTTTACTTCCTTGCATAATAGTCCTGGTGATGAAAAAAACCTGTATTCTAATAAGGGCAAGACAGTCAAAGAGTAGATTCTACAATAATGAAAATTTAAGTCACCCTATTCAGCAAAAAAAAAAAAAAAAAAAAAAAAATCTTTCCAGTCAAAGTACCTGACATTGAATTTAAAAATGGGAAGAATGGTAGAAATACATGGCTTTCAATAATCACTATGTTTTATGGAGACAGTAGCAGTTATATTTTTGTTACTAAACTCCTTTTTGTCCCCTTTTCTTCTCTACCTCATATCAAGAACACTGACAGTTTGAGTTTCAGGCTGGAGCATGACAAAATTGGTATTACCCAAATGATGACATGGTAGATGGTGGAATTTTGTAAGCCCCTTGAATTGGTGATGTAATCTTTACACCTGGATGAAGGACACTGTTTTATGACCATGGTGTCTGACACCTATGAGTCACATAAACAGATCTCCTTGCCCTCTAGATTCCACTTAGCTCTAGAAAGAGGTCTGAAGGAGAAGGAAAGAGAAGTCGGGTACATATTTGTCTGGATCCTTTTTTATGACATTATTGTAGGCCACCAGTGTCCCATCACAGAAAGGTACTTCTTCTTTCCCAGTGCTTTCTTACACAGTGCTCTCTTCTTCCAGGTTCTGCTAACTGCTCCATTTCACAAACCTCTGGATATAGGGGGAGTTACAGCTACATTATTTCCAGTCATGGTGTACTGATCTGATTCTTTTTGTGTCTTTATGCCCTCTTCTCACAGTTGTAAATATTTCTTTATTACACATTCCTCGGTTTAGCCTTTTTCTGACTTTGTCACTTTTCTTCTGAGTTTCTGTCTAATACATACAGTGAAGTCTTTACTTCATTTTTTCCTGTTCACACAATACTTATGCCTACCACACTGTAACTATTGACATTACTTTCTTTTTATAGTTTGTTTGGTATCTGTCTGAAATTCCTTCATACATAAGTCAAACAAATGGGAATATATATTCTTATTTTCCTTGTTAAGCAAAAGTTTACAAAAGAACATATAATGTTCTGCATTTAATTTATTTACTTAAAATACCTTTGAGTTTCTTTATGAGTTAATAAACTCCATTTTATACCTGCCTAGTATAACAATATAAGAATGTTCTGTAAATTACTAAACCAGACTCTATTGATGTGAAATTTTTTGAAAATGTTTTTCTATTACAAACAATTCTATAGTGAATAATTATTATATTATGATTTCACACATGACCTGGTATGTATGTGGGACAAATACCCCAAAGTAGACTTGCTGGGTTACATGGTATAAGTTTTTGATAGCAAAATTACCTCCACTGTTCCATTTTATGTTTCTACTAACAACATATGGGTTGTCCTGTTTCTCTACAGCCTTAGCTTAGAGTACGTTACTGTACTTACAGAATGCCAGAGAGTTAAAAACAGTGGATCCCAACTTTAAGAACTTTTTTCTTTTTATCTGCTTAAGATTCACTTGTATTGGAATGGTTAATGATTGTTCTTCCTCTTATTAATCAGTAGAACTTTAATATATAGGTATTAGTTTCATATATGAAATATGACTTTAAATACTAGTTACATATATGAAACTTGAGTTGCAAATATTTTTCTAAGGTTGTCAATTGCTTCAGACTTAGCTTATATGTTTTGTGTTTTTTCAATGTAGTATTATCTTAAGAATAATTTTTAAAATTTTATGAACTTAAATTGAGCAGTGTTACACTGTGTCATCTGATTTCTTTTGTTTGGATAGTAGTTTCATTTAAAATTAAACCTGTATACAGTTGTTAGTTTCTTATTGTCAGCAATGATGAAATTATCATATTTTCCCACTTCTTCTCTCTCTTTATTTTCTTCCATCAGCCAATATTAGATAATATTTAAAAATGATATTTACTTTTGAGAAGTTAAGTATGTTTATGGACCTATTACTTTATTAGTCTTTTAAAAAATATCTTTTTCCCCCCAAGCTATTACAGATAAATCACTCTACTGACTTTACATGTCACTTTCTTTTACCTTTGCCCACCCTAATGTTTCTTCATTGTATCATTTCTATACTGCTAAGACATATTATGTTCTATTTGTCAACCTAAATATAAATATCCTAAATAAATATAAATATAAAGTATATGTGTGTATATATATATATATATATATATATATATATATATATATATATATGACTTTTTCTCCTTAGAGGTGGGGTCTTGTTATATTACCCAAGCTGGAGTGCAGTGACTCTTCACAGTCTCATGAATAGCTTGAACTATAGGTGTGTGTCACTGTGCCTAGCCTATTTTTTTCTAATTTATTTCTTATTAATTTATAATAGTTGTATATATTTTGGAGGTACATCTGATATTTTGATATCTGTGTACAATATGTAATGATTAAATCAGGGTATTTAGATATCCAGCTTCTCAGACGTTTATCTTTTCTTTGTGTTGGGAATATTATAGCTCTTCTGGCCATTTTGAATTAGACAGTACATTATTTAACTATAATTTCCCTACTGTACTACCAGTTACAGAACTTACTCAATATATTCAATTCTTCTTGCCAGTGTCTTTCTTTCCTCAGGTATTTCTTGACTGACTGAGGTTTACTCTCTACTAGTTTACTCAAGAGGGCTCACTAAAACAATAATCTCTTAAATTATTGCATGTTCAAACTGTTTCTGTGGGGTTTATAATTAAAAGACACTGTGGAAGGGCATAAAATCCTAGGAGCAAACTTTCTTTTCTTTAGTACTTTTTGATTGCTATTTTACCACATTCTGGTGTTGAATGTGATTGTGGGGATATCTGAGGCAAGCCATATATCTTTCTTCATATAGGTGATGATATTATTTTCTTGTCTAAATAATATTTTACTGCCACCATCAAAATACCAATTGGTCTCTCACAATTAATGCCAGAAAAAAATTGAAGTTGCATAAATAAAATAATTTCTTCCTTGGCTCACTTTCAAATTAAAGTTTCATATGTGTATGTCTGATTAGTGAAATTAAAGATATATAATTAAATCCTATTTTTAAAGAAGTGTCTGGGAATTTGAGTTCTGACTATTGTGGAGGCAATACTACTAACATAGGAATATTCTTGAAATACAGAAAGACTTTTGAAAGGATCATCGATTCTGAGGTAATCTATTGTTTTTCATAAAAATTCTGCTGACAATCTGTTGATTGTTCTTTTATTGGAACTATTATTTTCTTTCTGACTGCTTTTAAGATGTTTTGGTATTCTATGTGTCCGATAATTTCACAATGGTACACCTTGGTGTGAATTAAAAAAACAAACAAACAAACTTGTCCTTGGAACTTACTTTTGTTGATAAAAAAAGTCAAACTCTGTAAAGTAACTAAAGAGGTTTCATCTGAGCCAAATATGAGTGATCCAGGCCTGAGGCACAGTCCCAAGAGAACATTGGCCCAACGTGATTGGATTATAGCTTGGTTTCAGACATTTTTAGGCAGACAGAAATACAGGCAAAAACATAAATTAATACATGTGAAGTTTACAATAGTTGGGTCTGAAAATGTGGTACATCTTGAAGTGGAGTGGAGGGGAGGCTTTCAGGTAATAGGTGGTGTCAAAGATTTTCTGATTGGCAATTGATTGAAAGAGTTAAACTCTGTCCAAAAAAATTCAAATCAGCAGAAAGAAATGCTTGAGTTAAGATAAGGAGGGTTGTGGAAGCCAAGATTCTTGTTATGTAGCTGAAGCCTCTTAGTATCAGACTTCAGAGAGAATAGGTGGTAAATGTCTTAAAAGATGTTCAACTGTTCCCAGGGAAAATTTTTTTACAGATGCAAATTTCTCCAAGAGATGGCTTTGCAGGGTCATTTCAAAATATGTCAAAAAAACATATTTTGGGGTAAAATGTTTATATTCCCTTTAGAGTCTGCTGTCAGGTAATGCAATACCAGAGTCAGGTGGGAATTTGGTGCCTTATTGCCACAATCTGTTTCATCAGAAGATCTCAATTTTAATATCTAAACTCCAAAAGGAAGGGAGTTTAAGGAGGCATGTCCAATTTCCCTTTCCATCATAGCCTGGAATTTAGTTTTTTAGGTTTCCCTCAGAACAAAGAAAATCCATTCAGTCAGTTTTGGGGGCTTAGAATTTTATTTTTGGTTCATACTTCTTTCTGTCTGAGAACTTCTAAGTTGTTTTCATGTTGAGAAAAATTATCAGCCATTATTTCTTTCAATAATTTCTATCTCTTAACTCACTATTACCTTATGAAACTCTTTAAAAAGTTTATTGAATTTAATTCATCTTCACTATCAATTACTTTTTCAACTCCTTATGCCTTTCTTCGCTACTCTACATGACTTCTGTTCTAGTTTAGAATATCCTAATTCTATATTTAATTTTTGTGATTACATTAAAAAATTTTTTTATTATAAAGATGTGGATACAATTCAAGGTTAGGTATACAAACATTGATCATGCAGTTGATGAGGTATGCCCCTCCCGTGTCCCCTAGTTGTTTCCCCCAACTGCCAATCCCCCTCACCCACCCATAGTTTCCCATTACTGCCAATTGCTTTCTTATAGCATTATAACTGTTCATGGTCCTCTTGTGAGTGAGAACATATAGAACTCTGTTCTTTGTTTCTGTGATAAATCACTGAGTATGATCAACTCCAAATCCATCCAGGTTACTGCAAAGTCAATATGTTTGTCCTTCTTTATGGCAGCATAATATTCCATTGTGTATATGTACCACATTTTAAAAATCTAGTCCAACTTCGATGGGCAACATGATTGGTTTCATGTTTTTGCTATTGTGAATAGAGCTGCAATAAATATATGTGTGATATCTTCTTTGTAGAATAATTTGAGTTCCTCTGGGTATATTCCCAATAGAGGAATTGCTGGGTCATATGGAAGGTCAATTTCTAGTTCTTTCAGAAACCGCCACACTGTTTTCCAGTGAGGTTATACAAGTTTGCATTCCCACCAGCAGTGTAGAAGCATTGCTTTTTCTCCACATCCTCACCAGCATCTGTTGTTGTTTGTTTTATTAATGATGACCATTCTTACAGGGGCTAGGTGGTTTCTCAATGTGGTTTTGATTTGCATTTCTCTGATGATGAGTGAGGCTGAGCACTTTTTCATGTGTCTATTGGCTGCCCATATATCTTCTTTTGAGAAGAGTCTATTCATGTCTTTTGTCCACCTTTTAAAGGGGCTGTTTGTTTTTTTCCCTTCAGTGTGTTTGAGTTCCTTGTAGATCCTAGATGTTAGGACTTTGTCAGATATACGGTTGGGAAATATTTTTTCCCATTCTGTGGGCTATCTCCCTGCTTTCTTGATGTTCTCTTGCAGAAGCTCATTAATTTGATGAGGTGCCACTTGTCTATCTTATTTCTTAAGGTGTTGGCCTTTAGGGTTCCAAATAGGAATTGGTTCCCAGTTCCATTTTCCATAGGAGTGTCTCCTGCATTTTCTAAGATTCTTATGGTTAGAGGTTTTATGTTTAGATCTTTGATCCATTTAGAGTTAATTTTTGTGTATGATGATAGGTAGGGGTCCTGTTTCAATCTTCTGCATGTGGTCAGCCAGTTTTCCCAGCACCATTTACTGAATAGGTTTTCCTCTCCCCAGTAGTTGTTGTTGGAGGTTTTGTCAAAGATGAGTTGGTTGAGGAATTGAGGCTTTGCTTCTGGAATCTCTGTCCTGTTCCATTGGTCTATGTGCCTGTTTTTGTACCAGTACCAGGCTGTTTTGATTATTGTAGCCTTATAGTAGAGTTTGAAGTCTGGAAGTGTGATACCTCCTGCTTTGTTTCTTTTGCTAAGAATTGTTTTGGCTATTTGTGGTCATTTATGTTTCCATATGAATTTCTGTATTGTCTTTTCCAGGTCTGAGCAGAATGATGTTAACTTAATGGGTATTGCATTGAATCTTTGGTAGGATGGATATTTTAGCAATGTTGATTCTTCCTAGCCATGAGCATGGAATGTTTTTCCATTTGTGTCTTCTTGGATTTCTTTGAGCAGTGTTTTGTAATTCTCACTGTAAAGGTCTTTCACTCCTCTGGTTAGGAAGATGCCGAGGTATTTCTTTGTGTGTGTGTGTGTGTGTGTGTGTGTGTGTGTGTGTGTGTGTGTTTGTGTGTGTGTGTGTGACTATTGTGAATAGGATTGTGCTTTTTATTTGGGTCTCTGTTTACTTGTTGTTGGTATATAGGAATGCAACTGACTTTTGCACATTTATTTTGTACTCTGAGACTTTGCCAAAGTCCTTTATCAGTGCAAGCAGGTTTTTGACAGAGTCTCTTGAATTTTCAAGGTATAGGATCTTATCATCAGCAAATAGGGATAACTTGACTTCCTCTTTTCCTATTTGGATACTCCTGATTCCCTTCTCTTGTCTAATTGCCTGGGCTAGGACTTCCAACACAATATTAAACAGGAAGGGTGAGAGTGGGCAGCCTTGTCCTGTTCCAGTTTTCAGGAGAAATGTTTCCAGTTTCTGGCCATTTAGCAATATGTTAGCTGTGGGTTTGTCATAAATGGCACTTACTATTTTGTGGTATGTTCCTTCTATACCTAGGTGTTTGAGGGTTTTTATCAAGAAGGGACGCTGGATTTTATCAAAAGCTCTTCTGTATCTAATGAGATAATCCTATGGTTCTTGTTTTCACATCTGTTGATGTATTTAATTACATTTATGGTCTTGAATATTGAACTAGCCCTGCATCCTGGGGAGGAGGCCTACTAGGTCATGGTGGATGATTTTTGAGGTATGTTTTTGGATCCGATTTGCTAGAATCTTGTTGAGGATTTTTGCATCTATGCTCATAAGGGATATTGGCCTATAGTTCTCTTTCTTTGTTGCCTTTTTACCCAGTTTGGGTATCAGTGTAATGTTAGCTTCGTAAAATGATTTGGGGAGAATTCCATCTTTCTCAATTGCCTGGAATACCTTCAATAGGATTGGTATCAGCTCTTCCCTATACATTTTGTAGAATTCTGCTGGAAAGCCATTTAGTACAGGGCTTTTTTTGGTAGGTAGTTTTTGTATGACAGAGTCAATTTCCTGTGTTGTTATTGGTCTATTTAGTGTCTCAATGTCCTCTTGTTTCAACTTGGGTAGGTTGTGTGATGTCAGAAAGTCTTTCATTTCATCTAGGTTATTAAGTTTGTTTCCATATAGGTGTACATAGTAATCTCTGATAATCTTTGTATTTCTTTGGGAGCAGTTGTGATTTGATCTTTTGTATTTCTGAATGTGTTTATTTGGGCTTTTTCTCTCTTTTTCTTGGTCAATCTGGCTAGGGGCCCATCAATCTTATTAATTCTTTCAAAGAAGCAGCTTTGTGTTTTGTTGATGTTTTCTATATTTTGTCTTCTATGTCCCATATTTGGGCTCTTATTTTTGTGATTTTTATTTTTCTGCTAAAGTCAGGGTTTTGGTGGTCTTCCCTTTCTAGCTCTCTTGGGTGATTTGTTAGGCTCTCCACTTGTGATCTTTCCATTTTCTTGATGTGTGCTCGTAAAGATATAAATTCCCCTCTTAACACTGATTTCAGCCGGGCTTGCTGGCTCAGCCTGTAATCCTGCACCTTTGGGAGGCTGAGGTGAGTGGATTGCCTGAGCCCGCAGGTTCAAGACCCGCCTGGGCAGCAAGACCTCATCTCTACAATAAATAAAAAAATCAGCCAGGTGTGGTAGCTCATGCCTGTAATTCCGGCTACTCGGAAGGCTGAGTAGGAAGGATTACCGGAGCCCAGCAGGCGAGGCTGCGGTGGTCGGGAGCGGCCACTGCACTACAGTCTGGGCGACCGAGTGAGACTCCAACTCAAAAAAAAAAAAAAATAACTAATTTCATGACATCCAGAGATTTTGGTAAGATGTTTCTTCATTTTCATTTGTTTCCAGGAAGTTTTCAATTTTTTGTTTGATTTCAGTGTTGACCCAGTCGTTGTTCAGCTTCATACTGCTTAGTGTCCATGTCTTTGTGGGATCTGGGGAAATCTTGTTGGTGTTGATACTTATTTTTATTCCATTGTGGTCTGAAAAGGTGCATGGCAAGATTTCAATCTTACGAAATTTGTAATGTTTGATTTATGGCCAATGATGTGGTCGATCTTAGAGTATGTTCCATGTGGTGATAAGTAGAATGTGATTACATTTTTGTGAGTTCCAAAGGTTAGTTTTTTTTTACTTTCATGTATTAAACAATCTAATTTTATTTCACATGTATTATTTCCTCATTATCACTTGTTTAAAGCTTCAGATAATTTCATTATTTTATTTCTGTTGAAATATATTTTCTTTCTTTTTTTTTTTTTTTTGAGTTGGAGTCTCACTCTGTCGTCCAGACTGGAGTACAGTGGCCGCTCCTGGCCACTGCAGCCTTGACCTGCTGGGCTCCGGCGATCCTTCTGCCTCAGCCTTCCAAGTAGCTGGAACTATAGGCGCGCGCTACCACGGCCGGCTAATTTTTGATTGATTGTAGAGATGAGGTCTCGCCAAGTTGCCCAGGCGGGTCTTGAACCCGCGGGATCAGGCAATCCACTCACCTCAGCCTCCCAAAGGCATGGGATTACAGGCTGAGCCACCGAACCCGGCTTATTTTATTTCTATTTGAAATATTTTCTGACACTGCTCAAGTTGTTGAATTTCCTTGTGTTTGTTGTGATTATTATTATTATTATTTAGTTCTGTTGTAGACTTGGCTCTGGAAACTACTGAATAATGTGGTACCTTGTTTACCCATGACCCCAAGAGTTCATTTTCCAAAACATCCACCAGAGAAGATTGTCTTTACATTTAAGGCTGCTTTTTTAAGGGCAGACATTTAGTCAGAAAGTGTTAAATGTTTTTTTTTTTAAATCGTCTCTTTGTCTTGCAGAATGGAAAACAAAGAGGACCTAATAACTCATTTCTTATGATATTCCCTTCCTTCCTTTCTCTCTTTCTCTTTCTCTGAAGACAATTTCTGCAACCATCTTAGGTAATTACACTGATGTATTAAGTTGATGTGTTTAGGGGTATAAGAAACCCCGTTAAATACCTCTCTGAGCTTTCTGCAGCCTGAAAGGGCTTGTGTCTAAACTGGCAAACTCAAAACTGCCAGCCTAACACTGGTTATTATCTTTTACTTGAAAAATATATCCTTTTGTGATGGTCTCCCAAAATTCATGTACTATAATAATCACCAATGTGATAGTATTAGAAGTGGAGGCTAGGAACAGTGCTTCATGCTTGTAATCACAGCACTTAGGGAGGCTGAGGTGGGAGGTTTGCTTGAGCCTGGGGTTCAATACTGGCCTAGGCAGCATGGCGAAAACTCATCTCTACAAAGAAATTATAAAATTTGCCAGAAGTGTTGTTGTGTGCCTGTAGTCCCAGCAACTCAGGAGCCTGAGGCAGAAGGATTGTCTGAATCCAGGAATTTGGGGCTATAGAGTGCAACTGAACTCTAGCCTGGGTGATAGAGTGAGACTTCGACTCAGAAAAAAGTCTTTAGGAGGTAGTTAAATCCTAAGGGCAGAGCCTTTGTGAATGGGAAATAAGGTCCTTATAAGAAGTTTCATGCAGCATTCAACCCTTTTTGTACTTCTAGTCCTTCTGCCGTCTGAGGGCGTAGCAATCAAAGTGCCATCTTGGAAGGAGACACCTGGCCTTCACCAAACAGGGAGCCTGTTAGTGTCTTGATCTTGGACTTCCAGCTTCTACAACTGTAGGATATAATTTCTATGATTTATAAGTTATACAGTCCCAGGTATTTTGTGATAGCAGCAAAAATGGACTAAGGCAAACTTCCTTTGCCTTATTGTAAGAAATTTTTAGCCTCTATGCATATTATGAACTGGAGAAAACTTTGCACAAAGAACCAGTCCAAGTCCTCTGCAGGCTACTAACTTCTCCCCAGGGTCTGTAAGATGAAGGCAAGACTTAAGTGTTAGCATCACTACTTTAAGCTTTATCGAAGGAACGATTAATTTGTATGCATAAAGTTTTCATTTAACGCAAAATCTAGGAAATGAGAATGACAGAATGGAAAAAATTCTCCATGAATTTTGACTGAGCTGACATGTGAAAAATTTGTTTTGTGGTAAGTAGATGAGTGTAATTATGCCACCATTATAAGAACAGAATAATCTTTAAGAGATTCCTTGGATTTTGGTAATTCAGTCTAGAGGCATTTGTAGAACACTACCATTTTCTAATAAAAATGATTTTGTAAGTAATCATGCTTAAAAGTAATAATAGTTTAAATTGAGATGGAAAAGAAAGTAATTCAGCTCAAAGTAACATTAACTCAGTAAATAAATGTCTTCAGAAATTAGCATCCTAAAAGTTAAATGGCAACTAATTTAAAATAAACTGAAGTTCTCCATAAAAAGCATATTACCAACATTACGATATTATTAGGTAATTATTAGTGACAGTTCACACATTTTACTTGCTAGACTGTTGCACAAATTCTTCATTTGTGTTGTCAATGTTATATACAATTTTTTTCATTTGGTTTTTCCATATAGTCATCCTTTGGTGTCTGTGGGGATTGGTTTCAGGACTGTCCCCTCAACAGATATGAAAATCCACAGAAGCTTAAGTCTTTTATATAAAATGTTGTGGTATTTGCATATAACCTATGCACATTCCTCTATATACCTCGTATTTTTTATCATCTCTAGATTATTTATAATTCCTAGTACAACGTATATGCTACATAAACAGTTTTTATACTGTATTGTTTAGGGAATAGTAACAAGGAAAAAAATGTGTACATGTTCAGTACTATCATAGGCCTAATTAAATTTTTGACCCAGGTTCATGCCAGTAAATCCAGTACTTCGTGAGGCGGAGATGTGAGGATTGCCTGAGTCCAGGGGTATGAGACCAGCCTGGGCAACTTGGCGAGACCTCATTTCTACATTTAAAAAAATTAGCTGGATGTGGTGGTACACTTCTGTAGTTCCAGCTACTTGGAAGGCTGAGACAGAAGTAACACCTGAGCATAGCAAGTTGAGGCTGCGGTAGCCATGAGCATGCTATAGCCTGGGTGACACTACAGCCTGGGTGACAGAATGAGACTCCATCTCAAATAAACACATATGTACGTACATACATATATACATACATAAAATTTTGATCAACAGTTGACTGAATTCATGGATTCATAACCTGTGGTTACTGAGGGCCAACTGTGGTAAGTAATGATAAAATTTAACTTTTGGCTCACATTTTCACTTTTCAAGGTGAGATCATTCTGCATGAAAAGATGGGATTGTGTGAAAGAATGTGACAGTGTTTGCAGTCTTCAAACTTCTACTCTTACCTGTTTAGCTCTATTGCAGAGGCAAAAAATAAAAACAGAAAACACTCTTGTAAGCATGTTACTATTAACACACAGAAGGTAAAGCAAGAATTGTTTCCTAATAGAGCTGGCAACTAATATGTAGGGATTCAGTAAAGAGAAATAAAATATATTTATGAGTGATAACTTGAAAAATGAAAATTTCTCTATATAAATACACAAAGACAGTTAAAATTGATTTACTTAATTGGAGTTCTCTAAAGAAGTCTATTTGCATTTTCATCATTAGATAAATGATAGGGAAAAGCAGAGGGTATTGGCTTTGCTTGCTTATGGTAGCTTCACGATTCATCATTATTATTATTCTATACCTGTTGGAAAGAGAGAATGCTCAGTCACTTCTTTTTTCTTATTTACTTCCATCCTCAATTGCTAGATACTCTTTCTGTCTCAACTGGATGAGGCAGGTATAAAGGGGGGGAATGTATAGTTAATGGGGTGCAGAAAAGTTCTTATTTTGATTTTATTGCTAGAAGATGACTGAATGCTCTCTGTTCCCAGTGGATGTTTGAGGCTGATTCTTTCTTTTGTGGATAATCTTTACGGGTTATATGGAAGTCTTACTCCATTTATGAATATCTTTACCTGAAATTCCCCCAGATTTTACTATTTTATTCTCTGTGCAGCTCCAAGATGTTATTTCCAAAAAGCCTCTTCCTCATGAATCTCTAATGTAACATGACTCTTTTCATCATCTCCATGATGTTAACAAGCCCAGGAATCATGTAACTATTTTCTTTTTTTTTTGAGTTAAACTCCTTTATGATTTTGGCTTTTTGCCTAACACCTCCTTTGGAATGCAACATTTATTCTACTTTGGTGCACCAGCTTAATCATATGTTCCCCACATGAAAACACTTTGAAAACCTATATTGAGGAAATTATCTTTTTGCAATTAGCAAAGCTTTGGATTATGAGGGCCTCATACTTTTGCTGAAAATCATAAGATTTAATTTCTGTTTTACCTTGGGGCCTGCTGAAATCATTAAAAAAAAAAGCTTTACTTTCTGTTATCTAAAGAGTGATATTGTTCTCAATTACATTTTTAAAAATTCATTGACTTTTCCCTGTGATGAAGGTAGTGGTGAAGGGTGCACAGCAAAATGAAGTTTAGAATTTGCCATTTAGTCTTATCACACAAGGGTATTTTATTTTCAACTGCTGAAAACAAAGATATGACCAGTTCTCATATATGATAATAATTAATGGCTCTTTAATTAAAAATATTTGTAATTAAATTATTTTCCTATAAAGTTACCCGTAATTCACTTCTAATTTTGCTATATTACATAGAACCTATTTTTTGTAGATCATTTTTTTCTATATATTTTTCTCAAGTTGCCTAAATAATTGTATTCCCAAAGGACAGTCAGTCATTCAGATTTTTGGTCTATACTGCATTTTGCCTCATGAGAATGGCAGACACTCAGAAAAATGCAGGACAACCAAAGTTTTTACCAAAGCTTTTAAAACTACCTTTTGTTTTTAAAAATGTCAAAATGACTTTTCCTCATAAGACTGGAATGTCAAACATAAAATGTAAAAATAAAATTCTCATTGGTCTGGTAGATGTTCAGTTTTCTTTCTACTTCTCCAACCGAATGTTGATTTAAAGTTATGGGAAATCACTTATACTCTTCTTTGTAGTTCAAGGTTATTTTATATTTGTTCACTTGTTATTTTCAGTTTAAAGAAGTAAAAATGACTACATAAATGTTTGAAATAGAATCAAGAATGCTGTTTGCAAAAGTATGGGTTCTACCAATTCTTTAAGGAGAGGCACTGTCAGTCAACTTTTCTATTTGTTGCAACAATGGATTTGGATATGGAAAAAAATGTTATTGGCCTTATACTACATGAGGTTTTCTCCCCCTTTGAGTATTTTAAACTCTCCTTTTACTGAAATAATTTGTAAGTACTTTTTCTTTTCTTCCTTCCTGTCTTCCTCCCTACTTTTCTTCCTTTACTCTTCCTTTCCTTTTCATCTGCTCCTTTCCCCTTTCCTCTCCTCCCCATCCCTCCACTCCCCTCCCCTCCCCTTTCCTTAACTATTTAGGTTGAAAATCCAGTCTCAACACTTGGTAACGATGCCTCATCAAAACTTTGATAATAATATACAACATAAACATAAGGATAAAATAAAGCAATGCGTGCGAAGTGCTTATATGACCTCATTTTGAACAGCTATGACAAAGTTATGGAGGAAACTAGGAATGCCATGAAGACATTGGGTCTGGTCTCAATTGAGTTTTATTTTTGTAAGCCTCTTATCTGGTGTCCCTTGGCTATCACAGAAGACCAGACAGTACACTCACTTTTGTAGTCTAGAAGCAACAGGCTATACCATCTAGCCTAGGTGTGTAGTAGGCGATACTATCTAGGTCTGTGCAAGTACACTATATGATGTTTGCACAACAAAACTGCCTACTGACACATTTTTCAGAATGTATCTCATCATTAGGCGATGCATGACTGTAAGTAACTAATGTGAAAAGCCTTTGAAAAACAGGTCTGCATCTGATTTACCTTCATATCATTTATGACTTCAAGCATAGTACCTTCTGCAGGGAAAATGCTAAATAGCTAATGCTGAGTAAATGAATTGATGAATGAAAAGTGATGCTTTAAGTGATGACAAGAGTTGCACACAAATGTTTGATTTCTTATTAGGAGTAAAATCAGGCAATGCAATATTAAAATTAGAAAATAATTGTTATCATACTTAATTGGTATTAGATGTTTTTGTTGATTAAAAATGAGAAAAGATATTTATTATTTTAAAATCTCAGTATAGCATTTGTTCATTCAGTTGAAAACTTTTAGCAAAATACCTTTTTGACATCTATGGGATCATTAAAAAAAGTTCTGGGGACTTAATTATAATTCTCTTCTAAACTTTTTGGAGCTTAACTAACTATTTCCTAGTCTCTTATGTTTGGATGGCTGTGACCAGACAGACTGGTCACTTCAGGATTTATCTGAGCCACATATAAGAGAGAGCATAATGTTGAGACAGAATGCTGAAAAATGTATAATCCATGAAATCAATTTGATGAGTTATGGTCAACAGTATTATTTTTAATGAGATAAAATAAGTGTATCAGAATACATAGCAAATATTTTTTAAAATATTTCAGAAAACGTAATAATATGTATTTGAATACAGAAATGTGATATAAAATATATTTCCTCCCTTGGTTGCAATAAAAATATTTGCAAGTTACTCTCTTAAGGGGCATAGAAGAATGGAAACTTTCTTAAACATGACAGCAATAAAAAGGCCAGGGCAAAAACTAGAAGAATATGTAATTATGGAAACAAAGTATAGCGGGCATTTTTCTTTTTGAGACAATATCTTGCTCTATCACCCAGGATGGAGTGCAGTAGTGGCATGATCATAACTCATTGTAACCTTGAACTTATGGCCTCAAGTGATCCTCCTGCCTCAGCCTCCTGATATTCTAGGACTATAGGCATGCATCAGCATGTATGACTAATTAATTTTTTTGATAGAGTTAGTTTTTAAGAAGGAGGGAATGAGCAAGAGTATCACTTGCTAGACAGTGAGATCATCAAGTAAAATAGGTGAGAAGAGGATAGCTTCTAAATTGATTTAACAATTTTGTTTCATTTGAATGATGGGATGAGACTTGAACAGGCTAAAGAGCCAATGGCATTAAGAAAGTAAAGTCAAGTAATTGGACAACACTTTAAAAACCTAAGTTTGAAGGCAGGAGAAATGGGGTAGACAATTTACAAAATCTCTCTAGATCACAGTTTTCTTATCTTTAAAATAGATACAGAAATACTTATATCAAAGGGCTAATGTGTAGTTTGGTCATAATATATAATAAACAAAGCACATTTCCTAGGCAACATGAGGTGCTCAGTAAAGAGCCACCACCACTACTACTCCAGCATAACCACTATTATCATCATCACAATCATTTTGAGGTAGTTAATTTTCAAAGCGGTTTTTATGTACTATATTGTCAGTCATTTGTAGCACTAATTCCATTATTCTCACCCACTGCTTTAGAAATCTAGAAATAAAATTTAATGATTTTATGTGTATGGAAATTGGGTGGGTAAAAGGGTAAGTGTGCGTGTGTGTGTGTGTGTGTGTGTGTGTGTGTGTGTGTGTGTGTGATAAATGATCAGTTCAAAAGAGGCCCAGACCTAGATTATGTTGCATGTTAATCCACATCCTGTATAAAAATTTATAAACACAGGTAACAATTGGATGTTTACTATTTTATTCATTTATTAATCCTCACAATCACATTATAGGGTATGTGCTCTGAGTACATCATTAGATGAGTCACAGAGAGGCCTGTGAAGTTAAATAAGGACACGGCATATACTATTTTATAGTACATGTGGTTTAGGTCCTTCAGGAAATGTTAAAACCAACAGAGGGAGTTGGAGAGAGAGAGAGACCACCTTTATGCCTTCTCTATTTCTGTCTCCTTCCTTAGTCTATGAGAAAAAGAGCAGTTCATATTTTAAGTTTTAATAGTCAGCCCAATCCTATAGTGTTTATGAATCATTCTTTTTTGAATATTTTTTGGGTGGGGCTTAGAACACTTGGTGAAGACTTTGCACAATTCCTTTGTCAATTAGATAAGAGGAAAAGTGGTTGCAGCACAGTTTAAATGGGTATATCAGAAGTGGCTGACTGACTTGCCCTTCACTATGCACAGTTGATATAAAGTGAAGTGATCACTGTAAATGACCAGAGTTAGATGCTGCTGTATGTTTGGAGGAATGGGAAAGAGATGGTTAGAGCAATTGGCTGGGGAATTGGAAATACAATTTCTCTGTGAAACATTTCCAAAGACACTGCAGGCTAAAATTTCAAAGTAGCCCTGGAGGATTTAGTTTTATTACTCACATTGATGTCAGTAGGAACTGGACAGTGATAGCCTTGGCTGCTCTCTAAAACTTTGCCTAACTACTCCTGTTTCAGTCATTGGAAATTATTTTTTTCACAGTCTCTCTCTTCTCCCCTACTAAATAAACTAATCTCATATATTTGATGTAAAGGTAATAGCAGAAGAGTAGTCCCAAAGAACAGCTATGAGCAATGAACTGTCAGCTAGAGAATACAGATGACCCTTTCTTCATGAAATAAATATTGCTTATGAAAGCAATTCTCTGCTCATGAAAGCTGATCTCCTTGTTGACTCCCATAATAAAATTGGAGACTTGCTTCCCCAGAAAATCTCTGACAAATAAAATAGAAATACATTTAATGGCAACAAATTTAAAAAACATACTTAAAGCTGATTAATGTGATATATACAAACATTTAAATGACTTTGAGTAGTAAGGGTTATTTTTGTGTTTTTAGGTAGGCTTAAATTTGAAAACTAAAATAAATCAGTGAAACAGAAAACAAACAAATTTGGCTCAAATTTTTCTCAACTTCTTTCAGTCTCCATTCCTTCACATTCTGTAATAGAATGTTACCTACAGTCTCCATTGGTTGGGTAGACTATGCTGTTGAATACTTTAAGAAATCTCTTAGCTCATCATTGTTTTTAAAATAATAAACAGGTTTATGTGGTAGAAGTTTTGGAGAAAATATGGAAGTACAACAGGAACAACAACTTAAATGATAAGCAACTGAATTATCCTCATTCATATTGCATATTTCAATTTCATATTCTCTAAAAGCAATTTTGCTAAATGCTGTATTAATTTCAGAGTTTTCAACTGAATTCCACTTTTTGGACAAAGTTGTACCTTACAGATTCAGGGAGACCTAGAACCAGGTCCCCTGGACTTACATCCCTGAGCCTGTCTTATTTGGAGCATTCTTGTCCCTTGACTTCTTTTTATTCTCCTGTATTTTTCCACTTGCAAATCCTGAAACATACTTTAATCAGTCAGCAACTAAGCAACTGCCCCCAGACTCTGACTGATTGACAATATTAGCCAATTGACATTGCCCATTGCTATTCAAAGTCCCTAGATAAAAGATTCTGGTCTCTAGAGTTAACTCAAGGTTACTTTCTGGAACACTCCCTCATCACTCTCCTTTTACTTCATTCTTGGAAGTGCTGGTATGATATTTGATATTCAAGGATTATAGTGAATTAAAGATGGATGGGAATTCTATTCTGGTTTTTTTTTCCTTTCTCTTGAGTTTGGAACAGCCCTAACCAATATAGTGATGGGGAAGTGACACTGTTTCTGTTCTAGGCCTGGAATTTGAGAAAACTGGCAACTTCTGCATCCTTCCTTTCAAATGCTTGCTGTTGGAATGCATTCTCTTAGAAACCAGCTGACACACTGTGAGTGACTCCAGTGACATGGAGGAGATACAAGACACATGCAGGTGTTTCAGACAAGCTCCCAGCCAACAGCTAGCATCCAGCCAGCAGCCATGTGAATGAGTCATCTTGGATGTTTCAGTCTAACTGAACCATTAGATGACTTCAGCCCTGCACGTCAAGTGGAGGAGAAGAACTACCCACTGGGCCTTATCTTATCAACCTGCAGAATTGTAAGAGAAAGTAAAATAAATGGTGGCGTTTTAAGCCATTAGGCTCTGGGGTGGTTGACTATACAGCAATAGATTACAGATACGAGAATGGTTGTTCATTTATGTAGTCCAAACTGGCAATGGCAAGATAAGGAAAAAGGGAGTTTATGAGACCCTGCCACAGTAATTTCCCATGTGAATGGTTTGCTTCTCTGTCTATCTACCATGACACTGTGTTATCATCAAGCACTGAGATCTCCTTTTCTCTGGGAGTTGCTAACTGTCCTCTCTCTCTCATCCCCTTTAAATATTAGTTATAGGTAAAAGGGGGTCCCTTAGACTTGCCTAGGCTACGCAAAAGAAGCCTCCTGAATTCTGATCTACTTCTAGGTTTCTGTACTGGAGTTTGTTTGTCAAAGCTTTCAGGCAGGTTTTTTCTCATCAGCTATTTTCTCTTAAAGATAAATCTCCCTCAGGGAAGTTAAGAAAGGTGGCTGTGTCAGAGTCAGAGTTAGATATTCATGATTCCCAGACCTGGCTATTTTTCATGCGCTTCCCATCTCCTTGCATCCTCTTTCAACTGGACATTTTAGAGAAAAGGATTAAGGTTTATCTGTGTGTGCTTTTCCCCCACTAGCCCTACAGCCTCCTGGAGGGCAGTAATCATGGTTTATTTATTTCTGCCTCTAGCTTCTGGAAAAGAGTCTGTCACATAGCCGTTAGCAGAAATTTATGGAACTAAACAGAAGGTCAGAACATGGAAGAATATACTCAACTTATTTGTATTCTAGCTGCAGTTAACTAGGAGCCTGGCCACACTGTGTCCTAACTTAAGCTAAAGCTCATTAATTCATGAACCTGAAGCAGTCTTCATACCAGCATATTCCATTCCATACCTTATATCATCTGGTGATTATTTTCAGGTATGTTTTGGGTGTTAGAACATTCACTTGCAAACCTAATAACTACATATTTATAAATGTCTTTGTGTTAACCGCCCTGATTCTTTTCATGTCCTAATTTCACTTCTAATAAATTCTTGACTGTACAGTACTTTTCAGTGTTTAGATATCACTTCATAAAGAATTATTTCAATGATTGATCACTTTGCCAATACTAAATCTGGCTCAGATGAATATAGAATATTCTCTCTTTTTTATTGCTTATTTTTTTTTAATCAATATTGGGTTTATTGCTGTGCTACTACCCTGGACTTAAGGCTGTTATTTGTTAATGTTCTTTTTGTGCCCATTCTATACCAGTGTAATTCATTGTCACATGTAGATTTGCATTTTATGTCATTGTTTTAATTATAGTGCAGAAACATACTGTCAATCCATACTGTAAAACCCACATTCTATTTAATCATCTTTTTATTCTTGGGCATTCAATCTCCCGCATTTTAATGTGATTACTATTCTGTAGTTTTACTCTGCTGATTTCACTCTTTCATTATGTTGGTTGGTTATGAGCAATTCACAAAAGGAATTTAGAATAAATGGACCTTGTTTTTGCTTAAATGTTCTCTTGACTTTCAGAAAACTACTGAAGCAACTCTGAGGATGTTTAATGGGCAGAGATTGTACTAGATATTCTTTTTGTCTGGATGTTCTATTTGACTCTTTGGGTTCATGTTATACTTTTGTTCTCACCTGTTCTATGTACTGGGAGGCTGTTTTCTAAGAACTGAAACAATGGGCCCCATTTTCCTCTGGTTTCCATTGGGTTCAGTATATAGGATGAATTTGTAGGAAACCAGAAAATGAGAAGATAAAACCATCCTGGTGTATTGTACTCCCCTTCTGACTTTGTTCACCTTTGCTTCATATGGTTTTGCATGGCTTTGTTTCTACATCAAAAACCATAGATACTAAAATGAGGCTCTCCTGGCAAGTATGTATCTTGCTAATTAATCACGTTTCCCTTTGTAGGTGTTGCAACGGCTCCTTATAGATTTTAGCTCTGAGATTTTTTTTTTACCATAACTTAAAAAAAAAACAATAAAACTTACCTATGCCTTATAAACGTCCCTTCATTAAATTGAATTTCATCACCCCTATTGTGCCATTCTTTTGTTGCCAGGAATCTTGAGGGTTAAAACTTCAAGTTTTGTTCAGCTATCTTCAATTTTTAGACTACAGAGAATGTATATTCCAGAAGAATCTGAGCAATACTATGTGAGCTTAGGAAGATTTTAAACAACACATGTGCCTAACAATGAATACTAAAGTCTTAAACTCACTTCTCTCTAAATCAGTATGACTTTATCACCAGAGATGCTCTCTTTCTAGAAAGTCTTTGTTGAATTTAGCTAACTGCTAACTGACAAGCAAAACTTTCTTTTTCTATATGATACCTAACATGTTTGCTCCTCTTTCCCTGATCTTTTCTCTCTTTACTGCTTCATTTCCATTTTTCACTGTTCTTGGATATGTTGTAATGCTACCTTTGAGGATTTCATAGGATCAGCAATATAAAATTTAGTTCTTTTTTTTCCTTTTTTTTTTTTTAAATGCTTAAGACCTGCTGTATACTCACACCATAAGGCACAGCATTGTGATGAGTCATGTGTACACCTAAGAGGCCTGGGCTCCTGAACTTCAGTAGTTATGACCCATGCTTGAGGAATTATTCCTTCTTTTCATTTGAGACCAGAGTTTTTCTTCTTTTTCAAAGTTTCAATATACTTTTATGGTCAAGTTGTACTTTTGTTTGTTTTGCTGTTTTGAAGAACATTTTTCACCCTTGCTGTTTTCCTAGCTGTTAAGGACCTTTTCACCATGGCTTTTATCAGAGAAAAGTATTCTATCCCTTTCCTATTTATTTTTACAATTCAGTGTGTAGGACCTCTAACGTGTACATACTGCAACAAATGACTTTTATCATGTCAGAAGCTATGTAATTTTATGACACCTATATCATATCCAGTAAAATTGATAGAAGAGAAATTTTATATTATAAAGATGTGGAGTACATTTCATGGCTAGGTATACAAATGTTGATTATGCAGGTACCCTTGTTGATGAGATATGCTCCTCCCTCCCCTAGCAGTTTCCCTCAACTGCCAATCCTATCCCCTCCTCCCCTGACAGTTTCCCACTAGGGATTCCCAGTTTTCCAATCCCTTTCTTATAGTATTATAAGAATTGTTCAAGGTCTGCTTTGGGAATGCAAACTAGTGCAACCTCTTTGGAAGACAGAAGAGAAAATTTTAAGTCCAATTTATCTAGTTATAAAAAAATAATAAATTACCTCGTTATGTTTCTATCTCTCAGCTTGTGGGTCATATCATTTAATCAAAACTTCAGCTTTCCTGTTCTAGTTACAAATTTAAAAATTCACAGGATGCCTAAAGAAGAGAGTTAAATTTTGATGGAAACCTAATCCTCCCTGGGTATTACTGTTAGGTTTATTTTTTAATGCTCTTCTAACACTTTTCTGACCCTTTGGACTGATGAGTTTCTCTAGTTAACATTTATATCACTAGAAAAATCATTTTCATATTTATATGTGTATGCATAAATATATACATACAAACACACAAGGGGGGACCTCCAAAAAAGGAATTTTAGTTATAAACAATTATGTATTTATTCTTGCATGTTTAAGCTTCAGTCACCTTCAAAGTACTCTCCATCTGATGCAATCCATATATGGAGACATGTTTTCCATTGCTCAGAACCGTTTTTAAACTCATCAATTCTGATGTTGTTTAGTGCTTCTGCTGTTTTTTGTTTCACCTCTTTCACATCAGCAAAATGTCTCCCTTTGAGGATTTTTTTCATCTGGGGAAACACAAAAAAAGTTGCTCGGGGCAAGAATGGGTGCATAGGGAAGGTGGGGCATGGGAATCATGCCATTTTTAGTCAAAAACTGCTGTATACTCAAAAATGGGCAAACTTGTTGAAAGAACTTTTTAAAAAATCATTAAAGGCTAATGCAGCCTCTCACAACAATGCTATCTGGTACACTGATGCTTATGGGTTCCCAGAACACTTGCCTAGTGGAGGAAACCTGCACTATAAGAGGTCTGCACTCCAAAAAAAAAAATTCCCTTTTTTTTAGGGGTACCCCTCATATATGAGAAAATGAAAACTCTTTTTAATAATATAATTCTACTTGATTTCAGTATTTAAGGCTTTCATTCTTTTCCCTCATTTGGAGAAAACGGATATTTTGGATACCCTAAGGAAATGGTGAGTACATATTTGATAATATTATCTCTTTACAACGTTCTAAATCTGATAATAATTTCTAAACACAGAAATTTATATTATTAATATAATACAATGGCTTCAAATATCCATTTCACAGATATTCTTCAAGTTATAAACTTTAGTAATAAAATGCTGGACAAATATTTAAATGCCTTAGATTCATTTAAAACTGCACTTTTCTCAATGTTGCAAACTCCTATTGACTCAGCAGGCTTATACTAGAAAAATTCCTAGAGGAGTGATTCTATGATGAAGTAGAAAAAACTGTTTTTCTTTTATTTATTTATTTTTATTTTAAAGATGTGAGAAATAATTCAGGATTAGATATACAAGTGGTCATTGTACAGGCAAAGTTTGGGCCTCTCTTTGGTCCCCACTGTGCCTGGTTTGAGATCAGGTATGCTTATTGATCTTATGTGCCATCCTCTCCCCTGGCAATGTCCTGCTACTGCCAATTCCTTTCTTATAATATTATGGTAAATGTCCAGGGTCCACTTATGAGTGAGATAACGCGGTATTCCGTTCTTTGTTTCTGTGATAGATCACTGAGTATGATCGACTCTAAATCCATCCAAGTTGCTGTGAAGTTCATATGTTTGCCCTTCTTGATGGCTGCATAATATTCCATTGTGTATATGTACTACTTTAAAAAAAATCCAGTCCGGTTTCAGTGGGCAACATGGTTCGTTCCATACTTTTGCTATTGTGTACAGTGCTGCAGTAAACATGTGTGTGCAGGTGTCTTTTTGGTAGAATGATTTGAGTTCCTCGGGTATATTCCCAGTAGGGGGATTGCTGGTTCATATGGAAGGTAATTTCTAGTTCTATTAGGAATTACCATATTGTTTTTCACAGATGTTGAACTAGTTTGCATTCCCACCAGCAGTGTAGAAGTGTTCCTTTTTCTCTACATTCTCACCAGCATCTATTGATTTTTGTTTTATTAATGATGGCCATTCTTACTGGGGTTAGGTGATATCTCAATGTGGTTTTGATTTGCATTTCTTTGATTAGTGAAGCTGAGCACTTTTTCATGTGTCTTTTGACTGCTCATATGTCTTCTTTTTAAAAGTGTCTATTCATGTGTTTTGCCCACTTTTTAATGGGGCTGTTGGTTTTTTTCCTTTCAGCACATTTGAGTTTCATGTAGATCCTGGATGTTAGGCCTTTGTCAGATATGCAGTTGGCAAATACTCTTTCCCATTCTGTGGACTGTCTTCCAGCTTGATGATTTCTTTGCTTTTCAGAAACTTTTCATTTTAATGAGGTCCCACTTGTCTAGCTTATCTCTTATGGCATGGACATCTGGGATTTGATCAGGAATTGGTTGCCTACTCTGATTTCCATAAGGATGTCTCCTGCATTTTCTAAGATTCTTACAGTTTGAGGTTTTGAGTTTAGTTTTTTGATCCATTTGAAGTTGATTTTTATGTATGGTGATAGGTAGGGGTCCTGTTTCAATCTTCCACATGTGGTAAGAAAAAATTTTTTCTGTTCCAAGAATGTAGTACCCACCAATTTCCTATTTTAGAAAAGTAGCAAGTGAATAGCATACTTATCTCAATAAGTGTCTCCTTTTCTTTCTCCTCTTCCTTCTTCATCAAATGAAATGTGTGAATTTTAATTGTGATTGTGAAAAGCACGTTCATGGTCACTTTTACAAAGCACCTATAAGTGCTCCATAAAAACAACTGTAGACAGTAGTTGTTGCTATAGCTACCTTTAGTTCTAAGTTGATACAGCAGTGACTTGGAATGTGTAAATACCTTCCCTGAGCTCATATTCACAGTAAGTAAAGGCTCAGAAAAACTTCAAACCTGGTTGTCTGATTCCAAGATCAGTACTCTCTCCAGGTCACTCTAGTAGGTGTATAAGAAACACTGATATTTTCTATAAACTTTTTATTCTCACAAAGGATTCTAAAGAGAATAATCTTACTAATTAAGCATAACCTATCATGATGGAATCAATTTGGGTGATGGACAGTTGCATGGGACTTCAACTAAGAAGTGGGGAGTATGCCCTCCTAACTACTTTATTTGGGCAGTTTGTAGAGAAGCAGAGTACAGCAGGATCATCCTGTGCTTTACTGCCAAGTAATACTTTTGGTACACAGCGGTAATCCTGGAATACTTGATTGACCTTGTTGGTAACATTGCAGTCTTATGATATTGTCATAGGTCAATTTTTTCAATTTCTAGGTATTTCTATGTTTTGCTATTTACATTGGCCTATATTTTAGAATTAGAGAGATGTTGGCATTGATCATCAATCTAAAGAATAACTATGAATCTTTCTTCTGTTACTTCTTTATAGCAGTCTTCTTTTTCTTCACTAAATCTAGTCTTTTCTATTGGCTTCTACTTTATCAATTTTGAATTGTTTTACTATATTTAATCATAGTCTCAGGAAAAAGAGTAAAACCCACTAATAATATTAACCCAAGGGGACCATAAACCAGACCTTTTAATAAACCAAATTATAAGCTTTGTACCGAAACATATATTTATATGATATATTGCCATGAAATCATATAATATAATTTACTCTCCATACCTGATTTTGTATAACATATTATTTTATTCTTTAAAGCATGGTGCTCAGTTGGCTACCTGAATCTTCAGATTCTTTTGCTCAGTCACCTTATCATCCATCTTTAAAGGCTGATTTCTATCCTCTTCAATAGAATTGCACCTATTATTTAACAGTATAATACCTTAACTCATTTCCTACATGGAGAGTTTTAATTCTAGCACTCATCATTGAATTAATAATTGCTTCCTTTTAGATCATTTCTTTCGTCCTTATTATAATTCTAGAATTTACTTTTCTTCTTCTAATATTAGAGGAGAATAAAATTTCAAAATCAATTTAGACATTCTGTTTCTGGATAGAAACATATATTAATATATTTCTTCCATAACCTCAGCCTCTTCAATTTTGTTTATATAGTAGCTAGGAACTGCAATGCTAACATTTCAGTCCATGAGTATTGGTAGCTAGGCAGCTCTCAGAAGGACTTTAGATTTGTTCAGTGTATGACTGCATGCAATAGCAAGGAGTTTTATTGGGCTGATCTATTTATTCTGGGTTAGGGGCCATCTCCTCTTTCTTCTAGTTTTAGTCCTCATTACCCAACCTTAAATCCAATCTTTATCCATAGTAACTACAAAAAACAACAACAAAAAAAACCACACAAGATTTTTCAGAGATTCAGTAATTAATTTTGAACTCTAAGCTTGTTCAGAACTTTTATAAGTTCAACAATTGATATTGAAATTCAAAATTCATTAAAAAAGTTAAAGAAGAGTGATAAAGACATTTTCCAGGTTCCCTAAAGGTACTATATGTGAGGAAGGAGATGACTTTGAGATTTAGTATAGGACTTGAGATAGGGATATGCTCAGTCTTACACCTCCAACTCTTTCCCATTACTCAGAGACTTAAAGCTAGAAATTCAAGACAATATAGAGAAACATAAAAAGAGCAATGCTCTTCTTTGAAAAATAAAGCAATGCTAGCCGGGCTCGGTGGTTCAGCCTGTAATCCCGAGCCTTTGGGAGGCTGAGGTGAGTGGATTGCCTGAGCCTGAGGGTTCGAGACCCGTCTGGGCAACTTGGCGAGACCTCATCTCTCCAAAAAAAAAAAAAAAATAAGCCGGGCATGGTAGCACGTGCCTGTGGTTCCAGCTACTTGGAAGGCTGAGGCGGAAGGATCGCCGGAGCCCAGCAGGCGAGGCTGCGGTGGTCGGGAGTGGCCACTGCACGCCAGTCTGGACGACCGAGTGAGACTCCAACTCAAAAAAAAAAAAAAGCAATGCTGTAGAAAGTAGATGATGAGAAAAGCTAAGTTCACCCTAACACATCAACAATGTTTCCCACCTCTTATCTTGGACAACTGAGCATGGCAGATGTCTCAATTCTCATTTTTATTTTTCACCTAGGATTTGACTTTGTCAGTGAGTTTTCTCCAAGGTTTAGGCAGATTTTTATTTTCCGATTTGTCACTGCTACATATTCTAGAGGTTTATTTTCATATGTGCTCTAGAGAGAAACTTCCTTATTCAACAAGATCCTTTGATTCTAGGCCCTCATAATAACAATGAAAACTCCTTGAGGCTCTCTTCTACATAAGAGTGGAGGTTTCTTCAGTCTAAAAAAAAAAAAAATCAAGTCAACTTTAAATATCAACAAGAATAGAAGACCTATGAAACAAGAAAAGTTATTTGGTAGATAACATTTTAGGATGGGTTTTAAGTAATGAAGTAACATGATTTGTGCAAGGAGTACAGTGGTCCTGGGCATAACCTTTGATGACTAAACTGATCTGATATCAAGCCTTTGGCCTTATTCAATATGTAATATCCAGTTCCATTTATGGGTCATGACATACAATAGAAGCTAAGTGAATATTTGTTGACCTAATGCTTCCTTTCTTGCCATGCTTCAAGACTATCTAGGACAGACACTTCAACTTCTATCTCATTTGTATTTCTCAGAAAGCCCTACAAATTGCGGTGGCCCTGTCAACAGTTGGGGCTCAAAAAATATGACTAATTAGAGAACTGATATGTTCTAATTGACTGAATAGGGGAATGAATTTTGTGAGGGTAAAAATTTTTTTCCTCTACTTTCCAGTACAAATTTATCTTGGCAATGGAGCAAAATATGTTTTCCAAAGAAGTTTAACTTTGGAAACTAATTAGCTTTTACCATGCCCTGGTAGTACCTCCTGTCTACTTTCTATGTAAGAGCTTAGGTTTCTGAAGTTACATACATCTTTAGTAACTTTTTTGAAGGAATCTTAAGCCCTTTTCCCCTAAAATGTTTTGAATTTCTAGAATTTTTTTATTCTCTCACAGGATGTTTGACTTTTATAAACTTTAGGTATTATCTGACTTAAATTGCTCATAATGCAGATGAAACAACTAAGATTCAGAGTAATAAAGGAGGAAATAGAGACTTATCATCTATTATAAACCAAATATGTACCAGACATTATGCTATACTTCTAGCATACATTATCTATTTTAGAATTTCAAATTCACCTCCACTTTGAAGATGGACATCTATTTATCTTTTTACTCCCCTGGGCAAGGAGAAAATACTTTAAAACTAATTTGGCAGACTTTAATTGAGAATTATTTTAATTACCACAGGCATTAACACACTTTTTCAGAGGCCATCTAAGAATTAAGGGTGATTAAAAGTCAATTAAAAGAGTCAGATTTTGACTGATATGCTATTATTTCTTAGGTTTCTTTGATCCAAGAGGTAGCCTTAACATTTCTTTTACTCATAAAACACCAGGGCAATTAAAAATTAATATGTAGAAGTTGAATGCCTAACATAATCCATTCATTCCCTCTCTCAATAGTAACAGACCCTTAACTTATTTCCTGATAGAAACACATCCAACTAAATGATTACATCTCCTAGACTCCCCTGACCAAGGCATGAACACCGAGATATTAACAGGAGATGTTGGGTGGGATAGTTAAAAAGCTACTTTTTTCCTTTTCTCCTCCCTTTAATTTTCTGTCAGGATTATAACTATGTTGATTGGTGCTCCAGCAGCAAAAAACACAGTTTCCTGATAGCCATGAGTTTCCATACAGACCTTAGTTGCTCACTGCTCAACTTCTTCTAGGTGAGAAGATGAATCTTTATGTGTTTAAACCATTGTTGTCAGATTTCTATAACTAGCCACAATTCCCGACTAATAAATAAACTATGACAGCTTTGGAAGGGCTCATTCGTGTTTTAAACTGTGTTCCATCATTTTGTGGTTTCTTAATGTTACCAAGGGGTCACTTGGAAGGTCTGGAAAGATGGAAGGCATGATTCTCAATTCTTTGCCTGTCCAAGGAAAACATCTCTAATTCCATCTGTTTTATTACTTAGACATCTGTGGGGCATTTCATTTGAACCAAGGTCCCAGAGCTTAAAGTAATCTGAAACCACTGAGTTCTAGACCAAAGTTCTCATCTCATAATTGCTAAAACAATAGCTATGTTTCAGACATTCTTCTAAGTTCTTAACATATCATAAACCAGTTAATGCTCTCAATAACCCTTTGAGGTAAGTGTTATTACTATTGCCATCCTGCACAAGAGGAAACCAAGACACAGAAGCATTAAGAAACTTTTGCAAATTATACATCTTGTTTGTGGCATAGCTGAGATTCAAACCTGACAGCTTCCTCCAAAATCCACTATACTGCCTCTATACTTGGTTACCGCTCCATTCCCTTCTCTTCTCTGCTTCACTGCCAGCCCTCTTCCAAATCTGTCCAACAAAGGCAGCAAGATCTTTAGATACATATTCAACTTTGTCAATGGAGACATGACACTATTTAGAAAGTTCAGCGATTCTCCCCAGACTAGACTGAGAAGGAAAAAATATCCAACATAGCACTGATGGTTTCACTTTTATTGTCCACTCAAACACATACCAGCTCATACTTATTAAATGGATTTATCAGATGCTCCAAAAGTCCTCATGTGTAGTAGACAACACAGAAATTCCTTATTAAAAAAAGAAGTCTCAAAATTATAAAAATGCATCAGTTCAAGGCTCCTCACGCAGAGCCTCAGATGACAAAGCTGGCTCTGATAAGTCAGTCTTGTGACATGTGCAGCAGCTCCCCCTACAAGTCCTATGTTTGGAAGTTTCCATTTAAATCACGGGAAGTGAAATTCACATGTAAACGGTTCTCTGCTGACAAAATGTATATCCATCAATGGACGACTACTCAGCAATAAAAGGAACAAACTACCAAAACATGCTATGTGTCATGGATGAACATTGAAACTATACTAAGTGAAAAGAGTCAGACAGAAAGAAACATATCATATGATTCCACTGGCATGAAATGTCCAGAAATGGCAAGTTAATAGAGACAGAAAGTAGATTAGCGGTTGCTCAGAGCTGGAGGTGGGATTGGAAATTATTTGTAAATGAGCATGGAGGATTTTATGCTGAGATATGAAAATGTTCTGAAACAGAAAAAATAGTGACTGCACTAATGAGGAGAGTTTACTAAAATCCCTTAATTGGACACTTGAAATGGATGAATTTTAGGCTATGTAAAGTATACTTTCTTAGAATTGTTTTTCTAAAAAAAGACTGCCACCCAAACTACTCTTCTAGCATTAAACAATTTTGAAGGTTTATAACATATAGGATAGAATGATCACTAGGCATTAACTTACAGAGTGAAATATTTTACTATTTTATAGTCAACTCATTTTAGTAAACTACTTTGATAATTTTACTGTCTCAGTGTTTTATATAGATTTAAGTAGCCTAGAATGTTCACTATTTTAAAATAAAAGGTGGCCAGTAAGAAGGTAGGATTGGGGAAGAACACTCAGCAATGAGACTCCTAGTAGCAAAATCTGAGCAGGCTTTTTAAAAAAAAGTTTTTAAAATAAAAATAAAGATAGTGCCTCTGTCCCTTTACAGATTTCTCTCCTGTCCCTGGGGTGGGGAATGTGTCTCCTGCTGATGCCCTGTAAAGATCAGTGTATCCAGCTGTCCTATTTGCATGATGCCCCTGAAGACTAGATGGACTGAGATCAGCAGTGGCAGGTTGGGCAGTGAGGGCGGAAGCCCAAGTTGTATGCAGGAAACTTGCGTGTTTGCTTGGGTTGGCTTCCTGCTCCCCTGTCCCTATTACCAATAGCAGCTTCAATAAGGGAGAAGACTAAAACAAAGGAAAAACAAAAACTTGTCCAAATTGTGACTGGCCAAGTCTGTGGATAAAATGCACAAGGCAGCAGAGCAAAGGCTACAGAAGGTACTTTGGTACCAGCAGAGTTCATGATCCCTTACGGACGAGGAGGGGTGAAATGAGTCATATGGGGAACTGTGGGCAGAGGGAGCATTACTGAGGAAGGTCTGCTCCCTTTAATCATAGCAGGGTAGATTGTGGGCTCCTGAATGTGGGCTTTGCAGTAGCCCTATTCCAAGAAGATTCTTTCAGACTGTTTGCTTTGGCTAACTCTTCAGAGTTTTCCTCTCTAACATGTGTTAAATGCCAGAGTATTCCCCTGACCTCCTTATTTCCAAGCCTCTCCAAATTCAAGGAAAACTTTGCCATTATAGTCATAAACAATTGGAAAATTCTGCTTAGTATTTTAAGCCATAGTTAGCTTTATAACCTTAATTAAAGAGACCCCAGCAGCTGTGACTTTAGAAACTAAATGTGCTACAAAGGCCTAGTCTTTTCCTTATGATCTTTTCTGGCTTGATCCTTATGTTATTCCTAGAAGTCAACTACTGTTGAAACTAACCCAAAAACTGGCCCAAAGATCCAGAGTTGCTGATCTCAGGCCCAGGTTGTATCCTCGAATTTTCTGCTGTAGTTCAAAGGCCTGGAAAAGATGAAATGACATTTCTTTGTTTTGCTTATTTACCCTTGAAGAGAAAGACAGAAATTATTTTCATCTTGGAATTTTAGAGTTGAATAAATAATCACAATAATCACACATCAATCACTAATAAACTAACACTGGAACCAGCTGACAACTGTTAAAAATACATGTTCTGTTTCTATACAAATTCTCCAATTTCCAGTTGCTAATGAAAAAAAAAATTTTTTTAAAACAAAGTAACGGCTTAAATTCAACATCAGAATGATCACTTACACATAAAACTTCACCATTAAAGGGTAAAGGTGTCCAACTTGGCTTGCACTCAGATCTTCTCTCATGAGTAAAAATGTCTGAGAGAGAGGCTCCCAGGCTTTCCCCACTGAAGGTCCAACAAGACCCATATGCCTTTTCTACTAAAAAGGTAGCATACTTTAACTGGCTGAGCCTGTGTTGTGGGTGACAATTGTGTTTCCAGCTTTCAACATAAAATAGATAGCAACAAGAGTTAGGCTACAAGAGGAACTGCTGGAAGCTCAAGTCCTATGAAAGAGTCACCTTGCTAGCTGCTCCCTGAACCTGGAGTCAGCATATTCTGTGTCTGAACAGGAATGGAAAGTTCAGTTCTCAGGTTTCATGCTCAACCAGCAGGAAGTTTTCTTACTCCTGACTAAATACGCCTTGTGATACCATGCTGAAGACAGATATCCAAAATGGTTCAGCACTACAGAAGGAAAGACAAGCACCTCTCTGCAATCCCAATACACTTCCAACAGCCTTCAGAATTCTGGACTTGGAGAGGCTAACAGACTGAAGGAGGAAAAGCAGTCCCAGAAGAGGGAGACGTAGATTTTTTTCATGCACTTTCAATGCCCTCTCCTTTTTAAAGACAACCCAGCTGAATGCTGAAGCTGCAGTAACAAAATTTCCTTATTCGTAGTCCTCCCTGAAAAAGTTACCTGTTTCATTCTCGCAAGGTAGAGGATTTGGGAATCAATATGTATGCCTGGTGATACAAGTTCCATAAGCCATTCTATGACACATGACCTATAAAGAAAGGCCATTTTTCAAATGATACCATCCTATAGACTCAAGCAGGAAAAAGACATGTTTGTATTTTAAATCTGGTGTTAACCTGTCTTATAAGAAAAAAGAGTTTCTTTAGCTTTTGAGACCCTAGTCCTTTCCTTCCAACCTCTGTTCTATAGCTACATACTGAATTTACACTGACTTGATTTCAAGTTACATAAATTGTTTCCTTATAGGCCCATCACAAAGCATAGGAGCAGACAGAAGCTCTCTTATCCTCAGCCCTGTGCAAGTCCTCATCCTGGGAGAAGGGCCAGGTCTGGATGGTTGTCTTTACACACCACACTGCTACCTATATCTCTCTACAAAAAGGCGGCTCTTGGTGTCCAGCTTAGTTCCTTAGAAGTATCAACAAAAGACCCCTGTGAGTTATAGGGAGGAAAGACAAAAGGAACACACCCAGAGAGGTCAACCTAGGAAACTTGTAAAGCTGTGTGTGGAATAGTAAACTTTATAATAAGCTGAACATATTCCAGAGGGCCAATTACACGGTCATGAGGGTCAAGCAGGACTCACTCTCCTAGACTGGTTTTGAGTTCCTTGCCATAATTATGGAGGTGGGGAGAAGCATCCAGCCTGTGAATTGAGCTTCTTACTAGTGTATGTCCTGAAAAATATATTTCCATGAGAAAGTATATGCCCTTGTCTGAGGGAATTAAGGCACCAGGAAGACCAAATGTTAATGGGGCTGGGAAAAGAAATGTCCAGATAAATTTAAGACATAACTAACTAACAGGATTCAAGGATGACTTCTCCAGGTTTAGGTCGGTGACAACCACAGCAGGTCTCTCACATGCCTTTTATAGCAAGATCTTAAAACAGAGTAGGGTAGGGTGGAAAGAAGGCAGCCGAATAGACACCATGAGGGATGAGGTGGTGAATCAACCCTTATGCTCTTTTACTTGCAAATGGTGAGTCTGAAGGTAGCAGTGTACAGAGACTTAAGAATAGGACAACAGTAACTAAATGACTCAGTGACAACCACCATCACAGTCCCTCCCCTTTCTGATTTACAAGTTTCATCAACCATTGAAAGAGTTACCATAAACCAAGTACCTGAAGTCTGTTTTGAAAGGAGTTTAGTGCAGGGAGACATGGGCTCAGCAGACCATTGATGATCCTAGTTCACCAGGGGCTACAGGGGTCAGGGGATTCTGGTTGGCATCACCTGCCTCTTCTGTTTGACCCTCTTCCTATCTAATAGACTCCACAAGTAGCTCTTCAGGTACTCATTGCCCCTGATAAGCATACAGCAGGATGAGAAGGGCATTCCTTACACATTCCATTTTTCTTGGTCAACTTATTTTGTTTAAATACACACAGGAGAACATCCCTGATGAAGGAGAAACAAACAAACAAAAAACAACACAATTTCCTTTATCAAAAGAGCTAATATAAAAAACAAAACAAAACAGAAAACTGCTCCAAACAAAAGTCAGTAGAACAAAGTAGAAATAATCAGAGGCTTGTAGAGCAAGACTGAGCACATTAATTACTCAGAGTCACAGTATCAGTCAACCACCACTCCCCTTGCCGAATGTGCACTTCTCACCCTCCCGCCCCCCAAGTCTGCTCCCTGCTTTTGTGTATTACTATCCACAGATGTGGGGAAAGACAAGTCCTGCTCAGAGCTTTCTGCTGGCTCAGTATTTCACTCCTTGGCATCTGGGATCAGGTTACTTTTGCTGAAAATATCTTCAGAATCAAGACCATCGCTGACCGACAGTCCATTTAACTGCTGTTGCAACTGTCCCATGGCCTGAGGTAGATCTTGTGATGGAATAAACCAGTCTTGGTCTTCTTTATCCAGCATCTCCTGGAAGCAGTGGTCCAAGAAGTCTTGCTCCTACAGCTCCTCCTCCTTCTGTCTGTTAAAATCCTCTTCATTCTCCATCCTCATGTACTCTGCAAATGGATTTTCCTTCTCATCATTCCCCTGGTTCTCTTTGGATTTTACATTGGGCAATGTATTCGCCACAGTGGTCCATTTATTATGATGGGACCTGACCAGAAGCCCCTCCTCCAGGCCATACTCTGCTCCTCCTCTGAGAGCCTAAATGGTTGCCACAGAGGTCACTGTCACCAGGATAGTCTCGGCCTCTAATATCAAAATGTGAGCCAAAGCACTGGAGAAGCTCCACTACCACTCACCAGTTTTCCTCCTGCCAGATGATTCATTTTTATGTGGTCATATTTATTATTCTATTCTTTTTTTTTTTTTTGAGTTGGAGTCTCACTAAGTCGCCCAGACTGGAGTGCAGTGGCTGCTCCCAGCCACCGCAGCCTCGACCTGCTGAGCTCCGGCGATCCTTCAGCCTCAGCCTTCCGAGTAGCCGGAATTACAGGTGCGTGCTACCATGCTCGGCTAATTTTTTAATTTATTGTAGAGATGAGGTCTCGCCTGCCCAGGTGGGTCTCGAACCCGCGGGCTCAGGCAGTCCACTCACCTCAGCCTCCCAAAGGCACGGGATTACATGCGGAGCCACCGAGCCCGGCTTATTATTCTATTCTTTATGGCTTTTACTTTTGCTTCTATTTCCTCTCTATCACAAGAAAGAATATACTCAATATGTATTTTTAAATTCTTTTTTGTGGCATATACTCTATGTATAACTTTTTAATACACTAGAAACTTTTTTTGGAGTATAGTTTGAGATACGGTTCTAATTGTATTTTCCTCCCAAATTGTTCATTTTGACTCAAAAGTTTCTGATAAATATTATATATTCTTTCTTACTGACACAATATGCCAACTCTAAAGAAAGTAGAAGTCATCAGAAAGCAACTCCTTCCTATATGCAAGTGCAACTCTTTTTGTATGCTTTCTTTCTGTAATATCATGGAAAAAGTGTCCATGTTCCTGTCTTAGGGTTATCTTCACTCATACCCCTTCAAATCCTATAATATAAATATCATATCCCCATGACACAAAATATCAAAAATTTCTTCAACTTTTTTCTCTCCACATATCTTAAACCTGTCAATTTCTCTGCTCTGTCACCCTCTCATATAAACCACCAACATTTCTTGACTGTTCCACTACAATAGCCTCATAACTAATCTCTTTATAACTATACCTATCTCTCTCCAAATTATTTACTATGTAGCATCTCTACTACATTTAAAACATGCAATAGGAGGAGGAAGAAAAAAGATGGTGGCAGAGCCAGGCAGACTGTGCCAAAAAAGATGGTGGCAGAGCCAGTCGGACTGTGCCAGATGGTGGCAGAGCCAGATGGAAAAAAGATAGTGGTAGAGTCAGTTGGATAGTGGCAGAGCCAGTCGTACTGTGTATGGACGAGTTTTCATGCATGTCTGTTTGTAAATGGGTGTGTGAGTGGCTAAGTGGGGACTCAGGAGCAAGTGGTCAGGGCTCTTCTGGTAAAGCAGCCGGTGCCAGCAGCTGCTCTGCTTGGACCTTAGAGCTGCCCAAAATGCAGAAACTGAGCATCATTTTCTAAAATCTACAAATCTTTTCCTGGGAAGAAACTGCTGGGAGTGATGGCTGTTGCCAGAATGCCCAACCATGACAGTACCAGGCTGTACACTGGCAGTGAGGGCTGCAGAGGGAGTGCAGGGAGAGAGCCAGTGGCAGAGTCCCACTGGAGAAGACAAAACAGGCACCCTGTTATCATCTTGAAAGCAGGACAGGAAAGTGCTCTGGCTAGCTCACCATGGATCAACAGACCCACTCTCTGTGCAGGTGAGTTAACTACTCGGGGATTGATCATGACCCAGAGGGATTATCCTGGAGGTACAGGATGAGTGCAGAGTCTCAGATGCCCCACTCCCCACTCTACTCCAGCCTTGGGACAAAGCGTGCAACTAGAAAAGGACAAGGAAGACTCCCCAAGAGATCAGCAGTGAGTCCTAGACTGACCTAACCATCTCCTCCCCTGCAATCCTCTGAACATCAGACCCACATGGTGGGGCACTACTGAGAGGGCAAACCCAGGGGAACCTGGATGGCAGCCACACTAAAATGACTCTACACTGGGATAAGCCTGGCTGGGTGCCCCCCCTTGCCAGCACCTGGGGAGGAGACAATACCATACATCCCCACAAGAGGGTATCCCTTTGACATTATGAGAGCAAGAGGGGAGGACTATCACCCCACCCACTTCCACAACCCCCCCTTCTCCCTCCCAGGCCATATGCCAGGGAGATTGTGAATGAGCCCACAGACCCACAAGAGATAGCAGGCAGGCTTACCTATAAGCTACTGAGAGGAATTATTACAGAAACTGCCACAAGAGGGTGGTTAGTGCCCAGAAATTCTTTTTAATTCTTTTTATCTATTTTGTTCTTTTGTTTTGGTTTAGTGTGTGAGTGTGAGAATGTGTATGTGAGGGTTCGATTTGCATTCCTCCCCCCCCTTTTTTTGTTCTTCTTTTTTGTGATTCTTCTTTTGTTTTGGTTTAGTATATGTGTATGAATGTATGTGTGGGGGTTTGGTTTGCATTCTTCCCCCTTTTCTTTTGTTTTGGTTTAGTGTGAGGGAATGTGTATGTGAGGATTTGATTTGCATTCCCCCCTCTTTTTTTTCTACTTTCATTTTTTATTGTGTATGTGTATGTTTGGTTTTCTTGTTTTTTGTGGTATTTTTTTTCCTGCTGGTGTTTGTTTTTGTTTTAATTTTGTCTTTTTTTTGTTTTTTGTTCTTGTTTTTGCTTTTGTTTTTCTGTAGTTTATTTTATTTTTTATTATTTCTGCCATTCTATTTCATTCTACTTTTCTCTGTTCTCCTCATGGCTATTACTTTATCTTGGACTCACAGGATACCCACACATACCCATTGCATCATCATATAGAGTGGTGATGGAGAGTGAATCTCAGGAGACCCATATACCAGTCAGTGAACATTGCAACTTGCAAGTAATTTCTGAAACCTACCTCCCCATCTTCCACCTTATTCAACTGTCAAAACTATAAGAGACAGATAAACTTCCAACCCCCAACCCTATTTCAAAACAGAACAAATTCAGAAGCTCTGATCAAGGTAGAATAGAGGACTGAGCAAGCAACAGAAGTGAAAGCCACACCACTGCCACTGAATAAAGGAATTAAGGAGAAAATAAAGATATCTGTCACAAATGAGGAAAAATCCATGGAAGAATACAGAGGCAACACCCAAAAAATCAGACCTCAGAGACCAAACAATGGAAATCATCAACAATTGGGCCTAGAATACAACAAGGATTGGGGAATTAATTGAAAGAGTGAATGAGAATCAAGAAAGACAAGATACAACACTGAAAGATCTTGTAACAGAGATTTTGGCCATAAAAACTTCATCCAGAAAATAAATAACAAGATGACAAGCATGGAAAATAGAATCAACAAAGCAGAAGAAAGATTCTCAGGTCTTAAAGACAAAAACATGGAATTAATCTGTTCTGTTAAAAATTCAGAAAGAAACAACAAAGTCTTCAGGATATGTGTGATTATATCAAGAGACCAAACTTAGGTCTAATCTGTATCCCAGAAGAAGAAAGGGAAATGGAGAACACTTTGGAATAAATAACCCAGGAGGTTATCCAAGAAAACTTTCCCTATCTAACTAGAGATGTGACCATCCAAACACAAGAGATACAGAGAACTCCCACAAAACATCAAATGAAAAGATCAACCCCTAGACACACAGTAATTTGCCTACTCAAAGTAGGTACAAAAGAAAACATCTGAAAGGCAGTGAGAGAAAGGTCTGACTACCTAGCCGGGAAGACGAATCAGAATAGCAGCAGATTTAGCAGAAAAACCACAAGCTAGAAGGGACTGGAGTCCAATTTTCAAAATTCTCAAAGGTACACAATTTAAACCAAGTATTTCCTACCCAGCCAAGCTCAGCTTCATCAGCATCAGCAATGGAGAATTAAAATCCTTCCCAGACATCAAATCCTTAAAAGATTATGCTGCTTCCAAAATAGCTCTATAGGAGATACTCAAGAAAGTATTAAGCACAGTAAAAAAAGAAAGAAAGAAAGAGCAATCATGCACTTTCCACAAATGCAGGAAAACATAGAACTAACACAACACACCTTGCAATAGCAAAATTGAAAAGACACACATATATCAACCCCAAAGTTAAAATAAAACAAAATAGTCTTATAAGGGCCTCATGACAAGGATAAAGCATCACATTTCAATAATCAGCCAGAATGTCAATGGATTAAATGCACCACTGCAAAGATATAGAACGGCAAACTGGATTTTAAAAACATGACCAATATTCTACCTCCAGGAAACACATCTCACTACAAAGAACACACAGAGACTCAAAGTTAAAGGATGGACACAAACTTTCAGGTGAATGGAAAACAAAAGAAGGCAGGAGTCATGATTTTTTATTTTATTATTTTTAAGAAAACAAACACTTTAATTTGCTCATTAACTCACCAGGCATCCTACTCTCCTTAACCCTATTGCCTCAATGTATAGAGATTGCAGTGGGATGAGGGGTGAAGCAAGAACCCACAAAAATCTGGAAACTTTAATTTAAACTGGGTGGATGTTGGCGAAGAGGAGAATTATGAACCAGGAGGCATGATTTTAATATCAGACAAAACAACCTTCAAGCTGTCAAAAATTTAAAAAGATACAGAAGGACCTTACATAATGATAAAATGTTCAATCCATCAAAATGAAATATCCATCCTAAAAATACATGCACTCAACACAAGAACACCTTTCTTTATAAAGTAACTACTAAGTAAACTAAAAAAGGGTATTGATGCTAACAATATCATAACTGGGAACTTAAATATTTACTAACAACCCTAGATAGATCATCAAGGCAAAAAAATCAATATGGAGATCTGGAACATTAACTTGATGCTTAACCAAATGGAATATACATTTTACTTATCACTGCATGGAACATACTCCAAGATCAACCACATCCTTGGCCATAAATCAAGCATAAACAAATTCCACAAGATCAAAATACTACCATGCACCTTCTCAGACCACAGTGAAATAAAAATAAATATTACCACCAACAAAATCTCCCCCAACCACTCAAAGACATTGACACTAAAACAGCACAATGCAGAACAACTCCTGGGTCAACACAAAAATCAAAACAGAAATTAAAAGATTCTTGGAAACAAATGAAAACAAAGACAAATCTTACCAAAACCTCTTGGATGCCATGAAAACAGCACTAAGAGAGGAATTTATAACTCTGTGAATGCACATCAAGAGAATAGAAAGATCACAAGTCAGCAGCCTAACAAATCACCTAAGGAAGCTAGAAAGGCAAGACCATCAAAACCCTAACTTCAGCAGAAGTATCCAGATCACCAAAGTACAAGCTCAAATATGGGACATTGAAGACAAAAATACCATAGAAAAAGTCAATGAAACAAAAAGCTGGTTCTTTGAAAGGATAAACAAGATTGATGGACCCCCTAGCCAGACCAAGAAAAAGTGACAAAAAGCCCAAATAAATACAATCAGGAACACAAAAGATCTAGTCACAACTGACTCCAAAGAAATACAGAAGATTATCAGAGATTACTATGCACACCTGTATAGAAACAAATTCGAAAACCTAAACAAAATGGAGAATTTTCTGACATCATAAACCTCCCATGTGTGAAACAAGAAGAAATAGAGAAATTAAATAGACTAATAACAACCTGGGAAATGGACTTCATCATAAGAAAACTACCTATAAAAAAAATCCTGGGCCATATGGCTTTTCAGTGAAATTCTACAAAACATACAAGGAGGAGCTGGCACCAACCATATTGAAACTGCTCAAAGCAATCAGTAAAGACAGAATTCTCCCCAAATCATTTTATGAAACTAACATTACACTAATACCCAAACCAGCCAAAGACCTAACAAAGAAAGAGAACTACAGGCCAATATCCCTGAACAACATAGATGAAAAACTTTCAATAAGATTCTGACAAATTTGGTCCAGCAACACATCTCAAAAATTATTCACCGTGAACAAGTAAGTTTCATCCATCCCTGGGATGCAGGCCTGGTTTAACATTTGCAAGACCATAAATGTAATTAAATACATCAATAGATGTAAACACAAGAACATTATTATATCATTAGATGTAGAAAAGGCTTTGACAAAATCCAGCAAACTTTCTGGATAAAAACCCTTGAATACTTAGGCATAGTGGGAACATACTTCAAAAATAGTAGAAGCCATTTACAATAAACTCACAGCCAACATATTTCTATGGACAGAAATTGGAAGCATTTCCCCTGAAAGCCAGAACAAGACAAGGGTGCCAACTCTCACCCTTCCTGTTCAACATAGTATTGAAAGTCCTAGCTAGAACAATCAGACAACAGAAGGATAGCAGGTGTATCTAAATAGGAAAAGAGGAAGTTAAGCTATCCTTTTTTTGAGGACAATATGATCCTATACCTGGAAAACCGAAGGGAATCTGTCAAAAACTTCCTTGCACTGATAAAGGACTTTGACAAAGTCTCAGGGTATAAAATCAATGTAGAAAAGACAATTGCGTTTTTATACACCAACAACAAACAGGCAGAGAACCAAATAAAAAATACAACCCAATCCATAGTAGACACACACACACAAATGAAATACTTTGGCATTTTCCTGACCAGAGAAGTGAAAGACCTTTACAATGACAACTGCAAAACGCTGTGCAAAGAAATCAAAGAAGACATAAACAAATGGAGTCTCACTCCACTGCCCAAGTTGAAGTGCAGCAGCAATGGCATGCTCATGGCCACCCCAGTGTCAACCTGCTGGACCTGGGCAATCCTTCCGCCTCAGCCTTCCAAGTAGCCAGAACTACAGGCATGTGTTACCATGCCTGGCTAATGTTTTGATCTATTGTAGAGATGAGGTCTTGCCAAGTTTCCCAGGCTGTTCTCAGACCCGTAGGCTCAAGTAATCCCCTCACCTCAGCCTACCAAAGTGCTGGGATTACAGGCTTGAGCCACCATGTTTGGTTGTTAATATTTTTAATTGATAAATCCAATGTCCATTGTCCATTGTTTGGCCGTCTTTTTGTGTGTGTGTGAGATGCTAAGTCACTAGTTTTTCTTTTGTCTTTTATTGTATATACCTGTTATTAATCTATTCCCAGATTCTCACTAGAAATAGAAACTTTTTTCAAAGAGTTCAAGTATATTACATAATATGTTGATTTTATTTATTTATCTTGAAGACATTTCTTTTGGAAGCTTCACCTCCCCCCCAACTTGGTCTTTTGATTCTGGTTTTCCCATACTGTGGTCCAGAGCTGCCCTTCATCATCATTTCCTAAGTTTCTCTTTCATCTGGATCCCATGTTTCTTGGATTTCATGTCTTACTTATTCTGATTTTATTATCTTGATTTGGTGGTGGAGTATCTTACAGTAATATAAGAAACTGGTTCTTAAAGTAAAATTCTTTGAGACTTTGTACATCTGAAAATATCTTTTTTTCTCACACAGATAATTTGGCTGGATATAGAATTCAATGTTGGAAATCATTTACCATCAAGAATATCAAGGTTTTGATAAATTTATTAATTCTCTTCTAGCTTCTAGTGTTGCTACAACAATGGCTGAAGAAATAATTTTGAAGTAATTATAAGCTCACAGGAAATTGCAAAAATTGTAGAGTCTCATGTATTCTTTCCTCAACTTTCCTTACTGGGAATATCTGCACAGTTGTTGTATGATGCTAAATAATTTTATTTTTATGCCAATTTCTTTACAAACAATGTATTTCCTCTCTAATACTTTTAGAACATGAAAACTCCCCCCTTTAGATATTCTAAAATTTTATGATGATGTACGTTGGTGTAGGCTTTCTTTTTTTCCTATTAAATTTTTGAGTGTTCAGTGAATCTTTTCTACCTGGAAATTTTACTTCATTTCTTATAGTTCCCTCTCCCCTACCATTGTTATCTGCTCTCTTTTTTCTTTCCCAAATTTTATTTTTAAAATTCTGTTTAATTTGAACAATAATCCATTTAATATATCTTTTCTTCTGCTTTCCATTTAAAAAAACTTTGTAAGAGATTTCCTCAATTTTATCTTCCCATTCTTCTAGTTAATTATTTATCTTATTTTATTTTTAATTTCCACGAGTTTTTTTGGAATGTCATCCTCTTCTTTTTTTCAAGAATACAATATCTTTACACAAATTTCTCTGAGGATATTAATTATATTTCCCTTGAACATGTCTTCACCTCCTTGCTTTCATTTTGTTTTCCCTGGGTTTCCTTTTGAGAGGACCGTAATAAAGTATACCATAGACTTAGGTTAGGAGCATGCTATAACCCAATAAATATGTAATCGGCTTGTGAACAATAGCACAGCCAATTTTAGTTTTCTGTCTTAAAACATATAACTGTTTAAAGTTCCAGTTATGGGAAAAACTGCAAAGCTCCAGTTATTCTTCCCTTGTCTCACTTTCCCCTTAGCAACAACCAGTCAGGTGCCAGGGAGAAATCACCTAAGTTTCCAGATGTCTCGCAACTTCCCTAGCTAGTGGGCCAAGGTCAGCCCAAGTCAGGGTAGCCAATCCTCCATGATTAAGCTGACCACCAGAGGAACTACCCAATTAAATGGTAACAAAACTGGAAAGCCCCCCCCAAACTCCTCCTCCCTTTGTATAAAAGCATAAAAGGCATCTGCTTAAGGAATTCAGAGCCTCTGAATGTACTCTGCTGTGTCGGTTGTTGACAGAGGTCCAGGCTCGAGCTTGCAAATAAAGACCCTCTTGAACTTTCATCGGAATTGGCTCTTGGTGGTCTCTCGGATTGAACTTTCGGTCACTACACTTTTTTATATTAGAATCTATTCTCACCTATCAGACAAAGGAGCAGGGATCCTGGCTTTACTTGTTTTTTTATGAATAGAAATTCAGTCAAACATTTTACCACCTCCACCTGCAGTTTCACCTTCAGCTGCATTTGAGGTCTTTGTTCCTAACTGACCTCATATAGCTTCAGGACTTGTTTCTTAGCTTCTCCTCTCAGAAGTACTTAATCTTTTCATTATTCACCTGCTCTACAGGTTCTGAAACTGTTAATTCTCTTTGTCTGCTCTAACCTTTCACCTTAAGTACTGCCATTTTGAAACACTGTGGAAGTAAACAAGTATATTCAAACTGTGATTTACCTGGAAATTTGTGTCACAATATTTAATACCTAATTATTGCAGGTATGAGAGGGAACCCAAATAAATCCTGTAATTATATTTTGGAGGGTGAGCCCCTTATACTATAGGCTTCCACAGCTAGGTAAATGTTCTAGGAACCCACTGACATTAGTTTACCAGCTAGTGTTGTTGTGAGAGGCTGCACTAGGCTTCAGTAAAAATTTTTTTGGAGATCTTTTCAGCACATTTGCCCACTTCATGATGGGTGATTTATGAGTGCACCTGCCCACACTGCACTGTGTTCAGCCATTTTTGACCAAAAATGGCATGACCCTCCATGTCCCACCCTCCCTATTCACCTGATCTTGCCCTAAGCAACTTTTTTTTTTGTTTCCCCAGATGGAAAAAGTCCTTAAAGGGAGACATTTTGCTGATGTAGAAGAGGTAAAACAAAAAACAGCAGAAGCACTGAAAGGCATGCAAATAGAGGAGTTCAAAAACTGTTTTGGGCAGTGGAAAAAGCATCTTGATAGATGTATTTCATCAAACTGAGAGTCCTTTGAAGAAGACTGAAGTCTAAACATTTAAGAATAAATACACAATTTTTTATAAGTAAATTCTGGGTTTTTTGGTGTCCCCTCATATATAGAAAGTGATTTTTCATATAATACTTTATAACAAATAATCTCATGAAATTTTCTTCAGAAAAATAATTTTAACTTATACTGTTAGATTTTCTAGGTAGAAGATTTTAAAAAAATTTGAAAGAATTTATTCTTACTTCATTTACTATTACATATAAAATTAATTATACATAATTTTAGCTTTTTGTCTCACTTCATTGGCTAATATTTTAAATTTATTTAAAAATAACTTTAGTAATTTAAAAAATTTTCTCTGTAGATGATAATTAAGTTTTCCTTACTCTAATTAAAATTTTTTTCTTGTCTTACTTTACTGGCTATTACTTTAAAGAAAAATTAAATAAAACGGAAAAATTTTTTTTAGTGTTCTATAACTTAATGAGATTGCCATTGATTTTTTCCCCTATGTATACAGTTTGGTTGTTGTATTTACAAAGATAACCTGTTTGCTAACAAAACATTCTTCTATCTTTAGATTAATTCTGCTGTTTCTAAAGTTAGAAATAATTGCTATATATATATATTTCTTAAATCCACTTTGGGATGTATTGTTTTGTTTTGCTTTATTTTTGAGTTGTAATATCACTCTGTCGCCCACACTCATGGCCACCCCAGCATTGACCTGCTGAGCTCAGTTGATCCTTCAGCCTCAGCTTTTCAAGTAGCTGGAACTATAGGCATGTGCTACTATGCCCAGCTAATATTTTGATTTATTGGAGAGATGATGTCTTGCCAAGTTACCCAGGCTGTTCTTGAACCCATGGGCTCTGGAAATCCCTTCACCTTGACCTCCCAAAGTGTTGGGATTACAGGTTTGAGTCACTGCACCTGACCAGCATGTGTTGTTTTAATTCATGTATTTATTCTTCATTTAATAAAGACTTATTTATAGATGCCATTCTCTAGTAATATTTGCTTCTCTATCTATTTATAATTAGCCTTTTTAGGTTATTTTGCTAAAATAGAGGGATAGTACTATTTCTTCTATGTGAATTCTTGAGTTTGTTAGGAAATTTAAGTTTTTGCAGTAAATTCTCAGCTTTACTAGCTTGAGCATTGCATTGCTTTTGTAGAAATAAAAGTTTAAAATCACTACTCAGTTTTTCATTTCTTTTGACCCTCTCAGCACCAATGCATTTCTTGCATTTTATAATATGTATAAACATTTGTCTATTTTACATTGTTGACCCCTTTTATCTTATTTATATATTTCTTTTATCATTACTGAAAATCTGGAACAATTGAGTTTATTACTTGTGTTTAAGTCTCATTTTATGTCAAATTTTGAGTGTAAAAATCTTGTTTATTTCTAACATTTGCCTTTAATACATTAGAAAAATATGAGATAAATATATACACTTTGAAATAAGTTTAAAAATTACATTAGCAATTTGAGAAGTAGTCATACAAAACTTGAAAATGGTAATAACTATGTATTTCATAGGAAAGTAGAAAATGTCAGATGATAATATTCATCTAAAATCAATATTCTGTAAACATACTGAAATTTCCATTTATTTTCCTGACAACAATGCAGTAAAAATGCATACATCATTTATACAGTCTGTAGTTCTCTGGCAAGTTATTTACCTTCTCTCCAGTCCTATCTATAATACTATAGAGGTGCATCAGAAAGTAGTAAAACCTTTATGTCTTGTCAATCTTCCTATGAAGACTTGTAGTCTATCATCTATCCTAGTACTCTCTTGTGCAAGAGGGACTATTTTCCTTGAAAAAAAATTATGGCTAACTTAAAGATTTTTTGTAAAGCTATTTTACAGCTAATTAGCTACCATTTCTTACACTCATGAACCACCTGCCTGAGGGAGAGCATGATGAATAATGACTGAGATTTAGAGAGTATCACAATTTTTGAAAAAATTTATTTTTCCTTCTAAGTTTAAGAAATAATTACTGAGCAACTTAAAATATTTTTAATATTATTTTTCTTTCAACATAGGCTGGTCATCATAAAAATGTAAAAGATACTGATCAGGTTTAGGTACATATTTCTACTAGATGTATTCCACTAAATAAACACACAGTTAACTGTTGATTGATGTGTAGAAATGGTAAACAAATAAATAAAGAGAAATTCTGTCTTCCGTTACTTATAAGAAATGTTCATGCTGTTCTTCCTAAAACCAGTGGACAACTCTTAAGTCTGATAGCTGTTTAATAGAGCACATTTTAATGATTCATTCTGCCTTTAGCCTATATTAAGATCTGCTTCTATGCTCTCTTTATTCCTGTGAATTGCTCAAATGAGAAAATAGACAAGGCATAGGTAGGAAAGCTAGAAAGAGAAAATACATGGGTCAGAAACTGTTTGTTCTACACGTATTTTACTTTTCAACAAGAGGATATCATCTCCAGACTATATATAACCAATGGAATCCTACAGTGCCTGCATCAGTCCCCTGCCAAACACAAATAAAAAGATATAGTCTACCAAATAAGAAAGAATCAGAAAAATAATTCTGACAGCATGAAAAGCCAGGGTTCTTCAACACCCTTAAAAGCCCACACTAACTCTCCAGCAATGGATCAAAATAAAATCTTTGAAATTCCAGAGATATAATTCTAAAGGTTGATTATAAAATTGCTCAATGAGATTGAAGAGAAAATTGAAAACCAACATAAAGAAAAAAAAAACTATTCAAGAATGAAAAATTCTTCAAAGAAATAGACACAAAAAAACCCAAGATGAATTTCTGGAAATGACAGACTCATTTAGGAAAGTACAAAATACAGTGGAAAGTTTTAAAAGTAGTCTAGAACAACTAGAAGAAAGGATTTCAGAAAGTGAACACAAGGCTTTTGAATTAACCCAATCAGATAACAATAAAGAGAAAAGAATCAAGCCGGGCTCAGTGGCTCAGCCTGTAATCCTGTGCCTTTGGGAGGCTGAGGTGAGTGGATTGCCTGAGCCCGCAGGTTCGAGACCCGCCTGGGCAGCGAGACCTCATCTCTACAATAAATAAAAAAATCAGCCTGGCATGGTAGCGCATGCCTGTAATTCCGGCTACTCGGAAGACGGAGGCGGAAGTATCGCTGGAGCCTAGCAGGCGAGGCTGCGGTGGCCGGAAGTGGCCACTGCACTCCAGTCTGGGTGACAGAGTGAGACTCCAACTCAAAAAAAAAAAAAAAAAAGAGAGAAAAGAATCAAGAGAATGGAACAAAGTCTTCAGGAAATGTGGGATTATGTTGAATATCCAAATCTAAGAATCATAGATGTCGATGAAGAGGTAACAGATTTGAAAAATCTATTTGAGGAAAATGTCCCTGGTCTTGCCAGAGATCTAAACATCCAAATACCAGGAACCCAAAAAGCCCCAGAAGATTCATTGTAAAAATATTATCCCCAAGGCATGTAATCCTCAGGTTATGTAAAATTAATGTGACTGGAAGAATCATTAGAGCAGTGAGACAAAAGCACCAAATAACTTACAAAGGCAAATGTATTAGAGTAACAGCAGACTTCTCAGAAAACTATACAATCAAAAAAGGCAAAACAAAGTTTCATAAATGAAGGAGAAAGTCTTCATCAGACAAGCAAATGATGAAGGAATTTGCAGTTACTAGACCAGCTTTATAAGAAATGCTCAAAGGAGTTCTAAATATTAAAACAAAAGGTCAAAACACACCAGTAGAAAAATGCTGGAAATCATAAAGCTCATAGGGCTTTATTATAGAACACCAACACAATAGAGAGAAAGAGGAAAAAAAGGCAACCAGATAATGACCCACATGATGAATGGAATACTACTTTACATATCTTTATTAACCCTGAATGTAAATGGTCTCAATGCTTCACTTAAGAAATACAGATTGGTAGAATGGCTTAAAAAAAAAATCACACATACACACAATCCAAATATCTGCTGGCTTCAAAAGATCCACTTAACACACAAAGATTCCTATAGAGTCAAGGTAAATGGGTGGAAAAAATATTTTGTGCAAATGAAAACCAAAAATAAGTGGGAGTAGCCACTATCAGATAAAACAAATTTTAAATAAACAGCAGTGAAAAAAGGCAAAGAAGTTTATTACATAATGATAAAGGAAAAATCCAACAGGAAGGTATAACAGCCTTAAAGATAGATGCACCTAACATCAGAACTCCCAGTTTCATAAAACAAATTTTACTAGTTCTAAGAAAAAGGATAGACAGCAATACAATAATAATCAACACTCCATTGATAGCAATAGACAGATTATCCAGGTAGAAAGTCAACAAAGGAATATTAGAGTTAAACTGTACCCTAGAGCAAATAGACCTAACAGACATCTGCAGAACATTCTACAACAAAACTACAGAATATACATTTTTCTTGTTAGCACATGAAATATTTTCCAAGTTAGATGATATAATAGGTCACAAATGAAGTCTTCATAAATTAAAAAAAGAACGAAATATTAAACACCTTCTCAGACCACAGTGGAATCAAACTGGAAATTAAGAACAACTCTCAAAACCAAGCAATTACATAAAAGTTAAACAATCTGCTCCTGAATGTCCTTTGGGTCAACAATAAAATCAGGAAGGAAATTTTAAAAATTCTTGAAATAAATAAAAACAATGACACAAGTTAGCAAAACCTCTGAGACACATCCAAAGTTGTGCTGAGAAGAAAATCTACAGTGCTTAAGACCTACATTAATAAGACTGAGAGATTACATAGTGACAAACTAATATCACACTGAAGGGACTATAAAATCATAAACAAACCAAGCCCAAAGCTAATAGATGAAAAGAAGAAAAAAGAAATAAAAAAGATTACAGCAGAACTATATGAAATTGAAATAATAAAAATACAAAGGATCAATGAAACAAAAATTGATTATTTGAAAAGAAATAAAACTGATAGAACACTAGATGGATCAATTAAGAAACAAAGAGAGAAGATTCAAGTTAGCTCAATTAGAGATGAAAATGGAGACATTACAATTGATACCATGAAACTATAAAAGATCATACAAAAACTTTATGAACACCTCTATGCAAACAAACTAGACAATGTAGAAGAAAATGGCTAAATTCTTGGAAACAAACAACCCCAAACCTTGAATTAGAAAGCAATAGAAACCATGAAGAGCCCAATAAAAGCATATTAAGGGACTGGTGTGGTGACTCATGCCTGTAATTCCAGCACTTTGGAAGGTGGAGGCAAAAGGATTGCCTGATTCCAGGGGTTTGAGACCAGCCTGGAAAACTTGAAGAGACCTCATCTCTACAATAAATCAAAAAATTAGCTTGGTGTGGTGGTGTGAGCCTGTGATTCCAACTACTTGGAAAACTGAGGTGGAAGGACTACCTGAGTCCAGCAGGTTGAGGCTGCAGTGGCTGTGAGTATGCCAGCTGGGGAACAGAGTAAGACTCCAATTCAAAAAGAAAAAAAAAATAGTGAGATTGAATCCATCATTAAAATATCTCAACAGAAAAAAAGTCCAAGACCTGATTAACTCAGGTGAATCCTACCAGACTTTCAAAGAAGAACTTTTACTACTTTTATTGAAGCTATTACATATGTTTAAAAAGGAAGGAATTCTCCCTAACTCACTCTATGAAGCCAGTATAACCCTAATACCAAAGCTAGAAAAAGACACAACAAAATCAACAAAAAACTACAAACCAATATTTCTGATGAACATAGAAGAAAAAATCCTCAACAAAATACTAGCAAACTGAATTCAACAGCACATTAAAATGTAATCCACCACAATCGAGTGGATTTTATGCCAGGGATGTAGGGTTGTTCAACATATGCAAGTCAATAAACGTGACCCACCAAATAAAGAGAATTGAAAACAGAAGCCATATAATTATTTCAATAGGTGCAGAAAAAGCATTTTATAAAATTTGTATCTCTTCAGCAAAATAAGCATAGAAGGAACATTCCTCAAATAATAAAAACCATATATGACAGACCTACAGCTACTGTCATCCTGAATGGAAAAAAATTGAATGCATTTCCACATAGCACTGTAACAAAGCAAGGATATTCACTTTCACTGCATCTAATCAACATAGTACTACTGGAATTTCTGGCCAGAGCAATTAGGCAAGAGAAAGAACTAAAGGGTATCCAAATTGCAAAAGAAAAAAAATGAACCATTTCTATATGCCAACAAAAAGACATTATATCAAGAGAATCCTAAAAACTAATCTAAAAGACTCCTGGACTTGATAAATGAATTCAGTAAACTCAGGATACAAAATTAACACACTCAAATCAGTAACACAGCTATATACTAATAACAACCAAGCTGAGGATCAAATCAAGACTAAATTCCATTTACAATAGCAGCCAAAAAGCTAAAATGTCAAAGGATATATTTAGTCAAGGAGGTAAAATATCTCCACAAGGAGAACCACAAAACACAAATGAAATAAATTATACGTGTGTTGGAAAGATGGTGAGCCAGTCAGACTATGCAAGTCCCAGTGTGAGTGAGTGCAAGTATGGAAAATTTTGTGTATGTGTCAGTGAGTGAGGGGGTGTGTGAGTAGCTGACTGAGTGAGGGCTCAGGAGCAAGCAGACAGAGATCTCCTGGTGCAGTGAATGGTGCAGCAGCTGTTTAGCTTGGACCCAAGTTATTTCTGAGATGCAGAAACTGAGTGCCATTTCTAAAAAATCAGCAAAACCCTTCTTGGGAAAAGATGCTGGGAGAGACTAAGTGGGGGCACGTGAGCAAGTGACCAAGGCCCTCCTGGAGAAGCAGCTGATGCTGCAGTTGTTCTGCGTGTTCCCTAGTGCTTCCTGGGTCACAGAAGCTAAATGCCATTTAAAAAAAAGCTGTCAAAAGTTTTTCTGTGAAGAAGCAGTGAAGAGAGATTACTGGCTCCAGACTTTACCTCACCACTGCAGTGGGAGAGACTGTCGGATCCAGGCTTTGCCTTACCACTGTAGCACCCAGCCGGACACTGACAGCAAGGGCTACAGAGGGAGCCCAGAGGCAGAGTCCCATCTGAGAAGATATAACAGGCAACCCTCCACCATCTTGAAACAGGGCAGGAAATTGCTCTGACTTGTTCAACTCGGAACAACAGACTCAATCTCTGTAACAGGTGAATCAACTACTCAGGGGTTGATCATGACCCAGAAGGAATATCCTGAAAGCACAAACTTCAAAGGAAAAGGACAGGCGCTGAGTCTCAGGTGCTCCACCCCCATCTTGATTCAGCCATGGGACAAAGAGTGTGGCCAGAAAAGAATGAGGAAGACCACCAAAGAGAACAGTGGAGGTACATGCATGTATCCATTTCATCATCATATAGAGTGATGGTGAGGAGTGAGTCTCAGGGGACACATACCACAATCAGTGAACACTGTGATTTGCAAGTAGTTTCTGAATCCTAGCTCCCCATTCTCTACTTATTCGACTTTCAAAACTACACAGTGCAGCAAAGCTTCCCACCCACAGTCCTGTTTCAAAATAGAACAAATCCAGAGTCCAGATCAGGGAAGAATAGAGGGCTGAGCAAACATTAGAAGTGAAAGCCTCTCCCATTGCCACTGAATAACAGAACTAAAGAGAAAAGCAAGAGATCTGTCACAAATGAGGAAAATCCCGTGGAAGACCACACATAATTTCAAGTGTAATAAAGAGAAAATGCCTGAAAAATCAAACCTCAGAGCCCAAACAATGGAAGTCACCAAAACTGGCCCCAGAATACGAGAAGGATTAGGAAATGGATGGAAGGAGTGAATAAGAATCAAGAAAGACAAGATGCAACAGTGAAAGAATTTGTAACAGAGATTTTGATCAAAAAAATTTTTTATGCAAGAAATAAATAACAAGATGACAATCATGGAAAACAGAATTAATCTAGCAGAAGAAAGAATCTCAGAACTTGAAGACGATAACATGGAATTAAAATGATCTATAAAAAACATAAAAAGAAAAATCAGAAAGAAAGAACAAAGCCTACAAGAGAAGTGTGATTATATCAAGAGACCAAACCTAGCCCCTGATTGGTATACTAGAAGAAGAAAGGAAAACGGAGAACACCTTGGAGCAAGTATTTCAGGAAATTATCCAAGAAATGTCTCACCAGAGAAGCAAACAGCCAAACACAAGAGATACAGAGAACCCCCATAAGATATCAAATGAGAAGACCAACACCCAGACACATGGTAATTTTCCTACAAAACATAGGCACAAGAGAAAAAAATCCTAAAAGCAGTTAGAGAAAAAGGACAGACTACCTACTGGGGAAAACCAATCAGTATAGCAGCAGACCTATTGGCAGAAACACTATAAGAAAGAAGGGACTGGAGCTCAAAATTCAAAGTCCTCGAAGATAAACAATTTCAACCAAGAATTTCCTATCCAGTCAAGCTCAGCTTCGTCAGTGATGAAGAATTAAAATCCTTCCCAGACATCCAATTCCTAGGAGATTTTGTAGCTTCCAGACCAGCTCTACAGGAGACAATTGAAAAGGTATTAAGCACAGAAGAAAGAAAAAAAAGAATGACCACACACTTCCCAAGAGAACAGCAGAGCACAGAATCAATAGAGAATACATCACAACAACAAACTTGAAAACACACACATACATCAACCCCAAAGCTAAAAGACAACAAGCAAACAAAGAAAAAACTTTATAAGAACTTCATGACAGAGCTAGATAATCACATTTCAAAAATCAGCATGTATGTGATTGGATTAAATGCACTACTGAAAAGACCCAGAATGGCAAACTGGATAAGAAATCATGACCCAGCAATTTGCTGTATCCAGGAAACTCATCTCACCACAAGGAATGCATACAGACTCAGAGTAAAAACATGGAAAATGTACTTCCAGGTAAATGGATCTAAAAGAAGGCAGGAGTTGCAATCTTAATATCAGATAAAACTTTAGTTTATCAAAAGTTTAAAAAGATATGAAAGGACACTAAATAATGATAAAATTTCAATCTATCAACAAGAAATATCCATCCTAAACATATATGCACCCAATACAAGAGCACCAGCATTTATAAAGCAATTACTAAGTAAACTTAAAAAAGATATTGACTCTAACATTATTACAGCAGGGGACTTTATTACCCCACTAACAGTGCTAGATATATCATCAAGGCAAAAAATCAACAAGGAGATCTGGAACCTAAACTTGGCATGAGACCAAATGGACTTAAAACATACCTACAGAATATTCCACCCAACAACCACAGAATATATATTCTACTCATCACCACATGGCATTTATTCCAAGATCAATCACATCCTTGGCTATAAATCAAGCATAAACAAATTCCATAAGGTTGAAATATTGCAATGCACCTTCTTAGACCACAGTGGAATAAAAATAAATATCAACACCAACAAAATTTCCCCAAAGCCCACAAAAACATAGATGCTAAACAGTATGATGCTGAACAACTACTGGGTCAACACTGAAATCAAAACAGAAATTAAAAGATTCCTGGAAGAAAATGAAAGTGAACAAACATCTTACCAAAACCTCTGGATGTCTTGAAAGCTATTTTAAAAGGGGAATTTATACCTGTATGAACACACATGAAGAAAATGGAAAGATCACAAGTTGACAGCCTAAAAAATCACCTAAGGGAGCTGAAAAGAGAAGATCACCAGAACCCTAACTTTAGCAGAAAAATCCATATCACCAAAATAAGCCCAGATACAGGATATAGAAGACAAAAATATCATAGAAAACATCAACAAAACAAAAAGCTGGTTCTTTAAAAGAATCAACAAGACTGATGGACCCCCTAGCCAGAAAGACCAAGAAAAAGAGAGAAAAAGCCCAAATAAACACAATCAGAAATACAAAAGATCAAATCATAACTAACCCCGAAGAAATACAAAAGTTTATCAGCGTTTACTATGCACACATGCATGGAAGCAAACTTGATAACCTAAATGAAAAGGAGAACTTTTTGACATCAAACAACTTCCCCAGGTTGAAACAAAAAGACACTGAGACACTACATAGACCAATAACAATCCAGGAAATTGACTGTGTCATAAAAAAACTACCTATGAAAAAAGAAAAAATGCCCTGGACTGGACAGCTTTCTAGCAGAATTCTACAAAATGTAAAAGTAAGAACTGATAACAACTCTATTGAAAGTATTCCAGGCAATCGAGAAAGATGGAATTCTCCCCAAATCATTTTATGTCAGGAGCTGAAGAAAGACGACACCGACACCGTTCTTCTGCGGACAAGTTTACTCCAGGTCTTAATGTGCTCTTTATAAAGACAAAATGGCTCTCTCCGTACTGGCCACCACTTGTCGCTTTCAATAACGACTCTCACACGATTCTTCTGCCAGCTGCTTTAATCCCAGGTTACTACATCGTTCTTCTTCAGCTTCGGCTGTCTCAGCTGTCTCAGCTTCAGCTTCAGCTGCTTGTTTTCTCTTTCCCGTGACCTTAAATCTAGTATCTCTGCCAATCAATTAAGGTAACGCGGCACACACCGATAGGCCTGCGAGAGAGGAATGTATGCTAACATCCTCCAGCTGCCTAATTAGGGCTTGTTTTGTCTTGAGGTCTGGCCGCTTCGGGCACCATGTTAGGGCGGAGGCGCCCCACAGCTCCCCCTTTTTAATTTATTTTGGCAGGAGAGGGTAGTGGTCACAGCCCCCATATAACAAGGACCATGTAAGACAGTCTATCTCACGCGTGTAATTGCCAGACCGACTGCCCACCTGTCCGACACCGATTTTCTGGGGATGGGAGAGGCGGTGTCAACCCATATGCAGCTGGACATGCCTTCCACGGGATAACTCCTCCTGGGCCCCCGTGTGCAGTACTATTCTCACATCCTGCCCTGTTCTTATTGCCCTAACGCAGCAACCCGGACCTGAGGGGATTGATCCACCTCCATGGCAGCAAAGGCCTGCGCTAGTAGCGCACAGTCACGTGCATTGCGTTGATGCGTACGGCAGAGACAATAGAGGCACAGGACACAACAAGAGAATAACAAAAAGGCCATTGAACCCATTCCCACCCACTCTTTAAGGTGGTATGCCGCCTGGGCGATCCAGGAGGCCAAGGTTTGAGCGACTACTGGATCTACTCTGATGGAGTTGACACTGATGATTTCACGACGTAGAGCCTCCGTCAGGTTGTCGAACTCTTGGGACCAATTACCTAAAAGATGGAGGGAAGCTCTCGAGAGAGGTTAGCAGCAATAGTCATATTGTGGTATGGGATGCCGGTTACGCATAAAGCAATAGTGTGCCATTCACACCCTATTTGCACCATGCGCCAGAGAATGTCTACTTGTTCTTAGGAGAGTTTTAAGAGCCTGAAAAAGCGGGTGAGAGGAAGTAGTGCCCATGTTAGCAAAAAGGGGATCACCTCTACACCGAGGGCCCTTTTAGATCGCCTCTTTACCGAGGACCTTCCCAAATCGCCTCTTTACCGAGGACCTTCCCAAATCACCTCTTTACCGAGGACCTTCCCAAATCGCCTCTTTGCCGAGGACCTTCTTAAATCGCCTCTTTGCCGAGGACCTTCCCAAATCGCCTCTTTGCCGAGGACCTTCCCAAATCGCCTCTTTGCCGAGGACCTTCCCAAATCGCCTCTTTACCGAGGACCTTCCCAAATCGCCTCTTTGCCAAGGACCTTCCCAAATCGCCTCTTTGCCGAGGACCTTCCCAAATCACCTCTTTACTGAGGACCTTCTTAAATCGCCTCTTTACCGAGGACCTTCTTAAATCGCCTCTTTGCCGAGGACCTTCCCAAATCGCCTCTTTACCGAGGACCTTCTTAAATCGCCTCTTTGCCGAGGACCTTCCCAAATCACCTCTTTGCCGAGGACCTTCCCAAATCGCCTCTTTACCGAGGACATTCTTAAATCGCCTCTTTACCGAGGACCTTTCTAGTTTTTTCCCTCCCTTGTGGGATCTACATACCAGTCGACTGCCCTGAGCAGCTGCAGTTCTGAATCCAAGAATTTCGGCTTCTTCGAGATCCCCATACGGGCCACCACTTGTCGCGAGCCGAAGAAAGACGACACCGACACTGTTCTTCTGCGGACAAGTTTACTCCAGGTCTTAATGTGCTCTTTACAAAGACAAAATGGCTCTCTCCGTACTGGCCACCACTTGTCGCTTTCAATAACGACTCTCACACGATTCTTCTGCCAGCTGCTTTAATCCCAGGTTACTACATCGTTCTTCTTCAGCTTCAGCTGTCTCAGCTGTCTCAGCTTCAGCTGCTTGTTTTCTCTTTCCCGTGACCTTAAATCTAGTATCTCTGCCAATCAATTAAGGTAACGCGGCACACACCGATAGGCCTGCGAGAGAGGAATGTATGCTAACATCCTCCAGCTGCCTAATTAGGGCTTGTTTTGTCTTGAGGTCTGGCCGCTTCGGGCGCCATGTTAGGGCGGAGGCGCCCCACAATTTTATGAAACTAACATCACACTGATACCCAAACTAGGTAAAGATCCAACAAAAAAGGAAAATGACAGGCCAATATCCCTTATGAACACAGATGCAAAAATCCTCAACAAGATTCTAGCAAATTGAATCCAAAAACAGTTCTCAAAAATCATTCACCATGACCAAGTAGGCTTCATCCCCAGGATGGAGGGCTGGTTCAACATTTGCAAGACCATAAATGCAATTAAATACATCAACAGACATAAAAACAAGAACCACATGATTATTTAATTAGATGCAGAAAAAATTTTTGCTAAAATCTAGCATCCTGTCTTGATAAAAACCCTGAAACATACGGGTATAGAGGGAACATACCTCAAATAGTAAGCGCCATCTACTATAAATCCACAGCTAACATATTGGTAAACAGACAGAAACTAGAAACATTTCCCCTGAAAACTGGAACAAGACAAGTTTGCCCACTCTCACCCCTATTGTTCAACATTGTGTTGGTAGTCCTACCTAGAGCAATTAGATAGGAGAAGGAGATCAGGGGTATTCAAATAGGAAAAGAGGAAGTCAAGTTATCCTACTGACTTCACCTCGAAAATTTTTTGCTGATCCTACACCTTGAAAATTCAAGAGAATCTGTCAAAAACCTGCTTGCACTGATAAAGGACTTTGGTAAAGTCCCAGAGTATAAAATGAATGTGCAAAAGATGGTTGCCTTCTTATACACCAACAATAAGCAGGCGGAGAACCAATTAAAAAAAGCACAATCCCATTCACAATAGCCACAAGAAAAGAAAGAAAGAAAGAAAAGAAAGAAAAGAAAAGAAAAAGAGAAAAGAAATACCTCAGCATCTTCCAAACCAGAGAAGTGACCTTTACAATGAGAACTACAAAGAAATCCAAGAGGAAGAAAACAAATGGAAAAATATTTCATGCTCAGCGATAGGAAGAATCAACACTGTTAAGATGTCCATCCTACCAAAGGCAATATAGAGATTCAACACAATACCCATTAAATCTCCAATATTATGCTTCTCAGACCTGGAAATGACAATACAGAAATTCATATGGAAACATAAACGACCACGAATAGCCAAAACAATCCTTAGCAAAAGAACCAAAGCAGGAAGTATCACACTTCCAGACTTCAAACTTTACTATAAGGCTACAATAATCAAAAACAGCCTGGTATTGGTACAAGAAAGGACCAATGGACCAGGACAGATTCCAAAAGCAAAGTTTCAATTTGTCAACCAACTCATCTTTGACAAAGCCTCCAACAACAACCACTGGGGAGAGGAGAATCTATTCAGTAAATGGTGCTGGGAAAACTGGCTGATCACATGCAGAAGATCGAAACAGGACTCCTATCTACCACCATATACAAAATTAATTTTAAATGGATCAAATATCTAAATGTAAATCCTGAAACTATAAGAATCTTAGAAAATGCAGGAGACACCCTTATGGAAATTGGAAGTGGCAACCAATTCCTAATCAAAACTCCAAGTGCTCATACTATAAAAGATAAGATAGACAAGTGTGACCTCATCACACTGACAAGCTTTTGCAAAGCAAAAGAAACCATCAAGAGAGAAGGGAGAAAGCCCACAGAATGGGAAAAAAATGTTTGCCAACTATCTGACAATGACCTAACATCTAGGATCCACAAGGTTATCAAATGTGCTGAAATGAAAAAAGCAAACAGCCCCATTAAAAAGTGGGTGAAAGACATGAACAGATACTTCTCAAAAGAAGATATACAGGCAGCCAACAGACATATGAAAAAGTACTCAGCCACACTCATCATTAGAGAAGTGCAAATCAAAACCACACTGAGATACCACCTAACCCCAGTAAGAATGGCCATCATTAATAAAACAAACATCAACAGATGCTGACATGGATGTGGAGAAAAAGGAATGCATCTCCACTGCTGTTGGGAATGGAAACTAGTGCAACCTCTTTGGAAGACAGTGTGGCAATTTCTAAAAGAACTAGAAATTTACTTTCCAAATGACCCAGCTATTCCCCTATTGGAAATATACCCAGAGAAACTCAAATCATTCTACAAAAAAGATACCTGCACGTGTATATTTGTTGTAGCTTTATTCACAATAGCAAAAACATGGAACCAACCATGCTGCCCATCAAAACTGGACTGGAAAAAAAATGTGGTACAAATACACAACAGAATATTATGCCACCATAAAGAAAGACAAATGTATGGACTTTGCAGCAACTTGGTTGGCTTTAGAGTCTATCATACTTTGTGATCTATCCAGACAAAAGCAGAGTATCATGTTTTCTCACTCATAAGTGGACCTTGAACAATTATCATAATACTATAATAAGGGATTGGCAGAATGGGAAACTGGCAGAGGAGGGGGGGTGGGATTGGCAGTTGAGGGAAACTGCCAGGGGAGAGGCACACCTCATCAACAATGGTACCTGCATAATGAACATTCGTATACCTAACCCTGAATTGTACCCTGCATCTTTAAAATAAAGGAAAAACAAAGAAACAAATAAATTGTAGAGGACACAAACAAGTAGAACATCCCATGCTCACGGAATGGAAGATTCAATATTGTGAAAATGACCATCCCACATTAATCTACAGATTCTATGTGATCCCTATCAAACTACCTACATCATTTTTTCACAGAATTAGAAAAACAATCTTGAAGTTCACATGGAACCAAAAAAGCATCAGAATAGTCAAAGCAATCCTAAGCAAAAAGAATAAAGCTTGAAGCATCACATTACCTGACTTCAAATTAGACTACAAGTCTGTGGTAAACACTGCATGGTATTAGTATAAGAGCAGAAACATGAACCAATGGAACATAAGATATTCCAGAAATAAATGTAAATACTTACAACCAACTGATTTTTGACAAAGCATACACTGAGGAAAATGCCCTATATTCAACAAATGGCTCTGGGAAAATTGGGTAGCTACATGCAGAAAAGTGAAATTTGATATCTTTCTCTTCCCATATACAAAAATTAACTAGAGATGGATTAAAGACTTAAAAGTCAGACCTGAAGTTATAAAAATCCTAGGAGAAAACCTAGGAAAAACTTTACTGGACGTTGACCTGGGCAGAGAACATAAGGCTAACGAAAGTTCCAAAAAGAAACGCAACAAAAACAAAAATAAAGAAGCAGGACTTTTAAACTAAAAAGCTTCTGTACAACAAATAAATAATTAACAGAGCAAACAGGCAACCTACAGAATGGGAGAAGATATTTTCAAACTATATATCTGACAAATAATTAATATGCAGAATCTACAAAGAACTCAAATCAGCATGAGAAAAGCAAATCACCCCATTAAAAGTGGGAAAATGACATAAACCAGACATTTCTCAAAAGAAGATATACAATGGCTAACAAATGTATGAAAAAACGTTCAACATCACTGATCACCGGGGAAATGCAAATTAAAACCACAATGAAATACCACCTTATATGAGTCACAATAGCCTTAAAAATAAAAACAAAAACAATAAAAGGCTAGGCATGGTGGCTCATGCCTGTAATCCCAGCAGTCTGGGAGGCCAAGACAGAGGATTGCTTGAGTCCAGGAGTCCAAGACCAATCTAGGCCACACAGCAAGTCCTTGTCTCTACTAAAAAATTAGCTGGGTGAGGCGGCATGCACCTGTAGTCTCAGCCACTCAGGAGGCTGAGTCACAAGGATCACCTGAACCCAGGAGTTTGAGGCTGCTGTGAACCATGATCATGTACAGTGCACTCCAACCTGGATGACAGAATGACACTCGCACAAAAAAATAAAAATAAAATAAAATAAAAACTATAGATGTCGGCACAGATGTGATGAATAGGGAACCCCCTAAATACTGGGAGTACAAATTAGTACAACTTCTATGGAAATTGATATGGAGATTTCACAAAGAACTAAAAGTAGATCTACCATTCAATCCAGCAATCCCACTACTAGGTTTCTTCCCAAAGGAACAGAGGTCAATATACAAAAAGATACTTGCACTCTTTTTTTTAAATTTTAAAGATATGGGGTACAATTCAGGGTTAGGTATACAAATGTTCATTATGCAGGTATTCTTGTTGATGAGGCGTGCCCATCCATCCCCTGGCAATTTCTTTCAACTGCTAATCCCCTTCCCCCCCACCCCATATCTGCTCTCTTATGTATATTACAGCACAATTCATAATTGCAAAGATGTGGATCAGTCTAAATGCCCATCAACTGATTAGTGGATAATGAACATGTGATAAATATATGGAATGCTACTTATCAATGAAAAGGAATGAAATAATGTCTTTTGCAGCCACATGGATGGAATTGGAGAACATCGTCCTAAGTGAACTAAAGCAGGAATGAAAAAGCAAACACTGAGTGTTCACACTTATTAGTGGGAGCTAAACTATAGATATACAAAGGCATATAGAATATATTTTGGACATTGAGACTCAGAAGGGGAGTGTAGGAAGGGGTAGAGGAATGAAAAACCTCCTATCAGGTACAATGTACACTGGTGGGATTGTGGGTACAATAAAAGCCCAGACTTCTTCACTATTATGTGATGCATTCATGTAACCAAAAATGATTTGTACCCCCTAAAGTTATTGAAATAAATTTTTAAACAACCCAGTGTGCTTGACATCATAGCACACTTAGATTTAATCTTAGTACTTGAAAAAGCAGGAAGACAATTATAACTTTCCCACTGTGTTAATGTACTCAGAAAATTAATGTCTGAGCCACAAAAATATTATTCTTTCTCTACTCTTCTGTTTTCATCTGTATGTTATTCAGATACTTTCTGTTTCTATCCCTTAGTTTTTTCCACCTTCTTTATTTCTAGTAACACTGACACCACCATCTAGAGTTAGCAACTTTCAGAAAACAATTTGGGACAAATAGAGACTTATGGTATTAATTTATGTTACCAGAAAAATCAATGAAAATAAATCTATGCTTATATTCACCTTGGGAAACATTTAAATGACAAAGATAAAGTAAAAAATGCCATAAAACATGTAAGTAAGCAAAACAGAAATAACATAGTTACCTACAGAGGAGTAAAACTGAAGTTAATTTTTTTCCTCTGCAAATAAAAGATAGCTGTGGCAGAAAACTGAACATTTGCCATCCCCTTCTAGTTAGCACAGGCAAAGGATTATCTCTGGACGATGGACTCTGAGTATATGTCACAACTGTCACTTCTGTGTTAAAAATTTTACAAACTTCATTTCATCTCACAAAACGGGCCCACAGACCCAGCTTTCAGATATCTTTTCAGATCCTGAATGGAGACTGGAATAAACATTCTTGCTCATTGAAAAATCCCCGGATTGCCTCCCTAACGTGTGGAGTGAGAGTCATGATGATGAGAGGGTAAGACAAGAGAAACTTGGAACTACACCTTACCAAATGTTCTCATATCCCTCAGTTTCCTAAAAAATTAGATTATATGTAAAAAGAGGTTGAGAGCAGAAGTTTGAAGGTTCTTGAGGCTTAGATATAGACGTCTCACAGTATAACTTTTACTGCATTCTTTTGTTAAAGTTATACAGTCAGTCCAGATTCAGATGAAGAGTGGCAAAAAGAAATATCATAAAGGCAGGTGAGGAATGATTGCGTCCATGTCTGCAAGAAATCTACCACACCATAGGAGTCAGCAAGGATGATGAGAAGAACTTCATTTTTATCTGACACAATTAGAAGTGCATCTTCACTATTTTACTTCAAAGTTATAGCTTTTCAAATCTCTTTAATCAAGTGGCCTAATAGGTTGTTGATCATCTTTCAGAACATGGCCCACACCATTGATGATGTCATGCATATTGGACCTGTTAAGAAATAACAAGTGTACTAGATGCTTTAGTTGGACCCATATTTGCAAGAGTTTGAGAGATAACCCCTATGAAAATCCAGGGGGCTGCAGCTCAGTAAATTTTGGTAGTTCAAATGTCTCAGGCATGTTTTAATATTTTCTCCATAGTAGAAAGTAAAATGTAGTGCTTTGCATTGTCTTCCGTGATTGGATTACTATAAAGCCTGGTAGACATCTCTGGAGGCCTTTTGGGAATAACGCTCTAATCCATGTATTGCATAACCCATAATGCTGCATGCTTTGAGTGAGAGTAGAGCAAAAGAATGCTCTGCTGCAAGCTGCTATGTTAGTCATCATATTGACAGATACTCTATCAATGATAAATAACTATTTATATGGAACCTCAGGCAAGCCACAGTAATAGATGCATAGCACAAATTTTTCGAGTTTGATAGAAGTCTTTTGCTGATATTTATTTTATTTAGAAAAGCAATTCCAGACTTACTGTTGAGACCTGGTAGAGGATGAATCCTAGATTGTGGGATACAAAGGAACTATGTCACCTGAAATGTTCATCATGCATATTATCAGATTCATCCATAATATTATGCTGAATTAATCACTATGAAATAAAAATATGATCTATATTAGGCTCAAGAAGTATGGAAGGAACAAGAAAAATAAATGGACAGGTTGCTCAGACCTTCATGACACCTACTCACACTGCATTATTATAATTCCCTCTACCTAAACCTATGGCCTCATGGGAAATTACTTGAGAATAGCTGACATATAAGGGGGGAAAAGCACAACACCTCAGGCTTTGTTTATAGAGATTTCTGAAGCATAAGCTGGCACCAGCCAGTAATGATCTATTGGCATATTATACGGCTAGCTAGTGGTGGCCTACTGGTGAAGGAAAAAAAAGATAATATATTTAATTTCCCATTTTTCCTAGAAGAAAACATGGCTCAAGAATTTTACTCGCTGGCATCAGCTAATGGCCTGTTGTTCAGAAAACTGGAAATAATAGAATTGGATGATTAATAGCAAGGGGGGTGGTCTATGGAAGATGCATATAGCTGTATCTCTTGCATGAGAGAATGGGATGATATTGTGTTTGTGTGCACTTTCATAAAGATAGAGCCACTGCAGAGAAGGCTTTCAAAATTCAGATCAACTTGGTGGCCCATCTTATGGATGTTAGCTAGCCTCTTTCCTCACACATCTTAAAACTTTTATCAAGTATCTGTGGTGGCAGAAATTGAAGCTTTGTATGGATTTAATAACCTTCCACTCATCAAGACCAATATGACTATGGCCCCCACTTGCTGCTCAACTTGCCAATAGTAGAGGTGAATTCTAGGGACCCAGGACAACTCCTTTTCACAGGGAGACCAGCTGACGAGCTGACATTCTAGTAGCAGGCTCACTACATTGCCTGTCTTCCATCACAAATCGTCCTCACTGGAACAGATACTTACTCTTGGCTTAAATTTTTTCTTACTCACCATGCTACTACTACAAACAATCACAACTGAGAACTTAGAGAAAGTCTTATTTACCATGATGGCATGCCACACATTGCTTCTGACTAAGGAATAGATTTCACTATAAAAGTTATGTAGCAATGAGTTCTTTATTCCCACGATAGAATGTTCCAGTAGAAGAAGGAACTGTGGTCCTAACAAAGTAGAAGTTCAGACCACGATCTAAGTATTTGTGTCCTTTTAAGCCACAGAATCAATAGATAGAGATGGAATTTGGATGGGTGATCCCAATTACAAAGGAGACACTGGACTGCTTTTGCAAATAGAAGCTGTTGGAATTATGTCTGCAACCTAAGAATTGTATAACTCTTAGTAATTCTATTTAGATAGTAAATGTCAGAAGTAGTATAGAGCAGTCCCAATAAAGTCAGGGCCACTAAGAACTCAGACACTTCTGGAATTAAGATCTATGATTATCCCACCAGGTAAAAACACCAACCAGTTGAAGCATTGCTGAAGGCAAGTAATACAAAATGGAAGAAGAAATTTATATATATAGCTTTGGAACTAGGCACATACTCAGGAACTCTAGCAAGCTACACATATATGAATTAATGACTGTCCCCCTTCTTCTTCTACTATTACTTTGTATAAGTTGTGGTGGTGGTGCCTAACGTAATTTATAGATCATGGTTCACGAGAAACCATATCTAAAGGAGATTTGGTGATTCCTAAAAATCAACCTTCCATATGACCTCGCAATCTCCCAAAGGTAATATACCCAGAAGAATGCAAATCACTCTCTGAAAAAGATACCTGCACATGCATTTTTATTGCAACACTCTTCACAATAACAAAGACGTAGAACCAACCATGCTGCCCACTGAGAGAGGACTGGCTAAAAAAAATGTGGTATGTATACACCATGGAATATTACATAGCCATTAAAAGAACAAAATTATAAACTTCTCAGCAACTTGGATGGACTTGGAGTCTAGAATACTGAGAGATATATCAAAGAAACAGAACTGAGTGCCACATGTTCTCACTCATAAGCAGTCCTTGAACTAGTATCATAATACTTTACAAAGGGATTGGCAGTAGTGGGAAACTGCCAGGGTTGGCAGTGGAATTGGCAGTAGTGGGCAATTGCCAGGGAAGCAGGGACATACCTCATCAACAAGGGTATCTGCATAAAGAACATTTGTATATCCAACCCTGAATTGTACCCTACATCTTCAAAATAAAAAAAGTTAAAAAATAAATATCTATAACTGAATATAAAGACCAGTTATTTTAGACACTCTGAACTTGGGCTTGAGTCAATGTCTAATGGTTCTTGGTGTCTCCTATTGGGAGAATGGGGAGATTACCTATATCTGTACAGCAGATAGGTATATAATGTCAGGAGGGAGCATGTAATTGTTAAATATGAGTAGGGTGATGAGAATGGATGCTGAGTAATAAAAGGAAGTGAACACTGAAAGCCCTGGGTCTCTTAGTCCTCAGATTCATTTCTTGCCTTCTTTGTTCTGCCGTATGTTATATGGATCTAACCCTTGCCTGACCTCTTTGTTGGATAACTTCTGGTTGAGGTTTTGCCAATGACAGGCCCTAGTGGGAGATTTAAAAAAATAAGGAAGGTAGTTTCTTCTGCAGTATATTCAGCAGTGGATGCAGATCCCTTGTAACTTCATCTCTCATCTCTCTATGGACAGGCTATCATAATTGCTACTGGGTGACTTGACTAGTATCACTGCCTCCTTCTTTTGTCCTTCCAGTCTGGGACATTAGTGGCTCCTTGCTTTCTCTGACCTCTGAGTTAGCTCATTGTCTTTTACTTGGCTTCTCAGATACCTTTCACTTGTGCATCCAAGTCCCTGCATTAAATTCTTTGTGTCTTAAGACAGAGTGCTTTTTTGTGTTCTTTGGTTTGACTCTGATTGATAAACTAGCTATATACATAAAAGTCAAGTCATTATAAATTGATTTAAAAAGTGAAAATAATAAACAAAAAATTATTCTCAAAATAAAAACTGACATTATATAAAGAAAATATGAAATGACAATTACCTGGATTTAAAAAGCCAGATCAGTTTACAATGAATTAAGAGAAGATTGGTAGAAAAAAAGTTTAGGAGCACATGTAGTCACACTGGAATTCAGCACATCTGAAGGAAGAAGGTAGCATACAAATTATGCCATTTCATCGTTCGCTCTTACTTTAATTAAACTACCAGTTTAATATGATCATCCAAAGTCTTAACGGTAAAAAGGAATGAATTAAACCAACATGTGAAAGAAAAAAAAACCTCAATTTGAATAAAAAGCAAATCTATTGAAGCATACATATATATTTACAAATAAAAATAACCAGAGGAAATAATAGTGTTGTCAGACCAGGAATTTTATATCAAAGCAGTTCCTTGTTCTAAGCACTCACGATGCAAAATCATACCTAATACTTCTGCTCAGTATAATTCCTCTGCCCTCAACTCTGCCTGGTATTTCCTAGTATCCAGGCCTCTTGCTTTGCCTTTTCTGGAGAATAACCCTTTGTTCTCCAGTGGAGGTTCTGATGGAAAATTTAAAAGAGGAAGGAGGGAGAAGCCAGGGCATTAACTGGCTATGGGAGCAGTTGGTTGGCTGCAGAGAGTGAGAGAAGATTATCAAGTCTGACTGTTGTATCCTGAGCTGGGTTTTAAGCAATCCTTCATTTCTGACCTCACCTTTAGCCTCACTTTCCAAGCTTTCTCCTTCTGCCACTCCTAAGCCCTCTGGGCTTTGCAACATGAACAGTGGTGCTTTTCTGCCTCTTAGCTGCTTATTCAGGACCCAGTGTGTTCAGGGTCATTGTGTCATTGACTGGTGCCAATAGCTTTCCAGCTTTCAAATGCTCTTTCCAGTCTTCTCTCCAGATCATTTCTCCTTTGTGAGTTGCACTATTTTTCTCTTCTTTTAAAATTCTCTTCCTTCTTGTTTATCATTGTGGGGGTGATATGGGAAATGGGAAGGACAGTTAATAGTTATTCAATTGGTTATCTTTAACTAAAAGAACCCCATTTTGCTATTGAGCTGTTCTTTCTGTATACTTTTGACTTTTAAAAACTCTCCATAGATTCTGAATATTAATCTTTCATCTAGTCTGTATGAACAGCTATAATTCAGGAGCTCTATAATTAAAGAAGGAAGAAATGGATATTTGTGGACAACTAGCAGTCACTGTCAGAGTAGAGTTCACATGGTTCTCATATATTCCAGCAGATCTTTTTTTCTACACCTAGGACATACTCAACTTCTTCCCAAGAGAGACAACCCAAAGTTCCAACCACTGACTATGTCCAGATCAAAGTATTGTTCTCTGTTGTCCTGTGATTTATGAACTGATTGATGTCTTATTGCACCTTTCCCAGAAATCAGTATACAGTAATGAATTGGAACTAGTTAACTTAATTCCTACATGGAAGAGGAACAAATAGGAAGCATATAGCTAGCATCACTGAACCATACTCATAACGAGATATTGCCGCAAAGAACTTGCATTGATTCTCAGCTCAGATTGTGGAGAAAGTTGTTCCTTTTGACGCAGAGGCAGAACTCTCTAGCCCATTATTCAGTTTGGTCTCCGAATTTGCCTTCTGAGGGCAAACGTTATCTTTTGCAGCCACATCAGAAGTGATACTGGAATTTGTATGGTTTTCACCACCTGCTTCCTATCAATTTGGTTTGGTGCTAGGGGATTATTTTAGAGAGTAAAAGAGCCACATGCTTTTGAGAGTCAGGCATATATTTTTATAATATAATTGCCTTCTCCAACTCAGCAACATCCTCGTCTTTATGTTCAAAGATGCTCTTTGGAAAAAATTGTTAAAACTTCCATATTTCTTATTTTATTAAATTGCTTTTTGCCTGACCTGTTGTTTTCTTCCTTAATTTCATTTTGGCTACCTTAATGCCACTTGGAAACTTAGACTTCAGTGGTAACACAACACTGTTAAACTGGTTTTCTATGCTGGGTTGCCTCCCACTGTTGGGTAGAAAACTCTTCATTTGAGGTTCTGAAAAAAAGGCTAAGACCTTTTCTCAAACTATGTCTGCTTTTGCATAGCCAACTCTTATAATCAGCCTGACTAGGGAGGTGTTGAAAGCAGTAAGAGCGTCCAACCGGCACTTACATTCTGCTCAAATTATAGCACTGTGGGCATATAGTCCATCCTTAACACTACAGAAGATGGTAGTTTATCATATCACAATAAATATCATCAACTATCTACCATGCAATTATTTTGCCATCCCTACCTACCAACTAATAGCCTCTGTTATGCTCTTAGGTTTACATTTTGTCATCACTCCATGTACCTGTTTTATATTACTTGGGGGTAGAGACTAAGTAATAAACAAGAAAACTTGAAGTAGAGTGACTTTATACATGTGTCTTGAGGGTAGCAGAAGACAGCTGAGCTGCTTACCTTGACTACTACAACTTTGAGTTCAAAGTTTTTATCTTCTCTAGTCAGTAGAGTAACAAAACATGGAAAAGTTTAACCTGAATTTAGTACATATCACTTCTGTTTTTAATCCATTGTTTAGAACAAGTTATATTATTTCATTGAGTTGCAGTGAAGGTTTTGGAAATGTACTGTCCAGTTAGATATCCATCTACCAAAGAGCTTTTAAAAATGTATGATTAAAGAAGGGAAGTAAGAATATTTGTGACAATTAAACAGCTTCTGTCAAATGGAGGCATAGTCATTAGCTTATTACCACTGACTATTCTCTTTCCTTCTCACTCATTTCCCTCTTGGGGAGTAATTTCAAAAACTGGTAATTTAGAGATAAAGAGCTAGACATGCACAATTCTGCTCTTTTTCCTTTTTATTATTTTTCTTTCTATGGAAATTGTGTGTGGTCAGTTGCTCATAAGTATAAGATGAGCTTAGGGGTAAAGAACTTGCCTTTGAAGGGTAAGCCTGCAGTGTCTAATGACACTGGTGTGAGTGTCCAGTATTGACTACTGACTATTGTATAGCCTAAGTGTTCACATTAAAAAAGTCCCTCTCTCCATTATCAGTTTTGATAATTTAGTCTTTATTTGTGTTATTCTTTTTTTATTTCTTAATTTATAGAAACATAGATGGAGAGAAGAAGTTCTATTTATTAGTCAATCTTAATCCTTAATAGCTGGTTCACACACTTAAATAATAATTATTATCTTAGTAAATTATATTTATCTTTCAATATATCATAGTTCTTATTTTTGCATACTACTTTTCCTTGAATTCTATTTTGTTTTGTGGTAATAAGTGCCACTTTTGGTTTCTTTATCTTAGCATTTTCATTTTTATCCATTAACTTAAAAATGTTCTTTGTCACATTGTTTTAAGCAAATCTTTTATAAATTATATACAAATGAATTTATCCCTATCATCATCAACTAAATTACCCCCAAACTCAAAAACACATGGACACTAAAGAGCACAGTGCAGAACAACTCTTGCATCAACAAGAAATCAAAACAGAAATTAAAAGATTCCTGGAAACAAATGAAAATGAAGAAACTTCCTACCAAAACCTCTGGGATGCTATGAAAACAGTACTAAAAGGGAAATATATATCTCTATGAACAAACATCAAAAAAAAAAAAAGAAGAAAGAAAGAAAGAGAACAAGTTGACAGCCTAACAAATCACTTAAGGGAGTTGGAAAGGCAAGACCACCAAAATCCTACTTTCAGCAGAAGAATTCATATCACCAAAGTAAAAGCTCAAATACGGGACACAGAAGACAAAAATACCAGAAACAAATCAACAAAACAAAAAGCTGGTTCTTTGAAAGGATAAACATTATTGACAGACCCCTAGCCAGAATGATCTAGAAAAAGAGAGAAAAAAACAAAATAAACACAATCGGAAATTCAAAAGATCAAGTCAAAACTGCCCCCTGAATAAATACAAAAGATTATTAGAGATTACTATGCACACCTGTATGGAAACAAACTCAAAAACCTAAATGAAATGGAGGACTTTCTAACATCACACAATCTCCCAAGGTTGAAACAAGAAGAAATTGAGATCCTAAATAGACCAATAACAACCCAGGAAAATGATGGTGTCATAAAAAACTACCTACAAAAAAAAAAAAAAAAAAGCACGGGACCAGGTGGATTTCCAGCAGAATTCTACAAAACATACAAGGAGGAGCTGAAATCAATTCTACTGAAAGTATTCCAGGGCAGTCAAGAAAGACAGAACACTCCCCAAATCATTTTATGAAGGCAGCATCATACTGATACCCCAGTGGGTAAAAATCCAACAAAGAAAGAGAACTACAGGCTAATATCCTGATGATCCTAGATGTAAACATTTTCAACAAGATTCTAGCAAATCGGATCCAACAACACATCTCAAAAAATCACCCACCATGACCAAGTAGATTTCATCTCCAGGATGCAGGAGTGGTTTAACATTCATAAGACCATAAATGTAATTAAATACATCAACAGATGTAAAAGCAAGAACCACAAGATTATATCATTAGATATAGAAAACACTTTCTTTTTTTTTTTGAGTTGGAATCTCACTCTCAGCCTTCCAAGCAGCTTTCAATAGCATCCCTTCTTCATAAAAACCATTGAACACCTAGGCATAGAGGGAATATATGTCAAAATAGTAAGATCCATCTATGATAAACCCACAGTCAACATATTGCTAAATAGACAGAAATTGGAAGCATTTCCTCTTAAAACTGGGCCAAGACAAGGTTGCCCATGTTCAACCCTCCTGTTCAACATGGTGTTGGAAGTCCTAGCTAGAGCAATCAGACAAGAGAAGGAAATCAAGGATATTCAAATAGGAAAAGAAGTCAGGTTATCCCTTTTTGCTGACAATATGATCCTATACCTTGAAAATCCAAGAGAATCTGTCAAAGACCTCCTTGCACTGATAAAGTCTCAGGGTACAAGATAAACATGCAAAAGACAGTCACATTCTTATATACCAACAACAAACAGGCAGAGAACCAAAACAAACAAGCAAGCAAGCAAACAAACAAACAAACAAACAAAAAAATCACACAGTCCCATTCACAGCTGCCACAAAAAAAGACGAAATACCTTGGTATGTTTCTAACCAGAGAAGTGAAAGACCTTTACAAGGAGAACTACAAAACACCGCTCAAAGAAATCCAAGAAGATGCAAACAAATGGAAAAATATTCTATGCTTATGGATAGGAAGAATCAGCATTGTTAAGTTGTTCATCCTACCAAAGGCGATCTATAGATTCAATGCTATACCCATTAAATTACCAGCATAATTTTTCTCAGACCTGGAAACAACAATACAGAAAGTCATATAGAAACATAAATGACCACGAATAGCCAAAATAATCCTTAGCAAAAGAAACAAAGTGGGCAGTATCACACTTCCAGACTTTAAACTGTATTACAAGACTGCCATACAGCCTGGTATTGGTACAAGAACAGGCATATAGATCAATGGAACAGGACTGAAATTCTGGAAGCAAAATCTCAATTTCTTAACCAATTCATCTTTGACAAAGCTTTCACCAACAACCACTGGGGAAAGAAGAAACTATTTAATATATGGTGCTGGGAAAACTGGTTGGCTGTGTGCAGAAGAATGAAATAGGAGCCCTACCTATTCCATACACAAAAATCAACTCCAAATGGATCAAAGACCCACATGTAAAATCTCAAACTTTAAGAATCTTAGAAAATGCAGGAGACATCTTTATGGAAATCAGAATAGGCAACCAATTCCTGATCAAAACCCCAAAAGCCCATGCCATAAGAGATAAGATAGACAAGTGGGACCTCATGAAACTGAAAAACTTCTTCAAAGCAAAAGAAACCATCACAAGAGTGGGGAGACAGCCCACAGAAATATTTTCCAACTGTATATCTGACAAAGGCCTAACATCTAGGATCTACAAGAAACTCAAACATGCTGAAAGGAAAAAAAAAGCAACTCCATTAAAAAGCGGTCAAAAAATATGAATAGACACTTCTCAAAAGAAGATACATGGCAGCCAGCAGACACATGAAAAAATGCTCAGCCTCATTAATCATCAGAAAAATGCAAATCAAAACCACATTGAGATACTACCTAACCCCAGTAAGAATGGTCATCTTTAATAAATCCCAAAACAACAGATGTTGATGAGAATGCAGAGAAAAGGGAATGCTTTTCCACTGCCTGTGGGAATGCAAATTAGTTCGACCTCTATGGAAAACAGTGTGACAATTACTAAAAGAACTAGAAATTGACCTTTCATACAACTCAGCAATCTCCCTTCTGAGAATATACCTGGAGGAACTTAAATCACTCTACAAAATAGATACCTGCACACACATGTTTATTGCAGCACTACTTATAATTGCAAAAACATGGGACCAACCGTGCTGCCCATTGAAACTGGATTGGATTAAAAAATGTGCATATACACGGTGGAATATTATGCAGCCATAAAGAACAAAGTTATGGACTTCACTCCAACTTGGATAGATTTAGAGTCAATAATACTCAGTGATTTATCACAGAAACAAAGAACTGAGTACCACATAAGTACTTTGAACATTTACCATAATGCTGTAAGAAAGGAATTGTAGTAGCAGGAAACTGCTGGTGGGGGGGGGGGTCGGGGAGAGGGGGTCAACATTAATAAGGGTAAACTGATATCAAACCAGGCAAAGTAGGGACTATAGAGAAGCCTAAAGTTTACCTGCGTGATGATCACTTGTATTCTAATTCTAAATGGTACCCAATATCTTTAAATTAAATAAAAAATAAACTAGAAAAAACAATGTATCTCAATCTGCATGAGTTCACTGACTTACTTAAAATTATTGATGCCACATTTTAATGTTTATTTTTACCTTATTTAAAAAATTCTACTCTCTATTTTTTTGTTGGGTTGATAAACTTTATTTTATATTAAATTTTCTTTTATTATAAGGATGTGGGGCACAAGTGAGGATTAACTACATAAGTAGGTTGCATGCCAGTGAAATTTGGGTTTCTAATTGGCCCTCATTTCCCCTGGTATAACACCAGGTACTCCTTGTGTTGTTGTATGCCCCCCACCCTCCTTCCTTCATCCTTCTTCTAGCAGTGCCCAGCAACTGCTGATCCTTTCTTTGTGCTAATGTGATAAGTGTTCAGGGTCCCTTTATGAGTGAAACATGCTGTATTCCATTCTTTGTTTCTGTGATAGATCACTTAGTGATAGTCTCCAACTCCATCCAATTTGTTGCAAGAACCATGGTTTTTTTGGTTGCATAATACTCCAAGTGTATATGTCACACATTTTCTTTATGCGGTCCACTTTTGATGGGCAGTAAGGCTGGTTCCATGAGCAGCAATGTGTGTGTGCAGGTGTCTATTCAGTAGAATGATTATGTTCTCCAGGTATATTCCCAGAAGAGGGATGGATGGTCAATTTTTAGTTCTTTTAGGAATTGCCACACTGCTTTACACAGAGATTGAACTAGTCTGTGCTCCCACCAACAGAGTAGAAGCATTCCCTTTTCACTGCACCTGTGCCAGCATCTGTTGATTTTTGACCTATTAATGATAGCCATTTTTACGAGTGTTAGGTGACATCTCATTGAAGCTTTAATTTACATTTCTCTAATGATTAGTGAGGCTGAGCATTTTTCATGTATCTGTTGGCTGCTTGTATGTCTCCTTTTGGGAAATGTCTGTTCATGTCCTTTGCCCAATTTTAAATGGGGTGGTTTGATTTTTCCTTCTACTTCATTTGAGCTCCTTGTAGATTCTTGTTGTTAGGCCTCTGCAAGATGAACAATTTGCAAATTTTCCCCCCATTCTTGTCTCTTTACTCTTCTGATGGTTTCTTTTGCTGTGCAAAAGCTTTTCAGTTTAATGAGGTCCCACTTGTCAGTTTTTATGGCATTTGCTTTTTGGGACTTGGTAAAGAATTTCTTGCCTACACCAATGTGCATAAAGAGGTTTTTCTTCTAGGACTCTTATAGTTTGAGGTTTTGCAATTAGTTCTTTGATCTATTTTGAGTTAATTTTTGTATATGGTGATAGGTAGGGGGTCCAGTTTCATTCATCTGCAGGTGGTCAGTCAGTTTCCCCAGCACTATTTGCTAAATATGGTTTCCTTTTTCCAGAGATTATTGTTGGTGTCTTTGTCTAAGATGGGTTGGTTGAGAGACCATGTTTTTGCTTCTGCAATCTTGGTTCTGTTCCATTTGTCTGTGTACCTAATCTTGTACCAATACCAGGCTGTTTTAGTTACTGTAGCCTTGTAATCAAGTTTAAAGTCTGGAAGTGTGATACTTCCTGTTTTGGTCCTTTTGCTGAGGATTGTTTTGACTATTTGTACTCTTTTTTGTTTCAATATGATTTTCAGCATTGTAATTTCCAGGTCTGAGAAAAATGATATTAGCAATTTGATGGGTATACAGTTGAATCTATAGATTGCCTTGGGTAGTATGGACATCTTGACAATATTGATTCTTCTAATCCATAAGCAAGGAATGTTTTTCCATTTCTGTGTGTCATCCTTGATTTCTTTGAGCAGTGTTTTGTAGTTCTCATTGTAAAAGTCTTTTGTTTCTCTAGTTAGGTGAATGTCAAGGTATTTTTGTGTGTGTGGCTATTGTAAATGGAATTGTGCTTTTTATTTGGTTCTCTTCCTACTAGTTGTTGGTATATAAAAATGTAACTTTTGTTTTGTACATTGATTTTATACCTCAAAACATTATTAAAGTAATTTATTAGTGTGAGGAGGCTTTTGGTGGACTCTCTTGAATTTTTAAATTATAACATCATATTGTCCACAAAGAGGAATAGCTTATGTTTCTCTTTTCCTATTTGGATACGCTGGTTTCCTTCTGTTGCCTGATTGCTCTTGCTAGGACTTCCAGAACTCTGTAGAACAGGAGGGGCAAGAGTAGACATCCTTGTTTAGTTCTCATTCTTAGGGGGAATGTTTCAAATTTCTGGTCATTTAGCACAATGTGCTGTGGGTTTATCATAGATGGCACTTACTGTTTTGAGGAATGTTCATTTTATACCTATGTGCTCAAGGGTTCTTTTCAAGAAGGGATGCTGAATTTTGTCAAATGTTTTTTCTAAATCTAATGGTATTTTCATGTGGTTCTTGGTTTTATATCTGTTAATGTATTGAATTATGTTTGCAGTCTTGTGAATATTGAACCAGTCTTGCATCCCAGGAATGAAGACAACTTGGTCATTGTGAATGATCCTTGAGACGTGTTGTTGGATCTGATTTGCTAGAATCTTGTTGAGAAGATTTGTGTCTATGTTTATCAAAGAGATTGGCCTGTAATTCTCTTTCCTTGATGGGCCTTTGCCAGGTTTAGGTAGTAATATGATAACAGCATCATAAAATGGTTTGGGCATAATTGCTTCATTCTTGATTGTTTGGAATACTTTAAGTAAGACTGGTATCAGCTCCTCCTTTATGTCTTGTAGAATTCACCTGGGAAGCTTTTGGTCTGGGACATTTTTGGTGGGGAGATTCTTTTTTTTTTTTTTTTTTTTTGAGTTGGAGTCGCACTCTGTCGCCCAGACCGGAGTGCAGTGGCCACTCCCGGCCACCGCAGCCTCGACCTGCTGGGCTCCGGCGATCCTTCTACCTCAGCCTTCCGAGTAGCCGGAATTACAGGCATGCGCTACCACATCCGGCTGATTTTTTGATTTACTGTAGAGATGAGGTCTCGCTGCCCAGGTGGGTCTCGAACCCGTGGGCTCAGTCAATCCACTCACCTCAGCCTCCCAAAGGCACGGGATTACAGGCTGAGCCACCGAGCCTGGCTGAGATTCTTTTTTTTTAATCAATATTTTAAATTATGATATTGTGGGGTACAGTTAAGGGTTAGGTATACAAATATGCTTCATACAGGCACCCTTGTTGATAAGAGGTGTCTCCCCATCCCCAGACAGATATTTACTACCATTAATCCCATCTCCCTTCTGGCTAGAGCAATCAGAGAAGAGAAGGCAATCAGGGGTATTCAAATAGGAAAAGAGGAAGTCAAGCTATCTCTCTTTGCAGATGACATGATCGTGTACCTTGAGAACCCAAGAGAATCTGTCAAAAACCTCCTTACATTGATAAAGGACTTTGGCAAAGTCTCAGGATACAAAATAAATGTGCAAAAGACAATCACATTTCTTTACACCAATAATAAACAAACAGAAACCCAAATAAAAAGCACAATTTCATTCACAATAGCCACAAAATGAATGAAATACCTTGGCATCATCCTAACCAGAAACGTGAAAGACCTTTACAATGAAAACTACAAAACACTGCTCAAAGAAATCAAAGTTGACACAAACAAGTGAAAAAATATCCTATGCTCATGGATTGGAAGAATCAACATTGTGAAGATGTCCATCTTACCTAAGGCAATCTATAGATTTAATGCAATGCCCATCAAATTACCAGCAACATTCTTCTCAGACCTAGGAAAAACAACACAGGAATTCATATGGAAACACAAACGACCAAGAGTAGCCAGATCAATCCTCAGCAAAAAACAACAACAACAAAGCAGGTGGGGAGATTCTTATTACTCAGTTGGTTTCCTGGATTTTTATTGGTCTGTTTGGTTTCAATTTTTTTGTTTCAACCTTGAGAGGTTAAGTGATGTCAGATACTCCTCCATTTCCTTTAGGTTTTTTAGTTTATTTGTATACAGGTGTTCATAGTAATCTCTGATAATCTTCTGAATTCTTCACAGTTAGTTGTGACTTCACCTTTTGCATTTCTAATTGTGTTTATTTGGACTTTATCTCTCTTTTTAAAAAGTCAATCTTATTTGTCATTTCAAGGAACCAGCTTTTGTTTTGCTGATCCTTTCTATGATGTTTTTGTCTTCTATATCCTGAAATTGTGATTTTTATCTTGGTGATCTGGAATCTTCTGCTGAAGTTAGGATTTTGCCTTTCCATCTCCCTTCAGTGGGACATTAAGCTGCTTAGTTGTGATCTTTCTGTTTTCCTGATTTGTGTATGTAGTGCTATAAATTTTCCTCTAATACTGATTTAATGGCACCCCAGAGATTATAGTAATAATCCCAGAGATTTGTCTTCCTTTATTTTCAGAAATCTTGTTGTTTCTGTCTTGATTTCTGTGTTGAACCAGAAATTGTTCAGTAGCATGTTAATAAGTGTCCATGTTTTTGTGTGCTTTGGGAGGATCTTGTTAGTGGCAACATTAATTTTTATTCCCTTGTGATCTGAGAAGATACAAGGTATTATTTAGATATTTTGAATTTGTTCATGCTTGATTTATGTCTGAGATTGTGATCCATCTTGGAGTATGTCCCATGTGCTTATGAGTAGAATGTATACTCTGTAGCCATTGGGGGAAATGTTCTGTATGTTGAGTTGAAGTTCTGGATCACCTTGTTGTTTTTTTGCCTCAATGATCCACTTAAAGCTGTTAGTGGGGTATTTGGGCCTCCAACTATAATTTTGTGAGAGTCAATGTCCTCTTTTAGTTTACTTGGTAGTTTTAAAAAATAAAACCTGGTGATCCTGTTTTGGGTACATATATGTTTAGGATGGATATTTCTTGCTGGTGGATTGAGCCTTTTATCATTATGTAATGTTCTTCAGTGTCCTTTTTAACTTTTGATGGTTTGAAGACTGTTTTGTCTGATATCAGAATAGCTACTGTTCTTCTGTTTTCCAAAAAGATCTACTTCCAGCCACCAACTGTGATCCTGTGGGTGTCCTTTGAAGTGAGATGAGTTTCCTGGAGGCAGAAGATTATTTGATCATGCTTTTTAAATCCAGTTTGTCACTCTATGACTCTTCAGTGGTACATTTAGTCCATTCTTGTTCAGGTTGATTACTAAAATGTGAGAGTTTATCCCTGTCATAGGACTCTTAGGGAATTGCTTTGTTTCCTTTTAAAATTTGTGTTTATATGTGTGTGTTTTCATTTTCATGTGTGTTCTGTATGCTCTGTGAACTTTGTGTTTGCCTTTAATTTTGTGATGGCCATGACCATTCTTTTTTTTCCCTCTGTGTTAAAGACCTTTTTAGGCATCTTCTGAAGTGCTGGTCTGGAGGCAGCATATACTCTTAGGGATTGGATGTCTATGAAGGATTTTAATTCTCCATCACTGAAGAGGGTTAGCTTGGCAGGGTAGGAAATTCTTGTGGAATTGCTTATCTTTAAGAACATTAAAAATTGAACTCTAGTTCATTCTGATTTGTCATGTTGTTGCAGATAAGTCTGGAGTGATTCTGGATAGTCTTCCCTGGTAGGTAGTCTGATCTTTCTCACTGCCTTTAGGATTTTTCTTTCATGCTTATTTTGTGGGGGCAGATTATTGTGTGTCTAGGGGATGGTCTTCTCATGTGATACCTAGTAGGTGTTCTTTGAATCTCTTGTTCTCTTGTGCTTAAGTAGCCACATCTCTAGTAGATGAAGAAAGTTTTCTTGAATGACCTCATAGAATGCTTGTTCCATGGTGTTCTCCATTTCCCTTTCTGCTTCATGGATACAAATCAGACATTGCTTTGGCTTCTTGACATAGTGCCACATCTCTTGTAGGCTTTGCTCCTTCTTTCTGAGTTTTTTCCCCTATGCCTTTGACAGGTTGGGTTAATTCCATATTTTGGTCTTCAGGTTTTGAGATTCTTTCCTCTGTTTGGTTGGTTCTGATTCTTATGCTTGATACTTTGTTATTGATTTCAAGGATGGATTTCTTTATTTTCATTATTTCAGGAAAAAAGCCTTTTAAAAAAAATTTACCAACTCTACTTTTACCTCTTGTACCATTTTATTAATCTTTGCTTCATGTTTCTTTTTGTTCCTGTTCATTTTTGCCATCCAATCTCTGATTTCTGTGGCTGTCATCTGTGGCAGTTTATTCTGGGGGATTTTCATTGTTTGTACTCTGATGGCTGTTTTTTCTGGCATTATCTCTTTACAACTCTGAGGGTTGCTGTGTTTTTCTGTTGATTTTTCCTCATTTGTGACAGGCCTCTTTTTTTCTCTATAACTCCTTCACTCAGTGAGAGAGTGAGATGCATTCACTTCTGATCCTTGCTCTACTCTGTGGCAGGTTTTAATTACTGCTGGTATTCTCTTCTGCTGTTAAACTAGTCAGACCAATTTTCAGTCACTGCTGTGTGTTGCCAATTACTTGTGCCCAGTTGCATGGGGCTGAACTGACTCAGAATGTCTTAGAATCACTAAGGGGGGAATTCAGTTCCTGTATTAACCTGGTATATGGCAGGGGATAGGGCAACCAGATTCTCATGCTTGCTGTTGCTTTCTGATCTCTGTGTTCAAAGAGACCTTTGCTTGGTACAGGGTGTCTCCAGCTATTGGTGACTGGATCTCTGCTCTCTGCTTTGCTCAGCAAGAGCGGCACCAGTCTGTTTATTCATTGGCTGCTGGTGGTGAGCATGCCAGTCAGATTCCCTCTGCAAGCAGGTTTTTCCTGCCTGGGAGCTAACTGCCATGGCAGTGGCCAGTGCTTGGTTTTTGTTCCCTGTTTCACTTGGGCTCCAGTTGCCTACCACTGTGCCCTGAACAGAACTCCTCAAACTCCTCCCACATTGGACTGACAGCTTGCACACAGCTGGAAGGAGATGAACCAACTCAAAACATCTGAGAATCACTCACCCCTCTCCTTTACTGGACAGAGTTTCCATTCCTGTCTGAGCCTGGAAGAGGATGGAAAATGGGGATCTGGGATCCTGCATCTGCCATTGCTTTCCTGTCTCTGCACTCTCAAAGAGGTCTTCACTGTGTGCAAGTGTTTTGCCTATTCAAAGGTACTCAGAGCATTTCCCTCTATTGGTGGATGATACCCTACTCTCTGTCTTGCTAGCTGAGAGAGACACTGGTCTGCTGCTCCATGATAGTCATCTTGCCTCTCTCCGTTTCTATAAACTTTTAAAAATTTCTCATGCCAAGGTTTTATAATTTTTAAATTTTATTTATATTCTAATGATTATCCTAAAGAATTTAAACATTTTGTAGAAAAATGCACAAATCATATTTTACTACTCAATACATTTTTTGCAAAGTGAATTTTTACTTGCAGCTGTGTAACTAGCATAGAATATTATCCCCAGAAGATCTTTTCATTTTTCATTACAATGACTATTCATCACTCACCCTCAGACCCCAAGAATGTAATGATTATCGTAACAGTTCCATGCTTTTTTCTGACTTGATAACTCAGTTCTTTTTATTGCATATTGTCTGACTTTTTTTATTGTAAGCTTTTTTTATGTTTGTCATGAAGATATATTTAAATTTGATTGCAGTTTTAATTAGCATTTGCTTAATTAAAAATATGATTTCAAGTCTGTTTCATGTGTTCATTGACTGTGGAACTTTATCTATGAAATACTCATTTATATCATTTGCCCATTTTTGTATCAGATTGTTTGCCATTTGCCCACTAATTCATTGATTTTTTTCATATCTTTTAGATGCCAATCTTTTGCCAGTTATATGTATCAGACATTATTGTCTTCCAGTTTGTTGTCTTTTTAGTCTATTTATGCTGTCTTCATTGAACAAAAATCTTTACTTTAATGTAGTTGGATTTATCAATCTTTCCCTATATGACTTGCTGTTCTGGAGTCTTCCTTAAAAAAAAGTATTTTGCATTTTGAACTTATACTGATTATTGCCTATACTTTCTTCTAAATATTGTGGATTCTAAAATTTGAATTAAGCTGAAGAAGTCTAGGAATTTCAGATTTCCTAGGATAATACTTCACATTGGAAACACCTGACACCCTCTCCAAAAATCCACATGCAGCAAAAGGAGAGCAAATAAAAAGTATTAAAACTTACTTCTGAAGAGTAACTAGGAGCTGGAGAAGGCTATACATTCAAATTTTCATGTAATTAGAAAAAAAAAACATGGAGATGGAGTTGTTGCCAGAGCCCCTAGTGGTGTAGTAACATTAGTATAGATGTTTACCTTCAGAAAGAAAATTCCCTCTAAGGGAATTTCTGAGAGCAGATGTGAGATGGGCCTTCCAGAGGATTCAAAATATGGGGAGGGGATAAGTGAGACAGGCTTTAAAGTGCAAGAGACTAGAGTTGACAGTTTTAAGAAGACATTAGCTTCTGAGGTACAGAAAAGGAGGGAATGTGGAAATTGCAGGTGTTCTTTGAATGCAGTAACAAGGAGTAGAGAACTGGTGAAAGTTTGGCCACAAAATTGTTTGGTATAATAAAGCAACTTCCCTTTATTGCATGCAGCAACAGAAGATGGAACCCTTGAGCTGAAAAATCAGAAAAGTCACCCAATCACGTCCTGTACCCCACTCCATGGACCCCCCCATTTCTAATTAAAATACTAGAAATACCTAACATCTTTAAAAATTAGAAAAAAAAACCCAAGAACTAACATACAAATTCCACACAGAGATATTATAAGTACATAGATAACACCATCAAATTTGGGATCAAATTTTGACATCATTTTTGTGGAATTAAACAAACTATATTTAAATCATAGCAGAAAGTAAGTAAGAAAAAAAAGTTTATGAGTTTTTTTTTAATGCTCATAAGTAGGATGCCAATAAATATTGCAAAAGAAAAATGGAACTAAGAAAATTGTATAATGGTTAGTATAGTTGTAAAATTAACTTTTCATCATACGTTCTTCGTGGAATATATTCTAAGACTAAAAAATTCTGTAGGTGTTTTAAATTTTTAAGAATAGTTTTGTTAGTAGTGGTATTGCTAGAAGTGATTTTTTAAAATAATAGTAGTACTGTTTTTTAAAAATGTATTTTGTAAGATAAGACAAGAAAGTAGTTATATTAATTAATATCCCACAAATACATAAAATATATAAAATGAATTAATAAAATGAAGTAGTTAAATTTGAATTGGAGATATCAACATGCATTCATAATTTGCAATACATAGATTACCTAGCTCTTTACACTGAAAAGTTCCAGATAAATGACACCTCAATAGCTTTCAGCACTGCAAGAACTCAGATTTTGGTCTTTAGGTAGCATTCTTAAATAAAAGAATGTAGAACTTTTTGAAAATTGACTGATTTGAAGTTTAAGTCAGGCAATATAGGCAGGGCATCATTTTGTGTCACAAAGCAAAAAAGCTTTCCAAGACCAATTAGTTCCCATCAAAAGGAGGCAGGAGGAGACTTAAAGGGGCTCTATTAGAGTATCAAAAGAATATATTAAAAAATAATAGAGTCACACATTGCTTACTGACAGGAATACATTCTGAGAAATGTATCAGTCTATTTTATTATAGTGCAAGCATCTTTGAGTGTACTTACACATATCCATCATAGATGGTATGTCTACTACACACTGATGCTATGTGGTATAGTCCATTGCTCCCAGGCTACAAACCTGTACTATATGTTACTGTAGCAAATATTATTATAATACAATAGTAAGTATTTATGTATATAAACATAGAAAAGGTACAATGAAAATATAATATAAAATGTTAACAAATGGTATATCTGTATAATGTACTTATCCAAAATTGTGCTTGCTGGACTGGAAGTTGCTTTGGGTGGGTCAATAAGTGAGTGGTGAGTGCACATGAAGACCTAGAATATTAATATATACTACTGTTGACTTTATAAGTACTGTACATATAAGCCACACTAAGTTTATAAAAATTTTTCTTCAACAATAAATGGAGTTAAGCTGAATGTAACATTTTTACTATATATACTTTTAATTTTTTTTAAATTTTGATTCTTGTAATAGCATAAATTAAAAACACAAACACATTGTACAGCTGTACAACATATTTTTTCTTTCTATTTTTGCTCTATAAGTTTGTTCTATTAATTTTTTTTTACTTTTAAACTTTTGTTAAAAGATAAGACTTGAGCACATACATTAGCCTAAATCTACACAGGTTAAGGATCATCAATATCACTGTCTTCCACTTTCACATCTTGTCCCACTAGGAAGTTTTTCAGTGTAATACCATACACGGAGCAGTCATTTCCTGTAATAACACTGGTTTATTCTGGGATACCTCCTGGAGGACTACTTGAGGTTGTTTTACAGTTAATTTTTTTTAAGTAAGTAGGAGTATGCTCTAGAATGACAATAAAAGTATAGTATAGTAAATTCATAAACCAGTAACATTGCTGCATGTTATCACTGTCAAGTATTATATACTGTGTATAATTGTATGTGCTATACTTTTACATGACTGGTAATACAGTAGGTTCGTTTCTACTAGCATTACCACAAACATGTGAATAATGCCTTGCACTATGACGTTATAACAGTTATGACATCACCAGGCAATAGAATGTTTCTAGCTCCATTATAATCTTATGGGATCACCATCATATATGCTGTCTGCCATTGGTTGAAACATTGTAATGGGTGCATGACTGAATATAAAAATTTGATGGTTTATAAGGATATTCAGAAAAGAAGAAATAAAGAACAAAACAAATAAGAAAACACAAAATAACAAAATCTACTTTTTTTAGCTATTAGAGATTGCTATCATATTCATTTTTTACTAAAAAACAAATTGGTAATTAAAGGGAAATAAACATCATTTAAAAAATTTCCAATGGAAACTTTATTTGAGAGTAATCAAAGAGTGTCAGTTGATAAGAGTAAGATTTTCTATAGAGGAAAAAGTCAGCTAGTAGATGTAAAGGAAATGATAACTGTTCAAAAATCACCATTTTACAGATTCTATACTGAATTGCTTCAAGCAAGAATTATCAATGGATGCAAACAGCATTAAGTGAAACACTGACAGAGAATTGCACAATTGCATTACCAAAGTAGCTTCCCAAATATTTTATCTAGATACATGACAAAAAATCTCATAATGGAAGGAACCACCACAACATTAACTCTGTGATCAATCTTAGCATTGCTTATAGTGAAACAATCTGGCATCATGAACATCCTAATGTGATGCAAAGTGAAGTTCACAGCATCACTTATGAGATATGCTTGTAAAAATACTTAATCTGAACACTGTCAGTCTTTAAATATAATTTCCACTTACAGAAAACAAGGCAATGGAAGAAGTTAAAATGATAATGTAACAATGTAATATGTTAAACTCTGAGTCTGGGAAATACTACAGAAGTATGTGATCATCTCTTCAGTCAGATAACATAAAAACATTAAAAACAGAGATAATATATAAAAAATAGTGGAGGAATGTCTAGATAAAAGGAGATTGAAAATATATGATGACTGAATTTAGTGTGTAGTTTTCAATTTTTTATTTGAATCTTGGTTTGAACAAGCCAAATATAAATAATATTTTGAGACAACTAAGGAAAGCTTAATTTTGACTTGGAACCAGATTACATATATGAATTACTGGCAACTTGGTTAGGTACCATAAAATTAGTGTAGTTATAGGAAAGGATATCCTTCATTTTTATGAAGGCATTCTGAAGTATTTTGGGTAAAATACCATAATGTGTGTAAATTTACTTTAAAGTGCTCTATCAGAAAAACAATAAAACAAAAAACAGATGAAGCAAATATGACAAAATATTAACAGTTATTAGATGTATTTCTTGACAAAAAGACCTATTTATTTTCTGTATTTTTGCTTTAAAAATTTTCAATTTATTGATATATCAGTTATACATTTTGGGGGGTAAATGTAATATTTTGATACATACCAGGTAACTGGCATATCCATCACCTCAAACATTTATTTTTTGTATGTGTTGGGAACATTGCAATTCTCCTCTTCTATTCTAGCTATTTTTAACTATACAATAAAATATTGTTAGCTGTAGCTTCCCTGTTGTACTACTGAATACTAGAACTTCTTCTAATTGCATTTTTGTACTCATTGACTAACTAACCTTCCCTCCTTGCTTCCCTTCACTGCCTCTCATAGCCACCATTTTACTTTCTATTTCCATGAGATCCACTTTTTTTGCCTCTCACATGAGTGAGAACATGCGATATATGTTTTCCTATTCCTACCCTATTTCACTTGATATGATGACCTCCAGTTTCATCCATGTATGCAAATGATAGCATTTCATTCTTTTTTTATGAATGAACAACTTTCCATGGTGTATATGTACCGCATTTTCTTTATCCATTTATCTGCTGATGGGCACTTAGGTTGATTCCATATCTTGGCTATTGGGAATAGTGCTGCAATAAAAATGGGGATGCAGTTATTTCTTCACTATACTGATACCCTTTATTTTTGATATATACCCAGCAGCAGGATTGCTGGGTCATATGGTAGCACTATTTTTAGTTTTTAAGGAACCTCTATACTATTTTCCATAGTGACTGTACTACTTTACATTCTCAAAAAATGTGTATACGCATCTCCCTTTCTCCAAATCTTTGCCAGCATGTTATTTTTTGTCCTTTTGATAATAGCCATTCTAACAGGGGTGAGAGAATATCTTCTTGTTGCTTTGATCTAAGTTTTTGTGATGATTAGTGAGGTTTAGCATTTTCATATCCATGTTGACCGTTTGTGTGTCTTTTTTTGTGTGAAGTGTCTATTCAGGATTTTTTTCCCCATTAAAAAAAAAATACTATTTTTTTGGTCATTGAGTTTTTTGAACTTCTTTTTTTTTTTTTTTTTTTTTGAGTTGGTGTCTCACTCTGTCGCCCAGACTGGAGTGCAGTGGCCGCTCCCGGCCACCGCAACCTCGACCTGCTGGGCTCTGGCGATCCTTCCACCTCAGCCTTCCAAGTAGCCGGAATTACAGGCATGCGCTACCACGCCCGGCTGATTTTTTGATTTATTGTAGAGATGAGGTCTCACTGCCCAGGCGGGTCTTGAACCCGCGGGCTCAGGCAATCCACTCAGCTCAGCCTCCCAAAGGCGCGGGATTATAGGCTGAGCCACCGAGCCCGGCTTTGAACTTCTTATATATTCTGTTGATCAATCCCTTGTTGGATCAGCAGTTTGAAAGTATTTTCTCCCAATTTGTAGGTTGTCTCTTTACTTTGTTAATTGTTTCCTTTGCTGTGCAGAAGCTTTTTAGTCTGATATAATCCTATTTGTCTGTATTTGCTTTTATTGCCTGTGCTTTCAAGTTCTAACTTCAAAAATCTTTATTCAGATCAATGTTCTGTGCATTTCTCCAACATTTCTTCTAGTAATTTCATAGTTTCAGGTCTTACATTTAAGTCTTTAATCCACTTTGCATATGTCTTGATTTTTATATATGGTGAAAGATGGGAATCTAGTTTCATTCTTTTGCATCTGGAAATCCAGTTTTCCCAGAACCGCTTATTACAGACTATTCTTTCCCAAGTGCATGTTCTGGCATCTTTATCAAAAACTGGGTTCTCTGTTCTGTTCCATTGGTCTTTGTGTCTGTTTTTATGACAGTACTCTCTTATTTTGGTTACTATCACTTTATAGTGTAATTTGAAATCAGATAGTGATAAAATTAACTTAGTTCTTTTTGTGCAGAATTGCTTTATATATTTGGGATCTTTTGTGGAGCAGTTATTAAATTTAGATGATGGATACTGGGATGGTTAATTTTGTGTGTCAACTTGCCTGTGCCATGGTGCCCAGATGTTTGGTCAAACATTATTCCAGATGTTTCTGTAAATGTGCTTTTTTTTCTTTTTAGTAAGATTAGCATTAAATTAGTGGACTTTGAGTAAAGCAGATTATCATCCTTACTATAGATATGCCTTATCCAATAAGTTGAAGGCTTTAATTGAACAAAGACTGACCTACCCTGAGAAAGAAGGAATTCTGCCAGCAGACTTTCTTTGAACTCTAACTGCAACTCTTCCCTGAGCTTCCACACTGCAGTTTCCTTGTCAGGTTTTAGACTCACCAGGTCTCCATAATCACATGTGACAAATCTTTGAAATAAACCTCTCTTTTTGTATTACATATCCTCTTGGTTCTGTTTATCTGAAAAACCTTAATATAGGCACATAGATGATCATTGCACTACTTTTAAATTTTTATGTATGTTTGAACATTTTAATAATAAAGCATTTCAAAATATTAAAAAATATTTTTAAAAAATATTTTTATTTGGGTTTCTGTTTGTTTATTATTAGTGTAAAGAAGTGTGATTGTCTTTTGCACATTTATCTTATATCCTGAGACTTTGCCAAAGTCCTTTATCAGTGTAAGGAGGTTTTTGACAGATTCTCTTGGGTTTTCAAGGTACACAATCATGTCATCTGCACAATTCCATTCACAATAGCAACACAAAAAATGAAATACCTTGGCATCTTCCTAACCAGAAACGTGAAAGACCTTTACAATGAAAACTACAAAACACTGCTCAAAGAAATCAAAGATGACACAAACAAGTGGAAAAATATCCCATGCTCATGGATTGGAAGAATCAACATTGTGAAGATGTCCATACTACCTAAGGCAATCTATAGATTTAATGCAATACCCATCAAATTACCAGCAACATTCTTCTCAGACCTAGAAAAACAATACAGGAATTCATATGGAAACACAAATGACCAAGAATAGCCAGAAAAATCCTCAGCAAAAAAAAAAACAAAGCAGGAGGTATCACATTACTAGACTTCAAACTTTACTATAAAGCTACAATAATCAAAACAGCTTGGTATTGGTACAGGAACAGGCAGATCGACCAATGGAATAGAATTGAGAATCCAGAAGCAAAACTTCAATTTCTCAACCAACTATTCTTTGACAATGACTCCACCACCCATGACTGGGGAGAGAAGAGCCTATTCAGTAAATGGTGCTGGGAAAACTGACTGATCACATGCAGAAGACTCAAACAAGACCCCTATCTATCCCCATACACAAAAATTAACTCTAAATGGATTCAGAGACCTAAATGTAAAACCTCAAACCATAAGAACCTTAGAAAATGCAAGACATACTCTTATGGAAATTAGAACTGGCATCCAATTCCTGAACAAACCCAAAACTCACAGGCCATAAGAGAGAAGATAGACAAGGGGGACCTCATTAAACTCACAAGTTTCTGCAAAGCCAAAGAAACCATCAAGAGAGCAGGGAGACAGCCGACAGACTGAGAAAAAGTATTTGTCAACTCCAGGTCCGACAAAGGCTTAACATCTTGGATCTACAAGGAACTCAAATGTGCTGAAAAGAAAAAAACAAACAAACCCATTATAAAGTGGGCAAAAGATATGAACAGACACTTCTTAAAGGAAGACATCAAAGCAGCCAACAGACACATGAAGAAATGTTCAACCTCACTAATCATCAAGGAGATGCAAATGAAAACCACACTGAGATAACACCTAACTCCAGTCGGAATGGCAATTATCAATAACTCAAAAAATAACAGTTCCTGGAGACTGTGTGGTGAAAAGGGAACATTTCTACACTGTTGGAGGGAGTGCAAACTAATGCAACCTCTGTGGAAAACAGTGTGGTGATTCCTAAAAGCTCTAAATATTGACCTCCCATTTGACCCCACAATCCCCCTACTGGAAATATACCCTGAAGAACTCAAATCACTCTATGAAAAAGATACCTGCACACGTATGTTTATCGCAGCATTGTTCACAATAGCAAGGACCTGGAATCAACCATTCTGTCCATCAAAAGAGGACTGGATTAAAAAAAGTGGTACATATACATGATGAAATACTACACAGCCATAAAAAAGAACAAAATCATGAATTTCATAGCAACCCGCATGGAACTGAAGTCTATAATACTGAGTAACTTCTCACAGAAACAAAGATATGAGTACCACATGTTCTCACTCATATAGTGGACCTTGAACATCCATCATAATACCATAAGAAAAGGATTGACAGTGGTGGGAAACTATGGGGGGGAGGGGAAGGGAGGTGGGATTAACGGTAGTAATATCTGTATGGGGACAGGGAAACACCCCTTATCAACAAGTGTGCCTGAACAGAGCATATTTGTATACCTAACTCTTAACTGTACCTCACAATATCAAAAATAAATATATATATTTTGAGTTGGAGTCTCACTCTGTCACCCAGACTGGAGTGCAGTGGCCGCTCCCGGCCACTGCAGCCTCGACCTGCTGGGCTCCGGCGATCCTTCCGCCCCAGCCTTCCATGTAGCCAGAATTACAGGCATGCACTACCACGCCCAGCCGATTTTTTTATTTACTGTAGAGATGAGGTCTTGCTGCCCAGGCGGGTCTCAAACCCACAGGCTCAGGCAATCCACTCACCTCAGCCTCCCAAAAGTGCAGGATTACAGGCTGAGCCACCAAGCCCGGCTAAAAAAATAAATATTTTTAAGACTCAAAGATTTTAAGCATTTGATATTATTATAATAATATAATGTATTATTTTAATAGTTTACAATATATGCTTTAATAGATGTCAAAGGCATTGGATAAATCTAATAGTGATTCCTAATTATTATAATCATTAAAGTAGAAGAATATTTCTTTAACATGATAAAGACAAAATCCATAACAAATTTATTTCACTAAACAAAAATTTGAAGTTATTTCCATAATAAATAAAGGACAAGCTGGGCTCGGTGGCTCAGCCTGTAATCCCGCACCTTTGGGAGGCTGAGGTGAGTGGATTGCCTGAGCCCACAGGTTTGAGACCCACCTGGGCAATTTGGCGAGACCTCATCTCTACAATAAATCAAAAAATCAGCTGGACGTGGTAGCGCATGCTTGTAATTCAGGCTACTCGGAAGGCTGAGGCGTAAGGATCGCTGGAGGCCAGCAGGTCGAGGCTGCAGTGGCCGGGTGCGGCCACTGCACTCCTGTCCAGGCGACCGAGTGAGACTCCAACTCAAAAAATAAATAAATAAATAAAGGGCAATTGACAAATTGTAAAAAGTGCCTGGTGTCTTAATGTCAGACAATGGATAAATATTATTATGATAAACTTTTTATAAATAAAAAAGTGATATACATATGCAATGCACAGCAAAGAATAAATACTTTTAAAAAGTTAATTAATAATTTATGTTAGTCATTTATATTTTATAATGTTTTTATCAAATAATTAAAATAAACTATAAAACCTATTAACATTTGCATATGTGGGTAATCTCATTCCTGTGTATTTTCTGTGAGCATGTAAATCAACATAAACTTTTGGATGGCCATTTGACAATACATATCTATAAAAGGCTAACACTGGTTATTTCTGACTTGCGATTCTATAAATGAAGCCCAAGGAAATAGTTAATACTATGTAGAGACATCTGTGTATTGCTTTGCTTGTCGTATTATCTTTGTAAAAATATTAACTCCAATCATATGCCAACAATATAGGACTGATACAATTGTTAATATGTATATATACACAAATAGATGTGTATAATACAGTTTATATAATACATATATTTCCAATTTAGTTTATGTAGCCATAGATTAGCTTGGATATGTTTTCAAGTTTTTAACAGTGGTGGTCTTTGTGTGAGATAATTAAAAACTATGATTTTGCTTATTTGTAATGTCTACATTAAAAAAATGAATATGTACTTTTGCTTATAATGAATAGAAATATAAAATAGATAAAATACATACTACAAGAAATTATTTTTAAATTTGCAGAAAGCAGCAAGGTGTGAATTACATGTCTTAGATTTTTTGTTATTGGACACATTAGTCACAGGGCCTGCATGTCTAGCATCTTTCCATACCTTAAAGTACAGCTTACTTCCATGTTTCAGTGAAGATAAGTCTATTTTGCACACGAAAAACTGCCTATTGGACTGAAAATGTACCTGACCCAAGTGCACTCAACGTGGGTTGTGGGAATCCACATCTTGTCATGGTACAAGGGGCTTTCCCTAATGTATGTGCCAGTAATTAGACCACACCAATTATTTAGTTCTTAGAGAAACTTATATGGAACATAGTCGGTTAATGACTTTTTATTTTTATTGTAGAAGAGCAGATTATAAACCCAATAGAAAGCACAGAGGCCAAGAAATAGAAATTACATGAGAAGAAAGGAGGGAAGAACAAGGAGAAAAGAGGAGGGAAGGGGAGGGGAAAAAAGGGAAGAGAAGAGGGGAAAGGAAGAGGAAAGATTGATAGAAAGATAGAGAGAGATAAAGGTTTGACCAAAAAAAAAAAAAAAATTTCCCCGTCTGTGGACTGTCTCCCTGCTCTCTCAGTGGTTTCTCTGGCATTGCAGAAGCTTGTCAGTTTAATGAGATCCTACTTGTCTATCTTATCTCTTATGGCCTGTGCTCTTGGGGTTTTGGTCAGGAATTGGTTGCCAGTTCCAATTTCCATAAGGCTGTCTCCTGCATTTTCTAAGGTTCTTATAGTTTGAGGTTTTATGTTTAGGTCTTTGATTGATTTAGAGTTGATTTTTGTGTATGGTGATAGGTGGGGGTCTTGTTTTAATCTTCTGCATGTGGTCCTCCAGTTTTTCCAGCACCATTTACTGAATAGGTTCTCCTCTCCCCAGCAGTTGATGGTAGAGGCTTTGTCTAAGATGAATTGGTTGATAAATTTATGTTTTGCTTCTGGAATCTCTATCCTGCTCCATAAATATTTGCCAACTATATATCTGACAAAGGCCTAACATCTAGAATATACAAATAGCTCAAACATGCTGAAAAGAAAAATCAAACAGCCCCATTACAAAGTGGGCAAAAGATATGAATAGACACTTCTCAAAAGAAGACATATAAGCAGCCAACAAGTACATGAAAAAATGCTCAGACTCACTAGTCATCAAAGAAATACAAATAAAAACCACACTGAGATACCACCTAACTCCAGTCAGGATGGCCATAATCAATAACTCAAAAAACAACAGATGCTGGAGAGGATACAGCAAAAAGGGAACACTTCTACACTGTTGCTGGGAGTGTAAACTAGTATAGCCTCTGTAGAAGACAGTATAGCAATTCCTAAAAGATCTAAAAGTCGACCTCCCATATGACTCTGTAATCCCCATAGCAGGAATATACCCTGAGGAACTCAAATCACTCTATGAAAAAGATACCTGCACATGCATGTTTATTGCAGCATTATTCACAACAACAAAAAACATGAAACCAATCCTGTTGCCTATTGAAAGAAGACTGGATTTTAAAAATGTGATACATATATATGATGGAATATTCTGCAGCCAAAAAGTAGGACAAAACTGTGAACTTCACAGCAACTTGGATGGATTTAGAGTCTAAAAAACTGAGTGATCAATCACAGAAACAAAGAGCTGAGTATCACATGTTCTCACTCATAAGTGGACCTTGAAAAATTATTGTAATACTATAAGAAAAGGATTGGCAATAGTGGGAAACTGCAGGGGGGGGGGGTTGGCAGTAGTGGGAAACTGCTGGAGGAGGTGGGGACACACCTCATCAACAAGGGTACCTGCATAATGGACATTTGTATACCTAACCCTGAATTGTACCTCACATCTTTAAAATAAAAATAAAATAAAATAAAAAGAAAGAGGTTTGAACTTATTTGCAGCAATGCCTTGCCTTGACAGTTTATCAGTCCTCACTTGCATATAACTTCAAGGTGGCCTGAATAAACCTTCCATTCTTGCAGCCAAAAATTGCTGAGTAACTATTTTCAGTTTTAAGGAATAAATTGATTGATATAATCACTTTTGGATGATACAATATTTGCTTCATTCTTATTTAATCAGAAGACACTAAGAACTACTGCACTGCATAATATTAGAGGAGATTGTCTTTTAAATACTTTTGCTCTGCATTGTCTATTTTGAGAGTATGTGTGCATCTTTGTGTGTGATAATTAACTAAAGTTAGAAGGTATTTTATGTATATGCATATGTAGAGCGGTTTTAGGTCTACAGTAGAATTTGGATAAAGGTAGAGATTTCCCATACACCTCTTTCCCCCACTCGTGCACAGCCTCCTCCTCCATTATCCCTGCAGCATAGTAGTCATTTGTTAAAGTTGATAAACCCACATTGACATATCATTATCATCCAAGTTCATAGTTTACATTAGGTTTCAAACTTGATGTTGTATACGCTTTAAGGTTCAGACAAATTTATGATGATATATATCTAACATTATTGTATCACAGCCCTAAAAATCCTTTGTGCTCTTTTATTCATCCCTATCTTCTATCTAAATTCAGCAAACTACTATTTTTACTCTTACTCAAATGTTGGTCTTTCAGGAATATCATATAATTAGAATCAAGCAGTACGTAGCCTTTTGAGATTGGTTTCTCTAATTTAAGCTTTCCTCATGTCTTTTCATGGCTTGATAGTACATCTCTTTTTGGTGCTAAATAATATTCTACTTTCTAGATGCATTACAGTTTATTTATACATTCACCTACTGATAAACATTTTGTTTGCTTCCAAGTTTGGGAAATTATAAATAAATTAAACATCCTTGTGTGGGGTTTTGTGAGTAAATAAATTTTCAATTCATTAAAGTAAATATCAAAAAAATGCCATTACTGAATTATATGGTAGGAGTGTGCTTAGTTTTGAAACAAAATTGCCAAGTTGTTTTACAAAATATTTTGTTTTATTAGTTCAAAATATTTTAAAATTTTCTTGAGATTTCTGTTTTGAACTGTGTGTTGTTTAATATTTACATATTTTGAGATAATCCTTTTATCTTTCCATTATTGATTTCTGAATTATTTTCATTGTAATTTGAGAGCAGATGTTTTATAATTTCTATACTTTAAAATTTTTTAAAGTGTGTTTAATGGCTCAGAATGTGGTCTATCTTGATAAATGTTACATGTGCTATTGTTGAATAAAGTAGTTTACAGATATCAGTTGTATCCAATTGTTGGTGCTGTTGAATGATGGTGCCTCACTTATGATGACACTCTGTTTTTAGGCATATACATATTTAATATTTTTATGCTTTCTTGTATAATTGACCCCTATATTATTGTAATGCTCTTTTTGTTTTTCCTGATAAATTTCCTTGCTTTAATGTCTGCTGTCTAAAAATAACATAGCTACTCCCATTTTTAAAAATTATTGTTAGAACAGTATAACTTTTCTCCCCATTGACCTTTAATTTATATTTAAGGTAGAAAATATTTGATCGGGTCTTCATCATTCTGACAATTTGTTTTTTAATTGGTGCATTTAGACCATTGATGTACAAAATGATTATTTATGTAGTTGGGTTAATATCTATAATATTTGTTATTGTTTTCTATATCCTGTCTTTATTATTTGTCTTCCACTCTTTTTCTCCCTTTTGTGCTTTTAATTGAATATTTTATATAATTTCATTTTTTCTTAACATATCATTTATACCTTTTTAAAAACTTTTTTGATATTAATAGTTGTCCATGGGTTTGTAATATACATTTATAATATATCAAAGCCCACATTCAAATAACACTGTCTATTTCATAGGTAGTGTGAGTAACTTATAATAACAATATAATCCTAATTCCTCTATCCCATCCTTTGTATCATTGCTGTCATTCATTTTACATATATAAGCATACATAGGCACATCTGTATATATATGCATGACACATATATCTAAGCATACATAATTAAGTACATTGTTACTATTATTATTTTAATCAAAATGTTATCTCTTACATCAATTAAGAGTAACTGCATGTTCTTACTCATGTGTGGGAGCTAAAAGTTCACAAAGATGGAAATAATACACACTGGAGACACCAATAAAGGGGTAGGAGAGAGAGCAGTTAGGGTTTGGAAACTACCTACAGGGCATAATGTTCACTATCTGAGGAAGGGGCCATCTGAGACCCAATCCCCACCACTACAAAATACATCCATGTAATGGACATGCTTGTGTTCCTCCTGAATCTAAAACTTTAAAAAATTGATTCACAAGCACAAAAAAAGAGTAAGAAAAATAAATTTTTATTGTACTTTTTCCTATTTCTTCTTTGATGCTTTTCCTTTCATTATGCAGATCCTAGTTTCTAATTTATATTATTTGTTTTCCTCTAAACTTCTTTTGACTTTTTTTTTTATTTTTTGGGTAAGGCAGTTCTACTGGAACAAATTCTCTCAGTTTTGTTTGCCTGAGAAAATTTTATTTCTCCTTCATTTTTAAAGACTTATTTCACAGGATACAAAATTCTAGGTTATGGGTTTTTTTTTTCTCTCAGCACTTTAAATATTTCACTTCACTCTTTTTATTACTTGCATAATTTCTGAGAAGTCATATTTAATTCGTATCCTTGCTCTTCTATAGGCTAAGTATTTTTCCTCTGGGTTCTTTCTGAGTTTTTTTGTTTGTTTATATTTGATTTTCAATAATTTGAAAATAATATTCCTAGGTATATTGTTTTATGTTTTATTATGCTTGATGTTCTCAGAGCTTCTTAGACCTGTGGTTTGACATTAATTTGGAGAAAATTCTCAGGCATTATTGTTTCAAACATTTCTTCTGTTCCTTACTTTTTCATTCTATGACACGTTCTATACCTTTTATAGTTTCCCCAAAGTTTTTGGGTATTCTATTCTGTTTTATGTTTTCCATTATTTGTTTTGTTTACCTTTCAATTTTGGAGGTTTTGTTGATATAGCCACAATTTCTGATGTTCTTTCCTCAACCACGTCCAATCAACTGAAAAGCCCATAAAAGGTATTCTTAATTTCTGTTACAATGTTTTTGATCTCCAGCATTTATTTTTGGTCCTCTCTTAGCGCATTCATTTCTCTTACCTTGTTCATCTGTCCGCCATCCATCTTATCCTTAAAAGCAGTTAGCTTCTTAATCATATTTGTCTGAAATTTCCTGTCTGAAAATTCTATAATCCTTCCATATCTGGTTCTAATTCTTGCTCTGTCTCTTCAAATTATGCTTTTGGCCTTTTACTATGTTTAGTAATTTTTGCTTGATAGCTGAACATGATATACCAATATAAAGAACTGAAGTAAATAGCTCTTTGGCAATGTGGTGTTAAGGTGTAGGGGAATAGAAGCATTTTATAGTCTTTTGGTTAGACCTCAGTCCTTTAGTGAGCCTTTGCCCTTAGATTGTGAATATGAGTATTTTTTCTGTTTTTTTTCTCTCCCTTTAGTTAGGAAAGAATAGTTAGGCTGTGCTAATGTTGGGTATCTCCCCTTTCCCATATCAGTCAGGCACTGATAACAAAACAAAACAAACAAACAAACAAACAAAAAAGCCCCCAAACCCAAATAACCAAACAAACAAAAAAACCAGTAGGGTAGGTTCTCATAAGCAGTTTCTCCTGGAGGCAGACCTTGTTAAGAAGAGAGTGCTCTGCTGTATTTCAGAATGCTTCCTTTTCCCTCACCCTTCTTAAAGCTGGAATCAATTTTTCTCTGATATTTACCATGACAACTTGCCCCATCTCTTGAAGATAAACTCACAAAAATGTAAGGGGTGCCACAAAAGTCTGGGTCCTTATGGAGTTAAAAACTCAAGAAACTCATCAACTACATTTCAGGTTTTTCTACCCCAGTTCTGCTACCCATGAAAATTTATGCTCTGGTAAGTTGTGATTCCTGTATCTGCCTCACTGTTTCTCCAATTTTGGTGAGCAGTTTTCCCTGTGATTTCATTTTCTTATAGATATAAGAAATGTTGGGAATCCTGGTAAGATGGTGACGGCACAGGTGATACTGTGAGATTCTCTGAAAGTGAGTTCCCATAAAGACTCTTACTCTCCTTCCCCCACTCCCCCAACCACCACCAGTCACACTCATCAGAGGCCTGGAGACCCTCAGTCCCACACACAGCTGGCTCCTGTGGCCCCTCTGCCCCAGGCAGTCCCAGGCCCTGGCCGTGTGGAGCTCCCAGCTCCCTCCCTGACTGCACCATCTCACCTGACCCCAAGTCACCCTGCTGCCACCTGTGGAAGCCCTCAGATACCACCTTGTGGAGATGTGGGTTCCCTTGCTGGCTATACTGATCTGTCTGTCACCCAGCCCCTGCCAGATCCCTCCCTGGCTGGGTGCCCAGCCCAGTCTTGGGCCGTGGCAGCCCATGGAGGCCCTCCATGCCCACCCCTCAGAACTACAGGCTCCATTCCCTCCTGGGGCACCCCACTAGGCCCAAGGCCACAGCTGCCCACTTAGGTTGCCAGAGCCCATGCTTCCAGGCTTTGCACCACTGCCTGGGCTGAAGCACCTAAAGCTGTGGCTGATGCTCAACCCTCAGAATTCTGGGCCCCCGCCCTGGGTTCTGGGTCCCCACGCAACCCCATCTCAAGCCCCTGTTGCCCAGGGAGGCTCTAGGCACCTGTCCCTCAGAGATACCAGCTCCATTCCTGGCTGAAGTGCCATGCGTGGGGCCCAAAACTGTTGCCCGCCACCTGCCCTTTGGAGCTCCATTCCCCACTTTGGCTGAGGCACCCAGCCGTCTCACACTCTACTTCCCCCAACTTGCCCCTGACTACAGTGGGTCCAGAGAACCATATACCTGCTGTGACTCACACATTCAGCTCTGCCTAACCTCCAACTTGGGAGCTAAGACCCCATGGTTGTGTAAGGGAATTGTACATCTTAAGGAGGTGCTTAACAGCTACTCTCAGCTCTTGGCTCTGGCCCGGGGAATTCTGGGCTCCCTCCTCCACCCCAAACTGCTGGCAGCAGACCTAATGCAGCGCCCAACTATATCACTGATTTCCAGTGTCTGATGCCAGACACACACCACCATAGCCCATCATAGTGGATCATCCAAGGACCAGAACAAGTGGAGAGAAAGGATCAGTGAAAGAGGAGCTGCCCACCACTGCCATTTTCCAGGCAGAGATCCACATTGCCCTGCCCATCTACGAGCAGCCTCCACCTTGGTTTCTAAGGTAACCTCACCAAACAGGAGACAGAAGTCCCTCTCCTATACTTAATATACTCCTATACTTCTCCTATACTGTTTTCTTATTTTGATTTTATTGTTTTGACTGTTTGTTTTATTCATTTTTGTTTGCTTTTTGAGTTAGACTACTTGTTTGTGTTGGGGAAAAGCACATCAAAAGACATGATTTTATTGGACTGTCTTTGTGTGATTACCAGTATGCTTTAGGGAATCTTGTTTGTTTGGTTTTTACTCTTTTCTGGCCTTATGTCTCTTCATTCATTAGTCAGTATGTACGTCTGTTTTCCCTCTTACTCTTCTCTCTCTTCAACTTCCTCTTTACCCCCCAGCCCGACTTCTTCCATTATTTTCCTTTTTCTTAGCTCCTTTGGTTCCAGGGAGCAAACCTAAACCCCAATGCATGGACAGATTGTAAGGTAGAGGGAAGTGGGTACCAGTGTGCCCATACACCTGTTGGTGGATACAGGGATATACAGATAGATCTTGAATCACAGCTTCCCCCTCAATTAAATCTCAAAACTGCAAAAAGTACAGTCCCAACCCACAGTCCAGTCTCAAAAGTGAAAAAAAGCCAGAGGATGCTCATAAGGAAGAACAGGAGATTGAACAAAAAGAAATAAAAGCAACCCTACTCCCAGAAAAATAGAATAAAAGAAGGGGAGGGAAAGGGGGAGAGAAAAATCTACACAAATGAAGAAAAACCAATAGAAGAATATGGGTCTCTCACAGACCCCTGGGAGGTCAGACACTGAGAAAACAGACTTCAGAATGCAAGCAATGATGAGCCCCCAGAATGACTGGTCTCAAACTACAAACCCAAATATCAAGACACTAATGGAGAGATAGAAAAGAATTGAGGAGAGACAAGAGGAATCAAGGAAGGAGTTGCTAACTGAGATAACAGTGGTAAAGAATACTGTGAATGAAATAAATAGCAAACTGATAAGCATGGACAGCAGAATTAGCCAAGCAGAAGCAAGAATCTCAGAACTTGAGGACCAAAATATAGAACTAATCCAAACTGTCAAAAACATAGAAAAGAAGCTTAAAAAGGCAGAACAAAACCTTCACCAGATGAGTGACTATTTCAAAAGACCAAACCTAAGAGTAATTGGACTTACTGAGGCAGAAAGAGAGACAGAGACCACCCTGGAATAAACATTCCATGAGATTATTCAAGAAAACTTCCCCCATCTCATCTGTGTTGCAAAAATGCAAACACAAGAGATTCAGAGAATCCCTGCAAGACAACAAATGAGAAGACCAACTCCCAGACACATAATAATTCACCTTAACACAGTAGGTATAAAAGAAAAAATCCTAAAGGCAGCAAGAGAAAAAGGTCAGATTACCTACCATGGAAGACCAATTAGAATAGCAGCAGATTTATCTACAGAAACGCTAAAGGTTAGGAGAGCTTGGAGCCCTATCTTCAAAGTTCTAAAAGATAAACAATTTCAACCAAGAATAACCTACCCAGCCAAACTAAGCTTTATCAGTGAGGGAGAATTAAAATCTTTCCCAGATATCTAATCCCTAAGAACTTATGCTGCCATCAGACCACCTCTACAAGAAACCCTTAAGAAAGTATTAAACACAGAAGAAAAGGAAAAAAGGGACAACAACATTCTTCACAAGAGTACAAGAAAAAGATTAAGAACACACAAGAACCAACCCCAAAACCAAAAGAAAGACAACAAACAGGAACAACAACAACTATAAGAACATTACAATAAGGATCAACTATGAAATTTCAGTAATTAGCCTGAATGTGAATGGAATAAATGCACCACTGAAAAGATGTAGAATGGCAAAATGGATAAAATATTACCAGGCAACCATATATTGCCTTCAAGAGACTCATCTCACTAGAAAGGACACTCACAGACTCAAAGTAAGAGGATGGGAAAAAAAATTTCAGGCAAACAGAACACAAAAGAAAGGAGGAGTTTGATCTTAATCTCAGACAAAATACCCTTTAAGCTATCAAAAATTTTGAAAAAATACAGAAGGTCACTACGTGATAAAATGTTCAATCCATCAACAAGAAATATCTATCCTGACCATATATGCACCCAACATAGAAGCGCCAACTTTCATAAATCAGCTTCTAGATAAACTCAAAAAAGATATTGACTCTAAAACTATCAGAGCTGGGGACTTTAATACCCCACTCATAACCCTAGGCAGATCATCAGGACAAAAAGTAGCAACGAGATCTGGAACCTCAATGTGACTCTTGACCAAATGGACTTAATTGATACCTACAGAACAGTCCACATAATGACCACAGAATATACATGGTACTCATCACTGAATGAAAGATACTCTAAGATTGACCACATACTTGGCCATAAATCAAGCATAAACAAATTTCAAAAGATCGAAATTTTGCCATGCACCTTCTCGGACTGCAGAGGAATAAAAATGAACATCAACACCAACAAGGTTCCACCCAAACCCGCAAAGACATGGACACTAAATAGCATGATGCTAAACAACTCCTGGGTCAATGACGAAATCAAAATAGAGATCAAAAGATACCTGGAAACAAACGAACATGTAGAAACATCTTACCAAAATCTCTGGGATGCCATGAAAGCTGTAGTAAGAGGGGAATTCATATCTCTACCAACGCACATGAAGAAAATGGAAGGATCACAAATTAACTGCCTATCAAGTCACCTAAGGAAGCTGGAAAAGCAAGACCACCAGAACCCTAACTTCAGCAGAAAAATCCAGATACCAAAATAAAAGCCAAAACCCAGGACATAGAAGACAAAAAGATAATACAAAAAAAATCAATGAAACAAAAAGCTGGTTCTTTGAAAGGATAAACAAGATTGATGGTCCCCTAGGTAGATCAACCAAGGAAAGAAGAGAAAAAGCCCAAATAAACACAATCAAAAACACAAGAGATGAAGTCACATCTGACCCTGCAGAAATACAAAAGGTCATTAGAGACTACTATGTACACTTGTATGGAAACAAACTTGAAAACCTTAAGAAAATGGAGGACTTTCTGACATCACACAACCTGCCTAGGTTGAAACAAGAAGAAATTGAGACCCTAAATAGACTAATAACAATCAAGGAAATTGACTATGTAATAAGAATACTACCTGAAAAAAAAAAGTCCTGGACTAGATGACTTTCCAGCAGAATTCTATAAGACATTTAAGGAGGAGCCCATACCAATCCTTCTGAAAGTATTTCATGAGATTGAGAAAGATGAAACTCTCCCCAAATCATTTTATGAAGCTAGCATCACATTGATACCCAAGCCAGGTAAAAACCCAACAAAGAAAGAGAACTACAGGCCAATATCTTTGTTGAACATAGATGCTAAAATTCTCAACAAGATCATAGCAAAACAGATTCAACAACACATCTCAGAAATCATTCATTATGACCAAGTAGGCTTCATCCCTGGGATGCAAGGCTGGTTCAACATTCGTAAGACCATAAATGTAATTAAATACATCAACAGACATCAAAACAAAATCCACGTGATTATATCATTAGATGCAGAAAAACCTTTTGATAAAATCCAGCACCCCTTCTTGATAAAAACCCTTGAACATCTAGGCATACATGAAACATACCTCAAAATAGTAAAAGCCATTTACAAGAAACCCACAGCCAGCATGCTCCTAAACAGACAAAAATTGGAACCATTTCCCCTGAAAACTGGAGCAAGACAGGGATGCCCACTCTCACCCCTCCTGTTCAATATAGTATTGGAAGTCCTAACTAGAGAAATCAGAAAAGAGAAGGTGATCAAGGGTATCCAAATAGGAAAAGAGGAAATCAAGTTATCTCTCTTTGCAGACGACATGATTGTGTACCCTGAATACCCAAGAGAATCTGTCAAAAGCCTCCTTGCACTGATAAAGCACTTTGACAAAGTCTCAAGGTATAAAATAAATGTGCAAAAGACAATCACATTTCTTTACACTCATAATAAACAAACAGAAACCCAAATAAAAGGCATAATCCCATTCATAGCTGCACAAAAAAATGAAATACCTTGGCATCTTCCTAACCAGAGACGTGAAAGACCTTTACAATGAAAGCTACAAAACACTGCTCAAAGAAATCAAAGATGCCTCAAACAAGTGGAAAAATATCCCATGCTCATGGATTGGAAGAATCAACATTGTGAAGATGTCAATCTCACCTAAGGCAATCTACAGATTTAATGCAATACCCATGAAATTACCAGCAACATTCTTCTCGGATCTAGAAAAAACAATAGAGGAATTCATATGGAAACACAAACAACCAAGAATAGCCAGAACAATCCTCAGCAAAAAAAAAAAAAAAAAAAAAAAAACAGGAGGTATCACAATACCAGACTTTAAACTTTACTATAAAGCTACAATAATCAAAAAAGTTTGGTATTGGTACAAGAACAGGCATATAGATCAATGGAATAGAATTGAGATTCCGGAAGCAAAACTTCAATTTCTCAACCAACTCATCTTCAACAGAGCCTCCACCACCCACCACTGGGGAGAGAAGAACCTATTCAGTAAATGGTGCTGGGAAAACTGGCTGACCACATGTAGAAGATTTAGACAAGACCCCTATCTATCCCCATACACAAAAATTAATTCTAAATGGATCAGAGCCCTAAATGTAAAACCCCAAATGTTAAGAACTTTAGAAAATTCAGGACACACCCATATGGAAGCTGGATCTGGCATCCAATTCCTGAGCAAAACCCAAAATGCATGGGCCATAAGAGATAAGATAGACAAGTGGGACTTCATTAAACTGACAAATTTCTGCAAAGCCAAAGAAACCATCAAGAGAGCAGGGAGAGAGCCCACAGACAGAAAAAGTATTTGCCAAGTTCATGTCTGCAAAGGCCTGACATTGAGTATGTACAAGGAACACAAATATGCTGAAAAGAAAAAAACAAACAACCCCATTACAAAGTGGGCAAAAGATATGAATAGACACTTCTCAAAAGAAGACATATGAGCAGCCAACAGATACATGAAGAAATGTTCAACCTCACTAGTCATCAAGGAGACACAAATTAAAACTACACTGAGATACTACCAAACTCCAGTCAGAATGGCCATTATCAATAACAAAAAATAACAGATGCTGGAGAGGATGTGGTGAAAAGGGAACACCTCTACACTGTTGGTGGGAGTGTAAACTGGTACAGCCTCTGTGGAAATCAATGTGGTGATTCCTAAAAGTTCTAAAAATCAACCTTCCATATGACTCCGCAATCCCCCTACTGGGAATATACACTGAAGAACTCAAATCACTCTATAGAAAAGATACCTGCACATGTATGTTTATCACAGCATTGTTCACAATAGCAAGATCATGGAACCAACCATCCTGTCCATCAAGAGAGGACTGGATTTAAAAAATGTCATACATATACACAATGGAATATTATGCAACCATAAGAAAGACAAAATTATGAATTTCGCAGCAACCTGGATGGAATTAGAGTTTATTATACTATCTGTGTATCACATGGTCTCATTCATAAGTGGTCTTGAACAACTATTGTAATACTATAAGAAAAGGATTGACAATGGTGGGAAACTATGGGGGGGGCAGGGAGGGGAAGGGAGGTGGGATTAATGGTAGTCAATATTTGTCTGCAGGCAGAGGGCACACCTCATTAACAAGAATACCTGCATGACGCATATTTGTATACCTAACCCCTAACTGTACCCCACAATTTTAAAATAAAATATGTAAAAAAGAAATATTGGTGATTTTTCAGTTTGTTCAACTTTTTATTTATTAGGATGCAAGGTGACTTCCAAGTTCTGTTTATGTAGAACTGGAAACTGGAAGTCTGGAAATTATATTTCAAAGTGTAGAAAATACAGAAATTTCCTGATTCTTTTTTTATACCTCTCTACCCCACCCCCCAAAACAAGCAATGTCTAGAAGAAACTTTGAAAAAACATTGAACTTAGTATTATATTGTAGTGAAGAAGTATTAGTAGAGATATATTGCATTGTCAGAAAAATAATCTAAAACTTAGAAATAAGCAAAATAGATAGCTCTGTGCGCCCTCAGTGCAGTGCTGGGTTCGACTTTGTGTAGCCTGAGGTCTTTTACAGCTCTATAGAGCTAGAGCTAATATTAGCTTGGAGATTTTTGTCTGATAGAGATGTAAATAATTTTTTTTTCTATAAAAAAGACAATGGATATAGTTCACTACTCTGTAAGACATAAACTAATTTTGTTTCTAACCCAACTATTTTACACTAACAGTTCTACATGTTTGACTAGATTCTCAGATACTCTTTGACTGGTCATAACACTGTACTGGTTCCTTAGTTAATTAACAAGTTGAATAAAATCTTTGACTTTGTCAGTGTTATATTTGCTTGAGAATCCTGATTGTATTATTTTTGAAAAGTGAACTGAAACAATATTCTTCTCCATAAATCCTCTTTTTCATTTGGAGAAAATATTAGCCTGGTACAAGCTAACTATTCTAATTGTGGTAAGACAAATAGACAAATTTCTATATAGGAGGCATCAGAGGCTATAAAAATTACTATGCCCTATAATTCTTCCATAATTTCATGTTTACCAATTTATTTCTTACTATAACTTCTTTTATATTTAAAAAGCAATTATTTCATATAGTTTTTTTGTTTTTGTTGCATTTTATGTTATTCTTGTAGGCATTTTGCCATTGCCATTAGATTTTGTTTGGCACAGAGCAACCAGTTCTTTTTAGTTTCTTTTCACAGTGCTCTAAAAACAATGGATGGTAAATAATTGCTTACTAATATAAGCATTTAGAGAGAATACTTCCTTGACATTTACTTCCTCAACAAAGCTTTTAAAAACTTGGTTTAATCTGTAGCCCACATGTAACCTATACTTTTAGTCATTTGTAGTGTTGAGGAATTACACTGGGTTGTTCCCATTGTTGGACTCAGGTTCCCACATGATAAATGATGATGTAATAGACAAGGTCATTTTTATGCATTAATTTTTTTCTTTCTTTTTAATTAATAAATATTTATTGAGAACTCTTCTATATCATGCACTGCTATGGGAGCTGAATATGTAGATGCAGTCAGTAAATCAAATAATAAGTAGGAAATCTATTTACTGAATATAAATTTGAAACAAAAGAAATTACCTACTAAACTTCCCATTTTTATTCTAAGATTATTTTGTCCAAAAACACAGATTAAGAATATGAAATAAAAACTTTGAAGTCTTTTCTTGAAAAACAAATTCTTTCTAATTATTCTATTTCATAGAAGTTGATGCTAGTTCATACCTTATCATTTCCCATCTCCACTCTGACTTAACAATAAATTTCACAATGCCTCATTTAAGCCAAATCTCCTTGATTAATTTGCAGTCACCATTTCTCAAAGGACTTGCTTCTAGCAATATCAATTTTTGCTATTTCTAAATAAAATCAGCCCCCAAAAAGCAATTTATGTGAACTTTTAAAAAAAGCAAGAAGATTTCCACTTTTTAGTCAACTGTGTAAGAAACCTGGAAGTCTTCACTCTGTTCTTACAACAGTTAAAAGTTGAGTTAACTGAAAAGGTAAAGGAGGTTACATGGTATGCCTCACATTGGAGAGACACAAAGGAAGATACAGAGAATCAAAACTTACCTGAACAGAAATCCCTAAGCAGAAACATTTACCAGAATTACCTTACAATAAGACTTAAACTTATGGGCAAGCTTGAAACATAAAAATCCCAGGGTGACCCAGTCATGAGGATGATTCCCGATACTTTATACTTCTGTGAGTTTTGCTCAAGCGATCTACTAAGTCTTCATAGTGAATACAAGAGAAAAAAATGCCCTCCTTCCAGTAGATGGAGATGAAAAGAGCTATTTTGAAATATGTCAGAGCATTCCATTTCATTTTTAAGAGACAGGATCTTGCTCTGCCATCTTCACTGGAGTGCATTGGAAAGAGGAACTTCTGAACTCAAGTGATCCTTCCACATCAACCTCTTGAGTATCTGGCACTACAGGCATGCACCACCATGCCTGGCTATTTTTTTTTTATTTAAAAAATTTTTTTAGAGTTAGGGTCTCACTATGTTGCCCAGGCTGGTTTTGAACTTCTGAGATTAAGCAATCTACCTGCCTCAGACTCCCAAAGAACTGAATTACAGATGTGAGTCATCATTCTTGGCCTCCATTCTTAACAAAGCTTGCCCTCATGAGAAACTATTATGCCAGAGACTAACCTGCTGAGGTGATATGAGAACCTAATTTACTGGAGGAAGGGAAATACTCCCCTCCAGTTCCCTCTAGCCTTTCAAGCAGCAGAAGGGAAATACATACATCCAGTCCCTGTCGATATCTTGTCTCATCTGAATGATTTGAGTTCCTCTGGGTATATTCCCAATAGGGGAATTGCTAGGTCATATGGAAGGCCAATTTCTAGTTCTTTCAGAACTCACCACACTGTCTTCCAAGGAGGTTGCACTAGTTTGCATTCCCACCAGCAGTGTAGAAGTGCTCCTTATTCTCCGCATCCTTGCCAGCCTCTGTTGTTGTTTGTTTTATTAATGATGACCATACTGAGAAATATGGTGAAGTTCACAGTACAGGGAAAGATAACAAAAGACTGGGAACTAATCAAAGACTGGGATTGTAGAATGCACATAACACATACACATAACATTCTGTACATAACACTATGTTACTGAAGGTATATTAGCCACAGTTTTTAAAAACCCAGAGCATCGACTGGGCTCGGTGGCTCAGCCTGCAATCCCAGTACTTTGGGAAGCCGAGGTGAGTGGATTGCCTGAGCCCGTGGGTTTGAGACCCACCTGGGCAACTTGGCGAGACCTCATCTCTATAATAAATAAAAAACTAGCCGGGTGCAATAGCGCGCACCTGTAATTTCAGCTACTTGGAAGGCTGAGGCAGAAGGATCGCTGGAGCTCAACAGGTCGAGACTGCAGTGGCCGGGAGCATGCCACTGCACTCCAGTCTGGGCAACGGAGTGAGACTTCAACTCAAAGAAGAAGAAGAAAAAAAAAACACCCCAGAGCATCACCATTAAATTACAAGCAGCATTCTTCTCAGACCTGAGAACAACAACATAGGAATTCATATGGAAACATAAATGACCACAAATAGCCAAAACAATCCTCAGGAAAAAACAAACAGACAAAGCAAGAGGTATTGCACTCCCAGACTTTATGCTTTATTATAAAGCTACAATAATCAAAACAGACTGTTATTGGTACAAGAACAGGCATATAGGCAAATGAAACAGGATAGAGATTCCAGAAGCAAAACATCAATTTCTTAACCAACTCATCTTTTGGTTTTTTTGGAGTTGTTTCTTTTCTTTTCTTTTTCTTTTTTTATTATAAAGATGTGAGGTACAATTCAGGGTAATGTACACAAATGTTGATTGTGCAGATACCCTCATTGATGAGGTGGGTCCCTCCCTCCCCTAGCAGTTTCCCTCAACTGCCAATCCCATCCCCATACCTCTAGCAGTTTCCCTCTACTGCCAATTCATTTCTTATACTATCATATTTGTTCAAGGTCTGCTTACGAGTGAGAAACACGGTCCTCTGTTCTTTGTTTCTGTGATAGATTATTAAGTATGATAGATTCTAAATCCATTCAAATTGCAGAAAAGTCCATATGTTTGTCCTTCTTTATGGTTGCATAATATTCCATTGTGTGTATGTGCCACATTTTAAAAATCCAGTCCAACTTCGATGGGCAGCATGGTTGGTTAGATATTTTTGCTATTGTGAATAGAGCTGCTACAAACATACGTGTGAACATATCTTTTTTGTAGAATGATTTGAGTTCCTCTGGGTACATTCCCAATAGGGGAATTGCTAGGTCATATGGAAGGTCAATTTCTAGTTCTTTCAGAAATCACCACACTGTCTTCCAAGGAGGTTGCACTAGTTTGCGTTCCCACCAGCAGTGTAGAAGTGCTCCTTATTCTCCATATCCTTGCCAGCCTCTGTTGTTGTTTGTTTTATTAATGATGACCATTTTTATTGGGTTTAGGTGTTATCTCAATGTGGTTTTGATTTGTATTTCTCTGATGATGAGTGAGGCTGAGCACTTTTTCATGTGTCTGTTGGCTGCCTGCATATCTTCTTTTGAGAAGTGTCTATGTCTTTTGCCCACTTTTTAAGGGGTGTTTGTTTTTTTTCCTTTTGGCACGTATGAGTTCCTCATAGATCTCCCTGCTCTCTTGATGATTTCTTTTGTTTTGCAGAAGCTCATTAGTTTGATGAGGTCCCACTTGTCTATCTTACTTCTTAAGGTATTGGCCTTTAGGGTTCTGAATAGGAATTGGTTGCCAATTCCAATTTCCATAAGGGTGTCTCCTGCATTTTCTAAGATTCTTATAGTTTGAGGTTTTACGTTTAGGTCTTTGATCCATTTAGAGTTAATTGTTGTGTATGGTGATAGGTAGGGGCCCTGTTTCAATCTTCTCCATGTGGTCAGCCAGTTTTCCCAGCATCATTTACTGAATAGGTTCTCTTCTCCCCAGTGGTTGTTGTTTGAGGATTTGTCAAAGATGAATTGGTTGAGAAATTGAGACTTTGCTTACAGAATTTCTATCATGTTCCATTGGTCTATATGCCTATACTTGTACTAATACCTGGCTGTTTTAATTCCTGTAACCTTATAATAAACTTTGATGTCTGGAAGTGTGCTACCTCCTGCTTTGTTTCTTTTGCTAAGAATTGTTTTGGCTGTTTGTGGTTGTTTATTTTATTTTATTTTTTTGAGTTGGAGTTTCACTCTGTCACTCAGACTGGAGTGCAGTGGCCTCTCCTGGCCACTGCAGCCTCTACCTGCTGGGCTCTGGCAATCCTTCCATCTCAGCTTTCCAAGTAGCTAGAACTACAGGCGTGCACTACCACATCCGGCTAATTTTTTTGATTTATTGTAGAGATGAGGTCTTGCCAAGTTGCCCAGGCGGGTCTTGAACCCACGGGCTTAGGCAATTCACTCACCTCAGCCATCCAAAGCGTGGGATTACAGGCTGAGCCACTGAACCCAGTTTGTTTATGTTTCTATATGAATTTAGGTGTTGTCATTTTCAGGTCTGTGAAGAATGATGTTGGTAACCTAATGGGTATTGTGTTGAATCTGTAGATTGCCTTTGGTAGCATGGACATTTGAATAATGTTGATTCTGCCTATCCATGAGCATTTGTTTTTGTCTTCTTGGATTTCTTTGAGTAAAGTCTTGTAGTTCTCATTGTAAAGATTTTTCACTTTTCTGGTTAGGAAGATGCTGAGTTATTTCATTTCTTTTTTTGGTGGCTATTGTGAATGTGATTGTGCTTTTAATTTGGGTCTCTGCCTGCTTGATGTTGGTGTATAGGAATACAATTGTCTTTTGTACCCTGAGACTTTGCCAAAGTCCTTTATCAGTGCAAGCAGATTTTTGGTAGATTCTTTTGGGTTTTCAAGGTATAGGATCATATCATCAGCTAAGAGGGATAACTTGATTTCCTCTTTTCCTATTTGGATACTCCTGATTTCTTTATCTTGTCAAATTGGCCTAGCTAGGACTTCAAACACAATGTTGAACAAGAGGGGAGAGAGTGGGCAACCTTGTCTTGTTCCAGGTTTCAGGGGAAATGTTTCCAGTTTCTGTCCATTTAGCATTATGTTAGCTGTGGCTTTATCATAGATGGCACTTACTATTTTAAGGTATGTTCCTTCTATACCTGTATTTTTGAGGGTTTTTATCAAGAAGTGATGCTAGATATTAGCAAAAGCTTTTTCTGCATCTAATGAGATAATCATGTGGTTCTTATTTTCACATCTGTTGATGTATTTAGTCCATTCATGGTCTTGCAAATATTAAACTAGCTCTGCATCCTGGGGATGAAACCTACTTGGTCATGGTGGATGATGTTTGAGATATAATTTTGACTCCAATTTGCTAGAATCTTATTGAGAATTTTTGCATCTATGTTCATAAGGGATATAGACCTGTAGTTCTCTTTTTTTGTTGAATCTTTACCTGGTTTGGATATCAGTTTAATGTTAGCTTCGTAAAATGATTTGGGGAGAATTCCATCTTTCTCAATTGCCTGGAATACTTTCAATAGGGTTGGTACCGGCTCCTCCTTGTACATTTTGTAGAATTCTGCTGGAAAGCCATCCAGTCCAGGGACTGATGGGACTTTTTTTTTTTTTTGTAGGTAGTTTTCATATGACAAAGTTAATTTCCTGGGTTGTTTATTGGTCTATTCATGTCTCAATGTCTTCTTGTTTCAACCTGGGGAGATTGTGTAATGTCAGAAAGTCTTCCATTTCATTTAGGTTATCTAGTTTGTTTCCATCTAGGTGTACATAGTAATCTCTGATAATCTTTTGTATTTCTTTAGGGTCAGTTGTGATTTGATCTGATTGTGGTTATTTGGGCTTTTTCTCTCTTTTTCTTGGTCATTCTTGCTAGGGGTCCATTAATCTTGTTAATTCTTTCAAAGAACTAGCTTTTTGTTTTGTTGATGTTTTCTCTGATATTTTTGTTTTCTATGTCCTATATTTGGGTTCTTATTTTTCAACCAACTCATTTGACAAAGACTCCACCATCAACCACTGGGGAAAAGAGAACTTATTCAGTAAATGGTGCTGGGAAAATTGACTGACCATATGCAGACAATTAAAACAAGACTCCTACCTATCACAATACACAAAAATCAACTCTAAATCAATCAAAGACCTAAAGGTAAAACCTCAAACTATAAGCACCTTAGAAAATGCAGGAGACTCCCTTATGGAAATTAGAACTGGTAACCAATTCCTGATCAAAATCTCAAGTTCCCATGCCATAAGAGATAAGATAGACAAGTAGGACCTCATTAAACTGACAAACTTCTGCAAAATAGAAGAAACTATTAAGAGAGCAGGAAGAGAGCCCACAGTCTAGGAAAAAATATTTGCCAACTGTATATCTGACAAAGGCCTAACATCTAGGATTTACAAGGAACTCAAACATGCTGAAAAGAAAAAAAAAAAAAACAAACAAACAACCCCATTACAAAGTGGGCAAAAGATAAGAATAGACATTTCTCAAAAGAAGACATATGAGCAGCCAACAGATACATGAAGAAAAGCTCAGCCTCATTAGTCATCAAAGAAATGCAAATTAAAACTACACTTATTTTGTTGAGTTGGATTCTTCTGCTAAAGGTGGGGTTTTGGTGGTCTTCTCTTTCCAAGACCCCTAGGTTAGACTCTCAACTTGTGATCTTTCCATTTTCTTGATGTGTGTTCATTAGTTTCCAGGAATCTTTTAATTTCTGCTTTGATTTCAGTTTTGACCCAGTAGTTGTTCAGTCTTTTGGTATTTAGTGTTCATGTTTTTGTGGGCTTTGGGGAAGTTTTGTTGATGTTGACATTTATTTTTATTCCATTGTGGTGGCTGGACTGGATAAAAAAAGTGGTACATATACAAAATGGAATATTTTGAAGCCATAAAAAGGGACAGACATATGGACTTTGCAGCAACTTGAATGGATTTAGAGTTGATCAAGCTCAGTGATGTATCACAGAAACAAAGAACAGTGTATCATATGTTCTCACTCATAAGTGGATGTGGTGAAAAGGGAACACTTCTACTCTGCTGGTGGGAGTGTAAACTAGTACAACCTCTGTAGAAAACAGTTTGGTGATTCCTAAAAGATCTAAAAATGAACTTACCATATGACCCTGCAATCTCTGTGCTGGGAATATACCTGGAGGAACTCAAATCACTATATGAAAAGGATGCCTGCACATGCATGTTTATTGCAGTATTATTCACAATAGCAAAAACATGGAACCAAGTGTACTGCCCATGAAAGAGGACTGGATAAAAAAAAAATGTAGTACATATGCAAGATGGAATACTGCACAGCCATAAAAAAGGAAAAATGTTGACGTTTGCAGCAACTTGGATGGACTTAGAGTCTATAATACTGAGTGATCTATCACAGAAACAAAGAACTGAGTACCACATGTTCTCATTCATAAGCAGACTTTGAATAATTATTATAATATTATAAGAAAGGGGTTGACAGTAGTGGGAAACTGCTAGAGATAGGGGTACACCTCATCAACAAGGGTGCCTGCATAATGAACATTTGTATACCTAACTCTGAATTATTCTACACATTTTAAAAATAAAAAATAATTAAAATTAAATAAAATAATGAAGCTGAAAAATAAAAACCAAGTGCATCACACCCATCTTTTAACAGAATACTTCAAGGAATACTAGAAGACAAAAAGCATAGATTGAAAAGAGAGAACAAGTATCAGAACCAGATCAGATGGTGGCAGAGATGTTAGAATTCTCAGACTAGGAATTTAAAATAACTGTGATTAATATGCTAAAGACTTTAACAGAATAAAGCAGACAACATAAAAGAACAGATGGATAATGTAAGCAGAGAGATGGACATTCTAAGAAAGAATATGAAAGAAATGCTAGAAATCAAATACACCATAATAGAAATTAAAAAAATAAAAATTTGATGGATTTATTAGCAGGCCAAACACAGCTAAGAAAAGAATCTTCTGAGCCTGTGGTTATAATAGAAGCTTCTAAGATAGAAAAGCAAAGAGAAAACAGAACAGAATATTCAAGAACTGTGAAACAAGAGAACAAGTAACAAATGCATAATTGAAATGTCAAAGGAAGAAGATACAGAGAAAGGCAAAGAAGCAAGATTTGAAACAATAATGCCTGAGATATCCTTAAATTAATGTCAGACAAAGAGCCACCGATCTAAGAAGCTCAGAGAAAACCAAGTACAATAAATACAAAATTAAAAATGCCCTTAGGGATATTATTTTCAAACTATAATAAACCAAAGGTAAATTTTTAAAAATCCCTGAAAGGAACCAGCAGGAAAACAATATTACCTATAGAAGAACAAGGGTAAGAAATAAATCTGATTTTTTCTTAGAAACCATGAAAGCAAGAAGAAAGTAGAGTAATATATTTAAAGTCTTTAGAGGGAAAAAAACTCATCAATGTAGAATTCTGTGACTTAAAAATTATACTTCAAAAGTAAAAGAGAAATAAACACTTCATAGACAAAAACTGAGAAAATTTGTTGCCAGTAGACTTTATTTGCAAAAAAAAGTTAGAAGAAGTTTTTCAGAGAGATGAAAAACAATATAGGTCAGAAATTTGGATCTACATAAAGAAAGAGCATCAAAGTAGGAATAAGTCGATATAAAATTAATTTTATTTTTCTGACTTAATTAATCTAACAGATATGTTGTTATTCAAGATAATAAAAGCAATAATATCTTCATTTATAAAGACAAGCTTATGTATGCATATGTATAAGTGAAATGAAAGACTAATAATATCATAGAAGAGATGGAGATCATAGAAACATTTTTTATTATAAGGTATTTGTGTTACTTGTATAACTGTATAATGTTATTGGAAAGTAGACTTAGATTAGTTGTAAATGTATAATGCAAACTCCAAAGCACCACTAAAAAACTTAAAAATAAAAGTATAATAAGTATGCTAAGAAAGAAAATAAAATACAATTTTATAAAATCCTCATTCAAGCCACAAAAGGCAGAAAAATAGTAGAAGACCAAAACAGGTAACAAGGACAAAATAAAAAATTGTAATGAATATGGTAAATATTAATGCAGCTATATCAATAATCACTTTACACATTAAGGGTCCGAATACATCAATTAAAAGACAATGCTCCTCCACTGTTACTGCCATGATCCACACCACACCAGTTACCCATGAGCCTGAGAATCCACTCACACAATGGACTTATAATTCTCACTACTCACTTCTAAGCAAGCTACCTGGAGGCCCAAGAATTATCCCTTCGAAACCTTTAACACCTGAGCAAAGTATAAGCTGCTATGTGCCTAAAAACAGGCATACTCCTTACACTGCTGCTGCCAGTGAGACTTGAAGACTGGATTAGGTGGGATCAGCTAAATCTCACCACAACTTCAACAATAACTGTACCCTACATCCCCAAGGAAATCACAGAGATGACTGACCCCTTGTACTGCCAAAGAAGTCATACAAAAGTCACACTATCACTGACATACAAAATCAAAATCAAAGTATCTTACTCAGCAATATACATACATATGTGGAAAAAACTGTCCTCGACAAAAGTAATTTCAAAAAATTGGAACAAGTGATGGCTATACCATATATAGATACCAATGAAAGGACACAAGAAACATGAAAAACCAGGGAAAAATAGCACAACCAAAAGATCACAACTGTTATCCAATAGATCCCAACCCAAAGAATTCCTCAAAATGTCAGATAAAAAATTTGAACTATTGATTAGAAAAATTCAGTGAAATGCAAGAGATAACTGAAAACAATAAAAAGAAATCAGAAAGTCAATTTAGTATATACATGAAAATTTTTCCTAGTACAAAAATATCTTTTTAAAAAGCAGAAATTATGGAAGTAAAAAATTTATTGAAGGAAATACAAAATACACTAAAGAGTTTCAATAATAGACTACACCAAGCAGAAGAAACCATCTCAGAACTTGAGGACAGGTCTTTTGAAATAATCCATTCAGACACAAATAAGGAAAAAAAATAAATAAATAAACAAATCCTCCAAGACATCTGGGACTACATAAAACTATAGAACTTATAAATTATCAATATTGTTGCAAAGGAATAGAGATGAAAAAGTTTCAAAAATATTAAAAAATATTTGGTAAAAATTCCCCAAATGTATAAGGGAGTTAGACATCCACATACAGAAAGCCCAGAGATCCCCAGGAACATATATTGCAAAAAGGATCTTGTCATGGCATATTATATTCAGAATGTCTAAAGTCAAAGAGAAAGAAAAATTTTTTAAATTAGCAAGAGAAAAGCAAACAATTATCTATAAAGGAAACCCCATCAGACTAACAGTGGATCTTCCAGCAGAAACTTTACAGGTCTGAAGATAATGGGATGACATAGCCAAAGTGTAAGAAAAATCCAAAACAAAAACTTTCAGCAAAGAATATTGCTTTCTGTCAGAATAAACTTCAAAAAGTCTATACTACAGAGTGTTCTTTCACAGAAACAAAGAACTGAGTATCACATGTTCTCAAACATAAGAGGACCATGAACAAATATCATAATACTGTAAGAACAGAATTGACAGTAACAGTAAACTGCCAGGAGGGAAACAGAAGCAGGATTGGCAGTAGTGGGAATCTGCCTGGGGAAGGGAGGGATACACTTCATCAACAAGGGTAACTGTATAATGAACATTTGTATACGACCCTAAATTGTACCCCACATCTTTAAAATAAAAAAAATTGAAAGCAAAAAAAGAAGAAAAAATATAGTCCTTCCCAGACAAGAAATTACTGGGTTTTTTTTTCATCACTAGACCAGCCCTACAGAAAATACTCAAAAGGGTCTTAAAAATGGAAACAAAAATTTGATATTCATTATCACAAATACACATGGATATATAAAACTCAAAGTTCATATAAAACAATTACACAAAGGAGAAAAAGAAAGGAATCGAATGACAAAATGAGAGAATTTTATCAAACTGTAAAAACAAAAACAGAAAAAGAAAGAAACAATTTAATAACCACTTGAAAACAGTCATCAGCATGACAGGAACAAAACCTTACATGTTATTATAACTTTGAATGTAAATGAATTAGGTGCTCTACTTTAAAGATATAGATTGTAGAATGGCTAAAAAAGTTCCAATGATAAGCTGCCTATAAGAAATTCACCCTACCTGTAAAGATATATATATATATTTTATATGTTAAATACGTATAAACTACAATGTAGTTTGAGGTTTTACATTTAGGCCTTTGATCCATTTAGAATTGATTTTTGTGTATGGTGATAAATAAGGGTCCTGCTTCAATTTTCTGCATGTGATCAGCCAGCCAGTTTTCCCTGCACCATTTACTGAATAACTTATCCTGTCTCCAGTGGTTGTTGTTGGAGACTTTGTCAAAGATGAAATCATTGAGAAATTGAGATCTTGCTTCTGGAATCTCTATCTTGTTCCATTGGTCTATATGGCTGTTCTACTACCAATACCAGGCTATTTTGATTATTGTAGGCTTATAATAAAGTTTGAAGTCTGGAATTGAGATACCTCATACTTTGTTTCTTTTGCTAAGGATTGTTTTTGATATTTTGATCATTTATGTTTCCATATGAATTTCTTTTTTTTATTTTTATTTTTTGAGTTGGAGTCTCATTCTGTCACCCAGACTGGAGTGTAGTGGTTGCTCCCAGCCACTGCAGCCTCAACCTACTGTGTTCCAGTGATCCTTCCACCTCAGCCTTCCAAGTAGCTGGAACAGGCACATGCTACCACACCCGCATAATTTTTTTTTTATTTATTGTAGAGATGATGTCTCACCAAGTTGCTCAGGCAGGTCTCGAACCCGCAGACTCAGGCAATCCACTCACCTCAGCCTCACAAGGTGTGGGATGACAGGCTGAGCCACCGAGCTTGCCTCATATGAATTTCTTTTTCTTTTTTATTAATCAATATTTTTTATTTTGATATTGTGGGATATAGTTAAGGGTTAGGTATACAAATATGTTTCATTCAGGCACCCTTGTTGATAAGGGGTGTCTCCCTGTCCCCAGATAGATATTGACTACCGTTAATCCCACCTCCCTTCCCCTCCCTCCCGCTCCCGTAGTTTCCCACCACTGTCAATCCTCTTCTTATAGTATTACCATAGATGTTCAAGGTCCACTATATGAGTGAGTACATGTGATATTCAGATCCTTGTTTCTGTGAGAGGTCACTCAGTATTATAGACTCTAGTTCCATACAGGTTGCTGCGAAATTCATGATTTTGTTCTTTTTTATGCTGTGTACTATTCCATCGAGTATATATATCACATTTTTAAAAATTCAGTCCTCTTTTGATGGACAGAATGGTTGATTCCAGGTTCTTGCTATTGTGAACAATGCTGCGATAAACATATGTGTACAGGTATGTTTTTCATGGAGTGATTTGAGTTCTTCAGGGTATATTCCCAATAGGGGGATTGTAGGGTCATATGGGAGGTTGATATTTAGAGCTTTTAGGAATCACCACACTGTTTTCCACAGAGATTGCCCTAGTTTGCACTCCCACCAACAGTGTAGAATTGTTCCCTTTTCACCACACAGTCTCCAGCAACTGTTATTTTTTGAGTTATTGATCATTGTCATTCTGATTGGAGTTAGGTGGTATTTCAGTGTGGTTTTGATTTGCATCTCCTTGATGATTAGTGAGGTTGAACATTTCTTCATGTGTCTGTTGGCTGCTCGGATGTCTTCCTTTGAGAAATGTCTGCTCGTATCTTTTGCCCACTTTATAGTGGGTTTGTTTGTTTTTTTTCTTTTTTGCATGTTTGAGTTCCTTGTAGATCCAAGATGTTAAGACTTTGTTGGACCTAGAGTTGGCAAATACTTTTTCCCAGTCTGTGGGCTGTCTTCCTGCACTCTTGATGCTTTCTTTAGCTTTGCAGAAGCTTGTCAGTTTAATGAGGTCCCACTTGTCTATCTTCTTTCTTATGACCTGTGGGTTTTGGGTTTTGTTCAGGAATTGGATGCCAGTTCCAATTTCCATAAGGGTATGTCCTGCATTTTCTACGGTTCTTATGGTTTGAGGTTTTACATTTAGGTCTCTGATCCATTTAGAGTTAATTTTTGTGTATGGGGATAGATAGGGGTCTTGTTTGAGTCTTCTGCATGTGGTCAGCCAGTTTTCCCAGCACCATTTACTGAATAGGGTCTCCTCCCCCAGTGGTGGGTGGTGGAGGCATTGTTGAAGATGAGTTGGTTGAGAAATTGCGGTTTTGTTTCTAGAATCTCTATTCTATTCCATTGGTCTATATGCCTTTTCCTGTACCAATATCAAGCTGTTTTGATTATTGTAGCTTTATAGTAAAGTTTGAAGTCTGGTAGTGTGATACCTCCTGCTTTGGTTTTTTTGCTGAGGATTGTTCTGGTTATTCTTGGTCATTTGTGTTTTCATATGATTTCCTGTATTGTTTTTTCTAGGTCTGAGAAGAATGTTCCTGGTAACTTGATGGGCATTGCATTAAATCTGTAGATTGCCTGGTAAAATTGACATCTCTATAATGTTGATTCTTTCAATCCATGAGCATGGGATATTTTTCCACTTGTTTGTGTCATCCTTGATTACTTTTAGCAGTGTTTTGTAGTTTTCATTGTGAAGGTCTTTCACATCTCTGGTTAGGAAGATGCCAAGGTATTTCATTTTTTTTGTGGCTATTGTGAATGAAATTGTGTTTTTTGGGGGGTTTCTGTTTGTTTATTATTGGTGTAAAGAAATGTGATTGTCTTTTGCACGTTTATTTTATACCCTGAGACTTAGCCAAAATCTTTTATCAGTGCAAGGAGGCTTTGAACAGATTTCTTGGGTTTTCAAGGTACACAATCATGTCGTCAGCAAAGAGGGATAACTTGACTTCCTCTTTTCCTATTTGGATACCACTGATTGCCTTCTCTTTTCTGATTGCTCTAGCTAGGACTTCCAATACTATATTGAACAGGAGGGGAGAGCATGGGCATCCTAATCTTGTTCAAGTTTTCAGGGGAAGTGGTTCCAATATTTGCCTGTTTAGGAGTATGCTAGTTGTGGGTTTCTCATAGATGGCTTTTACTATTTTGAGGTATGTTCCATGTATGCCTAGGTGTTCCAGGGTTTTTATCAGGAAGGGGTGCTGAATTTTATCAAAAGCTTTTTCTGCATCTAATGATATAATCATGTGGTTTTTGTTTTGATGTCTGTTGATGTATTTAATTACATTTATTGTCTTTCGAATGTTGAACCAGCCTTGCATCCCAGGGATGAAGCCTGCTTGGTCATGTTGAATGATTTTTGAGATGTGTTGTTTAATCCGGTTTGCTAGGATCTTGTTGAGAATTTTGGCATCTATGTTCATCAAAGATATTGACCTGTAGTTCTCTTTCTTTGTTGGTTCTTTACCTGGCTTGGATATCAATGTGATGTTGGCTTCATAGAATGATTTGGGGAGGTTTCCATTTTTCTCAATCACCTGGGATACTTTCAGTAGGATTGGTATCAGCTCCTCTTTAAATGTCTTATAGAATTCTGCTGGAAAGCCATCTGGTCCAGGGATGTTTTTTGTAGGTAGTTTTCTTATTACATAGTCAATTTCCTTGATTGCTATTGGTCTATTTAGGGTTTTTATTTCTTCTTGTTTCAACTGAGGCAGGTTGTGTGATATCAGAAAGTCTTCCATTTCCTTAAGATTTTCCAGTTTGTTTCCATACAAGTGTACATAGTAGTCTCTAATGATCTTTTGTTTTTTGGGGGGTCAGATGAGACTTCATCTTTTGTGTTTCTGATTGTATTTATTTGGGTGTTTTCTCTTTTTTTCTTGGTCAGTCTAGCTAAGGGACTGTTGATCTTGTTTATCCTTTCAAAGAACCAGCTTTTTGTTTCATTGATTTTTTTTGTATTATCTTTTTGTCTTCTATGTCCTGGGTTTGGGCTTTTATTTTGGTGTTCTGAATTCTTCTGCTGCAGTTAGGGTTTTGGTGGTCCTGCTTTTCCAGCTTCTTAAGATGACTTGTTAGGCTGTTGATTTGTGATCCTTCCATTTTCTCCATGTGCATTTGTAGGGATATGAATCCCCCTCTTACTACAGTTTTCTTTGCATCCCAGAGATTTTGGTAAAATATGTCTTCATTTTCATTTGTGCCCAGGTATCTTTTAATCTCTGTTTTGATTTCATTGTTGACCCAGGAGTTGTTTAGCATCATGCTGTTTAGTTTCCATGTCTTTGTGGGTTTGGGGGGAGCTTGTTGGTGTTGATGTTTATTTGTATTCCACTGTGGTCTGAGAATGTGCATGACAAAATTTCAATCTTTTGAAATTTGTTTATGTTTGATTTATGGCCAAGTATGTGGTTGATCTTAGAGTATGTTCCATGTGGTGCTGAGTAGAATGCATATTCTGTGGTCATTGGGTGGAGTGTTCTGTAGGTATCAATTAAGTCCATTTCATCAAGAGTCACATTGAGGTTCTGGATCTCATTGCTGATTTTTTGTACTGATGATCTGTCTAGGGTTGTGAGTGGGGTATTAATGTCACCAGTTATGATGGTGTTAGAGGCAATATCTTTCTTTAGTTTTCCTAGAAGCTGCTTTATGAAAGTTGGCGCTCCTATGTTGAGTGCATATATGTTTAGGATAGATATTTCTTGTTAATGGAGTGAACCTTTTATCATTTTGTAGTGGCCTTCTTATCTTTTAAATTTTTGATAGCTTAAATGATATTTTGTCTGAAATTAGGATCACAACTCCTCCTTTCTTTTGTGTTCCATTTGCCTGAAATTTGTTTCCTATCCTCTTACGTTGAGTCTGTGCATGTCCTTTCTAGTGAGATGGGTCTCTTGAAGGCAGTATATTGTTGCCAGGTGATATTTTATCCATTTTGCCATTCTATGTCTTTTCAGTGGTGCATTTAGTCCATTCACATTCAGGCTACTTATTGAAATGTGAGAGTTCGTCACTATCATAGAGTTCTTATAGAGTTTTTGTTCCTCCACTTGGTTTTTTTGTCTTTCTTTTGGTTTTGGGGTTGGTTCATGTGTATTTTATTCTTTTTCCTGTACTCTTGTGAAGAACGTTGTTCTTTTTTCCTTTTCTTCTGTGTTTAGTACTTTCTTAAGTGTTTCATGTAGAGGTGGTCTGGTGGCACCGTAACTTCTTAGGGATTGGATATTTTGGAAGGATTTTAATTAAGACAGATATGTTTTTGGAAAAAAATGAAAATACATTATATCAAAACCTATGGGATATATCAAAATCAGTGCTAAGAGAGGAATTTTATAACTTCAAATGCCTATATCTAAAAAGTAGAAAGATCAGACATTAATAATCCAACATTGCACCTCAAGGAACTAGGAAAACAAGAACAAACCAAATCCAAATTTAGCATAAGAAAAAAATAGCAAAGATCAGAACAAAACTAAATGAAATGGAGATTTAAAAAAATACAAAGGTTCTGTAGTGGCTTATGCTTGCAATCCCAGTACTTTGGAAGTCTATCATGGGGAGGATTGCTTGAGCCTAAAAACTCAAGACTTTCCTGGGCAGCATAGTGAGACCTCATCTCAACAAAAGTACAAACATTAGCCAAGGCTGAGGTGAGAGTATTACATGAGCTATACAAGGCTGCAGTTAACTATGATTACACCATTACACTCTAGCCTGGATGACAGTTTGAGACCCTGTCTCAAAAAAAAAAAAAAAAATCAACAAAATGTAAGTTGGCTCTTCCAAAGATAAACAAAATTGATAAACCACTAGCTAGACTAACCAAGAAAATAAGAGAAAAGATCTAAATAGACACAATTAGAAATGAAAAAGGAGACATTACAAATGATATCACAGACATAAAAAAAGATAATCAGAGACTATTATAAACAGTTACATGCTCACAAATGAGGAAACTTAGTGGAAATATATAAACTTCTGGAAACACACAACCTACTATGATTGAACCATGACAAAATCGAACTCCTGAACAAAGCAATAATGTGTAGCAAAACTGAATCTGTAATAAAAACAAAACAAAACTCCCCAACCAACAACAAGAAGTCCAGGATCAGATGGAGTCATAGCAGAATTTTACCAAACATACAAAGAAGAACTATTATCAGTCTTCCTGAAACTGTTCAGAAAATTGAAGAAGAGGAAATTCTATGAGGTTAGTACTACTGTGATACTAAAGTCAGACAAGGATACAACAACAAAAAATAAAACTACAGACCAATATCTCTGATGAACATTGATGCAAAAATTCTCAATGAGACATTTGCAAATTAAATCCAATAGCATATCAAAAAGATAATTCACAATGATCAGTTGGGATTTACTCTCAGGAATGGTTCAACATATGCAAATCAATAAGTATGATACATCACATAAAGAGAATTAAGAAAAAAATTATATGATCGTCTCATTAGATGCAAAAAAAGTTTTTGATAAAATTCAGTATGACTTCATGATAAAAATTCTCAAAGAACTGGGCATAGAAGTAAAATTACCTCAACATAATAAAGGCCATATGCAACAAACCCACAACTAATATATAATGAATGGGTAAAAGCTGAAAGAATTTTCTCTAATAACTTGAACAAGATAACTTATAAGATAAAAGTGGCCACTTTCACCACTTATATTCAATATAGTACTGAAAGTTCTTGCCAAAGCAATCAGAAAAGAGAAATAAATAAAAGACTTTCACATTGGAAAAGAGAAAGAAAAATTTTCTCTATTTGCTGAATATATGATCTTATATCTAGAAAACCCTAAAGACTCTATGAAAAAAACACTTAGATTTGATAAATGAATTCAGTAAAATTTCAGAATACAAAATTAATGTACAGAAATCTGTACACGAATAAAAATCTAGTTGAGGACCAAATCAAGAAGAAAATCACATTTACTATAGCAAAAATAACAACAAAAAATAGGGGCAAAATTTAACTAAGGAGGTAAAAGAGTTCTAGAAGGAGAACTACAAAACACTGATAGAATAAATTACAGATGATACAAAAATGAAAAAAGAAATTCCCATGCTCATGGATTGCATTGTTAAAAATGACCATACCACCCAAAGCAACCTGCAAATTAAACATAATCCTTATCAAATTACCAATGTCATTTTTCACAGAATTAAAATAACAACTCTAATTAGTAGAAAAAATAGAATTAGAAAAAAACAATTCTAAAATTCATACGAAACAAACAAGCAAACAAACAAAAGAACCCAAATCACCAAGGCAATCCTAAGCAAAAACAAAAAACAAAACTGGAGGCACCTTCAAATAATACTGTAAGCCTATAGTAACCAAAACAGCATGGTACTGGTATAAAAGTAGATACATAGATCAATGGAACAGAATAAAAGAACCCAGAAATAAGGTCACATACCTACAACCAACTGATCTTTGACAAAGTCAGCAAAAATATATACTGATGGAATGGCACCCTATTCAATAAAAGGTCCGAGAAAAATTGAATAGTCATATGAAGAAGAATGAAGCTGGACCCAAATCTCTTACCATTTAAAAAAATTAACTCAAGATAGATTAAAGTCCTAACTATAAGATCTGAAACTATAAATATCCTAGGAAAAAACCTAGAAAAAACTCTTCCAGACATAGCTTAGGCAGAGTATTATTACCAAGTCCTGAAAAGAAATGCAAGAAAAACAGACAAATGAGATTTAATTAAAATAAAAAACTTCTGCACAACACAAGAAAGAATCAACTGAGATAACAGATAATCTGTGAAATGGGAAAACATGCTTGTAAGCTATGCATCTGACAAAAGACCAATATCCAGAACATACAAAGAACTCAACTCAATGAGAAAAACAAACAAGCAAAACAAAACAAAAACCTCCTCACTAAACAGACTAAGGACATGAACAGATATTTTTCAAAAGAAGACACATAAGTGATCAACAAACATATACAAAAATGCTCATCATCACTAATCATCAGAGAAATGTAAATTAAAACCACAATAAGATACTATCTTACATCATTAAGAGTAGCTATTAGTAAAAAATAATTTAAAAAAAAGCAGATGTTGATGAGGATGTAGAGAAATGGGAGTGCTTACATATGGTAGGTGCTAATGTAAATTAGTACAACCTATGTGGAAATTAGTTTGGAGTTTTCTCAAAGAACTAAAAGTAGAACTGGCATTTGATCTAGCAATTCCACTTCTAGGTGTCTACCCAGAGCAAAAGAAATTGTTATATAAAATAGATACCTGCACTCATATTTTTATTGTAGCACTATTCACCATAGCAAAAATAAGGAATCAACTTGTGTTCATCAACAGAGGATTGGATTAAGAAAATGTGGTATGTATATATACCACGGAATGTTACACAAACATAAAATAATAAAATCTTGTCTTTTGCAGCAACGTGAATGGAACTGGGGCCACTAGCCTGAGTAAAATAGCTCAAAAATGGAAAGTAAATACTGCATGTTCTCACTTATAAGTAGAAGCTAAACGATTGGTGCACATGAACATAGAGTGGAATAATGGATGTATTGAAACTACAATAGGTGGAAGGGTAAGAGGGAGTGAGGGCTGAAAAATTATCTGTTGGTTACAATGTCCACCATTCAGGTGATAGATACAGTAAAAAAACAATTCTAAAATTCATGGGAAACAAACAAACAAAAGAACCCAAATCACCACTTTGCCACTATGCAATATATGCATGTAAAAAACCTGTACTTGTATCTTCTAAAGATAAAAATTTTAAAGATCACCTGAGAATATTGTAAATATGATTTAGAAATATATGGGATGCTGAAAACTTAATTTTTGGAACAAAATTTACAGCATTAAATGCATATAATGGAAAAGAAGTAAACTAAAATTAGTGATCTAAGTCTGAGCTTAGAAAATTAGACATGGAAAAAGATAAAATCAAATCCAAAGGAAGCATAAGAAAATAAATGATAAAAATTAGAGCAGAAATCAATGAAACTAAAACAGAAATCAAGAGATAATCAATATATTTTTTGAGAATTGTTTTTCAAAAAAAAAATCAATAAAAGCAATAAGTCTCTAACCAGGGTACCTGAGAAAAAAAGAGAGTAAACACCAATTGCTATCAAAAATGAAAGAAGGTATATCATTACAGTTCCCAGGCACATTAAAAATATAATAATGAAGTACTATGAGCAGCTATTTACCCACAAATTTGGTAACCTAAATAAAATGGACCAATTTATTATAAGATACAAACTGTCAAAACTCACACAAGAACAAAGAGACAATCTGAATAAGCCTATATCTATTAAAGAAATTAAAACCACAATTAATTATATTCCAAAGCAAGAAACACAAGGCCCAGATGGGTTTACTTGGAGTTATACCGATTATTTAAATAAGAAATTATACTAATTCACTCCAGTATCTTTCAGAAGCTAGAAAGAGAGAGAATTCTTCCTTATTGTATGTGGCCAATACCATCCTAATGTCAAAGACAAAAGCATTGCAAGAAAGAAAGCTGTAGAGCACTGTCTGTCATGGACATATGTAAAAATGTTCATCATTATATGAGCAAACAGAATATGAGAATGCATAAAAAGAACTGTATGTCAAGACCAAGTAGAATTTATATTAGGTATACTAAAGATGGTTTAACATTCAAAAATCTGTTAACGTAATTAATCACATCAACAGGCTGAAGAAGAAAATCACATGATTATATCAATAGATGTAGAAAAAGCATTAAGCAAACTCCAACACCCATTTATAATAAAATCTCTTAATAAATTAGAAATAAGGGGCAGCTCTCTTAACTTGATAAAGAACATCCACAAACAGCTTATAGCTAACATGAGAGTTAATGGTCAAAAACTGAAGTTTTCCCACATAATTGAGCAAAAAAGCAAGGGTATCCCTTTCCACTACTCCTTTTAGCCTCACTCACTACTCTTATTAATATCACCTATAGTATTAGCTAGTGTGTTATGGAAAGAAAAAAGAATTATAAGATATACACATGGGGAAGGAAGAAACAACTGTCTATATTCATAAATGTCATGATTGTCTAAGTATAAAACCTGGAGGAATCAACAAAAAACCTGGAACTGATAAGTGAGGTTGCAAGATACAAGGTTAATACCCAAAAGTCTATTTCTTTCCCATATATCACCAATGAGCAAGTGGAATTTAGAATTCAGAATTAAACATATATTACCATTTATATTAGCACAATAGCATAATGTATATGTTTAGGCATAAATCTAACAATATATATGAAGATGTTTATGAGGAATACTCTAAAACTTTGATGAAAGATATCAAATAACTAAATAAATTGAGACGTTTCATGTTCATGAATAGGAAGACTCGAAATGTCAAGATGTCAGTTTTTCCCAACTTAACTTTTAGGTTTAACATAATAACAATCAAAATCCCAGCAAATTATTTTGTGTACTTTGAAAAACTGATTTTAATATTTATATGGAGAGGGAAAACATTAAGAATAGACAAGTCAATATCAAAGGAGAAGTAAAAAGTTAGAGCACTGACACTACTTATTTAAAGATGTACCAAAAACGATACCCTGGTATTGTTAATATAATAAATAGACCAAGGGAACAAAATAGAGAGCCCAGAATAGATAGATTCACATAAATACATCTACCTGATATTGGACAAAGGAGGAAAAGCAATACAATAGCACAAAGATACTCTTTTCAATAAATGGTGCTAGAGTGACTAGGCATCTGTTTGATAAGACGAATCTTGACACAGACCTTATGCCAGTCACAAAAATTAACTCAAAAGTGATTAGAGATCTATATATAACATTCAAATCTGTAGAACTTCTAGAAGATAATGTAAGATAAATGTTAGATGATGTTGTGTGCAGTCTTTAGAAATAACACCAAAGTTATGATACATAAAAGAAATAATAAACTAGACTTCATTAAAATTAAACATGAAACACAATGTCAAGAGGATGATAAGAAAAACCATAGACAGGTAGAAAATATTTGCAAAAGACATATGCAATAAAAGACTGTTATCCAAACTATGCAAATAACTCCTAATAAGAAAATAAACAATTTGATTAAAAAATGAGAAAATATCTGAATAGGATCCTTAGCAGAGAAAAGATACAGATTATAAGTAAATCATATGAAAAAATGGCCACCATCATATGTCATTTGTTAATTGCAAATTAAAACAACAATGAGATACCACTACACACCTTAGTAGACTAAAATCTGAAACATTGAAAACTCCAAATACCAGTGACAATGCGGAGCAACAAGGTCTCTCATTCATTGCTTGTGGGAATGCAAAATGATTAAACCACTTGGGAAGACAGTGTGACAATTTCCTACAAAACCAAACTTATTCTTTAGCATAATATTCATCAACTGCTCTCTTTGGTGTTTACCCAAATGACCTGAAAACTTATGTCCACATAAAACTTACACACAGATTTTTATAGCAGCTTTTCTAATAATTGCCCAAACTTGGAAATAACCAATAACAATATGTTCTGTGTGCTATTGGTCTCAATTATACAATATTCTGGAAAAGGCAAAACTTTGGAGATGGTAAAAGATTAGTGATTGCCATAAGTTAGGGGGAAGGGAGGAATGAATTGGCATATAACAGGGAATTTTTAGGACAATGAAACTATTCGGAGGCTCAGCCTGTAATCCCGCGCCTTTGGGAGGCTGAGGTGAGTGGATTGCCTGAGCCCGCGGGTTCGAGACCCGCCTGGGCAGCGAGACCTCATCTCTACAATAAATCAAAAAATCAGCCGGGCATAGTAGCGCATGCCTGTAATTCTGGCTACTTGAAAGGCTGAGGCGGAAGGATCGCTGGAGCCCAGCAGGTCGAGGCTGCAGTGGCCAGGAGCGGCCACTGCACTCCAGTCTGGGCGACAGAGTGAGACTCTAACTCAAAAAAAAAAAAAAAAAAAGAAACTATTCATCCAATACTATAATGGTGGGTACATGTCATTGTCCATTTGTTGAAACCCACAGAATAGACAACATCAAAACACCAAAACTGAACACTGAACATTAAGATGAACTATAGACTTTGGGTCATATTTATGTGTCAAGGTAGGTTCATTGATATTAACAAATGTACCACTGTGGTGAGTGATGTTGATAGTGGTGGAAGCTGTGCATGTGTGAAGATATTGGGTACATACGAACTCTCTGTTCTTTCTGTTCAATTTTGCTGTGAACCTAAAACTGCTCTAAAAATATGTTGTTTAAGCCGGGCTCGGTGACTCAGCCTGTAATCCCGCGCCTTTGGGAGGCTGAGGTGAGTGGATTGCCTGAGCCCGCGGGTTCGGGACCCGCCTGGGCAGGGAGACCTCATCTCTACAATAAATCAAAAAATCAGCCGGGCGTGGTAGCGCATGCCTGTAATTTCGGCTACTTGGAAGGCTGAGGCGGAAGGATCGCCGGAGCCCAGCAGGTCGAGGCTGCGGTGGCCGGGAGCGGCCACTGCACTCCAGTCTGGGCGACCGAGTGAGACTCCAACTCAAAAAAAAAAAAAAAAAAAATATGTTGTTTATTAAAAAGAAAAGGTAGCAAAGAAGAAACCTAGTGGTAAAAACTGAGGAAAATTATCCCTTTACTTGATTCTTTTGATGTATGTGGCGTACTGGTCACACACCATAGAGAAAACAGTGGGAAAGACATGAAAACAAAGAACAAAATAAAATCATCTAATATGGTTGACACATTGATCACTCCTTTCAATTCATGGACTGACAAAGAGATATTTATATAAATTCACATGAGATGGTGAGTCATGGATTAAAAAGTGTTAAATAACTTGTATGAGTTCATACAACAGTTTAAACTGTGCCTACATGGAGCTTCTGACTCAAAGATTTCAGGCAGAAATGTCTTTTGGCAACCATCTAGTAGAGGGTAAAAAATATTTTCAAAGTTAAGCAAACATTGTGGGTGGATTCATTCACATGTTGAAAATATTGAAGCACCAGTAGTCATATTTCCATTGGCTTTGTGTGGATTCTAGAGGCTAGCGAGGGAGGCGGGGGGGGGGGGTGGGTGAGAAAATTGTTGGGACAAAATGGCAAGGACTTGGGAAATGAAGCAAGCCCAGAAAGGAAGAATCTCCCTGGGTATTCAGGGGATACTCAAATACTTTTTCTTGTGGTAATTAACAGAGAAGTTGTTCTTTTTTCACTAAAAGCTGAAATAATAGTAAAAAGTTTCAAAAAAATTTTCATCACTGCACAATATTTACAGTAATAGCTGCAAACAACTTTGTGTAGATTACACTTGCAGAATATCAGCATTTCATGCATATGATTTGGTTTGCAGTATAAGAAATGGTTAAAGTTATCAAAATATAGCTTAATTGTACAATAAACTAAACTATTCTTTTTGAAGTTTGAACTTTGAACAAATAGAATATCAATACTTGTATGAGACAGTAACCGTTGTTACAGACTGTCATGCAATGTTGACCAGGGAAAGGCACATAAGACAGTGATGTTACAAAATAAGTGGCTTCAGTATAAAGGGAGAATTTACTGTTTTATAACATTAATCCTTGACCAGCTTGGATTGTCATAACAAAATACCCTGGAGTGGGCAGCTCAATCAACAAGAATGCATTTCTCATAGTCCTGGAGACTGGAAAGTCCAAGTTCAAGGTGCTAGCCAATTTGGTTTCCTATACTGGCTTTCTTACTGGCTTTCTAGATAGCTGCCTTCTGGCTGTGTCCTCATATGGTGAAGAGAGAAAGTGAGTACTGATCTCTCTTCCTCTTTTTTTTTTTTTTTGAGTTGGAGTCTCTCTCACTCAGTCACCCAGACAGGAGTGCAGTGGCTGCTCCCGGCCACCTCAGCCTCGACCTTCTGGGCTCTAGCGATCCTTCCGCCTCAGTCTTCCAAGTAGCTACCATGCCCGGCTAATTTTTTTGATTTATTGTAGAGATGAGGTCTTGCCAAGTTGTCCAGGTGGATCTCGAACCTGTGGGCTCAGGCAATTCACTCACCTCGGCCTCCCAAAGCGTGGGATTACAGTCTGAGCCACCAAACCCAGCCTCTCTTCCTCTTCTTATAAGGATCCTAAAATCATCACATGGGCCCTACTCTTGTGATCTCATCTCAAATATCATCACATTGGGAGTTAGGGCTTTAACATATTAATTTGAGGGGACGCATTCAGTCCACAGGAATCCTCAGAAAAAAATCTTTGACATAGGTATTATTAAATCCATTTTCTGGGTCAGGAAATAGAAACCCAAAGAGATTAAAAAATATATTTAAAGTTTAGTGCCTGTTACCACTTCCTGAATCCCCCACTGGTTACTCACACAGTTAAAGTGTTTTATCACTTTTCCAGAGGGGAGGAGTTCTACTTACCTACACAGATATTTGTAATGACAGCCATACATAATATTTGGGTACAACTATGCGTTTGTGCAGTTACATGGATGTGTTGAGAAGTTTTGTTTGCAAGCAACATAATGACTTGACTAACTTTAGAAAAACATGGAATTTGTAGGCATGATTACAAGGGGTTGTTCAGAATGGGTGGACAGGCTGAAATACCGGTTAAAGAAATTAGGCCTGCTCTGGGAACTTCGTCAGCAGAGGCATGTGTTTCTCATTAGACCTTCAGTTCACTTGTATTTCCATCCAAACTTTCATTTTCCCTAGTAAGAGATTCTTATAGTCTTTAGCCATTTTACATGAAGATCATGTGGGTTATGAGATATGTGAGAGGTGAGGTTAGCAACACTGATATGATAACTGAGGGGACAATTGGTACTTGTGTATGTGATATGTATGTGTGTATGTAAGTGTAGTTCTACACATTTATATACATAAGCATATGACATTTGTATTTGATTACAGTATACTATAAAGATTGCATTATAAAACATTAGTCTGATTATTTTGGTTTAAATTTTTTTTTGTCTTTTAAAAAGTCTTGAACTTAGATGTTGTTAAGGACAAATATATGCACAGGGAGGACTGAAGATATTTTACAGAAAAAATTTTCTGCCCAGAGTACGCTAATCTAGTCCCTAAACCTTGAACCTGCATAATGTACCTGAAAAAGAACCAATGCTTTTCAAGGGTTTTATGCTTAATACTTAACTCTACAAAGTGCTGGAGAGAATCATTAATTTCTTTCACATTTATTCATCAATTTTCCTTCATAAAAGGAGTAGAGGGACCTAACAAGAGAAAATACAGTGAGCAGTACTAAAGTTTCTAACTTAATGGTGCTGAATTTTTAAGAAGAAAGTTTTTGGGCATATTAACAACCACTGAAAACTTGGCTGTACATTTCACTTTAAAAATATTTTAAAGTTATATCATAGACATAAATTTTGTTGCTTCTTTAGGTCTGCAACTTAAGGGTTTCTTCTGATCCTATAAAACAGCTTGGTACTTTTTCTAGAAACAAAAAATGTAGCATAATTGACATTGTGAAGATTTATTTGCCTACATGCTGAGAGTGACCAAATTTACCAATTTTACCATCATTTATCATTCTAGTTACTTCTTTTTCTTTTTTTAAGATTTTTTTGTAGAATTGATAGGTACAAATGCTACAAAAAAAATCTGTTCATAGAAAATATTGTAAGTTTTCTCCAAAAACAGGTTGTTTGAATACAGCAAAAAATGAATAAAAATGAATTTTTGTTTGTTAACTTTGTTTTGGTCTAGATGAGAGATGGAATCCTGTGGAAGGAATAATTTTCCTTCTTCATCTGCAAGAGCGCATCACTTTGCTCATTTGATCTCTTAGAGGAAAAATATTAAGTAATGGATTTTTCTTCATTTATACATTCTATGTTGATTATTTGAACATCCCTAAAAAGGAAATAATCAAGAATTATGATGGATCGAATTCATATTAAGAAATATGAAAACACAGACTTCTGTGCCCCAGAAACATTCATTCAGCATGCCAAGCAAGCATCTAGAACTTGAAGCCTGTAGACAGACTTTTCCCGGATACAGCTTCTGCTGCTTTCTCCTACTTGCAATTCTGGAATACTGCAAGAAGACAAGTTGCCAATAATAGGGTAACTGCCCTTTGAGGTATGATGTACCGTGAGGCTCAACTTTAATTTGGAGCAAGTGTTTTGGATGAAAGGAGTTACATTTTTCTGATGAATTCTGAGTTGGCTTCTAGTCGAAAGTAAGTACTACTCAATGCAAACTTTAATGAAGATGATTTCTGAGAGCTTCATGGGTTATGTGTGTGTATAGAGAATAAGAGAGGAAGGAGGTAGATAACTCCCTGAGCCAAGTTTTACAGTTGTCATATGTGGGAGTTTCCAGAATCTTAAAAGGCAGTGAAAGCATCCTATATGTAAACTGTGCTTTAAGTAGGTGAAAACTTGCATCATCCATGAAAAGAAATAGGAAAAATATTCATATTCTTTCTGTCTCAGTTAAAACTGCAAAATATCCAGAAGCCCAGGAACTTCCCACTTGATGCACTGTTGCCAAGAATGGTGGCCCTATATTATATTTTTCTACCCTGTCAATATCCAAAGTAGGAATACTGTTCCTGCAAATGGCTCAGCATACCACCCCACCAAAGTAGTAGCAGACAGTGTCTCTATTATGTATAGTCCGTGTGTTCTTCCAGATGGAAGTGATTTATGGTCTAAATTCCAGGTGTAAAAATAGTGTACTTATTATAAACTTTTATATAATCAGGGTTTTTACCTGACCGGGGGTGGGAATGAAAACATTGCCACTCAGAAAATCATATTCATGGAAATGGACTCGATTCATTGGTTCCCTATAGGATGGCTTGAAGAATAAAAGTGTATTGCTAAATCTACTATATCGCAGTCACTGTAACACCAAGAAGTCCTGTAAATGAGAGCAAAACAAATATGGCTGCTGTACAGAAACCAATAGTATAAAGTAGTTCTTAAAAGTTCAAACTTGTGCATCCAACAAGGTGTGGGCTGCCACTTACTAGCTAGCTATATAACCTTAGGTAATTAATTTTCCCTCTGTAAATCTTAGTCTTCCTATGTGTATTGATAATACCATGGATCATATAAGTTTTTGATGATTATGAATAAATAAAACAGCACTATGTCTAGCATATAATAATGATAGCTATATTATTATCATTATCACAAATATGATTTTATAAAATTAAAAGATTGAATCTAATGATTCATTATATTGATCACCTTTATTCTACCCAAATACACATGATCTTTGTGTGCACTATACAAAAATGATATTCTCCACTTTGTGAGTGATTTGTCTAGTCACAATCACCATTTATCCAACTACAGCTTCTCCTTGAACAACATGAGTTTGACCTGTGTGAATGCACTTACACTGGAATTTTCTTCCACTTCTGCCACCTATAAGACTGCAAGACTAACCCCTCTTCTTCCTTCTTCTCCTCAGTCTACTTGTGAAGATGATGAAGAGGAAGACTTTTATGAGGATTCACTTCCACTTAATAAACAGTAAATACATGTTCTCTTCCTTATGATTTTTTTAAAGTGAGAAAGCAGGATTTATTGAGAAGCCAGAAAAGCTCCCACAGTGGGAGGGGGTCCTTATGATTTTTAATAACATTTTCTTTTCTCTAGTTTACTTTATTGTAGAAATATAGTCTATAATACATATAACATAAAATCTGTGTTAATTGACTATGTTATCACTAAGGCTTCCAGTCAACAGTAGGCTATTAGTAGTTAAGTTTTTGGGAAGTCAAAAGTTATACATGAATTTTGGACTACATGCATGTCAGGATTCTTAACCCCTACATTGTCCAAGGATCAACTGTACTGTACTGTATAAGTTCTGGTCTGGTTTCAATAGAGCATTAAATTAAGATATATGAATTAGCTTATGGTGCAATTGATTTCTGTTTCCAAAGGCATAGATCATTGCTTGGAGGACACAAGGTCTACATGAAATATTGGGCTGTTACTTCATACTGTTGTTAAATTTAAAACTCTTTAGCTATATATTAACCTTTCTTGAAATCTTAGCTCATTGAATATTACGACTTTTTGTGAAATAAAAAGGGCAAATTGCCATCTCTGCAGACAATAAGTGCTATGGTGGTAGTAAGTATATTTTTCACAAAATAAGAATTGAAAACAAAATTAGAAGTAGCTATTAAGACTCCGGACTAGAGGCCAGGCTCGGTGGCTCAGCCTGTAATCCCGCACCTTGGGAGGCTGAGGTGAGTGGATTGCCTGAGCCTGCGGGTTTGAGACCCCCCTGGGCAACTTGGTGAGACCTCATCTCTACAATAAATCAAAAAAAATTAGCCGGGTGTGGTAGCGCGCGCCTGTAGTTCCAGCTACTTGGAAGGCTGAGGCGGAAGGATCTCCAAAGCCCAGTGGGTCGAGGCTGCGGTGGCCGGGAGCGGCCACTGCGCTCCAGTCTGGGCGACAGAGTGAGACTCCAACTCAAAAAAAAAAAAGACTCCGGACTAGGTTTAGTTTTTCATGCAATAAATCAATGATTATTTAGTTTTTTCTTATAGTATTTCTTTCTGCTTTCTAATTAGTTTTGGTATAGTAGCTTTCATGCAAAATTTAGTTTCTCTTTCTCAGATCTTTCTACCCAGTCTCAGGAATTAGACCGTTTGTTCTCCAAAATTCTTCAGTTGTTACTTTATTGAGGTATTGCTTCTTGAACATTTCCTAATTTTTGACCTGGAAAATTACTAAAAGCTGCTCAATGAAGATAGCAAAGCATTAGCAAGAAAAGACACAAATTGACAAGGAAATGTTGGAAAAAATATTTAGATTCAGAATGATTGAAAGAATGAGTGAAGATGTTATGCACTGAGTTATGATACCATCAAAATTCAAAAGCTACAAAGAAAAGTACAATAAAAATTCTGTTTCTTAACTCTGTCTAACCACACATATTTTTCCCCAAAGCAAACAATGTGATTACTTTTTATAGACTTATATATTGTTCCACATAGATATATTTTTCTCTGTGTATATTTATCCTTATTTATAAGTGGTAATATGCTACGTACCTTGAAGTGCACCTGGCTTCTTTTATTTAACACATATAACTTGATGACTATTTAATATTAGTAAATAAAAATTCCCCTATTTCTTTTTATAGCTGTAGTGATGTCTGTTTAATCTGTCATTGCTTTTTGATATGCAGTCTTTCCTCCTTAACCTTTTGCCATTACCTACCACACTGCAAGGAACAACTTTGAACATATTCCTTTGTGCACACATGAGGATGTGTCACTCAGCATTTAGTTCTGAAAACAGAAATCACTCCGTTTTAGAAATGCATGGATTTAAAACAGCTAGTTTTGTACTCAGAAGTCACTAGAGGGTTGTTGGCTCGGGTGTAACAGTCTCCAGAAAGACCTCAGCATTGAAAGGCCATGAAAACTCTTCTGCATGCACCCTTGCAACTACCCTTGAAACATTAGGTTCAGCCGGGCTCGGTGGCTCAGCCTGTAATCCCATGCCTTGGGAGACTGAGGTGAGTGGATTGCTTGAGCCTGTGGGTTCGAGACCTGCCCGGGCAACTTGGCAAAACCTCATCTCTACAATAAATCAAAAAATTAGCCGGGCGTGGTAGCGCGCGCCTGTAGTTCCAGCTACTTGGAAGGCTGAGGCGGAAGAATTGCCGGAGCCCAGCAGGTTGAGGCTGTGGTGGCTGGAGCGGCCACTGTACTCCAGTCTGGGTGACAGAGTGAGACTCCAACTCAAAAAAAAAAAAAAAGAAAGAAAGAAACATAGCCCATACCTGCAATTCAGGGATCAGAAAGCCAAAGTAAAAAAAAAAAAATTACTTCCCTTGAAACTACCTCTTCTTAGGGTTTTATGGAATGGTGGAACGTCACTACAGAAAAAAGAACCTCACAGCTTTATGACCTTGTTGGCCAGCAGAAAACAGTTAAGAGATAAAAAGATGTCTTTCCTTACTACTTCTGACTTCTAAATCTTACTTGACTACATGTAATTGATGAATTCTAATTTTTTTTTAGAACCCTAATTACATGGAGTCTGGGAAATTTTTATTTTCATCTTCTAGACTGCAACAGTATAAGCTGAGAAGGTATTATAGAAAAAGCCTAAAATCAAGGGTGAGTCTAACAGAGAATATACCTTTCATGTTAACTGACAATATTGTTCTAGTGAATTATTGTCACAGAAACATGAAATTTCCTCTAATGTGACTAACTGAAATGATGGGCTATTATTGACAAGTGATATTTGATTACATCAGATTAAAGCAAGACCTTCTTCTTATAAATATATTCCCTTTAGTCAAAGAATATAATTCCAAGACACAGAAAGGGTTAACCCCAGAGCACACAGGCAGAAGAACTCACAGATATACATATGACATATAACTCAAACCGTAGTAATTCACTCAGGAAAGTTAAGCTGAAGTGGGATTCATGGGTGATATCAAGCCCACACGCTCCACATAGGGGAAAAATGGCAGACAAAAAGAAAGCAAGCAATATTGAAGGACTATCTTCCTGATAAAATATTCAGGGTGGAAGTGATAATGTTAAAGGGGATCCTCTTGCAAAGTTGTTGAGTTGCTGTAATGAACAAAAGTTAAGATGCAGTATAAGTGAAAGGGAATTCTTAGTAATTGTAATAGTAAGGTAATGGCCCATAACGTTTATAACCAATCCAAATACAGAGAATGAAGCATAGCGGCTGCTGTTATGGATCTGTAGGAACTAAAAAAATGAATGCTGCTGCTGATGCTAAACTTACATGAGTAAGAGGGAGCACATTTACTCACTGTTTGCTTGTAGAACACAACATAATACTGTGTAAATGGGAGCACATGATAGGAACTCCTGGAAAAAGTTTATATTAATAAATTTGGTTCTTAGAGGAGACTAATGATAAGTAACAATACTGTGATTTTAATGGAGAACCAACACTCCTTGGACTATGGAGAACACTGGCCCAAATTTTCAGATGAATTTTTGAAAGGGCTGAGTACTAAAATCTGAGTTAGGTTTTATCTAAGGTCTGCCAAACTGCATTCTTTCATTTGCCTAGGCCAAAAAATGTGGAGTCATCTTTGACTTCTCTTTTGCTTCCTTTTTCTCTTTGAATCTACATTCACCCATTATAAAATCTTGTTAATTCTACCTTTAAAATTAGTCTGGGCACAGTGTTTTCATGCCTGTAATCCCTTGTTTTGAGAAGCTGACATGGAGGATTGCTTATGTTGGGGATTTGAGTCCAACCTGGGCAATGTAGTGAGATCCTGTCTCTGCAAATAAAAATTTAAAAAAGAGCTGGGTGTAGTGGACTGCACTAGTAGTCCTTGCTACTCAGGAGGCTGAGGTAGGAGGATCACTTGAGCCTAGGAGTTTGAGGCTGCAGTGAGCTGTGATCACACCATGGCACTCCAGTCTGGGTGACAGAGTGAGACCTTGTTTTTAAAGAACAAATAAGCAAACAAACAAAATTAATGCAGAACCTGGCTGCTTCTCACTACTACCACTGCAACCACTGTGGTACCAACCATCATCAATTCTTGCCTGATTTCTGCAACTATTCCTCTGCTTCTTGACTTGCTCGCTATGTCTATTTTCAACCTAACTTTCATAGCAGTCTTGAAAATCAGGTCATCCTTTACTCAAAATTCTGCAGTATCTCCTCTTTTTGCTTACCGAAAAAATTAAAGTCTGTACCTCTGCCTGAAGGGCTTAGGCAGCCATATGTGACCTGCTTAATCACTATCACTAGAGATCCCCTCTTTCTCGTCTCCCTGACCCACCCACCTCATCTTTGCTTCCTTGGTCCTTCAACTGGCAGCAAGATCCAACACCAAGGCCCTTGAACTGGTGTTCCTCTTGCCAGAAATTTTCATGTTACTGTCTCACTCCTTTAAGCATTTTGTCAAATGTAAGTTTAAAAATATATTAACCTGATACCTTAAAGTGCAATCTGTCCTCCCACACATACTTACTTCTCCTTGTCATCATTCCCTTTCCCCCATGACAATTATTATCTTTTTAACTTGATTTATGCTATTCTTATTTATTATTTCTGCATAAAATAGTTTATTGTATCAATCTCCCTGCTTGATATGTACATTTACCTGTTTTGTTCATCAATGTATCCCAAACACTTAGAACAGTGCATGACTTAGAATGGGTACTCAAAAAATAGATGAATGCTTTTACTGGAAAGACAACCTCTTTGTACTGATAGCAGGTTTGGCAGGTACTCTAACAGTTCATATAAAGCTATCATATTTAAGTAGGAAATTAACCAATGGGTTCTTATAGCCAGCCCCCCTTTCCAATCCTCCATTCTCTTACTACCAGTACTTGTTTATCAGAATTCATCAGAGAGAAGGATAATATAATGCCAGAGATTTTAACTCTAATACTCTCCAGATTTTAACTCTAATGCTCTCCAGATTTTAACTCTACAACCCACTGACTGAATGGCCCAGAGGAAATTAGTCTTTTTATACATCAGTTTCCTCATTTATGAAATTAATATTCTATTAATAGAGTTTTCCTCATAAGGTGGTTGTAAATTTTTTTTTTTTTTTAGTCGGAATCTCACTTTGTCACTTGGCTGGAGTGCAGTGGCACTCTAACGGCCACTGCAGCCTCAACCTGCTGGGTTCAGGTGACCCTTCCGCTTCAGCCTTCCAAGTAGCTGGAACTACAGGTGCACACTACCATGCCCAGCTAAATTATTTTTTTGATTGATTATAGAGATGCGACCTCCCCAAGTTGCCCAGGTTGGTCTTGAATCTATGGGCTCAGGCAATCCTCTCACCTTGGTCTCCCAAAGTGCTGTGATTATAGGCATGAGCCACCACACCCGACCTGTTGTGAAAATTAAATGAGACAATGCAGGTAAAATGCTGAGCACTCAATACATTACTTGAGGTAATATAATTATAAAACACTTAAAGACAATGCATTTAGGTGCTGTGCATTTTTCTATAATTTTATTTATGGTTTTAATTTGTTTAGTAAAATTTCCTTTATGTAGGTAGTACACACATAAATTTTATCCAAGCTCAGATATGAATGATCAAGCACTCTGAAATACTGGTACATGAATTATTTTATTGTAATGTGAACTCTCAGAAGCCAAATCCATATTCAAGTAAAAGTATAAAACATATAATAAAATATGCATGAATTTGGATTATCTATTTAGCGTTTCCATGCTACTGATCATCAAAATATGACTCACTATACCTCTAACTCACTGGCATTTTCTTCAAAAATTATTATAAATAGATAATGAGCTTTTTTTTTTTTTTTTTTTTTTTTTGAGTTGGAGTCTCACTCTGTCGCCCAGACTGGAGTGCAGTGGCCGCTCCCGGCCACCGCAGCCGCGACCCGCTGGGCTCCAGCGATCCTTCCGCCTCAGCCTTCCGAGTAGCCGGAATTGCAGGCGTGCGCTACCATGCCCGGTTAATTTTTTTATTTATTGTAGAGATAAGGTCTCGCCTGCCCAGGCGGGTCTCGAACCCAAGGGCTCAGGCAATCCACTCCCCTCAGCCTCCCAAAGGCGTGGGATTACAGGCTGAGCCACCGAACCTGGCTGATAATGAGCTTTTTATAGTTTCATCTTCCAAACAAGAATTTATTATTTAACATTCCTATTTTTAACGAAGGTTAGGCCTCTTAACTAGGCCATCTGGATTATAACAGTTTAATTTTTAAAATTTGTTATTTTCAATTACTTCCATCTTTCAGTTACACATCTGAATTAACAGTTGTACTAGATTTTAATCCCCTTTGGGAACAAATATTTGCATAATTGATTAGCAACTCTGGATATTGTAGTTATTTTTTCAAGAACATCCTTTTATTAAATGTGGAGTCTTAAACCAAATGGAAATTATCCCTTTTGTTATATAAACCTACTTTCAATTTCTGAACCCATAACCTTAATATTCAATGCTATTTCCCAGTTTGAAAACTCATTTTGTGTGTGGGTATTTGAAATGATCAGTGATATTATCAAGAACATGGCCAATAAGCCATAAAATTACTCAATTCATTACGAGTACAATTTATTTGTTACTTGGAAAGTTTTATTTCAGATTTCTCTGGAGGAGAGAGAATATATATGTAGCCATTCTCTGAGTGTAAGCATTTATTTTCCTATGCATAATTTATTTAGTTTGCACCCTAGCTGTTAGATAAGTGTGAAACTAAGGCCATTGTGTTTAAAAAATGTATTACAGGAATCTGAGCTTTTAATGGAATCAGATAAGAAGGTGGAGAAACGTGCACAAGAGCTAAATATTTGTTTTATTCTTCCAACAGGCATAGGATAGCAGTCCACTGCGGACTAATACATTCCAATTTACAACTTCACCAGTGTGTGGAACAGCATGGAAAAACACTCCAGAACAGCCTTTTGCAAACTGAAGGAAGTAATGTGTGCAAAGACTTTCACGACTGAATGAATTAAACCCCAACAAAGAACCTAACAAGTTATGTGTAACCAGCTGATTTCAACCTGAGTTTCAACTTTTCATCATTTTCTGATTCCTAAGGAGGATTTTGAATCAGTCATTGAAGATTGGAGTCAAATACTTCTGTATAAAATACCTCTTTAAACTTGTCTATCAAAGACAAAACAATCATTTAGCAAAGTAGCACTCTATGTATGGCCTTCTGTAGGCCAAAAAAGGAAACACCTGTCTCTTAATCTTTAACAGGCTTCAGATAATCATTGAAACAGATTTCAGCTACACTTCAGAGGACATTTACTTTTCACATCCGCTAACAAGTGGCATGATGATATAGCACATTTTTCTTTGTTTTTCAGTTGGTTTAAAAGTTCTTGAATGTTTCCAAATCTTGTAAGAATGTGCTTTGGAGAAGCTTGTAAGATATATGAGAATATAGTAAAGCATTGTTAGTTATCTTTTATAAACATTTTAAAGCTCTTGGATCAAAGGAGTATTCTATGGAGAACATTTTTAGTTATAAAAACAAAGTATGTTTTCATAGCTAGATAGCCTTTATCTTTATTTTAGGCCACAATTATTCTTTGTAGTGAATAAAAGGAAAGCAAAGGATGCATGTAGAGATGTTTCTTTCCTGAAAAGCAATTGTTCAGGATGGGTGCAGTTTCTAAAAGTGAATAAGGTAAGGTGGGAACAGCAGGCCTTTGAATAATTTAAGACTGAAGCTGATGAGAGTTGTCATTGCTAACTGTGAATTCATGGGCCCATGTAAATACAATATGGCTGTAAATCATATATAAAAATTGTTACAGATTTGGATGGAAAAAAATCTCAACTCATGATTTCCAAAAAAAGGACATTTCTCCAGGGAGGTTTCACAGTGCTGCATGGGAAGTAGCTATGCACTCAAATGTTTCCTAATATGAGAACTATTTCCAGATTTTACCCCAATCAATAAGTAGTTCTTCAAAATTTGGTGGAATATAATCTATTCCTTCAAATGTAACACAAAATAATACAGCAGAAAAGATATAGAAAATATAATTCTCAGGTCACAGTGGAGAGAGAAACACAGAAGCACAACACCATGGTAGACACCAAGAGAAAAAACATTTCCCAATAATAGGTTGCATATTTTCTTGGAAGAAGGGATAGGAATATAAGGGTTAAGAGTTATGTGTCAATTAGAAACAAAATAAAGCTCTTTCTCCCCTTTTTTTTAAAAAGAACACCGACTTTAGGAGCAGTCAGGCTTGTGTTTTTGCATTTTTATTACAACTTGTGGGTTTAGGCAGGAACCCTAAGGCTCCATTTCTTCATGTATAAAATGGGAATAATGAAAAAATAATAAATTAATTGATACAATTGCTGTGAGAATCCAGTACTTAATGCAGATAATAGAAAGCTAGGCACACAAGTGCTCAAGAGTTTGCTACTACTATCATTTGCTTCCAGACATCACTGGTAAAAAGCTGTAGTTAAAGTAAATTTCAGCAAGTACCTGTGCAATATCTGAAAGCCTTTGTATAAAGAAACAACATGTACTTACAATCAATCAATAAGAGAAAAGAAATGTGTGACAAACAAGTGTGTCATCAGATTTAGGAAGAAAAACAACATGGAGTGAACTGGAGACAAGATTAAAATTAGTTACAATATTCCTTGGAATTGGTATAAGATCTGTCCTTATTTTGTTGTCTATTTACTACTTCCCCTAATATGAGTCACTTTTGTTCTGAGAACACATTCATAAGTCCAATGTGTTTGCAAGTCTAACAAAGTTAGTATGGGCATTCAACTAACATAATTGACTGGCTTGTGATACTTTTCACACAAATAATACATTACAAATGAACACAAAAAATAAAGAAGACATTTTTAATCTTACAGGACAACATGTGACAATGTACACCAGATACATGAACTAATTTTTGTGATTTAACATGTAAATGCATGTTCACATCTTTGAAAGTTTGCAACTTGAAAGTTCGTATGTAAAAGACTTATTATTAATATATTTATGACAAAATTAACTGCAGAGTGACCTACAGATGATTCTTATCTAAAAATGTGTGCTAATTTATTTTCAGTAATTACTTTTCATATGTCTTAAATTAATAAACATCTCCATTGTCTGGAAGATCTCTTCTGGTTTTTTTCCCCTGTATCCTGCAGGAGTTTGGATTTTGATGCCCAGAGAAAGGAAGAGCTAAAAAATGGCATTCCTTATAGGAATTTTGCCTTAACAAGCATCTATTCTACCTTTTTGTGTTAATGTTACGTATACACATTTGCATGCATGTATTGGTCTTAACATGCTATAATCTTACATAGTTAAATGTTACTGCAGACTTCTAATGAGCTTTCATTCAGTATCATGGGTCTCTAAGGAAACAAAAAAAATACATTTTCTCTCTCTGTTCAGCTCTCATTTTTCTGACGAGCAGAGTTGTTACTCTTCGGTCACCTACTTTTTGACTATAAAATCCCTTGTAAGGAAGGCAATGTTCCTGGATGAGTCAGGTTTGGCCAAGAAAGAGGAAGTCATTTTAGGTATATTTAGTGGAAAGGAAATTAATATAAGGAATTTGAGGCTTAGACAACTACTGGAAGAGCTGTAAAAACAAAGATCAGAAAAATCTCTTGCAGGAAATCTGGAAGTGTAAGTGTAAGCATTTGATGGACACTACCAACAATGATTCTAGTTGCCAGCAGAGCTGAAACAGGAGTACAGGAGAATGTCCACAATAAAGTGAGCTGAACCTCATCTCCATTCCTCTCCAGATCTTATCTTTACCCTCCCTTTTCTGTCTTCTGCCCCATATGGACTATCCTAGTGGTCCACCTGCTCTCTACCTTCTAGTTGAGTTTGGCCAGTGCTGCACCAACCGGAGAGCAGATGTTGGGAGAAGAGTGAGATTAGAGCAATTATTCTCCTTCCTTCCTCCCTTCAAGGTTACTTCAGGAAGGCTATGTCCCTTGATTGCAAGTGCTTTTAAGTTAGCCTCTTTCCCCAATATCCTCCTTTTGGATTTTGGTAACCATTCCTTCTTCTCATTCTTTCAGGCCAAGACATGGCAACAGCTCTTACTTACCCCACAGTTCTGCCTTCTCCCTTGGCTTTCCACTGTATCCTGAAACATCATTGTAAGTACTAGCTTAGTAAATAAACAGTACTTAATTATTTTAACATGAGTGTGCCAGTCACTTCTTGTTGGAAACCTGACTGACACAATTATGTGAACAATGAACATCCCAGTAAACGCATCTTAAAGATGGATGACTGGAATTGGGTGGTTTATATTTAAGGGAGTTTAGAGGTAACCTTATTGCTGGTTTGAATTGGATACGTGTAATCCATGGCATGTGTTAGAATCTCCTTGGCACATTATCACAGTTATCACCTCTACTGTAAGATACAAGTGAGGTGTAAGATGAGGATAGATTGGCTAAGGAATGGAGCTGCTTTGTAAATAATAGAATAGAAATTATGAAGACTGTGGACTCACCTGCTTTTCAGTTTGGACAGCAAAGAGTATGAACAGAAATTAAAAGCCATAAACATATCATTAAGGATACATACAGATTGGCATGGCAACTTTGAAGGCTTCCCTCCTCTCCTGAGTTTGCATATCTGGAGGTATAAGTGTAAGGACTGCAGAGTTGCAGCCCCAATTAAATGCTCAGTCCTGTTAGAGCTCTGATTCTAAAGCAAGGACACTGATGGAAAAAAGCAGGGCCTTAAGGTTTGGATTGAGGCTGTTTGGGAAGATGCGGACAGAGGTTGAGATCCTTAACATCTAACTTCCCCTGAAATTCCCTTGCCTGAGAAGACAGCCTCAACTCTCTATCAGCCCTCTTCTGAATTAAAGACTTCAGTTATTATACTGTAGTTGCCTCAGGAATTAATCTTGATTTTCTTCCACAACCACCCTGACTCCTCACTGTCTTTGAGTCCTCGTTAACTATATACCAACACAATCTTAAGAAGTAAAAAGCCTGCTTTGCAAGGAGGGAGCCTTAAATCAATTGACACAAGACCCCAACCATCTCAATCTGTATTGCCAAGGGCATTGGATATGTGAGTAAAAGTGAGTGTGAAGGATGATAAACCAAGGGTGATGAAATATGCTCAACTGGGCCAGCATTATCATCAATAAGGGTAAATTCATGAGGGATCTGGCATTTAGTATGTTTGTCTAAGCATCAGAGAATGAACTAAATATTCTAACAGTTTGGGTCATTGAAGCCTGGACTGAAATAACTTTACAGTTAATAAAATAAAGTGCTAAGACTTTCTTAGCACCACACAGGAAGGAGTCTGAAGACTCAGCTATCTACACATGCTGGGTGGATATATTATATGAAATCTATGCATATAATATATTATGCTTGATAGTATGATAAAATGGCCTTCAACAGTCTCAGTTACATTGCTCACAAGTACATGACTTATTTAAAGATTGAGCTTCTTGAATGTCATGAAGATATTTGTTAAAAAAAAAGAAGATTGGACTTTTATCCTACACAATGGGACACACACACATGGGTATGTATGCTTTTGTGTGCATATTTGTCTTCCCATAGTTAGAATTTGTGATTCTGGGAACAAAGGGCTGAAGGTAGAATCATCTTTGAAGATTTTTTTTTTTTTTACTTTAGAACAAAAATTAAATTGAGTTCCTTAATAACCATTGTGTGTTTTTACATCATGCTTCATATGTGAGTTTAAAAGAGTTTTTGCCCATAACTTTTTCTTATTTTTAGATAATTATGACTTACATCTTGTCTTTTCTAATAACAATTTTTAGTTTTATTGGTAATATAAATACAATTTAGCACAAGGGGTAAACCAATTTTTCCCCTCAAGATGAACATAATCCCTGACAAAAGGTAGAGTTCCTGCACAGCAGACTGTAGTGTTTCTAAAGAGAACAAACTGACTATTGTAGCCAGGATAACTCTAAATTAGATCCCATTTCTGATGTGCTGGATTTTATCAATAGGGTTGCAATAAACTTAACCGAAGCATTTTGTTGACATGAAGTCAAAATCTAATTTTTATCAGATTGAAGTTTGTGATATAGAAGTAAACCGAAGTACCAGAAGGTACCTATAAAAGAAATCTTCTGAAGTGTGTAAATAAAGGTTATTAAATTTTGTCAGCAATCAGAGCAGTAGCTATTGTCCAAGAAAAATACCCCAAAGAGTTTTCTTTTAGATAAGTGGAAGAAGAGGGGGTCAAAAGATGAAGATAAAGGAGATCATTATGGAAATCTTTAGTTACTTAATAGAAGGTGACAAAAAACAGCAGTAGGCAAGATTAGTGATAAAGGACAAAAATGCTGAAAAACCAGAAAATTAGCCCTGTTCCATCATGTTGAGCATAAGCTGTCTACTTCTCTGTGTAGTCAGCACTTTGTTGTCATTTTGGGCAAAAGTTGTCTATGTATACAGTCAGGAGCTTCAGGAGAATTTCTAAAAATCTTCACCTTAATGTCTCCTAATGGAATGGATATACAGTAGTCAGAAGGAATTGTTGTATATCTTTTAATTTGGGAAACACAAACCCAAGGATCAACCCCTCAATGTTTTATTGCTTTGTGAGTTGTTAGCAGTAGCTTATCAGGTTTTTCTTTGGAGACTCAAGGGCAGTTTTTTTTCTGAAGGCTTCTTCAGAAACTCAAATCTTCTGGTTTTAGATCCTGCAGAGGCTGTGTAGGTAAGCATTTTGGAGACAGAGCTTGTACCTGTTGGTGATAAAGCTAGAGCCATTTGAGTGTTATTTGAGCGTCCTTCAATAATTAAGCACATCAGTTTATGATAGAGTAGAATCTAGAATTGAAAGTAAATCTCAAATATGACAGGCAAGCCTGGTATTAATTCAAAAGGAGATAATGTATAGATACTGGAGGATTGAGTTTGTGGCCATTAAGGCTACTGACAGTACCTTGTCCTTGATAGTTCAAAGTTTCTGAGAGTTTTGTTAGTTAGAATCCCTCAGTTATATTTATCTTTCCTGAAGTTTGGGGTGTTGAGAATTGTGGAAATCCCACGTAATTATTGTTTACAAAGTTCTTAAATAACAGTAATGGTTAATGTGTGTCCCTATTACTATAGAGATAAGTTGGAATTCTCCAAGTATAGAATAATGTTTTTTTTACTTCCCCCTTACCTTTACAACCCTATCCCTCCATTAGGGAAAAGCCTTAAACTACCTCATTTGGGGGTATTCAAAGGAATCCTGCAGCTCATCGTCTATTCTTTAGACCTTTTTCCTTGGGTATTATCAAATGTGATCCTTTCTCATGGATGGTGAATCCCTCAACTAGGCACTGAATAGCTCTCCACCTCTCTCACCCATATACTTAATAAGCTTGCTCCATTAATTCTTTCCCCCATCTCCCACTGCTTCACTCTTTGTTTTTTTTCTTGGTCATTTAAACGTGTCAGTCTCTCTCAAATACAAATAAATGTCTCTAGAAGTCATCTATAGAATTCTCTGTATCCCTCACATTTCTTTAAAATTGCACTTTAAAAAATGGTCTGAATTTTTGATTTCCACTTTCTAATTCCTTGAAGACTCCTCAAACCACTGCATTCTAATCTCAGTCACATCAAGAAAAGTGCCTTAATCAAGAATTCCTTGTTTTTCAGCACAGTGGATTTAGTATTGCTTACTCAGCCAACTGCAGTTACAATATGGTTGGTTACCTTTCTTCCTCCCCCACATACAAAATTGCTAAATTCAATATTATTATTCTTTATTTTATGATTTGTTATTTTAAAAAATTTTTTATTTTAAAGATGTGGGATGCAATCAAGTATGAGGCATGCAAATGGTCATTGTGTAGGTAAAGTTTGGGCCTCACTTTGGTCCCCACTTCACCTGGTTTGAGATCACATAAACTTATTGATATGGTGTGCACACCCCCTCCTCTAGTGATTTCCCACGACTGCCAATCCCTTTCTTATAGTATTATGATAATTGTTCAGGGTCCACTTATGAGTGAGAACATATGTTACTCAGTTCTTTGTTTTTGTGATAGATCACTCAGTATTATAGACACTAAGTCTTAAAGTATTACAGACACTAAGTATTATAGACACTCAGTATTATAGACACTAAGTCCCTTCAAGTTGCTGCGAAGTTCATAATTTTGTCCTTTATAGCTGCATAAAATTCCATCATGTATATGTACCACATTTTTTTTATCCAGTCCTTTTTCGATGGGCAGCAGAGTTGGCTCCATGTTTTTGTTATTGTGAATAATACTGCAATAAACATAGAGTGATTTAAGTTTCTTTGGGTATATTCCCAGTAGGGGGATTGCTGGGTCATATGAAAGATCAATTTCTGGTTCTTTTAGGAATCACCAAACTGTTTGCCTTAGAGGCTGCACTAGTTTATACTTTCACCAACAATGTAGAAATATTCCCTTTCACATGCATCCTTTCCAGCATCTGTTGTTTTTTGAGTTATTGATGACCTGTCTGGAGTTAGTTGGTATCTCATTGTGATTTTGATTTGCATTTCTTCAATGATTAGTGAAGCTAGCATTTTTTCATATATCTGTTGGCTGCTCGTCTTATTTTGAGAAGTGTCTATTCATATCTTTTGCCCACTTTTTAATAGGGCTGTTTGTTGTTTTCTTTTCGGCACATTTGAGTTCCTTGCAGATCCTAAATGTTAGACCTTTCTCAGATATATAGTTGGCAGATATTTTTGCCCCATTCTGCGTGCTGTCTTCCTGCTGTCTTTACAGTTTCTTTAGCTTTGCAGAAGCTTTTCAGTTTGATGAAGTCCCATTTGTCTATCTTATCTCTTATGACATGGACATTTGGAGTTTTGATCAGGAATTGGTTGCCAATTTCACTTTCCATAAGGTTGTCTCCTGCATTTTCTAAGGTTCTTATAGTTTGAGGCTTTACGTTCAGGTCTTTGATTCATTTAGAGTTGATATTTGTGTATGGTGATAGTTAGGGATCTTGTCTTAATCTCCAGCATGTGGTCAGTCAGTTTTCCCAGCACCATATACTGAATAAGTTTGCCTCTCCCCAGTAGTTGTTCATGGCAGCCTTGTTGCAGATGAGATGGTTAAGAAATTGAAGTTTTGCTTCCAGAATCTTTATCCTCTTTCATTGGTCCATATGCCTGTTCTTGTGCCCATACCAGGATGTTTTCATTGTTTGTAGCTTTATAATAAAACAACCATGCTGTCCATCAAAAGAAGACTGGATTTTAAAAATGTGGTACATATACAGGATGGAATACTATGTAGCCATAAAAAAGAACAAAATCATGAATTTCGCAGCAACCCGGATGGAACTAGAGTCTATAATACTAAGTGACCTCTCACAGAAACAAAGATCTGAGTGTCACATGTTCTCACTCATATAGTAGATCTTGAACATCCATCGTAATACTATAAGAAAAGGATTGACAGTGGTGGGAAACTATGGAGGGGGAGGGGAAGGGAGGTAGGATTAATGGTAGTCAATATCTGGGGATGGGGAGACACCCCTTATCAACAAGGGTGCCTGAATGAAGCATATTTGTATACCTAACCCTTCACTGTATCCCACAATATTAAAATAAAAAATATTGATTTAAAAAAATAAAAATAAAGTTTGGAATTGTGACACCTCCCACTTTGTTTCTTTTGCTGAAGATTGTTTTGGCTATTCATGGTCATTTATGTTTCCATATGAATGTCTGTATTGTAATTTCCAGGTCTGAGAAGAATGATACTTGCAATTTAATGAGAATTGCGTTAAATCTAAATCTCAGTCAGGGGCAATAATTTCAGATAGTCTTAATTATTCCTGTGTGCCTCCCTTACTGTTTGAAAAAATAAAGTGAAAAAGGAAACTTGTGGGTTTCCTAATGGCCGTTTGAGGAAACCCATAATGAGACCTAAAATAAACATTTTGTTGCTTGCATATGGGAAAGGTAAATTTTATTAATTGCTATTCTTCAGACCTGCCATCTGAGAGACTAAATATGTATCCATATTGATAGGAGATACATGGTTTTTAGATAGTTCATGACTTTGAGATACTTGGGCTATAAAGACTTTTCAGCCACTACAGGAGCCCTTATAGATTGAATGGAAAATTAAAGAAACTTGAGCTTATTTGCTTTTACCCAAGGACATTGCCATCATGAAAAAGAATTTACTCAAAATGCTTCATGATATTAACCACAGTAGCATAAATAAATTAGTCATACTATTGGGCCAAAATTGTGGAGTTTATAAGTTGAGGATGTTTTCAACATTTGTCCTTCTTGCCAATTACACAATCTTGGTAAACCCATGAAAGTGTCATATGAATAGGAGCCTAAGCCTTAGGGTCATCTTTTCAATTTGTCACAGAAACTTAAGTATGTGATAGTTGATCTGGGAATTATTTAACTTAAAATGTAAATACCAATAGCTGGAATAATTTAGTTAGGTAGGGTACTTTGGCTCTGTCTGAAACAAGCAGGTAGGCAGCCATTCCCAGAATCCCTACAACTTATATATTTCTCCCTTACATTAGGCAAATAAACTGTGTGTTTATGTGTGGACATCTAGGTCAGAGCTTTTGAGAGTTTTGGTTTAACTCTTATGTTATAGGTGTATCACTCTCAAGGTACACATTTATCCCTGATCTCACTTTTCAACTGGCTGCTGCACTTCTCTATCTGGATGTGTCTGTGCCGATATTTGACATTGTCCAGAAATAAACCCAAGCCCCAAACATGCTTCTCAGTCGGCATTTCCTACCAAATACCACACATTCAGACTCTCCAAGCTAAAAATTCCAATTTTGTTCTTGAATATTTTTTCTCTCTCACAAAATATCTCCAGTTACTTAAGGCCTCTCAAGTCTTTCTCAGTTCGAGCTCCCCTTTTTCAGTTGTACCAAAAATACTTTAGCTCTGGTCCTTGGAGTCTCTCACTTGGACTATTACAAATCTTTCCTACTCTAAGACCTCAATTTTAGCCCATATTTGTGACTATGTCCTTCTCATTCATTACACTGTAAAATTTTAGGAAAGTACCTAATACACAGCTGAGTGTCCAACAAGCATTTGTCAAAGTAAACAGAATCGAGGAGAAACGGATGGTCTCTAGCTGAGGGGACTTGGAGGGCTATCATCACAGATGAAAATTCATCTTGCTAGGTTGACCCCAGTTTGTATTCTCAAACATATCTCTCATGCCTCTCTTAAAACTGACTCTAATTGGACTTGTTCCCCCAGAAATTCCCATCATAGAAGACATTCTCACCCAGCATAGTAGAATAAATTGATTACTGTTTTTTTTTAGAGAGAGACACACCTGCATTGTAAGTCTACTTTAGCAAATTGTTATCTTTGTGTGCTTGAGAGAACTCTGCAAAGCAGTTTGTCTGTTGGGTAAAATGGGGATATTTATTTATTTTTAATTTTAAAGATCTGAGGTACAATTCAGTGTTAGGTATACAAATGTTCATCTTGCCGGTACCCTTGTTGATGAAGTGTGTCCCCCTTCCTGGCAGTTTCCTTTAACTGCCCATCTAATCCCCATCTCCTGGCAGTTTCCCACTACTGCCAGTCCCTTTCCTATAGTATTATAATAATTGTTCAGCTGGGCTCGGTGGCTCAGCCTGTAATCCTGCGCCTTTGGGAGGCTGAGGTGAGTGGATTGCCTGAGCCCGCGGGTTCGAGACCTGCCTGGGCAGCGAGACCTCATCTCTACAATAAAATTTTAAAAAATCAGCCGGGCGTGGTAGTGCGTGCCTGTAATTCCGGCTACTCGGGAGGCTGAGGCGGAAGGATCGCCGGAGCCCAGCAAGTCGAGGCTGCGGTGGCAGGGAGCAGCCACTGCACTCCAGTCTGGGCGACAGAGTGAGACTCCAACTCAAAAATAAAAAAATAAAAATAATAATAATAATTGTTCAAAGTCCACTTATGAGTGAGAACATAAATAGTACTCTGTTCTTTATTTCTGTGATAGATCATTGAGTATGATAGACTCTAAATCCATCCAAGTTGCTGCAAAATTTGTATGACTGTCCTTTATGACTGCATAATATTCCATTGTGTATATGTACCACATTTAAAAAAAAAATCCAGTCCGGTTTTGATGGGCAGCATGGTTGATTCCATGTTTTTGTTATTGTGAATAGTGCTGCAGTAAACATGCAGCATGTTTCCTGCATGTGCAGGAAATTTTTTTGTAGAATGATTTGAATTCCTCCAGGTATATCCTTAATAGGGGGATTGCTGGGTCATATGGAAGGTTAATTTCTAGTTCTTTAAGAACTCGCCACACTATCTTCCAAAGAGGTTGCACTAGTTCGCATTCCCACCAGTAGTGTAGAAGCGTTTCTTTTTCTCTGCATCCTTGCCAACATCTGTTGCTGTTTGTTTTATTAATGACGGCCATTCTTACTAGAGTTAGGTAGTGTTTCAATGTGGTTTTGATTTACATTTCTCTGATGATTAGTGAAGCTAAGCACTTTTTCATGTGTCTGTTGGCTGTCCGTATGTCTTCTTTTGAGAGATGTCTATTCATATCCTTTGCCTACTTTTTAATGGGGCTTTTTTTTTTTCCCTTTCAGTGCGTTTGAATTCCTTGTAGATCTTAGATGTTAGGCCTTTGTCAGATATACAGTTGGCAAATATTTTTTTCCCATTCTGTGGGCTGTCTTCCCGTTATCTTGATGATTTGTTTTGCAGAAGTTTCTCAGTTTGATGAGGTCCCACATGTCTTTCTTATCTCTTATGGCATGGGCACTTGGAGTTTTGATCTGGAATTGATTGTCAGTTCCAATTTCTTTAAGGGTGTCTCCTGCATTTTCTAAGATTCTTATAGTTTGAGATTTAAGTGGGGATATTTATAACGAACTCATAGTGTGAATGTGAAGATTATGTGACATAATATATGCAGAATGATTGGCAAAAAATTATTCTTTCATACATTTTAATTATTACTGCACTATACTAGATAGCCCTGTCCTGCTTGCTTCTCTTTGTTGCTTTGAACCCTGGCTACTCTTCCTATTCTTTATGAATAGTTCATTCCCATCTTTATAATAAAGTCTTTCGTAGTGGAAATTATTTTTCCCTGCTTTGTTCTCTTAAGAATTGTTTCAATAATGTTATTAGCTACTTAATGTATTAAGACCACTTTATATATTATTTAATTTAATAAAGTAGACATTATCTCTATTTGGCAAAACAGAAAACTGAGAAAGAGTAAAATAAAGTTGCTTGACCAAGGTCACATAAGGAAGGAGCAGAATGATGATTTGAATTCCTGAATAACCACTCAGTGTTATATGCTTTGTCAAAACCAAAGGGACTCCATCACCTGAAACTATTCTGCTTATTTGAAACTTATGTACTTTATCATTTTGTCCATTATAGAGTGTGGTAGATTAAATATAACCACAGATTCTTTGCAGCTTCTCTCATCCAGGGGAGTCTGTTTTTGTAAACATCTTGAATCTGAATTGGTCTTGTGACTTGTTTGGCCAATATTTTGTGGTAGAAAAGTGTATGAGTGTTGACCTCAAGAGGCCTTGCAGCTTCACTCCTCACTCCCTTGAGATATTCCCATCACTACCAAAGAAACCCGAGAGCCTACTGAATGAGAGAGCACATGAAGAGAATAGCTGAGCCAACAGTCCACACAATCTTTTATACTCTGTTACTCCAGGTAAGCTACCAGCACACTGCAACCACATGAGAGCCCAGTAGAGTAGTGGTCCCCAACCTTTTTGGCATCAGAAACCGATTTCATGGAAGACAATTTTGCTAAGGACTAGAGTGGGAGGGATAGTTTCAAGATGAATCAAGTGTATTACATTTACTGTGCACTTTATTTCTATTATTATTAGAATATAATATATAATGAAATATATAATAATATAGTCATATGCAATAAATATATAATGAAATATGTAAATATATATTTATCTATATTATATAATTAAATACATAATGAAATAATTATACATAGTTATTCAATGTAAATATATATTATATTGTAAATAATTACACAATAATTATGCCATCAGATGTAGCTGTACAATTGAAATACATCAACTAAGTTGCCACCCCCTGAGAGGGTTTTAATCTGAAACTGCAAGCAATTGATTTATTATGGTCTCTGTGCAGTCAAATCTCATTGCTAATGTTAATCTGTGTTTACAGTTGCTTTCCAGCACTAGCACCACTGCCTCAGCTCCACCTCAGATCATCAGGCATTAGATTCTTATAAGGAGTGAACAACCTAGATCACTCACATGCATAGTTCACAATAGAGTTTGCGCTCTTAGGAAAATCTAGTGTCGCCACTGATCTGACAGTTGACAGAGCTCAGACAGTAATGCAAGCAATAGGGAGTAGCTGTAAATACAGATGAAACTTCTCTCACTAGCCCACTACTCACCTCCTGCTGTGTGACCTGGTTCCTAACAAGTTGTGCATGGGCAATGGGGGATTCCTGCAGTAGATAAGCTCTGAGACAGTCCAAAAATTATAAGGTACAGAAATAGTCATTGAAGCCCCTAAGTCTTGGTGTGGTTTTCAAATGCATAAATAGTTAAATGATACCAAAATGTTTCCTAGAAGTAGAATTCAGTTATGACATAGATCTGAAAATATGACATTGGTTTCAAGAACAAGTTGTGGGTCAATGAGAGAGATTAAATCACAGGAGTTTTAGAGGCGAGTAGATGAGTAGTGAGGACATTTCTATTGGAGACTGGAAAAGGAACATCTATGCTATATAATTCCAGTATAATTAGCATAAGTATTGCTTGTGGTAACTTAAAAGGTGAAGAATATAACTACATTAGTCAGTTTGGGCAGCTATAAAAAAAATTCCATAGACTGAGTGGCTTGAACAACAGAAATTTATTTCTCATGATTCTGTAGGCTTGAAAGTCCAACATCAAGGTGCCAACTTGCTTGATTCCTGGTGAGAGCCCTCTTTCTGGTTTGCAGATGAACGCCTTCTTGCTGTATCCTAATATGTCAGAAAGAGATAATCTCTTTTGTTTCTCTTCTTATAAGGGCACTAATCCTATCCACCTTCATGACCTAATTACCTTCCAAAGTCCCCACCTCCAAATATATCACATAGAGGATTCATACCTCAACATATGAATTTTGGGGAGGATACAACATTTAGTTCTTAGCAATACCTAAATAATTTATGTCTCTGTCAAGAGAGCCAAAGAAAGAATATTGACCGTGACAAGCTGCTTCACTTAGCAGTGTATGATAAGATACAAGAAGAGAGAAATAAACTATAAGGAACTGTTCAGTTTGCAAGAAAAAATTATAGAGAATATAGTAGTACTAGGACTTGCTGGGTTGTAAAACAGACTTTTCATCCCCTGCCTCCTAGGGGGTAAAAAATTATCAATCAAATAAGGCCTATGGATAAATATAAAATCATATTTGTATCTATGAGAACTTTTCCTAAAGGGTATTGCCAAGTCAGTGTCTAATAGACACTTCCATCTAGAAAAAAGTATATTTTAAAATGTTAAGAATGTTCTCCCACATTAGTCTTTCACATGGAAAGAAGAAATTTGGGAGTTATCAGTAGGTAGACAGTACATAAAAGACAAAACACTGAATGAGATGGACAGGGAAAAATTGGTGGAGTCAGGGAACAAGAGTCAACATAACTAAAGAGTTATAGCAGTTGAGATTCTGCAGGAAAATAGCAGATGGTAGTCAGTATTGACTTCCATTGATATTTTAAAGGTGCTACTCTATTGTTATTGGTGATGACAATAAAAGTGTGTGACAAAGGAGTGGGTAGAGGAGAAGATGGGTGGGTGTGAGAAACCACAGTGCTTGATAACTTTTTTGTGTTGTTGACATCACCAAGAATTATAGCAGTCTTAGTAGGGAGGGGAAATCGCAAGCTCTGTTGTTTTCATCCTTTGTTATATTGAAATTCAAATGATTTTGTTTCTGTCTTCATCTCTTTCAAGTGTTTTAGATTCTGATAAGAAATAGATTTCTTCAACAAACACATTTCAGTTTCGGGGGAAGGAGAAGCAATAACAAATACATCTCTGTGTACAGTATCCATCAGATGATCATTTCCCCAGGAAACATTAGCCAGGTAAAAAGGAAAGTGCATGGGCTTTGGAGTCAGACAGATTCAGATTTAGATGCTGGCTAGAACACACTTTCTAGCTGAAAGGCCTTGGGCAAATCACTCTGAGCTTCGGTTTCCTCTTTAGTAAAAGAGAGTTGATAATTATCCTCTCAAGGGATGCTGTGGAAATTAAATGGGATGGAGGAAAAGCACCTAGCATAATTCATAACATACGGTAGAAAGTTAATTATTATTCCTTTTGTCTCTATTACCCTTGTCAAGGAGGAAGTGGTTTTCTAAATAGATTTAGCTAAATACATTTTTCCTGTTTCCTGATAAGTCTTTGAGCATAGAGGGTCACTATATTTAGCAGCTTGTGATAACACTTAGATTAAATATGGAAAGTATCACTTGTGAATGTAACTGTTCATCTGAGGGCTGGTTACATGGTCTACACTCTAAATGTCTCTATGGCCACTCTCTGTATCCTATTAGCTCCACAAATGTACTCAATAAACGTTCTTTAAGCAACTTTATTGTAAAGAGAATGTAGGGTATATTAAGACTGAAATTCGTCCTTACAATAGTCACTAGGATTCTTAGGCAGTGGTTTTCAAACTTAACTGCACGTCAAAATGGCATGGAGAAGTTCTGAAAAATAGAAATAATATCCACATACAATCTACTGCACTCAAACAGATGAACAGAATTTAAACCTTGAACTTATGGGGCAAAATAATTTGTCTTTTAAAATATACTCTAGGTAATTCTTGTGATCTTCCAGTCTTAGAAACCACTGTTCAATGATTGATGGCTATCAAATCATGCTCCTTAGTCTAGCTGCATCAAAACTATTGAGAAAAGTGGCGGTGGGGGGGATGTTTTGTGAAATGTGGTTTCTCCAAGACTAGGGAACCCAAATCTCTGGGAATAAAGCCCAAGAATCTGCACTTTTTGTGTGCCCAGAAATTTGGATATACATCAGGAAATTTATGGACCTGTGCACTAAGCAATCAGAAGAGTGCTTAATTTCTTAAAATTAAAAGTAAATTAAAAGATTATTTCTTCAGTGAAGAGGGGGTACATTGGAATCTCTTGAAGAGGTTTTCTTCAAGATAACTACCACTTCCAAAATTCTAATGTGCCTTTCGATGGGGGAAGGGGAGAGTCTTCATGCTGAATTGTAAAAGCCCTTTAGAAGGGATTGGTTAATGGGTACAAACTTGCAGATAGAGAGAAGGATAAGGTTCTAGTGCTTAATAACAGAGTAGGGTGACTATACTTAGCAACAAAGCATTATACATTTCAATATAGCTAGAAGAGAGGACTTGAAATGTTTCCACCACATAAAAATGATAAATACTTAAGGTGATGGATATCTTAAAAATCCTGACTTGATCACTACACACTCTATGTGTGTAACAAAATAACATGTTGCCCATAATGCCTTAGAAGCCACTTGGTTGCAGCTTCTCTGCCAATCTGGGAAGACATCAAATGACATGCCATTTAGAAAGTTTTGTCTTTTTTACTAAAAATCACTTTACTGAAACAAAATTCCTTTAATTTTAGTTGGCAACTATTGTGTAAATGGGATAAATCAATAGTCAAGTTTGTTCAGCAGATTAAAACTTTATCTTTTAAAATTGCCATGCTTTCTAATAAATCACTCAAAAAGAAAGTCTCTACTGATAGAGTCAAGAGGATCTACAATTTTTATATCAATTTAAGTTCAACTGAAGTGTTAATTAGTGGGCAAATGAATAAAGAAAATATGGTATATACATATGCCATAATGTGTATGTGTATGCCATAAAGTATGTTATATAGGTCATATATAATGATATAATATTTGGCCATAAAAAAGAATGAAATCCTATCATTTGCAACAACATGGATGTAACTGAAAGTCATTATGTAAAGTGAAATAAGCTAGGCACAGAAAGACAAATATCACATGTCCTCACTCACACAAAGGGTGCCAAAAAAATGTATACACATTTTAAAGGAAGAAAAAAACTGTATTAAAATTGTAATGCTCAATATATACCAATAAAAGATGAATACAAGGCACACTTGACTTCTGCAATTACAAGTGGTGCTCAAAGTGGTTACCATCACTGTTCAGACACTTCTGATTATGGTGATCTACTGCAGGACTTGTTGCAGTGTGAGGTCTCCCAGATCTTTCCTTATGCACATTATACACAGTACCATGCATCTCAAACTTAACTTGAATGCCTGCAATTGTTAGGTGTGTTGGAGGTTCTGTTGCATACTAATGCCTCCACTGTATTTGTACTTCCACAACTTTCTCGAATTTCAAATACCACTTCAAAATGGTCTTGTGTTCCTCCAATGATAACCATGCTTCTGCCATTTTCTTTGACTGTCCTGCCTGTTGCATGGTGATGCTTGCATTCATTTGATTAATGCCATCTTTTGAGTGAACATAATACTACACGTTGCTGCCATAATTCAATCTAACTTTGAAAAATAATACATAGATAACATCTCTTAAAAGGTATATATATTTTTGACCTGGTATGGAAGCAAAAAGCTGATCTCATAGAGGTAATAGAAGATAGATATTACAGGCCTGGAAGGGTGTGTGTGGTGGGGAGGGGATGAAGAGAGATTGGTTAATGGGTACAAACATGCAGATAGAGAGAAGGAATAGGTTCAAGTGCTTAATAACAGAGTAGGGTGACTATACTTAGCAACAAAGCATTATACATTTCAATATAGCTAGAAGAGAGGACTTGAAATGTTTCCACCACATAAAAATGATAAATAATTGAGGTGATGGATACCTTAAAAATCCTGACTTGATCATTACACACTCTATGTGTGTAACAAAATAACATATGTGCCTCATAAAAATGCAAAAATATTATATATCAATTTTGAAAAGACTTTGAATTTTTCCCAGTACTCTTACCTATTGACTTAGAAATGAAGCCATTGGTTGTATTTGCAATTAAAACTGTCATTCCTGAGCTGGTAGAGAACAATGGAGAAATTGAATGTTGTGCAGTAACGTATTATTAAATCCATTATGATACAAAAGGAGTGACTGCCTTTCTCTCCAACACAATTTTAGTGAGGATCTGAAAAGGCCTCAAAGTAGCCCCTAGAGATAAGTAAAGAATGTAGTGTTCAGTGTTTTTTTCCAAGGTCAGTATAGGTATGTTTACTTCAAATCTAAAACTCTCAAAGAACTCTTTTTTTCTTTTTAATTTTTCTCAAAAAAGTTGAGAATATATATAAAAATATATTTAGAATATATAAAATAAATAATATATAATATTAAGATATATAATATTAATATAATTATACAATAATATAAAATGTATATTAATATACAATATCAATGTATTTATATAATAATATAATTAATATAATATTAATATGATTATATAATATAAAATACATAATACATATCTATATAGAATATATTTATTTATATATAAAATCAACAAAAATATTAGTGATGATACATTATCATGGCAAATAATTTAAAAAGTACCTGGTATTTCTTCTTGGGAGTATGATATATTTCCAAACATTGGCATATTGATATATATATATTAATTTACATAAATATACTTATATAAATCTATGTATGACTTGGCATATATATATATCAGAACTTACCAAATGTTTGGAATTTTTGCACTCTGTGGCCATTTCTGGATACAAAATTCTATGTAACACAAGGCATCTATACATACTGCAGTAGCTTAAAGTTATTTTTTGACATCCATGATCTCCTAAAACAATTGGAAGAATCTTAAGATATTAAAAACAAACAAGGGCTACATGGAGAAAACACTGTTAGAAATTGTTCTTCAATAAGAGTGCTGCATTTCATGATCTTGGAAATGAGAAATATCTTGATATCTGCTTGCTAATCTGAAGATATCTTTTCTCCCACTTTGTAGCTTGTCTTTTCATCCTTTTAAAAGGGACCTTCACAGAGCAAATGGTTTTAGTTTTGATTAAGTCTAATTCATTGAGTTTTTTTTTCTTTTATGGGTTGTGCTTTTGGTGTCATATCTGAGAAGTTTTCATCAAACACAGTTTCCCAAAGATTTTCTCCAATATTTAGTTCTAAAAGTTTTATGATTTTTTTATGTTTTGTATTTAAATCTATGATCTATTTTGAGTTAATTCTTAAGTAAGTTGTGAGTTTTAAGTTAGGTTCTTTTTTTTTAAAATCTTTGAATGTCCAATTTTCTTTTAGCACCATTTGTTAAAAAGACTATATTACTTCCATTGAATTACTTTTTGCAGTTTTGCCAAAAATCAGTTGACCATTGTATTACCTCTCTACTACTGTAAAAAATAAACTACCACAAACTTGTGGCTTAAAACAATACAAAATTGTCTTACAATTCTGAAGGTCCAAAATACAAAATAGACCTACCTGGGCTAAATCAAGCTATTGACAAGGCTCCTCCCTCCCTCCCTCCCTCCCTCCCTCCCTTTCTTCTTTTCTTTTTCTTTCTTTGTTTCTTTTTTTTGAAACAAAGAAAGTCTTACTCTGTTGCCCAGGCTGGAGTGCAATGGCACTATCATGGCTTACCGTGGTCTCCAACTCCTGAGCTCAAAGAGTCTCCTTTGTCAGCACCCCAAGTAGCTGGGACTACAGGCATGCACCACCACACTCAGATAATTTCTTAAAATAATTTTGTGTAAGCCGGGCTCGGTGGCTCAGCCTGTAATCCCGCGCCTTTGGGAGGCTGAGGTGAGTGGATTGCCTGATCCCGCGGGTTCGAGACCCGCCTGGGCAGGCGAGACCTCATCTCTACAATAAATCAAAAAAAAAAATTAGCTGGGCGTGGTAGTGCATGCCTGTAATTCCGGCTACTCGGAAGGCTGAGGTGGAAGGATTGCCGGAGCCCAGCAGGTCAAGGCTGCGGTGGCCAGGAGCGGCCACTGCACTCCAGTCTGGGTGACAGAGTGAGACTCCAACTCAAAAAAAAAAAAAATTTTGTGTGGGATTGAGGTCTTGCTATGTTGCCCAGTGTGCCCTGTGTGCTCAAGAGATTCTCCCATCTTGGCCTCTCAAATTGCTGGATTACAGGCATGAGCTGTCACACTCAGCCTTAGGCTGCGTCCTTTCTGAAGACCCTAGGCGAAAATAGCTCCCTTGCTTTTTCCAGCTTCTAGAGGCTGTCTGCATTCTTTGGTTTATGGTCCTATCTTTAAAGTCAACAGCAGAGCATCTTCAAATTTTCTCTGGCTCTGAACCTCCTACCTCCCTTTTTTGCTTATAAGAATTTGTGATTCACGTACACATTTGTGGTTACGTTGGCCCTCCCTGGATGATCCAGGATAATTTCATTCTTTCAAGATCCTTCAATTTAATCACATCTATAAAGACTTTTTGTGATGTAACCTGAAATAATCACAGGTTCAGGGATTGGACATGGATATTTTGGGGAGAGAAGCATTATTCTGACGACGATAGCTGTACTTTTGTAAGACTATTTCTGGGTTCTGTATTCTGTTGCATTGATTTATGTGTCTGTTCTTTTGTCAATACCTCAGTCTCGACTACTGTATCTATAGAATTAGTCTTGAAATCAGATAGACTGATTCCTCCTACTTTATTTTTATCTATCTTTGAAATAATCATTTCAAAATTCTGTTAGTTATTCATTTACCTTTTCATATAATTTAAGATAATCTTGTACAAATCTATCTCTTGCTGAGGTATGAACAGAAATTTTATTAATTCTGTATGTCAGTTTGGGGGAAAATTGACATCTTTAATACGTTGAGTCTTCCAGTCCATGAATAGGGTATGTCTGTCTGTTTAGATTTTTTAAAAATTTCTTTACATCAGTGTTCAATAGTATTCAGCATTCAAGTCCTTTAAATGTTTTGTCAAGCTTACAGTTAAGCATTTCATAATTTTTTAGCAACTATAAGTGGTTCATGTTTTTAATTTTGATTTTCATGTGTACATGGCTGTTATATAGAAATATAATTAATTTGTATGTGTTGATTTTGTATCCTGTGACTTTGCCAAACTCATCTGTTAGTTTTAGGAATTTTTTGTTATTGATTTATTGGAATTCCCATGTCATCTGCAAATATGAATGTATCTTTTTCATCTGTGTGCCCTTTATTTCATTATTTTTTTCTTTTTGCACTGGCTAGAGCTTCTAGTACTATGCTTAATAAGAGTTATGAGAGTGTAAATCTTTGCATTCTTCCTGATCTTAGGAGGAAAATTTCCCTCTATTCCTAGTTTTGTGTGAGTTCTTATCATGAAATGGTATATTCACCATAAATCAAGAATGGGTGTTTTATCATTCATCATGAATTTTGTAAAATGCTTTTATTGTACCAGTTGGTATGTTATGTGACTTTTCTTCTTTAGCCATTGATATGGTGGAGTACATTAATTGATTTTTGAATATTGAACCAGCCTCACTTTTCAAGGAATTGGTCTATCTCATCTGATTGTAAAATTTATCTTTATAGAGTTGCTGATAATATTCCCTCAAATTCTCATTTTATATAGTTACCTATGATATTTTAGTACTTACTTATAATATATTATTCTGTCATATATATCCCTTTGAAGTAACTAAAATATGCATGATTTATATGATCATACTCAAATAATTGTCATGAAGCAATGATGATTAAGAAAATGAAAAGCTATTTTAATCGATTTTTTATACAGGCAATGCAATTAGATATGGCAAAAAATTTCGTATAAATACTGACAGTCAGAAGCATTTTACAAAGACTTTTACTGGATTACATTCTAATTCTTTATGCAAAAGACAATCAAATTCTTTTCACAATACATAGTACATATAAATTTACTTTTACCTTTGTATTTCAAAAATCCCAATTTATCAACTTGATATCCATTCTCCCAAAGTAAAACTCCTCTTATTAAAAATAAAAATATGTTTAGTATTGACAATGATTAGGTGCAGCTGTATATTTTCGGCTCTGCAGAATTATATTTTATAGCAAATCACAGGGTGATGTAGTTTTATGTTCTGTAGAATTTTGATTTCTTATTATCATTTACAGTTATTCTCAGAATTGCCTAAGGCAAAATTGTTGCCTTGGCAGCACAAAGAATGTACACTTTTATTCCAAACCAGAAAAGCCGAAACTCCCCTAGCTTTGTACTATCCCCATTTTGGTGAGTATCTCAGAATGGAGATGGTAGACTCATAACCTTCAGGCTCCCACTCCCCAGTTCTGCGCCCAGTAAAGACATCATTAATTAAGCAGGGTGATCTTTCCCAGGGAGTAAGGCAAAAGATTGTTATCCTCTTTTTTTGAGTTGGAGTCTCACTCTGTCGCCCAGACTGGAGTGAAGTGGCCGCTCCTGGCCACCGCAACCTCGACCTGCTGGGTTCCAGCAATCCTTCCGCCTCAGCCTTCCAAGTAGCTGGAACTACAGGCGCGCGCTACCACGCCTGGCTAATTTTTTGATTTATTATAGAGATGAGGTCTCGCCTGCCCAGGCGGGTCTCGAACCAGCGGGCTCAGGCAATACACTCACCTCAGCCTCCCAAAGGCGCGGGATTACAGGCTGAGCCACTGAGCCCTGCTGCTGTTATCCTCTTTAACATAATCTTTCAGGCAACTGTTTCCCATCTAGCAACATTACATACATGATAAAGCCCACCAACCTTACCTAGTCTAAATGGTTTATGAGAAAATAACTCAAAACTTGAAAAAAAAAGACATGGTTTCCATCTGAAACTTACAACTGGTTATTCATAGGGAGCATTTACACAAAAAGTATTAGAAATGATATTATATTTATTAAAATGACATGAAATTATTTAAAATGTATAATACTGACAGCTGAAAAATATTGCAATAACCACTATTTTTATAGCCACACTGCATAAAGTTTGCTGAAAATTGGATGTTTCCAATTTCCATATCAATCTGTAGTTTTCTGTTATTCAAAACTGACAAATTCTTTTGCTTTTTAAAATTTTTTAAATAGCGAAAATATTGTCTTAAAAACACACTATAACTTTAAAACAGTTTATTTTTAATAGGATTCTGTGGTAATAATTTCATTCATTAATTAACCTATTCTACAAATATTTACTGAATGCTTAATAAATGTCAACCACTGTTCTCAGCTCTTAAAAGAAAGTCATGGTTTTGCTCTCACTGAGGGAAGATACAGACAGACAGCTGAAAGTATACAGTCAAACATTCAAACTATTTTCTGCAGAGTTACGGAGAAAGGATAGTCTTCTAGAAAGTATTTAGTGACAAATTAAAACTGGTGAGTGAGGGGTGACTTCTCAAAGAAGCTGATCAGAGATTCAAATTACATGAAGGAGTCAGTTTTGTAAAGTTGTGGTTAGAGGAAGAACATTTCGAGTCAGCAGAGCTGGCTGTGTAATTTGCAGGGCCCAATGCAAAATGAAACGTGACAGCTTTTGTTTCAAAAGCAGAAAAAAGTGTCATTAAAGTTACTAATATATAAAGCGTTTCCTTCTCTTCTATGAATTTTCTCTCAACTCATCATAGTGCTTTATTATTCATGATTGAATGTCATCCTAAGCGAAGAAAATTAAAATTTCAAATTATCAGCACGAAAGTTAAAATTCAAGTTTAAATAAGAAACAAGAACAAAATAAGCACCAATTTTAAATATGAAACAAGAACAAAATGAGAGCAGTTAACTCAAACGAAGCAGCACAAAAACACAATTTTTAATGTTATAGCTTGTGTATACATAAGTATTTCATTCTTATCAGAACTGTGGAAACACTGTACAAAATTAACAACAGTTTTCATTTCACTTCTTTATAGTCATATATTTTACCAGCACTCTCTACCTTTAGCTTACTCTGAGTAAGGAAAAACTAAAGGAAAATGAACCATGGGTTGCCCTTTCCTTCTTTCTCTCCTTTTCCTTCTATGTCATCATTTTCAGTGTAGGTGGTTATTTAATGCTGGAAAGTTATGTTAGAAAGGTTATAATAGGGTTCTTTGACCATTCATTTTTCTTAGAATGCAGTTGCCTCTTTTTTGTGTTTGAAGAAAGTTTCTGGTCTTAACGGAAGCGCGGTCTCTCAGAACTGTCAATGCCCCTGCTTACTCAGTTTTAGACATAACAGGCTTACCTTGTTCTCACTTTGAGTCATGATGAACTCCCACTTATGGTAGGCCCACCAGAATTCTGTGTTTATGTGGCATTTTAAATGCTATATGCAAATGGACTTGCAAGAAATGATGGAAATCTTGCATGAATTTCCTCTGCTCACCTGTGTGCTCCATTGTTCCATTGGACTTTACTTTAAAGATACAAGTTACGAGATCAAATTGTTAAAATATTTTGAGACAGCAACAGAAGAGTATTACACCAAGCATGGGGCCTTTCTGAGCCCAGGGCCCTTCTGTGACTTCACAGGTCACATGCCCATGAAGCCAGCCCTACAGGGATGTCCAGAACTAGTGTTAAGTGTCTCAAAGCAGAAATGAACTTGGCAATTTTGATAATGAGAAAGCAAGCCATGGAAACATGGTAGGTGGGGAAATGAATGGAGTTGAAGTCAGTGAGGAAGCAGATGACTGAGCAGATGACAAGGTTTTGTAGTACTGGATAAGAAGTCTGATTTTAATTTTAATTTTGATAAGAAGCTATTGAAATACTATAAATTAGGAAAAGAATAATCTGGCTTATATTTAAACAAAAAATGACTTTCATGTGGAGTGCAGGTTTGTCCCTTCCAAGACTCGTGTTGAAGTTTAATTGCCATTGTAACAGTATTAAGAGGTAGGGTCTTTGCAAGATGATTAGACCATGAGAGATCTGCCCTCCTGGGTGGGATTAATAATTATGAAAGGGCAGTGAGTTCAGATCCCCTTTGCTCTTTTTCTTTGTCCTTCTGCCAATGTGTTGATGCAGACAAAGACCCTTGACAGATGCTAGCACCCTAATCTTAGAGTTCCCAGTCTCCAGAGCTATGAGTCAATAAATTTATGTTCATGATAAATTACTCAGTCTGGGTACTATAATAGCATCACAAGATGGACTAAGAAATGGAGTATGAAGTAGTATCACAGTGTGATAGTTTGAAGTGCAATGAAAATATTAAAGATAGAGAGGTATGCAAGATTAGGGATAAGTTTTAGAAGTTGGGTAGACAGAGCTTCTGCTGGGTTGAATGTAGGGTATAAGGGAATGAATAATAAGACGTGACTATATATTTTTTTCCTTCTCTGAACAATGAAGTGGAAAGAACTAGTGGTAGGGAAGGCTGGGTAGAGAGGGGAAATCAGTAGTTCTTTTTTGGTCAGGGTGAGTCTGAGTTTCTTGCTAAACCTTAAGTGATTTTGCCAAGTTGGCTATTTAGGATTAAAGGCATAACAGCCAAAAATAAATAAATATAAGTTAAAGCAACATATAGAGCAAACTTATAAAAATTATAGGCCATTTTTGCCTGCATAAGGAATGACTGGCAGAGTGCTCAGATGGTTAGGATCAGTGAACAATCTGAGAAGACCACAAATTGTATTTTTTTCTCCTCTTAATGACAGGTCACTGTACACACCAAGGAAGGTTTGTTTGTTCATCTATTAAAGAAGAAATGCAATCTTATTAGTAGCAATCACATAGATATTTGAGTTCATAAGGGTAGTGTAAAAATTTATTTTAACAATTTCTAGCAGCTCACATTAATTCAAAAAAGTACTTTCAAATGAGCTCCCAGATGCCCTTTATCTTAGTTAGTCTTCTCCCCTTCTTTCTGTTTTATTTCTCTGATTTTTGGATCTCATTAAGGTAGACAAAGCCAATGAATAAAAGCTGACCTAGTAGGATACAGCCAGAAGACTATTATCTTGATGCCATCTCTAGCTCCTCAGTTGTGGTCACTCATGCTCAGTGAGAGTTTGCTTGGGTGTTCAGATTCACAAAAATGACATCCAGAGCAGGAATATACCATTCCCTTACTACTCTATATCATTTCTCATCTAGTAGCATCTGTGAGCTATTATGTAAAAAACACTTTGCTCGCCTAACATCTAGGATCTACAAAGAACTCAAATGTGCTGAAAAGAAAAAAACAAACAACCCCATTACAAAGTGGGCAAAAGGTACAAATACACACTTCTCAAAAGAAGATATATAAGAAGCCAACAGATACATGAAAAAATGCTCAGGTTCACTAGTCATCAAAGAAATGCAAATGAAAACCACACTGAGATACCACTTAACTCCAATCAGGATGGCCATCATTAATAACTCAAAAAGTAACAGATGCTGGGGAGGATGAAGCGAAAAGGGAACACTTCTACACTGTTGGTGGGAGTGTAAACTCATACAGCCTCTGTGGGACAGTGTGGTGATTCCAAAAAGTTCTAAAACTCAACCTTTCATATCACCCCACAGCCCCCCTACTGGGAATATACCCGGAAGAACTCAAATCACTCTATAAAAAAGATACCTGCACATGTATGTTTATTGCAACATTGTTCGCAATAGCAAGAACATGGACCCAACTGTGCTGCCATCAAAGAGAACTGGATAAAAAAATATGGTACATATAAACAATGGAATATTACACAGCCATAAAGAAGAACAAAATCATGAACTTCACGGCAACCTGGATGGACTTAGAGTCTATAATACTGAGTGATCTTTCACAGAAACAAAGAACTGTGTATCACATGTTCTCACTCATAAGTGAACCTTGAACAACTATCATAATACTATAAGAAAAGTCTTGACAGTAGTGGGAAACTGCACAGGGGAGTGTGGGGTCTGGAGGCAGGGATGTGGGATTGACAGTAGTGGGAATCTGCCTGGGGAACGGGGGCACACCTCATCAACAAGTGTACCTGCATAATGAATATTTGTATACCTAACCCTGAATTGTACCCCTCGTCTTTAAAATAAAAAATTTAAAAGTTAAAAAAAAAACATACCATAGGTGAAGATGTGAAGGCATAAAGGAGTGATGGTGAAGAACATTCAATGATGCCCCAAAGAGCTACAATTATTGAGCATCTATTATGTGCCAGCACTTTCTACACTCTGTTTTTAAAACCTATGTTACCCATGCATGATAAATGACTTATGTCCTCATTTTAAAGATGAAGTCAAGATCTTATTGCCTGAACCTTTTATTTCTGGGAATCCAATTCATATAGTCAAGCTACAAAATCTGTGCTCTTTCCATTATACAACACTGCCTCACCAAAGAAGACTTTATTATTTAAAGCTTCTTTTTTTACATCTCAAGTATCCACGTGCTTTTGAGTTCTATCTGAATCACTAGAATGTTACTTTTTTTTGTTTTTTGTTTGTTTGTTTTTGAGTTGGAGTCTCATTCAGTCGCCCAGACTGGAGTGCAGTGGCCGCTCCTGGCCACCACAGCCTCGCCTGCTGGGCTCCGGCGATCCTTCCGCCTCAGCCTTCCGAGTAGCTGGAATTACAGGCATGCGCTACCACGCCCGGCTGATTTTTTGATTTATTGTAGAGATGAGGTCTCTTATAGACTAATTCAATATCTAATTTGACAGATAAGAAAACCAAAGCACAGAGAGGCTTGTTGACTTATCCAATGTCACATGACAAACACATTTAATTATAGTAGCTTTATAGTGTTATGTGCAGATTACTTAATAAGGTTTGTAATTTGTCCTATTTGACCAGTAGTGAAGTGTCTAATCCATGTAAGAAAAGATCAAAGGTTAAATTTTATTTTTCTCTAAACCTCCCATACAAAATGCAAACTTATTTTGCATAGTTTAAATGAATTCTGATAGATGAAAGCAATCATACAAAGATCTAGATTGTAGTGTGTCTTCTACTTAATTTAACTCTGCGTTTTGGAGCAAATACAATTTTGCTTTATTGTTTATGAAAACTAGTCAGAACATAACCTTGTTAAATTAATGGAGAAAAACCTTGGAAATTACACATCCACATCCAACATGCAAAAGTCTTTTTCTCTTTTTAACACAAAACCAGAAAAGAATATTGAAGAACTCTCCTGTAAAACAAATTAATTTGGGTACCATAGGTTTTAACACAAATTAAACTGATATGATTTCCTCAAGACCGTAACAAGATCCACAAGAACTTGAATGTTCTTTAGTATCTGCCATTAGGCATAATGTTAGCCATGAGTGAGTGAGGTACAAGAAGGAAAATATTTCAAATGTTTTAAAGCTTAGAATAAAATCAGGATATGCTTTATTAAAGAAGGATATTTAAAAATTGCATGTTATTATTTTTAATTGTCTCCAAAGATTTCTGAGACCTAGATAAGCTGGTAGCACTGTTTCAAAGCTTTGTAATTTTTGGTTGTAAGCACTGCAGTATGGAGACCACTTGGTTAGAAAATCAGGAAGAAGCAATATTTTGCAGCAGTGTAAAATTCATCCAGAGTGAACGTGGCTGAAAGCAGTTAAGTAGAACAGAGTTTTAGTGGCTTATGTAAAATATATTGATAATTTGTCCAGATTTGCACTGGAAAAATCTACTCTTCACTGAGAGAAGCAATACTGTTAAATCCAGGATGCAAGGGATAGATGGAACATCGAGTGATAATGCCTGTTCTGCATGCTGAGGGGACTGTATCGAGGACTAAAGAATAAGGGAAAAATGTGTTACATTCTTCAGTGAATAAAAGTAATATGTAAGTTTCCATAAGGAGAGACAAAAATGATGTATGTGAGACCACCACTAAAAAATCTCCAAATAAGCAATTAGCTAACAAGTGTATCTCAATATTCTGTGTTCACAATTGTGATACGTCCATTGCAGAACAAAATGGCTTGTGAATATTTTCTGCCTTCAAAGAAGTACCCATTGTAGTCACAAATGAAAGATGCTGCAACAGTAAGTCACAAAAGCTTTTTATAAAGGCAACATATACAACCACGTTTGTCTACTAGAGTCCACTTGTGACATAGAGAGCTACTTTGTAGTCAGCCTTGTGATCTCTACCATACTAACTGCTTTGGAAAATAATCTGACATGTCTAGAGTACATTGCCTGGATATGGTGGCTGAGTGATTGGGGCAAATCTCTGTGTGCTTAACACATGTAAAATGGGGATAATAACAGTACCTCCCAGTATGGTTGTGAGATTTAAAGAAAGATATGTATGTAAAATTCTTAGCCTCAACATAATAAAATCCTCAATAAGTAGTAGGAGTAGTAGTTGTTGTTATCATTAAATTATTAAGCCTCTATAGAGATTTATCAATAGCTAGAGTTGAGTGGGAATAAAAATAGAATTTACTTATTTTTGTAGTGGTATTTCTTCTGAAGGATAATTGTGAAGTGACTACATTTTAATAGCATCAGTGCTGACCTTGTCATTTGCATTCATTAAAGAAACTGTTTGCAATTCAGTTGCATAAATAAACAATCATTGAACACGAGAATATGTCAGGCAGAGTGTTAGGTATAGACATGCAAAGATAAATCAAGTATATCTTACTTTCAAGGATTTTAGAGGATAGAGAGGGAATCCAACAAGTAAAGGCATTCAAAATCATGTGATTAGCACTGTGACAAAATGTTATTGGAGAAGACTAGAAAGTGTCCTGTCCCAGTCTAGAGGAAAAGGACAGCACCTGTGAAGTTTTCTTGAAGATCTATGCTTGAGTTGAGTTCTAAAAGATAAGTTACATTTAAGTTAAGAAGGGAATTGTAAGAACAAAGCAGGAAAATTGCATGAATGTTGTGTTTTGAGGGAACTACACGTGGTTTTTATTGCCTACACTAAAGTGTAGTGTGGCAGAGTTGGAAGGAAAATAAGCTGTAAATGTAAGCAGAGTCTGGTTCAATTAAGGATTTTTTACCAGACTAGAAAGGTGTAGTCTGAGTTTGAGGACCGATGAGAATCTCTACTCAGAGTATGTTCAAATTTGCTTTCACTTCAATTTACTACCTAATAAGCAAACAATTAACATAAGGAATGCATAAGAAGAGAAAATGAGGGACTAGCTGATCCCTGGTCTCTGACATAGCTAAAACTGATGGTCAGTGTAGGGCATAAGGAAAAAAAAAATCAAAGTAACAGGAACACCATGGAGGCTGCTAGTTTTCATAATGCTTTGAAAGAAATCGGTGGAGAAACCACTCAAGGATTCTTCTGTTCCCATGCATAGCCATTTCAGTTGAAGACTAATTATCCTCTTGAGGTTCTCCTTTCTTATTGAGGCATCAGGATTAAAGAAAGACTGGCCATGGCCTAGCACAGCCTTCTATGTCAGGTTTATGAACTTGGACTTTATTTAAAAACTAACTTGGGGTGGCTAAAAAGTTTTAAGCATAAAAACAATTTGATTCCTTAGATTTTGAAAATCACCCTAGCATCCACATGTTTCCAGATATCATTATAATGAGAGGAAGATTATGGTAGGGAAAGGTGGAAGGCTGCAACCATAGTGAGATGACTGGCTGATGTCCAAGCAAGAGAAAATGAAGACCCGAACTAAGCCAGCTGCACTGGGCTTGGGAATGCAAGTAAGCCTGAGAAAGAAACTTATGAGATAAATCATCAGGACTTTGTGACAGATGGAATGTACAGAAAAGAGATAATATGTTTTACATGCTTGTTTCTGAGCTTCTGAATCTACTAGAAATTCCAGTCTCAAGTGGTTTAATAAGATCAGGTCCCTTTTGGACTATACAAATCCTTCTCTTAAGGTTACCCTCGCAGCAGATAATAAGGATCATACCAGTGTTACTTCTCCCTGCACTTAACTATGTGAGACTAGTGTCAGGGCTGTTTAACACTTGATTGTATTCTCTATTGTATATTGATCTTTTTCTTTGTGTTAGTCTCCTTTCTCTTTTTTCCCTATCGGCTTCCTTGTCCATAGAGAAGACTTCTTGTGTATGTATGACATAAACTCATAATAAAGACTTGATAAGATTTAGAAATCATCAAAAGAGTACAAATGAATATAGAATAATTCTATTCTAACATCTAAATGCTGAAAGATAGCAAACACATGATTACTATCCCTGGTCAGATTCTCGGGTGGTGCTGTATGTTCCCACCTAATTCATGTTCAGTATGAATCTTCATTACAGGGTTTTCAAATTAGTTTATTAATTAATTTTAATGTATTAATTTAAAATATGATTTTAAAGTATTTACAGCCTTTCCTGTAAATATTCTGATTTAGTACATCTGAAAATGAACTTTGGATTTTTTTTTTTTTTTAAATAAACCTCCTCAAGTTGTTTTAATGGCAGCCAGATTGGTAAGAGCATACTTCCTGGATGAAGTCCAAATTCTTTATTATGATATATGAGGTCCTCTCTTGTCTGACCCTTGCCTGCCCCTAGACCCATTTCTCTATGGTAGTCTGCTTTCCACCTGTATCGAGTAACTTGCAATTAACCAGACACATTAAACATCCTGCTGAACTCATATTTCAAGATCCCAGGTTAGAATTTATCATTAACCCTTTTTAGTTTTTCCTCTTCTTTGTATGGACTCCTATCACAGAAATCATAGGAACACTTTCTATCAGGATCAGAAACGTGTCAGTTGAACATTGCTTACAGACTGTGTCTATTGCATCAAGACTTCTGGCAAAATGTAACACTTAGGAAAATTGCTCTTTTATTTGAGGAAAAATACCTTAGCAGAATTTCTGGTTTTACAAAGGAAAGATCCAAATCCTATTCTGCAGGACAAATGAGAGAAGAGGAGGAGCTAAAAGTTTCAGGAAAATAGATCTGACAAGACTCTTGATTTTCTGAGTGCAGCAGATATTCTCTGCCTAAGCAAGGGCAAGTTCAGACTGATTGAGAGGATGCAGAATCCTGAATTTCAAAGAGTTGTCAAGAGTGTTTCAAAGCAGCATACTGAATTCTAATCCTGGAGCAGAGGCTCTTAGTCTTCAGTTTGATTTGGTGCTGACTGAGAGGTCCAAGCCTACAGGTGTACAAGAAGGAAATTGGAGACTATGAGGCACCATCTGTTTCTTGACTTACAGAGAGCTGTACTAGAAAATGTTAAATTACCATCACTTTCCTGGGGAAAAAACTATAAAAGGCGATCCTTTATCTAATAGAAATGTATCTGTTCTATTAACCCCTGGTGTGGAAAGTGGAGTAGAATCTGTAACCATACAGTGAGTTGAAGTCATAGGACGGGCTGCGTTGCATTAATAATTGATAAGCTTTATTGATTTCTCACTATGTATACTAAAGACTTGATGCCTTACCTCCTTTAATTCTCACTGCAGTCTATATATTTGATTCAGTTACTATCCTAGAATTAAAATAAGAAAGGGAAAATTGAGACACAGAGAATGTAGGGTGAAAACATCTAGCAAGTGGTTGACACAGTTTTCACCCTTGTTTTGAGTCTTTCTAGAGCCTTCTGTTTTAGACATTTTGCAACTTAGGACAATAGAGTCCACAGTGACAAAGCCAGAAAAACCTACTGAAAATATGTATTATGAATTAAAGAGAAAGGTTATTAGAATATAAGTTTTTACTAATTATACATTTTTTGAGTTGGAGTCTCACTCCTTCACCCAGGCTGGAGTGCAGTGGCATGCACACTCACAGCCACCCCAGTGTCGATCTGCCTGGGCTCCAGTGATCTTTCCACCTCAGCTTTCCAAGTAGCTGGAAAGCTAATTTTTGATTTATTGCAGAGATGAGGTTTCGCCAAGTTGCCCGGGCTGGTCTCGAACCCACGGGCTCAGTCAATCCTAATTATACATTTAAGTACACCACTGACCACTTAAAGTGTACATCTATACATATACATTGTGTGTGTATATATGTTTATATATATGTTTATATATGTATATATATATATATATATATATATATATATATCAAAATAAAAACCAAAACTTTATTTAGGACATGTCTCAAAGTAAGCAATTTCTGATAGTTTTTCTCTTTGTGGCTAAGTTGTTCATATACTAATAAAATTAATTTTTGTGGAGTCAAGTTGTGTAGTTTACCTGTACTGATATGGATTTTAATTTTGTTGAAATTCACCTTTTTCCATGACACATTTTGTTCCACTTAATGATGTTTACCAGGTTTAAGTATTTTAAAAAAATGTTTCTTCATTCTATTATATTAAACTTGAGGATTTATAGAAGAAATCCCTCTTTAACCCTAAGTAATTCATTTTTCTATTTTTAGGAAAGAAAGTATTTCAGAAATTCTTAGAAAATCTACAAGGGGATATCATTTCTTTTAACTTTAGAAAAGATAAGTAGTTTTCCCACTGAAAATACAAATTCCCGTAAATACAAGATAGCAGAGATGAATTCTACTCATGAACACCAAGCTCACACAGGTTTCCTTTGACAGATATTCTCTGTGTAATACTCATAAAATTGCCTATCTGAAGAAAAAAATAACTTTTGTTTTTAGAGTTATATGATATGAATTAAAATCAAATATTGTTTCTTTATGTTCATTTCTGAGTCTCAATGGCTGTCACCAAGCACATATTTATTTTGACAGAACAATAAGCTGTAGAGTTCACTTGTGGTTCTGGTAAATAAAAACTGTCAGAAGGCATAGTGCTATCCATGAATTTCAACTGAGAAAAATCAATAAAGGTCATTTGTGGTCAACTCAGAACTGCTGAAAAATGGTCTATAGGGTTCTAAAGAATAGGCCAAGAATGAAGACGTTTTTCCTGTTTCCTTACAGATCAAGATGTCATGAAGCATTCTTTTTCGTTTTTTTTTTTTTTTTTTTTTTGAGTTGGAGTCTCACTCTGTCACCCAGACTGGAGTGCAGTGGCCGCTCCCGGCCACCGCAGCCTCGGCCTGCTGGGCTCCGGCAATCCTTCCGCCTCAGCCTTCCGAGTAGCCGGAATTATAGGCATGCGCCACCACGCCCAGCTGATTTTTCGATTTATTGTAGATATGAGGTCTCGCTGCCCAGGCGGGTCTCGAACCCGCGGGCTCAGGCAATTCACTCACCTCAGCCTCCCAAAGACGCGGGATTACAGGCTGAGCCACCGAGCCCGGCTAGCATTCTTTTTCTAATACAATACTCCAAGGATTAGCTTTGGTAATTAAAACCACTCATGCTCATTATTAAAGTTTACCTATATTTAAAACCCCTAGTCAGCAGGCACAAAGAGGTTAAATTATAATTAGTTTAATAAAAGTGTCCAGGGAGGCTATGTGATCTAGAAGAAAACAGCTCTAGACTGAATACCAATTAGATGGATGGTCAAAGCTTTGCAGCTGAGACCTATGTACTACTTTATGCCTCAACTTATCCTCTTTATAGGGGATAAAATGAAGACAGTAGACTTCCCTGGGTGGGCAAGAAATTTGTGTTGACTTCTTCACTGATGATTCTCACCATCAGCTAGCCAGTGTACTGTTGGCAGTGTGTTTGGGTTGCTCTTCTGCTTCCCCTGAGGTTTGATCTTTAATTTTTCTCCTTGGATACCTCATCTTCCTAACTCCCCTACTACTCTCCATTTATATATGGGTCAAACTCAAATTATTTTAGTGTTGGAAAAATGATTTATTTACCCTTAAAGATTTAAGGATTTTTATTTATTTATTTATTTATTTTTGAATTGGAGTCTCACTCTGTCGCCCAGGCTGGAGTACAGTACAGTAGCACACTCAAGGCTACTGCAGCCTTGACCTGCTGGGCTCAGGTGATCCTTCTGCTTCAGCCTTTCAAGTAGCTGGAACTACAGTCACATGCCACCATGCCTGACTAGATTTTTGAATTCTTAATGCATCGTCTGGTACTTGTTTTTGCATCACAGTGTTTGCCATGTATTAACGCTTTTGAGAAGCAGCACATTCTTCTATACTGCTGTTTAGTTAACTACTTCATTTGGTTTTCATTTTATCTCCCTAAATATGCGTGTTATGGCTAACATCAAAATAGATTTGTGATAGATTACATTTTTTAAAGTCCAACTACTGGGCATATACAGAAGGCAACAGAAACCACACTGAGTAAAAGAGTGACAAATTAAAGACTGATACGAATAAAGTGGATGATTGAGAATAGATTTCAATTATCAGATGAATGAATAATATATCAGTAAAAAACTGTCTTTGTGTTAATTCTTTCAGTTTTTCTTTTAACAAACTTGGATATTAAGTGCTACTAGGCATAATTAGTGGAAAATACTTTTATTTTGGAGTCAGACAGACTTGACTCAATTATGAGTTTTTATTTTTGCTTTTTATTAACTACGAGACCTGGGCAATCTACATTTACTAATTCTCATATCTCTCATAGGGGAAATGAAGGTAATAAAGGTTGCAAAATTTAGTGTTAATATAGAAAATATCTAGCTCATGGCAAATATTACATTCATTACAGCCCAATCCCCATCCATTCCCACCACAAACCCCCCACACAGAAAGATGTCAGGGATACAGAAATAAAAATGAAAACAGCCCCAAGACTGTAGGTTCCTCTAAGGCAGATATTGTTTCCTATTAATTTTTATGTCTCTTGCCCCTGGCACAGAGCCTGAACTATTATATTCTCAGTAAATGTTTGATGAGTGACTATGCCAGGTCTGTCCATATGAACTCAAAATTTATACTGGCTATAAATAGGTATCCCCCCCCAACGGGAATACTATACTAAAAAATTACCCAGTAAACAGCAAATGTAAATATCTAGTAGAGAGAAGTAGATTACTAGAAATTCAGCTTTTATAGGAAAAATTGGGACACAGATGAAGAGACTACAGGACAGTTAGGAGTTAATGTGAAAGAAATAGAGAAAGAATAGGTGATTCTTAACACTTTGTCAAATCTTGATGATGCTTCAGTAGAGAAAAGTTTTCTTTTGAATTAAAAATTTGGCTTCAGTGGAAGAAATCTTTTATTATGAAATTTGGGCCACTGCTGAGAAAGATTCTTAGCCTAAATAATACCAGACACAAAATCTAGGGACTATGTAGCCTGGCTTGGTCCTGAAGAATTCATGATCTGTCCTAGAAATGTTCAGAATATCAAGCCTCATTTTCCCATCTATAAGTAGAGACTAATCATTGATGTTGTTTAAAGGTATTGAGTTCACCACAGTGATTTCTCTAAAAACCCAAAGCACGTATTCTTCATCTGCTCAGAGATCTTCTGAGAAAGGGATAGAGTTATTCTTCCAGCTTTTTAAGGACTCTTAGATCACTATAGTAATGAGAATATAGACTCATCACTACCTCAACTTTACTACTATAATTTTTTCATGACAAGATTTATTCTCAATAATAATAATGTTTTTGAATAAATTCTCTTATTGTAAAGTGAATTATCCTAACTCCTTCATGTCTTTGCTCAAATGTCATTTTCTTTTTGAAGTCAACCCTGACTATACCCTTGTTACAACTGCAAGCCTTGGTACTCTCTATTCTTATTATTTTGATTTTTTCTTTTATAGCATTTCTCACACCTAACAAACTATAACTTATTTTATTAATTATTTTATGTGTTTCTCTAATATAAGCTCCATGATAGCAAAATGTTGTTCACTACTAAATCTTCACTGCCTGCAGTAACTTCTGGCATATAGCAGGTTACCAATATTTTTAAATTAATGAATTAATATTTTAATATTATATCATATCTAATAAAATCAAAATTTGTGAAATAATAATTTTTTAAAAGGACTGTTGTCATTTACCAGTTGCATGAAATGATACATGCAAAAAGATACAGAGAAGGAAGAAATCAGTGTAAGAACCCTTGTAGAATGTAAAGTTACTCTACAAGGATAGTTTTGCTGTTATTGTTCACTACTGAGATTGAATATAAAAGCAAATAATAGTTATACCACATATAAAAACTGAACTTTAACTTAAAACTCTAGCGCTCTGCCAGGAAATTAACCTCCTCATCTCCAATGAACAACCCAGGGAACCAAACTGCTATAAGTGATACTTACAGAAAGCCAGATTACTATCTCTGGTGACAAATGAGGAAGCTAAACAGTAACTTCTGTAACAATCAGTCCCAAACAGCCAAGACTTGATTATAATTGACAACTTCCCTAATTTTGGTCCCTGCTTCCAACTTAGGACCAACCAGAGAAATCCAAATATGTACCTCTAACCAGTCATGTAGAATTCCTAGCTTCTGGTTAGCCCACCACGAATTTTCCAGGCCAACAGCCTCCACTCAAGGCATAGGTAAAGGCTTCCATTTTTCTCACTATAACACTTTCCCACTCCTCTGCCTGCTTTAAAATCTCTGCCAAAACACAAGTGATGGTGGCTGACTCCTTTACTATCTCAAGTTCAGAATAAATAACTTTTGCTTTGTCATTTGGCTAGTCTGTTTATTTCCAAATTCTCTCCCTTGAACTCCTAAAATTAGGCATAACATATAGTAGGTGCTCAATTCATTGAATGTATAAATGAGTTACCATCAATGAAAAGTTAACTTAATGTGGTGGCATTTGTTTACTTGCCTTGAAGGGGGGGAAAAACATTATTGTTCATGTGTGCCTCCTTTTTAAGGCTGTTCAAGGTCATCTTATCTTTCTCTTGAAGAAAAAGAGAAAACTGGGTCATAGTAGTAGAAGGTAGATCTTTTGATGTGACTTGAGAAAGGATGGTAAATTACAACACTTGTGTGACAAGCTTTTCTTTGCATTCTGTTTATTGATTTATGTTTGATAGCTTGAGCTTTAAAGATTCTATGTAGTTTATGTGGTAAGAAAAGATTTTCTTTTTTTCATTCCTTATTCTAGTTCTCAGAAGAGTTCTTGTAATACATATGTAGTTTAGGCCAGCTACCAGGAAAGTAGGGCATTAGTGCCAAAATCCCAGTTAGTACTAGAGTGTGACTGCCTGTAGTCTTTGTATAGTCACTAAATGAGACTATAGAAAGGGCTATAGTAGGTGACTCGTTGGAAATTCAAGGACTTCAGAATATTGGATATTTTTTATTATTTTCCATGAATACTTTTTTCACTTCTAATAGTATTTATGGAAAGGTATATAGCTGGAAATAGAGAAGGTGTCTGAACATGAACGTTGGACACTGGTAAAAAATGTAGTCTACAGATTACAGTCAGATTTTTAAAAGTAATATGGATATAATATTCTAGGAAGCAGGGAAATATGTTCTTAAGAAAAGAGAGGCCACGATTTTGCAGTATTTTAGAAAGACTAACCTGGCATCTGACATTTGCTTTAGCACTCATAAAGCTACAGTAAAATTAAATAAAAATAGGTAGCATTTCCTCAATTTAGTTTATATTAGACAATTTTCTGGTAACTTCTTTGTATCAAATGCAGGGAGATAAATTTCAAAGACAAAAATAAACTCATCTTTTACTTTTAACAGATCTTTTCCATAAAGTATTATAGGTTCATTCTGTATCATATTGTAGTTTAATTTTTTTGTAGTGACTTGAAGTCAGGCACCCCATGTTGTATTCTAGGAAAAAGTTAAGATCTCTTTCAGACTATTAGAACATTTATGTGGTGTGCAATGGGAGCTTCTAAAAACACTGTGTGTGTGTGTGTGTGTGTGTGTGTGTGTGTGTGTGTGTGTGTGTGTGTGTGACAGAGAGAGAGAGAGAGAGAGAGAGAGAGAGAGAGAGAGAGAGAGAGAGAGAGAGAGAGAGAGAGGAAATGCATCACTCTATTTCTTTGGAAAATTCAGCCAGAAATGGCAAATGGCATAAAGGGAATTAGAATTACATATCCGAAAAAAATTTACTTATCCACCATATCCTTTTATGTACATTTACTAACTGTGTATATAATTGAATTTCAGAAGCTCTGTTCATATTTTTAGGAAACATTCCAGTAGCAAAGTAGAGAGAAGAACTTGCTAAATGACTTAGTAAATCCAACTGCATTAAATTTTGGAGTTAAATTCAAAGATAATTCTCCTTTCACAGGTGGTGATTAACAGCTATATTCATAAACACATTAGAAACTCAACCCAGATAACTTCCTTTATAAATATTTTCTGGAGATACTATTATAAAAAGGAACATTAATTCTTTAATCTACTATAGTTGGCTTTCAGATATTAAATTGCTGTTCTGAGCTTTTGGGCTCCTGGTAATCAAAATATAAAGAATTGCAAACAAGAGCATTCTCTGAGTCCAAAAATGCTCAGTGCTCTTCGATAATTGAGAAGAGCAATTTAAGACTCATTTATCAGTATTTATGGTTGGGTTGAGTTACATAACATTTTAAACATTAGAGATTTAGTATAAAATGAATTTCTTGGGAACCTTGAAGTTATGTGTGGTATCAAGCTATTGAAAAGTACATAGAACTAATATCACAACATCTAAATTATGTATTTATTATTATTGTATAATAATTGTACATATTAATAGAGGTATGTGATATTTTGATACATGCATACAAGATGAAAAGAAGGTATTTAGGTTATCCATCACCTCAAATATTTATCATTCCTTTGTGCTGAAAAAACTTCAAATCTTCTCTTCTAGTTATTTAAAAATATACAATATACTGTTGTTAACTATAGTCACCCCACTATGTTATTGAACACTAGAACTTATTCCTTCTACCTAACTGTATTTTTGTACCTAGTAAACAACCTCTTTTCATGCCACCCTCATCCTTCCCAGGCTCTGGCAAACATCATTTACTCTCTCCCTCTATGAGATCAGCTTTCTTTGTTCTTACAGATGAGTGAGAACATGTAAGAGAACATGAAATAATTTACTTAGCATAATGACTTCCAGTTCCTCCCATATTGCTGCAAATGACAAGATTTTTTTCTTTTTTAAATGCATTTCTTTAAAGATGTGAGATACAATTCAGGATTAGGTAGATAAGAGGTCATCATACAGGTAAAGTTTAGGCCTCCCTTTGGATCCCACTTTGCCTGGTTTGAGATCAAGTACCTTTATTGATGTTATGTGCCCCCTCTATTCTCTGTCAGCATTCTGCTACTGCCAAACCCTTTCTTGTAGTATTATGATAAATGTTCATGGTTTGCTTAGGAGTGAGAACATGTGGAACTGTTTTTTGTTTCTGTACTAGATCACTGAGTATGATAGACTTTACATCCATCCAAGTTTCTGCAAAGTCCATAATTTTTTTCCTTTTTTATGGCTAGGATTTTGTTCTTCTTATGACTTATTAGTATTTCATTGTGCATATCTAGTATATTTATTTATCCATTCATCTGTTGATGGGCACTTAGGTTGATTCTCTCTTTTGGCTGTTGTAAATAGTGCTTCAATAAATATGGAAGTGCAAGTATTCCCTTGACATACTGGTTTCTTTCCCTTTGGATAATCAGTAGTGTGATTGCTGAGTTTTATGGTAATTCTATTAATTTTTTGAGAAACTTCTATATGGTTTTTCCATTATGGCTGTAGTAATTTACATTCCCATCAGAGGTACATGAGTTCCTTTTTCTCCACATTCTCACCAGCATCTTTGGCTAATAACCATCATAACTGAGGTGAGAAGATATCTTATTGTGGTCTTGATTTGTATTTTCTGCCTTTTTGTTCATTGTTTCAGGTTGTTCTGTATATCCTTTATTCCTTTCCTCTTCTGTTATTGTTTATTATTGTAGTTAGCAATGGTAACATTTGATTTCTTTCTTTTTCTAGTTTGCATATCTGCTCTATCATTAGGTTTTATACTTCTGTGTGTTTTCTTAATGGTAAGTATCATCCTTTCAATTCTAGATGTGATACTCCTATAGCATTTCTTGTAAGGCCAATCTAGAAATGATAAATTTCCTCAGTGTTTGCTTGTATTGAAAAATATTTTATTTCTCATTTACTTCTGAAGGATAGCTTTGATGGCTGTAGTATTTTGGGTTGCCAATTTTTTTTTCTGGTACTTTGAATATATCACGCCATTCTCTCCTAATCTGTAAGGTTTCTGCTGAGAAATTTGCTGTTAGTCTGAAAGGTTTTCCCCTATACGTAAATTAATGCTTTTCTCTTACTATTTTTAGTCAACAAATATGTTTTGATTTATGTTTGATTTTGAAATTTTGATTATAATGTGCTTTGGAAAAATTCCTTTTTGAGTTAAATCTAGCTAGAAATATTTAAGCCTCTTGAATTTGGATGTCTATATATCTTGTAAGACTTTGGAAGTTTAGCAATTATTTCATTATGTAGATTTTCTATGCTTTTTTCTGTCCTTTCTTCTGGGTCTACCAAAATTCAAATATTTAGTTTTTTTATCATGTTTCATAGGCCACATGGGCTTTCTTCATTCTTTTAAAATTACTTTATTCTTTTTTTTTCTGCCTGAGTTATCTCAAAAGGCCTTTCTTTAAGTTTAGAAATTCTTTTCTTTGTTTGATCTAGTCTATCATTAAATTTCTTTTAAAAAAATTTTTTAAAATCTCATACTGAGTTCTTCACTTCCAGGATTTCCATTTGGTACATTTTAATGATATATAGCTATTTGTTGACTAGTTCATTCAGATCATAAGCTATTTTCCTTATTTCTTTATATTGGTTATCTCTGTTCCTTTTATCTCACTGAATTTATTTAATATTATTTTGAGTTCTTTTTTAAGCCATTTCATATATTTTCTTTTTGTTGGAATATATTACCAGAGAATTATTGTGCTCCTTTGGAGGTGTCATGCCTCCTTGCTTTTTTCAGGCTTTTTTTCAGTGTTAGTATCTGGCATCTGTTGTAACTATTACTTCTCCCAATTTTGTGGATTAGTGTTTTGGGAAAGAAATTTTTCCTTAACATGTTTCTATAGTGTTGTTTGGGTAAGATACTTTGAACTTGATTTTGGGTGAGTAGTGTAATCACTGTATGATTTATTCAGATGTATCAGTATCAGTGGTGGCTGAGAGTTCCTCAGTTGCTTAGGTTGTGGTGAGGCTTTACTGGGATGTGCCAGTTCTCAGGTACTAGTGTGGCTGTTTAGACATGCCAGTCCTCAAGTCCCTGGACAGTGTACATGAATGTCAATAATAGTGGGCCTGGGAGGACAGATTCTTGTGCCTGCACGTGACTTGCTTGGGTGCCAACAAAGACAACAGTGGGCCAGATAGGCAGTAGGTTCTAGAACCCCTGAGTGGTATGTGTGGCACTTGGGCTCCCAAGGAGCATGCACAGAGATATCATGCAAATTTTATTTTTACTTCAGTGTTTGCTACATATATCAGCAAATGCTATACATTTATGGGATTTGTGATTAAAACAAGAAGGTTAAAAAGAAACTATCTCACCTTCTTGCTGTGAAACCTTGATTATCTTACTGCTCTTTTTAAAGCTTATTTTTTTTAGGGTAAGACCTATGCCTGGATAGTGGCAAACATGCACTAAAGCATTTTTTAAAAAATACAAATGTAACATCTGGTATAGAATTCTGTCTTAGTATATGAATTGTATAGAATAAATAATATGAAAACCTTAATAAAAGAATGAACTAGCAAAATAATTTTTTTGTAATGAAGACTGATAAAGTGCAAGGTATTCTTACTTTATCAGCGTGTTTGCTGGTAGCATTTTAGAACTTCACAGTAGAGTTTAAAAGGCTACACAGTCTTAGAACTCTGATGACAGATTTAAGATAAAATCATTTTGTCACTACAAGGTGTGAACACTTAAAAAATCTTGTTATACTTCATTTTCCTCATATTTGAAATAGAGACAATAAATGTATGTATATAAGAGAGACTTGTTACAAGGATTAACTAATATAAAGCATGTAAAGCACATAACACCATTCTTCGGTTATTGTAGTCACCAAATTAATGTTAGCAGAGTCTCCCAACTCTGTAGTCTGGGACAGCAATATTCAAATTAGCTATGTGTATTTCTTGAAGTACATGAAGATTTTCCATAGTTTCAAATTAGGCACACAGTTTCAAGTCAGGTGACCAGAGACATCCTTGTTTGCCCCATAGAGTCCTGATTAATGCCTACTGTTACTGATGTGTTATTAGTATCACCCCTTTTTATGCATTTCGATGGTAGGTAGTATGGTCATCCCAGTTTCAAAAGAAGAGCACCCAAATTCTCATGTTTTATATTGACTTTTTCCAAAAATTATTTTTCTAAAAAAGTCCTATTTCTAAAAATCGTTTTTCTAAAATTGGTCAAAGACATAGCAATTATTCTATCTCGTATTGCTTTATACAAATATACCCTTATTTTAAGGGTATGTTTTAAATCTAAATCTTGGAAAGAGAAATCTGAGATAGTTAAGCAAAGAGAGTATCAATAGGTGTTTCACCCAGACATCTTACCTGTCCAGCTTCCTGGTCTTTCTCAGAGATGGATTTAGAAGTGACATATTTTCATGGGGATCTATATTAAAATGTTTATTTTACTTGAAAAATAAAGTCATACCTTATATAATTGAAAATAAGTTGTATTGGTTTAATAATGAGGACTGGTTTTACCTATTATATTTATAGTAAACATTTGATAATTTTAATGAGCTAAATCTACAATGACATACTTTTTAAGACTATAGATTTAAGTTGTGAGTTAAGTAATTTTTTAATGTTCACTACGATGAAATGTGGATTTAAAATTAACAAACTTTTGACATTCACAACCCTATCTAAACATATTCTATTAATATGACAGTTCGAGTTAGAAGTATAATTAGTAGTTATTTGGTATATCTTGTTAAAGTTTCCCCACTTTTGGTATATTTCCCAGAAATTGGGAAAGTGAATGATTCACAATGACTGAGTAAGAAATTCTTTTATGAGTCAGATGGTTTTTATTTTGCTTAAAAAAAAAACTGCATCGTCCATGGTAAATCATTAAAAATATATTTTGTTGAATGTTCAGTATGTGATTTGTTACATGTAACTCTATAAACGTTCAATAAATTAACATTGCTATAAGAAACTTCTTCCATTTTCATCAACTTATTATGAAAATCATTTTCTTATTGCTTACATATATAAATATAGAAAAATTGTTCTTGCAATAAATAACATGTATTCACAAATCCATAAACAAATAAAAAAAGTCACATCTTTTTCTTATGGGTTAAATTTACAATAAAAATTCATTGTGCATGTTTAATATTTTTCAAAAGTTATAATATAAACTTGTATAATTCATTGACTTTATATTAATAGTAATCACAATATTTCATTTAGAAGATTTAATATATTATTGCAATACCCTGAAAATAAATCATTTTAAACTGCTTAAATTATGAAGAAAACTTCAGATGTGTATGTAGGGCAAAGCTTGAAGATCATTGATCTGTAGAATCTATTTCTGCCCTTCTCCATTTTTCCCAATATTTCTTCCTAACAAAATACAGATATTATTATTATTTTATTATTAATTTATTTTTATTGTGCATACATACTTAAGGGATACAACAATGCTTTCATATACATAGTGAAGTAATTACCACAGTCAAGCAAATTAGCCTATCCATCATCTCATATAATATGAAATCTCTCGGGTGTTGTTTCTATTTTTTATTTGTTTTTTTTCACCTCTACAATACTTTATTATTAGAAACATATGAAATATGGCAAAAAGCAAGCATTTGACAGAGCTTAATAATGAGTATGTAAATGTCCATTATGTTAATTCTTTTAACCTTTTCTATATGTTTGCAATATTTCACTGGCATTTTTAAAGAGTAGACACAGAACAGACAGGAATTAGTACGATTGGTGGAAATGAGGAAAAAGAAAGAGGGGAGTTGAAAATGACTGAGATTTCAGACCTGGGTTTATTAGAGAATAGCAGCACCTTTAAGAGTTGCAACTGTTGGATAAAAGTCGGGAATGAGTCAGATGGTGACAGTACCACTTTTGGATGCATGATAGTTAAAATTCTGGCTGGATTTCATCTAGAAATGCCCAGAAACTCAATGGAATGCTCATTCTAACATCATCAGTTTTTTTTGGGGGGGGGAGAAGTAGCAGGATATGATTTAAGGGCATCACCTTCAGTTTTTCCCCAAACTCTTGTAAATAGAATTTAGAAGCAGAAAAATAATAGGAAGTTCTTGGAAATGCAGTATTAATGAAGGGACTTGTCATTTGACTCAAAATTGATACCTGGTTGCCTTAAAAACCTAGAAGGTAAAAAGCCTTCACATTTGAAGGTGAAGCCTTGAAGAATGAGCCACTGGAGGGCCATGCCCTTTTGGGTCCACAGAGCAGGACTATCTTGGGCCAGGACAAAAGTGGCCTGCACACACAGTGTGCAGGTATTTAAAGAACATAAAGTATTTCTAATTCATGCTTGAGGTTTTTATTTGTAAAAGTGTATATAAATTTTATAATTATAATACCTAGAGAATCTACAAGGAAAGTTACCAACTCTTCAGCATAACAGTTATAATTTCCCCAGTTCTATATGGATTGTTTTAAAATTTATCTGTCATTGTATTCTAATGCACATGCCAGGCAGCCTCTTAAATATGGTCTAGTTTTGCCTTACTGATCATTCTTAAAATGCTCTTTGTTTGCATCTTGCTCTGTCCAAAGCCTCTTTTCATTAGAATGTAGCCCAAACTTTACCTTCTCAGCAAACCCTGTTTCTGCTGCTTTCTCCTCTGAGTCATTCATCTTATCCTCAAATACCTTGCATGCTTGTCTATTTCACTTGTACATACACATTGAATCTATGGTTACACTTTGATATCTAAGTTGCCTCTCTCCCCTCCCCTACTTCACAAGTACATCATGTTCCAACTGTGTGGCGATATTTCCTAATTCTCTAATATCAAGCACTAATTTTTTCCGTCTAAAATGCTCTATCTGCTTTCCAATTCTCTGGCTTTCAGAATTTCCATTCATCCATTAAGATCTAGCACAAATACTACCTCTTTTGGGAAGACTTCCCAGATTCTCTGAGCTTTACTGAGTACCACTTTTGTGATTTCATTGAGTGAACTTACATTCATATCACTTACCAGATCTTGTATCTATTCATTTATAGTATGTGTTTGCCTATTATAATTCCATTCTTAATTGTTTGGGGAAATCTTATGTCTCTGATTGTTGAGTGTAGTTTGAATTGTATAGCAAAAACTCAATGAATATATATTGAATTAGTATCTCACAGATAAATAGTAATTAAATTAATAAAAGTTTTTGCCATGCATTTGTCTCAGGTATATTAACTCAGGAAATAGGAAGAACAGAAATGTCAACTTTGTCTAATGGGCATATATAGAAACCTAAAACTGTAAAATATACAGATCTTCTACAAAGTTGTCTCACTAATTTTGAATAATTCTGAAACACACAGCCGTATCATGTTACTACATTGCAATTAATTAAGGAAAAATAACCAGAAGAAAATTTGTCTTAAAATTTTAAAAAGTTTTAACTGAGGAATAAAAATCTTAATGTACGTTAGAGAATATCTGTAAGTAATTAATAATAAAAAAAATCTATGGATAAAACTAAAGCAATACTTAGGGGGAAATTTAAAGCATTAAATACTTGTTTTAGAAAAGAAGAAAGTTTGAAATTAGTGAGCCAAGTATCTCACCCAAGGTGTTAAAATTAAAAAGAAAAATAGAAAAAAAGGAATATATGATCTGAAATTAATGAAGTAGAAAGCATAATATAAGCAGTAAAGCCCATCTCTTCCTCCCCCACTGAAGATTTACAACCGTTCTTGAATGACAGATTTTTTTTAAAAAGTAAAGGCAGAAATTTTTTAAAAAACGTATTACAAATGAAGGGAAAAACTAACTATGTGTAGACTCTGAAAAGATAAGGGACATTGCCAACACTTTGTGTCAATACATTTGAAATCTTAGATAAAATATATATATATTTCTGGGAAAAGATAACTACTAAAAGTGATTCAAAAAATGAATATCTGAATGGTCTTTTAAATAAAATAGCCTATAAAGAAATTAAATTAAATTAAGCCTTTAAAGAAATTAACTTAAATAAATTAGCCTTTAGAGAAATGAATAATCTCCCAAAACAAACTCAAGAACAAATTTGATTTTACAAGAGGGTTCCACCAAAACTTCAAGAAAAAATAATTCTGAATCCATCTAAGTTACTGCGAAGTTCATAATTTTGTTCTTCTTTATGGTTGAGTAATATTCCATCATGTATATGTACCACATTTTTTTTTTGTCCAGTCTACTTTTGGTTCCATGTTTTTGCTGTTGTGAAACATGCATGTGCAAGGCATGTTTTTCATAAAGTAATTTGAGTTTCTCTAGGTATAGTCCCAGAAGGGGGATTACTGAGTCATGTAGAAGGTCAATTTTAAGATCTTTTAGGAATTACCATAGTGTTTTCCATAGAGTTTGTACTAGTTTACACTCCTACTAACAACCAGTGTAGAAGTGTTCCTTTTCCCCCACATCCTCTTTATCATTTGTTGTTTTTTGAGCTATTGATGATGACCATCCTGATTGGAGACCAAAGTGAGGCCCAAACTTTACCAGTACAATGGCCATTTGTATATCTAATCCTGAATTGTACCCCCACATACTTAAGATAAAAAAATTTTTTAAAATCCTGACATTAAACAAACTTTTCCAGAAAAATGAAAGAGTGAATTTTGCCAAATATTTTAATAGTTGGTAAATGCAAGATAATGTACCTTTATAGAATTAATATCTCACAGGTAAGATATAGGTACACATATAGCACAGTGATGAAACAAACATTTGGGAGCATATCACCTCATTTACAATCTTAAAAAGTTCAAATACTGTTGCCACTGAGTAGCCCTTCTCTGTACTGTTCTGCTATCTTTCCCAGAGGTAAAAGTATCCTGACTGTTGCATTTTTTAACAATAAGTATACTTTAGATTTAGTAAAATGTATAGATTTTAATACACTTTGACAGGTAACTACATGTATGCATATAAGATAAAAATTACTTCCATTACATCGTATCCTCTTATCCCACCAAGGCAACCAATGTTCTCTACTTTTCTGATTTCTATCACCACAGGTTAGTTTTGTCTGTCCTGCCTTTTGTATCAGTAGACTTATACAGCATGTAATCATGTGTGAGTTTTTCTTTTGCAATTTATCCATGTTGTGTTAGCAGTTGATTCTTTTTTATTGCTGAGCAATAAGTATCCCGATGTATAAATATACCACAGTTTGTTCAACCATTTTCCTGTTAATGGAATCCCGGACTGTTTTCAGTTTGAAGTTGTAATGACTACAAACGATATGAAGAATCCTTCACACAGCTTTTTGTGGACATATTTTTGACATTATCTGTGTAAATAGTTTGACATAGAATTATTCTATCAATGGGTAGATGTATCTTCTATATAAGAAGTTGATAATTGTTTTCCAAGTCGTTGTACATTTTACACTCACACTAGAAATTTATGAGAGTTTCAGTTACTCTACATGCAGCAGAAATTTTGGAGATTATCAGTTTTCTTAATTTTAGCCACCCTAATGTGTAGCAAGTGGTATCTCATCAGGGTTTTATTTGCATTTCCCTGATAAATAATATATTTGAACAAATTTTCTTGTGTTTGAATGACTTAGAAAAGAGAGAATGACTGATAGAAAGTTTCAATGTTTTGAATATAAATTTAAAAATTAATCCTGAGTGTTTTTGATTTTACAAAGATGGCTTTCTAAATTTTCTGTAGCTTCATTTCTCTTTTAGAAATTCTAGGATTCTGAGTATTTCTCTTTTACAAATAAAGAAGACCCATAGAAATATATAAATAATTCAGGTCAAGATGTGAGGGAACACTTCACATGCTAACAAAAATGATGTTAATAAACTTTAAATTGTGCTTCTAGCATGACCTCCCAATCTTACTACCAAAAGTAATACATAGTGTTTCAGGGAGACTATAAAACTATAAATTTCAACAGAGTTTCCTAGCTTGCCTGAGAGTTTGACAACAGTACTGCATTAAGTGATGTGAAATATTTTGTAAACAACCAGAATGATATATAATAACCTATCTCCAAGGACAAATAGATGAATTATATTATAAATTTGCTTAAATTTAGTAGAGCTCATGTTTTTATTGGTCTCTTGAGACTAACAAGCCTTATATAAATTTAAAATGAATGGATTCATAAATTTCTAGCAACACACCAGAAAAAAAAAACATTAAATACTTGTTAGACTTTAACTCAAGGTGGAAAAAAAGAGAGAAAAGTTTAAAATAGTGCTTGCATGCTAAGTTGCAGAATAAAGTCAATATCAGAAAAAATAGTAAAAAAATCCTTTAAAACTCTACTTTATCTAAATACACTTTAAATAATTTAAGCATATGATAATATTAAATATAAAAATTTTAACTATATTTTAATGGTTTAATAATTTTGATTTAAAACAATATATGCCATTTTCATGATTTAATCACAGTGTGAAGAAAATTACATTAACATGTTCTATTTTATTTATTAATGTTTTACTTTATGGAAAGCATGTTTATTTTTTCTTAAAAGTTATTAATTTTTCTAAAATTGCTAATTTGATTATATTGGTGAAATTAGTATCATTGTTTCTACAAAACATGTAGGTAAGATTTAAATGTATGTCTAAACTAAATTTTTTAAATGTACTTTTATTAAAAAGTTTGACTATTTAAACTTTTTGTCATGTTGAAATTGATTAAACTATTCCAACACTAATTGGATACAAATTTTGTACAATAAAAAGTAGCCATTGGGTAGTAAATTTTAAAGTATGTATATTAGTTTTACATATTTATTGTTAATCTTCAGAAATTTGATAAGCATATAAATAACTGTATCATGATTCAGTCAGATATTGCTATGATAATGCTGCATAGTGAATAACCCCAGAACTCAGTGGATTAAAAGAGTAAGTATTTCCATATTCACATGTCAGCAGGCAGGCTGTACTTTGGCATGTTTACGCTAGACTCCTGGCTCTGGGATTCAGGATTAAAGCGCCAGGCTCCAAGCCCCATAATGCAAGTATGTTTGTTCTAGGGTATAGACTGAAGGGATACTTGAATCTGGGGTAGGTCACTGCAGTAAAGAGGGTGCACTCTGCTCATCTCATATACACTAACCTCTCAATGGCCAAAGTCAGGCACAAGGTCAAGTCTAAGTCAGGGGATGAGAAAATACATCTTACTCACCAAGAAGACATGGCAAGTATATGAAATAAAATGCTACAGCAAAGCCGTGAAGAATTGGGATCAATAATGCAGTCTGCCACTGTGGATATGAAACTCTGCTAACAGGCTTGCATAGGATAGTTCTCAGTTTATTACTGCTCGATGATAGAAGTTAGTAACTTCATTTAAGAGTTGGATATACTGATAGTTCAGATTCTAGTAAAGTCAACAGTTGCAAAGAAATATAAATATGTGTAAAGAATAATGGATTTGGCTTTTGTCTATAAAGGGGATAAAGAGGGCAAATTAAATGATTGGTATACTAGACTGTAAAAGAAAATGGATTCAGACAAACTAAGTCTCTAAATAAAATTAAGTATCTCTGAGGTAATGTGAACCATATTGGTCTTGGTTTATAGTACCTGCAATCATGAGTTAAAAATAATAAAAGGTCACTCATAAGTGAGTCCTGAACATTTATTCCAATACTACAAGAGAGGGATTGGTAGTAGTGGGACACTGCTGGGGAGGAGGAAGAGGTGGGTGGTGCACAGGAAGGCATGTAACATTATGAAGGGTATTGACCCTAAACCTGGGAAAGTGAGGCCCAGTAGGGGACCCAAACTTCAACATGCTTATGTATCTAATCCTGACTTGTACCCCACATCTTTATAATAAAATAAAGTAAAAATAAATAAATAAATAAATAGAAAAAAATAATGAAGATATTTAATTTGGGCAAGGTAAGCTCAGTGTATGTTGTTTTATGTTTTTTTTAATGTTTTCGTTTTTTTTTTCACCACAACTGGTATCATTGCTTCCTTCTCTCACCCTTCAGGCACCCCACTGTGGCCTGCCCTAGGGTGACTCATCTTCCCTTATTAATTCCCTTAATCCTGACTACATTTTCACACATGATATCCTTATTTAATTCCTTATAATTCTTTGGCTGGTGACATCCGTTTCCTGCCAAGACATTGACTGGTACATATCTTTCTGTTTTGTTTACTTTTAGTGTTGCACATTTTGATGTTTAAGTTTTACTCTACATCCATTATTGCTAGATGTTTAGAGTGGAGGGGAAACCTTAAAGTGTAATCTTATGATGTTAATCCATTAAGTTTTAAAAGCTTTATATTTTCAGTGATAATTCTGGAAACAATATATATGTCATTGAAAGCTTCTCTGTGATTTACATTTTTCATTTTGACATTAAGAGAAAGTTGTTCTGAGGTTGAAATGGAAAGAAACTTATCACAAATCTGTGTTTTTTTTTTTTCAGAATAAACCAGCAAAACCCCCACCAACATCTTTGCAATGTAGGATCTTTTGATGAATGTTTTACTTGCCTTACTCCTTCTTTTTTGCCTCTCCACCATCTTGCTTCTCTAGCACAAAACTATATCTGATAAGAGAACCCAGGGAAATATTTCTGAACCTGAAGAAAAAGTGAGATCACATTTAGTGCTGCAGCTTCAGGCATTTTGTGATGAGTCTTAGACTTAAAGCCAGCACTGATCTTATGTTTTTAGTGTCTGTGGTGAAAGGAAACGTTTCTGCATTTCCTGGAAGTTGCTTTTATAATCCTTTACTTCTTTGCCTTGAAGGGAGATAGAAAGAAATCCTTAAGATAAAGAGAATATTTTTCTAGATCATTATTATATATCAGTCAGAAACATGAAGGACTAATGAACAATTCATAATTTTGTCAGATTAATACAATGGAAAGTGAATAAATTCATACTTAGATAAACCTGGGTTCTAATCCAACTTGAACAAGCTATTCAACCTTTCTTTGTTTCTTACAACTAATACTGACTTTCCCCCATTAGGTCATGTCATTTAGAAAATAATTCTAAGGAGCATTTTGTCTAAACCTCTTATTTGCAGAGGAATTTTATTAAACTAAAGGGAATAGAGCTTAAGAATTCCCTGTATCCTGATTCCCTTAAAAATTCCTTGTATCCTTTCCTCATTCCAACTACCTAGTAACCTTGAGCAAGGGACAAACTTGCATTCAGTTTCTTCATTTACAGTGGAGAAGAGACACTCAGTAAATATTAGTATTACTATTTTTGCTATTATTAGAGAGTGGTGTAAGGATTAATGCTACTGAAACAGGGTGAGGACAGAGAATAATATCTCAATAAATAGTACTGAAAACAATTCATGCATAAAGTAATTCCAAGAAGAACTATTATTTATACAATTTTTTATTTTACAGATGTGGTGTGTCTCCCTCCCCTGGCAGATTCCCACTACTAGGAAATAAGACAATATTATTTTTCACCTTAGTGTAATTATTTTTTTCTCCTTTAAGATTCCATCTTGTTACTCTAAAATTAAGTTCACCTGGATAAAACACCTACAAGGCAGTGATTTGCCTAGCTCCCCAAATATCTAAAGACAAACCCGTGCCAGAGAATCAATGAGAGAAGGAAATGTCACTTTACCTTAGTAAATACTTGCCTTCTTATGTTCGTTCTTTAGTGTTCTAGATAATAGAATGATAATATTTATCTACCTTATAAACATGTAGACAAAACAAATTAACTTATTTCCTCTTAGAAATACATATTAAAATATAAGATTTTATAATTATTTATTGCACAAAAAAATCAATCTCTTCTGCTGCAAACAGACAAAAAGATTTTCCTTAGTCTCTTGACAGTGATTTTGGGTTTTTCATAAATTTTGAAAGCCTATGAATAAAGAAAAGGGTGTAATCCCAGCAGTGAGTAGGAAGTTTATGATGAAGGATGACACATGAGTGAGTGTCAGCAAGTATCAAGAACATTCAGGCAGAGATAAAGGAAGACATTGTGTGGGAGGAGCTGGCACAGCCGTCTTAAAGTGCCAGAGATAGTCTGTCTTGGTGTCAACCAAAGTCCTGGATTTTGCCATATAGTTTTCATATGTTAATCTTGATTAAAATTCACTGGAGATTTTAATTTTAGAATATTCTTCAAAAAAAAAATTGGAATCTTCCCCTTTTAAGTGGAAAGGCTTTAGTACTGCTGTGACTAATAACAAAACAGCAGCCAAAAAACCAAAAAAACAAAACAAAACAAACCACACACACACTCACATAATAATTAATTAACAATTAATAATATTATCAGCTTGATACATTACCCCCTTGTGCCAGGGCCTAGTCATCTCACTGAATATCATCACAAACTTGTAGGAAAGACATTACTATCATTATTTTGTCCCAATCAGTATGTGGAAATGGAGGGTCATAAAAGTTAAGAAATCTTGCCATGATCACACAGATAGAGAGAATAAAACTAGATTTTAAAGTCAGATCTGCCTCCTTTCAAAGTGGAATTTTTAACCACTCTGCAATGTCATACACAACTGATTTTTAGTATTTATTTATTTATTTATCAATTTATTTATGAGTGGGAGGGCTCACTGTTGCCCAGTCTAGAGCACAGTGGCACAAATCACGGCTCAGTTGCAGCCTCAACCTCCTGGGTTCAGTTTGTTCTTCCTCCTCAGCCTCCTAAGTTGCTGGGACCATAGACATGTGCTACCATGCCCAGCTAATTTTTTCTTTAATTTTCTGTAGAGATGAGGACTCACTATGTTGCTCAGGCTGGTTTTGAACTTCTGGGTTCAAATTATCCTCCTGCCTGGGCCTCCCAAAGTGCTGGGATTACTGTGTGAGTCACTGCATACGGCCTAGTTTCCATTTATTTATAAAACAATAATTTTATGTTACAGCATGGCTCTTTTGATGGATTTGTGTAAGCATTCTGGATTATCTATCTGCAATAAGAAGAAAGGATATGAAACTCATGAACTATGTTGACTTTAATTGCTACTCACTGGAAACCCACCAAAAAAGCCAAGTTGCACAAGAACTAATTTCTACACTATAGAATATTGACTAAAAATTATTACAAACATTTCTCTTTAGTAATAGACAAGTTACAGTTCTTTTGATGATAACGTAGTAGTCCCTTTTTTACTCTTTTCTTTCTCATTTTCTTCCTAGTCCCCAATACACTGATTTTTATCATTTTCTTTTAGATTTTCATTTCCAAAATATTTGTCAGTGAGTTTACTTGATGTAGAGAGCCAAACTTATAGTGGCAAGATATTCAGTTCAGAGTCCTAAATATGTCAAGTACATATAAAAATATATGTGATGAGTGAGTTTTCATAAATATCTATGATGTCTTTATTATCAGTCTCAGAAATTCTTCTTAGTTTGTAGGAACAGTTAAAATATAGAAAAAAACAAATAAGTTAATGCACATCTCACTTATCTTATAATCTATAAATAAAGATTATAAATACTGATTTATTCGCAACTGAAATTTTAAGCCTAACAGAACAGCTTTTACTTGATACCTTTCAATTTTACATTTTAATATTCAATAAGATCATTATTCCCATAACTTTGTGTGCAAAATAACTTCCTTTTTAAAGAACTGTCCTTAATAAATATTCAAATATTTGGATAATGTCAGATTTTTGCAAACCTAAAATGAGCTTTAATTAATTGAGAAAATTTAGTTTTGAAACTGCCTCAGAGTGCAAGTAAAATAAAAAGTGAAATACATTTGAATAGCAGTATGTAAGACTGCTCTTAAAATATCAATCTTTAATCTAAAAGTCACATGTTGAAGCTATGTTTTTATGGATCTTGAAGATCCTAAAACTCTATCAGGTGAAAAGAGAAAAGGAATTATATAAATAACACAACCCATACTGTATTTTTCATATACTTGTCTCCATTCATAGAAAAAGCTTAGTTAGAGCTTTTAGGAATCACCACACTGCTTTCCACAGAGGATAGCACTAGTTTACACTCCCACCAACAGTGTAGAAGTGTTCCCTTTTCACCACACCCTCTCCAGCAGCTGTTATTTTTGAGTTGTTGATAATTGCCATTTTGACTGGAGTTAGGTGGTATCTCAGTGTGGTTTTGATTTGCATCTCCCTGATGATTAGTGAGATTGAGCATTTCTTCATGTGTTTGTTGGCTGCTCGGATGTCTTCTTTTGTGAAGTGTCTGTTCATATCTTTTGCCCATTTTATAATGGGGTTGTTTGTTTTTTTCTTTTCAGCACGTCTGAGTTCCTTGTAGACGACCTTCCATATGACCCCGCAATCTCCCTACTGGGAATATACCCTGAAGACCTCAAATCACTCTATAAAAAAGATACCTGCACATGTATTTTATCGCAGCGTTGTTCACAATAGCTAGAACCTGGAAACAACCATGCTGCCCATCAAAAGAGGACTGGATTAAAAAAATGTGGTACATATATACGATGGAATACTACGCAGCCATAAAAAAGAACAAAATCATGAATTTCGCAGCAACCTGGATGGGACTAGAGTCTATAATACTGAGTGACCTCTCACAGAAACAAAGATCCGAGTATCACATGTTCTCACTCATATAATGGACTTTAAGCATCCAATGTAATACTATAAGAAAATGACTGACGGTACTGGGAAACTATGGGGGGGGGAATGGGATTAACAGTCGCAAATATCTGTCTGGGGATGGGGAAACACCTCTTATCAACAGGGTGCCTGAATGAAACGTAATTGTACACCTAACCCTTAACTGTACCCCACAAAATCATAATAAAAAATATTAATTAAAAAAAAAGACTTTACTAAGGCTTAGACAATTGAAGGGACATTGTACCCACGAGACTAAGCTAAGTTAGAGTTTTGTAAAGTCGTTTTCAATTACATAGGTTAATTTTCAATGATTTAGTTCAATGGCTTTTTGTATTGAGCTAATGCCTTTCCTCCCACACGACCAATCATATTTTTGAATCTAGAAATATTATTATGAGATGAAAACAGTAAGAAACATAAGGCAAAACAAAGCAAAATAAACCAGCAGTACCCTCAAGTCTTCTCCCTCAAATCCCTGCAATACAGAAAACAAATATCTCCAAATATTTTTTTTCCCTTTCTTGTGGAAATCTGTCCTCAGAGAATAAACAGTCTTTAAGGGTATTTAACATGTTCTGGTTTTGTTTGCCTAAATCAACTCAAATACTTTCTATAGCAGTGGCTATCAAATTGTCTCTGTGTTAGATAATATTAGGTCCTTTCATACTGTGCATTCCTGGGCTGCAAACCAAGACTCTTTATTTCAGTGATTCTGTCATGGGCCCTAAGAAACTTTATTTTGAATAAACATTTCATGTGTTTCCAGAAAAAAATAATCCATAGAAAAGGTATTGAGAAACAATACTTTACAAATACAGATTTGCCAGCTCATATGAAAAGTCAGATTACTTTGGTGTATAGTAGTGCTATCAAAATATAATTTGAGTTAAATACATACTAGAGTACTCTTATACCTATACGTTATATTTTAATAGCAACTTGTCATGTTTTTAGGATAATTGATTAATTTCTGAGTAGTCAGTGCAGTTAAAAAATTAAACTGTTTGCCTATTAATGAACAATCTCTATAAACTCTAAATAATATATATTTTTCTAATATTGTTTATGGCTACTTTGCTATATGTAAAACCATTTCTGTGGGTTAAACAAAACTTTGTAAGAAGCATGAATGCAACATTATTCATTAATTAAAGTATTTCAAAAGAAAAAAAAAAGCTTAGTTACTTGCTAAAAGTGAGGATTGAATGTACCAGCTCCCAAAATGACGTATTTTAATGACTGTTTTGCCCAAAAATTCTAGGAAAATTATATCCATTTTTTATAATCATAATTCATGAATGTAAACAAGGATGTAAACTATACTCACCTAAAATTGGTTGCTGGTTGCCTAGTGATGCAGGTAGAGGGAGAATGAACAGTTTATTGGCACAAGGAAAATTTTGGACAATGGAGATATTGAAATGATGGTAATAGCTTCAGTGTGTGTGTGGGGGGGCTGGGTGTATAAACATAATTTATATGCAATATCCTGTACAGATTTAAAATAAATAAATAAATCCATCCCATGGGGAAATTCTTGATCATGTGGTAGAAAAGGTGGTGAATAGATGCTTCACACAGCAGGCATAGGGCAGAAAATACTCAGGCATATTCTGCGTACTGAGTTTTGAGGTCCAGCTGCCTAGAACGTTAACCAGTTTGATAACATAGTCCTCCATTGGTTTCCTTCTTTCCTTTTAACATTCTTTTCTATATGCTCCTCCTGCTTCCTGGGATCACTTTCTATAATACGTCACATACACGTAAGCCTGTTTTTCTGAGGGTCTGCTCCTGTGTTGAATGAGAATTTACAAACTCGCAGCCTACTTTAGTGGAAAGTGAAACCAAGATGTGTCTTGTGCATTTCATTTAGGGATATTAGTTTGCAGTTTTATTTCCCCAAGGCCAAAACAAATGGGTACTATGTGTCTTTTCAACCAAATTAGAAAAAAAAATTATTCAGCAAAACTTTGACTTGGTTTGTTATTGAGGCGTTGTTTTAAAGTGATAAAGGATGTTTTAAAGTGATAAACGATGTTTTTCTTCTGTAGTTTGAGCCTTAGAGCTGGACAGTGGAGTCACTGGTGTGCTGGAGTCTGCTCATATAAGCTCCTCAGATCTGAATATGTAGATCTTTTCCAAACTTTGTGTTCAGTGACATCTATGGCAGCTTGAAATTGGAAAAGATGGGAATATTTGCACTGTGGAAATTCACAAATGTTACAAATCAGGGCTTTCCTCTCTCACCTCTCGTGAGTTTACCTGGTGAGATTATCAATGGTATAATCAATTTAGAAGGCAAATGTCACACAGCGGCAACCACTATCAGTTTGCTTCTTTTAACTGGTGAATCAATGGGGTATCTGTATAGATTAATCATAGTTGAGAGGTAAAAGGGAATGAAGATCTCCTTTAAAACTCTCTCACTTTGCATATGAATTCATGAATATCTAAATAGGTTAGATGATTTACTTAGCATCACACAATTAGTTGCAGCGTTTGGGCCAAAATTAATGCCTTGACTCTTAGTTACATTGTCGGAAAACAAGTTTCTAATTATCCAAAATTATAAGGCACCCCCAAAGCTGTATGGCCTCAACTTGATGTTAGGGTCCCAACCAAAGTCTTAAACGTATTTGGGGCCCAAACCCATACTCATGACATTCATTATGGCAAATCTTCACAGGCAAGCCTGTGGAGATTTTGTTTGTTTGTTTCACTGGCAATTTTAAGTGTACTGAGAGTTGAAGAGTCTCAGGTTAACTTTCTGTAAGCACTAATATGCATATACAGGCTCTAGTAAAAATTGCAGTGCTGCTCCAGATATGTTTCTTTAATTTCGTTATTTTTAAGCTCATGCTATATACTAGATCTAATTATAAAAGACAGCTGTGAAATAGAGCTGATCTTTGAATACCATGATGGTTAAATAAATTATATAAAATATATAATGATATAAAATATTTAATATTAGAAAGTCACATTTGTTAATATGCTTAAAGGCAAAATACAAATGAAATAGTCTCAGAATCTTGGACTTAACAGATCTAAAAAATTTTTGAGAAAATTTGGAGTATAACTTTAGCAGTGATCTGCAAAATAGATATTCATTAAATTTAATTGAACCCCAGAGGGCATTCCAAAATTTACTGTAGCAGATTCGTTGGTACGTTCTAGTGTGTCTACATGTTTATAGATTATGGGGAAAGTTTGCAGTGTGAATTGAGAATGCTAATTCCTATAATAGGGTTATAGAAAGAACATCAGTTAGTTGGGAGAAAGCTTCAATGAAGCAAGATAAGCCCAAGAATGCTGCAGGCATGACTCACAGTGAAACACAAGTGAGCAATATATAAAAGCAGCAAAGAATTGAAAGGATAGATTAATTTTATATTTCAACACAAAAGGTTGCCTAGGATTTTTTCCTGTTCAAAGGGAGAAATATGACCTTCTATCCTAGCTCATAAACAAATCTACACAACATTTTTCAGCATGTCTACTCTTTCCTACATTGCTGAAATAAAATATATCCCCCAGCCTCAGGAGAGCACAGGAAGCTTAGGCCTGACACATACCCAAATCCCTCTTTGACCATTTGAGAAGGATCTAAGATCACCAAATTCTACTCCTGTTACTGCAGCAATGTTCAAAAGCCAATTAATAAAAAAAAAGACTAAAACCCAACTAAAATAATTTTTTTAAGAAGAAAAAAATGAAAGGCATACTGAGTAAGATATGGGCACAGAGGGGGTTTTCATGCTGCAGGTGTGCTTGAGAAACTGGGAGGCAGGAAGTAGAAATATAAGCATGCTGGGTGAACTGGTGAATTCACTACTTTGAATGTCAGGCCACTGAATCCTTTGCCGTAATACGTCCTTTTATAACGAATTGGATCATCAGAGAAATATGCTATCCTAATGACCTTTATGCTCTCACTGACTTTTAGAGATGTACTGGCATATCATCATCAGAAAGAAGAAACCCTCATGTGATAAGGCATAAGATAATGTTTTGGGGCAAGAACTTTGGAGTCAGAAATACCTGAATTCTAATGTGGTTGACATTTTGCAAGTTGTGACATCTTGGGCAAGTTTGGTGACTTGGAACTTGTCTATGTCCTAGTTTCTTCATGGATAAGACTGGATTCATAACACTAATTGCCTTTGTAAGGTTATTTGTCAGGATTGTATGAATTAATGGATATAAAGTTGTTGGCACAGGACCTTGCACGTACTAAGCCACCTGTATATTAGCTCTTGCTACTATCTGTTCTGTTGGTGGTAGGAAGAGATGGTACTGGGAAGAGTTCTGACATCCTGGTTCTGCTAGTAACATTGTCAAGTTATCAAGGCAATGATCCTCTCTGGGCCTGAAGTTTCTCATCTGCATAATGAAGGATTAATTGACTATAGCCCATATGACAAATAATAAGGATGTATTTAATAAATAGTATAGTAATAACTAACATTTGTTGAGGACAATGTTAAGCACTTTACATAAACCGACTCAATTGTTATAACCCTCTGAGATTAAGGACTGTTTTTCATGCCCATGTTATAGATGAAGAAATTAAGACATAGAACAATTAAGTAACTTGACACACAGTTACTAGTGGCAGAGTTGGGATTAAGTGTGTTAAAGAGTAGTATTTAGAATATCCCATTTTTTGGTAAAATAAACTATTATACATTTATATATGCCATCTTACATCACATAACAATGTTTCATTCAACAATACTAAATAGATAACTGTAGTCCCATAAGATTATAATGAAACTAAAAAATTCTTATTACCTAGTGACCTTGTAGTCATTGTCATGTCACAGTGAAATGCATTACTCATGTGTTTCTGATGATTCTGGTAGAAACAAACTTACTGTGCTGCAGTCATATAAAATATGACACATGCAATTATGTACAGTGAATAATACTTGGTAATGACAGTATATAGCTATGTTCCTGGTTTATGTATTTATGATATTATACTTTTCATTATTATTTTAGAGTATACTCTTTCTATATATATAAAAAGAAGTTAACTGTAGAACAATCTCAGGTAGCTCCTTGAGGAGGTATTCCAGAAGAAGGCATTGTTGTCATAGGAGATGACAGCTTCATGCATGTCATTGTTCCTGAAGACCTTTCAGTGGAACAGGATGTGAAAATGGAAGATGATAATATTGATAACTCTGATCCAGGAAAGGCCAAGACTAATGTGTATTGATGTCTTAATGTTTTAACAAAAAAAGTTGTAAGAGAAAAAATTAAAATACAAAAAAGCTTATAGAATAAGGATATGAAGAAAATATTTTTGTGCCTCTGCATGATATGTTTGTATTTTTAAGCTGTGTTATTACAAAGGAGAAAAAGTAAAAAAAATTAAGTTCATAAAGTAAAAAAGTTATAATAAGCTAAGGTCAATTTATTACTGAAGAAAGAAAAAAATGCATGTAGCCTATTTATAAAATCTACAGTGATGTACAGTAATGCCCTATGCCTTCATGTTTACTCAGCATCACTCATTGACCCACCCAGAGCAACTTCCAATCCTGCAAGTTCCACTTATGGTAAATGTCCTATACAGATGGACCATTTTTTAATCTTTTAATATCGTACTTTTACTATACTTTTTCTGTTTATATACAAAAATACTTACAATTTCGGTATAATTGTCTATAATACTCAGTATAATAATATGTAGATTTGCAGCCTAGGAGTAATAGGCTATACCATATAGCCTAAGTGTGTTGTAGACTATACCATCTAAGTTTGTGTAAGTTGTGTAACAATAACAAAAATCACCTAACAACACATTTTGTCAGAACATATCCCCATTGGTAAGTAATGTATGCCTGTGTATACACACACACACACACACACACACACACACACACAACACACACACACATATAGACACATGTATATATATATGTATACATATGTATGTGTATGTGAGACATACACATGTCATACACATAAGTATATAGAATGATTGGAGGGTGAAATATCTTTAAAGGATGAAACTAAGGATGACCTTACATTTATTTATGCTTACTGACTTTTCTAGTCTTTCTACAGTATAAATGTATTATTTGAATCATAAAACAATTTTATGCCAAAATAAACAGGTTGTATAGATGAACTTTTAGGTCCTTCCTGAAAATAATGTTCTATGATTTCACATATAAAACAAATAGAGAAGCAAGACAAGTTTCCTGTGAACGGATGTCCCCATTCTATGTGTCTTTGGGAGATTTCAAGGATGTACCTACTTGTAAATGTCACTGTTGCCCATGTGACTGTCATCAGGAGAACCACTGATTGGAAAGACTGCAACTCTATTGTGAACATTGCAATCTCAGGCTCACTCACCCACCTCAGTGATGGTTTCCAAAGCAGCAGTGGAGTGACAGGAAAGGGTTAGGGAGCAGTTCCCATGGTGTGTTTAGGAGAACCGTTATTCAGTGGCACACAAGTCCTTCCCATATGAATAGACAAGTATGCTTTTAAAGTACACTTTTAAAGCTTAGGAGGTCAAGAAACATTTTGAAGTAGGATTCTAAGGAAGAACAGGCTCCTTAGGTTACAAGTAAAGGAAGTGAATTCAGCTTTCCTGTGTCTTTCCTCTTGTCTAAAATGTGGAGAGTCAAAAAAGCAAGGAACAAGTATTGGCAGGCAATAACCATTTTAATGAAGGGAAGGAGTATGTGCTGGGAGAAGTAGGCTTGCTTCAGACGATCTAGATTTTGTATGAAGCATTTGAATGAAGTATTTGACAAATGTTTAAGGGTTAATAAATAATGACAGAAATGTAATCAATTCACTTTGTTTTACTTCTACCATGGTAAATGATTGTATGCATATTGGAAGAAAAGATTGAGTTTGGTATTCTCCTGGGCTCCCCTTCATTTTCACTTCTCAGCACAGCAGCAGAGTCCAAGTAGCCGATCATGGAAATCTTGCTTGCTTGAGAGAGACTGTGAATTCTCATCACAGCACAGCATCCTAACCCCAACAGAATTTAGAAAGAATAAATTTAAAATTATTTAAATGGATAATTAAAGAGTTGACAGAGAGAAAGCTCATTACTAGTAAAATGGGCTTGCTCTGTCAATGCTGCTGGTGATTATTTATTTCACAATTGAAGAGGCCCCAATATGGCAGTACCAGGGCCTCATCTTTTAGATAATAGCACTGAGGTCTCTGTCTCTGATTGTTAGCAGTTCTTTGGCATTGCCTAATGGAAATCACAGTTTCATGACATTTTGATCCACTATCAGGCTATCATTTATTTAATAAATATTTACGGATACTTATATGTCAATAACAAGTTTTTTCTGATAAAAGATCAGAGAAAAATAAGTGAGATTAATTTATCTCCAAAAATGGAGAACCCATATTCTTCCCTCTCTCTAATTCTAAGGAACATTTCTGATTATTTGTGCCTTCCAAATTAAGCAATAAAGATAAAACAATTTTTTTCAGTCCTTGACTCTGATATAACACAGGAATCTCTAAGTTTCAACTTTTCTCAAGTATCCATTATTGTTTCAATGCCACTGTGATTTTCTTCTGACAAACTCTGAGAAATTCTCTGAATAAGTGAATGTCCCCAAAATAGGATGTTATACACTTGGTTCACAAAATAAGATTAATGAAACCATGTAGCTGGTGATGACAAGGTCATGCTGAGTAGTCATTGGAGATTAGATTGTAGCCATCTGTTTTCCATGTGATGTCTTAATAAACACATTGAGGTGTTATTACAGTCAGTCTCCTGGATGTTCGTAGATCAGGGCACTTGGGCACAAGGAGGAAATTGTTGATTTTCTTGAGTTACCACATGAAATGTTTGTGGCCTGCATTAAAACGGTGGTCCCATTTTAAGATTCTTGGTTTTTTTTCTGTTGGTTTGTTTTGTTTTTTATTGCAAGGAACATTTGGCGAAGAAGATCTGGGCATGGAAATATTCAAATGAAGAGGTTACTTAGAGAGAAAGTAGAGGTGAGAATTCAGAAAAAAAAAATAAAAGAAAAAAGATACCTCCAATCTTTGGCAAGAAGGAATTTATGAGTAAAGAAAATGATAGTTATACATTATACTTAATAAGAATATGGTAATAATAAGGAATTCCTATGACTGCATTCTAGTTAAAACTGCCCATCCATATTTAACAAATATGTATAGTTGTATGTATAGACATACACAAAATACCAGCATATCATGTGTTTATCCAATAAATTTATGGTAACCTACTACATGCTAGTACAAATTTTCTCTAAGAAATATCTTATTACTCCACTGATATTTTTTATTCAGGAGAAATTTAACTTGTCATAGGAATATACACATATCATACAAAATGCAATGAGTTTGTCATATTCTGCTATTTAAAAATAGAGATAGTAATAACAACTCATGTATCTGAAAGTCACTTATCTAGAACATCACTTTATTAGTGAACACTGATGAAAAAACAGACTGAATTTACAAAAAAAGAAGACTAGCATGAGATAAAAGATAGACACTTGGGTTTAAGTTTATGGACCTTTTAAATGCACTCATAGAGGAATTCTTCAGCCCTTCATTCATCACACACACGCACACACACTCATATATGTATATATTTTCTACAGAAAACATGACAGCTTTGATTACCTACAAACTATATGGGAGCAAGCTCAGAAGAAAAGGAAAAGGCACAGTTTGTGTGGAGGAGAAAGTGAGAACAAACTGATGATAAAAAGGAGATAAAATTATTAAAATCACCATAATAAATAAAACATTAATCAATTTGATTCATAGAGTTTAGGGGCAATGTCCTTGCCTACTTCAGTAGTACTAAGGGTAATATTATTTTTCCAGTACTGTATTAAAATACATCTGCTTTAAATAATAAATTTGAACCACTCAAAATGGTTGTTAGGTTTACTTGTTTGGTAAAACAGGAACTATGTAATTATTTTAGAAGTATTTCCAACCAAAACTGTGAAAAAAAGTTAAAAGCTTACTCAAAAATTATTTGTGAAATTTTCTTGTTTAGGAAATCTCATCTCTGGCTATGCAAGACGATCATTAAAAACAAAATAGTAAGTTGTTTTTTGTAACCTGTTTTATTCTTTCAAATTAAATGACATTTAGACATCATGAATTCAGACATAATCTTGCAGCACACATCTTCTTACATTGAATAACTATATGCAGGTCCCACCCTGGAGTTAACTTTAATAAAGCCTATGCCTGCAAGGTCCTGGATTTGGAGATGCTACAGTTTCTCTCTCTCTCTCTCTCTCTCTCTCTCTCTCTCTCTCTCTCTCTCTCCATCTTTATTTATTTATTTTTTGGTGTATCATTTTTTAATTGTGATAAAATACACATAACATCTTATTTGCCATAGAAACCTTTTTAAGTGAAAAATTCAGTGGTATTAATCATATTTACAATGTTGTGCAACCATCAACAATCTTTGTTTCTGAAACAGCAACTCTGTAGCCATAAAGCAGAACTCCCAGTAAGTGTCTTTATCATGTAGAGGATGTTCCCTCTCTTCCTCAGTTTAAGATGTATTTTCTGAATCAATAGAACTGATCATGTTTTCCCCCTTTATGCTATTAATGTGATGTGTTTTAATTGAATTATCTTGCATTCTTAGAATAAGCCATCTTAATCAAGCAAAGTATATAATTCTTTTTTTTTTCTTGGCCATAAGAGAGAAGATAGACAAGTGGAAACTCATCAAACTGAAAAGCTTCTGCAAAGCAAAAGAAACCATCAACTGAGCAGGGAGACAGCTCAAAGAATGGGAAAAAATATTTGCCAACTGTATCTGACAAGGGGCTACATCTAAGATCTACACGGAACTCAAACTTGCCCAAAGAAAAAAACAAAAAAACAAACAAAACAACCTCATTGAAACGGTGAAAGACATGAGTAGGCACTTCTCAAAAGAAGATATGTGGGCAGCCAACAGTCAAATGAAAAAGTTCTCAGCCTCATTCATCATCAGAGAAATGCAAATCAAAACCACATTGAGCCACCACCTAACCCCAGTAAGAATGGCCATCATTAATAAAACAAGCAACAACAGATGCTGGCAAGGATGCGGAGAAAAAGGAACTCTTCTGCACTGCTGTTGGTAATGCGAACTAGTACAACCTCCTTGGAAGACAGTGTGGTGGCTTCTGAAAGAACTAGAAATTGACCTTCCATATAGCCCAGCAATTCCTCTATTGGGAATATACCCAGAGGAACTCAAGTCATTCTACCAAAAAGATACCTGCACACACATGTTTGCTTTTCACCAAAGGAAAAACATGGAATCAACCATGCTGCCCATCGAAGTTGGACTATATGAAAAAAATGTGGTACATATACACAATGGATTTTATGCAATCATAAAGAAGGACAAGCATATGGACTTCGCAGCAACTAGGATTGATTTAGAGTTGATAATACTCAGTGGTCTATCACAGAAATAAATAACAGAGTACCATATGTTCTCACTCATAAGCAGACCTTGAACAATTATCATAATAAGAAAGGGATCTGCAGTAGTGGGAAACTGCCAGGAGAGAAGGGGTGGGATTGGCAGTTGAGGGAAACTGCTTGAGGTGAGTGCATACCTCATCAACAAGAGTACCTGCATAATGAACATTTGTAAATTTAGAAGTTAAATATATATATATATGTTTGTCTGCTGTTTGTTTTTTTAAATGAGGTCCTTCCCTGCAACCCAGTAATCCCCCTTCTGGGAATATACCCAGAGGAACTCAAAACATTATATAAAAAAAGATACATGCAGCCGGGCTCGGTGGCTCAGCCTGTAATCCCGCGCCTTTGGGAGGCTGAGGTGAGTGGATTGCCTGAGCCCGTGGGTTCGAGACCTGCCTGGGCAGCGAGACCTCATCTCTACAATAAATCAAAATATCAGCCGGGCGTGGTAGCGCATGCCTGTAATTCTGGCTACTCGGAAGGCTGAGGCGGAAGGATTGCTGGAGCCCAGCAGGTCGAGGCTGTGGTGGCCGGAAGCGGCCTCTGCACTCCAGTCTGGACGACAGAGTGAGACTCCTACTCAAAAAAACAAAAAACAAAAAACACACAACAAAAAAAGATACATGCACACACATGTTTATTGCAGCATTATTCACAATAGCAAAAACATCAAACCAACTGTGTTGCCCATTGAAAGTGGACTGGATTTTAAAAATGTGATACATATACATGATGGAATACTGCACAACCATAAAGAAGGAAAAAAATTATGGGCTTCGCTGCAACTTGGATGGATTTAGAGTCTATCATACTCAGTGATTTGTAACAGAAACAAAAAACTTAATTCCACATGTTCTTACTCATAAGCAGACACTGAACATTCATCATAGTACTGTAAGAAAGGGTTTAGAAGTAGCAGAACACTGCAAGGGAAGGGTGGGGGAAACATAACATCAATAAATGAACCTAATCTCAAATTGGGCAAAGTGAGGTCTAGCAGAAGGCCCAAATTTTACCTGTATGATGATCTCTTATTTACCTAATCCTGAGTTTTTCCTTGTCTTTAAAATGAATAAATAATAAATAAAGAATTGTAAATAAATAAATGGGCAAAAGACATGAATAGATACTTCTCAAAAGAAGACATGGAGATGCTACAATTTCATACCAAGTGGCCACTGACACTGACCATTTTCTGCTCTAAAAATTCATTTCAAATAGGTATAGGGCAAGGCAATTGAGAAGGAAAAATTGTACTTTATCATTCCCTGTATTAACAAATACTCTGTATCTCTTTTAAGTCATTTTGCTTTTAGCCACTTCACATATATGCACCTCCTTGTCATTTGTTGGTTTTTTTTCCCTCAATTTAATACATTTTAGCCTTTGCTCCAGTTTAATGCATTGTTCTTAGAATGCTCTAAGCCCCATTGCTTTAAAGAAGTATGGTACTGATGTGATTCATGTCCCAATAAGAAAATGCTGGTTTTTTGCAACATTTCTGAGCTTTGTCTTCCACATTTCTTTACAGTCAAGAAAACAGAATCTAAAGCATAAAGCTCATTTAGGGGATTGAGAGAATGAGGTCTTCACCCTGATGAACAGTTCACAACTATGAGTTACTGTTACACCTGGAAGGAAATGACCACTGTTCTAGCTTTTATAAACTCTAAAGTGTCCGTGTACCTTTTTGAAAAATCCCCAACCAAATTTTGGTGAAATATACTCATCTATTAGTCATGACACAGGTTAATTCAAGTGGTAAAAGGTAAAAACAAAACTAACCCAACTAACTTGGGGGAAAAAAGAGTAATGGGTGTCTCGAGGCTCTGAGAAAAGCTAGAAACAGATTTACACCTCCCAATCCTGCATATGATACAAAAACAATTTTAATATTTTGAATCTTTTTGTTCTGAATATTTGATAAGGCATAATAAACATTGGGAAGATGTGTGTGTGTGTGTGTGTGTGTGTGTGTGTGTGTGTGTTTGTGTTTCCTTTCTCTTTTTATTTTGCAGATATTTTGAAATAAACTAGCTTTCTTTGCTGTTTGCATTGTGCATGACTGATTCCTTGGAAAGATAAGTCCCAGATCCTTTGGGGAAATGGGTAGCAATATTTTCAGCATTTAGACAGAGTCTTCTACAAAGGCATTGGCAACTTCAGCTGAAAAATCTGACTTTTGTACTGAAGGTGGTGTTGACTATTAAGGTTCAAGAAATTGTCTCCAGTCTTTGCTAAGATTTCAGATTCTTCCGTTGATTATTTTTACTCTATTGAAACTGAGTACAAAATTATGGTACTTGGAGAGTATAATAATATTAATTCTTTTTGAAAAAAAAAACAGAAAGAGATCTAATATTATTAAAAATAGTTCTTAAATTCACAATGCCAAGAGCTATTTGTCATTATTCTTAATAAAATATTTTAACAAACAAAAATTATTGTGCTTTCTCATAGATAGTTCAAAGTACCTCATTTATAATATTGTATGAAATGATGCTCAGAGCAAACAAGTGAGAGAGGAACCAAAAATAAAATAAAATAAAATAACAATGGAATTTTTTAGAGGGCAGGTCCCTTGTAATACACTCACAATTTGTTCCTCCAGATCAAATGGTCAACTATTTTTATCTGGCAGTTTTGAGAAGGTAGTGTCATGATTTGCAAAGAAATGTCTTGAGAGTGGCAAGCAGGTGACTGGTTCTTCCACCATGACAATGCATCTGCCTATACCACAATGAGTGTTCAGCAGTTTTTTTTTTAAATAAAAAAATGGCATGGACCCTTTGCCCCATCTACCCTATTCATCCTGTTTTTCCCCAAGAGACTTATTTTTTTCCCCAGATGAGAAAAGTCCTCAAAAGGAAACATTTTGCCTTTGTGAGAGAGGTGAAATAAAAATGGCAGAAGCACTCAAAGGCATCAAAGCTGATGAGTTCAAAAACTGTTTTGAGCAGCGAAGAAAGTGACTCAATAGGTGTATTGCATCAAATGGAAAGTAGTTTGAAGGTGACAGAAGTTTAACCATATAAGAATAAATACACAAGTTTTTAATAAATAAATTCCATTTTGGGGGTGTTCCTCTGGTATTTATGAAGCAAAGATATAAATTCCTCAGCATCTCTAAAATCTGGAATAATTTTTTTGAAAGGTTGAAAATTTCCTGCTTGCTTTGATATTCTATGAAATAATTGTGGAGTCTTGATTACCAAAAAACTGTAATACATCTTGATTATTTTCATTGCAACAATTCAAAATTATATGGAGTTAAAAATTGTTTTTCTTACTACCTGTGTAGGTTATCTGACTAAATCTTTGTAATTTGGACCAACAAAAGATAGTTAACAAAGAAAAACAAGCAAGTATGATAGCATGAGTACTGTGCATGTAACACGTAGGATTACCCAGAGATGAGTAACTCAAAGGTTTGGTTGGAACTCAGGATCATATAGCTCTTAGTAAAGAAACAAACATTTTTAGAGAAACAACAAAACAAAGGAAAAGGACATTCCTCTAGGGGCAGCAGACTGCTGGAAGATAAATACATGAAAAACTCACATTTGATAAAGACTAGTTGATAAAGTTTGTTGTATAGTTTCCTCTGGTGCCATCTTCAGACTCACATTGATCTAAAGTTTTATCTCTGATGATAAACTTCTGTCTTTCCCGGTAAAAAGTAGAGAGGAAACACCTATGTAAATGCATGTCCTGCTCTTAGACAAAGAAGGGGAGTACAGAAGGATTTTTTTGTATCTGCTTCTTCACAGTTGTCCAAAATAATCCGTATGTTAAGGTAACATATTTTTGGGTGGCATATTGTGTCACCTTACATCCCACCCTTTGAAACTTCAAGAAGTTTCACATATTAAAGCCTGAGCCTGCGGGTTTGAGACCTGCCTGGGTAGGTGAGAACTCATCTCTACAATAAATCAAAAAATTAGCCGGGCATGGTAGCACACACCTGTAGTTCCAGCTACTTGGAAGGCTGAGACGGAAGGATCGCTGGAGACCAGCAGGTCGAGGCTGCGGTGGCCGGGAGCGGCCACTGCACAAAAGTCTGGGTGACAGAGTGAGACTCCAACTCAAAAAAAAAAAAAAAAAAAAAAAGCCAGGATGATAAATGTGAAGAAAGACTCAGGTTAGAAGTTCTGAGATAAGAGATCTATAACAAGGGAGAAAAATGTAGATTGAAACAAGCAAAAAAAAAAATCTAAGAAATTTTTTCCATATTCCATTGAACTAGACTCTTAGTCCCAATAATGGGTTAGTATGGCTAGACAACTGTGTCTCATTTCAGAAACCAGTGAAATAGGTGGATGTAAGGCTCTCATCTAAGTTAGATGTCTATGTGATGTAAGCAATTAAGCATTTAATGTAGGGCATTTCCATGAAAACCAAAGAGAAACAGGGGCTAATGGCCAAAACAAACTATAAACTCAGTTTTTGAGCCCAGAGGGCAGTTAAGAAGATTTTTAGATGTTGGATTTAAAGCATCTTTAGATGATACAATGATGACAGGAAGTCGTCAAGCCAATAAATTTCCTAGTTTGAAGTTTGATTGTCTCTGGTGATGGTATTGAGAGTTTTGGGAAACTTTTTGAGCAACCCTTATAGAAGCAGGCATAAGTTGCTTGTACACAATTTGTTGTGGTAATCTTTTTTTTTCCCTTTTTTAAAAAAAAGTTTATATAGAGTCATCTAATTTTAGCTTGTAGGGTTTCTGGGAAGGAACAGTTTTAGTTCCCAATGACGCAAAATCTGGAAGGTGAGAGAAACATTGGAAATGTTAATTACTGATAAAATGCACTAAGTGGCAGGAACCAGCTAACTAAGTAGGAAAAAAGCTCAAAGTCAATGAATAAAGCACTGTTTAACAACCCCCAAGAGTGTGTTATAGTTTTTTAATTAAAACATAGAATTTTGCTGTCTACAATCACCCCTGTAATTATCAAAGCTAATCAAAGACTAATTTGTTTTTAAAGAAGTCTAGTCTCATTAAACTTGGCCTGATTATTTACATAAGTGTAGCAAAAATGGAGATTGATCACATAGGCTCTTTAAAGTCAGCTTTGCTGGAACTTTTAATAAGGAACCTCAGGTTGTATTTTTGAAAGTCTCTCAAAGTAAAAAGCCAAGTCAGGAATTCAGCACCAGGTTTTGCCTTCACTATCAACAAATGTGGATGAATTTCTCTCTTCTCAAAGTCTCTAAGATTTTCTGGGACTGGTGAAAAATGGCTTTCCTTAGTTACTTGTAAGAAGGGAAATACCTGGCTGGTTTTTCAAGAGGGCTTTATAATCAATGGTTTCATATAGTTAATGTTAGTTCCTGGGAAAAATTTGGCCCTATATGAATCTATGCACACTATTCTCAAATATGACTTTCGAATCAAAGTTTTAGTAATATAAGCAGTGTTTCCAATTTTGTCCTGTTACAAGAAGAACAGATTCTTATTTGAATTATGTTAATAAATATATTGCCAAGAAAATAATACTTGATAAGAGTTTCCAAATTCTAGCTAGGTTTTATTGTGTTTACAAAGGTATAATTTACCAAATTGTTGTAAGTTATAGATAGTTTAGGCAAAAAGGTGATGGGCTTTCTTAAATCTGGAAAATAAAACATAAAATCTGGAAATAAAACATAAAAGCAAGCTGGCCTCAGTGTCTCAGCCTGTAATCCCGTGCCTTTGGGAGGCTGAGGTGAGTAGATTGCCTGAGCCCGTGGGTTCGAGATTCGCCTGGGCAGCAAGACCCCATCTCTACAATAAATCAAAAATCAGCCGGGCATGGTAGTGCATGCCTGTAATTCTGGCTACTTGGAAGGCTGAAGTGGGAGGATCGCTGGAGCCCAGCAGGTCGAGGCTGCGGTGGCCGGGGGCGGCCACTGCACTCCAGTCTGGGCGACAGAGTGAGACTCCAACTCAAAAAATAAATAAATAAATAAAAGCAATGTTTCAAACAAAAGTAATTAAGTGTGATACTTATCTTCATCTGTTTATTCAGTCTCATGTAATTAATTTTTGTTTTGCTTGATATTGGGTTAACAGTTTTATGAATCAGTGAGTTTCTCCATTAGAGTTCAGGAAGTTTTATCCAATTTTAAAAATATCAGAAACATAAAATCTTCTGCATAGCAAAAGAAATAATTAACAGAGTAAACTGGTAACCTACAGAATGGGAGGAGATATTAGCAAACATACATCTGACAAGGGACCAATATCCAGAATATACAAAGAATTCAAACAAATCAGCAAGAAAAAAAACAAATGATCCCATTAAAAGGAGAGTAAATGACATGAACAGCATCTCTCAAGAGAAGATATTTAAAAATGGCAAACAAACATATGAAAAAATGCTCAGCACAGCTAGTCATTAGGGAAATGCAAATTAAAATCATAATGAGATATCACCTTACACCAATCAAAATGTCCATTATTAAAAATATATTTAAAACATGGTAGATACTGGCATGGAAGCGTTAAAAGGGAATGCTTACTGTTGGTGGGAATGCAAATTAGTACAACCTCTATGGAAATCAGTATGGAGACTTCTCAAAGAACTAAAAGTAGATCTACCATCAATCCTACTATACTGTGTACCAACCCAAAGAACACAGATCATTATGCAAAAAGGACATACACTCACATGTTCATTGCAGCACAATTCACAATTGCAAAAACGTGCAGTCAAGCTAAATGCCCATCAACTTATCGGTGTATAATGAAAATGTGGTGTGCTACCATGGAATGCTATTCAGCCATAAAAAGAAATTAAATAACTTCTTTTGCAGCAACTTGGATGGAATTGAAGAACATCATCCTAAGTGAATTAACACAAGAATGAAAAACTATACGTGTTCTCACTTATAAGTAGGAGATAAAGTGAGAATCTGCAGAGGCATAGAGAATAATATAAAGACATTGGAGACTCAGAAGGGGGAGGGTGAGAAAAGGTGGAGAAATGAAAAACTACTTACCGGGTACAGAGTGCACAGGTGGAAGTGCTGGGTACACTTAAAGTCCAGATTTCTTTGCCACTATAACACGCATCCATGTAAAAAAAAAACTATTGAAATTAAACAAACAAATAAATACATAAATAGGAAATATGTACTCCGTAGTACTTGTCAGAATCCTTTACTCTTGTCAGAATCTTCTTGAAGATAAAACATTTTTGCCTGTAGCTGATGTACAAGCTTCCAGAGAAAAATCGGAGTAAAACAATTACTAGCTGTGAATGACAAAGGACTAAAAACAACCATAGTTAAGATTTGATGAGTTTTTTGTTTTGGTTTTTGGTTTTTTTTAATTATTATTTATTTATTTTTTATTATGAAGCTGTGGGGTACAGTTAAGGGTTAGGTATACAATTGCGTTTCATTCAGGCACCCTGTTGATATGGGGTGTTTCCCCGTTCCTAGACAGATATTTGCTACTGTTAATCCCATCTCCCTCCCCCCACCATAGTTTCCCAGTACGGTCAGTCATTTTCTTACAGTATTACATTGGATGTTCAAGGTCCATTATATGAGTGAGAACATGTGATACTCGGATCTTTGTTTTGTGAGAGGTCACTCAGTATTATAGACTCTAGTTCCATCCAGGTTGCTGCAAAATTCATAATTTTGTTCTTTTTAAATGGCTGCATAGTATTCCATCGTGTATATGTACCACATTTTTTTAATCCAGTCCTCTTTTGACGGGCAGCATGGCTGTTTCCAGGTTCTTGCTATTGTGAACAACGCTGTGATAAACATGCGTGTGCAGGTATCTTTTTTATAGAGTGATTTGTGTTCTTCAGTATATATTCCCAGTAGGGGGATTGCGGGGTCATATGGGAGGTTGGTATTTAGAGCTTTTAGGAATCACCACACTGCTTTCTACAGAAGTTGCACTAGTTTACACTCCCACCAACAGTGTAGAAGTGTTCCCTTTTCACCACACCCTCTCCAGCAGCTGTTATTTTTTGATTTGTTGATAATTGCCATTCTGACTGGAGTTAGGTGGTATCTCAGTGTGGTTTTGATTTGCATCTCCCTGATGATTAGTGAGGTTGAACATTTCTTCACGTGTCAGTTGGCTGCTTGGATGTCTTCCTTTGTGAAGTGTCTGTTCAGATCTTTTGCCCATTTTATAATGGGGTTGTTTGTTTTTTTCTTTTCAGCACGTTTGAGTTCCTTGTAAATCCAGGATGTTAAGCCTTTGTCAGAACTGGAGTTGGCAAATACTTTTTCCCAGTCTGTAGGCTGTCTCCCTGCTCTCTTGATGGTTTCTTTGACTTTGCAGAAACTTGTCAGTTAAAAAAGGTCCCACTTGTCTATCTTCTCTCTTATGACCTGTGGGTTTTGGGTTTTGTTCAGGAATTGGATGCCAGCTCCGATTTCCATGAGGGTATGTCCTGCATTTTCTAAGGTTCTTATGGTTTGAGGTTTTACATTTAGGTCTCTGATCCATTTGGAGTTAACCTTTGTGCATGGGGATAGATAGAGGTCCTGTTTCAATCTTCTGCATGTGGTCAGCCAGTTTTCCCAGCACCATTTACTGAATAGGTTCTCCTCTCCCCAGTGGTAGGTGGTGGAGGCTTTGTCGAAGATGAGTTGATTGAGAAATTGAGGTTTTGCTTCTGGAATCTCAATTCTATTCCATTGATCTATATGCCTGTTCCTATACCAATACCAAGCTGTTTTGATGATTGTGGCTTTATAGTAAAGTTTGAAGTCTGGTAATGTGATACCACCTGCTTTGTTTTTTACTTTTTGCTGAGGATTGTTTTGGCTATTCTTGGATGTTTGTGTTTCCATATGAATTCCTGTGTTGTTTTTTCTAGGTCTGAGAAGAATGTTGCTGGTAATTTGATGGGTATTGCATTGAATTTGTAGATTGCCTTAGTTAAGATGGACATCTTCACAATGTTGATTCTTCTGATCCATAAGCATGGGATATTTTTCCACTTGTTTGTGTCGACTTTGATTTCTTTGAGCAGTGTTTTGTAGTTTTCCTTGTAAAGTTCTTTCACATCTCTGATTAGGAAGATGCCAAGGTATTTCATTTTTTGTGGCTATTGTGAATGGAATTGTGTTTTTTATTTGGGTTACTGTTTGTTTATTATTGGTGTAGAGAAATGCAATTGTCTTTTGTACATTTATTTTGTATCCTGAGACTTTGCCAAAGGCCTTTATCAGTGTTAGGAGGTTTTTGACAGATTCTCTTGGGTTTTGAAGGTACGCAATCATATCATCTGCAAAGACAGATAACTTGACTTCCTCCTTTCCTATTTGGATACCCCTGATTCCCTTCTCTTCTCTGATTGCTCAAGCCAGGACTTCTAATACTATGTTGAACAGGAAGGGTGAGAGTGGGCATCCTTTCTTGTTCCAGTTTTCAGGGAAAATGGTTCTAATTTTTGTCCATTTAGGATTATGCTCGCTGTGGGTTTCTCGTAGATGGCTTTTACTATTTTGAGGTATGTTCCCCATATGCCTAGATGTTCGAGGGTTTTTATCAAGAAAGGGTGCTGGATTTAATCAAAAGCTTTTTCTGCATCTAATGATATAATCATGTGGTTTTTGTTTTGACATCTGTTGATGTATTTAATAACATTTATGGTTTTACGAATGTTGAACCAGCCTTGCACCCCAGGAATGAAGCCTACTTGGTCATGATGGATGATTTTTGAGATGTATTGCTGAATCCGGTTTGCTAGGATCTTGTTGAAAATTTTAGCATCTATGTTCATCAAAGATATTGGCCTGTAGTTCTCTTTCTTTGTTGGATCTTTACCTGGCTTGGATATCAATGTGATGTTGGCTTTGTAAAATGATTTGGGGGCGTTCCATCTTTTTCAATCATCTGGAATACCTTCAGTAGGATTGGTATCAGCTCCTCCTTAAATGTCTTGTAGAATTCTGCTGGAAAGCCATCTGGTCCAGGGCTTTTTTTTGTAGGAAGTTTTCTTATTATGTAGTCGATTTCCTTGATTGTTATTGGTTTATTTAGGGTCTCAATTTCTTCTTGTTCCAACTTAGGTAGGTTGTGTGATGTCAGAAAGTCCTCCATTTCCTTAAGGTTTTCAAGTTTGTTTCCATACAAGTGTACATAGTAGTCTCTAATGATCTTTTATATTTCTTGAGGGTCAGATGTGACTTCATCGTTTGTGTTTCTGATTGTGCTTATTTGGTTTTTTTCTCATTTTTTCTTGGTCAGGCTAGCTAGGGTACCATCGATCTTGTTTATTCTTTGAAGAACCAGCTTTTTGTTTCATTGATTTTTTCTATTATCTTTTTGTCTTCTATGTCCTGGATTTGGGCTTTTATTTTGGTGATCAGGATTCTTCTGCTGAAATTAGGGTTTTTGTGGTCTTGCTTTTCCAGCTTCTTTAAGTAGCTTGTTAGGTTGTGAATTTCTGTTCCTTCCATTTTCCTCATGTGTGTTTGTAGGAATATAAATTCCCCTCTTACTACAGCTTTTAAGGCATCCCAGAGATTTTGGTAAGATGTTTCTTCATTTTCATTTGTTTCCAGGTATCTTTTGATCTCTGTTTTGATGTCATCATTTACCCAGGAGTTGTTTAGCATCATGCTGTTTAGTATCCATGTCTTTGTGGGTTTTGGGGGGACCTTGTTGGTGTCAATGTTTATTTTTATTCCACTGTGGTATGAGAAGGTGCATGGTAGAATTTCAGTCCTTTTAAATTTGCTTATGCTTGATTTGTGTCCAATTATGTGGTCGATCTTAGAACATGTTCTATGTGGAGATGAGTAGAATGTGTATTCTGTGGTCTTTGGATGGAGTGTTCTTTAGGTATCAATTAAGTCCATTTGGTCCAGAGTCTCATTGAGGTTCTGGATCTCTTTGCTGATCTTTTGTCCTGATGATCTGTCTAGAGTTGTGAGTGGTGTATTAAAGTTCCCAGTTATGATGGTGTTAGGGTCAATGTCTTTCTTTAGTTTTCCTAGAAGTTGCTTTATGAATGTTGGTGCACCTATGTTGGGTGCATATATGTTTAGGATAGATATTTCCTGTTGATGGAGTGAACCTTTTATCATTATGTAGTGGCCCTCTGTATCCTTTTTAATAGCTTAAATGGTATTTTGTCTGAAATTAGGATGTGACTCCTCCTTTCTTTTGTGTTCCATTCACCTGAAAATTTGTTTCCCATCCTCTTACTTTGAGTCTGTGTATGTACTTTCTAGTGAGATGGGTCTCTTGAAGGCAGTATATTTTTGCCTGCTGATATTTTATCCATTTTGTCATTGTATGTCTTTTCAGTGGTGTGTTTAGTCCATTCACATTCAGATTAATTATTGAAATGTGAGAATTTGTCCCTATCATGGAGTTCTTATTGAGTTGTTGTTCTTCCACTTGGTTTTTTCTTTTTTCTTTTTGTCTTTCTTTTGGTTTTGGGGTTGGTTTGTGTATATTTTATTCTTTTCCCTGTACTCTTGTGAAGAACATTGTTCTTTTTTCCTTTTCTTCTGTGTTTAGTACTTTCTTAAGTGTTTCATGTAGAGATGGTTTGGTGGCAGCATAAGTTCTTAGGGATTGGATATCTGGGAAAGATTTTAATTCTCCCTCACTGATGAAGCTTAGCTTGGCCGGGTAGGTTATTCTTGGTTGAAATTGTTTATTTTAGGACTTTGAAGATATGGCTCCAAGCTCTTCTAGCCTGCAGGGTTTCTGCAGATAAATCTGCTGCTATTCTGATTGGTCTTCCATGGTAGGTGATCTGACATTTTTCTCTTGTTGCCTTTAGGATTTTTTCTTTTGTGCCTACTTTATTTAGGTGAATTATTATGTGTCTAGGAGTTGGTCTTCTCATTTGTTGTCTTGCAGGGGTTCTCTGAATCTCTTGTGTTTGAATTTTTGCATCACTAATTAGATAAGGAAAGTTTTCTTGAATGATCTCATGGAAAGTTTGTTCCAATGTGGTCTCTGTTTCTCTTTCTGCCTCAGGGAGTCCGATTACTCTTAGGTTAGGCCTCTTGAGGCAATCACTCATCTCTTGAAGGTTTTTTTCTATCTTTTTGAGCTTATTTTCTGTGTTTTTGAGAGTTTGGGTTATTTCTATGTTTTGGTCCTCGAGCTCTGAGATTCTTTCTTCTGCTTGGGTAATTCTGCTTTCCATGCTTGCCAGTTTATTGTTATTTCATTCACAGTATTCTTTATTACTGTTATCTCAGATATCAGCTCCTTCCTAGTTTCTTCTTGTGTTTCCTCAATTCTTTTTAATCTCTCCATTATTGTTTTGATATGTACATTTGCAGTTTGAGACCCTTCATTCTGGGGGTTTTTCATTGTTTGCATTCCAAAGTTAGTTTTCTCAGTGTCTGCTCTCCCAGGCGTCTGGGAGAGACCCATACTCTTCTTTTGGTTTTTCTTCATTTCTGTAGATTTTTCTCCCTCTCCCTTTCCCTCCCCTTCTTCAATTCTGTTTTTGAGGGAAGGGGGGTTGCTTTTATTTCTATTCTGCTATGACCTGTTCTTCCTTATGAGGGTCTTCTGGCTTTGTTCACTTTTCCCTCTGCTTTACAGTCTGTCTGTTCAGCAGTATGTAGTCTTGGTCCCTAGATTTAAAAAGGGGGCGTATAAAAGAGGAAAATAATGGAGGAGGGGGGTCAATAGGGAGTTAGAAAAAGAGAAGTGTGAGAGGGAAAACAGATATACATACCAACTATCAGGTGAGAAAGAGACACAGGGTTGGGAAGAGGTGAAGAAAGACATGTAAGAAAGATTCCCTAAAGAGTACTGATAGCTACACAGAGACAGGCCAATAAAATCAAGAAATAGTGTAAGTCAGAAGGTAAACAACAAACGTGATCTAAACCAACAGTTACAATGATAAAATCATAAGTCAAAATAAGTGAAAGAGAGAAGTGCAAGAGGGAAAAAAAGATATACATACAACTATCAGGTGAGAAGGAGACACCAGGGCCGGGAAGAAGTGAAGAAAGACAGGTAAGAAAGATTCCCTAAAGAGTACTGATAGCTACACAGAGACAGGCCAATAAAATCAAGAAACAGTGTAAGTCAGAAACACCAAACGTGATCCAAACCAACAGTTTCAATGATAAAATCATAAGTCAAAATAAGCGATCAGACTAGAGTCACCTCTCTGATCTCTGATTCTGGCCTCTCCCTTTTGTTTTTCATTGCAGCATAGGGGTGGGGCTTTGTCTCCTGTTTTGCGCTGTTGCCTTAGGAACTGAGGTAAAGTTTGTTGATAGCTGGGTGGGGCAATGGATGTCTCTGCCTGGAGAATAGCAAGGTAGTTTAAGCAGATCTGTTTTTCTCCACTTGTCTGGGTCCCCCAACTTGGGGTCTCACACTGAGTGCCCCAGCCAGGGTGGGCCCGGAGTTCCGGAGCTCCAAAGCTCCAAAGGGCAGGCAGTGGGTGGTGAGAGTGGCTCTGGGCTCCCCACAGGGTACTTCAGCCAGGAATGGGACCAGTGTCTCTGAGGGGCGGGCACCCAGAGCCTCCCTGTGTGACTGGCAGCTTGGTGCCATGTGCTGGGCTGGAGACAATGCAGCTGGGGAGAGAGCCAGAGGGGGCTGGGACCCAAAACTCCCACACACACAGTGGAATAGCAGCAGCAGGAAGCTGCAATATCTGGCCTTAGGAAATGAGGTAAAGTTTGTTGTTAGGTGGGCGGGGCAATGGAAGTCTCTGCCTGGAGAATGGTGAGGCAGTTTAAGCAGATCTGTTTTTCTCCGCTTGTCTGGGTCCTCCGGCTTGGGGTCTCACACTGAGTGCCTCAGCCAGGGTGGGCCTGGAGTTCCAGAGCTCCAAAGTTCCAAAAGGCAGGTGGTGAGTGGCAAGAGTGGCGCTGGGCCCCCTACAGGGTACTTCAGCCAGGAATAGGACTGGTGTCTCTGAGGGGTGAGTGCCCAGAGCCTCCCCATATGACTGGCAGCTTGGTGCTGGGTGCCGGGCTGGAGACAATGCAGCCAGGGAGGTATCTGGAGGGGGCTGGGATCGGAGACTTCCACACATGCAGTAGAACAGCAGTGGGGGGGGCGGGCCACAATATCTGGCCCTGCGTGGGACTGAAGTTCCCGGGCCTGGTACCAGCACGGTTGGTGATGGGCTGGGGGATGGGGGAAGAGAAGTAATAGCTTTTTTGGAAACTCACGTTCAGAGAATCTCACCAGTTCACCTATGCCATCGCCATCTTGCTTCAAGATTTTATTATAAAATGAATCCACTTACAAGGACATTTGTTTATTTCTGTGACATATAACAATTTAAGAAAATAATTGGAATTAGAAAATAATTATATAGAGAGTAAGGACATTAATAAGTTACTGGGAATTTCATAAAATTTGTGAAATTTTAATATTAGTAACATATATTCAACACAAAAAGATGGTTTAGCAAAACTTTTTATTTGACAATTCTTCTCATATAACAACAAATTGAATAAACCTAATTAGTTTAATATTTATCTTTTTACAAGGCGAGAGAACAACTCCTTTTGAGATTTTTTAGAGGTCATCTGGGAAATCTCAAAGTCACTGTGGGATCAAAAAGACTTTATTTAGAATCTGATTTGAGGAAGTAATAAAAAATGTCAAAAGTTATGAACATTTGATTAAATAGGATCACAGGAAAAATGCTCTGTTATTCTTGTAACAAAAATGACAACAAAATATTTTAAAGACAAATGCTGAAAATCACATAGTGGCAAAAAGTAAACCCTCAGTTCTTTTATTACTTATTTATTTATTATTATTATTTTTCAGAAAGCAGGATTTATTGAGAGGACAGAAAAGCTTCCACAGTGGGAGGAGACCCAAACCAGTTGCCACCTTAGTTCTTTTAATATTGAGAAGACCCATTTTTCTTAAGTTATCAAAGCACTGATAATGACACAGGAAGCACAGAAAATTATTTTGTTAAAGCACAGAATCTTTGTTTTCTAAGCAGATTATTCAGCAGGTAATGAAAAAATCTTTTATGACAATTCAAGAAAACTTTATCCTTTTTAATAGAGAGAGAAAATTAAATTCTAGTTTTGCACAGACACACCTTAGATATTAATGCTTTTTTTTAAAATAAACTTATAAATTCATTCAAATCTTAGCTTGACCACACATAAAATTCCTTTTGTAATATTCCTTTTCCATAAGCCTTCTACAACATTTAAAAATATTCATTCAGGTTTGTTTGGACATATATTTTTCCTCTTTCTCTTTCTGAAACAAGTCATTCTACTTTAGGACAAAATCATTCTCTTTTTCCCTTCAACAATAATACATCATTTATACCTTATGAGTGTGTTTCCTCATCAAAAGCACTTACTACATCCCTTGAATACTCATTATAAACAGTTATTTCTCTTCACCCTTATGGTTTCTAGTAGTTATATTTACATATATTGACTGTAATATTTAGTAACATTTATTTTACACATAAAATTAGGACCCAGCATTCTGTAGCAGACTAGTAAGTTCATGAATACAGTATTTCATTTTATAATTTCTACTCGTATTCCCTCATAGCACAAATTTTCAATGATGCAAAGAGCATGTTTACCAACACACCTAAATATTTTTTGTCTCTCTGTAATAAGAAGCAAAAAGTAGATGAACTTAAACATATGCTTGGTAATTAATGTTTCAGTATTTTATCTTATTTGGAAATGATCTAGGTAGTCAATGAATGTCCATCATTTAACTTACCTTACTATACCTTTAAGGTTTCAAGTTAGCAATAAGATTTTGGAAAATATTTTTAACTGGACATGTTTAGTATAGATACATAATATTTGTTGAAAGTCTTCATTTATAGACTTTGACCCCACTGTATTTATTTAATTTATTTTTCTTAACTATGTTTGCATTACTCATGAAAACTTCATAAGAAATTAAATAAGTCGGGCTTGGTGGCTCAGTCTGTAATCCCGCACCTTTGGAAGGCTGAGGGAAGTGAATTGCCTGAGTCCGCGGGTTCAAGACCCGCCTGGGGAGTGAGACCTCATCTCTACAATAAATAAAAAAATCAGCCAGGTGTGGTGGCTCATGCCTGTAATTCCGGCTACTCGGAAGGCTGAGGCCGAAGGATCACCGGAGCCCAGCAGGCCAAGGCTGCATTGGCCGGAAGTGGCCACTGCACTCCAGTCTGGGTGACAGAGTGAGACTCCAACTCAAAAAAAAAAAAAATTAAAGAAAACTGTTCATTATCTTAAGTTATTTTTTTTTTTTTTTTTTTTTTTTTTGAGTTGGAGTCTCACTCTGTCGCCCAGACTGGAGTGCAGTGGCCGCTCCCGGCCACCGCAGCCTCAACCTGCTGGGCTCTGGCGATCCTTCCGCCTCAGCCTTCCAAGTAGCCGGAATTACAGGCCTGCGCTACCACGCCCAGCTGATTTTTTGATTTATTGTAGAGATGAGGTCTCGCTGCCCAGGCGGGTCTCGAACCCGCGGGCTCAGGCAATCCACAAACCTCAGCCTCCCAAAGGCGCGGGATTACAGGCTGAGCCACCGAGCCCGGCTTAAGTTATTTTTTACAAACAAATCAGATAAGCATACAAAAACGTAAACAAAGATCCTAAAGTTAAAAGTTAATGGTTATCCCTCAACTTTTCTTGTTCTGTCTTGTTTGACATGTGCCATGCAATTTATACTTTATTATTAGGTTGAATTTATAATTTTCTCATCATAAACATTTAGTAGACATAACAGAAGTTTATTTTACTAGTAAGCCAAGACAGAAAATGTTATACTTATTTAATGCTGACAAAAATCATATTTAAATGTTGGCAATTGCAAAGACATATCTTTTTTATTTAAACCAAGAATCTGAAGCTAGCTTTTAGCTACTAAATATTATCCAGATCACATAAACTTGAAAAATATTTGGACTAGTTTCTATATTTTAGGGAGTTTCGGGTATACTAATATAAACAAGCATTTGTTTTTATAAATCAATTTAACAGAGCTCTTATTTTGGCATTACCATTCAGAGGTAGCAAACATCACACACACATACATATATGCATACACAGACATATATAGATGTTCATAAACATACAAACAGATGCAAATTGTGACTTGAGAAAATTCATTCTAAATCTCAGGCCACAAACACAAAATGTCCTTATTTATGTATGAGTTTATTCACATTTTTGCTTTATTAATACTTTTTAGTCTGAATTATAGTTATAGCAAAAGGAACAAGTTAAGGCTACCCACTCAAAAATGCTTAAAGTGTTTTGCCAATATTTGTGGAGACTTCTCATATTTTAGTTTTTCCTTGATAGATAATTTTAAGGAAGCTGTGGAGTAAATTTTAAGTAAGAAACCCTGTGGAAATATTAAATGGCAGTTTTCTCACTTTGTTGCCCAGGCTGTACTCGAACTTCTGGACTCAAGTGATCATTCCACCTCAGCCTCCATAGTAGGTGAGACTACAAGTGCACATTTTCAAGCAGCAATCTGTTTTTTCAAAAGACTTTTAAATTTTTTTTCCTTTTTAGATGGGAGGCAACAGTTATCTCCTTGGATGTTTGCATTTCAGAGATGGGTCTCAGATCCTGGAGAAGAAGCGGTAGAAAACTTGTATCTCAAAGGCAAAGAGAAAAAAATGTAAGTTTTCTCAAAGAAGAAAGTTTTGGAGCATATATTTCATTATCAGAGATTCTGGCTAATTACAACTTAAGTGTTTCCCTTAAGTGCAGGATAGTCTAATGGATTTATTTTGGTAAGGAAACAAAATATATTTTTCAAAAGTATAGCATGGAAAATCCTGCACATTTTCAAGGCCTTTGCCAAAATTCTTTCCTCATTATCAGTATTTACCTAAGTCTTACACCTGCTTGGGTTCCTTTTGTAGTTCTTAACTTTTGTTCTGTATCTTTACCTCCTAATCTTTTTAAGGGAGTTTTTTACTCAGACTTGCCAAGCCATTCTCCTGTATTTTTTTACTTCCTTTTTATCAATCTGACTTTCTCATTAAGTATCAACAGGACAGTTGTTTAGGACAAAAGCTTTCTAAAAATCCTTTTAGATATAAAAGTTCAAATCTGCAAAGTTATACTTATTATAGTGCAACCCTAAACCAATAAACCTTTTACAGAATAAAGCAAATATGCCATTTTATGGCATAACTATTAATATAAGATGCACGCCCAAAGAGGTTGCAAACAATGATATCCATCTTAAGATCAGGAGTTACTTCTGATCTTAAGGTAGCCTAAGAAAGCACAAACCTTCATGTCATAGGTGGAACGAACCTGTTTGTGAAAACTTTTGTCTCTGATTCTCCCACTAATGTGACAGGTCTCCAGTAACAGTCTGGCTAAAATGTAATACAAGTAAGCCATACTGTGATGGGTTTTCCTTAGCACAAGAAAGGCAATGTAAGTAGAAACTACAAAAGCCTATTATAAACTAGGACTCCAGTTTATAAGAAAAACTTTTCTTAATTTTTTCTTGTATTTATAGTTAAGAAAAACTCTCCTGGAACTTTGCATAAACAAAGAGATTGCTGTTTTTCACTTTGGGTTTCAGGCTCCTGGACAGTTACCTGGCCATTTGACACAAACCCAACTACCTGCAACTTTTGACTGTTAAAAAAAAAAAAAAGCAGAGGAAATATTTTACTAGTTACAAAGTTATGCTCTTAGGACATAAAAACAAGATGAAAGGAGACTCTCATCTTATGAGTTTTCCTTCTTATGGTACATGACACAAAAGACAGAGACAAAGAAAAGCAATGACTTTCTGGGAGATTAAGAATCAACAACCAAAAGGTACCTAAAACCAAATTCATAAGAGTTACAATTTTAAGAACTCATTTTTGCATTTTTTTACTCTTGCTCATCTGAATTTAAAAAGAAAGAGACAAAGACAAATTCTTACTTTTCTCTCATGATTGAACACTACAGACAGGAATTTGGGTAAATGACTTTGGTAAGAATTCTTATATTTTGCCAGTTTTTGTATAGGGTCTCATCTGTAGACTCCAGAGAGGGTAAGGGTACCTCAGTCATTTACTAGACTATCTAAATTTCCAAAACTGTGGGGGAGTTAAAAATTGTCTTTCCTATTACCCTTCTAGGTTCTCTGGCTGGAACCATATAATTTGAACTGACAAAAAATAGATTGACAATGAGCCAGGGCAAGATGGTGATGGAAAAGGTCAGACTGTGAGAGTCCCCACAAAAGTGAGTGTCCATAAAGACTCTGCATGAGTGGGTGTGTGCCGTAGGTGAGTGAAAGTTCATCTGAGGGGATACCAGGGTTCATGCACATGAGGCTATCCTCCAGAGATGACTACAATCCCCCACCACCCTGAGATTGGAGACCTGGGCACTCAGGATCATCTGCCATTCTCGGGGTTCTCTTGAGAGGAAGCAGAAGAGAACAGCCACCCCTCAGCATTGCACCTGGCCCATACCATCATCTGTAGCAGCACACCTGGCACATGAAGGCAGGTAGTGGAAATCTGGAATAAAGCTCTAACGCCAGTGATGGGACACCAGTGGGTGCTATCTTCTCAGTCACTGACCAGGCAGAGCATTGCTCCACCCAGCTCAGACCAGCCTCCATCTTGGGACCGAGAGGCTATTCTCTCATCAGACTCAGAGAGACAGATGCCCCTTCCCCAGGCTGGAACAGACACAGACATGTCAGATTTGAGTGTGAGAATTGACAGCAGCAGCAGCAAGTAGAGTGAGTCTGGATCTGATCCCTCCTCCTCTGACAGCAGTCCATGGGACATCTGACCATGTTGAGAGCAGCCCTATTAGCCTGTGTGGAGAGCAGAGGGGAGAGACTGGAGACCAGAGCACAGAAATTGCCAGAGAGCAAGTTTTTTTTGTTGTTAGTTTTTTTGTTTGTTTTTGATTTAGCTTTTCTTTTTCTCTTTCTGTTTTTGTTTGCATTTTTGTACTTGCTTTGTTTCTGTTATTTTAATTTTAATTTTTTTTTAGATTTTCTGTTTAGGTATGGGTATTTTTGAGGGAAAGTACACTAACAGGGGAGGTTTTGTTTGTATGATTGTCTGTATGTTTTTGTCTACTTGTTTTTTCCGGCTTTGTTTGTCTTTCTGTTTATTCATTAGTTGGTATACCTGTCTGTTTTTCCTCTTCTTCATCAAAACTCCCTTTCATCTTTCTCTTTTGTTTTTCCATTCTTTTTCATTTTCTTATCTCATTTTGCTTTTAGAAGGGCAAACAGACACCCCACTGTGTGGACAGATTTTAAGGTAGTGGGAGGTAGGTTCCAGGGTTTCCACACATCTGTCAGTGGATAGTGGGATCTGCAAAAAGAGTATGAATCACAGCTCCCCCTTCAATTAAATCTCAAAACTCACAAAGCACAGGACTTCACTCCTAGCCCAGCTTCAGAATTGAACAAAATCAGAGTATCTACATAAGGAAGAATAGGAGATTGAGCAAACAGAGATAAAAGCTATCCCCCCCATCACTGAATGATAGAATTAAAGAAGAGGTAAAAGCTAAGGGGAGAGGAGAGGAAAACCTACAGAATTGAAGAAAACACAAAGCAAAAATATGAGTCTCACACAGACCCCTGGGAGGTGAGACACTGAGAATACAGACTCTGGAGCTCAAACAATGAAAAGCCCCAGAATGACTGGTCTCAAACCTCAAACCCAGATATCAAGATATTAATACAGAGAACAAATACAGAGAAAAGAAGAAAGAATGAAGGAGCTGATAACTGAGATAACAGCAATAAAGAATACAGTGAATGAAATAAACAAAAAACTGATAAGTATGGAAAGCAGAATTAGCCAAGCAGAAGAAATAATCTCAGAGTTTGAGGACCAAAACATGGGACTAACCCAAACTGTTAAAAAACATAGAAAAGAAGCTTAAAAAGACAGAATAAAACCTCTAAGAGATGAGCAATTATTTTAAGAGGTCAAACCTAAGATTAATTGGAATCCCTGAGGCAGATAGACAGACAGAGATCATCCTGGAACAAACATTCTATGAAATCATTCAAGCAAACTTTCCTCATCTGATCAGTGACATGACCATTCAATCACAAGAGATTCAGAGCACCCGCAAACAACAAATGAGAAGACCAACTCCCAGACAGATAGTAATTCCCTTACACAAAGTAGATATAAAAGAAAAAAATCCTAAAGGCAACAAGAGAGAAAGGCCAGACTACCTACCAAGGAAGACCAATTAGAATAGCAGCAGACTTATCTACAGAAACACTTCAGGCTAGAAGAGCTTGGAGCCCAATCTTCAAAGTTCTCAAAGATAAACAATTTCAACCAAGAAATACCTACCCAGCTAAGTTTCATCAGTGATGAAGAGTTAAAATCCTTCCCAGGCATTCAATCTCTAAGAGTTTACACTGCCTCCAGACCAGCTCTACAAGAAACACTGAAGAAAGTATTAAACACAGAAGAAAGGGAAAAAAAAAAAACAAAAACAAAAACAAAAACAAAATGATAACGCCCTTCCCAAGAATGAAAGAAAAAGATTGAAAACACACATGAATCAACCCAAAAATTGAAAGAAAGACAACAAACAAATAAATGAATAGCAGCAGCAACAACAAAATGTATAAGAACCTCATGATGCAGATAAACTCCAACATCTCAATAATTAGCCTGAATGTGAGTGGACTAAATGCACCACTGAAAAGACATAGAATGACAAATTGGATAAAATATCATGAGGCTACAATATATTGTCTCCAAGAGACCCATCTCACCAGAAAGGACACTCACAGACTCAAAGTCAGAGAATGGGAAACAAAATTTCAAGCAAATGAAACATGAAAGAAAGCAGGAGTCACAATCTTAATATCAGACAAAATACCCCTTAAGTTATTGAAAAATTTAAAAGATACAGAAGATCGCTACATAATGTTAAAAGGTTCAATCCACCAACAAGAAATATCCACCCTAAACATATACATACTAAACAAAGGAACACCAGCTTTCATAAAGCAGCATCTAGGTAAACTAAAAAAAGATATTGACTCTAACACTATCATAGCTGGGGACTTTAACACCCCACTAACAACCCTGGACAGATCATTGAGACAAAAATCCAACAAGGAGATCTGGAACCTCAACATGATGCTTGACCAAATAGACTTAATTGATACAAAACACTCCATCCAACAACCAGAGAATATACATTCTGCTCATCACCACATGGAACAACCTCTAAGATTGACCACATCCTTGGCCATAAATCAAGCATAAACCAATTCCATAAGATTGAAATTCTGCCATGTACCTTCTCAGACCACAGTGGAATAAAAATAAATATCAACACCAACAAAGTTCTCCCAAAACCCACAAAGACATGAACACTAAACACCATGATGCTAAACAACTCCTGGGTCAACATGGAAATCAAAACACAGATTAAAAGAACCTGGAAACAAATGAAAACAAAGAAACATCTTAACAAAACCTCTGGGATGCCATGAAATCAGTAATAAGAGGGGAATTAATATCTCTAGGAACACACATACGGAAAATGGAAAGATCACAAGCCAACAGCCTAACAAATCACCTAAGGAAGTTGGAAAAGCAAGACCACCAAAACCCAACTTCAGCAGAAGAATCAAGATCACCAAAATAAAAGCTGAAATTCAGGGCACAGAAGACAAAAAGATAAGACAAAAAAAAAATCTATGAAACCAAAAGCTTAGACACTACTAACACTAAGTGTTTGCTTTATTGTAGTGAGTTCTAATAAAATTCAACTTCATTAATTGGCAGTTTGGTGATATTTTGGAGAATTCACCAGTAATGTCTTAAAATAGGAAATTTAAGTAAGAGTATTTTTAGGGCTTTAGGCCTTGGACTGGGTGATTTTAAGATGAGGTTTGCAATGCAGGGATTGAGCAGAGTTTCTATATAGTAGCTTTAGATTGGTGAACAGAGCATAGCAAGGGTCTTGAAGCATCTCAATAAACAAGCTATCTGTCTTAATAAAATGTTTTTTGTTTACAGTCTTTAAGGAGCAAATACAATTTCACTGAGCTGACAAATAGTTTTTTTAACTGGTCTTGGCATTGGCTGATAAAGGGTCAAAAAAGTATCCTGATTTTCATAGTATTTAACAAGGGCAGGTTCTATTTCTCACTCTCATATAGATATAGAATGAACAGATGTTTGTTCATTAGAATACTTTATTACAAGAACATTTAAGGAACAGAGTATTTATAGACATTTTAAAAAGATTAAGTTGAAAGAAGATTGCTAGATTAGCTATCAAAAGAGATAATGGACCAGGCTGGGTGGCTTAGCCTATAATCCCAGCACTTTGGAAGGCCGTGGCTAGTGGATTGCCTGAGCCCACAGGTTTGAGACCAGCTGGGCAACTTGGTGAAGCCTTGTCTGTACTATACATCAAAATTGTCCAGGCATGGTAGCGAATGCCTGTAATTCCAGCTACTTGGAAGACTGAGGAGGAAGGATCACCAGAGCCCAGCTAGTCAATGCTGGGGTGGCCGTGTGCCACTGCACTCCAACCTGGGCAACAGAGAGAGACTCCAACTCAAAAAAAAAAATAGATAATATCCTAAAGGATAATAAAACCACAACATTTTATCTTTCAACTGCACAGAAATCATGTAACTTCACAAAAACTGATTTTTAAATGTACATATAAGTAGCAATTAAACAAAGGTACATTAACCTGGCTAATTAAATAATCTTTAGTGGGCCTTTTAAAAAAATGTAGTATGACATTTGAAAGGTATAGTGCCTTTCATTTGACTTATTTCAAGTTTTAGATAATTTTAAAAATATTGATGATATGTCACTTGCAAAAGAAATACATTTCCTCCTTTGACTATCAGTTCCACAAAATCAGGTCTCTGTCTAGTTAAAGGTTTTAGGTTACTGTACATAGTAGATGCTCAATAAATTTCTACTGATTTTCCTTTCTTTCTGTCTCTAAAATTCTATGGTTCTATGCAGTTATATGCAGCCCTGATGATTTTGAGATTTATGATTCAAGGTGCTTACAATTTACTGTCTCATTTTATGTTTTGTTTTCTGTCTTCTCAATGACTGCTATTATAGCTATTATAATTGCAATGCTTTAGCATAAACAATCTACAAAGAGAGATGAATGAATACTAATGGAACTTAAATGAGTCAATTTTCATAATCAGGTCTGAATAACTAAAATACAATTTTAGTAAAGAAGACTTGTAAGTTAAGTGAACAGTAATCTGAATATTTTAAGTCGGGAAGAAATACTCAATTTTCTTTTTCTCAAGAGTTAACTATGCCTGATATGGATACCAAAGTGTATGGAATGGTTAATAATTGTTAAACAGATTAGGAAAAAATGGAAGCAATAGAGGAGAAAATGGTTTTAAGAAGGAAAGGTTTGTCTTGGACAGGATTTGGATGCATAATTTCTTTCTGAAGAAAATAGTTACAAAAACTTAAAGACAAGATTGAGCATGGAAAATATTTGTGTATGATAGTAGTGGGAGGGGAATATTAGGTACAAGTTGTGAGAAGTGGTGAGAAAACATAAAAAATGTTATGTAAAATTTTTAAAAAATAAATGTTATGCTTCAAAGCAATAGAAGTTTGAAGAAGTAAGTGAAACCACCTTCTTATAAATTCCAAAATCAGGTTAAAAATTTGATTCAATTTTATAAGTATTGAAAATAGGACTGTAATATATGAGAAAATTAAATTGAACACAGTGTTCAGGATGTAGATGAAAGAAAGACTGAAACTAGATTGACTAGTTGAAAAGTCACTGCAATAACCCAAAAAAGAAGCTATAAGAGTTTTGATTAAAATGGAAGGACACGTCTTAGACATTTTGATGGATATATTTACAGGATTTGATGACTGACTGGTTCTAAGAAATGAAAAGATGATAAGAATAAATCTGTGGGGGAGGGACCTGAATATGGCAACCGCATAGATGGATCCCTGAGATTCTCTGAACGTGAGTTTCCAAAAAGACTATTACTTTTCTTTCTGCATCCCCCTACCCACCTCCAGCCACACTGGTATGAAGCTTGGGGACTTTTGGCCCCATGCAGGGCCAGACATTGCCACAGGACCGCGGCTGCTCCACTATATGTGATCCCAGCCGGCTGGGGAATTCCAAATCCCAGATTCCAGCTCCAACACTGGCCATATTGTGGAGACCAGCACCCAGGGCGAAGCTGCCAGGGAGGCTTTGAGTACCCGCCCCTTAGAGATACCGGTCCCATTTCTGGCTAAAGTGCCCTGGGAGGCACCCAGAGCCACCACCTGCCCTCTGGAGCTTTGGAAATTGGAAGCCCCTGGCCCACCCTGGCTGAGGCACTCAGCGTGTATGACCACAAGCCTGTGTAAGGGGGCAGAACCTCAAGCTGGCGTAAGGTGCTGATAGCAGGCTTCCAGCTCCAGAGGAGGAAACACCTGACGATGTCCTCCACACCAGCCGACTGGAGGCACCCAAGATCCAGCACCCAGTTGTGAAGCTGCTCCCACCTAGAGACCCACAGGAGCCCCCTAAAAGTGAAAGTAAAACCACCACCTCTACCATTTTCTTTTTTTTTTTTAGTCAATATTTTTTATTATGATTTTGTGGGGTACAGTTAAGGGTTAGGTGTACAATTACGTTTCATTCAGGCACCTTGTTGATAAGAGGTGTTTTCCCATCCCCAGACAGATATTTGTGACTATTAATCCCATCCCCCTTCCCCCCCATAGTTTCCCAGTACTGTCAGTCATTTTCTTATAGTATTACATTGGATGTTCAAGGTCCATTATATGAGTGAGAACATGTGATACTCAGATCTTTGTTTCTGTGAGAGGTCACTCAGTATTATAGACTCTAGTTCCATCCAGGTTGCTGCAAAATTCATGATTTTGTTCTTTTTTATGACTGCGTAGTATTCCATTGTGTATATGTACCACATTTTAAAAATCCAGTCCTCTTTTGATGGGAAGCATAGTTGTTTCCAGGTTCTTGCTATTGTGAACAATGCTGCGATAAACATATGTGTGCAGGTATCTTTTTTATAGAGTGATTTGAGGTCTTCAGGGTATATTCCCAGTAGGGGGATTGCGGGGTCATATGGAAGGCCAATTTTTAGAGCTTTTAGGAATCACTACACTGCTTTCCACAGAGGTTGCACTAGTTTACACTCCCACCAACAGTGTAGAAGTGTTCCCTTTTCACCACACCCTCTCCAGCAGCTGTTATTTTTTGACTTGTTGATAATTGCCATTCTGACTGGGTTAGGTGGTATCTCAGTGTGGTTTTGATTTGCATCTCCCTGATTATTAGTGAGGTTGAGCATTTCTTCATGTGTCTGTTGGCTGCTCGTATGTCTTCTTTTGTGAAGTGTCTGTTCATGTCTTTTGCCCATTTTATAATGGGGTTGTTTGTTTTTTTTCTTTTCAAAGAAACCATCAAGAGAGCAGGGAGACAGCCTACAGACTGGGAAAAAGTATTTGCCAACTCCAGGTCTGACAAAGGGTTAACATCCTGGATCTACAAGGAACTCAAATGTCCTCTGCCATTTTCAAGGCATATTTACATTGCATCACCTCGCCCACCTAGCAGAGCCTCGACCTCGGTTCCCACAGTGACATCATTAACAAGAGACAAAGCCCCTCCCCTATGCTGAATAGAGACTAGTGTCACAGACCTCCTAGGCAACAAGCTAACTGCCTGCAATAGAAACAGAGGAGAGAGGCTGGAGATTAGATCTCAGGAACTTGATCCACTAAGGGAAGAGAGGGAAAAATCTACACAAATGAAGAAAAACCAAAAGAAGAATATGGGTCTCTCCCAGACTCCTGGGAGGGCAGACACTGAGAAAACTGACTTTGGAATGCAAACAACAAAGAGCCCCACCCAGAATGAATGGTCTCAAAATACAACCTGAGACATCAAGACATTAGTGGAGAGATTAAAAAGAATTGAAGAGACTCAAGAAGACACTAGAAAGGAGCTGGTATCTGAGATAACAGTAGTAAAGAATACTGTGAATGAAATAACAATAAACTGACAAGCCTGGAAAGCAGAATTACCCAAGCAGAAGAAAGAATCTCAGAGCTTGAGGACCAAAATATAGAAATAACCCAAACTCTCAAAAACACAGAAAACAAGCTCAAAAAGATAGAAAAAAACCTTCAAGAGATGAGCGATTATCTCAAGAGGCCTAACCTAAGAGTAATTGGTCTGCCTGAGGCAGAAAGAGAGACAGAGACCACATTGGAACAAACCTTCCGTGAGATCATTCAAGAAAACTTCCCTTATCTAATCAGTGATGCAAAAACTCAAACACAAGAGATCCAGAGAACCCCTGCAAGACAACAAATGAGAAAACCAACTCCTAGGCACATAATGATTCACCTAAACAAAGTAGGCATAAAAGAAAAAATCCTAAAGGCAGCAAGAGAAAAAGGTCAGATCACCTACCATGGAAAACCAACTAGAATAGCAGCAGATTTATCTACAGAAACCCTGCGGTCTAGGAGAGCTTGGAGCCCTATCTTCAAAGTCCTAAAAGATAAACAATTTCAACCAAGAATAACCTACCCTGCCAGATTAAACTTCATCAGCAAGGGAGAATTAAAATCTTTCCCAGATATCCAATCCCTAAGAACCTACACTGCCACCAAACCTCCTCTACATGAAACACTTAAGAAAGTACTAAACACAGAAGAAATGGGGAAAAAAAAGAGCAACATTTTTCACAAGAGTACAGGAAAAAGAATAAAATACATATGAACCAACCCCTAAAACAAAAGAAAGACAATAAACCAAGTGGAAGAACAACTCTAAAAGAACTATATGTTAGGGATGAACTCTCACATTTCAATAATTAGCCTGAATGTGAATGGACTAAATGCACCACTGAAAAGACATAGAATGGCAAAATGGATAAAATATCACCAGGCAACAATATACTGCCTTCAAGAGACCCATCTCACTAGAAAGGACATGCACAGACTCAAAGTAAGAGGATGGGAAACAAATTTCCAGGCGAATGGAACACAAAAGAAAGGAGGAGTTGCGATGCTAATTTCAGACAAAATACCATTTAAGCTATTACAAATTTTAAAAGATACAGAGGGCCACTACATAATGATAAAAGGCTCACTCCATCAACAAGAAATATCTATCCTAAATATATATGCACCTAATATAGGTGCACCAACTTTTACAAAGCAACTGCTAGGAAAACTAAAGAAAGATATTGATTCTAACACCATCATAACTGGGACTTTAATACCCCACTCACAATCCTCGACAGATCATCGGGGCAAAAAAATCATCGGGACAAAAAAAATGAGATTCGGAACCTCAATGTGACTCTGGACCAAATGGACTTAATTGATACCTACAGAACACTCCATCCAAAGACCAGGGAATACACATTCTACTCATCACCGCATGGGACATATTCCAAGATCAACCACATTCTAAGCCATAAATCAAGCATAAGCAAATTTAAAAAGACCGAAATTTTACCATGCACTTTCTTGGACTACAGTGGAATAAAAATAAACATTGACACCAACAAGTTCTCCCCAAAACCCACAAAACCATGGAAACTAAACAGCATGATGCTAAACAACTCCTGGATCAATGATGAAATCAAAACGGAGATCAAAAGATACCTGGAAACAAATGAAAATGAAGAAACATCTTACCAAAATCTCTGGGACACCTTAAAAGCAGTAGTAAGAGGGGAATTTATATCCCTACAAACACATATGAAGAAATTGGAAGGAACACAAATTAATAGCCTAACAAGCCACCTAAGTAAGCTGGAAAAGCAAGATCACAAAAACCCTAATTTCAGCAGAAGAATCCAGATCACCAAAATAAAAGCCCAAATTCAGGACATAGAAAACAAAAAGACAATACAAAAAATCAATGAAACAAAAAGCTGGTTCTACAAAAGGATAAACAAGATCTATGGTCCCCTAGCTAGACTGACCAAGAAAAAGAAAGAAAAAACCCAAATAAGCACAATCAGAAACACAAAAGATGAAGTCACATCTGACCCTGAAGAAATACAAAAGATTATCAGAGACTACTATGTATACTTGTATGGAAACAAACTTGAAAACCTCAAGGAAATGGAGGACTTTCTGTCATCACACAACCTGCCTAGGTTGAAACAAGAAGAAATTGAGACCCTAAACAGACCAATAACAATCAAGGAAATTGACTATGTAATAAGAAAACTACCTACAAAAAAAGCCCCAGACCAGATGGCTTTCCAGCAGAATTCTACAAGACATTTAAGGAGGAACTGATTCCAATCCTACTGAAGCTATTTCAGGCGATTGAGAAAGATGGAACCCTCCCCAAATCATTTTATGTAGCTAACATCACATTGATACCCAAGCCAGGTAAAGATCCAACAAAAAAAGAGAACTACAGGTCAATACCTTTGATGAACATAGACGCTAAAATTCTCAACAAGATCCTACCAAACTGGATTCAACAAGACATCTCAAAAATCATTCATTATGACCAAGTAGGCTTCATTCCTGGGATGCAAGGCCAGTTCAACATTCGTAAAACAATAAATGTAATTAGATACATCAATAGATGTCAAAACAAAAACCACATGATTATATCATTAGATGCAGAAAAAGCTTTTGATAAAATCCAGCACCGCTTCTTGATAAAAAACCCTTGAACACCTAGGCATACAGGGAACATACCTCAAAGTAGTAAAAGCCATCTACGAGAAACCCACAGCCAGCATACTCCTAAACGGACAAAAATTGGAACCATTTCCCCTGAAAACTGGAACTAGACAAGGATGCCCACTCTCACCCCTCCTGTTCAATATAGTACTGGAAGTCCTGGCTAGAGCGATCAGAGAAGAGAAGGCAATCAGGGGTATCCAAATAGGAAAAGAGGAAGTCAAGTTATCTCTCTTTGCAGATGACATGATTGTATACCTTGAAAACACAAGAGAATCTTTCAAAAACCTCCTTACACTGATAAAGGCCTTTGGCAAGTTCTCAGGATATAAAATAAATGTACAAAAGACAATCGCATTTCTTTACACCAATAATAAACAAACAGAAACCCAAATAAGAAGCACAATTTCATTCAAAATAGCCACAAAAAAATGAAATACCTTGTCATCTTCCTAACCAGAGACGTGAAAGAACTTTACAATGAAAACTACAAAACTCTGCTCAAAGAAATCAAAGATGACACAAACAGTGGAAAAATATCCCATGCTCATGGATTGGAAGAATCAACATTGTGAAGATGTCCATCTTATCTAAGGCAATCTACAGATTCAATGCAATACCTATCAAATTACCAGCAACATTCTTCTCAGACCTAGAAAAAACAACACAGGAATTCATATGGAAACAAAAATGACCAAGAATAGCCAGAACAATCCTCAGCAAAAAAAAAAAAAAAAACAAAGCAGGTGGTATCACATTACCAGACTTCAAACTTTACTATAAAGCTACAATCATCAAAACAGCTTGGTATTGGTATAGGAACAGGCATATAGACCAATGGAATAGAATTGAGATTCTAGAGACAAGACCTCAATTTCTCAACCAACTCATCTTCCACAAAGCGTCCACTCCCTACCACTGGGGAGAGGAGAACCTATTCAGTAAATGGTGCTGGGAAACCGGCTGACCACATGCAGAAGATCGAAACAGGACCCCTATCTATCCCCATACACAAAAATTAACTCCAAATGGATCAGGGACCTAAATATAAAACCTCAAACCATAATAATCTTAGAAAATGAAGGACATACCCTCATGGAAATTGAAACAGGCATCCAATTCCTGAACAAAACTCGAAACCCACAGGCCTTAAGGGATGAGATAGACAAGTGGGACCTCATTAAACTGACAAGCTTCTGCAAAGCCAAAGAAACCATCAAGAGAGCAAGAAGATAGCCTACGGACTGGGAAAAAGTATTTGCCAACTCCAGGTCTGACAAAGGCTTAACATCCTGGATCTACAAGGAACTCAAACGTGCTGAAAAGAAAAAAACAAACAACCCCATTATAAAGAGGTCAAAAGATATGAACAGACACTTCACAAAGGAAGACATCGGAGCAGCCAACAGACACATGAAGAAATGCTCAACCACATTAATCATCAGGGAGATGCAAATCAAAACCACACTGAGATAACACCTAACCCCAGTCAGAATGGCAATCATCAACAACTCAAAAAATAACAGTTGCTGGAGAGGGTGTGGTGAAAAGGGAACACTTCTACACTGTTGGTGGGAGTGTAAACTAGTGCAACCTCTGTGGAAAGCAGTGTGGTGATTCCTAAAAGCTCTAAACATCAACCTCCCATATGACCCTGCAATCCCCCTACTGGGAATATACCCTGAAGAACTCAAATCACTCTATAAAAAAGATACCTGCATGTGAATGTTTATGGCAGCATTGTTCACAATAGCAAGAACTTGGAACCAACCACACTGTCCATCAAAAGAGGACTGGATTAAAAAAACGTGGTGCATATACATGATGGAATACTATGCAGCCATAAAAAAGAACAAAATCATGAATTTTGCAGCAACCTGGATGGAGCTAGAGTTTATAATACTAAGTGACCTCTCACAGAAACAAAGATCTGTGTACCACATATTCTCACTCATATAGTGGACCTTGATCATCCAATACACTAGTATAAGAAAATGACAGTGTTGGGAAACTATGGGGAGGGGGAGATGGGACTAATGGTAGTAAACATCTGTCTGGAGACGGGGAGACACCAATTATCAACAAGGGGGCCTGAATGAAGCATATTTGTATACCTACCCCTTGACTGTACCCCACAATATCAAAATAAAAAATATCGATTATAAAAAAAAGAATAAATCTGTGATTTTTAATATCAGTCCTTGAATTGAGGAGTTTGGTAGGTGGAGGTAGAATGGGGGTATAATTTTGAATTTAATTTAGACATACTGAGTTCATGATTTGGAGCATCAAATTGAGAGGTGGATGCTGGGTAGAGCTTATGATAAGGATTCGAAAATTGGGCATCATTCAACCTGTGAAAGGATGGAATGTTTCTCATGAAAATAGTACAGAAAGATAAGAACAGGTGGCAAAAAAGATAAGGCCACAGAGAAGATGGAGAATCAAGATCAGATATCAGTTATTATGAGGAGGAAAAGGAGGAAGGTATTGGGGAAAGAATATTAGATCTGATGAGAAGAAAGCCATTCTTGGTCCTAAAGATAGATGTTTCATTCAGAGAAAATAGAATGTAAATAAATTAAGAAGGAATGGAAATTGAGGAAATAAGAGCAATAAGTATAGATATAGACAACTCATTCAAGAAACCTGACAGAAATAGTTAGGACATGGATGCACATATGGGAGATGGTGTTAAACATGAGCATATTGTTAAAAATGCAAAAAAGAACAAGATATAGTGCATTAAGTTCAAGAAAGAAGGTGCCAGTTCCCTCAGAATAGGACCTAAATAGTAGGATTAATTTTAGAGAAAATATTCTTTCAAAGTGGATGGAAAGTTGAGAGAGTAAATACAAACTTGATATAGTGATGAGAAATTAGTCTCTAGTCTCAGAGAAAAATCCTATAGACTTCATCTATATTGGGCAGGATGTACACTTATTATAGAGTAATGTAATGTTTTGGTGACAAAGAGAGTTTTCAAATAGTTTTTCATATAGTGAGAGTATATCTGGACCCAATGTCCTTTCTTCTTATTCACTGCTATGTGGAGCTGGATGTTCTTGGTGACAGCCTTCAAAAGAATGTTGTGCACAGAGGCAACATAGACATCAAGACTTGAAGCACTTTGTTATTTTTTTGAATAGATCATGAACCTTTTGACTAGATGATAAGGAAAAAAACAAGGCTGCTGAAAGAAAACAGAGGAACAACAGACTGGTGCCTGAACTGAGAATTGGAATGTTGAAGGTCTCTGAAGTGGCTTACACTGCAAAATAACTTAACTCGGCAGTCTGTTGGCAACTCTGTGTGCTAAGGAGGATCATGCAAATACATATATAAAACCCAAGTTGTAAAGGACTACAATATTTGGGTGAGACCTATGGGGCACTTGTTGCTAAGCTCAAATTAAAGACAGGTGTCTTTAATACACCTGTCTCCCTATTACCTATTACCTGAGAAAACACTGCAAGATCAGAAACTGAGTTTTTATAAATTATCAGAAGACTTGTGGCCTGATTTTACACTCCATTATGGAGAAGTGGAATAAAGCTACCAGAGTTTGTATGTTTAGACCACAGACTTTGCTTTGACAGACCATGATTTAAGTTCTGGCTCTACTGTATACTAGTTGTGCAATTTTAGGTGAATTATTTTAACTCTATGAGATTAAATGAGAAAAATAATACTTGCAGTGAGTTTTTTTTAAACTAAGTAATTTATACAGAGGACATAGCTCAGTGCCTGGCTCAACATGTGGTAGTGATAATTGTTATGATGTCTGTTATTGGTATGGTTAATTTTAAAACTATGTCAATCATCTACTTTAATGAATAAATTTATTTCCGATAGCTTGCAAATACTGGAATTAGATAAAGTGTGTGTGTGTGTGTGTGTGTGTGTGTGTGTGTGTGTGTAACTTGCTTGTGTTCATCAATGTCCCAACAAAGGCTAAGTAAATTTGTCAGTGTTGGAATGTTAGATGGGGGAATACTTCTTCACTCTTGATATCTTCTTTCATGCAGAGAGATCTTTAACGGTGGAGTTATCTTGGTCTCTCTGCACTCTCTTGCATATTTTGCTCCATGGGAGGATGAGTGACTTAACATGACAGGTGAGTTTGGTAGCAGGAATTGTGTAAGTATATCTCCTCCATTTCTTTTCTTTGGGAAGTGAGCTGCATGCAAGGATTATGCATTTTCCTTTCCTCATCCATGTTGTACATCTTATAGGGTAGCCCTGCATGTGAGAAGCTCTAGTCAGGATCAGTATTGGTCCTGTGAGGGCATGTCTGTCTTGTTCTGAGTGTCCATTTTAGGTAGCCCGCTTGTCCACACATTTAAATCACATTTTTTCGCTTTTTCCTCGTTTATAGAAATTTTAATATCTCCTTAGTATTCATCCTCATATGGGAGAGAAATAACAGGTGGTTAGTTATCAAAAATTCATTTGTTTTGAAAATTAGGAAATGTTTAAAAAGCTACAAATGAGTGAGAAACCTTGAACTATGAAAGCACATCAGATTTCATACTGAGAAACAGATCGTTAATGTTTCTCCCAAGGAAGAAATATTATATATCTCACCATGTGTTTCATGTAAAAGCAGTTACAAACTCCAGCCAAGGGCAAACTTATGCTCTTTTTTTTGTCACATTTTAGAATTTACAAAGGTGATCCACAACAGATTATGTCTCTTAATATTAGCCTAGTCATTTTGAATAGGCACAACTAAGGTAAAGGAATTAATCAGTAACCTAATTAATTAAGAGAATTAATTAACTTAAGGGAATCACCTTAAAACTTACTGTTATTTTTTACACAATCTTTCTAATTTTGACAAAAATCTGCAAGTTAGATACTATGAATTCCATTTTACAGAAGTGGAAGCTTAAGGTTGGAAAGGGTAACTTCCTTGAGATATAGACCAGTAGATTTTCAAGTTAGGATTTGTAAAAACTCAGATCTGACCTGTACTGTTCTGTTTCAATGTTCATATTCATTCTGTGTTATCATACTTTCTCTTTTAGAATTAATATATTATGAATCCAAATTTCATTCTACTTTCATTTTTTTGCTTAAGGTATTGAATTGATTTTCATATTAGTGACATTTGTTTACTCTAATCTGATAGTATCTTCAGAGTTTATTTTAATTCCATTTCTAGTTTTCTATACACATCAAAGAATAGAAACATAGAAGGCTCAAATATCTTCACTTCCTCAGCTACTAACTTTGCTTTGCATAGACCACAATGCTGAGCACAACAAATCTGAGGATGAAAAGAATTTTAAATCTTACACCTTTTAAAAAAAATGCACAAGTTATTAAAAATAACCTGCTAGTGTCATTCAAGCAGTTAACAGCATAACTAAGTACAGTTTTAAGTTGTAATGGTTGAAATTGGCCCTCAAGAAGGGAACTAGGTATGCATGACAGAGAAATATTTTCTAAGAGTGTTATCAAAAGAGGAGTACAAATCCAATGGTTTACAAATAACAACTGTGATAAATCTAGGTCTGAGACTGTTCAGATACAAGAAATGAGTTTCTTAAAAGGAGTGTATAGATTAAGCACAACAGTATTCTGAATTCTAAATGCAAATTACATCCAAGAAGTAATCCATAAAAAAACTATTTAACCCTTTAAAAATGTTTTAGAACATTATTATTTCTGCTACCATAGAGAAAAATGAATAAAAGATAAATCTCCAGGTTTGGTGAAATATTTTTAAAAAATTTGACAAGAAAACATCTGATGGATTTATCATATTTTTTCTCTTATAAAGTTTATTATTCCCTTGAAAATTTAAAATTTTTCTATTTCTTTACGTTAGCTGCCCCTGGGAGGGATAGTATTGAACGGTTAATGAAACAAGTGTATATCCTGGGAGTGATTTTTTTAAATAAAATATACATGAGCCGGGCTCGGTGGCTCAGCCTGTAATCCCGCGCCTTTGAGTGGCTGAGGTGAGTGGATTGCCTGAGCCCGTGGGTTCGAGACCTGCCTGGGCAGGTGAGACCTCTTCTCTACAATAAATCAAAAAATTAGCTGGGTGGGGTAGCGCGCGCCTGTAATTCCGGCTACTCGGAAGGCTGAGGTGGAAGGATCGCCGGAGCCCAGCAGGTCGAGGCTGCGGTGGCCGAGAGGGGCCACTGCACTCCAGTCTGGGTGACAGAGTGAGACTCCAACTCAAAAAAAAAAAAAAAATGCATGAGTGCTTCTTTTCTTTGAAAAACAACTGTGTCTTGAGCCAGACAAATTGAACTTAAACAGGGAGGCAGAGGAGTATACTTTCCAAGATGACAGGCTACAGTGTTGTTCAGTCGCCAATTCTCTCATGAATAACTGTGCAATTTCAGACAGGTTCCTTCTGTTCTCTGAAACTTTTTTCTCATCTGTAGGATGAAAATAATGTTATTACTTATTTCACATTTATGTAGTTCTTATCAAGTATAAATTAAAGCCACCTAAAATATTAGACATATTGGAATGGTTTCAAACCACATTGGATAATATGACTGCAGTTAATGGCTGCATTGCTCACAATTGCATTTACAACTGCTATGACTTATCAAGCTTTTAAAGAAAACTGAAAAAATAGGATATCTCTCAAAGTGATCATTAACTTTCATCAACTTATCATTAATTACATTATTATTTATAATCCTTGATTAGGATTTACATTTACTAACCACACTTGGATGTCTATATTTGAGTGATTCTATCTACCAGAAAAAAATTTTTTTTCATTTGAATCGACTTCACAACTTTCCTCTTGCTTTTTTTCCCAATTGTATAAGAAGGACTATGGAATATATGATGGTACTGAAGGTACCAAACCCTAGAACCATTTTCCCTAAACAAATTTTTTACTCCTTTACCTTGTTGGAAGATAAAGGAGAAACCATGTTGTGTTTCACTTTAGCGTTGTCTTCTTTACCTAAAAATTTGTGTACAATGAGACTTACTGGAACTGCTTCATTTGTTCAAATCCCCCAATATAAGGGCCAGAAATGAAAGACCAAGACTTTAAGAGACTTTACCAAGATTGTACAGCCAATTAGTGACAGAGCTAAGGCAAGACCCAAGCCTTCCTGACTCTCAGCCCAGTGCAGTTCCTACAGATTCTCTGATTCCTCTCAACTGGTTTTTCAGTTGCCATTCTACTCCCACATTTGATCTAGGTACAATGTCCTTGTTAAAATTAGACAAACAAAACCAAAAAAAATTCAACTGATCCATAGAAAGTACCTCATCATTCTCTCTTTATACCATCGCCTACTGATATGAAAATGAGTTGAGATGTAGTCTTGAAGGTAGAGCTAACAGTTGCCCCTCTAAAAACATGTAAATTAAGAATTTTAAGGATATAAATATAAGTGTTTGCTATGGGTCTGAGAAAGTTGCTGACTAGATTAGGTTCCTGTCTATATCTAATAAGATCCCTTAGAACTTTGACTCTCTTCATTTCCTTTGCCATAATAATCTTTCAAATAATTGATCAGGGCAAATTCTCCCAGTTTATTCCAATTAAGTAAGAGAAACTTCTGTCCACATATTTATAAGAAAGGAATAACTTGATATTCAAAAGTTTTTCTTTGGGCTTTGGATCAAAATGTATTTTTAAAGAAAAAAATACTTTATGAAAGGAGTCTCTGGTCATTATAGACTTAACCTTTAAAAAAAGTTTTAGTATTTTATATTCTGTGTAAAAATTAATTGGAAATACCAGATTGTTCAAAGTCAATGAAAATACTGCATTGAAATATTGGGATGGGTGGTAGAATTTCCTAAGCCAAGATTCTGAGTCAATGTTTAAAGGCATCATTTCCCAATTCTGGTTTATAAAGTCTCTTCCTCATAATGTCTTTCTTCATTATAAGAAGAAAAGCTACCCAAGATGAGAAAGGAGGAGTGTTGAGTAAAAATGATGATTCATTACCACAACTCCCAGCAATAGAATAGTCCATTCACATGGTTCTGTTTTTCTGTGCCATTATGCTAATGAATCACTTCTGTTTACTGTTTAGGGAGTAGCACCTTTCAACACCTGTAAGAAAGACATGCTATTTGAAGACTTATTTCTTGGGTAGAATGCCAAGATGTTTAGTGACATGTCCTAGTTCCAAAAGACCTCATAGCTGAAAAAGCTGCATTCATATTCTCAACTTGCATAGACTATGCTTCTCTTAGGGAGGGACTGTACTCCTCCTAGAAGTGTCTCACTGAAGCAAGGTCTGAATATGTTTGCATCACTGTCCACCATCAAGCAAAACAGACTTGATCAGGAATTTGTCCATGTTGACTCTGGCTTATTTAAAGTAGACAAGTACAAATGAGGAGTTATTCATGTTTTTGCATCTTAAGGAGGATTTATTATGTTTTGAATCCAGTCCGTTGACAATATTTGTCATTTATGCTTTGAACATTCCAAGAAATTTTGGACCAAGATAGTAGTTATCTCTTTTTCTAGTTAATCTTGGTCTGCAAATTCAGACATCTCATATTAATTATAAAAACAGCCAATTTTAAAAACAAGTTAAAAATGAAATATGATCTCTGGGGATATCACATTTAACTGTATTAACCTAGAATTTCTCAGGTTTGCTCAGATGTTTTGTTCCATCATTTTGTGTCTTATAATTATACAATAAGGAATAATAATAAACTTTATATCAGGCTCTGTGAAAGAACCTGATAAGGTGCTTTGCCTCAAGACTTTCAAGCTTTATCAGAGTATGGTAATTCATTATCATGTTTCTCTAATAATGTACTTTATTACCTCAGTAGAGCTTTCTAGCAAGGAACCATGTCGGCATATAGATATTTGAGAATTTCATTATTATGAAAGTAACTGAGAGCGAAGAAATTCTCTTTGGAAGTAGGATACAGTCTTTCCAAAAGAAATAAATGGGCTTGGAATACAAAATGGGAGACCAGCATAAACACTGTGCTTGTTTAATAATGCTAAGGTAGCTGAAACGCCATGGAATCCTGACAACCTGCAGAAACAATTCCCCTAGAGAGGGACAATATCTCTAGTTGAGCATAAAAGAGAGTAAGTAATACAATGAAATCATTAGGGATTAAATGGCAGCTTGAATAATCTCTTTCCTTTTAGGATGAGCACATTTGTTTTCTAAACAAACATAAAATGGGTCCAGAAATATTATTTTAGCTACTGTGGTGTTTTTATTTAAAAATCATTTTAAGCCTAGTCATAGTTCCAGATGGCCATCATGGAAATCACTCAACTCACTCAAGAAGTAAAACTAAAATACATAGCTGACCATTTACCAGAATTTGGTTGTATTCAGAAAATTTAGAATGTTTTAGAGCCTATAATATGCCTGGATAAGGCACAGAGATATAGTATAAATGTACAATATGCTATACTATGATAAAAAAACAATTTTGTGCAACATTGTCAAGTGACATGAGTATGAAAGACATCAACTACATCAACACTTGGTCACCTATAGTTCAAGTGGATCTATGACAAAATAATGTATTCTTCCTTCATGTTCCCTGGGTGGACTCATTCTACCAGGGAGTGTTGTTAACAACTACAATAAAAGATTGAAATATTGACTATTTCCATGGAGATATTACTTCCTAATTTATTGCCATGGGCTGGTGCTCTGAGGCTGATGAAAATATATAGATTTTTGTGGCTCTGTTGTTCACTGAAAATCAGTGATAACACTGTGGCACATCTCAAATTGCAATAGTTTGTCTAAATCTTTCTTCCTCATCTGTCTGGTTGGGGACTAATGTGTCTAAATTTCCCATAATCACTTATCATTCCAAAACATATTAAAGAATTGAATGCATTACCTTTGAGAATTACTTCCAGTTGAAATATAATATTTCTGCATAGTCTGGAGCCTTATTTTTTTCATCAAATTTAATAAATATTTATTTAGCATGAAACACATAGCAGGTATTCGCCAGGTGCTGAAGAAACAACCTAGGTCTCAGTAGTTCTTGTAAACACACTAGAGTATAGAAATGAGTGAAACAAAGCTTTTTTGTCTTCAGAACAGATGTCTTCATAGGGGTTGCAGGGATTCACAAAGGTGCTGAAATATTTTTTAACTATGAGATTCTTAGCTTTGTGAACTATGGAATATTATTTTCCTTCTCTAAGCCTAATGTTTATTAGAAAATGGAGATAGGCCAGGCCTAATGACTCAGCCTGTAACTGAGCACTGTGGGGGGCTGAGGTAAGCGGATTGCCTAAGCCCCTGGGTTCGAGACCAGCCCAGGTGGCCTGCCGAGACCTCTTCTCTACAATAAATCAAAAATTAGTTGGGTGTGGTAATGTGTGCCTGTAGTTCCAGCTACTTGGAAGGCCAAGGCAAAAGGATCACCGGAGCCCAGCAGATCGATGCTGAAGTGACCATTAGTGTGCCACTGCACTCCAGCCTGGGCAATAGAGGGAGATTCCAACTCAAAAAAATAAAAAAAGAAAGGAAAAGAAAATGGAGATAACACCTACATTGCATTGTGGTTCTGAGAATTAAATTTAATTTGTATAAAGCACCCACTGCTGTAACTTACAGAAAAAGTGCTCAATGAAAGACATGTATTCTAGTTATTACTCTAGTATTTCTTGGGTGAACCATGCTTATCTAGAAACCATAGAATTTTAAAATAGAACATCAAGATTTTGATTTACTTAAAAGTCTTTGGTCTTACTGAGTCAGATTTTAAAAAGTTTGTGGGGCAAGGAAAAACCCTAACACCAAAATAAATCCCTCACAAAAAGAAAGGGAAATAAATATTTCTAGAATTATTTTAGAAATTTCTTTCTAGTTATTTAAAAAAAAAAATTCAATAGCTTCAGGAGTACAAATGGTTACATGAATGTGTCATATATTGGTGAAGATGTCTGGGCTTAGGCATACCCATCACCTCCATTAGTGTATGTTGTACCTGACAGGTGTTTTTTCATCCCTTTTCCTCTTCCTATCCTCCCTCTTGAAGACAGTTTTATTAAACATGGAGGCTTTTCTTGAGTAGAGGAGATGCAAAGGGATGTGTCTCCCTTTGGCAGACTCCAGTGAAGGATGTCTACTGATATCAAAAGGAAGATTGACACATCCTTTGCTCCTCTGGTCACTTCCTAGGGAATCGTGTATTATTCATTCATTCTACAAATATTTATTATATGAATGCTACCTACTGGGCATTGTTCTTGGTGCTAAAAACAGAAAAGTAAAAATACAATTGATAAAAAGTCCTTGTCCTCATGGAAATTTCATTGTAGTGAAGGGAGAAAGGCAACAAGCATGGTTAATAAATAATGTATGAGATATGTTAGATATGATAAGTGCTAGTTAGAATAAATCTGAGAAGGGACTGAGAAGTGCTGGGAGTTGCAGCTTTAAGCAGAGTAGCCATGACAGACTTCAGTGATTCGAAGTCTCGAAGTGTCCTCTGAGACAGTATTCAAAAATAATGAGGCAGATAGTCAGAATGACGAGTATGAGAAAGAAAGGAAATGGTCTCAATGTAAAACACTTGAGGTACAAGCATGCTAGTGTGTTCCAGGAACAAGGTTGAAGACAGAGAAACTGCAGTGGAGCCAAAAGGAAGAGTGTTGGGAAAGATGACAGGAAACAGATCATATAGGACCTTGCAGACTCTTGCAAGGATTTGATTTTTACTCTCAATCATGTGGGGAGCAACTGAAGCTAGAAGATGAACATCATGCTTTCACTTCGGTCAAGTCTTGCACTAACTACTGTATGAGAATAGACTTCGATGAGGATGCACAATGGGATTAAGAGCAGATGGAGGGAAATGTCTTAGAAAGATATTTTTTCTTCTGTGGAAGAAACACCCAAGCCTGCTCATAATAGTGAGGCTATCCTGATATCATATTGTAAGTCAGGCCATTCATTGTCAGCAGAAAACACATCCTGCTTGAGCAAGAGAGTTGTGACTTGGAGGAAGCATTGAGAATTAAAATTAGATTCTCAAGGGCCATCACGTTTGAATCCTGGAGGACCATGCTGAGCCACAATGGTAGCAGTGCCTCAGTGCTAAACAGTCAGTGTTAGGAAGCAGTGTTAGGAAGAGTGGAACAGGAAGGTGGTGTTGATGCTGTAGGAAAACAGAGCCAGCAGAGTGACTGTAGACTCAGACTGTACTCTGGGTGGCCCCAGCTGTGGGTGAAGCTTAGATCAGCATCATGTTAGGATGTATCAGTATGGATAGTTTTAGAGTAAATGGGAACAGACATTGTGGCAGGATGGTGTTTTGTGATATTAACAGGTAGTTTGGTTATCTGGATGTGCAGCATCAATTGCTTTAGGGAAGGAAAGTTATAGCAGAAGCTCAGTGGAATTTCAAAAACCCTATACCCCAGGAGAACTCAGGACACAGAGAATGTGTAATGAGTCAGAATAAGTCTTGCCACTCCTTGAGGCTTCCAGTGTGGAGGGTGAGGAGAAAAGACAAAGATGAAGAAAGAAGGGTTGTAGCTGAGGGTGCCTGAGTAAGGGAAGACCTATTCTCTGCTCTGCATGGCCTGAGATTCAGTAGTGATGATCAAACCCTAGAGAACTTGGAGGGGGGTGTGATAATGTTTTGCTAATAGAATCCAAAGAGATTTCCCCAAGAGGAAAGGTTGATGAGGGTGGGGGAGGAAGTGGAGGAGGAAGAAAAAGAGAATTAGGAGGAGAAGAAAAAGAAGGAAGAGAAGGAGGGGGAGGAGGAGGTGGACCCCCCCGGGGGGGGAGAGATAGAGAGAGAGAGAGAGAGAGAGAGAGAGAGAGAGAGAGCGCGAGGACTGCTGAGCTCTATGAACTCTGCTGTGCCCTCTGGATGGGGATAATGAAGGATCATCTGTGACTCTGTGAAACAATCACTGAAATCCAGGATGGTAGACATCTTGGAAAGTGATACTTAATGGTCTGATTTCCTCCATTTTCTAGAACACAGAACCTCTCACCCCACAAAAAGTAATCACATAGGGCTAGGATGGTTGTCAGATTTTGCCTTTCCATTCTGAGATAGAAGGACTTGACCTAGACACTGAACTTTTTGTATAATTCAATTTTTGAACTGGGACAAATTTGTGGATACATTTGTAGCGCCCTATTGCATTTTAACCCACAGGGCTAATAAATATAGACACAGAAAAAATATTTCCCAACTGTTCACATCTACTACATAGAACTCCAAACCAGCCACTACTAAAAATAAACAAACAACAAAACTTGATAGGGGGGATGCTTCAAGCAGAGATTTCTTAGATTATAATTTAGGCTTTGATATTTTTCCCCCAGAGGTGAGAAAAGAGGATGAGGGTTGTGGGAAGAAAGTGTGATGCTATTAAAGGTTTTTTCAAGAAGCATGTGGATAAGGAAATCTTGGAGATGCAAGTGAAGAAGGATAAAATGAAGGCACAAAATATCCCAAATTAGGGAGGAGCAGGTTGAGAATGAATTAGAGAAATTGTGAGGAAGTGCAGAGGGTGACTGAGGTAATTGGTGCTGGGTACAACCTCCTTCTCTGGTGAAATAGGAGTTAGGTCACCTGCTGAGAACTGGAGTGGGGTAGGGAAAAGGGGATGGGATGGGGGAGAGGTTGTGGAGGAGACAATGGCACCTAAGGAAAACAGAAGGACTACAACAACCACTCTGCAAAATGGGTAATAAAATCAATAAGGAAAGAGAACTTGTCAAGTAGCAATGAAAGCTTCCATGAAATTAGATAACATGAATTTGTAATATGGCAAAGTAGATGTTTATCACTTTATTTCCTTATTCAATTTTTGCTTTATTCTAATAGTGATAATTTGACCAGTTTTTGTAACATGAGGAAACTATTGGTTAGTTTTAATTTTCTTTTTAAATATACTTTTTTGCTCTGTAAACACTTCGAACCTAATTATCTGTTCTAAATTATTTAAAGAGCATGAAATACAGGTCTTAGGAACTTTTTATAAAGTTTTATTAGTTTTTGTATATAATAGATTTAAATAGATCATATTCATCTTTTAAATATATTTGGCATGTTACCTATGTGAATGCTATTGCAAGAGCCTGGAAGAGAGAGAAAGGAAGGGAAGAGGAGAGGAAAGGAGGAGAGGGGAAACAAAACAATAGAAAAGAAAGAAAAGGCAGGCACATAACAGGTTTTCAATAAATAACTATTGTTATTAATTTTTACCAGTTTGTCAAGTCCTCTGTTGTCTTGCATAGCAGAAGAAAAAAAGGAGAAATAGCGTGGTTCAAGAATTTTGGGCATCTTCTCACAGTTTTGTTCTTGTATATACAAATATGCATAAGACCATATACATGTCTGAAGAGTGCTTGAGTCAAGAAACCGCTTTAATTTTCTACTGTTCTGCCTTAAAAAAAAAACCCTATAACCTAAAAGAAAGTATTAACCAAAAACAGCATATGTGCTTTAAGAGCAACAGAAGGGTTTTTTTTGTTTTGTTTTGTTTTTGGAGATGGACCCAAGGCAGGCACATAACAGGTTTTCAGTAAATAACTATTGTTATTAATTTTTACCAGTTTGTCAAGTCCTCTGTTCTCTTGCATAGCAGAAGTCAAGGCCAAGAAGAGGATTAGGAAGTGGGGGTTTTGCAGTTAGTGGCTTGGGTACCACTCATGACATATCAGTGGTTCATCCCTTACTATAAAAAACAGGCAGATGCACTAGCAAGAGCTGTGAAATGAGAAAGGTGACTGGATATTCAGAGCAGCACTAGGAAAAACAATGAAGAAAGTAGAATTTATCATTGATGGACTTTTATCAAAACAAAAGCCCTCTGTGAAAAAGAAAAAGAAAGAAAATAGAAAAACTTTTCACGCTTACATTTTTTTCTTCTATTTATACCTTCACTCCAATATACACATAATCCACATATCTCGTGGTTTTTTATTCTTTTCTTTATTGCCAAATTTATTCAACAGCAGCTAAGGTTTTCATGTTGTAGCAGCATATTCATGAGGAACTCTCACCTGTAGGTGAGATTTTCTCTCTCACCTTGAACCAGCACATCATTTTTGTCTTATTTCCAGGGCCAGATTTAGGAAACTGTAGCTCATCTTCATCCATTTGTTTAGGGATGGTAGAAGAGAGTTTTCATACCATTTTACACTTCTTCCTTGAATCATATTTATTGTACACAGATAGGAAGACAGCCTAATGGGATCCAACATTCACTGATTATTTGCACTTGCTCCTCCTCTGCTCACTTCACAGTCCTATTGAGTCTCAGTCCTATGGCAACTTGCTTTCAGTTGAAGGCAAAATAGACATTGAAGCTAAGCCTTTAGCAGCATGTGATGACACAGAGGAGCCTTTGGCCTGGGAAATCCATCACTCTGATTTGACTTCTAAAACTCATTGGAACCTTGACAGGGAAGACGGCAACCCCATAGAAGATTTCTGGAAACAAAACACAGTTTCTTACTAGAGCTGTTGCCATTTTATGAAGAGAAGTCTGAAAAACAGGTTGTGAATGCATGCTAATAAAATCTAATACATAAATAAATTATAGCTAGTAAGTTCTCAGAGGACCATTTGCTTCTCTCCAATCCAATAAAAGTCAATATAAATAAATCAATCAAATAAAATAAAATCATTCTTCTCCTTCTTTTTTTTTTTTTTTTTTTTCCGAGTTGGAGTCTCACTTCGTGGCCCAGACTGGAGTGCAGTGGCACGCTCCCGGCCACCGCAGCCTTGACCTGCTGGGCTCCGGCGATCCTTCCGCCTCAGCCTTCCAAGTAGCCGGAACTTCAGGAGCGCGCTACCATGCCCGGCTAAAATTTTTTTATTTACTGTAGAGATGAGGACTCACCAAGTTTCCCAGGCGGGTCTCGAACCCGCGGGATCAGGCAATCCACTCACCTCAGCCTCCCAAGGCATGGAATTACAGGCTGAGCCACCGAGCCCGGCTATTCTTCTCATTCTTATGCTAGATACAAATGATGATGTTCCTTGGAAAATTTCCAGGTAAAATAGTTTGGAATTATGGAAAGGGTTCTCATGGCATCAATAATGTTTCCCGTTAATTCAAGGAAAATCTCATTTTTCAGGCACCTCTCACTTGACTAACTTTAAAACTATATTTTTCACTCTAGCCTGGCTGATGGAATGAGACTTCAACTCACTATATAAATACTTTTTTCTGAAAATACCTTGAATTTAAGTCAGATATATAAATAGCAACACAAAAATGCTTATGATATCATACGTGCAAAAAATATAAAATTCTTATATGTCATGCTTACAACCAGTTAAAATTCTACATGGATAAGGACAAGGATTAGAAGGGATCATGGTAAGTCAGCTGAGACATAGAAGGTTCTTAAAAAACATCGAGTGAATTCTTAATGCACATAAAATAGTTATTTATTAAAGTTATTGATAGTTATTCAATTTTTTTCCTGAATATTGAATTTATAAAGTAAGTTCTGGTAAACTGGATAGTTAGATGAAATTGTTATTAAAACACTGTATCAGCCAGACTCGGTGGCTCAGTCTGTAATCTCAGTACTTTGGGAAGCCTAGGTGAGTGAATTGCCTGAGCCTGCAGGTTCGAGACCCACCTGGGCAACTTGGCAAGACCTCATCTCTACAATAAATCAAAAATTAGCTGGGCATGGTAGCACGTGCCTGTAGTTCCCGCTACTTGTAAGGCTGAGGCGGAAGGATCGCCAAAGCCCAGGAGTTCGAGGCTGCGGTGGCCAGGAGCATGCCACTGCACTTCAGTTGGGGTGATGGAGTGAGACTACAACTCAAAAAAACAAACAACAAACAACAAAAAAACACTGTATCTTCTTTACAATTTCTGATTTTTCTCTGTCTGAAGTGTTCTTATTCATCTTATGGCCAGTCTCCAGTGATAGAAAAGCAGATTCATTCATTGTAAATGTCAGGGTTGTTCAGCTGATGCAAGTCAGGACAAGAGATATTGTCCTTGCATTCTGAAATCCGATATTGGTCAATATGATGACCTAATTAAGGGGCTATGTGATGTGATTTCGTAGACCGTTGGTCCCTGAGCTACCAGTAATTTAATCGTGATGCTTAAATTTTGACTCTTATAGATGCATCCCATTGTTTAAGGCTTGGCCCCAAATAAATGCAAATACCTGCAGAAATAATATTTCAGGGATTCTTGGTCATATGTACATTGGTGTAAATTAGTCTACCAAGTACTGTCTAGACATTAAATTTTGATCAGGGAGACGGAAGGGAACGTAAGGATTCTGATGGAGGAGGTGGAGTTTGGGAGAGGGCATGTTGAAGGGACAAGGTGACAAAGAAAGAAGACCAAATTGTTTCCTCCTGAGTCTTGCCCAGAGCTCACCCTGCTGTCCAAAAGTGAGTGTCATGACTGAGTTTCAACTGGGACTGCTCATATTGCTGCCACAATATTCAGTTGTTGAAAACATGGTTGGGGAATTAAGGTTTGGCTGCAGCTGTGATTGGGGGTGAAGACAAGCATGTCCAAGCTGCCTTGTGGTCTGTAGGATTCCTGAACTAATAGTGACTCTATTTAAGGATTAGGGCATTAGGGCCTTACATTTTCAGATGAGATTTAGTAGTCATAATACACAGCTAGGATCATGGCACACTTAACAGGAATTAGGAGAGTACTAGGAGAATATAAAGATCAAATGTCAGGGCTTTTAATACAGTTTTCTGCTATAGATTAAGAATATATGGAATCCACCTCCTTTCTCTGAATAACAAAAATATCTTTGATATTAATTACAAATTCTTAACCGTGCACTAATATCCAGATCCAGTCTCCAAGCAATACAAATTGTTTCCTTCTAAGTGATAGTTTATCTGTATTTTCTTTTAAATTAATGGACATTTTACTATTGATCAGAAACAATCTGTTGGCTTTACTTGTAAGGAATTCACACTTATTTACTTCTTAATTATGTAATTAGCCCTTGCTTCAATTAATCAAGAATGAGACACAGCAAAAACTCATGCACCAAGGAGCTTGTAAGAGTGTGTTCCTTGGTTTGGTTTAAAGAATGTGAGTGTGTATGCAGGTCTGGGTGATCACACATAGGCATGTGTAACTATAGGCATTAAGTTGAATAAACAAGACAGTCTGTATGTAGTAATATTTTTAAGAGCTTACCATGTGCCAGGAATTGTTTTAAGGAAATTTCTCATCATATTCTAAATAAGTGTCATTATTATTCCCATTTCAAAGATTATCAAACTGAATAGTTAAATCATATGAGCAGAGTATTTTAATTACAAAAAAATGAGAGACAGAAAAACAAGGGAAATTAGAAATGAAAGAGAAAATCAACTGTGTCATTTTCTGTCTTGCAGAATTGTTTTTAATGATAATAAAAAGAAAGACGGTAGGTTTTTTTGGGAGCTGTAGCCCTTCTCATAGTCAATATTGGAAACCTAGGTGAGCTTTACATGGCTTTTGCAAGTTGACCTCCTTATCAATTTCATTTTAATGTTACTGAAGTAGTACAATAGTTGTTTAATTTCCCTTGTAGTAGGTAATATTATGTATGACATGACATTAATCCATATAACTTAGAATGTTACTCATAATCATAATGTTACTTCTGAAAGAAATATCCCACATGGGTCTGAATTAAGTGAAATATTCCTTTCATAGACAAAAGAACACCTTGTATTAATGGAGTGCTACATCAAGAAATTATGTACCAAGACTTGGTTTCAGGTTCATAAATGCTTATCAGACAAGCAAGTGAATATACAATCAATAAATATATATGTATTATTTGATTATATTTAGCATGTAACACATAACACACATACAACTATACATACTTATGTATCTCTGTGTTATCTTCAAAAATATCACACCACGAAAAATAGTGAGTGATTATTGCTGGGTGGTAAATTTTTTTTTCTCTTTTTGATTTAATTTCTAAAACTTTCCACAGTAAATAAGCCCCAAATTTGCAATAAGAAATCTTATAGAAATCTATCACATGGCTACCAAATTAAATGGTATTGTGCTAGTATTTTATTTATAGAAGATACAATAATGTGTTAGGTTGAATTATTGCCCTCTAGAAATTGCTTACATATTGTGGGGATAAGCATGAAAAATGAAGGCATTATGTGAATGTCACAGGTACTTATTCTTTATAAAAGGAAGGAGATATCTCTAAGAGTTGGGTTGTTAGGGGAGATTTCAAAGGCGTAAAGGAATCAGATTGAATCTAAAAGGTAGGTCCAATCCAAGGGACACAGGGAATTCCTGTTGGATAACTTTTATTTCAGAATAGAAAATTAAAAGTGCTATATTTACTTGAAACTGAGAGGTAGGATTAGTGGTAAAGATAAACAGTAAGATTGGTTCAAATGATGGCAGCCCTTGAATGCCAGATTAATATCTGTTCAGAGTGACCTCTTTAAATACTTCTAGCATGGCCTCTTTAAGGGCAACAGAAACCAGATATGGTTATCCCAAATTCTCAGAAGTATTCCAGGCTTCATTCCTTCTACTACTTTTGAATTTTCTCCTTTGTCTTATCTCTCTGCTTTGCTCATTTGATAATATCATCTTAATACTAAATCATCTATTTTATTTTCACTTGTAACTTCCTGAGATACTGTTTCTCGAAACACTCCTAGGCAACACAAATCGTAATGCCATGCTCCTACACCTGACCCAGGACTATAAGATGCTATGTGCCAGCCAAAGTCTTACTTTTTCCTAGTATGTGTCTGCTAAATGAAGGCAACAGTAAAGTATATTTGTTATTTTTTGCTATGTAACAAATTACCCCAAGGCTTAGCAGCTTGAAGCAATAAATATTTATTATGTCACCAATTTCTGAGGGTCAGGAATATGGTATTACCTTAGGTGAGTGACTGTGGCTGAGGTCCCTCAAGCTGCTAACGTTGGCTGCTGTCCCTGGAGAGCTGACCAGAATGGGAGGATCTGCTTTCAAGTTCATTCAAATGGTCATTGGCAAGAGTTTCATTTCAGTTCCTTGCTATGTGAGCTTCTCCCAAGGCTACTGACATGTGACTCCCCCAGAGCAAGTGATCTAAGAATGAGAGGAAAAGCACGGAAGAAGATAACAAGATTATCTTATCCTTGACTTATTCCGGGAGTCACACAGATCAAGTCTGGTAGAGAAGGACTGCATACCAGCATGAATACAAGGAGGCAAGGATGACCAGGGACCATCATGGAGTCTGGCTACCATGAACTGTTAGATACTTTGTCTGAACCATATTATAGTGTACCTAGACCATTTAGAAAGATGAATTTGACAACCGCATGTGATAGATTTCTGCATTTAATGTGATGAAATGAAGTCTTTAAAGGGTCATATATTTATCTTTTCAGCATCATATAACTATACTGAGAGGCCCATGCCTCCTTGAAATACCAATTTCGAGAGTAGCACTGTGCTGTGTGCAAAAATGCCCACTATGAAATAAAACCTACATTGTAGTGTATATGTGAGCAGAGAGCTCTGCAATACTTCCTGGGGTCTTGTTTCCTAAATGGGAATGTGGGCCTGGAAAAAGTCTGGCTATACAGCACAGGACCTGGAATCCTACTACACTGTGGCAGAGCGCTAGGCCAGAAGTTCAGATTTTATGCTGCTCTATGACACTTAGTCACCCAATAAATAGGTTAAGTGGGCCAAATGTAGTGGCTCATGCCTGTAATCCCAGCACTTTTGGAGGCCAAGGTGAGAGGATTGCCTGAGACCAGGAATTTGAGACTAACCTGGGCAACATGGAGTGACCTTATCTCTACAGTAAGCCAGAACAGTTAGTCGGGCATGGTGGTATGTGACTGTATTCTCAACTACTTGGAAGACTGAGGCTGAAGGATCACCTGAATGCAGGAGGTTGAGGCTGATTAGCCATGATTGTGCCACTGTACTCCAGCCTAGGTGACAGAGTGAGACTCCACCTCAATAAACAAACAAACAAACAGCTTGAGTGGGCTGGCATAGATAAAACATTTTAATTATTTAACTGCTTGGGATATATGACTTTTCTGTTTATTGAATGGTCTTTAGCATAGGATTGACCCCTACAGTTTTGGGGACACATGATACACCCTAGAGGGCTGGTGGGGTGATTAGGCTGCTCTGGTTAGTCTTTTGTTTGTGAGTTTGATCATGGAAGTAAAAATTGAGAGTTTAAGAAATAAGAACCTGAGGCCCAGAAAGATCTAAATACTAACTCTTGAGTTTCAAGTAAAGAGAAAAGGAATTACAAAAAGCTTGCATTTGAAGAAATGAGTCTATTAGATTTAAAATGATCAGTAAGATATTTCTAGTGCATTTTAATAAGTTTACTATCTATTTGCATAAATAATGCTTATTTGTAAATGTAATTTTTGTAAGAAATAATGACTTCAAAATAATTTTCACCACATGCATGTAACAGAGTTCTGTAACTAGTTTGAATTTACCATTGTTGGAGGTCAATTTTTTTCTCAAATATTTGCAAAAATATGACTCATGGTCTTATATCATACCTCATTTGGAAGGCCAGTATCTTTTCTATGATTTCTGGAAAATTTCAGAGATTTGTACCCTATTCCAATTCCCAATTCCCACTTCAATCTGACCAGTGTGTCCTGTGGCTTGTGTTGATCTCTTCATCCAAGAATAGCACAAACATGAACCACAAGCCATTTTCTGTGATTTTCTCAATGTACACAGGAGACACAGTATGTAGTATGGAATTTTCTGGACAGTATTTGGAAGGGGCAGAGAGATAGCTGCTGCTGGAGAGGTTAAATACCATCATATAGCTGAGAAAAAATTAAAAGTCAAGATTTTTCTTAAAAGATTCCATGTAACTGGACCTACTCTCTTTCTATTTGTCACCTCATCCTCATTCCTGCTTTATCTATTGTTACTACCCTTGTGTTTTTCTTGATTCTGCATCCCTCCCTTCTACCCACACTCATCTTCCTTTTTTCCCTGTGTTCCCTTTAAGACAACTCATGAAAGCTTTCGTTTATATCCAAAGCAGCCATCAAAGTATTTTCCTAAAGAAAAAGTAGATTTTTCCTGTATGAACTATACCATTCCCTATTGTACCGAAATCTACTACAATCTATTCTTATAGAGAAAATGTTCTTCATTCCCACATGTAATTGAAAAATATAAAATTATGAGCAAAAATTAAAATATACATAAAATTAAAGCTCAATTATTTCTGACACTGATACTTAGAAACTATTATTTTATCAATAACAATGACTTGAAACTACTCAAGTTTATTGGCAGTATACCACTTTTGAGTATTTTACCTGGCTTGTTTGACAGGAATAAGACTTTTGAACAACTGACAACTCATGTAATTGCAAGTACCTGATAACTTGTCCCTGTTTTGAGTAATCACACGTTATTATTTTAGATCCAATGTGTGAAGTCATACAAAAGGAGGTACTTGAGAGTAAAATGCCATGATTCAGCTTTTCCTTATTTGTTACAATAATTCCTTTAAGTGTGCAGTCACCTGCTAATGTATAGCATTTATTCAATACATTTCATATTTTAAATACTTTATCCATATGAATTAATACATTTCCATAAGAACCTTAGTGAAACTGATGAGAACTTTTATCTTCTTTTCTAGTTGGGAATATGAGATAAACTGCCTAACATACAAAGAGAGAATTGAGGCAAATGCATAAGCAAGACTTTCTACTGTATTCTAACCTTGATTATTATATCTATATTTTTTATTTTTTTATAGAGACAGTGATACTGACTTTATTCTGAAGTTCTTCCTTGGATTTTTTGTTGTGATATCACTTACCCCAACCTTTACTTTACATTTGTTTTATTAATATAGAAGAGAGTGACAGTTTTAGTTCCTTATGCATGTTTATCTGTGAGAGTAAATATAAAAAACAAAAGCCAGATTCAGTTATAGATAAATCTTCCAAAGCATTCTGGGAAACTCTCTATGCATCAAGAGGTCATTCAAATGGGAAGGCCCCAAAGCAGGTGGTCCCTAAGTTCTAATATTTCATTGCTGTATTTCTAAATAATTTGTTTTGTGTGACTTGAAACTATTTCTTCATTTGAATTTCAGTAACTCTCCAACTATCAAATTTTAATGTTAATTTTGTAAGCAAGTGACTTCAGAGACAGAAAAGCTTGTAACATTTTTACTCAAGTGGCTAATAATTGATGACTACATTGAACATTTGATATATTTTGTACATTTTAAGTCAGATCATCTTACTCTTCTCACAATTCTCAAATGGCTTTCCATTCCACCAAGAATAAAGTTTTTGCTTTTATCACAGCCTCCAGCTCTCCCTTTGCCTCCTCTATTCCAGTCACACAGGTTTTCTTGCCCTTTCTCAAAAATGGAGAGCACAGTCTTCCCCTCACCCCTGTTAGGGCCTATGCACTTGTTTTTCCCTTTGCTCAGATTCTATAGCCTTGGTCAGGTTTTGGGGTACTCTGAACTCTCAAAAATGAACCTGTACTAAATACATGTTGAGCCTTATTTTTTGACACAAAGTGCTGATAAATATTCCTTAACTTTGACAGCTATCTCATGTCTGATTATCTAAATGGAAGGCTATGGATGGACTCTTCATGTGAATATGTATTTAGAAAGAACTGCATTCCCATCCAGCTCTGAAAAGTATATGTATTTTTAAATGCAAAAAGTTACAAATCTTATACTCAGTTTTCCCTTTAACCCATCTTTTGACAGTCTAGTCATAGAAAATACTATATATTTTTTTTCTGGTTCATCCCAAAATTCCACAAAACATTTGCAACTGAATCAGTCAATCTCTACCTACAAGTCAGAATATTTATTGAACTACTGTTAAATGTTCAAAGTGAAGAAATAAAAGCCACAGGTCTGCTTTCAATGTCTATTTTCCTTTCAAATCACTGCCCATTTGAAAACATAAGAACATAAGCAGTCAGAGGTCCTTCTACCCCTCTCTCCTACTACCAGCATCAATGATAAGTAAAGTCTCAATATCCATAAATGTTCACTTTATCTTTGAACAACTGTAAGAGATAAAACTTACCCATGCTCACCCATCCAAGCATTTCAGGCCAAAACCATTTGGAACCAATTAAATGAAATTTAATAGAAATGTGTATTTAATTGGAAGGTTTGTTTCTAGATATTGTGATTGTATTCTGTCGATATGCTTGCATAAATTTATGATGTCCTGAAAATGTGAATTCAACATGGCAAAAATAAAAATATCAATTGTCACAATGTTCTATTTATGCTACACATGGTACATACCCAAATGACTAGCACAGATACATGTAAAAATCAGGTTTGTGATATCAATAACTTCTTATTAATTCCTACAAATCCTTAGGAATGCTATAACTGTAACATAGTGTCAAGTAATATAATGCTGTTCTGCCCTTTCCCTGAAATGACTGCTATTACAGACTCATTAGCACTACAGGTATTTATTTATATTCTGATTTTCAAAGAAGGCTTGGAAGATCTGTGCCAAGAGTTCATTGAATGTAATTCTACTAAGTAGTATCTTCCAGCATGTTTGAGAAGGTCAGTTGCAATGTGACAGATTTAATTGTTCAGCAAAGTGGAAACATTTGCTTGATTAATTTCTTTAAAGCAGGGTCAGATTTAATAAGGAATTTTTGTTGGGAACCCACCTTAACAAGCAAAAGGAAAGTCCTAATGTTATTAATTAGTGGGAAGAGAAGTTATCAGTTCTAATATCTTCAGAAATTAATTCATTACAGGGTAAGAATTTCTCGAGTTTGTTTTTCCCCATTGAGAATCATGTACTAGCTGTATCAATAAATGAGGATTAAGAAGATGAGTTCAGACAGTCAGACTCAATGATAACTCTGTTATACTCTTCCCTGAAGAGCTGGACAATAGAAATATTGGTGCTTATTGGGTCATGAAGATAACAATGCCAGGAATTTCTCCTATAATTCATAGGTTGAAAACAAAATAAAATTGTATCCGAGGCATTAGAGCACAGTATTCAAAAATATGACAATGGTAACCAAATTCCTTCTGTTAGGTTTTTCTTTCAAAGTTTTGCTCTAAAGCCAAAGGAATGAATATTTTTTAGCAAATAGCTTTCAACTGATTTTAATATTAGTGCCTACTTATACTTTATAAAGATATTTGCTTAATAAAAACAAAATGAAATGGATTTAACAAAGAATTTAGCACTGGAAACTTGTTTCTGACAGAATTTTTGTAATTTCAAAACATAGATGTTTGTGATTTAGTCTGGCCTTTGGTTGAGAATATCATGGAGGTGTTGGAGATCTTACAATTGTGCCATTATGGAGTTTGCTGAATGGTCATGGAGAAGAGATAATAATGAGGCAATTAGATGGTGTATTCAATTGGAGGGAATTTAGTAGCTTAGTTTTGATACGGATTTTTCAGGTCAGCATGGGCTTCAAGAGTGTCAGCCCAATGGGTGACCAACCGAGCCTCAGAGAGGGTCAGCTCAAGGGGCTAAGCCTAGCCCCAGAAGCATTGGCTCTAATGGACTAGCAAGCCAAACCCTTAGAGTGTTGCTAATTTAGTGGACTGGCAAGCCTAGCCCTGGAGTATCTCAGCTTCAGAGTCTCACCTTCTTCCACAGCTCTCCTGGTTCTAGCTCAGTCAGCTAGTGAGCCAGCCTCTGGAGTGCATGGCTCTTCAGCTTTGATGATCTCCTGCATCTCTTCAAGTTGGGGTTCTTGTCTCATGCCCAGGAGGAATGAGGGACATGAATAGCTAGAAAGTTGAGAAAGCAGGATTTATTGAGAGGACAGAAAAGCTCCCACTGTGGGAGGGGACCAGAGAGGGTTGCTGATTTGGAGCTGAAACCTGATTTGGAGCTGAAACCTGGTGCATATATATAAGCCCTAAGACCAAGCCAACTGGCTAGTACTAGCTGTGAGCTGATTGGTCAGCACTAGCTGTTCTGATTGGTCAGTACTGAAGACCAATCAGTAGGTGGTAGGGGCCTAATGGTGAGGTGATTGGTTGTTTTTCTATCCCAGCAGTGAGTACTTAAGCTCTAGTTTGAGAGACTGGCAGGGAGCTTGTTTACAAACATGAGAGTATCAGTCCAGAGGCCTGCTGGAAGTTCACTATATTTTTACTGAGGGCCCTACCCTATCTGTATGCCTAGTTTTTCTCTAGCTACCTCCTCTCTGTTTCACCGTCATTCCTAGGCATGGGTTGATTTATGCACACCATGAATGAAGTTCAGCAAGGGTGATGACAGAGATAAGAGAGAACAAAGAGCTCAGGAAAAGTTAAGGAGCTATTTCTTTTAATTTTTTATCCTTTACTCAAGAGTTCCATTTATGTTATTTCTGGAGTTGGGGTTCTTATAGAGATGGGCCAAAGTAAACAAATTTATACACTGTGGAGACATCCTATGGGTTGGGATCGAACAAATTTCCCTAGTTTTTTTTCTAGTGAGACATATGGAGGGAGGGAGCTGCTGTGGTAACTCTTGAAATCCTAGCTGAGATTCAATCCATAGTGACCTACCAATCAGATAATTCATTTGAATACTACAATCTCAAGAAAACTAATATCACATATTCAAAATGTCTTTCTTTGAGAGACAGAGTGGTCCATACAGCATGTATGGGGATGCTGTAAACTGCAAGTAAGAGGAAATTCATGTAAAAATAAGGAAATGATAAGGAAGTAAAATTTATCATAACAAGGAAGTTGGGAGGGTTTGTCATTTCCAATGTTAGTTAATTCAGCAGCTTAGTGACAATATCAAAAATCCAAACTTTTTCCATTTTTATCTTCTGTCATTTTCAGCATGTCCTCTACCTCCTCCATGGTGGCAAAGCATTTGCACCAACTCAGGTTTCACATCCCACACAACAACACCCACAGGTCAGAAGAGAAGACAGCGCATCCTCTTTTTTAGAGTGAGGACATTTTTCCCAGAAGCCTTTCAGCATTTACACTCTTATGTCTCATTTGACAGGATTTCACTTTTTCCCTAGGGCTAAACCAGGGAAAGAGAAGAGAAATTGGTGTCATTGGCTTAGACTAGTTAAAGGACCCAGAGCCCACTAAAGTTTGTCTAATACTTAAGAAAAACAGGGTTCTTCTGGCAGGAAGAAGGGGTGCAATGGATAGTGTATGGGCTAATAATGGTAGCAGGCCATTAGGTCAGTTTCCATTGTTCTCATCTTAACAAAGAATAGTAGAAAGACATAGGGCAAGATTTCTCTACCCTAGCATAATGGACATTTAAGTCAGATAATTCTTTATTGTTGGGACTGTCCTGTGTATAGTAAAATGTCTAGCAGTCCTCTAGTGGCTTCTGCCCACTAGAGCCAATAGCACTCCCCATCTAATTCATGACAACCAAGTTGTGTCCCCTGGGCAGTATTGGGGACAAAATCATCTCCCATTGAGCTGAACTGATGTAGTAGATAGACATGGAAGAAGGAAACTGCAAAGGGTAGACTGCTGCATGATGGCTTTAGGTTTGACTATGGGTCTATGATTCGGAGCATAAATTGGAATAAGTTGTGCATAAGTGACTTGAGGCAAGATATGCCTGATGTCCCCTCTTGAAGGTTTTTGCCTAGTGTGTGGGGATTGCTCAGGCTTTCTTGACTCCATATAAAAGGACCCAGAAGCCCTCTTATATGTGGAGAAATCTTCCAGGTAGTAGTCTAAGTCAGAAAAGTTTCTGGTGCAAGGTTCAGTAGGGGCAAAGGTAGAGGCAGACACCATGATTTCTGGAGGAATAAATAAATTCTCTGGATGGGAATGTGAGGTAAATTATACTAATAATTCCATTTGAGAAAAGTATTTGCCCGTTTAACTTATCTATAAGAGTCGGAGTTTTTGATGAATTATCCTAGTAAATGATTTAAATGCTGTGGGAAAGGTATATTTTAACTAAAGAACTTTAGAAATTGACTTCCAAAATTAGTGCATAACCTGGGGCCTTTGGCTTGACACATACTAACTGGAAGTGGTAGAGTTTAAAAGTTTAAACTTCTTGAGCTTGAAGGTGAAAATAGTCATCATATTAGATAAAGTGAATAACTAAAATGAGCTTATTATTTAGAAAGGGTGTTACTTCAAACCACAGTAATTCTGACTAGTTAGGTTGCCCCCTTTTATGACTTTTTACCTACTACTTCAACAGAAGAAAGTGATTTAAACTGTACAAAATTGTGGCAAATTTTAAAGGGAGACAGTTTGGTGCTAGAAAGCAGCAAAGATATCTTTTTTTAATCAATGTTTTTTATTTTGATATGTGGGGTACAGTTAAGGGTTAGGCATACAAATATACTTCATTCAGGCACCCTTGTTGATAAGAGGTGTCTCCCCGTCCCCAACGGATATTGACTACCCGTTAATCCCATCTCCCTTCCCCTCCCACCCCCATAGTTTCCCACCGCTGTCAGTCCTTTTCTTATACTATTATGTTGGATGTTCAAGGTCCACTATATGAGTGAGAACATGTGATACTCAGATTTTTGTTTCTGTGAGAGGTCACTCGTATTATAGACTCTAGTTCCATCCAGGTTGCTGTGAAATTCATGATTTTGTTCTTTTTTATGGCTGCATAGTATTCCATCGTGTACATGTACCACATTTTTTAAATACAGTCCTCTTTTGATGGGCAGCATGGTTGCTTCCAGGATCTTGCTATTCTAAATAATTCTGCAAGAAACATACGTGTGCAGGTATCTTTTTTATACAGTGATTTGAGTCCTTCAGGGTATATTCCCAGTAGGGGGATTGTGGGCTCATATGGGAGGTTGATATTTAGAGCTTTTAGGAATCACCACACTGTTTTCCACAGAGGTTGCCCTAGTTTGCACTCCCACCAACACTGCACCTCTCCAGCAACTGTTGTTTTATTGATAATTGCCATTCTCACTGGAGTTAGGTGGTATCTCAGTGTGGTTTTGATTTGCATCTCCTTGATGATTAGTGAGGTTGAACATTTCTTCATGTGTCTGTTGGCTGCTCGGATGTCTTCCTTTGAGAAGTGTCTCTTCATATCTTTTGCCCACTTTACAATGGGGTTGTTTGTTTTTTTCTTTTCAGCATGTTTGAGTTCCTTATAGATCCAAGATGTTAAGCCTTTGTCGGACCTGAAGTTGGCAAATACTTTTTCCCAGTCTGTGGGCTGTCTCCCTGCTCTCTTGATGGTTTCTTTGGCTTTGCAGAAGCTTGTCAGTTTAATGAGGTCCCCTTGTCTATCTTATCTCTTATCCTGTGGATTTCGGGTTTTGTTCAGGAATTGGATGCCAGTTCCAATTTCCATAAGGGTATGTCCTGCATTTTCTAAGGTTCTTATGGTTTGAGGTTTTACATTTAGGTCTCTAATCCATTTACAGTTAATTTTGGTGTATGGGGATAGATAAGGGTCTTGTTTGAGTCTTCTGCATGTGGTCAACCAGTTTTCCCAGCAGCATTTACTGAATAGGTTCTCCTCTCCTCACTGGTAGGTGGTGGAGGACTTGTCGAAGATGAGTTGGTTGAGAAATTGAGGTTTTGTTTCTGGAATCTCAATTCGATTCCATTGGTCTATATGTCTGTTCCTGTACCAGTACCAAGCTGTTTTGATGATTGTAGCTTCATAGTAAAGTTTGAAGTCTGGTAATATGATATCTCCTGCTTTGTTTTATTTGCTGAGGATTGTTCTGGCTATTCTTGGTCGTTTGTATTTCCATATGAATTCCTGTGTTGTTTTTTCTAGCTCTGAGGAGAATGTGGCTAGTAAATTGATGGGTATTGCATTAAAGCTGTAGATTGCCTTAGGTAGGATGGACATCTTCACAGTGTTGTTTCTTCCAATTCATGAGCATGGGATATTTTTCCACCTGTTTGTGTCATCTTTGATTTCTTTGAGCAGTGTTTTGTAGTTTTCATTGTAAAGGTCTTTCATGTTTCTGGTTAGGAAGATGCAAAGGTATTTCATTTTTTTGTGACTATTGTGAATGAAATTGTGCTTTTTATTTGGGTTTCTGTTTGTTTATTATTGGTGTAAAGAAATGCGATTGTCATTTGCACATTTATTTTATACCCTGAGACTTTGCCAAAGTCCTTTATCAGTGCAAGGGGGTTTTTGACAGATTCTCTTGGGTTTTCAAGGTATGCAGTCATGTCATCTACAAAGAGAGATAATGTCACTTCCTCTTTTCCTGTTTGGATACCCTTGATTGCCTTCACTTCTCTGATTGCTCTAGCCAGGACTTCCAATACTATATTGAACAGGAGGGGTGAGAGTGAGCAGCCTTGTCTTGTTCCAGTTTTCAGGGAAAATGCTTCCAATTTTTGTCCGTTTAGGAGTATACTGGCTGTGGGTTTCTCATAGATGACTTTTACTATTTTGAGGTATGTTCCCCATATGCCTAGATGTTTGAGGGTTTTTATCAAGAAGGGGTGCTGGATTTTATCAAAAGCTTTTTCTGCATCTAGTGATATAATCATGTGGTTTTTGTTTTGACATCTGTTGATGTATTTAATTACATTTATGGTTTTACGAATATTGAACAGGACTTGTATCCTAGGGATGAAGCCTACTTGGTCATGACAGATGATTTTTGAGATGTGGTGTTGAATCCGGTTCGCTAGGATCTTGTTGAGAATTTTAGCATCTATGTTCATCAAAGATATTGACCTGTAGCTCTCTTTCTTTGTTGGGTCTTTACCTGGCTTGGTTATCGATGTAATGTTAGCTTCATAAAATGATTTGGGGAGTACCATCTTTCTCAGTCGCCTGGATTACCTTCAGTAGGATTGGTATCAGCTCCTCTTTAAATGTCTTGTAGAATTCAACTGAAAAACCATCTGGTTCAGGGCTTTTTTTTTGTAGGTAGTTGTTCTTATTACATAGCCGATTTCCTTGATTGTTATTGGTCTATTTAGGGTCTCAATTTCTTCTTGTTTCAACCTAGGCAGGTTGTGTGATGACAGAAAGCCCTCCATTTCCTTAGGGTTTTCAAGTTTGTTTCCATGCAAGTGTACATAGTAGTCTCTAATTATCTTTTGTGTTTCTTCAGGGTCAGATGTGACTTCAACTTTTGTGTTTCTGATTGTGTTTATTTGGGCTTTTTCTCTCTTTTTCTTGTTCATTCTAGCTAGGGGACCATCAATCTTGTTTATCCCTTGAAGAACCAGCTTTTTGTTTCATTGATTTTTTATATTATCTTTTTGTCTTCTATGTCCTGGATTTGGGCTTTTATTTTGGTGATCTGGATTCTTTTGCTGAAATTAGGGTTTTCGTGGTCTTGCTTTTCCAGGTTCTTTAAGTGGCTTGTTAGGCTGTTAATTTGTGATCCTTCCATTTTCTTCATGTGCGTTTGTAGGGATATAAATTCCCCTCTTACTACAACTTTCATGGTGTCCCAGAGATTTTGGTAAGATGTTTCTTCATTTTCATTTGTTTCCAGGTATCTTTTGATCTCTGTTTTGATTTCATCATTTATCCAGGAGTTGTTTAGCATCATGCTGTTTAGTGTCCATGTCTTTGTGGGTTTTGGGGGGACCTTGTTGGTGTTAATGTTTATTTTTATTCCACTGTGGTCCGAGAAGGTGCATGGTAAAATTTTGGTCCTTTTAAATTTGCTTATGCTTGATTTATGGCCAAGCATGTGGTCAATCTTAGAGTACGATCCATGCAGTGATGAGTAAAATGTGTATTCTGTGGTCCTTGGATGGAGGGTTCTGTAGGTACCAGTTAAGTCCATTTGATCAAGAGTCACATTGAGGTTTTGGATCTCATTGCTGATTTTTTGTCCTGATGATCTGTCTAGGGTTGTGAGTGGGGTATTGAAGTCTCCAACTATGATGGTATTGGAGTCAATATCTTTTTTTAGTTTACCTAGAAACTGCTTTATGAAAGTTGGTGCTCCTATGTTGGGTGTATATATGTTTAGAATGGATATTTCTTGTTGCTGGATTGAACCTTTTATCATTATGTAGTGACCTCTGTATCTTTTTTAATTTTCTATAGCTTAAAGGGTATTTTGTCTGAGATTAAGACTGCGACTTCTCCTTTCTTTTGTGTTCCGTTCACCTGAAAATTTGTTTCTCAACCTCTTACTTTGAGTCAGTGAGTGTCCTTTCTAGTGAGGTGAGTCTCTTGAAGGCAATAAATTGTTGCCTGGTGATATTTTATCCATTTTGCCATTCTGTCTTTTCAGTGGTGCATTTAGTCCATTCACATTCAAGCTAATTATTGAAATGTGAGTTGGTCTGTATCATAATGTTCTTACAGAGTTGTTGTTCTTCCTGTTTGTGTGCTGTCTTTCTTTTGGTTTTGGAGTTGGTTCATGTGTGTTTTTAATCTTTTGCTGTACTCTTGTGAATAACATTGTTGTTCTTTTTTGCCTTTTCTTCTCTGTTCAATACTTTCTTAAGTGTTTCTTGTAGAGGTGGTCTTGTGGCAGTGTAGGTTCTTAGGGATTGGATATCTGGGAAAGATTTCAATTCTCCCTCACTGATGAAGCTTAGTCTGGCTGGGTAGGTTATTCCCAGTTGAAATTGTTTATCTTTAAGAACTTTGAAGATAGGGCTCCAAGCTCTCCTAGCCTGGAGGGTTTCTGTAGATAAATCTGCTGCTATTCTAATTGGTCTTCCCTGGTAGGTAGTCTGACTTTTTTAAACCATATTATTATGTGTCTGGGAGTTGGTCTTCTCATTTGTTGTCTTGCAGGGGTTCTCTGAATCTGTTGTGTTTGAATTTTACCATCCTTGATGAGATGAGGGAAGTTTTCTTGAATAATTTCATGAAATGTTTGTGCCAGTGTGGGCTCTGTTTCTCTCTCTGTCTCAGGAAGGCCAATTACTCAGGTTTGGTCTCTTGAAGTAATCTTTCCTCTCTTGAAAGTTTTGTTCAGTCTTTTTAAGCTTCTTTTCTATGCTTTTGACAGTTTTGGTTAGTTCTGTGTTTTGGTCTTTGAACTCTGAGATTCTTTCTTCTGCTTGGCTAATTCTGCTTTCCATGCTTATTAGTTTGTTATTTATTTCCATCACAGTATTCTTTACTGCTGTTATTTCTGACATCAGCTCCTTCCTATTTTCCTCTTGTCTCTCCTCAATTTTTTTAATTCTCTCTATTAATGTCTTGATGTCTGGGTTTGTTGCATGTGGCCAGTCATTCTGGGGGCTCTTCATTGTTTGTGTTCCGAAGTCTGTTTTCTCAGTGTCTGACCTCCCAGGGATCTGTGTGAGACCTATACTCTTCTTTTGGTTTTTCTTCATTTGTGCAGTTTTTTCCCCTCCCTACTTTTTCCTTCCTTCCATGTCACTGTCTTCTTTCATTCTGTTATTCAGGGGTAGAGGAGTTGTTTTTACTTCTGTTTGTTCAATCTCTTATTCTTCTTTATGTATATCCTCTTACTTTGTTCAATTCTGGGGTTGCACTGTAGATTGGGGTTGGTCCTCTTTTCAGTTTTGAGGTTTACTTAAGGGGAGAGCTGTGATTCAAAATCTATCTGCAGTTCCCGATATCTGCTGACAGGTGTATGGATAATCTGAAACCCGCTTCCCCCTGCCTTGGAATCTGTCTGTGCAGTGGGATTTTAGGTTTACTCCCTGAAATAAAATGAGGTTAACAGAGGGAAGAGAATGGGGCAGACAGTGGGGGGGAAGAGGGAGATGGAGAGAGAGAGGAGTAAAGGGGAAAACAGATGAGTGTACCAACAATTGGAGAGAGAAAGACTTAAACTGAAACAGATAAAAACAATAGACCACGGCTACAGACTAACCAACTCCCATACAAAAAAAACTAAAACATACAGTGATGCTAACCTACAAGATAACCAACCTCCTTATTGGTGTGCTATTCCTCTATACAAAGATATAGTTTATGGAGAGGAGAATAGAGAAGAAACGAAAGAAGGAAAAAAAGAAACAAAACAATAGGAATAGAATCAAGTCAGTTTACTAACAGAACCAATCAAGCACACTCTGAGACTTTTCATTTAAGTCCAATGTCCTTTCATCTCTGATTTCTAGCTGTTTTCTCAGGCTGGCAAATTTGTTCACAGTTATGGTCAGTTGCCCCTGGCCTGCTTGAAGGGCAGTTTAAATCACCACTCAGTTCACCACTCAGATCTGGCCTGTGTCTGTCAAGCTTGCTTTCTCATTTTGGTATTGTTACCTTGAATTGCCAGCAGGTGGTGCTATCTATCTCACCACTCCAGATGGTCTTTATCTCAGCTGCTTGCCCAGAGGGAATGGAGCTGGACAGGAACCGCCAGAGGTGAGAGCCTGCCTCTAGGCACATGGGAGGAGACCCACGGTCTGGCAGGATGTCACGGTTGCAGTAGAGGCGGCAGTGATATCAGCAGATCTTGCTTGCAGGGGCTTCAAGGTCTGGAGTCGTGGAGTCGTGGGTCGCCTCAGGCATGGGTGGCTCGATGATAATGGCCGCCACGGTGGGGGGGTGGTGGCTGTGCGGCAGCTGCAGCGTCTGTGGCTGCAGTGGTGGCTGTCCAGACTGCCATGATGCTTCAATGATATTGACGGCTGAGTGCCTGTGAAGAGCAGGCTGCCGGTGATGGGATCCGCAGCCTCTGGGGAGTCAGAGTCTTTCTGCGTTCTCCTTTGCAGAGGGTCTCAAAGACTAGGCTGCCCCGTCACCATCTTGCTGGAAGTCTGCAAAGATATCTTGATAGAAAAAAGGGAGCCATAAAAAGTGAATAGTCAGAAAAAAATGAAAGAAGACAAATGAAAAGATACACAGCAAAATACCAACGATACCACCCAGTGCATAATTTACTCAGTTAAATTCACATATGTTTTGTTTTTAAAATTGTGGTATTTATATTTTACAAATGATAATCTACTGCTTTCTGCATTGACAGTGAAGATGGCTGCTCTGTAATTTTGTTTTAACTTTCCATTCTGTATGGTGTAGTGGATAAGAGTAGGAGTGTGAAGCAAATCATCACACACCATATAACAGCTGTGTGATACTGGCAAATTGCATAACAACTCTGTGCCTCAAGTCCTTTATCTGCAAAATGAGGTTGCTAATAGACCCTAGTCCACAGGGTATTATCTGAGTAATTTCAGGGAGGATTACTTAAAACACTGGGTAGCATAGAGAAAATGTTTAACAACTGTTGTTGCTGTTTTGCTATTTTAAAAATACTTTGTTGATTTTCTCTATCTAGCTGATCTGTATACTTACTTAAATTTAACCACAGCTAAAGGTGCCAGAATGCTCCACTAACCCAAATACATGCATCATGTTTCTTATCTTACCTGAAAACAGTAGAGAGTACTATGGAAGTGTCTAAGGAAGAAACACTGAAAGTTATAGAATCAACAATGATTAAAGTTTGGGACACAGAAAGGACTATAAACCAGTCTATGAAGAGGTAATAGAAGCTCAAGAAAAAAAAGTATTATTCTGCTCCTTGTTTTGATAATTGAATTCCTGATTTTCAACTTTAAAAACAAGCTCTTATGTACAAAGTGATTTATTTATGATATATACATTTAAATACATATATACACACAAAGAGGGTGCCAAAAATGTATACACATTTTAAAAAAGGAAAAAACTGAAGTAAAAATGTAAGATGAATACAAATCACATTAAACTTCTACAATTACAAGAAGTGCTCAAAATGGTTACCATCAGCATCCTAACACTTCTGAAAAGTACTTTGAAAAGTAATACGTAGATAACATTGCTTAAAATGTGCATACAGTTTTTTGGCATCCCTAGTGTGTGTGTATGTGTGTGTGTGTGTGTGTGTGTGTGTATGTGTGTGTGTGTGTGTGTGTGTGTGTGTGTGTGTGTATGTGTGTGTGTGTATCGCAAAGACTAATAAAACAACCACCATGTACTCAAAATACAGTTTAAAAAATAAAACATAGCATTACTGTTCGAGATCCCTGGGTACTGCTCACTAAAATTTGTACTTACCATTAAGATGTTTTTCTTTATAAATGTACGATATATTAATAACCCCTAAGTGGCATGGTTGTTTCACTGTACTTTTACTTGAAATTTGCATAACAGTATCTGCTCTATGCATTTTTCTGAGACTTGCTTTTAATTAAAAATCAACATTATGGGTTTTTTTTTAACATTCACACATTTGGATATGTAGAGATGTAGTTCATTCATTATTACCGCTGTCATTAATTTCTTTTATGAATATGCCACTTCTTATTAATCTGTTCACTATTTAAAGGACATTTGGATTGTTTCCAGTTGTTATTTTTATAAATATGCTGCAATGTACATATTTTTTGAAGCACATGGGCAAGAGTTTTTGGAGTGAAACTGCTGGGTCAAAGAAAGTTAATATCTTTGTGGCTACAAGAGAATGTCTATTGCTTTCCAGTGTGAACACACTAATTTACACTCCTACCAGTAGTGTATAAGAGTTCCAATTGCTCCATGTTCTTTTCAACACTTATTGTTGTGAGACTTTTTAAGTTTTGTAGATTTGAAGATGTGATAGGCAGTCTCATTTTGGTTTCTCTGACTGCAATAAATATGAGCATTTTTTTTAAATTGCACTTTCATATTTTCTTTTCTGTAAAATGCCTTTTCTATCTTTTCCTGTTTTAAATCATATGTTTATTATCAGTTTGTAAGATGGGTTTTTATATTTGGGAGACTGATCTATTGCTGTATGTGGTAAATATCTTTACCCAAATTTTGGTTTGCTTTTTTATAGGGCTTAAAGTATACATGGCTAATAGAAATATTGTAGCTAATTCTTCACTTCCCTGTAATAGAGCAATACGTTCTCACCCTTTGCTATGTAACTGTGTGCCCACCACCAGAATAGTGACAGTGTGATGTTCTGCCACTATAATTTTAGCTTGTTGAATTATCTTGTTTTGGCTAATGGGATATAAGTAGATTCAATGCAAGCAGAGACATCAAATATATGTATGAGGTTCATCTTGACATCTTGTGCTTCTGCCATTCTCAATAACAAGAACATGCTCTGGTTAACCAGGTTCAAGGAGGACCCATGGAACAACCTCAACTAGTTGCATTGAGTCTTGGAGCTCCAAGCAGAATCAATCTGTAGACCTGTAAATAAGGAAAATAATGCTTGTGGTTATAAATCATTCAAATTTGACATAATTTATTATACCACATGACTACAACAAATGCAGACTATGTCAGAACTAATGAACAGAAGTCTTTAATTTAATATAGTTAAATTTCTTCTTCTTTTCAGTTAGGGTTTACACATTTTATGTCTTGGTGAAATCTAATTTCAAAAATTATTCCAAAGTCATAAATATGTTCTTTGCATTTCTTTCACAAACATCTTTTCTGCCCCAGGGTTACCAAGATATTCAGCTACAATGCATTTAAATTTACTAGCAACATGAAATTAAATTGATTTTGTGTATTTGTAAAATAGGACTCATTTTTATTTATTCATTTATTTGCTTATTTATTTATTTACATGAATACCACAAGGGTCTGAGCTCAAGTGTTCATCCATCTTCTATTGATATACAATGTTACCTTGTTTCCATAGTGTGTTGTCTATAACTGCACCAATCTCATATTGTTATAATTCGTGTAGCATTTTAGTACATCTTGCAATCTGGTAGGACAAGTCCTCTTTTCTTCCTATTTCAGGAAGTATTAGCCATATTTGATCCTTCATTTTTCTATATGCAAATTTATATAAGTCAAATTCTTAAAGAACTAGATACATGTTGGATATGTAGATATATTTGAGAATGCTTGACAATTTTGTAACATTGTTTCACTATCCAGAAAAGTATTTTTTGTTGTTTATATTTTATTTAATGTCTTTTCATAAAGTTTTAAAACTTACTCAACCATGCTCTTGCACATGTATTTAAAAAGGAATCATTTCTGGTTCTCTTATACTGTGTCACTATTTTACAAGGTATCTTTTAAAAGTTATATTTTCTAAATGTTTGTAGTTATTTTATAGAAATGCAACTAAGTTTCATATAACTGCCTTTTATCCAATAGCTTTCTTAAAATTCATAATTAATTATAGTAATTTATCTGTATATTAATTCATAATTAATTATAATAATTTATCTTTTAGATTTTTTGAATAGAAAATTATGTCATCTAAGATTAATGACTAGATTTTAAAATTTCCTTTCCAATATTTATAATGTTCATTTCTTTTTCTTCTTTTTTTTCTTTAAGAGGGCCTCCAGTGCAAAGTTGAATAGCAGTAATAGAGTAGACTTCTTCCCTATTCATAATTTAAAGAGAATGACTTTAATCTTTCACTATTTAATATAAGGTTTACTGTATGATTTTTGTTTGCATATTTATATCAAATTAATGAAGTTATTTTCTATTCAAGATATTATATGATTGAATTATATTAAATATTTTTTCTGCCTCTATTCAGGTGATGACATAGTTTTTCTCCTTTAATTTGTTAATGTAGTGAATTACATTAATAGATGTTTTTCTAATGTTGAACCAACATTTCATTCCTGGAATAAACTTAATTTGCTCATGATATCTATATTTTATATATATTACTGAGGTTTATTTTGCCCATATGTTTACAAAATTGATTTATAGTATTTATAGTTTTTCTTTTATTTTCCTCTAGTTTTTTCAATCAGAGCCTAACCAAATAAGTGAAGTGTTTCCCCTTTCTGTTTCTAGTTTTGATAATAATTGGTGTAAAATTTAAATTATTTGTTTTTTGAATGTATGGTAGAATACTTTTGCAAAAGTCATTTGGGCCTGCTGTTTCCTTTATGGAAATATTTTAAAACATGTATTAAGTATCCTTAAAGGTTATAGTATTACTCGGGTTTTCCATTTTTTTTCACTACTTTTTAGAAATTTTATTTTTAGGCATCTGTCCATATCACAGTAGTTTTCAAATCAATTGATGTAAAGTGTGTGTGTGTTTTAAAATCTCTGCTGCATTTGCAATTATATCTTAAATTTATTCACCAAGTTTTGTTGTTTTTTTTTTTTTAGAAACTCTAATGCTTCCCCCCCAAAACAACTTTTGATTTTTTTTATTTTTTAATTTACTTTATTTTATGTAGTTTATATGTGTTTCTATTTCAATTATTTCCTCCAGCAGCTGTTTTACATGTGTATGCTATAAACAATTATTTAACTGATACTTACATTTGATATAACTATCTGAGCATCTTAATTCCATAACCAAAATATTCAGACCATTCACATTTCATTATGGTCTCTGATATGTCAGGACTTATTTCTATCATCCATCCTATGCTTTCTATTTGTCTTGCCTGCTCTATTTTTTCTCCACTTTTTTCTTTTAAAGGATATTTCACATTAACTGACTGCTCCTCTATTGTTGCATTTTTTTCTTCTGTTGGATTCAAAGTTATACAGTGTCTTAAATATTTTTTATGGACCACCCTAGGATTATTATGCTCATAGATAATTCTGTGTATTCTAAATTTAATATATTTCCTCTTTTTCTCTAGAGTGCTTTAGGTACAAATAGCTTATCTGGATTTATACACTACAGTTTTATAATAATTCAGCTCTATCTTTTTTAATACCCACAAAACTATTATTATTATTATTATTATTGGTATACACTGTTTTAGGTTTAATCATATCCATAATTTTGTGTGTGTGTGTTGAAGTCTCACTCTGTCTCTCAGACTGGAGTACAGTGGCATGCTCACGGCCACCGCAGCCTCGACCTGCTGGGTTTAGGCGATCTTTCCACCTTAACCTTCCAAGCAACTGGAACTACAGGCACATATGACATCTTGCATTACAAACCAATGTCCTGAGTGTATATTCCTTATTTCTAAAATACATTTCTTGGAAATTACATTAAAAGGCTTTTGATGGCAGACACTCAGATTTTGTAGTTTTTCTTGCTAATGTTTGCAAATGTCTTTTGCTGCCACATGATTTTAGATCAACGATCAATTTTTTCCCTAATACTTACAATAAATTTTTGTATTGTTTTCTGGTTTTCCTGCAACTAAAATCAGCTATCCTTCCAAATGACCCAGCAATCCCCCTATAGGGAATATACCCAGAGGAACTCAAATCATTCTACAAAAAAGATACCTGCACACATATGTTTGTTGCAGCTCTATTCACAACAGCAAAAACATGGAACCAACCATGTTGCCCATCAAAGCTGGACTGGATTTAAAAATGTGGTACATATACACAATGGAATATTATGCAGCCATAAAGAAGGACAAACATATGGACTTCGCAGCAATTTGGATGGATTTAGAATCTATCATACTCAGTGAGCTATCACAGAAACAAAGAACAGAGTACCATATGTTCTCACTCATAAGCAGACCTTAAACAATTATCATAATACATTAGAAAAGGAATAACAGTAGCGGGAAACTGCCAGGGGAGGGGAGGTGGGATTGGCAGTTGCGGAAAACTGACAAGGGAGGGAGGGGCACACCTCATCAACAAGGGTAACTATACAATGAACATTTGTATACCTAACCCTAGATTGTACCCCACATCTTAAAATTTAAAAAAAATCACAAAGGAAAAAAAAAGAAATCGGCTGTCATTCAAATTGTGATTTGTTATAGGTAATCTGCCTTTTCTTTCTAGTTGCTTATAAAATCTTTTTTTGCTATTTGTGTTCTGCAATGATGCTGTGTTACGTCTAGATAAAGAATTTTAATTTTATTTTAAAGGTGTATGGTACAATTCAGAGTTAGGTATACAAATGGTCATTGTGTAAGTAAAGTTTGGGCCTTCCTTTGGTCCCTGCTTCACCTGGTTTGAGATCAGGTACTCTTATTGATGAGGTATGCAATTATTATGATAATTGTTCAGGGTTCACTTATGAGTGAGAACATGTGGTACTCATTTCTTTGTTTCTGTGATAGATCACTCAGTATTACAGACTCTAAGTCCATCCAAGTTGCTGGAGCATTCATAATTTTATTCTTATGTCTGCATAATATTTCATCACGTATATGTACCACATTTTTTAATCCAGTCCTCTTTCGATGGGCAGCAAGTCAGTTCCATGTTATTGCTATTGTGAATAATGCTGTAATAAACATGCATGTGTAGTTATCTTTTTCATAGAGTGATTTGTGTTCCTCTGGGTATATTCCCAGTAGGGAGATTGCTGGGTCATCTAGAAGGTTGATATCTAGATCTTTCAGGAATTGCCAAATTGTTTTCCACAGAGATTGTACAGGTGAAAATTTTTATATATGTATCTATCTTACTAGGAATTTGGTGTCCTTTTCTAAATTTAAACATTTATTCTTTAATCAATTATGGAAAATTATCATTTTCTTCTCAAATGTTACTATTTTCCAATTTTCTGCATTATCATTTTCCAGAACCCCTGGCAGAGATTTGTTAGACCATTTTACACACTTTCTCTTCATCACTTAGTTTCCTTTTCATAATCACTATTGTGGTATTTCTTTTTTATATTCTAGGTTATTTCTTCAGATCCAAGCTGCTGTTTACTTATTATTTTTCAGAAATGTTTAGTTTGATGTTTGAGATTTTATTGAAGTAATGCATGTTCAAAGAAATGTAGTAGTTAAACATATTCATTTCAAAAAATTATTCCAAACGGTGAATTTAAAAAAAAAAGCATATTTTTTATAGCATTTTTAGGTTCACAGCAAAGCTGAGTAGAAGTTACAGACATTTCCCATATACTCTCTCCATGTGCATATACACAGTTTCCACCATTACCAACATCCCTATCAGGGTGATACTTTTGTTTCTCTTAGAATAACCTATATCGATACATCATTCTCACTGAAAGTTCATAGATACCTTAAGGTTCATTCTTGGTGTTGTATATCGTATGGATTTTGACAAATGTATAATGACATGTACTCACCATTATAGTATCATACAGAATAATTTCACTGTCCTAGATACCTTCTGTGCCTCCAGTGGGGATATTGACAAAAGGAGAGGCTATGTATGCTTAGGGATAGGGCGCATATGGAAAATCTTTGTACATTCCTCTCAATTTTGTTGTGAACCCCAAATTGCTTTAAAGCTAAAGTTTGTTTTTAGATATCGTTGGTGCTATATTTATTCCTCTTTTGCCAGATCCCTGGAAACCACTGATCTTTTTCCTGTCTCCATAATTTTGTTTTTTCCAGAATGCCATATAGTAACATGTAGTGAAACTATTATAATAATATGTAGCCTTTTTTAATTGATTTATTTTACCTAGTAATATGCTTTAAGATTCTTTCATGTCTTTTCATGGTTTTATAGCCCACTTCTGATGAACACTAAATAATATTTCATTGTCTAGCTGTACCATAGTATATTTATCCTTTCATCTACTAGAGGATATCTCGGATGCTTCCAAGTTTTGGTAAGAATGAATTAAAGCTGCTATAATTGTGTTGATTTTTGTGTAGACATCAATTTTCAATTCATTCAGGTAAATACCAAGGAGTGCAATTGCTGGATTGTATAGTAAAATTATGCTTTGTAAGAAAACTGAGTGTTTACCTTCCTCCAGGTTGATTAGGCTCTGATAAAACCCCATGTTGAGTCAGTGTGTCAGTGCCATGGGTATGTAAAGGATTGTGCAGAAATTATATTTGAAAGATATATTTAGAAAGTAGATTAGAGAGAGAGGTTGGGTCCACTTCTCCAAGATAGAAAGGAGACCAGAGCTTAAGGAAAGCATGGAAGACATATCTTGCTTTTTAGAACTTCTTTTGTGTGTGGGCGGGACAGGCAAGCATTCACTAGAGCTGATGTCATATTGATAGGGTCTATTGTCAGTTTATCTCTGATGACAGGATGGGTGGGCTCATCAGTCACATAGTTGAGAAGGGTAGGGCCCACAGTTGAAAGACAAATTCTTAGGAGATGTTAATCTCAATGTTCTGTGACTCGCCCAGTGTTCCAGGAAAGGATTATTTGTCTAGCATAACCAGAGAAACTCAATTTTGGGCTCTGTCCTTTCATTCCCTCCTCTAGTTGTTTTGAAATATTCTTATTTAATATTGGGAATGTGGATGGTAGTCTGTCTTCTGCAGCTACTTCCTGCTGAACTGGGGCATAGAAATGTCCCTACCTGCCTAAAATAAGAGGAAGAGATGAGGGGACAGAATACAATGAAGTTGTTAGAGTATTTTTAATGTTTGTACACAAAACACTGTTTAAAAGCACACACTATTAGAATTAATAATACTATAATAAGGGTCATTATAGCTGCTGGTACGACATGTTAAGTCTTTGATGTCTGGTAAAATGTATGTATAAATAGTTGCCCCAGTGGGCTCGACACCCACTATAGGAAGCTAAACAATTCCCACTGTTTGTAATGGGAATTTATAGACAGTTATGAAGGGTTTTAAAAGGGAAAGATGTAATAAAGTTAGGATCATTTTTGTATTACATATAAGAAGGATACAATAAATGTTGGAAAGCAGAGGAAATAAGTTTGACTTTCAGAAAGCCTGAAGAAAACAATTGACGTTACTTTGGAGATATGTAGTTAGAGTGTAGTTTAAATTGCAGGAAATAATAATGAACAAAAGAATTTAAAACAGGTGCTATGGGTGAGAGAAAACTGCCCCCCCTTGCTTATAACAGTAGGCCTGATATACCTTCACAATGATTGATATGCTAAAGAGGGTGGAGCCCAGGTAACTGCCACTCCAGGGATTGATATCTCTCCCCTTCTGAAGGAAGGAGTGGAAGGAGGGGCAGTTTTTTTTTCCAGAACATATTGTCTTTTGCAGGAGACTTGCCAGACACTTCCAGTTTACAAGTTCATAAGCTAAAAGGTGGTGTTATTATCATTTCTATGGCTTTGGTTGGTTAAGGAGTGGTATTGGGCTTCTGTCTTCAACAGAAAAATATCACCTTAAGAAAGTTTAAACATCCTTTTCTGCTTGACAATGTTTTTTGCGTGAGTTTTGCATACCAACTGAGTGAAGTATTTTCTTAGATTTCAGGAAAGCTAATACTAAAAAATATTTAAAAGATTACAAGGAATGAATTGACAACTTAAATTTTACATATAGAAAAGTTTATTAAACAATAAAAGTTTTTAAAGCATGATGTTATAACACAGGATTACAGGCCATTGTAAAAGTTATTCATTTAGCCAAAGTGATAGTGCAAAGATTTTGAGAAGTAAAAACAAAAAACAAACAAACAAAAAAATGTTGTTTCTTAGTAGGGGAGATTTTAAAACAATTAAACAAAAACAGTAGGGAGCTAAGTGAATCCACCTCTTCCTCCCCCCTCTATTAGATATAGAAGAAAATTCTTTTGGAGATTGCCAATTAAGAGGCTGTGTTCTGGTCTCTGAGTTACATTTTGGTCTAGCATTGGTGTAATCAATATTAATAGTAAATTTATAGAAATAACTAAATTTTTTTGTAAACTTGATTGTTTATAGAATTTGTTTTATATATTTTTTCATGGATCTTACACATACCATTCTCCAACATGCCTGAGCATATTTTTGTCCTGTATTTTTCTGCTCCTCAAATAACCACTCAGTTCATTATAGTACAAAAATTTACCATTCAAGATCTTTTCCTATTCAAAATTTTTCTCTTTCCTTTATATCCTTTCTTACTAAAAAATATTTTTATACCAACAATTTTTTTTACATCTTTACTTTCTGGTTTCTTTCTTTTTTAACTTTTTATAAATAACTTTTTACATCTATAATTTGAATTAACCATTAGTAACTTTTGATTAAGACAAGGCTATATGATTTCAACATGGGTGGACAGGACTGGAGAGCTGGCACCTGTTAATTAATTAATTTGGATTCCAGGACCCTAATATTCACCTAGGGGTTTATTTGAGTGATGGTACTTTCACAGAGTTCCCAGGTCATCTCAGTGGTCACCATTTCTGAGGGTGCACCTGTTCCCAAGTGACTCTCTGGCCTACATAGTGGACAAGGTCCTGGAGGTTTAGACCTCTTTGGGACAACTACATTTCAAGTGCCCACACAGATTGTACCCATAGCAACACACACCACTCCCCCTTAGCAGGTTTGCTATTATCAGGTGTCTGTTGGGCAGTTGGAATTTTGTTCCTAGTGGTGACTGCCAATTGGGATGCCTATGTCCTCTGGTCCTGCTGCCCTCCACGTTGGCATCCTTTTTCTTCTTTAACATCACTGCTGTTTAAAAAAAAAGTTGTGTTTTTTTTAACTTGGTACCCATCTTTTTAAGTCTAGCCTTTGGTACCCATAATTTTAAATCTATCCTATACCCCACAGGATATAATCTTATTTGTAAAGTAGTGAAGTGAATTTTTTAAAATGTTTTTACATTTGAAACCTTTGACCATTTTTTCATTTTTAACGGTCTGATGTAAAACTCTAAAGAGTGAACAGACCATATCGATATGAAATTTACTTATTTCCTACTTATTTTTAATTATCAACAGACATATTTGTTAAGAACTTTTATATATTTCCAAATTATAGTCTAGGAGGTGTCGAAGGTTGGCATGAGGCTTTTGGGAAAAAAAAATTGTTGTGAGGTATGATCAGTTGATGAGAGTGATCAGTTCTCATGCCTTATTGAGGCACACAGAGAGTATTCAGCATTTTACCCACCCTGCAGAAGTACCAGTCTCAGTAAAGTGACCAAACTTTTTTCAAAAATACCTTTTGCAAACCTGACATAATAAACACTGGTGTTATTTGGTACTAATGTTTTAGCATATGGTAAATTTGTAGGAAGCAAGATTTTATTACAGCACTTGGAAGTTTGGTTGGAAAAGCTGATTAGAATGACAATAAGCTTTTTTTTCCTGTGAATTAACAGGATTTGTTAACTAACACATGGTCCCTTTGTTTCTGTCAAGGAGGTGGGCTGATAGTCCCAGTTTAGATTTGAGATAGATTTACTGTAGAAAAAGGGAACATAAACTTTAATACCTCCCACCACTTCTCAAAGGAAAAGCTGATGAGCAGGCCTGGAGAGGCTTAAATGGGTGTCTGAAGCAGATATGGGCAGACAAAGGGAATGGAGGATTAGGAGCAGGAAGTACACATCACCTGTGTGTGTTTTTGCTGTTTGTTTGTTTGTTTGCTGTGCCTGTCGTGGTTGTTGCCAGGATGTTATCAGGTTGCAAGGGAGGATGTTGAAAGTGGGATAAGAGGGAGATTGGACAACTGGATTTGAATTGTCAGAAGGAAAGAAGGAAGGAAGTAAAGTAATTAAAGGAGTATGCCACAGGAAGAACAAGGGCCCAGGTGGCACCATTTTGAGACTCAGACCATTTGCCCTTGCGGCAGCAATAGAGGTTAAGTTGAAGGAGAGTTTTAGAGGCAAGAGAACCCCCTAGAACCCCACCTCTCGGTTGCCTAGCTGGTATTGTGGAATGGGGGCCTTTGGTGATCCAATATCGAGGGTTCCCATGAGGAATCCTAAAGAGAAAGATGGAGTGGTTCTGAGAACAATTTTGAGTGATCAGAAAAAAAGAAACCCATCCATGTTCTCAGCTGGTGTCCCAAAAGAGAATCAGTGGAATCAACTTGAGTGTGTGGAATTCTGTAGAATGAGAAAAATGGATCCCCTTGACCACCATAGGCAGTCCTTCTGCCTAGTGGCAAGACCGCTCCTAAGCATGCTTGGGAGACTTGGTACCAAGATTTCCCAATGAGAAAATCTGAGCAGAGACAGTAGCCTCTTGAGTTCATTCACAGGCCTTCTGATGAATGAGGATAATGCATGAACTCACAGAGGTTGTAATTTCATATCAGAAAAAAGCTGAAATGATGAGGAGGAGGTTTGGCCAAAGTGGTTCACCAGGTCAGGCAGAGAAGTTGATGAGGACAGAGAAAGAGAGCCAAGGAGAGCTCTGACCAGAACTGTTAATTATCTTCCAAGTTCAGCACAGTCCAGAGAGACTTGTGTTAGTAAAAGAAGAGAGTGAGAGAAAGAGTGTGGAGGGGACTCCACAAGGAGTAAAGTCCTCGCAGGGGCCACCAGAATGTTAGGTCAGAGTGCCAGTGCCATGAATATGCAAAGAATTATACAGAAATTATATTAGGAAAGATAGTAGATTAGAGTAAGAGGGTGGATCCACATCTTTAAGATAGACAGGGGACCAAAGCTTAAAGAAAGCATAGCACCCAGAGCTTGAGACTAGGGGCTTTTAAAAAATTTCTTTTGGAAGTGGGTGGGGCAGGCAAACATTCACCTGGAACATATGTCATGGTGATGGGGTATGTTTCTGGTTTATCTTTGATGACCAGATGGATGGGCGGGTCAGTCACATAGATAAGAAGGGCAGGGAGTAGCTGAAAGACAAATCCTTAGGAGATGTTAATCTCAATGTCCTGTGACTTGTCCAGGCTCCTGGGAAAGTATTATTGTAGCATACGAACTCAAGGAGACCAGAGAAACTCCATTTTGGGCTCTTTCACCCCAATACTTTAGACTCTGATAAAAATAGTTTCTCTTAAGGACATGTCTTATAATGAAGAACATAGTGCTCTAGTGTATTTCAAAATGGTTGCTTTTCCTTTCCTCCTGACAGAACCATGAAGAGATTTTTCTTTACTATTCACCTTCAGAGCCCGCTGAGCTCCTGGAAGTAAAACTCATAAAAGTGTGGAACACCAAATGACTGCGTCTCTCTGGAGTTTTTATTCCTTAGACTTGACCTCATTGTGCCTCTAGCAATTAATTGCAATTCAAGTTTCTGTAATCTGGCACCAGTCCCTGGTGGTGGTAGCAGGGTATGTTCTGCTTCTGTAAATTGTGGTTCTCAATATTCACCTGTCTTTCTCTCCAATTGAAATAATGGCTTGCCCTGTGATATGACTTCTCTGATGGACCTGAGAACTTATTTTTCAGTTTCTTCAACTTTTTACTTATTTTACTTATTAGGACTAGTGTCAACTTCCAACGTGGTAGACTGAAACCTGAAAGTCGGGAGTTCTCTCCATCCAGTGAATTTTAAATTTCACATATTATTTTTTTGATGTCTAGCATTTCTATTTGTTCCTTTTCCAAATTTACCTGCTCAATTCTTATTGCATTTTTATTGCTTCTAATATTTCGTTGGCATCATAAGCATACTCATTTTGTTTACTAAATTTAATGGTTCTGATAATCTGAAATGTTTATGGGTTTCATTTTATTTATTTGTTCTACTATCCTTGCTTATGTATTCTTGTCATCTTGTGCCTTTAAAAAAATTCTCATTGTGAATCTATGTTTATTGGAACTTTCTTTGTGAGAATTTTTGAGGTTTTGACTGAGTTGTATATTCCTGAAGAGATGATTTGTTTTTAACTTCTGCCAGCTGAATGGAATTCCTACTACATTCAGGTCACCTTAATTCCTTGTCTTGGTGTTATTTTGGATCATGCAGATAATGTAATTTTAGAACTACAGTTCTACATAATAGATGATGTAATTTTTTTTTTTTTTACAGAATTCCTCAACTAGTCCATCTCTTCACCTTACACACAAACAGCTGAAATTACTATAGACAAGTTTTCTTGCTGAGTTCTCTTATGAGGCAGTTTGTCTTCCCCTGGGTTTATCACTTCATGGAGGATGTAACCAACACATTAGGGCTCCTAGATACACAGGTGGGTCTGGGTCTCCAATACAACATTTCAAATATCCTTTCTTTTATATCACATGTGATGACTTTTGAAATTACAGCTCTGTGTTGCTGGAGATTGGCAGATGCCACACAACAGCTGCTGACTTTAGAGCCTGCTTTTCTCTAGATTCTTGGTGCTGCTTTATTTTCAGCCTTCAAGATGTTTTATTCACTTTATGCTAGATATATCATTTTTATATAAATTTAAATAGTTTAAAAATATTTCATACATCAACATTAGATCTTTTATAGTGAGTTTGTTTTTCAGATCTATAGTGACATTTAACTTGAAAGAATAACTCCTTGACAATTTAATTTTGAGCTTGTGTATTTCTTTTTTTTTTCTTTTTAAGAAAGCAAGATTTATTGAGAGGACAGAAAAGCTCCCACAGTGGAAGGGGACCCAAGGGGGTTGCCCTCTTTTTTATATATTAAAAAAAAATTATTCTATTAAGCAGGTATTTAAACTAAGTAACTCCCTATGTATCAATAGTTTTGAGTTCATTTTGGATTTACTTTTCCTTAACTCCCTGTGTACTTAAGTCATTGCTTCTGTTTTGCAGTAACCTACACATGCTTGTGCAACCATATGCATCCATATTTATTGTCCTTTGAGTTAAAGCACTATTACTACTGGAACTGTATAGGGTCAACTTTTTGACCTGCATATGTATTGCACAATAGTGTGGTTTTCATATCCTAAAATCTCTACAGCAAAATTAGATACTTATCAAGAACATTACATAATAAGTACACACTGAAATGTGTTGAACTGTTAAATGAAGAATATTTAATATGTTGAACACAGTAAAAACAATGAATTTGGAATAATCATATGCCTCCATCGTTTAAATAAATTAGATAGGAAGTTTAAAATATAAGTATGTAATTTGTTTTCTTCTCTCTTTTTTTTTTTTTTGGTCCTGATTAGTTTAGTGGTTATGGAATCTAATATGTGTGGGAGAAATTTTGTGGATATTTGGTAAAGAACCAATAACACAAGATAGAAACATTTATAAGAGAAACAGATGAGCTAACTCTGATTATTGTAGAGGCAATTGATTCAATTAATTTTCATGGAGATATAGCTATGAGAGAGCAGAAACTTTCCTCTCCTTTAAATTCATTAAATGTTTTTTAATATATGTGATCAAGGACTATCAAAAGATATTTTAAAATAAATTACATTTTTAGAAATTATTTTAAAAGTAGACAAGATTAGTGATGTCTTATTTTTTAAAATCTGCATCTTTTAGGAAAGTCACTGCATTGATTGTCCAGTATTTGAAGATACAGCAAGCATTTACCGATGACTATTTCTCTTCTACGACATTGGGAGACTTCATGTCCTTTTTAAATTTACACAAGGCAGGAAGACTAGCTATGGCCAGTAAAATGTGAACAGGGATGATATGTGTCACTTCAGTTGCTAGTGCCCAGGTACCTGCCTTTCTCTCTCATGTCTTGGTGATTGTAGAAGTGTAGGATGATATCCAACTACTATGAGCCTGGCACAGCCCAGACTTCTGAACCAACACAGAACAGGTGCTCAGATCTGTACCTTTGCCTGGGAAAAATTACTTCTTTTTTTGTATAATAGCACTAAGATATAAAGTTGTTTGTAACTGTAGCATAACCTAGATGACCCTGGCTAATACTAGGTAGTAAAATATGAAGTATTTTAAGTGAATACTAAAAGAACAATTGACAAGTATAGACAAAAAGAAAACGTTTGAGGTGAAGCACTTTATATTGAGGTATTATGTGACCGAGCGCGGTGGCTCAAGCCTATAATTCCAGCACTTTGGGAGGCTGAAGCGAGAAGATTGCCTGAGCCTGTGAGTTCAAGACCAGCCTGGGCAACATGATGAGACCTCATCTCTACATTAAATCAAAAACTTAGCTGGGCATGGTAGCACTCACTTGTAGTTCCAGCTACTTGGAAGGCTGAGGTGGAAGGATAGCCTGAGTCCAGAAAGTTGAGGCTGCGGTGGTTGCATACCACTGCACTCCAGTCTGGGTGACAGAGTAAGACTCCAACTCAAACAAAACAAAACAAAACAAAACAGAAAAATAGGCATTACATTTTAAAATACACCAAGATTAATTTATTTTGTAGAAAGCTTATTACAGCAAGTTGAAACCTAGTTCACCCCATTATCTCGACTTGATGTGTTTAAATTTGCTTTTTTTGTATAGTTTAAATATTTTATTCTGACGTAAGATATAAGAGTGCGGATTAAGTATTTTGTATGTGAATGTTCTTTGCTAAGCACAATAACTACTTATTGACTTTACTGTTTCTGATCTGCCACTCTTCACCATATTGTTTCCAGTCTGGGGTTAACTTAGAAACAAACCTCAATTGGCACAGTTTGGAAGGGGTGTGTGGAGAACAATAGGATTTTATTATTATGTATAGATGGAGTAGACCTTTCTTTTTGTTTTGTTTTGTTTTGCTTTATGTTTGCTTGTTAGGCTACCTGATATTTGAACTCCTGGTCCATGTTGGGAACTATTTCACCTTCAATGTCTTCCTGGGAAAGACATTTGCAGGTGTTGCACGGTGCCGACTGGAGCTTCCAGTGACCAGCAATGGGATAAGGTTGTCCCCAAACTGTTCCTGTTGCAGGACCTTAACTATGATTCCCCGTGTTTTGGTCTACACTTCATTTGCCACATTCTCCTCAAGCTTTGTTCTCTAACCATGCAAATGGTTTTGGAAGGCCAGCCTGTCAATACATTTCTTAAGTTAGTCGTTTTCAGTCTCCTAAATAAGAATACTCACTGATAAAAGATAGCACTCAGTATTTCTTTCAGTTTCAATGTTGACAAAACTTGGAGATATTTTTCACCTTGGTGTGGAACAAGAAGGCTTTAACTTTTACAATTGTGTCTCATTTCAAATATTATGTTTCCATTATGTACTGCTTATTTTGTTACACATTTTGATGCTCTATTGGGACACACAGATGGTGTGTTATAATGTATGACATATAATATATTAATAATATATAAAAATATAACATAGGTGAGGAAGGCATGTGTGGTGACTTGGAGAAAAATACTGTGAGCGTTAGTATGTGTCATTACATGTGGTACCTTCAATGTTGGCATGATATAGTGAGTTCTCTGTTAGAGATGGATTGGTGTTTAAAGTGAAAAAAATGAATTTTTAGTTTCATACAAATTTCTAAGACCACAGCTACCTTTAGAAAAAACCCCAAGACCCCAATGGGAGCAGAGGATTTGAATCAGTTATTAGTTTGTTTGTAAAAGCATTTATAATGCAAATCAGTGGAGAAAATGGTCCCTAGAAAGGTAACTTGAAAGAGTAGAATGATTTGTGTTGAAAGAGTAGAATGATTAATCTGAGTTTTTACTCCATGCTGTGAAGAGAGGAAAAGAGAAGTAGGAATTGTTTTAAATGTAGTGAAAACTAGTGCTTTGATTTAAACCAACAATTATTTATTGGTTGCCTACTAAGTATAAGGCACTACTCTAAGTAATCAGAGGAGGACTGATCCCTGCCCTCAAACAGTATATTATTCAAGTGAATGAGTGAGCCCTATGAATGCTAGGTCTATACCAGAGTCTAGGTGTTGGAAATACAAAAATAAATAAGAAACGGTATTATCTCTCAAAGAGCATACAGACTCAAAGGTGAAACAGATACATGGACAATGATAAATAATATAAAGTGGTAGTATGATCATAGACATGTCACAGCAAGAGGGACATCTTCAGTTGCTGGAAACCATTACTATGCAATAGCAATAGGACCAATACAATAATCCCTCTGTTTTCAGTTGCCAAAAGGGAACATTGGGTGTAGCTGCTGCTTGTTGTGTTAGGCATACACTTCCTAGCTCATTCATTCACTTATTCATTTATACATGTGTTCATTTAAAAACTATTTATTAAAGGATCACTAAATACCTTTTTACTAGAAGTAGAATGATGAACTTTAACAGCACGCTGGAATTTATAGATTCTTTCAGGTTATTAAATGTGCTTCATTTTGTCTTATCTAATCATATGCTGTGCCTTCTATTTGTACTGTCTATATACCATAACTATTTTTATATCTAGACTCATGTGCTTTTTGTACACCACTTCTATTCTTTTATCTAGTAAACTCCTTTTTATCCATCAGATCTTAGCACCAAAAGAAACCATTTCTAATGGTTTATTGCACCCTGTAAATTCATTCACAGCACCTTACACATTTTTCTTTTTTTAAAAAAAAATTTTGTAGCTGGGCTCCATGGCTCAGCCTGTAATCCCGCGGTTTGGGAGGCTGAGGTGAGTGAATTGCCTGAGTCCGCGGGTTCTAGATCTGCCTGGGCAACTTGGTGAGACCTCATCTCTACAATAAATAAAAAATTAGCTGGGCATGGTAGTGCATGCCTGTAGTTCCAGCTACTTGGAAGGCTGAGGCGGAAGGATTGCCGGAGCCCAGCAGGTCGAGGCTGCAGTGGCCGGTGAGTCTCCAGTCTGGGTGACAGAGTGAGACTCCAACTCAAAAAAAAAATGTGTTTATTTACAAACTGTGGGGTAAAATTCAGGGTTGGTTATACAAACATTCATTGTGCAGGTACCCCTGTTGATGACTTGTGCCCCCCCAGTCAGATTTCGACTACTGTCATTCCCATCTCCCCCGCCACCGCAGTTTCCAACTACTGTCAATCCTTTACTTATACTATTACGGTAGTTGTCCATGGTCCACTTATGAATGAGAACATGTGATACTCGGTTCTTTACATTTTTCAATTGTATACATATGAATTTCTTTGTTTGTTTTTGGTCTTTTCCTTGTTCCCCTTTTGCTCATCATTATATCCGTCCTACCTAGTAAAACAATGCCTTTCATGTCATGGATGCTCAAATAATACTTGTTGAGAGGATGAAGGCAATAGACAAAAAAAGGGTAGTTCAAGTTACCCTACAGGGTATTGTGGATACACGCAGATGAGTCATCTAACTCAGTCTTGGGGGATCAATGATGTATATATAAACTGAAATGTAAGTGAGTCAGACAGGAGAGCCAGTGGAATGGGGGATGAAGGAAGAGAAATGTGTCTTCTAAGTAAAAACATGTAAATAGGCCAGGAAGTGAGATACTTGGAATCTCATGAGACTCTACAGAACATGTGACATTCAGTTACCTTTGGGGCATACTTTGGGCACATGCTCATTGGGAGAGGGGGAGTTCATATGCCCGCCATAGAACCACATTCAGTCTTAGTAAAAATGGGTGTCTTAGGATGTCCCGACAAAGCTGCTGTGGCTTGTCCCTTCAATGGTTGGTTCTGCTTTCTATCTCATCTTCTCACCCTATCAAGAAAGGTAAAGACAAGTAGCTGAAACTGTAAAATTGTAAAATTGCAAATGTGCAAATCTGGATAGTCCTCTGCCTAGTGAAAGAGCCAGGGACTCCTCTGAAATCTCTCCTTTCTTGGATTCTCTCCTTTGGCACCTTCCTTGCTCCCCCAGACAGGTATCAATGCCCAGGTTATGCAGGCCATGCACATGAAGGTTGTTCTTGGTCTCCATCTCCCTCTCTTCTATTACACATTCTGGGATTTATTTTTTCCACTTAATACCTTTCATGTATCTATATACATTACCTCATTGTATATCAAAAAATATGAGTCATATTTTAATATTGGCTTTTCATTTTGGATTTTATTTCTACATTGAAGTATTGAATACATAGTATTTATAGGGTGATTTTTTGCTTGGTCAGGCATCTTAAGTCTTCTTGTCAATCTATTAACCATAATGAATACCCATGCTACATGTTAGCAAAACTATAAGTGACTAAGAGTATGCAGACAGTGATTTCCCAGGGAAAAATAGTGTTTTCAGTGCAGGTAGTTAAATCCTTACCTACTGGCATACTTTACCCAGTGTTATGAAGTTTACCAATGTCTTCTATATGCCTGTTGAGCTTTTCATTTTGTTCTCTACAAAGGGAGGCAATGTTGGGTGGCAAAATTAGCAGTTAGAAGAGTTGTCTTAAAATCTTGCATATAGTACAATCTTTAACAGAGGGTATCTGCTAAGTGCCTCAGGTGCCTTACCTGCAAAAAGGAACTAACAAGCCCTACCTCCTGGATATTATCAAGAGTAAGTGAGATACTAATTTAAAACATGAGTTCTGATACATAGTAAGTATACAACTATCTTGTTGCCCTCTTTATTTTGTTATTGACATATTGATTAGTCCACATATATCATTTATCAATATGGGCATTCATTTTTGTTAAAAATTTTAAGTAAATACTTCATATAATACATTTCCAGACTTTCACACTGTGGTTATGGAGTTCCTCAGGCTCATTCATAGAAGGCTTATTGTTTTATTAAATAGACTCAGTCTCAATTTGCCTGGAATAATTTTTTGGGGATGGTATATTATTTTTAACTTTCTCACTTTTTTTTGTTTTTTTAGTTTTCCATGATTCATTTCCATGGCTTTAAATGAATCATTGAGAGACAGAATTTATATTTATATTTCTGTACCATTTTTAACCTTACATTTCTTCAAGCCTGATCTTGGTTGGGAAATAAATGTGACAGTGAAAAGGCACATTACCCCTAAGAAAGGGGACCTCATTTAAATAAGCTATTCTTTTGCAAGTAATAACAAATGAAAAAGAGGCTTCAGGTTAGATGACTTTTATTTTAGGCCCAGTCCTCTTCTTGACCATCTCTGAAACCACAGGCACATCCCTAACCTCTCTGAAAATCAGTTTCTTTCTCTGTATATTTAGCTTTCCTGCAATTAAATAGAATGTTGATCAGAACCTTATGATGTAGAAGTTACTATATAAATGTTAGTTTCTGTTGTTAACAAAAATAAGAATTGACCTATATCACTAGTGTAAACAGAAAGTTGAAAAAGACCAAATTAGTCTTTTGTTTGGTTAGAATATCGCTCCATTCAGAATTGAAAAGCAAGCCCCATGAGTAACTTATTAAAAATTTTGTACTTTATTTTTCATTTTTACTTAGTTTTAATGGAACCTGGATACTTTTATTGGGTACAAAGACAATTGTAAGAGCTCTGTAAGGCTAATTAAGCTTGTGACCAGTGCCTTCAATCTCTGTTTCTTTTTGACTGGTAGACCTGGAATATGAGTATTTTCAGGTGTACTTTCAGCCCTCAGAATTTTCCACCATGATATTTTAACTGAAATAACATTCTTTCTTTACTCCCTAGGTGAATCTAATAGAATTAACCTTTCTATTTGGTAATTGAGAGCTGATCTAGTCAACTAACCTATTGAATGTGCTTTGTCAAGGTCCTAAAACAGGCCCATCTCAGGGATAAAGGAGGAATAGCCTCAGGCGCAAGAGGTTAAGTCCTAGAGATGGTTGATATTCATGGGGGATGTGAGGAGACCTAGAATTTCTAAGGGTAGAATTGTACTTGCAGACAGTGTAATATTCTTAATATCTGACATGAAATATCCCACTTGTGGTGATGAAGAAAAAAATGTTTTATCAGTAGAAAACATAAGAGAATATTGTTGAGACAAAAGTATCATTGAGAAGATGCTTTACTGGGTAGAAGCTGAACCTCCAGGGTTTTAATGTGGGCTGAACTCTTTTGATTAAACCTGGAAGAATATTATACTTGAGTAAAGAAGAGAAAGTCTGCAAAAAAGTGGGAATGAAGCTAGTAAGATAGAAAAGGGCAGTTTCTACATGATGCCTTTGATACTTCCCTCATATTATTGAATCAGGATTGCTAAATTACCTGAAGTAACTTTGGGGGGTTGGGGTAAGATGTAGTCTAATGTGAGCATCTGAGGCATCATGTCCTGAAAAAAAAATGCGAGTCAGAACCATGAAGAACTCACAGAAATCACAAGCCAAACTCTTGACTTTTCCATGTAAGGAAGACCAACTATTAGAAGGCAAGCTAAATTTAACCAGAGTGTGGGGAGCCAGAGAACCCATAGACAAAACATTAGTAAAGCTATTTCTGCTTCCGGATTGCAAGATCCTATCTATTCTCTTGAAAATAAGAAAATGGAGACCTGAATATCTAAGTGACATGCTTAAAAATCACAAGCTGCCATTGTGGTCTAGTAGTACAATGAGGAAAGCACATTCCACTCAGGTGCTCCTTCCAATAAATGAGGAGAGACCTGCAAGATGAAATGAGCCCATCCTGTTCTGTCAGACTCATCAATTTTGGAATTCCTTCAGAAGGAAAGCTGATCCAGAATGGTCCTCAACCCTCATTCCAACTTGGAACTAATGTTTTTGACAACCCACTGTGATCTCAAGGCACTATATCTCACACCTGTTATTCCTGAGGCATCCTTATTTGCCCACCACTTCTTTCTCAGTCCCTTTATGTTCTGCAGCTTTTCTTTCCTGGTTCAACCCCAACCCAATTTTCTGTCTCCTCCAAGCGTTTCCACTATTCCTTCATAATTCCTCTTTTTGTTCCTGAATACTTCTACTTTCTGCCTTAACCAACTCTTTTCCTTATATATCTCAATTTACTACAACCTGGCTTTTACCTCTATTCGATCTACTGGAATTCTTCTTACAGAAATAGCAAAATTTGCAATCAATTCACAGCAATTCTGTGAGTCAATTACCATTATTCACATCTTATCATGGGGATAATAATAGAACTGAATTTATACGGTTAGTATGAGCTTCAAATAGTATGTACTTAGTTTTCGATCAATACTTGCTAATATTCTTATTATCATGTTGTTTTTGACTTTCTCTTTCTTCTGAAAATGATCTATTTTCTTATTTCTAGAGTAAGTTTCTTTTTGGGTTTTCAATCTTCTTCTGTGGACACTTTCTGTTTCCCTTGAAGCTCCTCTTTCTTTTCCAGTCCTTGAAAATTTAATGATCTTTGGAACTCTTCTTAGGCTGGAGGCCATAAGCAATATCTTTTTCTCGCATTATTTCAACTATTATCCACTTTTTAATGATTTTCTTTTTTTATTCTTTTTTTAAATGTGGGGTACAAATCAGGGCTAGGTACATACGTGGTCATAATACAGGTAAAGTGTGGGTACCCTTATTGATGTCATGTGCCCCTTTCCCTCCCCTGGTAGTGTCCTACTACTGCCAATCCCTTTCTTATGGTATTATGATAAATGTTCAAGGTCCACTTTTGAGTGAGTACGTGTGGTACTCAGACCTTTGTTTCTGTGATAAATCATTGAGTATTATAGACTAATTCCATCCAGGTTGCCGTGAAGTTTATAATTTTGCTTTTCTTTATGGCTGCATAATAGTCCATCAAGTAAATGTACCACATTTTAAAAATTCAGTCCACTTTCAATGGGCAGCATGATTGGTTCCATGTTTTTGCTATTGTGAATAATGTTGCAATAAACATACATGTGCAGGTATCTTTATTATAGAGTGATTTGAGTTTCTCTGGGTATAGTCCCAGGAGGGGGATTGCTGGTTTGTATGGAAGGTTGATTTTCAGATATTTTAGAAAAGGCCACACTGTTTTCCACAGAGGTTGTACCAGTTTACATTCCCACCAACAATGTAAAAGTGTTCCCTTTTCCCCACATGCTCTCCAGCATCTGTTGTTTTCTGAGTTATTGATGATGGCTATCCTGAGTGGAGTTAAGTGTATTACCTACTTTTTAATTATTCTAAATCTTTACCTCCAGATGATAACTCTACTGAGCTCTAGAACCATTTGTTTAATCACTACTTCTCTATTTTTCCCATCTCAGTGAATGAAACACCTGCCAGTTGTCCAAGCCAAAAACTAGGTATCATTAATGGACCTCCACCATATTCAGTCAATATCAAAAAAAGAGAAAAAAATAAACACTGGAGTCAAATTGTGAAAGCCCTTGGGTACCAGGAAATAAGCTTTGGAAGTATAGCAAAACAGAGCACTGGAGATATGTTTAGCTGAATTTGAATCCTGGTCTAGTCTCCTACTGTTTAATCTTAGAGCAAACAGTAAAGAGAGGAAGAGAGTGGGAAGTAACTGAGCTATAGTCAGCTTTCTGACTGATAGATCTGGGCAAAAAAACATTGTTAGGAAGATTGAAGATAATGTACTGTAGGCACTTGAAACACTCAAGCTATTATTGTAATTTAATCTGTAGGTGATGACTCCTCTGTTATCAGAAATTATATTTCTATATTTAGTGGAAAGAAAGAGATCATAGAATCAAAGGTGCATAAGTATAGACTTTCCCTCTCCCCTTAAGAGAATATGGAGACCTGCCTTGGGACTCCTATATCTACAGCTTAATCTGGCATTTAGTATAAATAAAGACCCTCTCAAATGAAGCAGGAGTCCTTGTGATTTCTGAGACATTCTCAGAGATGCTTAAGGATTTGTTGAATCTGCAATTGCCAGCCTTAAGCTGCATCTGGCCCAGCCATGTTTCCAAACAGGGTGCTAGAGCCCTGTTAGGTTCTAAGAAAGAGCACCCCTATTATGGTAATCAGGCTCTTTGCCATTTTAATACATTCAGAAAATATACTTTCAAAAAGTCTTTGTAAGCATGCTTGTTTTGTTTTTAAGAATGAAAACCCAGATCCTTATTATTTGCTTTCTCTTTAGAGAGAGCCTATGGATTATGTTGCAATTGCATTTTTAATCTTTTCTATAAAAAATTATTATAGATCATGTGAACCAAAGAATCATAACAGAGGATGGAAGAAAATAAATCATCAAAGTTTTTTTTTTTGGAATAGTGTGGTTTCCTCTAATATTGCTCTAATGTTTTGTAATGAATCATTTTAACATTGTCGTAGAGGATGGAATGTTGCTTAACTTCTTTTCAAAGACTATTCTGGAATGTAACATACTGAAATACACTAACTCTTTTTTTTTTCTCTTTGAGGTATTTCTCTTGGCAAGTCTAAATTTTCTTTTCTGAATTTCATATCTAGTTCTGTTCCCTTGAACTAAACTCAATAATTCATTTCTTCCTCATTTTAGCTTTTTATAGCACACAACCTGTTATTCTACTCTCAGTTTGCTCTACCTTAACCAAACCGTCCGCATTTAGGGACTTGAATTTTCCCTTATTTCTTGCATCATTTTACTCTTGATTTGTTACTGGTGCTACTTGAATATCTACAGTATAAAATGTATAGAGCTTTTCAAGTTTGAAAATTACTGTTGTTACCAAGGAAACTACTTTTACTGTATCTCAGTTCACTATGGGATATATTTTAAATATATTTTAAAGAATCACTGCTAGATTTATCTTTCTCTATATTATTTTTCCTTTTTTTTCTTGTAACTCAGAAAAAATGGGCATCAGTTCCAGGAAAAAGCTGAGGAAAATAGTAGCTGCTCAGAGTGCTAACTCTGAATACACATACATCATTGATGAAATACCGAGTGGCAGACTGAGACACTTGCTCTATCATATTTTTATTTTTATTTTTTTTGAGTTGGAGTCTCACTCTGTCCCCCAGACTGGAGTGCAGTGGCCGCTCTCGGCCACCGCAGCCTCGACCTGCTAGGCTCCAGCGATCCTTCCTCCTCAGCCTTCCGAGTAGCTGGAATTACAGGCGCGTACTACCATGCCTGGCTAATTTTTTCATTTATTGTAGAGATGAGGTCTCACCTGCCCAAGCAGGTCTCGAACCCGCGGGCTCAGGCAATCCACTCACCTCAGCCTCCCAAAGGCGCAGGATTACAGGCTGAGCCACCGAGCCCGGCTATATTTTGATATTTTGAATAGGAGCTGGGGGACTCATATTTATTACTGAATTACTAAATGAGCCTGTAAATATTTAACCTTTGCAATATTATTTAAATTTTATTTTACAGTATGGACTATCCCACCAAACTAGACTCCATAAGGATAACCAATTTTTTGACATGATAACAGAATATTCTTCCTATAAATACATGCTTCCTGTTACTATATTTTAGGAAATGTTCTATGATTATGAAAATGCTATGCAAATATATATTTGCATACTTATATTTATATGCTACTCATTAATTTGAAATTTGCCATGCTTGGTAAATTCTACTGATTCAGTTAACTGACCAGATGGTAACAATGCTTTCTGTCAAATCCTTCAGAAAATACTTGAGAAATCTAAGATATATCAAACGACCAAAGAGAAGAGGTATTTGTTGACTTCAGTGTCTTCTCCTGAAACAAATCACTATTTTCAGTTCTTAGCAGACCATATTTTTAATGTATCTGCCTCAAATAGCCAGAGACAGACAAGATTAAAAACAAATGAGATCCGTCTTCTTCAGTTATCACTAAACATAAGTAGCTGTTCACCATGGATAGGTGGCTACTTGCAAGTCAGAAATTCCGTTTTGCTTTTCACATCACACTTCCCTGTCCCTATTTTTCCTGTTAATAGGCTCTCATGTACGGTCAGGTAGGGAGGATGTTTTTGCCCATCAGCATCTACTTACTTTTGCACAGATGAATATTTAGGTTAACCAACATGTCCTTGTTAAAGCTGTGAAGGAGCTGACATTTGTCTATTTTCTCCCTGCTTTGACTCATCTGTGGCACACCCATCCACCTTCTTCTGACTACCTACTGTCAATCCATTCCCCGTAATAAAACAGGAACACTTTGGTTGTCATACATTCACACCATGCAATACAATTGTCCCAAGGCGTTCGCCTTAGTTTAAACTTTTACTTTTCAATTCCAGCAAAATTCCATTTCACTAGCTGCATTGTTACTGATATTATACTAGCTTCTTTCACATCTATTAACATGTAAGTGAGGTGATGAAAAAATGGTTTATCTTCATTTAAAAAAAATTATCACTGCTGAAAATATTTTTCAGAGGCTAGCAAACTATAGACACCCAGTTTCTTCCCCCTGCCCTCCTGATCCTCAGAAATTTAAGCATCTAAATGTTTGGGTAGTGTGTGGGAAAATGCAGCCTCTAATTGTTTTTGCTTTGAGCCCTTTCCTACTCCTTATTCGGAAACTGCTTCCTAGGGAATGATGAACCTCAAATGTGTTTTTTTTGTGACCTATTTCCTGGGAACTGAAATACACAGGAATATATCTCAGCATCTGGTCGCTAAGTGTTATAACCAGCCTTGTCTTTCTGCTATGGATTTACATCTCTATACCTTTTTATGCCCTTACTCATGACCTTGTTTCTCATCTTTCTGTTCCAGATTATCTCACATCATTCATTCACTAGGATCTCGTTTCAGGCACTGTGCGGACCATTGGTAGGTATAAGGTCAAAAAAGACCATTTGGTCCAGCTTTCATGAAATCAACAGTATAATGGGAGACAGACACATAATTAAGTATTCACAATGTGTCATACAACTATAGAAATAAATTCAGAATGCTATGGAAACGGACTTGAAATGAGTCATGGAGCATAAGTTAGAGCTAGTCAGTTAAAGGGGCAAGGAGTGGGGTTGGGGGGATCCTGAGAAGGAGTGACCCATGAAGAAGAAACAGCACATACAAAGGCCTAGGGGTGAGTTAATAGATAAATTGGCAGAGCCTGGAGGTATTTCACTACAGCTAGGCTTTAGGATCTTACCATGAGAGAATGACATTGTGAGGATAGTAATGATGCCTAATTATTGATGTTCACAGTAATTGCAGATGCTGGAGAAATGAACATTAAAAAAATTAATCCAGAGTAGTACACAAAAGTAATACTTATTAAAACTATTCATAGTAACTTTTAAATACGTTGTCTCTAATTATAATAGAATATATACATTGGGAATCATACTTACAGATCAAAAAAGGACCTGTGGATCATTTAAGCCAGTTACTCACGTTACAGATAAATAAAACGAGGCTCAGTGATATTAAGTGGCAATTTCAAGGTTGCCACTTAATATATTCTGCTAAAAACAGAGTGAGAACACTATATTATTAAAAATTTCCACTATTAATTTAGTTGTAGTATAATTTATCACATTAATAAACTCTATATTTATACTTACTTTTAAGATATGGTATTATTTACAGGGTGCATTTACTTATTCACTCTCAATTACTCCTTTTCTTCAATTGAAGGTTTCAGTATAAGGCCTATCAGTTATAGGGCCTATTTTTTCTATTCTAGTTTTACACATCTGAATTTCTATAACTGAAATAATTCCACCAAGTTCTCAGTGAAAATATGGGTCATGTGTTATCAAAATGAATCTGTGTGTGTATAGAATAGAGTACACATAATGCAATTCTGAAATTAATTGGTCTATTGGAGGGCTTTGTAATGATAAAAGCCAGTGTTTGCATTGCTTAAGCATTATTGTTGGCAGATGTATTACAGTGGACTCATCCTAACAGACAATAAGATTTACCATTTATTCAAACAGTAAAGATAGTACTGCCTTAGGGAGAGCAAATGGGAATTCTAAGAGAAACCAAATGGGCATTATACAGGTCAATACCACAGTTTAATCCCTCCCTCTTTCAATCCCCAAATGCAAATGGAAAGTTGTTTTAAGGCAGAATCTAATCTCTTCTGCATCTGTTCTCTAAAGCTGTGTGTTAGACAGATATCTCATTGCAGAGCTGGCATCCAAAAAGGTTCAGGAAAATGCAAATCTAGCACTAGAATTAAAACAAAGGATTTTGAAATTTAAAGATCATTTCCTCCATTTTTATATTTCTGATTTCAATTTCCTGAAGCAAGACAGCATGTATCTCAATATTATTGTTAGTGTACAATGTCACATATTCCCCAAACTCCTTTATCTCAAAGTACCATGTATTGGAAATTGATAGAGAAAGGGCCATAGAACCTGAGATACAGAATATCTGAATATCAGACTTTTGTCCTTGACTAGCCACATACCGCACTGTGTAGTCCTAAAGTTGAAAGAGATCAACATAAAACAAAAGAAGACAAGAGTAACACAACATTTCACCATTAGATGGGACATTCATTACCCCAAGTTCCAATTCAGTGTCCCCAAAAATTAGGCTGAACTATGTGGAAACTTCTTTTGCTTTGATAGATACCTTTAACCAAAAACCCAACTTCTTCAAATGGAATTCTCTGTATCTCTTCTAAGCTCACTCTGAATCCCAGTTCTTCATATTCCAAGTGTGAGGAAAAGCTGGCCTGGAAAGAAAAAAATCAGTAGCAAGAGAGAAGACCAAAGAAGTGCAAAGGAGTTGGGACAGAGATGCTAGGACTTGCCTCAGGTGTTACTTCCTTGTAAGGAATTGGAACTCTACCTTTCTGGACGGGGTGCATTTCAAGAGCGAGAAAGAAACATTTTTCCTTCATACAGGCTTACTTGTATATCAGTACTTTGGTCAACAAACAGTTCTTGGCACCTAACCATAATTATCCTCAGGGCAAAAAGAAGGAGGGTCCTTGATCTCTTCCTATAAAGTCTATTGGAATACAAGATATGATCAGAAAGATAAGAATTAGTGGCTATCAAAATCTCCTACCTCAACTTTGTTTTACCATAAGCTAGGTTTGCAAAAATTCACTAGCACTGGCTAGCATCTGGTGTGGGGGCCTGTGGATCACTCTTTCCCACCTACTTACTTCTGGAATTAAAAGTATAGGTTCACAGTATGGCGGAGTTGGAAGGGCCCCTGGAAGGTAGTCTAACTTATTAAATGCTTAAATCTTTTTCACTCCATTCTGGCAAGACAGTTGTCATTATTCCTTTAGTAGCCCTAGAAGAAAGAAAGAAAACAGGAAAGATTAAAAAAATTATTAATGAATATTATTTAGCAGGCTCTGTGCTGAGATGTCATACATATTTTACTGTTTAAAATGTATGAGAGTTCTGTGGTTTGTTATTGTATTTTTTTAAGTTTTTTTATTTTGAATATGTGGGGTACAATTCAGCGTTAGGAATGCCAATGATCTTATGCAGGTACCCTTGTTGATGAAGTGTGCCCCCTCTCCCCTGGCAGTTTCCCACTACTGCTAATCCTGCCTCTTCCCCTCCCCTGGCAGTTTCCTACTAGTATCAGACCCTTTCATACAGTATTATGATAATTGTCCAAGGTCTGCTTATGAGTGACAACATGTGATACTAAGTTCTTTGCTTCTGTAACAGATTATTCAGTATTATAGACTCTATGTTCATCCAAGTTGCTGTGAAGTTCATAATTTTATACTTCTTTATGGCTGTGTAATATTCCATTGTGTATATGTACCACATTTTTTTATCCAATTCTCTTTTAATAGGCAGCATTGTTGGTTCCATGTTTTTGCTGTTGTGAATAATGCTGCAATAAACATGCATGTGCAGGTATCTTTTTCATAGAGTGATTTGAGTTTCTTCAGGTATATCCCCAGTAGGGGATTGTTGGGTCTTATGGAAAGTCAATTTTTAGATCTTTTAGGAATCACCACACTGTTTTTCCACAGAGGCTGTACTAGTTTACACTCCCACCAACAATGTAGAAGTGTTCCCTTTTCCCCGAATTCTCTCCAGCATCTGTTGTTTTTTAAGTTATTTTTGATGGCCATCTTGACTGGAGTTAGGTGGTATCTCAGTGTGGTTTTAATTTGCATTTCTCTGATGACAAGTGAGGAACTGGCAAGCAATTCTTGATCAAAACCCCAAGTGCCCATGCCATGAAATATAAAATAGACAAGTGGGACCTCATTAAACTGACAAGCTTCTGCAAAGTCAAAGAAATCATCTAGAGAGTGGAGAGAGAGCCCACAGACTGGGAAAAATATTTGCCAAGTATATGTCTGTCAAAGGTCTAACATCTAGGATCTACAAGGAACTTAAACATGCCAAAAAGAAAAAAACAAACAGCTCCATTATGAAATGAACAAAAGATATGAATAAACACTTATTAAAAGAAGACATATGAGCAGTCAACAGATAGATGAAAAACTGCTCAACCTCAGTTGACATCAAAGAAATGCATATTATTGTATTTAATAGGAATTAACAGATAAGAAAAGTTAAACCTGCCAAGAGGTATAAGTAGTTATGCTAGGATTTGTTATTCAGTCTTTCTGGACCCCAAATTTCATCCTTTTTAAACAGCAACTTTTACATTTTAGTGCAAGAAACACCAATTACTTGGCATGTTTAAAGGTACTGTGGAAAATGGGAATGAAGAAATTTTTATAAACACTGAGTTGAACACATTTAAGTGCTGCTTATATATTTTTATATATATACATATACTCATAAATATTTTTTAATTGCAGGAAAAACACAGTCTTTATGAGGTTTGGACATATGTTTCCTGTGTTTCTACCAAGTGTGTTGTAAATATTTAACAGTGTGATATAAGTATTTAACATCCATTGACTGTTCATTAAGCACAAAGCACTGTTTTAGGGTTGTTAAGGGTAGTATTCCTACACCAGCAACAAACAGGCAGAGAACCAAATAAAAAGCACAATCCCATTCACAATAGCCACAGAAAAAAAAAAGAAAAAGAAATACTTTGGCATTTTCCTAACCAGAGAAGTGAAAGACCTTTACAACAAAAACTACAAAGCATTGTTCAAAGAAGCCAAAGATGGCTGGGCTCAGTGGCTCAGCCTGTAATCCCAGCACTTTGGGAGGCCAAGGCAAGTGGATTACCTGAGCCTGTGGGTTCAAGACCCATCCGGGCAACTTGGTGAGACCTCGTCTCTACAATAAATCAAAAACTAGCCGGGAGTGGTAGTGTGTGCCTGTAGTTCCGGCTACTTGGAAGACAGGTGGAAGGATCACTGGAGCCCAGCAGGTTGAGGCTGCAGTGGCCAGGACGTGCCACTGCACTCCAGTCTGGGAGACAGAGTGAGACTCCAACTCAAAAAACAAAACAAAACAAAACAAAACAAAAAAACCCCAAAGAAGCCAAAGATGACACAAACAAATGGAAAAATATTCCATGCTCTCCATGTTCATGGATTGGAAGAATCAACATTGTTAAGATGTCCATCCTACCCATTAAGTTACCAACATTCTCTCACACCTGGAAACAGTAGTACTGAAATTTATATGGAAACATAAATGACCACAAATATCCAAAACAATCCTTAGCAAAAAAACAAAGCGAGAGGTATTACACTTCCAGACTTTAAACTTTATTATAGGGCTACAATAATCAAAACAGCCTGGTATTTTTACAAGAACAGGCATATAGACCAATGGAACAGGATAGAAATTCCGGAAGCAAAACCTCAATGTTTCAACCAACTCATCTTTGACAAAGCCCCCAACAACAATCACTGGGAAGAGGAGAACCTATTCAGTAAATGGTGCTGGGAAAACTGGCTGGCCACCTGCAGAAGATTGAAACACGACCCTTACCTATCACCATCCACAAAAATCAACTCCAAATGGAACAAAGACCTAAATGTAAAACATAAAACTTTAAGAATATTAGAAAAGTGGGAGAAACCCTTAGGGAAACTGGAATAGACAACCAATTCCTGATCAATACCCCCAAAGCCTATGCCATAAGAGATAAAATTGACACGAGATATCTCATCAAACTGAAAAGATTCTGCAAAGCTAAAGAAGCCATCAAGAGAGCGAGTAGACAACCCACAGAATGGGAAAAAAAATATTTCTAACTGCATATCTGGCAAAGGCCTAATATCCAGGATCTACAAGGAATTCATACATGCTGAAAAGAAAAAAAAATGGCCCCATTAAAAAGTGGGTAAAACTTATCATGTAAAAAAAAAAAAAAACCAAACAGTGGGCAAAAACATGAATAGACACTTTTCAAAGGAAGACATACAAGCAGCCAACAGACGGAAAAAAGTGCTTAGCCTCACTAATCATCAGAGAAATGCAAATCAAAACCACATTGAGATACCACCTAACTCCAATAAAAATAGCCATCTTTAATAAAACATAAAATAATAGCTGCTGGCAAGGATGTAGAGAAAAGAAAACGCTTCTACTCTGTTGGTAGGAATGCAAACTAGTTCAAGCTCTATGAAAAACAGTGTGGTGATTTCTAAAACAGCTATAAATTGACCTTCAATATAACTCAGCAATCCCCCTTCTGTAAATATGCCTGGAGGAACTTAAATGACTCTAAGAAACATACCTGCACACACATATTTATTGCTGCACTATTTACAATAACAAAAACATGGAACCAATCGTGCTGCCCATCAAAACTGCACTGAATTTTTTAAAAATGTGGTACATATTCATGATGGAATATTAGCAGCCATAGAGAACAAAATTATGAACTTTGCAGCAACTTGGATGGATTTAGAATCTATAATACGCAATGATTTGCCACACAAAGCACTATATACCATATGTTCTCACTCATAAGTGGACCGTGAACATTTACCATAACACTTTAAGAAAGGTATTGGCAGGAGCCTGGAAACTGCTGGAGGTATTGGGAGCTCACAAACATTAATAAGGATACCTCATCTCAAGACAGAAGTAGAGACCAAAAGTAGTCCCGAACGTTACCTGTACAATGATCACTTGTATACCTAATCTTGAAATGTACCCTACATATTTAAAATTTTTAAAAGAGTAGTATTTCATTTAATACTCACTACAATTTTGTAGTTAGATAATGACATCAAAGTCATAGTGGTTGATTAACTTGATTAGGGCCACCCTGTCTGTAAATGGTAAAGTCCTGATGTGTAATCTAAAGTAGGACTCAGGAGTCTAAATTCTTATTCAACACACTATACTGGCCCTCTCTATATGGAACTCTCTGTTTCCTTAGAGTATATATGATAAATATCATTAGGGGCTAGTATTCTTTATGATAGCTTCAGTGTCCAAAGCAATTCCAGAGAAATTGCATCTTGGAAGATAGAAAAAAATGAATGTAGTCAATAATATCTATAGAGGATAGCAGAGACTGTATGGGAGGTAGTTATTTAATATTTTATCAATTGGCTGACAATGTTGAACATCTTATGCTAGTAGTTATATTTTTGGAAGAGAAAAATTATGGTAAACAAAAGAAAAATGATTAATGCAATGATTATTTTAGGAAGCAAATACTTGACCAGTTACCTATTCTTTTTCCCATGGTTAAGAACTTTAATTTTAATAAAAGTGGAGTCATAGAAATAATAGACACTAGGGACACTAAAAGGTAGAAAGTAGGAAGGGTTGTTAGGGTTCAGAAGTTACCTATTGCTCACTGTTCACTATCTGGGGAATGGACCACCTGAAGCCTAATTTCCACCAGTACAGTTTGTCCATGTAACAAATGTGCACTTATACCCTTGAATCTAAATTTAAAAAAAATAAAATAAAAGTGGAGGCAAACAGGGATTTATTTATTTATTTATATTTATTTATTTATTTTTTTAGTTGGAGTCTCATTCTGTCACCCAGATGGAGTGCAGTGGCCGCTCCCGGCCACCGTAGCCTCAACCTGCTGGGCTCTGGCGATCCTTCCGTCTCAGCCTTCCAAGTAGCTGGAACTACAGGCTCGTGCTACCACGTCCGGCTAATTTTTGACTTATTGTAGAGATGAGATCTCACCAAGTTGCCCAGGCGGGTCTCAAACTCGCGGACTCAGGCAATTCACTCACCTCAGCCTCCCAAAGCGCGGGATTACAGGCTGAGCCACCGAGCCCAGTTACAAACAGGGATTTAATGGGAACATCTAAATTTGTTTTTACTAAAAAGTGATACATTTATTTTATAAAGTTAAAAAATAAGCTACCTCTATAAACCGTACAATCCAAAGACAGCTACTTCATCTACTTTTATTTAGAACAATTAATGATTATTATCATAACAACTATTAGTTGAGTTCTTGCTAGTTGCAAAGCACAAGGAATGTTGCTTTCAGAAAAATCCCTATGAAGTTGATATTTTATCTCTGTTTTGCCGAAGAAGAAACAGAATAAAGATTTCTTATTTATTTTTATTTTAAAGATGTGGGGTAAAATTCAAGGTTAGGAACACAAATGTAGATATGCAGGTACCCTTGTTGATGAGGTGTGCCCCTCCCTCCCCTAGCAGTTTCCCTCAACTGCCAATCCCATCCTCCCTCCCCTGGCAGTTTCCCACTACTGCCAATTCCTTTCTTATGTAATATGACAATTGTTCAAGGTTCGCTTATGAGTGAGAACATACAGTACTTGGTTCTTTGTTTCTGTGATAGATCATTTAGTATGATCAACTCTAAATCTATCCCAGTTGCTGCGAAGTCCATGTGTTTGTCCTTCTTTATGGCTGCATAATATTCCATTGTGTGCATGTACCATATTTTTTAATACAGTCCAACTCTGAGTGGCAGCATTGTTGTCTTTAAATTAAGTAAAAATAGTGCTGATGAAGAAGAAGGAAGGAAGGAAGGAAGGAAGGAAGGAAGGAAGGAAGGAAGGAAAGAAGGAGCTTACAGAGTCATTACATAGATCTATTAAGTGACTTGGTGAATTGGAGTGAGGCAGGGAAAAGAAGTTGATTCAACTGGGAATAAGGATAGAAACTGATTGAGAGACTGGGAGTGGAAGGTATTAAATTTAGTTCTAACTAAAGAGTGTTTATGGTTTATGTCAAACTTACTAGTAGAGATGCTTCTTGAGCGTTTGAAATGTGAATTAAGATTTTGGAGGTTTTTTGGTGAGTGCTTAGCATATAAATGGTGGTATATACCATGAGTTCAATTGCAGAAAAGTGTGGGAAGAGAAATGAAGATTAGACTCTAACAAGAATGAACTCATAAGATTTTGTATTATCATGTAGGACAAATGATAAGTAATAATATGTATAAAAAGTATGCAACCAAAGAGAAGTTTGTTACAATATGCAATTCATAAATATGTTACATAATTATTTTATTCACAATAAAATATGCTAAAGAAAGAAAATAAATGGGATTTTAATGTTCACATTTAATAAATCTTCAATAAAATATTAAGAGATAAAAATTCAATATCTTTAATTCCTTTTCAGAAACGATATATTATCAAACTAAAAACCTAGGTCTAGTTACATCAGCCATAAACAGGAACACTGGAGTGAGGTGAACCAAAAGAAAAAAGAACTCATCCTACAATATTTTTAGTTTTCAATGTATACCATAAAATAATAGCAGATCTTTTCCTCAAGTCTAACCTAATCTCAGCACAAGGCATGTATTTCTTTTAAAATTTAAGTCAGATCTTCTTACTCCTACTCTTCTCAATTCCTTAGTAACTTTTCTGGCTTTGTTTATAGTAAAAGCCCAAATGCTTATATTTACCTATAACGTCTCATGCGATTGGCTCCCATTACTGCTCTGTATTCTCTTTTCCCCCTCTCCTTTTGCACAATATATTCCAGCCTCAGCAGCCAATTTGCAGCTCTCTTGAAAAATGCCAGGTGTGTTTTAAGACCTCTTTCCTTGTTGCTCTGACTGGCTGAAGTCTCTTTGCTAGTTAAATAAGTCAGAGTAAAGCCTACACAGACCACCCTATTTAATGCTAAGGTTTCCCTCTTTTATCTGTCTTCAGTCTTGATTCTTCTTAACCTAGTCAACATTTTTACATCTTTATATCTTTGCATACATTATATAGTTTACTCACAGTATTTCAATGAATCTAAGAATGAACAATTTTAAGATGTACCCTTATTTTATTTACCTAAGACAGAAAAAACTGCCAGAAAACCATGATATTGCATCAATTGTTAGCTAAACCTAGATTTTACAGATGTTAAAATGTGAAAAAATTTATATCTTGAACTTAATGAAATGTTTATCTATTATGTCTATTTCTCCATGTTAGAATGTACTAATAAGTCCATAATGGTAAAGATCTTTGCATTTTTTTGGCCACTGACATATCTCAGGTGCTTAGAATAATGCTTGGCAAGTAACAAGTTCTCAATAAATGTTTGTTAAATGAATTGTTAAGTTTATCTTTAGAGAAAAGTCACACTTGACTTAGTGAAGATGAAATCAGAGAAAGAACAGGTGTCACCCAGAGCTCATAAGCTGGGAGCTAAATGGCTCAAAGATATTACTTCTGGATGAATCAATCCATGACCTTAGATAATTGCCTTATTACATTGGGAATGAACACATTCGCAGTTGTAGATGAAATAGTTAAATCATGTTATCAGCATTAGTTATCTATTGCTACATAACAAGTTGCCCCAAATTCAGCAATTTAAAACAACACACATTTATGACCTAGCTTTTGTGAATTAGGAATCTGAGTTTCTCCAATAATATGGCAACTTGCTTCATCAAAGGATGAAAATCAAGAATGCATTAGTGAAATCCTTTGGCAAGATGAAAGTAATGGTTTTTCACATTTTCCTTTTTTAAAAAAATTTTAGACTGAGAAAATAGTTTATTTAGAAAGTAGATTGGAGGGCAGCTCCCTTGGGTCCCCTCCCACTGTAGGAGCTTTTCTGTTCTCTCAATAAAACCTGCTTTCCAAAAAAAAAAAGTAAATTAGAGAGAGAGAGAAAAGGCAGATCTACCTCCCCCAGACCGGGGAGGGGGCCAGGGCTTAAAGATAACGATGGCCTGGTCAGAGCAATCTTTTACATTTTCTTCTCAGTGTGTGCTTAAAGTAATAATCTTTTATAATCTAGTTATGGAAGTGGCTTACCTTTTTGTCATATTCTGTTGGTTAGAAACAAGTCACAAAATTCAGCCTATACTCAAGGGGAAATATTATACAAAGACATGAATATCAGGAGGTGGAGACCAATGGGGTTTATCTTAAAAGTTTGCCTGCAACATCTTCGAAATTGCATGTACAGGAAAGAGGGTGTGTTTGTCAATGGAAGTTCTAGGAAAATGCTTTAGTGGACACATCCAAGAGCATATATTAAATGATGTGAAGGTATGGGTCTCCTCTCTTTCACTTTCCACCCTTAGTGGTGGGTTTCTGATAGTAATTCCTTTCTAATTATAGCTGATTAGATAGATGATGACTAGATACCTGACCCAAGATAGGCTGGTTAAATTCTGTCCCCTAATTTTTGAATTTGGACTTCAGTATTGCTTTGAGAGGTGCTGTAATCTGAGAAATTGTGACTTGATAATTCTCTGTCACATGGAAGGAGCAACCAGAAAAAAAGGTCCACAGAAAAAACAAAAATGTTTAGAGAAACGCTGAGACAAAAAATAGTGTCCGATGGGTTTCCTATTCACATTTTTAATCATTACTATGTTTCCATGAGATCGTTCTGGTTTGTTATAAATTTCTAACTTCTTTTTATCTAATGCAAACACAAGTTGATTTTGTAACTTGCAACTAGAATTTGCAGTAATTACCTCTTTAAGAAGAGCTTCAAGATGCCTTTGTTACCACGACTATGAATATGACACATTGTGGTGCCATTCCCTAATAAAACATAGGGAAAACTTGAAGAGAAAAAAAGGCTTGGGCATAGTCCAAATTACAGCACAATTTCAATTCTCAGCAAAGTGGTTAATTTTTTTTCTACTTCACTCTTTATAAGGTTTTGAAAAGGAGCATGTCAAGTAGGAATAGGTTTATAAGGACCCCTGTGATATTAAATAGGCAGGAGTTTGAATGGTGGAATTGTCTCAAGGCACAACTAAAAGCAGAAGAGCATCTGTCTAGTCATCTCTTATGCATGTAATACATTTGTTTACCAAAAAATGTAAAACAAAAGAAAAAAAATACCAAACTACAATATGGGGTTCTTAAAGGATTGTCTTAAACTAACAATAATATCAGTATGGCTGAATGCAAACTTTATTTGTAACCGTGATTCTATAAAGGTTTTTCAGATGTTCTGCATGGCAGAAAAAAAACACAGAATGTTCTAGGAATCCGAAAATACTTTGACTATAAAAGAATGAGTGATAGATGAAGTGTTGTCTTCATTGCCATTTCCATTTGAATTGTTTAATCAGCCTCTAATCTTTTTCCAAAACACTGTTAAATACCAAGCTATCTCTCCAAGCAATAGTGAGCCAAAGATGAGTTTGAAGCCGGTATAGTGGTGTCAATTTTGTATTTTTATTTTATATGTGTAGCTCATATTTTGTGCTCAGTTTCCCTAATGTACACTATGTACCCATCTCTACATACAGTAATCTTCCAGGTTTTTAGTCAGTGACTTCTAAATCAATGATAGTTGTAAATGCTTACTTTTGTGTTGTTGACTCAAAAGAGACCTCATCAAAAAAAATCAGATTGCGTGCCAAGATAAAATAAAATATTAAGAAAAGAAATGTAAAAAGAGAACACTTTTGGAACTCAGAGAGTTCTATTAGAGGTATTTTCCCATTGTTTACATTCCCATTTAAGATAAAAAACGTTGTCCTTGGTGAAAGGGGTTGGCTGAGCCAAGAACAGAAGTTACAGTTAACAGATCTTGCCGTTACTGAGCAAGTCACTTCAGGACAAAGGTTTTTGAAAGAAAAATATCTGGGCTTAAGTCACTGATGATTGACATAATCACATTTGTGGAGGAAATTGGCCATTTGTTAGTGGCATCCGCTGGGATGCGTTGGTGTGAGTGGGTTGCCCACAAGCCTCCTGGGCAAGTCCTTAGCTCAGAGGCTAAAGATGAGAAGCTGCCATGCAATATTGAAATGGAGCCATAGAAAGATCATAAAATCTTATTAGATTCATCATAAATCAAAGTTGTTATGGAACATAGCAATATCACTTTAATTTGGTATTATATTGAAGCATATGTTGAAATTCAGCAAATTCACAATTTTCTCTCAACTTTCATGCTACTTCCTTAGTTTAATTTCTGATAATTTCACCACTATGGTATTGTGGTGGTTATGCATAACTTTAGTTTCTAGTGTTTCTAATGCATTTTGCAAGATTCTGTCAGATTATTCTACATTTATGAGAACTATTTCTCAATTCAGGGCAACAATTTACTTCCAAAGAATTACTGTGGCATCAAACACAAGGGCCCTCTTTTGTAAATTCCTCTTCTGTTCATATTTCTTATTTATGTATTATCTTCTTTCTTTTAAGCAATATGATCATTACATGGTCTTTTCTTTTAAAATTTTGCCCTCCTTTTTCAAAATTCCCAAACTGAAAAACTCTGAAAACTAAGATGATTTTCCAGTAAATGCTTTTGGAACAAAACTACATTGATAGGAGACCATTTTCCTCCTCAATTATGTTTCTCAGTGTGTTTAGTCACACATTTTTTTCCTGCAGAAATACAAATATGTTTGACCATGAGGTACCATTTCAAAGTTCATATAAGTCTCTAAGGTAGACACTTCCTACTATCTTTATAAAATCAAAGAAAACTTGAGTTCCAAAAGAATTCTGGCCTGAATAATTTGAATGATAAATTTTGAATCTATACAGCCTTTACTATTGTCACTATTATAGTCATGCGTCACTTAATGGCAGTGTTATGTTTTAAGAAGTGCATCCTTGTTGTTGTGTGAACATTATGGAGTGTGCTTACACAAACCTACTACACATCTAGGTCATATGGTGTAGCCTGTTGCTCCCAGACCATAAAACTATACAGCACATTACTGTACTAAATACCACAGGAAATTAGAACACATTGGTAGGTATTTGTGTATTGAAACATATCAAAATATAAAAAAGGTGGAGTATAAATATTGTATAAAAAATGGAACACCTGTGGAGGGCACTTACCATGAATGGAACTTGCAAGACTGGAAGTTGCTCTAGGTGAGTCAGTTAGTGAATGTGAAGGCTTAGGACATTACTAAACATCACTGTAGACTTTATAAACATAGCATACTTAGGTTGTAATAAATTTCTTTAAAAAACTATAATACTTGGATTGCCTGAGCCCGTGGGTTCGAGACCCGCCTGGGCAACTTGGTGAGACCTCATCTCTACAATAAATCAAAAATTAGCCAGGTGTGGTAGCGCACTCCTGTAGCTCCAGCTACTTGGAAGGTTGAGGCAGAAGGACCGCCGGAGCCCAGCAGGTCGAGGCTGCGGTGGCCGGGAGCGGCCACTGCACTCCAGTCTGGGCGACAGAGTGAGACTCTAACTCAAAAAAAAAAAAAAAAAAAAAAATATATATATATATATATATAATATATACATAAAAATACTGAGTGATCTATCACAGAAACAAAAAACTGAATACCACGTGTTATCACTCATAAGCGAACCTTGAACAATTATCTTAATACTGTAGGAAGGGATTGGCAGTAATGGGAAATTTCCAGGGGAGAGAAGTACACCTCTTCAACAAGGATGCCTGCATAATGAACATTTGTATACCTAACCTTGAGTTGTACCCCACATATTTAAAATTTTAAAAATTTTAAATAGAAATATAGTACTACAAAATTATTTTTCTTTCTTTACTAATAAACTAACCTTAGTTTATTGCAAAGTTAAAAAGTCGCACCAAAACTCTTTGTATTATTTTTTCTCAGAATTTTGTTTATATTTCAGAATAAATAACATCTCTCCACAAACATAAAGGGGAAATCACTCATGATCCACAACATTTTAGCAGAAACTAAAAAGCTCTGCACAGCAAAAGAAATAATCAACAGAGCAACCTACAGAATAGGAGAAGATATTTGCAAACTATACGTCTGACAAAGGACTAATATCAAGACTCTACAAAAAACTCAAACAAATCAGCAAGAAAAAAAGCAAATAATCCCATTTAAAAAACAGTGTATAAATAACATGTAAAGACACATGACATAACATATAAATAACATATAAAACATATAACATTTGTATCTCTCTCAAAAGGAGAGATACAAATGGTCAATAAACATATGAAAAATGCTTATTATCACTTATCACCAGGGAAATGTAAATGAAAGCCAAAATGTGTCCTACACCATACACCAGTCAGAATGGCCATTATTACAAAATCAAAAAGCAATAAATTCTGGCATGGATACAGAGAAAAGTGAATATTTACACATTGTTGGTGAGAGTTTAAATTAGTACAACCTCCATGGAAAGTGGTATGGTGCCATGGCCCACGTGGCTGCCTTGAGGGTCCCAAGAGAGAGTGGCGAGAGATTAAGAAAGACACACACAAAGACATAAAGAAAAGCTGGGGCCAGGTGGGACACTTTCCTCTGATGGAGAAGTGGCCCCAAACTAGCTCAGCATGTTTATTTTATAATCAAGCACAAGGGAAGTTGGAAGGGATTCAAGGTCTGTGAGGAAGCCACAGCTGAATTAAGTTGCCACTAAAAGGCGAGCTGTTCTGCAGTTACCTTGTTGTAGCTAAGGCTTTATCTGTACTATGTGCACCCAGATGTGTGGGCATCTGAGACACCATTTCATGTAGCAGCCTGCATCCCTCATAGCCTGCTTTTGGCTAGGATGCAGAGCTTCCAAGTGAGACCTTGCCTACGAGCTTGGGGCCATAAAGTGAGGCCTTGCCATCGCTGAGGCCTTTACTCAAGGCCTAATACAGTGACAGTGCTCATCTGCCCTCCACATCACATCCACTCCCAACAGTACAGAGGTTACTAAAAGAACTAGAAGTAGATCTTTCATGTTATCCAGCAATCCCACTGACAGGACATTATATAAAAAAGATACCTGCTGCCATATGCTTATCACAGCACAATTCACAATTGCAAAGATGTGGAATCAAACTAAATGCCCATCAACCAATTAATGGAGAATGAAAATGTGGTACATATATACCATGGATTATTATGCAACCATAAAAAAGAATGAAAACATGTCTTTTGTCATCACATGGATTGGGCTAGAGATCATCACCCTAAGTATACTGCCTCAGATACAGAAAACCAAATATTGCATGATCTCACTCATATGTGGGAGCTAAAAGTTCACAAAAATGGAAATAATAGACACTGGGGACACCAGTAAGTGGGGAAGAGGGAGTGGAAAGAGAGGTTAGGGTTCAGAAACTACCTAAAGGTACAATGTTCACTATCTAGGAAATGGGTCACCTGAGACCCAATCACCACCACTACACAATATGTCCTTATAATGAATATGCATGTGTACTCCTGAATCTAAAATTTAATAAAAATATGAAAAAAAAATCAAAAGTTCAAAAAAATACTAAAAAGAGCAGGAGGAAACTTTTAGAAATGATAGATAGTAAATTATGGTGATGATTTCACAGGTGTATACTTATCTCCAAGCTCATCAAGTTGCATACATTAAATATGTATACTTTTCAAATGTCAATCTTACCTCAATAATTGTTTTTTAAAGAGTTAAAAGGCCGGGTGCTACCCAATCAGTGTAATGAATAGAAGAGTTTGGGATGTAGCTTTCTGGTTGTCCCCATGTTTGCATAAATATTCATCTATCCATTATACATAGTCATATATTTATGAAAATGAAAGCTTATGACTTTACTAGTTACCTTTATTTTTTATTTGCTATTATGTTATGATCTTTTCAGGTTAACATGAATAGGTCTACATAGTTCCTTTTAATGACTGCTGTGTTCCAGGTGTGGCATAATTTATTGTATTTTTCTCACACAGATGAACAAAACATATGTGTGAACACCCTTATATGTATATCTCCTTCTAATTAAGATATATTTATAAAAGTAAAGCTTAGTCAAAGAATATGTACATTTTAAATGTTAATTTAAAATTACATTTTAAAATAGTGTATCAATTTGTATTCTCACAAATAGTATATGAGAGCACTGACAGCACATGATGTTGTGAAACTTTTTATTCCTTTTCAATCAGAGAAATGAAAAAGTGTCTAATTCTTATTTATATTTGCATTTCTTGATTACTAGTCAGGTAGACTACATTTTTTTTTTCCTGCTTCTTTTTCTGCTCCTCCTCCTCCCCAATCTTGCATTTCTGGTTTCTTCTGATAGGGATTATATTTCAATTTTAGAAAAATAATAATTTGTAGAAGCCCTTTGTAAAGTACAAATATCGACTTTTTTTCATCTTTTGCAAAATAAAATTCCTGCATACTTTCCATGCCTTAAACATTCTTTGTGTTGTTCTTCATAGATACACTGTTTTTGTGCCTGACATAGTCATTTTTTCCCTCTTAACATGTGAATTTCCTGTTGTATTTGAGAAGTTCATCTGTTTTCAGAGATTATGCAATTCTTCTATATTTCATTCAAATATGTTTTTAATTTCATTTTTAAAATTTGGACTTTTAATTTTTCTGGGATTTATTTTTTTATGTGGATTGTGTTTTTAGAGCAATGTAGCATTGAGGCTTAACTTCTTCCAATTTTCTAATCAATTGCCCAACTGTCCCCAAAACATATGTGTAATAATCCAGTTTTCTTTACTAATTTGACATGTCACATTTGTGAAATAATACATTTTCATTCTCCCACAATGATTTATTTGCTTAACCATATTCTAGTAATTGCTTTACCAGCATAGTTTCAGGGGGTACTTTACAATATAAGGCAAGTTCTTCATCATGATTCTTCATCAAGATTTTCTTGAGATTCACATATATGTATGTAAAGGATAACTTTGGCTCACCAAAATATAAAATTTTGTTTAAAACAGTATTTTGTGTGTGTATATATTATTTTTTTCTGAAGTTTTGATATTTTTGTGATCGTAAGTCTTCTGATCTAAAGAATGAATTTACTCAGGTCATGTTTTACGCCCTCAATAAATTGCATATTTTTTGTTTATATGATATATATATTTAATTTCAATGTTCTTAATATATTGTTACAATTGTGGATGTTACTTTTATTTCTTCATGTTTTTGATTGGTTGATAAGAGTAAACAAAAGTGATAGGTTTTTATAAATGCATTTGTTGTTTATATACAAATACAGTTGTTTATAAAACATCATCACATGTTTTAGAGTTCTATTTTTTGTTGTTTTGAGTCATTTAAATTTTCTAGCTATATAATTTGACCAGTGAAAATAAACAATGAGTTTGCTTCCTCCGCAAACTGTGTATTCCTCGTGGCCAACAGAATACCCTTGTTTGCTATGAGGTAACAAGTTAACTCCAAAATTTCAGTGGCTTAAAACAAAAATGTATTTCTCACTCAAACTAAATTTTCATTGTGGACAACTGTGGGCTGTACTCTGCATATTCTCACTGAGGTCCAGGCTGAGAAAGTAGCCACTATCTGGAATAGTGTTGATCTCTGTAGTAAGGGAAATAGAACCACAGAGTCATGTATTTCTCTTAAAGTATCTACCTGGAGGTAACATATATGATTTCTGTTCACATTTCATTGACTTGAGCAAGTCACAAGTTTATACCTAATTTTAAGGGTGTGGGAAATGTAATTCCTTGTGCCTGAGAGGAGAATTTTAAAATTTGAGAGTTAAGATAGAAAATATTTGGAAGTAAACAACAATGAACACATTACATATTATAAATGTGGAATGCAGTTAAAGTATTTACAGGAAATATTCATTAGGCAACCAAAGAAGACTAAAATAAACTAAGCATCCAGTTAAAAGAATTATAAACCCAAATGAAATAAAATCATAAGTTTATATAAAACTTTTATATGAATGTTCTTAGTAGTTTTATTCATAATAGCCAAAACAACATTTGGAAACAACCCAGATGACTTCACTGTTAAACAGATAATTAAAATGTGGCATATCCATAGAGCCAATGTTACTTGGCAATAAAAAGAAATAAAGTACCGATACAGGCTTCAACATGAGTTGACCTTAAAAACATTATACCAAGTAACAGAAGCCAGATTCAGTGGTTACATAGTATATGATTCTATTTACATGGAAGTCCAGAATAAAAAATCATAGAGACAGAAAGTAAATCGGTGGTTACATAGGGCTGATGGAGGTTGAAGGGAATGGAGAACACCAGATAATGGATTGGCTTCTGGGTGTTGAAAATGTCCTAAAATTAATTGTGGTGATTGTTGTACACCTCTAACTACATGAAAAGCCAATGGACTATATGCTTTAAATGGGCAGATTGCATGGTATGTAAATTATCTCTCAATGTAGCTGTTATTTAAAAACGATTAAGAGGATAACAGAATATATCTAAATAAAGTAGATCAAGTACATTATAAATATGACAGAGATTATAAAAATACCAAAGTGATCTACTTGAAAAGATGAATAACATGGTCTGGCAAAACTAAACAAGGTGGGGGGAGGAGAGAAAGATACAAAAAGAAAACACTAGAACTTAAAAAAAATAGGACTTGGAGAGCTATATGAATAATAAACTTATAAACTTTGTTCAACTTGGTTTGTCATCAGGGAAATGCAATTTAAAACTGCAATGTGAAACCACTGTGTGTCCACAGGATTGGTTAAAATAATAAGAAAGAACACCAAACGTTATTAAGAATGGAAAGCAAATGTAACTGTCATGTACTGTGATGGAAGAGCAAAGGTATAACTACTTTGGAGAACTGTATCAGATTTATCTATTAAAACTAAATATTTAAATAGACAATGATCTAGAAAATCTAGTTTCAGAAGTCTGTTCACTTTCTCTTTAATCTATAGGTTAGGTGTTTTTAAAAAAAATTTCTTTGTTCTTTGTATATGCCTTTTTGATATTTGGATTAAAATGTATGTTGTTGTGATTTAGTTCTAGCTTTACAGTTTAAAGGCCAGAGAATGCATTTTACATTACTTTAATTCTTTGGAATTTATTCTCTATGGCCTGATCCTGATATCTCTTGCAGCCTAATACATGCTCAAACTTTGTAAAAGTTATTGAAAAATATTTTTCTTTTTTTAACTTTAAATTTTTTTTAATTTTAAAATTATGGGGTACAATTCAGGTTTAGGTATATAAATATCCATTGTGCAGATATCCTTGTTGATGAGATGTGCTCCCCCTTCCCCAGGCAGATTTCCACTACTACCAATCCCATCTCTCCACCCGCACCCCTGCCCCTTCCGCAGTTTCCCAATACTTTCAATCCTTTTCTTATAGTATGAGGATAGTTGTTCAAGGTCCACTTATGAGTGAGAACATGGGATATTCAGTTCTTTGTTTCTGCGAAAGATCACTCAGTATTATAGGCTCTAAGTCCATCCAGGTTGCTGTGAAGTTCATGATTTTGTTCTTCTTTATGGCTGCATAATGTTCCATTGTGTATATGCACCACACTTTTTTTTATCCAGTTCTCTTTTGATGGGCAGCACAGTTGTTCCCATGTTCTTGTTATTGTGAACAATGCTGTGATCAACATACGTGTGCAGGTATCTTTTTCACAGAAATATTTGAGTTCTTGTGGGTATATTCCCAGTAGGGGGATTGCAGGGTCATATGGAAGGTCAATTTTTAGAACTTTTGGGAATCGCCACACTGATTTCCACAGAGACTGTACTAGTTTACACTCCCACCAACAGTGTAGAAGTATTCCCTTTTCGCCACATCCTCTCCAGCATCTGTTATTTTTTGTTATTGATGATGGCCATTCTGACTGGAGTTAGGCAGTATCTCAGGGTAGTTTTAATTTGCACCTCCTTGACGACTAGTGAGGCTGAACATTGTTTCATGTATCTGTTAGCTGCTTGTATGTCTTCTTTTGAGAAGTGTCTATTCATATCTTTTGCCCACTTTGTAATGGGGCTGTTTGTTTTTTTCTTTTCAGGACATTTGAGTTCCTTGTAGATCCTAGATGTTAGGACTTTGTCAGACATAGAGTTGGCAAATATTTTTTCCCAGTCTGTGGGCTGTCTCCTCCTCTTATCTTTGTTTTTAAAAGATATATAGCTACTCGAGCAAACATCTTCCTTCTCTGCTGTTACTAATTTTCTGTTTTATCTTTTACTAAAACTATTTTTTATGAAACAAACTGCTGAATTATTACTGTAATAAAAGTCATAATAGTAAATTTGTCATACCTTCTGTTTATTTTCCCATTTTATATTTCCAGACTATGCTATTTGGCTCATGTAACTTCATGTTTACTATAACTTCTTAACAGATTGTCCAATTTACTGATATAAAATATCCCTCTCTCTTTCTTTGAAGGTTATTTAACTTAAGTTTTTTGTATTTGTTATATTGATATGCATTGTGTGTATATATTGTATATGTATATATATATATATACATATACACATGTATAGAAAGAAATACAGCTATTTCATAAAAGATATTTTATATATTAGGAAATATATATTCTTATTCCTTATTGTCTTCTACAAATAGTCAAAGTTGGATTTTATCTGTTTATTTAGCCTTAGAAATTCCATCTTTTAACTGGAGATTTTAGCTCATGTGTACTTAATAGTATTATTGATATATTGAGGCTTATCTCTCCAATTTTATTTTGTGCTTTATATTTGTCAATTTTTCTTATCTTTTTCTTTATTCACTTTATTTCCCCTCTTCTGGTTAAAAAAATTAAATGTAGTATTTTTATTTCTTTAATCCTAATTTTTATAACAGAAATATTTAAATTTATATTTATCTACTTAATCTTAATATTTATGAATATTTATCTATATCCTTTTCCTGAATAAGACAAACACCTTAGCATTAAGGTTCAGGGAGTTTAAATTTGAGATATCTCTGAGCGGTCATCTCAGCTTCAGAGTTCTGTGTAGTATTGACTAAGACTGCTGTTACAACTGCATTTCAGCTCAACTTCTCCCTTTGCCCAATCATACTTTCACCGTTTTCTCATAACACTTTGCAAACAAGAGCATTGCAGCTCAGAATGTATTTTCTAGAGAAACTGACCTTCAATATTCAGGCAGTCCTCAATTTGATCAGTTTTATACTATGCTTTTAGTTATTTGTACCTATTTCAGCATTTGAGTTTACTCCTTAATATACATAATTGACTGTCTAAGTTTAATTTGACATAAATTCTCTCTTCAGACTTGGTGGTCCTACTACATAAACAAAAAAAAGGCCTAATTTAAAATATATTTAGATTTTAAAGAAATTGTTTAAAGATGAGTTCATTTTTATGTATAACATTACTTTCAAAAATGTAATGTTGTATGCAAAGTGCATATAACAAGAGAAAATCGGCAAATATACAAGATAAAATAATTTGATTTACAATAAAATCAGATAAAACAGATGGTGGCCACCTGCTGTTCATGTTAAATATGAATTCATGTTCAGCTATGCCATCATTTATGTAACTAGGGATAGTCTCCATTTTCTACCTCTAATCTGCAGAATAGGCATAAATGAATAAAGATATGACAGATTTGGTGATAAAAACAGTGGCAAAGTTCCAAATTCACTACATTAGTGACTTCATTATGAGTTGCTACTTTGCAGTCTAGTGATACAGGGACAGTTGGCATAGATTAAATTGGATATTTTATAGTCACCATTCTTTGACAAAAGGGCTCCCTGATGAGATAACACCTGCTTGACTTTATTTAAGAAAATATAAAGAAAATATGGAAGAATACATGTAGAAACATATTGGAAAACTAATAAATGATTTAATATTATTTCAGTCCTGTTACTTGGCCATTGGAGAGCTGTCAAGCACCAGGGGTGTAATCATTATGACTAAGATACCAGAGTAGTATATGCCAAATTACCCACAAACTAAAAGATCTTCAAAACATAAGTAAAGTATTCCTGTAATAAGGCTGATTTTATTATGCAGATGTAAAATGAATCTGAGTTAATTCCAAAAGCAGCTGTGGATTTAGTGACAAGAGCACTGGACTTTTCAATTCTGTTCCCCAAGGATATAGTTCTTTTTCACAGACAAATTTTTAACATCTCTGACACTTTATTTCTTTTATGGAACATAAATTGCAGCATAATTTTAGTGGGTGAAATAATATGTTTCATGCATCCTAGAACAAACTGGATGCCTATAAAATATTTGTTTAAATGTCAATGCCATTAAAATAAGAAAACACTTATTTATTACTAACCTTCTTCCATAACAAGATTGTACTTTATAGTGATGACTAAAGAGCATATTCTGGTACTGAATGAAAGGCATTAAAACAAAATGAACAACAACAATAAAAAAAAACAGGATGGAGAAAAAGAATTTGAAGCAAGAGGACTATAAAAATGAAGACTTTAAGAGCCTACACATAAACTCAAATTTAGCTCTAATTTTCTGAAGCTTACATGCAGAAGGAGACCTTGTTGGTTATGCAACACAATATTTGCTCAGGGGCAATACTGAGTAGCTGTTCTGGGCATAAGAAATGACAGTTTTCTCTAGAGGTTCTTTGTAAAGAGTACATTGGTGGAAGTAATAAACCACATCCTCAATGGCATCCTTAAAGTAGATGCAGTGACAAGAGCTTTATAGAATTGTTTCTAAATAGGTTTCTTGCATTATTTCAAGAAGTAACTCAATAAATACACTTCTGTGAATGGAAAGAAGAGGGCAAAATTAATTCTTGCATGTCCGCGGAAGGAGTAAAAGAAGCAAGTGCTGTCGAAGTGACTGCTTTAACAAAAGGACTCACTTTAGGATATCTGAAAGAGTGCCTGGCTTGTGTCCTTCATGTAATTCACCCTGAACTTGTTTCTTTCACAGAGAAATTTATTTTATTTATTTTCTTAATGGTTCTTTTTTTATTATAAAGATGTGGGGTACGATTCAGGGTTAGGTATACAAATACTGATCATGCAGGTACCCTTGTTGATGAGGTATGCCCCTCCTTCCCCTTGCAGTTTCCCTCAACTGCCAATTCCATCCCTGCTCCCTTGACAGTTTCCCACTACTGCCATTTGCTTTCTTATAGCATTACAATTGTTCAAGTTCCGCTTATGAATGAGAACACATGGTACTCTGTTCTTTGTTTCTGTGATAGATCACTGAGTATGATTGACTCCAAATTCAATTTTAAACAAATATAAAAAGGGTGTGAGTTTAAGTTGTCATTCCTGTGAAATAAAAAACGAGGAGCTTGTGAAATAAAAAATATTGCTTGTTCTTGTCATTTAACAAAAATTTGAGCACCTCCTATAATCTGACTACTATTCTGGGGATATATAGCACAATATTGTAGTTTTGAAGGCCATAATTATCTATATGTATAGGTACATATGCATGGACATGAATATATATGTGTCTCCCCCACTGAGAGACATTCCAAAACACCTCAATTTTTTTGTGTTTTGTCTATCACTTTTCACTACTATCATGAGTCTTCCTCTAGCCCCTATTAGAAAGTCAATAACAATCTTAAAAAACCATACAAAATGGGTTAAGAGGACCTGAAAGAGCATGGAAGAGATACTCTTATGACAGCATGAATTTTGTGCATCAATATCTACTACTCAAAAAATTTTGTATTTTTCTCATTTGATGGGCTTCAGAAAGATTGACATGTTGGATAAAGGATGTTTAGGTAAGTTAACTTTTATTATGGTCACAATTGCAATTTTTTCTTATTTAACTTTGAGTTCTGCTACTTGTTTTACCAAGAAGTCAAGAACTAATTCACTTTAAACATTTAGGGAATAAAAATTGCTAAAGGAGATAAATATTTATACAAAAGATAATAACAATTATTATTATAATGAAATTGATAATGATGACTAGCCTGTGCTGAGCGCTTTACCTTCAAATTTACATTTACTTCTAAATACCCAGAGTTTATATCATGTATCTAAAAATGTCTTTATATTATTCTCATCTCAAAGACATTTACTGAATATACAATTCTAGGTGTCAGTTAGTACAAGTCAGTTTTACAGAGTGTAAAAATACATGTCTCTTATGGCCAGGGTGTCTTATTGTTCAAATAAAAGAATGCAGGCGATATGTCTTTTAAAATTCAGAATATGAATTCTTTAATTCGGTATAATGTTGTGCTATTCATCCATCTTATTTCAAGTATCAGTAATTTATTTTTATTGATGATCAATGTTCCTCAGTAAAAATATACCACAATTTTAAAATTTGTTATTTTTATTGTGATACATATTTGAATTATTTTCGGTTTCTATTACTAATGACATTTCTATGAACAACTTTATACAAGTCTTTTTACTGACATATGTTTTCATTTCTCTATGTCAATACCTTGTAGTAAAATTCATGAGTTCTAGAGTAGGCATATGTTTAACAGGAAAAAAAAACTGCCAAAACTTCCCAAAGAGATTGTACTATTTTACACTTCTATAAGTGTATTACAGTTCCAGGTGTTATATATTCTCACTAATATCTGGAACAATCTTTAATTTCAACTATTCTGGTAAATATGTACTAGTGTTTCATTGTGTTTTTATTTGCATTTTTCTTATGAATTACCAAATTCAGTAATTTTTCATTTTCTTATTCCTAAAATCTTTTCTTGGTGAAGTATCTGTTCAAATGTCTTGCCCATTTTAAATTTTGTGGATTGTTTCTTTTTGATTATTGAGTTGTGAAAAAATTTGTAATGGCATTTTTTGAGTGACAGATATTTTTAGTTTTGATTATAGTTAGTTTATTATTTTCCTCTTTTGTGATTATTGCTATCTGTGTCTCTTTTAAGATATGTTTGCCTACACTCAAGTTGTTCTCAGGCTTTTTTCTTTTCATAAATTTATGGTTTAGCTCTTATGCTTAGATCCATAATTTATTTCAAATTGTTTTGTGTATAGTGTGAAGTAGTTGTTGAAGTTCATTTTTTAAAGAATATATGGTTATCTTGTACCAGTATCAATTATTAAAAAGACTTTATTCAATTGTATTAGTATCTGTCAAAACTTAATTGACCACATAAGCGAAGGTCAATCTCTAGGCTCTCCTGTTTTATTGATATATATTTATGTTCTTGCTGCATTATCTCATAGTTTAGATTACTATAAATTTATCTCATAGTTTAGATTACTATAAATTTATACTGTCTACCTTGAGCTAACAGTGCCACTTCATATAATATGTAAGATTCAGCAAAAGAACTTAATTTCCCTCTCTGTCTTTTGTGCTGTTTTTTTTTTTTTTTGAGTTGGAGTCTCACTCTGTTACCCAGACTGGAGTGCAGTGGCTGCTCCCGGCCACCGCAGCCTCGACCTGCTGGGCTCCAGTGATCCTTCCACCTCAGCCTTCCAAGTAGCCGGAATTACAGGCATGCGCTACCACGCCCGGCTAATTTTTTTGATTTATTGTAGAGATGAGGTCTCGCTGCCCAGGCAGGTCTCGAACCCGCGGGATCAGGCAATCCACTCACCTCAGCCTCCCAAAGGCACGGGATTACAGGCTGAGCCACCGAACCCGGCCTTTTGTGCTATTATTGTCATAAATATCTTTGTGTCTTTAACTTCTAAATTCAATGACAAAATTTTTGATCTAACAGATCATGTGTATTCTAACAAAAAAATGGGGGGAAAATCATGTAGTCCCTTTTATTTTATCAGATATCATTTTCTGTGGACTTTATTTCTTCCTATAAACCCAAAGAGATCTACAGATTCAGTATAATCCTTAACAATGTACCAATGGTATTTTTCACAGAAATAGAAAAAGCAATCCTAACACATTAAACCACAAAAGATCCTGAATAACCAAGATCATTCTGAACAAAAAGAGCAGAATTGAAGGCACCACACATAAATGTAAGGCCTCAAAATATACTACAATACTGTTGTAACCCAACCAGAATGGTAGTGGCATAAGATAGACAGAGAGACCAATTGAACAGAATAGGGAACCCAGAAATAAATCCATGTATTTATAGCCACTGATTTTCAACAGAGGCATCAAGAACACTCATCAGGGAAAGGATAATAAATCAACAATTTATGTTAGAAAAAATGGATATTTATTTCCAGATAATTGAAACTAGACCCCCCTCTCTCACCATATAAAACAAATGACTCAAAATTGATAAAGATATAAATGTAAGGTCCCAAACTATTAAGCTATATAAAAGAGGGAAATGTTCTAGGACATTGATCTAGGCAGATATTTTATTGATAAAACCTCAAAAATGCAAGCAATAAAATAAAAAATAGACAAATGCAATTTTATCAAGCTGAAAAACTACTGCAGAGCAAAGGAAACATTCAACAGAATGAAGACATGACTTGCAGAATGAGAGAAAATATTTGTAACCTGTTCATCTGACAAGGAATTAATAACCAGAATATATAAGAAACTGAACTCAGCAAAGCAAAAAAAAAAAAAAAAAAAAAGAAAAAAATTCAATTAAAAAATGGGTAAATAACCTGTCTTAGTTTACTTTGTGCTGCTTTAACAAGATACTTGAGACTGGGTAATTTATAAAGAAATGAGTCTTATTTAGCTCAAGGTTCTTCAGGCTGGGAAATTCAAAGACATGCTTGGTGTCTGGAAAGAGCGTTCATGCTGCATCTTATATAGCAAAAGAAGTCAAAGGCAAAGCAGACGTTTGTGAAAACAACTTAAGGGGCATCTTGACTTTATAACAGCCCACTCTCCAAGGAATATTCCCAAGAGAACTAATTCAGTTTTGAGGCAGCAAGAGTTCACTTAGTAGCATGAGAACATTGTGAAGTCATTCATGACAGACCTACTCCCATGACCCAACACCTCCCATGAGGTCCCACATCCCAATACCACCTCATTGCGAGAATCAAATTCCCACATAAGTTTTGGTGGAGCATAATCTGAACAGACATTTCTTAAATGAAGATATACAAATGACCAATAAGTATAATAAAAATACTCAACAGAAATGTAAACTTCTCAGAGAGCTGCAAATCAAATCCATAATGAGATATTATCTCACAAAAGTCAGAACAGCTTTTATAAAAAAGATACATAAATGCTGGTGAGTATACAAATAAAGGGCAACTCGTACACACTGTTGGTGGGGATGTAAATTGTAGAAAACAGTACAGAGGTTCCTCACAAAACTAAAAATGGAGCTACTATATGATCCAAGAATCCCAATACTGGTATATATCTAAAGAAAAGGAAATCTATATGTTAAAGAGATATCTGCACTTCCATGTTTATTGCAGCATGATTTACAATAGCGAACGTATGGAATCAACATAAATGTCCATCAACAGAGGAATGGAAAAAGAATATGGTATATATACACAGTGGAATAGTACTTAACCATTAAAAAACAATGAAATTCTGCCATTTGTGACAACATCAGTGAGCCTAGAGGACATTGTGTGAAGTGAAATAATCCAGGAAGAGAAAAATAAATTACTGTCCTCTTACTCATATGTGGAAGTTAAAAGAGTTGATCTCATATAAGTGGAGATTCCAAGAAAATACAAAGTATGAGGGAGCAGAGGATAAGAAGAGTTTGATTAATGGATTCATAATTATAACTGGATAGGAGAAATAAATTCTAGTGTTTATAGCACTGTAGGGTGACTATAGTTAACAATTTATTCTATATTTTTAAATAACTAAGAGAGGATTTTGAATGTTCCAACACAAAGAAGTGATAGATGTTTGGGGTGATAGCTTTTCTAATTAGATTAATTTGATCTTTACACGTTGTACACATGTATCAAAATATCATACTGTGCCCTATAATAATAAACAGCTATTATGTGTTCATTAAAAAACACTATTTTAAAAAAAGGAATAGTAGTTCTCACCTCAGAAATTGTTGTGAAAATAAATATGTGGAAATAGCATGATCTGTGCATCGTATAGCATAAGTACTACGAAAGTATACATCCCTTTATTTTTCTGGAGATCTCTTTTTAATGAGTTCTTTTTAATGAATTCTGACTAATATTATTTATTATATTCTATACCATAATTAATAACTAAAGTTTTTTTTGTAATCAATTGTGCTTTGGGTTCAGTTGGGCCAATCCATGCCTAAAAGTAACCAGAAGTTAACATATTTTAGCATTCCATAGATTCCAATATTTAAAATAGTACTAAACTGATTTGAGAGAAAAAGTTTTCCTTGGCTGCTTATTCAAAATTTTTTAAATCAATTGCATAGTGTGAGGAACTCTTACCAGAAAGCAGCTGAGAACTTACAAAAATGATGCCTGATTGCTTTTGTTTGCACAGCATAGAAAGCTACACCTACCAGATGTCAATGGCCTCTACATTTCACCTACCGTTTCACCTACCGTTTCACCTACCAGATTCATGCTTTGCACCACTATGACTCCAAATCTGCTCTTACTGCTTAATCATTTGGTTGCAGTCATATAACCATATGATATGAGTAGCTAAGCTTTTGCTTTTTTTCTGATGAGAGTTAGATACATTTTACGATAAACCTTAGCATTTATAAATTCTGAAGCAACTGATATCATACTTAAGTTTTTGTTTTGTGTGTGCTTTTGCTTTAAGTGTCTCAGGAACCTTTTCAAATCGGGTCCTAGGAAAGTGAGACTCGTATTTTTCAGTGACATTCAGGGCTCAAATGAGATAATACATATCCCTGAACTGCTTGGGAAGTGGAGGACAACTTTCCTTGAAAGTCAGATTTCTGGTTTTTTTTTTTTTTTAATGGAGAAGTGGGAGCCAATATTACAACACCCAGGTTTCTCATGCACATATAAAGTTAAGTTTTTTCAAATAGTCCAAACTTGAGATCCTTAACTCTAGGGCCAAAATTGATCATACCTGAGTAGAGGAATCTTAATTATTGTTAAGACTGCTCCAATAAGTTTTAAAATATCAACTCATTAATGGGTATCTTATCATTTTTCAACTCCTCCATCGTACAAAGTATCACCTTTTGTTCCTGTGGACTCCACCTTTTTTGCACACTAAATCCCAATTTTACTCCTGTATTGGAGGACTGTGTCCTTCAGGGGAAGCTGCGTTATGAACTAGTTCTCAGGGTGTAGATCTGCATTAGTCTAACAATCACAATTCCACATAATCTTTTTCTCTTTTCCAGTCAATGATTTAAGAGTAGGAAAGTAAATGAAATGCAATTACACCTTCTGAAATGTAAAAAGAAGTTTGTTGAGAGACTGACGGGGAGGTTTTCTTTACTCTGAAAAAGGGACTAAAACAAAGTACTCCCTGCCTTATGGCTTTGAAAAATTATTGTGCAATGAACTGATACTTCAAATTGCTGCAGCCTTTTTGCAAACATGAAAAAACTAGCTATTCCGCTTAAGATGGCAGAGTAGAGACGTCAAGTGATAACACTGTGAAGTCTCTACATTAGTGGCTACTACAGTGGCTTAACCTCTGGTCTCATAATGTTTAGGCTATGTTATGTTTTCAGGTTTAAGTACAATCATCGGTCCTTATTCATGACTTCACTTTCCACTGTTTTTATCATCCACAGTCAACCATCATCAGAAAATAGGAGTACAGTCCAATAACATATTTTGAGAGAGAGAAAATACAATCACGTAACTTCTTCCAGTATATTGTTATAATTGTTCTATTTTATTATTCGTTACTGTTGTTAATCTCTTAAGGTTCCTAATTTATAAATAAAGCCTTATCCTATAGGGTCCGGTACTATTGGTGGTTTCAGGCATCTACTGGAGGTCTTGAAACTATGCCCCAGAGACAAGGGGGGGGGGACTACAGTATTTTCTTGAGTTTTTTGATTTTTGAAGTCAATTGCATTGTAAATAACACAAAAATAACAAACTAACTGTAACAAAGTAACTCTCTGGAAGAAAACATGAAATGCAAGGCCTGACAGAATCAGATATGTGACAGGTTGTGAACGTTAGCAAAACTATTTACTTAAGAACTTTTTTTTGTATCTGGTATACTGATACATTTCTGGGTCAGAAAAGCATTTCAATAAATATTAAATTAAAACATTTAATTAAAAAAAGAACATTTTGGAAAGAGGGAAACAAAGGGAGATTTTACTTCATATTACTTTTTAAAAAGTTTTTCTTTAAATCTGATAAAAGCAAAATATTGGAGATAGTTTTTTGGTTTTTTGGGTTTTTTTTAGGATACACAAACCTGAGGTATTTGAGTCCAGCTAGACACATTGAATGTTAAAACTAAGTCTTTTTTCTCTTTCCAGGAGTATTTCCATTCACCTGGGCTTTTTCTGGGTCATGATCAGTTTTAGGGACTTCCTTAACTCTTACTTGAGGTTAAGGGCTGTACCAAATAACCAGAATTGCATATTACATGAAGCAAAATCACTCAAGCAGATTTGACCTTAGTTTTGTTTGAACAGGACATATGGTAATACGGAATTCCTCCCACCCACTCCCGTTCACCAATGTAAAAAAAAAAAAGGCTAATTATGAAGACTGTTTATAGTAATGGTGGTTGGGTTTATAGAGAATACAGGGACTTGGATATAACATTCGCTGTTCAAATATAGCCAACATCATTCTATTTCAAACAGAATCAAGATCATAATCCTCAGCCCAACTTTCAAAGTTCTCCACAACTTAAACTCTATTTATCTATCCAGTCATATATATATATATATATATATATATATATAGTGATATATAAGTGTATGTCCCATATCATTGTCATACCTTATAATCTCACTTCCAATTCAACTTCTAAACTTCCAAATACTACTGAATCTGCTGCCTTCTCATTCCCATTTGTTCTACCTCAATGAAAGGTAAGCCATATATTAAACTGTGTTTTTAGGAAATACAGGTTATAACTAATCCTTCTTATGCAAATTGTATAGGGAATTTGGGAGCATCAGCAGAGACAGTGTTGACAAATTTGTCATTATCAAGCAGCCAAAGGAGATTAATCATTATAAAGCAGTTTTTAAATTTACAAATAATTGACTATTAGCACTTTCCCAGCTGGGCTCGGTGGCTTAGCCTGTAATCCCGCGCTTTGGGAGGCTGAGGTGAGTGGATTGCCTGAGCCCGCGGGTTCGAGACCTGCCTGGGCAACTTGGCAAGACCTCATCTCTACAATAAATCAAAAAAATTAACCAGGTGTGGTAACGCGCACCTGTAGTTTCAAGTACTTGGAAGGCTGAGGCGGAAGGATCTCTGGAGCCCAGCAGGTTGAAGCTGCAGTGGCCGGGAGCAGCCACTGCATTCCAGTCTGGGTGACAGAGTGAGACTCCAACTCAAAAAAAAAAAATTTTCCATTTGGTTTACTATTGTTTTCTGCATTTAGTTTATCAGAGGATGAGATCCTTGTTTTTCTTTCTAAATAAAAGAAAGAATTTAATAAAGAAGAAATTCCAGGTTGTTCAATCAGTTATTGATCACAAATACTGTTGATATATGAGCATATACTGAGTGCCAGGAACGTGCTAAACGTTTGTGAAGCAATATATTTTCTGTTTGAGACCAGGTTATATGTCTTTCATTTACTTCTTTTGTGATTAATCATATTTAAATACTGGAGAATAAGAGTAAGTGTTGAATAGATTTTAGAATAAGCTTTTCTTGATACTGTATACTGCATTCAATACTTCTTGTTTTTCAAAATCCAGAAGGGAGAAAAAGTTTTTAAAAACATTTCCACATATACAGACTAACGATATTAATTAAATACTTTTGTTTGTAAAGTTGTAGTCATTCATGAAAATGTAAACTTCATATTTCCATTTAGAAACAATGGTAATAAAATATATAATATATAGTTATTCTCAACAAATGAGTTTAACATTGAATTTCAGAAACTTGAAACCCAATGTTTTATTTTAAAGTAGCTTATGGGAACAAATTTAAGAGTTATCCATAGTTAAAATTTGAAAGTATAAAATCCTTTGAGTGCCACTTTAATCCCAGATCAAATAAGACCTGCTGGCCCAAGAACTGAAATCGATTTCATTACACATATCAGAGCTGGCTCGTGATTCCTTCCATGCTTTGCTGAAAGCAGATGGTATGTGCAGAAGATAATTATTCTTTTAAAATCTAACTGTATAATGCCCAGATGGAATCAGTGATTTCAACAATTTCTATATTTCTTATTTACATTTTTAAATGCCCTTTGCACTCCCCCCCCCAGTCATTCCACACATAACACTGTAATTACTCATATTTTAATGAAGGAAAGTATCCACAGTTCTATAGACAAAGATTTCTCTTCATAGCACTACTATTTATTTTTCTGTAACCTCATTCTGTGAACAGTTTTATTGCAGCTTCATTTTAAGAGTGCATTTCAGCTGTGTAACTGGGGCCATGAAGTAATGCACACTGTGCTGAAGGTATCAAACATAATGATGGAACGTGCTAAGTGGTGCCAGAACTACAACTGGACTAGGACACTGTGTACCAACCAGTTCCTTTCCCTTATTCTGAAGCTCTGCAGAGTGACAATGGGGCTGTCAAAGTCAAGGCATTGTTCATAGGATGGAGGGAGGAGCATGAATGCAGCTTCGTCAGTAAAACTGAGTTTTCAGCTCAGAAGTTGTCTCAAACACTGTCAGCTACCTTAGAAAATGAAAACTTACCTCTCAACTGTCTTTCAGGAAGAAATTTCTTCTCATTCTAAATGTCAGTAAGGTGTTATGTCGGTAATAAGTGTTTGGCTCTGTCTTTACCCTGAATGGCTATGAGACAGCAGTGAAGAGATGTCTATGAACAGAGGGACCTCTGCACAAAGTGGTGATTTACAAATTTACCTTTGGTACAATTTCCCCATGTTCTTAATGTCATGTGTTCCAGTGTTCTCCCTTGCAAAGCCCTTCAGGCTTGCTTTTCATCCAATCAAAACTGACCTTTACCATTTCTCAATCCCAGAGCACCCCATCTTCTACAAAAGGTGGTTAACTTACTAAGAGATTATTAATGAATATTAGTATTCTTAGTTCCATTACTGCTATAAGGGAATTTGGACACTCTCATTTTACAGATAAGACAAATGAGTATGCACATGATGACCTAGTTACATGGGAGTAGAGGGCAGTGTTTATTGTAACTATCATTGGTATTGTAAAGTATATGGAATTAAACAATAACTTGTTGAAATTGAAAGAAGGCAAGAACAAAATCCGTTGTCATCAGGGAAGGCTGACAGAATGGCTAACCAGAGACCTCCCTCATACCTGACCTATTTTCTTTAGTTAATTGATGACAATACAGAGTCTTCTTTGCAGCTCTGCACAATCTCTGTGCAACAAGTGTCTAAGAGTTGACTAAATTCAGGGTTTAAGGCTTATACCTATCATAATCACAGAAGACTCAAGTAGAAAACTGAATGTCAATGTATTAATTAATAAAAAGAAACATAATTGTCAAGTCAATTGAAAAGATTCATTGGTCTCCAAAAAGTATAAGATAAGTGAAACAAGTAATCATATTATTATTAATTACAAATTTTAACAAAGCATTATGTACCAGGAACTAATTGCAGTGCTTTATAAAAGTTGTCATTTAACTCAACAACCCTATAAAGTAGATGTTATCACTTGCACACTTTTTGAAAGAAACTGAAGCACAGAGAAGGTCAAGAAAGTTGTTCACAGCCATGCAGCTAAAAAATGGCACAGTTAGATTGAGAACCCAGGTTGTCTGGTTTCATCCACTCTTCAATAGTAATTTAGCAGATGGCTAGTAAACACTCAAAAAATTCATTGTTTAGATCATTGATTGAGCTGTTTAGTGATTGATATAATGTAGTAGTTCTGAAACTGAAGAGATTTTGCTGCTCATGGGACATTTGACAACGTCTGAAGGCATTTTAGGTTGTTACAAGAGGGTCAGATGGTACTGTCATCGAATAGGTATAGGCCCAGAATGCTGATAAACATCCTACAATGCACAGGATAGCCCCCTCCTCAAACAAAGAAATATTCCATCTAAAATGCCAATAGTGCTGAGGCTGAGAAACCCTGGTGTAAGACAGCAAGAGCTGCATCCACTTCCACGTAGGGATAGATCTCCCATTAAGGCTTACTTGATGAGTTCTTGGGCCAAGTTGCCCTGTTATTTGTACAGTGCCTTAATGTGCACTCCAGATTTGCCTTTCTGATTTGTGCTTTTTTTTTTTTTTTTTTGAGTTGGAGTCTCACTCTGTCGCCCAGACTGGAGTGCAGTGGCCGCTCCTGGCCACCGCAGCCTCGACCTGCTGGGCTCTGGCAATCCTTCCGCCTCAGTCTTCCGAGTAGCCGGAATTACAGGCACGCGCTACCATGCCCAGCTAGTTTTTGATTTTATTGTAGAGATGAGGTCTCACCTGCCCAGGCGGGTCTCGAACCTGCGGGCTCAAGCAATCCACTCACCTCAACCTGATTTGTGCTTTTTCATGTTTTAAAATGGTTAGCCTCCAGTATAGTCAATAATTGACTTTATTAGATATTATAAATGAGTGTGCTCCCTCTATTTTCCTCTGAAAGTTATTTGCAACTCTAATACTAAAACTACCAAAATCAGCTATAAATACTGAAATCAGCTACACGTACTATATGATTTAATACACAGTTCTATTTTTTCATAGGAAAACTGTTTTTCATAAAGATGGAAAATATGATAATGAGCACTTAAATAACATTCAACCTAGGACAGTTCATTCATGTAATCTGAAGAAACGATTTCACTTAAGACTGAAGATTCTTGGTTCATATTATCATCTATCCGGCTTTTGCATCATTGTTTGGTGCACAAATGTGCTGTTTTTGCTTCATTTGTCTGATATTGCAACTATACTCAATTGTAATTGCCTTCTTATTAAACAACATTATTTTCAAATTATGGCAAAATAAGTGATGTGATGATTTTTTACCAAAATGTATAAAATTTTCTCTAGTGAGTCAAAACATTCCAAATTGTTCTCCTAATGGTTTCAAAATTTTTATTTCCACTGAGAGTATAGAAAAATATATTGAGACTTCAGTATGCTAATGGACATTATTAATCTCTGAAAGATATTCATAGCAGAACAATTTTTTCAGATTTATTTGATCATAGAATAATTTTATCATTGGACACTTATTAACGTCCTCAGTAAGACACTATGATCTCTAAGACACAATTTGAAATCCTGGAACAGTTCTATTACTATCAATATCTTATAGAACATTCTTCCATCTTCAATAGACTAGAACAATTTCTTTTCTTTTCTTTTCGTTTCTTTTTTTTTTTTTTTTGAGTTGGAGTCTTACTCCGTTACCCAGACTGGAGTGCAGTGGCACGTTCCCAGCCACCACAGGCTTGACATGTTGGGCTCCGGCAATCCTTCTGCCTCAGCCTTCCAAGTAGCTGGAACTACAGGCACGTGCTACCACACCTGGCTAATTTTTGACTTATAGTAGAGATGAGGTCTCGAGTTGCCCGGGCAGCTGTCGAACCCGCGGGCTCAGGCAATCCATTCACCTTGGCTTCCCAAAGCACTGGGATTACAGGCTGAGCCACCAAACCCGGCCGACTAGAACAATTTCAAAGCATTTATAAATTAAGAAAAGTCATAACCAGCAGGAAATTTCATAGCTTATTTTACTTATTTTTAACTTTTGATTTGGCACATGATAATTGTCATTTTATATTTTAAACTGACACAATAATTGTATATATGTATGGGGTATGATGTGATGTTTTGATGTATGTATACACTGTGTAATACCAAATCAGGTTATTTAGTACATTTGCTACTTTAAACATTTATCATTTCTTTGTAATGGGAAGAACATACAAAATTCTCTCATCTAGCTACTTTGAGATATATAATATTTTATTGTTGACTACTGTCACTTATTATGCAATACGAAACCAGCAATTATTCTTCCGTTTAAATGTAATTTTGTACTCATTGACCATACTCTCCCCATGTCCCACTTCCTCTTTCCTTCTTCAGTCTTTGGTAACTGCTGCTCTATTCACTATTACTATGACATCAACTTTTTGAGATTTAGTACATGAGTGAAAAAATGTGTGTGCTTTTTTTTGTGTGTGTGTGTGGCTTCTGTTGCATAACATAATGTCCTCTAAGTTCATCCATGTTGTTCCAAATGACAAAATTTTATTTTTATCATCAGGTAAATTAAAATCAGAATCACAGTGAGATACCACCTTACTCCAGTTAGAATGGATTTATAAACAAGACAAACAATAATAAGTGTTGGTGAGGATGTGAAGAATAGGAAACCCTTATACACTATTGGTGGGGATGTAAATTAGTAAGTTATTATGGTGATCAATAACTACAAAATTGCATTTAGAAAAGAAGAATAATTGCTGGTGTCCTATTGCATAAGGTGACAATAGTCAACAATAAAATTAGCAAGTTATTATGGAAAATAATATAGAGACCTCTCAAAAAAACAGAACAACCGTAAGATCCAGATATCCTACTATAATGTATATATTCAAAGAAAATGGAGCCGGGCTTGGTGGCTCAGCCTGTAATCCCGCGCCTTTGGGAGGCTGAGGTGAGTGGGCTGCCTGAGCCCGCAAGTTCGAGACCCACCTGGGCAGTGAGACCTCATCTCTACAATAGATCAAAAAATCAGCCAGGCGTGGTAGCGCATGCCTGTAATTCCAGCTACTTGGAAGGCTGACGCTGAAGGATTGCTGGAGCCCAGCAGGTCGAGGCTGCGGTGGAGCGGCCACTGCACTCCAGTCTGGGGGACAGAGTGAGACTCCAACTCAAAAAAAAAAAAAAAAGAAAAAAGAAAATGAAATCAGTATGTTGAGATTTTTATTGTGGCACTATTTATAATTGCCAATATATTCAATATCTTGACAAGATATGAAAGATAGGTGCTATATATACACAATAGAATACTATTCAACCATAAAAAAGAAATTAAGTGGCTTATTTATTTATTATTTTTTGAGTTGGAGTCTCACTCTTGTTGCCCAAGCTGGAGTGCAGTGGCACACTCATGGCCACCGCAGCCTTGACCTGCTAGGTTTGGCAATCCTTTTGCCTCAGCCTTCTAAGTAGCTGTAACTACAGATGCATGCCACCATGCCTGGATAGTTTTCTTGTGTGTGTGATTTATTGTAGAGACGAGGTCTCAGCAAGTTGCCCAGGCTGGTCTCAAACTCCTGGGCTCAGGCAATCCTCTTGCCTTGGCCTCCCAAAGTGCTGGGATTATAGGATGAGTCAAGTGGTTTATTTTTTTTAAAAACTTTATATCGTATGTCATGAGGAGCTTCTGGAAGTTGTGTCAAACACAATGGTGACTGGTGAATTGAGTATTTTGTTGATAAGAGTTTTCAAATTTGAGTTGATATAAAATTTCTATATCAGCTGCTAAGCTTTATAAAAACATATTAGAGTCTAAACTATAAAAATTATAGATTTTCTTTGTCTTTAAAAGCTGAAAATATACTTTGTTTTTTATCATCTAGGAAAAAACAATTTCACAATTATTTGAGAAGATAAGAAAGAAGTAGGTCAAAAAGAATCTGTGTTCTCCAGGTTCATCTATGCTGTTGCAATTGAGAGGATTTTCCTCTTTTTAAAGGCTGAAGGTAGAGATGAGGTCTTGCGGCCCAGGCGGGTCTCGAACCCGCGGGCTCAGACAATCCACTCACCTCAGCCTCCCAAAGGTGCGGGATTACAGGCTGAGCCACCGAGCCCGGCTTACTTATTGTTTTTTTTTTTTTAAAAATAACTCCTGTCCTCAGTTGGTTGAACCTGTGTGTGTGGATCTAACAATTGTGGAGGAGACGCAGCAAGATGGCGACGGGGCAACCCGGCGTCTGAAGCCCTCTGCACGGGAGATCTGCAGTGGGTCTCTGACTCTCGCCCCAGGGGGCTGGGGACCCCAGCATCGCAGCCTGCTCTTCAGACAGAGCTTGGCCATTGCCACCACTGGAATATCGCAACTACTGGACAGTTACTTACTGCAGTGCAAACAGTCCCACTGCCGTCACTGCAGCCCCTCCCCCCGCCGCCACCACGGACTCAGTGACAGGTAGCACATCACAGCACCCAGGCCCGAGGAGATCCACACCAAACCCTTCAGGGAAGATCTGCAGGGATTGCTACCACCTCTCCTGTGTCCGAGACTGTCCTGCCCAGCCGGCATGGGGTTCCTGTTGCCTGCTCGGAGGCAGGCAGCCATCTTGTTCCTGTCCGGCCCAACCCCCTCTGGGGCGAGCAGCTGAGATAGCACCACCTGCTGGCGATTCAAGGTAACAACACCGAAATGGGAGAAATAAGCTTGATAAAGACATTACCAAACTGCTGAACGAAGGTTAATCTGAACTGTCCTTCACAGCAGATTAGGGGCAACTGACTCCAGCTGCAAACTAATTTACCAGCTTGAAAAGAAAACTAGAAATCAGACCTGAAAGGACATTGGACTTAAACGAAATGTCTCAGAGTGTGCTTCATTGATTCTATCAGTTTAATGACTTAATTCTATGCCTACTGTATTGTTCCCTTTTTTCTTTTTTCCTTTTCCTTTTCTTCTCTTTTCTTCTCTCTGTAAACCATATCTTTGTATAGAGGAACAGCACACTAACAAGGTGGTTAGTTAACTTGTATGTTAGCATCACTATATGTTTAATTTTTATTTTTTATTTTTTTGTATGATAGTTGGTTCATCTGTAGCTGTGGTCTATTGTTTTTATCTGTCTCAGTATAGGCCTCTCTCTCTATTTGTTTGCACACTCGTTTGTTTCCCCCCTTACTCCTCTATCTCTCCACTCCCCTCTTCAACCCACTATCTGCTCCATTCTCTCCCCTCTGCTAACCACATTTTATTTCAGGGAGTAAACCTACAGCCCCACTGCACAGACAGATTCCAGGGCAGTGGGAAATGGGTTCCACATTATCCACATGCCTGTCAGCGAATACCAGGACCTGCAGACAGATTTTGAATCACAGCTCTCCCCATAAGTACATCTCAAAACTGCAAAAGAGCACCACCTCCAACATACAGTGCAATTCAGAATTGAAGAAAGTAAGAAGACATACATAAAGAATAGGAGATTGAACAAACAGAAGTAAAACTAATCCTTTTACCCCTGAATAACAGAATTAAAGAAGATGGTGACGTGGAGGGAAGGAAAAAGTAGGGAGGGGGAAAAACTGCACAAATGAAGAAAAACCAAAAGAAGAATATAGGTCTTACACAGACCCCTGGGAAATCAGACACTGAGAAAACAGATTCTGGAACACAGACAATGAAGAGTCCCCAGAATGACTGATTACATGCAACAAACCCAGACATCAAGACACTAATGGAGAGATTTTAAAAAATTGAGGAGAGACAAGAGGAAAATAGGAAGGAACTGTTCTAAGAAATGACAGCAGTAAAGAATACTGTGATGGAAATGAACAACAGACTAATAAGCATGGAAAGCAGAATCAGCCAAGACGAAGAAAGAATCTCAGAGCTCGAAGACCAAAACACAGAACTAACCAAACTGTCAAAAGCATAGAAAAGAAGCTCAAAAAGACGGAACAAAACCTGCAAGAGATGAATGATCACTTCAAGAGACCAAATCTAAGAGTAATTGGGCTTCCTGAGGCAGAAAGAGAAACAGAAGCCAAACTGGAACAAGCATTTCATGAAATCATTCAAGAAAACTTCCCTCAACTCATTAAGGATGAAAAAATTCAAACACAAGAGATTCAGAGAACCCTGCAAGACACCAAATGAGAAGACCAACTCCCAGACACATAATAATCCGCCTAAACAAAGTAGCTATAAAAAGAAAAATCCTAAAGGCAGCAAGAGAAAAAGGCCAGACTACCTACCAGGGAAAACCAATTAGAATGGCAGCAGATTTATCCACAGAAACACTTCAGGCTAGGAAAGCCTGGAGCCCTATCTTCAAAGTTCTAAAAGAGAAACAATTTCAACCAAGAATAACCTACCCAGCCAAGCTAAGCTTCATTAGTGAGGGAGAATTAAAATCTTTTCCAGACATCCAATCCCTAAGAACCTACACTGCCACCAGATCACCTCTACAAGAAACACTTAATAAAGTACTGAACACAGAAGAAAAAGAAAAAAGAACAACACGTTTCTTCACAAGAGTACAGGCAAAGATTAAAAACACACATGAACCAACTCCAAAACCCAAAGAAAGACAACAAATAAACAGGAACAACTCTGTAAGAACCTTATGACAGGAATCAACTCTCGCATTTCAATTATTAGCCTAAATGTGAATGGACTAAATGCACCACTGAAAAGACATAGAATGGTAAAATGGATAAAATATCATCAGGCAACAATCTATTGCCTTCAAGAGACTCACCTCACTAGAAAGGACACCTACAGACTCAAAGTAAGAGGATGGGAAACAAACTTTCAGACAAACGGAATACAAAAGAAAGGAGGAGTAACGATCTTAATTTCAGACAAAATACCCTTCAAGCTATTAAAAATCAAAAAAGATAAAGAAGGCCACTACATAATGATAAAAGGCTCAATCCATCAACAAGAAATATCTATCCTAAACATATATGCCCCCAACATAGGTGCACCAACTTTCATAAAGCAACTTCTTGGAAAACTAAAGAAAGATATTGACTCTAACACTATCATAACTGGAGACTTTAATACCCCAACCCTAGACAGATCATCAGGACAAAAAATCAGAAAGGAGATCCGGACCCTCAATATGACTTTGGACCAAATGGACTTAATTGATACCTACAGAACACTCCATCCAAAGACCACAGAATACACATTCTACTCATCACCACATGGAACATATTCTAAGATCAACCACATACTCGGCCATAAATCAAGCATAAGCAAATTTAAAAGGACTGAAATTCTACCAAACACCTTCTCGGAACACAGTGGAATAAAAATAAACATTGACACCAACAAAGTTCCCCCAAAACCCACAAAGACATGGACACTAAATAGCATGATGCTAGACAACTCCTGGGTCAATGACGAAATCAAAACAGGGATCAAAAGATACCTGGAAACAAATGAAAATGAAGAAACATCTTACCAAAATCACTGGGATGCCCTGAAAGCTGTAGTAAGAGGGGAATTTATATCCCTACAAACACACAAAGAAAATGGAAGGAACAGAAATTCACAACCTAACAAGCCACCTAAAGAAGCTGGAAAAGCAAGACCACAAAAACCCTAATTTCAGCAGAAGAATCCAGATCACCAAAATAAAAGCCCAAATCCAGGACATAGAAGACAAAAAGATAATACAAAAAGTCAATGAAACAAAAAGCTGGTTCTTCGAAAGGGTAAACAAGATTGATGGTCCCCTAGCTAGACTGACCAAGAAAAAAACCAAATAAGCACAATCAGAAACACAAAAGATGAAGTCACATCTGATCCTGAAGAAATACAAAAGATCATTAGAGACTACTACGTACACTTGTATGGAAACAAACTTGAAAACCTTAAGGAAATGGAGGACTTTCTGACATCACACAACCTACCTAGGTTGGAACAAGAAGAAATTGAGACCCTAAATAGACCAATAACAATCAAGGAAATCGACTACATAATAAGAACACTTCCTACAAAAAAGAGCCCTGGTCCAGATAGTTTTCCAGCAGAATTCTACAAGACATTCAAGGAGGAGCTGATACCAGTCCTACTGAAAGTATTCCAGGCAATTGAAAAAGATGGAACTCTCCCCAAATCATTTTATGAAGCCAACATCACATTGATACTCAAACCAGGTAAAGATCCAACAAAAAAAGAGAACTACAGGCCAATATCTTTGATGAACATAGATGCTAAAATTCTCAACAAGATCCTAGCAAACCGGATTCAGCAATACATCTCAAAAATCATTCACCATGACCAAGTAGGCTTCATTCCGGGGATGCAAGTCTGGTTCAACATTCGTAAAACCATAAATGTAATTAAATACATCAACAGATGTCAAAACAAAAAACACATGATCATATCATTAGATGCAGAAAAAGCTTTTGATAAAATCCAGTACCCCTTCTTGATAAAAACACTTGAACATCTAGGTATACGGGGAACATACCTCAAAATAGTAAAAGCCATCTATGAGAAACCCACAGCCAGCATATTCCTAAATGGACAAAAATTGGAACCAATTCCCCTGAAAACTGGAACTAGACAAGGATGCCCACTCTCTCCCCTCCTGTTCAACATAGTATTAGAAGTCCTGTTTAGAGCAATCAGAGAAGAGGAGGCAATCAGGGGTATTCAAATTGGAAAAGAAGAAGTCAAGTTATCTTTCTATGCAGATGATATGATTGTGTACCTTGAAAACCCAAGAGAATCTGTCAAAGGCCTCCTTATATTGATAAAGGCCCCTGGCAAAGTCTCAGCATACAAAATAAATGTACAAAAGACAATCGCATTTCTCTATGCCAATAATAAACAAACAGAAACCCAAATAAAAACACAATTCCCTTCACAATAGCCACAAAAAAATGAAATACCTTGGCACCTTCCTAATCAGAGATGTGAAAGACCTTTACAATGAAAATTACAAAACACTGCTCAAAGAAATCAAAGCTGACACGAACAAGTGGAAAAATATCCCATGCTAATGGATCGGAAGAATCAACATTGTGAAGATATCCATCTTACCTAAGGCAATCTACAAATTCAATGCAATACCCATTAAATTACCAACAACATTCTTCTCAGACCTAGAAAAAACAACACAGGAATTCATATGGAAACACAAACATCCAAGAATAGCCAGAAAAATCCTCAGCAAAAAAACAAAGCAGGTGGTATCACAATACCAGACTTCAAACTTTACTATAAAGCTACAATCATCAAAACAACTTGGTATTGGTACAGGAACAGGCATATAGATCAATGGAACAGAATTGAGATTCCAGAAGCAAAACCACAATTTCTCAATCAACTCATCTTCAACAAAGCCCCCACCACCTACCAATGGGGAGAGGAGAACCTATTCAGTAAATGGTGCTGGGAAAACTGGCTGACCACATGCAGAAGATTGAAACAGGACCCCTATCTGTCCCCATGACAAAGGTTAGCTCCAAATGGATCAGAGACCTAAATGTAAAACCTCAAAGCATAAGAACCTTAGAAAAGGAAGGAAATACTCTCATGGAAATCCGACTGGCATCCAATTCCTGTACAAAACCTGAAACCCACAGGACTTAAGAGAGAAGATAGACAAATGGGACCTTATTAAACTGACAAACTTCTGCAAAACCAAAGAAACCATCAAGAGAGCAGGGAGACAGCCTACAGACTGGGAAAAAGTATTTGCCAACTCTAGGTCTGACAAAGGCTTAACATCCTGGATCTACAAGGAACTGAAATGTACTGAAAAGAAGAAAACAAACAACCCCATTATAAAATGGGCAAAAGATATGAACAGACACTTCACAAAAGAAGACATCCGAGCAGACAACAAACACATGAAGAAATGCTCAACCTCATTAATCATCAGGGAGATGCAAATCAAAACCACGCTGAGATACCACTTAACTCCAGTCAGAATGGCAATTATCAACAACTCAAAAAATAACAGCTGCTGGAGAGGGTGTGGTGAAAAGGGAACACTTCTACACTGTTGGTGGGAGTGTAAACTAGTGCAACCTCTGTGGAAAGCAGTGTGGCGATTCCTAAAAGCTCTAAAAATTGACCTTCCATATGATCCTGCAATCCCCCTACTGGGAATATACCCTGAAGAACACAAATCACTCTATAAAAAAGATACCTGCACACATATGTTTATCGCAGTGTTGTTCACAATAGCAAGAACCTGGAAACAACCATGCTGCCCATCAAAAGAGGACTGGGTTAAAAAAATGTGGTACATACACACGATGGAATACTACGCAGCCATAAAAAAGAACAAAATCATGCATTTTGCAGCAACCTGGATGGAACTACAGTCTATAATACTGAGTGACCTGTCACAGAAGCAAAGATCTGAGTATCACATGTTCTCACTCATTTAATGGACCTTGAACTTCCAATGTAATACTATAAGAAAATGACTGACGGTACTGGAAACTATGGGGGGCAGGGGGATGGGATTAACAGTAGCAAATATCTGTCTGGGGATGGAAAAATACCTCTTATCAACAGGGTGCCTGAATGAAACGTAATTGTACACCTAACCCTTAACTGTATCCCATAAAACCATAATTAAAAATACTGATTAATAAAAAAAATAAAAAAATAAAAAAGGATGAAGGCTTTTCATTGTGTATATATACTACACTTTCTTCATCCATTCATCTGCCGATGGGCATTTGAATTGATTCTATATCTTGTTTGTAATACACCAGGCACAGAAATACGAATACTGAGTGGTCTCACTTATATGTGGAATCTAAAAAAGTCAAATTTGTAGAAATGGAGGGTAAAATGATATTACCAGAGGCTGGGGGTTGGGTGGTAGGAGATATATTGGTCAAATACACAAAATTTCAGTGAGACAGGAGTGATAAGTTTAAGAGTTCTATATCATAGTAGCTATGGTTAATGACAATATATTGTATACTTGAAAATTGCTAATAAATTTTAAGTGTTCTCATCACAAAAACCATGATAAACATGAGATGTAATGCATATGTTAAATAGCTTGATTTAACCATTTCATAATGTAAACATACATCAAAACATAATGTTTTACACCATAAATATATACATTATTTATGTGTCAATTAATTATTTTATTTATTTTTTGAGTTAGAGTCTCACTCTGTCACCCAGACTGGCGTGCAGTGGCTGCTCCCGACCACCGCAACCTCGACCTGCTGGGTTTTGGCGATCCTTCCGCCTCAGCCTGCCAAGTAGCTGGAACTACAGGCAAGCGCTACCACGCCCAGCTAATTTTTTGATTTATTGTAGAGATGAGGTCTCGCCAAGTTGCCCAGGCAGATCTCGAACCTGCGGGCTCAGTCAATCCACTCACCTCAGCCTCCAAAAAAGAATCTTTAAATAGAGAAGTAAAAACAAAATTCTTCCCTTGGAGTTATACTTTCAATTGTATATAAGATTAACTCTAAGTCCCTCCTTATACTTTATTGCATTGTTCAGATTACAAGAAGAAAGGAAAATCTCTAAGGTCACCTCCAAAATATTCCTGTGACTTGAAACCAGAGTTGTGATCTGAGACCAACAAACACAGAAGAGACAAGGTTGACCTTAACGAAGCACTTGAGCAATAGAAAGGGGAGGAACTCAACCTTAGACTCTCTTGGAGCCTGGAAATGAAGGAAAGAAAAGTGGTCTCAGGACAGCAGTGTCCTCTGGTTCTAAATTAAAACAAATTCAAATAATCTTTGAGGAAAACATCTCCAATTTCAATGCTAGAGATTTCTATAGATTAAGAGCAAATAATCCTGAAGAATAAAAATCACAAGGAAGTGAGATAACTTTTGTCTCTTTTAGATTTTTCTCCAGTGGTTGTTGGATCAGTGATGCTACGTAACATCAAAATTATTTTCTTTTTGTCTGTCCATAGCTAGGCTGAGGTTGCCAGTGTCCCTCATAGTTAGTTATGACTATGTCACTAAGTTCTATCCCCTATAATATGAGCAGAAGCAATTTATACAACTTAGTCGTGATTCATAAAATCCTTCTATAAGCCCTTTTTCATGTTCTTTCTTTCTTTGGCAGACAGTGGTACCAGTCACCAGGTGGCTTTAAAAGTCATTAAATGCAGATGGCAGAGGCTCTATCTCAACTTTCTGGCCAAATGATCATGTGGGACATAGCAGGGTGTCTTCACAATACCTATTCAGCTGGTAAATGTGACCAATGTGCATGGCTCATTCTTCCCATGAAAATTTTCATTGTGTTTATATTTCCTTTACTTCTTCATTATTAGACCATAAGGTTCCATGTTTGTACCTGATGTAGAGCAGTAATAGTTACAAAGTGATCTGAACATTTGGTTGGATGAGACTGAGTTGTCCCCCTTCAGGACAGTATGAATATGTTCTAAATGAAGGCGGAAAAAGACATGTATGTATTCTGTGGGTTAGAGCTCTGGCAAAGATTGCTTGCTGTCCACTAAATCTTGCTCCCCATTTTCTTGAGGATACAGTGGGTTGACCCTTCCTAGCATCTCTGGCCATGCAGCTGCGTAACTAAGCTCCCACCTAGGGCATGTGAACAAAAGTCATGCATGCCACCTGCTGGCCTGACCTATAATAGCCTCCCACAGGCATTTGGCCATGTTCTTGTCCCTGATTATCTTGGAGAGATACAAATCCCAGGGTGATTTGAAACTTATTTGCTGAAAATGGCAGAGTCTTCATCAGGCAGAGCTGCCATGTACTGGGAACCTGTGCCATTTGTCAGGTGACAGTGATAAGAAAGAACTACTGCACTTTTTTTCCCTCTTTTAGCTACCAAAACACAGCAACTTTATCGATTAAAGTTGCTTATTAATAGTTTTCTTTACTTAGCACAAGCTTGTTATTCAAGTTTATTATGTGTTACGTTTTAGTAAAACTCAAGTTTCAAGAATGTTTGACTTGTATACCAGCTTACAGTATTAGTGCCTTACATTTCATAAATTCTATTTTACTTGATGTGTACCATTGTCCCTGGAGATTGGTATACATTACTATCTATATTTTAATAAGCGTTCATTATAATAATTGCTTAAATAACTCAAAAATCTAAGAAGTGAAAATATATCACCAATCAGAGTTATTGTGTTAACAACCAATCAGATATTATGCAATATGTTTGATGGTACTTTTTTATAAAGTGAAATCAAACTGTAATTAATTGTATATGTAGGGCAACCCTCTTTTGAATCCCCTTCCACTTGGGAGCTTTTCTGTCTTCTTAATACACTCCTGCTTTCTCAAAAAAAATTGTATATGTACCTTTACTTAACAATGCACTTTCTGTTAATATTGATTTTCTACTTTGCTTTCTTAATATATGCTTATTAGGTATCCTATTGCAGAGATTTTCCTAAATTTATTTAACCAGTTCCCTAATGAAGAATGTTTTATTTGTTTACAACTTTTCTTTCACTTAAAAAAATGTAATCATAAGCACTTTTATACATACGTCTTTGTGCACTTGCCTATTATTTCTTCAGGCTATCACAAAAGTGTTGGGTCAAATGGCGTGTTTAAAATTGTGATATATATTGCCAAATGGTCCTGTAGAAAGGCTTAAATCAAAAGTCTTAACTGTTTGTTTTATTTCTTTATTCCCTTTCTAATGCTATAAATTATTAGTCATTTTAATATTTGTGAGTTGATAGAATATAATGTAACTTATTTTTATATTTCAAGTTTTGCTGTCAGTAATGCTGAGTATCATTTCTTTTTATAGGCAATCTAGACTTACCTTTTATATTAACTTTTAAATAACTCCCAAATGTTTTTAGCTTTTTTTCATTTCTATGAATTTATTTGTTTTTCTAACTAGTTTGCTAGAGTTCTATATATTTTAGCAATAGTAAAATCTTTGCTTTTTGCATGTCACTGACGATATCTTTCATTAATAATAAACATGAATGTAACGTTTGAAGGGATATCTTTGACTTACAGTAAACAAGAATGTAAGGTTTAAAGAGGTTAACCAACAAGTCCTATGCACATGTTGCAAAATCATGACAGAATGCTAGGTATTCCGATGTATGTTTTGTTTTGTTTTGTTTTGTTTTTAATTAAACTGTATCATTCCTTTCTTAAAATGAGCCAACTTAAATGCAGTACATTGATGTGAGAATAATTACACTCTCAGGACACATTTCTTTGGAAAAGTTTTTAGAGCACTCATTCAAGTAGTCTGTATCCTACCCCACAGGAAGTTAATCATTCTTGCTTTCTCTTGAAGATGTGATATAATTCCTGGCACATAGTAGGTATTTTATAAATGTTTGTGAATGGATGAATGAATGTGTTGCACCTTGTGGTTAGAGAAAGAAAAGAAACATCTCTGCTTTCAAATAACTGCCAGTCTTGTGGTGGTGACAAATGAAAAGATAGACAACACAAAGTAGGATAAATGTCATAGTGAAAATAAGTGTTGAATGAATCTGATATACAAGTAAATGTCAGAAATAATTGGTAATGACTCCAAAACTCCTTTCCTCAAATATATAAGCTAAGAGCACTTCATCTTGCAGTGTGTATGTGTGTGTGTGTGTGTGTGTTCATAAGAAGTTGTTAGTCAATAAAAGCACAGTAACTTGCAGTCACACATTCTTGAGTTTAAGACATAGCTTTACCTACATTTTATCTAAATAATTCTGGATCAAGTAGTTTCTGTGAATCTGAACTTCTTTTCCTGTCAATGTCATTGAAAGGCTGAAATCCTCGACAATTAGAACCAAATGACTATATATATATATATATATAAAGTGCTCCTAGAAGATACTCTAGACACATTGGTTCTTTTTAGTATTCCTCAGATAAGCTAACTTAAAAAGTCATGCATTAAAGATTATTTGCTGTTTCATATCCATGATCTTAACTTTTTTGATAGTTTATTATTATCCTAACTTAACCTTCCCTGCTAGCAGAGCTTTGGACAACAGCAGCATGCTTTTACCATGAGGCTGGATGCTACTATCTTAGAACAATTTAGAGAAAAAAATCATGTACTGAGAGTTTAAATTCTTCAAAAAATATACAGTACACAACATTTAAGTTCCCCAGAACACAAAAATCACTAAACAATAATATAAAAGACTCATGCTACTTATTTAATAGAAGCTATATATAACTCTCAGTACATGATTTCTTTCTCTAAATTGTTCTAAGATAGTAGCATCCAGCCTCATGGTAAAGGCATGCTGCTGTTGTCCAAAGCTCTGCTAGCAGGGAAGGTTAAGTTAGGATAATAATAAACTATCAAAAAAGTTAAGATCATAGATATGAAACAGCAAATAATCTTTAATATTGCATGACTTTTTAAGATAGCTTATCTGAGGAACACTAAAAAGAACCAGTGTGTCTAGAATATCTTCTAGGAGCTAAGCACATGTACATGCTGAAGAGAAGACTTTCAGTGAAGATTACATGGTGTGATATTGCTTGCTCTTAAGCCATAATTTTATTTTCCTAGTGGATGTTAGATTCATATTATTGATCAGGATGTGTGACAACTGGCAATTCACTGAAACTTGGGTGTGTTGAAATTTCATGTACCTCCCTGCTATGGGATTGTGAAAAGGAAAGCCCTTGGGGGCCAATGTTCACATTTCCTAAGATGTAATTATTCTAACTGTTGCAAGGAACTACCATCCCTTCCCCTTTGGTACTGGATGAGAGTCAAATATTTTTTTTATTTCTGTCAATTTCCCAGAAAATATTGGACTAGCCTTATTTGTGTTACATTCAATTACTTATGATTCATATTGCTATACTGAAAATAGGAATTTCATCAACTTTTCTTTTAGAGAGTACATTGAGTGTTCCTGAAATCACTAAATAGCTTACTCATTTTGTGGTAGAAAAGATAAAGATGATCTATTAAAAGCCATGTAATTCTTTTTTGTAAGCTTAGTTGGTCTTATCAAATTTTCTTTCTTTTTTTAAGATTTGCAAGCCTTAATTTCCATGTTATTTGCCTCTTTACTCAAGGAAAGTTGTCTGGATTGCTTTCTCTGCTATGATATGGTTACAGGAGTTATAACAGGATTTAGAGCTTAAGAAATATTTCAACAATTGTGTTTACAAATATAAAAACATGATAGGCTACCTTTTCATATTTTTGAAATATTATTCTTCTGGAAATTTCATATTTTGGTTCAAAATAACTTCATTGACAATAACCATAATACCTCAAATTTGTGATGCTTATGCTGATGTCTGTGAAATAAGATAAGTTTATGAAACTTTCCTTCAAAAACAAGTTTAAAATTTCTTATGATTCCTTTAGTTGAAGACAGAAAAATTCCTTCCCCTAATGGCAGAAAGTGAGAAAACGCAATTAAACCTTACCAAACATTTCTTGGTAAAGAGAAAGTATCGTAAATAAAAGGAAAAGAAAACATTTTTTCTTCCACTATCACTCACAAACACAGTACAAAAGTACAAACAAGTAATAAATCATAATATAGTCAATCAGAGCTGCAAAAGGACCATTTATCCTTATATAAGCATTTTTCTTTCTTATTAGAATAAAATTTATGTCCAATTTTCTCTCTAATATAATATTTTTCTAAGAACCCAGGAACATTATCCTCAAATTGGGAAGGAGCTGAGATTAAAGAATGACTGAGACAAGTTTATTTTGGCAAGTAGATGAGTTTAATTAGGATTTGCACAGAGGGCACTCCTGGGCAGCATCTGGACTGCTCTGAAGAACTGCACCACCACCTATCTCTAAGTGGCCTTTAAGTTAATTTTTTGACTCTTTACTGGCTGGGTATGATGAGACTGTTTATCTTGGTATGTTCCCAGATATGCTCTGGGATGTTTGGGTTCTTAGGGACACTCTAAGTTTCTTAGGAGCACTTAGGGTTCTTAGAGGACACCTGACTCTTGCCTGGGCATCATGGCTCACTGTCCAACCATGAAGGTTCAAGCAGTGGATACACACCCCTAAGCAACCTAGTGGGGAACCCATTATACTACATATAAGAGTTATGAAGGAGAACACAAAAAACTATGGAATTATCTTTTGGAGGGCAGGTCCCTTGTAGTACAGTCTTCCTCCACCAGGTGAATCTTCTAGGAACCCATCAGCATCACTGTACCAGCTAACGTTGTTGTTGTGAGAGGCTGTGTTTGGCCTGAGTGAATTTGGGAGGGGATCCTTTCAACCCTTTTGTCCATTTCATTATGGGTGATTTATGAGTGCATCTGCCCATACTATGCCTGAGTGTTCCGCAGTTTTTGAGTAAAATTGGCATGACCCCATATTCCATTCTACTTGCTCTCTCCTTGAGTAACTTTTTTGGTTTGTTTGTTCCTTTCTCTGGATAAAAAAGGTCCTCAAAGGGAAATGTTTTGCTGATGCAGAAGAGATAAAGCAAAAAAATGGTAGAAACACTAAAAGGCATCAAAACTGATGAGTTCAAAAACTGTTTTGAGCAGGGGAAAAAGCATCTCAATAGGTGTATTCCATCAAACTGAGAGTGCTTTGAAGGTGACTGAAGTTTAAATATCTAAGAATAAATAAATAATATTTTACAAGTAAATTCTGGGTTTTGGGGGGTCCCTTTGTATATTTTCCTCATTTTCTATTTATCTTTCTTAGCCTAACCTTGAATCAGATTTTTTTTTATGAGTTAAAAGGGGCTTATAAGTACTGGAAAAGAGATAAATCCAATCCATAGCAGTTGTCTTGTCCTGGGTACTACCCAAAGGAGGTGGGAAAATGGGACTTCTGAAAACTTGGCAATGCAAACTATAAAAAATCAAGCACAGAGTGAAATAGGAGAAAAAAAATTAAGAAGAGTCTTAGTGGCTTCTGAGACAATATCAAGTAGTCTACACATTTGCAATTTGAGTCCCAGAGGTAAAGGTGAAGGTCAGGGAGTAGTCAGAAAAGTTCAGTGGCAAAAACAATCAACAGCTGAAAATTTTGCAAATTTTATTAAAATTATAAAGCCACAGATCCAAAAAGTACAGTAAATATCAAGAAAGATAAACAGAAATTACACCAAAATACAAAGTACAAACCAAATTTCTAACTAATTTATTATCATTTGATCTTTTAGTGATAAAAATAAAACAAAAAAAGCATTCAGAGAAAAAAGTGCATTACACCGAAAATGATTATCATAAATTTCATATCAGAAAATGTGTAAGTAAGATGTGATATTATTTAAGCACTGAAAGAAACTATTAACCTATAATTCTATTCCCTGCAATTTCTTTTAAAGCATAGCAAAATCTTATCATGTGATCCAGCTATTATACTACCATGTATTTATTAAATTGAGTTCAAATTTAGTAACCACATAAATAATCTGTTTACAAATGTTTATAGCAACTTTATTCATAATTGCCAAAACCTGGTTGCAACCAATATGCCCTTCAATAAACAAATGAATAAACAAGTTGTTATAAATACATACAATGGAGCATTATTGAATAAAAAAAGAGAAATGAGTTGGTTCTATGTTTTTGTTATTGTAAATAGTGCAGCAATAAACATGAGTATGCAGGTGTCTTTTTGGTAGAGTTATTTATGTTCCTCCAGGCATATTTCCAGGAGAGGTATTGCTGAATCATACAGAAGATCAATTTCTAGTTATTTTTGAAATCATCACACTGCTTTCATAGGGATTAAACTAACTTACATTCCCACCAACAGTGTACCAGGGGAGTGAAAGCCACCTAAAAGCTCAAACTTCACTTGCATGCAACCTAGTTATGTAGTAAATCTTCACAACTCTATGATAAATAAGTAAATTATTAGAAAAGAAAAATAATTTCATAGTCTAAAAAAAGATATGCATTATCAAACCATGAAAAGATGTGGAGAAACCTTAAATGCATATTGCCAAGTTAAAGAAATCAAATGACTATCATCCTATATATATGGCATTCTGAAAAAGGCAAAACTACAGTAAAAAGACAAATGGGGACTTGTGGACTGGGGATGAAGAAGCACAGGAAATTTTTAGAATGATGAAAATAATCTGTAAGTCATGTAATGTTGAATAAATGACATGAATTTGTCAAAACTCCTCATAGAACTATACAATACAAAGAATGAAGCTCAATGTTAACTATGGACATTTTTAGATAGTGATAATATATAAATATTGGTTTATTAATTATAAGCAATGTACCACACTGATGCAAGATGTTAACATTAGGGAAAACTGTATGTTTGGAATGGGAACACATATAATAACTCTGTACAGTGTACTTTTATCTTAAATAAATTTTAAAAAATTAAATGAAAGAAATTTTACATTTACTTCACTAATCTGGAGAAGTATTATTATTTTCTCTAAAATTTAGCAAAACTTTTCTTTTTTTTTTTTTTTTTGAGTCGGAGTCTCACTCTGTCGCCCAGACTGGAGTGCAGTGGCCGCTCCCGGCCACCGCAGCCTCGACCCGCTGGGCTCCGGCGATCCTTCCGCCTCAGCCTTCTGAGTAGCCGGAATTATAGGCGCGCGCTACCACACCCGGATGATTTTTTTTATTTATTGTAGAGATGAGGTCTCGCTGTCCAGGCGGGTCTCGAACCCGCGGGCTCAAGCAATCCACTCACCTCAGCCTCCAAAGGCACGGGATTACAGGCTGAGCCACCGAGCCCAGCTAGCAAAACTTTTCTATACATTTACTTGAGTTTGATTTCTTATATATGAAATAGGTTCATGATCTTTAAAAATAATTGATTTATTAACATTTTCCATTGCAAATAGAAATTTTTGGTCGTCTACACTTCCCCTAAAAAACAAAGCTAAACAAAGCAAATATTCTGCTCTTTGAAGGCCACTATGAATAAAATGGAAGGCAAGCCACAGACAAGGGGAAATATTTATAGTATAAATATTTTAGCTTTTTTTTATTTTAAAGATGTGGGTGCAATTCAGGGTTAGGTATACAAATGTTCATTATGCAGGTACCCTTGTTGATGAGGTGTGCTCCTCTTCCCCAGACAGACTCTCACCACTGCCAATTCCTCTTCCACATTCCCATCCCGGCAGTTTTCCACTACTGCCAATCATTTTCTTACAGTATTGTGATAATTGTTCAAGGTCCGCTTATGAGTGAGAGCATGTGATACTCAGTTCTTTGTTTCTGTGAAAGATCATTCAGTATTATAGACTCTAAGTCCATCCAGGTTGCTGTGAAGTTCATGATTTTGTTCTTCTTTATGGCTGTGTAATATTCCATCGTGAATATACACATTTTATAAATAGCTTGTTTTCAGAAAATATACAAAAGTACAAACAACCCAAATTTTAACAATGCATAGACAAAAAATTTAATCAAATATTTTTGTTATATATATGCAGAGCCAGACACAACATTTATATGAATCTTACAGAAGGGCAAAACTAATTCTTTAAAAAAAAAATTGTTGGTAACGGAGAACATATCCATGGTTGTCTGAGTCCAAGGGGCACATAAAATATAAGCTATATATAAGAAATATATTTGTGAAGAAAATATATAAGTGGTCAATAAGCATGAAAGATTGTAATATCATTGAGATGCCACTGCACACCCATTAAAATTAATATATTAAATTTGATAATACCAAGTTTTGAACAAGATGTTAAACAATTGTAATATTCGTACCTTGCTGATGTTAACATAAAGTGGCATAGGTTCTTTGGACCAAGTTTGACCGTTTCTTGCTGAGTTAACATATAACCCCACAATTATACTTCTAAACTGTTCCCAATAGAAATTAAAGCATATGTTCATACAAAGATTTTGCATTAATATTTATAGCTACCTTATTTATCATAGCCAAAAGTTCGAGGTGACTCTAATGTTCAGTAATAAGTGAACGGATAAGCAATAATGGAATATTACTCATCCACTAACAAGGATAAATTATTGACATGTACAAAACCTAAATACATATCAAAAACTTAATGGTGAGCCAAACACAAAACGTATATGAAACTTACAGAAATGCAAAACTAATTTTTTAAAACAAATTTTTGATAACAGAGAATATATCAGTGATTGTCTGAAACCAGAAATAAAGATTGATTTGCAAGGGGCACAAAAAATCTTTTAGGATGGTTTTGGTGAGCTTTACACAGGCATATACTTTTACATTTATACCGAATCCATTCAACTGCATGCAGATTATGCCTCAATACATATGATTTGGCAAAAGTAATCTAATAGCATTATTTACATGTGAGATTGGTAAAAACTAAAAATGTTTAACAATAAATGCCAATATTATAATAGGAGAAAACAAACACTTTCATACATTGCTGGTGCAGATTGGTACAAGCTATGTGGCTATTTAGCAATAGTTCTCAAATTAGCTCAGTCTTCATTTTATTGTAAAAAAATGTTGAAAATATCAGATATACTTTGTATGGTCTTTTGGACATACAAGAATGAAACTCATACTTCTAGCTCCAAAATATTTTTAATCAAATAGAATTATAGGAAAAACTCAGTAATAGTCATAGACTAAGAAAGTACTGGTTGGATGAAAACACAGAGCCAGCACATGAAGCTTCAGCCTTGAAGTTTGGAGAGCAAAGACATTTTAATTCTTAGAAAGTAGGATAACTTCTAAAGCTTATGGATGTGGATATGGGGGGAAATAACCTATTGTCACATCATACTTTTGTTTCAACTGAGTTCTGACTTTTCATAAAATAGTAATAGGCAACATGCATGGAGTGGTTACATGAGACAGGTACTACATCAATTGATTTAAATATACTTTTATCTCATTTAATTCTTACAGCTCTATAAAATTCTACTATATTCTTATACCTATTTTGTGAATGAGAAGTAGAAATTCAGAGATTAGTTAGTCTAAGAAATTACATTTATAAGTGTGGTAGAACTATCATTAAAGCTAGGGTGTTTGAGCCTAAAGCCAATGCGCCCAGATGATGGTTAATTGCTATGATTTCTCCTCTTAAATGATCAAGCATGCTTATTTGAGAGACAAAGTAAAATAGTGCAAATGGTGAGTTAATGAGTCTTGATGTTGGGAAAACAGTTGCTGTAAGTTGTAAACTTCTAGTGAGCCAGGCCAAATTTTATATTTTATATAAATGCAAATCCTTTAAAGACAATGTTTTATGAAATTGTTTTGTTTAGGATTGCATTTGGTTTTCCTTTATGTTCTTGTTCTAGTGTTTTCTCTAAATTGACACTGGTTAAAAATGTTAACTGACACTTCTAGATGAAGCTCTGTTTCCAAACTAATTAAATTTATTAGGCTACTAAAATAAAATCTGTACTGAATTTCCAATTTGATGTATATGCAAATTAGGTGCTTTGTACTGTGGGTCTCCTTAAACTGTCTTGGGTTTTTCTGACTCTATAATCTCAATTGTCTATAACTTTATGGTTTATTATGATAATCTAAAAACCAAAGGATTTCAAAGTAGATGGTAATTTATTTTGCCACTAATGAAAACTTAAAACAGTTTTATATTTTTCTCCAAACTGGTACAGAAGGGTAGAATACTAACTATATTGACAATAAGCTCAGAATAAACAAGAAACTTGGTAACTTTCTGTCTAAGTTGAGAGAATTTTAAAATTCTTTTGTTTTATAGTGCTTAACAAACAATTAGATAATATCAGATTCATTGAAATCTTGATTACCTCACTCAGACTTGCACAATATTTAATTTGTGAAGATACTTTATGTTTTTTTTCAATTGGGAAAAGTATAACAATTTTAATGAATTTAGTTTAGACCTAATAAATTACTTTCATTTAAAAATGGTGTATTTCTCCCCTAAAAATTATTTTTCTCTCAACTTTCACTGCTTTCAATCATATTTTAAATAAAAATTTGTATTGCTCATGTCTTTACTAATAGTCATCTTTTAAGGCTCACAGGTAACATTTTTGGATAGCTTAGATGTCAAATAAGATGCATAAAAAACTGATAAACAAAGTGTCAGAAAAACTAGGAAATTACACCATTATTTTAAATATTTAGGAACTGTTAGATTTCTGAATTCTTAAGTGTCTTTGCCTCAACTACCTCTCTTTACCCACCTCTGTCCATAAGCAAATAAATGAGGCGAAATCCAAATCTATCCATTTTTTTCAGGAGTTTCTTCTTCTTATCATTTTATTGCAATTTCCAGCCATGTGTAGTCACTTATCTATTCTTATCTGGGTAAACTCCTTAGAGAGAGAACACCACCTTAACTAAAGTCTCACCATCATGAATCTTTGCTTTTCTCTTCCCAGACTCAGCATCTTTGTTCCTAAATAGCTACAAATTGACTTTCTTCCTTGCTTGTCCCTTTGCTTCTAGATCTTCATGACTGAAGAATACATGAATGATTCTGACCATCTACACTACTCTGTCCCATAGTGAATATGTTCATCTAAATGCTGAAGTTTCACTTCTGTTTTGATCATTGAAATTTCAATTATGGTCCTGACACTTTCCTGCCAGTTTCCTTGCTTGGCTGCTTCCCTTGCCATTACTGACTGGGCTCACTCTCTGTTTCTTTGCTCTTAAATATTACATTTTTAGTGGATCCTAGCAAAAGATTCATGAGAGAAATGAAGGGTTGAAAATAAGTTATCACAGATAAATGAGTTTTCTGGTTTTGATAAATGAAACTGAGACTTTAAATGACAATGATTCTGTTGAAGTTATAGTTATCTCTTCCCCAATTGGAATGGCCAGATTCCTGACAGTATCCTATGTATCTCATGGTAGAAAAACACATAGTTGAGAAATAGAAGAATTTATGGAGAAAAAATAAGGCATCATAAATGTAAGCTTTTAGAGTATTAAAGTATTATTTATATACATTAAAAAGCTAGCACACAGTCAATACAATGTTGGTGAGAGTTTACATATATCAGATAGCTAAAAACAAAAACTACAAAATTGCTTTCCATTTATCATCCCTTGCTTTCTAGAAAATGTAAGAATTTATTCTCCTAATGCTTACATGCACTCATCATAAAGTTGTTCTTTTAAAATATTGTTGCTTTAGACTTGTGGAAAATTCCATTATTTGTTTCTTCTATCTTTTGTCTAAACACTGAGTGCTTGAACCAGCTCTAATCTTTATCAGCGAGCACCTAAAGTGCCTCTATCAATAGTCCAGTGAGTCAGTATTAAGTCAGTTTTACTATTTCTTATTATGACTTTATCCTCCAGTTCACTGGTAAGCTTTCTACCTTATTTCTGGGATCATGTCCTCAAATAATATCCCAGGTCTATGGATTGAGTTTATACCTTATTCCCTTTATGCATAATTCTAGATCTTAATAATCCGCTTGTGTCCTATTATTTTTAGAATTGGGCCCCATCTTGTTTTCTCCAGACACTCCCTGAGCTTCTCTCTGTTGTCATATGTCCTCTACGTCCCTGCTTCATATCTGCTTAGATAGTTGCACAGCATCTAGTTCCTCACTATCTCTTACCCTATTGCAACTCCTTTCCCACCTGTTGTTAACACACGCGCGCACACACACACACACACACACACACACTCTCACACACACACACACATATACACTCGCACACACATGTGTCTTTAGATCACACCAGCTTAGTCTTCAACCATGAGAGAATTCCAGGCCCCACCCAGGGGCCAAATGGGATTCAAAAGTAGTCACCGTCTCAGCTTTCCAACATGCTCAGGACTCTTAAGCAGGAGCTGACTCTGGCTAGTTACCATAGTCCAGTGAAGTGGTAGCAGAGATTTAAAAAAAAGAGAGCATTAATTTAACTTTTAGGATGTTACATTGTCAGGACTTAATTATCATTTCAATGCAAGAAAGGAAGAAGTTGAAGATGACTCAGGTTTCTGGTTTGGGGAACTAGGTGAATATTAGCTCACCTTCTCTTATCTAAACTGTTGAAATGACTTCCTAATTGTCTTGCCCTCTGCTAGTCTTGTATTACCTTTCTAAATCACATATTACATCCTGCACTGAAACCTTCCATGGTTTCATATTAACTGCAGGATAAAGTCTAAATTCTCCATTGCAGCTGAGTTTTCCCACAATTCAATGCTAAATGTAACGTCTTATCCCATTATACTCTGACCAAATCACCAGCTAGGTGTACACTGTTATATTTCTATGCCTTTGCATATGGCATTTCTTTGTCTGAAATGTTTTTGCTACCATCACTGTCCCCTTAGAATCATGATCAGTTTTCAAGGCCTAGTTCAAGTGTTACTCATTATGTAGAAATAGTGTCTCCACTATGCTTTGATATCTCTGTGTGTAGAACTTTATTGTTGATTTTCTGATATTCCATAAAGTTTCTTGTTTACATCTCCTTCATTAAAATGCAATGTAATTCATGTAATTAACTTCTAATCTTATGTTTAAAAGAAAATTTTAGACAGTTTTTAGGTCTATTAGTAAGGTACCATATTTTATTCATTATTTCAAATACGCTGTTAAATGGCTGGTTTCAAACATTCAAAAATTAAACCTATAATTTAATAAAATTAATGTAACAATGACATTTATAAAATTATTTATTGAATATTGTATTTTGGATGTTGTTGTTTGTTAAAGAACACAGAAAGAGATGCACTGATGGGGTACCCATGGAAGATAATTTCTGGACACTTAAAAGAGCAACATCTGGCTAGGCACGGTGGCTCGAGCCTGTAACCCCAGCACTTTGGGAGGCTGAGGCGAGAGGATTGCCTGAGTCCAGGGGTTTGAGACCAGCCTGGGCAACTTGGTGAGACCTTGTCTCTACAATATGTTAACAAATTAGCAGGGCATGGTAATGCACGCCTGTAGTTCCAGTTACTTGGAAAACTGAGGTAGAAGGATCATCGGAGCCCAGTAGGTTGATGCTGGGGTGGCCATGAGCGTGCCACTGCACTCCAGTCTGGGTGACAGATTGAGATTCCAAGTCAAAATAATAATAATAATAATAAAAATAAAGAGCAACATCCAAGTAGGAGGGACTTCTATCCTATTTTGTGTAACTTGATTCTGAGAAATGGGTCTATCTGTGAATCTGTAATAAAATATATCTATAATGGGACTAATCTGCAGCTACAAGATGTGAAAGAAGGGGGAATGGAAGCACAAATTCATGTCCAAGACAATAGGAGAAAGTCAAGAAGAGAAATGAAGGGTATAGTGTGCGACTAAAATGACACAATTGAAGCAAGTAGCTTTAAAAAGGCAAACGAGTTCATGCTAGGAGAGATTTCCTGAAATTTCTGATGGGAGGAAACCCATTTATATAAGGTTTGCCATGCTCATGGATAAAGGAGAATGAGCTGCTAACTGATTATGCATTTCACAAAGGTCAAAGATTATACATTTCTGGATCAGGCAGGAGGCTTCTTTCATTTCTTCACCCACCCTCTCTTTTTTACTTTAAAGATGTAGGGTTAGGTACATAAGTAGTCATCATACAGATAAAGTTTGAGTACCTTATTCATGTTATGTGCCCCCCCCTTCCCTAGCAGTGTGCTACTACTGCCAATTCCTTTCTTACAGTATTATGATAAATGTTCAGGGTCCAATTATGAATACACGCAGAACTTAGATCTTTGTTTCTGTGATAAATCACTGAATATTATAAACTCTAATTCCATCCAAGTTGCTGAGAAGTTCATAATTTGGACTTCTTTCATTTCTAATGTCAAAGTATGCTGTGATCACTATTTATGATTTTCACTCAATTTCACAGGTCCTGTGGTTTCATAAAAATTCTCCCATTTCTGGGAAAGAATAGTGTTAAGGACACCAAGAAGGGGCTTATTAAATAACCCAGGTGAGAAATGATGTTAACTTGACCTAGAATGTGTCAGGATATAGGGAAATAGCTCAAGTTAAGAAATATTTAGTAGTTTTAATTCACATAAATTAGTGATTAATTGGATGTGACAGATAAAATAGAGAAAAGGCACAAATATCGCTGTTTTTCCTGCTTTATTACTTAGCTAGACAGAGGTAACATTGAATACATAGATGTTAGAAAAACAGGTAGAAAAAACTTGGGATTTTCTAACTTGTTGAGTTTAAGGTGTCTGTGAGATAGCTAGATAGGCTTTTATAATTCACTGATTAGAACATACCCTTTTTTCCCTTTTACTATCTTTGAAATTGAGAATTCTGTTGAATCTTACATTCAATACCATGTCATATAATCTTGGCAGAATTTCTGCTTTCTTTTCTTGTAGTAAATAAAATTACATTTGAAGGAATAGAATGGAATGATTATTTAGAGAAATAGAACCAGTAGGTTATATGTATATGTATATATATATGTATGAATGTATATGTGTCTATGTGCATACATATGTGTGATATACATACATACACACACACAAACACACACACACACACACACACACACGTATAGAGAGAGAGAGAGAGATTGTTGCAAGGAATTGTTTCATGCAGTTGTGAGGGCTGGGCTGGGAAGTCTTGAATCCATAGGGCAGAATGGCAGGATGGATGATCTCTGGGAAACTTCAATTTTTGCTCTTAAAGCTTTTCAATTGATTGGATAAGGCACAGATAATTTTCTTTATGTAAAATCAGTGAATTGTAGATTTTAAGTGTGTCTACCAAATACCTTCACAGCCATGCCTAGATTAGTGTTGACTTGACAACCATAAACTTCTCCCTAAATTTTATGTAATTTCTGAATAAAGACAATAACAAAGTCATACTTCCACCTAAACTAAAAATGCACTATTTCCCCAGAAGAGGATGCAGAGTTCATTACCTTCTTGATGTCTTGCAACTTAAATACTGTGATGTAAAGCTAGATATTATTAATAAATCTTATGCTGTATAATAAGGGATTAAGAGAGGGAAGAAGACAGTCTAGTATGTATGGATGGAAATTGGATAAGATCTCTGATTCATGTGATTCTGATTTGGCAATTCAATTCTTTGTGTAAGTTTAAAAGTTAATCATTTTTTTCTCTTTTAACCTAAAATTGTGGGTTACAATTCAGGATGAGGTATACAAATATTCATTGTGCAGGTACCCTTGTTGATGAGGTGTACCACCCTTCCCCAGGCAGATATCAACTACTGTCAATCCCACCTCTCCGCTGCTCCTCCCACAACCCCCCACAGTTTCCCGCTACTGTCAATCCTTTTCTTACGGTAGTTGTTCAAGGTCCACTTATGAGTGAGAACATGTGATACTCAAGTATTTGTTTCTGTGAGAGATCACTCAGTATTATAAACTATAATTCCATCCAGGTTGCTGTGAAGTTTATGATTTTGTTCTTTGTGGCTGCATAATAGTCCATTGTGTATATGTACCATGTTTTTTTTTAATCTAGTCCCCTTTTGATGGGCAGCATGGTTGGTTCCACGTTCTTCTTATTATGAACAATGCTGCAACAAACATGCGTGTGCAGGTATCTTTTTCATAGAATGATTTGAGTTCTACCAGGTATATTCCCAGTAGGAGGATTGTGGGGTCATATGGAAGGTCGATTTTTAGAACTTTTAGGAATCACCACACTTATTTCCACAGAGGCTGTACTAGTTTACACTCCCGCCAACAGGGTAGAAGTGTTCCCTTTTCTCCACATCTTCTCCAACATCTGATATTTTTTGATATTTATTGATGACGGTCATTCTGACAGGAGTTAGGTGGTATCTCAGTGTGGTTTTAATTTGCATCTCCTTGATGACTAGTGAGGCTGAACATTTTTTCATGTATCTGTTAGCAGGTCATACTTCTTTCAAGAAATGTCTATTCCTATCTTTTGCCCACTTTGTAATGGGGCTGTTTTTTTCTTTTCAGTACATTTAAGTTCCTCGTAGATCCTTGATGCTAGATCTTTGTCAGACACGGAGTTGGCAAATACTTTTTCCCAGTCTGTGGGCCATCTCCATGCTCTCTTGATGGTTTCTTTGGCTTTGCAGAAGCTTGTCAGTATAATGAGGTCCCACTTGTCCATCTTATCTCTTATGGCATGGGCACTTCAGGTTTATATCAGGAATTGGTTGCCAGTTCCAATCTCCATAAAAGTGTATCCTGCATTTTCAAGGTTCTTACAGTATGAGGTTTTACATTTAGGTCTGTGATCCATTTAGGGTTAATTTTTGTGTATGGGAATATGTAGGGGTCCTGTTTCAATCTTCTGCATGTGGTCAGCCGGTTTTCCCAGTGACATTTACTGAATAGGTTCTCCTCTTCCCAGCAATGGGTGGTGGAGGCTTTGTCGAAGATGATTTGGTTGAGAAATTGAGGTTTTGTTTCTGGAATCTCAGTTCTATTCCACTGGTCTATATGCCTGTTCCTGTACCAATACCAGGCTGTTCTGATTATGGTAGCTTTATGATAAAATTTAAAGTCTGGGAGTATGATACCTCCTACTTTTTTTTTTTTTTTGGCTGAGGATTGTTTTGACTATTCTTGGTCATTTGTGTTTCCATATGAATTCCTGTATCATTTTTTCTAGGTCTAAGAAGAACATGACTGGTAATTTGTTGGGCATTGCATTAAATCTGTAGATTGCCTTAGGTAGAATGGACATCTTCACAATGTTGATTCTTCAAATCCATGAGCATGTAATATTTTTCCACTTGTTTGTGTCATCTTTAATTTCTTTGATCAGTGTTTTGTAGTTTTCATTGTAAAGGTCTTTCATGTCTCTGGTTAGGAAGATGCCAAGATATTTCATTTTTTTGTGGCTATTGTAAATGGAATTGTGCTTTTTATTTGGGTTTCTGCTTATTTATTATTGGTGTATAGAAATGCAATTGTCTTTTGCACATTTATTTTATACTCTGAGACTTACAAAAGTCCTTTATCAGTGCAAGGAGGTTTTTGATAGATTCTGTTAGGTTTTCAAGGTATACAATCATGTTATCTGCAAAGAGAGATAACTTGACTTCCTCTTTTCCTATTTGTATACCCCAATTGCCTTCTCTTCTCTGATTGCTCTAGATAGGACTTCCATAACAATATTAAACAGTGTTAAACAGAAGTGGGCATCCTTGTTTTGTTCCAATTTTTAGAGGAAATAGTTCCAATTTTTGTCTGTTTAGGAGTATGCTGCCTGTGGGTTTCTCATAGATGGCTCTTACTATTTTGAGGTATGTTCCAGCTATGTCTAGATGTTTGAGGGTCTTTATCAAGAAGGATTTTATCAAAAGCTTTTTCTGCATATAATGATAAAATCATGTGGTTTTTGTTTTTATGTCTGTTGATTTTTTTTGTTGTTTTTTTTTTGTTTGTTTTTTCTGAGTTGGAGTCTCACTCTGTCACCCAGACTGGAGTGCAGTGGCCGCTCCTGACCACTGCAGCCTCGACCTGCTGGGCTCCGGCAACTCTTCCGCCTCAGCCTTCCAAGTAGCCGGAAATACAGGTATGCACTACCATGCCCAGCTGATTTTTTTTTTTATTTATTGTGGAGATGAGGTCTCGCTGCCCAGGTGGGTCTCGAACCTGTGGGCTCAGGCAATCCACTCACCTCAGCCTCCCAAAGGCGCGGGATTACAGGCTGAGCCACTGAGCCCAGCTTGTTGATGTTTTTAATTACATTTATGGTCTTATGAACACTGAACCAGCCTTGCATCCTGGGGATGAAGCCTACTTGGTCATGATGAATGATTTTTGAGATGTGTTGTTGAATCTGATTTGCTAGGATCTTGTTGAGAATTTTAGCCTCTATGTTCATCAAAGATATTGACCTGTAGCTCTCTTTCTTTGTTGGGTCTTTACTTGGCTTAGGTATCAATGTGATATTGGCTTCATAAAATGATTTGGGGAAAGTTCCATCTTTCTCAATCACCTGGAATACTTTCTGTAGGCTTGCTATCAGTTCCTCCTTGTATGTTTTGTAGAATTCTGCTGTGAAACCATCTGGTCCAGGACTTTTTTTGTAGGTAGTTTTCTTATGACATAGTCAATTTCCTTGATTGTTATTGGTCTATTTAGGGTCTCAAATACTTCTTGTTTCAACCTAGGGAGGTTGTGTGATGTCAGAAAGTCCTCCATTTTCTTTAGGTTTTCAGTTTGTTTCCTTATAATTGTACATAGTAGTCTCTGATAATTTTTTTATTTCTTCAGGGTCAGTTATGACTTCATCTTTCATGTTTCTGAAATCATTTATTTGGGCTTTTTCTCTCTTTTTCTTGGTCAGTCTGGCTAGGGGACCATTGATCTTGTTTATCCTTTCAAAGAACCAGCATTTGTTTTGTTGATTTTTTTGTATTATCTTTTTGTCTTCTATGTCCTGGGTTTGGGCTTTTATTTTGGTGATCTGAATTCTTCTGCCTAAGTTAGGGTTTTGGTAATCTAGCTTTTCCAGCTTCCTTAGGTGACTTTTTAGGCTGTTAACTTGTGATCTTTCCATTTTCTTCATGTGTGTTTGTAAAGATATGAATTTCCCTCTTAGTACTGTTTTCTTGGCTTCCCAGAGGTTTTGGTAAGATGTTTCTTCATTTTCATTTGTTTCCAGGTACCTTTTAATCTACATTTTGATTTCATTGTTGACCCAAGAATAGCTTAGCATCGCACTGTTTATTGTCCATGTCTTTGTGGGTTTTAGGGGAACTTTGTTGGTGTTGATATTTATTTTTATTCCACTGTGGTCTGAGAAGATGCATGGCAAAATTTCAATCTTATGATATTTGTTTATATTTGACTTATGGCCAATGATGTGGTCTATCTTGGAGTATATTCCATGTGGTGATGACTAGAATGTATATTCTGTGGTCATTGGGTGGAGTGTTCTGTAGGTGTCAATTAAGTCCATTTGTTCAAACATCTCATTGAGGTTCTGGATCTCCTTGCTGATTTTTTTGTCTTGATGATCTGTCCAGGGTTGTGAGTGGAGTATTAAAGTCCCCAGCTATGATAGTGTTAGAGTCAATCTCCTTTTTAAGTTTGCCTAGAAGCTGCTTTATGAACAAACATTGGTGCTCCTATGTTGGGTGCATATATTTTTAGGATGGATATTTCTTGTTGATGAATCGAGCCTTTTATCATTATATAGTGACCTTTTTAATCTTTTTAAATTTTTGATAGCTTAAAGGGTATTTTGTCTGAGATTAAGATTGCAACTCTAGCTTTCTTTTGTGTTCCATTTGCCTGAATATTTTTCCTTCCCATCCTCTTACTTTGAGTCTGTGAGTGTCCTTTCTGGTGAGATGTGTCTCTTGGAGATAATATATTGCTGCCTGGTAATATTTTATCCATTTTGCCATTCTATGTCTTTTCAGTAGTGCATTTAGTCCTTTCACATTCAGGCTAATTATTGTAATGTGAGAGTTTATCCCTGTCACAAAGTTCTTATAGAGGTATTGTTGTTTCTGTTTGTTTGTTGTGTTTCTTTTGATTTTGGGGTTGATTCATTTGTGCTTTCAATCATTTTTCCTGCACTCTTATGAAGAATGTTGTTGTTCTTTTTTCCCTTTCTTCTGTGTTTAATACTTTCTTAAGTGTTTCTTGTAGAGCTAGTCTACAGGCAGTGTAGTTTCTTAGAGATTGAATATCTGGGAAATATTTTAATTCTCCCTCACTGATGAAGCTTAATTTAGCTGGGCAGGTTATTCTTGGTTGGAATTGGTTATCTTTGAGAACTTTGAAGATTGGGCTCCAAGCTCTCCTAGTCTGAAGTGTTTCTGTAGATAAATCTACTGCTATTCAAATTGGTCTTCCCTGGTAGGTAGTCTGACCTTTATCTCTTGCCACCTTTATGATTTTTCTTTTATACCTACTTTGTTCAGGCTAATTATTATTTGTCTAGGAGTTGGTCTTCTCATTTGTGATCTTGCAGAGGTTCTCTGAATATCTTTTATTTGAATGGTCACATCACTGATGAGATGAGGGAAGTTTTCCTGAATAATTTTATGGAATGTTTATTTCAGGGTGACCTCTGTCTCTTTGACTCAGGAAGTCCAATTACTCTTAGGTTCGGCCTTTTGAAGTAATTGCTCACCTCTTGAAGGTTTTGTTCCATCTTTTTAAAGCTTCTTTTCTATGTTTTTGACAGTTTGGGGTAGTTCTATATTTTGGTCCTCAAGTTCTGAGATTCTTTCTTCTGCTTGGCTACTTCTGCTTTCCATGCTTATCAGCGTGTTATTTATTTCATTCACAGTATTCTTTACTGCTGTTATCTCAGTTATCAACTCCTTCCTATTTTCCTCTTGTCACTCATCAATGCTTTTTAATCTCTCTATTAATGTCTTGATATCTGTGTTTGTAGTTTGAGACCAGTCATTCTGGGGCCTCTTCATTGTTTGCACTCTGAAATCTGTTTTCTTGGTGTCTGATTTTCCAGCAATCTGTGAGAGACCCATATTCTTCTTTTGGTTTTTCTTCATTTGTGTATATTTATCACCCCCCACCACCACCACCACCACACTCACACACCACACACACTTTTTTCCACTCCTCTTCTTTAATTTTGTTTTTCAGGGATGACAGGGTTGCTTTTACTTCTTTTTGCCCAGTCTCATGTTGTTCCTTATGTGGATCCTCTGGTTTTGTTCACTTCTGAGCTTGACTGTGGGTTGGGGGTTGTACTTTTTTGCAGTTTTGAGATTTAGTTGAGGGAGGAGGTGTGATTCAGAATCTATCTGCAGATCCCAGTATCCACCAACAGGTACGTGGGCACCCTGGAACCCACTTCCCACTTCCTTACAATCTGTTCATGCAGTGGGAGTTTAGGTTTGCTCCCTGGAACAAAATGAGGTAAGAAAAAGGAAAATAATGGAAAGAGGAAGGGGGGCTCAAGAGGAAGGTGGAGTGAGAGAAGAGTAAGGGGGAAAACAGACAGACATACCACCTAACAAATGAAAAGAGACACAAAGAACAGAGAAACAATAAACCCTAGAGTATAAGGCAATCATATAAAACACAGTCCAACAAAACCCTATTGATGTACTCTATCCCTACACAAGCAGGAGTCTAAAGAATAGAAAGAAGAAAGCAAAAAAAAAAAAAATCAGTAAAATAACAAAAACAAAGCAAGTATGAAAACATCAAAACCAGAATGAAAGAGAGAAAAAAAACTAAATAAAAAGCAAACTAAAGTGAGAAAAACAGTCAAAAAAGTAACAATAAAAAATAAAAACAAGGAATCAGACTGGTTCTGAGGTCCTTCTTGTATGTCCAAAGCCCTTCAGCTCTGATCTCTAGACCAGATCTAGCTCTAGCTCTGATACTTCCCCTGCCCACCACCCATTGCAGGCAGATAGCTTGGGTCAGTTGCTGTAGGCCTACTTTGGGGACGAGGAAGGGGTGAGTCAGATCTGAATTTTCTCAGCTTGCTGTCTGTCAGGTCTGCCACAGAGATCTGAGTTGTCTGTGTCTGATTCAGCCTGGGGGCGGGGCTTCTATCTCTCCCTGTTTGATGAGATGGAGGCTGCGGAGAGCTGAGTGGAGCCATTCAAATCTCTGCCCTGTCCTGGGTCAAAGGAAATGGCTATGGTGGATGGCTCCTTGCCAGGCATGGACTCCTCTCCCACTTTTCCAATCCTTTCTCTCCACTGATGAGATCCAGGGTTCCAGCTGATCTGTTATTACAAGTGGTGGTATGGGCCAGGCACCAGGCAATGGGAATCAGCTGGATTCAGCAGGCTTTTCTCAGGCACATGCCCTCAAGCAGCAGAAACTCCTGCGGGAAATCTTGCTGGCTGCACTCCAATGTCTGGGCAGTGGGGACTTGCAATCGCCCTCAGAGGGGGGCCCCAGGTGTATGCACCCAAGTATCCCCTCAGACGACTTTCACACTCCCATCAGCATCCACCCACTCCCTCAGAGAGACTTTATAACACTTGCCTCCATGAGGGCAGAGACTCTGTAGACTGACCTGTCGATGGCCATCTTAAGCTCTGCCTCCTCAATGTTAATCTTAAACTGTGGCCAAACATTGTTATTTTCTCTTAGTCTTTGATTAGGTAGCAAGTAAGGTGTGACTCTGCTGTCAGATTTTTCTTTGCAGAGTAGTTTTTACACAATAAAATTGCAGTCAATTAAAACATGCATTGGCTATTCTGGTCCTTTTTTGGTTTCATATAATTTTTTTTCTTTTTTTAAAAAATTTATTTTAAAGATATGGGTACAATTCAGGATTATGTGTACAAGTGGTCATTATACAGATAAAGTTTGTGCCTACCTTTTGTTCCCACTTTGCCTTGTTTGAGATCAAGTACCTATTAATGTTATGTGTCCCGCCTTCCACCCCACTGCCCAGCAGTTTCTGGCTACTGCCAATCCCTTTCTTACAGTATTATAGAAAATGTTCAGAGTCTGTTTATGAGTGAGAACATACGGTATTCAGTTCTTTGTTTCTGTGATAAATCACTGAGTATTATAGACTCTAAATCCATCCAAGTTGCTGCAAAATCCATATGTTTGTCCTTCTTTATGGGTGCTTAATAATCCATTGTATATATGTACCACATTTTTTTGTATCCAGTCTTGTTTAGATGGGCAGCAAGATTGGTTCCATATTTTTGCTATTGTAAATAGTGCTGCAATAAACATGCATGTGCAGGTATCTTTTTTGTAGGGTGACTTAAGTTACTCCAGGTATATGCCCAGAAGGGGAGTTGTTGAATTGTATGGAAGTTCCATTTCTAGTTCTTTAAGGAATCACCACACTGTTTTCCATAGTGGCTGAACTAGTTTGCATTCTCACCTACACTGTTGAAGTGTTCCCTTGTCTCTGCATTCTCGACAGCTTCTGTTGTTTTTTGTTTTATTAAAGATAGCCATTCTTACCAAAATTAGATGGTATCTCAGTGTGGTTTTGACTTGCATTCTCTGATTATCAGTGAGGCTGAGCATTTTTTCATGTTCATATGTCTTCTTTTGAGAAATGTCTATTCATGTCTTTTGCCCACTTTTTAATGGGGCTGTTTGTTTTTCTCCTTTTAGCATATTTGAGTTCCTTGTAGATCCTGGATATTAGGCCTTTGTCAGATATGAAGTTGGCAAATATTTTTTCCCACTCTGTGGACTGCTTCCCCACTCTCTTGATGGTTTCTTTTGCTCTACAGAAACTTTTCAGTTTGATGAGGTCCCACTTATCAATCTTATGTTCTGTGGCATGGGCTTTTGATCAGGAATTGGTTGCTTATTCCAATTTCCCTAAGGGTGTCTCCTGCATTTTCTAATATTCTTAAAGTTCTAGGTTTTACATTTAGGTCTTTGATCGATTTGGAGTTGATTTTTGGGTATGGTGATAGGTAGGGGTTCTATTTCATTCTTCAGCACATAGTCAGCCAGTTTTCTAAGCGTCATTTCCTGCATAGGTTCTCCTCTCCCCATTGGTTGCTGTTGGAGACTTTGTCAAAGTTGAGTTGGTTGAGAAATTGAGATTTTGCTTCTGGAATCCCTATCCTGTTCCACTGGTCTATATGCCTGTTTTTGTACCAATACCAGGTTGTGTTGATTATTGTAGCTTATAATAAAGTTTAAAGTCTGGAAATGTGATACCTCCTGCTTTATGTCTTTTGCTAAGGATAGTTTTGGATATTCATGGTCATTTATGTTTCCATATGAATTTCTGTATTGTTTCCAGGCCTGAGAAGAATGATGTTGATAATTTAATGGGTATAGTACTGAATCTGTAGATTGTCTTTGATAGAATGAACATCTTAACAATGTTGATTCTTCCAAACAATAAGCATGGAATATTTTCCCATTTGCTTTTGCCTTCTTCGACTTATTTGAGCAGCATTTTTGCAGCTAACATCATACTGATACTCAAATCAGGTAAAGATACAACATAGAAAGAGAACCACAGGCCAATATCCCCCATGAGCATAGATGTAAAAATTCTCAACAGGATTCAAGCAAATTGGATCCAATAATTAACACCTCAAAAGTCATATTCAGCATGACGAAGTAGGCTTCCCCAGGATACAGGTGCAACATCTGTAAGACCACACATATAATTAAATACATCAACAGATATAAAAATAAGAACCATGTGATTGTATTATTAGATGCAGAAAAAGGTTATGAGGAAATCCAGCATTCCTTCTTGATAAAGATTTTGAACACCTAGGCATAGAGGGAATATACATCAAAATAGTAAGAGCTGTCATGATAAACCCAAAGCTAACATATTGCTAAATGGACAGAAATTGGAAGCCTTTCTCCTGAAAGCTGGAACAAGACAAGTTTGCCCACTCTTACCCCTCCAGTTCAACATAGTGTTAGAAGCCCTAGCTGGAGTAATCAGACAAAAAAAGGAAATCAGGGATATCCAAATAGGAAAAGAAGTCAAGTTATCCCCCTCTTTGCTGATGATATAATCCTATACCTTGAAAATCCAAGATAATCTGTCAAAAACCTCCTTGCACTGATAAAAGACTTTGGCAAAGTCTCAGGCTACAAAATAAATGTGCAAAAGACAGTTGCATTCTTATACACAAATGACAAACAGGCAAAAAAACAAATAAAAACACAATCCCATTCACAACAGCCACACAAACAAAAAAGAAATATCCCAACAACTTCTAACCAGAGAAGTGTTTTTCCTAATTCTGTGAAAAATGATGTCGGTAGTTTCATAGGGGATTGCGTTGAATTGGTAGGTTACTTTGGATGATATGGTCATTTTAATAATATTGATGATTTCAATCCATGAGCATGAGATGTTACTCCATTTGTTTGTATCCTCTGCAATTTATTTCATCAGTGTTTTATAGTTCTCCTTGTAGAGATCTTTCATCTCCTTAATTAAAATATATTCCTAGGTATTTTTGTTTCTTGGTTGCTATTGTAAATGGAATTACGTTATTGATTTGATTCTCAACTTAGGGGCTATTGGTGAATAGCAGTGCTACGAATTTGTGTATTTACCAAATTCATTTACCAAGTCCAGAAGTCTTTTGGAGGAATCTATAGGTTTCTCTAGGTGTAAGATCACATCCTTGGCAAAAAACAATCCTAAAATTCACATAGAACCAAAAGAGAGCCAGAAGAGCCAAAACAATCCTAAGCAAAAAGAGCAAAGCTAGAGGTATGACATTACCTGACTTCAAATTATACTACAAAGCTGTAGTAACCAAAATGGCATTGTACTGACATGAGCACATAGACCAATGGGACAGAATAGAGAATCCAGAAATAAACTCAAATGCCTACAACCAACTGATCTTTGATAAAGCAGACAAAAACATACATTAGGGAAAGGACACACTATGAAACAAATGGTGCTGGGGAAATTGGGTAGTTACACACAGAAAATAAAACTGGATCTCTATCTCTCCCCATATGTAAAAAATTAACTCAAGATGGATTAAAGACTTAAACATCAGACCTGAAATCATAAAAAAAAATCCTAGAGGAAAATCTAGGAAACACTCTTATGTATATCGGCCTAGGCAAATAATTTATGGGTAGAATCCCAAAAGAAAAAGCTACTAAAACAAAAATAAATAAGTGGGATTTAATTAAACTAAAACGCTTCTGCACAGCAAAAGAAATAATCAACAGAGCAAATAGACAACCTACAGAATGGGAGAAGATATTTGCATACTATACATCTAACAAAGGACTAATATCTAGAATCTACAAAAAACTCATACAAATCTGAAAGAAAAAAGCAAACAATCCCATTAAAAAGTGGGAAAACAACATGAATAGACATCTCTCAAAAGAAGATACACAAATGGTCAACAAACATGGAAAAATGCTCAACATCATTTATAAACAAGGAATGCAAATTAAAATCACAATGAGATACCACCTTATACCAGTCAGGATGGCTATTATTATTATTATTATTATATTTTGAAGGCTACTGGGCCTCTCTGCTCCAAACACAATTTTATTATTGAATGTCACACACAAGACTGGGAGGCCACGATGTGTCATCATGGAGAGTCTCTTGACTGGTGCCATTGAATTTATCTTTCACCCCATCAGTAAAACTTGGTAAAATCTTATCTCAGGACTTTTCTCAGGGAGATAGCAAAGGAATTACAGATACAGAGTTCTTATTGTTAGCATGTGAGATGAGAAAAGCTCCTCTTTTGTTAAGGGATCCTTTAAGACACATGGTTTTCAAACTTCTTGCCAGAATCAACCAGAGGGCTGGTTAAACCAGATTGCTGAACTCAGACTATAGTTGCCAATTCTGTGTGGGGTGGAGGGATTTGTGTTTTTATCAGTTTTCCAGGTGATGAGATGCTACTGATCTGGGGACTTCCCTTGAGAACCAGTGCTCTGACATTCCCTATCTCTATGACACAAGATTGAACAGGAGAAAGTGGGATTTACATATGTGGCTGTCTACTCATTCACAGACTGGCCATATTAAAACAATCAAGAAACAACAGATACTGCACAGATTCAGAGAAAGGGGAACACTTATATACTGTTTATGGGAGTGTAATTTAGCATAACCTCTATGTACAGCGATATGGAGATTACTAAAATAACTAAAAAGAAATCTACCATTTGATCCACCAATCCCATGATTAGGTAACTACCCTAAGGAACAGAGGTCATTATATTAAAAAAAGACATCTGCACCTACATGTTCATTGCAGTACAGTTCACAATTGCAGAGATGTGGAATCAACCTAAATTCCCATCAACCAAGCAGTAGAGAATGAAAATGGAAATGTGTTATATATACACCATGGAATTCTACACAGCCATAAAAAAAGAATAAAATCATGTCCTTTGCAGGAACATAGCTGGAGCTGGAGATCATCCTAGACTCAGAAACAGAAAACTAAACATCACATGCTCTCACTCATATGTGGAGCTAAAAGATCACAAAGATAGAAATAATAGGAACTGGGAATTCCAATAAGGGGAGAAGGGAAAGAGGTTAGGGATCAGAAACTATGTACAGGGCAAAATGTTCACTATCTTGGGAATGGGCCACCTGAGACACAATCTCTACCACTACTCAATGTGTCCATGTAACAAATATGCATGTGTATCCTCTAAATTTAAAATAAAAATAAATAAAAATATTTTTTAAAACATGCAAAAATAAATAGTAAATCTGTTTTCAGAACTTACGCAGAGCCTAGCCTCATGAGACATGAAAGAGAAATAGACTATAACAACTAAGGATATAGCAATGAACATGATAGGTTTGGTTTTGTTAAATTTTATGAAGAATTTGGGGTGGAGAGTTTTTCAGACTGCATACAGAATAAGAAAGGATGTGTGACTCTTGATAGAAATTAAACCTTGCTAGTGTCATAACCAGTGCTTTGTAAGTCTAACTTCTGTGAGTTATATTTATTTTCCTTTGGCATTTGAACTTTACAAAACTAATTTGAATATTCCAGAAATTTTCAGATGAGCTGCACTTAAGAGGAGTTTATATTACTTAGGTTGGAGATGTATAGAGCATCACATATTAAGGGATTCAGGGTACTGGGGACAGCACTGATGGAAAATGTTCAAGGTAAAGGGGAAGCTCAGAAGTGGAATCAGAAGAGTCTTTTTTCAGTACTTACAATGTGAGATTTTGTTTAGTTAGAGGAACTTGATTTATTTTATTTTAAAGATGTGGGGTTCAATTCAGTGTTAGTTATACAAGTGTTCATTGTGCAGGTATCCTTTTTGATGAGGTGTGCCCCTCCCTCCCCTGGCAGTTTCCCTCAACTGTCAATCCCACCTGCCTACCCTGGCAGTTTCCCACTATTGCTAATTTCTTTCTTGTAGTATTATGATAATTTTCTTTCTTTCTTTCTTTCTTTCTTTCTTTTTTTTTTGAGTTGGAGTCTCACTCTGTCACCCAGACTGGACTGTAGTGGCCGCTCCCGGCCACCGCAGCCTCGACCTGCTGGGCTCTGGCGATCCTTCTGTCTCAGCCTTCCAAGTAGCCGGAATTACAGGCATGTGCTACCATGCCCGGCTGATTTTTTGATTTTTATTGTAGAGATGAGGTCTCGCTGCCCAGGCCGGTCTCGAACCCACGGGCTCAGGCAATCCACTCACCTCAGCCTCCCAAAGGCACGGGATTACAGGGTGAGCCACCGAGCCCGGCTTCTTTCTTTTTATTTTTTTGGGTTGGAGTCTCATTCTGTCACCCAGACTGGAGTGCAGCGGCATGCTCCTGGCCACCGCAGCCTGGACCTGCTGGGCTCCGCCGATCCTTCCGCCTCAGCCTTCCAAGCAGCTGGAACTACAGGCGCGTGCTACCACACCTGGCTAATTTTTTGATTTATTGTAGAGATGAGGTCTCGCCAAGTTGCCCAGGCGGTCTCGAACCCACGGGTTCAGGCAATCCACAATCCACTCAACTCAGCCTCCCAAAGGCGTGGGATTACAGGCTGAGCCACTGAGCCCAGCTATGATAATTTTCAACGTCCGCATATGAGTAAGAATATATGGTACTCTGTTCTTTAGTTTCTGTGCTAGATCACTGAATACAATAGACTCTAAATCCATTCAAGTTGCTGCAAAGTTCATAAGTTTTTCCTTATTTATGGTTGTATAATGTTCCATTATGTATATATACCACATTTTCTTTTATGCAGTCCAGCTTTGATGGGCAGCATGGCTGGTTCCATGTTTTTGCTATTGTGAATAGAGCTGCAACAAACATGCATGTGCAGTATCTTTTCTGTAGAATTATTTGAGTTTCTCTGGGTATATTCCCAATAGGGGGATTGCTGGGTCATATGGAAGGTCAAGTTCCAGTTCTTTCAGAAATTGCCACACTGTCTTCCAAAGAGGTTGCACTAGCTTGCATTCTCATCAGCAGTGTAGAAGCGTTCCTTTTTTCTGCATCCTCGCCAGCATCTGTTGTTGTTTGTTTTATTAGTGATGGCCATTCTTACTGGGGTTAGGTGGTATCTCAGTGTGGTTTTGATTTGCATTTCTTTGATGATTAGTGAGGCTGAGCACTTTTTTCATGTGTCTGTTGACTGCCTGTATATTTTCTTCTGAGAAGTGTCTATTCATGTCTTCCACCCACATTTTAATGTTTTTTTTTCCCCTTTTCAGCGTGTTTGAGTGAGGTCCTTGACTTGATTTTAGCATGGAACATTACCTTATTCAGAAATATAATGAAAATGGGTTACAGTATTAGTGAGAACACTGTGTTAAAATTTGGGTGAGATGTATTCCAGGTATGTTACCAGAAAGAGTGAGTTGAACATTACCAGAAATAGTGAGTTATGAGACTAATATTTAAAGAGGTATATGTATTACAGAAAAGAAATGGAATATTCAAAGGCCTTGAGCCATCATGAATGTGATAAAAGGTCACTTCACTGCCCCTAAAATTTAATCCCTGCTGTTAAGATACATCGCAGCCTAGAAACCATGATATATTTTTCGATGTACATTTGATCTTTATTTTTTAACAAATAATACATGGCGACAATATCTAAGAGCTGCTCCATTATTTATATATCTCTTTTAAAGAGTCATTCATGCATCATGTAGTCAGACAGAAAATCTCTTATTTTATTTGAAGTTATTTTTCAGTAGAAAATACATTAAGATGCTACCATACATCCTGAAAAGAAAAATAGGTATGTTGAAATTCACAATTCTTCCAGATATGTACATACTTGGCATACTGACAGCCTATGGCATTTAAATGGTTCAGTTTGTACTTACAGGGGTTTTTTTCTTAATGTTAAAGATTTTCATTTAAGATAGGAGAATGTTCCACATGTCAATTTAAAGCTAGAAGCAAGGATTAAATTAAGGAATAATGAAGACAGATTTTTTTAAAAATGTGTTTTCCCAACTTATTTGTGCACTCTTCCAGTGAAAACTAATATGACTACTCAAAAGCTGTATACTTATAAAAAATGTTTTAACAAGACATTCTATAAAAATTCAATTCAAATTGTGTTCACTAGCACTTAAAATTTAAACTACTTTACTCAATCTTGTCAATATACAAAGAAAGCATATGCCAGGCTTTTCATTAATTGATAACTTTCTTTTAAACAACAACCATGTAATATTATTGCTAGTTTCTTTTCTTAGCAAAACTTCTTAGTAATATTGGAGAGGTTAAATTAAATTTGGAGCAAACATAAAACTTGAGGAAAGCAATGGGGAAAAATACTGAGAAGGAAAAACAACTTAGCAAGTACTATCCTTTATAAGATTGAAAAGACCTATTCAACATTTATTTAGCCCTATTATGAGCAGTTTACTGCTCTAGACATTCAGGGTGTATCCTGAAGAAAACAACAGTATACCTGTTTCAGTGTCTTCATTCTACCTTCATTATGGATGAATTTTTTAAGATCAATAAGAACAAAAAGAAATTCAAGAACTCTTTGGTTCTAATATTGGTAGTAGGAAAATGTCTGTCTTTTGCAATTATTGTAGTTATTTTTTAAAAACTTACTGAACAATGGCTTTTTGGAAAGTGTTATAATAACCATTTTCCTTTTCCCCTATAAAATTAATAGGAAGCCTTGTTTCTATTGCAATAGTTCCAATGAATAAGCTGTTGTTTTAACAGAGTCTCTACCAAACATCAGCTTCAAGATGGGAATATTCAGACCGTTATTCAGATATTTCTTAAAGAGTCAAATCAAATACAAGATGAATAGCATCATTAATTATTTTAGGTCCTACTGGAGCAGTTGGTACATTACTCTTTGAGATGTTGAATAAATCCCATATGATACGTAACAGAATATAGATTTTTCACAAATGCATTTACATTTTAATTTATTTTTTCATGTGAATCAGAGAGTGAATCAGCTCTGTGATGTTTCATAGGGAGAAAAAGCTTCTTTTTAAAAACCATTATGTTTTAAATTTGTGATATTCCTTTCTTCAGGAAGATATTAACCACTGTTTAAATTATTCAATCAAAATAACATTTCTTCTTAATTGCTGAAGTAATATGTGCACAAATCAGAAAATTTGAAGCATACTGAAAAACACAAAGATGAAGAGAAAACTCTGTAATGCCTTTCATATGCACTGTTAGAGTTTTGGTGTGTTTTCTTTTTTCTGTCACACTTTCTGCATATATATGTATATTTATATTCCTATATATAAATTTATATTATATATTTTATACAATTTCAAATTGTTTCTAGCTTGTCTTTTTTCTTTCCTTTTTACATAATAATCCAAATTAGGCACTTCTGTTTATTTCTTTTGTCTTGTGGTCAAAGGGTATGATCAGTTTAAAGGTGGTGTGTGTGTGTGTGTGTGTGTGTGTGTGTGTGTGTGTGTGTGTGTGTTCATGCACATGTGCATTTTTCCATATTATTCACTAGAAAGCCATTCAGTGTTTCACCAATCCTAGGTCTATCACCTTCCATTGCTTTTCTAAACCTTCATAACTTACTTCAAAGTTTTGCAATACACTTTACTCAACATTATCCTCCCTTCCTTCTCACAGCGAAAACAAAACACATTAGGAATCAACTCTCTTAACATCATACCCTCTACTGCAAAATTGTTTACCTATTTACTGATTCTTATTCTTACTTTTCTTCCTATCTAAGAAGAGTTGACTCTATTCTTTCTAGCAGTGACTTTCTCTTAAGTTTTAGATACTACCACCTTATTACCATATCTGATGCCATGTGCCAACATGTATTAAGAAATTTGTCATTTTATTTCTACTTGGTTATATTACTTGGCAAAAGGAATTTTTTCATAATATGTTGATAATATCTTTTAGTACTGATAGACTTTCCTGCGATATCCTTTTCTATTCCTGGAATTGGTAATTTATGTTCTCTAATTTTTTTCTTCATTTCTTATGCTAGGAATTTACCAATATTACTAGTCTTTTGGAAAAAACTAACTTTTGGCTTTGGGATATTTTCCTCTTGAAATTTTGTTTTAATTGATTTCTGTTATTATTGTAATTTCCTATCTGATACAATTTTGGGTTTACTTTGCTGTTCTTGCCTCTTGAAATAAATGTTTGAACTATTATTTTTCAGCCTTTGTTAATATCTAATATATGCATTTTAAAGCTATAAATTTTCCTTCAAACAAAGATTTAACTTTATTCTGAAAATTTTGTTGTATTTTCATTTTCTTTCAGTTTAAAATATTTTAATGACTTGTTTGATTTCTTCTTTTACCCATGTGTTTTTTGTAGGTGTGATGCTAAATTTCAAAAAGAGATGCAAAAATGTAATATACTTACTGTTTCATTAATTTTTAGCTTAAGCTAAAAATCTGCTGTTTTCAGAGAATACACGCCAAATCATGCAAACCATTGATGTTTTTTGATATTTGTTTTGAGGATAGTATATGCTCTGTTTTAGTAAATAGCACTTGTACATTTCAAAAGGCAGTGTGTTCTGCAGTTCTTTGGTTTACATTTATTTATGTAAATTAGGTTAAAATTTCGTGTTTTCCAAAATTTTTATAAGTGCCTTTTTGTTTGCCTTTCCCATCAGTAACAAAAGTGTGTGCGATAATCACTGGTGTTTGTGGATTTAAATATCTCTCCTTTGTTTTACTCTCTGCCTATTTTTTGCTTTATATATTTTGAAGCTAGAATATTAGAAGCAAACTAATTTAGGATTCTTAAATATGCCTGTTTAATTGACCCTACTATTATAAAATATTCCTCTTTTTCTCTTGTAATGCTTCCTTCTTTAATGAAATTTTGTTGAATATTACTACTCTAAATCATATACTTCTGTTTGTGTTTTCATGGTATACGCCTTCATAACTTTATTGTCCAATCCATATGTGTTCTCATATGTAAAATGAATGTAAAATGAATTATGTTGCTTTTAAATTCAGTCTGATGATTTTTATTTTGTTGGAATTTTATGTAATGTAAATGTAAACAAATTTAAACAATTGCATTAATCTAAATTGTTATTATTTACTTTATATATCTCATTTTAAAAATCATTCTTAATGTTCCATCTCTTTTTATTTGATTTATAGTTGTACATGCTATACAATTTTTGCTGTTTATTAATAGGTGCTCTCAACTAGGAGTCAGAAAACTGCTTTTATAAATAATATTTCATGAAAGACAATCATGTCTATTTATTTACATATTGTCTATGAATGCTGTCACACTACAAAAGCAGAGTTGTTATGACCAAGGCAAACACAGGTTGTACACAAAGGCTAAAATATTTACTATCAAGCCCTTTACAGAAATGTTTTGCTGACCATTACTAAACAGTAACATGAATCCCTGAATTGTTCAGTTTTTCTTTAAATACTTTCTATTATGATTTTGTGGGGTACAGTTAAGGGTTAGGTATACAATTACGTTCCATTCAGGCACCCTGTTGATATGAGGTGTTTCCCCAGCCTCAGACAGATATTTGCTACTGTTAATCCCATCTCCCTCCTCCCCATAGTTTCCCAGTATTGTCAGTCAATTTCTTATAGTATTATATTGCATGTTCAAGGTCCATTATATGAGTGAGAACATGTGACACTCGGATCTTTGTTTCTGTGAGAGGTCACTCAGTAATATAGAATATAGTTCCATCAGGGTTGCTGCGAAATTAATGATTTTGTTCTTTTTTATGGCTGCGTAGTATTCCATCATGTATATGTACCACATTTTTTAATCCAGTCCTCTTAGATGGGCAGTATGATTGCTTCCAGGTTCTTGCTATTGTGAACAATGCTGCGATAAACATACGTGCGCAGATATCTTTTTTATAGAGTGATTTGAGTACTTCAGGGTATATTCCCAGTAGGGGGACTGTAGGGTCATATGAGAGGTTGATGTTTAGGGCTTTTAGGAATCACCACACTGCTTTCCATAGAGGTTGCACTAGTTTACACTCCCACCAACAGTATAGAAGTGTTCCCTTTTTGCCACACCCTCTCCAGCAGCTATTATTTTTTGAGTTGTTGATGATTGCCATTCTGACTGGGGTTAGGTGGTATCTCAGTGTGGTTTTGATTTGCATCTCCCTGATGATTAGTGAGGTTGAACATTTCTTCATGTGTCTGTTGGCTGCTCGGATGTCTTACTTTGAGAAGTGTCTGTTCATATCTTTTGCCCATTTTATAAAGGGGTTGTTTGTTTTTTTCTTTTCAGCACTTTTAAGTTCCTTGTAGATCCAGGATGTTAAGCCTTTGTCAGAACTGGAGTTGGCAAATATTTTTTCCCAGTCTGTGGACTGTCTCCCTACTCTCTTGATGGTTTCTCTGGCTTTGCAGAAGGTTGTCAGTTTAATAAGGTCCCACTTGTCTATCTTCTCTCTTATGACCTGTGGGTTTCAGGTTTTGTTCAGGATTGGATGCCAGTTCCGATTTCCATTAGGGTATGTCCTTCATTTTCTGAGGTTCTTATGGTTTGAGGTTTTACATTTAGGTCTCTGATCCATTTGGATTTAACCTTTGTGCATGGGGATAGATAGGGGTCCTGTTTCAATCTTCTGCATGTTGTCAGTCAGTTTTCCCAGCACCATTTGCTGAATAGGTTCTCTTCTCCCCAGTGATAGGTGGCGGATGCTTTGTCGAAGGTGAGTTGGTTGAGAAATTGAGATTTTGCTTTTGGAATCTCAATTCTATTCCATTGATCTATATGCCTGTTCTTATACCAGTACCAAGCTGTTTTGATGACTGTAGCTTTATAGTAAAGTTTGAAGTTTGGTAATGTGATACCACCTGCTTTGTTTTTTTTGCTGAGGATTGTTCTGGCTATTCTTGGACGTTTATATTTCCATATGAATTCCTGTGTTGTTTTTTTCTAGATCTGAGAAGAATGTTGCTTGTAATTTGATGGGTATTGCATTGAATTTGTAGATTGCCTTAGGTAAGATGGACATCTTCACAATGTTGATTCTTCCAATTCATGAGCATGGGATATTTTTCCACTTGTTTGTGTCATCTTTGATTTCTTTGAGTAGTCTTTTGTAGTTTTCATTATAAAAGTCTTTCACGTCTCTGGTTAGGAAGATGCCAAGGTATTTCATTTTTTTTTTTTTTTGTGGCTATTATGAATAGAATTGTGTTTTTTATTTGGGTTTCTGTTTGTTTATTACTGGTGTAGAGAAATGCAATTGTCTTTTGTACATTTATTTTGTATCCTGAGACTTTGCCAAAGGCCTTTATCAGTGTAAGGAGGCTTTTGACAGATTCTCTTGGGTTTTCAAGGTACACAATCATATCTTCTGCAAAGAGAGATAACTTGACTTCCTCTTTTCCTATTTGGATACCCCTGATTGCCTTCTCTTCTCTGATTGCTCGAGCCAGGACTTCCAATACTATGTTGAACAGGAGGGATGAGAGAGAGCATCATTGACTTGTTCCAGTTTTCAGGGGAAATAGTTCCAATTTTTGTCCATTCAGGAGTGTGCTAACTGTGGGTTTCTCGTAGATGGCTTTTACTATTTTGAGGTATGTTCCCCGTATACCTAGATGTCCAAGAGTTTTTATCCAGAAGTGGTGCTGGATTTTATCAAAAGCTTTTTCTGCATCTAATGATATGATCATGTGGTTTTTGTTTTGACATCTGTTGATGTATTTAATTACATTCATGGTTTTACGAATGTTGAACCAGACTTGCATCCCAGGAATGAAGCTTACTTGGTCACGATGGATGATTTTTGAGATGTATTGCTGAATCCAGTTTGCTAGGATCTTGTTGAGAATTTTAGCCTCTATGTTCATCAAAGATATTGCCTGTAGTTCTCTTTCTTTGTTGGATATTTACCTGGCTTGGGTATCAATGTGATGTTGGCTTGGTAAAATGATTTGGGGAGAGTTCCATCTTTTTCAATCACCTGGAAAACCATCGGTAGGATTGGTATCAGCTCCTCCTTATGTCTTGTAGAATTCTGCTGGAAAGCCATCTGGACGAGAGCTTTCTTTTGTAGGTAGTTTTCTTATTACATAATCCCTTTCCTTGATTGTTATTGGTCTATTTAGAGTCTCAATTTCTTCTTGTTCCAACCTCGGTAGATTGTGTGACGTCAGAAAGTCCTCCATTTTCTTAATGTTTTCAAGTTTGTTATCATACAAGTGTACGTAGTAGTCTCTAATGATCTTTTGCATTTCTTCAGGGTCAGATGTGACTTCATCTTTTGTGTTTCTGATTGTGCTTATTTGGTTTTTTTCTCGTTTTTTCTTGGTCAGGCTAGCTAGGGTACCATCGATCTTGTTTATTCTTTTGAAGAACCAGCTTTTTGTTTCATTGATTTTTTGTATTATCTTTTTGTCTTCTATGTCCTGGATCTGGGCTTTTGTTTTGGTGATCTGGATTCTTCTGCTGAAATTAGGGTTTTTCTGGTCTTATTTTTCCAGTTTCCTTAGGTAGCTTGTTAGTCTGTTCATTTGTGTTCTTTCCATTTTCTTCATGTGTGTTTATAGGGATATAAATTCCCCCTCTTACTACAGCTTTCAAGGCGTCCCAGAGATTTTGGTAAGATGTTTCTTCATTTTCATTTGTTTCCAGGTATCTTTTGATCTCTGTTTTGATTTCATCATTGACCCAGGAGTTGTTTAGCATCATCCTGTTTAGTGTCCATGTCTTTGTGGGTTTTGGGGGGACCTTGTTGGTTTCAATGTTTATTTTTATTCCACTGTGATTCGAGAAGGTGCATGGTAGAATATGACCTTTTAAATTTGCTTATAGCCAGGCTCGGTGGCTCAGCCTGTAATCTGCGCCTTTGGGAGGCTGAGGTGAGTGGATTGCTTGTGCCCTCAGGTTCGAGACCCACCTGGGCAGCGAGACCTCATCTCTACAATAAATCAAAAATTCAGCTGGGCGTGGGAGCACATGCCTGTAATTCTGGCTACTTGGAAGGCTGAGGCGGAAGAATCGCCAGAGCCCGGCAGGTCGAGGCTGCAGTGGCTGGGAGCGGCCACTGTACTCCAGTCTGGGTGACAGAGTGAGACTCCAACTCAAAAAGAAAAAATTTGCTTATGCTTGATTTGTGTTCAATTATGTGGTCAATCTTAGAATATGTTCCATGCAGTGATGAGTAGAATGTATATTCTGTGGTCTTTGGATGGAGTGTTCTGTAGCTATCAATTAAGTCCATTTTGTCCAGAGTCTCATTGAGGTTCCAGATCTCCTTGCTGATTTTTTGTCCTGATGATCTGTCTAGGGTTGTGAGTGGGGTATTAAAGTCCCCTGTTATGATGGTGTTAGAGTCAATATCTTTCTATATTTTTCCTAGAAGTTGCTTTATGAAAGTTGGCGCACCTATGTTGGGTGCATATATGTTTAGGATAGATATTTCTTGTTGATGGAGTGAACCTTGTATCATTATGTAGTGGCCTTCTGTATCTTTTTTAATTTTTTATAGCTTAAATGGTATTTTGTCTGAAATTAGGATCACGACTCCTCCTTTCTTTTGTGTTCCATTCACCTGAAAATTTGTTTCCCATTCTCTTACTTTGAGTCTGTGTATGTCCTTTCTAGTGAGATGGGTCTCTTGAAGGCAGTTTATTGTTGCCTTGTGATATTTTATCCATTTTGCCATTCTATGTCTTTTCAGTGGTGCATTTAGTCTATTCACATTCAGGCTAATTATTGAAATGTGAGAGTTCATCCCTATCATAGAGTTCTTATAGAATTGTTGTTCTTCCACTTGTTTTGTTTTTGTGTGTGTGTGTCTTTCTTTTGGTTTTGGGGTTGGTTCATGTATATTTTATTCTTTTCCCTGTACTCTTGTGAAGAACGTTGCTCTTTTTTCCTTTTCTTCTGTGTTTAGTACTTTCTTAAGTGTTTCATGTAGAGATGGTTTGGTGGCAGCATAAGTTTAGGGATTGGATATCTGGGAAATATTTTAATTCTCCCTCCTTGATAAAGCTTAGCTTAGCCAGGTAGGTTATTCTTGGTTGAAATTGTTTATCTTTTAGGACTTTGAAGATAGGGCTCCAAGTTCTCCTTGCCTGTAGGGTTTCTGTAGATAAATCTGCTGCTATTCTGATTGGTCTTCCATGGTAGGTGATCTGGCCTTTTTCTCTTGCTGCCTTTAGGATTTTTTCTTTTATGCCTACTTTGTTTTGGCAAATTATTATGTGTCTAGGAGTTGGTCTTCTCATTTGTTGTCTTGCAGGGGTTCTCTGAATCTCTTGTGTTTGAATTTTTGCATCATTGATTAGATAAGAGAAGTTTTCTTAAATGATCTCATGGAAACTTTGTTCCAGTGTGGTCTCTGTCTCTTTTTCTGCCTCACATAGTGCAATTACTCTTAGGTTAGGCCTCTTGAGGTAATCGCTCATCTCTTGAAGGTTTTGTTCTGTCTTTTTGAGCTTATTATCTGTGTTTTTAAATGTTTGGATTATTTCTCTATTTTGGTCTTCAAGCTCTGAGATCCTTCATTCTGGGGGCTCTTCATTGCTTGCATTCTGAAGTCAGTTTTCTCAGTGTCTGCCCTCCCAGCAGTCTGGGAGAGACTCATACTCTTCTTTTGGTTTTTCTTCATTTGTGTAGATTTTTTTCTCTCTCTCCCTTTCCCTCCCCTTCTTTAATTCTGTTTTTGAGGGAAGGTGGGGTTGCTTTTATTTCTCTTCTGCAATATCCTGTTCCTCCTTATGAGGGTCTTCTGGCTTTGTTCACTTTTCAGGTTGGAGCATAGGCTGCAATCTGTACTTTTTGCAGCTTTGAGGTTTAATTGAGAGGGAAGCTGTGGTTCAGAATGCTGATTCTAGCATCCACGAACAGGTGTATGAGCACACTGGAACCTATTTCCCTCTGCCTTACAATCTGTCCATTCAGCAGTATGTAGTCTTGGTCCCTAGATTAAAAATGGGGGTGTAAAAGAGGAAAATAATGAAGGAAGGGGGGTCAATAGGGGGTTAGAAAGAGAGAAAAGTGAGAGGGAAAACAGACATATATACCACCTATCAGGTGAGAAAGAGACACAGGCCGGGAAGAAGTGAAGAAAGACACATAAGAAAGATTCCCTAAAGAGTACTTATAGCTACACACAGACAGGCCAATAAAATCACGAAACAGTGTAAGTCAGAAGGTAAACAACAAACGTGATCAAAACCAACAGTTATAATGATAAAATCATAAGTCAAAATAAGCGATCAGACTAAAGTCACTTCTCTGATCTCCGATTCCGGCATCTCCCCTTGTTTTTTGTTGCAACATAGGGGTGGGGCTTTATCTCCTGTTTCACACCATTGCCTTAGGAACTGAGGTAAAGTTTGTTGATAGGAAGGTGGGGCAATGGAAGTCTCTGCCTGGAGAATAGTGAGGCAGTTATGTAGATCTGTTTTTCTCCACTTGTCTGGGTCCCCTAGCTTGGGGTCTCGCACTGAGTGCCTCAGCCAGGGTGGGCCTGGAGTTCCAGAGCTTCAAAGCTCGAAAGGGCAGGCGGTGAGCAGCAAGAGTGGCCCTGGGCCCCTCACAGGGTACTGCAGCCAGGGATAGGACTGGTGTCTCTGAGGGGCAGGTGCCCAGACCCTCCCTGAGTGACCGGCGGCTTGGTGCTGGGTGCTGGACTGGAGACGATGTAGCTTGGGAGGGGCCTGGGACCCAAGACTTCCATGCACACAGTGGAACAGCAGCAGCAGGGGGCCGCAATATCTGGCCCTGCATGGGACTGAAGGTCCCTGGGCCTCACACCAGAATGGCTGGTGGTGCGCTGGGGGGTGGGGGAAGAGAGGTAAGAGTCTTGGGGAACTCACGTTCAGAGAATCTCACTAGTTCATCTATGCCATCGCCATCTTGTTCCCATCTCCGTTCAGTTTTTCTTAAACTAGAGTTATCACTTTGTAAACAAAGTAAAATTATTAATCCCATTTATCTTCTTCTGCCTCTTATGTTTTTAAAACTCATGTGTTTTATTTATATATCTATTTGAAACTTTAAAAAGACAGTTACTATTTTATGTAAATATTCATTTAGATTTACTCAAATACTCATACACTGTAGTCATCTTTTTCACCTCCCTGAATTACTGTGGTTTCACCTGAAACAATTTTTCTTCTCCCTCAAGAGCTTCCTTTAATATTTCTTTTATTGTGGATCTATCTACAAATTCTTTCAACTTTTCTTTGCCTGAAAATTGCTTTATTTTGAATGACATTTTTGCTGATTTTAGCAGTCTGGATTGATAAAAATGTTCTATTATCAGTTAAAAGATTATATTTCTTTATTTCCAGGCTTCCATATTTTTTATTGTATCTGTTAGTAATGTGGTATTTCTTTGGAATTTATAAGTGTTTATCCTCTCTGGCTGTTTTTGTGTTTTGCTTCCAGCAATTTTCCTATAATCAGGGTCAAGTTTTTTTTGTTTTTCCTAATAGGCTTTATGGAAGTTATTGCTTTTATAGTCTTATATCTTTTATGCATTTTGGAAAATTATCAAATATCATTGACTCTACAAAAATTATGTTTTTTTCCCCTCTTTTTTGTTACGTCCTGAGACTCCAAAGTTATCTGACTGTATTTCACCCTTTTAAAATCTATGCTTCAATCAGTATTTTATTAATCTATATCTTCCTCCCATTTGATGTAAAAATTAATTAGTAGTTAAGTATATTTATTTTAATTATTAATTTCAGATCATGCATTTTTAGGCTTTGAATTTTCTTTTCATTTATTTTATAGAAATTCCATTACTTTGAAGTTTTTATTTACAAAAACATATTAAATAGGTGCTTTTAAGTCAATATCTAAAAGCCTGAATTAACCCTGGATGTTTTTCCTGTTGCTGTGGGTGTGTGTGTGTGTGTATGTGTGTGTGTGTCTTGGTTTTGAACATTTGTTCCTATTTCTTTTCTTTCTTTCTTTCTTTTTTTGTTGTTTAAAAAAGTTTATTCAAGCAAAAAGTTGGGAATAGCCATTTGGAAAATACAGACTCCAGAGAAATGGGGTCATTCCTCAGTCAAAGTTAAGGTCTTGCTTATGTAGGCAGAAAACAAGGAAATGTAGTAGGATTATAACATTTTTATGCAAGACTAGTTGATGAGCTACAACAATTTAATTAGTTAGTTTTTTTCCACCATCCACTCCCCTCTCCTCTCAGCCCCTCCCTTTCTTTCTTTTTTGAGACACGGTCTTGGTTTGTTGCCCAGATTGGAGTGCAGCAGCATAATCATAGCTTACAGCCTTAAACTCCTGGGCTTGAGTGATCCTCCCACCTCAGGCTCCTGAGTAGCTGAGACCACAGGTACACCACCATACCTGGCTAATTTTTTATTTTTTTGTAGAGACAAGGTAGCTTGTTTTCTTTCCCTTACAGTTTTTCTTTTCTTTCCCAATGTAAAAGAGTTTACTTAACATTCTATCTTAGACAATACGGTAATCATGAAGGTTCTGTGTGAGAGAGGAGAGAGGAACAGGGACGTTATCTACAATTAAGATCAACAGTAAAGGAGAAAGGGGTCTTTCCTTCCCCCCTTTAGTCATTTTAGTCATTTACAACACTTTACAAGTCAATGTCAATAAGAAAAAAGGCTACTCTATAATTAGAGAAACAAATGTTACAGCTGCCTAGGTTACAGCTATTTATGTGACTCAGGTCTCATAATCATATTCTCTTAAGGCTCAAAAGATTTTAAATTTCCAAAAGCTTAAATTTTGAATTATTTATTTTCACAGTCAAAACCCATAGAATTTTATATCATAAAGGGTGAATCTGTGTATACGCAAATTTTACAAAATCATTTAGGAAGTCGGGGAATTTCCAGATGAAATAAAGAATGTGACCAAAAAAAAAAAAAAAACAGAAAACAAAAACAAACCACAACAGAATAAAAAACTAACTGTATTACCAATGTATGAAACAATCACACTGAATGATGTAGGGGAGAAAGATACTGACCTAAGTACCTTTGAAGATGAATGGAGCTGCAGAACTAAAGGCAAAAGAAGATACATACAAGCACAATCCTCTAGTTGATAAACTTGTTTCCCATGGGGTACAGGTTGACAATTCTGATACTGATATACATATATACTGGAACTGAACAATTAGATGGGTTACTGATGATGAGAACCGATTCTCCCTGATGGAGTAGAAGTTACAACTAAGCAAGGAAAGGAAGCTAGAATTATTCATGAGATAATGGATTAGAGTTGGAGACATCAGTATAAATTTCTGTTTAGCTTTAATAGTGATACAAATTGTCACATATAGAATGTAGGTAGATATGTGGATATACATAGGTTAGTGCACATACATATATCTTCAGTTGACAGGAACAAGTAGCAAACAAGTACATCTAGCTCCCAGATCTTGGTTTTAACATCATTCTTCAATAAAAGGACCCAGGGCTCCTTGGAGAAATGGTTGATGTTTGGACTGTTCTGGGAAGTCACAAGATGAGCTGGAAGCATCTTGTGGTGCCAGAAAATAAGGAAGTACACACACGTGCATGCACACACTAATTGGAGACTGTCAAAGGAACAAAAGAACCAACTGAAAGAGCTGAAGATACATCTTCAAAAATATGAAAGTATAGGCCAAGTGCGGTGGCTCATGCCTATAATCCCAGCACTTTTGGGAGGCTGAGGTGAGAGGATTGTCTTGTCTCTATAATAAATCAAAAAATCAGCTGGGCGTGATGGCATGAGCCTATAGTCCCAGCTACTTGGAAGGGTGGAAGTGGAAGGATCAGAAGCTACTTGGAAGGGTGAGGTAGTAGGATTGCCTGAGTTCAGCAGGTCACAGCTGTGGTAGCTGTGAGCATGTCACTGCACTCCAGCCTGGGTGACAGAGTGAGACTTTAACTTAAAAAAAAAGAAAGCACATATTTATAAGGTTGTTAATTGAGGCTTTTAATTGCAAAAGATTAGAAACCACTTAAATATCCATACATAGGACAGTGAGTGAATAAGCTATAGCTCTACACAATCCCATACCGCACAGATGTAAAAATAAATGAGATCTTCTATAAGCTGATAGGGGTGATGTCCATATAAAGACTTAAGGAGGAAAAAGCAAAGTGAAACAAATTATCCATAGTGTGATGTCCATTATGTAAGAAAGAAGAAGATGCAGGAAAACACATGTGACTGTTCATCTATACAAGGAATTTAAGAATGGTAAACCAGAAATTAAAGAGATTGGTTAGTTACACGGAGTGGGTAGAAAAGGGGTGACAAGAAGGAAGAAAGATATATGAGAGAATATAGAAATGACACTACTCAGAGTATATCTTTTGGGTTAGCTTTGACTCTTAGAACAATGGTAATGTTTCACATACCTCCCAAAATAAACACTTAAACCAGAACACTGGGGGAACTCAAAGCAGAATACAAGCAATAAAAAATGAACCTAATTGTATTACAAGTGAATAACAGACCACACTGAAGGTGATGGGGAAGAAAATAACCTAAGTTACTGTATAATATACTATATGAACTGGACTCTGTAACACTAAACATGAAAAGAGCTGCATACAAATACTGTACTCTAGTTAGTACATTTGTTTCTTTCTAAGGTATGGCACACATCTTAGCAATTCTGAAGTTGTTGTATATGTATCCTGGGATTGAACAGATAATATATAAATTGTACATAATGAGAGCAAGATTTATCACTGTCAAAGAAAAAAGTTGCAGGCCAGGTGCGATGGCTTATGCTTGTAATCCCAGTTCTTTGGGATACCAAGGCAGGAAGATTGCTTGAGCCCAGGAGTTCTAGACTAGCCTAGGCAATATTGCAAAACCTCATCTTTACAGAAAAACTAAAAAATCAGCTGGGTGTGGTGGCATGTACTTGTAGTCCCAGCTACTCCGGAGGCTAAGGATCATCTGAATCCAGGAGGTTGAGGCTGCTATGAGCAGTGACCAATCCACTGCACTCCAACCTGGGCAAAAATGTGAGACCCCGAGTCAAAAAAAAAAAAAAAAGGAAAGAATAGAAAAAGAAAAAAAACAAAATAAGGAAAGAGAGAAGAACAGAATGAACCTTCTGGTGTTGGATTGAAATCAGACATATTCACTTTGGGATGCAGAGGCAAGAGAATTGCCTGAGCCCAGGGGTTGTTTGAGACCAGGCTGGGCAACTTGGCGAGACCTCATCTCTACAGTAAATCAGAAAATGAGCCAGACATGGTGTTGCACACCTGTGGTTCCAGCTACTAGGAAGGCTGAGGTGAAGCCCAGCAGACTGAGGCTGCAGTGGCCATGAGCCATGCCACTGCACTCCAGCCTGGGCAACAGAGTGAGACTCCTGCCTAATAAGAAAATTTAAATCCGAGATATCAAGCTGGGCATGGTGGCAAACAAGAGAAGCTGAGGCGAGAAGATCACTTGAGCCCACGAGTTCAAGGCTGCAGTGAGCTATGAACATGACACTGCACTCCAGCCTGGGCAACGGAGTGAGACCTTGTCTTAAAATAAATAAACAGATCAGAGATATCAGTGTGAACTTGTGCTTTTTATTATAGATAAAGTTGTGTTTTTGCTTTTGTTTTCTTTTTTTGAGTTGGAGTCTCACTCTATCGCCCAGACTGAAGTGCAGTGGCTGCTCCCGGCCACTGCAGCCTCGACCTGCTGGGCTCTGGTGATCCTTCCACCTCAGCCTTCCAAGTAGCTGGAATTACAGGCATGCGCTACCACGCCTGGCTGATTTTTTGATTTATTGTAGAGATGAGGTCTCGCTGCCCAGGTGGGTCTCAATAGGTGTATGCATATGAAGATTAAGATACACACATATATTTCATACCTCTATCCACTGAGAAGGTCCAGAAGAAATGACATCCCAGTAGCAATGAGCATAGACAGCATTTAGTTCTTGGTTTCTAAGAACCATTCTCCAATAGAAGGAACTAGTGCTCCCTGGAAAAGTGGGTTATGATTGTAGGTTTGGAACAGGGAAGATACAAGATGAGTCTAGGAAATTGTTTGTGCCAGAAAAAAGGAGAAAGCACTCAAAAAAGAATGAGACTTTGTCAAAAGAACACAGAATCTAACCTGCAAGAGAGCTCTCAATGGCCAAATCAGGAACAATTGGGGCAAAAAATAATAGTAACAGTACTGGATTATAATCCAAAGTCAAAATGAATATACATGAGAACTTGGATATAATTAAATAATTGAAAAATAAATAAATGGGGGAGAAGTGACATCTTTTCCTTCCAGAATGATTTCAGTTAAAAAATGTAGAAGGAAATAAAAAATCAACATTAGGCAGTAATAATCATAAAATTAGTGGGTGGAAATTTAAGAAGAAATAGGATCTCCCCCAATATATTCATTAAGTATAATTTACCAAGTGTATCAAAATTTAAATGCAAATTCACAAAAATTGTAAAACTATTAATTACAAAGAGGAAATGGGAACCCAATAGTGGAGAAACCCAGCTTAATCAAGACACAGCTTGACCAAACGATCAAGGATGACATCACCAGTATTAAGACATACTGACATCGTGAAGCCCCTGATATGATGCACTTAAAAAAACATAATACTACTTCCATTGTATTCTTGCTCTCCAAAATGCATAACTTCAACCTAGTCATGAAAAAACCTTAGACAAATAAAAACTGAGGGGCATTCTGTGAAATAACTGGCCAGTTATCTTCAAAAGTGCCAAGGTCACGAAGCACAAGGAAAGATGGAGGAACAGTCACAGATTGTAAGAGACTACCGAGACTTGGTAATAAAATGTAACGTGTGACCCTGAATTGTATCCTGGAACAGAAAAAGAACATTAGTGGAAAAAATGGTGAAATCTGAATAAGGTCTATGGCTTGGTTAATAAAGTGGTACCTATATTAACATCCTAGTTTTGATCATGATAACAAAGTAATTAATGTAAGAGATTAGCACTTGGAGAAGAAGGTGGTGAAGACTATCAGGAAACTCGCTATCTTATTTTGCAACTTTCCACTTAAGTCTTAAGATTATTCCAAAGGAAAAAGTTTCTTAAAAACATCATCCTGTTCGGGCACGATGACTCAAGCCTGTAATCCCAGCATTTTGGGAGGCTGAGGTGAGGGGATTGCCTGAGCCCACTGGTCTGAGAACAGCCTGGGCAACTTGGTGAGATCTCATCTCTACAATGAATCAAAAAATTAGCTGTGCATGGTAGCACCTGCCTGTAGTTCCAGTTGCTTGGAAGGCTGAAGCAGAAGGATTGCCTGAGTCCAGCAGGTTGATTCTGGGGTGACCATGAGCTTGCCAGTGCAGTCCAGTCTGGGTGATGGAGACAGACTCCAGCACACGCACACACACACAAATCATTCTATGCAGTTTACAGAAGATAAACTAAAAACATTAGCATCCAAAAAGATACAAACTAAAAGTAGGGGAGAAAAGCCAGGTACATTCTTACCAAGGGTAAAGTAAACATAGCTATATTTATAACAGACAAAATAGTTTTTAAAGCAAATAGTATAATTATGAAAAAAATGATTATGCCACAATGATTAAAGGGGATAATTCACTAGGAAATACAAAAATTCCTAAAGTATACACATACCTAATAATAAAAGTATATTAAGCAAAACGTAATAAATTTACTAGAAGAAACTGACAGATCAGCTATCAAAGTGGGAATTTTAAACAAAGCTTTCTCAGTAAGTGATAGATTAGATAGACAAAAATCATTAGGAATACTGACTGTAATTAAGTTTTATGTAATAGGCATACATAAAACCCTCCACCCAGCAATTAGAAAACACATGTTCAGCCGGGCTCGGTGGCTCAACCTGTAATCCCATGCCTTTGGGAGGATGAGGTGAGTGGATTGCCTGAGCCCGTGGGTTCGAGACCCGCCTGGGCAGGCGAGACCTCATCTCTACCATAATTCAAAAAATGAGCCGGGCGTGGTAGCGCGCGCTTGTAGTTCCAGCTACTCAGAAGGCTGGGGTGGAAGGATCGCCGGAGCCCAGCAGGTCGAGGCTGCGGTGGCCGGGAGCGGCCCCTGCACTCCAGTCTGGGTGACAGAGTGAGACTCCAACTCAAAAGAAAGAAAGAAAGAAAGAAAGAAAACGCATGTTCTTTTTGACACACGTGGGATATTTACAAAAATTGATCATTTACTGGGACATAAGGCAAGTCTCAACAAATTACCAACTAGGACCACATAGCAAGATCTGTCTTCACAAAAAAAGTAAAAATTAGCTGGATAAGGTGGTACATGCCTGTAGTGCTAGCTACTCTGGAGGCTGAGGTGGAAGGATCACTTGAGCCCAGGAGTTCAAGATTAGAGTGAGCCATGAGGGAGCAGTTGCACTCCAGTCTGGGTGACAGAGTGAGACACAGTCTTTAAAAAATATAGATAGATAGATAGATAGATAGATAGATAGATAGATAGACGCTGGACTCAGCTGCTCATGCCTGTAATCCCAGCACTTTGGGAGGCAAGGCGAGAGAATTGCCTGAGCATAGGGGTTCAAGACCAGCCTGGGAAACTTGATGAGACCTCATCTCTATAAAAAATCAAAAAATTATATAAATAAATCAAAAATTTTCTCAGCAGGGCACAGATTGACAGCTAAGAGGAGCTAAACTGCATGTCCCCTTGTCATCCTGGCTGCCTCTGGGGTCTGAGTTTTGGTTTGTGCAGTTTCCTGACCAAGAGTAGGAGACAGAGCTGGGAGCTGATGGGGAGAACTGCCCCCCAGTGCAGGGCCCCTCTGCTGGTGTCACTCCCAGGAGACTACAAAGCATTCCCTGAACCAGTAATTCTCTGCCAACATCTTCATCACGTTCCCAATGCAAAGCATACAGTAGGTGCTCAACAGGTGCAGGCTCTATCCAAGGAAGGGTGAGTCTTCCTCTTGGTTGTGGACACCCAGGGTCCAGCTTGGCCTCTAGAATCCCTTTGGAGGACTTCTCCATGGATTTCTGAACTCCAAACTCAGGGCACACTGAGGCCTGGCCTCAGAGGCCTGGGCTCTGGCCAGCTCTCTGTGAGTGAGGATGGAAAGGAAGAGAAGGTATGTCTTGACTTTCCACATGCTTCCATCCATAGAGCATAGGCCGTGAATTGGGAAGCATGCTGGACACATCCATCCTACAGGTATTGCTCTGTCCATGTCAGGGAGAAGGACACAGAGGCTCAGTTCTCATAGGGAGTGGATTCACACCCAGACCTGCTCACCCACCTTGAAGGACTGACAACTGGGCCACACTGCATCCTGAGCTGGCCCCATGGCCAACCAGGCCAAGGACTCCGGAGGAAGGAGAAGACTGCTGTGTGCCTATCCACTGTCCACCCTCCCCAGCTGCTAGGGTAAAAGCTGCTGCTGCTCGAAGCCAGGCCAAGGTCACCAGTTAGCAATGAAAAGGATATGAAAGCATACTACAGGTTTTAATTTTTTTTTTCCTGAGTTGAATCATCCTAGGCTGGAGTTCAGTGGCATGATCATGGCTTACCAAACCTTGACCTCCCAGGCTCAGATAATACTTCCACCTCAGCATCCCAAATAGCTAGGACTACAATCACATGCCACCATGCCTGGCTTATTTTTTAATGTCTGTAGAGATGAGGTCTTGCTGTGTTGCCCAGTCTGGTCTTGAACTCCTGGGCTCAAGTGATCCTCTCACCCAGGACTCCCAAAATTCTAGGATTACAGGCATGAGTCCTGTCAGGTTTTAACTGTTATGAAAGTAAACATCAATCTCAATAACCCACCTAGACAAAAAGCACTTGTTAAAAGGAGAAAAAGGTTATGCCAAACAAAAAATAAACACAAACACACACACACACACACAACACACACACACACACACACACACACACACACCCCTAGGGAGTATCCCAGCCATGGCCAGTCCCTTTGTTGTTCTGACCTCATAAAGAGCCATGGTGATGGAAGCATGCCCACCTGACTAGTCTGAGGATTTTGTTATTGCCCAGGAAACTGCTTTGGTGATCTGTGGAGTTAAACTGTTATTGCCCAGGAATCTGCTCTGGTGACCTGTGGAGTTAGACTGTGTTGTGCCTGTTTTCTCACCTGTCCTACTCTATTTTTTTCTCTTCTCACTTTCCTCACTTTTTTCTTTCTGTCATTTGTTCTTTTCTCTATTTTTTAATTTCTCTTTCACTTTGTTTTTTCACTCTTTGTTTATGCTTTTATTTTCTCCCTTTTTTCCCATTTTGTTTTAATTTCCTCTGTGCTTTTCCCTGTGTTTGTCTTTTGCTATCTTTGTTTTCTCTTTCTGTAGTGAGTATACTTGTAATTACTGATCTTAGAGAGAGTCATTAGATCATGCAACAAAGGGACATGTGGCAGGGCATACAGCAGCACAGGCAGCAGAGTGAGGTCTCTACCATCATCAGTGAGGATACCCTGTTGTGTTACCAGGTCCTGAAGACGATTGGCCGGGGTTCCTTTGCCCACATAAAGTGGGCCGAACATGGTTCAAACTGGAATGCATGTGGCCCTTAAAGTGGCATTGAAGCAGTGACCTGCCTCCAGCCACAGGTGGCTCTGTTATACAGAAGTGAAAATAATGAAGATGCTAAGGCATCCACACATCTTGAAACTTTATCTCTGATGATAAGTGAGGCTGAGCACTTCTCCATGTGTCTGTTGGCTGCCTGTATATCTTCTTTTGAGAAGTGTCTATTCATGTCTTTTGCCCACTTTTTAATGGGGCTGTTTGTTTTTTCACTTTCCGAGCGTTTGAGTTCCTTGTAGAACTTAGATGCTAGGCCTTTGTCAGATTTACAGTTGGCAAATATTTTTTCCCACTCTGTGGACTGTCTCCCTGTATTCTTGGTGGTTTCTTTTGCTTTGCAGAAGCTCATTAGTTTGATGAGGTCCACTTGTCTATCTTATTTCTTATGGTATGTGCCAGGGACCATCTCCAGCCAGGTTCAGGGTAACCCAAAGGTGGAGACAGCATCGGCGATTGGGGGGAAGAAGAGAGAAAGGGAGAGAGAGAGAAAGAAAGAGACTGGACTCCGGTCTAGTGCAGAAGCGATGTGTGTGTTATTGGGAAGTACAATGGGTCTTTTATACACAAAGTCAGATGTGGGAGGGGCGTCCCCCACCCACCAGAAACCTTAATCCATGAAAACTTAATCAATGATTGCCTTTAAACCCTTTTCATATGATAATCTTAAAATTCCATAACAAAGGATAACCTAATCTGTGACTGACATATTCTATAAACCTTTTTCATCCTAAGCTGATTGATTTATGCCAAGTTAAACAATTCTATAGAAGCTTAAGTATTTACTTTGCAAATGAAAGTGGCCCATCCCAGAATGTTTGGAATGTGGCCCAGTCCAAAGTTCACAGTGGACTACCTGCAAGTAACCCAGCTGCATTCCTTCAACAAAATGGCTGTCTTCTAAAACTGTATTCTACAATTTACACCTTCAATAAATCCTAAGATCATGACCCAGAAGTCTGTGACCAATACTAAGGCTCTTCGATGTGACATGAGTTTGAATTATAAGTTGTGTGAAAGCCCAAACTACAGTTTGTGGAAGAATGGGAGCAATGAGCTTCTTAAAGTTAGCTTGTGTTCATCCTGATCTTAGAGTTTCTATGTTTTGAGTTCACAGGAGCTTAATCTGGTTAATGCTGAGTAGAAAGGGGGAAGAAATGGGGTCAATAGCTCCTGAACGCATCCTAGTGGTCTCGGGGTCAACAGCCCTTCCTGATCCCTAACGCTCAGTGGGCCTCCATGGCTGCCTCCCAACATCTCTCCTTTTTTATTTTTTAGCACAAAACCATGAAACTCCATATTGCTCTTCTTTAGCACTCTGAAGATGATTGGGAGTAAACACAGCAACAAAAGAATCACTGCTCCGCAAATTCCCACATTGATAAGTATAGACATTAATGATTTTTGATTAGCAAATCATGCCTGAATTTCTTGATGTAATTTAGTAAGGTCTATACTCAGGTCTGAATGGTTCCAAATTCCAAGTTACTTTGTCCCAAGTATGGACAGATTTAAACTCAGAGTGACATTGGAGAGCCAATTTCTTTTTTAAGGTCACAAGTTCTTGCCTTACTGCTAAAACTCCTTCCTCCAAAGCACTAACCTTACTTTCCAACTTCTGGTCTATGATTTTCTGAATAGCTATGGCAATAGAAACGTTTTTAGACAGCCGATCAGCAAACGTAGTTGTATGAATTTCCCTAGATAATGCTACAGCTCAAAAGTAGCTATTAAAGTTGTAACTCCTAAAATTAAAAGTAGCCAAAAACTTTTACTGTCTTTCTAAAAGAGCATTAGCCTCATATAATATCTGTAAACCATATGCATCATACCAATGAGATGACAATTATACAAGAATTATCAAATAAGATGACTGCTCAAGAATAACAAAACCTTCATAAAAGGCATTAGTTAAACAATTAGTTAAAAATACACCCAGTACAAGACACCTTATAAACATTGCTATGATACTCAATTTTAACAACTTAGTACTTATTTCATACTAAAAGCACATAAGAGAACTGCAAGCATCCCTAATGTGGTACTGCTGAGTTTGTCCAACAGGCCTAGACAGGCTGACTGGTTGAAGGGCTGTGAGGGCTTTCCACAAATGAGGTTGAATGGCTTGTCTGGTACCCATTCAGTGGAGTGCCTTCTAGTTGCAGCAAGCGTAGAGCCATTAAAACCCCAGTCACTAATATATAGTCTTTCACCAGGTACAGTATAGTCCACCTTAGAGTTATAAGCACAGTCTCTCTATTTCAGGAAACCAGTATCTCGCTGTATGAGTGACCAGTCCTTTTCCATATCATTGAAGGGGCAAGCAGGTACGCTGAGAGGTGGTGTCCATTAAACACAATTGAACAGTTAGGGTCACAGTTGTGATTGAGCAAAGACATACTAGGTTACAGGCCAACACCCACTTCCTGCATCTCTGCAGTACAGATGGTGAAAGAGTTGCAGATCACCTAGTCCTGGGTTTGGCATCGGATACAGTCACACTTAAAGCAGTATTGGTCCCTCAGCTGCTTCCGGAGCTCCTCACTGGTCATCAGCATATCCAGGTAGCAGATGGTGAGCTCTTCTCCCACCTCGATGCCTCAGACTGCACACAGTAAATGTATCTTATGTTTTTGGTCCTGCATTCTTTTCTGCTCCCAGTTGTTAAAAGACTTTAAAGGCTGTGTCCAATAGTTATAGTTGAGGGGTTTGTGGCCCCTTTTCTAATTCTTGAAGTTGGCGCCAGTGCTGACTGAGAGATAAAATACATCCAAAAGAACTTGTCCTTCCAGTCTAGCTTGCTTATCAACACCTATTTTGTAGTTAGCTAACAGGATTCACTTATATGATTCCTTTACTTCCGTCTGTGAAAGTTGAACTTGAGAGAAATTTATCATAAGAAGACAACAAAGAAGAATTTTTAATATCCTTTTGTCCGAGCCACCCCCTTAAGAAGGGGGGAGTGAGAAGTCTGGAGGTTGGGGTTAGGTGCCGTGGCCTTTGGCACCCATCCCTTCTCCAAAGGTAAAAGAGAGACTGGAGGCTGGGGTCAGGTGCCATGGCCTTTGGCACCTGCCCCTTCTCCGAAGGTAAAAGAGAAAGACTGGAGGCTGGGGTCAGGTGCCGTGGCCTTTGGCACCTGCCTCTTCTCTGAAGGTAAAAGAGAAATACTGAAAGTCAGAGCTAGATGCCACAGCCGTAGACACCTGCCCTTCCTTCCCAGATAAAGGTGAAGGGACTCACAGAACAAATTACAAGAAACAAGAGTAGGAGGGAAGGCAGGAATTGGAGTTGTAGGAGGAATAGGAGAGGACAAAGGAAGTGAAAACCCTTATTTTGTTTACATTTTTATCCAGTCTATTCCTTTGATTCAACAGGATTCATGCCACCCATCTCAGTCTTTGGGTTAGCGGGGGCATTTCGAATGAATCGATCAGGAATCCAAACAGAAGTTGACACATCCTGTGGAAATATGCAAGCATATTCTCTCCCACTGGTTAGTAATATATCAGGCCCTCTTCATTGGCCTGTGAGAGGATCCTTCCATTTTACCATAGGTTTAACATTTCCTTCTGGGTTCCAGTGTCTAACCATAGCTGAATTGCCTGAAGCATCCAAATTTAAATGGTTTATAACAAATAAAGCATGATTTAAAACATGATGAGGAGAACTATACCTAAACTCCCCCTCTTGTAATTTATGTATTGATTTTTTAAAGTTTGATGGGCTCTTTCAACTATGGCTTGACCCTCCAGGTTATAAGGAATTCCTGTAGAATGAAAAATATTAAATTGAGAACAAAACTGTTGAAAAGATTTTGATGTATATGCAGGACCATTGTCAGTCTTAAGTTGTTTTGGCATACCTAATTGTGAGAAACAAAAAATAAATGTTGCACCACGTCCTTGTAAGCTTCTCCAGTTCTTGCTGAGGCTAAAATAACATAAGAAAATGTATCCACAGTAACATGCACATAAGACAATTTTCCAAATGTAGGTACATGAGTTACATCCATTTGCCATAATACATTAGGTTTTAATCCTCGTGGATTAACTCCTGCTGGAACATTAACAAAAGTAGGACATGTTGGACAATTCTTGACAATCTGCCTTGCTGCTTCCCTAGGTATCTGAAATTCATAACGTAAAGCAATAGCATTTTGATGATGAATATTATGAGATAGTTGAGCTTGAGTGACTGCCTCTGTCTCCAAAGTTGCATAGATGGCAGGTTTTGTTAAATTATCAGCCAATTGATTACCCTCATGTAGAGGTCCCAGAAGGCCAGAATGAGATCTGACATGGCCAACGAAAAATTGCTCTTTTCTAACATGAATCGATTGTTGCAATTGTATAAGCAATTCCAAAATTGTGGTTTTACTAACGGGAATAGTTGCTGTCTCAATATGAGGAAACAGTCCTTGAACATAATGAGAATCAGTATAAAAGTTAAATCTCTTGTCTTTTAGAACAGTAAAGGCACATAAGACAGCTCTTAATTCTGTATTTTGTGCTGAAGTCTCTGAAGTACTTAAAACATGAGGTTTGTCATGAATTACTGCCACTGCTTTACCATTAGAAGAGCCATCAGTAAAAACCAATACTGCTCCCTCGAGAGGGACTAAGGAGCATGCACGAAGAATAATTATAGGATTACATTTCACAAACTGCAACAATGGATTTCTAGGCAAATGAAACAAAATTTGTCCTCTAAAATCAATCAAAACCACTTGCCAATCATCATTAGTTTGCAACAAGGTTTGAAACTGAGTTTTGTCATATGGGATGATGATATTATCCACATCTTTTCGAAACGATTCCACGCTTCTCTGTCTTCCTTGGATTATTAACAAAGCTACTAAGTACGGATAAGATGCTAAAACTTTTTTAGAGGAAACCGGTAAATGTAACCATTCCATAGGTCCTTCCTGCCACAAGCACCCTGTTGGGGCATGAGGAGTAGCCAACACAATTAACTCCCATGGTATCATATCATAACTTACTCTTTTCACCCTTTGGGACTCAATGGCCTTTTCCACGAGAGTTAAGACCTCCTTTGCCTCGGGTGTTAAGACTCTTTTAGAAGTGGGGGAGGGATCCCCCTGTAGTATATCACAAAGAGGCTTTAAATCTGCAGTAGTGACATGTAAATAAGGTCTCAGCCAATTAATATCTCCTAATAATTTCTGAAATCATTTAAGGTAACCAAATGATTCTTCCTTAATTGTAGAGGTTGATGACTCACAGTTTGAGTGTTCAACACTCGGCCAAGATAAGTAAAGGGCGGGTTGGTTTGAATTTTTTCAGGAGAAATTTTCAAACCACAATTAGCCAATGCTGTTACTGTTTCATTCAAAACATTATGCAAGTGAGCACGATCTGCATAAGCCAATAAATTATCATCCATGTAATGAATTAAATAAAGATTAGGATATTTGTTTCTTATATCCTGCAAGGCTGCATCTACAAACCTCTGGCACAAGGTAGGGCTGTTTTTCATACCTTGTGGCAGGACCTTCCATTGATATCTCTGGAATGGCTGCTTTAAATTATGAGAAGGTAAACTAAATGCAAATCTTTTACAGTCTTGAGAACTTAAAGGTACAGAAAAAAGGCAATCCTGTAGATCACTAACTATGATGTTATAATCAGCAGGAATAGCAACCGGAGATAGCAGCCCAGGCTGCAATGCACCCATAGCCTCCATGGTGGCATTAATGGCTCTTAGATCCTGTAAAAGTCTCCATTTTCCAGATTTACTTTTTATAACAAATATAGGAGTATTCCAAGGACTGGTAGAAGGCTCTATATGGCCAGCCTCCAACTGCTGTTGAACTAATTCTCTTGCTGCCTTAAGTTTCTCTGAGGGCATGGGCCATTGTTCCACCCAAACTGGTTTATCATCTTTCCAGATAATGGGATCAGCAGCCTCAGGAACATTGGCCCCTAGGGAAAATTTGAAAAGCCAATACCAGACCAGTCTTTCCTCTCTACAACCTGAACAGGTCCTTTTATGCCCTGTCTGTTCCTTCCAAGCCCCTTTAAGGGATTGCATCCTATTTGTAGCATTTGTACTGACACCTTGTCATCTGGACTATACAGAAGCATGCCCATTTGAGCAAGAATATCGCGTCCCCAAAGTGTAATGGGGATGGAAGGAATGATGTAGGGACAAAAGGTTCCTGAAGTTTTGTTATCTGTCCAATTTAAGATTTGAGAACTTTTGGCTACAGAGGGCATTCAACCAATACCAGTGAATCCTGATGGAGCTACTTGTGTTGGCCAGGAAGATGGCCAGTCTTTCCCAGCAATACAAGAAACATCAGCCCCTGTATCTAGCAGACCTTTAATTTTAACTCCCTGAATATATAAATCTTTTAGAGGTCTGGAGTTAGTAATTTCCTGAACCCAGAAAGCAAAATTGCTAGAGCCAATTCCAGAGTCACCCCTGGGCTTATCGGTTAGAGACTTGCCCATTTTACAACAGGGTAAGAGTAGTAACTGCGCTATTTTTTGACCTTCATAAAATTGTATGGTTTTGCTAGGGGGAGCAACAAGTACCCGGATTTCCCCTGTGTAGTCAGAGTCCACCACTCCAGGAATCACAGAAACTCCTTGTAGAGACAAAGAACTTCTTCCTAATATTATACCCACTATTCCATCCAGGAGAGGGCCCTTCACTCCCATTAGAATTGGGGTAACTGGAACATCTGGAGTTAATATGGTTGTGGTGGAGGAACAGAGGTTCAGTCCTGTGCTCCCTGGGGTGGCTTTGATGAGTTCTGAGATGGGACAAAGGGAACAAACGGGTTCATGCTGGAAGCTGCCCCTATTGTTACTTGGGGCCAGGGCCGGCCCCTCTGCCCATTTCCCGGAATCAGCACCATAGATCATTGTTTAGTTAACAGAGTGCCATTTTTATGAAATTTGGATTTGCAGTCCCTAACCCAACGAAATCCTTTCTGACACCTGGGACACAGAGACTTTGGTGGAGAGCTCTCATTAGGCTGTTGCATCAGAGCTTCCTGAAACCCTCGTTTAGCTGGGCAGTTCCTACTAATATGGCCAGGCTGCCCACAGTTATAACAAGTTAAAACCGAGCTGTTTTTTGATCTGTTGTTTCTATTTTGCATCCCCTGCACAAATTGTGCATAAGTTTCTCCCTTCTTGGCGGCAGCTATTGCCATACCCTGCATAAAGGCAGGGTTAATATCAGCACACTGTATGATATAATCAGTTAATTGTTCTGTTCTTCTAATTGGTCTAATCAAAGCTTGGCAAGTACTGTTAGCATTCTCAAAAGCCAACTGTTTAATAAGGATGTTTGCTGCTTCTGCATTAGAGATTACTCTATTTTCTGCTGTTGTAAGTCTAGAAAGAAATTCCTCGTAAGTTTCATCTGTTTTCTGCTTAAGATCAGATAGTGAAGCAGTCTGAATAGAATTAATAGATAACTTCTTCCAAGCCTCACTTGCACAAAAATTTACCTGGAGTAAAACTTCCTTGGGAAGATTAGTTGACTGTCAACTGACTCATATAATCCTCTTCCTAACAGCATATTGCTAGAAATATGAAACTGATTTGGATCCCTCTGCTGGTTAGCAGCCTTCTGGATCATTACTTGATCTTCAAATTCAGTTTCCCATAGTAAATAGGCTCCTCCTGACAAACAGCTTTTAGCAAGCTGTTGCCAATCTTGTGGTGTCATCCACCAAGTGGCAAATTGTTCCATAATAGTAATAGTATAAGGAGCCATAGGACCATACTGAGTACAAGCCTCTTTAAGTTCCTTAATTAATTTATATGGTAGCAGCTCCCAGTGAGGTGCCTTGTTTATTGTGCCTTCTTCCATATAAATTACGGGAAAGCAAGAAGACAAAGTAAAAACTCCCTCTTCTTCTGCCTTTTTTCTGGCTCCCTGCATACCTACATTAGCCAAAGATACATATGCTGGTGTGAATTTTGGTGTTTTCACCTTATTTCTAGTAGAGGGTATGGGAAGAGGTGCCTTGGCAACATTAGCAAGATTTTTTCGCTTATGATACCCAATCACTTCCTCCATTTCCTCCTCGGGGGAAAAAATTCATCATCTAAAGGAGGCGCTGAGGCTACGGCCAGCAGGGGAGTGTCTTTATTTTTGGCCGGAATTTTGGAGGAATCATACTGTAGGTAAAAAACATCCTGGATAATATTCCATAAAGCTAAGGTGTACAAAATGCAAGAGTCAAGACAACCGGTTCCTTTATTGGACAATATGTGCAAAATACTAATAGACATCAGAATACTTATGAACAAACTGACTCTGGTCCATGATTCTGCCATGGCTCTTAAACTGCTCACCCTTCCTTGCTCTGCCTGTCTCTACAGAGGGGTCCCAAAAGAGAAAGCTTACCTTGAGGTCCCACGTTCAGGCGCCACTTGCCAGGGACCAGCTCCAGCCGGGTTCAGGGTACTCCAAAGGTGGAGACAGCGTCAGCAATTGGGTGGAAGAAGAGAGAAAGAGAGAGAGAGAGAAAGAGACTGGACTCTGGTCTAGTGCAGAAGCGATGTGTGTGTTATTGGGAATTACAACGGGTCTTTTATACACAAAGTCAGATGTGGGAGGGGCGTCCCCCACCCACCAGAAACCTTAATCCATGAAAACTTAATCAATGATTGCCTTTAAACCCTTTTCATATGATAATCTTAAAATCCCATAACAAAGGATAACCTAATCTGTGACTGGCATATTCTATAAACCCTTTTCATCCTAAGTTGATTGATTTATGCAGAGTTAAATAATTCTATAGAAGCGTAAGTATTTACTTTACAAATGAAAGTGGCCCATCCCAGAATGTTTGGAATGTGGCCCAGTCCAATGTTCACAGTGGACTACCTGCAAGTAACCCAGCTGCATTCTTTCAACAAAATGGCTGTCTTCTAAAACTGTATTCTACAATTTACACCTTCAATAAATCCTAAGATCATGACCCAGAAGCCTGTGACCAATACTAAGGCTCTTCGATGTGACATGAGTTTGAATTATAAGTTGTGTGAAAACCCAAACTGCAGTTTGTGGAAGAATGGGAGCAATGAGCTTCTAAAGTTAGCTTCTGTTCGTTCTGATCTCAGAGTTTCTATGTTTTGAGCTCACAGGAGCTTAATCTGGTTAGTGCTGAGTAGAAAGGGGGAGGAAATGGGGTCAGTAGCTCCCGAACTCATCCTAGTGGTCTCGGGGTCAATGGCCCTTCCTGATCCCTAATGCTCAGTGGGCCTCCGTGGCCGGTTCCCAACAGGTATGGGCACTTAGGGATCTGATCAGGAATGGGTTAACAGTTCCAATTTCCATAAGGGTGTCTTCTGCATTTTCTAAGATTCTTATAGTTTGAGGTTTTACATTTAGGTCTTTGAATCATTTAGAGTTAATTTTTGTATATAGTGATAAGTAGGGGTCCTGTTTCAATCTTCTGCATGTGATCAGCCAATTTTCCCAGCACCATTTACTGAATAGGTTCTCCTCTCCCCAGTGGTGGTTGTTGGAGGCGTTATCAAAGATGAGTTGGCTGAAAAATTGAGGCTTTACTTCCGGAATCTCTATCCTGTTCCATTGGTCTATGACATACCACCTAACCCCAGTAAAAATGGCCATTATTAATAAAAGAAAACAACAGATGCTGGAGAGGATGTGGAGAAAAAGGAATGATTCTATACTGCTGGTGGGAATGCAAACTAGTGCAACTTCTCTGGATGATAGTGTGGTGACCTCTAAAAGAACTAGAAATTGACCTTCCATGTAACCCAGCAATTCCCCTATTGGGAATATACCTGGAGGAACTCAAATCATTCTACAAAAAAGATACCTGCACACGTATGTTTGTTGCAGCTCTATTTATGATAGCAAAAGCATGAAACCAACCATGCTGTCTATCGAAGTTGGACTGGATTAAAAAAAATGTACATATACACAATGGAATATTATGCATCCATAAAGAAGGACAAACATATGGACTTCGCAGCAACTTGGATGGATTTAGAGTCGATCATACTCAGTGATCTATCACAGAAATAAAGAACAGAGTACCATATGTTCTCACTCATAAGCAGATCTTGAACAATTATAATACTATAAGAAAGGGATTGACAGTAGTGGGAAACTGCCAGGGGAAGGGTGGTGGGATTGGCAGTTGAGGGAAACTGCTAGGGGAGGAAGGGGCACACCTCATCAATAAGAGTACCTGCATGATGAACATTTGTATACCTAACCCTGAATTGTACCTCATATCTTTATAATTTAAAAAAAAGATTTTAAAGGAAAACAGGAAAATAATAATAATAGATAAAAGAATAACTTTTTAAAAAAAGAAAAGTTTTTCAAGCCACCAACAGTGCACACTACATGGACATCACAATAGAACTCGCTGCTGGAGGTGACCTTGACCAACACATCCACTGGAAAGACCGCATAGGGGAGGACGAGGCCCAACAACTCTTTCTGAGATTGCTTAGCCATGCGCTACTGCCACCTACAAAACGTAACTCACCGAGACCTGAAGTCAGACAACATACTTCTGAACGAACACAAGTGAGTCAAAGTCACCCACTTTGGCCTTAGTACCCCCTTTGAGGAAGGACAAACACCTGCATGTATTGGTCTCCCTGTTACACTGCCTCAGAACTCCTCCTGGGGCAGTGTAACTACCACAGCCCAGCAGTGGACGTGGGGAGTCTCGCCGCCATCCTGTTTTACATGGTGACTGGGAAGCCACCACTTGATGATTTTCAAGACCTCAGAAAAAAGATCATGATGGGAAATTACAGAATTCCCTCTTCTTTTTCTTTTAAATTAGAACTACTTATGTGGAAAGCCTTCGCGTTCGACCCCAGGAAGAGGCCCACACTGAGGGTCATCATGCTACAGGATCCCTGGGTCAGTCCCGGCTTGGAGAAACACACACACAGAAGGGCACACAAAAAGCCACTACTCCCTGGTCACCCGGACCTCCAGATCACCAACTTAATGGGAAAGATGGCGTTCCCAGAAGAAGATATCAAATAGTATCAGAGAACAAGTACGACCACACCATGGCAACATATTTGATTCTACAGCACAGGAAAGCCCAGGGTGAGGACACCTCCACTATAGAGCTAAGGCTGATGTGGCGATGTCCTTTCAGGCCTACTCCATTCCCTGAAGATCATTCTTCTTTCACCTGTAAAAAGAGAAGGACTCGAAACAAGTCAGCCATCCCAGCACTGGAAAGTCTCAAAATCAAGAGAAGCAGAAGACACCGACCGTCAGAAGAAAAATCAGGGCTGCCAGTTCCCGACCCGAACTGCAAACAGCAACCAGTCCCAGCACAGACCCCCAACCTGGCTCTGTGGCCTTGCCTATCAGCAGCCATGGGGGAGACCCAGGAGATGCCTGTCCCCTTAAAACAGCCACAGAAGCCAAATCCCTCCACACTGGGCAGCTGGGACTTCACACTCTCCTGAGGAAGAGAGCCGAGCTGACAGATGGCCGTGAGGAGGTTTGTGAATCTTTTAAGAAGATGTTACTGCCTGCCATCCCAGATGATCCATTGATGGAAAAGTCGGGTGGCTTCAGTCTATATTGGGGACAGGTGAGGACGAGCTAGAAACCCAGCATGTTATTTATTTTATTTTTCTTAATACTACTTTTAATTGACTAATCTTTTTTTTTTTTTGAATTGGAGTCTTACTCTGTTCCCCAGGTTGGAGTGCAGTGGCACACTCATGGCCACTGAAGCTTCGACCTGCTGGGCTCCAGCGATCCTTCCGCCTCAGCCTTCCAAGTAGCCAGAACTACAGGCACATGCTACCACACACAGCTAATTTTTTTATTTATTGCTGAGACAAGGTCTCGACAAGTTATCAGGGCTGATCTCGCACCCACGGGCTCAGGGAATCCACTCGCCTTAGCCTCCCAAAGTGCTGGGATTACAGGCTGAGCCACCAAGCCTGGCCATGACAAATCTTAGCTGTACACATTAATGAGGTACCATGTGATATTTAAAGACATGCATACACTGTGGCATGACATCATCAAGCCAATCAGCATATCTCAGACAGACAAAAACTGCTGATGTCACTGACTTGTTGATACAAAAAGCATAACCTCACAGAATGGCAGAGTAGATTAATGGTGACCAGAGGCTCAGGGGGCCACCGAGTCAAGGAAAGGGCACTTGCTAGTCAAAGGGCTCCCAGTCTCAGGTGGACAGGAGGAAGTTCTGGCATCAGGCACAGGGTGACTGGCATCCAGGGGACTGTATTGGGGACTGCAGAGTAACCGAGAGTCCACTCCAATGTCTTCTGCATTTAGGACGGGGAGAAAGAAGACCTGCACTCCTGGGATCCTGACAACATGGTGCAGTGACTCAACCAGTGGGGACTCAAATAGCTGTGGAAGGAACTGGGCAAGAAGCCCATGCAGCTGTATGCCTGGCACGTCTGGCCCAGAAGCCTCTCCCAGAGGAGGTCAGAGGGTGCAACTACCTCTGGGGCTCTGCAAGGATTCCAGCTGAGAGGACATCTGGCACCTATCTCTCCACCTCGTGACCTTCAGAGACAGCCTGTCCACAGTTGGAGTGAGCTGAAAGGATAGCCTGTACACTAGAGGGCCTCCACCCACTGGGGTGAGTCAGAGCCGGGCTGTTTCCTGGGGCACTTCTCCCTCCCCTGCTCTTCTGCCTTTGCCTCCTTCTGTCGGGGAGGGGACAGGGTTCTCGGTAACTGACAGTTTCTTCCAAATCTCAGAGTACACTTGGAACCCCAGGAAGAGAGATCACAGCTATTTTCCTGGTCTGCATCCTCCCAGCATGGAACCATGGTTGTGCATACCCCATGAAGGCAGTATGTGAAGGGTGCAGCCCTGGGAGCGCATCAAAAAAGCCACTTCTGTAAGTGTCAAGGGAGCCACTGAGAGCAGCACATTATGTCAAGTGGTTCCAAGGGACAAGGCCCCAAGTATACACAGAAGCGCACACATCTTGCATGGAAACATTTTCAGGAAGATCAAGGGAAGCTTGAGGTCTGTCTGCCTGTGTCAGTCATGCCAAGAGGTCCCCAGTAGGATAGGGAAGTCTGTGAACCAGGCTGTGTAGGGAGTGAGAGGAGTGGTGTGGGTGTGGTCCCCAAAGCAGCCTAGGGGTCATGTGACTATGCTGCTGAGGGTCCCAACTGGATGAAGAAAGAGTTGGGCCTTCCCACTGTGATGTTTCCTCCTTTTGATGATAGAGGCAGGGAGCAGTCCGCTCAGAGGCTGGGCTCAGGTGTGGGCTTCTAGCCAGCCTGAGGTCGAAGGGGAGCTTCCAGGTGAGCCAGGTGACCTGGGGGACACAAGGAGGGCTCATGGAGAGACAGCAGCCCAGGGGGATGGAAGGGGTGGCAACAATGTGGCTTTTATAAAGGACCTTTCAACATTCCAGGAACCTGGTATTCCCAAGTCAGCCAGTGCAGACATCCTCAGAGTGTGTCCCTGTGGGCTCCTAAAGAACCTAAGGAATGTCCAGGGAGGCCTCAGGCCTTGTGTAGATCCAAACATATGGTATGCACATCTTGAAGGTCTTTGGGTTTTGTTCTTAGTAGCTGCGGCTGCTCTGGAGAGGACCTACAGGGAGTGAGGGCATCAACGTCCACAAATCAGGACTCCTGTGGCTGCAGATGCACGGGGGTCCGGGTGGAGAGATGCAGCCAAGTGCGGGGAGGGGAGAAAGGGGAAGCAGGGATGGAGGGGAGCCAAGGGAGGAGGATGGGAGTGAATGAGGAAGGGGGAAGGAAGGAGGGGAGGGGCAGAGTGGGGAGAGGAGATTGCAGGGGAGGAGGGGTTAGGGAGGGAGCCATGAAGAGGGGCTTGAGCATGGAGAAAGGGCATGGAGGGAAAGCAGGCTGAGGGGCTGAGGCAGGCAGGGGCAGGAGGGTGTGTATCTGTGTGTCTGTGCAGTAAGAGAAGAAAGAGCAAAGAAAAAAAGAGACAGAGATAAGCCGAGGACTGGGGAGACAACACACAACAACAGCGGGATGGAGGTGCTTCCTACGTCCTTCCACATGGCTCTCTAATCATCCTGCACTGCTGCAATGCCCTTGCTTCCCTGCCCAGAACATACAATACCAGAGGTTAGACACAGACACGAGGCCTGGAGTGCTGCCTGCCTGGCACTGCACTGCTGCTACCACTACGGTAGTACTGACGTTGCTGGAAGCAAGCACAGGTGCTGGACCCACCTGCCCAAAGGAGCCAGGTATGAACAGTTGGAGAAGGGGCTGAGTGGGGAAGCCGGCGGCAGTACAGGAACTAATTTTAAAATCAGAGTTTCCAAAAAGCAATGCCAAACAATAATAAAAAAGAAAACCAAAAAACACCTTTTTAAAAACCAGACCCGAATTTATATGCCTTGTCCTGGACCCATGCCCTCTGGGGGGGCTCAGAGCGAGGTATGTGTGCAGGTGGGCCTGATGTCCCTAACTCCAGACTGTTCACCCCTGACTACGGTGAGCAGGGGAGAGGGTGAGAGCAGCTTCTGCAGTAGCCACAAATACCACATGATCGTTCCTCAGTGGCCCAGGCTTCCAAGGGATTTCAAATCTACGTAGGCATATAGACCTACATACACATGTGTATATACATATTCTCTCTGCCTTTCTTGGTAGAGCATGGATTAACAGTTAGGGGGAACTAAACCCTTGTCCTCCTGGCTGCCTCTGGGTGTGGAGTTTTGCTTTCTGCAGTGCCCTGGCTGGGAACAGGAGAGAGGGCTGGGGACGGATGGGAGAACTGCACTCCAGCCCTGGGGCCCCTCTGCTGGTGCCACCCCCAGAAGGCCACAAAGCATTCCCTGGGCCAAGAAATCTCTGCCACCATCTTCATCATGTTGCCAATGCAGGGCTCACAGTAGGTGCTCAATGGGGGCTGGCACTTTCCAAAGAAAGGTGAGTCCTCCTCTTCGAAGACTCCCAGATATCCAGGGTCCAGCCCAGCCTCCACAATCCTTTCACAGGACTTCTTCATGGAATTCTGCAGAACTCCAAGCTCAGAGCCTGGCCTCACATGCATGAGCTTTGGCCAACTCTCTGGAAGTGAGGATGGGAAAGAAGAGAAGGAATGGCTCCTCGGCTTGACTTTCCATATGTTTCCCTCTGTGCAGCTTTGGCCATGAGTTGGGCAGCAGCCTGGACACGTCCATCCTACAGGCGTCACTCTTTCATGTTAGGGAGAAGGACCTGAGGCCCAGTTCTCACAGGGAATAGATTCACACCCAGACCTGCTCTCCCACCTCTAAGGATGGATGACTGGGCCACACAGCATCCTGAGCTGGCCCCACGGCCGGCAAAGCCCAGGACTCTGGAGATAGAAGGAGACTCCCATGTGCCTCTCCACTGTCCACCCTCCCCAGCTGTTGGGTTGAGAGCTGCTACTCCTCGAAGCCAGGCCAGGGCCACCAGCCAGCACCAAGTTAAGAGTTATCTGAGCTTTGGGTCTCATTGGTCTGGGATAGGGCTTCAGTCCTGGGCATAGACACAGCATCTGGGGGAGCCTGCTGCCTCTGCCTTCCCTTCTGACCTAAAACCCGAGGTCCAGATGGGAATCTGGGTCAATAGAAGAGCTTCTCTGCTCTGACTTGTGTGAAATGACCTTCTAAGATCATTCTTGGGACAGAGCTGTACTACAAAATTTGAGGCTAGAGAGTTTTTCACCAGTTGCTAAGTATCTGGGACAACTAAGCAAGAACCCGACCCTTATTCCCAGCTGGAAGAGAGTGGGAGCTCATTTCCTCATCTTTCGGCCAAGGTGAGAAGAGCCCTTCCTTCCTTCCTTCCTGCCCAATACAGTTATCCAGGGACATGGAGCAGAGTCAGAGTCCAGTCTCCCAGAAGGAGGTTCTCTGACTGGGATGTGACCCACCTGGCACTCCTCAGACCTTACCTCAGTTCCCACTTCTACAAAGTGGCCATGACCTCCTCCTTCCTCCCCCTCCTGGGTGGCCATGGCCACCAGACACCCAGGGTGCTGTGAAAATGCTGAGGCCAGCTCTGCTGTCTCTAGGGTTTTCAAATCAGCTCTCAACTAACCAAAAACCAGGTCATGAGGAAAGATGGCCTGCCCTTCTAGTGTCCCACAAACTTCTGTGACTGGGCTGCTTCTCCTGAGGTGGCCGGGGCCAGGCCTGAGAGCTGAGGCTATGGGTTCACATGGTGTTCCCCACCTAGAGTTGAATCTGACTCTCTTCCTCTTCCTCCTGCCCCACTTGGGTTTGGTTGTGTTGAGTGATGCTGAGTGTCTTTAAATCTACCTTTTTGACATCTCTGATCAGTGAAGGAAGTGGGGTGACCCCAGAGTCTCTCTGCACTGAGTCCAGAGCCTGATGCTCACTCACATACCCACAACCACACCTGCCCACGGCAACTCTATGCAGGCATCCCAAGCACATACAGGTGCACATGTGGTCTCCAGTACCTGTTCAAACACATGCACTGAGGAGCGAGGCACCAGAAGAGTGGCTCATGCCATACACACACACACACAGCACGCAGTCTTGGCTAGGCCCCTGCACTTCGTTCTGTCTTCAGCTGCACCAGTCCAGCAGCAGCCTTGGTTGAACTCGGCCCCAGTCAGTGCCCCTCCTGGAGCAGATCAGGCACACTGATAGGGCTGGAGAGAATCATAACTGTTCATCTGGAAGGACTCCCAGTCCACTTCCTCACAGGCTTCACTGCTTCCTCCAAGTGGCAAGGGGATGCAGCTGGGCCCCTTCCCCACACAGGATCCTTGTCTTGTGACCCTCAACAGTGCTGGGGACTGGAAAGGTGACCTCACTCTGTAACAGTGGACATATCAAAAATAACTGAGCAAGGCATGCTCTAAGGCTTTCCAGACATCGATTCTTCTCACAGCTGCTAGGGAAACTAGGGCCCACGAGTCACATGGACAGGGTCTGACAGCTCCTGCACTCTGATTTCAGAATTATGACCGTGTACCACAGGCTCTGCCGGGCTTGGTGTTGTGGGGCGTGACCTGGCTGGGGTAACAGGAATCATGGCCTCTCTCTGGGCCCCAGGCTGCTTCACATGAGGCAGCAGGTGCTGCTGTGCTCTCCCATCACCAGTGCCTGCACTGCTGGCAACTCTCACAGATGGGGCTCCCCAGTGCTGCCCTGGTATAGGACCCAGAGGTCAGACACCTGCTTGAGTAGTGATTCCTACAGTCAGGTCTTCTTCATGGGACTTGGTGCTGGATAGCTTGGCTGGGGAGGGGCAGGAGGGCCTCTGGGTCCTCTGGTTAGTACACACCATGACTTAACTGGCCTGAGGCAGGCACTAGGCCTGGTCATCACTGTTTCCCCAGTTCTTGCTCAGGCCTGCCGGGTGCTTGTGCCACTGGAATGAACACTAAGTGGGGAGCCTTGTCCAATTAAGATTGGACAAGGGAACACTAGCCAGTACACTACAGCCAGGGTCTGAGACAGTCCCTTCCCTCTAACTTCTGGGATGTCAGAGGCTCCTGAAGGTGTTTGTTGATGGGGCTTCCCCAACTCTGCTCACGACTGCCTCATCGGCCCCAGCTTCATGTTCGTGGTGTGTCCTCTCCTGAGTGCACCTGCAAGCACAAATCTGGGCAGCTTCTCTCAGGGACCCTGGCTCCAGAGGTGATGATATGCCAACCATGCAGGGGGTTGCTTCTAGGGCTGCCCCCAGGGCTCGCCTCTTCTCCACAAGCTCATCACTCTCACCAGCTCAGACTCAGTGCTCAGGAAGGGCCATGCTGAGTGAGAGGGATCATGCAGCCACTGGGGAACTCGAGGACCCCACCCAGTCCAGAGCTTTGGAATCCCATCTCTTGGCTGCCCTGCCCAGTACCTGCCTGGAAAGGCTGCCAACACTCCCTGTCTGCTCTGGAGGTCACAGGTAGCCTCTCCCTGACCTGGGGTGTTGGCTGCTGCCTGGCTTCAAACATCTCTTGGCCTTAAACTCAACCTTCCTGGGCACTGTCTGGGATCTGTTCTGGGGTTTCATTTTTAATTGCAGGCCCAGAGAACTCAATCTGTAGAGTCCTCCTTAGCTCAGAATCCCCAGATGATAGTGGCAACCATGACCCTAAACAGAACAGCCAGCCCTGACATGACAGCCACCCCTTTAAACAGAGGGAAAGCAGACCCTGGGCTAAGAGCAGCCGGTATAATGGAATGCTGGGGTGGGTGCCATTCTTGTATCTTTGCTTTGGGTTGCCCTGTATCTCTGACTTATGGGAAGGGTTTTTGTATACTTTCAGTGGTGAGAGATTGCTTTTAAAATAAGTTCAGTTTTCATGATTGCATAATAGCCTTCATGCAGATATGCAGACATGTAGGACAGTGAATTTTGTTGGTTTGTTTTTACACTATTAGGTTCTTTGCTATACTTTTAAAATCAAAAAACTTTAAAGCAACCCAAATACTCTACAAGAAGAGAATGCCTACAATGCAACACAGAAAACCATAAAAACTTAGGGTAACAAATGAAAAAAGCAGAATGCTCAATTTTCTTATCCCAGGGGCACAGCTAAGTCAATATTCAGGCGTAGGAAGAGACTCAAAAGGAAACCTGGAAAAGCAGAAGAAGGCATTATATTTTTTCAAGCAAGTTTATTCATAGTTGTTATAATGCAGCTTATGCAATAATATTTTAATATTTAATTAAAAGACTGACTGTAAGGAAACCTTTCGGTAACAAGCACTGTGGATAGCTTGTGGATAAGGAATAAACTCACAAAGGTAGCATGGGAATGATTAAAGTTGCAAGGTGAATCAGAGAATGGGAAGACCTTGTGAATTATAGCTGATGTGATTAAGTGCCAGTTGCCAAAATACTCCATCTATGAACCACACAATGAACCGGATGGGGAAGTAAAACCAACAGGGGGACAGATGGTCCAAGCTCACCATGGCCATGCCCTTGGACTCCTGGTAGGTCACCTTGATGACATCTGCAGTGCTCATGTAGAGGAAGAAGTAGCCTGAGGCTTCTCTGACAGAGAGCATCACCTGGACACAGGGTGGTTGTAGATGATCACCTCATCTGGACTCACCCTCACCTCTTCCACTGGGCTGAGCTCTGTGGAGGCTGATGTGGACACAGCAGGGTCATGCGTGGCGAATTCAACCATGTTCCTATTTCTTTTTGAGACTGGCATTGAACACTGAGTGCTGCTTATGAAAATTATAGAGGTTATGCTTGGTATTATTTCCCAATCAATAGAATATATATATTTTATATATCAATAGAATATATATTTTAAGTAGTCACTCAGGGTAAGGTCAGCTCATCTTGATCTAGTCAAGACTAACTTATTCCCAATTTGTACTTATTTAAAGGGAATAGCTCTTTGACGAGTATTTTAGAGGTACTTGAAAAGAAGATGTATTTTGTGTTTTGAGGTTATTGAGCCCCCCCTATCTCTATGTCTGTCTGTCTCTCTCTTACTCTCTCTCACTCTCACTCTCCCCTTTCTTTCTCTCTCTGCAAACACATACACACTCATGTATATATCAATAGGAGTATATATGAGTATGTGTGTATACATATATATATGTATATATGTGAATGTGTGTGTACATGCATATATACACATTCATATGTATACACACATATATACACATACATGTATCCATATATAATATATATGAGATCAATTTTTATGTTATTTAGTTCTACATTTTTACTTATTTTTTGTCCTACTTGTTCTATCATGGACTGACAACATTTAAACAAAATCTTCCATCACTAGATATTTCTATTTTCCTTGTCTTTCCTTGTTATTATTGCCTGTGGAAAGCGATAGATTTATAACCAACATGTCATCATTGTAAACTGTAATCTTCATAAGGAAGTGGTATTCTTTGTCTCATTGATTGACTTCTGGCCTAAATTCAACCTTGTTATGATTTCTCCTTTCTTTTTGTTTAAACTTGTACTTTGCCCAACATTTTATTTTTCACATTCCATACCAGTTTATTTTCATTCGTCTCTTATATATAGCTCACAATTTTATTTTTTGCTATTTTCCAATATTTTAAGTAAGCAAGCTGAGTTCACTGTTATTGATGTGTCAGAGAGAATTGATCTTAATTCTGTCACATTATTTTATGCTTTGCTTTTTGCTCATGTAACTTTACTTTTAAAAAAATCTTTCACTCTGTAGTCAGTTTGCATTCTATTTATTCATAAAATGGAAAGATTCATATTTTATTATAACTTTATATGATACTTTTATACTTGATGTATTTAGATTGCACTATCTCTGAACTCTTAGCAATGATGTAATTACCATGTCCCTTTCTCTCAGTCTTCTTCCCCCAATCGTATACATTAGGAAATAATTGCAAATACACACACACACACACACACACACACACACACACACACACACAGACCTACCACATAGCAACCTGGTTGTTACACTGACTATATCTACTTTGTGCTCACCTTGTACACATGTTAATGGCAAATATCTTACTCTTTGCAGAAAGACATGTTCTGATCTTTTGACAAAGGCTGACTGCCAGCAATACTGAGGAATTAATATTTCTTCACTAATGCTGAAAAAAGTTGATGGATACATGAACTTTCTTAGCCATTGATTGGGCTAACCTAATGCTTGCTCTACACTGTATCCTGGAGCCCATTTGGATTAAGCCCCAGTTGCCCACTGCTCAATGATACACCTTTAATATCTACTTCCTTTATATCTGTTTTTCTCTCTCATTCTCTACTGTTGCTTATTAGAATCAATTCTCTTTCAAAAAATTGTTTACACTCAATTTCTTTTCCAAGAGTCTGCTTCTTGAGGAATTCAATTTAAGATGTACTTTCTCTCTTCCTTCACCTCTAAATTTTCATTAGTTATATCATTTCTGCATTTGGGGGCATGCTATTCACCTTTATTTTTGTCTTAGACCTACAGCTAAATAGAGACAATGCTTACCACTTTAATATTTCAATTGATCTCTTATTTTATTAGTGTTACCCACAACTAGTTTCTTCAAAACAGTCTTAATGCAGCAATACTACCTAAATGCTCTTATTTGTTTAAGCATGTATTTGTTGACTTTATATTATGGGACAAAGTGGCCATGCATGACATCCTGAGTCAAAATTAAATGCATAGCACCATTGCGTTATTGTGTTTAATGTTGCTGAGGAAAGGTGTGAGGGAGGCTTCATATTCTTCAGTTCCTTTTATATGCATTAATCTTTAAAGAAATAATTTTTTATCATTGAAGTTTTAAAATTTTCTTACAGTATAATTCATTTTTATTAGTCTAAGTTACAGTATGCCATTTCAACATGTAACTCCAATACTTCTTTGAAAATTGGAAAAAATTTAAGCGGTACTTTAAAATTTTATTTGTTTATTTACTTTGATTTTATTCCATTGGAACTCCACTTATGCCTCTACTGGAATATTTTCTTCAACCCTTGCTAAATATTTTATTTTATATTCTAGCTCTTCATTTCCATTCTGTTTAGTTTGTTTTTCTTATTCTTATTCTCTGTGTTCCTTAATTTTTTTCAGCAGTTTCTATTTTTGTTGCATAGCTTTCAATTTCCCTTTATTTCAATTATATTTTTTCTCTTACCTCTTTCCTTGCATAAACAGCATAGTTTTGTCTTTTTCTTATCTCTTAATATCTTTTTCCTGAGGTTTTGTATCCATGATTTGTGTTCATAATATATAGGGGAGATTGCTTTGTTAAGTTTCTGGAGTATTAAAGGCAAGATATCTAGTTTCAGTTTTCTTTTTTTTTTCTAGGGTATTATTTTTCTGATGAATTTTTACTATCTGTCTTACTTTCTGTTGTTTTTTTTTCTTTTTTCTCATAATATTTTTGTATGTTCTCAGCTTTGTAAGAAGTGATTTTTCTTATGTAGATATTTAATTTTTAAAATTTATATAGTTGGTGAGGGGCTTGGGCTTTTATCCAGATTAACCTTTATTTCTCCCAATCCAATAAATAAGAGGCATTTAGGCAGAGTCTTTCATAATAAATATGTCTTACGTCCCCTGGTCCTTTTTACCGTAGGAACAGATTATTTCTTCTTAATGTGATTTCTTTAAATAATTCTTTGAAACTGTATCCTCGGGTTTTCAAATTTATTATTGTCAGAAAAATTTGTATTGCTGACTTAAGTGTCTATATCCTGAAGTTGCAAATAAGAGAATAGATTTGTATTCAGTGTGCACATTTCACTTTGAAAATATCTACTGGCTCTTTGAAGACCAACCACCCCAAATAGCTTCACTTTTTTTCTAAACAGCTCCTACCAACTTGTGGTTTGGGGTTTTGCTGACATTTTTTTTTTAATTTGAAGTTGACTTTTGCCTGTTTTTTTTCTCTCCTTGATGCATTTATTGCTTAATGTACAATTGGAGAAGAGGGAATTGTGAAGTTTGCATAATCATCTTCAAGCTGATGCCTGATCTACATTTTGGTTCTAGATTTTATGAGCATAAAAGAAATGTAGAAAACATGTAGTTAAATCATCTCATTGTACAGAAGGTGAAATTCTAGCAAAAATGAAATGATATTTCGAAGACCAAACCTAACATAAATAGTAAAATTAAAATCAATCCTGGATTTCTTCATTCTTAACTCAATGCTATTTAAACTACACAAATTATACCATTTCAAAACTTTTAGTGAAACATGTCTCAAAGCAAGTGAACTACTAGCAAACTAGGGAAAGCTCTGTAAATATTAGAAACATAGCTGAACTTTTTCAACAATCTAGAAATATCTTTTATCCTAGGTACCTTTGATACTTCTAGGATAAAAATAGCTTGATATGGGTTCATACAGAATATAACTTTATTTTTAGAGTTTAGTGCTCTTGTGATGTCAGCTCTTGGAAATAATAGGGGATTACATTGTTATTGAATAGGATGGTGGGCAAGGATCATCTGATGCCATGCTATTGTGTGTTATTTCTCAAAAGTTGGCTGAAGGAAACAAAAGTCAATGGTGATTGTTACCTACGGCTTTGTTTTTTTGGTTTATTTTTAGTTTAGTTTAGTTTTCTGCTTTTTTCCTGTCAGATTGAGACTTTATTTTTACCTTATTTCTCTTTTTTTTCTTTTATTTTAAAGATGCAGAGCACAATTCAGGGTTAGGTATACAAATGTTCACTATACAGGTACCCTTGTTGATAAGGTATGCCCCTCCCTCTCCTGGCCATTCCCCTCAACTGCCATTTCCACTCCTCCTCTGATTTTGTGTTAGATAATTATGAATTTCTTCTGGGCATCCAGATACTCTATGGTTTATAATAAAACTTCAAATCTCAATTTCTCTCCTAAATCCATATTTTAATTTCATTATTCAACAATTTTTTTTTTTTTGAGTTGGAGTCTCACTCTGTCACCCAGACTGGAGTGCAGTGGCCGCTCCCGGCCACCGCAGCCTCTACTTGCTAGGCTCCGGCGATCCTTCCGCCTCAGCCTTCCAAGTAGCCGGAATTATAGGCATGCACTACCACACCCGGCTGATTTTTTTTATTTATTGTAAAGATGAGGTCTCGCTGCCCAGGCGGGTCTCGAACCCGCGGGCTCAGGCAATCCACTCACCTCAGCCTGCTATATGCAGTTCCAAAAGAGTGCTGGAAAAAAGAGTGATGAGAAAAGTGGTTATAAAAAAACAGACAAAAATCTTTACTTTCATGAAACTAACTAACATTATGATGTCTGGGATATGGACAATGATCAAATTCATAAGTAAATAGGCCAGTAGATAGATATTGATTAGTGCCATAAAAAATGAAATGAGGTAATGCATGAATGTGGCTCCCTCATGCCCCTCCTGTTACTCTTAGAGTTATACCCACATTTGAAGAGCTCAGCAGATAGGAAAGGAAATAGGCCTAAAAATGCTAGAAATGCTGGTTCACTGCCTTTATACTACTACAGATTAGAAGTGTGTCATAGTTCATTTTGTGCTGCTATAACATAATTCCAGAGGCTGGGTAATTTATAATAAACAGAAATGTATTGGCTTACAATCATGGAGGCTGGGAAGCCCAAGATTTAGAGGCTGTCATCTTGTCAGGGTCCTCTTAATGTGTCATAAAATGGGCAAGAAAGAGAGAGGGAAAGGGATGAAACTCATTTTTTTATAAGTAACCCACTCCCATTATAAGGAACTCACTTCTTCATGGTGATATTTATTCATTCATCTCATGATCTAAACACCTCTTAAAGTCCCACTTTCAAAATCATTATATTGGGGTTGAGTTTCCAATACATAAACTTTGGGGGACTCATTCAACTCATAACAAGTTGGGAGGTATTTTGGCACTCAAGGTCTATCTTATTAGCATAACATGAACTTCATACTACCCCCTTGTAATGTATTTTAAAATTATATTTTACATTGTATTGCGCCAATGGGTCATCTTGAGGTTCCAGTGCAATAGGCTTTGCCATGAACTACTACAGAGAGTGACTAGGCTGGGGACATCATTAGATGTGATGGGAAAAAAGAAACTTCTAAAGAAATAACATTAAAGTTGAAATATAATTGGTGAAACATGAAGGTCTGGAAAAATCTTAAGGCAGAACATTAGGACTGCAAGTATGAAGAAAGACTCCAGGCTGCAACAAGCTTGACATGTTTGAGACATAGAAAGGAGAATGGTGTGTTTTGAGTGTGAGGAGGCAGGTAGAGAATGTGAAAGAAAATATTTGAGTGATGGGCAGGACTTAGATAATAGAAGACCTTGTAACTCATGAATAGACCATGAATTTTACTCTCAGTATAATGGGAAGCCATTGGTGTTTCACCTTTTTGTTTTTGTTGCTTTGTTTTAAGCAAGAGAGTGACTGGATTGGTTTATGTTTAGCGTCTATGTGGAGAATGAATTTTAAGGGACAAGGATAGAAGCAGAAAAATAGTTACAAGGTTTATGTAGTAACCCAGGCTTGTTAACATCTGATGGCAGTGGATATGGAACAATGTTAATATTTAGAGGATATATATGAAATTCAGAATATCTGTACACATAGGGAAAACATTTCATTATTTTTATTATATATTTTTCAGATTAGTGGTTGTGCCCATGACTTCAAATTAAGGAGTTTTTTTTTTACCTGCAGAATTCTCTAGACATTGAAAGAAATACTACTGAGTATATCAATGAAAAATCTAACTAATATGTTATTAAAATTAATCTTTCTATATATTTCCAGCCTTATTAGACATGATTAGTTTTGACAGAGAGACAATAGAGTTTGACGATGAACCAGGTGTATGATGTAAGAGAAATAATCAAAATGACTCTTAGGTTTTTAGCTCAAGAAACTATGTTCATGATAGTTTAATTTTCTGAGACAGGAAAATTTGAATGAGAGAAGCAAGGAAGGTTTTGTTGGGTGCTAAAATAGGGTTCTATTTTGAACATGATAACAGAATGACAAAAATGATAGGCCTCTTTATATGGTTCTAATATACTGGAAGATTAAAAAATTTTTAAAACACACAGTCCTGATCACAAATTTACTAAAATTAAAGAACAAAGAAAATGTAAAAAATTATATATATAAACAGTGTCACAAGATAGAGGGGTTTAAATGTCAAATGGTGCAGTTCAAAAAATAAAAGTAAGAGAAAAGGAAAAATATTTCTTTGCTTCATTGGATAATGTGGTAAACTTTTCTTGGTTACTGCTGTTCTATTGGCCCAAACAGTCTGATTGCCAATGTGGTTTGCATTCAATCACTGGTTTTTTTTGTGAACTCTTCGGAAACTCTTTGTGAGGTCTCCCAATAGTATATTTTCCTGAAGAGGAAGATTTGGATCCGACTTAAACTCTTTCCCAAGCCCTCACCACCAGTTCAAGCTACAGGTGGTTTACATAGTCTTTCATTACTGGGATCTATCACCTTGTGGGAAAATTTTTTAAGGATACTGGAACAATGGCTTAAGCTCTACTCAGGTTCATGACACCCACTCAACTTTTGCAAAACTTAGGTATGCTCATATGATAAACAGAGGAAATTCAGGATGCTTCCTTGTCATGTCTTCTTAATGTCTCCATCATTCTGATGCCTTTTCATTTATATTTGCAGCGTTAGTCACTCTGCAGGTGGAATGATGTGCCACATTTCAGAAGCAAGATAAACACTTGCCTTGATCCAGTAGAGTATAGACGTGATTGAAGTAGGAGAAGAGCCTCATGGGAAAAAGTAAAAGAAGGAAAAAATAGCTCTGTTCTCTCTCTCAGTTCTCTTTTATTGGTTGGAGTGGGAGTGAGGAAAGAGTGAGGATGACTGTTCTTGGAAGCTCCTTGAATTTATGTTACTTATACTATCACTCAACTTTGAGCTTTAGCTATAACTAAAGAGAGTATAAGCAAAATTGCTTCTCAACAGTCTATCAAAAATGTTTTATGATTTCCATGGGATGATCTGTAGTGGTAAAATGATCATCTACTTGTCTAGGTGTCAATTTTATTCTCTTGTGTATTTTCCCTCATGTTAATTTAAAACCATTTAAAACTTCTTATGGCCATAATGACTGCTTCCAATTATTAAATAGCAGAATATATTATAAACATGAAATTATTTTTCTTACCATAAAATGAAGTATAATGCAAAATAAAAATTATTTAATTATCTCCCACATCACCTTGTGTTATAAATATGCAGAACTAGAGTCATGTTTTTTTGTTTTTTGTTTTTAGAGTTGGAGTCTCACTCTGTCACCCAGACTGGAGTGCAGTGGCCGCTCCTGGCCACCGCAGCCTCTACCTGCTGGGCTCCAGCAATCCTTCCACCTCAGTCTTCCAAGTAGCCGGAATTACAGGCATGCGCTACCACGCCTGGCTGATTTTTTGATTTATTGTAGAGATGAGGTCTCACTGCCCAGGCGGGTCTTGAACCCGCGGGCTCAGGCAATCCACTTACCTCAGCCTCTCAAAGGCATGGGATTACAGGCTGAGCCACCGAGCCCGGCGAATCATGTTATTTTTAACATATAACTCCTTAGTAGTATTTATTGTCACTCTGTCATTTATTTAAAGTAAAACTTCTTATAATCCACATTTCAATAATATTTTGAAAATATTAATTAAAAACCAAAAAAGTCTATGGTGATATATGATCTCAACTATCGATTGTACCAACACATTCTTTTCTATTATGAGAAAAGCTAACACTGATCTTGTCAATAGAGTACTCCTAGGTTGAATTCCCTGATGATTATATTTCTATGATTCAAGTTGATGTTATTTTAAAGATTAGTATTTTGGTAATTGGAATGGGAATATTAATAATGAGCTAGAGAAACTAGAAAGCTTAAGACATTTTTCATAGAGACCACTACCCATAGCTATAAGTGAAGCTATTCTATATTATGTGGCATAAATAAATAAAATAAAAGAAACTAAATTCTCAAGAAGAGAGAACTATTATATTATATAACTGCAGACTAAGGTAAAATATTCTATATGACTCAACTCTAGGCTTTTGAACCATGAGGAATCAGTTTTGAAAGGAAGGACAGGGCAACCCTCTTTCAGGTCCTCACTTGGGAGCTTTTTTTTTTTGGTCTTCTTAATAAACTCTTCCTTTCTCAAAAAGAAAGAAAGGACAGTATATAATAAAGAATATTGTGTTTATATGTGTATGTGAATACATATTCGCATAAAAATGTCTTATATGATTGATCATTCTAGAATAATGGCTAATGCTAAGGATAAATAGTGTAAGGAAAAGATCGAAGCACAACCCAGTGCTTCCTCTGTGTTCTCAAGAAGAACATTGTGCTCAGCACAGGAAATGCTGTCACGCTCACAAATTGCATTTTACATAAAGACCTCAGTCATAGCCAGTATATCCTTCTTTTTGCATATTTCACAGGTAACCTTTTCTCAGAACTGCTTAGTTATGCATGCTTCAATGACCCTTAGGCACACCTCCAGCTTTCTGTATTTCAGATCCTATGGGGCAAGTGGGTTCTACTGCAGCACGAAATGGGATGCATGCAGTCCCACATATCTTCTGCAGTGCTGATCTGCTAGCCATGAGATACGACAGATTGCAAGGGGCTATCTCTTGTGTACTCTCTCCTCTTTCTGTAAGTGAATTTTGTATTGCTTGAGCCTGGTGTGCAAGTTGTCTCTTCTTAGAGACATGTCTCTAATCATGCACTGGAAGAAGAAGATGAAAATGCATTTTTTTGAGGCAACCTTGCATAGTGATTTTTCACTCCTTATATCCCTGCTGATATTCTAGAGATGCTAAGGCAGAGATGAGGGTCACTACCAAGGAAGAGTCCCTCGTAGAGGAAGGGACCCATACCACCATTCTACTTTGACTTGATCTCCTTCAAGAAAACAGACAAAGGATGGAGCCAAGATTTCTGAGTACCACAGGAATGGACAGCCACATGCCTCAGTAAGGATAGAAGAAAGGATGGTATGAACATTTTTATGGCTCTCTTAAACAACAGGGCTCAGGTCACCATCATCCTGGACCCCACCATAGATGAGGACAGAAGGTGGCCCTAGAGGGTTTTAGAATTGACACTGTCACATATGGAAAGGAAATAACAATGTACTTAGCTATTGACTCCTTTGGCATGCCAGTGATCGTGGTTCCCACATGTTGAATATGTGAAATAAGTATGTGTGTTTAGCCATCTGTATACCAATCTATTGCTGACTTTGAGGATACACCCCACCTAATGGCCTGATTCAGATAATTATAGTGGATCATCTTACCACCTGAAATCACCCTGAGCTGCCTATACCACAAGGAGTGGTCCATATCAAACAGTATTGCATCCAGGGTAAAGAAAAGGAAATAACTGTCTTAATTTAAGCGATAATGAAGGCTGTGGGTTGAGGTCTACCATTTCCCATTAAAATAACTTAGGCTGACCTGTAAGGAAGGCATTTGAGACACAGTGGCTCAAGGTATACTATTACCAATTCAACTGCCAGTTAGCACTATTTGCCCTACCTCTACTGGATGTTTCTTCAGTCATGGAGAAATTGACTAAACATGACAGCATATGGCATGCTATTATAGACCTGGTTAACACATTTTTTTCTTCATTCTGTAGAGAGAAGATAACCAGGACCAAGTTACCTTTACATAGCTGATGCAATATACTTTTAAGGTCTTTCCTCAGGGATATCTCGACTCTTCCACTATCTGCCATCAGTGGGTAGGGTTGGATTTACAAAAGGCTGAACTTCCTGCTTCAGTTCTTTGCCTAAATTACATTGATGATATTATTTTGGTTGGATTAGGTAAAAGCACAATTCAAAGGGTCCTGGAAAATGTGATTGATGCAATGTCTTCAGCTGGCTGGAATAGTAACCCTGATAAAATTCAGAGCCATCACAATAAGTCACTTTCCTAAGTGCAACTTGTGCTAGATACTAGTGGAATACTCTTACCATGGTTAAGGAGAAATTTCTGACTAAAACACTATTGACTTCAAAGAAAGAGGCTCAGTGCTTAGTGAGATTGTCTAGGTACTAGGGACAGCACATCTCACATTTAGGAATTTTTCAGTCTTCCATGGTGAAGATCACTCATAAGCACTCCATCTGTAAGTTGGGCCCTGAACCAAAGTGTGCCTTGGAAGAAGAGCAATGTACAATTGTACAAGCTCTACACCTGGACCCGCTTGAGCTCCTCAGTTCTTTTTAGTTACAAGTCTTGGCAAAACTCACACATGATGTCTAAAGCCTGTGGAAAAAATAAATGGCAGCCTGCATCTGGTGAGCAGTTGGAGTCTGGCCCAAAGTAGCATCCAGGTATTCTGCCTTTGAGCAACAGCTCCTGGCATATGCTAGGCACTAATAAAGATGAAATATACCATCCTGAGTCACCATATCGCTGAGGCCTTATCTATCCATTCTGAACTGAGTTAACCCAACCCAAGAAATAAAATAGAGAAAGCACAACAAAACTTCATCATAATATGAAAATTTTACATTCAAGATAGAGCATGATCAGGACTCCAGGTGGGTCACCTGATTAGATAAACTCTTGGTTCATACCCCACAGAGTACCCCACTGGATGCTGCAGAGGCCCCAGTGACTGTGGTAGTGCCTATAGAAATGCCTGTAGAAAGTGCCCTTTGAGAAGATGGCCTTGTTCACAGACTGGTTGGCCAAACTGGAAGCCAATGGAGTCCACTGATAAATTGCTGTAATCTGCCCCCAGGATAAACACATCTTCACTGACCAGGGTTTAGATAGACTGTCTCAATGGGCAGAACTGGCATCTGTGTGAGTAACCATTTAGGCTATTTCCAAATCTTTTTGTGTTACATCTTCACAGACTCCTAGGCCATGGCCAACAGCTTGGGCCTCTGGTAAGGAGAAGACCAGAAGACAACTTGTATTTAAAAGCACTCTAATGTGAGAAAATTGGTCCCCACTGAAGGGACTGATGCTATGGATGTAGTTATGGGGTACATCAAGGTAGTCAACAGTGTTGATGTAAGGTGTGGGTATGTATGGCCGAAGGGTGGGAACCAAGCAAAGTCATAACCCTAGACAGAACCAAAAGGATAGATAGTGCAGAACAGCTAGGAAATCCCCATATTTCTGGGCTGAGAACATCTGAGACCTTGGGATGTGTGTGTGATGGGGTGTAAGGGAGTAACTAACCTTCTATATCCTTTTTCCTTCAGGGTCTTGGAGTCAGTCATGGCTGGGCAATACAATGGTTAACAGATGTGCCATAGCCCGGATAGCAATCTGATTAGGTGTTGGGGTTGTCATCTTTTGATCCAGAGGGTGCTGGCCAAGTTTCCCATTGTTCTGGCATGCCCATTAGTCAACCTCATTGTAGTCTCCCTTGCCATCAATGGCTTTAAGCAACGTGTGATATTGCTGCTGTGCATCCAGATTTAACGGTCACCCAGTATCCCACATGTTAAGGTCTTTTTGAGCTAGGACATCAAGGCTGAAGAAGACTTTAAACACTGTGGACAGTTTGGGAAGACAAATACTCCCTGTAACTTTCCAATGCACATTTATCCATGAGTGAAAACTGGACTTTTTCCAGTGTAACATGAGCTCCTCATGGCTATTTTTCTTTGTATACTGGCCATAGAGTGCTTGTCCCTAGAAGAGAAGGCTTGCTGTTTGAAGGTTTGGGACCACAGGTGTTTGTACAGAATGGCATCCATCTGTGAATAGGGACCACTCTGCTTATTCATTTGGTGTCCCGCAGGTTCAACCTCCTCAGGAGCCACTTAAGCAGCTCTTAAAATTCCCCTGTACATTCTCATACCCAGCATAGGTGCCCAGGCCTGAAAACTCTGGTGCAGAATCTGTCTCTAACCATGACAGCTATTGTTGATGCCATGCAACAACAATAGGACTCACTGAACTACCTGAAAAATGTGGTCTTGAACAACCACATTGCTCTAGACTACCTTACAGTTGAATGAGGAAAAAAAAGGTATGTGTCGTAGCCAACATATCCTGCTGTGTGTACATCAATAACACTAAAGACATTAACACTAATATTTAACACTAAGTTGCTAAAGCCAAAGAATTTTAAAAAAACAAAAAACAGAACAGCTAAAACTCCTGCACTAAAGGACTTAAGCATCAGTTGCCATACTTCAAAAACTATATAGGGCACCTTCACTTTGTTTCTACCAAAATAAATGTTTTTATTCTTTTAAAATAATTTTGTATGCTTCGTGTGTTAAATAATTGGAATATAAAAGTAAATAATTTATTTTCCTTTTTTATTCCATTTTATTGTTATCTATAACTATATCCTATGTGTATCAGATTCAGAGTCATTTCTTCTCTTTTCTCCCCTTCCTTGGCCAACACATTTTGTCAATTTACTAATGGAGTTTTAATTCTCATGTAACCTGTTTTAAATACATAAAATAATTTTGCTTCAGAAAATTTAATAAATGATTACTGTGATATTCTCATACATAGGATCATTCCCATTTATATCTCAGTTTCCTCAAAGTCCATGCAGTGTTTTAAAGTAGACTTGTGAAGTAGGTACCAGCTTAAATGACACCAGTCTCTCAATAATCAAGTTACATTATTTTCTATGCCTTTATTATTCATAGATTCTTATAAATGTGTTAACTTATCTGTTTATAAATGTGTTAACTTGTCTGCATAAAAAATTACCTCTAGCCGGGCTCGGTGGCTCAGCCTGTAATCCCGCGCCTTTGGGAGGCTGAGGTGAGTGAATTGCCTGAGCCCGCAGGTTCGAGACCAGCCTGGGCAGGCGAGACCTCATCTCTACAATAAATCAAAAAATTAGCCAAGCATGGTAGCGCTCGCCTGTAGTTCCAGCTACTTGGAAGACTGAGGTGGAAGGATCGCTGGAACCCAGCAGGTCGAGGCTGCGGTGGCCGGGAGCGGCCGCTGCACTCCAGTCTGGGCGACAGAGTGAGACTCCGACTCAAAAAAAAAAAAAAAAAAATTACCTCAAGTTTTAGTGGCTAAAATTTATTATTTCTTACTATTCTGCAATATGATCTGGGCTAAGGTCATTCTTCTGTCCTATGTGGTGTCTGATGCGGCCCTAACTTTCAAAATGGTTTCTTCACTCACATGTCTTATTCCTCAGTTGTGATAAGTAGAATAAATAGGAAATGACTGGTTATTTCTCTTAATTTACATGGTTTAGTGGTATAGCTGTACTTCTTTAAGTGGTATCTCAGGATTCCAAGAGAAAGTGTTACTTGATAAACCCTAATGTTCAAGCCTTTATCAAGTCTCTGTTTTATGTTTGGTTGTGTTTTTTTTTTTGAGTCGGAGTCTCACTCTGTCGCCCAGACTGGAGTGCAGTGGCCGCTCCCGGCCACCGCAGCCTTGACCTGCTGGACTCCGGCGATCCTTCCGCCTCAGCCTTCTGAGTAGCCGGAATTACAGGCGCACGCTACAACGCACAGCTGATTTTTTTTGATTTATTGTAGAGACGAGGTCTTGCTGCCCAGGCGGGTCTCGAACCCGCGGGCTCAGGCAATCCACTCAGCTCAGCCTCCCAAAAGCGCGGGATTACAGGCTGAGCCACTGAGCCCGGCGCTTGGTTGTGTTTTATGGTAAAAGTTAGTCTAATCCCCAAGTCAATGTGAGAAGGAACTGCATAAGGACATCAGTACCAGAAGGATTGGTACATTAGTTGACTACCAATATAACAGCTACTAGAGACTTCTTTATGCCTTCTGATTTATGCCCCTCTAAAATGGAAAATACACCCATCCTTTCCTAAGAACCAAAATCTCATTCCATTACAACTCCAGGTTTAAGCTTGGAGTTTAGGTTTGAAGTACATCTAAATCAAGTCCAAATGTGGCCATGGCTCCTGAGGTGAAATTCAATGGGTGCAACTTCTTAAGTGCATTTTCTTGAGTATCACTGTGGATTAAAAGTCTAGTTATCTGTCCCCTCCCCATGCTCTCTCCCCAGCCCAACATATAGGATAACAAGATAGGAGCAAGACAATTTAAGTTGACACTTCCATGTGAAGGGTGGAGGGATGGCACCTAGCAATCACGGTTTCATAACAATTCTGAAATTCAACTGAGCAAATGTTTTCAGTTCTGCCTCTTTTGAATTTAAAGGAAAATCTACTTTCATATCCAAGGAAGAAATCCCACTGAACTTCTGCTGAATATATGTAATGTCTAAGTCAAGATTAATCTGCACTCTTTCTAAGTTTGATAGACTACTCAAGAATTTCTCCGGCATACATAACCTATATAAATAGTCATAGGACAATTTAGACAAGGACTAGGGGAATTGTTACTATGAAAATGATATAGTGATGCAGTTTTATTTTTGGGAGATTTTTTTTTGGTCAGTTGGCTCCAAATCTATAAATTGGCTCAAGTCTGTTGGCTCCATTTTTCTTTAATATGGTTTGAGCAATCTTTGTAGGCTGTCTAGTTATCTTGTCCCACAAACTGTGTGCTCTACTAACAATCTCCATGGGTATCTTCAGATCAAGCTCTCCTCTCTGATCAACCTCTCACACCAACCTTGCTGCTAATTACAATTATTGTGCTCATTTTGTTTCTGACGGGTAAGGTACTGAGTTGATTATTTGAGAATCCTATCATCATTTTTGATGGCTGAGATCCTTGTTATACAAAAGAATGGGCTTACAGATGACAGCCCCTTCTAAGTTACTTAAAAATTCTGGTTCCCTTCTCAGTACAGCATTCTTTATTACTTTGATAAACGGAGCGTGCTCTGAGCATCCCTGTCAAATGTAGCCATCTCATGAGTTTCTGTCATCTGTAATATCTCCTCTCTAGCAAGCCTATATGAACTTTTAATCTCTTTACTCTGCCTTTTGCCTTAGCAGTTCTGTTTTATGGAGTAGAGACCATCAATTTTTCCAAGCTTCAGAGTGCCCACTAAGTAGAGTATTAGCACTGCCTCCCCTTCCTGAGGTATTTCCAGAATGTTAAACTCTACACCAGAAGGACTTGGAAAGGGATACCATTGGACAAACCCTCTGTTATCCAACTTTATGTTTCACTTGACTTGATTCATCTCCCTCAATATTCAATCCCACTTATACTTTTCCAAATGTTATGGGAACATGTTGGCTAACTTTTCCTTCTTTGTTGAGTTATAGGCACTTTTTTCTTTCATGAGGTCCAACTCTTCCTTTACTTGGTCAAATTGTAGCTTGACCCTAATTATTAATCTGGTGACCAAGAGGGGAGAAAGAGATAGATCTGAGGGGGAAGATATATTTTGTCTTGTGAGGCACAAGATTGTTCGTTAGTATCAAGCAAAGAGGAGGTTTTAGCATTTAACATGGAGAAGAGGTGTACTTCTCCAGGTACAGAGAATTTGGAGGAATCTGAGGACTAAAAATTTTAGAGTGCATAAAAAACAGAGACCCAGGTATTGTCAATATCCCAAGAATCAGTGTGTATTTCTGCCCAATTAGGGTCCTGGTCTTAGCATAGCAGACTTGTTGGAATTGAGAATTTAAACTTCTCTAAAGATCTGGTACTGATAAAATTGAGTCTTAGCCTGATCCTTAGCCTTCTCTTAACTCCAGCTGTAGAAAAGAATCTCTTTATTCTTTATATGCTGCCAAGGATGCCGTATGTCTTTCACAATTTGTTTTACATTGGTGATTATTCACCTTTAGCTTTTTGTTTCCTTCCTCTAATGAACTAGTGCTATAGCCATACCCTTCCACAGTCCTTATCATTACTATTTTCCCCAAATCCCTCATAAGCCTGAGTTATTGCATTTATCAGTTTCTTCCTTTACATCTGAATCCCATCCTAGTTCACCACTGGAAAAAGTTTTCTCAATGACACCAAAATCATATGCCAGGAATGATCAGTGCCAGAGATGATGTCCTGAGGGCCAGCTGACTGGAGTGGGATTCAGCTCCAAATTTTATTAAAGAGTTTGCTTCCCAGTACTACTCCTGGTACCAAGTGTCACAAACTCTCTGGGAAACACATTCTGATACTTACATGCAGGGAATCTGCTAGTAAGTATTCTCGGGAATATTTCTCATATAAGAAGCAAAGCAAGTAGTACTGGGCATAGAGAAAAGTTGGACAATAAGCAGTTGCAAAAGAGACTACAGGCCATATTTTGGGAGGTTCTTGAGATTGCTGAGCCTTCAGACTGTTCTCAATTGGGCAAGGGACCTGGCAGTTGTACGGCCACATTAATAACTCATTAGATTCAGGTTTCTGTGTGGGGAAGGTAAATAACCTCAAGCGAGGAAGTATATTTTGACCAAGGGCAATTTCTGGAGAGAATAAGATGTCCCTAGCCAACATATCCAGTAGCTAGAGTTGAGTTATAGAACTGGAGATGCCTGTGTAGTGTGCCACAGTACAGCGTTTCTTTAATCAACTTGCTGGAATCATATCTAGGCTTTTTGAGTTGATCTCTTATGGTACACAGCTATTTATTAATCTGCCCACACCTTTTCTCTCTTTTTGGGGGGTAAAAGCAACCATTTTTTCCTAAAAAAGGAGTTTCTCCTAATTTAACTATATGCTCTTGATTTGTGAAGCTATCTTTCTACATATCTCACCACCACCATCACCCCACCACACAACTATTGGTGATAAACCCAAAGATGAACACCTTAAGCCAACAAGATAAATCACTTTGTTTCACACCTCCTTTTCCAACCAAAAAGATTGGTTCACAAATCATTCTAAATCAATTAAAGGATATTCTCATGAATTTTATAACAGCTTCATAGAGATATAATTCACATACCATAAAATACACCTTTTAAAATGTGCAATTCAGTGGTTATTAGTATATTTACAGAGTCCTGAAATCTGCACTAACATCTCATTTTAGAACATTTTCATCATCCCCAAAAGTAACTGTACTCATTAGCAGTTATTTTGTATTTGTCTCAAACTCCTCAACCCTTGGCAATCACTAATCTACCTTTTGTTTCTAATGATTTGCTTATTCTGGACATTTCATACAAATGGGCTCATATAACATTTAATATTTCATAACTAGCTTCTTTACTTAGTGCAATGTTTTCATTTGTATCAGTACTGTACTTCTTTTTATTACACAATAATACGTCACTGTGTGGTTATACCACATTTATGTATCCATTCATCAATTGGTGGACATTTGAGTTGTTCCACTTTTTAACTACTATGAATAATGCTGCTATGAATATTTACGTCTAATTTTTTAAGACTTTATGCCCAAAAGCACAACTTTTAATCTTACTCAGTTCACCTCATCTTAGACTTTTTTAATTTTTGAGGAAGCTGCTAAAGAATAGGAAGGGAGAAAGAGCAAGTCCTCTATTTCAGTTTTCCCAAGGCCCAGGTACGTCATTCCCCTTCCCATAGACTAGTTACATGATACATTAAAATACTTCACTTTATATAAACTACTTTAAACCAGGTTTCTATCATGTGCATACAATAGTTCAGGCTAATACATGACTACTGATAAAACCGTAAACAACCCTACAACCAGTGAAGTTACTTAAAAAAAAAGGTCCAAAGTTTAGGGATAACTCACAGATGCTTCCTCATTCTATTCCCTCCCCCGACCCCACTTATATTTCTATGGAAATAATTTTCTTGTGAAGATAATAATACTCAACATAAAGTATCAAATTCCAAAATCTACTTTGCTTAGAAGGCTCCTTAATGATATTTAACCACCTCTTCTGTTTTTATGCTTACAATTTGTTTTGGACTTTTGTTTAGAACTTAACTTCCATGTGAATTAAATGATCATTAGTTTACACATCGGCATTCTTCATTAGACTGAAAGATTGGTTTAGACCCGGGGCTTTTCTTGCTCAACTTTGTCTTTCCAACAGTTCTTACAGCCATTAATTCAACAAATGTTTACTAATTTTTATATACTAGTCACTCATCTCATTCTATACTAGGAATTATGATAGGTAAATGATCCCATTAGGGCCATATTATTCAAGGTTCTCCAGAGAGACAGAATAAAAAAGAGATAGATAGATAGATGATTGGTAGATAGATAGATAGATAGACAGACTATGAAATTTATTAGAGGAATTGGCTTGTGTGATTAAGGAGGCTGAGAAATCCCACAACAAGCTGGAACCCCTAGGATGCCGGTAGCATGCATGACTCAGTGCAAATTCAAAAGCCTCAGAAATAGAGAAACTGATAGTGTATTCTCAGTTTTAGGCCAAACCGCTGGGGACCTGGAGGTCCCTGGTGTAAGTCCTAAAATCCCAAATGCAGAGAGCCTGGAATTCCGATGTCCAAGGACAGCTCTGAGAGAGAGAGAGAGAAGGAGAGAGAAGGAAAGAGAGGGAGAAAGAGGAAGAGAGAATGAGAATAAATTCTTTATCTTTCTCTTTTTTTAAATTCTATGTGGATCCCAAGTTGATGGATGGCGGTCATCCACATTGAAAGTGGATCTTTCCTGCTTAGCCCAGTGATTCATTTGTCAACCTCCTCTAAAAATACCCCCACAGACACATCCAAAGGTAACAATTTACCAGTTCTCTAGGTATGTCTCAGTACAGTCAAGTTGATCTGGTTAATCTAAAATTAATCATCACTATTACCCTTTGTCAATTTAGTATCCATGCACATCAACTTAAACCATATTTAATTTCTAAATAAAGACAATAACAAGGTAATAGTTTCACCTAACATGAAATAACTACCCTGCCTACAACCAAAAATGCACTAATCTCTTCCCCAGTAGAGGAGGTAATGTCTCTGGGTGATGTTTACTCTTCCCTTCATATGCCATGAAATAAATACTATGATATAAAATTAACAATATAGTCATGCATTAGACAATAATGTTCTGGTCAATAATGATCTAAATATATGATGGTGGTTGCATGAGATTATAATACTATATTTTACTGTATCTTTTCTATGATTAGAAATGTTTAGATACACAAATACTTACCATTGTGTTGCAATTGTCTACATAATCAGCACAGTAACATGTGATACAGGTTTGTAACCTAGAAGCAATAGGTTATACCATATAGCCTATTATTTAGGTTGGTGTAAGTCCAGTCCATGATATGTTCACACAATGAAAAAATCACCTAAGGACATATTTCCAGAACATATCTCAGTCATCAGGCAACATGTGACTGTACTTAAACACTGATATAATGTTAATTTATTTTATGTTACATGATAAATGAATGAGAGGAACAAAAACAAAGATAGTTGTTTAATTTATGTATATGTACACACAAATGTATTTTTAACAAGACATGGAGGAAGTACTCATGATGTTTACAGTCCTGTTTTTTAAAAAACTGCATGGTTGTTGTTGGTATTTATAACTGCCTTCTTATACTATCCACTCTGCATTTCCTTTGCCTTCAGTACCTGACAGGGTGATTCAAGCCTTCATCCCTGAAATTTCTGGACCATTCATAGTCCTGCCTGGATTGAGTGATTATAATTTCCCATTGACCTCAATCACAGGGCATGGTAATACTAAAAGATGGCCTAAAGGTTTATTTGTATTCCAGACATATTTTTCTTTATTATTATGGAGTAGTGGTTCAATTTCCCCTTGGTAGTCTGGATCAGTCATCCTAGTCAACACTGTAACTCCCTTCTTAGTCTATTGACAGAAGCACGAGAAACCCAAAGTGATCAGATGTCAATCATAACTTCCAGTTCAATGATATCATTGTATTTCCTAGTGGCAGCATTTCCCCCATGAAACTAAGACCTCTAGGCTAGCAGAGCATGAAGTTGCAGAAACAGGTAACAAAAATTTTACTAGTGGGTCACTACGGATAATGGTGAATGGTGGCACTCTCATTTTCACCCCTTGATTTCTAGACCCATAAGTCATGGTTATGGAAAAACAGTACTTTATGTAGATGCTTATTTAGAGCATATACAACTCTCTAGACAACGCTTGCCCTAGTCCTGCAATGTATCATTACCAGTAAATACGAGTTTAAAAGGACATTCCACCATTCAATCAAGCCAGTTTTTTTTTCAGAATGACGGGAAACATAGTAAGATCAGTAAATTCCATGATATGAGCTGATTGTCACACTTCTTTGAATGTGAAATGAGTTCCTTGGTTGTAATGCTGTATGGAATACTATGATAGCGAATAAAGCATTCTGAAAGTACACAGGTGATGGATGCATTGCATACAGAAAAGGCAAATTCCTATCCAGATCAAGTATCATTTAATAAGAACAAAACTCTACTCCTTCCATAATGAGAATAGTCCAATGTAATCTACATGCCACCAAGGAGCTGGCTGATCACCATATGGAATGGTGCCATATCGGGGACTTAGTGTTAGTCTCTACTGCTGGCAGACTAAGTACTCAGAGGTGGCCATAGTCAGGTTGGCCTTGGTGAGTGGAAGTCCATGTTGCTGATCACATGCATAACCTCAATCCCTGCCACCTGGCCACTTTATTCATGAGTCTACAGGACGATAACAGGGGCAGCTGGGGATAAAGGCTAATATCCATGGAATATGTCATCCTATTCACTTGATCATTAAGGTCCTCTTCCACAGAGGTAATATTTTGGTAAGAATTTACATGAGACACAAATATTTTCAAATCTTTTGCCCATTCATAGAAATCTACCCACATACCTCATTCCCAAGTTTTGCTATTATCAATTTTCCAAACATATTCCTTTCAAATCCTTGATTATTTTCAGCTAATTGGCTATGGCCCATGAATCAGTACATAATTCCATGTCTGACCTTTTCTCCTCCAAGCAAAGTGCATAACCATGTGTACTGCCTGAAGTTCTGTCCATGGAGAAGATATCCCTTTGCCACTCTCCTTCATGAATGTCCCAGAAAGGGATTGCAGGGCTGCAGCAGTCCACTTTGGGGTGCTGCCTGCATATCATTCAGGACCATCTATAAGCCAGGCCCTAGTCTTCTTTTCCTCTGCCAAGTGATTATGGGCTAGTCTCCATGAGGCCATAGGCACAGGCTGGGAGAGAGAAGGCAGCGTAGCAGCATTGGGGATCATAGGTATTTGGGCCATATAACTTACTCATGCCTTCAGGATCTGCTTGGTCCCAATCATGTATATACCACTTCCATTTGATAATGTAGTACTACTATGCAGACTAGCTTTAGGGTTTGATGGGTCAGATAATACCGAGTTCATGACAGGCAGCCCAGGATGCATGGCAAATTGGTGACCGATGGTCAAGTGCTCAGTTTCTACTAAGGCCCCATCACAGTCTAAGAATTGTCTCTCAAAGGGAGAACAATTATCTGCAGATAATAACGAGGCCAAAATCCCATGGGCCTCCACTGTGATTCACCTGTCAAAATCTGCCAAAGGCTCTAGACAGCATTTCTATCTGCCACTGACATCTCACTTACCATTTGATCTACTAGAATATATGGCCCAAGTAGTACAGCACCTTGCACAGCAGCCTGAACCTATTTCACAATCTTCTCTTGTTCTAGACCCTACTCAAAACTAGCAGCTTTTCAAATCACTGGATAGATGGGTAGGAGTAACACACCAAATGGAGAATGTGTTTCCTATAAAATCCAAATTGGTCCACTAGGCACTGTGCCCCTTTCTTGGTTGTAGGAAGGATCTGATGCAATGACTTATTCATCTTAGAAAGAATATCTCAACATGCCTCACACCACTGAACCACTATAAATTTAGCAGCGATAAGAAATCTATGATTTTTACTTAAATTTATTTGTCACCCTTTGACATGCAAATATCTTACTAATAAGTCCAGAGTAGTTGCTACTTCATGCTTATTAGGCCCAATTAGTATAACACCATCAAGAAAATGGACCTGTGTGATATCTCTTGGAAGGAGAAGGGATCAATATCCCTGCAAACAAAATTGTGATACAGGACTGGAGAGTTGATATACCCCTGAGGTTGGACAGTGAAGGTATATTCCTATGCTTGCCAGTGAAAAGCAGACTGCTTCTGGTGGGCCTTTTGGATAAGTATGGGCAAAAAGGCATTCACCATGGCAATAGCAACATACCAGGCACCTGAAAATATGTTATTTGCTCAAGGAATGAAACCACATATGGTACAGTGGCTATAATTGGAGTCACTCCTAATCAAGCTTATGATCATTCACTGTCGTTCTCCAGGATCTATCTTGCTTTTGCACAAGCCAAACAGGATAGCTTAATTGGAATGTGGTGGGAATTTTACCCCTGCATCACTTAAGTCGATAGCATGATTTCTAGTTAATTTGATATTCTATCAGATAGTGGATTCTCCTTTCCCTTTAGTGTGTGAATAAGAATTAGGTAGGTAGATCTCTTCCTGAGAGAAGAATGAACCCTAATCCAACTAGTACTTAACCTCCTATTGGACAGTTCTCTCTGGTTATATTTGCGTGGGAGAAATTACCCAGATTCTAGAGCAACAGGAGCTTATGCAAGGGGTTAAAAATATGACACACATCTCACATGTAGCTTCTTTCTGTCTTCTTTAAGGTATTATTTTTAATTTTTCAAAATGTGATTGGCAAGACGGAAATTGCAATCTATCAGGTAGTGACTGAAAGCAGATCTATTTTTACTAAGTATGAAAAGTAAAAAAAAAAAAAAATGAAAATGGTATCTGTCCACTATACTCTGTTGTTTGAAGAGACGAAACCTGACAAAATAATTACCAATTGCTGAGAGTACTACAATAATAAAATACATCAAAATGTTTAAAATAATGTGTCATGTAAGTGTTCTATGCTACAATACATTTATTGATGTACTATACACACATGTGTATATAAGTGTAGATTGAAATTCACACATGCACAAATAAAAAAATTAATTTGTAAAATAGTTTTAATATACTAAAGGGTACTTGCCTTTTCCTGAATTGAAATTATTTAGAGGCTGCATTTTATAGTCTTCTCTATTATATTATCCTTTCTCTAGAAAAACATTGAACAATTCTATTACAACTACTTTATTACATTTACTGTTATTTGTCTTATGTTAAAGATTCTAAGGATAGACACCATGGTACAGAGGAGTTACTCAATATTGAGTTGTAGAATGGCTACATAATAATATATTATAGTTGTTTTGAATATTTACTTCTTGAAAAATTGTAGTGCAGCCATTGTTTTGTTAAGCATTGACCAGGCTATCTGGTTTTTGAGCTATGGCTGCTATGTTTTCTTAGCTTTGACCTCCTCCCCTACCTTGGGAAGGTGATGTTTCTCTCTCTCTCTCTGTCTCTCTCTCTCTCTATTTTACTTTCTAAATAAACTATATTTTCCAATCTAAAAAACAATTTAGTGCAAAATTTCATGGTAATATCCATCTGGGTCTATAAAAAAGATTTATTTATTTTAAGTTGAATTTTTATTAACTATGTCTACTGATTACTGCACTATTAAGGTCTCATAAATCATGTATTTTAGTACATAAAACAACCAAATTTTGAACCATTATTAAAATATTATACTCATAGAAAATGCTCAGTAAATATTTACAGAGTTTTTAAAAAGTTCTAATTTTAAATTTCTGTCTTTTTTCTCTTACTTTTCAATATTATTTTTAGTCGATTCCAAATTTTTGTCAGTAGAAAATAAATAAAACCAAATTTATAAGTAATATTTTCAATGGTATTTATGAAATTAAATATATTTTCTAGATCCAGGCTACCACCTAGGAGCTAAGTATGTATACTTGTACTACTATTTATTATTCAATATAATTTTAAACATCCTTATGCATGTTTGATCTAGAGTTGGAAAGAAATCACTCCTGAATAATGTCTTCTCTTTCCTTCAAATATATACATAATGGTTTTGAGCTCACAATCTTCATGAAGAAGCACTTTTCAATGGTCCCAACAAGGATGGCCTAAGATTTCCTTCAGCATTCCTCAAAGGTTCAGCGTCCATGAACTCTATATCATGTCTTGCAACAGAATGTAGAGCCTGATGATGCACTGAGAGCCCTGTACCCTGAAATTTCATAGATGGCTCATAAGGCAGTAGGAACTCTCCATAGGTATCCTCTTCAGAAGACTCATTGCTACCACACAGCTGGTCCCTTGGTAGGAAATGCACTCTAAACTAGCCACAGGAAAGGAGGAAAAGAAACATTCAGACTATCTGCAAGAGATGCTATTATCTGGACATTAGTTTCATGTTTCAAACATTTCTGTTATTTGTTTTTAGTGAGAATTTCCCTATAAAAATGCAACTTTCTGCTCATGTTCCCCTTGCAGTGCTTTGGAAAAGAGTTCATTATGCTAACTGCTTCTTCTCTTCTAATTGAGTGTTTCAGATACTGACTGCAAAAGCTTTTGCTTTTCATATCATATCCAAGATGATCTGGGCTTTAGACAGAAATTAACTTCACTTGCCTGAAATAAGTGTCTGCATTTTCTTCTCTTCTAAACTGTTAATAGGCTACTCACTACCCTGTGAAATTACAGATATTCTATATTCTTTTCCAATTCTCAGATCACGTCGAAGAGCACAGTTCTTGGAACCTGCCCTAAGCACAATAGCTAGTTACACCACAGGCTGAAACACATTATCTTTGCTGTTCTTCCTGTTGAAATTTTTCTCCAACCACTTCCTGTTATTATCTTCTGGTTCCAAATACTCCCAATTTCAGTGCTTCTTTACTATGCATTATTTATGATAGAGCCTATCTTAACAGTCATATTACTTACAAGAATATTATTGACCCTTCTATGGTCCAAAAGTATTTTTCATTTACCATAGAACCATTTAGTAGTATTGTACCCTATACAATTTCCCACAAAAACTAAAGCAGAATGCCTAGAAGGTAGACATTTTAAAAAGCAAAGGCTATATCTTTTCATCACTGTGTGCTCATGCCCAGAACTATGTCTTGCATATAGTAGGCACTCATTAAATTCTTTTTGAATGAATTAATGAATGATAAAAATATGAAGAGCAATGTTGTTTTGTCAGTCCTTTAGAGGAGTGAAGCCAACAGGTTCAGGTTTAGAGAGAACTATGGCAAATGAGATGCTAGCAAAAACATTATTATATAATAGTTGAAGAGTAGGACTGAAAACCTAATTAGACAGTACTTGCAGGGTAAAATAGAACAAAAGTAGTATAATTCACAAAGAAGCTCAAAATGACCCCCAAAAGTGGAGAATGTTGGATTTCTTGGCATTCAAATATATAATATTGATCATTCAAACTTAGATCTACTGAGTAAGCTCCTTTCTGGTACCTGTTTGCATAGGCAGGGATGTGGTTGGGGGTTGGTGAAGGTGGTGTGTGCTACAGGGTAAGCAGAAAACTTGCTTACTCTGACAAATCAGACTCAATCCAATTGAAAGGAGAAGATTCAGTACATCTATTCAATCACTGGAGAACAAAAGCAAGCACAAAAGGCAAGCAGCCCAGTAGGAAGGAATATAAAAAATCTACACAATCACTAATTAGCAATAAGATATTGTTCCATAGGAACTTAGCAAATTAACGGTTAAGGGAATTAAATATTCTTTAACATGTGTTTATTTAGGAAAATGTAAAAAACAATTTCTAGTGACTCTTCCCATACACACAACTCATCTCCATAAATTAATGTGATAGTTGCTGCCACAACAAATGACCACAAGTTGGTGGTCTAAACACAGATTTATTATCCTAGTAGTCTTGAGGTCAGAATTTTAAATTTAGTCTCGTTGGGTTAAAAGTCAGGATGTCAACAAGGCTGTTTCCTTCCGGAGGCTGTGCAGGAGAATCTATTTCCATACCTTCTCAAGTTTCTAGAGACTACCTGTATTCTGTGGCTTGTGGCCACTTCCTTTATATTCAAAGCACATTAATGTCTGCTTCCTCGTCACATCTCCTCTCTGACTCTGGCTTTCCTGCCTCCATTTTTTAAGTTCACTTGTGCCCACCCAGATAACCCAGGCTAGCCTTCCCAACTCAAGATCCTTAACTTAATTCCACCTTTCATGCAAAGTAACATATACATCGGTTCTGAAGATTAGGTTGTGAATATTTGAGGTGGGGTGTCTGCTACACAGTTAGACCAGTATTTAATAATTCAGTTAGATGTGAAGAAAGATAAGAAAATGATGAAAGTCACCTAATAATGGACAAAAAAAGTATTATTGCTGGAAAATTCCTTCAAAATTTCCTGGTATTTGGTTAGTTTTGACCTAGTAAATAATAAATACATATCCTAGGAGGAAAACATAATTCAGTGTCCAGAATTCCAGACTTGTCTGTCAAAAGAAAAATTATCCAATTAATAAATAGCCACAAAGAACCAAACTGTTTCACTTTTACAGCAGGTCGTTGCCTTAGAAAAGAGCCAGTTTGGTTCTTTAAGCATATCCAGAATTGAAAAGCAAAAATAAAGCTAATAGCATGAGCAACAGTATCCAGTCTTCCACGGGTATGAAAAATTAGCCATGACAACTGCAACAGGGCAACAGCAAACAGCTGTGCTGTCCGTTTATTGGAAAGTAGAGCCAACAGGAGGCTCTTATAATCTCCACAGAGTGGGGCAATAATCTTGAGGTTGTCAATATGCTGCTAGGAAAAAACACGAGGTAAGAAGTCAATGGATCCAAGAGTCTGATATATTGAGAAACAAGGAACCAACTGTGGCTAGCATTTTTTTTGTCATTCTGTAACAACATTCAGGTAAAGTCAGAAACCTGCGATTACACACTACTGGTGGTATTCTGACTGAAAAAGTCTCTCAGTGTGAGAGTTACTAAGTGCCTCTTTCCTGAGAATAAATACGAACCAAAAGATAACCCAAAATTTCAGATGGCATCATCTCCTTTACGGAGAAAGCAGGAAGAAATAAAGTCAACTGTGATTAAAGATGTGCTTGACATAGAATCAAGACCAAAATGAGAGAAGCTTTTCTAAAATATATTTTCATAAACATGTCACCAAAGTTCTTTTAAGACTTAGGTCATCACATCTCTCTCTCTCTCTCTCTCTCTCTCTCTCTCTCTCTCTCTCTCTCTCTCTCTCTGTGTGTGTGTGTGTGTGTGTGTGTGTGTGTGCATCAATGTCCATATAACCTCAACCAAATAGTACCAAACTTGCAATGAATTATAAGTGCAATTCACACCTATTTTTAAGTAGCAATTTCTTTGGGATTACAACTCTGTGGAAAAGTTGGTATAAAAACCAAAAAAAAGTTTTCAAAATGTACATATGCATAACCTAGCCTATGATGTCCACGTAATCTTTGGCTACGGCCTTATGTGACCTTAAAAAGAAGAGGGAGATTATAATTAAAAGAGAAGGCTATGGAATCAGATCTAGGATTGAATTCCAACTCTGTCACTTAAAACTTAAAATTTATATTCCTCATTTGTAAAATATGGTCAAAGTCACATTGCTTTGAGCACCAAAAGACATGAATATTGTGAAACTATTACATATTGCTTAGCACATAGAATACTTTTCTAAAAAACACAAAGAATAATTTTTAGCTGCAAGTATTAATACAAAAGAATAAATAAGTCAATGGACTATATGCTAGCTCACAACTTTTAACCAAGAATTCTGTTCTCATCCAGTAATAGAAACAAAAATAAAGCTAGAATAATTTTAGTGGAAGATTTAAAAGATTTTCTAACACACAGTCTTATTAAATAAATGAGTTTTTAAAAACCAGACCATAATTTTAAGCACATTTTCTACTTTCAATTTTCTTTTTACTGATATCATATTGACATAGATTGTGGAAATGAGCATCTGAAAATGTATTGATTTTCCAATGTATTGTCAATCTTGTTTTCTATATCTTTTTAGGAGACATTGTCATAAATTTTATAGTTAGCAGAGACTTGAATACAATAATTTTAATTTACTCTTTTATGTGAGACATGCAAGGCTCAGAAATATGAAGAATCACTCCAGTTGGCCTGATAGCGAGGTGCTGAGTCAGCACAGCAACCACTGCCTTCTCACTTCCAGGGCTCTTCATACTAGAAGGCTGTTCTGTACATGTGGCAGATATAATTTGTCCTCCTGAAGGCTATCTTTATTAATAAGTTTTTGTGTGCACATATGGGCGCCTTCGAAGATTTGAACATTGAATTGGGGAATTTAACATGGAATGTTTAGTTGGTTAAAGTAGCTCCTGTCAGGAATATAAATGCTAGCAAATCCAACAGTCAGGAGATTATTTCCCCAATGGGTTTGTTTAAGAAGATTTATGCTTTTCTAAAAATTGAATTTCTGAAAATATTGACCAAGAGTTGTTTATTTGTACCCTCCAATCTAAACTCTCTATATTTTTACCTTGTTTTACTGAGGTATTTTGATAAACGGGTATATATAGAAGATAACCGTTTTGTCAATATGATATTAGATAAAATGTGTTGCTTCATTATTTCAAATTCAAAAAAAATCAATCTAAAGTGAATAATGATGTTTAAAGAAACTATTGGAAAGCAGGAAAATATATCTACAACTGTTTTGAAATTTTTCTGACATTTTACATACTTCTTCAAGTTTTCTACATTATGTTATAAAGTCCTAATAGCAAGTTCACATGTGTAAAAGTTAACATTTTCTTTGATACTTGATATTTATAATATTCCAAATAAAGACTTCATGTGAGAGAAATTGTTGCTAAGAAAGCTTCTTTTAGGGATTTTTTATTTAAAAAAAAAAGAAGAAGAGGGGCAGAGGGACACTCAAGTCATGTATTATTACCAAATCTTCGAATTGATCACCAAAAATATCCTCAACTTCACAAGATAAATTACTAGGGTAGAAGAGACATTTATTTTAACACTCTGAGATAACTTCTTTGATATACAAACAAGCAAACAACTTTTGATTGCAGAAGCCATTTTTATTAAGATTCATAACTAATTTTTTACTGGGCCTATTTCTGAGTTGGATCAGGAGTAGGGAATAAATCTTAGATGGTATTTAAAATCACTTTTCAATTTGTGAACCTAACCAAAAAGTCTGGGTGAAATGAAATATTTAAAAAATTACAATTCTATCTACAATTTCCCCTTTTCAGCAAATATCTATTTCTGGCAACCCAATGTCTGCCTGTAATGGGGCAGTAAGTAAGACCTAGAATGGCACAAGCAGTGCTACAGTGACAGGTATCATGGGCTTAAAGATATACTGAGTGAAAAGGTGAGGAAGGAAACAGAGCCAGGGCGTTATGAGAAACCAAGGCAGCCTTTTGAAAAAGGATGCAAGAACAAACCCTTGAACAGTTTCACTTCCTCAGGACGCCCAGCAAAGTCCGAGGCCTGGACTGAGCTCGGGGGCTGCGTTTCCTGAGACTTGGGCCACAGCCTCCCAAGTGGCCAGAAGATGGGGGAAAGGCGAGAGCCCAGAGAAGAGAGAATCGTGGAGAAGCTCCGGCCAAAGGAGTCCAGGCAGGGCTCAGGGGGCAGAAGTCTTAAGGATCCTTCGCTTCAGCATCCACAATGCTGCTGGCAGCCCAGAGCAAGGGTGCTGGGAGCGTGGACTACCCCTCTATGGCCTGGCGCCCCAAGGTGGGTAGACGCGCGTTGGGAGGGGCTGGCTGCAGAGGGCGGCTGCCACCTTGGGATTTGCGGAGACTAAGGGCCATCTTTAGTACTTGCCCTCGGGCCACTGAGGCCAGTGTGCCCCTGAGGCCAGGGCTTCCTCCTTTTTTCTGCTGCCTCTGGCAGCCTGGAAGTTTCTTTTGTTCCGACCGGGGCACCTGGACTCAACGAGGTGGGAGCCCGTCTGGAGTTCTGGCCCGCTGAAGGCCATCAGAGTCCGCCACTTCTGAGAAGCTGGGTGTTTCCAGGACGCCAGGAATAGGGTCCTGTCATTTAAGTCTCTGTGGAACGTGTTTGAAAGTAATGCGTGTGTTTTAAAGTTAAAAATTTTGTAAACATAGCAAATCCACCTATTTGTGGCATCACCCATTTACCTGTCCGGCCTAGCAAAACCCAACCCAGTAAATTGCTGAGAGGGACTGTGACTGGCAGGCTTCTCAGACAGGTTGTTTTGCTAGACCTTCTACCATCACCTCCCCAGGCCAACCTCCCCACACCACCGGCTTTACTAACTGGTGGGGGAACAGTCCATTTGATTGACTACGTAGGTGGATTTATGTTTCAAATGCACCAAAGGAGATGGGGGGAAATGCATGGAAGAAACAAGAATAATCAGAACCATACAAAAGTTGGTTCACATCATTCTAGCATTATTCACTACAGCAAGCGCCTCAAAGCATTACTTGAGTGTCAAGTAAAATAAAAACCATTTTCGGGCTAAAGTGCTCAGTCTAGAACTTTGAAACAAATTGCACTCCATGGGCACTTTTATTTAGTTCCTTTTGAAGTATTTCACGTGCATTTGCAAATTATGTAGTTGTTATTTTTAAATGCTCAATTTTGAACATTTTTTAAAAACTGCACTTGGGTGTAATATTACTGGAGAAGACTGGTGAGAAATGCAACAAAATATATATTCTAAATGAAATTCTTTTAATTTGCTGAATATAATTAAATTTTTCATAGCTAACTACTGTTTTTAGGTAGCACAATTTTAGCTTTAGTTGCTTCTCTTGTCTAGTACATTTTTTAATAAATAAAGATTTCTTTCAGTGAAAATAGGAAGTATATTTGAGACTGAGACCCAAGAGATTCAAAAAACTCTAAGAGAACTATTACTATATGAATTCCTACCCCACGTTCACTGTATTTGTTTGCAGTGTTTGTTCTTAGAACTTTGTTAAGTTTAATTTTTGTTTGTCTCATAAAATAACTGATTGCTTCCACAACTGCTGCTAGCAGTGTGTGAATGTTAAGCAATAAGCCTCTCCTGGACATTCCTTTGCTTAGATAACAGTAGACTGGTGGCACCAGCCACCCCCCCACCTGTAGGTTCTGCGTTGTTTAACCTTCTGCCTGCTTGCTAAACCTAGCTTATCTGACATTCTACCCTGCCCATTTAGCAACTCCCCGTCAATCACAGGTAGCTGAGTGGACCAGACCAATCCCAAGTGCCCCCGTACCCATTAGGAGAAATTACCCAATCATGTAAAAACAAGTTTAAAGTTCTTTCCCCTCCCTCTGTAATTGTGCATAAAAACTGCTCGCCATACTGGATCTGGGCTCTCATCCCTGAAGCCACAGCCAGCTTTGTTCGTGAGCCCAGACTCGAGCCTGAATAAAGACCCTTGTGTGTTTGCATCAGAGCTGGCTCTTTGGTGATCTCTCAGATTTTGAATTTTGGGTTTAACATTTGGAGGCCCCAGAGAGATATTTTTTTCCAGAGACCTCCAACCCCAGCCTGCAGGGTCTCCATATGGGTGAGTGCACTGTATTGTCTGTCTGTCTGCTTATTTGTTATTTGTTTGTTAGCGCACTTCTTGTAGGATATCGATATCCATTTTATAAGGCCGGAATAAGGCGGAGTGGACGCATTCTAGGGCCGCCGGCCAGAGGTCTTGGGAGATGTCTCTCAATCTCAGAGGGAGCCCAGGCGCTGGGAAGCACAGGCTCAGAGGGAGCCCAGGCTCTGGGAAGCGCAGGCTCAGAGGGGGTCCAGGCGCGAGAGGCGCGGACTCAGTAGCTCTCAGACGCATTGGCGGCCTTAGAGAGGGGGTTGTCTGGTATGCCCCCATTCGGAGGATAGCGTTGTCCTCATATCTGAAGGTAGCCCAGCACCGAGAGGTGTGGGCTTGCCTTCAGATCGGTTTTGTCTTTGTCTCTATGGCCGTAGGAAAATGTATTTCTGTGTCGGTTGCATTTTTATTTTATTTTATCTGCTGTGTTTGTGTGTGTGTGTTACTGTGGATGGAAAATATGGGACAGAGACTGACTCTTCTAACTCTTGGCTAATTATTTCTTGGACGTAAAATAAAGCTGATAATCAGAATGAAATCATTTGCAAAAAAAAAAGGGGGGGTCATCTTTCAATGTAGGATCCACCTGAGAGCACTTTCTCACTAAGTTTTGCTTTGCAGGTTAAGCATATTATCTTCCTGATTTCCATTATAGCCGCCCAAATCAGGTACGTAACTGATAACCCCCCCCGTGGGCCAAATCTTTTATTCCACCCAAACAGGGCCGACGCTCAGAGTCCTGGCCTCACAGGAAACAAAGCCTGGCCTGGGCGGCCGAGGCGCAGCATGGCAACCCTTGCCCCCCACCCCGCGAGCGGGATGGAACCTGTGAGCCATAGTCTGCTCTCGGCAGAGAGAAAACTGAGAACAAAGAGGATTAATGAGCATGAGTGAAAAAAAAAACTTTCAAGGTGAGTATAAAAGCTTACAAATTCTAAATACTGCTGCAAAAGAATTTCTGCTAATAACTAGTTCTATCATTTCATTTTAAAAGTGTATCCTAGAATCTTCAGCCAAAATAAATAATATAAGCAATGTAAGATATATTTAGCCAATATATAAATAATATAGAGTATGTTTTTAATAATACATTTTTGTTCTATAATAGAGTGGCTGGTTACAGAAAGCATAGAACAAAAATAGAAAGTTAAAACATGTCAAAGAATGGTATGAGTTCATCGAACATGTTAGGTAAAAGTTAATGGAAACAAATAAAAGAAATTCTGTAAACTCTCGAGGCTAAAAAAAAAAAAGTTAATAGTTAGTCTGCATTGGGGGTATACCAACCTATCAATTGCTAATAGGTGTCTGTCACTTTGAATCTGCTAAAAAGCTGGTTAAGTTATTGTGCTTTGTTTAATGGGACATATGGTCTTCTAAAACTTAATTGGCGCATATTTCTCAATGTCATCTTTTCTCCTCTTATTTAAGTGGTGTCTTCTCCCAACCCGTTGGCACTGTTAAAATTTCTGCCTTTTGTTGTTAAGGTTATGGAAAATTGCCTGTTGCGTATAAGAAGGGTTACTGCTTATCTTAAACTCTTTCCAGGGACCACTCCCCCTCCCTTCCTTAGCCTGCATTCTCCTTCGTAAATTCTGGGGGGAGCTCATTCTAATCCACCTGTAAAGAAACGGAGAAATGCAATGTAAGTTAATATTAGCCTTAAAAAAAATAATAATAATTTTGTGATCTTTCTCTGGCAACTAAGGGAATGAATAGGCTGTTCTCGTTTTCAGATGCTAAAAGCCAGGTTAATTGAAAGTAAGTCCGTTTCTGAAGGTTTAGGCCTTGCCTAAAATCGTAATCAACTACTTGTTCCTGTAAAACTGTTAGGAAGTCTCTCAGAGTCTTGTAATGTATGCTGAGTCTCTACTTTATACTGTAATGCTAAGTAACACTAATGCTTGCGTTTTTTGGCTATGCTCATTTAATTGTCCACATCTTATGACTAAGGCTGCTGTTTAGTAATTCATGAGAATTTTTGACAATTTTGCCTGTTTATAATTAGAAATAAGTAGAAACAGATCATTTTACATCTTCGTGGTCTGTTCACTCTAAAAAGGTTAAAAAAAAAAAAAAAAGGTTTTATACCAGGCCATTTTTGTAGACATCATTGGAAAGTCAAAAAAAAAAAAAAAAAGACCCGATAAAAATAAACCTGCTAAGGAGATGGTATCAGCTGCTATGAATGTGGTCAATATGGGCACCTAAAGTAATAGCCTAAGCCCCCAAGACTTTGTCCAATATCTGGACTAAAAAGCCACTGAAAGAGATGGTGTGGCCTCTTCTGAAGGGGAGGGGAAACACCGAGCTCAGCGATAGTGGCTGTTGACTGAAGGGGGAGGGGCACGGCCCACCGCAGCACTCTGTATGCCATCCACCCAGAGAATCCTTGGGTCTATATAAATGTGGCTGGGGTCCAAATGAATTTCTCAATTAATACTAAGGCTAAGTTTTTAGCCCTTGTGCTCATACTGAACTTCTTCCTCCTAAAACTTGCTCTCCAATGGAATTTAAAATGTTCCAAAAACTCAATGTTTCACCTAACAATTATTAAAAGATAAATTCAAATTATCACTGTAAAAGGTTATCTATAATATTTATAGGAATAATATTTAAAGGAAAGCAAAAGAAAAAAATGTAAAAAGGTTGTTAATATAAAAATAAGGTTTTAGCAGGGAAAACAAAAAAAAAAGAAAGGAAAATGTAAAAATATATATATATTTATCTAAAAGGAAATCTTATCTGGTACATTTCTCTCCTATAATAAAGTAAATAGCTATGAAAATTTTTAAAAAGGGGGTACAGAACAAAAATAAAATGGTATAAGCACACCAAAAATGATATAAGAAAAGTTTAAAAAATATATACATACAAAGGAAATTCTATAAACAATCTAGGCATAATAAAGTCTTTTTTTAAATGCAAGTCTCCAAATATTTTCAGATTTCTCTTCAAATTTCATATAGAATTTACTTAAGTGCCTAGTTCAAATTATAGTCTAAAACAATCTGTCAGGCTACCATTATAGTCCAGAAATATAAAAGCTGGTACTTGTAATAAAGCCGCAGAAATTAAAGTTTATCATTTAAGTTATGCTAACAACTTCAGGCCTGGTAGCTTTTATATGAAAAGGTAATCAGCCACTGCCTACAACTGTCAAAATGTAGGCCTGACTTTATTCCTTTTATTAAGCTAAAATCCAGTAATTTCATGCCCACATAATGGTCATGCAAAACATCCAGCCAGTGCCTGCAAATAATGCCACTGCTAAACACCTCCAGTCAGACAGAGGGGGATTTTTCAATCACTGGCTAGGCAGGACTGCACCCATTATCAGCTCTGAAGAAATTACAGAAGATGGACCTTCAGCCCTCAGCCCCCCAAATAATTATGGGATCAAAAAATCTCTAAAGAATAAAAAATTGAGGCAGGGTAACTAGCACAGGTTAGACATAAATAAATTTCCTATAGATAGATTCTAAGACGCGTTCAAACATTTCTACTGCAGGCCAAGTGGCAACCTGTCCCACCCCTTGGCAAATCCAAGGAAAACTCCATCAGATAAAGCTAGAATAGTATAATTTCCATTTGCAGGTTAGCATAATAATCACTAGAAATCCTTTGGAAACATAAATTAACTAAACATAGGTATTTGGTATTTCATCACTCAGGATCCAAATCCCTGAAATGAACTTTGTTAAACTTATAAAATTGTTTAATGGTAGGCCTCTGAAGGAAAGGGGGGGCCACAAACATAAATACTCATAAGAAAATGTGTTGTCTATTTGAAATAAATTTTAATCACAGTTTATGAGTTTATTTCCTAGACACTTCTTGAACCAGAAGAAATTCAAAACATCCAAGGGAAGTAAGTGCTGCTAAAAATTGAAAAAGGAAGAACCCAATCAGCGACTGTAAAAAGAAAAAAAAGGGGGGGGACCCTAAGTGTGGTCCTGTTCCTATAGCAGTCTAGAGAATTTAAATACCTAACTTCTCTATGAAGTCTCAAAGGGGATTGAACAAAAGCCCCTGCTAAGGGAAAAGGCCCCACAACAGACTTTTAAATAAACAGGCATCTTAACTCTTCTTGTTAGGGGCATACAGGCAAACTTAAAAGAATTTGGAAGTCTTGCCTTAGAGCAACAAATGCAAGCCTTAAGTTCAGTCCTAAGTGCCATCCATTGATAAGACAAAATCCAATTACCAGCCACCCTCCCCTTGTTACAAAAGAGCAAAGTTTTTTTAGTTGTTGTTGTTGTTGTTTTTCTTTATTTATTTATTTTTTTCTTTTCAAAATCGTTAAACTGTAATTTTGGCTAAATAAGACTTTTTTTATGAAATGGCCAGTCTCTGGGCCATTTGGCCTTTCTTAATTAAACAAAACCCACCTGGGCGGGCCTTTAAAGTTGCAACTTGCCTTTCAAAGGGAAATACCTCTAACTGCTATCAACCTTTCCTTCTTGCCGCTGGGCTAGTGGCAGCCCAGGTGAGACCAACTGCTGATCCTGAACCAGTTACATGTTTCTGTGTTTATTCACTCAATCATACAAGAAATGTATTTAAGCATTTGCCGCATCCTGCCACAGGATGAATGGAGGATAACCTGGACTTCACTCTCTAGCATATCAATTATTATAAAAGTATGTCACACCTATTATAAAAACAAAGGAAACTGCTGTCTCCTGCCAATGTTTACCTGTTTTAAATTCTCAATTTAAGCTATAACCTAACTACATGTCTCTAATGTTTTCAATATAATAATATAATAATTCTACTTTTAATAATTACTGGGCTTCTTGCTTAATATCTACCTTTAAGTCTCTAAGTACAGAAAGCCCTTATCAGGATGGAAGACGGCTGCAAATGTTAATGCCTGGAGGAACTAACCCTAGTCATGCGACTAGGTGCCTATCAGCACCTGTTTGACCCTTCAATGATACAGAAAAGGACTGGTCGCTCATCCAGCAACATACTGGCTTCCTGAGATGAAAAGACTGTACTTATAACTCTAAGGTGGACTATCCTGTGCCTGGTATAAGAATATATTAGTGACTGGGGTTTTTAATGGCTATACACTTGCCCAGCTAGGTGTCATTCCAATGGATGGGTGCCTCCAGTACTGTCCATCAAGTATGGCATCCAGCAGATTATTCAGCCTCATCTACGGAAAGCTCTTATAGCCCTTCAGCCAGGCAGCCTGTCTAAATCCATTGGACAAACTCAGTTATACCATATTAGAGCATACTTGCAATCTCCTTATATATATCTTATTTAGAATGAATATCAAACTGTTAAAATTATTTATTGTGCTAATGTTTATTAGATATCTTGTACTGAATGCATTAAGGCCTTTTATAAGAAATTTGTCATTCTCAAGCAACTCCCATATCTAATGGTCCCCATCTCTTTGTCATCCCGTTAATATGCTGAAATGGTTCACAAACATTATATAAGGTTAATGCTATGTTAGAAAGACAGAAAATTTTTTTTAGCTACTTAATTTTTAAAATTATAGCATTAATAGCAATTACTACTTCAGTAACAGTTTCAGCTGTAGCTCTAAGAAAGTTCATACAGCTACCTTTACTAATCAGTTATCTAAGGATATTTCTATTGCATTGGCTACTCAAAAAAATTGTAGATTAAAAGTTAAAAAGTAAAAGTTAATGCTTTAAAAAAGACAGCTTTGGCAGTAAAACAAGAGCTTATGACTTTAAAAATAAAACTGGCTCTCTGATGTCACTCTGAGTTTCAGTGAATTTGCCTCATTCCTTTGGAGGTAAATAAGTCTGTCCATACTTGGGACAAGATAAAAAATCATATCCTTAAAATTTAAAATCATTCGGACTTAAATATAAACCTCACTAAATTATATCAAGACATACAGGACATAAGTTGCTAAAAGCAGTTCCGGTCCTATAAATTGACTAGCTCCATATTTAATAACTTCTCATTGTTTGCTAATCAAAAGTCATTAATGTCTATACTTATTAATGTAAGAATTTGCGGGACAGTAATTCTTGTCTTGCTGTGCCTATTTCCAGTTATTTCCAGAGTACTGAAAAGGAACATTTTTCAGGTTAACACCGAGTTTCATGGTTTTGTACTAAAATAATAAATAAAAAAGGGGAAGATGTTGGGAGCTGGCCACGAAGGCCCACTGAGCGTTAGGGATCAGGGAGGGCCATAGACCCCGAGACCGCTAGGACATGTTCAGGAGCCATTGACCCCATTTTCCTCCTCTTTTTACCATAAAACAAGTAACCTAAAGAAACTCTGCTGATCTAAGCTGAAAGCTCTGTAATGTAACAGGCATGGCTTACTCTGAAAACCTATTGTTCCTGTTTCCCATAAAACTGTGGTTTCGGCTTACAAATTAAATATAATTCAAATTCAGGTCACATTTGAGAGCCTTTTATATGGTACAAGCTTCTTTATACAATTTAACAGTATATTTGTAAAATTAGTATACACTTATAGGGAGCGGTTTCAAGCTTTTCAATAATAAAGTTGTCAAAAATGGCTCAGCACAAAGTTTGGGCCACACTCCTGAGAGCCCAGTGCGTACTTTAGACTGGGCTGCATTCTTTTAGGCCAGTTTTAACTACAGTTAATGTAAGGTTTCAATTATTATAAAATAGGTCATGCTAACATCAAAGAATCATGTTAGTTCAAGCATGACCAATCATAATATTTTAAGGTTTAATAAGATACAGTTAATTTTACAAATTTCATTGTCTCTATTTCCTACTGTTATAATTTTAGAGAACAAGAGCAACAACTCAATTGGTTTAAAGCATGATTTAACCGCCCCCCTGGTTTACTACATTAATTTCCACTATAGTTGGCCCTTTACTTGTTTTAATTCTCCTACTTATTTTCGGGCCTCGCATCATCAACAAGCTTGTAGCCTTTGTTAAAAATCAAGTCAGCACTGTTCAACTCATGGTACTCGAGCACCAGTGCCAACCGCTTGGTACTCACCCTTGTCTCAACTCTCCTACCCATTTTCAGAATGGCCTTAAAAAAACCTATGTAGCTGGGCTCGGTGGCTCAGCCTGTAATCCCGCGCCTTTGGGAGGCTGAGGTGAGTGGATTGCCTGAGCCCGTGGGTTCGAGACCCACCTGGGCAGGGAGACCTCATCTCTACAATAAATCAAAGAATCAGCCGGGCGTGGTAGCGTGTGCCTGTAGTTCTGGCTACTTGGAAGGCTGAGGCAGAAGGGTCACCGGAGCCCAGCAGGTCGAGGCTGCGGTGGCCGGGAGCAGCCACTGCACTCCAATCTGGGCGACAGAGTGAGATTCCAACTAAAAAAAAAAAAAAAAAACCTATGTAGACCCATGATTGGGTCTTATCTTTAGGTTCCTCTGAGAGGGGGGAAAAAAAGACCCAAGAGATTCAAAAACTCTAAGAGAACTATTACTATATGAATTCCTACCCCATGTTCACTGTATTTGTTTGCAGTGTTTGTTCTTAGAACTTTGTTAAGTTTAATTTTTGTCTCATAAAATAACTGATTGCTTCCACAACTGCTGCTAGCAGTGTGTGAATGTTAAGCAGTAAGCCCCTCCCGGACATTCCTTTGCTTAGATAACAGTAGACTGGTGGCACCAGCCACCCCCCCACCTGTAGGTTCTGTGTTGTTTAACCTTCTGCCTGCTTGCTAAACCTAGCTTCTCTGACATTCTACCCTGCCCATTTAGCAACTCCCCATCAATCACAGGTAGCTGAGCGGACCAGACCAATCCCAAGTGCCCCCGTACCCATTAGGAGAAATTACCCAATCATGTAAAAACAAGTTTAAAGTTCTTTCCCCTCCCTCTGTAATTGTGCATAAAAACTGCTCGCCATACTGGATCTGGGCTCTCATCCCTGAAGCCACAGCCGGCTTTGTTCGTGAGCCCAGACTCGAGCCTGAATAAAGACCCTTGTGTGTTTGCATCAGAGCTGGCTCTTTGGTGGTCTCTCGGATTTTGAATTTTGGGTTTAACAAGACAAAGGAAAATGACAAGAAAGGACCCAAAGCCTACGATATCTTAATATATTAATATGTTAAATACTGCATATTAACATTCTTGGAAACTGGCTCTACAGCAAAGCAACCTTTGCTAGCACCTGGAAATAACCCAACAATGTCTTCCGAACCCTGAGCAGGTTGTCTCTTTTGTAATTTCAGTCTAACAATTTAATTAAATAAAATGAGATGCAATTTGCTTCACCCTGTAAGATTGAGCAGTTTGACCAGAAGATGGTTTTTATTTCACTTGACACTCAAGTAATGCTTTGAGGGGCTTGCTATAGTGAATAATGCTAGGGTGATATGAACTAACTTTCATATTATTCTGATTATTCTTGTTCCTCCCTTACATTTCCCCCATATTGTTGGGTCCTTCTCAATACAGTATTTATCACTTGCTTTAGTTACTTCCTCATTTGGCCAAGAAAATGAAACTTTCTAATATGAAGTTGTTTTTTGACACCATCCCATGCCCATTTTATCATTTTATTGATATAAGTACTCTTCTCAATTTTATTACTTTTATTTAATGGAGAATTCTACTTTGGGCATGCTTCTCCACAGCAGTATAAATTTTAGCTTAATGCTACACATTGGGCATCAGTCCAACTGCCTCATTTTAGAGAGGAAAAAACTGACATCCAAAGAATGACTTGTTCACAGTTTCAGAAATTGGGGAGGTAGTCTATTCATTAGCTCATCAACAACCTTTTATTTCCTCCACAAGAGTTGTATAGTAATAAATATAAAGTGGTAAACACAATTTCAGGTTTATGGAGGTATATTTCTAGGAGCGGGTAGAACATATAAGAACTGCTAGACAATCTGTGTATAATGCAATCAGAGAGCTTTATACACTATTGCCTATCCTACTTGTCCTTTAATAGAAGCAGAAAAGATATAATGCCCAGAGTAAAACAAAGTGAAAATAATATGAAAATTGGTGAAAATTCCTTTTAGAATGTATTTTCTGGTTTATGTTTAACTAGATACTGCCTACTAATGTCCAAAAGAAATTCCTCCTCTGTTTTATTCCAAAAACTAATAATTTTTGAAATTTAATTTTAATTTCTATCTTCATTAAGAAATTGTTTACTTATAAAGCACAGATTATTACTCACCCCATAGTTTTTGTATTTTTATTGATATTATTTGATGCCTCTAATTAAAGTTAAGGAATAATTTGTTTAAAAACAGAAAATGTGAACGATTGGAGCTAGCATATATTTTGTATCAACATGTACTGGGTGCTTATACATAGCTTGTAAGGAATATGGTTTGTCTAGGTCGCCCTTCTCTTGATGTTCTTAAAGATTTGAAGCTTTTTGCTTTGACTGCACTCTTCTAACATGGCCAGCTTCCTACATTTGTTCTACTAGAGAAATACTCTGGTTCCATACTGGTGGCCGGAAAAAAATTGTTTTCTTCAGACCAGTTAGGTTCTGATAAGGTAGCTTTTGTTAAGATTTTAAAGAGAGGGAGGGCGTTCAGGACATTTTAATATGGAATATATCTGAAAGATATTGCTAAAGATTTCAAGCTTAAATATCAGCGTATTCAAAGTCACCCCAGGAATAGCAGAGGGACCTTTTCCGCTACATCTGAGGATGGTCATATTGTAGGTGATCGTGTGTAGTTCTATGATGGTCTTTTGACACATACTGCCTCAGATCCAGTCATGGCTTGATTGATTATCTGATTTATGATCATGAATAAATAACTAAATCTGTCATTGGTTCAGTTTGTTAATTATAACCCCAAATCTGAGAACAATATCATTTATTTGAAATTTGTTTTGAGAATTAAAAGAGAAAATGTAGTGAAGTCCTTTTCAGCCTATCATAACAAATAGTAATTGCTTCATATATGGTAGTTATTGTTTTTAATCTTAGGTAATTGATCAACAGTGTCATATTTACTTATAGATGATAGAGTTCCTGTTGAAAAACTGCTTCATATCGACTGCCTCATGCTGACCTGGGGGACAACTTAATGAATAAAACAACCAAACTTCCATATTTAAAAAAATTAAGAGGTATGGCTTCTTGTATAAAGATACTGCCATATACTTGGAAAATATTGTGGTTAATAGTTCTGAGAGGGGGAAAAAAAGGAATTCAAAATGAGAAGAGCTAAGGATTGATTGGTAAAAAGGTATTAAACTAGAGCTGTGCAGGAAGAATAAAACAGGAATTTAGTAGGCTGAATGAGAATGTGTTCTGTTTTTTCATATCACAAAGTACCAGTTGTGACTCAATTTACATAATATATACATATATATGAAAGAATAAACATCAAGCAGAAAAATATGAAATACTTCTACTTATAGAAGATGAAGAATCTATTTTTATCAAGATATTTATTGTTGAATTAAAATAAAATTCCAGTCTAAAATGAGGAACATCATTTCTGCCAAGTATAAATAACATGTTTTAAGAGTTTAAATGACTGTTATCTAATCACCTAAGCACAATTGCTATTTTATGACTTTCTGCATGGGCTATAAAATATCTTACAGTAATTACAGAGTAGAAAGGGCAAACATTATAGAACTTATTAATTAAGAAGTTGTTATTTAGCCTGGTAATTCTTTCCTGTTCTAAATATAAAGAATAGTATCTGAGTTTTACTGCAGACATTGAAATAGTTTAGATAGTGAAACTATCAGATATTTTATGGAATTATACCCCTCTTGTATTTGTTTTCACTCAGAAAAAAGTAATGAGTCTTTTAGACATTTACCCCTAGATAGAAATTTCTTTGTTGTTTTCAAGTTTCTGCACTGCAGTTATCCAGAAAGATGACTTCCCTGTATAATCATGAAAGTAATTTATCAATGCACTGTTGGCCTTTTATAAAATTTAATTGATACTTAGTTCATTAAAATGTTATGTTCTATTATACTATGTGTCATATTTTCCTTCCTTGTTAGCTCCTCGTCCACTTTTCCACATTAGCAATTCCCATTACTTCATTTTAATATATGTTCTACATTGCAAAGACATATGGAAAAGTACAACAACAGTCCCTCACTTGGAATTCCATTTACTATATTTCTTTACCCCTCATCTTTAAAATAAAATAAATTTTTTTTAAAAAAAAGAAAAAAATTTTGACCTTCATGTAATAGTTTCCACTTACTATGTTCTTACTTTGAATTTGTATAAAATGGACATCATGTTACTTGACAAATGAGAGCATCAGAAGAACAATGTCTACCCTGGACAAGAATTTCAATATAATTATATAAAAATAGCTAACAATTCATTGTGTTATTTCATCTATGAAAGCTTTTCTAAACTGTAAAGTTGAAACTTTTAAATTCAATGTTTTTTGGGAGTGGAGATAGCAAAGAAACACAAAAGAATATGATTCTACAAAATTGTTGGAATGGCAGTTGTAGAATATTTCTTGTTACTGTCTGAAGAATTCATAAGGTTATACATTTTTATTGGTTGATGATATTTTATTCAGATTTAATATATTGATATGGCTTGAAATATCAAGAAAAAAATGCATTTTTAGTACAGTTAGATCACGAAAAAAGTGAGTGAGATGAAATGGAGGCAAACTCTGCTCTGGTTTCAATTAATGAGATAATCTCCTTAGTTCTCGCATCATTTTTTAAATGAAAGCTTAAAATGTTCAATACTCTGAACACTTGTCTATAGATCAGAGATCTTTCTTTTATCATGTCCTTTTAATCTGCAGCCAAGAAAAATGAGTGGGACCATGTAAATCATTCAAATTCCCGGAAACAGTCACTTGGGCTAAGAGTAGACACTTGATTTTTGAATCAAAACAGCTAGCCACCTGGCTGCTTAATGGCCAATGACATGCGTTGTTGGACTTATACAGATTTGTTGAACTAATAAAGTCCTTCTTTCTTTTTAAACAAAAGGTAATGAGAATGTTGCCAATGGAAGATTATTGAAAGATAATGAGATTATGGTCAGTGGAAGAGCCAATATACAGTAGAAGATGACAATTGGTTGACTCATATACAAGATGGGTAACTAGAAAGAAACTGATGAGGCTGGGTGCAGTGACACACTTGCAATCCCAGTGCTTTGGAAGGCCAAGACAGGAGGATCACTTGAGGCCAAGAGTTCAAGATCAGACTTGGCAACATAGCTAGACCCTATCTCTACAAAAATAAATAAATACATATAAACATAAAATAAAAACAAATTATCTAAGGGTGGTGACACACACTGTAGTCCCAGCTACTCAGGAGGCTGAGGCAAGGGGGCTGCCTGAGCCTAGGAGTTTGAGGTTTCAGTGCTATGATCACTACATTTCAGCCTAGGTGACAGAACAGAGTCTTTTCCCTAAAAAAGAAAAAGAAAGACAGAAACTGTGATGAGATAATTGAATTGAAGGATGGCCAGAAAAAGAAGGAATCTTAATTTCTGACTTTCTAGTTCCAGGCCAGCTAACATCCAACTACCCTTGTTTTTCCGATATTATCTGTCCACGAAATTGCCTATAGTATCCTTACAATTATCTTGAGCTAATTTGAGTACATTTCTCTTTTTTGGAGAAAAAGAGATTGGACTAGAGTATCTTTATTTTTTAAAACTGCCACTTTCATTCCTGTAAACTGCCTCTTTTTTAGAAAGTTGTTATTGCTAGCATTATGTCTGCTATGTATCTTCCACTGAAATTTAAACAATCTGAAGAGTAAGTCTATTCCTTCCATGCATACGGAATGGAGTGTGAATAGTTTAGTGGTCCTCCAGATGAGAATATGTGGAGTTTCCTAGCTTTATTACTGGAATTTGGAGAAAATCCATACAGGTGTTTTTAGGTTTTCAAAATTAAGTCCCTAGAGTTGGTAAGAAAATAATTCATTCAAAGGTTAATATTGTGAAAATAAAGCACTGTTGAAAAGTTTAGAATTTTGAGACTGGGTGCGGTAGCTCAAGCCTGTAATCCCAGCACTTTGGGAAGCCGAGGTGAGGGTTTTGCCTTTCCCCATGGGTTCGAGAACAGCTTAGGCAACTTGGTGAGACCTCATCTCTACAATAAATCAAACAATTAGCTGGGTGTGGTAGCATGCACCTGTAGTTCTGACTACTTGGAAGGCTGAGGCAGAAGGATCAATCACCTGAGCCAAGCAGGTCAATGCTGGGGTGGATGTAAGCGTGCCACTGTACTCTAGTCTGGGTGACAGAGTGAGACTCCAACTCAAAAAAAAAAAAAGTTTAGAATTTTGAATTACATAGCTATAAATGTACAATAACGGTATATTTCCATGTTTGTTAATGGGATGTTTTTATTTATCTGAAAAATGTACAGCATACTGTTTCTGGCAAATTTTAAAAATGTATTTGAATTGGTGCATACATAGTAAGAGAATGGTTCTGACATTGATCTTAGTAAAGGAGGAAGATGAGCTAGAGAAATAGCATGACCTACTAACTATAATTTCAATCCCCCAGGTATATGAAAACAAATGGCAGCAGATAGGCCCTTATAAAAATTTTATATACAGAATCATTGGATTAATATCAGTCTGAAGTAATACAAGTGTTGCACTTTAGAGACTAATCCCTTAGCAACATATTCTTCTGTAATATAGTACAAAGTATAGTATCTTCATTAGGTTATATATGCTATGTCAATGGATTACTCATCACCTTGGAAAACAAATCAGAATTCAGTATGCTGTTGCTAAACTGTAGAGGAAGGAACAACTTAATGAAGTTCAGTTGTGATCAATTAAGTGCAATGATGTGGGTGAAGAAATGAGACATAGAATAACAAAACTTTTTAAAATTTTGACAAAGTAACACTCACAGTGTTATAATGAATAAGAAGGAGAGTTGCAAAAGAAGCTGGAAAAGTAAACCAAAACTGAATTTCATAAATCAGTGTAAAAAGTTCCCTAAGTATAATAAGGAGCTTTTGAAGAATTTTTGAAGAAGTATGACATGATTTTGTTCTTAGATGATCACATGAGCTGCTGTTGGTACAATTAATTGGAAGAGGGCAACAATGGAAACTGGTGAATAATTAAAGGTTTCCAACCAGTAAAATGTAGGGAAGAGTGGACAGATTTATTGAAAACTATTGCCTCTTAATTATAAATATTAATATTTATTAAGAACATACCTTCTGTAATACAGTATATTTGAAATCTGAGGAGGAAATGGATGAGAAGAATGACTACTATGTTTGTGATATGGAAAACTGGGAGGATCATGAAGTTATCATTTACTCCATTAGACAGAATTCAAGGAGCAGGAGGAAACTGGAAGAGCATGATAGAATATCAAGATCCCCATTTCAGATTTGTTACATTTGAAGAGCTTGAGAAATATTTAGGTCTAGGTGTCAAGTAAGTGGTTTAATGTTAGGATTTGGATGTCAGAAAACCAGTTCGGGCTGGAGATATAAAATTAGGAAAAATCTGGTATTTAAAACTGCAACAGTAAATAAGATAATATAGAAACCATTGACCCAGGATTGAGACATGTGGAAAGCAAACATCTAAGTGTGGGTAGAGCAGGAGGAGTTGCACAATAAGACTGAGTAGAGGCTAAAAAGAAGAAGAAAAACAAAAGCATAATGACAAGAATTCAAAAACAGAATGTGAATGTCTCAGAAATGTAAGAAGGTGAGCTGGCCCAAATTCTTTTGACAGGACTGAAATTTAGCCAATGGATTTGGCATTATGAAACTTATGGATAATAGAGAATTAACTTTTGTAGAGGAGACAAGAGCTGATGGTAACAAGTTGAAGGTGAAGGTAGATGAGGGTATGGAGGTCATGGAGACCTCCTTTTCACAGAATGCCTGCCAGAGAAGTAACTGGAGATGTGGCATCAAGGAAAGGGTTTTATTTTGTTTGTTTTTAAGATCAGTGTTGCCACAGCAATTTAATTGCTTTCAAAAGCTGACTGCACCACACCAAAGGGGATTTTCCCTTGTAAAAACTTTCAGAGAAGAGTTCCACAAATGTTATTAAGAATCCATTTTAATGCTTAGATTTCCTTGTCTGTTTAAGTATTTCTGTTTCAATTTCCTCCTTCTTTCTCTTCTTCTGTTTCTGGAGCTCTTCCTTTCCATCTTTTTCCTTCCTTTTTTGGTATGAATTTTAATTGGAGAATAAATAATTTATATTTATTTCTGTGAAAACTCTGGTACAGTGTTAAATTGTTCCAGAGCTTTATTTTCTACAGACCAACCCTTCCTTTTTACCCAAATAGGAATCCTTTGCTTGGTCATTCCAGTTCCATTTTTGCATGTGCTTCAATTTCCTGAACCATCTCTTTTTCTGTCACAAACATTTGATAAAACCCTAGTCCTGAATAAATCTATCCAGTTGCATTCTTCCTATCTAAATCCAAGAGACTGAATATTGCTAGATAAAAAAAATTCAAACAGGTTGGTAATATGATACTTTTAGACAATTCTTATTGCATATTAGTAGTTACGTGCAAGATTTTTATAATAGAAGATAGTGAGTTCAAAATTTTATTCCTTGACAAGAACATAGAATATGGATGTTTTCTATCATGTCTGATTGCTGTAGTCCAAATTTTCTACATGCTAATGGGCAAATACCTCTATACCATGCTGCCTAACATTGTAGCCACTAGACATGTAGCAGTTGAGAACTTAAAATATGGCTGGTTCAAATTGCAATGTGATGTAAATGTCAAATACACACCCATTTCTAATGACTCAGCACACAAAAAAAGTTTAAAATATATCAATAATTTTATATTGATTGCATGTCAAAATTATATTACATTTAATTTATTGGAGTAAATAAAGTGTATTGCTATAATTCATTTAATCTTAAAAATTTTTTTGCAATATGGTTATTAAAAATTAAAATTACATATGCACCTTGCATTCATGATTTGCATTATGTTTTTTGTTGAGTGGCACTGCTCTCAGTCTTCGGGACAAAAATTCAATGAAATAGCTTACAGATTTTATTTGCTTCTCATGACATATTGTTGAAAGTATAATATCAGATTACTCTCAGAAAAATGTTAGCAAAATCCACAATTCCACCAGCAGTTTAGAGAGAATTTCTGTCTATTCATGCTCACCACAGAAAATATTTTTATAGTGACATTACTATTATTATTATTATTATTTTGGTTGGAGTCTCACTCTGTCGCCCATACTGGAGTGCAGTGGCCGCTCCCGGACACCGCAGCCTCGACCTGCTGGGCTCCAACGATCCTTCCGCCTCAGCCTTCCAAGTAGCCAGAATTGCAGGCATGTGCTACCACGCCCGGCTGATTTTTTGATTTATTGTAGAGATGAGGTCTCGCTGCCCAGGCGGGTCTCGAACCCGCGGGCTCAGGCAATCCACTCGCCTCAGCCTCCCAAAAGCGTGGGATTACATGCTGAGCCACCGAGCCCGGCTACTATTATTTTAATTAGCGTTTTTCTCTTGAAATTGAATGTTTTTCTTATATTTCTTTGGCTTTTGAATTTGTTCTTCTATGTGTTATGTATTCATATCATTTACTCATATTTACATTGTATCTTTTTCTTTAAAATGTGTAAGAGTACATTACATACTGAAAATTTAAAGTTTCGCTTATGTATCTCAAATATTTTTCTTAATTTGTCATTTGTTAAATTATTTTATTATAATATTTCCTACCATTTAGCTTTTTTAACATGTGTTCTGTCAAATATGCTTATCTTTTCCTTCAGATCTTCTTAAACCCCCTTTGTTACACATGTAGTTTTCTACATTTTTTTTCTGAGATTTTAACATTTACAGTTGAATATTTAATGTGTCTTGTATTTATTTTTGTGTATGGCATGACATGAGATATCAGCTTAATTTTTTAAAACAAGGACAGCTAGTTGAGAAATCAGCATTCATTAAGTGAACCACACTCTCCACAATGAATTGAAATATGACTTTTGCCATACAGTAAAGTTTTAAATACCCCAGCATCTGTATTCTGAATTCTTTATCATATTACACTAATGTATTCATTTGTTTCAAAAATTATGTCTGCTAAGGAATGTTCTCCCAATAAATATTTTCCATAAATTTATTGTTTATTACATTTATTCTTCCATTCTTTCAGTTACATTTAAAAACTATTTTATCTAGTTCCACCCATAAAACAATTGGTCACAGAAGAAATAATGAGTAGATTGGTTTATTTAAATCAAGTGACAAAGTTGGAAACTTTCCATTCACCTATGTTACAACTACATATAGCCATGTGAAGGAATGTAACAAGATATTTATTGCTTTCTATAGTTAAAAATGCCTTTCCATGCTACATTTTATCACAAAAAGCATCTCATTAATCATTAATAAAAATTTGGTCTCATATCTAAATTATGGAAAGGAAAAATATCTAATTTTATTAATATTAAGTTGTAAAAGATGTTAAAATAAAGCACATAATCACTTTTTGAGGGAATTTAAAATATGCCTTTGGATATGCATATAGAATCACAACTTAAAATAGGTTGATTATCATTCATAATACAGGCAAGTCAAACTTATCTCCTACTCTCCTCCTGCTTTTTATCTGTTTAAAAATATAGACCTAAATTAATTGTAAAAGATAACTAGAGCCCCAAATTGTATTCACACTTGTGGGCTTATTATACAATATCTGTATCTATCTATATTGACTCAAATATGGGATCTGTCACTTGCTGTATGACTTTGAACACATTACTTAGCTATCCTAAAATCCAAGGTCTTTATATCTGAAATGGGAAGCACACTTATTTTATATGAACAGCATGATGCTTAAATGTAAATCTGTATGTAAAGTGCCTAGAGCATAGCAGGTGCTTAGCAAATAGCAACTATTACTTTTAGCATGAAGTAGTGTTCAACTGTCACTTTTATTAGAAGGAATATGTTTATGTGGCTCATTCTCTGCAATTCTACTGTCACACATCTTTGAATCTTAGGATCAAGAACCTTGTATAAATGTTCTTTCATGTACTCCTGATTATTTTTTCTCATCACTGTGTTGAACACTATAATTTTTAAAACACATATATTTTTGGGTATCACTACAAACTGAACTTGATGAAACCTATAATCTGCTATGAAAACAAGTTTTGTGACATTATGTGTAAAACTATGTGTTGTTTTTGGTAAATGAGTTAATGGGTATATAAAATTTTCTAATTTTGACAATTTAATTGTTTAGGCATCATTTTTCATTGAGTATGATTAAATTTTTGTTTCTTCATTTTTTTTTACAGGATTGGCAGATTGATAGATTGACAGTTCTTTCTCAATTCTGTGGGTGTCTTTATTTGTTTTAATGTTAGAATCATGGGGTACATGTGAGGATTTGTTACATAAGTATATTGCATGAAAGTGAGGCATGGGCTTCTCACTAGCTCTCCCTCCCAGTACCCAAAGTGTGGTGCACGGTTTTGAATCCTTTATCCCCTCCTCTTTAGCAGTGCCCAGTGACTGTTGTTCACTGTTTGTGCCCAATGTTTAGTGCCAACTTATGAGTGAAAACATGTGATATCCAGTTTTTTTATTTCTGTGGTAATTCACTTAGAATGATTATATATCCATGTTGCTTCAAAGGACATGATTTTGCTCTTTATGGCTGGGTAATAGGACATATGTATATGTGCCACATTTTCTTTTTTCTTTATCCAGACCACCTTCAATGGGCATCTGGGTTGGTTCCATGTGTCTCCTATTTTGAATAGTGCTGCAATAAACATATAAGCACAGGTGTCTTTTTGGTAGTGCAAATTGTATTTCTTTGGGTGTATTTCCAAAAATGGGATTGCTGAGTCAAATGTCCACTCTATTTTTAGTTCTTTAGTTCTTTAAGAAATCTCCAAACTAGAATGGCCATCTTCAATAACTCAAAAAATAACAGATGTTGTAGAGGATGTGGTGAAAAGGGAACACTTCTACACTGTTTGCACTACCAAAAAGACACCTGTGCTTATATGTTTATTGCAGCACTATTCACAATAGGAGACACGTAATCTAGTACAGCCTCTGTGGAAAACAGTGTGGCGATTCCTAAAAGTTCTAAAAATCGACCTGCCATATGACCCCACAATCCCCCTACTGGGAATATACCCAGAAGAACACAAATCACTCTATAAAAAAGATACCTGCACACGTATGTTTGTCGCAGCATTGTTCACAGTAGCAAAAGCATGGAGCCAACTGTGCTGCCCATCAAAAGAGGACTGAATAAAAAATGTGGTACATATATAGAATGGAATATTACACAGCCATAAAGAAGAACAAACTCATGAACTTCACAGTAACCTGGATGGAATTAGAGTCTATAATACTGAGTGATCTTTTACAGAAACAAAGAACTGAGTATCACATGTTCTCACTCATAAGTGGACCTTGAACAACTATCGTAATACTGTAAGGAAACGATTGACAGTAATGGGAAACTGTGGGGGTGTGGAGGGACAGGGAGGTGGGACTAGCAGTAGTGGGAATCTGCCTGGGGAAGGGGGGACACACCTCATCCACAAGGGTACCTGCACAATGAATATTTGTATACCTAAACCTGAATTGTACCCTACAATTTTAAAATAAATTTTTTTAAAAAAAAGAAATCTCCAAACTGCTTTCCACAGAAGTTGAACTAGCTCACATTCCCACTGACAGTGTACAAATATTCCCTTTTATGCATAACCATGCCGATACTTGTTTTGTTTTATTTTTTCTGTTTCTCCTGTTGATGTGTTGAATTCCTTGTAGATCCGAAATGTTAGACCTTTGTCAGGTGCATAGTTTACAAATATTTTCTCACCTTCTGTGAGTTTTTGTTTTACTCTCTTGATAGTTTTTCTTGTTGTTATTTTTTCTCTGAGCAGAAGCTTTTTAGCTTAATAAGCTTCCATCTATTAATTCTAGTATTTCTGCATTTGCTTTTGATGATTTGATAAATTCATTGCCTAGGCTAATGTCCAGGAGAGTGTTCCCTAGGTTTTGTTTTAAGATTCTTATAGTTTACGATTTCACATTTAAGACCTTGATCCATTTTGAGTGAATTATGTGTATGATGACAGGTAAAGGTCCAGTTTCATTCTTCTGCAGTAGTTGGCCAGTTTTCCCTGTACCATTTGCTAAATAGGGTCTCCTTTCCTCAATGTTTGTTTTTATCAGCTTTGTCAAAGATGAGTTGGTTGAGGGTCTGTGCTTATTTTTCCAGAGTCTCTATCTTGTTCCATTTGTCTATAAGTCTATTTTTATACCAGTACCATGGTGTTTTGGTTACTATCACCTTGTAGTAAAGTTTGAAAACCGAGAATGCTACCAGTTTTGTTCTTTTTGCTAAGAATTGCTTTAGTTATTTCAACTCCTTTTTGCTTCCATATGAATTTAGCTGTTGTCTTTTCTAGGTCTGTGAAAAGTGTTGCTGGTAGTTTTATAGGAATTGCATTGACTCTGTAGATTGCTTTGGGTAGTATGGATATCTTGATGATATTGATTCTTTCAATCCATGAGCAGGAGATATTCTTCCATTGTTTGTGTCATCCTTGATTTATTTGAGCATTATTTTGTAGTTCTCAGTGTAAAGATCTTTCACCTCTTTTGTTAGATGAATACTGAAGTAATTTTGGGTGTATGTCTATTGTGAATGTGTTTTGATTTGGTTCTCAGTCTGCTTGTTGTTGGTGTATAGAAATGCAACTGGGAACCTATCCAGCAAGATGGCAACAGGGCAAGTTGGACTGTGAGAATCTCCGCAGAGGGTGGTTGTTGCAGCCAATCCCCCACATTGAGCTGTTGCTGCCTCTGCAAAAGGTGGCTGCTGCAGCCAGTCCCATGTATCACACCACTGCTGCTGCCACTGCCAGCACTTCTGCCTCCACAGAAGGTGGCTGCTGTAGCCAGTCCCACACACTGTGCTGCCATTGCCGCCGCCACCATGGCCCTTGGCTCTCGTTCCCACTGAATTCTGGGCTCCCTCACCAGCTATGCTGCTCAGCCGTGCCCCAGGCTGCCTCATGCCACACTGACTGCAACACCCAGCTGTCTCACGCTCTGCCTCCCCTGGCTCGGTCCCTGGCCATGTCTGGACAGGAGATCAACTGGAGCCCCGAGGCTGATTGGTGGAGAGAGAGGATCAGGGAGGGCCAGGGAGAAGGCCCATGCCCAGTGAAGAAGCGCCCACTGCAGTGATTCTTTCTGTTTCAGGAACAGCTAGAAACCTGCATCACCCCACCCAGTTCCACCCAACCTTGAACTTGTGATCTAAGTTGATACTTTTGTCTGTTATCCCTCTTACTCTTCTCTCTCTCCACCTTCCTCTTTCCTCACCTCCTTCCCTGTTCCATTCTTTTCCTTTTTCTTACCTCATTTTGCTTTCAGGGAGCAAACTTATCCCCCACTGCATGGACAGATTGCAAGGTAGAGGGAAGGGGGTTCCAGGGTACCCATACACCTGTCAGTGGATACTGGGATCTGCAGATAGATTTTGAGTTGCAGCTCCCCCCTCATTTAAATCTCAAAACTGAAAAAAAAAATACAGCTCCCAACCCATAGTCCAGCTTAAGAATTGAACAAAGCTAGAGGATTCACATAAGAAAGAATAGGAGATTGAGCAAACAGAAGTAAAAGCAACCCCACCATCCCTGAACAACAGAATTAAAGAAGGGAGGGGAAAGACAAAAAAAGGGAATAATGGAGAGGAAAATCTACACAAATGAGGAAAAACCAAAAGAAGAATATGGGTCTCACACAGACACCTGGGAAGTCAGACACTGAGTAAACAGACTTTGGAATGCAAATAATGAAGAGCCTCCAGAGTGACTGGTCACATATTACAAACCCAGACATCAAGACATTAACAGAGAGAATAAAAAGAATTGAGGAGAAACAAGAGGAAAATAGGAAGGAGTTGATAACTGAGATAACATTAGTAGAGAATACTGTGATTGAAATAAATAACAAACTAACAAGCATGGAAAGCAGAATTAGCCAAACAGAAGAAAGAATCTCAGAGCTGGAGGACCAAAATATAGAACTAACTCAAATTGTCAAGAACATTGAAAAGAAACTTAAAAAGACAGAATAAAACCTTCAAGAGATGAGAAATTATTCAAGAGGCCAAACCCAAGAGTAATTGGACTCCCTGAAGCCGAAAGAGAGACAGAGACCTCCCTGGAACAAACATTCCATGAAATCATTCAAGAAAACTTCTCTCATCTCATCAGTGATGCAAAAATTCAAACAGAAGAGATCCAGAGAACTACTGCAAGACAACAAATGAGAAGACCAACTCCCAGATATATAATAATTCACCTAAACAAAGTAGGTGTAAAAGAAAACATCCTAAAGGCAAGAAGAGAAAAAGGTCAGGCTACCTACCAGGGAAGACAAATTAGAATAGTGGCAGATTTATCTACAGAAACACTTCAGGCTAGGAGAGCTTGGAGCCCAGTCTTCAAAGTTCTCAAAAATAAATAGTTTCATCCAAGAATAACCTACCCAGCTAAGCTAAGCTTCATCAGCATGGGAGAAGTAAAATCTTCCTCAGACATTCAATCCCTAAGATCTTACACTGCCTCTAGACCACCTCTACAAGAAACACTTATTAAACACAGAAGAAAAGGAGAAAAGATTGACAACGTTCTTCACAAGAGTGCAGGAAAAAGATTGAAAACACACATGAATCAATCCAATATCAAAAGAAAGACAACAACCAGGAGCAAAAACAACTCTATAAGAATCCTATGACTGGGATAAACTCTCAAATTTCAATAATTAGCCTGAATGTGAATGGACTAAATGTACCACTGAAAAGACATAGAATGGCAAAATGGATAAAATATCATCAGACAATAATATATTGTCTCCATGAGACTCATCTCACCAGAAAGGACACTCACAGACTCAAAGTAAGAGAATGGGAAGCAAAATTTCAGGCAAATGGAGCACAAAAGAAAGCTGGAGTTGCAATCTTAATATCAAACAAAATACCCTTTAAGCTATCAAAAATTTAAAAAGATACAGAAGGTCAATAAGTAATGATAAAAGTTTCAACCCATCAACAAGAAATATCCATCCTAAACATATGCATCCAACATAGATGAATTAACATTCATAAAGCAGCTTCTAGACAAGCTTTAAAAAGATATTGACTCTAACATTATCATAGCTGAGGACTTTAACACCCCACTCACAACCTTAGAGAGATCATCAGGACAAAAAATCAGCAAAAAGATCTGGAACCTCAATGTGACTCTTGACCAAATGGATTTAATTGATACCTACAGAACCCTCTACCCAACAACTATAGAACTGTAGAATATATATTCTACTCATCACTGCATGGAATGTACTCTAAGATCGACCACATCCTTGGCCATAAATCAAGCATAAACAAATTCATAAGATTGAAATTTTGCCATGCACCTTCTCAGACCACACTGGAATAAAAATAAATATCGATCCCAACATAGTTCCCCCCAAACTCACAAAGACATGGACACTAAACAGCATGATGCTAAGCAACTCCTGGGTCAACATGGAAATCAAAAGAGAGATTAAAAGATACCTAGAAACAAATGAAAATGAAAAAACATCTTACCAAAATCTCCTGGATACAGTGAAAGCAGTAGTAAGAGGGGAATTCATTTCTCTGCAAATGCACATGAAGAAAATGGAAAGATCACAAGTTAACAGCTTAACAAGTCACCTAAGGAAGCTGGAAAAGCAAGACCATCAAAACCCTAACTTCAGCGGAAGACTCCAGATCACCAAAATAAAAGCCAAATCTGGGACATAGAAGACAAAAAGATGAGACAAAAAATAAAAAAACAAAAAGCTGAATCTTTGAAAGGATAAACAAATTGATGGTCCCATAGCTACACTGACCAAGAAAAAGAGAGAAAAAGTCCAAATAAACATAATCAGAAACACAAAAGATCAAGTCGCATCTGACCCTGAAGAAATACTAAAGAATATCAGAGACTACTATGTATACTTGTATGGAAACAAACTTGAAAACCTAAAGGAAATGAAGGACTTTCTGACATCACACAACCCGCCTAGGTTGAAACAAAAAGAAATTGAGACCCTAAATAGACCAATAACAATCAAGGAAGTTGAGTATGTCATAAGAAAATTACCTACCAAAAAAACCCTGGACCAGATGGCTTTACAGCAGAATTTTACAAAACATACAAGGAGGAACTGATACCAATCATATTGAAAGTATTCCAGGCACTTGAGAAAGATGGAACTCCCCCCAAATCATTTTATGAAGCTAACATCACATTGATACCCAAGTCAGGTAAAGAACCGACAAAGAAAGAGAACTACAGGTCAATATCTTTTATGAACATAGATGCTAAATTTCTCAACAAAATCCTAGCAAACCAGATTCAATAACACATATAAGAAATCATTCATCACAACCAAGTAGGCTTCATCCCTGGTATGTAAGGCTGGTTCAACATTTGTAAGATCATAAACTTAATTAAATACATCATTACATGCAGAAAAACCTTTTGATAAAATTCAGCACTGCTTTCTGATAAAAACCCTGAACACCTAGGCATAGATGGTACATACCTCAAAATAGTAAGAGCCAACTATGAGAAACCTACAGCCAGCATACCACTAAACAGACAGAAATTGGAACCATTTCCCCTGAAAACTAGAAAAAGACAAGGATGCCCACTCTCACCCCTCCTGTTCAACATAGTTTTGGAAGTCCAGCTAGAGCAGTCAGAGAAGAGAAGGTGATCAGATGTATCCAAATAGGAAAAGAGGAAGTCAAGTTATCTCTTTTTGCAGACGACATGATTCTATACCTTGAAAACCCAAGAGAATCGGTCAAAAGCTTTCTTGCACTGATAAAGGACTTTGACAAAGTCTCAGGGTATAAAATAAATGTGCAAAAGACAATTGCATTTCTATACACCAATAATAAACAAACAAACCCAAATAAAGAGCACAATTCCATTCACAATAGCCACAAAAAAAATGAAATACCTTGGCATCTTTCTAACCAGAAACGTGAAAGACCTTTACATGGAAACTACAAAACACTGCTCAAAGAAAGCAAATATGTCACAAATAAGTGGAAAAATATTCCATGCTCATGGATTGGAAGAATCAACATTGTGATTCTTACCTAAGGCAATCTACAGATTTAACGCAATACCCATCAAATTACCAGCAACATTCTTCTCAGACCTAGAAACAACAATACAGGAATTCATATGGAAACATAAGTGACCAAGAATAGCCAAAACATCCTAAAAAAAAAAAAAAAGGAGGTATCACACTCCTAGACTTTAAACTTTATTATAAAGCTGCAATGATCAAAACAACCTGATATTGGTACAAGAACAGGCATATAGATCAATAGAATAGAATTGAGATACCAGAAGCAAAACCTCAATATCTTAACCAACTCATCTTCGACAAAGCCTCCACCACCAACTCCTGGGGAGACAAGAACCTCTTCAGTAAATGGTGCTGGGGAAATTAGCTGACCACATGCAGAAGATTGATACAGTACCCCTACATATCCCTATACTCAAATATTAACTCTAAATGGATCCGAGACCTAAACGTAAAACCTCAAACTATAAGAACCTTAGAAAATGCAGGAGACACTCTTGTGAAAATTGGGACTGGCAGCCAATTCCTGACCAAAACCCTAAGGCCCCATGCCATAAGAGATAAGATAAACAAGTGGGACCTTAAAACTGACAAACTTCTACAAAGCCAAAGAAACCATCAAGAGTGCAGGGAGACAGCCCACAGACTGGGAAAAAGTATTAGCCAACTCCATGTCTGACAAAGGCCTAATATCTAGGATCTACAAGGAACTCAAACATGCTGAAAAGAGAAAACAAACAGCCCCATTACAAAGTGGGCAAAAGATACGAATAGACAGTTCTCAAAAAAAGACATATGAGCAGTCAACAGATACTTAAAAAAATGTTCAGCCTCATTAGTCATCAAGGAGATGCAAATTAAAACTACACTGAGATACCACCTAACTCCTGTCTGAATGGCCATCATCAATAACTCAAAAAAATGACAGATGTTGGAGAGGGTGTGGCAAAAAGGGAACACTTTTACACTGTTGGTGGGAGTGTAATCTAGTACAGCCTCTGTGGAAAACAGTGTGGCGATTCCTAAAAGTTCTAAAAATCGACCTTCCATATGACCCCACAATCCCCCTACTGGGAATATACCCAGAAGAACTCAAGTCATTCTATTAAAAAGATACCTGCACACGTATGTTTATTGCAGCATTGTTCACAGTAGCAAGAGCAGGGAACCAACTGTGCTGCCCATCAAAAGAGGACTGGATAAAAAAATGTGGTGCATATACACAGTGGAATATTACACAGCCATAAATAAGAGCAAACTCATGAGCTTCGCAGTAACCTGGATTGAATTAGAGTCTATAATACTGAGTGATCTTTCACAGAAAAAAAGAACTGAGTACCACATGTTCTCATTCATACATGGACCTTGAACAACTACCATAATACTATAAGAAAAGGATTGACAGTAGCAGAAACTGCGGGGGAAGGGGAAGGAGGAGGGTGGGAGTTGGGATTGGCAGTGGTGGGAATCTACCTGGGGGAGGGCATACCTCATCCACAAGGGTACCTGCACATTGAATATTTGTATACCTAACCCTGAATTGTACCCCACAATTTTAAAATAAAAAAATTAAAAGTTAAAAAGAAATACAACTGATTTTTACACATTGATTTTGTATCCCAGGACTTTACTAATACTAAGAGTTTTTTTGGCAGAATCGCTAGTGTTTTTTAGGCATGGAATCATATCGTCTGCAAAAATCTAACTTCCTCTTTTCCTCTTTGAATACCTCTATTTTTTTTCTCCTTTCTGATTGCTCTGGCTAGAACTTCTGGCACTGTGTTAAATAGGAGTTGTGAGAGTGGATTCCTTGTCTTGTTTCAGTTCTTAGGGAAAATGTTTCCAGTTAATGCCCATTAGAGATGATGCTGGCTGCAGGTTTTTTATAGGTGATGGCTGTTATTTTTTTGAGGAATGTTTCTTTGATGCTTAGATATTTGAGGCTTTTTATCAAGAAGGTGTATTAGTTTATCAAATGCTTTTTCTTTGTCTATTCAGACAGTAATTGGTTCTTGATTTTTACATCGGCTTACGTGGTGGATTACATTTACTGACTTGCATATGTTGAACCAACTTGCATCCTGGGAATCAGGCCTACCAGGTCATGATGAATGATCCTTGTAATGTACCATTGAATGTAATTTGTTAGTACCTTGTCAAGAATTTTTGCATATATGTTCGTCAGGGAAATTGGCCTATAGTGTTTTTTCTTTGTTGGATCTTTGCCACTTGGGGATATCAGGGTGACACTGGTTTCACAGAATGAGCTAGGGAGAATTCCTTCCTTCTTGATTACCTGAACTACTTTTAGTACATCTGGTAGAATTCAGCTGAGAAACCATCTGGCTCAAGTCTTTTATTATCAAGGAGGTTTCTTATTACTAAATCAATTTCTTGGCTTGTTATTTGTCTGTTTAGAGTTTCAGTTTTTTTCTTTTTCAATCTTGGGAGATTAGCCATTTCCAGGAATTTATCCATTTCCCCTAGATTTCCTAGCTCACATGCATACAGATGTTCATAGTAATCACTGGTAATTTTTTTATTTCTTCAGGGTTGGCTGTAATTTTGCCAGTTTTGTTTCAGATTATATTTATTCAGATTCTCCTCTTCCTTTCTCTTCCTCCTTCCCCCCCCCACTCTCTCTCGCTCTCTCTTTTTTTTGTTAATCTGGTCAGAAGTCTGTCAAACTTATTTATTTTTTCAATGAATAACATTTTTACTCAATCCTTTGTATGATTTTTTTTTGGTCTCTATTTCATTTAACTCTACTTTACTTTGATAATTTTTATTCTTTGACTACTTTGGGGATTGGATTGTTCTTGTCTTTTCATTTCCCTTAGGTGCAAGGCTAAACTATTTACCTAATATCTATTTTCTTGATAGCACAACTTTCATGGGATCCCAGATGTTTTCATCTGTGTCCTTGTTTTCATTTGTTTCTAGGAATTCTTTTTAATCTTATCTTGACTTCTGTGTTAACTCAAAAGTCATTGTGGAGCACGTTGCTTAATTTCTGTGTATTTGTGTGTTTTTGAGGGCTCTTGTCGGTGATGATATTTATTTTTATTCCACAGTGGTTTGATTAGATGATTAGTATGATTTCAACTTTTTGAAATTTGCCCATGCTTGATTAACGGCCAAGTATATGGTTGATCTTAGAGTATGTTCCACATGCTAATGAGAAGAATATATAGTCTGTGGTTGTTGGGTGGATTGTTCTGTAGATGTCTATTAGATCTAACTGGACAAATATTGAGTTTAGGTTCCATATTTATTTATTAGTTTTCTGTCTTGTTGATCTGTTTAAAACTATTAACCGGGCATTGAAGGCCCTCATTGTTATTATATGGTTGTCTATGTGCCCTGTAAGATTATTTAGCAATTGCTTTATAAATCTGGGTGCTCCTACATTGGCTGCATATACATTCAAGGTGGCTATTTCTTGCTGATATATTGAATCCATTATTATTATATGTTTCTTTATTCTTGAAGAAGATTTAGTCCACAATGTTATGGACTATGTATTATCCTTCCTCAGCAAAACAAAAATAAAACATCATACACAAAATGAATGGGTTATAGTGGAATTTCTTCATGACTATTGTGATGAAAACATTTCTGCTATCATCATACAGATAACAATAATAGTTGATATAATCATATGGGTAAAGTTTGAGTAATATTCAGAATTGCTTAAATGATGTCTGACATAATTTATTCCCTTAGGGTATATAAAGTGCCTCACCTAGACCTTTTGAAGGTCAACAGAATAATAGAAAGGTCTCCATGAGCAAATTTATATTCTGAGTTACATATGGGTAATTAGGGTGTATTTGTAATTATGGAAAGAGAGGAAACAGCTTTTCTATTTCTTTTATGAGGACCAGTCTGCTGAGAAGTTAGCAATGAGCACACATTGCATTTCCACTTTTATTTAGGCTGTATTTTGTGTCTAAAATGTAATAATTTATTATTCTGTGATCCTTAAGAATCATTTTCTGATTTGGTCCATATAACAGATACATCACTTAGTAGTTGTAGGACCTTACATAAGTTCATCACAAGACCTCTCTGTAGCTTGTGTTATTTCATTGGCAAACGATGAAAGAATATGTAATAATACTTGCAACAAAGTTGGTGCACTGTAATTGATAATTATGACTGTTGCTGGGTCATGTGGGACCTTATTATTATTTTTTTAGTTGGAGTCTCCCTCTGTCGCCCAGACTGGAGTGCAGTGGCACGCTCCTGGCCACCGCAACCTCGACCTGCTGGGCCCTGGCGATTCTTCTGCCTCAGCCTTCCAAGTAGCTGCAACTACAGGCCTGCACTACAATGCACAGCTAATTTTTTGATTAATTGTAGGGATGAGGTCTCCCCAAGTTGCCCAGGCGGGTCTCCAACCCACAGACTCAGGCAATCCACTCACCTCAGTCTCCCAAAACGCGGATTACAGGCTGAGCCACCGAGCCCAGCTATGTGGGACATTATGAAGGGTTACTCATCTTGCCTGATGGTCGATACTTGTACTACTTGAACTCCTACTTCTGTGACTATTTCTTCATAGTCTGTTGCCCAAATTGTATTCTGTAGCTTATATTGCATGCTCCTTGGACAAAGTTTTCTGTAGTGAAATATTTTGAATATGCATATTAGAATATTTTAATGTGTGAGAAATTCTGCAACTAACAATACAATTTCCTCTTTACAAACATATTTACAATAGGATACATTTATCTTGACTCTGGTAGAGAAATAAGATTTTTTTCTCACAAAGTTGCCATCTGTGTTAAATGGCAAATAGTTCTTGAGAGGATAGTTCTTTCAACCAGAGACTGGAAGTACTGTTTTTAGTTATATCTTCTTTAATGCAATGCATACCATTGTACAAATAAAATTCTAATCTTTTCATAATGGCCACATTTTGATTGAGTGAGAGGGAAGGAAGATAATAATAGGAATCAAAACTGAAGAGGCTATAAAGTAGGGATAATGGCATTGGTAGGCTGAATAGGGCACACATAACTTGCCTATTTGATAAATTTCCTATGATTAACTCTAACTATTCAGGTAGGTTGATTGTGAGATGTGCTAGTAAAAATGAGAGGAAAATGAGGAGGTGATTATTAGGGAAAGTAAAGTGTGTGAATGAACTAGAAAAGTGCATGTAGAATTCTAAATACAGTTGGATCTCAAACAACAAGGATTTGAACTGCACTTAAATGTGAATTTTTTTTATTAAGTATATTGGAAAATTTTTTGGAGATTGGTAATTATTTGTAAAAATTTGCTAATGAACTCCATAGCCTAGAGATATCAGAAAATTTTTAAAAATTAGCTATATCAAGAGTGCATAATACATATGTAAACACCAGTCTATTTTATCATTTGGTACCTTAAAATATACACAAATCTAATATAGAAAGTTAAAATTTTTCAAAACTTATGCATACAAACACAATCACTTGCATAGCACCATTTGCATTTGAGAGAAATGTAAACAAATGTAAAGATGCAGTATTAAAATATAACTGCATAAAATTGACTTTAGTACATACTGTACTACTGTAATAGTTCTGTGGCCACCTTCTGTTGCTATTACAATGAGCTCAAGTGTTGCTAATATCTGCTTAAGATGCCATGTGACACTAATCATCTCCATGTGAGCCGTTCATCTCTCCAGTAAATTGCATATCACAGTTTTAAAAAAAGATATTCTCATGGGTTTCATGTATTTTTCATCGTGTTTAGTACAATACCATAAACCTTGAATAACACTATGGGACCCATATGAAGTGCCACTAGTGATGCTAGAAGTCCTCCCAAGAAGCAAAGTCATGACATTACAAGAAGTTAAATTGCTTGATATGCACCATAGATCTAGTTCTGTGGCTGCAATTGCATGCCATTTCAGACAGATAATTCATCCTGTAAATTGATGATGTAAACTTACAGTATTGATAAATAAACTAAATACCATAAATGTATTTTCTCTTCCTTGTGATTTTCTTACCATTTTCACTTCTCTAGCTTACTTTATTGTAAAAATACAGTTTATCATACACAAAACATACAAAATATGTGTTGATCAATTTTTTTATGTTATCAGTAAGGTTTCTGGTCAACAGTAGGGTATTAGTAGTTAATTTTTTAGGGAGTCAAAAGTTATACGTGGATTTTCAACTAATCCTCACATTGTTTAATGGTCAACTGTATAAGAATATTTTGAGTGTTTATGCAGTTAAGTAGCATGTGTGCATCTCAAATGATCAAATGAAGGTACTCTCATATGTTAGACTATGTAAATCTGCCACTATTTTAATAATCATGTAAGCTATGTAAGTGACATCACATTTAAATATTGAGATTTTAGTTATCAAAACATTCCCAAATTAAGAGCAATTTGTCTACTGTGACCATAAACAGATTGTTTTCATGTTAGAAATGTTTGTGTTTGAAACAAACATATGGGCTGTTAAGAGTGATCCGAGTAAATTATTGTTGAAATTTTTTTCTATCTAAAATGACAGTAACTGATATAAATGCAAGTAATTGAGACTACAAATTAATTTTATGTCTTATAGGTGACTAATTTAACAGGCCATGTAGAAAACAACATTAATATGGCGATGACTTTATTACCCAAATAGATGTGATGCTCTTTAAAGAAAGTGATAACCTCTGGTATTAGTTCAGTGGAGATAAACAGATTAATAGATACTGGCTGATTAACTAGTACCAACAGTGATATTAGAGTACCTAATTACGTTTATGAAAAAAGATATAGCTGTAGTCATTTGTGATGCCCTATTTTGGGGGCACTCAGAATGCCACATATCTGAACAGCCTGAGTTCTTATATCTACTCTTGAATTAGCACCCTAGTTTTAGTAACCTTTCTCAAATGGTTCGGTTTGCAGAAGGGCTTCCTTTGATTATGAAAAAAACCTTAAAAATATATGAAGCCTTTTAAACAAATATAGTCTTAAGATATTTTTCAGTATTAAATTAACTTTTAATCTGATAACAAGTAATTTAGTTTACTAAGAGTTTATAACCTTTTAACATAATTTAGGATATTTAACAGATTAAAATATCTTCTGGGACAAGTGGAAATAAAAAGTATGATTAGGGTCTAAACGCAAATGAAATGTAGTATTCGTTATGTGTGTTTAAAAGATTATTTTTTTTGCTTTCCTTAATTCTAAGATAATACATGAACATAACTGAAAATATGTGGCAAAAGACCTTCTAAAAAGTAGGAAAAAACCTGTGACATATGTACTTTTAGGTTTTTTAATGTTTACTTTTAATAGTTTTACTTGTTGAGTTTTGTAGCTTCAATACATTTAACAGTCGTAAATGCCTTAATGTTACATTTGTATGTTATTTGGTCAAGTGTTATTTGTAAATATCTCAATTTTGCTTTCTCCCCATATAAATCTATTACGTGTTTTAAAACAAAAGAAAACAAATAGAGAAATTCACAATGATTTATTAGATAAAGGAAACTTATCCTCCATATAAAACTATTACTAATTAATCTAAAGAAAGAATAAATAGTTTCTAATAATACAGAAATTATTTTCATGGGATTTGAAGTCAAGTCAGCACAGGATAAGTCCTACTCTAGCTCTGTAATTGAAGGACTTTAACCTTTTGCACACCATGCAAGCTCTCTGATACCTAGGAGGCATTATGTTTGTTGATGATCACATTAATTTTTCATGAGAATACTTGATGCATAATAGTAACATGGTTAACATTTCATCTTAAAATACACTGCAAAAATGAAAATAGTTTTTAACTAGGCACTTATAATTGGGGATATTCATAAAGAAAGAGTGAACAAAAGTCTCTATAATCTTCTACAGGGATAATTATCCTTCTCTCATTTTTCTTCAAACATTTATTATTGATCTCCTGTGCTAGGTTCAAGTGATATACTAAAAAGTGGTTCCTGCCCTCAGATACTGTAGTTAAGTGACATAGAAATGGAACAAGCTGAACAACTCTATTTCACATTATTTTCACCCTAACTCAACATCATATGACTAAAAAACCCCAAACTTCCTGAGGTCTGAATAATTCAGTGATGAGAACTAGCTGGCAGGGGCAAGCAACAGCTAAAAGTGCTTTCTCTAGCTACCAGGGGTGATTGCTGATGCATAACTGCTGTTTCACTCATTTCAGAAGGCAGTCATGAGTATATTCCCCTGGGACAGTACTTTGCAAATCTCAATCACTCTCATAAGACCCTCTCCAATTTTTGGCGATTCTACCTGTCTTTTTGTTGAAGAAACATTTTTTTTAGTTTAAAAACAATGTGGTTTAAAGAAGCATTTTACATCACTACTGTAAATAAGAATCAATTACTGCCATAAATAAAGGTAACCACACAAATATACAAGTTGCAAATAAGATGGTGTTAAAAACATTATAGCTAAGAAAAGGCTCTGGGCATAAAACCTCACTCTAATAGTGTAGGAGTCCATAAGGTCATAGGAGCTCCACACTGAAACATTGTCCTGGAAGTCATCGGGATTGAAGTATTCTAAAAAGACTGAGTTTCTTCCTCTGTGACTCCCTGTCATCCTACCTACTGGTAAACGCTGTTCTCCAAAAATAGATTTCACTTTCCAGAAAGTTGAAACAATGTTTTGTTTAGGAGTTCCAGGCGTCAGGCACTATAGAGCTGAATTTTTGACTCCAGAACAGCCTGATTTAAAGCCTGGCGTGTAACCACTATATGTTTTTCTGAAATAAATTTAATTAATTCTCACACTAATACATATTTACACCATATCATAAAGGTATTTCTTCCATGTGGACATTTCTCTTTTTGTAATAAAAAAGTAGCTGTTTTAATAGAAAATATGCAACATGAATGATATTGTTAGCTATTAATAAAACAATATAGAAACATTCTTTATGAAGTATAGGACAAAGACAGTTTTGTTACTTTCAAAGTCCTTAGAGGTGAATGAAGGAAAGGGAAGTGAAATATTTACTTCTAGAAAAACCATGTCTTTCATGATCACCATTAGGATATTTAAAATCACCAAAGCTATAATACAGATGTGACTGAAATATCTTATAAAATACCAGCAATAACGAGTACTTCAGAAATGTATGACCAGTAATTCACATCTGCCTAATGGTTTTTATCCTCAAAGGAATTTTGAATCTCCCCACTAATTGACTCCTAGAAAATTCTTCTAATATATCATTTGCTTTGATTCAACTAAAAAGTCTAAACAATGATCGTTTAAACTGTTTAATCAGAATCATCCTACAAACAAGATGTGAAGAGAAGCAGAAAGTATACTTCATGTATTAATTTTACTTAGAAAGGCTTTAGGAAAGGGAGAGAAGGACTAGAACTGAAAGTCATGTTCAGATCGTATAGTAGATAGAAAAAAGTTACCCCAAATATGTCTGTATCCTAATGCCCAAACTTGCAAATACATCAGATTATATGACAGAGGAAAATTAAAGTTCCAGATGGAATTAAGATTGCTATCAGCTGACTTTAAGGTGAGAAATTATCATGAATTGTCCAGGTGGGCCCAATATATCACAAGGATCTTTACAAGTAGAAGAGGAAGGATGAGGAGGGAGAACCAGAGAAATGGTAGCATAAGACAGACTCAGCCCAATGTCACTGGCTTGAAGATGGAAGAATAGGGCCATGAGCCAAGAACTGTGGATGACCTCTAGACGCTGAAAGATGCACGTAAATGAATTGTTCCCTAAGGCCTCCAGATAGAATGTAGCCCTGCCAGTATCTTGATTTTAGTCAAGCGAGGCTCATTTCAAACTCCCAACTTCTCATTCTGCAAGATAATTAATTTGTGCTACTTTAAAGCCACTAAATTTGTGATCATTTTTAGCAACAGCAACAGGAAGCCAATACAGATTTCTAAATACACATAGCCTCAGTAAAGACACATGAATGCCACAAATAGGACCCTAGCCATCGGGCATTTTTACACCATCAATCTAGTTAAACCTTGAAGAAATAAACTTTTATAAAATGTGAACAGCATATCAATGTTACCCTTAGATATTGGCAAGATATATACTTATTCATTATTGAAATATCTGTCTGGATTTCACTTTTTAATGGCCAGAGAAAGTTCCATTGTTGTTTATTTACAAACAATGGTTTTACAAGTTCAATAACCCTTGTTAATTTTACTGCTGCTGTTGCAATTCCTAGTACAAATATGTACTTATTTTATCATTGCCTAATTTAACATGAGTGTAAAGTGGTATATGAATTGCACAGAACATTCACTGGCATATATTAGGCACGTACCACATTTTGGTATCCCTAATTATAGTTATTGTCATCATTATCATTATCACTGTTGCATAGATCAATAACTGCTGGACTCCAGGTCCTAAACCTGGAAAGCTTCATATTCTGTCTCTAGGAATTAGGGATCAGGATCTTCATTTTTTCAGGTCAAGAAACTGTAGATCAGGTATAGGAAGTCACTTAAACAAATTTGAAGAGATTTAAAGGACAAGGTAAGGACTGTTTCTGAAATGTTTTGCTAAACTTCTACTAGTCAGTGCTAGATACTGTCTGCTTAAATAATGTCTCTTTCCAACCTAACCCGTGAAAGCCAAAGATATTCTAAGAGAGATAACTGAGATTTAGATGCAAAAATGTTATTCAATTCTTTTTAAAAGGTCTGTAATAGTATTTTATGGTTCTGCTTTGTTTTAATGTTTTAGAATATGAACCATTTTCAACCTTGGTAGAGAACTATTTTGAGACTATTTTCTCCTAATGATACAATTTCAGTTGGAGTAGGACTATAAGGAAACATATGGCATAATTTTTAAGTTATTGCCTTATTAAAATAATATATAACATTGTAGAACATTGAAATAATAAAATAATATAAGAATAAAAATTGTAATATACTAGAATCATTCAGAAATAAGTATTGACAATATTTAAATTGCATAAATTTTAATGTATACTGTATAAATAATGGAGCTCATGTTGTAATTATAATTTTATAATTTTCAATGTGGTGTACTCACATTAATTCATGATACATTTTCAGATTTTTCAAAAGTTTAAGCATAAAATAAACAGAACCATTTGTCAAAATTTAGATATGTTTGATTTGTCAATTGTTCAATTCTGCATCTTGTGGTATTAAAGAATTTATTGGCACTTTCCATCCAAGACAATATTTTTATACTATCTCTAGGAGAAATAAGATTAGAAGATTTCTTAACCATGGGTCTTAATAAGATATTAAAATAAAATACTTTGTGTAGTTTATTACTTTGTGTAATTTATACAAATTCATTTCCATTTCATAATATGCAACTCTCCTTTAAGGGAAGAAATTGTGCTTCATAATCTTCTATCTCTTAAAATCTAAGCAAATGAGTTTTTTTACAATAATTATTAAATTATTATTAAATAAACATACAAAGATTTCAATGATTAGGGAATTAATATTGAGGTAGTTTTACCAACAGTATAATACTTATGAATAATTATGGTAAATTATTCTGTTGAATTTCAGAAAACCTGATCTAGAAATAGTATCTTATTTTTACAAACTCAGATAAAAATTTATATCTAAGAAATAACTTAATATTTGTAAAAATATTTGCACTGTATTTAAATGTAAATAACTAAGCAATCCAATTCAATAAATAAGATGAATTACTCAAATTACTTAAGAATAAATTTAAAACATCTGTTTTCATATATTATTGACATAAGTCTATCTTTAAAATCATTATATGATATAGAGCTTCACTTTTTGATGATAGTGTCCTATATATTTTAATAGGAGAAAAGAAAATAGAAACAATTGGAATATTTCTTTCTGGTTCTTCATATTCTAAAAATCTTATTTTTTGGAAGTTCACATTTTTATAAAAATTATACTAAGATCTTATTATATTATGCATGTCTAAGTGCCAAATATTAATTAAAACTGCCCCTTCAGGAATGTTTAGTGTTTCATTATTTCAGCACAGAAAAGAGTTGGGTATACAATTTTGTATATATATCGGCCATGGGTAAAATATTTGAACTTTTTTTTTTAACTTTAGCTTTTGTAACCAGGTTAGTGCTTGAAATCTGGACTGTTAATTTTCCCAGTATGGCATCTGGAAGGTGGGAATTAATAATAGTGAAAAAACAATTTGTGTAAAAGTTAGTATAAAATGAAAAACTCTCTAAAAAATTGCTTTTTCTTAATCACATATTGTATTATAACCCCCAAATTGCCATCTATATCACTTTTTATAGTTTTGGATAAACATAAACACAATGTTCACTTCAGAATTACAGTTTCAATTTTAGACACATAATTTTAAATATCATGTCCTTTGTCTATAATTAGGTGATTTGGTCCTCATCTAACAAACAAAATCACTTTGGTGAATTAAGGTAGATTTTGGGCAAGTTATTGATTTTAGTAAATTGAATCAATCACATGATAACTAATATTTTAAGCTATTTCAATTTTTTTCCCTCAAAGGAAAGACTAAAATCTTTATACTCTTTTTTTACATCAGCAAACCTTAGAGATGAAAAATGTGACTGTAGTCATCTATTATGTTAATAGAAATATCATCAGTATAAAAAAGATTACAGTGATTCTCAAACTCTAGTGGACTTAAGAATTGCCCAGGTGCTTAGTTACATGATGATCCCTTCCACAGCCCCAATTCTGGAAATTCTGATTTTGTCAAGCTCCCAAAGTTGGTTCTGATGCAAGTAGTCCCATGACTACATTATGGGAAGACAATATGGGAAAAGTGTAGCTGTTCCCAAGTGCTGTAACACAGTTGAGGTTTGTTCTAGAGTCATCTACTGTTTTGATCACTTGCTATCTTGTGAATTCTACCCAGAAGTCATGTTTGCTGTAAGCACAGTACCCAGAAGGCCTCGGGGAGATTCTGTGGGTGGTAGGAGACACACTTTGCTAAGTCTGCTATTTCCTTTCTGCTCAAAAATGGCTGCAGAGGATGCAGACATCAAGAAAGGGGAGAAGGACTACTTGCTTGTCTTGTTCACATCAAATGAGTATACATTCATCTTATTTTTGTTTCAGTACACACATATTTTCTGGTATATAGCTACGTCTAAGATATTTTACAATCCCCACAATGGTATGTCAATTTTGAGATGAAATTTCTGCAAAGGGTTTTGCTGAAGTTACGTACTCAATCAGTTATGTTTCCAAAATGACACATCATATGTAATTCTGCACTTAACAAAACTCTTTAAAGTCATTAGTGTCAAAGTGATAATCAAATGCTTGCCAGTGTAATTAAATTGCAAGATTCCATTGGAGTTAGAGAACGAGGAATATATGTATTGCACCCTTAATTTTTATACTTAATAATACATGCTAAAAGGCATTCATTTGTGTGATTAGGTCTGACTAAAGTCCATGAAAGGAATTCAGGAAGAAAAAACAATTGCTTTCTTTTTTTTTTTTTTTAAGTATACAAATGTTTATTATGCAGGTACCCTTGTTGATGAGGCGTGCCCCTCCTTCCCCTGGCAGTTTCCCTCAACTTCCAATCCTACCCCCCTCCCCTGGCAGTTTCCTACTACTGCCAATCCCTTTCTTATAGTATTATGGTAAATGTTCAGGGTCCTTTTATGAGTGAGCATATGGGGTACTCAGTTCTTTGTTTCTGTGATATATCACTGAGTATTATAGACTCTAAATCCAATCAAGTTGCTGTGAAGTCCATAATTTTGTTCTTCTTTATGGCTGCATCATGTAAATGTACCCCTTTTTAAAATCCAGTCCAGTTTCAATGGGCAGCATGGTTAGTTTCATGTTTTTACTATTGTAAATAGTGCTGCAATAAACATGCATGTGAGGTATTTTTTTTGTTGAGTGATTTAAGTTCCTCAGGGTATATTTCCAGAAGGGGGATTGCTGGTCATATGGAAGGTCAATTTCTAGTTCTTTTAGGAATCATCACACAGTTTTCTATAGAAGTTGCACTAGTTTGCATTCCCACCAACAGTACAGAAGCATTCCCTTTTCTCCACATCCTCGTCAGCATCTGCTGTTTTTTGTTTTATTAATGATGGGCATTCTTACTGGAGTTAGATGGTATCTAAATGTGGTTTTGATTTGCATCTCTCTGATGATTAGTGAGGCTGAACGGTTTTTCATGTGTCTCTTGGCTGCTCATATGTCTTCTATGAGAAGTGTCCATTTCTTTTGTCCACTTTTTGTTTTTTTTCATTAATCAGTATTTTTTATTATGGTTTTGTGGGGTACAGTTAAGGGTTAGGTGTACAATTACGTTTCATTCAGGCACCCTGCTGATAAGAAGTGTTTTCCCATCCCCCGACAGATATTTGCTACTGTTAATCCCATCCCCCTCCCCCCCATAGTTTCCCAGTACCGTCAGTCATTTTCTTATAGTATTGCATTGGATGTTCAAGGTCCATTATATGAGTGAGAACATGTGATATTCGGATCTTTGTTTCTGTGAGAGGTCACTCAGTATTATAGACTCTAGTTCCATCCAGGTTGCAGCGAAATTCATGATTTTGTTCTTTTTTATGGCTGCGTAGTATTCCATCATGTATATGTACCACATTTTTTAAATCCGGTCCTCTTTTAATGGGCAACATGGTTGTTTCCAGGTTCTTGCTATTGTGAACAATGCTGCGATAAACATATGTGTGCAGGTATCTTTTTTATAGAGTGATTTGTGTTCTTCAGAGTATATTCCCAGTAGGGGGATTGCAGGGTCATATGGAAGGTCAATTTTTAGAGCTTTTAGGAATCGCCACACTGCTTTCCACAGAGGTTGCTCTAGTTTACACTCCCACCAACAGTGTAGAAGTGTTCCCTTTTCACCACACCCTCTCCAGCAGCTGTTATTTTTTGAGTTGTTGATAATTGCCATTCTGACTGGAGTTAGGTGGTATCTCAGTGTGGTTTTGATTTGCATCTCCCTGATGATTAGTGAGGTTGAGCATTTCTTCATGTGTTTGTTGGCTGCTTGAATGTCTTCTTCTGTGAAGTGTCTGTTCATATCTTTTGCCCATTTTATAATGGGGTTGTTTGTTTTCTTCTTTTCAGTACGTTTCAGTTCCTTGTAGATCCAGGATGTTAAGCCTTTGTGAGACCTAGAGTTGGCAAATACTTTTTCCCAGTCTGTAGGCTGTCTCCCTGCTCTCTTGATGGTTTCTTTGGCTTTGCAGAAGCTTGTCAGATTAATAAGGTCCCATTTGTCTATCTTCTCTCTTAAGTCCTGTGGGTTTCGGGTTTTGTACAGGAATTGGATGCCAGTTCCGATTTCCATGAGAGTATTTCCTTCCTTTTCTAAGGTTCTTATGCTTTGAGGTTTTACATTTAGGTCTCTGATCTTTGGAGTTAACCTTTGTGCATGGGGATAGATAGGGGTCCTGTTTCAATCTTCTGCATGTGGTCAGCCAGTTTTCCCAGCACCATTTACTGAATAGGTTCTCCTCTCCCCAATGGTAGGTGGTGGGGGCTTTGTCGAAGATGAGTTGCTTGAGAAATTGAGGTTTTGCTTCTGGAATCTCAATTCTGTTCCATTGATCTATATGCCTGTTCCTGTACCAATACCAAGCTGTTTTGATGATTGTAGCTTTATAGTAAAGTTTGAAATCTGGTGTTGTGATACCACCTGCTTTGTTTTTTTTGCTGAGGATTGTTCTGGCTATTCTTGGACGTTTGTGTTTCCATATGAATTCCTGTGTTGTTTTTTCTAGGTCTGAGAAGAATGTTGTTGGTAATTAAATGGGTATTGCATTGAATTTGTAGATTGCCTTAGGTAAGATGGACATCTTCACAATGTTGATTCTTCTGATCCATGAGCATGGGATATTTTTCCACTTGTTCATGTCAGCTTTGATTTCTTTGAGCAGTGTTTTGTAATTTTCATTGTAAAGGTCTTTCACGTCTCTGGTTAGGAAGATGCAAAGGTATTTCATTTTTTTTGTGGCTATTGTGAATGGAACTGTGTTTTTTATTTGGGTTTCTGTTTGTTTATTATTGGTGTAGAGAAATGCGATTGTCTTTTGTACATTTATTTTGTATCCTGAGACTTTGCCAAAGGCTTTTATCAATGTAAGGAGGCCTTTGACAGATTCTCTAGGGTTTTCAAGGTACACCATCATATCATCTGCATAGAGAGATAACTTGACTTCCTCTTTTCCTATTTGAATGCCTCTGATTGCCTCCTCTTCTCTGATTGCTTTAGCCAGGACTTCCAATACTATGTTGAACAGGAGGGGAGAGAGTGGGCATCCTTGTCTAGTTCCAGTTTTCAGGGGAATTGGTTCCAATTTTTGTCCATTTAGGAGTATGCTGGCTGTGGGTTTCTTGTAGATAGCTTTTAACTATTTTGAGGTATGTTCCCCATATGCCTAGATGTTCAAGGGTTTTTATCAAGAAGGGGTGTTGGATTTTATCAAAAGCTTTTTCTGCATCTAGTGATATGATCATGTGGTTTTTGTTTTGACATCTGTTGATGTATTTAATTACATTTATGGTTTTACAAATGTTGAACCAGACTTGCATGCCAGGAATGGAGCCTACTTGGTCATGGTGGATGATTTTTGAGATGTATTGTTGAATCCGGTTTGCTAGGATCTTGTTGAGAATTTTAGCATCTATGTTCATCAAAGATATTGCCCTGTAGTTCTCTTTCTTTGTTGGATCTTTACCTGGCTTGGGTATCAATGTGATGTTGGCTTCGTAAAATGATTTGGGGAGAGTTCCATCTTTTTCAATCACCTGGAATACCTTCAGTAGGCTTGGTATCAGCTCCTCCTTGAATGTCTTGTAGAATTTTGCTGGGAAGCCATCTGGACCAGGGCTTTTTTTTGTAGGGAGTTTTCTTATTATGTAGTTGATTTCCTTGATTGTTATTGGTTTATTTAGGGTCTCAATTTCTTCTTGTTGCAACCTAGGTAGGTTGTGTGATGTCAGAAAGTCCTCCATTTCCTTCTGGTTTTCAAGTTTGTTTCCATACAAGTGTACGTAGTAGTCTCTAATGATCTTTTGTATTTCTTCAGGGTCAGATGTGACTTCATCTTTTGTGTTTCTGATTATGCTTATTTGTTTTTTTTCTCATTTTTTCTTGGTCAGTCTAGCTAGGGGACCATCAATCTTGTTTACCCTTTCGAAGAATCAGCTTTTTGTTTCATCGATTTTTTGCATTATCTTTTTGTCTTCTATGTCCTAGATCTGGGCTTTTATTTTGGTGATCTGGATTCTTCTGCTGAAATTAGGGTTTTTGTGGTCTTGCTTTTCCAGCTTCTTTAGGTGGCTTGTTAGGTTGTGAATTTTTGTTCCTTCCATTTTCTTCATGTGTGTTTGTAGGGATATAAATTCCCCTCTTACTACAGCTTTCAGGGCATCCCAGAGATTCTGGTAAGATGTTTCTTCATTTTCATTTGTTTCCAGGTATCTTTTGATCCCTGTTTTGATTTCGTCATTGACCCAGGAGTTGTTTAGCATCATGCTGTTTAGTGTCCATGTCTTTGTGGGTTTTGGGGGGACTTTGTTGGTGTCATTGTTAATTTTTATTCCACTGTGGTCTGAGAAGGTGTTTGGTAGAATTTCAGTCCTTTTAAATTTGCATATGCTTGATTTATGGCCAAGTATGTGGTCGATCTTAGAATGTGTTCCATGTGGTGATGAGTAGAATGTGTATTCTGTGGTCTTTAGATGGAGTGTTCTGTAGGTATCAATTAAGTCCATTTGGTCCAAAGTCACATTGAGGTTCCGGATCTACTTGCTGATTTTTTGTCCTGATGATCTGTCTAGGTTTGTGAGTGGGGTATTAAAGTCCCCAGGTATGATAGTGGTAGAGTCAATATCTTTCTTTAGTTTTCCAAGAAGTTGCTTTATGAAAGTTGGCGCACCTATGTTGGGTGCATATATGCTTAGGATAGATATTTCTTGTTGATGGATTGAGCCTTTTATCATTATGTAGTGGCCTTCTGTATCCTTCTTAATTTTTAATAGCTTGAAGGGTATTTTGTCTGAAATTAAGATCACTACTCCTCCTTGCTTTTGTATTCCGTTCGCCTGAAAGTTTGTTTCCCATCCTCTTACTTTGAGTCTGTGGGTGTCCTTTCTAGTGAGGTGAGTCTCTTGAAGGCAATAGATTGTTGCCTGATGATATTTTATCCATTTTACCATTCTATGTCTTTTCAGCGGTGCATTTAGTCCATTCACATTTAGGCTAATAATTGAAATGCAAGAGTTGATCCCTGTCATAAGGTTCTTACAGAGTTGATCCTGTTTATTTGTTGTCTTTCTTTGGGTTTTGGAGTTGGTTCATGTGTGTTTTTAATCTTTTGCCTGTACTCTTGTGAAGAATGCTGTTGTTCTTTTTTCTTTTTCTTCTATGTTCAGTACTTTCTTAAGTGTTTCTTGTAGAGGTGGTCTGGTGGTAGTGTAGGTTCTTAGGGATTGGATGTCTGGAAAAGATTTCAATTCTCCCTCACTAATGAAGCTTAGTTTGACTGGGTAGGTTATTCTTGGTTGAAATAGTTTCTCTTTTAGAACTTTGAAGATAGGGCTCCAGGCTCTCCTGGCCTGAAGGTTTTCTGTGGATAAATCTGCTGCTATTCTAATTGGTTTTCCCTGGTAGGTAGTCTGGCCTTTTCTCTTGCTGCCTTTAGGATTTTTCCTTTCATAGCTACTTTGTTTAGGTGGATTATTATATGTCTGGGAGTTGGTCTTCTCGTTTGTTGTCCTGCAGGGGTTCTCTGAATCTCTTGTGTTTGAATTTTTTCATCCTTAATGAGATGAGGGAAGTTTTCTTGAATGATTTCAAGAAATGTTTGTTCCAGCATGGCTTCTGTTTCTCTTTCTGCCTCAGGAAGCCCAATTATTCTTAGGTTTGGTCTCTTGAAGTGATCATTCATCTCTTGCAGGTTTTGTTCTGTCTTTTTGAGCTTCTTTTCTATGCTTTTGACAGTTTGGGTTAGTTCTGTGTTTTGGTCTTCGAGCTCTGAGATTCTTTCTTCGGCTTGGCTGATTCTGCTTTCCATGCTTATTAGTCTGTTGTTCATTTCCATCACAGTATTCTTTACTGCTGTCATTTCTGACAACAGCTCCTTCCTATTTTCCTCTTGTCTCTCCTCAATTTTTTAAATTCTCTCCATTAATGTCTTGATGTCTGGGTTTGTTGCATGTAACCAGTCATTCTGGGGACTCTTCATTGTCTGTGTTCCAGAATCTGTTTTCTCAGTTTCTGATTTCCCAGGGGTCTGTGTAGGATCTATATTCTTCTTTTGGTTTTTCTTCATTTGTGTGGTTTTTTCTCCCTCTCTACTTTTTCCTTCCCTCCACATCACTGTTTTCTTTAATTCTGTTATTCAGGGGTAACGGGATTGGTTTTACTTCTGTTTGTTCAATCTCCTATTCTTTATGTATGTCCTCTTACTTTGTTCAATTCTGAAGTTGCACTGTAGGTTGGAGGTGGTCCTTTTTGCAGTTTTGAGATGTATTTAAGGGGAGAGCTGTGATTCAAAATCTGTCTGCAGGCCCTGGTATTCGCTGACAGGCGTGTGGATAATGTGGAACCCACTTCCCACTGTCCTGGAATCTGTCCGTGCAGTGGGGCTATAGGTTTACTCCCTGAAATAAAATGTGGTTAGCAGAGGGGAAAGAATGGAGCAGATAGCAGGTTGAAGAGGGGAGTGGAGAGATAGAGGAGTAAGGGGGGAAACAAATGAGTGTGCCAACAAATAGAGAGAGAGAGGCCTATACCGAAACAGATAAAAACAATAAACCACAGCTACAGTCGAACCAACTCTCATACAAACAAAAATAAAACATATAGTGATGCTAATATACAAGCTAACCAACCACCTTGTTAGTGTGCTGTTCCTCTATACAAAGATATGGTTTACAGAGAGAAGAAAAGAGAAGAAAAGGAAAAGGAAAAAAGAAAAAAGGGAACAATACAGTATGAATAGAATTAAGTCATTAAACTGATAGAATCAATGAGGTACACTCTGAGATCTTTCATTTAAGTCCAATGTCTTTTCAGGTCTGATTTCTAGTTTTCTTTTCAAGCTGGTAAATTACTTTGCAGTTAGAGTCAATTGCCCCTGATCTGCTGTGAAGGACATTCAGTTCAACCTTCCTTCAGCAGTTTGATCTATGTCTTTATCAAGCTTATTTCCCCCGTTTCGGTGTTGTTACCTTGAATCACCAGCAGGTGGTGCTATCTCATCTTGCCCCAGAGGGGGTGGGGCCGGACAGGAACAAGATGGCTGCCTGCCTCCGAGCAGGCAACAGGAGCCCCACGCCAGGCGGGCAGGACAGTCTCGGCCGCAGAATAGGTGGCAGCGATCCCAGCAGATCTTCCCTGAAGTGGGTTCGTTGTGGATCTCCTCGGGCCACGTGGTGCGATATGCTATCCCTTCCAGAGGCCGCGGTGTCGGTGGCGCCGGTGACAGCAGCAGCAGCGGCGGCGGGGGGAGGGGTGGCCGCGGCGGCCGCGGCTGCGGCACCAGGACTGTTTGGAATGCAGTCAAAGCTGTCCAGTCGTTCCGATGGCAGCGTCTGAGCTCTGTCTGTAGAGTAGGCTGCAATGCTGGGGTCCCGAGCCCCCCGGGGCGGGAGTCAGAGACCCACTGCAGATCTCCCTTGCAGAGGGCTTCAGATGCCGGGTTGCCCTGTCGCCTTCTTGCCACGTCCCCCTATGGCCACAATTGCTTTCAAGTTACAATTCAGGAAGGAAAAATATTGCTCTCAAGTTATAATTAGTCATCCTTTCTGTCTTTTTTTCCACCACTGTTATCATCCTCTGCTCTGGAAAGAAGAGGTCAAATTGGGGAGTAAAAGAGAAAAAAAGAAGCAAGAGAATGCCAGCACAGTTTTCTTTTGCTCAGAACTAGGACAGCAAAATTAGATTTGCCAGTGAAATTGTTTATTTCCTTTTTAATCTGATCAACTGGTCATATATTCTTATCCATTGGAAACCCCAAGTAAGGGACAAAAGTTTTATTTCATTTTGTTGATAATATTGCTGGCAGTATGGCTTATTACTTGAACCAAAATTGGCAGTAAATGATGTGAATTTAAGTTCATTTTATGGCTTCCTATTGGTGTAACCTTGGGTGAGTCTCTCAAACTTTCTAGCTTGTGTCTTTTCAAGTTTAAAAATTTGTTCTTGAGTTAAAATACTTTTCTTAAAACTGTAATACTAAGACAAGCTTAGAAACACACTATAAGCCGGGCTCGGTGGCTCAACCTGTAATCCCGCGCCTTGGGAGGCTGAGGTGAATGGATTGGCTGAGCCCGCGGGTTCAAGACCCACCTGGGCTACTTGGTGAGACCTCATCTCTACAATAAATCAAAAAATTAGCCGGATTGGTAGCGCGTGCCTGTAGTTCCAGCTACTTGGAAGGTTGAGGTGGAAGGATTGCTGGAGCCCAGCAGGTCGAGCCTGCGGTGGCCAGGAGTGGCCACTGCAGTCCAGTCTGGGCAACAGAGTGAGACTCCAACTCAAAACAGAAAAAAAAAAACACACTATAATACTCATATGAATGTACTGTATATTATTACTACTGGATGGAATTTCAGTGTATGTTACTTTGAAATGTGGCACATTTACAATAAAGTGTTAAATTACTTTTCAGAAAAAAAGGGACATGTTGCAAGTTGGGGTGAGGATAAAGCAATAAATATCACTTTTCAATGGTTGAGTAGTTAAGCAATATTAAGAAATATGACAAAAGAATAAGAGAGGGGGCATCAAATATTGCCTTTATTACTGATGAAGTTTATATGGGCTAAAATGGTTTATATCTGTGAGACAGTGGAGTTCAAAATTCCAACATTAGATAGATATACCCACCCAACTATAGGAGACATTAGACCATAGGTCAAGAGTTGTCAAAAACATATTCCCTCATATGCTGCGGAGGCTTAACAAAACAACTGTATGGGGGAATTGGGATATGTATTACAAGCTTACTCTGAATCCTGGCCCCCAAGATATTCTCCATCTTTTATACTAATGCAATAAAACTGGAAATATAAAATTTGAGAAATAAGTAGAAACTACTAGTCTTTACAAAATATAACTGTAAGTGTAGCACCCAGGATTTTAAAACATATTTTATCTTGATGTCTGAATTCTAAAGCCTACATTTATTATTGGTGAAAATGTCAGTTGTAATTTCTTCAATAAATAATTTTGATTTTTCAATTATGCTAATATCTACTAAGTCATTTAAAGAAGATTCAATTTTCAGATCAGAGATGTACTGAAATTATTATCGACTGCTATAATAGATTTGGATAAAATTCTGACTTCATAACTTTTTAGGATTAGATAATTAAGATATTTAAAAATCAATAGAGTTTAAAGTATATTTTAAATTCTGTAGTTACTTTATTAAGGAATTGCCATGACAGAGATCTGAACATGTTTTTACAATCAATTTTATAATTTTTATTAATTTTTATCAGACTTGCTTTCTATAGTCAAGAATACTATGGTACAGTTTACATAAATAAAATTCACTTTTCAAATGTTCTTTTTAAAAGTTTTTATAAATCTATACATTTGACAAACCAATACAGACATGTAAATTTAGACTAGTAGCATAATGATAATATCTCTGTTTCATGTCCTCAAAATATCTACCCTCACTACCCTAACTTTTGTGTAATTATATATTCTTCCTTGAAATGAAGTTTATGGAAAGTGCTTTGCCACAGGGCAAGGTATTTCCAAGATGAATTTCTTACAATAGTATACAACCTATAAAACTTTGATCCTATTACAGTCTCAATTGTAATTCTAGCAAATTTTCAGTAAGCATTTGTTGGTCACCAATGTGTCCAAAGGCTTGTTTTGCAGTTCTAATTACACACAAAGGAAAACCTGGAAAACATGAGTTCAAATCTAATTTGCCTTTGTATGTCACACACACACACACACACACACACACACACACACACACACACACACCATAAGGAAATCATTATATGGAAGAATGTAACATGTAGGCGCATGTTTCCCAGCTGTTTTTCTTATTGAATAAGTTTGTATATTTAACTCTGGAATGAAATGAGCATATCCTTTTTCATTCTTTCTTCTTCTTTTGTTCAAAGTAAATCCAGCTATAGCTCAAGCCATCTTTTCTTTAAATTGAAGTGAGCTATCAAATAAATACATGAAGTTCTGTCAACTGTAAGAATTTTCCTTTTTCAGTTGTATTTCAGGGACATCCAAGGGTTGGGGCTGTAACGCAATTACCATTCACTTTGGACTGGAACTTGCCTATTCTTCAGAACTGTCCAGAAACTAATGTCATGCTTCTTTTGGCTCTGTTAACATGTTAACAGAGACTACAGATGTATATTAAGGGAGGGTGGTGAAGCAGTAAGATTTGGTGTTTTAGAAGTTTTGAGTCACATGCTCACAGAAGTTACTTGTGCCATTCATATCTGCCTGTGTCTAGTTTTGTATATATTATATCCATTTTCTAATGGGATTTTGTTACTCACAACCAAAGTTATAATTCGATGAATCACATAATACCATTTATGAATGACCAGTTAGGCATTTGATATTCTATAAGCAGACATTAATCTCTTTCAAGACCCAATAATAATCCACAAGTTAATTCTCAAATATAAAGTCCATATACATATTTAGTTCCTAAAGACCCCAGATCCATTAGCTACCACCACAATCTTTGCAGGAAAAGCACTGTGATTACTTACATTGTCTCTAATAATTAAGTGGCGCCATTTATTCTCTATCAATCTGACTTCATTATTCCTCACTGACATCAAAATGTTCAATTCAAAGGTCTAATTCTATTCATTGTCTCATGTTACAGAGGACAGACATCAAGGCATGTTTCATGAATGAATTTTTAGTGCTCAGTGAAGGGAACATTGGAATACTCTAGAGCAGAGATCAACAAACTACAGTCAATGGATGAAATCAGCTGGCGTCCTGTTTGTGTATTGCCTGTGAGCTAACAGTTTTTACACATTTAAGGTAAAAAAATACAGAAAAAAGAATGGAGGAGGTTGAAGAAGAGGAATAGGAGGAGAAGGAGATTCTATGTGGCCCACAAAGTCTGAAGTATTTACCATCTGGCCCTTCACAAAAAGTTTGTCTGCTAACTTCTGCACCAGTTCATAGCAGAGAACTTTTGGCATTGCAATTTAAATTCCTGTAGTCTAAGCTTTAATTAGTTATTCTAATAGACTGTTAATGCCATTCCAGGTACTTGAAATAGTACATTAAATTTTGTATTAATATAACCATATTGACAAATTCTATCAGATCAAATTTTCTGCCTTGCCTTTTTCAGTGTAATAACTTTAAACATTGATTCCTTGCATACTTTCTAGATTCGTGCTGATACATATTGACAATATTTAGTAATACTTTCTGAGTATGAAATTATTTTTCTGGAATATTTCTCCTTTCACTGTGAGATCAAACTTTAATTATTGATTCTAGAGGCAAGCAACGAGGAGCTTTGGCATATGTACTGAGAAAAGTGGATATTTCTTGTAAGACAATTGTCTCAAGTGAAGTTTTAAAAATATTTCCCTTTGGTTTTGTTTTTGTTTTTTTGTTTGGTTTTTTTCTTAGTGGTGGTGGTGTTTTTGTTTGTTCGTTTGTTTTTTAGAAGGAAATACTGGTCTCATCTTTTAAGAAAAATTCAGGGGCATTTGGAAGTTCCAATTTCTCAGCCTCATCTCTGCCTAGTCTTCCTGTCTCAAGTCCTATGATTCCATAGTTTCCTCAACAGTGCTCTTCCATTAGTTTAAGAATTTCAGAGGGGGGTTTGCCTGCTACTGGGATTGAAACTCTGTCTTTGTGCATGTGCATGCTCTCCAGGACAGCCACAGTGGTCTTTATGCCCCACCTCCATCCCATATCTCTGTAATCCCTATTGCCACCATATCAATTAAATTCTATAGACATTTGATCTTCTAAAGCTTTCCCCTTTACTGAAAATGTCATGCCAAGTAATCACTGGTGAAAATTTGAGGCATCATGGTGCCTTAGCATGCCATAAATTGCTAGTGTAATATTTCCCTTAGCAGGAAGTTTCTTGTGTACTCCACAATTACGAGAGCAACCTAATTCCAAAATCCATCATATCAAGTATATTTCCTGTGGGCATTCCTTATACCTATGTTTATCATGATCCTGGCAGGTAACAGATGGAATGTTAAAGATTTTGACTGAAAAAATATATAATAAAGTGATTATTTATTGAGATGTTCAGGGTTTAAGAATTCAAGGAGGGATAGGGAAGCATTCTGACTAACAACAGCAGGAATGGTTTATTACACCTGTGGGAAGGGAAGAAGTTGACTGGAACTGCATGAAAACTGGAGCTACGGAAAAAAATTACAGCAAAAGGGCCACACAAGAGAGCAGCCACTGCCAAAACTAGAATGGAGGAGTGATTGGGAAGCCCAATAAATAACCCTATCATTTCTTCCCCTCATCTGATGCTCTGATGGTACTTCCCATTTGAGGTCGGCATGGGAGCCTGTGAGGCAATCCTCAAGGTCCAACCTCCAGGAGAGGAATCAACCTGGGAAGATCACAGAAAATAATCAGGTTTTAAGGAGATAATTCTCGAGTATGCATTTGGAGAAATGAGAAGCACTTAAGAAACTATGTGAGATGGTACTAACACCATTTAACCAGGCTCTGAGAAACAGACTTGAGTACAGGTAATTTCAGGATGAACCCATGAAGCACTAGTGAGAGAATGGGGAATGTGAAACAAGAAAGAAAGAAAGGGCAATGCTGTGTGTGTGTATAAGTAGAGTAATGCAACGAGCAGTTACAATTCAGTACTATGGGGACCCTCTGATTACTGTGTAAAACAAACCTCAGAATCATTCCACTGCAGGACAGAGAAGCTGAGTTATTTGCACATTTATTTCCATTCCTCGTTTACTGAGATTGCCCCTCCACTCCTCCCTGCACTAAATCCCCAGTACTTCTGAACTGCTACACAGGTATAAAGGCTGAGGAAGACCTCTCAGCACCAGAGAGAGTCCTTAGACAGTGAAGCAGAGGTCGAAAGTGGTCAGTGTGCTTAATAACTTACCATTAAATGGTAGCTGGTGGTCCAGAGAGATGGGGGCTATACGTCCACAGCACAGATAACAGATTATAATATGTACAGATTGTACAGGAAGCACATCATATTTTTTACCACTACAAATAAGTGGAATTAACCAACTTTCCTAGAGGAGAAATGTGAACTATAGTCCGTTTCACTATCTTAGCATCTTTAATAACTTCCCAGTTTTGTTTCCCTATTTACTAGAAGTAAAAGTACTAAGTTAGAGTATATATCTAATTTAGTTATACTTACTGTATGTATGTTGTATTATTATATCAAGATTAATGTTCATGTTGTTGCTACTGAATTCATTACGAATGTAATTCTTTTTTTTTTTGGTAATTTTCTGCTTTCTCTTCTGCTTTTCCACTACCAGTTAGACAAATGTAATATTGAAAAGATGCATCATGCAATCTTTTTCCATTGTGCACAATCAAAACATGGGTATGAAATTGGATCTTATTTCAAAAAAAGAAAATCTGCCATTTGATGTTGTGCATATATAATAGGAAGAATTTGATTTATGCTTAACCTCACTATTTTGGTAATTTGTAGTACAATCTGTTTTTTGTAGAAAAGCAATTATTGATATATATTATTGATGCATATTTCCTTCAGGTTTAAAAATGTGTCCGCCATTTTGTAAGATAAATATATAAGACATTATTGAATCTGAAAAAACACTTTATAGTACATTTTAAAAAATTAAGATGACTGTGTTTTGTTCCTGAAAACCAATTGTATAATGCTGTCACTTTACGTTGCTAGACCGAAGATGTACATTTTAAATTACTTATTTACAGATCTTGATTTCATCTTCTATAGTAATAACCTTTTATTATGATGATGCTTTTTGAAAATTTTTTACTTCTGATTTAGATTTTTCATTTATTGTTTTATTTCAGAGCCTACTTCAAAGTTGGTCTGTCTTAATTATAGTAACCCTCTATAAATGGGGAAAATAATGATTTAGGCTAAATTTAGTTCAAATGTATAAAGTGATGTACATTGCAAGGCCACTGGGCCAGCTTGAGAATTTATAGCAAACTATTGTTGGATCTGTATCTTAGATATTACTCAAGTGCAAGCTTCTATTTTCTAGGACAAAGGAAATAAAACCATGGCTATTAAAAGGGTTTTTATTAACTTTTGTATTTTGACTCAACTTGGTTTCATATGAAAAGAATGAAAGCAGCATAAAGATCAATGGTTATCCTTGTGACTCTGGCAAGTTACTTAACTTATCCGAGCCTCATTGTGAGCAGCAGTAAAAGTTGGTCTACTAGCAGGACCAACTCCATACAGTTTGCTGAGGATTAGATGAGGTAGTTCACGTTAACTGCTTAATTACATGCCTGGTACATGGGAAGTCTTAGCAAAGCTTATCCTATAATTTTATTGATTTAAATTTTAGAGTCAATAAGTCAATTCTGTAAATTATTCATAGATATCTGTACTCTTGGGATGTATCGTATGTTCTGTTTCCTCTTTTTCCTTTGGAGGAAACTAGATTCCCAGTGAGCCTTCGTATACTTTGTATACCCAAAATTACCTCATAGGCTGTGTAATGTTAACTAATCGAGCCTATATCACTACAAAGAATCTCTTTTAATCTTTTAAATATGCTATTGTATCCTCTGCTGTTAGAGGCTAAAAGTACAGGCTGTAGGACAGACTGCCTAACCTTAAAGTCCTGATTCTAATATCACTTCAGTTTTTTCTTCTCTAAAATTGGAATAGCATAAGTACCTACCTAAAAGTGTCATTTTGAGAATCAAATGAAATAACATGTATAAAACATAGTTATTTTAGCCGATTGATGATTTTCATGATATGTTTTATTTTTACTCCAATTATTTTATAACTAGTGATATACTTACTCTACCTATATATAATATGAAGAAAACCTTTCTTCTACTGTTATTTAAATGCAAAAATACTGAATTATGGTATTATATTTGTGTTTGCTCAACAAGTATTTATTTAGCATCCTAGTTGGATGAAACACTACATACGGAATAATAAAACTATGCTGATGATTCATATACAACTTGTGTGTGATTCCCATATGTTTTCTGCCAGATGTTTTTTCTCATTTTGTATATATATGTATATATTTTTAATTGTTGAATGTTCGAGAAAGGATACTAAGCATTGTATAAGAATCAGTGAATTAAAAGATAAGCATCTTCTCACAGATAATATTTATATCACGAGAAAAGATGAAACTACATAAACTCAATAATTCAGTAGAAATGCCAAAGCTCTCAAAATCATTATGGTATTCAATGTCCCATTAGTGGTGTAAAAAATAGATGCTCTGGCCAAGCTCAATGGCTGTCTGTAATTTCAGCAATTTGGGAGACCAAGGTGAGAGGATTTCTTGAGCCCAGGAGGTCGAGACCAGCCTAGGCACCACAGTGAGACCTCATCTCCACAAAAAATAAAAATAATAATAAATTAAAAAGAGAAAACTTTAACCAGGCATGATAACATGTGCCTGTAGTCCCACCTACTTGGGAGGCTGAGGCAGAAGGATTGCCTGCCTAGGAGGTCGAGGCTGGTGAGCTATGCTCATAACAATGCACTCCAGAGTGACAGTGTGAGACCCCGACCAAAAGAAAAAAAAAAGAAAAAGAAAATAGATACTCTGTATTCAGAAGACAAAAGATGATTGCAGATTGCAAGAGTTTGGGTGTTTTATTCCTTTGATCTCATGATAATTCTCTACAAACTGATTATTTTGTATTATAAAATATTAGTTTATTACAAAATATAAGCAATGTGAAAGAGTGGAAAAACAAAAGAAGGCCATAAATCTCTCTTTCATGTAAAAAAAACTGTTGCTAACAACTGATAGAATTATTTTGGGTAGATAGGCAAGTAGTGATTACTTAAGATTATATTTTACATGCCATTTTATTTTTTTGTTTTATTTTTATTTGTTTTTGAGTCAGGGTTTCAATTTGTCACCCAGGCTGTAGTGCAGTGTCATGATCATGGCTCACCAAACCTCAACCTTCCACCTCAATACTTCCACCTCAGCCTGGTCCATATCTGGGACTCCAAGTGCATGCCACCATGTCCAGCTAATCTAATTATTATTGTTGTTGTTGTTATTATTATTATTATTGTAGAGATGAACTCTCTCTATGCCTAGTATGGTCTCAAACTCTAGACTGAGGCAGTACTCCTATCTTTGCTTCTGAAAGTGTTGAGAATACAAGTGTGAGTCACCACACCTGTCCCCTTCTATTTAAATGTTGACTACGTTTACACTTTCAAATAAAAAATGATAAAACGTCTACAGTGAAAATCAACAATCTTCTGCTCTCCCCTTCCTCAAACACCATTCCACTTTTCATAGAACCTTAGGGACCATATTTTTTTCAAATGGTGTTTTTTGTCCTATTCCATATTTCAGAAAGATACAATTATGCTGCTATTTCTTGATTTACTAATTTTAACTATTATCTGTTGGCTTCCTGTAATATGTTAGACAAGGACTTAAATCTCTTTTTTTGTCTGACTCTTATTTTCCAAAATGTTTAGTTAGATCATTCCTTTTTTATGTTATTATGATTATATATACACACCATTAATCAAAATAGTGTATACAGTCTGCTTTATTTGTTTTTTTGCTTTGATTTTCTGGAATTTATATTTACTTTAATTTTATGTGCAAAATGTGGCAATATACCTATCTTTAATTATTTTTTTAAATGTCCTATTAGGACTGCCAAATCTCTGTTATTAGCATTTTTTTCTTAAAATTTCAAATACATGTGATAATATTACAATTGCTTTATTGATTTCCTGTGGTTTTCCCTCCCAAAATCATCTTTCTTTGAGAAGTTCCTCCTCATCTCTAGGCCTCTTGCACTACGGTCTTCCTGGGCCTTTCTTTGTATACTTTCTTTCTTTGAATACTTTTCCTTTAATTTACTGGTTTACTGCAGTATAATCTACACATAATCTAAGGTACGTAGAAGAAGGAATTTTTATATATGTACACATATATAAAATATAATAACCACATAGATAAGATATAGAACATTTTTAGACCCTTAGCAGGCTTCCTTACGCCTGTTCTTACTCTCAAATATTCTTGTCTGTATCACCATGCACCAAATTTTTCTGCTTCAGAAGTTTATATAAATAAAATCGTGTAGTATACATGCTTTCTTTTTTCACTTAGTATTATCTCTAGATTCATCCATGTTGTATGTAGCATTGGTTCATGTGCTGTCACTGCTCTGGGCAATATTTTATTGTATGAATATACTATAAAAATTAGTTTTCTAAGAACTTCTTATTATAGTTTATGATAATCTGCCTTGAAATTGCTCTGAAGAAATCAAGAACAACTTAATATCTTTCTTCTTGTTGGTGATTTGCTTTTCCTTACTGGATATGTGAAAAAGTTTCATAATAATCATTAAACCAAGTGTAATTTAATCAGCATAGCTTTTCTTAGCAATTATTTTTGGAACCCATTTGTGCCCCTCTGATACCTAGAAATTGTTTCTTTATCTACTAATTTCAAGGTATTTTTAATCTATTAAAATTATTTAATACTTTGCAACTTTTTTTTTTTTTTGAGTCAGAATCTCACTCTGTTGCCCAAACTGGAGTGCAGTGGCCGCTCCCGGCCACCGCAGCCTCGACCTGCTGGGCTCCAGCGATCCTTCCACCTCAGCCTTCCAAGTAGCCAGAATTACAGGCATGCGCCACCATGCCTGGCTGATTTTTTTTTTTTGGATTTATTGTAGAGATGAGGTCTCGCTGCCCAGACGGGTCTCGAACCTGCGGGCTCAGGCAATCCACTCACCTCACCCTCCCAAAGCGCTGAGATTACAGGCTGAGCCACCGAGCTCGGCTTACTTTACAATATTTTAATGTGTATTTTGTTCTCCTTTACTTCAGGTTTTTAGATGACTCTTACATTGAATGTTTTCTTTTTTTGACTCTTGTGCAGAAATAGCATATTTTCACCATTTGTATTAATCTTGCTTAATCTTATTTCTTCATGTTTGCATTTACTTTTAGGCCAGAAGTTAAAATAGTATTTATGCCTAATCTAACTATTGCTTTTTCTAATTTATTTATTATCTGGATAATGGTATTGCTTTGCCCCTCAAGTTGTCTCCTTATTTATTATACACTTTCATATTACTCTTTGTAAAAACTACATCAACTTGTCTTTGAGTTTTGCTCTTAATTAATCCATGGTCTTTTTTATACTGTGTGTTACAGGTTTTTAGAGTTTTTCTTCTCTACTTATGATTTCCACTAGTCTTTGTCTGCTGTGTTACTTTATTATGATGATCGTTATTATTATTGTTAATATTATTTGCTATAGTCTCTTCCCATAGCCACCAATTACTATTGCTATTCTTTCATCTTGTCATGTGTTTCTCTCAGTTTAGACTTTTTATTTGTATATTACATGGGCAAATTACCCGTTAAATTTCTCCCTATATTATGCGGTACTTTTTATTTTTTTCTCCAAGCTACAATTTGAAAGACAGAGTCTATATTCCACACATTTTTTATGGCCTGAGGGAAAAGAGAAGGAAAAAGAAAACTTGTGTGATGCTCTAGTTGTAGCCTTCATTAAGACCCTGTTAAATGTTCTTTCTTAGTAAGGTCTCTCTCCTCTGCCCAAGGGTATGGTTGAGCTTGTGAAATTTGATGGGTTTTCCCTACTCTGCTTTCAACCTCACTTCTGAAGGGTTGTGACAGGCTTCCTGCTTCTGCAGATACTCCAAGATCAGCTTCCAGATGGGGAAGAGATTCATAAGTATCCTGAGGTTTTAATACCTCAAGTTTCTTCATCCATACTGATTCTGGGATGGGAGACAGGTTTAGGATTAGTACTGCTCTATCAGAACTTTCTATTTAGGCAACAACTTTTAGTTTATGACATTAGATAGTGTCCCTTTGTTTGGTTTCTGCTATTGTTTTTTACCTTTTAAAAATATTTTTATTTTATTGACTATTTGGGGTTGGAAATTCTACAATCTGACTATATATCTGTCTTAACCCGGAAGACAGATTTTAAGGTCCTAATGTAAATTATTTCATTTCTTCTCAAAATAATTTCATTAGTAAAGGTTTTTGTTGTTGTTGTTGTTGTTTACTTTCATTTAACAGAATAAGAAACAATGGCTCAAAGAAGTAAAATAACATAATCTGGGAAAAACTTGTGTTTACTGGCAGAGTCATACTTGGGAGCCTAGTGCCTATAATTTCTTATTTGTTCAATCTACCATAAGGTCTCTCATTTATTTCTGCAGAGCACCCTAGATTTACATTTTTTTAGTGAGTACAGAGTAGACCCACACAAAGCATGAACTGTATTATATCTTAATGATTACTTTAATCCTGTATGATTATGATGGGGATTATATGATGTATATTATTGCTCTCTGGTATAAGCAAATTTATATATTGCCTAAAGAGCATCTTTAAAAATTTCTAGAAATGAAAAATCTAACCTGCTGTTAGCATTGCAAATATAAAACTAATACATCATTCTTTATTTTTCCAGGAACTACAAAAGACATTATAATGATACATGAGAAAGATGCTGAGGAATGGGCTGTATACTTGAGAGAAGTTTTTCTACATGTTGTGCAAAGGGAAGCAATACTATTATATTGCTTGGAAAATTTCTCTCTTCGGCATTTGGAGCTGCTGAACTTAACCTCTTACAAATGTAAACTTTTGATATTATCAAATGACCTGCTTAAAGACCTAACTCCAAAGAAATGTCAGTTTCTGGAAAAGATGCTTCATTCATCAGACAGTGTAGTCACTCTGCTTTGTGGGGTTAAACATTCAGATCAGCTCTACAAATTATTAAATATCTCTGGAAGCAGATGGGAGATCTCAACTGAGCAGGAGCCTGAAGACTACATCTCTGTAATTCAGAATATCATATTCAGAGGTAGGGTTGCCAAATCTTCTTGATTTTTTTGCCTTTACTTTTATTATTTTTTATTTAAAATTTAAAATTATTTTTTAACTAATGAATATTTTATGCTAGGATAAAAAAGCAGAAAAATGAAAGTCAATTTTATTTAACAGTATGTTGTACTTTCCACAAAATACTTTAAGGGCCTTAATTTTTAGCTTTATTCCAATCAAGGCTTATTCATTTTTTCTAAAAATAGTTTATAAATATATTTCTTAGGACAGACATGCTATGCTATGCTATGCCAGTTTGGTTATGGAAACTGGTTTCTTATGTAACTGGTGAGGTTTGAGTTAATATTACCCATCCTAGTATTGTTACCAGTCAGTAGCTATTCAAAATTTGAAGGGCTAGGTTAGAATTACAGAGCTTCTGTTGTACTGATAATGTATGATATCTATTATGATGGTATGCAATACTGTTATTTTTATTTGATTTAAATAGCAAATTTAATCTTAAGCATAGAATCTTTTCATAAAATAGAAGAGCACAAGGTCCCATTCATTCATTAATTACATTTTTTATGTCACCTTCAAAACTCTAAAGCTTACTAATGTCAAAGCTTCTCCCTTCCACAATCCTATTCTGCTTGGTATAAAAGGAATGCTGTGATCAGTTGCTTCTCTCATTTTCTTAACCTTCAGTTTGCCTTTAACTCTCAGTCTTTCAGCTATGTTTTCATCCCCTTAAGGGAAGGGATAGAGCTCTTATTTATACTGGCCACATCAGATATTAAAAGTTGGCTCTTTTTCTTGGAGCATATTTCTGGGTTCTATGGAGATTCATTATTCACTGGAATTGTCTCTCTGGCATGCCTTAATGAAACAAATTGTCTCCTCTTCTGTAAGTTGATTGTCCAACCCATATAGATTTTTATCATTCATTCTTCAAGTATCTTTTATGGTCAAAATCACACTGAGATGTTTCCTGGCTGAGTGTTTCTCCCACCTGGCCCATATCTGTCTGAAGGTAAACCTTCCTTCTTTTTATTTATCTTTTGACCTGACAGATTCTAGGCATGAAAACCATTGCCATTGTAACCACCACCATCCTGCCCTCAGAGCAGCAATACAGCCACAGTATTTTACCTTTAGTATTTACAAACATGGACCCAACACAAGTGTTGGCATTGTGTAGATCCAGGGGACCTATATCAATCCCAAATAGACACACTAGTCTGTGTTTGCTGGAAGCCCTTCCCACCTGAGGAGGGTAATATACCTCCCTCTTGCCCAATAGGAATCACTCCCTTTGAAAAAAATATCTTCTAATTTTACAGTACCATAATCTTTCTATTGCTGCATAACACATTTCTCTAAATTTTAGCAACAATCGACAATGATTATATCATAGTGTCTATGGTTCAGGTATCTGGGAGTGGCTTAGCTTGGCAGTTTCCTTTATTATTGTGTTTGTGATAATCTCTTGATTGGTTGAAGATCACCTCTAACAGATTCCCAAGGAAGGCCCAACGTTTCTGATTTGGGGCATTTTCAAGTGTTTGTGCCTTGCCTTACACTTGAAGTAGAGTTTGTCTGAGGACAGTATTATTCTTATTCTTCCTTCCAGCATTGTAGAATTAGAGAATTTGAATTTGCTTGGTTAACTAAAGGATTTTTCATTTACAGTTGAAGCCTAGTGACGTCACTAGAAAGTTATCTTAGTTCTGACAGCTCTGGGACGTGCTTTCTGTTTTTGTGTTTATTTTTTTCTCAAAATGTAGATTCAGGTCTTATTTTATTTCATGAATAATTTCTTAACTTATATCAACATATTTTATCTGTCTTATTATTATGATTTTATTATCCAGGGATTCCTTTAATATGTATTTTGGATTTCTTTAGTCTGTGTTGCACTCTATAATTTCTCTCTAATCCTTTTTCTTCATTAACGCCTAATTCACTTAGTTTGCATTTTTACTTCAACTTCTGCTACCATCTTATACTTTCATTAGTCTCTCTTTCTCTGTATTATTTCCATTTACTTTCATTTTTATAATACTTTTACTTTTTTCTATTGTACCGTTTGGTTGAGCACTTGAAGCTTGCAATTCATATCTTATTCTTATCTTGCTCACTTCTCCCTGACCCCTTGTATTTCTGTACTGTACAATTGCTTCAAAAAGGTGATTGCAAATTATTACATTTTAAAAATTCATGGTGAAATATTTGGTCACAATTTTCAGCTTACAATTTTCAGCTTTGTTTATAACAATGTGTTTTTAGTTTGTGCTTCCCATGTGCTGTTGGTTTCTCTCTCTCTCTCTCTCTCTCTCTCTCTCTCTCTCTCTCTCTCTCTGTGTGTGTGTGTGTGTGTGTGTGTGTATCTCTGTGTTTCTGCGTGTGTGTGTGTGTGTGTGTGTGTGTGTGTGTGTGTGTGTGTCTCCCTTCTCTTGAAGTATCTTTATATATATTCTGCACTGGTTCAGTTTTTCATCTGTGTTACTGAGCAAAGTGATTTTTGGGGGGTGTGGAGGGGGCTCCAGCCAATGGAGATAGGCAGTGTGAGTTTTGTTGCTTGTTCTGTTTTGTTGTTGTTTTACTTCTCTGCTTCCACACATGTAAATTGGTTTATATATTATTTCTTTTCTGTACAGTTCCTCATTTAGCCTCACCTTTTCTGCTTTTTGGAACCAAATTGCTTCCATAAGTGCTCTTACCTCAATCTTTACAAACTGTCTACAGTGAAAACAAAGCAAGTGCCCCTAGCCTTAGAGGAAGGTGTTTATTCTATATATCTTTTCTATATCTTTTTTTTTCTATATCTGCAGCTTCTGGATTATTTCTTCAAGGTTTATTTTCTGTTTCCTCCTGCACACCTTTATATTCAATCACCACTGTTTTAGGAACATTCCATTTATCTCGGGCTCTAGAAATTCACTCTTTTCTATTTTCACTAAATAGAACATTTACATAATTGTTTTTCATTGGTTATGTGTTAGGATGACTTCCAAGAGTAAAAAGGGGAAACATTAACTATGCTCCACAATTTTGAAAGTTATCAAGTTTCTTTTAATCTTGCTCTCTCTCTCTCTCTCTCTCTCTCTCTCTCTCTCTCTCTGTCTCCTTTTCTTTTTTTAGTATTCCTCAAGTACATTAATATTTTGGGGAATGAAAAGAAAAAAATTTACAATTGGAAAATTATGAAAAAATATTACAGTAAAGTGCATATAAAGTACAAGTAATCTTATGCTACTTTTCTTCCCTAAGACAGAGGAGCACTGAAGATTGTTGACAAAATTTTAAGTGGTCCCTCACACTCATGATTTCTATTTCCTCAAAGAACTCATGTTGTTTTTGCCACTTTAGTTATGATGTTATTATTACATAAAAGTGTTGAAGAAATACCTTTTGGTTGTTTTAGTTATTTCATTTTATTATGAGTATCTTTGGGTGAATATGAAAACGGTATACTGCTACATATTCAAATTATATTTCTATTCATTCTATTCATAGTTCACACTTTATAGATAACAAAGCACTATTTTGAAGACACTACTAGGCTCACCTTCCCACATTCAAGTTTTGGACTCTGATTTCTTAGAGTAACTTAGATGTACCACTTGAAAATATAATCATGTTTTTTGAAAAAGTGTGCTCAAATATGATACATTTATCTGAATGAAATACATTAGAATGTAGGTATATTTCCAACCATGTATTGGAAAAATAACCTTTATGTATGGGTTGTATGCCTTGACAAAATTGGAACTAATTGCCATAGTCTATGCAGTAATAAATTTGCTTAAGTCCTCTGCTAAATCACTTTATGTTTTATGTTGCCATTCATGTTGAATAGGTATTCTGGTTTTCAACATTGAGATTAATGTTAAAAAAGAAGGGTGGAATAGAACAAAGGATATGGAATAGAATGTTTACTATCCCTTTTCTACTACATTCCCTAGAATAATTATACAAAGAATAAGACAAACTTATGATTCAGAAACATGCTATAAAAAAATAATAAAAATGCCAGGGAAGTCATGGAAATAATTAAATGTTCTAATATAGTCACATAAGACAAAGAAAAATCAGAGGAAATTTTATGAAGTGTAATAAAAGAGAAATATATTTTATAGTTAAGACTTGAGAGAAAATTTTTTAATATTAAAAAAGTTTTTTAAAAGATACAATACTTCATGTGTTTTTTTGAGTATTTTATTTCTTTTTCAGGAATTTTAAAAAACTATATTTCCTGTCTCCTTAGTTCTCAAATTGGGAATAATACAAATCCAGGTATAGTGCTCCTTTTTTGTGTGTTTTATAATCATTTTGATGACATTTCTTCCTTTGTCTGTCATTTCTCTTGATTCTTTACTTAGTATTCTCCTTCTGATCCTTCCACATTTTAGGTTTCATACAGCATTGTTTATATGTAATACAAATAATCTGATCTCAAATTGACATAAAATCAACTAACATTTCTGCTTTACTATTGAGTGTAGTAGTCCTCCCTTTAAGGGAGAATGTTCGCCAGTTTCTAGGACCGTAGCACTTCTCCTGGCTCTTTTTCCTTTGCTCTTTATTCTTTATTCTGTCACTTTCTACCTCTGGACCAGGCACTCTGGTTTATTGTCAGCACCTAAATTACTACTAACCAACAGCTCTCTCCTGGCTTATTTTCTCATATTTTCTTCATTGTCAAATAATAGAAAAAACTGATAATTCTTTCTTGAAGAATCTTAACATTTCCATTTTTTAATGTTATCAAACCAATGGTTTTGAATTTTTGGCTTATTAAACTAAAAAGAAGAAACCTAAAAGGAAGAGTAGCAGTACAATAGCAGAGTTATTAGAAAGGCAAAACAAACAACAAAAGCAATAAAACAGAAACAAATCATGTAGAAGAATTATTTTCCTTTCTTCCTATCTGAGCTGTGTGTTGCCTCAGAGGGGTGGTTCACTGGGCCTGCTCAAAACTTGTCAATGAAATTTCATGGTCTTTTAAAAGAAACCCATCCTTTTTGGCCTGGCCTTTCAGCTCCTTGAAAACATAGCTCCAGCATAGATGCCCAAGCCATTTCTGTCACCAGCGTTGGTGCAGGCACATGCCTATACTAGAATAATTGTATCCTTTCCCACTGAACAAACACAGCCTTTCAATTTCTGCCTCTGCACTGTGGTTCTTTTGCTTCTTTCTTTTTCTGGAGTATCCTTCCATGTATTCTCAATTGAACTTACAGTCATCTTTTGAAATTATTGAAAAGTTGCTTTATCGATAAATTTATCTCAGATCATTTCTGCATGAAAAAGATTTCCTCATCTCCCTAATTCTGTTGATTTTGATTATTGTTTACTTATTACTCTCAACACATTCTATATTCTCTGTAACTTTTTTTACCATTTTTTTCTCATTATTTTCTGTTTTAAAAACGTGATGCTATTAACTTTCTTTTAAAAACGTTTCAGCATTCTAAACATTTTAAAAAAGCAAAAAGGACAAATTGTGTTTTTAAGTGTGGGTTTATAAATGTTTATGGTTCAGTAGGCCTCTTCACTTAGTTGAAACCTTTTGATGAAAATGTTTATGGTGGTATTCTTGCCAAGAATATATAATCTGAATCTCATCATGAGGGGATACCAGACAAACCGATCTTCAAACCGATAGAGATTCCACAAAATAATTTCTCTGGAGTCTTCAAAAAATATTAAAATCAAGAAAGGAAAACAAAAAATGAGCTAAAGTTCCAAATTAAAGGAAGCTAATGCGATCACCCCAGCATTATCACAGAACCCTCCCCATCTACCACATTCAGTTCATTTTTCTGCCTTAGAAATGCATCTACTTTCACATTTTAATCCATTGTCTAAATCTTCATCTTTCCTTTCACAGTCTACTGCTGGAACCTCTCAGCTGGTGGCCTGTTCTTTCCTCTCCATTCATTCCCTTCTCTTCTAAAACATACACTAGATTATGGAGCACTCAATCACCTACATCAGCAATCCCCAACCTTTTTAGCATCAGGGATTAGCTTCATGGAAAACAATTTTTCCACCAATGGGGAAGAGGAGAATGGTTTCAGGAGGATTAAAGTACATTTATTGTGCACTTTATTTGTAATATTATTACATTGTAATATATAATCAAATGCAACTCACCATAATACAGAATCATTGGGAGCCCTGAGCTTGTTTTCCTGAAACTAGACAGTCCCATGTGGGGGTGATGGGAGACAGTGACACACAAAATGTGTTGTTTATGTCCAATATATTCCATAATCTTATTTTGGTTGGTCACTGCAGAAAACCCTACTTCACAAAGATTGGATGTAGGAAATGAAAGCAGTCTTTTCAATGCTGATCTGACAGGAAGTGGAGCTCAGGTGGTAATGCAAGTGATGGGGAGAGGCTATAAATACAGATGAAGCTTCACTCACCAGCCACTCAGCTACTGCTGTGCAGCCAGTTGCTGATAGGCCATGACTGGTACTGGTCTGTGCCCTGGGAGTTGGGGACCCCTGAACTACAGAATAAAGTCAAAATATCTTGGAGCAGTAGATAACGCCTCTTATAATAAAATATTATGTAAAATTTTTTTAATTTGCAGCAGAATTTAAAACACCTACATTGATTGTTCACTAATTTAGACAGTAATCAATTCCAACAGTAAATGTGTAACAGTAAATATACTTAGTAAATTTAAGACTAAGGCTAAGTAGAACTGGTTTTGTACTTTAGAATTTATTAAGGTTTGAAAAATTATGTGAATACAATAAAAAAAAGAAAAATTATTAGCTGCTAACTTTAAGATTCAAGGATTGAATATACTTCTTTTCCTTTCTCTAAGAAACAAATAGTTCGTTATAAGTTCAGAATTCCTATTAAAATGATGGATTGTTTGAAGTTTATTACTCAAAAAACCTGAATTATAAATATGAGTTCAGATATCTGATGCTTTACACAAGGGTTTAATTTTGTTCCAAAGAGCTTCTCTGGCTTGCATGGTTTAATAAAGTAGCTCAAATTATTTCTGAGACAATAAAACTAAATTTTCAACATTTTTTCCTCAATGTTTGATACATATTCAACTTCTCTTTGAAGAACTTATATTTTATATATTAATCAATTTATTTTCTTAAATTCTATTTTTAGTTATTTTATATTTTTAAATGTCACTTTTGGGTTATGTATATTCATGTGAATATTCATGTGTATATATGAATATATATTCAGGAGTGCCAAAAATATGTATACACATTTTAAGTATGACATTTGCTGAAAAGATGATGTTAATCAAATGAATGCTAGTGTCACCATGTGACAGGCAGGACAGTCAAAGAAAATGGTGGAAATATGGTTGAGCAAACATCATACTACACATTGCTTCCATAATTTAATTCAACTTCAAAAAGTAATACTTAAATAATATATCTTAAAATGTGTGTACATTTTGGGACACACACACACACACACACACACATACACACACCTTTATATATAAAACTCAAATACCAAAATTGTTAGTAAAAATTTATTACCCTAAGATACTGGAATACAATTACAATTACAATTTTTATTATTAATAAAATAAGATAAGGGATTTTATCAGGATATTTTTACTTGGGTTAGTAATGGCATTCTCTCTACTATAGGTATCTTTTACCAATCATATTTATATTATGAACATAGTGTCCCCTATTCCAGATTTCTCCCACCTTCTTTTTTGAATCAAAACTAAGATACACTGCTTCATATTTTTCAGAATCATTGTGCTATTAACTACTTAGCAGTAAGCTTATGTTATTATTTGCTATTCCAAAAATCCCACCTTCCTTTAAATGATTTTCTTTCCATTTTCACTAAAAGCAGGTCTTCTTTTTCATGTTTCAATTCCACATGAGAAATGGTTGTCTATTACTTAGCATCATTCTAAGGCTTTTCTGAACATTAACTCCAGTGTTAAAGGGAAGAAACTGTGCACAGAGTCCACAAAAAAGCAAAATTTTACCGTCTCTTGTTTAATAAAATATCTAGTTCTGAAATTTATGCCAAGACAGCTAGTTTCCTGAAGTGTACAGGACTGTAATCTGAGGTGAAAAGAAATCTACCCTTACATGACAATTGAGTCATTAGAGGAAAACTTTACCTATGAGCCATGCTTGACTTAAACATACATTTTCCCTAGCTTGTGGCCAATCATTTGCTAGTCTCAATAATTTTTTTCCTAGACAGATACTTTAAATTTTATTTTCTTAACCTTAATAACATTTTCTAATTCACATTTATTTATATTTATGCTGGAAGATAAGTAATAGTATCAGATCAGATTAGCTAATGGCTTGGTACAAAATGGTGCATCTCATACTGATTTAACATATTTTTGTATTTCACATAGGGAATAAAGTAAGAGGCCTCTTTATTTTAATTTTATTCTTTACCGAGAAACACAATAGACAGCCTAAACTAAGTTAAGAAGTAAATAAAGATTTAAAAAGTCAGACATTTTATGATACCACCAAAGGGAATACACTTACACTCACATACTGAGAATTTGTATTCTTAGCTTTAAGTGTTCATGAGTTATTTCAAATTTCTTTTTACCAGTGTCTTAATATTCTTATGTATTGAGACAGCTGAAAAATTTTTAATCCTCTTTTACAAATTGCATAATAGCAGACTTGGATTTACATGTTTTTTCAGGAACTATATGTATCCATTAAATTTTTATGACTGTACTAAGCAATTATGATTTTCTTTTTAATTGTAATGGAGTTGTTGGGATAGATGGAAATCAACACAAGTCCTCTTCTAAACCTCATCTCATACATACATACATATATATATATATTTTTTTACTGCTAGTAGTATAATAATGCTATATAAAATATATTTGTAGGAATGTAAGTAATGTTCATCAATCTCTTTAATAGCTTCCTATATGAGGTATCTTAACTCTTACTCAACATTTTTTTGTTCAAGTACCTTGACAGGAGTTCTATTTGACTAACATTATGGAAATTGAGAAAATGTATTTTTCAACTCTGCTTGAATACTACCTGATCCCCTTGTAAATGCTCTATCCTCTCTTCAACTAGTCTGGAAGTTTCTTAAGCAAGGAAGATTTGTCTCAATCATTTTTCCATTATTCACGATGACGAGTACTATATATAATTTTTTAAACTCAACTGGCCACGTTCTTTACAACTCAATGAACTTTAAGAATATGAAAAAGTGTGATATATAGCTAATGTATAATTGTTTTAGAGTCTTTTAAATCTTTTTAGAAACTAGGAAAAAGGAGCTATACAATTGCTTTTTCCCCCACTTTCCTTCTAAGATATAGATATTGTGTAATTTCAAATATTAATTTTATAGCATATTTGATCTCAATAAATATATGACACCCAACTTTGAACTATATACAATAATTTTAAAATTTAAAAAAAGATATAAAAGCTTTATAATTATAAAAGTCACACATACTCATTGTAAACAATTTTTGAATAGTACAGAAAACAGGAAGAAAATGTCACTTAGACTAACAATGCCCAGAGGCAAGCATTGTTAACATTTTGGCATATTTCATTGCATAGGTAAATTATTACAGTGTAGAATATAAGTGATTTAAAAGTTGAGAGAATACTTTCCAAATATATACATAAAATTATTTTTAAACAAAGCTATAATTTATGTTGTAGGAAAAAAGTGAAGCATAAATGACAAGTACAGAGCTATACTTAAATGAGTGTGTGAATAATTTTCTTTACGTTTTAAGAAAATCTTAAATGATAGGTCTGGATTTCAAAGCTTGCCTTTGTCTCAAAAATGATGTATTAACAACTATTTTGTGTTACTTCGGCAATAATTAGCTGTGTGGCTTTAGAAGAGTTAATTTACTGCTCAGAACCGTATTTTTCTTATTAAAAGCAACAACCCCCACCCCCTTCCCTCACACTTCCTGTCAACCTTCTTAGCTTTAATTTTTTTTCCAAGCACCTACCAGCATCTGCTATATTATATATTTTGCTCATACATTGTTTGCCTCCTCCTACTAGATTACAAGTTCTATGAAGGAAGGCTTATTGTGGCATCCTCAGCATCCTGAATAGCATCTGGTATACAATTAATTGATAAATATTTGTTCAAAGAATAAATGAATGAATCCACATATTAAGGTTAATATTATTACCTACTTCATGTAGATGGTAGAGCATTAAGTGTGTTAATATATGCTAAGCTCTAAGAATGCTTCTTGACTTGTAGTAAGTGTTTAATAATTGTTAGTTATTAGTATTCCTGAGAATTTTGTTTATAAAATCATGGATATTTATTTTAGATCAAATCCATATTTAAAACTTTTTCCTCTCAGGTAATGCATTTATTATGGCTTGCATTTCAATTGCTAGCTAGAAGTCATCATCACTAAAATCATTCCAGTTTCTTGACAGTAATTTAGGGTTGATCTTGCCACATTGGGAAGTAAAAGATCAGGAGTTAGGTCTACTTGCTAAGATAATTTGTATACACACATATTATGTTTATATAATTTGTATATATATATATATATACACACACACATACACAAACAAATTAGATTTCTGTAATTGCTCTATAAACTACTTAAAGCTTATTAAGAGGAAAATAAACTAAAATTATTTGCTTAACAATAATGAAGTTTTATTTTCTTCTCATAAGTCAGAAGACACTTTCCTGTTGAATTTGCCACTTATGGCTGTTTTTACCTTATTGCTAGGTTAATTGCATCTATTTTTTTATATTTCTAATCCTGTTTGTTACAAAATACAGCTTCTCTTCACATTTTCAAAAAGTGTCAGAAGAGAAAAAAGATTCTATTTGGCTGAACAATTTATGGGGGAGGAACAGTTTCTGACTCACAGGATGTAAAAACTATGTAAAAATAGTTTTAAATGTTTGACAGATATTCAGTAATCCAACACTGAATTGGAATTATAGTTTTAAGTGTGTGTTCAAAATAAAAAACAATGCATGTGAAAATCTTGATAAACTGCATATAGTCATTAGAGCATAAAGTAGTATTATTATACCTAATACAAGCATACCTAATTTTATTATGTTTCATTTTATTGTGCTTCACAAATGTTGCATTTTTTACAAATTGAATGTTTGGAACAACCCTATGTTAGGCAAGTTTATCAGCACCATTTTTTTTTTTAACAGTACGAGCTTACTTCATGTCTCTGTATTTTATTTTGGTGATGCTCATAATATTTCCATTTTTCATTATCATTATATCTGTTATGGTCATCTGTGATCAGTAATCTTTGATATTACTATTTTAATTGATTTTGGGCAGCACAAACCATGCCCATACACTATGGTGAACTAAATTGATAAATGTACATATTCTGGCTGTTCCTTCAGCCATTCCCTCTTTTTCTTCTTGGGTCTCTCTATTCTTTAGGATATAGTAATATTGAAATTAAGTCAATTAATAACTCTACAATGACTGCTAGTTTTCAAGTGAAAGAAAAAGTCTTAAGTCTTTCGCTTTAAATTAAAAAAACTAGAAACGATTAAGCTTAGTGAAAAAGGTATGTTGAAAGTCAAGACAGACAAAAATGTTCAGCTTCTTTCTTCAGTTAGCCCAGTTGTGAATGCAAAGAAAAGATTCTTGAAGGAAACTAAAAATGCTACTCCAGTGAACAGACAAATGATAAGAAAGAAAAAGCAGCCTATTTCTAATATGGATACAGTTTTTGTGGTTTAGACAAAAGATGCAAACTGGTCACAATATTTCCTTAAGCAAAAGCCTAATTCAGAGCCTTAATTCTCTTCAATTCTATGAAGGCTGAGAGGGCTGAGGAAGCTGTAGAATAAAAGTTTGAAGCCAGAAAAGATTGGTTCCTGAGGTTTAAGGAAAGAATCCATCTCCACAACATAAAATTCAAGGGGAACAGCAAGTGTTGATGGAGAAGCTGCAGCAAGTTATCCAAAAAACCTAGCTCAGACAACTGATTAAAATGACTACACTCAACAACACATTTTTCCATGTAGGTGAAAAGGCCTTCTATTGGAAGAAGATGCCATCTAGGTCTTTCATAACTAGAGAGAAGTCAATACCTAACTTCAAATCTTCAAAGGACAAGCTGACTCTCTCTTGTTAGGAGCTCATGCAGCTGGTGACTTTAAGTTGAAATCAGTGCTCATCTACCATTCCAAAAATCCTAGGGTCTTTAAGAATTATGCTAAATCTACTCAGCCTGTGCTTCAGAAATAGAACAACACCTGGGCAGCGAGACCTCATCTCTACAATAAATCAAAAAAAAAAAAAAAATCAGCCGGGCGTGGTAGTGCATGCCTGTAATTCCGGCTACTCGGAGGGCTGAGGCGGAAGGATCTCCAGAGCACAGCAGGTCGAGGCTGTGGTGGCCAGGAGCGGCCACTGCACTTCAGTCTGGGTGACCGAGTGAGACTCCAACTCAAAAAAAAAAAAAAAGAAAGAAAGAAAGAAATAGAACAACACCTGGATGATAGCACATCTGTTTACAGCGTGGTTTACTGAATATTTTAAGCCCACTGTTGGAACCTGCTGCTCAGAAAGAAGAAATAAATTCCTTTAAAAATATATCTGCTCACTGGCAGTGCAACTAGTCACCTAAGAGCTCTGATGGAGATGTACAAGGAAATTAATGTTGTTTTTGTGCATGTTAACACAACATTCATTCTACAGCTCATGGATCAAGAAGTCATTTACACTTTCAAGTCTTATTTAAGAAATACATTTCATAATACCATAGCTGTCTTATAGTAATTCTTCTGATGGCTCTGGGCCAAGTAACTTGAAAATCTTCTGGAAAGAATTCACCATTCTGGATACCATTGCAAACAGTCATGATTCATGGGGGGAGGTCAAACTGTCAACATGAACAGTAATTTGGAAGAAGTTGATTCCAAGTCTCAGGGATGACTTTCAGGAGTTCAAGACTTCAGTGGAGGACGTAACTGAAGATGTGACGGAAATAGCAAGAAAACTAGAACTAGAAATGAAACCTGAAGACGTGACTAAATGGCTGTAATCTCATGATAAAACGAACGGATGAGTTGCTTTTTATAAGTAAGCAAAGAAAGTAGTTTCCTGAGATGGAATCTATTCTTGGCGAAGATGCTGTGAATATTGTTGAAATGACAATAAAGAACTTGGAATATTACATAAACTTAGTTGATAAAGCAGTAGCAGCAATTTGAGAGAATTGATTCCAATTTTGAAAGAAGTTCGATTGTGGGTAAAATGCTATTAAAAAGTATCTTATACTTAAGAAAAATCTTTTGTAAAACGAAGAGACCCTCAATGTGACAAACTTTATTGTTGTCTTATTTTATTACTGAAGGTCAAGCTTCAGCACCACCATTTTGGTCAGTCAGCAGCCATCAACATCAAAACAAAACCCTCCACCAGCTAAGAAATTATGACTTGGTGAAGGCTCAGATGATCTTTATCATTTTTTAGCAATAAAATATTTAATTAAGAAATGCTTAAGTTATATTATTTTAGGCATAATTTGTTGGGCACTAAATAGATTTTAGTGTAAACATAACTTTTGTATAGGTTGAGAAACCAAAATATGTGTGTCACTTGCTTTATTGCAATGTTTGCTTTATTATGTTAGTCTAGAAAAGTGCCTGCAATATATCCAAGGTATGCCTCTTGTATAAATGCATATATAATCGTCCTATTTCAATTTTTCAGAAATATGCATTTGTATGTTTCAAGAAAAGACTGAAATAATATATATCAAGAAGTTACTTGTGGTTATCTTTAGGAGAAAGAATTACAGGTGATTTTTTAAAATTTTTCTTTGTGTGTTTTAAATTATATATAATGAATATTTATTACTTATGTAAAATTTTATAAATTTGGTTTAAAAAATTAAATTGTTGCTGTCCTATCATCCAATAAAAATGATGAATAACTTCCTGATGATGTTTATTTTTGTCTGATTGCAAAAGTAATATTTATGAGTTGTCAAAGTTCTGATGTAAGCCGGGCTCGGTGGCACAGCCTGTAATCCCGTGCCTTTGGGAGGCTGAGGTGAGTGGATTGCCTGAGCCCGCGGGTTCGAGACCCGCCTGGGCAGCGAGACCTCATCTCTACAATAAATCAAAAAATCAGACGGGCGTGGTAGCACATGCCTGTAGTTCCAGCTACTTGGAAGGCTGAGGCGGAAGGATCGCCGGATCCCAGCGGGTTGAGGCTGCGGTGGCCGGGAGCGGCCACTGCACTCCAGTCTGGGCGACAGAGTGAGACTCCAACTCAAAAAAAATAAAAAATAAAAAATAAAAAAATAAAATAAAATAAAAAGTTCTGATGTATATTTAAAAGGTTGAAGGAGAAAATTTTTTAAATAACTTTTATTCTAACATCTCAAAACCAATCACTGCTAACATAATGGTGTTTTTTTCTTGCAATATTTTATATCATAAAATATAAACACATGAATATTTATATACATATACAATTACATATATGCACATATATACAGGTGCATATATTTGTATGCATACACACATCCATATATACTCTTTTTATTCAGCTAACATTATAGCAAAAAATTGTCTCATACTGTTTCAATCTCTTATGGAAACTTCTTAAACTGTACATCTTATTTCTATCTGATCTATACATTTCCTTTCTTAGTTGCAAAACAAGAATAACCAATAGAAACCTATAAGCTGATGGATGTCTGGGTTCGGTGTGCATTATGATACTTTAGGCATTTTTCTTTTTTTTTTTTTTAAGTGAGAAAGTAGGCTTTATTGAGAGGACAGAAAAGCTCCCATAGTGGGAGGGGACACGAGGGTATTTTTCAATGGAATATTTCATAAGACAACAAATAGAAAAGTTCTTCTTTTAATAAATTATACGTCCAATGTATAATTAATGTTGTAATGATCAATGCATATACAAACTTTTCTTGAAGCCAATATTTTAAACAAACAAACAAACAAACAAAAACAACCTGGCAACCAGAATGGATACAAAACTTTACATTGTTATTTATTAAAGGGAATAATTGAAAGTCTGATGCTCAGTTTTTATTTGAAATGTTATTCAATAGATCTTAATTTTGTTTCATTCGTACAAGCTACTGAAAGGGATTGCCATTGATACATGTTGAATCAGAGAAAATATCATTGGTGTTTGCTTCATGAATCAGCCTTTTTATTCCTTTAGCTCAGTGCTTCATAGATCAAGTTGCAGAAAATAACAGCCGAGAGTATGGGTCATACTATATTGCTTAGCAATTCTCAAGAAAGGTTAACCGCAAAAGTGTGTAAGATATCAAGAGGCAAACTTAGGACTTTCTAAGCTATGGTCATTTCCTCTAACTTTGTTCAGTCCCTCTTTTTAGGATTTTACTTTTTTTTTTTTGAGTTGGAGTCTCACTCTGTCACCCAGACTGGAGTGCAGTGGCTGCTCCCTGCCACCACAGCCTCAACCTGCTGGCCTCCAGCGATCCTTCCATCTCAGCCTTCCAAGTAGCTGGAACTACAGGTGCACGCGACCAATTTTTTGTTTTATTGTAGAGATGAGGTCACGCCAAGTTGCCCAGGCGGGTCTCGAACCCGTGGGCTCAAGCAATCCACTCACTTCAGCCTCCCAAAGCACGGAATTACAGGCTGAGCCACCGAGCCCGGCTTAGGATTTTACTAATTGAAGTACATGTGCCACCTGTGGCCATACCACACCGAACACGCCCAATTTTGTCTGAAGTACAGTTGTCCTTAAGATAGTCAGGCAAGGCCTGTGGTAGATAGAATAAATTATTTGCATTGAGATATAAGCCATTAAAAAAAAAACCAGCTAGGCATGGATTCATTTGATTATTAAGTCAGGCAACAAATCTTTATTAAGCCTGTACTATGTACCAGCAGCAATGGTATGCACTGGAGATATAGAAGTTAACAATAGACACTGGACATGGCTAAAGGCAGAAGGGAGGGAAATAAGGAAGGAGAAAGAAGTAAGGGAATCAAAGCCACTCATTGGGTACCATGGTTACCACAGGGGGAGGAGTTTCTTCAGAAATCCCAATCTCACCTTTGCACAGTATACCTTATGTAACAACTCTTCGCATGCCCCTTGATTCTAAAATAACAACAATAATACTTTTTAAAAATTCGCCTGACTTCAAAAGCTTGCATTCTAGATTAGATGGACAAGAAACAAAGAAACAGTTAATATATGATATAATTTCAGTTAATGATTTATGCTATGATAATGTTATGGAAATATATCACACTAAGGTATAAATTATTGTTACTACACAGTGCTTCTCAAACTTCATTGTGAATTCAAATCACTGGCAATTCTTTTAAAATGCAGCAGATCCTGACTCAGTAGGTCTGGGATGGAGGCTAGAAGCCTGTCTTTCTAGTAAGTTACTGGTCCCAGGACGACACCCTCAGTTGCAAGATATTGTGCCATTTCTGTGTAACAAGTTTGACTAAGGTGTTGATAGGAAAAAGTGCCTTAAGGAAAGATTGAGTGAATTGTGGGTGACAGGGTAGGAGAAGGAGAGGGAAGAGATAATCTTAATGCTTTTAATTGAGAATCACTGTCAGCTAATAGTTGTTGCTCCCTTATGAGTCTCCTGGTCAAAACACTTACATGCTATAGAGCCATGCTTACAAATTTAATCTGACAAAGGCTTAACATCTTGGATCTACAAGGAACTCAAACGTACTGAAAAGGAAAAACAAATAACCCCATTATAAAGTGGGCAAAAGATATGAACAGACACTTCAGAAAGGAAGACATCCAAGCAGCCAACAGACACATGAAGAAATGCTCAACCTCATTAATCATCAGGGAGATGCAAATCAAAACCACACTGAGAAACCACCTAACTCCAGTCAGAATGTCAATTATCAACAACTCAAAAAATAACAGTTGCTGGAGAGGGTGTGGCGAAAAGGGAACACTTCTACACTGTTGGTGGGAGTGCAAACTAGTGCAATCTCTGTGGAAAGCAGTGTGGCAATTCCTAAAAGCTCTAAATATCGACCTCCCGTATGCCCCCGCAACCCCCCTACTGGTAATATACCCTGAAGAACTCAGATCACTCTATAAAAAAGATACCTGCACACGAATGTTTATTGCAGCATTATTCACAATAGCAAGAACCTGGAACCAACCACGCTGTCCATCAAAAGAGGACTGGATTTTTAAAATGTGGTATATATACACAATGGAATACTATGCAGCCATAAAAAAGAACAAAATCATGAATTTTGCAGCAACCTGGATGGAGCTAGAGTCTATAATACTAAGTACCTCTCACAGAAACAAAGATCTGAGTATCACATATTCTCACTCATATAGTGGACCTTGATCATCCAATGCACTACTATAAGAAAATGACTGACAGTGTTGGGAAACTATGGGGCGGGGGATAGGACTAATGATAGTAAACATCTTTCCGGAGATGGGGAGATACCTGTTATCAACAAGGGGGCCTGAATGAAGCATATTTGTATACTTAACCCTTAACTGTACCCCACAATATCATAATAAAAAATATTGATTAAAATTAAAAAAAAAAACAAATTTAATCCTCAGAAAAAATTCTGGATCCAACCCTTCTCCTAAGAGTTTTCCTTTCTCTGCTGTCTTTGGGAAGGGTTGGAAACACATCAGGCTTCACTCTGCGCTTCATCCAGTCCCAGTAACAGCAAATTGTGTTTCAAAAGAGTCTAGAGTTTCATTCTTAGGGCAAAAGAAAAACTGCCTTTTGCTCAGTAGAAACAGTAGCTGGGAAAGTCCCAAATACCTCAGTTGTTCCAAATGAAGTTTTCACTTTTTACTGTTATCTTTGTCCCAGGACCCTCTTTTACAATTTGAATTTTGAGTCTGTGGTTTCTTTCATTTTGGAAATGAAGTAGTTTAAGAGAACTAATCTTGTATCTGAAGTTTCCTTTTCTATACGTACTTTGGGCTCTGTATCTTTGGCATCTTTGTTCATCTAATTTCAGATTAACTTCTATCTTTTAGGAACTCCTCAAAATGTTTCCTTATGTAAGTGTTCCATTTATCAATTTCCCATGATTTTATACATTGATTATCTTAAAACAATCTTATTTATTATTGTATTTACATATTGTAGATAGGAGGAAATAGATACATGCACTTAGTTTGTAATCTTAATCTATTCATTTATTAACTTGAATTAAATGTACATGTATAGTTTAATCTGTAAAGTAAGTGCATTTCATGTAGATAAATCAGACTATATTAAATATACTATATTATTAGATATTATTAATATTGTATCTATCAATCATCTAATAAAATCACACAACACCTACAAGCCTGAAATAACCACTCATTCTATACACACACACACACATACACACACACACACACATGTTTACACACACATATACACGGCTGATATATATATTATATATATATGTATATGGCTAGTCTTTTTTATTCACTCAAGAATATTTTTAAATTTCAACCCATAGTTATATATATATTTATATATTTTTTAGTTTACTAAAACAAAAATCTGCTAAATTGACAATTTTGTGACTTGAATTTTTTAGATATATTATAAACCTGTTTCTTGTTAAATTTTCTTTGATAGAATTTTCATTAATGACATCTTTTATCACATAGTTCCTTATTGCTTAGATTACTTCCAATTTCCTACACTACAAACAGTGCCTCTGCTAATATTCACAGATGTAAATTTTTTTGTGCATCTGTGATTATGTCCCCATGGTAAATAAAATGGTTCTTTCTAACCTAATATTATAGAAGAATTAGCAGAAAATTCCAGATACTATTTTGGTGAAATGACTTACTTCTTCTCCTTCTTTTAAGATGTATTAAATAAAATCCATTTCCTAATTCTTTCATCAGTTCACAAAATGATTGAGCCAGTTTTATACAACCTTTCACTATTTCGATTTGTGTATCTGTGTGTGTAGGAGAGTAAGTGGGAAAGGAAGGGGAGATGGGGAGGGAGAGTGGGACAAAGAGCATGAGGAGGGGGGAGAGAGAGAGAGATCCCACTTATGAAAGTGCTTTAAATTGTTAGAGAAATAAAAGCTGTTTTACATTTCAGACAAGACTAGTTCTGAGAGAAACCTGGAAATCCCAGCTGCTTTTGTGCCTTCTGCAACTTTCATAAGACAGAGACAAAGAAAAAAAAAAACCTTTTTTTCTTATATACAGCATGGGAACAGTTCACTCTCTCAAGGGGGAATCTTTGTTACTCTGCTTTTCTGATACAGTTACCTACATGAAACTGGTAGCTTCACTTAGGAGATACATTGAGACCAACATTCTAGCTACTTCCAGCTCTACTGTCTTTGACTCTTCTTCCTTTGTATTCTGCCAATGCCCTTTAGCCAAAGATCACTAGGAACATACCTGCACTTGAACTATTTGGATGTTTTTCTTGTCAGTATAAAAGAGAAGAACACCCATGAGATGTCTCAGTAAAAGGATATTAGAAAAGACTTAGAGGATTTAGACTTGTGTTAAGTAATTTGAGGGAGGGTTTAAGGAAGCAGGCTTGGCTAGAGTTTGCTTGCTATCAGGAGGCAGGGGTAATTTTATTATTTGCTATATCAATGGAATATTAATGATGCTACTTAGAAGTAGAGTGTTGAACTGTTCAGGTTTGCTTGAGCGTTGAACTGATCGGGTTTTCTTGAGACTGCGGGGTTTCTGGAGACAAGGCCTTTTCAGTGCCCCAAACAGGAAATTCCCAGGCAAGCCACAAGGAGTGGGTTGCTCTGAGTAGAAGACAGGAGAGGCTAAAGCTGGAATTGGTAAAGAAGCAACATCATTAATTCTAGCAGCATTCTGAATATTTGGTCATTTTTGTGATTTAGGCAATGTTCATGTTTTTGCCTGTATTCCAACATGATTACGGAGTGGTCTTGTTTCTGTCTTGGTCCATCTTGGTGACAGTGGCATTGCCTAATTTTGATGTTCTGGGAAGCTGTGTGATGTCAGTAGGACAACAGAGCCCACCTGTGAGTGCCAGGCTGGTTCCCAGAAAGCCAAAGACTTCTCACAGCACGAGGTCAGTGTCTAGCTGTCAGGACTTTTCTTTTTTCCAGTTCCCTTCTTGGAGGATTTGAAGGATGCTTTTGGGTGGTCTTAAGAGTTTATAGATGTGACTTTCTTGTGAGTTTCTTTATTTTAGCCATGTTGGTTCTTCGCTCTAATGATACACTTTGGGCTTTTTGAGACATTGGATATTTTTAAAAATTATCCATCTCTCTTAACACATTTCCTTTTCAACAGAAAACAATGTTTTAATAATAGTAGCTACATTACTAAATGTTCAATTTTTTTCAAAAATCAAATACTCTATCCCTTCTTTGAGATTAAAAATTCACATTAGCATATTTCAGTGTTCTTAATAATACTGCCATAAAGACACTTAATTTATTTGACATAAAACACTTTTTTCATAAAATACATTAACATTTTGATAAACACTAGTATTTTATTATTAAACTAATAGATATACTAGTTTAGTTTATCTAGTGATTGTCTCCCACAATTATGTTTGTTTTTAATAATTAGAAATGTATATAAATGGTAAATAACTGTTATGATTCAAATTGTTCTGACTTAAAATACATTTCTTTAATAACTATCTTGGAAAAGAAATAGTTTTATGTTTAGAGATTTACTGTTTTAATATTAAAAAAATATATAAATGGTTGCTAGATTTTTTAAAAAAGAAATTTAGCTAGTAGATGAACATAGTATTTTATAGTCAATTTAGTCATAAAGGTTGTAATACTAGTTAAATGGTAAATAATTATTTTAATCATTAACATTGGTTATTTCAGTTGTCTTAATCTCAATTTTGCTGTCCCATGTATTAATTAAATTAATTGTTCAGCAATTAGTCTTTATAACAATGGAGGAAATAATATGACTTTAGTTACAATCTACATTAATAAAATTTTCTCTAGGTTCTGAAGACTACCTCCAGGTCAACATTCCAACAGTGAAACATTCTGGGGAAATAAGTGAAAGAAAAGAAATTAAAGAATTATCAGAAGCTTCAACAAGCACCATACCACTGGCAATGGTGCTTCCTGCTGAAATTCCCTGTGAGGTTAGTAAAGATGCCTCACTATTTAAGTGGCCTCATTATTTCAACAGGTACTGCATTTCATATGAATGTATGTGTCAACATAGCTGGCATTTTTGTCTACTTTGTTTATGACTATGTCTCCAGAACTTAGAACAATGTCTGACAATTAGTAGGCATTTGGTATATATTTGTTGAATAATTGAATATTGGAGAATATACAAAAGCTTAATTTTACCAACTGTTATTCATACTTTGCAAACAGATATGCAATTGCCATATATATGTATAAAATTAAAAGAAGGTTGGATTTATATTAAACACATCAAAGATTTGTTTTTATAAAGGGAAACATAATAACTTTAAACAATTTTTAAAAATACTCCCCATCATTTTTTCTATTAGAAAACCTGTATTAAAGACCAACATAGAGTGGAAATATCAAATAAGTTAGAAAAGCTGACCTTTCAGGGAATATAAGTATAAATTGTGGGGGCTAGATTTCTGGAATGGTGACTATATTAATAAGTGCTCCTGACATTTCTTCCTTCTAAGGCTTCCTTGGAATTAACCACTAAAATAAGCCGCTCTGAATTTAGGCTACATAATTTCGGGAAGAAAAGATGCTGAGCATCAATGTCTGTGGTGTTCTTGATTGGAAAGAGCCAGAGATACAGGAGAGTCTACAGGAGTTACCTGAAGTGGCCCTTCTGTAGAAGCCAGTGAATTTACATGACCAGGTGACAGGGGTTACTAGCAGTCCTTTTGGAAGCTGGTCATCTGTGTATGTTTGGTGAGGTTTAAATCCCTCACCCTCAGCCGGCCTCGGTGGCTCAGCCTGTAATCCCGCGCCTTTGGGAGGCTGAGGTGAGTGAATTGCCTGAGCCCGCGGGTTCGAGACCCGCCTGGGCAGGCGAGACCTCATCTCTACAATAAATCAAAAAAAAATTAGCCGGGCATGGTAGTGCACGCCTGTAGTTCCAGCTACTTGGAAGACTGAGGCGGAAGGATCGCCGGAGCCCAGCAGGTTGAGGCTGCGGTGGCCGAGAGCAGCCACTTCACTCCAGTCTCGGTGACAGACTCAAAATAAAAAAATAAATAAATAAATAAATAAATAAATAAAATAAATAAATCCCTCACCCTCGCTCCCCACCTACCTTATGCCTGAGCAGAAAAATTATTTTATTTTTCTATCAGTTGCATTGGGACAAAAATTCCTTTGACACTACCTTAAAGACCCCAGGAATCTGAACTATAGGGGTTTGAGGGAACTGACACAGACGATTAGACAAAGAAAAATTACAATTCATTTAAGGGACTCAGGAAATTAAAGGAGTGAGATCAGGCTAAACAGTCAGCACTTGTGGTTCCTACTGAGTCAGAAATAATGGAAGAGACAGAAAAGAAGTGCAGCTGCTCTCAAGTAGATGAAATCAAAACAGAAAAAAAAACCCTCTGAAACTAAAAATAGCTCACCAAGAGTTATGCAGTGAGTCTAAATAGCTGCTTTTTAAAATATCTGCCAGAGTAAAATCTGAGCACTATAAAACTCTTCTGCTACTAAATTTGAAAAGAAATCAAAGTCCAAATTTCAAATCTTACTGCCCTCTAGGCAAAGATATCTCACATAGATGACTAATTGGAGTAGCGTTTCTTTCAATAGAACAGTCATGGGCTGTTTTTTTGTTTTTTGTTTTTAATTGATATGGATATCATTCTTTCAAACCTTCTGGAGTTAAATTATTTTAACATAAAATCTCTTTTGAGCCTTCACTTTTTTAAGAATCCTTAAAGTTGAAAAGGTTATACAAAGTTGTTTTAGCACTAGCCCCACATTCTAAAAATTCAAAATAAGCTAATCCTTGAACCAAAAGTAGTTAATCCCCAGGCAAAACCTTGTGTTCTCAGACATTATATCTTTGTACAGTCTGAATCCATGTGACTATTGTCAAGCACCACAGAAGAGAACATTTGTATCCCACTGAGTGAAAGTCATGTTTCAGATTTTCTAGAATAACATTCAATCTATGCCAATTGTTGAAAGTACAACCTTTGAACTTCAACTCATTTCTGAGAGGTCTTCCAAGTAGTAGGTGAATAGGTACTATTTACGACTACTGCCTCCTCTTTCAGGAAGTAATCGTTGAGGCTTTCCTGCCATCCTACAAAATCAAGAAATTCACGATACTATCTTTGCCAGTTAACATGTCTTATTTGAGAAGTGTCTCATTCATGTCCAGCATCTTCAAGCCCTATTAAATTCCCTCTGTAGTTTTGCATTTTCAGCATGCTAACACTGAGTTGACTGTGAGTTCTGTACAGTGACATAATTTTCATTCTCTCTGATGAACAGAGAGTTAGCTTAAATTCCATCTGCTGCTGTTTCTTGCTGTGAAATTGCTAGGGCTTGTGGCCCTGCCTCCTAGAGAAATTCTTTTCTCTGTGCCCTCATGCAGTCTACAGAATCAGCTTTAATTTATAGTTAATTGAAGCAGTGGGTGATGCTGCTTCTGCCTGTGACCCTCGGAGCTTGGGAGTATCAACCCCTCTGCCTTGTCACCCTTCCCCGCACTACTCCTTTCCATAGGACTTTATTGTATTTTCAAATTAAACCACAGGATCAGGTTTTTTATTTCTTAGGCCTCAAAAATTTCTCACTTTTAAAATAGCATAAAATATATATTTTTCTTTAATATTCTTTTCAAGAACCAGTGAAGATATGCCTCTATTATTCTACTTAAGTTTTTTTCTGTCTTTGAGAAATATGCAGGTAGATTTTAAGTTTAAACCTGTTTCTTAATTTGGTCCCTTTTGTTTCCTTCTATAGGGTTGGCACACTTTGTTCTATATTAGCATATATTTTTAAACTTTTCTTTGTTTATAAGCCCATACATTTATTTTTCTGGCATATTCCTCTTGATTTTGTGTTGTTGGGTAGTTGACCATGAAACATATAAAATCAGAGAGTGCTAGGTCTGCCAAGTGCATCCATTGTTCAAGCAGATCATATCTAATTTTACTCCCCTGATGAAAAATCCATCTGGGAAGCATGCTGCCACTGGAATCACATCTAAACCAGAACTGGATCTGTCTGTTACTTGGTGACTTCTCTTCCCACTGTGGTCGATTACTCTAAAATTCTAATTCCAGAAATTTCTGAAGCAAATACCCTCAGAACACTGGCTCTCAACTGGAGATGCTTCTGTCCTTTCCACCCAGGGATATCTGGTAAAGTCTGCAGACATTTTTGGTTGCCATTACTGGGGAATTGCTCCTGGCACCTCATGGGCAGAATTGTGAGAAGCTGCTAACCCTCCTATCATGCACACAGCAGCTCCCAAAACAATGACTTTTGAGGTCCAAAAGTATCAGTAGTGCCAAGGTTGAAACCTATCTCAGAGTGTAGGAAACATATCCATGCCCTTTACAATAAATAAATTACCTTAAAACTTGCCTAATCATGGCCTCAAGAATTCAGTGCTCCCTTCAGAAGCTTCTCTGCAAATGCCCAGTTGTTTTAAAACATTTGCTAGAACTGCTTAATCTTTAAGGGGGTAATTCTCGTCACTGTTTTTATAGATTTTACACAAAGCTTTAAGAAGGATCTGTCAAATGTTTTCCTTGACAGGGGCCTCTCCTGGGTATACTACAGTTTACTCTCTGTGTGCAGCCTGGCCTCTCCTGTTATTTCTGTGATCGCCGATCACAAATTCAGTAATGACTTCTATATTTTCTCTGCAGTAGCACCATTCTAAAGAACAATTAAGAGTGGGCTTATTTTATTTGTCCTGTTCTTTCTGTGTAGGCAGAGCTTTTGGTAGAATCTGCCTGTTGCAGTCTCCGCTTTTCCTTTTCTCAAAACTCCTATTCCCTTTAGTATAATCAACCAATGATCCTTTATTTTTATTTTCCCACTGATGCTGTCCTGATGATAAGACAGAAACATTTAAAAAATCAATTCAGTCACTTATTGATTTCTTGAGGAAATTTATAGCACAACCACAAAAGACCTTTTAAATCGCTTTAGCTGCATTTGGATCTATATTAATTATATTAAATTTTTTATCCGAATCCTAAAACACGGCATATTCTCTAATGAAAGTCTTCATTTTGTATTAACTGTTCACTGACACTTCTGAGGTTGAAACCATAATATGAGTCTCCAAAACCATAGGAAAGACTATGGATTATGTAATCAACAAATCTAGAGATACCCCAAGATGATATGAAAGGATGTGACTCATAGGCCATAAGAATCTCAGAGATTTACTCCTTACCCGTTCATTTCTTGATACTGAATATGGCAATACACAAAAGCTAACAACATTACTCACTTATTTTTAATCACCAAATAACAAGATAGTTCTTAATAGCAAGCCTTAACTTAAAACCCGATCCTATGATTTAATTTAAAAATACATTAAAAGCAGCAAAAGATAATTGTATGCATTAATGCCTAAGATGTCCATATTGTGAAGTGCTGCCCTCTTAGAAGTAAGGTTTTAGTGACCAAAAGACATCTTTTTTTCTTGATCCAAATGGTTCTCAAATAAGCTGCATACAGAGAATGCTAAGAAATAATAATGCCAGTACCTTACTCTAAAGAAACAAAGGTAACTCTTGCAAGTTGCTACAATATTATAAGAAAATAAAACACCCATGGGATGTTTAAAACCTAGCTAGAAAGCTAAGATCCAGACCTGAAAAATGAATCAAGAGTAGAAGGCATGGCTTTGAAATGGTCACATGAGAGATATGGATATGAAATGCTCTAGTATTCTTTTGAAAGTTCTAAAACTCCTTGTGAGCTGAAGTTGCAGGGAGGATTTTGTGGAGCTGGTGAAACCTTGTTGCTTCTGACAGGAAGAGGGTTATTGTAAAGGATAGGTCTGGGGAGATAGAAGAAGACAAGGAATTAACAGCATGCCAGCACTATACACAAACAGGCCTGGCTATTTAATTTGCAATGCAGAATGAAGATTCAAGGCACCTTGTTCAAATTCTAAAGTATGTCAAGGCAGTGACAGCGGAGCATTATATTAAGTGCAGGGCCTTCTAAGAGAGGTGCCTTGTGTGATTTTAAGGTCATGGGACCATGAAGCTGGCTCTGCGTACAAATTAAGATGTGAGTGCCTCATTTGGTGGTCAGTATGTTTGTCTTTTGTTTAGACCTTTTCCCTGGAAATGGTTGAAAGGTAGACTCCTGCCTTTTATTGAGGGGGCAATGTAATGCATCAGAAGCAGTCTGTGGGGACATTCAAAAGTAAGAAAGAATCAGTTGAGTGGATAAAACACTGGGAGGGTATACATGTGCTTGCCAAGTTAGGAAAGGCACAAGTCAACAGGAAACAAGAAATGATGCACACCTGCAAAAGAATTGAAGAACCTTGAATGAGAGGATCTTGAGGAATTGAGCCCAAGTGAAATGAAAAGTCATTATCCTCTTAAGGATTCCAGGTAAGGTGACAGATAAAAGGAACAAAAAACTATACTAGAAGTAAGGTCCCGGGAGGAGGTTGCAGATGTGGAGAATAGGAGGGCTGACATTCCTAACCTGCAGACATGTTGCATGTGCAGGGCAAGAGCAACAGGTGAAAAGGTAGAAATTCCTTTGAGATAGGATCTTTTATCAATGTGCAATTTAATTGATGAGAAGTTTAGTTCAAAATATCCTGTGGATAAATATTTGGGAGTATTAGACTCTGGTGGAAAATACCTGAAGTGGATTTGTGTGTTAGCTGAATGATTCTATAGTATCAACCTGGTATTTGTAGAAACTCTTTGACACAAAGCAATAAGATGTAAGTTTTATTGATGAGTGATTTATGCTTAGGGAAATAGCATTTAAAAAGGTAATTTAGTAATTAGTGTCTTTTTAATAAGCATGACTTTATAAGAGCATATAAATGAGATTCCCGTTTACTTAGTGTGGAATTGAAATTTTGTATGACTTTAAAGAAAGCTTTTAAAAAGTAATATATAAGATAATTGTATTAATATTAAAAATAGTTTTTAGTGTTTTCAAAGGGTTCAACCGTATGATGTAAATAATTGTGTAGATTTGGAAGTTAGTCCTGATTTTTCTTCAGAATGTAATTCTATATATTGTTGCCCTATTCCTAAAAGAGAAAAAAAGTAGCCTTCTCCATTTGTTTTGAGGTGTGTGTTTGTATATGTGTGTATGTAAGTTAACATATATCTGTTAGGATTAAGGGATATATCTTTATATAAAAAGTATTTAGCTTAATTCCTGTTTAAAAAATAGATGCTCAATAAATGTTTATTCCTTCCTTGTATCTGTATTTACTTCAATCCTTTATTCCTAGTATTTTTTCTTAATGTTTTCCATAAAAGTTCTTCAATAACCCTTTTTTTTTTTTTTTTGAGTTGGAGTCTCACTCTGTCACCCAGACTGGAGTGCAGTGGCCGCTCCCGGCCACCACAGCCTCGACCTGCTGGGCTCCGGTGATCCTTCCGCCTCAGCCTTCCAAGTAGCCGGAATTACAGGCATGCGCTACCACGCCCGGCTGATTTTTTGATTTATTGTAGAAATGAGGTCTCGCTGCCCAGGCGGGTCTCGAACCCGTGGGCTCAGGCAATCCACTCACCTCAGCCCCCAAAAGGCACGGGATTACAGGCTGAGCCACTGAGCCCGGCTTCAATAACCCTTTTTACCCTATTGCCAGATTTAGCTTTCCATCTTAATTAAATCTTGAAACTTTTAAATTTATAACCCTTATTCTATTCAAATACCCTCGTAGACACTCATCATAAGGAGTAGCCAAATAACTTCTATTATATGAAATATAGAACTATTAAGCTTTAAAAATAAGTCATTATATTTAAATTGTAAGTGATCTTAATGTTCAACTTGTTCAATCCTCTCGTTTATAGATTTAAAAAAAAAAACAAGTCATAGAAAGGTGATAAAAAGGGATTTGATTAACAGGTGAATTCTAGACCCCTGCTGGTCTGGGAAATGATGCATACCATGGGACAGGAAGCCATACTTAGGAAGAAGCAAGAGAAAAAGGGAGGAACTATATTCTGTTTGTTTCACTACAAAACATGGCATTAGAGGGGAAAAAGGAGCATACAATAAACACCAATTTGATACATTTACAATGTTGTGAGAATCACATTTACATATTTTATGTCTGATTATGGTTGAAAATACAAATACCATAGAAGACTTATTCAATGACAGAGTATGACCTTAATCATTACTAAATCCAATGGGTTACTTGGTTAATGTAAACTTCTTCAAATGCTGAAATGGGTTACATTTTCATCTTCTAGAATCCTGTTGAAATTTTCTTCTTTTTTTTGAGTTGGAGTCTCACTCTGTCGCCCAGACTGGAGTGCAGTGGCCGCTCCCGGCCACCGCAGCCTCAACCTGCTGGGCTCTGGCGATCCTTCCACCTCAGCCTTCCAATAGCCAGAATTACAGGCATGCGCTACCACTCCCAGCTGATTTTTTGATTTATTGTAGAGATGAGGTTTCGCTGCCCAGGCGGGTCTCGAACCCGCGGGCTCAGGCAATCCACTCACCTCAGCCTCCCAAAGGCGCGGGATTACAGGCTGAACCACTGAGCCCGGCTGAAATTTTCATTATTTTGAGGGATGAAGTAATTGGTGATACTGTGGAGATTTAATTTACATCAAATGATAAGTGCATTAGAACACGGCCAGTTCTTTGGAATAAGAAAGTTTGGTGCATGAAAGCTTTAGGTAAGAATTTTTATGATTTCATAAGTATTAAAGCATCATTTAATAAGTATAAAACATCATCCTGAGTTCCTTCCAATAAATTTATGATAAATGGTTTCACTTTCCTACAGAAACTAATATTGTTCTGCTGGTGTTAACTGTGTTTAGTTTTCGCATACCCCAAATTGTTATTATTAATCTGAATTTGCAAAAGTTAGAATGTGTAAATTATGAGAAATTAGTTTGTATACCATGTAGTTAAATGACATCCCATAATATCACACATTTTAAAATATGTTGGCAGAAAGCTCGTTATTATACTTTTAAACATGAAACAAACTATTTGCTTTATAGCCACTTGAGGATTAGCAATTGATGTGGATTTTAAGTAATGAATTTTATTTTTTTCTTTCTGCCTTTTTTTGCCCCCAGCCTCTGGTATATTTTTAATTGTTCTGGAAAGCATAATTTTTTTTTTCATTATTTTATCAGCATGGTATGATTTCTACATATAATCTTCCCATTTTTTCCTTATTTCACTTATGAAGCGAATCATTTGATTATTCAGTTTTGCTTGCAACATGATAAATTGTATCAAATATAAAACTCCAGATGGAATAACCCTACTTGCCAAAATAATTGCACCAAAATAAAAATCTCATATATTAATTTTTTACTATTTTAATAAAAGTGTAGGACTGCTTGGTTTTTAAACTTATGCTGTCTTGTTACAATCAGAGAATAAAAATACCTCATAAAACTTCATAAAAGTGAACTATATAAAAGATTTTGAAATAAAATGATGCTCAATCTTATGAATTTGGAAATGCAGTAAAAATATTATAAATTAAAGAGTATGTCAACCACATTCTAAACTTTTTCCTTTTAGAATATAGCTCTTTTGCAATCTATTTACAGAGCTTTTACAGACCTCCATTTGTGTTATGCAAAGCATGCATTCCCTTTATGGATTTCTTTGCACAGCTTAGGTTGGAGTTGGATTTTAAGAAGGAGCAACTCTATCCTAAGCATGTATAAACACTTCAGACACTGCTTTCTGTCATGGACAGACACATGCAGAAGTGAAATGAGAGAAAACTCTCTTTTCTTTCTTGTCTCAGTGCCTTCTACTTCACTGTCACATTCTTAAATGATTTAATGAATAATAATTTCTAACTAATTAGTTTCAGAGTTTAAACTAAATCTAGTTAGACTGAAGTCACTATGGAAAAATCAATATTGCAAATTAAGAAGTACTTAAATCATATTCCCAAATAGCAGATCAAGATGTCAAATATAATTATTCAATTACTTAAGATTTTTTTATCAGTATGCTTACTGGCTAAGAGTAGTGCAAAGAATAAATCATGGCCAAGTTCAAATTGTTTACTAGAAAAGGGGAAAACTAGTGTTCATGTTTCCCAAGATATCCCAATCATCTACTTGGTTTAGCAACAAATTTGTAGTTAATAGGTAAATAAATAACTGCTATTTGCCACCTATGCTAATTAAACTTCTCTAAGTCTTTCTTTCAACTGATGTGTTCTGCAAATTAATGAAAGATCTTATTCCAACATGTTGGCTGCTATGTAGCAATTTACAAGATGATTACATGAACATGTTTGGAAATATGAATGGGAAATGCCTCAGCAGAAATAGGCCCAGAGTCTTATTTTCTCTGCCTCACAGCATTGTTTTTTAAAATGTTTTAACCCTACTAACTACATACTACATTACGACCCAGTGCAAATGCACAAATACAAAAGAAAATGAAAAGTTTAAAAAGTAATACTTAGACTAATGGTTTTAAATCCAACATGTAAATAATCCATCCTAAAAAAAAAAAAAAGCTAGCAAACTAAAAATCAACCACTTTTCTTGAACCCAACAGAGAACTAAAGTTCCATCGTAAGGGTGACTGCCGACACTCCTGTAATAAAAGACAGTTATCAAGAGAAGAGCATAACAAGTGAATTTAATCAAGGTTGTACTTGACACCAGAGCCTTCATAAATGAAGATACAAAGACCCATGGGAAACTGTTCATTTTTATTCTTAGAACGATGAATGGACAACTGTATAGAAATGTGATTGAACAAAAGAGTATGCTCTAATGGTAATGCACCTGGGAGTGGGACCAGTAAGGTCTGCCTGTTCAGGTTCTTCTTGGCTTCTGGGTGTAACATTCCTTCCTCCCAGGTATGAGGCAGGATCTCTCTGAAATGAGGACCTTCGAAGGAAAAAGAAGAGACACCTTTCTTGGTTTAAGTCTTGCTTTGTGAAAGAGAGGTTTTAGTTTCCATGATCTGCCTTGGGGAAGAGGAATTCTGGTTCCTCTGACTTGCTTTGCGGGAAAGAAGTGTGGGAAACAGAAGAAGGAAAGGTCAGAAAGACCTTGCACCTGAGGCCCTTCTAATCTTAGGTTCAAAGTATTCGGCATACCAAGGTGCAATGCTTTGCAGCATGTGCCAGGAGTACTTCACTATGAATGTTTTGTGCTGTGGCACAAACAGAAGCTCAATGGGCTTTTTCTCAGATCTTCACTATGTGAACCTGGTGGTCTTCCTGAATGTAAATGACGGGAAGTATGTGGACCTCCTAAAACTTCATCTTCCTGGAGTTTCTCATGCTCAAATCACTCTTCTTCAGATAACATGAGGCAAGATAAATATAAAAAAATTGACACCCGCAGAAAAATATTTAACCTACAGAAAACCAAAACCAGAGAAAACACTATATCAAAACCTGGAGAGAAAGGTGAATCAAGAAAGTGACATCTAAGATCTGCTTACCGGAGCAGAATTCATCAGAGCTAGAAACTAATAGGAGCACCTAAGCATTAAATTTGGTGAATTACTGGAAGAAGAGTGATTTGAGCATGAGAAACTCCAGGAAGATGTAGTTTTAGGAGGTCCACATACTTCTGTCATTTACATTCAGGAAGACCACCAGGTTCACATAGTGAAGATCTGAGAAAAAGCCCATTGAGCTTCTGTTTGTGCCAGAGCACAAAACATTCATAGTGAAGTACTCCTGGCATGTACTCTAGAAACGGCCGACTCTCAAGGGGAAAATACTTTACCAAAGCCTTAATTAACCCAGCTGGGGAAAGGCATCATCTCACTGTAGTTCTTTCTAGCCTTGCTGTCTCACTTAGCAGGGAGTAGGGGAAGCTGCGCAGCAGCAGAAACTCTTGTAAAGTCACAGCCAAGAATCATTAAGATCTCAATCATAAGATTATAGAATGCTCCCCTCCCCACTACCTTGTAGTTACCACTACAACAGGGCTCCAGTATAATGACAGCGAATTACTGTATACAAAACAAGCAAACAAAAAAACTATAAGAATCAGAGTCTTTTTAGAGAAAGTACTTAGGATCATACAAATTAAGAAGGGTGACAAAAATGAGGAGAGTAAGAGGACTCTGAAGCCTCTGGCACCTGTAGCTACAGCACACATTAGATATAGCCCAACTTCTAACCAGATTACTATAAATTCTTTCACTACAGGACTATTTTCTTACATTCTTATTACCTGATACAACATGTCTGGTTATAAACTGAACATTATAAGGCTCTAAAACACAGTTTAAAGAGACAAAGCATGTGTCAGGCTAGACTTAGGTGACACAGATAATGAAACTATCAGAGAGAAGATGTTCAGTTAAGAACTCTCATGGAAGAAATACACAACATGCAAAAAGATATTAATTATATGTACAGAAACTTTGAGAAATAATCTAAAAGGGATATTAGAAATTAAAAAACTATCAGAAATGAAAATAACTTTGATGAGCTGATTCATACATGAGACATGGGTGAGAAAAGAATCATTGAACTTGAAAATAGATCAGTGGAAACTTCCAAAACTTAAATGCAAAGAGAAAAAAGATTTTTTTTTAAAGACAAAAATTCTCCAAGAAATGGACAATTTCAAAAGGTGTAGCATACATGTAATTAGAATATAAGAAGAATAATGAGAAAATGAAGCACAATAAATATTCATATATTAATGACTGACTTCAAAACCCAGGACTCAGGAAGTTCAGATAACATGAGGCAAGATAAATATAAAAAAATTGACACCCGCTGAAAAATATTTAACCTACAGAAAGCCAAAACCAGAGAAAATATTGCAAGAAGCCAAAGACAATAAATACATTACCTGTAAAGGAAGAAGTATAAGAATTATTTTACATTTCTCTTCAGAGATCATAAAAGCAAGATGAGAATGGAGTAAATATTTCAAGTACTATTAAAAAAAATCCCCAACTTAAAGTTTTATACTAAGGGAAATTATACTTCAAAAATAAATGAGAAGTAAAGACTTTTTCTGACAAACCAAAAGAATGAAGAAATTCATTGCCACCAGACCTGCCCTGCAAGAAATTTTAAAAGAAGTTTTTTCGGCAAGAAGCAAAATAATATAGGTCAGAAACTTGACCCTATATAAAGAAAGGAAGAACCTCAGAAAAGGAATAAATGAATGTAGAAATTAAATTTCTATATTCTTTATTTTTAATTGCTCTGAAAGATAAATATCTGATTTCCTAATTGACCTGAAAGATAAATAAGTGTCTAGTAAACATAGTAATGACATATTGGGTGATTATAGCATATAAATAAGTTAAATGAATGATAGCAATACCGTAATGGACAGGAGGTAAGAACTGTGAATACTCCATTGCACAATACCTACACTACATATAAAGTGGTATAATGTTGTTTGAGGGTGGACTTAGGTTTGTTTAAAATGTGTATTTCAGACTCAAATACAACCATCAAAACTTTTAAAAAATATATACTTGATAGGCTAAGAGGAGAGAAAAGAGAATTATATAAAATTCTCAAATAAACCAGAGAGAGCAGAAAAAGTTGAGATGAAGCAGATTTAGGGAACAAAAACAGTTACAGATACGGTAGCTAGTAATCCAACTATTTACTGAAGCCAATATTCACTACTTAAGTTTAATTGGTCTAAGAGCACCAATTAAAAGTAAGAGATTACCAGAGAGGATAAAATACAACCCAGTTACATGTTGTTTATAAGAAACTCACTTTAAGCATAAAGACAAATCAAAAGTGAAAGGGATAGAGCAAGATATACATGGTAACATTAACCAAAGGAACACTAAATAACTATTAATTTCAGATAAAGCAGACTTCAGAATTTAAAAAAAGAATCATGAATAAAGACGTACATTACCTAATGGTAAAGATTCATTCTCCAAAAAGACAAAACAATACTAAACATGTATAAATTTAATAACATGCCAAAATATGTGCAGCAAAAGTTGATAGAACTAAAAGAAAAAATAGACAAATGCACTATTCTGTGCGAAGATTTGAATACCTTTTTTTCAGTAATTGGTAGAATTAGCAGATAGAATATTAGTAAGTATATAGCTGATGTATATTTATTTGATTTAATTGACAGTTAAATAATACTTTAACAATAGTAAAATGCACATTCTTCTGAAACTCACATGGAATATTCATCAAGATAAACCACATGCTGAGTCTTTAAAAAAATGTACTTTGGATTTGATGAGGTCCCACATGTCAGTCTTATCTCTTATGGCATGGATTTTTGATCAGGAATTGATTGCCTATTCTGATTTCCATAAGGGTTTCGCCTGCGTTTTCTCAGGTTCTTAACATTTGAGGTTTTATGTTTAGGTCTTTGATCCATTTGGAGTTGATTTTTGTGGATGGTGATAGTAGGGGTCCTGTTTCATTCTTCTGCGTGTAGTCAGTCAGTTTTCCCAGCACCATTTACTGAATAGGTTCTCCTCTCCCCAGTGGTTGATGTTGGAGGCTTTTGTTGAAAACTAGTTGGTTGAGAAATTGGGGTTTTGCTCCTGGAATCTTTATCCTGTTCCATTGGTCTATATGCCTGTTTTTGTACCAATAACAGATTGTTTCGATTATTATAGCCTTATAATAAAGTTTAAAGTCTGGAAGTGTGATCTCTCCCACTTTGTTTCTTTGGCTAAGGATTGTTTTGGTTATTCATGCTCATTTATGCTTCCATATGAATTTCTGTATTGCCGTTTCCAGGTCTGAGAAGAATAATGTTGATAATGGGTATAGTGTTGAATCTGTAGATTGCCTTTGGTAGAATGGACATCAAAACAATGTTGATCTTCCAATCCATGAACGTGAAATATTTTTCCATTTGTTTATGTCACCTTTGACTTACTTGAGCAGTGTTTAGTAGTTTTCATTGTAAAGGTCTTTCACTTCTCTTGAGATACCACCTAACTCCAATAAGAATGGCCATTATTAATAAAACAAAAAACAACATGTTGGTGAGGATGCAGAGTAAATGGAACACTTCTACACTGTTGATGGGAATGCAAACTAATTCAACTTCTATGGAAAACAGTGTGATGACTCCGAAAAGAACTAGAAATTGACCTTTCATACAATCCAACAATCCCCCTTCTGGGAATATAACTAGAGGAACTTAAATCACTCTACAAAAAAAATACCTGCACCTGCATGTTTATTGCAGTACTATTTACAGTAGCAAAAACATGGACCCAGCCATGCTGCCCATTGAAACTGGACTGGATAAAAAAAAATATGGTACGTATACACCATGGAATATTGCACAGTCATAACGATGAACAAAATTATGGGCTTTGCAGCAACTTGGATGAATTTTGAGTCTATAATACTTAGTGATTTATCACAGAAACAAAGAACTGAGTACCAAATGTTCTCACTCATAAGCGGACCCTGAACATTTAACACAATACTATAAGAAAGGGATTGGCAGTAGCTGGAAACTGCCAGGGGAGAGGGTGGGGCACCTAACATCAATAAGTGTACCTGATCTCAAACCAGGTGAAGTAGGGACTAAAGGGAGGCCCAAACTTTACCTGTGTGATCACCACTTTTATACCTAATCCTGAATTGTACCCCACATCTTTAAAATAAAAAATTAAAATTAAAGAATGCACTTTAATCAATATTAAAAAAATCATACAATGTTCTCAAATCATAGAATAATTGAAATAGACATCAATAACAGAAAGTTGGAAAATCCCCAGATATTTGGAGATTAAACAACAAACTTTTAAAGCAAAATTAAAAATAATTTGAAAGAAATGAAAATATAACTAAACAAATTTAATGGCATACAGAGAAAACAGTTCCTTCAGGGAAATTGTATCATTAAAAGCTTGTAATCGAAAAGAAGAAACCTCTAAAACTAATAGCCTAAACCCCCATCTTAAGAAACTAGAGAAAGATGAGAAATTTAAATATAAAGCAAATAGAAAAAAACATATAATCAGGTTAGACATAAAATAAAATAAAATGGAAAATAAGAGAGAAATTCAACAAATCCCAAAGTGATTCTTTTAAAAGATCAAGAAAATGTATAAACTTTTAGCTTGACTAATCAATAACAGAAGACACAAATTAATAATATTAAAAATAAAATAGGGGTAATTGTTACTGGTCTATGAACATTAAAAGGATAATAACGAGTACTATTAATAACTGTGAGCCTACAAATTTGATATCTTAGACAAGTGAACAAATTTCTTGAAAGACGTAAACTACAAAAATTCACACAGGAAGTAATGGATAATCTGAATAGGTGTATATCCTAAGGAAATTGAATCATTAATTATTGATCTTCCAGAAGAGAAAACACCAATGCCAGATATTTTCACTCAGTAACAATGTAGAGAAAAATAAAAATTATACTAAAGTACAATAATGCTGACCAGTGAGTATATCCTAAAGGTTTTTTTTCTAAGTAGCATTTTTATCTTCTGATACACTTCCACATCTTAGCCTGACTTTTTTTATTTGAGAAAATGTCATTTTTCCATCTCCCCTTCCCTTTCAGCTTAATAACTTTTTATTTATAATTACCTTATATTAGCATTTATAATTACCTTATTTTCAAGAGATCACACCTTCCTAGTGGTGTTCATAGATGTTTTTCTGGCAGTGACTTTTTGTTAAAGGAATTTACTATCCCAGTTTATATCAAATCTTATGAAAATATACATGAAGATTTTAAACTAGAAATATTAATTAATTTTTATGCAGAAGGAAGAAAATATTCCTCTGGTGTACCTATAGCATTGCCAGGATAAAAAAACTATCACAGCAGGGAACAACCAATTAAAAGTTGAAGAGAATGCATAATGTATCCAAAAAATATAGAATATCTGTATTAATTAAGAAATTGTGCTCTGGATAATGTAAATTATAACTTCACATTTCATTAAAAGAGCATGATAAATACTTCAGGACATGCCAAATATTATGCTGAACATGCTTAAAAAAATAACAACAATTGATAATAAATTTTTCAAGATCTCATTATTCAGGAAAACAATTTTGGCATATTTCAAATTGTTATTAACTTTTAGGTATGGCCAGGTTTTGAAGTCACCTATCTTTATTTATGATAATGTTTCAATCAAACAGAACTATGCTGATCTCAGTACTCATGGAAACACTGGGTGGATTCATTTAATGCTTACCATATGGGAAAAGGTTAAAATTGGTCTATAAAAGAACATAGCTTTTCAGAAAATCGCAATGCACAAACAAAAGACATTTTTAATTAATGAATGTGTGAAATATCTACTTTTATGGAATTAGTGACATATTTTGATTATTCAGAAATACTTTGGGATTATATTTTTCATAAATGACTTCAATTTGCAGTTATCTGGAAGGTCAGACCACTAAAATTATGGAGAAAAGGAAGGTTGACAAAGACTTTTAAATTGCCCGGAATTTGAAATTTAAACGGAATTTCTTGTTTATCATTGTTTTTCCCTAATTATACGTTATTGGTACCTATTTCTGGTGAGAGATAGGGGGCTCCATTTTTTTTCCATTGTATGCCTTTTTTTCTTCTTCACTGCTGAGTCTCACTGATACCCTTGCTTGGTTTGGTGATCTTGACCTATATTTGTGTGCACTCCCAGTGTTATATACTACTTGACTATTTTAGTCTAGATGGCAAATAGCAGAATTTAGTTTTATTCTGTTCTATTTGAGTCCTTAAATTCATTGGTTTTTATTTTTACTGAGGAGCTGTAAAATGTGGTCATCATAATGAACCAAAGTTAAAGTAAAATAATACTCAAGTAGTACAGGGTGCTGTTTATGAAAAGGCCAATTCGGTAGTACACTACTAAGGAGGCCCTCACAACCAGATGAATCATAAGGTATTCTCCCTAACATATAGGTGAGAGCAGTAATTAGGTATTGATTTAATAACTGCCACTCAACAGATATGAAAACACAGCAAATACAATACTTTAAGAGGCATCCTTTGAAGGATTACTCTGTAATCAACATCATTATTAGAATATCCACTGGTTAAATTTTGAGTCAACAAATGACTCAGTAGATCAGAAATAAATCAGTACATTTTCATGTTAGATTCTAAAGAAATTAGAATAGTTTAAGTATTCTGTATCTAAAACTACCAAGCAGATCTTCTTACCATATATCTCTCATGATTCATTGCCTGACTTTCTTTTGGAAGATTAACTCCCAGTAATAAAATCCTAATCTCTTTTCTGATAGAGAAAATTAACATCTTTTTCAAAATAATGTGTATAATATATCACAATAAAAATATGAATTTAAAAAATTATCTTTATGAAATCTACTGAAATCTATTTCATTTGACTTCAGTAACTCTAGAACAAGGGTCCCCAACCCCCGGGTCACGGACCTGTACCAGTCTGTGGCCTGTTAGGAACCCGACTGCACAGCAGAAAGTGAGCTGTGGGCAAGGGAAACTCACCTACTGTCAGATAACTGGCAGCATTAAATTCTCATAGATGCGCGAACCCTATTGTGAACTGTCTATATGAGGGATCCAGGTTACAAGCTTCTTGAAAGAATCTAATACCTGATGATCTGAAGTGGAGCTGAGGCGGTGGGTAGCAGTGAGGTTTGACTGCACATTCTCCCCCCTGCATCTGTGGAAAAATTGTCTTCCATGAAATCGGCTCCTGGTGCCAAAAAGGTTAGGAACCGCTGCTCTAGAAACCTCCTTACCAATGTGCACAGTGCTTTAGCTGATGAGATATGCTTGATAATTATCCGGTTTTTGCCATGGTTTCTACTACATTCTCTCTTAGGAGGATACTTCTTTGGAAAAAGAGAGTTTCTGTTTTTCTACATAAACCTTCCTTATAATACAAGTGAGGGTCTAGTCAAAAAATATAGGAGGATGAAATTTCACAGCTCCTTAACCTAGTTAAGCTTAAGGTTCTTTCGAAATTGCATTTATATTTCCTTGAGCGGTATTATAAGTCCATTAACAGCTTCATGAGATAAAGTTAAATCTTAAATCTTAAAAAGAACGTTTACGCCGGGCTAGGTGGCTCAGCCTGTAATCTCGCGCCTTTGGGAGGCTGAGGTGAGTGAATTGCCTGAGCCCGTGGGTTCGAGACTCGCCTGGGCAGCGAGACCTCATCTCTACAATAAATCAAAAAATCAGCCGGGCGTGCCAGCGCATGCCTGTAATTCCAGCTACTTGGAAGGCTGAGGCGGAAGGATCGCCGGAGCCCAGCAGGTCGAGGCTGCGGTGGCCGGGAGCGGCCACTGCACTCCAGTCTGGGCGACAGAGTGAGACTCCAACTCAAAAAAAAAAAAAAAAAGAAAAGAAAAGAACGTTTACACTTACGCAGAGCTCTTATACTTAATTCCAAATCCCAGATGTTGAGTGATAGTTTTCCGGGAGAACTTGGGATCTACCCCCAAGACAGTGAAAATTTTTAAGGTATGTCCCACAAATTAAAGACCTAAACTTTGTTTACTTTTGTTACACTAAAACACACAACTTTTCTACTGAAATGATTGTTTAATTATTTCATGAAGAGTCCCAAATTCTTATACAACTTTAACTCTGTATATTTCAGTGTAATTTACAATACATCATATCAGTCACTTTGAAAAACTTGTTCTCAAAAAATCATTGGATGGATATATGGTCTATTTAGTACTTAAGCATCACAGCATTACACCCTGCCTTTCCTAAGGTTTTTTATTATAATAAATTGAATGCAAGTTATACAATTTCAATCAGCTCTACTCTTTCAAAATACAATTTTGAGAAACTTGTCTATAATTAATTGGAATTTTTCATACAATTCATAACAAATGTCCAAATTTTGATGAATAGTGTGGTACTTTCAAAAATTCTGAAGTATTCTATAAAGATAACTATAGACCACTACAAAAAAAGGACATTCATAATTAGGAAAGCTGGTACAAAGGATTTAGTGCTTTACGTTTATTATAATTTTAACACATGCTTTTATCTTTTAGGGTTTTTTTTAAAGCAATTAAGGCTAAAATTGCCCATTTTATTTTGTAGTTTCAAGGTTAGTAAAATTATCATGAAGACTCAAAAGTTTCTTTTATGTTCTCTAAAGCATGTAATAGTATGAATATGTAATATAATACCCAGCTCCTAATTCTTGTTTGTTTTCTTTAAGAGTTTTCTACTGGTTTGGTCAATGTCAATGTCTATTGTAATGGAATCATTAAGGCCACAACCAAAATTAAGTACTACCCCATGGCAAAGGCAATGAAATGCCAGTCTAAAGTAGCAGATCCAGATGATAATTTGTGCCAGGTAAGTTGATCTTTCTATAAAGTTAATCATAATGTAAACTGAATAGATAATGAAGGATAAGAGGATTCATGCTTTGATATGAGTCAATGTTGTTTGAATAAGAATGAATTACTGGTGATCAATAGGAAGGAAAGAAACCAACATCTGTGGTACAAAGATGCAGACCAATTACTTTGCTTAGGTCATCATTCCAGATAATGTCAATGGGAATTGGCTTATTTATTACATCATCATTGTGATGAGTTCATTTTAAAGCTGAGACAGAGCAGAAAAGAAAGAGAGAGAGATTAGAGTGAACTCCTAAGAAATGAACTTCTTTATTCAAGTCTGGATAACACAAAATAAAATGACAGTCAAATAACCTATCTGATGCTTTGAGATTAAGGAGTCAGACAAAATAAAATATCACTAAAAAGGGAATATGTGATATTAATCTAGAAATTATTATTTTAATATGCTTATGCCCAAGCTCAGTGTATGTTTTTCTTCATTTCATTTATTCCTGTTATCTGACTGTGAAAAAAAAATTCTGTTAGTGAAGTTTATTGGGAATTACAGAAAGACTAAAATTTCCTGGAAGATATGCAAAAAAGAATCTTTAAGCTCTGTGTTGTTTCTCTAGTGTGACAAAGTATATTCAGCATGATGGCTTCTTGAGGCATTTCTAATCTCCTTGAAGGACTCCTGTTTGTGACTTTGAATTGTGAATGCCCAGCATTCATGGATTTTACAATGTAACAATTGCATTTTGATTAATCTTGAACCATTAGCTTAAACTTCTACATGTTTTTTGTTACCTGACCCACTTTCAATAGAGAGAAAACTTGCTTTAATGTGGAACTTTATCTTTTATGTGCCTATTCTATCAAATTTTCAGAGTGAAATAAATGGCATTTCTTTTGATAGCTACTTGATAATTAAATTATAATTTTGCTTAATTGCCTATTTCTGGGGAGCAGGAGGAGATAGACGGGAGTAGCAGTGGAGAAAGATCATTGAATTGAACCATGTGATCTTCAAATTTACCATGGAATAGTTTATAAGATTTGTAACCAAACTATTAATGATGGTGTGGTTGACAGGTTGTCATGAAGCTTTATACTTTTAAACTAGTTTGGAATTGGAAGCTTTGTTATTTATTTTTGTGACATATTTTTCTATTATAGTTTTCTTTTATGAAAGATGTGTTTTAGAACAATGGAAAAGGTAAAAATGTCTTAGAAAAGGACAGGGAATGAAATACCATTTGTCAAACTGGGAAATCTGGGGACATTTGGCAAAATGTCTATGTTGTAATTGCAAAGCAAGTATAAAAGTAATAGCTTGAGAAACAGATTTTTTCGTTTTCTTGTGGCAAGTCTGCCTTGTCTACTTAAAAAATTATATTCACAACAAAAAGATTAATAACAGCAATCTATTGCATTATCAGTATTTAGTCAGTATGGAAGTAAAATAGTCTCCAAATACATTTTATGTTGGTTTTTCTGTTGTTGAGGGTGGGAGGCTTTGTACACAGTGAAAATTAAATGTAATTTATGACTCCTGGACAATGTTTTGGAATGGTATAATATGCAAGTCATACTTTCTTCTACAGTTTGAAGTAAATAAAAACTGTTTGTGCGTGATTTTTAGATAACTAGAAAATGCTCTGTTTCATTTTTACCCTCAATTTCAGAAATGAAAGGTAATAACAGGTTGTGATTGTATATTAGGATTTCTCACCACCCCCAAGCTCTGGCAGCCTAGTGAAGGAAAGAATGTTGGACAGTCATAGCTCATTTCAGGTTTTACCATCAGGAAAGAGCTATTTTAAGCCTGAGGTCTCAGTACTGTGGATATATTTATTCTAACTCAGTGAAAGCATGCCATGGCATGGCAAGGGAGACGTTAAGAGATTCAGTCTAATTTATATAACTTAAGATAGGACTACAGGTTTTGCTGTTGTCATGAAGAGACCTAGAAGTATTGGAGGATGAGATCAAACACATTCTGAGACTGGGCTCTCAGACCAGACCAAACCATGATATAATATGCTGGAAAGAAGGAAAGACTGAACTCACCTCCCTAGAATCTTGGACTAGGTATGAATGGGGTTTATTTAAGTCAGCTGACATATAGACCGCACAAGGTATCTATGACTTAATCGAGATGGTGAAGGACAGACTGTATCCTTGATGAAGAATCAACTGCTGAGGCATTTCTTTGGTGTGTTTTAGGGTTGTTTGGCCCTTAAGGAGGTGTCCCAGCCCACACTGTGCTGCTCCTTGTGGGCATTTGGTTTTTTCTTTTTATATTTGACCATGTTCCCACATAGATTGTATATTTTAAAAATTGCGTAAAAGGTGGTGGTTTTCCTTTTTGGTACAGAGCAATACAGTGACTGTTTCATTAATGTGCTACTCTGCCACTTAATTGGGAAATTTGAATAGTTTGCAAATGGTCTGCTGGACATTTCTATTCAAAACACAATGTACATTGTCATTTTATTCACTATACTTACTGTGTATTTGTGAGAACATATATTAGCAGATTTGAATTTTTAAATATCCTACTTAGCTGAAATAGTATATTGTAAAAACTATCCTGAATTTTCCAGTGAATTTTAATGGCAGTTATGATTTCAGTAATCTTAAAAATTAGTAATAATTTTTATAATTATTTAAAAGCTAATGGGCATGTACTAACATGAACATTGTGTGAATTTGAGGAAATAATTAGTAATGAGAAATCTGAAGGTATATTTTTCAGTAATCCTTGAGCTTGTAATAAGAGACTCTCTATTATCATTTAAAAGCTACTGAGCTTATAGCAAAATGACCATTCTGAGAAAAGAAATGCTAATGAGAAATCTGGTTTTCTTATTTTATTTTTAATGATGTCCATTAGGTTTTAGAATACATTACCTGAACTAGCTTAATTATCTAACTGCTTCCTAAATCAGTTCATCTTTTTTGGATAAATACTAAATCCCAGCACATAGCCTCATAAAAGTGCCATTTCCATAGCATCACTTTAAGCAGTGATTCAAATGAAAGAAATCCAAAGCCTATTTTGGGTTGATAACTAGAATTCAAGTACTAGTGTCAGAAATACTAGTAACTCCTACTTAACTGAGATAATTAAAACCTTTGAGACTTTCATATTCTTTACAAATGTGTCTCGGGACAACAATAAAGTTAAGTTTGTGTTGGAACAACTACATACAATATAAAAATCAAAATTAGATCAAGATGCCAAAAGAACATAGCAATTATTAATAAAAGTATTAGGGTCCTATTTATTGAAAGAATTTTTGAAATGGCACCAAATAATTCTTAGTTATATTTCTTATAACTAAAAAGGTACCGTTGTGTTACATGTATTTATCATTTTGTATATTTTACTTTATAAATATTGAAATATTGTTTTCCTATTCATGTTAAGTACAATTCATTTCTGTATTTATTACAATGTATATATGAGTAGATCTTGATTTTCTGCCTGAAAATATTTAATGTGAAGCCAGATGGGGTTGGGGTGGGAGAAGATATGCACTTAGGAAACTCTTACATCAGGAGTAATATCCCAGTGTACTTCTCTTGGTTAATAGTTCCCTTAAAGGTTAATTTCTTCATTGAGTTAAAGCTTATATGTTAGCAAGCGTCTCTCTTAAAGAATTCTTAAGGAAATTCTGCCCACTAAGAGATACTAGAAACTTCCAGAACTTTCAGTAATTATTTTTTAGGTCCTTGTCTCCCTCAATAGGTTGATGGAAACCTTTTTTTCCTTGTTCCATTAGTCCCTATTGAAGAGATACAAATGCATCTAATTTTGAGCTTCATGACACACCAGTGTTATCAAGACACTCTCTTGTTACAAACTTTCAGTGTCTCACTGGATAAGAAAGTTCAAACTCCTGTGAAGGCCACATAGGCTGAAATCTTTTCCAAAATCAACTCCTACCACAGTATCCATTCCATATCTCTTAACTATGATTTATATGGCAGTTTTTTTTTCTTTTTGGCATGTTTGAGTTCCTTGTAGGATACTGAGTGATCTATCACAGAAACAAAGAACTGAGTATCACACATTCTCACTCATAAGTGGACCTTGAACAATTATTGTAATGCTATAAGAAAAGGATTGTCAATAGTAGGAAATTGCTGGGGGAGGGGGAAGGATTGGCAGTAGTGGGATGCTGCCAGGGGAGGGGGGCACACTTCATCAACAAGGGTACCTGCTAACTCTGAGTTGTACCACACATCTTTAAAATTAAAAAGAAAATTTTTAAAGATCAATATGGCATATCCTTGGAGCTTGTAGTTTACTGATAAAGTGACTTTTTTGTGTGGTGTCTCCACCTGTGATAATAGTCAAGGGATAATGATGCCTAATTGGGGTAGTTTAGAGGATTATCCTCAGCTAAATTACAAAGTATTGAGTCACATGGGAGCATACCACTTAGTACCCTCAACTATATACTTAAAAATTAAAAACAAAAGATAAATAAATAGGTTGACTTTAATAGCAGATAAATTCATTGTCATGGGAAGACAAAAAGTATGTCTGAGTGGTATTACCTAGCTATTAACACAGCCATACTGTTGGTTCTCTACAGTTTATTTATCTTACAAGTCATCTCAATCCATTTTCATAGTTTTTGGCCCCATATATTTTAACTTATGTTTATTAACTGTTAAGACTACATTTCACTAATAACTTCCCAATGTATAGTTTCTTCTCACTCCATGGAAATGAATACTTCCTCCATTTTTTATTTATCCCAAACCAAAGCATCTTCTTGCTTCTTATGTGACTCTTCTCTCATTGACGTGGATTGGCTTTGACCACGTTGGCAGAGGATGACTATGTACTGATGATGTGAGGGCTGCCTGGGACCACCCCATTCAAGTGAAAGTGCTTCCTTTTACTACCTACTTCTTGAAAGGGTTCAGATCTTTAACTGCAAGGAATATTTTTAAACAATCCAGAAAAACAAAGCACAAATCAAACACAGCAATATTCCTTCATGGGTCTTATTCATAATAAGATAATTAAAGAAAAGACTTCAATAGGAACAAACCTCAAGTCATCAAAAGCCTTTGAAATTTAGAAGACTGAGAAATTTTTGTGCCCAAAATATGTTTGTTTTCATCTGCTAAACGTCACCTTCCCTGTGGATCTCTGAACTAATAACACTTGTTGTAGTATTATATCAATAAGAATAAGAAATAAAGTAGATGAATAGTTTGGGACTCTAAACTATCTTTAGAATTTATGAATTATGATGCTCTTACAGAAAGCCAAATCAACGCATAGGAAATAAATAAAATAAATCTTTGTAAAGGAAAATTTAACTTCAAAGCATTTTCTTTTTCTCCAGAGGTAAGCCATTTAGTATCATCAACCTTAGTACCTTAGATAGCAAAACACAAACAATTGTACTCAAGTCTTTCCCAATGAATCAAGTGTATTTCTTATTCAGGTTAACTTGAGTTTTCAGTAATGAACGCCATTGACCAAAATAACCATCTTAATACAATTTTTTTCTTAGCTTTCATGAAGCCATCTTTACTTAGTTTTCCTCTCCCTTAACATTTCATTCTCAATAGCCCTTGTAACATCTTCATTCTGTAGCCTAGAAAATAAAGTTTCAAATTTATCAAGTTTGGCTTCTTAAACTTTCTTCATTCCTTGATAAACATTCCCTCTGTGGGTTATCTCATTAATTCTTAAGATATATTTCAAGTGTGGTTTTCATTTAAGGCCCAGTATTTCAATGTTCTCTAATTCAAGAAATGCATCATCATCAGTCTGGTTTAAAAACCACAAACACAAGTCTTCTTAATACCCTCTACACCCTCACTCTGTAAATTCAATCTGCTCTAAGCCATATCTACTTTACTTACTGAATATGTCTCACTCCTCTCCATATCTCTCCAGTTCGAACACTTTAGTCCATCAATTTTTCTCTTGCCTAAGCTGCTACAATATTCTTCAAATTGCGCCCCCATGGGTTCTTGAATACCTCCTACTATCTCAAATTCACAAAGTACCAGAGGTTCCTTTAAAAAGAAAGATCTCAGCATGTAATTTCCCTGCTTCTATACTCCAACAGATTCCAATTGTTATATGGATTTTTAACATTTATTTAGCATAAATAACATGAATCTGCAAAGTCTCTCCCTTCTCTGTCTCTCCAGTTTAATTTCACCCCTCTACCTTTCCTTCTGTATTCCAGGCACACTGGTCTACTTTTAGTTTCTGAATTATACCAGGCAAACCACAGGGCCTTTGTATGTGATCCTTTCTCTCACTGAAACACTTTTCCAGTCTTACGTCTTTGTCCTCACTGTCGTCACCTAGTTAATTCTAATTCCTCCTCCGAATTTTAATTCCAGCATCTCTTCCTCAGTGAATCCTTCCTATGTTACACATCTCCCTAAATATATTTTGGTAATTCTGATCACATTCTAATTTGACATATACGTGTATGACATTTCTGAAATTAATGCCTGCCTCTAATTAGACATAAAGTCTATAAGGGCAAAGAAACTATTTATAGTCATGTTTCGTTAATGACACAGATATGTTCTGAGAAATGCATTGTCAGGTTATTCCATCATTGTGTAAACATCACAGAGTGTATTTACACAAACCTAGATGTTATAACCTGCTACACACCTAGGCTCTAAGATATAACCCATTACTTCTAGGCGATAAACTTGTACAGCATGTACCTCTACTGAATACCATAGGCAGTTGCAACCTTATGGTATGTTGTTGTATATCTAAAAATAGAGAAAATACAGTAAAATATGGTTAAAGGATTAAAAATGGTACACCTGAATAGAAGAGCTCCATTATAAAATGTTGGGAGCCAACCTTGGAGGCCCACCTGATTGACAGGATCCTGGTGGGCCAAAGACCCTGGGCTGCAGGGCAAGCCCGGGAAGCTGAGGCCCTTCTGTCTTCCACCTTTGCTGTGTGGTACCACTGAAAAATTCTGTGCAGTCGTGGAAGAAGAAAATAACATGTTTATGCGAAGTACTCACAGCTAACCTGAGAATGTCATGGTTCATTTTTCCATTTCCCCACTATGCCACTTGGCCTTTTCTAACATATGCAAGGATTAAACTCTAAAGCACATCAAAAATGCTTTCTTTCACTTGGTTATAAGTTACTAGATATTGCTTGAGTAAAAAATGATATAAGTATATTCACTCCTTATTTGATTTAGAATTATGTTGTTTAGTGTTTAGACATAAGGTTTTTTAGAAGCACAAGTTTATAGTAAGTTCATTATTAATTCATTATAAGTTCTAACACATATAAGAGTTATGTAGGTGATTTATAACACTGTTTTCACAGATTTAGGATAAAGATTAATTGTTAAGGTTTTTACTTAATTCAGTAGTTAAAATTCTAAGTTAATGTTTATAGAGTGGGTTTTCACTGAATTCGTAATATACTAATTAGATACTTTTATGATAATTAACTAAATACAGAAAGCAACCTTGGGGGCCTGGGAAACATCACTAAAAGCTTCTTTTGAGTTTTCTTTAGAAATGAACACTGCAGGATAAGAGAAAAGTAATGAAGACACCTGGACAAGAAAGACGATTACGAAGCTTTGAGGGTCATAGAAGCACCCCCCCCAAAAAAAAAAACTCCTACTACATAGAAAACTGTACATCTGGAAACTTTCTTAAGACATTTCAAGGACTGTAATTCGGGACTTTGAACTAAAACTATCATTTTTGGCTTTATGATAAAGACTCATTAACTAAAAATAAATAGTGTTCTTGGCTTGTTTGTCGCTTCTAGACCGCTAAATGGTGGTAACTTTTAAAGCATATGTACATGAAGGAATTTTCTTTGTCTTGCCCCTTTACAAATAGTATAAAAGCTCTGTGTTAACTAACATTAAATTGTCATCTGTTCAGCAAGCAGGTGTGTCCAAGTATAATATTTTCATTTTTCGCCTATCCGTCTCTCCTTCAAGAAACCTCACACCCTTGACAAGGACTGGACCCCCACAATAAAAGATTATAAGATCACTGTTATATATGTAGTTTGCCATTGACTAAAAGGTCTTTTTGTGGTGCATGGCTGTTTCATCTCTAGAACTAAGGATATAGCCAGACATGCAGCAGCTAAAAGAATTTGTTGGGTGAATGAATGAGAAGGTGAAAAAATTTTATACATTAAGTTTCTTACCCAATCTCAAGTGACCCCCTTACCAGAGCTCCTTGTTACAATACTACTAGCATAGGCACAGCCTTTTTTCTGAGGAGCCTAGTGAACTACTACTGACTGAAGCAGAAAGAGAAGGCAAAGAAAGGAAGAAATACAAAGGAGAGAATCAAACAAATACAAACAATGAGACTGATTCTGTTGTATGGCTTGGAAACCAGCTCCCAAAACAAACCAAAAAAAAAAAAAATTCTAAAAACTTTTTCTAAGAAATTATGGTATCATTTATAGAAGCCTTTTTTGAAAGACTTAAAAAAATTTAGTACTATATTTGTTTTAAAACCACTGCCTTCTTTTCCCCTTTATTTTAAAGATGTGGAGTATAATTCGGGGTTAGGTATACAAATGCTCATTATGCAGGTACCCTTGGGATGAGATGTGCTCCTCCCTTCCCTGGAATTTTTCCTTAACTGCTAATCCCGCCCCCCTTCCCCTGGAAGTTTCCCACTACTGCCAATCTCTTTCTTATAGTATTATGATAATTGTTCAAGGTCCATTTATGAGTGAGAACATATGGTACTCTGTTCTTTGTTTCTGTGATAGATCACTGAACATGATAGACTCTAAAACCATCCAAGTTGCCACAGAGTTCATATGTTTGTTCTTCTTTATGGCTGTATAATATTCCATGGTGTATATGTACCACTTTTTTTTTTTATCCATTTCAGCTTCCATGGGCAGCATGGTTAGTTCCATATTTTTGCTATTGTGAATAGAGCTGCAACAAACATGCATGTTCAGGTATCTTTTTGGTAGAATGACTTGAGTTCCTTCGGGTATATCCCCAATAGCCTAACCCCAGTAAGAATGGTCATCATTAATAAAAACAAACAACAACAGATGCTGGTGAGGATGCGGAAAAAAAGGAACATTTCTACACTGCTGGTGGAAATGCAAACTAGTGCAACCTCTTTGGAAGACAGTGTGACAATTTCTGATAGAACCAGAAATTTGCCTTCCATAACTCAAAGCTACTGCCTTATTACATATTTAACCATAAGTTGTTATGAAACAACTCAAAAGAGGTGAAAGTGAGAAAAGTCAGGGCTCTTATGCTTTATTTAATGCCTACAATACAAAAACGTTGGGGTTTTTGTCTGTTTCATCATTGATGTCATTAAATATCTCCATTAATGAGTTTCTTCAAGTTTTGTCAAGTCAAAGCTTTGAGACTTTCAACATTTTGAATTAATAATATAAGGGGTGTCAAGTTGAAAAATTCAGCATTAGCTGACTTAATTATCTTCAGTCATATGCTATTGTAGAAGAGCATTAAAATTTTTTTATTAGATTGCCTTTACATAAATTATGATTTTTATGCATTTTGCATGATTTATGGGCATGGAAAAACTGCTAGTTGTTTCCTAGTATTTATTTTTCTCTCTTACACGATGATATAACTTTATGTGAGCATATGGCTACTCAGGTAAATATTACATTTCCTCCCAGCTAGTCAGTGTGACTAAGTAATGCCCAAGGGCATGCCATGTTAGTGGAAGCAAAATGTGCAAGTTTGTGAACATGTCTTTAAAAGATATATAGAGTCAAGTTCTTCCCCTTGCTGACTTTTTTCTTTTGACTGGCTACAATTCCAACAAGGGAGTAATGAGTGAACCATTTTGGACCATGAAGATGACATATAATGGTGAACCAAGATAGAAAGAACCTGGAAAACCAAATCCAGGGAACCACCACCTTAGCCCTAGACTGCCTAATTCCAGGCTTTTTATATTAAAGAGAATTAGGTGTCTATATTGTATAAGCCACTGTCACTTTGGGTCTCTGTATTGTATTCTAACTAATGCAAAAACAATGTGTTATTTAATATAAGAATTTAGAAGGGGAAAAAACACTGTTTGTTCCACCATCGGAAAAGCCATTTTGGAGAGCCAAGTCTTCTCTTTGCTAGATTTGTACATTTTTCTATAGATCACAATGTTACATTTCATGAGTTTTTATATTTGAGAGCTTACATAATAGTATTTACAGAAAAGAGAATTTATTTTTACTGAAAATTGTATATATTTACTCATTTAAAATCCTAAATAATTCTATCAGTTAAGTGTTCTTAAAATTCATAGTTAATGAGTCTTGGAGCAAGCATTTAAACACAGGTTTCTTGAATCTCAAAACGTATATTCTCTGTGTTATCATATCACTTGAAGTTATTAAAGAGATTCTACAACTATATGAATACCTAATCAACAATACATATAAAATCATTTGCATTCTGTTTTGTTTTTATACTTATTTTTAAATTTATAGTCATATTGCAATTCTAAAAATGATTTATTCAAACAGAAAAATTAAGTTGATAAAGAAAATATCTTTATCTTAGACATCCATTTAAATCATTCTTTTAAACTAACTGCTTGAAGCTGAATACTTGAAAAGTGGGGGAAAAAAAATCTTTGCATCAACCTAGAAAATATTTTCTCTGCCCTTTCGCTTATCATTTTCTCTACAAGCTGCGGTAGGAAATTTTTAAAAGATGTTATATAAACAATTTAACAAATTCCACTTTAAGTGACTATTTTGGCTCTCTTTCACAGTATATGCTTATGAACAATGGAATAAATGAGGTGACTTTTCTTTTACTAATGAAACTTAAACAGCATGGCAATTTGTTATAATAAGAGCCAGGCTGTTTTCAGCTCAGCTATTGACTTTCCTTTTAGATACCTCAAAGCAAAGAGTAAAATGCCACAATTGTTATATGTTTTAACTCCCATTATGAACATTTCCCAATCCTCTTGTGGTTATTTCACTGAAATTGTTTGTTTTATTAATTAAATCTCTTTATTTTTGCTATATTTCTCTACCACATTATTTTTCATTACTTTAATAATCTTTGACCTTATAGGTTTCTTCACCCAACACCAATGCTTACATGCTTTTTCTTGCCTACCTCCACTACAGAAGTTAGAAAGGCCAGAATTCAACCTTTTTTAACTCCTCTTGCAGCTAAACACGGTCACTTGAAAGAGTTTTAGACACAGGGGGAATCTTTGGAAATTTAGCGATTCTGGTTTACGAAGGAAAAAGAATAGACATGGTTGGCAGGATCTTTATCTGAGACTTCCCACCCCGCATGCCACTTTCTTCCCTCTCTCTGGTTAAACATAATGTTTGAACTGTAGCAATCATCTTGAAACCATGGGACTATAATTTATTCTTTACTTACTCAAATATTATTTCAGAGTTTATTATTTTCTCCAAGATTAGAATGTAGTATTAAATGTAGTGTTTAGAGTATAAAGGCGTAAGTTAGCGTGCTTATCCTACCACTTATTAGCTCTGCAATTTTTAGTGTTATTGAATTTTTTGTACCACGATTTTCACATTTATAAAAGTAGACATTTAAAAAAGCATAAACCAGGCACAGTGGCCCATGCCTGTAATTCCAGGACTTTGTGAAGACAAGGATGGAGAATTGCTTGAGTCCAGAAGTTTGAGACCAGCCTAGGCAGCATAGCAAAACCTTGCCTCCAAAAAATTAGACAGGTCTAGTGGCACATGCCTGTAGTCCCAGATACTCAGGGGGCTGAGGCAGAAGGATTTCCTGAGCCCAGGAGGTTGAGGTTGCAGTGAGTCATGATTGCGCCACTGCACTCTAGCCTGGGCAACAGAATAAGACCCTGACAGGGGAAAAAAAAGCCTACTTTGCAGAATGTCAATTTTTTCTATAATCAAATAATAGTACCAATATAATTTCATCATTCTCTCCTAAATTTCACAAGTTTCTCCTTAACTAAAATCTTAGGATTATTGTGCTTCTTCCTATTTAATTCTTCTTTTTAAACAATTGTATCGATTTTATCAAGTATTCTTGGTGCTGTGCATTTTATTTTTAGAAAAGAACAATTCTAATTGATGGCATTTTCAAGTTTCAGGGCTATTGTTCAGAAAGCATGCTTATTGTGTCTTTGAAACGTAATCTTAAAAGAAGCATAACTATATGACCCAGCAATTCCCCTATTGGGAATATACCTGGAGGAACTCAGATCATTCTACAAAAAAGATACCTGCACATGTATGCTTGTTGCAGTTCTATTCACAATAGCAAAAACATGGAACCAGCCATGTTGCCCATTGTAGCTGGACTGGATTTAAAAAATGTGGTACATATACAAAATGGAATATTATGCAGCCATAAAGAAAGACAAACATGGACTTTGTGGCAACTTGGATGGATTTGTGGCAACTTGGATGGATTCCAGGACTTCACAAAGTCCTGGAATTACAGGCATGGGCCACTGTGCCTGGTTTATGCTTTTTTAAATGTCTACTTTTATAAATGTGAAAGTCGATCATACTCAGTGATCTATCACAGAAACAAAGAACAGAGTACCTTATGTTCTCACTCATAAGCGGACTTTGAACAATTATAATACTATAAGAAAGGGATTGGCAGTAGTGGGAAACTGTCAGAGAAGTGGGGGTGGGATTGGCACTTGAGGGAAACTGCTAGGGGAGGAAGGGGCATACCTCATCAGCAAGGATACATGCATAATCAACGTTTGTATACCTAACTCTGAATTGTACTCCACATTCTTATAATCAAAAGAAAAAAAAATGAGGCATAACTTCTCAGATTAGGTCTTTTTAGTTAAACTATCTTCTAAGAAGAAATCTTTTGGGGGTTATTTTTAGTAGCCATTTCTGTGACTTTTCATATCTTTGTTTTGTGTTCTATCCTACTTATTCATATTCAAGCATAATACTAGAAATATGATTATTAAATTGAAAATAGAAATAATGTGATTCAATGAATTATGGTGGGCTAGAATTTTTAAAGGTATCTGTAGTCTTTCTTAATTAATTGTCTTTGTCTACATAGTGAGGTTTTTTTTCTTATTCTAAAAACACTGCTACTTTGTTTTTAAAATCAATGGCATTATCTGTAGCATTTCTCATGTGAAAGCGTTTTAATGTCCCTGCATGAGAAATGGCACTGTTCATATTCCTAATGAGAGTTCTTGCCCTTTGAATTTTCATCTGTGTTTTAGAATCTCAGACCTTCAAGGAGTTCTAGAAGTTATGCCTAAGTTTTACTTGAGTGTAATAAGTCTGGCACACCAATCTCTACCCACTAACATTTGTATACTTTTAAAAAGAAATATTAAGCCGGGCTCGGTGGCTCAGCCTATAATCCTGCGCCTTTGGGAGGCTGAGGTGAGTGGATTGCCTGAGCCCGCGGGTTCGAGACCCGCCTGGGCAGCGAGACCTCATCTCTACAATAAATCAAAAAATCAGCCAGGCGTGGTAGCGCATGCCTGTAATTCCAGCTACTTGGAAGGCTGAGGCGGAAGGATCGCCGGAGCCCAGCAAGTCGAGGCTGCGGTGGCCGGGAGCTGCCACTGCACTCCAGTCTGGGTGACAGAGTGAGACTCCAACTCAAAAAAAAAAAAAGAAATATTAAATAGTAAATGTATCTCTTTATGTAAAAATACTAGTGACTAGATAGTAGGTTATGCAGAACTGCCATGGCCATTGACACAGATTTTTAAGAAAATATACAAGCTAATATTATGATTTTCATGTTTTTAAAATACATTTCATCAGTTTGTATAGCTAAAATATATTTTTTGAGCTTTAGTATAAATAAAGTACAAACATATTACCAATAATGTTTTGTTCCACTACTCCTGTTAAAGGCTTTCTGAAAAGGTTAAAAGAGTAATATCAACTAATATGAAATTGTCACATCTTCATTTTTAGAATACATTTCACTCAATATCAATACTCAACCACATAAACAATCATACTATACTGAAACCAAAATAAGTGTAATTTAATTCACATAATAAATATTTCCACATTAAACATTATAGATCTGAAAAGCTACTCATTGCTTGCAAGATGAATTGCAAACTTCTTATGAGGCATACAGGGCACTCTGTGAAAGGCCACTTCCTTCCTTGCTCTTATTTTTCTGTATCCTTATGGAAGTGCCTAAAGTTCTTAACCAGGTCATGCTTCATGATACCTCCATGCCTATATGCAATTTGTTTCTTTAGTCTAGAATCCGCCTTGCATGCATGGCAATCTCAATTCATGCCATCTCTTCAATAAGGCCTTTTGTGGCCAGTTTTTACCTTTGTGGAATTAAGGTACTTTCCTTCTGCCCACACTGTGCCTTACCCATAGTGACTTTCTGTCACAGTACCCGGGACTCTTCAAGACTGTGACTTTTTTGAAGACAGAGCTTGTTGTCACATTTTTCCTCTTTTTTGTTTCTTATATGTTCCAGAGCTAAGGGCTTTACGTAGTCCATGGTGTTTACTAGGTGCTCATAAATGTGTTCTGCATTACATAGCTATTGGTTAAAAAAGGTATTTTTCAGCCCTTATCTCTACTTCTCAGCAGGACTTTGTGAAAATCCAGAAAGACCTAAACCATTTTATTACCTGACTCAGAATTGTGAAAAATGAAGAAATAAAATATAACAAAAATAACTTTTATTTAATCCAGTCATTTAACTTGTGACTATATATTGACAACATATCTAGTTTTATTTGGAAATAATTTCAAAAGTCTTAATTAGGAGCTTTTTTCCCCATAATCCCCTCTTTACCCCATGGCTTCATTGATGGGCCCACCTCCTAAACTATAATCATCAATGTGTTGTGTAATTTAATACCAGTCATAGTATGACATAATACAATTTTAAAAGAATACTAGTCTTTGTAACAGGTTATATCATCGATAGTAGAACACTTGAATACTTCTCCCATAATACCTAGATTAGGAGAATAGAGTAGCTAAACAATTACTCTCTATCTGCAGGGGTGAGGGAGAAGGCCAAAATCAATATTCTCCCTCATTCAGGCATAGTAATAATATAATTTACTTAAGACCTTTCCACTTCTGACCCTTAAGTTGAAAAACTAGACTCATTATTTTACTTCATTCATTAAAATGCAACATATATTTTACCATAATTTATTATTGAAAAAAAGTTATTTATCATTAACCTGTAATAGTTACTCAATCAAAAGCAAAAAACTTTTTATTTTTTGCATTTTTCAAGTATCTTAACAATTGGTTCTTATGCAAGGCCCTAAAACTTTATATTATTCTTTCAAAAAAGTTAGCAGTAATTCTAAAGAATACTAAGTATTTACTTCAGCTAATAAGTTTTTGTTATATTACATTAAGATATGTGTCTATACAAATAATTGACCTAAATATTTTCCCTTTTCATTTAAAAACAGAATAACATTGAAGAACTTGATGGTGTTCTTACATCCATATTCAAACATGAGATACAATATTATGAGTTCCAATTTCTTCAAACTGAAATCTACTCTCAAAAAGAATGTATTTTCCAACTGCATCAATTATTTTTTATATCATATTCTACTATTTAATGAATGTTATAACCAAGAATATAGTTAGCTGCACTGTTGATGAAATGATTTAGAAAACTCCTGACTCCTGGTGAAAGGATATTCTAGTACAAACTTCTAAATGTTCATCGGGTAATTATTTTTAATCACAGTTTCTAAACATGTGCATACATTTTGAAATTAGCAAACCTACTTCCTGATTTTTATTCTAAGGAAATGTTTGGGCATACACTTATGCTGGAGATTATTCATTACATTATTGTGTACAATTACCAAAAAAAGTGGAAACAACTTCATCTTCCAAAGTTCAGTGCATCTTATTGATGCAACCACCAGAAATTAATGTTATTACAAATGTATTTGCTGGATGTTTTGATGTATAACTAATTGAATAAAAAGCAAGTTATGTAGCAGTAAATACAGTATGATCCTCTGCTGCAAAAAAAATACATACAGTACATTTAATAGCATATATGTGTTCATATATAAATTGATGGTCTGGATGGATGTGTACTCAGTGTTCACGGTAGTTATGTTTGAGTTTTGTGATTTCAAATATTACTTTTTGTTTTTCATTTTATTGACTGTATTTTCTACAATGTCTGTGCATTATTTGTGTGGTAAAAAATATATACAAATATCAAGAAAAGTATATATAAGAGCGACACATAAAAAATTACATTTCCAAATGTAATCATGAGCTCAGTAGTATATTTAAGAAATCTGTTGTTCTTGCATAGTTTGTTGACACACTGCTTACAATTCATTTATATGCCCAGTATGTGCAAAACACTAAGGTAGAGATGTGATGGTGAATAAGATAGACATGAAGCTAAAGAATATGAGAAGGCTACTGTTGGCATATTAAGGACTAATGTGCAGGGCTTTGTGTTCTGTTGGGTTTCTGTGCTATTTAAAGCAGTTTTATCATCCGCCTGGCAGACTTCAAGGTGGCAGTAAGAAAAGAGTGGGAGTCCTAAGGCACAGCTGATTGTGATTCATCTATATGTGTGAGACATTAAAGTGAAAAGTCAAACATTTCTCAAAAAATGTTCTTAAAAAGTAAATTTGTGAGGTTAATAAAAATCTATTGTTCTTTTCTATGTACATTTTAACAACATATAATTCACTTATAAAATTAGATAGTGGATTAGGATAGACAAGGATCATGACATGATTCCTCTCTAAAGACACTTATAATTTAATTGGGGAAACAAGATAATATGCATTTTATAACAGAAAGAAACAATAAATGCACTTTTTGGAAGTGATTATACTGACAATCCAATTGTAGATCAAAAGTACATTAATTTTCAGGACATGCTTTATAAGTGAGGTGGGATTTTACCTAGTTTGTAAATGACGTGTAGGGTACCAAGGAGGAGGTAGAAGGGAAAAAGGCAAGAGAAAGTGCATGCAAAGGTATAAGATGAAATTTTGACACTTTTTTTTTTACAAATTTCTTCATTATATTTACTTGGGTTTATGGTATCAAAATTGTGGAATTGGAGAAGATGGAATTATTTTGTTCGCTCATGTTTATATGTACAGAATCCTAAGTTTAAGAATGCTTCTCAGTCTATTCTTTAAGTTGTAGAATATGAATTTTAGAGTTGGAAAGGGTGGACTCGTTTTAGTCCTTTACTTTTATAGACTAAGAATTCTCAAAGGATTAGATCAGAGTGCCTAAAAGTGTGAATCTGGGTCAGTAGGGCTGGGATACATTTTAAGCTTCTCCCTTTCTAACAAGCTTCCAGGTGAAACTGACACTGCTAAACGTCAGACCTTTCACTGGATATCAAGTGTTTAGAGCAATGGTTCTCAAACTCAGCTGCTTATTATAATTACCTGTGGAGCTTTTAAAATATCCCATGCCTACGCCATACCAGATATAAATTCATTGATCTGGGGGTAGGTCCTAGCTACCAGAATTTTTCAGTTTCCCAGTTGATTCCAATATATAGCCAAGTTTACTAACCCTTAATTGCTTCAATGTATTATAATCCTCATAACTGGAAGCTCTAGTTCCTGTAAATACAAAATAATATAACACAAGATGTGTAAGATATGAATATGACTTGACTAACATTTTGCTGCCTCTTTAACCCTATAGCCTAGGGTAAATGTCAGAATATCTGATCTTTAAATCCTTGTACCTGTGCTTCATAATGTTCAAGTTGAATTGCTGATGAGGTCTAAGTTGCTCATATTTTTCAACTGAGAGAATCTGGGCAAGAAATGGTAGGGTGTTGATGAAGCCACTGAAAGTATCTTTAAAGGTAAATTCAGCAATGAATCAGGTGTAATCCCAGGCATCTATCTGAAAGGGCAGTTATTTAATTATTTGATAAATCTTTTTATTCAACATGTATTATTTATTTTTCTATAATTTAACTAAAATAACTTGGAGGTTAGAACATTGTGAGGGAAAGGTACTCATAAGGAACTGACAAAGTTTATCTTGAGTATTGACCTACCGTAAGTATGTATCATATCGATGGTTCTTTATAAGTATGGAGCTAGCCCAGCAGTTCAACGCTGGGGTGGCCATGAGCATGTGACTGCACTCCAGCCTGGACAATGGAGTGAACTCAAATAAATAAATAAATAAATAAATAAATAAATAAATAAATAAATAAAAGTATGAATCTAAATGCTATAAATCAAAATATTTATCTTATTATTACTCCATCTTTTTTTCAAAGTTATTTTTGGAAACTGCATTAAGTTTCCTGCCACTTCATTTATAAGTGAAATACCATTTCAGGTAATTGTCCTGGTCATTTTTTATTCCTATCTAGACAATAAATTTTCTCATTTGACATTTGAGAGGGGACCTGAAAAAAAAAACAGAATTTGTTTATAAAAATTGTGTATTTATTCTTACATGTTTAAACTTCAGTCACCCTCAAAATACTCTCCACTTGGTGCAATACACCTACCAAGATACTATTTCCACTGCTCAAAACAGTTTTTGAACTCATCAGTTTTGATGTCTTTCAGTGCTTCTGCCATTTTTGTTTCACTTCTTCCACATTGGCAAAATGTTTCCCTTTGAGGACTTTTTTCATCCAGGGAAACAAAAAAAAGTTGTTTGAGGTGAGATTGGGTGAATAAGGAGGGTGGGGCACAGGAGTCATGCTGTTTTGGTCAAATACTGCTGAACACTCAGCATGGTGCAGCAGGTGCACTTGTATATCACCCATCATGAAATGGGCAAATGTGTTGAAAGAAACTCCCCCCCCCAAAAAAAATTCACTGAAGCTGAACGCAGCCTCTCAGAGCAATACTAGCTGGTACACTGACTGATGCTGATGGGTTCCTAGAACACTTACCTATCGGGGGAAGCCTGTACTACAAGGGACCCACATCCAAAAGATAATTCTTGGTTTTGGGGGTTCCCCTTTGTATGTTTTCTTTGTTTGTTTGTTGTTTAGGCAGGCATAGTTGGGAGTGGGTAAAGATAGAAAGTCACAAGAAATAATAAAAATCTACATCAATGTTCTCTTACCTTGAAATGCTTTGTTATGGATTTAAAAGCAATGTGTTCTATTGACAAGAATTTTCCATACAATGAAGTTCTCCCTGGGAGTAGAGTAATATCAGATTTCTAAAAGAACTTACATATTAATATAGTATAAGTCTTTTGAACACAAGAGTCATAGAAATAATTCATGAACAACTTTCTAGTGTGTGAGTCATCAGGGACTATGGAATCCTTATAAGGCACTGTGATAGGCAATTTTTTACTGATGTATAAAATACTAGAATAGAAAATAGCAGAGTGCATAACAAAGTAAATATCAGAGTATCATTTTAAACAACGGTTTTTGTCATAGATTGATAAAGGAACACACATATCACCATCAAAAGAGTCTGAATGCCACTGGCCTGGTGTGGTGGGGAGGCAGGACAGCACACTTAGGCTGACATGGTTGAGTTAGCACCTCTGTAGTTTTCATCTCTTCTAAGTTCCAAGTCTCTTCTGCAGTCTCATTAATCTCACTGCAGCAGGTCCATGAATTTTTCTAACTTTTCAGAGCCCTTCAAAAAGCCCTTCAAAAGCCTAGATAATGCAGAGAATCTCCTGTCACAAACAGAAAAGTAAATAGTTTTGCTTTTTTTTATGGTAAGAGGCTACAGTTGCTGATTCAGTCACCATAAGTGATGATTAGTTTAGGAGAAAAGAAACTAGGTTATTTTGCCTAGATAATCTGCCTTCACCCAAAAGGGGAACTGGCTCAGCAAAGTTCTTGAAAAATTCTAGAAAAGCTTGTCAAAGCTTATATCTATTTACAATAAGTAGTAATATTTTAATCTGAAAGAGAATATCATGTGATCACCTGTGACAAGAGAAAGTATTAACTTAGAATATTATCTCTTAATATGTCTATAAAAAAATGTTGAGCATATAACTGGATGTTAAATACAAATGTAGTGGTCACTAATTCTCTAAGATTTGTATTGGACTTATAATACCTTTGGGTTCACAAAAAGTACACTATCTGCTCACTAAATGAAGAATTAAATGTCCATTGGGTTGTCTTTTTTATATCATCATATAATTTAAATGTAAGAAAAATATAGAGAATAAAATAAATAACATCCTATACCCACCATCTAACTTGGTCAAATCTTAACAATTTGCCACACTTGCTTCAGATCTTTTATTTTAGGAAATAAAACTAAAAATCTAGTTTATTTTTTCTGTTGCCCTTTGTAATTCCATATACTTGAAAAGTTACCATTGCTTTAATTTAATTTTTACAGCAATTCTCATGCATTTCTTCATATTTCTACTATATAATTTTTTTCCATAATTCATATATACTGTTGCACAAGTTTGTAAATTCTATGTAAATTGTATCATACTTTTTTCCTTTAACTTATTATTTTTTCCAATATTAACTTTGGCATATTTATACATGCATATATACAGATGTATGTAGGTCATTCATTTTAAATATTATTTTGCTTAATTACAATACAATATGTACCAACAACAAACAGGCAGAAAACTCAATGAAAAGCACAATTCCACAAAAAAACAAAGAAAGAAATAACTTGGCATCTTCCTAACTAGAAAAGAGAAAGACCTTTACAATGAAAACCACAAAACACTTCTCAAAGAAATCAAAGACACAAACAAATGGAAAAATATCCCATACTCATGGATCAGAAGAATCAACATTGTTAAAATATCCATCCTACTCAAGGCAATTTACAGATTCAATGCGATATCCACTAAATTTCCAACATCATTCTTCTCTGACCAGGAAACGACAATACAGAAAATCAAATGGAAACAAAAACTACTGTGAGTAGCCCTCAGCAAAAGAAACAAAATAGGAGGTATTACACTTCCAGACTTTAAACTTTATTATAAGGCTACAATAATCAAAACAGCCTGGTATTGGTACAAGAATATAGGCACATAGATCAATGGAGCAAGATAGAGATTCTGGAAGCAAAACTTCAATTTCTTAACCAACTAATCTTCGACAAAGACTCCACCAACAACCACTAGGGAGAAGAGAACCTATTCAGTAAATTGTGCTGGGAAAACTGGCTGACCACATGCAGAAAACAAAAATCAACTCCAAATGGATCAAAGACCTAAACGTAAAACCCCAAACTTTTAGAATCTTAGAAAACATAGGAGACACCTTTACAGAAATGAGAATAGGCAAACAATTCCTGATCAAAACCCCAAAAGCCCATGCTATAAGAGAAAATATCAAGTGAGACTGCAACAAACTGAAAAGTTTCTGCAAAGCAAAAGAAATCATCAGGAGAGTAGGGAGACAGCCCACAAAATGGGAAAAAAATATTTGCTAATTGCATATCTGACAAAGGCCTAACTTCCATGATCTAAAAGGAGCTCAAATGTGCTGAAAGAAAAAACCAAACAGCCTCATTAAAAAGTGGACAAAAGACATGAATAGACACGTCTCAAAAGTAGACATCCAAGCAGCCAATAGATACAGGAAAAAATGCTCAGCCTCACTAGTCATCAGAGAAAAGCAAATCAAACCCACATTGAGATAACTCCTAAGTCTAGTAAGAATAGCCATCATTAACAAACCAAAAAACAGATGATGGTGAGGATGCAGAGAAAAGGGAACAATCCTACACTGTTGGTGGGAATGAAAACTAATTCAGCCTTTATGGGAAACAGTGTGGTGATTCCTAAAAGAACTAGAAATTGATCTTCCAGCCGGGCTCAGTGGCTCAGCCTGTAATCCCGCACCTTTGGGAGGCTGAGGTGAGTGGATTGCCTGAGCCCGCGGGTTTGAGAACCGCCTGGGCAGCGAGACCTCATTTCTACAATAAATCAAAAAATCAGCCGAGTGTGGTAGCGCATGCCTGTAATTCCGGCTACCTGGAAGGCTGAGGCAGAAGGATTGCCGGAGCCCAGCAGGTCGAGGCTGCAGTGGCTGGGGGCGGCCACTGCACTCCAGTCTGGGAGACAGAGTGAGACTCCAACTCAAAAAAAAAAAAAAAAAAGAAAGAAAGAAAAGAAATTGATCTTCCATATGACCCAACAATCCCCCTTCTGGGAATATACCCAGAGGAACTCAAATCATTCTACAAAAAAGATACCTGCACATGCTTGTTTATTGCAGCACTATTCACTATAGCAAAAACATGGAACCAACCATGCTGCCCATCAAAACTGGACTAGATTTTTTTTTTAAATGGTACATATACATGATGGAATATTTCACAGATATATAGAAGGACAAAATTATGGACTTCACAGCAACTTGGATGGATTTAGAGTCTATAATTCTTAGTGATCCATCACAAAAAGCAAAATTTCTTAACCAACTCATCTTTGACAAAGTCTCTACCAACACTCATTGAGGAGAGGAGAACCTTTTCAGTAAATGGTGCTGGGAAAACTGGCTGACCACATGCGGAAGAATTAAACAGGACCCCTACCAATCACCATCCAGAAAAATCAACTCTAAATGGATCAAAGACCTAAATATAAAGCCTAAAACTATAAGAATCCTAGGAAACTCAGGAGACACCCTTATACACATTGGAATAGATAAGCAATTCCTGAAAAAAAGTGGTACAATACACAATGGAATATTATGCAGCCATAAAGAAGGACAAAATTATGAACATAACAGAAACTTGGATGGATTTAGAGAATATCATACTTAGTGATCTATCACAGAAACAAAGAAATGAATATCTTATGTTATGTCTCATAAGTGAACCTTGACCATTTATCATAACACTGCAAGAAGGAGATTGGAAGTAGCAGGACACTGCCAGGGGAGCGAGGAAGTTGGGGGATACATAACATCACTAAGGTACTTGATCCTCAACCAGATGAAGTGAGGACCAATGGAAGGACCACACTTAATCTATACATAGACCACTTATGTACCTAATTCTGACTTGTACCTCACATCTTTAAAATAAAATTTAAAAAATATGTAATTATTCTGCCAATAGATATTAATATTGTTTCTAAGTTTTTTATCATTGTAATTAATGTTACAATGAGCCATCTTCCATATGAATTCCTATGCATATGAGTACTGTAATCATTTCTCAAGAGATACTATTACCATGAAAACCTTGATTAGGTTAGATTTACCTAGATTTACCATATGGTTTTGTTAACATCAAAAGCTTTATTTTGAAATTATGTTTTAAGCATTATCCCATAAGCCCCACTGAAGGAGATAAGAGTACACACTTGTGGGGTACTTCAGCTCCTTTTCCCTGCACTACCTCATAAGACTCAAAGCAGACAGAAAACAGGAAATCCCCAGGGCCTTGCCCTTGACTTAAGCTGGCTTGGTACTTCTTTGGAACAACAGCCACCATCATAGCTGACTTTCTCCCACAAATGCCACCTCCTGGCTGGAGGTCAACAGTACAACCAACCACATCAGGTTCAATATCTCAGATTTGGGTAAGGCCTGATCCCAAGCACCAGCTAACACTTTCCAGCCACTTCAGTCACTCAGGACATCATGAGCCAGTGAAAATACACAGCACAGGGCTGCTACAGCTGGCAATTGAGAAGTTCACCACACCAAAGCTATATATAACTAAGGGAACCTTACAGCGCCTACATCAGCCCCCCGACAACCTTAAATAATAAGAAATTATCTACCTAAATGAGAAGGAATCAAAAATATAATTCTGACAATAAGAAGAAACAGAGTTCTCCAATATCCCCAAAAGACCACACCAACTCTTCAGCAATGAACCCTAACCAAAATAAAATTTTTAAAATTCCAGACATAAAATTGGTCAATGAGCTTCAGGAGAAAATTTAAAACACACATAAAGAAATTTTTAAAGCTATTCCTGACATGAATAGAAAAATATAGAAAGTGATAGATGCCTTTAAAAAGTGAAATTCAGGAAATGAAAGAAGCATTTAGGGATTACAAAATGCAGTGGAAAGTTTTAACAATAGATGAAAACAAGCAGAAGGAAGGATCTCAGAACTTGCAGACAAGCCTTTTAGATTAACCCAATAAGACAACAATAAAGGAAAAGAATCAAGAAAATAGAACAAAATCTCCAAGAAATATGGGATTATGTAAAATGTTCAAACCTAAGAATCATAGATGTTTCTGAGGAAGTAGAGAAAGCAACAGGTTTGGAAAACCTACTTGAGGGAAAAATGGAGAAAAACTTCCCTGGCCTACCAGAGAGCTAAACATCCAAAAACAAGAAACCCAAAGAACCCCCTGAAGAGTCATTACAGAAAGGTCATCATCGAGCTATATAATCATATTGCCATGCAAAGTTAATGTGAAGGAAAAAATTTTAAGTCAGACAAAAGTATAAAATAATTTTTCTTTATTGTTTTTATTTTAAAGATGTGGGTACAATTCAGGGTTAGGTATACAAATGTTTATTGTACAGGTAAAGTCTGGGCCTCACTTTAGTCCCCATGTCACCTGGTTTGAGATCAGGTACCCTTATTGATGAAGTGTGCTCCCCCCTCGCTCCCTCCACTGGCAGTTTCCCACTACTGCCAATTCCTTTCTTATAGTATTATGATAATTGCACAGGGTCTACTTATGAGTGAGAACATGTGATACTCTGTTTTTTGTTTCTGTGATAGATTACTGAGTATTACAGACTCTAAATCCATCCAAGTTGCTTCAGAGTTCATAATTTTGTCCTTCTGTTTGGTTGCATAATATTCCATCATGTATATGTACCACATTATTTTAATCCAGTCTACTTTTGGTGGGCAGTACGAAAATAATTTACAAAGGTAGAACTATCAGTCTAATAGCAGACTTCTCAGAAGAAATTCTACAGGCCAGGAGGGATTGGGACCCCATCTTCCATCACCTCAAACAGACTAACTGTCAGCCAAGGATTTTGTATCCCACAAACTAAGTTTGATAAATGAAGGAGAAATGAAGTCCTTTGCAGACAAGCAAACACTGAAGGAATCTGTTACCACTAGAGTGACTCTGCAAGAAATATTCAAAGGAATCCTAAATACTGATACAAAAGATCAAAATACACCAGTATTCCAAAATACTGGAAGCCGGGCTCGGTGGCTCAGCCTGTAATCCCACGCCTTTGGGAGGCTGAGGTGAGTGGATTGCCTGAGACCGCGGGTTCGAAACCCGCCTGGGCAGCGAGACCTCATCTCTACAATAAATCAAAAAAAAAAAAATCAGCTGGGCGTGGTAGCACATGCCTGTAATTCCGGCTACTCGGAAGGCTGAGGCGGAAGGATCGCCGGAGTCCAGCAGGTCGAGGCTGCGGTGGCCGGGAGCAGCCACTGCACTCAGTCTGGGCAACAGAGTGAGACTCCAACTCAAAAAAAAAAAAAGAAAAGAAAAATACTGGAAATCATAAAGTTCACAGACTTTATGGAATCCTGACACAATAGAGAAAAAAATGCATAAATAAAGCAACCAGATAACAACCAGTATAAAAAATAGAATAGTGCATTACATATCATTATTAACTCTGAATGTAAGTGGTCTCAATGCCCCTCTTAAAAAATATAGACTGGCAGAATGGATTTTAACAAATCACACAAACCGGGCTCAGTGGCTCAGACCGTAATCCCACACCTTTGGGAGGCTGAGGTGAGTGGATTGCCTGAGCCCGCGGGTTCGAGACCCGCCTGGGCAGCGAGACCTCATCTCTACAATAAATAAAAAAATCAGCCGGGCATGGTAGTGCATGCCTGTAATTCCGGCTATTTGGAAGGCTGAGGCGGAAGGATCGCCGGAGCCCAGCAGGTCGAGGCTGAGGTGTCCGGGAACGGCCACTGCACTCCAGTCTGGGTGACAGAGTGAGACTCCAACTCAAAAAAAAAAAAAAAATCACACAACTCAAATATCTGATGCCTTCAAGAAATCCACTTAATGCTCAGACTCCTATAGACGCAAGATGAAGGGGTGGGGGAAAATATTCCATGCAAATGGAAAGCAAAAATGAACAGGAGTAGCCATTCTCATATCAGATAAAACAGACTTTAAGTTAGCAACAGTACAAAAAGACAAAGATGGCTATTATATCATGATAAAGGAATCAATCCAGTGAGTAGACTTAATAGTTTTAAATGCATATGCACCTAACACCAGAGCCCCCAACTTTATAAAATAAATTTTACTAGATTTAAAAAAGAAAAAAAAAATAGACAGCAATACAATAATAGTGGGAGACTTTTAACACTCCACCGATGACAATAGGCAGATCATCAAGGCAGAAAGTCAACAAAGAAACATTGGTGTTGAACGGGACTCCAAAGAAAATGGAACTAACAGACATCTATAGAGTATTCCTTTCCAAACTACAGAATATACATTTTTCTCATCACCACATGGAACTTTCTTCAAAATAGACCATATAATAGGCCACAAATGAAGTCTCAATAAATTACAAAAAAATGAACCAAAATTATATCAAGTACCATGTCAAACTACAGTAGAATAAAACCAAAAATTAACTTCAAGAAGAACTTGCAAAACCAATACGTAGAACCAAGACGTAGAAGTTAAACAATTTGCTCCTGATGGATTCTTGGGTCAACAATAAAATCAAGATGAAGACTTAAAAATTCCTTGAAACAAATGACAACAAGGAAACAAGTTATCAAAACCTCTGGGACGCAGCCAAAGCCATATTCAGGAGAAAATTTATAGCACATAAGGCCTAAATTAATTCAAATATCGCATATTGTCAACCTAACATCACACCTCTAGGAACTAGAAAAACAATCAAAACAAACCCAAAGCTAGCAGAAGAAAATAAATAAAGAAGATTAGGACAGAACTAAATGAAACCGAAATTATTTTTTAAAATTACAAAGGATTAATGAGACAAAAGCCTGGTTCATTGAAAAAATAAACAAAATTGATAGACCACTAGTTAGATTAATTAAGAAGTAAAGAGAGAAGACTCAAATTAGCTCAATCAGAAATGAAAAAGGAGGCATTGCAAGTAATATGATGGAAATTCAAAAGATCATCCAAGACTATGATGAACACCTCTGTGCAAACAAATTAGGCAATCCAGAGGAATGGATACATTCTTGAAAATGTACAACCCCTCAACCTTGTATCATGAAGAAATAGAAACCCTGAACAGATCAGTAATGAGTAGCAAGATTAAAACAGTAACTACAAGTTTCCCAACACAAAAACATTCAGGACCTGTTGGACTCACAGCTGATTTCTACCAGACTTCAAAGAAGAGGTACCAATTTTACTGAAGTTATTTCACAAGATTGAAGAGGAAGGAATCTTCCCTGACTCATTCTATAAGCTACTATCACCTGATACCAAAGCCAGGAGGACACAACAACAACAAAGAAAACTACAGACCAATATCCCTGATGAACACAGATGCAAAAATCCTTAATGAAATATCAGCAAACTGAATTCAACAGCACATTTAAAATATATATATACCTTGACCAAATGGGTTTTATCCCGGGGATGCAAATGTGGTTCAACATACACAAGGCATAAATATGATCCTCTACATAAACAGAATTACAAGCAAATATCATATTGTCATTTCAATACATACAGAAAAAACATTAGATAAATCAGCATTACTTCATGAAAAAAACTCTCAGCAAAATGGGCATAGAGGAAACATTCCTCAAAATAATGAACTCTATATACAACAAATCCATAGCCAATGTCATACTAAAGGAGAAAAGTTAAACACATTGCCCCTCAAAACCGGAACAAGACAAGGATGCCCACTTTCACCACTACTATTCAACATAGTACTGGAAGTCCTAGCCAGAGCAATAAGAAAAGATAGAGAAATAAAGGGAATCCAAATTGGAAAAGAAGAAATCACAGTATCTCTGTATGCCGATGATATTATCTTATACCTAGAGAACTCTGAAGACTCCTCCAAAAGATACCTAGACTTGATAAATGAATTTGGTAAGGTTTTAGGATATAAAATCAATGCATACAAATCAGTAGCACTGCTATATTCTAATAGCAACCAACTGAGAATCAAGAACTCAGTTCCATTTATAATAACAGCCAACAAGCTAAAATACCTAATAACATATTTAACAAAGGAGGTGAAAGATCTCTACAAGGAGAACTACAAAATTCTCGTGAAAAAAATTGCCGAAGACACAAACAAATGGAGAAACAGCCCATGCTCCTGGATTGGAAGAATCAACATTATTAAAATGACCATCTTATTCAAAGTAATCTACAGATTCAATGCAATCTCTATCAAATTACCAATGCCATTTTTCACAGAATTAGAAAAAACAATCCTAATTAATATGAAACCAAAAAAGGGCCAGAAGAGCCAAAGCAATTCTAAGCAAAAAAACAAAACCAGAGACTCACATTACCTGACTTCAAATTATGCTACAAGGCTATGGTAACCAAAACAGCATGGTATTGGTGCAAAAGCAGACACATGGACCAATGAAACAGAATGAAGAACTCAAAAATAAACCCAAATACCTACAACCAACTGATCTTTGACAAAATAGACAAAAACATGCACTGGGAATGGACACACTATTCAACAAATGGTGCTGGGAAAATTGGATGGCTATATGCAGAAAATTGAAATTTGATCCCTATCTCCTCTCATATACAAAAATTAACTCAACATGGATTAACGATTTAAACCTCAGACCTGAAACCATAAAAATCCTAGAAGAAAACCTAGGAGAAACTCTTCTGGACTTCAGCCCAGGCAAAGAATTTATGACTAAAACCCCCAAAGAAAATGCAATGCAATCAAAAATGAATAAATGGGATTTAATTAAACTAAAAGCTCTGCACAACAAAGAAATAATCAACAGAGCAAACAGGCAACCTACAGAATGGGAGAAAATATTTGCAAAGTATAAACCTGATAAAGTATTAATATCCAAAATCTACAAAGAACACAAGCAAATCAAGAAAAAAGCAAATGACCTCTTTTAAAAAGTGGGAAGATGATATAAACATATATCTCTCTAAAGAAGATATACAGATGAGGATACCTGCATAATGAACATTTGTACACCTAACCCTGAACTATATTCTACATCTTTAAAATTAAAAAAAGAAGACATGCAAACTGTCAACAAACATATGAAAAAAATCTCAACATCACTCATCATCAGGGAAATGTGAATTAAAACCACAATGAGATGCCACCTTACATCAGTCAGAATGACTATTGTTTAAAAATTAAAGAACAGTAGATTCTGGTGCAGATGTAGAGAAGAGGGACCACTTCTTACACTTATACACTGTTGGTGGGAGTTTAAATTAGTACAAACTTTGTGGAAAGCAGTATGAAGATTACTCAAAGACTAAAAGTAGATCTACCATTTGATCCAGCAATCTCACAACTAGGCATCTACCCTAGGGAACAGAAGTTATTATATAACAAAGACACCTGCACCCACATGTTCATTGAAGCACAGTTCACAATTGCAAAGATGTAGAATCAACCTAAATGCCCATCAAGAGATCAGTGGATAATGAAAATGTGGTATGTATACACCATAATACTACATAAGCATAAAAAAGAGTGAAATTATGTCCTTTGCAGCAACATGGATGCAGCTGGAGATCATCATCTTAAGTAAACTGACTCAGAAACAGAAAACCAAACACCGCATATTTTTACACATATGTGGGAGCTAAATGGTCACAATGATGAGAAAATATACCCTGGAGACACCAATGAGGGGGAGAAGGGTTAAGGTAAAAATTAATTAATTAATTAATTAAGTAATAACATGAAATATCTTTAAATTATTTGTGACTACTCCCTTCCTTGATACTAATAGGATGGAGCCAAATATATATTGTATGATTGTCTGCAGAGAAACAGAAGTTTTAGTAAGTGAGAAATTACTAGTCTCTGAAGAGAAAATTAGGATTAGATAGAATCAATATTGAGGGTATTTTACAAAAACAAAAAAAACCTTAAAAATTTTTTTAGAATGTGAGCTTTGCAAAGCATTAAGTAGTAGGGATCTTTTCAGTTTGCAGTTTAAAACACCTGTGAAGAAAATCAGAAGCCATAAACAAATCAATGTGAAAGAAAAAAATGGGCAAGATTATTTGTTTTTCTGTGATGTAAGTAATAGATGGTAGGGAAAGATATAGTGATGTAAACTCATTTCAAATTAGTAACAAACACATTGCTGTTAAGTAAACATGCTGAATTAGGGATGAGTTTACACATAACACATTATGAAAACTTGTGGTGATTGAGTTGGAGATCTGGCATGTAAACTGACTAAAATTATAGACTTTTCCACTTCATTTTTTTGCTACACAACCCACAAGTACAAATTTTCACATTTCCTTACAATGATATTTTAGCATATTCTCAAACTAATTTTATGAACTGATGGTTCAGTTTGGATCAAATAATAATAAAACAGCCAGTTTGAATATTTCAAAATGATTTTTCACTTAACAAAAAAGATTTCTTCAAACTTATGCTGCTACTCACTTTTACAGTGTTTCTTCAAAGATTTTTCCAGATGTGAAGTTTTAAGAGTTATGCTTATAAACATCCTAACTGTGGTTGAAGGATATATGTATACAATGTAAGGAGGAAAGGAAAGGGCAAAGGGAGAGAGGGAGGAAGGAGGAAGCGAGGGAAAATAAAAGACATTAAGATTGATGCCAGGACAGGAATTTGGCCTTCTCCATATATGAGTCATTCCCTAGACAAGAAATTACCTCTGGCCTGAGTCCACAAGGAGCACAGGAAAGAACAGAACAATATATTTTTTAAGATCAAAGAAATGTTTTAGCCTCAGGATGCATACTAACACTGTGGAGCATAGACAATATGCTATCCTAAGTGTCGCTGTAAAGAATAAGTGTTTACAAATGTTAAGCCTTTCTCCACCTTTCAATGACATTCATAATTTCTTCTCACTCAGTCTGTTTCTATTACCACAAAAATACATATTCTGTAATAATTGAGGACTGTAACTATAGATGAATAAGATGAACCTGCAAACATAGTATTTTCTCCCAAATGAGGAAAACATTGGTCTGAAAGATTATTAAACAATCTTTCTCATTCATATATATATATATGCAGACTAAGTGCCAGAAACTCTTTTAAGTGCTCCAGAAACAGGTGGTCAATATAGAAAAGTCTGTCTTCATGGAGTTTTATTTCTAGTTCGGTCATGTTAATTGAAAGATAATTAAGTGGTGGTGTTGAATCAAAAGTGAGTCAAAAGCCCAGGAAGGAGCTCATTTGTGGCTTTCATTTGTGCCCCATTGCCCAGAGGAGATTATTTCATAGGAAGTGTAGATCAGATCAAAGCTCTGAGTCCTAAGCACTGCAACATTTAGAGGTCTGGAAAACAAACTTCCACAAAAGAGTCTCAGAAAGAGCAGTCACTGAGGTAGAAGAATGGTGTCTTGAAAGCCAAGGGAAGATAATGTATTTGAGAGAAGGACATGATCAATCATGCCATGCCCTACTCCAAAGGGTTGAAGTGAAAAAAGACTACAGAATAATTTGTGATTTATAACACCATTCATTAATGCCAAAAGTATTCCCCCACTGGATCCAGGTACCCTGAATTCTTTGCACCAACAGTATCAGGTGGGTCTATTAGTTTTTTCAGAAATTCAGCATCAGTAGATAGTGTTTATAAAACTACAAATACTGGGAAGATGAAGAATTATAGTTTCTGATTAACTATGCTCCCCAAACCTAAAAAGTCACAAAATATCTAAAAACAGATGGGGATGCAAACTCATTCAGGTAATGCAAGACGTTATTGAGTAAGGGGGAAAAGGTACTCCAGAGAAAACAGAGAATAAGACTATATAAAGTTTCAATTAACTGCTTCTTTGCTCATGTTCCAATATGGTGAACTTCATTTCCATTTAATGTATATGCTTTTCCCATTTTAAGCATATGCAAAGTTTGTGTCAGATAAATAACACTGAATCAAGATGCACAGATATTGGGAAAGGACAAATTATGAACAAGTTCATGTAAAATACAAGGGGCAGGATAGTGGATAAGTTGGGTTTTTTTTTAAATTAAAAAAAAGGTAAGAGATTAGACTAGGAATCCAAAGTGTGTGGAAACATCAATGTCAACAGGCATATGACAAACAGATGAGGCCTGAGAGCAAAAGGAGTTGGCTGCATTGTCTCCAGCTACTTTAATCCCTAGCCCTCTCTGACTGAGCATGAGTTTCTGACTTGAGCCATCCTGAGACTGGAAAAGTGAGAGTTATGGTCTTACAGAATACATTTTTGACAATAAAGGAAATCTGAAAAATAAACATGACTTCTACCCATGATCATCTGGTTGATTGACTATAAGAAATTTTATCTTCCATGATCATTACCTACAAAATGCGAATGGAAATTATTTCTGTAGGAGTGTGATGGGTAATATTTAGTTGAAACATTATTTATAATAATATTTTATTTCTCTAAATGCTATTAAGATTGTATATTTTTCTAAGAAATAAATTAATATAAATATTATTTAGCAAGTAATTTTCCCTTTTTTATAAAGGGAATTTTGAGGTTAGCATGATATGACTTTATTTGGGATTTCAATCTTAAAATACTTTATGGCCAGGCTCGGTGGCTCAGCCTGTAATCCTAGCACTTTGGGAGGCCCAGGTGAGTGGATTGCCTGAGCCCATGGATTCAAGACCAGTCCGGGCAACTTGGCGAGACCTCATCTCTACCATACATCAAAAATTAGCTGGGTGCAGTAGCACATGCCTATATTTCCAGCTACTTGGAAGGCTGAGGCAGAAGGATCTTCTGAACCCAGCGGTTCGACGCTGAGGTGACCCTGAGCCTGCCACTGTACTCCAGCCTGGGTGACAGAATGAGGCTCCAACTCAAAAAAAAAGAAGTTTTTGTCAAATTTTATTATAGCTACCCCAACTTTTTAAATTAATAATATAAATTAGTATAGCCATCATGGAAAACAATATGGATGTTCCTCAAAAATTTTAAACTACAACTACCATATGAGCCAGCAATCTCTTTGGGCAATGTATCCAAAGAAAATGAAATCAGTGCACCAAAGAGATATCTGCACCTCCATGTTTAAGGCAGTATTATTCACAATAGCCAAGATGATGTTGAATCAACCTAAATGCCCCATCCACAGATGAATGGATTTTTAAAAATTGATAATGGATATATATGAGGGGGACCAAAAAAAACTGGAATCATTTTTTGGAGGATAGGCCTCTTGTAGTACATGCTGTCTTCCCCCACTAAGGAAGTGTTGTAGGAATCCACCTGCATCAGTGTACCAGCTAGCATTGCTGTGAGAGACTGCATTCAGCTTCAGTGAATTTTTTTTTGAAGAGTCTTCCAACATGTTTGTCCATTTTATGATGGGTGTGATTTACAAGCACACTTGCCCACACAGTGCTGAGTATTCAGCAGTTTTTGACCAAAAACAGCATGACCCCTGTGCTTAACCCTCCCTATTCACCCGATCTTGCCCAGATTATCTTGTTTGTTTGCCTGGACAAAAAAAGTTCCCAGAGGGAAACATACCACTGATGTGGAAGAGGTGAAACAAACAAAAAAAATGGATCTCCTTTGTTTAATTTTTATTTGTCACTCCTACTTTCATTGTCTAATGTTATTTTTAAAATGAGACAAATAGAATATACATTATTTCACTTCTATTATGGTGTTTTCCATGAGAAATATATTTTTAAATATGTAAGGAATGACAAAAGAGGGAAATTCTTTACAGAAACTGAAAAGAATGGAGAAAGGTCTACTCTAGAAACACTTCGTATACTTTGCAGTTTAAATGAGCTCTCTCTGTGGTTAGCTTCAATTTTCTTAGCTATCCCCTTGTGTTTAATTATTAGAACCAAACTCTCTTCTTTCTTGTATTTAATACTATGGTTCTCAAACTTCAGCAGGCATCAGAATCATCTGGAAGGTTTGATAAAACTCGGATTGCCACCTTCCCCCTACTGCCATTCATGACACAGTAAATTCTTAGATGATGTTGATGCTGCTGGTCTGTGAATCACCAGTGAGAACCACTGAGTGAACACAGCAGTAATGGGTGGCACTATTGTTATGTATTTAAATAAAATAGACACAGATAAAATTAAAATCAAAGTAGTAGCTTTACAAAATTTCGTCATTCTGGGAGTATCATGGGTGCAGAATGAAGTAGTCTTAGAGTGACTGTTTATCTTAAAAAAAGTATTTTGTATATAATTATTTTTAAAAATAACCTTGTGAATTCCTACAAAAAGTCTAACACACTCTGCTTCAAACTAGGTACTCTTCTAGATACTGAGGGAAGATAGAAGAATGTCAGATAAATAGAACACAGTCCACACTCTCAAAGGGCTTATAAGCCAAGGAAAGAGAAAACAAAATCACAAAAATAGGTGCCACTAATACAGTGTGTGCTCTACTAATAGTAGTTAACATTTCCATTTTGCTTACTCTGTGTCAAACACAGGTCTAAGGAGTCTTCACGACAATCCTGAGGAAAGTACTATTTTAATGTCCAGTCCACTTTACAGATGAGGCATTGGGAAGTTGCATACCTTGCCCAAATGATGAGTGGCAGGGCCAGGACTTGGATTCAGGCAACCTAGCTCCAATGGTAACATTGCAAGCCACTGGACAACTGTACCCCTGGACACTGCAGTAAGCGGACGTTTCAGGGTATCATGGGAGCATGACAGAAAGAGGGTAGTTAAGAAGAAGCTTTACTAGGGAGATAATCTTAAATTTAGAGGAAGGCTTATGAAGTTTGTTAAATTATATAAATTACTATTTTAATTAATAATTTATACTGGCAAGTTTGAAATCATCTCAAATACTCTATTATTTTTGCAAGCCTAGAAAAATAGTGAATTTTGATTCACAGTGCATGACTTCCTTCATATCACCCATGTTGCCTTAATAGGCAAATGCTGATCAACAGATATTATTACTAGAAGGGTTTCTTGCACTCAATACAAATTTTACATTAATTAATTAGCTAATGGCAACAAAGTTAGCAATAGACAAAAATAAAAACCTGGTCATGGATAGATTATAGATAGTCATAGTTGAGCTCCAAAAATAAAAAGATTCTTCCTTGTTAAAATAATGCAGCAATTTAGATTATCATGATTTTGTCTTTTATTTTATTTTCTTCCTCTTATCGGTGGCATCTGCCAAAAGCAGAATGAAAAATTGGCATGTGTGCCTTCTGAATATGCTGCACTGAACTGTCTGTTCTCAAATACCAAGGCACATATGTTCGTCTTATTTGAGCCAACACAAAAAATGTAAGGTTTTTCAGGGTCAAACAGTAATAAGCATTTATGGTGATATGATAGGATTAGGAAAAGAAACAGAAATACTATTTTTTTATAATCAATATTTTTTATTATGATATTGTGGGGTATAGTTAAGGGTTAAGTATACAAATATGCTTCATTCAGGCACCCTTGTTGATAAGAGGTGTCTCCCCATTCCCAGACAGGTATTTACTACCTCTAATCCCATTTCCCTTCCCCTCGCCCCCCATAGTTTCCCACCACTGTCAGTCATTTTCTTATGCTAATATGTTGAATGATCAAGGTCCACTATATGCGTGAGAACATGTGATACTCAGATCTTTGTTTCTTTGAGAGGTCACTCAGCATTATAGACTCTAGTTCCATCCAGGTTGCTGTGAAATTCATGATTTTGTTCTTTTTTATGACTGCGTAGTACTCCATCGTGTATATGTACCACATTTTTTAAATCCAGTCCTCTTTTGATGGACAGCATGGTTGCTTCCAGGTTCTTTCTATTGTGAACAATGCTGCAATAAAGATACGTGTGCAGGTATCTTTTTTATAGAGTGATTTGAGATCTTCAGGGTATATTCCCAGTAGTGGGATTGCGGAGTCATATGGGAGGTTGAAATTTCGAGTTTTTAGGAATCGCCACACTGCTTTCCACAGAGGTTGCACTAGTTTACATTTCCACCAACAGTGAAGAAGTATTCCCTTTTTGCCACACCCTCTCCAGCAACTGTTATTTTTTGAGTTATTGATAATGGCCATTCTGACTAGAGTTACGTGGTATCTCAGAGTGGTTTTGATTTGCATCTCCCTGATGATTAGTGAGGTTGAACATTTCTTCATGTGTCTGTTGGCTGCTCAGATGTCTTCCTTTGAGAAGTGTCTGCTCATATCTTTTGCCCATTTTATAATGGGGTTGTTTGTTTTTTTCTTTTCAGCACATTTGAGTTCCTTGTAGATCCAAGATGTTAAGCCTTTGTCAGACCTGACAAATACTTTTTCCCAGTCTGTAGGCTGTCTCCCTGCTCTCTTGATGGTTTCTTTGGGTTTGTAGAAGCTTGTCAGTTTAATGAGGTCCCACTTGTCTATCTTCTCTCTTATGGCCTGTGGGTTTCAGGTTTTGTTCAGGAATTGGATGCCAGTTCCAATTTCCATGAGGGTATGTCCTTCATTTTCTAATGTTCTTATGGTTTGAGGTTTTACATTTAGGTCTCTGATCCATTTGAAGTTAATTTTTGTGTATGATGATAGATAGGGGTCCTATTTCAATCTTCTGCATGTGGTCAGCCAGTTTTCAGCACCATTTACTGAATAGGTTCTCCTCTCCCCAGTGGTAGGTGGTGGAGGCTTTGTCAAAGATGAGGTGGTTGAGAAATTGAGGTTTTGCTTCTGGAATCTCAATTCTATTCCATTGGTGTATATGCCCCTTCCTATACCAATACCAACCTGTTTTGATGATTGTAGCTTTATAATAAAGTTTCAAGTCTGGTAATGTGATATCACCTGCTTTGTTGTTTTTTTTTTTTTGCTGAGGATTGTTCTGGCTATTCTTGCTCATTTGTGTTTCCATATGAATTCCTGTGTTGTTCTTTCCAGGTCTGAGAAGAATGTTGTTGGTAATTTGATGGGGATTGCATTAAATCTGTAGATAGCCTTAGGTAGGATGGACATCTTCACAATGTTGATTCTTCCAATCCATGAGTATGAGATATTTTTCCATTTGTTTGTGTCATCTTTGATTTCTTTGAGCAGTGTTTTGTAGTTTTCATTGTAAAGGTCTTTCATGTCCCTGGTTAGGAAGATGCCAAGGTATTTCATTTTGTTGTGGGTATTGTGAATGGAATTGTGCTTTTTATTTGGGTTTCTGTTTATTTTTGGTGTAAAGAAATGTGATTGTCCTTTGCACATTTATTTTATATCCTGATATTTTGTCAAAGGCCTTTAACAGTGTAAGGAGGTTTTTGACAGATTCTCTTGGGTTTTCAAGGTACACAATCGTCATCTGCAAAGAGAGATACGTTGACTTCCTCTTTTCCTATTTGTATACCCCTGATTGCCTTCTCTTCTCTGATTGCTCAAGCCAGGACTTCCAATACTATATTGAACAGGAGGGGTGAGAGTGGGCATCCTTGTCTTGTTCCAGTTTTCAGGGGAAAAGATTCCAATTTTTGTCTGTTTAGGAGTATGCTGGCTGTGGGTTTCTCGTACATGGCTCTTACTATTTTGAGGTATGTTCCCCATATGCCTAGATGTTCGAGGGTTTTTATCAAGAAGTGGTGCTGGATTTTATCAAAAGCTTTTTCTGCATCTAATGATACAATCATGTGGTTTTTGTTTTGACATCTGTTGATGTATTTAATTACATTTATGATTTTACGAATGTTGAACCAACCTTGCATCCCAGGGATGAAGCCTACTTGGTCATGATGGATGATTTTTGAAATGCGTTGTTGATTCCGGTTTGCTAGGATCTTGTTGAGAATTTTAGCATCTATGTTCATCAAAGATATTGGCCTGTAGTTCTCTTTCTTTGTTGGGTCTTTACCCTGCTTGGGTATCAATGTGATGTTAGCTTTGTAAAATAATTTGGGGAGAGTTTCATCTTCTCAATCACCTGGGATACCTTCAGTAGGATTGGTATCAGCTCCTCTTTAAATGTCTTGTAGAATTTTGCTGGAAAGCCATCTGGTCCAGAGCTTTTTTTTGTAGGTAGTTTTCTTATTATAGTCAATTTTCTTGATTGTTATTGGTCAATTGAGGGTCTCAATTTCTTCTTGTTTCAACCTAGGCAGGTTGTGTGATGAGAGAAAGTCCTCCATTTCCTTAAGTTTTTCAAGTTTGTTTCCATATAAGTGTACATAATAGTCTCTAATGATCTTTTGTATTCCTTCAGGGTCAGATGTAACTTCATCTTTTGTGTTTCTGATTGTGATTATTTGAGTTTTTTCTCTCTTTTTCTTGTTCATTCTAGCTAGGGGACCATCGATCTTGTTTATCCTTTTGAAGAACCAGCTTTTTGTTTCATTGATTTTTTGTATTATCTTTTTGTCTTCTATGTCCTGGATTTGGGCTTTTATTTTGGTGATCTGGATTCTTCTGGTGAAATTAGGGTTTTTGTGGTCTTGCTCTCCAGCTTTCTTAGGTGGCTTGTTAGGCTGTTAATTTGTGATCCTCCATTTTCTTCATGTGCGTTTGTAGGGATCTAAATTTCCCTCTTACTACAGAATTTATGGCGTCCCAGAGATTTTGGTAAGATGTTTCCTTATTTTCATTTGTTTCCAGGTATCTTTTGATCTCTGTTTTGATTTCATCATTGACCCAGGAGTTGTTTAGCATCATGCTGTTTAGTGTCCATTTCTTTGTGGGTTTTGGGGAAACCTTGTTGGTGTTAATGTTTATTTTTATTCCACTGTGGTCTGAGAAGGTGCATGGTAAAATTTCGGCCCTTTTAAATTTGCTTATGCTTGATTTATGGCTAAGTATGTGGTCGATCTTAGAATACATTCCATGTGGTGATGAGTAGAATGTGTATTCTGTAGTCTCTGGATGGAGTGTTCTGTAGGTATCAATTAAGTCCATTTGGTCAAGAGTCACATTGAGGTTCTGGATCACATTGCTGATTTTTTGTCCTGATGATTTGTCTAGGGTTGTGAGTGGGGTATTGAAGTCACCAGTTATGATAGTGTTAGAGTCAATATCTTTCTTTAGTTTTTCTAGAAGCTGCTTTATGAAAGTTGGTGCTCCTATGTTGGTTGCATATATGTTTAGGATAGATATTTCTTGTTGATGGAGTGAACCTTTTATCATTATGTAGGGGCCCTCTGTATCTTTTTAAATTTTTGATAGCTTAAATGATATTCTGTCTGAAATTAGGATCATGACTCCACCTTTCTTTTGTGTTCCATTCACCTGAAAATTTCCCATCCTCTTACTTTGAGTCTGTGGGTGTCCTTTCTAGTGAGATGGGTCTCTTGAAGGCAGTATATTGTTGCCTGGTGGTATTTTATCCATTTTGTCATTCTATGTCTTTTCAGTGGTGCATTTAGTCTATTCACATTCAGACTAATTATTGAAATGTGAGAGTTCATCCCTATCATAGAGTTCTTATAGAGTTGTTGTTCTTCCACTTGGTTTCTTGTCTTTCTTTTGGTTTTGGGGTTGGCTCATGTGTATTATATTCTTTTTCCTGTACTCTTGTGAAGAATGTTGTTCTTTTTTCTTTTTCTTCTGTTTTTAGTAGTTTCTTAAGTGTTGCATGTAGAGGTAGTCTGGTGGCAGTGTAAGTTCTTTGGGAATGGATATCTGGGAAAGATTTTAATTCTCCCTCACTGATGAACCTTAACTTGGCTCTGTAGGTTATCCTGGTTGAAATTGTTTATCTTTTAGGACTTTGAAGATAGGACTCCAAGCTCTCCTAGCCTGCAGGGTTTCTGTAGATAAATCTGCTGCTATTCTAATTGGTCTTTCATGGTAGGTGATCTGGTCTTTTTTCTCTTGCTGCCTTTAGGATATTTTCTTTTATACCTACTTTGTTTAGGTGAATTATTATGTGTCTAGGAGTTAGTCTTCTCATTTTTTGTCTTGCAGGGGTTCTCTGAATCTCTTGTGTTTGAATTTTTGCATCACTGGTTAGATAAGGGAAGTTTTCTTGAATAATCTCATGGAAAGCTTGTTCCAGTGTGGTCTCTGTCTCTCTTTCTGCCTCAGGAAGACCAATTACTCTTAGGTTTGGTCTCTTGAAGTAATCGCTCATTTCTTGAAGTTTTTGTTCTGTCTTTTTGATCTTCTTTTCTGTGTTTTTAACAATTTGGGTTCGTTCTATATTTTGGTCATCAAGCTCTGAGATTCTTTCTTCTGCTTGGATATTTCTGCTTTCTATGCTTATCAGTTTGTTATTCATTTCATTCACAGTATTCTTTATTACTGTTATCTCAGTTATCAGCTCCTTCCTAGTTTCTTCTTGTCTCTCCTCAATTCTTTTTAATCTCTCCATTAATGTCTTGATATCTAGGTTTGTAGTTTGAGACCAGTCATTCTGGGGGCTCTTCATTGTTTGCATTCCAAAATCAGTTTTCTCAGTGTCTGCCCTCACAGGGGTATTCTTCTTTTGGTTTTTCTTCATTTGTGTAGATTTTTCTCTCCCCCCCCCTTCCCCTCCCCTTCTTTAATTCTGTTTTTCAGGGAAGGTGGGGTTGCTTTTGCTTCACTTGTGCAATCTCCTGTTCTTCCTTAGGAGGGTCCACTGGCTTTGTTCACTTTTGAGGCTGGAGTGTGGTCTGTGGGCTGTACTTTTTGCAGTTTTGAGGTTTAATTGAGGGGGAAGCTGTGATTCAGAATCTATATGCTGATTCCAGCATCCACCAACAGGTGTATGAGCACACCGGAATCTATTTCCCACTGCCTTACAATCTGTCTGTGCAGCAGTATGTAGATTTGGTCCCTGGAACAAAAGGAGGTACAAAAGAGGAAAATAATGGAGGAAGGGGGTCAATAGGAAGTTAGAAAGAGAGAAGAGTGAGAGGGAAGACAAACATACATACCAACTAACAGGTGAAAAAGAGACACAAGGCCAGAGAGAAGGGAAAAAAACACCCAAGCAAAATTCCCTAAAGAATACTGGTAGCTATACAAAGACAGACCAATAAAATCATGCCTTTTGATGCGTTTTTCCCTAACACAAACAGATAGTGCTAGTCAAAAAGCAAACAAAACTGAGCAAAACAAACAGTCAAAATGATAAAATCAAAAGTCAAAATAAAAAATCAGACTAGCTCTGGAATCTTTCCTGAGTGTCTAAAGTCTCTTCAGCTCTGATCTCCAGCCTCTCCCCTTTGCTTTTGTTACAGGCAGCTAGATTTACTCACAGCTTGGGTTTATTCTTTTAGCCTGCTGCCTGGGAGGTCTGCGACGCTTAGTTGCCTTTGTCTGATTCAGCATAGGGAAGGGGCTTTGTCTCCTGTTTAGCGACGTTAGCTTAGGAACTGAGGTGGAGGTTGCTCATAGGTTGGCGGGGCAATGCAAATCTCTGCCTGGAGAATGGCCGAGGTTGCAGCTTCTCTTTCACGGATCCTTTCTCTCTGCTCATCTGGATCCCTGGGCAATGCACTATGATGGGCCGTGGTGATGTGGGAGGTACCGGGGATCAGCTGCACAGCTGGGCACTGGATCCGGGATGCGACCAGCAGGCTGGAGTGGAGGAAGGGGTCGGGAGTTCCCTCCTCTGGAACTGAGAGCCTCTGATCAGCACCTCCTTAAGATATGCTGTTCCCTGACACAAGCGTGGGTGCGCATTGGGTGCCTCAGCCAGGGTGGGCCCAGAGCTCCAGAGCTCCAAAGCTCCAAAGGGCAGGTGGTGAGCAGTGAAAGTGGCCCTGAGGCCCTCACAGGGTACTTCAGCCAGAAATGGAACCGGTATATCTGAGGGGCGGGTGCCCAGAGCCTCCCTGGGTGACTGGCGGCTTGGTGCCTGGTGCTGGGTGAGACGATGTAGCCAGGGAGGGAGCCGAGACCTGAGACTCCTGCATGGGCAGGAGTCACGTATAGTGGAGCAGCAGCAGCTGGGGGCCACAGTATCCGACCCTGCATGGGACCGAGGGTTCCCTGGCCTTGGAGCAGTGCAGCTGCCTATGGGAAGGGGTTTGGGAAGAAAAGTAAGAGTTTTTTTGGGAACTCACGTTTGGAGAATCTCACAATTCCACCTATGCCATTGCCATCTTGATTCACTTTTTCCAGAAACACTATTAGTAACTGACAATAGGAAACAGGCTCTCTAATAACTATTCATTTTAATGAGGAAAATGAGTGCATGATTTGACCTCAATTAAACACACACACACACACACACCAACACACACACACAAAATAGGCTTTTCTATTAATGTCTTTGATATGTTACTACTTAAGAAACTCTCCAGACCACAGTGGAATAAAAGTAAATATCAACACCAACACAGTTCCCCCAAAGACCACAGAGACATGGACACTAAACAGCATCATGCTAAACAACTCCTGGGTAAACATGGAAATCAAAACAGAGATTAAAAGATACCTGAAAACAAATAAAAATGGAGAAACATATACCAATCCTGTGGGATGCCATGAAAATAGTAGTTAGAGGGGAATTCATATCTCTAAAAACACATATGAAGAAAATGTAAAGATCACAAGTTAACAGCCTAACAAGTCACCTAAGAAAGCTGGAAAAGGACCACCAAAGCCCTAATTTCAGGAGAAGAATCCAGGTCACCAAAATAAAAGCCCAAATCCAGTACACAGAAGACAAAAATATAATACAAAATATCAAAAAACAAAAAGCTGGTTCTTTGTAAGGGTAAGCAAAATTGATGGTCCCCTAGCTAAACTGACCAAGAAAATGTCCAAATAAACTCAAACAGAAACATAAAGTCAGAAACATAAAGTCACAACTGACCCCGAAGAAATACCAAAGAGATTATCAGAGACTACTATGTACACTTGTATGGAAACCAACTTGAAAACCTAAGGAAATGGAGGACTTTCTGACATCACACAACCTACCTCAGTTGAAGCAAGAAGAAATTGAGACCCTAAATAGACCAATAACAATCAAGGAAATTGACTATGTCATAAGAAAATTACCTACAAAAAAAAAAAAAAAAAAGAAGCAGCCCTGGACTAGATGACTTTCCAGCAGAATTCTACAAAAGATTCAAGGTGGAAATGATACCAATCCTATTGAAAGTATTTCAGGTGATTGAGAAAGATGGAACTCTCTCCAAATCATTTTATGAAGCTAATATCACATTGATACCCAAGCCAGGTAAAGATACAACAAAGAAACAGAACTATAGGCCAATACCCTTGATGAACGTAGATGCTAAAGTTCTCAGCAAGATCCTAGCAAACCAGATTCAACAGCACGTATAAAAAAATCATCATGACCAAGTAGGCTTCATCCCTGGGATGCAAGTTTGGTTCAACATTCATAAGACCATAAATGTAATTAAATACATCAACAGACATAAAAACAAAAACCACATGATTATATCATTAGATGAAGAAAAGGCTTTGATAAAATCTAGCACCTCTTCTAGATAAAAACACTTGAACATCGAGGCGTAGATGGGACATACCTCAAAATAGTAAGAGCCATCCTATGAGAATCCCATAGCCAACATACTGCTTAACAGACAGAAATTTGAACCATTTCCCCTAAAAACTGGAACAAGACAAGGATGCCCACTTTCACACCTCCTGTTCAACATAGTTTTGGAAGTTCTAGCTAGAATAATCAGAGCAGAGCAGGCAATTAGGGGTATCCAAATAGGAAAAGAGGAAATCAAGTTATCCCTCTTTGCAGATGACATGATTCTATACCTCAAAAATCCAAGAGAATCTGTCAAAAACCTAATAGTACTAAGTACTAATAAAGAACTTTTGCAAAGTCTCAGGATATAAAATAAATGTGCAAAAGACAATCGCATTTCTATACACCAATAATAAACAAATAGAAACCCAAATAAAAAGCACAATTGCATTCATAATAGCCACCAAAAAAATTAAATAACTTGGCATCTTCCTAACCAGACATGTGAAAGATTTTTACAATGAAAACTGCAAAACACTGGTCAAAGAAATCAAAGATGACACAAACAAGTGGAAAAATAGTCCATGATCATGGATTGGAAGAATCAACATTGTTAAGATGGCCATTCTACCTAAGGCAATCTACAGATTTAACACAATAACCATCAAATTACCAGCAACATTCTTCTCAGACCAAGAAACAACAATACAGGAATTTATATGGAAACATAAAGAACCAAGAATAGCCAAAACAATCATCAGTGAAAAAAACAAAGCAGGAAGTATCACACTCCCAGATGTTATACTTTATTATAAAGCTACAATAATCAAGAACAGGCATATAGACCAATGGAATAGAATCGAGATTTCAGAAGAAAAACCTCAATTTCTCAACCAACTTATCTTTGACAAAGCCTCCACCACCAACCACTGGGGAGGAGAACTAATTCCCATTTGGTGCTGGAAAAACTGGCTGACCACATGCAGAAGATTGAAACAGGACCCCTACTTATCCCCATACACAAAAATCAACTCTAAATGGATCAGAGATCTAAACATAAAACCTAAAACTATAAGAACCTTAGAAAAGATAGGAGACACTCTTATGGAAATTGGAACTGGCAACCAATTCTTGATCAAAACCCCAAGTGCCCATGTCATAAGAGATAAGACAGACAAGTAGGACCTTATTAAACTGACAGGCTTCTGCAAAGCCAAAGAAACCATCAAGAGGGCAGGGAGACAGCCCACAGACTGGGAAAAAATACTTGACGACTCTATGTCTGACAAAGGCCTAACATCTAGGATCTACAAGGAACTCAAGCGTGCTGAAAAGAAAAAAACAAACAGCCCCATTACAAAGTGGGCAAAAGATATTTATAGACAGCTCTCAAAAGAAGACATACCAGCAGCCAATAGATACATGAAAAAATGTTCAGCCTCACTTTATCAAAGAAATGCAAATTAAAACTACACTGAGATACCACATAACTCAGTCAGAATGGCCATCATCAATAACAAAAAATAACAGATGCTTGAGGGAATGTGGCAAAAAGGGAACACTTCTACACTGTTGGTGGGAATGTAAACTAGTAAAGCCTCTATGGAAAACAGTGTGGCAATTCCTAAAAGTTCTAAAAATGGACCTTCCATGTGGCCCTGCAATCCTTCTACTGGGAATATAACTGGAAGAACTTAAATCACTTTGTAAAAAAGATACCTGCACATGTATGTTTATCATAACATTGTTCACAAATGCAAGAACATGGAACCAACTGCCCATCACAAGAGGACTGGATTAAAAAAATATGGTACATGTACAGAACGGAGTATTACGCAGCCACAAAGAAGAACAAAATCATGAACTTCTCAGCATCTGTAATAATGAATGATCTTTCACAGAAACAAAAAACTGAGTATCACATGTTCTCACAAGTGGACCCTGAACAATTATCATAGTACTATAAGAAAAGGATTGGCAGTAGTAGGAAACTGCATGGGATTGCGGGGGTGGGATCTGCCTGGGGAAGGGGAGGCACACCTCATCAACAAGGGTACCTACACAATGAATATTTGTGTACCTAATCCTGAATTGTACCCCCACAATCTTAAAATAAAAAATTTAAAGGTTAAAAAAGGAAAAAGAAGCTCCCTCTTACTTTTGCAGTTGTTGCGTATTAATGACCCTCAAACCTAAAGTTTCTATTCTTTAAAATTCTTGACAGTCCCAGAAAACACTCTCTACTCTAAAATCACCTTCCTCCCCTTCCCTTCCTAAAAGGATTCATTTGTTCTCTGGATTCTGCCACTACCAAATAGTTATAAAAGATCTGTAGGTTTAAAATTCATATTGTGTTATTCTTAAAAGGAAAGTAGAGCAACCTGTTTTTATGTCTTGTTTCTATAGGTTATAGTTTACCAAAGCCACCACAGTCATCTTCCTCACTGTATTGATCAGAGTTCTCCAGAGAAAAGGAGCCAATAGGATGTGGATGTACATATGTGTAAATAGATAGAGATAGGTAGAGAGAAATATATATTATATATAATAAATCTCTATATATGATGAGGAACACAAAAAATAGAATTTATTTATAAAATATGGTATATTTGTTCTTAAATGTTGAAATGTCAGTCACCTTAAAAGTACACTCCATTTGATGCACCTATTGAGTTGCTTTTTCAACTGCTCGAAAGTTTTTGAAATTGTCAATTTTGATGCTTTTTTAATGCTTCTATCATTTGTTCATTTGTTTGCTTGTTTCATTTCTTCCACATCAGCAAAATGTTTCCCTTTGGTGGCATTTGGGTAAGATCAGGTGAATGGGGAGGGTGGGGCACAGGGGTAATGCCATTTTTGGTCAAAAACTGCACAGGTGCGCTCAAAAATTGCTCAGCATAAAATTGGCAAACTGGCTAAAAGAATCTCCCCCAAAATTACACTGAAGCAGATCACAGCCTTACATAACAACACTAATTGGCACGCTGATGCTGATGGACTTACCTAACCAGTGAAGCCTGCACAAGGAAACTGCTTTCCAAAAAAAATTCCATTTTTTCAGGTCCCCCTTCAAATACAATATTAAAATAGGTATATAAAATGATTATTTTATATAAATAAATATGGGTAAAATTTAAATATATGTTTAGTAGCTATATATATTTCAAAATGTATAAAATATAAATATTAACAAATCTGAAATCTGCAGGGCAGTTTGCCACTTAGGTACTTACCTAATCATTCTCATATTCCATTTTCTATTTGTTCCTATATTACATATGATAGACCTCCAAAGACATTTTATTTATTTATTTATTTATTTATTTATTTATTTATTTATTTATTTATTTATTACTACAAAGATGTGGGGCACAATTCAGGGTTAGATATACAAACATTGATTATGCAGGTACCCTTGTTGATGAGATATGCCCTTCCCTCCCCTAGCAGTTTCCCTCAACTGAAAATCCCACCACCCCCTCGTCCCCTGACAGTTTCCCATTACTGCCAAATGCTTTCTTATAGTATTATAATTGTTCAAGTTTTGCATATGAGTGAGAACATTTGGTACTCTGTTCTTTGCTTCTGTGATAGATCACAGAGTATGATCGATTCCAAATCCATCCAAGTTGCTGTAAAGTCCATATATTTGTCCTTTATGGCTGCATAGTATTCCATTGTGTATATGTACCACATTTTCATTATCCAGTCCAGCTTCGATGGACAACATGGTTGGTTCCATGTTTTTGCTATTGTGGATAGAGCTGCAACAAACATACATGTGCAGGTATCTTTTTGGTAGAATGATTTGAGTTCCTCTGGGTATATTCCCAATAGGGGAATTGCTGGATCATATGGAAGGTCAATTTCTAGTTCTTTCAGAAATCACCACACTGTCTTCCAAAGAGGTTGCACTAGTTTGCGTTCCCACCAGCAGTATAGAAGTGTTCCTTTTTCTAAACATCCTCACCAGCATCTATTGTTGTTTGTTTTATTAATGATGGCCATTCTTACCGGGGTTAGGTGGTATCTCGATGTGGTTTTGATTTGTATTTCTCTAATGATGAGTGAGGCTGAGCACTTTTTCATGTGTCTCTTGGCTCTCCGTATATCTTCTTTTGAGAAGTGTCTATTCATGTCTTTTGCCCACTTTTTAAAGAGGCTGTTTGTTTGGATTTTTTTGCTTTGGCATGTTTGAGTTCCTTGTAGACCCTAGATGTTAGGCCTTTGTCAGATATACAGCTGGCAAATATTTTTTCTCATTCTGTGGGCTGTCTCCCTGCTCTCTTGGTGGTTTCTTTTGCTTTGCAGAAGCTCGTTAGTTTGATGAGGTCCCACTTGTCTATCTTATTTCTTAAGGTATAGGCATTTAGGGTTCTGAATAGGAATTGGTTGCCAATTCCAATTTCCATAAGGTTGTCTCCTGCGTTTTTGAAGATTCTTGTAGTTTGAGGTTTTAAGTTTAGGTCTTTGATCCATTTAGAGTTAATTTCTGTGTCTGGTGATAGGTAGGGGTCCTGTTTCAATCTTCTGTGTGTGGTCAGCCAATTTTCCCAGCACCATTTACTGAATAGGTTCTCCTCTCTCCAGTGGTTGTTGATGGAAACCTCCAAAGACATTTTAAGTTTCACTCGGTCTTTTATTGCCCAAAGGACTGCCCAGACTTTTCTCTTTGGCTTTGTTCATTTCTTTAGCAAAATCACTTAATATTATTGAAGAATAAATCAAATGCTTAAGACTATTGAAAGTCCTAAAAAAAAATGCTGAATTGTTTTTACTATTGAAGTTAAGCATCTGCCTGGCATCTGCTTGATGGCTTAATGGCACCCATTCCTTGCACTTCGTGTGAGACCCATACAAAGGTCAATAAGCAGTTTTCTACCTGTCAGGCAGGGCCCTGTGGTGGAGTGGCAGACCATCTGATCCCAACCTAACCCATCTTGTTTGCACATACTTTTCCAGGTTTCCAGCTTTTTATAGGTTCTTAGTTCCTTTGCTGTCAAGAGACAGCAGAGAGAAAGTTGGTAATTTTTCAAAGGAATTCTTTAGTGAACATTAAGAAAAATAATATAAGCACATATGTGTAGAAGTAAAGTTTCAAGATTTTTTTTTAAAATTTAAACCAGGGTTTAGCTACAGATTGGATGGTGTAGTTAAACATGAAGCAGCCCAGCTCTTTTTATTGCCTTACCACTGTGTGAATTTGATAGTGGAAAGTGAATAATAAGCAAACATATTCAAGTGCTGTGAGATTTCATTTTAATTGATACCAATTCTAACAACTGCTAATAAGAATTTCACATCCCCCCCCCACCCTTGCTTCCTAGAATTATCTCCAGATAGGGACTCCAGGCTCCAGGAGATTCACCCTGACCCCATGCCTGGCTTCCATCTTGCTCTGCACATTGCCTTGCTTCTCTCTGGCCATTCTTGGTCCGCAGCTTTAGATAAGAAGGTGCTTCATAGTTTGTTCCCAAAGACTCTTTCTGGATATCAGATCATCTTGTACTACCTGTCAACTCCTTGGTCTATGGCTCTGCTCTTATTAATGCTGGCACTAAGCACCCAAGACCCCTACCTCTCCATTTCCATTTGTTAGCTATAATGTTTTCTTCCTTTTCTCTTCTTCCTCCTCCTCCTCTTCTTCCAATAAGTACTGCTGCTAATTTTAGGGTGGATTTCATCCATTAGAGTATTCAGGAATCAATGAACTCCTTCTGGATTTGTGGTTACATGGTCCATTCTTTCCTCACGCTTCTCATCAATCATTCAGGTGCTTTGCCTCTGATCTGGAAGAACATCAATCTTCCAGAATGCTATTTTTAGTTTTGCAAAACTTCCAAATGTTATACATACAGTTACAACAAATACAAAATTTCACCAGTTTTTGAAATGTACAGTCTCTAAAAAAAATTATATTATCAGAAAAAAGCAATAAATATTCACCTTCATCTTAGATTTTTCCTATTGTTTGTCTACCCCTGACAAGTGAAAGAATAAACAAGAGAGGATCAAGACTCTAGAACTGTTCTTTCTATTTGCAGGGAGGTTGTGGAAGTTGGTTCTTACCATGCCCAATCTGAATTTTTACTGAGTAGGTTCAGAATATTAACAGCCAGGGAAAAGTTCTCACAAATCGTAGACATGGATGCTCACCGATGCCCTCTCCAGCTCCATGGCTTTTCTGGCCTCACCTCAGGAGCAGTGCATAGGAGCTGCAGCTGATCTCAGAGACTCCCAGCCTGTATTGAAGAAAGAAATGAAGACATTTAAAAATGCCTGGCCATGGTGCAATGAAAAACCATACTGAATTCCCTCTCCAAAACAAAAAGGAATTTCTAAATTGCTTTAAAATACAATTGATTCTCATTATTTATAGTAGTTATGTTCTATAGTCATTGAATAAGCAAATACTCAACAATTACTCCTAGGGTATGGGTAGGGCTAGGTTTCTGCAAGTTTCTGGTCGCAATATTTTCATCAACCAATTGATAAATGACCTTGTTTTATGTGTGTTTCTGTTTCAAACACTTTATTCCATATGTGCTGTTGAACTCACCACCTACAACACTAGGATTCATGCCGGAATGAAGTTTATCTGATGCATATTTCTATAAGGCATGTCACAGTCTTCTTGTGCTTAGAAACACTGAAAAGCACTTCAACACCATACTTGGGGGCAATTTTAAACAGCTAGATTACTAACAAAAAAAAAACTGAAAAATGTGACACCAAAAGGACCACAAAAAGGATACTTGTTTACGGTATAGGAGGTGAAATGAGAAGGCAGAATGCTGCCTTATTTGACTTTGACTGGGAACATGTGCTTTGGGTGACTCAAATATTTCTTTGTTCCATGTATGTCTGCAAATGACTTGGAAAGTGCCTTAAGTATTGATGTTGGAGTTACAAATAAATTTTAATGATTAAATGAGTTTGGAAAAACAGAATTCTCAAATAATGAGAATCAATGGTATTTATTTGGATGAAAGAATACATTGGACCTGAGCTTAATATCCGATTGAATAGATATTATCATCCTCAATTGAAGGTTGAGAAAATTGAGATACAGGAAGTTCAAGTAGCTTGTACAAATCACATTATTAATAAATGCTAGAGTTGGGATTTAATTCATACACTCTGACTCCAAAGTCCTAATGTTTAAGTACTATATTGTATTGCCTCTCATGATAAATAACTATTAAGTTTTAGATTTTGGAGGTTTAAAGTAAGAAAAGTTATTTTGTATCTTATTTACTTATTAAGAAGAAAATAATATTTATTTGAATATAATGCAGATTAAGAACTTAACCTTTTCAACTAAAACATTTAAAAGAAAGAGTATCTTATATAAAGTTCCTTGAGACAATTAACAAAGGAAATGCAAAGTAGATATTATATTTTTAATTTTAAATATTAAAGAGACTATTTTAGTAACAAGAATTCAACTGTAACAATTAATAAGGTGAGTATAAAATTGAGGTTAATAGCAAAGTGCATACCTACTTCTGCACTTTTTACTGTCATATTTTATGTACTATGAAACACAACAAATCTGCAGCATAGGACTTTGATAGACTATTATTTCCATTGTGAATTTTGTTTACATTATCAAGGTTTTAGAAATAATACCCTTGGCAGCATCTTGCTATTGCTTGAAATTCTAAATAGAATTATATGTCAATTGTTCTGACAAGATGGAAAGAATGACACCTCACATGTTGTATATTGGCCTTCCTGTCACAGAGTAAAAAGTTACATAAACCCAACAGTGAATGTTCTGTTTTACAGGTCCACAGGAATACTAACATATCATCAAATTTCAAATCTTATTCTAAAGGGAGTGTAAATTGTTGCATTTCTTCAAACTTTGCAAATATCTCTTTGACTCCTTTGATTTATAATTAAACACCCAAGAAAAACTAACCTCCAGAATGTCTATTCATGGCATCGAGTCCAGAGAAATATTAGAAGTCCCATAATTCTGACTTCAACCCTTTAATCTTACAAATGAGGAAACTGGGGTCTAGGAGATGAAGAATGCCTAAGAACTACCGATTTAGTGGCTGAGCTGGGATTAGAATACAGATCTCCTGAGTTTTAATCTTCTCTTTATTATGTGCTCTATTGTTTTGTTGTAGAGTCATCCTACTCTGAATAAATAAATATGTGCTATTTCAGGTAATGATCCATGAGAGCAAATGGATTACATGGTCATGAATTTACAGTTCCCATACTCATCTTCTTCCTGTTATATTTTTATTTAATGCTCATATCTAAACTTGGGTATATTTTCATTTTGGCATTCTAGTGAGCTAGGTTAATCTTTTGAAAGCTTTGGTCTGATTATTTCAATTTGATTGTGGATCATCTTTTATGGATATTATCTTGAAAAGTTTATAAGTATTTCTGCACAGCAGTATATGACTTATTTGCTATGTGCCAACTCATCTGTTTATTTGTATTTGTAAAACTAGTGAAACTGATTTTTCCTTTAAAAAAATTCCCTCCAGAAATTGTATTCTAGTTTCATAAAATTACCATTTGACAGACATTGACTGAAAAAACTGAAAACTGATATTTTATTTTGTCCAGAAGAAAATAAAAATGAAATTTGCCATACTTTAGTGTGAATTATGACTTCTCTATTTATACCTTGATAGTAAAAACAAATGCAATGAATCTGAATCAATTAAATGAGAATTGCCATGAAATGAAGCAAACATACACTGCAGATTAAGCACATTCTAAAACATTCTTGTATCTTCTTGAGAAATCTATTATTTTATTATAACAAGTGAGATTATAAATTGTAAGGTAAATGTGCGAGTTTAAGAAAATAACTAGCCGGGCTCGGTGGCTCAGCCTGTAATCCCGCGCCTTTGGGAGGCTGAGGTGAGTGGATTGCCTGAGCCCGCAGGTTCGAGACCCGCCTGGGCAGCGAGACCTCATCTCTACAATAAATCAAAAAAAAATCAGCCGGGCGTGGTAGCACATGCCTGTAATTCCGGCTACTTCGAAGGCTGAGGCGGAAGGATCGCCGGAGCCCAGCAGGTCGAGGCTGCGGTGGCCGGGAGCGGCCACTGCACTCCAGTCTGGGTGACAGAGTGAGACTCCAACTCAAAAAAAAAAAAAAGAAACTAAATAGTGTATGAACTAAGACTATTAATGCAAATTCTCAGTTTTCAATAAAGTTATGAGGTGACTGTTTTCACTTGTTTTAGAATTTTGCTGGAAGAAAATCAACTTTGTTTCAGTTGCTATAAGTCTTCACATTCTCTTTGATAATGCCATAGCTGTTGAACTCATACGCAATTTATGTAATATTTTTTCAGCTGGGTGTAAAAGTGTAGAATAATAACACACCATACCCTCATGCATTAGTTTGTGTTTTGTTTGTCTTTGAGGTAGCAGTTTACATTCATCATTTCATAGTTATACAAAATTAATACATATCTTCTAATTGATAGTTAATGAGTAATTATGAAAATCAAACTCTAGAACATGGATATAAAAGTTATAAAATTCTAGGGAAATTTCCATACTGAAGTTGTTTATAAAAGCGCCCACCTGTATTTTCTGTTGCAGTTAGTTTTCAAAAGAAAAACTTCATGTAGAAATCTGACATAACACTTCCAGGAATTTCATGTTTATTTCAACTTCAGAGGAAGCAAACCAGGCATGGCAGTAGGAAACACAAAACTATTTTATAGATGAACTCATAGAATTGTGTTACTTAGTGTTTGGCTAATGTCTAGAACATTCAAGAGAAGTTATTAAAACGCAATGTTTTTGTTTTGTTTTGTTTTATATTTAAGAGGTTAGTATGCTTTTTTAAAAATTAAACTTACTCCACAAGTAACAATGAGACATTAATGCTAGTGAGAATATTAATTTATATTTATTTTAAGATAAGATATTGAAGGGGAGAAACCTTAGATTGATAAAACTATTGATGGTTTCTTATATGCAAACTTACACAAAAGTCTCCTCTCCTTCATGGGAATTGCTTTTAGGAATAGAATATGTTTGACTTTTTTATGGGATTGCAAATATAATCAAAACACTAAATCCTACTACTGCTTATGCTTACAGACACTCATTTCAAAGAACTTCCCACTCTTCTCCACTGTGCAGCAAAATTTGGCTTAAAGAACTTGGCTCTTCATTTGCTTCGATGCTCAGGAGCAACCTGGGCATCTAAGATGAAAAATACAGAAGGTTCAGATCCAGCACACATTTCTGAAAGGCATGGTCACAAGGAACTCAAGAAAATCTTTGAAGACTTTTTAGTAAGTTTTTTTTTCCATTATCTCTCTAAAGCACTTTGTATAAAAGAAGTGGATTTGTGTGCACACATGTACATTTTTGGGCGGTGGAATGATGTTACTGCTCAACTAGTTTGTAATGTCTGTTGGTCCTGAGTCATCCATTGTCTTAAAAAGCATTTTGAAAAACAAGTCAACTTATTTTCGTATTGCCGTAAACCAATCCTGACTCCATATGCTCACTCCTAAGCATCCCCTTTTGAAACCTATCTGGTATTTCTTACTTTATATAGTCTATTTGATACTGGAAAAGAGATGGTAAGAAGGAAGTAAAAACATATTACCTTTTTCCTTTTTAAAAAAGTCTAGGCCAGGCATGGTGGCTCAAGCCTAATTTCCCAGCATTTTGGGCGGCTGAAGCAGGAGGATTACTTGTGTCCAAGAGTTGGAGACCAACTGGGCAACATAGCAAGAGCTCATCCCTACATAAAAAAATCATAAATTGTAGCCAAGTGTGGTGGTACACACGTGTAGACTCAGGAAGTCAAGGCTCCAAAGACCTGTGATTGTGCCACTGCACTCCACCTGGGCAATAGGGTGAATCTCTGACTCAAGAATAAAAAGAAGCAATCAACCAATCTGGATAAGACACTGCTAGGCACGTGAGAACAGATCTATAATTATTAGGCTAAATGAATGAATTTTTATAATAACTCAAAAAGTCTGTCCAACAAAAAGTTAATTCATATTGCTTAAATTTGTTTTTCTTGTTGGATTCCTTTTCTTTCTCCCTGTTAGGTCTCAATTCTTTATTATATAAATTGATGCCCCAAATTTCAGAACACTTTTTGAAGAATGTTTGTTTTGTAAGAAGGAAACCAAAAGTATATTTTAAGAGAAGATACTATGTAGGTACATAAAACACACTTTGAGTTTTTGTAATCCAGTTTAGAAAAGCAATTACTTTCTGTTTGTAAAAAAGATATGCATGTTTTGCTTCAGACAGGGAATTATACCACCGATGGTTCTTAGAAAAATATAATAGGACAATGATTATGCTGGTAAATATGTCAAAATTTGTCTATGGATTCTGAAAACAAAAACAATTTTGTTGTCAATTAGTAGTTAATGTAGAACATATTAATGCTATAAGTAGCTTCTGGTTATTTTAGCACTTATTTTGATTACCATATTAAGCCGATCTAATATTGGACTTCAAAGAAATTATCGGCACTTGTGATTTCCAGAAAGTGTAATGACAACCAAGGAAATTTTCTCCATTTTTAAGAAATAACAAAATTGTTGGAAGAGCATGGATGTCATCCACTATCTGGAATTACTATAGGATATCTTTTTTCTATATTTAAAATAAAAAACAAAATTTTGTGGTAAAATTAATAAACTGCTAATTTTTAATCTACATCCTTCATATCAGAAAAAAGCTTTCTTTTTATATCTTGAAAAATGTTAGATAGTGATTGTTATATATTCTAATATTTAACTAGTTCTACTTTATCTGATAAAATTTATTATAATAACTATCTACCATATATTGTCATTGACCAAAGCAGGATGGCATCTGTCTCAGGTAAGTCAATGAGTCAATTCAACCTTGGATATTTACCCATAATGCTGTCATTTAGTATACCTGATGGGCCTATCTTCATGCTGTACAATCTTGTTCTCTAATTTTTCACCAGTGGTGAACCAGCTTGCAATTTTTCCTACAAGCCTTAGTATTCAGGGATGCCTTCTAAGCTAAACCTTTATTTTCAAAAAGTGATGCTTACACTTATTGCTCTCCAGTGAAGACTCAGCATTTGTCAGATGCAGCTTCATGCTTCCTGCAAACTTCACATATCCATAAATAACTAGGTAGTACTAAGTAATAATGATGGTAGCAGGCACTAATAGGGTAAGAGGCAAGGGTTGATGGACATAGGGAATATATCTCTCTTACATTCTCTAGATATTTATACCTCTGCTTCTGCAATAACAGTAGTGATACAAGTTGAATGTTATTGTCTCTGGGTGACTATTCAGTACTTTATAATGACTGCATTCTAATTTTGCAGAATTATGTTTGATAATTATTCTACAAAATTTGTTAAATGATTTTCTATAGTCTCTTTCTGAGCTGTTACCTTCTGCCAGGATGTCTTTAGTAAACATTGCCATTATGAATAGGATTGATAAATTATCTTATGAATATTCTGTTGTCAATAAGGAAGTAACTTTAGCTGTGATAAGAAACAATAGATCTGTAAATGCATTTTAATGTCTATGGAATTTTAGGTACAATAATTTTGCATGCTATCAAAGACCTTTCTATAAATGTATAGTTAAGGAAATGAAAACTTATGTATTACATTGTGACCCATGTGGAAAAATATTTCCTGTTGATTTGCCTAACACATAAATTATTCTAACTTTTAACTGTATTAAAAAATACAGGGCAACCCCTTCAGGTCCCCTTCCACTGTGGGAACTTTTCTGTCCTCTCAATAAATCCTGCTTTCCAAAAAACAAAAAAAGGTATCATATCTTCTTAGTGAAAGTAAGCCAGATAACCACATATTAACATTATCTATGCTAAGCTATAGTTGCTTTGACTTTTTAACAGTTGATCTAAACCTGATAGAGAAAAACTGTAAAATCTCATTATGCTAAAATGCTTCATTGTTCTGTTAGTGATATTTATATAGTTTCAGTGCTGTAAGCACATTCTGATAACTCTAAGATCATCACATGTGCATTCAAATTTTTCATAAACTATTGTTTCAGGAGAGTTGAAAGGAACAGATTTTTTTCAAATTTAAGGTGTATAATCTACCAGTGCACCATACTTCTGTACTGAAAAATATCTATTTTTAAATTAAAACATATTTTGTGCCCCAATTTTTTACTTATTTGTTCAATTCTTTCTAATCTTCCATCAATTAAACATTGTTCATTTTAGGATCTCACAGAAAGTTATAAGACAGTGAGTTGGGTTATCACTGGAAAAAGTGAACAGAAGAAATAGCCAATTATGATTTTAGAAAAATACACACAAAAAATCCAAAAGCACTAGTAAGCATTTGTAAACCAAGTGGCACCCATATCTTGGTGTTATCTTATATGAAAGAGAAGGAGGATGAGGAAGAGAAGGAGACGGCAACTTCAAATCATATTTCTTACATTGCTTCATGACATGTTTCCTTTGAGAGGTTAGTAATTTATATACAATCTATGAATAGAGCCACTTCATTGTGAATGATTAGCTATCATGTTCTGATAAATTATCTAATTAACATCTATACTTCATTTATGTTTTTAGTACTATTACTCGATGATAATGCCATGTATTTCTATAATCCATAAAGTCTTCTAAATATCTAATCATTTTTCAGTTTCTGACAGTGTCTCCTGGGAGAATTAATATAAAAGGTGAATGGACAAATGACAAAAGATTTGATATTTAAATACCCAACTGAGCATGAGTCACATAATTTGCTTAACATAATTATTGAGGAAAACCCAGAACATTTCAAATGGTAAATAGTGATGATGATTAATTTAGTGCTTCCAAAACTTATCTTTTAAATTAAAAATTGCATGAAAAATCAAAAACAAACTGTAACTCAGCACCAGATTAAGGGATAGTTTGAAATTTAAGATAAAGTGTACAACATTAGTATGTGTTTTAAGCAAAATAATATAAGTAATATTTCCTTTTACTAGCTCAAGTATGTCACCCCATCCATCTCCATTAGTTTAAAACCCTTAACAAAATGATTGTACAATGTGTAAATAAATAAGGAAAAAGATATCTTCCTCTATTGGCCAGCTATAGAATTAGAAAACCAACAAATGTTTACTTATCTTAGGATCAATATCTGGAAAATATCTTTTTTTCTTCCACCACAGAATTCACTCATGTAGTTTGGTGCAAATATTAATAAGATCTTAATCATAAAGATTCTTTAAGAAAATTTAGGAAATAGGAAAATTCATTTTCCATGCACTCTCTCTAGCTGGCTTTTAAGAAGGACTCCTGACTGGAAATCTTGCTATTGCTCACATATGGGATGAAATTCCTGTGACATCAGACTCTCATTGAACCTACCCTTACACTGCTCTTTGTCCGCAGAATATAAATATAGAGGAGCAGGTTTTAAGTACTTATAGTATCCCTAATATAAATATAAAGTAGTAATTGACTGATACAGAGAACGGATTCTTCAGAAATTAGGTTTTGTGTTGAGGTCAGTGGACATTCACTCTTTGGGGCCCTTTATTTCTCTCCTTCTTAGCTTTGCTTTCTTACTTTATATATACTATTTTCATTCTCAAGTAGATTGTTCCACTTAATCCGATATATATCAGCATTATATAATTGAGTTTAAATGGAAACATAACCTGCTTTGCCTACATAGTTTTTCTTCCTTATAAGTCTAGAGGCTCATGATGAATAATGGGCTTCCGCCGCCGCCCCCTGCCCCACCGGCAATCAGGTACACAGAACACGCTTAGCATGTGTTTACTCATTGATGGGGCATAAGGCAAGTATCCAACTGAAGGACTGGCTTTATCTTGCTTCAGGTACATCCTTCACTAGGTCCCATATTGTAAATAAAACAATTGGTCATATTCCCTACATATTTATAATTTTGTAAGTTTAGTTTTAGGAAATTAATAGACAAATCACCTAGTTGCTATATCTTCAGCATATATTTGTAATAGACAAGACTGCAATGAATTTTGGAATCCTGACTTTTGTTTAATATTGATGTTCTGCTGGAACTGAAGAAATTGGAACAATTAACATAACTGCACTTGACTGCATGCATTACAAATTTATGTCTTAGTTATGCTTTTTTGAAGCTACTTAGGAATCTCTTTCTAAAATCCCATTAAATGCACTACAGTGACTGTTACAGAATTTCTCCTTTTTCCAAGTTCTCAAACCCAGTTTTAATGCTCTCACTCTGCAGCCCTAAACACCCTACATGAAACTTACTTAGCTCCCTTCTCTTCATTGTCAAATTTCCATTTCTCTATTTATAGAGCCTTGACACTCAGCCAGGTCTGGATTTTAAAGCTAACTTTTAAAAAAAGTTTGCATCTTTGGGGGAAAAAAAACCAATTCCCTATAAGGTGTTTTTAAAATTTGATTAAATAAATGGGAGATCATTAAATATATAGGAGATCTATAAAAAAGATACTGTATTCACCTTTCTATTTTCTGTTGGTTTCCTGTTACTGATATCAAGTGTAGACCTCACCATCAATCTATCCTCTCTTTTTTTCATAATTAATCTCTCCTATTATACTGACTCTTCCCTGAACAAACATGTTTCAAGTCTATATGCTAGGGAGGACCCTCCAAAAATGAAACTTATTTATAAAAAATTATGTACTTATTCTTACATGTTTAAACTTCAATCACCTTCAGCATACTCTCCATCTGATGCAATACACTTATTTTGATGCTTTTTCCACTGCTCAAAACAGTTTTTGAACTTGCCAATTTAGATGCCTTTTACTCTTCTGCCATTTTTTGTTTCACCTCTTACACATCGGCAAAACGTTTCCTTTTGAGAACTTTTTTTCGTGGGGGCAGGAGGAGTTGCTCAGGGCGAGATCAGGAGTTGCACTGGGAACAAGCGAGACAAGTCAAATATCTGAATAGTTCTTGAGCATATTTTTCAGCTCAAAACATTTATAAAGACTATTGTATTATCAATTTACATTACCAAATAGGGAGGGTGGTTCATGGGGGTCATGCTATTTTTGGTCAAAAACTGCTGGGTGCTTGGCATGATGTCAGCAGCCTCTCACACCACAGCCTCTCATGACAACGCTAGCTGGTACACTGATGCCAGTGGGTTCCTTGAACACTTATCCAGCAGGAAAAAGTCTGTACTACAAAGGACCCACCGTCCAAAGATAGTTCCAGGTTTTGGGGGATCTCTCTTAGTATACATATTCTTTACATAGACATATACATTGGTGTTGTTTGAAGTATACACACACATACATGTACATATGTGTGTGTTTGTATAAAAACTTTGCATTTAGTTCACTACTAAATCTGCTCAAAGGCCATAAATAATCTACCATGTATCAGAGCCAGTGCATTTCTCTCCAACTTCCTTTGGCACAAGCTTCAGGATTGCTTTTCTGACTGCCTCTTCCTCAGTCTCCACTGACCCTTTATGACCTCTTTCCCTTAAATTATCAGCATATGTTCTTTCTACAGGCTTCTCTTGTGATCGGAAGGCAGTGTTATAAAGAGACCAATTGGTAAAATATGGAATTTGGGTAAATCAGAAGACAAAATCATAAGTAGGGTTTTAAATAAGAAGAATTTAATGGGAAAATATGAAGGATGCATATGGTGAAAGGAATGGAATGTGAAGAAGGCAGAGCACAGTAAGCCCTGATTTCTCAGACCAGAAGACTGAATCATGTTGTTGAATTTTTTCATAGAATACATATTATCCTTTAACTTTTTTGCAGCAATGAGCTACAAAGGATCATGCATCTATATATTTTTTAAATCTTAGCATTTATTGTGAGAGTTTGACCAAGAGTCATTTGTAAAACCCAAAAGAGTTCAAACATATTTTAATGATAGATAGGTACTTGTATTTCTGCCTACTCTGTTACCCTAAGAAAGCACTTGATTAATTTTAATGAGGTATTTTTACACATTTTCTTATGATTTATATGCTTAATACAACATACATAGTACTGTTGAATTAAAATTGGAAAAGCTGTTCAAACTGGACAAACTATAGTAATAATTTTCAAAATTTATTTAACTGTAAGATATTATTTATAAAAACTGTCCTTAGGCTGTACATCAGTAGAATGACCATGAGGAAAGACATTTCTCATGCCCACTAAGCCAGTATGTGAAACTGCTTAAAAACAATCTCTTTCTCCCAGAAATGATGTTAGTTTGGTTGAACAGAGACAAGCAAAAAACCCATTTGTAATTCTCAGTAGGAACTATTCTCAAATATCACAGCTGCTGTTTTCTCAGAGTGTTGCTACGTCATAAATGATTTATATTTTTCATAATGTTTCTATCAATATCTGTACACACTCTCTTTACATACCCACAATATGTAATTCTGAAAAGGTTTTCCTGAGTTCTAATTCATTACTGTTTCTCTGCAGAAGAGGAAACTGAGGCAACAAGGGTCAGGATGATAAACAACTAGCCTCCACAGCAGGATAATCATTGTGGGGGGTGGGAGCCAGCATCACTGGGAACAAGCAAGACAAGTCAAATATCTGAATAGTTCCTGAGCATATTTTTCAGCTCAAAACATTTATATAGATTATTTCACTATCAATTTACATCACCAAAGATAAAAGCACTAAAGTCCAACAAAGCAAAGGTTTTATAAAGTAAATATAGGGCATATTTTATGTTTCCAATTTCTTAAATAGGCATAATGTATTATCTCCATGATTCATACTTTTTACATCAAAAATGCTATCCTCTCACACAAAAAAGAATACACACATTCCTCTTTATATATAAATGTTATATATATATTTATTATCCTTATTCCAAGGCCTGTTTACTTTCTTACTTCATAATTTCTCTCAATTGTATAGTTAGTATTAAAATTTTTAAAATTATTTTAAGAATAATGACTCTTTTGATAAACTCTAGAGGGTACCACATCCTAGCAACAGCTGAATCCTGAAAAGCCACATTGCATTATCCCAGGCAGAAGAAAATCCTAGCCACATGGAGAGATGTCATAATTTCATTCCTAAGTGAGATTTATCTTGCATTATTTATTTGAATGGCTATTTATCCTCACTTTGGAGAAAATATTTATTAGACCCAGGGTAGGCCCTTCCATCTACAGTCTAAGCCCATTTCTCACTCTACTCAGTTCAGAGTATGTGGGAAAGAACTGTGGTGGTAAACTCAGATGCAGCAGATATATATTTTAGAACTTTTAATATCTCTGCTCTGATCCTCATTGTAACAAATGCCATAGCTGCTGGAATGCAATGGTAAATGAGAACAAGTGACAACATGATTTTTATTGCCTATTTATATATGTGGATCAGTAGGCAATGATTTTTGTGCATATTATGTTAAAAATTAATTGAATACCCACAGATGACAAGGCAATTTATGAAAGTAATAGAGGGAAATAATGTACATGTGCTTACAGTTCTTTAATAGTGATCATTCATATACTACTAAATAATTTTTAAATATTGAAACAGTACCTAATTCTAAACAGATAATTTATTATCTTTCATATATTTGTTTCAGATGCAGGAAGGCTCCAGTATCCCAGTAAGGATCCTTACCTATGATGGCTAAATGATCATTAAAGCATCTGGGAGCCCTAAGTTTTTATAACTTCTGGTGTACTGATTTCTCAGAAACCTTCTAAACTTTAGTTTTGGGGCCTTTTTCTGAATTTTGAGACAATTAGCTTGTGTAAAACACAATTATCTAGAGCTACCACTTACATGCCTGCTGGTCAAAAGGAAATGCAATTTCAGATAGTATAAAATTAATCACAGAATAAAAATAAACATTGACACCAACAAGGTCCCCCCCAAATCCACAAAGACATGGACACTAAACAGCATGATGCTAAACAACTCCTGGGTCAATGATGAAATCAAAACAGAGATCAAAAGATACCTGGAAACAAATGAAAATGAAGAAACATCTTACCAAAATCTCTGGGATGCCTTAAGAGCTGTAGTAAGAGGGGAATTTGTATCTCTAAAAACACACATGAAGAAAATGGAAGGAACACAAATTACCAGCCTAACAAGTCACCTAAGGGAGCTGGAAAAGCAAGACCACAAAAACCCTAATTTCAGCAGAAGAATCCAGATCACCAAAATAAAAGCCCAAATCCAGGACATAGAAGACAAAAAGATAATACAAAAAAATCAATGAAAAAAAAGCTGGTTCTTCGAAAGGATAAACAAGATCGATGGTCCCCTATCTAGACTGACCAAGAAAAAACGAGAAAAAAACCAAGCACAATCAGAAACACAAAAGATGAAGTCACATCTGACCCTGCAGAAATACAAAAGATAATTAGAGACTACTACGTACACTTGTATGGAAACAAACTTGAAAATCTTAAGGAAATGGAGGATTTTCTGACATCACACAACCTACCTAGGTTGGAACAAGAAGAAATTGAGACCCTAAATAGACCAATAACAATCAAGGAAATTGACTATGTAATAAGAAAACTACCTACAAAGAAAAGCCCTGGTCCAGATGGCTTTCCAGCAGAATTCTACAAGACATTTAAGGAGGTGTTGATACCAATCCTACTGAAGGTATTCCAGGCGACTGAAAAAGACGGAACTCTCCCCAAATCATTTTACGAAGCCAACATCACATTGATACCCAAGCCAGGTAAAGATCCAACAAAGGAAGAGAACTACAGCAATATCTTTGATGTATAGATGCTAAAATTCTCAACAAGATCCTAGCAAACCGGATTCAGCAATACATCTCAAATATCATCCATCATGACTTAGTTGGCTTCATTCCTGGGATGCAAGGCTGGTTCAACATTCATAAAACCATAAATGTAATTAAATACATCAACAGATGTCAAAAAAACAAAAACCACATGATTATATCATTAGATGCAGAAAAAGCTTTTGATAAAATCCAGCACCCCTTCTTGATAAAAACCCTCGAACATCTAGGCATATGGGGAACATACCTCAAAATAGTAAAAGCCATCTACGAGAAACCCACTGCCAGCATACTCCTAAATGGACAAAAATTGGAACCATTTCCCCTGAAAACTGGAACAAGACAAGGATGCCCACTCTCACTCCTCCTGTTCAAAATAGTATTGGAATTCCTGGCTTGAGCAATCAGAGAAGAGAAGGCAATCAGGGGTATCCAAATAGGAAAAGAGGAAGTCAAGTTATCTCTCTTTGCAGATGACATGATTGTATACCTTGAAAACCCAAGAGAATCTGTCAAAAACCTCCTTACACTGATAAAGGCCTTTGGCAAAGAATCAGAATACAAAATAAATGTACAAAAGACAATCACATTTCTCTACACCAATAATAAACAAACAGAAACCCAAATAAAAAACACAATTCCATTCACAATAGCCACAAAAAAATGAAATACCTTGGCATCCTCCTAACCAGAGACATGAAAGACCTTTACAATGAAAACTACAAAACACTGCTCAAAGAAATCAAAGATGACACAAACAAGTGGGAAAATATCCCATGCTCATGGATTGGAAGAATCAACATTGTGAAAATGTCCATCTTAACTAAGGCAATCTACAAATTCAATGCAATACCCATCAATTTACCAGCAACATTCTTCTCAGACCTAGAAAAGACAACACAGGAATTCATATGAAACAAAAACTTCCAAGAATAGCCAGAACAATCCTCAGCAAAAAAAAAAAAAAAAAAAAAAAAAAAGCAGGTGGTATCACATTACCAGACTTCAAACTTTACTATAAAGCTACAATCATCAAAACAGCTTGGTATTGGTATAGGAACAGGCATATAGATCAATGGAATAGAATTGAGATTCTAGAAGCAAAACCTCAATTTCTCAACCACCTCATCTTCAACAAAGCCTCCACCACCTACCACTGGGGAGAGGAGAACCTATTCAGTAAATGGTGCTGGGAAAACTGGCTGACCACATGCAGAAGATTGAAACAGGACCCCTATCTATCCCCATGCACAAAGGTTAACTCCAAAAGGATCAGAGACCTAAATGTAAAACCTCAAACCATAAGAACCTTAGAAAATGAAGGAAATATCCTCATGGAAATTGGAACTGGCATCCAATTCCTGAACAAAACCTGAAACCCACAGGTCATAAGAGAGAAGATAGACAAGTGGGACTTTATTAAACTGACAAGCTTCTGCAAAGCCAAAGAAACCATCAAGAAAGCAGGGAGACAGACTACAGACTTGGAAAAAGTATTTGCCAACACCAGGTCTGACAAAGGCTTAACATCCTGGATCTACAAGGAACTCAAACGTGCTGAAAAGAAAAAAAACAAACAACCCCATTATAAAATGGGCAAAAGATATGAACAGACACTTCACAAAGGAAGACATCCGAGCAGCCAACAGACACATGAAGAAATGTCAGCCTCAGTAATCATCAGGGAGATGCAAATCAAAACCACACTGATATACCACCTAACTCCAGTCAGAATGGCAATTATCAACAACTCAAAAAATAACAGCTGCTGGAGAGGGTGTTGTGAAAAGGGAACAGTTCTACACTGTTGGTGGGAGTGTAAACTAGTGCAACCCCTGTGGAAAGCAGTGTGGTGATTCCTAAAAGGTCTAAATATCAACCTCCCATATGACCCCACAATTCCCCTACTGGGAATATATCCTGAAGAACTCAAATCACTCTATAAAAACGATACCTGCACATGTATGTTTATCACCGCATTGTTCACAATAGCAAGGACCTGGAAGCAACCATGCTGCCCATCAAAAGAGGACTGGATTAAAAAATGTGGTACATATACACGATGGAATACTATGCAGCCATAAAAAAGAACAAAATCATGAATTTCACAGCAACCTGGATAGAACTAGAGTCTATAATACTGAGTGACCTCTCACAGAAACAAAGATCCAAGTATCCCATGTTCTCACTCATATAATGGACCTTGAACATCCAATGTAATACTATAAGAAAATGACTGACGATAATGGGAAACTATGGGGTGGGGAAGGAGATGGGGTTAACAGTAGCAAATATCTTTCTGGGGATGAGGAAACACCTCTTATCAACAGGGTGCCTAAATGAAATGTAATTGTATACCTAACCCTTAACTGTACCCCACAACATCACAATAAAAAATATTGATAATAAATAAATAAATAAATAAATAAAATTAATCACAAATGATAATTAAAGCAATCTGTATTGACTCTATAACTTTAGAGCATGGACCTCATGAAATAAACACAATGGGATTGTCCCTAAGTATGCCAAGGAAAATAAATTAACATTTCATAGGGAAAATATGGTTCCAAGTACCATATAAGTTGGCTTTGAATTTCAGGCATTCCTGACACTTGAGAATTGAAAATGTAAAATCCAATGTAGATTGGGCATATACTCCTCTACTGGTATCATGGAATGGTTTCTACTTCGAGATCATGTAAAAGATCTCTCCAGGCATATGAAAAAAAATGCATACTTGTACTATTTTTTAAAATAGGAATATTCACCAAATATCATAGCTCTGAGCCTGAGTAATATGATTTCTTATTCATCTCTCGTTATGTAGCAACACTTTCTTTGTGATATATACGAAAGTGCGAAGTAAGGATTTTGCCCGACTTATTTTGCCCCTTAAAAAGGTAGTATAAAAAGAAAATAGATGATACCAGTTGAAGGCTAAATTTTGAGTATGTTTTAAATAAATTAATCAACTTTAACTTGAGCCATAAAACCAATAGTTTCTTTAATTTTAGTTTAACTAATCAATTTATTGAGTGATTCACCAAATATTTGAGTACCTGTTAGGTATGAGGCATTTTTCTAAACACTAGAAATTTAAAATAGACCAAAACTCCTTCCCTAATGGGGAAAAAGACAATAAACAAGTAAGTAAGACATAATGTATCTTTGGAAATTAATGTTTAAAATCAAGAAGAAATAGAACCACCTTGTATAGAATGCTGTGTGAGTTGTGGGGGTGGGCGATTTTGAAACAAGTAGTCAGGGGAAAAGGGCTCACTGAGAAGTCCTTTTGGTAACAACCTGAAACTATGCAGGAGAAAAACATGCAGATATCCGGTGGCACAATAGTCCAATAAGAGAACATGGCACAGCAAGTGCAAAGGCTCTGATGTGGGATGTGAATATCCAAAAAAAAGCAAGTTGGCCAGTGCTACTTAAGCAAAGTAAATGAGAACAAGAATAATAATAGATGGTATCAGAAAGGTAACTAAGGCCAGAATCCGTAGGGACTTACAGGCAGTGGTGAGAATTTGGAATTTTTAGAGAAAGCCATTAGCAAATCAGATGCTCTGATTTATGTTGAATAGAATCTCAACTGTATTGATTACAGACTATAAAGGGCAAGGGCAGGAGGAATGAGATCTGAATGGAGACTACTCCAATAATCCAGATGATAAATGATAATGTGATATTAGTTTAGACTAGATTGATAGCAAAGATAGTCCAAAGGGTCAGGTTTGATATATGCTTGTATTTTACAGTAGAGTCAAGAGGATTTACTTCACTTTGACAGTGAAATATAAAAGAAAGTGAGTAATTACTGACATTTCCCAGTATATTGGTAGAAGAAGTTGATGGAACTAATTGCTACTTATTGAGATGAGAAAGACTACATGAAAAACTAGATTGCTGAGAAAAATCAGTAGTTTGGTTCTGGACATATTAAACTTTAAATGACTACTAGATATTCCAAAGTTTAAAAGTCTTAAGGTGATAAAGGGTACCCGCAGAAAAGGCCAACAATGACCAGCCTCTGAGGTAGAAAGAGAATCAGGAAGTTTATTGACCTGGACAGAGAGTTAAAAAAAAAAGCAAAAGAAACCATCAAGAGAGTGGGGAACAGTCCACAGAATGGGAAAAAATATTTGCCAATTGTAAATCCTACAAAGGCCTAACATCCAGAATCTACAAGGAACTCAAAAGTGCTGAAAGGGAAAAAAAAAAAAAACCCTATTAAAAAGTGGGCAAAAGATGTAAATAGACACTTCTTAGGAGAAGACATAGGAGCAGCCAACAGATACATGAATAAATGCTCAGGCTCACTAATCATCAAAGAAATGCAAATTAAAATCACACTGAGATACTACCTAACTCCAGTTAGGATGTCCATCATCAATAACTCAAAAACAAACAGATGCTGGAGAGGATGTAGGGAAAAGGGAAAGTTTCTACACTGTTGATAGGAGTGTAGGATAGTTTTCCACAACCTCTGTGGAAAACACTGTGGCGATAAACAACATCATAATACTATAAGAAAAGGAGTAGCAATAGTAGGAAACTGTGGTAGGGGGTGGGGAGGTAGGATTGGCAGTAGTAGGAATCTTCCATGGGGAAGACGGGTGGCTCACCTCATCAACAAGGGTTTCTGCATAATGAACATTTGTATAACTAACCCTGAATCGTACCCCACATCTTTAAAATAAAAAAATTAAAAGTTACCAAAAAAAAGATCTAAAAATCAACCTTTCATACAACCCAGCAATCCCCCTTCTGGGAATACACCCAGAGGAACTCAAATCACTCTATGAAAAAGATACTGGCACACACATATTTATTGCGGCATTATTCCATGCTGCCCATCAAAAGTGGATTGGATAAAGAAAAATGGTATGTATACGCAATGGAATATTATGCAGTCAGAAAGAAAAACAAAATTATGAACTTTGCAGCAATTTGAATGGAATTAGAGTCTATAATACTCAGTGATGTATTACAGAAACAAAGATCTGAGTACTACATGTGCTCATAAGCGGACCCTGAACATTTATCATAATACTGTAAGAAAGAGATTGACAGTTGTGGGACACTGCCAGGGTAGGGGTGGTGCACATAACATCAATAAGGGTACCCAAACTGTACCTATACAAAAACACTTATGTACCTAACCCTGAATTGTACCCCACATCTTTAAAATAAAAAAAAACAACAAAGAGATTTTCACAGATGCAGTAGTAGAAAACTACGTAAGACACTGCTGACAGATTAACTAAGGTAAGATAGAGAATGAACTTCTGGATTTAGCAGTATGTGTATGTATGGTTTTTGTGCATATTTATATATTTCTCCTTAAAATTAATCATAATAATAAACCTTTTCAAATATCAGAAAGATGGAACAATGATTCATTGAGAAATGAGGGAAATTAAGATTAAAATTTCTAATGAAGCTTAAACTCTATGATACTTTGTGGCAATTCTGATGAATATTTTACTCTAATTTAGTTTGTCCCAAATATGTCTTATTAAATATTGTTTGCAAAAACAAGAGTGAAACATGGTTCTATTTCGGACACACATTTTTTGGCATGTGGTTCAGAATCTCTCATGAAAATCTTCTAGGAAAGGAAACATCCAGCCTGCAACTGGTATGAGTGTCTTGAAGAGATAGTGAGCTGTTGGGGAATGGGGGAGGGGAAGAACCATAGCATTTTTCATATGTAAGGCATTAATGTCTATTCACACTGACAAATCTTAAACTCATATCCCAGATTTGAGCCTGTGACTGAGATTTCAGCTTAAGCAAGCACATTTCTCCATTTATTAGTGTTTAATTTTCCTTTCTCAGTACTGCTGAGTTCATTTATTGAAATTTGGCTCTCAGTAAAGTATCGGTAAGCCAATTAATCCATTTCCTTAATGAGAACTCTCTATTATAAGAATGGATAACTGCATAGACTTATATTGAACCTATCAATCTTGCATTTGGAGGGGAGAATGCCAATTATCCAAGTAATTGGGTTCATTGCTGCAGTATTAGACCACATTGCTAAATAAGCCTACAATGGAATTATAATAGTACTGTGGGAGTAAGGAGCAGCTACAGGAGCTGCAAATTTGTTGAGTGCTTACTATATGCTAAGCGGGGTTAGAAGCTTCATGCACACCCTCTCATTCCTTTTTCTCCACTATCCTCAAAGGAGTTCCTACTTAGTTTACATTTTGAGAAACTGAGTCTAACAAGTTAGAGACAGTGAACTGTGAGGACATCAAATGACCTCCAAAAGATGGCTATTCATAAATAATAACCCACTGAGGCTCACCTCATTAATTCTGTGTTCATAAGAATGATTCTTTCCAATTTTAGCATACATTGTAAGAGTAGAAGAGAAAGAGAATGGATTTCATATCAGAACAAAAGGAGCTAGGGTGATCTAAGTGTAATAGTAAATATTCACTGAGTGAACCAAGTCCTCACCTCTGAACTCCATTTGTTTTTTCCTAGACATTCCAACATGATGTTCATACAATGCCTCTGAATAGGATGTCAGTCTCATCATTATATTATTATCATAATAATTCCCAAATATTGATCAAGCATGAAGTCCATATCTGATATGATAGTAATTGTCACAGAGGAAAGGAGAAAAGATAAAATCTGTACTTTTATTCATCTATGAAATCTAGTTTTTGAAATATGAGATTATTATAAGGTTCAAATTCTGTATACAAAAGGCCCTTTGGAGTTTGCAAAGCTTTAGCTTTTTTTTTTTAAGGTTGTGGGGTACAATTCAGGATTAGATACACAAATTGTCATTGTACAGGTAAAGTTTGGGCCTCACTTTTGTCCTCACTTCACCTAGTTTGAGATCTGGTACCTTATTGATGAAGTGTGCCCCCCCCATACCCCACTCCTTCCCCTGGCAGTTTCCCACTACTGCCAATCCCTTTTTTATAGTATTATAATTGTTCAGGGTCCATTTATGAGTGAGAACATGTGGTACTCAGTGCTTTGTTTCTGTGATAGATTACTGATTGTTATAGACTCTAAATCCATCTAAGTTGCTGTGAAGTTCTTAATTTTGTCCTTCTTTATGGCTGCATAATATTCCATCATGTATATGCACCACATTTTTTTATCCAGTCCACTTTTGAAGGGCAGTACTGTTAGTTCCATGTTTTTGCTATTGTGAATAATGCTGCAATAAACATGAGTGTGCAGGTATCTTTTTCATAGAGTGATTTGAGTTCCCCCAGGTATATTCCCAGAAGGGAGATTACAGGGTTGTATGGAAGGTCAATTTTTTAGATCTTTTAGGAATCACCACACTGTTTTCTACAGAGGTTGTACTAGTTTACACTCCTACCAACAGTGCAGAAGTAGAAGCATTCCCCCTACATCCTCTCCAGTATCTGTTGTTTTCTGAGTTATTGATGATGGTCATTCTACTGGAGTTAGGTGATATCTCAGTGTGCCTTTAATTTGCATTTCTTTGATGATTAGTGAGTGCTCACATTTTTTCATGTATCTGCTGGTTGCTTGCATATCTTCTTCTGAGAAGTGTCTATTCATATATACTTACCCAGTTCTTAATAGGGTTGCTTGTTTTTTCTTTTCAGCACATTTGAGTTCCTTGTAGATTCTAGATGTTAGGACTTTGTCGGATTTACAGTTGGCAAATATTTTTTCCCATTCTGTGGGCTGTCTCCCCATTCTGTCTCCCCATTCTCTTCATGGTTGCTTTTGTTTTGCAGAAGCTTTTCAGTTTGATGAGGTCCCACTGTGTCAATCTTATCTCTTATGACATGGGTAGCTGTGTTTTCAATATTATCATCATCCTTTTAAAATTTTCCATACTTTTAAAATTTTCCATAAGTATTTTTAATATTTTTATCACTTTATGAGTAAATTATTTTATATTTTCTAGTTAAAAAACTGCATGGCATCATTTTTTTTCTACTTAGGATATGATTCCCAAAATGAATGTAGGAAACAATATTAATCAAATTTTCTTCTTAAACAGGTTGAACTGTAACATCCCCTCAGACAGGGAATGTATGTATTTACAATGTTTTACTTTAGTCTGTCTTCTACTTATTAGGTCAATGGAGTTCCTCAGTTCCCAGAAAAATTTAAGTTGCCGTTATCTAAGTAGCCAGAAATTGTATTTAGCAACATTCAGCTAATGTTGATAGTCATTCCTGATGATTACATTATAGTTGGTAGTGGATAAGAGATGAATAAGAAAGCAAGGTAATTTCAAAAAGTGGCAAATATTGTGAATATTTTTTAATTAAAAAATTGCCATAAAGAAGAACATAATCATGAATTTTGCAGCAACCCGGATGGAATTAGAGTTTATAATACTGAGTGATCTTTCACAGAAACAAAGATCTGAGTATCACATGTTCTCACTCATAAGTGGACCTTGAACAACTACCGTAATACTATAAGAAAAGAATTGACAGTGGCGGGAAACTATGGGAGGTGCAGGGAGTTGGGATTAACAGTAGTCAATATCTGCCTGGGGGAAGGGGAGCACACTTCATCAACAAGGATGCCTTCACAATGAATATTTGTATACCTAACCCTTAACTGTACCCCACAATTTTAAAATAAATTAAAAAGTAAAAAATAAAATTTAATTGGAGCCTAGCTATAAGAAAGAATGACACATTTGTCAAACCATGCTCAATATCACATATTGATATAAACAAAACCTTTCATTAATATAGTTTCACTTATCTTATGGCATCTTCATAACACTTTTAATCATGTATTAATATAATTAATTAATATATCAATAAATTCAAGTCCAAAATCTGTTTGCTTTATCAGATCATATATTTGATGAGAGTATATCAGAGTCTATTGTTACACAGTAATACACACACACACACACACACACACACACACACACATATACATAGAGGGAGAGAGAGAGAGAAGGGGGAAGGAGGGAGGGAGTACCTACTCTTGAGATAGTCATTGTGCTGAACATGGTAGATATATATATATATTTTTTTTTTACACACTTGTAGCAGAAAAAAACAAATTCTTTTCACAGATATTGGGCATATACTGTATGTGGGATATTGTTATAGTTACAATTCTATAAGACAAGTCACTGCTCTCATAACCTCTGATTTAAATGCAGGCTTAGACATAATAATAAAATTAGCAAAAAGTGATATAGAACTTACTGTGTACTAGTATCTATCTGTTTTTAATTGCTTTAAGATAACAGCTGTGACCTATTAACCTCATTTTACAAATGAGGAAACTGAGGTGCAGAGTGGTTAAGTGACTGCCTAAGGTCACACAATTGGTAAGGAATCGATTTGGAATTTGAACCCAGGCAATGAAGCTCTAACCTGCATGCTTTAACACTGCATTAGACTGCATCTAAATACTTAGAAAAGGCACATTTAGCCTTTTTTTAAATATAGTCTCTAGCAATTCATCCCACCACAGGTCTAGCAAACAATCTTTGTGTATGAAATTATTGCTAAACATAACAAAAGATTTGATGAAAGCCTGGGTCCAAATTCAATGCAGATAGACTAAAGTGCTTCTGAGAATACAGAAACATCAAATTTTAGTTTTGGTAGGTCAATTTAAATTAGGTAATGTTTGTTGCATGCTTAACTTTCAAGTACTATCCTTTACTCTGTTTGTGAACTTTTATTGCCATAGGTTTATTGGCTCAAGAGTATTGTGATGGTTATTTTATATGCTTACTTGACTGGGCCACAAGGTGCCCAAATATTTGGTCAAACATTATTCTGGGTGTTTCCATGGGAGATGATTTGGATACGAATAATGTTTAAGTTGGTAGACTGTGTAAAGCAGACTGCCCTCTCAAATATAGATAAATCCCAACCAGTGAGTCGAAAGCCTGACTATCACAAAAAGACTGATCCTTTTTGAACTGGAACATCAGCTTTTTCTTACCTTTGGACTACAATTGGAGCATTGGCCCTTTATGTGCCTCCAGTCTGCCATCCTTTGAACTAGAACTATATCATCAGCTCTCCTGGTTCTCAGACTTCTGGACTTGTACTGAAATGACACCATTGGCTTTTTTTTGGGTTGCCAGCTTACCAACTGAAGATTTGGGGATTTGCCAACCTCCATAACTGCATAAGCCAGTTCTTTATAATTAATCTCTTTCTATATATACACATGTACATCCTGTTGCTTCTGTTTCTTTTGTGAACCCTGACTAATAAAAGAACTAATTTTATTTTAAATCTCTGACAATTTTTCCCTCAATGCTCAGTGATAAAATCAAGATGAGGAAATAATCTAAATGTTAGATTAATCTTATCATCTTACAGTTTGCTGTCAGGGCTGCAACTGAGTGTGAAGTCGTCACATGGAGAGAGAGGTATGGAGTGCTAGAGATGAAGCTAGGAATATGCAGTGCCCCAGAAGGCAGAAAGAGAGAAGCAGACAGATGGGCCACAGGCAAAGCAATAAAAAGTCAGTAACTAGAGTTTTTCTTATAAAATAACACTAAAAATTATTGGAATGTTCCTTACAAGGAAACCATCATGCTAAGTGAACTATCACAGAAACAAAGAACTTCACGTTCTCTTGCACTCATAAGAGGGCCCTGAATAGTAGTCATAATAGCACAAGGGTGGGATGGGCAGTCCCTGGGCACTGCTTCAGGAGGGAGCGAGGGAGGGAGATGGAGGGTGCATGACTACACAAAGCATAGATGATCTACTACCAAGGGAAGTGAGAATCAGCTAGAAGCCCAAACTTCACCTTCACTTGTACCCCCACAACTCTATAATAAATATGCACATTTTAGAAAAAAGAAAATGCAGTTTGTTTAAGATCTTCATGGTGACTTTTAAGAAAGGAGACCTGTTTTAATGTCGGAAAAGTTCTATTGATGGTTAGTAGATGGATGTTAAATGGCTTATAATGTGGGAAAAATAAGAATTCATTGTGTTCAAAATGCCAGTAGATCCTTCCTTAAGAAAAACTAGCAAAAGGTGTTCAACTAATCACACTATAACCCCAGTAAGCCTAGGAATCAATTTTTTCCAAATTCTTTCTGATTTTCTTACTCCTTTGAAAAGTAGATTAGGTAGAATTGAAACTGTTTTTGACAATATGTGCATATGGCCATACAAGTGTTTGTGAATGTTCATAACATTTCTCTGTTATACTATGAAGTCAAAATTTAGACTTTTCAAAGGGTATTTTTATAAGTTTTGTATTAGTTGTCCTGTTATAATTTTGTTTATTTATGGATAAAAATTTTTTAAATAATTTATAGAGTGTAGAAAATGGAAGAGTACTGTTTCATGAGATGCAACTATCACCATTATTACCAAAGAGCACAACTTGAATAGCTTCTAAAAATAAAACTGAAGGTAAAATTATAGCTGATGCATTATTATATGCCATCTACTGAAGATCTTTTCCTACTTTGATGAGATATCTCTATTTCTTGTGAGTAATGTTTTTACACTTCTGAAAGAAGAAATATTGTAAGGCCATCTATTCTTCTGGGAAAATATGTACATGTACTGGAAGAGACAGAACACACAGATGTTCTTTCCAAATAAACTTAAACTAGTTTCAAAGATAGATAAGCAAAACAATAGGTTGTGTGGATGGGTAAAAATTATGGGGTAAAACTAAACATAAAGCTATGGGATAAAAAAAATGAATGAAATAAATAAGCACCTCTGGCAAAGGTGTTTATTCAGGGCTGTCTGATATTACTGTCTTTGTCCTATAGTTTTGAAATGACTTATCTTGTAGCAGCACCATAACAGTATCTGAAAAATATATACTGAAAATTATTTTTGCTTTCACAATATATAGTGTGACTTACTACACTACAAACTCTGCTCCCTTTCAAATGCAAGCTTAAGTTTTAGATACAATAGTATCGTGAATAATTGGCAGATGGTTTTTGTGAAATTTATCAAGAACAAAGACCCATGATGGGAATAGAGTTATAGTAAGGGAGATTATTTGGAGAAATTAATAGAATTAAGATTTAAGTTTTATTTTGTTGGATAAATAGGTAGCATATTCAACAACCAGAAGAGTCAGGTAAAGGGGAAAAAAAGAATTAAGCATGAGTGTATCCACCGGGAGTAATTTTTCTTTCAGAAAGAAAAACATATTAAAGGATTGCAAGATTTTACATGGCTGTGCCATTAACACCTCTACTAATATAAAAGGTTTGTTGTATTGGTAGCCTAATAAGAAAGGTGAGTGTTTCCCAAGGGATCAGTTCTCACTGCTGTGTTGTAATCTATTCACAAGACATCATCAAATTTAACCCATATGTTATTTCCAAATATAAGTTAACATATATCATTGTACAGTTATGACTATCAAATAAAACATTGAGCCACATAGCACAATGCAGTATAGAGACAAGAACAAATTATTGCAAAACTAAGAATTAAGGAAGTATTATCAAGTGCACAGCTATAGTAGTATCAAGTGCATAGGAATAAATAGGCAATATTTATTGAAAGATTGAGAATTCTGCCTCACAGTTTAGTGGAAGGTGGTCAGCTGAAAGGCTACCAAACCAAAAGAGCCTTGACTGCGTACAATTTTGTAAATGCTGTCAGATAGTCATTCAGCAGTCAGGATTCCCCCATAATTATTGCTGACTTGTTTGGAGTGATTTGAGTCTTTTCATCCATTCCAGTTTGCTGCTTTAAAAGCTGCAGTCTCAAAGCGTACTTTGCTGCAATCACATAAATATTGTAAACCCTGCCTTAGGGCTAGATGCCACCAGCAAGCTGCCCATAGTATGAAGCCAAGAGACAAGGGTAAAGCTATAAGAGCAATGAGATGGGATCTCTTACTACTAAAAAGAAGGCCAAATGTGTATGAGCCATAACTGTGATGAACTTCCAGAGTGGATTATAAAAACCTTCATTAGCAGCATAAGGGTATGCTGAATCTTTTGAAACAGCTTTATATTTTAAAAAAAAGAAAAAGAAAAAGAAAGAAAACAGCTTTGAGGCTGTGGTTTCACAACTTACTTGTTTGAAGTAAGCCTTCCGATATCTTTCTCCCCATGGTTAGACTAGACAGATGTAGACTGAGATGTGTATGTAATATACCCAGAGGCTACAGTGAAGAACAGACTATTTAGAGGAGTTGAAGGGAAATGATGACTGCAATCATTGAAAGAGAAACACTCGATCCATTTGATGGAAATGAAAGACAATGATGAGCAGTGAAAGCCTGTATCCCATGCACCCCAAGTGAATTTTAGAAACCAGGGGTACTCCTTTGTGTTAGGTTTGTGAAGAAATCTTTTAGTATCATTTTTGTTAAAATAAGACAACAAGGATTAATAACGCCTTCCTGATTAATAGCTCATGACTATAGCTTGAAAAAACAACAGCAAAAACTAAACTAAAACTAAGTAAAACCACTAACTCACCCATAAACTACTAGAACAATTCATAAATGAATTGAAGTCACTATTGTGACTGCACTGATATCCTAGTGCCATTTTAAAACAGCCTTGCTATAGGAACTTTTTTTTGAATTTTATATGTATTTACCAATGTTACAGTCCTTCACAGTACACTTATTTCATAAGCAGTGTCTATCAGTTCTTTTTATTTCAGGACCATGGCTAACTCTCATGTTGAAATGTCATCTCCTCAATGAAATCTACTTTGATCACACTACTTAGAATTGCCAATCCTCACATTCCCTTCAGCTGCCATTCCAATTCATCTTTATTCTGAACAACATTTTCTTTTTGCCATAACGCTTATTTCTTTCTGGAATACCACATGGTAGCATTTATTGTTAACCTCCAATGCACATCATCCCAACCCCAGGATATAAGTACCCTTAAGGATGGGGACCTTTGTTTTGTTTCTATTTAATTTAAAATCACTTTAAAGTTGAAGAAAGCACATTATCGAAAAAAAATAGTAAAATTGAACACCTACACTATAATTTTAAAAGCAAAGCAATGAAAAAGTTATAAGAAAAGTTCTTAAGTAGTCAATCAGGAAAACAGCTGTGTCAGAAAATTGCCTTGTGGATGTAAATTGAAATGTAAATCTTTCTGTGGGCTGTTAATTTTCTGTAAAATACATTTGGCTCATTAGTGGGGCACTGGGACTGCTCATTAACTGTGTGGAGATAAATGTACCATTAATGCCTTAACTCAAGACATATAATCTACTTCTTGAGAAGTATTTATTTTAACGTATGAAATCACTTATCAAGATACAAAAAGAGAGAGTTAAAAGGAATCCCCCTTAAACTCAACACATTTATTATTCAGTTTATCAAAAAATGCCATTGGAAATCTTGTCTATGTGTAATACCATAATTGATAGAACCTGTCATCTTTTTCTCAAGTAGTTAGTTTAGGGAAGGCTCTAGGGAATATATAAAACATGGAACAAATTATCTCAATACATTCATATAAAGGTTGGGATGATGTGCATTGGAGGTTAACAATATAAAGAAGTTGAATTACTAGAAAAAAACTAACAACACATATATCAAGTGTGATTATGTGAATGGCAGATTTATTTTGGGGACTCTCAATTAACTCCAAAGCTGGCCTGCAAGACCTTTGCATGCAGAGTGTGAACATATTTTCTATTCTGATCTTCACATTCTTTAAAAGTTATAAACAGCATCTTATACTCAGTCTCTAAAATACTTTAAACTGCATTCAGTCAACACTCATTTTTTTCTACCTCTAGCAATAATAACATGACCTGTGTTGCAAAAACTGTGGTTTCTTCATCCCATATCCTTGCAAGTTTCAGACAAAGCAGTAGCTGTTGCTTACCACCCTCTCTACCCGAGATATATCCTTTCTTAAAATACTGTCCAATGAAATCTTAAGCTATTGCTGAAATCTTATTCTTCCAATAGTTTTAATTTATGTCATTTTTTTCTCTCTTGACAAGAATCACTTTCCTTACCAAATATGTTCTGGAAGAATTTCTGTTTCTATTCAGGACTTCAGCACCAGCTCCCTTTTAAATTTTTTAAGTAAAATTTTGTGTGCGATAACATACTGCCATTTGGGATCTATGGCAAGCAATCCTTATAGTAATCTCAAAAGCTACCTCTGATTATTCATAAGAGATATTTATTTCTTAAAATATATGCAATGTTTCTTAAAATATATGCAATGTTTCTTGCTATTGTAGAGTGATTAACACTAAATATCGCAGCACACAAACTCCAACATCTTAGAGAATCATACAGTATGTAATACATGTTACATGTTCAGCATAGTTTGGCAGGAGATCTGCATTACACAACAACTCAGAACCTTGAGCTAGTAGATGCTCCGTCATCTTTTTGCCGCATCACCTGGAAACATGATTTCTGAAGTTGCAATGGCCAAGTAACAGAGAGATAAAAGTTGAGAGACTTGGACTGTTAACTACCTCTGCCCAGAAGTGGCTAATATCACTTTTTCTCATAAATCGTTAGCCTAAACCTATCTCATGGTCCCAACTTGCCTACAAGGAATTCTGAGAAATGTAGTAGAGTACATGGATTATTTCATGAGATACTATTTCAGAGAACTATCTCTGAAACATTGATTTACACATCAGCTTTGGGCACTGATATGATAAACCAAATTTCAAATTTAACCTGATTTTGACAAAAGTACATTCTAAACGTGTCATATAATCTGAAGGTGTAAGCAAAGATAAATAAAATACATCAATAAGAAAGTAATTTTCAAATATCAGTCAAAAACCACTGAAACATATCTCCTCTGACAAGTTAGCTTCTCTGGTACTACTCACATATCCTCTAAATGACACCATTAACTTGAGCAAGAGAAAATTCATCTCCTAGCTTCCCTATTGACTATTTGATGCATCCGTAAACCAAACTACATAGAGCTAATTCATCTCTTGTCAACTCACTCTTATTTCTTTGATTATTGTTCCTAAGAGATGTATTCTTTCAGATTTTCCTCGCCTGGACATGATTATGAGATATATACTTATTTCTCTAGATAAATGAATGTAATTAGAATGATTAATGTTTTGTATATTAAATATACAAAGGGATAAAGGAACCAACTGAATGGCAGATTTGAGTACTCCTTTACTTTCTAGCACTATATTTTGTATCTTTGTTATATGTATTTCCTGTCCCTCTTCTAATCAATCATTTTCAAGGAGGCTGGTAGTCTCTTTAATGGAGAATGATATTAGAAATAAAGATCTGGGTGCTACAGTTAGTTATTGCTACTGAGTGGGTATTGCTTCTATACCCTCTCTGCTGCCAAAGCAAAGAAAGATATGTTTTTCATTTACTTCTGACGGAGGTCACTCACCACATTACTGGAATTTCCAACACTCCCAGTCTAGAACAAAACACTTTTTATCTGAGTTACTTTAACAGTTATAGAAAGAGGATAAAGAAGAATCCTCTGTTCTGAACAGGATTGTAGGAAGTCTTGTCCTGCAGGGCGATATCCTTCATTCGTCAAAAGTATAACCAAAGACTATGTAAAGCAAAGACTATGTAAAGCAAAGACAGTGCGAAATGTATGATAACCTACTATATATATATTAACCCACTATCTCTCTCTATATATATATTATTTCATATATATGTATGTATGTATATATGTGTATATATATGTGTGTGCATATGTGTGTGTGTATATATATATGTATGTGTATATATATATATATGCTTTCTAACAGAAGTTGGGAGGTTTGAATTTTATTCCACATGTTTCATTCTGCCAAGTTGGATTATTACTGCTATGATTTCTCCAGTGTTTCTTTAAAGATGTTTTCCTATTCATTTCTTCATTTTATTTTTTTGGCTATTGTTACTCACCCTCATGATGCTCCACCTGTGTGGGGTGACTGAGACTCCTTAGCCATGAAAATAGAACAGTAAATTATATTTTTCATTGCATTATTTTGAGCCACTCCAATAATTGGACTTCATGGAGGAGAGTAAGAATAGTAGTTATTTATATCAGGAGGTAAGCCCAAGAATCAAAGAGAGATCAAGAAGAATGAACACTGAGGTGCCAGTCAGCAGGGCTGAAACATCTGGATGACTACTGGTCTCAGCATTTTGCATTTTTCTGCTGTTACTAAAATTGGCAGCCAGGGCCTCTATTCAGCCTTAATTGATTCTGCAGCTGCATCATCCAAAGTCATTTCATAAAATTTCTCTCACTTCACAACTAGAGAGCCAGCTTTTAATGCATATGGAAAGTTTTGTGTTACCAGGCATTTTCATCACTTTAGTGAGAAACACCTCTAACAAACCACAGAGCATAGAGCCTGTAGTGGGCATCTTGAACCTGTTCTTTCTCAGAGAAAGGAAGCCCAAATTTCTCTGTAGACTGTTATAAACTAAGAGTTGAGCTAGAAAGCTGGCATTGAGAAAATAACAGAAGTAAGTGAAACAACCATGCACACATCTTGGCAATGCTCTCTTATGGAAAATAAAGAAATGTGCAAGCTGAAAGGGATTATGAAATTGCATTGCATTTTAAAGTTAAGTCACTGTATAGAGAAAAATCAAGCTCTTTTTTTAAAAAGGGAATTCTAAAGAATTTATAATCCTCATCTTAAAATTTCATAATTTAGGGCACGAGTTAACCTAAAACCAGGCTTTGTAACTAATTTCATGCATAGACATGGGAGATAAAATTCTGGATGCTAAATGAATGAAAGGGTAGGAAAAATACGTATAGTTTTAAGATTTTATGTGCCTACTAAAAATGAAATAAACGCTATTATTTAACAAGTATTTATTAAATATCATTAGGATGCTAGGTACTCTGACATGCCTTAAGGATATAAACATTAATGAAATGGACTCTGCTTTGATTGATTTGATTATTTTGCATCATTATAGTAAGTGTCATGAGTATTGTTAATAAGGATATCATCTGAGCACTCAGAAATGCCATTACACCTCTAAGCTGACTTCCAACGAACCAATGGGAGTTAGCAAAAAGAAGTAAAGAATGGATATTCTAGGTATAAAGAGGAGGATAAGCAAAGGCCAAAAGGGAGAGTGAATATGATGAGTTTGAAAAACATCAAGTAACTTTAATAGCTTTTAAGTAGACACGTGGCATGTGACAGGAGAATTTGCAAGAAATAAGGTCAGAGAAGTATACTTGAAATCATATTAACAAAGTAATACTTAGCTCTCAAGACAATGGAGAATATTAAAGGGGGGGTTGTGCAGAGCGCAAGTAATCAAGAGTTAGCAAGAACGTTCTAACCACAGGAGATAGGATGTTGTCAGGGAACATCAGATGCAAGAGACCCATTAGATGACTGGCCAATGGGCAGCTGAACTGAGGTGGTGACAGAGGGGATGGAGGGAGGAAGTCCAGTCAGAGAAGTGTTAGGGTAACAGGACAACAGGTCTTGGTGGGGGTACTGATGTGGAGATCGAAGGGTCTGAAGGTTTCTGCCTTAAGTACCAGTGTAAATGGTGAGATTCTTAACTGGTACAGTGAATGAAGAGGAAAAAGGAGATCCAAGAAAGAAATATAAGCGCAGGTGGGATAAGTTGATTTGAAATGCTTCTTTTATATCGAAATTAGTTACCAGTAGGCAGTTCTGGACTGTAGGTAGTGGTTTAGTGAAGATAGTGGAGACAGCAGGAATGTAAGGGTGACCTTAACAGAACATAGCTTAAAACAATTTTTAAACCGTAAATTATTTCATGGCATTTCATATTCATAGTAATTAAATGCTTAAGCTCTGAAGCTGTACTGTCTGATTTTCTGGATTTGAATACTATTTGATAGTTTCTATTCTTGAGATAGTTACTTAACTTCTTTAGGCTTTAGTCTCTTCTGTAAAATGATGATAATGGTTAAGAGGATTAAATAAATTAGTATGTGCAATTTTCTTTAAATAATGCCTGGCATTTGTAGATAACCAGTGTGTGTGTGTGTGTGTGTGTGTGTGTGTGTGTGTGTGTAGATTCAAATGATTTAATATTTCTCAATAAGTCAGCTGTCAGCTGTTTTTTGTTTTTTGATTTTTGTAGTCAATGTGTCAGTCAGGAAATTTTTGTGTATTACATACTGGTGAAAGCTATGTGAGGCAAAAAAGACATGAAAAGGTTACAAAAGAATACATAAATAATAGTGAATAATAACACATTGTCCTCTTTTTCTTTCAACTTCAGCCATTTGAATTTCTCTTTGCTCCTTCAATGCTATTGCCATGATCTCCCTTAGAAAGTTTGCACTTGTTTCTTAAAGCATTTGCTAACCCTTTACACTTGGCCAACTTCCACCATCCATATCTCAGCTTAAAAATCACTTTCTCTGACCCTAGATTAAATTAGCTTCCCCATAGCTAATTTAATAGCTAATTAAATTAGTTTCCCATAGCACCTTGTTTTCTTTTCAAGAAAACAAGTCATTCATAGTCATTCAAGAAATCTAGAGAAGGAAAATAAACCAATGGGAACAGGAGGGACCAGAAAAGTTTTCAAAGAGCAGTGCCTTTGGTAAGACATATAAATTTAGAGACAAGGGTCACTTTCAAGATGGCCAATGGAAGCAGCTGATGTGTGCCACTGTCTCAGAGAGAAACCAAAATAGGAGTTTCAGGACTCAGGAAGACCAGAAGTGCCCCACAGGACTCACCAGGGAGATGATGAAATCCATAGTGGGCAAAGAGAGAAACTGAATAACCTGGGTTGGAGCTGGACAGCCTCCTCAATCATGTCACTGACAGATTGGGCAGCTTCTAGAGGCAGAGAAAGAGTGAATGAGAGAACTCCGAGGCTCTGTGTTCCTGCCATGGATTTGATGGCCCCTTGAGCCTCAGGGGATTCCAGTTTCAAATGGAAAACTGCCTAAATACTACCCAGCAATGAACAACTGCAACCCATGTTGGCCACGTTGAGCAGTTCCAGCCGTGCCATTCTAAGAGCTTAGCCCCAGAGGACTACGTCCTGCCACTAACCATTGGGTCAGGGTGGGAGCAGGATGACTAGACACTTTTATTTGCCCCAAGAATAAACTCCATTGCTGATATAGCTGTTTCTATCTGGAGCAAAGTGTGGCAGGAAGACTTTTGCCTTGAGGCAGTGTTGCATTCTGAATGCAGGCTGCCTGCGATGGCGTGGGAGCTGGATGGGTCTCACTGCTACCAGCTGCTCCTCCCTCCCCAGATGAACTCTGGTGCAACAGAGTCAGCTCTACTCATGCCTGGAATATTTCCCCAGTGGCCAGTGGCCCCCCTTCCAACTTCCATTGAGGTCATCACTTGTGCATACATGTGGGGAGCCAGAGCACATTTCTGCCTGACCCAGTCCCCAAGTGGCATTTATCCATCACTAGCCTTGAAAACCAAATAAGCGCAGGAACTTTTAGAAGTCTTATTGCCCCACCCATATGGCCTGAGACATCTGTATACTTCTCTGGGGCAATGTAGTCTAAACACAAAACCCACAGCCACTACCACAGCTGGCTCTCTTCTGCAAGCACCACCTTCTGACCAGATGTCAACTGTCATAGTTCATTATAACATTTACTGACATGATAACTCAGCGCTTGGGAAGATCTGCTACTAGATCACTGTCCACACCACCCAAGCTACTCAGGAGGCTTTGAACCTGTGCAGGTACCCAGCATAGCACTGCCACAACTGGCAATTGAGAAAGCCATTACACTAAGGATATATACAGCTAAAGAAATCCCACAGAGTCTACACCACTCCCTTGTTCAACCCATCTGAGCTTGTGCTTGCACCTGCGATTAGGACACCAGAGGACTGGTCAGTCTGGTCCAGCTCTACCCAACATCATCCTCCCTCAGGAACTAAGAGCAAGCCCATGTGATTGTACATCTTGCAGACAGGCCATAGCCTAACGTATTGAAGAGTTTCTCAAGAGGGCTGTCTAGAGATATTGTTGACTAGTTCTTCTCAAAAGATAGAACCAAAACTACAGAAAAATAAATCCCAAATTGAGTGTTAATGGGAGAGTTCTGGAGTTTTCAGAGAGATCATTGGAAAAGTCTACAACACAAGCATAAAAGGGGGGGGGAGGAAGTCTGGAGGAGACAAAATCCTAAGAGACGTAGTACTCTGTGGACAGGGTAGGTAGGAGTGCTTCCCTCTAGCTTTTGTAGCAGACTGCTGGTACACAAACTCAAGGAGAATTTCTCTGCCCTCAGGAGCCTAAGTGCTGGAGTGGACTGCAATTTGATAACTTCTTGAGGGCATTATGCTGGGCTACCAGGTCTATCAGGGTCTCTTTCTTTTTCTCCTAGACCAGAGCTGCAGTTACAGGTGCCATATCAGGTATGCACAAGTTGTGGGACTTTGCTCTGCTCGGAGACCTTCAATCCTTGGGTCTTCATATTACTGGGTTCCTTGCAGATCACTCCCCAGCACCAGTCTGTACTGTGGCAACCCCATAGAGCAGCTAGACCCAGAAGTACAACAGGACTCAGAGTTGTCAGGCCCTCACAGTTTGCCACTTCCAGAGGAAGGGGGAGTGTACCACATCAAGAAAGCACCTCATGGGACCAAAAAAACAAAAACAAAAACAAAAAACCCTCTAGAGTACAGACTTCTCTGTGTTCTAGAACTCCCTGCTTGTGGGGTGTTTCTTTCAACAGAGACACAGTGCTAGGCTCGGAGGGGTAAGGCTGCAGTTCTGGCCCAGCAGTTGAACAGCCCTGTGCTTGTGAAGGGTCTTGGAAAAGGGGGCTTCTCCACCCATTTGTCCATCATTGAAAAATTCACTTTTATCTTGGGAGTTCAGTGTGAGTGCACTTGTTGATGCCCTTCCTGTAGCATTTTGGGGTAATTTCATTCTCATGAGAGGTGCGCCCTTTGGGCTCAGGCTTGTGAAAGCTGTGAAATCCCACTCCCTCTCTACATTGAACGTCAGCATCCCTACAGATGGACAGAAGTGTAAGTCTGATTTGTAAATCTAGAAAACCAGGACAGGGGTATAATGAGAAGACAGACTGCTTTCTTGCTAGCCTGGTAGTAAAACTGAAGTGCCTCCCTCTCTCCCCAGCAAAGACCTCAGTGCATGTCACTGGAAGCTCCCCAACCACCTCTATCAGGGCTTTTACGTACCATACAAGTATTGCGTATAGTCACCTACTTCAGCTACAACCAACTGTCGCCCAAGGTTGACTTTTAATGGTCTGAAGGATGAATGGTTCAGCCCAGAGAAAAAAATAGTGGGAAAAAATGGAGCACACCACAGCAATGGGAAACAAGATAAGTTTCATGAACCCTCCAAAATTCTAAATCCACAGGAAACCAGGGAACTTACACACACACACACACACACACACACACACATGCGCGCACACACACATGCATACACACTCACACAATAATTGCTACTACAAATAGCATCTGAGAAATTCAATGTGCAAAGATTCCTTGTAACCAAGAAACTCATACAGATCCTTTGCCAATGAAAGTATCCAGAGTCAAAGCAACACAAGCATAAACTAAAGACACATCCCTAAGAGAAAGCAAAAAAGTGAAATCAAAAATAAATTGACAATATTTATGATAAATAAGCTGCCCAATGAGAATAAACAAGGAAAAGCATCCCAGCAATATGAAAAAACAGAGTTTTTCAACTCCCCCAGAAAACTACACTAACTCTTCAACAATGAATCCTAACCAAATTAAATCATCACAATTCCAGATAAAGAATTCAAAAGGATGATTATAAAATGACTCAATTAGATCCAAGAGAAAGTTGAAAACCATTATAAATAATCAAATAAAAATATTCAAGACATGAATAGTTTTTAAGATGGATACAAAGAAAAGTCAAAATTCTGGAAATGAAAGATTAATTTAGATTAATTAATTTCACAAAATGCAGTGAAAAGATTTAACAATAGGCTGGACCAAGTTGAAGAAAGGATTTCAAAACTTGAACATAAGGCTTCTAAATTAGCCCAATCAGACAAAAATTTAAAAAAAGCAAAGTCTCTAAGAAATGTGGAATTATGTAAAATGTCTAAACTTAAGAATCATAGAGGTTCCTGAGGAAGAAGAGAAAGCAACAGGTTTGGCAAACTTATTTGAGGAAAAGTGGAGGAAAACTTCCCTCGAGTCATTGCAAAAGGTCTTTCCCAAGACATTTAATCATTCAGTTAAGCAAAGTTAATGTGAAGGAAAGAATTTTAAGAGCAGTGAGACAAAAGCATCAAATAACTTACAAAGGTAAACCTATCAGACTAACAGTAGACTTCTCAGAAGAAACCCTACATGCCAGAAAGAATTAGGGCCCTATCTTCAATCTCCTCAAACAGAATAACAGTAAACTAAGGATTTTGTAACCTGCAAAACTAAGTTTTTTAAATAAAGGAGACATGAAGACTTTCACAGACAGGCAAACGCTGAGTGAATTTGTCACCACTAGATCAACAATACAATACTCAAAGGAGTTCTAAATATGGAAATGAAAGGTCAACATACAGCAGTAGGAAAATACTGGAAATCATAAAGCTTACAGGCCTTATGGAACAACACAATAGAAAAAATATGGAACAAGTGGAATAGATGGACTACAAAGAAACAGAATGCAACCAACTGATCTTTGGCAAAGCAGACAAAAACATACACTGGGGAAAGGACACCTATTCAACAAATGGTGCTAGGAAAATTTAATAGCTACATGCAGAAAAATGAAACTTGATCCCTATCTCTCCCCATATTCAAAAAGTAACTTAAGATGGATTAAAGACTTAAGTGGCAGACCTGAAACCCCAAAACTCCTAGAAGAAAACCTAGGAGAAACTTTTCTGGGCATCAATTTAGGCAAAGAATTCTTAACTGAAGCCCCAAAAGCAAATGCAACTAAAACAAATAAACAAGTAGGACATAATTAAACTAAAGAGCCTCAGCACAGTAAAAGAAATGATAAACAGAACAAATAGGCAACCTACAGAATGGGAGAAGATATTCACAAACTATAAGTCTGACAAAGGACTAATATCCAGAATCTACAAAGAACTCAAACAAAGCAGCAAGAAAAAAGCAACTGACCTCATTAAAAAGTGGGCAAGCAACATGAACAGACCTGTCTCAAAGAAGATACACAAATGGCCAACAAACACGAAAAAATGTTCAACATCATGCATCAGAAGGAAAATGCAAATTAAAACCACAATGAGATACCCCCTTACGCTAGTCAGAATGGCCATTATTTTAAAAATCAAAAAACAATAGATGCTGGCATGGATGCAGAGAAAAGGAAACACTTATACACTGTTGGTGGGAGTGTACATTAGTACAACCTCTATGGAAAAAAGTATGGAGATTATTCAAAGAACCAAAAGTATATCTACCATTTGATCCAGTAATTCCACTACTAAGTATCTACACAATATAATAGAGATCATTATATGAAAAAGACACCTGCACTCACATGTTCATCATAGCACAATTCACAATAACAAAGGCCAGCCTAAATGCCTATCAACATTCAATGGATAATGAAAATGTGGTAAATATACACATTTTTAAAATTATATATATTTTTATTTTAAAATTGTGGGGTACAGTTAAGGGTTAGGTATACAAATATTCATTGTGCAGGTACCCTTGTTGATGAGGTGTGCCCCCCCTTCCCCAGACAGATATTGACTACCATTAATTCCACCTCCCTGCCCATCCCAGCCCCCCCCGCCATAGTTTCCCACCGCCACTGTCAATCCTTTTCTTATAGTATTACGGTAGTTGTTCAAGGTCCACTTATGAGTGAGAACATATGATACTCAGATCTTTGCTTCTGTGAAAGATCACTCAGTATTATTATTATTTTTAATTTTTATTATAAAGATATGAGATAAAATTCAGGGTTAGGTATACAATCATGCAGGTACCCCTGTTAATGAGGTATGCCCCTTCCTCCCCTAGCAGTTTCCCTCAACTGCCAATCCCACCCCCCACACCAGCAGTTTCCCATTACTGCCAATCGCTTTCTTATAGCATTATAATTGTTCAAGGTCCTATAATGAGTGAGAATATATGGAACTCTGTTCTTTGTTTCTGTGATAAATCACTGAGTATGATCAACTCCAAATCCACCCAGGTTGCTGCAAAGTCCACATATATGTCATTCTTTATGGCTGCATAATATTCCATTGTGTATATGTACCACATTTTTTTATCCAGTTCAGCTTCGCTGGACAACATGGTTGGTTACATGTTTTTGCTATTGTGAATAGAGCTGCAACAAACATACCTGTGCGGGTCGCTTCTTTGCAGAAAAATTTGAGTTCCTCTGGGTATATTCCCAATAGGGGAATTGCTGGGTCATGTGGAAGGTCAATTTCTAGTTCTTTCAGAAATCTTCAGACTGTTTTCCAGAGAGGTTGTACAAGTTTGCATTCCTACCAGCAGTGTAGAAGCGTACATTTTTCTCCACATCCTCGCCAGCATCTATTGTTGTTTGTTTTATTAATGATGGCCAATCTTACAGGGGTTGGGTGGTATCTCAATGTGGTTTTGACTTGCATTTCTCTGATGATGAGTGAGGCTGAGCACTTTTTCATGTGTCTGTTGGCTCCCCGTATATCTTCTTTTGAGAAGTGTCTATTCATGTCTTTTACCCACTTTTTAAAGGGGCTGTTTGTTTTTTTCCCTTCCGTGTGTTTGAGGTCCTTGTAGATCCTAGATGTTAGGCCTTTGTCAGATATACAGTTGGCAAATATTTTTTCCCATTCTGTAGGGTGTCTCCTTGCTCTCTTGAGGGTTTCTTTTGCTTTGCAGAAGTTCATTAATTTTATGACGTCCCACTTATCTATCTTATTTCTTAAGGTATTGGTCTTTAGGGTTCTGAATAGGATTGGTTCCCAGTTCCAATTTCCATAAGGGTATCTCCTGTGTTTTCGAAGATTCTTATAGTTTGAAGTTTTACGTTTAGGTCTTTGATCCATTTAGAGTTAATTTTTGTGTATGGTGATAGGTAGAGGTCCTGTATCAGTCTTCTGCATGTGGTCAGCCAGTTTTCCCAGCACCATTTACTGAATAGGTTTTCCTTTCCCCAGTAGTTGTTGTTGGAGTCTTTGTCAAAGATGAGTTGGTTCAGGAATTGAGGCTTTGCTTCCAAAATCTCTATCCTGTTCCATTGGTCTATGTGCCTGTTTTTATGCCAATACCAGTCTGTTTTGATTACTGTAGCTTTATAGTAGAGTTTGAAGTCTGGAAGTGTGATACTTCCTGCTTTGTTTCTCTTGCTAAGGATTGTTTTGGCTATTCATGGTCATTTATGTTTCCATATGAATTTCTGTATTGTCATTTCCAAATCTGAGAAGAATGATGTTGGTAACTTAATGGGTATTGCATTGAATCTGTAGCTTGCCTTTGGTAAGATGGACATCTTAACAATGTTGATTCTTCCTATTCATGAGCATGGTATATTTTTCCATTTGTTTGTGTCTTCTTGGATTTCTTTGAGCAGTGTTTTGCAAGTCTCATTGTAAAGGTCTTCCACTTCTCTGGTTTGGAAGTTGCCGAGATATTTCATTTTTTTGGTGGTTATTGTGAATGGGATTGTGCTTTTTATTTGGGTCTCTGCCTGCTTGTTGTTGGTATATAGGAATGCAATTGACTTTTGCATGTTTATTTTGTACCCTGAGACTTTGCTAAAGTCCTTTTCAGTGCCAGCAGGTTTTTGATAGATTCTCTTGGATTTTCAAGGTATAGGATCATATCATCAGTAAAGAGAGATAACTTGACTTCCTATTTGGATACACCTGATTTCCTTCTCTTGTCTAATTGCCTGGGCTAGGACTTCCAACACAATATTGAACAAGAGGGGTGAGAGTGGGCATCCTTGTCTTGTTCCAGTGTTCACAAAAAATGTTTCTAGTTTCTGTCCATTTAGCAATATGTTGGCTATGGGTTTGTCATAAATGGCATTTACTATGTTGAGGTATGTTCCTTCTTTACCTAAGTGCTTGAGGGTTTTTATCAGGAAACGATGCTGGATTTTATTAAAAGCTTTTTCTGCATCTAATGAAATAATCCTATGGTTATTGTTTTTACATCAGTTGATGTATTTAATCACATGTATGGTCTTGCAAATGTTGAACCAGCCCTGCATCCAGGGAATGAAGCCTATTTGGTCATGGTGGATGATTTTGAGATGTGTTTTTGGATCCAATTTGCTAGAATTTTGTTGAGGGTTTTTGCATCTATGTTCATAAGGGATATTGGCCTATAATTCTCTTTCTTTGTTGCATCTTTACCTGGTTTGGGTATCAGTGTAATGCTCACTTCATAAAATGATTTGGGGAGAATTCTGTTTTTCTCAATTCCCTGGAATACTTTAAATAGAATTGGTATTAGCTCTTCCTTGTATGTTTTGTAGAATTCTGCTGGAAAGCCATCTGGTCCAGGGCTTTCTTTTGTAAGTAGTTTGAGTAAGACAGAGTCGATTTCCTGGGTTGTTATTGGTCTATTTAGTGTCTCAATGTCTTCTTGTTTCAACTTGGGTTGGTTGTGTGATGTCAGAAAGACTTCCATTTCATCTAAGTTATCAAGTTTGTTTCCATATAGGTCTACATAGTAATCGCTGATAATCTTTTGTATTTCTTTAGGGTCAGTTGTGATTTGATCTTTTGTATTTCTGGTTATGTTTATTTGGGCTTTTTATCTCTTTCTCTTGGTCAATCTAGCTAGGGGTCCATCAATCTTAATTCTTTCAAAGAACCAGCTTTTTGTTTTGTTGATGTTTTCTATGATATTTTTGTCTTCTGTGTTGCATGTTTGGGCTCTTATTTTTGTGATTTGGATTCTTCTGCTAAAGTTGGGGTTTTGGTGGTCTTCTCTTTCCAGCTCCCTTAGGTGATTTGTTAGTCTCTCCACTTGTGATCTTTCCATTTTCTTGATGTGTGCTCATAGAGATATAAATTTCCCTCTTAAAACTGATTTCAGGGCATCCCAGAGGTTTTGGTAAAATGTTTCTTCATTTCCATTTGTTTCCAGGAATCTTTCAATTTCTTCTTTGATTTCAATGTTGAGCTAGTCATTGTTCAGCATCATGCTGTATAGTGTCCATGTCTTTGTGGGCTTTGGGGAAGTTTTGTTGGTGTTGATATTTATTTTTATTCCAATGTGGTCTGAAAAGGTACATGGCAAGATTTCAATCTTATCAAATGTGTTTATGTTTGATTTATGGCCAATGATGTGGTCGATTTTGGAGTATGTTCCTTGTGGTGGTGAGTAGAATATATTCTGTGGTCATTGGGTGGAATGTTCTGTGTCAATTACATCCATTTGTTCAAGAGTTCTGGGTGTCCTTGCTAATTTTTTGTCTTGATGATCTGTCTAGGGTTGTGAGTGAGGTACTAAGTCCCCAGCTATGATAGTGTTAGAGTCAATCTCTTTTTAAGTTTGCCTAAAAACTGCTTTATCAACATTGGTGCTCCTATGTTAGGTGCATATATGTTTAGGATGTGTATTTCTTGTTGGTGGATTGAAACTTTTATCATTATATAGTGACCTTCTTCATCTTTTTTGATTTTTGATAGCTTAAAGGGTATTTTGTCTGAGATTAAGATTGCAATTCCAGCTTTCTTTTGTGTTCCATTTGCCTGAAAATTTGTCTCCTATCCTCTTACTTTGAGTCTGTGAGTGTCCTTTCTGGTGAGATGACTCTCTTGGAGACGATATATTGTTGTCTCATGATATTTTATCCATTTGCCATTCTGTGTCTTTTCAATGGTGCATTTAATCCATGCAAATTCAGGCTAATTATTGAAATACGAGGGTTTATCTTTGTAATGATATTCTTATAGAGTTGTTGTTGTACTTGTTTGTTTGTTGCATTTTTTTTGGTTTTTGGGGTTGGTTCTTGTGTGTTTTCAATCTTTTTTCCTGCACTCTTGTGAAGAACATTATTTCCTCTGTGTTTAATACTTTCTTAAGAGTTTCTTGTAGGGTTGGTCTGGAGACAGCATAAGTTCTTAGGGATTGGATGCCTGGGAAAGATTTCAATTCTCCATCACTGATGAAGCTTAGCTTGGCTGGGTAGGTTATTATTGGTTGAAATTGGTTATCTTTGAGAACTTTGAATACTGGACTCCAAGCTCTCCTAGCCTGAACTTTGAATATTGGACTCCAAGAACTTTGAATATTGGACTCCAAGTTCTCCTAGCCTGTTTCTGTAGATAAAACTGCTGCTATTCTGACTGATCTTCCCTGGTTGGTAGTCTGACCTTTTCTCTTGCTGCTTTTAGGAATTTTTCTTTTATACCGACTTTGTTCAGATGGATTATTATGTGCCTAGGAGTTGGTCTTATTCATTGTCTTGCTGGGGTTCTCCGAATCTCTTGTGTTTAATTTTTGCATCATTAATGAGGTGAGGGAAGTTTTCTTAAATAATTTCTTGGAATGTTTGTTCCAGGATGGTCTCTGTCTCTCTTTCTGCTTCAGGAAGGCCGTTTACTGTTAGGTTCATTCTCTTGAAGTAATCGCTCATCTTTTCAAGGTTTTGTTCTGTCTCTTTAAGCTTCTTTTCTATGTTTGAGCGTTTGATTTAGTTCTATATTTTGGTCTTCAAGTTCAAGATTCTGTCTTCTGCTTGGCTAATTCTGCTTTCCATGCTTATTAGTTTGTTATTTATTTCAGTCACAGTATTCTTTACTTCTGTTATCTAGTTATCAACTCATTCCTCTTTTCTGCTTATCTCTCCTCCATTCTGTTTTTCCTCTCTATTAATGTCTTGATATCTGGGTTTGTAGTATGTGTCCAGTCATTCTAGGATCACTTCATTGTTTGCATTCTAAAATCTATTTTCTCAATATCTGATCTCCCAGGGGTCTGTGTGAGACCTATATTCTTCTTTTGATTTTTCTTCATTTGTGTATATTTTCCTCCCCACTTTTTCCTTTTTTTCCCCCTCTCCTTTGTCTTCTTTAAATCTTTTGTTCAGGGGTGGTGGGGTTGCTTTTTGCTTCTGTTTGCTCAATCTCCTATTCTTCCTTATGTGAATCTTTTGGTTTTGTTTGATTCTGAGGCTGGATTGTAGGTTGAGGGTTATACTTTTTTTTTTAAATAATCAATTTTTTTTATTATGATGTTGTGGAGTACAGTTAAGGGTTAGGTATACAAATACGTTTCATTCAGGCACCCTATTGATTGGAGGTGCTTTCCCATCCCCAGACAGATATTTGCCCATTAATCCCATCTCCCTCCCCCCCATACTTTCCCACTACTGTCAGTCATTTTCTTATAGTATTAGATTGGATGTTCAAGGTCCATTATATTAGTGAAAACATGTGATACACGGACCTTTGTTTTTGTGAGAGGTCACTCAGTATTATAGACTCTAGTTCCATCCAGGTTGCTGCAAAATTCATGATTTTGTTCTTTTTTATGGCTGCATAGTATTCCATCATGTATATATACCACGTTTTTTAAACTCAACCCTCTTTTGATGGGCAGCATGGTTGCTTCCAGGTTCTTGCTACTGTGAACAATGCTGTGATAAACATATGTGTGCAGGGGTCTTTTTTGTAGAGTGATTGGTGTTCTTCTGGATATATCCCCATTAGGGAAATTGCGGGGTCATATGGAAGTTAGATATTTAGAGCTTTTAGGAATCGCCACACTGCTTTCCACAGAGGTTGCACTAGTTTACACTCCCACCAACAGTGTAGAAGTGTTCCCTTTTCTCCACACCCTCTCCAGCAGCTGTTATTTTTTGAGTTGTTGATAATTGCCATTCTGACTGGAGTTAGGTGGTATCTCAGTGTGGTTTTGATTTGCATCTCCCTGATGATTAGTGAAGTTGAATATTTCTTCATATTTCTGTTGGCTGCTCGGATGTCTTCCTTTGTGAAGTGTCTCTTCATGTCTTTTGCCCATTTTATACTGGGGTTGTTTGTTTTTTTCTTTTCAGCATGTTTGAGTTCCTTGTAGATCAAAGATGTTAAGTCTTTGTCTGACCTGGTGTTGTCAAATATTTTTTCCCAGTCTGTAGGCTGTCTCCCTGCTCTCTTGATGGTTTCTTTGGCTTTGAAGAAGGTTGTCAGTTTAATAAGGTCCCAATTGTCTATCCTCTCTCTTATGACCTGTGGGTTTTGGGTTTTGTTCAGGAATTGGAGGTCAGTTCCGATTTCCATGAGGGTATGTCCTTCATTTTCTAAGGTTCTTATGGTTTGAGGTTTTACATTTAGGTTTCTGATTCATTTGGAGTTAACCTTTGTGCATGGGGATAGGTAGGGTTCCTGTTTCAATCTTCTGCATGTGGTCAGCCAGTTTTCCCAGCACCATTTACTGAATAGGTTCTCTTCTCCCCAGTGGTAGGTGGTGGAGGCTTTGTCGAAGATCAGTTGGTTGAGAAATTGAGGCTTTGCTTCTGGAATCTCAATTCTATCCCATTAATCTATATGCCTATTCCTATACCAATGCCAAGCTGTTTTGATGATTGTAGCTTTACAGTAGAGTTTGAAGTCTGGTAATGTGATACTCCCTGCTTTTTTTTTTTTTCTTTTTTTGCTGAGAATTGTTCTGGCTATTCTGGATGTTTGTGTTTCTATATGAATTCCTGCATTGTTTTTTCTAAGTCTGAGAAGAATGTTGCTGGTAATTTGATGGGTATTGCATTGAATTTGTAGATTGCCTTAGGTAAGATGAATATCTTCACAATGTTGATTTTTCCAATCCATGAGCATGGGATATTTTTCCACTTGTTTGTGTTATCTTTCATTTCTTTGAGCAGTGTTTTGTAGTTTTCTTTGTAAAGGTCTTAAATGTCTCTGGTTAGGAAGATGCCAAGGTATTTCATTTTTTTGTGGCTATTGTGAATGGAATTGTGTTTTTTATTTGGGTTTCTGTTTGTTTATTATTGGTGTAAAGAAATGCCATTGTCTTTTGCATATGTATTTTGTATCCTGAGACTTTGCCAAAGGCCTTTATCAATGTAAGGAGGTTTTTGACAGATTCTCTTGGGTTTTCAAGGTACACAATCATATCATCTGCACAGAGAGATAGTTTGACTTCCTCTTTCCCTATTTGGACACCCCTGATTGCCTTCTCTTCTCTGATTGCTCAAGCCAGGAATTCCAATACTATGTTGAACAGGAGGGGTGAGAGTGGGCATCCTTGTCTTCTTCCAGTTTTCAGGGGAAATGGCTCCAATTTTTGTCTGTTTAGGAGTATGCTGGCTGTGGGTTTCTCATAGATGGTTTTTACTATTTTGAGGTATGTTCCCCGTATGCCTAGATGTTCGAGGGTTTTTATCAAGAAGTGGTGCTGGATTTTATCAAAAGCTTTTTCTGCATCTAATGATATAATCATGTGGTTTTTGTCTTGACATCTGTTGATGTATTCAATTACATTTATGGTTTTACATACGTTGAACCAGCCTTGCAACCCAGGAATGAAGCCTACTTGGTCATGATGGATGATTTTTGAGATGTGTTGTAGAATTCGGTTCACTAGGATCTTGTTGAGAATTTTAGTATCTATGTTCATCAAAAATATTGGCCTATAGTTCTCTTTCTTAGTTGGATCTTTACCTGGCTTTGGTATCAATGTGATGTTGGCTTCTTAGAATGATTTGAGGAGAGTTCCATCTTTTTCAATCGCCTGGAATACCTTCAGTAGGATTGGTATCAGCTCCTCCTTAAATGTCTTGTAGAATTCTGCTGCAAAGCCATCTGGACAAGAACTTTTTTTGTAGGTAGTTTTCTTATTATGTAGTCAATTTCCTTGATTGTTATTGGTCTATTTAGGGTCTCAATTTCTTCTGGTTCCAAGCTAGGTAGGTTGTGTGATGTCAGAAAGTCCTCCATTTCCCTAAGGTTTTCAAGTTTGTTTTCATATAAGTGTGCGTAGTAGTCTCTAATAATCTTTTGTATTTCTTCAGGGTCAGATATGACTGCATCCTTTGTGTTTCTGATTGTGCTTATTTGGGTTTTTTCTTGTTTTTTCTTGATCAGTCTAGCTAGGGGACCTTCAATCTTGTTTATCCTTTCAAAGAACCAGCTCTTTGTTTCACTGATTTTTTTGTATTATCTTTTTGTCTTCTATGTCCTGGGTTTGGGCTTTTATTTTGGTGATCTGGATTCTTCTGCTGAAATTAGGGTTTTTGTGGTCTTGCTTTTCCAGCTTCCTTAGGTGGCTTGTTAGGCTGTTAGTTTGTGTTCCTTCCATTTTCTTCTTTATGTGTTTGTAGGGATATAAATTCCCCTCTTACTACAGCTTTTAAGGCATCCCAGAGATTTTAGTAAGATGTTTCTTCATTTTCATTTGTTTCCAGGTATCTTTTGATCTCTGTTTTGATTTCTTCATTGACTCAGGAGTTGTTTAGTGTCATACTGTTTAGTGTCCATGTCTTTGTGGGTTTTGGGGGCCTTTGTTGGTGTCAATGTTTATTTTTATTCCACTGTGGTCCAAGAAAGTTCATGGTAGAATTCTGGTCCTTTTAAATTTGCTTATGCTTGATTTATGTCCAATTATGTGGTCGATCTTAGAATATGTTCCATGTGGTGATGAGTAGAATGTGTATTCCCTGGTCTTTGGATGGAGTGTTCTGTAGGTATCAATTAAGTCCATTTGATCCACAGTCACATTGACGTTCCGGATCTCCTTGCTGATTTTTTGTCCTGATGATTTGTCTAGGGTTGTGAGTGGGGTATTAAAGTCCCCAGTTATGATGGTGTTAGAGTCAATATCCTTCTTTAGTTTTCCTAGAAGTTGCTTTATGAAAGTTGGCACACCTATGTTGGGTGCACAAACGTTTAAGATAGATATTTCCTGTTGATGGAGTGAACCTTTTATCATTATGTAGTAGCCCTCTGTATCTTTTTTAATTTTTGATAGCTTAAATGGTATTTTGTCTGAAATTAGGATCGCGACTCCTCCTTTCTTTTGTATTCCAATCACCTGAAAGTTTGTTTCCCATCCTCTTACTTTGAGTCTGTGTTTGTCCTTTCTAGTGAGGTGAGTTTCTTGAAGGCAGTATATTGTTGCCTGCTGATATTTTATCCATTTTGCCATTCTATGTCTTTTCAGTGGTGCGTTTAGTCCATTTCCATTCAGGCTAATTATTGAAATGTGAGAGTTCATCCCTTTCATAGAATTCTTATAGTGTTGTTCTTCCACTTGGTTCTTTTTTGTCTTTCTTTTGGTTTGGGGGTTGGTTCATGTATATTTTATTCTTTTCCCTGTACTCTTGTGAAGAACGTTGTTCTTTTTTCCTTTTCTTCTGTGTTTAGTACTTTCTTAAGTGTTTCATGTAGAGATGGTTTGGTGGCAGCATAAGTTCTTAGGGATTGAATATCTGGGAAAGATTTTAATTGTCCCTCGCTGATGAAGCTTAGCTTGGCCGGGTAAGTTATTCTTGGTTGAAATTGTTTATCTTTTAGGACTTTGAAGATAGGGCTCCAAGCTCTCCTAGCCTGTAGGGTTTCTGTAGATAAATCTGCTGCTATTCTGATTGGTCTTCCATGGTAGGTGATCTGGCCTTTTTATCTTGCTGCCTTTAGGATTTTTTCTTTTATGCCTACTTTGTTTAGGCAAATTATTATGTGTCTAGGAGTTGGTCTTCTCATTTGTTGTCTTACAGGGGTTCTCTGAATCTCTTGTATTTGAATTTTTGCATCACTGATTAGATAAGGGAAGTTTTCTTGAATGATCTCATGGAAAGTTTTTTCTAGTGTGGTCTCTGTCTCTCTTTCTGCCTCAGGTATGCCAATTACTCTTAGGTTTGGTCTCTTGAAGTAATCGCTCATCCCTTGAAGGTTTTGTTCTGTCTTTTTGAGCTCATTTTCTGTGTTTTTAAGAGTTTGGGTTAGTTCTATATTTTGGTCTTCAAGCTCTGGCATTCTTTCTTCTGCTTGGGTAATTCTGCTTTCCATGCTTACCAGTTTGTTATTTATTTCATTCACAGTATTGTTTATTACTGTTATCTCAGATATCAGCTCCTTCCTAGTTTCTTCTTGTGTCTCTTCAATTTTTTTAAATCTCTCCATTATTGTCTTGATGTCAATGTTTGTAGTTTGAGACCCTTCATTCTGGGGGCTCTTCATTGTTTGCATTCCGAAGTCAGTTTTCTCAGTGTCTGCCTTCCCAGGGGTCTGGGAGAGGCCCATACTCTTCTTTTGGTTTTTCTTCATTTTTGTAGATTTTTCTCTCTCCCCCTTTCCTCCCCTTCTTTAATTCTGTTTTTGGAGGAAGGTGGGGTTGCTTTTATTTCTCTTCTGCTATATAATGTTCTTCCTTATGAGCGTCTTCTGGCTTTGTTCACTTTTTAGGTTGGAGTGTAGGCTGCAATCTGTACTTTTTGCAGTTTTGAGATTTAATTGAGACGGAAGCTGTGGTTCAGAGTGTATATGCTGATTCTGGCATCCCCAAACAGGGGTATGAGCTCACTGGAACTTATTTCCCTCTGCCTTACACTCTGTCCATTCAGCAGTATGTAGTCTTGGTTCCTAGATTAAGATGGGGATATAAAAGAGGAAAATAATGGAGGAAGAAGGAGTCAATAGGAAGTTAAAGAGAGTAAAGAGCAAGAGGGAAAACAGACATACATACCAACTAGCAGGTAAGAAAGAGACACAAGGCCGGAGAGAAGTGGAGGAAGTCATGTAAGAAAGATTCCCTAAAGAATACTGATAGCTACACAGAAACAGACCAATACAAACATGAAACAGTGTAGGTCAGAAGGCAAATAATGATCGTGATCAAAATAAACAGTCAAGGTGATAAAATCATAAGTCACAATAAGAGATCAGACTAAAATCACTTCAGCTCTGATCTCGGCTTCTCCCCTTTGTTTTTCCATTGCAGGCAGCTAGGTTTACTCACAGCTTGGGTTTGGCTGCCTGGGAATTGCTTTTATCTGATTCAGCTTAGGGGTGGGGCTTTGTCTCCTGTTGAGCAACATTACCTTAGGAACCAAGGTGGAGTTTGTTGATAGGTGGGCAGGGCAATGGAAATCTCTGCCTGGAGAAAGGTGGAGGCAGGTTCTCTTTCGTAGATCCCTTTCTCTCTGCTTGTCTGGGTCCCTGAGCTTGGGGTCACGGGCTGAGTGCTTTAGCCAGGGTGGGCCTGGGGCTCCAGAGCTCCAAAGCTCCAACGGGCAGGCGGTGAGTGGGAAGAGTGGCTCTGGGCCCCCTACAGGGTACTTTAACCAGAAATGGGACCGGTGTCTCTGAAGGGTGGGTGTCCAGAGCCTCCCTGAGTGACCAGCGTCTTGGTGACAATGAGAGATGATGTAGCCAGGGAGCTTGCTGAGACCCAATACTCCCACGCACGCAGTGGAACAACAGCAGCAGGGGGCCGCAGTATCGGGCCCTGTGTGGGACCAAAAGACCCCAGGCCTCAGACCAGCACTTGCTGGTGGTTGGCTTGACTCGCCAGCAGGTGATGTTATCCTTTGCTCCAGATGGTCTTTAGCTCAGCTGCTCGCCCACCCCTCAGGCACTGATGGTGTAATGTGGAATGCCTGCCTTGGCAGCAGCAGCAGCAGCAACAGCAACAGTGGCAGCGGTGGCAGCTGGGCCACTGGCACAGGTGGTGCAATGTGTAATGGCCACCTCTGTGTGGCCGCTGCCTCGGAGGAAGTGGCTGCTCGGCTGCCTCAGAGGAGGCGGAGGCTTGGCCACCTCAGAGGAGGAGGTGGAGGCTCGGCTGCCTTGGAGGAGGAGGTGGAGGCTCAGCCGCCTCGGAGGAGGAGGCGGAGGCTTGGCCAGCTTGGAGTGGGAAGCGGAGGCTCGGCAGCCTCAGAGGAGGAGGCAGAGGGTTGAGTCTCGGCTGCCTTGGAGAAGGAGGTGGAGGCTCGACCGCCTCGGAGAAGTAGGCGGAGGCTCAGCCGCCTCGGAGGAGGAGGCGGAGTCTCAGCCACCTTGGAGGAGGAGGCTGCCGCGGCGCCTCCACCACAGCGGCACCTCCACTGCCTCAGAGGAGGAGGTGGAAGACGGAGTCTCGGCCGCCTGGGGGGGGGTCATGGCGGCACCTCCGCCGCCTCAGGGAGGCGCAGTGGTGCCTCCGCCGCCTCGGGGGGGCACGGTGGCGCTTCCACCGCCTCAGAGGAGGTTGCGTGGTTCCTCTGCCTCAGAGGAGGCCGTGGCTCATCCCAGGAAATGGCAGTGCGATGTGGCTGCCAGTCGGAACAGCAGCAGCAGCAGCCACCACAGTAGCCGCCCAGACCTTGGTGATGCCTCAGCAAAGTCTACCTTCGAGCTCCATGTGAAGAGCACGCTGCAGATGATGGGATCCGCAAACTCCAGGATGAGAATCAGAGTCTCTTTGCATTCTCCTCGATGGAGAGTTTCACAGGCAGTGCTGCCCCGTCTCCATCTTGCCCCCTCCCCTTGAGGGTTATACTTTATTAAGCTTTCAGATTTATTTGAGGAGGGAGCTGTGATTCAAAATTTATCTGCAGATCCCAGTATCCACTGATAGTTGTATGGATATGCTAGATCCTACTTCCCACTGCCTTGTAATCTCTTCATGAATTGGGTGTATTGGTTTACTCCCTGAAAGTAAAATGATGTAAGAAAAGAGAAAGAAATGAGGTGGGAGGCGGGGAGAAGCAGAAGGTGGAGACAGGAGAGTAAAAGGGAGAACAGACAGAGGTACCCACTAATAAATGAAAATAGACCTGAAGACATATGAGTAAGAGAAAACAAAAACAAACAATCAAACAAAAAAAACAATAGCGACAACAACAAACAGACTAGGAAATGCAATCATAAAGACACACAAGCTGACCAACCTCCTTGAGATGTACTGATCCCTTACACAACCATGAGGTCTTAGCTTCCAAGTTGGAGGTAGGGCAGAGCTTGGTGGGTGTGTCAATGCAGGTCTCTGCCTGGTCACAGGGCTCCAGATGATCCCAGGTTCTACTGCAACTGGACCCAGCTTGGGAGGGTGGAGTATGAGACAGGTGGATGCTGTAGGTCAGCGTGTCACATGTGGTTTGGGCCTCTTTTTCTTTCTCTGTTCATAGGTCCCAGGCTGGAGGATGCACAGAGCTGGGTGGAGCTCATGAAGCAATGCAGGTTTCTGACTGGTCTCAAGCTTTAGCTGTTCTCTGGACCCCGCTGTTGCCAAGCATGAGTTTGGGAGGTGGAGTGCAAGACTGCTGGGCATTGTTGGTCAGTGTAGTGGTCAGGGTGGCTGGGGAGTTGGGGCAGTATAGCCAACAAGGGAGCCCAGAACTCCACAGGGAAGGAGCCTTGGACTTCCCTGGGTGGTGGAGGCTTGGGGAGGGAATGGGTGCTACAGCTGGGGAAGGAGTCTGGACTTCTGTGGGTGGCAGAGGCTTGGGGCAGGGCATTTAGGTCCAGGAGGGGGCCTGGAACTCTGAGGGGCATATGCAGAGGGCCTCTGTGGGCAGGTGATGGCAGCTTGTGGCGGGACTGGGGAGATGGCCCGGAGCTCCAAGAGGTGACACTGAGGGCCTCCGTGGGTGGCAGTGGCTTAGGGCCTGGTGGAGTGCTTCAGTCAGAGATGGAACCTGTAGCTCTGAGGGGTGGGCACCAAGGGCTTCCACAAGGGTGGAAGATTGAGGCAGGGCTGGGCTTGGAGCTCCGAGGCACGGATGCTGAGGGCCTCCACAGGGAAGCAGCTTGAGGTGAGGCTGGTCACTTCAGCCCAGGCAGGGGCCCAGAGCTCCAAGGCGTGGGCATCAGGAGCCTGCACAGGCAGAGATGGCCTTGGGCCTGGTGGGGTGCCCCAGCCAGGGATGGAGCCCACAGCTCCAAAGCACAGGTGCTGGGGGCCTCTGCAACAGTGGTGGCTCAAGACTGGACTGGGTGCTTCAGCCCAGGCAGGGAGCACTGAGGCATGAGCATCGGGGGTTTCCATGGGGGCAGTGGCTCAAGGCGAGGCTGGGCGCTTCAGCCCGGGCAGGGGCACAGAGATCTGAAGTGCGGGCGGCTAGGGCCTGTGCAGGCAGCAGCAGCCTTGGGCCCGGTGGAGTGACCCAGCCAGGGATGGAGCGCACAGCTCTGAGGGGCAGGTGCCTAGGGCCTCCCTGGGCAATGGCAGCTTGAGATGGGGCTAGGCGACTCAGCCAGGGCAGGGATCCCGAGCTCCCCCAGTGGCAGCTTTGGGCAGTGCACATGGTGCTTCAGCCAGGGATGGAGCCAGTAGCTCTGAGGGATGGGTGCAGAGGGCCTCTACCAGCTATGGCAGCCTAAAGAGGGCTGGGTGCCACAGCCAGGGAGGGAGCTGTCAGCGGCTGGGTGCTGGGCAGAGCAGTGCAGCCCATGAGAAAACCCAGATCTCCACAAGGTGGCATCCGATGACCTCCACAGGTGGCAGCAGCTTGGAGCCGGGTGAGGCAGTGTAGCTAGGGAGGGAGTTGGGAGCTCCATGCAGCCAGGGGCCCCGGGCCACCTGGGGTGGATTAGCAGAGGTGTTGGGATGGCAGTAGCTGGGTGGTGCTTGAGACTGAGGGACTCACTCAGCATTATAAACCCTAATTCCATCCAGATGGCTGTGAAATTCATGATTTTGTTCTATTTTATGACTGCATAATATTCCATTGTGTATATGTACCATTTTTTTAAAAATTCAGTTCTCTTTTGATGGACAGCATGATTGGTTTCATGATCTTGCTATTGTGAACAATGCTGCAATAAACATATGTGTGCAAGTATATTTTAAATAGCGTGATTTGAGTTCTTCAGGGTATATTCCCAGTAGGAGGATTGCGGGGTCATATGGAAGGTCAATTATTTATTTATTTATTTATTTATTTATTTATTTATTTATTTATTTATTTATTTATTTTTGAGTTGGAGTTTCACTCTGCCGCCCAGATTGGAGTGCAGTGGTTGCTTCTGGCCACCGCAGCCTCAAACTGCTGGGCTCCGGTGATCCTTCCACCTCAGCCTTCCAAGTAGCTGGAACTACAGGCACACGCTACCACACCCAGCTAATTTTTTTATTTATTGTAGAGATTAGGTCTCACCAAGTTGCCCAGGCGGGTCTCAAACCCACGGGCTAAGGCAATCCACTCATTTCAGCCTCCCAAGGCATGGGAAAATTTTTAGAACTTTTAGGAATCATCACACTGATTTCCACAGAGGCTGGACACTAGTTTACACTCCCACCAACATTGTGGAAGTGTTCCCTTTTCACCACATCCTCTCCAGCATCTGTTATTTTTTGAGTTATTTATGATGGCCATTCTGACTGGAGTTAGGAGTATCTCAGTGTAGTTTTAATTTGCATCTCCTTGATGACTAGTGAGGCTGAACATTTTTTCATGTATCTGTTGACTGCTCATATGCCATCTTTTAAGAAGTGTCTATTCATATCTTTTGCCCACTTTGTAATGGTTTTTTTTTTATCTTTTCAGCATGTTTGAGTTCCTTGTAGATACTAGATGTTAGGTCTTTGTCAGACATGGAGTTGGCAAATATTTTTTCCCTGCTCCCTTGATGGTTTCTTTGGCTTTGGAGAAGTTTGTCCATTTAATGAGGTCCCACTTGTTTATCTTATCTCTATGACCTGTGCATTTCAGGTTTTGCTCAGGAATTGGATGCCAGTTCCAGCTTCCATAAGGGTGTGTCATGCATTTTCTAAAGTTCTTATAGTTTGAGGTTTTACATTTAGGTCTCTGATCCATTTAGAGGTAATTTTGGTATATGAGGATAGATAGGGGTCTTGTCTGAATCTTCTGCATGTGGTCAGCCAGTTTTACCAGCACTGTACTCGACTGCCCAATGGTGGGTGGTAGAGGCTTTGTCGAAGATAAGTTGGTTGAGAAACTGAGGTTTTGCTTCTGGAATCTCAATTCTCTTCCATTGGCCTATATACCTGTTCTTGTACCATTCCAGGCAGTTTTGATTATTGTAACTTTATAGTAAAGTTTAAAGTCTGGTAGTGTGCTACTTCCTGCTCTCTTTTTTTCCCCCTGAGGATTGTTCTGGTTATTCTTGGTTGTTTGTGTTTCCATATGAATTCCTGTATAGTTTTTTTTTTTCTACATCTGAGAAGAATGTTGCCTGTAATTTGATGGGTATTGCATTAAATCTGTATATTGCCTTAGGTAAGATGGACATCTTAACAATGTTGATTCTTCCAATCCATGAGCATGGAATATTTTCCCACTTGTTTGTGTCATCTTTGATTTCTTTGAACAGTGTTTTATAGTTTTCACTGTAAAGGTATTTCATGTCTCTGGTTAGGTAGATGCCAAGGTATTTCATTTTTTAGTGACTATTGTGAATGGGATTGTGCTTTTTATTTGGGTTTCTGTTTGTTTCTTATTGGTGTAAAGAAATGCAATTTTCTTTTGCACACTTATTTTATACCCTGAGACTTTGCCAAGTCCTTTATCAGTGCAAGAGGTTTTTGACAGATTCTCTTGGATTTTCAAGGTATACAATCATGTCGTCTGCAAAGAGAGATACATGATATCCTCTTTTCCTATTTGGATAACCCTGATCGCCTTCTCTTTTCTGATTGCTCTAGCCAGGACTTCCAAAACTATATTGAATAGGAGGGGTGAGAGTGGAAATCCTTGTCTTGTTCCAGTTTTCAGGGGAAATGGTTCCAATATTTGTCTGTTAGCAGTATGCTGACTATGGGTTTCTCATAGATGGCTCTTACTATTTTGAGGTATGTTCTACAAATGCCTAGATGTTCAAGGGTTTTTAATCAAGAAATGGTGCTGGATTTTATCAAAAGCTTTTTTTGCATCTAATGATATAATCATGTGGTTTTTGTTTTGATGTCTGTTGATGTATTTAATTACATTTATGGCTTTATGAATGTTGAACTAGTCTTGCATCCCAGGGATGAAGCTTACTTGGTCATGATGGATGATTTTTGGGATGTGTTGTTGAATCCAGTTTGCTAGGATCTTATTGAGAATTTTAGCATCTATGTTTATCAAAGATATTGGCTCATAGTTCTCTTTCTTTTTTGGGTCTTTACCTGGCTTTGGTATCAATGTGATGTTAGCTTCATAAAATGATTTGGGGAGAGTTCCATCTTTTCAATCACCTGGAATACTTTCAGTATTGGTATCAGTTCCTACTTAATTGTCTTGAAGAATTTTGCTGGAAAGCCATCTGGTCCAGGGCTTTTTTTTATAGATAGATTTCTTTTGACATAGTCAATTTCCTTGACTGTTATTGGTCTATTTAGGGTCATGATTTCTTTTTGTTTCAACTTAGTCAGGTTGGGTGATGTCAGAAAGTCCTCCATTTCATTAGGGTTTTGAAGTTTGTTTCCATATAAGTGTACATAGTAGTTGCTACGGTCTTTTGTATTTCTTCAGGGTCAGATGTGACTTCATCTTTTGTGTTTCTGATTGTGTTTATTTGGGTTTTTTCTCTCTTTTTCTTGGTCAGTCTAGCTAGGTGACCATCGATCTTGTCTATCCTTTCAAAGAACCAACTTTTTGTTTCATTCATTTATTGTATTATCCTTTTGTCTTCTATATCCTGGATTTGGGCTTTTATATTGGTGATCTGGATTCTTCTTCTGAAGTTCGGGTTTTGGTGCTCTTGCTTTTTCAGCCTCCTTAGGTGACTTGTTAGGCTGGTAATTTGTGATCCTTCCATTTCCTTCATGTGCATTTGTAGAGATATGAATTCCCCTCTTACTACAGCTTCCATGGCATCCCAGAGATTTTAGTAAGATGTTTCTTCATTTTCATTTGTTTCCAGGTACCTTTTAATCTCTGTTTTGATTTCATCATTGACCCAGGAGTTGTTTAGCATCATGCTGTTTAGTGTTCGTGTCTTTGTGGGTTTGGAGGGAACCTTGTTGGTGTTGATAATTATTTTTATTCCACTGTGGTTCAAGAAGGTGCATGGCAGAATTTCAATCTTTTGAAATTAGTTTATGCTTGATTTATGGCCAAGGATGTGGTCAATCTTAGAGTACATTCCATGCAGTGTTGAGTAGAATGTATATTCTGTGGTCATAGGGTGGAGTGTTCTGTAGTTATCAATTAAGACCATTTGGTCAAGAGTCACATTGAGGTTCCAAATCTAGTTGCTGATTTTTTTGTGCTGGTGATCTGTCTAGAGTTGTGAGTGGGGTATTAAAGTCCCCAGCTGTGATAGTGTTAAAGTCAATATCTTTTTTGAGATTATCTAGAAGCTGCTTTATGAAAGTTGGCACTTCTACATCGGATGCATATATGTTTAAGATAGATATTTCTTGTTGATGGATTGAATCTTTTATCATTATGTAGTGGTCTTCTGTATCTTTTTCAATTTTTGATATCTTAAAGGGCATTTTTGTCTGAGATTAAGATCCCAACTCCTCCTTTCTTTTGTGTTCCGTTCGCCTGAAATTTTGCTTCCCATCCTCTTACTTTGAGTCTGTGAGTGTCCTTTCTAGTGAGATGAGTCTCTTGGAGGCAATATGCTGTTTCCTGGTGATATTTTATCCATTTTGCCATTCTATGTCTTTTCAGTGGTGTATTTAGTTCATTCACATTCAGGTTAATTATTGTAATGTGAGAGTTCATCTCTATCATGAGTTTCTTATAGAGTTGCTGTTGTTCCTGTTGTCTTTCTTTTGGCTTTGGGGTTAGTTCATGTGTGTTTTTAGTCTTTGCTGTACTCTTGTGAAGAACTTTGTTGTTCTTTTTTTCCTTTTCTTGTGTTAAATACTTTCTTAAGTGTTTCTTATAGAGATGGTCTGGAGGCAGCGTAAGTTCTTAGGGATTGGATATCTGGGAAAGATTTTAATTCTCCCTCACTGATGAAGCTTAACTTGACTGGGTGGCTTATTCTTGATTTAAAGTGTTTGTCTTTTAGAAATTTGAAGATAGTTCTCCAAGCTCTCCTAGCCTGAAGGGTTTCTGTAGATAAATCTCTGGTATTCTAATTAGTCTTCCATCTTAAGTAGTCTGACCTTTTTCTCTTGCTGCCTTTAGGATTTTTTCATTTATACCTACTTTGTGTAGGTGAATTATTGTGTCTGGGAGTTGGTCTTCTCATTTTTTGTCTTGCAGGGGTTCTCTGAATCTCTTGTGTTTGAATTTTCACATCACTGATGAGATGAGGGAAGTTTTCTTAAATAATTTCATGGAATGTTTGTTTGAGGATGGTCTCTATCTCTCTGCCTCAGAATTACTCTTAGGTTTGGTCTCTAGAAGTAATCGCTCATCTCTTGAAGGTTTTTGCTCTGTCTTTTTAAGTTTCTTTTCTATGTTTTTGGCAGTTTGGATTAGTTCTATATTTTGGTCCTCAAATTCTAAGATTATTTCTTCTGCTTGTCTAATTCTGCTTTCCATGTTTATCAGTTTGTTATTTATTTCATTCACAGTATTCTTTGCTAATGTTATCTCAGTTATCAACTCCTTCCTAGTTTTCTCTTGTCTCTCCTCAATCCTTTTTAATCTCTCTATTAATGTCTTGATATCTGGGTTTGTAGTTTGAGACCAGTCATTCTGGGAGCTCTTCATTGTTTGATTCCAAAGTCTGTTTTCTCAGTGTCTTACCTCCTAGGGGTCTGTGAGAGACTCATATTCTTCTTTTGGTTTTTCTTCACTTGTATAGACTTTTCTCTCCTCCTTTCCTTCTTCTTCTTTAATTCTATTTTTCAGGGAAGGTGGGGTTGCTTTTACTTCTTTTTGTTCAATCTCCTGTTCTTCCTTATGAGGATCCTCTGGCTTTGTTCACTTCTGAGGCTGGACTGTGGGTTAGGGTCTGTACTCTTTGCAGTTTTGAGATTTAATTGAGGGGGAAGCTGTGATTCATAATCTATCTGCAGATCCCAGTATCAAACAACAGGTATATGGGCACCCTGGAATCCCCTTCCCACTTCCTTACAATCTGTCCATGCAGTGGGGGTTTAGGTTTGCTTCCTGGAACTAAAGAAAGAAAAAGAAAAATAATGGAATGGGGGTGTCAAGAGGAAGTTGGTGAAAAGAAGAATAAGAGGGAAAACAAACATACATACCAACTAACAAATGAAGTAGACACAAAGCCAGAAAAGAGTAAAAAACAAACAAACAAATAAAATTCTCTAAAGCATACTAGTAATCACACAAAGACAGTCCAATAAAATCATGCCTCTTGATGTGTTCTTTCCCAACACAAACAGGTAGTCTAAATCAAAAAGCAAACAATGGTGAAAAAAACAAACAGTCAAAACAATAAAATAAAAAATAAAAATAAGAAAACAGACTAGCTCTGAGGTCTTTTCTGAATGTCTAAAGTCGCTTCAGTTCTGATCTCTAGCTCCTCCCCTCTGCTCTCATTGCAGGCAGATAGGGTTACTCATAGCTTGGGTCAATTTCCTTGGCTTGTTACCTGACAGGTCTGCCACACAGAACTGAGATGTCTGTGTCAGATTCAGTGTAGTGGAGGGGCTTCTGTCTCTTGGTTTGGTGAGGTTACCTAAGGCAACACGGTGGAGGCTGCAAGGAGATGGGTGGGGCAATGCAAATGTCTGACTGAAAAATGGCTGCAGTGGGCGGCTCCTCACCAGGCATGGACTCCTCTTGACTTTCCCTGATCCTCTCTCTACACTCCTCCAGGGTCCCAGTTGTTCCACTATGACAGATAATGATGGTGTGTGTCCGGCATCAGGCACTGTAAACCAGCGAGATAACTGGTCACTGCAGTTTGGTGTGCTGCAGGTGGCTTGGGGTGGAGGAGGGAGCCAGGAATTTCCCAGGCTGGAACCAAGAGCTGCAGTGGTGGCAGCTTCTCAGCACCTGGTAGCAACCAGGTAACACCTTGTGGAGGCCATAGTGTAGTCGTGGCAGTTTGTCCCATGGAGGTGGCAGCTTCAGGAGACACCTTTTGTGGAGATCTTCACAGTTCGACTTGTCTCATCACCATCTTCCCGAGTGTCCAGAAAGTGGAGGAACTGTGCCCAGGCTTCCCAGGCAGCAGCACTGGCGCAGCCCGCCCGCATACCCACCCTGACCCCATTGGCCAAATAGACACATTTAATTATCAAAAATAAATTTTTTTTAACTATTTAACTATCAAAAAGAACAAAATAATGTCTTTTTCAGCAACTTGGATGGAATTGGAGAACATCATCTTAATTGAACTAACTCAGGAGAACAATGCATGTTCTCACTTATGAGTGGGACTAAACTAAGGATATACAAAGACAAAGACATGGTATAATGGACACGGGATACGTAGAAGTGGGGGAGGGAAGGGATACAATGTGCACAGGTGGGAGTAATGGGTACACTTACCCCAAGACCAAAATCTAATTATACCCACAAAACTTATTGAATTATATGTAGCCATTTTTTAAAATGAAAAGCTAGTAAAAGTAAGAATCTTTTCTTAAAACTCTAAAAAATAAATAAATAAAATAGGTGCCAAAAATACCAAGGAATATATATATAATCAAGAAGGCAAAAGATCTCTACAAGAAGAACTAGAAACCAGTGATGAAATAAATAATAGAGGATACAAACAAATGGAAAAACAATCCATGCTCATGGATTGGAAGAATCAACATTATTTAAATGACCATACCAAAGTAATCTACAGATTTAGCATAATCTCTATCAATCTACTAACACCATGTTTACAGAATTAGAAAAAACAATCTTGAAATTCATATGGAATGAAAAAGGAGCCAGATTAACCAAAGCAATCTTAAGCAAAAAGAACAAAGCCAGAGGCATCAAATTATCTGGCTTCCATGTATACTACAAGGCTATAGCGACTAAAACAGCATGGTATTGGTATAAAAGTAGACACATAGACCAGTGGAAAATAATATAGAATTCAAAAAAATACCTACAACCAAATGATCTTCAACAAAGTAGAAAAAAATCAAACACTGGGAAAGTATACCCTATTCATTAAATGGTGCTTGTAAAATTGGATAGCCACATGCAGAACAATGCAACTGGATCCCTATCTTTCTTCATATACAAAAATCAAGGTAGATTAAAAGTTTTAATGTAAGACCTGGAACCATACAAATTCTAGAAGAAAACCTCTTCTGGACATTGGACTAGGCAAAGAATTTATGCTTAAGACCCCAAAAGCAAATGCAACAAAAATGAAAATAAATAAGTGAGACTTAGTTAAATTAAAAAGCTACTACACAGCAAAAGAAATAAGCAACAGAGTAAATAGGCAGCCTACAAAATGGGAGAAAATATTCACAAATTATACATCTGAAAAAAAGCCACTAATATCTAGAATCCAACGGACCTTAAACAAATTAGCAAGAAAAAAAAACTCCATTAAAAATGAGCAAAAGGTATGAACAGACATTTCTCTAAAGAAGATATACAGAGAGTCAATAAAAATATGAAAAAATGATCAACATCCCTAATCACGAGAGAAATGCAAATTAAAAGAACAATGAGATATCACTTTACCCCAGTCAGAATGACCATTATTTTTAAAAAATAAAAAGAGTAGATGTTTGTGCAGATGCAGTGAAACAAGGACATCTGTACACTGCTGGTGGGAATGTAAATTAGCACAATGTCTATGGATAACAGTATAGAGGTTTCTTAAATAACTAAAATTAGATCTACCATTTATTTGATCCAACAATCTCACTACTTGGCATCCACCCAAAGGAAAAGAGGTCATTGTACAGTGAAGTCATCTTCACTCATATGCTTATTGTAACACAATTCACAATTGCAAAGATTTAGGATTAACCTAAATACCCATCAGCTGATCAGTGGGTTAAAAATACACATACGGCCGGGCTCGGTGGCTCAGCCTGTAATCCTGCACCTTGGGAAGCTGAGGTGAGTGAATTGCCTGAGCCTGTGGGTTCGAGACCCACCTGGGCAACTTGGTGAGACCTCATCTCTACAATAAATCAAAAAATTAGCCAAGTATGGTAGCGCGCGCCTGTAGTTCCAGCTACTTGGAAGGCTGAGGCGGAAGGATCCCCGGAGCCCAGCAGGTTGAGGTTGCAGTGGCTGGGAGCAGCCACTGCACTCCAGTCTGGGTGACAGAGTGAGACTCCAACTCAAAAAAAAAATACACATATGAACACACACACACACACATACACAATGAAATACCATTCAGCAATACATAAGAATGAAATGTTATCTTTTATAGCAACTTGGTTGGAATTAAAGGCCATTATATTAAATGAAGTAATACAGGAATGGAAATCCAAATACTGCATGTTCTCACTTATAGGTGAGAGCTAAGCTGGGGGTCACATAGGCATATAGAATGGTATAATGGACATTGGAATCTGCAAGAAGGAAACGTGGGAGTGGGGTGATGGATGTATGCTGGATACAATGTGCATTAGTGAGATGATGGGTGCACTTAAAAACGAGACTTCTTCACTGCTATACAACAAATCCATGTAGCCAAAAACCACTTGTCCTCAAAAGCTATTGAAATAAACAACAATAATCTAATAATAATATGATAAAAGAAAAAAATAGAAATAAGTCAAGAACATTTTCCAAAGATTAAAGAAGTGATTAGCAAACAGGTTTAGTGAGCTAGAACTCTAATGGATTGCAGTCTTTTTAATATTGAACAATGTGCTGAAGAACTGAATGCCATTGTGTGACACTATGGAGAAATGAGATCACAATGTACCCCAACAGAAATTAAAGTCTGACAAATGGAGAGAGTGTTTACGTTCCAGAGAGCCTGATGCTAGAAATTTTCCTGTTCATTATCAGAGGTAAGTATGTGCAGAAAATGAGAGTATTTCAAGTGAATAACAGTACTCATATCTAAGATATTTTCTAAAATGTCGCTTCAGTTTTCTTTTTCTTTTTTTTTTTTTTTGAGTTGGAGTCTCACTCTGTCACCCAGACTGGAGTGCAGTGGCCACTCCCGCCCACGACAGCCTTGCCTGCTGGGCTCCAGCGATCCTTCCGCCTCAGCCTTCCAAGTAGCTGGAACTACAGGCATGCGCTACCACACCCAGCTGATTTTTTGATTTATTATAGAGATGAGGTCTCGCTGCCCAGGCGGGTCTCAAACCCGCGGGCTCAGGCAATCCACTCACCTCAGCCTCCCAAAGGCGCGGGATTACAGGCTGAGCCACCGAGCCCAGCTTCGCTTCAGTTCTCTAAAGAATCTGGTAAACTTGTAGATGGAAAGACGTTTATCAGAGTGCTTCAAAGGCTGCCTTGTATCTCAATTCTAGTTTTTGGTCTTGAGTTGCTATGCTGTTGCTATTTGTAAAAAGACCCTTCTCATTTTGGTTAAATCAAAAGATACTCTTTTTGTACAGTTTACATAAATATAATACTATGAAGATTTAACATGATTTTTTTTAATGGCCAAATAGATTTAACTTTGATTGATACTGGGAAGGTCATATTTGTCATTGTTTACCGTTATTTTTTTCTCTATCATTGCTCAGATTGTTATTACAAACTTTCCTTTATTTGTGGAGCATGAGAGGCAAACATATCTTGCATCACTGCTATGTTCCAGGTAACATGCCATGTACCATATGTAGGCCATTTTATTTTCAGGTCAAAACAACCTGATAAGGTATTATTGTCTCAGTTTTATAGCTAAAACATTTTAAATGATACAGTATTTATATTGAAAAAATTAATTCTTTCAGGTAAATTATAATTTGGTAGACCGTGAAACAACAGAATCCATAAATTAACAGAAGAAAACAAGAAATACAACATCAGAAAGTTGTATCCTGAGTATTTAGAACAATGTCTGCACAGAGTAGACTCTAAGTATATATTTGCTAAAAGAATGGATGAAAATGAAATGATGGAGAGTAGAAGCCTATTGAAACTTATTTGGATAAGCGTAAGAGATAATAGAAATACCAATGACATCAGGACACATACTACATGCCACCCAATCAGATGAAAATTGTGCAATATGCTCTCCTAAAGAATATTACAAAATTGGAAAAAATAAAAGCTATATTACTGAGAGAGGACTTCATTTATTCAGATATGATTGGGAACCTGTTTCTTTAAAAATTAACACTGGATACAGTCTTATCTTACCTTACAGAAATTCATCTCTCAGAAGCTTGAACTAAAAGAATAATAAGAAAATTTAATTTTGTATTATTAATTTTGAATTTTTGACAGTAGCAAACCTACTAATGCACCTTTTGAATATATATATATATTATATATATATATAACATATCCGACAATAAAGACAAGCCAATGACATTTTAACTTTTCAACCACAATTTAAAAAATCAGAAATTTTATAAATAAATAAATAAATTGAGTTTTAAATACATTATCTGAGGATATTGTATTTAAAAAGAACAGGCAGCAGGAAGATCAAAGGAGAGATGATCAAGCTAATATGGCCAAATTTAAATGAAACTTGTGGCATGGGTCAATATATATACTTCCTTTGTTTGACACCTAAGAGATAATTTGATAAATTTGTTGTTATATTAATTGGCCTATGTTTGGAAAATATTAAAGCCAAGGTCTTTACCTATGTTTGAAATTCAAATAATAAAGAACAGCCAGGCATCCTACATGGAGTAGTTGCTCTAATATTAGCAGACAACAATATGCAGAGACTTTTTGTTTCCATCCTTTCTGAAGTAAAGTACATTCAAACTAGAAAATTCAAAGCAACATGAAGGATTTGGAAACCTAGATGAATTGAAGATTATCTCACTCTTTTAAATGAGTTAAGTTTGAAGACTCAGTCATATTACATGTTAGGTTATTAAGACAAGGATATTGTTTCTGGTGTGATCTTTGAGAAATCATGGAACATTGAAAAATGCCAAGTTAGGTGAATAACTTGATTTTCCAAAAACAGGACAAATATAGCCTTGAACCTATAGAATAACAAATATAATATCAATCCCCACTGAAATTTTAGAAGACCATGTGATTTATAGACATTTAGGAGAGAAAAGTCATTTACTAATAAATGCAGTCTCAATAACATTAGCAACATAAAATAATGCATTTTTTAAAATAAACTTAGTAGCTTAGTGTAGATTCTGTACGTTGGGTAATTTTTCCAGGTCACATTTTAGACAAGATAGAGAAGTAAGTTATGAATTAAGTAAGTTCTAACGTCCTTTCAAATGCTTTTTCAGGAAAATCTGGCTCAACACTTTACAGGACAGGCTTGAGATTCCTTACCCCACCTGAGGACTAAGCATTCCACTGATATGCTCTCAATTTGATCAGTATTTGGTGATAGAAAAATGTGTCCTAAATTCAGGATCACAAATATCTTCTGAATATTCATATAATTTTACCATTTGCTCAAATGTAGATGTATTCTAATGAGAAAAATTAAGAGCTTGGTTCAGGGACAGTGGAAGGGTGTTGTATTTAAAGAAGTTGTAGATATATATTACGTATTATATTTCTTCATCATATTTGAGAGTGACACCCTCTATCTTGCAGGAGATAGATCAATATGTGTGAACTCTTGAGTGCCCATGAGAGTCTGTGAGCACTCATGGCCACTCAAGAAAACTTACGTGAAAAATGCATCATTTAATTGAATTTATTAAAGATGTCTGATAGGTTCAAGGAGAAGCATTAATGCTTGAAGTCTTATTTATTAAAACTCCAGGTAGCATTATTTTACATTATCATTCCAAGTATGTCTTAGATTTAGCATTTGAAAATTTATTCCTTCTGATTCATTAACTCAACCCATAAACCAAGAAAAAGTAATCCATAAGATTAAATATATTAATAACCAAAGAAATATCTATAATTATGCTTAATTATTCTTCTGAATAATCACAGTGAACTTTGCTCACTAAATCATCTTCTGTTACCCCTACCAAGTAACATGATAATGCTATAAGAATTCCAAGTTTTTTCATGTTTGCTTATCATTCTCTCCAGTTACATCAAAGGAATCAATGATATAAAATATTTTGCAGAATTTATTTCTCACATTCTGTAAATCATTGAAAATTACCTGGGACTGACGTAAATTCACAGCCAGTGGTTCTTCCAAGCAACAGTTCTTTTCTTCTCAGGATTATTCATTCATTTTTAAACATTAGTGTATGCTTAATATGTACTGGGTACTGGAAATAGTCATTACTGTTGTAATTCTATTATTAATTTTGACACTGCAATTTGGAATGTTAAATAAAACAATGAATGTTTATTATTTATAGCTCAAATAAGTATATTAAGGTTTTAAGAATGCCAGTTACCAATATTTGGCAATGAAAAAAGCAGAGTATGAGAATAGCCCTACAAATGAGGAAGATAATTCACATAATTTTACAATTTAAAATTGTAGGCCAGGATGGGTGGCTCAAACCATAATCCCAGCACTTTGGGAGGCCGAGGCAAGTGGATTGCCTGAGCCCTTGGGTTCAAGACCAGCCCGGGCAACTTGGCAAGACCTCATCTCTCCAATAAATAAAAAAACATAAAACAAATTAGCCCGGCGTAGTTCCAGCTACTTGGAAGGCTGAGGCAGAAGGATAGCTGGAGGCTAGCAAGTCGACGCTGGGTGTGCCATTGCACTCCAGCCTGGGTGACGGAGTGGGACTTCAACTCAAAAAAAAAAAGAATTTAGTAATTTAGGAAGCACCACCAGATTGACACTCAAAGATACCTGAATCTGTGAAGTGCTGCTGTTTCCCTGGCCTGTGCTATGCATCTGCCAGATGCTATTTCCCTGGCCTGTGCAGAACTACGTCATAGATGGGAACTTCCTTTCTCTGTTTATATAATCATGTAACGGGTTGCAAAATTTTACAAATGACCTCAGATCTTCAAATAAAATATTTGATTTAGATTTTATCTCCTTTACAGCCACCTCATTCCAAAGGGTAAAGAAGAGGGTGACTTGTTCCTACTAAATTCAGTACAGCCCAAAAATAAAAGAATTTTTTTTAGGAAACTCAGTCTCTGTTGGATGATTTTGGTTTTCATATTTTCTCTCCATCCTTTTATTTCTGTCTAAAATGGCACTTCAATATCTAAGAGGTGCTGTGGGTGTTGCTTTGTGGCAGTAGAGGTAGACTAGTTTTAGATTCAAATATTTTTCCTCCAAGTATTATTATAAGACCTTAAAATTAATCCCTATGGGTATGCCACTTGAAGGAGACTGACAAGGTCCTTGTGTTCTTGGCTTGTGTTCAAGGAACCAAGCCTATACTCCCTCATCTCGGAGCAGATGTGATGTGGGGAGCAGACAAGCACTGTCACTGTAGCAGGCCTTGAGTACCCCGGGCTTGTAGGCTTGTCTCACCTGGAAGCTCTGCATTCTAGCCAAAAGTAGGTGAAAGATGCAGCCTGCTACGTAAAACGTAGTGGGCCTTGAGTACCCCAAGCTCATAGGCAAGGTCTCGCTTGGAAACTGCATCCTAGCCAAAGGCAGGCTGTGAGGAATGCAGCCTGCTACACGAAGCAGTGTCTCAGATGCCCACACATCCAGATAAAGTCTTAGCTACAATAATTTATAGCCCTAGGTACAAAAAGATAAATGCAGAACAACTCGCCTTCTAATAGCAACATAATTCCACTGTGGTTCACTCATCTCCCCTAACCTTGATTTGTTACTTTATAATACAGTAAAACGACATGACGTCAATCACACCTGGCCCGGATGCCTGGCCCAAAAGCTGATATTGCTTGTTTTTACAATAATCCCTTGTACAGTTTTGCCCTAGTTTTGCCCTATATAAGAAGCATGATAAATAATAATCGAGCTCTCACCTACTGAGGAGAGAGACCTCCCGTTCCCGCTATCTCTTGTCTTTCTTTCTCATTCCCTCCCCCCACATCAGGCCCTGCTCTGTGGAGGCTGGACCTCTGCACCACTTATGTGCAGGAAGTATCCCAAAATGTAGTAGCTTAAGGCAAAAACCATTTGTTATTTTTTATGAGTCCTGGGTTGGCTGGGTTATCCCTCAGAACAGTTTTATGCCTTGTTGTACGGATATCTGAAGCAAAGGAAAAAAGTAGTAATATTTACCCTATCTTTGCCTAAACTTCTGATATTTTGTTCATCACAGATTGATTGCATTAATTTTTGCTCTGTTTAAAATTTTGCATTAAAGCTTCATTTATTCTCACCTCTGACTTTTGTTGTGGTCCCCTAAATTTTGCGAGTGCCTCACCTAGGTCCTGGCCCTGTCAATGAGGCTAGGCCTTGCTCTTATTTCTGTGGTCAGCTGGAAGCTGTCTTGTTTAGGATGGTCTCAAATAGAATTACTTGGCTCTGCTCCGTGTCATCTCTCATATGTGTGTGTTTGTTTTATCTTTCCAAAAGATTAAACTTGCCATATTCTCAGGCTAACCTGGGCATGTTACTTTGATGAACACAGGAAAACAAGAAAGAAAGCAAAGACATACAAACTCTTTTTCAAGCCTCTGCTTGTGTTAAGTTTGCCACTGAACTGTGGTCAAACCAAGATACAAGAGCAGAATCCATGTGGGAGGGGATTATGTAGTTACAAATTACCAGGCAAAAGACACGGATACAGGGAGACCTTACTTATAACCCTAACGTAATCTACGTTACTACTCTCTAAATCTTGATATCCTCAAATGTAAAATGAGAATACTTCTAAAAGAACCTACTATATAATGTTGTGGAGACTGAAAGAGACATTCTGTAAAATCTTAGCATGGTCCCTGGCATGTGATAAGTTTTCAATAAAACTATTATTTTATTGTATATTTGAATACATATTATATTCTGAATTAACATTTTGAACAATGCAGAACAGGACCATCCCTTAGCATGGGGGAAAATAACATATCATGCTTCCATTTCCTTATCTAGATAATATAACCAGTGACTACACAAGATCAGTAAGTGGATTTCAAAATACAGGACACAGGTAACTGTCAATTAGAGTGCCTTTCATTGCACAATAATTCAATGTTAATTGAAGTTGAACCTGAATTTCTTTATCAAGAAGTACATGTGACTTATCAAGGTGACACTCTGGGGAACAATAAAGAGTAATAATATTCTACACAGGAGAAGACTTCACTTAAGTAGGATTGCATTGTCTCCAGAGCATCTTACTAATTTGACCATGGGCAGGAACACCTACAAATTAAATTTAGTTTGATGAAGTAATGAGTGTGGATGATGTATGTGTATGTGGGTGCACATGCATGTGCACGCATATGCACCTGCACAGGTGAGACCCTAAGAAATACCATTTCTTATGTTTCTCAAATTACAGGGCTCCTTGCCTCTGTATGAACTGACTGATGAAGGTAATGAAGGATATGACTGGTTGAATATGCTGGAAGATTTTCTAACATTATTCTGTTTCTACTTCCTTGCGTTAGTAACACTAAAATATAGAAGACAGGCAATTACTATTAAATTTAAGAAAGATGATTGTTATAAAGTATACTGTGAGTAAATGTTTGAAGAGTAGAGTAAAAGGTACTGTATACATATAAAAACTATACGAATTCCTGGATTCTGCAGATTTAAAGAGAGCTGGGATCCAAATCAACAAAATTCTTATGGATGGGAATCATCCAGCAAGTCCTTTTATCTTTGGGAACATCACCCCCAGCTGAGTGCTTCTGAAAGAAAAGAGACCATTCTCTTATGCATACACTTTTGAATGTCCTCTTTTGAAAACCGAATATTTCCCAATTTACTTAATTACAGCTTCATATTTTGCCAAAACTTTTACCAAATTTAAAGTTTTAAAAAATACTAAATTCCCTCTCTTAAATGTAAGCTGCAAATAGTGACTTCCTTTCAAAGAATACACTTTAATGGGAATGGCAGGGGCTATCTTTACAGTGGAGAAACTTGACAAACACTACCTCAGTCAGATGATCAAGGATAACATCAACAGTGATGAGTTATATTGATAGGATGTACCGTTGACGTGATGTAATATGATGAGAATGGTGTTCAGCCTCTGTGATCTTCCTTCCCATAACCCATAACCTCACCCTAATTATGAGGAATACATTAGACATGTCATCTTTTAGGGACATTCCACAAAATACCTTACCAGCACTCAACACTGTCAAAGTCATCAAAGACAAGGAAAGCTTGAGAAACTGTCGTAGACAAGAGGAGTTAAAAAGATTGCAACAACCAAATGCAATATAGAACTCGATGGAACCTTGGAATAGAAAAAGGATATTAGGTAAAAACTAAGGACATCTGAGTAAAATATGGATGTTAGTTAATAGTGATGTATTAATATCACTTCATTCAGCATTACAAATATACCGTATTAATATAAGCTACTAATAATAGGATAATGGTTATGATATATAAGGGAGCCCTCTGTACTACATTTACAATTTTTCTGTAATTCTAAAACTATTCTAAAATTAAAAGATTATTTTTAAAAATCTATTCTAACTTACAACTTATTTAAGAACTCAGAGCTTTTAAAAAATCAAAACAAATGTATTTTTTATTTAAAAAGTGAGCAATTTTATATTCAATAATTAAGTTATTTTTCTCTTTAAGAACTATTTTTTAAAACTTTAACCTAAACCCTAGTTTGCAGGGAAAAATAGGAGCTAACTAAAAGCAGTGCTTTAACAGTTAACATGTAAGGTTGAAATATTTTATAACTGCATTGTTATTGACCAAAATCTAAAACTTTTTTTTTACCATTTGTAATTTAAAAGATCTTAGGCTGTTAGAGTGTCTCTTTATAAGAAAAACAAATCCTTAAACTTGTTTATTTATGTAATGCAAAACTATTTCATGCATGCAGCAGATTCTCTGCTTTAAATAGAAAATAAAACTTTAGCAAAATTACATTTATGTTTAGTAAATCTATAATAGTTATAATTAACAAAGTAATATAGAAATGGTATGTATTGAGTGCTTGGTATATGATTACAGTTTGTCAAAGCATCCATTATATTGTAGATTCCAAGAAGACATAAATTTGACCTAAAGCATTGGCACATAAGAGGTACTTAGCAAATAGCATGAGAGCTGTTAGTAAACGTTTTCACAGTTAAGAAATAGCAACATAGATTTTCAAATCCAAGACTTAGTAACTCTTAAGCCTGTCTTCTTTCCACACTCCTGCATTGCCATGTCACATTCATGCCAGGGGATTTACCATAAAATTAATAAAACAAAACCAATAATTGTGACATTACTAGTTTTTTTATTTCTTTGTGAAATGACAACCAATAGAAAACAAAATTCCTCACAGTAATGATTAATGAGAGTAAATAGGCGAGGGTTTTTGCCTACATCTGCACCAACAAAGGGCAACCTGCATCTATTTAAAGAGGTGAAACGGTAAGGGTGGAGATGGGTCAAGGTTAATTCTTTCACCAAGGCGCAAATGATGGAAGTCAAACAAAACAAGAAATTGTATTACCTGAAACTTTGTTTTGTGCAAAAACCCTGGGAGTGATACCATAATTTTCTCATCCATAATGTGATGTTATTTAGCTGAAAACAAAGGTAGCATAAACAATAGGTAAGTAGGGATTGAAATGTTCTATCTGTTTTTTCCTATCTCTTGTCAGATTTGTTAGCTAATGCCTTGCACAGAACACTTAATCTTGAAACAGTGAACAATGGCCAGCCTTCCCACAATGGAGGCATCTCTGTTCTTGCCCAGTAAATATCAAGAATAAAATATGGCAGAATTACATGTAGAGAATAGACTGGTTAGAAGAAATTTGTAGAACAAATGACTATAGTACTTTGAAATTTTGCAGCAGACTTGCTATACTGCAATACTACCTATTTTCTGATTTCATTTAGTGGGGGAAGAGGAGCAATTATCTTAAAAAAGAGCATGCAAAGTGTGCCACTGACTTTCCTTCTAATATCTTTCTCCCTGTTGATGCCACTTCTCTGATAGTTCAACTTTCCTATGAATTTGTAAGTTGTGCCTTTTTTAAAAATGCAGAATTTGCCTTCTGGAAGTCTCATGGTCCTAAGGATCTTTTAAATAAAACCACACTGAGTCATTGCACTTTATTGTTATTTGATATGTGTTGTGAAAGATAAGATAGTACATGTATTGCACCTAATGTTTCTTATACCTCTGGTTATCTTGTGCATTTTGCATTTTATATTTGTTTCCTAGGGTTGTTGTAACAAATTACCACAAACAGGGTAGCTTAAAACAACAGAAATTTATTATCTCAAGGTTCTGGAGGCTAGAAGTCTGAAATCAAACTAGGTTTGCTCCATCTGAAGGGACTGAGGGAGAATGTGTTCCATGCCTGTCTCCTAGCTTTTGATGGTTGCCAGCAAATCTTGGCATCCTTGGCTTACAGATATATCGCCTCTGTCCTTATATGGTGTTTTCACTGTGTGTGTTTCTGTCTGTGTCTATGTGTCTTCACAATGGCTTTTGAAAGGGTATCAGTCACTGAATTTAAAGCATCCTCTTATCTAGCATGACCTCATGTTAACTTGATTACATCTTCAAATACCCCATGTTCAAATAAGGTCACATTCACAGGTACCAAGAAGTAGGACTTCAACATACATTTTGGGGACAGACAATTCATGTGTTTCTCATGAAACACAATTTAGAAGAAATAATCAAGGTGATTTTTATATTCTGACAAACTTAGTGTTCATTTGTGAGATCTTGCTCTTCTCTACACACAGTGAGAAGATCAAGTCCAAACAAAGCCTTTGATAAACTTTATTGGGCCTGGAAAAGGTGGTGATAAACCCCAAGGTGCAAGAACTCTCCTTTGTTAAGCAGTCAACTAGTGAGGTGATTGGATTGAGAGTGAGAAGAGACCTAACAAGAACCTAGACATATCAAGACGATAGTAGGGAAAAACATATACCCAAGAACTTACATCCATGGAATTTTGTGGGTTCTTTCAAGTTTACTGTCACCACAGTTCACTCAACATTCAATCAGTTTTCTGAGTAGAATTTTTAAAACCCTTTGCAATTACCTGAAATATAAGATAAGTATTTTGTCAGATTCAACACACATTAAAATCACCAAGAGAGGGAAGTTTGTGCTTCACTGAAAAGGAATCCTACTGCTAGGCGAGACAGCAGTTTTGAACACCAGAGGAATGTTTTCTGTTTTTCAGAGAGCAATGTAAGCTTTATAGAGGCAAACATTAGAAATGTAAAGGTCAGTGATAGGTAGGCAAGAGTTAAATTAATTACTGAAAAGAAAAAAGCCTTCCTTAATGGAAGGTCATGTTAATAGATCAGTTCTGCGGGTATAAACTGCACAATCCTCATCTGCAACTCATAAGAACAGTGACAGGTGCTATAGAAAGGGATATAACAGATTAGCTATTGTACATGCAGGCAACGATGCAGCAAGAGAGAGCACATCAGACCAAGCGAGCAGCCAGGAACAGCAATAAAATTATTACAAAGAGAAATGATATAGTTAACACGGGAACACATACCATTCTGGCACAGCCATTATATTTACTGGTGTACCACACATTTAAATGGATTGTTCAAAATATTCATTCTGGATTGAGATAAGAAAAAAGAGATTCATCAGGTCTTGGACTGGCTCTCTTCTTGTCTCTTAGTGTTGCTTTGCTGACATAAACTTGATTTTCATTTCCTTGCACAGTTTAGATGCTCTTTTTCTGTCTACAATACTGCCACGTAGTTAGAGCCATTTTTTCATGACATGCATTTTAACATTTAAGTTGCTATGCCATCATATAAAACAAGACAAATGGTGCCATGTGTATTATTCTACTGCTGACCTCTTGAAAGATAATGCAGCAAAGTTATATAACAGGAATTTGATACTCAGTTTCTTATTCAGGAGAAAATTGTCTCTTTACTGAGCCTTTCCCTGGTTAAATTTATAAGATCATTGACGTTTTTGACTTATAAAATTTCTCTCCTTAACAATACCATGTAAGAATCTATATTTAAAGAAAAATAAACTAGAAATTTGTTTCATAATAGCTTTGTGATTACGAATCTATGTTTATACCTCAGTTTTATTAATTAAACATAGATGTTTCCGAAGCAAAGCACTCAAGTTTCTTGCACTGTAAAATACACATCATAGTGCCTCTTTCATAGCTTGTGGTAGAGATCAAATGAAACAATTGATGTAAAATGTATAGCACGAGATTTGTGTAGTGTCTTCATAATACCTGCCCAGCCCAAAAGAAAAAGAAAATACTTCCAAAATTAGCATTGTCAGAATAATTCTTATGACTTTTTAAAATGTCACTATCCCTTTTATTACAAATAAAATTAAATATTTTAAAATATAGTTCTCAATACAATCTCTTGGAAATTCAAGAAAGTATAATTTGGGACTCAAAATAAGAAAGACTGTTCCTTGCTTGTGTTCCTTGTCACTGGAATGTTTGAGCAAAGACAGAGGGGCCACTTGTGGGACCCCAGCATAGGGAAAAGGTGGGCCTCAGTGGCCCCCACTTCTCCATATTTCTATGAAAAACAGATCTATTATTATGTTTCTTATCACTGTCTTTGCTATTCTTACTATTCAGACAATTATAATACTACCCCATTTTCTGTTTTGTCTTTATTACAATTTGAAAACTCAAGGCAGAGGGCTACAACAAATGACCCTGTCTCTCTCAAAAGTCCTAGACAGCATCTGTTTCAGGCAGTTTGGGCAATCCCTTTGGTAATACCCCAACCTCTAAAAGCACATCAAGTTGGTAACAGACCTAGAATGTAGCACTTCAAGATAATATGCAGACATGAAGAAGTGCCAGGTTAACTCAGAAGCTTAAGCTTTCTGCTTGTCTGGAGACGGAACCAAGAACATTTCAGCACCCATTCCTCATCTTCATTCCCTGCCTCACACTGCCTTACTGCCAATGTAGAACAAAGAGAATAAAGAATATGTTCACTAGAAATTTGTAAAGAAACTGAGTGACTTTTGTTTGTGTGTTTGTTCTTCTTTTGGGAATAGAATTATATAGAAAGGAGAAAACTCATGTTCCTCATAGTATAGATGGAAAATGGACAAATATAGAGAGTTGCTCAAAGTCAGATCATTTAGCAGTAGAACCCTTGCAAGACCCAAGTTCTCTTCATATCTTTATCTTTTCCAGGTCTCATTTCTGCTCAATACAAAAAGCATTGCCCATCATTTCCTTCCAAAGGTCCTCTGGCCTTTGGAGTCTATTGGCCCATGAATCTTTTGCCTTCCATCAGTTGTAAGCTTAATTTCATCAGAAAACATGCTTACTAATGAGAAGATACAGAATCTCCCTTAATTTTGTATTACTTTACTCAAAGCAAAAAATACATTTGCTAATCTTACCTCTCTAAACTCTGCATTTTGCTTTTTTTTTTTTTAGGTTAAGTGACATGACTACTTTGGTCCCATCTGTTAATTCTTTCCTTCCTTCAGTCTCATGGTCACTCTTTCAGGATTCTATTGACTGGGAGGATCACTGAATTGAAATTAGTTGTCTTCCTGTGGTCCATGGGTCCTTTTACCTACCATTGAAACAGGCTTTATTCTTCTAAGAAGAAGCAAACTATACTTTTGTGATTATTTGGGGCCTAACAGAGGCTGTCCTCTCTCAAAAGAAACCGCTGTTTGTGTAATGCACAGCCCTTTTTCAGTTGAGGTCTGCTCTGTGAGTCCACCATGACTCAATAGCTTAGGGGCAGTTTACACATCATCAAGAAAATACCTGCTGAACTCACCCTGGAAACTCAAAAGGAAAAACCCTTGGGACACTGTTCTTCTACTTCTTGAACATTTCTAGATTATGTAGAAGTGTTTGAATTGTTTCAATGTTCCACATAAAGTGAGAAAAAAGTTTTATTTTGCTAACTTATTAAGTTTTGTTTTGAAGATCTTGATACTGTAAGCGTAACTAGAAACATAAACTTCAAAGCCAAAATTTCTTTTTCTACTTTGTGTACATGAAAACTGTCCCTAGGCATGGATAGGCATCGGTGTGTGTTTACACTTAGCCACTTATTTGTTATTTGATATGTGTTGATCACTATGCTAGATTTACTGAATTCTTACAAAAATTCTGCAAGACAAACACTACCATTCCCATTTTATAGACTTTTAAAAATTGGGACTCAAAGTTTCTAAGTAGCTTCCCAAAATAGACTAGTCGATTAAACATCTGGGATTTAAAAACCATGCCCTGAAATTAAAACTCATGCCTTTTTAACTAAGTCATATTAAAAACCCCTTTTCCCTTTGTTTTTCAGACTGTCCCAATACTTTTTGGTTTAAAATATTTCTTGATGTTTCTGATAGTCGGTATGCCAACCTGGCCCATCTGGTGCTATTTTACCAGAATTTCACAGGACTGCTTTTTTATTCAGAGATATACTTTATCATTTCCTTAAAACATTTATTATGCTCACCTTGTAATGGTCACTCTACTACAGTCACCTTGCTGCAAACTGAATTCTGATGAGTTGAGCATGTGGGCATGAGGCTGTCATCAGGGTCCCAAGCAATTGTGTGGATAATGAATACTGATATCCATCCTTTACACATGCTCAGCTCAGCGGAGTTCTTGATGCAGCAAGTGCTGCTTCACTGCTAGCACAATGGTCACATTCCAGAGCTCTAGTGATAGACAGAACGGCAGTATAAGTATTTTGGGAAACTCTTACATCTCAAACAGCAGAGAACATATATGATCAAGAGTGCTTGAGAGGACTATGTGAAAGCTTTTGATGTGTTGATAATTTCACTTTGATATGTAAAACTCATAAATTGTCCCATAAAACCAGTTTTCCCATAACTCTCCCATATGGATTCATGGTAACAGCACAGAAAGTTGAAGGCAGATACTATACAGCAGGGAAACCTTATGTCCAGCTAGAAATGTTTACATTCAATACTAAAAGTTATTATTATTCCACTTCCTAGAGAGTAGATGTTTCTGATATTCTGATTTACACAGACAAGGAAAATTGAGATTGTACATCATTTTAGAATTTGAAAAATCAACTAAAGAATGAAAATGCCCACAATGCCTAGGCAAGGCTAAAAGTATAATGAGTAGTGGCAATATCCAAACTAAGATTATAAAAGTATCATAAGGCATTTATCCAATATATTCAACCATGTTATCTGCAAACACCCTTAGCATTGACTGGAGAGGGACACTGGTTAGTTAACCAAACATGGTCAGTCAGTCCACAGAATGGAAGTGGTGCTTGTTCCCACAAAGTTTCTCTGATCAAGACTGGAAGTTCAACAGTCCCTCAATTTTTCTTGTGATCACATTGATTTTACTATCAAACTGTTGTTTTTAAGTGGTTTATTTTAAGAAAAATCTACCACGAATAAGTGAAACTTTTTTAAAATTCGACTTGTTTTAGGTGGAAAAGGAACCCAAAGCTTTCAAAGTAATGTGTTCCATATCATTTTTGTTCTTATCTGAGAAAGTAAATACAGTCCCTGCAGTGTTATTTAAAATATTGTCATCCTCTGCCTTGCCATTCACCCCTCTGTGCTATTCAACAAGGTCCCTTAAGAATGGAAAACAACTGACTCTGCTAAGTGTTATATTAAAGTATCTGATGAACAAATCGGAAAATTTTATAGGTAGGCCTACAAGTGCTTGCTTAGGTAAGTTCAGCCACCAAGAATAATTTTGTAGTCGTTTCTGTTTCATTCTTTTAATTCCAGTTCATTTTCTGATGCCTCCCTGGTGAAATAATTAGAAAGGTTACAAAACAAGTTGGAGATATAAGTCAAATATGTAATAAGGGTTCTACTATCCATGCCCTTGCAATCTGTCTTTTCTTATCACACATTCCCCTAGATTGTTCTCTCAAAGGTTATCAGTAACTCCAGGGTTAATCACCTTTGCTCAGATTTCTTCTGATGGACTTTTTTCCATAGCAAGTGATACGGTTCACCTGCCCCCTAGGCTCTTCATCTCAGTCCCATGGCATCACATACAAACCAAGCTTCCCCCTGCTTCCTCAAGTTCTTTTATCCTGTGTTCTTTCTTGCTCATTTTTTTTCTTACCTAGTCACGGGCATTGTTGAATCTTTTGTCTTTGAACAATATTTTTTTTCTGTTTTATCTACCATTGAGAGCTTTTCTGCTATGATTAAACTCTCATCTTTTTTTTTCTTTTTCTCTTTTTTTCTTTTTTTTCCCCCTCTTTTAATTTTTATTTAAAATTGTGGGGTCGGGCTCAGTGGCTTAGCCTATAATCCGAGCGCTTTGGGGGGCCAAGGTGAGTGGATTGTCTGAGGTCACGGGTTCAAGACCCGCCTGGGCAACTTGGCAAGGACCTCATCTCTACAATAAATCAAAAATTAGCCTGGCGTGGTGGCGCGCGTCTATAGTTCCAGCTACTTGGAAGGCTGAGGCAGAAGGATCCTGGGAGCCCAGCAGGTCAAGGCTGCAGTGGCCAGGAGCATGCCACTGCACTCCAGTCTGGGCGACAGAGTGAGACTCAAAAAAATAAAAGATAAAAAATAAAATAAAATTGTGGGGTACAATTCAATGCTAGATAAACAAATATTCATTGTGCAGTTACTCATTGATGAGGTATGCCCCCCACTTCCCCAGGCAGTTTCCCACTGCTGCCAATCCCACCTCCCTATCCCCCCACACCCCGGCAGTTTTCCGCTACTGTCAATCCTTTTCTTATGGTTTTACGACAGTTGTTCAAGGTCCACTTATGAATGAGAACATGGGATACTCAGTTCTTTGTTTCTGTGAAAGATCACTCAGTATTAGACTCTAAGTCCATCCAGGTTGCTACGAAGTTCATGATTTTGTTCTTCTTTATGGCTGGGTAATATTCCATTGTGTATATGTACCACTTTTTTTTATCCAGTCCACTTTTGATGAGCAGCACAGTTGAGTCCATGTTCTTGCTATTGTGAACAATGCTGAGATAACATACGTGTGCAGGTATCTTTTTTATAGAATGATTTGAGTTATTTTGGTTATATTCCATGGAGATGATCCCAAATATTTATCTTTCCCAGACGCTCCATTGACCAGCAAACCTTCCCTTCCAATTGCCTGAATAACAAATTCATCAATCTGAGCTGTGGACATTTTAAAAGTTAGTTCATCACTTTCACCAAGCTAATTTCTCTTTCTTTTACTAGCTTTGCTATTTTCACTGTCATCTTAAATCAAATTAAACCAATTCAAACCATGCTGTAAACAGTATTTTGTGATATCCCTTTTTAAAATCTGAATATATGGTCATTTTTTTTAATGGATATGTAGCATTCCTGTAGATTGGTGCACAGTAATTTCTTTAATCTCCTTTTGTTATATGTTTATATTGTTCTTAACTTTTTTTATTAAAGGCAATGCTATAATCAAGTCATCATTGATATATTCATGTGGAATTGCTGTATCTGAAAATATGATAAGACTATGAGGATGCTGACAAATTAATCTTCAAACTGCACAAACTTGCCCTTGTTCCAACAATGTATTTGTTATCTGTACTTTCTCTAGTGATCAAAAATACCATTTTGTGTCCCAACATATATGTTGATATTTTTTGGAACTTGTAATATATTTCCATTGATCTTTACTTAGATTTTGACCAGTGCCAGGCAACCTTATTTACTGTAGTTTTATAGCATTTTAATATCTGCATAGACATGTCATAGCCGTTTTCACAAGTTCTCTCAATAAAAGTTGAGAATATGTAAAAATGTATAAGTACTCCTGTACTTAACAACTATAAATTGATCTTTTTTATTTACTTGCATTACATTTACATATTTTGGACATCATTACAATATTGAATCCTTCCATTCAAAAGATTCTTTATAATTATTTGATCTGTCTTAACATCCTTAGATAATATTTATAATTTCTATTTAGACCTTGGTCACTTGTTATTAGACTCTTCTCTAGCAACACTGCTGTTTACACAAAATGCAATTTTTATTATATTTTCTGACTAGGTATCATTAGCCCATAGAGTAGCTTTTGATGTTGCTAGTTCAATCTTGAATCTGCCATCCAACCAAGCTATTGAATGTATTCACTCATTCCTTTAGGCTTCCATATTTTTCATCATCATATTTCTGTGCTTTTTAAATTTACTTTTAATTTGACATACAATACTTTTTCAACCAAAAGCACAACAGTAACAATTTTCACTTTGGAAGAACAAATCTACAACCAGATTATTTATTTGAGACCTGTTCTCTCACCTGGAACTGAATTGACTCTCCTGTGTCTGAGCTTTTCCTCCACTTGCAAGGCCTTATCCTCTCTTCTCCATTTCAGTCTGACTGCAATCTGTCCATCCTTCAATTTCCATCTCTTCCAAAACTCCTTTCCTGATTCTCTTAACATCATTCAGTTTTTCTTCCTCAGGAAACTCCACCTACACTGACAATTCCCATAGCACTGCTTTTTTTGTACAAATCATTTGACATCAACTGTTAGACTACCTACAAGCTAGAGGTGGGACTATCATTGTGTCATCCTTGTATCTTCTACAGCATCTAGTGCTGCTTCCTTGTATTTTATTAAAGAGCTCAATTTATATGTTTTTATTCAATTGAATATATCAAGTCTGGAGTCTAGAATCTTAGCCAGGGGTTTCATTTTCTATTCATATCATTGTTCTACATGGATAGATTAAAGTTTGTTTGGCCATCCATCACTGGCAGGCAGTTCTTTGATGAGGTCAACAGAACATGGGGGAGGTAGCTTCTTGAATATGCTTATAAAAATGCTATTTAATTTCTTCCTAATGACTAGTACTTCCATTTTACTTTAAAAATGCACTATCACACAACCCCACAGAGAGAACAAAATTCTTAAAAATCTTAACTGATCTATAGAACTGGAGTTGTGATTACTTTCTTTCCTGAATGTTAGAAAGTTCTACTTTGAGAAAAAAGTTTATATTATTTTTATAATTTAATTTTATATTTTATACATATATAATGTTATTTTATATTACAGTTTTAACTAGTATATACCTGGAAGTTCAACTATGAAACTTACAAAATCCATTTATATTAAAAATTGTAATAGTATCATTTTTTACAAAGTATCTGAATTAAATGACTTCTTTAGTGAAACAATTTTTTCTCTTCCTTAGGGACACAGAAGCTCAACTACTTTTTTTCTGTTAGAAATGAGATTAACTTAAAATAAATGAAAAACAAGTATTCTAATGAAAGAATAGATACACAAAATGCTGATCTATTCCTAAGAATAATATTTGAAAGCCTTTTAATCTACACTTTTATTCAAAAACAGAAGAAAAGAATTTTCAGTCTGAAATGACAGAGACTTTGAAATCCATAAGAAATTAAATAGCTTTTACCACTCTTCATTGCAATGCTTCTACATTTATAACAACCTCAATTTTTAAAGAAATGACACAAAGTATACAAACTACTAAGTCTGGATTCAAGTAAATATGACAAGTAGTATTGTAAGCTGTGGATGAAGTTAAAGCCTGTGACTTCTTCATTAAAGGATACAGTACTACTAAAATAAAGTTTATCTGTGATTTAAAGAATATTTCAGACTGGTTTTATTTATATCCACCTATTTATCATTTAAAACAGCCTCCTGGCTAAGATACTGAAAAAAAAACTAGGCACATATCTCTATGAAGCCACATATGGAGCCTGTAAAGCAACAATATTTAAACTTTTATGTTGCAACAACCTCAAGTCTCAGCAGGTAGCTCCTTTTATACTATGATATTATGAAACTTTAAAAACCATAGCTCCTCATATTGGTTGGAAACCCAGTAAGACAAGCCTTGATGATTGGGCACCACTGAGTTTCCTATTTGCCAATAAGTCACATAGGTTCCAATATTTCCCAATTCTTGTACTGATATGACCTTTTATCAGAAATGTTTGCTTTATAACAGTATGAAACATGCTGAATGATGCAATTTGAACTAATTCATAGCTTTGTATTATTCAGGAAGATTTGGCAGCCCTCTTGTCCAAAGGTCAATGTCGATTCACTCTGCAACCTGCTGCTTAATCAAACCTAGATGAGTTATCAACAGAAAATACCATGAGAAGATTTGTTTTACCTAAGGATTTTTCTTAATATGAACTTGTTTTTCTTGTCCATGTATTCTTCTGTTCTTCTATTGCATTGGCAATAAGATTAAAATAAACAAATTTATTTTTAATGAACCACTTCAATGAGGCTATGCAAACCTTTTACCTGTAACCATTTCCTCAGTAGTTTATTCTACTTCCTTTTTTTCTTTTTTCTTTTTTCTTTTTTCTTTTTCTTTATTATGATATTGTGGGGTACAGTTAAGGGTTAGGTATACAAATACGTTTCGTTCAGGCACCCTTGTTAATAAGAGGTGTTTCCCCATCCCCAGACAGATATTTGCTACCATTAATCCCATCACCCTCCCACCCCCATAGTTTCCCACTACTGTCAGTCATTTTCTTATAGTATTACATTGGATGTTCAAGGTCCATTATATGAGTGAAAACATGTGATACTCGGATCTTTGTTTCTGTGAGAGATCACTCAGTATTATAGATTCTAGTTGCATCCAGGTTGCTGCGAAATTTATGATTTTGTTCTTTTTTATGGCTACATAGTATTTCAAGTATATGTACTACATTTTTTTAATCCAGTCCTCTTTTGATGGACAGCATGGTTGCTTCCAGGTTCTTGCTATTGTGAACAATGCTGCAATAAACATACGTGTGCAGGTATATTTTTGATAGAGTGATTTGAGTTCTTCAGGTTATATTCCCAGTAGGGGAATTGTGGGTACATATGAGAGGTTGATATTTAGAGCTATTAGGAATCGCCATGCTGCTTTCCACAGAGGTTGCACTAGTTTACACTCCCATCAACAGTGTAGAAGTGTTCCCTGCTCACCACACCCTCTCCAGCAACTGTTATTTTTTGAGTTGTTGATAATTGCCATTCTGACTGGAGTTAGGTGGTATCTCAGTGTGGTCCTGATTTGCATCTCTCTGATGATTAGTGAGATTGAACATTTCTTCATGTGTCTGTTGGCTGCTTGATGTCTTCCTTTGTGAAGTGTCTGTTCATATCTTTTGCCCATTTTGTAATGGGGTTGTTTGGTTTTTTTCTTTTCAGCACTTTTGAGTTGCTTGTAAATCCAAGATGTTAGGCCTTTGTCAGACCTGGTGTTGGCAAACACTTTTTCCCAGTCTGTAGGCTGTCTCCCTGCTCTCCTGATGATTTCTTTGGCTTTGCAGAAGCTTGTCAGTTTAATGAGGTCCCACTTGTTTATCTTATGTCTTCTGCCCTGTGGGTTTCAGGTTTTGTTCAGAAATTGGATGCCAGTTCCGATTTCCATGAGGGTATGTCCTTCATTTTCTAAGGTTCTTATGGTTTGAGGTTTTACATTTAGGTCTCTGATCCATTTGGAGTTAACCTTTGTGCATGGGATAGATAGGAGTCCTGTTTCAATCTTCTACATGTGGTCAGCCAGTTTTCCCATCACCATTTACTGAATAGGTTCTCCTCTCCCCAGTGGTAGGTGGTGGAGGCTTTGTTGAAGATGAGGTGGTTGAGAAATTGAAGTTTTGCTTCTGGAATCTCAATTCTATTCCATTGATCTATATGCCTATTCCTATACCAATACCAAGCTGTTTTGATGATTGTACTTTATAGTAAAGTTTGAAGTCTGGTAATGTGATACCACCTGCTTTGTTTTTTTTTGCTTAGGATTGTTCTGGCTATTCTTGGACTTTTGTGTTTCCATATGAATTCCTGTATTGTTTTTTCTAGGTCTGAGAAGAACGTTGCTGGTAATTTGATGGGTATTGCATTGAATTTGTAGATTGCCTTAGTTAAGATGGACATCTTCACAATGTTGATTCTTCCAATCCATGAGCATGGGATATTTTTCCACTTGTTTGTGTCATCTTTGATTTCTTTGAGCAGTCTTTTGTAGTTTTCATTGTAAAGATCTTTCACATCTCTGGTTAGGAAGATACCAAGGTATTTCTTTTTTTTTATGGCTATTATGAATGGAATTGTGGGGTTTTTTTAGGTTTCTGTTTGTTTATTATTGGTCTATTTAGAGTCTCAATTTCTCCTTGTTCCAACCTAGGTAGGTTTTGTGTTGTTAGAAAGTCTTCCATTTCCTTAAGATTTTCAAGTTTGTTTCCATACAAGTGTACATAGTATTCTCTAATGATCTTTTGTATTTCTTCAGGGTGAGATGTGACTTCATATTTTGTGTTTCTGATTGTGCTTATTTGGATTTTTTCTCTTTTATTCTTGGTCAGTCTAGCTAGAGTTTATCCAGTCAATCATGTTTATCCTTTTGAAGAACCAGCTTTTTGTTTCATTGATTTTTTGTATTATCTTTTTAACTTCTTTTTTTTTTTTTTTTTTTTTTTTTTTTGAGTTGGAGTCTCACTCTGTCGCCCATACTGGAGTGCAGTGGCTGCTCCTGGCCACCGCAACCTCTACCTGCTGGACTCTGGTGATCCTTCCACCTCAGCCTTCCAAGTAGCTGGAATTACAAGCATTCTCTTACCACGCCTGGCTGATTTTTTGATTTATTGTAGAGATGAGGTCTCACTGCCCAGGAAGGTCTTGAACCCACGGGCTCAGGCAATCCACTCATCTCAGCCTCCCAAATGCGCAGGATTTTAGGCTGAGCCACTGAGCCCGGCTTTATCATTTTGTCTTCTATGTCCTGGATTTGGGCTTTTATTTTGGTGATCTGGGTTATTCTGCTGAAATTAGGGTTTTCGTGGTCTTGCTTTTCCAGCTCCCTTGGGTGGCTGGTTAGGCTGTTAATTTGTGTACCTTCCATTTTCTTCATGTGCATTTGTAGGAATACAAATTGCCCTCTTACTACAGCTTTTAAGGCATCCCAGAGATTTTAGTAAGATGTTTCTTCATTTTCATTTGTTTCCAGGTATCTTTTGATCTCTGTTTTGATTTCATCATTGACCCAGGAGTTGTTTAGCATTATGCTGTTTAGTGTCCATGTCTTCATGGGTTTGGAGGAAGATTGGTGCTGTTAATGTTTATTTTTATTCCACTGTGGTCTGAGAAGGTGCATGGTAGAATTTTGATACTTTTAAATTTGCTTATGCTTGATTTATGGCCAATTATGTGGTCGATCTTAGAATACATTCCATGTGGTGATGAGTAGAATGTGTATTCTGTGATCTTTGGATGGAGTGTTCTGTAGGTATCAATTAAGTACATTTGGTCCAGAGTCACACTGAGGTTCCAAATCTCCTTGCTGATTTTTTGTCCTGATGATCTGTCTAAAGTTGTGAGTGAGGTATTAAAGTCCCCAGTTATGATGGTGTTAAAGTCAATATCTTTCTTTAGTTTTCCTAGAAGTTGCTTTATGAAGGTCGGTGCACCTATGTTCGGTGCATATATGTTTAGGATAGATATTACTTTTCTTTTTTTTCTTTTTTTGAGTTGGAGTTTCACTACATCGCCCAGATTGGAGTGCAGTGGCCGCTCCCGGCCACCGCAGCCTCGACCCCTGGGCTCTGGTGATCCTTCCACCTCAGCCTTCCGAGTAGCCAGAATTACAGTCACGCGCTACCATGCCCGGCTGATTTTTGATTTCTTGTAGAGATGAGGTCTCGCTGCCCAGGCGGGTCTCAAACCCGTGGGCTCAGGCAATCCACTCACCTCAGCCTCCCAAAGGCACGGGAATTACAGGCTGAGCCACTGAGACCAGCTAGGATAGATATTTCTTGTTGATGGCGTGATCCTTGTATCATTATGTAGTGGCCCTCTGTATCTTTTTTAATTGTTGATAGTTTAAATGGTATTCTGTCTGAAATTAGAATCACGACTCCTCCTTTCTTTTGTGTTCCATTTGCCTGAAAATTTGTTTGCCATCCTCTTTTTTTGAGTCTGTGTATGTCCTTTCTAGTGAGATGGGTCTCTTGAAGGCAGTTTATTGTTGCCTGGTGATATTTTATCCATTTTGCCATTCTATGTCTTTTCAGTGGTGTGTTTAGTCCATTCAAATTCAGGCTAATTATTGAAATGTGAGAGTTCATCCCTATAATAGAGTTCTTATAGAGTTGTTGTTCTTCCACTTGGTTTTTTTTGTCTTTCTTTTGGTTTTGAGGTTGATTCATGTATATTTTATTCTTTTTCCTGTACTCTTGTTAAGAATGTTGTTCTTCTTTCCTTTTCTTCTGTGTTTAGTACTTTCTTAAGTGTTTCATGTAGAGGTGGCTTGGTGGCAGCATAAGTTCTTAGGGATTGGATATCTGGGAAAGATTTTAATTCTCCCTCGCTGATGAAGTTTAGCTTGGCCGGGTAGGTTATTCTTGGTTGAAATTGTTTATCTTTTAGGACTTTGAAGATAGGGCTCCAAGCTCTCCTAGCCTGCAGGGTTTCTGTAGATAAATCTGCTGCTATTCTGATTGATCTTCCTTGGTAGGTGATCTGGCCTTTTTCTCTTGCTGCCTTTAGAATTTTTTCTTTTAAGCCTACTTTGTTTAGGCAAATTATTATGTGTGGGAGTTGGTCTTCTCATTTGTTGTCTTGCAGGGGTTCTCTGAATCTCTTGTGTTTGAATTTTTGCATCACTGATTAGATAAGGGAAGTTTTCTTGATCTCATGGAAAGTTTGTTCCAGTGTGGTCTCTGTCTCTCTTTCTGCCTCAGGAAGGCCAATTATTCTTAGGTTTGGTCTCTTGAAGTAATCGCATATCTCTTGAAGGTTTTGTTCTGTCTTTTTGAAAGCTTATTTTCTGTGCCTTTAAGAGTTTGGGTTAGTTCTATATTTTGGTCCTCAAGCTCTGAGATTCTTTCTTCTGCTTGGGTAATTCTGCTTTCCATGCTTATCAGTTTATTATTCATTTCATTCACAGTATGCTTTATTACTGTTATCTCAGATATCAGCTCCTTCCTAGTTTCTTCTTGTGTCTCAATTCTTTTTAATCTTTCCATTAATGTCTTGATATCTAGGTTTGTAGTTTGAGACCCTTCATTCTGGGGGCTCTTCATTGTTTGCATTCAAAGTCAGTTTTCTCAGTGTCTGCCCTCCCAGGGGTCTGGGAGAAACCCATACTCTTCTTTTGGTTTTTCTTCATTTGTGTAGATTTTTCTCTCTCTCCCCCTTTCCCTCCCCTTCTTTAATTCTGTTTTTGAGGGAAGGTAGGTTTGCTTTTGTTTCAATTCTGGAATATCCTGTTCTTCCTTATGAGGGTCTTCTGGCTTTGTTCACTTTTGAGGTTGGAGTGTGGGCTGCAGACTGTACTTTTTTGAAGTTTTGAGGTTTGAGGTGGAAGCTATGGTTTAGAATGTATATGCTGATTCTATCATCCACAAACAGGTGTATGAGCACACTGGAACCTATTTCCCTCTGTCTTACAATCTGTCCATGTAGCAGTATGTAGTCTTGGTCCCTAGGTTAATATAGGGGCATAAAAGAGGAAAATAATGTAGAAGGGGGAGTCAATAGGAAGTTAGAGAGAGAGAATAGCGAGAGGGAAAACAGACATACATACCAACTATCAGGTGAGAAAGAGACACAAGGCTGGAAAGAAGTGAAGAAAGACAAGTAAGAAAGAGTCCCTAAAGAATACTGATAGCTACACAGAGACAGACCAATATAATTATGAAACAGTGTAAGTCAGAAGGCAAACAACAAAAGTGATCAAAATAAACAGTCAAAATGATAAAATCATAAGTCACAATAAGAGATCAGACTAAAATCACTTCAGCTCTGATCTCAGGCCTCTCCCTTTTGTTTTTCATTACAGGCAGCTAGATTTACTCGCAGTTTGGGTTTGGCTGCCTGGGAGTTGCTTTTGTCTGATTCAGTGTAGGGGTGGGGCTTTGTCTCCTGTTTAGCTACGTTACCTTAGGAACCGAGGTGAGGGTTGTTGATAGGTGGGTGGGGCAATGGAAATCTCTGCCTGGAGAATGGTGGAGGCAGATTCTCTTTTGTAGATCCATTTCTCTCCGCTTGTCTGGGTCCCCAAGCTTGGGGTCACATGCTGAGTGCCTCAGCCAGGGTGGGCCTGGGGCTCCAGAGCTCCAAAGCTCCAATGGGCAGGCGGTGAGTGGCGAGAGTGGCCCTGGGCTCCCCATAGGGTAATTCAGACTGGTGTCTCTGAGGGGCGGGTGCCTAGAGCCTCCCTGAGTGACTGGAGGCTTGGTGCTGGGTGCCGGGCGAGACACAATGTAGCCAGGGAGCAAGCTGAGACCCGAGACTCCCATGCACGCAGTGGAACAGCAGCAGCAGGGGGCCATAATATCCAGCCCTGTGTGGGACCGAAGGTCCCTGGGCCTCAGACCAGCGCAGCTGGTGGTGGGCTGGGGGGTGGGGGAAGAAAAGTAAGAGTCTTTTTGGGAACTCACATTCAGAGAATCTCACAAGTCCACCTATGCTATCGCCATCTTGCCAGGAGCTCCTCCTTTTTTTCTAATAATCATTTTATCCATCTTCCCCTCTTCCTCCTTATTTTTTACAAAAAAAAGGTCAGTATTTAAGTTTTAAAAATAAATATTTGATTTTGGTTTTGGAAAAATTTTATTAAGCTTCCTTCCAATGTCAGCAAGCAAGTCAAGAGTTTGTTATTTAGGAAAATAATAGTTGAACCACAGGTATGTAATTTTTTTAATGTATTACAGTTAATAATAATAAATTTTTGAATCTGGCTGTGATGGACATCATGGAGAATGGCCAATGTGGAGAATGATTAATGTAGTTCTTTGAGTTTTTCCAAACTTCTAAAAAGGTAGAGAGAGGGTAAAGCAAGTAATTTGCCATTTGTACACCAAGAACTTATTTCTTTTAATTCAAAGATATTTAATTAGTCTTTGGCTTTTAAATAGAGTAGATGATCTTCAGATGATCTTTGATTATTGCTTCTCTCAGGCACACTTTGAATTGCCAGCCGTTTCTTGACTCACAAGCCAGAATAAATCACATGAAAACACCTTCAAGGACAATAAATATTTACCATTGGCCAGGATGTGAGACTTGGGTGTTGTGGACTTAAGACCTTTTAGTTGTACCATACCATTAGTCAGCTCAGAAGCAGCACATACTAGCCTAACATTGATGACATCATGTTTTCAGTGCACCTGAATTTCAGTTAATGGGATTACTGAATACACATAGCTTTCCTGTGACAAATTTTCTCCAAGATAACAGTGCTTATTCATCCTACAGGGAAATTATTAAAACTTGACAGAAGGAAAACAACATTTGTCAAGTACCTCAAATGAAACAGAAAGCATTCTAGATGCTCTCACTTAATTTAGTTCAATTTATTAAACATTAATTGAGCGCTTATTGTAGCCAAGATAATATGGTCACTACTGAGAAGATATAAATTAATAGAACTGAAATGTTGCTGTCAAAGAGGTCACAGTTAAATGGAAGTCATGTTTACTAAGCAATTACTGATTACTGTGTCTGGCACTATTTTAAGTCCTTTGCATGCATTAAATAATTTATTCCTACAATAGTCATATGATGTCAGTGCTATCACAATTCTCATTTGATAGTTGAGTATACTGAAACATAGAGAGTCCAAGGAAATTACAAAAGTCATTCAACAATTTAGAGTCAGGATTCAAATTCAAGTCTATGGCTCCAGAATTCACATCACCATCTGTTCTGTCTCTAGAGAAATAATTACAATATAATAGTGTCCTTACGGATCTAGAAAACTTTTGAGAGGTATAGAACAGCACAAAAAAGAAGGAATAAATTTAATAAAATTGGGGAGAAGATGTATAGTAAGTATTTAAAGAAAATAAACATATGGGAAATTCAGAGAAAATTACATTAAATTCAGTAAACTCACAAGGTCTCTGTAATTATTTTAATTTTTTTGTCTGCTGAAAACAAAATGTTGTTGCTCTGAAGGATATAAGGCATAAAACTCATAAATAATAGAATCAGGTTTTATATCTCAGACTGTCTGAATTCTACTCCCCTGTGCTGCTTCTTTTGGATTAAACCTTAACTTAGTCTTTTGAAAGGACTAATCTGAGGTAGTAGGTTTGATAGATAAATTGAAAAATGGAAAGAAGCAGAGTGTGGAAGAAGTGAAGTTGAAATTAAACAGTCATGTGGAAACAAAGGACTTTTAGGATGACTCAGAATAAGATTCAAAATCATGAAACCAGCCAACCAACTGCAGAGATGTAGCACTAAAGAAAGCAAGAGATGGATAAAGCTGACCAAGGCTCAGCATAAAAGAAACAGGAATTTCTAGTAAGTAAGGGAAAGCATGAGTCTGTGATAGAGGAAAAGAAATGTGCACACAAAAGTGAATAATTATTTCCTGTCAGTTCAAGGTATGCAGATGAGAAATGCCCACACAAGAGACTACATAGGGGAGAGGCAGAGCATCCATCATTCACTGGGTATTGACTGCAATTCAAATTATTGACTGCAATTCAAATTACTAGCAAGAAATAATTTGATTTAATCTTTTGGGATGTAATGTTGCATGACAAATGTTAAAATAATTATAAGGGAAGCCACAAAATTGCAGGGAAGTATTTGCAAAAAAACTGTTAAACAGCCACAGGATGAAAGTGGCATATTCAATTTGGGCACAAAATGTAAAGATGTGTCTGCTGAAATGACACTTCAATATTACAGACTCCCCAAAGGAGGTTTCAGATAGATTTAGATCTACATGGAAAAATTCAGATGTGAGGTAGAGTTATAGAGAAAAATTTGCTTTTTGTTTTTCTCCAGTGTCCAAAATATTGTTTTAAAGAGAGGTGAAGAGTGGAGTTTGATAGAATGCCCCACTGGTGGCAGCAAGAATACCAGAGAAGTAAGAAGGTGATGAGTGGGAGCTCTGCTCCCAGTTGCCAAAGAATGGGGCAATGCTAAGGAGGAAAATGAGATCAACTGGAATGTGAAATGGAAAGTTTTAAAACTCCAGGGGATTACAGAGAAAAATAAATAAAAATTAGTAAGAATTCTTCCCTCACACATCATGCAAATGTTGGAAAATTTATGTAGGAGGCTTAGAGAAGGAAATCTAAGTAAATATCTTGATCACGAGAAGCCAAGAGAAATGTTGACTGCAAAACAATGAAAAAAAACTATTCTGGTATGATGCAATGCTAAAATGTTATTGAGAATGGAAATACCAAGGTGATGGTGGTAATACGGGCTAGATGAGAAGCCATACTCCTGAAAACAGATGAAGAAAACAGTTGTGAGATAATGTCTGAGATCTGAGCTCATTGGAAGGAGAGCCAACTCTACCACAGGCTATTTTCAGAACCTTCTTAAGTATGTATTCTTTAGTATGCCTTGAAGCTTCTTGTAGATGATAAACATTGAATTCTTTGCCTCCTGTGGAAATCAGATCAAAATAGAGAGAACAGAGGATGACCAGAGTCTTGAAATATATATATCCTTCTCTCTATTTAACCTTGAAGAAATGGGGATGCAAAGATCTTTTTAAAAAAATTAAACTAGAAAGCTAGGTCATCTAAAATACATATGAAGTTTGTATTATACCACTAGCAGTTATAAGTAAAACTGGAAAGAAATTGTATCTCTGGCTTATGAAAATGCCTAGACATCTAATTATGAATTAATTTAAAAATCGACATAATGAGAAGCATTTGATAAAAGTACAGTTTAAGATATTGCTTGAGGAATGTAAGTAGCTAAAGGTATCATACAAGTGGCAAAGGTAACATTTTATTTAATGTTATATGAACTAAGAAAATTTTAGTGTTATTAAAAGTTAGAAGTTAGTAATTTTTGTAACCACTATTTTTCTATTTCAGATACTGTAAAATAGGTCCAAATCCCTAAGTTTTCTTCTTAAAAACATTTTACTAAGATTAATCATTTGAATAAGATATGATGCCCTCATTACAATGGGAGTTCAAAGTACATGCATACATGAAGGGCAGACAATGTTTTTTATTGAATGAAATAGACACCCCTATTTATTACTGTGGATGGACTGGAAACCAATCTTCCTTAGCAGACGGAATAAGGAGGAAGAGGGTAGTGTTATTCCTCCACTCCACAGCAACAAGTTGTAGGTGCAAAGCCATTCGAGACTTCCTCTTGTATTAACTTACAGATAAAACTAAATGAACAGGGGGCACACCTCATCAACAAGTGTACCTGCATATGAATAGTTGTATACCTAACCCTGAATTGTACCCCACAATTTTAAACTAAAATTTTAAAAATTCATAAAAATAAAAAATAAATAAACTAATATAATCAGAGATCTGCAAAATTCCTTATTTTTTAACTTTTAAAATTTTTTTATTTTAAAATTGTGGGATATATTTCAGGGTTAGGTATACAAATATTCACTGTGCAGGTACCCTTGTTGATGAGGTGTGCCCCCCTTCTCCAGGCATATTTCCACTACTGTCAATCCCACCTCCCTGCCCCCCTCCCTTCCACAGTTTCCCGCTACAGTCAATCCTTTTCTTATAGTATTACAGTAGTTGTTCAATGTCCACTTATGAGTGAGAACATGTGATACTCAGTTCTTTGTTTCTGTGAAAGATCACTCAGTATTATAGATTCTAATCCCATCCAGGTTGCTGCAAAGTTCATGATTTTGTTCTTCTTTATGGCTGCCATATATTCCATCATGTATATGTATCACATTTTTTTAATCCGGTCCTCTTTTGATGGGCAGCACCATTGGTTCCATGTTCTTGCTATTGTGAACAATGCTGCGATAAACATACATGTGCAGATATCTTTTTTAGAAAGTGATTTGAGTTCTTCTAGGTTTATTCCCAGTAGAGGGATTACAGGGTCATATGGAAGGGCAATTTTTAGAACTTTTAGGAATCGCCACACTGATTTCCACAGAGGCTGTACTAGTTTACACCCCCACCAACAGTGTAGAAGTGTTCCCTTGTCACCACATCCTCTCCAGTGTCTGTTATTTTTTGATTAATTGATGATGGTCATTCTGACTGAAGTTAGGTGGTATCTCAGTGTAGTTTAATTTGCATCTCCTTGATGACTAGTGAGGCTGAACATTTTTTCATGTATCTGTTGGCTGCTCATATGTCTTCTTTTGAGAATTGTCTATTCATATCTTTTGCCCACTTTGTAATGGGGCCATTTGTTGTTTTCTTTTCAGCATATTTGCACTCCTTGTAGATCCTAGATGTTAGGCCTTTGTCAGACATGGAGTTATCAAATATTTGTTCCCAGTGTGTGGGCTATCTCCCTGGTCTCTTGATGGTTTCTTTGACTTTGCAGATGTTTGTCAGTTTGATGAGGGCCCATTTGTCAAACTTGTCTCTTATGGCCTGCGTGTTTTGGGTTTTGATCAGGAATTGGTTGTCTCTTCCAATTTCCATAAGAGTGTCTCCTGCATTTTCTAAGGTTCTTATAGTTTGAGGTTTTACGTTTAGGTCTCTGATCAATTTAGAGTTGATTTTTGTGTATGGGGATAGGTAGGAGTACTGTTTCAATCTTCTGAATGTGGTCAGCCAGTTTTCCCAGCACCATTTACTGAATAGGTTCTCCTCTTCCCAGGGGTTGTTGGTGGAGGCTTTGTCAAAGATGAGTTGGTTGAAAAATTGAGATTTTAGCCAGGCTCAGTGGCTCAGCCTGTAATCCCGCGCCTTTGGGAGGCTGAGGTGAATGGATTGCCTGAGCCCATGGGTTCAAGAACTGCCTGGGCAGCGAGACCTCATCTCTACAATAAATCAAAAAATCAGCCAGGCGTGGTAGCACATGCATGTAATTCCAGCTACTTGGAAGGCTGAGGCAGAAGGATTGCCAGAGCCCAGCAGGTCGAGGCTGCGGTGGCCAGGAGCAGCCACTGCACTCCAGCCTGGGTGACAGAGTGAGACTCCAACTCAAAAAAAAGAAAAGTTGAGGTTTTGCTTCTGGAATCTCAATTACATCCCATTGGTCTATATGCCTGTTCTTGTACCAATACTGGGTTGTTTTGATTATTGTAGCTTTAAAATAAGGTTTAAACTCTAGGGGTATGATACCTCCTGCTTTGTTTTTTTTTTTTTTGCTGAGAATTGTTTTGGCTATTCTGGGTTGTTTGTGAATTCCTATATTGTTGTTTCTAGGTCTGAGAAGAATGTTGCTGGTAATTTGGTGGGTATTGCAATAAATCTGTAGATTACCTTAGGTAGACATCTTAACAATGTTAATTCTTCCAATCCATGAGCATGGAATAATTTTCCACTTGTTTGTGTCATCTTTGATTTCTTTGAGCAATTTTTATAGTTTTCATTGTAAAAGTCTTTCACTTCCCTGGTTAGGAAGATGCCAAGGTGTTTCTTTTTTTCTTTTTTCTTTTTCTTTTTTTTTTTGCTATTGTGAAAGGAATCTATTTAATTGGGTTTCTAATTGTTTATTATTGGTGTATAGAAATGCAATTGTCTTTCGCACATTTATTTTATACCCTGAGACTTTGCCAAAGTCCTTTATCAGTGCAAGGAGGTTTTTGACAGATTTTCCTGGGTTTTTAAGGTATAGAATCATGTCATTTGCAAGGAGAGATAACTTGACAGGGAAGGAGTGGGGGGGAAAAGGAAGGTGGAGAGAGAAGAGTAAGAGGGATAACAGACAAATGTACCGACTAACAAATGAAAAGAGATACAAAGAGAAGAGTAAAAAAAAACAAACTAAAACACACAAACACACAAGCCAACCAACCTCCTTATTGATACACAATTCCCCTACACAAGCAGGAAGTCTAAAGAAAAAAAAGAGAAATTAGTAAAATAACAGAAACAAAGCAATTATGAAAAAGTTATCAAAAACAGAGAGAAGAGAGAAAAAAGAGAAAAAAGTAAAACATAAAACAAAAATGAGCAAAACAAACAGACAAAATAAAAATTTTTAAAAGTAAAAACATGAATCAAACTTGCTCTGAGATCACTCCTGTGAGCCCAATATTCTTTCAGCTTTGATCTCTAGCTCCCATCACAGGCTGGTTGGATTGCTCACAGCTAGGGTCAGATGTCCCAGGCCTGCTGTGGAAGGATCAGATCTGGACTCAGTAGGCTTGCTGTCTGTCAGGTCTGCCACTCAGATCTGACCTGTCTGTGTCCAATCTAGCATGGGGGAAGGGCTTCTGTCTCTCCCTGTTTGATGCGATTTCCCAAGTTGGAGACTGGGCAGAGCTGTGCCGAGCTGGGTAGAGCGATGCAGGTCTCTGCCTGGTCCTTGGACAGAGAAAATAGCTGTGGTGGGTGCCTCTTTACTGAGCATGGGCCTCCTCCCTGGCTCTCCCCAATCCTCTCTCTCCATCGATCAGACTCTGGGCTCCAACTGATCTCTAGTCCAGCCACTGCTGGGAGTTGAACCAGGGAAGGCGGAGTGCTAGATAGCTGGGTGCTGCAGGTCAGTATGTTGCAGGACTGCTTGGGGTGGGGGAGGAAGCTGGGAATTCTGCAGGGCCAGGAGCAGAGGGCCACAGCGGCAGTGCAGTGTGTGGGACCAGTTGCAGTGGCCACCTTTTGTAGAGGCAGCAGTGGTGGTGGCAGCAGCATGTGGAACTGGCTGCAGCAGTCACCTTTTGTGGAGACTTTCACAGTCTGACTTGCCCCATCGCCATCTTGCCCCTCTCCTTCAATTCCTTATTGTTTTGACAATTATTTAGGATCAGTTATTTGTATAGAATGGTTTTAGATCCTAAGATAACTTTGATAAGATACCTGTTTTGCTCTGGGAGTCCGTCAGACAGTCTTGAGTTTTAAAGGATTTTACAAGCTTTGTGACCTTGGGTAACTTATTTCATCTTTCTAGTCTTCCATTTTCCTCCTCTGAGTTCTCACCATTCCACCTGACTCTAACTTATACTTTGATTGTTTTCCACCTGTCTGTCAGCACTGTTATCCCAGAGAATTGTTGGGAGGATTAGAGGAGCTGGCACATATTAGGAATTCATTAAATAGCTACCGTACCTATGGATATTGTTATACTGAAGCAATTGAGACTAGAGTTTTAGGGTAATGGGGAGAATTTTAGAGGAAAATTAAAAAACAAAATTTGGCAATTGTGTAAGGAAATATGGTTTGAATATTCAGCAATTCCCTATATTCAAGAGTGGGGAAATTAAAATAAGTTAACTGTGGGAAAGTTTCAAAATGAGCAGTTTCCCAATTCCTATAATTTTGTTTTATCCCATTACCACCAACATCCCTGAGTAAGGAGAAAGTGGGAACAACCAAACAGCAAACCAACCTGGACACAAAACATGATTAGCTCATTTCAGATGAACCTTCATTTTAGGAAATTCATGTTGGCCTGTGCAGCTTGGCAGGATAATTAATTAGAAAATGGGAAAGGCAGGGGTGGATGTCAGCTCATTCATTCACAGCCCTCCTACCAGTCACCACAACTCCCACTTGGGAAAACCCTCATGACCCCAACATATTCCCCAGACAGGTAATAGAAAACCCAATAGCTGGTAAGGAAAGACCTGTAAAATCTGATATTTGTTTCCTCAAGTACACCCAGAAAGAGATGTGAGAAGGAAACATAATTTTGCTAAGGCTTCATCTATGATCATTTTAAACATTTCTATCTAGTAGGTTTCTAAACATACAGCCCCAGCAACTGGTCTACAGTTTGTCACACTTGTGCCACAGTATGGAGGTGTGTAATGTGGGGCATCATCAAGGTGCTGCCAAAGATGAATGACCAGAAGGAATGTTGAAGCAAAATGTTCATGCAATGTAATACAAATTGTGCTATGAATTAAGAAAAATAAGGAGCAAGACATATAGCATAACTTTCAGGTGTTAACCAAGAAACTTGGAGCTTTCTCTGTATACAGATCACTCTCTGGGCAATAAATAATTGTTGAAGGACAATTAGGAAAGTTAACCTGAAAACTGAATGCCTTTATAGACATGGGACACTGAGATATTTTCTATCTTTTAATCAAGTGTGCTTCTAGAAATTATATGAAACAAATGTGACAAAAACAGGGGAAAAAATGAAAACCACTTACCTATTTGCTAAAAATTTTGACAGCAACATAGACATCCGATAAGACTTGGGAATCAGCCAGAAATCATTCTCTATTTATTAAAAAAGAGTAAGACCAACTTTGGTAGTATTTTCTTATTTAAACCTTTCTAGGTTGTCTCTGCACACTGTTAATTTTTCCCTTTGCTGTACAGAAACTTTTTAATTTGATAAAGTCCAATTTATCTGGTTTTTCTTTCATTGCTTGAGTTTTGGAATTAAAAAAAAATTACCCAGAACGATGTCATGTAGTTTTCCCCTGTGTTTTCTTCTAGTAGTTTTGCAGTTTCTGGTCTTATATTTAAGTCTTTAATTCATTTTTAGTTAATTTTTGTGCATGATGTGAGTTAAGGGTGCAGTTTCATTCTTCTGCATGTAGATACCAGTTTTCTCATCACCCTTTAATGAAGAGAGTATTCTTTTGCCATTCCATATTCTTGGCAACTTTGTAGAAAATTGATTGTACGTGACTAGGTTCATTTCTGGGCTCTCTGTTCTATTCCATTTGTTAATGTTGTCTATTTTATTTTATTGCTAGTATCATGCTGTTTTATTCACAGTAGTTTTGTAGAAAAGTTTGATATCAGGTAGGGTGATACCTCTTTTTTTATCTCAACAGTGCCTTGGCTATTTGTGTGTGTTTGTGATTGATATTTTAATAATAAAAATTCTTTCCATTAATGGACATATTTTCATTTATTTATGTCTTCTTCAATTTCCTTCATCAGTTTTTTTTTATTAAACTTATTTTTTATTTTAAAATTGTGAGGTACAGTTAAGGGTTAGGTATACAAATATGCATTGTTCAGGCACCCTTGTTGATAAGGGATGTCCCCTCCCCAGAAAGATATTGACTACCATTAATCCCACCTCCCTTCCCCTCCCTGCCTCCCCATAGGTTCCCGCCACTGTCAATCCTTTTCTTATAGTATTAAAATAGATGTTCAAGGTCCACTTATGAGTAAGAACCTGTGATACTCAGATCTTTTTTTCTGTGAGAGATCACTCAGTATTATAAGCTCTAGTTCCATCCATGTTGCTGAGAAGTTCATGATTTTCTTCTTTTTCATGGCTGCGTAGTATTCTATCATGAATATGTCCCACATTTTTTAAATTCAGTCCTCTTTTGAGGGACAGCATGGTTGGTTCCAGGTTCTTGCTATTGTGAACAATGCTGTGATAAAAATACATGTGCAGGCATCTTTTTTAGAGAATGAGTTGAGTTCTTCAGGGTATATACCTAGTAGGGGGATTGCGGGGTCATATAGGAGGTCGATATTTAGAACTTTTAGGAATTGTCACACTGCTTTCCACAGAGGTTGCACTAGTTTGCACTCCCACCAACAGTGTAGAAGTGTTCCCTTTTCACCGCATTCTATTCAGCATCTGTTATTTTTTGGGTTACTGATAATGCCCATTCTAATTGGAGCTAGGTGGTATGTCAGTGTAATTTTAATTTGCATCTCCTTGATGATTAGTGAGGTTGAACATTTCTTCATGTGTCTGTTGGCCGCTTGTATGTCTTCTTTTGAGAAGTGTCTATTCATATCTTTTGCCCACTTTGTAATGGGGTTGTTTGTTTTTTTCTTTTCAGCACTTTTGCGTTCCTTGTAGATCCAAGATGTTAGGTCTTTGTCAGACATGGAGTTGGCAAATACTTTTTCCCAGTCCATGGGCTGTCTCCCTGCTCTCTTAATGGTTTCTTTGGCTTTGCAGAAGCTTGTCAGTTTAATGAGGTCCCATTTGTCTGTCTTATCTCTTATGGCTTGTGCATTTCTGGTTTTGTTCAGGAATTGGATGCCAGTTCCAATTTCTATAAGGGTGTGTCCTGCATGTTCTAAGGTTCTTATGGTTTGAGGTTTTACATTTAGGTCTCTGATTCATTTAGAGTTAATTTTTGTGTATGAGAATAGATAGGGGTCTTGTTTGAATCTTCTACATGTGGTCAGCCAGTTTTCCCAGCACCTTTTGCTGAATGGGTTCTCCTCTCCCCAGTGGTAGGTGGTGGAGGCTTTTTTGAAGATGAGTTGGTTGAGAAATTGAGGTTTTGCTTCTGGAATCTCAGTTCTCTTCCATTGGTCTATATGCCTGTTCCTGTACCAATACCAAGCTGTTTTGATTATTGTAGCTTTATAGTAAAATTTGAAGTCTGGAAATGTGATACCTCCTGCTTTGGTTTTTTGTTTTGTTTTTTTGTTTGTTTGTTTTGCTGAGGATTGTTCTGGCTATTCTTGGTCATTTCTGTTTCCATATGAATTCCTGTATTGTTCTTTCTAGCTCTGAGAAGAATGTTGCTGGTAATTTGATGGGTATTGCATTAAATCTGTAGATTACCTTAGGTAAGATGGACATCTTCACAATGTTGATTCTTCCAATCCATGAGCATGGGATATTTTTCCACTTGTTTGTGTCATCTTTGATTTCTTTTAGCAGTGTTTTACAGTTTTCATTACAAAGGTCTTTTACATCTGTAGTTAGGAAGATGCCAAGGTATTTCATTGTTTTTTGTGGCTATTGTAAATGGGATTATGCTTTTTATTTGGGCTTCTGTTTGTTTATTATTGGCATAAAGAAATGTGATTGTCTTTTGCACATTTATTTATACTCTGCCACTTTGCCAAAGTTCTTTATCAGTGCAAGGAGGTTTTTGACAGATTCTCTTGAGTTTTCAAGGTATACAATTATGCTGTATGCAAAGAGAGATAGTTTGACTTCCTCTTTTCCTATTTGGATACCCCTGATTGCCTTCTCTTTTCTGATTGCTCTAGCCAGGACTTCCAATACTATATGGAACAGGAGAGGAGGGATTGGGCATCCTTGTTTTGTTCCAGTTTTCAGGGGAAATACTTCCAATTTTTGTCTGTTTTGGAATATGATACTTGTGGGTCCCTCGTAGATGACTTTTACTATTTTGAGGTATGTTCCATGTATGCCTAGATGTTCGAGGGTTTTTATCAAGATATTTCAGAGTTCTAATGACACACAGATCAGTACTAAAATTGTTCTTATCACTGTGGTCTTTAAGTGCTACTATTTGTATCCTTTTGATCATAAACTCTCTTACTTATAAAGCCAAGATATTTCTATGATATGACTCATTCTTTTACCTTATGGGCTATTAAATTAATTTAGGAGCAGGATGGAAATTCTTAAGTATCAAATTATTTCCAGACAAATGAAGTAGCTGCGTTCACCTCTCATTTCTTTATTTCATGTGTTTTCTGACCTTATATCAATAAGATCACATGAATTACCACACTGAGTCAGACCCATGGTCATTCTAGCCAAAAATCTTATCTTTGGCAAAAAATGAGTCACTTCTATTATTTTTCCATTGTTCTTAAAGGAAAAAAAAGAACTATTACAAGACTTTCCATTTTAAAAATAGATTATTCTATTTTATGTGTATAAAAATGAATATGTACTCACCAAAAACCGAGTATTTATTTCTCAAATTTCAAAAAATTCCCCATAAATGCAATGTATTAAAATTTAGATTTAAAGAAGTATTTTTAAAATACTTTTGAAAATAATAATGGGAAAAAAGTAGATGCTTTTGAAAAAAATAAAATGATGAAATTCTAGGGATTCCATTTACTCAGTCTTGTAATTCCAGATCAGAAAATGATAGACTTTATTTTTAGAATCTCAGTATTTTAAGGTAGTCCAGGCAGTCCTTCAATGACTGTACAACTCAATCTAATCATTTTACAAATGAAGAAACTGAGACCAAAGAAATATTCTGATAAACAGATAAACCAAATCCCTGCCTTCAAAATATTAAATTCTATGTGGGGAGATATCAAACAATTTAATTACAATAGTATGTGTGATGTACCTGGAATATTGTAAGTACTCAATAAACATTAGATGCTGACAAGGCACGGTGGCTCAAGCCTGTAATCCCCACACTTTGGGAGGTCTAGGCAAGAGGATTGCCTGAGCTCAGGAATTCAAGACCAGCCTGGGCAACTTGGTGAGACCTCGTCTCTACAATAAATCAAAATATCAGCCAGTCATGGTAGCACGCACCTGTAGTTCCAGCTACTTACTTGGAAGGCTGAGGTGGAAGGATCACCTGAGCCCAGCAGGTTGAAGCTGCGGTGGCCATGAGTGTGCCACTGCACTCCAACATGGGCAACAAAGTGGGACTCCAACTCGGAAAAAAAAAATTGGTGCTATTATTATTGTTCTCTTTTGGAAGTAGTCCTTTATTCCAGCTTGTCTCCCCATATTTAATTACCAATATTCTTGATACATACATTTAACTCCTGGTCAAATATTTCCAGCTCTGTAGAGCTTTCAAAACATTTGGAAAGCTTTCTTGGTTATGTTTTTGAAATATGCTCGAAAACTTACATATTTTGTCATAGTTTCTTACTAATGAAAAACAGGATAATGGTTTAACCACAATAATATTTTAGTTAACTTTCTTATTTAATATCACAAAATCTTGCTTAAAATATTTTTGCCATTGAAATACAGACTTAGATACAGTATATTCCTTGGAAATGCCAAATTTATGTTATACCTAACTGACCTCAGATTTCAAAAATTAAAATATTGTGATATTTATTTTTATCTAGATAATGATATATCCTTAAGGTTTAACTTTCCTACTTAAATTGCAAAGTTGGTACATGTCATTTGGCAAAGAGGCTGGCTGATAATTAGGTTTGGAATAACACATGTCTTTTGAATCTTATTATCCTTTTTATGAATTGTCAGAGAATATAGAGCCTGTGAAAAAACAATAATATAGATACTAGGCACAATCAGTTTTATAAAATGGAGATCCAATATAGCTTGAAATATAAGACAAGAGGAAACAAATTTAAGTAAATGTTCGCAAAGTTATAGCCAATGTAAAATCCTATTCTTTGGAAAAAATGCTAGCATTGTCATATCCCACTGCAGCAAAGGTTTTTTTTAAAAAAAATAATACTGCCTCTGCTTAAAATTGTATAGCATTGGTTTTTGATCATAGAATTTTAATTTGTATAAATGATTTCATTGGAAACCAATAAAGCTATGGAAACAATCCACAAAAAGACAGAATAATAAACAACCTGTTATTGTGTTATTGTTCTGACTAGAAAAACTACCTGGCTCTTAATGAAAGTCTGCAAATGTTCCACACTGTCATTAAATGTTTCCTTTTCATAAAGTCAGTTATTAACATTTTTAAGGAGTAAGTTGTTTTCAGAAAGGCATATAAAATGAGAGAAAATCATAAAACGGGTTTAATGCATTTTATGAAATTTGTCATTTCAGCTAGGTCATTGAAACAAAATCTCAACTCTATCTCTCTCTTTGCATATGATTTTGATTTCCACATTCTTAGGAATTGCTAATTAATATGTTTACATATATGTATATATGACAAATACAGATTTATGTAAATATATAAATAAATATGTATATTTTGATAGGTACTACCAAATTGCCCTCTTTAGATGGTGAATCAATTTATACCTTTACAAATTAATGAAGAAGAGTGCCTGATTTCCTTGCTATGAATGATCGTAGAATTTTGACATTTTTACAGGGGTAAAGTGACATCTCATTCTCTTATGACGAGTGAGATGAAACATCATTTCATATGTTTTCAAACTATGTATATGGCAATTTCTGTAAGTACTTTGTTAATATTATTTGCCCTTTTTGTGTTTGTTTTTGTTGAATTGTTTGTCTTTTCTTTTTCCATTTTGATAAGTCTTTAAAATTTTTGAGAAATTAGTACTTTGTCTATACATGGAAAAATGTTTCCCCCAGTTTTTTATTTGTCTTTTTAGTTTGCTTGTATGAAGTTTTCTCTAGTGAAGAAATTTATCAATTAGGGTTTTTATGTTCATTAATCATTTCTTTTTATGGCTTATAAGTTTTTGTGTCAATGTTAGAAGACTACTGAAACGATTATAAAGAATTCTGCCGTATGTCTTTTGTAATTTTTAACATTTAGATAATTTATCCATTTGAAATTTATCTTGGCTTAATAAGTGAGGGTTAGATCTTTTTTCCCCTAATGAGTATTTAATTATCTCAACTATTGCTAGTTCCATTTTTCTCCACTGATTTGCTGTGCCATGATTTTCACATAATAAAATTCCATGTCTATTTGTATTAATTTATTTACTTTTTCTTGTTCTGTTCCATGTCCCCCTTTTTTAAATATAAATGAGCCATTGTAGTGTGTTGTACGGGTGGTCCTCTTCCCTACCCTTTCCCCCAACCCAGGAAAATTCTTTTACAGAATTATTTTGGATATTCCTATTTATATTTTCTTGACATTCAAACTTTAAAAAACCTTGTGTAGCTCTGAAAAATAAAATATTATTAAAATTGCTTTTATTTATAAATGAAGTTGAGACCAGATCATTTACATCTTTGTTTTCACTCCAAAAACAGAGTATGCCATTGCATTTATCTTCATCTTCTTTCATATTTACATTTGTAAGAATAGTTTTACATTTGTAAAACTCATTCTTATTGTGTTACTTAACATTGATTGTTGTTATTATAAATGAGGTCTTTTTCAATATCTTATAACAGATTATTGTTTACATGTATTGAAAGCTATTAATTTGTGTATATTGATACTGGTAATTTATTAAATAATTTTGATGTTTGTATTATACTATACTTGATTTTCATGAACTTTTCAATATATCACCTGTAAATGGTGATACTTTCCCCTCTTGTTGCTAATGTTAGTACCTTTAATTTTGGTTGTCTTGTTAATTGTAACTATTAACCCAGTGAAGTGTTATTTAATAGTTGATAGTGGGCATCTTTGCCTTGTTTCTAGCTTTAGTGAAAATGCCTTTTTTATTCTCCCACTGTGGCTGATATTGTCTTTGGAAATGAAATAGATGTGTTTATCAGGTTACATAAATTTTCATTGATTATTATTTTGGGAATTAATTTCTGTTTATCAAGAATGCATGTTGAATCTTGTCAAACCCTATTTGAGCATCAGTGGAAAAAGGAATATTCTTATTTTTAGCCTAATATGATAAAATACGTTGAATAGATTTAATAATATTGAACTACTTTTGTATTCCTGCAATAAATGCCCCTTGGTCATGATATATTTTTCTTATAATGTGCTGATGGATTCTAATTATAAGTTGTATTATTTTAACATTGAACTGTATGAGTAAAACTGTTCTGTAGTATATTTTTTCTGAAATCGTTGGTTTTTGGTATTAATGGTTCAAATAGAATTTGGAAATAACTACTTTCTTTTTCTTATTTCTTCGGGATCAGTTGTGATTTGGTCTTTTGTATTTCTTATTGTGTTTATTTGGACTTTTCTCCCTTTTTCTTGGTATTTCTGACTAGGGGTCCATCAATCTTGCTAATTCTTTCAAAGAACCAGCTTTTTGTTTTGCTGATGTTTTCTATGATATTTTTGTCTTCTATGTTCTGTATTTGGGCTCTTATTTTGGTGATTTGGATTCTTTTGTTAAAGTTGGGAGTTTGCTGGTCTTCTCTTTCCAACTCCCTTAAGTGATTTCTTAGGCTCTCCACTTGTGATCTTTCTGTTTTCTTGATGTGTGCTCGTAGAAATATAAATTCCCCTCTTAGAACTGTTTTCATGGAATCCCAGAGGTTTTGGTAAGATGTTTCTTCATTTTCATTTGTTTCCAGGAATCTTTTAATTTCTGCTTTGATTTCAGTGTTGACTCAGTAGTTGTTCAGCATCATGCCATTTAGTGTCCATGTCTTTGTGGGCATTGGGGAAATGTTGTTGGTGTTGATTTTTATTTTTATTCTACTGTGATTTGAGAGTGTGCATGGCAAGGTTTCAACCTTATGGAATTTGTTTATGCTTGATTCATGACCAAGGATGTGATCAATCTTGAAGTACATTCCATGTGGTGATGCGTAGAATGTATATTCTGCAGTTACTTTCTTTTTCAATATGCTTAGGAACATTTTAGTAACACTGGAATTGTATATTTAAATATTTATTCTGATTTATGGCAGAGAGTTTCTGATGAGAGTTTCCTCATCTGTTAAAATGTACTGCTTCCTTTATAATATTTTCCTGTGTACCTTTGTAAACCAAAAAGTGACTGAGGCCTGAATACAGGTTTATTTAGCCAAGGTTGAGGATATGCCTAGAGACAAAATACAAGCCACAGGAGCATCTGGGACCTGTGATTTTTTCCAAAGGAGTTTTGGAGAACTTAAATATTTAAAAGGGAAAGAGCAAGCAAGAGAGAAAAATATGAAAGGAGGGTAGGCCATGAGGTAGATGGTTGCATTCATGTTAGGCTCTGATTAGCTTCAGTAAATCTACATTTTAAATATGAAAAGAGGGAGTAGAGGGAAAAGTCAGTTATGCATTGTCTGCTGCTTGGTAAATCTACATTCTACATAAGATAAACATGTGGAAAGAGAAAGTAGAGGAATTGAGGCTATGACACAGGATTGTGAAATTACAGCAGTTTGAGAACAAAAGGAAAACAGATTTTGTATGAGTGACTCAATTTCCAAGCTTAACTTTTCCTTTGGCACAATGAGTTTGGGATCCTGAGATCATATTTTCTTGCATACATTTTCTTAGCTACCATGCCAGTTCTTTCTTTAATACTTGATATTCAGTGAATTGGGTTTTCCTATAAAATATTCACCTGGTTGCAAACAAGCCGGGTTTTTTCACAGATTCACCAGGTTTCAGCTGCCACAAAATGAGATGGCTTGCTGCAAACATGGCTGCTTGGGTACTTCTTGGTGTTATCCTGCCCTTCTGTTTTTCTGAGCTAAACTGGGTAGGATAAGGTGTGGGGTAGAGTTTGTGGTTCAACTACCACTCAGTTCCCCCATTCATTTCCTATTTCAAGCAAGGCTTGGCTTTGGACCTCAAGGAGGTGCATTTGTTCTCTTTCTCCCTGGGATCTCACAGCTGCACTTGCTCCACAAGGGTCTCCTCTAAGCTGTCCTCACTTTTTTTCTGATGGATCCTACAATAACCCAGTAGATATCTATATATATATATATATATGGTGTCTTTCATCTATCTTAATTAACAATAGAAAAATACTATTTTTTTGTTTCCTCTCTTGTTACTTTTGGATGAGTTCCAGAGGAAGCAGGGAAAACAATGAGTTACACAGTCATGAAACAGAAGACCTACAAGTATGTTTTAAAGCTAAGACCTTAAAAGCCCATGTGAATTGGGCAATAATGGTCTGTGGCTCTGATATTGGTCAATCTTCTTGCAGAAATAAAAAGTATTAGATCTGTTACCTGAAATTCCTATCATTGTGAAGTCTAGTAAGCAATTGGTTGGTTTTCCATTTATCGGGCTATTTATCATACCGAAGGAATACTTCAGACAAATAGGTACACATTTATTTGACAATGAGCAAATATAATTTATTTTAAAACTAGATTCTCTTTAACACAAGTTGTGAGTGATCAATAACTTTGTAAAGCAATTATTTATTCAGCAAAAGTACTTACTACAATATTCATACAATAGAGCTCCTATCGTACATTTGGATTATCAAATATTTTGCTATATCTTATTTATTTCTAATATTTCAAGAATACATCATTACCATGTAAAGAGAAAAGCAGTTGTCTTATATTCAATTCAATTGACAAATATATTTAATGATTAAATCATGAACAATGATTGAGAAACACTACCCAACTAATACAACAAATTAAACCAATTTTACATACTTAATTATCATATTAAAGCTATAAATATGTATATCCATGGAATTTTACCAAGATTATATAAGGCTATCCCTAAAATTTAATCTCTTTAAATTATGAAAAGTTGACATTGAAGAATTTTCTGATAGCAGTTTTTAAAGATTGTATTTTACTTTACTTTTATTTTTTCTTCTCACAAAGCACACTGTAACTGTTCTCTAAGAAACTGTAATTTAGTTAAGCTTCAAGTTTCAGATTGTACTTTCTTCTTATTCCTTACTAATAGTGGAAATATCCCTTATCTATACTTAAACATTTCTGTATATGAACCACAAAGCCAAGTTATAGATAATTTGAAGCCAATATTTCTAATTTTAAAATACACATTTGCCACCTGCTGTCAAATATGTTATTAGCATTCAGTCACATTATATGTTAAAGAAAAACTAGATTAAATATATGGAAATCAGCCGGGCTCGGTGGCTCAGCCTGTAATCCCGCGCCTTTGGGAGGCTGAGGTGAGTGGATTGCCTGAGCCCGCGGGTTCGAGACCCGCCTGGGCAGTGAGACCTCATCTCTACACTAAATCAAAAAAAATCAGCCGGGCGTGGTAGCGCATGCCTGTAATTCCGGCTACTCGGAAGGCTGAGGCGGAAGGATCGCCGGAGCCCAGCAGGTCGAGGCTGCGGTGGCCGGGAGCGGCCACTGCACTCCAGTCTGGGCGACAGAGGGAGACTCCGTCTCAAAAAAAATAAATAAATAAATAAAATAAATAAATAAATAAATAAATAAATATATGGAAATCCTTTAGAAGTTATTGGCAATTACATTCAGTGTTCAAGACATCAGACTCTGAAGCCATCCACACTAACTAGATTTGAATCTTGTCTCTACCAATTAGTAGCTGGGTGTCTTTAAGTAAATTATTAAATCTCTATGCCCTAATTTCCCCATCCATACAATGGTTCCTTCCACAACTTGTTCAAAACAAACTGTTGTGAGGATAAAATGAGTAAATACACATAAAGTAAGCTATTACAATTTCAGGACAGCTCCTTCAGATAATTGTTGGAAGACCAGATTATGAATAACTGATCTACTTGAAGTGTGACATTTTCTGCACAGGTATTTAAAAACTAATCATAAGATTAAAGGAAATAAGTGGACCTGACTAAAGACTTCCCATCACAAAGGAGTTTTTGGAAGGAGAAAAAAATATGTTCTAAATATTTAACACAGAACCAAATTGCTTGGCTGAAAACATTAGATTTGTCAGTGCTTTAAAGCCTCCCCAAATTAGCTTATTTGCTTTCAATATTTTAATTCATGTGTCAAAAACTAATCCAAATAGCATATTGATGTTTTGGCAAAGGTATAACAGCAAAGAATAGTACACAGAGGATCATGTAAAAGCCTGAAGTGCTGGAGAAATAAAATTTCAGAGCCAATCATAATACATTAAGTCACAGTTAAAACACAATTGTGTTTACAGTAGATAAGAGATGGGAATGTAATAGTTACCTCAAGACATTCTTATATCAGCTATGAAACTCATCTGGCCTAGGTGAGCAGAGAATTTTATTTACATTACAAGAAACTAAACACTTGTTAGTCATAATTTTACTAAAATATTAAGTATGGCTTAAGTTGTCACATTTCCAAAAGGACGTAAAAGACCTAAGAAAACTTGAAAAAGAACAGAAAATTTAAAAGTAACTTTAGTAACGAAGTCCTAGAAAAAAAATTTAAGGGTTATGTCAGGCTAAAAAGTAAAAGTCAAGGTCAATATCATTCTCCCTCTAAGAATACAGTGGAATTTTATGAAAATGTCACTAAGTTCTCTTTGTAAAAGATAGCTAGCCCAATATTAAGGACCACTAACTTACCAGAAAAGGTTAACTTTGAGAAAGTTTTTTTAAAAAACTAGCCTTTGATAAAGTTTTCCTTTTCAGAAAATAAGAATATTTAGTTTGCCATTGACCTCTTAGAATTAATATACACCTAACATACAACTTGCAATAAAAGCACTAAGTACTTTGAAGTGAAAGTGCTAAGAGTTGTTATTACTCCCATTGATAGTTCTGTAGAATATCAAGAATTCTTAAGAAATCAACTTAGTTAAAGACATCAATTATATCTAAGAACAAACTTGCTGATTATCACTGTGATAAAGATAAAGATGAGATTTTATAGGGAGGAATAAACGCCATCTTCATTCTCAGAGACCTTTAAAAACAGAAAGAAAACTATCATCCTAGGTTATTTTAAATAACTATCTGCATAAGAAAAAGGGGGATGGTGCAAGATCCTTTGAGTATCTTACCTGTTCTGAGTTCTTGTGATCATGAGTATGACTTGAAGTGATCACTAGGAAAAGATAAAAACCTATAGCAATCATTGATCCTATGAAGAGGAGAACAGCATATTTAACCATGTACTCAATCTGTATTAGACTACATTCATCAGAGAAAAAGAACAAATAAGAGATTTCATACAGGGAAGAGAGAGAGAGAAACTGATTTATTATGGGAACTGGCTCACACAATTATAAAAGCTGCAGTCAGCAATCTAGAGACCCAGGAGAATTGCCAATAGAGTCCAACTCTGAAGGTCTGAGAACCAAGAGAGTCAAATGCTATAAATTTCAGTCTTAGTCCAAGCTTGAAGGCAGGAGATGACAATACTTCAGCTCAAAAACAGTCAGGCAGAAAAAATTGTTTTTTGTTAAGTCTTTTATTTTATTTTTATTTTTATTTTCTATTTTAAAGATGTGGGGTACAATTCTGGATTAGGTATACAAGTGATCACTGTATAGGTAAAGTGTGGGCCTCTCTTTGGTTTCCTCTTAGACTGGTTTGAGATCAGATACCCTTATTGATGTTATAGGCACCCCTCCTCCTTCCCCTGGCAGTTTCCATCTACTTCCAATCCTTTTTATACTTTTCAGGCCTTCAGGGGATTGAGTGAGGCTCATTCCCGTTGGGGAGGACAATCTGCTTTACTCAGTCTACCAATTCAAATGTCGATCTCAGTCACAAATATCCTCACAGACACAGCCAGAAATGTTTAACCAACTATCTGGGTATTCTGTGGTCCAGGCAAGTAGATACATAAAATTATCACACAATCCAGTATTTTTTTTTTTTAGTTTTCAAAATATATTACTACTTAATAGTTATTAAATACCCATAGCAGAATTTAATGATATTGGAGAAAGGGTGTTAAATATTAACTTCTGCTCTGAAAATGAGTGCTACTTGCTAGTGTAACTATTTCATCCCTGCAGTATTAGTTAACATTATCTCAGAAACATTTTGCAAACCATTATGTGTAAAAATATGACATGTTAAATCATATGTTTCCATTAGTGTCTGCTATCAGTGCCAAAATTTTTTCCATATAAACATGAAATGAAATATTTTTAAGTAAAGTGCTATATTCAATACATAATAGAAGATTTTAGAGATTTGACATTAATTATAAATAACATCTCTCTCTAAAAAAAATGAGTCTTCGTAGATTTTATACATTTATTGAAGCTTTATGTCTTGACAGATACAAAGGACTTGAGAGAGTCTTTAGAAAGCTAAGCATCAAGAAAGCATGTAATCGTAAAAAAGAACTCTATATCTAAAAGCATTAATTCACCAATTCCTTCATGCTGTCATTCATTCAGTAAATATTTATTTAATGTCTACCAATCACTGTAATGGAAGCTTAGCGATATGAAGGTGAATAAAATATGTTTCTCCTTTGGAGAAACTCAAACTCTCTGTCTTATAGATCCATAAGCAAATAATTTAAAATGCTCCAAGAAATAAATGTATAAGGTCTAATGTATGTGAAGAGGGCTCCAATAAATGTGTGTATAAAGTTCTGTTGGACTCTTGAGCATATGTTTTGGACATTCAAGATGAGCATGTTGTTAACATGGAGGTTAAGTAGACAAAAAAAACATACAGCATTAATGCGTGGAAGAGACATTTACATTTCTGCCAACTAATTACATTTCTGCCAGCTCTCTAAATACTAAATGGTCCAGGCAAACCAGATTGCTCCACTGTTCCCTGATTTTATTCCTTTCTTGCCCTTCTCTTCTGGGAATAACAAAAATGAAAAAAATCACCGTCTTCTGGAGTCAGAAAAAAAAAAGGATTCGAATTATACAGATCTTGCCGAATCTCTGTTTTCTTATTTTTAACACGTGGATGATAAATTCACCTCTCTGAGTTTTATGATGACAAGAAATAATAATAGCAAATGTACTTGGCATATTTAAGCATTCAATAAATGATAGTTACTGTTATTATTAAGGTATTGTCATACTGCACTCTCTGAACGACCTTATCACCAGCACCAAGGCCACCTAATAAAATTTGTTTTAACTTTGAAGCTCTATATTTCATGTCAGACTTACTTCTTATTTACTCATTCTTCATATGTGATTACTTCTCTGCTTTATAAGGAGATTTTTAATTATATATATCATATTATATAATACACTATGTATTATATACTATATAATACTACATATAATGTTATATATGTATAATAATACTACATATATTAAATCCCTAGTAAATATATTTTAAGTTGAATTAAGTTTGCCTAGCTTAGAAAGAGGAGAATTAAACAACATGATCTACTAAAGTTAGCACAACCTGTTAGAGGCAGAAGTGGGCTACAGCTGGGCTTCTTAATGCTCAATCTAAATTATATTTTCTCTTAGCAAGGATGGCTGTTTATCTCACAAACGAAATTTGTTATCAATCCATTGCTTAACCACTCCTTTTAAGGAATTACTCAAATGGCCAATCAATCCAATTAATTATAACACTTCTTATAGCATTTACTCATTATTATAAAATGATGTGTGCATGTATTTATTTAATTTAATCCTCATAAAACTTCATAAGTGAAATAGACATTCATTCTATACTGTCATTTATACATGGGGAAGGAAACTGAGTCGTGGAGAGGTTTTTTTGTTGTTACTGTTGTTTTTTAATTCCCCAGGTCTTACTGCTAATAAATGGCAGAGCCAGGACTCAAACCCAGCCTTGATGATTTTAACTACTTAGTATATTACCTCTTATTCTTCATACAATTTTATAAACTCATGTAAAGTGTATAAACACTAAAATATCCCATATCAATAAAGCTTATTTCATTGGGAATTGTTCCCCTTCAACAACCTTGGTGGGGGAGTGTCCTTATATAATTAGTCCATGCTATGTTTCCAAATAATTCTCAGAACTTCCTAAGTGCAAAGAAACACTTCTGTTCATGACAAATATTAAAAACAGGGTGGAAATTATATTCTACCCCTGTTATCTTACTTTACTTTCAGTCTGATACAGGTTTGTGGGAGTCATCAGACCTTTTTATCAAAAAGGTCCCATCTACCTTCCTTCTGGTTTCATATTGTACTACCTGTACCCTGATGTCTGATGTGAACACTAGGGTAGGTTTAGACAATGAAATGTGGGGAGCAGTCATGTCCAGCACCTCTGGAAGAAAGCATGAAAAGCCAGTGCAGGGTTCTTCACATTCCCTTCCCACTGCAGAGGTAATCCTAGAAGCATAGGATGAGATAAAGCCTGAGTCCCAGAATCACCAGATAGAGCAGAGACCCCTTGGCAACTCACAATGATGTATAGTGTAAGCAAGAAATAAACAACTATGAGTTAAGTTCTTGAGACATTTGTGGTCACTATCAAAACGTAGCTTGCCTTTTTTGAGGTCCAATTTTTTTTAGGTAAATTATCACTAGATAAACTTTATATAGTTTACATTTAGCTGAAATAGCTTAATTTTAGAATAGTTAGCATACTCTGTGGCATCATTTGACTCAAATTGTGTGTTTTTAAGTTTTCACAACATTTTTCTATAAATGAAAACTTGTCTAGATGTTAAATAGCTTTTAAATTTCTAATTAGCCATAAAAGAATAGCCTATACTTTCTCTTGCAGGGATAATCCCTGAGATATGAAGCTATTCATAATTACACATATGATAATCATTAATGTTCTATTTTTATTTGGGGGGAGTTGTGTTCGTTTGTTTTTTAGTTGCTGTGAATGTTCTGTTCACTCTTCTCCTTTATTTGTAGGCTACCAGACTTGAGGTACCTCAACAAAATATTTTTCAAAATGTTTTAATGCAATTTTTGACTAAGTTTTCAACTACATTTCCTTATCACTGTTACACTAGCTATGATAGATGTGAAGTTAATATGTGTTTGTGTGTGTGTTCATCATGATCTTCAAGAACTACATATATTGTAAGGTCTTAGGAAACTCTTCCAAGGACTGCACCAGTCTTTGAATCATTTCAGCTTGGATCATTCTTGAATTTTATTTTTATAATGGTCAGACTCTTGATTCTTCAAACTCATGGAAGGAAACAACACTACACGTGAATTCAAAACCAGAACTGATCCAAAAGGCATTAATATTTGGTTCTGGAAATCATTACATAACATCTTATTAAAGCAGTATCTTACATTTCAGACTTACAAAAAGTTGCAAATATGTACGAAGAAATTTTTCACATACCCTGGCCTAGCTTTCCAAAAAGTTAACATCTTACATAACATCATGACAATTTTCAAAGACAGAAAAGCAACTGGGCATGATAGGGCATGCCTATAGCCCTCGCTTTTCAGGAAGCTGAGATAGAAAGACGACTTGGGCCCAGGAGTTCAATACCAGCCTGTGCAACATAACAAGAATCCTTTCCTTAAAAAAAAAAAAAGTAAGTAAATAAACAAGAAATAAATATTGATTACAGTACCCTTAATTAATCTAAAGAACTTATTCCAGTTTTTTTTATTTCTACTCATTTGCTGGGCCACGATCCAACCTGGACAGAGTACATATAGTTGTCATGTCTCCTGAGTCTCCTTTAATCTGAGGCAGTTTCTCTATCTTTTTCATGACTGATGCTTTTGAAAATAGATATCTTGTATAAAGTCTCTCCATTTAGGGCTTTCTGATATTTTCCTCACGATTAAATTCAGGTTATATATCTTTGGTAAGAATACCAGAGAAGTTATGTTGTGCCTAAAAGCATTACATCAAGAGGCATGCTACTATCTCTCATTACTTGTTGATGTTTACTTTGATCAGTTGAACAACATGGTAGATCGACTGAAAAACAAATTCACTAGATTTCTCCATTGTAGTCTTCTTCTTCTTCTAGCAAAGAAATATTTTTAAATGGCTGTACATGCGTTCTCTCCCTCTTGTCTTTTTTCTCTTCTTCCCAAATTTAGTGTGAAAAATATATAGTGGAAAATTTTAGTGACACCTGTTAAGCTGATAGATTCCATGTATTAATTTTCCCATCTAGTCTACATTTTTCAAAATAGTGATTTACTCTAAATAAAAGACTCTGTTTTGTAGAAAACATTCAATGAATATAGTCTTCTAAAAGTTGTCCTTGGTAATTTGGCTTAAGTATACCTTTAATACCCTCTTAAAATTTTGGTCCTAAATGTACCCCTGCCCCAGAAGCAGTCGTATGGCAGAGAGTGAAATAAAATATCATTGTACAGTATTCTGCTCTATTCTGGTCCTTAAAACCTCAGAATAAAACTGAAATTATACATGTATTATATATATAAATATACTTTTAATTCTGCTATTTTATTAACAAAACAATTTAATGAAGAAAATTACATGATGTGCAGCATAGAAATTTCACTATAATTTCTTGTATTTACTTAAATATCCCTTTCTCTTGATTTTCTTTTACCACTAAAGCAGTACATACTTGTTCTCAACCCAGTCTTCAATCCTTGAATAATTTAAAGAAAGTACCTTGAAAGCAGAGTCACTTAGAATCCAATATACATTTGGCAGTGCAAGATGGATTCAGATTTTATACTTGGATAACTTGACTATGACTGAGCTCAATCCAAAGTTCACAGAGGCCAGAGCAGTGATTTCACACATCTCAGAAAATGGGCAATTAATGGCACTCAGGCTGACTGCAACCAAAATACAGTCTGACAAGAGGAAAAGCTGTGTGCTTTGCAGCCATGAAGCATGGCGTTGAAGAATGGCTACAGGGACCAGAGCGGGCCTGAGCCACTCTCTTGTACTCAGCATCATAAGCAAGGAGAGAGAGACGGATGGAGGAGTTACAAACTGTTTCAGACAGTCATCATGTGAGATGCCAAGCTTAGAGTTCACTATGTTTAATTAATAATAATGGGAAAAATCAGTGAGTAGATCTTGAACACAATGACTAAAAGTTGACTGCCTTCTTCTTATAAATAATCCCATTTAATTTATTTATGCCTTCATATATTATTACAGGCTAAAAAAAGTATTAAAATGTAAAAATTTTGACTTAAATATTTAAGAAGAATAAGAAATTATTTTTACTTCATGCTTAATGTTTTACAGAACACTCTCATACTTGATATCTTACTTAATCCTCCCAGCTCCCATGTGAGTTAAGAATCCTTTCCCCCATTTTAAAGATAAGGAAGCAGAGTCTTGGACTCATGTAAGTGGCTTGTATCAGGTTGCATAGCCAAAAAAATGGTGTCAGGAAAAACTAAAATTATGAATTTAGCTTACATATTTTAGCAGTGAAGGTATTTTTCTAAACTCAATGGATATTGAAATATTAATTTCTGTAGGCAAACATTACTTGATTTTATACATTCTGGGCTATTTTGAAAACTTAAGTACTGATGCAAGACTCCTTACCCATAAGGAGCAAAGAAAATTAATTTTATTCATATGAGAAACCATCAGTGTATGGATACCTAAGTTTAGCTGACTCCACTGTCTAAAAACTGAATTATCCGATGGGGTGTCCCGCGCTCCAGGAGCCTGGACGGCTCCCGACGGAGGCTCCGAGTGCAGATCTGGGATACAGCAGGACAGGAACAGGTCCAGTCTCTTGGTGTGGCCTTCTACAGTGGTGCAGACTGCTGCTTTCTAGTATATGATGTGACTGTTCCCAGCACATTCAAAACTCTTGATAGCTGGAAAGATGAGTTTCTTATCCAGGCCAGTCCCCGGGATCCTGAGAACTTCTCCTTTGTCATGTTGGGAAACAAGATTGACCTTGAAAAGAGACAAGTGGCCACAAAGCGGGCACAGGCCTGGTGCTACAGCAAAACATTCCCTACTTTGAGACCAGTGCCAAGGAGGCCATCAACGTGGAGCAGGCATTCCAGATGATTTCACAGAATGCACTTAAACAGGAAACGGAGGTGGAGCTGTATAACGAATTCCCTGAATCCATCAACTGAACAAGAATGACCGGGCCAAGGCCTGAGCAGAAAGCTGCAGTTACTGAAGTGAGAGTAGAGCACAGAGTCCTTCACAAACCAGAACACACGTAGGCCTTCAACACAAGCCCCTGTCTCTTCCAAAAAAAACATAAATTGATCTTTCACATCCAGCTGCCAAAAGAAACCCCGCCAAACACAGTCACGCCCCATACATCTCACACACTCTCACACACACACACACACACACACACACACACACACACACACACATCTGATGCAAGCAAACTCCAGTCCATGCCCGTGATGGCTCCTTGGGGTCTGCCCACCTACCACATGAACCTGTGTAAGTGGTGGCAGGATAGGTCAGCTGTAGAAATTGTTCTGATGGGGAATTGGCATTGGAAGCCCATTCTTTTTGTCTTCTGGAAAGAGAGAGAACTGTTTACAGTTAATCTGTGTCTAATTAGTTATCTGATTTTTTTTAATGGTCTTGTGGTCTTTTTGCTCCCTTATCCTGCCCTCCCCCTTCTCCCCTGAAGACTACCCCTTCGGAAGGCTGGTGGCCCATGCTTCATTAAGGGCTCACACCCAGTCTGATCAGGCTGCGTTTTGTATGTATCTGTTAATGCTTGTTACTTTTAACTAATCAGATCTTTTTACACTATCTATTTATTATGTAATGCTTCTTAGAAAAGAATCTTGTAGTACATGTTAATATATGCAACCAATTAAAAATATATAAATTAGTGTAAAAATAAATAAATAAAAATAAAACTGAATTATCTATATAATTCAAAAACCAAACTTTTATTAAATTATCAAGCATCACTTTTAATAAAATTTCCATTGGCAAAATATTTAAAATGCATAAGAACAGCATATATATATGTATATATATACATGTATATATATATATGTATATATACATATGTATATATATACATATATACATATGTATATATATATATATATCTTGCAATCTTTTAAAGATCCCTTTAGAAGGTGATTAAGTTGTGAGGGTTCTACTATCATAAATGGGATCAGGGCCCTACAAGAGACTTGAGGGAGCCTATTTACCCCTTCCACTCTGAAGAAACATAGAAATTGCTATCTGTGAAGCAGAGGACAAGCCCTTCCCAGACACTGAATCTGTTGGTACCTTGATCTTGAACTTCCCTGACTTCAGAACTTTTCAAGATTTGTTCAGAATAAAGAGCCATAATAGAGAACAGATGAAGTGAGTTATTAGAATTTGGTGTTTACACTAGGAGGGAAAACTGTAGAGCAGGAATATCTGCAGGGAAAAAATACATACTCTGAGTATGAACAAATCAGAACATTAACAGAATTAAACGTAACAGGAAACTACCTCATTTTGCAGATAGGAAAGCTGAGGGACAGGTAATTTAAATGACTCTTAGTTGAGGTCACACAGCCATTGAACTGGACTGGAATTTGATTCTCTGATTTCAATTCAATGTTATTTGCATGTTGCCACTCTGCAGCTTTGCCCATGTGTGTTAGCTATGTTTTCTGACCATAGCATGACTCAACTAATTACACACGATGCTAATTTCCTGATTACTAAACACTTACAACACATATGACTCTGTTGAAGTCCTTTAAGTTACAAAGCCTCCAGAACTGTGAGAAATAAGTTTCTGTTGTTTAAGCCACCCAGTCTATGGTATTTTGCAATAGCAACTCAAACAGACTAATATAAATAGGAAGATTAAATAAAACACTCAACAGTTTACTACACATTTAATTATACTCTGGAGTGAGACGACAGAGCAAGGTAAGGAAGGCCCTATCTTTTAATAAGTTCATCTTCTAAAAGAATCAGCCACAAAACACCACCAATATAATGTAATAATAAATGCAAGCTAGAGTTATTCAGACCATTAAAGAGCTAGGGGACATTAGGGAGCTGGCAGTAGTGGTAGTGAAAAATGGAGCCAAGAACACTTGAAAAACAGTATTCTGAAGTTTTGTGCTTCTGAGCCAGGAATTTAAAAATATGCTGTGTGCTTGTCACAAAATAGAATGGTGATATAACGGGCAAAAGGATGCCAAAAGACACAATTAGAAGCTTTAAAATTTTATTTGTTTAATAAAAAAGGCTATAGAAACTTAAACACAAAAAATATACCAAAAAGGAGACAATAAAATAGTACCCAATTTCCCACATCATCCTCATAAGTACAAACCTGCAGATGAAACTTTCAACATAGACTGAGAATCCTACTAGTTAAACAAGTCCTCTTTTTTCATATTTGCCATGGAGTTTAAATTACTTCTTGCCCAGTCCTCCATCCAATTGCAATTGTCCTTTGGGAAGACTGGCTGCATTCCTGCATATTCACTATGTGCAGTAAAATGACCCCAGCATGTTTCTGGATTTTTAATCATGAGACTGGATGAATCAAATTCATAGGCACAATATCCCTTGGCAAACTTAGACTTCAGGTCTACGTAAAATCCATCTCACATATGTAACCACTGATTTCATGCTTGTGAAATTTTTCTTTGAGTGCTGATCAATCTTTGCAAAGCCTTTTTTTTTTCAATTTAAAGAGGGCAAGGTGATGAATTAAGATGAATGAGAAGTCAAAAACACAAGTGGGCTAAAGTTTATTTCTGAGAGCCCATGAGTAGGAAGCAAAAATCTCATCAGAAAGACAAAAATAGGGCTAAAATAATGTGTGGTTGGTAGGGCTACCACCACACATTTCTGGATTCTGTTAATCCAGAAATAGACGTCAAATATAATCTATACAAGCATTAGAAATAAACCAAGACATAATCTCAGTTTGATGTTGACCAATTTAAAATCAGTTGGCTTTCCCAGAGCATAACTTTCTGCGGAAAAGTTTCATCTATAGGCTTATACCTAGTGGTTCGCCTTTACCTATGGTAGTTATGGCCCTCCAAACTGGCTAAGGCAAATGATAAGATTGGCAGTATATTGCTGAATGATTGAGTAGGCACAGGCAAAGACAAGGAGATCGGCTCTGAGGGTACTGGGAAAGACAAGCAGAAGTCATCAACTCTGGGGTCAGGATTCTTTGCTGATTACTAGTTAATTATAAGACTGACTAAATGGATGGAAATATCCAGGTGTGGTAACTCATGCCTGTAATCCCAGCACTTTGGGAGGCCAAGGTAGAAGGATTGCTTGAGGGTAGGAGTTTGAGACCAGCCTGAGCAACATAGTAAAATCCTGTATCAAATTAACAGAAAGAAAGATAGGAAGGGAGGAAGGAAAGAAGGAAGGAAGGAAGGAAGGAAAGAAGGAAGGAAGGAAGGAAGGAAGGAAGAGAAAAAATGTATAAAGAAAGAGAAATTGAGGGATTTGATGTTTAAATGAGGTTGAAGTGCAGGCAAGAGAGAGAAAAAGAGTTTTAAGAGGACATGGTTTGAAAATGAAATTTCAGAATTGAAGATGAGGGATAGACTGAAATGCACAGAAGGGACATGGTTAACCAAATTATTATCAGAATTTTAGTATAATGTGATTATTGATTGAATGTCTCATCCCCATCTACAGAGTGATTGCTTTAAATGGCAAAACCAGAAAATGACCCAAAGGCATGACACCACTACCTACCACTTTTCTAGAGTTCTATCTACATGATTTTCCAATTATAATTTCTTAGGAAAGCTTCCATAGCAGAGCCATATTAAACTCTTCAGCCCCATATTATAATAATTAATGACTGCATTAGTGAAAAAGCAAAATGTTTAACGACAACTTAAGGGAATATTGGCATATATTCAAAGAGCATCTGCACATTAATTGGATTACAAGACAAATCTAATTATTTTCCTTGTTTAGCTCATGAAAAACAAATAAGCAAAACAACTAACAGAAGGAGTATTCTTTGACTCTAACTTGGAATCAGCATGAATGACTTTATGATTATACATGTTTCTCATGCAAAGAATTTCTATTTTGATAATGGTATTTAATTAATATTATTTTGTGAGGATAATGAGTTAAATCACAAAGTGTTTTGAATAGTGCTTGATTTATAGTAAGCATTCAAAAAAACTAAAAATGCTGTCTCTTATAATGACTTCTGTATATTGAACAATTACTTACTCAATACAGGGTACCATGCTGGAAGTTTTCATATTTCAGGATGTTATATTATTATAACAACCATTAGGAAAACAATGTTATCCCCATTTTGTAGATGGAAAATATCTAATTGTCTAAGGGTTAAAGAGAGAAAAATGTCTTCTGCAACATTTCACAGGAGTATCACTTTTTGACACTCTGACTTTAAAAATGAACCCAGAAAATGACCTGATTGGCCTATGGACAAGTGACCATATGGAACTCTAATTTATACAAACTTTAACCACACCATAAGGCCCTGTAAGCCTTTACAAACATTCCACGTGTGCCTTACACAAACCAGTTCCATGAATATCTAGGAACAGCAAGAGGGAAACTGCAAGTAGAACTTTTCAAAGATGAACAAAAACTACGTATTTGGCTGTGTGTATGTTTATGTGTGCACACATGCATGTGTATTCATGTGTGCATGTCTGGTTGGGTCATCTGTTTCTCTTTAACAGAACCAGCCTTTAAAGCATATACGAAAAGTAGGTTGGCATAAAATACTCACCACCATCTGTGAATATGCAAAATTCTTTCTGAAGCCTGAGAGGAAATGAGTGAGTTTCTTTTCCACTGCTTCTTGGTTCACCTAGGTGTGTAGGATATAAGCAATGCTGTATGGAGGAATGGGCTTATGTTGTCAAAATCTTTCAATATACAGGTGAAAAATTAGAGGCTCAGGGATGCTCAGACACTTGTTAAACATATAGCTAGTAGATTGTCAAACTAGGAATTGAACTCTGGTTTTATCATTTGAATACATGCTGTTCTTATTAAACCATGCTGCCAATTTAGTTCAATGGGAAAAAACAAACAAACAGCAATGACTTAAAAAAAAAAAAAAAAGTCAACAGGGAAGTATGTGGAATCGTGTTCTGATGACCACATGCAATGGAATCTCTCAAAAGAAGCCAATTATAATTGAAAAAGAAGGGCTTCAAAATAATGTAGATATTTGTTAGTAAATCCTTCCAGCCAAAATTGCAAAATAATGGTGTAGGAAATATGAGCATAAGCATATCGTTTTGCTCAACCAAGAATATCTTAGATTACATGATTTTAAGTTCAAAACTTTTTTTTAACCATTACCTTATTCATGTTTTTATAGAGCTTGTGATGGGCACAGCAAGTCATAGAAGCAGTATTAGAATAGAGTATAGTAGTGTTCTTCAGGATTTGTTTTTCTTTCAACATATCCCTTTTGAGGATGACTTATTCTCCACATTATTTCTCCCACCTGGCTTCTGGTAAAGCATTTAAATTACAAACAAATAAAGAGCAAGATGGTACATTTCCCAAAAGTTCATAACATATGCAAGATGACCTGCTAAATATTAAAAGATTGTGGAAGTAAATACCTATTAATCAAGATTCAAACTTTTTTATGTCAAAATATCATCTTATGATTCCCCAAATACTTGGAAAACTAAAAGATGTATTTAAGAAACACCACCACCACAGTGAGGGACCGACTCTTTTCATTTTCCCAGAACTGAGGAGTTTCCTAGGCTTCAGGACTTTCAGGGCTAAAACCTAGGCAGTCTCAGGTTGATCACCCTATAGTCAGCCCAAATCTGTATGGAGGTATAAGCTCACAATCTCCTCAGGAACAATTGTTGAGCTCCTGGACAACTAATCTGGGCCACTCTTAAAGGCACAGTTATCATGCAGACTGTACATTACTTTCCATCTTTCAGGTCACAATTTTATGAAATCTGTTAACTGTGAATCTAGTCATTGATTCTGTACTGGATCTGCCCAAATAAGTAGCTGTAAATAAGCATGCCTATTTGTTCTGAATTTGAAAGAATGGGAAAGTAATTCTGAACCAAGACAGGCAAGATCTCTAAAACAATTGGAAAAGATTGTATATAGTTTTCTAATATTTCTTGGTTAGGCTTTTACCAGTAGTACCAATCATGTTTTGTTTTTTGTTTTGTCTTTCAGGCAATTTACTTTATTTTTCTCAAACTACTAGCCTAGCAAATACCTATAAAATCCTTTTAGTTTTCTGATTCTAGAATTCTCTATTACAGAAAGCAATAGGAAGAGGGAAGTACACTCGAGGAAGTAATTGGGGTAAACAGCACACAGAGATGTAGAGACTTTCAGGACCTAAGATTTTGAAATGTATTGTCAAAGATGACCAAGCATATTTTTTTTCCAGCATTAATAATTACTTGGCATTAAAGAAATGCTTGCTAATAGAGCATTTTATGGTATGGTATTTTATTATCTCTACCTGGGAAAATGGTAGCCACTGATGATCTAATACAAAGGAAAAACTCACTTCATTAATTTATTATAGCCCAGAATCCTAGGCAGGGTTTTCGATTACAGAGAATATTCTTTTATTTCTGCCAAATTAAAAAGCTGGCACAACACAGCAGTGGATGTAAAGCTCTTGGTTAAATGCCTTCCAGATTCTGTTTTCTAAAAGATTTACCAAGAACTTGCAGTTTAAGCTTTTCTTATAATTTTTATATTTTCTTGTCTTTTCCTCATTAACTTTTACTTTAATAAACAAGCTCACACTGGGTATATTGGATATTTTTGTCTCTGCCAACATGGTGTTACGGAGTCAGAGGCCTAGGCCTTGACCCAAATAGTGCTGCTAATCCTTGTATCTGTGACCTTGGGCACAGCACTTCATCACACTGGACCCTTGGTTTTTTGTGGTTGTTGTTGTTTTGGTTTGTCTTTTTTAATGTGTGAGATGGAACACATAAGGTCTCCTCCAGCTTCAATATTCTATGGTTCATTTTGAATTAAAGTTGAGAGTAAGTAAGTATAAAAGAAAATTTCTTGCCGGGCTCAGTGGCTCAGCCTGTAATCCCGCATTTTGGGAGGCTGAGGTGAGTGGATTGTCTGAGCCCGCGGGTTCAAGACCCACCTGGGCAACTTGGCGAGACCTCATCTCTACAATAAATCAAAAATTAGCCGGGCATGGTAGCATGTGCCTGTAGTTCCAACTGCTTGGAAGGCTGAGGCGGAAGGATCACTGGAGCCCAGCAGGTCAAGGCTGCGGTGGAGTGGCCACTGCACTCCCGTCTGGGTGACAGAGTGAGACTCCAGCTCAAAAAAAAAAAAAAGAAAAAAGAAAATTTCTTACAGAGATTTCAAAAAAAGGAAATATTTCTAAGTTTTGTTAAATTCCAATTAAAGAATGAGTTATTTGATCTAACTTTTAGTTTGCCATGTAGCATATGCACAACCCAGAGGCTATTGTGATGTATGTTGCAGAAATGCTTATTGCAGTTCGTGGACTATTCCTGATGGAAAGAAACATCCGGAGGATTTCTGCAAAAGCATAAATGAGTAGATCCTTTCTGGACAGTGTGTGCTCTACTTTTGTGAGGGTTTCACCATCTGTCTAATGCTAGCAATTATTTGTTTTCCTAATTAATTGATAGAATCTATTTTTTTGAGTAAATGCTTCATGTCAATTTTTTTAAAAAATCAAAAGGATGCAACTACACACTGTAGTACATGGTGCATGACAATGGAATCAGAGGAACAGAACATTAGAGTTGATGGGGCCTTAGAGATCAATTAGTCCAACTCCCTCATTTTGTGGATGAGGAAAAATGTTGGCAAAGCAGGAAACCTGTATCTCCTGATTCCTATTATATCTTTCTTATTCACAGGAGTAAATTTCTTCCATTTGTTGTCTTTTTTTTAGTTCCTGTTATTTCAAAATGAGACTAAAACTAGAATAAACAAAGTTTTAAAGATTAACTTATTGCAAAAATGAAGTTTCATGAAGACATAGCTGAAAAGATTTAGAACCTCCCCCAAAAATATGTGGTCTACTCTCCATTTGCAATTGTGATGCCCCAGAGTTGCCCATGTTCATTGCTTTAGCAATTCTTTCAGATATTTGCTTTCACAATTCTAGATATTATATACTCTTAGCTCTTGATTATTAGCCTCAGATGTCACTTATTGACTTGCTGCCACAGAACTGAACTCTTTCCACACACACATCTCCATCCAGACACACCTTTCTCCCCCTTCTACCTCCCATCTTCCGGGGATAGCTAAAGCATTCATTTTTGTTAGATTAATATTCAATGTCTACACTTTATAATTACTTAAATAATATCTACAGCTGAGTCATTCTGAGAACAATCACTACATATCTTATCTTGTTCAAGATTCCCACCACCCCGTCCCACTCCCCATCCCTGCTCTGGAGTTGTTATGACCTAGTTTTTATTGTTGTTTGTTAGGTTGCTTAATACACTGTGTCACGATCAATAATTCATACCAATGCAAATGTAAATCTTAATTCAATTCATTAATATCATCAGGCGATCTATCAATTTCATCTTTTCCTGGAGTCATTCTATTCTAATATACATTGATAACTTTCTGAGCCTGCTAGCATCTCCCTGTTTCATTATTCTTTGATCACTCATTGTCTCTCACATTTGAATTCTCTGCTTCCTGGATCCCATGTTCTCTTTTCTGTATTTGGAAGAGCACATTCTTTATTAATATCCCAATGAAAGTTATAAGGAACATAAAATATTTTGAGAATCGTAGGGCTAAAATATAAATGTTATGAGTTCATTATCACTTGATAATTTGGTTATCAAAATCTAGTTTGAAAATCGTTTTCTCCTAGAAACTATATGGCATTGCCCCCATTGTCTTCTAGCTTGTGGTGTCGTTCCAAATTTCATTGTGAAATGCCATGATTTGGATGTTTACTCATCACTTTTACTGGACACTCACTTGAACACTCTCAATATAAAAGTTCATGCTTTTCAATTTGGGCATATTTTGATGAGTTATTTTCTGGAAATAGCTGCTAACCAGGGTTCATCCCACAGTGTTGGCAGAGGAGTAAGAGCAGAAGCAGAAATGTGCAAGCACTTTTTCAAGCTTCAGCACATGTAAATTTTCTTATACACTGAACCAATTCCCTGTGACTACTGTAACAAATTACCACAAACCTGGAGGCTTAAAACACATTTATTCTCTTATAGTTCTGAAGGTCAGAATTCTGAAATCAGGTTCACCTGACTAAAGTCAAGATATGAGTAGGTAGCATAACAGAAACTTTATTCACATTGAGACAGTTTCCCATTTTTCTCTCCTTCCAGGCCCTGGCAACTGCCATACTACTCTGTCTTTCTATGAGTTTGAGTATTTTAGATTCATACTTTGATCATGTAAGTGGAATCATGCACTATTTGTCCTTCTGTAACTGCTTTATTTCACTTAGTATAATTTCCTCTGGATTTGTCCATGTTAACACAAATGACACAATCTTCTTCTTTTTCAATGTGAATATTTTATTGTTTATATATGTGAGTGTAAAGTATAAATAAAAGTTTACATATATATCTATATATAGATATATATAGATACACTCACATATATAGATAACCTTTCTTTATTCATCTATCAAAGAATATTTGGATTGTTTTCATATCTTTACCATTGTGAAGAATGCTTGCAATGAACATTGGAGTGCAGCTACCTCTTTGAGATACTAATTTCAGTTCTTTAGGATTTATGCCCCATGATAGAATTGTTGGATCATGTGGGAGTTCTAGTTTTAATTTTTTGAGGAACCTCCATGCTGTTTTCCATGTGACTGCATCATTCCTTATGTCTACGAATAGTACACAGGATTCCAACTTCTCCATATGTTACATCAACACTTGTTATCTTTCAATTTTTTTAAAGATGGATAACCATCCTAACAGGTGTGAGGGGATATCTATTGTGCTTTTGATCTACATTTCCCTGATGATTAGTGATGCTGAGGACCTTTTCATATGCCTGTTGACTATTTGCATATCTTCTTTGGAAGAAGATATCTTCTGTCTATAGAGATTTGCATTACAACATAATACCTATTGTTAACAATATAGTATTTTGTATTTTGTATTTTAATATATGTTAAGAAGATAGATCTCATGTTAACTGTTCACCAAAATACACACACACGCACAGACACACACGAAAGAACACATTAAATTTTACAGAGATGATGAATATATTTAATATCTTGATTGTGGTGATGACACCACAGGTGAATACATATGTTCATATTTATTAAGATGTATATATTAAATATATGCAATATCAATTATACCTCAGTAAAGAACTATAGATAAAAATGATCAGCAAGCTTGATTTTTTTCTGGAGAGTCTAGCGGAGGATCTTTGTCCTTGTATTTCCAACTTCCAGTGGCTGCCTGCACTCTTGCGTTTCTTGATTCACAGCCTCTTTCTCCACCTTCAAAGTCAGCAGTGTAGCATTTCCAAATCTCTTTCTGCTTTGTGCCTTTGTATTAAGTATTTAGTGAGGTCTCCTTCTTTCAGAGAAGATGGATATCAATAAAGCAAGGATGTATCAGCAAGTACTTTTAAACTTCCTGAAGATATGTTTACTCTTCCAAAATACATCTTCTCTACTAGAGTTTAGATGTATTCATTTATTCATTATTCAATTATTTTAAAAATATTTTCTAAGAACCACTATGTCTTAGAAACTGCACTAGAGACATTATTTGAATTTTAAGCAGTTTGAAGTTTAATGGATGAAGCAAATGAATATTTAAAGACTTGCCATGTAGAAAAAAATGATTTTAGAGAGCTGAATAGGTAATGAAAAGAAGAGTAAATATCTTAGTCTTGGACAAAAAGAAAAGGATTTCTAAGTCTCTGGGACACCTGAAGAATAAGTAGGTGTCAGCCAGACAAAGAGAAAAAAAAAAAAAAACTATGTGTAAAGCATGTGCCAAGATCTAGAAATGAAAGAAGGTATATTATTTTCAGAGAAATTACTCATCTAATCTGAGGCTTAGACAATTAGACATAGAGATAAGCCTGAAGAGACAAAATAATACAGCACCTTATAAGCTGGGTGAACATGAAATGTACTGTCCAAACCTGTACACTTTGAAAGTGACAAAGATTATATTAATAATTGTAACATAAATAAATAAATAGGGAATTGCAATTGTAACTGCAAGCCAATACATATGGCCACCCCATTTATAAACCATATTAATTTTCTTTTCTTTATTCTGTTGAGGAACTGAGAAAGAGTCTTAAGTAAGAGGGTGGAAAGGTGACATAGTCATTTTACAAAAAGTGTGCTTGCTGTAGTATAATTGTAGATTAGGGAAAGGGTATGAAAAAGGAGAAAAGGAGAAAAAGAAATTCACATGTGTTGCAACCAATAATTCAGTTAAGCAACTATGTTGCCTCTAGACTGGCAATGTAGTAGTAGAGACAACAAAAACTTGATGAATTCTACTGATATTTAAGAAGTAAAATTACCAGGGAAGGAGAAAGTCGCAAACAACAAGCACAGTATCCATTTTTCTGCCAATCTCTTGTGCAAATTGATTGGACTATAGGATCCAAAATACAATGGACATCTCCTGAAGAGCTTGCTTACAAGTGACCTGCACTGTGTTTTGTGTACAGATTTTCTGAGGGCCAAGGCAGTTGGAGTCTTTTGTTCCAATGTGTTAGACTAAGCTCTAAATGATCTGAGATGTCACAGTAAATGGCTGCAGTCAATTCTGGAACAGAAAAGACAAAAACTGAAACCAATTAGTGGACTACAAAGCCCAGAAAGAACACCAAATTTGAGGCATGCAGCAAGAGCAAAGGGGTGTGTGGTCATAGGCTGGTTTCTAGACTATCAAAGGTGCAACATGAGTCTGTGTGAATAAAAGCAGCATATCCATGTCTCTAGGCATGAACAAAGTTCATGTAATCTGAGCAAAATCTCAGACAACATGTACTGAAATCCCTGAAGGAAACCCATTTTTCTTTTGTCATCTCTTCTTCTCTTAAAGATACCTGATAATATAGAGGCACGGATGAGAGAACAGTCTTCAAGAAACCATAGCAACAAGAAAGAAGTAAAAGTCAGAGTAAGAGTGGCAGTCAACCACAAATGGTCACTGTGAACCGCCAATGAGGTTGGGGCAGACTATAGGGCAATAAAAATCAGACTGGTTCAGAAGACAGGACCTGCAATGGCAAAATAGGAACTAGCAGGGTCAAAAATTGGGTAGCATTCTTCGTTAAATCAGTCTCAGGGAGCCACACTGAGTCCAGTCCAAAGCCCAGGAAACCAAATGTGGAAGTTGAACAATGTTACCTGAGTAATTCATACAGTGACTAAAATCAAGATGGAGCCCCATATTTTATTCTTTTTGCTCTCCAGCCCATCTTTCTGAAACCCTACTCTTCAGATCAGGAAGACTGCATTTGAGGTGTCTCACACACCTCCATAATTTTGACTTCATACTATGTACTTGTAAAGGCAGCATGGGTGGTGCCTTCAGCATTCAGCCTTTCCAAATTCTTTCTCATTTCCTTTCCTGTAGCACTTCTTCTTCCATACATACTGTCTTGTCCTGCCACTTTCTTTGCTTCAATGTTTTCAGCACTTTACATCTTTCACACATGTGATCTTATTGGATGTGTCACAGAGTGGTTATGAAACCTGCCTCAGCTAACAGAAAGACTTCATTTGAAGGAAAAGCAATGATATGTGAAAAGCACGTAGTGCCTACCACATCATATATACTCCAAAATCTGGACATAGAACTCAAATTCAAGAAAACTGTCCAGACCTCCTATCAGGATTCAATCCAACAGAGCCATCCAAGGGTATAACTCATGTAAAATAGGCCATGCTGGTGTTCTTAGCAGTTAAGGTAGGCAGCACAGTAGTCCCTTTCTCAAAACATACTAGTTAGTTCCAAGTTGTTTTACTTGCCATCTTATCCTGAATATTGGAAAGGGCACATCAATAAAACTTTAACCAAATCAGTTGTGCATATGTGTTTATATTGCCCTATCTATTGTTGTATAAAAAGTCTTCTTAAAATTCAGTGGATTAAAACCATGACAATGATTTATTTTGCCCACAAACCTACAATTTGGGCAGGGCTCTGGAGGGAAGACTCATCTTTTCTCCAAATGACTTAAGTTGGGGCAGCTCAAAAGGAGTTTGGAAGATTATACCTTTATAAATAGTTTATTCCTATGTTGCAATTGGAGGTCTGGACTGAGCCCAGCTGGGAATATGAATCGGGAGCCTCTGTATCTGTTTGCGGGTGTGTCTCTCCATGCTTTCTGGACAGTCTTAAAGCATGGTAGCGGGGTTCTGAGGGTGAGCATTCTGTGAGAGAGAGACAAGCAAAAGTATCATTTCATAACCCAGCTGCCCTACTTTTTAGTCAAGGCAATTCAAAAATCTACCCCTTTTCAAGCAGAGAGAACATAAACATTAGCTGTTGGTGGGAGTGGCAAGGTCTGGAAGAGTCTGTGGAATGGGAAATAGGGGGGATAGGAAATATATGTATGCATACACACATATAAATATATGTTTCATATAAATATATATACTTCTGTATATGGACATATTTTTTAAAATCAAATCAAATATATCTCATAATCTTATTACATATATATATATATATATATATATATGAGAGAGAGAGAGAGAGAGAGAGAGAGAGAGAGAGAGAGATTGACTGACTGACCATTCAGGCTATGTAAACAATAGCTTCACTCTGGTACTGACTATCTCTCTGTATTTTTTCCACAGCAGTTATAATCACCTGACATATTATATATTTACTTATTATTCATCTGCCCTCCACTAGAATGAAGCTCCAGAGAGGCAGAATGTTTGTCATATTTTACTTATTACCCAGAACATTGCCTGGCACAGAGTAGGTTCTCACTTTATTTGTAAGATGAATGAAAAAATGCATGACTAGATACAACTGTCAAGATCTGAGACTATAAATTCACCAGCATATATGGGGGCTCTCATACTAGACACTGAGACATTGGTTGAACGATAAGTTTCTGGCACTCTTCCATACAAACAAACTTTGCACAGGTCAGAAAGAATGTCATTGAAGCTCCCGACACCGATATTGCAATCCTATGGAAAATATAACTTCTGTAACCACTTTTCCTCTGCATTTTATTTCTTGGTCATTGACGAGTCATTGCTAGAAGCTTCAGCAGAGGGAATGTTTGGATGGCGGCTGTGAAGTGTTATGAAAAATGCAATGCCAGATGTAAGAATCTTATTTGCCTTCCACAAGATGGAATTCATGAAGCCTCATAAAGTCATGGTTAATAAGTTGCCTGCTTTGCCTTAAGGTGTTTTCAGAAGCTCATAATAGCATTTGTTTCATTGAGTATAATCACAAATATCTGCTGGCACATTAAGGGTAAAGTAAAAGTCATAAGAAAAGACTTTGGCTTTACAAAAATTAAAGGCCTCAAAACATAAAATGCAATAAAAAATCATTATGTGCCTTTTGTCAGATACAATATGTTATAATGAATTCCTTACGACGAGTACCTCCACAGCTTTAGTTGTAAACACCTTATACTGAATGCTAAGCGTAATAATATTCAGTCGGATTCTTGACACTATTATGTGATCTTCTCTGTAGACATTTTAGTTCTGATAAAACATCACCTAATAGCTACAGTGGGAATAAATAATTAGAAAATTCATGAATTGCATAATGTTTCTGTGATACAGCACTTTTCAAATATTAAATTTTGATTACAGATGCCAAAATGATAATATTAAATGCTAAAATATAATATTCAGCTCTATTTGGGGAAAATCAAGCATCTCTGTACTCATGATACCAATAAGAATATTTCTATTAAAACCCAAAAAAGTTTTTTATGAGAACTGCAGCATAGCAATACTCTATAAATTCTCTTTTTTCTTGTAACATCACATCAATCTATGATCACATGCAACTATACAATATATGATCAAAAATATTTGTAAAACAAATGTGTGAACAAATAAAATGTAATTGGTTAAGCATCAATAGGACATGATCTTTTGAGCCATCTTAAAGATGTGGTTATGGATCTAAATTATTAATTCCAAAAATTCTGTGATCTAGCAGATAAGTAACAGAAATGTGAACTCTGTCGTTCAAAACTTTATTATTTGTTCCAGTGGGTATGGAGTAAAAGAGCAGCTAAGAAGGATGAAAAGGACTGGTTAGCACATTGTCAGATTTTTTCACTCTGGAAAAAATACACATCTTTGGTTGAATAATCAGTAAATAAGTTAACTACCATCATTATCATTACTATAATCATCATCATGATAGAAAACATTTATTGAGAATTTTACACCATGCCAAGAACATATTAAGTGCTTTATATATGTTATATATTAATGCATTTACTCATCACAGCATTCTTTTGAGGCAAGTGCTTTTAATAGCCCACTTTATAGATGACGGAAACGTTAAGTATTTGGCCAATGACAGAGAGCTAGCAGACGGCACAGTCAGGATTTGAACTTGGCTGTTAGCTCCAAAGTGTATGCCCTTACCCATATTGCTATATTTCTTTAAGAAGACACAAAATTGTATATAAGGAAAAATTTTCAGTTCTAATCCTGGACGTGATCAGGTATAGTATGCCATCAGGTATTGGAACACAAGAACTACAATGCAGTTTCAGAGATTAGCACACACTACCATACTTCACCTACACATGAGGTGGCTTTTCCCTCATTGCATAATAGAAAAAGCATTTAATCTATGCTAAGAATGAGCTCATCTAATCCTTAAAACAACCCAAAGTAGTAAGTGTTCAAATCAGCTGAAAACTTCTTCTAAGAAGGATTAAATAATTTTCACAGCATCAGCAGTCAGGAACCACTTTGAATTTAGTCATCTGACTCTAATTTATGCCTGTAATCTCTATTCCCATGGTTCTTCCTCCTGGTTGCACAGTAGAATTCTCAACAGAGTCATTAATAAATAACAGTGACTGGGTCCCACCTCTAGAGATTCTAACTTATTTGGGCTTAAATAGGACCTGGGAATAGGTAAAAGTTCCTCGCATAAATTGAATGTGCATTCGGGCAAAGAACTACTACAATAAAATATTAATAAGGGCTGGGTGCGGTGGCACAACCTGTAATCCCAGCACTTTGGGAGGCTTAGGCAACAGGATTGCTTGAGCCCGGGGGTTTGATAACAGACTGGGCAACTTGGTGAGACCTTGTCTCTACAGTAAATCACAAAACCTAGTCAGGCATGGTGGTATGTGTCAGTAGTTCCCGCTTCTGGGAAGACAGAGGTGGAAGGATCACCTGAGCCCAGCAGGTCAAGGCTGCGGTGGCCGTGAGCATGCCACTGCACCCCAGACTCTGACTCAAAAAGGTGTGTGTGTATATATATATATATATATATATATATATATATATATATATATATAGAGAGAGAGAGAGAGAGAGAGAGAGAGAGGGAGAGGTGACTAGAAATGTTATATGCTTTCTTATATAGGTTTTAAGACATAATATGTAGACATTAGAAGAGAAATGGATTTCTTTACCCTTTCATAAATAATTAGGTGGTTCTGGGTAGGATGTCATGATTTTTTTTTAATCAATATTTTTTATTATGATATTGTGGGGTACAGTTAAGGTTAGGTATACAAATATGCTTCGTTCAGGAACCCTTGTTGATAAGAGGCGTCTCCCCATCCCCAGACAAATATTTACTACCATTAATCCCCTCTACCTTCACCTCCCCCCACCATACTTTCCCACCACTGTCAGTCATTTTCTTATGGTAATACATTGGATGATCAAGGTCCACTATATGAATGAGAACATGTGATACTCAGATCTTTGTTTCTGTGAGAGGTCACTCTAGTTCCATCCAGGTTGCTGCGAAATTCGTGATTTTGCTCTTTTTTATGGCTGCGTAGTATTCCATCGTGTATATGTACCACATTTTTTAATCCAGTCCTCTTTTGATGAACAGCATGGTTGCTTCCAGGTTATTGCAATTGTGAACAATGCTGCGATAAACATACGTGTGCAGGTATATTTTTGATAGAGTGATTTGAGTTCTTCAGGGTATATTTCCAGTAGGGGGATTGCGGGGTCATATGGGAGGTTGATATTTAGAACTTTTAGGAATCGCCACACTGCTTTCCACAGAGGTTGCACTAGTTTACACTCCCAGCAACAGTGTAGAAGAGTTCCCTTTGCACAACACCCTCCCCAGCAACTGTTATTTTTTGAGTTGTAGATAATAGCCATTCTGACTGGAGTTAGGTGGTATCTCAGTGTGATTTTGGTTTGCATCTCCCTGATGATTAGTGAGGTAACATTTCTTTGTGTGTATGTTGGCTACTTGGATATCTTCCTTTGAGAAGTGTCTGTTCATATCTTTTGCCCATTTTATAATGGGGTTGTTTGTTTTCTTCTTTTCAGCACATTTGAGTTCCTTATAGATCCAAGATGTTAAGCCTTTGTCAGACCTGGTGTTGGCAAATACTTTTTCCCAGTCTGCAGGCTGTCTCCCTGCTCTCTTGATGGTTTCTTTGGTTTTACAGAAGCTTGTTAGTTTAATGAGGTCCCACTTGTCTATCTTATATCTTCTGGCCTGGGGGTTTCGGGTTTTGTTCAGGAATTAGATGCCAGTTCCGATTTCCATGAGGGTATGTCCTTCATTTTCTAAGGTTCTTATGGCTTGAGGTTTTACATTTAGGTCTCTGATCCATTTGGAGTTAACCTTTGTGCATGGGGATAGATAGGGGTCCTGTTTCAATCTTCTGCATGTGGTCAGCCAGTTTTCCCAGCACCACTTACTGAATAGGTTCTCCATTCCCCAGTGGTAGGTGGTGAGGGCTTTGTCAAAGATGAGTTGGTTGAGAAATTGAGGTTTTGCTTCTGGAATCTCAATTCTATTCCATTGGTCTATATGCCTGTTCCTGTACCAATACCAAGCTGTTTTGATGATTGTAGCTTTATAGTAAAGTTTGAAGTCTGGTAATGTGATACCACCTGCTTTGTTTTTTTTGCTGAGGATTTTTTGGTCGTTTGTGTTTCCATATGAATTCCTGTGTTGTTTTTTCTAGGTCTAAGATGAATGTTGCTGGTAATTTGATGGGTATTGCATTAAATCTATAGATTGCCTTAGGTAGGATGGACATCTTCACAATGTTGATTCTTCTAATCCATGAGCATGGGATATTTTTCCGCTTGTTTGTGTCATCTTTGATTGCTTTGAGCAGTGTTTTGTAGTTTTCATTATAAAGATCTTTCATGTCTCTGGTTAGGAAAATGCCAAGATATTTCATTTTTTTCAGTGACTATTGTGAATGGAATTGTGGTTTTTATTTGGGTTACTGTTTGTTCATTATTGGCGTAAAGAAATGCAATTGTCTTTTGCACATTTATTTTATATCCTGAGACCTTGCCAAAGGTCTTTAGTAGTGTAACAAATTTTTTAAACAGATTCTCTTAGGTTTTCAAGGTACAAAATCATGTCATCTGCAAAGAGAGATAACTTGATTTCCTCTTTTCCTATTTGGATATGCCTCATTGCCTTCTCTTCTCTGATTGCTCTAGCCAGGACTTCCAGTACTATATTGAACAGGAGGGGTGAGAGTGGGCATCCTTGCCTTGTTCCAGTTTTCAGAGGAAATGGTTCCAATTTTTGTCCATTTAGGAGTATGCTGGCTGTGGGTTTCTCGTAGATGGCTTGTACTATTTTGAGGTATGTTCCCCGTATGCCTAGATGTTCGAGGGTTTTTATCAAGAAGGGGTTCTGGATTTTATCAAAAGCTTTTCTGCATCTAATGATATAATCATGTGGTTTTTGTTTTGACATCTGTTGATGTATTTAATTATATTTATGGTTTTACAAATGTTGAACCAGACTTGCATCCCAGGGATGAAGCCTACTTGGTCATGATGGATGATTTTTGAGATGTGTTGTTGAATCCAGTTTGCTAGGATCTTGTTGAGAAATTTAACATGTATGTTCATCAAAAATATTGGCCTGTAGTTCTCTTTCTTTGTTGGGTCTTTTCCTGGCTTGGGTATCAATGTGATGTTAGCTTCGTAAAATAATTTGGGGAGAGTGCCATCTTTCCCAATCATCTGGAATACCTTCAGTAGGATTGGTATCAGCTCCTCTACAAATGTCTTGTAGAATTCTGCTGGAAAGCCATCTGGTCCAGGGCTTTTTTTTGTAGGTAGTTTTCTTATTTTGTCGTCAATTTCCTTGATTGTTATTGGTCTAGTTATGGTCTCAATTTCTTCTTGTTTCAACCTAGGCAGGTTGTGTGATGACAGAAAGTCCTTCATTTCCTTAAGTTTTTCAAGTTTGTTTCCATACAACTGTACGTAGTAGTCTCTAATGATCTTTTGTATTTCATCAGGGTCAGATGTGACTTCATCTTTTGTGTTTCTGATTGTGTTTATTTGGGCTTTTTCTCTCCTCTTCTTGGGCAGTCTAGCTAGGAGAACATCATTCTTGTTTTTCCTTTCAAAGAATCAGCTTTTTGTTTCATTGATTTTTTTTGTATTATCTTTTTGTCTTCTATGTCTTGGATTTGGGCTTTTATTTTGGTGATCTGGATTCTTCTGCTGAAATTAGGGTTTTTGTGGTCTTGCTTTTCCAGCTTCCTTAGGTGACTTGTTAGGCTGTTAATTTGTGATTCTTCCATTTTCTTCTTGTGCATTTGTAGGGGTATATATTCCTCTCTTACTACAGCTTTCATGGCCTCCCAGAGATTTTGGTAAGATGTTTCTTCATTTTCATTTGTTTCCAGGTATCTTTTGATCTCTGTTTTGATTTCATCATTGACCCAGGAGTTGTTTAGGATCAGGCTGTTTAGTGTCCATGTCTTTGTGGTTTTGTGGGGACCTTGTTGGTGTTAATGTTTATTTTTATTCCACTGTGGTCTGAGAAGGTACCTGGTAAAATTTCATTCCTTTTAAATTTGCATATGCTCAATTTATGGTCAAGTATATGGTTGATCTTATAGTACATTCCATGCGGTGATGAATAGAATGTGTATTCTGTGGTCTTTGGATGGAGGATTCTGTAGGTATCAATTAAGTCCATTTGATTGAGTCACATTGAGGTTTCGTATCTTGTTGCTGGCTTTTGTCCTGATGATCTGTTTAGGATTGTGAGTGGGGTACTCAAATCCCCAGCTGTGATGGTATTGGAGTTGATATCTGTTTTTAGTTTACGTAGTAGCTGCTTTATGAAAGTTGGTGCTTCTATGTTGGGTGCATATATGTTTAGAATGGATATTTCTTGTTGATGGATTGAACCTTTTATCATTATGTAGTGGCCTTCTGTATCTTTTTAAATTTTTGATAGCTTAATGGTATTTTGTCTGAGATTAAGGTTGTGACTCCTCCTTTCTTTTGTGTTAAATTCACCTGGAAATTTGTTTCCCATCCTCTTATTTTGAGTCTGTGAGTGTCCTTTCTAGTGAGATGAATCTCTTGAAGGCAATAGATTGTTGCCTGGTGAAATTTTATACATTTTGCTATTCTGTCTTTTCAGTGGTGCATTTAGTCCGTACACATTCAAACTCATTATTGATATGTGAGAGTTGATCCCTATCATAATGTTCTTACAGAGCTGTTGTTGTTCTTCTTGTTTGTGTGTTGTCTTTCTTTTGGTTTTAGAGTTGGATCATGTGTGTTTTTAATCTTTTGCCTGTACTCTTGTGAAGAACGTTGTTGTTATTTTTTCCTTTTCTTCTGTTTTCAATACTTTCTTAAGTGTTTCATGCAGAGGTGGTCTGGTGGTAGCGTAGATTCTTAGGGATTGGATATCTGGGAAAGGTTTCAATTCTCCCTCACTGATGAAACTTAGGCTGGCTGGGTAGGTTATTCTTGGTTGAAATTGTTTATCTTTTAGAATTTTGAAGATAGGGCTCCAAGCTCTCCTAGCCTGGAGGGTTTCTGTAGATAAATCTGCTGCAATTCTAATTGGTCTTCCCTGGTAGGTAGTCTGACCTTTTTCTTTTGCTGCCTTTAGGATTTTTCTTTTATATCTATTTTTTTAGGCAAATTATTACATGTCAGGAGTTGGTCTTCTCATTTGTTGTCTTGCAGGGGTTCTCTGAATCTCTTGTGTTTGATTTTTTTAATCACTGATGAGATGAGGGAAGTTTTCTTGAATGATTTCATGAAATGTTTGTTCCAGTGTGGCCTCTGTTTCTCTCTCTCTGCCTCAGGAAGGCCAATTACTCTCAGGTTCAGTCTCTTGAAGTGATCATTCATCTCTTGAATGTTTTGTTCTGTCTTTTTGAGCTTCTTTTCTATGTTTTTGACAGTTTGTATTAGTTCTGTGTTTTGGTCTTCAAGCTCTGAGATTCTCTCTTCTGCTTGGCTAATTCTGCCTTCCATGCTTATTAGTTTGTTATTTATTTCCATCACAGTATTCTTTACTGCTGTTATTTCTGACATCAGCTCCTTCCTATTTTCCTCTTCTCTCGCCTCAATTTTTTAAATTCTCTCTATTAATATATTGATGTCTGGGTTTGTTGCATGTGACCAGTCATTCTGGAGTCTCTTCATTGTTTGTGTTCTGGAGTCTGTTTTCTCAGTGTCTGACCTCCCAGGTGTCTGTGTGAGACCTATATTCTTCTTTTGGTTTTTCTTCATTTGGGCGTTTTTTTCCCTCCTTATGTTTACCTTCCCTCCACGTCACTGTCTTCTTTAATTCTGTTATTCAGGGGCAGAGGGGTTGCTTTTACTTCTGTTTGTTCAATCTCCTATTCTTCTTTATATGCCCTCTTACTTTGTTCAATTCTGGAGTTGCACTGTAGATTGGGGGTGGTTCTTTCTGCAGTTTTGAGATTTACTTAAGGGGGAAGCTGTGATTCAAAATCTATCTGAAGATCCTGGTATCTGCTGAGGTGTATGGATAATCTGAAACCCACTTCCCACTGCCTTGGAATCTGTCCATGCAGTGGAGTGGTAGGTTTACTCCCTGAAATAAAATGAGGTTAGCAGAGGGAAGAGAATGAACCAGGCAGTGGGGAGAAGAGGGGAGTAGAGAAAGAGAGGAGTAAGGGGGGAAACAGACGAGTGTACCAACAAATGGAGAGAGAGACCTAAACTGAAACAGATAAAAAAATAGACCACGGCTACAGACTAACCAACTCCCATACAAAAAAACCCTAAAACATACAATAATGCTAACATACAAGCTAACCAACCACCTTATTGGTGTGCTGTTCCTCTATACAAAGATATGGTTTACTGAGAGGGAAAAATAGAAGAAAAGGAAGAGGAAAAAAATGAACAAAACAGTAGGAATAGAATCAAGTCATTAAACTAAGAGAACCACTCGAGCACACTCTGAGACTTTTCATTTAAGTCCAATGTCCTTTCTCCTCTGATTTCTAGCTGTCTTCTCAAGCTGGTAAAATTGTTCACAGTTAGGGTCTGTTGCCCCTGACCTGCTGTGAAGGACAGTTCAGATCACCACTCATATCTGTCCTGTGTCTCTTTTTCAAGCTTGTTTGTCCTGTTTCGGTGTTGTTACCTTGAATTGCCAGCAGGTGGTGCTATCTCACAGCCTCAGAGTGGGTGAAGCCAGACAGGAGTCGGGCAGAGGCCAGGGATGGGAGCCTGCCTCAGGGCAGGACATCACGATGGTATCAGAGGTGGTAGCAATTCCAGTAGATCTTGCCTGCAGGGGCTTCAAGGACTGAAGTCATGGATTGCCTCAGGCATGTGAGGCACAATGCGCTGGAGCCTCCAGGGAGGCCATGGCAGCACCGGCGACTGCTACGTCTGTAGCTGCCTTGGCTGTCCAGACCACCACGATGCCCCAGCAGTGGCAACGGCCAAGCTCCATGTGAAGAGCAGGCTGCCGATGATGATATCCGCAGCCCCCAGGGAGACAGCCAGAGAACCTCTGCATTCTCCTTTGTGGAGGGTCTCATAGACCAGGCTGCCCTGTTGCCATCTTGCCGGAAGTCCAGATGCACTTTTATACAATGAGTTAACAAATCTTTATTGCTGTTCATACTTTAGCTTGATGAGTCAGATGTGACATGTCACACTTTTATGAATCAAAGCTGCACTGGTTAAAAAACTGTGGGCTAGGTTCACTACAGATAAAATTACAGTGTGAGGGCAGCAAACTAAAGAGATAATATATATGAAGGATTATCTGTCAACAATAGAATTTAAAACAATTGATTAAAATCATAACATCCGGGGGAGTTCTGGTAAGATGGCGACGGTATAGGTGGAAATGTGAGATTCTCCAAACGTGAGTTCCCCAAAAGACTCTTACTTTTCTTTCCCCACACCCCTGCCAACTGCCAGCTGCACTGGTCTGAGGCACGGGGACCCTCGGTCCCATGCAGGGCTGGATATTGTGGCCCCCGGCTGCTGCTGCTCCACTATATGTGACTCCCGCCCATGCAGTCTCGGGTCCTGGCTCCCTCCCTGGCTACATTGTCTCACCCAGCACCCAGTACCAAGCCACCAGTCACCTAGGGAGGCTCTGGGCACCCGCCCTTCAGAGATACTGATTCGATTTCTGGCTGAAGTACCCTGTTAGTGGCCCAGGGCCACTCTCACTGCTCACCGCCTGCCCTTTGGAGCTTTGGAGCTCTGGAGCTCTGTGCCCACCCTGGCTGAGGTACTCAGCGCATGAACCCATGCTTGTTTAAGGGAACAGCATATCTTAAGGAGGTGCTGATCAGAGGCTCTCAGCTCCAGAGGAGGGAACTCCCAACCCCCTCCTCTACCCCAGCCCACTGGTGGCACACTGGATCCAGTGCCCAGCTGTGCAGCTGATCCCTGGTGCCTCCCACACCACTACAGTCCATCATAGTGGAATGCCCAGGGACCCAGATGAGCAGAGAGAAAGTATCTGTGAAAGAGAAACTGCCACTTCAGTCATTCTCCAGGCAGAGATCTGCATTGCTCCACCCACCTATGAGCAGCCTCTACCTCGGTTCCTAAGGTAATGTCGCTAAACAGGAGAAAAAGTCCCTACCCTATGCTGAATCAGACAAAGGCAACTAAGTGTCACAGACCTCCCAGATAGCGGGTTAAAAGAAAACACAAGCTGTGCGTAAATTTAACTGTCTGCAATGAAAACAAAGGGGAGACGCTGGAGATCAGAAATGAAGACACTTCAGACATTCAGGAAAGATTCCAGAGCTAGTCTGATTTCCTATTTTGACTTTTGATTTTATCATTTTGACTGTTTGTTTTGCTAACTTTTGCTTGCTTTTTGACTTACACTATCAGTTTGTGTTATGCAAAACACATCAAAAGGCATAATTTTATTGGTCTTTGTGTAGCTACCAGTATTCTTTAGGGAATTTTGCTTGCATGTTTTTTCACTTCTTTTCGGCCTTGTGTCTCTTTTTCAGCTGTTAGTTGGTACGTATGTCTGTTTTCCCTCTCATTCTTCTCTCTTTCTAACTTCCTATTGACACCTGCTTCCTCCATTAGATTCCTCTTTTGTACTTCCTTTTGTTCCAGGGACAAAACCTACATACCGCTGCACAGACAGATTGTAAGGCAGTGGGAAATAGGTTCCAGTGGGCTCATACACTGGTTGGGGGACGCTAGAATCAGCATATAAATTCTGAATCACAGCTTCCCCCTCAATTAAATCTCAAAACTGCAAAAAGTACACCCACAGCCCACACTCCAACCTCAAAAGTGAACAGAGTCAGAGGACCCTTATAAGGAAGAACAGGGGATTGCACAAGTGAAACAAAAGCAACCCCACCTTCCCTGAAAAACAGAATTAAAGAAGGGGAGGGAAATAGGGAAAGAGAAAAAGATCTACACAAATGAAGAAAAAGCAAAAGAAAAATATGGGTCTCTCCCAGACCCCTGGGAGGGCAGACACTGAGAAATTGATTTTGGAATGCAAATAATGAAGAGCCCCCAGAATGACTGGTCTCAAACTACAAACCTAGATATCAAGACATTAATGGAGAGATTAAAAAGAATTGAGGAGAGATAAGAAGAAACTAGAAGGAGCAAATATCTGAGATAACAGTAATAAAGAATACTGTGAATGAAATAAATAACAAACTGATAAGCATGGAAAGTAGAATTACCCAAGCAGAAGAAAGAATTTCAGAGCTTGAGGACCAAAATATAGAACAAGCCTAAACTGTTAAAAGCACAAAAAAGAAGCTCAAAAAGATAGAACAAAACCATCAAGAGATGAGCGATTACTTCAAGAGACCGAACCTAAGAGTAATTGGCCTTCCTGAGGCAGAAAGTGAGATAGAGATCACAGTGGAAGAAACTTTCCATGAGATTATTCAAGAAAACTTCCCTCATCTAATCAGTGATGCAAAAAATCAAACACAAGAGAATAAGAGAACCCCTGAAAGACAAAAAATGAGAAGACAAACTTCTAGACACATAATAATTCACCTAAACCAAGTAGGTATAAAAAAAGATCCTAAAGGTAGCAAGAGAAAAAGACCAGATCACCTACCATGGAAGACCAGTTAGAATAGCCGCAGATTTATCTACAGAAACCCTGCAGATTATGAGAGCTTGAAGCCCTATCTTCAAAATCCTACAAGATAAACAATTTCAACCAAGAATAAACTACCCAGCTCAGTTAAGCTTCATCAGTGGGGGAGAATTAAAATCTTTCCCAGATAACCTATCCCTAAGAACTTATGCTGCCACCAGACCACCTCTACATGAAACACTTAAGAAAGTACTAAACACAGAAGAAAAGGAAAAAAGAATAACGTTCTTCACAAGAGTACAGGAAAAAGAATAAAATACACATGAACCAACCCAAAAACCAAGAGAAAGACAAAAAACAAAGTGGAAGAACAACAATTCTATAAGAACTCTATGATAGGGAGGAATTCTCACGTTTCAATAATTAGCCTGAATATGAATGGACTAAATGCACCACTGAAGAGACATAGAATGACAAGATGGAGAAAATACCACCAGGGAAAAATATACTGCCTTATAGAGACCCATCTCACTAGAAAGGACATGCACAGATTGAAAGTAAGAGGATGGGAAACAAATTTTCAAGCGAATGAAACATAAAAAAAGGAGGAGTCACGATCCTAATTTCAGACAGAATACCATTTAGGCTATCAAGAATTAAAAATATACAGAGGGCCACTACATAATGATAAAAGGTTCACTCCATCAACAAGAAATATCTATGCTAAACATATATGCACTCAACATAGGAGCGCCAACTTTTATACAGCAGCTTCTAGGAAAACTAAAGAAAGATATTGACTCTAACACCATATAACTGGGGACTTTAATACCCCATTCACAACCCTAGACACATCATCAGGACAAAAAATCAGTAATGAGATCCTGAACCTCAATGTGACTCTTGACCAAATGGACTTAATCAATACCTACAGAACACTCCATCCAAAGACCACAGAATACACATTCTACTCTTCACTGCATGGAACATAGTCTTAGATTGACCACATACTTGACCATAAATCAAACATAAGCTAATTTAAAAGGACCGAAATTTTACCATGCACATTCTTGGACCACAGTGGAATAAAAATAAACATTAACAGCAACAAGGTCCCCACAAAACCAACAAAGATATGGACACTAAACCACATGATGCTAAACAACTCATGGGTCAGTGATGAAATCAAAACAGAGACCAAAACATACCTGGAAACAAATGAAAATGAAGAAACATCTTACCAAAATCTCTGGGACGCCATGAAAGCTGTAATAACAGGGGAGTTTATATCCCTACAAATGCAAATGAAGAAAATGGAAGAATCACAAATTAACAACCTAACAAGCCACCTAAGGAAGCTGGAAAAGCAAGACCACAAAAACCCTAATTTCAGCAGAAGAATCCAGATCACCAAAATAAAAGCCCAAATCCAAGACATAGAAGACAAAACAAAAATACAAAAAAATCAATGAAACAAAAAGTTGGTTCTTCAAAAGGATAAACAAGATGGATGGTCCCTTAGGAAGACTGACCAAGAAAAAGAGAGAAAAAACCCAAATAAGCACAATCAGAAACACAAAAGATGAAGTCACATCTGATCTTGAAAAAATATAAAAGATCATTGGAGACTACTATGTACACTTGTATGAAAACAAACTTGAAAACCTTAAGGAAATGAAAGACTTTCTCTCATCACACAACCTGCCTAGGTTGAAACAAGAAGAAATTGAGACCATAACTAGACCAATAACAATCAAGGAAATTGACAACATAATAAGAAAACTACCTACAAAAAAAAAGCCCTGGACCAGATGGCTTTCCAGCAGAATTCTACAAGACATTTGTAGAGGAGCTGATACCAATCCTACTGAAGGTATTCCAGATGATTGGGAAAGATGGCACTCTCCCCAAATTATTTTACGAAGCTAACATCACATTGATACCCAAGCCAGGAAAAGACCCAACAAAGAAATAGAACTACAGGCCAATATTTTTGATGAACATACATGTTAAATTTCTCAACAAGATCCTAGCAAACTGGATTCAACAACACTTCTCAAAAATCATCCATCAAAAGTAGGCTTCATCCCTGGGATGCAAGTCTGGTTCAACATTTGTAAAACCATAAATATAATTAAATACATCAACAGATGTCAAAACAAAAACCACATGATTATATCATTAGATGCAGAAAAGCTTTTGATAAAATCCAGCACCCCTTCTTGATAAAAACCCTCGAACATCTAGGCATACGGGGAACATACCTCAAAATAGTACAAGCTATCTACGAGAAACCCACAGCCAGCATACTCCTAAACGGACAAAAATTGGAACCATTTCCCCTGAAAACTGGAATAAGGCAAGGATGCCCACTCTCACCCCTCCTGTTCAATATAGTATTGGAAGTCCTGGCTAGAGCAATCAGAGAAGAGAAGGCAATGAGGCGTATCCAAATAGGAAAAGAGGAAGTCAAGTTATCTCTCTTTGCAGATGACATGATTGGGAACCTTGAAAACCAAAGAGGATCTGTCAAAAACCTCGTAACACTGATAAGGGCTTTGGCAAAGTCTCAGGATACAAAATAAATGTGCAAAAGACAATCGCATTTATTTACACCATTAATAAACAAGTAGAAACCCAAATAAAAACCACAATTCCATTCACAATAGCCACACAAAAAATGAAATACCTTGGTATCTTCCTAACCAGACATGTGAAAGACCTTTAAAATGAAAACTACAAAACACTGCTTAAAGAAAACAAAGATGACACAAACAAGTGGAAAAATAGCCCATGCTCATGGTTTGGAAGAATCAACATTGTGAAGATGTCCATCCTACCTAAGGCAATCTACAGATTTAATGCAAAACCCATCAAATTACCAGCAATATTCCTCTTAGACCTAGAAAAAACAACACAGGAATTCATATGGAAACACAAACGACCAAGAATAGACAGAAAAATTCTCAGCAAAAAAAACAAAGCAGGGGGTATCACATTACCAGACTTCAAACTTTACTATAAAGCTACAATCATCAAAACAGCTTGGTATTGGTACAGAAATAGGCATATAGACCAATAGAATAGAATTGAGATTCCAGAAGCAAAACCTCAATTTCTCAACCAATTCATCTTCGAGAAAGCCTCCACCACCTACCACTGGAGAGAGGAGAACCTATTCACTAAACGGTGCTGGGAAAACTGGCTGACCACATGCAGAAGATTGAAATAGGACCCCTATCTATCCCCATGCACAAAAATTAACTCTAAATGGATCAGAGACCTAAATGTTAAACCTCAAACCATAAGAACCTTAGAAAATGAAGGACATACCCTTATGGAAATTGGAACTGACATCCAATTCCTGAACAAAACCCAAAACCCACAGGCCAGAAGATATAAGATAGACAAGTGGGACCTCATTAAACTGACAAGCTTCTGTAAAGCCAAAGAATCCATCAAGAGAGCTGGGAGACAGCCTACAGACTGGGAAAAAGTATTTGCCAACTCCAGGTCTGACAAACGCTTAACATCTTGGATCTACAAGGAACTCAAACATGCTGAAAAGAAAAAAACAAACAACCCCATTATAAAATGGGCAAAAGATATGAACAGACACTTCTCAAAGGAAGACATCTGAGCAGCCAACAGACACATGAAGAAATGCTCAACCTCATTAATCATCAGAGAGATGCAAATCAAAACCACACTGAGATACCACCTAACTCCAGTCAGAATGGCAATTATCAATAACTCAAAAAATAACAGTTGCTGGAGAGGGTGTGGTGAAAAGGGAACACTTCTACACTATTGGTGGGAGTGCAAACTAGTGCAACCTCTGTGAAAAACAGTATGGCGATTCCTAAAAGCTCTAAATATTGACCTCCCATATGACCCCGCAATCCCCCTACTGGGAATATACCCTGAAGAACTCAAATCAATCTATCAAAAAGATACCTGCACACATATGTTTATCGCAGCATTGTTCACAATAGAAAGAACCTGGAAGTAACCATGCTGTCCATCAAAAGAGGACTGGATTTAAAAATGTGGTACATATACATGATGGAATACTACACAGCCATAAAAAAGAACAAAATCATGAATTTCACAGCAACCTGGATGGAACTAGAGTCTATAATACTGAGTGACCTCTCACAGAAACAAAGATGCTCAGATGTTCACATGTTCTCACTCATATAGTGGTCCTTGAACATCCAACGTAATACCATAAGAAAATGACTGACAGTCATTGGAAACTATGGGGGGGAGGGGAAGGGACATGGGATTAATGGTTGTAAATATCTGTCAGGGGATGGGGAGACACCTCTTATTAACAAGGGTGCCTGAATGAAGCATATTGGTATACCTAACACTTAACTGTACCCCACAATATCATAACAAAAAATGATTATAAAAAAATAAAAATAAAAAATTTTTTTTTAAAAAGTGCAACCTTTTGTGGCCTATATTTATTTCATCTTAAAAATTAAAGAAAAAGAAAGGAAATATTGAGCTAATGGCCAAGTCTGATAGAGAGTGTTATCTTGATTATAATATATAAAATCCCTAAATTAAATACCTAACATCTGGGACATAATGTGTTATATATCTGATAAAGTGAAACTGTGTATCTAGACAGCTATTATTTTATCAGATAAAAAGAATTAAAAGAAACAAGCACAAGTTTGATTACTGTTTTATTTATTTATTTTGTCTGTGAGAGAGTTTTTTTTTTAATTTCAAATATGTGGTGTACAATTCAGGGTTAGGTATACAAATGTTCATTATGCAGGTACCCTTGCTGATAAGGTGTGCCCCCCTCCCCTGGCAGTTTCTCACCACTGCCAACCCCACCCCTGACCTCCCCTGGCAGTTTCCCACTACTGCCAATCCTTTTCTTATGGTGTTACAATAGTTGTTCAAGGTCCACTTATGAGTGAGAACATGTGATACTCAATTCTTTGTTTCTATAGAATCACTCAGTATTACAGCCTCTAAGACCACCCAAATTGCTGCAAAGTTCATAATTTTGTCCTTCTTTATAGCTGCATAATATTTTATTGTATTTATGCCCCATTTTTTAATCCAGTCCTCTTTCAATGGGCAGATGGGCAGCACCATTGGTTCCATGTTTTTGCTATTGTAAACAATGCTGCAATAAACATGCATATGCATGTTTTTAATAGAGTGATTGGAGTTCCTCCTGGTATATTCCCAGTAGAGGGATTGTGGGGTTGTATGGAAGGTCAATTTTCAAATCTTTTAGGAATCGACACACTGTTTTCCACAGAGTCTGTACTAGTTTACACTCCCACCAACAGTGCAGAAGTGTTCCCTTTTGCCACATCCTCTCCAGCATCTGTTATTTTTTTGAGTTATTGGTGATTGCCATCCTGACTGGAGTTAGGTGGTATCTCAGTGGGGTTTTAATTTGCATTTCTTTGATGACCAGTGAGGCTGAGTATTTTTTCATGTGTCTGTTGGCTGCTTGAATGTCTTCTTTTAAGAAGTGTCTATTCATATCTTTTGCCCACTTTGTAATGAAACTGGTTGTTTCTTTTTTCTTTATGGCTCATTTGAGTTCCTTGTAGATGCTAGATGTTAGGCCTTTGAGAGATATACAGTTGGCAAATATTTTGCCAGTGTGTGGGCTGTCTCCCCATTCTCAGAGTGGTTTCTTTGGCTTTGCAGAAGCTTGTCAGTTTGATGAGGACCCACTTGTCTATCTTATCTCTTATGGCATGGACACTTGAGTTTTGTTTTTAATTTTAAAGATGTGGGGTATAATTCAGGGTTAGGTATACAGATGTTCATTATGTAGGTGCCCTTGTTGATGAGGTATGCCCCCCACCCTGGCAGATTCCCACTGCTGCCATTCTCCTCCCACCCCAGCAGTTTTCCACTAGCCAATCCTTTTTTTTTTTTTTTTTTTTTGAGTTGGAGTCTCACTCTGTCGCCCAGACTGGAGTGCAGTGGCCGCTCCCAGTCACCGCAGCCTCGACCCACTGGGCTCTGGCGATCCTTCCGCCTCAGCCTTCCAAGTAGCCAGAATTACAGGCATGTGCTACCACACCCGGCTGATTTTTTTATTTATTGCAGAGATGAGATCTCGCTTCCCAGGCGGGTCTCGAACCCACGGGCTCAGGCAATCCACTCACCTCAGCCTCCCAAAGGCACGGGATTACAGGCTGAGCCACTGAGCCCGGCTTCCAATCCTTTTCTTATAGTATTATGATAATTGTTCAAGGTTCACTTATGAATAAGAACAAGAGATACTCAATTCTTTGTCTGTGATAGATCACTCAGTATGGGCATTTAGGGTTTTGATCAGAAAAATTGGTTGCCAGTTCCAGTTTCCATACAGGTGTCTCCTGCATTTTCTGAAGTTCTTATAGTTTGAGGTTTTACATTTAAGTCTTTGATTCACTTAGAGTTTATTTTTGTGTAAGGTGATAGGTAGGGGTCTTGTTTTAATCTTCTGCATGTGGTCAGCCAGTTTTCCAGCACCATTTACTGAATAGTTTCTCCTCTTCCCAGTGGTTATTGTTGGACTTTGATAAAGATGAGTTGGTTGAGAAAATAAGGTTTTGCTTCTGGAATCACCATCCTGTTCCCTTGGTCTATATACCTGTTCTTTTACCAATACCAGTCTGTTTTGATTATTGTAACTTTATAATAAAGCTTAAAGTCTGGGAGCATGATGCCTCCCACATTTTTTTCTTTTTCTTTTTTCTTTTTTTTTTTTTTTTTTTTTTTTTTGCTGAGGGTTCTTTTGGCTATTCGTGGTCATTTATGTTTCCATATGAATTCCTGTATCATCATTTCTAGGTCTGAGAAGAATGCTGCTGTTAATTTTGGGTATTGCATTAAATCTGTAGATTACCTAGGGTAGGATGGACATCTTAACAATGTTGATTATTCCAATCCATGAGCATGTAATATTTTTCCATTTGTTTGTGTCATCTTCGATTTCTTTGAGCAATGTTTACTAGTTTTTGTTGTAAAGGTCTTTGACTTCTCTGGTTAGGAAGATACCAATGTATATAATTTGTTGTGTGACTATTGTGAATAAGATTGTGTTTGTGTGTGTGTGTGTGTGTGTGTGTGTGTGTGTGTGTGTGTGTGTGTTTGAGTTAGAGTCTCAGTTTGTTGCCCAGGTGAGCAATGGCACGCTCACAGCCACCACAGCCTCAGTCTTCTGTGCTCAGGTGATCCTTCCACCTCAGCCTTCCAAGTAGCTGGGATTCCAGGTGTGTACTACTACTTCTGGCTTTTTTTTTTAATTTATTATAGAGACAATGTCTCACCAAGTTGCCCAGTTTGGTTTTGAGCCCCTGGACTCAGACAATCCTCCTACCTCAGTCTACCAAAGTGCTGGGATTAAAGGCTTGAGCCCCCCACCCCCATCCTGAAACTGTGCTTTTTATTTGAGTTTCTGTTTCTTTATTGTTGGTGTATAAGAATGAGACTGACCATTGCACATTTATTTTATATCCTGAGACTTTGCAAAGTCCTTTGTCAGTGCAAAGAGGTTTTTGACAGAATCTCTTGTGTTTTCAAGGTATAGACTCATGCCATCTGCAAAGAGGAATAACTCAACTTCCTCTTTTTCTATTTGGATACCCCTCATTTCCTTCTCTTGTCTCATTGCTCTAGCTAGGAATTCCAATACTATGTTGAACAGAAGGGGTGAGAGAGGGATATCCTTGTCTTGTTCTGATTTTCAGGGAAATTGTTCCAATTTCTGTCTGTTGGCTTTGGGTTTCTCATAGATGGCTCATACTATTTCTATTGATGTATTTAATTCCGTTGATGGCCTTGCAGATGTTTAACCAGTCCTGCAGTCCGGGGATAAATCCTACTTGGTCGGGGTGGATGATTTTTGAGATGTGTTGTTGGATCCATTTTGCAGGATCTTGTTGAGAATTTTAAGATCTATGTTCATCAAGAATAATGGCCTATAATTCTCTTTCTTTGTTGGATGTTTACCGCCTTGGTTATCAATGTGATGTTAGCTTCATAAAATGATTTGGGGAGAATTCCATCTTTCTTGATTGCCTGGAATACTTCCAATAGGATTGGTATCAGCTCCTCCTTGTATGTTTTGAAGAATTCTGCTAGAAAGCCAGGTCCAGGGTTTGTTTTTGTTGTTTGTTTGTTTGTTTGTTTTTGTTTTGTTTTGTTTGTAGGTAGTTTTCTTATGACATAGCCAATTTCCTGGGTTGTTATTGGTCTATTTAGAGTCTCAGTTTCTTGTTTCAGCCATGGAGGTTGTGTGATGTCAGAACGTCTTCCATTTCATATAGGTTTTTGAGTTTGTTTCCATACAGTACACAGTAAACTCTGATAATCTTTTGTATTTCTTCAGGGTCAGTTGTGACTTGATCTTTTGCATTTATGATTGTGTTTATTTGGGCTTTTTCTCTCTTTTTCTTGGTCAGTCTAGTTAGGGGTCCATCGGTCTTATTTATCCTTTCAAAAAAACAGCTTTTTGTTTCATTGATATTTTTGTATTGTATTTGTGTCTTCTAGTTCCCAAATTTGGGTTTTTATTTTGGTCATCTGGATTCTTCTGCTTAAGTTAGGGTTTTGCGGTCTTGCTTTTCCAGCTTCCTTAGGTGATTTGTTAGGCTGTTCACCTGTGATCTCTCCATTTTCTTCATGTGTGTTCTTAGATATATTAATTCCCCTCTTAGTTTTCATGGCATCCCAGAGATTTTGGTTAGATGTTTCTTCATTTTCATTTGTTTCAAGATATCTTTTAATCTCTGTTTTGATTTCTCTGTTGACCCCGGAGTTGTTTAGCATCATGCTGTTTAGTGTCCTTGTCTTTTGACCACTCTGTTTTAACAAATGACCCATCAGTATACTTTGTACTGAAAGAGTTAATAATGTTTTCAGAGACTATCAAAGAGCTGTGTGTTTTGCGTTCAAGAGACAAATCATTACTAAAAGGCCAAGTGCTTTGGCCATCTTAGAAAAGTTGGCTACTAATTCAGGAAATAAAAAAGAAAGCATGGATATAAAATTTGCTTTGGTAATGGGAGCAGAAAAACAAGATAATCTGAAACCATAATTTAAAATTAATATTAATCTTTTTGTCACAAAACTTAGATAAATGTAACTACAATATGTGGAATTTTATTGGTCTCTTTTTAGTGCACCTATCAAGTATTAGGTAAAATCTGCCTGATAAAAACATTTTTCTGCTGGGCTCGGTGGCTCAGCCTGTAATCCCGTGCCTTTGGGAGGCTGAGGTGAGTGGATTGCCTGAGCCCGCGGGTTTGAGACCCACCTGGGCAGCGAGACCCCATCTCTACAATAAATCAAAAAATCAGCCGGGCATGGTAGCGCACACCTGTAGTTCCGGCTACTTGGAAGGCTGAGGCGGAAGGATCACCGGAGCCCAGCAGGTCGAGGTTGCGGTGGCCAGGAGCAGCCACTTCACTCCAGTCTGGGCAACAGAGTGAGACTCCAACTCAAAAAAAAAAAAAAAAACATTTTTCCTCACAAAAAGGTAACATGTTTTGGAAAACTCAATTGCTGGTAAATAAATAGATGGTAAAATATAGGATTTTCTAATATCACCAGGAATAGTCAGAATCATCTTCTCAAAGTATTTGAAGTCACAGAGGCTGTCCTTCATCCAGAACTATAACCATTGATTACTAAATTTTGTTGTATTAATCCATAAAGATTTTTCCTTGTACTCCATAGACTATCACATGATTAGTCAAAGATAGAGGATATGAATTTCAAATTCATTTCTACCACTGATATAAATTTTTAAACTTTAATTTTCATTTATAGAGTAGAACTTTAAACTGCAGGCAAACAAGATCTCTTCATTGAGTAAAAAGTTTCATTTCCCAACATCTATTACCTCTTACTATGTCTGTTTTAGTATCATCTGTTCACAGTATGGATGATTTTTTGTTTGTTTTTTTTCTTTTAAAAAAGATGTGGGATACAATTCAGGGTTAGTTATACAAATGTTCATTATACAGGTACTCTTGTTGATGAGGTGTGCCTCTCCCTCCCCTGGCAGTTTCCCTCAACTGCCAATACCACCCATCCTCCCCTAGCAGTTTCCCACTACTGCCAAGTCCTTTCTTATAGTATTATGAAAATTGTTCAAGGTCCACTTATGAGTAAGAACATATGGTACTCTGTTCTTTGTTTCTGTGGTAGATCAATGAGTATGGTAAACTCTAAATCCATCCAAGTTGCTGCAAAGTCCATATGTTTGTCCTTCTTTATGGCTGTATAATATTCCATTGTGTATATGTACCACATCTTTTTTATCTGGTCCAACTTCGATGGACAGCATGGTTGGTTCCATGTTTTTGCTATTGTGAATAGAGCTACAACAAACATGCATGTGCAGGTATCTTTGTAGAATGATTTGGGTTCCTCCAGGTATATACCCAATAGGGGGATTGCTGGGTCATATGGAAGATCAATTTCTAGTTCTTTCAGAAATCTCCACACTGTCTTCCAAACAGGTTGCACTAGTTTGCATTTCCACCAGCAGTGTAGAAGCATTTCTTTTTTTCCATATTCTCGCCAGTATCTGTTGCTGATTGGTTTATTAATGATGGCCATTCTTAGTGGGGTTAGGTGGTATTTCAGTGTAGTTTTGATTTGCATTTCTCTGATGATGAGTAAGGCTAAGCACTTTCTCATGTGTCTGTTGGCTACCCATATATCTTCTTTTGAGAAGTGTCTATTTGTGACAATACAGAAATTCATATAGAAACATAAACGACCACAAATTGCCAAAACAATCCTTAGCAAAATAAACAAAGAAGAAAGTATCACACTTCCAGACATCAAACTTTACTATAAGGCTACAATAGTAAAATAGTCAAAACAGCCTGGTATTGGTACAAGAACAAACAGACCAATGGAACAGGCTAGAGATTCCGGAATCAAAACATTAATTTCTTAACCAACTCATTTTTGACAAAGCCTCCAATAACAACCACTGGGGAAAGGAGAACCTTCTCAGTAAATGGTGATGGGAAAACTGGCTGATCACTTGCAGAAGATTGTAACAGGACCCCTACCTATCACCATACACAAAAATTAACTCTAAATCAATCAAAGACCTAAATATAAAACTTCAAACTATAAGAATCTTAGAAAATGCAGGAGACACCCTTATGGAAATTGAAACTGGCAACCAATTCCTGATCAATACCCCAAGTGCCCATACCATAAGAAATAAGACAGACAAGTAGGACCTCATCAAACTGACAAGCTTCTGCAAAGCCAACAAATCTATCAAGAGTGGGGAAACAACCCACAAAATGGGAAAAAATATTTGCCAACTGTATATTTGATAAAGGCATAACATCTAGGATCTACAAGGAACTCAAACGTACCAAAAGGAAAAAACAACAACCCCGTTAAAAAGTGGACAAAAGTTTAGACGGTTTTGATAGAGTAACAGCATTATGTTGTAGTACAGAGAGCACTGAACTTGGATCAGAAACATATAACTCCCAAAGCACTGAATTATCCTGCATTTGAATCTCTGCTGTATGTACTATGAACCATGGACAAATCAACATCTCTTCTGCTTAATATCTTCATCTATAGGACTCCTCCTGCCTGTCTTGCTGGATTCATATGAAGATCATGATATATGTAAAACTGCTTTGAAAACCATGAATTGCCTTATAAATAAAGAGAACTGTAATCAAGATCTTCTTAAATCATAGAATCTGCACCTCTTCTTTTTTGACAGCAAAACTGAAAGTAGTGCTCCTAGCTACCTATCACATATATCTGAAAGGAGTTATAGATAAAACTCTGATTACAAGAAACTAATTCCATCTGGTGACCATGAACAAATCATTTATCTGTTATCCTGTTTGTAATATGAGTATAGTAACAGGTAAATGTATATATTGCTTGAGGTAGATTTAGAAGGAATAGCCAGTCAGACACATTTTAGTTCTGTGCTACCAAGGAGAAACAGCCCATTAAGTTAGCAAACTATATTACTGTGAAACCTGTATGTTCTTACTTGTAACATTTTCATCTTACAACAGGCTTTTTTTTTTCTTTTGAAAGACTAGGCCTAAAGCAATATTCTATGATTATAACACAACTCTATTCATCCCATTTGTTAATTTCTCAGAACATAAGAAACATTTATGAGATACTTTCACTATATTTGTATCCAAACCATATTAAAAAAATGCCGTCTTCTGTCTCTCCAAAAATACCTAGCTCTTTTGCAAACAGGATTAGCAGAGAAAAATGAACAAGGATGCTTGGAGTCATCTTTGCTGGGGCTCACCTGTCTTCTCTGACCCCTGACCCCAGAGTATCTTCGTTAACACCCATCTATCAGCATCTGTATGATGTGGTTTTATGACATCTTGTTTGTGCTTTCAAATGCCACTATTGCTGTTTCACCCATCTTTTCTTTAGGGATTGAGAGTGGGTCTTCTGTTTCCTTATAACTCAGCAGCTTACACAGTGTTTATCTGTGTGTGCTTTATAGGCAACTTTAACAACCATCTTGACTCCAGCCATCTGACCTGGATGCTGGAAAGTAGTAAGGAAACAGGAAGAACTACACAACTGGGGTTTTGCTCTGCCCCATAGAAATGTATCTATTGCCTTTACACTAGCCAAGCCAGACGGCTCATTGTTTTCCACACATGACCTATACTCTCCCACATCCACATTTTGATTGTTTTAATTATGTTGCTTTGACAGCCCACGATGCCCTGCCTCTGCCTTTAACCCTGATTTTGAACATTTTATCATCTTTCAAAGATGTCTCAAATGCCACCAACCTAACTCATATGTGTTTCTGGCAAAATTTCATCGGCTGTTTCTCCTATGAATATGACTCTTGATTGATAGTGCTGCTAGGTGATTTGGAACATTCCTCCTTATGTATGTTTATTACTTATCTTCCTTATTGTTTGGGCCCTCTACTAAGAAATATTGGCTGTGTAACCTTGGGCAAGTTATTTAAACCCCATTGTTCCCATTTTTTTTCATTCATTAAATGAGGATCACAATAGTAAACCTGCCTCATAAAATGTTCTAAGGATTAAATAAGTTAATATAAGTACAGAACTTAGTGTCTGGTATAGTAAATGTTATATGGCTGTTATTTTTTATAGTATTATTATGCTTATCATATGAATTATAAATATGGATTTACATGCCTGTGTTTTCTATGAGAAATGTAACTTATCCTTCCTTATACTCTTATTGCCTTACCTAGTTTCCAAAACTTAGTTGGTTCTGAATAAATGTTTAAAATAAGTACATTTTTTAAAAAGTCCTTTTGCCTTTGTCTTGATTCCCTAGAGACTGAGTTGATGTTGGCATTGCTTTAGCTTGATAAATTTCTAAGCAGTTCAACCTTTTAGTGAAAAGTAAATCTTATAAAACTTCAAAATGTTCTCAAACACAGGGCATAATAATTAATTTTTTATTCATTCACTTACCTCAGCTGTTAATAAATGCAAATCCCAGATAAAGGAACTAAATTCTTATCTTACTGTTTCAATTACATGAATTATAACAATGTAAAATTGTTCAAATAGCTTGACAAAAATGACCCAGTGCTTCAATATTATGTATATATGTGCTAAGCCATTATTGGTTTCTATAGAGTCTTATCTTAAACAGTTTCAGAAGCACTTTCAGTCAAAATAAATTACTTTAAATCCTCTATCTATTGTCACATGAATTTTGTTTTGACTATAAAGAGACTCTTTGAAACTTACACGTATCGCATTATGAAACCATCCATAAAATGCCATGGCCTTAACTTCTGGAAATGAATAGCTGTCTACATCTGAAACCAGAAAAAAATCTCTCAAAAGATATGTACAGCTAAAAGTGAAGGTCAAATTACATTAGGCAAATTTATTTAAGCTTCACAGAAGGCTGCACATTTACAGGAGTTGCTTTAAATTAAAATGGGCGTTAGATATGCCCTGATTTCCATTAGACTAATCCTGATTTCTTTTACCCACAGCTATGAAGATTTGGAATTATTTTCACAAATAATTGAATAATCTGCTTAATAAATCCCTTGAAGTTTTAAATGCTAAATTCTACAATCCTCAGTGGCAGAATGAAGTACAATGAGTCTCATTGTACAGTATGTATAGAATATGAACTGTTAGTGCCTTGGTTAGGATCTCCGTAAAATAAAATTTATTTTATTACTATAGTTAAAAACTTTCAGATTTATGAGCTGAAAAAAATGATGTTTTTCCTCCAAAGTGAGCCTATTGGTTTTGCTGATTCTCTTCTATTTTGATTTTATATGCAGGTGTGGAGGAAGTTTTTTTTTTTAATAAAAATGTTTCTTCTACCAGAAAATTTTTCGTTTTATTTTACCTTAAATACACTGTAGACTTACTTTTAGCAAGTTTGTTTTATTATCAACTTATTAAATTTATGCTACCACATATTTTGGGTGGTTTTGGTGCATAAAATTCATTTTTTGTCTATAAATAATATTCTTTAAAAGATCTGTTTTTAGGTAAGCTCTAAGAGTTTACATCCTGCCAATATACTCCTCAAAGTTATGTGGAATCATAAAGGTCTTCTCTTCTCCTTACTGATATGAATGGAATCTGGCAAACTGGGGTGAGAGGAATATAGTGGCTTTTGTTTGTTTTTGTTTCATTTTTGTTTTGAGTTGGAGTCTCACACCATCGCCCAGGCTGGAGTGCAGTGGCGCACGCTCACGGTCACTCCAGTGTTGACTGCTGGGCTAAGGTGATCCTTCTGCCTCAACCATCCAAGTAGCCGGAACTACAGGCGCATGCTACCAAACCTGCCTCCCAAAGTGCTGGGATTACAGACTGAGACATCAAGCCCGGCCCATGGTGGCTTTTAATAAGGAAAAATATTCATTAGAAATACGTATATGTGTTTGGCTCTCTTTTTTTTTTGAGACTCTTCTCTGCTACTCAATGATACTCATATTCTTAGCTAAATTCCATAATTTAAAACTAAAATTATAAAAGGAGAAGAAATATTTTGGGTACTATGGTGTGTTGCACTGTATCTAAAAATAATATTGAGTCCGTGTACTCATATGTACATACTTTTTATATACTTTTATCTATCTTGAATTTTCTACATAGGAACAATCTCCTCTGAATGGTTGCCAGCTATCAAGTTGAAGGTTTTAGGATAGAAATTTTATTTATTCTCCTACCATGGCTTCTTTGAATTTATAATTCACCTTTTCTGCTTGTTGATGTTTAAAACCTTTTCATGTTTTAAATACTCTGATCAATAAGAATCATTTCTTCTAATTCTGTATTTGGAAGGGAGGGATTATGCCTTGAAGTATGTAGTTATGTCCTAAGAAGCAGGAAGTAGCATGCTCCCTGTATTTTAGAAAAATAATTCTACTACCAGTGGATAAGAGGGAGAGGAACTATTTTATAGTCAAACAAAGGGTAATGAGGACTAGAAGAAAATATTTAGAAGGCAGATATAAGAAATATCCAGGAGAAGGTATGAACAAAAAATGTTTTACAGTTTTGATGCCAAAGGCTGGAGGAAAGGAGTCAAATATGACTATGTAAAAGTTTCAATTCATTCACTATCTGGTAATCTGTTCCATTGTAATTAGAGCTAAGATATTGCACTCCTACAATGCACCTTTAAAATTTTATTTTTGAGACTGTGTTTGCTGTTATTCATGGCTTTAATACAACATTAATCATAATTTTTAACCTTTAGTAAGAAAACTCCCTATTTTTTTCATTCAGATATTATCTCAGATTCTTCAGCCTATTTCATGCATTTGGGGTAATATAGAAAATATTACAAGGTCAGTTTGTTACTCTTCAAGCATATGTCTGTCTTCTTATTCTCATCCCACAGACTGCCATGTATTTTAGAAAAGCTGGTAAAGACCACTTATAACCAACACTGTGGAAAATTGAGCCAGAGTTAGGCCAATTGCAATATCTTCAGAATCTTAGTAAATGATTTGGAAACCAACTGCCATGTAAAGATTGCTTTTATTCACTTTCTCAAAATCAGAATATTATGATCAATTTGTACAGGACCAGAAGCCAAAGTCACGTGGAGCTTTATACAGTCAACATGAAGTTCTCTTTTTCATATATCTTTGATAATGAATAATTTTAATTTTATTACATTAAACATTTGTGCTTCAAGGACTGTCTGTGGGCTGAAATATTACATTAATCATGTTCAACTAATAGATTTTGTCATATAATCTTAACTTTTCATTTGCAGAAGTGGAAATCAATGTAAATATCAAGATAAATTTTTATTCCAATCTCCCCACCCAAAAGTGAGGGAATAAAACTTTTGCCCTGATTACCTCACTATTTCTAAATTTTCTATTTCACCTGTAAAGACAGAGTTTGTTGTAGTGAACAAAATAAAATATTGTATTTTCATCATTTTTATTTGTCTCTCTTTTCCAATAAAAATGTGACAATTTTGAGAGTGGGAGTTTTATCTCATTTTCTATTTTTAACTTTCTTTAATAACTCACAGAGTACTTAGCATACAGTAGGCCTATATAAATACTTGACAGATGCATGCATGATGTCAGTCCAGCCCCAGAAAAAGAAATTTTGCTTGCTTAAAAGTAGATGTATGGCCAGGCAAGGTGGCCCTGCCTGTAATCCCAGCACTTTGGGAGGCCGAGGCAAGAGGATTGAGAGAGATCAGCCTGAGCAACTTGGTAAGACCTCGTCTCTACAATAAATCAAAATATTAGCCGGGCATGGTAATGTGTGCCTGTAGTTTCAGATAGTTGGAAGGCTGAGGTAGAAGAGTCACCTAAGCCCTGCAGGTTGAGGCTGCGGTGGCCATGAATGTGCCACTGCACTCCAGAGTGAGACTCCAACTCAAAAAAAAAGTAAATGTATATTTTACAGGATGAAAAAAAAATCTAATGTGCAAATTACATTGCTATGTGGTAGATGTGATATGTGTCTTACATTATTCTAACTTAACCCTTACAACAAACTGATCCATAGATATTACTATCAACATTTTGCAGGATAAAGTATTAAGGATTAGAGTTAAGTGTCTTGACTAATATCACACAGCTAATAAATAATAGAGCTGTGATTTGTTCTTTTCTTCTTTTCTTTCTTTTTTTTTTTTTGAGTTGGAGTCCCACTCTGTCACCCAGGCTGGAGTACAGTGACATGCTCACGGCCACCGCAGCCTCCACCTGCTGGGCTCAGGTGATCCTTCCACCTCAGCCTTCCAAGTAGCTGGAACTACAGGCATGCACCACAATGCCGAGCTAATTTTTTGATTTATTGTGGAGACAAGGTCTCACCAAGTTGCCCAGGCTAGTCTTGAGCTCTGGGCTTGGGCAAGCCTCTCGTCTCCACCTCCCAAAATGCTGGGATTTACAAGTGTGAGCCACTATGCCTCATGTGATTTGTTCTTAAATGGACTCCAAAGTTCACGCTCTGTCCTCTACACCTTACAGTCAAGGATTAAACTGAAGTCAAAATGTCATGAGATTTGTCTTTGAAGCCATCATTGATTTTATGAAGAATAACCAACATATCATTAGATCATTAGATATGGCATGTTTTTCAAAATCAATATGATTGTAATGTAAGGAACCCAAGTAAGAGACATTTGTTTTTTAGCATAAGCATTTCTAAAGATCCTTTTATTCCTGAGAAAACTACTGCTGTCTGCATAGTCTGATCTTATAAAAGATCGATTGTACATATTTATGGAAGTGCTCAAATCAGTCAAACTAGGCTATTTTTTCAAATTTGGAAGCAGGTTCCTTTGAGACATTATTGGGTTTGGGTGTGCCTGTTTATTTTTTTGTTTTGTTTTATGTTAGAAATGTCATATGACTTAAGTAATGACCCCAAAAATGATTTTATTAGGTCTCAACCTCAGTACATACATATCCATCTATATATTTGCCCAGAGTCTCATTATTCATTCATAATGATTTTAAGCTCATAATCCCTAAGCTTGTGAACAATACAGAAATTTTTGCATAATTCCTGCAAAACCCTTCCTGTTATTCAATTAGTGAAAAATTCCTTGATATGATTTTGAGAGTAATATGGATTTTTTAAAATATATTTTCAATTTATCTTACAAAGTGTATAGGTCAGGCTAATTGGAAACAAAGAATAGCTGTGTTAAACAATGGTTTTAGTACCAAAGCATACAAATATCAATCAATATGTCACATCCCCTACAAAAACTGCATGATTTTTCAGATTAGCATTTGGTGAATTAGCATTCTCCAAGAGGAAAATGAGTTACTGCATTAGGCTCACTAAAACATACTAAAAATTTTTGGTTTTCAAAATTCCACTGGAAATTGGGAAATATGTTGCTTCTCTGGATAGCATTATTGTTTTTTTAATTAATTAATTCTATTGGGCTCTTATTGACCAAAGTGGGTGATAAACCAAACTGATAAAGTCAGTATGCAGGTCAAATACCTTTGCATACCAAAGCTACTATGAATTTAAAGATGCTTCAGTATGGATGCTTCTAATTTTCAAAGAGACGTTTCAAATGCAGATCAAATGTCCTAATCATTTCACTCAATTTCATAAGAACAGAAACATAAATAATTGTGAATAATCACTTGGCATTCACAGTAACAAGAAGTGTCTTATGTTAAATGCAGCCAAGCTCCATCTTTTTCCCTAGATGCTTCTGCATGAATAGAAGTCACTGGCATTATGCTTCTCTGTGAGTGTAGTACACACCACAGCCATAGACTCCACGTCTCCTTCAGAGATTATAAACAAAGACTAGCAGTTCTGTTAATAACAGGTCTCTGTCCTTTCTCAGTTAATTCTGCCTTCTAAGTCTATATAGTGGAACTGATTTCAGAAAGACAAATAAATAGAAATACCTTTACTGGGTTTTTTTCTTTGTAAAGAAGGAGAATAAACCACTTTATAATTTCATTGTCTTTCATTGGTATTAGCATAGTTGATGTAATTAATAATATCTTTTAACTATAAAAGATACAAAAATGTCAAAAAGGAAGCAAAGCTCATAGTTTCAAGAGAAAGAGTTGGGTTCGATTTTATTCAGAAGTTCTTTATTGCACCTAAATTTCATGACTACTGCTTTTTTATATCTTAAAGTAGTTGCAATAAGTTTCATTTTTAAATAATTTATTGTTTATTATTAATGTTCTATTTCCCCAGTTATACTTTTAGTATCATGTGTCATTGAGCTAGCACAAATGTATTATCTAAGATCTCTAATATAATAGAGTAAAAATACTTGAATAAAAACTTTTAAACTATTTCTATGTCTACAAATATCAAAGGCATATTTATTCAGATTAATGCATACTATTGAAAAAAGTATATTTCTGATTTTCCGAACCAAGAATTTGGCAAAAATAATGAGCAAGAAAATGATTATGAAGAGGATGTTATCTCATTCTCCACCTATATTTCTTGTAAGTTTTCATATGTTATATATATATGTGTGACATTTATATTACAGTGTATATAATTAGAAAAGACTGACGAGTATCTGGAAAGGTGTTTAATTAACTGAATGGCTTTTAGTTTACAATATGGTAGAGATACTACTACAACATATTGTTCGTGTAAACACTTTTAATTAATTCAAGGTTTTACTAATCAAACACTGGTTGATTCCTACCCAGAGAAAACACACAAGTCATGCTGACAAAAATATTCTATTTGACAACATTTTTTTAGTGTTTTTTTTTTTTCGCATAACCACATTCTTTGTAAATCTTAGTTTTCTCAATTATGAAAGGAGAAGGTCGAACTAGAACACTATCTAAGGTTCTCTCGGTTCTAATAGTTGTAATTTTCTATTCTAATATCTAAAGGCTAATTAGTGTATAACTCAACACACCATGCAGTTTCCATTGGTATACAATGACTTGCTCAGCACCTTTGCCAACGTGTCTGACAATCATCTCACACCCAACTTTTTTTTAAAAACCCTGATTCCTGCCATTTCCAAACTTCCTCACGTGCTGACTTCCTCTTCTCTGTAAATGAAAACTCATTCCTTCCTTTGTTCAAGCTAGTTCAACATTCTTCGTGTCACCTCTGGATTTTTTACTTTATCTTCTACCCTATATCCAATGTCATACAATACTCTTGACAGCATTTAACCTTTTCTCGCCCCTTTCTTATTTTTTAAAAAATTTCTTTATTTTAGTTTAAAGATATGGGGTACATTAGGAATACAAGTGGTCATCATACAGGTAAAGTTTGGGCCTCCCTTTGTGTGTGTGTGTGTGTGTGTGTGTGTGTGTGTGTGTGTGTGTGTGTGTGTGTTGGAGTCTCATTCCATCACCTAGCCTAAGCTAGAGTGCAGTGTCAAGCTCACGGTCACCCCAGAATTGACCTGCTGGACTCGGGCGATCCTTCCACCTCAGCCTTTCAAGTAGCCAGAACTATAGGCACATGCTACCACACCCAGCTAATTTTTTTGATTTATTATAGAGATGAGGCCTCACGAAGTTGCCCAGACTAGTCTCTAAGCCATGGGCTTAGGCAATTCTCTTATCTAGGTCTTCCAAAGGGCTGGGATTATAGGCTTGAGCCACCGCACCCGACCCCTGGACCTCCCTTTTGTCCCCACTTTGCCTGGTTTGAGATCAAGCGCATTTATTGATATTGGGTCCTCCTCACTCCCCACCCCCCCCAACCCCAGCAGTATCCTGCTACTGTCAATCCCTTTATTATGGTATTATGGTAACTGTTCAGGGTCCGCTTTTGCATGAGAACATGTGGTACTCTGTTCTTTGTTTCTATGATTGATCACTGAACATCATAGACTCTAAATCCATCCAAGTTGCTGTGAAGTTCATATGTTTGTCCTTCTTTATGGCTACATAATATTCTATTGTGTATATATACCACATTTTTTTAATCCAGTTCAGTTTCAATGAGCAGTACGATTGGTTCCATGTTTTTGCTGTTGTGAATAGTGCTACAATAAACATGTCTGTGCAGGTATCTTTTTTGTAGAATGTTTTGAGTTTCTCTGGGTATATTCCCAGTAAGGGGTTTGCTGGGTCATATGGAAGGTCAATGTCTAGTTCTTTTAGAAATTGCCACACTATTTTCCAAAGAGGTTGCGCTAGTCTGCCTTTCCACCATCAGTGTAGAAGCATTACTTTTTCTTCGCATCCTCTCCAGCATCTGTTGTTGTTTGTTTTATTAATGATGGCCATTCTTACTGCGGTTAGATGATATCTCAATGTGGTTTTGATTTGCATTTCTCTGATGATGAGTGAGGCTGAGCACTTTTTTGTGTGTCTGTTGGCTGCCCATATATCTTCTTTTGAGGAGTGTCTATCCAGGTCTTTTGCTCACTTTTTAATGGGGCTGTTTTGTTTTTTTTTTTCCTTTTGGCATGTTTGAGTTCCTTTTCACCCCTTTCGTTGTTATTTATCCTAGCTATCATCCACTCTTTTTTGGATTATTACAATAGCTCAGTGGAGAAACAAAAGGCTACTGTTGCCCCACCCCCACGTTGCCAACTTGGTAATAAATGGACATTTTTTTAGTTGCTATGACTCGGAGAAGGAGGGTTGCTACTGGTATTTAGTGAGTAAGACACAGGAATGTTGCTAAATATCTCACAATGCTCAAGATAGTGTCCACAACAAAGGGTTATCTGTTGATAATCAGTAGTAGTATTACTGTTAAGAAATCCTTCAATAGTGATTTCTACATTTGTCATTTCTCGGATTTTGTGCTTCATGAAGGAATGGATCGCTTTTCTGCTTCAAATCCTCCAAAACCTTCCCATTGTATTCACAATCCATCTCATCACCTACAAAATCGTAGATAATCTTTTGGGGCCCATCTCTGACCATGCTCTTGCTTGTTCACACACCAAGCATGTTCTTGCCTCAGGGCATTTGCCCTTTTTACCCTCTCTGTACACTTCCCTCATCACCACAGCTTACTTCATCACTCCTTCCTTCATAGTATGACCCCTCTCTACCATTGCTTTTAATTTTCCTTTACCTGTTCCTTTTCATCATTTCAATTATCAACACTAAAAATTAAATTTTCTTCATCTGGTTGTTGGTCTATTGACCATCTTCTCCTTCTAAAATACATGCTCCAAGGCATCAAGATTTTTTTTGTTGTTCACTGGTTTGATTGTATCCCCTGTAACAGAACATAGTCAATCCTTAATTAAGCGTTATTGACTACAAGTTTTTCAGATCACAGGCTGACCTGCAAATCAAACACAATTAAATGTCTTAACTAGCATATTTGGCAAAATCAGTAATCTCTTTCAAACATTACTGCAGAACACACACAAAAGTGCCAAATATTCAATTAATGCATGAATGCACCAAGGTTTAAGGTTCTGTATCTTATCATTTTTAAGGATAGTCAAAGTGATGATAAAGGCCAACATTGATAATGACCATACATTCATCATGCCATTAATTTTTCAGAGCTGACTGTAATAAGAAAACATTTTTTCATTTGTTAAGAAAAATCTCATTTCCACAGTTTGAAACTGGGAACTCTCTCATATATGAAACTTTGTGGGACTAAGCACAGGCTCCTGGCTCTTTCATGAGAGAGCAGGTGAAGCATAGAGCACCCTAAGCCAGCACATTTCCAGTGGTATCACCATTACTTTGAAGTGTTCGGGGTAGAGAGACAAATGAGATCTGTGCAGATAGATCATACAAAAAAGAACATCCATCTACTCTGCCCACGCTGATAATTTAAAAATCTTGGTTTAGTTCTAGTACTGGAAGTTGTACCTTTCTTCTTTCTCACATGAAAGAAAAGAAAAAGAAAAAAGAAAATTCCATACAGAAATATGGGGTACAATCAAAGGCATGATTTTTCTACATGACTACACTTTCTTCCCCTGGAGAAAAATTTCAACAGTGTAATTGTGCATTTTTTTAAGTACTTCTTCTCTACATCCTACTGTTTGGCTTTTTATACTATATTTTAGTTAGCAACATTTTAATATTTTTAATACAATTGCTGACAATGATAAAAAATTTGCATATTCAAAAGTCTGTTACAGAGTTTCCAAAGACAGCTTCAAAGTTCTAGAAGTCTGTTTTAAATTTTTTAATTATTTATTGAGAGAATATTTTTATATAAAGGAAATGTAATAAAGGTTTTTTGAAGAAAGTTATTGCATTATAATTTATTTTTTTCTGTTTCCTTCCTGAGTGATTAAAGAGAATTTATTATGTAGAATATAAAAACAACCAATGCTGTGGTTCTTAGAGTAGAGGAACTGTGTATCATTCATTAAATTTCTGGATAGAATGCATTTTATAGTTGAGAGAGCTGAGTTTCAAAAAAGTATACTTGCTATTGGTGATTTGGATCCCTTTTCCCATTTAAAAAAACCTTTTTCCCAAGTAATATTTTCAAAAATTAATATAGTATCTGTAATTAATTTATAATAATGAATTGTAAAAATTAATGTAGTTATGTATAATAAAAATTAATAGAGTATATATACAATTCTATTAAATAACTAAATGAATAATAGACTCAGTCCTAGTTATTACTTACAAGAAAGTCAAAATTTCTTTCCCTTTTCCATCATTTATTACTTATTTTATTATGTCAGTTATACTGTTTTTTAAAAATTTAAATATGCTATCAAATATATGAATCAGCTCAATGATAACTCTAGAGAATCAGAATATCATTATATGAATGAGTGTGTCATATACTGAGGTAACAAGACATAATGGAGCTTTGATTGTTCATTTGTTAAGTCTTTTAAAAGCACAGAAATAAAAGACTCCTCACTAAAAGTTGTACATTTGACATCTTTCCACTGTATCAGGTCATAAAAGTTTTATTAGCAGTACTACTATCTCTGCACGAGTTTACAAAATATGAAATGCCTCCAGATGGTGTGTTTAAATGAAATTATGCAATCTTCATCATAAACAGCCACACAGAGCCCAGCATTCCATCATGAAAGCAGGAGGACATGCAGGCAGAGTGGAGTACAGATGGAGCTAAGGCCAGTGAAATAGAAGGGGATGAGGAAGAGAATGTATCAAGCACGGAGGCCAAGCACAGCTCACCACAGGTTGGCAGTGAGAGTTCTGAGGACCAGTATGATGACTTGTATGTGTTCATTCCTGGAGTCGACCCAGAAAACAATTCACGAGAGCTACTGGTGAGCAGCAGACCACCTCTCCCCCCACCGCATGCTGTAGCTGCTGCCGTCCAACTGGAAAAACTTCACTTTACTTTACAAGGTAAGTTCAAGGTTGGAGGGAAAAAAAAAAAACCTTGACAGGCAGACATAATATATCGTACAGTTGCAAATCTATACAAAGACCAGCTTTTGAAACCAAGAAAAACTTTGTGTTCTTTAGCAACTGAGGTCTGGGATATGAAGCAAAAGATATCTTTTCCTTCCCTTTCTTTCCCTTCTTCCCTGATTCATTCATTCTTTTCTTTCCTTTTCCTTCCTTCCTTCCTTCTTTTCTTCTAGAACAAAGTCTCATTACAAAGCTTTAAAAAAATGAAATAAAACTTGGAAATAGACTGTATTTCTTCACATAAAATGAACCTCAGGCATTCTGTGGAAAAGTAAATGATAATTGCTTTTAAAAAAATAATCTGGCCGGGCAAGGTGGCTCACGCCTATAATCCCAGCACTTTGGGAGGTAGAGTGAGAGGACTGCCTGAGCCCATGGGTTTGAGACCAGCTGGGCAACTTAGCGAGGTCTCATCTCTACAATAAATCAAAAAATTAGCTGGGTAGTCCCAGCTACTTGGAAGACTGAGGTGGAAGGATCGCCTGAGCCCAGCAGGTCGAGGCTGCTGTGGCCATGAGTGTGCCACTGCATTCCAGCCTGGGTGTCAGTGAGATTCTGACTCAAAAACAAAAACAAAAAAAACTTAGACTTCAGGCAAGAGTTAAAGGCTAGTGGTTTACAGAGGATTTGTAAATGATCGTGGACACTTCTCTTACTTGGTAGCTGTAAGATAATTAAGTGGTAAAGGGTTTATCACAGTGCACTGAGACCAAAGTCTAAGAATACTGTACACTACCCAGGTGAAAGAACAGTTAACATAGCTATTGTTGGCTTTTGTTCCTAGATGCAGGAATTGGGATGTGCAAAGTGTGGGTAGGGAGTATGGTCTGTAAGCCTTGCAGAAAGCATGACTGGAATATCCACATCTGGCTCACCTGCCTGGAATGTTCAACAACCTAAGAAACTTCCAGGTCCAGGTTCACTCTTCTAGTGACTAATTATCATGCACTTTTTAAATTATTATTTTATATTTACTTTCCAGATTTATAAAATGTTCATATGAAGAGAATTTAATAAGAAAGATGAAAAAATACCCATTTTAAAAATCACATTTGTCACTATACTTTAGTCATCAAGTCCCAGAAGGCGGCTATACAGTATACAAACACTGTTTCAACAAGTGAATTTTGAAGCACCTAAATTTAGCATTTGTATCCTTGAAGGCTCTTTCTCTATGAAGGTCCAAGTTTATCAACATACACTTTATTAAGGTTATGCATTATATTTAGAGATGAAAAGTACTGCTTAATGGAAAGTACCTAGTGGATACTCTTCTGATTCATTCACTCATTCAACTGATACATAATGATTACTTATTATGTTCCAAACTCTTGTAGACTCTAGAGGTATATCATGAAGCAGATATATTGACATAGAACATTGACTACAAAATGCGGGGTTTTTTTCTCATTTTTTCAGAGTTGAATTTTTTTTTGTTGTTTTTTTTAGTTGGAGTCTCACTCTGTTGCCCAGACTGGAGTGCAGTGGCCACTCCCGGCCACCACAGCCTCGACCTGCTGGGCTCCAGCAATCCTTTCGCCTCAGCCTTCCAAGTAGCCAGAATTATAGGCATGCGGTGCCACGCCCGGCTGATTTTTTGATTTATTGTAGAGATGAGGTCTCGCCTGCCCAGGCGAGTCTCGAACCCGCGAGCTCAAGCAATCCACTCACCTCAGCCTCCCAAAGGCACAGGATTACAGGCTGAGCCACCGAGTCCAACTGAGTTGAATAATTTTATACAATAAAATCTTTCTTTAAAATTTTATATTAATTTTCTTAAAGGAGCTAATATGATATATTTTTGCTAATATATTTTATGTTGGATGTGTGTGTGTGTGTGTGTGTTGAATAGCAGTCTAAAACTATACTCTAGAGTATCCACCAGATATGTAATGTTGGCTAATATATCTTCTGAAAACTACCAAATATAAAGCAAAATAAAACAATAACCATCTCCTTTTATTTAAAAACTTTATTTTTACATTTTATATGCAGTGTTACTTTTTATCTCATCTTTTTATAGAGCTGATATTAAAAGTGAGTGGAAAATAAATAACCAGCATTATTTTTTTCTTAAAATTGCTTAAGTATTTAAAAGTAAGGTGTAAGCTATCACGTATTTTTTCCAGAGACTTTGTATGTGTTCTTTGACTTTAACTAGTGATACCTCAGGAGTTGTTCTTTAAGTGCAGCTTACATCTGTCCTCATGTTACTGAAGAGAATATAAAAATGCTTTTTATCAGCAATGCCTTTGACATCAATTTCCTCATGATGGATTTATGGACATGTTCACTGGAGCAACTAAGAATATATAACAATGTAGAGCACTTTTTAGTTTATAAAGAACCTATTGTCTCTTCCCAACAATCCTGAATAGTAACTATAGAAACCCTCTTTGACTGGACCGAAGACCACGTAATTAGAATATGTCAAATATTTCTATTAACGGGTTTCCTGAGCTTTTAGGATTCTTCTTTTTTATATACTCTAGCCTCAACTATTTCAAAAGTTGGAATTATAGAAATGATTTATTTTAATGTTTATTTATTAAGGTATCACTGAATTGAGAAAGCTTAAGTCCCACTCTTACATGAAAGGTATAATCTGATACTTTGAAAAATAAAAAGTGAAATGAATTATTTCTAGTTCAAGCCCAACTTTAGAAATAGTTGGGAAGAAATGTGGGTGGGGAAACAAAGAGAGTTAACAGCTCAGGAAATCAGCTCATAAAAGTAAGATAGTTGACACATTCCGCTAAAAATGAAACAATGTAAAAGTGGTTCCCACACACTTAATCTGGTTTCACCTGTGTTGCTGTCAGAGAAACAGAAGTCATAAAATCCAAATCTCAAAAGCATATTATTCATAGGAGAAAAAGCAAGTCTTGGTGAATTTAAAGTCAATGCTAGGTGTGTAAGTAATTAATACTTTTTTTTTTTTAGGTTAAAGTAAATGAAACAATAAGATTTAAAACTCTGTTGAGAGATTATCTTGATCTCTCTATCTTCATAAGTCTACCCAAAATAATTGCTGAATTTTCCTACAATATTCTTTTATTCTGCTTTACTATTTGTTTTTCGCCTCAGCTTCTAAGTTTTCCACTAAAATCTTCATAAGTAAGCTAAATAATTTTAGGGGTTCAGATTTTCACCAAAGGGCAAATCGAAAAAATAAAAATAAAACAAACAAAAAATCCTCTCATGGCCTGGGAAAAAGTCATCAAAACTCTTTTCAACTTATTCATTGATCAAAACATATCATATCTTTGTCTTCTAAATAATTGTTACTAAAAAATATGTTAAAAAAATTACTGAATATAAAAACCATAAAAAACTGAAATTTGTAATTTTATTCTTTACATATTTATTAGTCTTCAAACCACTGATTATTCACACTACCTTTTATGTCATGAACTCTCCTTTTGGAGTCCTTTAGCTGTAAATAAGGTTCATGTCGGAACCAGAGTTTGCATTTTTGTAGGTCAGTTTGTCATAGCTAGAGACTGACTGCTACGAAACCAGCTAATGGTATCTTTGGCTATTTCCCCCTGTCATTTTCAGAGAAATTGAAATTTAGGTGGAATATCAGTGCAAGTAATATGAAAGGTAAAACAATTTCAAATGAAAAAAAACCTAATAGTATTATGCTGGAAAAATAAAGTTTTCAAGGCATTTGGAGCTTGAGACTTAGATTTATAACTCAATTTCTTAATATTAGGTCATTATATACATCCACAAAATAAAGTGGAAAATATTTATGTTTTCAAAGAAATCTGTGTATTAAACAAATGTTTTTCCTCAATAAAATTATAAACTACAAGAAGATGTTAGTAAGTTATACAGCTCACCTTTCTTTTCAAATGCATGGAGTAATATATAAATTATTTTTCTGGAGACAGGAGCTCTTCTTCTATATTATTTTCTATGGCATTGACTAAGCCACTTTAGGAAGCTTGAGAAAGAGTCACCATGATGAAAGATGAAAACTCTGTAAAATATTTTTAAAAGTTTATCCTGAGCCAAATGTGAGTGATGTTAGATCCATGGCATAGTCCCAGGAGGTCTTGAGAACATGTGCCCAAGGTGGTTGAACCGCAGCTTGGTTACATATATCTTAGGGAAACAGAAGTTACAAAAAATAATAATAAATCAATACATGTGAGATTCACATTGGTTCAGGCTGGAAAGTGGAATATCTCCAGGCAGGGGCTTAGGGTCATAGGTGGATTCAAAGATTTTATGATTGGCAACAGGTAGCTAGAGTGAGGCCCTGTCTAAGGAATTTTGAAATCAGTAAAGGAACTGCTGAATTAAGATTAAGGAGCAGTTTGAAGGAGCCACATTTCTTGATATGTAGATGACACCACATAGATGGCAGCCCTGAGAAAGAATAGATGGCAAATGTCTAGGACCTCTAGGTCCTCTGTGGATCTCTGGGAAAGGGATTCTGTATAGACTTATATTTCCCCAAAAGACAGCTTTTTATTTCCTTCTTGATCTGTTATGTGATATTGTGCAGAGTCATGTAAAAAAGTAAGCCACATTACATAGAGTTAATAAAACCCATCTGATGAGACTTTATGGTTAATAGGGTGTGACTCCCAAACTCATTAATTAGGAATTTGACAAAAGAGGGGAAAAAAGGTCATAGTTTGCCAAGAATATTGCATATAAGAGTAAATGCAATCTAAATATTTCGTAAGCAGGGGCAAGGGCAATGTTAGAAAGCCAAATAGAAAGAAGTCAACACTGGTATGATGCTGGTGTTAGACAAGAAACAGAAGATGACCTTAAAGGGGATGAAAAGAAAGAAGATGCAAAGGACCTAGAAGAGGAGGAAGACCCATACACTTTTGCTGAGATTGACAACAGTGAATATGACATACTGGCCAACATGAGTATAAAGAAAAAAACTGGAAGTCAGTCTTTCATTATAAACAGACCTCCTGCAGCCACACCTCAACCTACAAATATCCCTCCAAAAGAGGAAACTACGCCTTACATATAGCTCAAGGTACTGTTTTACCATTGTTGTTTGTTTGTTTGTTAAATTTTTTTTTGTCCTTTTGTGTATGGGAGGGAATGAAAGGTGATGTGATTAGTGTTCTAAAATACCAAAGATTTTAAAAGTCTTTTCAAGTCACAGGTGAGTTGTATTGGCTCAATTTTTAAATAGAGAAACATACTAAGTAAAAAAAGTAAGAATGATGGATTAGGTTCCAGTTTCTTCATTAAGAAGGATAACTTTGGCAAACCATTCAGGGACATGAAACCATAGTGTATATGGAGAAATTCTGTTTGATACATCCTTCAGCAACACAAGAACATTTAAATATACACCACAAATCCACCTAAGAGAAACACAGTAATTCATTTGTTTAATATTTTCAAAAGAAATTATTCTATTCCTCAAGCTATATGTATTGAGAGATTTCTATAAGAAAACAGCATACATATAAAAAGTTACTAGTGTACAACATACTTAACAGTGATCTATTACTAACAATGTTTAAGGACCTAGAAAAAATTAGGAAGTCATAACAAATTAATAAACATTTCAACTAAAATAAAAGGTGAATTGAAACAATTATCTAGATTATGAAGGCAGGGAATAAGTTTCGTTAGAAATATTCAGATTGTCTATCATCGTATCTCTAGGATACATATTAGTATCTCTTTGACAGGGTTGCTATATGCTAATAAATAGTTTTTTAAAAAAGAAAATACATATAGCTTAATATAAGAATTTAGTTATATTCTAGAAGACGTAAATCATCTTCTACACTCCAGTGCTTAGGGAGTTTCTCAAGATGAAGGTATCAGCTCCCATGTTGTGTTGTTCTTCTTTTGGAGCTTTATCTTCCTATCTTTCTACTGATGGTCATATTTTTGTTTTCTATCTTGTTCTCTGTCCTATTTTGCAACATTCTTTTCTCTTTAGGGAACAGGGAGTAGGGAAAAGTGTAATTCACTCTGTTACTGTTTTGTTTCATTTTGTTTCGATTTGGCTTTTTCTATTTATCTTGATTTTTATTTTCCTTCTATTTTCATATTGTCCCTGTTTGTCATTTTTTTTTGTCTGTAATGTTTGATACTTTCATTAAGTGTGATTATTCTTAGCTATGATTTTATGTTTAAGAATTAAGCACCAAAAATACAAAAGGAAATTCTACCTATTAACATGTGAACTTCATCACAGGGTAAAAACATGTGAACTTCATCATAGGGTAATAAGGAGGTAGGTAACCAACTTTTTCATTGAATGACACCAAAATGTTAGTTTATGTCATTCTATTCTCCTACACTTTTTCATTTTTCTCGAATTCAATCCAGCTCACTCTAGTTTGTATTTATATATGGCTGCCAGCACACTGAGGTCAGAGTATGGGAAGAAGCCTAAGAAATGTCATCATTCAGAATGCACAATTTAACTTGTGCTTTCTGTTTTCTGTCTAGTATATACTTCCTGCTACCCACTGTGCCTTGTGTCCCATGTTCAGAACAACTTCTGTTCAATTTTTCTAATGAATAAACCTTCCATCATAGATGATTGCCTCATTTCACAAGATTAGAGAAGGAATTGGGGGTCTGAATGTGTTAGGTTTTCAACCAATCCCCACATTAAATAAATATATTGAAATGATTTTATTCCTTATTCATTTATTAACTATATAAAAATTCATTTAGTGCCAATGATAAAGTCTTTCTGTGTACCAGTTATATAAATTCTTTACAAGCAATAGTACAATTTGTCCTGTATGTATATGCACACATAGGACTATTAAAGAATCTTAGAAATACTGAGTATCTAAGACATTTTTCAGATTATTTATCTCGCCTACCCATCTCAAGACTGACTCCCTTCCACATTTATAAAACATCTTTATAATTCAATTATACAACCTAATTTGTTTTTATGGTTATTTGTATTACACAGAGATGGGAACCAGTGCTATAATATTTTGTTTGTTTTGCACTTAAATATATAAAAAAGATATGATTGTTTGCTCCACATTCCAAATCAATAACAAAACCTAAACTCTAAACAAAGTCACCAAAATCCCCTGCCATTTTTTCTTTCTTTTCTCTTTTACTGGAATATGCTTGACTTCCTCTTTCTTTGATGCTATTGATTGTTAATCATTCTGTTCCCACTTTAGGAGGAGATCGCCTCATCAGCTAATTCTTGATGTTCTTTGCATTTCACAGGGTAAAAGTCTTTCATAATATCTTTCCAATTTTTTTTAAATGTTCATAGACAGGCAGATCTATTAAATAAAATTGCCACCATTTCCCAGAAAGCCATTCATTCAAATAGAAGAACAGTAATTTGCCCCAATTCTTGCCAGAATGTTGGTGTATCTAGGGTATGTTAACATAACAAAAAGTGAAGGATGTGGAATGGGAGATAGAAGAAGAATACAGAATGCAGAATCCCAACTTATCATTTCAGAAACTCAGGAAAGTACTGAACAGGACACTAGGCAAAAAAAAAAAAAAAAAAAAAACAATATACAGGAAAACCAACTTGGCTTTGCAAAAAGACCTGTATTCAGATTCAGCTAAGCAAGAGTACCTGTTTCCAGGTTACCTAAGCAAGCATTTTATATACCTGCGATTCAATGTCCGTATTACAAATTGTGGATAAATAGTATCTACTTCAAGGATTGTTATAATCTTTAAGTGAGATAACATTAGCAAATATCCTGCACAATCCTGTTTTGTTTCATTTTGTTTTGAATTGGGTTTTTCTATTTCTCTAGATTTTTATCTTCCTTCTGTTTTCATATTGTCTCTGTTTCTTTATTTATCATATATGTTCAATACATTATAGTTAAAATCAGTTCTACTTTGCTCAGCTTCTGGGCAGAGGATGACTTTGATAAACTACCTTTAAATTATAGAAAACATGTCTGTGTGGTTCTCGGATTCTGGAAGATAATAGTGCTAGAGAGGGGGGAGAAGAAACACCCTTTCCTCTAACAGGACAAGTAGGCCTAGTCCACGTCTTATAATAATTATTGTTAGGCAACTTTCATGACAATTTATAATTCATGCACCAATTCTGCATAGTTGGCTTTAATAGCTTCATTTTAGAGATCAAAAAACTGATGCTTAGTAAGTTTTAGTATCTTTCCCAAGATGACAAAATTAGAAAGAGGAAGAGGAAGGCTTTAGATTCAAATTCCCATGTACACAGGCATATAGTTTTTCCCTTATTGATATATTTATTTCTGGATATATTTATTTCTGGATTATTTGTTCACATTTATTGTTAACATGTAAGATCCATGAAGGAAGAGACCAACCTTATCTGGTTTTGCCCATCATTATATCTCTGGTACCAAAATCAGGTCAGTGTTGAATTCATAGTAAAATCCATCAATATTTGGTGACCAGTAACTGAATAAAATGATAGAAGTGTCAAGATCCACGTCAATGTGTCTATAAGACTTCATTAACACTCTGGAGGATGGTCAGAAGAATATGTCAGTCTACTAATTCCTAAACTTCTTCTGCTTTAAACCTTTCTAGATCTAAGACACTGCTAATATAAAAGGAAGAGCCCACAAGGAATGGGACAAAACACTAGGATATTCACATATAGCTGAGTATTCTAACTGCTTTCCCAAAGCTTAAATATATGAGAGAGAAGCTCTAGTTCTACCGTCACCACCATCCCTTACCCCCCCCAAATGTAGTTTATTAAGGTAAAACTGAACCCTGTTATTTCATTTTGTCAAGAAATATGTTTCTAATTTTTTCCCACTGCTACTGCATTAAATCTTATATTAGGTTAACAACCACAAAAAGAATATCTCATTTTTCTTAAATAAAAATTTTTTGAAACCTACCTGTTTTGATATATCGTATTCTTTCTACCTTTTTCTCCCTCATATTGAAAAGGATAAGGTTCATTAGGCTTCAAGAATATAAAGGAATTAACGTGGATGTATAGTCTTTAGTGACAGAATTCTTGATTTAAGATAAATCAAGGAAAGAAAATGAGCACTTGGCATGGCATAGATGGATTGATAGTAAAACTGTATCCATAAATCATGTAAAGAGATGAATGCATTGGGTAAAATTTTTCAACATCAGTGGACAATTTTCCATTTCCCCATCTCACGATTAATAGAACAAATATCCTTCCTCAGAGTCCATGTGACTGATTTGAGGTAGAGTATAATTCTCCTTTCAATTTCCAATCTCTACTGAGTTGCCCTTGGTATTTTGCAATGCAACAAAGTTGTAAATGACCTTTTTGAGAGCTACTCAGTTACTGGGACTCCAAAATGTCAAGTACAACTCAGTTGCTCTTAGAAATTTTCCACTTGTAATTCACTTGTACTTGAAATTGATCGATCACATACAATGCAATTGAAATGCAAAAAGACCTTGTAGAAACTCTTAGGAAAATTAATCTATATCATTGTAAATATGACAGACTAGAATGGTCTCTGCCCTCATTAGTGAATATGATCAAATGGATAAAAACAGGTCTTAGATCAGTGCCTTGGGTCCTACTTTCTAACTGGGTGACCTTGTCCAAATTATTTAGCCTCAGGACATAGTGTGTACATCACAACTGCTCTCAAAACAAAGTAACGTATTTTTCATTCTATCTGTAAGTCTTGTGTTCCTGTCTTTTTCCCAGGACTCTCTATACCACTCGTTTCCATGATGGGGTGCTAGTGCCGCTCTGCAAAAGAGTAGTCGTTCGAGTTGTGCTCATGCTGTCCATGAAGGGGAGCAAGTCTGCTTGTGTAACCCAGGTGTTTTTATTTGCTCATTCCGACCTCACAACAGAACACCATGATCCTCTGACTCCTTCACAGAGATGCTGAATGAAACCTGAGAAGGACTTTACAGACTGTTAGAGTATTGACATAATGATGATGAACTTTCCCAGCCTCTTCTTCTAAGAATTCCATTCCTCTATACTAGCGAAATGGAAAGGAGACAGTAATCAACTGTGGTGTGAACTGACCTTAACGGATTTGCATTACACAAGAAAAGGAATGCAAATACTATCAAGCACTTAGGTTTTCATCCAACAGCAGAGAGTAAATTCTGATCTTTTCCCACTTAATGTATGATGCTACTAAACTATCTGTTAAATGTATCTTTAGGAAGAAGTTTAATTGACCTACAATAATAGTTCATAACTGGCAGTAATTTTCTTCCCACAAGACATTTGGCAATGTCTAGAGACATTTGATTATTATGACCAGAACAGTACTAGTGGCATCTAGTAGGAAGAGACCAGGAATGCTGCTAATCATCCTACAATACACAGGCCAGCCTCACAACAAATAATGATCCAGAATAAAATATCAACAATACATGGTTGAGAAACTCTTTTCTATATAATAAATATGCAAATTCCATTTTTAAGTCAGCATAAATACTTGGAAAATGGTCATTTGAAGATGAAATCATAGGTGTATCAAATAACTGTCCACACATACTGTCTTTTTACTCACTTTAGATTTTCTGAATTTGCAATATTTGCAATATTTTTCACCAGGGCTTAATGTGTACATTTTTTTTTTTGAGTTGGAGTCTCACTCTGTCACCCAGACTGGAATGCAGTGGCTGCTCCCGGCCACCGCAGCCTCGACCTGCTGGGCTCCAGCAATCCTTCCTCCTCAGCCTTCCAAGTAGCCAGAATTACAGGCATGCACTATCATGCCCGGCTGATTTTTTTGATTTATTGTAGAGATGAGGTCTCGCTGCCCAGGTGGGTCTCCGAACCCCCGGGCTCAGGCAATCCACTCACCTCAGCCTCCCAAATGCGCAGGATTACAGGCTGAGCCACTCAGCCCAGCTGCATTTTTTAAGTCTAAATAAGTAGTGGTTAGAGAAAACAAGATGCTTCTTGCAATCAGTACATTGATAGGAATCTCCCCTAAAGTATCAACAGTACAATAGAGTAAAATTCATGAAAATGATGAAGCTGGGTGGAATTTGACTTAAATCTTTGCCACTTGAAGTTGTGTAACTGTGTATGTTACATAACCTTGCTTCTTTTGTTTTTGTTTTTTAAAGAATTAGTAACACCAACTTCACAGGATTTTCTTGAGAACTAAAACTATATATGTTAAGTGTTCAGCACAGAATAGTGTATAGGAAATGGCAGTCACTATCATGGAAGGTATTCTGTAGACATAGCATTGAAGGCAGACCTATCACAAATCCCCAGTTAGGATACCTTCTGCTTCTTCCCTTCTGTATGTGTTTCCTATTATAGTACATCATCCTTCATAAATTTCCCAAAGTATTTATTACCTTCCACTATTGAACACTATTTAGAACAAAAGGACACAGTCACATCTTTTTAGAATCTTCAATCTACCTTTATATAGTTTGAGTCTTATTAGCAGAACTAGTATTTAATATTTGTTCAAAGTGAACATAACCAGATAGCTTATCTTCAAGTCTAGGAGAGAAAAAAATTTGGAGTACTGTATCAAGTTTCATCATCCTGTGAAATATAAGAAAGTGCAAATCATGATCCCACTGGTATTTCTTAGGATAGCAACAATTCCTGATAAGGGGAAGGTAAAGGGAAGTGACTTACTTTTGGTAATCACTAAGCATGAGCCCAAAGGTGAATTCATAGTTTCCAGAGTCTTCCAGTGGCTTTCTTGCTACCAAACTACTTCTCTTTGAGACTAAAGAAATATTGGTTAGAATGATACTAGAGTAATATCTACACTTACACTATTTCCTTATTGATACAAGTGGGCAATAAGAAAAATAAAATGATGAGTGCTACTGAAGTCTCAAGGGAGAAGTCAAACCCCAGATGAATGCTGTGCGAGCAATAGGTGTTCAATAGAAGCTGTCTGCCTACTGACAGAAAAGAAAAAGGCTGCTGGCCCAGTGTTGAGTGGTGGATTTACTAATAAACTCATTGCAATGGCCTCAAACTGTAATCACAGAGACTTCCATAAACAAAATGTCCTCTCCCAGAATCTCCCAACTTCCTGGATTATAAACATTTCTAGAGTATACATATTTGTGTAGGCATCAAAAATAATAAATATGCAAATAAAAATAATTTGTGTTTAATTCCTGTAAAAATTAGGTTCCTTAGAAGTAGAAAAGGAGTTTCAGTAAGGTGGCGACAGCATAAGTGGAACTGTGAGATTCTCCAAATGTGAGTTCCCAAAATGACTCTTACTTTTCTTCCCCCACAACCCTGCCCACTGCCAGCTGCACTGCTCTGAGGCCCAGGGATCTTCAGTCCCACACAGGGTCAGATATTGCGGCCTCCGGCTGCTGCTGCTCCACTATACGTGACTCCCACCTGGGCGGGAGTCTCGGGTCTCAGCTCCCTCCTTGGCTACATCATCTCACCCAGTACTCAGTACCAAGCCACCAGTCACCCAGGGAGGCTCTGGGCTCCTGCCCCTCAGAGATACCAGTCCCATTTCTGGCTGAAGTACCCTGTGAGGAGCCCAGAGCCACTCTCGCTGCTCACTGTCTGCCCTTTGGAGCTTTGGAGCTCTGGAGCTCTGGGCCCACCCTGGCTGAGGCACTCAGCATGTGACCCCATGCTTGTGTAAGGGAACAGCATATCTTAAGGAGGTGCTGATCGGAGGCTTTCAGCTCCAGAAGAGGAAACTCCCAAACCCCTCCTCCACCCCAGCCTGCTGGTGATACCCTGGATCCAGTGCCCAGCTGTGCAGCTGATCCCTGGTGCCTCCCACGACACCATGGCCCAACATAGTGGATCGCCCAGGAACCCAGACAAGTGGAGAGAAAAGATCCACAAAAGTGAAGCTGCCACCTCGGCCATTCTCCAGGCAGAGATTTGCATTGCCCTGCCCACCCATCAGCAGCCTCCACCTCGGATCCTAAGGTAACGTCGCTAACAGGAGACAAAGCCCCTCCCCATGCTGATTCAGACAAAGGCAACTAAGCGTCACAGACCTCCCATGCAACAGGTAAAAAAAACAAACCCAAACTGAGGTAAATCTAGCTGCCTGCAATGAAACCAAAGGGGAGAGGCTGGAGGTCAGAGATGAAGAGATTTTAGACACTCAGGAAAGATTCCAGAGCTAGTCTAATCTCTTATTTTGACTTTTGATTTTACCATTTTGACTGTTTGTTTTGCTCATTTTTGTTTGCTTTATGACTTACACTATCTGTTTTATGATTTATTGGTCTGTCTTTGTGTACATACCAGTATTCTTTAGGGAATTCTGCTTGCATGTTTTTTTCCCTTCTCTCCGGACTTGTGTCTCTTTCTCACCTGTTAGTTGGTATATATGTCTGTTTTCCCTCTCATTCTTCTCTCTTTCTAACTTCCTTTGACCCCCTTCCTTCATTATTTTCCTCTTTTGTACCTCCTTTTGTTCCAGGGACCAAACCTACATACTGCTGAACAGACAGATTGTAAGGCAGTGGGAAATAGGCTCCAGTGTGCTCATACACCTGTTGGTGGATGCTGGAATCAGTGTATACATTCTGTATCACAGCTTCTCCCTCAATTAAACCTTAAAACTGGAAAAAGTACAGCCCGCAGCCCACACTCCAACCTCAAAAGTGAACAAAGCCAGAGGACCCTCATAAGGAAGAACAGGAGATTGCACAAGCGAAACAAAAGCGACCCCACCATCCCTGAAAAACAATTAAAGAAGGAGAGAGAAATGGAGAAAGAGAGAAAAATCTGCACAAATGAAGAAAAAGCAAAAGAAAAATATGGGTCTCTCCCAGACCCCTAGGAGAGCAGACACTGAGAAAACTGACTTCGGAATGCAAACAATGAAGAGCTCCCAGAATGACTGGTCTCAAACTACAAAGCTAGATATCAAGACATTAATGGAGAGATTTAAAAGAATTGAGGAGAGACAAGAAGAAACTAGGAAGGAGCAGGTATCCAAGATAACAGTAATAAAGAATACTGTGAATGAAATAAATAACAAACTGATAAGCAAGGAAAGCAGAATTACCCAAGCAGAAGAAAGAATCTCAGGCTTGAGGGCCAAAATATAGAACTAACCCAAATTCTTAAAAACATAGAAAACATGCTCAAAAAGACAGAACAAACCTTCAAGAGAAGAGCAATTACTTAAAGAGACTGAACCTAAGAGTAATTGGCCTTCATGAGGCAGAAAGAGAGACAGAGTCCACACTGGAACAAACTTTCCATGAGATTATTCAAGAAAACTTCCCTCATCTAATCAGTGATGCAAAAATTCAAACACAAGAGATTCAGAGAACCCATGCAAGACAAAAACTGAGAAAACCAACTCCTAGACACATAATAATTCACCTAAAAAAAGTAGGCATAAAAGAAAAAATCCTAAAGGCTGCAAGAGAAAAAGACCAGATCACATACCTTGGAAGACCAATTAGAATACAGCAGATTTATCTACAGAAACCCTGCAGGCTCAGAGAGCTTGGAGCCCTATGTTCAAAGTCCTAAAAGATAAACAATTTCAACCAAGAATAACCTATCTAGCCAAGTTAAGTTTCATCAGCAAGGGAGAATTAAAATCTTTCTCAGATGTCCAGTCCCTAAGAACTTACTTTGCAACCAGACAATTTCTACATGCAACACTTAAGAAAGTACTAAACACAGAAGAAAAGGAAAAAAGAACCACATTCTTCACAAGAGTACAGGAAAAAGAATAAAATACACATGAATCAACCCCTAAAACAAAAGAAAGACAAAAAACCAAGTGAAAGAACAAGAACTCTATAAGAACTCTATGATAAGGATGAACTCTCACATTTCAATAATTAGCCTGAATGTGAATGCACTAAATGCATGACTGAAAAGACATAAAATGACAAAATGGATAAAATACCATGAGGCAACAATATACTGCCTTCAAGAGACCCATCTCACTAGAAAGGACATGCACAAAGAAAGAGGATGGGAAACAAATTTTAAGGCGAATGGAACACAAAAGAAAGGAGGAGTCATGATACTAATATCAGACAATATACCATTTAAACTATCGAAAATTTAAAAAGAGACAGAGGGCGACTACATAATGATAAAAAGGTTCACTCCATCAACAAGAAATATCTATCCTTAACATATATGCACCCAACAGAGATGTGCCAACTTTCATAAAGCAGCTTCTAGGAAAACTAAAGAAAGATATTCACTCAACACCATCATAACTGGGGACTTTAATACCCCACTCACAACCTAGACAGATCACCAGGACAAAAAATCAGCAATCAGATCCGGAACTTCAATGTGACTCTTGACCAAATGGACTTACTTGATACCTACAGAACACTCCATCCAAAGACCACAGAATACACATTCTACTCATCACCTCATGGAATATATTCTAAGATCGAAAACATATTTGGCCATAAATCAAACATAAGCAAGTTTAAAATGACCAAAATTTTACCGTGCAGCTTCTTTGAACCACAGAGGAATAAAAATAAGCATTAACACCAACAACATCCCCCCAAAACCACAAAGACATGGACACTAAACAGAATGATGCTAAACAACTTCTGAGTCAATGATGAAATCAAAACAGAGATCAAAAGATACTGGGAAAAAAATGAAAATGAAGAAACATCTTACCAAAATCTCTGGGACGCCATGAAAGCTGTAGTAAGAGGGGAATTTAGATCCCTAAAAACGCACATGAAGAAAATGGAAGAATCACAAATTAGCAGCCTAACAAGCCACCTAACAAAGCTGGAAAACAAAGACCACAAAAACCCTAATTTCAGCAGAAGAATCCAGATCACCAAAATAAAAGCCCAAATCCAGGGCATAGAAGACAAAAAGATAATACAAAAAAATCAATGAAACAAAAAGCTGGTTTTTTGAAAGGATAAACAAGATCGATGGTCCCCTAGCTAGACTAACCAAGAAAAAGAGAGAAAACACCCAAATAAGCACAATTGGAAACACAAAAGATGAAGTCATATCTGATCCTGAAGAAATACAAAAGATCATTAGAGACTACTTTGTACACTTGTGTGGAAACAAACTTGAAAACCTTAAGGAAATGGAGGACTTTCTGTCATCACACAACCTGCCTAGGTTGAAACAAGAAGAAATTGACACCATAAATAGACCAATAACAATCCAGGAAATTGACTACATAATAAGAAAATTACCTACAAAAAAAGGCCCTGGACCAGATGGCTTTCCCGCAGAATTCTACAAGACATTTAAGGAGGAGCTGATTCCAATCCTAATGAAGGTATTCCAGGAAATTGAGAAAGATGAAACCCTCCCCAAATCATTTTACAAAGCTAACATCACATTGATACCCAAGCCAGGTAAAGACCCAGCAAAGAAAGAATTATTTTTGATGAACATAGATGCTAAAATTCTCAACAAGATCCTAGCAAACCAGATTCAATAACACATCTCAAAAATCATCCATCATGACCAAGAAGACTTCATTCCTGGGATGCAAGGCTGGTTCAACATTTGTAAAACCATAAATGTAATTAAATACATCAACAGATGTCAAAACAAAAAACACATGATTTTATCATTAGATGCAGAAAAAGCTTTTGATAAAATTCAGCACCTCTTTTTGATAAAAACTCTCGAACATCTAGGCATATGGGGAACATACCTCAAAATAGTAAAAGCCATCTATGAGAAACCCACAGCCAGCATACTCCTAAACAGACAAAAATTGAAACCATTTCCCCTGAAAACTGGAACAAGAGAAGGATGCCCACTCTCATCCCTCCTGTTCAATACAGTATTGGAAATCCTGGCTTGAGCAATCAGAGAAGAGAAGGCAATCAGGGGTATCCAAATAAGAAAAGAGGAAGTCAAGTTATCTCTCTTTGCAGATAACATGATTGTGTACCTTGAAAACCCAAGAGAATCTCAAAATCCTCCTTACAGGGATAAAGGCCTTTGGCAAAGTCTCAGGATATAAAATAAATGTGCAAAACACAATCGCATTTCTTTACACCAATAATTAACAGAAACCCAAATAAAAAGCACAATTCCATTCACAATAGCCACAAAAAAATGAAATACCTTGGCATCTTCCTAACCAGATATGTGAAAGACCTTAATGAAAACTGCAAAACACTGCTCAAAGAAATCAAAGACGACACAAACAATTGGAAATATATCCCATGCTCATGAATTGGAAGAATCAACATTGTGAAGATGTCCATCTTACCTAAGGCAATCTACAGATTCACTGCAATACCCATCAAATTACCAGCAACATTCTTCTCAGACCTAGAAAAAACAACACAGGAATTCATATGGAAACACAAACGACCAAGAATAGCCAAAACAATCCTCAGCAAAAAAAAAAAAAAAAAAGCAGGTGGTATCACATTACCAGACTTCAAACTTTACTGTAAAGCTACAATCATCAAAACAGCTTGGTGTTGGTATAGGAACAGGCATATAGATCAATGGAATAGAATTGAGACCCAGAAGCAAAACCTCAATTTCTCAACCAACTCATCTTTGACAAAGCCTCCACTGCCTACCAAAGGGGAGAGGAGAACCTATTCAGTAAATGGTGCTAGGAAAGCTGACTGACCATATGCAGAAGATTGAAACAGGACCCCTATCTATCCCCATGCACAAAGGTTAACTCCAAATGGATCAGAGACCTAAATGTAAAACCTCAAACCATAAGAACCTTAGAAAATGAAGGACATACACTTATGGAAATTGGAACTGGCATCCAATTCCTGAACAAAACCTGAAACCCACAGCCCATAAGAGAGAAGATAGACAAGTGGGACCTCATTAAACTGACAAGCTTCTGCAAAGCCAAAGAAACCATCAAGAGAGCAGGGAGACAACCTACAGACTGCGAAAAAGTATTTGCCAACTCCAGGTCTGACAAACGCTTAACATCTTGGATCTACAAGGAACTCAAATGTGCCGAAAAGAAAAAAACAAACAACCCCATTATAAAATGGACAAAAGGTATGCATAGACACTTCTCAAAGGAAGACATCCGAGCAGCCAACAGACACATGAGGTATGTTCAACCTCAGTAATCATCAGGGAGATGCAAATCCAAACCACACTGAGATACCACCTAACTCCAGTCAGAATGGCAATTATCAATAACTCAAAAAATAACAGTTGCTGGAGAGGGTGTGGAGAAAAGGGAACACTTCTACATTGTTGGTGGGAGTGCTAACTAGTGCAACCTCTGTGAAAAGCAGTGTGGTGATTCCTAAAAGCTCTAAATATCAACCTGCCATATGACCCCGCAATCCCCCTACTGGAAATATACCCTGAAGAACTCAAATCACTCTATGAAAAAGATACCTGCACACGTATGTTTATCATAGCATTGTTCACAATAGCAAGAATCTGGAAGCAACCATGCTGTCCATCGAAAGAGGACTGGATATTAAAATGTGGTACATATACACGATGGAATACTACACAGCCATAAAAAAGAATATAATCATGAATTTCGCTGCAACCTGGATGGAACTAGAGTCTATAAACTGAGTGACCTCTCACAGAAACAAAGATTGAGTATCACATGTTCTCACTCATATAGTGGACCTTGATCATCCAACATATTACCCTAAGAAAATGACTGACAGTGGTCGGAAACTATAGGGGGGAAGGGGAAGGGAGATGGGATTAAATGGTAGTAAACATCTGTCTGGGGATAGGGAGACACCTCTTACCAACAAGGGTACCTGATCGAAGCTTATTTGTATACCTAACCCTTAACTATATCCCACAATATCATAATAACATATTGATTATAAAAAAAAGAAGTAGAGCTGGGCTCGGTGGCTCAGCCTGTAATCCTGCACCTTTAGGAGGCTGAAGTGACTGGATTGCCTGAGCCCGCGGGTTCAAGAACTGCCTGGGCAGCAAGACCTCATCTCTACAATAAATAAAAAATGAGCCGGGCGTGGTAGCACACACCTGTAGTTCCAGCTACTTGGACGGCTGAGGCGGAAGGATGGCTGGAGCCCAGCAGGTTGAGGCTGCAGTGGCCAGGAGCAGCCACTGCACTCCAGTCTGGGTTACAGAGTGAGACTCCAACTCACAAAAAAATAAAAAATAAATTTTTAAAAGTAGAAAATATGATTTATAGTGAAATTTACTGGTGTAGGAGAGGTTTTTATTGAGAACAGTTCTATCAGACTAAGTTTCTGAAGCAAATTGGAAAGAAAATTGGTCTTCTTTTTCTTAGGAAACTAAAGCATTCATTGATATCACTATTGACTTAGAATTTTTATGCCATATTCCTTCATGCAGTAATGTGTTGGTTAACTTTCCACCTCTGCCAATCTCAGGAGTAAAACCATAATGATATCAGTGGCCTCATGTATTCTGGCTGACCATTTACAAATTCTCATTTAAAAACCAATGCTACAAATGTCTGCTGTGCAGTAAACTACTTTCTTTATTTTTCTTTTTTTAATTTTTTTTTATTAAAAAGATTTGGGGTACAATTCAGGGTTAGGTATACAAATGTTGATTATGCAGGTACCCTTGTTGGTGAGGAATGCCCCTCCCTCCTGTAGCAGTCTCCCTCAACTGCCAATCCCACCCAACCTCCCCTGAGAGTTTCCCACTCCTGTCAATCCCTTTCTTATAGTATTATAATTTTTAAATGTCCACTTATGAGGGAGAACATATGGTACTCTGTTCTTTGTTTCTGTGATACATCACTGAGTATGGTCAACCCTAAATCCATCCAAGTTGCTGCAAAGTCCATGTTTGTCCTTTATGGCTGCATAATAAACCATTATTTTTTTGTGCAGTCCAGCTTTGATGGTCAACATGGTTGGCTCCATGTTTTTGCTCTTGTGAATAGAGCTGCAACAAACATACATGTGCAAGTATCTTTTTTGTAGAATGATTTGAGTTCCTCTGGGTATATTCCTAATAGGGGAGTTACTGGCTCATATGGAAGGTCAATTTCTAGTTCTTTCAGAAACCACCACACCATCTTCCAAACAGGATGCGCCAGTTTGCATTCCCACCAGCAGTGTAGAAGCATTCCTTTTACTCCACATCCTCACCAGCATCTGTTGTTGTTTTATTAATGATGGCTATCCTTACCAGGGTTAGGTGGTGTGGTATCTCAATGTGGTTTTGATTTGCATTTCTCTAATGTTGAGTGAGGCTGAGCACTTTTTCATGTGTCTGTTGGCTGCCCATTTTTCTTTTGAAAAGTATCCATTCATGTCTTTTGCCCACTTTTTAATGGGGCTGTTTGTTTTTTTCCTTTCAGCAAATTTGAGTTCCCTGTAGATCCTAGATGTTAGACCTTTTTCAGATATACAGTCGACAGATATTTTTTCCCATTCTGTGGGCTGTCTCCCTGCTCTCTTGATGGTTTCTTTGACTTTGCAGAAGCTCATTAATTTGATGAGATTCTATTTATCTATCTTATTTCTTAAGGTATGGGCATTTAGGATTCCAAACAGGAATTGGTTACCAGTTCCAATTTCCATAAGGGTGTCTCCTGTGTTTTCTAAGATTCTTATAACTTGAGATTTTACATTTAGGTCTTTGATCTATTTAGAGTTAATTTTTGTGTCTGGTGATAGGGGGGGACCTGTTTTAATCTGCCGCATGTATCAGCCAGTTTTCCCAGCACCATTTACTGAATAGGTTCTCCTATCCCCAGTGGTTTTTATTGGAAGCTTTGTCAAGGTTGAGAAATTGAGGCTTTTATTCCAGAATCTCTATCCTGTTCCATTGGTCTATGTGCCTGTTCTCGTACCAATACCAGGCTGTTTTGATTATTGTAGCCTTATAGTAAAGTTTGAAGTCTGGAAGTGTGATACCTCCTGCTTTGATTCTTTTGCTAAGGATTGTTTTGGCTATTCATGGTAATTTGTGTTTCCATATGAATTTCTGTATTGTCATTTCCAGGTCTGAGAAGAATGATGTTGGTAACTCAATTGGTATTGCATTGAATCTGTAGAATGCCTTTGGTAGGATGGACATTTTAACAATGTGGATTCTTCCTATCCATGAGCATGGAATATTTTTCCATTTATTTATGTCTCCTTGGATTTCTTTGAGCAGTGTTTTGTAGTTCTCATTGTAAACGTCTTTCATTTCTCTGGTTAGGAAGATGCTGAGGCATTTCTTTTTTCTTTTCTTTTCTTTTCTTTTTTTTTTTTTTTTTTTGTGGCTATTGTGAATAGGATTGTGCTTTTAATTTGGATCACTGCCTGTTTGTTGTTGGTATATAGGAATGCAACTGTCTTTTCCACATTTATCTTGTACCCTGAGACCTTGCCAAAGTCCTTTATCAGTGAAAGCAGGTTTTTGACAGATTCTCTTGCATTTTCAAGGTATAGGATCATATCATCAGCAAAGAGGGATAACTTGACTTGCTCTTTTCCTATTTCGATACTCCAGATTTCCTTCTAGTGTCTAATTTCTCAAGTTAGGACTTCCAACACAACGTTGAACAAGAGGGGTAAGACTGGGCAGCCTTGTCTTGTTCCAGATTTAGGGGAAATGTTTCCAGTTTCTGTCCACTTAGCAATATGTTAGTTGTGAGTTTATCATAGATGGCACTTACTATTTTGAGGTATGTTCCTTCTATATCTGTGTGTTTGAGGGTTTTTATCAAGAAGGATGTTGGATTTTATCAAAAGCTTTTTCTGCACCTAATGATATAATCATGTGATTCTTGTTTTTATATCTGTTGATGTATTTAATTACATTTATGGTTCAACCAGCCCTGCTTCCTGTGGATGAAGCTTACTTGGTCATGGTGGATGATTTTTGAGATGTGTTTTTGGATCTGATTTGCTAGAATCATGTTGAGGATTTTTGCATCTATGTTCATAAGGGATATTGGTCTGTAGTTCTCTTTTTTTGTTGAATCTTTACCCAGTTTTAGTTTCAGTGTGTTGTTAGCTTCATAAAATGATTTGGGGAGAATTCCTTCTTTCTCAATTGCCTGGAATACTTTCAAAAGAATTGGTATCAGCTCTTCCTTATACTTTTTGTAGAAGTCTGCTGGAAAGCCATCCAGTCCAAGGGCTTTTTTGTTGTAAGTAGTTTTTGTATGACAGAATCCGTTTCCTGGGTTGATATTGGTCTATTTAGTGTCTCAATGTCTTCTTGTTTCAACCTGGGGAATTTGTGTGATGTCAGAAAGTTTGCTTCCATATAGGTGTACATAGTAATCTCTGGTAATCTTTTTTATTTCTTCAGCATCAGTTGTTATTTGATCTTTCGTATTTCTGATTGTGTTTATTTGGGCTTTTTCTTTCCTTTTCTTGGTCATTCTGGCTAGGGGTCTGTCAATCTTGTTAATTTTTTCAAAGAACCAGCTTTTTGTTTGTGGATGTTTTCTATGATATTTCTGTCTTCTATGTCCTGTATTTGGGCTCTTATTTTGGTGATTTGGATTCTTCTGTTAGGGTTGGGGTTTGGTGGTCTTATCTTTCCAGTTCCCTTAGGTAATTTGTTAGGCTCTCCACTTGTAAACTTTCCGATTTCTTGATGTGTGCTTGTAGAGATATAAATTCCCCTCTTAGAACTGTTTTCATGGCATCCTAGAGGTTTTGGTAAGATGTTTCTTCATTTTCATTTGTTTCCATGAATCTTTCAATTTCTTCTTTGATTTCAGTGTTGACCCACTGTAGTAATTCAGCATGAGGCTGTTTAGTGTCCATGTTTTTGTGGGCTTTGGGGAAATGTTGATGGTGTTGATATTTATTTTCATTCCACTGTGGTCTGAGAGTGTGCCTGGCAAGATTTCAACCTTATGAAATTTGTTTATGCTTGATTCATGCACAAGGATGTCATCGATCTTGGAGTACATTCTATGTGGTGATGAGTAGAATGTATATTCTGTGGGTTTTGGGTGGAATGATCTGTAGGTATCTATAAAGTCCATTTGGTCGAGTGTCAAGTTTAGGTTGTGGATCTCCTTGTTGAATTTTGTCTCAGTGATCTATCTAGGGCTGTTAGTAGGATATTCAAGTCCCCTGCTAAAATAGTGTTAGAGTCAATATCTTTTTTTAGTTTACTTCATAGTTGCTTTATAAATGCTGGTAGCTCCTATGTTGGGTGCATATATGTTAAGGATGGATATTTCTTCTTGATGGATTGAACCTTTTATCATTATGTAGTATCCTTTTGCATCTTTTTTACATTTTTGATAGCTTAAAGGTTGTTTTGTCTGATATTAAGATCAAAATTCCTGCCTCTTTTGTTATTCATTTGCCTGGAAACTCATTTTCCATCCTTTAACTTTAGATCTGTGTGCATCCCTTGTAGTGAGGTGACTCTCCTGGATGCATCAAATAATTGGGTCATAGTTTCTTATCCAGTTTGCCATTCTGTGTCTTTTCAGTGGTGCATTTAGTTCATTCACATTCAGGCTGATTATTGAAATGTGATTGTTTACTGCTGTCATGAGGTTCTTATAAAGTTTTTTCTTTGTTTGCTTGTTTTCTTTTGGCTTTGGGGTTAATATATGTGTGTATTTTCAAGTTACTTGTTGTACTGTATCCTCTGATGAGTCTGTGCTCTGCTGTTCTCTTGGGAAGTGTGTGGTCATTCTTTTTTTTCTTTCTTCTGTGCTTAATACCTTTTTAAGTTTCTCCTGTACAGCTGATCTGGAAGTTGCATAATCTCTTAGGGATTGGATTTCTGGGAAGGATTTTAATTTTCCATCACTGATGAAGCTGAGCTTGGCTTGATAGGAAATTCTTGGTTAAAATTGATTATCTTTGAGGACTTTGAATATAGGGCTACAGTCCCTTTTTGCTGTAGTGTTTCTGCTGATAGGTCTGCTGCCTCTGTGATTGGTTTTCCTCAATAGGCAGTCTGACCTTTCTCTCTTGCTGCCTTTAGGATTTTTTCTTTTGTGCCTACTTTGTGTAGGCAAGTTACTATGTGTCTAGGGGTTGGTCTTCTCATTTGATGTCTTTTGGAGGCTCTCTATATCTCTTGTGCTTGGCAGGTCACATCTCTGCTGATTGGATTACCTCCTGGAATTCCTGCTCCAGGTTATTCTCTATTTCTCTTTCTTCTTTTGGGATACCAATTAGGTATAGGTTTGGCCTCTTGATATAATCACACATCTCTTACAGGCTTCGTTCTTTCTTTCTGAGTCTTCTTTCTATGTCTTTTTACAGATTGGGTAAATTCCATGTTCTGGTCTTCAAGTTCTGAGGTTCTTTCTTCAGTTCGATTAATTCTGCTTTCCATGCTTGTCATCTTGTTATTTACTTCCTGGATGAAATTTCTTATTGCCAAAATCTCTGTTGCAAGCTCTTTCAGTGTTGCATCTTGTCTTTCTTGAATCTTATTCACTCTTTCTATCCATTCCCTAATCCCATTCATATTCTGGGGCCAGTTATTCACCATGTCCATTGTTTGGGCACCATGGTCTGATTTTTCCGGAGTTTTGTCTTTGGTACACTTGAAATTGCCTGAGGTCTTCCTTTGGTTTTTCCTCATTTGTGACATTTCTCTTGTTTTTCTCTTTAGTTCTATTATTCAGTGTCAGTGTGAGAGGCTTTCCCTTCTGATGTTTGCTCACTCCTCTATTCTTCCCTGATCCAGGCTCTGGATTTGTTCTATTTTGAAATAGAATGGTGCATGGGAAGCTTTGCTGTGTCTTGTAGTTTTTGAAATTCAAATAAAGTAGGGGATGGGGTGCTAGGATTCAGAAACAACTTGCAAATTACAATGTTCACTTATTGTAGTATGTGTTCCCTGAGACCCATTCTCCACCACCACTCTATATGATGATGCAAAGCAGAATCCAATTCAGTAAACAACTGAACATGCACACACAGACATACACACACCGCCCCAAAACAAATGAATAACAACAAAGTGAAACAAAACAAACAACCACCAAAAAAAAAAAAAAAACCAAGAAAACTAAACACACACACACATGCCTAGCATAAAGTGAACAGAGAAGGAAAACAGAAAGACTGGAGGGGGAAAAATGGAGTTCAGGTCGAACTCTCACACATATATTGACACACACCTTAAACTACAAGAAATTAACATTTAAAAACCCAGAAGAACAAAAGAGCAAAAACAAACCAACAACAAAGTTGAAAGATGAACACTCAATCATTCACATACACACATAAACAGAAAACAACAAATAAAAGAAGAAAGAAACAGAAAAAGAAAAGGAAAAATATTTGGGGGGAACAGATCAAACCCTCACAAACATATTCATGCACAAAGGAAAAATATTTTTAAAATAGATGAACTAGCAAACAGTCAAAAAAATTTTTTTAATTTTTTAAATTGAAAATTTTTTTAAAAATCTCCTCTCTTGTGGCAGGCTCTGTAATTGTTCCCCTGATCAGGTCTCTCCTGCACAGCCACCTCTTTCACTCTCTCCTCAGTGTCTGGAGCAGGGAAGGAGGAGGGGCAGTGGAAGTGGGTGCAGCTGCAGTCCTCCCCTCCCACTCTCATATGGTCAGGAAAGGGATTGTCTCTTCCCCAGGTATGTACTCATGGGGGGCAGGGGGGAACATCCCAGCCAGGCCTATCCTGGAATGGAGTTCTCCTATTATGACTGATGTCCAGGCTCTGCCTGGGTCTGTTCCTCTCAGTCGTGGCCCAGCTAGGTAGGTCTGATGTTCAGAGAATTGCTGGGGAGGAGGGGATTGGGGTCAGCCCTGGACTCACCACTGATCTCTTTGGAGTGCTTCCTCTTCCTTTTCTGGCCACACCCTTTGGACTGCCCTTGGATCAGGGTAGGGGGTGGGGTGCCTGGAACTCAGCACTTTCAGGTCCCTTCAAAATTTGTGCTCTCAAGATATTCCCTCTGGGTCACAATTAATCCCTGAGTAGTTGGTCCCCCAGTCACAGAGATCGGGTCGGTTGCTCTGTGGTGAGCGAGTTGGAGCACTTTCCTGCCCTGCCTTCATGATGTTGGTGGGGTGCCTCTCTTGTCCTTTTCCATGGGACTTTGCCTCTGGTCTCCCTCTGCAGCCCCTGCTGCCAGTGCCCTGCCAAGCACTGAAGTTATGAGGCAAAGTCAGGAGCCAGCAATCTCTCTCCTGCTGCACCAGTGAGGGAGAGCCTGAGGTGACATTTTCTCCCCACCACTTTTGTCCATTTAAAAAAGGTAATAGCCGGGCTCAGTGGCTCAGCCTGTAATCCCGCGCCTTTGGGAGGCTGAGGTGAGTGGATTGCCTGAGCCCACGGGCTCGAGTCCCGCCTGGGCAGCGAGACCTCATCTCTACAATAAATCAAAAAATCAGCCGGGCATAGTAGCGCGTGCCTGTAATTCCGGCTACTCAGAAGGCTGAGGCGGAAGGATCGCCGGAGCCCAGCAGGTCAAGGCTGCGGTGGCCACTCCCAGCTACCGCACTCCGGTCTGGGCAACAGAGTGAGACTCCAACTCAAAAAAAAAATGGTAATAATAACCATGGGTTTCTGTGACCTGGGAATGAAGCAGAGAAGCTGCAGCACCAGCTGTTGCACCGGGGGCCTGGCCACTTGCTCACAAGCCCCCACTTAGACAGTCTCTCCCAGCATTTTCTTCCCAGGGAGAGTTTGTTGATTCAAAAAAAAAAGAAGAAGAAAAGAAAAGAAAAAGAAAATGGCACTTGGTTTCTGATCCTGGGAATCGCTAGGGTGCAAACCCAGCAGCTGTGGCACCAGAAGAGCCCTGGCTGCTAGCTCCCTAGCCTTCACTCAGTCAGTCACTCACACACCCACTCACTCACCAGCACGTACACAAAATTTTCCATACACTCACTCACTCACATGGGGACTCGCAAAGTCCGTCTGGCTCGCCCACCATCTTCCCAACTATGGGAGTAAACTACTTTCAAGTGAAGAACTTACGTGACTGATGCGACTGTCTATTTGTGTCCACACCACTTTGAATGTACCTGTTCAAATGTGGTGGCCCGTATTTGATAAATTTTTCATATTAATAACCTGTTGACTATTGCTAGCACAATGAAGCAGTGGTTGTAAACTGACTGGAGTGCTCACTCTGTCTTGGCCAATTTGCAAAGAGGCTACATATATTTCTCCTTTGAGATTCCTATTATCAGTATGACTACCACTAAGGTTAGAACATTCTGTTTCCCATATTTGCTGACTAGACAAAGGGTTGTTTACAATGAGTTCTTTGACCTCATTTCTGCCTTTTTGTGTTTAGCTTTTGCAGTGTAAATTGGAGAAACACGATAAGAAGAATAGGGCTACAAGGACTGAGTCATGATCCTTGCTTTTCCTGATGGTTCTTCATCCCTGTTCTCTCTCATCAGCAGAGAGAACTGAAAAAAGTCAAATGTGACTTTTGCTTAAATGAAGACACCAAAATAGAGGACAGTATGGAAACTGTGATGGATCTTACCTGTACATTCTCAGGATATGTGGTAACACTTGGCTATGCAGTTAGCAACCTAATGAAAGGTGTTTACTTAATAATAAACACATCGCTGCTGCCCTGTGCAGTATAACTCTCTGAAAGCCCCAAAACATAATACATATTATTACACTTTATTTTATATCAAATCTCTAGTTTAAAAAAAATGATCATCAATGATAGGTGTACAGCCCTAAATAACATTTTATTTTTCACATCTAATTGGCATGGACCTCAAGGGGGTCAGTGGTTTATAATCCACATCTTCAGAAATATTGTTGGCTATTGCACAGAATTTTCATTTCAAAATAATTCAAAATAAGCATTATCAGGTCTTCTAAGAAAGGTAATGAAAGGATCCCTTTGCTCAAAATAGGCCACAAATGAGGTTGACATGAAGACTGTTCTTGCAGAAGCAGCATGGAAAGACAAATAATGCAAGTGAATTTTTTTTTTCTTTTGACTTGGAGTCACACTCCAGCCCAGGCTAGAGTGCCATGACACACTCAGTCACTCCAGCGTCAATCTGCTGAGCTGCTGAGCTCCAGCAATCCTTCCGCCTCAGCCTTCCAAGTAGCCAGAACTACAGGCTCATACTACCATGCCCAGCTAGTTATTGATATATTGTAGAGATGAGATCTCGCCAAGTTGCCTGGGCTGGTCTTGAAACTGCAGGCTCAGGTAATCCACTCTCCTCGGCCTCCCAAAGTGCTGGGATTACAGGCTGAACCACTAAGCCCAGCCATGAATTCTTAAAATTTTACCTTCTCCTCCTTCTCTGCTCCTCTGCTAATTCTTCTTTGCTTAACATTTTGAATTTTAATACCATACTGATTTTTTTCCATTTGATGTCATATCTATTCTGGAGAAAATTTAACGTAAATCGTTCCACCAATATTTAAAACAAGTGGAGGTGTTATTTGGGATATTTGTATTATTTGGGATTATTTTAAATCTCAAAAATTGTTTTATTTTCTCTATGGACTATTTTATTTTAAAGGTGGGACAATATTTCTTTCTTCTCAAATTCCAATATAGGTAGGAAGAGAAAAATAAAATTTCACTGGGGCAGAGAGTCAGTCTAGTTGACATATATCTTAATTGCCTCGATAGCATTTTCTGAACATTGATAAGGTAAAATATGGTTGAGATAATATTTTTCAAGAATTCAAACACATGGGAAAAGGATCATTCCCATATATTATAAAAAATTAGCATTGGCCTGTCATTTATTTAGCTTTCTAGTTTTTCTATTAGTCTAGGTCCCAGATTACAAATAATCTCTTCCTCTAATTCTACTTAAATTCTACTTAAATTCTACTTAAATTCATACTCAATAGAGAATTTACCTCAGCAAAGAGGGAGAAGAGAGCCCTCTTTCCGTATCATTCATGTTATTGATATAAAGACAAAACTACCCTCCATTCTTTATGCCAAGTTGGTTAACCTTCTGGTGCAGCTTTTTTTCAATTATTATGTTTAAAATTATTAGATTCTTATCCAACTCATCACAAATCTTGCTTTACAAAAATATATTCTTTTGTACATAAATCTGAGTGACCCATAATCCACACTCAGTTCTCACTCTATTATAGATTTTATATTTACCTCTTGTAAAGGTGGTATGGGTAGCAGAACATGGTAAATACAAAATACATATAGCTTTTTAGAACAAAGGTTTTGCTAGTGGAAGCAATTTAAAATGCTTCAGTTAATATTGACTGCTTAAAAAAAAAAGATAGATTAACAAATTCTGGAATTTTACATCCATCCATTTTTTTCCCTAATGCTAATGAAGTATGTGTCCTTGACAGGCATGTTTACTTCAGTGATAATTTTAATGGGTTGCTTTTTTCTTCAGGAAAAAATGGGATTATAGTTAAAATAGGTCTTTTCCCAAGGTTACCTCATATTTAAAAATATCTCCTAACTTTCAAAGCAATGGGAAGATAGTGTGTTTGGCAAAAGGCCAATTTTTTTTTGTTATGAAATGAGATTCATGTGTAGGTACAAAGGGAACAGGGAGAAATGTGTGCAGCTAAAATTTAGAGAGAATTCCAAGGCAGGTAAAACAGGCAGAGAGAACCTTTGTGCTATGGGTGTGACCTACTGCACACCTGTTTTTAAAGAGTCCTATTTTCTGCATTTTCATAATCACCCTACTCATTGAATCCTACTTTACCATCCCAAAAATCTACCCTCTACCCAGGCTGTCCTAGATATAAGCCCTGGTGAAATCGCAACAATAAATAAATGTGCCTCTTGTAATTTTTTAATCAAGTAACTGAAAGGGAGCATTTATTTGTTTAACATTTGCTGTATTTCACACATGCTGAGCATTTGGTGTCAGTAAAAAAAGAATTCCAGGGTGTAACATGATTTTTAACAAATTAATGCCAAAATGTTGGAAAGTTTATTTTATTTCCAAGTACTCTGTAGCTTCAAACATCAGCAGAATTTGTAAAACTTATCAGTTAACATCATTCTTATTTGAAGATTTTATTGTCTGAATCTATCTTTGGATTCAGGTCATTTCTAATATTAATGATGCCAGCTTTAGTATTAGACATTCTCAGTTATATCTTAACAATATTGGCTAAAAAGCACAGAGGCTGCATGTTATTAAAATTTTTTGTGTTGCATTTTTTAAGACTTTTATAACTGGCCAACGGAAAAAAATAAAGCGCCCCTTGTAAAAATTTCTTTTAATATCCAACATATTCATACATTATATATTCTTTAGTATAATTCATTTTAGGAAACATGTAAGCCATAAACCCAGAACTTGCCAGTTAGTTATATTTAGCTTGTTTTCCAAATACTAACTTGAAGCAGAACACTGATTTTCAACCAGAAATGTATTTCATGTGCATACTTTTTCTCAAATATTATACTCTTCTGCTTAAAAGAGGACAGTTGAAGGGAGTATCCTGTCTCTTGACTGAATCTGGCAAATTTTATATGTATAATAAATAATTATTGATTTGATGTGAAGTGGAGGCCACTTTTTTAATTCAAAAAATGTCTCCAGGGCAACCTCCTCAGGTCTCCTCCCACAGTGAGAACTTTTCGGTCCTCTCAATAAATCCTTTCTTTAAAAAAAATTTTTTTTTAAATCTCCTGGATTCATCACAAATATGACCTTGATATTATATTGGGTTAAAGAATATTAAAACCAAAGACTGAGATCCAGAATAACTGTTGGGATGCCTATGCCATTGAGTGGTCAAGCACCATTCGGTTGAAACAGGCTCACTCCACATGCTTCGGCTTAGTAATCCCAGGAAACCTTGTTGAACTGCTAGAAGGCACAAGAGATGCAACCATATTGGAAATGCTCTAAGGTTCCTTTTAATCCTCTCCCTCTGTCTCCTTATCTTTAAAAGGAAATAGTCATGAAAGGAAAGAGGCAGTATGCTGTGAGGAACCAAGCAATAGGTTGAAGTTCAAGGCTTGAGATTCTAAATCATATCTCTGCTGACAACAGCATGGGGATCATTCCAAAATTATTTATCCTTTTTACAAGATAGTTATTTCCACCTCCCTCATCTATTAATATAAACATATGAGATTGAACTAAATCTCCAAAGCCTGCCTTTTCCAGTTCCCAAACACTGTAACTCAGACTATTCATAAAAAATAAATGTAACTCTGGTATGTTCATTTTCCAAAGTAAAGTTGTAAAGAGTGTGAACTTTTTTCATTAACAAATGCCAAAAGCTATAAGGAACTTTGTGGGTGCTCAATAAATATTAAACAATCATTTTTATCTTTCATCTGCAAAATGGGGTGAGTTATGCTGACTTGTCTCCCAGAATTTCATGTGAGAAATAATAAATGAGAACAAAGCACTTTTCAGATAATGAATAATTCGAATAAGCTGCTTTAATAGGTCTGAGGTCTAGATAGATGAGGCAAGAATAAAGTGTCTTTTTTATTATTATTACCTATGTGAAATACAACTATCTCTTCATCTGTTTAACAAGAAATAGTCATTATCGTTGCTTATCACCAAAAAGTCAGCGTGAGTAATTTCTGTGCAAATGGAATTTTTCGTGTGATTTTAACATTTATCACTTTTAACAAAATGCAGTTTTTATTTTTACCTGATTTCAAAATGGAATCATATCTTGATTTAAATAGTTTAATGAGGTATTCCATCAGTATGATACTATTCTGCTCAATGAAAATGCTCATTTCTGAAATGACTAATATGCTGCACAAATGAGAAAATTGTACATTAAATAATCCTCCTACTCAAAAATAATACAATTGGGGGGTTATTAATAAGGAAAATGATATATTGCATTTTAGCTTGCTAGAGACTTCAAAAGTATGGTTTTTGAAATGTTTATGTTTAATAAGTAATATGTTCTATTTTTTTTAGTGTTCCAACAAAAGACAGCCAGAAGACAATCTGATAGTGATAAGTTCCATGGTCTTCCTAAGAAACAAGGTACTAACACTAACTTCAGTCTATTTAGTAATCTCTAAGTAAGATTTAAAGAAATCTTATGAATACTGACTAAAGCCTACTAAAACAGAAGTAAATAATTCTGTGCTTGATAAATTTTACTCTTAAGTTACTCTCACACAGATAGAATTTTGTCATAATAAAATAAAAGCAAGAAAATTATTTTAATCAACAGAAAATGGCTTTGTGGTGATATTGTTGATGTCATGATGGCTCCAGGAAAGTCAAGTCAAGAAAAATTCTCTGACATACATCAGGGGACACATTTCATAGATCTGTGGAGGAAAACCTCTCAAAGTTGGCTTGGGGACATGGCAAATGATCAATTTCTCAAAGACAAGAGCTAGCATAGGTTTTCTATGCTTTGCACTAAATGTCAATCAAAGACTGTACCTTTTCCTACTGTCCCTTTGCCTCCAGCTCTTGACCCAACATTTTTTGAACAATTATTTTTCATGCAGAGAAGAAATGAAAACTGTAGCCACAGAAATATCTCACACAGGAAGAATATTTTCTGCCTCCAATTTTCCTTGAAATGCTTGCTTTCTATTGAAAAGAAAGACTCAGCTGGGCTCGGTGGCTCAGCCTGTAATCCCGCGCCTTTGGGAGGCTGAGGTGAGTGGATTGCCTGAGCCCGCAGTTTCGAGACCCGTCTGGGCTACTTGGAGAGACCTCATCTCTACAATAAATCAAAAATTAGCCTGGTGTGGTAGCGCGCACCTGTAGTTCTGCTATTTGGAAGGCTGGGGCGGAAGGAAGGCTGGAGCCCAGCAGGTCAAGGCTGCGGTGGCCGGGAGCGGCCACTGCACTCCAGTCTGGGCGACAGAGTGAGACTCCAACTCAAAAAAAAGAAAGACTCTAGCAAATTATTTATTATGATTTTTTTCTGACAAGAAGGCTTTACTCAATATTCAAAAATGAAAAAATAAAAGATGGCAGAGGTAGGGGGTAACATTAGCTGCCTCTGATAATCAGTGAGCATATACAAACCCACCTTTAAAATAATTTCAGTCCAAAATAATATTACCGTGAAGTTGATGCCAGTACATTGTTGAAAGAGACATTAGAATAAAACCAGTAAGTTGTTTCACAGCAGTCACTAACCACTCCCATTTTCAGTCTCCTTTTGTGCCATGCTGAGATGGCTGGGTACAAATTACACCAACTTCTAACACCCACTGAAGTATTAAATATAGAAACTCAACAGACCTTCTCCTAGTATGTTACAAATAGTCTTCCAAAGATATGTTCTTTTTTTAATATTTTCTTTTTTTATTTTAAAGATGTGGGGTACAAGTCAGGATTGGGTACATAAGTTGTTTACATACAGGTGAAGTATAGGCCTCCCATTGGACCTCGCTTCACCTGGCTTAGGATCAGGCACCCTTACTGATGTTATGTGACCCCTCCCTCCTTCTCCTAGCAGATGTATCCTTAAATGAGGGACCCTTACCCATTACTTCCCGTAGCATTTCCCACAGCAACAAGGCTGTACTTAGATCATTCTTCCAATTAACCCCATGGCGTTTGAATGCAACAAGTGATGGAGCTAAACTTGCATCCTCCCATGAATGACTTGAGTACACTGCTTGTGAGGTTTCGTACCCCCAAAACACTCTTTTTATTTAATAATTTTTAATTTTTAGTGATTTCATATTTGGGGGAGAGAGACAGATCTTTTTGAAATCTACTATTATCCTCCCACTGTGCATTTACCTCCCTCAAGAAATAAATGCAAAGATCCATGTGAGATCATTGAACAATAAGGATCAGAATAGCTACTAAAGAAATAAACAAAGTAGATCAGGTAATTCCTACTTAGACTCCCCCACATACCTCACAGAGCTTTGGAGAGAACAAAGAAAGGAGATGTTCTGAGCTCTTTGGGAGAAAAATAACTGAAGCATTTTTCTTATAAATTATCCCATTACCATGTTTTTAATTAATTTCTGTTAGTATTAAGGGGAAAATATGAAGAGGGCCACAGGAAATAAAGGGAAGTGATATATATCAAGTGTAGTGAAGAAATTCTTGGAAAACTTGATGTTATCAATAGTCCTGGTGGTCCCACAGAGACCAGTATATGGAAGAGCTGCTAGTATCCATTAAGTCTAGACGAGTTTGTTCATTATTCTACCATATGTATAATACAATATTTTATTGACTTACCACCAGTCTATATCTTGTTATCTAGTTTGCATCATCAAGATCAAGTATCACTAGATTTTTAAGAATTCTTTGGGGACTAAAATACTAAAATTTTAATCATATTTTGCCTGAAATTTTTTTCCATCTGCATATTTAAATTCAACTTGATGGTATTCTTTTTTATTAGTTGCCTTAGAGTAGTTTTCCTAGATTACTTTATCCTAGACATCAGTAACTTACCAGAATGGTGCAGAATATTGTTCTATTTATAATAACTGAAAGAATATAAAATTGTATCCACTGTTTAAAAAACAAACCCTGATGATGACTACAATCTTCAGGGAAATTAGCATCTAGCATAAGAAATAAGTATATTTAGGAATACTTGGGATTATTTTGAAATAAAAGTATTAAGTACCTAAAAAGGCTTATTCCATCTAACCATATTTCTTTTTTTTTTAATCAATATTTTTATTATGATTTTGTGGGGTACAGTTAATGGTTAGGTGTACAATTACGTTTCATTCAGACACCCTGTTGATAAGAGGTGTTTCCCCATCCCCAGACAGATATTTGCGACTGTCAATCCCATCCGCCTCCTCCCCCCATAGTTTCCCAGTACCATCAGTCATTTTCTAATAGTATTACATTGAATGTTCAAGGTCCATTATGAGTGAGAACATGTGATACTTGGCTCTTTGTTTCTGTAAGAGGTCACTCAGTATTATAGACTCTAGTTCCATCCAGGTTGCTGCGAAATTCATGATTTTGTTCTTTTTTATGGCTGCGTAGTATTCCATCGTGTATATATACCACATTTTCTTAATCAGGTCCTCTTTTGATAGGCAGCATGGTTGTTTCCAGGTTCTTGCTGTTGTGAACAACGCTGCAATAAACATACGTGTGCAGACATCTTTTTTATACAGGGATTTCAGTGCTGCAGGGTTTATTCCCAGTAGGGGGACTGCGGGGTCATATGGAAGGTTGATTTTTAGAGCTTTTAGGAATCGCCACACTGCTTTCCACAGAGGTTGCACTAGTTTACGCTCCCACCAACAGTGTAGAAGTGTTCCCTTTTCACCACACCCTATCCAGCAGCTGTTGTTTTTTGAGTTGTTGATAATTGCCATTCTGACTGGAGTTAGGTGGTATCTCAGTGTGGTTTTGATTTGCATCTCCCGGATGATTAGTGAGGTTGAGCATTTCTTCCTGTGTTTGTTGGCTGCTCGGATGTCTTCCTTTGTGAAGTGTCTGTTCATATCTTTTGCCTATTTTATAATGGGGTTGTTTGTTTTTTTCTTTTCAGCACGTTTGAGTTCCTTGTAGATCCAGGATGTTAAGCCTTTGTCAGACCTGGTGTTGGCAAAGACTTTTTCCCAGTCAATAGGCTGTCTCCCTGCTCTCCTGATGGTTTCTTTGGCTTTGAAGAAGCTTGTCAGTTTAATAAGGTCCCACTTATCTATCTTCTCTCTTATGACCTGTGGGTTTAGGGTTTTGTTAAGGAATTGGATGCCAGTTCCGATTTCCATGAGGGTATTTCCTTCCTTTTCTAAGGTTCTTATGGTTTGAGGTTTTACATTTAGGTCTCTGATCCATTTGGAGTTAAACTTTTGCATGGGGAGAGATAGGGGTCCTGTTTCAATCTTCTGCATGTGGTCAGTCAGTTTTCCCAGCACCATTTACTGAATAGGTTCTCCTCTCCCCAGTGGTAGGTGGTGGGGGCTTTGTCAAAGATGAGTTGGTTGAGAAATTGAGGCTTTGCTTCTGGAATCTCAATTCTATTCCATTGATCTATATGCCTGTTCCTGTACCAATACCAAGATGTTTTGATGATTATAGCTTTATATTAAAGTTTGAAGTCTGGTAATGTGATACCACCTGCTTTTTTTTTTTTTTTTTTGCTGAGGATTGTTCTGGCTACTGGGACGTTTGTGTTTCATATGAATTCCTGTGTTGTTTTTTCCAGGTCTGAGAAGAATGTTGCTGGTAATTTGATGGGTATTGCATTGAATTTGTAGATTGCCTTAGGTAGGATGGACACCTTCACAATGTTGATTTGTCCAATCCATAAGCATGGGATATTTTTCGTCTTGTTTGTGTCATCTTTGATTTCTTTGAGCAGTGTTTTGTAATTTTCATTGTAAAGGTCTTTCACGTCTCTGGTTAGGAAGATGCCAAGGTATTTCATTTTTGTGTGGCTATGGTGAATGGAATTGTGTTTTTTATTTGGGTTTCTGTTTGTTTATTATTGGTGTAGAGAAATGTGATTGCCTTTTGTACATTTATTTTGTAAACTGAGACTTTGCCAAAGGCTTTTATCAATGTAAGGAGGCTTTTGACAGATTCTCTTGGGCTTTCAAGGTACACTATCACATCATCTGCAAAGAGAGATAACTTGACTTCCTCTTTTCCTATTTGGATACCCCTGATTGCCTTCTCTTCTCTGATTGCTGTAGCCAGAACTTCCAATACTATGTTGAACAGGAGGGGTGAGAGGGGCATCTTTGTCTAGTTCCAGTTTTCAGGGGAATTGGTTCCAATTTTTGTCCATTTAAGAGTATGCTGGATGTGGGTTTCTCGTAGATGGCTTTTACTATTTTGAGGTATGTTCCCCGTATGCCTAGATGTTCAAGGGTTTTTATCAAGAAAGGGTGCTGGATTTTATCAAAAGTTTTTTCTGAATCTAATGATATGATCATGTGGTTTTTGTTTTGCATCTGTTGATGAATTTAATTACATTTATGGTTTTACAAATGTTGAACCAGGCTTGCATCCCAGGAATGAAGCCTACTTGGTCATGGTGGATGATTTTTGAGATGTATTGCTGAATCCGGTTTGCTAGGATCTTGTTGAGAATTTTAGCATCTATATTCATCAAAGATATTGGCCTGTAGTTCTCTTTCTTCGTTGGATCTTTACCTGGCTTGGGTATCAATGTGAATTTGGCTTCGTAAAATGATTTGGGGAGAGTTCCATCATTTTCAGTCACCTGGAATACCTTCAGTAGGATTGGTATCAGCTCATCCTTAAATGTCTTGTAGAATTCTGCTGGAAAGTCATCTGGACCAGGGCTTTTTTTTTGTAGGAAGTTTTCTTATTATGTAGTCGATTTCCTTGATTGTTATTGGTCTATTTAGGGTCTCAATTTCTTCTTGATCCAACCTAGGTCGGTTGTGTGATGTCAGAAAGTCCTCCATTTCCTTAAGGTTTTCAAGTTTGTTTCCATCCATAAAAGTGTACGTAGTAGTCTATAATGATCTTTTGTATTTCTTCAGGGTCAGATGTGGCTTCATCTTTTGTGTTTCTGATTGTGCTTATTTGGTTTTTTTCTCGTTTTTTCTTGGTCAGTCTAGCTAGGGGTTCATCAATCTTATTTATCCTTTCGAAGAACAAGCTTTCTGTTTCATTGGTTTTTTGTATTATCTTTTTGTCTTCTATGTCCTGGATTTGGGCTTTTATTTTGGTGATCTGAATTCTCCTGCTGAAATTAGGGTTTTTGTGGTCTTGCTTTTCCAGCTTCTTTAGGTGGCTTATTAGGTTGTGAATATCTGTTCCTTCCATTTTCTTCATGTGTGTTTGTAGGGATATAAATTCCCCTCTTACTACAGCTTTCAGGGCATCCCAGAGATTTTGGTAAGATGTTTCTTCATTTTCATTTGTTTCCAGGTATCTTTTGATCTCTGTTTTGATTTCATCATTGACCCAGGAGTTGTTTAGCATCATGCTGTTTAGTGTCCATGTCTTTGTGGGTTTTGGGGGGACTTTGTTCGTGTCAATGTTTATTTTTATTCCACTGTGGTCCAAGAAGGTACATGGTAGAATTTCGGTCCTTTTAAATTTGTTTATGCTTGATTTATGGCCGAGTATGTGGTCGATCTTAGAATATGCTCCATATGGTGATGAGTAGAATGTGTATTCTGCGGTCTTTGGATTGAGGTTCCGGATCTCCTTGCTGATTTTTTGTCCTGTTGATCTGTCTAGGGTTGTGAGTGGGGTATTAAAGTCCCCAGTTATGATGGTGTTAGAGTCAATATCTTTCTTTAGTTTTCCTAGAAGTTTCTTTATGAAAGTTGGCGCACCTATGTTGGGTGCATATATGTTTAGGATAGATATTTCTTGTTGATGGATTGAGCCTTTTATCATTATGTAGTGGCCTTCTGTATCTTTTTTGATTTTTAATAGCTGGAAGGGTATTTTGTCTGAAATTAAGATTGCTACTCCTCCCTTCTTTTGTATTCCATTCGCCTGAAAGTTTGTTTCCCATCCTCTTACTTTGAGTCTGTGGGTGTCCTTTCTAGTGAGGTGAGTCTCTTGAAGGCAATAGATTGTTGCCTGATGATTTTTTGTCCATTTTGCCATTCTGTCTTTTCAGTGGTGCATTTAGTCCATTCGCATTTAGGTTAATTATTGAAATGCAAGAGTTGATCCCTGTCATAAGGTTCTTACAGAGTTGTTCCTGTTTGTTTGCTGTCTTTCTTTGGGTTTTGGAGTTGGTCCATGTGTGTTTTTAATCTTTTACCTGTACTCCTGTGAAGAATGTTGTTGTTCTTTTTTCTTTTTCTTCTGTGTTCAGTGCTTTCTTAAGTGTTTCTTGTAGAGGTGGTCTGGTGGCAGTGTAGGTTCTTAGGAATTGGATATCTGGAAAAGATTTCTATTCTCTCTCACTCATGAAGCTTAGCTTGACTGGGTAGGTTATTCTTGGTTGAAATTGTTTATCTTTTAGAACTTTGAAGATAGTGCTCCAGGCTCTCCTAGCCTGAAGGGTTTCTGTGGATAAATCTGCTGCTATTCTAATTGGTTTTCCCTGATAGGTAGTCTGCCCTTTTCTCTTGTTGCCTTTAGGATTTTTTTCTTTTATAGCTACTTTGTTTAAGTGAATTATTATGTGTCTGGGAGTTGGTCTTCTCATTTGTGGTCTTGTGGCGCTTCTCTGAATCTCTTGCGTTTGAATTTTTTCATCCTTGATGAGATGAGGGAAGTTTTCTTGGATGATTTCATGAAATGTTTGTTCCTGTGTGGCTTCTGTTTCTCCCTCTGCCTCATGAAGCCCAATTACTCTTAGGTTTGGTCTCTTGAAGTGATCATGCATCTCTTGCAGGTTTTGTTCTGTCTTTTTGAGCTTCTTTTCTATGCTTTTGACAGTTTGGGTTAGTTCTGTGTTTTGATCTTTGTGCTCTGAGATTCTCTCTTCTGCTTTGCTGATTCTGCTTTCCATGCTTATTAGTCTGTTATTCATTTCCATCACAGTATTCTTTACTGCTGTCATTTCTGACATCAGCTCCTTACTATTTTCCTCTTGTCTCTCCTCAGTTTTTTTAATTCTCTCCATTAATGTCTTGATGTCTGTTTTTGTTGCATGTGACCAGTCATTCTGGGGGCTCTTCATTGTTTGTGTTCCAGAATTTGTTTTCTCTGTGTCTGATCTCCCAGGGGTCTGTGTGAGACCTATATTCTTCTTTTGGTTTTTCTTCATTTGTGTGGTTTTTCCCCTCCCTACTTTTTCCTTCCCTCCATGTCACCGTCTTCTTTAATTCTGTTGTTCAAGGGGTAAAGGGATTGGTTTTACTTCTGTTTGTTCAATCTCCTATTCTTTATGTATGCCCTCTTACTTTGTTCAATTCTGGATTTGCACTGTAGGTTGGTAGTGGTCCTTTTGCAGTTTTGAGATTTACTTAACCGGGGAGCTGTGCTTCAAAATCTATCTGCAGGTCCTGGTATTCGCTGACAGGTGTGTGAATAATCTGGAATCCACTTCTCACTTCCTTAGAATCTGTCCTTGCAGTGGGGCTGTAGGTTTACTTCCTGAAATAAAATGTGGTTAGCAGAGGGGAGAGAATGGAGCAGACAGTGGTTTGAAGAGCAGGGTGGAGAGATAGAGGAGTAAGGGGGGAAACAAATGAGTGTGCCAACAAATAGAGAGAGAGGCCTATACTGAAACAGTTTAAAACAATAGACCACAGCTACAGATGAACCAACTCTCATACAAAAAAAATAGATCATATAGTGATGCTAATATACCAGTTATCCAACCACCTTATTAGTGTGCTGTTCCTCTATACAAAGATATGGTTTACAGAGAGAAGAAAAGGAAGAGGAAAAAAGAAAAAAGAAACAATACAGTAGGAATAGAATTAAGTCATTAAACTAACAGAATCAATGAAGCACACTCTGAGACATTTCATTTAAGTCCAATGTCCTTTCAGGTCTGTTTTCTAGTTTTCTTTTCAAGTTGGTAAATTAGTTTGCAGTTAGGGTCAGTTGCCCCTGGTCTGCTGTGAAGGACAGTTCAGATCACCCTCTGTTCACCACTCTGGCCTATGTCTTTATCAAGCTTGTTTCTCCCATTTTGATGTTGTTACCTTGAATCACCAACAGGTGGTGCTATCTCAGCTGCTCACCCCAGAGGGGTTGGGGCCAGACAGGGACAGCAGAGGCTGAATATGGGAAGATGGCTGCCTGCCTCAGGGCAGACGGCAGGAGATTTATGGCAGGCAGGACATCTCAGTCGCAGGAGTAACCATATTTCTTTAAATTGTTTTAGATATTATGATCATTCAGTACATGGAACATACTAGGAAATGAAAACTGTTTGTTACTGATTGATGAATAGTCTTTGATCCTAGGATTTCTTGATGTACTAGGAAAGCAGTATGATAATCCTTTTATTTGGTAGAAAACCATTTTTAAAAGGGTCTTTTATGAAATGTTTGTCAGAATCAAGATTTTGTAAAAGACTAGACAAGTTCTCTAAAGAAGTTAAAAGTAACTAATTCTTCCTCTATGTGCTGGAAGGAAAAGATATTATGAGAGTCAACTATTTTCCCATTAAAAGTATAGCATTACAAATGCACAAAGTTTAAAACTGCCAAGGGATTGCCAGGAAGCTACATTATTGCTAAGTCAAAGAATTTTCCTGAGGAACAGAAAAAAAATTAATTGGCACCATTTCCGTGGAAACTCAAAAGATTTATTCAACTCAATTTTTGTATCTTAAAAAAATATAAGGAAAAAATGCTGAGGACTTTGGATCACAGATAAAATTTTCCATCAAAACACAGTTTTAAAATCAATTTTCTCCAAATTGGATTTGAAATTAGAAAACGTAAAGAGAGCTAGCACAGATAGAATGAACTGCCACGGCACTTTCATCCCCCTGTCCAAAATTTAGCTTCATGGGGAGACAGTCAACGGTTTGTTCTTCAACATTACCAGAGAGAGAACTGAATTTTGTCAGTGCACTTGAAATTGATCAGGGTTTTGAAGTCTGTGTTACATTATCTAAGCTCACTGAAGATAGATTTAGTACCTTCAATTTGAATCTATTAAACCTACAATAAGGGAAGATTGCTTCCCAATGACTAGAATGCTTGCATTGATTTGGTCCCAGCCAAATAATAACGTTTCTATAGAAGATGCTGGGCTCGGTGGCTCAGCCTGTAATCCCAGCACTTTGGGAGGCTGAGGTGAGTGTATTGCCTGAGGCTGCAGGTTCGAGACCCGCCTCAGCAACTTGGCGAGACCTCATCTCTACAATAAATCAAAAATCAGCTGGGCGTGGTAGCGCACACCTGTAGTTCCAACTACTTGGAAGGTTGAGGCGGAAGGATCACCGGAGCCCAGCAGGTCGAGGCTGCGGTGGCCAGGAGCGGCCACTGCACTCCAGTCTGGGTGACAGATTGAGACTCCAACTCAAAAAGAAAAAAAAAAGAAGACTGCAAATTGAACATAATCAACTCAAAGGATGCTGAGGAATGTAAGAACTTCTCCAAAAATGTCGAAATATCTGGCTAATTTTTCTCTGCCTCAAAAAATCATATAATAACCTAGCGTCAGGTTTGCACACAATTTCCAGACCTACTATATTATTTACTTGGACTGTGCAGAGGGGCCATTTCTATTTTTACCGAAATCATCCCCATTTTACTAATATAGTCTTATCTTAGATATGACACATAGCAATGGATGAGATTCAGCATTTTTAACAAGCAGCCTCCTTGTGATCAGGGATCCCATTCACAAGTCTCCTCTGCCAGACAGTTAAATAGTGAACCTTATATCAAGGATATCTTGTTGCTATCACAACTACAGGACAAACCATTTGTTTGATGGGTGGAGTTGGGTGGGTAGGAAGAGCACACCCTGACTGACTGCCTATACCAGTCACTCCCAACTCTAGATGAGCATAAGAATTACTTGCAAAGCTTCTAAAATTTGGCTAGGAGAATAGTGATCAGCAATAATCTCAAAACCACCATACAAAACACAAAATCCCGCCAAAAGAAACTATGCTTCAGAGACGATCTGCAGTCAAATTTAGCCCCTAAATATATTTTAACAATAGCCCACACAATACAATTTAAATTTTTTGTTGGCACTTGAGATCATGTTTTATCTAAAAATTCGCATTTTCTATAAATTTCCTATAAATGTATCAGTGGCAACAAATACTTTTGCTATTATCATTTGCTATTATGTTTTTCATGTTTTTTCCCTAATATTTGAGAGACATTTCTCTAAAGTCATAATTCTATCAAGAGTGGAGATAATAAAAAATGAATTAATATATGTATTTGTAATAATGGAGACTATCTAAATGTATTTTATCTGCATGGTCCACATAGGTGTGGTCCCTGCCTACCAGTTCTTCAGTCCAGACAACAACATCATTAACAGGTCTTTTAGTGGGGAGCCATGCATACTCATGGGAAAGGTATAGTCAGGCAATAGATCTTTTATGTGCTCTCTAAGTGTCCAATGCAGCAGCACTTTGATAAATGTTAAATAATAAAATTGCCTATAAACAGGAGAACTGGAGAGACATGGGGAAAAGAGAATGTTGATCTCTGAGGTATTTTCATCAAACTGTTTTTTCCAGTGTTGGATATATTAAACAGAAAATATGGAAGATTGTCAAAATTTAGTCATTTGTACTCCATAAAAGAATAATGGCCTCAGTTCCCTTTGCGGGTATAACTTACATTTCCATTTGTCATATTGCTCACAAAAGTTTTTGTTGTTGTTGTTAAAGTCATACCTTGAAAAATGTGTGCAGTAGCTGAGTTCTTGCATAAAATGGCAGTGTGTTCACAGCCCACAGCCTCTCTCACGGCATTATGAAATGAAGTCATAGCTTTAAAAAAAAATAAACTTCTTAATAATAGTGAGAACAAAGACAGGAAAACAAATCTTTTAGAATCTAGGACTAACTCCAATTAAGTCTAAGATTGAAAAAGGTAACTGAGACCAAAAAAAGAAAGAAATCAGTAGTCTTCCCCTGGTGACTATGAAACAAAGCAGCCCTTTGCTCTTAAGAAAAGGTATTTAATCCCACCCTCACCCACTGATCCCAGCTATTTCTCTACAACACAAATGATAATTTTAAAAAGTGCTCTGCTCCCTAGCTCTGGTCTTTCTACATACATGCAGAAAGTAGTCCTTCCAGCAGGAAATGAGGGATAGGTAGATTAATGTTACACTTTGCTGGTCCTGGGAATCTCGAGTAAAGCTCTGTGAAGGAGGGATGTGTTGGTCAAGAATTCTGTCAGTAATTTATGCAGGACTTAGGTACATAGTGCCAGAGAATCGTGTCCCACCTCTATGTGGCAATGCTGCATTAGGCAAAAGCCTAATAAGCCCTAGGATCTTGAGTTGTGAACTGTGCCTATTAAAATCCTATGCAGTCCAAGGAAAGAATGCAAAATCTGACCTGAATACAAGGAACCAAAGAACAAATAAACATCATATGTCTTGATGAATAGTAATGCCATAGATATGTCCTCTTTCAAGAAGGATTGAAAACAAGAACAAACTAGTAATCTGAAAACTTCAAAAACGACTCCAGAGGAAAGGAAGAAGAATTTCATTGTAAACACTCAGGATAATTATACTTCTAAAATGAGTATTTAATAAATATGTGACCAAAAAGCACCAAATTAGCAACATGGAGATGATGAGAAACACACACACATTCACTCATGAATATGTGCACACACACAAAGAACTTTTCAACTCACAATTTGTAACTGTTTAAATCTGAAGCTTTTTATAAATATATTCACTTTTTTCAAAAATTTTCTAAGACAATAACTATAAAGAAGTGTGAGCTTATTTAAATTTTCATTTATTTAATTGAAGCTAAAGTAGTCAGCTTTCAGGTTCAATACGAGACAATTGGTGACAATACGCAGGAGTCAAAAAATAAAATTTCAGAATATTTTGAACTCATGAACAAATTGAAAACATGAAGAAAAGATAGTAGCAGAAAATCAGGGGTCAAATTCAGGCTTAGATGAAAGCAAATGAAGTGAAAGACATTTTAGGTGAAATAACAGAATGAGATGAAACACATGGCATAAAGAAAAGCAATTGAGTGACAAGAGGAAGAATGGTAGAAATAAAATAAACTGGAAAGCTAATGTTTCACTAGCAAATTAAAACCAATACCGGTCACAACAAAAAGGACTGACACTGGGTGAAATCAAATTAGTGAAGTAGAGAACATATTGGAGAAGCATTTGTTCTCAGTACATGGAAAGACTGAAAACAATAAGATGTGGAGAACAGAGATCCAAGTCATGTATGATAGGTGTTATAAAAATAAAACAGAACATGTAACAAATGACCTCATTGAGCAAAGCTTTGGAAAATCAGGAAGCTGGAGAATAGGATGTGCAGATTAGATGGGCTCACTGTGATCCAGGAAAAAGTAAGGGAAGTTAGCCATACTTAAAAGCAACCTAGCAAATATTTTTAGTTATAAGTGAGAAGAAACAACCTTTAAGTATTGAGCAAATATCTTACCATAGGTTTTCTATTAAAATAAATAATCCATTTTAAAAATTAGAGAATCTGTGTGAGATAAATTTGAGATAATGAGCTACAGGACTGATTCTGGAAAAGATCACAACTTTAGAAATGTATACTTTGTCAGGTATTTTGCTCATGTAGGAAGAAAACAAGTAGAACATTTTTTAGATATCTGAAATTTTAGAGAGGTTTTCAGTTCTATTTCATCATGAAGGTATTACCCAAAATATATTCTAATCTAATGAGAGATTAAACAAAATTAAAAGCTTAAAAAGATGTTATGGTATTAAAAACCGTATAGTGAATAATGAATCTAGCTACACATAGAATTAAATTTAAATAATCATTGTAAATTTAGTTATAAGACATATGAACATAAAATACTGGTGATAAAGAAAAACTATGTATGTAAGTAATTATAATTTTATAGCAATAATCTGGGTCTAATGCCCAAATAATGTAAAAATATCTAGGAAAAGAAGAAAAAGGAAGTTTTTTATTTATGACTATTAATAAAAAATATGAAGTAAACAATATCTCCAAAATTTTAAAAAGTAGACATTATTTTTAAATAAGGCCAGGCACATTGGCTCACAACTGTAATCCCAGCTCTTTGGTAGGCTGAGGCAGGAGGATTTCTGGAGCTCAGGAATTCAAGATCAGGTTAGGCAACACAGCCAGACCTCATCTCTACAAAAAATCTAAAAATTGGCCAGGTGTAGTGGCACATACTTGTAATCCCAGCTACCAAGGAGGCTTAGGCAGAAGGATCATTTAAACCTAGGAGTTCAAGGCTGCAGTGAGGTAAGATCCTGCCATTGCACTCCAACCTGGTTTACAGAATGTGACCCTGACTCTAATAATAATAATAATAATTAATAAATATAGACAAAATGTGTACCTTCCAAATTCCTTCATTTATATAATACATATAAGTACATATAAGCATGTATAGTTTTTATAACCAAATAAATATAGATATAGTCTTTATAACCAATGCCAGAAATTAAAAGTTAAGGTAAAAATAAAAAATATTATACAAAACAAGATTATGATTTTACATAAACAACACCTGCACATGCATGCTCATTACAGAACTATACCCAATAGCAAAAGCATGGACCCAACATGCTGCCCATCAAAAGTAAGCTGAATTTTTAAAATGTGGTACATATACATGATGGAATATTAGACAGCCATAAAGAAGGACAAAATTATGAACTCCACAGCAACTTGGGTGGATTTAGAGGCTGTAATATTCAGTGATCTATCACAGAAACAAAGAACTGAGTACCACGTGTTCTCACTCATAAGTGGACCCTGAGCAATTATCTTAATACTATAAGAAAGGGATTGGCAGTAGCAGGACACTGCCAGGAGAGTGGGGGGGCACAGTTCATCGGGGGGGCATGCTTCAAGGGTACCTGACCTCAAACTACATGACATGGGGACCAAAGTGAGGCCCAAACTTTATCTGTACAATGACCATGTGTATACCTAACCCTGAATTGTACCCCATGTCTTTAAAATAAAAATTTTAAAAAAGAAGACATATACATGGGCAACATACAAAAATTAACTCAAAATGGATCAAGGACTTAAATGTGAAAGCTCAAAACATAAAAATTGTAGAAAAAAACCTAGGGACATCAGCCTATGCAATGAATTCATGACCAAGTCTTCAAAAGTAAATGCAGCAAAAACTAAAACTGAAAGAGGGGATCTTATGAAGCTAAAAAATAAAAATAAAAAACTTCTGCACACCAAAAGAAACCATCAAGAGAGTAAAGAGACAACCCAAAGAATGGAAGAAAACATTTCCAACAAAGGCCTAACATCCAAAATCTTATAAGGTGAAGGGGTCTAGCCCCTTTGCTGGGTCGTGAGATCTCCTGAAGGAGAGACGGATAGGCGAAGGAAGAAAATATTATACTCGGACACCTGCTTCCTGAGCAGATGACATCCTTTATTAGTTAACAGAAAGCTTTTATACCATTCATAAAGGGGCAAGACAAAGAAAATTCCTTCATGTACATATGCTTTAAAAGTTACCACCATCTAGCGGTCTTTAGAAGAAACGAATAAACCAAAAACACTATCTACTTTTAGTTAGTGAATCTTGAGATAAGTTTAAAAGGAGTTTCACTTAAAATAAACATAATGCATACAAGGTTTACTTTGATTTCGGTTCCACATCACTTGTCTAATTAAAAAGACCATAAAATCACTAAAACAAAACTATAGATTGTACCTAGTGATAGTAGGAATATGAAGCCCATTAACTTGACCAAACAACAGTGGCTAGCATTTAAAGAATAACTATGAAAGTCACTTACTGTGAAAATACATATACTAATCTTTACTCTGAATAAACATATAAAGTGAACTAAACATAATGAAATAAAATTAAAACAACTAAAATTATTATGGTTTCATAATTGCTAATGAGCTTTTAAGTTTAGGATAATGGTGATTTGGCTGTTTTCCCTTATGCTTGGCAACCTCCTGGAAAACATCTTTGTCTTAAGATAGGCACTTGAGCAATTATTATTATCTTTGAGGCACCAATTTTATCATTGTGTGAACTTAAACTTATGAACTTAAAACAATCTTCAAAGTAGCTATAAAACACTAAACTATAGCACTAAAACTTAATTAATGACTCAAAGTAAAAACCTTGTTAAACATAACCAGAGCCTAATAATTTTTGTCAACCCTCATACATATGTATATTGATTATATAAACTTGTATGATATTATATTTGCCAATTATGATTAATACATGGATAAAACAATTATCATGTCTAGAATAGCACTGCCAGCAACTCTCTTCAAAAGAGTCCCAAATTACAGTCCTTGAAGTACTTCAAGAAAGTTCCCAGGTGCACAGTTCTTCATGTAGCAGTTCTTCTCTTTTGGGCTTTTACGACCTTCAAAGTTTTGTAATCGCCTTTCTTGTCCAGGTGTCTTTGTTACTTTTCTCTTATCCTGCAGTGTTTATTTCTAAAGAAAACTCAAAAGAAGCTTTTAATGGCATTTCCCAGGCCCCCAATGTTGCTTTCTGTATTTGGTTAATCATAAAAGTGTCTAATTAGTATATTATGAATTCAGTGAAAACCCACTCTATAAACATTTACTTGAAATTTAACTAAAGAATTAAGTAAAAACCTTAATGATTAACTTTATCCTAAGTCTGTGAAGACAGTGTTATAAATCACCTACATAACTCCTAGATAAGTGTTAAAACTTGTAATGAACTTACCATAAACTTGTACTTCTAAAAAACCTTATGTCTGAACACTAAGCTGCATAATTCTAAATCAAATAAGGAGTGAATATACTAATATCTTTTTATTCAAGCAATATCTAGTAACCTATAACCAAGTGAAAGAAAGCATTCTTGATGTGCTTCAGAGTTTAACCCTTTCATATGTTAGAAAAGGTCAAGCGGCATAGTGGGAAAATGGGAAAATGAACCATGACATTCTCAGGTTAGGTGTGAGTACTTCGCATAAACATGCCATTTTCTTCTTCCACGACTGCACAGAATTTCTTTAGCCGCATCAAACAGCAAAGGTGGAAGACAGAAGGGCCTCAGCTTCCCAGGCTCACCCTGAGGCCAGGGGTCTTCGGCCCACCAGGACCCTGTCAATCAGGTGAACCTCCAAGGCTGGCTCCCAACAATAAGGAACTCAAACTCACATTGACAAGAAAAAGATAAAAGATGTTAAAAGGTGGACAAAGGACATGAACAGACACTTAACAAAGGAAGACACTGAAGTAGCCAACAAACATACAAAAAAATGTTCAGCATCACTACTTATCAAAGAAATGCAAATCAAAACTACAGTAAAATACTATCTTCTTCCAGTCAGGAGGTCTATTACTAAAAAGTCAAGAAATAACAGGTGCTGGCGAAGCTGTAGAGAAAATACTCATACGCTATTGGTGGTAATGAAGGCTAGTTCAGTCTTTGTGGAAAGCAGTTTGAAGAGTTACACAGAACTAAAAATAAAGCTATCATTCAACCCAGCAATCCCACTTCTGGGAATATACTCAAAGGAACACAAGTGACTCTACCAAAAAGACACCTGCACATGTATGTTTATTGCAGCACTGTTCACAATAGCAAAAACATGGAACCAACCCAGATGCCCATTGAAGGTGGACTGGATAAAGGAAATGTGGCACATATAAACTATGAAATACTACACAACCATAAAGAAGAACAAAATCATGTCCTTTGCAGCAGCATGGATGTAGCTAAGACAATAATTCTAAGTGATCACAAAAACAAAAAACTGAGTCTGCCATGTTCTCACCCATAAGTGGGCATCAAACATTGGGAACATATGAGCACAAGGATGGGAAAAATACATATCTTTTTTATAGAGTTGAGTTCCTCCAGGTATATTCCCAGAGGGAGGATTGCTGGGTCACATGGAAGGTTGATTTTTAGATCTTTTAGAAATTGCCACAGTGTTTTCCATAGAGGTTATACTAGTTTACATTCCCGCCAACAGTGTAGAAGTGTTTCCATTCTGGCATCTGTTGTTTTTTTCAGTTATTGATGATGGCTATCCTGACTGAAGTTGGGTGGTATCTCAGTGTGGTTTCAATTTGCATTTCTTTGATGATTAGTGAGGCTGAGCATTTTTTCATGTATCTGTTGTCTGCTCATATATCTTCTTCTGAGATGTGTCTATTCATATCTTTTGCCCATTTTTTGATAGGGTTGTTTGTTTTTCCTTTTCAGCACATTTGAGTTCCTTGTAGATCCTGGATGTTAGGCCTTTGTCAGATGTACAGTTGGCAAATATTTTTTTCCCAGTCTGTGGGCTGTCTCCCCATGCTCTTGATGATTTCTTTTGCTTTGCAGAAGCTTTTCAGTTTGATGAGATCCCACTTGTCTATCTTATCTTTTATGGCATTCACTTTTGGAGAGTTGGCCAGGAATTGACCAATTTCCATAAGGATATTTCCTACAATGTAGCAAGCACTTTCTATGTTGCCACATGTTTTTTATTATCATTATTATTATTATTTTAATGACTACATATTCTTATTTAGTAAATATTTATATTTTAAATTATTTCTTTTTGGGCAATCAAGTTTTTTTTCAGATTTTAATGTCATTTTAGTGAAAATTCCAATTTGTTTTCTTACTTAACCTGCAAATTTATATACTCACTACCCCATGTTGCTTGATGGTTATATGACCATTATTTGATAAAATGGAAAATCCCAAAAAGAGAAATTTATCCAGAAAGAACTAAACCTTTATAAATTACAGTTTATCTTGAGGCATTTACACTTGACAACAGAGTCTACAATGTGTACAGTTAGCAGTCTGACACAAATGCTAAATGAAAACCATATTAGTTCATACTAACTCTTTTGAAAGTGAACTAAAAAGAAATACAAAGTTAAGAACAAAGCAAAACCTTTCACCACCACCATTCCCCCATCAAATAGTAATCTAAATGCAATAAAGCAATTGTGCAAACTCTATCAAAAAGTACAGTTTGCATGTTTGGGTTTGACTTGTCCACTCTTAAAAGAAAAAGTAATGAAATGCCTAAATCATTTTTCTTTGTAACTTGTCATACCTAAGAGTAAGTTATCAAGATAGATGCTTTAATTTCTTCAATGTGGAAAAAAGGTTAAAACAGTTGTATGTAAAATTAGTCTAGTTGTAAACAGCTCACTCTCAATACTTGATATCTAAGATCTCTGCTACATCTAACTTTTGTTCTTTCTGCACAATCATGCAACTGAACATCATATCCCCATCAAAATGTAATCTTACTTATATTTTAATAGTTATAATTCAAAATATGAAGGGTTAATTGAATTGCATATTATTTTTAAAATTTAGTGTTTTAAAAAAATTCAGTTAAACCTGTACCTATAACAAAACTAAAAGTGGTACAGTTTTCTGGAAAAAGTTTCCTTGAGACAACTTCCACAAAAGCAGAAAATCTAGCTGCATGGGTTACTTGAGATAAAAATGGATTCACACTTAGGCAAAGAGATGACAGAAGTGAGGTGATAGTCAAATGGCATAGCTGTTAAATGATGATGCTAAACCTCCATACTCTGCCAAGGATGGCACATAGAATTTTACTGCAAACTGCACTTCACGAATTGAATTTGAGTGTGGAGGTCTATAAAAAGCAAATGGTATAAGAAGCAAGATCTCAATTGTTATCTGCTGCTAAACCAGTTACCCCTGTGGCTAACTTGTGCCTCTCCAGCTCCCCTAGGATTTTATGCTCCATCATCTCTGAAGGAAGATTTAGTGCATAAAATCTGTTGACATCTTGTTAGTGCTAGGGGAATAGACTTCTGAGGAAAAAGACAAGACCAAAAAACTCCCATGGGAATCAGAATGATTTGCCATGGAGTAGTTTTATGTGCATGAATCTTTTTGGAAAGGAGACCTCTCTGTGTCCCTGTTCCAAAGTTTATTGCTATAGTTTTTCTCAAAACTGAGGGCGGCATCAGAGGTCATTCTAGCACAGCCCCAATGTGAAAGTCCCCTTCATATACTTAAAACCTGCTATCAAATACTTGAAACTCTTTTCCAGAATAATCAATTCTAATTCTGTCAGCAAATCCTTCTTGCCTTCTGATTGCCTTCTCCATTTCCCAAATTCTTGTCAGTATGGTCTAGATACTGTCTAGTTTATCTATTTCTTGAAGAAGTCCTCCCAGAAATGAGCAAATTTCTCCAAGTACTGCTCATTAGCACACTGTTGGGCAGGACTAGCTATTCTCTCCTTCTTGACTCTATGGGCATATTTAGATTTGACAGTACATTAAGATATGCTACCCGGCCCCTCCTGAAATGGTACAAAAATCATATTGTACTTAGTTTAAATATATAAATGAGAAGGTGTAAACTCAGATGAGTTCTAGCAGCCTGGCAGGTAGCACAGGTGTGTTGTCATCCAGGAACTGTAAGAAGACCAGGATTGGGATAACCTGGAAAGCATATACCATCCCTAAAGGAATGCAGGCCCATTGGGTGTCTTTAAACACCATGGTGGTGAAAGGAAACACTGAATTCTTCCATGGTCTTCCACTTTGCTGCACTGTGCCTCGAGGTAGTCTCTGGTATTGCACTAGCAGCCACATAAGAAATCAGGCTGGGGGCTTCCAGCAAGATGGTGATGGGGCAGCATGGTCTGTGACACCCTCTGCGAAAGAGATCACTCATAAAGACCCCAGCTCTCTCCCAAGGGCTGCAGCTCCCATCTTCTGCAACCTGCTCTTCACAAAGAGCTCAGCCACCACCGTCATCCACCGTCGCTACTCAGATATCATGGTGATCCAGGCTGCTCCTGCAGTCATGGATGCTGCCACTGTGGTCATTTCCAGCTTATGCCTGAAGTGACCCACGACTTCAGACCGTGAAGTCCCCACAAGCAGGATCTTCTGAAATCACCGCTGTCCGGCTGCTGCTGCCACTGCCACACCACACCCCTAGCCCGGAGACAGGCCTGTGGGACTCCCCCCCACCCCCACGCCATGTATGAAGAAATTGCTGTGGCTGGTCATGGATCTGTAACCAGGTCACTCCTTTTAAGACTACAGCCGTGAGATAGCACCACCTGCTGGGGATCCAAGGTTACAACATCAAAATGGGAATGGCAGAGGCTCTAATAGAAAAAGCCAGATCTCAGTAATAGACTGGGCAGGGGGCCCATATCTGAACTGTTCTTCACAGCAGGCCAGGGGCAACTGACCCTAAATGTGAAGAATTCTACCAGCCTGCAAAGATAGTTAGAAATCAGAGCTGAAAGGACATTGGACTTAAAGGAAAAGTCTCAGAGTGTGCTTGCTTGGTTCTGTTAGTGTACTGACTTTAATCTACCCCTTTCCCTTTTTTTTATCCTTTTTCTTTTTTCTTATTTCTCTGAAAACCCCATCTTGGTATAAAGGAATAGCACACCAATAAGGAGGTTGGTCAGCGTGTACGTTAGCACCATTGTATGTTTTAGCTTTTTATATGGTTGTTGGTTAATTTTCAGTTGTGGCTATTGTTTTTCTTTATATTTGTTTCAGTCTTTGTGTCCCTTTTCACTTACCAGTCAGCACACTCATCTGTTTTCCCTCTCACTCCTCTCTCTCTCCACCCACCTCCTCCCCCCACTGCTGGCTCCATTCTCTTCCCTCTGTTAACCTCATTTTGCTTTCAGGGAAAGTGCTAAAACTCCACTGCAGAGACACACTCCAAGAAAGTGGGAAGTGGGTTTCAGACTATCCATACACCTGTTGGTGGATACCGGGATCTACAGAGAGATTTTGAACCACAGCTCCCCCCTTAATTGAATCCCAAAACTACAAAAAGGACTGCCCTCAACCTACAGTCCAACTCCAGAACTGAACAAAGCAAGAGGAAATACATTAGGAAGAATAGGAGATTGAACAAACAGAAGTAAAAGAAACCCCTTCATCCCTGAATAACAGAATTAAAGAAGACGAGGAAGTAGAGGGAAGTGAAAAGGAGGGAGGAAAAATCTGCACAAATGAAGAAAAACTAAAAGAAGAATATAGGGCTCACACAGACCCCTGGGAGGTTAGACACTGAGAAAACAGACTTTGGAACACAAAAATGAAGAACCCCCAGACTGACTGGTCACATGCAACAAACACAGACATCAAGGCATTAATAGAGAGAATTTTAAAAATTGAGGAGAAGCCGGGCTCGGTGGCTCAGCCTGTAATCCCGCACCTTTGGGAGGCTGAGGTGAGTGGATTACCTGAGCCCGTGGGTTGGAGACCCGCCTGGGCAGGCGAGACCTCATCTTACAATAAATCAAAAATTAGCCGGGCATGGTAGCACATGCCTGTAATTCCGGCTACTCGGAAGACTGAGGCAGAAGTATCGCCGGAGCCCAGCAGGTCGAGGCTGCGGTGGCTGGGAGCGGCCACTGCACTCCAGTCTGGGCGACAGAGTGAGACTCCAACTCAAAAAAAAAAAATTGAGGAGAGACAAGAGGAAAAGAGGAAGGAACTGATGACAGACATAACACCAGTAAAAAATACTGTGATGGAAATAAATAACAAACTAATAAGCATGGAAAGCAGAATTAGCCAAGCAGAAGAAAGAATCTCAGAACTTGAAGACCAAAATACAGAACTAACCCAAACTGTCAAAAACAGAAAAGAAGCTTTAAAAGTCAGAACAAAACCTTCAGGAGATGAATGATTACTTCAATAGACACAATCTAAGAGTAATTGGCCTTCCCGAGGCAGAGAGAGAGTCAGAGGTCACACTGGAACAAACATTTCATGAAATCATTCAAGAAAACTGTCCTCATCTCATCAGTGATGCAAAAATTCAAGCACAAGAGATTCAGAGAACCCCTGCAAGACAACAAATAAGAATACCAACTCCTAGACACATAATAATTTACCTAAACAAAGTAGCTATAAAAGTAAAAATCCTAGCCGGGCTCGGTGGCTCAGCCTGTAATCCCGCGCCTTTGGGAGGCTGAGGTGAGTGGATTGCCTGAGCCCGCGGGTTCGAGACCCGCCTGGGCAGCGAGACCTCATCTCTACAATAAATCAAAAAATCAGCCGGGCGTGGTAGCGCATGCCTGTAATTCCGGCTACTCGGAAGGCTGAGGCGGAAGGATCGCAGGAGCCCAGCAGGTCGAGGCTGCAGTGGCCGGGAGCAGCCACTGCACTCCAGTCTGGGTGACAGAATGAGACTCCAACTCAAAAAAAAAAAAAAAAAGTAAAAATCCTAAAGGCAGCAAGAGAAAAAGGCCAGACTACCTACCAGGGAAGACCAATTAGAATAGCAGCAGATTTATCTACAGAAACTCTCCAGGCTAGGAGAGCCTGGAGCCCTATCTTCAAAGTTCTAAAAGATAAACAATTTCAACCAAGAATAACCTACCCAGCCAAACTGAGCTTCATTAGTGAGGGTGAATTGTAATCTTTTCCAGATATCCAATCCCTAAGAACCTACACTGCCACCAGACCACCTCTACAAGAAACACTTAAGAAAGTACTGAACACAGAAGAAAAAGAAAAAAGAACAACAGCATTCTTCACAAGAGTACAGGCAAAAGATTAAAAACACACATGGACCAACTTCAAAACCAAAAGAAAGACAACAAACAAACAGGAACAACAACTCTGTAAGAAGCTTATGACAGGGATCAACTCTTGCATTTCAATAATTAGCCTAAATGTGAATGGACTAAATGCACCACTGAAAAGACACAGAATGGCAAAATGGATAAAATATCACCAGGCAACAATCTATTGCCTTAAAGAGACCCACCTCACTAGAAAGGACACTCACAGACTCAAAGTAAGAGGATGGGAAACAAACTTTCAGGCAAATGGAACACAAAAGAAAAGAGTAGCGATCTTACTTTCAGGCAAAATACCATTCCAGCTATTAAAAATTGAAAAAGATACAGAAGGCCACTACATAATGATAAAAGGTTCAATCCATCAACAAGAAATATCCATCTTAAACATATATGCACCCAACATAGCACCAACTTTCATAAAGCAGCTTCTAGGTAAACTAAAAAAAGTTATCGACTCCAACACCATCATAGCTGGGTACTTCAACACCCCACTCACAACCCTAGACAGATTATCAAGACAAAAATTCAGCAATAAGATCCGAAACCTCAATGTGACTCTTGACCAAATGGACTTCATTGATACCTACAGAACACTCCATCCAAAGACCACAGAATATACATTCTACTCATCACCGCATGGAACATACTCTAAGATCAACCACATACTTGGCCATAAATCAAGTATAAGCAAATTTAAAAGAACCGAAATTTTACCATGTACCTTCTTGGACCACAGTGGAATAAAAATAAACATCAACACCAACAAGGTCCCCCCAAAACCAACAAAGACATGGACACTAAACAGCATGTTACTAAACAACTCCTGGGTCAATGATGAAATCAAAACAGAGATTAAAAGGTACCTGGAAACAAATGAAAATGAAGAAACATCTTACCAAAATCTCTGGGACGTCATGAAAGCTGTAGTAAGAGGGAAATTTATATCCCTACAAACGCACATGAAGAAAATGGAAGGATCACAAATTAATAGCCTAACAAGTCACCTAAGGAAGCTGAAAAGGCAAGACCACCAAAATCCTAATTTCAGCAGAAGAATCACCAAAATAAAACCTCAAATCCAGGACACAGAAGACAAAAAGATAATACAAAAAAAATCAATGAAACAAAAAGCTGATTCTTCGAAAGGAAAAACAAGATTGATGGTTCCCTAGCTAGACTGACCAAGAAAAAGCCCAAATAAACATAATCAGAAACACCAAAGATGACGTCACATCTGACCCTGAAGAAATACAAAAGATCATTAGAGACTACTATGTACACTTGTATGGAAACAAACTTGAAAACCTTAAGGAAATGGAGGACTTTCTGACATCACACAACCTGCCTAGGTTGAAACAAAAAGAAATTGAGACCCTAAATAGACCAGTAACAATCAAGGAAATGGACTACGTAATACGAAAACTACCAAAACAAAAAGCCCTGGTCCAGATGGCTTTCCAGCAGAATTCTACAAGACATTTAAGGAGGAGCTGATACCAATCCTACTGAAGGTATTCCAGGCGATAGAGAAAGATGGAACTCTCCCCAAATCATTTTACGAAGCTAACATCACATTGATAGAAGTGTCAACTTCAAGTCATTAAGTATGAGAGAGTACACTATTGTTTCAAAACAAACTATGATAAGTTAAGCATGCATACTTTATTTTTAAAATAGGCATAAAGCAACCACTAAAAAAATAAATAGAAGAATAACTAGAAAACCTATAGAGAAAATAAAGTGTAATATTAAAACTATTTGATTCAGCAAAAATAAAGCAGGGAAGTAGAAGAAGAGAAACATAAACAAAATGGAAGTGTGAAAAACCAAGAACAATATGGTAGTATTAAACTAACTAAGCCATATCAATAATTATGTTAGAAGTAGATTAAATACTTCATTTAAAAGGCAAACATTTACAGACAGAATGAAAAGGCAATACCCAACTTTCTTCTGTCTATAAGACATATATTTCAAATATAACACAGATAGTTTGAAAGTAAACGGTAGTAAAGTGTCGACTACAACAGCAGTAAGCATAAGCAGAAAACTAGCATGGCTACAGCAATGTAAGACAAGATAAACTTCAAAAAAGAAGAGTACTATATGAGATAAAAGAGGATTTTATATAAGGATTAAAGGGCACTTCACTAGAAAGATATAACAATTCTAAATATTTGTAAAACATGAAATAATTTTGTATTACATATGCATTTATGAGTTTTATCAAAATTCAAGAAGCAGAATCTGACAGTGCTCAGGAATATTTTCACTTCTTTCTTAGTAGTTAATAGAACAATTAGAATAGAATCTGTAAAGATATAGAAGACTTAACACCACAGAATAACTTTATCTACTTGACATTTATAAAACAAAACACTGAAAAATTTAAAATGCCTATCTGTTAAAGGTGCACATGGAGTTTCACCAAGATAAAACACATGCTGAACCATCAACAAAGTTTCCATAAATTCCAAAAGATTAAAATCTTTAGAGTATGCTTCCTGAAAGATTTTAATCTCTCGAAATCTTATAATCTCTTATCACACTAGAAGTATATTAGAAAGTAATTAAGAATTAAATATCTAGAAGATGATCCTAAACATTTAGGAATTAAATACAACATTAAGAGTAATGCATGAGTCAAATAAGAAATCACAAGAAAATGTCAATCAGAATAATAATGGAAAAAATATATTAAAATGTGTGAAATGCAGCTAAAATTGTTTTGTAAGTTAATATTTTTAGATTAGATTGTGAGATTACATAATCACCTCAAAGACATGAAGCAGTCAAACAAAAAGAGAGAGAGAGTTTAAGTTAAATATTGAACTAAACTCAGTAGACTGTGAGGGTTTATTGTTGTTTTTTGTGTTTTGTTTTATTTTTGTCCTAGATAAGCTCACCATTGTGCACCATCCAAGTGGTAAGTGTTTGGTATTTATTGAAGGATTTAAGACTAAAACAAAGTATGTAGTAAACCAATTTTGATGTTAATGTAAACCTAATATGATTAGGCAGGTCAGTGTAAAAATTTATATTTATGTGCTAAACCACTTGACATCTAAAATAAATATGAAGTGACAACAGAATAGCAGTGCTAGAAACATCATGGTATCTTAAAAGAACTATGAGCTTTGAACTCTGATCTGGCTATTCACAACTTACTAGTTGTGACCTTCGGAAAGTCACTTACACTCTGTAGGCCTTGCTTTTCTCATATACAAAATGTACATAAAAATTGTAACATGGGGAATTGCTATAAGACTGATAATTACTTAAATAAATGGGTCTGGTTCTTATGATACTTGGGAGTTATTGATAGAGCAAAAGAAATTGGAGCAACACTTGAGAGGGTGATTCACCTCTATGTTAAGGGAAAGGAATGTATGCCAAACACTGAAAGGATAAAGAGGAGTTAGAGTCAGCTAGGAAGCTGTTGAATCACCCACAAGAGCTGCCTACAGCTCGAACCAAAGCATTACCTCTGAGAATGAAGCAGCAGAACTGAGCAGTGTGGCTGAGATGGAAATGGAAAGCCAGTCGTAAAGGCGGGTGGTGCTGTATTGTAGGCCAACAGTGAGTATAAGGAACATGTTTTCACACAAGAGTGTGCTTTGCAATTGGTCAATCCTAGAGAGTGTGCAAAAGGAAAGGAAGAGTGGAGGTTGTTACTCAAAGGTGTTGCAAAGATTGTTTCTAAACTGAAGTGAGTCTTCAGTATTCTACCCAATCAATAGCAGGCTTGCCAAGGGTGCCCTTTTTATCTCTCTAGCAATTTTTCTCTTCACCTATCTCCTACTCTTTGTAGAAATCATTTTTAAGAAGTGCTGAATAAACAAACCATTAAATGTGTGAATGAGTAAAGAGATAGTAATGGAGTTTGTATTTCTAGGTAAGGAAATGACCCACAATGAAATATGCTGTATAGCATACCCTTCAGCCATAAGGTAGGTTGTTTCTTTCAATTTTATAAATGCAAAGATAGAATTTGGTTGACAAAGAACATGAGAACCATCTGTCTTGTTTGTGCTTTTAAACATTCTAATAAAAATGAACAAAATAGGTTAGGTGAGCATTCGTGTGCAAAGAATCTATGAGCAGTAATTTAAGGAAATTAACTATTTGGAAGGTACTCAAAGGAAAAGTACCCGAGGCCAAAATGTAACTAAATTCAACATGTGCAGACCAAATAAATCCTAGAGGAATCATGAATATATGTGATTTAGTAATAGGAATAGGATGAGTCTACTGTATTTAAACCATAATGTATAGAGTCCTTGAAGTCTAATAGGAAAAATATAGCCCCAAAAAACTATTGATGTCAACATGCATTACTTCACATCCTGGAGCTAACTGAAAATGAGAGCTAACTAATGAGAAGCTAAAAATAACACTAAGCAAAGACAGCAGTAATTGAAAATCAAAACCAATTCAAGATAACATTGATAGTGTCCTGACCACAAATTTTTCTTCATAAAAGTTATGTTATCTCAACTATCTGCAAATGTGGTGTAGAGTATTTATACTGTTACCAAAAGCTCTGTGGCAGCTGGATTTCTTGTTAAAATCCAGAATTAAAGTCCTTGGTAAGTCCTTATAATGAGCCAATTTTAGTTTCCCAAATTGTAGCAACTCTTATGTGTTGTTAGTCATAAGTAATCATAAAGATCATTCTTCCGTAAGAACTGACTGAAGTATTTGGATTTCTGGATCATTCTGTGGCCCACCAATGAGTTATAAAGTTATAGGTACACACACACACACACACACACACACACACACACACAAAATAGACTCAGACTCATTTGAATGTAGCAGAATCATGAGGTGAATCAAAACCAAAGAGTTTATAAAAATATCTTTGTCAAAGATTATTCTACACGGTCTGAAGTACTACATAACCACAGCATATTTTTTTGAGAACAAGATTTTGAATAAGAGGAGGAGAATACAAATTCCCAGTGCTTATGCTGTTCTCCCTCAAAATGAAAATAAAATTTGAATTCAAGGACTTGATGCAGTCGCATTTTACAATGATTCTGTTTCTCCTCTTAAAATGGAGAATTGTTTTGCTAGTGGCTGCTACAAAGCTGTTTTTTCCATAGCTGTGAACGATAACTGTAACTTTGTCACTATTTCTTTGTTCAAACTTAAAACAGAAAGACTAGCTCTGTTTTTTGTTTGTTTGTTTGTTTTTTAGCTTCCTGCTCAACTCCAAGCTGAAAAGGAATTTGGTTTTGTTGCAGGAAAGATCATTAAAGAAGGTAAAATATATATATTCTTTTTAATAAACCTAAAACAGCCTTGTTAAGGTCTTGAAGGAATCATTTGTCTAGGAAAAAGAATTCTTTAAATATTTCATTGTATTCTCCTGAAAGGATAAACAAGTGAATTTTTCAGCTAAGGGTGATTGATCCTTAGAAAGATTTATGTATAGTGGTGATTTTATGCTACCTAATCAATTTCAATTGATGAGCTATTATTCACTAATGCATTTCCTATGATCTCATTTTCAGGTTGTTATAATGAAACTCAAGAATCTGCAGACATTGTTTTTCAGAGTGAAGCAAGCTTGCATTTGGATTACCTGCTTTCTCCGGGGTAAATCTATACTATGAACAAGAAGCAAGCCTCCAGATTTCTGAATTCGTTATTGCCACAACTTATTGGAATTATACCTGTTTTGTATGGGCATATCAATATTAAAACAGATGCCACAGAGCAATTGGAGTCTTTGAAAATTCTTGCTTTTACAGCATACTTTGCATTAATATAGCCTGTTCCCATTTTGAAAATCAAAAGAAAGTAAAAGCAGAGAAGTTAAATACTGCATTGCAGAGTTACTGGGTGTTGCTTGGGGCACTAACCTTAATAGATTATTTCTCCTCTCCTTAGAATAACCATAAAAATACAAATTTACTTAGTACATATTTGTGTCTTAAGTGATTAGTCCAATTTCTCACATTCAGAGTTCTAATTATTATTGTTATGCCATGATTACAGAAATCTTCCCATATTTAGTACCTATTTGCATATAACCCTGAAAACATTACTGTTTGAAAATTTTCTGTATCTCAGATTAATACACATTTTCACAAGCTACTGTTGTATTAAAAGGCTTACAGTTTCATCAATCTATTTATTAGAAACAATTTACTAGCTTAGAATAGAATGCAGTTTTATCATACTACAATTTCCATGTACAAATGCCAGAAATAAATTGAATGTTTAAAACTATGACTTTTCAAAATAAATGTATGCAAATTAACCAATAAATTTTTATGCTTAAAAATTTAATATTACTCAGTGAATATTACTATTTGGGACCCATATTGTAAAGTAAACAAAATTAATTTTTTCTAGTTTCTAAACAGTAACAAGAATATATATTTGTCATTCTCCAAACCATTTATCACAGCCTTCTCATAATTGTTAACATTCTCAAATAAAAGCTTGTTTTTAAAAATAATAGTTTGATTAATCCCTAACAGAAGATGCTTTTGATTATGACATTTGGAAATTCAGTCAATAGTTTTACATCCAAAATTTTGGGAACTCTCATGCCCCTCAATACACTAGTTGCATTTCTGTGGGATGACCCATCTGAAGAGTTACAAAAAGCAATCAGTGTTTTAGATGGATAAAACTAAAGTGTATGTATCATTTCTAAAGTAAGAACTTCCATATTGGCCTGTAACTGATGCCTACAATTCCACCATTGGCTTTATTCGTACTAAGAATATGAAATTAAATGATATATAAAGTGCTGACTTTCTGATTATAACAAAATTAAACTACTTTTTTTAAAATATTTTTTATTATGGTTTTGTGGGGTACAGTTAAGGGTTAGGTATACAATTATGTTTCATTCAGGCACCCAGTTGATAAGAGGTGTTTCCCCATTCCCCAGACAGATATTTGCTACTGTTAATCCCATCTCCCTCCCCACCCCACCATAGTTTCCCAGTACCGTCAGTCATTTTCTTATAGTATTACATTTGATGTTCAAGGTCCATTATATGAGTGAGAACATGTGATACTCGGATCTTTGTTTCTGTGAGAGGTCAACAGTATTATAGACTCTAGTTCCATCCAGGTTGCTGCAAAATTCATGATTTTGTTCTTTTTTATGGCTGCATAGTATTCCATCATGTATATGTACCACATTTTTTAATCCAGTCCTCTTTTGATGGGCAGCATGCTTGTTTCCAGGTTCTTGCTATTGTGAACAATGCTGCGATGAACATACATGTGCAGGTATATTTTTTATAGAGTGATTTGAGTTCTTCAGGGTATATTCCCAGTAGGGGGATTGCGGGGTCATATGGAAGGTCGATTTTTAGAGCTTTTAGAATTGCCACACTGCTTTCCACAGAGGTTGCACTAGTTTACACTCCCACCAACAGTGCAGAAGTGTTCCCTTCTCACCACACCCTCTCCAGCAGCTGTTATTTTTTGAGTTGTTGATAATTGCCATTCTGACTGGAGTTAGGTGGTATCTCAGTGTGGTTTTGATTTGCATCTCCCAGATGATTAGTGAGGTTGAGCATTTCTTCATGTGTTTGTTGGCTGCTCAGATGTCTTCCTTTGTGAAGTGTCTGTTCATATCATTTGCCCATTTTATAATGAAGTTGTTTGTTTTTGTCTTTTCAGCACGTTTGAGTTCCTTGTAGATCCAGGATGTTAAGCCTTTGTCAGACCTGGTGTTGGCAAATACTTTTTCCCAGTCTGTAGGCTGTCTCCCTGCTCTCTTAATGGTGTCTTTGGCTTTGAAGAAGCTTGTCAGTTTAATAAGGTCCCACTTGTCTATCTTCTGTCTTATGACCTGTGGGTTTCGGGTTTTGTTCAGGAATTGGATGCCAGTTCCGATTTCCATGAGGGTATTTCCTTCCTTTTCTAAGGTTCTTATGGTTTGAGGTTTTACATTTAGGTCTCTGATCTATTTGGAGTTAACCTTTGTGCGTGGGGATAGATACGGGTCCTGTTTCAATCTTCTGCATGTGGTCAGTCAGTTTTCCCAGCACCATTTCCTGAATAGGTTCTCCTCAACCCAGTGGTAGGTGGTGGGGGCTTTGTCAAAGATTAGTTGGTTGAGAAATTGAGGTTTTGCTTATAGAATCTCAATTCTATTCCATTGATCTATATGCCTGTTCCTGTACCAATACCAAGCTGTTTTGATGATTGTAGCTTTATAGCAAAGTTGGAAGTCTGGTAATGTGATATCACCTGCTTTGGTTTTTTTGCTGAGGATTGTTCTAGCTATTCTTGGACATTTGTGTTTCCATATGAATTCCTGTGTTGTTTTTTCTAGGTCTGAGAAGAATGTTGCTGGTAATTTGATGGGTATTGTGTTGAATTTGTAGATTGCCTTAGGTAGGATGGACATCTTCACAATGTTGATTCTTCCAATCCATGAGCATGGGATATTTTACCACTTGTTTGTGTCATCTTTGATTTCTTTGAGCAGTGTTTTGTAATTTTCATTGTAAAGGTCTTTCACATCTCTGGTTAGGAAGATGCCAAGGTATTTCATTTTTTTGTGGCTATTGTGAATGGAATTGTGCTTTTTATTTGGGTTTCTGTTTGTTTATTATTGGTGTAGAGAAATACGATTGTCTTTTGTACATTTATTTTGTATCCTGAGACTTTGCCAAAGGCCTTTATCAGTGTAAGGAGGCTTTTGACAGATTCTCTTGGGTTTTCAAGGTACACAATCATGTCATCTGCAAAGAGAGATAACTTGACTTCCTCTTTTCCTATTTGGATACCCCTGATTGCCTCCTTTTCTCTGATTGCTCTAGCCAGGACTTCCAATACTATGTTGAAAAGGAGGGGTGAGAGTGGGCATCCTTGTCTAGTTCCAGTTTTCAGGGGAATTGGTTCCAATTTTTGTTCATTTAGGAGTATGCTGGATGTGGGTTTCTCGTAGATGTCTTTTACTATTTTGAGGTATGCCCCTTATGCCTAGATGTTCGAGGGTTTTTATCAAGAAGGGGTCTGGATTTTATCAAAAGCTTTTCTGCATCTAATGATATGATCGTGTGGTTTTTGTTTTGACATGTGTTGATGTATTTAATTACATTTATGGTTTTACGAATGTTGAACCAGCCTTGCATCCCAGGAATGAAGCCTACTTGGTCATGATGGATGATTTTTGAGATGTATTGCTGAATCCAGTTTGCTAGGATCTTGTTGAGAATTTTAGCATCTATGTTCATCAAAGATATTGACCTGTAGTTCTCTTTCTTTGTTGGATCTTTACCTGGCTTGGGTATCAATGTGATGTTGGCTTCATAAAATGATTTGGGGAGAGTTCCATCTTTTTCAATAGCCTGGAATACCTTCAGTAGGGTTGGTATCAGCTCCTCCTTTACTGTCTTGTAGAATTCTGCTGGAAAGTCATCTGGACCAGGGCTTTTTTTTGTAGGAAGTGTTCTTATTACATAGTTGATTTCCTTGATTGTTATTGGTCTATTTAGGGTCTCAATTTCTTCTTGTTCCAACCTAGGTAGGTTGTGTGATGTCAGAAAGTCCTCCATTTCCTTAAGGTTTTCAAGTTTGTTTCCATCCATAAAAGTATACGTAGTAGTCTGTAATGATCTTTTGTATTTCTTCAGGGTCAGTTGTGACTTCATCTTTTGTGTTTCTGATTATTCTTATTTGGTTTTTCTCTTGATTTTTCTTGGTCACTCTAGCTAGGGGACCATCGATCTTGTTTATCCTTTCGAAGAACCAGCTTTTTGTTTCATTGATTGTTTTGTATTATCTTTTTGTCTTCTATGTCCTGGATTTGGGCTTTTATTTTGGTGATCTGGATTCTTCTGCTGAAATTAGGGTTTTTGTGGTCTTCCTTTTTCAGCATCTTTAGGTGACTTGTTAGGTTGTGAATTTCAGTTCCTTCCATTTTCTTCATGTGTGTTTATAGGATATAAATTCCCCTCTTACTACAGCTTTCAGGGCATTCCAGAGATTTTGGTAAGATGTTTCTTCATTTTCACTTGTTTCCAGGTATCTTTTGATCTTTGTTTCGATTTCATCATTGACCCAGGAGTTGTTTAACATCATGCTGTTTAGTGTCTATGTCTTTGTGTGTTTTGGGGGGACTTTGTTGGTGTCAATGTTTATTTTTATTCCACTGTGGTCCAAGAAGGTACATGGTAGAATTTTGGTCCTTTTAAATTTGCTTATGCTTGATTTATGGCCGAGTATGTGGTCGATCTTAGAATATGCTCCATGTGGTGATGAGTAGAATGTGTATTCTGCAGTCTTTGGATGGAGTGTTCTGTAGGTATCAGTTAAGTCCATTTGGTCCAAAGTCACATTGAGGTTCCAGATCTCCTTGCTGATTTTTTGTCCTGTTGATCTGTCTAAGGTTGTGAGAAGGGTACTAAAGTCCCCAGTTATGATGGTGTTAGAGTCAATATCTTTCTTTAGTTTTCCTAGAAGTTGCTTTATGAAAGTTGGCGCACCTATTTTGGGTGCATATATGTTTAGGATAGATATTTCTTGTTGATGTATTGAGCCTTTTATCATTATGTAGTGGCCTTCTGTATGTTTTTTGATTTTTAATAGCTTGAAGGGTATTTTGTCTGAAATTAAGATCACTACTCCTCCTTTCTTTTGTATTCCGTTCGCCTGAAAGTTTGTTTCCCATCCTCTTACTTTGAGTCTGTGGGTGTCCTTTCTAGTGAGGTGAGTCTCTTGAAGGCAATAGATTGTTGCCTGATGATATTTTATCCATTTTGCCATTCTGTGTCTTTTCAGTGGTGCATTTAGTCCATTCGCATTTAGGTTAATTATTGAAATGCAAGAGTTGATCCCTGTCATAAGATTCTTACAGAGTTGTTCCTGTTTGTTTGCTGTCTTTCTTTTGGTTTTGGAGTTTGTTTATGTGTGTTTTTAATCTTTTGCCTGTACTCTTGTGAAGAATGTTGTTGTTCTTTTTTCCTTTTCTTCTGTGTTCAGTACTTTCTTAAGTGTTTCTTGTAGAGGTGGTCTGGTGGCAGTGTAGGTTCTTAGGGATTGGATATCTGGAAAATATTTCTATTCTCCCTCACTAATGAAGCTTAGCTTGGCTGGGTAGGTTATTCTTGGTTGAAATTGTTTATCTTTTAGAACTTTGAAGATAGGGCTCCAGGCTCTCCTAGCCTGAAGGGTTTCTATGGATAAATCTGCTACTATTCTAATTGATTTTCCCTGGTAGGTAGTCTGGCCTTTTTCTCTTGCTGCCTTTAGGATTTTTTCTTTTATAGCTACTTTGTTTAGGTGAATTATTATGTGTCTGGGAGTTGGTCTTCTCATTTGTTGTCTTGCAGGGCTTCTCTGAATCTCTTGCATTTGAATTTTTTCATCTTTGATGAGATGATGGAAGTTTTCTTGGATGATTTCATGAAATGTTTGTTCCAGTGTGGCTTCTGTTTCTCTCTCTGCCTCATGAAGCCCAATTACTCTTAGGTTTGGTCTCTTGAAGTGATCATGCATCTCTTGCAGGCTTTGTTCTGTCTTTTTGAGCTTCTTTTCTATGCTTTTGACAGTTTGGGTTAGTTCTGTGTTTTGTTTTTTGAGCTCTGAGATTCTTTGTTCTGCTTGGCTGATTCTGCTTTCCATGCTTATTAGTCTGTTATTCATTTCCATCACAGTATTCTTTACTGCTGTCATTTTCTGACATCAGCTCCTTTCTATTTTCCTCTTATCTTTCCTCAATTTTTTTCACAGTTTAAGTTTTATTTGTTTGTTTGTTTTTGAGTTGGATTCTCACTCTGTCGCCCAGACTGGAATGCAGTGGCCGCTCCCGGCCACCACAGCCTCAACCTGCTGGGCTCCAGCGATCCTTCCACCTCAGCCTTCCAAGTAGCCGGAACTACAGGCATGCACTACCACATGTAAATTTTTTGATTTATTGTAGATTTTGATTATTGTAGATTTTGATTGCATGTAAATTTTTTTGATTTATTGTAGAGATGAGGTCTCACTGCCCAGGTGGGTCTCGAATCCACTGGCTCAGGCAATCCACTCACCTCAGCCTCCTAAAGGCGTGGATTACAGGCTGAGCCACTGAGCCCAGCTCTCAATTTTTTTAATTCTCTCCATTAATGTCTTGATGTCTGGTAAACTACTTCTTACCTGAGACTCATTTAAGAGTGACAGTGGGAGACTGAGAGGTAAGACCTGAGCATTATTCAGTTCTTTAAGATTGATATAAATCTAAAATCAGGACCTCTAAATACCACCCCTATGAACTGGGCTAACTCAGATTAAAACCACAGCCAAAACCCCCTTGAACAGCATCCTTCCCTAGACACCCTGGCTCTTGAAATCTTACTACTTTGTCATCATTAAGAAACATGGAAAAAGAAACAGAGGTCGTCCTTACATTTCCTGTACCATGGCTCCATCCCTTGACTGATTAGGCTTTGCCAGAGCCGGGAAGATGGTTAGAGAAGGTTGCAGTTGGGGAGTCAGAAGGTTGTAGTTAGGGAGTCATGAAACAGAAGGGAGTCTGTTTCATAAAAGAAAGAGATTGTATATATTCTATACATATTCTAAGGGTAGGAAGAATAATCCAAATGCAGGAATGATCCCACACTGAAAATATTTCATAAGGAAGCAGTATCTTTTCAACTTTGGGATGAAGCCCATATATGAAAACATATATTACCTTTATATGTTTTACTGTACATACAATTGAAGCACATAACAGATGCTTCCATCCTTAGAGATGGAAGAGATAGGGGAACATGGGCAAAGCAGGAAGGTGGAATAGAATGAATTGCCCTTTCCTTGGAGATTTGGAGCATTGCTAAAGAGCCCTAGCCACTGCCAGAAGGGAAAGTTCTAAATGTGAGATCTTCTGAAGATTGGCCAGCCAGAAGCTAATATACCCTAACTTTTTCATCAGTCCTTTTTCAAGTCAGATATATTCCCAAAACTTTACTCCTAACTTTAGCCAAGAGCCATCTTCTTCTGCAGGTTCTCAAATTTACCAGCACTCTGACTTCTAGAGAAAGTTGAACTGGTACTGAATGTTAGCAAAAGAGTTTTATTTTTAATATTAATTCCTTGATTTTCTACCTAGTCAATTTTCTAAGAAAACAAAGAGGAAGTATTTAGACTGATGGGTTCTTAAGTGGAACAGTTTTGCTTCCCTGGACATTTGGCAAGATCTGGAGACATTTTTGATTGTCATGACTAGGTAGGAGGTGCCCTGGTGCCTAGTGTGTAGATTCCATCCTGTAATACACAAGACGAAGAATTATCCAGTCCAAAATGTCAAGAGTGCTGAGGCTGATTTAGACTGTTATGCAAAATGAGATTCATACCTAAAACAATGTTGTTAAAATAAAAAGAGTTAACTTTATACAGAGTTTTCTGAAAGTAGAAACCCCTATGGTAGCATGAGTACATGTCTTTATTTTGCAGTGTATACGGCTTATGCTTAAATGGATCATTAAACACAGTATTCAAAATAATGAATGAGTATAATGCATTTTCATAAATCAACGTTAGTGTATTCTACCAATGGAAACTCTAATTTTTAGAAAAATGAGGCTATTCTCAGCATTTTCTGAGAATGACCTTGTAATCTGAGTCACTACATTCTATTTGTACACTAAGTACTTGTTCATCTAGGTTCCTTCTTGTTTTCTATAATGTTCAGGGGATCTGATTTTAATAATGTGGATTTAGCTGGTTTCACTTTATACTGATTTTCTAACTGGAGAAATATTTAGGAGAGAGAGCTACACCATAATCCTAATCTAGTGGATCCCATCTAATTAGCACAGAGCTCATATGAGGCCTTTTCTGTAGCAATTCCTGACAGCTGCATTTGTTCACTTGTTGGACTGCCTTATTTTGTGGGACTCACCTTTAAAGTCAGGGTTACCACATAAAAGACAGCCAAAGGTCAAATTCTCAATATCGTAGACCTCAAATTTATAAATGACAGTGTATCATTTCCTCAATATTCTCATCTTCAAAATGCAGATGATAATGCTTTTTACATAAATTTATGGGTATCAGATAACATCATGTATTTAAATGAACAGTGTAGTACTGCATTTAAAAGCATAAACTTTGAAGTAAGACCAATATAGTTTGAATCTTGGCTCATCCATGTACTGTTTGAACAAAGTTGTTTTTTAATATGCCTGAGCTCTATTTCATTATTAATAAAATGAGCTTAATAATATCAATATTAGCTCAGTTGTTTGAGAATTAAACATTTAATTAACTTATTATCCAAAAAGGACACTTTGTATCATAAAATGGAGTACTGTTAATGATTATGATAGAAAACGAAGCTTAAACTGGAACTGCATCAGGCATAGACTGGGATGTGTGGTCATTCTATTTAATGGAATGTAAGTTCTTGGAACATTTTGGCTCAGAGTAAATAATCAATGAAGGTAGTTTGCAAAAATATTCTTTTTTGAAATAATGCCACGTGAATGCCTTCAGCTAGCTTATTATCTGACTGGCCCTTATGCACAACTTTACAGCATGTGATTCAAATGTATGCCATAGAAACTGATTATAAGATATTGAATATCACCTGAATGACCAGTAAACATCAGAAACTCCAAGTGGAAAAATCCACAAATGGCAAGGTACTATAGTAGTGTTTCCCACGTTGTGTTCATGTCCCAAGAAATTCAAGGCAGTAGTATTACAATGGACTTCTGTGATCAAGTGAGTTGGGAAAGTATTGTGCATTTTATTTCTTTTTAAATAGCATATTTTATGTGTATCAAAGTATTGAAAGCTAAATAATCCTGAAATAACTCTGTAAATTTTGAGAAACACTGGTTTACATGTTATGTTGGTGTAAGTTGGTCTCATTTTCCATGGAATGAGAAAAGACCAGCCAAGGAAAGTTGGGAGTACTGTGCTGAGATGGAATGTGAAACCTGGGTTCAGTGAGAACCTGTGTCATCACCAACTGATGATGCTTGCCATGGATAATGGTGTGGTGTGTGAAAAATGGTAGCATGCATGATAATCTATTTGGCATTCAAAATTTGTACCTGGTTAGCATAAAGTGAAGATTAAATTCTGAATTTTGCAAATAATAAAAAATTAGGGTCACTCAGAATAAAGTTAAGCTGACAACTATCATTTGCCTTCAAATGAATGAATTACTTAACACATCTCTGGATGAAACACTATAATATCTGCTGTATGATGCTTTTTAATTATGTCTTCAAATCAATGCCAAGCTTGGTTTCACTCAGAAGTGGTATAAGACCTTTGAGAGATGCTATACATTGAAGTCAAACACTGGAGCAATTTCTGAGTTCGTGGAACCCAGTGTGATAGTTTTGTTCATATTGCCTTTTTGCCCTTCAAAGCAATAGATGACCCTCAGAGAAATTAGCCCTCAGCAATTTAACCAATAATTTCTGCTGGATTGTCTCTTTCATTACTTAAGATGGGATGGACATGTCATAGCAACTATGATAAAGGTGTCTCAGTTTTGCTCCTACCTTTTCTTTGTTCAACCAAAAGAAAGATAAGGAACTTGGGGGAATGTGAACTGAGGTTGCCTTGGCATGCATAGATTTGGCCCTAAAGTGAAAGCCTCTGCAATTATGATGAGACCTGAGCTCCCTTGCAAGACAATGGCTTTTGTCATAATGTAAAATAAAGTGTTTTATAACTCAGACACAGCAAGTCATTCCTAGTACCTCTCAGATCCTCTACAACAGCTGACTTGAGGAAATCCCAGCAGAGAACCTGCCATTAACAGCAACACAGAAGGGCATGGAACCTTATTTATGATCTCAATCTGTTCTCCCCACTCTGGCTACCAAAAGCTGTAGTGCTTTGACTGATATATTTATACACCTTCACATGTGGATTTTGTTAATAGGTGCTTTTCATATTTAACATAAAGAGCAATGCCAAAATGGCGAAAATAACCATTTATAACTATAAAAACCATCTGCTTACTCACCTTTTTGAGAAAAATAACATGCAAACGTCACACTTTTCTGAAAAATAAGTCATTTCTTCAGCCAAAAAAGTCAATGTTTGTGAAGGTTCTGCTAATATTCCAGTTTCTGAAATGAGAATGGAAGATATAGCATCCATCTTTGGAATTTGGCAGAAAATTTATTTGAAAAAAAAGCTGCTTAAGACCACAAAAAATCACAGAAGTAGTATCATTAGTTCTAGAAAAGATGGAGATATAAAATATACAGAATATATATTTCTTTCTGTATCAGTGGTGCTATTTCCATAATTTACATTTATTATAAACTTATAAGAACAAATTAAATCTATTATTACAAACTGTGTATCTACATATAATGCATTCCCCCACTCGATAGGAAGACAACTCATCTGCATCCCTCAGGCAGCTGTGCCAATCAGGCTGCCGTGCAAGTGAACAGACCAAAAATTCCCTCCGAAGCGCATTGTTCATTCATGTCTACTTAATATGTATTTATGGAACACCTGCCATAGGAGGAAGCATTCCGCACTGGTAAATCCTCAATTAGAATATTTAAATAAGAATGTGAGCTGCAAATACCTGAGCTCAAATCCCAACTTCAATATTTCCTACTTGTGTGACATTCTGCTTAAGTTTATAATCTGTAAATATTAATAGTACCTTCCTTATAGATTGTTATGAGATTAAAGTGGATGGATATAGTTCTCAGTGAATGCTATTTAGTACTATAATTATTTGAATTTGTATTAATCTTTGCAGGACAATGCACTGGTGCTGGAGTTGCAGAAATAAAATATAAGCCAAAACAGAAATAGTTCCTTGGTCTTGTGGGAATATTAAAAACAATAAGCGGCCAGGTTCCATGGCTCAGCCTGTAATCCTGGCACTTTGGGAGGCCGAGGTGTGTGGATTGCCTGAGCTCGCTGGTTCGAGACCAACCCAGCAACTTGGCGAGACCTCAGTTCTCTACAATCAAAAATCAAAAATTAGCCAGGCGCAGTGGCGCGAGCCTGTAGTTCCGGCTACCTGGAAGGCTGAGGCAGAAGGAGCGCTGGAGCATAGCAGGTCGATGCTGGGGTAGCCGTGACTGTGCCACTGCACTCCAGCCTGGGCAACGGAGTGAAACTCCAACTCAAAAAAAAAAAACCCGTAGGCACAGTAATAATTGTAAAATGTTAGTTTATTAATAGCTATGAAGAAGAGTACATGGTGTTATGAGAGTTATGGAAGTGGAGATTGACCTCGTTAGGAAATTCAGGGTGAGGGTCTCTTGAGAAAAGAGCAATAGAGATAAGATCTGAAGAAAGGATGGTAAGGATAAGTGATAATTGAGTGAGGAAAGGAACAGGAAAAATGTTGCAGGCAGAAAGAACAACAAATGCAAAGGTCCTGTGGCAGAAGGAAACAAAAAGCATCTAAAAACCTAAATAAGTCCAGTATGACTACAGCACAAACAGCAAAGGGGAACACAGTATATAAGGAGAGATGACACAGGGCAATATTGAGGATTCTGGTTTTTTTTCCCCCCTGGAAATCATAAATGAGTTTTTAGCAAAGAGGATGTCATATTTTCATTTCTAAAATGAACACTCCAGTTGCACTAGGGAAAATGAAATGGAGAAGATGTAGCAAACCAGACAGGAAGCAATCATCCAACTACAAGGGCTCATATTTACTTTTAATTTTGAAGCAATGCATATTAGTTTTCTATGCTGCATAACAAATTGCCACAGAGATAGCAACTTAAAAATAACCCATTTATGATATCAAAGTTTCAATGGGTCATGAGTCTAGGCATAGCTTAATTGGGTTCTGTGTTCAGGGTCTCACAGGCTGCAGTCAAGGTGTTAACCAGGCTGAATCTGGAGGTTCAACTGGAGAATAATCTCCTTCCAAGCTCATTCAGATGGTTGGTAGAATTCATTTCCTTGTGGCTGTAGGACTCAGGGTTCTGGAATTTTCCTTACTGGAGGCCACTCTCAGGTCTCAGAGACTTCCTGGAATTACTTGGCACATGGATTTCCTCAGCATGGCTGCTTACCTCATCAAACCCAAAGGAGATGCCCAGATACACACAGTAATATGCCTTTGTATTATCTCAAAATCAACCAGTTTTGAACCATAAGTACATCTAACAAATTCTTTCTTCTTTGTCGTATTCTATCTCCTAGAAGCAAGTCAAAAGTCCTACCCATTCCCAAGGGGGAGAGGATTACACATGGCATGAAGACAGGAGGCAGGACTTATGAGGGCCACCTTAGAATTTTGCCTACCACACCATCAACCACTTAAATTTTATGTTACAAAGTATTGAAAACAAGTTCCAGGTACTAGTGGGACCTTCCTTCACAGAGGTTTTTTTTTTTTTTTTTACATGTTAATAAGAATATTGTTAAGAGAAGATAATTTTCCTTGAGATCTCCATAATGCCTTTCCCATACTACCAACCAACTTATTCAATTTATCATAGTACCCACAAAGAATTGTAAATACCCTGTAATCCTTTACTATTTTCAGTACTGCAAATTGAAATATGTCCTCTAGTGTTTTCTTGTTATATTTCCACCAGTATCTGCTTTACGTTTAGCTCAGTAATTTTTTTCTCCAACACCACAATTCCCTCAGTATAGATGTACATCTGGCATCAAAAAGAAAGAAATGGAAATCCAAAAACAAATGGCTTGAATAATTATCTGTATGACTCTCTTGAGTTTACTAGGTTTCATTTCATTTGCCAATTTGGAATGCTTCTCAGAATTATGTAGACTTACCAGAGAATCTAACACTGCTAAACAACGATACCTAGAAAACAACCAAAAACTCCAGAAAACCAATATTTCATCTTCTAACTTTTAAATCACTGATTAACCTCCTGGCAATCAAAATGGTACTGTAAATTCTGTGTAATAATTGGAGCACATTTTTGGGGGGTAGTCTGGGGTGAAAATCTAGTTGTGAGATAGATCTAGATTTGAATCCTTTCTACCTCCCACCTCTCTGTCTCCATTCTCTCTCTCTCTCTCTCTCTCTCTCTCTCTCTCTCTCTCTCTCTCTCTCTCTCTCTCTCTCTCTCTCTCTCATTCTTTCTTTTTGTCTTCCATTATGCCAAGTCAGGCACTGTTTTCGGTACTTGGATAAAACATTGAATGTGATGGTCAAGGTGTCCGCCCTCACGCAGCTTACATTCTAGTAAGATTTGGGGAGAATATATAAGCAACATACAAAATAACAAATAGAAAATGATACATACTGGACAACTATGAAAAATAGAGTGATGAGACAAAAAATAACTCAGTAGTCATTTCTATTTAGATGATAAGGGAAGATCTCTTGAAGAAGAAACATTTGTGCTACTAACAGCTATGAGAAGTGAGAATGCCACTCAGGGTATTGGATACATCTAGTGCAAAAGTCCCAAGATGTGAAATGAACTAGATAATTTCTGCAAACTTAAAGATCAGTTTGAGTCTGAATTGTGTTACCCAAAAAAGTTATGGTCTGAATTGTGTTATCCAAAAAAGTTATGTTGAAATCTTAACCTCCAGTATCTCAGAATGTAATCTAATTTGGAGACAGGACTTTAAAAAGGTATTTAGGTTCAAACGACTCACTCAGGTGGGTCTTAACCCAATATGACTGTTGTCCTTATTTAAAAAAAAAAAAAGAGGAAATTTGGACATAGGTACATACAGAGAGAAGATGATGTGAAGACATAGGCAGATGATGGCCATTGACAAGCCAAGGAGTAAGGCCAGAAACAGATTTTTTCCTCAAAGTCCTCAGAAAGAACCCTGCTGGCATCTTGATGTCTATTTTTCTAGCCACTAGTACTATGAGAAAACAATTTTCTGTTGTTTAAGCCCACCAGTTTGCATTACTTTGTTTTTGTTACTGCAGCTGTAGCTAATACGATCAGTGTGACTAGAATGTAGAGGATAAGGGTAAGAGAGAGAAAATGAATTTGGAGTGGTGAGAAGAAGCAACCTTGTGTAATAGTTTGGGATTTTATTCTAGGTATATTCAGTGAAAAGTTGTGAACTGACTTTAAGCAGAAGAAACCAAAGTGACTTCAGGGTGGAGAATGTCTCTTGCAGAGAGTCAAGAATGGAAGCAAGGTAGCCAGTCAGGGACAAGTGTGGTATTCAAGAGATAATGGTGGGTTGAACTAGAGTGATAATAGAGGTGACAAAGAAAGGGAACATATTTTAAACATATTTTGATGATAAAGTTAACAAGACCTGCTGATGGGTTTGATGTAGCAGTAAGAAAAAAGAATATGGGTAATGGCTGAATTTCTTTACTTGATCAGTTTGGTAGATGATGGTATCATTTACTAAGATGGAGAAAATGGGAGAATAAGATTTGGTGGATTGTTCAACACTGGCCAAGTCAATTAATCTAATTCTCCAGTTCTCTTGAGAAAAATGGAGCTAATGAGACTAAAAGAGATGAAATAACTTTCCCAAAGATAAATAATGGCAAGCCTGAAGGAATTAAAAGAATCAAAAACTTTATGTGGTCCATTTGAAAAGCAATAATTTTGAAAGGTATGAGAATTTTTAAATGTCTTATAAATTCAGCAAGAAATAGGAAATGGGCATGTTCTAATATTAATTTGTACAATTCAGTGTTCTGATAAATTTGGATTAATAAAAAGCAGCCAGCCGGGCTCGGTGGCTCAGCCTGTAATCCCGCGCCTTTGGGAGGCTGAGGTGAGTGGATTGCCTGAGCCCGCGGGTTCAAGACCCGCCTGGGCAGCGAGACCTCATCTCTACAATAAATCAAAAAACCAGCCGGGCGTGGTAGCGCACGCCTGTAATTCCAGCTACTTGGAAGACTGAGGCGGAAGGATCGCCGGAGCCCAGCAGGTCGAGGCTGCGGTGGCCGGAAGCGACCACTGCACTCCAGTCTGGGCGACAGAGTGAGACTCCAACTCAAAAAAAAAATAAAAATAAATAAATAAAATAAATAAAAAGCAGCCTTGTGAAAAGATACAACTCTGCCACCTCACAAGGCCTTTCAAATGGTTTCTCAAATGAAATATTCCTGACATTTGACCCTGATAAGTTAAACCTCACCAAGCTGAGCAAATGGACCACTACCAACTGGAACTCCACTTTAATCTTATTTTCTTGATCCAGAAGAGCACTCTTCAGTGACTAGGTAGTTAGAGTATGGAATTATATTTGAAAGAGGGAACCAGCATACCGTTATTGTTAGGAACTGTGATAGTAGTGATACTTCATTGCGTAGTCGTGAAGAAAAACCAACCAATACTTACAAAGAACTTGAAACTTGACTAATCTTCAATAAACATTGAGTTATCATCATCATCATCATCATCATCATCATCATCATTTATCCATTCTTATCTTGAAATGCAACAAGCAATTAAGTAAAGCTAGATTCAAGGTCATCAGGGACACTGCAATAAGGTGATAATATTTCTCTTTGTACTAAATACAGATGTTAAAATTTTATTTAAAATTAATTTGGGGTTATATGTCTCAAGTCCTTTAATCCATGAGAACCTGTGTTAGTGTCTAACAAAGCTTTAGCCATTTATGAAGTGGCCAGTGAATGTTGAGTAGTTGTAGGATGGTTTCCTGATATTCTGTTCATCTCTCTAAAAACAGACAGGAGGCTATCACATGTTCTTAAAACAGACTAAGTCTTCTAGATGTGAATTCAGCATCCTTTTCATCCTCTTCTATGAAGGCCCTTATAGTAAAGAGGCTGGAAGGCTAAAGCATATATTTTCCAGGCCCCCGGCAGGTAGGGGCTCCATGTGATATACATTCCACCAGTGAGACTGTCTCATAGGAGATACGAAAAATAGAGGTGAGACAGAGAACACCTCCCTGCGCCTCAGTGGCTGGTTAGGTTGGACTCATGTTGGTGGCTGTGACCAATGGAATCCACATTCGTGTCTGGTCACCAGCTTCATTGGTTTGAAGCAATTGTGGTGGCATCAATGGTGACAATAGGTACAGCTGCTTCCTGATCTCTGGATCTTTGCTGTATCAGCTTGAACCAATCCTTCTAGGTCTTTAGAAGGTTTTATAAGCTCTTAATTCCCTTTACTAAATCCTTTTTTTGATTAAAATATCAATAGTGGCTTCTGTTTCCTAAATGGCACACTGAGTCACATCACAATTCTAAATTTAACTCAGGCTGTCACTCATCAGAATTTTATCTGGTAACATTTTTGTTAAATGAAATTTCTAACATAGTTATAGTGCTACTCAGTTCTAATTTTAGGCAGTCTCACCAAAGCAAGTGCTTACTTGATGTTTGTTAAATGAACAATTGTTATCAGGTCATTTTGGAGTTACCTGATTCATAAAATAATAACTTATTCCTCCTAACATAAATCCAACTTTCATATCAATCTATTGCAATATTCATCAAATTACTCAGACACTTAGAATTCATTTGAAATCTTTTCAAACTTTATATAATCAAGCATCTAATAGCTATAGCTTAAGTGGGCAATTTAAATGCTGGTACTGTATTACTGTAGGTGCAGCCAAAATTTTATTCATTGCTTACCTAGTTGTGGAATCTAGACTCTGGTTATGTTATTTTCCAAGGATATTTAGTTAAATCAAATGAACTTCATGAAACCCATTTTTCATTAACATCTAAAAATACCAAATTATAAATTCAGGAAGAGTTTTATGTACATCTATAATCAAGGCATTAAATTGTTCACTGATTGGTTCTTTTTTATTAGCTCTGTTCTTGACATAAAATTTTAGATTGTGTTGAATATAATTTCTTTTTAAATATATTCAGACTTTCATTATTAGTAACCTTATAATTTGAGTTAAACCATAATTTGAAGGTCCAGATTGCAGAAAAATAAACTTTAGAAAACCTGGCACCAAATGAAACATTTTATCAAATCTGTGACTGTATTATAATTTTCTCAGTTTTAAAATATGGTGAATATACAAAGGGAAAAAATTGATGAATTGAATGCTAATGGATGGCCCCTATTAGTATGAGTCACAATATCATTTGCTCAGATCTATTTTTCATCCTACACTGTGAGGCTGATCAGAAATACACTCCTGATACTAATACTTCAAGCAGAATCTTGTCTAGTAGAGTGTGGTGGTCCAAACAAGAAACTCGATATAGTCTTCTAATCTTTTGTATTTACCTCAGCACTAGTTTTTCTTAAAGCCAGGGTCCCAGTGACCATTACAGGTTTGATGAAGAAATGTTAGACAGCTTGAATTAAGCTCTTCTTTAATGATACTAGTTACCTGGCAGTCACTGAGTGCCATGGTCTGATGTCCCCAGGAGAAAAGTATGATGGCTCATTTTGCAGAGGGTCGGCTGACTGTGCTGATCTAAGATGGCCTGGGCTGGGACTTCACAGTGTGGCTCTGCTTCATGTGTCTTCCAGCAGTGTAGCCCAGGCACAGTCTATGACAACTGCAGAGAGCAAGAGAGATAGTTTTGTAGCTGGAGTGCAAGAAAGGAGATGCCAACATGCAGTGGATCGAATTTATGAGTCCTTTATTGAAGCCAGCGACCAAGAGCAGACTAGTATCCAAAGAACTCTCGGCCCCAAACAGAGTGAATAGGGAGTATATAAAGGCATAAATTATATAAGCTGTACAGTTTGATTTATATTTCTTGGCAAAACATTTGATTGTGAAGGGGTACAGGATTTGCATAACTAGGGAGTTTCCAAGCACCGAGGGGAACAAGAATATGGGTGTGCAGTGTGATTACAGGTTACATAAGGGGGTTATTTCTAGGTTAACATGGAAAATCTGTTACAAAATGGAGTTACTTATGTCAAGTATGTTATTATAGGCTATTATAGATTTTGCAGATAGATATTTCATTCCCCTCTTTTATTTGTTCATGAGTCAATGCATTGACTCATTAGTCATAAGTCTACTATTGTACTGGGGTCTCATACACATGAGTTTTACAGAACTGATCCATTGTACGATGAAACAAATAAACCAATTTATTATGCATGGCCCTATGGGCAAACCAAGGAGGAGAAGTACAAGAGGTCCAACTAGACCAGTAACAAGAGTTGTTAGCCATGGGTTCCAATCGAACAATGATTGAAACTAGGATTTATTATTTTCCCTTTTTTTTTGTCATTTGTTCAAATTTTCTTTGACTCTGGAGGGTGTCTTCAATAACCCCTGATTTGTTGGCATAGAAGCAATAAGTTTCTCCAAGAGGTAGATAGAATTCTCCTTGGGATAGGAAAAGTAAGTAAAATTGTAGTAAAATCCTCTACGATTTTGGAGGAAAACTTCAGCCAGGGATTTTACCTGGTCATGGAGTTGGTCTATGGCAAATTGTAGGTTTCCTAGGTCAGCATCGATTTCTCATGCAAGGTTAGATAGACCTAGTTCTCCACGGATCAAAGCAGTGGTACCAATTGCAGTCATTCCTGCTATACTTAGCCCGACTTAGACAGGTACTACCAAGGGAACAGCACATTTTGAATGAGCAATTGGAAGACCAGAGGAATTGGGTAGTAAAGTTCCCTCAGGACTGCTATAAGCATAAACCTGAGGCAGCACATGAACAGTAATATATAAGGTAGGCTGATTAATTAACCTTTTGATAATAGCACATCTTGTAAGGCCTGTAGAGCTAATTAATCAGGTGTTGACAGGGGCCACACAGGCCATGGATTCATCCATGGTTAAAGTGAGAGATAGGTTACAAATATCAGAGAATGGAGAAGTTGTTAGATTGAAACCTGGAGTTATAAGGCAGGAGACTTTACCAGTTACATTTCCTAGAGTAATGTGAACCATTTCCAGAGAGCAATTAGTTTTACAGATGATAGGAGTTTCAACTCCTAGACTCACACAATAAGGAGGTTTTGGCTTTAAGCAAAGGCAGCAATCTGAGGCCAACTGGGACATAGTAGCATTGAGCAGATGGCACATATTATTTAACATAGGTAAAAGACTAGGAGATTGATGGGCCAGGTTCGGGTTGAGGTGAGCTTGGGAGCTGTTGAGGTAAACCTGGGGTAGTGATTTGTTGGCAGAAGGCAGAAGCTGAGGTGGTGGCTGGTGATATCCGAACAAGGGATTCTTCAGCTCTGTCAACAGCCCTATTGGTTTGACAATGGCTTTGTGGGCAAATGTGTGCCATTGGATAGTGAATAAGGCACCACAGTCGTAACCATTTATATACCCCAGGTATTTCCTGCACTTCAGGAAAAATGAAGAGGATTAGTTACCTTCATGTATATAGACCATTCTGGGTTGGCATTCGACCAAAGGGTGATTTCAGATGTGTCATTAGGCCCCCCACTGTAAGTTGCAATGATGATGCATATCCAGTCTGGGCAAAAGAAGTCACTTTCTTGATCACATACTTGATCAGTGGGGTTACTAGGGTAGAGGTAAAAGTCTATGTCCTTTACATAATTGGGAGTTGCCCACTGTGTACATGAATCAGTGTAGTAAGGGTTTTGTCTACTGTACAGGCTTCCAGATAGACATTCTTTTTCTATTTGTAACAAGTCGGAGAGGTTTACCTTAAACTGGACTGGAAGTGAACTGTGGGTCCAGTTTTGGATAGCTAGAACCTTTCCTATTGTGAAAGAGGTTAGGGAGAAAGAGTACAGGGTGTCTTTAGACTCTCCAAGTAAAATAAACCAAGTTAAACTTATTGCGAGCATAGTAGTGCAGTAACACATCCTATGCATAGGAGATAAGATAGCATTAACAGGGACTTTTTTGCCACATGTCCAGTCAGTGGCTGCCAATGGTATGCCCAAATCTAGGGTAATTGGGATGAATAAGGTGTGGGTTAAGGGATGATAACAATGCATTCAGGGAATTATTAACCAGTAAAATAATCTACTCCGGGCAGCCGGAACCTCACGTTTCAGCTGTGCGTCAATCTATCAGCCCGTGGTACAGTTGAAACATATCGGCGGGCTTGGAAGGTGATTTTGAGAGGATTTTTAGGGTCACTTTTTGTAGTCTAAATGTCCAAGCAGGGTAGAACAACATCATCTTGTTTGGCTTCCTTGATTCGTGAGTGATGAACCCAAGTCAGTACTCTGCCAACCTTGAGTGCCGTTGGGGTGATGAGGATGACTTCGTAGGGTCCCTTCCAGGCGGGGGTTAGTCCTTCTTTCTGGAACTTTTTGATGTAGACCAAGTTCCCTGGCTGGAATGGATGACACAGTGTGGAGGATGGAGTTGGCAAAGTGGCACGGACGTTGGTGTGGACAGTATCCTGAATCTGTTGTAGAAACTGGAGATAATTTAACAAAGATTGATTAGTAATTTCTTCAAGAATTGGAGGGGGTCTTCCAAACATGATTTTATATGGAGTAATCTCAGCCTTGTATGGGGTGCATCTAGCCTGGAGAAGGGCTAGAGGTAAAAGGCTTATCCATTTTTCATCGGTTTTTATTATTAATTTGGTTAAAGTACTTTTTAAAGTTCAGTTCATGTGTTTTACCTGTCCAGAGCTTTGTGGTCAGTAAGCACAATGTAATTTCCAATTAATGTTTAGTGCTTTACCAACCAGCTAGACTATGGATGAAGTAAAGGCAGGACCATTATCAGAGCCAATAGAGAGGGGGAGCCCAAATCTAGGAATTATTTTATTTAACAAAAACCTTGCAACCATAAGTGCAGTTTCATTTTTTGTGGCAAAGATTTCTACCCATCCAGAAAAAATATCTACAAACACTAGTAGATAGTTGTACCCCACCTGAGGGGGTTTTAATTCAGTAAAATCTATTTCCCATTTTTCCCATTTAATCCATGAGCCCTGATTCCTTTTGGAGACTTCAGCCCTCCTTTCGGGTTAATGTAGGCGCAAGTAGGGCACATTTCAGTCACTGAAGCAGTCTAACCTTTTAAACTATTAATATGATAAAAGCAATTTAACAGCTTAGCCATTCTGATACCTCCCAAATGGGTGGTGGAATGAAGCAATTTTACTAATGTATGTGTGAGGGCCACAGGTAAAATAATTCTAGAGTCCTTAACCCTCCAGCCATCAGACCTTTTGTAAATTCCTGCCAGGTCCACTTTTTTTTCCTTCATTTTGGGTATAGTCCGGCTGCTAAAGGAGAGAGGGAACTGGAAAAGTTTTAGTTAGTAGGATAGTCAGGGGCTCAACTGGAAGTTCTGTTGCCTTTCTAGCTGCTTGATCTGTCAGGCAATTTCCAGTCGCTTCTGGAGTGTCCAATTTTTGGTGTCCCCTGCAATGGATGACAGTTACCTCTTTGGGGAGTCATATAGCCTCTAAAAGAGCTAAGATTTCTTCCTTGCTTTTTACAGTCTTACCCACTGCAGTAAGAAGTCCTTGTTCCTTGTAGATCATGGCATGGACTAGGAGAGTAGCAGAAGCATACCACCTGTCAGTGAAGATGTTTACTCATTTTCCTGTTCCCCAGCATAGGACCTGGGTTAAAGCAATTAACTTTTGAGCCAATGTACTGTTAGGCAAAGACTGTGACCAGATTTCATCACAAACCATGGTTACTGATGCACCAGCCTTGCAGACTCCCCCTATTACCAGACTGCTGCCATCTGTGAACAAGTCAGTATCAGCCTGGATTAAGGGAGTGTCCCAAAGATCAGAGCGGCTGGCCTGAGAGATGTCCAATATGTGTTCACAGCTATGAACTGGCGTCTCCAGATTATCATCGGGCAGCAGAGTAGCCAGATTGAGGCTTTGGGTAGGAAAGAAAGTTAGTCTAGGCTGGTCAAGTAGGAGGCTTTGATACTGAGAGATTCATGCATTTGACATCCGGCAGCCAGAGGCTCTCTGGAGCAGAGTTTCAACAGCATGGGGAACAGTTAAAGCCAGGTTTTGGTCAAAAGTTAATTTATCTGCTTCCTTAACTAGTATGCCCATGGCTGCAATGGCCAGAAGGCAAGGGACCAGCCAGAGGCCACTGGGTCCAGTCTTTTTGACAAGTAAGCCACTGGTGGCCTCCATGGTCCTAGGGTCTAAGTGAGAACCCCTTTTGCAATTCCCTGCTGTTCATGAATGAACAAGTGAAAAGGCTTGGTGACATCTGGAAGGGCTAAAGTCGTGGCTTGGGTAGGAGCTGTTTTTAACTGCTGGAATACTTGCTTCTCAGTAGCAGTTCATTCTAGGGGCTGGTCCCCTGTGTTAGCTGTGTATAGAGGCTTGGCAATTTCAGCAAACCCTGGAATCCATAACCAGCAATACCCCGCCACCCCTAGAAATTCACATACCTTTTTTTTCAAAGTTGGTGAGGGGATTCGGAGGATGGCTTCCTTCTGGGCTGATGTTAGGGCTCATTTACCCTTTTTCAGCCAGTATCCCTGATAGGAGACTTCAGTTGAGCAGAGTTGTGCTTTCTTAGCTGATACACAGTAGCCCAAGCCCTGAAAAAGCTGCAACAAAGCCTTAGTGCCTTTTAAACAGGTGCCCCAGTCTGCAGCCATGAGCAAGAGATCATCTATGTACTAGAGCAAAGTACATTCAGGATGTAAGGCATGGAACCCTGACAAATCTTGTTGTAAAGCTTACCCAAAGAGTGTTGGGGAGTTCTTGAACCCCTGTGGCAGTCAGGTCCAGGTTAACTGATTGGTGTCTTCTGAGTCAGAATCACAACTGGAGGGTGATGCTTCGCCAATCCCAGCGGGTTGGTCTCCACCCAAACTGAAGGAAATTCCTGCTGCAACTGTAGAAGCAAGCTTGACAAGCCATTCTCAGTGGAAGAATTAGAAGAAGTTAACAGATATTCCCCAGAAAGTGGAACAGTTAATAGCATCTGATAGGCAGTGTCAGTAGGAATATACATTTTAGTTTCATCTGATGAAAACACAATAGTTGCTCTTAGTTTCTGGAGGAAACCTTGACCCATGAGAGGGTATGGGCAGTCAGGGGTTATCTGAAACAAGTGGGTAACCCATATTTGACCTAAATCAACCATCTGGCTGGAGGTGAACTTGCAGCTTGCTATTGTGCCCATTGCCCCTTGAACAGAAATTCGCTTTTTGAACATAGGTCCTAATGATGACTTCAGGACCAACAGTTCCATCCCAGTGTCCACTAAGAGTTGGATTGGGTGACCCCCAATAGCAGTGATTACCATGAGCTCTTGGGAACCTAAGGAAAAAGAGCCCTGGCCTCCTCAGTCTGAATCATTTTCAGTTTTACCAGTAGAGGGCAGGACCAGAACTGACTTAGGGTCCTCTATCTTTGGGCAACAAGGGCAATCTTTTACCCAATGTCCCAGTTCCTTACAATAAGTACATTGATTTTTAGCTAGATGAATGCATCCAATTTTCTTCTATCTCTTTTTAGTTTCTTCTTGTGGTCTCCGGGCCAGTTTTGAACCAGTTTGGGAGGCCTAGATGGCAGCAACTAGTACTTTTGTCTGCTGTTTTGTTACTCTGTCTAATTTTTTATCTTTCTGTTTCTGTTTCTCATCATTATGGTTGTTAAAAACTTTGGGGGCTACTTTTTGAGTAGCTGAGAAATGTTCATTCCAGCAAAACTGTCAAGTTTCTGTAACTGCTTCCAGATGTCAGGAGCCGCCTGAGCCACAAAAGCCAGATTGATAGCCCAGGCATTCTCGGGTGCCAAGGGGTCAAATAGGGTATAAGTATGGAATGAGTCTTGAAGACGTTCAAGAATGCCCCCAGTGACTCCTCGGGACCCCAAATGATCTCGGTAGTTTTAGAAAGATTGATAGGTTTCTGGGCCACTCCCCTCAAACCAGCTAATAGAGCCCAGTGATCGGTTTCTAATGCCCTGGCCCTGCCAAAGTGTTAGGGTCCCAATCTGAGCGAGAAGAGGGAAACACCTTGTCTAACATTTCCTGACTTTCTTTCTGTGCACTCACAGTTGGGGCCAGAATAGACTTTTTAGCCTCAGTTCTAATGTGTTCTCACTTCTCAGAGGTAGATAGGGTTAAAAAGAGCTGCTGGCAATTATCCCAGGTAAAGGAGCTGCTGGCAATCATCCAGGTGGGGCAATGAGTGTGCAAGACTGATTTTATTAGAGAAGTTAGAACCTGTAGCTTCTCTGAGAACAGCAGATTTTTGTATAAATCAGAGGTGGAAAAAAAGAGTGCATACCAAAAAGGGCCACTCAGTCTGATCTGCCCCTTGTGGAGGAGGAACTTCTCAGAGGGGAAGAAGAGGGGCTGGATAGGTCTGAGATCAGAGATGGGTTGCCAGAGGTGGAAAAAATGGAGGGAAGGTGGAAGAAGAGAACCTGAGTCAGAATAAAAATGAAAGATGACTGGGTCCAGAGAATTGGTCATGCTTTAGAAATTTCTCAAGGGCATGAATAGGAAACTGTGGGAACTTAATTAAATACTATTTGGATTTAATAAAACACTGAGCAAGAGCACAGACAAAAATTATTAAGTAAGTAATGACAAAAAAGGCTATTGTCCCAGAAACAATGCTGGAAAACTGAAAACAGTCCTGTATGATTAACTAAAGCTTTTAATTTATTTATTTATTTATTTATTTATTTTGAGTTGGAGTCTCACTCTGTTGCCCAGACAGGAGTGCAGTGGCTGCTCCCGGCCACCGCAGCCTCGACCTGCTGGGCTCCGGCGATCCTTCCGCCTCAGCTTTCCAAGTAGCTGGAACTACAGGTGTGTGCTACCACGCCCGGCTAATTTTTTGATTTATTGTAGAGATGAGGTCTTGCCAAGTTGCCCAGGTGGGACTTATGTTGAAATATTCCCTTGTAAATTATTTATAGTTGTACATTAAAGTCTGAAGAAAGTTGTAGCTTAAATTGAGAATTGAAAACAGGTAAATATTGGCAAGAGATAACAACTTTTTGTTTTTATAATAGGTTTTATCTAGAGAGTAAAGTCTAGGTTATTTTGTCATTTATCCTTGTGTCTAAAAGGAGATTTTAAAGTCTGTTAGCAATTTGGCAGTGAAAAGCACTATAGCTGATTACAAACCTCTGTAAGTGAAATTAATTGACCTGACCTGCAGGAAGGTCAGAAGGGGGTAAGGTAGGTGTGGTTCCTGAAACTTGTTTCTTTCTTTCCCCCTCTGTTATTTAAAGGAGAAAATTTTTTTATCATACAGTCCAGGGGACTGGAGGATCAAGAAGCCTGTTACCCCTTATTGTTAAAAGTAGTAAATCACGGGAGGTACCTGATAAGGATCAGACCTCCAACCACAAAGAAACAAGTGAAAAACCAGAAGAAGTTTCTGACCTAATGATCAGTCCAAAAGTGCAGCAGAAGCAAGTCCTATAGCAAAGAGCACAGCAAGAACGTAAAGGAAGGAAAGGAGTCAACATCATAAGCAATCAGAAGGCAAAGCAGGTACCCAAACAGAAACCAGATACTAAACTGAGACACTGTTCTACCAACATCTTGGGTCAACGATTAGAGTCTAAGGAGCGGTCTCATCAGGCTCCAATCTCCTCAACAGAGTTGTGGCCACATACAGAATAAACAGATTTAACAGATTCTTACCCCCTAGGAGAATGCAGACAGACTCAGCAGTTTCTGAGGCAGGAGGATATCAGCGGTCATTCCTTCTTCCTCTGAGCCAGATGAGAGGTTATGGGGCCCTGGAATGACTCAGGGGGCACCTCCCCTATAACTCCTCCACTGAGCCGGGCAGAGCTAGAGTGAGGCCATCTCCTGAGGTTGACAAAATTCTTGCTGGGGCCTTCAAATGTTATAGCCGGAGTGCGAGAAAGGAGACACCAATGCGCAGTGGGTCAAATTTATGAGTCCTTTATTGAAACCAGCAACCAAGAGCAAACTAGTGTCCAAAGAGCTCTTGGCCCCAAAAAGAGTGAGTAGGGAGTACATAAAGGCATAAATTACATAAGTTGTACAGTTTGGTTTACATTTCTTGGCAAAACATTCAATTATGAAGAGGTTCAGGATTTGCATAACTAGGGAGTTTCCAAGCACCAAGGGGAACAAGAATGTGAGTGTACGGTGTGATTATGGAAAGGTTACATAAGGGGGTTATTTCTAGGTTAACATGGAAAATCTGTTACAAAATGAAGTTATGCATGTCAAGTATGCTATTATAGGCTATTATAGATTTTGCAGATAGATATTTCAATAGCAATTGCACAAGTATTTTTCCAGCCTCTATTGTCACATTTACTACATGTCACTGTCCAAAGTAAGTCACATGCCTGACCCATAATCAATGTGGAAGAGAATTTTAAAAGTAAAACAAAGGGTATGGATACTGGTGGGGTGAAAAATGCAGGTGTCAGTGCACTCAATGTACCACAGACACTTCTTGATATCAGTTTATTCCATTAAAATGCATACAAAGTCACTAAGAAAAGCTATATAATAAAAAATAGCAAACCCAAAATTAAAAAGATAATGGCACATCAGGAGATATATTTGCATCTCTGATATATTAGAATTACATTCAAGTGTGTAAGAAAAAACATCAAGGGTCCAGCAGCAAATTTGCAAAGGACGGGAATAAAGTTCATTTAAGAAGAAATGCAAGTGGTGAACAAGTACATGAAACAAATGTTTATCCTCGTTTGTGATATAATTAATGTTAACCTAAAATTTTCCCTTAATAAATTATCAGAAAAATTAAAATTTCAATATAAAATTAATAAGATACAACTCCATTAATAGAGCAAAGCACAGAAAATATTTACTGAAACAGGATTTTTGTACCTACTGTTGTATCTACATCATGTGTTCAGATACCTCAACCTCTTACTTCATTTAAGAATTCTCTTAAAACTTACCTTCTCAGAAAGAACTTCCCTGACATCCCAACCTAAAACTGCATACCTTTTCCTCTCATTTTCATTTTTCTCCCTAGTACATGTAACATTTGAATCTATTAGATATTTACTTATCTATTTATTGTCTGTCTTCTTCACTACAATAAAAACTCCTCAAAGACAAGAACTTTACTTTTTTCACAACTTTGTCTCCAGAAATAAAGCAATAGCTAGCCCAGACACATACTTGGTAAAACAACAAATAAATGAGTAAATGAATTAGTAGCTGCATAAAAATAGTGAACAAAAAATAAACATTCCCTGTGTCAAGGCCATCATAAGGAAAAATTCAAAAGAAATAGAAACCTACATGCAAAAAGACATTCATTAGTGCATTAACTATAATAGTATAAAAAAGAAATCCATCTAAACATCTACAAAAGAAGCTAAGACATTCATTTTTTCAACAAATATTGTTGAGTGCTCACTATATACTAGGTACTTCTATTTTCCTTTCTATGTTGAATTTATTATAGTGAGAAAAATATACATTAAAGAAATTAGCATTTACTATAATGCCAGACAATGATAAATACTAAGAAAGGATCAGAAATAGAGTGAGGGAATGGGGGAGCTCAACACCACCTTATTTTTTTGATGTCTATGTAGAAAAGTGCTCATAATACATGTGAAATGGAATACAACATTATATAGTAAACATTTTAATAACTAAGTAGAAAGATAGCTATGGGAGCATGAATTGGAAAAACAAAAAATAATCAGCTTTGGTAGGAAATTGGAAATTTTAAGTTTTGAAACTATTATTGCATCACTCTATTAAAAAAATAAAAAGTAATGTGGAAAGAAGAAAACAAATTGAACAAGGAGATATAAGGTTTAGAACTTTTGGGGCACACTGCTCACACTGTCTTCTGGAAGAGCCTCCTAACTTCATGCATAATAACCTGGAGTTAGCCTAAAAGTTTGGAGTACTGGACATCCCTTCCTATATAATCAGGGCTATCTTCTGCATTCAATTCTCTGGGCCACCTAAATGTTTTGGTGGTAACAAAAACATTCTTTCCTATTCAAAATAAAATATTTTACAGAAATCCATCTGCCATTCATCTATGGTTAAGTTCACTTATTATAAAGCCTGTATATTATATTTTCAAACTAAATTTTCTCTATCATTCATTTTGGGGAGTTTCAGTTGTTTTTTAAGGAACATATGCAATTTTTTTTTTTTTTTGAGTTGAGTCTCACTCCCTCGCCCAGGCTGTAGTGCAGTGGCACGCTCAAGCCACTCCAGTGCGGACCTGCTGGGCTCCAGTGATCCTTTCACCTTGACCTTCCAAGTAGCCGGAACTACAGGTGCACTACCATGCCCAGTTAATTTTTTATTTGCTTTATTGTAGAGATGAGGTCTTGCCAAGTTGCCCGGGCTGTTCTTGAACCCGCCGGGTCAGGCAATTCTCTCACCTCGGCCTCCCAAAGTGCTGGGATTACAGGCTAAGCCACTGAGCCCAGCCACACAAAGGATTTTAATTTGCATATGTGGCCGGGCTTGGTGGCTCACCCTGTAATCCCAGCACTTTGGGAGGCCGACGCACTGGGGTGGCGGTGAGTATGCCACTGCACTCCAATCTGGGTGACAGAATGAGACTCCAACTCAAAAAAAAAAATCCTTTGTGTGAAAGTGGAATGACCACTCAGCTTTGAAACAATGAATAACTATCATTTGTAGGTTGTCATCTTCTTTTGCACAGGCTCTTTGCAAACTACTTTATACACATAATGTCTTATCTTCACAACAATCTCAGAAGGCTGACTTTATAGATGTATAAACAGATGCCAAGATGTTGAGTGTTTGTTACTGGTATTCCTTCCAGTTCTGGTGGCCAATGGGTAACTTGGAAGAAGACAAAGCTCAGCCTAGTCTCTATGAATTTTAGGATATTTTTACACTCTGAGAAATTGGTCATTTTAGTTTGGAGCCACAGACTTCATCCATCTGTAGCATAAATTTGTCATATTTTGCTACCCAATGTTGAAATCCCCCTTGCCTTCTCCTATTGGCACTATCATCATCATTTTGAGAACATTCATCATCGACAAATAGTTTTGGCGAGACAGTAATTCCAGCTGACTGATGTTCACTTCATAAACTGAGGGTGGCGATTCTTCTTCCTTCCACTTTTGGCACAGCCGTGCTCCTAGACTCAATCAGACACTCATTCCTGGGATGCCGATTCAACAGTTGAGAACAGATTAATCACAGACCAGGAACAGAATGGAGGTCAGGCTGTTCCTGGGGCATGACCTAGGCTGCAATTTTGCCTGCCAATCCCCCAGAGGATCCTGGTTTTTTGTTTGTTTGTTTGTTTGTTTTGACAGTCAATGACCCTTGAACTATTTATTGACTTCCTGCTTCCCCGAAGGGCAAACTGTTCCTGCCATCTCAACACCTCATAACTTTGGTGTCATGGATCTCAGACACCAATTTGCTGTCCACTATCTTGCGGGTGGTCTGGATGGAGCTGCTGCTGTCCAGGCCATCACTGAGACTGAAGTCCTCTCCGTCTTCTAGTAGGCGCGGTAGGTGGCTATCTCAGCCTCCAGCTTGACCTTGATGTTCAGCAGGGACTCGTACTCCTGGGCCTGGCACTGGCCCTCTGTCCAGGTCTGTGCCAGCTCAGACTCCAGGTGCAGCAGGGGGCCATTGAGCTGCTCCATCTGCATGGCGTAGCGGGCCTCCACCTCTTTCAGGCTGTTCTCCAAGCTGGCCTTCAGGTTTCTCATGGAGTCCAGGTCAATCTCCAATGACTGCACTGTTTCAGCTCCGTGAGCATCATCTCGGCAGCTCCGATCTCAGCAGACTGCGTGGTGACCACTGTGACCACTGTGGTGCTCTCTTTGATCTGCTGGGACCAGTACTTGTCCAGCTCCTCTCGGTTCTTCTGAGCCAGCTCATCATACTGGGGCCGGATGTCCGCATGATCTTGCTGAGGTCCTGAGATTTGGGGGCATCTACCTCCATGGTCAACCCAGAGCTGGCAATCTGGGCTTGTAGGCCTTTTACTTCCTCCTCATGGTTCTTCTTCATGAAGAGCAGCTCTTTCTTGAGAGCCTCGATCTCTGTCTCCAGCTGCAGCCGGTGACATTGGTGTCATCAATGACCTTGCGGAGCCCGTGGATGTTGCTCTCCAGGGACTGGCGCATGGCCAGCTCTGTCTCATACTTGACTCTAAAGTCATCAGCAGCAAGACTGGCATTGTCAGTCTGCAGAACGATGCGGGCATTGTCCATAGAAATTGCAAAGATCTGAGCCCTCAGGTCCTCAATGGTCTTGAAGTAATGTCCCCAGTCTCTGACCTGGGGACCCTTCTTCTCCAGGTGTTCCCGGATTTTGCTCTCCACCCTCCGGTTCTGGGTCTGCAGGCTCCTCACCCTCTCTAGGTAGGAGGCCAGGAGGTCGTTCAGCTCTTGCATGGTCTCCTTCTCGCTCTGGATGCCCCCCAGACTCCCAACCATCCCCATAGCCAGGCCCCCAGACCCCCAGCTGCCACGGAAACTGGTGGAGCGGGACACAGAGATCCGGAAGCCTGAGCCGCTGGCGCCTGCATAGACACTGACCACGCTGCTGGTGGGCCGGAGGCTGGGTGGCGGGATGGAGCCCAGGGACCGGTAGTTGGAGGAGTAGGTGGTGGAGCGAGTTGAAGCTCATGGTGGCAGCGGAGAAGAGCCAGACCGTAGAACTCACGTTCAGCGGATCCTGGTTTCTATCTATGCTTCTAGTTCAGTCCTCCAGTCTCCATCTATTATGTCACTTCCACATATCCTCACAATAAATTTTCTTTGACTAATACAACCAGAGTTGTTTCTGTGCTTGTAACCAACATCCTAGACTACAGAAATCAAAATATATATGTTAAGAGTTGAACTTTATTCCCTCAGAAGATATGTTGAAGCCCTAATCAACAGTATGTGTAAATATGACTTCATTTTTGGAAATAAAGACTTTGCAGACGTAATCAAGATAAGATGAGGTCATACTAGAGTAGGATAGATCCTTAATTCAATATGACTGGTGTTTTTATAAGAAAAGGAGAGAGAGGCACACAGGAAGGAGACTGCCATATTAAACCCAGACATATGGAGGAAGAATGCCATTGAGGTGCTGCAACTGCAAGCAAAGGATTGCCAACAAACCACCAGAAGACAGGAATAAAGGAAGACTAACTCCCTATGGGTTTCAGAGATAACATGGCTCTGGAAACTTCCTGATTTCAGACTAGTAGCCTCTAGAATTATGAGGTACAAATTTCTGTTTTTCAAGTCACTCAGTTTATGGAACTTTGCTACCTCAACCTTGGAAATAATTAGTCGTGTTATTTATTTAAGAAACTCATTATCTATCTGTAAGACAAATTCTTTCCTAGATAATTGGTCATATTTTTTTTCACCTGCCCAACCTAAAGTTTTGTATACAGTAGACATATAAATAAGAACCCAATTAGTACATATAATCATGCTTATGAACAAAAAGGACAGTATGGGGTGGGATTATTCTAAGTCATGTATTGTCTATCTAATTCTCATCTCCTCAACATTTTATTCATTTTGTTATTTATTATTACTTATAAACAAATGTTCCTTATATCACCATCTGGGGCCACTTTATGAATACTATATAAATATTTATCAAAACAAATCTAGTTCTTGACAAATATAAGATTTTTTTTTGTTTTTGAGTTGGAGTCTCACTCTGTTGCCCAGACTGGAGTGCAGTGGCATGCTCATGGCCACAGCAGCCTTGATCTGCTGAGCCCAGGTGATCCTTTCACCTCAGCCTTCCAAGTAGTTGGACCTACAGGCATGTGCCACCATGCCTGGCTAATTTTTGATTTATTGTGGAGATGAGATCTCATGAAGTTGACCAGGCTGGTCACAAACTGGCAGGCTCAGGCAATCCTCTCACCTTGGTCTCCCAAAGTGCTGGAATTATAGGCGTGAGCCACTGTGCCCGGACATTGCATAAGATTTTTTTAAGGGGTCAGGATTTTCACCATGACAACATTATCACAACCCTGAAAATGTATACAAATAAGAAAAGTAGGTTATGACATTTCTTCAGATCTATTTATATTCAGTGTACTATAAACTATTGAGACAGGTAAAATAAAAAAGAATTAAAAGAGAAAGAACACAGAACTTTTAGTGACATCTGGAGAATATCCACGAAGTGCTTAACACTATGTGCAACTGTCTTGTCAGTTGACCAGACAGTGATCAGTGCAGTTAATGTGGCAGTGAATAGATTTTTAAACTGCCTTGAAGTTTTGTTATATTTTATTCAACTAAGTCAAATTTGACTGTAATATTGGGCAAACAAAATGTGTGTTACAGGTTTTATGCTGGCATATTTATTTTCTACTGGGCTTTTCAATATATATTAACTTTCCAGTCATTTCAAAATTCCTCAAATTTCTTTCCAGTAATGACATTTGATTTAGCAACTGGATAGAAACAGCTGAAAGCATTTTTTTTTTTTTTTTTGGGTCTTAAATTAGAGTTGGCCATGACAAATGTTTCTGCAAGCATATAGAATGAATCCCACATATTTATCACTGCATCTGGGCCATGTTTGTATCTGTAGGACAGAGGAGAGGGTAGGAAGGATTCTTATGTTGGTAAACTGGAAGTCTAAGAATTACACACGCCATCTGGGATTGCGTTGATGAGAATATTGGCCTGTTCTTCCAACTAAATTACGAAAATGAAGTGTCATCATGCAAAGACAATGATCTTGGTGATCTAGGCCTAAGTAAATCCGGTAGAATTAACACTTTCAGTTAAATATGGTTGTATTTATTTACTATGACATTCAGCAAGCTTCTAGAGTTTATAGAAAAATTTCCTGCATACATTTAGCCTGTGCAAACATGAAGAAGTTATATAAACCTAACATAATTAAAGCAATCTATATAGGGCATAAACCATGACATTTACAGTCAACTTGCAAGGAAAGAAGGCAACTAACAGAAATAACTTCTCCTAGCAAAAAACACTTATGTGGTTTGCAGTTCCAAAATACTAGTTTTTAAATATGTACTATTCCACCAAAGTGCCAAAAGGAGAATAGCAAATTAAATAGAAAAAATATATAGCCTCGATTTAAAGATTTGGTAAGAAAGTAAATGAAGACCTACTTTTATACATACTATTGCAAAGAATCAACTTAATTTCTCATGGATTATAATTTAATTAACTTCATTAGGGAATACAGTTTCAAATAAATCCCGGACTTACCTAGATATATTGAATAATATGAATACAATTATAATACTTCTGGTGTCAAAGCTACTGAGTTCCAGAAATACTCAAACTTTTCCATTGCAGATTCTCCCATGTTAAGTAATAGAAATCACGTATATTTGGGGTAGAGGGGGAAACACATTTTTTAAAAAGATCAAATCATGTATGTTTAATGCCAAATGGGCAACTAAGAAGTATGCTAAGAAACTGCCAGAGATCACAATCAGAACAAAAGCTCTCAAATGCTGCCCCTTATAAAAAATACCATTATATCAGACTTCTTCCTAATAGCCAAGTATCTGAGTAAACCTTAGCACACAGACCCACACTCACATCCCAGTATTGAGCAGATGCCCACCAGCAACTTGTCAGTGAATGGGAATGTCAGGTCCCAAATTTGCTCTGGACAGAATTGTTACAACTATGAACATCTGTCCTGGGCATCAGCCTGACACAGTTCTTCGACAAGTAGTTTCCTTCATGCAGTGGAGAGAACAGACAGGTATGCTTCCTGCCTAATAGACTTAGTGGTGGCCTAATTTAGGAATGATACAGATAATAACTAGTTGTAGCAACAGCTAAATTTCTGATTGTGCATTCCAAAGCAGAATTATCGTCTGCCTTTTGGAATAGGGGCTCAAGGGTATTTTCTATTAGCAGTACTCTTTCCAATACCAATTGTAAAGTCACTAGTCATCCTGAGGTTCACATAATTTATTTTTAACTCAAACAACTTCATCCTTAGAAAGTGTTTTTATCTCTGCAGAAGTAAGTGGACAAGTCATTTGGAGAAAGCCATTAGCAAAGGGTCCACACAAATAAGTACTTCCAGATTTGATTCTGAGCTAAAGGATGAATGGCCTGACTTAACTGGACATGAGACTAAATTCTAAACATTGAGGTGGAGAAATTGTTCAAAGCAGTCTTACTGAAGACAGTTTCTCAAATTCCTTTTCTCCAAACTACCCATAATGTACATCTCTCTCTCTCTCTCTTTTAATCCAGAAAACTGTCATGTCAATGTTAAAAAACAGCCTTCTGATGTGTCTTCACAGTTCTTCCCTCACAGAGTAAAAATATTCTGTTCTTCCTAAGAGGAAGAAGCATGCAAAGCCCAGGAGTTATTCTGGGGCAAGTTATTTCTGGCTTGTTATCCAAGTTTACTGATTCGTCATATTTTAGATGCAGGTGAAATGCACTAGGTGTTTGCAGGTTGAGCAAGCCCTCAGATATGCCAGCCTGATGGTGTGCTTGAATTTAGAGCTGAGTCTGTGAGGTCTTAGATGCTTCCTCATAGTGGCATTACATTAGAATTAGAATTCTGGTATCATTATCTTGGGGAAGAGAACTGAGTCTCTGGATATAAAAACCATCAATCTTCCTTCCACTCAGAACCAACAGACCCTCTCTTGCCCTACCCTGTGTCCTCTTAAATAGGCTCAAGGTGGAGGGCACACTTCCTACCTCTCTTTTTCTTAGGGACAAAAAATCTGGTAAACAGTGTGTGACACACTTTGAAGAAGATATTTAAGAAATATACTAGCAAAAAATATATCAGAAATAGCATATATTTTGCAAAGGCTCAGCTGTGGAACAGAGATCAGTCACGACTCTCAGATAAATTTCTTTAAGTCACGCATCTCATGGAAACAGACAGCTCAAGTGAGCACAGTGATTTGGGTCTAGATGCCAATTACAAAGCAATAAATGAATGAGGTTTAAGAAATAATTTCTAAAACTCTTGGGCCTTGATAAAGAAACATAAAGACTAATGCAAAAGTGCTTGAGAAAGGACATTGCTAGAATTTAAATAGTAGTTGCTATGGCTGAATGTTTGTGTCACCCTCAAACTTCATGTGTTGAAATCCCAGCCCCCAAAGTCACAATATTAGGAGGTGGAGCTTTGGGGAAATGATTAGATCATGAGGCAAGAGCACTCAAGGATGGGATCAGTACACTTTTAAAAGAGGCCCAGAAGATACCTCTCCCCCTTCCTCCAGTAAGGCACAATCTAGAGCCAGAAAGCAGGCTTTTGCCAAACACCGATTCAGCCTTGATCTTGGACTTACCCGCCTCCAAGACTATGAGAAATAAACTTTTGTTGCTTATTAACTTTCCAGATTATAAAATTTTGTTGTAGCATCTTGACTAATATAGTAGTCAACATACAGTAATAGTGTGGTAGCCACAGAGGTGCACTGGCCTTGGCCTTCATTGAAAGAACCTGCTGGTGAGCTGACAGCTCCAGATCTCTCATCTTCACAATCCACTTCTAGCCGGGCTTAGTGGTTCAGCCTGTAATCCCAGCACTTTGGGATGCTGAGGCGAGTGGATTTCCTGAGCTAGCGGGTTGTCTCTACAATAAATCAAAAATTCTCTGGCATGGTAGCACACGCCTGTCATTCCAGCTACTTGAAAGGCTGAAACGGAAGGATCGCCTGAGCCCAGCAGGTTGACGCTGGGGTGATCGTGAGCATGCCACTGCACTACAGCCTGGGCGACAGAGTGAGACTCCAACTCAAAAAAAAAAAGATCCACTTCGGCTCCCTTCCTTGGCTACTCCCAGCAAACACCTGAGCTTTTGTCCGCCCAATGGACAACTTTCCTTTGGGTAGTCCACTAATTTCATGAAGGCTTTCTAGAGGGACACTGTAGTCTTCCATCTCCCAGCCTAATCATTTTTGCTTTCCCCCTCTCTTTTCACAGGTGCCCAACATGCGAGCAATCTAAAGCTTCTCCTCACCTGTCCCTGCTCCCCCTACACTCTGACTTTCACAAGTGTTCCCTTCAATAAGTCTCTTACCTTCTAATTCCATCATGGTGTCCACTTCCTGGAGGACCAAAACTGATGCCAACAAATATAAAAATAAATGTAGTTCTGGCTCATCTTTCTGGGAGACAAAATAATAGCTATATATATATATATTTTTCCCCCCCAAATTGGAGTCTCACTCCATTGTCCTGGCTGGAATGCAATGGCATGATCACAGCCACCCCAGCATTGACCTGCTGGGCTCCAACAATCCTCCTGCCTCAGACTTCCAAGTACCCGGAACTACAGGTGCGTGCTACCACGCTGGCTAATTTTTTTGATTAATTGTAGAGATGAGGTCTCGTCCAGGCTGTTCACAAACCCATGGACTCAGGCAATCCTCTCATCTAGGCCTCCCAAAGTACTGGGATTACAGGCTTGAGCCACTGTGCTGGCCATAACTGTATATTTTAAGTGAATGTCAACCATGGAGAGAACAAAATAATAATCAAAAGCCCACTCCCAAGATAACTAACCCATTCCCTCAATAATGGCATTAATCCATTTGAACCCTCATGACCTAATCAACTCTTAAATGTCCTACCGCTCAACACTGTTACAACGGCAATTAAATTCCAACATGAGTTTTGGAGAGGATATTCACACTATAGCAATACCATGTAGTAAAGTCTGCATTGGAACTCACACAAGATTGTGAAGTTTTGCTCTTGGGAAGGCCTATTGGAGGCAGTTTCGTTCTTCTTTTTTAGCAATGACTTTTCAATCCTCAGCTTACTCCAGATTTGTGTAAATCACAAACCTTCCTTTTCTTTTTCTTTTTTTCCTTAGGTTTTATTTTTAGATTTTATATTCTGAAAAAGTTAATTTTAATCAACCACTTTAACTTAATTAGAGTGACCAATTTAAAATGCTTCATTCAGAGCCTCAGCCTTGCTAAAATTATAAGATATTTTTCCCTCAATGAATAGAAAGCTTGCAGTTTTAGCTCAAGTATCGGCAAATTAGTTTATTGAATTGGGACTGTGAGTGGCAACCTCCTGAAACTGAAAAAGAGATGCACGTGAGCGGAGAGAAGTTAGCTACCTCTTAACCCTATGGGTACCATCCTGATGCTGCCATGCCACCTTGTTTTTCTTTTTCTTATTTTTTTTCCTGTCTTTCCCAGCAACCCTCATCCCCCATGCATGTAGTTTTCCAGCTGGTAATCAAACATTTTCTTTATTCTGTGTCATTGATATGCTTCACACAGCCACAGTGGTCAACAAACCTTCCTTTTCAGTCTGGCTCATGACTCTAGATGATCCACTTGCTTCGCTTCCATGTAAACTCTTATTTTCTTTTTAAACATATAATGGAGCTATTGTACAATAGCTGGTATAGATGCTGAAGATGAATTTTCATTAACAATTACGGTGGGAGGAGAGAGAAAAAGCAAGTGCCTGCTCCATCCCCTGAATGCCACCTGCATTCAAGGGCACAGACAGTGCCTGCCCAGAGTGTCCTGCCCACAGAGCAGCCCACACACAGCGCCACTGACAGCTGTGAGGAGAGAACACAGAGGCTCAGAAAAATGTGGTACTTGCTTTAAGATTGCACATATTGGTCATCAAAAGATGCAGAATGAGCCTCAAACAAACAAAAATATGAGACAAATTTTAAGTTTTTAAATCGGGTTTTAACTCTTTTAGCAAAAATCAGAGTTTTCTTTTTCAAAGCCTACAGAAACTCCAGTTCTCCATCTCTTAGAGACATCTCTTTTTACAAGCTAGCAAAAATAGACATATGACCAGCCTCTGAAACGCAGAATAAGAAATTGATAATGCTTTTTCAGAGCTTCTTTGCAAATCAACAACTATAGATTTAAATTAGATATTAGGGAGCAGGTCGCCCTCTCTCTCCTTTAAGAAAGGAGAAAAGATGTTGTCTGGAGTTGGTATGAGAAATCCTATTCATTCTGACTTTAAAGCAGGAAAAGTGACACTGGTAAATAAACGAAAAGCCTAATGAAATCAATAGAAGAATAAAGCAGGAGGGAAAGAAAGAAATGAGAAACATTTATTATGCAGATTGTTTATATAATACCTCACTTTATCCTTGTATTAGTCCTATGAGGTGAACGGCACTGTTTCCATGAGGAAAACAAGACTGAAAGAGATCAAATAATTATCCCAAAGATAAACATATACATAATGGCAGATCTGAAAGAATTAAAAGAATAGAAAAGCATCCAGTGTCCATTTGAAAGCTATCAAAAATGATTTTATAAATTTAACAAGAAACAGAAAATAAGCACGTTCTAATATTAATTTGTACAATCCACTGTACCGACAAATTGAGATTAACAGCCCTCTTGCAAAAAGATACAATTCTGCCACTTCACAAGGCCTTTCAAAAGGCTTCTCAAATTAAATGTCCCTGACATTTGCCTCCAGTAAGTTAAACTTCACTAAACCACATAAATGAGCCATATCTAACTGGGACTCCACTTCAATCTCATTTTCTTGATCCAGAAGTGTGCTCTGCAAGGAGTAGGTAGTTGGAGTATGGAATTATACTTGAAAGAAGGAACAAGCATGTTATTATTTACAAAACTGTGCCAGTAGATAAGCTAATAAATCTTTTCTCTAACTTCACATATCAGTGAGAAAGTTTGTTCATATCAAAGTTGATGTGAAGGAATTTAGGAAATTCTTTGCACTAACTTCTCCAACTTGAAGCCCATCTGCTACTCAGTTTGGATATGGCTTGTTTTAACTCTCCAAATCTCATTTTGTGATGTGATCCCCAATGTTAAAAGTGGGATCTAATGGGAGGTGTTGGGGTCATGGTAGTAGAACCTTCATAAATGGCTTGGTGTTATCCTCACAGTAGTGAATTTGCTCTTGCTTTATTAGTACCCATGAGAGCTAGTTGTTAAAAGGAGGCTGGCACCTCTCCCATCTCTCTCTTGCTTTCTCTCTAACTGTGTGATCTCTACACTGATTCTCCTTCACCTTCCACCACACATGGAAGCACTTTGACACCCTCATCAAAAGCATATGTTGGCAACCATGCTTCTTGTGCAACCTACAGAAGCATAAGTCAAATAAACCACGTTTCTCTATAAATTACCAAGACTCAGGCATTCCTTTATAGCTACACAGTCTAAGACACTAGCTAAATCTTTTTTGAAGACAGTGTAATATATAAGCTTCTACTTCAAAATTTGGCAAGTTAAAAGTTGCATTTTCCATACTCCTCCAACAGAAGGTTCTGGATGTGGTTTAAGTTATGACACTCAGAAATCCTCATGCAAATATCAAATTGATAGCAGAGTTAACTAGGGGAAAAGGCAGTGGCAGAGGTCCCACATTTTGCTCATGCAAATCTAGCAGGCACAGAATGTTCCAAGTGTTCACAGTTACAGCACAAATTTCCTGACCTTCAGATCAAACCAAAGTGGAGCAAACCTTAGGCAAGAACTAACAGTGGGAACAGTAGATTCACTAATTCTTGCTGTGGTGAAGAAGAGTTCTAAAGAGTCAATCCCCAAATCTTAACCTGGAGCCCACAAGCACCCACTTCCCCATTTCAAATCAGTTCATGTTCTAAAATAGCTAAAAAGGTTTGTTATCTGTAACCACAACCTGACTGACAAATATGTGAAAGGCATTCATCTCAGTAAATAGTGTCAACAGTTGCACAGTTTCTCAGGAAAAATTTGTATTATTTGCTTATGTATATACTCTGTTCATCACTAAATCTTATCCATACTACTTTCAAATTATGTTCTAAGTCCTACCTTTTTCCCATCACCACCACCTGCCTCACAGGGTGTATAACCATCCTGCCCACACACAAAAAAGATCACAATATTTAAAAGAATCAGAGAAAGTTTTTCTTTGGAAAATATTGTCTGTAACTGGAGAGTAATATGCCTTCAAATGAGCACAGATAATATAAACTTTTAGAAACTGCAGTAGAATACGGAAAACTACAAAATGTTGCTGAGAAAAATCAAAGAAGACTTAGGTTAATGGAGCTATATATCATGTCTACAGTCAAGAGATTTAGCATTGGTAATATGCCTATTCTCCCAAATTTATCTATAGATTCAAAATAATCTCCATCAAGGAAGTAGCAGCTTTCTAAATACAGAAGTTTGAAATTAATATAGAAAAGCAAACAATGTAGAATAGTGGAAACAATATGTTAAAAGCAGTACAAAATGGCAGGGCTTACACTGCTTGATTTTGTATACTCTAAACCTTCAGATATCACATTAGTAAAGTGTTGGCTTAAAAATAGTTACAAATATTAAGAGAAGAAAATACTGATGCCAAAAATAGGGTTATATATAGGGTTAATTTGTAATAATGTTGCCAAGTATTTAGTAGAGAAAGAAATTCTCTTTAACAATGATTCAGGAACAACCAAATAGCAGTATGACAAAAATGCACCTCAATCTTTACATCATACAAAATAAATAAAACATAGACCTAATATAAAATATATTGATATAAAATAAAACATAGACCTAATATGAAAGCTAAATTTGCAAAATTTCTAGAAGAAAACATATGAGAATATCATTGGGTTATCATCAATTTCTTGGGATGCAAATACTATAAAAGAAAAACATTGATAAACTAGACTTTATCAAAATGCAAAACTTCTGCTCTTCAAAACACACTATTAAAAATAAAAACATAAACCTTAGACTGAATGGAAGAAAATATTTTAAATATTTATGTTGGATAAAGAATGTGTCTCAAATATATAATAAACACTTTCAACTCAGTAGCAATAAGAAAAAAATCATAATAAAAATGAACAAAGGGTTTGAACAATCTCTTCACCAAAGAAGATTAAACAAATGACCAATAACCACATGAAATCAAATAACCCCTTTAAAAAGTGGGCAAAAGACATGAATAGACACTTCTCAAACGATGATATACAGGGAGCCAACAGACATATGAAAAAGTGCTCAGCCTCATTCATCATCAGAGAAATGCAAATCAAAACCACATTGAGATACCACCTAACTCCAGTAAGAATGGCCATCATTAATAAAACAAACAACAACAGATGCTGGTGAGGATGTGGAGGAAAAGGAACGTTTCTACACTGCTGGTGGGAATGCAGACTAGTACAACCTCTTTGGAAGACAGTGTGGCAATTTCTGAAAGAACTAGAAATTGACCTTCCATATGACCCAGCAATTCCCCCATTGGGAATATACCCGGAGGAACTCAAATTATTCTACAAAAGAGATCCCTGCACACCCATGTTTTTTGCAACTCTATTCACAATAGAAAAAACATGGAACCAACCATGCTGCCCATCGAAGCTGGACTGGATAAAAAAATGTGATACATATACACAATGGAATATTATGCAGCCATAAAGAAGGACAAATATATGGACTTTGCAGCAACTTGGGTGGATTTGGAGTCGATTATACTCAGTGATTTATCACAGAAACAAAGAACTGAGTTCCATATGTTCTCACTCATAAGCTGATCTTGAACAATGTTAATGCTATAAGAAAGTGAATGGCAGTAGTGGAAAACTGTCAGGGGAGGAGGGGTGGATTGGCAGTTGAGGGAAACTGCTGGGGGAGGGAGGGACATACCTCATCAACAAGGGTACCTGCATGTTCAATGTTTATATACCTAACCCTGAATTGTACCCCTCATCTTTATAATAAATAATAAATAAATAAATAAATAAAAAGAAGTAAGGAAAAATAAAAACTCTGGGGGGATGCAGTCATAGGGTGCCTTCACACTTTTGTGACTTTTACCACCAGGAGCTTAATATCAGAAAATTCCTTCATGCTTTCTGCAGAAAGAAGGGGGAAAGGAACCATTTTGAAATATGCCAAAGTACTCTATTCTTTTTAACAAGATCTGCCCGCAAAGGAAACTAGTTCATAAAAGCTTGACCTGCTCGTATGCTTATTATCAGAACCTAGTTGGCCTAGAAGAAGGGAAACATCCAGCTCCAGTCAGCAGCTACCTTCCACCTGAAAGAAGGAAAACACCCAACTCTAGCTCACTGTAGAAATCCTGTTCCACCAAAAGTGAGAGAATAAAAAACTGAGAAACTCTTTTGAAGTTCACAGTCCAGAGGCACAGGCTCAGTAAAGAGACTGAGACTTACTCACAGGACTATAGAATGGTTCTCCTCCCCACACCTTACTACAACATTATTAAAGGCTATTTGCAGCCATCTCTTTTACCTGGTACATTACATTCAGCTATTAAACAAAAATTATAAGGTATACCTAAAGGCATAAGACACAATTTGATAAAATAGAATAAGCATCAGAACCAGATATGGTAGGTATGTTGGAATAATAATACCAGGCATAATAATAATAATATGCCTTAGCATAACAGAGCTTAGCTCTAGTGTATACAGTAGATGGCATACATGAGCAGTGTAAGCAAGGAGATGGAAATCCTAACCTTAAAAACAAAACAAAAAATGCTAGAGGTTAAAAACATTTTAATAGATGTAAAGAATGCATTTGATGGGCATATTAGTAGACACTATTGCTGAGAAAAGAATCTCTGACCTTAAAGATATATTAACAGAAACTTCACAAACAAAAAGCAGAGAGAAAAACTGAAAAAGAAAGAAGGAAATAGAATATCTAAAAAAAAAATGAGAAAACTACAAAAGTTGTAATAGGAATAAAACAAGGAGACCAAAAGAGGAACAAAAGAAATATTAAATTAATAACAGAAAGATAGCTAGAAAACTCCAAAATATGCGCAGATTAAACAACACTTCTAAATAACACATGGGTCAAAGAAGAAATCTCAAGAGAAATTTAAAAAAATTTTGAGCTAAAAGTAAAACATAACTGATTAAAATTTGTGGAATGCAGCTATAGCAAAGCTTAGAGGGAAATTTATAGCACTGAATGCATATATCAGATAAAAATAAAAATCTAAGATCAATAATCTAAGTTTTTACCTTTGGCAATTAAGATGAGTAAATTAAATCCAAAGTAAGCAGAAGAAAATGAGCAATAAGAATTAGACTAGAAATCAATGGAATTGAAAAAGAGCATAAACAACTCTATTACCACAAATTTGATAACAAGATGAGATGGACCAATTTCCTCACGGACATAATGTGCCAAAATTCACACAAGTAAAGATAAATCTGAGTAGGCCTATATTTGTTAACAATTTTGAATCAATAAGTGATAACCTTCTAAAAAAAAGAAAGCAACAGACCCAGATGGGTTCACTAGTGATTCTACCACATATTTAGTTGGAAAATTATACCAATTCTCCACAATCTCTTTTACAATATAGTAGCAGAGGGAACACATCCTAATGTATTCCATAAGGCTAGTATTACCCTAATACCAAAGACACTATAAAAAGAAAGCTACAGGCTAATATCTATCAGTAAAATAGATGAAAAAATCTTCAACACAATATTAGCAAATTAAATCCAACAATATATAAAAAGCATTCTACACCAAGACAAAGTGAGATTTATCCCTGGTAGCAAGGCTAATTCAATATTTCAAAAATCAATTAGAGTAATCCACCACATTCACAGGCTAAAAAATAAAACCCATGATTATATCAACAGATGAAAAATCAATTGACAAGATCCAATGCTTATTCATCACCTTTAAAAAAAACTTTCAGTATTCCTAGTAAACTTAGGTATTCCTAGTAAACCTAGAAATTCTTCAAATTGAGAAAGAACATATACAAAAAAACTTACAACAAGCATTATACTTAATGGTGAGAAACTCAAAAGTATTTCCACAAAATGAGAAACAAAGCAAAAAGAGTTCCTTGTCATCATTGCTTTTCAACTTTATACTGGAAGTCCTAGCAATAAGACAAGAAAAGAAAATAAAAGGTATAAAGATCAAGAAGTAAAAACTCAAATTTTCTTGAAAGATTCAACAGAAAAATCCTGGAACTGGTAAGTAATTATAGTAAGACTGCAGCATACAAAGTTAACATCCAAAAGTCAATCACTTTCCTATATACTAGCAATGAACAAGTGGAATTTGAATTTTAAAACACAATATCAACTTTTGTTTCCAAATGGTGGTGTAGACACAAGCTGGCTTCACTCCCCCTCACAGAAAACATAAAACAAATATACAGCACTGAGATTATCACCAGCAATACCCCAAAACTCAAATATGAGTATGAGTCAATTTCTTGAACTACAAAGAAGAAGAAAAAACAGAACAGCCCATAAGATAATCAGATTTTCATATCTGCAAGGTGGACTACCAGTTCCCCCATCATCCTGGGTTTGTTGGTAGAAGACCTGTGCATGCATCAACACACAAAAAGCATCCTGAGTACCTGAAAGGACATGGGAAGGATAGTAGGAAGGGGAAAGATAAAATGAGGTTGATTAATAGGCACAAATGTACACTTAGAAGAAATAAGACTTAGCGTTCAATAGAGCAGGAGAATGACTATAATTAACATAAATCAATTGTGCATTTTATATAGCTGGAAGAGAATAATCTGAATATTCCTAGTATAAAGAAAAGATAAATATTTAAGGTGATGGATATCCCAATTAACCTGATTTGATTATATGAATGTATCAAATTTTCACAAGTATCCTCAAAGTATATACATCTAATATATATTAATAAAAAATAAATAGAAGTTTTTAAAATAAAATAAAAACACAATATAATTTACATAAGCAAATGCTAATGTATTTATATTATTTATTTAATATACAATATACACAATTTATGCATTATATAAAACTAACAAAGTGTGTACAAGATCTATATGAGAAAGACTGCAAAACCCTGTTGAACAAAATGAAAAAATAAATGGAGAGATATTCTATGTTTATGTATAGGATACAATATTGTCAAGATGTCAGTTACTCCCAGCTTGATCTGTATAGTCAATGCAATCACTACCAAAATTCCAGCAAGTCATTTTGTGGATATCAATGAACTAATTCTAAAGTTTAGATGGAGAAGCAAAAGACCCAGGATAGTCGATTAATATTGAAGGAGAAGAACAAAGTTGGAAGAGTGACACTACCCAAAATTCAAGACTTACTATAAAGCTACAGTAATCAAGACAGGTGATATTGGTTAAACAATCAACAAAATGAATCAATGAAACAAAATAGAGAGCCTGGGAAACCCCTTCAGGTCCCCTCCCACCGTAGGAGTTTTTCATTATCTCAAAAAATCTTGATTTCTAAAAAAAAAAAAATAGAGAGCCCACAGATAGATCCACATAAATGCAGTCAATTGATCTTTTGGCAGAGAAGCAAAGACATTATAATGAAGTAAAACATTCTTTTCAACAAATGATGCTGAAACAACTGAGCATCCGTGTACAAAAAAGTAAATAAATTCAGCAAACTTTACATACTTCACAAAAATAAACACAAAATGAATTGTATACCTAAACGTAAACATAAAACTACAAAATTCCCAGAAAATGACATAAGAGAAAACCTAGAAGACCCTGGGTGTAGTGATGACTTTTTAGATACAACATTATAAATAAAATAATTAATAAACTAGACAATTAAAATTAAAAACTTCTGTTCTGAAAAAGACAATGTCAAGAGAATGAGAAGCCAAGCCACATACTGAGAGAAAATATTTGCAAAGGACATATTTTATAGCGGACTATTAACTAAAATATAAAGAGAACTCTTAAAACTCAATAAGAAAAAAAAATCAGATTGAAAACTTGGTCAAAGACCTTAAGAAACACTTCACCCAAAAAAATAGAGAGAGACTTCGAGCAAGATGGCGATGGGGCAACCTGGTCTATGAAACCCTCTGGAAAGGAGAACTGCAGTGGGTCTCTGGCTCTCTCCCCGGGGGCTGCAGACCCCAACATCGCAGCCTGCTCTTCATACGGAGCTTGGCCATTGCCACTGCAGGGGCATTGCAGCGGACTGGATAGCCAGTGCAACGCAGATGCCACTGCCACCACCGCCGCCGGTAGAACACCGCACCACCAGGCTGGAAGTGATCCATGACTTCACTCCTTGAAGCCCCTTCAGGGAAGATCTGCTGGGAACACTGCCACCTCTCCTGAGACGGTGAAGTCCTGCCTGCGGTGGGTCTCCTCCCGTGTGCCCTGAGGCAGGCTTCCATCTCCAGCCTCTGCAGGTTCCTGTGCAGCCCCACCCCCTCTGGGGCGAGCAGCTGAGATAGCACCACCTGCTGGCAATTGAAGGTAACAACACAGAAACAGGAGAAACAAGCTTGAAAAACAGACATAGGCCAGAGTGGTGAATGGAGGGTGATCTGAACTGTACTTCACAGCAGACCAGGGGCAACTACCCTAACGGCAAACTAATTTACCAGCTTGAAAAGAAAGCAGAAATCAGAACTGAAAGGACATTGGACTTAAACGGAAAGCCTCAAGAGTGTGCTTGATTGGTTCTGTTAGTTTAATGACTTAATTCTATTCCTACTGTATTGTTCCTTTTTTTTCTTTTTTCCTCTTCCTTTACTTCTCTTTTCTTCTCTCTGTAAACCATATCTTTGTATAGAAGAACAGCACACAAATAAGTTGGTTGGTTAGCTCGTATGTTTGCATCATTGTATGTTTTATTTTTTTTTGTATGGGAGTTAGTTAGTCTGTAGCTGTGGTCTATTGTTTTTATCTGTTTCAGTATAGGTCTCTCTCTCCATTTGTCGGTACACTTGTTTGTTTCCCCCCTTACTCCTCTATCTCTCCACCCCCCCTTCAACCCACTGTCTAATCCATTCTCATTCCTCTGCTAACCACATTTTATTTCAAGGAGTAAACCTACAGGCCCACTGTATGGACAGATTCCAAGGCAGTGAGAAATGGGTTTCAGATTATCCATACACCTGTCAGCAACTACCAGGACCTGCAGATAGATTTTGAATCACAGCCCCCCGCTTAAGTAAATCTCAAAACTGCAAAAAGGACCACCCCCAACAAGCAGTGCAACTCCAGAATTGAACAAAGTAAGAGGGCATACATAAAGAATAGAACATTGAACAAACAGAAGTAAAACCAATCCCTCTACCCCTGAATAACAGAATTAAAGAAAATGGTGACATGGAGGGAAGGAAAAAGTAGGGAGAGGGAAAAAACGACACAAATGAAAAAAAACCAAAAGAAGAATATAGATCTCACAAAGACCCCTGCGAGATCAGACACTGAGAAGAGAGATTCTGGAACACAAACAATGAAGAGCCCCCAAAATGACTGGTCAAATGCAACAAATCCAGACATCAAGACATTAATAGAGAGAATTTTAAAAATTGAGGGAAGACAAGAGGAAAATAGGAAGGAGCTGATGTCAGAAATAACAGCAGTAAAGAATACATTTATGGAAATAAATAACAAACTAATAAGCATGGAAAGCAGAATTAGCCAAGCAGAAGAAAGAATCTCAGAGCTCGAAGACCAAAACACAGAACTAACCCAAACTGTCAAAAGCATAGAAAAGAAGCTCAAAAAGACAGAACAAAATCTGCAAGAGATGAATGATCACTTCAAGAGACCAAACCTAAGAGTAATTCGACTTCCTGAGGCAGAGAGAGAAACAGAAGCCACACTGGAACAAACATTTCATGAAATCATTCAAGAAAAATTCCCTCATCTCATCAAGGATGAAAAAATTCAAACACAAGAGATACAGAGAAGCCCTGCAAGACAACAAATGAGAAGACCAACTCCCAGACACATAATAATTCACCTAAACTAAGTAGCTATAAAAGAAAAAAATCCTAAAGGCAGCAAGAGAAAAAGGCCAGACTACCTACCAGGGAAGACCAATTAGAATAGCAGCAGATTTATCCACAGAAACCTTTCAGGCTAGGAGAGCCTGGAGCCCTATCTTCAAAGTTCTAAAAGATAAACAATTTAAACCAAGAATAACCTACACAACCAAACTAAGCTTCATTAGTGAGGGAGAATTGAAATCTTTTCCAGATATCCAATCCCTAAGAACCTGCACTGCCACCAGACCACCTCTACAACAAACACTTAAGAAAGTACTTAACACAGAAGAAAAAGAAAAAAGAACAACAACATTCTTCACAAGAGTACAGGTAAAAGATTAAAAAACACATGAACCAACTCCAAAACCCAAAGAAAGACAACAAACAAACAGGAACAACTCTGTAAGAACCTTATGACAGGGATCAACTCTTGCATGTCAATTATTAGCCTAAATGTGAATGGAATAAATACACCACTGAAAAGACATAGAATGGCAAAATGAATAAAATATCATCAGGAAACAATCAATTGCCTTCAAGAGACTCATCTCAGTAGAAAGGACACCCACAGATTCAAAGTAAGAGAATGGGAAACAAACTTTCAGGCAAACGGAATACAAAAGAAAGGAGGAGTAGTGATCTTAATTTCAGACAATATACCCTTCAAGTTACTAAAAATCAAAAAACGACAGGCGCGGTGGCTCATGATTTTGGGAGGCTGAGGTGAGTGGATAGCCTGAGCCTGAGGGTTCAAGACCTGCCTGGGCAGCGAGACCTCATCTCTACAATAAATCAAAAAATCAGTCAGGCGTGGTAGCGCATGCCTGTAATTCCAGCTACTCAGAAGGCTGAGGCAGAGGGATCAAGGGAGCCCAGCAGGTCAAAGCTGCGGTGGCTGGGAGCAGCCACTGCACTCCAGCCTGGGAGACAGAGTGAGACTCCAACTCAAAAAAGATACAGAAGGGCGCTACATAATGATAAAAGGTTCAATCCATCAACAAGAAATATCTATCCTAAACATATATGCACCAAACATAAGTGCACCAACTTTCATAAAGCAACTTCTAGGAAAACTAAACAAAGATTTTGACTCTAACACCATCACAACTAGGGACTTTAATACCCCACTCACAACCCTAGACGGATCATCTGGACAAAAAATTAGCAAGGAGATCCGGAACCTCAATGTGACATTAGACCAAATAGACTTAATTGATACCTACAGAACACTCCATCCAAAGACCACAGAATACACATTCTACTCATCACTGTATGAAATGTATTCTAAGATCGACCAAATAATTGGCCATAAATCAAGCATAAGCAAATTTAAAAGGACTGAAATTCTACCATGCACCTTCTCAAATCACAGTGGAATAAAAATAAACATTGACACCAACAAAGTCCCCCCAAAACCCACAAAGACATGGAAACTAAACAGCATGATGCTAAACAACTCCTGGGTCAATGATGAAATCAAAACAGAGATCAAAAGATACCTGGAAACAAATGAAAATGAAGAAACATCTTACCAAAATCTCTGAGATGTCTTAAAAGCTGTAGTAAGAGGGGAATTTATATCCCTACAAACACACATGAAGAAAATGGAAAGTACACAAATTAATAGACTAACGAGCCACCTAAGAAAGTTGGAAAAGCAAGACCACAAAAACCCTAATTTCAGCAGAAGAATCCAGATCACCAACATAAAAGCCCAAATCCAGGACATAGAAGACAAAAAGATAATACAAAAAATCAATGAAACAAAAAGCTGGTTCTTCAAAAGGATAAACAAGATGATGATCCCCTAGCTAGACTGACCAAGAAAAAGAAAGAAAAAACCCAAATAAGCACAATCAGAAACACAAAAGATGAAGTCATATGTGACCCTGAAGAAATACAAAAGATCATCAGAGACTACTATGTACACTTGTATGGAAACAAACTTGAAAACCTCAAGGAAATGGAGGACTTTCTGTCATCACACAACCTGCCTAGGTTGAAACAAGAAGAAGTTGAGACCCTAAATAGACCAATAACAATCAAGGAAATCGACTACGTAATAAGAAAACTACCTACAAAAAAAAGCCCTGGTCCAGATGGCTTTCCAGCAGAATTGTACAAGACATTTAAGGAGGAGCTGATGCCAATCCTACTGAAGGTATTCCAGGCGATTGAAAAAGATGGAACTCTCCCCAAATCATTTTACAAAGCCAACATCACATTGATACCCAAGACAGGTAAAGATCCAACAAAGAAAGAGAACTACAGGCCAATATCTTTAATGAACATAGATGCTAAAATTCTCAACAAGATCCTACCAAACCAGATTCAACAATACATCTCAAAATTCATCCATCATGACCAAGTAGGGTACATTCTGGGATGCAAGACTGGTTCAACATTCGTAAAACCATAAATGTAATTAAATACATCAACAGATGTCAAAACAAAAACCACATGATTATATCATTAGATGTAGAAAAAACTTTTGATAAAATCAAGCACCCCTTCTTGATAAAAACCCTTGAACATCCAGGCATATGGGAAACATACCTCAAAATAGTAAAAGCCATCTACGAGAAACCCACTGCCAGCATACTCCTAAATGGACAAAAATTGGAACCATTTCCCATGAAAACTGGAACAAGACAAAGATGCCCACTCTCACCTCTCCTGTTCAACATAGTATTGGAAGTCCTGGCTCGAGCAATCAGAGAAGAGGAGGCAATCGAGGGTATCCAAATAGGAAAAGAGGAAGTCAAGTTATCTCTCTTTGCAGATGATATGATTGTGTACCTTGAAAACCCAACAGAATCTGTCAAAAACCTCCTTACACTGATAAAGGCCTTTGCCAAAGTCTCAGGATACAAAATAAATGTGCAAAAGACAATCGCATTTCTGTACACCAATAACAAACAAACAGAAACTCAAATAAAAAAACACAATTTCATTCACAATAGCCACAAAAATTAAAATACCTTGGCATCTTCCTAACCAGAGACATGAAAGACCTTTACAATGAAAACTACAAAACACTGCTCAAACAAATCAAAGATGACACAAACAAGTGGAAAAATATCCCATGATCATGGTTTGGAAGAATCAACATTGTGAAGATGTCCATCTTACCTAAGGCAATCTACAAATTCAATGCAATACCCATCAAATTACCAGCAACATTCTTCTCAGACCTAGAAAAGACAACACAACAAGAATTCATATAGAAACACAAACGTCCAAGAATAGCCTGAACAATCCTCAGCAAAAAAAACAAAGCAGGTGGTATCACATTACCAGACTTCAAACTTTACTATAAAGCTACAATCATCAAAACAGCTTGGTATTGGTACAGGAACAAGCATATAGACCAATGGAATAGAATTGAGATTCCAGAAGCAAAACCTCAATTTCTCAACCAACTCATCTTCGACAAAGCCTCCACCACCTACCACTGGGGAGAGGAGAACCTATTCAGTAAATGGTGCTGGGAAAACTGGCTGACCACATGCAGAAGATTGAAACAGGACCCCTATCTATCCCCATACACAAAGGTTAACTCCAAATGGATCAGAGACCTAATGTAAAACCTCAAACCATAAGAACCTTAAAAAATGAAGGACATACCCTTATGGAAATCGGAACTGGCATCCAATTCCTGAACAAAACCCGAAACCCACAGGTCATAAGAGAGATGATAGACAAGTGGGACCTTATTAAACTGACAAGCTTCTTCAAAGTCAAAGAAACCATCAAGAGAGCAGGGAGACAGCCTATTGACTGGGAAAAGTATTTGCCAACACCAGGTCTGACAAAGGCTTAACATCTTGGATCTACAAGGAACTCAAATGTGCTGAAAAGAAAAAAACAAACAACCCCATTATAAAATGGGCAAAAGATATGAACAGACACTTCACAAAGGAAGACATCTGGGCAGCCAACGAACACATGAAGAAATGTTTAACCTCACTAATCATCAGGGAGATGCAAATCAAAACCACACTGAGATACCACCTAACTCCCGTCAGAATGGCAATAATAACAAAAAATAACAGCTGCGAGAGGGTGTGGTGAGAAGGGAACACTTCTACACTGTTGGTGGGAGTGTAAACTAGTGCAACCTCTGTGGAAAGCAGTGTGATGATTCCAAAAAGCTCTAAATATCAACCTCCCATATGACTCTGTAATCCCCCTATTGGGAATTTATCCTGAAGAACTCAAATCACTCTATAAAAAAGATACCTGCACATGTATGTTTACCGCAGCATTGTTCACAATAGCAAGAACCTGTAAGCAACCATACTGTCCATCAACAGAGGACTGGATTTTAAAAAATGTGGTACATATACACGATAGAATACTATGCAGCCCACATCATCACCTGCAGCAGCAGACTGGGCATGAGAAGGAGGAATAGTAGAGAAGGCAGGTAGTGGAAATCTGGAATAAAACTCCAATGCAGGTGATGAGATGCTGATGGGCACCATCTGCTCAGTCTCAAGACCCAGTGGAAACCTACATTGCCCCACATCTTCACCCAGCCTCCATCTTGGGACCCAAAGGTTATCTTCTCATTGGATTCAAAGAGACAGGTGCCCCTATTCCACACTGGAATAGGCACAAACATGTCAGATCTTAATGGGAGACTTGACAGCAGTAGCCGCAGCGAGTAGGGTAAGTCCTGATCTGATACATCCTCCTCCCACAGTAGTCCATGGGGTATCTGACCCATTCTGAGAGCAACCTTATCAGCCTGCACTAAGGGTGGAGGGGAGGGGCTGGAGACCAGAGCTGCTCCCTAAGGTGGAGGCAGCAGTTGAAGGGAACTTGGAACCTAGAGTTACAGAAATGGCCGCAGAGTGAGTTTTTTATTCTTCTTGTTTGTTTTTAGTTTTAGTTTTTCCTTTTTTTTCTCTCTGTTTTTGTTTACATTTTTGTCCTAGCTTTGTTTCTGTTATTTTAGTGTTCTTGTTTTTTAGATTTTCTGTTTGCGTGTGGATACTTTTGAGGTAGAGTACACCAACAGGGGAGTGTTTGTTTGTATGATTGTCTGCATGATTCTATCTTTTTTTCTCCCTCTCTCTCGGTTTGTTTCTCTGTTTATTTGTTAGTTGATACACCTGTCAGTTTTTCCTCTTCTTCTTCTCTCTCATCACATTCCTTTTGTCTTCCTCCTTCCTTTTTCCATTATTTTCCCTTTTCTTATGTCATTTTGCTTTCAGGGGGAAAACAGACACTCCCCCACTATATTGACAGATTGTAAGTCATTAGGAAGTGGGTTCCAGAGGGCCCACACACCTGTCAGCAGATACTAGGATCTTCAGATAGTTTCTGAACCATAGCTCCCCACCCTTATTTAAACCTCAAAACTGCAAAAAGTACAGGCCCCCAACCACAGTCCAGCTTCAGAATTGAAAAAAAAAAACAGAGAATCTCCATAAGGAAGAATAGGAGACTGAGCAAAGAGAAATAAAAGCTACCTCCCCAATCCCTGAACAACAGAATTAAAGAAGGGGTTTTAAAGGGGGAGGGGAAACCTACACAAATGAAGAAAAAACAAAGAAAGAATATGAGTCTCACACATACTTCTGAGAGGTCAGCCACTGAGAATTCAGACTTCAGGACACAAACAATGAAGAGCCCCTAGAATGATTAGTCTCAAACCACAAACCCAGCAGGTATCAAGATATGAATAGAGAGAATAACTAGAAATGAGGAAAGATAAGGGGAAAGAATGAAGGAGTTGATAACTGAGATAACAGCAATAAATAATACAGTGAATAAAATAAATATCACACTGATAAGCATGGAAAGCAGAATTAACTAAGCAAATAAAAATCTCAGAGTTTGAGGACCAAAATATGGAACTACCCAAACTGTCAAAAACATAGAAAAGAAGCTTAAAAAGACAGAACAAAACCTTCAAGAGATGAGTGATTATTTTAAGAGGTCAAACCTAATATTAATTGGAATCCCTGAGGCAGATAGAGACCACCCCAGAACAAACATTCCATGAAAATATCCAAGAAAACTTCCCTCTATCTGCCTCAGAGATGTGACCATTCAAACACAAAAGATTCAGAGAACCCCTGCAAGACAACAAATGAGAAGAAAATTCATAGACACATAGTAATTCGCCTAGACAAAGTAGGTATAAAAGAAAAAAATCCTAAAGGCAGCAAGAGGAAAATGTCAGACTACCTACCAGGGAAGAACAATTAGAATAACAGCAGACTTATCTACAGAAACACTTCAGGTTAGGAGAGTTTGGAGCCCAATCTTCAAAATCCTCAAACAGTTTCAACCAAGAATTATCTATCCATCTAAGCTAAGCTTCATCAGTGATGAAGAATTAAAATCCTTCCCAGACATTCAATCCTTAAGATATTACGCTGCCTCTAGACCAACTCCACAAGAAACACTTAAGAAAGTATTAAACATAGAAGAAAGGAAGAAAAGAAAGACAATGCCCTTCCCAAGAATGCAGAACAAAGATTGAAAGCACACATTAGTCAACCCCAAAATCAAAAGAAAGACAACAAACAAATAAACAAACAGCAGCAACAGCAACAAACTCTATAAGAACCTCATAACAGGGGATAAACTCTCATAACTCAATAATGAATGTGAACGAACTAAATGTGCCACTGAAAAGACATAGCATGGTAACTTGGATAAAATATCATGAGGCCACAGTATATTGTCTCCAAGGACCCATCTCATAGGAAAGGACACTCACAGACTCAAAGTAAGATGGGAAACAAAATTTCAGGCAAATGGAACAAAGGAAACCAGGAGTCATGATCTTAATATCAGACAAAATACCCTTTAAGCTATCAAAAATTTAAAAAGATATGGAAGGTCACTATATAATGATAAAAGGTTCAATCCATCAACAAGTAATATCCATCCTAAACACATATGGGCCCAACATAGGAACACCAACTTTCATAAAGCAGTTTCTAGGTAAACTAAAAAAAGATATTGACTCTAACACTATCATAGCTGGGGACATAAACACCCCACTAACAACCCTAGACAGATCATCAGGACAAAAATTCAACAAAAAGATCTGGAACCTCAATGAGACACTTGACCAAATGGACTTAATTGATACCTACAGAACACTCCATCCAACAACCACAGGATATACATTCCACTCATCACCACATGGAACTTACTCTAAGATCAACCACATCCTTGGTCAAAAACCTAGCATAAACAAATTCCATAAGATTGAAATTCTGCCATGTACCTTCTCAGATCACAGTGGAATAAAAATAAATATCAACACAAACAAAATTCCTCCAAAACCCACAAAGACATGGACACTAAGCAGCATAATGTTAAACAACTCCTGGGTCAACACAGAAATTAAAAGATATCTAGAAACAAATGAAAATGAAGAAACAGCTTACCAAAATCTCTGAGATGCCATAAAAGAAGTACTAAGAAAGGAATTCATATCTCTTTGGACACACATGAAGAAAATGGAAATATCACAGGTTAACAGCCTAATAAATCATCTAAGGAAACTTGAAAAGTAAGTCCACCAAAACACCAACTTCAGCAGAAGAATGCAGATCACCAGAATAAAAGCCCAAATTCAGGACATGGAAGACAAAAATATAATACAAAAATTCAAAAGGCTGGTTTTTTGAGAGGATAAACAAGATTGATAGATCCCTAGCTAGACTAACCAAGTAAAAGAAAGAAAAGCCCAAATAAACACAAATCAGGAAAGCAAAAGATGAAGTCACAACGGACCCCAAAGAAATACAAAACATTATCAGAGATTACTATATACACCTTCATTGAAACAAACTTAAAAACCTAAATGAAATGGAGGACTTTCTGACATCACACAACCTTCCCAGTTTGAAACAAGAAGAAATTGAGACACTAAATAGACTAATAACAACCCAGGAAATTGACTATGTCATAAGAAAACTACCTACAAAAAAAAAGCCCTGAACCAGATGGCTTTCCAGCAGAATTCTACAAAACATACAAGGAGGAGCAGATACCAATCCTATTGAGAGTATTACAGGCAATCGAGAAAAATGGAACTCTCCCCAAATCATTTTATGAAGCTAACATCAAGTAAAGATCCCGTGAAAAAAAAAGAACTACAGGCCAATATCCTTGATGAACATAGATGCTAAAATTCTCAACAAGATTCTAGCAAACTGGATCCAACAACACATCTCAAAATTCATCCACCATGACCGAGTAGGCTTCACCCCCAGAATGCAGAACTGGTTCAACATCCACAAGACCATAAATGTAATTAAATACATCAACAGTTATAAAAACAAAATCCACATGATTAAATTATTAGACAATTAAAAGCTTTTGATAAAATCCAACATCCCTTCTTGATAAAAATCTTCAAACATCTAGGCATAGATGGAGCACATCTCAAAATAATAAGAGTCCTCTACAAGAAACGCCACAGTCAACTTATCACCAAACAGACAGTAATTGAAACCATTTCCCTTGAAAACCGGAACAAGACAAGGATGCCCACTCTCACCCCTCCTGTTCATCATGGTATGAGAAGTTCTAGCTAGAGCAATCAGACAAAAAAAGAAAATCAGGGGTATCCAAATAGGAAAAGAGGAAGTTAAGCTATCCCTCTTTGCAGAAGACATGATTCTATACCTCAAAAATCCAAGAGAATCTGTCAAAAATATCCTTGCACTGATAAAGGACTTTGGCAAAGTCTCAGGGTATGAAATAAATGTGCAAAAGACATTTCTATACACCAATAATAGACAAACAGAAACCCAAATAAAAAGCACAGTCTCATTCACAATAGCCACACACAGAAAATGAAATACCTTGGCGTCTTCCTAACCTGAGAAGTCAAAGACCTTTACAATGAAAACTACCAAACACTACTTAAAGCAATCAAAGATGACACAAACAAATGGAAAAAAATATGCTCATGGATTGGAAGAATCAACATTGTTAAGATGTCCATCCTACCCAAAGCAATCTACAAATTTAAAGAATACCCATTAAATTACCAGCAGCATTCTTCTCAGATCTGGAAACAACGATACAGGAATTCATATGCAAACGTAAATGACCATAAATAGCCAAAACAATCCTCAACAACAACAACAGCAACAACAACAAAAAGTGTGTAATACTATAAGAAAATGACTGACAGTAGTGGGAAACTATGGCAGGGGGAGGGAGAGGAAATTAATGGTAGTAAATATCTGTCTGGAGACGGGGAAACACCTCTTATCAACAGGGATGCCTGAACGAAATGTACTTATATACCTAACCCTTAACTGTACCCCACAATATCAAAATAAAAAATATTGATTATAAAAAATAAATAAATAAATAAAATTTTTAAAAGCTTACATATATTTATTAGAGGAAACTTGGAAAATTCAGAAAAATAGAGTAATAGTATAAAATATTGTATAATCATATTGTATAATTATGATAGTATAATCATTAAGAACATCTTGATTTTAATGCATTTTCTTCCAGTCTTCTAAACATATACATACGCACACATTTAGACTATACTATTCCATATTCTTTTTATTATTTGACACTGTTTTCAATATTTTTTATTAAATATCCTTCTGAATATTAAAAAAAATGGAAGGTATCACGCTCCCAGACTTTAAGCTTTATTATAAAGTTACAATAACCAAAACAGCCTGGTATTGGTACAAGACCAGTCATATACGCCAATGGAACAGGAAAGAGATTCCAGAAGCGAAACATCAATTCCTCAACCAACTCATCTTTGACAAAGCCTCCATCAACAAACAATGTGGAGAGGAGAACCTATTCAGTAAATGGTGCTGGAAAAAATGGATGACCACATGTAGAAGATTAAAACAAGACCACTAGGGGACTTCTGGCAAGACGGCGACAGGGCAACCTGGTCTGTGAAACCCTCTGCAAAGGAGAACTGCAGTGCGTCTCTGGCTCTCGCCCCAGGGGGCTGCGGATCCCAACATCACAGCCTGTTCTTCATACGGAGCTCGGCCATTGCCACTGCAGGGGCATTGCAGCGGACTGGACAGCCAGTGCAATGCAGATGCCACTGCCACCGCCGCTGCTGGTAGCACACCGCACCACCTGGGACGGAAGTGATCCACGACTTCACTCCTTGAAGCCCCTTCAGGGAAGATCTGCTGAAATCACTGCCACCTCTACTGTGACCCAGACATCCTGCCCGGCCATGAGTCTCCTGCTGTGTGCCCTGAGGCAGGCATCCATCTCCACTCTCTGGATTCCTGTCCGGCCCCACCCGCTATGGGGCAAGCAGCTGAGATAGCACCACCTGCTGGCGATTCAAGGTAACAACACCGAAATGGGAGAAACAAGCTTGAAAAAGACATAGGCAAGAGTGGTGAATGGAGGGTGACCTGAACTGTCCTTCACATCAGACCAGGGGCAACTGACCCTAACTGCAAACTAATTTACCAGCTTGAAAAGAAAGCTAGAATTCAGAACTTAAAGGACATTGGACTTAAACGAAAAGTCTCAGAGTGTGCTTCATTGATTCTGTGAGTTTAATGACTTAATTCTATTCCTACTGTATTGTTCCTTTTTTCCTCTTCCTTTTCTTCTCTTTTCTTCTCTCTGTAAACCATATCTTTGTATAGAGGAACAGCAGACCAATAAGGTGGTTGGTTAGCTTGTATGTTAGCATCAAATATATGTTTTATTTTTTTTTGTATGGGAGTTGGTTCGTCTGTAGCTGTGGTCTATTGTTTTGATCTGTTTCAGTATAGGTCTCTCTCTCCATTTGTTGGCACACTCATTTGTTTCCCCCCTTACACCTCCATCTCTTCACCCCCCTCTTCAACCCACTTTCTGCTCCATTCTCTTCCCTCTGCTAACCACATTTTATTTCAGGGAGTAAACCTACAGCCCCACTACATGAACAGATTCCAAGGCAGTGGGAAGTGGGTTTCAGATTATTCACACAGCTGTCAGCAAATACCAGGACCTGCAGATAGATTTTGAATCACAGCTCCCCCCTAACGTAAATCTCAAAACTGCAAAAAGGACCACCCCCAACAAACAGTGCAACTCCAGAATTGAACAAAGTAAGACGGCATACATAAAGAATAGGAGATTGAACAAACAGAAGTAAAATCAATCCCTTTACTCCTGAATAACAGAATTAAAGAAGACGGTGACGTGGAGGGAAGGAAAAAGTAGGGAGGGGGAAAAACCGCACAAATGAAGAAAAACCAAAAGAAGAATATAGGTCTCACACAGACCCCTGGGAGATCAGACACTGAGAAAAGAGATTCTGGAACACAAACAATGAAGAGCCCCCAAAATGACTGGTCACATGCAACAAACCCAGACATCAAGACATTAATGGAGAGAATTTTAAAAATTGAGGAGAGACAAGAGGAAAACAGGAAGAAGCTGATGTCAGAAATAACAACAGTAAAAATACTGTGATGGAAATGAATAACAGACTAATAAGCATGGAAAGCAGAATCAGCCAAGCAGAAGAAAGAATCTCAGAGCTCGAAGACCAAAACACAGAACTAACCCAAACTGTCAAAAGCACAGAAAAGAAGCTCAAAAAGACAGAACAAAACCTGCAAGAGATGAATGATCACTTCAAGAGACCAAACCTAAGAGTAATTGGGCTTCATGAGGCAGAGAGAGAAACAGAAGCCACACTGGAACAAATATTTCATGAATTCATTCAAGAAAACTTCCCTCCTCTCATCAAGGATAAAAAAATTCAAACACAAGAGATTCAGAGACCCCTGCAGGACAACAAATGAGAAGACCAACTCCCAGACACATAATAATTCACCTAAACAAAGTAGCTATAAAAGAAAAAATCCTAAAGGCAGCAAGAGAAAAAGGCCAGACTACCTACCAGAGAAGACCAATTAGAATAGCAGCAGATTTATCCACAGACACCCTTCGGGCTAGGAGAGTCTGGAGCCTTATCTTCAAAGTTCTAAAAGATAAACAATTTAAACCAAGAATAACCTACACAGCCAAACTAAGCTTCATTAGTGAGGGAGAATTGAAATCTTTTCCAGATATCCAGTCCCTAAGAACTGACGCTGCCACCAGACCACCTCTACAAGAAACACTTAAGAAAGTACTGAACACAGAAGAAAAAGAAAAAGGAACAACAACATTTTTCACAAGAGTACTGGCAAAAGACTAAAAACACACATGAGCCAACTCCAAAACCCAAAGATCAACTCTTGCATTTCAATTATTGGCCTAAATGTGAATGGACTAAATGCACCACTGAAAAGACATAAAATGGCAAAATGGATAAAATATCATCAGGAAACAATCGATTGCCTTCAAGAGACTCACCTCACTAGAAAGGACACCCACAGACTCAAAGTAAGAGGATGGGAAACAAACTTTCAGGCAAACGAAATACAAAAAAAAGGAGGACTAACGATCTTAATTTCAGACAAAATACCCTTCAAGCTATTAAAAATCAAAAAAAGATACAGAAAGCCACTACATAATGATAAAAGGATCAATCCATCAACAAGAAATATCTATCATAAACATATATGCACCCAACATTGGTGTACCAACATTCATAAAGCAACTTCTAGAAAAACTAAAGAAAGATATTGACTCTAACACCATCATAACTGGGGACTTTAATACCCTACTCACAACCCTAGACAGATCATCAGGACAAAAAATCAGCAAGAAGATCTGGAACCTCAATGTGACTCTTGATTTAATTGATACCTAGAGAACACTCCATCCAAAGACCACAGAATACACATTCTACTCATCACCACATGGAACGTATTCTAAGATCGACCATGTAATGGCCATAAATCATGCATAAGCAAATTTAAAAGGACCAAAATTCTACCATGCACCTTCTCGGACCACAGTGGAATAAAAATAAACATTGACACCAACAAAGTCCCCCCAAAACCCACAAAGACATGGTCACTAAACAGCATGATGCTAAGAAACTCCTGGGTCAATGATGAAATCAAAACAGAGATCAAAAGATACCTGGAAACAAATGAAAATGAAGAAACATCTTACCAAAATCTCTGGGATGCCTTTAAGCTGTAGTAAGAGGAAAATTTATATCCCTACAAACACACATGAGGAAAATAGAAGGAACACAAATTAACAACCTAACAAGCCACCTAAAGAAGCTGGAAAAGCAAGACCACAAAAACCTTAATTTCAGCAGAAGAATCCAGATCACCAAAATAAAAGCACAGATCCAGGACATAGAAGACAAAAAGATAATACAAAAAAAATCAATGAAACAAAAAGCTGGTTCTTCAAAAGGATAAACAAGATCGATGGTCCCCTAGCTAAACTGACCAAGAAAAAACGAGAAAAAAACTAAATAAGCATAATCAGAAACACAAAAGGTGAAGTTACATCTGACCCTGAAGAAATACAAAAGATCATTAGAGACTACTACATACACTTGTATGGAATCAAACTTGAAAACCTAAAGGAAACGGAGGGCTTTCTGACATGAACAACCTACCTAGGTTGGAACAAGAAGAAATTGAGATCCTAAATAGACCAATAACAATCAAGAAAATCAACTACGTAATAAGAAAACTTCTTACAAAAAAAAGCCCTAATCCAGATGGCTTTCCAGCAGAATTCTACAAGACATTTAAGGAGGAACTGATACCAATCCTACTGAAGGTATTCCAGGCGATTGAAAAAGATGGAACTCTCCTCAAATCATTTTACGAAACCAACATCACATTGATACCCAAGACAGGTAAAGATCCAACAAAGAAAGAGAACTACAGGCTAATATCTTTGATGAACATAGATACTAAAATTCTCAACAAGACCCTAGCAAAACGAATTCAGCAATACATCTCAAAAATCATCCATCATGACCAAGTAGGCTTCATTCCTGGGATACAAGACTGGTTCGACATTCGTAAAACCATAAATGTAATTAAATACATCAACAGATGTCAAAACAAAAACCACATGATCATATCATTAGATGCAGAAAAAGCTTTTGATAAAATCCAGCACCCCTTCTTGATAAAAACCCTTGAACATCTAGGCATACAGGGAACATACCTCAAAATAGTAAAAGCCATCTATGAGAAACTTGGAACCATTTTCCCTGAAAACTGGAACAAGACAAGGATGCCCACTCTCACCCCTCCGGTTCAATATAGTATTGGAAGTCCTGGCTAGAGCAATCAGAGAAGAGGAGGCAATCAAGGGGATCCAAATAGGAAAAGAGGAAGTCAAGTTATCTCTCTTTGCAGATGATATGATTGTGTACCTTGAAAACCCAAGAGAATCTGTCAAAAACCTCCTTACACTGATAAAGGCCTTTGGCAAAGTCTCAGGATACAAAATAAATGTACAAAAGACAATCACATTTCTCTACACCAATAATAAACAAATAGAAACCCAAATAAAAAACACAATTTCATTCACAATAGCCAAAAAAAAGAAATACCTTGGCATCTTCTTAACCAGAGACGTGAAAGACCTTTACAATGAAAATTACAAAACACTGCTCAAAGAAATCAAAGATGGCACAAGCAAGTGGAAAAATATCCCATGTTCATGAATTGGAAGAATCAACATTGTTAAGATGTCCATCTTACCTAAGGCAATCTACAAATTCAATGCAATACCCATCAAATTACCAGCAACATTCTTCTCAGACCTAGAAGAGACAACACAGGAATTCATATGGAAACACAAACGTCCAAGAATAGCCTGAACAATCCTCAGCAAAAAAAACAAAGCAGGTGGTATCACATTACCAGACTTCAAACTTTACTATAAAGCTACAATCATCAAAACAGCTTGGTATTGGTATAAGAACAGGCATATAGATCAATGGAATAGAATTGAGATTCCAGAAGCAAAACCTCAATTTCTCAACCAACTCATCTTCGACAAGGCCTCCACCACCATTGGGGAGAGGAGAACTTATTCAGTAAATGGTGCTGGGAAAACTGACTGACCACATGCAGAAGATTGAAACAGGACCCCTATCTATCCCCATGCACAAAGGTTAACTCCAAATGGATCAGAGACCTAAATATAAAACCTCAAACCAGAAGAACCTTAGAAAATGAAGGACATACCCTCATGGAAATCAGAACCGGCATCCATTTCCTGAACAAAACCCAAAAACCACAGGTCATAAGAAAGAAGATAGACAAGTGGGACCTTATTAAACTGACAAGCTTCTGCAAGGCCAAAGAAACCATCAAGAGAGTAGGGAGACAGCCTACAGACTGAGAAAAAGTATTTGCCAACACCAGATCTGACAAAGGCTTAACATCCTGGATCTACAAGGAACTCAAACGTGCTGAAAAGAAGAAAACAAACAACCCCATTATAAAATGGGCAAAAGATATGAACAGACACTTCACAAAAGAGGACATCCGAGCAGCCAACAAACACTTGAAGAAATGTTCAACCTCACTAATCATCAGGGAGATGCAAATCAAAACCACACTGAAATACCACCTAACTCCAGTCAGAATGGCAATTATCAACAACTCAAAAAACAACAGCTGCTGGAGACGGTGTGGCGAAAAGGGAACACTTCTACACTGTTGGTGGGAGTGTAAACCAGTGCAACCTCTGTGGAAAGCAGTGTGAGGATTCCTAAAAGCTCTAAATATCAACCTCCCATATGACCCTGCAATCCCCCTAGTGGGTATGTACCTGAAGAACTCAAATCACTCTATAAAAAGATACCTGCACACATATGTTTATTGCAGTGTTGCTCACAATAGCAAGAACCTGGAAACAGCCATGCTGCCCATCAAAAGAGGACTGGATTTTAAAAATATGGTATATATACACGATGGAATACACGCAGCCATTAAAAAGAACAAAATCATGAATTTCGCAGCAACCTGGATGGAACTGGAGTCTATAATACTGAGTGACCTCTCACAGAAACAAAGATCCGAGTATCACATGTCCTCACTCATATAATGGACCTTGAACATCCAATGTAATACTATAAGAAAATGACTGATGGTACTGGGAAACTATGGTGGGGGGGAGGGAAATGGGATTAACAGTCGCAAATATCTGTCTGGGGAAGGGGAAACACCTCTTATCAACAGGGTGCCTGAATGAAATGTAATTTACACCTAATCCTTAACTGTACTCCATAAAACCATAATAAAAAATATTGATTATGAAAAAATAATTTATTTATTTATTTATTAATTATATGAGCAATATTCCCTCCCAAAAAAAAGTATTAAATTATAACTTTTGATAGTCAGCCAGTCTTGTGTATAACCACTGTCAGAGAAAACATGTGTACTACTTATGTACTCTAAGGAAAAGCCTACTAGTCAGTCAAATTTTTGCCAGGTGCTTTAGTCAGGATTCCTATTGTGCCCATGTTCTCAAAGACTTTTGTCAGGATACTTACTATAGGATAAGACCTATATTGACAGGAACCTTGATGAGGAAATTAAAGTGTATTAAGTGCTCCTTATTGTGTGGCAATCATGGCCACGGAACCAAATGTTTTAAATGTTACTTAATAGTATAATTTTCTCAACATCTCTATAGATTATACAACGTTATCTCATAATTAGGTATACTAAATAAATAAATTGAATAATGCCAAAAATAAATAAATAAATAAAACAAGACCCTAACTATTGCCATACAAAAATCAACTATAAATGGATCAAAGACCTTAATGTAAAACCACACACACACACACACACACACACACACACACAGAGAGAGAGAGAGAAGAGAGAGAGAGAGAGAGAAAATAAACATAAAAAGAGATGCTTCACTTCATATGTCATAAAGGAAATGTGAATTAAAACAACGAGACACCACTATATGCTGATTAGAATGGCCAAAATTCAAAACAATAACAGTATCAAATGGTGTTGATGATGTGGAGCAACAGAATTTTTCATTCATTGCTGATGGGAATGATAAATGGTACAGTCACTTTGGAAGACAGTGTGATGGTTTCTTATAAAATGAAACAGAATCTTATTATGTGAACAAACATTCATGCTACTTGGTATTTATCCAAAGGAGTTGAAAACTTTTGTCCTTACAAAAATCTGCACACAAATGGTTATAGTAGCTTTATTCATAACTGCCCAAACTTGGAAGTAATCAAGAGTCCTGAGTAACAAGACCATTGCGGTGAAGGATTATCTCTTCAGCCAGTACAGCTGAAATCTAAACATTGAATGGAAAATCCATTTTCAGAGTTGGAAAATTCATCTTCTCTTGAGGTGAAGAGAAGGAAGTTCATTTAAATGTTTAATAGTTTACAAGTTCTCCACCATATTGAGAACATCAAGCTTATCAAGGTACCTTAAAAATCTTTTTGGTGCCAGCCATGGTGGCTCACGCCTATAATCTCAGCACTTTGGGAGGACAAGGTGAGAGGATTGCCTAAGCCCACGGGTTCAAGACCAGCCTGGGCAATTTGGTGAGACTTCATCTCTACAATAAATCAAAAAATTAACTAGGCATGGTAGCACATACCCGTAGTTCCAGCTACTTGGAAAACTGAGACTGAAGGATCACCTGAGCCCAGCAAGTCGAGGCTGTGTTGGCTGTGAGCATACTGCTGCACTCCAGCCTGAGCAACAGAGTGATACTCAAACTCAAAAAAAGAAAAAAATCCTTTTGGTGATTGAAGTGATTTGCTTTACCTAAAGAGACTCACAACACCCTGCTTTTTTCTTTTTTTCTTCTTTTTTTATTTTAAAGAAGTAGGGTACAGTTTAGGATTAGGTATACAAGTGGACATTATGCAGGTAAAGTTTGGGTCTTGTTTAGTCCCCACTTTGCCTTGTTTGAGATTAGGTACCCTTATTGATGTACGTTCCCACCCTACCCCAGCAGTATTCCGCTACTGCCAATCATTTTCTTATGGTATTATGGTAAATGTTCAGGGTCCACTTATGAGTGAGAACATGCGGTACTCTGCTCTTTGTTTCTGTGATAGATCACTGAGTATGACAGACTCTAAATCCATCAAAGTTGCTGCAAAGTCCACGTTTGTCCTTCTTTATGGCTGCATAATATTCCATTGTGTATGTGTACCACATTTTTTTATCCTGTCCAGTTTCAGTGGGCAGCACAACTGGTTCCATGTTTTTGCTATTGTAAATGCTACTGCAATAAACATATGTTTGCAGGTATCTTTTTTGTATAATGTTTTGAGTTCCTCTGAGAATATTCCCAATAGGGGGATTGCTGGGTCCTAGTCATTTTCTAGTTCTTTTAGAAATCACCACACTGTTTTCCAAAGAGGTTGCATTTCCACCAGCAAGATAGAAGCGTTCCTTTTTCTCTGCATCCTCGCCAGCATCCTTTGTTGTTTGTTTTATTAGTGATGTCCATTTTTACTGGGGTTACATGGTATCTTAATGTAGTTTCGATTTGCATTTCTTTGCTGATTAGTGAGGCTGAGCACTTTTTTTTTTTTTTTTTTTTTTGAGAAAGCAGGATTTATCGAGAGGACTGAAAAGCTCCCACAGTGGAAGGGGACTTGAGGGGGTTGCCAGAGGATGAGCACTTTTTCATGTGTCAGTTGGCTGCCCATATATGTTCTTTTGAGAAGTGATCTATCACAGAAACAAAGAACAGAGTACCTAATCTTCTTTTGAGAAGTGTCTGTTCATGTCTTTTGCCCACTCATGAGATAAGAAGTAAAGGTTTAGAGATCTGAACCTTAACTGATTTTAAATGATTTTGCACCTCAGAGCTGGTATAATTAACCTGTTAACTCTAAGGTTTATTTGTATATGCATCTTAAAACATTTTTTGCTATTGGGATATATGGATTTAAATGTATTAGAGAATGCTAATCACAAAACCAAATTAAAAATAGTCTATAAATGGCTCCCAGGCTTAAAGTAGGGTGTCAGTGCCATTCTGAGAGTGATCAGTAGGTCAGGAGGAGTAAATTACCTGATCTAGAAAGGCATTTATCTGAATGTAACTGTAAAGCCTTTAGACAGTCTCTACTTCCAGTCTTCCTTATTCTAGGATGGAATTTAACACTCTAGCCATGTCACAAACACTTTCAGTTTCTTTCTGAATACGAGTTCTCCAACTGTTTTCTGGGGCAGCCTGCCAGAGTCAATCTCAGCTAACATCCTCAGGATACACTATGATCTCTTAATAATGCAGCTACCATAGGAAGAAAATGTTTGTTCACTGCCAGGAAGTTTAGGCCAGAAACTGTTCTCTTGTCCATCTCTGTCATATCTAGTCAGACAAGTGGCCAAAACTTTCTTAAACCAATCTCAGAAATATAGTTATTTCTTAGATTTTTTTTTTATAACTGAGCAGCTTGATGTATTCCTTCCAACTCAGATTACTACTATTTTCTATTAAAGCAAAGGGAAAACTGGGCGCAGTGGTTCAAGCCTGTTATCCCAGCACTTTGGGAGCCCAAGGCAAGAGTATTGCCTGAGCTCAGGGGTTCAAGACCAGCCTGGGCAACTTGGTGAGACCTCGTCTCTACAATGGATCAAAAACTAAGCCGGGCATGGTAGCACGTGCCTGTAGTTCCAGCTACTTGGAAGGCTGAGGCAGAAGGACCGCCTGATCCCAGCAGACTACGGTTGCAGTGGCTGTGAGCCACTCCAGCCTGGGCAACAGGCTGACTCTGACTCAAAAAAAGCAGGGGAGAGGGGGCGGGGAATATATCTTTTCATTTTGTCTGAGCTCCCAACAACGCCAACTCAGAAAATGTCCTACCATGTGTAGATTGGAAGGCAGGACATGCCATGTTCCAGTTCTTTATTTTTTCTAACTGCCACAGAGCTGAATTTGGTGTAAAGTCTTTTTTCATATAACTGGCAGGTGGGGCTAAATTGCACAGAATAGTCCTATTTGTTTTCATAAAGGAAGAGAAAAAAGTATATGAAGGAATACGGGAGAACAAAGTTGTACAATAAATGCTGTATCCAATGTATCTAATTATGAGCAGTCAAATACTTCCTCCCCATCAGTTTGAGATTAATCCACGTTCCTATGGTATATAGAGATTTATTTTCCACCAAATTCTATAAAGTTATTTGTTACTTAGATAAAAAAATAAGCTACTTAGATGAGAAAAAACTAAATTATTTTTTAAAAGAGCAATTGGCAGATTAATTACCTTGGAGTTTTCCATCTCTCTTTTTACTGTAGCACTATTTTGGAAAACTACCTATTAATTTAAGGGAAACCTGGAGCCAATGCCTTCCCAGTCTCAATATCTAACTTCAGGATTACTGGAGACCATGTCAAAACAATACTACTATGTTCTTATCTCGGGCTACTTCCAGGCCACACTCCCATGCAAAGTTTATATCATCAACATCTAAGGATACATGGTTCAACCACCTATTTCTGTCACGTCTCAGTTGCTGAGAGCATTCAGTTAATGAAATCAATATTGAAGTCAAGTATAGCGTATGTTGGGATCAGACATCCTCATTGTGTTCTATAGCTGTAACTCGCTAAATCAAAAATGCTTTCCCAGAAAAAATGATGACCAGGCGAGAAAGTATGAGTGAATGCATGAAAACCCTCCACACTCAATGGGAAAACAACTCCAGAGCATGCACACAGGCATGAGTCAGCATATGCAGCTCTGGACAAGGAAGAAAGTGTGCTATAACAGCCATGGGATGACTTAGCCACTGAGAATGTATTCCATAGAATAGCCACCACCACCATAACAACAAAAATAATCTCCTTTGAGGTTAATTACACAATGTAAATTTTTAGTTACTTTTTCTGAATGACCATGTGAAAGATTGCTACAGTGAAATATGTAGTAAATCATAGCTCAAAGTAATGTCAACTAAATCCCAAGTTCAACTCTCTTCTACAGTTCTAAAAAGAATCTTGTAATTCCATACCTCAATAGTTTTGACAACACCAAAAAAAATCATTTGCTTTGCTATTATATCCACTATTGTAACTTATTCTCTAGTTATACATATGTTTATTAAATGTATGAAATGTGAAAAAGACATATCAGCACCATATTTTGCTTGTAAACTAAAACACTGATTTATTTTTCACAGTCATAAATAATCCCCTTATCTTGACTTGCTCATAATCCAAAAGATAAGCTCCTTTAGGTGATTTTCCAATAACTCTTTAATTTTATTCCTGACCTGTGTTTAGAAGAGAAAATAAATTTAAATGTTTCAAAAAAAAGATTATTTTCCTTTTGAAAGACTCATTCAACCAGAAGCAAAGTGTTGCACCATGGCTTGTCAGGCACCCAGTCCAAATCAAAGCCAACTGAACTTAACATTGTTAATAAGCTCTGGCTTCTTTTTCTTTCCTGGTGACTTGGAGTCTGGACAACTGTCATCTCTTCCTCATTGAAACACTGCTTGATCAACTCTTCCATAAGAAAATGACTATTTTATTTACACTACCCAAATATTCACTATATTTTATCATCTGCAAGAATTCTTCTCTGTTCATCTTATGTTCTTGATTGTTATTCATGCAACATAGAACAAATATTTATTGAGCCCCAAGGTGTCAGTCACTTTGCTATGTGATTAACAAACAATAATGAAATCTTTTCTTCCCCATAGATAGCTAGAAAGACAAAGAGGTGATTGCAATACAGCGCAACCTATTTCATTCTACAACTCAGGTAATGCTGACCAGCATGCTTCATTTCTGTCTTCCTTATGGTTCAGTAACATCCAATAGCAATTTCTGTGATGATGGAATTGTTCTAGGCTTCGCTGTCCAATACAGTAACCACTAGCTACATGTGGCTATTAAGCACTTAAAATGGAATTTGTATGACAGAGAAATTAATTTTTAATCTTATTTCATCTTAATTTACTTAAATTTTAGTTTAAATAGCCTCCTATGGCAAGTGATGACTGTGATGGACAATGCACATATTGGGAGACATCCTTGCTGCTATGAGCCACATTATTTGACTCAGCTATCAATTAACCATTGAATTGTAGAAATCTCAGGGAACTAATCACAAGCACGGTTTAATACCAGGGGAGAAAACGCATCTGATGGTTCAGTTGAATCAGAGGCAGCCTCCTATCTGAATCAAATCTATAGATGTCTTCTGGTAGCAATCCCTCAACAGACTGTATAATATCAAAAACATAATTCTTTTCACTCAATTCAGTTATGTCAAGAGAAAAGAACCTAAACCATTCCAAAGTAAATTAATAGTCTCTCTTTATGGTTATAGATAATTCCTGCCAATTTACCTCCAATCCAATAGTAAATTGACAAAAGTCAGAATTCACTCAAAGTAATTGAGCAGAGATATGCTTTATTTAGAGAACCGTTAAGTGTTAAATATGTTCTGAAAATAGAAACAGAAGTTTTTGGCCCAGAATTTCAACATTTAAACTACTCATAACCAAAGCAATGATAACATGTTACCATGGGGAAAAAATCATAGGGACTTCAATAAAGGCAGTGAGTCAGCATAGGAAAGACAAAATAAAGATGCATTATTTTCAGGGTGAAGTGATGAAGAAGCAGTGATATGAGAGAGATATGGGCAATGAAGGCAGATCTTGATTTGACTTCTAGCTCTGACATGGATAGCTGAGAGACCTTGGGAAATTTGCTTTAGTTTTCTTATCTGCAAAATGATAATAAAATTTATCTTGCAGAGTGTTGAGAGGGCCATAAATAATGTGTTCTAAATATCTGGCCCATCTCAATAAATGGCAGTTAATATTATTATGACAGAGTTCCAGCCACAGCAGCCAGTACCAGTTGAATCACATCAAGTCATTCTCTAAATTTAGGATACAAGAATTTCTTTTTTTTTAATAAGTGAACACCTATGAATAAATGAAGTTCTGTCCCAAGTTAATAGGAAAGTCACAAATGGAAGAGTTAAGTGGAATACAGAACACATAGTTTCCTTGTCCACAAGTTTTACTGCAGTAGTCAAATTTCCTTTGCTCTATACCAGGACATAGAGAATGGTATAATGAACACTGGAGACTCAGAATGGGGAGGGGGAAAGGGTAGAGGGACAAAAATCACCTAGTGGGTACAATGTGCACAGGTGGGGGTGGCAAGTATACTCAAAGCCCAGACCAAAAACAATTTGTACCCCTCCAAAGCTATTGAAAGAAAAAAAATAAATAAATATCACTTTTTTCTCCCACTTTTCACCTTTCTGAAGGGATATAGAAGAAGAAAACGTTGTTCAATTATTCCTGCTTTTGATGAGCTCAGAATTAAACCATAAAGAGAACATTCCTTTACAGAATTTTTTCTTCGTTTCTATGATGCAGCATTTATAAAAATAAAAGGAGAGATCACTAAGTGTGATAGTCTCCAACTCGATCCAATTACTGTGAAGTCCATGATTTTGTCCTTTTTTATGGCTATATAATACTCCATCATATATGGACATTTTCTTTCTCTAGTCCACTTTCAATGGGCAATAGGATTGGTTCTGTGTTTTTGCTCTTATGAATATTGTAGCAATAAACAAGTGTGTGCAAGTTTTTTGTTTTGTTTTGTTTTGTTTGTAGAGCAACTTATGTTCCTTCAGATATATTCCGAGAATGGGGATTGCTGAATCATATGAAAGGTCAATTTCTAGTTCTTTTAGAAACTCTCACACTATTTTCCATAGAGGTTGAACTAGTTTGCACTCCCATCTACAGTATAGAAGCAATCCCTTTTCTCCACACCCATGCCAGCATACCACATGTTCTCAGTCATAAGTAGGACCTGAACAGTAATCACAATGGCACAAGGGAGGGATCAGCAGCCACAGGACACTGCCAGGGGTGGGAGTTGCACATAACAACACAAAGGGCACCTGGTCCTAAACCAAGGAAAGTGAGGACAAGTTGGAGGTCAAATTTCACCTGCATATACACTTCTTATGCACCTAATCCTGACTTTACCACACAACTCTATAATAAAATAAAGTTATAAAAATAAAATGAAAGTTTTATAAATTAAAAAAAGTTTCCTTTCCTCTACATTAATATTCTCAAATCCAATACATAATTATGGAAAAGTTCAAGACATATGTAAAAAGCAGCTGGCTGTTCAAAGAACTGAAACAGCGCTAGTTTTTCTTTTTGGAAAACTAAATCACAGATAATTTTTGGAGAGCAAAATTTGACCTTAAGCAAAGGATTCAGAAAAAGAATAATCTAGAATCAGTTTAAATTCTTCCCACCACTGCCCCAGAATCTCCACCTATTTTTATCCATTTGATTCTGATACCACTGCCTGCCTTTTTAGCATACTATCAGAACCAGACATTGAGGAGCAATATCGGACAGTTAACAGAATGCTATGATTTGAATGTGTCCCCCCAAAATTTATGTGTTGGAAACATAATCCCCAATGCATGCAGTAGTGTTGGGAGGGGGCTTATCAGAGGTGATTGATTGATTGATGTGGTTGTCATGGAAGTAGGTTAGTTATCATGTGAGTGGATTGTCATAAAGTGAGTCTGACTCTGAGTGCCTTTCTTTTTCACACACACAAACTTGTTTGCCCCTTCACCCTTTGACCATGGGATGTTCCTTGCCAGATGTCAACACCATGCTCTTGGACATCCCAGCCTCCAGAACTGTAAGAAAAAAAATTTTCTTACAAATTACCCAGCCTGTAGCATGTTATAGCACCAGAAAATGGAATAAGACACAGGACATATGGATGACAAATATATACTCCTATTGACAATGACAAAGAGGCTTATAATCCTGCCCACAGCTCTTAGTTAGCAGTCTCTCTTCTTTCAAATGTGGCTCTTACATTTGTTTTACTAATGAGATTATTTCAGCAGTAATTAAAGAATGACAGTTTATAAAGGACAAGAATAATGAGCAAATAGTGCCTCTAAACCATTTCATTTGACAGCCATTCTCCTCTCTAACAGACATTGTAGTTATTATCACAATTGTATCAAATTAATAAATTATTCTCAAAGTAATTCACATGAAAATTTTCTCTCCCCCCTCACATTTAAGTATAAGTGAAGTCATTTTTTTAGCTGTAGTTAAATAAAATTCCTCCTTAAACAGTAAATTACTAAATTAAAACATACATAAATTAAGAGTACTTACCAATTATGATGCAAATATAAGAGATAGAGGGTAACAAGGTGATCATAAGAAAAATATTGAGTTAAACAGCCTGGGGTTATATGATGCCTCAGCTCCACCAGTGATTAGCTAAGTGATCTTGGGCAAGTTATGCAAGTATTTTGAGTTTCAATTGCTTCATCTCCTAAAAACAAAAATAACAATAGTATTTATTTCATAAAGTTGTTGTAATGAATAAATAAATAATGCACATCAAACTCTTTACATAGCGCCTGACATAGTAAATAACAATAAATTATTGATATCAGGCTGTACACGGTGGCTCAAGCCTATAATTCCAGGACTTTGACAGGCCAAGGTGACTGCCTGAGCCTATGGGTTTGAGAACAGCCTGGGCAACTTGGCAAGACCTCATCTACAATAAATCAAAAAATTAGCCGGGCATGGTAGCATGTGCCTGAATTTCTGGTTACTTGGAAAGCTGAGACAGAATGAACAACAGAGCCCAACAGATCAACGCTGGGGTGGAGCTGTGAACATGCCACTGCTCACTCTCCACCGGGCAACGGAGTGAGACTCCAACTCAAAAAATAAAATAAAGCAAAATTAAATTATAGAGATAATTGTTCAATATATAAATCATTATTTTATGCATGAAAATTTTTCATGCAGGTAAGTGTATTTGGCATTATGTTTATGCAGCCAAACCACATGTTGCTGTATTTTTCCAATATTTAAAATAAAGAGTGCAAAACAGAATCAATAAAAATTGCACACCTAAATACATCATCATAAATTACAAAAACATCAAAAGCAAAACAAAATTTTCTAAGCTATCTCAAATACCACAAAGAAAGTGCAAATGACCTAAAAAAAATTACATCAACATTACATGTTTTGACAGGAACATTGGAAGCAACAAGATAATAAAGTAATATTTTTTCATGCTCTGAAAGGATAGAAAATTTGAACTTAGAATATATTCTGCTAAACTATTAATTTTAAAATGAAATTGAAATAAAGATATGCTCAGACAGAAAATCTCAGCATATCTTACTATATAAGAACTCACTTTAAAAACTTCTTGAAAGAAAACTCTTGGAAAAAGAAAAGCTGGGCTAAAAACACTTTATAAGATACAAGAGATAAGTATGAGAAAACAGGTTAAAACATTTTAGGAGTGTGATACGAGTAAGCAGTGACTAAGGAGAAATCCAAAACATAGACAAAATTAAAGATGAAAACCCAGAAAATCAAAGTCTAAATGATAACAAAGCAAATTAACCCCCGAAGTCTTTTAAAAAAAAAAAGCACGTATTGAATGCCTAGACAAACACTAAGAACAAAGGTGGTACTAGAACAAATCCTGCCTAAGGACATTTCTTCAATAAATCAAAAAATAGTAGCACATATTGCACTTAATATGTCGAACTAAGTAGAAACACAACCAAATAAAAAAAAAAGAACAAACATAAAATGTACAACTTTCAATTATTATGGTAAGGGACTTCTAAAAAACGCTTCAAAACATATATTACAATTAAAATGTTCCAGTTTTTTAATGCAAAACGCCACGCTCAGTACCTGCAACTAAAACTACAAGCCCCTTCCTGTAATGCTGTGCTCAGTGCCTGCAGTCAAAACCACAAACTTGTGCTATTGTTACAAAAAGTACAAAACCTTACACCATGAAAAGCCCCTTCCCTCCAAAGCCAATGTAACACCTATATGGGCTGAGACCCGACTGCGATGCGGCCCAGCCTTTGTGACTGGAGTCTGCTGGGTTGAATGCTGGCGTTCCAATAATAAATGCATCCTTCTGCTTGTCAGCCTCAGTGTCACAGCCTCTCTGATTTGTTTTCCTGCAACACTATAAGAAAAATTCATCTATTCAATGAAATGCAAAAAATATATAGTTTATCAAATAAGACACCAAAAATTAAAACTCAGGTATTTATTCAATTAATATAAGTCAAGTATGTTCACAAATTAAAATAGCAACATTGAAATTAGACAAAAAAATAAGGAGCAACCAAATGTTAACTCTAAGAAATATATTTAAAAATAAACTTAGAGTCTGTAATACTGAGTAATCTATCACAGAAACAAAGAGCTGAGTACCACATGTTCTAACTCATAAGCAGACCTTAAACAATTATCACAATACTATAAGAAAGGAATTGACAGTAGTGGCAAACTGCCAGAGGAGAAAAGGGGCAGGATTGGCAGTAGTGAGAAACTGCCAGAGGAGGGGGGACACACCTCATCAACAAGAGTATCTGCATACTGAATGTTTGTATACCTAGCCCTGGATTGTATCCCACATCTTCAAAATAAAAAAAAAGTAAAAACAAAAGGATACATAAAGGTTTATTATTGTTATTATTATTTTAGAGTCATGGGGTACATGTGAGGATTTGCTACATAAGTAAATTATGTGAACACGAGGTTTGACTTCTAGTGAGTCCTCTTTCACCCTGTACTGAACGTAGTACCCAATGAGTGGTTATGTGTTCCTTGTCCCCTCTCCATTTCTCTTTCCTTTAGCAATGCCCAGCATCTGTTGTTCCCACATTTGTGCCCATTTTTGTTTAGTGCCCACTTATGAGTGAGAACATGTGGCATTGGGTTTTTTGTTTGTGATAATTCACTTGGAATGATAATCTCCAACTGCAACCCTGTTGCTTCAAAGGACATGATTTTGTTCTTCTTTAAAGTTGTGTATATTCCATTGTATCTATGTACCACATTTTCTTAATCCAGTTCACTTTTGATGGGTATATGGGTTGGTTCCATGTTTTTGCTATTGTGAATAGTGCTGCAATAAACATACACATGCGAGTGTCTTTTTGGTAGAGCGATTTATGTTCCTCTGGGTATATCCCAGGAGTGGGATTCCTGGGTCAAATAGGAGCTCAATTTTTAGTCATTTGAGAAATCACCACACTGCTTTCCACAAAGGCTGAACTAGCTTACAATCTCATCAAAAGTATATGAGCGTTTCCTTTTCTCCACAGCCTTGCCAACACCTGTTTTTCAACTTTTTAATAATAGCTATCCTAACCAGTCTGAGATGGTATTTCTTTGTAGTTTTCATTTGTGTTTCTCTGATGATTAGTGAAGCTGAGCATTTTTTCATGTTTGTTGGTTACTTGAATGTCTTCCTTTGCCCACTTTTTAATGGGGTTATTTATTTTTTTCTGTCTATTCGCTGACTTCTGACTTCCTTATACAGTCTGGATGGCAGGCCTTTGTTGGATGCATAGCTTGCAAATATTTGTTTTCCCATTCTGTGGGCTGTCTCTTGACTCTCTTGGTGGTTTCTTTTGCTGTGCAAAAACTTTTTAGCTTGATAAGATTCCATCCGTCAATTTTAGGTTTTGTTGCATTTGCTTTCGAGGACTTAGTCATGAGTTCATTGCCTAGGTTGATGTTTGGAAGGGGTGTTCCCTAGAGCTTCTTCTAAGATCCTTACAGTTTGAGGTTTTACATTTAACATGGAAATGTTTACAATAAAGGGATGAAGGAAGATATTTCAGGCAAATTTAAACTAAAGGACAGCTGTGGTAGTAATATTAAAAATAGACAGGAGACATGAAAAGTATACAGCACTAGAAGCACTTAAATACATGAAGAGTTAAGTTACAATATTATATATGAATATATATAAATGCAAATAAGTATTAAAAGGTTATAGACATGTATGTCCATGTATAAAATAGGTAAAGCAACAGCAGACAGAACTTTGAGAAAAAAGAGATTAGTCGCTATTACACAATCATCTTTCTGTCTGACTTTAAAATTTTTTATCTTGCTACTGATCCATTTGTATTAGCATAAAAATATGCTGATGTCACCACATCCTACTTTAGCTACCTCTCTCTGTCTCTGCCCCTATTTACAGCAGCACTCCTCAAAAGGGTAGTCTAAACTCCTTGCCTTCCATTCTCTTCTTCCCACCTCTCTTGAACCTCCTCCAATCAGATTTTCACCCCCACCACTTTACCAAAACTACTCTTTTCAAGGGCCTCAATTATTTTCACAGTACTAAGGTAGGTGTTCCACTGCGAATTCTCAGATCTGGCCAAAGCTAATCACTCTTTCCTCCAAAACAGTCATGAAACAATCTTGTCACTTGGCTTCCAAGATACCCCTCTTCCTTCTAGCTTTCCTTTGAATGCCTTGGCTGCCTTTCTCAATATTATTTGCTGATTCCTCATCTAAACAATGGAGAGACTAAAGCCTGGGCCCTGGGCTCTGACTCTATCTACATTAGTCTCATGACTTCAAATACCTTCTATCTACTAAAAACTTCAAATTCCTATTTCTACTTCAGACCTCTCCCTGGGGCTCCAGACTCATATATCTGAATTCCTATATGACATCTTCACTTGCATATCTAAAAGCACCTCACATTAACATGTCCAAAATCCTGATCTATGCCCCCAATTCCTGCTCCTACAAGATGTTGTCCCTTCCCAGTAAATGTCAACTTCATTTTTCCACTAGTTCAGGCCAAAACTCTTCTTGCTTCCTTAAACTTTCTCTTTCTCTCACACCACTGTTCAATATAATCAGCAAAGTCTATTTGTCTTACCTTTTAAAAAAAATCCTGAGTCCACCCCTTACCACTTGTATGACTCCCACCCTTATCCAAGAAAGCATCCTATCATCACCTGCCTAAAGTAATGCAATCGCATCCTAACTTGCTTCCCTACAATCTTTTCTCATCACAACAGCCACTGTCATCCTTTTAAAATCGAAGTTAGATTATGGCACTCTTTTCCTTTAAACCTCCAATAGTTTTCTATATCTCTGAGAGCAATCTCCAAAGCTCTATAATTTTCTCTGTAATTCAATTCTCCCATTTCTGCTCCAGTATTGACTATTACCACACTGGCCTCTTGCTATTCCATACATACCACTCCTGCCTCAAGGCCTTTGCATCTGCTGTTCCCACTGCCTGGAATAATTTCTCACTAGATATCTATATATTTTTACTTCGTTCTGGTCTTTGCTCAAATGACATCTCAGTGAGCAACAGTTTGCTTCAAATAATTTTTACAAATCAGTTTATTGGAGAAAACGTGCACTCCTTTGTACAAATAACTTGCTCTTTAAACAATAGTTTACTTATCAAGACTCAAATCAAGCTCTTGCTTTACCCTTTCCACCAAAACTAAACTATATCACCAACTTGCCCATTTCCAATAATTTTCCCTTCCTAAACGACCCTTCGTAAGCCACTTCAGCCCAGTCCTGAGAGTCCTATAAATATCTCACTTCTGACTTCTCCTTCTGAGAGACTAAGACTGTCAAAATGGCATTCTTTCTTACTGCAGTGTGTTAAAATGAACTTAGTTTTTCTTTATTTACAGGTTGTTAGGTGATATTTTGAAGAATGCAACAAAAAACTAGATCATGAAAAAACTGCAGATTCTTGTTCTCCTCTCATTGGTAAACTAGATGCTTTCTCTCTGTAGTCATAAGCTGACAATGTTTAAAATGATAACTTTTCCAGCCAGACGCAGTTGCTCAACCTGTAATCCCGTGCTTGGGGAGGCTGAGGTGAGTGGATTGCCTGAGCCTGCAGGCTCGAGACCCACCTGGGCAACTTGACAAAACCTCATCTCTACAATAAATCAAAAAATTAGCTGGGCATGGTAGCCCACGCCTGTAGTTCCAGCTACTTGGAAGGCTGAGGCAGAAGGATTGCCGGAGCCCAGCAGGTCGAGGGTGTGGTGGCCGGGAGCGTGCCACTGCACTCCAGTCTGGGCGACAGAGTGAGACTCCAACTCAAAAAAAAAAAATGATAACTTTTCCCTTTGTGAAGATTCTCCCAGAAGAAAATAGTGTACCTCTTAAAAATAAAAATTATAGCCAGGCTTGGTGGCTCAGCCTGTAATCCCAACACTTTGGGAGGCTGAGGCGAGAGGATTGCTTGAGCCCGTGGGTTCGAGACCCACCCGGGCAACTTGGCAAGACCTCGTCTCTACAGTAAATAAATTTTCTAAAAAACTAGCCAGACATGATAGTGCATGCCTGTAGTTCCAGCTAATTAGAAGGCTGAGGCAGAAGGATCACAGGAGCCCAGCAGGTCAAGGTTATGGTGGCCAGGAGCATGCCACTGCCCTCCAGCCTGAGTGACAGAGTGAGACTCCAACTCAAAAAACAAAAGTAAAAAAATAAAAATTATACTGAAATGAGTGAATCCCATCTGCTAAAAAGTAAAAATACGAAGAAAACTGTACTTATTTGAATAGTCACCAGGCATCATGGAAATTGAGCAATATAATTCAGCTTGATCTTGTTTAGTGATTTCCTTAACAGCTTGTATTTCATGATGTTTCCTGGGTTTTTGTAAAATATGTAAGTAGAGAGTAGCAGCAAAGAAGGAGAAGCAGACACTGAATCGTGTGCAAAAGAGCAGTGTTAGGATTTCACCTCACTGTTAACACTGACCTTGACATTCAAGAAGCACTAATAGTAGGTATTAGAGGTTCTGAGGGTCAATTGTTCCCATTTTTGCTCTTGTGAATAAGGTGATAACCAAGAGGAGCCCATGATTATAAAGAGTAGAGCAAGTAAGAGATAGAATTAAAGGGTAGCAACTAAAAGCAAATGCTTTTAAGGGAAGCTGGAGCATTAGCCTTCTGCTTGGGCAATTCTAGTAATGAGGAGGATGAGGAGAGCCAACAATGCAAGTGATCCCATAAATTACAGCCACAAAGACCACTTTGTAGCCAGAGAAATCTTCCTTGAAACCAAGGTTGTGCTAACTCCGTAGCAGAGCATGTGAAATCCTTCTTCATTGAGCCCCACTGGGCCTCTCCAGGCCCAAGCCCAGCCCCAGCCCCACCCATGCAGAATCACCTGCACTCTTTTATCTGAGTCTCTGTGCTTGCTCTTATTTCTGCTTAGAATTGCCCTTCTAGCTCTGTTTCCCTATCCTTCCATCTTCTGGTCAACTTCTACTGATTATTTCAGTCTCAAACTGTTGTTGCTGGGAAGCTTTTCCTGGCCTATGTCCGTCTGCCATAGACAGAGCCATTCAGTGTACTCCAGTGGTGCCTTGTGCTACCTCCTCGTGTAGTACCCAGCACTCCTTGTTACCTATTCACATGATCCCCTCTGCCCAATTATCTGTAAGTTCTAACAGTTGAAGGATGGAGCTCCCAGAGTAACTTTCCAGCAATTTACACATTCTAAATGCTCAATAAGTAACTGCTTAACATGGAATGTTAATAAAAGAAGGCTAGCTCAGGTTCTGGAATTGAATAAACCTGTTTTTGACCTCTCATTCTGACAAAAAATTGTGTGACTTAGGTCAAGAAAGTTCACTTTTCTGTAAAATGGGGCATAAATAGAGCTGATGCACAGATTGTGGTGGGCATTATTAGAAGGTAATATATGGAAAGCATTTAGCTAGCACATGGGAGTTGACACATGGTTTAGTAAGTGGAGTTATTTTGATAATTTTTTTTTTTTTAAGTCAGGGTCTCACTCTGTCACCCAGTCTGTAGTGCAGTGGCACATTCACGGCCACCACAGCCTCAACCTGCTGAGCTCAGGCGATCCTTCCATCTCAGCTTTCCAAGTAGCTGGAACTATAGGCACGAGTCACCATGCCTGGCTAATTTTTTGATTTATTGTAGAGATGAGGAGTCGCCAAGTTGCCCAGGCTGGTCTCAAACCCATGGGATCAGGCAATTCTCTCACTCTGGCTTCCCAAAGTGCAGGGATTATAGGCGTGAGCCACCATGCCTGGCCAATAATATTATTAAAGATAGTGAAAATTGGTTTAAGTGTGGTTCTCTGCTTTATAATTGGTGTCAATTTAAGTCCTAAATTACAACGGTTATTATAAGTTCATGGATCTAATTGAAATTTTTCTTAAGGGAGTTCATTCAGCAGGTTTAAGCTTTGTAATTTCATAACATCAATCTATACTCTGGTTTTAATCAACAACAGCAAACTACAAGAAGTCTTGGTTAAAAAAAAAAAAACATATAAAATGGAGGGGTATAGGAAGGATTAACAGATACACAGAATCATTTCAGAGCAACAACAACAAAAAAAGTCCAGAATTTGAAATGTCCATGCTCCTAGTACTAGAAATCTTAAAACTTCTTTTTCAAGGTTTAAACAGATTTTTTTTTAAATCATGTGATAACAAGGGTGCCTGAATGAAACATATTTGTATACCTAACCCTTAACTGTACCCCACAATATCATAATAAAAATATTGATTATAAAAAAAAAAAAAAAAAAAAGAAAAAACAGTGCATCTAAAAAAAATCGTGATAAAAGTGGCAGTTTCTTAGCTTAGAATTTAAGCTTAAATTTAGAAATGGGTAGAGGTATGAAACAAAAACAACAATTTAAAATGACAGCCTCACAGAAGGTCAAAGGGGAATTCTCATGACATTTTCTGCCCAAGTCAGAGCAATTACCACCTGACTTAACGATCTTTCTCTGTCAGTGTTCAAGAAAGGAAAACATACTTTTCAAGGACAAGTTTACTGATCAGTTCTTTAAAATGTTTATTTGTTGAAACTTATAGTTTAGAAACACGTTTGAGAAGAGTTTTGCTTAAATCTACTCATGTATTTGTTTAACAGTTGTTTTTCTATTAAGTAAAAGCTATCTTCCCCTGCTCTGTCTTATCCATAGAAAGTTATAGTCTATCAAAAGTCTGTAATCATATCAACAATACCATACCAGACACAGTGAACAAAGCACTACTTAAGAGGCATAATTTTTCCATTAATATGCTTGTACATTGACAGGCGCAACAAAAAGAAATATAAACTACACAAATATACAATGATTTGTCCTCATTGCTATAGGCATTCAGTACACAGGAGGTACTGTGTACCTGACTCAATGGAGCCACATGAAACCATGTTTTTCTTGTGTCCTGCTAAATCCCCATTCATAGCACAGTGGCTGGCACAGAGCTCATGTTCAATGAACATTTACAGGACTGGGATTGATCTGAGATGAGTTTTGTGGACGGAGCTGGTTCTAAACCTGACTCCACAGCTTGCTCAAAGACCAATTTCAAAATACTCAAATTCTCTGAGCTTCTACTTTTTTAATGAGTAAAATTAAAATAATAGCCTCCATAGCATCTCAATGAGGACTAAATGTAAAGCAGACAGTGCAGTGCCTGCTATAGTAGGTGCTTAATATGTGATACTATTTTTATTCTTTCATATATCAGGAATTAAATAATGAACCCACTGGGCCTCATTTCCAATCATCACTATAGGCAAATGAGACAAATTAATAGTTATAAATATATAACCACAAATGCCTCAATCAGCTGAAATAGACAATACTGAAATACAATAAGATGTGCAAAGGTCAGTCTACATTATATTCGGTAATCAAAGTACTTCTCTAAGTCTTGCAGAGGAATGGACAATAACCTCAACTCTAGCAGGCCTACTTTGTGCACTTTCGACTGTTCAGCCTACAGTTGGGATATAGCTGTCCAAGTCATTTATAACTTTCCTTTTTGTAGCATATTATTTTGCTGATAACATCCCTCAAGAAAAAGAAAATCAATACATCTCAATAACAGAAACATGTCATGCATAATATAGTATATAGAATGAGACAATGAGTTTTGAAATAACAGACCAGTGTCCAAATACTAACTCCACTACTACATTGCTGGGTACCATTAGGCAGGTTAGTCTTTCTAAATCTCAGATTTTCTAAATCACAGGTTTTCGTCTCTAAATTGGACTCCCAGATTGTTGAAATCAGTAAATTCAATAATGTACATAATACATGTATGAAATAGATTAACCTTTGTATCTGCCAGAAAGTATGTGCTCATTTAATATTCCTTATCATCATCATCATCAATAATGAGAAAATATAGGTGGATCTCTATTGGTGAGATACTTTGATATGACTCACATTTAGCTAAATCTGGACTCAGTTTTAAAATACTAATGTTAATGTAGCTGGTAAATTAATATGAAAGAGGAAAGAGGAGACAGGAGGACAGAAAGTGTGAGAGTATCTAGATCTTGGTTTATACACCTAATTTTGCCCAACAACTTAATGTTTATAATCCAAAAACAAAATGGAGCCCATCAGAAGTTTACTTGCACCTTAAAGGTCTCTACTAGAATTATCCAGAAGTGTCCAAGCAACAATCTCAAAAAGAAAATTTATACTTAGACCCATATTAGTTAGCATGTACACAAAAGCAAATTCCAGCACATTACTAAGAACTATTATTTTCAAATTTAAGGTGTTTTTCCAATTATGTAATAGTCACAAAGTTAAACTATTACCATCTTCCAACTGAAATGGTAGAACAAATGGAAAAGGAAACCAACAAAAATAAAATAAACGGACCTCTTCTACTCCCTACCATCAATTTCCACTGAATGATGATCCAACCCCACAGCTCATCCTGGCCAGATCTCCATTTCCCACCACTTGCCTCCAAATTCTGCTGCTCCAATGTCTGTTCCAGTAGTCATTCATCATCCTGCCACCACACCCAATCCTGTACCCTGACAGCCTGGCTACCCATACGAGTGAAGAATGATATGGTAACTTGTTTTTGAGATTTATTTTGATATTCAAAACAGAAAGTGGATGGGGGAAGAGGTACTGATGAGAATGGGAGCCAAGAAGCTGATGATATCATAAGAATAGGAGACCTGGTTCTGTAAAAATAAAGAAAACTTTAAGTCCGTACAGGAAGAAACTTTTAGCTCTAAAAAGAATTTTAATTCAATTAAGCCTGAAGAATGAAGCCTATATAGTATATAAAGGGCAAAAGTCAGAAGTCATATGTTGTCATCTAAAAAGGGATATCACATGGAAAACTCCTGGCAGTTCACTTTATACAGTGTTGGGTTGAAAAAGTTCAAAGCCATTTGTTGCTGTTGATGCTGTGTTTTTCCAAAGCCATTTCCTTTTGATTCGGTATACCAGGAAACCATGGAAGGGCTCACCTTGCCAAATGTGAGTTTCTACTTTGCTGACTGGATAACATCCAAGAGCCACATTATATCAGAGACAATAAGCACCTCGCCTTTGAAAGGAACTATTTGTGCAGGCAAGTGGGGAATGTATCACAGATTTCTCATCAGAGACTGAGCTATTACCTTCCATCTGACTCTGCAATTTAGTCTGTTGTGGGTTATAATACCTTGGAGATAAGCTCTCTTCTCTGGTTTGGGATGACCCAATCCTGCCTACTTCCCTTTCTTACAAGTTCACCTAAGAGGTCTGAGATCCCCATATTTAGGCAAACGCATTTGTAAAAGGTATATATATTGTAGAAATAGATCCTAGATGGAAGAATATCACAGCGGTAGGTGCAATATTCAGATATTCCTTTTGTACAATAGGATGTCTGATAGTATGGTATTACAGGAGATTAATATAATAGTTGTAGGAACTGAATATGATCTTAAAATAATTTCTGAGTTTCAAGATAGTTATAGTTAAAATGAAGATCATAATGCTTGTTCTTTCCATTCCATGGAGTTTTTGTAAAGAGAAAAGAAAATGTATAGAAAATCATGACACAAGGTAGACAAATGAAGGAGATTATTTTGTTAGCCAGACAAGAACTGCTAGGTTTGATTTTGCCAACAGGAATCCTGTCCCTAGTTAGGGACTGAATATTGGAGATATCTTTTTCAAACACATGTTTCCAGCTGGTTGCCTTCACAGATAGAAACAGGAGTAACATAACTGTTTTTATTTTATTTTACTTTTTATAAAGCCAGGTAGATAGAGCTGAGTGAACACTGAATTATCCTGTTGGGAAGTATAGCAGAGCCATATCAATCATTTGGAGGTTCCCAGAAGACAAGGTCAGATGAATGACTCAACCCATTTGACAACTGGCAAATGATAAACTTGTCAAAATCAAAAGCTTGAAACACCAGAGAGGATCCAAAATAAATCTTTAAGACACCTGCAAATCCAATTCCACCCATTACCAGCCACACCTGCCTGCAGCACTATACCTTTGTTGTCGCCAGGGGCACTATGCTAGGAAAAAAAACAAATTACAGAGAGCTATTACTGGAATGAAGCAGAATAGTGGAAGTTTTCCAAGGCAAGTTTATCAGTAACTGCAAGTTTGTCAGTAATTGTGAAGATGACTTCAAAACCCTGTCTTACTCATATCTCTGGAAAATCATACATATTTCCATGTAGAGTCACCAGGTAAGTACTTATCTCCACTCAGAAAAACTTTATTTAAGAACTGTATGCTAAACACAACTTAGTCCTAGGATTACAAAGGTGACTTTGTATCCTAGTGATGCAAATAGACTTTTATTTGCCTATACCAGAATACAGTAGTATTATGCGCAAGGTACTTTAGGAGTCAAAACTACAGAACTTATTTCTCCCACGATATGAAGAAAAGTCCAAGAAAGGATTCCTAAAGAAGGTGGCATGAGCTGGGTCTTGAAAGATGATCAGGAGTTTGTCTGTCAAGCAAACAAAAGAGAAACTGAATCACAGACAGAGGACTTAGAAGGCACAAAGGCAGGAGACAGCAGGCTACATTGAGGGATCTAAAGATGGTGGTGTGGTATGTGAAGGCTGGATTAGCTCTTCATTTTATGTTATGCCTCTCAAGTTTCTCATGAAAAATATATATATTTTCTTAAGTGCTAGGAGCGGTTATGATGGGGGCAGGGAGAAGGTGAGTAATAGAAGTAGGACAAACCTAAAACTCAGTTTTTCTGAAAACGAAGTTTCTGAAAGTGAAGTTTCTGGAGAGTAGATCATCCATAGTGGTTATTAGAAAAGTTGACTAAGTAGCCCATGGTTGAAGAGTACATACAGACAGAACTTGTACTAGGAATGAATTGCTTAACTCTGAAATTTGCCATTAAACAGTCTCTCCCATAACATTCCTTGTACCACAACTTCCATCTATGTCAGCTCTTGCATTTGGATGCAAGTCTCTCATTACATTTGTTCTCATCCTCTAGCCAGCGCCACCCAAATTGTTGTACAAAATGAAAGTAATTGATAGATACAGTAATTCAACTCAAGGGAGTCCTAGAACTTGGGATGTCCTCCGTGGGTTTGGTGGTAAGTAGAGCAATCTCCCCTCCCATCCACCCCCGCCCCCGCCACCCCGCAGGTTGCCTATGGAACACTGACACAGCAGTGACATTAAGCCTAGAAAGATTTCTTGAGGAAAGGCTTAAAATAGAGTAAAAATTTTAAAAACACAGTCCAGTCATTATATGTGACTATATATGTGACTTCTGTCCTATGAAGTCTTTGGCAAAAACAGTGAGATGGAATATAAACCAAAAATTAATTCCCTTATGTAGACCACTAGACCATCCACTCCAAGTTCTTTTTCTGTCTCTCTCTTTTAGGGTTGTAGGGTACAAGTGGGGAAGTGGGGATTTACTACATCAGATAGTTGCATGCAGGTGAAGTTTGGGCTTCTAGCTGGCCCTCTCTCCCCCTGAAAATGGACCAGATATCCAGTGTTTCCACGTGTCCTCACTTTCTCCCTCCCTCCCTTCCCTAGCAGTGTCCAGTGTCTGCCAATCCCATCCCTGTGCTTGTGTGACCAGTTATCAGGGCCCACTTATGAGTGAGCACTTAGTATTCAGTTCTTTGTGATAGTTTACTTAATATGATGGTCTCCAACTGCATCCATGTTGTTGCGAAAGCCATGATTTTGTTCTTCTTTCTGGCTGCATAATATTTCATTGTGTATATGTATGTACCATATTTTCCTTATCCAGTCAACTTTCAATGGGCATCTGGTTTGGTTTCATGTTTTTGCTACTGTGAAAAGTACTGCAGTAAACACATGTGTTCGGGTGTCTTTTTTGTAGATTGATTTATATTCCTCCAGGTATATTCCCAGAAAAGGGAGTGCTAGATCATATGGAAGTTCAGATTTTAGTTCTTTGAGAAATCACCGCACTGCTTTCCACAAAGGTCAAACTAGCTTACATTCCCAACAATAGTGTAGAAGGGTCTCCTTTTCTCTGCAGCCACATCAGCATCTATTGTTTTTCAACCTTTTTTTTTTTTTTTTTTTTTCAGTTAGAGTCTCACTCCATTGCCCAGGCTGGAGTGCAATGGCACACTCATGGCCACCCTAGGGTCAACCTGTTGGACTGAAGTGATCCTTCTGCCTCAACCTTTCAAGTAGCCATATCTACAGGTACATACTACCACACCCGGCTAATTTTTATATTTATTGTAGAGATAAGGCCTTGCCAAGTACCCAGGTTGTTCTCGAACCCATGGGCTCAGGTAATACCCTCACCTCAGCCTCCCAAAGTGCTGGGATTATAGGATGAAACCACCACACCCAGCCTGTTTTTTGACTTATTAATGATAGCCATCCTTACCAGAGTTAGGTAGTATCTCACTGTAGTTTGATTTTCATTTCTTTGATGATTAATGAAACAGCATTTTTTCATATGTTTGTTGGCTGCACGTACGTCTTCCTTTGAGAAGTGTTTGTTCATGTCCTTTGCCCACTTTTTAATGGGGTTATTTAATTTTTTTCCTTTCAATTCATTTGAGTTCCTTGTAGGTCTTGGATGTTAGGCCTTTGTCAGATGCATAGCTTGCAAATATTTTTTTTCACACCGTGGGCTGTCTCTTGATTCTGTTGATAATTTTGCTATGAAAAAAATTTTCAGGTTGATAAGGTCCCACCTGTCAATCTTAGCTTTTGTTGCATTTGCTTTTGAGGACTTGGTCATGAATTTATTGGATGTCTGATGTCTAAGAGGATGTTCCCAAAGTTTGCTTATAGGATTCTTATAGTTTGAGGTTCTACATGTAGGTTTTTGTATTCCATTTTTAATTAATTTTTGTGTATAGTGATAAGTAGGGGTCCAGTTTCATTCTTCTGCATGTGGCTAGCCAGTTTTCCCAGCTCCATTTGCTGAATATGGTTTCCTTTCCCCAATGCTTGTCATTGATGGCTTTATCGAAGACGAGTTGGTTAAGGGACTATGGCTTTATTTCTGGATCATCTGTCCTAGTCCAGATATCACTGGTCTATACGTCTATTCTTGTACCGATACCTTGCTGTCTTGGTTACTGTAGACTTGTAATAAAGTTTAAAGTCTGGAAGTATGATATCTCCAACTTTGTTACATTTGCTGAGGATTGCTTTAGCTATTCGTGCACTTTTTTGCATCTATATGAATTTCTGCATTTTCTCTTCTAGATCTGTGAAAAATATTGGCAATTTGATAAGGATTGCATTTAATTTGTAGATTGTCTTGGGTGTCCTTCATGTAAGCCACTAGAGTCATCCACTCCAACAGTGGTAAAATAATTTATTTTTAAATAAAATAAATAAAAATAAGATAGTCTGATGGTTTTTTATGTCAAAGGAATATACAGGTATAATGAGTTTATTAACTCATTTGTGACATATTATTTGCCCAAGTCATTCCTTTGCACCAGCACAAAACCTTTAAACTTTTCCTAATGAAAATAAATTTCTAATTCAGAAATATGACCTTTGAAATTTGAAAATGAAATCATAACATTGTTCCCATGTCCAGAATGGACTAGGGGTTCTTAAAAAGCTAATTATTATTCCCAAAGGTGACATTTATCAAATCCAGATAAACAAAACTGAACACACCATTTTATCTCCCATGAACACATGTGTGAAAACTTGGAATGCAAGTGTCTTTTTTGTAAAATGATTTATTCTCCTTAGATAGATACCCACAAGAGGATTTGCTGATCAAATGGTAGTTCTATTTTTAGCTTTTTTGAGAAATCTCCATATTGTTTTCCATAGAGGTTGTACTAATCTTCATTCCCACCAATGGTGTATAAGTGTTTCCTTTTCTCTACTTTCTTGCCAACATCTGTTGTTTTGAAACTTTTTAATAATAGCTGTTCTGACTGGTATAAGATAGTATCTCATTGTGGTTTTAATTTGCTTTCCTCTGATGAATATTGATAGTGCACATTTTTTCATATGTGTGTTGGCTGCTTGTATGGCTTCTTTTGAAAAATGTCTGTTCATGTTCTTTGTCCACTTTTTTTTAGATTAGAAAATATAGTTTATTTAGAAAGTAAATTAGAGAGAAAAAGAGAGGAGATTCAACTCCCCAAGGTAGGGGAGGGGGCCAAAGCAAAGAAACATGGCAGTCATAGCTCAAAGATCCATATAGACACACCAGAATTTAACAAAACAATGGCCCTTTGTTTACTTTTTAAAGGAGTTGTTTTTGTTGCTGAGTTGTTTGAGTTCCTTTTCAAGTCTAGATATTAGCCCTCTATCAGATGAATAGCTTGCAAATATCTTTTCCCATTCTATATGCTGTCTGTTTCCTCTGTTGATTGTTTCTTTTGCTGTACAGAAGTTTTTTAGTTTAATCAAGTTCAATTTGTCTATTTTTGTTTTTGTCTGGTTTACTTTTGAGAATATGATCATGAATTCTTTGTCTAGGTGCACGTCCAGAACAGTTTTTCCTAGGCTTTATTCCAACATTTTTATAGATTTAGGTCTGTTACTTAGGCCTTTAAGCCATCTTGAGTTAATTTTTGAATGTGGTGGTGAGCAGTATGTCCTATTCAATTCTTCCAGCTTCATGTATTGGAAAAGGTGTCATTTCCCCAGTGCATGTGTTTGTCAACTTTGTCCAAGATTAGTTAGCCATAAATATGTGACTCTATTTCTGTTCCATTGATCAATGTGTCTGTTTTTACACTAATACCATACTGTTTTTTATACTATAGCCTTGTAGTATAATTAGAAGTCAGGTAATGTGATGCCTTCAGCTTTGGTCTTTTTGCTTAGGATTACTTTGACTATTCAAACTCTATTTGGCTCCATATGAATTTCAAGATTGTTTTTTCTAATTCTGTGAAAATTAGCATTAGTGATCTGATAGAGATTGCATTGAGTCTGTAATTTGCAGAGTCCACTCTCTTAAACAACCCACAGCACTTGTTTTTCTGAGACTTAGACCAGTGACCACACCTAGATAGTTGGTAAGAAGTACACTCAAGATTAAAATTCAGTTCTGCTTAACTCCAACATTTATATTCAATGTACCATTCATACTATCAACCACAGAATAAAAAGCTTATAAAGAATTCAACTATATTATGCTTAAGAGAGATTAAAAATACTTTATAGTATATTTTTATTTCTTATTAAGCTGGATGCTCCAACTAATCATATATTTAAAAGTAGAGAGGAAACTCTCTTCTAGAGCACAAAACAATAGACCTTTATCAACAGAAGACCAAACCCTAAACTGCTTTCTCTAAGCCTTGAGTAAAAGGGCAAGATGAACAGAGGGTGAAGAAAAAGGAAAAGAAGCATAAAGAAGATTTTCATGAGTCTATAATTTCACATTTTAGATAGGGAATGAAAAATGATTATGAATTTTCGACTCAGCCTTTCAAATACAAGTAAACATCAGGCAGGTAGAATCTGAAAATATGTGAAAGCAACAAACAAAATAAGCCAGAAGTAAGCAAGCAAAAAGTGACAGAATTAGAGAAAGAAGGGTTATTTAGGTAAATTGAATAAGTGCCTATTCACATACTGGTATTCTGATGTATAATTTTTTATTCAGAAGTGTCTTCACAATAGCTGCAATATAAAGGAAAGTGTTAAATTCTTTTAACAGCAGATGGGCCAAAATATCAAGTTAAATCATTCTTCGTTGTGCCTGGGTCAGCAGGAATTCCAATGCAAAGACATTTTAACATCCACAAACTATCATTTCTTGACTGTGTAATCTGCAGCTCTTCCAAAAGTTCAATTCCATAAATAATCAATAAACTGATAACTACATAACCAACAATTGTCAAGTCTGACTTGCTAAATACTGCAACTCTGGATTTTTGTTAATAGTATATTGTGAGTATAGATATTAAGATTAAGTGTTTAGGGCTTAAGAACATTTCCTAGGAGCAGAAATGGCAACGTCATCTAGTAAAGAAATATGTGTAACAGCTACCAGTATTTTACTGTTTACTGGGATTCAGTTGGTCATGATCAACTATTAAAAAACAATTACTAAAAGAATGAGAAATTTTCTCAATAATATCACTGAATGTGACCTATCATTCTTCTTTGCATTTTTTTTAATAATCAATATTTTTTATTATGATATTGTGGGGTACAGTTAAGGGTTAGGTATACAAATATGTTTCGTTCAGGCACCCTTGTTGATAAGAGGTGTCTCCCCAATTCCTTCCATTTTAAAGTGAAGATGTTAGGGTTAGGGTTATTGAGTTCAATACACAGACTCTCATCCAAATATAGGTTGCATAGAATTGGTCTGGACAGAGTTGTAGAAACACAGTTCACTTATTCTAGCCTTTCTGCTCCTCTTCAAACTTGGTCTAAGTCACCTCTTAGAATCAAAATGCAGATTATGTTTCCCATGTATCCCCGGACATTTGCCAAGGACTGTCTCAAGAAACTGACAATTACGTAACCACCAGTAGTCAACTCTGAATTGCTAAAGATTGAAATTTTCTGAAGAAACCCATTCAAAATGTAGCCAGCTTGTTTTGAAACAAGTGTTGTAGCACAATGTGGACTGGAGCTTTCCATTTTGTCTTTGTTAATCATGTGTTTTGAGCAACTTGGCAAGACTTCATCTCTACAATAAATCAAAAATTAGCCGGGCGTGGTAGCGCATGCCTGTAGTTCCAGCTACTTGGAAGGCTGAGGCGGAAGGATCGCTGGAGCCCAGCAGGTCGAGGCTGCAGTGGCCGGAAGCGGCCACTGCACTCCAGTCTGGGCGACAGAGTGAGACTCTAACTCAAAAAAAAAAAACAAAAACTAAGATTAAGTGTTTAGAGTTTAAGAATTATTGCTAAGAAATAAGTAAAGAAATATGTGTATTAGCAACATGGAGGTAAGACAGTGATAATATTAACTAATGACATTTAGTGAGCAATTCCCATGAGCCAAAGCAATTTCAAGTACTCTCTATATGTTAATTCATTTACTCATCACATAAACATATGAGATAGGCTTTTTATGTTATTCCGTTTTACAGATAATGAAACACAGGATAGCAATATGACCAAGGACACAAAGCTCATAGATGACTCAATATCAAAACAACTGCCTTGACTCCAAAAGCTCTCTCTTTACTACTATGTCATGAGTTATTAAAAAGCATATCATTCATTCATTCATTTCTTCATAATAAAAATGTATTTAATTCCCTCTAATTGCCATATACTATTCTAAGTATGGAATAAAGCAGTCGACAAAACAGAAAAATTCCTAGGCCTCATGAAGCTCACATTCTAGTTGGAGACAGCAAAAAAATAACAAGATAAAATAAGTAAAATGTATAGTATGTTAGACTGCTATAATTTCTAAGGAAAAAAATAAAATAGAGACAGTGAAATAGAATATGGTATTTTTAAATAGGAGGATGTTTTCTTCTAAAAAGTCACAAATTATATAAATCTATTGTATAATATTTATTTTAAAATCCTCTCACAGACTGATCATGTATTCTTTATTTCTTTATGACATAGTCTACAAAAAGCTTTGAAGTACCATAGAGACCAAAGATGCAAAATAACTCTAAGGTTATAAACTTAAAATTTCTAAGAAGTCACATGCTCCATACTTGTAAGGCATTATGTGAGACTACTGAAGAATTAAAAGATTTTTTTTACTCAGGTGGTTCCTGAATTCCACTAGAAGACAATCTACTGAAGTCATATAAAAGTGTCAGTTTGCAAGAGATGAACAAACTGGGTCTAACTTTTTGAAGAACATTTAGACTTCTGGTTAACTTTATCTGTTCAATGAATTTCACCACCAAGTATTAAACTGTACATGTCTTTGATAACTGAAACTATAACCTTAGTGGTATTCCATATGTATTGCAAAAATCTGAAGAAACCCATTCAAAATGTAGCCCACTTGTTTTGAAATAAATGTTGTAGCACAATGTGGACTGGCACTTTCCATTTTGTCTTTGAATTGCATCTACATCCTAATTAAAAATAGGGTGCTGTATACAACATTTTCTAAAAAGAACCACCAACAGTGGAAGCCAGGAAACTCCCCTCAGAGCTTTCTAAGTGGTAGCAGACTGCTGAGTACAATGCCAACATCTGAGTCCTTCACACTCAAGTCTATAAAACCAGAGGACTAAGAAGAGAGAAAAGTGTGTCAGCGTCCTCAGAGGCTGAAAAGTTCTATGGCATAGTGAAAAACAAATTTCTTCCTTCCTCATGAGCTCCCTTCTCCTAAAGCCAAAGCTGCAGTAATCCTTTAGAGTAAAACTGTCATCTTATTCCTCTGTTGGCTGTTTGCAAAAGCAGTAAAATTCACTGATCTGCCCCTGAACTTATTCCAGCAAAAGAAAGAGAGTTATAAAGAAAGGCAGCATCAGAGCAACCTGCAACTCCACCTCAACTCTGAAAAAAATAGCTCGCCTTAAGAGGTCTTGCTGATGCTTCACTAAGGAGGTCCTCCTGAGCAGTGAAGTGACCTCAGCAGAAAGAGGCTGTGGGTTGGACAACTGATGGCAGGAACTGAGAGAGAGTGGAAGAGGCTGGCTAGAACTGTGTTCCCCATGCCAGAAACTGTGCATAGGAAATACTCTGCAGGATCCTTCAAAAATTCACAACCGTACCCATGAGTGAGCCAGCCTTTGAATCCCTGCCCCACCAACAATGGCACCAAAGCTCAAGCAGGGTTAATTATAGCATCATTGACAACCAACCGGGAGCGATATGCAAGCTGGAGAAACTGAATGACAAGTTGCTTGCCCCACTGCCTTTCCCTTCTTCCCACTCAACACAATAAAAAAAAGCCTAGAAGAAGCAGAAGTATTTAAGTTTGAATCAAGATATGAGTTGTAGAATTGGACTGAGCATTAGTAACCAAAAATAACTCTAGAAGTAGGAAAACTGCAATGATGCCTATAAAGAACTCACTGCTCAGAGGGGAAAAGATGTGCAACATTTTACAGTTGAAGATTCAAAAAAAATGCAATACATTCACCAATAAAAATATGACATATATAACTACTTGTGAGAAGATATGAAATAGATATGCCCTTTGGTTCAAAAACCAAAACAACATAAGTGCCTGACTTGTGGAGGTGCTCAATTATGTTTGTGTTAGATGAATCCATGGATAGGTTGATTTAGACTAAATAAGAAATCAGTTGATAATTAAGCAACTGCAATAGAATTAGTGTCCTACAGTCTCATCAGTTTATGATATCTCTACAGTCTGAGCCTTCTCTCCATAATTCTCACAAATTGCAAATGCAGGCTGAGAAGTCAGTTTTCTTTTGAATCGATGAAATTATTATTTAAAGCATACATCCTTAAGTTAGGCTGTTTGTTGATGGTTGGAAGAATGCCATCCTTTCTAGTTGGTAGGTCAAAAATATCTCAGGAAGGCCTCCAAAATGTTAGGTCAGACCCTCCAGGGAGTGCAATCCGGTGACACATGAAAGATGCCAAGAAATGCATAGAAGTTAGATTGGAAAATATAGTTTATTTAGAAAGAAAATTAGAGAGAGACAGAGAGGAGATTCACCTCCCCAAAATAGGAAAGGGGATCAAAGCTAAGAAAACATGGCAGCCGTAGCTCAAAAGCACATAGCCTGGCCAGTGCTTAGCAAAACAATCACCGATGGCTACTTGAAGTTGAATGCTTTTAAATCTTTGGTGTGAGGCAGATCATTAAGATGACTGAGTGGTGTTCTGTTTCATGGACAGGTAAGCACAGATACTGACACAGATGATGGACAGCAGGCAGATAGGTGGGTCAGTCACATGATTGCTGCCATGGTGATGTGGTCTGTGTCATGAAGGTCAGAAGGACCGATTAGGTTAACTTGTTTACAAAACAAGCTGGGAGGTGTAAGACACTTATCAATAGCTACCTATGAGAAACCAGTTCTGTCCTTGGCTAGTGATTAAAGGGTAAATTAAAGTGAACAGCTAGAAAAACAAGACAGATCTAGGCAATGTTAAAATTGCTGCTCATTGGGTATATTGACTCTATCTTGTGTCCTTTCACTAATCAGCCCTCAGACCATAACTGCTCACTCCTGCTCATTCCAAACCAACTTTTTTTTTCCAGTCAAGTGCAATGTGTCTCTTTATTTGTATAAATAAAGAATTCTTTTGAATACTCTCCTTAATCCCTCTCTTGTTTTCGGTAGAGTATCTGTATTTGATACCTTCTTCATATAATACTATGTCTACAAAAGAAGTTAAGGTAGGCATGATCTAACCTATGCTTATTATTTTACAATTCCAAATCTTGAGACACGCAGATAAGTGATTTGCTTGAGATCACACAACTGGCAAGTAGTAAAGTTGGGACTAGATTATAACAAGTCATCTCCATTTCTAACTATGCCACTGCCTCCATCTCAGACCAATCCCCTCTTGGGTCAACTTGCTAAGTAAAACAGCTTATGATAAAGTCATTAGATAAATTCTCACCATTTCAGATCTCTTTAAACTCATTTGCATTACATATTACTACAACTTTCTCAAGCGATAGTAATCACAGATTTTGATATAGGTAAAATGATATGAAAAAGGATGAATTTCCTAGTATCCTTTTTCCAATTTTAATCGAAATAAATTGTAGATATCTCATAGGCAACCACCACACACTCATCTCTCTTTAGTTTTCATTCCATGTAATATACCAGGATAAAAGATGTTCCCAAAAAGATTTAAATTATTACAATTTGTTTTTGACTAAAGCACAAATAAGTAATTGAGGCAACTGTGCCTTTTTTTTTAAGTGTGCTAAAAGGGTTTAGGGAGTGGGGCATTTTGAAAGCTACTTACCATGCTCCCATTACTGTACTGATTCATGGAATAAAAAAGCCCAGCATGGAGCTATTCTTCTGGCTTTTCATACACAAAATCATCAGGTTACATTCAACCTTTTTTTCTAAGGTTTTAAAATCAGACTTTATCAAGCTCTATATAGTCCCAAATCTTCTGCAGCAGGTACCAACATTAATAAATAAACTCCTACAGATACTCACAGCTAAAAAGGAGAAAGGTTTGAATTAGGGCTTTGCCTTTAAATCAAAGCCTGCCTTGATGTAATTGCTGCCACAACTGAGATAAGAAAGTTCATCAGCAACTCTGCTAATATAAGCTCTGTTTCCTCTGGTTGGTAACACTGCTGTCTTATTTCTCCTGAATTAACATTGTTAATCATATTTATCTGCAAAAGATTTGAAGTAGCTCTAGTTATCAAAAGTAAAACAAGTAGAGCAGTATTATGGTATAAGAACAGTTGAGGAAATTTTAGGCAGGAATATGGAATTGTAATTAATAACTCAGAAATGTAGATAATCTTTGGGAAGGTACTTTGACCAAAAACAATGGCTTTGTAAAAAAATTTATATATATATATATATATATATATATATATATATATATATATATATATATGATATATAGATGGTTGCTGTAACAGCTAGCCCAACAAGGTTTAGTTTCTGGTAAAGGATTAAGCTTGGAAATTACTTTTAGGCCCTGAAGTCAAAGGTTAAGGTCAAAAGAGATTAAAAGTTAAGAACACTGAGGGCCTTAATAACAATTTACTCAGAAATATTTTTAGGAATATTTGGCACTGAAAATAGCAGCCAATAAAGTTAGAACTATGAAGCAAGAAGACAGGTGCTTAGAAAGCACAAACAGCCTGGAAGAAGTCTTGCAATTTTTTGTAATCCATCCCAAGTATGACATGTACAAATTTTGTAGAGGAAAAAACAGATTGAAGCAGAAAAAAAGCCAGAAGCAAAATTCCATAGAGTTGGAATGCCTTTATTCTAATGTAAAGTTGAAGCAGCTGTAAAGACTTATCATCAATTTCACAAATCTATTTGAAATTCAGGAAGCAGAAAATATTGTGACTATAGTAACAGCATCATGTGATATATAATGGGAAGCCCACAAAGGAATTCTTTTAAAGTCATTTTTATAAGAAAAATTTCATTTTATGACTTGTGAAATCAGGGAAGAATACATATGCATGTGAGTATAAATATAAAAATACACAAGTGCTGGAAACATACATAAACATGCTTTCAAGTGCACTGTAGGTTGATGCCTATAGGAAAATCACACTGAAGAAATCCTTTAACTATGTTAGTAACATGGACTTTAAAATAACTATATATTATTGTATCTACTATATACTAAGCACTGTATGTATGGAAAATTTTGTGTACGTGCTGATGATTGAGTGGGCGTGTGAGTGACTGACTGAGTGAGAGCTAGGAAGCTACTAGCCAGGGCTCTCCTGGTGTAGCGGCTGGTGCCACAGCAGCTGGGCTTGGACCTTAGTAATTCCCAGAATGCAGAAGCCGAATGCCATTTTCTTTTTCTTTTTCGTTTTTTTAAATCAACAAATCCTCCCTGCGAAGAAAATGCTGGGAAAGACTAAGTGGGGCTTGTGAGTGGGTGGCTAAGCTCCTGGGGCTGCAGCTTCTCTGCTTCGTCCTTGGCTCTTCCCAGGTCACAGAAGCCGAGTGTCATTGTTTTTTTAACAGACAAAAGTTTTCCTTTGAAAAAACTGCAGGGAGAAACTATTGCCCCAGGCTCTCCCTCACCATTTAAGCAGGAGATAGACTACTGGTTCCTGGCTTTGCCTCACCACTTCAGCACCTGGCAGGGCACTGGCAGCAGGGGCTGGGGAGGGAGTCCAGAGGCAAAGTCCCACAGAAGAGGACAAGAGAGGAACCCCACCACCATCTTGAAGGCAGGGCAGGAAAGTGCTCTGACTCACTCACCTCAGAGCAGCAGACCCAATCTCTGTGACTGGCATCATCTACTCAGGGATTGATCGTGACCCAGAGGGAATATCCTGAAAACACAAACTTTGGAGGGACCTGACGAGTGCTGATCCACCCCCATGCTGATCCAGCCGTGGGACAAAGGGTGTGGCCAAAAAAAAGGATGAGGAAGAACTCCAAAGAGATCAGTGGTGAGTCCGGTGTTGAATCGAACCCCCTAACTCCAGCAATCCTCTAAACGTCAGACCCACACAATGGGGCCACGACTGAGAGGAACAAACCCAGGTGGAGCCTGGACATCAGTTGCAATAGGAGAACTCCATTTCAGGAAAGGCCTGGCTGGGGTACCCCCCGGAAAGTACATACCTGAGGAAGACACAATCCCATAGCTCCCCACCAGAGGAGATCTCCCTGACCATCCGAGAGTGGGAGGGGAGGACTGAAGCCTCACTCACCTCCACTGCCTGTCCTCCTTCCCCATCTCAGACCCTGAGGAGGGAGTGAAGGAGGTGGCTCTGCAGGAGAGATCTGATTAAAGGAACAATTACAGAGCCTGCCACTGTAGGGCAGGTTTTTTAAATTTTCAATTATTTTTAACATTTAAAAACTTTTTGACTGTTTGTTACTTCATCTGTTTTTTAAATATTTTTTCCTTTGTGCATGAATGTGTATATGAAGGTTTGATCTGCATACCCCCAAGTTTTTTTCTTTTCTTTTTGTGTTTCTTTCTTCTTTTATTTGTCATTTTCTGTTTATGTGTGTATGTGAATGATTGGGTCTTCATCTTTCAATTTTTTTGCTGTTATTGGTTTTTGCTCATTTGTTCTTCTGGGTTTTCTTATTTTCTTTTTTTATAGTTTAAGGTGCATGACAATATATGTGTGAGGGTTCAACCTGAATTCCTTTTTTTAATTTCATTTTCCTCTAGTCTTTCTGTTTTTCTTCTCTATTCACTTTGTGCTGGGCATGTGTGTCTATGTTTAGTTTTCTTGGTTTTTTGTTGTTGTTGTTTTGTTTCACTTTGTTGTTATTTCAATTGTTTTGGGGGGTGTATGTCTGTGAGTGTGTGTGTGTTCAATTGCTTTTGCATTGGTTTCTGCTGTGCATCATTATATACAGTGGTGGTGGGGAGTGGGTCTCAGGGAACACATACCACTATAAGTGAACATTGTAATTTGCAAGTAGTTTCTGATTCCTATCTCCCCATCCCCTACTTTATTTGAATTTCAAAAACCACAAGAAACAGAAAAGCTTCCCATCCGCTGTCTATTTCAAAATAGAACAAATCCAGAGCCCAGATCAGGGAAGTATAGAGGACTGAGTAAACATCAGAAGGGAAAGCCTCTCCCACTAACACTAAATAACAGAACTAAAGAGAAAAACAAGGTCACAAATGAGGAAAAACCAAAGGAAGACCTCAGGCAATTTCAAGTGTATCAAAGACAAAGTTCCTGAAAACTCAGAGCTTGGTGCCCAAACAATGGAAGTCACCAATGGCTGGACCCAGAATATGACAGGAATTAGGGAATGGATGGAAAGAGTGAATAAGTCTAAAAAAGACAAGATGCAACACTGAAAGAACTTATAACAGAGATTTTGGCAATAAAAAAAATTCATCCAGGAAGTAAATAACAAGATGATAAGCATGGAAAACAGAATTTATCTAGCTGAAGGAAGAATCTCAGAACTTGAAGAACAGAACATGGCATTAACCCAATCTGTAAAAAACATAGAAAGCAGACTCAGAAAGAAAGAACAAAGCCTACAAGAGATGTGCAATTACATCAAGAGGCCAAACCTATGCCAGATTAGTATCCTAGAAGAAGAAAGGGAAATGGAAAACAACTTGGAGCAAGTATTCCAGGAGATAATCCAAGAAAACATTCCCCATCTCACCAGAGATGTGACCAGCCAACCACAAGAGATACAAAGAACCCCCACAAGACATCAAATGAGAAGACCAACCCCTAGACACATAGTAATTCACATACATAAAGGAGGCACAAAAGGAAAAATCCTAAAGGCAGCAAGAGAGAAAGGTCAGACTACCTACTAGGGAAAACCAATCATAATAGCAGCAGACCTATCAGCAGAAACACTACAGAAAAAAGGGACTGGAGCCCTATATTCAAAGTCCTCAAAGAGAAACAATTTCAACCAAGAATTTCCTATTCAGCCAAGCTCAGCTTCATCAGATATCCTTTCCAGACATCCAATCCCTAAGAGATTATGTAGCTTCCAGACCAGCTCTACAGGAGACACTTCAAAAGGTATTAAGCACGCAAAAAAGAAAAAAAAGAATGACCACACACTTCCCAAGAGAACAGCAGAGCACAGAATTAACAAAGAATACCGTGCAACAAAAAACTTGAAAACACACATGTACATTAACCACAAAGTCAAAAGAAAACAAAGAAAAAACTTTATGAGAACCTCATGACAGAAAAAAACAATCACATTTCAACAATCAACCAGAATGTGAATGATCTAAATGCACCACTGAAAAGACACAGAAGGGCAAACTGGATGAGAAACCATGACCCAATTATTGGATGCATCCAGGAGACTCATCTCACCACAAGGGATGCACACAGACTCAAAGTTAAAGAATGTAAAACAAGTTTCCAGGAAAATAGATCACAAAAGAAGGGAGAGGTCATGATCTTAATATCAGACAAAACAATCCTTAAGCTATCAAAAATTTTAAAAGATGCAAAAGGACACTACATAATGATAAAAGTTTCAACCCATCAACAAGAAATATCCATCCTAAACATATATGCACCCAACACAGGAGCACCAGCATTTATAAAGCAACTACTAAGTAAACTTAAAAAAGATATTGACTCTAACACATTATAGCAGAGGACTTGTTTACCCCCCTAACAGCCCTAGAAAGATCATTGAGGCAAAAAAATCAGCAAAGAGATTCAGAACCTAAACTTGACACTTGACCAAATGGACTTAATAGACACCTACAGATGATTCCACCCAACAACCACAAAATATACATTCTACTCATCACCACATGGAACGTACTCCAAGATCAATCACATCCTTGGTCATAAATCAAGCATAAAAAATTCCATAAGGATGAAATCTTGCCAGGCACACTCTCAGACCATAGTGGAATGAAAATAAATATCAACACCAACAACATTTCCCCAAAGCCCACAAAAACATGGACACTAAACAGCCTGATGCTGAATTTCTACTGGGTCAACACTGAAATCAAAGAAGAAATTGAAAGATTCATGGAAACAAATGAAAATGAAGAAACATCTTACCAAAACCTCTGGGATGCCATGAAAACAGTTCTAAGAGGGGAATTTATATCTCTACAAGCACACTTCAAGAAAATGGAAAAATCACAAGGGGAGAGCCTAACAAATCACCTAAGGGAGCTGGAAAGAGAAGACCACCAAAACCCCAACTTTAGGAGAAGAATCCAAATCACCAAAATAAGAGCCCAAATATGGGACATAGAAGACAAAAATATCATAGAAAACATCAACAAAACAAAAAGCTGATTCTTTTAAAGAATTAACAAGATTGATGGACCCCTAGCCAGAAAGACCAAGAAAAAGAGAGAAAAAACCCAAATAAACACAATCAGAAATACAAAAGATCACATCACAACTGCCCCTGAAGAAATACAAAAGATTATCAGAGATTACTATGCACACCTATATGGAAACAAACTTGATAACCTAAATGAAATGGAGGATTTCTGACATCACACAACCTCCCCAGGTTGAAACAAGAAGACAATGAGACACTAAATAGACAAATAACAACCCAGGAAATTGACTCTGTCATAAAAAAACACCTACAAAAAAAAAAAGTCCTGGACTAGATGGCTTTCCAGCAGAATTCTATAAAACGTACAAGTAGGAGCTGATACCACTCCTATTAAAAGTATTCCAAGCAATTGAGAAAGATGGAATTCTCCCCAAATCATTTTACAATGCTAACATCACACTGATACCCAAACCAGGTAAAGATCCAATGAAAAAAGAGAACTACACACCAATATCCCTTATGAACATGGATGCAAAAATCCTTAACAAGAATCTAGCAAATCAGATCCAAAACACATCTCGAATTCATCAACCATGACCAAGTAGGCTACATCCCCAAGATGCTAGGCTGGTTCAACATTTGCAAGACCATAAGTGTAATTAAATACAACTGACAGTTGCATTCCTATGCACTAACAACAAGCAGGCAGAGACCCAAATTAAAAGCACAATTCCATTCACAACAGCCACACACAAAAGTGAAATACCTAGGCATCTTCCTAACCAGAGAAGTGAAAGACCTTTACAATGAGAACTACAAAACACTGCTCAAGGAAATCCAAGGAGACACAAACGGATGGGAAAATATTCCATGTCATGGATAGGAAGAAGCAACATTGTTAAAATGTCCATCCTACCAAAGACAATCTACAAATTCAACACAATACCCATTAAGTAACCAACATCATTCTTCTCAGACCTGGAAATGAAAATACAGAAATTCATATGGAAACAAAAATGATCATGAATAGCCAAAACAATCCTTAGCAAAACAAACAAAGCAGAAGGTATCACACTTTCTGACCTCAAACTTTACTATAAGGCTACAGTAATCAAAATGTCCTGGTATTGATACAAGAAAAGGCACATAGAACAATGGAACGAGATAGAGATTCTGGAAGCAAAGCCTCAAGTCCTCAACCAACTCATCTTTAACAAAGCCTCCAACAACAACTACTGGGGAGAGAAGAACCTATTCAGTAAGTGGTGCTGGGAAAACTGACTGATCACATGCAGAAGACTGAAACAGAACCCCTACCTATCACCATACACAAAAATTAACTCTAAACGGATCACAGACCTAAATGTAAAACCTCAAACTATAAGAATCTTAGAAAATTCAGGAGACACTCTTATGGAAATTGGAACTGGGAACCAATTCCTATTCAGAACCCTAAATGCCCATACTTTAAGAAATAAGACAGACAAGTGGGACCTCATCAAACTAATGAGCTTCTGCAAAGCAAAAGAAATCATCAAGAGAGCAGGGAGACAGCCCAAAGAATGGGAAAAAATATTTGCCAACTGTATATCTGATAAAGGCCTAAAATCTAGGATCTACAAGAAACTCAAATTTGCTGAAAGAAAAAAAAACAAACAGCCCCATGAAAAAGTGGGCAAAAGACATGAATAGACACTTCTCTAAAGAAGACATACAGGGAGCTGACAGACGCATGAAAAAGTGCTCAGCTTCATTCATCATCAGAGAAATGCAAGTCAAAACCATATTGAGATACCACCTAACCCTTATAAGAATGGCCATCATTAATAAAACAAACAATAGATGCTGGCAAGGATGTGGAGAAAAAGAAACACTTCTACACTGCTGGTGGGAATGCAAACTAGTGCAACCTCTCTGGAAGACAGTGTGGCAATTTCTGAAAGAACTAGAAATTGGCCTTCCATATGACCCAGCAATTCCCCTACTGGGAATATACCCAGAGGAACGCAAGTCATTCTACAAAAAAGATACCTGTATACGTATGTTTGCAGCAGCTCTTTTCACTATAGCAAAAATATGGAACCAACCATGTTGCCCATCGAAACTGAACTGGATTTTAAAAATGTGGTACATATACACAATGGAATATTATGCAGCCATAAAGAAGGACAAACATATGGACTTTGCAGCAACTTGGATGGATTTAGAGTCAATCATACTCAGTGATCTATCACAGAAACAAAGAACAGAGTACCATATGTTCTCACTCATAAGTGGATCTTTAACAATTATAATACTATAAGAAAGGGATTGGCAGCAGTGGGAAACTGTCAGTGGAGGGGAGGTGGGATTGGCAGTTGAGGGAAACTGCTAGGGGATGGAGGGGCATACCTCATCAATAAAGGTACCTGCATAGTCAATGTTTGTATACCTAACTCTGAATTGTACCCTGACATCTTTTTAATAAAAAAAAAGAGAGAGAGAGAAAGCACAGATAGTGTGCACCTTATTCTTGATTTGCTTCTTTGTTTTCAGGTGGTGCTGAACCACAATTCCAAACATCAGGCCCACAAAAGGTTAGAATAGGTGATTTACACAGAGAAGGAATACTTTGTCCTCATTTACTTTTGAAACCCCTAAAAGAGATAATTCATTGTTGTGATATGGCAAAAGAAAGACAACACGTACTAAAATATGGTGGTATCTGAGAAGAATATAGGAAATAAACCTGAAGGAAGCTTTGAAGTGATGACTGAGAAATTGCATAAAAGATTCTCAGTAAAATTTGTAGGTAATGAAATTACAAGTAATTTTACTCTACTGTATATGAACTTGGTCAAGACATTGGAGTTATGTTTCTATTGAAGTTAGGCAAGATGGTCATTCACTTATTGCTTACACTACATTGTATATGTGATTTTACACACCATATATTATTATTTGTGACAGATTTTTTCCCTCGGAAATAAAACACCACAAATTTATACTGACAAGTTGAAAAGATAGATCTTCACTGAGTCTATCTGGTGCAAAACAGAAAAGAAAAGTCTAATCATAGCCAATGTCCCCCACCACTTACTCTTCTTGGGCAGGCTTCACACTTCCCCTTAATGCTTGGGGAGCACTAAAATTTTAATCTAAATAGCAAAATTTCTGTATAAAACAAATTTTTCTCTCAAAAAATCAAAACTATTGTATCATATTCTTTCCCAGTTCCTAAATTCATGGTCCTAGGTTGTACAATTTTAACTCTTTTTTTTTTTACTTGCTTTCTTTTAGAGTTCATTCTTTTCATTTCCTTTTCATATGAAAGATGGCCAACTCTTGTTTTTAATATAACAACTATTTATATAGTGTTTACATTGTCATTAGGTATTACAAGTAATCTAGAGATGATTTAGAGTATATAGAAGGATGTGTTTAGGTTATATGCAAATACAATGCCATTTTATATTAGGGAGTTGGGCTTTCGAGGATTTAGGGATCTGAGAAGACCCTAGAAATAATCCTTCCTCTATACAGAGGGACAACTGTACATGTCTTTTAACTTTGGAGGAGAAAGCATCTTGCATATAAGTATCCAGTTTTACAGAAAATAATTCAGGCAATATAACTTCTGAGAAAGAAGAACCACCTGTGGGCTGTGGGCAGAGTTGGGCCACCCGTGGGCTTCCTGGTGGGTTTGGCTAAGTGGAATTCACACTAGCAAACAGAAATGAGACCAACTCTTTAAAAATAGGAGAAGAAAGTTATGTTAAATTCAAGAAACTTACAATGTAGAAGGTGAAGAGATAATTAGATATTAAATTATTATTATATAGAGGGGGGAACATAAAGCTCAAAAAACTGAACCCTTGGATCCTACAATATTAAAAAGTCAGGTTAAGCCAGGCATGGTGGTGCATGCCTACATGTAGTTCCAGCTACTTGGAAGGCTGAGGCAGAAGAATCACTTGAGGCCAGCAGGTCAGGGTTGCTGTGGCCATGAGCATGCCACTGCACTCCAGCCAGGGTGACAGAGTGAGACTCTGACTCAAAAAAGAAGAAAGGTCAGGTTGATGTAGAAAAACTAGCAACAGACTGAAAAGCAGTAATACAGGAGAAAAACATGGAGAGTGTTTTGTTGGTCTTGAAAGCCAAGAAAGGATGTGTTTCAAAGAGGAGTGATCACCTTTGCCAAATGCTACTGACATACTGACATTTGTCCAAGTTCCCTAGAAAACAGACTATCAGGCAAATTCTTTATTGAAGAGTATAACAACAAGACATCAAACATGAGAAAGGAAAGTAGGTATCAAAAATGAGGAGGGAAATTTTCCTGAATTTAACATGATATCTTCTTCCTCTATGGGAAATAGAGAACACATTGTAAGGTGGTACATTGTTGAGCCTAACAGTACCTCACACGTCCATTGCTCAATCACTAAGGATGTCTGAAGAAAAGATATGGATCTAGTACTTTTCACATAGTTAATTGGGTATAGAAGTAAGGCTAGAAATGTATCTGCTGGATCCTTCTTATCTTCTCTTTCATTGGTCGAAGTTTGCCCCAAAGGCATTAATTCCCCTGTACTTACTAGTTTTACATGGCCCATGCACCACTAGGTAGCACTTCATCTAAATTCAGACATAGCAGGCAGATCTCCTGTGGTTTCTGCCAGGCTACACCTGGGCACAGGAAATACTGTGCAACTTTCCGTGTTGGCCACAGTGGAGACTCCACTATGAAAAAAAGAATCCAGACTTTAATCTAGTTGTCCCCTGAGAAACGGTGCTAGAACATGAAGCAGAAGAGCTGCAGCTCTGTATTGAATGAACTTCTAAGACTCAGTGAGGCAAGTGAAGCCACAGGTATTAGGTGAGTTGCATAAATGGAGTGTGGCACAAAGAGTACTAAAAACTAACCAGCGGATATAGCAACCAAGAGACATTGTTACTATCTCTTTAGGCACCCTCAATGACTATTTTATCAATAAACTTCAATTAGAACTATTTCTTCCATTGGGTATTTTCTTACTTTTTTAACTAAAAATAAAAAGGATTATGATCTTCATCTCTTTGTTCTCCAGTTGGCTTATTGGTCCTTATGCAAATTTCTCCAACTCCTCTCTGTGTGTGTGTATATTTGGAGTATCCTTGGTTTATCTACAAAGAGTAGGCAAGTCTTATTAAACCGTTCCCAGAAAAATTAGGAGCAATTTGCCTTGCCTTATTGGCACATGTGTGTGCATACACACACAAACACACACAAGATTTATGAAAATCAGTTAATGAAAGTTTTATATGATTCAACAGTATGATATGTTCCAAAAAAGCCAATACAATCTCAAATTGTATTAAGAAATGTCCAATTGCTAGATTTCTAAACTGGAATAGTCCACCATTTTGAATTCTAAATTCCAGATATTAAAATGGAACTTTGACAAACTGAAGCATAACGTGAATGTAGAAGATCTGTAAATTATGTTTTAAATGGACATTTGACTAAATCATGGACAGGTAACCTTTTGAAAAATGTCTAGGAGAAACCACAAAGAATTGCCATGAGAAATAATATATGATTTGTTTTACTTTACTGCATAAAAAACAAGGCTAGAACCAAAAGATGGTCAAAACAGAATCATATTTAAGGTCAAATTTTGATTCAGCATAAAAATGAACTTTTTAAACATACAGCTAGTCTAATAACAACGTAGGTGATTCTAGAGAAAATATATATTCCCCCTATGCAGATATTTGGATGAGTCTGGATACATTGTGTAAAAGGTTATTCTACTTTAGTACTTTACACTTCTGTCCATCATAATCATCTGAGAATTATTTTCAAAAAAGATATCCCTGGCCCTATTCCAACATACTATGTTAAAATAACTGGAAATAAAGCCAGACTAACTATAATGGGCTAAATGTTTATGTCCCCCCAAAATAAGCTGAAAGTGCCTTGGGAAGGTGACTGAGTCATGAGGGCAGATTCCCTCACTGATGGGAGTAGTGCCCTTGTAAAGAGGCCCCTTAGAGTTCATTTGCCCTTTCTACCATGTGAGGATACAGCTAAAACTTTCACATCTATGAACCAGAAAGCAGACCCTCACCAGACACTGAATCTGCTGGCACCTTGATTAGGGACTTGCAAGTCTTATCAACTGTGAGAAATAAATTTCTATGTTTATACACCCCCTAAATCATGGTGTTTTCTTTTTTAGCAACCCAAGTGGACTAAGATAAGATCTCTACCAAAAAAAAAGTTATTTTAGACCAGCTTGGGCAGCATAGAGAGATCCGATCTCTACCAAAAAAAAATCATTTTTTTTAAATCTCACCAGAACATATGTAATAGTGATGGTCAAATCAGTATCTGGGGCTCCAATAGGAGAGCAATAGGTCTGCATTGCATGATCTCCAGGATTATGTTCAAGTGTAAACAGTTAGAACCATAAAAAATTTATTTTTTCAAGACCTCTCCTGCAAAAAAGAAAAATTTCTTCTGTATGTTTAAACATCTTAAGATGACCTAGAATGTCAAGCCACCCCTTGAAACTTCAATTATAGAATTAAACTGTTGCTTAAATGATGTAACATTTTTTAAATATCCAGCTATCCTTCAGAAAGTTTCTCCCCCTGCCAAGAGAGATTATTTTTTTCTTAGAATACAGCTTTCTCTCTCTAGCAAGTTCTTTCTTCATACCTGAATTAATTAGACCAGATCAGTGGCTCTCAAATTGTGAACCCCACACAAGAAGTATCAGCATCTCCTGGAAACTTCTCTGGAGTGAGACCTATACAATCTGTGTTATAACAAGTTTTCCAGGTGATTCTGATGCATACTCAAATTTAAGAGCCACAGGCCCAAATTACTACCCAAGGTGGTAAGAGCAGATGCTTCAGAAGGATGACGTTTTATTTTTTCATGTTCCAAATTTTGCATGGTGGTCCAAGGATGGTATGAATTTTCTAAATCTATTTTTCTTCACAGAACCTCCAGCAGGATGAGTTATAGTAACTGCTTATTCCCTTGATTTTCAGTCAAGAAACTTTGAACTCAAAATAAGCACAAGTACACACACACACACACACACACACACACACACACACACACACACATACACACACACACCTTAAAGACAAGCATTAATTTTAAGAGACAGAATAAATAGACCATGAGGATGCTAGAAACTTTTTTCTAAAGGCCCCATAATCTGAAAAGACAAATTCTCATAGTAGAATCAGTACATCGTGTTAATATGCAAAACAACTTTTATTCCTTTCCTTCATCTCTTCCTCTAATTTATCAATCCCCCTGAACCAGTTGAAGCTAATGGACTCTCTCAAAACTACACAAAAACCTGCTCTTTGACTATGGAATTCCACCTGGTTTAAAATTTTAGCCAGGAGCTGGATATTGTGGTACACACCTGTAGTCCCAACTACTCCAAAGACTGAGACAGATGGATTGCTTGAGGCCAAGAATGCAAGACTAGCCTAAGAAATATAGCAAGACCTCATATCAAAAAATAATAATATGATTTATTTTCAACTTCAGTCTCTGACAGTTGAGAAAATGGGGAGAATATCTCTGTTTGGCCTGAGAAAACACAATAAACTTGACATCCTTATGAATATTATTTGAGTAAATAAAGGAATATATCTTGATGCACATATAAATGCTTAAGAGGTCATTGTGTCTTTGTTATATAATTCTGATCTTCTAATTATATTGCTTCCATTTATTTTCTAAAGAGTGCCTGCAAACAGAAATGTAGGCAGGGCCTACATGTGAGTACTCCCCATATTTAAGGTAACAGTTATGGGCCATAGGGAAAGAGTTTCTTTCTTACATTTTTATGAAGCTTAAACACTTGTTTTGATGGAGATTAATGTTCTCTCTATAATTAAATACAAACTAAGTATTCAATCATTGTACCTTCCTAATTATCAGACCATACTTAACTCATCACCAACTTTAGACAAGCAAGCTGATAAAGTATCTTCTGAATTAAGGTTTTACTTTCACAGTACTCTTAATTAATTTTGCTACTTACTATTTGTGAGTTATACTTTGATAATTTTGTTTTTAATTTCCAGCTGGGAAATTCCAGTGACTCATGCCTATAATCCCAGCACTTTGGGAGGCCGAGGCAAGAGGATTGTCTGAGCCCAGGCATTCAAGACCAACCTGGGCAACTTGGCAAGACTTCATCTCTACAATAAATCAAAAAATTAGCCAGGCATGGTGATGCACACCTGTAGTTCCAGCTACTTGTAAGGCTAAGGTAGAAGAATCACCTATGCCCAGCAGGTCAAGTCACACATGAGTCTGCCACTGCACTCCAGCCTGGGTGACAGAGTGAGACTCCAACTCAAAAAAAAAAATTTTCCTCCAATTAACTTTTGCCAAACTGGCTAATTATTACAGAGATGAAGAGTCTGGTTGTAACAAATAGTAAAAGAGAGAAAAAGATTACAACATTATGCAATAACCCTTTGAACTAGATGATTGCCAACATACCTTCTAGTTCTAAAAGTCTAAGGCCCAAAGATATCTAAATAAAAATACTGATCCTTACAATACAGTCTTTGATTACGGGTTAAAATAGCAAATAAAGAGGGAAAGTAACCTTATGTTTGAGAGACAATTACCTTCGCTGCAAAACTGACTGCCTGGTCAGTTAAAAGATAAAAGCGAGCAAATGTGCAAATAAAAGAATTCAAAGAGTCTCTAGGATTTCCTTTGTGAAAGATCTCCACTCTTCAATCCTAATCTCATTAACTGATTTCTCTGAGTGTTAAAGGATGCTTGGAGTCAAGGTACCTATTAATAAAACCAGGTAGATCCGACAGACAGAAATAAAATTGCCCAAAACTGAAAAATAAATTATTTGGAAAGAAAAGTGTCAATGAGTAAGGTAGTTATAAAAATAATTCAAATTCTATTGCTATAAGAAAGGCAAAGACTTGTAAATTACTAAAAGCCTTTTAAAAGCAAAAATAGGCAGGAAAGAGCACAGGACATTTAAAAATATCAAAGGAAGTGTAGGAAGATGTAGGAATGCAGATGATGGACATTGAAAAGAAAATAAGCATTTGCCAAATAAAAGGACGTTCCTCAAGGAAGCCCACCTGAATTCAAAAGAGAAATAAGAAAACAAAAATAATGCACAAACCACAGGTACAGATTCAGCAAAGGGCCACTGAAATATATATATAAGAGCCTCTGTCCATATAGATATGCACCTTTGTGGGGGGGGCGTTTGCTTTGTTTTTAAGACAGGTTCTCCCTCTGTTGCCCAGGCTGAAGTCCAGTGGCACGATCTCAGCTCACTACAGCCTCAGTCTCCTGGGTTCAAATGATCCTCTTGCATCAGCCTCCCAAGTAATTGGGTCTACATGGCTGGGCCTACATATGAGTACCACAACATTCGACTAATTTGTTTGTTTGTTTGTTTTGTAAAGACAGAGTCTTACTATGTTGCCCAGGCTGATCTTGAACACCTGACCAAGTAATCCTCCTGCCTCAGCTTCCCAAAAGGCTAGGATTACAGGTTTGAGCCACTGTACCCAGTTAATATATGCATCTTTTAATTCCTACCTGCTATAAACGGAGTGCATTTCTTCTATCCATCAAACTCACATGTTGAAACCCAATCCCTAATGTATTTAGAGGTAGAGCCTTTGGGAGGTGATTAGGTCATGAGGGAAGAACCCTCATAAATGGGATTGGTGCCCTGTTTTAAAAAAAAACCCAGAGAGCTCCTGTCCCTTCTTCCATGTGAGGACAGTGAGAAAATAATCAACTATGAACCAGGGAGAAGGTTCTCACCAGACACCAAATCTGTGTGTACCTTGACCTTGGACTTCCCAGTCTCCAGAAACTGATAAATAAATTTCTATTGTATTTTTGTTATAGAAAATTGAACATGCCAGGCTCAGTGGCTCAGGCTATAATCCCACCACTTTGGGAGACCAAGGTGAGTGGTTGTCTGAGCCCACAGGTTCAAGACCCACCTAGGTAACTTGGCAAGACCTCGTCTCTACAATAAACAAAAAATTAGCTGGGTGTGGTAGTGTGCACCTGTAGTTCTGGCTACTTGAAGGCTGAGACAGAAAGGATCGCTGGAGCCCAGCAGGTCAAGGCTGCGATGGCCAGGAGCATGCCACTGCACTCCAGTCTGGGTGATAGGGTGAGACTCCAACTCAAAAACAAAAAACAAAAAAAAAACAAAAGAAAACCTGAACAGACTAAGACACTACTATTTCAAGCAAATCTTGTCCTTTCTTCTTACACAGAGAGAAAAACATTAGATATTGAACATATGTAGAACAGTTGATAGCCAAGCATATATTATATAATTTGAACTGGTATTGGGTTTGCAGAAATGAAACTGGGCAAATTTATATGTTATAGAAGTAAGAAAGGTACTATATGTCTCAAAGAAACTCTCTCAATGTTTACAAGTTGCATCTGATTTACTCATTAATTGGGCAACCAGTTCTTTCCAAGACCAATGCCCTCCTAGCCACCAGGGGCAGGGTTTTATTCCATAGGCAAATTTAATGTGGAAAACTCTTACCTGAAGTATTGCATAAAGGAGAGAGAGACATACAAAAATACATAAAGCAACTAATGGCTTAAATATTAGGAGAGAGTAAAAGGTACACAATTCAGATGGTCCAAAGGTGAAAAATAAGGTTCAAGTCATGTCGTCAGACACTCAAAGAAATAGAGAGATTTATGGGCTTCCTACATGATTTTTAATACAGTCTTGTCTGTATAGTTCTCATTTATGAATGAAAGAGGATACATATAGTGGATAGTCTAAGATAGAAGGAAAGTGGTGTTCAGAAAGGTGACCTGGCTTGAGGGCCAGTGGTAAGGCACACAAGTTGAGTAGTTTATAGAATACTGCACAATCAATTCCTTTTGCTGGTCCAAATCAAGACTCAGTAGGGCTGATCTCTTACCTTTAATCTCTGTGTTATTCATTTGATCTTGAGAAACATCAAGATCTTGGAGAGGGTATTTTAATACTTACACCCAAGTAAAGAAACAGTTGAACAAAACTTGATCTTCCTTTCAAGGTTCAAGAAATATGAGTTAGTTGAGGTCAATTTCTTATACAAAAGGATCTTAGAACATCTTTTGGAATACATGAAGAATGTTCAATCTACAGACCTAGGTGAAGAACTAGCTATGTGATTAGATGACATTTATATAGAGAAGAATAACTCGTCTTATTTTATGGCCAAGTTTCCCAAGTCTTTAAATTGCAAACTCATTAGGCTAGACATATCCTCAACTATTCATAAAATTTAATCTTCTACCTTGCAGAAAGAACATAAACATGTCCTTACCTGAAGAACAGAAACATTATCCAAGGATATTTATCTTTGGCTACATTTCAAGGACAACAAAAAAGGATTATCTTCTAGTGGCACTTAGTTTTGGGGTACTTTCCCTTTGGCCAGGTAGAGTTTCAAGGTTTAAGGGTGAGTTATAAAAAAAGACTAATGTATTAAATATATGTAAGTTCATCTGTGAATGATAAAAAAATGCAAAAAAAAAACCTTTAAAAACAAATAGGGGTTTATTTCTCTCTCAGGTAAAATACAGTAGAACTCTTCTATTTTATGTCTCACCTGACATGGATTCCATTGTCAAATCACCTTATGGTCCAGCTTCAGCTACCAAGTTCCCATTCCAGCCAACAGGTGTAAGAAAAAAAGAAGGAAATAGGTATACCCCTATCCAAAAGGACTGCTATAGTTTGACTGTGTTCCACAAAAAAAAAGGTTATGTTTTAGAAACTCGATACCCAATGCAACAATGTTAAGAGGTGTAATCTAATAAGAGGTGGAACCTTTAAGAGGTGATTAGATCATGAGGACTCTGCACTCATTAATGGATTAATGCCATCCATTAGTTATCACAGTAGTGGGCTTCTGATAAAAGAATTAAGTTTGTTTTCCTGATTTCCTCTTTAATCTTATGATCCCACTTTCACCTTTCACCTTCCACCATAGGATGCTGCTCACCAGATGCTAGCATGATGATCTTGAACTTCCCAACCTCCAACACTGTGAGCCAAATAAACTTCTGTTGTTCCTGATCAAAACCCCAAGTGCCCATGTCATAAGAGATAAGATAGACAAATGGGACCTCATCAAACTGATAAGTTTCTGCAAAGCCAAAGAAACCATCATGAGAGTGGGGAGATAGCCCACAGACTGGGAAAACATATTTGCCAACTGTATATCTGACAAAGGCCTAACACCTAAGATCTATAAGGAACTCAAACGTGCCGAAAAGAAAAAAAAAACAGCCCCATTACAAAGTGGGCAAAAGATATGACTAGATACTTCTCAAAAGAAGACATAATAGCCAGGCTTGGTGGCTCAGCCTGTAATCCCACACCTTGGGAGGCTGAGGTGAGTGCATTGCCTGGGCCCACGGGTTTGAGACCCGCCTGGGCAGCGAGACCTCATCTCTACAATAAATCAAAAAAAAAAGAAGGCATAAGAGCAGTCAACAGATACATGAAAAAATGCTCAGCCTCACAAGTCAAAGAAATGCAAATTAAAATCACACTGCGATACCACCTAGCTCCATTTAGGATGGCTATCATCACTAATTCAAAAAACAGAGCAACCTGAAGATGGCAACTGCATAGATGGATCCATGAGATTCTCAGAACATGAGTTCCCAAAAAGACTATTACTTTTCTTCCTGCACCCACCCCCAGTCCACCACCAGCTGCACTGGTACGAGGCCTGGGGACTTTTGGTCCCACTCAGGGCCAGATATTGCGGCCGGACCATGGCTGCTCCACTATATGTGATTTCAGCCAGCTGGGGAATCCCAAATCCCGGTTCCCAGCTCCATCCCTGGCTACATCGTCATAACCAGCACCCAGCACCAAGCTGCTGGTCACCCAGGGAAGCCCTGAGTGCCCGCCCCACAGAGATACCGGTCCCATTTCTGGCTAAAGTGCCCTGTGAGGGACCCAGAGCCACCACCTGCCTCCTGGAGCTTTGGAGATCTGAAGCCCTGGGCCCACCCTGGCTGAGGCACTCAGCATGCGACCACAAGCCTGTGTAAGGGGGCAGAACCCCAAGCTGGTGTAAGGTGCCCATCACAGGCTTCCAGCTCCAGAGGAGGAAATGCCCGACACTCTCCCCCACCCCAACCTGCTGGAGGCACCCCAGATCCAGCGCCCAGCTGTGCAACTGGTCCCACCTAGAGACCCACAGGAGCATACCTAAAAGTGAAAGTAAAACTATCACCTCCACCATTTTCAAGGCATATTTACATCGCATCACCCCGCCCACCTATCAGAGCCTCCACCTCATTCCCACGGTGACGTCAATAAAAGGGGACAAAGCCCCTCCTCTACGCTGAATAGAGACCAGTGTCACAGATCTCCCAGGCAACAAGCTAACTGCCTGCAACAAAAACAGAGGGGAGAGGCTAGAGATTAGAGCTCAAGGGGATTTTATCCACTAAGGGAGGAGAGAGAAAAATCTACACAAATGAAGAAAAACCAAAAGAAGAATATGGGTCTCTCCTAGACTCCTGGGAGGGCAGACACTGAGAAAACTGACTTCAGAATGCAAACAATGAAGAGCCCCCAGAATGACTGGTCTCAAAATACAAACCTAGACATCAAGACATTAATGGAGAGATAAAAAAGAATTGAGGAGACTCAAGAAGAAAGTAGAAAGGAGCTGATATCTGAGATAACAGGAATAAAGAATACTGTGAATGAAATAAACAATAAACTGATAAGCATGGAAAGCAGAATTACCCAAGTAGAAGAATCTCAGAGCTTGAGGACCAAAATATAGAGCTAACCCAAACTCTCAAAAACACAGAAAACTAGCTCAAAAAGACAAAAAGATCCTTCAAGAGATGAGCGATTACCTCAAGAGGCCTAACCTCAGAGTAATTGGCGTGCCTGAGCCAGAAAGAGAGACAGAGACCACATTGGCACAAACCTTCCATGAGGTCATTCAAGAAAGCTTCCCTTATCTAATCAATGATGCAAAAATTCAAACACAAGAGATCCAGAGAACCCCTGCAAGACAACAAATGAGAAAACCAACTCCTAGACACATAATAATTTGCCTAAACAAAGTAGGCATAAAAGAAAAATTCTAAAAGCAGCAAGAGAAAAAGGCCAGATCACCTACCATGGAAAACCAATTAGAATAGCAGCAGATTTATCTACAGAAACCCTGCAGGCTAGGAGAGCTTGGAGCCCTATCTTCAAAGTTCTAAAAGATAAACAATTTCAACCAAAAATAACCTACCCTGACAGATTAAGCTTCACCAGCGAGGGAGAATTAAAATCTTTCCAATCCCTAAGAACTTACGCTGCCACCAAATCACCACTACATGAAACACTTAAGAAAGTACTAAACACAGAAGAAAAAGGGGAAAAAGTAGCAACGTTCTTCACAAGAGTACAGGAAAAAGAATAAAATACACATGAACCAACCCCAAAAACAAAAGAAAGACAATAAACCAAGTGGAAGAACAACTCTATAAGAACTCTATGATAGGGAGAAACTCTCACATTTCAATAATTAGCCTGAATGTGAATGGACTAAATGCACCACTGAAAAGACATAGAATGGCAAAATGGATAAAATATCACCAGGCAACAATTGACTGCCTTCAAGAGACCCATCTCACTAGAAAGTACATACACAGACTCAAAGTAAGAGGATGGGAAACAAATTTCCAGGAGAATGGAACACAAAAGAAAGGAGGAGTCACGCTCCTTAATTTCAGACAAAATACCATTTAAGCTATCAAAAATTAAAAAAGATACAGAGGGCCACTACATAATGATAAAAGGTTCACTCCATCAATAAGAAATAACTATCCTAAACATATATGCACCTAACATAGGTGCACCAACTTTTATAAAGCAACTCCTAGGAAAAATAAAGAAAGATATTGACTCTAACACCATCATAACTGGGGACTTTAATACCCCACTCACAACCCTTGAATATCATTGGGACAAAAAATCAGCAATGAGATCCAGAACCTCATTGTGACTCTGGACCAAATGGACTTAATTGATACCTACAGAACACTCCATCCAAAGACCAGAGAATTCACATTCTACTCATCACAGCATGGGACGTATTCCAAGATCGACCACATTATCAGCCAAAAATCAAGCATAAGCAAATTTAAAAGGACCAAAATTCTACCATGCACCTTCTCGAACCACAGTGGAATAAAAATAAACATTAAAACCATAAAACCAACAAGGTTCCCCCAAAACCCACAAAGACATGGAAACTAAACAGCATGATGCTAAATAACTCCTGGATAAATGATGAAATCAAAACAGAGATCAAAAGATACCTGGAAACAAATGAAAATGAAGAAACATCTTACCAAAATCTCTGGGATGCCTTAAAAGCTGTAGTAAGAGGGGAATTTATATCCCTACAAACACACATGAAGAAAATGGAAGGTACACAAATTAACAGCATAACAAGCCACCTAAGGAAGTTGGAAAAGCAAGACCACAAAAACCCTAATTTCAGCAGAAGAATCCAGATCACCAAAATAAAAGCCCAAATCCAGGACATAGAAGACAAAAAGATAATAGAAAAACTCAATGAAACAAAAAGCTGGTTCTTCGAAAGGATAAACAAGACCGATGGTCCCCTAGCTAGACTGACCAAGAAAAAGAAAGAAAAAACCCAAATAAGCACAATCAGAAACACAAAAGATGAAGTCACATCTGACCCTGAAGAAATACAAAAGATCATCAGAGACTACTATGTACACTTGTATGGAAACAAACTTGAAAACCTCAAGGAAATGGAGGACTTTCTGTCATCACACAACCCGCCTAGGTTGAAACAAGAAGAAGTTGAGACCCTAAATAGACCAATAGCAATCAAGGAAATTGACTATGTAATAAGAAAACTACCGACAAAAAAAAGCCCTGGACCAGATAGCTTTCCAGCAGAATTTTACAAGACATTTAAGAAGGAACTGATTCCAATCCTACTGAAGCTATTTCAGGTGATTGAGACAGATGGAACCCTCCCCAAATCATTTTATGAAGCTAACATCACATTGATACCCAAGCCAGGTAAAGACCCAACAAAGAAAGAGAACTACAGGCCAATATCTTTGATAAACATAGATGCAAAAATTCTCAACAAGATCCTAGCAAACCGGATTCAACAACACATCTCAAAAATCATCCATTATGACCAAGTAGGTTTCATTCCCTGGGACGCAAAACTGGTTCAACATTCGCAAAACAATAAATGTAATTGAATACATCAACAGATGTCAAAACAAAAACCACATGATTATATCATTAGATGCAGAAAAAGCTTTTGATAAAATCCAGCACCCCTTCTTGATAAAAACCCTCGAACATCTAGGCATACAGGGAACATACCTCAAAGTAGAAAAAGCCATCTACGAGAAACCCACAGCCAGCATACTCCTAAACAGACAAAAATTGGAACCATTTCCCCTGAAAACTGGAACAAGACAAGGATGCCCACTCTCACCCCTCCTGTTCAATATAGTATTGGAAGTCCTGGCTAGAGCAATCAGAGAAGAGAAGGCAATCAGGGGTATCCAAATAGGAGAAGAGGAAGTCAAGTTATCTCTCTTTGCAGATGACAAGATTGTATACCTTGAAAACCCAAGAGAATCTGTCAAAAACCTCCTTACACTGATAAGGGCCTCTGGCAAAGTCTCAGGATATAAAATAAATGTGCAAAAGGCAATCGCATTTCTTTACACCAATAATAAACAAACAGAAACCCAAACAAGAAGCACAATTCCATTCACAATAGCCACCAAAAAAATGAAATACATAGGCATCTTCCTAACCAGAGATGTGAAAGACCTTTACAATGAAAACTACAAAACTCTGCTCAAAGAAATCAAAGATGACACTCAAGTGAAAAAATATCCCATGCTCATGAACTGGAAGAATCAACATTGTGAAGATGTCCATCTTACCTAAGGCAATCTACAGATTCAATGCAATACCTATCAAATTACCAGTAACATTCTTCTCAGACCTAGAAAAACACAACATAGGAATTCATATGGAAACACAAACGACCAAGAATAGCCAGAACAATCCTCAGCAAAAAAAACAAGCATGTGGTATCACATTGCCAGACTTCAAACTTTACTATAAAGCTACAATCATCAAAACAACTTGGTATTGGTATAGGAACAGGCATATAGATCAATGGAATAGAATTGAGATTCCAGAGGCAAAACCTCAATTTCTCAACCAACTCATCTTCAACAAGGCCTCTACCACCTACCACTGGGGAGAGGAAAACCTATTCAGTAAGGTGCTGGGAAAACTGGCTGACCACATGCAGAAGATTGAAACAGGACCCCTATCTATCCCCATACACAAAAATTAACTCCAAATGGATCAGAGACCTAAATGTAAAACTTCAAACCATAAGAACCTTAGAAAATGAAGGACATACCCTCATGGAAATTGGAACCGGCATCCATTTCCTGAACAAAATGCGAAACCCACAGGCCATAAGGGATAAGATAGACAAGTGGGACCTCATTAAACTGACAAGCTTCTGAAAAGCCAAAGAAACCATCAAGAGAGCAGGAAGACAGCCTACAGACTGGGAAAAAGTATTTGCCAACTCCAGGTCTGACAAAGGCTTAACATCTTGGATCTACAAGGAACTCAAATGTGCTGAAAAGAAAAAAACAAACAACCCCATTATAAAATGGGCAAAAGGTATGAACAGACACTTCACAAAGGAAGGCATCCGAGCAGCCAACAGACACATGAATAAATGCTCAACCTCATTAATCATCAGGGAGATGCAAATCAAAACCACACTGAGATACCACCTAACTCCAGTCAGAATGGCAATTATCAACAACTCAAAAAATAACAGCTGCTGAAGAGGGTGTGGTGAAAAGGGAGCACTTCTACACTGTTGGTTGGAGTGTAAACTAGTGCAACCTCTGTGTAAAGCAGTGTGGCGATTCCTAAAAGCTCTAAACATCAACCTCCCATATGACCCTGCAATCCCCCTACTGGGAATATACCCTGAAGAACTCAAATCACTCTATAAAAAAGATGCCTGCACACGAATGTTTATTGCAGCATTGTTCACAATAGCAAGAACCTGGAACCAACTACGCTGTCCATCAAAAGAGGACTAGATTTTAAAAATGTGGTATATATACACGATGGAATACTATGCAGCCATAAAAAAGAACAAAATCATGAATTTAGCAGCAACCTGGATGGAGCTAGAGTCTATAATACTAAGTGACCTCTCAAAGAAACAAAGATCTGAGTATCACATATTCTCACTCATATAGTGGACCTTGATCATCCAATGCACTACTATAAGAAAACGACTGACAGTGTTGGGAAACTATGGGGGTGGGATGACACTAATGGTAGTAAACATCTGTCTGGAGATGGGGAGACGGCTGTTATCAACAAGGGGGCCTGAATGAAGCATATTTGTATACCTAACCCTTAACCTAACCCCACAATATCAAAATAAAAAATATTGATTAAAAAAATAATAACTCAAAAAACAACAGATGATGGAGAGGATGCAGGGAAAAGGAACACTTCCACACTGTTGGTGGAAGTGTAAACTAATACAACTTCTGTGGAAAACAGTTTGGCCGTTCCTAAAAGATCTAAAAATCCACCTTCCATACAACCCTACAACCCCCTACTGGAAATATACCTGGAGGAACTCAAATCGCTCTATGAAAAAGATACCTACACTTATATGTTTATTGCAGCACTATTCACAATAACAAAAACAAGGAACCAACCGTGCTGTCCATCAAAAGAGGACTGGATAAAAAAATGTGGTACAGATACATGATGGAATATTATGCAATCATAAACAAGGACAAAATTATGAACTTCACAGCAACTTGGATCAACTTAGAGTCTATAATACTAAGCAATCTATCACAGAAACAAAGAACTGAGTATCACATGTTCTCACTCATAAGCGGACCTTGAGCAATTATTATAATATTATAAGAAAAGGATTGGCAGTAGCAGGATACTGCCAAGGGTGGGGTGGAGGCGGGATTGGCAGTAGTGGGTATCTGCCAGGGGAAGGGGGTACACATCATCACCAAGGGTACCTGCATAATGAACATCTGTATACCTAACACTGAATTGTATCCCACATCTTTAATATAAAAAAATTTAAAATCAAAAAGAAAAAGAAAAAAGAAATTGGGTAATGAGGACAAGGCAGAAGAGTTTGAAGGAGCAGACAAGAAGAAGCCTGTATTGCCATAAATAGAGCATTAAAGGTAATTCTTATGAGGACTCAGAGGAAGAGAGAGCTGTAGGAAAAGCCTGGAACTTCTTAGAAATTACTTAAGTGGTCATGACCACAGTGTTAGTAAAAATATGGGCAGTTAAGGCCATTCTGATGTGGCCTTAGACAGAAATGAGTAACCAGGAATTGGAAACTGGAGTAAAGGCCAAACTTGTTATAAAGTAGCGATGACTGTATCCTAGGACTTTATAGAATGTAGGACTTAAGAGTGATGAACTAGGATATCTGGCAGAAGACATATCAAAACAACAGTTTTCAACTTATGTAAAAATATGTTCTATGATATCAAATGCATTATGCTATGATAAAGAAGCCTAACATAAAAGAATATGCAGTATGATTCTAGGTATATAATCATATGCAGTATGATTCTAGGTATATAAAATCTAGAAAAAGCAAAACTAGATTAGAGAATGCAGATCAGTACTTGCAGGAGAGGAGTCAGAGAGGTAATTAGCTTCAGGTAGACAGAAGGGCAGTTTTAGGGGTGATGGAAATATTCTGTCATGATTGTCCTGGTGGTTACATGGTTAGTTCACTTATGTTGAGAGAGAGAGAAATAAAAAGGAGGAGGAGAAATACTGAGATCAAGTGGATTTAGAATAAGATATCCTCCATGTGACTAACCCTTGTACATTTCTGCAGTCTTCTAGATGAGCTGGAGTTCTTGAGCGGGTATCTCCATCTAGAAACTCCAAAAGACTTCCTCTCTAATTATACTATTCTTCTTCTGAGGTCCCACTTGCATTCACCTAATCTTATCACATGGTTATATTCTTCAATTTATTTTCTACCACCATTGACTTATTTTATTATCTATATGTCTATAATTATTGAATGATTAAAACTATAGATCCTCTAGGAGGAAAAGAAACAAGGCCTATTATAACTACCAAGTTTCCCCAAAAAAGAAATACTGTGACCTTCAGTAGCAGAGTTGTTCTGGTCTTATTTTGAAGCACATTGCATACCAGAGGAAGATGTTTTTATCCAATTTGGTAGCCAAATGAAAGCCATTTGAAGGAAATGCTATAGATTTTGTGTAGGAGGGTGATGTAATGAAAACCATGCTTCAGGAAGATGAATCTGGCCAAGTTTTATACAACAGATTAGAGGAGGGAGAGATTGTAGGAGTCAAGATCAACTAGTAAGAGCAAATGAGGGCTTGAACAAAGTGGGGCAGCAGGAGCAGAAAGGCAAGGGTAAAATGATACTAGGCAGTTGAGAGCTAAGGAAGACAGTGCAACCGGGGACTATTCTCCCTCCACCCACCACCCTCTGGCCTAGACCCAGAAGTGCAATGGGGAGGAAAAACAGTATAGGCTGACAAATAAAAGTGTGGGTGGCCCTAGAAAAGCCTACTGAGACATTGAAATTGTTATGTTTTCCCTTGTAATTTTCATATTTTTTTTCCACCTTAGCCAGAGTATTTATGTATTTGTTTTTGTTTTTTACTGCCATATACATTTCTGTAACAGCTAGGGAACACTGACAGTAATGTCTACAAATTCTTCTTTGTTAAATTAGATCCTAATATAACTGGTTACCATCAATAAGGTTATCATTATCCTGTTGTCCTCTTTCAGTAATTCCATCTCCTTTCTTTATTTTTGTGTTATTATATATACATGACTTTCTCATTGCCTATATGGTTGACAACATTTTTTTTCCTTTTTCTTCCTTTATTTGTTAGCCATATTTTGTAGCAGGTTTATAAAATGTAACTCCCACTGTAACTCAGATGTGAAGAGAAAATGAAAATTCTTTATAGTTCTATGCTTAATCTGACCCTTTGACTTAGTCCCACTTCTACTAATTAATAGGAAAACAACTACATTAAGCTAAACGTTAATCTCATCTAACAGTGCTGACTTCATGTGAGAAAATATTCAGTCTATCTGAAAAACATCACTGAGTACCTTTGCTAGTCCCACACCTCTGCACTTCTCCCTATCATGGCATATGATACATTGTGGTAGGGGTGGGGAATAAGGCTTTTGAGATCACCTGGAAAAGGAAAGAGCCAGAGTCCTCAGTGCAATGTTCTTTGCTTTGCCAGGTCTCCATGGCAACGCTTGTGGCTCCTGGGTGCTGTTTGCCCTGGATACTGTTTGCCCTGCTGCATAGTTTCACTCTGTGTAGGTAGGATTCATATTTCAGTCTCTCTCTATTTTGTCTGCCTCTAATACTTTACCTTGATTAACCCTGTCTCATCCCTTCTCCCACTGACTACAGATCTCTACTTAACAACCACAACCTCCTTTCAGTATATGGGCCTGGTGGTCCACAAACCCCGACTCCAGAGGCAGGATCATGACCTGTGTGGGCCTACTGTTCTCAGTCTAACTTCTCACTACAGCCACTGAGGGAGCTCCAGAAAATTACTCATAAGGCCTCCCTCTTCTGACCACATTATACAGCTGCACTGCTGTGGCTGTGCCTGAGGCTGACACAAGATATGGCTCAGCACAAGATAAGGCTCAGCGATGATGTCTTAGTCCTGAATGGATAACAGGAAGAAAAGCTGTGTGACCTCTTTGCTCATGTTATCCTCACTACCCATCTCTTTGGACCTGGATGAACTCAACAGCCCAGTTCAGCTCTGCTGTTCGTTCAATGCATGATCTCAGATGAGTGGTTTACTGGTTCTGTGTCCCAGTTTCTTCTACTGTGAAATAGGAATAAAATAATAATTCATCTCATAGTGTTATTGTGAAGATTGAATGAGCTGATACATATATGTTTGTATGTACTTGTATACATATAAGTCATAACACAGAGAAGGTAGTTAATAAGTTAACTCTTTCTTATCCTGCTCACAAATTTCTTGGTATAAGAATTTCTTGAATAGAAAAGGGTAAGGTTCTATTTCCTTCTTTACAGATATCCTCTTCCAAACCCCCACCAATCCTTAATAGCAGGCTGCTATATCTCCTCTATACCACAGAAGAGCTCAATAAACTGAATCCTCTGCACTTAGTTATGGATCTGATAAAGAAGGAGATCAAAGAAATTGGAAAATTCTCTTTCAAGACAAAATTCTAGCACCATGTCTCTGCTGCATGATCTTATGATGGAATAAGGAAGGCTGAACATTTTATTGGTCTATTCTTGGTATCCTTCCCTAACATATTATCATCTTTGCTCACCTACCCACCTCAACCCTCCAGGTAGCTAGTTGCCTAGGGTATTCAGGCCAGAGATCATAGGAAGGCAAAAGAGAATAGCACAACTTTAAATGTTACTCCATTTCATTTATATTCTAGCTTTGCTCTTCATACGTTAGCTGACCAAATAATCAAAATTGTGTTCAAATTTCTCTGTCCTACCAAGTTTAGTACTTACGTAACTTGCCCTCTAGTTCAAAATTTAATTAACTGCAACTTTATCTGTTACCAACAATACATGCCAAAATGTGCACCTATTAGAAACTACCTCTTGCTTTTTTTCTCAAGATATGTTTCAGCCAGGTTCGATGAATCCCAGAACTTTGGGAGGCTGAGGCAAGCGGATTGCCTGAGCCTGCAGATTCGAGACCAGCCCAGGCAACTTGACGAAACCTCATCTCTACAATAAATCAAAAATAAACTGGGCATGATAGGGCATGCCTGTAGTTCCGGCGACTCGGAAGACTGAAGCAGAAGAATCGCCAGAGCCAAGCAGGTCAACACTGGGGTAGCCATGAGCATGCTACTGCACTCCAGCCTGGGCGATGGAGTGAGACTCCAGCTCAAAAAAAAAAAAAAAAGGTATGTCTCAGTATAATGAAATGTTTCATTTAGAGTGACCTATTCTAAACAATTATCAAAGAATATCTAAAGATCTCAACAGATACCATATAATTTGACCATTTAACTTTAGCTAAAAGAGGTAAGGCAAATTACCAAGATATTAAATAGAAGAGAAATGTACAAAATCTCCAAATTCTTACTGTAACTCAAAACTCAAGAGTAAACTTTACAGGACAGTGAACATCAACACAGAGTTAACCACCACTATCAGTTTGCAGTAGCATGGACTGATCATATAAAACAAAACTCCTCTAAACTGAATCATGTTTGTTTAGATGGTTGAATGGCAATGTGTGAGTACTAAATGTTAAATTATTACAGAATGTGCATTATTGAAGCAAAGCACTTTCAGCATCTCTTTTGGAAGAGACTGGCCATATTTGTAGTTGGCCTACTTTGGTGTCGGCTATACCCCCATGAGCCCTCAGGGAACAATAAGCTACATCATAACATCTTGTGCCAACCCAGCCTACAATCTCACATTCCATTTACTCGGAGTCAATAGGCCCAATAAGAGCAACTTGACATAATAGTGACAATAATTGTCACTATGGAACAAATTTGGATTTATTTATTCAACAATGTATATAAAAACAAGGAGTGACATGGCTAAGGAGGGGAAGATTAAGGAAACCCATAAATTTGATCAAAGTCTTGGAAAATAAAGATGTTAAAAGAGATTATTCAGTCCACAGAAAAGGATCCTGAGGGGGATTTTTATCAGCTATAAATTTCAGAGTAAGCTGGAGCATGGGTTTTAAAACCCCCAAAACCTGAACTTAAATGCTGATGCATCGGCTTACCAGCTTCATGGGTTGGAGAAATTTACATAAATGAGCTAATCTTCAATTTCTCATCTGTAAAATGGAAATACCCATCTCACTGGAAAATTAAACAAAGTAAGGTAAGTGTAACAGTGTTGTCCATGCCTTTCTTATCCCAGCTTGGGGGAGCCATCTCAGCACCTACTGGATATATGAGGTCCTATCTTATCATGCTGAGGGGCATAGCTAAGTGAAGATTAATGAAGACTAATTGCATTCACTAGGTGCTATTCTCTATTCCAGGACGCTAGCTGTGAAGGGCTCTTAGGCTAGAAACGCAAACTTAAACCACAATAAGATGTCTACTGGATTAGTGAAAAGAAAAAGAAAAGTCTTTTCTTTTTTTATTTTATTTTTATTTATTTTATTTTATTTTATTTTTATTTTTTTATTTTTGCAGTTAGAGTCTCACTCTGTCGCCCAGACTGGAGCGCAGTGGCACGCTCCCAGCTACCACAGCCTCGATCTGCTGGGCTCCAGCGATCCTTCCGCCTCACCCTTCCAGCGGGCTCGGTGGCTCAGCCTGTAATCTCAGCACTTTGGGAGGCCGAGACGAGTAGATTTCCTGAGCCCTCGGGTTCGAGACCCACCGGGGCAATTTGGTGAGACCACGTCTCTACAATAAAAATCAGAAATTAGCCGGACGTGGTAGCGCGCGCCTGTAGTTCCAGCCACTTGGAAGGCTGAGGTAGAAGGATCGCCGAAGCCCAGCAGGTCGAGGCTGCGGTAGCTAGGAGCGTGCCACTGCACTCCAGTCTGGGTGACAGAGTGAGACTCCAACTCAAAAAAAAAGAAAAGAAAAGAAAATATCAAGTGTTACCAAGAATGCAAAGCAACTGGAATTCTTACACAGCTGGCGGGGGGACAGAATTATATTGTTTTTGGAAAAAAAAGTTGTACAGTTTCTTATGGAATTAAATTTACCTTTATTATATGATGCACAAATTCAGCTTATGGATTTTTACCTAAGATTAATTAAACTACATGTCAACAAAAGACCTGTATTGCTAAAGCAATAGCAGCTTTATTCTCAATAGCACAAACTTAAAAGTACCCAAATGTTCATTCATTGAGAAGTGACAAAAAACATTGTGATGTCTATATAATCTAATACTAGTCAGCAATAAAAAGAAACTAACTGTTGATATATGCAATAACATGCATGAAACTTGAGAGCATTATGACAAGCGAAGGAAGCCAGACAAAAAAGCTACATACTATAAAATTTCAATTATGTGACATTCAGAGAAATACAAAGTCATAGGGAAAGAAACCAGGCAAGTAGATGCCACAGTCTGTGGGACTGGAAAAGGAATTGACTACAATGGGACACAAGGTATCTTTTAAGGGTGACAATATTCTATATCATGTACAATTGAAGACTATCCAACTAAGTGAACTGTCACAGATACAGAGAACTAAATATCACATGCCCTTACTCATAAACAGGCCCTGAATATTAGTCACACTAGCACAAGAGTGAGATTGGCAAAGGTTGGGCAGTGCTGGGGGAGGGAGAGAGATAGGAGGGAGGGGAGCATGTGGCAACACAAAGAGTACCTGGTCCACTACCAAGGGGAAAGAGGGCCAGCTGGAAACCCAGACTTCACCTGCATGCAGCCTACTTATGTAGCAAATTCTCACTTGTACTCCACAACTCTAAAATAAAATTTAAAAAGAAATGTTCTATATCATGATTGTGGTGGTTATATGAATGAATGTATTTATTTCTCAAAATATGACAAAATATATTTAAAGTTGTTTAATTTTGCCATATATATCTTAGGCCTCTAAAAACCTGGCTTTTTAAAAAAATGGCATACCAGAGAAGACAAGTAAAAGAAGCATGACAGAGATATATAATAAGTTGTATATTTAAACCTAAACTTTCGTAAAATCAGCTATATGGTGTTTAAAAGACATATCTAAAACATAATCTGAAAGGAGATTGAAAAGTAAGAGGATTTTTTAAAAGTTATTTCATACAAACACTATAAAAGGCACACTTTTTAAAAAAAAATTGAAATGAACGTAAAGAAGGTCAATGCAGCCAATAATTGATACTTGGAAAAGAATAATAAAACTATACACTTTTGGCAAAACTGATCAAGGAAAAGTGACTGAAAGCATCAATAATCAGTGTCAGAAATGAAAAAGTAGACATCACTATATATCCCACAGTCAATATCAAAAGAGGTTATTATGAACAACTGTAGGCTAATAAATTCAGCCAAATATATATATAGAAAGGTCAAATCAAGATTATTGAAAAGTATCATTTACCAACACTGACAAAAAAGAAGTGCAGTATTTTTTTAACTATTAAAGAAATTGAATCTAAAATTCTTCCCAGCCAGGCTCGGTGGCTCAGCCTGTAATTCCACGCTTTGGGAGGCTGAGGTGAGTGGATCGCCCGAGCCCGCGGGTTCGAGACCAACCTGGGCAACTTGGCGAGACCTCATCTTTACAATAAATTGAAAAGTTAGCTGGGTGTGGTAGTGCACGCCTGTAATTCCGGCTACTTGGAAGACTGAGGCAGAAGGATCGCCAGAGCCCAGCAGGTAGAGGCTGTGGTGGCCGGGAGCAGCCACTGCACTCCAGTATGGATGACAGAGTAAGACTCCAATTCAAATAAATAAATAAATAAATAAATAAAATTCTTCCCACGATTAAAAAAATAAATGAAAATTGGATTTTTTTTGTACCAGATAACTAGAAAGACATAGGAAGAAATAATACAACTCTTGAACAAAATGTTCCAGTGATTGGAAAAAAAGTTGTCTTAGGAAGCTTCTAAAATGATTTTCAATGATTCCTACCTCCTGATATTCATGCATTTGTGTAATCCCCTCCCCTTGAGTGAGGACTGAACATAGTGACTTGATTTTAATAACTAAAATACAGCAAAATTATGAAATATCACTTTCAAGATTAGGTTGAAAACACTTGCTTGCAGGTGTTCTCTCCTTACTTATTTTGATAAAAACAATCTGTCTGCTGTGAGTTGCCCAATGGAGAGGTTCACGTAGCCAGAAACTGAGTGGTCTGCACCAACAACTCATGAGAAACTGAGGTCTTAATTCAATAGCCATTGACAACTGAAATGATGCCAACAGCCTTGTGAATGAGCCTGAGGTGAATGTTTCCCAGTAGGTTGTGAGGTTTCACTACAGACTTGTGAAAGTCTCATAGCCAGAGAACCCAACTAAATCTTTCTGGCCCACAAAAACCATGAGACTACAAATATTGTTTTAAAACATTACATTTTGTTGTTATACAGCAATAGATGAATAAATGAGAGAGGAATATCTGCAACTTAATTTTGGAGGTCAAAATAACCTTCATACTAAAATAAAGTGACGTGATGAAAAAGAAAATTATAAGCCAGTCTCACTCATGGACATAGATGCAAAATAAATGCTAAGCAAAAAATTAGCCAAACAAATCTATTTTTATATTAAAAATTATGCAAAATCACTAATTTGGGTTATTTTTCAGGAATACAAGCTTATATTAACATTTTAAAATCAAATAATATATTTTACTACTTTAAGAGAATAAAAGAAGAAAATATGATTTCAACAAATACAGGAAAAACATTCTATAATATTTAGCACTCATTCATGAAAAAAATCTTTTACAAACTAGGGACAAAAGGAACTAATCCTTCCTTAATAATCCTTAATTCAGTAAATTATTGAAAATAAAACCTACATCAAACTTTACTTAGTGCTGATATGTTGAAAGCTTTCCTTAGAGTTCAAAAATGATACAAAGAAGCCCACTATCACTGGGTATATCCAAATATTCTAAAGAGACTAGACTTATCAGTAAGGATAATTAGAGAAATAAAATATACAGTTTACCCTTGCACAACACTACTTGAACTGTGTGGGTCCACTTCTAGGTGAATTTCTTTACTTTTCAACCAAATGTAGATGGAAAATACAGTATTCGCAGGATATGAAACCCATGAAAATGGAGGACAGACCCCGAAGAACTTGAGTAGGCAAGGATTTTGGTATACACGGGGGTCTTGTAAACAACCCCTTGTGTATACTGAGGGAGGACTGTAAAATACCTGGAAATGAAGGGAAAACATGTTACAGATAATATGTTTGCATACAGAGACAATCAAAACTATACAGATAAAACTTTAAAATGTATTAAATAAGAAAAATTTGATAAATACAAACCCATTGTACAAAAGACAATTGCATTACCATAAATCAGGAAAAAATTTTTTAATTAAAATTTTATAAAACTACTGCAACTATTTGAGTTCTGAGAAGCAGACTGATTGAGTTCTGGAAGCAGATTCTGAGATAGGTATTTCCATAACTTATTGGCATGTATTCTCAAAATCAACACATGGGGAATGAAAAAAGTATGATGTGCAACAGGAGAATTTTAATGCATTGGTGACATAGATTCAGCATATCCTTACAGGGAGCTCTGAAGCTAGGATGGTCTTTCAAAGGTGTCCAAAATTGAGACAAGGGATCCTCTTGAGCTTTTAAACTTTTACATTAAACAAGCCAGGTGGCTCTTTTCAGCTAAGGGCTAGCTCCAAGAAGAAACTCAGCTAAGTGTTGTCAACCCCTAACACATATGACAGCTGAAGAAAGGAGTGCTCCAGTCCCAGAGAAATGGTTCGGGTGGTATACCATGGCATTCATTACAAGTGACATATACATTAGCATCAAAAATCTAGAAAAATATGTGGAACCTATCATTACCAAAAACTATACAATGTTATTGAAAAACAGCAAAAGAGACCTAAATAAAAATGAAAATATACCATTAACATGAACTAAACATTCAATATCACAAAGTCAAATCTCACCAATTTGATCTATATAGACTTAACACAATCCTAATAAAAATTTCAATTTTGTGTGTGTGTGGAACTTGACAATCCAGTACCAAAATATATATGGAAATATACAAACGCAAAGGGCTATGCCTAGCCAAGACATTCTTTTTGCTTTTAATATACATTTTTTATTTTAAAGAGGTGAGGTACAATTCAGGGTTAGGTATAAAAATTTTCATTACGCAGCTACCTTTGTTCATGAGGTGTGCCTCCACCCCCAGCAGATTCTCACCACTGCCAACCCTGCCTCCTACCCCAGCTCCAGCAGTTTCCAACTACTGACAATCCTTTTCTTTTAGTCTCACAATAGTTGTTCAAGTTCTTCTTATGAGTGAGAACATGTGATACTCAGTTCTTTGTTTCTATAATAGACCACTCAGTATTACAGACTCTAAGTCCATCCAAGTTGCTGTGAAGATCATAATTTTGTCCTTCTTTATGGTTGCATAATATTTCATTGTGTATAGGTACCACATTTTTTATCCAGTCCTCTTTTGATAGGCAGCACAATTGGTTCCATGTTTCTGCTATTGTGAACTGTGCTGCAATAAACATATGTGTGCAGGTATCTTTTTCACAGAGTGATTTGAATTCCTCCGGGTATATTTCCAGTAGGGGGATTGTGGGGTTGTGTGGAAAATCGATTTTTAGATCTTTTAGGAACTGCCAAACGATTTTCCACAGAGGTTATATTAGTTTACACTCCCACCAGCCGTGTGGAAGTGTTCCCTATTCCCCGCATTCTCTCTAGCATCTGCTGTTTTTTGAGTTATTGATGATGGCCATCCTGACTGGAGTTAGGGGTACATCAGTGTAGTTTTAATTTGCATTTATTTGATGACTACTGAGGCAGAGAATTTTTTATGGATCTGTTGGCTGCTTGTGTGACTTCTTTTGAGAAGTGTCTATTCCTATCTTTTGTCCACTTTGTAATGGGGCTGTTTTGTTTATTGTTGTTTTTTCTTTTCAGTACATTTGAGTTCCTTGTAGATCCTAGATGTTGGGGCTTTGTCAGACATACCGTTGACAAATATTTTTTCACAGTTTGTGGGCTGTCTTCCTGCTCTTTTGATGGTTTCTTTGGCTTTGCAGAAGTTTGTCGGTTTGATGAGGTCCCACTTGTCTATCTTATCCTTTATGGCATGGACACTTGGGGTTTTGATCAGGAATTGGTTGTCAGTTCCAATTTCCTTAAGGGTATCTCCAGCATTTTCTAAGATTCTTATAGTTTGAGGTTTTACAATTAGGTCTTTGATCCATTTAGAGTTGATTTTTGTGTATGGTGATAGATAGGGGTCTTGTTTTATCTTCTGCATGTGGTCAGTCAGTTTTTCCAGCACCACTTACTAAATAGGTTCTCTTCTCAGTGGTTGGTGGTGGAGGCTTTGTCAAAGATGAATGGGTTGAGAAATTGAGGTTTTGCTTCTGGAATCTCTATCCTGTTCCATTGGTCTATATGCCTGTCCTTGTACCAATACCAGGCTATTATGATTATTGTAGCTTTATAATAAAATCTGAGAGTGTGATACCTCCCACTTTGATTTTTTTTGCTGGGGATTGTTTTGGCTATTCGTGGTCATTTATGTTCCCAGATGAATTTCTGTATTGTCGTTTCCAGGTCTGAGAAGAATGCTGCTGGTAATTTAATGGGTATTGCATTAAATCTGTAGATTGCCTTGGGTAGGATAGACATCTTAATGTTGATTCTTCCAATCCATGAACATGTTTCCATGTGTTTTTGTCATCTTTGATTTCTTTGAGCAGTGTTTGGTAGTTTTCATTGTAAAGGTCTTTCATGTTTCTGGTTAGGAAGATGCCAAGGTATTTCCTTTTGTGTGTGTGTGTGTGTGTGACTATTGTGACTGGGACTGTGCTTTTGATTTGGGTTTCTGTTTGCTTATGGTTGTTGTATAGAAATGAGACTGTCTTTTGCACATTTATTTTATACCCTGAGACATTGCTAAATCCTTTATCAGCGAAAGGAGGTTTATGACAAGTTCTCTTGGGTTTTGGAGATATAGGATCTTGTCAACTGCAAAGAGGAATAATGTGACTTCCTCTATTCCTATTTGGATACTCCTGATTTCCTTCTCTTGTCTGAGTGCTCTAGCTAGGACTTTCAAAACTATGTTGAAAAGGAGGGGTGAGAGTGGGCATCCTTGTCTTGTTCCAGTTTTCAAGGAAAATGGTTCCAATTTCTGTCTGTTTGACAGTATGCTGGCTGTGGGTTTCTCATAGATAGCTCTTACTATTTTGAGGTGTGTTCCATCTATGCCAAGTTGTTCAAGAGTTTTTATCAAGAAGTGGTGCTGGACCAGGCGTGGTGGCTCAAGCCTGTAATCCCAACACTTTGGGAGGCCAAGGTGACAGGATTGCCTGAACCCATAGTATTGTGACCAACCTGGGCAACGTGGTGAGATCTCATTGCTACAATAAATCAAAAAATTAGCTGGGCATGGTAGTGCATGCCTATAGTTCCAGCTACTTGGAAGGCTGAGGGGGAAGGATCACCTGAGCCCAGCAGGTCGACACTGTCAGCATGCCACTGTACTCCAGCCTTGGCAGAAAAGTGAGACTCCAACTCAAAAAAAAAAGTGGTGCTGGATTTTACCAAAAGTTTTTCCAAGTCTAATGATATAATCAGGTGGTTTTTGTTTTAAATCTGTTGATGTATTTAATTATGCCTATGGTCTTGCAAATGTTGAACCAGCCCTGCATCCTGGGGATGTAGCCTACTTGGTCATGGTGGATGATTTTTGAAACATGTTGTTGGATCTGGTTTGCTAGGATCTTGTTGAGAACTTTAGCATCTATGTTCATCAAGACTATTGGCCTGTAGTTCTCCTGCTTTGCTGGATCTTTACCTGGTTTGGTTATCAATGTGATGTTAGCTTCATAAAATGATTTGGAGAGAGTTCCACTTTTCTTGATTGTCTGGAATACTTTCAAAAGGTTGGTATCATTTCCTCCTTGTATGTTTTGTAGAATTCTGCTGGAAAGCCATCTGGTCCAGGGATTTTTTTTTGTAGGTAGTTTTCTTTTGACATAGTCAATTTCCTGGATTGTTATTGGTCTATTTAGGATCTTTATTTCTTCTTATTTCAGCCTGGGGGGGTTGTGTGATGTCAGAAAGTCCTCCCTTTCCTTTAGGTTTTCAAGTTTGTTTCCATGCAGGTGCACATAGTAATCTCTGATAATCTTTTGTATTTCTTCAGGGTCAATTGTGAGTTGATATTTTGCATTTCTGATTGTGTTTATTTGGGCTGTTTCTCTCTTTTTCCTTGTCAGTCTAGCTAGGGGTCCATCAATCTTGTATATCTTTTCAAAGAACCAACTTTTTGATTCATTGATTTTTTTGTATTATCTTTTTGTCTTCTATGTCCTGAATTTGGACTTTTATTTTAGTGACCTGGATTTTTCTGCCAAAGTTAGGCTTTTGTGGTCTTGCTTTTCCAGTTTTCTTGGGTGGTTTGTTAGGCTGTTAACTTGTGATCTTTCCATTTTCTTCATGTGTGTTCGTAGAGATATGAATTCCTCTCTTAGTACTGTTTTCATGGCATCCCAGAGGTTTTGGTAACATGTTTCTTCATTTTCATTTGTTTCCAGTTATCTGTTAATCTCTGTTTTGATTTCCATGTTGACCCAAGAGTTGTCTAGCATCATGCTGTTTAGTGTCCATGTATTTGTGGGTTTGGGGGGAACTTTGTTGGTGTTGATATTTATTTTTATTCCACTGTGGTCTGAAAAGATGCATGGCAGAATTGCAGTCTTATGGAATTTGTTTATGCTTGATTTATGGCCAAAGATATGGTCGATCTTAAAGTATGTTCCATGTGGTAATGAGTAGAATGTATATTCCTTGGTTGTTGGCAGAGTGTTCTGTAGGTATCAATTAAGTCCACTTGGTCAGTGTCACGTTGAGTTTCCAGATCACCTTGTTGATTTTTTGTCATGACAATCTGTCTAGGATTGTGAGTGGGGTATTTAAGTCCCAAGCTATGATAGTATTAGAGTCAATATCTTTTTAAAGTTTACCTAGAAGCTGCTTTATGACAGTTTGTGCTCCTATGTTGAGTGCATATATGCTAGAGTGAATATTTCTTGTTGATGGATTGAAACTTTTATCATTGTAGTGATCTTTCATATCTTTTTAAATTTTTGAAAACTTAAAGGGTATTTTGTCTGATATTAAGATCATGATTCCTGCTTTCTTTTATGTTCTGTTCACCTGAAATTTTGCTTCCTATCCTCTGACTTTGAGTCCATGAATGTCCTTTCTAGTGAGATGAGTCTCTTGGAAACAATATATTGTAGCCTCATGATATTTTATCCATTTTACCATTCTATGTCTTTTCAGTGGTGTATTTTGTCCATTCACATTCAGGTTAATTATTGAGATGTGAGAGGTTATCCCTGTCATGAGGTTCTTAAAGAGTTTGTTGCTGATGCTGCTGTTTGTTTATTTGCTTGCTGTCCTTCTTTTCATTTTGGGGTTGATTCTTGTGTGTTTTCAATCTTTTTCCTGCATTCTTGGGAAGGACATTGTCATTCTTTTTTCTTTTCTTCTGTGTTTAATACTTTCTTAAGTGTTTCTTGTAGAGCTAGTGTCTGGTGGCAGCGTAAGCTCTTAGGGATTGAATGTCTGGGAAGGATTTTAATTCTTCATCACTGATGAAGCTTAGCTTATCTGGGTAGGTTAAGTGTTGGTTGAAATTGTTTATCTTTGAGAACTTTGAAGATTGGGTTCCAAGTTCTCCTAGCCTGAAGTGTTTCTGTGGATAAGTCTGCTGCTATTTTAATTGTTCTTCCCCAGTAGGTAGTCTGACCTTTTTCTCTTGTTGCCTTTAGGATTTTTTCTTTTATACCTACTTTGTGTAGGCAAATTACTGTGTGTCTAGGGGATGGTCTTCTCATTTGTTGTCTTGCAGGGGTTGTCTGAATCTCTTATGTTTTAATGGTCACATCACTGATAAGATGAGGGAAGTCTTCTTGGATAATTTCATGGAATGTTTGCTCCAGAGTGGCTTCTGTGTCTCTATCTGCCTCTGGTATCCCAATTAATCTTAGGTTTGGCCTCTTGAAATAATCACTCTTCTCTTGGAGGTTTTGTTCTGTCTTTTTAAGCTTCTTTTTTATGTTTTCAAAAATTTGGGTTAGTTCCATATTTTGATCCTCAAGCTCTGAGATTCTTTCTTTTGCTTGGTTGATTCTGCTTTCCATGCTTATCAGTTTATTATTTATTTCATTCACTGTATTCTTTATTGCTGTTATCTCAGTTATCAATTCCTTCATTCTTTCCTCTTGTCTCTCCTCATTTCTATTTTTTCTTTCTATTAATATTTTGATATCTGGGTTTGTGGTTTGAGACCATTCATTCTGGAAGTTCTTCATTGCTTGCACTCCAAAGTCTGTATTCTCAGCGGCTGAACTCCCAGGAGTCTGTGTGAGACCCATATTCTTCCTTTGGTTTTTCTTCATTTGTGTAGATTTCTCCCCCTTTTTAGCCTCTTGTTTAAGTCTGTTGTTCAGGGATGGGGGGATAGTTTTTACTTCTGTTTACTCAATCTGCTTATGTAGGTCCTTATGTAGGTCCTCTGGCTTTGTTCAATTCTAAAGCTGTACTGTGGGTGGAAGGCTGTACTTTTTGCAGTTTTGAGATTTAATTGAGGGTAGGGCTGTGATTCAGAAACTATCTGCATATCCCAGTATCCACTGACAGGTGTGTGGGCTCCCTGCAACCCACTTCCTACTGCCTTACAATATGTCCATGCAGTGGGGGTGTAGATTTCCCCCCTGAAAGCACAATGAGGTAAGAAAATGTAAAATGGAAGAAAGGGGATGAGAGGAAGGTGGAGAGAAAGGAGGAAAAGAGAGAAAAAACAGACAGGTATACCAACTAACAAATGAAAAGAGACACAAAGAAAGCCAGAAAAAAAATTTTTTAAACATAGACAATCATATACACACAAACTGACAAAAACTCCCCTATTGGTGTACTCTCCCTCAAAAATACCCATACACGAATAAGAAGTTTTAAAAAAACAGCATTAAAGTAATAGAAACTGGTGAGACTTGGTGGCTCAGCCTGTAATTCTAGCACTTTGGGAGGCTGAGGAGAGTGAATTGGCTGAGTCTGTGTGTTCAAGACCAGCCTGAGCAGCTTGGTGAGACCTTGTCTCTACAATAAATAAAAAAATTAGCCAGGCATGGTAGCACGCACCTGTAATTCCAACTACTTGGAAGCCTGAGGTGGAAGGATTGCTGGATCTCAGCAGGTCAACACTGGGGTGGCCATGAGCGTGCCTCTGTACTCTAGCCTGGGTGACAGAGTGAGACACCAACTTAAAAAATAATAATAATAACAGAAGCAAAGTAAGTACAAAAATGTAATCCAAAACAGAGAGAAGAGAAAAAAACTAAAACAAAAACAAACAGACAAAAAGAAAAAGCAAAACAAACAAAAAAATCACTCTGAGGCTGTTCCTGTAACCTCAACTTCCTTTCAGTTCTGATCTTCAGCCCCTCCCCTCTGCTCTCAGTGCAGGCTAATAGGGTTGCTCTCAGCATTGGTCAGATGCCCCATGGACTACTGTGGGAGGAGGGTGAATCAGATCTTGACTCGCCCAGCTTGCTGCCTCTGTTGTCAAGTCTCCCACTCAGATTTGACATTTCTGTGCCTGTTCCAGTGTGGGGGAGTGGAGTCCAAGTTTGATGCAATAACCTTTAGGTCCCAGGTTGGAGCCTGGGTGTAACTGGGCGGTGAATCAATGCAAGTCTCTGCCTGGTTCCGGGACAGAGAAAATGGTGATGGCTGGCATTTCCTCACTGGTGGTAGAGCTCCTCTCCAGCTCTCCCTATTTAGCTCTCTCCATGGGTCCAGGATCATGCTGCTCTGCTGTCACAGGTAATGGTATGGGCCAGTCACCAGGTGTAAGAATCAGCTGTATTCTGCAGCTTTTTCTCAGGAGAGCCCTGAGAAAGCAAACGATCATGTGCACTGGGAGCTCCAATCTCAGGGCAGCAGGGGGTTGCAGTCACCTCCAGAGGAGAACCCTGGGTGCATGAACCCGAGTCTCCCCTCAGACAGACTTTCACTCACCCACTGGGACACACCCACTCATGCAGACAGTTTTCATGGACACTTGCTTTTGCAAAGACTCTCACAGTCCAACCTGTTCCATCGCCATCTTGTGGAAATCCAAGACATCCTTAATGGAAAAAAAAAATGAGTAGAAGAATTTGCTACACTGAATATTAGGTCTTATTACAAAGTTTCAGTTATTTAGACAATTAGGTACTGGCATAAGAATAAGGAAAAAAAGCTCAAAAGAATGTAATAGAAACCCTAGAAGCAAATTTTTCATACAGACATGAAATTTGGCAAATCTGCATATTTAGTGCAAATATGGCACTGTAGAACAGTGTTTTCCCAAAATGGTGCTGGAAAAATTGGATATCCATATGGATATCTATAGGGACAAAATGAAACCAGATCTTTACCTCAGGCCAAACACAAAAATCAGCTTCAGGTAAATTGTATAGCAAAATGTGAAAGACAAAACAATATAATTTCTAGAAGTTAATAAGGGAGAAAGTCTTTATAACCTTAACGTAGGAAAATATTTATGTGATAGAACACATGAACCATACAGAAAATTTTTTTTCTTATTTTTATTTTAGATTCAGGGAGTACAAGGGCATGTTTGTTGCATGGACATATTATGTATTTGTGGGGATTGGGCTTTAGTTGACCCATTTCCCAAATAGTGAACATGTACTTCAAAGGTAATTTCTGAACTCTAATCCCCCTCCCTGCCTCCACTCCTTTAGTGTCCCAGTGTCTATTACTACTATTTTTATGACAATTCAGCTCCTATATATGAGTGAGACTGGCAGTTTTTAGTTTTTTTGCTTTTTGTTTTTGAGTTGGAGTTTCACTCTGTTGTCCAGGCTAGAGTGCAGTGGCACACTCACAGCCACCCCAGCATCAACCCACTGGGCTCCAGCAATCTTTCCATCTCAGCCTTACAAGTAGCGGGAACTGCAGGTGTGCACTAGCACAACTGGCTAATTTTTTATTTTATTGTATTGTAGAGCCGAGTTCTCGCCAAGTTGCCCAGGTTGGTTTCAAACCAGCAGGCTCAGCCAATCCATTTGCCTTGGCCTCCCAAAGTGCTGGGACTACAGGCTGAGCCACCAAGACTGGCCTGCAGTTTTTAGTTTTTTAAGTTAGTCCAGCTCCATTCATGTTACTACAAATAACAGGATTTTGTTTTTTTATGGTTACATAGTATCCCATAGTGTATATATTACTACATTTTCTTTAACCAGTCAGTCATTGATAAGCATTGAGGCTGGTTCCATGACTTTTCTAATGTGAACAGTACAGCAATTAATATACTAATTACAGCTATTTTTTGTTATAATAATTTATTTTCCGCTTGGTAAGATACTCAGTAATGATTGCTGGGTCTAATGGTGGTTCTATTTTTAGTTTTTTGAAAAAAATCTCAGTATTGTTTTCCATAGAGGTTGAACTAGTTTACAATTCCACCAACAGAGTATAAACATTCCCTTTTCTCCACATCAACATCTATTATTGGCATTTTAATAGTAGCCACTCTGACTGGTGTGAAATATCTCATTGCAGTTTTAATTTGTATCTCTCTGCTGATAGTGATGCTGAACATTTTCTTCATATGTTTTTGGCTGCCTGTGTATCTTCTCTTGAGAATATCTATTAACATACTTTGCCACTTTTTGATGGGGCTTTTTGTTTTCATGTTGAGTTGTTTGAATTCCTTGTAGATTCTGGATATTAGTCCTTTGTCTGAGGCATAATTTGCAATTTTTTTCTTTCATTCTAAGAACCACACAGGAATTTTTGATAAATCTGACTAGATTGGAGTAATAATATATAATAGATTATTATATGGAGTAATTATTATATGGAGTAATAATAAATAAATAAAAATAATAATAAATAATATAAATAATAAATAATAGATTGGAGTAATAACCACTAATAGAGTAAAAAAGGCAGACGACAACAATGTGGGAGAAAGTATTTGCAACACTTAGAAAGAACAAAAGGCTCATCTCTTAAACTTATTTTAAAGAAAAACTTTTACAAATAAAAAGAAATTCAAGCAATCCAGTAGAAAAAAAATTGCTCTTGAGATTTAGACAGATAATTTATCAGAGGCTATCCAAATAACCAATAAACAACTTCCCTGATAGTGATGGAAATACAGATTAAAACCATAAAGAGAATTTTCTTACATGCCCGTTAAAATAGTTTTAAAAAATTTAATGACAATATCAAGTATTGGAAATACTGTGGAGTTTGCCATTAGCTACTTAACTTGAAGCAACATACCCTAAAGTTACTCTGCAATTCTGAAATAAAAATAAAGTTAACATCCACTTTACTTTGTCGGCTCGCTCTTGAGCCCACTTGGCCTCTCAGGCTGGACTTCAACTTTGGGGTCCCCCATTCAATTCCACTACTAGAAATCAGTATACTCAACAAAAATTCATGCATACCGGTACAAAAGATTTATGTACACGAATGTTCATAGCATGTTCATGATAATCCAAAATTGTAAGTAAATCAAATATCCATCAAAGTAGAATGAACAAATGAATTGTGATAGAATCATATATAGAATATTATATAAAATGAAAATAAACTGCTATACCCTGAAATATGAATGAATTTTATTTGCATAATATTGAACAAAAGAAGCCCCTGCAACAGAAGTCTTACTGAATTATTCTATTTATATATAGCTCACAAACAGGCAAAACAATTCTACAGTGTATAAAGATGCATGCTTGGGTAGAAGCTATATAAAGAAAAGCAAGAATGTGGTGACCATGAAGGTCAGCATGGTTTTTAACTTTGGACAGAAGGAAAGAGTGGTGAGTGGCAGGAAACACGTTGAGGCATTCTGGAATACTGGCAAGTTTTGTATGTCTTGGTGTAAATTGTGGTTTCATAAATGTTGGCTTAGGACTAATCTATCTCTACTTTGTGGTTTGTGCACTTTTATTTATCTGTGCTATGTTTTATAGGAAAAAGTTAAAGAAATGCATATGACTATGAAAAGAAATGAAAATCTCACTTCACCTAACAGCTTTGTCAACTCCAATCCTTAAGAACTTGGGTACATACTCCCCCATGCATGTACTATCATATCTCTGTGGGTATTATATATTTTAAATTTTTAAATAAATTTTCTATTTATGTTAATATGTGACTTGGTCTCTTCATTTATATCATAAACATATTCCTAATCAGTATATATAAGTTAACTTTCTATTTTTAAAGAATACATAGCATTCCATTGTATGCCTATGCCATAATTTATTTAATTATCCACTTATTGAAGGATATTTAGATTAGTTCCTTTTTTTTCTCTTCCAGTCAATATATCATCAAACATTCTTGGATATATATGCATATCACTGACTTTTTAAATGAATCATTCTATTCCTTTCACTGAGTCCTTGAAAAAAAGTAGCTTCTGGCTTGCTCTTTCTCACTCCAGCACAACTCAGTCATAATTTTTAGAGATTCCAAAATTAATGCATATGATCCTTCCAATGCCCTGCCTTGGCTTGTAGTTTTGCCATCTTCCCTTCCTACGTGACCATATCTTTCTAGTCCAGCCATTCTTTCCCACTGTCCTGCTTTGAGTCTATACCTTGTCATGGCCAGTACTAAGCATCACACTCTTGGACCATCTTGCCTATCGTTCTACTGCTCTCACTCCAATAACTTAGGACTTCACCAAGATCTAAAAATAATGAATCAAACACATCTTGTTGCAAACTCACAAACTCACCTTCATAACCTCATTTTTCTACTTGCTATTCTTAAATTTAGTAACCCATCATTGTTGCCCTTCTTTGCTTATACCTACTTTTCTCTCATATCATCATACGTATCTGGCAAAACTCCAGACCTGAAAACAGCAATATTTCCACCTATATAGTGCCTGTCACCTTATACTTAATATAAACTGAAAAAACATAAAACAATGCTGACTTGCTTCATTTAAAATTATTAATGGAAATGGTAAAACAAGTCTTGCATGTGACATGTTAGGGAATGGCAAGCAAGTAGGCAGCCCTTAGTACTGACCAGTTATCCTCTTATATTTCTCTAGGTCATCAACTTTTGAAACTTCCTAAAATACTAAATCTCACCTTCCTCTTCAATCCTCCCTTATCTCTTCCCTCATCCTCACTCTCAGTTGAAGAATGTAGTTCCTATTTCACCAAGAAAATCAGAAAATAATTTCCAGAGTTGCCCACACCACATTTATTCACATACCAGCATCTGCACCCACATAGTCTGCCTTCCTAACAATTACTTCAGATGGATTATACCCGCTCCTGTCTAAAGGCAATCTCACTTATGCGCAAGATCCCATTGCCTCTCACTTACACAAACACATCAGTCCGGCAATTCCTCCCATCTCTCTTCCATTATTAATTTTCTGTTTTACTCTGTGACATTCTCATAAGTGTACAAACAAAAGCTGCTATAATTTCTACCACCTATAAAACATGAAGAACCCTCTCCTGAACCTCACATCCTCTTCCACTTATCTCTCATATATCTGCTCCTCTTTGTTGCAAACCTTCTTGGATATTTTCTTATGTTTGATATCTCCAACTTAGTCCCATTTGTTCTTGAACCCTCTGTAATATAATAAATCTTTCACTCTCCACCACCTCTCCATTTAAAACTCCTTTTATCAATGACACCAGTGAGCTCCTCTTTGATCAAATCACTGATCAACTCCTTGACCAGTCAGCCATACTCCCTTGGAAAACTTTCATCATTTGATTTCTGAAATAACACACTCTCCTGATTTTTCTCCAGCTTCACTGGTCACTTTTTATCTCCTTTTCTCGTTCATGCATACTCCTCAAGTGTAAGTGAGGTCTGATAGTACTCAATCTTTTTCCGCGCTCACTTCCTAGATTGTATGTGTGTGTGTGTGTGTGTGTGTGTGTGTGTGTGTGTGTGTGTGTGTGTGTGTGTGTGTGTGTTTCTGGAACCCAGATTTATATTTGTAGCCAAGATCTCTCTCCAGAACTCCAGATTTATACATCAGCTGCCTACTAGACAGACCCACACAAATGTCTGAATACTTCTTAAACTTAACACATTCGAAACAGAACTTCCTATAATCTGCCCCCCTCATAGTCTGCCCTGTGTCAGCAAAGAGCACTTCTTCCATCTCTCTAGTTTCTCAGACCCAAAATCTTGAAGTCAACTTTGGAACCTCTCTTTTTCTCATATTCCATATCCAATGCATTAGCAAATTTTATTAAATCTTTCTTCAAAATATATCCACTTCTCACTACCCCAGCCGCTCCCATCTTGTTCAAAGTCATCATTATTCTTTTCCTGAATTATTACCATTGCCTCCTATTCAATCTTCTTCCAATCATTAGCAGTCATTTATTCTTACCCCATAAATCAGAGGGACGATTTCAAAACCATAGCTTTGTTACATTCTACTCAAACCTTCCAGTGACTTTCATTCTTCTCAAAGGAAAAGCTTCCTTCTGTCACATGACCTATGAGATCCTGTGTCATCCGCATTCCTGCAACTTCTCCACCCACATCCATTACCACTCGCTCTCCTTGAACCATACTGATCAGTTTTATATTTCTTTTTTTGATAAATGGGGTCTTAATATGCTGTCCAGGCTGACCTTAAACTCCTGTATTCAAATAATCCTCCTGGCTCAGCCTCTCAAATAGCTGGGACTTCAGGTGCTCACCACCACACCTAGCTCTGGCCTTTCTTTTACCAAACATGACATGCACTTGCTTCTTCCTCTGCCTGGAAAACTTTTCCAACACAATTTGCCATGTGTAATTCATTCACTTTCTTTAGGAAGTTACTGAGTTGCCTAACTCATGAGAAATTCCAGGACAATCCTATTTAAAATACCTTCCTTTTTTCCTATCCTCCACTTCTTGGAGATATGATCTTTATAGAACTGATTATTATATGAATATGAAAATAGATATAGAGATAAAGATAACATGCATATTTGTACACATATAGATGTACTTGTATATACACCATGCATATCAATACATAAAATTTATATTTATTATCTATCTCTGCATTCCAGAATGTAAACTACATGAATACAGGAATTTTTGTGTGTTTTGTTCATTATTGTATCACCAGCATCTACGACCATGCCCAGCAAATAACTGCAGCTCAAAAATTACTAGTTGAATGAATTAATTTACACGTTCATATTTTTAACAAATATGAAGGATTCATCATTTAAGGATTCACTCTGCTTTACCATGGTATTCCAAGAAGGCCTCCTCCTGCACTTCAATCCCTCACACTTAGATTTAAGAAGAAAACATTTTTATATTATTTGCCACAGTTGGTGGTTTAATGAATGCCCTCTGTGCAGTTGGTTCATTTTAAAGCCATATTATTTTTTGTCTAATCATTGGTGGGGACAGGAAGTGGAATTAATGGCTAATCTTTCAGAAGGATTCCCCTAAAGCACTACTGCATTATACAATAGAGGTTTTCCTTACTAGGACAGATTTTCGTGTCCTACTGTATATTTAGACCTTTAAAACTAATGGGTGGTCTGTGGGCCAAACACATTTATAGGAAATGAAAGGAAATGGCACAGTAAAAGCAAGCTGTGAAAAAAGATCTTCAAGCTTGCTGTTACCTAATCTGTCACATGAACGACTTATTTTAACATTTCTATTAGATAAAATGAACAGAAAAAATGCCACATACAGTATCTTTCAGTATTTTTGCTCTTGTTTCTATGAATGTCTCCTCTTCATTTGAGTCACGTATGGAAGAAGGGGGAAAATGTGTATCAAATAATTTTTTTAACTTATCTCAAATCAGAAATCTTCTATATTTAATGAATAATTGCAAAAAATTCAAAATGCAGTGCAATTTTGGAAAAGTTGAAGCTGTAAATGGTCAGTACATGATTAACAAAATGATTCCTATTTTTGATGAAAAATTACATTTGGTCAGATTGGTTGTGCTTTGGTTCATCCCTTTGTTTTGCTTTGTTCTTTAAGAGACCTAAAGACTTGTTCTAATATTGGGAATTATCTTAATTTATCTATACTCACTACTCTATATTGTTGCCATATCCACACTTTTATTCTCTGTCCTTTAATATATTCTTGCTTTTATAGCTGTTTGCCAAAAGGAGTATACTTCTTTACTTTATCCTCCAATCACTTCTGAACAGTACTCTCTACTGCAAACTCCCTTTGTGTTTCTAATATCCCAAGTATATGCCATGTTTTTCTGGTCTCTTTAAGTGACAAGAAAAATTTCATTTAACTAACTGTAATTTACTCTCAGATGTGAAAAATAAAATTAGTACTTTAACTGAAGCTTCATTCTAAATCTTCACTCCTCCCCAAGGATGAAACTTGATCTTTGGATGAGTAACTGCAGTGGTGAAATGATCTTAGTCTGTTTCTCCCTTTTCTTTCTCCATCTATACTATATTTTGTTGCAAGTTCCCCCAGCATCAAGATAGTAATAAGGGGAGATTAGGAAAACAGGAATAACTTATAAGAAAGATGTATTATAATTTGCCATAGCAGATGTCCAAATAATAGCTGTCTTGCAGGGCACGTTGGTGCACTCTTGGGTAGTTTCCCTGTGTCCTCTGCTTGTCCTACCATTGTGGATATTCCAACCAGCTTCCTGGCTTAAGAATTCTCCAGACTACAAACAGACAGAAAACAGTAATCCATTTCTCTGTTTATGTTTGTCTCTCTGCTCTACTGGGCCTATCAAAGTGTCAAGAATTTTCCCACCAAACTCCAGTCTAGTGAGAAAGGACTAGGCAAACTTAAATGTTTCTGCACTTACATAATCATTCAGTCAGGAAATAAAATCCCAGTCTCTTCTACTTCCTGGCATCTCCAGATTCTAACATTTAGACTCTTGGAGACTTTTCATTTGGCTTGAGGTGAGTGCCAGCATCCCATTTTCCACTTCTTTGCTTGGGGAGAGAAAATACCATGATACTTCTAATTAATTCAGAGACATCTATTATAACTACTGCTTCTCCAATCACACTTTAAACTCTGTTTCTATATAAGATACAAATTGGTAGTTGGATTGATGGTCTCTAGAAAGATTCTGCTGTCTTTTAGTAATTTGGACACAGATGTGTTTACCATTTTTTCGTTAAAATGTGATTGTACTCACCACTACAATTCTCAGGCTTATGACCTCAGTTCACATTTTAAAACAATAGAAAAAGTTCCAGTCTACATCTCATCACTGCAGAACCTCTGTCATTCTGCGTTAAAGTCAAAAGCATTGTGTAGTGGGCTGAAAAATGGCCACCAAAGACATCCATGTCCTAATCCCTAGAACTTTTGAATAGGTTACCTTAAATGGCAAAAGGGACTTTGCAGATGTGGTTAAATTGAGTGGCTTAAGATGGGAAAATTATTTTACGTTATCCAGCAAGCCCTAAATATAATCAGAAATGTCATTATGAAAGAGATAGAGAGATGTGACAACAGAAGCAAGAGGCTGGAGTAATTCAAAGAAAGGATCAGGAGTCTCAAAATCCAGAAAGCCTCCAGAACCTGGAAAATGCAAGGAAATACATATTCCCATAGAGCCTCTGCAGGGGACTAGCCCTGCCAACCAACACTTCAACGTTAACCCCGTGAAACTGATTTCAAACTTCTGGACCTTAGAATATAAGAAAATAAATTGCTGTTTTGAGTTACTAAATTGTAGTAAATTGTACCAGCTACCACAAAAAATGAATATAGATTATCTCATTTAGGAGGCATTTAGCTAAAAGTAATAAAAATTCCAAACTCAAATAAACTTAAGCAGTAAAAAAATGTATCATTTCATATATCAAGAACTATAAAGTTAGAACTAGTTTTAGGTGAGGTTCTTATTTATTTTTCTTTTTTTCTGTGTTATGCCCACTCTGTGTACAATTTTATTCCTGAGTTTCCTTGTATAAGGCTCATAAGATGGCTACTAGCAGCAATGTATTATATCATTCAGTGAGAGGGGAAAAAAATCTCAGTTAGTCATGGTCTACAAACCTTGCCTTTTAATTTCATTTGGTCAGGTTAGGCTACATACTCACTGCTGGCCCAGTAAAAACCCAGGAATCCAATGCTATAAACAACTTGAATAGGTGTTGCTGAACCAATTACAAAAAAGAAATAAAATTAGCATAATTGACTTAACTAATCAGGATCCACCCTAAAGCTGAGTGCATACATGAGTAAAACTGGCATTTGCCTTGGGGAGAGGGAAGCAGATAGGGAGACCAAATATCTAATTTATCATCCAATTGGGACACTACTGAGAATGAAAGGATACACTATTAAGAATTCTACAATATAACAGATACAAACTATCTTTGTCTTACTCAACCTGGGACTTATAATCACCCTGTTAGTAGGAGGTCAATTATCACCTACACACATTTTGATTAGAGCTGACAGAACATTCTTTTGGTTTAAGACCAGATCCAGAGAATAAAGGATTACAAAAATAAGGAAACACTTGTTCTGCAAGGTTAGAGAACTTGCCAAAGTTTATGAAATTGGAAAGTAGAGAAACCAAGTAAATAAATAACAAAGACTTCTTAATCCAGTTTTAGTATTTTTTCCATGCACCACTGCATGTGATGTAAGGTAAAATACCACCTCATCTAGTATTCATTTGCTAAGACCACCATAAGCATGTTCCACAAAGTGGACTGCTTAAAACAACAGAAGTTTATGATCTCACATTTCTGGAAGCTGGAAGTGCAAAAGCAAGGTGTTGCCAGAGTTGGCTCCTTCTAAGGTCTGTGAGGGAAAGACCTATTCCGGGTCTTCTGTTTAGTTTGGAGATAGCCATTTTTTCTCTATGTCTAGTAACATCATCTTCCCTGTATGTATGTCACCATGTCCAAATTTCTCTTTTGCTAAAAACACCAGCCATATTGGATTAGGACCCACTCTAGTGACCTTATCTTAACTTGATTACTTCTGTAAAAACCCTACTTCCAGCCGGGCTCAGTGGCTCAGCCTGTAATCCCGTGCCTTGGGAGACTGAGGTGAGTGGAATGCCTGACCCCGCGGGTTCAAGACCTGCCTGGGCAAACTTGGTGAGATCTCATCTCTACAACAAATAAATAAATAAATAATTAGCAGGCGTGGTAGCGCGCGCCTGTAGTTCCAGCTACTTGGAAAGCTGAGGCGGAAGGATTGCCAGAGCCCAGTAGGTTGAGGCTGCGGTGACCAGGAGCAGCCACTGCACTCCAGTCTGGGCAACAGAGAGACACTCCAACTCAAAAAAAAAAAAAACCCTACTTCCAAATAAGGTCACATTATAAAGTGATAAGGGTTAGGATGTTAACATATGAATTTAGGGAATGATTGAACCCATAAGACACACCCAAGAAAAATTTGTAGTAAGGTAGCCAGGGGAAAGATCTGTTTATTAAGCCATATGAGAAACTGCTGAGGAAACAGTGATGTTATCACAGGGAAATCTTTGAGAGAGAACTTGTGAGAGAAGATTTTTTTTCTTGGACTATAATCAATTGGTGGAAATTAATAGAAAAAAGATTTGTATTCACTTCTACAACATTTATTTTCCTCTCTCACTAAATGTCTGAGCCTTTCAAGATGATGATTATAAACAGCAGGAGGATGAAATTATTGTACTTAATAAAGTACTCAATAGAGACCGTATTTCCACCATCTAAGACCAAAGATAATCACCATCAGAGGCTCTATAATCACTCTCATGATAAAAGTTTGACCTAATCCCAGGACTCTCCTGCCCACTAGCAATTTGAAAGAGGCCTCCAGGACTCTCCCTGCTGTCATGTTCTAGGTGAATAGTAGCCCCACTATGTTGTTTCCTTGAAGGTTTATAAAAAAATTTTTTTTCAAGCTTAGGAATCCTACTTGCATTATAAAACTTATAATGCAGCAATTAAATTTTGAGTGTTATTTTCAGAAAACTCAGCAATGCAGCTACATAAGATATGTACTCATACCATATGCATGATAGACATACACATCACTTTCCAGGCCAAATGTAGCTGGTAACTACACTAAGATCTCAGATGTCAATTGAAGATCAATGGACCACAGTGGTTTGTGGGAAAGAGAGGGAGAATATCATCTATTTCCATTGTAAGTACTCCATGGTCAGCTAGTGAATGCCAAATTGCAAATCAGACTATCTTGGTAACTCTTTTGGCTCCTTTGCCCTTTATAGTAACCATACCCAAATTGCCTCTACTGATTAAAGGTCACCACTTGGTCCCTGACACCCAAGAACCTTATTGTCCCATGGAATCAAGGGAGTTCATTTTGGATTTTACTTGTTTGTTTTATTTCTTTCTTTCTTTTCTTATCTCAATAGCTTTACGGGGTACAAATAGTTTTTGGTTGCATCGTATAGTGGTGAAGAAGTCTAGGTTTTAAGTGTATCCACCATCCCTTCCTGTGCACATTGTACCTGACAGGTGATTTCTTTCATCCCTCCACTCCTTCCCTCCCTCTTCCTTCTGAGTCTCCAATGTCCTTTGCATCACTGTGCTTCATATCATTCTCTATGTCTTTGCAGATTCTTAGTTTATCTCCCACTTATGAGTGAGAACAAGCAGTGTTCGGTTTTCTGTTCCTGAATTAGTTTACTTAAGATGATGCTCTCAATTCTATCCAAGTTGCTGCAAAAAGCATTATTTCATTCTTTTTGCTAGCTGAATAGTATTCCACTTTGTATATATACCACATTTTCATTATCCACTGATCGGTTGGTGAACATTTAGGTTGATTCTACAACTTTGCAATTGTGAACTGTGCTGCAATGAACCTGAAGGAAATTCATTTTGATAGTAATAGTTACCACTGTCATTTTGGGACTATGGAGAATAATACCATAGAGTTCTTCTGCAGTGGTTCTGATGTGTCCCTCATGAATGCATTTATCACAATCTTGGTAAAGTCAGTGTCCTCTGGACTGTCTCAACATAATCAGGGAGTGGGTAAAATGTCTTACTCAATGTATCCACTCTAACATTTCACTTTTTCTAAGCCTCTAGATATCTTTCTCTTCAGTATTCCAGTTGCCCTTGACATTTTAACTTCATTTGCTGTAAGGCATTGTGGATTCAGGTTTCAGTCAATTATTTAACACTATTTTAAAAAACTGTTAGAACCATTCTCAGTTGCTCAAATTAACACACTGAATGCAGAATCTCTGCTCAGCGTATCAATATCAATGAATTCAGTCTGACCTAATTCTTGAGGATCTGTTCCAAAATATGAAGGGGGACTAAAAAACCCCTGAAATGTATTTATTCAAAATTGTGCATTTATTCTTTTTTTTTTAATCAATATTTTTTATTTTGATATTGTGGGGTACAGTTAAGGGTTAGGTATACAAATATGCTTCGTTCAGGCACTCTTGTTGATAAGGGGTGTCTCCCCATCCCCAGACAGATATTGACTACTGTTAATCCCACCTCCTATCCCCTTCCTCCCCCCCATAGTTTCCCACCACTGTCAATCCTTTTCTTATGGTATTATGATAGATGTTCAAGGTACACTATATTGGTGAGAACATGTGATACTCAGATCTTTGTTTCTGTGAGAGGTCACTCAATATTATAGACTCTAGTTCCATCCAGGTTGCTGTGAAAATCATGATATTGTTCTTTTTTATGGCTACATAGTATTCCACCGTGTATACGTACCACACTTTTTTAATCCAGTCCTCTTTTGATGGACAGCATGGTTGATTCCAGGTTCTTGCTATTGTGAACAATGCTGTGATAAACATACGTGTGCAGGTATCTTTTTGATAGAGTGATTTGAGTTCTTCAGGGTATATTCCCAGTAGGGGGATTGCGGGGGCATATGGGAGGTAGATATTTAGAACTTTTAGGAATCACTACACTGTTTTCCACAGAGGTTGCACACAGTTTGCACTCCCACCAACAATGTAGAAGGGTTCCCTTTTCACCACACCCTCTCCAGCAACTGCTATTTTTTGAGTTATTGATAATTGCCGCCGGGCTCGGTGGTTCAGCCTGTAATCCCGTGCCTTTGGGAGGCTGAGGTGAGTGGAATGCCTGAGCCCGAGGGTTTGACACCCACCTGGGCAGCGAGACCTCATCTCTACAATAAATAAAAAAATCAGCCAGGCGTGGTAGCGCAAGCCTGTAATTCCAGCTACTTGGAAGGCTAAGGCGGAAGGATCACTGGAGCCCAGTAGGTCGAGGTTGCAGTGGCCGGGAGTGGCCACTGCACTCCAGTCAGGGCGACAGTGAGATTCCAACTAAAAAAGAAATAAAATAAAATAAAATAAAAGATAATTGCCATTCTGACTGGAGTTAGATGGTATTTCAGTGTGGTTTTGATTTGCATCTCCTTGATGATTAGGGAGGTTGAACATTTCTTCATGTTTCTGTTGGCTGCTTGAATGTCTTCCTTTGAGAAGTGTATGTTCGTATCTTTTGCCCACTTTATAATGGGGTTGTTTGTTTTTTTCTTTTCAGCATGTTTGAGTTCCTTGTAGATCCAAGATGTTAAGCCTTTGTCACACCTGGAGTTGGCAAATACTTTTTCACAGTCTGTGGTCTGTCTCCCTGCTCTCTTGACTGTTTCTTTGGCTTTACAGAAGCTTGTCAGTTTAATGAGGTCCCACTTGTCTATCTTATTTCTTATGGCCTGTGGGTTTCAGGTTTTGTTCAGGAATTGGATGCCGGTTCCAATTTCCATAAGGGTGTGTCCTGCATTTTCTAAGGTTCTTATGGTTTGAGGTTTTACATTTAAGACTCTGATCCATTTAGAGTTAATTTTTGTGTATGGGGATAGATAGGGGTCTTGTTTGAGTCCTCTGCATGTGGTCAGCCAGTTTTCCCAACACCATTTACTGAATAGGTTCTCCTCTCCCCAGTGGTGGGTGATGGAGGCTTTGTCGAAGATAAGTTGGTTGAGAAATTGAGGTTTTGCTTCTGGAATCTCAATTCTATTCCATGGGTCTGTATGCCTGCTCCTGTACCAATACCAAGCTGTTTTGATTATTGTAGCTCTATAGTAAAGTTTGAAGTCTGGTAGTGTAATACCTACTGCTTTGTTTTTTGTTTTTTTGGTTTTTTTTTTTTTTTTTTTTTGCTGAGGATTGTTCTGACTATTTGCAGTCATTTGTGTTTCCATATTAATTCCTGTATTGTTTTTCTAGCTCAGAGAAGAATGTCGCTGGTAATTTGATGGGTATTGCATTAAATCTGTAGATTGCCTTAGGTAGGATGGACATCTTCACAATGTTGATTCTTCCAATCCATGAGCATGGGATATTTTTCCACTTGTTTGTGTCATCCTTGATTTCCTTGATTAGTGTTTTTGCAGTTTTCATTGTAAAGGTCTTTCACATCTCTGGTTAGGAGGATGCCAAGGCATTTCTTTTTTTTTTTTTTTGTGGCTATTGTGAACAGGATTGTGTTTTTTATTTGGGCTTCTGTTTGTTTATTATTGATGTAAAGAAATGCGATTATCTTTTGCACATTTATTTTATACCCTGAGACTTTGCCAAAGTCCTTTATTAGTGCAAGGAGGCTTTTGACAGATTCTCTTGGGTTTTCAAGGTACACAATCATGTTGTCAGCAAAAAGGGATAACTTGATTTCCTCTTTTCCTATTTGTATACCCCTAATTGCCTTCTCTTTTCTGATTGCTCTAGCTAGAACTTCCAATAATATATTGAACAGGAGGGGAGAGAGTGGGCATCCTTGTCTTGTTCCAGTTTTCAGGGGAAATGGTTCCAATTTTTGTCTGTTTAGGAGTATGCTAGCTGTGGGTTTCTTGTAGATGGCCTTTACTATTTTGAGGTATGTTTCATGTATGCCTAGGTGTTCAAGGGTTTTTATCAGGAAAGGGTGCTGTATTTTAGCAAAATCTTTTTCTGCGTCTAATGATATAGTCATGTGATTTTTGTTTTGATGTCTGTTGATGTATTTAATTACATTTATTGTCTTGCAAATGTTGAACCAGCCTTGCGTCCCAGGGATGAAGCCTACTTGATCACGATGGATGATTTTTGAGATGTGTTGTTGAATCCGGTTTGCTAGGATCTTGTTGAGAATTTTGGCATCTATGTTCATTAAAGATGTAGGCCTGTAGTTCTCTTTCTTTGTTGGGTCTTTACCTGGCTTGGGTATCAATGTGATGTTAGCTTCATAGAATGATTTGGGGAGGGTTCCATCTTTCTCAATCACCTGGAATACTTTCAGTAGGATTGGTATCAGCTCCTCCTTAAATGTCTTATAGAATTCTGCTGGAAAACCATCTGGTCCAGGGCTCTTTTTTTGTAAGTAGTTTTATTATTACATAGTCAATTTCCTTGATTGTTATTGGTCTATTTAAAGTCTCAATTTCTTCTTGTTTCAACCTAGACAGGGTTTTCCAGTTTGTTTCTATACAAGTGTACATAGTAGTCTCTAATGATCTTTTATATTTCTTCAGGGTCAGATGTGACTTCATCTTTTGTTTTTATGATTGTATTTATTTGGGCTTTTCTCTTTTTTTCTTGGTCAGTCTAGCTAAGGGATCATCAATATTGTTTATCCTTTCAAAGAACCAGCTTTTTGTTTCATTGATTTTTTTTGTATTATCTTTTTGTCTTCTATGTCCCAGATATGGGCTTTTATTTTGGTGATCTGGATTCTTCTGCTGCAGTTAGGGTTTTGGTGGTCTTGCTTTTCCAGCTTCCTACGGTGACTTGTTAGGCTGTTGATTTGTGATCCTTCCATTTTCTTCATATGCGTTTGTAGGAATATGAATTCCCCTCTTACTACAGCTTTCATGGCGTGCCAGAGACTTTGGTAAGATGTCTCTTCATTTTCATTTGTTTCTAGGTATCTTTTAATCTCTGTTTTGATTCGATTGTTGACCCAGGAGTTGTTTAAAATCATGCTGTTTAGTGTCCATGTCTTTGTGGGTTTGGCAGGAAGCTTGTTGGTGTTAATGTTTATTTTTATTCCACTGTGGTCTGAGAAGGTGCATGACAAAATTTCAATCTTTTGAAATTTGTTTATGCGTGATTTATGGCCAAGTACATGGTTGATCTTAGAATATATTCCATGTGGTGCTGAGTAGAATGTATATTCTGTGGTCATTGGGTGGAGTGTTCTATAGGTATCAATTAAATCCATTTGGTCAAGAGTCACTTTGAGTTCCGGATCTCATTGCTGATTTTTTGTCCTGATGATCTGTCTAGGGTTGTGAGTGGGGTATTAAAGTTCCCAGTTATGATGGTGTTAGAGTCAATACCTTTCTTTAGTTTTCCTAGAAGTTGCTTTATGAAAGTTGGCACTCCTATGTTGGGTGCATATATGTTTAGTATAGATATTTCTTGTTGATGGAGTGAACAGTTTATCATTATGCAGTGGCTTATGTATCTTTTTTAATTTTTAATAGCTTAAATGGTATTTTGTCTGAAATTAGGATTGCAGCTCCTCCTTTCTTTCATGTTCTATTCACCTGAAAATGTGTTTCCCATCCTCTTACTTTGAGTCTGTGTGTGTCCTTTCTAGTGAGATGGGTCTCTTGAAAGCAGTATATTGTTGCCTGTGATATTTTATCCATTTTGCCATTCTATGTCTTTTCAGTGGTGCATTTAGTCCATTCACATTCAGGCTAATTATTGAAATGTAAGAGTTTGTCCCTATCATAGAGTTCTTATAGAGCTGTTGTTGTTCCACTTGGTTTGTTGACTTTCTTTTGGTTTTGGGGTGGGTTCATGTGTATTTTATTCTTTTTCCTGTACTCTTGTGAAGAACATTGTTCTTTTTTTCCTTTTCTTCTGTGTTTAGTACTTTCTTAAGTGTTTCCTGTAGAGGTGGTCTGGTGGCAGCATAAGTTCTTAGGGATTGGATATCTGGGAAAGATTTTAATTCTCCCTCGCTGATGAAGCTTAGCTTGGCTGGGTAGGTTATTCTTGGTTGAAATTGTTTATCTTTTAGGACTTTGATGATAGGACTCCAAGCTCTCCTAACCTGCAGGGTTTCTGTAGATAAATCTACTGCTATTCTAATTGGTCTTCCATGGTAAGTGATCTTGCCTTTCTCTCTTGCTGCCTTTAGGATTTTTTTTCTTTTATACCTACTTTGTTTAGGTGAATTATTATGTGTCTGGGAGTTGGTCTTCTCATTTTTTGTCTTGCAGTGGTTCTCTGAATCGCTTGTGTGTGAATTTTTGTGTCACTGATAAGATGAGGGAAGTTTTCTTCCATGATCTCATGGAATGTTTGTTCCAAGGTGGTCTGTTTCTTTTTCTGTTTCAGGAAGGTCAATTACTCTTAGGTTCTTTCTCTCGAAGTAATTGCTCATCTCTTGAAGGTTTTGTTCTGTCTTTTTAAGCTCGTTTTCTGTGTTTTTAACAGTTTGGGTTAGTTCTATATTTTGGTCCTCAAGCTCTGAGATTCTTTCTTCTGTTTGGCTAATTCTGCTTTCCGTGCTTATCAGTTTGTTATTTATTTCATTCACAGTATTCTTTATTACTGTTATCTGTTATCAACTCCTTCCTAGATTCTTCTTGTCTCTCCTCAATTCTTTTTAATCTCTCCATTAATGTCTTGATATCCAGATTTGTAGTTTGAGACCAGTCATTCTGGGGACTCTTCATTGTTTGCATTCCGAAGTCAGTTTTCTCATTGTCTGCCCTCCCAGGGGTCTGGGAGAGATCCATATTCTTCTTTTGGCTTTTCTTCATATGTGTAGATTTTTCTCTCTCCCCCCCTTTCCCTCCCCTTCTTTAATTCTGTTTTTCAGGGAAGGTGGGGTTGTTTTTGCTCCACTTGTGCAATCTCCTGTTCTTCCTTATGAGGGTCCTCTGGCTTTGTCCACTTTTGATGCTGGAGTGTGGGCTGTGGGCTGTACGTTTTGCAGTTTTGAGGTTTAATTGAGGGGGGAAGCTGTGATTCAGAATCTATCTGCTGATTCCAGCATCCACCAACAGGTGTATGGGCACACTGGAAGGTATTTCCCACTGCCTTAGAATCTGCCTGTGCAGCAGGATGTAGGTTTGGTTCCTTGAAACAAAAGGAGGTATGAAAGAGGAAAATAATGGAGGAAGAGGGGGTCAATAAGAAGTTAGAAAGAGAGAAGAGTGAGAGGGAAAACAGACATACATACCAACTAACAGGTGAAAAGAGACACAAGGCCAGAGAGAAGTGAAAAAGACACATAAGCAAAATTCCCTAAAGCATACCAGTGACCACACAAAGACAGTCCAATAAAATCATGCCTTTTGATGCATTTTTCCCAACACAAACAGAGAGTCTAAGTCAAAAAGCAACAAACGTGTGCAAAATAGTCAAAATGATAAAATCAAAAGTCAAAATAAGAAATCAGACTAGCTCTGGAATCTTTCCTGAGTGTCTAAAGTCTCTTCGGCTCTGATCTCCAGCCTCTCCCCTTTGCTTTCATTGCAGGCAGATAGATTTACTCACAGCTTGGGTTTGTTCTTTTAGCCTGCTGCCTAAGAGGTCTGTGACGCTCAGTTGCCTGCATCTGATTGAGCATAGGAGAGGGATTTGTCTCCTGTTTAGCAATGTTACCTTAGAACCGAGGTGGAGGCTGCTCATAGGTGGGCGGGGCAATGCAAATCTCTGCCTGGAAAATGGCAGAGGTGGGCAGCTCCTCTTTTGTGGATCCTTTCTCTCCACTTGTCTGGGTCCCTGGGCAATCCACTATGATGGGCTGTGGTGGCAGGGAGGCACTGGGGATCAGCTGCACAGCTGGGCGCTGGATCTGGTGTGCCACCAGCAGGCTGGGGTGGAGGAGGAAGCCGGGAGTTCCCTCCTCTGGAGCTGAGAGCTACTGATCAGCACCTCCTTAAGATATGCTGTTCCCTTATACAAGCATGGGGTCATAAACTGGGTGCCTCAGCCAGGGTGGGCTCAGAGCTCCAGAGCTCTAAAGGGCAAGTTGTGAGTGGTGAGAGTGGCTTTAGACCCCTCACAGGGTACTTCAGCCAGAAATGGAGTTGGTATCTCTGAGAGGCGGGTGCCTAGAGCCTCCCTGGGTTACTGTCAGCTTGGTGCTGGGTGCTGGGTGAGATGATGTAGCCAGGGAAGGTGCCGAGATTCGAAATTCTCGTGCGGCAGGCGGAGGCCATGTATAGTGGAGCTGCAGCAGTGGGGAGCTGCAATATCTAGCCCTGCGTGGGACCGAGGGTCCCCGGGCCTCAGACGGTTGCAGCTGGCGGTGGGCAGGGGGGTGGGGGAAGGAAAGTAAGAGTCTTTTTGGGAACTCACATTCAGAGAATCTCACAATTCCACCTATGCCATTGCCATCTTAGCAGAGCCCTGTGTATTTATTCTTACATGTTTAAACTTCAGTTACTGTTAAAGACTTTCCATTCGATGCTATACATACACCTATTGAGAGCTTTTTTCCACCACTCAAAACAGTTTTTGAGCTTGTCAATTCTGAAGCCTCTTAGTGCTTCTGCCATTTTTTAATTTCATCTCTTCCATACTGGCAAAACGTTTCCCTTTGAGGACTTTTTTCATCCAAGGAAACAGAAAAGAAGTTGCTCAGGGTAAGATCAGGTAAACAGGGAAAGTGGGGCATGGGGTCATGTCATTTTTGGTCAAAAACTGTTGAATACTCAGTATGGTATGAGCAAATGCCCTCATAAATCACCCATCATGAAATGGGACAATGGGTTGAAAGAATCTACAAAAAAAAAACTGAAGCCAAAAGCAATCTCTCACAACAATTCTAGTTGCTACACTGATGCAAATGGGTTCCTAGAACACTTATGTAGCAGGGAAAGCCTAAAAGGAGCCACTCTCCAAAAATAATTCCATTTGTTGGGGGAGGGTCACCCTCATATGTCCTCTAGGTTTCTATTATCACTACAAATTGGCAAAATTTTGAAGTTCTTTTAGGGTGTGTTATAACTGCTCATGGCTCACATGCTATACTTCATCTTCTGTGGTCTTCTGGGACTTAAGTCTAATTTTAGTTCTAGAAGCAATGACAGATGTTGAGAGTTGGTCCTGAGGAGGAACAGTCTCCCATAAGGCAACTACCTCAGGGGAGGCTGTTGTAAATCCTTCAAGAAAAGAGAAAACTAACCTCTTCAGACAGAGAAAGAAGGTCTGCTTTGACTAATAAAGGGGCTTGATGGACCATATGGGTTCAAGGTCCCCAGCTTCCTCAGAATCTGTTCATGTCTTTATCCCAGTGTTCAGGGTCCCACTCCTTCCCAAATAATGCCCTAACTTTTATGTAAAAGAACTTTCTGGTTTAGGAATTTAATTTGCATTTAAAATAACCTATAATTAGACTTGGAGGTTAATTTTCAGAAAACTTAACAACACAGCTACAAAAGATATACAAAAACACAACAGACACACACATCATACCTGCACACTTTACATTCACAAGTTTCTTTAAGGCAGTCATGGAAGTTTTGGGGTCTCTCTTCCCCCCCCCCAAGGCATGGTGGTGTGTGTCTTGGTTCCAGCTACTAGGAAGGTTGGGATCTCTTATCTAGATTTTAATCTGGGAATGTAAAGCTTATCATCTTATTTCCACAGTTTCTTTCATGCACTTAAATCAACCTACAAAATTCATCATGTTTTTTATTTTTTCTGAGTGATCTATGGTAGAAGCTACTTGGTTGTCCAAAGTGTTGCCTTCTAAAGAAGGCACATGAATACAGTTGATTTCACATCTGATGTTGGACTTGAAATTATATGGGTAATCCTGGCTGGAAATTGTGAAGAAAAGATGGATATTAGGTGTGGAAGAGTCACGACAAACTGAAACCCATAAGAATACACAAGGACAAACTAAGTTCTGTGTCTGAAATCATCTCTGACCTTTGTCCTTGATGGTCTGCAGGAGCAGTCAGTATCCTTCATTCCTGGGATTCACTGGGACTTGGCCCAGGGCTGGGAGAAGCTGAAGGAACAGCCCCTCAAGAGCCAAAAGAACCGTGGGCTCGGCTGATGCTCCTATATGAGCCAGCAGATGAGCCCCAAAGTACATGAACAGCACCTGTTGTCCTACATCAACATTTAGAATATAATGGCTGCTGCTTTGCTACCAGCTTCCATATTCCTCTCAAATGTTTTATTTTTTATTTTTTTGTATCTAACTCTAACTCTAGACCATATAGGAAAGGGATGCATAGCTGGGAAACTTTGCTCCAGTTAACCACATTAATTCAGTATGAAGCCACCATGTTATCCCTCCAATACCCTTTTCCACTGTTTCTTTTCTCTATCACAGTTGCCCTTGAATCAGCATCCTTTCTCCCCCTTCAGTCAAATAAACAAAAGCTCCTATTCATTCAATTCACTCAATGATCTAATCTCCCTCAAGCTTTAAGCTCAGTCAAGTTACCCTTGTGTGTGTGTGTGTGTAGATACATGTTTATTATGTGTGTATAGATGCATAGTAGGTATGTGCAAACATACATATGTGTTAAATCAGATTCTTGCTTTTTATTTTGAAACGTCATATTCGTATTTTACAAATAAAATTTTCCTGTGAAGAAATGAAGAAACTAATACCAGAATCTCAAATAAACATAAAAAATAAAAAATGGTGACTCTATTACAATAATGTAGACACTAGAAAGTATTTCTGCCAGCATGACTCAATTAAATTAGAACTAAGGCCAAAAGATGTCATTTTATAATTCCTTATTTTTCTTTTCCCCCACTACAGTATAATTATATAAAGCAGAATTCCAGGAGTATGACTGCCAAGAAAGGTTTATTATCAACTTTCCTGATGTCTGCTTGTTTGCTTCTAAAGTGAAGTTCATTACTGAGATTCTATTTTATTAAAGATTGGCTTTGGAAAAGTTTTCAAATTCTTATCACATTCCACCTTTGATAATTTCACCTGCGTTTAACATTTTATTAAAAAGAAACCAAATTTGTTCTTTGATGAATCACTAAGTTCCTCATATCAAGCATTCCTTTGTAGAAATTTGTTTATTCCGTGAACTCATGGCTCCACACCAGAACACACATAAAAATTTAATAAATAAGCATGGTCTACTTAGTCCTCCACTCTCTGCCATACCGGCACTGGGCCTATGGGCAAGTGTGGCAAAAGGCAAAACTCTACAATAATTATAGGCTCACATCACTCCTTTTCAGTGCTCCTATTTTATTTTCTTCTGTTTTCCCCTAATGCATCCCCCACCCATTCTGACTTCTGTACATCTGTCTGTACATCTCTGTACTTAGCTAAATGGAGTCCACTCACCACTCCGATGTTATGTGACCCAGATTCCTAGTGTTACTGGCATTTGAATAGGAGCACTGAAAGAAAAAAAAAAACCAAAACCCAAAATTACTGGACCTGAAAATGTAGCTTTCAAGAAATATGACAAAAACATTGCAAGGTCCTTATATTATTACTATTTACTCTCAACGTTGATTCTTCTTATTATACTTAACAGAAATAGTGGACCACAACACCATAGCCAGTACTCAATTTCCCCAGACTGTGAAGGTAAAATAGGACAATTGTCTTCTTCTCAATTCTATCATATAAAAATTACCTGTCAACCACAATCTTATATGTATATATCAGAAAGTTTATCTCCATGACCTTTTCTAAAGATGCATGATTTAGATCAACATCCTTAAAAATGTACAATAGCAATGCGCCATGAAGAAAGCATAGATAGGTTTATACTCTACCTTTTCAACATATGATGGAAGACCATGGCCTGGATAAAGTACCCTTGATGACAATTTGTAAAAAGTTCTGGTAGTAACCCTAGGTTTTGCTGAGAACTACAAAATTGATTCAAGAGAGATTGCAAGGGCAAAGTAAAATTTAGATTTTAACTCAATTAGGGTTGATTTAATGTCCACTAACATAAAACTTGTGGGACACTCTGCCTCAGAAGACCATAACACCAGCAAAATTTTCTGCATAATTAAAGCAGAGTATTCAATGTGAGCATTTACTACTGGTTCTGTATTTAATGTAAACGAATGTATGTTTTCTTGGAAGCAAGAATCTTCCTGAACGTTTATATCATTAGAAATATATGCTTAGCCGGGCTTGGTGGCTCAGCCTGTAATCCCGCACCTTTGGGAGGCTGAGATGAGTGGATTGCCTGAGCCCGCGGGTTCAAGACCCGCCTGGGCAGCGAGACCTCATCTCTACAATAAATTAAAAAATCAGCCGGAGGTGGTAGCGCATGCCTGTAATTCTGGCTACTTGGAAGGCTGAGGCGGAAGGATCGCCAGAGCCCAGCAGGTCGAGGCTGCAGTGGCCGGGAGCGGCCACTGCACTCCAGTCTGGGCGACAGAGTGAGACTCCAACTCAAAAAAAAAAGAAAAGAAAAGAAATATATGCTTGCCAGACACAGTGACTCAGCCTGTAATCCCAGTTCTTTGGGAGACAGAGGCGAGAGGATTGCCTGAGCCCATGGGTTCGAGACCCACCCGAGCAACTTGGCAAGATCTCGTCTCTCCAATAAATCAAGAATTAGCCAAACGTGGTAGCACACACCTGTACTTCCGACTACTTGGAAGGCTGAGGAGGAAGGATCGCCTAAGCACAGCAGGCTGAGGCTCCAGTGGCCGGGAGCCGCCACTGCACTTCAGTCTGGGTGACAGAGTGAGACTCTGACTCAAAAATAAATAAATAAGTAAATGGGAAAAAAGAAATATATGCTTATTTTGATTGTCCTTTCCTTTATTCTATCTTTAATAGAAACTGTTGGTGTCAGAAGCCTTATAATGCAGAATTATCATAGATTATACTTGCAAAAGAAATACCAAAGTATCAGAAAATTTCTCTAAAACACAGAACCAAAGGAATAGGCTCTTTCTTCACTTAAAAACTAGATATTTCAAGGGGCCTTAGAATTCAAACACTTCTCAAGCATTCATGTAGAATGAATCAAGACACTTCACATCCACGTACTATACTATTTTACATACATGTACAACAGTATGTAAAATACTGGCTACCACCTCCCCTCTCCCATTTTTTAAAGATTTTTACCTCCTGTTTTGTTTTCTCTGTCTTCATCATTATTTTCTATACACATCTATCAGTGGTTCTCAACCTACTCTGCAAATTAAATCTCATGAGGAACTTTATTTATTTATCTATTGAGTCAGAGTCTCACTCTGCCACCAAAGCTAAAGTGCAATGGCACCATTACAACTACTGCAGTCTTGACCTGCTGGGCTCAGACAATCCTTTGCCTCAGCCTTCCAAGTAGCTGAACTACGAACTATGCACCACCATGCCTGGTCAATTTTTGGATTTATTGTATAGACAAGATTTCACCAAACTACCCTTGCTGGTTTTGAACCCCTGGGCTTAGGCAATACTCTCGCCTTCACCTCACAAAATGCTGGGTGGTGAGACACCACACCTGGCCATGAGGAGCTTTTAATTCCCATTCTCAGAAATTTGGGGTTAATTTGTCTGAGATGGTGCCTGAACTTTTGTAATTTTTTTTTAAGTTCCACAGGTAATTTTTTTTTTCTTTTTTCTTTTTTTTTTTTTCTTTTTTTTTTTTTTGAGTTGGAGTCTCACTCTGTTGCTCAGACTGGAGTGCAGTGGCTGCTCCCAGCCACCGCAGTCTCACCTGCTGGGATCCGGAGATCCTTCCACCTCAGCCTTCCAAGTAGCTGAAACTACAGGCGCGCTACCACGCCCGGCTAATTTTTTGATTTATTGTAGAGATGAGTTCTTGCCAAGTTGCCCTGGCGGGTCTCGAACCCATGGGCTCAGGTTATTCGTTCACCTCGGCCTCCCAAAGCGCTGGGTTTACAGGTTGAGCCACCGAGCCCGGCCTACACAGGTAATTTATTTTTTTATTGTTTTGTTTTTTTTTTTGAGTTGGAGTCTCACTCTGTTGCCCAGACTGGAGTGCGGTGGCCACTCCCGGCCACCGCAGCCTCGACCTGCTGGGCTCCGGCGATCCTTCCGCCTCAGTCTTCCGGGTAGCTGGAACTACAGGCGCGCGCTACCAGCCCGGCTGATTTTTTGATTTATTGTAGAGATGAGGTCTCGCTGCCCAGGCGGGTCTCGAACCCACGGGCTCAGGCAATTCACTCACCTCAGCCTCCCAAAGGCGCGGGATTACAGGCTGAGCCACCAAGCCCGGCTTACACAGGTAATTTTAATGAGCAATCAGGATTGTTCATGGTTGAGGAAGATAATCCTCTCTACACTCGAACTCAATGGAAAGAGCAGGAATTCAGTTATGAATATGTTGATTTTGAAAGGTTTGACATTCAAGTAGAGATGTAGAAGAGGCAATTGACTATACAAGTCTGGAATTTGAGGGGTCTAGGAATGGAGATAAAAATTAGAAAGTTGTTAGCATATGAATGAATGATATTTAAAACCATGAGACTATTTAAGTCACCAAGGAAGTGAGTTGAAATGTTGAAAATAAGACAAAGAACTGAATTATGGGGGCACTCTAGCATTAAGTACTCAAGAAAAACAGAACACCCAGGCAAGGGAGAATAGGAAAACACAGTATATGAGATAGAGAGAAAGCCATGAGAGTGTGATATCTTGGTAGCCTGGTGAAGAATTAGTGTTATAGAGAAAGGAGGCAGAGAATGGAGAACTATAAATTGTCCTTAGGAATGTGGAAGTTATTGATGACTGTAATTAAATCAGAAAAGAAAAAAAAACTTTAACATTTAAAATGTTGATTAATTGAATCTCTCACAAATGTGGTAGGCAGAAAAACAACCTTTCAAAGATGTCTATGTTCTAATCCACAGAATTTATAAATGTTATGTAACACTGCAATGAGAAATTAAAGTTGTAGATGGAATCTAATCAGCTAACATTAAAAGAGAGAGATTATTCTCGATTATCTAAGTGGTCCAATGTATTCACAACAGGTGCTTACAATTGGAAGAGGAAGGTAGATAAAAAGGTAAGCGTGATGTACTCTGAGGACTCGACATGCCATTGATGATTCTGAATGGAGTCAAGGAATGTGAGCAGCATCTAGAAGCTGGAAAAGGCAACATTCTTCTCTAGAGCCTTTGAGAACACAGCCCTGCCAACTCCTTGACTATAACCTAATTAAAACTTTTATCAGACTTCTGATCAACATTGCTATGATAAAATAATAAAGTCATGTTATTTTAAGCCACTGGGGTTGTGGTAATTTATTATGGTAGCAATAGAAAACTAATACAATAAAACTGTTCACTGTATCTTCTATCTACCTTTATTTTCAGTCTCATGACTGTCACAGTTAAACTGTGAATGTTTTTGTGGTTTAATGTTGCTGAGGCTAATCTTTCCTAATTAACCTGAAAGTAAGTTACAAATTTCTAAGCAACCAATACATCATGACAATAAGAAGCCCAGTATGAAGACAATTATTTCTAGACATCTCAAAGTCCAAAATGGATAAGAAATGTAAATTCAAAGCAGAGATTTGAGGCAGAGAGGGGAGTTGATAATAGTTTTCTCATGTTCATAGAGTATGTGAAAACCTAAAATGGGTTGAGAGTAACAAAAAAATGTTTTGACAAGCAATATTCTTTAGAAACAAAATATAGGCAAATAATGGCAAGAAGTCCTGAAATGTGATCCAAACTATGGAACGTGAAGGAGAGTGAGAGTCCGTGAAACAGAAGGCAATGAATGTACAATGGCAAGCATACAATTCTATTTAAAACTTTTATGAGACCAGAATCTCCCTTCAGTTTTCCCTATCTCAGAGAATGTCATCAGCACCACCAGTTGTCCAAATCATAAACACTGGCATCAGCTCTAACTTCTCCCACCACTCCAACATCCTAAAATCTTTTCATCCTCTCAGTTGCTTTTGTTGCTTCGGACCATCACTATCTCTTGCCTGGTTTATTTCAAAGCTTCCCAACTTCTCCTCTGGCCCGGCGTCTTCTCCATTCCAGGTTCCATTCTTCATACCTCTTCCAAGGTGATCTTCTTAAAGCACAAATCAAATCACATATCCCTAGTTAAATCCTCCAGTGGCTTCCAAGGCCTTTATCATGAAATTCAAACATCTCGGCATGGATTCTAGGGTAACTCAATAATCTAATCTCTTTCCCACTTTCCCCCAACCTTGTATTTTATTCTTGAACTATGTTAACTTTTCATAGCTCCTTGGATACATCACAATTTTTTCTAGCCACTTGCACATACGGTGTTCTCTGCCTGGAAGACACCCTTTAACTACCCTCACTGGCCTTTATCTGGCTAATCTTATGCATGCTTTGAATCTCAGCTAAAAATACCAATTCTTCCAGGAATTCTTCCTTGATCTCCAAAACTGAGTCAAATGACACTCTTATGGGCTCCTATAACTTCCTATAATCATATACTATAATTCATTTTCTCATCTCTACTACTAAAATGTTAACTCCTTAAAGGCAGTAACTTCATCCTGAATAGTAAATGAACTATTACACCAAGCAAAATGCCTTACATATAGGAGGTTCTCAATAAATATTTTTTGTGTATTTTTTATTTAATTTTTTTTTTTTTTAGTTGGAATCTCACTCTGTTGCCCAGACTGGAGTGCAGTGGCATGCTCCTAGCCACCACAACCTCGACCTGCTGGGCTCCAGCAATCCTTCCGCCTCAGCCTTCCAAGTAGCCGGAACTACAGGCATGTGCTACCATGTCTGGCTAATTTTTTATTTATTGTAGAGACAAGGTCTCGCCAAGTTGCCCAGGTGAGTCTCAAACCCGCGGGCTCAGGCAATCCACTCGCCTCAGCCCTCCAAAGTGCTGGGATTACAGACTGAGCCACCAAGTCCGACCAAAGTATTTTTAAATTTATATTAATAGTTCTCCATTCTCAGCCTCCCTTCTTCATAACACTAATTCTTCACCAGGCTTCCAAGATACCACACTCTTATGTCTTTCTGTCTATCTTACATTTTGTGTCTTCCTATTCTCCCTTGCTAGGTGTTCTGTTTTTCCTAAGTACTTAATGCTGAAGTGCCCCATGGTTCAGTTCTTTTGTCTTATTTTCAACATTTCTACTCACTTCCTTGGTGACTTAAATACTCTCATGGCTTTACTTTTCAAGTAAAGAAGACACAATATATATATATTTTTTTTTTTAAAGAAGGCACAGAACTCACACCAATTGTTTTCAATTCTGACTAAATGCTGATATTATGAGAATTATTATTTTAGTCTCTCTGGCCTGCTATAGCAAAATGTCATAAACTGGATGGCTTATAAACAACAGAAATTTATTTCTTACAATTCTAGAGGCTGCGAAATCTAAGATCAAGTTGCCAGCAACGTTGTTTCTGGGGAGATGCTACTTTCTGTCTGTAGATGGCCATCTTCTCACTGTGTCCTTATGTGGCAGGAGGGACAAGAGAGTTCTCTGGGGTCTCTTTTATAAGAGCACTAATCCCATTCTGCCTTCATAGCCTAATTACCACCACCACTTCTAGTAACATCACAGTTAGTATTTAAATATATGGATTTTATCAGGGAAAAAATATTCAGTCTATTGTAATCTAGCTTAAGAAACCAGCAGTAAGAAATTTTATAGCTATTTATCCTCAGCTGAATGCCAAATGTATGTGCAGCATTTAAAGTTACCTTTTTTCAAATGAGCTTCAGCTAAATTAACAAATAATCACAAGATTTCCTGCTGTTCCCTGAGGAAGCAGTGCTAAAATGTTAGTCATATAACAAAGAGAGACTCATTATTTCTCTCCTCTTCAGTCTACTATGTAGACTTAACACAGCAGATGCTTTTCCCTCACCCATTAATCTTTCTATTTCCTCTCTGCTACCATTTCCCTAAGTTTAATCTAACTCATTATTGAACACAAGATGTTGACTATATAGCTGATTCTAACATTTGGCTTCCAAATTCTTCTAAGAAGACTACAGATAATAAATTTTCTTTTGTCATTTTTATTATGTTAGCCAGTGACTAAGGAAAACCTTGACCTGGTTTCTAGCTAAATATCCTTTATAAAGTCACAAAACCAGACTTCCTCTACTTCCCCTAGCAACAAATTTTCATGACATTGCAGTATTTGGAGGTTTAATTATTTGATTATCAAAACCATATGTGGATGAACGGGATACTGAAATGGTTGCTGTTATAATGGGATTATTCCTTGAATGTTATCTTTCTCTCCCATTACCAGTACAGATGCAGCAGAGTGGTGGAAATTTGGCAATTCTGCAGTGTGAATATTCTCAAACAGTAAACAGCATGGTGAAGGACCAATGTGGTGATCAATCTCAGTAACTACTGCTTCGAATGGCTCAAATAAAAAAAGAATACTTCCTCTGTATAACTTCACATTTTATCACTGAGATACATTATTGGAAGTAGGTGCTTATTGTTACTGGAAATTAGTAATTATTCTGCAACTATGTGCTGTACATTATGTGTTCTCATTCTTTTTTAAAATATGGTTTTTAATTTTTAAAAAAGGGGAAGTATTCTGTTCATGCAGTCTGGTTCAAAACTACATTCTATTCAGTAGTTGGCAACCTAATGACAAAATGTCCAAAGTTTATGAAGGAAATCTACCAATACTTTATACAAGCAGTCATATAATAAAGGACTCATTGCATTATACTTTTTCTGTGCTTCCTAATTAACTAGTCAACTTCTATGCAAAACTTCTACGTTAGACTGACTTTCTCTGTGACTCCACATACATTTTCATTTTGTATCACAGCTGACAGCTCTTTTATGACAAATTGGTTCTGAACAAGCTAATCAAAATTCCATTTCAAAAATCACTGATATTTAGTACTGTTCCCTTAGGTTTTATTTTTAGCAAGGTGGAAGTTTTGTTTCATTTTTTTCCATGTAAGAGAATATAAAAGACTCTTGAAAATTATCCTGAGTTTTCTTTCATCCACTCAATTATATTAAGAATTTGCTAAGCAAAGTCACTGCTGGAACAGATCATTAATCGGAAGGTAAAATCTTGGAATGCCCACCTCTGACTCCAGGATATTAGACATTACATTGATTCCAAATAACTAACTCAATACAGAAAAAAAAAACCCAGCAATAACTATCATTTGACAACTACCATATCATGTCTATGTTTCCATGGAGATATATTCATTTGATTCCCTTGCCTAATAACATCATCTTAAAATCTAATCTGAGCATCTGTCTTTGGATCAAGCAGTTTTATGCATTTATATTTATTATAATCATTGTTACATTTGAATTTATTTCTGACAGACAATTTTACATTTTTATGCAACATGTTGTCTTATTTTCTCCCCTGCTTTTTTTTCACTAGAAGAGAAACTATTCTTCTACTAGTCTATTTATATCCTTCCAGTAGTTACCACTAATTTACTGATAGCACACATCTGTTTACTATTCCTTATCATTTTAAAGACAATCCATAGCCTAACTGGGCAGTTTAAAAATGCTAGCTAGGGTGAATTGGTGTGAATTAGATAAAGGCAACCCCTCCTCAAGAAAAAATCATTTAAAATTAATCTGGAGTGTGTTCCAGAGCCATGGCAGGCAGCAGCCCTATCTAGCTGTGTGCCAGCACTTGCTACCCTCTCAAAAGCACAGGCCTCACAATTGCAGAAGCACAGAGTTCCATGCCTCTCCCCCGCCCCTTCATCCCTCAAGTGAGGCAGGGAAGTGAGGTACAGAACTCAGGCCCCAATCACATCTCTAATGTGTGTCTATAACATGAATGACTCCTCCTTAGATGTGATGATCTTGTCGGCATAAACCTGAAGACCCACATGCCACAGAGCTGCCTGAACAAGCCAAATACTTTAGCATAAATTGCCTCCTTTGGTTTTTTCTTCCACTAGTGTAGTCATTGTATAAAACACTTTAAGTCTGATTCTTTTGGATCTATTTTAGCTTGTTTTGGTCCCTTATTATTTAAACAGCACACTGTACAAAGTTATTTACTCATCCTAATTTCTTTTATTTCAAAGTATCTTATATGTTTTTATTTTCATGCTTAAGTACTCATCCTAGAGCAGGAGTTGACAAACTTTTTCTGTAAAGGGACAGTCTGTAAATATTTTAGGTGTGTGGACCACGCACAGTTTCTCTCACAACTACTCAACTCTGCCACTGCAGCAGGAAAAAAACCATAGACAGTGTATAAGTGAATGAGCAGAACTGTGTCCCAATTAAACTCTATTCACAAGAACACTGGTGAACCAGTTTTGCCCCAGAGTCCATAGTTTTCTGACCCTTGTCCTAGAGTGCTTTCAAAGAGAATCATTGTCTGAAGTTTTGTACATGTGAGGATTTTATTTTTCATGCATTCAAGTTATAATCCAGCTGGGGAAAATTTTAGACTCAAATATCTTTTTATTCAACATTCTAAAATTAATATTCCATTATCCAACATTGCTTTTGAGCAACCTAATAACAAGACAGTTCTCAGATTGAAGGGATCTACTTTTAATTTCTGGAAGTTATTCAAAATTTTTGCTTAGACTTTAATCTTTTTCTATTTCACCATAATACCCAGAGGTAAAAGTTTTCATTTATCTATTTTGTTTCACACTGTATGGTATATTTCAATTAATTGTATGCATATCTTTCCTTAATTTGAGGAAATCTCAGTCACCATTTTTTCAACTATTTTTTTTCTCTGTTTTTCCATCTGAAGCAACTCTTATTCAGATATTGATGCTACTACTTCCATTTTCAAGTTTTTGTCACAACTACTTGACTCTACCACTATAGCAGGAAAGAAGTTGTAGAGAGTATGTACATGAATGAGCGGACTGTTAAACTCCATTCACAGAAATGTTGGAGCCCCATAGTCCATAGTTTTATGACCCTTGTCCTAGAGTGCTTTCAAAAAAGAATAATTGTTAATGTTTTATCTTTCATTGTCTAATTTATCTTCCATTGTGTCCATTCAGTTACTTAACCCCTTTACTGAGCTCTTTATTTAAGCTATTTCATATTATATATTTCCAGCTGAATTATACAAATAACTGCTTTTCTGCTTCATATCTACATCAGTTAGGAATCACCTTGTGAGTTCAGAAAATCTTATTAAGGAGTAGCTTAAACAAATTAGACTGTTTACTTTTTATAAACAGCAAAAGGTTTGGAAGTGGTTGCTGGCATGGGTTCAGTAGTTCAAAGTGTTAGGACCAAGATGTCTTCTTTCCTGTGTCTTTCTCTTATGATGGCTACATAGTGATTGCCCTCCAGCAATGTTGTAACAGGTAGCAGGAAGACAGGAGGGCAAGGAAGAGGCAGAAGCCCTGAGCGATAATTGTATCAGGCAAGCAAAGGCTTTCTCAGAAATTCTCAATAGACTTCTGCTTATATCTATCCCACTATATACAATTGTGTGACATATCCAATTTGAGCTTCAAGGTTGTCTAGAAGGTCGATTTTTAGCTCCCCAGATAGCATAGTAGATGAAAGTCAGGCAAAATCTTGTTGGAAACAGTACTGAGTGAGCCAGCCTACAGTATTTGCCACAATCCCTATTTCTTGGAGAAGATTTTTTTTGCTTATTTAAAATTATCTCTTTGGCCCATGTATCTGGACATCTAGCATAGTGGTGCGTGTGTGTGTGCTTGTGTGTGTGTTTTAGTTTTGTGGTGTTTTTAATAGAGTCTTCAAACATAAAATGTCCTTTTCCTCTCTGTAAGGAAGGAGCATTAGAGAGTTCAGCTCAGCCCTCAAAGGAGAAATGTGAGTCCAGCACCTTTATTGTATTTGGAGAGGAGGAAGATACCCCTCAAGGTAGAAAACCCTGGTGTTAAGAATTGTATTTCTATCCCAGAACTGTCCCTTTGCAACAGCATTCTCCCACACATAGCTTTATGAAGAAGACTAGAAAAAAAGCTTGGAGGGTGTCTGCTTGTACCTACTGCTTGCTCCTTCCTACTCCAGCTGGGCTTGGTATTCTCCATCTACCCAACATCAAAGTTGGACTGGAAGCTGGTTAGCAAGTCAACAGGTAGGTAAAATGGTGAACAATTCTCTGGAATTTTTGAAAACCAACAAGTTCACATTTGGTAAGCTAAAGAGAGATGGTTGGATAGGGCAAATCAAAAATCCACAAAACTCACTGTTCTTACCAAGTTTATTTTCTTTTTTTCTTTAGTTGGATTCTCACTCTGTTTCCCAGACTGGAGTGCAGTGGCATGCTCATAGCCACCACAGGTTCAACCTACTGGGCTCAGGCGACCCTTCCACCTCAACCTTCCAAACTGGAACTACAAGATCTTGCTACCATGCCTGGCTAATTTTTTGATTTATTGTAGAGACGAGGTCTCGCAACTTGGCGAGACTGGTCTTGAACCCACAGACTCAGGCAATCCACTCACCTCAGCCTTTCCAAGTGCTGGAATTACAGGCTGAGCCACTGAGCCAGGCCATTACCAAGTTTCAGTTGAATAGATGCTTGAATAAATGCTCCTCACATTGTTGCAAGCCTTTAGTTAATTTTCAGAGTTCTAGAAAAGTTGATTTTGATACTTTTTGCCAGTGTTCTTGTTGCTGTCATGAAGGAATAGGTTTTTGAATGCCTTTCCTCCATCTTTCTGAAAGTGAATTGCAGTACATCATTTTCTGAATTTCTTTATATAAAATCAAATTTAGGTGTAATATGTAACCTATTTTTCTTCATGTCAAAGACTATTAGCTTCATAATTTGAAAATATTAAAATAATTTATCTATGGTTAATCATAGGCATAAAAGGAAAGCAAAGAAGAAAACCTAAATGAATAAATACGTAATTTAGAGTGCAAGAGCCATCTTTTGATTTTTGTTTTCTTAGGAACTTTTACTTAAGTATTGCTAATATAAAAGCAATTTTAGAATTATTCATATTTTATTCAAAATTATTATACCTTTGAAGCAAAAACAAATTTCATATTACATTCTAAATATATAATATGATATAGATGAAGCACATCTGTTAAAAGCTCTTTACTTTCACTCTAAGAAGTACAGGATATTTTCTAAAATATTACTATTATTCTGCAGCAAAAAAAGAGTACCTTTATTAGTATTTATTCTACTTTTCTGAGTCCAAGTATTATTAAATAGCAGACTAGAATACAGGAAAATCAGATGGATTTGCATTTTGAATGCACAAAATAGAAAAACTAAGAGCAAAGCAACTAATTCTTTATTTTTTGAAAACTAAAAAACATCTCTTTTTTAAAATCCTTTATTTTGAAGATGTGGGGTACAATTCAGGGTTAGGTATACAAATGGTCATTATGCAGGTCCCCTTGTTGAAGAGGTGTACCCCCCTGACTAGTTTCCCACTACTGCTAATCCCATGCTCCCTCCCCTGGTAATTTCCCACTACTGACAATTGTAGAAAATCTATTTCTAAAAAATGAGTTTGATTGGTAAGTGTTCATCAGAAAGGGAAAATTTTATTATAGGGGAAGGTGAAAGACATCAGCTTTAACTAGAAGGATCAGGATAAGTTAATAAACTAGTTCAGGTGAATTACGCAGGCCAACCATAATTTGGAGTAGAAGAAAAATACTGTAAAGAGAGAAAACGTGCAGAACTGTGAAATGGCTTGCACTCTTGTGTTCTTTTAAAACTGAGAGGCCGGGATCGGTGGTTCAGCCTGTCATCCCAGCACTTTGGGAGGCCAAGGTGAGTGGATTGCCTGAGCCCGTGAGTTCGAGACCCACCTGGGCAACTTGGCAAGACCTTGTCTCTACAATAAATCAAAAATACCCGGGCTCAGTGGCTCAGCCTGTAATCCCGCACCTTGGGAGGCTGAGGTGAGTGAATTGCCTGAGCCTGTGGGTTCGAGACCCGCCTGGGCAACTTGGTGAGACCTCATTTCTACAACAAATCAAAAAATTAGCCGGGTGTTGTAGTGCGCGCCTGTAGTTCCAGCTACTTGGAAGGCTGAGGCAGAAGGATCGCCGGAGCCTAGCAGGTCGAGGTTGCGGTGGCCAGAGCGGCTACTGCACTCTAGTCTGGGCAACAGAGTGAGACTCCAACTCAATAATAATAATAATAATAATTAATAAATCAAAAATTAGCCGCGGTAGCGCACGCCTGTAGTTCAGGCCACTTGGAAGGCTGAGGCGGAAGGATCACTGGAACCCAGTAGGTCGAGGCTGCAGTGGCCGGGAGCGTGCCACTGCACTCCAGTCTGGGTGACAGAGTGAGACTCCAACTCAAAAAAAAAAAAAAAAAACCACTGAGAATGACAAGGGATAAAAACATGGAATAAACGTGATTAAATTAATGGCCTCACTCAAGACTGCATAGCACAGACTATATTTCAGGTTTCTCCAACAATAGGAAACCCCCAACTTATTACAATGGCATCTTAATGAGAAAAGCCACAGCAAATGTAGCAAGCAGAAAATAGCTGCTAAGTATTGTGTGGTCTGGTTAGCTATCTTTAGTGGAAAATCTGGGGAGGAAGTAGAGGGATTTGTGGTCCAAGCATAGAATGACATCATAGACAGAAAACATGTGAGTTTTATGTAAGGTGATAATATATCCTGGTTTGCTTGGGACAGTCTTAGTTTAAGCCTGTTGTCTTGGCTTAATCATTAATAATTTCTTTTTTCATTCTCAGATATGTCATAGTTTGGACAATAAACCATATTACCCAATATACAGTCACTCTACTCACACATGGTAACTTGAGTCTATCACCTTGAGACAGAGCTTGCTGGTCCCATTTCTTCTCTTGCCAACCATTGTCAGAATCAGTGTAGTTAAAGAATCATATTATTATCCATCCTTAATGTCATATCTGGTCTAATCCAGACTGCTTGGAAGAAACTCTCAGAAATTTCAGGAAGCCCATACTGAGTGGAGGCAAATGCTAACTCCCTCATGCCTTGAGCTGGGTTCAAAACAATCAAGAAGCTCACTACTATACTTGCATTTTCTTATCAGCCTTCCCATCACCCTGAAAAAAGAGCTACCCAAGGAGAGGAAGGAGGAGCCAACTGGAAGCCAATTAACATGTTCTCCAAAAACTGCAGTACTCTACCTTTCCAAACTCCTGAGAGATAAATAGTGACACATTTCATGCTAAGATAGAACACTGTTTTCAGGTCTTGATATACATGTGGATTCAAAGCTAATAAATGAATTTGTATTTTTTTAACACTTAGTTATCCCATGGAACCCATACAATTCTTTCTTTTTCTCTTTGACCTAATGTCAAAAATATGTCTGCATACTCTTATAAGAATTTAGATATAAGGTGTGTAATTTCCAATAAATCACTTGAAATTGTACACACTTACCCAGAAAATTGATAAACTGTCTCATCCCCACTTGCTCTGCTGGAGGCTTCTGTCAAAATGACTTTGATCTACTTTATGTTTCTTCCTTCCTTGATACCCCTCACAGCACAGCACACAACACACTGGGCTATCACAGTTCAACTTCAATTCTGTCAGTGTGCCCAGTAATGAGGATGACCTTGCATTTGAAATAAGAGACACCTTAGAAATGTAGAAACTTGGAGAATTCGAGGGTCCTATAAGATGAATGAAAACAGTTTATTTTTTTAGAAAACATACCACATTATTATTAAATTTAACTACTAAATAATATCAGTATTATTATATATTTTCTCAAGATCTGTAAAATGGAGCTAGATTATCTTCTTTCTAGAATGGTTCCAAAGAAGCAAATAAAAGAACCCAGTGAACTATCACAATCTCTTTTGGCCCTGTTAGTTTGTTTTTCACACAAAGAAAATCAGTTTTAAAATGTGATAATCACTGCTCTTAGTAATACCAGATGCATTGCCTGCATTGAGTTCCTGTATCTCCTACATGAGTAAAACATAAACATCAGAAGTTAAGATATTTCAAAAACTATTTGGTTCAATCTACTATTAAAGCAAAAACAAACAAAAACTTGATAACAAAAACATAAATTTTGGAGCAAATTTGGAAAAATTTGAAAGGATTAAATTATCTAGTTAATCAAGTTATTTTCCTACATATTGTTTTTATTTATTTAGTTATTTAGTTATTTATTTATTTATTTATTTTGAAGCAAAACCTATAATTCAGAATATAACTTTCTTTATTAAAAGTCGAAGCTTAAGAAAAAGGATTATGTTCCAGCTAGGGGAAGGCATATGATCTCATTTCAGCAAACATCTACAATATGCTTAAAGTATGTGTAAAGCTCCAGGCAGGACATCACCAAGAGTAAAAAACATATATAAGACATAACACAGCCTTTCAGAAACCCTTGTGTGGTAGAAACATAGTCACATATAAAAACGTCATTGTATATGCAAAATGTTGACAAAATGTTATAAGTATATGAAAGAAAGAAATTTTCTCTTGAGGAGGTCTGTAAAAGATCTTTAGATGTGGTAGTATTCAAAGTATTCTAGGATAAGCCAGGTGTCAGCAACTAAATGTGAGCCCTAACATTCAAATAAGACGCACACACAGGCTAACAGGAAATACTAAGATGTCAGCCAGGCTCGGTGGCTCAGCCTGTAATCCCAGCACTTTGGGAGGCCGAGGCGAGTGGATTGCCTGAGCCCGCAGGTTCGAGACCCACCCAGGCAACTTGACAAGACCTCATCTCTACAATAAATCAAAAATTAGCCAGGCATGGTAGTGCGCGCCTGTAGTTCCAGATACTTGGAAGGCTGAGGTGGAAGGATTGCCGGAGCCCAGCAGGTCGAGGCTGTGGTGACCGAGAGTGTGCCACTACACTCTAGTCTGGGTGACAGAGTGAGACTCCAACTCAAAAAAAAGAAAGAAAGAAAGAAAAAGAAATACTAAGATGTGTTGGTGTTTTCAAGCATAAACTTCTAAAGGCAGGATTTTTCCTCAACACCTAGTTCAATACAATGCACATATAAAAACTTGAGAAGTTATTGGTGGTGATCATTTTCAGTCATTTTGATCAAACAATTCCACATCCTATTTTATGCTTTCAAGTAGTAGCCAAGTGCAAATGGAAAGTGTTTTAAAGTTTGAATCACAAAGATGAAGTAAACTGGTACAATGATTAAAATATACAACATTCAGAGTTAAAACCCAGTTCTAAGCTTTTCTATAATACCAGCTACTTGACCTTAGAGAGATGAATAAACACTTTTCATGCCTCAGTTTTCCCTTTTGTTAAAATAAAAAAAAATAGAACTGATCACAGTAACTCAGACCTGTAATCCCAGGACTTTGGGAGACAGAGGCAAGAGAATTGCCTGAGCTCAGGAGTTCAAGACCAGCCTAGGCAACTTAGCAAGACCTTGTCTCTACAATAAGTCAAACAATTAACCAGGCTTGGTGGTGTATGCCTGTAGTTCTGTCTACTTGGAAGGCTGAGGTAGAAGGATCACCTGAGCCCAGTGGGTTGAGAGTGAGATGGCTTTGAGCATACCACTGCACTCCAGCCTGGGTGCCAGAATAAGATGCTGACTCAAAAAAAATAAAAAAGATAATAGTATCTGCTTCATAGCATTGCTGTAAATATAAAAGGAATAATATGTATAATTTTCTCATCCGTATCTCACAACTAAATTTGTTACATTTCTCCAAACATACATATTTGATCACAGTTTTTACCAAGTTACCTGTGTTTTGTTTTTATACTGCAGAAGACAGTAGACAGCATTTCCAGAAGAAGGGTCATGAAAAGGGGAAACTATCTAGACCTATTTTTTTAAGGAGTTGATTTGTGTGATAGAAGTACAAATTAAAACAAAACCCCACATAATGTGCAAAGAAGACAGTAATGCCACCCAATAGAATGAAGAAATCCAGGAACATTGTGGGGCATCAGTGATTTCACAGAAATATGACATGTCATTTCCTAAAGGGTGACTCATAAAACTCAGAACCATGCCTTCACATGTCTCCTTTCCTACAGACCCAAGATAGCCCTGGTCCTCCTTCCCCTCATCACAAATCTTCAGGGTTCTCCCTTATAACCAGTCACTATGACTCATCTTTACAAGACAGGAGAATAATAAAGTGTATGAGATTTTAAAAGGAAAATAAATGCTCAAAATTAAGATTAAATGGGCTAGACAACCAAGTTTGAAAACCTTGAATATTAAACACCTCGCTTAGCGAGCCAGTGTCCCTCTCCCCTTTTGTTTGTCTTTAGATATAGTCTTTGTGACAGTCAATTTATTCTCCAAGGACATTTTGCAATCCCTTGAATCTTAGCTGAGAGGAATTAAGAGACCATGAGATCAATGACTGATATCCACAAAGATAAACTTCTGCTTGAGAATGAAGGAAGCGTTTGTAAGTTTGCTCTTCTTTACTCTTTTTGATATCTCCAGACAACATTCTGAGTAATTTGTATTCACACTGCCAGGAATTAGTGAATAAAAGCGCTCACAATATTAAGTTTACAACTTCGGCCTTCAGAGAAGTTATAATCTAGTTGAGGAGTCAAGATTCTTATACATGAAATAGTACAAAAAGTGTTATTGAAGAACCATGTTGGTTGCTCTGAGAATTAAATGATGTGAGAATTCAAGAAAAAAAATAAGAAATAGAGGGCAGGATAAAGAGAAGGTGAACCCATGTTTCAGCACCTCAGCACCTCAACAGCTCCAGCAGGATTTCTTTCAGGTTCCAGAGAAACTGATGTCCAACTTCTTTGTCCTTCTTCAGGATATCTCTGGGCTGTTCCTTAACAGAAAAGGAAACATTTCACAAACATTTCAGGAATATCGTTTCAGTTTAATTACTTATTGTGTGACGTTGAACAAATCCCTCTGCACCTCAGTGCTCTCCTCTGTGATACTGGTATAGTATAAGACCAAGGCTGTCTGTCTTACAGGATCAAATGGGTCAATGAACATAAAATGCCTTGAAAATGTAGGAAGAGCTATACACATGTGTGTCATTATCATTACCACTCCACTCTCTGCCTTGTTATTTGCAAAAGTAAAGGAAGGAACTGCAGCTTATATTACTTCTGTTATCTTCAGGGCTGCATAGCTGGGTACGCAGGATACATTTTCTTTTACTCTCATCTAGATTTTGGGTTTCACAGTGGGCATAGAGCTCCAGCTATGCAGTTCACTTATACATTCAGATGGCCTTTGGGGGCAATCGAAGACTTCCTGGATGAACACTATCTCTTCACTGATTGGTTTTACCTACTGTTTCCATAGCAACTCTAGATCCATTCCATATTCGTCGACTTTCTGTTCCCATTTATGGTAACATCTCTTTATCAGCAAGAGATATAAAGTTTAATATAGTAGAAGCATTTTAATAAAGGGAGGTATAATTTAAATAGAAGCTTTTGGCTTTTCTGAAAACCCGAGAGTTCTCTATATGTTACAGTAGACTCATCGTCCTTTCCTTTAAGGTAAATGGAAGAAAACAGAGTCAGTTTATAAAATTCCTTATAATAATGTTGAGAAAACACTGCCCAGCAAATTCTCTGCCACATTTGCATCAACAGAACTCTCTAACCAACATTTAGTTCATCTAATTATTCCATTAAAGAAAATACAAATTTTGAGTTCTCTTTTGCCCTGCACACATCTTTATGACTATCTCACACTCCTCCCTATTCCTACCTTAACATCGCCCAACATCTGGTCATAGGGGACGACCAGAGGTGGACAAGGATCATAGCCACAACAAGACTGAAATGTCAGGGTTTTGAGCAAGCTCACAACAATCCTGTGATAAACTATTTTCCCCATTTTTTTCCATTTGAGGTTATGAGCTCAGAATATTTGATTAAGTTGCTGTATTATAAGCCATATAAGTGACAGAGCCAGGATCCAAACACATGTCAATGTGTCTTTTGACTTGGCCACAACATTAGTGGTTGTACTCTCAGTACAGCATAATCATCACAATTCTGACTGCTGATAAATGACTCTAGTTCTTAGCTTGGGTTTCCCTAGAAAACAGAGCCTAAGACAAAGAACTGGGTGCCGGCAGTGAATTTAGGAGCTGATCCTAAGAAGCAAGAATGAATAAGTGGGGAGGGCAAGACAAGAAAAAGGGAAAATCCCTATACAAGGTTGCTGATGAAATTCTTTAGGGTAGATTCTGGATTCTACCACAACAATCTCAGAAGTATATGGAATGAGAAATATTTAGAATGCCTTCTAGAATTATCCAGCTGACAATGGGAAATTAGTCTCACCTCACCCTCTCTGGCTAGTGTCATCCCTGAGCATTTTAACTCCCACACTTTCTGTCTGCTCTTATGCACAGGATAAGGAGCTACAAGGGCACAGAGAATACCCTAGGGTAAAATACAGAAAGACCTATAACTGGGCTCCCAATAGGAGGTTAGCAGTGTTGAGACTGAAATATCAGAGAACATCCACCACAGCTGCTGCCAAAATCCAAGCTGCAGCCAGCTACCATGGTGCAGGCACCAGAGGTTTCTGTTACATCCTACTTCTAGGATATTTTACAACTTGCTGGAATAGCTATTGATCAGCTTGGTGACTTCTGTGCTCACATCTTACATGAACGTATCCTTAATTCTGGCAATAGAGCTGCACTGTCACAAGACACACAGTTGATTCAGCAGCAGATTCTCTGGAGAAGTGGTCATCCTCCAAGTGTGGGGTCTGGAGAAAGATTGCCTAGATCTACTTCAAGTTTCATCACTGGTAAGCTTAAGTGCATAAATTCCTTAAATGCAGTGTTTAAATTTCCTCATCTGTAAAATGGACATAATAGACACCTTATAGTTTAATGTAGGGTTAAATGATAAAATACATGTAAAGCACTCAGAAAAACACTTTGACATAGTAAATATTCAAGGAGTCAATAGAATTTTATCAAATAATTTTTAATTATCTGGCTGGGCTCAGTGGCTAGCCTGCAATCCCATCACTTTGGGAGGTCAAAGCAAGTAGATTGCCTGAGCCCATGAGTTTAAGACCAACCTGGGCAACTTGGCGAGACCTCATCTCTACAATAAATCAAAAATTAGCTGGGCGTGGTAGCGCGTGCCTGTAGCTCCGGTTTCTTGGAAGGATGAGGTGGAAGGACCGCCGGAGCCAGCAGGTCGACACTGGGGTGGCCGTGAGTGTGCCACTGCACTCTAGCCTGGGCGACAGAGTGAGACTCCAACTCAAAAAAAAATTTTTTTTAAATTACTAGTGTATCAATTTCCTTCTCTCACAGCAAGAGGGGAGAACATTAAAGTATTCCACATCTTCCCACTCATGGGTATATGATGCTAACCAAAAGCTTAAAACAAAATAACTACAAGCCAAACATCATGGTGAGAGGAAATTTCACCACTCAAAACCCAAAATTTTCTTGACACTTTATTTCAGAATACAGAAAAGTGTTTAGTGGCTTTCTCACAAACTATAATTAAAGAGGAAAATTGTAAAGTCTAATATTTTCACTTGGTAAAACCCCTTTACTCTGATAGAATAACTGCTTGTTAGAGAGGGGGAAAAATAACTAGCACAGAGACTGAATAGCTTCTGGTCTCCATGGTAACAGTGTGCCATATTCTGACCCCTTTAATCACCTGATTCTCTTTGAATAAAGAAAGATGCAAGAAGACAAAAACCCTAAGACAAAGAAATGTAGCCATTTGTGAAGTGGATGATGTCAAGTCCACAAATGTGGCCCAGAGGTGATTCTAACTACTGATAGTTGCATGACATTTCCTTTGAATTATATTTTCAGTAAGAGTGATAGGTTAATATTGATCAAGCAGAGCTTAGTCGAAATTACTCATTGCCCCCTTGCAAGCCACAGCACATATGCAAGATGGCACCCTGGGGATAGTGGACAGTTCGCAGCCAAGCCACAACTGGTAGCAAGATAATTGGTCTCCATAGGAATGAAATTTGCAATATTTTTCTCCTTTGCCTGGTTTCTAGGAAAGAAACTGAACATTTTTTGAAAGATCAGAGCAGCAACTCTCAAAGCAAGGTCTACAGAGCTCCATGTCAGGATTCCTGAGGGCATTGTTAAAGTTTTCATTTCCAGGTTTCATCTTCAGTAGATTCTGGTTGAGCAATCCTACAACGGAGCCAAGGAAGCTGCATTTAACAAACAACTTCAGAAGCTTTTTATGTACCCAGAGTTTGAAACTACTCACTTAGAGCTTGGGAGTTACTAAAAAATCTAACTTTAGCTAACTTTTGTCCATTCTGCTGTTTATGTTGATACTCAAAAGATAATACATAAATGTGACAGATTCCTCTTTTCTAAAGATGACCTGCAGAGATAATTCATTTTTTTAGATTAAAAAAATATAGAGAGAAACATTTAAAACCACTGAAGTGAAAGGAAACAAATATCTATATTGGAAAAATAACTGTAAATTAGCAGTGAGAAGTATAACCTATACTTGACTAATTTTATTTAGTTGTCTATATTCCCTCACCAGTTATAATAAAGTCCATGTAATTACCATAAGAAGTTCTTTTTACTTTTCTTTACTTTTTCTTTTCTTCTTCTTCTTTTTTTTTTTTTGGTTAGGGTCTTACCCTGCTGCCCAGGCTGGAAAGCAGTGGCACAGTCACAGCTCACTGAAGCTTCCAATTTCAGGGCTCAGGCTATCCTCCTATCCTCCCACCTCAATTTCCCAAGTAGCTGGGACTATAGGTGTGCACCACCACGTCTGGTTCATTTTTAAATTTTTTTGTGGGAATGGGGTCTCACTATGCTGCATAGTCTGGCCTCGAATTCCTGGACTCAATTATTCTACCTCAATCTCCCAACGTGCCGGAATTACAGGCATGAGCCACTGCACCTGCCCTCTTTCTACTTTTTATAAGCTAGAATTCTTGTATTAAAAGACAGAAACTTAATGTTGTAAATCATGAATTTATTTCATGCCTCCCGAAAAATTATACAAATTATATTTAGATGTCATCTGATTTTATTCATACACTCACATGTACAAATGCTTACTAAGTACATGCTATGTGAAAGGAAGTGCTCTGTGCTGGAGTTCAAGAAATCAAAAGCCCCCTCCATCACAGAGTTTACATTCCAAGAGGGAAGACAAAAAATAAACAACTATAAATTATTTACCATGTCGGATAGTGAAAAATGCTATAGAAAAACGTACAGCGAGGGACGAGGCAATTGCAGTTTTAAATAACTGGTACGAGTTGTCTCAAAAAGCTGAAAAAGATGACATCTGAGTAAAAACCTAAACATGATAAAGGAGCAAGTCTTACAAATGTTTGGTGAAAAAAATATTCAAGGCAGAGGAAATATCAAGTGCAAAAGCTCCAAGGCAGAACATCTCAGAGGCTGGTATGGCCACAACAGCTTGAACAAGGGAATAAGCAGTAAAGGAGGTAAGACATAGCAATTCTGGGATGAGGAGGGACGTATCTTGACCTTTGACTTCTAAATGAGACTAGAAGAACCCATGGAAGCTTTGAACAGAGAAATTACAGGAATTTACTTATGTTTAAAAGGGATCAATCTGCATCTGAATTGAGAATAGACTGTAGGAGAAACAAGGACAGAAAAGGGGAGACTAAACGGAAGGTAGTCTAGTACTTTAGATGCAAAACCATGTTGAATAAGACTGTGTTGGCAGCTGCGGTGGTAGTGAGAAATGGTATGGTTCTAAAAAAATTTTGAAGACAGAGTCAAAGAGATTTGTGGATGAATCAAATGTTGGAACAATAAAGAAGAATCATGTTTTCTTATGAGGAATTAGAGAGATGAAGCTGCCTTTTCCCACATGTGGAAACTGTGGGAGAAGCAGGATTTTAGATGTACTAAGATTAAAACACCTTTTAGATATCCAGGTAGCAGTGTCAAGTAGACAGTTAAATCTATGAATCTAAAGTTCAAGAAAGATACCTGAACTGGATATACAAACTTGTGAATCACCAGTTTGTATGTTATTTCCTAGGGAGTGAGTGTAAGTAGAAAGAGAAGTTCGATGTGTAAGCACTGGGCACTTCATCATTTAAAGGTCAAAGAGAAGAATAGGAGCAATCAAAGGGATTGAAAAGGAGTAGCCAGTGAAATAGGAGGAAAAACACTAAGGTAAACTATCCTAGAAGTCAAGTAATAAACATATTTCAAAGAGGTGGGGATGATCAACAACATCAAATGCTTGAAGGTCAGTAAAATGAGGACTGGGATTGACCATCGGATAAGGAACATAGGGACAAATGACGATCTTCACTAGAGTAGCTAGATGTACTGGTGGAATAAAAATTCTGATTTTATTGAATTCAAGAGAGAGTAGAAGAAGAGGAATTGGAGATAATCAATAAAAAAATTCATTCAAGATCTTAATCTAAAGAGGAAATAAAAAATGAGGTGATACCGGAGAGAAACATGAGGTCAAAAGAAGTCAGTTTTTCTTTTCTCTTTTTTCCTTCTTGTTTTGTCTTCCTTTCTTTTTATTAAAAAAAGTATGAGAATTTTAAGAATGTTTGCAGTCTAAGAGAATACTCAAGTAGGAAGAAGTGATTTGGTTACAAAGAACTAGAGGGAAGAATTGTTGTGACGATGCCCTTGAATGAGGAGATGGAATCCAGCACATGCGGAGGAGCTAGTCCCAGAATTTTTTTTCTTTAGTAACAAATATTTCATCTATAATATTAGGGAGAAAGCAGATGCATATAACTGTGTAGAAGCAGTGATGGCAGCATACGGAAGTCCTCGTCTTTTTTTTTTTTTCTTCCTTTCATTGAAATGGGAAACAAATTCATTAACAAGAGGGAGAATGGTTTTAAAATATGGTGTTGAAGCCGGGCTCGGTGGCTCAGCCTGTAATCCTGCACTTTGGGAGGCTGAGGTGAGTGGATTGCCTGAGCCCGCGGGTTCGAGACCTCATCTTTACAATAAATCAAAAAATTAGCTGGGCGTGGTAGTGCGCCCCTGTAGCTCCAGTTACTTGGAAGGCGTAGGAGGAAGGATCACCAGAGCCCAGCAGGTTGAGACCGTGGTGACCGGGAGCAGTCACTGCACTCCAGTCTGGGTGACAGAGTGAGACTACAACTCAAAAAAAAAAATAGTGTTGGGGGTAGGTTTGAGGAGGAAGATAAGGGTGAATATTATGTTGTGAACCAGGAGACTGAGCAGCAAATGGACTTTAAAAATGTGGTATGATTGCCAGCAGCATAAGGAGTCATCTTAATGATTAATCAGCAATTTTGACTAAATGACTAGAGAAAAGTATAATTATGAGTCAAAGCAAAAAAAGAACTCTCAATTTAGTTATCGCAACAAGTTTTCCAATGCACTTAAGAAATTTTTCCTCTGGATCTCGTCAAAGTTTGAATATTTCTCATTCTCCCTTAAAAGTACTGAGTCATGATTATTACCCTTAACTTCTAGAGATGAATTTTGAAGGGTTAGTTACTGAATCTACTGGTCTTTCACTTTACAAGAATATGATGCACATTTTCTAAACACCCCCATTTCTCTTTCTAACCCCACCCTCTACTCCCTGGCATAAAAATTTCTGTGGCACAATTTATGCTGACATACTCTCTAAGTTTATTCCCTCCAATAAAATAGTAAATTCTACTCAAAGGAAATCACTCTCAATCTTGAGGTCTTGAGTATTTATATATACCAAAGACTGATACAAAATTTCTCAAAGCAGAAATGATTGTAGAGCAAAGCCACACAGCAAATTGCATGTCTTTAATAATGTCAAGGGGAATAATGCTCAAATTAACTAGGGAAGGATTTCACAGCTCAAACATTCGAGATACTTTATATGGATCCCAGGAATTCCTATAGTCAGTCCTCCTTCTGAATTTATCACATATCGTGAATTTCCATTCTTTGCTAACTAATTAACGCCTTACTTCACATTTCTCACTTATCCATTGATTTCTGTGAATCAAGTAAGCTGTAAGAGAGAGGTATAAACTGTCATTTAAAAAACAATTGAGACTTATAGCTGCATTGTGATCTCTTAGACACCACCCACCTGCCAGCACCAGCAACAACTTCTCCCTCATCTTTTCCATAGTTAAACATCAGATGTCTATTATCACTTTTTTGAAATGTCTATGATAGGAAAGAGGAGGACATAATATCAATAACCACTTTGTGGGATCTGAAATTTCTTCCTCATTTTAAGATATGTTACAGGCATATGGTCTCTGTTTTGTGGCATACTTCAATCACAGTTTAAGTTATTTGAAAATAAGTACTTGTTGCCAAAGGCCTAATTATAGCAATTATAGCATGTCCCTATGGAAAGATAGTATTCACCTTGCTACTCTGTTAATATGCCATTTCAGGGACTCCCTGTGACTCTCTTGTTGATCCTTCGTTGACTAACTTATTAAAAAAAAACTGGTCTATAAGCTCTAACAAAAATGAATATTTCCAAGCATATGATGGTTTCATAAGAAATATTATTTGATATTTGTTTTTTGCCATCAAGGTCCATTCACCAATTAATACATCAGTGAATTTACCTTTCTTCTCTTTTCTGGCAGCTCTGTATAATTTTGACTTGAGCTCTACATAATAAATCTTTACTCTTGATGCTCCATTCAAGTAGAAAGTAGTTTAGATAATGGATAAAAAATAATAATCTAGAGTCAGATTACCCAGGCTTCAGACCATCATTTGATACCTGTGTGATCTTGGGAAATTGACTTAAAGTCTATGAACTGTGTCTGTATTCTAGAGAACAATAATAGTACACATATTAGAATGTCATTGTTAGGATAGAACGCACTAACTCGTGTAAGGTGTGCACCACACAATGCTTGACAGATAGGAAGAATTCAATCAGGTTAGTTTTTGCTAAATCTATATTATTATTGATGTACTTTATCTAGTCTGCCTAGGTTATAGAAAGTATTTAGAGTGGGTTGATTCTCAATTCTTTTGCTTACAAGTTATTTAACCTCTCTGAGACTCAGTTTCTCTGTTTGTAAAAGGAGATCATTTCTACACCCAGTAGGGGTTCATATAAAGTGCTTCTGACACAGTCCTTCACACTTTATAGGTATTCACTAAAAAGATGGCATCAATTACTAACTATATTCGTTTGCTAGGTTGCCAAAACAAAATATCATGGGCTGGATGATTTAAACAATATAAATTTATTTTCTCTCAGTTCTGTGGAATAGAAATCCAAGATCAAGGTGGTGTCAATAAGTTTAGTTTCTTCTGATGCCTCTCTTCTTGGCTGGCACGTGGCTGCCTCACTGTGTCCTCACATGGTCTTTTCTCAGTGTGCCACTCTGGTTCCTCTGTGTGTCCTAATCCCTTCTTATAAGAACACCAGTCAGAGTGAATTAGAGCTGAACCTAATGGTCTCAATTTAACTTAATTACCTCTTTTAAACGTCCTATCTCCAAATACAGTCATATCTGAGCTACTGGGAGTTAAGGCTTCAACATGTATATCGTAGGAGACACATATTGGCTCATAACACTATACTTCTTGTCCTTTTTCATTTCACATAATTCAACTACCTAGAAGAATGCATCTAAAGAAATGCTCCAGATACTAAAGTCTGAAGATATCAAGAAATGTGTATAAGCCGGGCTTGGTGGCTCAGCCTGTAATCCACGCTTTGGGAGGCTGAGGTGAGTGGATTGCCTGAGCCCGCGGGTTCGAGACCCACCTGGGCAACTTGGCGAGACCTCATCTCTACAATTAAGGAAAAAAAAAATCAGCAGAGCATGGTAGCGCGTGCCTGTAATTCCAGCTACTTGGAAAGCTGAGGTGGAAGGATCTCCGGAGCCCAGTAGATTGAGGCTGCAGTGGCCAGGAGCAGCCATGGCACTCCAGTCTGGGCGACAGAGTGAGACTCCAACTCAAAAAAAAAAAATGTGTATATAATTACTTCTTTTTCCCTATAATAAACTGCAAACATATTATTCCCTTCCCCTGCTCCATTTGTAGGTCCCAAAATTTTAGGTAATAATTCTTTAAAAATGCATCTACTTCAATAAAATGTCATTACAATAAAACAAATTATACATCAAGAGTATTTATTTTAAAATACTTTCATTGTATCTATGAATAATGAGTTCTATAAGCAATTAATAGTGTGAAGAAGAATCAAAATACTGTCAGGTGGGAAAAATTTTAATTAATGTAAGAGGAAAAAATGCTTACAGAATTGGTAACTTTAACTTGTAAACAATGATTTTGGCAAACATAGCTTGGCTACCCAACAGTCATTAGCTCTTCTGTCTGTGCCAGTAGAAACCAGATTGTACCCATCTTTTTTCAAGAAACCATTGGCCAACGGGGAGCTTGAGGTTTTCCAGGCCCTGTAGATGAATCGTGATTAGCCACAGTAATTCCATTTCCATTTGCCAGTGATTGGTATAGGTGTAGCCCAATAAGTCATAAGGAGAGTCTACAAAGAGCTCTAGAAAAGGAATACAGGGACTCGGTGGCTCAGCCTGTAATTCCGCACCTTGGGAGGCTGAGGTGAGTGGATTGCCTGAGCCTGCAGGTTCAAGACCCACCTGGACAACTTGGTGAGACCACACCTCTACAATAAATCAAAAAAAGTTAGCCGGGCGTGGTAGCGCACACCTGTAATTCCAGCTACTTGGAAGGCTGAGGTGTAAGGATTGCCGGAGCCCAGCTGGTCGAGGCTGCTGTGGCCAGGAGCGGCCACTGCACTCCAGTCTGAGCGACAGAGTGAGACTCCGACTCAAAAAAAGAAAAGAAAAGGAATACAGGAAAAAGTACAAGTATTTTTTCCAAATACTGGGTATAATTCTTTGAGCTTCTGCAGCCATCTTGTCCTCCAAAATAAATTTCTTGTATCTCCCTTTGAGACTACGCGTGAAATAAGAAAATGAAGCATGGCAGAATATGCCACTCCTAAGATACATCACTTTGGCATAAAGATTGTTTTGAACTAAAGACACTTGAAAAACTGTAGATATAAAAGAGATGTTTTGACCTCCCTGTTTCTCCTTGCTCCATCAGAAAAGAAACATTCTTATCACCAGAGATGGAGAGAATTGAGGCAGAGAAAAATCTGTATAAATAGCCCTTGTTAAAATAACTTTTACTCTTCCTTAGCCTTCCCATACATTTTAGCTACTTTTCCACAACTACCATGCTTTCTTCAACTTACTATATGAGCTTCTGAGTTTTGACACTTCTTTGGGTCTTCATTTTCCTATTTGGGTTCCATGTACTGCAAAAATTTACATGCTTTTCTCTTGTTAATCTGTTTTATGCCAGTTCAATTCTGGTAACTCTAAGAGGATAGAAATAAAGTTTTGCCTTCCTACAAGAATAAAGTCTCCAAAATCAAAGACTAATTTTTCCTAACCCAGAAATTAATTTTAAAAACTGCTAAATGACAAATAGCTCACCTGTATCACTTTGACAGTCAACTAGATGAAGGTCAAGAACAAGTTGCTTGGGGAAACTTATAATTTCATCCAGGATTTTTGAAGAGTTCATAAATAAAACGTGCATATAGTGAGAAAGGCAACAAATTGCCCTTAGTTCTTTTAAAAAGCATTATCTTTCAAAATTATTCTGCCGGGCTCGGTGACTCAGCCTGTAATCCCGCGCCTTGGGAGGCTGAGGTGAGTGGATTGCCGGAGCCCGCAGGTTCGAGACCCGCCTGGGCAACTTGGCGAGACCTCATCTCTACCATAAATCAAAAATTAGCCGGGCGTGGTAGCGCGCACCTGTAATTCCGGCTACTTGGAAGGCTGAGGCGGAAGGATCACCAGAGCCCAGCAGGTCCAGGCTGCAGTGGCTGGGAGCGGCCACTGCACTCCAGTCTGGGCAACAGAGTGAGACTTCAACTCAAAAAAATTATTCTTTGCTTTGTTTAACACTATTTCATAGTAAACAAATACAGTGAACCGGAAAAATGCACTGCTTAAACAAAGAGGACTCAAGCTGGAAGTATCTGTGAGCTCAGGCAAAACCAGCAGGAAAGATAGCTCCATTCTTGTCAGCATTTGATGTCCCTTTTTTTTTTTTTTTTTTTTTTTTTTTTTTTTTTTTGAGTTGGAGTCTCACTCCATCGCCCAAGCTGGAGTGCAGTGGCACTCTCACCTGCTGGACTCTGGCGATCCTTCCACCTCGGCCTTCCAAGTAGACGGAACTACAGGCACGCTATCATGCCTGACTAATTTTTGATTTATTGTAGACATGAGGTCTCGCCAAGTTGCCCGGGTTGGTCTCAAATCTGCGGGCCCAGGCAATCCACTGGCCTGCCTCCCAAAGTGCTGGGATTACAGGCTGAGCCACCCAGCCTGGCCAACATCACTTCTTGAGAATTAAAACTCCAGCTTAAAAATATTATGAAAAGAGTAATTATCAGAGTGCTATTCTGCCTTTGGTCTGAATCAGTGACACTGGGGTATTTAAAAATACAAGTCAGTCTAAACTGTATATAGTTAGAAAAGTTAACTCTTTTTACACTGCCATCTCCCTTTCATTTTCAGAGTCACCATGATGACCTGCCTATATAGTTAAGGAATGGGAGAGTTATACATCCTTATGCTCTTTGAAAGATTCCAAGTCACATGACACTACAAGATTCTTAGTATCCATCAAGGAATCTCTAGGTTCCATGAGAACAGAGACTGGATCTGCTCTACACAACTCTGTCTTCATTGATTAGGGAGCTCAATAAATATTTGTTAAAGAAATGGATAAGTGACTAGAAATGAAAAAGAAATCAGAGCTACCATTATAGTATACTAGTTCCCTCTACTCTCTCACTCCCATTACTATATGTAACTATTTATTATATTTCTCTATACAATATGACTTTGCCTACTCTGATTCAGAAACAAAAATGACCATTACATTTCCAATTCAATACCTACATTTATATTTTTAATCACTTTTAATCTATCAGTGTCTCAAAATTTTTCATGTGTCTCCTATAATAGCATTAAATAGCATTTCTGTAATCTAGCATCATTTCACAACAATTTTAATTTTATTCAATAAATAAAACTATGACTCTTCACAACTTCTAAGAAAGATGAATGTAGCCACATTCTTTTTTTCCTCTTCTTTTTTATTTTAATTTTATTTTTCTTAAAGATGTGGGATACACTTCGGGGTCTGGTATACAAATGTTCATTATGCAGGTACCCTTGTTGATGAGGCGTGTCCCCACCCCGCCACCCCACCCCCACCCCCCCCCCTCACCAACATTCTGTTTTCAAGGAGCTGGGAACAGAATATGTGACAAAGCAGGTCAGAAGAAAAAAAAAACTGATCACGTTGACTATGTGCTGTAACCCAGTAATCACACAAACCAAAGTGGCAAGATGATCACAGACCTTTGGTGGCAGACCTCATTATATTAAAGAGCAATTTAGCAGGAGAGAGCAGTTAATCTTGTTCAAAGAATGGAAAATGTCGTAGTTTAATAGCCATCATTTTTATAGACTCTGTAGCCTAGCATACAGGGGGGGAAAACATCATGAAGTTTAAATCCAGGTTATAATTTATTTGTGGTAGACACATTATTATGTAAGCACTTAAGATTTTAATTTGAATAAGTTAACACTCCACTCCTGGACCAATACTATCCTTATTCACTTTTGAGGGAATGTGGTAAGGAGCAAAGAGTGAGGGGAGTGGTGGGATGAAGGGGAAGAGAGAGGAAATTACTACTCACAATTTCTGCACTGATTATAAAAAGCTCTTAGAGTCAGATTGTCACTTGGAGCAAAGAAATCTACCTTAAAAGTATGGAGAGTTGTTCCTTCCCTTGGAGAATAACAAGTTTTTCTTGGCTGGGTTATATATAGACTTAGAGACAACTAGAATACCAACCCTTTGCAGCAGACTACAGTAGTGATTTCTGCCCTTCCAAATTTATGGAAGTCCCTTGGACTAGTAGAAAGGGCAGGCAGATGGGAGTTCCTAAAACAGTAGTGAAGGAACAAGAAATGATTAATTCTTTTACATGGCAATTCAGTGTTTTAATGTACTTATATCCAATGATCTTATTTTCCACTTTAAAAAAAACTCACTAATACTTCAAAGCAAGATTAGAAATATAAATTAATCCTAAGAAAGGCAGTTTGGTGTGAGAGATAGCAGTACAAATTCTGGAACTAGACATACCTGAGTCCAAAACCCAGATCCCTCATTTCTAACTGTGCCAACTGGGAAAACTATTTAACTTCTCTAAGCCCCAGTGTCCGGGTGATTAGAGGAGATAAGCATATCTATTTCATAGCATTGATTGAAAATTACCTGATATCATCTAAAGCACTTTCCAGAATGCCTGCAATTATTATTAAATGCTCCAAAGGACAGCATTTATGCTACTAATAACAATGATCTATATTCCCATCTCACAAATAAGCATTGCTAATATTTTAACATATAGTCTTTCATTTTGTTTTCTATAAGTATGTTCACATGTACTTTTATTATAATTATGGGATTATACTATGCATAATGTCTTTAGATTGCTTTTCTATGCAATTAACAATATATTGAGATTATCTTTCCATGTCAATAAATACAATTCCATAATATAATTTACAATGGCTGCATAATAATATTTTTCATGTCTCTTCAATAAATTGTTTTACTAATTCTCTTACTGCTGACCACTTAAGATGTGCCTAAATTTTCTGTGTGATCAACAATGGTTCCCACAATAAGGGAGGAACAATAGGATGAATAACTCTGCACATAAATACTTTGATATAATCCTCATTGGGTTAAATTCCTAGATGTGAAATCACTGGGTTAAGCCAAGTATACATACACTTTTTTTAGATTTCTTGACACATTTTGACAAATTCCCTTCCAGAAAAGACTCCTACAGAGAATTTGTGAGATTTTCTTTTACTGAAACTTTTTCCACATTGGGTATTGGAATTTCACCTTCCAAGAGAAAAATAAAACTGACAATAGCAGTGAGAAAGTGTTTCATTGTTGTCAGTGTAAAACAAAAGCCCCTTAAAGGCTAATTAAATCACCTAATTACTGTTTTGCAGTTGAAGTTTATTCTAGAGCAGGGGTCCACAAACTAGGGTCCATGAATCAAATCCCACCTGCCATCTGTTTTAGTACATCTCACAAGTTAAGAATTGTTTTTACAGGTGAGCACACAGTCAATTTGATGGTAGAGAGCACTAACTTGTACCCTAATGAAGCAAAATATTATTTTGTAAAAAAAAAAAAAAAACTCAGTTCTTCTCATTAGTCAACCTATATTACAAAAGCTTGTACTTTATTATTATTATTATTTGAATTTTGTCAAAAAATTTTATGGAAGCCAGGTGCAGTGGCTCAAGCCTGTAATCCCAGCACTTTGGGAGGCTGAGACGAGAGGATTGCCCAAACACAGGGGTTTGCGACCAGCCTGGGCAACTTGGTGAGACCTCGTCTCTACAATAAATCAAAAAATTAGCCAGATGTGGTGGTACCCCCCTGTAGTTCCAGCTCCTTGGAAGGCTGAGGTGGAAGGATTGCCTGAGCCCAGCAGGTCAATGCTGGGGTGGCCATGAGCATGCCACTGCTCCAGGCTGGGCGTTGAAGTGAGATTCCAACTCAAATAAATAAATAATCATACTTGAAACAGATGAAACATGGCTAATGAATCATCCTAACAAAACTAAATTGGTATCAGTAATTTCTTCTTTCAGGAGAAAACGTACCTTGATTTTTGCAAACTATTTCACACTGAAAACTGTTAAAGAAGTGTTACCACAGTAAGGGAGGCACAATGGAATTTAAAATGAACAAATAAGCATAGAACAGAAAATGTAGGCCTAACTTCCCTTAGTTTTTCTGAGTCATTTATTTAGGTTGTAAGAGCAAACTTACAATGAAGCTATATCTTCACTCTGTAGCAAAATGTAACAAAAAGTTCAGGAGCCAAAAAAAAAAAAAAAAAAGCACAGGAATAAGGACTGGGTTGTTTTTCCATTAACTGTGGTTTTCTTGATGATTGTAAACTTCCAGAATGTTTAACATAATTGCCTCTCTCCCTTCCTGAAGCTCGCTTAGATATATCCTGACACATTTCTACCCTCATTTAGATACATCCTAACACATTTCTACCCTCAGGTTCTACCCTTCAGGCAGGGAAATTATTTCAAAAAAACAAGAGTCTGTTCTTTATTGGGCATATGCTATTGAAAATCAACAACAAAACAATGTATCGATTCCATAATAGGAACTCTGGGCATTGGAGTTAAAATTTCCAAAAACAGTTTATATCAAAGTTCTCTTCATTCTGAAATCAGGTAAGTCAAGACAATGAGAATATAATCAATAGACTTATCAAAAGAGTAATAATGATAATAATAATGATAATAGCAGTAGCTAATGTGTGGTGCTTGCTGTGTAGCTGAGCCAGGAAGTTGTGAGAATCAAATTCAATTGACTTTCCACAGTAATAACACTAGCTTTTTATGAACCAGACCCTGTTCTAATTTCATGATGTGTAGGAACTGCTTCAAGTCAATGGTACCTATGAGGTAGGGACCATTATTTTCTACATTTCACAGATGCAGCTTAGCAGATAGCTGTGCTCACAGAGCTTATACAATACACAGTGGACCTGGGATTTGAGCCTAGGGCTCTTGGCCCTGGAGCCATGTTCTGGTTTGTCTGCCTCTCAAATCTGCCTGGTGATGGATGGTAGGAAGATTCTAGCAGGATGAGCTCTAGTCTCAAAGGCCAAGGAAATAGTGGACAACATAATTTTAAGAAGCAAAAAAGGAAAGGAAACTGCTTAGAGTGGAAAAAAGGAGTAATGACTTTGAAGGGTAACTTTGATACCTATCTATTGTCTTCAAAAGCTGTTAGAATAAAAAGAAGAATGAGCTCCATATCAATCTCAGTGTATTGACCATTAGACAGAACAAGGCAGTAATAGTCCCAAACTCTGGCCTAGGTGAAAGTGCTAACCACAACAAGAGAAAACTGTTTAAAGACCTATAAGTTTCAGACTTCCCAAATGGTGATGCAGCTACAACATTGTCTGTAAGTACATGGATAAATGGAAAAAATTGAATGGAAGTAGCCACCTTTTCCAAAATTGCATTCTAAGTGATGTTAATAAGAATTCTCCAACCAGGAGAGGGGAAAGGCTATGTGGCTTGATAGTGTGGGAAAAAGCTGGGTCAAAAAGAGTTATACAATTTTCTTCACTCTCCGTGAGGAAACTAATATGCAGTATCTCCTAAACTTATCTGAACACAAAGTTCTTTTTCCTTAAAGGATACTAACATTTTGCGGATTATCCATTTTTTTATGTAATACAGTTTGACTGAATTAATTAACCTTTGTTCTTTTTCTGTGGTGAAAACTATCGTAGTGTGTTGCTGGGAGAAGGATTACTACGTGTCTTGAGTGTTGCCATCCACACACACTTACAGGTAAAACAATATCATAAACTAGCAAAACCAGGCTGTCTTGTTGGGTGAATTGCCATGTCATCCATAGCAGGGCTACTAAACTTAACCATCTGAGCTGGAGAAAAAGGATGAGCTGTAGAAAATGTTTCTTTCTACTGTTATATGGAGAGAGGCAACATCGCGTTCATCAGGGACTCAAAGAATTTCAGAGTCCAAAAAAGATTTCAGAACCAACTGTACTTTATAACAGGAAAAACAATCTTGCAAAGGTGATATAAACACCAAATTCCAAACCCTGCTTATAATTTCAGACAAATCATAGCTTCTCTAGATCTTAGCTTTCTCATCTAAATTATGAAGACAATATTCTTTTCCTATGTACTATGGAGAGTTCATGTGAATATTAAATTTTATAACAGAGAAAAGCTTTGATTAGCTTAAAGTGCTATGAAAATATTAGAATTGTTATGATGATAACATTAACTCATATTTCCTCCAACAGAGGCATTACAGGAAAGGAAAAAAATCTGTAGCATTTGGAGATTAGTAATGTGTGTCTGAAAACCACCACAAACCACAAAGAAATTGGAAGTCAACAAAGAAGAACTAAAATCAAAGCAGATCTCTCTGTCAGACAAGCTCCAGATGACAATTAAGTCATTTAATGAATCCATTTAAATCCAGGCAGGAATCCCACTGATTGTACATACTTGTTGATAAATACCAACATTCTAATGAAAATAGCATTTAAGAATATTGAACTTTGGGAGGTCAAGGTGAGAGGATTGCCTGAGCCCACGGGTTTGAGAACAGCCTGGGCACCTTAGCAAGACCTCATCTCTAAAATAAATCACAAAAAAATTAGCCAGAAGTGGTAGCGGGCACCTGTAGTTCCAGCTACTTGGAAGACTAAGGTGGAAGGATCGCCAGAGTCCAGCAGGTCAATGCTGGAATGGCTGTGATTGTGTCACTGCACTACAGCTGAGGCGACGGAATGAGACTTCAACTCAAAAAAAAAAAAAAAAAAAAGAATATTGGTAATATTCCTGCTGTACATATAATCATACATTAAAAGGAAACAAATCTAGGGTAATGGTGAGACTGTAAAAATGGCATAAATTAAAATTGTTTTACATTGATAATAGTTCTGTGGCCTTGTAACCATGAAATATAAACCATTCATAGTTCCTAAGTGCCATTCAGATGATAAGGGGGTTTAGAAAATAGAGTGTTTACTACTTACCAGGTGTGTTTCATGCATGATCACATCTAACTCAGTGAGACAGAAATTATTATCCTGATTTTACAGATAAGAAAACTGAGGTCCAGGAGATATGACCCAGCTCATACAGCAAGGAGTCATCAGAATTTAGCATCTGCTCTCTCTGGTTCCACAGTACTTTCCCCTTCAACTCATCTGCTGTTTCTCCAATATCAAATAAATGATAAATAAATAATTAAACTAAAATCAAATGTAAAATGTCTGAGTGATACAAAATCCAATTAAAAATTTAAATAAAATAAAATTACAGTAAATTTTTAGTAAAAAAAAAAAGTCTATAGTTATAGTTATCCTAGAAATGTATTTTTACTATTGCATACACAGAATAAATTTCAGGAGAAAATTTTAACAGAAGTAATACTTAGTAAGTGTATAAGTGGTGAGTGAAAAAATAACTTATAATTTAAAAGAGGAGAAACACTTAATTGGTAATACTTATTGATTGATTGACAATAGACCAGCCCTAAAAAATATGTGTTATATTTAATAGAATGTTCTCTGCTCAATATTACCTATTTTTATACTGATCTGGAAATAGCAATAGCAAGTTCTGTATTTTATAACTAGATTGAAGGGTGATCTAGTTTCTTTGCATACCCTGCCATTTTAAGAAAGTTTTTTACCTTCACAAGTTCTGTAGAGATACTTCACAAGTCATTAATTTCAGCTCCAGTAAGCAAAGCATTGAAGGAAGACACTTCTCATCCTTTATTCATCAGCAGAAAAAAACCCCACTTTAAAAATTCCTTTCCCTGAATAACAATCTACCACCATTTCTTGAATGAATGAGTAAAATAGTTGAGAGCCTAGACCAACATTACCGGGTAAAAATTCCAAAATTTTGTGAAGAGTTTCCCTCAAACTCATGACCCACAATACAAACGAAAGCAGAATAATCAGAGGGTTCTTCCTGGAAATTATGGGCTGGACAGCTCATGAGAGTACAAAGAATTAGTCTCTTCCCCAAACTTTGTATCCAATTCCTCTGTGGAAGTGTGAGCTAGTTTAGCAGTTTCAAAGATATGGGGAAACCACAAGAAAATTAGAAATCTTTAAAAATTTTTATCTATTTGACACATAATAATACATTACAGGGATGCATAATGATGTTTTAATACATCTGATGTATTGTGATCAGATCAGGGTCATTGGTGTAGCCATCATCTCAAACATTTACCATTTCTTCATGTTGGGAACATCTAGCATCTCCCTTGTAGCTGTTTGAAAGGAAATAATGTATTATTGTTAACATTAGTCATCCTACTGTTGTATCTGCAAAAGTGAAATTGCTTGAGTGTCCCAGCCCCGAGCCAGCTCAGTGGCAACTCCAATCAACAACTGAGATGTACAGAGGATCAGGTTCAACACAGTGCCTACTTCAAAGCCCAGGAGATCTATTTTGATTTATCAGGCCTGGTGGTCTAAACATCCTCTTTTCTCTTATAGAGGTGGCAAAACTCCACCTCCATCCTCGCAGGGTCCCAGCTGGGCCCAAGAATTAAATTGACATAAGACAAATTTAACAGGAGAAAAGCATACACACTTATTTAATACACGTTTTATGTGGCACAAGAGCTCTCATAAGGAAATAAAGACCCAAAGAAGCTGGAACAGCCAATCCCTTATATACTAAAAGGCACAAAAGATATAGTGTGAGTTGTGAAAAATCAACTAAATGATATGAGGCTTAAAAGATAAGAGTTCTTTTAACAAAGTCTACACAGAACTCTCTCTAGTGCAACTCTCCATCCTTGATAAGAAGAATGTTTTTCCTTCTGTGATAGTAAGCATGTCTTTCACATGGGAATTTCATCTCCTGCCTTTAAGAAACAAAATGAAGTTATCTCCTTGTGCCTGCTGGGGGTATATTTTGTTGTTGTTGTTTGTTTGTTCATTTGTTTGTTTGAGTTGGAGTCTCACTCCATTGCCCATGTTGGAGTACAGTGGCACGCTCACGCCGCCGCAGTCTCAATCTTCTGGGCTCCGACAATCCTTCCACCTCAGCCTTCCAAGTAGCCAGAACTACAGGCATGTGCTACCATGCCCAGCTAATTATTTATTTATTTATTATAGAGACGAGGTCGAGGTCTCACCAAGTTGCCTGGGCTGGTCTCAAGCCCACAGGCTCAGGCAATCTACTTGCCTCGGTCTCCCAAAGTACTGGGATTATAGGCTGAGACACCAAACCCGGCCAATTTTTTAATTTATTGTAGAGACAAGGTCTCTCCAAGTTTTACTGCCTAGGCTAGTCTTGAACCCTTGGACTCAGGCAATCCACTAGCTTTGGCCTCCCAAAGTGCTGGGATTACCAAGCCCCGCCGTCTGCTGGTTTTTTTAAGTGCCTTAATTCAAAATAGTCAATATGTCAAAACAGCATATTCTGATGGTTTTATTATCCTTAACTCCTTCACTCTCTTGCCCTTGGAGATTTCATGCCACCTTCTAAGTTTATGAAGTTTCTCTCCACCAGAAGCAGAATATAAAAATGACTTTCTTTCCTCACTCCCAGAGACTCCAATCCCAATAGTTAACTCTAGAAAATGAAGAGCTAGAACATAGGCCTGAAATTGCTTCTCTTCCAACCCTGCAATAATCATGTACTCCCTAAAGCAGGGGTATCCAACTCCTGGGCCACAGAACTAGGCCAAACAGCAGGAGATAAGTGACAGGTGAGCAAGCAAAGCATCATCTGTATTTACAGCTGCTCTCCCTCACTCACATTACTGCATGAGCGCCACCTCCTGTCAGATCAGCATTAGATTCTAATAGGAGCACAAACCTTGTGAACTGTGCATGCAAGGGATCTACGTTGTACACTTCTTATGAGAATCTAATGCCTGAAGATCTGAGGTGGAGCTGAGGCAGTGATGCCATATATATCATTATATATTACAACATAATAATAATAGAAATAAAGTGTACAATAAATGCAATGTGCTTGGATCACCTAAAACCATCCACTCCCCCCCACCTCCAGCCCCCATCTGTGGACAAATCTGTGGAATAATGGTCTTCCACAAAATCTGTCCCTGATGCCAAAAAGGTTGGGGACTGCTGCTCTAAAGCACTGTCAAGGAAAGAGTGTATAATGATGAAAGAAGGGAAGGACAAGTCTGTCTGGGTTTTTTTTCATAAAATGTGGTCACCTAAATGCCATAACAGCAGTCATGGCTGGAGTTAACTTCTACTGGTGAGAAGAGTTAGGTAACACCCTTCTTTCTGATTTTCTTGGAAGCAGGGGAAACTTTTGGGAGAAAAAGGATTTGACCTTTTTCCTCTTTAGATCTGGAAGAGGGTGGTCAGGGGCACAGTGGACATCAGAATGTGGATTGCAAAAAGGAACACTGGGGAGAGCTGAATCAGTTTGCTTTAATTATTAGTAATCCCAAAGCAGCTCAAATGTTTTGCACTATTAGGAAAAGGGATAATTACACATACCAAGAAGCCGGAAGGAAGTGGGACATTAGGGAGGTGATTTGTCCATTCAGCTGCTAAGGATGCCCTCATTGACCATTTTCCCGCTTTCTACTGTGTATCCTCAGCACAATACCTTCATTCTCATGCCTTTTCCTCTGGTAGCTGTATTAGCTTGCTAAGGCTGCTATAACAAAGTGTCACATCTTGGGTAACTTAAACAACAGATATATATTGTCTTACAGTTCTGGAGGCTAGAAGACCAATATCAAGGTGTACACAGAACTGTTTTTTTTCTGAAAGTTGTAATTTGCTGGCAATCACAGGCATTTCTTGGCTTATAGACTATCATCATGATCTCTGCCTTCATCTTTACATGGTATTCTCTCTGTGTTGAAAGTTCCCATTTTTATGAGAACACCAATCATGCTGGATCAGGAGTCTGCTCTACTCCACGATGACCTCATCTTAACTCATTACATCTGCAATGACTCAGCAAAATCACATTCTGATCTGGGGATTAGGACTCCAACATATGTTTTAGGAGAACACAAACACAAAACAGTAACAAAATGACTTCTCCAGGTATCACACCTATAGAAAAGTCCCGAGAAAGAACAGGCTGTAACTTCCTTACTACTTTTGAGAAACTTCAGAGCACACACAGTGTCTTGTCTCAGGGGTCAGAACCACGTCATACGCCTACCTCTACCCAGTCACTGGTGAAGCGATTGGGATTGCAGAGATTTGGAGGTAAAATGCTCCAGAGAATACAATCCCTTCCTTGACTAGTACACAAAAAAGGAATATAGACAAATGTTAAGCATGCAAATTACCATGTTCCCCTAAATCTTTCAGCCTCTTACATTGTTAGCTTTTCTTCTGGTTTTGTTTTGTTTTTTTTCTTTTCTTTTTTTCAATTGGAGTCTTACTCCGTCACCCAGGCCAAAGTGCAGTAGCATACTCACTGCCACCCCAGCGTCAACCTGCTGGGCTCCGGCGATCCTTCCACCTCAACCTTCCAAGTAGCTGGAACTACAGGTGCGTGATACCACATCTGATAATTTTTGATTTATTGCAGAGATGAGCTATGTCAAGTTGCACATGTTGGTCTCAAACTCACAGACTGAGGCAATCCACTCGCCTCGACCTCCCAAAGTGCTGGGATTACAGGCTGAGCCACCAAACCCAGACTCCCTGTTTTTCTAATCATGTTTATTGGCTTTTTTAAAGAATATATGTTCATTGAGGAAAGTTGGAAAGTAATAAAAAGAACAAATTTCAAATTATTCAAAATCCCACTGAGACTTCTAATTAACTGATATGCATGCTTATTTATTTATTTATTTATTTATTTATTTATTTATTTTGAGTTGGAGTCTCACTGTGTCGCCCAGACTGGTGTGCAGTGGCCGCTCCCGGCCACCGCAGCCTCGACCTACTGGGCTCCTGCGATCCTTCCGCCTCAGCCTTCCAAGTAGCCGGAATTACAGGCATGCGCTACCATGCCCGACTGACTTTTTGATTTATTGTAGAGATGAGGTCTTGCTGCCCAGGCAGGTCTCGAACCCTCGGGCTCAGGCAATCCACTCACCTCAGCCTCCCAAAGCACGGGATTACAGGCTGAGCCACCAAGCCCGGCTATTTTTTAAAAAGAAAATACTGACATTTAACAAAAACAAATTAAAAATGATTCATAATAACACAGAGATATCCCTACTAATGGACTAGAATATATCTTTTCCATACATATATATTATACATACAGACATAACAAAAATTGGGATTATAGTGTGTATACTACTGAGTAGCCTGCCCATTTTCAGTTGGTATTAATTAAATTGTTTACATTTCCTTTCTCCTTGTAGAAATGCTAGTAATAATATTATCTGGAACAACTCACCCCAACACATATTTGCATTCTATAGTTCTCTTTTTTGATATCATTAATTACAAAAGAGTTCCATCTCAGGTTATGTCACAGGATAAAACTCTTAGTTCTAGTTGAGGGAAGCAATAAGAGGTCTGGTCAGAAAGGATTTTAGACATTATTCATTAAAACCAAAGTCAAATAGTCAAACACTACCTCCTCTGTGAAATATTTTTGACTGACTCCTACTCCAACTTAAAAATTCTTTCACTTGTGTTCAATTACTATTTTTCTGTCTGTCTGCCTGCCTGCCTGCCAACTATTTCTATTTCTCTATCATAACACTTTGAGTTGTTTTATCATTTTTTTTGCATGACATGTTACCCATGAAAGCAGAGATGAGCTCTGATTCATCTTTGTATTGTCCAGGTCAGGCATCAGTAGACACTGAATATATGTTTTATTGAGCCAATGAATTCACTCATTCATTCACAGAAGAATAAGCTCAGAATTATTTTTCTCATTCTCTACAATGGTCCCCTGAAATGGTTTATCTTATTTTAAGAAGAGGCAAAGTTTGAATAATTATTTTTTAAATTTGCATTTGAAAGTGAAATGTAATTATTTCAATGCTAACCTGGTTATTATGCTTAAGCATTAGTGAGACATGTGCCAAAAAAAAAAAAAGCCAAGTGTCTATAAAAATCAAGTAATAACTTGACAACCAGGTGATGGTTACTAAGAAACTGCATTTTTCAGTGAACACATGGTATGAAGTATGGCCTAGATTTATATCCTACATTAAACATCTTCTTTGGAGTTATCTATAAAGTCTGATTTTGCGTGGCTTGTCAAGGTACATAAGTTACTCCCTCAGTTATCCTGCTTCTGCTATTAAAAATCATATGGTTCTATACATATAATATTATATCAACACCATTATCCATCCATTCTGAACTCAAGGTTGTTTAGGTTAGAGACTGAGGCCCCATTTAGTTCCAAAACTTTTTTAGCATCAAATATTAGTGACCTTCTCCTGTAGTTATCACTGAGGAACATCCATCCCTGTTGATGTACTAACTGTGCTAATGACAAAAAATTTGTAATCTACAATGTTTCTATGTATTCAAAAGTGAAATAAAAATGAATTGGAGATTATCCGCAAGTTTTAAAAGACTTTCACTTACTACTACTGGAACATAATGGAGACTTTGCTACACTCTGTCTAAAATAGGAAGGTCACATCAGGCCTTGATAGTGGAGCTCCAACAAGTGCTGAAAGATTGTGCTAAATTCAAGAACTAGAATTGTGTTTGAAATAAGTATCTCAATATTTTCCTGAGACATTTGTTAGAAAAACGATATTGCAAGTAGCAGAAATGCAAACAAAATTAACTAAAGTCAAACAAACAAACAAAGGGACTTATGAAACATTAGAATAACTTGGGTAACTCACAAAATTGAAGGAACTGCAGAAGACAAAAAAATTAAAAAGAAACAGAAAAACACTCAGGATGTCAGGGACTAAAACCAATGACAGCTCAATATCTCTCCCTCTCCACTCCAGTGCTCACCATACCTTCTACTTCTCTCTGGGCCCCTGTCTCATTTTTTTCAGGTTTCTCCTCATGCCACTATATGATTGGCGGCAGCTCTGGAGTCATCTACAACAGGCAAGAGCTTTGGCCCTTCACCTCCTTGGAAATTTCTGTGACGGATGCCGGGCTCGGTGGCTAAGCCTGTAATCCCAGAATTTTGGGAGGCCGAGGCAAGTGGATTACCTGAGCCCGCGGGTTCGAGACCAGCCCCTGCAACTTGGCTAGACTTCATCTCTACAATAAAATCAAAAATTAGACTGCAGTTCCGGCTACCTAGGAGGTTGAGGCAGAGGGATCCCCGGAGCCCAGCAGATCGATGCTGGGGTGGCCATGAGCACGCCACTGCACTCCAGTCTGGGCGACAAAGTGAGACTCCAACTCAAAAAAAAAAAAAAAAGATTATGATTGGCCCAGCCTGGGTGACTTGCCCAGCTATGGCACAAGGGTGGGGTTAGGTGCAGTGGTTGACAGCCCTTCAGTGGGGCATGGGAGCAACCATTTGCTAAGAGGAAGAGTGAAGTTTTTCCAAGGAGAAGGGTGGAAGTTAAGATATAAAGGGAAAATCAGCAGAAGTTTTTGGCAATGACTTTAATACCACTTTGACAAGTTTTGTCACCACAAAATTACAGGGCAACCCAACTCCTATCTTATACAATGTCATCTTTAACATTCACTATTCTAAAATGTTCTGAGCTTTGTTTCACCTTAAGACATCAGAGAATCACTATGACAGTGCAGTTGATTGTTCTCACGTGCACTCTTCTATAAGATGCTTACACAATGAAATTCTGAGGTTTTGTTTTTCACAAATTAAAAAAAACTTTTTACTAAAACACAATAGTAAAGAAGGAAAAAGTAGAAAGAGGCATTAAAAATGCAAAGTACCTTCCTCCACAGTTTCTGAGATTTCTAAAATCAATGTTTCCCAGTTCATTAACAAGCTCTTATATAGTTGTAAGAATGACAACATTAAGATTTACATATACAACAACTCACAGAGGAAAATCATTATCTGTAAGTGTCACTGTGAATAGGCAGAGCCTCTCAGCTCCATGGTCATAAGCAGCAGTCCCTGGTTTGTTTTTTGTTTTTTGTTTTTTTGAGTTTGAGTCTCACTCCATCGCCCAGACTGGAGTGCAGTGGCATGCTCACAGCCACCCCAGCGTCAATCCGCTAGGCTCTGGAGATCCTTCCCTCTCAGCCTTCCAAGCAGCCAGAACTACAGGCATGAGCTACAACACCCTGTTAATTTTTTTATTTATTGTAGAGATGTATTTATTGTAGAGATGAGGTCTCACCAAGTTGCCTGGGCTGGTCTTGGACCCATGGGCTCAGGCCTCCCACTCATCTCAGCCTCCCAAAGTGCTGGGATTACAGGCTGAGCCACCAAGCTCAGTCAGTCCCTGGTTTTCTCACTCAGATATGCCTCATAACAATTCATGTTGTGAGGGAGTATGACACATTGACACCTCTACATGAGAAAAATTCTCACAAGGCACAAGCTGTTTTTCAGTAAGCATTATAAAAGTGAATCCTCTCTTCCCTATCCAGAAATATGTCCTTTAAAAAATAGGCAAAAGACATGAATAGACACTTCTCAAAAGAAGATATATGAGCAGCCAACAGACAAATGAAAAAGCGTTCAGCTTCACTAATCAGAGAAATCCAAATCAAAACCACATTGAGATACCGCCTAACCCCAGTAAGAATGGCCATCATTAATAAAACAAACAACAGATGCTGGCAAGAATGCAAAGAAAAAGGAACGCTTCTACGCTGCTGGTGGGAATGCAAACCAGAGCAACCTCTTTGAAGACAGTATGGTGATTTCCAAAAGAACTAGAAATTGACCCTCCATATGAACCAGCAAGTCCCCTATTGGGAATATACCTGGAGGAACTCAAATCATTCTACAAAAAAAATCTACACATATGTTTGTAGCAGCTCTATTCACAGTAGCAAAAACATGAAACCAACCATGCTGCCCACTGAAGTTGGACTTGATAAAAAAAACTGTGGTACATGTACACCGTGGAATGTTTGCAGCCATAAAGGACAAACATATGGACTTCGCAGCAACTTGGATGGATTTAGAGTTGATCATACTCAGTGATCAATCACAGAAACAAAGAAGAGTACCTTATGTTCTCAGTCATAAGCGGACCTTGAACTATAAGAAAGGGATTGGCAGTAGTGGGAAACTGCCAGGAAAGGCGGGTGGGATTGGCAGTTGAGGGAAACTGCTAGGGGAGGGAGGGGCATGCCTCATCAACAAGGGTACCTGCATAATCAACATTTGTATACCTAACCCTGAATTGTACCCCACATCTTTAAAATAAAAATAAATAAATAAATAAAAAGAAATCTATGTCTTTATGTAAAATAGGTAATGTTTAATGTTTAAGGAAGTGTCATATAGATAGTTGGAATCTTTCATCTATTCAAAAGATTATCTGCCAGAAGTGTGATACTTCTGCTTATAGCTAGTCTCTCAAAATATTCTAGTCTTGTTTGGATAGTTACTTGTGTAAATTCATCTAACCTAATTCCATCCAATTACCTTAAGAATATTTAATACACAGCTTCTTCTCATTTTTTGCCCTCAGAAATTTTCACCTTGCTTTCAAATAGTATCAACCTCACTCTCATTTATCCACTCTCGTGTATTACTCTCTCCTGCCAAATTCACAGTCTCCTCTTTCAGGATAAGACATTAACTGCCGATCAGTCACAGCCACAACAAACCAATGGCATGTTCAAATGAGGATATGGTGAGGCAGGTTCATTAATTTACAAAGGGACTCATTACAAACATGAAGTGGAATGCAGGGAAATTCCGGTGATGCTGCATGAACCTGGGGCTAAAGACAGCTGAGTTGTGACTACTCTTAGGCCAAAGGGACAAAGACAGTAAGCAGCAGGAGCAAAGGAGAGGAATCCACAGACTGGTGCTGGTCCCCCAACTGTCTGTTAGGTGAGTCAGGTATAGAAACTATGAGCTGGAAGCAGAAATTGAGAGTAAGCACTTATAGTTTTCAATAGCATTCTATTCAATAGAATAGTTGGAGGTCTGTTGTATCTATGGGGTTTAGATCACCTATGTCTTTATTTTTTATTTTATTTCCTTCTTCTAGTAATTCTTTTGCATTCTATTTACCAGCTGGTGACAAATCAGAAATCAAAGAAACAAGCTTGGCAACACAGGCAACCCAAGATTACCCAGTAGGAAGGTAGTCAAGGAAACAGATACTCTCCTTATTCTCCTCTCTTCCTCCAATCTCTTGCTGAAGTCCCCCATTTGGCTATAATCAATATGGCTATGTCCGCTAATGCTCCTTGGGGTCAGTCTATTGGGGCAAAAAGCAGGATACGGAAGGGAGGACAGCAAATCTTCATTCTGCACAGTTGAACAGTTTCTATCCTCAACATAACAAATACACAAAATCCCATTGCCACAGAGCAATGTCTTTGGTTACGCTCCCTGTGCCACTGATCAATGTACTGCCTGTGGGCTCCAGATTCACCCTTAAATGCGTGCTTTGTCAAAATGGACAGAATTCCTTTAAGCATCCCTCCTTTACAGTAAGCACCACATTGAGCTGTCTCGGGAAAGGGCACTAGAGGGATATTGCTGTTTGTAGTTGCTGCTTGGGATCAGCAATGTGGGTGGGAGGATGTTGGTCACGCTCTGCCCCAGTCCCACACCCAGAGAATGCAGTCCCTCTGCAACTGCTCAGCCCCATCCTGGACTGGTATTAAAAGTAGAATCCATTTCATAGGGTTGTTATAAGTACTCATTTTAAAGTGCATATATAATCAGTAGATTAACACGCAGTTCTCACAGAGTAAACTGAAAAACAACCTAGATTATATTCTTCACTGTCCTTTTAATTCTACTTGGGGTAGAGGGACTGGACAACCCTTTTCTTACCCCTGGATGAAATTTGAGGTGGCACAAATTTCACAGGACTCTGGGGGAATATAAAATCTATAATCACTTTAAGTCATAAATATAGTCTCAAATCATGCCGGGCTCGGTGGCTCAGCCTCTAATCCTGCACCTTGGGAGGCTACGGTGAGTGGATTGCCTGAGCCCACAGGTTCGAGACCCACCTGGGCAACTTGGTGAGACCTCATCTCTACAGTAAATCAAAAAATTAGCTGGGTATGGTAGCGCATGCCTATAGTCCCAGCTACTTGGAAGGCTGAGGCAGAAGGATCGCCGGAGCCCAGCAGGTGGAGGCTGCGGTGGCCGGGAGCGGCCAATGCACTCCAGTCTGGGTGACAGAGTGAGACTCCAACTCAAAAAAATAAATAAATAAATAAATAAAAATATATATAGTCTCAAATCAATTCCTGAAAGTGTCCAGTCCAATGCATCAATTAATACTTCAATTTATATTCAAAGGTAAGACTTCTGAGAAGGAATCCTTTTTTCTCCCTTACTCCCCCTGCTTGCTAACTGGCTTTCGGCCCCTCTGGGGTTAAGTGTTTAGAAGGAGGAGAGGGAAAAAAAGGGATGAAAAAGTTCTTACTTGACAGATACTGTCAAAATATGGTTTCATGCTGTCTGACAGGTACTTAAGACTAACCTTTCTCTTATTGGCACTTTTAGAATTCTTCAGGACTGCTCCCCAATGACATACTCTACTTCTCTAATTGCCCCACCTGACTCAGTCCTTGATTTTCCAGAAGTCCATTCCGTACTGACCTCTGTTTTCAAGATGGTATCCCACTTACACAAGTTTTAAATTGTTTCCAACCAGATCTCTCACTCCCTACTTGACTCACACTGAGGGATTATTATTCATGTATCCTTTGTCCCAACAAACTCTAGAGCTAAAGATCAAGACAACAGCAGCTCTCCTCACTTCACCGCCGAAGTCACTTGCCAGCCTTCCTCTGAGTCTGTATTTCTTGAAAGGAGGATAGACTCCAGGTCACTGTGTCTGTTCTGACTGCAACGAGCCCTACCTAGTGTTCTGTGGGGTCCACAGATGCAGCTTGCCACAAAATACAGAATGAGACCAGTTTTATAAACTTCCTCAGATTTTTGAGAGGGAAGTATTTATAATTTAAATTATTTCTAGGAGATGTTTCCCCTGTAATTCACAATGTTCCATCACCTGATCAAACATCACTTTGGTGACCATAAGCATGGTAATAAATTAGCCACGTATTGCCTCCTTGGGGTTTTACCACCAACTGGTCCATCTAGTAGTGAGGATAATATGCACAGTCACTGCAATAGGAATTAAGTCATTATATATAAAGTTTAAAACCTGCAAGCTCTACCCATTAAATTTTTTCTTGGTATTGTCACTATATAAATCCAAAGCAAATGAAGTTGAGATTTGGTGTCAGCAGTAGTCCATTTAATTATCTACACACACAAAAAAAATCAAATAACAAACATTTCAGCTACAACTTTGCTCATACTAAACAGCTGTAATAACCCATGTAAAAAGAAGGGGGAAAAGAAAATAAATGACTTTTAAAATCTATTTTAGCCTATGTCTGCTGTTAAATACTTAGTTTCATAATTCTGCACATGTCCAGTAATCAGAAGAACTTTAAGCAGAAGGATCTAAGTCCATAGAAAAAAGTTTTGTTTCAGTTTCCTTAGAATTTAGACCATCCTGTGAAAAGCATTAAGATTTAATCAGCCAGGCTCGGTGGCTCAGCCTATAATCCTGCGCCTTTGGGAGACTGAGGTGAGTGGATTGCCTGAGCCCGCGGGTTCGAGACCCACCTGGGCAGCGAGACTTCATCTCTACAATAAATCAAAAAATCAGCCGGGCATAGTAGCGCGTGCCTGTAATTCCGGCTACTCGGAAGGCTGAGGCGGAAGGATTGCCGGAGCCCAGCAGGTCAAGGCTGTGGTGGCCGGGAGCGGCCACTGTACTCCAGTATGGGCGACAGAGTAAGACCCCAACTCAAAAAAAAAAAAAAAAAAGATTTAATCAAAATAAATAAATAGTACTCTCAACAGGCTAAGACAGAGCAACTAGAGAGATATGTAGTACGAGTGTGTAACAGTAATAGTGGTTACAAGGTAAGACTAATCAGATGGGCTACTATAATTGAAACAGTCATGGTGGCAAGGAATTGACTTGAAGTAAGTTATGAAAATCCCTGGACTGGCTGTAGCAGGGTCACACAGAATAATAAGCTTCCCAAGTGAAACTGACACAAACCTGCCTGTACCTGAGGCAGCCAATTGCCCATTATCCATTTTTTGCTTCTTCTTAGTAACAGAGCCCTGATTCTGTTGCTGGTAGTATAAAATCAGTGTTTCCCAGCTTCTCTTGCAGATTGGTGTGGCCACGTGAATAAATCTGGTCATTGAATATAAATTGAGATTGCTGGCTATTACTTCTAAGAAAAGTGCCTTCACAAAGGATGAGCTGAGTGTGAACAGTTTGCCTTTCTACCCATTCCTCCTTACTGCTATGTAGAATTTAGGCTTTAAGGCTGGATCTCTAGCAACTGTCTTAGAGCATGAAGCAGTTTTGAAGATGGCAGTCACAAGCTAAACATGACCGAGCAGACAGATCAAAGGATTCTGGATTCCCAGTGACCATGAAACTGCCATACCAGTCCTACATTGCTCCTTCCATCCTTCCACACTTTTTACGAAGGAAAGTAAACCTTTTTGTTTAAGACCCTCTTGCCATATCCCATCAAGTTCTAAACACAGTGATACTGGCATTTTCTTAGCCTTGCCAGATTTCAACAGATGATTTTCATTTTCACACAAGTATAACTGCCTCCGCAATGCCACCTGGTTGTCAGTGATTACAGCATGCCATTTGGAACTGTTAAAATTTGGGGGAAAATGTGTGTCTTAGAATTCATGGAACAGGTATTTGGAGTTCTCAGTTTATCCAGTTGACTTACCTTACCTTAAGTCTCACTAGTGAAGTCACTCATTCTTGGGCCATATAGAAGTTGGAGGTCTCCAATATGAGAAGTTAAATGGCCACGAGAGAATGTTTTGTGCACACCCACACAGAAAGCAAAAGGAAAAGCAATCTAGCAGAGGCAATGCAACCCACAGCTGGGTGGAAGGCAAAGCGTCAGTGAGAAAGCAGCTGTAGTAATAACATGAGTGTTAGAGAATTTATTTTTTATAGTGTTAAGAACCTCTTGTACTGTAATGGACCTTAAGTAAACACAGAAGTCTGAAAATCATGGTAGCCTCTTAATAAAAAACAAAAGTGAGACCTAAGGAAAGACAATGCCAACCAGAACGTGGAGAACAGATTGCCAATTACTGCTCTCCTGGCACAGGCCATCAGTAATTAGCTCTGGTGATAGGAATGCACTGTCTGGTAAACTCACAGTGCTGTTTTGGTTCTTCTCAACCAGTTCACTTTTTTAAAATTTAAGCTCCTTGTTTAAAAAAACTCCTGTAGATGTGATAAAGCAGAAATACCTAATTCAGTAGGGTATTACTAAGCAATTAAAGATCATTATAATAACACTATTCAGGGACTGTTATAATAGTGGACTCTCATGTTGACTTTGCTAAGCAACTGCTACAGAAATAAATGATGGTAGAGTTAGGTTTAGTCTAAACACATCACCAATTTCCTGTTTTTATCTCTCTCCCATAATACCAGGTACGTGGTGGTCACTCAAAAAGATACCTATTAAATAAATAATTAATGAGATGATACATGGTTTCAAAGGTGTTTACTATTTGATTAAACAATACTTTTAAAAAATTGTCAGTCATGAAGTGAAATATACATTAGTATACATGTTAAATATTCATCAAATCTGCATTACTGCTATGTGAGAACAGTTTTTGATCTGTAGGAAAATGTAATTCCTGAGATCACGGCTGGTTTTTATCAATCATTTTCCCCGCTTTCAAATCATCTTTCCTCATGTGACTTGGGAGTGTAAATTGGGGTTAGGATATTCAATTTTAGACCAATTTTCTATATCTGTTAAATGAGTAAACAGGCTTTTTTATAAAAGGTAGAAAAATAATCATGGTGTGCTAATTTTTTCCAGGGTTTACATGGAAAACATGGAAAAATGTAGGCTGAACAAACAAGAAGTCTTTTCTGAATGACTCTCGATCACACATAAGGAACATATGGTTTCTAGCTAATCAGTCCTTTCTGTACAGCAGTCCAGTTGTTGTTTTGCATTTATTAAAATATTCTCTGCCAAATAATTGTATTCATCTTTAAGAGTAAATTGCTTAAAATTACATTCAATTTCTTTCTCTAAGCCAACATATTCTTCCCCTTCTCAAAGCAAACACACGGTGCCCTGAAACTGAGTTGTCACCAGCTTTACATATTGTTCTGCCATTTGTGAGGGAGACAACCACAATATAAGTCAGAACAAAAGCTATTCTGGCTTTTCATGGAATCTGGTAGAGATTATACTTAGGGATAAGCCTGCAAGTCTGAACTTAGTAGGGCTAGCAAAACTTTATTTATTTCCTAATTCATATTATTTTAGAGTGTCTTTCAAAACAATCCTATAAGTTCCTAATGAATTACAAAACTAAACAAAAAGTTGTGAGAACTCTTTCTTGGGCTGCTTAAAGTCTTGGAATCATTTATATTAGTGCTGTGTACATTTTTATTATCACCCACATTTTGATGTACTTGCTCTTGAAAGCAGTAGAACAATTTGGGAAAAAAACCACTCTGAAATCACTTGAATCCTTGATCCTGCCATAGTGTTTTAAGGTTTTCAGGATATAGCTTGTATTTTTCTCCAGGTCTAGGTGTCTACATGATTATAGAATGCATGTCTCTTGCTTCATGATGATGTTTAATATGCATGAAACACCTGATAAATGTTTATTTGCCAAAGACTCCCATAAACCAGTTGAACCACAACAAACAATAGCCTATTTCACAGACTGAAACCAATAATTAGTTTTCTTGACCTATAGTTGAAAACAAAATTATCTTTTAACTAAATAGCATCAGCTTTAAAAATTCCTTTTTGGAGATGTTTTTATCCATTTAATGCCTTTTAATCTTCCATTTCCTATTACTCCAATTCAATTTCTCCTGCATACAAGGTAATGAGCAGAATGGCTGTGAATCCAGTTAACATTCCAGCATTCTCAATCATGAAGAAGGTGAAATCAGTTTTTCTTCCAGTTACTTTTTCTCTTAGCATATCATTCATCTCTGGAAACTAGAAGACAAATATATTGTTAGATAACTGTTGCCATCTTGTGGCAAAACATAAAACAGTCATTTAAAGGCACACTTCATAACACAGATTCTTAATGTGGATTTGGTTCAATATCGCAACAAAGCAAGCAACGACATAAAGCAAGTCACATGAAATTTTTGGTTTCCCAATGCATATAGAAGATATGTTTACCCTATACTGTAGTCTACTAAGTGTGCAGTAGCACGATGTCTAAAAACTAATGTTCATACGTTAATTTTAAAATACTTTACTGCAGCCGGGCTCGGTGGCTCAGCCTGTAATCCCGCACCTTTGGGAGGCTGAGGTGAGTGGATTGCCTGAGCCCGCGGGTTCGAGACCCGCCTGGGCAGCGAGACCTCATCTCTACAATAAATCAAAAAATCAGCCGGGCGTGGTAGTGCGCGCCTGTAATTCCGGCTACTCGCAAGGCTGAGGCGGAAGGGTCGCCGGAGCCCAGCAGGTTGAGGCTGCGGTGGCCGGGAGCGGCCACTGCACTCCAGTCTGGGCGACAGAGTGAAACTCCAATTAAAAAAAAAGAAAGGAAAAAGAAAATACTTTACTGCTAAAAATTGCTACCAATCATCCTATCCTTCAGCAAGTCATCTTTTTGTTGATGAAGGATCTTGCCTCGATGTTGCTGGCTGCTCACTGAACAGGGTGGTAGTTGCTGAAGTCTGAAGTGGCTGTAGGAATTTATTAAAATAGACAACAATGAAGTTTGCTGTATCAATTGATTCTTCATTTCACAAAAGATTTATCTGTTGCATGCAATACTGTGTTAAAGTACTTTACTCACAGTAGAACTTCTTTGCAAACTGAAGGCAATCCTCTCAAGCCTTGCTAAAAGTTTATCAACTATGCTTATATAACATTCTAAATCCTCTTTTGTCATTTCAAAAATGTTCACAGCATCTTCACCAGGAGTAGAATCCATCTCAAGAAACCACTTTCTTTGCTCATCCATAAGAAGCAACCCTTCATCTGTAAGTTTTATCATGAGATTGAGCAATTAGTCCCATACAGGCTCCACTTCTAATTCTAGTTCTCATTCTGTTTTCATCACATCTGTTATTACTTCTTCCAGTGAAGCCTTGAACCCCTCAAAGTCATCCATAAGGGTTGGAATCAACTTCTTCCTAACCCCTGTGCATGTTGATATTTTTACTTCTTCCCATGCATCACAAATGTTCTTAATGAGATCTAGAATGGTGAATCCTCTCCAGGTTTTTAATTTACTTTACCCATATCCATCAGGAGAATCACAATGTATATCAGCTGTAGCCTTACAAAAATGTATTTCTTAAATTATAAGACTTGAAAATCAAAAAAAACTCTTTGATTCATGGGCTGCAAAATGGCTATTGCGCTAGTAGGCACAAAACAACATTAATTTCCTTGTACATCTCCATCAGAGCTCTTGGGTGACTAGTTGCACTGTCAATGAGTTGTGGTATTTTTAAAGGAATTTTTTTTTCTTTCTGAGCAGTAGGTCCCAGTAGTGGACTTTAAATATTTAGTAAGTCATGCTGTAAACAGATATGCTATCATCCAGGCTTTGTTGTAACATTTCTAGAGCACAGAGTAAATTTAACATATTTCTTGAGGGCCCTAGGATTTTGGATATGGTAAATGAGCATTGGCTTCAACTCAAAATTATTAGCCCCTAATAAGAGAAGCAGCTTGTCCTTTGAAGTTTTGACTGTTTCTCTCTAGCTGTGAAAGTCCTAGATGAGCCGGGCTCGGTGGCTCAGCCTGTAATCCCGTGCCTTTGGGAGGCTGAAGTGAGTGGAATGCCTGAGCCCGCGGGTTCGAGACCTGCCTGGGCAGCGAGACCTCATCTCTACAATAAATCAAAAAATCAGCCGGGCGTGGTAGCGCGCACCTGTAGTTCCAGCTACTCGGAAGACTGAGGCGGAAGGATCACCGGAGCCCAACGGGTCGAGGCTGCGGTGGCCGGGAGCTGCCACTGCACTCTAGTCTGGGCGACAGAGTGAGACTCCAACTCAAAAAAAAAAAAAAAAGAAAGTCCTAGATGGCATGTTCTTCAAATAGAAGGTTGTTTCATCTATATTAAAAGTCTATTGTTGAGAATAGCCAACTTCATCAAAGATCTTAGCTAAACCTTGTGGATAACTTGCTGCAGCTTCTCCATCAGCACTTGTTGTCTCACCTTGCACTTTTCTGTCATGGAGATTGTTTCTTTTCCTAAACTTCATGAACCAACTGCTGCTGGCTTTCAACTTTTCTTCTGCACCTTCCTTATTTTTCTCAGTCGTCATGGAATTTAAGAGAGGGGCTCACTCTGCTTAAGGGAATATTGTGGGCAGTTTGATCTATCCCGATCACTCTAACTTTATTCCATTTTAGCAGTAAGCCTGTTTCACTTTCTTATTATTCATGTGCTCATTGAAGTAACACTTTCAATTTCCTTCTAGAACTTTTCTTATACACTCACAACTCGGCTAACTGTTTGGCACATGAGGCCTAGCTTTCAGTCTATCTGGAATTTCAGTATGACTTCCTCACTAAGCTTAGTCATTTGTAGCTTTTGATTTACAAGTGAGAGATGTGCAGCTCTTCCTTCCACTTCAATGATTGGGGGACATTGTAGAGTTATTAATTGGCCTAATATCAATATTTTTGTAGCTCAGGGAATAGGGAGGACTGAGGAGGAGGAAGATGAGGGAACGGCCAGTAGATGAAGCAAGCAGTACTCACAACAGCATTTATTGATTATGCTTGCTGTCTCCTCTGCAATGCAGTTCATTGCGGCCTCAAAACACTTGTAACAGTAACTTTCTAGTGGGATTGACATAGTATCTTATGTATGTAAATTTGCATTTATATGAGGATAACAATATTGAGCACATTTTTCAAGTGCCTATTGACCATTCATATGTCTGTTCATGTCTTTTGCCAACATTTTATTGAATTGTATATAATTTTATTGTTGATTTGCAAGATATTTTGAATAATTCTGTATATAAGGCCTTTGTAAAAAAAAAAAAGAAGAAAAGAAAGAAAGAAAGAAAAAAATCACTGATTACAGATCTCTATAACAGCTACAAAAATAACGAAAAAGGTTTGAAATACTTCAAGAATTGCCAAAATGTGACAGAGACAGGAAGGAAGCTCATGCTACCGGGAAAAGGGGGCTGACAGACTTGGCACAGGGTTGACACAAGCCTTCAATTTGCAAAACATGCAATATCCACAAAACCCAATAAAGTGAAGTGCAATAAAATGATGTATGCCTATAATAAATTTCTGAGATGGGAGATATCATTTATGTTTAGATGATTAAAGATTTTAATATAGATAGGTTTAAAGGAATATCTAGACTTTTCAGGCACCAACAAGAGTAAAAGTACTGAAATAGTGTTCTTTTCCAATAGAGTCAGTCAGTGAGATGGAACTTACCTCATTTTATGTTTTCTCTTCACAATCTCTCTCTGTCTCTTTCTCTCTCTCTCTCTCTCTCTCTCTCTCTCTCTCTCTCTCTCTCAATTCTTTGCTCTCTGTGCTCCATCTACACCATTCTTTATCCTTAAAGAATATCCTCAATCTAACCACTTTCCTTCCTCAAAATTATCACACTTGCCATCACTTCTATCTGAACTCTTCTTGCCTCGATTTTCAGTGGACTGAATCCTTCAGGTTTCACCTTAAATCATACCTTCCTGAAACACTTCCCTTAGCCCCTCTTAATTTATACTAGATTCCTTTACTACTATCTCTCATTATACATAATGCTTTTCCTTTTATTTCACTGTATTTTTATTATTTGTAATTATTTAGTTATCAGTGTGGGGGATCATTTGTTTCTTTAATTTCAGGGTCCCCTCTTTCCAGAAAGTTCCATGAATGCAAGAACTGTTTGCTCACTCTAAGGTCCCCAGTGCCAGACAGATTATCAGGCCTGAAAACATATCAACAGTAGTTGATTACATAATTTTTTAAAAAATAACTATACATTTAATTCTTGATTTCTTCTATTTGTTCCCTTCTTGCTGTACCATCACAAAATTCTAAGGTTTTTAACAAATTATGCACTACTCTAGGACTGAAGACTATATGAATCTCAGAGAGCAACTAGAACCCTAAGCATTTCACTTAAAATCTACCCTTTCTGAGCAGATAATAACTACTGAAAAGGCTACATAAGGAGATCTGTAAATGCTAGATTTTCAAAACATATTCTACAGTGATACGCCATATTTGCTGTGGTGCATTCTACCATAGCATCCCAGAGGTCTGCATATGTCTAACTTGAGATCATTGTTGCTGGGATAAAGTGGGTGGAAACTGAAACTATTCTGAGCAAAGTTGCTTTAAAATATATACACTATCATTTATTAGTATTATTATTTTAAATTGAACAGCTCTAATAGATTATATTCTTATTTCAGAGGAAGGAGAAGGTCCCACTTAGAATAAAGACAGTGTGAGACATTAATTCAGTAAATGAAGATAGATTTCATTCTAGTAGATGCAATCTCTGTTCTTATAAGGGTCTGCAAAGAACAAAAGACAGAGCTAGCCAACTATAATTTGGAGCTAAGATGAAGGAAATTAAATTATTAAATTATGTATGCAATACATTCAGTTCCAAATGCAAAAATATTCCTTGATTTTCATACACTATCACGTTCTTATTTCTTAGAAAGCCAGCTGTCCATGATTCATTTTATTTTATTTTATTATTTTTTTATTTTTTATTTTTTTGAGTTGGAGTCTCACTCTGTCGCCCAGACTGGAGTGCAGTGGCTGCTCCCGGCCACCGCAGCCTTGACCTGCTGGGCTCCAGTGATCCTTCCGCCTCAGCCTTCCGAGTAGCCGGAATTACAGGCGCGCGCTACCATGCCCAGCTGATTTTTTGATTTATTGTAGAGATGAGGTCTCGCTGCCCAGGCGGGTCTCGAACCCGCGGGCTCAGGCAATCCAATCACCTCAGAATCCCAAAGGCGCGGGATTACAGGCTGAGCCACCGAGCCCGGCTCATGATTCATTTTAAAATGCACAGGATATCCTCTCTTATATATATATATATATATATATACATATACACATTTACATGAGCACACATATGCACACATACACACACAGATATATATGAAGACATAGACACTGCATAGACATAAATATAAATATAAATACATCCTGATCCAAGTAAATATTGTCTAATTTTAATATTACAAATTTTAGTAGACCAGTTTTAATTTAACCAAAAAAGTGGTGTTTAGAACATTTAAATAACAACATGCTATTTATTGTAACAAGTTATTCCTCCTCCAAATATGACATTCTAACAAAAGAGTGGAGAGACATACTATAATAAAAGACAATATTTCCCAGCCACGAGGCAAAAGAACACCTAGGAAGGAATCTCCACTTCAGCAAAAACAAATCATTTTACCACCTATCAATAAGATCATAGATTAAGACTCAGTGAGAACCATTTTCCAATTACTATTAGTGTACATTACTCAAGAAGAATAGTCTGTTAAAATGAGAATGTTTTGAATTACAACAAAAAGGTCTTCCACACTATGAAATGCTACCCTCAGTCAATTCATAACCCAGATATGCTCATTATAAAAAATTTTTTTTATTTCATTTAAAAATTTTAAATGAAAACAAATTTTGTAATTTCTTACCATATCTGCCAGAGAAATATAGAGGAACATGCCTCCAGCAAGTGCAAATATAATATTTGGAGCAAAATTGTTGCCCACCAAAATGCCAAAAGCCAACCCAACATAGCAGGAACAGGCAGAAAGGAAGTTGAATAACAAGGCTTGGCGAGTGCTCATCCCTGCATTGAGTAGGATCACAAAGTCCCCTAGAAGAAGAAAAAGAAAAAATCAAGTGAACAGGTTTTCTATTTTTAGATGAGATAAAAAATCATCATCAATGTCCAACAAGGGTTCCTTCATTTCAGCACATCAGCAGGGATTTAAGAGTGTGTCCCCTGAAATGCCACATTCCACTGAAACTAAGGAGTAAATCGACTTTTACAATATGAACAGAGCCCCTTACCTAACTCATGAGGAAACTCCTCACACAAGATGGCTATGGAAGTGCTGAGTCCCTGAAGAAGAGACAAGGTGCAGGAAGCTCCAATAGCTAGACCATCAATGAAATTGTGGAGGGCATCACTGAGTGTTATCATCCAGGCAATTGTGCCTATTTCTGACAGTTTGGGTCCCTTCAAACAGGTACATGAACTTGACTCCTTTTTTCCATCCTAGCAGAAAAATCAACAACATGATAACTAACATTTCTTGAAAGTCTAAGAAATAAAGAGAGGTAAGAGATAGATTATGTCTTGGGAAAGACAAATTATTTCAACAGAAAGTCTTTCATAGCAGCTAAGAAACCCTAGTAATACAAAACAGAGCAAAGAAAACAGGGAAGAGAGAAAGAAAATTAATCAATTGGCAAACCTTCAACAAGCCCCTACAAACATTTTACTTGAGTTTCCTCTTAAAATAACACTTGACTTAAACAAGTTCTTCCTACTGCCTTTCTAAAATGTAACAGATATTAACTGAAGAATCTGATGTACACACTTACTTCAAAATAAAGAAAGTTATTCAAAGACTAAATTTAAAGTATTTTCCATGTTACAATTTGAAAATGAAATCCACAATTAAAGCATGATGACATCAGGAACATTTGTTCTAATTCTTCCTATGCCACTGTGAGCAAGTTATCACAGTCAGCTTCTTCAACTGTGAAATGAAGAGAATGTACTAAATTTATTTTCCAACAATTTGTATTTGCATATCCACTCTGTTCCAGGTATCATGTGGGAGTGTTTAGGCTATAACAATGTGGTCCCTACCAGCTCTAAATTTCTTTTTTTAATTTTTAGAGATAGGGCTTCACTCTGTCAACCAAGCTGGAATACAGTAGCACAAATCCTGGGTCATCGCAGCCTTGACCTTCTGGGCTTTTGATTTTCCTGCTTCAGTCTCCCAAGTAGGTGGGACTACAGGGATGTGCTATCATGCTTGGCTAATTTTTTTTATAGTTTTAAATTTTTTGTAGAGATGAGATCTTGCTCTATTGTCCAAAGTGGTCTCAAACTCCTGGCCTCAGGCAATCCTTCAGCCTTGGCCTCCCAAAATGTTGGGATTACAAATTGAGTCATCACACATGGCCCAGCTCTAAATTTCTATTATTTTCTTAACAAATTTCACTAAATGTAATTGAAGCAGGCCTGTTTTTACACTAACATTTCTTTCCATTTTTGAACAATAATAAAAATAGAAAATCCTATGATAGACTCTTTGTGGGAATTTAGATTTCCATAAAATTAACAAAATTATACAAAATCAAATGACAAATATCATTAAAACATTTTCCAGAAGTTGTAGAAAGATAAAACACAAACTCATGTTTAAGTAGGATATCAGTTTGCAATTAACTGGAGAACATTTTATTCCTAATTCTCTTCCTCTCACCTCTACCTAAGAAGCGAATCAACATATTTATTGAACATCTGCAATTTATAAAACACTGCTGAGTGCCTTGGAAAATATGCAAAAGTGGAAAACACAGTTTCTATCCTCAAGAGGTGTATTTACGTTGGAGAAAAAGACATAAAGTATATGACTGACTTTAAAAAAAGAATGCACTATTGCCAGTGGAGAGGGCCTTCCTTCAGAGCAATCATCTAAAAGGTTTTACATTTACTCCAGCTACACTTTATTGCTTAAAACACTTTGGAGACAAATTATTTCAGAATTTACATTAGCTCTTGTAATACATCTCTTCACTGTGTCCTTAGGGCAAATCTGTATCTTCAGAAATTTTGCTTGTTTATAGGCACAGCCAAAAGTCATTTGGAGCAAATAAAGTTTTAAATTAATATGGAAGGAGAGGGAATTGTTAATAGTAGTCATCGTGGTCATCATCACTGTCATCATCATTGCTGATGTAGTTGTAGTAGAAATAGTAATAGCAACGGCGTATAGTATTTATAATGTACTAGGTACTGTTCTTAGCATTTCACATATTTAATACATTTAGAACAATTCAATGAAGCAAGTACGACTGTTATCATTTTATTGTGGAAAAAATTTAAACACACAAAGTTTGGTGATTTGCCCAGAAAGGGGCATTTTTACTAACAATGATTTACTACTCCAAACTTATAGGGTAGGGAGACGCTTGTCTGTAATAGGATCTGAAGGCCATCACAAGAACTCCTCCTCCTCTCAAAAAAGTATTCTAAACACTTGAAACAACATTAGAATAAGTGTCTAAATTATTTTTAGGAAGCAAATCTCCTCTGAATAAAAAGATTTCCATCTTGTCTTAAAAGGGATCTTTTTACATTTAAGCTATATCTTAAGCTGGGCTCGGTGGCTCAGCCTGTAATCCCGCACTTTGGGAGGCTGGAGTGAGTGCATTGCCTGAGCCCGCAGATTCGAGACCCGCTTGGGCAACTTGGCAAGACTTCATCTCTACAATAAATCAAAAAAATTAGCCAGGTGCGGTAGCGCATGCCTGTAGTTTCAGTTACTTGGAAGGCTGAGGCGGAAGGATTGCAGGAGTCCAGCAGGTCAAGGCTGGGTGGCCGGGGGCGTGCTACTGCCCTCCAGTCTGGGCGACAGAGTGAGACTCCAACTCAAAAATAAAATAAAATAAAATAATAAAATATAATAAAATAAATCTTAGATGCACAACATCATAAACAGTCATAATGTAGCAGGGTGAAATGGGTAGCATAGGTAAAAAATGTCACAGAGCAAAAAGCAATTACTGCTGAAGGAGAAAAAAAGACAGTCAGGGGAAAAGCCATAAAAAAAGTGACCTGGGCTTTGCAAAACTTACTGCCAAGCTAGACTTAATGAGGCTATTTTGAATTGACGCAGTTGTTTTCATCTTGTAACTTGGTTTAATCACATATTTATAATTTCCTTATTTACTTGTGATGATTTAGGGAAAAGGCTACAAAACCGAGTCTTGACTACCTGATTTCACAGAAAGTCTATGTTCAAACATCTTTAATTCTGCAAAAGAAATTAATATATCAGGCATGATTCCCTTACCTCTAAGTGCAGATATTATTGACTCTATTTATTATTCCTCATATTAGCTGTTGGAGCTTTTAAGTCCTAAATGACACTATTGGGTAGGGTAAGAATTATACATTTTTGTATAATTACAAAGTAATTATACAAAACAAAGTAAAGAACAAAGTAAAGTAGGCAAACATTTCCAAAGACTTCTTTTGTTATTCACCTGGAACTAAATCACTGAGCAGAGAGAACATTAAACTCAAGTTCCTCTATTTAAGTCAGTGAATATTCTCGCTCCCTGTCTTTTTTAAATTGTTGTTTGCTGTTGCTATTGTTTTTTGTGTACTTCCTTGTCTGACTTTTACCCTAAAGGTGAGGCTATTTTTATCCTCAGCCGTGATGAGGCAACCTAATCCAATGAAAAGATCGTAAGTCTGAAATCCAGAACTGAGTTCTAGCTTAGCTCTGACACAAGAATTACTGTGTAACCATCAGCAAGGTTTCTGACACTTCTCACCTTAGTTATTAATGGAAATGAAAGTCAAGCAAAGTGCAAAGCAATCAGAATGGGGGGGAAAAGCATCGTACACCAGAGTTATAAAAATAAAGGGGAGACTAGAATCTGAACAAAAATTGGAGGGGAGAAAACAAAAAAAAAAGCACTAATAAATTAAAATGGAGAAAGTGGGATCATTGCAGAATAGGAGGAAGTGGTTGGAAAGGAGGCATGTGGGAAGAGGGGAAGGACACGCAGAGGGAAGAGTAGAATGAAAAGGGAGTAGGAGAAAGACAAGCACAAAGAAGAGGATGAGGAAGAGGAAGAAGGTGATGAGGAGGAGGACAAGGTGGAGCATGTGGAGGAGAAGGCAAAAGAAAACAAAAAGAACAATGAAGAGGATGAGGACAAAAAGGTGAGCAAAGATGAGTAAGAGGGGTAGGAGCAAAATGAGGAATAAAAGGAGGAAAAAGAGAAGAAAGACAAAGAACAAAAAGGAGGAAGTCCAGGCATGTGGGCTCACATCTGTAATCCGATCACTTTGGAAGGCCAAGGCAAGAGGATTGCCTGAGCCCAGAAGTTTGAGACTAACCTAGGCAACTTGGCAAGACCTCGTCCCTAGAAAAAAAATCAAAAAATTAGCTAGGTGCAGTGGCACATGCCGTAGTTTCAGCTACTTGGAAAGCTGAGACTGAAGAATCACCTGAGCCCAGCAGGTAGAGGCTGCAGTGGTCATGAGTGTGCCACTGCACTCCAGCCTGAGTGACAGAGTAAGACTGACCAAAAAAACAAAAACAAAAACTACCCCCAAATCATTTTTCAGTAAAGGAAGTGAGACAATGGGCTCAAATCATAAAATCCATGGATCAAATCACTTGCCCCCTCATAGAAGCAATTCTTGGACTCCCCTGATGAGGCTCAGCCAGGGTGCAAGCCAAGAGATTACACCCTGAGGGATTAGAGTTCTGTCCATAAATTGTGAACTTTTGCCTTACATCAGCAGCCAAATGTATAGTGCCATCCCTGCTGTAGAGAATGCATAGATTCAGGAACCAATGGATGTAGGTGAATATGACCATTCTTATTTTTATACCTAATAATCCACTTGAAGAATTCTTACTTCTTCTCATCAAAACCTTTGACTTAGTGGGTTTGAGGTCCTAATGTCCAAGAGAGTAATGCTTCCACCAGGAAACATGATCATTTTCTGATTCATCAGGAATCTGAGGTTCTTTATGTCCCTAAACCAACAGGTAGATAAGGAAGTCATTACACTGCCTAGGATCAAAGGGACCTGACTCTCTGCTACAGAATGAGGACAAGGACAATGCATTGAACTCCAGGAGTTCAATGGGACACATCTTAGTACTCTTTTCCCCATAGTCCTGCTCAAAGAAGAACAGCAATACCAATATATGAAAAATATAAAATACTGGAATCTAATACTTTAACTTCTGATTGCAATGTTACAAAAAGAACACCACACAAGGGCAAGGTAGTTGATGAGAATTTGTACATTTCCTGTGTTGGGTACACACATTTTCTTCACCCACATGAAAAACAAAATAAAGGTTGTAGGTTGATAGGGAAAAAAGGGGTAGAATATTCCAGATAGCTTTCATTTCTCCCTCCAGATCCACTTCTACCCTTCATTTCCCAGTTCTCTGCCCTATAAAACCTGTGTACATATACTCCATCAAGGAGCCCCCATTCCCCTGGCTTCCAGTTGGCTCCAGATAAAGAGCTCTAAAAAAATTGGAGGAATAAACATCAGAATATTTATTCCCTTGGCTCTCTCCTTGAGGGATATGATCAAGTTCTTTGGATTTTGTCCTACTTCATTTGTTGCTACACCCCTAGTGCTTAGATCAGAATCTGGCACATAGTAGGCCTCAGTAATTGTTAGATCAATGTTGAATCAATTAAATAAGTGTGAGGACAATAAGAAATCTCCTACCATTTTGCCAATAGAATTTAAAGTATACATTAATTAAATAGTTACAGCTATCCTAATGGACTATCTACACCACTCTAAAAAGTTATCTGCTGTTGCTACAGATGAGGATGGAATTAATGCTCTGGTACATTCAGGAAACAGAATCTTCTTTCTTAACAAATGGCTGTATAATGTACTCAACAGTCCACACAATTTTCATTGTTACTAAGAAGTCTTAACGGGAGTCAGGAAGTACCAGGAAGTTGGTTATGTGTTCATGTTAAAGTTGGATAAATCAGTTGCTAGGATCCTGAAAAGTACTGCTCCCAAAATGCAGCAATATCTGCATTGTTCAGCATCAAGGTTTTCAGAACAATTCAAGTGAGGAAACAGGGGGTATGGTGGGAGCCATCTTCATGTAGCAGCTGCCTATTGCACTTACCATTTAACATGAATTATGTCAAAAAAAGAACTGAAATATACAAGATCCCACCCAATGTACTCCATGTGACACACTGGCCCTGCAAAAAAAGAGGGAATGCTTCCTGTTGGCAGAGAAGATCTAGAAACACAGGCCTCTTAAGGCAAGGAGCTTAAGAAAAGTGATAGGAAACAAAGAATGATGTATGAGAAAAGGGACGGGACCCAGAGGTAACAGCAGCCACCATGACAGACTACAGTGGGGATACAAAGGAACAGGCAAGCTGCCAGCAGAGAAGAAGTGAGCAACACAGAGACAGAAATAAAAAGCCTTTCTCTGTGAGGAGTAACCAGCATTTTGGTGTATATTCCAATCGTTCAGAAAAACAGGAGTCATCTCTATTCTGCATATGAAAAGTGAGGGTGGAATTCACACAGGGGATAAGGGTACCAGGACTGCATTCTTACTTAAAGCTGTCACCATACCACTCTGAAGATTAACTGAACAGTTTAAGAAAGGAATCACTGGGCATGAAAAGTGCAAGATACATTACTAGAACACAAAAAGTATAATGACAATATGAGTTGTAATACCACAGCCTCCTATAACATTCTCACTCATGACGTTCCTGCTACTGTTCTATGTACTTTGCCCCTATCAAATCATTTAATCTTCACAACAACCCTAGGTGGATATGATCTCCATTTTACAAATGAAGACACTGAGGTATACAGAGGTTAAGTAACTTGACCAAAGTCCCTCTAGAAAGGAGCAGAGACAAGATTTGAACCTTTATGCCAAAGAAGCTTGGACTGTGAGCTCTAAGAGATGCAGGATTTTATTTTCTGTGTTGTTCACTCCTGTTTATACAGATTCTAGCACTGTAGGCACTCAGTGAATATTTGTTGACTGACCAAATAAAGGTGTAATTGTAGTATAAGTAGCATATATTTTCTTTCATGACAAATTTGCAAATTATTGTCCCATGAAGCATCAATTCCAATCTTTCCAAAGAGTAAACACATGGACAGTTGCACACAATGTGGAAAGAGTATGCGTTTAAAAAATACTCATTAATAGATTCCAGAATGATTCATCAATATAATGTAAAACTTTATACAGGAATGTTGTTAATGTTTTTTTGCTTGTTTTTCTATTCTTAGTGACTGAAAGTTGAAGAGCTAGATCAAAATCTCATGGCAGGACAAGGATTTATGTATTTATTTATTTTTTAGTCAAGTGTTTAGTATTTGTCAGGTGTTCAATAAATGTTTCTTTTAAATAAACAGGGGGTTGTTTTGCTGAACTAAATGGAGAAGTAAAATCACATTCTGGACAATAGATCTCAGAGGCTTCCAGCAATCAAGCAAAAGATTTTTTTCCCGGCAGCCATCTTGCATCTAACTTTGGAAAATTTGTACATTTTCAAAAGATTGTTTGGAGAGAGAGGGTACAAGCATAAAGAATAACAGCAACAAAGGCAACTAACCTGATGAATGCTTATTACTTGCAAGGTACTCTCTTAAACACCTGAGATGAGTGCGCCTATCAACCTCATTACAGATTTAAATGAAGATATTAGAAATCAGGTCTTAGGCCGGGCTCGGTGGCTCAGCCCATAATCCCAACACTTTGGGAGCTCAAGGTGAGTGGTTGCCTGAGCCTGCGGGTTCGAAACCAGCCTGGGCAACTTGGCAAGACCTCATCTCTACAATAAATCAAAAATTAGCTGGGAGTGGTAACACATACCTGTAGCTCTGGCTACTTGGAAGGCTGAGACGGAAAGATCACCGGAGCCCAGCAGGTCAATGCTGGGGTGGCCGTGAGTGTGCCACTGTACTCCAGCCTGAGTGACAGAGTAAGACTCCAACTCAATAAAAAAAGAAAAGAAATCAGGACTTGACCAAAACCATACCACTAGAAAATAGGAGGGCCAGGACTTGAACCCTATTTGACTCCTAAGCCCACTCAACAGAAGGCCAAGATACCACTCAAGAAAATAAAGTTTTTCAGGTAAGACATGTCTGAGTTCTATAATTCATTGCCATAATAACGGATTATCTTATTGCTACTTGCCAACCTCTGTCCGGAAAGGTGTCAGTGATTCAAGTACCTCTGAGTTTGAGTAGAATACACTAAGCTGATGTTCTGAGGTGTTCTGAAGATTGCTAACCCTTCACATACACATAAATAGTACCTCAAATCATTGAGAAGAAAAAACACCGTTCTTGAGCTTTCAAATCCACCAAATATAATCTGTTGTTTACAGATTGCAAGCACGGATGGAAAAATACAGTTGCCTTCTTGACTGGCCCTTTCTGAGTTTGTTACATTTAATAAAATGCAATTTTGGAACCAAAGGTTTATTTAGAATATCATTACTATTTAAATGTTAGAACACAGGAATGCTTGCTTTGAAGAGGGATTTTTATCTAGAATTTTATCCAATTTCATTTTATACCTGCATCCACTGTGCTCAAGGTACCATGACCAACTTTCTGTTCCTGAAACCCACTCTTTCCCCCCCTAGAGACTTTTCACTGGGGATTTCCTCAGTCCTAACATTCTGCTCCCTGATATTCACATGGATAGCTCCTTGTTACAGTTCAGATTTCAGCTCAAATATATTCTCCTGAAATAGGTCATAACATAGTGATCCAGAGACCCAGACATTATCACATCACCACACTTTAATTTTCTGCACATTTTTTAAAGTTTTTACTGTTATCTGTATAAATGTATGAGGTACAAGTGCAATTTTGTTACATGTATGGATTGCATAGTGGTGATGTTAGGGCTTTTAGGGCATCCAATACCCAAATAATAGGAAAATGGCTTGTGAATAACTTGGGTTACAGATTGAAGATAATTTACTTCCTGAGCTTCCAGATCTACAAAGAAAGAGTTCTCTGTGAGCAGAAGATAAGTAACATGATGAACCAAAAGTTGAATTCTTGATACCTACTAAGGCCTGACCTTGAACCCAGATCAACATTTGAAATTTGCTGTTTAAATTTACATTGTACCCATTAAGTAATTTCTCATCACCTTCCTTCTTGTGAGACTCCAGTGTCTATCATTTCACACTCTGTATCCATGTGTACACATTATTCGGTTCCCACTTATAAGTGCCTGTACAGCAATTTGCAACCCTATGAGTTGGATTGTGTGTCCCACTGGAACAAACTAGAGTGCCAAAGAGCAGGAATATTTTCGGTCTAGTTTGCCATGGCATCTCCAGGGCCTGCCAGTGATCACTGGATACATGATCAGTGAATGAATGATGGAATGAATGACTGAATACTGTCTTCTTGACTTTTAATATAGCTTCACTGATTTAATGTATGGACCAAGATGCTATTCAGAACATGAAATGTTACCACAAAAGTAGCCTGAAATATCATGGAGGCCCAATTTAAGGTTGTCATTATTTTTTAATATAAAAGTTGCATAATTCTGGAATCTTGATCAAAGTTCCAAACACTATAAACAAATACAGAGGAAAATAAAGACTTTGTGCAAAAATGATGTCTGCCCAATAAAGGATTTTTGCAATTCTACTTTCTAAATGCAAAGCAATCTCTAGATTTGGGTGTTTATTTACAGCATGGAAAACTATTAATGATGATTAACCCATCACTTATTTTTTCCAATATGTATTTTATTATCTAGTGATAAAGGAGCATGAACTAGAAAGCATAAGACCAGAGACCTGAATGGTTTATTCAGCCTTCAAAGGTGATCTTTATTGGTGCTTTCTCTACTAAATATTTCTGACTTTTATCCATCTTCAGTGAGTTGCTATAAAGGTTCAATAAAATCATTTTCATTAAGCTCTTTGATATTCCCAAGTAAGCCGGGCTCAGTGGGTCAGCCTGTAATCCCGCACCTTTGGGAGGTGAGGTGAGTGGATTGCCTGAGCCCGCGGGTTCGAGACCTGCCTGGGCAACTTGGCGAGACCTCATCTCTACAATAAATAAAAAATTAACTGGGTGTGGCAGCGCACGCCTGTAGTTCCAGCTACTTGGAAGGCTGAGGTTGAAGGATCACCAGAGCCCAGCAGGCGAGGCTGCGGTGGCTGGGAGTGGCCACTGCACTCCAGTCTGGGCGACAGTGAGACTCCAACTCAAAAAAAAAAAAAAAAAAAAAAAAAAGATATTCCTAAGTAGAAGATCCAGTAAAACAAATCTGTTCATTTTTTTACTTTTACTTTTATGATACCTGATAACAGAAATAAAAGGCAACAATATCCCAAACACTTCAAAAAAATAACTGGGCTCACACATTGGTCTTTCCTTTCTGCTTATTAGAACTCAAAACTTATAATACTTCTGAATAAATTGAGCCCCTAATTGGCATGGAGAGCAAAGTTAAAGGCAGGAGAAAGTCACCACTTAATTAAAATAAATGAGAAGTTATTAACTTAATTGGATTGAGATCGTCAGAACAGGACTGAAATCTCTAAACAAAAGGCAGACATACAGTAAAATCAAATGACCTGACTCTAACCTGAAGATGCTTTTATTAAGAGTGAGTACTTAAATTGGTCTTTAAACATCTTTAATTCTTTTTTATTCACTAAGATTATCAGTGGACTATTAATAGTTATAAAAGTGAAATTTGTTATCTGGACATTTGCCTCAGATATAAAACTGAATGGATATGATTATAGAGGCAAATGAATATCTGTAGGGGTATGCGTGTGTGTGAGAGAGAGAGAGAGAGAGGCAGAGACAGACAGAGAGAGAGAGAGAGAGAGAGAGACAAAGAAAAAGACAGAGAGAGAGAATTTGTTAACATTCTACTACATAATGCAATAAACTCAAAAAGTAATTTGACAAGACCACACTTCCTTTGCAGGGTGCTTTAGTTTTGTGAGCTTTCTAATATGGAATCCTTATTTTAAAGGATAAACATAACATGGAGTAATAAAATATGGAATAAATTTTGCCGTCCCAATTGCTTCCTCATGGGAGATGGATTTTATTTATTACAACAAAACATCTCATGCTTAGTCAAACTTTTCATCATGCAATCCACTGAGTAAAGGTTACTCACCAGGTCTTGATTCAGTGTTCCCAAACTGCAGAAAGTAGCATGTAAAGAGCAGAGCACACTATAAGTACTTTTAAATGAGCAAATAGCATAAGCCAAAGAAGAGAAAGGGCCTATTTTGGCAAATTCAATAGTTATGAATGAAATGGACATCCTGTATAATGCATTTTTAAATGACTTCAAAAATCTGATGCTAAAGATCGACCAACAATAGAAATAGGTATTATTTAAATATGCCATTGCTGGCCAGGCTCGGTGGTGGCTCAGCCTGTCATCCCAGCACTTTGGGAGGCCGAAGCGAGTGGATTGCCTGAAACCTGCAGGTTCAATACCAGCCCAGGCAACTTGGTGAGACCTTGTCTCTGCAATAACTAGAAAATTAGCTGGGTGTGGTAGCGAGTGCCTGAAGTTCCTGCTATTTGGAAGGCTGAGACAGAAGGATCGCTGGAGCCCAGCAGGTTGAGGTCGCGGTGACCAAGAGCATGCCACTGCACTCTAGCCTGGGCAACAGAGTGAGACCCCGACTCAAATAAATAAATAAGCCATTGCTTATACTGGTTTACAACTGGGACTTCTACACAGTAGAAGTAAGCAACTCTTTCTTGTGACCAGAATAATTATTTGAGCCCCTTTGTTTTTTTATTTTAAAGATGTGGGGTACAATTCAGGATCAGGTATACAAGTGGTCATCGTACAGGTAAAATTTGGGCCTCCCTTCGGTCCCCACTTCACCTGGTTTGAGATCAGGTACCCTTATTGATGTTATGTGACCCCCTCTCCCTGCCAGTTTCTGGCTACTGCCAGAAAAAATGTATTGGCATTCATTATTAATTTTTCTTTTTTATCAGTCAGCACACATAACAAAACACGGCAACTCTTCATTATACTAATGGGGGAAAAATTGACTTGACATCAAGCCTAATTGAATAAAACCTTACTAATTCTTCTAAATAGGGGTAAGTCCTGCTTGATTAGTGAAAGCAATTTAGTATAGAACATGTTTAGATAAATGCACATTTATTGCTTTCCAGACCTTATGCTAACAAACTGGGCTCCAGCAGCAAGCACAAGGTATGGCTGAGATTCTTAAAACCAGCCACGGTTTGTGGATGAAATTAACACAGCGAAACAAATATGTAATAATAACTTGGTATTTTTCTAGATCATTTAAATACTTTAGGTGTTATCTCACCAAAAAATTGTTTCAAAAGCCATTTTTGTAGATGCTGCAAAGCCCATAAGCCAAGCCCATAAGCAAAATAGACCAAGTCATAATGGATAAGGTATGACAGATTGGTAATCAAAATCAATGAGGTTTCACTATGCAGCCAATCCTCAGTTCACTACAAATTGTATTACAAAAGCACATTTGTTAAGTTAATTGTTAGAAATCAGAACTTATTAGAGCAATATTCTCGTTAGGAAGTTAGTATAGTATATATGGAGCAGAGGCCTGGGATGCAAGACCTCAGGAGGGGATCTCAGCATAGTTTTGCTACATGAATATCTGTGCAAACTTGAGGAAGTTACTTAATTGAGTGTTAACTTACTCATCTGTAAGTAGATTTAATATATATTTCACAGTGCTGTTGTAGGAATTAAACAAAACAATAGCCAAAAGGCAACCACAGTGCCCTCAACTCTTCTTATCCCTAGGCATCTATGTACTTTTTACTTTAGAGAGCATTGGCTGACAAGTCATAGAAGAACTTCATTGAGTTCATGAACCCCTTTAAATTATATGCAAAATTTAGTAGGTCTGTATATTTATCTGCAGCTAGAGCTAATTGGCTTCAACAAACAGCTTTCTAAGGGAATGATAAAGGACCACTGGTTTATAAAGATACTTTCTTAAATTTTTCTAAATTAGGAAAGGCCAAATGATTAAAAATAATAGTTGAAAGTGTCCTGGGCACCAAGGTTAACGTTCTTCCCAATTGCATTAACCTAGTAACCTTCTATGCATATCTCAAGATGAATGCAAGCATCATTTTATCAGGAAAGCAACCATATCCCACCCTCATGTGTGCTACATCTCCCTCAGCACAGTAACTTGTGTATACTTCTACTGTATAACTTATCACAATCTATGATTACTATTTGTACATGTCAATAAGCACCTTTAAAGAATAACAAATTTTTTTTTAAAGAATAACAAATACACGGTAGATGTTCAAAATGTTATTGTCAAGTAATAAAAATTTTTTTCACAAAAATGAATTTATACTTGGATTTTTTGTTTGTTTGTTTTTGAATTGGGGTCTCACTTTGTTGCCCAAGCTGGAGTGTAGTGGCATGACCACAAAGATGATGGTAGCCTTGACCTTCTGAGCTTAGGTAAGTCTTCCACCTCAGCATCCTTAGTGACTGGAACTGTAGATAGGTGCCACAACACTCTATTTTTTTTATTTTTTTGTGAAGACAGGGTTTCACTATGTTGCCCAGGCTGGTCTCAAACTCATGGGCTTAAGCAATCTAACCACTGTGGCCTCCCAAAATGCTGGGATTGTAGGCATGAGCCACTGCTCTTGGCCCTATGCTTGGATTTTATTTAAAGCAGTCATTTTAATTTATGAGAAGCATGCAAATCAGGAAGCAAATTCACTTTGTTAAAAGAACTTTGAATGTGACAAGGTTAAGTTCAAAACTAACGTTAAACCTCTGTGAAACTCAGTTTTCTCATCTGTAAAATGGGGATAATCACACCTACAAAGTGTACATAATTAATATATGTAAACTATCGGGTATATTCCCTGCACATGATAGGAACCACCACCATCACACCACCAACTACCACCATTATTGTCATTGCTATTAGTTATTCAGGAGTGACAAGGCATACCTCTTTCTTGCATTTCACTTTATTGTGCTTTGCAGATATTGAGGCATTTACAATTGAATGTCAGTGGCAACCCTGCATTCAGTAAATCTATCGGTGCCATTTTTCCAACAGCATGTGCTCATTTCATGTTTCTGTTACATTTTGGTAATTCTCGCAATATTTCAAACTTTTTCATTTTTTTTTATATCTGTTATGGTGACTGTGATCAGTGTTGTTGATGTTTCTATTGTAATTGTTTTGGGACACTATGACCCTGCCCATATAAGATGGAAAACTTGAGTGATAAGTGTTGTCTGTGTTCTGATTGCTGAGATCATTGATGGAGGCGGCTACACTCAACAATAGATTTTATTTTGTCGTTGGATTCTCCATCGTCCTGGCTGGAGTGCAGTGGCATGCTAACGGCCACTCCAGCGATGACCCATTGGGCTCAGGCGATCCTTCCACCTCAGCCTTCCAAGTAGTCGAAAATACAGGCAAGTGCTAATTTTTGTTTTATTTATCGTAGAGATGAGGTATAGCCAAGTTGCCCAGCCTGTTCTCAAACCCATGGGCTCATGCAATCCCCTCACAAGCTTGAGCCACTGTGCCTGGCCAACAATAAATTTTTAATGTAGATGAATCAGCCTTCTATTGGAAGAAGATGTCATCTAGGACTTTCACAGCTAGAGAACAAAAGTCAATGCCTGTCTTCAAAGCTTCAAAGGACAGGCTGACTCTCTAACTAGGGGCTAATAAAGCTGTTAATTTTAAGTTAAAGCCAATGCTCATTTACCATACCAAAAATCCACAGGCCTAAATCTACTCTGCCTGTGCTCTAGAAATGAACAACAAAGTCTGGATGATAGCACATCTGTTTACAGCATGGTTTACTGAATATCTTAAGCCTACTGTTGGGACCTACTGCTCAGGAGAAAAAAGAAATTCCTTTCAAAATATTACTGCTCATTGACAATGCAACAAGTCACCCAAGCGCTCTGATGGAGATGTACAAGGAGATTAATGTTGACATGCCTGGTAACACAATATCCATTCTGCAACCCATGGATCAAAGAGTCATGTTGTCTTTCAAGTCTTTATTTAAGAAATACATTTTGTAGCCGAGTTCGGTGACTCAGCCTGTAATCCCGCTCTTCGGGAGGCTGAGGTGAGTGGATTGCCTAAGCCTGCGGGTTCGAGACCCGCCTGGGCAACTTGGCGAGACCTCATCTCTACAATAAATCAAAAAACCAGCCAGGCGTGGTAGCCATGCCTGTAATTCTGGCTACTCGTAAGGCTGAGGCAGAAGGATCGCCGGAGCCCAGCAGGTCGAGGCCACTGCTCCCAGTCACTGCACTCCAGTCTGGGTGACAGAAGTGAGACTCCAACTCAAAAAAAAAAAAAGCATTTTGTAAGGCTATAGCTACCATAGATAGTGATTCCCCTGACTGATATGGCAAAGTAAATTGAAAACCTTCTGGATGCCATTAAGAACATTTGTGAGCCGGGCTCGGTGGCTCAGCCTGTAATCCCGCGCTTTTGGGAGGCTGAGGTGAGTGGATTGCCTGAGCCCGCGGGTTCGAGACCCGCCTGGGCAGCGAGACCTCACCTCTACAATAAGTCAAAAAAATCAGCCGGGCGTGGTAGCGCATGCCTGTAATTCCAGCTACTCGGAAGGCTGAGGCGGAAGGATCACCGGAGCCCAGCAGGTCGAGGCTGCGGTGGCCGGGAGCAGCCACTGCACTCCAGTCTGGGCGACAGAGTGAGACTCCAACTCAAAAAAAAAAAAAAAACATTTGTGATACATGGGAGGAGGTCAAAATATCAACATGAACAGGAGTTTAGAAGAAGTTGATTCCAACCATCGTGGATAACTTTGAGGGGTTCAAGACTTCAGTGGAAGAAGTAATTTTAGATGTGGAAGAAGCAGAAAGAAAACTAGAATTGGAAGTAGAGCCTGAAGATGGGACTGAGTTGCTGAAGTCTCATGATAAAACATGAACAGATGAGGAGTTGCTTCTTATGGATGAGCAAGGAAAGTGACTTCTTGAGATGGAATCTATTCTTGGTGAAGACGCTGTGAACATTGTTAAGACAACAAATAACTTAGAATATTTTGGCCAGGCACAGTGGTTCATTCCTGTAATCCCAGTACTGTGGTAGGCTGAAATTGGAGGATCCCTTGAGGTCAGAAGTTCAAGAATATTACGTAAACTGAGTTGACAAAGCAGTGGCAGGGTTGGAAAGAATTGTCTCCAATTTGGAAATAAGTTCTACTGTGGGTTAACTGTTATGAAACTGCATCGCATGGTACAGAGAAATCTTTTGTGAGAGAAGGAATCAACTTATGTGGTAAACTTCATTGCTGTCATAGTTTAAGAAATTTCTACAGCCACTTCAACCTTTAGCAATCACCATCCTGATCAGTCAGTAGCCATCAACATCAAGGTAAGATCCTTCACTAACAAATCGGTAGTGGATTGGTAGCAAATTTTAACAAAGAAATTTTTTTTTTTAAGTTGGGGTCTCACTCTGTCACCCAAAGTGACAATTTTTTTTTTTAGACAATGTTTTTTACACATAATGCCACTGTGCACTTAATAAACCATAGTACAGTGTAAACATATCATTTATATGCACTGGGATACCAAAAAATCCATGCTGATTGCTTTATTGCAATGGAACCCATTATTGAACGCATACCGTGTAATCCCAGCACTTTGGGAGGCAGAGTCAAGAGGACTGCCTGAGTCCAAGGGTTCGAAGCCAGCCTAGGCAACTTGGTGAGACCTCATCTCTACAATAAATTAAAAATTAGCCAGGTGTGGTAGTGCACATCTGTGTTTCCAGCTGCTTGGAAGGCTGAGGTGAAAGAATCGCCTGAGCCCAGCAGGTCAAGACAGCAGTGGCCATTGAGCATGCCACTGCACTCTACCCTGGTTGACAGAGTGAGACTCCAACTCAAAAAAAGTTTTTTTAAAAAGGCCAGGCTCAATGGCTCAGCCTGTAATTCCAGCACTTTGGGAGGCCGAGGCAAGTGGATTGCCTGAGTCCGCGGGTTCAAGACCCACCCGGGCAACTTGGCGATACCTCATCTCTACAATAAATCAAAAATTAGCCCAGCGTGGTAGCGTGTGCCTATAGTTCCATCTACTTGGAAGGCTGAGGCAGAAGATCGCCGGAGCCCAGCAGGTCGAGGCTGCAGTGGCCGGGAGCGTGCCACTACACTCCAGTGGCGACAGAGTGAGACTCCAACTCAAAAAAAAAATTTTTTTAAGGTAAAAAATTAATTAACATTCTTATTAGTGGATTGCTTTTCCTGAAACTGACTATGGTTCAGAGAAAATCTGGGTGGGGACAGCCTTCCAGGAGATAAAGTACACAATGATATTTCTGAAACGTCATACAAAGAAGCAAGTTACTCTCATGTGTGACCACGTGACTCCCAGAACTCTTCAGCGTTTCCAGGCATAACCATTCTCCTTATCTGCAATAGTGTATAACTCTAATCAGATGGACTGCCACTCTGTTTCACATCTGTGTATAACAGTGCTTGAGTTTGCAGGTACAGAGAACATAAAGATCAACAATTCAGCCCCTGAAAGTGAGGACACAGACTCAGGACTGAGAAATCTGTCTTTTTCCCCAGCAATGTATTGTCATTTCTAATTAACTCTAAACCATATTAACAGAGAGACTATTAAAAGCCTTTTCTACTCTTCCTCAACCCCACACCCCTTCATTGCTATGTCCCACCTTCCTGAAATGGAGGTCATCTGACACTCACTCCCTCCTCCCACCCACAAACACTTTCTCCGCCTTCTATACCATCTTAGAATAAGAACGCTTCTCCTATTCAATATAAACAGCTCCACTGGTGCTCTAATTTTCTTTCATTCTTCTCTAGAAATTTGATCCATCAGACATTCCTCCCATTATGTCCATTCTCTTCTGATCCTCAGTCTCTCCCTATCCACTCAGGCTTTACTCTGTCATAAATCTCCCTTAGATTAACAAAATCTCAAATCTTGATAAATAATTCACTTTTCTAGCCTTTTCCTGTCCCGCTGCATTAGATCTAGGATTTCCTCTTCTTTCAGCCCGTTGTAGCAAAATAATGTTCCCAAAAATTGCTATATCTGACTTCAGAAGTATTGAAAATGTATACGTTCTTTACCAAAGTCTTTTTGAAATGAAGGAGGGCTTATTCAGCACACATGTGCACACACACATAAACACACACACAGCAACACTTCCTAAATACCCTGTAGGCCTCTAGCCTAACCCACAGTTTCCGTTGTTCATGGCAGATCCTCCCAATCTCCTCTTTCTTGAAAATTATTCCAAAATTTTATCTTGTCACCCCACACAAGTTCTCTACTTTTAGGTAAACTCATTACTATAGAAGCTGATCGTGACCATTTGTATATCTGAATTGTACCCCACATTCTTAAAATAAAAAATAAAACAAGTTAAAACAATAAAAAATAGTTATAGTGTTAAATATATAATATAAATTCTTGCTAATTCACTTGTATTCACATAACCATAGACTGAATAAAGAATAATTATAAATTTAAAATGAAAAAGTTGATCTATTACTCTGTTTTTTAGTTTGTTTGGTTTTTTTTTGAGTTGGAGTCTCATTCTGTCACCCAGACTGGAGTGCAGTGGCCGCTCCTGGCCACTGCAGCCTCGACCTGCTGGGCTCTGGCAATCCTTCCACCTCAGTCTTCCAAGTAGCTGGAACTACAGGTGCACACTACCACACCCAGCTAATTTTTTTTTTATTGTAGAGATGAGGTCTCGCCAAGTTGTCCAGGCGGGTCTCAACCCCATGGGCTCAGGCAATCCACTCACCTCAGCCTCTCAAAGCGCTGGGATTACAGGCTGAGCCACTGAGCCCGGCTGATCTATTACTCTCATCCATCACTCTATGCCAGGGCAATGCAAACAAAGGCACATCTCTTCGAGGATTCCATATACTGGGCCCAAAGAACTTCTGGTCACAGCTAGAAAAATGATACTACACCATTCTACCAAGACTTTTTCTTCTGTTTTTTTTTTTCTTCTTATGCCCCTAAAAATGGCATTGTCTAGCACTGAGACTTTGACCATCAAAGTCTCTTTCGAATGAACCTCACACTAGAAAATTTATTCTGAAGGGAAAGCAGACAAACATTAAAATTCAATCCATCAACAGATGAATGAATAAACAAAATGTGGTATATACACACAATAAAATGCTACACAGTCTTTGAAATTCTGTCATCTATGAGACAGCATGAATGAACCAGTGAATATAAATTTAGCACGGAAACAAATACTGATGATCTTACTTACATGTGGAATCTTAAAAAATAGAGCTCATTGAAACAGTGAGTAGAATGGTGGTTACCAGAGGCTTATGGTGGGTGCGGGAGAGAGAGACAGGACAAGGATTGGCCAAAGAGTACACAGTGCTATACAGACAGGAAAAAGAGGTTTTAGAGCTCTGTTATACAGACTATTATCAGTTAATGATAACATATTGTGTAGTTCAAAATGATTAAAAGAGTAGATTTTAAAAGTTCTTACCACAAAGCATGATTAGGTAGGTGAGGTAACAAATACGTTAATTAACTTGATTAAATCCTTCTAAAATGTATACCTACATTAAAACATTGCATTGTGCCCCACATGTATATATAATTATTATATCTCAATTTAACTAATTAATTTCTAAAAATTAAATCCAACTGTCTTAATATTCTTTGTTCAAACTTGTTATTTGGTTTTGTTCTCTGCAAACTGCCATAGAAGCCCTGTACTCCTAGTCTATTCTAGAAGCCTTCGACAATATGAACCTTGGCTATAAATTTCTCCTGCACTAAAGGAATCTGTTTTTGTATCTTCAAAATATTCTACACCATGCCTTCACAGAAAATCCAGGGCATAAAATGCTTTCGTCCTTCCAGTTGACATGTGCTTATAACCATAGCTTATGATTCCACAATTTTGTACCAAATCTCCTAATCTTTCAAGAGTTGCTCAATATTCTGCCATTAAAATAGAGGAGTCTGTGGCTTTGAGTCCATACATAATGTTAGACTCTGTTGCTCTCACTTAATCCCCATCAGGAATATGATGGTGAACTATGGTTGTATGGTAGTTGTAGTAAGAATAAAATTTAGTACTTACTACATACCTACTCTTATTCATCACTTTCAAAATATTTCATTTAATCTTCCTAGTAATCCTGCTTGGTAAATATTACTGCCAATTTATAGATGAAAAAAGTGAGTTTAAAAAGTAAACTAAGCCGGGCTCGGTGGCTCAGCCTGTAATCCCGCGCCTTTGGGAGGCTGTGAGTGGATTGCCTGAACCCGCGGGTTCGAGACCCACCTGGGCAGGTGAGACCTCATCTCTAAAATAAATCAAAAAATCAGCCAGGCGTGGTAGCGCATGCCTGTAATTCCGGCTACTTGAAAGGCTGAGGCGGAAGGATCGCTGGAGTCCAGCAGGTCGAGGCTGTGGTGGCCAGGAGCGGCCACTGCACTCTAGTCTGGGCGACAGAGTGAGACTCCAACTCAAAAAAAAAAAGTAAACTAATTAGTTGTCAGAGTCCTGTTTGTTTGTTTTTGTTTTTGTTTTTAGAGATGAGGTCCTGCCAAGTTGCCCCGGCTGGTCTTGAACCCGTGGGTTAAAGCAATCCTCTCACCTTGACTTCCCAAAGTGCTGGGATTATAGGCATGAGCCACTGTGCCCAGCCTCAGGGTCAAATTTAATCTCAGATCTATCTGACTCAAGTTCTTTTGAAAAAGCTAAATTGCCCCAATTGTCATGTTACAAATCAATTACCACTTAAAGAGTAATACCGCAATTCAGAAATGATGCAAATTTTGTGAGAAAATATAATTATTTACTCATTTAATGTTTAAGCCTCCCCAATTCTTTTTTGTTTTTTTGAGTTGGAGTCTCACTCTGTTGCCCAGACTGGAGTGAAGTGGCATGCTCCCGGCCACTGCAGCCTCAAACAGCTGGGTTCCAGCGATCCCTCTGTCTCAGCCTTCCAAGTAGCCGGAGCTATAGGCACACGCTACCACACCTGGTTAATTTTTGACTTATTGTAGAAACGAGACCTCACCAAGTTGCCCAGACTGGTCTCAAACCCATGGGCTCAGACAATCCACTCACCTCAGCCTCCCAAAGTGCTGGGATTACAGGCTAAGCCGCCAAGCCCGGCCAAGCCTCCCTAATTCTAAAAGTAGAAAAATTAGCCAAATATATGTTACCTACACTTAGCTATAATATAGAAAAAGAAAAAAGTTGCAATAAAATTCAACACCGAGAAATATGCTTCCTAATCTAATTAAGGCTATCTATTTGTCTAAAAAGAAAACTAATGAAAGCAACCTACTTAACATAAAAGCATTCCTACTAAAGTCAGAAACAAGACAAAATACCAGCTATCACTACTTCTATTCAGTGTTGTCTTGTGAGCCCTTGTCAATGAAAAGAGATGAGAAAAATATAAGTTGTAACAATTAGAAAAAAATGGAAAAAGGTGCTTATTTGCTCTTCAATGCCTACATAGAAAATCAAAAAAATAAAAATAAACAAATAAAACATAATACTAGAATTCAGCAATACTGCAAGATATCAAATCATTATACTAAAATCACTGTATTATTACACAGCAATAATAACCAATTAGAAAATACAGTAGGAAAAAAGATATCATTTGCAATACCTGCAGAGCTACAAAGTAATTAGGAAGAATATAATATTTTAAAGATATGTATATAGTAAATTACAAAGCAAAGAAAATCTGAATTATCTTTAAGATGTCAGCTGTCCCTCAATCTCAAAATTCAATGCAATCAGCAAAAATCTCAAACATGATATTGATATGAAAGAACAAAGACAATTTTTAGTGAAAAGAAAAAGTGAAGAGCTATGTCTTAGGAGATTCAATGCTTACTAAAAACTATAATAATTAAGACAACGTGGTAGTATGTCAAGACTTTTTTTTGTTGTTTTGAGTTGGAGTCTCACTCCATCGCCCAAGTTGGAGTGCATGCAGTGACATGTTCATGGCCACCCAAGCATCAAACTGCTGTGCTCTGGCGATCCTGCTGCCTCAGCCTTCCAAGTAGCCAGAACTACAGGTGTGTGCTACCACGCCCAGTTAATTTTTTGATTTATTGTAGCAATGAGGTCTCGCCAAGGTGCCCAGGCTATTCTGGAACCCGTAGGCTCAGGCAATCCCCTCACCTCGGCCTCCTAAAGTGCTGGGATTACAGGCTTGAGCCACTGTGAATAGCCATCAAGATTTTTTTAAGTAGACAAATGAAAGGATAGAAAATAAAGATACAGACACATTGATATACAGAAACTGGCAAGTGGCAGAAATAAAATTATCCATTCAGTTAAAGAAGCTAGGATAACTACTTATCTATACTGAAAAAACCTGGATCCTTATACTATATAAAAAATAAATTACACACAGAAAATTAAACTTAAAACTTTGGGAAGAAAATCTTACTTAATTTTTTTTTTAGGAAAGATTTATTAAATGACTCAGTGTAGACAGCTTAATAAAAAGTCTTGATATATTTTAATAAAATTAATTAAAATTTTTATAAAATAATATATATTCTAAACAAAATGAAATAAGAAACTATAGACTTGGAGAATACATTTGTAACTTGCTTAATCAATGAAAATTAGCATCCAGAATATGTGTAAAACTCCTACAAATGACAAAGACTTTCTCCTTGACCAAACTTCAGTTAGGCGTCTCTGAGCCCTCTTCCAACTGGACCTTGACCTTGGGCTTCCATGCCCATTTTTGCAGATTTCATTTGCAGCAAGAATCCTGCTAAATTAGTTTAGCAAGAATCTCCCCACCTTTTATATCTGATTACCCTCAATATCTGATCAAATTTCTTATTTCCCACCATGCCCCAGGTATATGATCACCTTGGCTTGCCTTCAGCAAGAATTCCACCACAATCATAAAAAAGAATGAAATCAAGCCAGGCTCAGTGGCTCAACCTATAATCCCAGCACTTTGGGAGGATGAGGTGAGTGGATTGCCTGAGCCCGTGGGTTCGAGATCCTCCTGGGCAACTTGGCGAGACCTCATCTCTACAATAAATCAAAAATTAGCTGGGCGTGGTAGCACATGCCTGTGGTTCCAGCTACTTGGAAGGCTGAGGCGGAAGGATCGCCGGAGCCCAGCAGGTGGAGGCTGCGGTGGCTGGGAGCATGCCACTGCACTCCAGTCTGGGTGACAGAGTGAGACTCCAACTCAAAAAAAAAAAAAAAAGAATGAAATCATGTCCTTTGCAGCAACACAGATGGAGCTGGAGATCATCATCCTAAGTGAACTGACTCAGAAACAGAAAACCAAGCCTCACATATTTTTATTGACATGTGGGAGTTAACTGGTCACAAAGATGGAAATAACAGACTAACCAATAAGCAGGTAGGCTCAGAAAGTACCTATTGGGTAGAATGTTCATGATCTGGGGAATGGGCCATCTGAGACCAATCTCCTGCACTACACAATGTGTCCGTGTAACAAACATGCATGTGTATTCCCTGAATCTAAAATTAAAAATTAAAAAAAAAAAAAAATCCCAAGCCGGGCTTGGTGGCTCAGCCTGTAATCCCTCGCCTTTGGGAGGCTGAGGTGAGTGGATTGCCTGAGCCTACGGGTTCGAGACCCGCCTGGACAACGTGGCAAGACCTCATCTCTACAATAAATCAAAAAATTAGCCAGGCGTGGTAGCATACGCCTGTAGTTCCAGCCACTTGGAAGACTGAGGCGGAAGGATCGCCAGAGCCCAGCAGGTCGAGGTTGCGGTGGCCGGGAGCGGCCACTGCACTCCAGTCTGGGCGACAGAGTGAGACTCCAACTCAAAAAAAAAAAAAAAAAAATCCCCCTACACTTGATGTTTCCCCTTAGGCATTTCCCATCTACGAATCCCTTCACGCTGCTCATTGGCTGCAAACGCTGAGCTGTCTTTTGCTGTATTTGTAGCTGAGCCCAATCTCTCTTCTCTATTGCCACAGAGTCAATCTCCTTGAATAAAGTCTTCCTTACTGCTTTACCAAGTGTCAAAATAATTTTTTCTTTAACACAAGTCATTAACAAAAAAGAAAAGTAACTCTACTGAAAATATGCAACATATATGAGCAGGAAACATAAAAGTAAACTTATAAACAAAAAGTATAGGAAAATATGCTCCACTCTATGAGTAATCAGAAATAACAAAGACAAATCACAAAAAAAAGTCATTTCAACTTCTAAAGTTGGCAATAATTTTTTAAATCTGAAATTTCCAAGTATTCTAAGATAAAGAAAAAACATGAATTATCTTTTGCTCTTCATGGGAGGGTAAACATGCATAATAGCTTGAAAGCAATTTTTTGTTATTCTGCAAAATTAAGTATGTGTGTACTCTATGACCTATTTCTCATATACCTGTTATACACACACACACACACACACACACATACACACACACACACTATAGCTATACAGAGAAGGAAAAGAAAAACCTAAAAGTTTACAAGTTATATTCAGAACTCAGAATTTAATAACATTTTAATTATTTCTGCATGGACTTGAAAGCACATATAAATGTCTTAAAATTATAAACTCCACAAAAATATAAACCATTTAAATATTTATCACACAACTAACTAAAATATTACCTTTTCATATGGATATCAAAGCAGTCTCTGATTGAGATCCGTAAGCAACTGTCTGTTCTTCAAATAGATTAAATAGTACAGATTCTGCTACCTTCCAAAGCACTTTCTTACATCAAATCTTATTTGATTATACCAGCCGACCTAAGAATTGGCAGTGCCACTGTTCTCTTTATGAACTTTCTGTGTAAACAGTGAAACTGTAAGTCTCCCTGTGTGAGAACAAGTATGGGATGTCCTAGTCAGTCAAATGATCTGCTAACATAAGTCACAACCAATAACCCTGAATTCCTCCTGACATTAGGTATCAAATAAAATATTTTTGCCAAATTTACATATTAGGGACATAGTTTTATCTAGAAAAGCAAAAGCAGTTCTTAATGGAGGTCTTCTCTTTCCTGACAAGTTGTTCTAGCTGATATTTCAGGATCTGACAGAAAATCTGTGGTGCAAAACCTGATAAATCATCATTCGGATGGCAAATTAAATTGGATTTTAAAGTCTGTTCCATTAAGCGGGAGTAAGTGTTCCAAACTCTCTTAATCTATCTGACTGGTCAATGGCAGGCTTAGCAGGCATTTACATTCAGAAGGTTATCTTTATTATTAAATGACCTATGAATTTTAAATATGGTTTCACTTTCTAGGAAATGTATTCAAAGTATAAGAAAAGTAAATAATAGAGATGAGAAAGCATGGAATTCTGTATGTTTTGTTTCTCACTGTGTTACTCTATCCTGGAGGGAATATGTATTAGTGGATTCAAATAGCTATATGGTTTAGTACTAGAAGCCATCTTCTATATGATGATCTGTACATAATTAAGCACATAGATTTAGAAGTTATGCTTTGGTATGGACTTTGCAGCAACTTGGATGGATTTAGCACAGAAACAAAGAACAGAGTACCACACATTGTCACTCATTAGCAGACCCTGAACATTTGCCATAATACTATGTAAGGGATTGACAATAGCTGGATACTGCTGGTGTGGGAGGGATACGATATCAATAAGGGCACCTGACCTCAAACCAGGCAAAGTGGGGACCAAAGGGAGGTCCAAACTTTACCTGTTTGATGATCACTTGTATACCTAATCCTGAACAGTACCCCACATCTTTAAAATAAATTATAAAAAAGATATTTGTCTGTGGTTACATATGCTGTACTTTAAAGTTTTTTTAAAAAGAAATGTAAGATTGAAAGTACTAGCTGGGTTCGGTGGCTCAGCCTGTAATCCCAACACTTTAGGAGGTCAAGATGAGTGGATTGCCTGGGCCCGCGGGTTCAAGACCAGCCCGGGCAACTTGGCAAGACCTCGTCTCTACAATAAACAAAAAATTAGCTGGGTGTGGTAGTGCACACCTGTAGTTCCGGTAACTTGGAAGACTGAGGCGGAAGGATCGCTGGAGCCCAGCAGGTCGATGCTGGGGTGGCCATGAGCGTGCCACTGCGCGCCAGCCTGGACGACAGAGTGAGACTCCAACTCAAAAAAAAGAAAAAGAAAAGGAGGATGAGTTCTAACTTCACAGAGGAAAAGAAGTAAAGTGATACAAGCCCCAGAACCTTGAAAAATTTTGGAGGCACCAAGTACTGCTGAAGGCAGTGGGTAAAGAGTGGAACTAAAAATAGGAGAACCTGGTTACAAGTCTATTTACGGAGCAATTAAAACTTCAAATCCTTCCTGCCAAGCCAATGCAGCAAGGCAGCCACTCCAGATGATGGCTGGCGATCTACCCATAGGGGAACTGAACCAGAGAGACTCCCAGAAAACACAAAGCAAATCGAAGGCTGATGTGAGGTATAGTACTAAAGACAGGGGTTAAGACAAAATAATCTTAGCGACCCAGCCCCCTTCTCCTCCCATGCCACGTCTCATCACAAACAGCCAGTGATATTCTTCACCCAAAAGACCAACAAACAAGCTCTCTCTCTCTCTCTCTCTCTCTCTCTCTCTATATATATATATATATATATATATATACACACACACACAAAACTTCCAGTTTTTTGTATTTCATGCTTTTCAAAAATGAGTGTTTTCCAATTTTCTGTACAAAAAATGTCTAATATAATATTTGTTATTCTCCTGAAGGACAGAAGAAAGCTTGATTCCTAGTAGTTAGAATAGCGCCAAGTACCTATTAGGTACTTGAGAACTACTTGTTGAATGAATTATGTGTGTTTAACTGTCATAGAAACCCAAGTACCTCAAAAATGTTATAATTATAATCAAAGAATCACTTCATAACACTTATTGACAAAGTAAGTCACCTAAATTCTACTTCACAATTGTCAACTTCTAAAAATAGTTGGTGTTAACTTTTCTTTTTTCAGAAAAATAGATGGATCATATCACTTTAAATTTAAAAGCAACTACTCTTAAATGGAAGCACAAGAGATTTCATAAAAAGAGAGGCTAATGACGGACTGCTGGAGGAGTGAGCTCCAGGGTCCCTCTAGTGGCATAAAAGAACTAACACAATTCCCCAAAGTACCTCACATTCCTAAGCAGTCAACACCTACTACATACCAAGGCTGTGGGCCCAAGGAAACAAAGCCCCACCCAGCTGCACAGAAACTGAAATGATGCCTCCACGTGGCTATGCAGGAAAGTCAGAGAGAGAAATACAAAGCAATGTCACAGGGTGAAATGTGACACATTACCTAGTAGCAATGACTAAGTGGAGAAATGAGTTCTTGTTCACTCTTCTTTCTCCCTGAACAACTTCTTTATTATTCCTCTGTTACCCTCACCTTTCCCTCAAAAAGTGTATGTTTGTGCACGTGTGCACACACGCCACATCGGCATTTACTAGGTCTGGAGCAAAGGTACTAAGGAAGTCTCAAATCACTTTGTCTAAATATTTAAAAGTCATAATCAAGCCAACTGTTAAATAAAATCTCTTCTATTATTGTGATAAATATGCTTCCATAACAACAAAATCAAAAAGTATGTGTAAAGCTATGGTTTTTATATGACTAAACAGACAAAATACCACACTACTAGATTTAAATAGTATTACATGTCTGAGCATTCTATGATAGACCAGATTTGTTTGGATGAATAATAAAGACATCCTTAAGTCATATATTTATTTATTTGTTTGTTTGTTTTTTGAGTTAGAGTCTCACTATCACCCAGACTGGAATGCAGTGGCATGCTCCCGGCCACCAGCTATCCTTCCGCTTCAGCCTTCCAAGTAGCCGGAACTACAGGCGCGCTACCACACCCAGCTAATTTTTTTTTTATTGTAGAGATGGGGTCTCGCCAAGTTGCCTGTTCGGGTCTTGAACCCACGGGCTCAGGCAATCCACTCGCCTCGGCCTCCCAAAGTGCTGGGATTACAGACTGAGCCACCAAGCCCAGCCAAATCATATACTTAAATTACTCTATAACACGTCTTTGTTCTTCCTACATTTCAGCATCAAGAAGCATGCGGTCAGCTGGGCTCGGTGGCTCAGCCTGTAGTCCCAGCGCTTTGGGAGGCTGAGGTGAGTGGATTGCCTGAGCCCGTGGGTTCGAGACCCGCTTGGGCAACTTGGCAAGACCTCATCTCTACAATAAAATCAAAAATTAGCCAGGCGTGGTAGCGGGTGCCTGTAGTTCCAGCTACTTGGAAGGCTGAGGTGGAAGGATCACCAGAGCCCAGCAGGTCAAGGCTGCAGTGTCCGGGAGCGTGCCACTGCACTCCAGTCTGGGTGACAGAGTGAGACTCCAACTCAAAAAAACAGAAGCATGCTGTCATAATGTAGATTTTTCACATAATTCACATTCCATTGATGGTAATGCCAAATTAGACTACCATCTTAACTCTCTGTAAAGTTTAGATAGTTCCTTATTATTTCCAATTTGGAAACGTTTTACTCTGTTGAAGCAATAGCAATAGGGATTGCCAACAAAATTATTAAAGCCATACTTGTACTCAAATGAACCATAAATTAGACTATCATGTTCAAACATTTTAATGGAGTCACCTAAGTTAAATAATTTTTATAATATAAAATAGTAGAACATCATTCTAAGTGGACTCAGAAACATAAAACCAAACACCACATGTTCTCACTTATATGCGGGAGCTAGAGCTAGATGACCACAAAGATGGAAATAACAGACAACTGAGGACACCAATAAGGGAAGAGGAAGAGAGAGGGGCTAGGGTTCAGAAACTATTGGGTACAATGTTAACTATCTGAGGAATGGGTCAACTGAAGCCCAATCTCCACCAGTATGCAATATATCTATTTAGTAAACATTATAAAAATTATATTAAATATACACACATATTACAGAATATTTTAATTTTATTATAAAAGTCACTAGGCCAGGCTCAGTGGCTCAGCCTGTAATCCCGCGCTTTGGGAGGCCAAGGTGAGTGGATTGCCTGAGCCCGCGGGTTCGAGACCCGCCTGGGCAGCGAGACCTCATCTCTACAATAAAACAAAAAATCAGCCGGGCGTTGGTAGCGCATGCCTGTAATTCCGGCTACTTGGAAGACTGAGGTGGAAGGATCTCCGGGGCCCAGCAGGTTGAGGCTGCAGTGGCCGGGAGCGGCCACTGCACTCCAGTCTGGGTGACAGGTTCGAGACCCACCTGGGCAGGCGAGACCTCATCTCTACAATAAATCAAAAAATGAGCCGGGCGTGGCAGCGCACGCCTGTAGTTCCAGCTACTCGGAAGGCTGAGGCAGAAGGATCGCCAGAGCCCAACAGGTCGAGGCTGCGGTGGCCGGGAGCGGCCACTGCACTCCAGTCTGGGTGACAGGTTCGAGACCCACCTGGGCAGGCGAGACCTCATCTCTACAATAAATCAAAAAATGAGCCGGGCGTGACAGCGCACGCCTGTAGTTCCAGCTACTCGGAAGGCTGAGGCAGAAGGATCGCCAGAGCCCAACAGGTCGAGGCTGCGGTGGCCGGGAGCGGCCACTGCACTCCAGTCTGGGCGACAGAGTGAGACTCTAACTCAAAAAAAAAAAAGAAAATCACTATCACTTGTATTGCAATACCTACTCTCTTAAAGCAATATCCAGACGTATTTCTTTCTTAAATTTCATTTCTTTCCTTTTTTGTGTGCAAAGTAAAGAAAACTGAAAATAGTCATCTGTTGCTCCATTTGTTTAAATCTCTTTTTTTGAGACTATGCCTTCAACCAAAATGGCCAGGAAATAGTTCCCATAAGAAATGTGTCAGGACTACTTTTTTGGTTTCCACTCTGGTATGTACCTTCTGTTTTCTTCAGCTGACCCCTTCTTCCTGGAAGTATATTTCCAGAATCTTAGCTCCATTCTCCTCTCACACTAGATTGATAATTTACCTGGGTTTACAACTCCACAGTTGTTTTTATTCAGAATATTGAAGAAATTATGCCACTGGTCTCCAGAGTTGATGTGGAAAATTCCAATACCAATTGGTTTCCAGTTCCCTTTGGTGTAATGTATTGGATTATTCTCAAAGTTTTTGGAACATTCTTTTCCTAGATATTTGCATGCCTGATTCTCTCTCATTATCCAATTCACTGTAACCACTTGAGGGATAGTTCCTGATCAGCCCCACATATCATTCTCACATCACCATGTTTTATTTCCATCAAAGTAGTTATTGCTATCTAATATTTTCTTGTTTGGCTCATTTCTATATTGTCTGTTTCTACTAAAACAGTTTGCACAATAAACTGTAAGCTCTTCAGGAATGTGTTTCCAGCCGGGCTCGGTGGCTCGGCCAGTAACCCCGCACTTTGGGAGGCTAAGATGAGTGAATTGCCTGAGCCCACGGGTTCGAGACCCGCCTGGGCAACTTGGTGAGACCTCATCTCTACAATAAATAAAAAATTAGCAGGGTGTGGTAGCGCGCACCTGTAGTTCCAGCTACTTGGAAGGCTGAGGCAGGAGGATTGCCGGAGAACAGCAGATCGAGGCTGTGGTGGCCGGGAGCATGCCACTGCACTCCAGTCTGGGTGACAGTGAGACTCCAACTCAAAAAAAAAAAAAAAAGAATGTGTTTCCTTCTGAATCTCCAATGCCTAGGAAAATGAGCTAAATAAATATTTACCGAATAAATGAATGAAAGCCTGTATGCTAGCACTACTACCAGAAGTGGAGTAAAAATAGCTTTTAATTATATTTCTATATTATGTAAAACAGGATCATGTTGAGGACCCCATTATTGTCACGGTGCTTAAATTTACTGCAAACATGTCTTCTGGCCATAGCTAATTCTAAACCAGGAGCATTAAAACTTTAACTAAAATCAAACTTTCGAGCAGCTTGATTTATTTGTTAATTATGATCAAAAAGAATATTGTGGCCTCTTACAAAAGCTAAAGCTTTTGACAGACATCCTCCTATCTAAATATAAATATTCCTATTGGTTCATTCTTATATTTGAAGCGCATTTTGCAGCTAGCTTACCCTACTAGGTTCATTAGAAGGAACTTTCCTGAAATCTGGAGAGGCCACACTGAGGTTCTACTATAGTCAAGAAGATCAGTAACCCTTTAAATATTGTAAATCCAAAATTGTATCTCTTCCATGCTGTGTGCTACAGGATTTTTAAATCCCAATGGAGAATTTGTTCAAGGTCAGACCAAGGTCAAAGCTCCTTCCTAAAGTTATCTTGCTAACTCTGAGAGATCTAGGAGGACCTTCATTAGAGCAAGAATTCAAGTTAGGCTCCAAATTTCATTGCAGAGTATCCATCTGTCACCCGATACAGAAGAATCATTAACCAATGTTTGAATTAACAACATAGCTGACTGGCACCTCTTGAATCACTTGCCAGAGTTCAACCACAGTTTCACTATGATCCAGTCTTTGCCAACAGCTTGTATAAGGCAACTGGAATATAGGCACATGGTGTAAGGAAGGATTTTAACTATCATTCTCTAGGTTCACTCTGCTATGCCTTGTGTTAAATTACATTCTCAGAAAGCAAGTTATCTTTCTCTCCCTACAAAAATAAATACTTATTAAGAGTTAATATTGTTCTCTTGCTTCTAGTAAAGCAGTAACATGATGAGGCAGGCACTCCAGTAAAGTATATAAGAACACAGGCTTCAGCATCAGACAGTCTCAGTATTAATCCAAGCTTTGTCATTTAAGCACTGTGTGTCTTTGGGTTTGTTATTTAACCTCTCTAGGTCACAGTCTCCCAAAAGAATACTTATACCCTAGGTTATTGCGAGAATCAAATGAGGTAACTCATATACATGCTAGGAACAGTACTTGAGCGTTTAATAAATGTTAGCTGTAATTATTATAAGAAATTACCTATTTGAATATTTTATAGTCTTTTCAAAATCTCATCTGAAAGCATCACTCCTTACATAGCATAAAAGAATTTCTTCTTAAGTTAGTGCAATTACCAGACTGCCTCTTTAAACACACTTGAAATTTTCCTTAATCAAGTAGGGAGAAGCATATGACCAATCATGGTTTCTTTCCAGAAAGAAACTCAGGTCATTTGCCATCATAATCTCTTCCAGATAGCTGTTTTTTGCTTTTTTCCCTGTAGCTGGCTTTCCTTTTTTTTTTTTTTTTTTTTGAGTTGGAAGTCTCACTCTGTCACCCAGACTGAAGTGCAGTGGCCGCTCCCAGCCACCGCAGCCTCAACCTGCTGGGTTCCAGCGATCCTTCCACCTCAGCCTTCCAAGTAGCTGAAACTACAGGCGCGCGCTACCATACCCGGCAAATTTTTTTTTATTTATTGTAGAGATGAGGTCTCACTAAGTTGCCCAGGCAGGTCTCGAACCCGCGGACTCACGCAATCCACTCACCTCAGCCTCCCAAAGCGCTGGGATCTCAGGCTGAGTCACCGAGCCCGGCTTGGATTTTCTTTTTAATTATTCACATTTATATCTAACTTTGTAGCTTGAGGCTCTGTCATTCCCCGAGTAATCCTTAAAAGGTTATTTAGCATCTAAAGCTCCACTTTCTCCATCTGTCAAATGAGAATTGTTGTGGACACCAATAATACTATCATCCCAGCATCCCTTTTTGGTAACCAATCCTCTACTCCATCCTTATTCCTTTGGTGTCATCAAAGAGGCCCAACCCCCTAAGTACTTTTAGAATAGCCTAGAAGCAATCATCTAATTTAAGCTGGACCAGGAAGACACTCCCCAGGAATTATGGATTTAGAACTGAGAAGATCTGATTAATTTCCTTCTAGTAGGTAAAATTATAAAATATAAATTTCAGTAGTTGCTAATGGCTATGTTTCCCACTTATGGAAAAAGAAAGTTCACAGTGAAATAAAAGAATTATGTTAAGAATCAAGAAAGAGAAGGAGAAAGAGTCCTATTCTAATGATTCCTAGGTTCTCATTCTTCCCATAGCTTGGCTGTTCGATTAGGCATTCCAGTATCCTTGTAAAACATTCTCCTCTATGTTGTGCACACGTGATTTGAGTTTGGTTTCCATCACTGGAAGATAAAGTAGTTGTAATACATAGAAAATAATCCTTACACTGAACAGTTGCTATAAAAGAAGTAAAAGAGATCAAATAATTAAATGCCTAGCACATTACCTGGCCTATAGTACTTGCTCAAAAAATGGCACTTATTAATATTATTTATATGTACATGTGGATATAAATCCTAAGACAATTAATTAATAAACAAAATTTTAACAGCTTAAAATCTTCTTTCTTCTTGCAAATTTAAAATCACTGAAAAAATTCTTTGGTTTGGGATCTTGAGAGAAATGTAACATAAGTGAATGCTATGAATTGATTTCACAATTAGTAAATAGAAATCTAATGGAGAGATTCTTGTAAATAATTTTAAAGAATAATAAAATCCCAGACCCAGTGATCTACAATTTCTTTCCTAACTTACCTGTTTAGAGTAAAAATTTAAAGGAAGAGTAGGAAAAGAATGCAGATTTACATTCCACATAACCCACACAAACAGGAACACGTTTGATATATTCATTTAAGAATGCAGCATAGGAATTCAAGAACGGAAAAATGGAATCAACATATACCTGTAGAGATACTACACTGACATTGTCAAAATGAATGTGTCCGTTAGGCTCTGTGACAGCAGGGTTTGCATAGCATGTCACACCATTGATGGCAGGTAATGTTTTAGGTTGATGAGTTTTTTCTTGCGGACCAAATTCATCATTTCCAAAGTGGGTGTGATCATTCTACATGGGGAAAAAAGGTGAAGAGATTATAAGGAGAAAAAAGATAGCTCATGCAGACAACAAAAAAACGTTTACTGCTTTTTATTTATAAGAGAAAATTTTTGTTTATTCTGTATGTAGTGACATTTTTTAAATGTATACATTTTCTTTCTCTTTAAATGCATTTTAATTTATTAGATTCTGTTGTTCTGTTTAGACACATTAGGACACACATACTTTCTTATTTTGATGAATATAAATGGAATACCAATTATTCACATCTGTTATTCAACACTACATTGTTGGTACTTGCTCCAAATTTTTCAACACGCCACAAGTATTTATCTTGTCAAAATACTGACTCTTTTTGTTCTCCTCACATTCACAAGTCTAATAGCTGGACTGTTCACATAATTCTAAGAATAAAATTCTTGCCTTATTTGTCTATATAAAGTAACTTTAGGGAGTAAAATATCAAACATTTTAAATAAAGTCCATTTACCTGACCATATGTCTTTAACAGCATCTTAAGCATTCTTTCAAAAAAGAAAAGTAGGTAAAATCCACCAAACACAGCAACTGCCTTCTCCACATAGTTGTCAATTTTGGGATTAAATCCAAATGCCTAAAGGAGAAAAATAAAGGCAAGTCAGGTAAAACAAAGTAATTTACTTGATTTATGGAAAATAATGTTATAATTCCTCAGTATACAATTTTCGCCAATGTTCCAAGTCCATCTTCACATCCAAGTGATACTGGAAATTTACCTGCCAAAAATCACAAAACAAAAGCTCTGAACTTTGAGAAATCAAAGTGTATGAGAAGCCATAGAAATCTTATACCCAAAAGCCCCATTAAATAAAGTCACCAGAGAATCTTACAGTTTCCTAGCTATAACACCTATAGCAACGCTTTCCTTGAAGGAGTGAACTTTTAGCAGTAAAGAAGCAACACTGCTTCTCATTTTTAGAAGATAATACTAGGTATAGATAATGAAGATACTATGTTGTTTACCTACTTTCTCCAAAAGTAATGTAGTTTGCCCATGATATCCAGAGTCAAACTTCTACAGGAAAAATGGCAGGTCACTTGGGTTTTTTCCCATGAAAGATTCTTTTTTACCTTTAATTTCTTTTCTTTTCTTTTTCTTTTTTTTGAGTTGGAGTCTCACTCTGTCACCCAGACTGGAGTGCAGTGGCCGCTCCCGGCCACTGCAGCCTCGACCTGCTGGGCTCCGGTGATCCTTCCGCCTCAGCCTTACAAGTAGCTGGAACTATAGGCGCATGCTACCACACCCGGCTAATTTTTGATTTATTGTAGAGATAAGGTCTCACCAAGTTGCCCAGGCGGGTCTCGAACCCGCGGGCTCAGGAAATCCACTCACCTCAGCCTCCCAAGGTGCGAAATTACAGGCTGAGCCACCGAGCCCAGCTTTTACCTATAGTTTCAATGAGTCCTAAAAAGAAATCAATCAAGGACTAGACCCAAGAATAAAAATGAAAAAAAAAATATTTAAGTTTCTCACCAATCACACCACATGCACGCACACATGTGCACACATACACACACACACACACACACACACACACACACACCAGTAAGAATGAAATAATCCTTTGTTTAAAGGACAAAAGGCAAAAGTTAGAGTTTGAAGTTACAAAAAGTCAAGATGTTCCCAATAGATAAGAAACATAAACTTAAAATAGGAGGAGCAAGTAATGTGTAAAAAGTCACAATTTTTCACCATGACACACATTATAAATCTCCCCCCTGGGGCAAATTAGAGGATGTCTGGGTTCTTGCCCTATGTCTACCTCTGGGAAGATCTCAGGGCAACATCTTCATTGGAGTGACTTCTCTGTGCCCATTAAACAGTACAAAATGCCATTAAAATATCTGCTGCATTTGTGTAATACAGAGGTTATAAAAATAAAATGAAATAACAGGCTGGGGGCAATCGCTCAAACCTGTAATCCCAGCACTTTGGGAGGCCAAGGCAAGTGGATTGCCTGAGCCCGTAGGTTCGAGACCCACCCAGGCAACTTGGCGAGACCTCATCTCTACAATAAATCAAAAACTAGCTGGGCATGGTAGCGCACGCCTATAGTTCTAGCTACTTGGAAGGCTGAAGTGCAAGGGTGGCCAGAGCCCAGCAGGTAGAGGCTGCGGTGGCCGGGAGCATGCCACTGCACTCCAGTCTGGGCAACAGAGTGAGACTCCAATTCAAAAAAAAAAAAAAAGAAAGAAAAATTATATTTGCCAAATGCAAGCCAGAATAAAGTTTTAAGGCCTTCAGAGAGGTCCCAGAGTTGTCTGAGCACGTCCTGGTGGCAGGCCCATCTAGAATATTAATTTTGTCTCTGACACTGACATCCATTGCACCTTGGGACAGGCCTTTTACAATCGCTGTGATTCAGCTTTCTCTTATCCACAACACTATAAACCATAAATGTCATAAAATGCTGTGAGAATTATGGAGGCTAAAAACATACACAGTGCTAAAACGCTCAAAAGAAACAATTATTCACAGAAACAAATAGCCAACATCCTTACCTCTGGAATAAGCTGGAAAATTGCATTTGAAAAAAGAGTCCCAATAGCCAGCCCCACAAAATAGGTCAAAATCTTTGGGAAATAAGATTTCTTTATCAATGGAGTCAAAATCAATCCAAGGAGAGATGCCAGATTGATAATTGTCACTGACAGGAATCCATATCCCCAAACTGTGGGTCAGAAGGAAAAAAGTAAAAAGTAATCAGAGCAAAGGAATCAAACAGAGTCTTACTTTACATTAAGCTTGAAACCTTCTTTAAAAACTTGAAATAGATATCTTCTTTAAAACAACAAAATCTTCTCAATGAAAATTATACAGAAAACTTAGTTACCAATAAAGATAAGGGAAGTAGATGAAATAGCACAGTAACCATTCACAGTAATACTGCCTATGTTTTAATCAGTCCTCAATCATCATTATGGGATCCAAGAGTTTTACAACTTGCAGGGAATTTGGGGAACATCAAGAATACTGACAAACAATCTGAGGCCTACAGGCTCCAAGCCACCTAGTTTCATCTATGGTTCAAGACCCAATTTAAAACCCAGTTTTTCAGAGGAACACAGAGGTGATGTAAGTTTCAAGGCAAAGGTATGGGATGTAGGGTGGAGGGTAGGATTGGAGATGCATCAGGGTAGGTTAGCTTCAAGATGACCACATCTGCTGCTACTGAGCTTGTCATAATCATTTGTCTGCAGACTCCTGAGGAGAGCACCTCCTCAGAGAAGGCAGCTGGGGCTTCCTGGGACACAAAGTCAGCCTAGTACAATGAGCACTCAGGAAGTGAGTAGGGGAAGAAGAAAGCTACTGTGTTGCACAAATCACCATGCCAGGCACAGACTAAGGAAAAATGTCACTTACTGAGACGCTGGTGACAAAAGGCAACTGTATGTCTTTTATCTATCTTTTATCTCTGTTTTTTATCTTTTATCAGACCAAGGGCCTGGCACACAATAGGTACTCAATAATTGTTGCTTAGAATGAAATGAATACTATCCTAAACTCTACATCTAACAGCATGGCTAACCTATTGCCTTAGGGCCTCAATCTACCCCTCCTAGAGGGGTTGGTTTAAGAGCAAAAACTGGGAATGCAAGTGAAACATACCCAGGATATGAGGTACAACCTGGTTCCTGGAATTTTGCCACTAGTGGCTTTACGTGGCCCCACACACTGCACAAAGTACAATGTGAAAGAGGAGAAAGCTGCTCTCTGCGTTGCCACTTCCTTAAAATACCCAGAAAACGTTAGGCCACCTTCCTCAGTGGCACCAGAAACAACGTTCAGTGAACATCTGCCATGCACTAGGTACTGCACTAAGTGCTCAACATGTATCAACTCATTTGCTCCTCATAAAACCCTGTGAGAGAAGTACCACAATGGCCTCCTGTTTACAGTTGGGGAAATCAAAGCCTATGTAGTTCAAATAAGCTGCCTGAGTCACACAAATGGAAAGCTGGGTTTTGAACCAGGACAGTCTGGCTCTCAGGCTCCCATTTTTTAGCAGGATGCTTCATTACTCCTGTAGAGACAATCTAATTTTTAAAATGCCCAAAGGACTCAACAACATTGTAAAAATTGTATCCTTGAATAGAACAAGCTTACTCACTATCATTCTTCTTAGATCAAGTGATTTTATCTGTAAATAAACAAACATAGCAAGCACTCATCCAGCCCAAGACATAGACCAACCCATATGCCTATAAACACACAAATACACACACACACACACACACACACACACACACACACACACACACACACACACATCACACAGTAATACAAAGTATCCTGTGCTGAGAACCAAATGAAAAGGACTAAATAAGTGGTACTATGTAACCACAAGCGTCATCAAAGCACTGACCATAATAGCTTAATTTTCTCAGGACACTTTCCTATCAGTTTCAGACCCTGGCCATGCCCTACCACGTGATCAAATAGTCCACCTCATTCCCTTACCAGCCTACTCCCCTCAGAATTTCCACTTAAAGAAAGTTCTCAATTTCACACTTTTTTTTCATGTTTTTCCCTTAACACAGGGAACATAGGTTTTCCCTTAACACAGTTTTCTATCCCATCACTAGCCTACACTCATTCATTCATTCAATAAATATTTATAATTTTATTGGGGGACAAGATATATACAGGTTGAAAACTAAAACAAAAAATCAAAGAATGACTAGCAAATAGAATGAGTAGCAAATAGAGGCTAAGTCACATACACATATTAAACTCATCAACTTCTCCCGAGAATGAATACTCCAATATCCTTGTTCACTAACCTACATAATTAGCAGAGGCATTAGGATCAATTTCAATTTCTCACTCTCCACTAATTAATTCCATAGACAAATGGTGATCAAGCTCTGCCTCAGTTCTGCCTCAGGTATCTCCTCAGGTATCAGGTATCTCAGGTATCTCCTATCTCCAGCTTCTCCATCCTAATTGCCAGTGCCTTGAATGTCCTCATAATCTCTCACTCCCTTATCCTATATATGACAGCTTTCTTTCTTTCTTTTTTTTTCTTTTTTTCTTTTTTTCCGAGTTGGAGTCTCACTCTCTCGCCCAGACTGGAGTTCAGTGGCACGTTCCCGGCCACCACAGCCTCAACCTGCTGGGCTCCAGTGATCCTTCCACCTCAGCCTTTCAAGTAGCTGGAACAACAGGTACACGCTATCACGCCCGGCTGGTTTTGATTTATTGTAGAGACGAGGTCTCGCCAAGTTGCCCAGGCGGGTCTCAAACTGGCAGACTCAGGCAATCCACTCACCTCGGCCTCCCAAAGCGCGGGATTACAGGCTGAGCCACCGAGCCTGGCCAATATGACAGCTTTCTATCTGGTCTCCCATTCCCTAGTTGACCAAGCCTCCATACTAATACCAAATCACAAAAGTGATCATCTCATGCTCCCATTTGATACTTCCCTCCATAAACTGACTAACACACAACCTCTCTGGTGTTGTTTATACCTTCTCATCATGGCCTTTATCAAAGCACAATGTTTTCTCAACACAGCATTATCTTTCCACTTGCTCTGTCTGGAAACACCTGTCCATCTTCCATGCCTGAGAAATATACGTTTCTCAAGCCAATTCTCTACAAAGCTTCCCTGTTCCTCCAGGAAGCTGGCCATTGAGCATCAGGATTTCCCATAGCTTTCTGTTTGAAGCTAATTGGTCCACTTACCATTTCTCGTGTGCTACAGTAATTTTATCACATATATGTGTCTATATCATATACACTGCAAGATTCTCAATGAAAGGGTCTATGTTTTATTTATTCTCAGTACCAAGAAAATTGGCCAGCAGATATAGTACATATGAGGGGAACCTCCCCAAAAAACCGGGAATACTTTTTGGAGGGCAGGTACCTTGTAATACAGGCTTCCCCTGCTAGGTAAGTGTTTAGGAACCCACTGGCATCAGTGTTCCAGCTAGCATTGTTGTGAGAGGCTGCATTTGGCTTCAATCTTTTTTTTTTTTTTTTTTTGAGATTCTTTCAATACATTTACCCATTTCATGATGGGTGATTTATGAGCACACCTGCCCATGTTGCGCTGAGTGTTCAGCAATTTTTGACCCAAAACAGCATGACTCCTGTGACCCCTATTCACCAGATCTCACCCCGAGTGACTTTTTTGTTTCCCCATGAAAAAAGTCCTCAAAGGGAAATGTTTTGCCCATGTGGAAGAGGTGAAACAAAAATTGGCAGAAGCACTAAAATGCATCAAAATTGATGAGTTCAGAAAGTGGCTCTTCCCTTTATTGGCATGGAAAAAGTGACTCAATAGGTGTACGGCATCAAACGGAGAGTACTTTGAAGGTAACTGAAGTTTAAACATGTAAGAATAAATACATGATTGTTTATAAATAAATTCTGGGTATTTTGCCCCCCCCATGTTCTTTGCTGAATGAATTAATGAACACCCTATTTCAAGTTGCAGCTCAGAACTCTGTTAAAACACACACACACACACACACACACACACACACACACACACACACACACCACACAATCCATTTGCTTATGCAATCTTCCTAAACTTCCTTGCCCTTGTACACATTTATCGGCACCACTTGGGGGACTGTGGGAGTCCAAATCATTATGTTCTAGGCACATTACAGAGCTTCCTTTTTTGTATTTAGAACATTATTCAGGAAAAAAAAAATTCCACTCAACTGGGGTACAAAAGAATAAATTGGTAAGAAAACACTCTTTGGACTTCTCCATATACCCATGGAACTTCTTCTAAGGATGTGTTTCAGAGAGGGTCCTATCTCCTTCTACATGAACTCTGAAAGATTTTAATAGATTTCCAAGAAATATGAGTGATGAGAGTTAAATTTATTGAATGTACACTGTGTGTTAAGACTGAGAATTTCAGCTATTTTAACTCATTTAATTTTCACAATAACTGTGTGAGCTAGGTGTTATTATTATGCCCATCTTACAGATCAGAAAATATGATTCTATTTGGATCACCATTTTGCCAATCTGCAAACAGCACAGACTGGCCCCACTCAGATAAGAAGCTTTTACCAGTTAATGGTGGTTAACAGTGCAAACTCTGGAGTCAGAGGACTGGTGTTCAAATTTTGGCTCTTCCCTTTATTGGCATCATAGGCATCACTAAGCTTCAGTTTTCTCATATTTAAAATGCAGATAGAAATAGCTTCTATTAAAAGCATTTTTTTACAAGAATAAAACAAAACCAATTAATGCTGTTTCTAAAATATAACAAGTCCCTTATAAATGATGTTTATTGTTATAATATTTCAGAAAAATGAGTAAGTAGACCATCACATAAATTTTAGTTCATTTAATTCATTATTATACAATGAAAAGAGTAACAAACTAGAAATCAAGAACTGTCACCTCACCTTAGGAATGGTACCTACAGGAGGCCACTTAACCTCTCTGGAGCTTAGATTTATGTCTGGTTGTGTCATGGAGATGGACAACATGATTTTCAAGGATGCCTCAAGTAATGTTCTATTATTTTATCTGTTATTTGCATTAAATACTGCTCTGTGCCCTCATCAAAAAAAAATGAGGCAATTTCAGACCATTAACTTATTGCTAAAATGTAGTTAATTTCTCTCCTAGAAAATTTAATTTACTGTCAGTTTATTGCACTCATTAATGACTTTACATAGCATGTTTCTGAAGACAGCTTCAAAAATAAAATGTGAGGTTTCTGAAAAATAAGATTATTAATTAATTTATCTCCTAGAGAATTTAATTTGCCATCAGCTTACTGTCCTCATTTATGTAATTTTATAAAGTATATTTTTTAAGACAATTTCAAAATAAAATGTGAGGTCTCTGAGAAATTAGTATATTTTATCTGCACACTGAAAGGTCAACATATATTCATAAAATTCTTATATCATGACCTCTTTGGACTGCTTTTATTTGGTCTTCCACAAATGAGCTAAGACTTGAAACTGTATTAAGTGGACAGATACATCAAGAATCCGGTGCATTTAATTATTTTAAAAATCATTTCTTAGTGAGAAAATAATAGGATTACATAGGGATCAGGGAATGGGGTGAACCTATGAACACATGTTCAAGAACATGATTGGGCTCAGTGGCTCAGACTGTAATCCCAGCACTTTGGGAGTCCGAGGCAAGTGGATTGCCTGAGCCCGCGGGTTTGAGACCCACCCGGGCAACTTGGCGAAACCGCATCTCTACAATAAATCAAAAATTAGTTGGGCGTGGTAGCGCACGCCTGTAGTTCCATCTACTTGGAAGGCTGAGGTGGAAGGATCGCCGGAGCCCAGCAGGTCAAGGCTGCGATGGCTGGGAGCGTGCCACTGCACTCCAGTCTGGGCGAAGGAGTGAGACTCCAACTTAGAAAAAAAAAAAAGGCAGTGCATAATCAAATCAAATTAGATTCATAATAAATCTACTAGTTTTTCCTAATTGCCTAGAAAAGTTTCCCTATCTTTCCCCACCCTATTGCATCTCACTCCAGTCCCCTTTCAATTCCTAAGATGATATGCACCCTAAGAAACATTTCTCTTTTTGGAAAGGTCCTTTGTCCAATATATTTGTTGTCTTTCTGATTTTGTAACTTAGAATTGTTGACTTTTCCATTTTATGCCTTTTAGTATTGACCCTAGAATCCTGTCTCTCACTTCCTCCTTCTGACTTCTCAGTTCGTACCTCCTGGTTCTGGAAATACAGTAACCGAGGCAACTGGGGGATTTAAAGTACTTTTGAATATTAGTAATTAACCTGCACAGAGTAGAGAATTTGCTTTTTCTAAAGCCTCACTCCCTGTACTTAGAATTATATCCATATTAGATATATATTATTTATTTAACAGACTTAACTAGCAGGCCAATACAGCACTTAACTATGTGTCAGATAATTTTCTAAGTACTTTATGAAATTAGTAATTTAATCTGTATAGCAACTCTATGAGAAAGGTACTATTTTAGATGAGGAAACTGAGGCTGAAGAAGGTTCAAGTCATGTGCCCAACATAGCCAGAAAATCATAGAGCCGGGAGTTGAACCTAGGTGGGCTGACTTCAGAGTCTAATTTCACTGTGCTCTACTATTAGTAAATGTTGGTACACTTAAGCATTTGCTGACTTTACTTTTGAATGTAAAGTGCAAGCTGTATTAAAGTAAAAAAGGGTTGTAGAAATAAAATATTCTCCAACAAAAATATTTGCGTGAACAACTAGAAGTTTTTCAAAATTACTATTATTTCAAAAATAAAACTATTGTTATTCACAAAATTGCTAATTATATTGACAAATTGTGCTTGGTGACTTCTATGCTTGGTATATATTAATATAGAATATAAATGAGAATATGAGCCCTTGAAGCCGAGACAACCTGGGTTGAAACTGACTCTACCACATACAAGTTGTACAACTTTGAGCAAATGACTTTTATTCTTCAGTTTTCTTGGTGGTAAAATGGGAATATTAATGTCTATGTCATATAGTTGCATGAAGATTCATAGAGTTAATAGATGTAAAGTACTTGAACAGTGCCTGTCACAAAATAAGTACTACAAAAGAATTGGCTATCATCGTTGTTATTTTTTTCATTGTTATTGTTATTGTTTTTTCTTGCTATTAGTATAGAGATTGAAGTGTACATACACAAAGGAATCCAAAAGTAAGTGAAATGGGCGCTTTGTTGAGCTTCCCTTTTGGTCTCTATCTATTCTCACGTTAGATAAACTCACTCAGACCAATGTCTTTAAATATCATCTCTGGACTGGCAAATCTGGCTCAATCTCTCCTCTGAATACAATCTCTTCTTCACTTGTCTGTGTGCCACTACATCCTGTCCATCCCCACTTGGGGTCTATGTCAATGTCTCAAAGTCATCGTGTGAAAAATTATGCTCTTCATCCTCACCACTCCCTTCCTCCACAATAAAATGTCTCCTATCAGTCTTCTACATACCTGGAAATGATACAACTATCTCTCCAATTTCTCTGACTCAAACCTTGACTCATCTTTTTCTCTCCCACATCCAATCCAGAGGCAACCCACTTTAGCGTGATCTCTAAAACCCATCCTGAATCTGACCAATTCATCCCACTTCTACTTCCCCCACCTTAGTCCAAATCCCCATTATCTTGAGAATCAGCCCCATGCAAATAGCTTTCTGACCAATCACCTTGTTTCTGATCGTACCCCACTACAATCTATTCTTCAAACTGCAGGTAGATAATCTCTTACAGATTTGAATGAAGTCGGGGCACTCCCCTGTTTAGAACACTATAGTGGCATCATACTACACTCAGAATAAAACCCAATCAATTTACTAGTCACCACAAAACTTCCCCACTAGCCTCCATCTCTCTTTGGACGCAGTCTCCTTTTACCCTCTTCTGCTCACTGGACTCCACACACATAGGCTTTCTTGTTGCTCCTCTTTTGTGCCAAGCTATGCTGACTACTTTGACCACAAATGTTCTTCTCCAACAGAAGACCTTGACCTATCTAAACTCACACTCACCTACCATCACCTTATATCCTTTGCCTGCTTTATTTTCCTCATAGCATGTTTCATTCTGAAATTATATTATTTATTTGCCTGTTTATTTGTTACCTTTCCTTTCTACTAATAAGGCAGGGAATTTTTCTTCTTGTTTTGTTTGTTTGTTTTTGAGTTGAAGTGTCACTCTGTCGCCCAGACTGGAGTGCAAGGGCATGCTCCCGGCCACCACAGCCTCAACCTACTGGGCTCCGGGGATCCTTCCGCCTCAGCCTTCTGAGTTGCCAGAATTGCAGGTATGTGCTACCACACTTGGCAATTTTTGATTTATTATAGAGACGAGGTCTCGCCAAGTTGCCCAGGTGGGTCTTGAACCTGCAGGCTCAGGCAATCCACTCGCCTCAGCGTCCCAAAGTGCTGGGATTACAGGCTGAGCCACCGAGCCCGACCTCTTGTTTTAAAATAATATGATAAGCAAAAAGTAATGGGAATTTACTGACCAATTATAAGCCAACTAGTTAATGAGCAATCCAATATGCACAGTATAAAATATATATAGTTTAAAATCAAGAACTGAATTTTATAGTTTTTAAGTGTACTAAATATAATTTTGACTCTACAAAGAACATAACTTGTGAAGCTTAAATGAGTTATAATTCTTATTCTAAATGCTTTCAGAATACAAGTATTTTACTTCTAGAACCAAAAGGTTCTATGTAGATTAATTAAAAGCAATAAATCAGAAAAAGGGGAATATTAACACCATTTCATAATGGTTCACAGATTTTTCAAATAGATGAGATAAAACACTTTTAATTTACCTTCTGAAAGACTTGGTTTCGTTTTGTGCTTGGGCCAGTCGTCACAAGGGTGAAAGTTCAATTGCTGTAAGACAGCGGGACAGATGACAGAGAAGTTGGAGCTGGTTATATGGGTAACATTTGAAAAGCCATGAAGGGAAAAGATCTCTTCAGCAGATAAACACTGAAATAGAATAAACAAAGAAAACACATAGGGGTTATTACACTAAAAGCACAAAAAGAAAGATCCTGTAAAGAGACACAGACTATTTCATCAGATTTATAGCACTCTATACTAAAAGTCCACTACAGAAATAGATGGATCCTCAAAACTGTAAAACAGTCCACACCCCTGTAAACCTGAAAACAAGAAAAAGCAAAAAGCCCTCTTAATCAACAGCCTACCTACAGCAGATAAAGAGATAAAAATTTACTTGGGTGTGTCCAAGGACTTAAAAATATAAAAGCACACTAATAGCATTCAAACAAAGGGTTTTAAGATGCTTTTATACCCTCAGTCTCCCCTGTCAGTTTACTTTTGTTTAGTTTAAATGGATATTTTGTGTGGGATATTGGAATGGCTCTCTATAACATTTCCTGTAGACTGGCTTCTTGCAGTTTCATATTAGGAAATTCATCGCTCCTCTACACTGTAATAATTCCAGTATGCGTTATTTCAAAGTACATCTTCAACAGAAACTATTAATTCTCAATGATGGTGGGTAGACTTTCTATACTATATAAAGTTTTGAAAATAGTGCTGGGTTGTTTAGAAATTCATTAACTATTAATGAGGAACAGAATCTGCATTAAACTAAATATCTCTGTGAAAATAACTTTTTCAAGGCATCATCTTATTCTCGGGCACATTTTAACTATAAACCATCTTCCATATACAGAACTTGCATTATTAAGAAGACTATGAAACAAATGTTAATAAATGTGGTAAGAATTACAGAGTGGGCCAGGCTCGGTGGCTCAGCATGTAATCCCAGCACTTTAGGAGGCTGAGGCAAGTGGATTGCCTAACCCGTGGGTTTGAGACCCACCTGGGCAACGTGGTGAGACCTTGTCTCTATAATAAATCAAAAATTAGCTGGGCATGGTAGCGTGTGCCTGTACTTCAGTCTACTTGGAAAGTTGAGGAGGAAGGATCGCTGGACCCCAGCAGGTTGAGGCTGTGGTGGCCAGGAGCGTGCCACTGCACTCCAGCCTGGGCAACAAAGTGAGACTCCAACTCAAAAAAAAAAAAAAAAAGAATTTCAGAGTGAAAAATATTGATTCATTTAAATGGAAGCGTCTATTTTAAATAAATACAATTTAGAAAAGATTTTATTTTATTTTATAGATGTGAGGTACAAGTCAGTATTAGTTACACAAGTAGGTTGGGTGCAGGTGAAGTTAGAGTCTCCAGCTGGTCCTCACTTCCCCTGGTTTAGGACCAGGTACTCTTTGTGTTGTTATGGGCCTACCCCAGCCCTTCCCTGGCAGTGTCCGTTGACTGCCTATCCCTTCCTTGTGCTAATGTTAATCACAGGACCCACTTATGAATGAGAACATGTGGTATTCAGTTCTTTGTTTCTGTGAAAGATCACTATGTATGATGGTCTCCAACTCCATCCAACTTGCTGCAAAATTCATGATTTTGTTCTTTATGGCTTTGCAATACTCCATCATGTATATGTATCACATTTTTTAAATACACTTTTGATGGGCAATAGGGTTGGTTCCATGTTTTTGCTATTATGAATAGTGCAGCTATAAATATGTGTGTGCAGGTGTCTTTTTGGTAGAACAATTTATGTTCCTCTGGGTATATGAGGCTGAGCATTTTTAGAAAAGTTCTTTGCATGCTTCAGCCAATACCCAGACTCCACTAAGATCTTAGCTGTGTGCTATAAACCAATTGTGTCCCCCAAAATTCATATGCTGAAGCTCTAGTTCCCAACATGATCGTATTTGGAGATGAGGTCATAGGAGATAATTAAGGTTAGATGAGTTCATGAAGACAGGGCTCTTGTCCAGTGGGATCAGTGCCCTGATAAGAAAATTCATATGCTGAAGCTCTAGTTCCCAACATGATCGTATTTGGAGATGAGGTCATAGGAGATAATTAAGGTTAGATGAGTTCATGAAGACAGGGCTCTTGTCCAATGGGATCAGTGCCCTGATAAGAAGAGACAGCAAAGAATTTGCTCACTGGTGTGCTCTCTCTCTCTCTCTCTCTCTCTCTCTCTCTCTCCATATGTCATATGACACAGTGAGAAGACGTTATCTGCAACCCAAGGAGAGAGCTTTAACCAGACAGCAACCCTTCTGGCACCTTGGTCTTGGACTTCCAGACTTCAAAACTGTGAGAAAACAAATATCTGCTGCTTAACCCACCTAGGCTATAGTATTTGCTTATGGCAGACTGAGCTGAATAATACAGTGAGAATGGTCTGAAGAATTCAAAAGTTAATGTTAACTGTTTGACCACAAGGTGCTGTAATTCCCGACACAAGAGAAACAATGAAATTTAAATGTCAAATTTTGATACAAGGAGATCACTACCATTAGTAAAGGAAAAATGAAAACATAAATTACAACAAGATCTATGCAGTTGTCAAAAGTTAAGACTATAATTACCAGTCGGGCTCAGTGGCTCAGTCTGTAATCCCGCACCTTGGGAGGCTGAGGTGAGTGGATTGCCTGACCCCGCGGGTTGAGACCTGCCTGGGCAAGTTGGCGAGACCTCATCTCTACAATAAATCAAAAATCAGCCGGGCGTGGTAGCACATGCCTGAAATTCCGGCTACTCGGAAGGCTGAGGCAGAAGGATCGCAGGAGCCCAGCAGGTGGAGGCTGCAGTGGCCAGGAGCGGCCACTGCACTCCAGTCTGGGCAACAGAGTGAGACTCCAACTCAAAAAAAAAAAAAAAAAAGACTGCCTGAGCCCACGGGTTCGAGACCCGCCTGGGCAACTTAGTGAGACCTCATCTCTACAATAAAATCAAAAATTAGCTGGGCGTGGTAGCGCTCACCTGTAGTTCCAGCTACTTGGAAGGCTGAGGTGGAAGGATCACCGGAGCCCAGCAGGGCGAGGCTGCGGTGGCTGGGAGCGGCCACTACACTCCAGTCTAGGTGACAGAGTGAGACTCCAACTCAAAAAAAAAAAAGACTATAATTGCCTTACAGAAAATGTACGTTGAGGTTTTTTTAAGTATCAAAGTGGCACCTGAAGTCATTCCTTATTCATCCCACTCTCTCACTGGGCTTATGACAATGATAGCTGTATGCTATCCCTAAAAGAGGAAGCACTACCCTCAATGGTCTGTTGACAGTCTTCCATTTGGCTGAAAATATGGGATAATAAAATAATGGAGGAAAGAAATAACTCCATATCCAAGTGAGGAAGGGCAAGTGGGTAGTTTATTTATCACCATAAAGACATCTAGGTGCAAAATTGTTAGACTCAAAAATTACAAAGCCCATGCAGTTCAACTGGCCACTGCGAGATTCCAGGAATAAACTGGTATGACGGTAAACACAGAGTAGCACTGCTTCCTTGCAAGGAAGTCATAACCTAGTTGGACATCAAGTTCCTCCAACTGAAAAATAGGAGGAAAAGAGACGATGCCTACAGATCACCTCCAAACACTTTCAGAATTAGCATTCTAAGACTCCCAAAAACTTGATGAATGTTAAGCAGTGTTTTACAGACACCAAATGTGATGCAAATGTGTCCTGAATCAGGAAATCCATTTGCTAAGGCACAGTTAACATTGTTTTTAATGAAGTAAAATACAGAATAAGAGAAATGATAGAGTATATCACACATAAGGGTTAATTATTGCTTAAACTTTAGCTTCAGTTACACATTATACATACCATGCATGTGTATACAGGACCACAATGTAGAATTTATTTCTTACTGTGAAAGGTAGTCAAGTTTTTGAATGTCACTGCCCTTAAGGATGCACAATTGTCTATTGTACTTCATTAAAGACATTCTCCTACATACCCTTAGAAAAAAGAAATACTGCAGTCAAATAAATATAGAATTAATACTATCAGATAGCTCAGAGTCTTGATCTGTGTAGCATTTGTGCAGAAATGTTAGCCAGGCAGGTTGCCGTGGCACTGACAATAGTCTGACCACCAGGAAGAACATGGAGGTGTAGGGATGATAAAACCCAAGGCCTTGCCTTGTGATAAGAGAATGGCAACAGAATACTAACAGTGTGGCAGTGCTGCGCTAAGAGCAGGCATGATTTATTTTTAAAATGGCTATCTGGTCAAGCTCGATGGCTCAGACTGTAATCCCAGAACTTTGGGAAGCTGAGGCAAGAGGACTGCCTGAGACCATGTGTTTGAGACCAGCCCAGGCAACTTCGCAAGACCTCATCTCTATAATAAATCAAAAATTAGCTGGGTGTGGTAGCATGCTCCTACAGTTCTGGCTACTTGGACGACTGAGGCGGAAAGATTGCTGGAGCTCAGCAGGTCGACACCGGGGTGGCTGTGAGTGTGCCACTGCACTCCAGCCTGGGCAACAGAACAAGACTACAACTAAGAAAAAAAAATGGCTATCTACCAGCAAGTAGATGACACATAGTTTTGGATAGCATCCTATTTGAGCTTCAAACAATCTTGATATTTATTATACTTTGACTTAATAAAGTTGAACCTGAAATAAAAGAAAGTTGTTGTCAGCCGGGCTCGGTGGCTCAGCCTGTAATCCCACGCTTTGGGAGGCTGAGGTGAGTAGATAGCCTGAGCCCGTGGGTTCGAGACCTGCCTGGGCAACTTGGCAAGCCTTCATCTCTACAATAAATCAAAAAATTAGCCAGACATGGTAGCGCACGCCTGTAATTCCAGCTATTAGAAGGCTGAGGCGGAAGGATTGCCGGAGCCCAGCAGGTCGAGGCTGAGGTGGCCGGGAGCATGCCACTCACTCCAGTCTGGGCGAGAAAGCGAGACTCCAACTCAAAAAAAAAAAAAAGAATGCTGTTGACTAAGAAAGGGCAGTGTCTCCCAGAACTGAGACAAACAGGATGACTGCCCAGTGCCTGAACAGTGATGGCAACAAAACCCACCAGTTGAGTCATTGATGGAGAAGTTCAAACACCCTCTCAAGCACACCCTCTCACCTCCAAAACAATGAATAAATAAATTTTGGAAAGAGTAGCATTGCCAAGGGCATCTCAGAAGACAACTCAGGGTGCTTATGTGGAAGAGTATGTGCCTTAATAAAACTCCATGTTCTTTCACCATCTCCTTCACATTTATATACAGACAGCTTGTCTTCTTTTCATCTATTTGTTTTTATGACATTGCTATCCCTCAAGAGTTCCACCCTGATGTTTTAAGGTTTCAGATGCTCTTGTGTTCAGTGGGTTGACATTTTTCCTAAAGATTCTTTCTAAGGTTTGAGTTAAACCCTACTTGCTAATCTCTTGCGATCTCAGATGGGCCTAATATACAGGAAACAACAAAGTAAGATAGCAGTAGAAGCAAGGGGGGATGGTTAGACTCATCTTATAAATGAGACCTCAAATTATATTCAGAATCATTTTAGCAAGTAGTTCTGCACATTTCTGCTTCCCCTATTCTTTCTTCCTCACTGGTTCTGACTAATCAGAAGTTTTTCTGCTTCTTCCCAAATATGTGTCTGTGGGAATGCTGGGGGCTGGTGCAGGGAGAGGAAGGGGAAAGGACTAGGGCAAGTTCTTCCCTCAATATTTCATATCATTGAAATCTGCTTATAGTAAGTGCCAAGGAGGGTAGATAGATTTGCAATTACATAGCTTCGATATACTGACAAAGATTTTCTCCCTGGCCAAACTTTAGTCAGGCTCCTCTGAGCCCAGACCTCGTCCTTGGCATCCATCCTTGTGAAGTCTACATCACCCTGTGTTAGCAAGAATCTTATTAGGTCTGTTGAACCGCAATTCCCCCATACCCTTGATGTTTCCTCTTAATTTTTCCTTCACCTACCACACCTTGATACTTGGCTATAAGTCCTTGCTTGTCCTTGTTGTATTTGGAGTTGAGCCCAGTTCTATACTGGGGTCTCTTTTCCCTTGTGAGGGTTAATTTTGTGTCTACTTGACTGGCCACTGGGTGCCCAGATTAAACATTATATCTGGCAGTGTCCATAAGAGTGTTTCCAGATGAGGTTAGTGTTTAAATCAAGGGACTCAGTAAAGGAGATTGTCTTGGCCGGGCTCAGTGGCTCAGCCTGTAATCCCAGCATTTTGGGAGGCTGAGGCGAGTGGATTGCCTGAGTCCGTGGGTTTGTGACCAGCCGGGGCAACTTGGCGAGACCTCATCTCTACAGTAAATTAAAAAAAAAAAAAATCAGCCAGGCATGGTAGCGTGCGCCTGTAGTTCCAGCTATTTGGAAGGCTGAGGCGGAAGGATCACCGGAGCCCAGCAGGTCGAGGCTGCGGTGGCCGGGGGTGGCCACTGCACTCCAGTCTGGGTGACAGAGTGAGACTACAACTAAAAAAAAAAACAAAAAAAACAAAAAACTAGCTGGGCATGGTACCACGCATCTGTAGTTCAGCTACTTGGAAGGCTGAGGCGAAAGGATCGCCAGAGCCCAGCAGATCAACGCTGGGGAGGCCATGAGCGTGCCACTGCATTCTTGCTTGAGCAACGGAGTGAGACTCCAACTCAAAAAAAATTTGAAAAGTAGATTGTCCTTTCTAGTGTGAGTGGGCATAGTCCAGTTCACTGAAGGCTTGAACAGAACAAAAGGTAGGGAAAAGAGAAATTCGTCACTTTTTTCTGCCTCACCGCTTGAAGTGGGACATTTTATTTCATTTTCTCCAGCACTTGGTCTAGAATTACATCACTGGCTACCCTGGTTGCTGGCTCTTCAGACTCAGACTAAATTATACCACCAGCTTTCCTGGGTCTCCAGCTTGCAGAAGACAGATTATAGGACTTCACAGCCTCCACAGTCACATGAACCAATTCCTCACAATCAATCAATCACTTAATCAATTTCTCTCTTTCCCCCCTCCCTCCTCCTTCTGCCCCCCATATACATAAAATCTCCTACTTGTTCTGTTTCTCTGGAGAACTCTGACTATTGTAATGGTTCCTGAATAAAATCTGTTTTTATCACTTTAACTGCCGTCAAGCTCTGGGTCTTTTTTTTAACAATATCAAATATAATAGCCATATAATTATACAATACATTGTACAAATTCTTTTCTTCATCCCACAAATATTTACTGAACCATAAAAGTCTGGGTATAATATTAATGGGAGAAGTAGAAGGTGGGGGAAGCTGGAAGATGACAACCAGGAAAGAAATAGTACAAAGATAAATAAGTCCTAGTACCTTCCATCAGGAAACTGAAATAACTGTGGCAGAAATAAATCAGCTACTCCAATATCTATAAAACCAGAGAGGAAATGACAAATTCACAAGAAACATAATAATAAAGAAATATGAGAACTCATATGAGGGAGAAATGAAATGCAGAGAAAATGGCCAAAAATGACTTGGAGGACAGAATTCTGGGAAGTTAAAAAGATGTTGCTACTGGTGTGATTAGAAAAACTCGGAAGAGAAACACTTGGCAGGGCTATGACAACTTCAGTGTTGGACATTTTAAGTTGCAATGTCTGTAGCACCTCAAATGGAAATAACTAATGAGCTTTCTCTGAAAAAGGTAGAGGCCAGAGATAAGGATGTGGCTTCTGCAAAAATATAATAGCTGGTCAGGGGTAGAGGAGGTGACTGGGAGGAGCAGTGTGCAGAAAGAAGAGCAAAGCCTTGGGACTGCATATATAGTTTGCACAAAAGCAGGAAAGAGAGCCAGAAGACAAGAGAGAGCAAGATGGGCTCAAAACAAGAAATAATTTACACTAGAAAAATGTAGTGAATGCCTATGGTTTTTGCCTTACTGCCTTGAACACCCCCTTCCAAGTGATTTAGGCGAGCATAGGACCCAGATCTGTCTATTCTCTGATACAGCTTTTTTTCTCCCTCTACTAAGATTGCTGTGAGTCTAGGACTTCTTAGTCATTTTTGTCAACATGCGAAAGAAAACTAACCAGCAAGTAGCAAAAGACAGATTTCCAATACTATCATTAATACCCTGGATACAGCCATGCCTAAAGCTGATGTGTCCCTTGACTCTTCAGTTACCTGGGTCAGTTATCCGCAGCCTCGACCTGCTGGGCTCCAGCGATCCTTCCGCCTTAGCCTTCCAGGTAGCTGGAACTACAGGCATGCACTACCACGCCCTGCTAGTTTTTGATTTATTGTAGAGATGAGGTCTCGCCAAGCTGCCCAGCCAGGTCTCGAACCCGCGGGCTCAGGCAATCCACTCACTTCAGCCTCCCAAAGGCACGGGATTACAGGCTGAGCCACCAAGCCCGGCTTGTTTTCCTCTTTCAAATGCAAGAGTCCTGACTGATACATAAAGTAGTCATTAAAAAGTCTTTTTTTTTTTTTTTTTTTTTTTTTGAGTTGGAGTCTCATTCTGTCGCCCAGACTAGAGTGCAGTGGCACTCTCCGGGCCACCACCGCCTCGACCTGCTGGGCTTCAGTGAGCCTTGCACTTCAGCCTTCCAAGTAGCTGGCACTACAGGCGCGCGCTACCACGTCTGGCTAATTTTTTGATTTATTGTAGAGATGAGGGCTCGCCAAGTTGCCACAAGTAAAAGGTTTAGTAAGAATCCAGCTGAAGTATTCATCTATTCACCTCCCATAGAAGCCTGTTCCACTTCTCCTTCGTTTTCAGGCTACTGAATTCATTAATCAAACAAGTTGATTACACCTATTTTGGCCAGGTATTTGAGTAAGTGCTGAGAATAAAACATGGTCAAAAAGCTCACCATTCAGCAAAGAAAAGAGGTAGATAACAAAAGAAACAAGTATAATAAAGATATGCACAAGGTATTGTGAGATAAAAGGGAAGAGATCAGGGAAGACTGGACAAGGAGATACATATCCTAAGTCTGAAATGTAATTATGCTACATCTGATGGCTGGGGAAATGAGATATGATACAGAAAAAATTAAGGGAGAAATCAGTAATGCAAATAAATATATGTTTAGTTGACAAATTTTATAAACAATAGCTGTCATAGGAGTTCTGAGAAGCACATAAGTGCTACAGTAATAGCATCCATAATATACGTTTAACACATATAACCTCTTTTAATCCTTACATCAACTACTAAAGTCAATTTTAGGAAAAATCTGAATTAAAAAATCATGTCTTAGAAAAATAAGTTGTACAAGATTTAACAACTTCTAAATGTTAAAGGCAGAATTCAAACCTGTATCTTCTTGTGTCTTTTGACTTGTCAGACAATATACCCTGGCTGTTATGTCTTGGTCCAACAATGAGAACTCAAATAATGAGAGAGTCATTTAGCCCCTGGAATGTATTTAGGTGTACCTAACAGTAAATTGAATCATAAAGTTAAACTAACTCTTAGACCATACTTAGGACCCTTCCCAGAGAGAGACCTCAAAAACAATCCTACAGTGAAAAATTATTCAATGGGTGCAACATACATTATTCTGGCAATGGCTACACTAAAAGCCCAGACATTACACTACACAATATATTCGTGTAACAAAACTGCTTTTGCACTCTTTACATTCATACAAAATTTTTTAAATCCTGCAATTCAAACATCCGTCACCTTTTTTCACCAGGGTGAGAATTAAGAAGAAAAATTAAAGATGGTTGGAATTCTTTGCCCCCCAGGAAGTCATCTCACCCACCAAACAGGAAAACTGGGCAGGTGCAACAGCCACACTCAGACAGCAGAAGCTAACAGCCCAGAACCTGCCACAACACCCTTGGCTGCAGCTCTGTGAAGTACCCTTGTACCTCTGGATGTATGCCATCTTGAGCGCTTTGTTTCCCTGCCACTTTTTTTTTTTTTTTTTTTTTGAGTTGGAATCTCACTCTGTCGCCCAGACTGGAGTGCAGTGGCCGCTCCGGGCCACCGCAGCCTCGACCTGCTGGGCTCCGGCGAGCCTTCCGCCTCAGCCTTCCAATTCCAAGTAGCCGGAACTACAGGCACGCGCTACCATGCCTGGCTGATTTTTTGATTTATTGTAGAGATGCGGTCTTGCCAAGTTGCCCAGGCGGGTCTCGAACCCGCAGGCTCAGGCAATCCACTCACCTCAGCCTCCCAAAGCGTGGGATTACAGGCTGAACCACCGAACCCGGCTTCCCTGTCACTTTTTTAAACCTAGTATTTCAGCAGCTCAAGCAGAGGAGAGCCCCCTTGTGGATGTATCCTCCCGAGCTGCACGACAGGTCACACAGATCAATAGGAATGCATGAAAAGGAGAAAAAGGTAAAGATTCAAAATGATTATTGAATGGGAAAGAAGCTTCTGGGATCCTGATTTATTGTAGAGACGAGGTCTCGCCAAGTTGCCCGGCCGGGTCTCGAACCCACGGGCTCCGGCAACCCACTCGCCTCAGCCTTACTATTTACTAATACGAATAATACTAATACTACATTTCTGGTATACAATACACTTAGTAAATATGTGTTGGAAAAGCCGGGCTTTGTGGCTCAGCCTGTAATCCCGCGCCTTTGGGAGGCTGAAGTGAGTGGATTGCCTGAGCCCGCAGGTTCGAGACCCGCCTGGGCAGGCAAGACTTCATCTCTACAATAAATCAAAAAATTAGCCGGGCGTGGTAGCACGCTCCTGTAATTCCAGCTACTTGGAAGGCTGAGGCTGAAGGATCGCTGGAGCCCAGCAGGTTGAGGCTGCGGTGGCCACAAGCGGCCACTGCACTCCAGTCTGGGCAACAGAATGAGACTCCAACTCAAAAAAAAAAAAATGTGTTGGATGAATGAGCAAATAAACAAATGAACCTCTCCCTTGTCTTCATGGCATTTTTAGAACTGCAAAAATGGTTGAAGTTCATAGTAATAATCTAAACAAAATGATAACAACAACAAAAAAATGAAGTGCAGAAAGTGAAGCAGCACACTTAAGAGGGTTTTAAATATGGCAAGTAGCGAAAGATCCCAAGAGTACAATTTAAATTATATATAAATGTAAAATGGGCCAGGCTCAGTGGCTCAGCCTGTAATCCCAGCACTTTGGGAGGCCGAGGCGAGTGGATTGCCTGAGCCCGTGGGTTCAAGACCCACCTGGGCAACTTGGAGAGACCTTGCTGCTTACCATGGGCTTCCCACACCGTCCCTCTGGGGATAAAGTGTGGGACGTATGCTCCTTCTCCAATTCAAGGACAAGAGATGCGACAAAGAATGAGCTCACCCCTCCAAGCTATCTCATGTCTGTGTACAAGAACAGGCCTTGTCCATCGCAGGCCTAATCCTATGACAGTTCATTAGCATGGTGGTTCTCAAAGCATGGTTCAGGGATACTTGGGGGTTGCCAAGACCCTGCCAGAGAACATGCAAGGTCATTTACTTTCATAATACAAGACTACATTTTTCTTTTTCATTCTCACTCTTTTATGTGTGAACAATGTAGTTTCCAAAGGCTGCAGGACATATGTCCCAACCAATTGAATGCAAAAGCATATATGAGAATACAACTGTCTTTCATTAAGCCAGATTTTAAAGGGATTTACAAAATCTGTCTTTCATTAAGCCAGATTTTAAAGAGATTTGTAAAATAATGCCCTTCTTCTTACTAATTTTTGGATCATGGAAAATAAGTTTTTTTAATTAAAAAATCTTAGCATGAAATGAGTTTATTCATACATTAAATAAATTAAATAAATATTTTAAACATTAATTTCTAAATACTTAAACATTAATGTTAATCTTCAACATTAATTTATATAGTGGCAAATATTCATAGATACAAGTCATGTATACTAATTTTTAAGAATACAAGGGAGGCCGGGCATGGTGGCTCATGCCTGTAATCCCAGCATTTTGGGAGGTAGAGGCGAGAAGATTGTCTGAGTTCAGAGGTTGACACCAACCTGGTCGACTTGGCGAGACCTCATCTCTACGATAAATAAAAAAATTAGACAGGCATGGTGGCGAGTGCTTGTAGTTCCAGATACTTGGAAGGTTGAAGCCAAAGGATCACCTGAATCCAACAGGTCGAGGCTGTGGAGGCTGTGAGTGTGCCACAGCACTCCAGTCTGGGTGACAGAGTGAGACTCAAACTCAAAAAAAAAAAGAGTGCAAGGGATTCCTGAGACCAATAAATGCAAGGGAGTACTGAGACCAAAAATTTGAAAACTTAACACATAAGAATGACACACAGGCAAAACTCTTAGGTAGTATCTGGTTGAGGAAGGAGGAGCTCCTAATCTCATCTTATCTAAATACTCATCCTGTTTACCTTACAACACCATGAGATTGTTCCTATTGAAGCCAACCAGAAAGTTCTAATAAGCCTCATATTTTACCTTCACTATAACTCGGGATCCCATGACTCCCACCTAGAATCTGATTAACCCTCTTCCAAACAACCCAACCGTTGTCTCTCCTACAAGGTCTAAGGCAAAATCCCGTTCTCTGCCTAATAATGCTATACTCACCCCTTCCTCTCCAGACACCCTTAGTATTTATTTGTTTAGCACTTATTGTCTGCTTCCTTGTATTATTCCATTCATAAAAATGGGTATTTCTTTAATGAGATCATAAACATCTAGGAAAGATGAATTTCTTCCTTTTCATATCTTCTTTAAACCCTAACAAGGCTTTGGATGTACAAGATACTCAATTTATAAATAATAGCTAATTTCATAGATTAAGGAAAGGGGGTAGATGAAAGGAGATTAGAAACTAACACATAGTGTCTAAATATAATTCTGAGAAATACAAATCAATTACCTGAGAGTCCTCTACTAGGACCTTAGAAGAGCCAGATTTTCCAGTCACAAGTTTTTCTGCTCATTCTATGAAACTTTCCCAGAAACAGTGTAGTATGGCCCTAATGCTACAAATAAGCTAATACTGACAATACTGACAACAGTGCTTCTAAGTTGCCCTAAAAAATATTGCTATGGGATATGGAGAAAATTCAACTATAAATGAGGAGAAAAAAATCCTGGAAAGTTCACAAATTAAAAGTAATGAAAACTTTATTATTTCCTTCTATTCAGACAACGCATGGGTTAAATTTGGAACATACTGTCTCTCTTATGCTTTTATGTGTATAACTGGACCTTGGAACCATATGAAAGCCTACATCATTTTCTCACCCCTCAGTCAATCCCCAGTCCCTGGTGATCTAGCTTCTGTCCCCACCACTTGCTTGAAATTATCCCATACCAGGTTACTCAGAACCTCCTGGTTGTTAAATACAATGGGTGATCCTCAGGACTTACCTCTCTGTTAATTTATTTTTAATTCATTTGTTTGCATAAAAAAAAAAAAAATAGAGGCCGGGCTCAGTGGCTCAGCCTATAATCCCAAGCGCTGTGGTAAGCAGAGGCAAGTGGATTGCCTGAGCCCGCGGGTTCGAGACCTCATCTCTACAATAAATCAAAATTTAGCCAGGTGAGGTAGCGCGCGCCTGTAGTTCCAGCTACTTGGAAGGCTGAGGCGGAAGGATTGCCGGAGCCCAGCAGGTCAAGGCTGCGGTGGCCGGGAGCATGCCACTGCACTCCAGTCTGGGTGACAGAGTGAGACTCCAACTCAAAAAATAAAAATAAAAAGGAATTGCTAGTTGAGTTTGACTTAAATGAGGTATCCAGATTAATGTAGAAACTTATATCAATATAAAAGTAGTTTTTAAGCCGGGCTCGGTGGCTCAGCCTGTAATCCCGCGCCTTTGGGAGGCTGAGGTGAGTGGATTGCCTGAGCCCGCGGGTTCGAGACCCGCCTGGGCAGCGAGACCTCATCTCTACAATAAATCAAAAAATCAGCCGGGCGTGGTAGTTCATGCCTGTAATTCCGGCTACTCGGAAGGCTGAGGCGGAAGGATCGCCGGAGCCCAGCAGGTCGAGGCTTCAGTGGCCGGGAGCGGCCACTGCACTCCAGTCTGGGTGACCGAGTGAGACTCCAACTCAAAAAAAAAGTAGTTTTTAAAAATATATCAGTTAGCTGGGCTGGGTGGCTCAGCCTGTAATCCCACGCCTTTGGGAGGCTGAGGTGAGTGGATTGCCTGAGCCCGCGGGTTCGAGACCCGCTGGGGCAACTTGGCGAGACCTCGTCTCTACAGTAAATCAAAAATTAGCCAGGCATGGTAGTGCACGCCTGTAATTCCAGCTACTTGGAAGGCTGAGGCGGAAAGATCGCTGGAGCCCAGCAGGTCGAGGCTGTGGTGGCCGGGAGCGGCTACTGCACTCCAGTCTGGGCGACAGAGTGAGACTCCAACACACACACACACACACACACACACACACACACACACACACACAGTTAATTGGTCCGGGAGTTGTTAAACATAAGCAACAAAGAGGAAGAACACTCAGCCAAATTGCCTAGTGTACTCTCCACACATTGGCCCACAGGGCCAGCTTCCAAAACAGATGAAGACGAGGGAGCACTAAAACCACTGGCTGAGTGGGCACCCTGATGAGTCTGGGCTTGTCTTCCTAATACTGCCTTTGTCGTTCCCTTTTCCTTAAGTGCCAAGTGCTAAGTTAAGGAGCATAGCTTTTTGGGGAGCTCCTGCTGAGGGTGGCGATGTGATCCTGTCTGAGAAAATGGCCTGTTGCCCTCCCAGCCCTGGCTCAACTTTGAAGAAGGATCTTGCTGGGAAAGGAGCTCTGGGATCTCTTCTTTTGGACAGAAGTTACAGTGCCCTTGTTCCCAATAAAACTGGGCAGATGGAACCTTAATGTCTAAACTGTCCTGTCTACCCATGAAAAAAATAAAATAAAATAAAATAAAAGTTTATCTGTAAAAAAAGTTGAATTTATTTATCAAGCATTCATTCACTCAATATTTCCTGAATGTCAACTATATGTTAAACACTATGCTAGTTACAGGAATAGAGAAGATGATTGTGGTAAACCCATTTCCTCAACTCACAGATCTTACAGACTATTGCATAAAATGTAAAGATTTGCAGCATGGCCTGTAAGTGCCAAGACAGTTTCCGTGAATGTGAAGAAGACAGGGTAACTAACCCACCCCAAAGTAATGGGGTCATCAAAGGCTTTCTAGAAAAAGTAACGGTGAATGTGAGATGTGAAGGAAAAAACAGGAGTAAGGTTGGAGAAATATGGGGGTGGGTGCAGATGCTGCAGGGCCATAAATGCCAGGCAATAGCTCAGCAATGAGAAGCCAAGCGGGGATGGTGACATGCTCAGATGTACTTACTGGGTACATAAATCCGGAGGCTATAAATGTGGAAGAGTGAAGACAAATGTGAGGCAAGACCAGATGCAGAGGGCAGCAGCAACACAGCAGACACAGCATGACATGCACAAGACAGAGCAGCCAGATCCGTGATCTGATTTCATCTCCGCTACTATCCCATACACTAGGCACAATTTTCATCACACAGAAGACGATGCTAGAGTTTAAACAGATTAAGTAAAAGATACTTAGAAGTTAGTATGACAAGACTTGTGTGCATTTTATATGGGAAGGAGAGAGAGAAAGAGACAGAGAAAGAGAGGAGTCAAGAATAACACCCAGTTTCTCAGCTTAGTTCACTAAGTAGATGGTGATGCCTATCACAGAGATGAGCAAAACAGGATTAACAGAAAGGTGTCTTGTTTTTTTGTTTGTTTTTTGAGTTGGAGTTTCACTCCGTCGCCCAGACTGGAGTGCAGTGGCGGCTCCCAGCCACCTCAGCCTCGACCTGCTGGGCTCCGGCCACCTCAGCCTTCCGAATAGCCAGAATTACAGGCACGCACTACCACGCCTGGCTAATTTTTTGATTTATTGTAGAGATGAGGTCTCGCCAAGTTGTCCAGGTGGGTCTCGAACCCGCAGGCTCAGGCAATCCACTCACCTCGGCCTCCCAAAGCGCGGGATTACAGGCTGAGCCACCGAGCCCAGCCAGCTGTTTTGCTTTGTTTTGTTTGAGACATGATCTCATCGTCACTCGGGCTGGAGTGCAGTAGCACTATTGATCCTCCCTCCTCAACCTCCTGAGTAGCTGACACTACTGGCAGATGCCATCATGCCCAGATAATTTTTTTAATTTTTTCTGTAGAGACAGGATCTGGCTATGATGCCCAGGCTGTGATCTTTCCATTTAGGCCTCCCAATCAAAGCACCAGGAATACAGGTGTGAGCAACCGCGCCTGGCTTACTAAAAGGTTCTGATGGAGAGATAGAGTTGATGAGTTCCATTTGGGACATGTTTAGACCTGCTGAGTTAGGGGAAGAGAATAGAGTTAGACATCAACTGACAGGTTGGTATTCAAGGCTGAATCTCAAAAGAAAAATGTGAACTGAGCCAACCATGCAGAAAGTATCTACAGATAGATAACCACAGCCAGAGGAGTGATTTAGTGATTTACACAGTGATAACCACAGCCATAGTGTACAGAAAGAGTGTGTAAAAGCAAAAGAAAACTGGCTTGAGATGGAACCCTGAAGAACACTAATATTTAAAGAATGAGCAAAGGAAATCAAAATTGAAAAGGAGCAGCCAGAGAGGTAAGAAAAACACAGCAGAAATAGCTGCAAACAAGGAAGGATGTGTTGTTTTCCAAAGTTAACAAGGAGGTAGGGCCCGAGAAATATCCATTGTATTTCACAATAAGGAGGTTCTGGATGACCTTGTATAGAACAATTTCAAGGAAGTGGTGGGGACAGAAGCCAGACCACATTGGATTGAGGAGTTACTGGAAGGTGAGGAAATGGAATAGGCATTCATATATTTCCAGTCAGTGAAGCACAAAGACCATGGAATATACAAGGGAGGTATAGCACAGTGGCTTTACTAAGACAGCATATGCTTAAAATTAGTACAGGAGAAAACAGAGGATTAGAAATTGGAATATCTGGTCTTTTAGATAAGTTTGCATACTTGATATGACTTATACCAAGTGATTTATTTGTGCCTCAGTTTCTGGGGAAAACGGTATGTCTCCCAGTATTAAATGTCAATAGCCAGGAACTAACTTTGTAAGGTTAAAAAATAGTTTGTAGAGGAATTAGTAATTTTTTTTATTATTATTATTTTTGAGTCAGAGTCTTACTCTGTCGCCCAGGCTGGAGTGCATTGGCACACTCACGGCTACTCCAGCCTCAACCTCCTGGGCTCAGGTGATCCTTCTGCCTCAGATTTCCAAGGAGCTAGAACTACAGGGACGCACCACCACACCTGACTAATTTTTTGAATTTATTATAGAGAAGAGATCTTGCCAAGTTGCCTTGCTGACCTCGAACCCCTGAGCTCGGGCAATCCTTTCACCTCTACTTACCAAAGTGCTGGGATTACAGGCATGAGTCACCATGCCTGGCCAATAATGGGTTTTAGAACCAGTTCTGATTATTTCAGGAACAGCTTCAACAAGAATTTTATTTATTTATTACTCAAGCAAGACAGGAACATTGCTAGAGAATACCTTCCTGCTTCAAATGATTGTACAGTTCCCAGTGGCTTCAAGAAACTGGTATCAGTTCTACCCTGACATCAGAGGACTTGGATAACAGAGGAGGCACTTGGCTTTTTTAGAAAATAAGCCAACTTTTCCATGGAATGCTGTTGACAAGCAACAGTAGAAAGAGCATAAGTTCTAAAGTCCAGACACCCTGGTGTGGAATTCTTATTCTGCAATGTTTGAGTTATCTGGCAGCTTAGTGTGAGTTATTCAACTCACCTAAGGCTGAGTTTCCTCAAAGGAGTAAACATGTGTCTACCCCTACAGGATTTGGGGGATTAGCAGGATGATATATAAAGAGGCACTAAGCACAGTGCCTTGACACACAAGAGGCACTCCATAAACGCTAGCTATCATTCTTATTAGGACTGAAACTGATTCCTCTACTTCAGTGAAGGCCCTGTGCCCAACATTTACAGAAATGACATTCGTCCTAAGACTAGGGACAGAGCCAGTATCTAGCATTTCACATTAATATGTGTAGGTAAGTAATCAAATAATATACAGGTATCTAAGTTCTGAGAACCCTGCTCCTAAAGAAAACTTATTTTCTAGTTCAAAAACCATCCTATGAATAAGGTTCATTTTTCTCAATTTACAGATATGAAAACTAAGGATTACAGAAAGAGGTTAAGTCACTTGCCTGAGATTTCCCAGGAGAGAGCAAAAGAATTAGAATTTCACCTCAAGTCTATCTGATTCTGGAGGCCAAATTGTTTACCATTATGCTGTATTCTCTAATAAGTTTAGAATTCTAAGAAGCTCGATAAATAAACTGATAACATTTACGGATTATTTTTAACTAGGTTCACAGAACTAAAGTCTTAGAGGACTTATCAGTGTCCGCTTGATTTTTTCCTCAACTATTCAGTTAGCTATTTTTTAAAAAGTCAAGGTGCTAAATGTTTGGACTTGGGAGGCATAATGCTACATTTCAGGTTCACCTTTGACTTAGACTCACAGATTTTTGTTTTTCTTCTCCTTAAACTTCAGGCCAAGAAAAACAACAGGGGAACTTTGGAAAGAGACAGAAACCAAATTAAACAAGGCTTCATGAAGATTTTCTGTGCTCTCAATGTTCAATGATTGTTTCATGTCTTTTTCTTTTTCTTTTTGAATCAGTCTCCCTCTGTTGCCCAGGTTGGAGTGCAGTGCACGCTCATGGCCACCCCAGCATCTACCTGCTGGGCTCCAGCAATCCTTCTGCCTCAGTCATTCAAGTAGCCAGAACTACATGCGTGCTACCATGCCCAGCTAATTTTTTGATTTATTGCAGAGATGCAGTATCACCAAGTTGCCCAGGCTGGCCTTGAACCCCTGGATTCAGGCAATCCTCTCAGCTTGGCCTCTCAAAGTTCTGGGATTACAGGCTTGAGCCATCGCGCCTAGCCTTGTTTCATTTCTTTATAATGTAAACCTCAGTCTCAAGACTAACCCATTTGGCTACTGAAACAGACAAGTAGGAATAGTTTGAGAATAAATTAATTAGTCTCAGTTATAAACAGAAATCTGCTGTTATATGCAGTTGTAAATGAGACAATTCTGAGAACTACACAATTTTTTAGATTGTCTAGCATTTAGTAACATTCTTTTTTAAAATAATAAGTTGTATTGTAAATGATCCTAATATTAGCAGTTTGCACTTAGGAATGTGTACCTCCCTTGAGAAAACACCACTCTGAATACAAGTAATTTGCAAACTATTATTACCAACCCTATTAAGCTGCCTTCATTAGGGTTGCTTTTCTTCTCCCTGAGGAATGTTGATCCTTCTCAACTTCAGGTTTATTTTCCATTTCTATTTATATTCCTATTTTTCTCCCCAACCCCTACTACCACCAAAAGAAACTGATAACACAGAGAATTCAAAAGTTCATTAAGTTTAAGAAAAACAGTCTTAAACTACAGTTATGGTAGAAAAGTAATGGATTTTTACGGTGAGGAAACTAAATCCCTCAGTATTTCCCAAGATGGGAATAAACAGTGGAAAGCCTAAGTGGACCTTGAACATCTATCGAAATACTATAAGAAAAGCATCAACAGTGGTAGGAATCTATGGGGGGGGACAGGGAAGGCAAGGGTGGTGGGATTAATGGTAGTCGATATCTGTCTGGGGACAGGGGGACACCCCTTATCAACAAGTGTGCCTGAATGATGCATATTTGTATACCTAACCCTTAACTGTACTCCACAATTTTAAAATAAGAAATATGTTTTAAAAAAACAATGGAAAGTCTAACAGCCACAAATCTCCCACCCCATACTCTGCTCTGAACATTCTTAGAGATAATTAAAGATCTCTCCCAATTAAGGAGAATTTACCTCTTCCCTCTCCTGATAACTGTATAAGAAAGCAAACTCCCACATAGCAGCACTGTCTTGTCTAGATAGAGAAATATTCAGCTCACCTACTTTCCCCTCCTAGTTACAACTAATTCCCCAGTATCTCCATACAAAACACTTTCTCCAGTGATGTAAAGTCAGGAACACAGTTGCTTCCAACATATGATGAAAGATTTCCACCCTAAGCTGTCAAAAGAGAGTAGATTCATTGGCAGAACGCTTCTAGAGTGAAAGTGAGAGGTAGACTGAGCATTTTCACACTAGACATGCTTTTCTCATACTTAAAGTCAATCCACAGAAGAAAGTATTATTGTTACTCAAAATATAGTCCCTGGGAAAAATTCGTCATACGTGAATACATAAAAGAAAATTTCATTCCATTAAAAAAGAACTTGTATAACTCAGGAAAATTCACCTTGTGAGAGAGTGATAAAATATATCAGAATGGGGTCATTGTCTTAGAGGATTCTCGACAAGAGACCCAACCACAAACTTACCCTGCTGTCTTGCCCTTCCAGTTTCTCACCTAAACAAGCAGGTTAGAAGACATTCCTAGCAGGTTTACCCATCATTTCTCAACACACAAAGACAAAAAAAAAAAAAAAAAAGAACAAATGCTCTTTATCTCTTCAGTCCACATTCAGTGCTTCCCAGAAACTCGCTCTGCCCCCATCTCAGAAAAAAGTGCAAAATATGACAACAAACAATGCATACAGTGTGTAGTAATCACACACATACACTCCCCCACACACACACACCCCTTCTGATTGTTATACAATGCTAACCTGGTCATTCATTGATTTGAACCAAGAGTTACCTCCCTTTCGCTCCCTTTCTCTCTGGTATCATAGGGCCAGAAGATAGTGAAGAAAAAGATCTAACAATAGTTAAATGACCATCACAGGCAAAAGACTAAAGTAGAAAATATTTATCTTTGGGGTCTTTCACATGCTCTTCACTTCCAAAAGGCTCTGAAGGCTCCAATACATCCCACACTCCCATGTCAGACTAATTTTCTGAAAATATATGATCCCATCCCACTTTTTTCTGTGGTTCCCTAATTAGACTTATATCATCCTATCATGCCTTATAGTTATGTGTACATGCTATATCTTTTACAGCCATGTAAACAGAAAACTGCAAAATATTTTTAAAGATTTACATACTATAATTGTAATCTGTAATATGATTGCACAGGCATCAATTAATACAGGACTACATAGAAGGAACTCGTACTAAACTCGAGCAGATCGAGAAAGGCTTATCAGAAGTAATCCCAAGGCCAGGTGTAGTCGCTTACACCTGTAATCCCAGCAGTTAGGGAGGCCAAGGTGGTAAGATTGCTCGAGCCCAGAAGTTCAAAATCAGCCTAGGCAACATAGCAAGAAACCTTGTCTCTACAAAAAATTTTTAAAATTAACTGGGTGTGGTGGCATGTGCCTGTAGTCCCAGTCACTCAGCAGGCTAAGGCAGAAGATCATCTGAGCACAGGAGACCACGGTTCTAGTGAGCCGGGATCGCGCCATTGCACTCCAGTCTGGGTGATGAGAGCAAGACCCTGCCTCAAAAAAAAAACAATAATACCTAAACTGATACCTGAGTATAAGCAGGTGTTTCTAGAGAACCAGGCAGATGATTCTAGAGAACCAGGCATACAAGTGGTCCATTATCACTAGAGCTGTGGCAAAGGATAAAGCTCAAGCAACATACAGGGACTAGATCATAAGAGGACTTTAAAGCTGCATTAGGCCGGGCTCGGTGGCTCAGCCTGTAAACCCGCGCTCTGGGAGCCCGCGGGTTCGAGACCCGCCTGGGCAACTTGATGAGACCTCATCTCTACAATAAATCAAAAAATCAGCCAGCCATGGTAGCACGTGCCTGTAATTCCTGCTACTCGGAAGGCTGAGGTGGAAGGACCGCCAGAGCCCAGCAGGTCGAGGCTGCGGTGGCCGGAAACGGCCACTGCACTCCAGTCTGGGTGACTGAGTGACACTCCAACTCAAAAATAAATAAATAAAGCTGCATTATTAAAGTGTTTGAAGTTGATCTTGAAGAAACTGAATTGTTTTAATAAGATGAGTGATATGATCAGATTTATACTTTAAAATGACAACTCTAAGTAGAGTATACTAGTCATTCAAAATATTTGTTGAACACACGAATAGTTGTGATATAAGTATAATTTAAAAATATTTCAGGAATTCAGAAAATAGAGAAATCAGTGGATCAGTGATGGTTGTGATGCCCAGAAACATTTTATGGTGGAGTTTAACAGGGTTTTAAAAAAAAAAAAAAGTATGTTTTGATAAGGCAATTCAAGGAAACAAACATTCCATTCAGAGGCAGGAAGGGTCTAAGGAAGAGAATGAGCTAATAAGTAACTGAGCAAAAGCATGTAGGAGGAATTCATAGAAGAGTGAATAGTTAAGTTTAGTGGGTGCTAGTTCTGGAGACGTAGGCTGACATGGGGGAGGGGGCCTTAAATGCTAGGCTCAAGATTTAGACTTTACCATCCAAGAGACACTTTATGGAGGCTTTTTGAAAAAGCAGACTACTACTGCTTTAGGACAACTGAATATGAACCATGAGCTTCCAGCATCCAGGTGATAGATTTTTCCAGGTAAGAGGAAAAAACTATGATGCAGGAGATGGGTTGCAAGATACACATCAAAAGAAGAAAGTTAGGAAAGAGAAGCAAGCAGATTGAGGGACAGTGTGAAGCAAAGGTCACCTCCACCCCAACCTCCCATACCCACTCCCGAATCCCACACAACTTTCCTAAAAGACTAACTGAATGGCAAGACTTCCAGCAGCTCTGTGTGATAATTTGGAGAACAGAGTCTTCTTTTTTATCAGGCTGTTTAACCAGTGTCTACACATAAGAATTTGGAGGTAGAGTTTTTGAAAGAGGAAATGAAGGGGAAAAAACATTTGGAAATGAGAAAGGAATATCTGAAAAGACAAAAGGCAGCACTGAGGTCATTCTTTTTTTTTTTTTTTTTTTTTGAGTTGGAGTCTTACTCTGTCACCCAGACTGAAGTGCAGTGGCGACTCCCAGTCACTGGAGCCTCAACCTGCTGGGTTCTGGGGATCCTTCCACATCAACCTTCCAAGCAGCTGGAACTACAGGTGTGCGCTACCACGCCCGGCTAATTTTTGATTTATTGTAGAGATGAGGTCTCACCAAGTTGCCCAGGAGGGTCTCTAACCCATGGGCTCAGGCAATTCACTCACCTCAGCCTCCCAAAGTGCTGGGATTACAGGCCGAGCCACGGAGCCCGGCTAAAATCATTCTTAAATCCCCTAGATTAATAACTCAGAGATAGGCATTTGGGGCTACCCTGTATATTCTAGAGACTCCCTTCTATAGGTCAGATCTACATCCAGAAATGAGGGCCCCAGAGACCCATGTGGCTAAGAGGGCTCCCTCCTCTCTGTTGTTTGGCTTGCCACTTCTACTTAACTCTTTGCACCCCCAATAGCTATAAGAAGCAAAACAACTAACTAAATTGTTTTACTGTCTTCAGTTTGAACTCAGGTCACTTTGATATCCCAATGCAACAAGTTAATTTAATAGAACTTATGACACTGAAGAAATATTAGAAAACCTGTTGCCAGGTATAGTATGGCACAAACTTGTGGGTTCTTTGACTGGAAGATGATTTTCAGAGCCACCAGCAAATTTTAAAAACAAAGTTTATCAGCGAAAAAACAAGGGGTAAAGTGGAAGATTCATGCCTGAAAGGCCTGGCACGGGTGAGTCTCTTGAAAAATTTTATGCTTTTGTTCTTAACTAAAAAGCTGGATAAACCCAGGCTCGGTGGCTCAGCCTGTAATCCCGAGCCTTTGGGAGGCTGAGGTGAGTGGATTGCCTGAGCCTGCGGGTTCGAGACCCTCCTGGGCAACTTGGCGAGACCTCATCTCTACAATAAATCAAAAAATGAGCCGGGTGTGGTAATGTGTGCCTGTAGTTCCAGCTACTTGGAAGGCTGAGGCAGAAGGATCGCTGGAGCCCAGCAGGTCGAGGCTGCGGTGGCTGGGAGCGGCCACTGCACTCCAGTCTGAGCGACAGAGTGAGACTCCAACTCAAAAAAAAAAAAAAAAGCTGGATATATTTTCATAATAAATATATGCTATGCTAAAGAGGGTGGGGCACAGGTAACCTCAACCATCTTTCTACCTCTGATAGGAGGAGAGTGTGGTCTTATTCTAGAACACACATTCTGTCTTTTTAGGAGAATTGCCAGATTTATCAATACACAAGTTCATGAAGGTGATCTTATCATCGTTTCTATGGTTTTGGTTAGTTAAAGGGTGGTGTTCAGTCTTCTACTCTCAACAGGGAACCTGAAAGATTTTTAGTGATTATTGATGTTTAACCATGAACTGAAAGTTTGGGCTGTCCCATTCTTAAATATGATGGAATTTTCTTTTGATTTTCCAAGGGGAAAATGTAATGAGAAAAATGTCTGATTTATGGCCATACCATCCTGAATGTACCTGATCTCGTATGATCTCAGAGGAAAAATATCTGAATGCTTCCTAAAACCTGCCTACAAGAAGTTTATCTATCTATGCCTAGCGAGTACTAACCTGGCTTCAAAACCTTCTGAAACTGTCTAACAAACTTGCAGAGTTCAGCAGTCTATCACCTGGGTGAAGCTACCTCATAACTATCACAAGCCCTCATCCAAAGGAACAATGTCATTTGTAGATATACCTTATATTAGATTCAGTAAATTCCTGGCCCATAGAAACAAATTATTTTCTCAGCCTTTTTTTCACAAAATCAAATTTCTCACAACAGATCCGTACATTTTTTATTCTACTCTGTGGCAGGTGAGGAGATGGAAGTTGCATTCTTTAAGATATAGAGACATTAGTGGCCCTAAATTTTACTACAAATTGGATGGTTTCATGCTGCAGCATATATGTCTTGACTCAAGTCCATCAAATATCATCAAATTAATAAATTCTTCTGAATTGGCATTTTATTTGTTATTATTTAACCAACAAATAATTGCTGTTTTTACTAGGACTTTTTAGAACATCAAACAGGTATTTCTTTTTTTTTGAGTTGAAGTCTCACTCCGTCACCCAGACTGGAGTGCGGTGGACACTTCTGGCCACCGCAGCCTCTACCTGCTGGGCTCCAGCTATCCTTCTGCCTCAGCCTTCCAAGTAGCTGGAACTACAGGCACGCGCTACCATGCCTGGCTAATTTTTTTGATTTATTGTAGAGATGAGGTCTCACCAAGTTGCCCTGGCGGGTCTCGAACTCGCGGGCTCAGGCAATCCACTCACCTCAGCCTTCCAAAGCGCTGGGATTACAGGCTGAGCCACCAAGTCTGGCTAAACAGATATTTCTTAGCCCTGATTAAATGGTAAATTTTCCTTGGCTTCCCTTTGTTTCCAAGATAATTCTGAGCTTCTTCCTGTCTCTCTTTGATGCCCACAAAGGCTATAATGAAGGTAGTTAAATACACACAAAAGAGAATGAGAAACATGGTGTAAAAATACATATAACTTATCTATTGAGATATCCCACCTGCTAATAAACTGAGAATCATATTGCAAGTAAATTTAACCCATTTCCCTAACTAATTTAGGTGTGTTTTCCTGTGTCTTTACAAGGGTGACTTGAAGGGTCTTCTTCCCCTTCAAAATTCATCAACACCTACAGACACTGCAAGATAAGGAGATCACTGAAGTCAAAACAATGTGTGGGCTACAGATATGCAGCTTCAAGTCAAGTCTCTCAGCTTCTTTCCAAGCATATGCCCATATCTACCTAGTGATACCAGAGTCCGCTCATCTGTTTCCCATACTTAAAAACAGAGAATGCAACTAACAAGCAAGTACTTCAGAAGTTATTTGATCCACTTTCTAAACTATTGACATACCATGTGGACATTTCAGTTTTCCCAACGTTTCCTTTCTCAGCCAGGTATTAACCTAAGCATAACATCCTGGCCAGAAGTGGATCTGTAGACAGTTTACTAAAGAACATGCATAAAGAGACCACAAAGGTCAGCTTCAGTGGCTCAGCCTGTAATCCCAGCACTTTGGGAGGCCGAGGTGAGTGGATTGCCTGAACCTACAGGTTCGAGACCCACCCAGGAAACTTGGTGAGACCTTGTCTCTACAATAAGTAAAAATTAGCTGGGCGTAGTAGCGATTGCCTGTAGTTCCAGCTACTTGGAAGGCTGAGGCAAAAGGATCCCCTGAGCCCAACAGGTCAAGGCTGTGGTGGCCGGGAGCGTGCCACTGCACTCCAGGCAACAAAGTGAAACTCCAACTCCAAAAAAAAAAAAAAAAAGAGAGAGAGAAATCCCTTCTAGGTTCAAAGACAGAGTCCCTCTGAAATCCCGTGAAGTAGAAAGTTCTACTTCTTCTTGAAAGCCATATAGTTTAACTGTGGGAAGAGATTGTTAACAAAAAGAATACTAATCTACCTATATCATTAACAAGGAATGTAACTGATTAAAGTTTCCCTAACTGTAATCTAAGGTCAGATTCACCGTACAATGCCAAGTTTCCAAGAGTGGAGTATAGTATGCTCTCAAACATCTTGGGCCACAAAAATTTTTGTAACAGACTAACATTTCCTAAAAGTGACAACCACTGTGGAAAATACTACATTGCATTCTACTATTCAAGATCAGTTGTCAGTGGTCTCAGACAAGGAGAAAAGCAAAGCACTGATTTAACAGAGTTTTTTAAAGGGGGCGGTGGGGAGTTTTGCGAGGACGCAGAGATCACACTTTGCCTACATCACAATTTTCAGAAATATCCAATCATAGAGTATTTATTACAGAAAATTAAGAATCATATGAGTTTTGTGTTTACCAACAGGAATGATCTTTAATTACTCCTAGGTAGTTTAAGGCTGTCCTTAAGCAAGATATTACTAATTGCCTAGTAGTACCATATATATGTACTGAGAAATGTTTCTTTGTGTTGCTTTTTTTTATTTACAAGTATTAGAATCAAACACTTGACCAGACAGATGACAAGAAACTAACTCAAACTCAGTCTGCCACCAACTGGAACTCTAAATTGTGATATTGGTCTCAAGACTTCCTCAGTTTCCCCATCTGTACAATAGGCTCTTCCACTGGAATTGCTCGAGCAATGCACATAGGAGCCAGACTACATTATATCTCGTTTTTTTTTTTTGTTTGTTTGTTTTTTTAATTTTTTTTTTTTTGAGTTGGAGTCTCACTCTGTCACCCAGACTGGAGTGCAGTGGCCGCTCCCGGCCACCGCAGCCTCGACCTGCTGGGCTCCAGCGATCCTTCCGCCTCAGCCTGCCAAGTAACTGGAACTACAGGCGTGTGCTACCATGCCCGGCTAATTTTTGATTTATTGTAGAGACGAGGTCTCGCCAAGTTGCCCAGACAGGTCTCGAACCCGCAGGCTCAGGCAATCCACTCACCTCTGCCTCCCAAAGCTCTGGGATTACAGGTTGAGCCACCAAGCCCGGCCTATATCTCGTTTTTAAATGGCAGTGGTCACCCATTCGGCAACTGTTAAGAGGGTGGCATGTAATCAGTTGTCAGTGGGCCCAGAGAAGGGAAAAAAGCAAAGCACAGAGTTAACTGAGTTTTTTAAGGGAGAGGGAAGTTTTGTGAGGATGCAGAAAGCATTCTTTGTCTACTTCACAATTTTCAGAAATACCCAAGCATAGACTATGTCTTCCTTGGTGACTCTGTAGGAAGTGTGTAAATCGTTATCGTAGGATTTAAGTGCCCTCATTCCTATCTAAAAAGCATCTCATAGCCGGGGTCGGTGGCTCAGCCTGTAATCCCGCGCTTTGGGAGACTGAGGTGAGTGGACTGCCTGAGTCCGCGGGTTCGAGACCCGCCTGGGCAACTTGGCGAGACCTCATCTCTACAATAAATCAAAAAATTAGCCGGGCATGGTAGCGCGCGCCTGTAATTCCGGCTACTCGGAAGGCTGAGGCGGAAGGATCGCCGGGAGCGGCCACTGCACTCCTGTCTGGGCGACAGAGTGAGACTGCAACTCAAAAAAATAAAAATAAAAATAAAAAAATAAAAGCATCTCTTAAGGTGGCTTCCCACCCTCAACTATTTCATAAACTTTCCTATAAAATCTTACAGCCACAAGCGTCTGACCTCTCAGCTCATCAGGCGTAAAACTACAATTTCTGACTGCCAAGTCCCTTACCACGAGCCCTTTAACACTCTAGCCCGGTCTAGTGACAATCAAGCGCCGTCAATCAGTTACCGCCACCTACTTGAGAAACAAAATTCTTTCCCCTACATTTTGCCCAAATAAAAACGGTTCCCATACAAATGGAAGCCTACGGACCCCCCTTCCCGGTACAGAGGGCCTGCCGGGGCCGGCGGCGGTACCTGGTTAAAGTGCAGCTGGCCGGGCTCCAGGGCGCCCTGGCGGGGGGCGGCTCCCAGCTGCTCCAGCAGGCGCCGGAGCTGCGCCGCCGACAGGCTCCGATTCGCGCCGAACACGCTCAGCACATCTTCGCTGAAGGCGAGCCCCGGCTCCTCCGCCGCTCCTCCGAGGCCGGCGGCAGCCAGCAGCAGGAGCCCGGCCACCGCCCGGCCCGGGGCCATCCTGGCCGGGGCGTCCCTCGAGGGCCCGAGACCGGCTGGCGCGCACAGGGACGCGCGCGAGCGCACCGGCGTGCGTGCCCAAGGGCGCGCGGGTCAGTCCTCGACGCCGGTCCGAATCAGCGGTGGGGCGGGGTGCCGCTGGTCCTCCGCCGCCTTCGAAAGAGCAGCAGCCCGCGACCTGCGGGGCATTGAAGTGGAGGCGTAGCCGGGGGAAGAGATAGGCAGAGTGGGGCCCTCGGGCCTCCTGGAGAGCCTGAGATAAAGGGGACAAAGGGGTACAGAGATAAAGGCCACCGGGACACCAGCCGGCTAGCCCCCAAAGCGCTGCGTGGCAGGAGACCTCGAACGCCGGGCCGGGCATGGGGCCAGCTGCCCCGGAGCCGAGTTTGCAAACGCCGCAGGATTTGCGTACGGTGTAGTGACAGACGCTCCTCCCGGATATAAAGCCCCGAACCACGCCACCACTTAGGAAGAGCTAAAACCACACTAACTGTAGATAGAACTCCGCCTCCTCTTCCTGTCTTTCGGCTTTATTCCCTGCACTGCAAACTGAGAAGTGGTGAGATGTGCAGTCCCCAGGCAGCTGCAGGAAACTGCTCCTTCCGAGTCCTGGGGTTTGAGCGTTGAGCACGTAGAAGGGATAGAAGGGACCCTCCCTCTCCCCGGATCAAGTGAATAGGAAGGACTCGCTAGCCGCTCACCTCTCCTGTTTCTGTCTAATCCCTCTCTCTCTCCCTCTCCCTCTCTCCCTCTCCCCTCCCTCTCTCTCTCCCTCACGCTCCCTCCCTCTCTCCCTCCCTCCTCTCTATTCTCTATCTCTGACAGGTCGGCTGTGAAACTCCGCGATCCCGCCCTGCGCCCTCTACAGATAAGCGGAGTAGGGCCCTGTCCCCGCCTCTGGAGCACGTGGTGACCCACTTCCCCAGTCTGAACTCCCTGGCACCTCCACGCCGCGGCGCACAACCGCGGGCCTTCACTCCGCCTGAGCAGCTTATTCCAGCCTCAACTTGCCCTCTCCCCACCCTCACCCTTAAAGTTTACCGGCTCCCACCTCCACATCATAGTCCCTATCCCCCCTTTCTGGTCTCCGTGGTGCACCTATTTGTCTCTTTGATGAAACCAGCCTCCCACAATGGAGGCTGGAGCCTCTTTCACTAAGTGGTTAACAGGAATTACCCTTTTTTTTCTCTCTCTCTCTCACTTCTTAAAATCAGAGGCAAAAAGGAAATCAAAATGGTAGCTGCTGCGGTCCTGCTGAGCCAGCACAGCTCATGCCGGCCCTTCCTGGCAGGATATCCGCTGATCAAAGGAGTGTTTATTTGTTCAGATGATGGTTTAAGAAAAGTTGACTTAGGTGGGAGGTCAACAGGTTTGTGTAAAGTGAATGCAGTGTTTAGGGCAAAGGTTGTGTCTGGTGGATATAATTGACCAGGGATAAAATGAAACCACACTTCACTGTTAGATGGCTAAGGTCAGTAAGAAGAATTCCAGGTGTTGTGCTTACCTTTTATCAAACGAGTGCACAGCCTCGAAACAGCACGTTTTAAAAAGCGACACTAGGCCGGACTCGGTGGCTCAGCCTGTAATCTCAACACTTTGGGAGCCCGAGGGTTCAAGATCAGCCCGAGCAACTTGGCGAGACCTCGTCTCTACAACAAATAAAAAAAATTAGCCGGGCGTGGTAGTGCCCGCCTGTAGTTCCAGCTCTACCTGGAAGGCTGAGGCAGAAGAATCGCCGGAACCCAGCAGGTCGTTGCTGGAGAGGCCGTGAGTGTGCCACTGCACCGCAGTCTGGGCGACCAAGTGAGACTCCAACTAAAAAAAAAAAAAAAAAAAAAAAAAAAAAAAAGGAGAGCCGGGCTCGGTGGCTCAGCCTGTAATACCGCGCCTTTGGGAGGCTGAGGTGAGTGGATTGCCTGAGCCCGCGGGTTCGAGACCCGCCTGGGCAGCAAGACCTCATCTCTACAATAAATCAAAACATCAGCCGGGGTGGTAGCGCATGCCTGTAATTCCGGCTACTCGGAAGGCTGAGGCGGAAGGATCACTGGAGCCCAGCAGGCGAGGCTGCGGTGGCTGGGAGCGGCCACTGCACTCCAGTCTGGGCGACAGAGTGAGACTCCAACTCAAAAAAAAAAATTCAAAAAAAGGAGAGAGAGAGAGACACTAAATCTAGGGCGAGGAGATGGAGAAGTGGGGGGAAAAACTTAATCTCCCAAGAGGAATTTACAGACATAACTATGGAAGAAAAAGAAAGAGAAAATTCCAGGGACATAAGGATGTAGGTGGACACAATTGAAGAACTATCATATGAAAGAAGGTTCAACTCTATTCTGTTTGATTCCAGAGGGCAGAAGTCAGCAGTAAGAGGGCAAAGTTACCAAGAGGAAGGTTTCTGCAGAATTATAAAACACAGATGCTTTGGGAGATAGTGATTTCTCCGTGATAGAAAGTTATTCAAATCAACAGATCCTGGCTGAACACCTGTAAGTTTGTTGTAGTGATGACAGGTGGGACGTAGCACAAAACTTGTGGATTCTTTGACTCAGCCTTAAAATGAACTTTAGAGTGGCCAGCAAAGTTTTAAAACAAGTTTATTAGAGAAAGAAGAGAAGGAAAAAGGAAGATTCATGGCAGAAAGTTCTGCCATGGTGAGTTTCCTGAAAAAGAAAAAAAACATGCCTTTTGCTTTTTACAAAAGGACTGATATACCCATTCAGTGATTAATATGTTATAGAGTAGGCAGTGGTGTCTACTCCCATCTTCGGCCTCTGATGTGTGGAGGGTGGTATTTTCCAGGGAGATTTGTCAGACTTCTCAGTACACAAGTTCATGAGCTAAAAGGCAATCTTCCCCTCCCCCCCCCATGGCTTTTTAATTCCAGGTCCAGGAAACACCTTGATGGAGTGTTTTCCTTTGGTGAACTGAGGGGGTGGGGCAGACCAGGAGTCCGCGTTGAATTTACATTCCAGCCCATAGGGCCGTTCAGCCTGCCAATAGACTATCTGTGTGCTTTCTAAAACCTGCTTACAAGGAATATATCTATCTATGCTTAATCTGTACTAGCTACCCTATCTCAGTAGGATTCTTGCCTTGAAGGGAGATAAGCTCAATGATCTTGATAGTGTGTTGTTTCCTATTACAACATCTGTACATTTCTTAGAATGTACAGAATTATGTTGATGCTAAAAGAGCAAATATTTCACCTAAGGACTGGAAGTAAGTTGATATCATAGCACTTAAGTCATTCAACTCATGGGACTCTTCAAGCCTTTTACTGGATTTTTAACTACAGATTGTTGCCTATTTTTCCTTTGGAGTTCCGTGACTTTGGAAATTAATAAATGCCCTAAATGGTGTCTGCACCTAAATTTGTTGATTAAGTGTTGAATTTTCAACAAATGTGAATGCATTTTTAAAAATACAAATTTTATATTGTGGATTTTTTTAGAAATATAATTTATCGTTCATATCTACACACATACATTTTGCCAGCCCATCAACCCCACAAGACAAGAAATATAAGGTAAAGTTAACATAATGTAAGCATGCCATTAAGAGAAAATATTCAGAAAATTTCAAATTATTTACTGCCAAATAGGTAAGGATAATTTCTAGATCTTCCACTCTGATAAATTATAATCACCAAACTACAGATTGAACATCCCTAATCTGAAAATTCCAAATCTGAAATAATTCAAAACCTGAAACTTTTTGAGCACTGAAATGACACACAAGTAGAAAATTCCACACCTGATCTCACTTGACACGTGCACAAAACATTATTTAAAACATTGCATAAACCAGGCACAGTGGTTCACACCTGTAATCCCAGCACTTTGGGAGTTGGAGGAAAGAGGATTGCCTGAGTCCAGGGGTTTGAGACCAGCCTGGACAACTTGGCGAGACCTTGTCTCTACAGTAAAAGTCAAAAAATTAGCCAAGCTTGATGACACTTGCCTGTGGTTCCAGTTACTTGGAAGGCTGAGGTGGAAGGATCACCTGAGCCCAGCAGGTAGAGGTTGCAGTGGCCATGAGTATGACACTACACTCCAGCCTGGGTGACAGAGGGAGACTCCTACTCAAAAATAAACAAATAAACAAACAAATAAATAAAATCTTGTATAAAATTACCATCAAGCTATATGTATGAGGTATAAATGAGACAAATAAATTTTGTGTCTAAACTTGGGTCCCATTCCCAAGATAACTCACTGTATGCAAATGTTTCAAAATCTGTAATAATCCAAAATTGAAAACTTCTGATTACAAACATTTTAAATAAAGAATATTCAACCTGTATTCATATAAATTTTTTTAATTAATTAATTTATTTATTTAAGAGAGTCTCACTATGTTGCCCAGGCTGGAGTTCAGTGGCTATTCACAGCCACAACCCCACTACTGATCGGCATAGGAGTTTTGACATGCTTCGTTTCTGACCTGGGTCAGTTCACAACTCCTTAGACAATGTGGTGGTCCCCACTTCCCCTCCTAGGAGGTCACCATATTTATGCTAAACTTAGCACAATTGCATAGTGTACCACAGGTCAGAACGCCTGAGCTCAAGCCATCCTCCAGCCTCAGCTTCCTGAGTTGCTGAGACTACATGTGTGTGCCAATGTGCCCGGCCAGACAGTGTTAGGGACCAAAATATGGCATTCATCAGCAATATCATTACTGAAGAAAAAGACTTCCAATTTAAAATATGAGACATAGCCGGGCTCAGTGGCTCAGCCTGTAATCCCACACCTTTGGGAGGCTGAGGTGAGTGGATTGCCTGAGCCCACGGGTTCGAGACCCACTTGGGCAACTTGGCGAGACCTCATCTCTACAATAAATCAAAAATCAGCCAGGCGTGGTAGCACACACCTGTAATTCCGGATACTCAGAAGGCTGAGGGGAAGGATCGCCGGAGCCCAGCGGGTCGAGGCTGCAGTGGCCGGAAGTGGCCACTGCACTCCAGTCTGGGCGACGCAGTGAAACTCCAACTCAAAAAAATAAAAATAAAATATAAGACATAATGTGCAAAACATATCTTTTCTTGGAAATTTGCCTTAAAGGTCAAATAGTTTTGAATGATAATGAGGGTGGTATGCCAAGAGCACTGGCAAGAATGTTGAAAAATGTCATTTCTGTTTCTGACTCAGCCACCTGGAACACCTGGAAAAGTCATTTGACCTAACCAGGATCAAGTCCCTCATTATAAAACAAGATAATTGGGATAGAAGAATATCAAGTATCCATTCCAGCCATGTTATTTCTAAGTGTCTAATTTAGAATTCACCTATCAGGACAAATCATGAAACACCTTGAAGAGAAATAAGACTCAACTCAATTCTCCAGTTGAAAGGACAGTGAACTTCAGATCTTTCTTTTTCTAACAGCTTCAAATTTTTCTCAGATCAGATATTTTGTTACTATTGCAAATAAGGAGCAAATCTGCCCCTTCTAAATTTTTCATGCATGTGTTTCTCTGTGGAAAGATGAATAAGGAAATCTCTTTTTCTTCTTCCTCTTCCTTCTCTTCCTTGCCTTCTAGTCCTAACACCATTAGGTGGAGCATAGCACAATAGTATCTGTGTGGAGGAGAGCCACAGTGGCTCAAAGAGAGGTGTTGGAGCTTGAAGAATAAGACAGGGCACTCAAGAGGGAAACCTAGCATGAGCTGTAAGAGCCCAAGTGAGATCAAGAAGATGTCCATACTGGGAGATGGAAAATCAGAAGATGCATCCCTAATGGGGTAAGAGTATGTACATGCACTCCAGCTCAGAATATCAGAGCCCAGATATGATGAGAAAGCATCCTTCTCAACAAGCAGAGACTGAAAGCCCAAGCTGAAAGAAGAGGGGATCCACCAAAGCAGTGACTGGGTGTGGGTTATCAGAACCTACACAAGGATTTGGGAGCATCCGTGGGTGAGGGGAGCAAGAGAGAGAGAGAAACAGCCAGCATGGAGAGTCAGAGTCAGAGTGGGTGATGAAGGCACCTAGGCTTGATGGTGGCCCTGTACAGAATGTCAGAGAAGGACAAGAAGCAGGAGGGTGATCTGGAAGAGTAACAGCATGAGGTATCAGAGACTGCACAATAAGGAGGGCAACCGAGCATGGGATGTCAGAACCCAAAGGGGACACAGAAGGAATCAGTGGGGAAGGGGGTGGCAGCAGAAATAGATTAGTTGTACACAAGGGTATTCATTCAATGAGTAATATATTAAAGATTATAGGCCGGGCTCAGTGGCTCAGCCTGTAATCCCAGCACTTTTAGGCCGAGGTGAGTGGATTACCTGAGCTTGTGGGTTCGAGACCCGCCTGGGGCACTTGGCGAGACCTCATCTCTACAATAAATCAAAAAATTAGCCGGGTGTGGTAGCTCGCGCCTGTAATTCCAGCTACTTGGAAGGCTGAGGTGGAAAGATCACTGGACCCCAGCAGGGTGAGGCTGCAGTGGCCGGGAGCGGCCACTGCACTCCAGTCTGGGTGACAGAGTGAAACACCAACTCAAAAAAAAAATAAAAAAATAAAAAAATAAAGATCATAATAGCCAATTTACTCATTGTCAGAGAGAAATACAGATAGGGAAAAATCTAGAATAAAATCCATAGTCTTGGAAAGATCAATGTCAATTTATGGAACCCAGTATAGAAACAGGAAGATATAAATATAGTTCCAAATAATTTCTAGATCTGTCCACAGAGAGGACTTAGGAACAATGACACTAATAGCAGTGAGCATAACTAGGGCACTGAGCTTGGCTTCTGAATACTTTTCTCTGCTAAATGGAACCATGCCCCTTAGAAAAAGGGCTGATTCCAGAACCTGGCAGGCAAAGCACAAGGTGAACCTGGAATATTTTGTTGTGCCTGAAAGCAAGGGAATGGTCAAAGAATATAGGAAATACATATTAACTTATTCCAGGGTACTGGAGCATCAGATCAGCAACTTACTCACGAATGGAACGGGGGGGGGAAAGGTCTTTTTCCTGTGCTTGCAACTTTGCTGTAAGTTGATAACTACTTCAACATTTAAAAATTAAAACACTGAGCCGGGCTCGGTGGCTCAGCCTGTAATCCCGTGCCTTGGGAGGCTGATGTGAGTGGATTGCCTGAGCCCACGGGTTTGAGATCTGCCTGGGCAACTTGGTGAGACCTCATCTCTACAATAAATTAAAAAATTAGCCAGGTGTGGTAGCGCATGCCTGCAGTTCCAGCTACTTGGAAGGCTGACGTGGAAGGATCGCCGGAGCCCAGCAGGTGGAGGCTGCGGTGGCCAGAAGCGGCCACTGCACTCCAGTCTTGGGCGACAGAGTGAGACTCCACCCAAAAAAAGAAAAAATTAAAATACTGATTACAAATAAGGAAAGGCGAAAGTTCCTGTAATAAATCACATTAAAATTAAAACTAAAATTTTGCAAAAATGTCAACTTGATCATTTTCAGTGAAATTAGTTTACTCACTAATACACATTTTTAGCATTTGTATCACAGTCCATTGTGTTTAGGAATACAAGAGTGAAAAAATACTCCTTTTTAAACCTGTAACAAGCTTATAGTTATAGATTAGAGGGACGCGAGAGAGGGCTGCTCTAATGGAGATTTTCTTTTTTTTTTTTTTTTGAGTTGGAGTCTCACTCTGTCACCCAGACTGGAGTGCAGTGGCCGCTCCCGGCCACCGCAGCCTCAACCTGCTGGGCTCCGGTGATCCTTCCACCTCAGCTTTCCAAGTAGCTGGAAGTACAGGCGTGCACTACCACACCTGGCTAATTTTTTGATTTATTGTAGAGATGAGGTCTTGCCAAGTTGCCCAGGCGGGTTTCCAACCCACGGGCTCAGGCAATCCACTCACCTCGGCCTCCCAAAGCGCAGGATTACAGGCTGAGCCACCGAGCACGGCATGGAGATTTTTCAAGGTTGTAGTAGAGAGAGATAGGAGCACCTATGTCTACAGATGATAGTGAGCAAATAATTTTCAGAGTAGGTAACCCTTGAGATTGAAGGAGAAGTAGAAATTTGACAAGCAGACAAGAAACAGAGAAACATTCTGAGGAAATGCAAAATAAAATGTTCTTAGAGCCCTGATAGAGCAAGGAGAACTGCAAGGGAGTTCTTGGAACTGGAGTATCTGGAATAGAATAGCAGGATCTGGCAGAATCAGGAAAAGTCTCAAAGTTTCACTGGGTCAAAGATGTCTTCATCTAGTGATGCTCCAAAGATTTCTTATGATATTTGCAGAAGGAAAAAAAAAAAAAAACTCCTATATGAATTTAAATATCCTTTATTCTATATTATCAAAATAAAATAATACTTATTCCTTATTATTACAAATACACCATAACAATGAGCAAGATAATAGTTCTTTTAGACCATTTATGTCCAGAGAAGAAGATACAGGTAGGAATTAGATTTCTGCAAGGCCACTCCGAACTTAATTCCTGATCTATAAAATGGGGTTTAAAATATCTGCTCACTTTCTGTCACTGAACAACTGTGAAAATCAGATGTGATAAGATGTCTGAAAACTATCAACTTTAAAGTAGAATGTTGGAGTTAATATAAACTGAAATGGTAGGGTAATGTGACCCGTTTAATATGCCTAGCAAAGGGATAATGGGAAATGGATAAGAACACCCAAGAATATCTTGGAACAAGCCAGGCTCGGTGGCTCGGCCTGTAATCCCCCGCCTTTGGGAGGCCGAGGTGAGTGGATTGCCTGAGCCCGCGGGTTCGAGACCTGCTCAGGCAACTTGGCAAGACCTCATCTCTACAATAAATCAAAAATTAGCTGACTATGGTAGCGTGCGCCTGTAGTTCCAGCTACTTGGAAGGCTGAGGCAGAAGGATCGCCAGAGCCCAGCAGGTCGAGGCTGCGGTGCCTGGGAGCGGCCACTGCACTCCAGTCTGGGCGACAGAGTGAGACTCCAACTCAAAAAAAAAAAAAAAAGAATATCTTGGAACAAAGACTTCTTTATACTTTACAAAATTCTTGAGGTTTTTGTTAGGGTACAGATGGACGGACCGTGTGGAGAGGGGAGGGGAGGTGAGGCGCGCAGCACTGCCGGGGCTGGCAAGCCGGAGATGCGAGCTGGCATCCCAGAGATCGGAGTAGATGCAAAGAATTGCGACACAGAGGTGAGAGAAGAAAAGATTTATTTAAGAAAAGTTCACCCCCCACAGACAGAGAGTGGGCCTACACTCTAGGTGAGTGTGGCCATGTAGCTCTCCAGAGTCCTGGCTTAAATTCTTCTCTTGGAGATGTTGCACATGACTGCCATGACTGTGTGACTTCCTTGTCGACCACCTGTGGATGTCTTGGAGAACCTGAGTCACAGAGACCCATTAATGTTCGCCCACGTTATCATAGCCCCTAGAGAAGGGTGTGACAAGGATTCTAATTCTCCTGCACCTTCCCAAACAACATCCCTTAGAGCTAGTGGATGGTGTGCTTCCCCTTATCTCCTAGGCATTCCCAATGGGTAGCTTCAGGGGATCCTTGGCTTCCCTGTAGATAGGGCCCAATTTACTGGAAGATCCAATCCCCACCTGCTCCCCCTCTGAGCGGTCATAACTTTTGTAATTACAAGTTTCATGACTTTTACAGTCCCTGCCCAATGCATGATTTCTTAGGCCTTATAAATTCCCTTTACTCTAGGCAAGCTTGATTGCCACTGTGAGATACCTCAGATACCTGGAAGTCTGTTTCTGAAAAGACAAAGTCGGTAAAGTTAATTTTACCTAAAGTGTGCATTTCTCCAAAAGCATAGCTTCCACTTTCTCATTATTGTGTCAGAGTTTAAGAACAAGAAAAATGGCTTCCCACTCTTGGTCTGTCCTTTCAGTTTTTTTTCTAGGAAATTAAAGCACTAATCAGAAATGGAAAGAACCATAGATAACATCAAGTCTAATCTGATCGTTTTGGGGATAAGGAAAAGAAAGTTCAGGAGAGTTAAGTAGGGTGGTCTAAAAGTAACACATTTAGATGGGAACAGAAGCCCAAACTTGTCTTTTTCCATTTTACCACCACCAAATAATCACCAGCCATTGACGCAAGGACAATTCCTTTGTGACTTTAATTTGATTAAGTGAAACTGAAAATTATACCAACCTATGTTCTCCCTAGCTCTTCTTCATCCTTTTTCTGTCATTCTTTCTAATGGAACAATATCCCCAGCACTCTGCTCCCATTCCAGCTCACCTAGCATTACCTCACCACAGTTTCTGTGCTATATAATTCTATAAATGTTTAAAGGAATACAAGAAAATTTACCCCCAAAACATGGCTTTTTCTCTCTGCTCTTCCTGTCTATGCTTAGTTACAGAGAAGCTGCTTCCCCTCCCTGCTATGCATTATTCATTGAGAAAAGAATAGCAAGATAAGACCACACCTGAGTAGACCTCAGATCTCTCAGCTTCATTCACCTTCCAAAGATAACTATCTGCAAGTTGCCCTCTGTTTCCTCATCCTTTCATTCTCCCAGCCAGGTGTTACCCCTCAATAGAATTCATCCTCCTCCCCCTCCCATAACCTGTTTTACCAGAATGCAAGTCCTCATTCCTCCTGTTTCCTTGACATAGTATTTAAGTTTCTGTAATTCGAGAAGCTGGGTCTTTATTCTGAAGGCTTATACACATTTACATGTTAAATAAAAATTGCGTGCCTTTTCTCTTATTAATCTTGCCTCGTGTCAGTGATTTTTAAGCAAAACTTCAGAAGGCCAATGGCTATGGCCACCACACTATTCTTAGTGTGTTTGGAAAATGTATACATACTAACATGGAAAGACGCTGAATAAATTAGTGAAAAAAGTAAGAGGCAGAATATGTTGTAAAACAATATAAACTACTGCCTGTGTGTGTATTTATGTTTACATCAACAAAGGTCTAAGGAATATGTATTAAGTTATTTACAATGTTTTCCATTTAAGGAGTAGGTTTAAGGACAGGAGATTCAAGGGGGAGAATAACACCTTTCTCTGAAGAGAAGGATGAGGGAAATGTGCCCTTTTTCATTATATCTTGGTATAGTATTTGGATTTTTCAAAAGGCATGTCTTACTTTTCTAATTAAAGGGGTAAAAAGTTATCAAAATGTAGCTGATTGTAGAAGTTTGGGTGGTCTTTAAAATGGAGACAGTAATTGATCAGGTCTTGTGTCTCCATGGGCCCCATCAGGAGAGTCCCCAGCAGCAGACAGGAAGATCCCATGCTGTGACTGGCATGCTTCTTTATCCCAGAGAGCTAACAGCAATAGCCTGGATGCATTATAAAGCTAAAACAAAAAACAAGCCCTGAAAAACATCCAACTCTTTTCACTCCAAATTCTGAATAACCCCAGTCTGAAAGACTCCCAAAATCTTTGATGGGGACTCTGGTAGGCTAAACTGTAGGCATAAAGCTGGGCGTGGTGGCTCATGCCTGTAATCCCAGCACTTTGGGACACAGAGGTGAGAGAATTGCCAAAGTCCAGGGGTTCAAGACCAGCCTGGGCAATTTACAAATATCTCATCTCTACAATAAATTTAAAAATTAGCCAGGCATGGTGGTGCATGCCTGTGTTTCCAGCTACTTGGAAGGCTGAGGCAGAAGGATTATCTAAACCCAGCAGGTCGAGGCTGCAGTGGCCATGATTGTGCCACTGTACTCCAGACTGAGTAACAGAGTGAAACTCCTACTCAAAAAAAAAAAATCATGTGAAAACAATTAAAAATTTTGGTTTCAGGATAAGAACATATCATAAAGCCTAACCTCAGACAAATTTATGAAAATGAAGCTGTGACAGATAACTCTTCTCTTCTGGTCTCAACCCCTTAGTATCGGGGACTCACATCCTCTTCTCTTCCTTCAAATCTCCTAATCCCAGTACCTTGAGTCACACTAAAATATAGAAAAAAATAAGAACTAAAGTGATAGCTGGGCTTGGTGGCTCAGCCTGTAATCCCGCGCCTTTGGGAGGCTGAGGTGAGTGGATTGCCTGAGCCTGAGGGTTCGAGACCCGCTTGGGTAACTTGGTGAGACCTCATCTCTACAATAAATCAAAAAATTAGCCGGGCGTGGTAGTGTGTGCCTGTAATTCCAACTACTTGGAAGGCTGAGGCGGAAGGATCGCCAGAGCCCAGCAGGTCGAGGTTGCGGTGGTCGGGAGCGGCCACTGCACTCCACGCTGGGCGACAGAGTGAGACTCCAACTCAAAAAAAAAAAAAAAAAAGAACTAAAGTGATAAATGATCCAGGCACTATTTGTAATTTTTTTTTTGCCAATAATAACACTGGTGTATCTAATTTGCAAAGTTTTTTTAACTTAAGAATTTAAAGGATACTATTGGAAATTTAAAAAGCGGAGCGACCAAGTGCTCTTCCTTCAATGTATGCACTATTAGGACCTTAAGACCTTCTCCATAAGAATCCTCTTGACCAGTTTCTATCTTTTCCAGAGGCTTATTCACACCACATTCTTGCTGCAGAACAGTTTTGTGAAATGATAACATTTACTCTCGTTGTTATTAAGTACTCATCTATGACTCCTGGTAAAGTCATGAAGCCTACGTGAAAGAGCTTTATGTTCTGTAAGGATACATCATAGACTACTCCAACCTGGCAACACAGTATTGTGGAAAAAACAATAAAATGAGAATCAGAAGACTTGAGTTCTTATTCTAACTGAAACAATGTGAATGACCTTCATGGTTTGGAGTCCCTTAACTTATTCTGTGTTTCATGAGGTTGTTATTAATTGAGATAATACAAATTAAAGCATAAGCTAAAAATCTAAGCTAAAAATCTAAGGAAAACTAAAATTTCAAACTGGTCAAACGAGATTGAGAAGTGATTTTGAGCATGACAGACAGCATTGTGACACTACTTGTTTGTCTGTACACACATAACAACATCAAAAATTAATTCTCTGCAGGTCCAGAAAATCCACTACAGAAAACCATGCTCTTTTTAACCAGGGTGGAATTTGTCATTTGATCATAGAAACTTTAATGTTTTTTAGTTTTAATTCCTGTTTTGATGCCTTTGGTTGATATGCATCAAGAGGAGGAAAATTGGCCGGGCTCAGTGGCTCAGTGGCTCAGCCTGTAATCCCGCGCCTTTGGGAGGCTGAGGTGAGTAGATTGCCTGAGCCCACGGGTTCAAGACCTGCTCAGGCAACTTGGCGAGACCTCATCTCTACAATAAGTCAAACAATCAGCCGGGCGTGGTAGCGTGCACCTGTAGTTCCGGCTACTCTGAAGGCTGAGGCAGAAGGATCGCCGGAGCCCAGAAGGTCGAGGCTGCGGTGGCCGGGAGCGGCCACTGCACTCCAGTCTGGGCGACAGAGTGAGACTCTAACTCAAAAAAAAAACCAATCTTAATGTAGATAAACGCACTTGGAATAAAGTATTATTTACCAAAAATAAAGTAAAACAGGATATCTATTACAGGAAAAGATAATGTTTTGAATACACAGGAAACTTATAGTCCAAAAATAACATATTCTAATATCCTAAGAACTGTAGAGAAGTATTCAACTTTTATTTGTAATGGAAAACAAAGTCTGGTGCCACGGGGAAAATGAGGCCATAATGTCTAGTGGTTTTTATGCTCCAGGCACTATCTTCATAAAAGTCTCCTCTGGTGGATGTGTAGTCCTTCAATGCTGTAGACAACTGAGAGCCCTTGGGTATCTTCTAGGAAACCCACAGTCCAATTCTTCAGGTCACCCAAACATGTTTATTCTCTTTCTAAAAGTGAAAAATATATGTTTCCACTGCAGTTTGGGAACTAAATTAGATTTTTTAAAAAATTGTTCATGCTAAAACAAGTGAAAATACTTACTTAGACAAAAGCATCATGAGTCTTTTTAAGGTTAGTAACAAGCAGGAATAGTAGGTGCTTTGTTCTAAAGTCCCATTTGCCTCATTGCCTAGATTTCTCTCATCTACAAGAAGAATGAATTGCTATAATGGATTTAATTCCTGAATAACATGGAGTTCAGATTAATTCATTTTTAATCTCTTATCTATCATTTGTGAATGGGGGGAGACAAGAGGAAGAAGCAAAGAAGGGCAGAAGAGATATTCTATAATGGTATAAGTTGATAATATATTTTGTATACTGAATTAAGCTCTTATTTCTTCTGACATTTCCAAGTTAGTTTTGTTACTAAATGTAATCATATGGTCAAACTGCAATTTCCAAACTTTTATTTACAAAATAACTTGAGAGATTATTATTATTATTATTTCTTTTGAGTTGGAGTCTCACTTCGTCGCTCAGACTGGAGTGCAGTGGCAGCTCCCGGCCACTGCAGCCTCGACCTACTGGGCTCCAGCAATCCTTCCACCTCGGCCTTCCAAGTAGCTGGAACTACAGGCGTGCGCTACCATACCTGGCTCATTTTGATTTATTGTAGAGATGAGGTCTCGCCAAGTTGCCCAGGCAGGTCTCGAACTCGGGGCTCAGGCAATCCACTCACCTCAGCCTCCCAAGGTGCGGGATTACAGGCTGTGTCACTGAGCCCGGTTTGAGGGATTATTATACATTGGAACTCTCATCCTACCATTGTTACACAAGAACTGAGTAAGCAAATTTTATTTATTTATTATTTTTGTTTGTTTTGAGTTGGAGTCTCACTCTGTCGCCCAGACTAGAGTGCAGTGGCATGCTGCCAGCCACCACAGCCTCAACCTGCTGGGCTCCGGCCATCCTTCTGCCTCAGCCTTCCAAGTAGCTGGAACTACAGGCGTGCACTACCACACCCAGCTAATTTCTGATTTATTGTAGAGACGAGTTCTTGCCAAGTTGCCCAGGTGGGTCTCAAACCTGCGGAGTCAGGCAATTCACTTCCCTCAGCCTCCCAAAGTGCTAGGATTACAGCCTGAGCCACCGAGTCCAGTCAGTAAGCAAATTTTATATTTAGAAGTAAAAGAAATCCCCCAAGGTCAGAATTTTTATGCTCCATAAAACTTTCAAACTGTAAAAAACTTTTTTATACTCCATAAAACTTTCAAACTGCACCCTCCCACATATAGAGGGAAAATTTAGACTAAAATCCAAATAAGCAAAATACAATAAATGATCAAATAAATTCTGGGTAGCTACCACTTTACACAGGTTTCATTTAAACTATTGCATAGAAATAGTAATTAGTTTAGAGAGTTTTAACCGAAAATATTATTAAATATCTAAATACTAAAAAATCTAAATAAAATTTAAATATTTAATCCAAAATAAAATCAACATACATAGTCTGAGTATCTAAAATAGGATAAGCTGCAATTTTCCGAGTAATCTACTGAAAGTTAATACAAAACAAGTTTTTGCCCACATTATGCCAACGTTTTCAATCTTTAGAATGCAAAATTATGTCTTTTAGATCACTGCTTATTTTGTTTTTTGCCATTTTGTGATTCTAAGATTTGAATCTTTAAAAAAGACTCAGGGCCAGCCGGGCTCAGTGGCTCAGTCTCTAATCCCAGCACTTTGGGAGGCCGAGGTGAGTAGATTGCCTGAGCCTGAGGGTTCAAGACCCTCTTGGGCAACTTGGCAAGACATGTCTACAATAAATCAAAAATTAGCCGGGAGTAGTGGCGCGCGCCTGTAGTTCCAGCTACTAGGAAGGCTGAAGCGGAAGGATCGCCGGCACCCAGCAGGTAGAGGCTGTGGTGACCAGAAGCGTGCCACTGCACTCCAGTCTGGGTGACAGAGTGAAACTCCAACTCAGAAAAAAAAAAGACTCACAAGAATCTTGGAACAAACTTGAAGTCAAAACAATTTATCGTCCAGAGAGTTCAGGACAAAAAGTCAAAGTTGATAGAGTTTAATGTCCTTTCTGTTCTTTTATCTTGAGAGAGTTTTGTAAGTCCTCCATCCTAGCCAAGCCTGGAAAGTAAGATTAGAAAAATGATGGGAGTCAGAAAAGAAAAAGGATGAATAGCACCATATACCTGTACTACACCAGGCCTGAGTGGCAGGTATAGAACTGAAGGGTGGAGTTGGGTGCCATTGCAGACCAAATAATATCAAAACTGTCCCCAGAGTTGCTTCAGAGATGCTTGCGTTTTCAGATACAGAATGCTTCCTGTTATTTTTGTACTCATCTTTGTCCCTGCTGATACTATAGAATTCAATGTTTATGACTACAGAACCAATGCCATCAACAAAAATAGTATCTATAATTACTCTTTCTAATCTACAGTTGTTATGATGTGTTCATTCTGGGACAATTTGGTCTATGGGGTGGATCTGGACGAAGTCTACAATGAAGATAACAGTATTCTCCCTATATCATCCAGATTAATGTGTAATTAGCTAAATGACATCATTTTCCTACAGGTGTTATTTTCCTCATATAACTTTTGCTTGAATTGTTATCTGACATTTCAGTTCTAGTAAGTGAACATGTGGAAAATTAATTTACTACCTTAACCAGACAAAAATGTTTTGCATGTGGTCTATTGGGCTATAGTCTTTTCCTTTTTTTTTTTGAGTTGGAGTCTCACTCTGTCACCCAGACTGGAGTGCAGTGGCCGCTCCCGGCCACCACAGCCTCGACCTGCTGGGCTCCGGCTATCCTTCTGCCTCAGCCTTCCAAGTAGCTGGAACTACAAGTGCGCACTACCACACCCGGCTAATTTTTTGATTTATTGTAGAGATGAGTTCTTACCTAGTTGCCCAGGCGGGTCTCGAACCCGCGGTCTCAGGCAATCCACTCACCTCAGCCTCCCAAAGGCGCGGGACTACAGGTTGAGCCACCAAGCCCAGCTTCTTTTTTTTTTCTTTTGAATTGGTGTCTGTTGCCCAGGCTGGAGTGCAGTGGCACACTCACAGCCACCTCAGTCTCAACCTGCTGGGCTCCAGCGATCCTTCTGTTTCAGTCTTCCGAATAGCCAGAACTACAGGTGCGCGCTACCACACCTGGCTAATTTTTTATTTTATTGTAGAGACCAGGTTTCGCCAAGTTGCCCGGACTGGTCTCAGAACCCGTGAACTCAGGCAATTCACTCGCCTCCACCTCCCAAAGTGGTAGGATTACAGGCTGAGCCACTGAGCCAGGCCTTAGCTATATTCTTAAGTATTAGGAGTGAATTTAAATCAAAAATAGGGGAAGTACAGAAGAGTGTATTGGTTTTTAATTTTTTTTTTTTTGAGTTGGAGTCTCACTCTGTCGCCCAGACTGGAGTGCAGTGGCCGCTCCCGGCCACCACAGCCTCGACCTGCTGGGCTCCGGCGATCCTTCCGCCTCAGCCTTCCAAGTAGCTGGAATTACAGGCGCATGCTACCACGCCTGGCTAATTTTTTTTTTTTTGATTTATTGTAGAGATGAGATCTTGCCAAGTTGCCCAGGCGGGTCTCAAACCCACGGGCTCAGGCAATCCACTCACCTCAGCCTCCCAAAGTACTGGAATTACAGACTGAGCCACCGAGCCCGGCTGGTTTTTAAATGTTAATTAATTTAAAACAAATAAAAATTTTAAATCATAACCAATACATATTTCAATTTACAATCTTTAGATATAAAAATTAATAGAGATGATAACGACCACTATCTACTAACAAATTGATCTACATTTGAGAAACAACAAAAAAAATGTCTACTAACTGGGCTTCTCAGCAAGAAGCCCAGGTTAAAGTACAAAAAGGTTGTAGTGTTTGATCAGTCAGTGATTTGTTATGATGGCCTAAGTGTGTTGTGAGGTAATCATCGGACAGAGACCATTTTCCCCTATGTCTGATTTCTTCCTTTGACGATTTCTCAAGGAGTGGCCTCTGACCAGGACTGGTCTGTGATGGGTATGCATATTCCCAGTAATGAGTCACCGGATGCAGATGACCCATTATGGGATGCAAGTGACCAAGAAAATCTAAAGATAATGTAGTCGGCAATCTTAATCAATGTAATTGTAAACACTGTATAAGAATTTGCATGATTAACTTGCTTGCTTTGATTATAAAACTGCTTGCTGTACTGTTCTGAGGCATGGATTCTTCACCAGCCAGCTGTCTTCACTGCTCTCCCATAAATTTTTTTTTTTTTTTTTTTTGAGTTGGAGTCTCACTCTGTCGCCCAGACTGGAGTGCAGTGGCCGCTCCCGGCCACCACAGTCTTGACCTGCTGGGCTCCAGCGATCCTTCCGCCTCAGCCTTCCAAGTAGCCGGAATTACAGGCATGCACTACCACACCCAGCTGATTTTTTTATTTATTGTAGAGATGAGGTCTCGCTGTCCAGGCGGGTCTCGAACCCGCGGGCTCAGGCAATCCACTCACCTCAGCCTCCCAAAGGTGCGGAATTACAGGTTGAGCCACTGAGCCCGGCTTTCTCCCATAAATTTTAATAAACCAGTGTCTCTCTCTGCTAGACTTCCTGGTGACTTCTTTAGAATAGGTAAAGAGCCTTACATGCAAACCCTCTCAGATTTGGGGCTACCGTGTTACATGTGTTCACAGTGTATTTTTACCTTCAATTATTTTTAATTATTTTAACTTTTTTTTTTCTTGAGTCAGAGTCTCACTCTGTCGCCCAGGCTTGAGTACAGTGGCATGCTCACGGCCACCACAACCTCGACCTGCTGGGCTCAGGCAATCCTTCTGCCTCAGCCTTCCAAGTAGCTAGAACTACAGGCACACACCATCACAATCAGCTAATTTTTTTTCTAATTGTAGAGACGAAGTCTTACCAAATTTCCCAGGCTGGTCTTGAACCCCTGGGCTCAGGCAATCCTCTTGCTTCTGCCTGCCAAAGTGCTAGGATTACAGGCATGAACCACCTTTGCTTTTTTGCTTTTTAATTGCTCTTTAATCTATGTCCTAAATATTCCTTTAAAAAAATTTAAAACCTGACTACTTGGAAGGCTGGGGCGGAAGGATTGCCGGAGACCAGTAGGTCAAGGCTGTGGTGGCCAGGAGCATGCCACTGTACTCCAGTCTGGGCAATGGAGTGAGACTCCAACTTAAAAATTAAAATTAAAAAATTTAAAAAAACTATTCTCTCAACTTTGTACTGATTACGCAACCTCCAAGGGTCTGTTCACACAACTATGTGTTATTAGAGAGCCTTGGGACTACTATAGGAACATATTTAATGCTTATAAAAGTGTAATAAAAAGAAGATTTTTGCCAAGAAATGCCATGGTTCAAATGTTGTGAGCATTAAAGTAGATTATATATATATATATAATATATATATATAGTAGATGCGCAGTAAATAGTAAATGCAAAATGTACATAAGCGTGTGTATGTGTGCATCTCAAGCACTGTGCTATACTTTCAAATACTTCTTCCTTTTTCTGATAAATACTACAATGCCCTGAAACAATACTGATGATGATTATGACATTGATCTGAATTTTAAATCAGAAATATTTGTTTCTTTTTCACTAATAAAATATAAACATTCAAAAGAGAAATCTCTCTTCTCATCATCAAATCTACAGCCCACCCTTACTTATCTGAATTCTTAAACTCTGCCTTCTTTCCTGTGATGGCAAATGAACTTTCAAAGTTTTTTTCCCCAAGCCCAGTCCCTACTCATGCAATGAATCTCATCTTCTCTTTCCTACTCAAATTTTCTGTTTCCACAAGTATACATTCACTCTTCTACCATATCATCAGTTTTCCCATCTGTATAGATCATTCCATGAGCAGAAGACATTATCTCCTACCCCTTAAAAGCTTCTTTTACTCTATATAGCTCAAGCTATCATTCTGTCTGCTATGGGTTTAATTGTGTGGTCAAAAGGAAGACATGCTGAAGTCCTAACCCTCAGCAATTCACCCTGTGACTTTGAGAATAGAGTTGTTAGCCGGGCTCGGTGGCTCAGCCTGTAATCCCGCACCTTTGGGAGGCTGAGGTGAGTGGATTGCCTGAGCCCGCGGGTTCAAGACCCACCTGGGCAGCGAGACCTCATCTCTACAATAAATCAAAAAATCAGCCGGGCGTGGTAGCGTGCACCTGTAATTCCGGCTACTTGGAAGGCTGAGGCGGAAGGATCGCTGGAGCCCAGCAGGTCGAGGCTGCAGTGGCCGGGAGCGGCCACTGCACTCCAGTCTGGGTGACAGAGTGAGATTCCAACTCAAAAAAAAAAAAAGAGAGAGAGAGAATAGAGTTGTTGTAGATGGAATGAGTTAAGATGAGGTCCTACTGTAGAAGAGTTGGTCTCTGATCCTATTTGACTGCTGTTTTTTTAAAAAGATAGCAACCTCTGGGCTCGGTGGCTCAGCCTGTAATCCCGCGCTTTGGGAGGCTGAGGTGAGTGGATTGCCTGAGCCAGCGGGTTCGAGACCCGCCTGGGCAGGCGAGACCTCATCTCTACAATAAATCAAAAAATCAGCCGGGCATGGTAGCACATGCCTGTAATTCTGGCTACTTGGAAGGCTGAAGTGGTAGGATCGCTGGAGCCCAGCAGGTGGAGGCTGGAGTGGCCGGGAGCCGCCACTGTACTCCAGAATGGGCGACAGGGTGAGACTCCAACTCAAAAAAAAAAAAAAAAAGATAGCAACACGAAGATACAGAAAGATGCACAGGGAGAATGCCATGTGGTGACAAAGACAGACATTGGAGTTCTGCAGCTGCAAGCCAAGAAATGCCACCAATAATTGCCAGCAACCACCAGAGGCTAGGAAGAAGCAAGAGAGAAATCTCCTAGAAGTTTCAGGGGGAGCAAGGCCCTACCAACAACTTATTTCAGGCTTCCAGCCTCCAGAACTGCTTGTGAGACAGTATATTCCTGATGTTCTAAGCCACCCACTTTGTGATACATTGTTAGGGCAGTCCTAGGAAACTAAAATATCATCAGTTTCCCACTTTGTATTAAAGTATTCCCATGAGCAGAAAACACTCTCTTATCTCTTAAAATTTTCCTTGACCTTGCATCTTCCTCAAACTACCACCCTGTTTCTTTGCTTCCTCTTGATAGCAAACTGCTGTCTTCACTTTCTCTCCTTTCATTCTCTGATGCATTCGTTCTGTACACAATACCCCATCCCACTCCACAGAAGCTACTTTTGTCAAGGTAACTTATTTCAATTTATTTTTCTTTGTAACAAGTATTATTTTATGTTTATTTCTTAAGGTAGTCATTTCTGTCTCCCATTCTAGAATCTAAGTTCCAAAAGAACAGGGAATTGAGGTCATTTTTCACCAGCTCCAGTCCCTGGAACTCAGTAGATTCTCAATGAAAGTGAATGAGTTTTAGATATTTCATTACATGTAGTACATAAAATATCCATTTGAATATAAATACTCTTTGTTTATGGATGCTAAAAGCTTTGCAAAAATTTTGCTGCAATTGTTCAAGAATTTGCAAGCATACATTATCACTAATATTTTATCACAAGGTAAGGATGTCTTTATATTATACCTTCCACAGCTATAAGCAGATATTAATCTTCATATTCATCCTATGTTTTGGGAAAAGGAGGTGTTTAACTTTTATCTTACAGATTTGGAAAGTAAGGCACTTAAGAGCCAAAGGGCCTTCCTGTAACATGTAAGTTGATAAATGATAAAAGGCAAACTGGGATAAAAACTTTTGACTATCAAATCAGTTTAATTTTCACTAAAATCATCCAGCACCAACCCCACCTTATAATTTCATTGACAATTAAGATTATTATCTTAATTATATTAAATGAGAAAAAATAACTTCCTCCTAGATATTAAGGCAATTTACAGATGAGAAATATGATATTATGCAAATATATATGCAATTATAGATATGCAAATAAAAGCAATAAATAAAGATTTCTTAGTTCAGGCAGCAGGAATTTCACACCAATGAACTGATCAAAAAGAGAAAATTTAGGAATACTGTTAAACATATTTATAAAATACATTACTTAAAATTTGAAGGAGACTATGATCACATTAGTCTATGATGGAATGGTTTTCAGTAACCAGCCACCTGTGTCCACATCAAATTCTTTTCCATTTTCTCATGGCTTTATCAGTAGCAAACAGTAGCATAGTAGCAAGATAAGGCAGCATATTAAAGGTAACATTAACCGTATAACTGTAACATTGCTAATTAAAGAAGTAAGGAGATGACTCCTTAATACTTTCTTAAACATTATACCTTTTATCAAAGTTTCCATAGAAGAAGAGCACAATGTATTTTAAGCAAGCTACTTTTTGGAAATGAAACAATATAACAACAGCATTTGTATCACCTATGTGTATATATAATAACAATTTTATAAATACTTTGTTCCATATTTTTACTCATCTCATCTTTTTTAAAAATATGGTTTTTTGTTTGTTTTTTGAGTTGGAGTCTCACTGTGTAGCCCAGAGTGGAGTGCTCACGGCCACCACAGCCTTGACCTGCTGGGCTCAGGTTATCCTTCCGCCTCAGCCTTCTAAGTAGCTGGAATTACAGGAACGCGACACCATGCCCAACTAATTTCTTGATTTATTGTAGAGATGAGGTCTCCCCAAGTTGCCCAGGCTGGTCTTGAACTCATGGGCTCAGGCAATCCTCTCACCTCAGCCTCTTAAAGTGCTGAGATTATAGGCATGAGCCACCAAGCTTGGCCAAAAATATGTGTTAATGTACTGATTTCATGAAGAAAACAAGAAATTTCAATGATGAAGTGATAATGGATTTAACAGCATAGAAATTATTTTAAATGTACATTTGTATGCTCATTTGTTCTTAATTCAAACCTTAGTTCTAATTCAAACTGACTTCTCTTTCCCCAAAAACTCTGCCCTTAAAAACTCCCCTCTTCACTCCCCAATAATTTTGCTCATTTCCTCCTTCCATGTCAGTGAAATGGAAATGCCTCCTTCCATGTCAGTGAAATGCCTCTACACTTAGTTCAGTCAATTCTGTGTCTGAAACACGGACCCTTTCTCATCTTCCACCTCAGACACTATCCCACCGGTCTTCTCCTCTCTCTCCTACATTGTCAGACCTTTCCTCACCCGCAAGTGGCTTCCTCCTAGCAGTGCACAAACCCATACACCTACTCCACACTGTCCTGGAGACATTCCTCCTTCTCTCAGCCAAAGTTTTCACCTTCCTTTCAGAGATCAACCCATGGGTTCATCAGTCTAATGGCATCTCCTCTATTAGGTCTCTCAGTAGCAATGGGCATTGACTGACCACTCCACTCTTCTTCAAACAGTCCTTCCCTGCCTGTCTTTCTGGAAACTATACTTCCCAGTTTTTCTTCCACTTTTTTATACTCGTAATCAGTCTGTTTTGTTAGTATTAAACGTTAGTCCTGTTAAGTTTCTGTGTCCCTCCAAACCCTGTTCTAGGTCCCCTTTTCCTCATTCTGCACTTGTTTCTTCAACAACTTTATCCTACCATGTGTGTTGATTGCTACCTGTTAAGAGCTCACTTGTGCTCTCAAAATGTCCATGCTCAATAAAGTCCTAACCAACCCCCAGTACTTCAGAGTGTGACTGTATTTGGAGGTAAGGTCTTTAAAAGAGATAATTAAGGTAAAATGAACCATGTGGGGGGGCTCTAACCCATTATGATTGGAATTCTTATAAAAAGAGAAAATTCGAACACAGTCAAACATAGGAAGACTATGTGAAATGCAGGAGACTGTGGCCATCTACAAGCCAAGGAGACAGGCCTGAGAAGAAATCAACCCTGCTGATAGGCTCCAGAACAGTGACATAATAAATTTCTGTTGTTTTAAGCCACCTAGTCTGTGGTGCTTTGTTACGGCAGCCCTAGCAAACTAATATACTACCTATGTATAGGCTATGGCTTCCAAACTCATGACTGTAGTGTCAGCTCTGAATGCCAGATTGTATTCCACTACCTACTGTATCTCACCACATGACTGTCTCAAAAATATTTCAAGAATTCAACAAATGTGTGCTCATACAGTTACCTGTGTCAGAAACATTGTCACTCTAGGAGACCCAGCATATATCACATGTCCCATCCTCTTAGCCCACTCCTAACTCTAGTTTCACTCCAAGTAATGCTCTCAGATTGCCTCAGGTTTTCTTTGGAGTTTTAAAAACTTGCTCAGCTGCTTTCAAGTGTAAAAGAGATAGCATACCTAGAGGCAATTCTAAACCAAAGAGAAATGAGTCAGGGAATAAAGGCCCAGTCTCCAGTCTTTCAGAAGGAAACTTCTGAAAAGCTTTCCGCACAGTGTCCCAGGGGATTCCCTCCACAAGATGTGCCCCAGTGTTGTACAGCAATAAGGAGTTTCTTGATAACTCGACTGGCTTTCCTCCTTCCCTGAATTGACTTTCCGCCTTCCCTGACACTCTCTCCTCATTACCCCACCCTTACTTCCTGGAATTGCTTCTAAAATTAAACCTACACCACAGTCCTTGACACAGACTTGCTTTTAGAGGGAACCTACACTAAGAGAGTTAATGCCACTCTCTTTTCTTTCTTCTTTATTGGTCTTATCTGGCCAGCAATTATCAGTAACTGGTAATTCTACCATGGCTTCCAAATAGGCCTACTCTCTATAAGCCCACTGTCTTTATCCTAGGCTTAGGCTACCATTCGCTCTTACCTGAATAATACACAATCTTCTTTTTTTTTTTTTTGAGTTGGAGTTTCACTCTGTCGCCTAGATTGGGGTGCAGTGGCACGCTCCCGGCCACCGCAGCCACGACCTGCAGGGCTCCAGCGATCCTTCCACCTCAGCCTTCCAAGTGGCTGGAACTACAGGCGCGCACTACCACGCCCGGCTAATTTTTGATTTATTGTAGAGACAAGGTCTCACCAAGTTGCCAGGGTAGGCCTCTAACCCACTGGTTCAGGCAAATCCACTTGCCCTGGCCTCCCAAAGTGCTGGGATTACAGGCTGAGCCACTGAGCCTGGCCAATACACAATCTTCTAACTGAGCTCCCTGCCTTGCAGATTATTCCTTACCAAGCTGTTCTCCACAGGGAAGTCAATGTGTGCTTTCTTTTTTGTTTGTTTGTTTGAGTTGGAGTCTCACTCTGTCGCCCAGACTGGGGTGCAGTGGCCGCTCCCGGCTACCGTAGCCTCGACCTGCTGGGCTCCGGTGATCCTTCCACCTCAACCTTCCGGTAGCCAGTACTACAGGCGTGCGCTACTGCCCAGCTAATTTTTTGATTTATTGTAGAGATGAAGTCTCACCAAGTTGCCCAGGCGGGTCTCGAACCAGCGGACTCAGGCAATCCACTCACCTCAGCCTCCCAAAGCATGGGATTACATGCTGAGCCACCGAGCCCGGCATTTGTTTTTGACTCAGGGTCTCACTATGCCACCCAGGCTGGAGTACAGTGACAAGATCACAACTTTCTGCAGCTTCAACTTCCTGGGGTCAGGTAATCCTTCTGCCTCAGCTTCCCAAGTAGCTGGGACTACAGGTGCACACCACCATGTCTGACTAATTTATTTATTTATTTTTTTGGTAGAGATGAGATCTCACTCTGTTGCCATGGCTGGTCTTGAACTTCTGGGCTCAACTATCCTCCCGTCTCAGCCTCCCAATGTGCTGAAATTACAGGCATGAGACACTATGTTCAGCCCTCAATGTGTGCTTTCTAAATGGGCTGTCTGATCCTACGTGATCATAAAGGTCTTCAGTTACTTCCCATTGTTTTTAGTGTGATGTGTTAAAGACATTTCTCCAGTCTTTCCTAAAAGACCTGGTTTTCTTTTCTTTTTTTTTTTTTTGAGTTGGCTTCTCACTCTGTCACCCAGACTGGAGTACAGAGGCACGCTCCCGGCCACTGCAGCCTCGACCTGCTGGGCTCTAGCGATCTTTCCGCCTCAGTCTTCCAAGTAGCTGGAAGTACAGGCGCACGCTACCACACCAGGCTTATCTATCTATCTATCTATCTATCTATTTTAGAGACGAGGTCTCATCAAGTTGTCCAGGTGGGTCTCGAACCCGCGGCCTCCCAAAGTGCTGGGATTACAGGCTGAGCCACTGAACCCGGCCAAGACCTGGTTTTCCTCCCCATCTCATCTCTTAGCATTCCTACTTCTCACCTGTCACACTGAGCTGCTCTAGGTCTCTGACGTGGTCTCTCACCTCAGGGCCTTTGCAACATGCTGCTCTTTTCTCTTGAAATGCTCATCTTCATTCCTCATCACCACAGCCATCATCTTTACTAGTTCTAGCTAAGATGGAATTTGCTCTTGAAAACCGAATCTGATGTAAATTTTTGGTTAGGTGACCCTCCTATGTGTTCTTTGTTTTGTTTTTTACTTTATTTGATTATAAAGGTGTGGGGTACAAGTCAGGTTTAGGTACATAAGTAGTCTACGTGCAGGTGAAGTTTGGACCTCCAATTGGTCCTCACTTCCCCTGGTTTAGGATCAGGTACCCTTAGTGATGTTATGTGTTGTCCCCCCCCATGTCTTCTTAAAACATAAGCTATATTTTAATTATTCATTTATATTTGTTTATGCCATCTATTCAATTATTTTTGAAGTGTTCTATTTCTCATTGTGTCTAAGGTACTTTGTATATTTTGGATACGTAATAAATATTGGTAAAATAAATTAATTGTTAGATTAAATATTAAATAATATTATTTTTAACAACAAAAACTGGCAAAAAAGTTTTCAAATCATATAGAAAGAATCAAAGCAAAATAGAGGCAAGGTTAATAAATAGAAATACTATAAAAATCTAGGACAAAAATGCTATCTTCAGAAATCTGTATCACAGCTATAACCACGGATATGCGCCTACTCAGATTTTTAAAAATCCATTACTTAGAAAGCAATTTTTAAATTTTATAATACAAATAAGGCATTTTCAAATGGAAAAATTAAGTCAATCTCATAAGTTAGTCTTAAGTTACTTTTTAAGGCAATAGCTTTAACTTATGGTGCTGCCCAATGGAACTATAAGGTGCTAAACAGGACTAGCCTTCAGTAAGGCTGAGATGTAAGTAAAAATCTGTTCCAAGTCTTTGGCTTTATAATTTCTCATGGACATCACCCTTGTCCTCTTTCTTTAAAATCTGGAGACTCCTGAGTCTGCCCACTGCCCCACCCCTCGGTGAATCTAAGAATCTCACTGGGATTTCCTGGTAAACTTCCCTTCCCAGTGATCACTCACATAAACAGCATATTATCACTGACATTCCCTGCACTTCCATTTTGTTGGACACAAATAAATGCCAGCACTTGACGTGTGGGAATTTCGGGTCAGCTAAAGTAAAGTGTTGGTTTCCCAGGAAATCTCCAAGACATATGTGGAGAGCAAGGCATAGCTTTGATGACCAACTTCTCTCAGTAAGTGGTTTTCATTCAGTGAGCCTCAAAACTGCTATGTTCTAGCGTGTTCTAGCTGGGACTCTGTCAGCAGGTCATTGCTGCCACCAAGCTGAAGTTGTGTCCAGCATAAACCAGAGTGTTGCTTTGCTCAAGAGAATGCTTAATCCTCACCAGCCTTTTAGTAACAGTGTGTCATTATTCTACAGAGAAAAGGCAGGCAGGAACAATACCACCCCATCACTGAAAATCCCTTAAGTTGCACAGCATGCCAATGATGAGTTGGTAAAGACATTGTCATCACTATTTGAGAAAGTCACTACAACCGTCAGTTCCTTAAAAACGCTGTAAATCAGCTGGGTGTGGTAGCACATGCCTGTAATTCCGGCTACTGGAAGGCTGAGGCGGAAGGATCGCCGGAGGCCACCAGGTAGAGGCTGCCGTGGCCGGGAGCGGCCACTGCTTTCAGGTCTGGGTGACAGACTGAGACTCCAACTCAAAAACAAACAACAACAACAACAAAAAAAAAACCACTGTAAAACCACACAATTATTTTGATCCTCAATTTAACAGGTAATAACTTTTACCATAAATAAATTCTGATTTGATTCTAAGGAATAGCTAATGAAATCACACAAATTTCAAAAAGGCAATTCTTTCATTTATTTAACAGATATTTTTGGAGTGCCTGCCAGACTCTTCTATGTACTTAGGAGTCCTCAAGGAACAAAACAGGCTAAAATTCTTGCCTTCCTAGAGTTCAAATGTTAGCAGAAAAAGAGTGGAACAGCATGTATAGCACATTTTCAAAATACTCATACAATGAGTCACTGTGTAGTAATTAAATAACATGTTCTCAAAAAAACCAAAATTGGCCAGGAACCAGTGGTTCATGTCTATAATCCCAGCATTTTGGGAGGCCAAGACAGGAGGATCACTTGAGCGCAGGAGGTCGAGATCAGCCTGGATCTCAGAATGCATCTCCACAAAAAAATTTTTTTAAATTAACTAGGCATGGTGACCCATGCTTAGTCCCAGCTACTCAGGAGATTGAGGCAGAAGGATTACCTGAGCTCAGAAAGTCGAGGCTGTGGTGAGCCATGATTGGTGACACTGCACTCCAGCCTGAGCAACAGAGTGAGACCCTTACTCAAAAAAATTAATAATAATTAAAACATTTGAAAATATGAACATGTAATATTGAATGGGAAGAAAAACAGAGGATATAAAACTATTTTTACATTATGCTTCCCAAGTTTATAAAAACAATTCACTGAGGCATATGTAGAAATAGATAAGCTTCCAAATATAAGTGTAGATTTAGGTATAAAAGAGAATGTAGATATATACTAGCAGATACTAGCGTTTTCTTTGGGATGAGATTACTAATAGTGCTTATTTTCTTTTTTTAGACTTCCTGTGCTTTTTTTTTTTTTTTTTTTTTTGAGTTGGAGTCTCACTCTGTTGCCCAGACTGGAGTGCAGTGGCCGCTCCCGGCTACCGCAACCTCGACCTGCTGGGCTCCGGTGATTCTTCCGCCTCAGCCTTCCAAGTAGCTGGAACTATAGGTGCGTGCTACCATGCCCAGCTCATTTTTTGATTTATTGTAGAGATGAGGTCTTGCCTGCCCAGGCAGGTCTCGAACCCGTGGGCTCAGGCAATCTATTCACCTCAGCCTCCCAAAGCATGAGATTACAGGCTGAGCCACCAAGCCCAGCTTCCTGTGCTTTCTAAAGTTGGGTAAAAAATGCACAGTTAGTAGTAAATGAATACTACATCATGCATTTTCAAATGCAAAAAAAAAAAAAAGGGGGGGGTGACATGGGACCAACTGTGCTGCCCATCAAAACTGAACTGGATAAAAAAATTATGGTACATATACACGATGGAATATTACGCAGCCATAAAGGACAAAATTACAAACTTCACAGCAACTTGGATGGATTTAGAATCTATAATACTCAGTGATCTATCACAGAAACAAAGAACTGAGCACCACATGTTCTCACTCATAAGCAGATCCTGAACATTTGCTATAATACTATAAGAAAGGAATTGGCAGTAGTTAGAAACTGCTGGGGGAAGGGGGCACATAAATCAGTAAGGGTACCTGAACTCAAACCAGCAAAGTAGGGATCAAAGTGAGACACAAACTTTACCTGTTTGATGACCACTTTTATAACTAAACCTGAATTGTACCCCCATCTTTAAAATTAAAAAAAAATTTTTTTTTTTAATTAAAAAAGGGCAGGGCATGGTAGCTCACGCTTGTAATCCCAGCACTTTGGAAGACTGAGGCAAGAGAATTGCTTGAGCCCAGGGTTCAAGACCAGCCTGGGCAACTTGGTGGGACCTCATCTGTACAATAAATTCAAAAAATTAGCCTGACATGGTAGCACATGCCTGTAGTTCCAACTATTTGGAAGGCAGAAGCAAAAGGATCACCTGAGCCCAGTAGGCTGAGATCGTGGTAGTCATGAGCATACCAACTGAATTCCAACCTGGGCAACAGAGCGAGACTCTAAATAAATAAATGCCAACAACAACAACAAAAAAAGGATAAGATGAAGCTTTATTCATGATTGCCAGAACTGGGAGACAAGCAAGATGTCCTTCAATAGATAGATGTACAAAAAACTGTATTATTCAAAGTTAAAAAGAAATGAATTATCAAGTCATAAAAAGACATGAAGGAACCTTAAATGCATATTGATAAATGAAAGAAGTCAATCTGAAAAGGTTACATATGCATGATTCTTATATGACCTTCCAGGAAAGGCAAAACTACATCAACAGTTAAAAGATCACCGGTTGCCAAAGTGCTAAGAAAAGGGAGGGAGGGTTAATAGGTAGATCACAGAGGATTTTCAGGACAGAGATACTGCTCAGTATATACTATAATGGTGGATATATGTCATTATACATTGCCAAAACCCTGATGTACAACACAAAAAGCAAATCCTGATGAAAATATGGGCTTCAATTAATAATAATGTGTCAATATCGGCTCATCAATTGAAGTAAATGCCTCACACTAGAGTAAGATGCTGATAATAAGGGAAACTTGAGGATGGAGGTATAAGGAGATTTATGGGAACTCTAGGTACTTTCTGCTATTTTTCTGTCAACCTAAAACTGCTCTAAAATAGAATGTATTAATTTTTTAAAGAAATAGGCTAAGATGAACTCTATCATTTTGACATCCCGGTGGTATAGGACTCAAACCATATATAATACAAGTTCGGGCTATAATCCCAAAAGACACAATTCTGAACATCATAATCCCAAATGATAAAAATCCCTAAAGTTTAAAATCCCAAAAATCCCAATCCTGAAAGATCAAAATCCTGAAGATATAATTCGGAAAAAAATAATTTAAAAAAAATTTGAGATTTATTTACATTTTAAAAATAAGATTTGCTGGAGAAACACATGAAAACATAGCAGAATATTTCATAACCCACTTTATGCAATAAAATAGGCAATAATAAAATAGATATATTTTGCAATCATAAACACTCAGCTTTACCAACAACAGTCACATGGGTATAGCAGTCATAAGCAGACAACCCATACTCATTAAAAAATAGGTCAAAAAGCAAAATGTATAAGCCCATATCACTGTGGTTGGTAATTGTGTGCTCCCAGCTTTATAACTACAGTCATCTGAAATACTATGACAGATAACATAACTCTTTTGAGAAAATAGATCAAATACCACAGTGGGTCAGCACCCATATGCAGTCATTCAACGAGTTGAAAGCTTGAGAAACTTTATCTTTCACAAATACAGTTGTACATCTCTTCATTTGTTAGGCAGTTTCAATATGTTTATGCATACGTGCAATGCTTACACTCACAAAGCCATCATTGGGACAATGTAATTTCATGGAGTCAGATTTGCAAAAAAATACATAAAACAAATTCGAACTCTCTAAAGTCTTTACAGAATTTATACCTGTAATGTTGGAATTGATGCCAAGATAAAAGTACAGAACATAATGTGTGTGCGAAGGCAGAATTTGTAGACTATTCAATAATATAGTGTTTTCTCTTTTTTTTTTCCAAGTTGGAGTCTCACTCTGTCGCCCAGACTGGAGTGCAGTGGCCGCTCTCGGCCACCACAGCCTCGATCTGCTGGGCTCCGGCGATCCTTCCGCCTCAGCCTTCCAAGTAGCTGAAACTACAGGCGCGCGCTATCACGCCCAGCTAATTTTTGATTTATTGTAGAGATGAGGTCTCGCCAAGTTGCCCGGGCAGGTCTCGAACTCGCGGGCTCTGGCAATCCACTCACCTCAGCCTCCCAAAGCGTAGGATTACAGGCTGAGCCACCGAGCCCAGCTGCCATGTACTTTTTAAGCTAGAGCTGTTGCCATGTTTCCTGGCTTTGGTCCCCTTCCCTACCTTGGGGTGGTGAATCTTCTCTCTCTCTCTCTCTCTGTGTCTCTCTCTCTCTCTCTCATTTACTTTTTAAATAAACCATAATTTCTAATCTAAAAAAAAGAAATACAATAAAAAGGAATATTTGGCTTCCCCAATATCAAATCTAAATTAGTCTGGGTTCCCAAAACAGCCAGAACCAATAGGATATGTATATAGATATATGACAGGTAATTTAAATAAGGGAATTATGGTGGCTCAGAAGCCCAATGACAGGCTGTCTGCCAGCTAGAGACCCTGGGATGTAGGTAACATGGTTCAGTTCATCTCAGAAGGCCTCAGAACCAGGAAAGCCAATGGTGTAACTCTCTGTCCAAAACCAAAAGCCTCAGACCCCAGGGGGAAGGGTGAAGGGAGGGGCATTGGAGTAAATTCTAGAGAAATACCAGCAAGCCTGGAGTTCTGATATCCAAAGTAGCCAAAGAAAAGTCTGTATCAGCTCTCAGAGAGAAACTAATTTGCCTTTTGTATTTGTTCTTTGTTCTTTCTGGAAATCCAGCTGATTGGATGGTACCTGCAAATATTGAGGGCAGGTCTTCCTTACCTAGTCTGCTTAGTCTCACACATTAATCTCCTCTGGAAACACTCACACAGACATACCCAAAATTATACCTTACCCAGTTTTCTAGGTATTCCTTTATTCAGTTAAGTTGACAACTAAAATGAAATCTACTCCTTGTCAACATGATACCTATAACAGCTTCTTAAACCATACTTAGCTTCCAAACAAAGGCAATAAGAAGGTAATATCCACCAAATGAGATGCAATTAGCATGATGCAGCTATTTTGCATACAATTAAAAACTCACTAACCTCTTCCCCAGAATTCTACTTTTGGATTTCAACATTTGGAATTTTAATCTTTCAGGATTATGATTTTCAGGATTTAGACAGAGATTTTAGACTTCAGGGATTTTCATCATTTGGGATTTCATCATTTGGAATTATGCCTTTCAGGATTGTGATCAGTACAGTACAAAATAGTGATTCCTAGACCTTGGAACTCTAGAAACAATAAACTTTCCCCAAATAGGTCAAGGAGGGAAGAAAAAACAAATAGGTCAAGGAGGGAAGACAAAAGACTTTTTTAACTTTTTCTTTGGCAAGTAAGCACATTAAACATATACACATGTGTGTACACACACTTAATGGGACACATTCTCTTCACAATAGTCTTTTTTTTTTTTTAAGTTGGAGTCTCACTCTGTCACCCAGACTAGAGTGCAGTGGCACGCTCTTGGCCACCACAGCCTAGACTTGCTGGACTCCAGCGATCCTTGCGCCTCAGCCTTTCAAGTAGCTGTAACTACAGGTGCGGGCTACCACACCCAGCTAATTTTTTGATTTATTGTAGAGATGAGGTCTTGCCAAGTTGCCCAGGCGCTCAGATAATCGACTCAACTCAGCCTCCCAAAGTGAGGGATTACAGGCTGAGCCACCGAGCCTGGCTACAATATTCTATTTTTAAAAAGTCTATTTTATTACCTCAAAAAGAGCATAGTCTTAAATTAAGGAAAATTCCTTTAAATGTAAAAAGAACTTGACTTTTTAAAAATATTTTTTATTTTTTTGAGTTGGAGTCTCACTCGGTCGCCCAGACTGGAGGGCAGTGGCACACTCCCGGGCACCGCAGCCTCCACCCACTGGGCTCCAACGATCCTTCCGTCTCAGCCTTCCAAGTAGCTGGAATTACAGGCGCACACCACCACACCCGGCTAATTTTTGATTTCTTGTAGAGATGAGGTCTTGCCAAGTTGCCCGGGTGGGTCTCGAACCCACGGGCTCAGGCAATCCACTCACCTAGGCCTCCCAAAGCACTGAGATTACAGGCTGAGCTACCAAGCACGGCCGGCTTTATTTTTATTTTTTATTTTTTATTTTTTTTGAGTTGGAGTCTCACTCTGTCGCCCAGACTGGAGTGCAGTGGCTGCTCTCGGCCACTGCAGCTTTGACCTGCTGGACTCCGGCGATCCTTCCACCTCAGCCTTCCGAGTAGCCAGAATTACAGGCGCGCACTACCACGGCCGGCTAATTTTTTGATTTTATTGTAGAGATGAGATCTCACCAAGTTGCCCAGGTGGGTCTCGAACCCACAGGCTCAGGCAATCCACTCACCTCAGCCTCCCAAGGGCACGGGATTACAAGCTGAGCCACCGAACCTGGCTATTTCACAGTACTCTTATGAACACCACCTGATACCTGTATCACTTGAGCTAGGAGTCTAGTATATGGCCCAGTGTTTTGCCCAACGACAGTTCAGGCATGGAGAGGGCTATGCTGTATAGCCAAACCTCTTCAGCCTGGTCTTCCAGAGAATGGAAAGCCAATTTCCTAAAGTCAGCCATGTTTGGGGCCTCAAAATATTTGGCTAGTTGCAATTACTTGATCTTGTTCTTCGTCATTTTTATGGTCACTATGAAATGTGCAAATGCTAACTCAGTGTAGGCAATGAGCTAGTCTTCCAAGGTGCCATTTGTTTATTTCCTTGACATTCTCTACACTTGGTCCTATGAGACAGAACTAGAAGTATATGTGCACAAACCAGATCCTCTGGTGACCTTTAGAGTATGGTTCAAGCCGGGCTTGGTGGTTCAGCCTATAATCCTGCACCTTGGGAGACTGAGTTGAGTGGATTGCCTGAGCCTGCAGGTTCAAGACCCACCTGGGCAACTTGGTGAGACATCTTCTCTACAATAAATCAAAAAATTAGCCGGGTGTGGTAGTGCACACCTGTAGTTCCAGCTACTTGGAAGGCTAAGGTGGAAGGATCACCAGAGCCCAGCAGGTCAAGGCTGCGGTGGCCAGGAGTGGCCACAGCACTCCAGTCTGGGTGACAGAGTGAGACTCCAACTAAAAAAAAATAAATAAAGAGTATGGTTCAATGAAGAACCAATGAAGTGATGATGGAGTTCTGCCAGAGGAGGCAGGTGTTGTTACTCACCAGAAATCCCAAGTAGGTACTCACTGCTCCTCAACAAGAAGAGGCTCAGGATATCCAGATCCCATGCTGTGGTCCACTGCTTCCTCTACAAATGTTCTTCTCTGCCTGAAACTCTTAGTATCCCAAGATCTGGCTTGAATAGAATTGGCCAGCAGTCTCTGAGAGGAAGCAGGGAATGAGGCACATTTGTGTTAAGGGCCTGGGGTCAGAACTAACTGGCAATTGTGGGTTATTTTACATGATTACTGAAAATGTTCTCCTTGGTGCGGGATATTCAGGGGGATTTCCTGATCCTGCTATCCAGTTAAATTCTCCCTTGACCAGTGTAAAGCTAGTGAGCACTCCTGAATAATGCATGGTTTTGATGGCAGAGTCAATGAAAGTGGGGAGAAGAGTCACACACATCGTTCTCTTCCTCTTCAAGCACAGGCAGGAAAGACACATAAAACTCTTAGCAGATATTAGAAATTCAGACATTTTAAAAAGAGTTTTGGAGCCGGGCTCGGTGGCTCAGCCTGCACTCCCGCACCTTGGGAGACTGAGGTGAGTGGATTGCCTGAGCCCGCGGGTTCGAGACCTGCCTGGGCAACTTGGCGAGACCTCATCTCTACAATAAATCAAAAATTAGCTGGGCGTGGTAGCACGTGCCTGTAGTTTCAGCTACTTGGAAGACTGATGTGGAAGGATCACCGGAGCCCAGCAGGTCGAGGCTGTGGTGGCCAGGAGCAGCCACTGCACTCCAGTCTGGCTGACCAAGTGAGACTCAACTCAAAAAAAAAAAAAAAAAGTTTTGTGAGAATTTACCACATAAGTAAATTATGTGCTGGTGAGGCTTGAGCTTCTAGCAGGCTCTCTCTTCCCCTGATAGAGAACCCAGGACTCAGTGTGAAGTTGTGTGCCCCATAGCCCTCCTCCCTCCCACCATCTTTTGGCAGTGTCCAGCATCTGTTGTTTCCACCTCTGTGTTCATGTGACCAGTGATCAGGACCTGCTTATAAGTGAGAACTTGCAGTAGAAATACAGACTTTGAACTGTGCCTTGGGCTTTTCCTCAGGCTCTTTGAGCAGAAGAAAACAGCATGGCCTTTTATCTAGCTCCTTTTCTGTAAATTGAAAAAGAATTTTAAAAGATTAAAAAGACAGAAAAAAACCTTCAAGAGATGAACGATTACTTCAAGAGACTGAACCTAAAAGTAATTGGACTTCCTGAGGCAGAAAGAGAGACAGAGACCACCCTGGAACAAACATTCCATGGAATTATTCAAGAAAACTTCCCTCATCTCAGTGATGTGAAAATTCAAACACAAGAGATTCAGAGAACCCCTGCAAGACAACAAATGAGAAGACCAACTCCCAGACACATATAATTTGCCTAAACAAAGTAGGTATAAAAGAAAAAATCCTAAAGGCAGCAAGAGAAAAAGGTCAGACTACCTACCAGGGAAGACAAATTAGAATAGCAGCAGATTTATCTACAGAAACCCTTCAGACTAGAAGAGCTTGGAGCCCTATCTTCAAAGTTCTAAAAGATAAACAATTTCAACCAAGAATAACCTACCCAGCCAAGCTCAGGTTCATCAGTGGGGGAGAATTAAAAGCTTTCTCAGATATCCAATCCCTAAGAACTTAGGCTGCCACCAAACCACCTCTACAAGAAACACTTAAGAAAGTATTAAACAGAAGAAAAGGCAAAAAGAACAACAGCGCTCTTCACAAGAGTACAGGAAAAAGATTAAAAACACACATGAACCAACTCCAAAACCTAAAGAAAGACAACAAACAAACAAGAACATCAACAACAAATCTAGAACCTTATGATAGGGATCAACTCACACATTTCAATAATTAGCCTGAATGTGAATGGACTAAATGCACACTGAAAAGACATAGAATGGCAAAATGAATAAAATATCACCAGGCAACAATATATTGCCTCCAAGACACTCATCTCACTAGAAAGGACACTCACAGACTCAAAGTAAGAGGATGGGAAACAAAATTTCAGGCAAACAGAACACAAAAGAAAGGAGGAGTCACTATCTTAATCTCAGACAAAATACCCTTTAAGCTATCAAAAATTTAAAAAGATACAAAAGGCCACTACATAATGATAAAAGGTTCAATCCATCAACAAGAAATATCCATCCTAAACAAATATGCACCCTACACAAGAGAGCCAACTTTCATAAAGCAGGTTCTAGGTAAACTCAAAAAAGATATTGACTCTAACATTGTCATAGCTGGGGACTTTAATATCCCACTCACAACCCTACACAAATCATCAGGACAAAAAATCAGCAACAAGATACAGAACCTCAATGTGACTCTTGACCAAATGGACTTAATTTGATACCTATAGTATACTCCACCCGACAGCCACAGAATATACATTCTACTCATCACATCATGGAACATACTCTAAGATCTACCACATACTTGGCCATAAATCAAGCATAAACAAATTTCAAAAGATCGAAATTTTGCCATGCACCTTCCCGGACCACAGTGGAATAAAAATAAACATCAACACCAACAAAGTTCCCCCAAACCCACAAAGACATGAACACCAAACAGCATGATGCTAAACAACCCATGGGTCAATGATGAAATAAAAACAGAGATTAAAAGGTACCTGGAAACAAATGAAAATGAAGAAACATCTTATCAAAATTTGTGGGATGCCATGAAAGCTGTAGTAAGAGGGGAATTCATATCTCTACAAATGCACATAAAGAAAATAGAAGGACCACAAATTAACAGCCTAACAAGTCACCTAAGGAAGCTGAAAAACAAGACCACCAAAACCCTAACTTCAGCAGAAGAATCCAGATCACCAAAATAAAAGCCCAAATCCAGGACATAGAAGACAAAAAGATAATACAAAAAATCAACAAAACAAAAAGCTGGTTCTTTGAAAGGATAAACAAGATTGATGGTCCCCCAGCTGGACTGTCAAAGAAAAAAAGAGAAAAAGTCCAAATAAACACAATCAGAAACAAGAAAGATGAAGTCACATCTGACCCTGAGAAATACAAAAGGTCATTAGAGACTACTAAGTACACTTATATGGAAATAAACTTGAAAACCTTAAGGAAATGGAGGAATTTCTGACATCATCCAACCTGTTTAGGTTGAAACAAGAAGAAATCGCGACCCTAAATAGACCAATAACAATCAAAGAAATTAACTATGTAATAAGAAAACTACCTACAAAAAAAAGCCCTGGACCAGATGGCTTTCCAGCAAAATTCTTCAAGACATTTAAGGAGAAGCTGATACCAATCCTACTGAAAATATTCCAGGTGATTGAAAAAGATGGAACTCTCCCCAAATCATTTTATGAAGTCAACATCACATTGATACCCAAGCCAGGTAAAGACCCAACAAAGAAAGAGAACTACAGGCCAATATCTTTGATGAACATAGATGCTAAAATTCTCAACAAGATCCTAGCTAACCGTATTCAACAACACATCTCAAAAATCATCCATCATGACCAAGTAGGCTTCATCCCTGGGATACAAGGCTGGTTCAACATTTGTAAGATCATAAACGTAATTAAATACATCAACAGATGTCAAAACAAAAACCACATGATTATATCATTAGATACAGAAAAGTTTTTGATAAAATCCAGCACCCCTTCTTGATAAAAACCCTTGAACATCTAGGCATATGTGGAACATACCTCAAAATAGTAAAAGCCATCTACGAGAAACCCACAGTCAGCATACTCCTAAACAGACAAAAATTGGAACCACTTCCCCTGAAAACTGGAACAAGACAAGGATGCCTACTCTCACCCCTCCTGTTCAATATAGTATTGGAAGTCCTGGCTAGAGCAATCAAAAAAGAGAAGGCGATCGGGGTATCCAAATAAGAAAAGTTATCTCTCTTTGTAGATGACATGATTGTATACCTTGAAACCCCAAGAGAATCTGTCAGAAACCTCCTTGCACTGATAAAGGACTTTGGCAAAGTCTCAGGGTACAAAATAAATGTGCAGCCGGGCTCGGTGGCTCAGCCTGTAATCCCGTGCCTTTGGGAGGCTGAGGTGAGTGGATTGCCTGAGCCCGCGGGTTTGAGACCCGCCTGGGCAGCGAGACCTCATCTCTACAATAAATCAAAAAATCAGCCAGGCGTGGAAGCACACGCCTGTAATTCCGGCTATTTGGAAAGCTGAGGCGGAAGGATCGCTGGAGCACAGCAGGCGAGGCTGCGGTGGCCGGGAGCGGCCACTGCACTCCAGTCTGGGCGACAGAGTGAGACTCCAACTCAAAAAAAAAAATAAATGTGCAAAAGACAATCACATTTTTTTACACCAATAATAAACAAACAAAGCCCAAATAAAAAGCACAATCCCATTCACAATAACCACAAAAAAACATGAAATACCTTGGCATCTTCCTAACCAGAGACATGAAAGACCTTTACAATGAAAACTACAAAACACTGCTCAAAGAAATCAAAGATGACACAAACAAGTGGAAAAATATCCCATGCTCATGGATTGGAAGAATCAACATTGTGAAGAAGTCCATCTTACCTAGGGCAATCTACTGACAATGCAATACCCATCAAATTACCAGCAACATTCTTCTCAGATCTAGAAAAAACAATACAGGAATTAATATGGAAACACAAATAACTGCGAATAGCTAGAACAATCCTCAACAACAACAACAAAAAAAAGCAGGAGGTATCACAATACCAGACTTTAAACTTTATTATAAAGCTACAATAATCAAAACAGCCTGGTATTGGTACAAGAATAGACATATAGACCAATGGAATAGAATTGAGATTCCAGAAGCAAAACCTCAATTTCTCAATCAACTCATCTTCGACAAATCCTCCATCACCCACCACTGGGGAGAGGAGAACCTATTCAGTAAATGGTGCTGAGAAAACTGGCTGACCACATGCAGAAGATTCAAACAGGATCCCTATCTATCCCCATACACAAAAATTAACTCTAAATGGATCAGAGACCTAAATGTAAAACCTCAAACCATAAGAACTTTAGAAAATGCAGGACACACCCTTATGGAAGTTGGAACTGGCATCCAATTCCTGAGCAAACTCTGAAACCCACAGGCCATAAGAGATAAGATAGACAAGTGGGACCTCATTAAACTGACAAGCTTCTGCAAAGCCAAAGAAACCATCAGGAGAGCAGGGAGACAGCCCACAGACTGGGGAAAAAATATTTGCCAATTCCATGTCTGACAAAGGCCTAACATCTAGGATCTACAAGGAACTCAAATGTGCTGAAAAGAAAAAAACAAACAGTCCCATTACAAAGTGGGAAAAAGATATAAACAGACACTTCTCAAAAGAAGACACACAAGCGGCCAACAGATACATGAAGAAATGTTCAACCTCACTAGTTATCAAGGAGATGCAAATTAAAACTACACTGAGATATCACCTAAGTCCAGTCAGAATGGCCATTATCAATAACTCAAAAAATAACAGATGCTGGAGAGGATGTGGCAAAAAGGGAACTCTTCTACACTGTTGGTGGGAGTGTAAACTAGTACAGCCTCTGTGGAAATCAGTTTGACAATTCCTAAAAGTTCTAAAAATTGACCTTTCATATGACCCCACAATCCCTCTACTGGGAATATACCCTGAAGAACTCAAATCACTCTATAAAAAGATACCTGCACATGTATGTTTATCACAGCATTGTTCATAATAGCAGGATCATGGAACCAACCATGCTGTCTATCAAAAGAGGGCTGGATTTAAAAAATGTGATACATATATACAATGGAATATTACACAGCCATAAAAAAGAACAAAATCATGAATTTCTCAGCAACAGGGATGGAATTAGAATTTATAATATTGAGTGATTTCTCACAGAAACAAAGATCTGAGCATCACACGTTTTCACTCATAAGAGGACCTTAAATAACTACCGTAATACTATAAGAAAATGATTGACTCTGGTGGTAAACTATGGGGGGAACAGGGTGGGGAAGGGAGGTGGGATTAACAGTAGTCAATATCTGTCTGGGGAAAGGGGGGCACACCTCATCAACAAGGTTTCTTGCACAATGAATATTTGTATACCTAACCCTTAACTGTACCCCACAACTTTAAAATAAAAAATATATATTAAAAATAAAAAATAAGCCGGGCTCGGTGGCTCAGCTTGTAATTCCATTCCTTTGGGAGACTGAGGTGAGAGGATTGCCTGAGCCCGTGAGTTCGAGACCTGCCTCAGCAGCGAGACCTCATCTCTACAATAAAATAAAAAAATCAGCTGGGCATGTTAGCACCTGCCTGTAATTCTGGTTACTTGGAAGGCTGAGGTGGAAGGATTGCCGGAGCCCAGCAGGTCGAGGCTGCAGTGGCCGGGAGCGGCCACTGCACTCCAGTCTGGGCAACAGAGTGAAACTACAACTCAAAAAAATTAAATTAAATTAAATTAAAATAAATAAATATAAGAAAAAATGGGTGATCTCATCTGAGTTTACTCATTCCTGTTTCACAGAATTTACTCCAAATTAAAGGGAAATTTTTTAGTATAATTGTAAGTATCATGTTATAAATATAGAAGCTTAACGCTTCTGTTCATAAAATAATAGAAAATTGATCTTTCTTCTAAGGGCACTATTTGTTTTTCAAGAGAAAAAGTAAATTTACATAACTGAGGTCAGTGCTGTGATAAAATTTAGTGCATCTTTTGGACTCCATTTAAATTGTTTGACTTCACTCACTGATTGCAGTTTGTACTAAACTGACACCTCAGTTGTGAGAGTAAAATTGCCATGTTGTACATACTGACAAAGTGACCTGGTACAAAAATAGCGCTGTAGTGTTAGTGAGTGACCCTCAGCCCACACATAATCATGGAGATGCAGACAACACAACCATACAACAAAATTGAAGCTGGCAATGTAAGTAACCTGGGACTATCACGCATACCTTGAGAGCATCCTTCTCTACACACACAAATTTAGGCATGTACCCCAAGCCCTTTTCCAATATAATTTTTTTTCCCACGTATAGAACCACCAGAAGAACAATAACTGCCTGGCTCTCCTATTCTTCCAATAATAACATCAATGACCTATTGGTTTGTTTCGACAGGCTACTCTAGTAAAGCTAAGTCTTGGCAATAAAAAGACAGAGGACCCAAACTAGGCAGCATACTTAAACCTGAAGATTATATTCACTTTCCTTATGGTTTATTGACACACCTTGCTTAAGAGAGTTACACCCCACTTTCTCCTTTCTTTCCTGTTCTTGGTAATTACAGACTACTCCCTTTCCAGTACTCCACCTTCCAGCTGCTCTAGTGAATATCTTCTCTGGATGGTTGAGGAATTACCCATTGTTATCCTATTTGCCATTGCTGGTTCAACCTCCTTCCCAGAGTCTTACTTCCTCATTCAGAGAATGAATGAGTGTTACTACTCTTTGGCCTTTTGCCTAAGATCAACTGATAATGAATGAGGGAATATCAATTTTATCTTGTACTTGTAGTAACATCTATGAAAAATGGCAAAGGGGACAACATTTCTCTCTCAACCTCTTTGCCTTTGGGCCCTTTCAGGCTTCCACATTTACTTTATTATTTATTTATTTATTTATTTTTGAGTTGGAGTCTCACTCTGTCACCCAGACTGGAGTGCAGTGGCTGCTCCTTTTTTTTTTTGAGTTGGATTCTCACTCTGTTGCCCAGACTGTGGCCGCTCCCGGCCACCACAGCCTGAACCTGCTGGGCTCCGGTGATCCTTCCACCTCTGCCTTCCAAGTAGCTGGAACCACAGGTGCATGCTACCACACCCGGCTAATTTTTGATTTATTGTGAAGATGATGTATCGCCAAGTTGCCCAGGTGGTTCTCGAATCAGCGGGCTCAGGCAATTCACTCACCTCAGCTTCCCAAGGCGTGGGATTACAAGCTGAGCCACTGAGTCCGGCTACACATTTTCTTTACCCTCTGCTCTAACATAGCGTGCTTTCCAGAAAAGGTACTAAATCACTTACTCTAAGGTAAAGGTTTACAAAGTTTACTCCTTTTGAAAAAATTTGCTTTAACAGAGGACCAACAGAGCTGAAAATGCAAGTAAAAGTTCTTGAAGAAGGACAACTTTCTGGTGTCCTTTAAACTTGTACCCCTAAAGACATTGTGTTCAAATGGGGAATAACAACCCACTCATGGCTCATAAAATTATTTTAGTAAATTAACACCAGCTTATTAATATTATTATTATTACTATTTTGAGTTGGAGTCTCACTCTGTCACCCAGACTAGAGTACAGTGGCATGCTCCTGACTACCGCAGCCTCGACCTGCTGGGCTCCGGTGATCCTTCCACCTCAGCCTTCCAAGTATCTGGAACTACAGGTGCACACTACCACACCCGGCTAATATTTGATTTATTGTAGAGATGAGGTCTCACCAAGTTGCCTGGGTGGGTATCTGTTGGGAGCCAGCCATGGAGGCCCACTGAGCATTAGGGATCAGGGAGGGCCGTGGACCCCAAGACCACTAGGATATGTTCAGGAGCTGTTGACCCCATTCTCTCTCCCTTTTCATGCTTAGCACTATAACCAGAAAGAACTCCTGCTGGCTCAAGCATAGAACTCTGAGACCCAGAGAAACACAACTAACTTTAGAAACTCATTGTTCCTTTTTCCTGCTGATTGTGGTTTTGGCTTTAGTACAACTTACAGTTTTAACTTGGGTCACATCTAAGAGCCTTAGTACTGGTCACAGGTTTTAATATGTTGACGGAGAAATAAAATAATTTTATAAGCCGGGCTTGGTGGCTCAGCCTGTAATCCCGTGCTTTTGGGAGGCTGAGGTGAGTGGGTTGCTTGAGCCCACGGGTTTGAGACCCGCCTGGGCAACTTGGCGAGACCTCATCTCTACAATAAATCAAAAATTAACTGGGCGTGGTAGCGCACGCCTGTTGTTCCAGCTACTTGGAAGGCTGAGGTGGAAGGATCGCTGGATCCCAGCAGGTCAAAGCTGCGGTGACCAGGAGTGGCCACTGCACTCCAGTCTGGGTGACAGAGTGAGACTCCAACTCAAAAAAAAACAGTAATAATAATAATAATTTTATATAGTAGTTATGCCATTCTTAGAGGTTTGTAGTATTCATTTTGAGTGAGATCATAATCATTTGTTCCAAGAAGTGGCCCACTGTGAACTTTGGACTGGGCCACATTCTGGAGAGCCCAGCATGATCTTTGGACTGGGCCACATTCTTTAGGAACTGGTTTGAGCTATAATTAAGAGTTTCCACAGCAATTGTGTAATTTAGGATTAGCAGAATTAGCATCGAATAGAAAGGTAATAAGATTTTAGTTAGTCATCATAGGTATTGTGTACGCATAAGCTTTTGAAGCTATTGATTATTAGAACATCATGATGCTAGTAGGGATTGTTGCATTGCTTTTGAGGAACATTAACCAAGCATAGGGTACAGTAAGACAATTTTGGGTTTGTCTTTCCTCATACCTGAGAAAACATCTGGTGGGTGGGGGACATCCCTCACGCACCTGGCTTTGTGTTCACGTGAAAGACATGTGAGACAGACTGTGCAAAATTTGGGGATAAAAGACCCATTGTAATTCCCAATAAATGGCTTCTGCACTAAATAGGAGTCCAGTCTCTTTCTTTCTCTCTAGTTTCTTCTCTCTTTCATAAATTGCCAATGCCGTCACACCAGCCAGAGACCCCCGACCCTTGCAGGAGCCAGACTCCTACAGGTATCGAACCCACGGGCTCAGGCAATCCACTCGCCTCAGTCTCCCAAAGTGCTGGGATTATAGGCTGAGCCACTGAGCCCGGCCTACACCAGCTTATTTTATCAGAATATCAAGGTACATTACTTACAGCAGGAGTAGACATTGTTTTCCATATGTTCTGTTTTCCATACATATACAACATATATATGTATATACAGTGATCATCTTCAAAAAGTTTGAGTTACCTACCCCTTGTCCCGAGGTCACAGGTAAATGCTTTTGATTCCTTTTGTGCCACTTCACTAACATCCACTCCTGCTTTCCCACATCCACCACTGTCAGTATAGACCTTTCCTTTCCATTCTGAAGTTTTTCAATAACCCCAAAATCTAAGAAACTGCTGTCTCTTTCATTTTCCTGGTTGTTTACGATTTCTTCTTTTTTAACATTGTTAAAAACATTTATCTTGATACATGCTATCATACATAAGTCAGTAGAGGTTTCCCACCACCACAGATGCATATGTGAAGTAAGAGCACTGTGGCCTCCAACTGATGACTGTCTAAACAATGTTCCATCTCTTATCCCAAACAGAGTACACACCTCCATGCTGATCCTGCTGTTCATTGATTGCTTCCAAATTCAGATGACCCATTAGTCTTTTATCCCCAAAGTTAGCTTAAAGTAGTTGGCTCAGATATTCCAGGATCTGCGCTCCTCTTCAATCCCAAGTAAATCACAGGAGGAGCCAGGCTCGGTGGCTCAGCCTGTAATCCCGCACTTTGGGAGGCTGAGGTGAGTGGATTGCCTGAGCTTGCGGGTTCGAGACCCGCCTGGGCAACTTGGCGAGCCCTCAACTCTACAATAAATCAAAAAATCAGCTGGGCATGGTAGCACATGCCTGTAATTCTGGCTACTCGGAAGGCTGAGGTGGAAGGATCGCTGGAGCCCAGCAGGTCAAGGCTGCAGTAGCCGGGAATGGCCACTGCACTCCAGTCTGGGCGACAGAGTGAGACTCCAAATCAAAAAAAAAAAAAAATTTTTTTTAAATAAAAAATCACAGGTGGAATAAAACTCCAGAAAATGGCAAACTGGCTGCCCATGAAGTGCTGCTTCAGCCTCTGCCTGACTTCTTTGCTCAGCTTTACCATGGCAATACCAGGAGGCACAGTAAGTATTTACAATTTCTAAATCACATCACTTCCTTATTCAAACTCATTTTTTAAATCTCAAACCTTTGCAAGATCAAATCTGAATTCCTTAGCCGGCCTTCCTCCACCCTGCCCATTTTTTTCCTTACCAAATCTCATTTTCTGCAGTTACCCAACTTGCTTCCAGGCATTCTTTTCCTTTCCACATGAAGTTTCTTCTCACACCCTTCTCCTCCCACCCTTCAGCCTGAAATGACCTCCTTGTTCCTATCCTCATGACATCCTATCAGTCCCTTAAATCACACCATCCTGCAAGGTCCAGTCACGTCCCCATGTCCTCCATACCTCAGTGAACACATTCACTGACCACCTCACATGTCTCCTAAGAAAGCCCTACGTCTTACAATTTTTTTTTTTTTTTTGATTTGGATTCCCACTCTGTCACCCAGACTGGAGTGCAGTGGCCGCTCCCAGCCACTGCAGCCTTGACCCACTGGGCGCCGGTGATCCTTCCGCCTCAGCCTTCCGAGTAGCTGAAATTACAGGCACGCGCTGCCATGCCCGGCTGATTTTTTGATTTATTGTAGAGATGAGGCCTCGCCAAGTTGCCCAGGCAGGTCTCGAACCCGCGGACTCAGGCAATCCCCTCACCTCAGCCTCCCAAAGCACGGGAGTACAGGCTGAGCCACCAAGCTCGGCAGTCTTACTATTTTAAAACTTTCATTGGCCCACATTGTTGGTGCCCTCATATTTTCTGTTATTTTACATATTTGTATCCTACCTTTTCAAAAAGATTGTAAGCTCCTTAAAAGGAAGTATTTCTTTTAAAAATACTTTTAATTTTTTAATGTTAAAGATGTGCTTTTTTGTTTTGTTTTGTTTTGTTTTGAGTTGGAGTCTCACTCTGTCACCCAGACTGGAGTGCAGTGGCCGCTCCCCACCACCGCAGCCTCACCTGCTGGGCTCCGGCGATCCTTCTGCCTCAGCCTTCCAAGTAGCCAGAATTACAAGCATGCGCTACCACGCTACCAGCCTGGCTGATTTTTTTATTTATTGTAGAGATGAGGTCTTGCTGCCCAGGCGGGTCTCGAACCCGCGGGCTCAGGCAATCCACTCACCTCAGCCTCCCAAAGGCAAGGGATTACAGGCTGAGCCACCGAGCCCGGCTAAAGATGTGCTTTTTTAATTTTAAGGATGTGGGGTACAATTCAGGGTTAGGTGTACAAATATTCATTATGTGGGTACCCTTGTTGATGAGGTGGTGTCCCCACTTCCCCAGGCAGACTTCCACTACTGCTAATCCCACTTCTCCGTCCCCCTCCGGGCAGTTTCCTGCTACTACCAATCCTTTCCTTACCATATTATGATAATTGTTCAAGGTCCATTTATGAGTGAGAACATGGGATACTCAGTTCTTTGTTTTTGTGAACGATCACTCAATATTATAGACTCTAAGTCCATTCAGGTTGCTGTAAATTTCATGGTTTTGTTCTTTTTTATGACTATGTGATATTCCATTGTGTATATGTACCACACTTTTTTTTATCCAGTCCTCTTTTGATGGGCAGCATGGTTGGTTCCATGTTCTTGCTACTGTGAACAATGCTGTGATAAATATACGTGTGTAGGTATCTTTTTTAATAGAATGATTTGCTTCTGCAAAGCCAAAGAAACCATCAAGAGATGGGAGACAGTCTACAGACTGGGAAAAAATATTTGCCAACTGTATGTCTGACAAAGTTCTAACATCTAAGATCTACAAGGAACTCAAACATGCTGAAAAGAAAAAAACAAACAGCCCCATTAGAAAGTGGGAAAAAGATATGAATAGATAGTTCTCAAAAGATGACATACAAGCAGCTAACAGATACATGAAAAAATGTTCAGCCTCACTAGTTATCAAAGAAATGCAAATTAAAACTACACTGAGATATCACCTAACTCCAATTGGGATGGCCATCATCAATAACTCAAAAAATAACAGATGCTGGAGAGGATGCAGGGAAAAGAGAACGCTTCTACAATGTTGGTGGGAGGGTAAACTAGTACAGCCTCTGTGGAAAACAGTGTGGCTATTCCTAAAAGATCTAAAAATCGACCTTCCATATGACCTTGCAATCCCCCTACTAGGAATATACCCAGAAGAAAAGAGAGTATCTCTTAAGCTTTGCTCACTATCCACAGATCTTACCACAAAGGCCCTCCATAAAAATATTTTAACTGATGAATTTTCCTGGAATACACATGATGCTAAGATCACTATTGTCTAATAGTTGAAAAAAAGGGCTAAGGATTTTAAGAAATACTATTTTATTTATGTTTATATTTTATTTTTATTTCATTTTCTAAACTAACCATTATTATTCTTAAATCACTTGTGAACAATTAATTTTAACTTTTTAACCAATTGTACCACTACTACGAATACTGATAATCTTGCCTCATTTCCCTTGCTTTACCATTCTCTGCAGAAAATTGGGAATGAGAAAAAAGGTTTAGGTTATTAAAATAATAAATGTTCTGTAGTATTTAAAGTTGAATGGGTAGGCTTGTATGAGACAGTCTCTTCTCACTAGAGTGACTGAAACACAGGTTACCTGATACTTAGAAAAGACATCTATAGGGGAAATTCAAACATCAGAACTTCGAGCTTTGTGGATTTACTATTCCATCCCTAAAATTCTATGATTCCAAATTCCACTTGTAGAATAAGTGGATTCTGAACAACTAGAAGTTACCTTTTACATCCCTCCTTTTTGCCTCGCCTCTGAACTAGGTCTTGTAATTTATTTACACCTCAGTGGCTTGTTAAAATAACTGTATCTGGGAAAACACCTCTTATCAATAGGGTGCCTGAATGAAACGTAATTGTACACCTAACCCTTAACTGTACCCTACAAAACGATAATAAAAAATACTGATTATTAAAAAAAATAAATAACTGTATCAAAACTTACAATTAATGATACATTACAGGAGATATAGCTCTTTAGTCTAACATTATGTGGATTATCTTTTGGTTTTTAATAGGTTGATATGCATATAGGTATTATAATATTTATTATTCTGGTCCAGGTTTATTTATATTTTACATAAAATTAAGACTTATTCTTTACATTCTTTAAATCTTAAGATTATGGAGCCGGGCTCAGTGGCTCAGCCTATAATCCTGTGCCTTTGGGAGGTTGAGGTTAGTGAATTGCCTGAGCCCGCGGGTTCGAGATCCACCTGGGCAGCGAGACCTCATCTCTACAATAAATCAAAAAATCAGCCGGGCATGGTAGTGCATGCCTGTAATTCCAGCTACTTGGAAGGCTGAGGCGGAAGGATCGCCGGAGCCCAGCAGGTCGAGGCTGCAGTGGCTGGGAGCGGCCACTGCACTCCAGTCTGGGCGATGGAGTGAGACTCCAACTCAAAAAAAAAAAAAAAAAATTATGGATAGCCTGGAAAATAATAACAGTGAACTCCCACAGGAGATATTGGATTGAAACACAATTAAGATATACCTTTGTTTTATATATCTCTCATTAAAACAGAAGAATCACCACTATGATTAGTAGAAAGACAAGGATGTCTGCTTTCACCTCTCTATTCAGCAATGTACTGAAGTTTCTAGACAAAGCAGTTAAACTAGAAAAAGAAATAAAAGATATCCAGATTAGAAAAGAGGAAGTAAAACTAGCCTTATTTACAGATGATATGATCTTGCATATAGAAAATCCTAATGAGAACACACACATACACAATTGTGTATAATAAACCAGGCTCGGTGGCTCAGCCTGTAATACCGCGCTTTGGGAGGCTGAGGTAAGTGGATTGCCTGAGCCCGTGGGTTCGAGACCTGCCTGGGCAACTTGGTGAGACCTCATCTCTACAATAAAAATAAAAAATTAGCCAGACATGGTAGCGCACGCCTGTAGTTCCAGCTACTTGGAAGGCTGAGGTGGAAGAATCACCGGAACCCAGCGGGTCGAGGCTGCGGTGGCCGGGAGCAGCCACTGCACTCCAGTCTGGGTGACAGAGTGAGACTCCAACTCAAAAAAAAAAAAAAAAAAAGAGCTAATAACTGATTTCAGCAAGGTAATAGGACACAAGATCAATATACAAAACTCAGTTATATTTTTATATACTATCAATGAACAATTTGAATAAATATTTTTAAATAGCATCAGAATGAATAAAATAATTAGGAATAAACTAAACAAAAAGTTGCAAGACTTTTGCACTAAAACTACAAAAGCACCACTGAAAGAAATTAAAGACCTAAATAAATGGAAAGATAATCCATGATCATCAGTCGGAAGCCTAAATACTATTAAAATGGCGGTACTCTACATATTGATCTAAAAATTCAATGGAATCCCTATCAAAATCCTAGTTGGCTTTTCTTGAAGAAATTGACAAACTTGGCTGGGCACAATGGCTCACATCTATAATCCCAGCACTTTAGGAAGTTGAGGTGGGAGCATTGCTTGAGGCCAGGAGTTTGAGACTAGCCTAGGCAACATAGCAAGACCTTGTCTCCAAACATAAAAATAAAAATAAAAAAGTTGAGCATGCCAGTACACATGGCTATACTCTCAGCTACTCAGTAGGCTGAGGCAGAAGGATCACCTGAGCCCAGGATGTCGAGACTATGGCGAGCCATGATCATGCCACGCTCTCCAGCTGGGTGACAGAGTGAAACACTGACTCAAAAAAAAAATTTTTTTTTTGACAAGCTGATACCATAATCCATATGAAAATTCAAGCCGGGCTCGGTGTCTCAGCCTGTAATCCCGCGCCTTTGGGAGGCTGAGGTGAGTGAATTGCCTGAGCCCGCAGGTTCGAGACCCGCCTGGGCAGCGAGACCTCATTTCTACAATAAATCAAAAACTCAGCTGGGTGTGGTAGCGCATGCCTGTAATTCTGGCTACTCGGAAGGCTGAGGCAGAAAGATCGCTGGAGTCCAGCAGGTCGAGGCTGCGGTGGCCGGAAGCGGCCGCTGCACTCCAGTCTGGGTGACAGAGTGAGACTCCAACTCAAAAAAAAAAGAAAAGAAAATTCAAGGAACACAGAATAAAGCACACAAAGCAATAATAAAAAATAAGAACAAACTTGGATGACATATTCCCAGTTTTCAAAATTTGGCATAAGGCTAGACATATAGATCAATTAAACAGAGAGTTCAAACACAAGCCCAAACATTTATGAATTGGGTATCTGATTTTCTGCACAGCGCCAGGACAATACAATGAAAAAAATAGTAGTCTTTTCAACAAATGGTGCTATGACAACTGATATCCACATGCAAGAGAATGAAGTTGGACTCCTTACTCTCACCACATTCAAAAATTAGATCACAACTCAAAATAGGTCAAAGACCTAAGTTTACAGCTAAGATTATAAGACTCTTAGGACAAAACATAAATTCAAATCTTCATGATCTTAGACTAGACAATGATTTCTTATGTTTAATACCTAAGCATCAAGAAAGAAAGAAAACATATATGTTTGACTTTATCAAAATTAAAAACGTATGCTTTAAAGGACACTGTCTAAAACATGAAAGACTATTTACAAATGGGAGAAATATTTGCAAATCATGTATTTGATAAAGGTGTAGTATCCAGAATGCATATAGAAGTTTTACAATTCAGTAATAAAAAGACCAAAAACCCAATTAAAACATGAGCAAAGTATTGGAATAGACATTTATTCAAAGAAGAAATACTAATGACCACTAAGCACCTGATGAAAAGTCATTCAAAATTGTTAGTCATTAAGGAAATGCAAGTCAAAATCACAGTGAACCACTACTACACATGCACCAGGATATAATGAAAGAAGGAACAAGAAATGTTGCAAGGATGTGAAGAAATTGAAACCCTCTTACATTGCTGGCAGGAATATAAAATAGTATAGTCACTTGGAAACAGTTTGTCACTTCCTCAAAGAGTTAAACATTGAGTTACCATAGGATCCAGCAATTCCACTCCTGGATATATACTCCCCCAAATTTAAAATATGTTCACAGAAATTTTGTACATGAATGTTCATAGCAGCATTATTCTTAAGAGCCCCAAAGTGGAAACAACTCAAACTTCCATCAATGGTTGTGTGGATAAGTATCATGTGGTATATCAGGGTATATGAATATTATACAGCTATAAATAGGAATGAACTACTGATACCTGCCAAAACATGGATGAACGTTAAAAACATTATGCTAAGTGAAAGAAGTCAGGCACAGAAGGTCACATATGTAGAATTCTATTCATAGGAAATGGCCCAAATAGGGAACTCTCTATTATAGAGATAAGAAAGTACATTAGTGTTTGTGAAAGTTTTGAAGGAATAGAGAAATAGGGAGGTGATTGCTTATGTGTTTGGGGTTTCTTTTTGGAGTGATGAAAATATTCTAGAATTAGATAGTGGTGAGAAGTATACAACCCTGCAAATATACCAAAAACTACTAAAGTGTACATTTAAATAAAATGTAAAGGGGAAGATTTTGTTGTATATAAATTGTATCTCAATTTTAAGAAATAATGAAAGGGAAAGCTCAAACCACTCATGGTGGTTTGTATGATATTAAGAAAGAAAATATTTTAAAAGGAGATTAATTTTAATGACAGTAAACCTAGTGATGGTGAAATATTTATGGTTCTTGATTGGACCTTCTTATTACCAATAGTTAGATGTGAACACATCTGACTTATGCCTTTAACCAGTGTTTCTCAAACTATCAGTGGTGCAGTCTTTTTTTTCTTTCAATTTTCTGTCAGTCTCAGACCAATACCTTATAAAAACAATAAAAATAAATTAATAGCATAATGAAAGGAACACACAAAATTACTCTGCTAAGTTGCTATAATCATTCCTAAATGTTTACTCTCAATCTCTGTGCTTATTTCATTATGTGCTGACTAAGAAACAGTTTGTGGACCAGCATGGGTCCATGATCCCAACTTTGAGTAGTTCTGTTATAGACAATATATTCCTCAAGGATGGGAGCAACTTGTATCTTCTTAGATAGAACAGAATGGGTGTTGGTAGAACAGATTTATTTTCTGGTTAAATTGAATCAATCAACTTACCAGTGACAGCTTCAGCAAAGAATAATTCAATGAATTCAGAACGCAGGCATTAGAAACTGGCTAGGATCAGCACAACTACTAATCAGTAGTCTACAGGGCCATGGGTTCTTCATGGCAACATTAATTATTCTACATGAAATAGCAATTATGTTTTTTTATTTCACATATTTATTTATTTATTTATTTATTTATTTATTTATTTATTTTAATTTGGAGTCTCACTCCATCACCCAGGTTGGAGTGCGGTGGATGCTCACGGCCACCCCAGCATCAGCCCGCTGGGTTGAAGCAATCCTTTGGCCTCAGCCTTCCAAGTAGCCAGAACTACAGGTGCACACCACTATGCCCGGCTAATTTTTTGATCTATTGTAGAGAGGAGGTCTCACAAGTTGCCCGGGCTCTTCTTGAACCCATGGGCTCAGGCAATCCCCTCACCTTGGCCTCCCAAGGTGCTGGGATTATAGACTTGAGCCACGGCTTCCATCCTATTTCTCATATTTATACCTTAACTCCATTTAGTGAGTGACACCACTTGGGAAACAAACAATATATAATCAAAACAAAGTCAAAAATAGAGATGAACTATATTGGCTCTAAAATGGCAGAGAATTTTGGCACTGAACTCTAATACACAATTAATAGATTATTTACAGAATGTGCTTCCAAATGTTGCTAAGAATAGCCCTAGTTTTTTTTTAAAGGTAAAGGATGGGGAAGAGTTTGAAAAAATACTTGTCAAATGTCCTTTACCAGAAATGCCAGCAATTATGCAAGCAGTTACTAGACAAGATAATGAGAGGTGTTTGAGAAATGAAGTTGGAAATCAGACTAGGGCATCATAACAGATTTTCTAATATCCTTTTATTATTACAACAAAGGACATGTAGAGCAATTATTTTAAATCTTTATACATTCTGTCAGCTAGTCTAAGAAGAGAATTTTAGCTGCAAAGGCCCTGGGGACAGGATATTTAGTTATTTGTCTGATTCTGAGGCTTCAAAAAATATGCTCCATTTACTTGATCCCCTTTTCATTGTTGGAGAGTAAACCAAGATTCATTATGCTTGCTCCCCTTGACAGCAACAGTGCAGTGGTGTGTTATCTCCAAAGGAGGCAGCCAGCATGGAATGGGAATCACAGCCGTTTTACCCAGATGAGAACTGTGATTGCATGCCCCAGAATATCTGGCCACCAAAGGACAGCCTTTTCACAGAAGCATGTTATTTATTGTTATTCTTTGTACGTAAGCTATTCTACATTCTGAATGAAATAAATAAAGTGAGATTATGTGAGTCTGGACAACTTCAGATCTTTACATATTAACTCTTAATTAGGTAACTCTCTGATTTCTAACTTTCCTTCATCCTATAATACTATACTGCTGAAGAATTTGTGAAACAAATAAAATGTCTACTGAAAGTTTCTTGCATAAATATAAGAAGAGAAATGTCCTTAAAGATAATGATTTAATACACTATGTCATAGAACAGAAAAACAATAGTAATTTGTCTTGTTTTACAGAAAATTTACTGTGGAAAATGAGAAATGCGAATTATATCAGTCAAAGAACAAAAATTTTAACAACTTTTCTTTTTTTTTTTTAGTAAATCAATATTTTTTATTATGGTTTTGTGGGGTACAGTTAAGGATTAGGTGTACAATTATGTTTCATTCGGGCACCCTGTTGATAAGGGGTGTTTCCCCTTCCCCAGACAGATATTTGCTACTGTTAATCCCATCCCCCTCCCCCCCATAGGTTCCCAGTACCGTCAGTCATTTTCTTATAGTATTACATTGGATGTTCAAGGTCCATTATATGGGTGAGAACATGTGATACTCGGATCTTTGTTTCTGTGAGAGGTCACTCAGTATTATTGACTCTAGTTCCATCCAGGTTGCTGCGAAGTTCATGATTTTGTTCTTTTTTAAGGCTGCGTAGTATTCCATCGTGTATATGTACCACATTTTTTAATCCAGTTCTCTTTTGATGGGCAGCATTGTTGTTTCCAGGTTCTTGCTATTGTGAACAATGCTGCGATAAACATACGTGTGCAGGTATCTTTTTTATAGAGTGATTTGAGTTCTTCAGGGTATATTCCCAGTAGGGGGATTGCAGGGTCATATGGGAGGTTGATATTTAGAGCTTTTAGGAATTGCCAGACTGCTTTCCATAGAGGTTGCACTAGTTTACACTCCCACCACAGGGTAGAAGTGTTCCCTTTTCGCCACACCCTCTCCAGCAGCTGTTATTTTTTGAGTTGTTGATAACTGCCATTCTAACTGGAGTTAGGTGGTATCTCAGTGTGGTTTTGATTTGCATCTCCCTGATGATTAGTGAGGCTGAACATTTCTTCATGTGTTTTTTGGCTGCTTGGATGTTCTCTTTTGTGAAGTGTCTGTTCATATCTTTTGCCCATTTTATAATGGGATTGTTTGTTTTTTTCTTTTCAGCACATTTTAGTTCCTTGTAGAACCAGGATGTTAAGCCTTTGTCAGACCTGGTGTTGGTGAATATTTTTTCCCAGTCTGTAGGCTGTCTCCCTGCTCTCTTGATGGTTTCTTTGGCCTTGCAAAAGCTTGTCAGTTTAATAAGGTCCCACTTGTCTATATTCTCTCTTATGACCTGTGGGTTTCAGGTTTTGTTCAGGAATTGGATGCCAGTTCCGATTTCCATAAGGGTATTTCCTCCATTTTCTAAGGTTCTTATGGTTTGAGGTTTTACATTTAGGTCTCTGATCCATTTGGAGTTAACCTTTGTTCATGGGGATAAATAGGGGTCCTGTTTCAATCTTCTGCATGTGGTCAGCCAGTTTTCCCAGCACCATTTACTGAATAGGTTCTCCTCTCCCCAGTGGTGAGTGGTGGAGGCTTTGTCGAAGATGAGTTGGTTGAGAAATTGAGGTTTTGCTTCTAGAATCTCAATTCTATTCCATTGATCTATATGCCTGTTCCTATACCAATACCAAGCTATTTTGATGATTGTAGCTTTATAGTAAAGTTTGAAGTCTGGTAATGTGATACCACCTGCTTTGTTTTTTTTTTTTTTGCTGAGGATTGTTCTGGCTATTCTTGAACGTTTGTGTTTCCATATGAATTCCGGTGTTGTCTTTTCTAGGTCTCAGAAGAATGTTGCTGGTAATTTGATGGGTATTGCATTGAATTTGTAGATTGCCTTAGGTAAGATGGACATCTTCACAATGTTGATTCTTCCAATCCATGAGCATGGGATATTTTTCCACTTGTTTGTGTCATCTTTGATTTCTTTGAGCAGTGTTTTGTAGTTTTCATTGTAAAGGTCTTTCACGTCTCTGGTTAGGAAGATGCCAAGGTATTTCATTTTTTTTGTGGCTATTGTGAATGGAATTGTGTTTTTTATTTGGGTTTCTGTTTGTTTATTATTGGTGTAGAGAAATGCGATTGTCTTTTGTACATTTATTTTGTATCCTGAGACTTTGCCGAAGGCTTTTATCAGTGTAAGGAGGTTTTTGACAGATTCTCTTGGGTTTTCAAGGTACACAATCATATCATCTGCAAAGAGAGATAACTTGACTTCCTCTTTTCCTATTTGGATACCCCTGATTGCCTCCTCTTCTCTGATTGCTCGAGCCAGGACTTCCAATACTATGTTGAACAGGAGGGGTGAGAGTGGGCATCCTTGTCTTGTTCCAGGTTTCAGGGGAAATGGTTCCAATTTTTGTCCATTTAGGAGTATGCTGGCTGTGGGTTTCTTGTAGATGGCTTTTACTATTTTGAGGTATGTTCCATGTATGCCTAGATGTTCAAGGGTTTTTATCAAGAAGGGGTGCTAGATTTAATCAAAAGCTTTTTCTGCATCTAATGATATAATCATGTGGTTTTTGTTTTGATATCTGTTGATGTATTTAATTACATTTATGGTTTTACGAATGTTGAACCAGCCTTGCATCCCATGGATGAAGCCTACTTGGTCATGATGGATAATTTTTGAGATGTATTGCTGAATTCGGTTTGCTAGGATCTTGTTGAGAATTTTAGCATCTATGTTCATCAAAGATATTGGCCTGTAGTTCTCTTTCTTTGTTGGGCCTTTACCTGGCTTGGGTATCAATGTGATGTTGGCTTCGTAAAATGATTTGGGGAGAGTTCCATCTTTTTGAATCACCTGGAATACCTTCAGTAGGATTGGTATCAGCTCCTCCTTAAATGTCTTGTAGAATTCTGCTGGAAAGCCATCTGGACCAGGGCTTTTTTTTTTGTAGGAAGTTTTCTTATTATGTAGTCGATTTGCTTGATTGTTATTGGTCTATTTCGGGTCTCAATTTCTTCTTGTTCCAATCTAGGTAGGTTGTGTGATGTCAGAAAGTCCTTCATTTCCTTAAGGTTTTCAAGTTTGTTTCCATACAAGTGTACGTAGTAGTCTCTAATGATCTTTTGTTTTTCTTCAGGGTCAGATGTGACTTCATCTTTTGTGTTTCTGATTGTGCTTATTTGATTTATTTCTCATTTTTTCTTGGTCAGTCTAGCTAGGGGACCATTGATCTTCTTTATCCTTTCGAAGAACCAGCTTTTTGTTTCATTGATTTTTTTGTATTATCTTTTTGTTCTATGTCCTGGATTTGGGCTTTTATTTTGGTAATCTGGATTCTTCTGCTGAAATTAGGATTTTTGTGGTCTTGCTTTTCCAGCTTCTTTAGGTGGCTTATTTGTGTTCTTTCATTTTCTTCATGTGTGTTTGTAGGGATATAAATTCCCCTCTTACTACAGCTTTCAAGGCATCCCAGAGGTTTTGGTACGATGTTTATTCATTTTCATTTGTTTCCAGGTATCTTTTGATCTCTGTTTTGATTCCATCATTGACCCAGGAGTTGTTTAACATCATGCTGTTTAGTGTCCATGTCTTTGTGGGTTTAGGGGGGACTTTGTTGGTGTCAATGTTTATTTTTATTCCACTGTGGTCTGAGAAGGTGCATGGTAGAATTTCAGTTGTTTTAAATTTGCTTATGCTTGATTTATGCCCAATTATGTGGTCGATCTTAGAATAGGTTCCATGCAGTGATGAGTAGAATGTATATTCTGTGGTCTTTGGATGGAGTGTTCTGTAGGTATCAATTAAGTTCATTTGGTCCAAAGTCACATTGAGGTTCCAGATCTCCTTGCTGATTTTTTGTCCTGATGATCTGTCTAGGGTTGTGAGTGGGGTATTAAAGTCCCCAGTTATGATGGTGTTAGAGTCAATATCTTTCTTTAATTTTCCTAGAAGTTGCTTTATGAAAGTTGGCGCACCTATGTTGGGTGCATATATGTTTCGGATAGATATTTCTTGTTGATGGATTGAGCCTTTTATCATTATGTAGTGGCCTTCTGTATCTTTTTTGATTTTTAATAGCTTGAAGGATATTTTGTCTGAAATTAAGATCACTACTCCTCCTTTCTTTTGTATTCTGTTTGCCTGAAAGTTTGTTTCCCATCCTCTTACTTTGAGTCTGTGGGTGTCCTTTCTAGTGAGATAAGTCTCTTGAAGGCAATAGATTGTTGCCTGATGATATTTTATCCATTTTGCCATTTTATGTCTTTTCAGTGGTGCATTTAGTCCATTCACATTTGCTCTAATAATTGAAATGCAAGAGTTTATCCCTGTCATAAGGTTCTTGCAGAGTGGTTCCTGTTTGTTTGTTGTCTTTCTTTGGGTTCTCGAGTTGGCTCATGTGTGTTTTTAATCTTTTGCCTGTACTCTTGTGAAGAATGTTGTTGTTCTTTTTTCTTTTTCTTCCGTGTTCAGGAATTTCTTAAGTGTTTCTTGTAGAGGTGGTCTGGTGGCAGCGTAGGTTCTTAGGGATTGGATGTCTGGAAAAGATTTCAATTCTCCCTCACTAATGAAGCTCAGTTTGGCTGGGTAGGTTATTCTTGGTTGAAATTGTTGAAATTGGTTGAAATTGTTTATCTTTTAGAACTTTGAAGATAGGGCTCCAGGCTCTCCTAGCTGAAGGGTTTCTGTGGATAAATCTGCTGTTATTCTAATTGGTCCTCCCTGGTAGGTAGTCTGGCCTTTTTCTCTTGCTGCCTTTAGGATTTTTTCTTTTATAGCTACTGTGTAGGCGAATTATTATGTGTCTGGGAGTTGGTCTTCTCATTTGTTGTCTTGCGGGGGTTCTCTGAATCTCTTGTGTTTGAATTTTTTCATCCTTGATGAGATGAGGGAAGTTTTCTTGAATGATTTCATGAAATGTTTGTTCCTGTGTGGCTTCTGTTTTGCTCTCTGCCTCAGGAAACCCAATTACTCTTAGGTTTGGTCTCTTGAAGTGATCATTCATCTCTTGCAGGTTCTGTTCTGTCTTTTCTATGCTTTTGACAGTTTGGGTTAGCTCTGTGTTTTGGTCTTCGAGCTCTGAGATTCTTTCTTCTGCTTGGCTAATTCTGCTTTCCATGCTTATTAGTCTGTTATTCATTTCCATCACAGTATTCTTTACTGCTGTTATTTCTGATATCAGCTCCTTTCTATTTTCCTCTTGTCTCTCTCAATTTTTTTAAATCTCTCCATTAATGTCTTGATGTCTTCATTTGTTGCATGTGACCAGCCATTCTTGGAGCTCTTCAATGTTTGTGTTCCAGAATCTGTTTTCTCAGTGTCTGATCTCCCAGCGGTCTGTGTGAAACCTATATTCTTCTTTTGGTTTTTCTTCATTTGTGCCGTTTTTCCCCCTCCCTACTTTTTCCTTCCCTCCACATCACCGTCTTCTTTAATTCTGTTATTCAGGGGTAAAGGGATTGGTTTTACTTCTGTTTCTTCAATCTCCTATTCTTTATGTATGCCCTCTTACTTTGTTCAGTTCTGGAGTTGCACTGTAGGTTGGGGGTGGTCCTTTTTGCAGTTTTGAGATTTACTTAAGGGGGGATCTGTGATTCAAAATCTATCTGCAGGTCTTGGTATTCGCTGACAGGTGTGTGGATAATCTGGAACCCACTTCCCACTGCCTTGGAATCTGTCCATGCACTGGAGCTGTAGGTTTACTCTCCGAAATAAAATGTGGTTAGCAGAGGGAAGAGAATGGAGCAGGCAGTGGGTTGAAGAGGTGGGTGGAGAGTTAGAAGAGTAAGGGGGGAAACAAACGAGTGTGCCAAGAAATGGAGAGAGAGACCTATACTGAAACAGATCAAAACAATAGACCACAGCTACTGGCAAACCAATTCCCATACAAAAAAAATAAGACATATAGTGATGCTAACATACAAGCTAACCAGCCACCTTATTGATGTGTTGTTCCTCTATACAAAAATATGGTTTGCAGAGAGAAAAAAAGAGAAGAAAAGGAAGAGGGGGGAAAAAGGAACAAACAGTAGGAATAGAATTAAGTCATTAAACTAACAGAATCAATGAAGCACACTCTGAGACTTTCCGTTTAAGTCCAATGTACCTTCAGTTCTGATTTCTAGCTTTCTTTTCAAGCAGGTAAATTAGTTTACAGTTAGGGTCAGTTGCCCCTGGTCTGCTGTGAAGGACAGTGCAGATCACCCTCCATTCACCACTCTGGCCTATGTCTTTTTCAAGCTTGTTTCTCCCATTTCGGTGTTGTTACCTTGAATCACCAGCAGGTGGTGCTATCTCAGCTGCTCGCCCCAGAGGGGGTGGGGACGGACAGGAACTGACACAGACTGGAGCTGGATGCCTGCCTCAGGGCACAAGCGGGGACTCACGGCGGCAGGACGTCTAGGTTGCGGGAGAGGTGGCAGCGACTCCAGCAGATCTTCCTGAAGGGGCTTTGAGGACTGAAGTTGTGGATCGCCTCCGGCCTGGGTGGTGCAATGTGCTACTGGCAGCGGCTGCAGTGGCTGTAGCTATGGCAGCTGCGGCAGCAGCGGTGGTTGTGGCGGTGTCTGCGCTGCAGTGGCTGTGCAGTCCGCTGCGATGTATCAGCGGTGAAAACGGCCAAGCTCCGTATGAAGAACAGGCTGCGATTTTGGGGTCCACAACCCCTGAGGCGTGAGCCAGAGACCCACTGCAGTTCTCCTTTGCAGAGGGTTTCACAGACCAGGTTGCCCCATCGCCATCTTGTCGGAAGTCCACAACTTTTCTGTTGAGACAGTTATTTCTCCTTTGGTGCACACACACACACACACACACACACACACACACACACACACACAAATATAACTTGACAAAGTAGCCATTTCTTTTGAATGCTAGTACAATTGCTAGCATTTCTAAAATAATTTTTGTCCAAACTTCCTACCTCTCTTTTTGTCAAAACTATATAAAAACTATCTATCTATCTATCTATGGACTAAAATCAAACATTTATTTTGCCTTTTTTTTTTTTTTTTTTTTTTTTAGTTGGAGTCTCACTCTGTCACCCAGGATGGAAGGCAGTGGCATGCCTCTCGGCCACCGCAGCCTCAACCTGCTGGGCTTCAGCAATCCTTCTGCCTCAGTCTTCCAGGTAGCTGGAACTACAGGTGTGTGCTACCACGCCCAGCTAAGTTTTTGATTTATTGTAGAAACTAGGTCTCACCAAGTTGCCCAGGCTGGTCTCAAACCAGCAGGCTCAGACAATCCACTCACCTCGGCCTCCCAAAGTGCTGGAATTACAGGCTGAGCCACTGAGCAAGTCCTATTTTGCCTTTCTTATACAAACTGTACTACTAGAAAGTAAAAGAAGCCTCTCTTTATAAAAGGCATTTCAGATCATAATTGAAAACCAAATGATAGAATTAGAACATCCTCAATGAATTAACGAATTGAAGCAAGGAGCATCAGTGTCTCTTGATGTCAAAAAACAGACAGACATTATGGGTTACTGGAATCAAACCTTCGTCTGATCAAACCACTGGATCAGCTGCCAGTTTTCAGGAAATCTAGAAAACAAAAGGGCATGTTGACCTGGACCATTACTATGCAATTTTAAAAAATCCAAACTAGACTCAGTGGCTCAGCCTATAATCCCAGCACTTTGGGAGGCTGAAGTGAGTGGATGCCTGAGCCGGAGGGTTTGAGACCAGCCCAGGCGGCTTGGCAAGACCTAATCTCTACAATAAATAAAAAATGAGCCAGGTGTGGTGGCAGGTGCCTGTGGTTCCAGCTGCTTGGAAGGCTGAGGCGGAAGGATCGCTGGAGCCCAAATGGTCAACACTGGGGTGGCTATGAGTGTGCCACTGCACTCCAGCCCAGACAACGAAGTGAGACTTCAACTCAAAAAATAAAAAATAAAAAATCCAGGCTGCAGGACACTTTATGTTAAATGGCCTAAATTCTTCAACAAACTATAAGGCAAAGAACGGAATGAAGGATAAGCCCCCAAATGAAAGGAAATGTAGAAGACACACCAAACTTTTAAATAGGAAGAATCATCTAAAGTATTTAATAAAGCACACACTCTAGTGACGAAACCATAAAGAATGAAGTGACTATCATAAACGTCAGGATAGTGGTTAACTTTTCTTTTCTTTCTTTCTTTTTTTTTAGTTGGAATCCCAGTCTGGACCTCCTGGGCTCAGGTGATCCTTCCACCTCAGCATTCTGAGTAGCTGGGATTACTGGCAGCTAATTTTTTTTCATTATTATTATTTTTAGAGATAAGGTTTTGCAAGCTGTTCTCAAACTCCTGAGTTCAAGCAATCTGCCCTCCTTAGCCTCTCAAAATGCTGGGATTACAGGCTGTGATCCACAGCTGATAGTGGTTAGCTTTATTTTTATTTTTTTATTTGTATTTTTTATTTTTTGAGTTGTAGTCTCACTCTGTCGCCCAGACTGGAGTGCAGTGACCGCTTCCAGCCACCGCAGCTTTGACCTGCTGGGCTCCGATGATCCTTCTGCCTCAGCCTTCTGAGTAGCTGGAACTACAGGCGTGCGCTACCACGCCCGGCTAATGTTTAATTTTTATTTTAGAGATGAGGTCTCACCAAGTTGCCCGGGCGGGTCTCGATCCCACGGGCTCAGGCAATCCACTCACCTCGGCCTCCCAAAGCGCTGGGATTACAGGCTGAGCTATTGAGCCCAGCCAGTGGTTAGCTTTTTTAAGAGAAGGAAAGGCATGACTGGGAAAGGCCAGTTGGAGAGCATCCAGAATGGCTGGCAAAACTTTGTCTTTTGGCCTGGATGGAAGTTGTAAATGTTCAACCTCTAAACAATTCAAAGTCAGACAATTCTCGTGTGTGTGTGCGTGTGTGTGTGCGTGTGTGTGTGTGTTTTCTGTATATGTATTTTATTTTTCAATTAAAAAAATATGTAAGCCTTGTGGGTTTAAAAGAAAAATACAGCTTTACTTGACATTCCATCACTCACATGGAAAATGCCAAAAGGCTCAGAGGAGTATTTTCCCTATGAGATTTGCCTGTAATATTCTTTAACATGAAGGACTTTTTCTGTAAGTAAAACTTGGGTTTTAATTCCACCCTTATCTCCAAAGAAGACAGCTGAAACTTAGTTATCTCATTCTAAGTCAGATATCAGTCTTACTAGCAATTAAAATTACACAAATATTTTACAGAAATTCTGGCTGAAACCTACACAGTTTCTGGCTAAAACTTATGACAATATCCTAACTTCCTGGTTTCTATTCCTGTCCTCTTACAATCCTCTCCACATTGCAACCAAAATGATCATCTTTAAAAGGCAAATGAGAATAGTATGAGCACTTTAGAAAAAGATTTCCTAGTTTCTCACAAAACAAAACAGCTCCTATTCCATAACCCATCAATTTCACTCCCAGATATTTACTCAAGAGCAATGAAAGCATATCTTTACAAAAGATTTGTGCAACAATTTTAACACAGTTTTTTGGGGATTTTTTTTTTTTTTTTGAGTTGGAGTCTCACTCTGTCACCCAGACTGGAGTGCAGTGGCCGCTCCCGGCCACCACAGCCTCAACCTGCTGGGATCCAGCGATCCTTCTGCCTCAGTTTTCCAAGTAGCTGGAACTACAGGCGCGCGCTACCACGCCTGGCTAATTTTTTTTTTGGTTTATTGTAGACATGCAGTCTCGCCAAGTTGCCCATGTGGGTCTCGAACCCGCGGGCTCAGGCAATCCACTCACCTCGGCCTCCCAAAGCGAGGGATTACAGGCTGAGCCACTGAGCCCGACCAATTTTATCACAGTTTTATCCATAATTGTCAAAAACTTCAGTCTGGCCTAAATGCTCATCCATAGAATAAATAAGCCATGGTATGTTTATATAATAGAATACTACACGATAAAAAACAACAAGGTACTGATACATGCAACAACATGAATGAATTTCAAAAAGATTATGTTGAATGCAAAATACCTTACTCAAAAAAGTACATACTGTGTTAATATATTTATATAAAATTCTAGAACAGGTTGCATTCATCAATGATCGGGGAAAATCAATATAAAAGTTGCCTTTGGGCAGTGGGTACAGAAATTTGAATCCTTTGAATAACAAAGGATTAAGGTATGTGCTCAGGAAAACTGATGAAGCACTCAAAAATTTCTGCAAAAATGACAAGATACCATGCTGCCGGGCTCGGTGGCTCAGCCTGTAATCCTAGCATTTTGGGAGGCCGAGGTGAGTGGATTGCCTGAACCTGTGGGTTCAAGACCCACCTGGGCAACTTGGCGAGACCTCATCTCTGCAATAAATAAAACACCAGCTGGGTGTGGTAGCGCATGCCTGTAGTTCTGGCTACTTGGAAGACTGACGTGGAAGGATCGCCAGAGTCCAGCAGGTCGAGGCTGCGGTGGCTGGGTGCGTGCCACTGCACTCCAGCCTGGGCAACGGAGTGAGACTCCAATTCAAAAAACAAACAGACAGAACAACACATCATGCTGCACATATAAAATATGAATGATGTCATATTGGGACTTCTTTATCCTGGTTCATCTGACTTATGTCCTTCTGTATGCTGTTGAGGATCTTATTCTTACTTTAAATTCTTATTTATGTGGTAGATTCCTTCTAATTTGATTTTTTTCTTTTAAACTGCATATGTTCTTCAGGTGATTAATTATGTAGGCAGTTGGCTAATATTTAGCTAATATTAGGGATATCAGCTACCTGGTTGGAAACATGTGTTAGGAAGGACTCTAAAGCTAGGAAGTTCACAAAAGAATAAATAATGTCAGTGAAAATAAATGGTATGCACAAAACAAATTAGACTAACATGACAGCATGAATGAGGGGACATTTAGTATGGTCGTGTTGATTAGTTGATAAAGGAAGGCCTACTGGGGAGGTTACAGAGGAGCCAAGAGGAAACTAAGAAAGAACAGTAATGAGAGGAACATTCCAGGTAGAAGCAAAACATACGAAGACATTCTGAAGACAAACAGACTTGGTTATCCTTCAAGAACAGACAAAAGGCCAAGATCACTGGAACAGAGTAACAGAGTCATGGAGTGATAGGGATGAGAACAGAGAGATAAGTAGGGTGCAAGATGTATAGCACCTTGCAGGCCATGCATTAGGAGTTTTTGTTTTATTCTAAATGAGATGGGAAGTTTCCACAGGTTTCTAAATAAGGAATGAGATGATCTTATTTGTTATAATCATTTAAAAAATAAAACAAAGTTGAAAGAATTTTACAGAGAACACTTGTATGACCACCAAAAGAGCCTACTGTTAATATTTTACCAAACCTATTTCTATCACATCTATTCATTTGTTCATTCCTCTAACTATCCATTAATTTATCAGATTTATAAAAATCTATTTCAAAATAATATAGACTCCAGTATATTGACTCCTAGATAATTATGCATGTCATTACCTAGAGTTTTGAGTTCTTTCATTTTGATGAAAAATGTACAGAAAATGAAATGCATAACTTGCTGGCTTTTGACAAATACTTCCACTTCTGCAACTGAAAGTGTCAAAATACAGTCCATTACCTTTCCCCCAGGAAATTTTCTTGTCCCCATTGCATCTTGTCATTTTTGCAGAAATTTTTGAGTGCTTCATCAGTTTTCCTGAGCACATACCTTAATCCTTTGTTATTCAAATCGATCTGTTTTGCAGTACTGATGCCTCTATCATCTGGGTAGATTTTTGTTGCCTTCTCTTGTTAATCGGTTTAATTATGCCCAATGTTGTTTTTGCAAAAAGATTTGAGACATTCTTCAATATTGTGCTCGACTGCATGTAATCCTATGTTTTTGGCAAGATTTAAAATTGCACTTTGCAATTGGTTTGCATTCAACAGTGGCACACAAAATTAGGTAAGAGGCTGATGGAGAAGGCACATGACAGTCAGCAAAATCCCTAGTGATGCTAAAGAGAAGGGAACCAAAAGTGAAGATGAAGTTTGTAAGTACAAGTTCATTAGTAAACATTTTCATGTTATAAGAACTTTTGCCTCCCTATTGCACATTTATAACTTTGGGGACTCCCTTAATGAAAAGTTCGATAGCAAGCAAGGACTACAGTAATTTCAAATTTCTTCAGTAGTTGTTATTAAAACTAATTGACCCAGGTGGTAGAAAGCTGAGTTAGGACTCTCCCTGAGCTACAAAATGTTGATCTGAGGGGAACCCCAAAAAACCCAGAATTTTTAAATTAAAAATTGTATATTTATTCTTCCGTGTTTCATCTTCAAAGTACTCTCCTTTGATGCAATACACCTATCATGATGCTTTTTCCACTGTTGAAAACAGTGTTTGAACTCATCAATTTGGATGCCTTTTAGTGTTTCTGCTGTTTTTTTGCTTCACCTCTCCCACATAGGCAAATCCTTTCCCCTTAAGGACTTTTTTCGTCCAGGGAAACTAAAAAAGTCACTCAGGTGAGATCAGGTGAGTAGGGAAAGTGAGGCACAGGGGTCATGCCATTTTTGGTCAAAAACTGCTGAATACTCAGTGTGGTGTGGGAAGGTGCAATCTCTTGTCAGAAGAACCAATCACCTGTTTGCCACAAGAAAATTAATTGCAGTCAGAACACAGACTCTCACAACAATGCTAGCTGGTACACTAATGCCAGTGGGTTCCTAGAACATTTACCTAGTGGGCATTCTATAAGGGGCCCACCCTCCAAAGATAATTCCATTGTTTGAGGAGTCCTCCCTTGTATATGTTTGGCTTTTTTTGCTTTTGGAATTTTTTTCCTTTCTTTCTTTCTTTTTTTTTTTTTTTTGAGTTGGACTCTCACTCTGTCGCCCAGACTGGAGTGCAGTGGCCGCTCCTGGCCACCGCAGCCTCGACCTGCTGGGCTCCGGCGATCCTTCTCCTTCAGCCTTCCGAATAGCCGGAATTACAGGCGCGCTACCACGCCCGGCTGATTTTTTGATTTATTGTAGAGATGAGGTCTTGCCTGCCCAGGCGGGTCTCGAACCGGCGGGCTCAGGCAATTCACTCACCTCAGCCTCCCAAAGGCGCGGGATTACAGGCTGAGCCACCGAGCCCGGCTTCTTCTTTTTTTTTTAAGAGACAGGATCTTGCTCTATTGCCCAGACTGGAGTATAGTGGTGCAATCATAGCTAACTACAGTCTTAAACTCCTGGGCTCAAGTGAGTCTCCTGCCTCAGCCTCCATAGCAACTGGCATACCACCAGTCAGCTAATTTAAAAAAAAATTGTAGAGATAGGGTGTTGCTATGCTGCCCAGGCTAGAATACATATATCATTTATTATTATTATTATTATTTATTTTATTTTTTTTTTGAGTTGGAGTCTCACTCTGTCACCCAGACTGGAGTGCAGTGGCCACTCCTGGCCACCGCAGCCTCAACCTACTGGGCTCCGGCAATCCTTCCGCCTCAGTCTTCCAAGTAGCTGGAGCTACAGGCGCGCTACCACGCCCGGCTAATTTTTTTGATTTATTATAGAGATGAGGTCTCGCCAAGTTGCCCAGGCGGGTCTCAAACCCGCGGGTTCAAGCAATCCACTCACCTCAGCCTCCCAAAGCGCGGGATTACAGGCTGAACCACCGAGCCCGGCTTCATTTATTATTAAATATAGTAATTGCAACTCTCATGCTAGATCTGACGGTGAGAAGTGCTATATTTTAAGTAAGATTGCCATAGAAAATAGAAGAGGAAAAATTTCAAACAATACAACTTAGCAAAGTTGCCATATATATGAACAAAGTTGACTGGGAAAGGGATCATACTGACTGTATATTCAAAGGGAGGACAGTCATTGGTTGCATATTCAAAGAGAGACAATAGGGCCAAGCTGTTAACAGCATATTCCAATTAAAATTGGAGGAATATATACCAGGACTGCAAAGAACTAAGCCACCAAGCACATAAACAAAAAAAAATCTACCTATTGGCATAGTTCTAGATAGTTTTAAAATTTTTGAACCCATACAACTTGGACAAAAAAAAAAGTTTTTGCCTTCTCTTGACCCTATTCAAATCCTTCTGATCCATTTTGTTTCACTCAGATATTGAGACATGCTACCAAAGTCTCAATTATTTAACTGCTAACTATTCAAATAGATGTCCTGAGTTCCTTTGACTCTTTTGCTCTTCTATTATACAGGGGATACCAAAAAGTTTATGCACATTTTAAGAGATGTTATTTAAGTATTACTTTTTGAAGTTGAATTGAATTCTGGTAGCAATATGTAGCAGGACATTTGCTCAACTGTGCTTCTGTCACCATGTGCCCTGCCGGGTGCATGGTAGCTCGAGCACTCATTCAGGTTTTTTGGGGGGAGGGGGGTACGTGGGTGGAGTCTAGGCTGGAGTGCAATGGCACGCTTACGGCCACCCCAGCGTCGACCTTCGGAGCTCAGGCGATCCTTCCGCTTTGGCCTTCCAAGTAGCCTCAGCCTTCCAAGCAGCCGTAACTACAGTCGAGCGCTACCATGCCCAGCTAATTTTTTATTTATTGTAGAGATGAGGTCTCGCCAAGTTGCTTGGGCTGGTCCCGAACCCGCAGGCTCAGGCAATCCACTCGCCTCGGTCTCCCAAAGTGCTGGGATTACTGGCTGAGCCACCCAGCCCGGCCCAAGCATTCATTTGTTTAACGCCATCTTTTTGAGCTAACGTCATACTTAAAATGTGTATACATTTGGGGGGGCACGCCTTTTATATTGGGCAATTCTTTCTTAAGTTTCAGGAGGCAGAAACATTAACCACTCAGTTTCAGGACGCCTAGTAAAAGTTTTGTGAGGGGCCATGCGCAGTGGCTCAAGCGAGTGGGTTGGAGACCCACCCAGGCAACTTGGCGAGACCTTGTCTCTACAATCAATCAAAAATTAGCCGGACGTGGTAGCGCGCGCCCGTAGTTCCGGCTACTTGGAAGGCTGAGGCGAAAGGGTCGCCGGAGCCCAGCAGGTCGAGGCTGCGGTGACTGAAAGTGTGCCACTGCACTCCAGTCTGGGCGACAGAGTGAGACTCCAACTCAAAAAAAAAAAAAGCTTTGTGAGAAGAAAAGTATGAGCTATTTTATTAGGGTTCTCCAAAGAAACAGAACCAACGGGATGTGTATAGAGAGAGTGAGAGAAAGAGAAATTTGTTAGGTAATTGTTTCACACAATTGAGTCTGGCAAGTCTGTAATCTACAGGGTAGACCAGCAGACTGGAGACCCAGGGAAGAGTCTGAAGGCAATCTACTGGCTGAATTTCTTCTTCCTCGAGTGTGGGGTTGGGAGTGTCAGAAAGAAACAGTCATTTTTTCTGTTATGATTTTCAACTGATTGGATGAGGCTCATCAACATCATGGGAGGTAATATGCTTTACTCAAAGTCTAATAACTTAAATGTCACATTCATATAAAATAAACCTTCATAGAAACATCTACAATAATGTTTGACCAAATATCTGAATATAGTGGCCTAGTCAAGTTGACACATAAAATTACCATCACAGGTATCACAGGAAATTTGGTAAAATGTAGTATTATTTGGAGGAGCAAAGGAACTTGCCTCTAGAGTCAAAGTTCAGTAGAAATCCACCTTCTATAACTCTATGGCTTTGGACACCAAGAGCTTAATAATTTATTAGCCTCTAAAAATGGAAAGAATATATTTTTCTTACTAGGATTATTGTGAGCCTTAAATGAGTCAGCCAATAGTGTTTGACACATCATAGGTGCTCAATAATTATTACCTAATTATTGTTTTTAATTTAAATATATTGAGCTTTTCTTAATCTCTATATTTTATCATTGAGATATATTAAGCAGATTATTGTAAGTTAAACGTATTTTTTATATTTTTCCCTCAAATAGTAGCATATCAGCATTCTTTTAAATATTTTACTAGAAGAAATGTAAGACTATATCAAACTATCTTATAAGTTGGCTGCCTGGTTTCTTTTAGGTCTTTTAGGTCTGAAGCTTGCTTTCTTATTGTAAAAGTAGTATACGGTTATTACAAAAAATTAAGAAAATACAGGTAAGCATAAAAAGAAAATAATCACCAACTCTCCTTTAGCGCGTGCACTCTCTCACACATGCACTCTCTCTTTCTCTCCTCACATACACCAGAATGTTACATTGGAAGCTCCAAGGCACAAAATATATCACATATAAAATTGAGTTTTGAGACAGACATCAAAATGCAAATCTCAAGGGACTATTCAAGAAATACATATACAACACTTAGCCCTTTCCCTGGATTGAAAAGAGTACGCTGGGCATGGTGCTCAAGACCAGCCTGGGCAACTTGGTGAGACCTCATCTCTATAACAAATCAAAACATTAGCTGGGTATGGTGGCACTTGCCTATAGTTCCAGCTACTTGAAAGGCTGAAGTGGAAGGATCACCTGAGACCAGCAGGTCCAGGCTGTGGTGGCTGTGAGCATGTCACTGCACTCCAGCCTGGGCAACAGAGTGAAACTCCTACTCAAAAAAAAAAAAAGAGAAGACTCTGGAAATGTGTGAGGAAGATTTATTTGGTGAGTGCTCCCCAGGTTCGTGCCCTGCATCACTCACTGTGGCTTCAGTAATGTTAAAGACCCACAAGTAATTATGATCCATAATTAGATGCCCAGTACCAAATTTCCGGATTTAGTACCTTCTTTAATTGAACAGCATATTTGGCCCAGATGACAGATTCGTAACAACCCACAGTGATAGCTTACTCAGACCCCATTATTTTAAATGTTCAACCTCTGTAATCTTAATGGAGATAAATCACTGTCTGATGTGAGATGTTGTTTTTTTGTTTTGTTTTGAGTCAGAGTTTCACTCTGTCTCCATGCTGTAGATCACCGTAGCCTCAGCCTGCTGGGCTCAGGAGATCCTTCCACCTCAGCCTTCCAAGTAGCTGGAACTACAGGGGTGTGCCACCATGCCTAGTTAATTTTGTTATTTATTGTAGAGATAAGGTCTTGCCATGTTGCCCAGGTTGGTCTTGAACCCGTGGGCTCAGGTAATTCTCTTGCCTCCACCTCCCAAAATGCTGGGATTACAGGCATAAGCCAATGCACCCAGCTTGGGATTTTGTTTTTGTTCATTGGGTTTTACTTGGTTTATTTTGTTTTGTTTTTTTCTTTCTTTTTTTCTTTCTTTTTAGTGTGGTACAATGTGGGGAAGAAAGGAACTTGTTAAACCAAACTTCTCTCTCTTTGATTTAGCAGAGCTGATGAACCCCTGGCAAAATTCAGCTGAGACCCACATTCATGTGCTGGAAATTAGCAGGAAATGTGCATGAAAGTGTGTGCTGCACAAAACTCATCTGTCACTCTGGCCATCTCTGCCTGCTCATTCACTGTTTATCCATCCAGTAAAATGGCAATAGACATAGTTTCTTGCAAGAAGCAAAGAAAGAGTATGAGTTTTTATCGAAATCTCTATTGGAAGGTTCAGCTTCTAATTCACTCCCTGGTGTAAATTCCTGGCACACATTTGCAGCACATTTAACCACTCAATAGCCTAAACCCAGGGCTCCTTATCTGCTTTGCTTTTCTTTGACTATTGATCATTTTTTCTTTCTAGTTTGGAACTGTAGTTGAAAGTTCTCTTGAAAGAGAGTATCAGTCAACACACAACCTCAAAATTATCAGAGCTAGCCTATTAGACAGATATGGCTGAAGGCCCTTCAGAGATGAGTTACACATCATCATTACTGGATTTCTAAGTCACCCCAGTGACTCCGAGGAATCTTGCCTTATTATCAGTTACCTAGAAAGTATGTCCTTTTGTCACATCAAAAACCTTGCCACATCATATGACTCTGGCCTACAAACCTACAGTTCTCAAGATGAAATTCCTTTTTTTTTTTTTTTGAGTTGGAGTCTCACTCTGTTGCCCAGACTGGAGTGCAGTGGCATGCTGGGGCCACCACAGCCTCTACCTGCTGGCTCCAGTGATCCTTCTGCCTCAGCCTTCCAAGGAGCCAGAACTACAGGCGCGCACTACCATACCTGGCTAATTTTTTATTTATTGTAGAGACAAGGTCTCGCCAAGTTACCTGGGTGGATCTCGAACCCACAGGCTCAGGCAATCTTCTTACCTTGGCCTCCCAAAGTGCTGGGATTACAGGCTGAGCCACTGAGCCCAGCAAGATGAAATTCTTAACTCACCCCAGTCTGATGAATCTTTGTCCTGCAGCACTCAGCTTATTCTGGGCTTCCTAATGGAGAGAATTTTCTGCTTCCTCTTGAACCCCACTAAAATTCAGGTGTTTTGCCTTCTTATATGCCAAACATGTTGCCACATGGCTTCCACTTTAAGTGTGTGTCTTCCCCTAACTCTCCTTTTTTAGAGCTCACTTTATACCTATGCCCACAGCACAATAAAAAATAGAACCCTATTTTCCCTAAATAAATGAAAATTATGTTATCCAGAGCTAAATATCCATTTCATGATTAATCATTGTGGAACTGCCATCTAAAGGTACAATTTATTAACATCCCCCTTCCTGCACACCACACACACACACACACACACACACACACACACACACACACACACACACACAGTTTGGAGATGGAATATATTTTGATATAGCAAACTTTTGGTACCTGAGGGAAAGGACAAGGGAACTAACATTTTTTAAATGCTCGCTATGTACCAACTTTACAAATGGCATGCTTGCTCTGAAATCCTCACAGCAGCACGGTGAGACAGGACGGTATTATCAAGTTCAGTGGTGCCAAGGACAGACTGTCAAGTCCAACAGATCTGGTTTGAATCCTGGGTTAGCCACTCACTGGTTACAACTTCAGGTGCATTATTTACCCTCTTTGTACCTCATTTTCTCTTCCATTAAATGAGAAAATAGTTAATAACTTATAAGTTTTTTTTTGAAAACCAAAAATAATGAAAGTGAAAAATCTAGCATATCATCAGTAAGACATGGCTATTATAATAGTCTCTAGTTTTCAGAGAAGGAAACTGAGGCTTTAAAGGACATAAACTAAGGCCATGCAATTCCTTTATTTAAAATATAGTCATTCAGCCGGACTCGGTGGCTCAGCCTGCAATCCTGCGCTTTGGGAGGCTGAGGTGAGTGGATTGCCTGAGCCTGCAGGTTCGAGACCCACCTGGGCAACTTGGCAAGACCTCATCTCTACAATAAATAAAAAATCAGCCAGGTGTGGTAGCGCGTGCCTGTAATTCCAGCTACTTGGAAGGCTGAGGCAGAAGGATCACCGGAGCCCAGCAGGTTGAGGCTGTGGTGGGTGGGAGCGGCCACTGCACTCCAGTCTGGGCGACAGAGTGAGACTCCAACTCAAAAAAAAAAAGAAAAAAGAAAAAATGTCACTCAAATAAAAGAATGAATGTGTATACCTATAGTGAAGTAGGAGCAGAGGAGATAAAACTTCTAAGTCACTCTTTTAGGTTAAAATATATCCTAGTGGGACCTCCAAAATGTTAGATCAGACTCACCTGGTGGGGGTTGTGAAAGATATAAAGAATTGCACAGACATTAAATTGGAAATATAACTTATTTAGAAAGTAAATTAGAGAAAGTGAAGAGAGAGAGAGATTCACCTCCCTAAAGTAGGGGAGGGGACCAAAGCCAAGAAACATGGCAGCCATAGCTCAAAGAGCCACGTGGACACACCAGAATTTAACAAAGCAATGGCTACTGGGTACTTGAAGTCAAATGCTTTTTTTCTTTTTTTTTTTTTTTTTTTGGAGTCTCACTCTCACTCTGTCACTCAGACTGGAGTGCAGTGGCACGCTCCCGGCCATCGCAGCCTTGACCTGCTGGGCTCCGGCGATCCTTCCACCTCAGCCTTCCAAGTAGCCGGAACTACAGGCGCACACTATCATGCCTGGATAAATTTTTTGATTTATTGTAAAGATGAGGTCTCGCCAAGTTGCCCAGGCAGGTCTCGAACCCGCGGGCTCAAGCATTCCACTCGCCTCAGCCTCCCAAAGTGCTGGGATTTCAGGCTAAGGCACCCAGCCCGGCTTCAAATGCTTTTAAACATTCCCCTGGATGGGGACAGGTCGTTAACCTGCAGGTGGTTGGGTGGTTGTCTTTTCCACATCATCACAGATGGGGCAGGTAAGGGCAGGTACTGACGTCAAGTGATGGATGACAGGCAGATGGGTGGGCCAGTCACATGACTGCTGCCATGGTGACGGGGTTTGTGTCATGTAAGTCACCAAGGGCTGATTAGTTTAATTTGGGTCTTATGAGTAGAGGCAACTATTTGAAATAGAAAAGCTAATTAATACAAAACAAGTTGGGAAGGGGGTTATAAAACAATGATCAATAGCTACCTCTGAGAAACAGGTGAATTAAAGTGAATTGCTAGAAGAACATGACAGAGCTAAGCAATGTTAAATGACCGCTCATTGGGTATGCTGACTCCATGTTACATCCTTTCACACTCTTAAGCATTTTAAATCATTGTTGAATAATACACGTTTTCTAAAAGTCTTTTGATAGAAACCTTTTCCCTTTTTTTTGAGTTGGAGTCTCACTCAGTCACCCAGACTGGAGAGCAGTGGCCACTCCCGACCACCACAGCCTCGACCTGCTGGGCTCCAGCGATCCTGCCACCTCAATCTTCCAAGCAGCTGAAACTACAGGCACGCACTACCATTCCCGGCTAATTTTTTGATTTATTGTAGAGATGAGGTCTCACCAAGTTGCCCAGGCGGGTCTCGAACCCGCGGGCTCAGGCAATCCACTCACTTCAACCTCCCAAAGCATGGGATTACAGGCTGAGCCACCGAACCCGGCTACCTTTTCCTTTTATAAATTGACTCGGTTTTGTTAGATGGGTTTTTTTTCTTTTCTTTTTTTTCTTTTAATCATCCAAGTATTAAGACATTTATTAAACGTTTACTGAAAAGGCCTGGACCATATTCAGAACTTGTGCAAACTTCAACATTCTTACTTTATTCAGCAAGTAGAGATTCCACTATTGATTAATTGCCACACCCTTTTCAAATTCCTTAGTTTATTCAGTACATGGAGCTTCTGCTATTGTTCTTAGAAAGGACCTGTAAATCTGAAACAAATCAGAGATGGTTAATGTATTTCATTCAGTCCCCATTGCCAAAAAAATTATTTTTCCTTCATAGAAGACGTAAGTTCTTCCCAGATGTCAGCCATGAACTTGCACTTCTTTTCTTGTCTCCACTGTCTGGACCTAAAACCGGTGCTGTATTCACAGATCAGTAGTAAGAAAATCCACAGCAATGGCTCTAATTTTAATTCTTCATCTTGCTTAGGCTAAACTGGCAATCAGTTGAAAAGGGAATGTTTGTTTAAGTCAGTCAACTTTATTGAGTGTTTACTATGCAGTATGCACTGGAGACCAGTAGATGAATAAACCCGATTTCTGTTCTTAAAGATACCGAAGACTGTTAGGGAAAACACAGTCACAGACAAATATTTATAGACAGTGGAAAATAAGTAATCATTTCTGTAGGTAAAAAGGAAAAGTTTAAGTCAATCTGGCGTTGTGTGGTAGAGCTAGACATCAGGAAGGGAAATAGAGAAAGTATGAAGAGAGAACACCACATGCCCATCAACTAGTAAATGGATGTACAAACTGTGGCACATCCATACAGGGTATACCTGTCAGCAGTAAGAATGAACTATTGATACTGGCAACATCACAGATGAATCTCAAAAGCATTATGCTAAGTAATAGACACTCAACATACAAGACCACATAATCAATTATTCCATTTATATGAAATTGTAAAAATGGCACAATCATAGTGACAAAAAAAAACAAAACAAAACAAATAAATAGTTGTCAGGGACCTGGGGGTAGGAGGAGGGATAGACTGCAAGGTGATACAGAAGAGATTTTGCAGAGTAGTGTTTTAGATCACAATTGTTGTGCTTACACAGTTGTATACATCTGTCAAAAAGTCACTGAATTAAACATATACTTAAAATTCATAAAACATATTTGTATATAAATTATATCTTTAAAAATCTGGCTTTAGCCGGGCTCGGTGGCTCAGCCTGTAATCCCACGCTTTGGGAGGCTGAGGTGAGTGGATTGCCTGAGCCTGCGGGTTCGAGACCCACCTGGGCAACTTGGCGAGACCTCATCTCTACAATAAATCAAAAAAGTAGCCTGGCATGGTAGTGCACGCCTGTATTTCCAGCTACTTGGAAGGCTGAGGTGGAAGGACTGCCGGAGCCCAGCAGGTCGAGGCTGCGGTGTCCAGGAGCGGCCACTGCACTCCAGTCGGGGCGACAGAGTAAGACTCCAACTCAAAAAAAAAAAAAAACCAAAACGTGGCACATGGGAAGGGCAGAAAGAAGTTTGTGGAGGAAATTGCAGGTAGAGACAGCCAAAGGCAGGAAAACATAAAACAGCTCTGGGGAGAGATGAATGATTATTTCTGGAGAGAAAGTAAAAAGGTGAGAGGGCTAAGACTCCAATCGGATCACGGAAGAATTTATGGCCATGCCCATCTTTCTATAAAAAGTGTACTTTTAGCCTTCAAACATGAAGCAACAAACAGGGGGAAAAGCACACTCTTCTAAGACTGTTGAGGTAGATTAAATCAGACATGTGCTTGAAATAAGTATAATTATTTACATTGTAAAAACAGAAGCATAAGCAACATTTTTTCTCAGCAATGGTATTGGCTCCCAAGAGCACTCTAGAAAATACTCTATTTCGAATTAGAGGTAAATTCATTCCACCAGAATTTAGTGATGTCCTGACCACTCGTCAGTTCTCAGAGTGGCAGTTGCCCACCAGCCAAATTTAATTAAAAATTTTGTGACACTTTTACAAATAAATAAATTGAATGAATTATCCATGATTAGAAAACATAAATAAAAACAATATTTTACCTATCATAAAAATACATGAGGCTAAGAGAATATGACACAAGCCGAAAAAGTGAATTAGGGTATTTTAAAAGGCCAAAGTCGGCCAGGTGCGGTGGTTCACACCTGTGATCCCAGCACTTTGGGAAGCCTACGTGAGAGGATTGCTTGAGCCCAGGAGTTCAGGACCAGCCCAGGCAACATAGCAAGAGCTCATCTCTACCAAAAATTTAAAAATTAGCCAGGTATGATGGCACACACCTATAGTCCCAGTTACGGGGAAGGCTGAGGCAGAAGGATCACCTGAGCTTAGGAGACTGAGGCTGCGATAGGCTGTGGTTGTGCCACTGCACTCCAGCCTGAGTGACAGAGTGAAACCCCGACTCAAAAAAAGTCCAAAGTTAATAATATTATAAGAAAACAAATTGCCTCTACCACAAATTTTGTTTAAGGGCTCTATTAACCTGCCTCTGAGTCTACCTGTGTAGTGAGCAACTGACTCTTGCTCCCTCTATTACAAAAACTGATCCAAAGAGACCCAGGGCCAGGGCTTTTCCCACACCCTGGGACAGATCAACACAATAGCCAACATCCCCTGCTTCTGCCCCCCACACACTTTTTGGGCATCCATACCCTGCTCACCTTCTTCACCAGACATGCCTCCTGCTTCCTCTCTTAGCTCCAGAAAGTCTGTGTGTAAGCGCTAATGTCTGCCTCCCCTCAAAACAAAGCACTACTTGTAAAATATTAGAAAAGCCTGATTTTACTCTGTTGGAAATTTATATAAAAGATCCCTAGCTGGGCTCAGTGGCTCAACCTGTAATTCCAGCGCTTTGGGAGGCTGAGGTGAGTGGACTGCCTGAGCCCATGGGTTCCTGACCCGCCTGGGCAACTTGGCGAGTCACTCATCTCTACAATAAAATCAAAAACTAACTGGGCATGGTAGCGCACACCTGTAGTTCCAGCTACTTGGAAGGCTGAGGCGGAAGGATCGCTGGAGCCCAGCAGGTTGAGGCTGCAGTGGCCGGGAACGTGCCACCGCACTTCAGTCTGGGTGACAGAGTAAGACTCCAATTCAAAAAAAAAAAAAAAAAAAAAAATCCCTAGGCAGAGATAGACTGCAATTTGGGGACAAATGAGGTAGTAAAAACAAAAAGAATATCACAAACTCCGCTTGTCTTCCCAGATAATATTTCTTCACCCCAATCCTTCTCTCCTCTTTGTATCCATAGCCCCTTCACTGTATCCCTATGCAGACAGACTTACCCAAATCAGCAAAGCAACTGTATTTGAAGTATCATGGGACAGAACTCCATGTCAACATGCAGACTGTGCTACCATTCACACTGGAGGGATGATGATGTTAATATTAATATTAACAATTGTAGCAATAATATCTCCACTCCAGCACTACAACTTGCCAGGCACTCAACACTACTAATACTTACAACCACCTGCAAGGCAGCTGTGCAATTCTCTTTTTATAGATGAACCACTGAGACTTAGAGAGTAAAATAAGCTGCTCAAAGTCAAGTAAGTAGGTAGTTGAGAAATCCAGACTAAAACCCTGACCGAGGCTGGGTGTGGTGACTCATGCCTGCAATCCCAGCACTTTGAGAGGTGGAGGCGAGAGGGTTGCCTGAGTCCAGCAGGTCAAGGCTGTGGTAACTGTGATCATGTCACAGCCCATCAGCCTGAGCGACAGAGTGAGACTGACTCAAAAACAAAGAAACAAGCAACAACAACAACAAAAAACCCTGATTGAAAAGTTATACTTTTTTCATAAGACTGATGAGAAGTGGGGTGAGAAGGAAAGAAAGACCAAGAAGTCTATTCTGTAACTGGACATGCTCAGAGCCACAAAGTCACAAGAGAAGCAAGTGCTGACACTTACCTGTAAGACTTCAGCAAAGCATCTATGCTCTTGCCCTCCACAAGTATTAGAGCTGGCCACAGGGGAAGTGAAAACTTCACCCATCCAGCAATCAATGATCATGATGAGAGAATATAATAGCTTCACAGAGGTGGCGATATTTAATCCAAGTCTGAGTTGACATTTACTAGAGTTGGGGTAAGGACATTTTAAACATAGTACTTTCAGTTGAGAAAACATCTTTCAAGTATTATTGCATTTAACACTGTTTTAAAAATAGCATGAGATAAGTGGTATTGTCATTAATATCCCCACTCTGAAGATTAAAAAGATCAGAAGGCTGAGGATCAGGTAGGCTGAGCTGACACCCCTTATATCTCATGACACATTCAGGCAATAGTATACATGGAACAGAACACACTGAAGGAAAAAATCTTTTTTGGCAGGCATTGAGTTTTAAATTTTCAGGCAGGAAATGAGGTCATTGCCAAGCATTTGTATGCTTCTGCATGATTCTGCCTGATTTATCACAGTAATAAGTGTTAGCTTAAAGGATATTTGAATGAATAATAAATTTTAAAAATCTTCTCTATGGCTTCCTGCCTTTTAAGGATGCTAGGACAAAAATTCTCTCCCAAAATGTATGTGGGTTTGAGTGTGACCCACCCTGTCAGCATGGGTCAGGAGTCATTCTAAAGTAAAGGTAGACTTTTGTCTATGGCTTATGCCAATGTTTGTAATTGATGAAGAGTGACAGGCAGGCCATATGCAAATATTTGAGCTAACCTCCTAAATGCATGGAAATTGAGGAAGCAAAGATGAAATGAAAGAGTTTAAAGAAAATAGAACAAGTTGCAGCATGTTTCATGCAAATTGAAGGGAGCACGCATTCCTTTAATTGCATTTATGGAAATCATTTAACAAACAAAAAACAGGACATGTGAGACAGAATCAGCTATTAGAACATTTTTTTCTGGCTGGGCTCAGTGGCTCAGCCTGTAATCCTAGCACTTTGGGAGGCCGAGGCAAGTGGGATGCCTTTACAATAAATAAGAAATTAAGCTGGGCTTGGTGGCTCAGCTTGTAATCCTGTGCTTTGGGAGGCTGAGGTGAGCGAATTGCCTGAGTCCGCGGGTTTGAGACCTGCCTGGGCAACTTGGTGAGACCTCATCTCTACAATAAATCCAAAAAAAAAAAAAAAAGAAAAGAAAAGAAAAGAAAGAAATTAACCGAGTGTGGTAGCACATTCCTGTAGTTCTGGCTACTTAGAAGGCTGAGGCGGAAGGATCGCTGGGGCCCAGCAGGTCGATGCTGGGGTGGCCATGAGTGTGCCATTGCACTCCAGACAGGGTGACAGTGAGACTCCAACTCAAAAACAAGCAAACAAAACAAAGAAATTTTTTTCTGTCACATCAAAAAGATGTGTGAGAGAGAAACAAACGTGGCAGCATCCAGGGAGAAGAGAACCAAAGAACCACGTCAGGTTCAGGAAGGGTTGAGACCAAAGGAAGCTGCAGAGCAGACCATCAAGACATACCCGAAAGGAAGATAGAAAATGACTGACATGGTTCGGGCTCGGTGGCTTAGCCTGTAATCCCAGCACTTTGGGAGGTTGAGGCAAGTGGATTGCCTGAGCCCGCAGGTTCAAGACCCACCTGGGCAAATTGGCGAGACATCATCTCTACAATAAATCAAAAATTAGCCAGGCATAGTAGCATGTGCCTGTAATTCCAGCTACTTGGAAGGCTGAGGTGGAAGGATCGCTGGAGTCCAGCAGGTCGACTGACATGGAGAAAAACAGTAAGTATTGTGTTTCTAAAAGCTTAATATAACTTTTATTTGACAATACTGTGTATCAGACACTGTCTTACATGCTTTATATTGCTCAGCTTGTTCACAACAAGCCCTATGACTTGCTCAAAGGCACACCATTGGTTGAGATGAGCTGAGACTGATTGATTGATTGATTGAATCCGAGTCTCACTGTTGCCCAGGCTGTAGTGCAGTGTCACAATCGAGGGTACTGCAGCCTCGACCTGCTGGGTTCAGGTGATCCTTGCACCTCAGCCTTCCAAGTAACTAGGACTACAGGCAGACACCACCACACCCGGCTAGTTGATTTAAGGTTGAGATGAAGTCTCACCAAGTCACCCAGTCTGGTCTCGAACACCTAGTCTCAGGCAATTCTCTCACCTCCGCCTCCCAAAATGCTGGGATTACAGGCGTGAGCCACTGGGCCCAGTGGTTAGCACAGTCTTCTGATTCCGCAGCCAAATAGTTCAATAGCTCTGCTCTCTTTTTCATTCTTGGAACCTCAACTTGTGCTATGTTCAACATTCTCCAGATTCTCTAGTATGCTGTTATGGACTGAATTGTTCCTCCCTTGTTTCCCCGCAGTCCCCTCCCTCTCCCACCTCCAATTTATATGTTGAAGTCCTAAACCCCAATATAACTGTGTTTGGAGATGGAGCCTTTACAGTGGTAATTAAGGGTAAATGAGGTAACAAGGGTGAGGCCTAATCCAATAAGACTCAGGTCCTTATAAGAGAGAGTCACTAGGCATGATTGCACACAGAAAGACACAGTGAAGTTATGGCCATCTACAAGCCAAGGAGACAGACCTTACAAGAAACCATCTCTAATGGCACCTTGATCTTGGACTTCCAGCCTCCGAACTGTAAGTAAATCAATTTATATTTTTGTTTGTTTGTTTGTTTTTGTTTTTTGTTTTTTTAGTTGGAGTCTCATTCTGTCACCCAGACTGGAGTGTAGTGGCACACTCCCAGCCACCACAGCTTCAATCTGCTGGGTTCGGGGATCCTTCCGCCTCAGCCTTCCAAGTAGCCAGAACTACAGGCGCACGCTACCACACCTGGCTAGTTTTTTATTTATTGTAGAGACAAGGTCTCGCCAAGTTGCCCAGGTGGGTCTTGAACCCGCGGGCTCAGGCAATTCTCTCACCTCGGGTTCCCAAAGCGCTGGGATTACAGGCTGAGCCACCAAGTCCAGTCAATTAATATTGTTTAGGTTACCCATTCCTGGTATTTTGTTATGGTATGGCAGGCCTAGCAGACTACCATACTGTCTGGCAATAACAAAGGCTAACTTAGTATATAGAGAATCAGATCAATTACAGACATATGATTTGAAAAGAAATCAGAGTATGAAATACAGCTATTGTTCTTGCCCCTGTACCTGGGATATTTTGCTATTCCCAGAATCATACCATAACTTTGGAAGGCAATTGGTGAGGAAAATTGAGTGGTAGCTCCATTATTTAACTTTTATCTATTGAGTTCTCACAATGAGCTAGGTGTCAGATATCTAGTATTTGACAATATATACAAGTAAATAAATCAATGTGATGCCACATGAAAAGGACTCTAATAAAGGCATAGTGGATAGAACATGGAATTGGAACCAGGCTAATCTGTGCTTGAATTCCAGCTCTACTATTGTAGTGTTATGAGGAAATTGCATAGTCTCCATTTCCCAGACTGGCTTTCTCATCTGTGAAATTAGTTGCTGGGAGCAGTTGTAATTCCAGCACTTTGGGAGGTGGAGGTGAGAGGATTGCCTGAGCCCAGGAGTTTGAGACCAGCCTGGGAAACTTGGTGAGACCTTGCCTCTATAATAAATCAGCTACTTGGAAGGTTGAGGTAGAAGGATAACTTGAACCCAGCATGTTGATGCTGTGGTAGCTGTAAGCAAGCTGCTGCACTTTAACCTGGGCAACAGAGTGAGACTCTGACTCAAAAAAAAGAAAATTAGTTTCACACACACACACACACACACACTCACACATCTTAAAACCATTGTGAAACTAAGTTGCCTATTATATATAAAGTAAATTTAAAGTGCAATGGCACATAGTTGGTACTCAATATAGTGTCATTATTATAATTATGTACAAGATCATAAAAAGATTATCTCCTCTACATGAGAATACTAAGGAAGACTTCCCAGATAAAAAAAAAGTATTTAATTTTAGTTTTGAGAAATGAGTAGTTTACCTGGCTGATGGGGAAGATGTATTTGAAAATGCAGTTCAAGTACAGAGAACAACATGGGTAAACACAAAAAGACATAAAACCAAAGTACAGGTTCAGGGAACTATGTTTAATTCAAGATGGTTGGCCTAGAGATTGAAGGATAGTGAATTAGGATGTGGTACAGGCTGTTTATAACAAAGTTATAAAGTAGCCATGGCTTAAATCCAACAGTCTATTCCTCTCTCACATAAAAGTCTGAGCATGTATGGTACCTCTGCTCTTGTACAATCATCAGAGTCCCTGGCTTCTTTTACCCTTGTCTTCATCCACATAGTCCAAAGTGGCTCACCACCATGTCCACATTCAAGTAGGTGGGAAGGAAGAAAGAGAGCAAAGGAGGGAACCACCATTCCTTTCAAGGACAGAAGCCAGAGGTTGCACAATACCTTCTTCTCATATCCCCTTCACCAGGAGTTGATTACGTGGACACATCAACTTGGCAAGGGAGCCAAGAACATGCGGTCTATGCCAAGATATCATTTTCCTATACCAAATTCTTATAGATTTTTAGATTTTGTTTTAAATCTGCTCAAAGTTCATGTAGGAAATGTGTATTTCTAAAGAGTATTTAATAGTATTTCTTAGGAGGTTAGTGATCTGTGATACACTATAAAGTGCCTGCCACTAATTACTTTTCTTGGCATGACTACAGCTGGACTCTCTGATCTGTGTACTCAGTAATCCACCCCTTGTGCTCTTCAATCTCATGCTTACTGTGAGGAGAGGAGAATTTTTATCTCATTTGAACTTGAGAAAGAGGAATCATTTCCAGATTGGGTGTTTGGGCAACAATGGATGGAGTCCCTATTGAACGGAAACACAATGCCATGATACTGCCAAAGCAAGCCTTTTAAATGTTTTCCTTAGGTGAAGAGTTTACTTTTTAATAATTTCATAGTCATTTGATGAAAGTTGCAATTACAATTTTAAACATACAAAGTACATTAAAATAGACAATTTGCCTGTGGCATAATTAATTCATAAAACTACCTGACTAGACTAGGAGAAGTTAATAAGAAAAAAAATTCTGGTTTCTCAAAGTAAAAAAAGATTGCAGGGTCATATGGAAGGTCAATTTTTAGAACTTTTAGGAATCATCACACTGATTTCCACAGAGGCTGTACTAGTTTACACTCCCACCAACAGTGTAGAAGTGTTACCTTTTTGTCACATCCTCTCCAGCATCTGTTATTTTTTGAGTTATTGATGATGGCCATTCTGACTGGAGTTAGGTGGTATCTCAGTGTAGTTTTTTGTTTGTTTGTTTTGTTTTTTTGAGTTGACGTCTCACTGTGTCACCCAGACCGTAGTGCAGTGGCACGCTCCTGGCCACCGCAGCCTCGACTTGCTGGGCTCCAGCGATCCTTCTGCCTCAGCCTTCCAAGTAGCTGGAACTACAGGCATGCGCTACCACACCTGGCTAATTTTTTGATTTTTTTATTGTAGAGGTGAGGTCTCACCAAGTCGCCCAGGCGGGTTTCGAACAGGCGGGTCTCGAACAGGCGGGTCCCTGGGCTCAGGCAATCCACTCACCTCAGCCTCCCAAAGCGCTGGGATTACAGGTTGAGCCACCAAGCCCGGCTCAGTGTAGTTTTAATTTGCATCTCCTTGATGACTAGTGAGGCTGAACATTTTTTCAAGTATCTGTTGGCTGCTTGTACGTCTTCTTTTGAGAACTGTCTATTCATATCTTTTTCCCACTTTGTAATGGGGCTGTTTTTTTCTTTTCAGCACGTTTGAGTTCCTTGTAGATCCTAGATGTTAGGCCTTTGTCAGACATGGAGTTGGCAAATATTTTTTCCCCAGTCTGTGGGCTGTCTCCCTGCTCTCTTGATGGTTTCTTTGGCTTTGCAGAAGCTTGTCACTTTGATAAGGTCCCATTTGTCAAGCTTGTCTCTTATGGCCTGGGCATTTTGGGTTTTGCTCAGGAATTGGACGCCAGTTCCAACTTCTATAAGGGTGTCTCCTGTATCTTCTAAGGTTCTTGTAGTTTGAGGCTTTACATTTAGGTCTCTGATGCACTCAGAATTAATTTTTGTGTATGGGGATAGGTAGGGGTCCTATTTCAATCTTCTGCATGTGGTCAGTCAGTTTTCCCAGCATCATTTACTGAATAGATTCTTGTCTCCCCAGTGGTGGGTGGTGGAGGCTTTGTTGAAGATAAGTTGGTTGACAAATTGAGATTTTGCTTCTGGAATCTCAATTCTATTTCATTGGTCTATATGCCTGTTCTTGTGCCAATACCAGGCTGTTTTGATTATTGTGGCTTTATAATAAAGTCTAAAGTCTGGGAGTATAATACCTCCTGCTTTTTTTTTCCCCCCTGAGGATTGTTTTGGCTATTCTTGGTTGTTTATGTTTCCATATGAATTCTTGTATTGTTGTTTCTAGGTCTCAGAAGAATGTTGCTGGTAATTTGATGGGTATTGTGTTAAATCAGTAGATTGCCTTAGGTAGAATGGACACTTAACAATGTTGATTCTTCCGATTCATGACCATGGAATATTTTTCCACTTGTTTGTGTCATCTTTAATTTCTTTGAGCAGTGGTTTGTAGTTTTCATTGTAAAGGTCTTTCACATCTCTGGTTAGGAAGATGCCAAGGTATTTCATTTTTGTGTGTGTGGCTGTTGTGAATGGAATTATGCTTTTTATTTGGGTTTCTGTTTGTTTATTATTGGTGTATAGAAATGCGATTGTCTCTTGCATATTTATTTTATACCCTGAGACTTTGCCAAAGTTCTTTATCAGTGCAAGGAGGTACTGGGAATATACCCAGAAGAACTAAAATCATTCTATAAGAAAGATACCTGCACACGTGTTTATCACAGTCTTGTTCACAATAGCAAGAACATGGAATCAACCATGCTGCCCATCAAAAGAGGACTGGATAAAAAAATGTGGTACATATACACAATGGAATATTACACAGCCATAAACAACAAAATCATGAACTTCACAGCAACCTGGATGGAATTAGAGTCTATAATACTGAGTGATCTTTCACAGAAACAGATAACTGAGTATCACATGTTCTCACTCATAAGTGGATCATGCAGTGAACAACTACTGTAATACCATAAGAAAAGGATTGACAGTAGTGGGAAACTGCAGGGGAGGGGTAAGGGGGACAGGGAGGTGGGAGTGACAGTAGTCGAAATCTGCCTGGGGAGGCGGGGCACACCTCACCAACAAGGGTACCTGCAGATGAATATTTGTGTACCCAACCCCTGAATTGTACCCCACAATTTCAAAATAAAAAAATTTAAAAGTTGAAAAAAAAGATTGCATGCACCCTAAACGTATTTAAAATGTCACAATAAAAATTATAGGTCATGCGTAGTGACTCCCACCTGTAGTCCCAGCACTTTGGGAGGCTGAGGCAAGTGGATTGCTTCAGCCCAGGGGTTTGAGGTCAGCATGAGCAACATAGCAAAACCTCGTCTCTACAAAAATAAAATAAATAAATAAAATTAGCTAGGTGTGGTAGCGTGTTCCTGTAGTCCCAGTTACTAGGGATGCTGAGGTGGAAACATCACCGAAGGTCAAGACTGCCATGAGCCATGATTGTCATGATCATGCACTGCACTGCAGCGAGGGTGACAGAGTGAGACCCCAACTTAAAAAAAAATTGTACCCATAAAAAGATCAATTAGATTTTATCAAATGAAAGCATGAATTCAAAAGCATGAAGCTAAATATGGCACCAAGTTCAATACTTCTTTAAAAATAATAGATCCAAAAGCTCCCTTCGTGTTGGGATAAGAAATCAATTAACAGAAAACACGGCTGGCCGGGCACTGCGGTCTAGGCAGCGGGACACTGCAGGCAATGGCTGCAGTGCACCTGGCAAGAACAGCGCCTGGCACGAACAGCGCCTGTAGGGCGGGAGCCACGCTACACATTGCCTGCATCTGCCTGGTGGAGGAGGGCATCACCTTCTGGGTCATTCACAGGGTGGCATACATAGAGATCGACTGGAAGGCCTACATGGCCCAGCTGGAGGGTGTCATCAATGGCACCTATGACTATACCAAACTTCAGGGTGACTTGGACCTCTTGTGTACCCAGCTGGGTTTGTGTACATCTTTATGGAACTATACTGTGCCACTGGCCGGGGCACTGACATCCGCATAGCCCAGGACATCGTTGCTGTGCTCTACCTGGCTACCTTGCTGCTTGTCTTCTTGATCCCACCAGATGTGCAAGGTACCTCCCTTCATCTTTTTCTTCATGTGCTGCGTCTCTTACCATGTCCACTCCATCTTTGTGCTGCAGCTCTTCAATGACCCAGTGACCGTGGCGCTGCTCTTCCTCAGTATCAACCTCCTGCTGGCCCAGAGCTAGGGCCAGGGCTGGAGTTGCTGCTGTTTTAGCCTGGCAGTCTCTGTGAAGATGAATGTACTGCTTTTTGCCCCGGGTTACTGTTTCTTCTCCTTACACAGTTTGGCTTCCGTGGGACTCTCCCCAAGCTGGGCAACTCTGCTGGCATTCAGGTGCTGTTGGGACTGCCTTTCCTGCTGGAGAACCCCATTTGTTACCTGTTATGCTCCTTTGACCTTGGCTGCCAATTTCTGTTTCTCTGGACAGTGAATTGGCACTTCCTCCCAGAAGCCCTCTTCCTGCATCGAGCCTTCCACCTGCCCTGTTGGTCACTCACCACACCCTGCTCTTGCTATTTGCCTTCTGCAAGTGGCACAGATGGGGGGAAGCATCCTGTCACTGCTGAGAGATCCATCCAAAAGGAAGGTTCCACCCCAGTCCCTCACACCCAACCAGATTGTTTCTACCCTCTTCACCTCTAACTTCATCAGCATTTGCTTCAGCTGTTCCCTTCACTACCAGTTTTACGTCTGATATTTCCACACACTGCCCTACCTCCTGTGGGCTATGTCTGCACGCTGGCTCACACACCAGCTCAGGTTGCTGGTGCTAGTGCTCACTGAACTTTCTTGGACCACATACCCATCCACATCCTGCAGCTCTACCACCCTGCACTTGTGCTATGCTATTTTTCTGCTGCAGCTCTGACTGGGCCCATAACCTTTCCCCAAAAGTATCCAGCATGGCAAGAAAGCCCACTGAAATCAATCCCCTTCCCTCCAGTCCACTCTCAGGACCCTCGGTGGGATGGACTCTGTGCCCCTCCAAATAATCCTTGCCAAGTCCTAAAAAAGAAAACAATTAACAAACAAAAGAACCATTCTAATGTAATTGTAATACAGAACATCATCTAATGATATTGAACTAGGTGATTAAGCCTATTAGTAATAAGTTAAAAGGACCTGTGTCCCATACTAGGTTCCAGGAGTAATAAAAGGAAAGGAAGTATATGACTATTTTCTTCTGTGCACAACAAGATTCTGGGTTCTTTAAAAATTATAGGACTTAATGTAGTGTAGGCCTAGTTGCTTAACTTAGTGGTTCTCTATCTTTTTTTTTTTTTTTTTTTTTTGAGTTGGAGTCTCACTCTGTCACTCAGGCTGGAGTACAATGGCACACTCACAGCCACTGCAGTCTCGACCTGCTGGGTTCAGGTGATCCTTCCACTTCAGCCTTTCAAGTAGCTGTAACTATAGGTGTGCATCACCATGGCCAGCTAATTTTTTGATTTACTGTAGCGAGGATGTCTCACCACATTGCCCAGGCTGGTTTCGAACCCGTGGGCCCAGGCACTTCCACCTCCCAAAGTGCTGGGATTACAGCCGTGAGACACTATACCCGACTCAGTGGTTCTCAATCTGTTTGCCCATTAGAATAACCTCAATAGCTCTAAAAACATATATCAATGCCCAGGTCAGACTTTAGCATGATAAAAACAGACTTCTTGAAAGTATAGCTTGGATTCCCGTGTGATTCTTACGTGCAACCATGATTAGGAACTACTAACTTTACTGGACTATGAGTTCCTAGAGGCAGAAAACTATTTTTGGTTCATCCCTAAGCCCATCACAATGCCTGACACATATAGATACTCAAATATTCAATTAACGGATGAGTGGATGGATGGATGGATGCATGGATGCATGGATGGATAGATGAAAGCTATCATTTCCTGCCCTCAAGGTGTTACTATCAAGTAAGAAAAATATACCTTGTATACAGATAGTTGAGTAGACACAAGCCAGTAGCTGTTGCATGATTGCTATTCTATTTTGCAACAAAGATTATGATCTGAAAGGAAGTTTAGTTAAATGCTTATAATGAAGTACTTTTATTTATAAGAAAAACAGGAAAGCCTTCAATTACACTGCTGTTAACACTTAATTTTAAAGGAGAAGGAAGGAGTCATCATACAGAGTTTATCACTTAGAAAGAACAAAAATAAAACTTCTGATAGCAACAAGGGAGTGTGAAGACTAAATCTTGGAAGTGAATTTTGGGAGTACTGTAAGCCCTGTCCCAATATTATGTTTTCTAGGGCAGACTATGTGTTTGGTTTGATTGGGTTATACTTTGTTTGGCTTAGTTTTATAGTAACTTTACTCCCCTTTTTTCATTATTTTAAGGCTACCAGGCCACTCCATTATCTTCTAAACTATAATCAGTGTTTTTATTCAGCTAGATAATCCAGTATTTGGATATTAATCCTTTCAGGGCACTCAGCAGGCATCATTCTTACCTAATTCCACCACACCCCAGTAGATTTTCTTAACATCTAAACTGAGCCTAGATCTTTTGGTACCAAATACTGCTCATAGGTGACTATGCAAATTATGACTCATCTTAAACAACTGGGACATCTGTAATTAATATATCTACCAATGTAAATAAGAAGAATAAATAAACTGAAGAAACAAATGACATTTGGGCAAAAATCTTATCTTCAGGTCAGCTTGCATATTTATGTCTGATGAGGAAAGAGAACATACTTACAGATTTCTTGGGGGAGAAGTTATTGGAAAAATTTGAAGTGTTTTTCAGCATAAAATTGCATAATGTGTCTACTCAAAACTCTTTAGCAGAATAGTGCTTATCAGAAAACAAAAGCTGGTAGTTAGCCAAACTCCTTAGGGAAATGACATTCAGGCACAGACATTGAAAAACTGGTTTAGAGATAAAGCTAAAATGTTATCTCCCAAGACTCAAAGATTATGACTCACATGTTTTTCAACTTTTGATAAGTGGTGCACCAAGATCCTCCCACTCTCAGGAATAAACCCAATCTGGGGAGTGTTCTAGTTCTATTCTGATTGCTGGCAGACAAAAGCCAAAAGAAAGGGTCAGACACCACACAAACATCACCTTTGGTGCAACAATCAATGGCAATTCCCCAGGTAGCAGGGCTGACAGCTGACCTCTATTTTTTCTTCATCATTACATGTGCCAACATTTGACCTAGGCACTCAGAGAAACTTGATCAACACCAAAGTAATTTTTCTCAAGTATTTGACCTTTCATCCTCCCATCTAGGAGATGAATCTTTGCTGGTGCTCCTCCTGGTTGGTTAATTCCGTATCTTTGTTGACCTTTTCTCCTCATTTCTCAAATATTTGTCTAATATTCTGTCCATTTACTTCATTTGTGGCCTCCCAAAATGGGTCTCTAACCCATTTTCTCCCTCTTTCTATGTTCAGGTCAAAGTCTCCAACTGCTGCCTGCTGATCATCACTTGGGTATACAAGTATCCAAAATAAAACTTGTATCATCTTACTATCACAAAGTCTACTATTCTTTTCACATCTTAGATTCATGACCTTTCATACCTCTGGTCCTCCCCACTAGTGGGTTTCCATGTGTTCCAGTTCCATCTTGGAACTGTATCTCAGAATTCACCTCTGCTCCCTGTCCCCTCTTTCAATCTCTCTGCTCAGGCTCTCTTTATTTCTCATCTAGACTAATTCAAGAGCTTCCTAAATGATCTTCCTGTTACTTGTCTTTTTCCCACCCCCACAGTCATCCTCCTTCTTAAAGAACAGCAAATGTAATTTTGTCACACTTGCTTGTAAATTTTTGCTGACTGTCCCTTGCCTACAAGATCAAGTCCAAACTTAATCAGAAGAGCCATTCCAAGACTTCTCAATAAGATCTCATCCTCCTTCTCCAGTTTTGCTCTCTGATATGCCTCACCACACTTTTAAATCAATTTCTCTTTATCCTCCACAATATATGCTGCCTACATTTTGCATATGTTGTACTCTGTAAAATATCTGATCTTTCCCACTCTACTTCCACCTCAACCTCGAAAGATTTTTCTTTTATTAAAAAAAAAAGAGCCGGGCTCGGTGGCTCAGCCTGTAATCCCATGCTTTGGGAGGCCGAGGTGAGTGGATTGCCTGAGCCCGCGGGTTTGAGACCTGCCTGGGCAACTTGGTGAGACCTCATCTCTACAATAAATCAAAAATTAGCTGGGCGTGGTAGCGCACGCCCTGTAGTTCCAGCTACTTGGAAGGCTGAGGCGGAAGGATCGCCAGAGCCCAGCAGGTCGAGGCTGCAGTGGCCGGGAGCGGCCACTGCACTCCAGTCTGGGTGATGGTGTGAGACTCCAACTCAAAAAAAAAAAAAATCAAATATCACCTGGCTGGAAAACCTTTCCTGATCTCCCCAAGGTTTAAACCATCCCACTTTTGACTAGGACAGGCACATAATTCCAAGCACCTCAGAGGCATCCTGCTAGAAATTATGCTCCTTGCAACAGACAGGAACAGTATCTAACTGACTCACCACTGTATCCAGCCTCTAACATCTTGTCCAGCATGTAATCCTTGTTCTGTTTTCTGTTTTAATAAATTAATCTCTTGCCCTTCAGGGTAATCAAAACTCTGGTTACCCTGAGACCTCCGTGCTGGAGGGGGCACAGGCAGGCCTTCCATCAACAATCCCTGCTGAGCAGACTCTTCAGTCATCTCAACCCAGGAGGGGTGAATGAAGAAGCTGTCTTACAAGTCAAAATCCAGCTCCAGAGATAAGAAACAGGGGTAAGATATTGGTGGAAGGGAGAGTGTTAGAAAAAGAGGAGAAAAAATTCCAAGTCAGTCAGTAACAAAAAAATCTAAGTAGAGGGAAAAACTGGGTTTGAAGCCTATCAAAGAGACTTCCTGGAAAGCCAAATAGGAGATAAGGTCAAAGGCTCAGGCATGAACAGAGAGCAAATGGATAAGGTACTAATTCAGTATGAACCCCAAGGAGGCAGAGCTTTCTCCCTTTGAGATTCCATGGATCTTTTACAGTTAATACCTTACATTGTAATTTATCTGTTTATGTGCTTAAAACACCCAAAAGATTGTGAGTTCTTTTTTTTTTTTGAGTTGGAGTCTCACTCCGCCGCCCAAACTGGAGTGCAGTGGCACACTTCCAGCCACCGTAGCCTCGACCCACTGGGCTCCGGCGATCCTTCCACCTCAGCCTTCTGAGTAGCCAGAATTACAGGCATGTGCTACCAGGCCCGGCTGATTTTTTTTTTATTTATTTATTGTAGAGATGAGGTCTCACCAGGTTGCCCGGGCAGGTCTCGAACCTATGGGCTCAGGCAATCTACTCACCTCAGCCTCCCAAAGCGCTGGGATTACAGGCTGAACCACCGAGCCCGGACAGACTGTGAGTTCTTTGAAGGCAGCCACCCTGCCTTATTCTTTATATTCTGAATAAGGCAGAATATTACATAGGCACCTGGTACCATGCCTACCACTTTGCCAAGGTTTTACTATAATTTCTTGTTGCATTGAAAAATTTTAGGCATAATAAATTATTGTGAAGGGACTGAGTTTCACTGTTGGAACCATGAATGAAGACTGCTTTGGAGGTAGAGAATCCACAGAATCAATAGACTGAGTGAAATCATAGAAGTTCATATTACACGAGACACCTAGGATGCTTGAGCTTGCTTTTCTCAGCTTTTTTTTTTTTTAGGTTAATGACCCTGAACTTTGTGACCGAGGATTATTTCTACCTTGGTCCCAGCAAGTTTTCACCTATAGAAAGCTCACGCTGCATAAAGTACCTGGCAAAAAATTTTTTGCCATTATTTAGCCAAAGTCTTCTTTGACTTTGACAATTTGTTGATACTTGTAATCTCTAAGAATATGTATGATTTTACCAGATTAGACTCAGAATATAGTCAGCTCCATTTTTTTTTTTTTGAATCGGAGTCTGTTGCCCAGGCTGAAGTGCAGTGGCACGCTCACGGCCACCCCAGCATCAATCTGCTTGGCTCCAGTGATCCTTCCATCTCAGCCTTCCAAGTACTGGAACTACAGGTGCACCCTACCACGCATAGCTAATTTTTAAATTTATGATAGAGACAAGGTCTCGCAAAGTTGCCCGGGCTGGTCTGGAACCTGCAGGCTCAGGCAATCCACTCACCTCAGCCTCCCAAAGTGCTGGGATTACAAGCTGAGCCACTGAGCCCGACCTGACCCCATTTTTAAAAGAGCAGCTCATACACAAAACTATTGGTCTATTAACTTTCCAGAATTTCTCTTTGACACAATGCAAACATGAGCTTTTTAGATAAATATTTCATATGAAGATTCTTCTGAAGTGGTTACAAATGCTTTAATCTTCCTCCTCTCAAGAGGAGAAGTCCATGTGCCTGAATCAGGGTGGGCTCATGACTGCCGTGATCCAATGGGGTATAGAGGAGGTCATGTGATTTCTAAGAGAGCTCATTAAAAAGTTATGTCATTTCTGCCTTGTTCATCCTTAAAGCCACCTGAGCCAGTACAGAAGAACTCTGATTACCCTGAGGCCTCTGAGCTGGAAGGGGCACTGGCAGGCGTTCCATCAACAATCCTTGCTGAGCCATTTCTTCAACCATCTCAGCCCAGGGGATATATGTCAGCAAATAAGCTGTCTTGCAAGTCAAATTCAGCTCCATTCATTCAAGTCACCTGCCATTTAAGTCATCCCAAGTGACGTCCCAGAGCCATTTTGGCTGTGTTTATTCCAAGTTCTTCACCATAGCTTATTTCATGGCTCAGGTGGTTACAGCAACTACTTGGTGTCCATAAAAAAAAAAAAAGAGAGAGAGTTCAAATCCAGGTCCACCGAGAGAGTGGAGTAACTGAATTCAAGACCCATTGACTTTGACCTGTACTTCCTGGGTCTCAGGGGTACTAAAACAGACAAACCTGGCACCAAGATGTACCTTTGGAGTCCTTTTCACTAAGCATTGTTAATATATTGATATTATTTCCAGCTTCACTTTCTTCTTGATTTTCTTTTCCTTTGTCCTACTTTCTTTACCATGTTATAAAAATAAATTTTCCTAAGCCATCTTAAGTCTTTTTGAGGATCAAAACAAGGTATAAATATATAAAGTTATGGTAAAATATGTTGAAGAAAGCAACAGTTGAATAAATTTTTGCTGACTTAACTAATTCACTAAAGGTAAAAGCAGCTGGTCTTGGTGGCTCAGCCTGTAATCCCGCGCCTTTGGGAGGCTGAGGTGAGTGGATTGCCTGAGCCCGTGGGTTCGAGACCCGCCTGGGCAACTTGGCGAGACCTCATCTCTACAATAAATCAAAAATCAGCCGGGCGTGGTAGCGCGCGCCTGTAATTCTGGCTACTCGGAAGGCTGAGGCGGAAGGATCACCGGAGCCCAGCAGGTCGAGGTTGCGGTGGCTGGGAGCGGCCACTGCACTCCAGTCTGGGCAACGGAGTGAGACTCCAACTCAAAAAAAAAAAAAAAAAAAAAAGTAAAAGCAATGATAAAATCCTACCTTTCCTTCTGTCCCTGGGATAAGATACTGTCTTATCTTTTTTAGTGGCAAGATGTTGCACATAGAATATTTATGTCCCCCTCCAAAGTCACATGTTGAAAGTCTAACCCCCTGTGATGGTATTAGGAGTACCTAGCTGTAGGGCCTTTGGGGGATGATTAGATCATAGGATCTCTGCCAATTTATTTATGCACACAAGTTATAAGGGCACAATTGTATTAGTGATACGTTCACAATCCGGAATATTAAGCAACTTAATTGAAAATGTAATTAACTTGAAGAGATGTTTTGAAGGTGTGAGAAGAGCAAAAATAAACTATGGCCTGTGCATAGAGTGAGACCACATTTTTATATAAATAATAACAACGAAAACATGCCCATATTCACATAAACATATAAAAATGTGTGAAAAGATACTCACCAGATTATTGACATATGTCACTTGTAGGGATCCAGGTGATGGAAAATTCAGGGGGCAAAAGAGATGGAAAAAATTAATATCTTATTTTTCTTTATATTCTTTTATTCATTGCACTAAGTTCACATTATTTTTGCCATTTCTGAAAGAAATGAAAGAGAAAGAGACTTTTTATTTTTTAAAGCCTTAGAACATGCAAAGTTTTCCTTCTCTCTTTCCTCCACCCTCTCAAAATGATGTCTGTTGATCTACTGCTAGCATTATACGTGCTACAGCACGTATGATTTAGAATTTGAAATTTTGATAAAGGTGTGAGGTCATTGGTTAAGGAGGGGAGACGTTCTAGAAGTGATGGAGGCATGACTCATTATACACAAGTTCAGTCACTGAGAGCCCTTCTAAAAAGGTTTTGGTACATAGCAGATAAGTGGAAACTTAGATGGTTTCTGAGTACTTATTTTAATTATCCACCTTTCTTGGATAAATTGTGGAAAATTCTAACATTTGCAGTCTGTTAATAACTTGTAAACAAATACCAATTAGCAGCGATCTCACTGGGACTATCAGAAACTGAAAGAAACCAGTCTCAACTTTATAACTCAATTCAATTCCCACTTTAAAAAAACTAAAGAAGAAATACTCAAAATATATAATTTTGCTTCATGCAACCAATGAGAGGCCAATTATCTCTAAACACAAATTCACATTTTTGGCAGCTATTCTTCAAGGTTTAATTGGTTTGTATCTAACAACTCTAAACAGCATGTCAGTCATTTTTTATTTGTAAGGGGTACATTTTGCAACTAATTTTCCCTAGCGGGTTCACTAAGAAACTCTCAAACTCAGACATTTCAAAAATGAATTTCTGAGATTCCTCTACGGGAAATTCTGCTTTGAAAATTTTCCAGGATAAAATTGTCAAAGCTGTGATCTACAGTGTAGACCTTTGGAACCTTGAAGATTGATTTGCCCTTTTTTTTGGAGTAGACCCAGAATTGTTTTCTGAGAAAAATCTATAAATCCTCTACTGTGCTCCTGAGCTTCCTCTATACAGAGGTAGGCCAGTATCTACTCAAGACAAAGTATACCTTAAGCACCTTAATTTTCAGAAGAAGAGACTAATCTTTTTCTCTTTGCTCAGTTGATTTTTTATTTTTTTATTTTTTTTTGAGTTGAAGTCTCACTCTGTCACCCAGACTGGGGTGCAGTAGCCGCGCCTGTAGTTCCGGCTACTTGGAAGGCTGAGGTGGAAGGATTGCTAGAGCCCAGCAGGTCAAGGTTGCGGTGGCTGGGAGCATGCCACTGCATTCCAGTCTGGGCGACAGAGTGACTCCAACTCAAAGAAAAGAAAAGAAAAGAAAAGAAAATTACACATAACCAAACACTCAAAATTCTGTGCACAATTTCAGGAGATCTGTAGACCCTAAAGAACCCTAGCTTAAACTTTTTTTTTAGAGAGTCTTTTTTTTTTTTCTAGAGACGAGTTCGAGCCAAGTTGCCCGGGCTGGTCTCAAACCCACAGGCTCAGGCAATCCATTTGCCTCGGCCTCCCAAAGTGCTGGGATTACAGGCTGAGTCATCAAGCCCGACCAAAGATATACAGTGAGAAGAGGGAAAAAATCTGAGAAGCAAACAAGGAAAAATCAATATTAAGGGACAAGTAAAATATGAGAAGACTAAGAAAGGATTTCCAGGAAGGTGTAAAGAGAACAGAGAACAGTTTCAAGAAGGAGGTTGTGGTCAATTCTCTCCAATGGCAAATAGTTCCAAAAAGCTAGAGTTAAAACGATCATTGGCAACCTTCACAAATTGCATCAGTCTCGTGGTGGGAGAAAAAATTAGAATTAGTAAGTTAAGGAATGAAAAAGAGGTAAAAAACTGAAGACAGCATGTGAACAAAAAAAAAGAAAGAAAAGAAAAACATGGAATGGAAGACAAAGGAGAATTTGGGGTCAAAATTGGCTGATTTTTCGTTTGCTGTGTTTTGATTTTTGGTCATGAGAATTTTTATTGTTGTTGTTGCTTTGGTATATTTTGTTTGTCTGTTTTTTAAGAACGGGAGAATAGTGAAGCAACATTCCAGGAATAGAGATGGAGAGGGAAGAAATAGAACCAAAAGTTTCAGTAGAGGAGTTGGCTTTGCAGGAAGAACACGTCATTCTCCAAGTACGGGGAAATGTAATCCCTTCTTGGTCTTTTCAAATTTTACTCATTCCTTTTCTGTGTTTGTTTTGGGTTTTGGTCATGAGAATTTTGTTATTGTTGTTTTTTTGGAGTATTTTGTTGTCTATTTTTTTAAAGATAGAAGAGACTTTGGATTTATGAACTCAAGATTGGAGCCAATAGAAAGATTAAGGTGGAAGATACGAACAAAGTGGGAATAACTGGTGAAGTTACATTCCAGGAATAGAGATGGGTAGGGAAGGAATGGAGCCAAAAGCTCCAGAAGAAGGACTGACTTTGCAGGAAGAAGAACACATCATTCTCCAAGCATGGAAAAAGGAAGTAAGAAAGTGTCTACATGTTAGGAAGTGCCAGGTAGGGTTGACAGTTGACAAGTGACTGTAACTTTCTCAATTAAGTAAGAAGCAAGTAAGTTGAGAACATTGGGAGTTAAATGTTGAAGAGTATAAGATTTGGAATAGAAACCAAAGAGGATGATTTTAAAAATCTGATCTAAACAAACTTCTATTACTCTGTGATAAGCTATGAGAACTTATTTCTCATAGCCTTTAAGATTTTTTTTTTTGAGTTGGAGTCTCACTCTGTCACCCAGACTAGAGTGCAGTGGAACACTGGAGCCACCACAGCCACGACCTGCTGGGCTCCAGTGATCCTTCTGCCTCAGCCTTCCAAGGAGCCAGAACTACAGGCGCACGCTACCACGCCCGGCTAATTTTTTTTTATTTATTGTGGAGATGAGGTCTCACCAAGTTGCTCAGGTGGGTCTTGAACCCGCGGGCTCAGGCAATCCACTCACCTCGGCCTCCCAAAGCGCAGGGATTACAGGCTGAGCCACCAAGGCCAGGTAATGTATAAGGTTTGTTTTAGACAGTTGTGTGTTTTTAAATATTGATTTGTTTTATTCTTCTCTTTCTTACAAAACCACAAGGAAAGTCAGCTTATTAGAGCAGTTTCTTCAAGAATCTGCTTATTAGAGAAAATACAATGAATTTTATTTCCTACTCTTACTACTACCAAATTGGATAACCGAAAGCAAAATGAAACCTGAAGCTTGCTCACATAATAAGTTACAAAAATGTCCATAAGTAGCATTCTATATTTTCTAGACCCAAGTCGTGTGTCCCTTTGGAATGAATCATCTCAGGCAAATGGTCTTGTGATGAGGTAAATTCTTCCTACTAGATTTAGTGCTTAAAACAGAAATCATACCCACCACCACTGCACTTTCTAAATACAAAGAGACTTTATATAAAATAGTTTCATCTAAGTTGTTTTTCTTTCTTCTTTTGGATTTTGTGGGAAACTACTTGCATATTTGCATAGAGTATTCGTGCAAATGTTTTAAACCTTTTTTCCGTGTTGAAATTGGTTTGGGTTATAGTTATATGGATAGGAAGAAAAAAGAGGTAAAAGGACAGTCTAGTTTGAATTATTTAAAGCTCTAAAATTTCAAAAACCAGGAATTAGCCAGGCTCGGTGGCTCAGCCTATAATCCTGCGCCTTTGGGAGGCTGAGGTGAGTGAATTGCCTGAGCCCGCGGGTTCGAGACCCACCTGGGCAGCGAGTCCTCATCTCTACAATAAATCAAAAAATCAGCCGGGCGTGGTAGCGCATGCCTGTAATTCCGGCTACTCGGAAGGCTGAGACGGAAGGATCGCCGGAGCCCAGCAGGTCGAGGCTGCGGTGGCCGGGAGCAGCCACTGCACTCCAGTCTGGGCGACAGAGTGAGACTCCAACTAAAAAAAAAAAACAAACAACAACAACAAAAAAAAACAAGAATGAAATCTGAAGGTGTTCAACTTTCTTATGACTTATGAGAATTTAAACAGAAATACCAAAAATATGTCAGATTTTCTTAGAAAATATAACGTGTTAACCTGAAAAGGAAAATAATGTATTTGCCACATTTAACAAACTCTTATGAAACAAGATAAAGTAGTCGATAAACTTGTAATTGTGCCTTTTTTTTTTTTTTTTTTTTTTTTTTTTGAGTTAGAGTCTCACTCTGTCGCCCAGACTGGAGTGCAGTGGCCGCCCCCGGCCACCGCAGCCTCGACCTGCTGGGCTCCGGCGATCCTTCCTCCTCAGCCTTCCGAGTAGCTGGAACCACAAGCACGCGCTACCACGCCCGGCTAATTTTTTGATTTATTGTAGAGATGAGGTCTCGCCTGCCCAGGCGGGTCTCTAACCCGCAGACTCAGGCAATCCACTCACCTCAGCCTCCCAAAGGCGCGGGATTACAGGCTGAGCCACCGAGCTCGGCTGTAATTGTGCCTTTAATGTGCATGTCCATAGTGCCACCAAGTGGCACTACCAGTTTCATAAATATTGCTAAATACAGTAATTCAGTTATTTTAGAAGTTAGACGCTAGATGGCAGTAGATTTCCCTTTAAGAGGACTTTGCGAACCTTGACAGCTGAAAATGGCTTATTCACAAAAGGGAATATTTCCATTTTTAAAAGTGTAATAGCGGGCCGGGCTCGGTGGCTCAGCCTGTAATCCCAGCACTTTGGGAAGCCGAGGGAAGGAGACTGTTTGAGCCCGAGGGTTCGAGACCAGCCCGGGCAACTTGGTGAAACCGCGTCTCTACAATAAATCAAAAAATTAACCGAGTGTGGTAGCACGCGCCTGCAGTTCCGGCTACTTGAAAACCTGAGGTGGAAGGATCGCTCCAGCCCAGTTGGTCGGCCCTGGGATGGCCATGAGGTGAGCCTGCCACTGCACTCCAGTCTGGGCGATGGAGTGGGACTCTGACAAAAAAAAAGGCGTAATAGCTATATAACTGCTCAAATGTAAGAAAAATTACTGCAGTTTTTTTTACAGTATTCTTCGTAGCATGAGTTCACTACATCAAAAAGTATGATAAATGTTCGTACTTTTAATTATCATATAGTTCTCAAATAGAAGTAAAATATTAAAATAATTACTTGTTCCCTTTGTTAGCATACACAACCTAGGCAACTGAATCTACAAAAGTCTTGTGATTAGCATAGTAAGATCCAACTATATTGATCCTATGTAGTTATTAATTAACAAAACTTTACTAAGTAAAGACTTAGAGGCAGAAAAACCAATGAGAAATTTATGCAACTAATTATCTTGGGTTCTTTTATATAGTCTTCAAAGTCTGAAAAATAAATATGGGGGGAGGGTAATGACTCATTCTATCTCCCTTCCATTCTACTTCTGAGGCTAAGGATTCTTTCTAATTTATCCTATCAATTAGAAAGAAACACTCTATGCCACCTTGAAATGCAAATCCAAGAAGCATTATTTAGAAGGTTTGTTTAGTTGCAAATGTTAGGTATAGTAAGTGCCACATATGTGTAAGAATCCAAGGAGCTCTGGCTTTTTGTATGGAAATTTGTCTCCTCCTTAATATAAATAAAATTCTTCCAAAATTGTCAAAGGATCACCACACACACACACACACACACACACACACACACACACACACACACACACACAGAGTTAACAGGACCATGAAGCCCCATCTCTGGTTAACAGACTAATTTATCCTTAGGGACCTCACTTCTACTTCTGCTAGTTTGGTTTGAAACAAGGAATAAGAGAATGCCCTTCACTTTTTTTTATGTTCAATCTCATACTATCTTTTTTTTAATTTTAAAGATGTGGGGTACAATTCAGGGTTATACAGATATGTTCATCATGCAGGTACCCTTGATGAGCTGTGCCCTCCTCCCCAGCAGTTTCCTACTACTGCCAATCCCACTCCTCCTCCCCTGGCAGTTTCCCACTACTGTTCAAGTCCTTTCTTATAGTATTATGATAATGCCCTTCACTTTTAATATCCTGGCCTATTTTGGGGCACAGATCCTTTTTTTAATACCAACAAGTGAAACTACAACTGGGCTAGCATATTTAAACAAGACTTGACTAAATGAAAAAGAATAACTATAAAGAAACAGAATTATATTAGCTCTATCAAGGTGAGTTGTAAAAATATCTAACCATCCCCTTGGTTTTTAGTAGTCACCAGAAGAAAATTTAATCATATTCGTTCCCCATATGGATACTAATCCCCTACAAGAAGAGACTGGACCTGAATAATCTTAAGTTCTGATGGAACCTTGATTCCTTTGGAGATAGCATAGGAGGATGAGGGAGAATGGAGGGTGGCAAGGAACTAGCCTTTTTGTGCTTTGGAACTAAAAATGTGTAGAATGTGCCTCATCAATAATTATCTTTACACATACACACACACAGATACACACACACACACACACACACACACTATACACATACACACATATTTTTTTATTTATCTCAGACCTTTGTTTGAGAAAGTGTATTAGTGAGTGGGCTAAATTGTTCAAGCAGGAGGCTGCCATATTGAGTAGAAAAGTAAATGCCTAAGGCAGGGTATGTGAGTCCTCCAAAAGGAAGAAGGAAGATTCAACAGGTTTCCATATAGATGGAGACCAAGACCATACACAGAAATTAAAATCATGATCAACCAAAGGGTCAAAGAATAAATTTTTAAAATACTGTGAGACAAGCAAAAATGGAAATACGATATACCAAAACTTAGGAGATGCAGTAAAAAACACTTCTAAGAGAGAAATTTATAATACCAAATGCCTCATTGTCAAAAATGAAATGTCTCAAATGAACAATGTAACTTGATATCTCAAGGAACTAAAAGAAGAGCAAACCTAGCATAAAGACAGCAGAAGGAAGGAAATAATAAAGCTGAGCTAAATAATACAAAATAAATGAAATGAAGACTAAAAGAACAATGAAAAAGATCAACAAAACTAAGAGTTGGTTTTTTGAAAAGATTTTTAAAATGATAAATCTTTAGCTATACTAACCAAGAGTAAAAGATTAAGACTCAAGTAAAATTATGAGTGAAAGACGAGATACTACAGTTACTACCACAGAAATACAAAGGGTCATTAAAGACTACTTTGACACAAGCAAATTGGATAACCTAGAATAAATGGATAGATTCCTAGAAACATACAACTTATTGAGACTGAATTGGAAAGAAAGAAAAAATTCAGATAGACCAAACCAAGTAGGGACATTGAATCAGTGATCAAAAACATCCCACCAAAGAAAACCCAGGACCTGAGGGTTTCACTGGTAAATTCTACCAAACATTTAAAGAGAGTCAATACCAATTATTCTTAAATTCTTCAAAAATTGAAGAGAAGGGAACTTTTCAAAATTATTTTTTGAGGCCTGATATCGAAACCAAACAAGGACACTACAAGAAAAAAAATTACAGACCAATATCCATACGAACAAAGATGCAAAAATCCTCAGCAAAGTACTGGCAAATTGAATTCAACAGCACATTAAAAAGATCCTACCCCCATAATCAAATGGGGGTTTATCCCTGTGATGCAAAGATTGTTCATATGTAAATCAAGTAATGCAATACTCCACATTAAAAATAAATAAAAGTAATATGATTGATCAGTTGCAGTAGTTCACACCTGTAATCCCAGTGCTTTGGGAGGTGGGAGAGTTGCTTCAGGTCAGAAGTTTGAGACCATCCTAGGCAATATGAAAGACCCATTTCTACAAAAAAAATGTTTTAAAACTAGCTGGGCATGATGGTGTGTGTCTGTAGTCCTAGCTACTCAGGAGGCTAAGAAAAGAGGATTGTTTTAGCCTAGGAATTCAAGACTGCAGTGAGTTATGATAATGCCACTACATGCCAATCTGGTGGCAGAGTGATATCAAGTCTCTTTTAAAAAAAAAAAAAATCATGTGATTATCTCAACAGATGCAGAAAAACTATTTGACCAAAAAAAAAAAATCAGCTTTTTTTTTTTAGGAGGATTCTCACTCTCTCCCAGGCTGGGATGCAGTGGCACGCTCACAGTCACCACAGCCTCGACTTGACGGGCTCAGGTGATTCTTCCATCTCAGCCTTCCAAGTAGCTGGAATCACAGGCATATGCCACCACACTCAGCTGATTTTTTGATTTATTGTAGAGACGAGGTCTCACCATGTTGCTCAGGCTGGTCTCCAACCCCTGAGCTCAGGTAATCCTCTTGCCTCCGCCTCTCAAAGTATTGGGATTACAGGTGTGAGCTAAGCATTTTTTAATGTTTAAAAATTCTCAAGAAAATTAGGCATGGAAAGAATGTACCTCAACACAATAAAGGCCATAGATGTCAAGTCTACAAATAACATTATATTCAATGATGAAAGCCAAAAGCTTATACTCAGAGATCAGGAACAAAACAAAGATGCCCACTCTTGCCACTTAATATTCAACATAGTACTGGAAATCATGATCAACCAAAGGGTCAAAGAATAAATTTTTAAAATACTGTGAGACAAGCAAAAATGGAAATACGATATACCAAAACTTAGGAGATGCAGTAAAAAACACTTCTAAGAGAGAAATTTATAGTACCAAATGCCTCATTGTCAAAAACGAAATGTCTCAAATGAACAATGTAACTTGATATCTCAAGGAACTAAAAGAAGATCAAACCTAGCATAAAGACAGCAGAAGGAAGGAAATACATATACATATGTGTATACATATACACTATATACATATACACTATATACATATAGTACTGACCAGAACAACTGGTCAGGAAAAAGAAATAGAAGTCAGCAAAATCCAAAACAAAGCAAAAGAGTCTTTTGTTTGCAGATGACATGATCTTACATATGGAAAACCCTAGAGACTCCAACAAGAAAAATTTGTTAAAACTAATAAACAAAGTCAGTAAAGTTGCAGAATACAAAGTCAATATACAAAAATCTGTTGCATTTCTATACACTAACAATGAACTATCCAAAAAAGAAATTAAGAAAACAAGCCCATTTACAATAGCATCAAAAAAGAATTAATTGCTTGTAAAATTTTTAACCAAAGAGGTGAAAAATCTGTAGACTGAAAACTATAAAACACTAATGAAAGAAAGTTTGAGAAGAAACAACTAAATAGAAAGATATCTCATGTTCATAGATTGAAAAAATTAATATTCTAAAAATGTCCACACTACCCAAAGCAATCTAAAGATTCAATAAATCCCTATCAAAATTCCAGTGACATCTTTTGCACAAAATTTTTTTTTAATCCCAAAAATTCATTGGAATAACAAAAGACCCAAAATAGCCAAGCAATCTTAAGCAAGAAGAATAAAGTGACACTTCCTGATTTTAAAATATATTACAGGCCGGGTGCAGTGGCTCAGCCTGTAGTCCCGGGAGGCTGAGGCAAGAGGATTGCCTGAGCCCAGGGGTTCAAGACCAGCCTGGTCCACTTGGTGAGACCACGTATCTACAATAAATCACAAAAACTAGTCAGCGTGGTGGTGTGCGTTTGTAGTTTCAGCTATTTGGAAGGCTGAGGCGGAAGGATCATCTAAGCCCAACAGGTTGAGGCTGCGGTGGCCATGAGTGTGCCACTGCATTCCAATCTGGGTAACAAGAATGAGACTCCAGCTCAAAAAGTATATATATCCTCAGAGATCAGGAACAAAACAAAGATGCCCATATATATATATATATATATATATATACTTTTGTGTGTGTGTGTATATATATATATAGATAGATAGATGGATAGATAAGGCCAGAAACATATGGCTAGAAGTAAACATAGGGAAAAAAGCTTTTTGACATATGTGTGTGTGTGTGTGTGTGTGTGTATATAAATGACAAAGCTTATATATATATATATATATATATATATATATATATATATATATATATATATATAATAACAAAGCTACAGTAATCAAAACAATGTTGTACTAGCATAAAAGTAGAAATGGAACAAAATAGAGAGCTCAAAAGTAAAGCCACACATTTTGGTCAACTGGTCTTCTACAAAAGTACCAAACACACACAATGAGAGAAGGATAGACTCTTCAATAAATTATGTTGGGAAAACTAGATATCAGCCGGGCTCGGTGGCTCAGCCTGTAATCCCGCGCCTTTGGGAGGCTGAGGTGAGTGGATTGCCTGAGCCTGCGGGTTCGAGACCCGCCTGGGCAGTGAGACCTCATCTCTACAATAAATCAAAAAATCAATCGGGCGTGGTAGCGCATGCCTGTAGTTCCGGCTACTTGGAAGGCTGAGGCGGAAGGATCGCCCGAGCCCAGCAGGTCGAGGCTGCGGTGGCCGGGAGCGGCCACTGCACTCCAGTCTGGGCGACAGAGTGAGACTCCAACTCAAAAAAACCCCAAAAAACTAGATATCTACATGCAGAAGAATAAAATCATACCCTTAACTCATACTACATACAAAATAAGCTCAAAGTGTATTAAAAACTTAAACATAAGGCCAGAAACATATGGCTAGAAGTAAACATAGGGAAAAAAGCTTTTTGGCATTAGTCTGGGTGATGATTTTTTGGATATGATCTCAAAAGCACAGATAACAAAAGCAGAAATAGAAAAGTTTATCAAATCAAAATGCTCCTGCACGGCAATGAAAACAATTGACAGAGTGAAAAGGCAACTTATAGAAGTGGAGAAAATATCTACAAATCATAAGGGGTTTATATTTTTAAAAATTGAGAACTCTCAAACTCAATACCAAAAACAAAAACAAAATCCTAATTTTAAAAAAATAGGCAAAGGACCTGACTAAACATTTCTCATAAAGAGAATACAAATGGCCAACAGGTATATGAAAAAATCCTCAACGTCACTAATCATCAGGGAAATACAAACCAAAACCACAAGGAAATAATATCTCACACCCATTAGAATGGCTATTATCAACAAATCTGAAGATAACAAATATTAGTGAATATAAAGAAAATGGAACTCTTGCACACTGTTGGTAGGAATATAAAGCAGTGCAGCCATTATGTAAAACATTATGGGGATTCCTCAAAAAACTAAAATTGAACTACTATATGAACCAGCAATCTCACTTTTGGGATGTATAGCCAAAGGAAATAAAATCAATGTCTCAAGGAGATATCTACACTCCCATGTTCACTGCAGCACTGTTCACAATAGCCAAGATAGGGAAACAACATGCCTGTCAGCATAAGAAACAAATGAATAAAGAAAAGGTGGTATATTTACATGTGGAATACTATTTAGCATTTAAAAGGATATAAATCTTGCCATTTGCAACAACATGGGTGAATGTGGAGGACATTATACTAAGTGAAATAAGCCAGGCACAGAAAGACAAACATTGAATGCTCTCTGTTATAAGTGAATTCCGATCAAGTTGAATTCACAAAAGCAGAGAGTAGAATAGTTGCCAAGGGATAGGGGTGAGGAAAATGGGGATATGGTAGTCAAAGGGTGTACAAAGTTACAGTTATATAATGAATAAGTTCTGGAAATGATATGTACAGCAGAGTGACTATAGTTAACAATAATGTATTATACACTTGAAGCTTGCTAAGAGAGTACACCTTAAGTGTGATCTCACCACACACACACAAATGGTCACTATGTGAGGTGATGAGTATGTAAAGTAGTTTGATTATGGTAACTATTTCACAATTTATAAGTGTGCCAAAACATCACACTGTAGATCTAAAGTCTGTACAATGTTTAGTTAAGTTATACCTCAATAAAGCTGAAAAAGACCCCACCCAAACATAACCTCCTAAACATGGCTAAGTATTGTACACAGAACGCACCATGGGCATGAGACCCAGTGTTGGAAGAAGTCCCTGTCACTGAGTTGAGCCCAAAGAGGGGAGAAATCACAGAAGAAGCCTCTCCACTTTGAGTGGATTATAGGACTATCCTGGGCAAAGAAAAGTGATAGTAACAATATAGATTGAAGCTATAATGGAAGCTCCTCCCAATTTTCCTGGATAAGTAGGTCCAGGTTTCTTGTGTAATGCAAAGAAGAGAGGGTGTACTGACAATGTATTAACATTGAACTTCTTGTCCACATTAAGGAATGGAAGGATGAACCAGATGAAAGGTAGAGAAATATGGCATTTAAAAATACTAAGCGTGAGCTGAGTAGTGTCATGCTTTACACAGATAATAGCTTATAATACAAGGTGGGAGCTAAACTAAGGAACAGCAAAGGTCTAGAGAATAAGATAATGGGCACTGGACACTCAGAATGGGCGTGAGGAGGAAGGGGTGAACGAAAGAAAATATCACCTGTCAGGTACAATGTGCACAGGTGGGGGTGGTGGGTGCGCTTAATACATTGCCACTATACAATGTAACCAAAAACTATTCTTACTCCCTAAAGCTATTGAATTTTTTTTTCAAAGATAAAGGCTTACACGTTATGAAGCACACTTTTTGTAGCATGGCAGGATCAAGGTTCTGGCATCCAAGTGACAGAGCTGTCTTAGAACCCACCTCCCATTTGCACAGGCCAGAGTCTCCAAATTTATTCAGACAGAAATTAAGACCCAGAAGAGGAGGGGAATCCCTTCCTCCAACCAATGTCAGTCCAGTTCCCATATCAGGAAATAAAAAGCCATTCCCAGAGTGACTGATCTCAGGGATTACCACTCCCTTGACAGGAGATCATACCCACCCACAGAGGTGTGGCCTTCCAGCCTCCACAAAACAATAAAACTGACTTACTACTTTTATTCACACAGAAGATATATGAAAACAGGATACAAAGGTGTGTTTTGTTATATCCCCAAATCCCATTGTTCCTGTGAGACACAGGATAATGATTATAAAATATTTTCCTTTTCGGACGTGTACTTATTCTAGTCTTTAGTTCAGTTGTAGAGAAAGGAAATAATGCTTCTGTTCCCCACTCCACCACTTTTAAAAACACTTCAGGTGTGAATTTCTGAATGCGTGTTCTTAATACAAATGTACAAAGTTATTTTTTTTCAGATCTTGAAATCAATACTTCCCGAATTTAGCAAGTAAACATATGCAAGTATCCTGGAAATGCAACAGATTCCAGATGACAGGCTCAGTCTTGAAAGTTTTATAACAAAGCACTTCGAGCTCCTCAGACATGTCAGGGTCTTCCCAAAGAGTTGCCTTCCCACACTTGTAGAGTTGGGTTAACATGTCCTTTGGGTAAGCTGAACACTTTAGCCCCTTCAGGCTGCAGGTCCTAAACCCTTTTATATAGATGGAAAATGGTTTACTATTCCCTTGAGTTTTGGGAGTAGTAAATAATATAATAATATAATAATTATAGCAACTATTTTGTTCACATATAAAAAATGCAAAAATATCATCTATCTGCTTAATCAGCATATCAGGAAATAAAAAGCCATCATCTGTGTAAGAAGTACTGATGTGATGAAATATCTTGGAGGCCCTCCTCAGTACTAATTAAAATAATAGACATTGTCACATGGTACGATTATTTTCCAGAAAACAGCTGATGTGTCCACACTATGCTTGGAAAAATTCCTGGGCAATTTTGCAAGAATGTTTATTCCAGATTGAGATCATCTTTTATAAAAAAGCAAAAGAAAGAGACAGACAGAGGGGCTAGGAGGGAGAAGGAGCCAACGGGAGGGAGGAAAGAAAGAAGGAAGGAAGGGTAGAAAGGAGGGAGGGAGGAAGAGAAGAAGGAAAGGTTGCTTGAAAATCAAGAATCTTAGATTTTAAAGGTGTCTTTCCACTATCTGGCCATCTAATTCTGTAACAAATGTGTTAATTACAGAAGGGGTGAAATATTTCATTTTTACCAGAGATTAATTTAAAATGCTCTAACCTCAAATTTACATTGATGAATCATAGCATTAGTTTTTTTCAGATATTAATAATTTTCCCAATTAATATAAATGATTGCAAAAAGAATTAATCAAGATGAAACTTTATATTTGGAAAGATTCATAGAAAAGGAAAATACAGGACATTTATAAATAAAGACAAACATTACAAAAATGCAGAGTAATAAGTGACACATTCCAGTTTTGTGAGTATCTGGAATACATCTGTGAATCAACTGCTTAGCCTTCAGAATAGACTGTGCACATACAAACACAGCTGCTCATGCACAACACTCAGCAAAAGCAGGGCAGTGCTGACATGTTGTCCCTTATCTGGTAAGAATCATGAAATACTCTTTCTATAATAATTTGCTTCTGATATCTGGATCCTACCAAAAGACAAGAAGGATGAAAACTTTTTTCTTTACTTTTAATTCAAAGTGTGAAGTTTTGACTGCAAAGAATCTTTTCAAAGTATTGTCATTAGTGTAAAGGGGAGGTGTATTTAGGGATTGAAATCTATTAGCTGCTATGTTTTGGCCTAGGGAGAATATAAGGATTTGGGGTTCTAAAGGGAAATACAGTTTGAAGCTTGCTTCAATCTTACTGTGGTCCCCAAAATATTATTAAAACTTTAAAGTTTATTGTCATTATTGTTACTGTTATTCTTTTTAAAATCTGCATTCTGTTTTTCTAAATGTTGTGTTCTAGAAAAATATATTTGAATAGACTTACAACTCCCCTGAGTTTCTTGCCAATAGTAAACCCCAGATAATGGTTTCACAATTCAATTTGGAAGATTATATATAGTTTTAAAATTTCACATTAAGTTTACTTTAAATGACCATTCATCAAGCTGTGTACAAGAAATGCAGAAAGAATGATGAATAGTTAGATTAAATTGTGGCCTTCCTGAATTTCCCACTTTATAGATTCTCTTTCAGGAAGTTTTTTGATTAATGGGGAAGAAATAGTACCAACTTAATATGAAGGAATGAAGTTTGCTAGGGATAAGCTTTTCTAATCAATAGGATTATAACTATTCATGGTAATTCTTCAGGACTAAGAAAGATAACATATTACCAATGCTATGGCATTCTCTCTTCACCATACTTTCATTTTACATAGACAGTCTGTCCTTAGGAATAAAACAACAGAAAAATTAATTTCCATTATATTAGGTACAGTTTAAATCATGCCTTTATTAAGATTTTAGTTACAGGCAAAAAGAAAAAATAGTGTAACGAGACATTTAAAATAATGTTGCCGGGCTCGGTGGCTCAGCCTGTAATCCCGTGCTTTGGGAGGCTGAGGTGTTGCCTGAGCCTGCGGGTTCAAGACCCGCCTGGGCAACTTGGCAAGACCTCATCTCTACAATAAATCAAAAATTAGCCGGGAGTGGTAGCGTGCGCCTGTAGTTCCAGCTACTCAGAAAGCTGAGGCAGAAGGATCGCCGGAGTCCAGCAGGTTGAGGCTGCGGTGGCCGGGAGCGGCCACTGCACTCCAGTCTGGGTGACAGAGTGAGACTCCAACTCAAAAAAAAATAAAATAAAATAATGTTAACTCTTTCATGTAACCATCTTTATTCTCTGAATAAATGTAGTTCATCAAATTTTCTTGCAAATTTTTATCTGCTTTTCTTCCCTGCACAAAAAAAGTTTAACCCACTTACATCCTTTAAAAAAGCATTGCTAAGACTAGAGATGACCAATATCACAGATACCAAATTAATGTTATAGATTTATTCGTTCAATCCAACATAAATCAAGCTTTTACTGTGTGCCAGGTACTCTGTTAGGAGCTGGGACACAGATGAATCAGATACATGGACCTTTACCTTAAGGAAGTGGAAACCTATTGAAGTAGACACTGACACCCAGTATACAAAGTGAGCTTTGTTATTGTGGAAGTATAGCAATTGGAACTCTGGTTGCAAATGACAGAAAACATGACTCAAATTGGTTTAAGCAATAAGGAATGAATTTGGTGCCCATAACAAAATTGGAGAAAGGAAAATCATACACACAGCCCATCTCAATCCAGAGATTCAAGTGATGCCACTGGGATTGGTGTGTGTTTCTCCCTTAGCTCTACCCTCATCTGCACTGAAATTTTTTATTTATTATTATTATTATGTGTTTGCAAGCTCCAGTGAAGGCCCCTGGCAACTCCCAGTTCGTTTCTTACTATGTATTATTTTAGATTACCCTTTATCACCCCACATTAACAGAGAGGTAAGAGTTTTTAAATTTAACAATGCATCCTAATTTTATCTGTCTCTCCTTTCTTCTTTTTTTTTTTTTTTTTTTTTGAGTTGGAGTCTCACTCTGTTGCCCAGACTGGAGGGCAGTGGCCGATCCCGGCCACCGCAGCCTCGACCGGCTGGGCTCAAGGGATCCTTCCGCCTCAGCCTTCCAAGTAGCCGGAACTACAGGCGCGCACTACTGATTTATTGTAGAGACGAGGGCTCGCCAATTTGTCCGGGCGGGTCTCGAACCCGCGGGCTCAGACAATCCACTCACCTCAGTCTCCCAAAGTGCTGGGATTACAGGCTGAGCCACTGAGCCCGGCCATCTGTCTCTCCTTTCTTCTTGGTCCTGCACTTCTGCTTTCCAGGGTCATATTTCTAAGTAAACTTCCTGTCTTTGTCTCAGGCTTTGTGTTGGGAAGACCCAAGCTAATACTGGGATATTATTCCAGCCACACACTGACCCCCAAATTTGCCTCTCTGATCTAGTACAGCAGATTTCTAACTTGCTTCCACTATGTAGTCATAATTCCCTGTTATAGTCAATGAAACTAGGGACAGAAGCCTGAGAGACAAGCTGGGCCACTCAGAATTCTCCCCCCAGAGTTTGGAAATGAATTGAAAGAAAATTGTTCCTTCACTGTGGTGGATAGTATTTGATGAAACTTAATGGCTTTCTTTCTTCCACGGTGTGCTAGTGGTTGGATACTCCAGAAGTTTTTCAACAGGCAGTTGTTAAACCATTGGGAGCCAGAAATAAGCCATGGTGAGAGTATTTACATTACAAAAACAGCAACTGTTACAAATTCTGTCTTCCCCCACCTCCCCAGAGCCAGTTTACTAGTATACCACTGCCTCCTTCCCTCTGTAGTATTCTAAAACTTGAGAAATACTCATAAGATCAATTACAGAATAAAGTACAGACTAAGCAATATAGGTCAGACAAAATCAAATACTCCCAAACAAAGAGCTTTGGTAACTTGTATTGAGAAGCACAACTTTGGACTGAGGCCTCTCCTGAAATAAATTCCTCTTCTAAAATAATGTTTTACAAACATATTAAGGCCCCATTTGATCTACTAGCCCATTATCAGACTTAGAAACTAAATTAGTCCTTTGTCTGGTGTAGTTACTACCAAATGACAAACGACAAGAGCTAACACAGGTCCACAAATTAACAAGAGACAAGAGAGACATTGTACTGTGCTACCCACATTCTGAAGCCATGACCTCACTACTGCTTAACAAAACTCAGTGCCTAAGTGTCACTTCTTGATGTCACCAATAAGATGAACCAGTCCTCCTCCTATAAAGAGGAACATGCCACAGGAATAGAAAGGATAGAACTGTTTCCTCCGTTGAAGTTCAGAAACCAATACCCTCAAAATGGCATTTTGACATGCTGAACTTAAAGGAGAAGGCTCAAGTTCTCTCTGACCTTTCCCTTTCCTGTCTCTTAATTATTTGTCTCTCCCAAATCACAGGATAAAGTTGTTCTCTGAAGTTCCGTATCTGCCTAAAGTCCGGATCTGCCAAAGAAGAAGACAATTTCCTTCTTCCCTGAGTTTTCATTCATTGAACTCATATCACAGGAAAAAACTGAAATCTGTTAACAAACCTGAATATGCTTTTGTCGCAAACCATTGTCTGCTCTGCAAGGTCAACAGACTTTGTCCCAGACCATTACATGTTCGTCAAGTCCATTGAATTCCCCTAAAAATTATGTACTACCCCTCTAAAATCATCCATACTTCCCCATCTCCTTTTTCCCCTAAGAAGCTATACCAATTACCCATTGGGATATTGGGTAATCACTCTATGATTTTCCCTGGGCACACCAATAAATTTGTATGCCTTTTCTCCTTTTTGCAAGTTGATTTTTCAGTGAAACTTAGAGAGCAAAGGGGAAGTTTTCCCTTGGCCCCTATACCTCCAATACTGTTCCTTTCTAGAACAGTATTGCAGCAGCCATGTTATCTGTCACAAAGTCTGAGGAGCAGAGGAAGCCACTGCTGAAGAGAATAATGAAGCTAAGGACACTTTGTGCAGTGTGGATAATGGCATTATACAAATGTGGACTGTTATTAAAGTCAGCATGCCATTTCAAAGATTGTATTTTTAATCTGTTTAGTCAACCTCCTACTATGAAATATTTAGACTGCTCCTAGCTCTACATAAATGAGGGAGAATTTGAAAAAAAAAACCAAACAAAACAGAAATATCTTTTTGTAGGGCGGGCCCCTTGTAGCATAGGCCTCCCCCGCTAGGTAAGTGTTCTAGGATCACATCGGCAACAGTGTATCAGTTAGCATTGTTGTGAGAGGCTATGTTTTGGCTTCAATGCATTTTTTTTGTGTGGCGAACTGGTGACTAGTTTTTACACCAAGACAAGGCATTTGTCCACACCATACTGAGTATTCAGCATTTCTGCCCCAAAATGGCATGACCCCCAGGCCCCACCATCACTACTCACCTGATCTCATCCCAAGCGAATTTCTGGTGTTTCCCCGGATGAAAAAATCCTCAAAGGGAAATGTTTTGCTGATGTGGAAGAGGTGAAACAAAAAATGGCAGAAATGCTAAAAGGCATCAATATTGAGTTCAAGAACTATTTTGAGCAGTGGAAAAAGTGTCTCAGGTGTATTTCATCAAACATAGAGTAATTTGAAGATGACTGAAGTTTAAACGTAAGAATAAATACACAATTTTTAAATAAATAAATTCCCAGTTTTTAGGGGTCCCTCTTGTATGTATAGAAAGAGAGAGAAGGGGATAAGAAAAAATATTCTGACATTCATTAAGATGGTAAGGAAGACTTTTTTTTTTTTTTTTTGACTTGGAGTCTCACTCTGCCCAGACTGGAGTGCAGTGGCCACTCCCAGCCACCGCAGCCTCGACCTGCTGGGCTCCGGCAATCCTTCCGCCTCAGCCTTCCAAGTAGCTGGAACTACAGGCGTGCACTACCACACCCAGCTAATTTTTTTATTTTATTGAAGAGATGAGGTCTCACCAAGTTTCCCAGGTGGGTCCTGAACCCGCGGGCTCAGGCAATCCACTCACCTCAGCCTCCCAAAGAGCGGGATTACAGGCTGAGCCACCGAGCCCAGCTAGGAAGACTTTCTTCAAAACTATTGCAATAGAGGGATCACGGTAAGGGAGAGAAATCAGTCTCAACTCCACATACAGCAAGGATAAGTGGGGAATTGAGCTAAGAGACAGGGTGAAGGGGACAATGAATTCTTGCTAAACTGACCTAAGCTAAAGGCAGGACAGTGACTTATACATCAAAGGTGGGGGATGAAGAACTTGACCAGACATCAAGGAGGATCCAATATCAATGTGGGGAGGGGATTCTTGCTAAAGTTGTCTATGTAAGGACAGGACAAACACATAGAAGGTCAAGGTTTAAGCGAGTTGAGAAGAGGGCTGAGAAGAACACGAATAAAGCTTGGTCAAGGAAAGAGTTTTTGGGAGAGGGAAAGAGAAAAAGAGAGAGAGAAAGAAACAGAGAGAGAGAAAAAGAATTTTATTAAAACAAATCCCCAGTAGTGAAATTCAGTAATAATGCATGAAGTTTTTTTTAATACATGTTACACAGTATCAATGGCTTTTTGAAAAGATTAAACATACAATACAAACACATGAGCTCATAAGTTTTACACTCAAATACTCCAATTTTTAGCAGCTTCTTTTAACCAATTCTTAAGACTGTAAATATTACCGGGTTCGGTGGCTCAGTATGTAATCCCGTGCTTTGGGAGGCTGAGGTGAGTGGACTGCCTGAGCCCACGGGTTCGAGACCCGCCTGGGCAACTTGGTGAGCCCTCATCTCTACAATAAATCAAAACTTAGCCGAGTGTGATAGGACGCACTTGTAGTTCCAGCTACTTGGAAGGCTGAGGCAGAAGGATCGCCGGAGCCCAGCAGGTTGAGGCTGCGGTAGCCGGGAGTGGCCACTGCACTCCAGTCTGGGCGACAGAGTGAGACTCCAACTCAAAAAAAAAGATTGTAAATATCTAGAATTCTTCAGTTATTCTGAAAAGAAAGTCTAAGAACAATCATCAAAGTTTTTGTTTTATCAACAAAATTAAATGCTTTCCTCATTAAACTTAAAGTGCTTTTAAATTAAGTTTTTCTGGAGTGAACGTCAGGCATTCGTGTTTTGTTATCTAAAGTACATACTGGACTTAATTTCAGATGAAATGGTTTCTACTTTCGAACCAACTATTCCAGTAAGACCTCGACTAATGCTACACACAGGAGAATTAACTTCTTGGTATTAATATTCTGAATGGTTTTTCTCTCTGACTCATCAGGAGCAAGGTAACTTCTCAGCCACAGTTCACTTTTCTGCACATTTTTTAACCATTTCCTAGGCATTTACCTGTTTTCTTCATTCACATTCCTTACCATGTACCATTTATAATCAAGTTGAAGCAGTACAGGGGATACAGGTTTAATAAGAGAGCTCTTACTATTTTTGTCAGATGCTACATTTTCCAGTTTTTTATTTTAGAAACACAAATAGTTTGGAATAGTTATAATGAAGTTTACCCCCCAAAACAAATCTAGTATATCACTAGAAGATTCCACAATGAAGTGTCTGTGGTATGGAGAACAATATTCCCTGTTATTTTATTGAAATACCTCTGCATTATATGTCTAAAACAGAGAATTACTGACTTGGACTAAAGGCAGGCAGTTCATGCCATCCTGTGCATTTGCAATACCTAATGATAACAGTTAACATTTACTGAGCACTGGCAAAGTGTCAGTCTCTGTTTTAAGCACTTTTCATGTGCTAAAATGCAATTAATGTAATTTCATTTAAAATTATCTCAGGCCGAGCTCAGTGGCTCAGTCTGTGATCCCAGCACTTTGGAGGCTGAGGCAAGTGGATTGCATGAGCCCACGGGTTTGAGATCAGCCCAGGCAACTTGGTGAGACCTCATCTCTACAATAAAATAAAAAATAGCTGGGTGTGGTAGCGCATGCCTGTAGTTCTGGCTACTTAGAAGGCTGAGGCAGAAGGATCGCTGGAGCCCAAAAGGTTGATATCGGGGTGGCCGTAAGCATGCGAGCCACTGCACTCCAGCCTGGGCGAGGGAGTGAAACTCCTACTCAAAAAAATTAAATTAAATTAATTATCTCTAAACCTATGAAATGAGGATCATCAGTATCCCAGTGTATAGATGAAGAACTGAGGTATCAAAAAATCAAGAATTTTGCCCAAGGTCACATAACAAGTAAGGGGCAGAGCTAACATTCAAACTCAGACGCATTTGATTCCAGACACCAAACTCTTGGATACCTATCCCAAGGATAAGAAACAAACTAATAAAAAGCCCAACATTCCTCAATGATACATTAGTAATATATTTCCATTGACTTATCTAAATTCTTAAAAATACATTCATGGGCCACTAGCCCCAAGACTTGCTCTAGGAACTTTCTTTAGTTTATAGCCCAATGTCTACAACTTTTTTATTTACCCTAAACTCTAAAATTTTAAATGATTTAAGCTTCAATGATACTTTGGGATTGTTGTAAAAGTCATATACTTTGTAATCTTTAGACGCCAGTCAAATTCAAATTTATTGTTAGTTCTTGTCTTCCAAGATGAAACACACTCACTTGTTAATATGCCCTTACACAGCAACTCTGTCATCCCTTTTCCATGTAATTGTTGGGCTTTCCCCCAACATCTTTATACATTTTTCTTAAGATGCATTGACCAGAACCACAAAGAATAGTACAGGTTTATATGTAAAAGACCTTATTAAAGTGCAGGGGGATTTTTTGTTTCTATGCCTTTGATGATGAATCTTCTTGACCTTTTTGGCAATGGAGACAGACATTGACTCTTCTTGGAAATCTCTGTGTCCAGGATCATAATGAAATGTCTAGAACTGTGATATTAGGGAAAGAACCCTAGCTTGTAGATGGACAGCTCAAGTCCAATTCCCTGCTTTGCCAATTTACAAAGGTGTTTATGGGAAATCTACTTAAATATTGACTTCTTCACACACAAAAGGGAAAATTGATGAGTAACTGTATGTGTTAGTTAAGAACATGGATAATAAAACCAAGCCACCTGGTTCAAAATCTTTGAGTATTACCTTGGGCAACTTACTTCACCCTTTTGTGCCCCAGTTCCCTCATCTACAAATGAAAATTATGATAGCAGTACCTACTTTCAAGCACCAAATGTTACAAGCATCAGATTCGTAAACAAATGTATGAGGAGGGACCCAAAAGAAACTGGAATTTGTTTATTAAAAAATTGTAAACTTATTATTACATGTTTAAACTCCAGTTACCTTCAAAGTACTCTGCATTTAATGCAATACACCTATTGAGATGCTTTTTCCACTGCTCAAAACAGTTCTTGAATTCATTGATTTTGACGCCTTTTAGTGCTTCTGCCATTTTTTTTTGTTTGTTTGCTTGTTTCACCTCTTCTACCTCAGCAAAATGTTTCCCTTTGAGGACTCTTTTCATCAGGGGAAACAAAAAAAGTGGCTCATGGTGAGATCAAGTGAATAGGAAGGGTGGGGCACGGGAGACAGGCTGTTTTTGGTCCAAAGCTGCTGAACACTCAGCCCAGTGTGGCTAGGTACCTTGTCATGGTGGAGGAATCAATCACCTGTTTGCCACAACTTGAGACATTTCTTCTGCAAATAGTGATGCAGCCTTTTCAAAACTTCCAGATAAAAACTTTGGTTGACTGATCCAGAGAAACAAATTCTGAGAGTGCTACAAGGGGCCTACTCTCCAAAATAATAATCCTGGTTTTTTGGGGGTCCTCCCTCGTGAAGCACTTAGAACCTAGAACTTTATCTGGTACAATAACTGTTAGTTATTGTTACATTAGAAGGATAACATGAGGATTAAGTAAGGAAACATAAATGGGCAGTGCCTGAACTATTAGTACGTACCTAGCCACTACTTCGTTCATGCGCTTCATTCATGCACTCATCCCATCAAACACTTAACCACATGCAGGGCAATATGCTAAGCGCAGGCTTATTGGCCAGTAAAAATATCAACAAGTTACCTGACCTCACTAATTATATCCTCTTGAGAAATGAAAGCAATAAATCTGTAAATTAATATAATACAAGATAATAACACAAGGATTTATTGGACACTACTGTGGAGCTTTCAATCTAGGAAAGCAGAGCTGACTCCATTAAACCATAGCTTGAAGCTATCACTGTTTAAAAAAAAAATGATTTGGGGTTCTTGACAGATGCATAATGTCACAGGACCTGAATTGGTCTAAATTCCAAAGTCTAAGGCTTCTTCCATGACTCTTTACAACCTCCCAGTAAACAGTTTCTACAAAGAATGATAAGTACCAGAATTGAGACCTGCATAAGTGCTGGCAGTTATTTTTAGAAATGCGTTTTCTTTTTCTTGCCACTAGCCCCAAGACCTGTATATGGACCTCTGTCCCCAGGCGTATACACAGTTGTCCCTCAGCTGGTACATGCACTGGCACAAGTCATTTTGGTTGCTGAGCTGACTTTGAAGATACATACTTTAGTTAAGCATCTCATTAAATTGAAAAGTAGAATAATGAGCCACCATTGTAAATGATTTTCTGTACTAAAAATCTTAATAACTTTAGGCAAGCTAAAAACAACCAAATGTTCTTTCTAGTTAAAAAAAAAAAAAAAAAAGTAAACCAGGTTTGGTGGCTCAGACTGTAATCCCAGCGCTTTGGGAGGCTGAGGTGAGTGGATTGCCTGATCCCGCGGGTTTGAGACACGCCTGGGCAACTTAGCGAGACCTCATCTCTACAATCACTCAAAAATTAGCGAGGCGTGATAGCACGTGCCTGTAGTTCCAGCTACTTGGAAGGCTGAGGCGGAAGGATCGCTGGAGCCCAGCCCACTGAGGCTGCAGTGGCCAGGAGCATGCTGCACTCCAGCTTGGGCAACAGAGTGAGACTCCAACTCAAAAAAAAAAAGTAGGCTGTTGAGTTAATAACAAGCGAAAAACAAATACAAATTAAATTAACGAGTACATGATAATAACCTCCTTCATAAATTTGCCATGAGTGCAAATTTGCATTTGTTTTTTTTTTTTAAGACATAACTGACGAGATAATTGCTTTCTCTTTAGGAGCAGTTACAAATATTTTGTGGCAGGAAATCTTCCCTTAAGTGTAGTGCTGAGTCTGTACCCCAACAAACATTCTTTTAAAAAAGAAAACTGGGGCTCGGTGGCTCAGCCTGTAATCCCGCGCCTTTGGGAAGCTGAGGTGAGTAGATTGCCTGAGCCCGCGGGTTCGAGACCCGCCTGGGCAGCGAGACCTCATCTCTACAATAAATCAAAAAATTTCAACTGGGCGCGGTAGCGCGCGCCTGTAATTCCGGCTACTTGGAAGGCTGAGGCGGAAGGATCGCCGGAGCCCAGCGGGTCGAGGCTGCGGTGGCCGGAAGCGGCCACTGCACTCCAGTCTGGGCGACAGAGTGAGACTCCAACTCAAAAAAAAAAAAAAAGAAAGAAAAGAAAACTGTATAAGCAGCAATGTCTTTTTTTTTTTTTGAGTTGGAGTCTCACTCTGTCGCCCAGACTGGAGTGCAGTGGCCGCTTCCGGCCACCGCAGCCTCGACCCGCTGGGCTCCGGCGATCCTTCCGCCTCAGCCTTCCAAGTAGCCGGAATTACAGGCGCGCGCTACCGCGCCCAGTTGAAATTTTTTGATTTATTGTAGAGATGAGGTCTCGCCAAGTTGCCCAGGTGGGTCTCGAACCAACAGGCTCAGGCAATTCACTCACCTCAACCTTCCAAAGCATGGGATTACAGGCTGAGGCACCGAGCCCGGCCCAGAAGCAATGTCATAATAGCCAACCATTGGTTCAATCATTTAAAAAAATGAATCAAACAGCCCTAGAAGGGAGTTTCCCTTCTAAAAAAGCCCCTTTATTCACAGCTCAGGAGCAGGAATTCACAGTTTCTAAGCTAGACCAACCCTTAGAAAAGAAAGAAGGAAACAAAGATGTGAAAAACGATTTTGTGTAGACTCAATCAGAAAGTAGTGGAAAGTCTGTTCGTAGAATAATTTTATTTAGGAAAACAAAAATCTGTGGGGCAATGGATTCTATAGCTATATGGAAAGAATAATGGCAGCTAAGGTGATTGAAAGCCATGTTTCTCAGGCTCTAATGTGCACGTGAATCACCTGGGGAATCTTGTTAAAATGAAGATTCTGATTCAGTATGTCTGGGGTAGAGCCTAAGATTCAGTATTTCTCACACGCTCCTTGGTGATGCCAACAATACCAATCCCTGAACCATACTTTGGCCAGCAACATATAAAGAATACACATTGGCTTATTGTAATGGCCATATTTACTGTGAAGTTCAAGTTCAGTTAACTTCGTAAATGAATCTGAAGACTCAGGAGTTTTTACAAATGAAAGGGCTAGGAATTAATCGTTCATTCAATCAAATTATTGAGCTTACTATATGCTCAGTTTTATAGTGGGCACTAGGCATCAGTAATAACTAAAGCAAAAGTACCATTGATAAATTTACTTTTGACTCTCAAAAGAGCAACAGAAACATGGATTAAAAGGCTTTTTTTCATTCACATTTCAAAATGAATCGATCATTTTTTTCTAAAGGCAAAGATAAGTTTATTGAGCAAGAAGAGAAATGACAATACACTCCAGAGAGCGATAGGAACAGCTTAGAGCTCAAGAGTGGCTCAAGAGTCGATCACATTTCTTGAATAATTTTTCTTGATAGAACATTTTTAGAAATGCCTCAATTCAGATTGTTTTCATGTTAAAAATAATTAGCAATTTAATCCAGTGAACTGATATTGCTCTATTTTACGTTAACTAATAACAAAATTTTTAAAGTTTTCATATGTTTACTAGTAACCACATTATTGCAAATGTTGATGGATCATTTCCACTAAAATTAAAGAAGATATGTATAGTAATTTGGCAAGAAATTTTTTTAAACTAATTTTGACTTAGTGTGGCTAAGAGCGCCACATGAATGTCATGGCTTCTGCCCAAATTTGTATGTGTGGTATAAACAGCAGGAAGGTTTGCACTCATCAAAGAGCTCACCCTTCTTTTTTTTTAATGACATTAACTGCATATTATATAGCAAAAGAGAATCACCAGAAAATTTCAAATTCTATCAGGTTAGATACATGAGGAGAACAGTGACCTAACCAAAATTTTTTTGTTCCCCCAAAACGGGATGACCCTAAGAAGAAAGGGAGAATAAATATATCCAAGGTCAAGTTTAAGGAGTAGATAGATTCGCAAATAGGATCTGAACTAAGTCTTTGCTCACCAGAGTTCATCTCTTCAAAAAATGCCAGGAGGTGGCAGCATCCATTGCAGCTTGGGAGATGGTTAAGCGTCAAATCACAGGTTCTCAGAGAAGGGTCTGGTGTATTAGATTTGGTGGAGTGGGGTTGGGTGGTGACAAGGATAAGGTGGCAGGAGTCTGTTTACATTGAAAAGGCATTGGGAAAACATTATAACATAATTTTATAATTGAAACCAAAACAAATATAGTGTCATTGGTATTCTTTTAAATTTCAAAATCTTGGCTAGTGGGAATATACAGAAATAGTTGCCATCTTTGAAGAACAGGAGAGGAACACAAAGAGGAGCATAAATTTTAATTGAGGTACATATGACTAAAGAGTAGCTCCAGAAATTTCTCCTTGAACAATTTGCCTTACATATTCTATTTACAAAGTGTTTGTCATAATGCCAAGAATGGAGTAGAAAAACTTGGTAAATATCCATTCCCCATTTTTAACCCATTCCCACTGACTCAGGGCAACTGCTACTTCACCAATTCTATTTTTACTTCTCAGATTTTTCTCAAAGGAAAATCATAAAAATACAAAAGCCATAAATGTCTGAAAAATAGTTGCAGACAAACTTAGCAGATTTATAATCAGGAATGAAATAGGCCTTTCTAATGCAAATTAAAACTACACTGAGATACCCTCAAACTCCATTCAGGATGGCTATCAGCAATAACTCAAAAAACAACAGATGCTGGAGAGGATGCAGTATAAAGGGAATATTTCTACACTATTGGTGGGAGTATAAACTAGTATAGCCTCTGTGGAAAATAGTGTGGCGATTCCTAAAAGATCTAAAAATTGACTTTCCATATGATCCAGCAATCCCCCTACTGGGAATATATCAGGAAGAACTCAAATCACTCTATAAAAAAGATATCTGCACAGGTTTGTTTATCGCAGCATTGTTCACAATAGCAAGAACATGGAACCACCATGCTGCCCATCAAAAGAGATTTTAAAAAGGTGGTACATATACACGATGGAATATTATGCAGCCATAAAGAAGAACAAAATCATGAACTTCAGGCAACCTGGATGGATTTAGAGTCTATAATACTGAGTAATCTTTCACAGAATCAAAGAACTGAGTATCACATGTTCGCACTCATAAGTGAACCTTGAACAATTATGGTAATACTGTAAGAAAAGGATTGGCAATAGTGGGAAACTGCTGCGAGGGGGGCAGAGAAGCAGGATTGGCAGTAGTGAAAGTCTGCTGGGGAAAGGGAGGCACACCTCATCAACAAGGGCACCTGCATAATGAACATTTGCATACCTAACCCTGAATTGTACCCCACATCTTGAAAATAAGAAAATTAAAAGTTAAAAAAATAGGTCTTTCTGAGCAAACAATAAGTCTACAGAATAATCACAGTAAGTGTGATTATTCTAGTTGCCACAGCTCCTGTTCAATGTTCAGTTTCAAAGGCTGCCCGTCTTCTCATTAGTCAATATCTTTACCTATGCTCCTGCTCAGAAAGATATGTACCATATGTATCACTGTTTTAAATTATTTATTATTTACTATTTTAGAGACTACAATTTAAATTAAGAATGTTATTTTGAAATATTCATAGCTACATACATATGTATGATTACTATATATCATACATGAGAATTTTTAAATATTTGATTTTGATGTCTTCTTCCTCCTTTTATTAAGATATCTCTAAAAAGAAAAAAAACTTTATTTTTAAAAAAAGTGACCACACATTTTTTCAAAAATTGTGTTATCTGTGGAGATACACACTTAAGACTTGAGAATAGAAACAAAAACCCTATAAAATTCTTCCCCATTATCAATATATAATTTTCTATTATTAGAGAGACATCAACACTTTAGAGATTAAAATTTAGGGTAATATTTCCTTTTTTGGGTTTTTTTTTTAACCTTGTGAATTTTGCATCTAGTATATACTAAAAATGAACAGTGAATCATGAGTGGTTTGGAATGACTCAAAATTCTAAAGAACAGATGTATTAATTGTCACATATTATTTCCCAGAAAAGAATATGTATGTGTGTGTGATCCACAGCACTTTCAAAAAATCAAATTCTACTATTACTGAGGTTTAAAAAGGGAAATTTAAAGCTAGAAGAGGTACATAGAGATAATATGATCTAACATTTATATGACAGGTGATAAAATTTTTAAAATTCAATCAAGATATTTATGTTTTTAAGGTTTAAGAATGTTATTCTGAGTCGGGCTCGGTGGCTCAGCCTGTAATCCCGCGCCTTTGGGAGGCTGAGGTGAGTGGATTGCCTGAGCCCACGGGTTTGAGACCCGCCTGGGTAGCGAGACCTCATCTCTACAATAAATAAAAAAATCAGCCGGGGGTGGTAGCGCGCGCCTGTAACTCCAGCTACTTGGAAGGCTGAGGCGGAAGGATCACCGGAGCCCAGCAGGTCGAGGCTGCGGTGGCTGGGAGCGGCCACTGCACTCCAGTCTGGGCCACAGACTCCAACTCAAAAAAAAAAAAAAAAAAAGAATGTCATTCTGAAATATTCATAGCTACATACATATGTATGATTACTATATATATCCTATATGAGAATTTTTAAGTATTTGGTTTTGATGTCTTCTTCCTTCTTTTTAGGAAAAAAAGGCTATATTGCTAAAAATAAGAATAAACTATGAATTGCATTACAGCCATGTGCTCATTACTTGATATAGCTATTTCATGAAATTCTATCTCGCTCAGTCTTAACTTTCTGGCTCACACGCTTAACTAGAGCAAATTTAAGAAGAAATGCTACCAGTATCTATAAATCTGTACAATTTGAAAAGAGGAGAAGGATGGCACAAATTTGTGTTTTATTTGTGTTTAGGGTAGCACAGATATTTGGCAAAGCAAGAGGAAAAGATAAAATAGGAAAATACAATTTTTGTAGCAACATGTAGTACAAACAAGTGTAGAAGGAGAAGAGTACTTCTGTGATTCGTGAGTTAACAATAAGGAAATTAAAGAGAGATTTTTATCAGGAACTTTAGGAAATAGGTTAGATTTGCTTAATATGCTTCTTCCCAATGTCCCATTAAAATACTGGCCAGGCTTGGGGGCACAGCTTGTAATCCTAGCACTTTGGGAGGCCAAGGCAAGTGGATTACCTGAGCAAGCAGGTTCAAGACCAGCCCTGGCAATTTGGCAAGACCTTGTCGCTACAATAAATCGTAAAATTAGCCGGGCGTGGTGGCGCGTGCCTGTAGTTCCGGCTACTTGGAAGGCTGAGGTGGAAGGATCGCCAGAGCCCAGCAGGTCAGTGCTAGAGTGGCCATGAGTGTGCCACTGCACTCCAGCCTGGGCATCAGAGTGAGTAAGATTCCAACTCAAAAAAAAAAAAAATCTACTCATAAGTTTTTTTTTTTTTACATTGGCAATAGTTTTGTAAACTTAAGACAAGATGTGTTGATATATTTCTCTCTTTTTCGCCTTAGTTCTTTTTTTTACTTTTTAATTTTAAAGTTGTGGGGTACAATTACAAATGTTCATTATGCAGGTATCCTTGTTGATGAGGTGTGCCACCCCCCCACCAGCAGTTCCCCACTACTGCCAATCCCGTATATATTTCAATATATAATTTTTGTAAGGGTAATTAGCATTTTCAGACTGTTGATGGCTTTTCTCCTTCTCTTTTGAGAAATACGACTTTCATTTAGTTTTCCATAAGTAACTTCCATAAGTAACTACTTGCCTGACTTAGAAAAGTATGAAGCAAAACAATGAATAGTCTTATAAGTCAGTTAAGACCATAAAGTTCTACATTAGCAAAAATAAAGTTATTCCAGTCTGTCAGAAAAAGGAGAGAGAAATGCCAGAGGAGCAAGATTATATTATAAATACTGTAATAGAATTACTAAATTGAATGCAAAGGCCAAAAACCTTGACATTGAAACTGATACATTTCTTTTAAAAGAAGATATTAAGTCAGCTCTACGAGGTTGTATGAACAAAGACTGAATTTGGGTTTGGGGGATTGGAATTGAAAAATGAAATTCTGTTTTCCTAAGCCCCTTTGACCGCATCCCCTAAGTGTTAATAGGAAGAAAGAGTGGGTTTGAATGTTAGTCACAAACTCAAGTGCAGCATGTCTTAGTTTATTTTCTATTGTTTATAACAATACCAGTCGGGATAGGTGGCTCAGCCTGTAATCCCAGCGCTTTGGGAGGCCGAGGTGAGTGGATTGCCTGAGCCCGCGGGTTCGAGACCTGCCCGGGCAACTTGGTGAGACCTCATCTCTACAATAAATAAAAAATTAGCCGGGCGTGGTAGTGCGCGCCTGTAGTTCCAGCTACCTGGAAGGCTGAGACCGAAGGATCCCCGAAGCCCAGCAGATTGAGGCTGCAGTGGCGGGGAGCTTGCCACTGCACTCCAGTCTGGGCAACGGAGTGAGACTACAATTCAAAACAAAAAACAAAAGCAAACAAACAAAAAAAAAAAACAGAAAACCTGAAACTGGGTCATTTAAAAGAAAAATATATTTCTTAAACATTGAGTATTTAATTTTCTAACACATGAAGTTTGAGGGATATATTCAAACCATAGTATTCCACCCTTGGGGCCTCAAATTCATATTTCTTTTTACACATAAAATACATTCATTAATCCCAGCACTTTGGGAGGTGAGGCAAGAGGATTGCCTGAGCCCATGGACTCAAGACCAGCCTGGGTAACTTGGTGAGATCTTGTCTCTATGAATCAAAAACAAAACAACAAGAACAAAATTAGCCGGGCATGGTGGGCCATGCCTGTAGTTCCAGCTACTTAGAAAGCTGAAGTGGAAGGGTCAGGGCTGTGGTATCCCTGAGTGTGCCACTGCACTCCAGCCTGGCTCTGACTAAAAAAACAAAAAAAATTAATTCCATCCCATAACCCCAAAATGTTAACTTGGTCCAGTATCAATTCAAAAATCCGAAGTCCACAGTCTACATAATGGTGGCACAGGATTAAGAAAAACATTCCTATTCCAAAAGCGAGAAATAGGCAAAAAGAAAAGAGTAACAGGCCCAAGCAAGTTCAAACCTAGCAGGGCAGATATGACATCTCAAAGCTAGAGAACAATCTCTTTTGAGTTCATGTGCCACCTTCTGGGCACACTGGAAAGGTTGGGCCCCCAAGGCCTATGTTGCCCACTCCGTGGCTGCTCTTAAGAGTTGGAGTCCAGAGCAACCCCTTCGGGTCCCCTCCCATTGTGGGAACTTTTCTGTCTTCTCTATAAATCCTGCTTTCAAAAAAGAGTTGGAGTCTGAGGGTTTTCGTAGGCAAGTGATACATGCTGTCACAGTTCTGAGGTCTAAGGAGACTTCAGTGGCTTCACTTTCATGACTCCATTAAGCATTGCCGTGGTGGAGAATCTCCGTGGCAGCTTCAACCCCACATTTCTTCTGGGCATTGTTCCAGCGGGGACTCCTTGCAGTGACTCCACCTGTGCAACAAGTTTCTGCCTGGGTCCCCAGGCCTGATGACATCTTTTAAAACCTGGGTAGAGGCTGTCATGCCTCTACAGCTCTTGCTTTCCACCAGCCTGCAGAATTAGCACAATGTGAACTCGGCCAAGGTTTACGACTTATACCTTCATGAACTGTGGCAGGAGCCCTCATGGCTGGGACAGTCAAAGAGCACTGTGCCAGCTTTGGGGAATGCAGTCAGAGTTAGCCAACCCATGGCATGACAGCCCTGGGAGGGTCCCCCCAAACCATTCTGCCCTCTCAGGTATCCAGGCCTGTAATGGGAGGAGTGGCTTTGAAGAGCTCTGAAATGCCTTTGGGGTCTTTTTCCATTCTCTTGATGGTATCTTCTCTCTGTGCCAATCTCCTTGGCAGAGATGGTCCCTTGGCTACATCTTTGGACTCTTCTGAAAACACTCATTCATTTTCTACCACACGCCCAGGTTGGTAATTTTCCAAATTTTTCCACTATTTCCCTTTTCTCTATCAGTTCATCACAAGAAGTTAGAAGTTAAATACACCTTTTTACAAAGTCCCAGGACATGGATACAACACCGCCAGGCTCCTTTCTCTGGTGTAGCAAGGGTGACCTGTGCTCCAATTCCCAATATCTTATTCTTGGTTTCCAACTAGGATTTCATCATCACTGTCCATATTTCTATCAACATTCTGGTCACAACCACTTAACCAATCTCTAAGGAGTTCCAAACCTTCCCTAGTCTTGTCTTCCAAGCCTTCACCAGAATCTAGGCATTCTCTAGCCTGCTCCTTCTCCAGCCTCTGCCCATTACTCAGTTTCAAGGCAGCTTGCAGATATCAGCAACATCCCCACTTCTCAGTACCAATTTTCCATCTTAGTTCATTTTCTGTGGCTTATAACAGAATACCTAAAACTGGGCAGTTTATAAAGAAAAGAAATGTGTTTCTTACAGCTGTGGAGACAGAGAAGTTCCAGGTCAGGGGAATGCATCTAGTGAGTCGTCTTGCTGGTGGGGACTCTCTGAAGACTCCGGAGAAAGTGCCAAGCATCATAGGTGAGGAGACTGAGCGTGTTCTCTTGGGTCTCTCTTCCTTTTCTTATAATGTCACCATTTCCACTGCCAGGATAATCCATTAATCAATTAACCTTTAATTCATTAATTCATGAGATTAATCCATTCATTAAGGGCAAAGTCTTCATGATCCAATCACCTCTTAAAGGCCCCACCTTTCAATACTACTACACTGGGGATTAAGTTTTCAACACATGAAATTTGAGGGGTGTGGCGGGGGGGCAGGATTGACAGTGGTGGGATTCTGCTAGGGAAGGGGGAGGCACAAGTGCATAATGAACATTTGTATACTTGACCCTTAAAAAAAAAAAGAAATTTGAGGGGCATATTCAAACTCTAAGGCAGCAGAAATATTGCCCACAAATCTACTTAAATATGTATTTCAAGTTCTCATTCCACCAGGAGCCATCCAGTTTGGGCTCCCTTCTTCTCTTTAAACTAAGGCTGTTTGACCGGGCTTGGTGGCTCAGCCTGTAATCCCAGCACTTTGGGAGGCCAAAACGAGTGGGTTGCCTGAGCCAGCAGGTTCGAGACCCACCCAGGCAACTTGGCGAGACCTGTCTCTACAATAAATCAAAAATTAGCTAGTCGTGGCAGTGCATGCCTGGAGTTCCAGCTACTTGGAAGGCTGAGGTGGAAGGATCCCCGGAGCCCAGCTGGTCAAGGCTGCGGTGGCCAGGAGCGTGCCACTGCACTCCAGTCTGGGTGACTCCAACTCAAAATAAATAAAATAAAATAAAATAAAATAAAATAAAGCTGTTTATGTAGTATGAAAGTAAGAAGTAGGTCTGCTCTTCAGTGTCAACCATCCACATAGGCACCTGCTGAGACATCCATCATCCATTCAGTCGGGACTTCAGAGTTGGATCATCATCAGTCCAAACAAATTGACATTGAGATGTCATACCACCCAAACAGGCATTCTGGGGCACTTTCTATGATCCCTATCAACCTGGACCTATTAGTCTTTCTTCTCCAGGCAGATGACATTTCCCAGAGCTTAGTTTATGAGGCAGGGTCTAACGACTTCATAAGAAAGTCTAGTGATGGTGACTCCTCCCTTTGTCCCCACCCTTTTCAATATGCGAAATATTTTTCTGTTATCGGAGCGAAATGAGAAAGTTTCTATCTTTCTCAACCAGTGACCAAATGTTTTCTCTGTACTTAAGTATTTCCCTAAAGACCCAAGTTTTTCTTTTCTTTTCTTTTCTTTTTGAGTTGGACTCTCACTCGGTCACCCAGACTGGAGTGCAGTTGCTGCTCTCGGCCACCGCAGCCTCGACCCGCTGGGCTCCGGCGATCCTTCCGCCTCAGCCTTCCAAGGAGCTGGAACTACAGGCGCACGCTACCATGCCCGACTTATTTTTTTTTTTTAATTTATTGTAGAGATGAGGTCTCGCCAAGTTGCCCAGGCGGGTCTCGAACCCGCGGGCTCAGCAATCCACTCACCTTGGCCTCCCAAAGCGTGGGATTACAGGCTGAACCACTGAGCCCGGCTAAATTCATGTTTTAACCCTATAGTTTTTATATAAAGTTTTTAAATTTCTATATGTTTTTGTATTTCTTTAAACTTTGGAAATTAATTTCTAGAATTATTATATTCTAAAGAATGTCTTCTTTAAAAGTTATTTTTTAGAAGTAAAGTGAGATTGTTTTGTACGTCATGCATTATTTATTTTTAAAAGAATATAGTCCATCTCATTTCCAAAGATTATATATTATTAATTTATTATGAATTATATTATTCAAATTCACTGACAATTTATTTATTCTTTTCCTGCTCGAATGGCTATGTTGTTAAGAATATTTTTTATTGCAAATAGCATAAGCCTAACTCAAACTAGCATAATTCATTAAAAGAATTAATATAGCTGGGATTTTCATCAGAGGCTGGATCTAGGGATTCAAATGATGCAATTGGTACTTTCTTCATCTCCTAATCTTGCTTGCCTCTGTCTTCTTTTTTCCTCAAGCAGACTCTGTTTATGTCCAACAAGATAACTCCTGGGAAATCTAGACTTATATGTTCCTTGTAAATTGTAATCACAGGGATAGAGAGACACTCCTTCTCTCCCAGTACACACATCAAGATAAGATAAAGGACTCTGGTTGCCCCACTTTGGGTAAATTGAGCCAATCCTTGAGTCAGAAAGATAAGCCACTCTGGTTGGTCAGCTCAGGCGTTATGGGCAAATTCAGGTCAGGTTTCACAGCCTCAGATCTACTTCAAGGATTCTCTTAAGAATGTTTTATTAAGGACGTGCTTCCTTGAGAAAACAGGAAGTGGGGAGAGCTAGAGAAGGAGAAAAAGGCCCAGCACTTCCCAGTCTCATGAGTCCCTAAGGGAGTTGTTGAGCATAAATGACACCTCAGTGCGTGTCCTCAGGCAAAAGAGCCCTAGGTGTGGAGAGATTAGAAGGCAGTAAAACTCAGGTACTTTCAGTTCTGCCTTTAGAGAAGGCAGATCCAGTGCCCAGGATCTAGCCTCTGAAGAGCTCAGGTGCAAAGCCTTAGTGGCAAGGCACACCAAAGCTGAGAATGGGCTCACAGAACTGGCAAAAAGGGATCAGGAGGAATCTGAGTGGGGCACACAGCGTCTGCTAAATTTGCCCAGTGCTGTGCTGGGGAAGATGTCATCTCTTTACCAACATCACAAAAATACTGTCAGGGTTGGAGGAAGGGCAGTTCCCAGAGGAAAATATGTGGAGTCAAAAAATATGTGACCACTCTGTCTTTCAAAGCCTGAGGTAAAGCTGTTAAATTCGCCTGCAACTATAGTATTTCTGTACATTTATCCTTTTCTTCTAATAATTTTTTTACTATAGTTGTTGATGCTCGTCAACACATAAAACTTTTATGGTCGGGTGCGATGGCTCATGCCTGTAATCTCAGCATTTTGGGAGGCCAAGGTGTTTGAGCCCAGGCGTTCAAGACCAGCCTAGGTAACATAGTAAAACCTTGTCATTACAAGAAATAAACAAATAATAACTAAATAAAGATTTCTAATTGTTATAACGATTTGCAGTGTAGTGTTCATGATAAAAATGACATTTTAAAAAATCATTTAATGCTTTGACTCTGATACTTATGCTGTTCAAAATCATTCTTTCCATCTTTATAAATACTTTGTGTAATATAGGCCGGGTTCAGTGGCTCAGTCTGTAATCCCGCGCTTTGGGAGGCCGAGGTGAGTGGAGTGCCTGAGCTCGCGGGTTTGAGACTCACCTGGGCAACTTGGCGAGAGCTCATCTCTACAATATATAAAAAAATAGCCAGGCGTTGTAGCGCATGCCTGTAGTTCCAGCTACTTGGAAGGCTGAGGTGGAAGGATCACCGGGGCCCGGCAGGTCGAGGCTGCAGTGGCCAGGAGCGTACCACTGCACTCCAGTCTGGGCGACAGAGTGAGACTCCAACTTGGGAAAAAAAAAAATCAGCCGGGCGTGGTAGTATGTGCATGTAGTTCAGCTACTTGAAAGGCTGAGGCAGAAGGAACGCCAGAGCCCAGCAGGTCGACAGTGGAGTGGTCGTTAGTGTGCCACTGCACCTCAGCCTGGGAGACAGAGTGACACACCAACTAAAAAAAATAAAAAATAAAAATCAAAGAAAAGAAAATGTGTAATATAAATCTTAGTCCATGCTCTTATTTTTCAAATTGTGTTTTGTTTTAGATGTTCTCTTTAAAAGCAACATATTGATTTTTTTTAACCTTATTTGGAAAAGCTTAGTTTTCACTAAGGAGTATAGCCCATTTGATTTTATTATCAGGACTAATGCATTTTTTGGTCTTATGCTATCTTTGGTTATACTTTCTTTGCTGTCTTTCACTACCCTCTTTCTTTCAGGTATCTATGCTGCTTCCTTTGCTTTCTGTCATTTGCTCTTTGAGTTGATATTATCTTTTAAAAATCATTATTTTTCATTCTTTACTTTCACTTAAGATTTTTAAAAATAGTTATCTTTTTGCTTTCTCCCAGTTCACATACTTCTCACTGATTCATAGTCTGTATTCCTATTATTTGAACATTTAAGCCCACATTAATTTGACTTGATTCTATATTAAATTTTTACATCATCTTTTAAGAACAATTTCTGGCATTTACATTCACTTTTATAACCAAGTTTACAACTATTTAAACCTAGTTCATTGTATGTGTCAACTTGACTGAGCCAGGATATCCAATATTTGGCTCAAAACGTTTTTTTGGTTGTGCCTGTGAAGGTACTTCTGAATGAGATTAGCGTTTGAATCAGTAGACTGAGTAAAGCAGACTGCCCTCCCCAATGTAAGTGGGCCTTTTCCAATTCACTGATGGCCTAAATATCAAAAGGCAGAGTAAGGGAGACTTTGCTCTCTTTGCCTGCCTATCTTCCGACTGAGTATACTATAGCTTTCCTGGGTCTCCAGCTTGCCAACTGCGGGGATCGTGGACCTTCTCAGCCTTCATAATCACATAAGCCAATTCCTTATAATAAATCATATATTTGTGTATGTATATATGTGTGTATGTATATATATATGTGAGTGTGTGTGTGTGTGTGTGTGTGTTGTGTGTGTTTACTATTGGTTTTGTTTCCTTGGAGAACCGTAACACACAGAGTTTTATGTCTGAACTATTTTAATGACACTGTAAGTCCTTTTAGATCATAACTTCCCCATTTTAAAACTTTTATCAAATTCATAGTCAGTTCAAATATGGCTTTGGTAATTTTCTTTAAGGAAAAAAAAAAAGCACATGTAGGCCAGGCGTGGTAGTGAGCGCCTGTAGTTCCAGCTACTTGGAAGACTGTGGCGGAAGGATCACCTGAGCCCAGCAGATGGAGGCTGCTGTGGCTGTTAACGTACCACTGCACTCCAACCTAGGCGACAGAGTGAGTCTCCAACTCAAAAAAAAAAGAATACGCAATTGACCAGGCTGGGTGGCTCAGCCTGGAATCCCAGCTCTTTGAGAGACTGAGGTGAGTGGATGACCTGAGCCCACAGGTTCGATACTAGCCTGGGCAACTTGGTGAGGAGACCTCCTCTCTACAACAAATAAAAAATTAGCCAGCTGTGGTAGTGCGCGCCTGTAGTTCAGGCTACTGGGAAGGCTGAAACGGAAGGATCACTGGAGCCCAGCGGGTCGACACTGGGTTGGCTGTGAGCATGCCACTACACTTCAACCTGAGCGACAGAGTGAGACTCCAACTCAAATAAATAAATAAATAAAGCACATGGATAAGGTGTTTTCTAAACCATTATATATTTTCAAAATATCTTTATATTGCCTTTGCATATAAGCAAAACTTTGAGTGGATATAGAATTCTCGAGTTACAATTTTATCCCTTTAAAAGTCTGTAGATATAGCCGGACTCGGTGGCTCAGCCTGTAAACCTGCGCCTTGAGAGGCTGAGGTGAGTGGATTGCCTGAGTCTGCAGGTTCGAGACCCGCCTGGGCAACTTGGTGAGACCTCATCTCTACAATAAATCAAAAATTAGCCGGGCATGGTAGTGCGCTCCTGTAGTTCCAGCTACTTGGAAGGCTGAAGCGGAAGGATCGCCGGAGCCCAGCAGGTCGAGGCTGCGGTGGCCCGGAGCAGCCACTGCACTCCAGTCTGGGTGACAGAGTGACTCCAACTCAAAAAAAAAAAAAAAAATGTCTGTAGATATAAGAAAGGGATTGGCAGTAGTGGGAAACTGCCAGGGCACGGGGGGTGGGACTGGCAGTTGAAGGAAACTACCAGGGAGGGGCACATAATCAATGTTTGTATACCTAACCCTGAATTGTACCCCACATCTTTAAACTCACTAAATAAATAAAAATAAAAATAAATAAATAAAAATCTGTAGAAAAAATTCCATTGTAAATTGATATTTACTATCGTTTACTCAAGTTTGTCTGGCCTTTGTTTCACAATTAACGTTTTATTTCAAAAAGCTTATTTTAAAATTATTTTTTAGTCTTAAAATTAAAATTTTTTTGCCAAAATATGCTTCTCTCTGTACTAATTTTGTTTATAACATGGTAAGTCTTTTAAACCAACATATGTACTATCAGGGCTTCTTTTTTCTGCTCAGAATAGTATTTACCGATCTTTATCAAAGGTTTTTGCTTCTGGTTTCTACTCTGAGTACCTCTTACTCTTTTTTTTTTTGAGTTGGAGTCTCACTCTGTTGCCCAGACTGGAGTGCAGTGGCCGCTCCCAGCTACCGCAGCCTCGACCTGCTGGACTCCAGCGATCCTTCCGCCTCAGCCTTCCGAGTAGCTGGAACTACAGGTACACGCTACCACGCCTGGCTAATTTTTGATTTGTTGTAGAGATGAGGTCTCATCAAGTTGCCCATGTGGGTCTTGAACCCGCAGGCTCAGACAATCCACTGACCTCAACCTCCCAAAGGCACGGGATTACAGGCTGAGCCACCGAGCCTGGCCTTTTTTTTTTTTAAGATTGAGGGGATATGAGTGCCTGTTTGTTACATGGTCATACTGCAGACTGGTGGGGATTGGGCTTTTGGTGATCCATTTCCCAGATAGTGAACACTGTACCCATTTGGTAACTTTTGAACCCTAACTCTCCTCCACTCCTCCTCACTTTTAGTGTTGGCAGTTCCTATTATTTCCAATTTTGTGATCCTTCAGTTCTCACGTATAAGTAAGACCATATGGTATTCAGTTTTCTGTTGAGTTAGTTCACTTAAGATGATGTTCTCCAACTCTGTTCATGTGAGCACCTTTATTTCTTTATATAGATTCATGTTCTCTGTCATTTATACTTGTTTTCTGTCATTTTTTATTTTATTTTTAAGTTGGAGTCTCACTCAGTCACCCAGACTGGAGTGCAGTGGCCGCTCTCGGTCACCGCAGCCTTGAACTTCTGGGCTCCGGTGATCCTTCCACCTCAGCCTTCCAACTAGCTGGAACTACAGGCGCACGCTATCACGCCTGGCTAATTTTTTTGATTTATTGTAGAGATGAGGTCTCATCAAGTTGCCCAGGCAGATCTCGAACCCGCGGGCTCAGGCAATTCACTCACCTCGGTCTCCCAAGACGCGGGATTACAAGCTGAGCCACCAAGCCTGGCCTGTTCTCTGTCATTTATACCTACCATCTTCTCTACCATTTTTTGTATTGTCCTTACATTTTGTAAAACTTTTAAAACATGTCTGCCACAGCAGTGATTAAATTTTGTTATACCAAGTCTGCTTTTTTACTAACTGGATTGTTGATTGTAATTCTATTGCATTTTTCATTTTCTTGACAAATCCTCATCTCAGGCAGCTGATTTTATCTCCAGCACATTTCTGTACGTTTCACACACTATCTCTTTAGGTTAATTTCTACTGTCCTCTTGGATTTCTGTTCCAATTTCATAAAGACTATCTTCCCTGGCATTTTTATGATTCTGCCAAGAAGTTTTCAAAACTTGTCTCTGGTTCTAGTGACAAATTATTTTTAAAATATGTAATCCCTTTGAATCTTCAGAGAAAAAAATCAGCTTCTTGTCTCCATTTTCATTTTAAAAGCATACAGTAAAGGGGGTTTTGTTGTTGTTGTTTTTGTGTGTTTTTTTTTCCTTCTCCATTTTTATTCAGCAAAAAGAGGTTTTTTCCCCCCAATCTTTGTAAATGCCAATATTAGAGTCTGTACCTTGTCCATGATCCTAATTTAGCCTTTTCTTTGGGGTTAATAGAATTACCTTTTTGTACTATTTCTAGTAGGCAACTTGTCATTTAAACATACTAGCTAAATCTTCATATCTTATAGGCTTGAAATGTAGTCTTCTCAGACCCAGACTGTTAATTTTTATTTGAACCTCTCATTCCACAGAATAGACAAAATCAACAGCCCATAGCTTTCCTAATACCTACCTTAGGCTGGGTTCAGTGGCTCATGCCTGTAATCCCAGCACCTTGGGAGGTCAAGGCAGGAGCGTTGCTTGAGCCCAGGAGTTCAAGACCAACCTGGGTAACATAGTGATTTCCAGTCTCTCAAAAAAAAAAAAAAAGAAGAAGAAGAAAAAGGGGGAGGAAGAGAAGAAGAAGAAGGAGAAGGAGAAGGAGACAGGAGAAGGAGAAGAAGGAGAAAGAGAAGGAGAAGAAGACAAGGAAGAAAAGAAAAAATTAGCCGGGCATTGTGGCATGTGAGGTTGCAGTGAGCCATGATCATGCCACTGCACTACCCCTTTGTCTGACACAATCACCAGAATTCAAAATATCTTGTTGCTATGGTCTAAATGTTGATGTCTCCCCTGAATTCATATATTGGAACTCAATACCTACTGTGATAGTATTAAAAGGTGATGCCTTTTTTGGAAGTGATTGAGTCATAAGGGCTACACTTCCATGAATGTGATTAGTGCTCTTATAAAAGAGGTTGAAGGGATCTGCCTTGCCCTTCCACTATGTGAGGACACAAGTAGACACCATCTTTGAAGCAGAAATAGGCCATCACCAGACACTGAATCTGTTGAGGCCTTGTTCTTGGACTTCCCAGCCTCCCAAAGTATGAAAACTAAATTTCTATTTATAATTTTACCCAGCTTTTGTTATAGTGGCAGAAACAGACTAGTATAGAAATTGGGTCCAAGAAGTGGAGCACTGCTATAACCAATATTTAAGAATGTAGAGGTGGCTTTGGAACTGGGTAATGGGGCAGAAGAGGGAAGAGTTTGGAAGCAGGCCAATTGTGAATGGACAGTAAAGGACAATTCTGGTGATGGCTCAGAAAAGAACAGCTACTAAGAAAATGCCAGTCTTCTTAGACATTACCCAAGTGATGTGACCAGGATATTGATAGAAGTATGGACTGTGAAGTCTATTCTGGTGAGATTTCTGATGGGAGTAAGGAGAATATTTACTAAAGAAAGGTCAACCTTGTTATAAAATGGCAAAGAACTTGACAGACTGTGTTTATGTCCTAGTGTTTTGTAGAAGCAGAACTTGCAAACAGTCACAGGACGTTTGGTGAAAGAAATCTCTAAGCAAATTGTTCAGAGTGTGGCAAGGCTTCTTGACTGCTTATACTAAAATGCAAGAAGAGGAAAATGAATTAGTGATGGAACGTATAATCAAAAAGAAAGCGGACCTCAAAGATTTGGAAAATTCTCTTCCTGGCTGAGAAGACACCAAGGATGTGGCCAAGCAACCGTTTGATAGGGATATTAGCATAGATAGGAGATGCTTGCTGTTTATTCATCAAGACAATGGAAGAAGGACCCTGAAAACATATTAGAGATCTTCAGGGACTGCCCTACCTATCACAGGCCCCAAATGCCAGGACTCTGGGAGCAGAACAATTTCAAGCCTTTGCTCCCCACATTCTGGTGCAGCACTCCTTAGTCCCCCCGGCTGTGACTCAAACAGGCCGAGGTGCAGCTTGGGCTGCTCCTCCAAAATGCACAGGTGGTAAACTTTGGCATCTGCACAGTGCCTTCTCCACTAGGGTGCAGAGTGCATGAGCTGTGGGGGCGTGGCCGCCTCCCCCTAGATTCCAAGGGATGCCACAGAGAACCTCAAGCCTCAAGGCCACTGCAAAGAGTCTCCACTAGAGCAATATCTAGTGAACCATCGAGGCAGAGTCATATCTGAGACCCCAGAAAAGTAGGACCACCAGCATGCAACTCCAGCCTGAGAGAGCCACAGGCACATGACTTCACCAGAGAAGCAACAGCAGGGGCTGCGCCTAGCAAAGCCATGGGGGCTGGGCTGCTCTGAGTCTTGGAGGTCTAAACCCTGCCCCAGTGTTTCTGGGAGATGGAGCATTATGTCAAAGAAAATTATTCTAGAGCTTGAAGAGTTAATGTTTGCCCTGTTGGACTCTGGATTTTGTTGGGACCTGTTATGCCTTTTTTATTTTATATTTCTCTCTTTCAAGATGGAAATGTTTATTCTATGACTGTCTTATCATTATATTTCAAAAGCACATAATATGCTTGATTTCACAGCTGGAGAGCACTTTAACTTGGGATGAATCATACCTTGATTCTCACCCATATCTAATTTGGATATTTAGATGAGAATCTGACTTCTGAGTTGGTGCTGGAACAAGTTAAGACTTCGAGGGCTATTGAGATGGAGTGAATGTATGTTGTATATGACAAGAACATGAATTATGGGGGTAGGGGCTAGGAACAGAATGCTATTGTCTGAGTAATGGTATGCCCCAAAATTCGTATGTTTGAACGTAATAACTAATGTGATGATATTAAGAGATGGGGCCTTCTGGGAAATTTTTAATTCATGAGAGTTTTGCCCTCACAGATGGTATGAGTACCCTTGTGAAAGAGGTTGAAGGGAGCCACCTTGCCTTCTTTTGCCATGCAAGGATACAACAAGTCATCATCTATAGAGTAGAGAACAAATCCTGAGAACAATGTGATCTTGAATTCCCCAGCCTCCAGAACTGTGTGCAATATATTTCTATTGTTTATAAATTACCCAGTCTATAATATTTTGTCCATGGATTAAGAAAACTGTCATATATTTTCCAAATGAATATGTAAAAATTACAGTTTCAAACAGGTATATAAAGCCAGGTACCAATGGAACAAGGAGAAGTTTAAGATAAGGGTAGGGATAATCCTCTGAATGCCTCAAAAATAATGCTTAGGTTATGAAGAAACAGTCCTCTCCACTTTTATTCATTTGCACAGAACCTAAACTTTTTTGAAAGGTAAGCACTTAGTAGGTTTCTCTACCTACTTCAAGATGAAAAAGTAACAAAACAAAATAAGACCATCCACACTGGCCATGTGTTCTGAATGTAAATTGCAAGTTGTGATTTATTCTCTGAATAACCTTTTTTTTTAAAGTCTGTCATGCTTTGCTTTTGCTGTAATTAGTTTTTATCCTTTTCTGTAACTTTGTAAATTTTTTTGAGACAGGGTCTTGCATTGTTGCTCAGGCTGGTCTTAAACTTCCGAACTCAAGCAATCCTTCCACTTTAATTTCCCAAGGTGCTAGAATTACTGGCCCCTACCACTGTGCCCATTCATAAATATTTTTGTGAGGAATTGAGAGAGTTATTGAAATAGTACCTGCTAACCAGATGTCATTTAAATTTAAAGCTCTTACTCAATGTTTAATGTAATACTGAAAAACTTTATTTTATTTTATTTCTTCTTATCATCATAATCATTGTTGTTGTTGTGGAGTAATAATCATAGCTACCACTTGTTGAGTGCTCATTCTCAAGCAGGCACTCTGATGAGTATATTACAAAAACTTTTTCTGATTCTCATTGTATTATAAGACAATTACTACTAGTCTCACTTTCCATAAATAAACTGAAGTTCAATGAGTTTGAGTAACTTGCTCAAATCATACTGCCATTAAGTTATAGCACTAAGGCTAAGTATCAGATGGCTTTGACTCCAAGCTCCATACTCTCTCTGGCAGAGTGATGTCTTGCTCAGTAAAGGATCCTATGATTATATGAACACGCCACCACTTCAATTGAATGTTTTCCTGCATGTACATTTAAGAACAAATTTTTATAGTACAGACTGCACAAATTGCCAACAAATCTAGCTTATGATATATATGGGAGAAAAGGAGACAGCACTTGATAATACAACTATTGCTAGAACAAAAACTTTCAAAAAAAAGTTTTTGTTCTAGCATTAATGATTGTACAGAGATGTGTTCTGGTGGTAAAGAGATAGTATTATTTTTCAAGGCATCATGTCATTAAATGAGTTATTTCCAGCAGTCAACGTCCTTCCTTCAGCAGGATTTAAGCTTTCTTTTTTTTTTTTTTTTTTGAGTTGGAGTCTCACTCTGTTGCCCAGACTGGAGTGCCATGGCACACTCATGGCCACCCCAGCATTGACTTGCTGGGCTCCAGCGATCCTTCCGCCTTAGCCTTCCAAGTAGCCAGAACTACAGGTACACACTACCACGCCCGGCTATTTTTGTTATTTCATTTCATTTCATTTCATTGTAGAGATGAGGTCTCGTCAAGTTGCCCAGGCTGAACCTGTGGGCTCAAGCAATCCACTTGCCTCGGCCTCCCAAAGTGCTGGGATTACAGGCTGAGCCACCAAACCCAGCTGGATTTAAGCATTTTGGTAACAAGATGCTGTGTGAGGGGGTAGCATTTACTGTCCATATCCTCTTAGTTAAAACCCAGATTTAGAATTATTGGGAAAAACTGAGTCATCTCTATAAATGATACATTAGATTATTCTATAAGAGAATTCCAAAAGACCAGCTCTTTAACACGTTAGCACTTTTCTGTCACTAACTTTTAAAAAAATCTAAACTCAATTAAAGTATTGTTGTGAGAGTTTGAATTTCTGCCTCAAATATGTCATTAAAGTGCTTTACAAAAAAAGAGGCTGGAAATAAATATTTCACTTTGAAATAAGTACAAGTAGCCGAGCTTGGTGGCTCAGCCTGTAATCCCAGTGCTTTGGGAGACCGAGGTGAGTGGATTGCCTGAGCCCACGGGTTCAAGACCCGCCTGGGTAACTTGGTGAGACCTCATCTCTACAATAAATCAAAAAACTTAGCTGGGCGTGGTAGCACATGCCTGTAGTTCCAGTTACTTGGAAGGCTGAGGCAGAAGGATCGCTGGAGCCCAGCAGGTTGAGGCTGCGGTGGCTGGGAACGTGCCACTGCACTCCAGTCTGGGTGACAGAGTGAGACTCCAACTTAAAAAATAAAATAAAATAAAATGAGTACAAGTATATGTTGTTCTGAATCACAGTTGTTTGCAGTGTGGTAGTTCTTTAGAGAAAAAAGTGATCTTAATGGGTTGAAACCTCTCCCTTCATCCATGACAAAACTATACTTCAGAGGAGTCAAACAAATATAATGTAATAAAATAAGGGCTGGCACTACAGACCCTGAAGACATCAACAGGTAAGAAGAGAACATTATCAACAATTCCACACACAAATTTGTTAACTTAGATTAAATGAATCCATTCCTTGAAAATGCAAATTAGCACAGCTGACTCAGTATGAAATAGTTTAAATAGACCTATAACAATTAGTAAAATTGAATTCATAATTCTGAGACTTCCAAAAAAGAAATCTCCAATCTTAGAGGATTTCATCAGAGAATTCTACCAAAGATTGAAATAATTAACATCAATTCTATATAATTTCTTCTAGAAAACAGAAGAGGAATGAATGCTTCCTAATTCATTTAATGAAGCTAGTATTATCCTGATAGCAAAACCCCCAAAAAAAACAAAAAGAGAAAGCTATATCAATATCTTTCCTTAATAGAGATGTGAAAAATTCAGAAAATAGGTTCAGTAAAATCTTTAAAAAATTATACACCATTACCAAGTGGGATTTGTTCTTGGGATATTAGACTGCTGAATATTTAAAAACCAATCAATGTAATCATCCATATAAAAGATTAAAGAAGAAAAATCACCTGATTATATCAGTTGATGAAGTAAAACCATTTGGCAAAATTCAACACTCATTCATGATTTTTAAAAAACCCTCAGAAAAATAGAAATAGAGGAGAACCTTCTCAACTGGATAAGAGCATCTGCAAGAAAACCCACAATTACCATTACTTAATGGTTAAAGATTCAGTGTTTTCCCCCTAAGGTTGGGAGCAAAGCAAAAATAACACTCTTTCCACTCTTACTCAACATAATGCTACAAGCTCTAGCCAGTGCAATAGGCTAGAAAATGAAATAAAAGGCATACAGATCAGAAAGAAAGAAATAAAACTGTCCCTATTGGTAGGAAACATGATTGTTTACACAGAAAATCCCAAGGAATCTACAAAAAACAAAAACAAAAAAACCTCTAAGAACTAGTAAGTGAGTCACAGCGCAAAATGTACATTTAAAAAGTAATTGTAAGCCGGGCTTGGTGGCTCAGCCTGTAATCCCGCGCTTTGGGAGGTCGAAGTGAGTGAATTGCCTAAGCCCGCGGGTTCGAGACCCGCCTGGGCAACTTGGTGAGACCTCATCTCTACAATAAATCAAAAAATTAGCCGGGCGTGGTAGTGCGCACCTGTAGTTCCAGCTACTTGGAAGGCTGAGGTGGAAGGATCGCCGGAGCCCAGCAGATCAAGGCTGCAGTGGCCAGGAGTGGCCACTGCATTACAGTCTGGGTGACTGAGTGAGACTCCAACTCAAAAAATAAAAATATAAATTTTTTAAAAAAATAAATAAATAGAAAGTAATTGTAGTGAATTACGGAGGATTTGAGGGCAGTGAAAAGAATTCAAATATTATCATGATGGACATGTCCTTAAACATTTATCCATACTCACAGACTGTACAACATCAACAGTGAACCTTAATGTAAAACTATGAACTTTGGGTTATAATGATACATCAAACTCACAGAAATATGCCCAGCTGATTTCTTATGAAAGTGCACAAGCAATTCAATAGAGGAAAGACAGTTTTTTTCTATAAATACTGCTGGAACAATTACATATCCATGGAGGGGGGAAAGACTTTGACCGAAGTTAAAGTAGGTTTATCAGTTATGACAAATGCACTCCTCCTATAAGGGATATTGATGATGGAAGAGGTTATACGTGTGTGGAGTTTTGGGGTACATGGAAAATATCTGTATCTTCTGCTCAATTTTTCCTGTGAACCAAAATCTTCTCTAAAAATATTGTCTTCCAAAAATATTAATTCTATTTCTATATGCTAGCAATGAACACATGAACACTGAATTTTTTAAAAAATACCATTTATGAGGTGAGTGGATTGCCTGAGCCCAAGGGTTCGAGACCCGCCTGGACAGCAAGACCTCATCTCTACAGTAAATCAAAAAATCAGCCGGGCGTGGTAGTGCATGCCTGTAATTCCAGCTACTTGGAAGGCTGAGGTGGAAGGAGCCCAGCAGGTCGAGGCTGAGGTGGCCGGAAGCGGCCACTGCACTCCAGTCTGGGCGACAGAGTGAGACTCCAACTCAAAAAAAAAAGAACAAAAAAACACCACTTACAATCACTAAAAAGATGAAATACTTAGGTATAAATCTAACTATATATGATATATATATGGCTTATATGCTGAAAACTTCAAAATACTGATGACTGTAATCTCGCGCCTTGGGAGGCTGAGGTGAGTGGATTGCCTGAGCCCAAGGGTTCGAGACCGCTTGGGCAACTTGGTGAGACCTCATCTCTACAATAAATCAAAAAAATTAGCCGGGTGTGGTAGCGCACGCCTGTAGTTCCAGCTACTTGGAAGGCTGAGGCGGAAGGATCGCTGGAGCCCAGCAGGTAGAGGCTGCGGTGGCTGGGAGCGGCCACTGCACTCCAGTCTGGGTGACCAAGTGAGACTCCAACTCAACAAAAAAAAACACAAAAAACACCCCCACAAAATACTGATGAAATAAAACAAAGATCTAAATAAAGGAAGAGCCACTGTGTTCATGGATTGGAAGACTAATGTAATATGTCAGTTCTTCTCAAATTGATATCCAGGTTTAATAAAATTCCTATCACAATTCCAGCAAGACTTTTTTTTTTTTTTTTTGAGTTGGAGTCTCACTCAGTCGCCCAGACTGGAGTGCAGTGGCTGCTTCCGGCCACCACAGCCTCGACCTTCCAGCAAGACTTTTAATTGATATGGACAAAATTATTCTAAAATATAAGAAAGAGGAACTATAATAGCAACAAAAAGACAAAATTTTATTTTTATATATTTAATTGTATACATGGAAACGCAAATGAATTAAAATTAGAATAGCTAAAACAACTTTGAAAAAGAAGAATACATTAAGAGGAAACAGTCTGCCCAATTCAAGATGTTTTATAGCTATAGTAATCAAGAATGTAAGTTATTGGCAGTGGGGTAGACATACTGATAAATGGAACAGATTTGAGAACCCATAAATAAACTCACAGAAATATGCCCAGCTGATTTCTGATGAAAGTGCACAAGCAATTCAATAGAGGAAAGACAGTTTTTTTCTATAAATACTGCTGGAACAATTACATATCCATGGAGGGGGGAAAGACTTTGACCGAAGTTAAAGATTAACTCAAAACTGAATCATGCATTTGAATATAAAATGTAAACTATAAAACTTGAAAAACACACACACACAGAATAAAATTTGGGAGATCTACAATTAGACAGAGTTTTTAGACTTAACACAGAAGGAACACCTATGAAAAGGGAAAAAAATACATTGGACTTCACCAAAATCCAAAACTTTTGCTCTGTAAAAGACTCAGTTAAGAAGATGAAAAAAATCAAGCTACAGACTAGGAGAATATTTACAAACCTTGTAAGCAACAAAGGACTAGTATTTGAAGTACATAAAGAACTCTCAAAACTCAATGTAAACAAATGGATGATTGAATTAGAAAATGAACAAAACTCATGAACAGAAACTTTACTATAGAGGATAAACAAATGACAAGTAAGCACATGAAAATATGTGCATAAATAAAGCCCATAAAGTTGCAGAAATGAAAACCACAATGAACTATCATGACACACCTATGAGAATGGCTAAAATAAATAGATAAATTTTCAGGAAATTATGTTGCATGAAAAGAAAACAATTCTAAAAGTTTACATATTATATAATTTGATTTATGTAACATCCTTGATGTAACAAAATTATAAAAGTGGAGAATGAGGTGAAAAGTATTCTCTTTGCGTGGTGTGTGTGTGTGTGTGTGTGTGTGTGTGTGTGTGTGTGTGTGAGGAACTGACAAAGACCATAAGAAAACTTTTTAGATGATGAATATGGTCACTACCTTTATTGTAGTGATGATTTCATGGTTTCATAGGTACATATGTCAAAAACAACTCTCTCTCCCCACCCTCTCTCTCCCTCTCTTTCTCTCTCTCCCACACCTCCCTCCTTCCTTCCCTCTCTCTCTCTCTTTCCTTTTTTCTGCTTGCTGTCTCCCCTCTGTCAACGTGAAAAAGAAAGTATGTTGTCCATAGTATAGCTAAAAGCCATCTTTTGATCAAAAGGAAAGTCAGCATGAAAAAACTGCTAACATGGGGATAGGAAAAAAAAAGAAATAAATGTCTCTGAGATGAAGAGAGTTCCTGATTATATTGAATTTGAAGTCATCTTTATATAAAGATCTTCATGTTCATAATCTAATGCTATCCCATAATGGTTAAATCATTGTGAGTCGTGATATTAACCAAAATAAGTATGTTCTCATTTAAGAATCATATTTATGATTCATAATATGCCATCAGAATAGAATTATATTCCTGATATTTAACTAAATTACTTATTTCAAAGAAAACAATGCAAAAAAAACCTGATCCATATAGCTACTGATCTGTGTATCAATAAAACTGATATGTGTATCTATATATATCTACTGTGTATAAGGCTTGTAAGTGCTAGGATCGAAGGGATATCAGCTGTTTGCACTCTTCCATCATCCTTTCTTCCTTCTAATGATAACAGCTCCCCGATTTTCCCTTAGCACACCACTGATTTAGTACTCTCAATTCATGTCTTTTAGATGAGACACTAAAAGCAGACAGATGATTCCAAGGGTTTTGTAAGATGAGGGGTAATGGCATCCAGGTCCCTAAACTTTCTCTCCCAATCTCCTCTCGACTACTTTTCCAAACAAGAAAACATGTTGAAGTAAGTGAATGGAGGCCTCTAAAGGGTACACGTGAAGGCACAGGCTCCGGGTCTCTGAAAGGAAAGAAACACTCTTACTTTTCTGTTTTGGGTAGACTGGAGAGTTCTGTTATGGAGAGGCCTAAAACAAAGGTCTGAATTTTATAGCTCCCATTGAAAGCTAGCCTGAGGAAACCTTCAGGAAAGAACTACACGCTTGTGTATGCATTTGAGTTACCTGTAATCCAACTAGTGACAGGTAACACGAAGAAAAGCTGAACTCATGAGAGTTTGGGCAAGGGTCCTCACTTGCTCCCAGGGAGCTCTTCCAAATCTTTGGCTGAGTGATGACAGATTGCCAGTTGGTTCACTGGCAGCCCACAAGAGCAGAAAGTTTTCCCCTCACAAGTTTGCCACTGCATTAAAGACCCTAACTACTTGGTCTGTAACTATAGGTCAGTGTATATAGAGCCTAACATCTGAGCAGGAAATGGGAAATAACAACTTGCCCTAGAAGAACTAGCAAGCCAATGAGGAAAAATAAATTTACTCAAGAAGATAAAATTAAAGATCAAAAGGTTAACAGTTAGCTATATGATACATGCTAGAACAAAAAAATTATTTAAAAATATGTAACGACTCCATGAGTTTCTGACAGTAAGCTCCTATTGATTGAAATAACTGATAAAAATAACTGAAAGGATACATAACATATTTTTTAATTAACATATTGCTTAGCTGGCATGAAAGTCAGGAATTCGAGTATTTCTAAAACTGGAGGGAATCACTGAGAAATTGCCTTAGTCTGTTTTGTGTTGCTATAGTAGAAAAACCACACAATGGGCAATTTTAAATGAAAATAAATGTATTTCTTGCAGTCCTAGAGGCTGGGATATCCAACATCAAACTGCATCTTGCAAAGGCCTCCTTGCTGCATCATCCCATGGTGAAAGACAAAAGAACAAGAAGCAGGGCTCGGCGGCTCAGCCTGTAATCCCGTGCCTTTGGGAGGCTGAGGTGAGTGGATTGCCTGAGCCCGTGGGTTCGAGACCCGCCTGGGCAGCGAGACCTCATCTCTACAATAAATCAAAAAATCAGCCGGGTGTGGTAGCGCATGCCTGTAATTCCAGCTACTTGGAAGGCTGAGGCGGAAGGATCGCCGGAGCCCAGTAGATAGAGGCTGTGGTGGCTGGGAGCAGCCACTTCACTCCAGTCTGGGCGACCGAGTGAGACTCCAACTCAAAAAAAAAAAAAAAAAAAAAAAAGAAGAACAAGAGAATATATGAGAGATTATTGCAGAAATGGGTGAATTATTGTAAGAGTGGGTTCCTGACAAAAAAGGATAAATTTGGCTGTCTCATTTTCTCTCTCTCTCTCGCTCTGGCTCTGGCTGCCATTTGGGATCTTTAATGAGAAACCCTGAAGATGTGATTGATGGCGGAGAGGTTGGATAATATATTCTATTGGTTCCTTCTCTGCCATGAGTTGTCCATGGCTGATTTCTCCACTGATGTGTCCAGCTTCTTTCTGAGCCCATCTCTCTCTCTCTCTCTTCTCTCTCTCTCTCTCCCTACAATAATTCACCCATTTTTGCAATAATGCATTAACTTATTTATGAAGTTAGAGACCTCATAATATAGTCACCTCTCAAAGGTCCTACTGCTCAACACTGGTGCATTGGGAATTACGTTTCCAACACATGAACTTTGGGAAACACATTCAGATCATAGTACTGCCTATCTAGTCCTTGTCACTGGACAGAAAGAAGAAATTCTCACTTGTGAATTCATAACTACTCACATTATATTGTAGTGATCAAAAGCATTCAAGCAGGGAATTAAATTAAAAATGTTCCCAAGTTAATAGTGCATCCAGAATTCAGGCCAAAAACCCACAAACATTCCTTAGGGTATTCTATTTCAACCAAAGCTTCAAAGAATTTCTAAAGATAAAGTTTCAAGAAATAAGTAATTTATTATTTATAACTTAGTTGATGTAATAAACAGCATATGGGATGTAGCCGAAAAGAGAACTGGTTAACTAGAAGATAAATCTGGAGAAATTATACAGAATACTATCCAACGAGATAATGATATAAGAGATGTTAAGAAACATAGAAGTTAGATAGAGTGTGACGATTTAACACACACCTAATTTAAATTCCATAAAAAGAGACTAGAAAAAACAAAGAAGAGGAAATATTACAAAAGATAATGGTCTAGGACTGTAAGTGTTAAAACATCAAATATTGAGATCCAGGGAGCCATATAAAACCCAATAAAATCCAAAGTAGGTCATATAAAAGTAGAACACATCTAGGTTCATCATGAAAAAATACTGTTTGAAAAATGAGAAAATCAACATCTAGGTTGATTCAGACTTTGAAACAACCACTAGGAAAACTAGATAATAGAACGAAATGTCTAGCTGGGCTCAGTGGCTCAGCCTGTAATCCTGCGCCTTTGGGAGGTTGAGGTGAGTGGATTGCCTGAGCCCACGGGTTCGAGACCCACCTGGGCAACTTGGCAAGACCTCATCTCTACAATAAGTCAAAAATTAGCTGGGCGTGGTAGTGCACGCCTGTAGTTCCAGCTACTTGGAAGGCTGAGGTGGAAGGATAGCCGGAGCCCAGCAGGTAGAGGCTGCTGGGTGACAGAGTAAGACTCCAACTCAAAAAAAAAAAAAATGAAATGCCTAATGTGAAAAGGGAAAGTTACTCCTAATCCAGAATTACACATTCAATGAAATAATCTTTTAAGAACATTGGCAAAATATAGATCCTTACAATAAAATGACACGAAAATTAAATTCTTGAGTTTAAGTTTTGCTAATTGAATATGGCCAGATTGTACTTTTTAAAAATGACTTTAATTGACTTTAATTAGTTACTGAGATATAACTAGATACATATGTACCTCTATTCTAGAGGTCGAAGGACTGGTTTTTCATATCATGACATTGGAGAAGTGACCTGAAAGAAGTGAAGAAGTAAACTGTGTGTATATATATAGGTGAAGGGTGTTCCCAGCATAGAAAACAGCATGTGCATCAGCTATGGGGGGTACGGGTATGCTTGGTGTATTCAAGGAGCATCAGAGAGACTTTCCTGAAATAGAGAATAACCAGTAAAATAGTAATAGATGAAATCATCTAGCAGATAGCCTGACCATGAAGGACCTTTTTAGACCATTGACTTCCGTATTTGCACTGAGTGATTGAGGAAGTCATTGGAGGTTTTTGATCTGAGAAGGCACTTGATATGACCAGGTGAATGAAATGTTTTAGAAATAATTTAGGTTCAAGTCACCAAAAATCATCCTCCATGTACTAAAGTAATTTGGTACTTTTGTAGCCTTCTGCTGATCCTGTTTGATAGAAAGATAGAATCCTGTGTGATAGAAGGATAGTAGGTGCCACATGTCTTCCTCATTTACCATTTTTATCTAACAACCTTTTTGAAAGAAACTGGATCACTGAGTAGTTAAGGCTACACACTGTGAGGAGGATTACAATGTGTTCTCGGCACTTCCATCGTGTACTAATTTCCAGGCATTATTCTATTCCACATCTCATAGCCTCCTTCTGTCCCTGTCAGTATAAATTAGCCACACAGCCTGCCCATTTCTCTACAACCTGACTGCCTGTCATGAATACTATGTATTTGTTCTTCAAATACACTCTGCACCCCACTCCATCCTGCTTTATGCCTCTGGCTTCCATTTGGCTCCTGTTAATGAGAAACACTGAAGATGTGAACTATGGGGGGTTGGATAATATATTGGTTCCCTCTCTGCCATGCGTTGTCCATGGCTGAGTTCTCCACTGATGTGTACAGCTCCTTTCTGAATCTATTTTCCTACAGCTAGAAGCTCTTTCTCAGTTCCAGCAATATTTTTCTCCATTTGCCCTTTCAGGCCGAGGAATCATCAAGGTTCCCTGATCTTATAGGCCTGGGGGGCTCTGCCATCCTTTAGTTTTCCCTTAACTCCACCTTAACCCCTGTGAGTAATCCTTCATTAAAGGCTTCTTATTTACTCTCTTGAGTTAAACCAGGTATATCTATCCATTTTGCTTTTTTAAATATTCTATACTTTATTTTATGATTTACAAAATTTTGTATATATCTCTATGTTGAAAATTAATTAAACACTGACTCCATTTATTCATTTAATAAATTCATAAAAACATTTATTCAATATAATACATGCAATACAATGAGCTAAGTGCCATGTCCCAGGTACTGGAGAAGCAAAAGAAGAGGTGCATTTTAGGCAACTTTGGGGTTCAGAAAAGATTCCCTTGAGAAAGGGACATGTGAGCGGAGTCCTAAAAAGTGAACAGGGGCTGGGCTTGGTGGCTCAGCCTGTAATCCCAGCACTTTGGGAGGCCGAGGCGAGTGAATTGCCTGAGCTTGCGGGTTCGAGACCCACCTGGCCAACTTGGCAAGACCTCATCTCTATAATAAATCAAAAATTAGCCAGGTGTGGTAGCGCATGCCTGTAGTTCCAGCTCCTTGGAAGGCTGAGGTGGAAGGATTGCCGGAGCCCAGCAGGGCGAGGCTGCGGTGGCCGGGAGCGTGCCACTGCACTCCAGTCTGGGCGACAGAGTGAGATTCCAACTCAAAAAAAAAAAAAAAAAGGAAAAGACTACCTTATGGCATGGTACACTTGTAAGTCCGTCACTGGAATTACTCACAGGCCCCAGGATACTATACAAGAAACTCCTGCTTTGGATATCAAGTTGGATTTCAAGGTTTTAAAATTTCCTTATACCTCTCTTAAGGTTTCTATAATTTTAAAAACTGGCTTTCAGTAGACAAATTAATGAATTAAGAGCTAAGGCATCTCCTTCCAAAATAAAATACTGGTTCCATGAAAAACAACAAAGGAAAAGGTTTTTTAAAACTAGTTATATAATTAACTACAAGGGAAATAAGTACTTTTTTGTATTCTAAGAAATTCAATGTTTCCATTTACTGCCAAAGTAAACAGAATAATATTAGGGTGGAAATACTTTTGCAATAACAGAGAGTCTTCAGATTATAGCTAACATCTGTTGGGTTTTTATTTCTAAGTGCATTACGTGGATTAGTCTTCATGAAACAGTCCCATTTTAAGTTAAGGAGAACGAGAATTAGAGAGGTTAATTATGAAGTCAGACACACACACACACACACACACACACACACACACACACACACACACATACACACACACACACAGAGAGAGAGAAAGAGAAGGTTAGCTGTTAAAACTATGTAAGCGCTGATAAAACACTTTCTTTACATGTAATGAATGTAATTTTAAGGCATGAAGTTTTTTAAAAAATGGTTGAAACAGCAAAATAGTCAATAGATAAGTAGCACTGCTTGAATTTGTTCTTTGACAAGTCCCAACAATGTTCTCCTTAAAAGTCTTGCTGCCAATATGATAAATAGAGACATGACAGCTATTATTATTATAATATATAATTTCAGATTTCTTTCAGATTTCTATAAAAGCTTATCAGGAGATATATGTATGCAAAAGCATATTTATCATATTAAAGAGATATGTGTAAGTGTCAGACAATCACTAATGAATAGATTTGTCAGCCAGATATAGAACCTTTTAGAAAACATAAGCTCTCTCTATGAGAACAAGTAGTTGGCAGCTGTCTTAATGGAATGCCCATTTGTTAGTCTGGTTCACTCCAGAACAATTTTGTTGGCTTCATGTATCATGACCAATCACCTTGGTTTACTGGGGACTGAGGATTTCCTGGGTGAAAGACTGTGCTAAAACCAAGATCATCCTGGAAAAACTGGGATGAGTTAGTCTTCTGTTTCCATGCCTTCATGAAAATCAATAGAAGATATCTGTTATATGTTGAATTGTGTACTCTCAAAATTCATATGCTGACATTCTTATTCCCAGTGTCTTAGAATATAACTGTAAGTGGTGAGTTCAAATGGGTCATTGGGATGGATCCTATTCTGACTGGTGTCCCTATAAGAAAAGGAAATTTGGCCATAGACATACATAGTGGAATAAGCACGTGAAGCTCAGGGAGAAGCAGGCCATCTGCAAGCCAGGGGGAGAGTTCTCAGAAGAAACCAACTCTGCTGACACCTTGTTCTTGGACTTCCAGCCTCCAGAACTGTGAGGAAAAAAATTTCTGTTGCTTACACCTCACATCCTATTGTATTTTGTTATGATAATCCTAACAAACGGACATACTCTCTAATAGTTACTCTCATTTTTGGTATATTGCATTTCAGCCAATGATTGACACTAACCTTCCCCTTCTTCTCAGGACTTGTCGTCTCTACACTCCTCCTCATGCTGCACACAGGAAGACTTGCCACACATCCTGCTTCTCCATTCTACTGGCACCTTGCTCATTTGTTAATCTTTCTCTTATTAACTCTCTTAACTCATTAAACCATCTCTCCACATTTTGAAACTTCCTTTAACCCTGGCATTCCATAAATGTTAGTCAAATAAATGAAGACTCACACTAACATCTCTTCTTTCCTCTCACTCCAAACTCTTGGTGAGATTCTTTGGCATTTACTGCCTGCCATTCTCCTTTTCCCATTCACTAGTCAGGCTCCTCTAATCTGTTCCTTGGCACTCGTTGTTATATTGAAACTACTCTGAAAAATTCATGTTGCTTTCCAACTTGGGCCCGGCAGAATGGCACTCGCAATGAAGGATGGTGAGAGGAAGAAGGGCCATTCTGCCATCAATGAGGTGGTGACGTGAGACTATATCATCAACATTTAAAGTACATCCATGGAGTGGGTTTCATGTGCCCTTTGGGCACACAAGGAGACCTGAGAATTTGCCATGAAGGAGATGAGATTCCACATGCATACACTGACACTAGGTTCAACACAGTTGTCTGGGTCAAAGGAATACGAAATATCCCCTACTGTATTCTTGTGTGGCAGTCCAGAAAACGTAATGAGGATGAAGACTCACCAAAATGTAGCAGGAAAAATAGAGAGATCGTGACACCGAGACTATTATAGGAAGTGGCACTTTTTTACGCTGGCTAGCACTACCACAGTGGGCCCGAGAATTTCATGCATTCAAATCAAGCTCGAGCATCCCAGAACAGGTGACCTGGGGTCTTATACCCTCGTTTAGGTAAGGGAGGGGGTCGTGTTGAGGGATTACATATTTCCTTTGGAATCTTACATGGTTGTACTCAGCAAAATCAGATTTTTCAAAGAAGAAATGGTTTCCAGGAACTGCAGGATTGTAAACCGTCAACTTCAGAAGGGGGGCTTTTGGATAAGTCTGTGAATTAGCCACTCTTTTTGCATATCCATTAAATGGCTAGTCTTTGGGCTATTTGGCCTTTCCCAAACAAAACCTGCCTGGCACCAGGGCGGGTCTTTAAAGTTGCAACTTGCCTTTCAAAAGGAAATACCTTTAACTGCTATCAACTCCTTTCCTGCCCTGGGCTAGTGATTGCCATGAGGCCAACAGATGATCCTGAACCAGCTATATGTTTTTGTGTTTATTCACTCAATCATACAAGAAATATATTTGAGCATTTTCCGCATCCTGCCACAAAACAAGCTTTATGCTTTGGTTACCTATGTACCTGTCACCACTTTCAAGAATCTAAGACGGTCAAGGTGGATGAGAATTAATTGCTGATCATCAAATACATCCAATAAAGTTACAAAACTGCCAAAAAATAAATGCATGTAAGACCAGAGTCACTGCTATTAGTGCCATCTGAGATTTAATAAAGTTTCCCTTTCTTCCCAGAAAGTAAGCAGGGTGAGCAGGAGGCCAACTGGTTTCTGCCCTTAGCTGTACTGTCACTCCTGCAGCCACGCTCAGGATTTCCTAATTTCTGAAGTCAACTCTCTCTTCTCATCTTTACCTGTTAAGAACTGTCTACAGTGCTGTTGAGCACTCTCTGACCCTCGAAACTCACTTCTCTGGTTTTCTAAGCCTTCCACCTACTTTTGATGGCACCTCAGGAGTCTTCAGGCATCTCTCTCTTTTTGTCTCCCTTTCTCTCTCCCCCCCCTTTTTCTCCCCACCATCAACCCATAAGCCCAGAAATAATGTCAGTTATCAAATTTCTATCCTTGACCTTCTTCTCTCCTAACTCTCTGGTCACGAATGCTTTAGAAGCACCTTCATGACAACTGCCGCAGCTTCGCAGTTAGCTTTCAATTTAGATCTCCAACTCTGTTTCTGTGAGCATCAGACTTGAGTTTCCAATTCAGTGAGACTTGTGGATGTCTCACTGAATCTATGTATCATACTGACACATCGAAAACAGAATTCATCACATTCCCACAGATTTCTTCTCAGTTATAGTGTTGCTATTCTAATCATTCAGACTAGAAAATGCAGAGCTATCCATGCATCTTTCTCACTCCCAAACTGCATATATAATCTATAAGCAGATCCTGTTGACTCTACCTTTTAAAAATCTCTTACATTCTCATTTTCATGTCAGTGGATAGTAGTTTAGTGTACTGGTTAATTGCATGGACACTAGAAAAATAAACTTGGTTGAAATCCTGATTTCTCTACTATTTTCTAGTTATGAAACCTTAGGAAATTTATTCAACTTCTCATCTGTAAAGATGGGGATTATAATGATGGCCTACTCTACATGATTGTTTGAGAATCAAGTAAGTTAATACACACATAGCAGATATGAACCATCTGTCTCTCCCACCACCCTGTCTTATTTCTTCTTCCTAAACAAACAGCAAAACTCTATTTCCTGGCTCTCTTGCTTATAAGTGGGGCTATGGAATGTGAGCAGAAATGTTACGTTACCTTTAGTCAAAGGTAGTTTAAAAAGAAAAGACATGCTTTTCCTATTCTCTTTCTTCCTTTTCTGAGGCAGCTTTGGAAGCAACACACAATGGTGGCTAGATCAAGGGTGGATTCTTGAAACCCTGAGTCACTACATGGATGAGAACTGCCCAGGTGAGCCATACAACCAGGAGTTTCTGCAGTGAATTTTGTGAGAAAGAAGTACCCTTTATTGTGCTAAATTACTGAAATTCAGAGTTTGGGGTTTTTGTTTGTTTCCCATGGGGGTGTGAGTGTATGTCTGTGTGTGTTTTGTTTTGGTAATAGTTGTTAGTTGTTTGGTAATACTGACCCTACACATCATGTAAATATGCTAGAAACAAGGACATAAACAGTAAGTACCCAATAAATGGTAAAAATTACTCTTTCTACTGCTACTATATTCATTTGAGTCCAAAACATCTCTCGCTTAGATTATAAAGGGGACCACATAAACCATCAACTCTTTCTTGCTTGAATAGTTCATTTACTCAGGACATATTTTTCCATAAAAATCTTTGTTCTGTCCAATTATGTTGTTGGTAAGTTCCAGGGTGATTATTGTTGAGAGACAGCAAAGAATATTATTTTGAGATTCCCATAAAGAGGAAAATAATAGATACTCCATTCCTTCTTTACTGCTCCAAATAAACAAGCTAAATGATGCCAGGACATCTACACCTTTTATAAACTGCAACTTCTCTCCCTGCCACCTGCCTCTTAGACCCCTGAGTGTAGACGTCTAGTTGACTTAGTTTCTTTTTTTTTTTTTGAGTTGGAGTCTCACTCGGTTGCCCAAACTGGAGTGCAGTGGCCGCTTCCGGTCACCGAGCCTCGACCTGCTGGGCTCCGGCGATCCTTCCGCCTCAGCCTTCCAAGTAGCTGGAATTACAGGCATGCGCTACCACGCCTGGCTGATTTTTTGATTTATTGTAGAGATGAGGTCTCGCTGCCCAGGCAGATCTCGAACCCACGGGCTCAGGCAATCCACTCACCTCAGCCTCCCAAAGGCGCGGGATTACAGGCTGAGCCACCGAGCCCGGCTTGACTTAGTTTCTAATCTTGGCTCACCCACATCTGTTCTTTCTTCCTGAGTCTCTCCATATGTGGAATATGCTTTTTTGATTAATTTTCTGGTGAAATAATATGTATTTCTTTTGTTTGCATCAGGCCCTTAGTTTACATTTTTTTTAAAGAAGAGAATCAAGTATTTTTGAGCATTTCTTTAATATTTATGGTATATATTTTAAGTGCTATAAATGTGCTTTAGAGAAGTATTATTAGACAAAAAAATATAGGCTGTTGGGCATCTGAGAGCAGCTTGCGGTTTTTAAAAATATTCATTATTACAACATACAATTCTACTTTCTAAGTCTTTTTGCTACAAACTGTTTTAAGCCAGACTTCATGTTTTTAAGTCTCATTCCCACTCATCCATCTGTTTTCTTTCTCCTAATCATTTTGCCATCATATCTTATCCACCATTAAAATGCTATCTTCTTAATCAAGCTTTTCCTCTGAGAAAGAATAGAATTAATAATCAGCATCAACATAAATGAGGACTGCCTGCACATCTGGCACCCTGGTAAGTGCTTCATGCACTTTTTCTCAGTTAACTCTTACAATACCACTGTGAGGTGGGCATAATGATCATCCCATCTTACAGATGAGGAAAAGGAAGGTTCGAATGATTATGATGCTTGTTCGGGGTCACACAGCAGTGAATTATTTTCTGTGCAGGGCACAGTCAGGCTCTGACTTCAAATTTGAAGGCAGTAGTGGATTTCAAAGCCTCAGTGCTTGCTTAGCCACTAGGCAATATTTCCAGCACTGTGGTGTCTCTTCCTGCCTATGCCTAAGTATTTGATCATACCTCCATGAAAGCATTCACCATGCTTTATCTAGTACTATAATAAAATGTACTCTTTTGTGTTTTTTGGACTCTTTGAAGGCAGTGATGATAGTGCAAAAATATTCATTTGAACTGACAAAAAGATGCTAGTGTCTGTAAGGCCAATGATATTCTCCTTTCAAATTCATTGATGTTTCCATTTCAGTGTGTTTACATTGCCAAGGGAATAAAATTCTGGATTCTCTGTATGAAGATGATGATTTCTTTGTCCCCTCTTGTTATATCAACTCTTGGTGATATAATCTATTGTGCAAATCACTTTTGTCCTAGCTTTTATATAAGGGATCTCCTTCTTGGTTTATGTTAGGAGTAGATTTTATCTTCTTTTTCTTTTCTAACCACTTATAGGAGCTAATTGAGTGCTCTCTCCATAAGACCTGCTAACTGTGCAAGCACAAGACAGAATATGGCAAACATTTCGATGAAGATAGAATGAAATACTCTGCTATTTTAATGGAGAAATGAAGCAATGACAAGTGTGTGCCTTAGTGGTCAACAGTACAAGTGTCTACATCTCTTAAGCCTATGAGGAAATTATTTTCAAAGTTTTTTTCTTATAATAACTGTTTACCTTGTATAGGCAATTTGCATACTTTATCTCTAGTTTTGTAGAGCTATGGTTAGGGTTGTTATAATGTAGCATAAATGCTGTTGTATATAAATACATTACAACATGTGTTGCAATGTATATACATATAACCTATATAGTGTAAAACATCATGTAATGCAATTACATAGTTCATAATATAAGCTATAATTATAAGCATATTGCCAGGTAAATCAATTGAACTATTATTTGGTAAAAGTTACACAGATAATTCAAGGCAAAGTTTGGATGCCAACTCAAGTCTGATTTTGAGTCTAGTGAGGTCTTTCCACTTCCACTTAGCATCCTTAGCTAAGAGCTGTGACACATGGATTTCTAAGCATGTTGAGGTAGCTTCATGACCCAAAGCAAGTTGTACCCTTTACAAAAAAACACAATTCTCTCCTCTTCTATTCTCAACATGAGTCTTAGAGTTTGCAAGGCTCAGGTGTGTATAAGTATATTTTGTGAATTTCCTTCATACATTGTGTAATTTCCCATTGTCAATGAACACATTATATAAATCCCAACCTCAAAATTCTCTGCACACTGACATTTCCAAGGCTCAGCTTCATGAGAGAGGACATTTTCTGATTCCAAAGATTTAGTGATGCTATGGTTTAGATATTTATCCCTTCCAACCTTCATATTGAAATTTGATTTCCAGTGTTGGAGGCGAGGCCTAATGGGATGAATAGATTAATTCTCTCCTAGGGGGAGGGGGAGGATGAGTGAGTTCTCAATGTATTAGTTCCTGTTAGAGCTGGTTACTAAAAAAGTCTAGAACGTCTCCCCTCTCTCTAGATACCAGCTCCCTTTTGCCTTCTATTATGAATGGATGCGGCCTGAGGCCCTCACAAGATGCAGAAGCCAGTGCCATGCTTCTTGTACAGTCGGCAGAATCATGAGCCTAATAAACTTCTTTTCTTTATAAACCACCAGTCTCAGGTATTCTGTTATGACAACACAAAGCAGACTAAGACAAGTTACAAACACAACAACATTTGCCTTTTCCATAATACTAATGTCTGAAATTCCACATTTTGGCTTTTTAAAAAAATTTGTAGTCTGTTAATGGCAAATACATCTGAAATTTTGAGGTGAATGAATTTGTAAGAATTCTATATTCCTGGAAGTAGATTTGTAGAGTGCAGAGAAAATGTTGGGCAACAAAGCAGGAAGATAACCGGTGAGCCACAAAGAGTAAAATGGGGACTGTTCCAGTTTTGTCTGCTATAGTGCGTTGAATTGCATCCCTCAAAAAAATATATTGAAGTCTCAACCCCAGGTGCCTGTGAGCATGACCTTATTTGGAAATAGGGTCTTTTCAAATGTAATCAAGTTAAGAAGAGGAATACAGGACTAGGGTGGACTCTAAATCCAATGACTGGTGACTGGAGAAAGGAGAGGGAGACTTGGACACAGAGTCACAGAGGAGATACAAGAAGAAGGCCATGTAACAATGGAGGCATAGATTGGAGTGCTGCAGTCAAGCCAAAAAATGAAGGAGGATTGCTGGAGCCACCAGAAGCTACGAGGAGGCAAAGGAAGTGGCCTTGGTGACACCTTGATTTTGGAGTTCTAGCCTCTGTGACAGAATAAATTCCTGCCGAAAGCCATCCAGTTGGTGGTAATTTGTTACACATCCCTGGGAAACATGCACACCTACTTAACACCCCACCCTCAATGTTAAGTTCATTCTATGGGATCATTTTGAGTTTCAAATTTAATTTAATCCTTTTCACTAATCAACACTTTTCAACTTTTGTTCTCAAAATATGTCACACTGGCTCTACTCTTGTAAAAATCCTATTTTCCCACCTTTTGGCAATGGGGCTGCCATTCCCCACAAAATGAAGAGTAGAGTGTGTATGATCACCCCAACCCCCAAAAGTGGGAAAAACCCACTCCTCTTATACTTTGTTATTTCATGGGAGCTTATAGACTTTATACTCATGTCACTGGCAAAATTCATTTTATATAAATTATATTGCAATCTACTAAAATGTAATTTTGGCACAATTTCTAAGACTGTCTCACAAATAATAAGCACAGACTTTCTAAAAGGTCATTTGTTTTCAATCTTTATGAGTCCTTTGCACTCCAGCTGTTCAAACAGCCTCTGGGAGCTAAAAGAGATAGCTTGAAGACAGATTGTTGAGCAGTCCCAAGGTTACCTCAGAGGCTCACCTAATACTCAATCAAACGGGTCAGACACTCCACCAAGAAGGTTCTTAAAACCTCATGGAGAAGGGGGACAGGGAACAGGCATGAAAGGACTGGAGAGAACATGCCACTGAATGTCTAAATGCCATAGCAATGTTGCCTGGGACATGATCACTGACGTTTCAAAGTTAAGCTTACAGATGTCACCGGACTCAGGAGTGAAACAATGAGCTCTAAAATACCTATTTTAGGGCTAGGCGCAGTGGCTCACACTTGCAATCCCAGCACTTTGGGAGGCCAAGGTGAGAGGACTACTTATGCCCAGGAGTTCGCAACCAGCATGGGCAACATAGCAAGACTTCGTCTCCACAAAAAAACTTTAAAAAAAAGTAGGCAGGTGTGGTGGTGCGCATCTATAGTCCCAGTTGCTCCCGAGGCTAAGCCTGAAGGATCACCTGAGCTCAGGAGGTCAAGGTTGCAGTGAGTCATAATCGTGCCTCTGCACTCCAGCCTAAGCGACAGTGAGAACCTGACAAAATAAAATAAAATGAAACACCTATTTCAGCTCAAGATTTCTTATTTGGGGAGCTTATCCACAAAGGGTATCCTCAGCCTGTGCCTAGGACAGTGCCCACACGGAAAGAAGCTCAAATGCAGCGAATGGTGGTCACCGGGAGGCCTGTCTGTGGGTGCTAGCAGCAATCTTTCCAGAAAAAAACTCCCTTCTGCCAGACCAGTATCTTTTTACAAGCTATGAACCAAAACCATCACTACCACCATCACTATACTTCCATCCACAGTAATTATCATCAAGGCCTGAAAATACTCGCAGCTGAAAGTTCTGAATAACCATCATACAACCAGAAGATTTAAGACCTCATTGAAACTAGCGGGCGTCCATACTTCACTGGACAGAAGTCAGTTGTGACAGCGAAAATCTAGCTTAATCTGTGAAGAGATTTGAGTGTCACTGAGAACATTTGAATGGAAGATAGAGATGAGATTTGCCTGGACCCAGGCGGGCCCCTCATCCCCTCCAGCTGCTCGGGCCTGCCCTTGGGCGCTCTGGGCCTCCCGACTCCAACAGCGGCACAGCCTTGGCCTCCGCGCCCGCCTGCCTTCCCGGATAATTGGGGCCCGCGGGCGCTTCCCGGGGGCGTCCCCACCCGCTGCAGCCCTCGAGGCTTCGGGAGCGCCCGGACAGGAAGCCGGAGTCTCGCGGGGGATCCCGGCATCCAGGCCGCCCAACGCGCGCCCCTAGCCCGGCGCTCCGAAGCGGCCCCGGGGTGGTGGGGCAGGGGGAGGCGGGAGCCCAGCCGGGCGGCGGGGCCAGGCGGGGACGCAGGGCGACCCCGCAGCGCGGGCTTCCCCCACCCCGGCAGCGACCCCACCTCCCGCCTCCGCGGCGTGCGCGCGTGTGTCCGTCCGTCTGTCTGCTCTCTCGACGTCAGTGGGAATTTCCAGCCAGGAAGTGAGAGAGTGAGCGAGAGAGAAAGACAGAGAAGTGCGTCCGCGAGCCGGGGCAGGAAGAGGTTTCGCCACCGGAGCGGCCCCGCGACGCGCTGACAGCTTCCCCTGCCCTTCCCGTCGGTCGCGCCTCCAGCCGCCGCCGCCCTCGGCCCGCGCGCCGCCGGCCCCGCTCCGAGAGCCCAGGGCGGCCGAGGCCGGAGCCCCCGGCCAGGAAGGCGGCGCCGCTACCCGGGCCCCCGCGCGCCCCGCGCTTCCCTCCGCCCGCGCTGCGGACATGGCGCGGCGCTGACGGGCCCGGCCTGGCCCGGCGAGACCGCGCGCCCACTCGCGCCGCCCCGACCCGCCCCGACCCGCCCGGCGCCCAGGCCCGCTCGGGCCCCGGCTCCGGCCCCGGCCGGCCGCCGCCGCCGCTTCCTTCCCAGCCCGCAGGCCAGCGCCGCCCGGAGGGGAAGCCACAGGCGCGGGAGGCCGAACGCGGACTCGCCGCCAGGGTAAGCCAGACTCGGGCGAGCGGGGGCCACGCTGGGGACCGGGGGCCCCGAGCCAGCCGCCCACCCGCTCCGCACCCCCTCGGGCCCCGCTCGGACTTCCTCATTCCTGCGCTCACTGCGGGGTTGGACCGTAGGAGGAGGTTGACAGTACTCGGGAGGCACATGGGATCGGCGACACCGGGGAAAGGCACATCCGGATCTCGCAGGGGCTGGTCGGCCGAAGGGCCTCAGCCACCGGGGCGGTCGTTTGTCTTCACGTCCCTCCGCCGGGCGGTAACGCGATCCCGAGGCGAACTCTTGCAAACTTTTTTTAAAATCCCTGCCCCGGGCCCCTGATCTGGGGTGGCAAGAAGGTTGAGGTGCGCTGCGGCGCCTAGGAGAGAGGGAAGGTGGTTGGTGCAGTGCCGAACCAGATTTCACCTAAGGGCGTTCTGTGAAATGAAAGTAGAAGTGCTTGTCAGTCCCCTTGGCTGGGAAAGCCCTCTTCAGCTCCGTAGATTGAAGAGAGCCTGTTCCTCCCTCCTCTGCTTCTAAAAGAAGTCCCCATTTCTCTCTCTCTCTCTCTCTCTCTCTCTCTCTCTCTCTCTCTCTCTCTTTTTCTCCCCACCCCCCGTCTCTCAACCAGGACGTACGTAATATATTCATCTGCTGTAGGGTCTGTTTATTAGCTTTCAAAAATTAAAGAGGGCTTGATTCTGATTTTTCAGGGCCTGGCATTTGAAAGAGAAAATACATTACCTACTTAGAGCACTTTTTAGACACTTGATTATGTAAAACTCTTGGACAATGGCACCATGCATTGTGTATGACCTCTAAGACAAAATCATGATATAAACAAAGCCTATCCTAAATATCAGTTTTCTTGTGGTATTTTAAAATAGACACCCGCTGGGATGTTTGCCCTGATTTATTGGTCTATCCTGAAACTTAAATAGGATTTAATGACACAGGATTAAATTATCAAGGTTTAAGACATTTTCATGGACTTTGTTAAGTAGGTTTTCAGCATTGCAGCTTATGAAATAACCATATTTAACTCAAAGATTTTGTTATAAGGCTCATAATCTGAGAAAAATGGTCATGGTATTAAAACATTTAATAGCTGTAGCATCAAAATATTCTAAAAACTGATGATCTCTGGTAAATATTAAAGCTTGGGATCAAGATGTTCAGTAACTACTTTTCAAGCAGAATTCCTCATCTGAATATTCTTGAATAGTTTAAACTGCATTCATGCTTGTTAAAGGTTTAAAAGGGAAACTTAACTAAAATACAACTGAAGTATGTTGTTTTCTTGATTTTATTATTGCTCATTCTAGAGATGATTCCTTTTAACTGTTTGCACTATAGAAATTATGTATTTAAATTTAAAGCAATGGTTTTTTTGAGTTTATGAACTTGGGAAGATGGGAAGTAAAAAGAGTTTTGTGTCCTGTGGCATTTTACATTTATCATGTAATTGAATTGCTAAAATGAAAAAAAAGTATATGATGAATGGAAACATGAAATCTGGAATTATTCATCCTTATTGATATACCTGCAACTCCTAAATGCCCTCCCTTGCTTGTTTAGGTAAAATGTCTTCCTGGGCTGTAGCCTGCTAGACAAACACAAGGAAAGACTCATTATAGAACTAAAATAGTGCTTGCTGTGGAAAGTAAACCACTTCTAAACACTGAAAGACTTTTTAAGAAAATAGTATACTCTTGTTACAGCCGGTGGCAACTTGAAATTCTTTTATGTTTTGAAATTTCTGTCTTATGTTTTGCAGTTGGTAGTTAATTGGGCTGAGTAAATGCTCCCTTTTTCAAACCCAGTTAGTAAATACTGGAGTATACATACAAAAATAGTCCTTCCCCTTTGTAGGCATTGCTTTGATCTTTGCACTTCCTTTTTACTTCAGCATCTTAAACAAGATCAAATATGATGACCGAGTTGCAGTAAGTTAAAACTCAGTTAATCTAATATAGGCCAACTTTTAGATTTAGTGATCATATTTGTTACCATTCTCTTGTCATTGTTCATTGAAACAAAATGAACTGGTTTGAGAAACTAATACTTATGTAGGCAGTTTTCACTATGCTTTAGACTTCCAGATAATTGGTGAAGTAACTTACTACCTGACTTTCAGGGATTGCTCATTGCAGTAGGTAGGAGGTCTGGGTAAGTAATAGCCAGTGACATGAATCTTGGACTATCATTCAGTCAGCAAGACTTTATTTTTTTTTTTTTACCAATTTATGAGAGGTATTCCCCTGTTCAGAAGAGGTGAAAGTTCTGGCTTCTAGGGGGAAGTGGTTACTTCACCACCTTCAATTGGTTTGAACTTGGGAGAAGAAAAGTAGTTGACATTTTCAAATGATAAAGTAATTGTATCTGAGTTGTATGGATTTTTAATAAAGTACTCAAAATATTATCTTTCATCTTCCGTACTTCTTAGTAGATGTGCTGTTCTGAGCATAGAGTTGACTCCAGTAAGAAGTGTATCTGGAAATATACAGTACTGTAATTTAAGCAATAAAGTAAATATTCAGATTGTTCTTCTAGTCTACAGATTGAACAGAAATCACATTAGCAGGTATGGGGGTGTATGAATAAAAAAAACCTCATTAATTTGTTAACTTTACTAAGAGGTTTGTTTTATTTGGTTGCCTTGTTGGTTTTCTGCTTACAACATGAGCTATATAAGGTAATGGAATTGTTATATTGGAAGGAGAAGGAAGAATAGAATGTTAGTGTTAGAGGACACTTTCAAATGTTCTGCTCCTTCATCTACATTTATGTTTGGTCACCATTAATTGATAACTATTTCTCATTAACTAGTAAGCCACACTGGAGCAATGTACTCTGTTTTCTGGAGTTAATTCTCATTTTCACTCTTGCAGCTCCCATAAATACTAAAATCACTTGTAGTGTTCTTAGAGGTGAGCAGGTAAATCATCAAGAGCATATAATCCCTTTGAATTGATTCTATCTTTGCTTAGGAGACCCTGAGGTTTTTTAAGCACTAGAAGTATTTAGCCTCAGTGGGGAACATTTGGACATTTTAACATAGTCATGCAGGACAGTTTGGCTCCTTGATTGATTTTTTCTTTAACCAAAAAAGATTAATATTTGAAACCACATAATTTGGTACAGTTAATTGTTATGATAATATAACCAAGCCTCTTATCTTTGTAATATTTCATTAATGAGTATCCAGTATCTCACTGTTTCACTGTAAAAGAAAAAAGTAGTAGCTTTCTTCCATGATGATGAAATTGCTTCATATCTTGGGTCTTTGCTGTATTAAAGGGTGTTCCTGGGTGCAAATTAATATGCTATCTTTCATGTTATTAGGTGAGTTTGGTAGATCTGGCCTTGAAGATCAGCAGATCAGCTAGTAGTTTAGAAAATAAGTTGTGAAATTTGCATAGCTTCACCACAAATACTTTAAAACCTCACAGTTTTGTACAAATAAAGGTAGTATAAGGTGTGATTTGTTAAAGATTATAGAACTCTTGGGAGTATAGATTATGGAGAGAAATATTTGTTTAGAATATTAATCATAAAAACAGTCTTTTAAATTTTTGAAAGAAATCAGTTATTATTCTCTCCTTATATTTTCTGTAGCAACTAACACAGATTTAATTATAAGTAATACAAATTTTGTCTGCTTTAATTTGTTGCCTGTTTTTGAAATTAGGATAATGAATATATGTGGTTTAATTACCCATTACAAATTGGCTATTTTTTGTCATTTGTCTTTCACCGTTAGGCCAACAACCATATAACCAGCTTTTATTCTGACTCACACTTTCAACAGATAGCAATAGATTTAATCTATCTATAGATCTTATTAGTTCAAACTGTAAAATAAATATGACTGAGCTTTAAAAAAGAATGTAAATATTCTGTATGGCTTATTCTTTAAAAACGCCAAAATTATAAAAAAATATGTAATCTACACTGATAAGTATCTGATGCATAGCATTGTACTTGTTGGTCATAGTAAGCAATCAATAACTATTTGTTGAATGAATGAATGACATTAAGTTGTTTTGTTTAAATGGGCAGCTTTTTTTCTATAGGGAACAAAGATTACACTATATTGCATTGCCTTCTGGGAAAAAAGAAGCTAAAAACAAAGTTCTTGCTTCCTAGATATTATATTCTTATCGAAAGAGCACTTGAGGTTTACTATAACAAGTAATTTATTAAAAAGTACCTAGTACTTTCCAAAAGGGTAGCATTTCATTCTGAAAGAGTCATCTATTAACTGGAAAAAAAAAATGCCTTTTAGTTTCAAAGTTTTAAAACCACTTATCAAGCAAGGTAATAAAGTAATTGAAATGATAAAAGGTATTTGTACAAGTGAAAAATGTAACTTTTTGGTTAAGTTAGAATTTCTCCTTCATTTCAATAGTAATTTCAATACTAGTATCTTCAAAAAAAGGAAACAGTGCTATAAGCATTACTTGGTATTCCAGGGATTGTTAACTCCTATCTAAATTAATCAACCAGAAAGTGAAAACAAAGTATGTTATGACCTCCAGAATTAAATACGTGTCACCCATAAATCTGTTACTGTTAGAAGTTACTAGATGGCAAATCTCAGGAATAAGCAGGTAGTTAGCAGAGTTTACTGTACTTTCCACTTTCCTACTTTAATGATTTTGCAACACTATAAAGCCCGGTGCCTCATTCTGGCAGGGTTTGTTCATTATTTCTCAATTGTAGCATTTTCAGATAATTGACCTTGAAACTCTGAATCTAACCGTTTATTCTTTGTGGACACAATTTATGAAATGAAATTAACCATCCAGACTGGAAGAGAGCAAAATGCTAACACTTCTTGTCTGTTGTCATTGTACCCCCTGGGAGCCCTAAGACAGTCTTTGTGGGAAGGCAACACCATTTTATTGAATCCTGCTCACTTCAGGCCACTCTGCTTGACTGCATATTTAATTCTAGTTCTGACCCTGACCTTTCTTCGTGTCACTCACATACATTCAGATTTTTAAATTTAGTTTTAAAAATTAGTTACGAAATATATGTATGTGTGTGTGTGTGTGTGTATGTGATATTTTTTGTTGTTGCCTACGCACTGAGGAAGAAATGAAATGTTTACATATATAACAAATGCATTGTAAAGCTGCTATTGTTGGAAAGTACTTGGAAGGTAAATAGTAGCAGTATTTGATAGTTAAAAGAATAAAGTAATCCAAGCCTGTGACTTCCCTAGGAGATGACTGACAGAGATAAATTTTGCTGTGTTCCATTACATGATCAGTTCAATCTGCAGCTTCTGAGCCTGAAGAGAAGCACAAACAAAGCTGTAATTTTATCCTAATCCAGTTCATACATTTTGTTTTGGAAAATGAAGCTGTTGAATTTTTTTTTTTTTGAGATGAGCTTTTTTTGATAGAGTTTTTAGGGTAGATTTACTTTTTGCTAACTTGAACTAAAGGAAGTATCAGACCAGCGTGAAGTTAAGCACACCTCTATAGAAAGTGTTCAACTGACATTTTAAAAAGTGATTTGGCTATTTTAATCACATTTTAAGTGATTTGGCTATTATTTGTTAAAATAGCAGTTTTTTAAAACGTACTATTTTTATTATTTATCATGTGACTTGGAATAAACATTCCATATTTAATGTTAGAAATGCCTATCCCTCATTCATCCTACATTTCACTTCTACTGTATATCAAGTATGCAAAGAAGGAAAAGTGATGACAGACTACCCAATCAACCTATTTAGTGGTTCTGTGCCCAAACCTGCAATTAGTTTAAATAGTGAAAATACATTACTTAATTGTCTTAGAAAAATATGCATTCTAAGACAAGAATTTTAGGAATGAGAAAATGACTACTTTTAGATATTTTAACATGAATTCCTGTCTCATGTTTTATTGATATTTGAAGAACTTCTTCATCTGCCAGTTACTAAGTATAGGTTTATTTTGTAGGGTTTAAACATTTATTGGTGTTTGACCGTTAAGACTTGATTATAAACTTGTGTCTTTTTCTTTTAAATGGTGTATGGACTTGGTAATAAGGTCAAAGGAGAAGAATTCTTTACAATTTATATCATCTAGTATAATGCTCTACATATAATACATGCACCATTTGACTTATACAGTTAAAGTGAGGATGATATAGAATGATAGACAAAGTATGGATGGCCACTCATATAGAGGAAATTTGAAGTAGAAAGGAAGAAACAAAACCCCCTACTGGATATTTAGGAAAGTACTTAAGGAAATTTGTTTATATAAAATAAAAACTCTGAAAACAATATAAAATCTAAGAAGTAGGAAAGAATTTTTTTTCAATGTGCTCACACTGCTCATTTCAAACAAGTTAGAAAGTCTGAGAAAATGCTTTTTGGAGGAGATGGATTAAAAGAAGCCAAAAGGCTGGGCTTGGAAGCTCAAACCTGTAATCCCAGCACTTTGGGAGGCCGAAGCGAGTGGATTGCCTGAGCCTGCGGGTTTGAGACCAGCCCAGGGAATTTGGTGATACCTCATCCCTACAATAAACCAAAAATTAGCTGAGCGTGGTAGCGTGTGCCTGTAGTTCTGGCTACTTGGAAGGCTGAGGTGGAAGGATCGCCTGAGCCCAGCAGGTTGACGCTGGGGTGGCTGTAAGCATGCCACTACACTCCAGCCTGGGTAATGGAGTGAGACTCCAACTCAAAAAAAAAAAAAAGAAGAAGCCCAAAATATAACCAGTTCCATACCCTATTCATTTAGTTTATTCATTTATTATATTGCTAATACACAGTATTAAATGATTAAGTATATAAGTCATATATTATGTCTGTGTATATGTGTATATGTTTTTAAAACCTAAAGTTTTTTGAAAGATTGGTCAGAATAAAGGACAATGAATGCATAGACAAAGGTTTAGGGGGAGAGCCCTCTATAAAATTAAGATTTGAATTTTATTATTGGCTTGAATGTAGAGATAAAGAAAACAACCTAGAAGGTGAATCAGAATTTCAGATAAAAGGGTAAATTTTATATCTCATGGTTGAAAGGAATGAGATATAAATTTTACATCTCATAATGAAAGGAATGAGAGAGGCTTCCCTTGGATGAAGCTATTTTGCAGGAATTTCATGGTGGATTATTTTATGTTTGATAAGCTGAAAACAATAGATATTTCCCCCAGACTCTGAAAATGCCTTGGAATTCCGTTGTAATTAAGCAAATATGAGTATATGTGGGAAAGTAAAATCATAAGTTTTGTATCTGTCAAATATATTTCTTTCCCCTCATGCCATATCAGAGCATTCTTTTAACATAATGTCTTCATGGTGTTTTTCCATGTATTTGCCCCATTTCTCATTTAAGACCTTTAACCAAATTTAACAAGCACACCATAGAAACATCTTCCTATTTCCTGACTATTTTAAACTATTACATTATCAGTCATTTACCCTGCAGTTATTTTTTATGATGAGTGTGGAAAGTATCCCAATTTCTCTTAGAAAGTCTACTGTAGTAGCCAAGTAGGAATCAGGTGAAGCTGTTTAGAGTGGTAGTTCAGTCCTGTGCTGAAATAGGTGTGTGATATTTGGAGTAATTGTACTGTATTTACTAAAGATCTGTTCAACTGAAGGAGTTCAGTCATTCAAGGCAAGCCACAAAATAACAATGCTTTTAACTGCTGAGACACTTAATTATGTTCATATAGATATCCCCATCAATACGCCAATTTTAAATTTATCAACATCCCTATCCTCCAGATTACTACCCCCAGCACATTGGGGAATGCAGCTGTTAGCCCACTATGGCCCATTCAGTAGATTTCCCATGCCAGAAGTCTAGGAGCCCTCTTACACACTCCTTTTTCCTTTCAGTCCGTCACCAAGTTCTGTCAAGTCAGCTTCCTCATCTCCAGAATCCATCCCTTCTTCTTGCATTGTTTCATGATGCATCGTCTCCTGCTACTATTCCATTCTTCATTCCAACATAAATCAGTTTTCTGAAGTGAAGTTCTTATCGTGTCATTCTCTATATTTTGGAAGTGAATCTCAGTTGTCTTCACAAGCAGATTCCTGCACACCTCACCTCCCACCCCTACTCCTCAACCACCCCCTAATCTCATATCCTCTACATCAACTTTCAGGTTCTTATATACTGTGTTTTCTTACTTTGTGAGGAGTGCCTTCTTGACCATCCTGCTAACACCTTAGGCCTGATTCTAACATCACTTATTTTCCTGTCCTCTTTTCTTTTTTCTCCCTGACTTCTCCTAAAGAATTATGTGCCCATGTTCTGTGTTCTCCTGGCTTCTTATGTGTCTAGAAAAAGAAACATTTTGAGGGCAAGGATTTTGTCTTACTTTTTATTTGCACAACATCCAGTAAGTTTGCTGAATGAATAAGTAAATAAAGACAAATAGGACACTGTGCTGCTGATTAAGTTTTGTGGCTCTAGGCAAGTTAATTAACTACTCGGGGTCTTATTTTCTTCTGTAAAAAAAATGAGAGGGTAAGACTTAAGGTGTGTCTACTCTAAGACTATTTGTTTCTTTGATATAATGTGTTAATTGGAATACTTCAGATTATCTTGCCATTTTGAGATAGGACAATTTAAGAAAAATACATGTAGAGGAGGTACAAAGTCAGTTCTTGATTATCAAAATGATAATATGAGGAACTGCTTGAAAGAGCTATAATTTTTGGTTCCAGTATAGTTTCTTCTTGACACTCAGATGTTTCTGGGATTGCATCTTTTCATTATTATTATTATTATTTTTTGAGTTAGAGTCTCACTCTGTTGCCCAAACTGGAGTGCAGTGACCGCTCCCGGCCACCGCAGCCTGGACCTACTGGGCTCCGACGATCCTTCCGCCTCAGCCTTCCGAGTAGCCGGAATTACAGGCGCATGCTACCACGCCCAGCTAATTTTTTGATTTATTGTAGAGATGAGGTCTCACTGCCCAGGCGGGTCTCAAACCTGCGGGCTCAGGCAATCCACTCACCTCAGCCTCCCAAAGGCGCGGGATTATAGGCTGAGCCACCGAGCCCGGCTGCATCTTTTCATTATTAATCAGCCTCTCACATTCATATTTCACCAAAGAAGTTGATTGCAAACTTGAGACAGAAATAGAATATAAAAATTTAATATTTGAATTCTAAATTCAAGGTCTCACTAATTATAACTATATTTGGAGGAGGAAAAGGGGTAGGTGGTAGCAGTATGAACTGAATTCTCACTGATCATAGAAGGAACATAATGTCCTAAATCAAGAAAAAATATGTAAGCATGCCATTGGAGATATGAAAAGAACCACCAGGTAAACCAAAAAGAGAGAGTTAAGAGTTTTAAAAAGTCAGTCTCACCTGGCATGGTGGCTCAAACCTGTAATCCCAGCACTTTGGGAGGTGGAGACGAGAGGATTGCCTGAGCTCAGGGGTTTGAGACCAGCCTGAGTGATATGACAAGATATCATCTCTACAATAAGTAATAATTTTAAAAAATTAGCCAGGCTTGGTGGCACATGCCTGTGGTTCCAGCTGCTTGGAAGGCTGAGGCAGAAGGATCACCTGAGCCTAGCAGGTAGAGGCTGCGGTGACCATGAGTGTGCCACTGCACTCCAGCCTGGGCAATAGAGTGAGACTCCAACAGAAAAAAAAAAAGTCAATCTCTTTGAAAAGCAGGATTGGAAGTAAGGAAGAGTGAAGTAGGGAAACCTTTGCTCATTTGTATAAGCTCTTCTATCTCTGCATAGTAAGATTTTCTTTTTTTGAGTTGGAGTCTCACTCTGTCGCCCAGACTGGAGTGCAGTGGCCGCTCCCGGCCACCGCAGCCTCGACCTACTGGGCTCCGGTGATCCTTCCGCCTCAGCCTCCAAGCAGCCGGAATTACAGGCATGCGCTACCACGCCCGGCTGATTTTTTGATTTATTGTAGAGATGAGGTCTCGCTGCCCAGGCGGGTCTCGAACCCACGGGCTCAGGCAATCCACTCACGTCAGCCTCCCAAAGGCGCGGGATTACAGGCTGAGCCACCAAGCCCAGCTCAAGATTTTCTTTTTTATTATAATTTTTTCCCTCCCCTTCCAGCTTTATTATGGTACAATTGACAGATAAAAGTTGTATGTATTTGTGGTGTACAACATGACATTTTGATACACGTATACCTCATGAAATGATTAAATCAATATGGTTAATGTAAGTAGGAATTTTTTTTTTTTTTGAGTTGGATTCTCACTCCGTCGCCCAGACTGGAGTGCAGTGCATGCTCCCGGCCACCACAGCCTCAACCTGCTGGGCTCCGGTGATCCTTCCGCCTCAGCCTTCCAAGTAGCTGGAACTACAGGCATGCCCTACCACACCCAGCTAATTTTTTTTTATTTATTGTAGAGATGAGGTCTTGCCAAGTTGGCCAGGCGGGTCTGGAACCTGCGGGCTCAGAAAAGCCACTCACCTTGGCCTCCCAAAGTGCGGGATTATAGGCTGAGCCATCGAGCCTAGCCATATTTTTTTTTAGGTAATTCATTTCAATATATGTTGGGTCCTTTCTGTGTGCAGATAAAGTTCCAAGTGCTGGGAATATAATGCCAAACAAGACAGAAGTCTAAAACTTCATGTAACTTAGATCATGTAATCTTGCAGTTTTTAAGATTTCTTTTTAAATTTAGCCTTTTTTAAGTTGAAGATTCACAAATCAAAAGGATGCAACTTGAATTATTTATCTCAAAGTGAAAACACTTAACCTATGTGGTGGTCAAGAAATAGAACATTGCCGCCACCACAGAAGCCTCCTTTCTGCTCTTTCTTAGTCAGGATCCCTTCCCTCCACTCTCATTTAAAACATTTCACTAGTGACTTTTGGATTATGTATATGCCAATTCCATGACTCATATTCATCTACATAGACAATCAAGAGTTGACTAGCTTTACAAATTTATTCTCCATGGATTTTGTCCTGATATAGTGTTAATAAAATAAATTTTGCTTAGAATGGAATCTGCCATTTGTTATAAATGACACTTAATTATAATATGATTAAAAAAGCATGCAAAACATCTTTTTGAGTCTATAAATTTGTCAGCTATGATTAAGAAGATAACCATAGGCAAAGATTTGTTTTTTAAGGAACACATTGGAATGCATTCTAATTGCTTCTCTAAGAAAATTCCTGTCCCCCATGGTTATAGTGAACATGACATAGCATGAATTTAGATGCTTCTTTCATATAAGGAAATGAGGTTATATTTACTATGTTCTATTGATTGATTCTCAGAAGTACCTTTTTCTTCCCCAATTTAACACCTTTGCTTAATTACATATATTTGATATTTTTCTATTACTGGTTTCTGATTTAATTACATTATGTTTACATAATATACTCTGCATGTTTTCATTTCTTAAAAATGTATTGCATGCAATTTACTTATGTAGTAAATCCTCACATGTACTCCACAACTCTAAAATAAATATTAAAAATTTTTAAAATTTTTGATACTTGTTGTATAGCCCAGCATATGGTCTGTCTTGAGGAATATTCCACATGCACTTGAGAATAATGTGTAATCTGCAGTCATTTGGTGGAATGCGCTATACATGCACTTAGGTTTGTTTCATTGATGATGTTGTCCTAAATCTTTTTTTCTTTTTAAGTTGGAGTCTCACTTTGTCACCCAGGCTAGAGGGCAGTGGCATGCTCACAGCTACTGCAGCCTTTACTTGCTGGGCTCAGGTGATCCTTATGCCTCAGCCTTCCAAGTACCTGGACCACAAGCTTGCGCCAACATAGCCGGCTAATTATTTTTATTTATTATAGAGATGAAGTCTCCCTAAGTTGCCTAGGCTGATCTCGAACCCCTGGGCTCAGGCAGTTCTCTTGCCTCCACCTCCTAGAGTGCTGGGATTTCAAGCATGAGCTACTGCGCCCAGCTCAGTTCCTAAATTTTCATAGTCTTAATGCTGTGGTACGAATGTATACCCTCCAAAATTTATATGTTGAAATTTAATGGTCAGTGTGATGATATTCAAAGGTAGGGCCTTCATGAGGGCTCCTTCCCTCAAAAATGGGATTAGGTGCCCTTTTAAAGGGGCTTGCTGGAGGTATTTTGCACCCTTTTGCCCTTCTGTCTTCTGCCAAGTGAGGACACAGTGTTCCTCTCCTCTAGAGGATATAGCCCTCACAAGTAACCAAATACTAGTGTCTTAATCTCGGACTTCCAGCCTCCCAAACTGTGAGAAATAAACTTCTGTTTTTTTAGAAATTACTCAGTCTCAGGTATTTTGTTATAACAGCACAGACTAAGATACTTCCTGATGTTCTGATGAGAGAAGGGTGTTAAAAACCTTAACTATAATTGTGGATTTGTTGTTTTTTCCTTTAGTGCTGCTTCATCTATTTGAAGCTCTGTTAATGGGTGTAAAACAGAAACATTAAGATCATTATTTTTCCTTGATGAATTGGCCCTTTTATTCTTATACAATGTTTCTCCTTGTCCCTGGTAATATTTTTCTCTTGAAATCTTTATCTGATATTTTATTATAGCCTGCATTCTTATATTTAGCATTTGTATGATATAACTAGAACAACTTTCCATTCTTATATATTTAAACTATCTGTGTCTTTAATATTAGAATGTAATCCTTATAAAAAACCAGATACCTAGATCTTGCTTTTTTATCCAATGTAAAGGTGCCTTTACATTGCCTTCTAGAGTCTGACCATCTTTGCCTTCTACAGGTGAGTTTAGTCTAGTACCATTTAATATAATTGTTGATATGTTGGGTTTAAATCTTCTATCTTGTAATTATTATCTATTTATGCTGTGTGTTTTTTCTTCATTTTTTTCTCCTTTCCTGCCATCCTTTGAATAAAGCAAGTTTAGGGTTTTTTTATTCCAGTTTATCTACTTCATTAGATATTTTCTAAAGTGCCTGCTTTAACACTTTAGAAAACTATTGTTCATTATAACATGTATCCTTGAGTCTATAATAAATTAATATTGTGACATTTATATCTAATGTAAGAACTTGACAGTGTAGTTATCCAGGTTGGAGAGACATCACTGAACATTCTGAGCATTCGGTTGTGACTTCAGAAAGACCATGCAGTGGGAATTAGGAACACACCCTAAAATAAGAGCTACTCTAAACCCATCTTAATAAAACTAGATTATTCACCATTAAATTTATTACCTATTACAGCAGGCACCCTCTAAAAGAAGACAGAAATATACTCTCCACAATGTAATATCCACAATATACAATAACAAATTATGAAGCCTGTAAAAAAAAAAAGCAAGAAAATAAGATTCAGAAGAAAAAAATGGCACAAACGATGGATTCGCAGGCAATGACTTTGAAACAGCTAATAGCAAGATGGTCAATAATGTAAAGGAAAAGATAGACAAAATGAGTGAACGGATAGGGAATCTCAGCAGATAAATGCAAACTTTTTTTTTTAAGAACCAATGGAAATTCTAGAACTGAAATGAAATGTTACCAGATGGTCTTATCAGCATATTGAACATATAGAAGAAAGTACCAATAAACTAGAATAAAGGTCATTACAAACTATCCAAACCGAATCACAGAGAAAAGGACAGAAAGAAATGGAGACGGCTTTAGTGACCTATGGGACAAAATTAATCAGTTTTACATATTTGTAATTTAGCGTCCTCAAAAGAGAGAAAAGCCAGAAAAAATATTTGAAGAAAAGTCAAGAATTTCCAAATTTGATTTTTTTAAAGAAATCAACCCATAGATCCAAGAATCTCAAAGGTCCCCATGTTGGATAAAGGCAAACAAAATCATGAAATCATGCTTAGGCATATTACAGACAAATTGTTAAAAACTAATGCTGGCCGGGTGCAGTGGCTCAGTTTGTAATCCCAGCACTTTGGGAGGCCGAGTTGAGAGGATTGCCTGAGTCCGGGGGTTTGAGACCAGCCTGGGCAACTTGGTGAGACCTTATCTCTGCAATAAATCACAAAAACTAGCCAGGCGTGGTGATGTGCATCTGTATTTCCAGCCATCTGGAAGGCTGAGGTGGAAGGATCACCTAAGCCCAGCAGGTGGAGGCTGCAGTAGCCAGGAGTGTGCCACTGCACTCCATCCTGGGTGACAAGAGTGAGACTCCAACTCAAAAAAAAACCCCTAATGCTAAAGGAAAAAAAAAAAAAATCCTGAAAGCAGCAAGGGGGCAAGACCACATTACTAACATATAGGGAACCATAATAAGCATGATGACTGACTTCTCATCAGAAGGAATACAAAGCCACAAGTCACAACTGAATGTTTAGAATGTTCATTGATGTCTCTCCACTCTGGATGATTGCCACTTCAGAGTCTCTCAGCACTGTATGACCTGTGGGAATCTCAATTCAGCTCTTAGATCCCCAGTAGCTGTTGTCTAGTAGTCTTTGCAGAGTCTTGTCCTGCACTATTACAGCTTAGTATTTGGCCAGTGACCAGAGGTGGCCCCCATGCTGACTTCTGAGGCTCTTGCTGCTAGTGTAAATTCTTTCTCTCTGATACCCTGACCAGTGAGATTGCTTCTCTCTCTTTGGGGTCTACTTCTTTGTGTCATGGTTTGGAAAGTACCCTCAGTCAAAAAGTGGAGGTGAATTTGGAACTTAATGCACCTAATGATGTATAACCGTGTGATGCCTAGTGACTTAAATTATTGCTTTAAATTATTAAAATTAAATTACTTAAAGTATTGCTTAAATCCTATTGATTTGTCATGACTGAAACTAGAAATCTACATTTTGACAAATCTGAAATTGCAATGCATCTTACAATTAATGCAATATTAATTAAAAAAAAAAACCTTGTTTACTAATTTGGCCACACAAAGGCAAAACTCCATCTCTACTTTTTAGGCACTTTTATCCATTTGAGAAGATGATAAATATAGAAGCCGGGCTCGGTGGCTCAGCCTGTAGTCCTGCGCCTTTGGGAGGCTGAGGTGAGTGAATTGCCTGAGCCCGCGGGTTCGAGACCCGCCTGGGCAGCGAGACCTCATCTCTACAATAAATAAAAAAAAAATCAGCGGGGCGTGGTGGCGCATGCCTATAATTCCGGCTACTCGGAAGGCTAAGGCGGAAGGATCTCCAGAGCCCAGCAGGCCGAGGCTGCGGTGGCCGGGAGCGGCCACTGTACTCCAGTCTGGGCGACAGAGTGAGACTCCAACTCAAAAAAAAAAAAAAATAGAAGTAAAATTAAATTGCAGTAAAACACTATGCTGTCGAGTGATAAATCACAAGTACATGTAAGTATTATACATCTTATGGCTACAGGTTACAGGGAAAACATAGGATTTCCTGACAGAGGTTAGATTTAACTGAAACCTTCAAGAGTGGGTGATATTGAATAGGAAAGATGACATTTCAGGATGCAGGGCATTCTGTAAACAAATGTACAAGATGGAAGTGGGGGAGCAAAGCATTTTGAATGCTCAGTCTGCCTATCATAGAGGGTTTTGTTTAGGACACAATTAGCAGTTGATTCTTATAATATGATTTAATATAATAATGTAATATGCTGAGTGGTTGAAGTCTTTGAACTTTATCTTGTAAATAATATGGCAATAATGTGAAAGCTACTTAAAGAGGAAGAAATGCTGCAGTAATGCAGAACAGTATAGAGGCTAATATTGTCATTTAGGGGTAAGCAATAAAGGTCTGACTTAGGGTATAACAGTGGCAATGGAAAGAAGGGGGCAGATACAAGAAACAACACGAAGAAAAATCAGCAGAAATTAATTATTGACTGGATATGTGTGAGAATGTTTTATTGGCAGAAATTGGAAAGTAAAGAATGGGGCTGAGTGCAGCAGGAATGATGAAACTGGTTTTAGATTTTAGAGAGTTGATGGGAATTCAAATATTATTAACTTGTTTTATAATGGTATCACTGCTTAAAACTAACAGTGGTTTATTAATATTTGTACTTTGAAAGTTTTAACAGTTCTGATTTTCTGGTTACATCATAGGTTTTTAGCTAATGTACTTGCTTCTTTTGTTCAGTCAGGAACTGAATAAGCCAATAGAGAAGAAAAAATGAGCACAAAGAAGGCTCTCACGAAGACTCTAACAAAGAAAGTGTAATTACTGAATTACCAAGACAATGAACCCATGCCTTACATACTCTCCGAAGTCTTTTGGCTACTCAGTTGGTGTTGCATGTTGCTGCTCAGCTGGTGCTATAGTGCTGTTTGAAGTCTTTTTGACCACTCAGTTTGTGCTAGGGAGCTTTAGGTAGAGCTGCCCCTCTCTACTCTACACAGTCTTTCAGTCTCCAGTGGGCTAGCCCAAGTTTGTTCACATGGCAGCAAGAATGGCTATTACAAGACCTCTTGAAACCTGGGTTCAGAACTTGCACTTCTACCTCATTCTATTGGTCACAGCAAGTTGCAGCCCTGCCAAGATGCAAGGAATGAAAAAATAGATTTTCCCTTTTCTTGGGTGAAGTACCAAAAAATCTGTGGCCATTGCTTTTAATCTACCACAACTATAACCCTATGAGTACAGGAACTGCATCACTCTTGTGCACTCTGGTGTATTTGGTAATGGACATAGTACGCATAGTAGGTATAAATATTTTTTTTTGTTTTTGGAGGTTTTTTTGAGTTGGAGTCTTACTCTGTCACCCAGACTGCAGTGCAGTGGCCTCTCCCGGCCACTGCAGCCTCGACCCACTGGGCTCCAGCGATCCTTCTGCCTCAGCCTTCCAAGTAGCCGGAATTACAGGCATGCGCTACGACACCCGGCTGATTTTTTGATTTATTGTAGAGATGAGGTCTCGCTGCCCAGGCGGGTCTCGAACCCGCGGGCTCAGGCAATCCACTCATCTCAGCCTCCCGAAGGCGCAGGATTACAGGCTGAGCCACCGAGCCCGGCTTATAAATATTTTTTAATGAATAGCTAAATGAATGAAAGAAGGAAAACGTTCAGGTAGCATTTCAATATACTGTAGTTTAAAATATATATGTACACACACACACACTCACACACACACACTTTTATCATACCATTAGTGAGTATGGTGTTTTTTATAGACACAGTTCAGGGAGAATCTTTTTATTCTCCTTCTATGTTTTGAAATTTACCAAAAGAAAAAATAACACTCACTTGTGTTAACATTGGTATTTTTACCTGCACATTTGATTGCCTTGTGAACTTATATGAGTTTTGCATATTGTCAGAATCCTATTCTGCTTTTCAGGCTATGCTTCAGGTAAACCAGAACACTTGGAAAACCTGGAGCAAAGATGCTGTATTAAAATAAATAATGTCAAAAGTCAAGAAAGAAAACCACTTCTGCCTCTTAAGTGAGAAAATCTTAGGCTGTGGAGTCAGATTAGCCAGCACTCGTCGTCTCTCAGCCTGAGCAAATGACTTTCTCTCTAAACCTCAGTTTCTCATCTGGGACAGCATTTCTTAGGATTAGTGGAAGAATTAAGTGAAATATGTGAAGCACCAGCCGTGGTTCTTTCTTTACTCATGAGAGGTAGTCAATAAAGTTTAATTATCTTGTGAACCAACGCACTGTTATGATGGAGTGGCGTTCATTAGGGTTTCTCATATTCACCATTGTTGACATTTAGGCCTGAATAATTCTTTATTGTGAGGAACTGTCCTGCGCATTATAAGATGTTTAGCCACATCTCTAGCCTCTATATTAGATGCCAGTTGGACCATCCACCCAGCTGTGATAGCCAAAAATGTCTCCAGACACTTTTTTTGCATTTGAGTTTTTTTTTTTTTTCTCTCTTAGCTATTTTAAAGCTATTGGTTGCTAATCCATCATTTGTGTCATTTTTTTTTTCTCCTGGGTCTAATTTTCCTGTTTATTTTGCCTCTGGATTAGGTACAAAATGCAAATGTTTTATCCATCAATGACATATAGCCACTTTAGAGAGGGAATGAGGCAGTGTACCTATAAACATAACATGGGAAAGAAATAAAATACTTGATTTCTCTCAGAATGCCTAAAACTTTTGCTGTGTTACTCTTTCAATAATTTATCATAAACATATTGTTTATTGTGCTGTCTAATGAAAGTCTGACTAACATTGGCTATCACTCACTGTGCTAATAAGCTTTGCATGAATTGACTAGCTGAATGTTATGCATGTGTTTGCCATCCCTGTTAGGCTGACATTCATTGTGAACAGGGATTTTGTCTTTTACAAGTTCTAAGCACAAGTATTTGTATTTACTTGATAGCTATTCTACATATTAATTGGTCACATTGCCTCCAAATGAAACAATATGGATATGAAAATGGAGGGAGGCATGCTAAAACATGCAAAATTAGCTTATACAAATCTAAATGTGGTAGCACACAAATATTGATTCCTTTTTTAAAAAGTTTCAGAAATCAGCTCTTCTGAAAAAAGCAACTAATCTTACTGTCGACTTTTCTTTCACCATCACTAAGCCAGTATATTTTATCAGAAAGATGTAAATCAACAGCACTTTCTTTTTTTTTTTTTTTTTGAGTTGGAGTCTCACTCCGTTGCCCAGACTGGATTGCAGTGGCACGCTCCCGGCCACCGCAGCCTCGACCTGCTGGACTCCAGCGATCTTTCCGCCTCAGCCTTCCAAGTAACTGGAACTACTGGTGCGCGCTACCACACTTGGCTAATTTTTGATTTATTGTAGAGATGAGGTCTTGCCGAGTTGCCCGGACGGGTCTCGAACCCGTGGGGTCAGGCAATTCACTCACCTTGGCCTCCCAAAGCGCAGGATTACAGGCTGAGCCACTGAGCCCGGCCTAACAGCACTTTTAACGTTAAATTTTTTCTATTGTATTTTTTTTTTTTTGAGTTGGAGTCTCACTCTGTCACCCAGACTAGAGTGCAGTGGCCGCTCCCGGCCACCGCAGCCTCGACCTGCTGGGCTCCGGCGATCCTTCTGCCTCAGCCTTCCAAGTAGCCGGAATTACAGGCATGCACTACCACGCCCGGCTGATTTTTTTTTTTTTATTTATTGTAGAGATGAGGTCTCTCTGCCCAGGTGGGTCTCGAACCCGGGAGCTCAGGCAATCCACTCACCTCAGCCTCCCAAAGGCATGGGATTACAGGTGAGCCACCGAGTCCAGCTATTGTATTTTTTATGAAGAAGATTCCAGCAGTGCTTGGACATTTTTGACTCATTCTGGTTTTATTCACTGTATGTCGTTAATTGTTAGCAATATCATAGTCAAACTTTAAATTCAGGACAGGTTTAAATTTCTCTTTTTTCTATTAAATATATATATTTCCTTTTTTTTTTTTTGAGTTGGAGTCTCACTCTGTCGCCCAGACTGGAGTACAGTGGCCACTCCTGGCCACTGTGGCCTCGACCTGCTGGGGCTCTGGCGATCCTTCCGCCTCAGCCTTCCAAGTAGCTGGAATTATAGGCACGCCCTACCACGCCCGGCTAATTTTTTGATTTATTGTAGAGGTGAGGTCTCGCCTGCCCAGGCGGGTCTCGAACCCGCGGGCTCAGGCAGTCCACTCACCTCAGTCTCCCAAGGCGCGGGATTACAGGCTGAGCCACCGAGCCCGGCAAATATATATATTTCTAATTGCATCATTGAGTTAGAAAATTAAAATAGGGCTGAACATTGTGTCTCATGTCTGTAATCCCAGTGCTTTGGGAGGCTGAGATAGGAGGATTACTTAAGACCAGGTTCAAGACCAACCTGGGCAACACAGTGAGACCCTGTGTCTAGAAAAAGCACAACAATTTGCTGGACATAGTGGTGCATGCCTGTAGTCATAACTACTCTGGGGATTGAGTTGGTGGGATTACTTGAGCCCAAGAATTTGAGCTTACAGTGAATTATGATCACACATTGTACTCCAACCTGGGTAAGAGAGACCCTGTCTCTGAAAAAAGTAAAGAAAAAAAGAATTAAAATATAGAAATGTATAACTTAGTGAATAGAAGTTTCCATGTTACTATATAGAGATCTGAATTATTATTTGTAACAGTTGCATAATATTTAACTTATGAATGTAGAATAATCATAAAAATCTGATATCAGAAAGCATTTAGTTTGTTTCTAGTTATTTGCTGTAGAGAATATCCTTATACTTATTTTTTTGCACACTTGCTCAGATATATATATTTCTGTTTTTTTTGAGTTGGAGTCTCACTCTGTCACCGAGATTAGAGTGCAGTGGCATGCTCCCGGCCACCGCAGTCTCGACCTGCTGTGTTCTGGTGACCCTTCCACCTCAGCCTTCCAAGTAGCCAGAACTACAGGTGCTCACTACCATGCCCAGCTAATTTTTGATTTATTGTAGAGACAAGGTTGCCAAGTTGCCCAGGTGGGTCGCAAACCTGCGGGCTCAGGCAATCCACTCGCCTCGGCCTCTCAAAGTGCTGGGATTACAGGCTGAGCCACCAAGCCCGGCCTGCTCAGATAATTTTTTAATACAAATTCCTGAAGGTGGAATTACAGAATCCAAAGATACTTTCATTTGGTTGTTTTACATTATATGCAGTAATTGTTTCCTACAAAAAAAAATCCTCTATGTAAAGTTGTCAGCACATCCTTTCTCTGTATCAATTTATTATCTAATAGAGAAATACTGAAATCATCCCTTTTTGTGTCATTTCATTCTCATTGTTATCCAAGATTAAGTATTAAAATTATACCTAAGTAGTGTTTGTTGTGGTTGAATATAATCTTGAAAGTAGAGACATTTATCTCTGATTCTCACCTGTAGCCTCTGGATGGAACCTAAATTTTTGTTTTTCAAATTGCTAATTTTATGATCATTATGAAGTTATTTTAATGGATTTGAAAGTTGTTTTTCTAATGAAATTGAATAGACTAGAAATAATTTATTTTCTTACAGTGGGTCATGGTGAAAAAGTGTGCCTAACTCTGATCCTAGAAAGTTTCCCTGGTTACAAGAACAGGAGTCCCCCCAGTTCCACCCTTAATGGCTCAACCTTGTGGCTTTAAAGGTGATCCATTCGGTCTTACTGTCTTCACCAGAAGAAGTCCATGTGCTGGACTCTAGTGTTCGTAGGAGGATTGTCACAGATGTGCAGAAAATGATCCATTAGGCATTTCATAGACCTCTTCACATGTTAAGAACCAAGCTACATTTCCTATTTCTCTTTCCATGGTGTGAAAATCTTTCTAAAAACCTCTCTGCTGGAAGAAAGAGGTGCCTTTAGAGATGAGACCCATCTTTGCCCCAGTCAACTCGGTATCCCCCTTTCTGTTTCAAGGTCCTTACTCAAAAGCACAGAACTGATCAAGGGAAAGTGAAGGGAAGGGCTGGGGAAACAGGGAGGTGGAAGGGGCTTTCCCTGGTCTTTTCTAATCCTTTAATTCCAGAGGCTAAGTTGGTACTTCAACATTTTAGAAATAAAACCTACTTTTACAATTATGCAAATATTGCTCAGTGGCTCATCCTTTCCAAATGATTCTCTTTTGACATTTTACTTTTAAATTGTGAATTAACATTTACATCACCATAGAGTGACTGTGACCTCAGCCCTTCACAGTCAACTTAACTGATATGTAACAGCTGTAAAAGTTCAGATTTTAACCATCACCCAAGTGTCCCTTGGGCTGCTGTTGGGTTCTTAAATTGTGATCTTTGGACATACATTAGTACATAAATCATGGGTAGGGAAATTGGAAGGAAGACTGTGTTTAATTTGGTAGTTTGTCCACTGTATACAATTTAGAGATCTCCATTAAGGTTTCAGCTACAGTAGTGACCATGCATCAGTTCTAATAAAATAAGTTTAGTTTGTGTTTTAAAAATTAGGGAGAGGACTGCTTTATGTTAAGTTTATACATTTAAAGGTCTTAAAAAACATCCACAGGTTTCAATATATATAATCAGTGTAATTAGCAAGTCGACAGTTTCACCTGTGCTTTTGAGGACTGTGGGCTAAGATGTTTTTGAGATGATTCAGGTGATCAGCCCAGACTAATGGAAAGGCAAAAAGATGGTTTTAATATTTTTCTTGGACATTTGAGCTCCTGTAGTACTCTAAGGATAGGGATTTTCACATGGATTATTGTAGCTGTATTTCAGTGTAATATTTTTAACTAGTATTCTTCATGTAACTAAACATTATGCTGCTAATGATTCTTTAACATAGATATATACTTATAAACACATAAACAAATCCAAGATTCACACTTATAGATACATATAAAAATTCAAGTTTATAAAAATATATGACTTAGGGGATATGTTCTTTGAGCAGGCATTTGTTAACTAACATATTCCGAGCTCATCAAAGTTATATTCTTTTTAAAAGTCCATTCCATCAAAAGCTGTCATTTTACATGTGAGGAAACAGATGCCACAGTGAAAGTTTAGTTAATATCCAAGATCATAGGCCCATCAGTGGCAGAACTCTTGAATTTCGAATGACTTAATTCCTCTTGATTGTATCAGGTCAATTTTCCCTTTTTAAACTGTCTTAATTGTGATTTGTTCAGTTGTGATTATTTGTATAGCTTCACTCAATAGTTTATTGTTTTAGGCAAATATTCCACTGCAAATCTGCAGTTCTGTAGGACTCGGAGCTGCCCTTTTCCCTTTTGTCAACATCAGACACAGCACTGTACACCCTGTTAGGGTACAAACAGGATGAGAGTGGATGGAGCAAGGGAGAGGGAGGAGAGGCGCAGGGAGGTGCAGCACTGCTGGAGCCAGCAAGCCGGAGGTGCTGCACTGGGAACCCAGAGGTTGGAGTAAATGCAAAGAATTGCAACACAAAGAAGTGAGAGAAGAAAAGATTTATTTAAGAAAGCTTCACCCCCCACAGACAGGGCGTGGGCCTATACTCTAGGTGAGTGTGGCGTTGTAGCCCCCACAGCCCTGGCTTAAATCCTTTCCTTGGAGATGTTGCACGTGACTGCCGTGACTTCCTTATCGACCACCTATGGATGTCTTGGAGAACCTGTGACACAGAGACCCACTAATGTCCAACCACATTATCATAGCCCCTAGAGAAGGGTGTGACAAGGATTCTAATTCTCCTGCACCTTCCCAAACAACATTCCTTAGAGCTAGTGGAGGGTGTACTTCCCCTTATCTCCTAGGCATTCCCAGTGGATCCTTGGCTTCCTTTTATGTAGGGCCTAATTTACTGGAAGATCGAATCCCCACCTGCTCTCTCTCTGAGCAGTCATAACTTTTGTAATTACAAGTTTGATGACTTTTACAATCCTTGTCCAATGCATGATGTCTTAGGCCTTGAAATTCCCTTTACTCTAGGCAAGCTTGATTGCCATTATGAGATAACTCTGATACCTGGCACCAGGAAGTCTGTTTCTGAAAAGACAAAGTCAGTAAAGTTAATTTTACCTGAAGCGTGCATTTCTCTAAAAACATAGCTTCTACTTTCTCATCATTGCGTCAGAGTTTAAGAACAAGATGAAAAATGGCTTCCCACTCTTGGTCTGTCCTTTCATACCCCAAGAATCCTCCTGAGCTTTCTCCCTCTTCATCAGTCACACAGTGCTCCAGCAGGAGGGAGTTTCTTTGCAAATTAGGATTAGGTTTCTCTCTGGAGACTTTTGTGCTTATTGGAGTGTTGGGCAATGCATTCAGTAGGATGAGGGCTACAGTATTTTAACAAAGAGGCCTGACAGTACATTGGGTTGAAGAACAAAGTTTATTTCTTTCTCACATCACCACCAGAATGAGCTGCCTGGATGGTCAGAGCAGCTCTGTCTCATGGAATTGTTCAGGGAATCCAGATTCCTTCCATCTTATTTCTCTGCTACCCCCTAAGCTATTTATCATCACCTGTGTGGTAGGAGCCAGCTCTTCTCCATGTCTGGGTTTATCCAGTGGAAAGAGAAAAACAAAACATGAAAGAAGCATGTCACGAGCCTTAAGCCCAGATCTGGAAGTGACACACCGCAGTTCTGACCTTCCATTTTGTCAGCATTTGGTCAGATGACTATCTAACTCCAAGGAATGTGGGCTCTAGCTGTAACACTATTTTTTTTTTTTTTTTTGAGTTGGAGTCTCACTCTGTCACCCAGACTGGAGTGCAGTGGCCGCTCCTGGCCATCGCAGCCTTGACCTGTTGGGCTCCGACGATCCTTCCACCTCAGCCTTACAGGTAGCTGGAATTACAGGTGCGTGCTACCACGCCTGGCTCATTTTTGATTTATTGTAGAGATAAGGTCTCGCCAAATTGCCCAGGCAGGTCTTGAACCCGTGGGCTCAGGCAATCCACTCACCTCAGCCTCCCAAAGGCACGGGATTATAGGCTGAGCCGCCAAGCCCGGCTGTAACACTATTACTGTGGAAAAGTAGAGAACACATTTTGGTGGACAGCTAACATTCTCATCTGCAGTCCCACGTGCCCTTGAGTGCTTTATAGACTTCATGAAAAAAATGGAAAAATTTGCCTCAGGAATTAATATTTGCTTTCAGCTTTGTTTTTTAAATTTAATCTTCTCATTTTTCATGTCACACATCTAAAATTTGTTTTTAATACATATAAATAAAATTATATTTAAAATAAGAGTAAGAATATTTCTTAAGAAGTAAATCTCAAATGATATGTGATTTTTAGATACTATCTTTATCTAACCTTGTGGTTTCTCGCTTTTATCAGGGCCTCTGGGTGACAGAAGATTGTTAGTGCCTTCAGTGTATTAATATCTGACTGAGGTTGGTTAAATCTGAGACCTATAGCCTTGATAATAAGGGCTTTTATTTTTGTATTTTTATATTGCACTTTTTTTTTTTTTGAATTGGAGTCTCACTCTGTCACCCAGACTGGAGTGCAGTGGCCGTTCCCAGCCATTGCAGCCTTGACCTGCCGGGCTTCAGCAATCCTTCTGCCTCAGCCTTCCAAGTAGCTGGAACTACAGGTGTGCACTACCACACCTGGCTAATTTTTGATTTATTGTAGAGATGAGGTCTCGCCAAGTTGCCCAGGCGGGTCTCGAACCTGCAAGCTCAGGCAATCCACTCACCTTGGCCTCCTAAAGTGCTGGGATAGTAGGCTGAGCCACTGAGCCTGGCCTATATTGCGCTTTTAACATAGAGAGTTTCTATACAACTTTGACAATGGCAGGAAGATGGCTTGCTTCCATGGAATGCTCCAGAGAACAGAGCATTGTGTGCTGTAACAGTCTTCCCCTTTTGTTGTGCAAAGCACTGATGAGGCCCTTTTGAGCTTCTCAAGCTTGTAGAAAACTTGGAGACAGCTCTAGGACCATCGCAAAGTTCATGAAGGGTTGGAAAAATAATATGCTTAAGGAGCTAAGACTGTAAATTCTTGAAGTTTAGAGGGTGATAAAAAGAAACGACCCCTAAGAATCTCAGCATGCATGATTTTTTAATACAAAGGATAAAGATCATAAGGACTCTGTTATGACCTTAACATGAGGGTTTGAGATTATACATAGTGGTAATTACTTGATTATGCAATCTCCCTGCTGTTAGATTTAGATACCAAAGAGGAACTATACCATGTCCTCCTCCTACAGTGTTCACAAAAAGGTTATATTTGGTCTTGCTGGAATGATATAGTTTACTCCTGCATGAATTCCATGGTGACAGAATTATTAAGGTTCGTTCTTGTGTTACAGTTTTGTTTTGTTTTGTTTTAATATATAGCTCCAGAATGGCAGAAGATGATTCATATCTGGGAAGGCCTGAACAAGTAAGTGTTATAATCTCACTGATAATTTTATTTAAAAGTATTCATCCTAGCCGGGCTTCGTGGCTCAGACTGTAATCCCGCGCCTTGGGAGGCTGAGGTGAGTGGATTGCCTGAGCCTGTGGGATTGAGACCTGCCTGGGCAACTTGGTGAGACCTCATCTCTACAATAAATCAAAAATGAGCCGGGCGTGGTAGCACGCGCCTGTAGTTCCAGCTACTTGGAAGGCTGAGGCAGAAGGATCACCGGAGCCCAGCAGGTCGAGGCTGCGGTGGCTGAGAGCGGCCACTGCACTCCAGTCTGGGCGACAGAGTGAGTCTCCAACTCAAAAAAAAAATAAAAATAAAAATAAATTTAAAAAATAATAATAATAATAAATAAAAATAAAAGTATTCATCTTTCAAAATATACAAAGGCAACATTAGTAATTCAATATCAGGAAAACTCTAAAATTAGTAAAATAATTTTTTTTTAGCTTTTCAGTTTCTCTGTCCCTCCATAAGATGTTGGAGAGGACATGTCCTGCCAAATAAGTAACTTAAAGTCTGCTATCACACATATTGTTGTATTACACAGCATTAAGATTGTATATGCTATAAGTCAAATTATAGCCACTGTATTAGTTTCCTAGGACTGCTGTAATAAATTATCACAAACCTGGTGGCTTAAAACAACAAAATATATTATCTCACAGTTCTGGAGACTAGAAGTCTAAAATCAAGGTGTTGACGGGATTGGTTCCTTCTGGAGGCTCTGAAAGAGAATGTACTGTGTGCCTCTCTCTAAGCTTCTGGTTGGTTTCTGGCACTCCTTGGCATTCCTTGACTTATAACTGCATCCCTCCAATCTCTGCCTCCATGGTCAAATATCCTTCTTCCCTGTGTGTCTCTGTACCTAAACCTCCTTGTGGGTTTTTATTGTTGTTGTTGCTGTTGTGTTTTGTTTTGTTTTTATAAAGGCATCAGTCATTGGATTTAGGGTGCACCCTAATCCTCTATGACTTCATCTTAACTTGCTTACCTCTGTCAGGACCCTATTTCCAAATAGGGTTATAATCACAGGTACTGGGGATTAGGACTTAAAGGTATCTTTTTGGGGAGAACACAGTTTAGCCCATTAAAGCCCCTTAAACTATTTATTTAATGTGTACACATAGACACAGAGAGTGGAATAGAAACTTGGAAAAGTGATGGGGTGGAGGAGGTGGATGATGAGAATTTTTTTTTTTCAGTCGAAGTCTCACTCTGTCACCCAGGCTGAGTACAGTGGCATACTCACAGCCACCATAGCCTTGACCTGCTGGGCTCAGGTGATACTTCCACCTCAGCCTTCCAAGTAGCTGGAACCACAGGCACATGCCACCATGCCTGGCTAATTTTTCTTGATTTATTATAGAGATAAGTTCTCGCCATGTTGCCCAGGCTGGTCTCGAACCCATGACTCAGACAGTCCTCTCACCTTGGCCTCCCAAAGTGCTGAGATTATAGGCGTGAACCACTGTGCCAGGCCAAGAAATTACTTAATGTGTACAATGTACATTATTCAGATGATGGATGCTCTAAGAGTCCTGACTTGACCACTATGCAGTCTATACATGTAACAAAATTGAGAAATTGACAAAACTGGTCAAATGATGAGGCAGATTGGTGTGGTGAAAAGATCTTTGTATTAGAATTTGAAGATCTTTATATAAGTGCTGACTGCTACTGATTAGCTCTTCAAACTTGAGGAATCTTTTAACCCCTTAATTCTCACTTTCCTCATTTGGAAAATATAAATCCTAGTACCGTACTCACAGATGTGAGTTGAATATACTCAATGAATATACTTTGGAAACATAAAACTGTTCACTATCATTATGTTAGCAGTTATGAAAGGATACCAGTGTCCTTTTTTTTTCTTTTTCTCCTAGATTTTTAATTTAAAAATTTTTCAAGCCTATATAAATATTGGATAGTCTAACAAATCTATGTTGGTTATTGACATTTTGCTTCTCTCTCTCTCTCAAACCATTCGAAAGCAATTTTCAGACTCAGGAGTAATTGCAATGGCAATATTAAATTTTTAATGTAATGATTCTAAGTACTTAATACCAAAAACTATTTGTACCCCTAAAGCTATTGAAATAAAATGACAAAAAGCAAAAATTAAAACGCTGAGGTTTATTCATACATCAGCTAATTATCAAGTCATGGTACATTACTTCGTATCAGAACAGTGGCTTCGTATGGGTACAAAATGAGTGATGCTTAGACTCTAATTTTAGGGAGCTGCCATTCTACTAGGAGGGACAGAGACGTAGTTTCCATATGGTGAGAAACACTATGGTAGTAGTGTGCATGAACAGAAATGTTGAGTAGTATCACTAGGTGCTACCTCAGAGAAAGAGCAGAGTTGTGGAGGACTTTCCAAAGGAAGTCTATGTAAGCTGAAATTTGATAGACATAGTTTGCTAGGCTCGACAGGGAGCGGGAACACTAGGAATCTGGATACCTTGGTACATGATTCATTTTTCATTTCATGGTTACATTTTAGTTACAACCATTAAAACAGTGGGTTTTCCAAATTTACACATGCAAAGATTCTGTCAGAAAAATAAAACCAAAAGTGAAATACTTTTAAAGGGATCTCGTATTGTTTCTAGAAATAAAATAGTCTTATATAGCATTCATTACTCTTGATAATGTTCTGATTTCTCTAGAAAGAGTGAATATGCATTGCTTTTAATATTAAGATGCTCCTTCCTAATTTTATGGTAAAAAGTAGTGATTTAGGATAAATCTAGGAACATTTTCTTTGAGTGCAGTGTGAAAGACATTTAGCTACTCATAATTATCAAAACCTTTGTTTTACCTTTCACTTTTAATGTGCTGTCTCTAACAATTAAAGACAAACTAACCAGCATGAGGATTGTCTCTGCATAATTTTAAACCATGCTTTCCTGTGTATACACAGGAAATCTTATCAACAAGAGATGATTCTTTATACTACACACGAGTAAAACCTGCTGAAAACGTTCATTTTGAGTTTTCTTATGTGGGCATTTTGTGATCATCAGCAGCAGGGGTGGGGCATGTTCTGATATTTCCATTTTTGACAGGTCCCTGAAGTCTTTCTTTTTCTTGACTAGAGCCTAATGGTTTATATTTCCTAAAGGTCACATGTCCTCAGTGAGATATCATCAGTGCTTTAGTGCTTTCTGGAATTTGCTCTTCACCCCTGGCCTAATAAACAATGCAAACTGTAGTACAATATAACGTCTTTCTTCTTTGTCTGAAGTGGAGTGTGTGTAGCTCTCTCCTAAGATGGGTGCTTTTGCTTACTATCCAGTCATTTTAGCCACCTGCAGGACCATAGGAAAGAAGATTTTTCCTGCTAGGTTATCTTTTTTTGCTCTGAGGCTGCTAAAAACCCTGTGTAAGGTGGAGCCTATTTTTTCAGAACACATTTTTTTCATTTCTGTATTTACTTTTCAGCACATGGAGTACATTTTTTGTTACTCAATTAAAAAATTGCATTCCTCACAACTGGATCTAAAGTGTTCTTCCATTTAAATATCATTTTTGTTTCACTTGATTTAACCAGTCATACTAACCTCCAATAACTAACTAATAAGGACAAGAGACAAGTTGTAATACTATTTAAAAAAAAAAATTCTGGTTCTAGCAGACTTACTAACTAGTCTATCATAAAAAGTAAAATAGACAGTTTCTATGTTGTTCACAGACACTGCAAACACATGATTTATTTAGGCTAAACCAAATAGCAAACTCAGAAATATGAATTTAAAGTCCTAAATGAACCAAATAGGAAATTTTTTTTCTTGGGATAAGTAATTAATAGTAATTTATCGAGATAGAATGTAACTTCATTAAAATATATTGCATGCCCACTGTGTTACTTTTCAATTGCTCTGTAACAAATTACCACAAATGTGTGACTTAAAACAACACACGTAGCTAGGCTCAGTGGCATGCATCTGTAGTTCCAGCTACTTGGAAGACTGAGGCAGAAGGATTGCCTAAACCCAGCAGGTTGAGGCTGCTGTGACCATGAGCATTCCACTGCACTCCAGCCTGGGTGACAGAGTGAGACTCCAACTCAAAACAAAAAACAAAAACAAAAAACACACAGACACACATTTATACTTCTAAGTATGGAAGTCAGATTTCTAAAATCAAGTGTTCACAAGGCTGCATTCTTTCTGGAAGTTCTCATTTCTTTGCTCTTTTTTTTTTCCTCATTGAGACAGGGTCTCTCTCAAGTTGCAGTGACTACAGTAGTGATCATAGCTCACTGCAGCCTTGAACTCCTGGGCTCAAACAATCCTCCCACCATGGCCTCCCAAAGTGCTGGGTTTACAGGCATGAGTGCTCGGCCTCTTTGATCTTCTAGTAGCTGCTTGCATTCCTAGGTTTGTGCACTCTCCCATCACTCCAACTTCTTCCATTGTTGAGCCTCCTACTACTCACTTTGATTTCCTGAATGATTCTCATCAGGCCCACCTGGACAATTCAGGACAATCTCCTCATTTTAATATCTTTACCTTAATACATATGTAAAACTCCTTTGTTATATAAGTTAAAATTCCACAGGTTCAGAGGATTAGGACAAGGACATCTTTGGGAGACCTAACATACTGACTAAATTCCAGGTCTTTTGTATTACACTCAGAAAGTAAAGGTGGTTAAAAAAAATGAGTGAGCTCTGTCAGTGCTTAGCTATTTACTTTTGGCCTATAAATTCTCTTTTCAGTTATTCTGTAAATAGTTCTAGAGCTGCTGTCTGTAATTCCTTGATATTGGGTATCTAGATTGGGGATCTAGATTGGGTATCTAGATTGCCATCATAAAAAATATAGGTTTCCAGGATTATATTCTTATGTTTATATTTCTAGGAGAGTATAAACTTCAAATAATTCATGCAGCAAATATTTAGTAAGTGTCTGCTCTGTGATAAACATACACTTGGCCCTGAAGATACACTGGTAAGCAAGTTTAGCCGGGCTTGGTGGCTCAGCCTATAATCCCGCACTTTGGGAGGCTGAGGTGAGTGGATTGCCTGAGCTCAGGGGTTCAAGACCAGCCTGGGCAACTTGGTGAGACCTTGTCTCTACAATAAATCAAAAAATTAGCCGGGCGTGGTAGTGCACATCTGTAGTTCCAACTACTTGAAAGGCTGAGGCAGAAGGATTGCTGGAGCCCAGCAGGTCGAGGCTGCAGTGGCTGGGAGTGGCCACTGCACTCCAGTCTGGGTGACAGAGTGAGACTCCAACTCAAAAAAAACAAAAAACAAAAAACTAAGCTTAACTAGGTCCTTGCCTCTGGGAACTTTATAACTAGGTTATGCTCAAATTTATTTGTTACATAAATAAGCCCCATGTAAAGTTTTGTACACATGAGAAATTAACTAGGTGCCATGAAAATATTTTTAAATTCAGATGTTAATATTCTCAACTTTTTGGTTTTGGCTTTAGTTCTCACTTCTGTTAAGTTTTAGGTGTTCCAGTGTAAAATTTTTTATATAATGTTGGAAAAATAATGATTGAAAGATTTAAATTTTCTTCTTTACAGATGTTTCATTTGGATCCTTTGAGTCATACAATATTTAATCCAGAAGTATTTCAACCACAGATGGCGCTGCCAACGGGTAAGAAAACGCCTCCTGTTGCCCTGTTCTGCTTTCATTTTAAAAAAATTCAAAATTTGTTAAAAATTTAGAAATTCAGTGATGCACCTAGAAAGGAAATGATGACTTGTTAAAAAAAAAAAAAAAACAAACAAAAACCCTTTCAATATAGTTTCTTGGAATATATTTACACAAAAAATGTTTTATCTCAATTGCCCCTTGTAGGGGTTACTGAGGTTCTTACTATCTACTAGGAGTGTTCAGAAAGAATTTATTTACTCGATACAAGGATTTTTCTTTTGACCCTATCTTTTTTTCTTTTTTTTTTTTTTGAGTTGGAGTCTCACGCTGTCGCCCAGACTGGAGTGCAGTGGCATGCTCCCGGCCACCGCAGCCTCGACCTCCTGGGCTCTGGCGATCCTTCCAAGTAGCTGGAACTACAGATGCACGCTACCACGCCCGGCTAATTTTTTGATTTATTATAGAGATGAGTTCTCTCCAAGTTGTCCAGGCGGGTCTTGAACCTGTAGGCTCAGGCAATCCACTCACTTGGCCTCCCAAAGCGCTGGGATTACAGGCTGAGCCACCGAGCCCGGCCTGACTCTATCTTTTTAAGTTCTCTCTACTTTGTGCCAGACTTATGCAAGACAGTCTTGACTCCTCAAGTCTGTTACAAAACATTTATCTGAGGGCTTGTTGTGTGCCAGGCCATGTGCAAGGCACTGGAGAAACAAAGTGTATAGAAATCATAAAAATCATCTCAGTAGAAAAATCACCTTTATAAAAGCTTATAGCTTTGCATTCTGATGAATTGGAGAAAACCCACAATAATAATCCTTCCTTCTAATGTGACTATATCAATTATTCCCATCAGTAATTGTTTAATCTCAGATGAGTAATAAAAAAGCCAACTCATTAAGCCTTTTTTTTGTTTTATTTTGTTTTGTTGTTGATTTTTTGAGTTGGAGTCTCACCCTGTCGCCCAGGCTGGAGTGCAGTGGCATGTTCATGGTCACTGCAGCCTTGACCTGCTGGGCTCAGGCAATCCTTCCGCCTCAGCCTTCCAAGTAGCTGGAACTATAGGTGTGCACTACCATGCCCGGATAATTTTTTTTATTTACTGAAGAGACTGAGGTCTCACCAAGTTGCCCAGGCTGGTCTCAAACCCCTAGGCTCAGGCAGTCCTCTTGCCTCAGCCTCCCAAAGTGCTGGAATTACAGGCTTGAGCCACCATGCTGGTTTAAGCCTTTTTTAAATTGAGCGATTTGTATGTAAGCGCTGTGTGATAGCTCTTTTTATGTTCTGTTTTCCTCCTCACATCACAAACGTCACCAGTGGGACTTAATAGGTGTTCACAAGCAGTGTGAGTGGGTTACAGAAGTTATATATAAAACAGAGTGTGGACATCACACTCTGAGCTGATGTGGGCATCAGCTCCTTTATTTACTATGGACTTTCTTATCTTCACTAGGAGACTTGACCCAATTTATATCATTCTCATTGTAAATCATTATGGTTACTCTGGTTCTTACTTTTCATTCATTAGATCAGAATGTTCTTCTGCATTTATATCTAGTATTTCTTTCTTTCTTTTTTTTTTTTTTGAGTTGGAGTCTCATTCTGTCACCCAGACTGGAGTGCAGTGGCCGCTCCTAGCCACTGTAACCTCGACCTGCTGGGCTCCAGCGGTCCTTCCGCCTCAGCCTTCCAAGTAGCAGGAACTACAGGCGCACGCTACCACACCCAGTTAATTTTTGATTTATTGTAGAGATGAGGTCTCGCCAAGTTGCCCAGGCAGGTCTCAAACCCGCAGGCTCAGGCAATCCACTCACCTCAGCCTTCCAAAGCGCTGAGATTACAGGCTGAGCCACCGAGCCTGGCTTATATCTAGTATTTCTAATTCATGAGAGGGAAAATAGAAACCTGCTATAATTTCACCCTTATTAACGAAGGTGATGGAGGCCTGTCTCTCTTTACCTCACAAAACATTTTTTAGGCTACCATATCTGAGATCTTGTGAAGTGCTGTCCAATTTAAGTTCTAGGTCAACTTCCTGTGAACAAGTAAATGTCTTGGTAGCATACATGTTTCCTGTGAACTTCTTTTATTCTGGGGTTCAAAGTATTTTTCTTAGTATTAGTGTAATATGGAAAATGTAAGAACTTGGTTTCACCTGCAGGAAATACGCACATTTCTATTTAATGCCTTGTCAATGCCAAATAGTATCCTGAGGCAGACATTTTCTTAATTTTTTTCCCTTCAGGTTTATGGACATGGAAATAAGATTATCAAAACAACCATCTTAGTAAATATTCTGTGGTCAGAGCTTCATGTTGTAGAAATTATGTTGCCATAATAATAGAAACAGTTCTAAAATCACACCTAAAAATCTTACTTTTCAGTCATTATTATCCCATCGTTTTTATCCTTATGTTTTTCCCTTTTTGTTGCAGTGATACAGTACGCTTTTTGTAATCCAAGATGTATTGGATGTGTTATTCAGATCTCAAAAGGGTAGAAAGTTTATCTAAACCAGTGTTAACTTGTAAACCTAAAATGGATTTTTTTCAAATCTTCTAGATTTCTTAAAATCTAAAACCTCTAGTAGATCTAGTACTTGTTGAAAACTATGGGATACGGCATAACTCTTAGATATACAACAGTCTACTGTAAGTTTAATTTCTTTGTACAGTGGGATGTCACTTTCATGGCACAGAAATGTGGCCAAAAGAAAGTTGGCCTTAAAACAAATATATGGGCCGGGCTCGGTGGCTCAGCCTGTAATCCCGCACTTTGGGAGGCCGAGGTGAGTGAATTGCCTGAGCCCGCGGGTTCGAAACCCGCCTGGGCAACTTGGCGAGGCCTCATCTCTACAATAAATTTTAAAAAATGAGCCGGGAGTGGTAGCGCACACCTGTAGTTCCAGCTACTTGGAAGGCTGAGGCGGAAGGATCGCTGGAGCCCAGCAGGTCGATATATGCATATCAAATCTAATTTTCTAGTTGATTTAGCTATTGAATGTGCTCCCTGAAAGATAAAAATAATTTTACATGGAATTTCGCATATTTAAAGGAAATTAAATCCTGCAGCAAAAATGTTAACAAAACTGCAAGTGTTTTTAGAAGAGTTAATAAGAAGTGAGAAATTTGAAGTTTAATATAAACATGTTCCCAACCCTTTTATATTTTTCATGATGTTCAAATGTTGCTTTTTTAAGAACTGTCTTCTTGAGATGTTCTTTTACCATTCTAGAGGGAATGTTTTTATATTTGTTACATTGGCAAGCAGGCTGTATCTTAGTAGTGTGAAAATATTTCTATTTCTAATCAATTTTACTTCCCTATCCAAAATTAACTTCTAGCAATTTGGAGGGATTTAAAAGTTGCTGTGGATTTTCTAAAAGTAGTTTAAAATGTCCAGGGATGAATTTCATACAGACAATAAGAAGATAATTCAATCCACTGACCAGTGACTTCATTTTTTTTCTCGTGTATGTTTCATTTCAAATGCAGTCATTTTTCTCTCTCTCTCTCTCTCTGTCTCTTTCTTTAAAGATGTGGGGTGCAATTCAGGGTTAGGTATACAAATGTTCATTATGCAGGTACTCTTGTTGATGAGGTATAATCTCCCCCCATCCCGCAGTTTCCCTCAACTGCCAATCCCACCCCAAAAACAGTCATTTTTCAACTGACTTTCTTGTAAATTTCTTTAATAACAACAGGAAATTATTATACCTTTGTTTTCTCCAGTGCTCTAGCCTTATCCTGATTCATTGTTATACTGAGAAGATAAAAATAAATTATCTTTTAATTTACAGTTTATTTTTAATTTCAATCTGAAAATTTATCTCTTTATAAATTTATTTATCCAAAATAACAAATCTTGAGCTCCTAGCTGAGAGACAGTGAAGATTAAAAGTGGATACAGAAGCATTCTCCCAGAATATTTTTTGTACTAAACATCTTAATTTACATTCAAACAAATGAGAAACACCGTATGTTTTTATTTATTGCAGAGCTATGGGTTATTGTTCTGTTGACATAAAAACCAACTGGGGAATTTAGAGACTTTTTCATATTGAACAAATTTGTATTTATGTTGTCAGAGGTTCTGATTTTCCTTTGAATTTTCAAGTCAGTTGGGACATGCATTAAACCTCTGGTTTTCTTTATGTTTTTACAACAATTAATTTGTATGTACCTATCTTCAATTAAGCTATTTTCAGCATTGTATATAATACGTAGGTTGTTTAAGGACAGAGTTTACATGATAGCACAATATTCAAAAATTTTATATAAACACCAAAAATTATGAATTAATAAGAAAAGTTCTTATGTCCATATGAATTTAGGTAAGGAAACGTAGAGAAAACTTCATGTAAGGAAAAACAGGTAGCCTGAGATCAGTATCTATTTCACACATGCAAGTTGCTATCTCAGTCTCTTTTTACTTCACATTAAACCCATTCTCTTTGAGGAGTGAAAGTCAGTGTTCAATGATGTGAAGGCAAAAGAAAATGGCATAGTGCCCAGGAAGTGGTTGCTGCTTTTAACTAGTATTTGTCATTTTAAAATGCTTTGTTAGAAGACAAGATTGTGAAGACTGTTGCCATTTTTATTCTTGTCAGCCATCATATCATGCCTTTTGTTGGACTGGGCAATGTGCCATCACCATTCAAAAAACATTTGTTTATTGTGGTTCTCTAAAACTGTAAACCTGTTGTTAAAATAGGATACATTTAATATTTTAAATGAGGAGATAAATTGTATCCTTGTGGAATTTTATCTAAAAATTGATTTGAAACTTCTGTATCAAAACATAATTTCAGTTTTGGACTTGCTTTGCTTTTTATATCAAATTTGAGAAGGCTCACAGTTTCTTTTGGTTTCTCTTTGTTGTTTCTGTTTTTAGCAGATGGCCCATACCTTCAAATATTAGAGCAACCTAAACAGGTAAGCAGATTAAAGGGGTGGGACTTTTTCTTCAAATATTGGATCCCTGCATCTAATATTGAAATCTCAAGCACTGAATAACAGTAAATAAATTTTATGAAGGAAGTAGCTTATCTGGAAGACCAACAACCTGCCAAATTATGTAACAACTATATTCATTCACTTTACATTTCTCTTAGTCATTCTTCAAACTATCTTGAGCCTCGATTCATCGTTCTGTAAAACTCCAGCTAATTATAGAACCTTGGTATTCTGCTATCTCTACTAGCTTAGTTTACCAGTCACTCCCAGGAAAGACAGCTTATTTTCATTCATTTTCATGTATTACAAAATATATATACATGCCTTTCACCTGCACTGAGCTATATTCATCAATTGTGCCCATGAATGTGTAGTACCTCTAAACCTTCCCCATTCCTGTGACAGCTGCAGACTTTTCTGTGCTGTCTTTGAGCATATCACCTAATGTGATAAAAGTACCAGAGGGAAGTAAAGAATTAGAATGAACTATTGAATTGCCTTTTCTCTGGTGTTAACTGTAGAGCCAGCCTCTTTGGAGTCAGGAGAGGAGCGTTTTATCTTCTTAGGCTCTTCCTCTTAGCACTAGATTCTGTAGAGGCTACATCAAAATTGAAATGGCCTTCTTACCATGTCGCAACTCTGTGGATATTTACAGGAAATTATATGAGAACAATGCTATGAAAGAGGAGAAAAGAGAATCTTTAGTATCTGCCTGTAGGAGATTTCAGTCATTAGGAGAAGCAATGGTATAGTCCCTCACAGACTTCCCCCACAGAATGAGGACAGAGTCAGTATATCTCTGACTCTGAATGGCTGAACTTACCACATTTGAAAAACTTACCCAATGCCTTTCCTAAGTGTTCTTTGTATTAGCTCAGGTGAGTGAGTGTTAACACTTTTGCATTTTGTTACATTTAACAAATGCTATTAAGTCAATAACTTAAAGAATCCACTGCTTTGTAGTTTCCAGAATCATAACAGTATATATTTATTAGATTTTGTCAGCATTTAAAGAATATAAATACCTTGATAGTTAACAGACTATTCTCATAAAGTTAAAATTAGATGAACATTTTTGTTGTGGGGAGAGGAATGCCACATGGGACTTTGGAACATTGTCCTAAATTACAGATGGCACTTCCTGACTTCACAGGCTGCCAGTGAAGCTTTGTTTTGTTTTGCCTCCATGTCCAACTCTGTAGCTGTGATTTCTCACAGGAGGTCACCAATTATCTCAAAGACCCTCCCAGTGAACTTTTATCCCTTGAAGAATCATACGGTTGATCTGGCACCATGGAAAATTTCCTAGCTTGTAAGATCTGGGTAATCCACGAGACAGAAATCAACTAAAATTTATTTGTGTATATACCAAAGCATTTTTTCAAATATCCATTTTCATAAGTATAGCACTACAATAAGACTATTAAAATGCAATTTCTTGTCATGAACTCAGCAGTCATAAGGCAAAATTGACATTTATGATTTACCTGAAGTGTTAATATAGTTCCAGAGTTCAGAATTGAATTCATTATGTGTGGATGCATAAAAGCTTATGTGAATGAAACAATGTTTATTTACCAAACTAGTGTTATTTTGATGTCTGACTTCAGTGAAAGTAAGAGGTTGTATTTGTCAGACTTTCTGACTGGAGGGATGTAGCCTTCCCTTTGAGGTTGATGACCCATTTTAAGTTAATGGAGTTACTGAGATGAATGACTGGAGTTACTGAGATGAATGACTGTAGATGGGCAAGACTTTCATCTCAGAAATTTAGAATAGAAACGTTTTCAGAGGATGCATTTGAAGATATGGTACCTTCCTGGGTTCTACATTTTCGTCCTCAGATTAAATATTTTTTTGCATAGAAGTTTAGATACTCTTATGCAACCAAGAAAATTATCTATTGAATGTTTTTCAAATTATGAGCAAACTATTAAGATATGCCTATTTTTGTTATACACGATGGAATATTACACAGCCATAAAGAAGGACAGAATTATGGACTTAGCCGCAACTGGGATAGATTTAGAGTTTATCATACTCAGTGATCTATCACAGAAACAAAGAACTGAGTATCACATATTCTCACTCAGAAGTGGCCCCTGAACATGTATGATAATAATACAAGAAAGGGGTTGGCAGTAGTGGGACACTGCCATGGAATTGGGGGGTGCGCATAGCATCAGTAAGGGTACCTGATCCTAAACCAGGCGAAGTGAGGACCAATGGGAGGCCCAAACTTCACTTGTGCAGTGGCCACTTTTGTGTCTAACTTGAATTATACCCTACACCTTTAAAATAAAACAAAGACTTGCCTATTTCCTTATAGTCTATTTGATACCATTTCCGATAAGATATAAACATGTATATATTTTTCCAACACAAAGGAATTCCAGTCACAAAGGAATTTTGTGATTAAAAATGATTGCTTTATTAAATTTTTTTTTAAGTTAGAAAAATGTTCTTTTTCTTCAGCACCTCTTTGCCACAGACTTTCTGAAGCTCTGACAAAGATGAGTCATGCATAGACTACTAATTTTTAGAATACCCAGTTTTGTTATGTATTAGTCAGTGTTAATGATCTAATACCATTTAAAAACTGAAGTTGTTTTTAAATTGATTAGCAGTCAAGTAATTTCTTACCTTTTAGGTTAGCCAGTTCTGGAGATACATGTGTTATTTTGTCATGGTTTTAGAAATTTCATTTAATTGTTAAAAATAACCCAACAGTTTTTGCTTACAAAAGGCAAAACTGAAAAAATTCAGTTTTGTGAAAAGAAAGACAAAGGGATTACCCCCAAAACCTCACCTCAGAATGCTTCCCTAGTATTTAGATTTGGAATCTCCTGAGGAGCTGTATGTAAGAGCTATTTTCTGTCTTACTTTGATGAGTTGATCACACACCGCAGACCCATGTGTGCATTGAGAAAGTTTCCCAGATTAGAGAAATTTACTTCAGGCCTTACTCATCAAGGAAAATATGTTTTAGGACCAATCTTTGGAAATCAGGAAGTCTTCAGAGAATATAAAGACAGTTCCAGATGCTTCCTAGAGATTTAAATGATTACAAGGCACCTGGAGCATTCCGAGACTATGACTATGAGGTATAGTGAAATGTAGTACAGTCTGAGGAGGGCACAAATTTTACATTGGGCATGAGCTCAAAGCTATTAAAACCTTCATGTCAGCCAGGGTTCCACAATTTTAAGAGGAAGGTAGAGCAAGTAGTAGGTGTGGGGAGTTCCTGATGGCCAAATGATCTAGTGTTATTTATATGAAGTTAGTCCTACAGTAAAAATAAATGAAAGGTGAGGGTGTTCCTTAAAGATGTTAACATATTGTTCTTTTCACCCAAGGGTAAATTTGAAAAAAGAAAGCCATCTGCTAAGTGACTGCACAGTTAGAAACTATTAACACTACCATAGATTGATTGACGTCATTATAAAGTTGAATATTTTAGGAAATACAGTTAAATCTCCCTTAATATGATGGTGAAGTATTTGCATGATTATTCTTGTTTTATTCTTTGTATACAAATATGCATAATTAAGTTAGCTTTATAAATCATAAAAAGTTAGAACTGGAGTAGACCTTAAAAGTGGTCTTCTCGAGCTGGGCTTGGCGGCTCAACCTGTAATCCCGTGCCTTGGGAGGCTGAGGTGAGTGGATTGCCTGACCCCACGGGTTCGAGACCTACCTGGGCAACTTGGCGAGACCTCATCTCTACAATAAATTAAAAAAGCCGGGCATGGTAGTGCATGCCTGTAATTCCGGCTACTTGGAAGGCTGAGGCAGAAGGATCACCAGAGCCCAGCAGGTCGAGGCTGCAGTGGCCGGGAGCGGCCACTGCACTCCAGTCTGGGCAACAGAGTAAGACTCCAACTCAGAAAAAAAAAAAAAAAAGTGGTCTTCTATAGATGAAAAAAATCATGGCATTTAGGCACTCATCAGCCCACAGTAGTTTAGATAGTAAAGGCTTCCAGCAACTCTTCATTAATTAACTACATCTGTTAACTTCCAGGGTCAGATAGTATTTAAGGGAACTATCTGGTCTGGAATTCCTTCAGGTCAGTTAATGTTCAAGCTTGAACTTGATCATGTCAATAATCATAAATTCAAAAATCTTATCCTCTGAACTGTTGAAAGAAGCTTACCAGATGCAGGGCCTAGCATAAGATGTGTTCCACACACTGCAATATATTTTAAAAGACAGTTCTGTATGATCTGTACACTCCTGAACCAAGTGTAATCAGAGTAGATAAAGGAATTCCTTTAAGTAAGAGTCAAAGAAGCATACCTTCTTGTAATAAGGCAGAGTTCAGAGCTTGGCAGCAGCAATTTGATATGAGGAAACTCTGAATCAAACATGCCATGGCATGTTGAGTCCAAAGGCTTAAACTCTTCAACAGTTTACTCTCCACATAAGCACAGCATGAGAGGTTCCACAGGCTTAGGTACCTGGCTTTTCAGCCACATCTCAGTGTTTAAGTATGAATTAATATCATTTTCATAATAAGATTATGGGAAAAGTCATTCGCACAGAGTCCTCTTTTGCAGTTTCATGGTTTCATGTTTTTCTTTTCTCATGTAGTACACAAAAGATCTTAAAATTTGTTTATATCTTTGTCACTATAATTTTTAGTAACTGTTTCTCAAACTTATTGGTTCAATGTTCATCTTTGCAGAGAGGATTTCGTTTCCGTTACGTATGTGAAGGCCCATCCCATGGTGGACTACCAGGTGCATCTAGTGAAAAGAACAAGAAGTCCTACCCTCAGGTCAAAGTAAGTTACTGGTATTATCCTTCTGTGTGAATTCTGGAAAATTTGATTTCCTAGGATTTCCAAGGAACTGCTTTAAAAATACAATTGGCCTTTGCCCCTATAAAGAAGTATTCACTTGATTATTTTAATTTTTAAATAGAAATGTCTCCTAGCAGTAAAATGGTAGCTATTAAAACTTTGTTAGCATATCTACTTAGTAGAAATGTTTTCAACATTAGCTAACAAATTTTTACTATTTCTTGATCATCTTAAAAGTTATTTAAATTGTCTGCTTCCGGCCAGGCTTGGTGGCTCAGCCTGTAATCCCAGCACTTTGGGAGGCTGAGGTGAGTGGCTTGCCTGAGCCTGCGGGTTTAAGACCCGCCTGGACAAATTGGCGAGACCTCGTCTCTACAATAAGTAAAAAATTAGCCGGGTGTGGTAGTGCGCGCCTGTAGTTCCAGCTACTTGGAAGGCTGAGGCACATCGCCAGTGCCTAGAAGGTCCCAGTGCCCTGCGGGTCGAGGCTGCGGTGACCGGGAGCGTGCCACTGCACTTCAGTCTGGGTGACAGAGTGAGAATCCAACTCAAAAAAATAAAAAAATAGTCTTCTTCCTGAGACATTAACAAGTCTTTGAAAGAGATGTTTGATTTTGGCTCTTTGGAGATTTTTATGAAAAGCAAAATAGATGACTGAATATATGGAATATATAGTATATTATTTAAAATCATGAATTAGATCTAGATTCTGTTATTAGCTATATGACTGTGATTAGCTTTATGCATCACTTCTAAAGCTCAGTATCCTAGTGTGTAAAATGCAGAAATATTAATAGGATATACTTCATAAGGTCTGTTGGAGATTAAGTGAGAAAATGTATATAAGTGCTCCATAGAGAACCTGAGAGTACCCTAGGGCCTCTGCCTGAGCGGATGTGTACACATATGTGCTAGTTTTTTTGGGGAACAAACTGCTTCATGACATGCTAGTGGTGTGCTTGGTTGTACCAACTCTGGGTTCTTTTGTTTGTTTGTTTGTTTGTTTGAATTGAGAATACCATTCTCTAAGTTAAGTTGAGTTTTTCATAGAATGGTACTGTGTTTCATCAACTGATTGATAATAGTCTTGCAGATAAGCCAGTCAACAATTGTAATTTAGTCATTTATAAAAGTTTTTATTTGCTTTGTAATTCAAGGCTTGAACAAAACCATCCCTACTACTATGTGTGCTCCTAAGGATATAACAAACTTTTGGCATCGGTTGTTTTGTTTTGTGTTTTTAATGTTTGTTGGAAGCTCAACAGAACAAGCCCACGGCAAAATTGTGATGTAAGGAGATTTGTGGTTTTGCCAGTCTTGCATTTTGTTTCTTCCTGTTCCTCATATCTCATGACTAGGCCCAAGCCCTTCTAATTTCTTATCCTTCTTCCAAAACAAGACAAAATAGTGTGATGTCATTCTTTACATTTCAAGTGAAATCCTTCCATATTCAGCCAGTGTGGGTCCTATCCATCCTATTTGCATTTTAAGTCTCTTAGCTCTAATTGTAGAATGAAAGATTTTTTTTTTTTCTATTAAAGGTAATTAGGCAGGTAGATATGTTATCTTTAGTCCACAGAAGCAGACTATAGTTATATGACCTCAAGTCCTTTAGGAACTGGCTAAGGAATGAGGAGCCACAAAAAAAAGCATGTGTTAAACACCAGAGATTTGGCAAGTTCTTTATATACATTATCTCTTTTAATCTCATAGCAATCCCAGTAGGTAAAAAGTGTAATGCCTAGGAAGAAACTGAGGCTTGGAGAGAGGAATTAACTAGCCTTTCTCACAGAACAAGTGACTCTTTATCCTTCACACACTATTGTTCATTGAACCTCTCAGGACATGTGCCTTTGGAGTGCTGGGGGCAGGGAGATAAGGGAACAGGACATGGCAAGACAATGGTGAAAAAAAGGCATGGAGAATGATAACCGAATAACAAAAGACAGAGAGGCTCGGGGGCAATGGGTACTCTGGTTTTGGGGAGTCAGATCCAGCACTTTTTAACACAAGTATGTGTGTCATATATATAAATATTGTGTGTGTTCATGTGTGTGTATATTTGTGAGAAGGAGAATTGAGAGACACATGTTATCAGCGTTGACAATGATTATAACAACTGAAGAGTAACTTTAAGGGAAATACTGGGAGTTTTTTCTAGACTGACTATATACATAAAATATAATTTATGGTATTTTTTCATGAACTCTTTACTTTTATGGCTCAAATATTTTGTGTCCAAGTAGTAATTTTTGATACTAACAAATGCATGGCATTAACTTTGTTGTAAATTTATTGGCTAATAAAAACTTCATATATCCATTTATACCCTATCTTCATACATCTTTCTCACGTAGAGGTTCTACCTATTCAGAAACACATTGCTGCCTCACAGTCACAAAATAATTTAGAAACAAGATAGCTTAAAGGGCATTAAATGTTCTTGTGGAATGAATGTTTCTGTATATGGAGTTTAATACTCAGTGAGAAATATAGGTATGTAAACAACCAATAATAAAATAAGTCAAAATGTAAATGTGGAAGATTAGTCATTATTAAGCTTCATCTCAGCTGTGTTATCTCACCCAATCATTTTTTATTATTATTCACTAAGTATATATTTATTAAGCATTTAATCAAATTGTAAAAAAGGAAGGACTTAGAGTTTAGAGAATCTTGCTATTATAAGCTGTTATTGTTCCCTTAGCCTGTCATTGTTCACTGAAAGTTGAAATGGCTCTGCTGTTACTAACAGTTAAAGGAAGTGATTTTATTTATCCTAGAAACTCTTAATCAGAAGGATGTCGGGAGGAGAGAAAGAGACAAGCGCCAGGTATTTTTTTCCCAGAGCTTTTCTCCAAATATCCTTTTTAATAGTCTTTTCCTCTTAGGGTGACCTTTAAGTTTACAATGGGATTTAAATCCCTTTCCTCTCTAAAGTTTAAGCAGATGAAAGGATTGCTCTCGTTATCTGTCTTATCAGGAAGACTTTGCAATTGTATGTGTGTTTTCTACAGTAGTTTACTAGACACCTGCTCTGTGTAAGGCTCTAAGGGATGGTGGATACACCTGGAGTTTTTCAATTGTGACAACCAAAAATGTCTCCAAACATTGACAAATGTTTCCCAGGAAGTAAATTACCCTTGTTTGAGAACCAATGATCAGCCAGGCTCGGTGGCTCAGCCTGTAATCCCGCGCTTTGGGAGGCTGAGGTGAGTGAATTGCCTGAGCCTGTGGGTTTGAGACCCACCTGGGCAACTTGGCGAGACCTCATCTCTACAGTAAATCAAAAAGTCAGCCGGGCATGGTAGTGCGTGCCTGTAGTTCTGACTACTTGGAAGGCTGAGGCGGAAGGATTGCCGGAGCCCAGCAGGTCGAGGCTGCAGTGGCCCGGAGCAACCACTGCACTCCAGTCTGGGCAACAGAGTGAGACTCAAACTCAAACTCAAACTCAAAAAAAAAAAAAAAAAAAAGAGAGAGCTAGTGATCTAGATGCAACAAAAAATCAACCTTAACCTTATTACTCTTTTACATACTTTTCTACTATAAAGTTGTATCCAATAGATTACATAGAATTTGTCCAAGTATATTATTTTAGAACCATGTGTTTTTCCTGATTGTTAACAAATATTTATTGTTTTCAAGATGATAAACATGGTGTCTGCATTATTTTTCCTAGAATCTCGGAGTTAATGTACCTGGATATTAAGGAGAAAGACAGAAAAGAGATAAGAAATATATCTTAAACATTTATATTCTGTGTTAACTACATACCTAAAAGTTAATGTAGGGATTCCCTTAACTGTTTTAAGCTATCACAGAAAAGAAAGTGAAAATGGAGAGTTCGAGTCACTGTATGTGAACAATGGGAGCCTCTGTGCTTTCAGGTGGGCAGAGGTGTCGTGAAAAGTGCCCCACGCTCACCCCCAGAAACCATTCCCAAAAGAACGTCAGAAGGAGGATATTTGCATTTACTGGAGAAAAATGATACTTCTGAGCCTTACATTTGCTACATATTCATTAAGTACACTTGTTTAATATTAAAAGTAAAATTTTATGGGCTCCATCTGTTCCTGATCTACAGCCCCACTCCCCTCCAGCCTCACTCCCTGTCTTCCTGCCATGCCTTTGTGAGAGCACCACCACTCTGCTGTCCCTTGAGAGGCACCCGCAAAGACTAGTAGTTCAATATGTACTCAGTCAGCACAGGGTCGAGGATCAGCCTGAAAGCTTGAGGAGCTGGGTGTGTTTGAGGACAGCAGACACCAAATGGTATTTTAGAACATGTAAACACATAAAGCCTGTGTGGGTTACTCTCTTACTGATTGTCCAAATTTGGTGCTTCAAGGTAAATCATTTTAAAACAAACTCTAGGAGTCTACTCAAATCCTACATTTTCTACTGGAATTGTGTCTCATGAATAAAACTTATTTCAGATAGGTATAGAGTAGGCTTACATACTCTCTCCCCACGTGGAGATTATTTTTAGAAATTGGGCCACAGGTGCTCTGTATACGTCTTTCACATAGCTGAGGACACTTACCTTTCCAATGTCTTGCTGGACAAGTCTTTATATTTGTTTTTTAAAATTTGATTATAAAATATTTCAAATATGTAGAACACCTAAAAATTGATGTAATCGACACTATGTACTGCAATGTAAATTTAATAGATATTAACATTTTTACCATATTTGCTTTTGAAATCTGTCAAATAAAATAATTACAGCTAAAGCCCCACCTGTGCATCACTTTGTCCTCCTCCTTTCTCCATAAGCAAACTACTACTCTGAACTTTCACTCTCTGAGATGTTTTTATATATTTTTACTACATAAGTATGCATCTGTCAATACTGGCATTTTCAAGAAAATTAATTTTTACTAGCTGCAACTTAACCTTTCTCTTATATATGATGGCTCCTTTTCATTTCAAATAAGGGTTAAAACTAGACTCCATTGAAGAGTAACTAGTGTTCACTTGGATCCTATTAATTCTTTTTTACTATCTAGATAAAAATGTATTCATTCACAATGTGAAGCTTATACTGACTCACAATAAAACATGGTATTCAGAAAAAAATCTGGAGAAAGTAAATATACAGACTAACTCCTATGTGTTGACCTTTTCTAAGAAAAGAAAGGTTTTCCTGTTGTTAAACATTTAATAATCTATTATACTGTCCTATAAAATTTCCCTTTGAAGTTTTCTCAGTTCTGATTTCATCGTGGAGCTCCTAATGGGAGAGCTGGCAGAAAAGCACAAGAACCTTCCTCTAGGCCAAGCTTGTCCCTGCCTGTTTTTGACTCAGCAAGGAGTGCCAGGGAAGGTTTACTTCCCTCTTTTTCCCGAAAGTCATGCGTGAGATATTAAAAATCAAACTGCCTTCCCTTTCACTGAGGTGGGTGCCAAGAGGAACAGCCCAGCAGGGCTTCCGAAACCCTCACTGATTCTCCTTTGGAATAACCAGAAAGCACCCCTGTCCCATCCTTAGCTGATGTGACAACCTTACACATGGCCTACTCTGCTAAACAGATATCTACAAGAATGACTTTGATTCTAAAATTCAAATAGCTTATTTCTTTGTGTTCTTATTTCCTCTTTAGTTACAAATATCAAAAGCAAGGGACTTGAGACACAGCTGATTCAAGTATAACTATTTTTGATCAAATGTTTTCTGAAAACTGGTTCTCATATATGTTTTCTGTCCTGAGTGCTTTATATTGAGCAGAAGGCATGTGTTGAAATGTGTAGATCAACAACAGCTTTTTTGTTGCCCCCTCCCACTACTGATTTTTTTAAAAAGTCTCCAGTCTTGGTGGCTTTCACTTAAAAATCTTAAATGTTAAGGTCAAATAAAGACTGGTTGATCTGTTGTGGCATTTGAGGATATCACATGTTCTTGCAAAACCTCCCTTTCCTTTGTATAGACTTGTCTGATTCAGGAGGTTTGCCATTCTAAGGATTTAGCTGGAATACTAATTTTGAATAATTTAATCTGACTCAGTTGCTTGAAACAACAAGGAAGAAGATTGATAGTCAATTAGGCATATATATAGAACCTAGTTCATAGCCTTTATTAGAATTTCCATGGGCACTCCTAAGCTGTTCACTGTGGGCATATGTTGATAAGAGAAAAATAACCATATCCCTTACGTACGTTATAACCTGTGCTCTGGTACCAACAAGAACAAGCTGCTTATTGAAGAGAAGGGCTTCATTACTGGGGTCCATAGATTCCTGTTGATGGTTTCAGAGGGTTTTTAGACTCTTGAATTTATATGTAGAATTTTATGTGCATGTGTGTGCATTTTTCTGGGGACATAAGTATAACTTTTGTCCTAATTTCTAAGGGAAAAACAAACTGGTCAAGACCTATGCCGTAGCTTATGTCACTTTGGCTTTTGGGTAGCAGCAGCTTTTTAAAAATGGTCTGTATGTTTTTTAAAAAAAACTTTCTCTTTTTACTTTTGCATTTGAAAAGTCTTTAATTTGCATGTTTGCATTTTTAAATCCATTTTAAGCAAAGTTACATACTTTAGTCCATCACATAGTCCAGAAAGCCTCCCTTCAGTTTTCCAGTAGGTGGAAAAGAGAGAGACTGTATCAATAGCCAAAAGCAAATCGGCATCACTACTTTTTCCCTTGCTCTTCCATACAGTTGCTGACTAAGCATGAAGCATTAGTAGTTGAGGCCAAAATAGAGAAAACAATTCATTTAACAAATATTCATGGAGGATTATGTATTTGTTTGCTTTAGACAAACAAACAAAACTCCCTAATGTATGTACTTGCAATTCAGACTTCTAGGTAGTTTTTCTTGTAAGCAGTTCAGAAGTTCTATATTTGGCCTGAGAACAAAATATTACCTTGTAGAGTTTTTTTGTTTTGGTTTTTTTTTTGAGTTGGAGTCTCACTCTGTGGCCCAGACTGGAGTGCAGTGGCCGCTCCCGGCCACTGCAGCCTCGACCTGCTGGGCTCCGGTAATCCTTCCGCCTCAGTCTTCCGAGTAGCCGGAATTACAGGTGCGCGCTACCATGCCCGGCTAATTTTTTTATTTTATTGTAGAGATGAGGTCTCGCCTGCCCAGGCGGGTCTCGAACCCGCGGGCTCAGGCAATCTACTCACCTCAGCCTCCCAAAGGCGCGGGATTACAGGCTGAGTCACCGAGCCCGGCTGAGTTTTTTTTTTAATAACCCTCTAAGTCCACTGTATGTATTCAGAGTCTCTATTATATGCATTAGAGAAAAGTTCTAGCACAGATAATACCTATGAAATTTAACTCTTAGAAACTATTAGGAGAGTCATATGCTTCTTGAATTTACAAATTGTCTGAATTTTAAGTTTTGCTTTGTCACTCTGGCTTGGTGACCTTCCTCTGTTGGCCATTCCCATTTTTCTGCCTTCCACTTTATCCTAAATATACGATTATTCCTGGGACCATTGCTTACTCTGAAACAAATCTCTTCTGGCTTCTTCTAAACCCAGTGGTCTCAGTCTGAAGATTATATAGGATTTTCCATTTCATTCAGGAGTCCTGGCCTCATAGAGTCACATACTGGTACCCTGGGCCCCACTTGTGCACCACTGCCTCCTTTACAGACAGTTGTTTTCAACCCATCAGCAGGTCTAGAGGTAAAGCTGAAATCTACGCTACAATCTCTTTTTTCCCCACCCGCCAATCTACCTTCAACTCCTTGAGGTCTCACAGAGATGGGCTGGGAGGTGTATGCAGAATTTCACAGATAATGCTTTTCACCTTTAGGTGTCCATCTACCCAAAAGAATTGTTATAAGAATGGTTTACTGTGTTTGCTTACATCATCTCTTAATCATCACAATAATCCACTGAGGTAGGTCCTATTATCCTCATTTTATAAATGAGAAAACTAAAATCTAGAGAAACTAGGAAGTTTACCCGGGTTCTCACAGCCTGCCAGGGGTACAACCCAAGATTTTTTTTTTTTCTTTTTTTTTTTTTTGAGTTGGAGTCTCACTCTGTCACTCAGGCTGGAGAGCAGTGGCACTCTCCCGGCTACTGCAGCCTCAACCTGCTGGGTTCAGGAGATCCTTCCACCTCAGCCTTCCAAGTAGCTGGAACTACAGGCATGCGCTACCATGCCCAGCTAATTTTTTGATTTATTGTAGAGATGAGGTCTTGCCAAGTTGCCCAAGCTGCTCGTGAACCCGTGGGCTCAGGCAGTCCTCTCTCTTCAGCCTCCCAAAGTACTGTGATTATAGGCATGAGCCACCGTGCCCAGCCGCAACCCAAGATTTTTGTTCAAACCATATGATTCAAGAGCCCACACTCTTAACCATTATAGGACACTATTAATTATCAGAACATTAAGGATCTGTCTCTACTTGCAGAGATCCTTTAAATCTATAGTTCTTAGTCACAGATAGCCATCAGAATCACCCCAAAATGTTCTTACCACAGAGATGCCTGGGACCTCTTTTATACTTGCTAAATCACAATCATGTAGCCAATGTGGGAGTCTATGATAATTCTGCGATAATTTCTAAGGTCACACGTCATATAACAACATATAACAACAGATGACTGATTAGGCAAATCAAATAATTATAGAATAAAACTTTATGGCATGTGTTTTTTAATATGATTTCTATGAGGATTCTATACAACATGAAAAACTGTTTATAATCTAATATTATGAAAAAACAGGATTTAAAATTATCCCTATCCACTGATTTCAAATATTAGCCTATTTTTATAAAGCCTAGGCTAAAGCATGTTGCTGAATCTTTAGGTTTATTTTATCCATGACTTAAACTAGATTGTTTGACACCTGACTCCACCTTGAGTAGCAAGACATTGGACCGAAGAAAAAAATAATGTGAAGCAGACTCAACTGCAGTTTCTGGCATGTTTTAGTTGAAGGTAAAAGATGATAAAGACATAGAGCTATATAAACAAATTTCCTCAAGAGATTATGGAAGACAGTGTAGTGTGGTTCTCAAACTTTACTATGCATAAAAATCTCCTTCAAAACTTATTTAAAATATCACTCTTGTTGCATTTTTAAAACCTGGTAGAGTAGATAATCCTGCCACTACAAAACACTTTGAAATGCTAGAACAAAATATAACAAGCATTCTCTCTAGTATATAGCTGAACTTATTAGAAAGTATGAAAAGTATTCGGGAGCCATGAAACAAAAGAGGAATTGGACAAAACACAATAGGATATGAATGGATTCTGGGGCTGCCCTAGAAATATCTGCTGACATGAATAATTGAGAAGCTTGCTTTTTAACAGCCTCCCAGAGAGAAAAGATAAGTCCTTGGGCCTTTCTAATCTGAGGAATTGGAACTTTGATCTCCCACTTAAGTCAGGGCTCTCATAGGGCGATAGTTTTTGTTGATGGATGATCCTCAGATACAGAGGTGATGAGGAAGTTGCCTGTCTCAACCTTGGTTCTGGAGAATCAGAAGATAGACTGTTTCTCAAGAATCAGTGACTACAGGCCCCACTCTTAGAGATTTATAGATTCAGATTTCAAGTTTTTTATTTCCTGCATAGACTAGAAAATCCCAAGTCTGGAAATGAACATAAAGTGGATCCATGTTGGTGGTACTCTTGGAGCCGAAGCAAACCAAAAAGTATATCTCAAACAAACATGAGCTCCTGATCAAAAATTAGAAAGTATGTAAGCAAACAAGCTACTATGGTTAAGAACAAGCATAACAATGAAAAGTATACTCAAACCCTCAGAATCTTAAGATAATTATCAATTCTTTGATATATAAATATGAAATAAGCTTGTTTATCTTAGACAAATAAAATATGGAATAAAAAACAGACCAGCGGCCCAGTACAGTGGCTCATGCCTGTAATCCCATCACTTTGGGAAGCCAAGGCAGGAGGATTACTTGAGTCCAGGAGTTCAAGACCAGTCTAGACAACATAGCAAGACTTCATCCCCTCAAAAATAAAAAATTAACCAGGCTTGGTAGCACACTCCTGTAGTTCAGCTACTCAAGAGGCTGAGATGGAAAGATTGCTAAAGCCCAGAAAGTCGAGGCTTCAATGAGCTGTGATCATGCCACTGCCCTCCTATTCTGGGTGACAGAGTGATACTCCAACACACACACACACACACACACACACACACACACACACCCCAGACACATACACACACACACACACACCACACACACACACACACACACACACACACCCCAGACAGAGTAAAAGGAAAACCAAGTAGAATTTTAAAAATTAAATAATTAAATGTATAATCATTGAAATGATTTAACATAATGAATGAGTTAAAAGCAAGCTTAGGTACAAAGGAAAAAAGAAACGCCGAATGGAAAAATAGATCTAAAGAAACTTCCCAGAATGTAGTACAGAGAGACATGGAGATTTCAAAGAAAGGGTGAGCTGGAGGGTACAAGAAAAGGAGTACAGGTATCTAGTTGACGTCTTATGAGGAGGTAATATAGCTACAGATTTCTGGTTCTACATTTACAGGTTCTGAGTCTAGGGTGAAGTTTAGGTGGTGCAGACCACACTTTTAGGGTTGAAAGTACTGGCTTTGAAGTCAGTTGGCTTAGGGATGGGCATGATGTTGATTCCTAGTTTTGCCACTTACTCCCAGTGTTACTTAACTTGGCTAAGCCTCAGCTTCTTCATGTAAAGAACTGAAATAATAATACTTCATAGGATATATGTGTAAATTGAACTGTTCTGTGCTAGGCACATAGTAAGCATTGAATAATGATAGTTCTATTTTTATGTAGCCAAATATACTAATACACATATTGAATGCCAACTTTTCTGGTTCATTTATGGATTCACATAGTTAGATGAAAACTTTGCTGGGCTAATAGTTTGTTTTCAGTACAATCTCACTAATCAGTATTGCTTCCACTGTATTTATTACCATGTCCTTCCTGCTATATGGGGTTATTAAGGTAGGAGACTGAAATCAGATGCCATGTCAAAAGCTTATTTTTTGGATGTAACACACGATTTCTTAGGAAAATCTTATAGGCAGGAGGTCACAAAGGAATTTATTAAATTCTTGTTAGACTCCTGAACTGTGTTTTCGTAGACACTATGCTTATATTAAATTTGCATTATTATATTAGTTTCCTAGGGCTGTATTTTACTTTAGAATACTTAAGATGGAGAGCACTCCTTCAATAATTAGGAGAAACACAAGATAAAAATAAAGATTTTATTACTGACAGATCCTGAGGGCACATAGCACTCCAGGAGGTCACATTCACTCAGGTCATGGAACACATGGGGAAAGTGAGAAAGGAACTCATGGGTCAGTGCCTTTATTGGCACTAGGACACATTATCCGAACAATTTTCTAGTGGGGAGTTTTACTTGGTAGGTTTAAATCAAGCAGACACGAGTTCTAGGTCACACAGTAACTGAGAGGCAGTCACTGGGGCATACCTGCACAGTCCATGCAAGATGTGAGGATCAACAGAGCCATTCACATAGGCTGATGTAGCTGTCCCACAGGAAAGTGATCACCAGGAGGCAGTTGTACAAGGCAGATACCTGAATTAGCCACATAGAGGAAATGGGAGGAGGTGTAGAACTGGAAACTGTCAAAGGTGACTGAGCTCTGCTTTTGGTGTGGGAAAATCCAATTATATTCTAAATGAATGCTAAGGCAGCATAAAATTATAAGCATTCACTACACATTACCACAGACTGGGTGGTTTAGAGCAACACAAATTTATTCTTCCACAATTCTGGGTGCTAGAAGTGCAATATCAAGGTGTCAGCAGGGCCATTCTCCCTCTGAACTCTGTAGGGAAGAATTCTTTCTTGCCTTTCCCTAGCTTCTTGTGGTTACTGGAGATCCATGTCAATCTTTGACTTGTAGTTGCATCACTCCAATTTCTGCCTCCATCTTCACATGACTGTTTTCCCTCTGTGTCTCTGAACCCAAATCTTCCTCTCCTTTCTCTTATAAAGTTACTAGTCATTGCATTTAGGGCCTCCATAATCCAGTATGACCCCTCTTAATTATATTTACAAAGACCCTCATTTCCAGATAATACTGCGTTCTGACATTCTGAGTGGACATGAATTTCGGGGCAACACCATTTAGCCTACTACAAATACGTTAATGGCATTGAGCTTATAAACCACTAGTCCTGAGAGTATGGGATAATGCCCATTTCAGCATGATGGTACACTCAGAAAGAAACTTATATGTATCAATGGTATTTCTTTATTTATCATTTTTATATATTTAGGGAGTAGTAGAATATGTTTTAAGTTGGAGAAATTTGCCAGTGCTTTGAATAATTTTCTTAAGAAAGAGAATTTCCTATGATAGTTTCCCATTGAGTACATGATGAGTATACTGGTAAATGTTTTCCAGCTTCTCCACAGGAAAAACAAAATACCCTGATTTGCAGCATTTGCCAATTTCCCTGGTGTAAATACTCACTAAGGTCAATTTCAGACTACTAATGTGAAATCAACTGGTTTGTAAAACTTCTGAACATTTAACAGTCAACTCTTGTGAGCTGGTCAAGCCAACTCTAACATACCACACTATAAGATTCAATAAAGAAAACAGATATGAGATCACATCCTAAATATTAACCCAGTGAGCAATAGTCAGATCGAGAAATGATAATAAATTACTTCATATAAGGTTCATCACTCATGTGTTACATAGTAGATTTACCAGGGACTGTGCAGGTTCTGAGTAAACCCATTGTGTTGCTAAAATGGAGACATCTAGTAGTTAAATAGAGCTGTGGTTTAGTGGGCAAAACATCATACTTCAAAGCAAAAACTAGATTTTACTCCAGATTGTGCGTCTTACAGATGGTGTGATCTTCAATGAGTTGCTTGATCTCTTCAAACTTTATTTTCCTCATTAATAAGATGAAGATAAAAATATCTACCTTTCAAGAACAGTGTAATGAGAAATGAAGTAATTGACATAAAAGCACCTAGCATAGTCTCTGGTACATATAAATGTTAAATGTCTATTCAGTACATTTTATATTTTTAATTAAAAACCATGAAAAATGCCTATCATATGATTTTTAGTTTCATGAGGGCAAGGATTTTTGTGTGTTTTGTTCATTGCTGTATCCCTAGAACCTGCAATAATATCTAGCATATAGTAGGTGGCTGGTAATTATTTGTATAATGAATGAATGGTTGACGTGCAGAAAGCTGCTAGAACATCTTCCCCAAAGAGGCATTAGTACCATCACAATGCAGCAAAGAAGAAATAGATAACATGACTTAAAATTCAAAAGCTGTTGGCTGGAAACAGCGAGAGTTTTCAGTTAGCTTTCAGGCTCCCCTCAACTGCTGCTCTGTCTTACCCTTCCCATCACACCAGCCTGCTTATCCTTTTCCTCCCCAACCTCACCTGACCGGGAGTCAAGAGACCTGCGTTCTAGCCCCAATTCAGACACTATGATTTAGATCTTTAGTTTATCACCAAAATTTTCTGGTTGAGATGAGCTTTTCTGCTTCAGTTTCTCTATCCATTGGAATTTTCCCATGGCAAATGGGGGGAGACAACTAAAACTACTTTAAGAAAAATGAACACTTGTTTGTTTAAAAAACTGAAAATTCCAAGGAGATGGCTAGATATCTTCAAACTCTGCTGGATTCAGAGCTGTAACTATACCATTTGGCTTCTCTCCATCCCTTAGCTCTGACTTCTGTCATATAGTCTCCCACCTCCAGCTCCAAACACTCTATTAGGGCACCAAGCCCTGTAGCAGAAGGTCTGCTTTCCTAGAACCTGAAACAGAGTTGTAAGGGGTCCCTGATTGGAGGTTTCTGGGCCCTAGGTCTGAGTTGTTTCATAGCCCATGCCTGAAGATAACAGTAGGGACAAGGAATGTGGGGCAGAGTGATTGTGTTAACAGTCATTCCCAAGCTCTAACCCTGGATCTGGTGTTAGCTGCACCACAAGCATGCAGACTGAAATGGATTGTGGATCCCCAAGCAAACAATCTGTAATCTGTATACGGTAAAATTTAAAGAGGAAGTAAAAATAACAAACTTCAATTAATTTCTCCCTTCTGTGATCAGCCTAAAACTTCTAAACCCCCTTTGTTACCAAAACTGTATGATCTTGTGTACTCCCTGTCTAGAGAATGTCTAGTCTGTGCCACCTCCAACGTGTGACTTTTATTTTTAAAAAGTAAGAACTAGAGCTGGGTGAGGTGGCTTGTGCCCATCATCTCAATGACTCAGGAAGCCAAGGTGGGAGGATCACTTGAGGCCAGTAGTAGGAGACCATCGGGGCGAAATAGTGAGACCTCCATCTCTAAAAAAATAAAAATTAAAAAACTTAGCCAGGCATGGTGGCTCAAACCTTGTAGTCCCAAGTTACTGGGGAGTCTGAAGCGGTAGGATTGCTTGAGCCCAGGAGTTTAAGACTGCAGTGAGGTATGATTAGGCCACCATTTTCAAAGTATGTATGTTTATATACACATTATATTAATCTATAAAATATTCTGTCCCTTGATTTTTTCACTTAACAAATTTAAGTTATCCTTTATCAGCTCATAAACCTCTAGTGAGGTGAGATAGCAGAGTGCTTAACAGCAGACTCTAGAATACCACCGTGGGTTGAAATCCAGCTCTGCCCCTTATTCTCTGCATAACCTTGGAAAAGTTGGTGAACCTCTCTGTGCCTCTATCAAATTGAGATAAAACAGCACCTACCTCACAGCATTGTTAGGAAGGTTACATGAATTAGTATATGTAATGAGTACTGCCTGGTACCTGTTAAGTACTCTGAGTGTCAGGTTTGAGTACCTACCTCCTTTGTAAAGATTGCTTGGCATAACATTGCTCATGTTCTGCACCTCATTGCTGCTTTTGTACCTACTACTTTTCTAGCCTCTGAACCTATCTCCTTTCCTTTCTTCTGTCAAACACCACTTCAAAAGGCTGTTTGATCCAGCCTTCTCTCTCATACTGAGGTCTTTATGTTTTTAGATTATATTTTGTCACTGAGTTGCCTTTTAATGTCCATCAAGTTTTGGTGTATTTTTTTTGTCCATCAAGTTTTAATTTTAAAAATGTACTTTATTTCTCATGAATTGTGGGGCTTTTAACTTGACTTTATTTTCAGCTGTTTGTCATACTATTTATTTCATATGTGTTTTTCTGACATCTTTTTAGTGTAACAACTCCTTCAGAAAGGCTGCCCTGAGTTGCCCCTTTCACCCAGCTGGGCTAGGTTACTTAGTTTCTTTCCCTATAGGCCCCTGATATCCTTGCATATATCTATCAGTATACCTCATATAGTTTCATAGTTAATTCACTTACATGCCTGGCTCCTCATCTTCAGACTTTATTTCTTGAGGGCAGGAACCATGTCTTATTCTTCATTATATAGTCTTCTGATGGTAGATGTATAATTAAACTGGTGAATTAAGCTGAATTTATTTTTATTCTCTGGGTGCTTAATTATTACCTCAGCTAATCACAGAAATAATTGTATAGAAATAATGAGAAAAATATTGCTGTTCTCATTTGTCATTTATTGAGTTCTTACTGTATATCAATTATTAACTTCAATCCTTATAAAATCCTGCAAGAGAAATGGTATTATCCCAATTTTTAGTTGAAGAAACTAAGGTTTGATAATAACTTGACCAAGAACAGCTGCTCTTTCTCCATTTCCTCCCTCTCATGACTTTAAATTATAAACACATCTCTCACACACACACACACACACACACACACACACACACACACACGCTGATGACTCCCAGTTTTTTTCTTCCAACCTAGACTTCTACTCAGAAATCTAGGCTTGAGGCTCAGATGCTTGGTTGAAATTATCATTTGGATGCCTGGTAGACTTAACATGTCCAAAACAGAGTTCCAAATCTTCCCCACCAATCTGCTCCACCTGATAGCTTCCTCTTCTCCGAAAATAGTTGCTCCAATCTTCTATTGTTCTGGCCAAAAATCTTGGCGTTATCCTTGTCTCCTCTTCCTCACAAATCCCACATGTAATCCATCAGGTAGTCCTATCGGCTGTGCCTTCAGAATTTTTCCAGAAGTTAATTATTCACCACCTCCATTGCTGCTACCCCAGTGCAAGCCATTATCCTTAGCATTTTTCTCCTAGTGGTTTTTAGCATCCATGAATGATTATTTCCTAAATTATTTATAATTGGTAATTGATTATTGTAAACTTGTGATTTTTCTATTTTTATCACTTCTGACATTTTCTTTTGTTTTAAAAAAAGAGCTTTCCTTTCTTCATACTTCTTTTAAAAAAAAATTTTAGAGCCGGGCTCGGTGGCTCAGCCTGTAATCCCGCGCCTTTGGGAGGCTGAGGTGAGTGGATTGCCTGAGCCCGCAGGTTCGAGACCCGCCTCGGCAGCGAGACCTCATCTCTACAATAAATCAAAAAATCAGCCGGGCGTGGTAGCGCATGCCTGTAATTCCAGCTACTTGGAAGGCTGAGGCGGAAGGATCGCCGGAGCCCGGCGGGTCGAGGCTGCGGTGGCCGGAAGCGGCCACTGCACTCCAGTCTGGGCAACAGAGTGAGACTCCAACTCAAAAAAAAAAAAAAATTTTAGCATCAGTCTACACTCATGGATTTTTTGGGGGGGGATTCTTTCGCTATTCAATGTACTGTAAGCTGTTTCTGTCATTATTCATTTTGATTCTAGTCTAGTCAATTGTCCTAGTCTTAGTTTAGTCTTGTCCAGAAAGTGGGAGTCTTTCATGCTAGCTCCGTGTCTTTCTAAGATGTCCCCACCCATTTTTTAAAACTTTCTTATTTCTGAAATTGTAAGATGTTTTTGGTTCACCCTATACCTTCCCTGCCCCTGTCCTGGTATCTGTCGCTCCAAGAAACCCTAGTTCCTTTTAGCTGGAAATTTTTTTCTAGACTATTAGGCAGAGCTATAAAATTGATTTTTTTTAAATCTTGAATTTATAACTCGAATCCATACTCTGATTCTAATAAAACACACAGACTTCTTCCTTCTATCCCTCCTTTCCATGTGTGTATCTCCTTTCTTCAGTAATGAAAACCCTCATTGCCAATGATAGCATATACTTACACATTTCACTCAGTCCTGCAATACACACACATCTGTAGAGAAATAGAGTAGTTTAGCATAGCTATACCAAAACCAATACTAGCTACAAATGTACTAAATATAGTTCAAAATTTCTTTCCTGTTCCTTTGACCAGATTTATTCAGCAGAGTGTATTCAATTCAAGTAATGTGTTCAAAAGTTACTTGGATTAAATTATTTCCATCTGTGTTGTTATGTTTACCATTGGGTTGTAAAGTTTTGCTGATTTTTTGTTTGTATTCAGTTTTAGAGGCTTTGTCGTCCCTATTGATTTAGTTGTATTTTTGAATATCAATATTTATCAATCTCACATCTTTTATTTACGTGACATTAATTAGACCTTTTAGACTGAAATCAGGTGGTTCTATTACTTTTTAAAATAGGAATATAAAAACCAAAGGGATTTTTATCAGATTTTGATCAGAGCCTTGATTTAAAGTGTTCTGAATTGTTATTTCAAAAACCCGAATCCATGTAAACTCAGAATATTCCATTTGCAGGTTTTAGAGCCTTCCTGGCCTTCCTCCTTTCCTCACATGCTACGTGCAAGTTAGGATTAGGGTTAATGTAGCATGTATTTATCTAGGGCATACCACCTTCCAGGCACAGTGCAGGGTTCTGTGGTCATACACAAGAATGTGATCACCTTTCTACAGCCCCCGAGTTACATGGCACAGACAAGAAACAGACACATGTGAGATGGTGATAAGGCTGTTACTCGGGATTTGCCAGAGAAATGCTCTGTTGTGGGGTGTGTGTGTGTGTGTGTGTGTGTGTGTGTGTGTGTGTGTGTGTGTGTGTGTTAGGGAGGGCTGAGGGAAAATATACCTTACTTGAGATCACTTCCTGGCTAGACAGTCCCCTCCCCAATTTGTGATGGAATGTTGATGGTGTTTGATAGGTATACTTCTCAAACGACAGACTGGAGAGCTGGGTGGCCATCTCAGGCACCTTAGTAAGAAAAAATCACACAAAGCATCCCTCACTTTTTTCCAGCCACCCTAATATATGTTATCAGTATCTTGAATAGAGCTCTAAAAGGTTATCAAATTTGCAGGTGGCACAAAGTGATAGACAACAAATAATTTGAATTCAAGTTAATTTGGAAAGCTAGGATAACAGCTCCAATCTTAAACAAGGGTATTTAAAGGAGATAAATGCATCCAGAAAACACATTATCACAAGTACACAGTGGGAAAGAGAAAATTTAGCAGCAAAGCACACAAAGAGATCTATGAGTTTTGACTCAACATGAGCCAGCAATGCAATGTGACAAGTAATTCCCCGTTGGACCACATTAATAGCACCATGGTATATAAGACCAAGGAGGTGGTGAGCTCATTCACACTCTGTGTTGAAAGGCCACACCAGAGATAGTGTATACACTGCTCGCACCACGTTTGTAGAGAAATAGAGGCCAATTTGAGTGTGTTCAGAGCAGAATGATGACAGAACTCAAACTTTCCTCAAATGGAGAGTAGTTACTGATCCTGAGAATATTTATAGCCTGGAGGATTTGGGTGTCTTCACATATTTGAATGGAATAGATAGACGAAGTGTGTCCTGTTTTGTCTCAAGAGGATGAATTAAGGAGTAGTGAGTGGAAGCCCCCAGGAAAGAGAGGTTTCAGTTGCTGCTGAGAATCAGAGCTGCCTGAGGGTGGAATGGAACTCGGTTGAAGTGAGTTCATTGTCTCCGGCCTGGTTCAAAAATAAACTGGAATACTACAGGGCAGGGAAGCTAACTTGTGTTAAGACCTTTACAATCAGTAATTTCTTTCTTTCTTCCTTTTCTTTCCTTTTTTTTTTTTTTTTTTTGTTACACCTTTAGAAGTGTTAACTTAATAAACCATAACCTCACAAGAAATAATCAAGATTTGGCTATAGGGTAATTATAATTTTCTAGCAGGTCCCCCAAAATAATAGAAACTAATAACTTACAGACCATTTTATCCAAGTCACAAAATATATGATACATTTCATATACTTTGTGTTTTAGTATATACAGGCAGAACAGTATAAAGTTATGACATTAAGGGGTTTTTGCAGGTTTAAAGTAATACCATTTTTCCAAATTATTGGCAGATGTTATCCTAGAATTTGTGAGAAACTTTGGTGTTTCCTCCTTCCTACTTTTGTTTACATCATAGCATGCAGATGGTGTAATATTTTGGTTAACCTCCGTCTGATACTTAGATCGGATTTTCTCTTTTGCCTTATTAGTATCTGGGGTGTAAAATGACCAGAAAAGTGGCACCAAGAAATCAGACAAAGAAAATTTCCCAGTTCTACTCACTTGTAATTCTCTTAATTTAGTAGGGGTTTTCCACAGGAAATCACAGTAGAATAGTTGAAATGCTTTTTATCTTATGTACTTTCTTTTTGAAGAACAGTTAATTGTCTTCTTCCCAAAGTGGTCTAAATTCTTGTACTGGGCAACTGTATTTACTATAGTACAAATTATATTCTGCTTGGAATGATGTCTGTAAGTAATTTCAGTCAGTAAGAACCTAATTCTAGGCTCTTCACTAACCAGTGGGTTTCAGTGAAGGTGATAGAATAGATTTTTCTAAGCAAAAAAATATATATCATGAAGGTGATTTTATGCCTTTAAGAAAAAAGAAATTGGTGATATTTAATTATAATACATTTGGGTATCACACAGTCAGAGATACCTGTAATTATCTCAAATTAAGTTTGGGTTAAAACCAATGTGTTGAGAGACTTTAAGATAATTTAAAATTAATGTTAGAAATTGACCTTAATAACTTCTATTTTCAAGGAATATATAAATCAGAAATCTAGGATTTTTATTTCAACCATACCTAACATGTATTCTAATTCCTTTTTGTTGTTATTGTTATTTAGAAGGATTAATAAAAACTTTTTAGGTTAAAATTTTTCAATATGTCTCTGATTGTTTATCTGTTTTTCTCTTCTCACTTGTGTAATTGAAGCATTTCTGACACATTCCAGAACAGACAGGTTCTTTATTACCAGGACTTAACTACCCCGGGCAGGGATCTCCTTGGATTTACTGAAAATAAACACTTGGGGTTCTCAGTCTCAGTTTTAATGACAAAAGTTGAAATATTTGCCTAACATAAAGGTTTTTCTTTGTCTCTAAATTTTGATTTTCCATGCTATCAGAGGTCTCATTGCAACAGGTAATTTGAGTGTTGATTGTATGTTTTCTCAGTTTGTAATTGTGGTGAAATGTATTTAAAATGTTCACAATTTTAAAATTAAGTTTACCTGTAAGATTCCTTCCAACTCAGAAATTCTGTGATAAACTTTTTTTTTTTTTGGTAGTTTGAAAAATGTGATCTTTGGGTGTTGTTCTGTGTGTCCTATGCACATGACTAGGAATCACAGAATTTTAGAACTGGAAGATATGTTATATATCATCTAGTGATTCTGCAAATGAAGAATTACAAGGCCCAAAGAGGTTAGGTGACTCCTGAGGATCGTAACAGTAACTGGTAATTAGAACTCTGACCACCCACTGGAGCACTAGATAACTTAAATGTTTTTGTCTTAAAATTTGCAGACTTCAGGCTAGGCCTCTATATAAATAAATAAGAAATTAAAATATTTTTGAGAAAGGTAAGCTTGATAATGCCATATTTAAGAAAAGAAGTGCTTGACACAAATGTATTTGGTATAATAGAGACCATTATCCCATTATACCAAAATGAAACTTTTGAACATTCTCAAAATTTGAGAACTTTGAGGCAATTATGTTAAGTACAGTTTTTCAGATTGTCCGTAAACTGTGCTGTCATTCCTGCTGTTTTGTGCAAACTTGGAATCATAGTTAAATTACAACTTTTGTAATTTTTGCCCACACGTGTTACTTTTCAGTGACTTAGAAACATAAACTGACGCTGTGAAGTCAGGACTATGTTCCTTCGGGAGAGTGACAGCGCGTCTCCGGGATGCTGGTGGGGAAAGCCCTCCTCATACAGCTGCTTTGCAGAGTCTCGCTTGGTTGGTAGGGAGTGTGAGGTCACACAGGGCTGCAGCCAGGGCAGCATGTCTGCCTCTCTCAATCTCACCTCTGTTTTTACCTAGAACCAACCTTTGATGATTGGTTTCCACCTTGACCAAGCCCCAGCACAATTGGAAAATTGTCCCAAGGTTGAATTCCATCTGAGAATTGAATTTATAAAAATTAGAGATGGTTTAATATCTCTGTAGCCAGTATCTCTGTAAATACATTACTTTTCTTTTCTTTATTTTTTGAGTTGGAGTCTCACTCTGTCGCTCAGATTGGAGTGCAGTGGCCACTCTGGCCACCGCAGCCTCGACCTGCTGGGCTCCAGCGATCCTTCCACCTCTGCCTTCCAAATAGCCGGAATTATAGGCGCGCGCTACCACGCCCAGCTAATTTTTTGATTTATTGTAGAGATGAGGTCTTGCCAAGTTGCCCAGGCGGATCTTGAAACCGCGGGCTCAGGCAATTCACTCACCTCAGCCTCCCAAAGCGCGGATTACAGGCTGAGCCACCGAGCCCAGCTACGTTATTTTTCTGAAAGGAAAAGCCTAAGAGCTCAAGAAATAACCTTCTAAGAAATAAGAAAAGTGCCAGGGTCAGGTGTTCCTTACAGAAGAGTTAGTAAAATTGCACAAGCTAATTGGCTTCATGTCCTCACCTTTTGCTAGGACTTCACAGACACTCCTCAGGGATCCTTCAGGGTTAGATTAGAGAGATGGACCCTGTCATATGACCGTAACCCTTCAACTGACCTTAAAGTAAGAGGCCTGTTGGCACCACTGTCAGCAGCTTCTTCTCATGCTGACCAGGAGCTGTGCACCACTTTTCTGTTCCCTCCTTCCTCGGTGTAGCCTGGAACCAAAGATTTATTCCTTCATTAATTCTTTTAATAAATACTGATTAAGTAGGTACTGATTCTGTTCTGGGGGTTGGGAAAATAGAAAGAATTATATAGTATATTTGCCCTCAGTAACCAATCAGTTTAACAAAGGAACTAAGATATGCCCTTAAATATCTGAATCACCACTGCATAAGCAGCACCTGTGGCTGCCATATAGGAATTGCTGCGTAAAATATTTTTTGAATGAAAGAATAAATGACCTAATTGTTCTAATGTAAAGATAAACTTCTAAGAATCAGCTAGTCAGTGAGTAAGCTAGCTAAGGATGATTCTAGAAGGACTCAGGGGAGAGATTTCATTTGGGCTAGATGTTAACGGAAAGGTAGACATTTGGAAGCATAGGTCTAACTAGAGAAAACAGCATAAGCAGAAAAACCAGCAGCAAAACCTCAAAAGTAGAAATCTCTGAGACTGAGTAGGGAATAGTGAATAATCCTGCTAGAATGCAGAGTCCATAAAAGGGAAAGGTGATAACAAGGTTGCAGAGGTATAAGATTTTTTTTTTTTTTTTTTAGAAAATGGGCAGACACTGGAAGGTTTACTATGAGGATGAGCTATCATAATCAGCATTGTGCTTTAGTATTATAAATCTGAAAGCAGTATGCTAGAAGGTATTAGAAGAGGCCAAACTGCCTAATGAATATAAGAACAGACTTGGGCATCATTCAGGTCTGGGTTCAAGTCCCAGCTTTGTCACTTCCTCACCATAGACCAGTTTGGCACCTTAGAACCTCAGTTTTGGCTGGGCACAGTGGCTCACTCCTGTAATTCCAGCACTTTGGGAGATTGAGGTCAGAGGATTGAGTTCAGGGGTTTAACACCTGCCTAAGCAACAACGAGACCTTGTCTCTAGAAAAAAAATAAAAAATTAAAAAGTAAAGGGTATTGGAAAAGAAAGGCTAAGGGACACCAGCTGGAAGAATTGCAATGACTCTATGAGTTCAACTAAGAGCACAAGCTAAGATGGATAACTAAGGCAATGAAAATGGAGTATGGGGGCAAATACTGATATTTTGGGGATGTCAGTTGACTGAAATTTGGCAGCTGATTAAATATAGAAGACAAGAAGCAGAGAGGAGTCCAAGATGATAAGAGGGTTTTGGTGCAAATGCTTAGAAGGTGGTAGTTCTATTTGCCAAGAGGTGGAGTAGCTTTGAAAAGAAAGGTGGTTTAGTGCAGCCTTGGGAGCACTGAGTAGTAATGGCGTGGATTGCCTGAGCCTGTGGATAGCCTCAAGACCAGCCCAGACAACTTGGCAAGACTTCATCTCTATAATAAATAAAAAATTAGCAAGTCATGGTAGCATGTGCCTATAGTTCTGTAGTTCCGGCTACTTGGAAGGCTGAGGCGGGAGGACCACCAGACACTGGGGTGTCCGTGAGTGTGCCACTGCACTCCAGCCTGGGCGACAGAGTGAGACTCCAACTCAAAAAAAAAAAAAAAGAAAAAAGAAATGGACAAAGGACCAATCTCTGCTGCAATATCTCTTTGAGGAGGAAGAGAGTGCCTTAAAAGCCAGTGAAGTGGGAGGGGAGAGTTTTGAGGAGAGAGTATAACACATCCCATGCTTCAAAAAGGTTAAGTGGTCTGAAGAATAAGAAATGGCTAGTGAGCCGGGCTCAGTGGCTCAGCCTGCAATCCTGTGCCTCTGGGAGGCTGAGGTGAGTGGATTGTCTGAGCCCACGGGTTCGAGACCCGCCTGGGCAGTGAGACCTCATCTCTACAATAAATAAAAAAATCAGCCGGGCATGGTAGCGCATGCCTGTAATTCCAGCTACTTGGAAGGCTGAGGCGGAAGGATCGCCGGAGCCCAGCAGTTTGAGGGTGCGGTGGCCGGGAGCGGCCACTGCACTCCAGTCTGGGCAACAGAGTGAGACTCCAACTCAAAAAAAAAAAAAAATGGCTAGTGGATTTGGAAACATGGAGTTAGTCGTGACCTTTTAAGCACTTTTTCACTTGAAGGATAGGTGAATGTTACATTTGCAAAAGGTTATAGATTTAAGTAAGTGGTTCAGCATCAGTGATTAGAGATGTCTTGTATACTTGATAGGAAGAAACAGAATGGCATTCAAGCAGGCATGAGTTCCTCTTAAGAACCTTTCTCATTGGATTGTAGAGAAGATCAAATGCAAGGATGGTTCTATATTTCTTGGTGTAGTGCCTGGCCCATAGGTTTTAATAAATGCTAACCTTTATGATTGTCATCATTATTATCAAAAATAAGGAAGAAAACTGTGTACATCTATAGACTAGGGGAGAGGATTCTTCAGAGAGGATTCAGGGAGGTCTGGAATAAACATTAAGGGTAAAAGCAGCATGGTTAGCCCTGGAAAAGGGAACAAACCTGTTTCTCTGAATTGGGAGAGGATATATGAAGTAACAGGGATATTTTGAGCCTCGATAATAGTAAGAAGAGAGGTAGACAGTACTTGCACACAATGGCTTCCACTTTCCCATTAGAGTCAGAGGAATTCTCAACTGCAGGTATCTGCTTGAGGCAGGCAGAGATAAATAAGAATTGCTGTCATTTGTTGCGTGCCTGCTCTATATCAAGAACCATACTAAACACTTTAAATGATCTCCTTTTGTCTACATGAAAATTTAGAGACTATGTATTTGTATTCACATCTTACAAATGAGAAAAGTCAAAAAGATTGAGTAGCTTGTCCAGGGTCACCCAGCTGGTAACGTGTGCCAGGATTCAGAGCTAGGAATGTCTGAGTCCAAAGCCTGTGCTTTTTGTTGAAAGAGTCCATTAGTTTGAAATTCTGGTGGTGTAGCCCTACACCATCATGATAATGTCCTGTGGGATAGTTATTTCTGTCAGTCACCAGTGAATATCAAAGAAGGGCCCTCTCATTTGGGGAGCAAGGGGCTGTGAAATTGAAGTGGGCCAGAATGTGAATTCTGGATCCCTGAGAAAAATAACAAGGTAAAGCATAGAGGAAATATTTGAGACATTGCTAAGACTCATCTATACGAGAGAGAGAGAGTGTCTAAAAAGCAGCAGCAGTTAGCATGGGAAGAAAGAAGTACAAGGGGGTGGCTTGGAGTTTAAGGGGAGAGCTGCTGCCTTGGTTTTTTCAAGGGTGATAATTCAAGAGTTGCCTTCCCATAACTGACAGAATTCCTACCTGTAAGTGGTTAGATTTCTCTTGCCATACTACAGGGCCAGTGCAGCCACCAGAGCCCCCAGTCAGAAACCCTGCTACCCATGTAGCTAAAGTTCTGCTCTGGTATATCATAATTACATTCCAATTTAAATCATCTATTGAGATGCTACACTGGGATCTAGCAATTTTTAAAAAATACAAAATAACAAAAGAAAGAACACGGCCAACTCTTAATATTTTAGTACTTGCCTTCCATAAATGACATTTTAATCATGTTTAATTGTTTAACTATGTATTCATTCATGAATTGATTATTGGTTGCCTACAATATGACAGGCATTGCCTGAGCTCAGCAGGTCGAGGTTCTGGTGACTGTGATTATGCCACTGCACACTCCAGCCTGGGCAACAGAGTGAGACTCCTACTTTTAAAAATATATATGACAAGTATTATTCCAAGCACTGAGGATATAACAGGAAAGAAATCAGCCCTCATTCGTTTTTTTTTTTTTAAGAGAAGGAGCCTTGTTCAATCGCCCAGGCTGGTGTGCAGTGGCACAGTCATAGCTCACTGCAGCTTTGAAATCCTGGGCTCACGTGATCCTCCTGCCTCAGCCTCTCAAGTACCTGGAACGATAGGCACACATCACCATGCCTGGCTTCCTCACTCTTTTTTAAAATTACTATTTATTTATTTTATGTATTTATTTTTTGAGTTGGAGTCTCACTCTGTCGCCCAGACTGGAGTGCAGTGGCTGCTCCCGGCCACCGCAGCCTCGACCTGCTGGGCTCCGGCGATCCTTCTGCCTCAGCCTTCCGAGTAGCCGGAATTACAGGCATGCGCTGCCACACCCGGCTGATTTTTTGATTTATTGTAGAGATGAGGTCTCGCTGCCCAGGCGGGTCTCAAATCCGTGGGCTCAGGCAATCCACTCACCTCAGCCTCCCAAAGGCGCGGGATTACAGGCTGAGCCACCGAGCCCGGCTGCTTCCTCACTCTTATAAAGCCTCCATTCTAATGGAGAAAGTCAATAATCAAAATATATAAAATGGGCCAGACATGGTGGTTTACGACTGTAATCCCAGCACTCTGGGAGGTCAAATTGGGAGGATCACTTGACACCAGAAGTTTGAGACCAGCCTGGGCAACATAGCAAGACCCCCATCTCTACAAAAAGGAAAAAAAAAATTGACCAGTTGTGGTGGCGTGCACCTGTAATCCCAGCTACTTGGGAGGCTGAGGTGGGAAGATCACCTGAGCCCAGGAATTCAGGACTACAGTGAGCTAGGTTCATGCCACTGCACTCCAGCCTGGGCAAAAGCGTGAGGCTGTCTCAAAAAAATTTTTTTCTAAATATATGTATATAAAATATGTAGTATATTAGGTGCTAATTAATGTATAGAGAGAAATAAAGTAGGGAAAGAAGAAGCAATGGGATTGGGAGTAATCAAAGTTTTTATAAGAGTAGGGTCATCAATGAAAACTCCCCTGAAAGATGGCAATTATGGAAAAAGCCTGAAAGTAGGTAAGAAATATACAGACATCCCTGGAAAGGGCGTTCTAGACAGTGGGCACAGCAAGTGCAAAAGCTGTCAAGTGGGAGCTCTCCTGATAAGTTCAAGAATAGTGAGAGGCTTCCCAGGAGTAATAAGAAAAAGGTCAGAGAGGACATGAGATGTCACATCACCTGGGGCCTTATAAGACATTGTAACGACTCTGGCTTTTACCATGGAGATACATGGAAGGTTTTTTGGGGTTTTTTTGTTTTCAATTTCTTAACATGGAATTTCTTAATCACATAAACACAGAGTAGTATAATGAACCCTCCTGTACTCCTCACTCAGCTTCAGCAACTTTCACTTTTGGAGGGTTTGAGCACAGGAGTGACAAGGCTTAGCACAACCTGACTTAACCAGGATCATTTAGGAGAATAAGCCCTGGGGAGATGGGACAGGCAAGAAACATAGTTAGGAGCATAAACTTGGGAGACATGATAGTGGCTTGAACCCAAGGAGTGAGAAGTGGTTAGATTCAGGATATTTTTTTGAAAATCTGACTTAATACTATATATAGTATCCTTTGTTCAAAAGAATTTGGGAATGCATATAGTGTAGTAAGGAAAGCAAGAAATGTTACTAAACTACCACTATTTCAAGCTCTGTTTTCTGCTTAAGAATGCACCCAAGTGGCAAAAAAATTACTTATATGTGAACAGTTGTAAGACAATTCACCCATAAATTGCGAGCCATCTATTTCTCCCATATTATTTTGCAAATCATGGATGATTAGGACATGCAAAAGTAAGGATTCATTTGTAATTTGTTAATGAGTTAATGACACTTGCTGAGGTAAAAATCCTTAAATTATTTTTGGAGTCAGCTATGGTGTGCACTTGATTTTCTGAAAGAAACATGATTTGTAAGCAGCTATATCCAATGTGATAAAACTGAAAAATGAAATAAAACAAAAAAAGGAAACCCTAAAGTATGACAGAAAAAAACTTTCCGCGCAGATTTGTATATAGACAGAGATTTTATTCATTTTCTCTCTATATTCATAAGACCCTTTTAGTGTGTCTTATTATATTAAATAGCGGTTTGCTTTTCTAATCGCAGACAAATATCTTGAGCCATATGTGCTACTGATTATTCAAGAAGGGCACTAAACAAGGTGAAAAATGTCAATGAAATAATATAAATTCATGAACACTACTGGAAAAACTACCATGTCATCAACAATGAATGGTCAAAGAAGATATTTTCATGCCATTCCATACTTACTGAGAACACCACACTTAAATGTAGAGACTCAAGATGAGGTCCAAGGTCCCCTGTGTCTTGACTGTCTGACTTCGGTTTATGTCACTTGTTGCTTTATCTATCTGAACTTCTGTTTTCTTACCTGCAATATGAGAATAACAGTGCCAACCCTGCCTACCTCACAAGGACTTTGGGAGGCCCAGAGGGTCTTACAAATAAATGAGAAAGAAAGAAACTCGTACTTCCATGGTACCTGCCACGTGCCAGACACTGTGTAGTCCTCACAACAGCCTTCTGAGGTCACATTATTGGCTCACTTTGTAGATGTTTAACTTGAGGCTCAGAGAGATTATCTAACTTGTAATAAGGCCACAGAGAAATTGGGACTTGGTTCTAGTTTGTATCAACTTGAAATCTCCTGCCTTAGACAGAAGCAAGAGACTAACTTGACTAAGCATCTTTCTACACCAGAAACTGAATTAGACATGGTTCTGTACTCTTATTTAGTAAAGGTGATTCTGTCCTTCCTGTTTGCTTAACAAATAATAGACAGTAAAACCTGACTATTGTTCATCCATGAAAGAAGATGTCAATAAAATAATGTTCTCTTTCATTCCTTCTTTTTTTTTGCCTTATAGTCTGACTTGCAACCTCACAGAAAAGAATGAAAAAAGAATGAATACATGGTTTAGTAATGTCTGTGGCATGATTTTTTAATAAGGGTGGCTTGCTAGGAGACAAGTGCACTCTGTCACCTCTCACAACCATCCCTGAACCCATCTTTCTCACAACACATAGCAACAAAGCCGAGCAAATAGGTATTTTGAGAAATAACTGTCATCTACAACACTGTGGGAGACAGGTAGAGCTCTAAAACACTGAGAAGACCAGAGATTCACAAAAAGAAAGAGGACCTCACTAGCTCGTTGCACAGTGCAATGGGAAACGTGAATGGGCTGTGGAGGTGGGCAGACCCAAGCTCAAGGAGTCTATCACTCCGTGTTTAGGAACCACGGCAACTTCCTTCATTTTACTGAGCCTCAGTTCCTCCAGCTGTGGAATAGGTAGCTCCACTGACCCTACAGAGCTGTTGGGGAATTGGCAAGTTAGTATGTTACCTTCCCTTCCTTAAAACTAAGTAAATTAGGGAGTAGATGTATATATGGGCTCTGGGAATTTAACAAGCAAGAGAAGTTTGACAATAACCCTTCAGTTGCCTGTTGACTTTACCATCCTATTACAGTAGGCTGCATATGGTTTTCCTACCTCATCTCGTATGATCGTATTTTTTTAAAAAAGGTATAGTAGTAGAGCTTTGTGGGCCAAAGTGATGAGGAGGGTGTCATAGAAGATTCAGATTTAGGTCAACCCCTTGAAGAATGGGTGATTCTTTATAGGGAAGAAAAGGAACAACCCCAGGGATCGTCCACTTGAATGTAGTTTTGGGAAACAGTGATGAGTAGATCCAAGGAGGACTTACCACGGTGTCTTTGCATGTGCTGTTCCTGCCAGGAATACTCTCTCAACCCCTTCAGCCCTACTGCTCCCTTCCCGGGTTACACCTTTCAGATCTCCACCTTTGTTACTCCCTCAGGAAGCACTCTCTGACTTCCCATCCAGGTCACATCGCTATTCTATATCTCTTTTGTAAGTTCTTCTTAGTTATACATTTATTGGTGAGATTATTTGATTAGTATCAGTATCACTCTTTAATTCCCCATAAGAACAGGGATTATATCTGTTTTGTATTCACCATATATCACTTCATGCCCTAATTTACTGCAGTACGTGGAACACAGAAGGGGCTTAATGAGTAATCATGGAATTAATTAATTAATTAATTAATTAATTGTAGTTATCAGTAAGGTAATAGACTAAGCAGGAGAGAGGATTTATATTTGTGATTGCTAATCCCATTAGGTGCTAAGCTCTGTGTTAACTCATTTATTCCTAAAAACAATCTCATAAAGTCAAGTGTTTCATTCCTTTCATTTTAAAGATGGAGAAACTGAAATCCAGAGCTGTTAAGTGGCAGCCTGGTTTCAGGGCTCCTAGATTTCACCACATTGTTCTGCTGCTTAATGCAGTAGAGGACAAAGTCAGGTACACAGTTAAAGTCAGGATGAATTTTATTTGAAAGCTGTGAATGTTTTTCCCTCCTCCTCTTCATCATCATCATCATCATCGCTTCACATGAAAAGCTAAGCAGGAAAGAACTATCTCATGTGTCATGTCTTGCATTCATATTGACTCTGCATTCTGCCAAAGTAATTTGGCCAAATTTACCCTGAGAGTAAACTGAATGTTTCAAATCCTGATTCCTAGCAACTCCTAGACTGCTTATTTTAGCCACCTTTGAAGAACCAGTGTGTACTTTGCCACAGTGTGACAGAGTTGTTTTATATAAAAGGAAGTGATGTCACTAAGATTGGTATTATCCGAGACCCTTGGTTTCCACATCTTACTCAAAAAGCAGATCAAGCTTGTGGTCATCAGCAGGTGTTGAGTCATAAAGCTCCTGGAAGAAAGTCTTAAATTTTACCTAGGATGCCAAGAAATTCTGAGTATCCTCAAAAGTGATAGCTGTGACTATAATGCCATAATTATTACAAGAAAATTAACAAATCCCAATTAAAGATGGCACAAAAAAAACCTTAGAAATAGAAGTGGCCTGAATCAGTCATTTATTCCAGCCATCTACTTTTAGACAGGATTTTAAAAAAAAATCTCAGGACAGTTGTATTATTTAAAGTTCTGTAGAAAGAAGAGTCATTGGAGTAATAAATAATAGTTAACTTTTGTGTACTGCTCTTATTTTATGGGCACTGTTCTAAAGACTTTATGTGCATTAGTATATTTATTCCTTACAACAATCCTTTGAGGTCCTATTATTATCCCCATTTTACAGATGAGGGACGTGGACACTGCCCAAAACTTGTAAATGGTGGAACTGCCTTCAAATCCAGCTAGTCTACCCCTAAAGTCCATGCTTTCACAGTGTCCCTGGAAAGCTGATTGCTTAGTTTTGTCACCTTTGTCTCCTTGACTCTAATCGAAAGCTTAACTTGTGTTAAAGCCATTAATGTTTATTAAGTGCTTGCAATGTTCAAACACTTTGAGAAGAACCTTTCTAACAGATAAACTTAATTTCTCTATAAACTTAATTTCCAAGGGAACCACTATTCAAAGAAGTAAAAGGAAGACTGAATAAAAAGAAATAAATTCTCCATAGAATAAATTAATATCTGAATTGATTGCTAATAGCCGTCAGTCATCATGGCATTTTATGAAGTATGGTCTCCCTAACATTAGAGTGCCAATGTCTTCATGTGCCATCTAACTTGCAAATAGTAGCACCTTTTTCCCCCCTGTTTCCACACTTCAACTTTCTTCTTTCAGTCAGTATTTTGGAAAGTCCACAAAACCCAGGGGCCCCCTGTCCGTTGCCCTGTGGTCTGTGTAAAAACCAGATGATGTCATGCTGACTTGGGCTCTTTCAAATGTATCAAACAGCGCATTAGTCACTGGCAAATTTTTCAACTCCTTTACTTCACAGACTATGCAGTTCCTCATTCTTGCCACCCTTCAGTTATGAAGTAATAGTACAAAAAAATATGTGAGTACTTTTTGAGGCTACCTCCCACCTCTTTCCTTCAGTACCAATGACTAATTCCCTCATAGTGATAACATTGAAGCGTCCAAATATTTGAACGCTTGACCTTTAGTCACTGAATTTATTCTGGCATCCTGTTTGAATGGAAAGCCTACCTGATTTCACCCAAGTGAAGCATTACCTCACGCCTTGCCCTGTTGCATTCCCGTGCTCTGTGTTACTTAAAATGTAATTACATGGTTTATTTGGTGCTCTTTCACTCTTAATTTATTGTTGAAGAAGCAATATCTCCCCTATGGGATATGTCATCATAACAAAGACTGATTTCAGATGTTGACACCAAGACACAGAACTGGCATCAAAAATCCAGGAGAATCTAGGAATAGCAGCCAACTTTGGAACAAACCGAGAACTTCTCATTTCCTGCCCTGCACTTAAGGGCAAAGGCTTTCTGCTTGTTAGAAAAGGGAAAGCACTAAGTTCATAATTTGCTTATACCCCAGAGAGATTTTTTAAGTGCTGTACTTGCTTAAGAAGTTATTAATTTGTGCTTTGAGGCATTCAAAATCAAATTTAATCCTCAGCCCTCTTGTGATTAGCTTGCTCTGAAAGGACTGGAGGCCACTCCTGCTGTTGGCTGTGCTCCTTGGGAAGGAGGGTTATAGAGTTTAGAAGCAAACTTGCAGTGGCTCTGAGTCAAGGTACATGCAGAGAGGCCCTGAGGTTCCCAGTGGAACTGGACAGTTGATTAGAGGGGAGTCTATCCTTTGTTCTAGGGTGAAATTTCTCTCCTCCCAGACTCTCTGGGGAATGATCCCAGCTCTGATCAACTTCTCAACTCATGTGATGACAGATTGGATTGGGAAAAATTCACACTGAAATTTACCAAACTCTGCTTCAGTGGAATATGAATTTATTTGATGATGTTTATAGTAGAAGTAGGCTGGTTCAAAAGGATTCTGTCTCTTTCCAAGAAGTTTTATTAGCAAGTTTAGGTTCTTCCTCAAGCTTATATCTGAAGAAATTGCAGCAAAGAATCACCTCTAGGTGTGATTCCCATCTACTTTCTTTTTTTAATTTTTTTGAGCTGTGGTCTGCTTGTACATATTTTTATTACTATTGTCATTTTAAAGACATACCAATTAAAAAAGATAAATTACCTTAAATAGCAAGATCTAATTTTATAAAATGAGTAAAATGGGTAAAATCTAAGAATTTTCACTTGGTACCCTTTTTTTTTTAACTGAAGAAAGTTGCTTGACCTGAGCATATGCAACTTAATTGTATCAGAACTCAGAGAGGGCTACTACTTCAGCCTCAAGTATTCTAACAGATGAGAGCCAAGTCCTTGGACTTGAGTATGCATAGCCAGCCTTCAGAGCTAGGTCCCTGGACAAGACTCTCTCTCCTGTCTAATCACATGGCAGAGAGTTAGAATGTACTATTTCTGCTTTCCTCCCTCCTCCCCTTGATTTTCATCGGTCATCAAACCTTGTCTCACCAATCATTTACATAGCTTTTGCTGTTATGACCGAGTTGTGAGAAAGGGACACACCAGCATGTCAAGTTCAAATTAAGAGTCCTTTATTAGTGCACGGTCAAGAGTAGGCCAAGAAGCTCTTGACACTGAGTGGAATCAGCAAGAAGCCTATAAAGGCAAAATCCACAAGTGGGCTACATAGCAGGGAGTGAGGGTACAAGGAACTAAAAACAATAGGAACAATCTCTTGGATTTCAGTTAACAGGGCATACAGTTACATGGAACTTGTGGCTAGGGAGTTTTCAAATGGTCAGCAAGAACAGTCAGTGTGAATAGCTCAGGGGAACAAAGCTATGGGTCTGTGATCATGGAAACGTTACAACAATCACACGTATACATTGGGAGGTTATTGTTAGATCAAACAGGCAGCTAAGATGGAGAATTTTAACAAAATGGAGTTACCTATGTCAAACAAGCTATTGCAATTATTTTATGTATTTCATTAGCTATTTCATTGCGACCAAAAATTGATATAATGGTGCAAAGGAAAACATGTTCTTGTTTAGTAGGAAAGGAAGGCTTCATGGCAATACAGCATCCTCCAAGATGTGCTGCTCCTACTTTAACAACACATATCAAATTTTAAATGGCTTGTTTCCTAGAGTATATCTTCCTGCTTCACAAAACAACCACCATTAACATTTTAATTTATTTCCATTCTGTCATTTGTTCATCATATACTTTTAAAAGCAGAGCTTTAATCATGTATATACAGACATATATAATCTTGTATCAACTCTTTATACTTACTGGTTTATCATAAACATTTTTCCATGTTACTCTATAGTCAGATGTGCTAACTTTTGAAATGTGCTTCTTACATAGATCTGCAATTATGTGGGACCAGCAAAGGTTATTGTTCAGTTGGTCACAAATGGAAAAAATATCCACCTGCATGCCCACAGCCTGGTGGGGAAACACTGTGAGGATGGAATCTGCACTGTAACTGCTGGACCCAAGGACATGGTGGTCGGGTAAGTGAGGGCATTTTGTGCTGTGGAAGGTAGGAACAGGTAGAACACGGGACAGAGACTTGGAGCAAACTGGCCCTTTTCATCAAGGACCTTTTCGAGACCCTCAAGTGGCCTCAAGAAAGCATGAAATGCTCTCACTTGGACTCCGTGGAGTAAGGTTACCACATGTCTGGATCTGCCTGAGACAACCCAGTTTGCAGCTGGCCTAATTATTTATAGCATACCCTTCTACTTGCAAGGGTAGCCCAGTTTGGATAATCGTTTATATATGGTCACTTGACCTAGGAGACATTTGTGCCACTTTGAATAATATTTTCTTTCTCCTAGGAATAAAGATAAGGACAAATGAGAAGAAGCCTAAATATAGCAGAAATCAACACTTTATTGATGGTTTTACATTCTTAGTGATTCCTTTAATGGATTTCCGGTGTGAATATTGGGACATGAAGTGAATCCAATACATACTGTTTCAGCTTTGTGCTGTTTAGAAAATGTGGGCAGATAAGAAGCAAGGAAGGCAAATTTGTTTTAGAATTCATTAGACTTGAAATGTAAATACAAAGTGACTTATTCATTTAAGGGTTGATCAGATAAAATAAGCACATTTTAGTTAATGAATTTTTATAGAAATACTTTTAATGAAAAAGAATTAAGTTTTTAAATAATATACTTTTTATGCTAAAGAACAGATTTTATTTTTATTTTTCCCATAACACTAAAATAGCTTACTGCATAGTAATTTAGCACACAATATAGACTGATATATGTAATCAATAATCCTGAAAATGGTTGTTTGCAGTCTTACTTTGGAACTTTTTAAAAACAAAAGAAGAAAATTTTAATTAATTTTGTTTAATTTTTAAAAAATATTTTTCCATTTTTTAAGACTGGTTTAAATAGTATGTGCTAAAATCCTAGCTAATCTAGGCTATTCACTCAAAACAAAGGAATTATTTAAATCAACTGTAATTAAGATTATTATTGCATTTCAGGCTTTGAATTACTATCAAGTTTCAAGTCAGTTGTTATTTTGGAGATTGAGCTTTCATGTTCCTAGGTATTTCTTTGCTTGACTGTAAAAATATTTAAGTGCGAAAAATCTAGACAGAGAGAGCTTTCTTTTAAGTCACTAAAATCTGATTCTTTTGATGTTAGAAAAAATAGAGTAGATTGAAGGAAGAAGCTTAAATTGATTTGAAAATTTCAAGTGTGCTTTATATGAACTTGTTTCAGCATCCTCTTAAAAGACTGGCCTGTTTCCTATTGTATGTCACAGTTGGTTCACTGTCTGTTTTGGAATACTCTTTCAGTTCCTGACTGACCTATGAGAGCTTTGAATTACAGTGTAATTTTAACAGTTTTAGACTAATTGATCACTTAGTATTTCTGCAGATTTACTCCAATAGGCTCCTGTCAGTTTGAAGTGTTTATTTTCTTTGGTCTTGTTTAATCTGTGTGATAATCATATCCTTTAGAGGAAATTATAGATGAAGTTTTCTACTAATATTTGCCATTGTAAAAGCCATTGTTGTCTGTAATTGGGTGTTTTCATGGTTTGGTTTAGTAATCTTTCAAGATTTTAGAAGGAACAAATGTTTATTTAATTTGGGACCAAGAGCAGGAGTGGAAGTGCATTCCCTATCTCTTAGGAAAGTGAGGGGTTCCTTAACACTCTTGCAGTGCAGTGGGGTGTGGAGCTCAGTAGTTGGGAGAGCTCATCATTCTTTTTTTTGAGTTGGAGTCTCACTCTGTCGCCCAGGCTGGAGTGCAGTGGCACGCTCCCAGCCACCACAGCTTTGACCTGCTGGGCTCCGGCGATCCTTCCGCCTCGGCTTTCCAAGTAGCTGGAACTCTCATTCAACAAGCATTTTGAGGATCTCAACTCCTAAGTTTGTCATTATGACATATATTTGGTTGTGGTGCTGTGAGATTTTCTAACCCTATACAATTTTACTGAGAAATTTAATTAAGGAGATGTCACTTGAGATTGCAGTTGTCTTTCTTGTTCAGAATGTTCTATGAAACATTGGTACTTTCTTTCTAATTTGATTTTTAACTATATTCCCAAAGTACACTATTTCATTCATAATTCATTTCTTTCTCTCTCTCTCTGTCTCTCCTCTTCCTCTTCCTCCTCCTCCTACTTCTCCCTCCCCCTCTTTCTTTCTCTCTCTGTCCCTCTCTCAAGTTTCCAATGTACTGCAGTTTTTGTAAAAAGAACATCATGCTAGCAGTCTGGAAAACCAGAATTCTATTTCCAGTTCTATCACTCTCAACAGTAGGACTAGGGGCAAGTTATCATGACTTCTTGGGGACCTTAATTTCTTCCCTTACAAAATGAAAGAGTTGGGCTACAGAATCTATCTCCAGGCTCTTTACATCTCCAAAATTTTAGACTGAACTGACATTAGCTAATACTATGAAATAACACAAGGAAACTTGCCACACATGTATTTGTGGTATGACATCAATTATTATTATTTAATTCTGACTTGTAGGCAAGAATATCACATAGAGAAATTTAGGAAGATAGCCAAAGTTAATCCTTAGACTTGTCAATGCTAGAAAGGGAACAAAGATGACCTGTTCTCAATAATATAGATTAGGCTAAGAGTGTATAGATTCATCAGTAGGGCACTGATCCAACACTTCAAAAAAAGATATATTTAAAACTAGCACTGAGAAGATAAATAACTTTTAAGTTATCAAAACCAAAAGAGGTCCCTTTTTTTAGTGTTTATCTTCATCTTTCTCTCAGCACAAATTCTCAATAAACTTAGTTTCTATTTTCAAAAGTGCTTTTTCTATATTATTAATATTCATGTTTTAAATAACCAAGTTCTGATTATAAGTTTGGTTGCTTCCATTTAGGGGATTCTTTTTTTTTTGAATCAGAGGCTCACTGTGTTCCCAGGCTGGAGTAGAGCGACACACGGCTACCACAGCCTTCTCCTGCTGGTCTCAGGCCATCCCTCCACCTCAGTGTTCCAAGTAGCTGGAACCATAGGCACATGCCACCATGCCCAACTCATCTTTATTTTTATTTTTATTGTAAAGATGAGGTTTTGCAGGTTGCCCAGGCTACTCTTGAAGCCCTAGGTTAAGGCAATCATCTCATCTCCGCCTCCCAAAGTGCAGGGATTACAGTGCACTTGAGCCAAAGTGAGCCACTGCACCTGGCCGGATTTCTCTTTTTAAATTTTTTTTTTTTTTTTAGTTTGGCATTTTATTTTAGACCCTGAGTCAGTAATTTGTTTCAACAACATTTTGTTTCTTAGAAATTTTCATTCGGTGGAAAATATGTATGTTACTTGCTTGACTTTGCTGTAGGCCGTTTTCTTCACAATAATCACCACACCCTCTCTTTGCTTCCTGGCAGAGACGTGGAGTCTTTTTTTTTTTTTCCAACTAATATATGTAGGGTATACCAACTGGTAAGCACTAGAAGTAGATATATAAATGTAAACATACAAATGAAAAACAAAGGCTCCCTCAAAGAGCTAGTGCGGACCATATGAAATTGCTATTTTTATAGGCTCAAAAAGAAGTTATTGGTGATTTGTTATGGTTGAACCTCAACACATGGAAAAGAAGCTGATTGGAGAAAATTGGCAAAGTATGGGCTAAGGGTAGAGAAGAATCCAGCTTCTAAATTAGGGTGTGTATTTTGAGTCATAAACTGCTTCTAAATCCTGTGAAGTCAATATTTGAGTTCTGAGAGGAAGAAAGTCAGGTAGAGGGGCCACTTTTGAATCCCAACCCAATGACTTGGGGATTCAAACAGCCTGAGAGAATACAGCAACATGTCCCAATGATTATGAGGAATGGAAACATGTGGCATAGTGCAGAGAGTTTCAAACCCAGCTGCTGGTTTAGTAACCTTGTGTTGCTTTATAAAACTGCTGATGCCAGGCTTTACTCCAGAGAGTCTCATCTTCTTGGATATAATGGTGCAGAGCAGTGGTTCTCAAACTTTAGGGTGTATCAGAATCACCTGGCGGATTTGTTAAAACATGGATTGCTGAGCCCTACCCCCAGGGTTTCTGATTCATTAGGTTTGGCATGTAGCCTGCAAGTTTATATTTTAATAAGTTTTAAGGTAATGCTAATGCTGTTGGTTTTGAAAACTACCTGTGTAGAAGAATATGGCATTTTGAGTAAGAAATAGAATTAAGATTTCTCGATGTTGTTAAGTATATCAGTAGTTTATTCCTTTTAAGTACTAAGTAGTGCATTACATCAGTGTACTACAGTTTGTTTATCCATTTATTTGTTGAGGGACATTTGGTTTCTTTTCAAAATCTGATGATAAAACCACTTTTCGTGTGAGCATAAATTTTTATTTCTCTTGGGCAAATATTGAGGAGTGGAATTGCAGGGACATATGCTAAGTGTATGTTTATCTTGTTGAGAAATTGCCAAATCACTTTTCAAAGCAGATGTCCTATATTGAATTTCCAAGTATGGACATTTATGATCCTAAATTGTTTTCTTTGCATGTGCTAATAATAAGTTTGCTCTCGTTTTCTTTTACATTTTATTGTAGAAATTTTAAAACATATACAAAAGTAGAAAGAATAGCATAGGGGAGCCCCCATTGTACTCATCATCCAGCATCAACAATTAATTATTACATGGTCAGTCTTTACGTAAATACTAGTGATAGCTGGTTTGATTTCATTATGGTAAGAGAAAATTTGATATGAGCTGTGTCCTTTTAAATGTATTGTCTTGTTTTATGGGTCAGAATATGTTCTATAATGGTAAATGTTTTTTGTGTACCTAAAAAGAATGTTTATCCTTATCTTGTTGACTGGATATTCTTTAAATGATAGTTAGGTCAGGTTGTTTGATAGCATTGTTCAAGTCTTCTATGTCCTTACTGGTTTTCTACTGGTTCCATCAGCCATTGAGAGAGAAATGTTGAAACTTCTGACTATATTTATAGATTGGGCTATTACTCTTTTTTAGTTCCATAAAATTTTGTTTTTGTATTTTAAAGTTCTTTTATTAGATACATAAACATTTGGGATCCTTTTTTTCTCTTGATGAATTGATCCTTTGTCATTATGAAATGGCCTTCTTTTATCCTTAATAATACTATTTGCTCTAAAATCTACCTTAACTGATACTAATATAGCTAATTCAGTTTTCTTTTGTTAATATTAGCATGGCACTTTTTTTTTCTATCCTCTAGTTTTAACCTATTGTGTGTCTTTATAGTCCAAGTAAATATTCACTATGTATAGTTGGGTTGCTTTTTGTTCAGTTTGGCACTCTCTGACTTTTAATCGGGGTCTTTAGGCCATTTATATTTAATGTGATTGTTGATATGGCTATGTTTAAAACTACCACCTTGCTATTTTTTTTCTTGCTTGTCACATCTTTCTTTGTTGCCCCATTCTATTTTCCTTCCTTCTTTGCCTTTAAGTAATATTATACCTCTTCTTGTGTAGTATATAAGACTTAGAACAATATACTTTCGTTAACTTTCTTCGGACTTTGTGTCATTATGGTTTAATAATAATTTTACATCTACTGTGTTATAAATCCCACAACTCATTGTAGTGGGGTGTTTTTGCTTTAAACAGTCAATCATCTTTTTTTCTTTTTTTTTTTGAGTTGGAATCTCACTCCTTCACCCAGGCTGGAGTGCAGTGGCATACATGCTCATGGCCACCCCAGTATTGACCTTCTGGGCTCCAGCAATCCTTCCACCTCAGCCTTCCAAGTAGCCCAGAACTAGACACACACTATCACACCCAGCTATTTTTTATTTTATTTTAGAGACAAAGTCTCACCAAGTTGCCCTGGCTGGTCTCAAACCGGCAGGCTCAGGCAGTCTACTTGCCTCGGCCTCCCAAAGTGCTGGGATTATAGGCTGAGCCACCGAGCCTGGCCATCTTTTAAAGAAATTTTTAAAATAAGGAATATAAATATATATTTTATATTTACTCACATATTCACCATTTGCAGTACGTATTCTGTTTCATAAGTAAAGATTTCTATCTGATATTTTCTTCTGCCTGAGGCACTTCCCTTAACTTTTCTTATACTACTGATCTGATGCTGATGAATTCTTTCAGTTGGTATATATCTTCAACATATTTTATTTTTGTTTTTCAAACATTTTTGAAGAGTATAGAATTCTAGGTTGGCAGTATTATTCTTTCATATCCTTAAAATATATTTCTCCACTGACTTCTGCCTTGCCTTGCTTCTAATTTTATCCTCTCAATTTATCTGTGTTCCTCTGTACATGATGCGTCTTTTTTTTTTCCTAAGGAGCTTTTACAGATGTTCTCTTCCTCACTAGTTTTAAGCAATGTGATTATGATGAGCCTTAGTGTAGTTTTCTTTACATTTCTTGTGGGGTTCACTGAGACTCTTAGATCTTTGGGTTTATATTTTTTATTAAATTTTAAAACTTGGGCAGAGCACAGTGGCTCATACCTGTTATCCCAGAACTTTGGGAGGTTGAAGTGATCCGATCACTTGAGCCCAGGAGTTTGAGACCAGTCTGAACAACATAGCAAGACTTTGTCTCTACAAAAAATTAAAAAAAAAAAAAATCAGCTGAGTGTGGTGGCGTGCGCCTGTAGTCCCAGCTACCTGGGAGGCTGAGGTGGGAGGATCACCTGAGCCCAGGAAGTTGAGTCTGCAGTGAGTCATGTACTCCAGCCTGGTCAACAGAGTGATTCTGACTCAAAAAAAAATTTTTTTTTTAAACTTTTGAGCCATTTTTGCAAATTTTTTTTCTGTATGCTCCTCTTTTCTTCTGGAATCCCAATTGCATGTGTATTTGGCCATTTAAAAAATTATCCCACAGCTCACTGATGATCTGTTCTTTTTTTTCTCATCCTTTTTTCTCTTTGTTTTATTTTAGAAAGTTTTATAACTGTGCCTTCAAGTTCACTAATCTTTTAATCTGTAGTATCTAATATGTTCGTAGTTCTTTTTTTATTTTTTCTTTGAGTCAGGTCTTGATCTGTTGCCCAGGCTGGAGTACAGTGGTACAGTGGTACAATCACAGCTCACTGCATCCTCACACACCTGGCGCAAGTGATCCTTTCTACTCAGCCTCCCTCACCTACAGCAGGTGCCTCTATACTAGGCTAATTTTTATTGTTATTATTATTTTTTAGAGACAAGTTCTCACTGTGTCACCCAGACTGGTCTTGAACTCCTGGGTTCCAGCAATCCTCACACTTCGGCCTCCCACAGTGGCTGGGATTACAGACGTGAGCCACTATGCCTGGCTCAATATGTTCTTCATTCTTATGTACTTTTTTTCTCAAAAGTTTTCATCTCTGCAGTTCTTCCTTTCTTTTTTTTTTTTTTTTGTAGGGGGAGTATTTTTTATGCCTTCCATGTTTCTCTTTAACATACTAAGGCTTTCTATCTTTTGACCATACAGAATATATCTATAATAGCTATTCTAATGTATTTGTCTACAAATTTTGTCTTCTGAATCATTTCTGGATCTGTTTCTATCAATTGTTATTATCCTAGTTTTGAATCATATCTACTCAGGGTCTTTGCACTTGCTGTTTAATGTTCTTCACTCATATGTCCACATCTTTCACCTTACCTCCTTCTACCTTATTCTAAGATTGAGTTGACATTTTTGCTAAGGCAATATCTTTCTGAATATCAACCTGATGCTCCACATATTACAAGGTTTCTTGAACTGTTCCAGCCCTGTGTGTGCTACAAGAATTGCTCCTCTATGGTGGTTCTTTTCTCAGCTTTGCTTAGTTTCTCCACACATAGGAGATCTCTGAGTGTTTCTCTTCATGCAGTTCTTAATACTCTGCCTGTGAGTTCTAGCCTCCTTGGCGTCCTCAAATGTCTAACTGCGTCTCTTTAACCTCAGGGGATTGCCAGGCTCTGTTGGGTTTCCCCCTTCCTGTGCAATAGCCTGGAACTCTCTCCAGGCATTAAGCCAGAGTAATTGTAGGATTCACCTTATTTATTTCCCTGTTCTTGAAGATCACTGGCTGTTGTCAAGTGCCTGAAAACTATTTTTTGATATGTTTTTAAAATTAAAGTTAAGGTTTAATCCAGCCAATGTTACTCCCATCATTGCCTAAAGAAGAAGACTGACTTCTGTATCATTTTGTTACCAGAGTAAAGCCTTCATTACTCACATGATATATTAGTAAGAATGATATATTTCTCACAGGAAGTAAATTAGATAAGGACATGAAAAGCAAACTATAGATGATAAAGTGCAAAGTTCTACACAGATGTTTGCCATTGCCATTACCTGGAAGATGACTCTATTTTCCTGTAGTTGTGGATATTCTATTTAGAAGTAAGGCCTAAAAATCCAAAAGATGGAGGTTTTGTTTCTGAAAGACTGCCTATGCCTCTCTGCATATTAGTATGTCATGTTTCGTATTTTTCTGTGCTGTATTAATTCATGCATTCATTCATTCAACAAGCATTTATTAAATACCCATATCTCAGGCACTATTCTAGGCACGGGAAATCTCTCTCCTCGAGGAGCTTGTATTCTAGTGGTGTGGTTTTTTTTTTTCTGTGTATGTGTGTCTCAGCCATCCACATTTTTTCATCTGTCTAGACATGTGACACATCCTGTCTCTGGGCCTCTGAACGCTCATCTCATTCTACCTTCATCTCTTCTGTTTTCTTTCCATAGTTTATCTAACCTTCCCACATTAGCTTCTTTTTTATTTCACTTAATCCAGTTGTCTTAACACCTCTTTATTTCCTCTAGTAATCAAAGCCAGAATAAAAGAAAAGTCCTTACAAAAGCTTACAAGCGTGTCAAAGATCTGGGCCCCTACTTACTACCTCTTTGAACTCTTTGCTTACTCCTGACCCCTTGCTCTTTTCACTCCAGCCACATTGACCTCCTTGCCACTGTTGTCTTCTGAAAGCACCAGCATGGTCCTACCTCAGGGTCTTTGCACTTGCTGTTAAAAGTTCTTCACTCATATGTCCACGTCTTCCACCTTCCTTCCTTCAAGTCTTTGCTCAGTTGTCGTCTTTTCACAGAAGAGCCTTTCTGACCTCTCCCTAATTTAAAATGTTATGCCTTTTTCTACTGCCCTTTCTATTCCTCATCTCTACCTTATTTTTCTTGGTAACACTTGCTACTTTCTAAATTATGTTATATAATTTACTGCTTTCATATAAATTCTGTGATGGTAGACAAATTCTGTGATGCTGTTGACAAAAGTACCTAGGATGCTGGCTAGTGGATCTGCACGAATATTTGTTGAATGAATGAGTCTCCTGGCTTAAGACCTGTTTTTGTTTGTTTGATTGATTGGATATACTCCTTTGTTTCATGAACTTTATTTAGAAAAAGAATGGCTGAGCATTTTAAATTTTTCTAATTTTTGTATATTTAGGTGGTTCTGGTACAGGTTTTTTAAATGCATACATTGCGTAGTGGTGAAGTCTGGGCTTTTTGTGTACTCATCACCCTGAATAGTGAGCACTGTGCCTAGTAGGTAATCTTTAACACTCACCCCCATCTTTGTAGTCTCCAATTTCTGTTGTTCCTCTCTGTACACAGCCGGGTGCTGTGTACCCATTATTTAGTCCTCACTTAGTGAAAAATGTGGTATTTGACTTTCTGTTTCTGAGTTATTTTGCTTAGGCTAATGGCCTCCAGTTCCATCCATGTTGCTGCAAAACACATTGTTTTATTATTTTTTATGGCTGAGTAGTATGCCATGCTGTGTGTGTGTGTGTGTGTTTGTGTGTGTGTGTGTGTGTGTATGTATTATACACACACATATTTTTTCTTTATTCAACACTCCACTGATGGATACTTATTCAACCCTTCATTGATTCTGTATCTTTGCTATTGTGAATAGTGTTGCAGTAAACATATAAGTGCAAGTGTCTTTTTTTTTTTTAGTCAGAGACTCACTCTGTCACCCAGTCTACTAGAGTGCAGTGCACAATGATGGCTACCACAGCCTCTACTTGCAGGGCTCAAGTGATCCTTCCATTTCAGCCTTCCAAGCAGTTGGGATTACAAAGATACACCACCATGCCCAGCTAATTTTTTGATTTACTGTAGAGATGAGGTCTCACCATGTTGCTCAAATTAGTCCCAAACTCCTGGGCTCTGGCAATCCTCTTGCATCGGCCTCCCAAAGTGCTGGGATTAAGGTGTGAGCCACCATGCTCAACCTGCAAGTACCTTTTTACTTTTTATTTATTTTTTAATTATTTATTTTTTTGAGTTGGAGTCTCATTCTGTCACCCAGACTGGAGTGCAGTGGCTGCTCCCGGTCACTGCAACCTCGACCTGCTGGGCTCTGGCGATCCTTCCGCCTCAGCCTTCCAACTAGCTGGAACTACAGGCGTGCGCTACCACGCCCGGCTAATTTTTTATTTTTTATTGTAGAGATGAGGTCTCACCAAGTTGCCCAGGTGGGTCTCGAACCTGCAGGTCCAGGTAATCCACTCACCTCAGCCTCCCAAATCGCAGAATTACAGGCTGAGCCACCAAGCCCGGCTCAAGTATCTTTTTAATGTGATGATTTATTTTCCTTCAGGTAGATACCCAGTAGTGGGATTGTTGAATTAAATGGTAGTTCTGTTTTTAGTTCTTTGAGAAGTCAGCTGAAGCATTTTTTTTAAATTTCAATTTAGCTTATTAGCATATTTTGTTCTTTATATATGTAGTCTTCATGAGATAAAAGGTTCTCCATTCCTGACTACATGTATTCTTAGAGGACAATTCTAGTGATCATAAATAGTTTTAACCTTACATATAACCCAGGGGGAGTTGGGATTCCAGGTAGATTTTAAATCCCATTCAGAAACCCAGGGATAATTCAAAGAGAGAAAAAAAAAATCTTCCAATTATAAGATCCTTCTTGTTCCTAAGGAAAAGTTAGTATTATATTTGTAATTTTTATTTTTTGTGCAATTTTCATAGAAAGTACTTTAAAATGAGTTCAGACAAAACTTTCTTATTATTTCTTAAGTTACACACACACACAGGCACACACACACGTATCCCCACTCCCTTAGTCACAATTTGGAAACCTAATAAGCCCTAAAAACCAAAAGATTCTTACAAGTTTACTGCAAATTCATTTGATAGCAAAACCCAATCTGACCTGACTTGTAGCTGTTTTATAGTCTTTATTTTTCCATTTGGTGAATCTGTTTACATTTCACTGCAGAAATATTAATCATGTGTATAACTGTACTGTACACCCCAGACCTGCTCAGAGTATTATGTAATATGTAGTATATGGCATATATTGCTCTTCTAACATAAAAAAAACCCCTGAATTCTGAAATGCAACCATCCCCAAGGGATTTGGATAAGCCATTGAGAGACTGTGTGTTTTTTTCTTTAATTCACTTTACTAAAGAGAAGTCAGATTCTGTAGTCATTGACTACCTAACACTTGGTGGTTGTTGCTGCTACTGTGATTGTTTTTTCTCCAGCTTTGCAAACCTGGGTATACTTCATGTGACAAAGAAAAAAGTATTTGAAACACTGGAAGCACGAATGACAGAGGCATGTATAAGGGGCTATAATCCTGGACTCTTGGTGCACCCTGACCTTGCCTATTTGCAAGCGGAAGGTGGAGGGGACCGGCAGCTCACAGGTGAGTGTCATTTCTGGTCTTGGTCCTCTGAGGACCCCAGGCTTTCATTTTCCCCTGTGTGGACTGTATGTTCATCCGCATGCCTGCCAGTCTTCCCCATGCTGCTCCCACCCTTTCCCTGCTCAGAAGCCTTTGATGGCATCCTACTTCTTCCAGAGTAAAATCTGTATCTTCATAGCCTGGCCTACAAAGCCCTCCCACTCTGATCCCAGCACCTTTCCATCCTCATCTCAGCCTGCCCTGAGCCTGCCTCTCTCTATCACTGCTCTGAACATGCATATTTGTACCTCTGTGTTTTCCTCTACCTAAAACCTTTCACCCTTACTTCTTCAACCTGTCAAAATCAATGCATAATTCAACACTTAGTCCAAAGAACACCTCCTCTTTTATATCTCCCCCAACTCACCTTATTATAAGATATCTTTCCCTGGGCTCTCTGGGTATGTTATAAACTATTATCTTTATCATAAATGCTCTAATTTTCTGTTTTCCAGCCTCTATTCAAATTTTTTCTTTCAACCTCAATTCCTGTCCCACCACATGCTACATTTTTACTTTTACATTGTATCCTTTACTCTAGCCACTCTGTCATCATCCCATACTCCGACAATTCAACACTAGTTATCATTTTCTCACCCAACATATTTCATCTTCTGGTACCCAGACTCAAAACCCTCCACAGCACCTTTGACTCCCCTTCTCACCTGCACTGCATCTCCAGTCTGTGGTCCAGCTGCTCTGTGCCCTCCCTGGTGTTCCACTCCTGGCCCCATTTTCATTGCTCCAGTTATAGTAGTCTTCTCCCTGGTCTCTATCCCTCCCCACTTCTAATTCTGTTGACACCCTATGGCTAGATAGATTTTCCCGAAGTCTGCATCTTACCACCACTTGGTGTCTCCCTGTTGCCTACAGAATCCAAATTCTGTAAGCTGGCATTTAGACCTCCACAGAGCTGGCCCCAGTCTGCTTTTCACACTCTGTTTCCCACTATGCCCCTTCATGTCAAACTGAACGACTCTGGAGGAGCACCATGATTCCTCATGTCCCTGATTTGGCATGTTTCTATTCTTGCTGTCTCCTCTTCCTGAAATGTATTTATTCCATTCTCTTATATGAATATGTTCAAATTGTATCATCCCTTCAAGATTTAGAGCAAATGCCTTTTCTGGTCCCAAGCCTCTAGCCTCTCTCTTGAAATCCCATATCACTTCATCTGTAGCTCTCTTGTGGCACTTATCACTTGCATTACTACCTTTTACGATAGTATAAATTAAGTATGACTTTATTTGTCAGTGTGAAAACACCAACAGGAGGGAAGGAGTCAAATTTAATTGAGTCATTCGGGTCCTTCAAAAGTACTTCTTTTTTTTGGAGTCAGAGTCTTTCTCTGTTGTCCAGGTTGGAGTGCAGTGGCACAATCACGGCTATTCTAGCCTTGACATGCTGGGCTCAGGCTATCCTTCTGCCTCAGCCTTCCAAGAAGCTGGGACTACAGGTGCATGCCACTATGCCCGGCTAATTTTTTGATTTATTATAGTGACGAGGTCTCATCATGTTGCCCAGGCAGTCTCAAATTCTTGGGTTCAGTCACTCCGCTTGCCTCAGCCTCCCAAAGTGCTGGGATCATAGGCAGTGAGTCACCACACCCAGCCAAAAGTACTTTCTGAGAACCTATTCTGTGGCAGGCTCTAGGCTTGGCACTGTGAAATGAGCATGGTCCCTGTGCTCAGAGAGATTTTGGAATAATTTGCACATTTCTCAATACAGCTGGTACATAGTAGGCTAATTCCATTTCATTCCATTCCATCACATCCTTTGTGCCTTTAACTCTTACTGTAGTGAAAAGAGGAAGAGTTGGGGGGAGGACAGGAGAGGAGAGAGGTGGTCTGATGTATGCAAGACAGTTTTTACTGTAATCCAGAGAAAATACAGGTCTTCTTTGATGCTTTTAATTTTGGATGACATCAACAAGACTTTTTTTTTTTTTTTTTAACATTTTACTGGCAATGTGAAGAATTTGAAAGACAAAGAAATGGCTTTTTATTTTTAAGCTTGCTTTCTTTATTTGGTCTTATTAAAAGCCTGCTATTTTCAATGTTCACACTTTTCACTTTCCCTGGGCATGAATGGACTGTGCTGTATGCTTCTAGATCGGGAAAAGGAGGTCATCCGCCAGGCAGCTCTTCAGCAGACAAAGGAAATGGACCTCAGCGTGGTGCGGCTTATGTTTACAGCTTTTCTTCCAGACAGCACTGGCAGCTTCACAAGGCGCCTAGAACCCGTAGTCTCAGACGCCATCTACGACAGCAGTGAGTGCCTCTGAGGGGAGGCAGCTTGGGGTAACTTCAAGAATAGACTTCCTGGTTAGGCACCGTGGCTCACGCCTGTAATCCCAGCACTTTGGGTGGTGGAGGCGGGAGGATTGCTTGAGCCCAGGAGTCTGAGACCAGCCTAGGCAACATGGCAAGACTGTGTCTCTCAAAAAATTTAAAAATTAAAAAAAGAACAGACATTCAACCCTGCCCTACCATTTATTTACTAGCTTGGAGTCCTGGCAAAAGTGACTTAATCACTTTTGAGTCTCAGGTCAGTCATCTGCAAAATGTGAATACTAAAATCTAGCTTATAAATTTCATGTATACATTAAATAAGACATTATAAGAGGTGCTCATTACATGCAATTCTCTTTCCTCTGATGTGCATTTTTTAGTCTTTTACATGCAATACCAAGTCTCTTATTATTTATGAATACATTGCTCTTAAAAAAGTATGTCAATTTTTTTCTTTGGGGCTAATTTTTAATTTTACAAGTGTGGGGTACAATTCAGGGTTAGGTATACAAATATTCATTATGCAAGTACCCTTGTTGATGAAGTGTGCCCCCCACTCCCACCAGTTTCCCATTACTGCCAGTCCTGCCCCCCACCTCCCCTATCAGTTTCCCAGTACTGCCAGTCCCTTTCTTATAGTATTATAATAATTGTTCAAGTTCCACTTATGAGTGAAAACATGTGGTACTCAGTTCTTTGTTTCTGTGATAGATCACTCAGTATTACAGACTCTAAGTCCATCCAAGTTGCTGTGAAGTTCACAATTTTGTCCTTTATGGCTGCATAATATTCCATCTTGTATATGTGCCACATTTTTTTTTATTCCGTTCTCTTTTGATGGGCAGCATGGTTGGTTCCATGTTTTTTGCTATTGTGAATAATGCTGCAGTAAACATGCTTGTGCAGGTATCTTTTTCATAGAGTGATTTGAGTTCCTCCAGGTATATTTTCAGTAGGGGGATTGTGGGATTGTATGGAAGGTCGATTTTTTAGATCTTTTAGGAATTACTAAACTGTTTTCCACAAAAGTTGCACTAGTTTATACTCCTACCAACTGTGTAGAAGCATTCTCTTTTCCCTGCATCCTCTCCAGCATCTGTTGTTTTGTGAGTTATTGATGATGGCCATCCTGACTAGAGTTAGGTGATATCTCGGTGTGGTTTTAATTTGCATTTCTTTGATGAGGGTCAACAATTCTAATCCATCCTGATTCTCATATGTTGCTATCTTTGTCAGATAGGAGCTTCAAGTTAATGGAATATAGATATATAGAGGTATAGATCATATGTGGCTCCAAAATTCTGTTTCAAGCTGGGTGTAGTGGCATGTTCCTATAGTCCCTGCTACTTGGGAGGCTGTGGGCTGAGGTGGGAGGATCGAGAGTTTGGGCCCAGCCTGGGTAACCATTGTAAGATTGACATCTCAAAAAAAATCTACTTGGTCTATAGTTCCTAGGACTTTTTAAGAGTTTTACAGTAACCTTCAGCATTTGCCATTCAGCTTTCCTGTTTGGTATGCATGGAATTTATTAAATAGATATTTTCAAAAAGCCAGTAAGTACAGTACTTAAGCTCATTGGAATTATAGAATTTTATATAAGTAGAAAACTCCATGCTCCAAATACAACTAACTGATTTCTCTAATTTAAACAAGTTTGGAGGGAAGTGAAAGGGTTACAAAATGATACAGACTCATTTACCACAGATCACCTTAAAATGCAACTGTTGGAGAAAAACCAAAAAAGGAAGCTTTATACTATTACCACATGAAACTTTTGCCTCTTCACCACACAGAATCCTAATTTAGTTTGGGGAAAAAGAAATATAGCATCTCCTTTTGTCTTCTCTGTAGAATAAATATTAATAAATAGTTTAAGAAAGTCATGTTTCCTGAAATTTTTAGGTCTCTTGTAAATTTTACTCTTGTAAATGAAAACAAGCCTAGGATTAAAATGTTGACCTGACTGAAAGCCCAGAAATCCATTGGATTGGTACTTCCTGAAACAACAGAAAAGTTCTTTCTTTTTCTGTATCAGTCTCTCTTTCTGTGGGAGAAAAAAAATATCTGTTTCTTTCTACCTTTCTGTTTTGGTGATAATGAATGACCCATGCCCAAGAAGTGGTCTGAGGACTTCAGAAGCCATTCTTGATTTATTTGTATCTTTGTTACAGCAATATAAGGGAAAACATCTATTTTGGTGATATGTGCAAAGGAGAGGGTCCCTCCCAAAGGATTGGCTTGCAAAGCTAAGGATAAATTATGACATTTGTTGTTTTTCCTCTGTGAGCAGAAGCTCCCAATGCATCCAACTTGAAAATTGTAAGAATGGACAGGACAGCTGGGTGTGTGACTGGAGGGGAAGAAATTTATCTTCTCTGTGACAAAGTTCAAAAAGGTAAATATATGCTCTGATCTCAAGATGTGGAATGTAATTCTGAGTGTGTCTGTAAGTCACATTTTCACATTTTCAGAAGAAATGTTCATCTTCTGCCATAGGTCATCTTTTAAAAAATTTATACTTTACCTCTTCCAAATATAAGTTATCTGTGTTTTTTTTTTTAAACGACCAAATTGTTTGGTTTTTTTTGAGTTGGAGTCTCACTCTGTCGCCCAGACTGGAGTGCAGTGGCATGCTCCCGGCCACCACAGCCTTGACCTGCTGGGCTCCAGCGATTTTTCCGCCTCAGCCTTCCAAGTAGCCAGAACTATAGGCGTGTGCTACCACGCCCCACTAATTTTTGATTTATTGTAGAGACGAAGTCTTGCCAGTTTGCCAGGGCGGGTCTCGAACCCGTGGGCTCAGGCAATCCACTCACCTTGGCCTCCCAAAATGCTGGGATTACAGACTGAGCCACCGAGCCCGCACGAACTAATTCATTTTTAAATTTCTTACAGAAGTAAAGCGACCTAAGAAAATAGTGATAATTATAATCAGTGACTTTCATTCAGTATTTTATATTTTAACCATTGATACCTGTTTTTATAATTTTTTTTGAGTTGGAGTCTCACTCTGTTGCCCAGACTGGAGTGCAGTGGCCACGCCCAGCCACCACAGCCTCGACCTGCTGGACTCTGGCAATCCTTCTGCCTCTGCCTTCCAAGTAGCCGGAATTACAGGCATGCGCTACCACGCCCGGCTAATTTTTTTTTAATTTATTGTAGAGATGAGGTCTCGCCAAGTTGCCCAGGCGGGTCTTATACTTTAAACAATTTTCTTTTTGCCTGAGCCCACTGGTTCGAGACCTGCTCACGGCCACCCTAGTGTTGATCTGCTGGACTCCGGCGATTCTACCATCTCAGCCTTCCAAGTAGCCAGAACTAAAGGCGTGTGCTACTACGCCCCGCTAATTTTTGAGTTATTGTAGAGACAAGGTCTTGCCAAGTTGCCCAGGCTGATCTCCAACCCGGGGACTCAGGCAATCCACTTGCCTCCCAAAGTGCTGTGGTTACAGGCTGAGCCACTGAGCCTGGCCCACTTTAAACATTTAAACTAAACTAAATGAATAATAGCCCATGTTTGACACACACAAGCACACACAAAGAATAAATAGTTTCATAAAGTGTGAAATTGTTGATTCTGTTTATTTTGCAATACTTTGTTGTAACACTGAGAGAGCTTCTCCAAACATTTTCACTTAGCACTGTGATGTCAACTAAGAAAAAAGAAAGCAAGAAGTACAGGAAAGTTTTCAGAGCACAGTTCTTTCACAGTTTTCACTTTAAGAAAAGATTCTTGGCATACATATCTTGTTAGATACATTACAAGATTGCCAAATTCATAAAAGCTGAAGAAAATTATGTTATTTTCTCAGACTTTGCTTACTTTTTAATTAAAATGGTGAGAGGATTGTCTCAGCTAAGGGGTTCAAGACCAGCCTGGGCAACTTGGTGAGACCTCGTCTATACAATAAATCGAAAAAGAAGCCAGGCGTGATAGTACACACCTGTAGTTCCAGCTACTTGGAAAGCTGAAGCGGAAAGATTGCCTGAGCCCAGCAGGTCGAGGCTGTGGTAACTATGAGCGTGCCACTGCACTGGAGCCTGGGTGACAGAGTGAGACTCTGACTCAAAAAAAAAAGGTACATGGAAAGTGTAGTATAATAATGATGTATTTACTACAAAATGAGCATTTTAAAAATAAGCAGATACCTAACTGGAAATATAAATAAAATAAACAAAATAAATTTTTAAAGTATGACATTTAAAAAATTTCTCATTTGAGGCTCATGGGTATAAAGTAAAAAGGAAAAAAAATCAGATTTTAAAGTAAAGATACATATTGTTTTGCCAAAAAAGTTTATATTTCTTTGCTTATACTGGTAAACCTTCTTCCAACCCACCTATCCAAGCAATACTCATTTCCAGATTCTGGGATATACATATAATGAGTAAACACCATCTGAGTGCCTTTATGTGTAAATGTGATTCTTATTCATTATTACTACATTGGAATAGCTGAGTAAGAAAAGCCTTGTGCTTGGCTTAAAGAATTTTAGTAACTAGGTTCAGGATAGTCCTACCTGAAGGCAAAGGAATGGACCAGGAGGTAATGAGATGTTTTATTTGTATCTAGTATTTCTAGAATTCTATTTAAATAGAAATGTAAACTTTGTTTCATAAATCGATAGTGGAGCCCTTTCTATGAAATGGAAAATGAAGCCAGAGAAATGCCAACCTGAGTTATATTGTCATATTTCTGCGGAAGTGCAGTCTATGACTAGAGTATGAAATTTAGACATCTAATTTAATCAGAAAGGCCCTGATCATCATAGTATTGGTAACCATGACCAATTACTTAATATGAATGTGAGGAAGGCAGTATAGTAGAGTGTTTGAGAGCCTAGATTCTAAAATTAAAATGCCTGTCAGAATCCATGTACTAACTGTTCAACTTTGAATATGTTACCTAAATTCTTTGGACTCCAATTTCTCTTCTACAAAAGTAGGGATTATAATAACACACCTATATAACAGGGTTGTTATGAGGATTAAATCGGTATATAACTTAGAATAGCGTCTGCCATATAGTAAACCTTGTGTAAGTTAATTGTTTTAATGTAGATCTATATATTGAGTTGAACCACCTTTTGGGATTCTAATATTTCTTCAAGATTGAATTAATTTAAGGATGAAGAAGTGGTAAGGTTAAAGATTAAGAGAAAATTCAGATTGATTAGGTAAACCTAGTATTCTGCTATTGTAAATGAAACTTGGAGTTCGGCCGGGCTCGGTGGCTCAGCCTGTAATCCCAGCACTTTGGGAGGCCAAGGTGAGTGGATTGCCTGAGCCCATGGGTTCGAGACCCACCTGGGCAACTTGGTGAGACCTTATCTCTACAATAAATCAAAAATTAGCCGGGCGTGGTAGCACGTGCCTGTAGTTCCAGCTACTTGGGAGGCTGAGGCGGTAGGATCGCCAGAGCCCAGCAGGTAGAGGCTGTGGTGGCCGGGCCCGGCCACTGCACTCCAGTCTGGGCGACAGAGTGAGACTCCAACTCAAAAAAAAAAAAAAAGAAACTTGGAGTTCATTCCTATGGTAAGTAATTTTAAAAAGGTAGTGATTTGCAAAAATGTTAAATGACTCAGAAATCTGTTTTATATTAATTATTTTTTAAAGTCTAAGTAGGTAGTAGGTAGAATCTTGAACCAGTTTTATTTTTCAGCATGTTTATACGCATTATTACACTATGTGAAATTACATACCTGAATGTGACTGTTTGCAGATGACATCCAGATTCGATTTTATGAGGAAGAGGAAAATGGTGGAGTCTGGGAAGGATTTGGAGATTTTTCCCCCACAGACGTTCATAGACAAGTAAATGGATTATCATTATCATCATCATTTTACATTTTCTGCCTTGTTGAAATTCAGTGCTTAGTTTCTATATATAAAAAAGAAAAAATTGTAAATATTTATTTAGCATCTATAAAATGGTACTATTTTGAAGACTCTTGCAGGTCATCCAGAAAACTTACCTACTATCGAATTATGGGCAAGTTTCTATCAGACCTTTGACTCTGAGAAGTTGGCAACACATTTCACTTGCTCTCTGATCCCTGAACATATAAAGTAGTGGTCCTAGTTCCTTCAGTAAAAATGTCTTAAGTTTTCTAAGTGTTCAACCAAAGTAGTTATGGTGAGACCTTTTAAAAGCATTTTCTAATGAAAAGTGTTGAATGAAGGAGGCTTCTAATTAAAGCTGCTGTCACCCTGATAAATGAAGATTTCCCAGGGACAGCTGATTACATGACTATGGGATGATAATGCTGAGCCCCTACCTTAATGATTACTCTCCTACATACAAGTGATTGAGGAGTACTATTTTCACAAAAAATTGGAAACAATTATTTAACTGAACAAGTGTTCAGTTAAATAAATTATGGTATGTCTATATGATTGAATCTCATACAGTTATTAAAAGGAATGAGTACTTTGTGTACTAATCTGGAAAAATCTCAAAGATACAGCATTGAAGTATTTTAAAAGATAGGCATAGAAAACAAAGTGTGTTTAAAATGATTATATGTTCATATTTGCATATGCATAAATACATTCTGGAGGGATATGTAAGAAATTAATAACATTTATCTCTGGGGGCTGGTACACTGTAGAAATTGCATGAATGGCAGATGGGGATGGCAAAGAGAATAATAAATATATGCTATTGTATACTTTTTAATGTTTTACAAACTCCTGATCCCTTTGAATATATTTTGGAGTCAAAAAATCAAACTCAAACTCAAAACTGTTAAGATGCTTAACTGTTCTAGCACCACCAGAAATTAATATGTAATAATGCCTCCCTGAGTGGAGGTTTAGTTCCCTCTCCTTGTCACTGGCCTGTCCATACCCTCTCCATACCCAGTCTTCCTAATGTTGCTATAAATAATCTTGGAGGCTTTTAAGACTGATTTAAAAGAGAAGAAAGACGTGTATGCAGTGAATTTTATATGTACAAAATTTACAACTACCAGACATTTGAAATATCAGATAAGTGAAATAATAAATATTTGAATACGTTGGCATAGTGTTGTATTTCAATATCATAGTGGCAATTTATTAAAAATGTAGAGTATAGAATTCTGAGTTTAGAACTTGCAACAGAGTGCTGTTTTTTTGTTTGTTTGTTCATTTGTTTTGTTATGCTATGTGTAAACATTGGGTATAAAGAAAAGCATAAGGAATGTGTTTCATGAGTAGCACTGCTGTAAAAAAATGTATAATACTACACCAAAGTTTGTATCTTTGTGTGTTACAGTTTGCCATTGTCTTCAAAACTCCAAAGTATAAAGATGTCAACATTACAAAGCCAGCCTCTGTGTTCGTCCAACTTCGGAGGAAATCTGATTTGGAAACTAGTGAACCCAAACCTTTTCTCTACTACCCTGAAATCAAAGGTAAGCCAGTTGTTGTGCTTACTCTGATAAGAGGACAGGCTAATTAGAAAATATCAGTTGATCACTTCCTTTCAGCAGCTTCCAAGTAACAGGTCCCTGGGTCCACAGTACTTATTTTTAAAGAAGAGACAGGTGATGTACTATTTTGAGGTAATGGAATTAGTCTAACCTTTTAAAATAACGTTATTTTCACCAAGCTTATATGAGATTTAGATATTTGAGAGTTTGTCTTTGAATTTGAGAAGCTAACATTTAAGTAACTGGGGGTTCAGACAGTTGAGATTAAAAAAAAAATCGGGCTGTTGAGGAGATTCAGCCACTCAGTCAACCAGCCTCAAACAGTTGACAAAAAACCCAACCAGCACACAGTGCAGGACTATAAAAATGAATAAGGTATCATTCTTTCCCTCATAAAAGATGCTTCAAGAAAGAACGATAATATTCTCCTTAAATAGTTATAATGCAAATGATGTTAATAAGTACCAAAAATGAAACATCCATAAATACATATGAGAATATGTAGGAGAGAGCCCTTGATTCCTTGATGATAAGCCTCCAAAAAGAAGGCTTTTTATCAAGGAAATATAATTTGGTCCTTAAAATCTGGGATATATTCCAGCAGTTAGGTATTAAACAGAGAAGGAAAGGCCAAGGTCACTCAAGGAACTCAAGGACAAAGATGAGCACACTCATTGCTTATGCAGAGAGAAATGAGCGTTAGCTCACTCAGGTGGACTAATGAAGGCTGAGGCAGGTAAGGAAGGCCAAGGCCAGGCTAGAAAGGCCTGTGAGGGCAGCTAAAGGATTGTGCATTGATTCTGGAGAGGGATAGCCAGGTCTGCCTGGGTTGGGATGATGGCTCTGACTTCTTTATGTCAACTCTGAGTATCTGGGAAGCACACAATGAGTCAGAAGAGTAATACAAGCATCCAGGTTAGAAATTGATGAGGTTAGTAAAAGTGTTGGTGCCAGGAATGAAAGAAGATAGACTCAAGAGACAGTGCAGTAATGGTGTCAAGAGGACCTGGATGCTGATTGGGGTAGGATGTGTGAGAGACATCAGGAATCAGTTTCTAGGATTCCCAGACTAGGAAGTTTGTGATGTGAGTGACTTGATAAAAGGAACAAGGGAATAAAAGTAGGTTTGGGTGGGAGGAACAGGGAGCTCATTGTGAAACATGTTGTATTTTAGGTTCTTGTGGGAAATTCAAGTGTAAATTCCTATTAGGCTGATCAAAAGGCAGAACTGGAACCCAGGAAAGAAAGCCAAGAAATTCAGCACTGAGAATCATCACAGAAGGATATAGCAGGCACCAAAACTGGATATCACTCAGAAGTATTACTTAACCCAGAGTCAAGACCCCCAAGGAGTCCGTGGATGAAAATGTACTTTAATATAATTAGTTTATTTTATAATCCCATTTTAAATTTTACATGGTGAAAACCATGGTTCTGACGAGATCTGTAGAGTTTGCCAGAATGCACAAGGGACTGTGGCACAAAGCAATTTAGAAACCCCTCTATTAGAGGGAAGTGAGACTGGAGAAGAGAGGTCAGTAAAGTCATTGCCACAGGGCACCCAGGTCCTGGATGAGGTTGGAAACCACAAAGGTGCAGCATCAATGAGCCACATGGGTGTTGGCTTCTGTAAGAGTAAGATGTGACAGGTGATATTTGAAGAGGGCTTTCCTTTCCTAGAATTCATGCTGCAGCTGGAGCGTTTGGAAAATGGTTCTGTGAGTTCTTGTTTCTTTTCTGAGGTTGTGACCTCTCCACTACTGGTTCAGATTTGTAATGCATTCAGTATACTGGTGGTTTGAAATATTTTTTTTCTCCACGTGAAATTTCATTCAAAATTCTAGTGTACGAAGGACATAGACTCTGGTTAAAATGGGGGTGGAGGGCCCTGCCCCCTTGGCCTTCCCAGAGGCTGTGTGTTCTCACTTTCTTACCCAGGAGCTGGCTGAGGGCTTCTGAATGCTGCTGCCTTCACGAAACAATGTGAAAGTCACTGATTTGGTTTAAACACCTTTCTTTAAAAGTAGACCCAAAAGAGAAATATGGCTAATTTTTTTTGGACCTTCTGAGGAAGAATATATATTGCTGCTTCTGAAATACATCTTCAAAATAGTGTCAATTTTTGCTAACACAGAGAATCATGAGAAAGAGAAAACCCAAATTATATAAACATGTGTGAGCCTGGAAGCATTCACAGCTGAGCTTGGTTTTTAGGTTGTCTGTCTACTTTTTCCAGTGATATATATGCAGTAAGAAAGTATGATATAGCAGGAGCATATTCAGATGATTACTTTCATTGCTAACCTATCATAGCAGGAGCTCTCTCTTAATGGGATTAGAAAATGAGGTCCCCTGAAAGTTCAAAATCGTACCTGAGTGCTTCAAGCAAATACCTTCAAGCAATGAAGACTAGCGTTGGTTATAGTCTTCACACAATACAAGCAGTGTAAGAACTATCTGGAAAAAAGTTAGCCATTGAGCTCCAAAGGAAAGAATGGCCAACATGGCCCAGACATAGTAGCTCACGCTTGTAATTGTAGCAATTTGGGAGGCCAAGGCAGGAGGATTGCTTGAGCCCAGGAGTTCGAGTCTGGTGTAGGCAACAAAGCAAGACCTCATCTTTACAAAAAATAACAAAATTAACTGGGCATGACAGCATACACCTATAGTGCCAGCCTCTTGGAACTGAGCTAGAAGTCAAGTCAAGACTGTGGTGACCCTTGATCATGCTATTGTGCTCCAGGCTGGGTGACAGAGTGAGACCCAACTCAAAAAAAAAAAAAAAAAAAAAAGGAATGGTCAATATAGACATGTGAGGATAACTCACAAATTACCTTATTGTATAAAACTTTCTGGATGATAATAACTCAAGAGAATGTGCTTAAGGAGAAATAAACTCACCAGGCAGTGTGACTGGTTAAAAAGTAGCAAGCCATTTAGCATGAGAGTAAGTATATGGAAATGAATTTAAACTATACAACCTAGGGAATCATTGTATACATTTCTCAGAAATCATTGAACATGCCCTCTACTACCCCCAGTCTCTGCAGTCACTTCCTAACTCATAACCTAATTTTATATTCTTCATTATTATTTTTGTCAATATGTAAATTTGTCTTATCTGTTTACTTGTGTATCTTTTGTCTTCCTTCCACCTCCAGTAGGGAGAATCTTCTTTAGGTCACAGATTTGCTCTTTCATGTTCACTGCTATGTCTCCAGCATCTAGAATAATATATGTCACATTGCAAATGTCCACTAAATATCTGTGGACTGACTTGTTGATTGGCCAAATAAGTTGCCATCCTCATCCATAAGGCTTGTAATATGTTGGGTGCCAACAACTAAGACATTGGGCATAGATATAGAACATTCTCTCTCATTATTCAGAATCATCCAGTCCCAAGCTCTGTATCCTTTCTGGTCATTGGCATTGTACTTTACAAAATGGAGATGATTAGGTCCTGATGAGACAGTTAAAATTATCAGGAGAGGCCAGGCTCGGTGGCTCAGCCTGTAATCCCGCGCCTTTGGGAGGCTGAGGAGAGTGAATTGCCTGAGCCCATGGGTTTGACACCCGCCTGGGCAACTTGGCAAGACCTCATCTCTACAATAATAATAATTTAAAAAAATTAGCCGGGCATGGTAGCGCGCGCCTGTAGTTCCAGCTACTTGGAAAGCTGAGGCGGAAGGATTGCCGGAGCCCAGCAGGTCGAGGCTGCAGTGGCCGGGAGTGGCCACTGCACTCCAGTCTGAGTGACAGAGTGAGACTCCAACTCAAAAAAAAAAAAAAAAAAATTATCAGAAGAAGTGTGATTGGCAAGGGAAGAAGAGAGTTGTGAAACTGCTGTACAAAAGCAAATAAAAACCCTAATGTTTTGTTTTCATTTTGAAAAGATGGAAATTAGGAAGAAACAGAATTACAATCTTTAGATAATAGAAAATATGGCAGGAAAATGCAGGCATCTTTACTGGTAAAGTAGATCTCAAAAAGTGAGGATGAGTGCTTTCAGGGCACATGCACAGGGAAAGGTAGTAGAAGCTACAAGATTATTCATATTCATGATTTAAACTATTATCTAACATCATCAGTTATTAAGATCATTGATTGTTATTCTACAAAGCTATTTTAGAGTGTGTCCCAAAGAATGACAGCCTAGCATAATGGAAAGATTACTACTTTGGGTCTGATCTTCCCTTTGCCCTGACCTCAGACAAGTCACCTAACCATGCCAGCTTCAGTTTCCTCTTCTGTAAAAAGTGAACTAGTAGTGAGGTGGCCTCTTAGGTCCTTCTAAAATAGGTTGATATTTCATAGTACATTCTGTGGTGCCACCTTCAAGGGCAGACTGCAAGGATAAATGAACCCAGTGTGAAAATCTCCATGTTCACTTCTTTGTAGATTCAGACTGCAGATTCTTTTATAAAGCTCATGTGCATTTCCTGTGTCAGTTCCTTGTTATTGACATCTTAGTCTGTATTACAGCTAATAATTTGAAAATTCATTCTTAAAACTTCCCATTTTACAGTGAAATATAACCAGTGCTCATCTCTCTGCTTTAAAAGGCAAAAGGAGGGCCAGGTTTGGTGATTCAGTTTGTAATCCCAGCGCTTTGGTAGGCAAGGTGAGTGGATTGCCTAAGCCCGTGGGTCCGAGACCCGCCCGGGCAACTTGGCGAGACCTCATCTCTACAATAAATTAAAAAAAAAAAAAAAATTAGCCGGGCGTGGTAGCACACGCCTGTAGTTCCGGCTACTTGGAAGGCTGAGGTGGAAGGATTGCCAGAGCCCAGCCGGTCGAGGCTGCAGTGGCTGGGAGCATACCACTGCACTCCAGTCTGGGCGACAGAGTGAGACTCCAACTCAAAAAAAAAAAAAAGGCAAAAGGAGAGCGTAGAAAATACTAACTGGTCTCTTTGCTAGAAACCATATCGATAGATAACGTTTATTTATGAAGAAGAATAAAATATCTGCTTCCCTCTCGTGTTTCATATTTCTACAGTGAACTGTCCTATGTCAGATCAACAATTTATAGGAGGAATAATGAGCATAGCTGATAATTAGTTATGATAAATTTTATGCAAAATTTTATATATTTGTCCAAAAATCTTTAATAAGGATATTGTTAAGGTTTCTCCACTTCAAAGTCATCCCATTTGAGTAAATGCACATTGTTCTTAAAATTTGCTCACCTTGGCTTTTTTCTTCCCAAGAAGTCTGGACATGCTCAGTTTTTAAATGATTATAAAAGTGTACTTGGTTACCCTACTTTCCCCTGCTTCATCTTTCAATTGCAGTTAGATGATCATGAGATAATCAGTAAACAACAGTCTTCTATCTAGTCGTAACATGACTTTAAAAACCACAGAATTAGAAATAAGTGAAGATCTTTCTGAACATAAACAGTGACAAAAGCTGACATTAAAGAATCTGAAATAGGACAATTGTTAAGTCTTGGGTTGTTGATTGAAAAAAGAAACATTGTTTTATTAAAAAATAATAAACCTCCTTTACTGCTCCTGTGCAAAAAGAGAAAGGGACAAAAACAAAACACATGGCAGAAAAATTATGGAAGAGAAAGAAAGAGATGGGGAAGGAAGGGAGGGAAGGAAAGAGGGAGGGAGGGAAAAGAAGAGAAAGAAAACACGAACCCAGTAATAGGCCACAGAGGTGGTAACAGGACTCAAAAGGAACATTGGGGCTGGTGGGAAGCAAAGATGATGAGAAACAAAAGACAAAAACAAAATAAGCGTACAGAAAGCAAAAAAAGGCAATCAAAAGTCTCAGAGGTCATCACTGTATTTTAGTCAAGTCTTAGACTTTTAGCCCCCCATATCTCATCAGTCACCAGAGGCTACAGATCCCTCTTTTATCGTGATTCTGGGATCCACCTCATTTTTATTATCATGGGAAGCCCGAGTAACATGACCCCATTACCTTATGTCTGCACCGTATCAGCCTCTCCCTTTGACTCTTTAGAATGTCCTATGTACAAGTGAAAGATTAATCTTCCTAAAATATAACCCTGTATTCATTATCCCCTTGTTCAAAAATATTCAGTAGCTCTGCTGCCTGGGTTCATATTCTTGGGTTCATATTCTGGGTGCAGCAAAGTGTAATCCCAATCAGGCCCATTTCTCAAGAATTTCTTAAACAGGCAATCCTTGCTTCATTGCTTTTTGCAGATGCTTCATATTTTACAAGTTGAAGGTTTGTGTCGAGCAAGTCTGTTGGTGCCATTTTTCTAACAACATGTGCTCACTTTGTGTTTCTGTGTCACATTTTGGTAATTCTCTCAGTATTTTAAACTTTGTCATTATTATATCTGTTATAGTGATTGTTGATGTTACTATTGCAATTGTTTTGGGGTACCACAAGCAGCATTTATAAAAGATGGTAAACTTAAATGTTGTATGTGTTCTGACTCTCTACCGACTGGCTGTTTCCTCATATCTCTCCCATTTCTCAGGCAACCCTGGTCCCTAAGACACAACAATATTGAAATTAGGCCAATTAATAACCTTACAGTGATCTTTAAATGTTCAAGTGAAAGGAAGAGTCACATGTCTCTCACCTTAAATCCAAAGCTAGAAATGGTTAAGCTTAGTGAAGAAGGCATGTCAAAAGCTAGAACAAACCCACAGCTAGGCCTCTTGCATCAGTTAGCCAAGAATGCAAAGGAAAAGTTCTTGAAGAAAATTTAAAGTACAGATCCAGGGAACCCACAGATTAAAAAAAAAACAGCCTATGACTGATATGGAGAAAGTTTGAGTGGTTTGGATAGAAGATAAAACCAGCCACAGCATTTCCTTAAACCAAAGCCCAATCCAAAGCAAGAACCTAACTCTCTTCAATTCTGTGAAGGCAGAGAGAGGTGAGAAAGCTGCAGAAGAAAAGTTGGAAGCTAACAGAGACTGGTTCATGAGATTTCAGGAAAGAAGTCATCTCCATAACATAAAAGTACAAGATGAAGCACAAGTGATAATGGAGAAGCTGGAGCAAGGTATCCAGAAGATCTAGTTCAGAAAACTGATAACGGTAATTACGCTAAACCAGCAGATTTTCTCTGTAGGCAAAACAGCCATATATTGAGAGAAGATGCCATCTAGGGCTTTCATAACTAGAAGGGAGAAGTCAATACCTGACTTCACAGCTTCAAAGGACAGACTGACTCTTTCATTAAGGGCTAATGCTGCTAGTGACTTTCAGTTGAAGCCAGTGCTCATTTACCATTTCAAAAATCCTAGGCTCCTTAAGAATTATGCTGTCTACTCTGCTCCAGAAGTGGAACAGCAAAGCCTGGATGATAGCACATCTGTTTACAGTGTGGTTAACTGAATATTTTAAACCCACTGTTGAGATCTACTGCTCAGAAAAAAAAAGATTACTTTCAAAATAGTACTGCTTACTGACAGCCATCTAAGAACTCTGATAAAAAAATACAAAAGGATAAGTGTTGCTTTATGCCTGCTAACACAGCCTCCATTCTGTAGCCCATAGATCAAAAGGTAATTTTGACTTTCAGGTCTTATTAAGAAACACATTTCATAAGGCTATACTGCCATAGATAGTGAATCCTCTGTTGGATCTGGACAAAGTAAACTGAAAACCTTCTGGAAAGGATTCACCATTCTAGATTTCATTAAGTTCATTCATGATTCATGGGAGGAGGTCAAAATTTCAACATGAACAGGATGTTGGAACTTTATTCTATCCTTCATGAATACTTTGCAGGGTTCCAAACCTCAGTGGAGGAAGTAACTACAGATGTAACAGGAATAGGAAAAGAACTAGAATGAGAAGCGAAGCCTGAAGATAGGACTGAATTCCTGCAATCTTATGATAAGATGTGAATGGATAAGGAGTCGCTTCTATTGGATGAGCAAAGAAAGGGTTTCTTGAGATAGAATCTACTCCTAGTGAAGAAGTTGTGAATATTGTTGAAATGACAACAAATGATTTAGAATACTACATAAACTTAGTTGATAAAGCAGTAGCAGCATGTGAGAGGACTGACTCCAATTACGAAAGATGTTCTACTGTAAGTAAAATGCTATCAAACATCACTGAGTGCTACAGAGAAATCTTTTGTGAAAGGAAGAGTCAACTGATATGACAAACTTCATGGTTGTCTTATTTTTTAAAATCGCCACAACCACCCCAACCTTTAGATGCCATGACCCTGTCCAGTAAGCAGCCATCAACATCGAAGCAAGACCCTCCACCAGCAAAAAGATTATGACTTATCGAAGACTCAGATGATCACTAGCATTTTTTTTTTTTTTTTTTTTGAGTTGGAGACTCACTCCGTCACCCAGGCTGGAGTGCAGTGGCACTCTCACAGCCATCCCAGGGTTGACCTGCTAGGCTTCGGCAATTCTTCCACCTCAGCCTTCCAAGTAGCTGGAACTACAGGCGTGTGCTACCACACCTGGCTACTTTTCTTATTTATTGTAGAGACGAGGGCTTGCCAAATTGTCCGGGCTGGTCTTGAACCTGCAGGCTCGGGCAAACCACTCGCCTTAGCCTCCTAGTGCTGGGATTACAGGCTGAGCCACTGAGCCCGGCCATCGCTAGCATTTTTTTAGCAATAAAGTATTTTTTAATGAAGATATGTACTTTTTTTTTCATGTGTTTTTTTATATGTGTTTTTTTATATGTGCACTGGGAAACCAGAAAATTCATGTGATGTGCTTTATTGTGGTGGTCTGGAACCAAACCTGCAATATCTCCCCAAGGTATACCTGAAGCAAATTTTCACTTCAGACAAACTGCTCATAAGCTGTTCTCATAAGCACCCATTTCACGTCTTCCCTTTGTTATAGTGTTCCCTCCATATTCCTTTCCTAGAACATCTTCCTTTTCCTTCCTCTTATGTAAAATTGATTCTGGAAAGCCTTTCCTGGATTTCCCAGCCCTCAGGGACCTCCTAGAAGTCCTTCTCTGAGCTACTGGAACACTGGTCTGCACCATGAATTTAGCATATGTAGTATTATGGTGCTGTCTCACTAAGTCTTTTTCCTACTACCTTAAAATTATGTTTGAGGGCTCTTCACTGCAAAGACATTGTGTTATACTTTTTTTTAATTTTAAGCACTTAGTTCACTGTAGATGTATAATAAATATTAGCTGATTAGTAATATGTAGTTGTTTTGTGTGACCAAGCAAAAATGTTCAATAATGGTTTTTCTATCCAGTGTCTTCAATATCTTTTGGATGGGCCATCTACTCTTTAACTAATTTTAACACTGAGAACTTAAAGAACTTGCAGAGTGGATTTGGGTGTGTACTGCTCTGTGGTCTCTCAGGCTAGTTTCAACCTTTGTACCCATTGGAATAAATATAATGCTTCTTGAAATTTGGCATCTCTTCCTCCTTGAGTACTTTCTGTTTCCCTTTAAGATGTTTAAAAATACGATCGGAATCAATAGTCTTTCTGTGGCTAGTGGTGGAACTGAATCAATCTTTTCTCCTCTGGTTTCTCTTCCCTTAAACACAGATAAAGAGGAAGTGCAGAGGAAACGGCAGAAGCTCATGCCCAATTTTTCAGATAGTTTCGGCGGTGGTAGTGGAGCCGGAGCTGGAGGCGGAGGCATGTTTGGTAGTGGCGGTGGAGGAGGGGGCACTGGAAGTACAGGTCCAGGTACAAAAACATATATTCTTTCTAAAGCATTTCCTATTCAAGAGGGTAGAATTTTCTTTCCTGGGTTTTCAAGCATGTCTGTGGGTTGAATAGCTATGACATTACTGAGTATGATACATTAATTAAAATTCCATGGCAAATGTAAATTTAGTTTGTAAAGAAATGCATGTTTGCTTTACAATATGGAGATAATCCCCCCAAAAAAGTCACCTAAGGCCAGTTAGCCAAAGAAAATCTCTCTAAACATTTTGGTATATTTCCCCTTTACTTTTTTTTTTCATAGTTATCTTGTTTTTCTTTAGAAACAAAATGATGTTATATTATATATACTACAAGATATATTGTAGACATCTCTATATACTACATTGTAGAAAGTTTGAAAACACATAAAAATGCCATTGAATGTTAACCACTTCTAATTGTTTTTGTGTATACATATAGTAGATTTTTATGAATTTTCCCTTGAATACATCTGTTATCACCATTATGTTCCATTTATTTGTGTTAGTTTTTTATCATCCTTTGTACCATGACTGTTTATATATTCGTTTGTACTACTTTTACCTATCGTGTTAACATAAGCATTTTCCTATGCTACTATAAACCTTACATAAGCATAATTTTTAAGCATATTTTAATGACTCATAATATTTCATCAAATAAACAAATCATAATATAACTTATTTGGATGTTGTTTCCTATTATCTACATAAATGCTGTGCTGAACTCCCATCCATATCACTTTTCTTTTATTCTAGATTATTTTTGGAAATTAGATTATTTAAAGTAAAATTATTCTGTCAGAGGCTATGACATCTAATGCCAGCTGCTTCCCCAAAGAGCTGTCCCAGTTTATGCTTCTACCAAAAAATGCATAAGAATGAATAGCAGTGGCTGTTTTTCCATTGAGAAGTCAGTATGTTTCTCTGTGTTTTATTTGATTCAGAGGTTATTTTAATGTCTTCTGTGTAGGCAAGTATGATTTTGGGTAGTGACCACTCAGTGTTAGCCTCTTCCCTTCATGAGGGAGTGGAGACTTTCTCCATCACAACCCTCCTCAAGTCAGGGGTGCTGTCTGAGCTGCCCAAATATAAACTGTGAGAAGTGGAATTTTCATCATCCCATGACCCTCATGATATGTCTTACTCCCAGCAGAAGCATTAAGTGTGGGCATAGCACAGTGTTCTCATTCCAAAACCTGTGCTCACCTGAGGGACAGACACTAAGGTCTGCTGAGTATTTGTAAAACATCTTCATGATTATTCATTTGTTTTACTTGCCATTTCAGGTTATAGCTTCCCACCCTATGGATTTCCTACATATGGTGGAATTACCTTCCATCATGGAGCCACTAAATCTAATGCTGGGATGAAGCATGGTAAGTATACTCTTTTCTTTTTAATACCAAGGAAGAAAAAATTAATTGATGCTAGAAAGGGTTTTTTTTTAATCACTACTTATCACAACATTATCATCTCAAAAAATTGATAAATATAAATAAGTTAAGATACTTATCCATAAAAATAGTATTTCCTATGAATGTATAAACTCTACTCCTGACACTTGTTTACATTTATATATTTACTTTGTAAGTGGCATGAATAGAGGAAAGGAAAAAACATTAAAAATATAAAGAAAGACCTGACTATTCAAACGTTTAAAAAAAAAAAATCACCAAACTTATTCATTCTACTTTTTCCTCAAATAATACACTTCTGAAATCAGGTTGGTTTTTTTTTGTTTTCTTTTTGAATTGGAGTCTCACTCTGTCACCCAGACTGGAGTGCAGTGGCACGCTCCTGGCCACCACAGCCTCGACCTGCTGGGCTCCGGTGATCCTTCCACCTCAACCTTCCAAGTAGCTGGAACTACAGGCACGCGCTACCACGCCCGGCTAATTTTTGATTTATTGTAGAGATGAGGTCTTGCCAAGTTGCCCAGGCGGGTCTCGAACCTGCGGGCTCAGGCAATCCACTCACCTCAGCCTCCCAAAATGCTGGGATTATAGGCTGAGCCACCAAGCCCAGCCATGTTGGGTTTTATAGGCTTGGTCTTTTTCCATCAAATGGGTCCCCTGAGTATCAGTTGTTACACCATGATTTCATAGTATGTATTTCATGTCCATTCTAGGGTACCCACTGAAGAAATAATACTATAAAGTCTTCCTATATATGTATTTGTTTATTTAAGTCGAGGTCTCTGTCACCCAAGCTGGAGTGCAGTGGCACAGTCATGGCTCACTGCAGCCTCGACCTCCTGGCCTCAGAGCAGTCCTTCCATCTCAGCCTCCTGAGTAGCTGAGCCTATGGGTATGCACCACCATGCCTGGCTAATTTTTTAATTTTTTGTAGAGACAAGGTCTCACTGTGTTCCCCAGCCTGGTCTCAAACTTTGGGTCTCAAGCAATCCTTCTGCCTCTGCTGGCATTACAGGAATGAGCTACCACACCTGGCCTCTCCAATTGAAACCCTGTTTCATGCCAAGTGATTTTACACTAAAACATTCATGACTGCTCTGAAAGAAAAATACTAGTATCTTCATTTTATAGACAGAAAGCACTAAGGTTCAGAAATGTTCATTCATTCCCTGAAGGCACACAGAAGTTAGTAGCAGAACCAGGATTTGAAGTGGGTCTGCCCATAAAATCTAGGTGCTCTCCTAGCAGCTGTCAGATAGTGAAGTTGGACTTGAAAAAGCATGATCAGAAATGACACACTGGTTAACTTCCACACTAGAGAATGTGACTTGAGAGCACATTTTTATGACTTTCTTTGTTAATTATCATTAGGAAAAAAATGACTTTTCTGTTTTCAAGAACTTAAAAAAATTCACTTCCCTGAAATTCGCAGTAGAGCTTTAGTTTATTTTTCTCCTTTACAAATAAGCAAAATGAGATCTAAGTTTTTAGAAGTGCATTTATAAAAAAGTTTTTTAGAAGAGTTTAAAATAGCTCCAAAACATTTTATGATATGACCATTTTAAAAAGAATTTTAAACTATTTTTCTTTTCCTTTTGCAGTAAACTTGTCTTTTACCTTTATCTGACCTACATTGAATCCATGAATTATAACTTAATAAATTTTACCGAGAAAAAGCTGATGTTTTTGCATTTATCTTAGGAACAATAGACACTGAATCTAAAAATGATTTTGAAGGTCATGACAACAGTGATAACAGAGAGGCTGTAAATCTCTCTGGGAAAGTCACTGTAACCACAGAGCAAGATAAGGAGTTCGGAGAGTCCCACGATGGGAGCGATGAGGTTACTCTAATGTATACATTGGGAGCCAAGGAAGAGAATGCTATGTTTCAAGGCAAGTGAGCACACAGATAATACATGATGTTGGTTGGCTGGTGTAAAAACTGTTTCTAGAAGACAGATTTATCTTCTGTTAATCTAAAGATGATACATCAGTATCTGGTTCTATGTACTCTTCAAAATCCTGTATGTCTTTTGAAAAGCATGTGTCAGGTCATTTTATTCACAATGGGATTTCCATTTTCGCCTGTTATCTTTGAATATAAAGTACAGAAATTTACATGTACATTCTCCAGTCATAATCATGCAGTTTTAGGGTATCGTGAGAGATAATAAACTTATTTTCTGCTACAGATAATAGAGAAGTACTTTTATAACTTAAATAGTCACCCCTTCTAGATTCTAGCTTAACTGTCATACTGAAGTAGAACTTTGCCTTAAAATAGGAACTTTCCTTTTTATCATGTTGCCCTCTAGCCAGGCGTGGTAGTGCACACCTGTAATTCCAGCTACTTGGAAGGTTGAGGCTGAAGGATCGTCTGAGCCCAGCAGGTTGAGCATGCCACTGCACTCTACACTGGGCAACAGAGTAAGACTCCAACTCAAAAAAAAAGAAACTATCTTGTTGCCCTCTTTGAAAAGTAGGATTAGGAGGAAATGTTCTTCTGTGTTAACTTTGAGCCATATGTGTCATGGCTCTGGATCATCCTAAAATGTACTCAGAAGGCTTGTATGAGAGGAAAAGTAGTAAATATTTAGTCTTGGTGGCCACATATGGTCTCTATTATGTTTTTTTTTTTAACACCCCTTTTAAAATGTACTAACCATGATTAGCTAGGGAGCCACAGAAAAGAAGGTCACACAAGTTTTGGCCCAAAGATCACAATTTACCATCCCCTTACCTTAAGGGAACAGACTTTACTAAAACACCAATGACTCATTGAAAATCTGTCTCTGGCAGAGACATGCTTTCTTGACACATTGCCTAATGAAATAGTTATTAAAGATTCCATTGAAGGGTTATTTCACTAGGAGATTGGTTATTTAAAATCATGGTAAAATCCAACATTATTTGGAGATTCAGTGTTCTCCTTAAGAAAATAGACATTGATATTATTTTAAAACTGGCATTTTTGAACTTTTTCCTCTAGCAAGCCATAGATTTTTTTTTACATCAGTCTCTAGCTTTATTTGCCAGTGAACCAATGTCCAATTGCACCTTTTCTAGTGGACACAATCCAAAAGCACTGAACGGAGCATTTCCTATTAAAATGATGTGTGTTGCAGTATCAGAACACTGATGTTGGTGGTTTTGGTCTCAAGCATGCCAAACCCATAGAGCAAGAGTAGACGACTCAACTGTGATTGTGGTCATTGCTTTGCAGATAACCTCTTTCTAGAAAAGGCTATGCAGCTTGCCAAGAGGCATGCCAATGCCCTTTTTGACTATGCGGTGACAGGAGATGTGAAGATGCTGCTGGCTGTCCAGCGCCATCTCACTGCTGTACAGGATGAAAATGGGGACAGGTAAGTCAGGACTTCTGCATGATGGGTTACTTTAGGGAAGAGGGAAAAACATTCTATACTGGCTAGAGACAAGAAGTATTTTTCAAATTTATTGGGCCCTCTAACTGGAATACGTTCTCAAGGAAAATGGTGTATTAATAAGGTTGAGTAGCAAAATTTGCTTCTCCTCCCCCTCTGTTTCACCTGTTGGACTGTAGAGTAGCTGGAGCTCTTAACTAAAAGTACATCTCTTGTGCTCATTTTGGCAGCACATATACTAAAATTATATCTCTCTGGGCAAGAAAACTAAGATATGTGGAGGTAATGGTACTTTTTGAAAAGGCTTGCTTTACTTATTGGAATAATATTTGGAGAATTGTTAAGAGTCCTGCCAAATTCTTGAAGCATTGAATATCCCAACTATACATTTTTTTGTTTATTTATTATATCAACTATACATTTTAATGATAGCATACTCAAGAAAAAGTTTAATAATGGTAGCAACAACAACAAAAACAAAATGATTAAGAAGCAATTGTCATTCTTTCCCAGTTACTGACTCTGGCAATGGTCACCAGTCTGTCTCTTCTGTACTGCTTCCACTAATGGTCACCAGTCTGTGACTGGTTCAGAATCCTGTGACTGCTCCAACCCATGTTGTGTGGGAGTCAAGAATTCTAAATACCATGCCTTCCATTCCTGCTATTACTGAGATTGTATTTGCAAAACCACTGGCTTCTTTCTAAAATGGTTCTCTTAGTCCTTTCATTGAGACTTCTAAAATGATCTCAAAGGCCTATAAAAATAATAAGAGACAACAGCTTTCACATTCAAGTCAAGTGCCTTATCTGAAACCTTCCTAAAATAGCATGAACACTGAGACAAGTTTTTCTGTGGAAGAGCTCTTGAGTGCTGTGTTTTAGTCAGTTTAAAAACTAAATCAAGCACTTTAGGAAAGTGCCAATTTCAGAGTTTCAAGCAGAGACCTTTGTTCTCGTTCCTTGCTGCATAACCAAGGATGTGGTGTAACCACTGGCCTTGTTATACAGTATGAGAGAAACCAATACAACCATCTTTGTATAAGGCCATAAACAGCATAATGTTTTTTCTGGATTAAATAACTAATTAGCATTCAATAGCATATAATCACAAGAAAAAGCAGTTGGCCAAGACAGGACAGTGGTGTTTCGAGTGACATTTTTAGAGGGCTGCTGAACTGAGAAGTCTAAGAAAGATGAGCACATAAAAGTTAGAGAATGCTGGTGTTTGAAGGGAGGATTGTAGAGAGGAATACAAGGTACATGCATTCCAGTGGGTGTTTGAGGAGAACGCATGGACATACCTAGAGACCCTGGAACACACAGACAGACCAAGTCATGATGAATACTTAGCATCCCCTTCCAGGATCCAAAAGCACTCACACAGCTGGCTCTCAGAAGGGAGATATGAGGCTTGGGGAGACCAAAGAGGAGTCCTCCTAAAAATATAGACAAAGGGGCAGTTTTTGGCCATCACAGCTAAGACCTCTTGTTTTCATTTGGCTTGACATATTTGGCTAATAGTCTGAATCCCATGGCTATTAGTCATCATGGAAAATACAATAAAGAAAAAAAATATAAAACCTTCTGGTATTGGGGAAATTCCCATAAGGGTGTGAAGACTTGAGAGAGAGGGGGAATGTACTTCTGCTATGAAATGCTGAGCTGCACATGGAAATTTTTAGGCAGTTTTTGAAGTATGACCTTTTTCTTGGTATATGTGTATCATGCCTATGTCAGACTTTAGGCCCTTTTCAGAAGTCTTCCTTGAGCATCACATTTCAAGAGTCAATAGTGAAACCCTGAAATCATCCATTTAAAAATACCAAGTAGTCAAATCACAATTTAGTTTTTTAGGCCTTCCAATGCCAATGTTAATCCCAAGTAAAATATTCTTGTTATTGCTAAGAAAGAGACTTGAATAAAGTGGCACCTGATACCTTTAAGTCAGAGAAAATCCAATCTGTAGCTCAAATCCTAGATGTAGTGCCATGGTGGGATGCTTTAGTATTTTCTGCACTCGTCACACTGTGAAGCAGTCATCCTCTTAGACGTTTGTCTGCATCTCTATGGAGTAGGATGAGGTGGCTTTGGAGTAAGACAGGCCTGGGCTTGCATCCCAACTGCAGCACTTACTAACTGTGTGACCTTTACTGAGTTACATTACACCTGTAAGTCTCAGTGGTGTCATCTGAAAAGTAGAGATAATATTACCTACCTCATAGAATTTGTTATGGTAAATAAGATAATGCATGTCAAATGCTTACATAGTCTGATAAATGAAAGCTCTCAACTAATAATGGCCACTTTTATTGTTATTGTTGAGTTGTTTCAAATTAATTTTAATAGTAAGTTTTCTAATAATTAAAAAAATTATATTCCTGGGCATGATGTTTGGCACCCATCAATATTTCCAGCCTCATAGCATAAACCCATAGGTTTCTTCTATCTTTCTTATTTTCTTGTGTATACTATGTGCTAGGGCTGTAAGGCTGACTCAGACAGAACCTGCCCCTGAGAAGATTACAGGCCAGAAAAGGAAAAAGATGTGCAGTTTAGAAATTCATAGTTGCATATCCAAGCAGTAAATTTGAGAGGGATGACTTGCTCCACCCAGGAAGTTGGGAAAGTGTTTTCTGAGGATATAAGGTTTGAACTGCGCTATAAAGGATGGAGTAGGCATTGCCCAGGCAGAGATAAGAAACAAAACCATTCCAGGAAGAGGGAATATTTACCAGGGTGCAGGGGTGATGGGGAATACAATCACTTAGTGTCTTCAGAAATTTGCTGCAAGAATTTTCTTCCTGCTGGACTCAGTAGCTCAGCCTGTAATCCCAGCACTTTGGGAGGCTGAGGCAAGTGAATTGCCTGAGCCCACGGGTTTGAGACCAGCCTGGGTAACTTGGCGAGACCTCATCCCTACAATAAAATAAAAAATAGCCAGGCATGGTAGCACGTACTTGTAGTTCCAGTTACTTGGAAGGCTGAGGCGTATGGATGACTGTGAGCATGCATGCCACTGCACTCCAAAGGAGTAAGACTGGGCAAAGGAGTAAGACTCCAACTAAAAAAAAAAAAAAAAAAAAGAATTTTCTTACAATTTAAAAGTATTCTCCACTCTTGGATCTAGGAAGATCTTTAAAAGTCACTACACTATATTTTGGAGGAGAGAGACAGGGCTAGGTGAGGTATCTGAATTTTTCTGAACAATTCTTAGTACCAAACATTCATTTTACATATGTAATCTGTATGTCAGAGAAAGTCAAGGAAAAGGTTGAGGAAAAAACACCGGAAGGTGTTCTACATGAGGTAGAATTGGGATTAAGCTTCTGACCTGGAAGCCTGGATGCATTTCCACTTCAAAGATTGGGACGAATGCACCCAGAGGCCAGACAGGGACCGTAAATAAGGGTGGCAGCCTTGAGTAGGCAGTTGGGAAGGGCAGATCCTCTGGAGAGAGCGTTCCACCTCAGGTTCAAGACACTTTGTAGATTCAAAACATTTAGAGCCAAATAAGACTAGGTGTGAGAAGCCAGATTCAATCTGCAAGTCAAAACATATCTTGGGAATCTTTTCTTATTAATATTTTAGTTAATTATTGCCACTATATTTTTATTCCAGTGTCTTACACTTAGCAATCATCCACCTTCATGCTCAGCTTGTGAGGGATCTGCTAGAAGTCACATCGGGTTTGATTTCTGATGACATTATCAACATGAGAAATGATCTGTACCAGGTAAGCAGAAATCTCAAGAAGACAACTGAAGAAAATCCAGTTTGTTTTTATTTTTTTGTACATGTGGATGCATGTTATTTTTAGTAATGTTAGCAGTAGCAAAAACAAAACCTCTTGGTAAGTAATATCCTAAAAGCTCCATTAGTTGAGAATGTTATTTCATGAATGAGGATCCTTTGATCTGTGGATACAATAGCAATCACCCCACAATGAAATTCAGCATCCTCCTGGAGGAATGCAGACTTTAAACTTTCAAAATCAAAGAATTGAAGCATTTAAGAGGGAGAACTTAGAGTAAAAATATCACATCTGTCAGAATAAAGTTGAAAAAGTTATGTTTGAAAAGCTAATAATTTCAAAGAATTTTGAAGTCAACTGAAATATACTTTGCAATATTCAGATTAAATGTACATATATCAAATTAAAGGATGCTGAATTCAGAACAGAGTAAGGTAAAAAGATTGCTTGAAGAGGAAAAAGTCTCTTTCAAAAAAAGAAACCTATTTGAGATCAGCCTAGGCAACTTGGCAAGACCTCTTCTCTACAATAAATCAAAAAATTATTGTGGTGGCGTGGTGGTGCATGACTGAGGTGGAAGGATCACCTGAGCCCAGCAGGTCAAGGCTGCAGTGGCCGTGAGCATGTCACTGCATTACAGCCTGGGCAATAGAGTGAGATTCCGTCTCAAAAAAACAAAAACAAACAAACCGGAAGGATAGCTCAAAGTAAGGAAAACTGCGAACACCAGAGTTTTGCCCAAATCAGACTTAAATAGGAATCAAAAAAAAAAAAAACTTGAGAAATTATTTTACAGAGTGCTTATTTTACATCATTGCAAAGAAGCTCCCTGGAGGCTCAGTGAGGCCCCTGATGGGCATGTGCAGATTTCAGGGTGAGGTGAGGGCAATGGAAGCTGCTAGAGCAGAAGCAAAGCCTGGATGCTGGTGTCAGGAGCCCAGAGACCTCGGTCAGCCTTTCTGCCTGATGCATTACCCTGGCACAAGGCCAAGATGGGGTTTGGCAGTCCTTCTTCCCACCTTCTTCTTCTCCTGCCTTTGCCCCCTTCTTAACCTTAATCTTGCTCTTTCCCTTCACTTGACCCACAGCACCTTCTTAGTCCTAGTGCCCAGTCCCCTCTTTCAGATTATCGCTCACTCCAAAAGTAGAGCCAAAATTATGTATAATTATTTCCTTAGTAAAGGTACCTGTTCCAGTTCTCAGTTTTTAAAGCAGGTAATTTGTGAGTCACTTTTATTTTCTCACTTTAAAGGAAATGTTTTAATTATTTTAAAGGAAATACATTTTTAATTTCCTTTCATAATAAAAATTAATTTTCTTTCACTTTAAATGAAATTATTTATTTCCTTATTTTTATTTCCACATTTTAAAATGGGCTTTAAAGTGTACTTAAAGGTTGGGCGCAGTAGCTCAAGCCTGTAATCCCAGCACTTTGGGAGGCCGAGGTGAGGGGATTACCTGAATTAGCCTTCCAAGTAGCTGGAACTACAGGTGCGTACTACCACACCTGGCTTATTTTTTATTTATTGTAGAGATGAGGTCTTGCCAAGTTGCCTGGGCTGGTCTCAAACTTGCTGTTCTTGAACCTGCAGGTTCAGGCAATCCACTTGCCTCAGCCTCCCAAAGTGCTGGTATTACAGCACTGAGCCACCAAGCCCAGCTTGGTCTTCCTCTTAAAGACTGCTTAACTCCATTGCCTATAGGTCAGATTCAAGGTGTCACTTTTTTTTTCTTTTATAAATAGGATCTGCAAAGGACACAGTACAACAAGAGTAGTGGCTGTGGGTTTTTCTGCGCTAAACCCCTCACTGTATCATTTGGTTATATGTATTGAGATTCTCCAGTGTGCTAGAGACATAAACCCGAAACCATCAACATTGAAACTTCTGTCCATTCTTATTTGGGGACTCTCAGAAGAATATAGGTCCACCTTCCCCACCTCGCCACCACTCTCATTAACAATTATGGATTCTATTCCCTGTATACCTTCCCCGTCTCAAACACGCTCCTGTGGCAACTCTGATTTGAGAACTAGAAACTACTGAGATTTGAACTCTTTATTATCTGTTGTAAAAATTCTCTGTTAACTGTTCTTGATGGAAAAATGATACAGTTCTCTAAGTCATTTGGATAATTTAGCAATTATCTTAAATATTCTCCCCAAATATCTTTCATGAATCTTAGTCTATTTCTGTGACCATCTCTCATGATCAAATCCCTCTCTCCACCTACCCTCTAGAAACACACTCAAAATAGTCCAAATGCACAGTTAGGATCTTTCTGAAAATATTCTCTTAAAGCCTCTGTTCCACTCTCCCAATCTCCTTCTCCCAACATAGACAACCACTTAGTGTGTTTGATATGTACTGTTTTATTTGTATATGTTTCATAAAACATTATTGGCGATTTTGTGCATGTATTTTTCTTTTGTTTTGATAATAAATATGATATATATTCCTGGTTTTTTAAATGGTACAAAAGGATATATATTGGAAAGTTAAAGTTGCCCTCTCTGGCAATGCACAAGTCCCCTAGCTCAAATGTAACTATTGTTTTATGTAACTATTATTTTGTAGGTATTTTTCCAGTTATTGACTACATAAAGACATACGCTTGAAATATATAGACATTTTAATATACTCTTACATATAATCCACATTATATATACTTCTCCTGCCTTGCATTAACCTTTTTTAAATTTTAAATTTGATATTATTACACAAGGGGCGACTTCAAAAAACCCAGAAATTATTTATTTAAAAATGTGTATTTATTGTTACATGTTTAAACTTCAGTCACTTTCAAAGTACTCTTCGTCTGATGCAATACACCTACCAAGATGCTTTTTCCACTGGTAAAAACAGTTTTTATGTCTTTGGTTTAGTTATTTTTTTTAGAGGAAGGCTCTTGGCAACAACATCTAAAGTTTTGAGGGCATCATTTCATTTTAAACCAGGGTAATTGTTCTGGAAAATGAAAGAAATAAGGAAGAGTAATAATTTGGCCTAAAAACAAAAATCTGTCTTGTTTCTACTATATAAAATAATCACTACAATTAAGATTTTGACAAACTGTTCATCATTAGTCCTGCCATTCTCCTGTGCTGTGTGGTCTCCTACATGAGCTGGATATTGGTAACTCACCTGCTACTGCTGTTGCAGCCAATAACTGCTCGGTGAAAGGGAAAGTTTAAGCAAATTGTCATAAGACAGGCTAGATCTCATAGTTAGGCTCCTGTGAAATAGACTGATTTGTGTATGTCTTTTTTTTTTTTAAGTTGGGGTCTCACTCTGTTGCCCAGGCTGGAGTGCATTGGCACAATCATGGCTCACCATAGCCTTGACCTCCTCCTGGACTCAGAATGATCCTTCTACCTCAGCCTCCCGAGTAGCTGAAACTATGGGCATGTGCCACCGTGCCTAGCTAATTTTTTTATTTCTTGTAGAGACAAGGTCTCACTATGTTCTCCAGGCTGATCTCACACTTCTGGCCTCAAGAATTCCTTCTGTCTCCATTTCCCAAAGTGCTGGGATTACAGATGTGAGCTACTGCACCCAGATGTATAAAAATATATTTCTGGCTGGGCACAGTGGCTCAGCCTGTAGTCTCAGTACTTTGGGAGGCTGAGACGAGAGGATTGCTTGAGCCTGGGTGTTCAAGATCAGCCTAGGCAACTTAGTGAGACCTTGTCTCTAAATCACAAAAACCAGCCAGTTGTGGTGGCATGCGTCTATAGTTCCAGCTACTTGGAAAGCTGAGGCAGAAGGATCACCTAGACCCAGCAGGTCGAGGTTGCGGTGGCCATGAGCGTGCCATTGCAATCCAGCCTGGGCAAGAATGAGACTTCAACTCAAAAAAAAAAAAAAAAAAAAAAAAAAATATATATATATATATATATGTATATATATATATATATATATATATATATGTGTGTGTGTATATATATAAAACTGTTCTCTGTCAGTGACCTAAGTTTTCTGACATACCTTTGTGATTGTGTTTGGCTTAGTCATTTTGAAAACACACAGTTTTCAAAACATCTTATTTGCATTTGCTGAAATACTAGTTTGTGAGCAGGATAGTCAAATGGACTATTAAGTACTTATTGGGTTTCAGAAATTCAGCTTTCTTGTTAATCTGACACCTCTTAGTGAAATAGTTGTATTACCCTGGTTATTTGATTTGGAATTCTACAGCACCTTTCGTGGAATGGAAGGTGGGAGAATTATACTGATTGGTCTCAGGAGTCAGTTTGTGAAACAGTATTTTTAAATTTAGTAAATATCTTTTCCATGTCAATATAGAATCAAGGCACCTTTGATAATTGTTTCTATTAAATAGTTTATTTAAACTTCAGTGAAACCATAGCTTTGATTTGATTTGTTAACATATAGAATTATCAATTGAAGATAATTCCTACTACAAATTTAAGAAAACAAAATTTACTCTTAGATTATTTAAATGAAAGAATTGTAAAAATAATCCACCACAGAAAAGTGAAAAGTATGTGAAGTTATGGATTTGTTAATTAGGCTGATTTAATCATTTCACATTGTAAACATATCTGAAAACATTACATTGTACCCAATAAATAAATACAATTATTATTTGTCAATCAAAAATAAAATAAAATCCTAATTTTGGAATGGCTGTGTTAGGCCGGCATACATGCTTTTTTTTTCTTTCTCTATTTTGACTTTAATTTGAAATTATTTCCTCCCTTTTTAATTTTTTTTTTTTTTTTGAGTCAGAGTCTCACTCTGTGAGCTGTGGCATGCTCATGGCCTCCGCAGCCTCTACCTCCTGGGCTCAGGTGATCCTTCCACCTCAGCCTTCCAAGTAGCTGGAACTACAGGTACACACTACCACACCTGGCTTATTTTTTTATTTATTGTGGAGATGAGGTCTCGCATGTTGCCCGGCTGGTCTTGAACCTCTGGGCTCAGGCAGTCCTCTCACCTCCACCTCCCAATGTGCTGGGATTACCAGTATGAGCCACCGCTCCTGGCTAGCTTTATTATCATATGGTATGGAACAAGAGTAACTCACATGCAAAGAGAGGAGTTAATCTGGGAACGAAAAATGGCCCTGCAGTGTGGCCCTGCCTATTTCAGTGACAGCTACCAAGCCATTGGTTATAAATGTTCACCACTGACCAGTGAATCTCCTGCCCCTTCTTCACTTCCCAGACACCCTTGCACTTGGCAGTGATCACTAAGCAGGAAGATGTGGTGGAGGACTTGCTGAGGGCTGGTGCTGACCTGAGCCTTCTGGACCGCTTGGGTAACTCCGTTTTGCACCTAGCTGCCAAAGGAGGACATGATAAAATTCTCAGTATCCTACTGAAGCACAAAATGGCAGCACTACTTATTGACCAACCCAATGCGGAAGGTAAGAGACAATCACACGTTACTGGTATAACCTTCTCTATCCACTTTCTAAATAACTACTAGATATTTGATAAAGTTGCACCCAAATTTATTTGGTTTGCACTCAAAAGTGCTTTCACTTGTCACCATCTCATGTGGGTATTTCTGTCACTTACTGTAGCTAATTCCTTTAAAGATGATTTTGAATAGTCATTCAGTAGAAGGAAAAAGCAGAGGCCTGAGCAAACACTGGTCTTGAAGTATATAAAGCATCATTTATTCAGATATTGTTTATTCAGCCTCAGTGTCTCCTGAGAACATAATAGGAGACTGCAGGCTTTAAATGCAGAACAGTGGACTCATAGTGCCTTTAAAGAATATCCCGAGTAGATTACTAGATGTCCTACAAGTGCTAAAACCTGATGGCATTCCTCCCAGTGGTCCAGTTTTCACTGTTCCCTTTAGCTTCACTGAGGGCCATCTTGTGAGCTCACCCCATGACCGTCCCTGTGCTTCACACAGGTCTGAATGCCATTCATCTAGCCATGATGAGCAACAGCCTGCCATGTCTGCTGCTGCTGTTAGCCGCCGGGGTGGACGTCAATGCTCAGGAGCAGAAGTCTGGACGCACAGCACTGCACCTGGCTGTGGAGCACGACAACATCTCCTTGGCGGGCTGCCTGCTCCTGGAGGTGAAGGACACACTTTGCATTGAATTCTCAAGGGATATCAAGGGAAACCTTTTCAAAGAATGACATCAGTCATCAGTCAGCAACTCTTCTCCCAGCAGTCAGCCCTATTTATTTTAAACACTAATGCAAGTCTTCAAAATAGCACCCTTAGGCATTCCCTCCACTCCTGGCATCTCTAATTGGGGTTTCTTCAATGACAGAGCCAGCCCAAAGTAGCAATTGGGCTAGTAATATGACCTGAGGGGCCATGCAAACTGGGAGGTGGGGACAAAAAGACTAGAGAACCTTCCACTAATCCTTTCCTGTATGGGCTGGATTTTAGGGTGATGCCCGTGTGGACAGTATCACCTATGATGGAACTACACCTCTGCATATAGCAGCTGGGAGAGGGTCCACCAGGCTGGCAGCTCTTCTCAAAGCAGCAGGTAAGGTAGTCTGGTGTTCACTGATGAAAAATGTTATCAGGAATGCAAAACCAGCTTCAGTAGAGCTGCCATGTCACCTTTTTAAACCACACACCTACTATTGAGAAGCATGGGTAAATAAAAATTCTACAGTAGGCCAGGCTCGGTGGCTCAACCTGTCATCCCAGCACTTTGGGAGGCTGAGGCAAGTGGATTGCCTGAGCCCATGGGTTCAGACCCACCCAGGCAACTTGGCAAGACCTCGTCTCTACAATAAATCAAAAATTGGCCGGGTGTGGTAGCTTGTGCCTGTAGTTCTGGCTACTTGGAAGGCTGAGGCAGAAAAATCGCCGGAGCCCAGCAGGTAGAGGCTGCAGTGGCCGGGAGCATACCACTGCACTCCAGTCTGGGCGACAGAGTCCAACTCAAAAATCAAAAACACAAAACAAAACAAAAAATTCTACGGCAGATCACATTTTATCAGCCGTAGAGGCACTGTTTGGCCTAGTAATCCTGGTTTTTACCCCGGTTAATCTATTTGTTTTGAGTTTGGTTGTTTAGGCTGACTCCCGTGACAAAGGATCTTATTAAAATAGAGTTTGGGTCAGGCTGGGTGGCTTAGCTTGTAATCCCAGCACTTTGGGAGACTGAGGCGAGTAGATTGCTTGAGCCCACAGGTTCAAGACCAGCCCAGGCAACTTGGTGAGACCTCATCTCTATAATAAATCAAAAATTAGCCAGGCATGGTAGCACGCGCCTGTAGTTCCAGCTATTTGCAAGGCTGAGGTGGAAGGATCACCAGAGCCCAGCAGGTCGATGCTGGAGTGACTGTGAGTGTGCCACTGCACTCCAGCCTGGGCGACAGAGTGAGACTCCAACTCAAAAAAATAAAAATAAAAATAAAAAATAAAGTAAAGTTTAATTCCTTATAGAATTCTGAAGGGTACCAGTCTCAGATCATGTCAGAAGTCCCCAGAAGAAAAAGATTATTGGCATAAGAAATAATTTAAAGACTTAAGAAAGAAATTTTGTGTGTGTGTGTAGTGGTTTAGAAAGTTTATTTTTATGTTTTACTTGTGTTATGTTATACATGCTCAATTATTTAAATTATGTTAATTTTATTATTTATTTTTATTATAAAGATGTGGGGTACAATTCAGGGTTAGGTATAAAAACGTTGATGATGCAGGTACCCTTGTTGATGAGGTATGCCCCTCCCTCCCCTAGCAGTTTCCCTCAACTGCCAATCCTACCCCCGTCCCCTGATAGTTTCCCACTACTGCCAGTTCCTTTCTTATAGTATTATAATTGTTCAAGGTCCACTTATGAGTGAGAACATATGGTACTCTGTTCTTTGTTTCTAAGATAGATCACTGAGTATGATCGACTCCAAATTCATCCAAGTTGCTGCAAAGTGCATATGTTTGTCTTTCCTTATGGTTGCATAATATTCCAACGTGTACATGTACCCCTTTTTTTTTGTCCAGTCCAGCTTCGATTGGCAACATAGTTGGTTCCATGTTTTTGCTATTGTGACTAGAGCTGCAACAAACTTTTTTGTAGAATGATTTGAGTTTCTCCGGGTATATTCCCAATAGGGGAATTGCTGGGTCATATGGAAGGTCAATTTCTAGTTCTTTCAGAAATTGCCACATGAAAGATTATTCTCTTAAAAATTGAAATAACAGGAGAAAAGCAATGGGCCATGTATTGAATACTATTATGCACAAGGCACTAAAAATTGCTAACGTTTATTGACCTCACTGCATAGCAGACACTGTGCTAGGCACTTTATGCGCACTGTCTCATTTAATCCCCAATAACCCTTTGAGATAGATACTATTATTGTTATTTCCATCATAGAGTCAAACAAACAGACTAGAGAGACTACCTGGCCCCATTCCAGGTCCCATTAAGTGGCAGAGCTATGAATCACACCATGGTAGTGTGAACTACCAGACTTTATTCTGTCTGCTTTGTTTCTCTCTCCTACTTTGCTCGTGGGCTTGCAGGTGATATTCCATTGAATTATCTGGTCTATACTGTGAAGTATAGAAAATTATCCTTTCTCATCTTTGACTCTCCAGTACCTTGCATGTTTAGAACCTCAAAAATGTTTAATGAAATTGATATCTCAGTCCTGCCCCGGCATACCTGATTTACTTTAGAGATGATTTTTTTTTTATCTAGAAGGTATATAATTTATAAATTCAAGAAAATAGAGCAAGTTAAAGTATTATCTTAAAGATTAGGAACTTTTAGGGGGAGGTCATACTTTTCTGACAAGTTAAATCATATCCCAAATAAACAGCAGCCTTTTCTCCTTTGTCAAATTGAGGTTTTTCTTGAACAAGAGATTCTAACTGCAGTGTGTATGAATAGTTTTGGAAATCACTGATTATAATTAAGAAATATCTTTAGACAAGAAGCTATAACCCTTTTAAAAATGCTTTCTCTTGAATTCTCAGAATCCCATGAAAGGAGTAGAAAGTAACAGTTTCTCTGTTATATAAATGAAGAAACTCAGATGAAAAGCCTAGTCCTGAGCTCAGAGTCATGAAAAGGGCCACCTAAGCAACAGATATGGCTCAGTCCCTCCAAGCCTTCAGTCCTGCAAATGTTCATTGTAATTTCTCCATAGTTTTCATTACTGCTTCATAGATCAGACTGTGAGTGGGAGAGTGAAATCAAGAAATAGTATGAAGATCCTTCTTTGGTTCTCATTAAGCACTCTCCTCTAACTGAAGGCTGGTCCAAATCTAATATTCTTTCAGCAGGATGAAAACAAGTTCCTTCCCCCAAAAGGGTGTCATTAGACATCAAGCCAAGCATTCTCATCAAAATAGTCTATAAGCTTTTGAGAAGTAACTATAGCTCATATCTTTGAATTACTTTTGGTGGTTTTTGTTTGTTTGTTTGTTTGTTTGTTTTGCTAGAAGCTAAAGAACAGACTGGATATCCCAAAGTTACTTAGTAACTACACATCCTAGCAGAAGGTTTTTGTTTTTATTTAAGGATCAGGACCACAGCATTGTTGTACCAGGAATAAAACTGACCATGCTATCACTAGACATCAAGCATCTTTGCTCTTTTGAGTCAGCAAGAAAAGGGGCTGAAAAATATACATTGGCAGGCATAAATTTGAACATTTAGGACCTTAGTCGTGAGGGTGCACCCTAGTCTCTGTAATCTGCTGTCTCTTAGTCCTCAGATTAAAGAAAGATGCATAAAGTCGGAGTATTCAAAGTCTTTAATTTTCAATAGTATTCTTGACTATATAGGCTATCGTAAGACACTTTTACAGTCAATGAAAATTAAAAATTTAAAAGAGGTTCTCTGGCTATTTCTGTAGAAACATGTTTTTTGCATTAAAAATTATCCAGGTGATTGCCTTTAGCAGCTACTGTGCTTTGCCCTTGGAAATCTGACCCCTGCAGGCAGTTAGAAGTTGTCGATGAGACCTGGGTTTACCTAATGCTGTGTAACCTAACTTCACAGGAGCAGATCCCCTAGTAGAGAACTTTGAGCCTCTCTATGACCTGGATGACTCTTGGGAAAATGCTGGAGAGGATGAAGGAGTCGTGCCTGGCACCACACCTCTAGACATGGCTGTCAGCTGGCAGGTGAGTGCTGTATAGTCTGTCTGACAGCTATTCCTGGAGAATCCAGAGGTTCAGGAAGGTCAGAGCCGATGGTCTTCCTGATGCTTTAATCCCCAAAGAACATGCCTTTTATTTTTAAGAAAGTCTGCTTGTTAAGAGCTATATTTATCTTGAAAAACCTTATCCATGTAAGATCTAGGTCAGCTGAGTTGTAAGTGCAAAAGTGGATGCCTAATCAGATCAGAGTTGAGATGTGAGATAAGAAGGTTAAAAAAAACACAAAATTCTCATAAAAGCTACCTATTCTGAACTCACACCAGAATTGTTACCATCTTGATTTCTGAAGCTAGGGTAAATGTTATTGTTTGCTTAGAATTTAAGTAAGTTCTTTCTGAACATAAAATAAAACTACAAATTTTTCTGAGAATTTCGATAAAGATAAATAGAGTAGCTAGATGTAAAGCCTTCCTTAAAATCCCACCGAACTGAGATCTGAAGGTGAAAAGCAGTTACTAGGTCTTTTCAGTCCAGGGAGAATAGCCAAAGGGAGGAGGTGGGCAACACACAGGGCCTCCAACACAGCAAAATCAAGTCTTTTAGAGGCAAGAGTTGCTCTCTTTTAAAGCTGCTCATCTGCCTCCTTGAAGCCTATTGAGATGAGCTGAGTGACCCTGGCAGAGACTCCCTTTATGATAGTGCCTTATGTCCCCAGAAGGCCTCACCACAGAACACAGAAGGATAGCCCATTCCAGTGACCCCCATGTTGTCCTTACCCAGGTCAGCCAGCAACAAAGTGACTGGAGAACATCAGCAAGGCCTTCATGACTATGGAATTTTTTTTCTTTTAACCAAAGACATTTCTAGACCCTCAGTTAAAATGTAAATGGTGCCCGAATGTTCACACCAAGCCCTGTGAACATATATACAACTCAGTTTGAACAAGCTGAGATGTATGTTAAATTAAATTAAAATTCATTCTCAGAAGCCTTATCAAGGAGGAGGGAACACAGCCTCACAGCTCTGAGTGAGCTCTAGCCTTAGGTTTCTGAGCAGGAGATAGCTAACTTGGTGTCTGGAGTGCCTTGTCCCTCAGAAAGTTTTGGCTCTGACTCTCTGTTTGGTTTGTTTGGTTACTCTAACCCAGCTCAGAGAGATTCTGCAGAGCACAACTTCCCAGCACCAGAGACCCACAGCTGTTCTTCCCCCAAAGGGCACCATATTCCTGAGGGATGGTCCTGACCCCTCCTGCCAGTCCTCTAACTTTAGGGCTCCAGGCCTTCCTAAGGAAAACATACTGAGTTCTTATTAAGAAGAGACTGCCTTCCCTAGCAGTCTTTTGATGTATAATGTTTTCCCATGTTTTTGTTCCTGACAGGTATTTGACATATTAAATGGGAAACCATATGAGCCAGAGTTTATATCTGATGATTCACTAGCACAAGGTGGGTTGTGGTAGAACCAATTCTCTTAACCATTATTATCTCCATGCTACATTTAAAGGGGGAGAGGGAAAACCACCATTGTCCAGGGTCTGCTGTGAAAGGCACAGTTCTTTTCTCATTATCAGAAGACCCTGGAGGTATGTGAGAGAGAATGTGCAGTTTTCATCTACTGTAAATACATACTGCTGTCACTCAGCTGAGCTGCTGCTATCTTTCAAGTTAGTAGCTTGGTTGCTTCCACTGTGAGTTGGAGGGCAAGCATGATGGCAGTGACTTCTCCCTCCAGCGTGTCTCTGGTAGACTAGGACAAGCATCTTCCTTCTTCATTTCCTGCAGGAGACATGAAACAGCTGACTGAAGATGCAAAGTTGCAGCTCTATAAATTGCTAGAAATTCCTGATCCAGACAAAAACTGGGCTACCCTGGCACAGAAATTGGGTCTGGGGATACTTAATAATGCCTTCCGACTGAGTCCTGCTCCTTCTAAGACGCTTATGGACAACTATGAGGTAACACATCCCCTTACACATTTAGAAACTTTCATTTGACTTCAGTCTGTTAACATCCCTGGCCAGGGCATCATCTCCTTGCCTATTTCTAACTCTGAGAGAAAAAAAAGTCATCACCCAAGGCCTAGGAGGGTGCCCCATGCCAAGATGGAAGCTCATCTTCTGGATTATGCCATGTTCAGATACCTTGAAATTTTCCTTGTTTTCAAATAACTGGAGACTTCCTGTAAAAATGCTACTCAGGGGATCAGAATTTCACAGAACTTTGGTTCCCCTGAGCAAACATGATAGACTGCAATCACAACATGCATAGCTTCCTGTCCCCAACAACTACCCTTGATTGCAAGCTAGGGCACTGAATCAGCATTCTGTGAGGTGACTCCTGATGGAGCCTTTACTTAGTGATGCTTTCATTTCTAAAAATAAAATAAAAGATAAAAAAGCAAGGAATGAAGTTATTTTCTGTTGAAAATTTCACTGTTAGCTATTACTTTTCCATGGGTTTCAGAGTTTCAGCTTACACAAGAAGTCTGTGTAGTACTACACTCCAGGCAGTACTACTGCCTCAGCTCTTGCTGGAGGTGGGTGGGAAGAGTGGGAGGTGGAAGGGCAGGGGGTATGTGTGCACTTGCTCTCTCTCTCTCTACCCCCCAAGCCCTCCCTTTACCCCTTCCCTCCTTCCCTCCCTCCCTCCCCTTCCTGTTTCTTTCTGCTTACTATAAACCACTTCTCTGTGATTTTCAGGTTAGTCTTTGAGCTGAAACAGGAAACTTGACTCAAAGACTATGTGTTTCTGAGCCATTCTTCTCTGCCCTTAGTACCACCTAGCTGTCTCTGAGTGGAGGAGGCAGCATGGGAGAAGGAAGTGGTAGGGGTGGGAAGGGACAGTGCTTGCAGCCTGCCCAGGGACTGGAGCACAAGATCATACTACCCTTTGTTTTTTTCTCACAGGTCTCTGGGGGGACAGTCAAAGAGCTGGTGGAGGCCCTGAGACAGATGGGCTACACTGAAGCCATTGAAGTGATCCAGGCAGCCTCCAGCCCAGTGAAGACCACCCCGCAGGCCCACTCGCTGCCTCTCTCACCTGCCTCCACAAGGCAGAAAATAGGTAAAGAAAAAAGGCAGAAAAAGCCTACTCCCCCAGTCTGGTATCTTCCGCTCTCTTGGGATATGGCATGGCAGCTTCCTTTCTCTCACCATCTTCTGAATATGTTCTGCTGTGTGCCCGGCTGCCCCCTGGGCTCACCTGACACTACCATTCAGATGGTGGGGCCGTTCCCTTGGCAAACCACATTGACATACGAGCTACTTGATAAATACCAAATAATACAAGAAATACTAAAAATATGATGTGGGTGGTTAAGATAAATATTATTTCTCTTATTTCTTAAATTCAGAGAGAGATTCATTTCCTTTGCCTCCTCTCTCTTGTGCTCATGACACTGACCTTGTCTCCCACCATTCACAGCACCATGTGTCATCCCACTCATCCCACCAAACAAACACATAACTATTTATGGGATAGAATCTCAACCCAGCCCAATGATCCTGTCTTTCCTGTAATTTTATCCTCCTGTTCTGTAAACAACCATTTCCTGTTTTCTCTTTCTCCTTCTAAACCCCCAACACCCTTTCCCTGTTCTTTCTCATGCAGTGCACTTGCCTCACACTCCATTGAAAACATAGAAGCAACTGGAGCTCTCTTATCTTTGTATCTCAAGTCTGCCAGCCCACCTGCACCTGTGCCCATGTTGGCGGCCTTCCATCCAGGCTCAGTGGGTCAAATGTCTGTGCCCAGCTGAGGAGCTACCTCGCACTGGGCACATGTTCTCTCACCTTTCCCAGCTTCTTGCTTCTATAATTCTTGCCTCTCTCCCCTACATCAGCCATTCCTCCCTTCCCCTACCCCCCTACTGGATCACTTAATAAGCATGCTGTCATTTCCTAATTAAAAAAAAAAAAAAATCACTCCCTTGTTCCCACATCCCCTTTAGCTACAGTTGAATTTCTCTGTTCCCCTACCCAGCAAGGTTTCTCAGAATAATGTTGTAGAGCTGTTCTTTCACCTCTTCACCTTCCACCCTCCCCATAACCTCTCTCTTACTCTCATCACAGTGACCGGTCACTCTACGCTGCTAGATCTGGTCACCATCTTTCTCACCTTCTCAACCCCTGTCAGTATGTGTCGCAGTTATCCCTCCGTCCTACCTCAGATGGTCTCCACTCTTGGCTTCTCTCCAGTCAGTCCTAACTCCTCCTTACTTCTTTGCACAGAACTCTTTTTTTTTGAGTTGGAGTCTCACTCTGTCGCCCAAACTGGAGTGCAGTAGCATGCTCCCGGCCACCATAGCCTCAACCTGCTGGATTCTAGCGATGCTTCCGTCTCAGCCTTCCAAGTAGCTGGAACTGCAGATGCATGCCACCATGCCCGGCTAAGTTTTGATTTATTGTAGAGACGAGGTCTCGCCAAGTTGCCCAGGTGGGTCTCGAACCTGCGGGCTCAGGCAATCCACTCCCCTCGGCCTCCCAAAGTGCTGGGATTATAGGCTGAGCCACCAAACCCAGCCTGCACAGAACTCTTGATTCCCCAATGTGGCCATATCTGTCTGAAGCACTGCCATCCTCCAAGAGGTTAAGACAAAACCGCTGGCTCAGGCAATCCACTCACTTCGGCCTCCCAATGTGAAGTGTCCTCCCTTCTATGACAGTTGTCCTATTCCACTCCCCCTTCATTTCCTGCCAAGTTTCTTGCAACAGCTTCTAATAAGTCTCCTTATTTCCTTCCTGTCTACCTCCCTTCACCTTTTCTCTATCCAATAGGTGGTATAATTTTTTTTTTCTGAGTTGGAGTCTTACTCCGTTACCCAGGCTGGAGTGCAGTGGCACACTCATGGCCACCCTAGCATCAACCTGCTGGGCTCTGGTGATCCTTCCTCCTCAGCCTTCCAAGTAGCCTGAACTATAGGCATGCGCTATCATACCCGGCTAATTTTTTGATTTATTGTAGAGACGAGGTCCCACCATGTTGCCCAGGCTGGTCTTGAACCCACAGGCTCAGGCAATACTCTTGCCTCAGCCTCCCAAAGTGCTGGGATTACAGGCTTGAGCCACCACACCCTGCCATGAGTCTCTTTAAGAAGTAATGAGATCACTAAAAATTAGTGAGCTTACTCCTGTTGTACACCCTCAAGTTCATTCATCCATTAACAAATCCTTATCATGTGCATACCGTGTACCTAGCACTGTTGGAGGCTTTGAGGACAAGACCATGTCCCTGCTTTACCCTTTGTTCTGTTAAGTGCTGCTTTGATCAGCTCTTCCTCTCACTGCCCTTCTGCTCCCAGGTTTTCCCTCTGCTCCCCCAGCTCACTGGTCTAACTCAGCTTTAGGGTCTTTGATTCTCCTCTTCCCCTTCCCTGGAAAGCTTCTCACTGACTGGCCTTTTCTTGCCATTCAATTTTCATACCAATATCACTTACCAAGGAAGTAATCCTAGGAAAGTGTGGACAGATGTCATTGTGCACACTTTAGATAGGAATAATGTATCAACCAGGAAAATGACCCAGATTGCCTATCTCATGGCCCAGTGCTCCTTTTGCATAAATATTCAGAGAAGAAAGTAAATACTTATATCTTTAAAAAGGAAATACCTAAGCAATAATCTCATATCTCTAAATATCTCTCAAATACTACACAGTAACTAGCATATAATAGATACCAAATAAGGATCAGCTGATTAAATAAGTTAATCAATATCAAGAATGACAAGCATGCCACTGCCATTAAAGTCTTCATATTCTAAGATTGAAGCTTGATACATACAAAGATTGCATTTTGATTAGTGTATATTAGGCTTCTGTTTCTTTGGTCACTTTATATAGGAAATAATTCACATTTGTCAGATCCCTAAGGACACTTCTCAACAAGGGGAATTAAACCTGATGTTTCTGTTCCAGTATAGACTGATTTTTATCAAAGTTACTTTTTTTTTTGCTACCAAAACTGTTTCCAAGGCAATGTATACAATGTTTAATAGCATATGAGGCCCAGAGAGAGAAATGGCATTTTTAGTCCCTGCTTCTGTTACCAATTTATTTTGCCCAGGCTCAGCAGTTTTCCCAGTTATACACTAGGTAATACAGTGGTTGGAAAGAAACACCTGATTTTTTTTTTTTTTTGAGTTGGAGTCTCACTGTGTCGCCCAGACTAGAGTGCAGTGGCTGCCACTGCAGCCTCAACCTGCTGGGCTCCGGCGATCCTTCTGCCTCAGCCTTCCAAGTAGCTGGAACTACAGGCACACACTACCACGCCCGGCTAATTTTTGATTTATTGTAGAAATGAGGTCTCGTCAAGTTGCCCAGGCGGGTCTCAAACCCACGGGCTCAGGCAATCCACTCACCTCCACCTCCCAAGGTGTGGGATTACAGGCTGAACCACCAAGCCTGGCTAACACCTGATTTTTGAAAGGAAAAAAGTTGCACCATGAGTCAAGAGAATTCTGAGAAGATTCACTTAAACACAAGGCTAAATTACAGGAGAAAGATGTGAAAGCATTTTGCTAGTTCTGACATCTTGCAGTCTGTATGTTACTCAGTGTCTTCTGCCTCCCCTGTACCCACCACATTGACCAGTCATGATGGCGGGGTGGCAGAGGTGGGATATGGTAGCTGGCAGGAGCTGCTAGGTAAGAGTTGTCCACAGAGCAGTCCACAAGCCTTTTAGAGCCAACCTTGGAGCCCAGCTGGAACATAAGGTGTATGAGAGTGAAGGCTTTGCCTGGGTCTTAGCCGTGTCCTCAGTGAATTCACTTGCTTTCTCCCCTCAGATGAGCTCCGAGACAACGACAGCATCTGTGACAGCGGCGTGGAGACATCCTTCCGCAAACTCAGCTTCACAGAGTCTCTGACCAGCGGCAGCTCCTTGCTAACTCTTAACAAAATGCCCCCCGATTATGGGCAGGAAGGCAAAATTTAGCCTGCTGGCAGTTTGTGTAAACCAAAGCCCTAAACTTCCACTGCATTGTCCATAAGAAGGAAGCAAAGTACATCCAAAGGTGCTCAGAGGAGAGCCAGCCTGCCTGAATCATCATCAATTTAACTCAAGGCCTTTTAAACTTGGCTTCCTTTCTTGGTTCATAAATGAATTTTAGCTTGGCTCACTTGCAGACGGTATCTAACAATCACAGCACTGGACTGAGCTGATGTGGGGTGGGGGGCGGCAGGGTTAAGTTGCTTACTGAGCTTTGCCGGCTGCTGCTGGATCACAGTTGCTTTCTGTTGTGGTTGCTGCTGTCCCTCTGCTGTGTTCTCACGATCATTAAAGGTATCACTGTTCCTACCCAGCGTTTTTTTCTAGTCATACACAGCACAATTGTGCATTCAGATTAAGGATTAAGAAAAGGGATATTTTAAATCGAGACTAATTTGGTGTGCAATAAAAAAAGGCTTTTTGCTTTTTCTATTGTGCTTATCTCTGTGATTTAAAAAAACATGTATTTGTCAATATTTAAACATGGTTACAATCAGTGCTGAAAATGGTATTTTCCCCTTTTTCTGCATTTTGCTATTGTAAATATGTTTTTTTAGATGAAATACTTTAAAGAAAAAAATGTTGGATTTATAAATGCTATTTTTTATTTTACTTTTATAATAAAAGAAAAAGCAAATTGATGACCTCATGTTGTCTGATCTCTGCAAATACTTTCCTAAGATGAGTCCTTATAATCATGGGATCATTCCACAGCCTAGTTATCACATTCCCCATTAGAGTCCATCTTTTAAATCTAGAAATGAACACAAAAAATCTTATCAAAAGAAAAGTATTTTAACCTGAGATATGAAAGCTTTGGGTTTGTCAAAGCTCCTCCATCACAGGCAAGACTGTATCTCTTCAGGGTATTCTTGTCTCCATGATGCATAAAGCATTGAAATTTTAATGTGCCAGAGGGCCCTGGACAGGGAACCTTCCAGCATGAAGCTTTGCTGAACTGCTTTTCCTCAAAGAGTTGGAAATAAGGGAGAGGGGAAAAAAATCAACAGTTTGATGAGGGGGCCGTGGGGGTCATTGTGGTGTGCAGTCAAGATCCCTCTTTGACAGAGGGCTTGTCTGCTGGGATTGTACTCTCCAAGTCTGCTCCTTCAGGGACTCCCTCCACTGCTGAAAGCAATGTCCCACTAGGCACATCCATTTCCATGGTGGCCCCCACGCAACACTGATCCATGTGGGTGTATAAAAGCCTGTCCAGCCCAGGACAGCACCAAAGTGCTGTTTGAGCTTCAGAGTCCTCCATGAGGTTGGCTGAAGCTGCACTACACTCAGTTCTCCCTCTGCCAGGTCCTCCCACCCCTGCCTTCCACATACCTCAGGACCTCCCAAATAAACACCCTGCACGAGAATCTCCATCTCAGAGTCAATTTTGGCAGAGAACATGGCCTGCACAGGTGCTGGGAACCATGCTGAACAACAGTTTTGCACATGTTAAGTAATTTAATCTTGAAAATAACTCAGGTGTGTAGAATTATCCCCAATTTACAGAGAAGGAAATTGAGGCTTAAAGAGTTCAGGTAGGCTATAGTTAAACAACTTTTGAGTTTACATACAGCTCTGTCTAGTTCCAGAACTCATAAGTTAGGGCATTATCTTGATAGGATAAGAAGGTAGCTAAAAATAGAGTCCAGAAATAGACTCCAAAATATATCGAAATTTAGTATATGATAAAGTAAAATTTCAAATCAATGAGGAAATTGTGATTATTTAATAAATAGATGTCCCAACCGGTTAATCACTTGGAAGAAAATCAATCTGAACCTCTACCTCACCCCTTTCATCAAATTAATTTCCTGATGTATCAAAAATTAAACCATAGAAATACTAGAAACTGTGAATAAATAATCTTGAAGAAGGAAAAGCTTTTATAAACAAGACTATTCTCTGGTGCAAAAACAATGAGTTCTTCATTTTATAGTGCATCCCAAATAAATGGAATCTTAAAGAGAATTCTACCTCTGTTTTCTATTACGTTACCATTTCTCCACCCCACCCACCCTCATTATTCCAGTTTTTTAAAACCATATCTATAAAGTGAAGAGTGAAAAAAATACAGCTCTGACCTTCTTTAAGTCTTTTTTTTTTTTTTTTTTAGTCAGTCTCACTCTGTTGCCCAGACTGGAAGGCAGTGTCACATTCAAGGCCACCACAGCTTCAACCTGCTAGACTCAGGAGATCCTTCCACCTCAGCCTTCCAAGTAGTTGGAACTACAGGTGTGCACCACCACACCCAGCTAATTTTTTTTTTTTTTTTTTTTTTTTTTGTAGAAAAGAGGTCTCACCAAGTTGCCCAGGCTGTCTTGAAACCCTGGACTCAGGCAATCCTCTCACCTCAGCCTGTCAAAGTGCTGGGATTACAGGCTTGAGCCACCATACTTGGCCTTTTAAGCCTTAATTCTCACACAAGTAGCCATGTCACCATTCCTCCCCAGGACCTCTCTGGGGCAGATAGGTGTCCCTCTGGCCACACCAAGGTCTCCTGTCTTACAACATGATACTGGTACTCCTCCCACTGAGGGGAGGGGCTTGCATTCCTTCTCTGCTAATCTAAGCAGGCCTGTGACAATAGTGGAAGAGATGCTAAGTAACTTACCAGGTTAAGTCATAAAATGTAATACAACTTCCCAGTGGTGCTAGGTCGCTGCCTCTTAGAACCTGTTTATCATGCTCTGGGGGAGCCAAGTGACCACACAGAGAAATCAAATACAGGTGTTGGTCAGCAGCCTTACGAAGGTCCCAACCAGTGCCAGCACCAACCTCAAGATATGTGAAGGGAGTGGAGCCTTCAGAAAATTCCAGCCCTCAACCATTGAGTCACCCCATCTGGCCTTCAAACTGCCTCAGCTGATGCTGCCCAGAATAGAGACAAGCTGTTCTGCTGAGCCCTGCCCAAATTGCAGATTCGTGAGCAAATTAAATAATGGGTTTTTTTTCTTTTTTTTTTTTTTCTGAGTTGAAGTCTCACTTTGTCATCCAGGCTGGAATACATTGGCACACTTGTGGCCAGTACAATCTTGACCTGCTGGGCTCAGGTGATCCTTCAGCCTCAGCCTTTTAAGTAGCTGGAACTACATGCGCATGCCACCATGCCCAGCTAATTTTTTGATTTATTGTACAGATGAGGTCTCACCAAGTTGCCCAGGCTGGTCTTGAACCCGTGGGCTCAGGAGATCCTCTCACCTCGGCCTCCCAAAGTGCTGGGATTATAGGCGTGAACCACTGCACCAGGCCATGGTTGAGGTAGTAAGCCCTAGCTGTGGAATGGAGTAGAGTGGACTGTCACAATTCTCCAGGTCTCTAACTTGACAGTTCCCTACTAGGAGTTAACTTGAAAGAGAAGCTGATTTGAGGATGAGGAGCAATTAAGCAACTCATGTCAAGGCAGAAAAATAACACTCTCCTTCTTTCATCAGAAGACCCATTTCTTTTCTGTTCCAGAAATAAGATCTCAGTGCTGGTCTGCTAGGACAGGAAGATCACCAGTGCTATCTGGATGTCTGTGGAAGGAGTATTTTTCTTTTTTTCTTTTTCTTTTTTTTTTTTTTTTGAGTTGGAGTCTCACTCCATCGCCCAGACAGGAATTCAGTGGCACGCTCCCGGCCACCGCAGCCTCGACCTACTGGGCTCCGGCGATTCTTCCGCCTCAGCCTTCCAAGTAGCTGGAACTACAGTTGCGCGCTACCATGCCCGGCTAATGTTTTTGATTTATTGTAGAGATGAGGTCTCGCCAAATTGCCCTGGCGGGTCTCGAACCCGCAGGATCAGGCAATTCACTCACCTCGGCCTCCCAAAGCGCGGGATTACAGGCTGAGCCACCGAGCCTGGCCGTATTTTTCATATTGTACCAGCAGATGGGGATAAACCAAAAGGAATGCAGGAGATTAGGTGGGACGCTACAATGGACCTGAAATAAACCTTCTCGGAAAGCTTGTGTCATAGCAGGAGACCATTTAAAAATAGCTTCCGCAGAACTTCAGTCATTTTTGAGGTTTCTGTACTCTGCAGGCATAACCCAGACTTTTCAGGATCAGTGGCCTTTCTTTTCAGCAGAAGGAAGCCCTGCTGCTGTTTATTTACCCACCTGAGCCCCCTGCAGTAGCTGTATGTGGCACAGCCATGCCTGGTCACCACCATGGAGTGTAGACCCTCAAATGTCCATGGACTTTTGTACATTTTAGCAGGAGAAAGGAAAGGAAAGAGCCAGCTGAATTTGAGCATTTATTACATGCCAAGCCTTTGAATTAATGAGTTCTAATGACAATTCTCAAGACATTCTAGGAATTATATTGAACCCCAGTTTAATGTAGGGAAACAGATAATGGGAAGTTGTTAAATAACTTACCCCAAGCCTATCAAACCCAAGCCTGTCTGATTCCAAAGACTATTCTTTAGTGAAGTCTGAAATCCTTTGACAAAAGGATGCTTTTTTTTAAAAGAGAAAGAAAAATGCATAGAGATCTATATAAAGTCTATGGGGTCATCATGTACCCAAGCAAAATGCAAAATGCACCCACTAAAAGAATAAGTTGTTTGGTTAAAATGACTTGATTTTGTTTCTAATAACAGGCAAAGAGCTTAAATGTGAATGATTCATTGACTGGAGATTGTTGCATTTCTTTCTTCTTGCCATTTTGTGCTTTTGGAGAAAACTCTCCTGATGTGCATGTCCCCAGGTAATGAACATAGGGAGGGGGGCCAAGAGAGGGTGAAACTAAAAGTGCTCATTTTTTTTTTTTAGATCATCTAAGTTAGGGTTAGGTAAGATCTTAAAGATCAGATCATCTCCCTAGACAAATCATCCAAGTCTTTGTCTTTTGATAAATACTTAAAATGTGAGAGAATCTCCTCTCTAGTAGCCTCACTATGGCAGGCTGCTTCATGCAAATACAATCCAAGACTACACGCACCTGTCCACTGGTTTCCTAGGTTTGGTTTTAACTTTGGGATTGGGGGAGACACTGAAGAGGAGCTTGAAATTAAATGGATTTCATTCCATTATTATGGATTCCACTATGCCTACAATAGCCTGCTTCTGTTACCCTAGACAAGTGAATAGTTCTACAAGTTGTTCAAGTTTCTTAGAATGAGAGGGAGAGAGAAGCTGAGATAACATCTTCTCACTTTTGTCAGCTAGCTTTTTCTTTGCAAAATGATTATCTCATTGAAATTTCACAACAGCCTTCAAGGAATGAAGAAATGTATTCAATCAAGATCTCTTGGGCATCTGTTGCATACTCCGCACTACAGTGGGTGGTCATCACTCAGTATCTCATTACTTTCTCAAAAACTTTGTGAGGTAAGTATTTTTGTCCGTGTTTCACAGATAAGGAAACTGAGGCACATAAAAACTATTACTGCAGGGTTTCCTAACTCCAGTAAGATGTTTTAATAGATAACACTTGCAGCAGGAACAGGTGATTAGAATGTCTCTGTTCCACTTAGTCATGCAGAGATCCAAGCTGATAGTCATTTTTCCTCCAACACTTGGCTTCCAAGGTCTTTCTGAGGGTGATAGTCTCAATCAGCTGGAAAGGGGAAAAGCTGAGAGGAATACATGTGGGAGTTTGAATGTGTCATTTTTTGTCATGCTGCGCTGGAGAAAAACTTTGATCCCGTGGCCACACTAAAAACAGAGAGGCTAGAGGGATGGTCTATTTTTGTTGCCACTATTAAGGACGCTGTCGATTTTGGTCACCTTCTCTGACACAGATCATAATATCTTCCCTGAGGGAGGCTGAGCCTCAGGGTTCTTTCTAGTTCTGCCATATGCAAACATTCCCTGTGAATGTCATCAGCAATCATGGTAAATGACTATCATCTAAGGCAAAGTCATTTCCCACAATTAAGGATGAAGGATGAGGCTGGGCGCAGGGCACAGTGGCTCAGACTTGTAATCCCAGCACTTTGGGAGATGAGGATTACTTGAGCCTAAGAGTTCTAGACCAGCCTGGGCAACATAGCAAGACCTCGTCATGCCCCTGTAGTCCCAGCTACTCAGGAGGCTGGAGTTTGAGGGTGCAGTGAGCTGAGATTGTACCACTGCATGCCAATCTGGGCAACAATCAGGCCCCTACTCAAAAACAGATAAATAAAAAAGAACGAAGGATGCATTGTAAGGACAAAGTTACAGTTTTACCTTAAGGAAATCATCAGAAATGATCAAAGGTATAAGGAAAAGTAGGATGGGGAGAGTTACCGCAGCAAAGTCTTGTTGCCCTTGCACTGACTCAGAGAGGCCTGCTCTCCAGCCTCATGCTCTATGGTTCCTTAAACGCTGCACAAGAAGTCTTGGCCATGAAGATATCAAGATTAACCACCTTTGAGTGGCCATGGTTTTGGGGATGCTATCCAAAGGCAAAGGGCAAGCAAGCAAGTTTATCGTTCTTGTGATCAGTAGAAAACTGGCAGGGTTTAGCTCCCATTTTCTCAGATGAATGGGAATGGAGCAGATGTTGGTCCTTGGGGAAATAATATTCTCTTCAGGTCAGAAGTATAGCAGATGAGACAGAATTCTAGAAACTCCTTTTCCTAGGATTCCATTTGGGATCCAGAAAGCAGAGTTGGTGATGAAGATGGGGAACCAAAACCTTGAGGACTGCAGTGGGGGTATATGAGGTCAGGGAAGGCCTTAGGCTGATGCCAAATACTAGACACCTGGGTTAGGTTCATTACCTAGCAAAAAGAGATAGGGATTTTCTTCATTTCAAAACTTTGTCATTCCCTTTTCTAAGGCAATAGTGCACAACTTGTTATTTTATTTTATTTTTTTGCTTTAAAAATTTGAATGGAAGCCGGGCTCGGTGACTCAGCCTGTAATCCCGCGCTTTGGGAGGCTGAGGTGAGTGGATTGCCTGAGCCCACGGGTTCGAGACCCGCCTGGGCAACTTGGCCAGACCTCATCTCTACAATAAATCAAAAAATTAGCCAGGCGTGGTAGCGCGCGCCTGTAGTTCCAGCTACTTGGAAGGCTGAGGCAGAAGGATCGCCGGAGCCCAGCAGGTCGAGGCTGGGTGGTCGGGAGCGGCCACTACACTCCAGTCTGGGTGACAGAGACTCCAACTCCAAAAAAAAATTTTTTTTTGAATGAAAAACTTCACGCCATCAATTTTTTCATTTGCAGTATCCATTTTTACCACCGCATTTTATTTATTTATTTATTTATTTATTGAGTTGGAGTCTCACTCTCACCCAGACTGAAGGGCAGTGGCATACTCCCAGCCACCACAGCCTCGACCTGCTGGGCTCCGGCTATCCTTCCGCCTCAGCCTTCCAAGTAGCCGGAACTACAGGCATGCGCTACCACGCCCGCTCATTTTTGATTTTTTATGTAGAGATTAGGTCCCTCCAATTTGCCCAGGCGGTTCTGGAACCCGCAGGCTCGGGCAATCCACTCACCTCAGCCTTCCAAAGCACTGGGATTACAGGCTGAGCCACCATACCCTGTCTGAATTGGTAACTCAGGTCATAAAGCCTGATGATTATTTTCCCTTAGTAGAGAAGTCTTAAATTGCTCTTTTGCTTTCGGCAAGGTGAATATGAGACTCCTAGGCCTGATCCTTCCAGCCACTGCCAGCTTTATCCTTTGAGGAATAATAAGCATAAGCCAGCATTGATGACATTTGCAGTATTGTACACCTTTATCTGTTTCAGTCCTCACAATAATGCCATGAGGTATTATTACTATTGGCTTCATTTTAAAGAAAAGGAAACTGAAGTAGTTTTGAGGTTTCAAGTACATGTTGGAGCTAAAATCTTAGAAGTTCAATATCAGAGCATAAACCTTTGACCTCTTATTTTGGGAGGCTGAGGCAAGAGGATTGCTGGCACCCAGGAGTTCAAGAAGAGCCCAAGCAACATAATGAGACCTCATCGCTACAAAAAATTAGCCGGGCATGGTGGTGCCTGCCTGTAGTCCTAGCTACTCAGAAGGCTGAGGTGGCAAGATCACCTGACCCCAAGAGGTTAAGGCTGCAGTGGCTATGATTGTGCCACTGCACTCCAGCCTGGGTGACAGAGTGAGACCCTGACTCAAAAATTAAAAATCTTTTAGCTAAGATACCAAAAATGTGAATAGGGAAGGCTAGTTACCCAATGTAGACTTGAGATCTCATTATAAAGAGCAGGGGGTCCTTCCTTCACCCATTTCGACAAATCTTGTCCCCAATAGCCTTCCTCACTAGAGACACCACTGCTGCTGCTGCATCCCAGTAAAGGGAAGTGGGTGACTAGGTGGCTTCCAACTGAGAGGAAACCCAGGTGCGCACACTGCCCTTTCCAAAGCCCAGGTGTGTCTGACCTCAAAGCCCCAGGCCTTTATCTGTGAAGATGTTTTTGATTAAACACTAAGAATACCCAATATAAGTGGGTTAAACAAGCAAGAACTTTTAAAAACTATTTTTTACAGGCCGGGCACAGTGGCTCAAGTCTATAATCCCAGCACTTTGGGAGGCCGAGGCAAGTGGATTGCCTGAGCCCAGGGGTTTGAGACCAGCCTGAGCAACTTGGCGAGACCTTGTCTCTACAGTAAATAAAAAAAATTAGCCGGGCATGGTAGCGCACACCTGTGGTTCCAGCTACTTGGAAGGCTGAGGCGGAAGGTTTGCCTGAGCCCAGCAGGTCAAGGCTGCAGTGGCCGTGAGGGTGCCACTGCACTCCAACCTGGGTGATGGAGTGAGACTCCTTCTCAAAAAAAAATTATTTACAAGAAGATAAAAGATAGATCTATATTTCACATAAAATTTTCTCCTTTGTAGATGTTAGCACATAGTTCAAGTTTTTAAAACATGAGCTTGGGCCATGATCTGCTAAGGTGCTCCCTACTCTCCTTTCAAGCTCACTGTTGCCTCCCTTCTCCCCCGAGTTTCCTGGCTGAAGCATTAACAGCCACCATTGATGCCTGCACCGGTTTGGTTCTATCTGCCTCCTCAGGTTTGCTTTGATAGCTTACCACAGGGGCAGTGATAATTACAATTGTTATTGTGTGCTCCCAATAACCTATGCATCAGCCCCTTTAGTTCTCACAATTAATCTATGAGGCAGGTGCTAGTATTATCCCCATACTTAAAGATAAAGAAACCGAGGCACAGAAAGATTGGTAACTTGTATCTGATGTCAAACAACCTCCTAGTGATGGATCTGGGACTCAAACACATGTTTGATTTCAAAACCCGTAATTTTAACTGTTAGAATGCTTTTGTTTGTAAAATCAGAGTACCTGACTTCAAATGGATTAAACAAAGAAGGCCTTATTTTTCAATCACATTATAAAGTTAGATGGTTACAGGGTCAATTTAGCAACTCGGCATCTCAGACATCCCCTGTGTGTCAACAATACTTTTTCAAGGTCACAAAGGCTGCCAACAGCTCCAAGTATCAGTGTAGTGGGAAGACAGAGAGGTTGTGACACCGAGACTATTATAGGAAGTGGCAATTTTATTTACGCCAGTGGACTCGGTGGGTTTAATGCTCCCAGGTCGAGCCCCCCAGGAAGGGAGAAGAGGGGTCTTATACCTTTGTTTAGGTAAGGGAGGGGGGTCGTGTTAAGCGATTACACATTTTCTTTGGAATTTACAAGGTTGTACTCAGCAAAATCAGTTCTTTCAAAGAACAAATGGTCTCCAGGAAATGCACAGCAAGCAGGGTTGTAAACCGTCAACTTCAAAAAGAGGGGATCTGGATAAGTTTGTGAATTGGTCACTCTTTTGCATTTCTAAGAAAACCATTCTCCCCTATTTGGCTTTCCCAAGCAAAAATTTGTCTGGCAGGTTTTCGGAGCTTGCTAATTGATCTCTCAAAGGGAATACTTTTAATTGTCATCAGCTTCCTCTCTGCCACATTCCCCCCTTTGACGCTTGACCCTTCATAGGTTAAGAGCATCATCCTTAGTTTTTTGTTTAACAACTGTTTTCACAAACTTAGAAGTGGCATTTATAATTATTGGGGCTATGCAAGGGAGAACAAGACAGGATTCCACTAATAGGACTACAGATCCAATAATGTACTTAAATCCTCCTAGACCTGAGAACATGTTTTTAAACCAACTGCCGATTTTTATGCCTTGCCATTTTTTGCACCAGGACATGGGCAAGCTTTCTAACATTGGTGGCTATATCAGTTATAACTTTACTATTTTTATCTATTTGCAAACAATAGTCAGAGCTATTAAATTTACCACATACTTCTTCTTCCACTAGCAGGTAGTACAAAGCTAAGTGGTTTTGATAAATAGCTGTGTACATTTGGGCTTGTTGCTGAGCAACAAGCTCAAAAGCCATGGCTATTTGATTAGTTATAACTTCCAAGACAGTTTGTAACCTGATAATGTGATTTAGCATATATATAGGTATGCAGTATTTCCGACTCCCATCTTGTGCCCATGTGGCTAGGCCATAAGTATTTACAATTCTCTGGAGTGGCCATTTGTTATTTTTCCAAACCTGGGTCCCTCCTATATTAGGAACTTGGTCAAGGGATCGAGCATTTTGTGTTTTGAGGCTTTTATAAAGGGGAATACCTAGTTCATTCCCTCTTGGGTTAGGCAGAAGGAAAAATCCTGGCTGGATTATTCCTATGGTACATGTGCCTTTCCATAGTGCTGGGAGCTGGGCATATGCAAACTTTTCATATGTCCAAAACAGCCCTTTAGTACATTGAGAAGATTTAGTTGCATAAGCAGATGCCCAATACCAAACAGGCCATGTTGGCCGTCAGAACAAACTTCTGGCTGGGATGAAAAACAATGGAAAACTCTTACATCTGGCCAGGTAGTTTCTATACACGTACATGCTAGGTGTGTGAGGGAAGTGATAAACACCCAAATTAGGCAGAAATACATAAAAGCACAAGAACACTTCCTATTATAAGAAAGAATAGAAATGCTAGTGAGACCTTTTTCTAACATGTTCAGTGGGGACAACTCTGTTAATTCTATAGCAAATAAAGTCAGTTTTATAGCAAATAAAGTCAATTTTATAGCAATTAAAACGACAAACAGTTTAGCATAGATAAAGACTGACAAAGCAAAACAATGGCTTATCAGTGATGTTCGTTGAGTTCTTAAGCTGAATCCTCAATCTTCTGCCATGCATCGATCAGCCAGCCTCCAGTGTATGACTGAAGCAGGGCTGAAGTATCCTCAGGCTTCTAGAGCAGGGCTTGAGAAATTTGTTCCAGGTCCTCTGTTGGACTTGGTGACTTTCTGGAGGGTCGGCTTAAGGCGTGTTGCTGAATCTGCGGTTCACTCCCAGTCCTGGAAGGCCGGCTTAATTCTGCTATACAAAAGAACAGCAAATGGCCCCCTCCAGAGGGGCTTCAGAGGTTGTACATTCCATTCTTTTTCCCATACCATATTACCTGGCTTAAAAGAATGGGCATCGGTAGTTAAACTAATTGGCACTCGTTCTTTGACTTGACAATGGATGGCATTTAGGACTGAACCTAAGGCTTGCATTTGCTGTTTTAGGGTAAGACGTCCTAATTCCTTTAAGTCTCCCTGTATGCCCTTAACAAGAGGGGACGGCTGCCCATAAAGAATATTAAAAGGCAAAGGCGAGAAGCCTGTTTAATTTATTCAAAGACCTATTTCTGGACCTTTTCCCATAGCAGGGCTCCTGTTTACTCCCTTTCGAGGCTTCATAGAGGGGTTTCGTCATGATAGAGAAGTTAAATTCTATAGACTAGTATAGGAACAGGACTACCCTTAGTGTCCTTTTCTCTTTTCTTACAGTTGTTGGTTGGGTCCTTCCTTTCTTCAATTTTTAGCAGCACTTACTCACCTGGGATGTTTGAGTTTTTCATGGTCCAGGAAGTTTTTAGGGAAGTAAGCTTATAAACTGTGATTAAGCTGGGCTCGGTGGCTCAACCTGTAATCCCGCGCCTTTGGGAGGCTGAGGTGAGTGGATTGCCTGAGTCTGAGGGTTCGAGACTCGCCTGGGCAGCGAGACCTCATCTCTACAATAAATCAAAAAATCAGCCGGGCATGGTAGCACATGCCTGTAATTCCAGTTACTTGGAAGGCTGAGGCGGAAGGATCGCCAGAGCCCAGCAGGTGGAGGCTGTGGTGGCCGAGAGGGCCACTGCACTCCAGTCTGGGAGACAGAGTGAGACTCCAACTCAAAAAAATAAAAATAGAAATAAACTGTGATTAAAATTTGTCCCAATTGGACAACACATTTTTTTATGAGCATTTATGCTTGTGGCCCTCTTTCCTTCAGAGATATGGGAAAAAGGTCTACCGTTAAACAATTTCAAAGGTTTAACAAATTCCATTTCAGGGACTGACTTGGATCCTGAGCAATGCAATACCAAATACCTATGTTCAGTTTATTCATGTTTCCAAAGGATTTCTAGTGATTATTATGCTAAACCACAATTTGAAAATTAGCCGGGCGTGGTAGCGTGCACCTGTAGTTCCAGCTACTTGGAAGCCTGAGGTGGAAGGATCGCTGGAGCCCAGAAGGTCGAGGCTGCGGTGGCTGGGAGCGGCCACTGCACTCCAGTCTGGGCGACAGAGTGAGACTCCATCTCAAAAAAAAAAAAAAAAAAAAAAGAAAAGAAAGATCTTTCCTAGTTCTACATCTGATTGAGCTTTCCTTGGATTTGCCAAGGGGTGGGATAGATTGCCACTCGGCCTGCAGTAGAAACGTTTGAAAGCCTTTTAAAACCTACCTATAGGAAATTTATTTATGTCTATACTATGCTAGCTACGCTGACTTAATGATTTATTCTTTAGAGATTTTTCGATCCCATAATCATATGGGGTGCTAAGAGGTGAAGGTTCGTTTCTGTAATTTCTTCAGAGCTGATAATGGGTGTAGTCCTGCCTAGCCAGAGCTTGAAAATCTCTTCCTGTCTGAATTGAGGCATCCAGATTTGTTTCAGCAGTGGCATTGTTTGCAGGCACTGACTGGAATTCTTGCATGACCATTATGTGGGCATGAAATTACTGGGTTCTGGCTCAATAAAAGGAATAAAGTCATACATTTTGACAATTTTAGGTAGTGGCTGATTACCTTTTGTACAAAAGCTACAAGGCCCCGAAGTTATTAGCATAACTTAAATGATAAACTTTAATTTCTGTGGTTTTATTACAAGTACCAGCCTTTGGAGTTTTTAATGTATTTCTGGACCATAATGGTAGCCTGACAGATTGTTTTAGAGTATAATTTGAACTAGGCACTCAAGTAAATTTTATATAAAATTTGAAGAGAAATCCAAAAATGTTTGGAGACTTGAATCCAGAAAAGACATTATTAGCCTAGATTGTTTATAGAATTTTTTTGTATATATATATTTTTCATAAACTTTCCTCATATCATTTTTCGCATGCTTATACCATTTTATTTTTGTTCTCTACCCCCTTTTAAAAAATTCTCAGATAGCTATCTACTTTATTATAGGACAGAAATTTACCATATAAGATTTCTTTTTTAGATAAAAATATCTTTTATCTTATATTCCTCTTTTTTTCTTACTAAAACCTTATTCATACACCAACAACCTTTTTATATTTTTCCTTTGCTTTTTGCTTTCCTTTTTATCTTTTTTATAGATATTTTTTACAGTCATAATTTGAATTCACCTTTTAGTAACTGTTAAGTAAAACATTTAACTTTCAGAATACCTTTAACTCCCTCTAGAGAGCAGGTATCAGGGGAAAGAGGTTCAGTATGAGCACAAGGGCTAAAAACTTAGCCTCAGTATTAATTAAGAAATTAATTTGGATTCCAGCCACATTCATACAGACCCAAGGATTCTCTGGGGTGATGGCAAACAGAGCACCGGGCTGGGCTGTGCCTCTCCCACTTCAATCAACAGCCATTATCACTGAGCTAGGTGATTCTCCCCGCTCTTGGGAGAGGCTGCACCATCTCTTTCAGTGGCATTTTAGTCTGGATGTTGGACAAGGTCCTGGGGGCTTAGGCCATCAAGAACAATTTGTGCTTTAAGTGCCCAGATTGACCACATTCATAGCAGCTGATACCATCCCCCTTAGCAGGTTTACCCTTATCAGCCTCTTTTGGGTGGCTGGAGCTTTGCCTTTAGTGGCAACTGCCAATAGGTTTGTTTCCCTTTTCTCTGGCTGCTGTTCATTTTGGAATCCTCCCTTTTTTTTTTCTTAATGTTTCAGTTTCTAAGAACTTCAGAAGCTTTCTATAATTGGGAGTTTGGTATTCATAGTCCTGGGTCAAGCCTCTGGAGTTGGGCATTTAATATGCTATAGGATATAATCTTGTTTGCAATGTAGTGAAATAAATTTTTTAAATGCCTCTGCATACAGAACTTTTGACCATTTTTCTTTAGGTCTAGAAAGTGAATTTAATTGCCAGATAGTTTTGCTCCTTTCCAAACCTCATTATCTGCTAACTTGTAGTGAGTTCAAATTTGATTTTAATAATGCACTTATTATTATTATTATTTTTAAATCTTAAACCACATAATTTTAATTTGCTTTACTTATTTAAAATCTGTCCAATTGGGGTGCCTGAGGATACAGATTATTACACATTTTCTTGGTCACGTTTCTTGAAAACCAGAATTTGTTTTGAACATTTGCAATTTATTCCTCAAAGGAGAATTCTAAAACAAACAAATAACTAAATAAAGCCATAAACAGCAATGCCAGGTATCCCTGGGACCCTGATGGCTTCTTCCAAGCTGAGTGTTCTCAGCCTTCCTTGAAGCCTTTTTTATTTTTTATTTATTTATTTTTTTTGCTCCATGACTTTCCAATGATGCCTACAAAATGGCCTGGTACAAAACCTTTTTAGAGTGAACAGACCCCGTAGATGTATAATGATCTGTTTCTACTTATTTCTAATTATGAGCAGGCAAATTTGATGTGGACAATTAAATGAGAGTGATCAGGTCCCACTCTATTCACCACAGAGTGTGCCTAGTATTTGACCTGTCCCTTAGGTGAAGTACCAAGTTTACAAGGTAACTTAATCAGATGGGAATGACCAGTTCCCATGCCTTATTAAGTCCTGCAAAGTATTCAGCACTTAAAGCTTTACAAGTCTTGTAAGAGGTCTGCTAGTCAGGCATAGCCAAAAAAGCAAGCAGTAGTGTTATCTAGCATTACAATATAAAGTAGGGACTCAGCACAACTCTAAGAGACTTCCCGACAGTTTTACAGGGACAAGCAGTTGATTATGATCTTAGGCAAGGCCTAAACCTTCAGAAACAGACTTACTTTCAACTAACTTGGCTTCTAGCATTTGAAAACAAGAACAGCTTATTCAGTCCCTTAGTTGCCAGAGAAAGATTACAAAATTATTTTCTACAAGAAAATTATTTTCTCCATTAACTTGCACTGAGTTAGCAAAAGGCTAAGTAGCATATAAGAGACATTTCTATGTTTCTTTATAGGTGGATTAGAATGAACTCCTTCAGAATTCATGAAGGAGAACACAGGCTAAGGAAGGGAGGGGTTGTGGTCCCGGGATAGAATTCAAGATAACCGGTAGCACTTCACATATGCAGCAGGCAATTTTCTCACAACCTTAACAACAAAAGGCAGGAATTTTAACACTGCCAATGGGTTGAGAGAAACACTACACAAATAAAGGGAGGGAAACATAAAATGACATAAAGAAACATGCACCAATCAAGTTTTTAAAAGACGACATGTCCCATCAAACAAAGCACAATAACCCGACCAACTCCTCAACAGATTCAAAATGACAGACATACACAAACAAGAGAATGAGGGGCATGGGAAACATCCGCTTCATCCCCCTCCAGCCATACTCCTCGTGAAGATATCTCAGATACCTCTTAGCAATTGGCAGGTTGGTACACCCCCAATGCAGACTAACTTTATGTGGAGCCTTCTCGTCGTCCATCTCATTCACACACAATCACACAGAACATTCTTCAACCCTCCATCCTAATCCTAAGGGTCTATGGGTTCATCTTCAGACAGTGTTGCCTTCCATGGCCTTTCAGCCCCTTCTTTCAGGTTGGAGATTACTAGAGGACTCTGGGAGGTGATCAAGCTCCCCTTCTGCCATCCATTGGCAGGTCTATGCAAAGGCCCTTATTCCTACCCTTTCCGTCAGGTGGTCTTTCTGTCCTTTCTGTCAGGTGGTCATCCTTATGCCAGTTCCTTGCCTCTTAGGTCCCTGTTGTGCTTTCATGGTCTGAGCTTCAGTGTGCCTGGGGGGACCCCCCACCTATGGATCAAAAGGACCATTGCGCGCCAGGCAAGATTGCCCTTCCCGTCACCCTGGAGGTCATACTCCAATGACAAAGGAGGTGGAATACACCATCTCCGAACTCTCCTTTCCTGGCCAGTGCACCAGATAATGTAGTGGGAAGACAGAGAGGTCATGACACCGAGACTATTACAGGAAGTGGCAATTTTATTTACACCAGCAGACTTGGTGGGCTAACGCTCCCAGGACGAGCCCCTCAGAAAGGGAAAAGAGGTTTAGGTAAGGGAGGGGGGTCGTGTTGAGCGATTACACATTGTCTTTGGAATTTACAAGGTTGTAGTCAGCAAAATCAGATCTTTCAAAGAACAAATGATCTCCAGGAAATGCACAGCAAGCAGGGTTGTAAACCGTCAACTTCAAAAAGAGGGGATCTGGATAAGTTTGTGAATTGGTCACTCTTGCATTTCTAAGAAAACCATTCTTCCCTTGGCTTTCCCAAGCAAAAACTTGTCTGGCAGGTTTTCGGAGCTTGCTGATTGATCTCTCAAAGGGAATACTTTTAACTGTTATCAGCTCCCTCTCTGCTACAAATAGCAGCTTTGGGACTTCACCCAATAGTAGAGGGTTTCACCTCTTGTCCTTCTCTTAGCAGGCAGGAAAACCTTCCACCAGAATCTCCACATTTGATGTCAGCTTATGTTCATTTGCCAGAACTGTGTCATGTGCCTAACCCTACTCCAATCGCTGGCAAAAAAGGACAAAAAAGAAATAGAATTAGTACAATAAATCATAATTCTGTCCCTGACACTGGACACAGCCACCTCTGTCAGCAGAGAGGAAGAGGATCTGGCTGTTGGATGGCCACAATAGTGTCTGCTCCAACTCCTGACAATGGGTCATCTCCTATTGATGCCGGCTGGAGTGTGGCACAAAATACATGGATTCTTTGCTTCATTTCTAAAGTGAATTTTAGAGCATCCAGCAAAGTCTTAAAACAAAGTTTCTTAGAGAAAGAAGAAAGAAAAGAGAGGAAGACTTGCCAGAACTGGCATGGATGAAAGAAACCTCACCTTTTGCTCTTAACAATAGACCTGATATACCTTTGCACTGATTGATTTGCTAACAAGTAGGGCGGAGCCCAGGTAACTGCCACTCTGGAGACTGACATCACTGGGCTCCTGATGTGGGGAGAGAAGGGGAGGGGTGGTCTCTTCCTGACTACAGTGTCTTTTGCAGGACACCTGCCAGATGTTTCCTATTCACAAGTCCCTGAGCTATGGCTTTGGTTAGTAAAGGGGTGCTGAAAGTTTCTTCTTCTTTTTTTTTTTTTTTGAGTTGGAGTCTCACTCTGTCGCCCAGACTGGAGTGCAGTGGCTGCTCCCGGCCACCACAGCCTCAACCTACTGGGCTCCGGCAATCCTTCCACCTCAGTCTTCCAAGGAGCTGGAACTACAGGCGCGCGCTACCACACCCGGCTAATTTTTGAGTTATTGTAAAGATGAGGTCTCGCCAAGTTGCCCAGGCAGGTCTTGAACCCGCGGGTTCAGGCAATCCACTCACCTCAGCTGAAAGTTTCTTAATGATTATTATGCTAAACATGTATTGGAAGGTTGGCCTGTCCTATTCTTGTATCTGATGGGGTTTTCTTTTGATTTGCTGAAGGGATGGGGTAGGTTGCCAGCTTGGCCTGCTGTAAAATGTAATTTTAAAAATTTCTGAATGCTTCCTAAAACCTGCTTATGGGAAATGTATTTATCTATGTTTAACCTGTGCTAACTACCCTTCCTCAATAGGACCCTGTAAATTTTATAAAAGCCATCATGAGTAATGATAATAGATGAAGAACAAGAGTGTTGTTACCACATATGTTATGAGGAAGGAATGAGTACTAATTTTCAAACAGAAATGTCCGTGATTCACCATGTCCCATTTCCTGAAAATTCTAGGTAACTTAGGTGTTATCGCAATCATTTGTACTCACTCACTGTATAGCATGATGTGGTGTGAATGGGAGCTCAGTAAACCTTGTTGCAAGACAGACCTAGCTAAGGGGTGAGGTTGCATTATTATTGCAAATGTTTATTTCCTGGCAGGATTCAGTAACCCATGGCTACAGAAATAAGGAGAGAGATTTATAAAACATGAAACAGTGATGCAATGCATTTCTCCTTGCAAAGACCATTCATGGTCTGGCCCCCACTGAAAGGCTTAAAGATGTTCTGGAAGGTTGCCCACCCTCAGTCTGTAGATCATAATAAGTTCAGAGCCCAGCCTTAGTGACCAGCTGGTCTTGTATCTTTGCTTCCTTCTGTATTAATTACGATGATCATTTCTCAACTGAAAATTATTTTCGTTTATTTTTTAACATAAAGTTTCCAAAAAATACTTCCCTGAAGTGTCAAACAAGATGGCCTTGCAGAATGTTGTTCCCGTCACTGTCACATTAGCCTTCTAGGACTTGTCACCAGCTGGAATTGCCTTATTGGTTTACTTGCTTATTGTCTCGCTCCCCTACAGTATCTAACAAGGGCTTGTCTACCTTCTTCATTGCCATATCCCAGTGACAAGGACACTGCTTGCCTAGAGTGGCCTGCAGTAAATGCTTGATAAACCCTTAAGTTAAACAGTCTTTAGGAACAGAATATATATGTCTTAACCTCAGTTTTGCCTTTGATTTTTAAGGTTTTGTGCATTATCCTGGTTCATACTTCTGAAAAATCAGTTAGAAAACAAGAATTCTGCCATTCACTTGAAAATATTACTGATTGCCTTTTCTATATAACCCTTTTAATTCCATGTGCTTATTGGATGAATAAGATTGCTTTCGGTCAAGGCAGACTGGGAATATTTTCAAGTGCTTTGAATTTCCTACAAAACAATGCCTTTTTGTTTTACTCCCTAAATCTTACCAAGCTAGGGAGTAAGCTTCATATCTTAGAACCAGAAGTAGCCCAAGAGAATATTCTTTCTGTCTCAGGTCTTTAGCACTTTAGGAATGTCAGAGAAACATATCTTTATTTCTTCTGCACTCCAGTTCACCTCATTCCAGGAGAGAACAAAATCTTTCTATTTGTTTTCCAAGTGACTTCTCATGGTTTGAAAATGTCTCACAATGAATAGCAAAGTAAAAAAAAAAGTGAAAGAATAAGAAGAGTTATAGTGAATGTGAATGAGAAAAGTACTATTTGTATTGTTTTGTCTGTTCTGAAATGGGAAGATATAATCCTGTGAGCTGACTTCTCTTCATCCCACTGGAATGTGTTTTGCAAGAGCACTGCAATAGAACCTGACCTTGTCTTTTCACCTTCTCTATTGTTTGCACAACTACTAACAGAAAAACCTCAGAAACCCAAAGCCAAGTTTAAGTGCAGCAGATGATTACAGTGAATGTGGCAAAATAACTCTATTCAAAAGACAGAAACAACTAACTGCAATGCCACACATTAACTATTACTATTCTCTTATAGAAATCATATGTATATAGCACATTTATCTCCTTTTATAAGCTGTTGGATCAGTATATAATTATGTTCATGCAATAATTTATTTTTCCTTTACAGGTTATTATTTTTTGATACCTTTTTCAGAAAGAATTTGCCTGTAAGAATTTACCATTTGCTGCTGGGTATGGTGGCTCACGTCTGTAATCCCAGCATTTTGGGAGGCAGAGGTGAGAGGATTGCCTGAGCCCATGGATTCGAGATCAGCCTGGGCAACGTGGCAAGACCTTATCTCTACAATAAATAAAAAGATTAGTTCCAGCTACTTGGAAGGCTGAGGTGGAAGGATCACATGAGCCCAGCAGGTCCAGGCTGCGGTGGCCATAAGCATGCCACTGCACTCCTGCCTGGGTGACAGAGTCAGACTCTGACTCAAAATAATAATAATAATAATAATAATAATAATAATAATAATAATAATAATAATACTTTATATATTTATTGGGTGTAGTGATTATGACGTCAGAAAGTACAACAGCCCTTTACTTAGCATTTATCAAATAGGGTTTTGTTCCAGACCCTATTTGTTTAGTACTCACAACTACCTTTGAAGGTGAGGAGTTATTATTTCATTTTACAGATGTAGAAGCTAAACTTCAAATGGTCAAATTGTTGTCCAAGGTTATACAGTCACAAGCTTCAGAAGATGGATTTGAACCCAGAGGCCTGTGGCTGGAAGCCCCACCCTCTCCTGACACCAAGCTCAAGACCCAGGATAAAGCTTCTACTTACAGAGTACTCATGATATACCAGCCTTTTAGCTAAATTGTTTTATTTACTCTCCAAAGCAAACATGATGAGTATTATTTCCCCATTTTACTACAAGAAAATTGAACACAAAAGTTAAGTAACTCGATTAAGGTTACAAAGCTAGCAAGGGTAGAATTGCAGTGTAAACTCTGGCCTATCAACTTTAAAGCCCACTTCACAGGACACCTGGCAGAACAGACACAGACTTAAAGAAGAGCCGTGTCCTCCCTGCCCCTCAGCAGTGGTTTGCTAAAACACAGCCAGGTGCAGTGGCTCTATCTGCAATCCCAGCACCTTAGGAGGCCAAGGCAGGAGGATAGCTTGAGGCCAAGAGTTGATGACCAGTCTAGGCAACATAGTGAGAGCCTCTCCTACAAAAAAAAATTTTTTAAATATAATTAGCCTAGCATGGTGGCATGTACCATTGTCCCAGCTATTTGAGAGGCTGAGGTGGGAGGATAACTTGAGCCCAGGAGTTCGAGGCTAGAGTGAGCTGATTGCACCACTGCACTGCAGCCTGGGTGACAGAGAAAGACCCTGTTGGAGGGGAGGGGAGGGAAGGGAGGGGACAGAAAGGGGAGGGAGGCGAGGGAAGGGGAGGGGACAGGGAGGGGAGGAGAGAGGAGGGGAGGGGAGGGGCGGGGAGGATCTGCAATAGTTATAAGAAAATGAGGCTGGGCTCGGTGGCTCAGCCTGTAATTCCAGCTCTTTGGGAAGCCAAAAACAGTGGATTGCCTGAACCTGTGGGTTCGAGACCAACCCAAGCAACTTGGCGAGACCTCAACTTTGCAATAAAAATAAAAAATTAGTCAGGTGTGGTAGCAAATGCCTGTAGTTCCAGCTACTTGGAAGGCTGAGACAAAAGGCTCGCAGGAGCCCAGCAGGTAGACGCTGAAGTGGCCGTGAGTGTGCCACTGCACTCCTGCCTGGGTGGCAGTGAGAGACTCCAACTCAAAAAAAAGAGAGACATTTATCAAGTAAGAATCTTTTGAGCCACATCTCTAAGTTCCAGTCCTTGCTAAGGCTTTGTGTGTGTGTGTGTGTGTGTGTGTGTGTGTGTGTGTGTGTGTGTGGTGTGAACACATAAAATGAGGAAACTCTTAGATACTGAAGGAGAGGACTGGATTGCCTGTGTTTACTTTCTTTTTAGAGTCACATAATAATACTTCTCATTTTTAAAACCCAAACCATTATCTAATAATGTCTCTATTTTAAAACTAGATGCTTATTACAGGTCCATTCCATAACCAATTAGATGATTCTTCCTAGAGAAATCCTCTCAAATGTCTTGGTTTAGATTCTTCAAACTCTCCCATTTATCAAGCAAAATAATAACAAAAGCTAAATGAAAATTAGTGTTCAGCACAGCATCGGGTACAAGTGAATGTTTATAGGATAGTGAAATAAGCCACAAAGGAAATATCAAGTTGTCAATGCAATTTATGTAACGTTTAATTTTATATAGTTTCAAACTTACAAAAAAACTACTAAAGCAGTACAAAAATACACACATATCTTTACCCAAATTAGCTGCTTAATAACATTTTGCCCATGTGCCTTATTTTCAATGTAATTTTGTAAACATAATGTGTAATAAAACAATTTTAAAACAACTTGTAATTAATCCATATAAATAAAATTACAAACTCGAACGAAAGGCAACAACATTTTGCTGCCAGGTTCAATGAATTTAAATACAATTCACAGCCTTTGATTGGAAAGCTCATTAAATTTAGCAAAATCTGAAGCCCACACACTCTCATCCGTGATGATCCATGTCAGAACACCCAACATTTATTTCCAAAGTGACCACAGTGGCATTCATTTCTATGTGAGCTCATTTTTCAAAGAAGGATCACTCAAACAGCCTTATTGTTAAAACAATATTTTGTAACAAAACCCACAAATGAAAAAAGTATCCTACCCAGAAAAGTAATCAAATGGCAACGATCAACCCCCTAAGCTGTCTGGCAACAACAATCAATATAACTACCACCAAGAAGTTTCTGTTGTAACATTTGAACTTCCGTTCCCTCTGGAAATAATAATAAAGTACTTTATTTTGTTTCTGTTTTTAAAATTAAATTTTACTTTCAGAGTTTGCAGGGTACAAGTAAGGATTTACTAGATAAATAAGTTGAATGCAGGTGAAGTTTGGGCTTCTAGCTGGCCCTTTCTCCCTCTGATAGTGGACCAGGTACCCAGTGTGTTGCAACATGCCCCCATCCCTCCCCTGGCGGTGTCCAGCATTCACCCTTCCCATCCTTATCAAAGCACTTCATTTTGAATATCCAGTATTTATTTTTTAAAATTTTAAAGATGTGGGGTGCAATTCAGGGTTAGGTATGCAAACGTTGATTATGCAGGTACACTTGTTGATGAGGTATGCCCCTCCTTCTCCTGGCAGTTTCCCTCAACTGCCAATCCCAGCCCCCCCCCCCCGACAGTTTTCCACTACTGCCAATCCCTTTCTTATAGTATTATAATTGTTCCAAGATACGCTTATAAGTGAGAAGATATGGTACTCTGTTCTTTGTTTCTGTGATAAACCCATACATTTGTCCTTCTTTATGGCTGCATAATATTCCATTGTGTATATGTGCCACATTTTTTTTTTTTATCCAGTCCAGCTTCAATGGACAACATAGTTGGTTCTGTGTTTTTGCTATTGTGAATAGAGTTGCAACAAACATTCATGCGCAGGTATCTTTTTTGTAGAATGATTTGAGTTTTTCCGGGTATATTTCCAATAGGGAAATTGCTGGTTTCTATGGAAGGTCGATTTCTAGTTCTTTCAGAAATTGCCACACCATCTTCCAAAGAGGTTGCACTAGTTTGCATTCCCACCAGCAGTGCAGAAGCGTTCCTTTTTCCCCCGCATCCTTGCCAGCATCTGTTGTTGGCTGCTTTATTAATGATGGCCATTCTTACTGGGGTTAAGTGGCACCCAATATGGTTTTTTTGCATTTCTCTGATGATGAGTGAGTTTGAGCACTTTTTCATGTATCTGTTGGCTGCCCATATATCTTCTTTTGAGAAGTGTCTATTCATGTCTTTTCCCCCTTTTTTTTTTTTTTTTGAGTTGGAGTCTCACTCTGTTGCCCAGACTGGAGTGCAGTGGAAGCTCCGGCCACCACAGCCTCCCCTGCTGGGTTCTAGCAATCCTTCTCCCTCAGCCTTCCAAGTAGCCGAAACTACAGGTGCATGCTACCACGCCAAGCTAATTTTTGATTTATTGTAGAGAAGGTCTTGCCAAGTTGCCCCGGTGGGTCTCGAACCCATGGACTCAAGTAATCCACTTGCCTCAGTCCCCCAAAAGTGCTGGGACTACAGGTTGAGCCACCAAGCCCTTGCCCTTTTTTAATGGGGCTGTTTTTCTCCTTTCATAGTGTTTGAGTTCCTTGTGGATCCTGGATGTTAGGCCCTTGTCAGATATACAGTTGGAAAATATTTTTTTCCCCTTCTGTGGGCTGTCTCCCTGCTCTCTTGATGGTTTCTTTTGCTTTGCAGAAGTTTGTTAGTTTAATGAGGTCCCATTGTCTTTGGGTTTTTTTTAAAGGGATGGGCATTTAGGGTTCTGAATAGAATTGGTTGCCAGTTCCAATTTCCCTAAGGGGGTGTCCTGCATTTTCTAAGATTTTTTTTTTTTTTTTTGAGTTGGAGTCTCACTCTGTCGCCCCGACTGGGGTGCAGTGACCACTCCCGGCCACCGCAGCCTCGACCTGTTGGGCTCCGGCGATCCTTCCGCCTCAGCCTTCCAAGTAGCTGGAATTACAGGCATGTGCTACCACGCCCGGCTGATTTTTTGATTTATTGTAGAGAGGAGGTCTTGCTGCCCAGGAGGGTCTCGAACCCACGGGCTCAGGCAAACCACTCACCTTAGGCTCCCAAAGGCGCAGGATTACAGGCTGAGCCACCCAGCCCAGCTTCTAAGATTCTTAAAATCTGAGGTTTTACGTTTAGACTTTTGATCCATTTAGAATTAATTTTTGTATATGGTGTTAGGTAGGGGTCCTGTTTAAATCTTCTGCATGTGGTCAGCCAGTTTTCCCAACATCATTTATTGAATAGGTTCTCCTCTCCCCCGGAGTTGTTGTTGGAGGCTTTGTCCAAGATGAGTTGGTTGAGAAATTGAGGCTTTGCTTCCGGGATCTCTATCCTGTTCCATTGGTCTATATGCCTGTTCTTGTATCAATACCAGGCTGTTTTGTTTACTGTAGCCTTATAGTAAAGTTTGAAGTCTGGAAGTGTGATACCGCCTGCTTTGTTTCTTTTGCTAAGGACTGTTTTGGCTATTTGTGGTCATTTATATTTCCATATGAATTTCTTTTTCTTTTTTCTTTTTTTTGAGTAAGAATCTTACTGTCTCCCATGCTGGAGAGCAGTGACATACTTCCCGCCACTACAGCCTCAACCTGCTGGGCTCCTGCAATCCTTCCACCTCAGCCTTCCAAGTAGCTGGAACTACAGGCATGCGCTACCATCCCAGCTAATTTTTTTGATTTATTATAGAGATGAGGTCTCGCAAGTTGCCCGGGCGGGTCTCGAACCCGCGGGCTCAGGCAATCCACTCACTTCAGCCTCCCAAAGCACTGGGATTACAGGCTGAGCCACCGAACCTAGCTAAGGGTTTTTATCAAGAAGGAACATCCAGTATTTCTTAAAGCTAACTATGGCAGGCCTCCATCACATTGAAACCTTCCAGTTGATTCCATAGATGCTGCTAAGTTCTCATTCCTGTGACTCCCTGAAGTGCCATCTGGTAGGTAAAGGGCTAAAAAGTGTTTCAAGAACACTGCTCAAGAAATCCAAGAAGACACAAACAAATGGAAAAATATTCCATGCTCATGTATAGGAAGAATCAACATTGTTAAAATGTCTATACTACCAAAGGCAATCTAGAGTCAATGCAATATCCATTAAGTTACCAACATCATTCTTCTCAGACCTGGAAACGACAATACAGAAATTCATATGGAGGCCGGGCACAGAGGTTCACACCTATAATCCCAGCACTTTGGGAGACCGAGGTGAGAGGATTGCCTGAGTCCACAGGTTCGATGCCAGCCTGGGCAACTTGGTGAGACCTCATCTCTAAAATAAATAATTAGCCAGGCATGGTGATGTGTGCCTGTAGTTCCAGCTGCTTGGAAGGCTAAGGTGGAAGGATCACCTGAGCCCAGCAGGTCAAGGCTGCAGTGGCGCAAAGTATGCCACTGCCCTCCAGCATGGGTGACAGAGTGAGACTCCTACTCAAAAAAAAAAAAAAAGATTCAAGAGCATGAGGCACAGGCTTGTTTGAGGGCTTCACCGAGGTAAATAGCCCCCCCTGAAAGTGCTCACTGTACAAACTCTTCCCAGAGTGATTGAGCAGATGCTTGGTGGCAGGCAGATGCCTGCTCAGTTTCTTCAACTTGTCTCTGGTATCTTCCTCTCCAGCGGTGCTTTGGAAATGCTTCATTCCCAGTGTCAACTGAAAATACAACCCAAATTCCCTCAGTTAATATCTGTCAGGGAGGTCACACGAAAAGATTGCTCCAACTCACTCTTGCTTGTGGGCTTCCAAGGGTAAAATAATATAGCCCGTGTCTTCTCGGTCATGAGGAAACCATTGTCACTAAATCTCCCTGGGATGCTGCCCACATCCAACCAAACAAAGGGAGCGACAGCTGAGGTCTCCAGATCAAAAACAAATTTGTCACCTTGCTGAGAGATGAAGGCCTGGAAAAGAAAAAAATAAATGAAGTGAAGGCCAAAGAAACAGCCATATGGTTCTGTACACAACCAACTCCTATAAATTTTTTTTTTCTGAGTTGGAGTCTCACTCTGTCGCCCAGACTGGAGTGCAGTGGCATGCTCCCTGCCACCACAGCCTCAACCTGTTGGGCTCCGGTGATCCTTCCACCTCAGCCTTCCAAGTAGCCAGAACTACAGGCACGCGCTACCACGCCTGGCTAATTTTTTTTGATTTATTGTAGAGATGAGGTCTCGCCAAATTGCCCAGGTGGGTCTCGAACCCGCGGGCTCAGGCAATCTACTCACCTCAGCCTCCCAAAGCGGAGGATTACAGGGTGAGCCACTGAGCCTGGCTACCTCCTATCAGTGTTTATGAGAGCCTAATAGGGAGTGCATTTCCTGCAACTTTGGTCCTGCAACTGTCAAAGTCACATATTCCAAGCACAGTTTCAGACACATAATAATACATGGAAAATGATTATATGCTTTGGAAAATTACCAAATTGTAATCTCAAGCCAAGGACATATGTAGTCTCCAATTATTAAGAATATTTCACAAGAAGTTCAACGTTTTTTATCTTTTACAGTTTTTCTGAGAATACTATCAAGAGAAGAAAATTTCTGCATAAGGGCTGGGTGGTTTAAATGACTTTCAAAGGATATATCTGGACATAGCTACATAGGCCAGTGTGGAACCAACATTTAAGGAAAAGATCCAGTGATCTAGAAAGCGGTCACCAGACATTTACAAAGGCTCTACTGTTAGGGCTTCTCTCTTTTACTGCATAATACAGTAAAGTCACATTCAGATTTTTTTCTGAGTTGGGGGGAGTCTCACTGTCACCAAGGCTGGAGTGCAGTGGCAAGATCACAGCTCGCTGAGGCCTCAACCTCCTGGGCTCAGGTGAGCCTTCTGTCTCAGCCTCATGAGTAGCTGGGACTACAGGGGCATGACACCACACCCAATTTTTAAAAAAAAAATTTTGTAGAGATGAAATCTTGCTATGTTGCCCAGGTTAGTCTTGAACTTCTGGGCTCAAGCTATCCTCCTGCCTCAGGCTCCCCAAATGATGGAATTACAGGCATGAGCCACCATGCAGGAACATTATTAGCTTGAATGTCACATAGTATCAGCAAAAAGAGAAAGTGCAGTTTAAACCATGTAGGCTTTCACCACTGCCAAGACATGGCTCCTGTTGCTAAGACCCTCTTTAATGTTTCTTTCTGAGAAAAAAAATCTTGTAGGCTCCATTCCACTAAATTAGCTAATTAGCATCTGTCCAGAGTGAGGATGAGCCCGTCCTCAGAAGGTGAGGATTTGTGAGCCTCTCTTAGGAGTGTGGAATTGAGTGCCACCTGGTTTTTCTTTCTTTCTTTTCGTTTTTTTTTTTTTTTTTTTTGAGTTGGAGTCTCACTCCGTCACCCAGGTTGGAGTACAGTGGCACACTCATGGCCACCCTTGCGTCTATCTGCTGGGCTTTGACGATCCTTCCACCTCAGTCTTCCAAATAGTAGGAAGTACAGGCGCGCACTACCACACCCAGCTAATTTATTTATTTATTTGTTTGTTTTATTTTATTTTTTGAGTTGGAGTCTCACTCTGTCATCCAGGCAAGAGGGCAGTGGCACGCTCCTGGCCACTGCAGCCTCTACCTGCTGGGCTCAGGTGATCCTTCCGCCTCAACCTTCCAAGTATGGAACTACAGGTGCACGATACCACGCCCAGCTAATTTTTTTATTTATTGTAGAAACGAGGTCTCACTAAGTTGCCTGGGCTGGTCTTGAACATGCAGGCTCAGGCAATCCACTCGCCTTGGCCTCCCAAAGTACTGGGATTACAGGCTGAGCCACCGAGCCCAGCCTACACCTGGTTTTTCAATCTCTGCATGTGTCATGCAACATGGCTTCTCAACATGCATACACGCCACGCTGCGGGGTCTCACGTTATACATGATGTGTGACAAAGTTCAAAGGGTAATTTTTAGTATATACACTTCAGCCTTATACATTGCATGGTGTCATTCAGGGTTCTGTGTTATAAACAAACAAATGTGTGCATATGTCATTTCCTACAGATATGTTTCACATCAGTTGTTATGGGTAACTTAGATTTTATTAGGTTACTACTTCATTATTAATTTGGGGAAAAGTATGTTTTTCCATTGTAAAGCCTCTTTCAAATAAAACGCAAGGACTAGGTGCTTTATATGATTATTTCTAAAGTAAATGTGGAATATCCTTCTAAATGAAGTAAGTGTAAGACAAATTTATTTCCAATTCCTATGTGTAGGGAGGAAAGGAAGGAAAGGTTTTCAGTCAACTAGGCAAGTTCCACATTCTCCAGCTGCACAATTTTTAAAACACATTCTGATCATCCCATTTTTTTCCTTGGCAATCATAAAAAGATTTGATGATTGAGCTAATTTGAAGCAATAAATCAAAGACAGAAGAGGAATATTAATAGATTTCACTTGAAAATTCAAAATTAGAGCGCTTCAACTGGGCTCCAATGCCTCCCAGCTAGAGGACCTTGAGCCCGTTGCTTCAGCTCCTAAACTGGCTTTCTCCCTTGCAAAACATGAATGATACCACTTCAAGGTTGTTGTGAAAGTCAGAAACTATGCAGTAAAGCACCTAGAACAGAGTCTGGAAGTCAGCCGAGGTGCAGTCAGTGGTGGTGACTTGACCTCCTCTCTTACCACTGCCCCAGCCCAATAAGGAAGGGTGATAGGACAAAATGAGTGGTGGTAACAGAACACTCTGACAAATCCTGGGACAGAAATAAAAACCATTTGGTCTTTGCTTCTACTAGGAAGGAGTTAGTCTTTCTCAGGCCTTAGGTAAACTCAGTGCCAAGGGGGAATGTGCAAACAGTGTGATGCAAGGCACTGGCCCCAAGAGCAGGAGGGCTCCCCAAGGTCACAGGGACCACCCCACTTGTGCTTACAGTGATATGTGCCTTGCGGAGCCCCACGGCCTGCTTCAGTGAAGACAGAAAGTGGTAATTGGATGGGCTCAAGAGTTTATGGTCAGTTGAAAGGAAAAAGGAAACCACACAGCCCTCCGTGTACAGTTCCCACATCTCCTGAGTAACGAGGACACCGGCTCCTTATAGAGGCAAACAGCCTCTCCCGCTTTCATCACAAATGGTCCAGTCACATGAGAGCACAAAGGCTTCAGGGAGTGCCAAGTATGGACTCGCACCTAGGGAGATGGAAAACAGAATAGGAACAGGCATTTTTGGTTACTATTTTTTTTTAAGAGAATAATAGTAACAATAATAGCTGAAAGTCAGAAAACTGAAAGAGACTATGAAACTTAGGTTTTAACGCTGGACTTTCAAAGTACTAGTTATGTAACTAAGTGACCCAACTTTTCAGTCTCCATTTCTTCAAATATAGAATAATAATGGCCCTAACTTCACAAGCTGTTGTGAGAATTAAATAATTTATGGAAAGTGCAGTACCTGGTACATTGTAATTATTCCTTTTTTTTTTTTTTTCAGTTGGAGTCTCACTCTGTCGCCCAGACTGGAGTGCAGTGGCCGCTCCTGGCCACCGCAACCTTGACCTGCTGGGCTCCGGCGATCCTTCCTCCTCAGCCTTCCAAGTAGCCAGAATTACAGGCATGTGCTACCACGCCGGCTGATTTTTTGATTTATTGTAGAGATGAGGTCTCACTGCCCAGGTGGGTCTCGAACCCGCAGGCTCAGGCAATCCACTCACCTCAGCCTCCAAAGGCGTAGGATTATGAGCTGAGCCACCGAGCCCGGCCATTGTAATTATTCTATAAATGTGACCTATTTCAGTGTTATTCGGGTCCTCCAAGCTAGCTACCCCTGACTTTGAGATTCTACCCTTTTTTTATACTTGTTTGCTTTAAATACAAATTTATTTTTCCACATGCCCATTCTGAACAGTTTCACTGATTTTCTCATTAACGTACCATTTTTTAACCACTTTTTTGGTAACATCAGGACTATTCCCAGCCTTTCATAATTATAAACAAACTTACATAGAAGTGGCACTTGACACCTTATATAATTTGCTTTCATTTAGCTATTTTATTCACTACTTATAGAAATCCTTTAAGAAGATAGACAGGTATAATTTCACAGAAGAAGAAACTGAATAACCAAGACATGAAAAGTTTTGGTTAAGGTCACATAATAAATGGCAAAGTTTTTTGGGTTTTTTTGTTTTTGCTTTTGAGTTGGAGTCTCACTCTGTCACCCAGGTTGGAGTGCAGTGGCACACTCACAGCCACCCCAGCGTCAATCCGCTGGGCTCCAGTGAGACTTCTGCCTCAGCCTTTCAAGTAGCTGGAACTACAGGCGCACACTATCACGCCCGGCTAATTTTTTGATTTATTGTAGAGACGAGGGCTCACCAAGTTGCCCGGGCTGGTCTCAATCCACTCACCTCAGTCTCCCAAAGTGCTGGGATTACAGGCTGAGGCACCAGGCTTGACCAATGGCAGAGTTTTAACCTATGTATATGTATTCTGACTCCAAATAATTTCTTTTATTTTCCAAAAACAACTAAAGAAATAATCTAGAAGTCTCCTTCTCTCTTAGAAAAAATTCCAAGTAACTTACAGTGAGTGTTGTGGTATAGTCCGAGAGAAGGTCTGACACACCATACACATGGAACACATTTTGATTCTCAAAGCCTACTGGCAGCAGTGGTGCAAAGAAATGCTGAGCGAAGTAATGAAGCATTTTCCATTTTCCTCCATATTCTGAAAACAATCAAAAGCGTTAGAAGATGGGCAGGGTCAGTCAGTCAGTCACTGTCCAGCAGCCCAGCTGTATGTGGCCTGTTAGGCACCCAGGAAATGAGTGTGTGAAAGGAGAGTCAGTCATCGAGGGCACCAACAACTGTGAAGGGCACAGAGCATTTTGGATATTGGTCATGTTACCATCACAACATCTGGGTGGGGCAGGCATTATCAATCCATTTCACAACGAAGGAAAAGGAGGTAGTTCATTCAAACATGCTGGAGGCAATATTTTGAGCCCAGATCTGACCCATAGCTAGTACTTTCTCATCTGCAATTCTGCGAAGTGAGCCAATGCTCCTTTTTACTGCACACATGTGAAGAAGGAAATCAGTAGCACTGGCAGTAAACACCTGTTACAAACATTCATTTATAAGAGTTACTTAGAGCTACGGCACAGTGACTCAAGCCTGTAATCCCAGCACTTTGGGAGGCTGAGGCAAGAGGATTGCCTGAGTTCAGGGATTTGAGACCAGCCTGGACAACTTGGTGAGACCTTGTCTCTCCAATAAATCAAAAAAATTAGCCAGGTGTGGTAGCATGCCTGTAGTTCTAGTTACTTGGAAGGCTGAGACGGAAGGATCGCCTGAGCCCAACAGATCAAGGCTGTTTGGCTGTGAGCATACCACTGCACTCCAACCTGGGTGACAAAGTGAGACTCCAAATAAAAGAAAAAAAAAGAGTTTATTAGGCCAGGCACAGTGGCTCACACCTATAATTACAGCACTTTGGGAGGCAGAGGCAAGAGGATTACCTGAGCTCAGGAGTTTGAGATCAGCCTAAGTAACATAGTGAAACCACGTCGCTACTCAACAATAAATTAAAAAATCAGCCAGGCATGGTGGTGTGTGCCTGTGGTTCCAGCTACTTGGAAAGCTGAGGCAGAAAGATCACCTGAGCCCAGCAGGTGGAAGCTGTGGTGGCCATGAGCGTGCCACTGCACTCCAGCCTGAGCAACAGAGTGAGACTCCAACTCAAAAAAAAAAAGTTACTTAGAAACCCCAAAGTTTTCTTTTCCCATAGGCAAAAAACCCCACTGAGCAAACCAAGAAACCACTACAAAAATATGGCTAACAGGGTCAGACTGGAGGAAAACATCCAAACCAAAGACAATGCCACTTTTCAAATACCATCAGAAGTTGTCAAGAATCTATAGAATTCTGTCTTGTTGGTGTGTCTAGCATGCTAAAACTATAAAAATTAAAAAATATTTAAATAAGTATCTTCCTTTTTCAATATTCCACTATTTCAGAAGGAAGGTCCTTTCCGATAAAGCACTGCATCACTAAATAACTTTAGGGAAAAAGGGAAACAGAGACAGCGAGAGAGACAGAGAGAAGAGACAGAGAGACAGAGGTCAGAATGCACAGTGCAAGTTGTTGAGATGGAAGAATGTGGTTTTGATGTTCAGATAAAACTAAATTTTTTTAGGTTTCTGCAAAATTTCAACTCTCAGTACCTCAAACCCAACTCAATACTTCCTTTTAACAACCATGACAGGAGGTGGGGAAGATGGCAGCCGAGCCAGTTGGACTATGCAAGTCCCGTGTGAGTGAGTGTGTGTATGGAAATTTTGTGTATGTGCTGGTGAGCAAGTGGGCATGTGAGTGGTTGACTGAGTGAGAGCTAGGGGGCTAGCAGCCAGGGCTCTTGGTGCAGTGGCTGGTACCACAGCGTCTGGGCTTGGACTTAGCAATTCCCCGGGGTACAGAAGCTGAGCGCCATTTCCTCTTTCTTTTTTTTTAAATCAACAACCCCCCTTGGCAAGAAAACACTGGGAGAGACTGTCTAAGTGGGGCTCGTGAGGGGGTGGCCACCCCTTGTGCAACAGCAGGTGCTGCAGTTTCTCTACTTTGTCCCTGGCTCTTCCCAGGTCGCAAAAGCAGAGGATCATTATTTTTTCAAAACGGGCAGAAGTTTTTCTTTGGAAAAGCAGCAGGGAGACACTATTGCCCCAAGCGCTCCCTCACCCCTGAAGCAGGAGAGAGACTGCTCCCGCCCTTGCCTCATCACTTTAGCACCTTGCAGGGCGCTGGAAGGGGCTGCAGACGGAGTCCAGAGGCAAGTTCCCACAGAAGAGGACAAGAGAGGCATCCCACCACCATATTGAAGGCGGAGCAGGAAAGTGCTCCAACTTGCTCGTTAAGGCACAACAGTTCAGATCTCTGTGACTGGCAGATCAACTATTCAGGGTTTGATCGTGGCCAAAGGGAATATCCTGAGAGCACAAACTTCAGAGAGACCTGAGGAATGCTGCATTCCAAGCCCCCCAACCTCCTACCCTGATCCGCCACAAGACAAAGGGTGTGACCAGAAAAGGAGGAGGAAAAACTCCAATGAGATCAGTGTTTGTTTTTGAGTGTATGTGTTCAATTGCTTTTGCATTGGTTTCTGCTTTGCATTGTCATATAGAGTGGTAGTGGGTAGTGGGTGCCAGGGAACACATACCACAAAAAGTGAACATTTTAATTTGCAAGTGGTATCTGATTCCTAGTGCCCCATCCTCCACTTTATTCAAATTTTGAAAACTACAAGAGACAGCAAAGCTCCCCACCCACCATCCTATTTCAAAGTAGAACAAGTACAGAGCCTGGATCAGGAAAGAATAGAGCCCTGAGCAAACATCAGAAGGGAAAGTCTCTCCCACTGACACTGAATAACAGAACTAAAGAGAAAAACAAGAGATCTGTCACAAATGAGCAAAAACCAAAGGAAGACCTCAGGCAATTTCAAGTGTACCAAAGACAAAACTCCTGAAAAATCAGACCTTGGTGCCCAAACAATGGAAGTCCCCAAATTCTGTCCCAGAATATGACAGGGATTAAGGAATGGTTGGAGTGAATAGGACTCAAGAAAGACAAGATGCAACACTGAAAGAACTTGTAATGGAGATTTTAGCAATAAAAAATTTCATCCAGGAAATAAATAACAAGATGACAAGCATGGAAAGTGGAATTAATCTAGCTGAAGAAAGAATTTCAGAACTTGAAGACCAGAACATGGAATTAACCCAATCTGTAAAAAAAAAACATAGAAAGAAGACTCAGAAAGAAAGAACAAAGCCTACAAGTTAAAGGTTGGAAAACGAGTTTCCAGGCAAATGGATCACAAAAGAAGGCAGGAGTTGCAATTTAATATCAGACAAAACAACCTTTAAGCTATCAAAAATTTTAAAAGATACAAAAGGACTCTACATAATGACTGTATCAAGAGGCTGAACCTATGCCTGACTGGTATCCCAGAAGAAGAAAGGGAAATGGAGAACAACTTGGAGCAGGTATTCCGGGAAAAAAAATCCAAGAAAACTTTACCCATCTCACCAGAGATGTGACCAGTCAAGTACAAGAGATATAGAGAATTCCCAAAAGACATCAAAGGAGAAGACAACACATAGTAATTTGCCTACACAAAGTAGGCACAAAAGAAAAAATTCTATAGGCAGCAAGAGAGAAAGGTCAGACCACCTACCAGGGAAAACCATTGAGAATAGCAGAAGACCTATCAGCAGAAACACTACAAGCAAGAAGGGACTGGGGCCCTATATTCAAAGTCCTCAAAGATAAACAGTTTAAACCAGAATTTCTTATCCAGCCAAGCTCAGCTTCATCAGTGTTGGAGAATTAAAATCCTTCCCAGACATCCAATCCCTAAGAGATTATGCAGCTTCCAGACCAGCTCTATAGGAGACACTTAAAAAGGTATTAAGCACAGAAGAAGGAAGAAAAAGATTGACCACACACTTCCCAAGAGCACAGAATCAGCAGAGAATACAGCACAACAAGAAACTTGAAAACACACACATAAATTAACCCCAAAGCCCCCCCCCAAAAAACAAGCAAACAAAGGAAAAACTTTATAAGAACCTCATGACAGTGATAAACAGTCATATTTCAATAAACAGCCTGAATGTGAATGGACTAAATGCACCACTGAAAAGACACAGAATGGTGGGACTGGATAAGAAACCATGACCCAATTATTTGCTGCATCCAGGAGACTCATCTCACTTCAAGGGACACACACAGACTCAAAGTTAAAGGCTGGAAAACGAGTTTCCAGACAAATGGATCACAAAAGAGGGCAGGAGTTGCAATCTTAAATATCAGACAAAACAACCTTTAAGCTATCAAAAATTTAAAAAGATGCAAAAGGACACTACATAATGATAAAGGTTCAATCCACCAACAAGAAATATCCATCCTAAACATATACACATCCAACACAGGAGCACCAGCATTTTTAAAACAACTACTAAGTAAACTAAAAAAAGATATTGACTCTAACACTATTAGAGCAGGGGACTTGAATATCCCACTGACAGCCCTAGATAGATCATCAAGGCAAAAAATCAACAAGGAGATTCAGAACCTAAACTTGACACTCAACCAAATGGACTTAATAGATACCTACAGATTATTTCACCCCCAAACCACAGAATATACATTCTACTTATCACCACATGGAATATACTCCAAGATTGATCACATCCTTGGCCATAAATCAAGCATAAACAAATTCCATAAGGTTGAAATCTTGCCATGCACATTCTGAGACCACAGTGGAATTAAAAATAAATATCAACATCAACAACATTTTTCCAAAGCCCACAAAGACATGAACACTAAATAGCATGATGCTGAACAGCTACTGAGTCAATACAGAAATCAAAGCAGACATTGAAAGATTCCTGGAAACAAATGAAAATGAAGAAACATCTTACCAAAACCTCTGGGATGCCTGAAATCAGTTCTCAAAGGGAAAATTTATATCTCTATGAGCACACATCAAGAAAACGGAAAGATCAGAAGTTCAGAGCCTAACAAATCACCTAAGGGAGCTGGAAAGAGAAGACCACCAAAACCCCAACTTTAGCAGAAGAATCCAAATCGCAAAAAATAAGAGCCCAAATACAGGACACAGAAGACATAAATATCATAGAAAACATCAACAACAAAAAAAGCTGGTTCTTTGAAAGAATTAACAAGATTGACGGGCCCCTAGCCAGAATGACCAAGAAAAAGAGAGAAAAAGCCCAAATAAACACAATCAGAAATACAAAAGATCAAATCACAACTGACCCCAAAGAAATAAAAAAAATTATCAGAGATTACTATGTACATCTGTATGGAAACAAACTTGAAAAACCTAAATGAAATGGAGGACTTTTTGACATCACACAACCTCCCAGGTTGAAACAAGACATCGAGACACTAAATAGACCAATAACAACCCAGGAAATTGACTCTGTCATACAAAAACTACCTATCAAAAAAAGCCCTGGACTGGATGGCTTTCCAGCAGAATTCTACAAAACATACGAGGAGCTGATACCAATCCTACTGAAAGTATTCCAGGCAATTGAAAAAGATGGAATTCCCCAAATCATTTTATAAAGTTAACATCACAGTGATACCCAAACTGGTTAAAGTTTTCAACAACAAAAAAGAGAACTACAGGCCAATATCCCTTATAAACATAGATGCAAAAGTCCTCAACAAGATTCTAGCAAATCGGATCCAAAAACACATCTCAAAAATCATCCACCATGACCAAGAAGCCTTCATCTCCAGGATGCAGGACTGGTTCAACATTTGCAAGACCATAAATGTCATTAAATACATCAAAAGATGTAAAAACAAGAACCACATGATTATCTCATTAGATATAGAAAAAGCTTTTGATAACATCCAGCATCCCTTCTTGATAAAAACCCTCAAACACCTGGGTATAGAAGGAACATACCTTAACATAGTAAGTGCCATCTATGATAAGCCCACAGCTAACATATTGCTAAATGGACAGAAGCTGGAAACATTTCCCCCGAAAACTGGAACAAGACAAGGTTGCCCACTCTCACCCTGTTGTTCGATATTGTGTTGAAAGTCTTACTCAGGCAATTAGACAGGAGAAGGAAATCAAGGATATCCAAAGAGGAAAAGAGGAGGTCAAGTTATCCTCTTTGCTGATGATATGATCCTATACCTTGAAAATCCAAGAGAATCTGTCAAAAACCTGCTTGCACTGATAAAGGACTTTGGCAAAGTCTCAGGGTACAAAAAAAATGTGCAAAAGACAGTTGCATTCCTATACACCAACAACAAGCAGGCAGAGACCCAAATAAAAAGCACAATCCCATTCACAATAGCCACCAAGAAATACCTCGGCATCTTCCTAACCAGAGAAGTAAAAGACCTTTACAAGGAGAACTACAAAACGCTGCTCAAAGAAATCCAAGAAGACACAAACAAATGGAAAAATATTACATGCTCATGGATAGAAAGAATCAATATTGTTAAAATATTCATCCTGCCAAAGGCAATCTATAGATTCAATGCAGTACCCATTAAGTTACCAACATCATTCTCAGACCTGGAAATGACAATATAGAAATTCATATGGAAACATAAATGACCACAAATAGCCAAAACAATCCTTGGCAAAAGAAACAAAGCAGGAGATATCACACTTCCAGACTTCAAACTTTACTATAAGCCTACAGTAATCAAAACAGCCTGGTATTGATACAAGAACAGGCACATAGACCAATGGAACAGTATAGAGATTCCCGAAGCAAAGCCTCAATTTCTCAACCAACTCATCTTGGACAAATCCTCCAACAACAACCACTGGGGAGAGGAGAACCTATTCAATAAATGATGTTGGGAAAACTGGCTGACCACATGCAGAAGATTGACCCTACCTAACACCATACACAAAAATTAACTCTAAATAGATCAAAAATCTAAATGTAAAACCCTTTAAAATATAAGAATCTTAGAAAATGCAGGACACGCCCTTATGGAAATTAGAACTGGCAACCAATTCCTTTTCAGAACCCTAAAGGCCACTACCTTAAGAAATAAGATAGACAATTGAGTTAGACAATCTCATCAAACTCACGAGCTTCTGCAAAGCAAAAGAAACCATCAAGAGAGCAGGGAGACCGCCCACAGAATGGGAAAAAATATTTGCCAATTGTATATCTGACAAAGGCCTAACATCTAGGATTTACAAGGAACTCAAACGTGCCAAAAGAAAAAAAAAAAAACAGCCCCTTTAAACAGTGGGCAAAAGACATGAATAGACACTTCTCAGAAGATATCCGGGCAGTCAACAGACACATGAAAAAGTGCTCAGCCTCACTCATCACCAGAGAAATGCAAATCAAAACCACACTGAGACACCACCTAACCCCAATAAGAATAGCCATCATTAATAAAACAAACAACAACAGATGCTGGCAAGGATGTAGAAAAAAGGAACACTCCTACACTGCTGGTGGGAATGCAAACTAGTGCAACTTCTTTGGAAGACAGTGTGACGATTTCCGAAAGAACTAAAAATTGACCTTCCATATGATCCAGCAATTCCCCTATTGGGAATATACCCAGGGGAACTCAAATCATTCTACAACAAACACGTATGTTTGTTGCAGCTCTATTCACAATAGCAAAAACATGGAACCAACCATATTGCCCTTCAAAGGTGGACTGGATAAAGAAAATGTGGTACATATACACAATGGAATATTATGCAGCCATAAAGAAGGATAAATATAAGGACTTCACAGCAACTTGGATGGATTTGGAGTTGATCATACTCAGTTATCTATCACAAAAATGAAGAACAGAGTACCATATGTTCTCACTCATAAGCGGACCTTGAACAATTACAATACTATAATAAAGCGTTTGGCAGTAATGGGAAACTGTCGGGGGGGGCGTTGGAATTGGCAGTTGAGGGAAACTGCTAGGGGAGGGAGGGGCATACCTCATCAACAAGGGTACCTGCATAATCAATGTTTGTATACATAACCCTGAATTGTACCCTACATCTTTATAATAAAAAATAATAATAATAAAATAAGACAACCATGACAATGGGAGTGTGATGTGCTGTGCTGTGGAAAGCCCCTTCCTGTTGAAGCTATAAAGTGAACTACAAACTTAAGTTTGGAAAGTTTTCTCGTAAATGGAAGATGGCTCAGACCTGAGGTAACTTTCACAATCTTGTGCGAAGTTTCCATTACAGAGAAGGACTTTAAATGTGTGGTTCCAGAGGTTAAGGCCACACAAACAGAATACTCTCAGGAGAACAGAAACTGAAGTAAAAGGTCTCTCTGATATACATCTGCTATGGTTTGAATGTCTCCTCCAAAACTCATGTCAAAATCGAATTGCCATTGTGATGTATTAACAAGAGGAACCATTAGGTGTTTAGGCCATGAGGACTTCACTCATTTTTTTTTTATTTTATTTTATTTGCAGTCTCACTCTGTCTCCCAGGCTGAAGTATAGTGGCACATTCCCAGCTACTGCAGCCTCGACTTGCTGTGCTCAGACAATCCTTCCGCCTCAGCCTTCCAAGTAGCCGAAACTACTGGGTGTAGCTACCACACCCAGCTAATTTTTTGATTTATTGTAGAGATGAGGTCTCACCATGTTGACTAGACTGGTCACGAACCCACAGGCTCAGACAATCCTCTCGCCTTGGCCTCCCAAAGTGCTGGGATTACAGACTTGAGCCACTACACCTGACTGAGGGCTTCACTCTTATGAATGAATTAATGTTGTTATCATCATGAGAGTAGGATTCTTATCACAAGACTGAGCTGTTACAGAAGCAAGTTCTGCCCCTCTCTTGCTCCCTAGCTCCCTCAAGTTCTCTTATCTTTCTGCCTTCTGCCATGGGCTGGCACAGCAGGAGTACCCTCACCAGATCCCAGCACCACAGATTTCCCAGAACCATGAGCCAAATGAATTTCTGTTCACTACAAATAACCCAGTCTGTAGTATTCTGTTATGGCAACATAAAATGGCCTAAGACACCACCCTAAGTTATTAATCAGTAATAAAGCTTGCTTCCCAACATAATGCTCTGTCTCACAGGCTAAAAATTCTATGTGGTTTCTGGCTTCACCATTAGCTCTGTAACTGTCCAAGTTTACAGATGAAGCAAAATGTCCAGGTGTACTTTTGTATTTACAAAATTGTAACTATAGACTATTTTTTTGAAAAAGAAAATACTGTGATACCTCATTTAACAGCAGGGACACATTCTGAGAAATGTGTCATTAAGTGATTTCATCATTGTGTGAACATCATAGAGTGTACTTACACACACCTAGATGGTGTAGCCTACTACACACCTAGGCCATGTGGTGTACAGATCTGTACAGCATGTCACTATACTGAATGCTGTAGGCAATTATGAAAAAATACGGTATTTAAACTTATGGGACCACTGTCATATATGCAGTCTATTGTTGACCACAACATTGTGTGGTGCATGACTGTATATAAAAACTTACAGATTTTAAGTAGTTATTGACCCCTTTAAAGTATCACCATTTCAGGTGATAAGAGAAGACATATATCTCCCCACCTGCACACACGATAAGCAGTGGATGTATAGAGTCAATTAAACAGAGTTAAATAGAGTTATCAGGCTGCCCAGAACAGAAGCAGATAAAATTTGTTATAGCTTCTTCTCTAATACCCATTTTCTCGAATAAGTTCAAGGTGCTGGTGAACCTCTCCATCCAGGGAGAGTCCTGCCAGAGTTTAGAAAACAGCCAAATTCTTGCTTTGCCATCATTCTCTTGTTCTTGGGCTTACCTACTGTGATATTATTATATATATCAGTTTTCACCCATGGCTCTCAGCTCATAACTACCATGCCCTTGATGTAGTCTTTTGTTATAATGGTGGGTGCTTTAGCACTCAGAAGCCGGCCTCAGAAAAGAGAATCTGGCTGAGCTCGGTGGCTCAGCCTGTAATCCCAGCACTTTGGGAGGCCGAGGTGAGTGGATTGCCTGAGCCCGTGGGCTCGAGACCCGGCCAGGTAACTTGACAAGATCTCATCTCTACAATAAATAAATAAATAAATAAAATTAGCCAGGTGTGGTAGCTCGCGCCTGTAGTTCCGGCTACTTGGAAGGCTGAGGCAGAAGGATCGCCGGAGCCCAGCAGGTTGAGGCTGCAGTGGCCGGGAGCGTGCCAATGCACTCCAGTCTAGGTGACAGAGTGAGACTCCAACTCAAAAAAAAAAAAAAGAGAAAGAATCTATCTCTCTGAACTTCTCTTGCCTTCCTTTCACCAGCCCAAGGCAGGTCTCTAATCTGATCGTGGGTCGTAAGACCCTCATTTCAGAAGGGGTCCTGCCCCTTACTCTGGAGGAAAGACAGGCCCTGCTGGGTTTCCCCATGCAGTCTAGTGTTAAATCACACCCTCTTTGTCCAATCACGTTTCTACACAGTTGTCAGTCATGGCTATCTAACGAAGTCTCTATAAAAAGTCTCTATAAAAGGTACAAGAGGACAGGATTCGAAGAGCTTCTGAGTAGCTGGACATGTGAAGGTTGACAGAAAGGTAAAGAAGAACTCACTCATGTGCCTGGAGGGCAGCACTGCCCAACCCCACAGGGACAGAAGGTCCTGCACTCAGGACCCTTCCAGACCTCACCTGTGTTTCTCTTCATCCAGTTGTTTACTTGTATCTTTAAAAATGTCTTTTGTAATAACCTGGTAAATGTAAGTGAGTGTGTCCCTGTGTTCTGTAAGTCACTCTATCAAATTAACTAAACTCAAAGAGTGGGATATAGGAACTCCAACTTGAAGCCAGTCAGTCAGAAGTTCTAGAGGCCTGGACTTGTGTGACTGGTGCCTGAACAGAGGGGCAGTTCTGTGGGACTAAGCGCTTACCCTGTGAGATCTAACACTATCTCCAGGTAGATAGTGTTGGGCTTGGAGGACACCCTGCTGGTGTTTGCTGCAGAACTGATTGCTTCCTTGGTGAATGGGGAAAACCCCCACACATTTGATCACAGAAGTCTTCTGTGTTGACAGTTGTTGTAGAGTGAGAAAACAGAAAAAGCACTTTGAGTTTGAGTAGATTTCTTCCCACAGACCTACCCTTTTTGAAGAGTTCATAAAAATAATCTACATGCAAGCATTTACCAGAACATTTACAAAAACAAAACTCTTCCATGTATTTATTTTTGAGTTGGAGTCTCACTCCGTCACCCAGGCTAGAGGGCAGTGGCATGCTCACGGCCACCACAGCCTTGACCTGCTGGGCTTAGGCGATCCTTCCATCTCAGTCTTCCAAGTAGCTGGAATTACAGGCATGCGCCACCATGTCTGGCTCATTTTTTGATTTAGTGTAGGGATGAAGTCTCACCAAGTTGCCCAGGCTGGTCTCACAACCCTGGACTCAGGTAATCCTCTCACCTCAGCCTCCCAAAGTGCTGGGATTACAGGCTTGAGCCACTGAGCCTGGCCTCCATTTCTTGACTAAAACTCAGCTTCAGAAGTTCACAACCTCATTATCAAAAGACAGAAGGCAAGGTCAGTGTCTAGGTGTCTCTGAACAATATCTCCCTGTCTACCTTTCCAGCATCGTCATTTTCCCCCCAGTTCATCCTTGATTTTCATTCAATGCTCTTTTATCTGGCTGGTGCTGATAAGGAGTTTGGTCAGAAAGACTTGATCAGAAACCCAGTGCACTGAAAAAGTCATCCATCTGGCACTAATGAAAGCACATTTGGAACAAACTCCTTCAGATCTGCATTCACCAACAGTTTAAGAGCCTCACCCAGCAAAATGGCCTTTTTACTTTATGGCCTTGTCTCAATTTTTTAACAAGACTATTGTTTATACTATTAACTGAACTTTGCTTCAAATCACCTTTAGTGAAGGCCAAAGACTCATAATTGTTCCTTACTTTTTTTAATGTACCAAAATAGATGGGATAATTCAAACTGCAAGTTCCATGCCAGTCATCTCATCTGTTGCAGGTTGAACTGGTTCAACTGATAATCTTCACTATTTGGATTTCAGTCTCTACTACCTTTCCCCCAAGGGCTAAATAGGCCATAATAAAGATGACTACGGGCTTAAAGGGAGTTAGAGAAAAGGGCACTTTAACACTTAACTGGATCAATCTTCTACTTGGTTGAATTCTCCAACACAGAAGAAAGGATGCTTAAGTTCATGCTTCTTTGGCCCTAGAAAGTCCTCTTAGATAAATTTAAAATTCTTTTTTTCCTTTTTGAGTTGGAGTCTCACTCCATCGCCCAGGCTGGAGTGTAGTGGCATGCTCATGGCCACCCCAGCATTGACCTGCTGGGCTCCAGTGATCCTTCCACCTCAGCCTTCCAAGTAGCCGGAACTACAGGCGCGCGCTACCACACCCCGCTAATTTATTGATTTATTGTAGAGACGAGATCTCACCATGTTGCCCAGGCTGGTCTCGAACCCACAGGCTCAGGTAATCCTCTCACCTTGGCCTCCCAAAGTGCTGGGATTACAGGCTTAAGCCACCACGCCCGCCAATAAATCCAAAATTTTATGCAATAATTGCAAGACAGATGGCTGAGACCTTTGTATATGCACAAATCTACCTCCTTCTTACCTGCTGGTGTGACTTTGCACAGCACAGAACTCATCATTAGTTTGCCCCTAAGGCTCATGGAAAGATTATTAAGGGGATGGGGGACAGAACAGTTGTAGAATGGCCTCTTGGTTATGGTTCTGCTTGGACTAATCTGACTTCTCACGGTCTGTGCTTTCTCAGTCTTGACCACAGGCATGACTTTCTGTCACTCACACAAACAGCTCTGAAACACTTACCTAGAGAAGCCCAGGAAGGAGCCTGCCAGATGTCATTCAACTGCCAATAAAGTGCCCCCATGGTGTGCCCTTCACGATTCACTATCTCACTGCGACTGCGGCGATAGAATTCAGTTTCTGTTTTGACACACTGGGCCTGCATCACCTGATTCAGGGGAAAGCATTCATACACTGCTGTTATTGTTTGATGTTGGCTATCTAGATCTGAGGAACTTACAGGCTTGAGGTTTTTTTTGTTTTTTGTTTTGCTTGTTTGTTTGTTTTTACAAATAAGATAAACTAGAGAATTTGATTCGCATTAGGAACACCATTATTATACTAGATCTAACCAAGTCCTTAGCATGAGAGACACCATTGTCTATAACAGTGGTTTTGTCTGGGAGACTTGGTGTTTGATTTATTATAACAGTGGTGACAAAGGGAATAGGACGCTGTAAATCGTTTTTTGCTAATGATATTGTAGGCCATGAAGGAAAACAAAGACTATTATTCCAGAGCAAGTGCTATAAGTAGTCAAACACAAGGTTTTTTCAATGATGGATTTTGCTAATATATTCATAGCTATTAAAAAACAGCTTTTAGCCGGGCTCGGTGGCTCAGCCTGTAATCCCGAGCGTTGGGAGGTTGAAGTGAGTGGATTACCTGAGCCCGCGGGTTCGAGACCCACCTGGGCAACTTGGCCAGACCTCATCTCTACAATAAATCAAAAAATTAGCCAGGCGTGGTAGCGCGCGCCTGCAGTTCCAGCTACTTGGAAGGCTGAAGCAGAAGGATTGCCGGAGCCCAGCAGGTCGAGGCTGCGGTGGCCGGGAGCGTGCCACTGCACTCCAGTCTGGGCGACAGAGTGAGACTCCAACTCAAAAAAGACAGCTTTTATTAGAAAAAAATCTATAGAAAAAGAATATTGTTATTATGAATTGATATTATTCAATCCCTAACTCTTTTTTTCCTAGTCAAACAATTGTTTTTATGTCATGATCTTTGATAATATAAGATTTCTCATGAATGCAATTCCTTCATTACAGCAGAACACATAGTAAACTGCTGCAATGAGACAAGTGAATTTAGTCCTTCTAAATTCATTCAGGACCCTTAATTACTGTCATCATCATTGAAAAATCAGTCTCTTATTGCTGCTGTTACTGACACAGTATATATCAGATGGTTTTAGTTTGAAGTTACTGTCAAGGAAGGGTTCATGAATGGGTCCACCAAGGAGATCCTGGAGAGAAGGTCAGAGCTGGAAGGACTTCAATCAGAGAATAGGATGGGCTTAGACTAGGGCTTGGATCTTCAAGAGAAGACAAAAACAGTGTATTTGCGGCTACTAGAAGACTAAGGCCAGATGCCTTCCTATAAAAGTGAAAAAACTCAGCTAAAGACAGAATAACATGGCTCAGAGTCTACTCAAACCAAGTGGGTACCACTGGGGGCTAATGAATGACAATTTTGTTCATAAAAATTCACAAGGCTGTTGCCCACTATTCTTCTTAAGGGGATGGTGTATAATCCTAGTTCCCTGGAAAATCTCTGGAACAGTCCCTTTATCTTTAAAAACTGTACCTATATTTATGCACCCACGTATTCTTTCCTAAAGAGGGCAATCTTTACATTAGAGTGGGATAAATGCCTAGTCATTTCCTCGTTTACTCAGCCCCACAGTTAGCAGACAAATCTTATTTTAGTTTTTAAAATATGCCTATTCTCAGCAGTCTGCTTGATTGCACTTATGAATTCAGTCTCCTTGGAGAGACAGATGGTATGGTGAAAAGAAATTGAAGGACACCAAGCCAAGACCTAGGTCCCAATTCCAGCTTTGCCACTAGGATGGGGATTGCTAGCTATTTTCCATAACCCATATCCCCTTCTTCCAGACTGACAGAGTTGTAGCTGGGCCCCATTTTCCAGAAAACACACGCCCACCCTTAACTAGGAGTCATCATGTGAATAAGTTCTTCCAATATTGGTATACTTTATTTACTTAAGTTATCCTGACAATAAGACTCTTTCAATAAAGCTATTTTTTTCACTAAAATATAATTCGCATATCATACAATTTGCCCTCTTAGAGGTTATAATTCATTGTTTTTTTTAGTACAGTCACAAGGTTGTACGTTCTCTCCAGTATATAATTCCAGAATATTTTCATCATCCAAAAAAGAAACACCACACTGGTTAGCAGTCACTCTGCATTCTCCTCTTTCCCAGCTCCTGGAAATCACTAATCTGCTTCCTGTCTCTAGGGATTTGCCTATTCTGAACACTTCATATAAATGGAATTGTACACTCTGTGGCCTTTGTGATTGGCTCCCCATTTTTCAAGGTTCCTTCAGGGTGTATCATGTACCAGTACTTCATTCCTTTTTTTTTTTTTTTTTTTTGAGTTGGAATCTCACTCTGTCACCCAGGCTGGAATTCAGTGGCATTCTCACAGCCACTGCAGCCTCGACCTGCTGGGCTCCGGCGAGCCTTCCACTTCAGCTTTCCAAGTAGCTAGAACTACAGGCGCGTGCTACCACACCCGGCTAGTTTTTTATTTATTGTAGAGACGAGGTCTCGCTAAGTTGCCCTGGCGGGTCTCGAACACGCAGGCTCAGGCAATCCACTCTCCTAAGCCTCCCAAAGTGCTGAGATTACAGGCTAAGCCACCGAGCCTGGTTATTATTGAATTCTAAGAGCTCCTTATATATTCTGGATACTAAATCTCTATCAGATATATGATTTATATATATTTTCTCTCACTCTGTGGATTATCTTTTCACTTTCTTGATTGTGTCCTTTGCCACATATGTTTTTAATTTTGATGAAGACTAGAACTACCCTGTGATCCACTAATCCCAGTACTGGGTATATAGCCAAAGGAAATGAAGTCAGTATGTCAGATATTACACTTTTATGTTCACTGTAGTACTATTTACAATAGCCAAGATATGGAATCGACTTACGTATTCATCTATCTTTTCTTTGGATACTTGTTCTTTAGGTGTCAAATTTTAAAAATTGTTGTCCAACCAAAAGTCATGAGATTTATACCTATGTTTTATACTTAAGTATTTTATAGTTTTAGCTCTTACATTTAGATCTTTGATCAATTTTGAGTTAATTTTTGTGCATAATATGAAATGGTCCAAATATATTCTTTTGCATGTGATATCTAGTTGCTCCAATACCATTTGTTGAAAACACTATCCTCTCTCTCTCCCCCATTTCATTGTCTTGACCATCAGGAATGCAAATTAGTACAGCCATTTGGAAAATAGTATGGAAGTTCCTCAAAAATTTAAAACTAGAAATGCTCTATGATCTAGCAATGCCACTACTGTGTATATATCCAAAGGAAATTAAGTCAGTATATCAAAGAGATATCTGCACTCCTATGTTCACTGTGGCACTATTCACAATAGCCAAGATATGGAATCAACCTAAGTGTCCATCAGCAGATTAAAATGTTCTTTAAGTGTAGTACATACAAGGAGGGATTCCCCCAAAACAGAATTTATTTATAAAAAATTGAGTATTTATTCTTAGATGTTTAAACTTCAGTCACCTTCAAAGTACTCTCTGTTTGATGCAATACACTTATTGAGACGCCTATCCCACTGCTCAAAACAGTTTGTGAACTTATCAATTTTGATTGTATGCTTCTGCTGTTTTTGGTTTCACCTCTTCTACATCAGCAAAACGTTTCCCTTTGAGGACTTTTTTCATCCAGGGAAACAAAAAAATTTGCTAGGGCGAAATCAGGTACATAGGGAAGGTGGAGTATGGGGTTATGCCATTTTTAGTAAAAAACTGCTGAACACTCAGTTGTACTTGCAAACCACCCATCATGAAATGGACAAACGTGTTGAAAGAATCTCCAAAGAAAAAAAATTCACTGAAGCCACATGCAATCTTTCACAACAATTCTAGCTGGTACACTGATGTCGAAGGGTTCCTAGAATACTTAGCTGGAGAAACCCATACTACAAGGGGCTTACTCTCCAAAAAATAATTCTGGTTTTCTTTGGGTCCCCCCTCATATACATAATGGAATATGATCCAGCCTTAAGAACAAAGGAAATTCTGTCATTTGTGACAACATGGATGAACCTGGAGGACATCAAGTAAAACAGGCTAGGCACAGAAAGAAAAGTATTATATGATCTCATTTACATGTGGAATCTGTTTCTTTGTGTATCAAATAGCAACAAGATGTCTGGAGATATTGTGAGAATTACATGAGAAGCTATAAACCACTGTATGGCCCAGGGCAAATCATTTAGTAGACAGCCAAAGAATGCTGATTGTCTGCTTGACTGTTAAATTATACAATGTCTATAAAGATATCCAATATATAATATACGACATTGGTAATCACTCTTTCAGTATCCTCCTTTGCTCACCTTGCCCCCATCTTAAAAGTATGGCTGGATCTTCATCTGGTCTCAGTGCTGCTTACCAAACAAATAACCATTTCAGGACAGCAGGACAGCTCATAGCACAGCCCGCCTTTTTCCCTCGAGTTCTTGTGGTCAAGTTATTTGCAGCACAAGGAGATAAAAGGGTCCCTAGAGAAGGTGAACTCAAGGACATCCCAAGCCATCATTAGATGCTCAATAAATATGTGAGGAATTTTAAAAAGCACTAGAGGGGGCTATAAGCTAAGGGATCGGTAATAAATGTCAGCCTGGGTTCCTTTGTAGGTGATTAATAAGAGGTCATGGTGGTGGAGTAAGTCACTTAAAAGTTAGTTTAGATGTGTTAGTTTAGATAGCCCTCAAACTAGGGAGAGCTGCCTAATACAACTTAAGAGAGTGTAGCTATGCATAATGGCTATTTGAAATACAATACAACAGGATGGGGGGGGATGTGAGGCAAGATTATCCTAGAAGAAGAGAATTAAACAATATCAAGAGCCTAGAAAGACACCATTGTGGTTATAAGATAAAGGAAGATACAGGAAAGATCTAAACGTGAAGAAATAGACTGTACAGTTTTCTCAGTCAAGACTTTTCTGACAGTTGCAAAATTTGCTTAATTAATGAAGTGGCACACCTTGTTCTTCAGAAAGTATGATAGACTAAGAGAAAACGAACTGGGGGGTGGGAGTGGGAACAGAGAAATGGACCAGAGAAGGGTTTTACTTCTAATACATGCATTAAAGATGACTGTCCTAACATCAAAGTAACAAGGAAGAAATTTAAAACCTTAACATTTCCTACCTATATTTTACTCAAGCAAGTCTGACACTGAAGGCAAAAGAAAAATCTTAATTCTAATTTATTTCATCACAGACCCCCATCTCGTATATTAGAAAGTGCCAAGGTAGAAACAAATCATATAAGGACAAGTCCAATTCCAAGCCAAAGTTTGATAAGATATAGTGTTAAATTCTCAAACAAAACCATCACCAACAAAGTCCAGCAACAAATAATTGCACTTGTACACCCAGCTCCTAACTATGAAACTCGAATGCTAATGAGCTTGAGAAAGAACAATTATTTCTGTCAGTCCTTTGAATGTGGTTTTGAGAAAAAGAATAAAGTAGCAGCAATAAATAGCTGGAAGGAGGAAAGAGCATGAAAAACAATAGCTGAAAAGGTTTTTTTCCTCTCTCACATACACATACACAAATAAAAATCAACCTATTTTATATATCAAAACATTTTAATATAATATTGTCTATGAAAAGCTTTAAAGATGAACTACAACAATTTTCAAGGGATAGACACCAATATTACCTTTAACCCTGTGTTCTGAATTATGCATCACACAGGAAAAACTTCCCTAACTTAAAAGACTATGGTCGAAATGTCACAATTCTCTTAATGATTTCATCACCTTCTAAAAAAGATTATTCTTTTGGCTTAGTTTTCTGCTTCGGCTTCCATCCGTACAGCAAAAAACTGATGAAAGTGAGCATGGGCTTGGATAAAAATTGGTACATTTTTAGATGTTAAAATAGGAAATTTTATGTGTGATCAAGTTTAATAAAAATTTCTGACCTACTTCAGATCAATTCATATGATTGAGATTAGACTTTTGCCTTCTCCCTAAGAACTTGCAACAAGTATGGCAAAAACATCAGGTAAATAAGCAGCAGCTTTAATATAGTCTTAAATGTGTGTGTAGTCACAGGTTCACAAAATAGCACAGGCAAATAAAAAAGGTAAAATGGAAATATTAAGATGAAAATATTATTCAAAATTCAGTTCAGCAGTTTCTTAAAAAGATGAACACCAATTTGTCATATAACTCAGGAACTCCACTCATATATTTCTACCCCCTCAAAAAAGAAAATATATGTCCATACAAAAATTAGCATATAAGGGTTCAGAGCAAGATTATTCATAATAGCCAAAGAGTGGAAGCAATCCCAATGTCCATCAACTGATAAATAAATAAGCAAAACTTGTATATCCATACAACAGAATACTATTTGGCAAGAAAAAGGAATGAAATACAGATAAATGCTATAAAGTGGATGAGCTTCAAAAACTTCATGCTAGGTAAAAGAAGTCAGATGAAAAAGATCACGAATTGTATGATTCCATTTTTATGAAGTGTTGAGAAAAGTAAAATCAGCTGGGTGTGGGCTCATTCCTGTAACACCAGCACTTTGGGAAGTTGAGGTGGAAGGGACTGCTTGAGGCCAGGTGTTCAAAACCAGCCTGGGCAACATAGCAGGACCCCATCTCTACAATTCAAAAAGAAAGAAAGAATAAAGAAAAGTAAAATCTATAGAGACAGAAAATGGATTTATGTTTTCCTGAGGCTGGAAATAGGAAGGATCTTTTTGTGGTGGTAAATATTCTAAAATTGGACCATGGTGCTGGTTGCAAAATTCTAGAAATATCACTTACCTGTACACTTAAAATAAGTGGATTTTATGGTATGTCAGTCGTAGCTCAACAGAACTACTTTTAAAATACATTCAGGCCAGGTGTGATAGCTAATGCCTGTGAGTTTGAGACCAACCTAGGCAACATCGTGAGATCTCACCTCTACAAAAATCAAACAAACTAGCCAGGCGTAGTGGCACACGCCTGTAGTCCCAGCTACTGGGGGGTCGGAGGTGGAAAGATAACCTAAGCTTAGGAGGTTGAGGCTGCAGTAAGCCATGATCGTGCCACTGCACTCCAGCCTGGGTGACAGAGTGATCCCAACTCAAACAAGGACTTGTTTAAAAGTGTTTTCAAGTCTAACCAAGAACTCTGACATTTAGAAATAGATAAGATGTGAATACTTAGTCATATTTTCTTTTCCATCTTTAAAAAAAATACTAATTCGCTATCTAGATTATTATTTTTTTCTAATTTTTATCTTTTTCTTTTTTTCTTTTTTGTGAGTTGGAGTCTCACTCCATCCATTGCCCAATGGCATACTCATGGCCACCCAAGCATCGATCTGCTGGGCTCTGGTGATCCTTTCCACCTCAGCCTTCCAAGTAGCCGGAACTACAGGTGCACACTACCACGTATGGCTAATTTTTTTTTTTAATTGTAGAGATGAGGTCTCACCAAGTTGTCCAGGCTGGTCTCGAACCCCTGGGCTCAGGCAATCCTCTTGCCTCGGCCTCCCAAAGTGCTGGGATTAACAGGCTGAGCCACCAAGCCCGGCTTTCTTTAACTTTTTCTACAGAGGGTGCCAAAAGAATGTATACACATTTTAAGAAGAAAAAAAAACTGTTTTCAGATTGTAATACTCAATATATACTGATAACAAAAGGGTGAATACAAGTCACGTTTGACTTCTGCAATTACAAGAAGTGCTCAAAGTGGTTACCATCTGCATCCAGAAACTTCTGATTACAGCGACCTACTGCAGGACTTGTTGCTGTGCGAGGCCTCCCGGATCTTCCCTTGTGCACATCACACACAGTACCATGCATCTCAAACTTATCACATATGCATGCAATTGTTAGGCGTGTTGGAAGTTCTGTGCATATTCATGCCTCCATTGTCGTTGCACTTCTACAATGTTCTCAAATTTCAAATACCATTTCAAAATAGCCATGCACTCCTCGAACAATAAGCGTGCTTCCTCCGTCATCTTTGGCTGTCCTGCCTGTTGCATGGTGATGCTAGCATTCATTTGATTAACGCCATCTTTTGAACAAACACCATACTACACATTGCTATTGTAATTCAATTCAACTTTTTTTGGCACCCTCAGCAAATTATACTTAAACCCAATCTGAAAGGGAATCAATTCAGTATGTACCTTTTTATGTCTGGTTTCTTTTACTCAACAGAATGTCTGTGAGACTCATCCAAGTTGATACTAATATCAGTAGTATATTCTTTTTTATTATTGTGGAGTATTCCATTGTATGAATATACCACGATTTGTTTCTAAATTCTCTTGTGAAAGGACATTTAGGTTGTTTTAATTGACAGTATTATAAACAATGTTGCTATGAACGTTATTTTAGATGTCTGTTGGTAGACTTAAGCATTCTTTTCCCTTAGAAACACAGCTAGGAGTAGAATGCTGATTCAGAAGAGAAATAAATATTTAATTTAGGTAAAAACTGCCACAACATCCTCCAAAGTGGTTAAACAAATTTACATTCTTACTAACAATGTCTAAAATGTCAAGCTGTCTCACCTCCTCAACAACAGTTGATATGTTCGATCTTTTTAATTTTAGTCGTTTTGCTGAGTACATAGGGGTATCTTGGTATGGCTTTAATTTACAGGTTCTTGATTAAAAATGAGATCGAGCACACTTTTCATACATTTATGGACCCTTTAGATATCTTATTTGATGAAGTGCTTGTTCTAGATTTATGTTCATTTTTTTAACAGGCTGTCTGTCTTTTTCTTATTGCCTTATAGAAGTGCTTTATTCTGGACACAAATCTTCCCTCATGCATACAACAAAACAAAGAGTTCATCAAATATATGAATTACAGTGGTCCTCAATCTGTGACTTGCCTTTTTTTCCTCTCTTAGTGGTGTTTAATATTCAGAAGTCTATAATTTTAATGAAGTATAATTTATCAATATTTTCTTTTATAGTTAGTGGGTTTTATATCCTGTTAGAGAATTCTTTACCTATCCCAAGATCATAAAGATATTCTCCTATGTTTCTCCTAGAAGCTTTTCTATAGTATTTTTCACATTTGAATCTTTGAAATTAAGTTTTTCATATTTATGTTTTATTTACTTGGAGACAGGGTCTCAATATGTTGTCCAGACATTTTCCAAACTTCTGGGATACTCCCACCTCAGCCTCCTGAGTAGCTGGGACTACAGGCATGTGCCACAATGCTCAGCAAATCAAATTAATTTTTATATATGGAGTCAAGGTCTTTTTTTCTCATGCAGGTATTGACGCTGGACTCAGTGGCTCAGCTTGTAATCCCAGCATTTTGGGAGGCTGGAGCGAGTGGATTGCCTGATTCTGCGGGTTCGAAACCAGCCCCAGTAACTTGGCGAGCCCTTGTCTCTACAATAAATCAAAAATTAGTGGGGTGTGGTGCATGCCTATAGTTCCAGCTACTTGGAAGGCTGAGGCAAAAGGATCGCTAGAGCCCAGCAGGTCGATGCTGGAGTGGCCGTGAGTGTGCCACGGCACTCCAGCCTGGGCAACAGAGTGAGACTCCAACTCAAAAAAAAAAGAAAAAGGTATTCACTCGATACAGCAGTGTTTATTGAGAAAACTAGTCTTTTTCACACTGAACTGTATTGGCAAAGTGGTCATAAATCAGGTGACCATATTGGACACATGTCTGTTTCTGGACTCTATTACATTCCATTGTTCTATTTTATCCTTGGGAAATGCCACTGACTTAATTACTGAACCATTATAGTAATCTTGAAGAAGGGAATATTTTAATGCACAATTTGTTTGAGCTGTTCTTGTAAGAGACAAATGTCAACAATTAACTAATTCAAGTCTTACATATCATCACACAAGGGGGCGCCACAAATTATTTTTTGGAGGGCAGGACCCTTGTAGCACAGGCTTCCTCCGTTAGGTAAGTGTTGTAGGAATCCATTGGCATTAGTGTACCAGTTAGCATCATCATGAGAGACTGCCTGTGGCTTCAGTGACTTTTTATGGAAATTCTTTCAATGCATTAGCCCATTTCATGATGGGTGGTTTAGGAGCACACTTGCCCACACCAAACTAAGTGTTCAGCAGTTTTTGACCAAAAACAGCATGATCACCATGCCCCACCATCCCTATTCACCCTATCTCACAGGTGAATACTTCTCCCTCCCCCCCAGTTACTTTTTTTTGTTTCCTCAGATGAAAAAAGGCCACAAAGGGAAAGGTTTTGCCAATGTCAAGAGGTGAAACAAAAAATGGCAGAAGGCACTCAGAGGCATCAAAATTGATGAGTTCAAAAACTGTTTTGAGCAGTGAAAAAAAGCATCTCAATAGGAGTATTGCCTCAAATGGAGAGTACTTTGAAGGTGACTGAAGTTTAAGCATGTAAGAATAAATACACAAGTTTTTATAATTACATTCCGGTATTTTGGGTCTCCCTCATATTTTGAAGAAAATAAATTCCTTAATCATAGAATGAAAACTTGAATATTTTTCACCACTTAAGACCTACAAAATCTACATAATCTCCTATGTTAACTGCAGGAATCTTTAGAATGAAAATGACTCACCTGAGTAAGGTAGATGGTATCTTTAAATACACGTAATGGATCTGTGTTTTGGGGGAGTTTGAAATGAAGTCTGACCTGTTGAAGCATTTCCTTGTTACCATCTGCATGATGTTGTCGATGTAGTGAAAAATTGCTATTGAAAGACCAGTCCTCTCTAGACGAGACCTTTGAATAAAGAATAAGAGCCACAAGTTGGAAAGTTGGCAGTAAAACTACTTTTCTATAAGTTCCTGACAAACCTGGAAAGTAGTCTCTATACACTGGAAAAGAACTCGAGGTTTATTCTATGGTTCTAGTTTCATAAATGTTTTGTCACCCTACTTGTTATCGGTGACTAGTCTTGCGCAATGTTGAATCACAAAACCAAGATCCAGCACCTATATTTTCTCTTACTCGAACTAAGAAAGTTACATTTTTGTGTTTCTGTCAAAAATTTTGCATTATCGGCCAGGCTCAGTGGCTCAGCCTGTAATCCCAGAACTTTGGGAGGCTTAGGCAAGTGAATTGCCTGAGCCCGCGGGTTCGAGACCAGCCTGGGCAATTTGGTGAGACCTTGTCTCTACGAAAGAATAAAAAATAAAAAAATAGCTGAGCGTGGTAGCACGTGTCTGTAGTTCCAGTTCTCGGAAGGCTGAGGTGGAAAAATCGTCAGAGCAGGTCGACGCTGGGGTGGCCGTGAGCGTGCGTGCCACTGCACTCCAGCCTGGGTGAAGGAGTGAGACTCCAACCCCCCCCAAAAAAGTTTTGCATTATCAAAACACACTCCTGGGTTTTGAAACATTTATTACGCTTATTTCACAATATTGTTTTATCTATTTAGGCAAATATCATCTTATCTATTATTAGTTTGTCAAAACTGAGTAACAGGCCAGGCATGGTGGCCCATGCCTGTAATTTCAGCACTTTGGGAGGCCGATGAAGGAGGATTCCTTGAGTCCAGAAGTTCGAGGCCAGCCTGGGCAACAAAGTGAGACCCTGTCGCCACAATTAAAAAAAAAATTCAAAAAATATCCAGGCATGGTGATGTGTGTCTGTAGTCCCAGCTGATACAGGAGTATCACTTAAGCCCAAGATTTGGAGGCTGCAGTGAGCCACGATCATTGTATTGCCCTCCAGCCTGGGCCACAGAATGTTTCTGCCTCAAAAACAACAACAAACAACAACAACAACAAAACTGAATAGTAGAATGTAATCAACACTTTATAGGAACTGTCACAATTCTTAAATAGGAATAAAAGCACCACTACTATGACAGTAAATGCTTTAGAGCTTATTCATACTATTCATTTGTTTTTCAGCAAGTATTTAACATAACGGATATACACATGGTTAATTTTGATATAGTCAAAGACGCAAACCAAATAATGATACTCCTCTCCCCTAAGAATCAATCTTTTGTAAAGCCAGGCACAATTTACAGGGGTTTTATTTAATTCTTTTAATCCTAACTTATAGAATATTTCTTTTATCATCAGCTCAAAGTAAAAAACAAAGTAAAAGAACTCATATACCTTGGAGTGTACTTTTTAGAGAAAGGAAAAAAGCAGTAATTCTTGCTTCTAGCCTAGAATTTAATGCACTGTTAGCATTTAAGAAAGATACAAGACAATTGCCAGCTATATCTGAAAATATCCAGAGTTTTAATCCAAGTTACACAGAAACTTTGAAAAAATATACTCTGCCCCCAACCCCAAAATATGAAAATTAAAAATCTTACTCCCCATTTATAAATATGACATATACCCAGTAATCAAGCAAGTCTCAGGTCAGTTTAGTTACTGTAAAAGGAAAAAGTTAATCTTTGGAAATTGATTCATTCCAAAATATAAGAAATGTACATTAGCCATATTACATTTGGAAGTTTATTCAAATTATGTTTTTGCAAACTGCTACCACCAGAATCACTTAAGAACACTAATTACTTCTATTATCTATTTAAAAGAGGTATTCGCATTTACAGTCATATTCACGTTAGATGCACATACTTTTCCCAATAGTGTTCTCTTCTATGTTTCCTCCTTTTTATTTATTTACTTTCATTATTTTTAATTGACACAATAACTGTACATATTTATGGGTTACTGGGTGATAGTTCAATACATGTCTAAACAGTAATGATCAAATCAGGATAATTACCATATCTACCCCCTCAAACATTTATCATCTCTTTGTGTTGGGAACATTCAAAATCCTCTCTTAGTTATTTAAATACACAATAAAATGTTAACTATATTAACTAGCTATTTAAATATACAATATTACTAGCTATTTAACTACATAACTAGTTATTTAAATATACAGTAAATAACTAGCTACTGAAATATACAATAAAAAAACTAGTTATTTAAATTACAATAAAATATCCACTATAGTCACCATATAGTGCTATAGAACACTGGAATTTATTCCTCCCATCTTGCTGTAATTTTGTAGCCACTAATCAACCTCTCCCTATAACCGCTTGCTCCACCCTTCCCAGCCACTAGTAATTTTACTCTCTACTCTTTACTTCTGACATTTTTAGCTTTCACAGATGAGAGGGCTTCCTCTTTTTTAAAATCTGAACACCTTTGGGCTTCTTGGCCCTCTGACTGGTAATGACTGGAATCTATCACATAATCAGCAAACCTGATTTTTAGTTACCGTCTTATTACTATGATTTGAAAGTCTTTTAAATTTCTACTATGACTGAACGTGGTGGCTTTGGGAGGCCAAGGCAAGAGGATTGCCTGAGCTCACGGGTTCGAGACCAGCCAGGGCAACTTGGCAAGCCCTCATCTCTACAATAAATCAAAAAATTAGCTGGGTGTGGTGGCACATGCCTATAGTTTCAGCTACTTGGAAGGCTGAGGTGGAAGGATCACGGGAGCCCAGCAGGGTCGAGGCTGTGGTGGCCATGAGCTTGCCACTGCACTCCAGCCTGGGCGGCGGAGTGAGACTCCAACTCAAAAAAAAAAAAAAAAAGAATATTAACTAATTTAATACCTCTAACAACCCTATGAACAGGTACTATTACCACCCTTTTTTTACAGATATGAAAACTAGGCATATAAGGATTAAGTAACTTGTTCAATATCCAAGTTTAGTGTAATCTAGTTCCTGCCCTTAGTTCATTAAACTTAGAAACATCTGAAGAAAATGAAACTTTTATACAAATCATATGACTAGAACTGCCTATGTTAGTGGTAATAATAGTTGATGTTTTAAGGGCTCTCACTATGTGTCAGAAACTCTGCTAAGTGTTTTACTGTATTAATTTAACCTTTACATGTGCACACATACCTGTGAGGTATTTACTACTATTAACCCCTATTTTCAGATGAGGAAATCAAAATTCAAAAAGATTAAATAATTTGCCCAAGGTAATATAGCTAACGAGTGGCAGTTGTCACATTCAATTCAATTCTATTTATTCCAAAGCCTGCATATTTAATCATTGTGCAATACTGATAATCACATATTGAAAATTTACATTGCTGTTTTACAAAAGAATATTAAAGAGAGACATTTTAAATAGACTTGTTGAATACATGAAAAAGCTTCTAAATAAAAGAGTCAATGTTTTATGTCAAGTTATTCTTTTGGTTTCTTTTATTTTCCCAATTACCGATTCAAATTCTCAACTAAGCAGTGCAGCTTGAAAAGAGATGATTAAATCAAGCAATAAGGCCAGGCTCGGTGGCTCAGCCTGTAATCCCAGTGCTTTGGGAGGCAGTGGTGAGTGGATTGCCTGAGCCCACAAGTTGGAGACCCGCCTGGGCAATTGGCAAGACCTCATCTCTACAACAAATCAAAAATTAGCCAGGCATGGTAGCACACGCCTGTAGTTCCAGCTACTTGGAAGGCTGAGGCGGAAGGTTCACCGGAGCCCAGCAGGTCGAGGCTGCAGTGGCTGGGAGCAGCCACTGCACTCCAGTCTGGGTGACAGAGTGAGACTAAAACTCAAAAAAAAAAAAATAGTGTTTCCTTCTTCTACACTGTTGGTGGGAGTGTAAACTAATACAGCCTCTGTGGAAAACAGTTTGGCGATTCCTAAAATATCTAAAAATCGACCTTTCATATGACCCCGCAATCTCCCTACTGGGAATATACCCGAAAGAACTCAAATCACTTTGTGAAAAAGATACCTGCACACACATGTTAATTGCAGCAGTATTCACAATAGCAAAAATATGGAACCAACCATGCTGCCCATCAAAAGAGGATTGAATTAAAAAATGTGAAAAAAAATAAAACAAAATAAAGCAAAACAAAAAGAAATACATACACATGATGGAATATTATGCAGCCATAAAAAAGGACAAAATTGTGAATTTCACAGCAAGTTGGATGGACTTAGAGTCTATAATACTGAGTGATCTATCACAGAAACAAAGAACTCAGTACCACATGTTCTCACTCATAAGTGGACCTTGAACAACGACCATAATGGTGTAAGAAAGGGACTGGCAATAGTGGGAAACTGTCAGGGGAGGAGGGGGGATGGGATTGGCAGTAGTGGGAAATTGCCAGGGGAGGGGGCACACCTCATCAACAAGGGTACCTGCATAATGAACCTTTGTATATCTAACACTAAGTTGTACCCCACATCTTTAAAATTAAAATTTTTTTAAAAACTAAAATATAGTGTTTCGTACCTCAGAACATCATCAGGCAATTCATAAAACAAGGTAATTCCACTAGTTTAAGAAGATGAGGCCAGGCTCGGTGGCTCAGCATTTTGGGAGGCCCGAGGCCAAAGCAAGTGGATTGTCTGAGCCTGTGGGTTTGAGACCAGCGTGGGCAACTTGGAGAGACCTCATCTCTACAATAAAAATTAAAAATAGCCGGGCATGGTAGTACGTGTCTGTATTTTCGGCTACTTGGAAGGCTGAGGCGGAAGGATCGCCAGAGCCCAGCAGGTCAATGCTGGGGTGGCCATGAGCGTGCGTACCACTGCATTCCATCCTGGGTGAAGGAGTGAGACTCCAACTCAAAAAACAAAACAAAAACAAACAAACAACAAAAAAAGATGAATAGCAAAGATTACAGATTTAAGAAAAGGTTTAACAATTTCTAACACTAACCTTTCAAAAGTGTAATGCAAAGAAAATCTATCAGCTCTGGAGTCACACAGTAGTTTGAATCCAGATATGCTACTTATTACCTGGGGGACATGGATATTACTCCTGCCCTGCAGTGCTTCGGTTTCCTCCTGGGCCTCAAGTCAAAGTGGAAGGGGTGGATTATTGCTAAATAAAAGAATAGGCAAGGCTGGGTGCTGTGGCTCACACCTGTAATCCCAGCACTTCGGGAGGCTGAGGTGAGAGGATTCCCTGAGCCCAAGGGTTTGAGATCAGCCTGGGCAACTTGGCGAGACCTCATCTCTACAATAAATAAAAAAATTAGCTGGGCATGGTGGCGTGTAACTGTAGTTCCAACTACCTGGAAGGCTGAGGCGGAGGAATCGCCTGAGCCCAGCAGGTCGAGGCTGCGGTGGCTGGGAGCGGCCACTGCACTCCATTCTGGGGGACAGAGTAAAACTCTGACTCAAAAAATAAAAGAACAGGTACTTGGCACAGGCACAGAGCAATGGCTCAGTAAATATTCTTGCTTCCTTCATTCTTTCCTCCTCATTCTCAACACATGTTCCTACCTGAGTCAGAATACTGAACTTCATTCTTCATTTTGAAACAATAGTAAAAGAATGCTATTGGGAGCAATAAAAAAAAAGTGGTATGGACACTCCACCATATATATATGTTTCAAATATCATGTTGTGCATGATAAATATACACAATTTTATTTATCAGTTAAATTTTTTAAAAATTTAAATTTAAAAAACAAAGGGTAAACCAAGGGTATGACATTATCTATTATTTTATTTATTTTTTTTTTGAGTTAGAGTCTCACTCTGTTGCCCAGGCTGGAGTGCAGTGGCATGCTCACAGCCACCACAGCCTCAACCTGCTGGATTCAGGAAATCCTTCCATCTCAGCCTTCTAAGTAGCTGGAATGACAGGTGTGTGCCACCATGCCTGGCTAACATTTTTTGTGTATTGTAGAGACAAGGTCTCACCAAGTTGTCTGGGCTGATCTCGAAACTCTGGGCTCGGGCAATCCTCTCATCTCTGCCTCCCAGAGTGCTGGAATTACAAGTGTGAGCCACTGCACCTGGCAACATCATTATTTATTAAAGTTAAAAGTATAATATAGCTTCAGTATTGTATAGAAGCAAATATAGTTGTGGTAGATAATTTTGAGGAAGTGAATATAGATGGGGAAATTGAGGAAAATTTTGAAATTGTCTTAAGACAATTTTTGTGGTTACATTACATAAGTTGGGAAGGAGAAAAATCACATATCAATAGATGAAGAAAAAACATTTGACAAAATCCAACATTCTTTCATGATATCAGCCCTTAAAAAATTGTAAATAAAAGAGAACTTAACCTTATAAAGGGCATCTACAAAAAATAAATAATTACATTATACTAGTTGGTAAAAGACCGAAAGGTTTCTGCCTAAGAAAAATAACAAGTCAAGGATGTCACTTCTAACCACAGTTTGTCTACATTGTACTGAAGGTTCTAGGTAGGGCAGTTAGTCAAAAATAAATAAATAAATAAATAAATAAATAAATAAATAAATAAATGACATTTAGAATGGAAAGGCAGAAGTAAAACTAACTTTATTTACAGATGACCACTTTGCAGGAGACAAATTAAGTATACAAAAATATTTTTTTTAATACATTTGCAATCACCATTCTAAAAATGAAATTAAGACCAGGTATGGAGGCCTATGCCTGCAATCCCAACACTGTGAAAGATCAACACAGGAGGATCACTTGAGGTCAGAAGTTTGGGGCTGCAGTAAGCCATGAGCAGCCTAAATTACAGAGCAAGACTTTGACTCTAAAAAAAATTAAAATTAAAAATAGAAATGAAATTAAGAAAATAATTCCATTTACAATAGCACCCAAAAGAATCAGTTGGAAGCAAGTTAACCAAAGAAGTGTAAGACTTGTATACTGAAAATTACAAAAGAGTACTGAAAAATCATTTTTTTAAAAAATTAGAGTCTCATTGTTGCCCAGGCTAGAGTACAGAGGCATTCTAATGGCCACCACAGCCTCAATCTGCTGTGCTCACGTGATCCTTCTGCCTCAGTCTTCTAAGTAGGTGAAACTACAGGCATATGCCACCATGCCTGGCTAACTTTTTGATTTATTGTGGAGACAAGGTCTCTCCAAGTTGCCCAGGCTGATCTTAAACCCTGAGCTCGGCAATCCTCTTGCCTCCACCTCCTAAAATGTTGGGATTACAAGCTTGAGCCACCATACCCAGCTGAAAGAAATTTTTTAAAAGACATCCCATGTTCATGGATCAGAAGACTCAATTGTGTTAAGATGGCAATACTCACAAACTGATCTACAGATTCAACACACTACCAAAATCCCAGCTAAGATGTTTTTTGCAAAAATTGGCAAGCTGACCCCATTTGGAAATGCAAGACATCCAGAATAGTCAAAACAATCTTGAAAAGGAGAACAAAGTTGGTGAACTCACACTTCCTGATTTCAAAACTTACTACAAAGCTACAGAAATCAAGACAGTGCATAGTGGAATAAAATATGCTACTGGTACAGAACTGAGAATTCAGAAATAAACCCTAACATTTTTTGTCAATTGATTGTCAGGGCCAAAAGAATTCAGTAGAGGAAAGAATCATGTTTTCAATAAATGGCATTGAAATAACCATCTACCCACATGCAAACAAATAAACATGGACTCCTACCTCACATTATACATTAAAAATAACAAAATGAATCACAGACCTAAACATAAGAGCTACAAAATTCTTAGGCAATAACAGAGTAACTCTTTGTCATTTGTGGTTAGGCAATGATTTCGTAGACACCACACCAAAAGGTAAAAAAAGAGGTAAGAGGCCAGGCTCGGTAGCTCAGCCTGTAATCCCAGCACTTTGGGAGGCTGAGGCCTAGGTGAGTGGATTGCCTGGGCCCACAGGTTCGAGACCAGCCAAGGCAACTTGGTGAGACCTACAATAAATCAAACATTAGCTGGGCGTGGTAGCACATGCCTATAGTTCTGGCTACTTGGAAGGCTGAGGCAGAAGGATCACTAGAGCCCAGGGTCCAGCCTGGGTGACAGAGTAAGACTCCAACTCAAAAAAAAAAAAAAGAGTTAAGAGAAGAGATTGGTAAGTAAGACTTCATCAAAGCTAAATTTTGTGTGTGTACTATAAATGACACCATCAAATGAGTAAACTGAAAATATTTGCAAATCATATAGACAGAATATATTTAAAAACTCTTATAATTCAACAATAAAAAGACAACTCAATTTAAAAACAAGCAAAATATTTGAATAGACAGTTATCAAAGGAAGATACACAAGTGGCCAATAAGCACATAAAAAGATGTTCAACATGATTAGCCACCAAGGAAATACAAATTTCTTATTAATGTAAATTTCCAGGGAAATGTTAAAAAAAAGAAAATAATAAGTATTGATGTAGAGAAATCAGAACCCTTATATGCTGCTGGTAGATATGTAAAGTGATGCAGTCATTACAGACAACAACTTGACAGTGCCTCAGAATGTTAAACACGGAAGTGCCATATGATCCAGCATATTCACTCCTAGGTATATGCTCAGTAGAGGTGAACACATGTTCACACAAAAACATGTACACAAATGTCCACAGCAGCATTTTTCATAATAGCTGAAAAGTGGAAATAACACAAATGTCCATCAACAGACAAATGGATAAACAAAACGTGAGAAATGACATACTAATGCATGGATAAACTTTGAATGCATCACTCTAAGTCAAAGAAACCAGTCTCAAAAGACCACATATAATATGATTCCAATTATATGAAATGTGTAAAATAGGCAAATCTATAGACACAAAAAGTAGATTTGTGGTGTCTAGGGTTTGGGTAGCAGGGATAGGAGAGAATGAGGAGTGGCTGCTAATGGATTTCTTTTGAATAATAAAAATGTTCGAAAATTATATTTTGGTGATGGCTGCACAACTCTGTGAATATATTGGAGACCATGGAATTGTACACATTAAATGAGCACATTGTATGGTAAGTGACTTATATCTCAATAAATCTATCTTAAAAAGAACACGCACAACACTAAAATGGAATCTTTAGGAATGGAGAATGTGAAAATCCATACAGAAAATAAAACACACAACATGAAGAAAAAGGAGGAGGAGGAGAAGTAGATGGATGAAACAGAAGAGGAGGAGGAAGAGAAGCAACATAAGACAGGATAACATCAAGCGAAGGTTTATGTATCATATTCACATCTCTTACTGTAGTGAAATATCCAGTTCTGAATATCTGTAAATGATAAAACAGTTGTAGGATATACAGAAATTAGCAAGTGAGAATTATTTTTATATATGATAATAAGTCAGCCATAAGCAACCACTGACTCCCATTTAATTTTTAAATGCTCCTGAAGGAACATAATTAAAAGCCATATAGAAAAGTTATAATCTCCAAAACAATGATTATAAGAATTTAGCTCCACAAAGTAAAAAAGAAAAGTATTTTTCTTTCATCTTCTTCTCAAACTTTCATTTAAATAATTAGTAGATTTCATCTGATTCTCTGTTCAGAGGTAATAAATATATGTGCACAGCCTACCAATCTGAATCACTGGAAAATCATACAATGGCTTACCTTTTCTATTGTACTGAAGGAAGGCCAGGACTGATATCCGTATTCAGATGCAAATCGAGCTTTCGGAAAAACTTTCCAGTCCCAGCAATCACTGATGTAGTTATAAAAATGTACATCACCAAAATAAGTGCTATCCGGGTCTTTAGAGACCCAGCCTTCTGCGATGGTTTTAGCTCCATTTGTAGGACTGGATGTAATAAAAGGACGACTCCTGTCTCCCTGAATTTAAAAATAAAATGCTTTAAAGGATAATATTTTCATCTTATAAAGTATAGACCATTCACTTCTTTAAAAATGCTAACAACTCCTAGAAATTCCAAGTAACTGGTAGAAAATTCCTTAAGACCATTTACCTTCTTTCCCATTCGACAACCACCAGCACCTCACTGTTCCTTACATCTTTACATCTTTTTATAACAGTTACCTCATTCCTCACAGCAGCTGTTGCTAATCTTTGCAACCATGTTTTGCCTCCACTCTCATCCATCATGGATCGTGTATAATCTGGTCCAAAGTTTTTCAGCTTTGGTACTATTGACATTTTGGGCTAGATAACATTTTTGGTGTGTGGACGGGGTGGGGAGTCTTATGCACTGTAGATTATTTAGCAGCATCCCTGGTCTCTAACCACTAGGTAGATACCAGTAGTCCCTCATCCCTGAAAAAAAGCCTACAAACATTGCCAAATGTTTCCTGGGGGCAAAATCACCTCCACTTGAGAACTGCGGGCCTAGCAGGTAAGAATAGAGGAGTCAGATGGATCTTAAGTTTAAATGTCAAATCAGAACATTATTATTTTTGGACAGGTCTAAGCTCAGCAGTCTTCTGTAAAATGAGGATAATAACAGTACCTCCTTTACAAGGGTATTGTAAATAAAAAATAACTCATATGTGGAAGAAATGGCTAAGCGTACAGCAAAATGGATGTTTCCATTTCCATAATATAGAGCTGTCCCTAGGAAGTGTCTTCCTGGCCCCAAGTGAGGCTGTGTGCATCTATCTGTATGAGGCCATGGGCTTCATCTCATCCCCTTTCCCTATCTGCAGGTGAGGGCCTAAGAAACGGTATAGTTAGAATACAAAGATGTCTATGTCCCTGAAAGAAGTGTCTGTGATCAGGAGCAGCTATTTTATAACATTAATGAATAAGAAATAAACTCTTATTATGTAAACGACTGAAATACTGTGATTTACTTGTTACAGTAGCCAGCATGGAAGTATTAAATGTAGTGTCTAGCACACAGGTAGAACTCAAATGTTGTGGTTACTATAGTCTCAATAGATGAGCTCACTTCCTATTTCACTGAGGAGATTCATTCATTTAGCAAGTATTTGTTAAGTGTTTATTTTGTTAAGTGGTATTTTTCAGCACTGCAAAGAGAAAGAGAGAGAATCTATGACTTCCTCAAGTACTCATACATCAAATCTCTTTGATTGTTTACTATGTGTCAGTCTTGTGGTTCTTTTTACGAACTGGAGGTTCAGCAGATGGCTTTGGCAATGAACCACTTAAAAGAGTAGACTGCAATTTAGTGGTGAAGCCAACACTAAACAAGCAATTATAAGCGTGGTGAGTGTTTTGAAGGAAAAAAATACAGGACTCTTTGGAAATGTAAACATATTGTAGAAAGCCAGTAAGATTTCCCTGAGAAAAAGGCTTTCAGAAAATAATTTCTCAACTCTTCTCTATTAGGTATCACTTTCGTTTTGATACATCCACTCTTTTTTTTTTTTCTTGTTTCTCTTGTCATTAAAAAAAAAAAATCCTTACTCCCTTCCTTTGCCAGTCTTTTTCTGTCTTCTGGTCATCTTTGTTTTGTTTTTGCTTTGGTACTAAAGGCAATAAATTATCTTCCATTCTTTTTTTAAAAATCTCTCCCCACTGCCCTTCTCCCTCAGCTTCCTTAGGACTCCCCTCATTCTAATAAAAAATACACTTAACCCCTTACAGTCTATCACATTTCTTTACCACCCACTCACCCCTCAGTCACTGACATCTGATTCCTGGTCATTCCACTCCACTGAAATGTTTTTCAAAATTTCCTCACAGACTTCTACTTACCTATAATGCAATTTGTTCGGTCCCCGCCTATCCCCAACTGGTGTGAAATTAATGATCGTATATTTACCACCTGTGATTTCTGACGCTCTCTCTGCTTCTGGCTGCTCATTCAGTACTCTTTCACCTCTTGTTCCCCAACCTTTCTGATTCTTCCTTCTCCAGCTACTCTCTCCATTCCCAGATGGTCACTGCTTTCTCTTCAGCCTCTCTGTTCCACACCCTGTCTCACCACTTCCCCTCTCATCAACATCCCGATAACCCCAGCCCACACCTTCACACTTGACCTCATGTTCGTCTCCACACTCACATTACCAATAACCAGCTCCACATTTCCACCTGCGTTGTACTGCCAACACCTCAAAGCTAACCCTCCAAAACAGAATTCCTTATGGACTAATCCCAAATTTATCGAACTATGCTTCCTTTCTTGATGAGAGACTCCAAGTAGGAGTCATCTTCCATTTCCCCCTTTCTCTCACCTCTTACATAGTCACTCTGAATAGTGCCAACTCTACATTCAAATATTTTTTTTTCACATCGCCTCATTTCTATTCCCACACTACCTATGACCTCTATGACTTTCAGCACTTAATCTCTCTAAAATAAACATTATATTACTTACATTGCAGGAACATTCTAAAAATTAAATTATATATTATAATATATTATTGTATATAATATATAGCATAATATATCAATATTGCATATAATATATAGTGTGATGTTATATATTAATATGTGATATTAATTAATATCATAATTATAATTAATTTATCGGTGTCTGGCATATAATATATTCTCAATAACTTAGGGGCCTCAGTTATTATAACTGTTTTCCTTGCCTAGAAGCTTTCATTTCCCTCATCTTTGCTAGTAAAAATATCTTCCATGAACATGGGTCAGATAGTACCTCCTCTCCCCCAAAATATTCACTAGCTTCACACTGTCTACTGAACAAGCCCCTAATTCCATAATACAGTTCAAAGTTCTTCTCTGATCTACTTTCTGACAGTTCTTTCTATCTTTCACTCTCCCACAGCAATTCAGGAGTCCCTCACTCCCAGGTACTGGGGACGGCTTGCTGCTCCTTAACATACTACACACCTTCACATCTTTTTATTTACATGGTTTTCATTGCCTAAGATACCTACTGGACAATGCTCTGCCTCAAAATTATCCACCTTTAAGGTTTGGTCTGAATGTCACCTTTTGCTTGAAAAGGTTTTATAGTTAAAATTAATGGTTCTTCCACATAGTTCCCAACATTTTGGAACTACATTTTTTTATAGCACTTTTTTCACTGTCCTGTAGAACTGGTCATTTTTTCCAAGTTTCCCTCTGACAGTAGACTGTCAAGTCCACAAGGATAAGAGTATACCCACAGCATCAGGAATCAGGCCTTGTTCCTGGTAATAGGTATTCAGTAGATATTGGCTGAATTTTAAAACATTTAAAAAGCTTGATAAAACTATAGGTAATGTGGCTGGGCATGGTGGCTCAAGCCTATAATCCCAGCACTTTGGGAGGCCATAGTGAGGGGATTACCTGAGCCCATGGGTTCAAGAACAGGCTGGGCAACTTGGTGAGACCTCACCTCTACATAAAAATTAAAAAAAAATTAGCCGGGTGTCGTAGGGCATGCGTGAAGTTCCAGCTATTTGGAAGGCTGAGGCAGAAAGACTGCCTGCGTCCAGCAGGTCGAGGCTGGGGTGGCCATGAGCATGCCACTACACTATAGCCTGTTCAACGGAGCAAGACTCCAACTCAAAAAAAAAAAACCAAAAAACACTTAGAGTTAACGCTAAATTTTTTTTTTAATTCTGTTATAATGGCTTTGAAAGAAATTGGAGAAGACCAGTCAACTGACCTTGATTGATCAAACCTGATTGATTTCACTCCATTCCTATAGAGTATTGAACAATGTGGTAAACTGAGTCATGTAGTAAAATTCCTAAAGAGTCTCTGTCTGAAACTATCTGCCCTTAATGATATATTACAATTTCTTTCCATTTATAAATCATTTATTCTCATATTTGTTTTGTTGCAAATCTCACAGATGACCTCTTCCCAGGTCATGACCTTAAACACTTTTTTGGACCAAGAGATACCATAAGGTGAACCAAGAGAATGACCATAAAAAGAAAGCCTGAAGTGTAAAGGGAACCTAATCATTACAATCATTGTGGAGATGGATCAATTTACGGTGCTTTTTCTTAAATGTCTTATGCTTTGGTAGAAGTAACAGTAGTTATTATATAGCACCATCTTCAAAGGAATTTGCAAATGTGAATTACTACTCACAACTAATTTTAAGATAAATAAGTCCCTTTATTTTTTTTATTTATTTTTTGGTTGGAATCTTACCCTGTCACTAGGAGTGCAGTGGCACACTCATCGCCACCCCAGCCTGGACCTTCTGGGCTCAGGTGATCCTTCCTCCTCAGCCTCCTGAGTAGCTGGAATTATAGGCATGTGCTACCATGGCCAGCTAATTTTTCTTGATTTATTGTAGAGATGATTTATTGTTAGCCAGGCTGATCTCAAACCCTTGAGCTCAGGCAATCCTCTCACCTCTGTGTCCCAAAGTGCTGGGATTATAGGCTTGAGCCACCACGCCCGGCCAGTCCCTTTATTTTTAAAGTTCAAGAATGCAGTGCTAAAATTAGCCATTAAAATGTGCATTTGAAGACCAACTTTGCTGAATAAAACCAACAAGGTTGGTGATGATGACTAGTATTAACTAAAAAGGGCCTGTGTCATGTACCTTCCAGCTATTACTTACTCCACATAACAGTTCTTAAAAATTACTTCCTATGTTTAACCTAATTTTGTAGATAGGAAGGAAATGGAGATTAAGTAACTTGTCCAAGATTACATAGACAATAAGTGGCCCAAACAGGATTTGAGTCATTAGCACTTAACCACCATGCTATGAAATGAAAATCTTCAGATATTAAAATCCATTTTTTAAATCCATCAAACAAGAAAAACATAACACCAATAACTGTGAGTTAAAAGATTGTAAAATAAATGCTCTATAAACATTAGTTAAAGTTCATATCATCACATTTTGTGAATAGGAAAATTCTTCATGACACATGACTTTAGTATGTTAGGTAAGCTATAAGTTTGAACCTATGCTTTTCATGAATTCTCACTGAAGTTTCTTTTCATAAATGTAATAGTGCCTTCACCTGGGCGTATTTAGGTGCTAATATCACATACTATTTAAACATATATGTATATTTTTAATATATTTAAAATTATATATATGTATTTTCAAATTTCTTCCAGATATACCCAGACATTTAAAATATCTAATCATTGATACAAAATTGTAAAATAACCAGATTATTCAATCACATGTTGAAAATTAAAGTTTGTTAGGAAATTAAATCTTTTGAAGGCATTACTGAAAAAAATGCTGCAGTTTTTCACAAAAAAGTCCAATTCATATTAACATATGTCTGTATAATACACCTATTAGACAAATGGTGGTGAAAAGAGAACTGCAGTGGAGGAAAGACCCTAAGGTGAGGCTGGGAACTAGCTCCCCCTTCTCTCTTTGCCCCCTAAACCATATGCCAACATATTCATATATGATAAATATCAAATTCTGCTTTAACATTTACAGTTATAAAACTGTAGAAGTGGCATATCAATAAATCATCTAATCTGGCGATTCTAAACCTTTGGGAACCCATTGGACAGACTCCAAGGAGGGTGTGACAACCTGCAATTGTAAGCACAGTCCTGGTATATGTGTGGAAAGTTCCACAGATAGATTAATCCTCGAAGGAGTCCACTACCCATGAATCCTTTCATAGTCTGCTGTGCTGCAATGGCATACTCGCTATTCAAACACTACTGTTGACGACTACCCTAAAAGGGGGCACAAGATATACTAGGCTAATATTCAAACGTATCCATTTACATTCTTTTTTTTTTTTTTTTTTTTTTGAGTTGGAGTCTCACTCTATCACCCTGGCTGGACCCTGGGCTCTGGCGATCCTTCTGCCTCAGCCTTACCAGTAGCCGGAACTACAGGCATGGGCTACCACACCCAGCTTTTTTTTATTATTATTATTGTAGAGACGAGGTCTCGCCAGGTTGCCCAGGCTGGTCTCAAACCCCTGGACTCAGGCAATCCACTCACCTCGGCCTCCCAAAGTGCTGGAATTACAGGCTAAGCCACCAAGTCCGGCCCATTTACATACTTAAATCTTACAGCATTACAAATCATTACTTACTGTCAAGACAAGCTCTCTGATGTTTTTCACATAGAGTGTCACATAGTCCTTGATGTAGGTTGGCAGGTCACTAAGATTGATATTATACCAGTTCATCATCAGGGCTGCCTCATTTTCATTATTGCCACTCCATATGATAATAGAGGGATGAGATTTTAGTCTCTTAATCTGAAATTTAATAAAACATAAAATAATTTCCAAATACTTAACATTAAAAACTCAGAGCTGTAGTTATTCATAAAATTATAGCCACTGCACTTCTGCACATAAATTCTAACATGCCAAAAAGCTCATTTGAAAATGGTTAGTCATGTTAGCTGTGGGAATACACTTAAAGAAATCTCTGAGATTCTTTTTACCTAGATTTTATAAACACCAGTAGATAAGGTTGCTCTTTTCTGCTGTATAAAAACTGAAAAAATATAATCCTTTTTAAAAAGAAAGAAAGAAAAGGAAACCAATTTCTTCATTACCTGAATTCACTAGACTTGTGAATATAGAAAAATTTTTCCCATAGAAAGCTAAGCTCAAGTTAAGAGGGGCCAGAAGGGAACAAGGGAGGTGGCCTACAAAAACATTCCAAGAAACACAAAGGCAGGACACGTCACATCACAGGGTCTGGTTCTCAAGAGCATGCTTGGGTTTTGTGTGAAGGAACAAAGGAGGCAGAGCAAACACTCTCACTGAAAGAAGGATTGACACTCCTATGCAGTCTCCACCAATATCAAGAAACCAGAAGGAGAACTGGAGAAGGTTTTACCAAGCAAGCGAGTACTAGAAGGATGCTGGACATTAAGAACAGACATGGTATACTCTAAAGGCAAACAGATCAGGGAAATCAGGATGATGTCTCCTGAAAAAACTTTCAATGTCACTTCCTAAGAAACCAACTAATGTTAAGTAAGTTACTGAGTATATCTAAATAAAGAAGAGGCAAATTACAGAATCTATGTGAAAACCATACCAAGTGAGCATGGTTGGGCTCTCCTGGGCTAGCCTTAAATAACGGTAAAAGGAACCAGGTCTGTTGTGTTCTGGAAGGTCTCAAACATGTTCCTTCTATCTGACACACTGGGACATGTGTTCCAGCAGAGTAGGGCAATTAAATTTCTTTCAGAATGACAGAGTGAGTCAGTAGTCAAAAGAAATTCTTTTGGAATATATTTTGGCAATATTGCTTCATTGGTATTTAGAGGTTCACTTTCACTGTACTAGATGATTACCGTGATGGTTCTTCATGGATGTTCCCAATCATTTTATCAGTTCAAAAAATCAGTCAAGCATGATAGCCCATACCTGTAATCCCAGTGCTTTGGGAAGCTGAGGCAGGCAGATTGCTTGGAGACCAGGAGTGCAAGACCAGGCTGGGCAGCGAGACTCTGACTCTATTTAAAAAAAAAAATTTAACTAGCTGTGCAAGGTGGCAAATGCCTGTAACCCAACTACTCAGAAGGCTGAAGCAGTAGGCTTGCTTGCATCGAGGAGTTTGAGACTACAGTGAGCTATGGTCAGGCCTCTGCACTATAGCCTGGGCAACAGCAAGATCCTGTCTCTAAAAACAAAAAGCTCAAAAACTCAGATACACGAAATGGAGATTCACTGAGAATTTATCTTTAATTTTTTATTTTTTTGAGTTGGAGTATCACTCTGTTGCCCAGGCTGGAGTGGAGTGGCACACTCATGGCCACTCCAGCATCGAACTGCTGGGCTCCAGTGATCCTTCTGCCTCAGACCTCCAAATATTCTAAGTAGCCAGAACTATAGGCATGTGCTACCACACTTGGCTAATTTTTGATTAATTGTAGATACAAGGTCTCACCAAGTTGCCTGGGCTGGTCTCGAAGCCAAGGGCGTAGGCAATCCACTTACCTCGGCATCCCAAATTGCTGGGATTACAGGCTGAGCCACTGAGCCTGGCCTGGGATTTGTTAAAGAAAAAAAAATTAAAAGTCTTGTGTTTTTCTAAATCAGTCTTATAAACAGTATTTCTTTTTTTTTTTTGTCTTTTTTATATGTCTAGGAAAGTGAGGGCTGCTACCAGTTGTGACTGACATGTTTATGCTGTTGATGGAAATCCAAATACAAATTCTGAAGCAGCAAAAAGCGGCGGTGACACTGTGCTACACATGCCCTTCACGCTGACTTAAGAGTTTTTTGGGGAAGCCCTACTTTAAAATTTTAACAAATTCTGCGTAAAATGTTTCTCCTTGTCTTCAATAATACATAAAAGAATTGAAGATATATAGATGTTATATTTTAATGAAAGAAAGTTAAAAATGAAATGCTTGCAACCTACATAACTATAATTAACATTTTAAAAGTTATTCATTCATCCATCCATCTATCCCCTCGACAAGTAATCCAGTCAGAGAGTGGAGACACAGAGGAGAATGAGACAAGGTCTCAGGGAGGTGACAATCTTGCAGGGGTGACAAAACAGTGGACAAGTAATTCAAAGTGTGATGTGTGTCACAAAGGGCAAATGAAGGGTGACCTAATCTAGACTGGTGGTTATAGAAAAGTTTAACCCACAAAAAGTTATGCTTAAATTAAGAGGGGCCAGAGGAGAATGAGGGAGATAGCCCACAGGGAAGGGGATGGTGAAGGTGTCCCAGGGCACAAAGAACATGACGGAGAGAAAGTGCTTGAAGAAGTGCAGGCCAAAGGATCCCACCTCATCCTGAGGGCAACAGGAGGCCTCTGGAGGGCTATTAGCAAGGGAAGGATTTAATTTGCACTTTTAAAATATTTCATTTTATAATGAAACACAGATACAGAAAACAAACTATGACATGGGGAATTATTATAAGGCAATCACCCTTATAACCACCATCCAGAACAGCTGCCTTAAAAGCTTTCCATGCACCTCTTCCTAATCACAGCTCCTTCCTCCTTCCAAAACTAACCAGTCTCTTGGGTTTTTGTTTTTGTTTTTTGGGTTTTTTTTTGAGTTGGAGTCTCACTCCATCGCCCAGGATGGAAGGGGCCATGGTACACTCACAGCCACTCCAACATCAACCTGCTGGGCCCAGGCAATCCTCCTACCTCAGCCTTCCAAGTAGCCGGAACTAAAGGTGCACGCTACCACATCCGGCTAATTTTTATTGTAGAGATGAGTTCTCGCCAAGTTGCCCTGACTGGTCTCGAACTGCAGGCTCAGGCAATCCACTCACCTCAGTCTCCCAAAGTGCTGGGATTACAGGCTGAGCCACCGAGCCCGGCCCACTATCTTGAATCTTATAGAAATCACTTGCTTGCATTTCTTTATGGTTTTTCACACAAATATAAATCTGTAGACAGATTTATTATGTATTATGAACTCTAGATTTAACATACTTGATGGATTTTAATTCATTAACATTCTTAACCTTCTTAAATCTTAAAGTGTCCCATTTTTGGTTGGTCAGAGTCTCTCAAAGTCTTTTTTGACTTATCTTTTATAGATTTCTTGTTATCTGCATGTCAAGATATTTCAGGACCAGCGTTCTGAGCAGGAGAGTGATGTGACTCAAAGTGTGTCAATGGAAAATTAGTTTGACGGCTCTGTTGAGTATGTACTCATCTTGGAAGAGACCAATGCCAGGGAGGTCAATTAGAAAACAAATGCAATGGTTAGGGGAGAGAAAATGAGAATTTGAATTAGTGTAGTGAATAAGGGAACGGGAAGATTAGTACAACTATAAGTAACACTGATATCAAACCATTGGCTGGACTTTATAACCAGCTGAATGTGGGAGGTGAGAAAGAAGGAAGTAGAAAGATGAGTTTCAGATTTCCAGTCATAGTGAAAAAATCTTGAAAGAAGGCACTGGGTGAAAAGTAGCGGATTTACTTTTAAGACTTTACATGACTTTGGGAGGCCAAGGTGAGGGGATTGCCTGAGTCCACGGGTTCGAGAAGAGCCTGGGCAACTTGGTGAGACCTCATTTCTACAATAAATCAAAAAATTAGCCCAGCGTGGTAGTGCGCACTTGTGGTTCCGGCTGCTTGGAAGGCTGAAGCAGAAGGATCAGCGGAGTCCAGCAGATCGGCCCTGGGGTGGCCATGAGCATGCCACTGCACTCCAGCCTGGACGACGAAGTAAGATTCCAACTAAAAAACAAAAAAGAGAGACCTTACATGCATAATCCTATTTAATCTTCAAAAGATCTATGAGAAGGGTAAAATCATCTCAGTGTTTAGATAGATTGAGGCACAAAAGGTAACTTACCCTGCCAAAAGTGGTAGACTCACCATTCAAGAAGAAATAAGTTCTGGCTACTTGGAAGGTGAGACAGAAGGATTGCCGGCGCTCAGCAGATCAAAGCTGGAGTGGCCATAGACGTGCCACTGTGCTCCAGCCTGGGCAATGGAGTGAGATTCTAACTTAATTAATTAATTAATTAATTAAAATATTCGTCCTTTGTGTATCAGCATTGCAAAATATCTAGCAGACAGTTGGACATGAGAAATTAAAATCAGAGCGCCAGTAATAATCCACATAGTGGCTTTACCTGAAGTTACCAAGAAAATGAATTTGTTCCCTTCTTTAACATACTGCAGAGCACCATAAAATCTACTCAATACATCTGTAAAGTCTTGTAAACTCTAGAAAGTAAGAATGATCCCCTGGTTCAGTGATCAGTTCCAATTGATACTAATGACTCATTCCAATGTTTCAGTAGTATTTTGTTAACATATGATACATTCACAAGTTAGTTCCTAAACTATATTCTGGGAGTAAATCACAATACAGAATTTTCTTGTATTGCCAAGAATACAACTCTGATTCTACATGGGAATCCATGCCATACACCTAAGATCTGGGGAAGAGGAAATATAACGCAATCTGTGCTTCAAAACACAATCACCCTCCACACAGGGCTCACTGTGAAAATAAATACTTTCAGCACTTGGCTGATAAACCTCAGGTCTGTGGCTGAACTTATTAGTTGCTATTATAATAAATACTGTTATCATCGTTTAAAAAAAATGATATCCCAGGATCATCTAATATATTTCCTGTGCCAGACTTGGCATCAGTCATTTCTTTAAGAAGCTTCTCTCATAATGGGAAACATTATTTCAATATGAGGATACTCAATACTATTAGGTTGGCCATTGCTTCTAGGCCTTTTCAGTGGACAGAGATGGCATATAATCACTTCACTGAATTTATACATCCATGAATATAAGTATAATGTGAATATGTGGAATGCGAAGAAAAAAAAGGAATCAAGAATCAATTTAAATTTCTGTTCTGAGCAATTCAAGGAGTAGTATTGCTATTTGCCAAGGTGGGGAAAACTGCAGGAGAATCAAGACTGGGGAGGTCATAGAAGTTTGGTTTGTACAAGTTACAACTGAGTTGCCTGTTAAACTTCTGAGCAGAGGCACCAGGTAAGCAGACGAATATAAGAAGGAGGAATTCAGCAGAAAAGTCAAGACTGGGATAAATCTGGAGTTGTCAGCCTCATGGGTGGTGGCAACGCCGTGACTGGGTGGAATCACCTAGGGTGGCACTTACCCATGTTATATTTTTTTTCCTTAGTTCAGGGTGTCAATTACTTGACTATGTTTTTTTTTCTTAGTTCCCTCCTAACACCACCAGCTGAAATTATCTTACTCCTTTACTTTTCTCTAGTTCCTGCACTAGCAAATAAGCCCATGAGTGGGCGCCAACACTGCAAAATCCCCAGAGCCTAGAGTGCCTGATGCATGGTAGGTCCTCAAGAGATATTTCTTGAATAAGTGAATAAATTGGGTTGGGTTGTTTCATTTGGCCACGAAATAGCAACAGGTGACATTTATTAAACTCCCATGAGGAGTTGACATTGTTTGATTTAATCTCTACAATAACCCCTATGAGGCAAGTGTTATTTTTATCATTTCAAATAGAAAAACGAATCACAGAGAGGTGAAGCCGTTTGTCCCAAGTCTCAAAGATAGAGCGGGCAGGGCCAGGATGTGAATTAGGTGCCAAAACACCCAAAAGTTTTTTTTTTGGGGGGGGGGTGGGACGAGGCCCTGGAGCAGCTGCCGCCGACAGTTTCTGCCTCCCCGTTCGCCCACCAACTGCAGCATCATGCGAATCAGGGAAGTCAGGACACGTGGCTTGAGTCCCACCCAAGCACCCGCCGGGGAGTCTGATCAAATGCGTGCCGGCCTCACTTTCCCCATCTGGCCCCCAGAGACGGCTACCTGCACCAGAGTCACGTACGGGAAGCCCAGCTCCCACAGCACCACCAGCTCCCGTGGCAGCGACTCCCGGGAAGCCTCTGTCACGTGCTCCATGGCACACTCCCGCACACTCTATTCTTAGAAGAAAAATAACATACCTGGTAAGCAACTTCTCCTCTCACTGAATCCATGAAGCCGCGATCAGTTGGATAAAGAGCACAGGCAAACATAAAATCCTGCCATATCTAGCAAATCAAATAAAGACAATAAGGCATTTCCATAAGCTTCAGTGCAGAAAGAAAGTCATTCTGAGCTCTGAGGATTGTCTTTCAAACATTTGAAAAATTAAGTTAGCTTGATGAGTGTGATCATTTGAACACCGCTATACATAAGGGTACTGAGGAAAGAGGCTCTCAGACCTCAGAACTTTCCAGAACTGCACAACACTGTATGGAAGAAAACCTGAGAAAAGAAAATATTAGGCAGGTATATATATTTTTTTAAAAAGGGACGAGAGGAGAATTCAAAAAAGGAGTGAGTGTGCTGAGGTGAAACAAAATGAAGCTTCCCCCCCAGCCCCTCCTCACTCCTAATTTATTCTAGTTTTCACCAGACACTTGGTGTTGAAAGATATACCACATTGTTAAGAATCATACTTCATTTATATTGTAATTCACTTTTCAAGGCCAAACAGATTACTACATGTACAATTTAGTAATGAACCCATGTAAATCCCTCCCTAAGTAAGGTGTGTCATGCAATAATTAACACCACAGCCCCTGAAACAGCCTGAGTAAGAATCTTGATTCCACCACACGCAAACTGTGTGAGTTTGGGCAAAATATTTAACTTGCCCATGTGTCAGTTTCCTTATCTGTAATTGGGGATAGAAAACAATGGTAACTACCTCATTAGATAGGCACGAAGAGAAAATAAAATGATATGTGCAGAGCCTTTAGAACAATGCCGACACTCAATGAATATTATAGAATATTGTCAGCCAGGTGCCGTAGCTCATGCCTATAATCCCAGAACTTTGGGAGACTGAGGTGGGAGGATGGCTTGAGCCCATGAGTTCGAGACCAGCCTGGGCAAGTAGCCAGACCTCGTCCCTACAAAAAATAAAAAAATTAGCCAGGTGTGGTAGCGTGCGTCTGCAGTCCCGGCTATTCAGAAGGCTGAGGCGGAAAGATCACCTGAGCCCAAGGTCAGTGAGCTGTGATCATGCTGCTGTACTTTAGCCTGGGTGACAGAGTGAGACCCTGACTCCAAAAAAAAAAAATTATCATTATTATCATGATCATCAGTGTAATCATTGTTATTTTAATTCCTACTCCTATTTTACAACTGTATTATTAGAACAGAATATATTTCCTTTGTTTAATTGTCACCATTGCAAAACATGTTCAAAGTATTTAATAACAATAGTAGCCGGGCTTGGTGGCTCAGCCTGTAATCCCGCGCCTTTGGGAGGCTGAGGTGAGTGTTTTGCCTGAGCCCGCGGGTTCGAGACCCGCCTGGGCAATCGAGACCTCATCTCGACAATCAATCAAAAAATTAGCCAGGCGTGGTAGTGCGCTCCTGTAATTCCGGCTAGTCGGAAGGCTGAGGCGGAAGGATCGCCGGAGCCCAGCAGGTGGAGGCTGTGGTGGCCGGGAGCGGCCACTGCACTCCAGTCTGGGCGGCAGAGTGAGATTCTAACTCAAAAAAAAAACAATAGTAAGTACATCTTTTCTTTACTAATTTTATTATTTTTCTTCTCTTCATGTTTTATCAGAGTGCCTTCAAGTTGAATTTTTAAAATATTTAGTTTTCTTTTTTTGTGCATACCTACATATGACAAAGAAAATTACAAAGTTCTGGGCTGGGTGTGGTGGCTCACACCTGTAATTCCAGCACTTTGGGAGGCCGAGGCAAGAGGATTGCCTGAGCCCAGGGGCTTGAGATCAGCCTGGGAAACCTGGCAAAAATCTCATTTCTACAGTAAATCAAAAAATTAGGTGGGCATGGTGGTGCACACCTGTGGTTTCAGGTACTTGGAAGGCTGAGGCAGAAGGATTGCCTGAGTTCCATAGGTGGAGGCTGTTGTGGCCATGAGCATGCCACTGCACTTCGGCCTGGGTAACAGGGTGGACACTCACAGGAAGGAAGGAAGGAAGGAAGGAAGGAAGGAAGGAAGGAAGGAAGGAAGGAAGGAAGGAAGATGTTGGGAGATACAAACTTAGATATAACCAATATATAGAATGCCTATCATTTTAAAATAATTGCCATCATCTCTGGCTCTGGGTTTACAAGATGCTGTTTATTCCTTTATCAGAAAACGGAACATCATTCCTGGCTCTGAGAAATAAGGAGCAATATCATTCATTCAGAATACTGTGGGTCAAGCTGATAATATAGTAACTTAACAATATGCAAAATGCTATCAACTACTCACCATTATTCCTAGTTTGTCACAGAGGTCATAGAACTCATCTTGCTCATAAATTCCTCCTCCCCAAACCCGGAGAGTATTCATGTTAGCATCCACAACAGACTGCAAGAGGAGTTGTAGCCTATAGACAAAATTTTATAAAGAAATGCTGACTTGGAAATTTTGGAATTTTTTTTAAAAGACTTAAAAAGCAGTATGTGGTAGATAAGCACGTTTCAAGTCACTGTTAGAAAAACACTTTAAAATCATGATGATGGCCGGGCTTGGTGGCTTAGTCTCTAGTCCCAGCACTTTGGGAGGCTGAAGTGAGTGGATTGCCTGAGCCCATGGATTCAAGACCAGCCTGGGCAACTTGGTGAGACCTAGTCTCTACAATAAATAAAAAATTAGCCAGGCGTGGTAGTGCACACCTGTAGTTTCGGCTACTTGAAAGACTGAGGAAGAAGGAGCGCTAGAGCCCAGCAGGTCAATGCTGGGGTGGCCTTGAGTGTGCCACTGCACTCCATCCTGGGCAACAGAGTGAGACTCCAACTCAAAGAAAAAATATCATGATGATTTAGATATAATTCCAATTAAATAAAATGAGATAAAGTTATATACACATTAATTGTAACCACATAAAACAAATGGAAAAAATGAGTGATATATTTTTTACTTTCTAAACTTCCAGTAATGCTATTATGCTATTTTTAAAATTGAATTTTGTCTTATGTATATTCCAATATAAGAATACAGTTGTAAGCCTTGGAAAGTATGTGCTAATTTCACGTAACTATTTCAAACTATTAAACAAAATCAAAGCTTGAATATTAGTGCCTAGCTCACCCCAATTTCTCCAGTGCCGTACTTTTTTCTCTAGTAAATTTCCTTTCTACTTTTTCCACTTCCTATTCACATTAGCCTCAGGACAATCTAGAAAGTTATAGTCAGTTTGAAAGCACGTACTCACGCTCCTTCCCCAGAACAATGCCCAGGAGTAAATTAGGAAGCCAAATAACAGGCTGCTCAGGGACTGAGAGCACTGTGGGCTCAGGAGAGAGGCACCAGGGCAGGGTTACTATGTGGCCCACACGGACTGAACAGCTGCAGCCAGCCCACACGGGAAGGGGAGAGGAGCATGAGAAATGAAAAAAAAATAGAGCAAATCATCCTGTGTCTGTATCTGGAGAAAAATTTCATTTTCTTATGAAATCTAAAATAATATACACATTTTAAAATTAAAGAGAATTAATATAACTTTTGGCAAAATTAGAGGTTAGATACTGACCACATTTACATTCTAAACATCAAATAATATATGACAATTTATACATTTGTAAATAAGCTAAAATGTTAAATAATAAACTACAATGTTTATTTTCACTTTATAAATTTTATTTTTACTAGCACAAAGATAGACATTTATACACCCAATTAGAAAATATTATTTTCATCTAAAGTTCTATTCTCAAAGCCTCAAAAAACACATTTGATTTTTTTCCAGATCTAACATTTTTTGAGATTTTGTTTTTAAATAAAGTTTACCATGTATATTTTAAGTATATGACATGCTGTTTTGGAATACATATAGATAGGAAATAGGTTCACTATAGTGAGCCAAATTAACATATTCATCTCACATAGTTGCTCTTTTTTGTATGACAAGAGCGCTAAAATCTGCCTGTCTTGTATGAATTCCATACATAGAACAATTTTTCCTTATAATCCTCATGCTGTATATTCCATCTCTAAACTTGTTCTTACTACATACCTGCTACTTTGTATCCTCTGATCCTTCCTGTTTCCTTCCTCTCATAGACAAGCTTTTTTTAGTTATTTTGTTAAGGTAAAAGTAAAAAAAATATGCAAATCCTAACAGAAAATCTTTTAAAACCATGCTCAAAAATATGCAAGGTATTCTTTTACAAATGGAAAAAATTGCATTTAATAATCTTTTATTTTTCATGGACTAGATATCCAAAATGTGAGTTAGTCACTTTCTTCTTTCTCCAGCATAAATATATAATAGTTTTCTAAAACTTGGATGGCTTCAACAGTCTTAAATAGCTTAGCTGTGAGATCATCTATAGCCCAGGAGAATGGAATATATGATTTTAAAATCCTGTCTATTCTAAACTTTCCATCATCTAGAATTCTATATAATGTCAGTCCTCTGGGACTAAAGAAAGCAAAAATGAATACATCTTAAGCTTTGTCAGCTAATTTTAAAAGGAACAGGAAAAGAAAGACAGTAACTTACAAGTCAGAGGTTACTCGGTCCTGAAACGCATCTGCTGGGATCCAGTTAGAGCCTTTCAGGAATATGGGCAATCCATTAATTTTGAAGTAGAAACTCAGACCAGGAGATCCTTTTATGGGTTCTTGTATAAGTTCCACTGTCCTAAAATAAACCTGTAATGAACAGCATTAAATACTGAATATCAGATTAAAAACAAGCAAAATGGATTTTTTAAGAAAAGGAAGCAGCCTTTTTGAAAAACTTACATTCACCAGAGTTTAACGTTAATTTTCATATATACTACGGAGCACTTAATGTGGAAATGCACACTTCAGAAAGTATATATATACAAATTAATGCTAACATATGTTTTTAATCTTTTGAAAGAAAAACACAGAAACCATTAAAGAGTAAAATATATTGTCCTCTTCATGAAATAGGCATTTGTAATTACATCAAAAGAAAAAATAAATTTGAATATAGTATTTCAAAATTAAAACAAAAACTGATGCTATTTCATCAGAATAGGAAAAAAAAAAACCCATCAGTTAAACTGAAACATCTTTGAAAAACATTCTCATTTCAGTGTTGTTAAAATGTGCCAAAATGTGCATTTTTTTTTTTTTGAGTTGGAGTCTCACTCTGTCGCCCAGACTGGAGTGCAGTGGCCGCTTCCGGCCACCGCAGCCTCGACCTGCTGGGCTCCGGCGATCCTTCAGCCTCAGCCTTCCGAGTAGCCGGAATTGCAGGCATGCGCTACCACGCCCGGCTGGTTTTTTTATTTATGGTAGAGATGAGGTCTCGCTCCCCAGGCGGGTCTCGAACCCGCGGGCTGAGGCAATCCACTCACCTCAGCCTCCCAAAGGCGCGGGATTACAGGCTGAGCCACCGAGCCCGGCTAAAAAATGTGCATTTTATAATCAAAGAAATATAGCACAAGACATGTTATAGTTTCACATCTTTTCAATCTTAATAGCACATTACTATAAAATCACTTTGTTTAATGGGTAATTTAACCTTAACCAATTATCACATCAAATTCAACGTTTGAGAGTGCTCTGGTTTGTCGACTGGAGATGTCCAAACTGTACTAATGAACGAAGATGGCAGGGAGTGTTGGAGAGCCCACCCACTCCAGTGCTGTCTGTGCTCCGTAAGAGGAAGTAGAGGCTCTGTCCAAGACACCCTAGCCAGGTTTCCCCACAGTGAAGCATGGGCAGCATGACCCTGGGCAGAGAAGCTCTGACTTTCTTCTCCCTATCTCATATTCTTGCCAGCCATAAACTGAATCAAGGAATAAGTGACACAATTCTACACCAATGAAGCCTAACTTTCAGCCAAAATCACATACTTCTTATTTAATTTAAAAAAAATCAGTAAAGGCCAGGCTCGGTGGCTCAGCCTGTATTCCCAGCGCTTTGGGAGGCAGTGGTGAGTGGATTGCCTGAGCCTGCAGGTTAGAGACCTGCCTGGGCAACTTGGTGAGACCTTATCTCTACAATAAATCAAAAACTAGCCGGACGTGGTAGCCGGACGTGGTAGTGCGCGCCTGTAATTCCAGCTACTCGGAAGGCTGAGGCGGAAGGATTGCCAGAGCCCAGCAGGTGGAGTCTGCAGTGGCTGGGAGCGGCTACTGCACTCCTGTCTGGGCGACAGAGTGAGACTCCAACTCAAAAAAAAAAAAAATCAGTAAGTGAATTAGTCAAATTATTTCATGTGATAAAAATACTCATAATTCTTCTACTTTCTGATCCTTGACCTTATTTATATGACATGACAAACAATATCAGAATTAACTGTATCTTGTGTGTCTGGAGAAGACAGAATATGACCAGGATGAAAAGAATCTTGACATAGGAATACCACTCTTGCTTTAGTGTTGCAAAATGTGCAGAATGCATAGTGATTTTCAGAGGGAAATTTTAAAACACTTTGCTGGTGGGTTCAAACATCCAGAACAGTGAGTGGTTCTGAGTGTGGCCTGGAAACCACAGGAAAGTTTTCAGGGTGTCCTTGTGTTCAAAGCTATTATCATAATAAAATTAAAATATTATTTCCCTTTATCCCTCTCACTCTCTAAATGTCAGTGGAATTTTCTAGGACTAAATGATGTGTGATGACTTCAACACTCTGCTGGCTAATGGGATGTGTGCTGTGTATTCTGGTGTGGTTCGTTCTGAAGTAGAGGTCTGGGGTATGAAGCCGTGCATCTTCAGAGATTACCTCAGTTTGCTCTCAGTACTTTTACTGTGCCCTTACTAGCTGTCTTTAGCTATTCCTGCTGTAATCTCTGTAACGTCACTGTTATTCAATAAATTCTTATTTTGAACCCCAAAGTTTCCCTTGCAATCTACACAGAAACACAAAAAAGACTACATACTGTTTGTTAATTTGTCTAAGTAATATCTTTACATTTTCAAACAGAAACAAATTTTAATTAATACTGCTTTAGGATTTAATACTATTTTGTCTCATTCTAAAGAATTTAGAAAATTTTAAATTTTTAAATTTAAATAAGAAAATGTATCTATAATACACATATTTCTAATTTAAAGATGAGTTGTTATAATAGGGTTAGAAGGCTTATATTCTCAACCTACATCTGTGGCTTTCTACATCTAAAAATGATGAAAAAATGAAACTGACATACCAAAAAGTCTTTTGGTTCATGGAAGGGAAGAATCTACTCCTAAGAAACTGATTGAAATTATAAATAAGAAATGAAATTATAATGAAAGCTGTCTTTCTTTCAGCTGTAAAGATGTTAATAGTTTACCTTGTGTTTTACGCAATGAAATATTTTAAAGTGATATTTATGGTGCCAGTTCAGTCACAGTGTCCCACTGAAGCCAATCATTTGCAGTATAAAGAAAAAGAAATTGAATATTTAAATTTAGGCAAACATTGTTTATTACATCTTTTCAAACCAGAAATGAAGAAGCCACTTACAGGGTTAGTGAGTTATGCAGCACTGGTTGGAGATATACACATACTAGCTAAGAGAGAGAGTTATGCTGTTGACACTGCAGTACCCTACAGGATGAAAAGTCAGTAAGAGAAATCACAGCACTGACACTTTGCAATGACACAGTAACTGATTAAGCTGCCATATGAAAACTGACTTGATATCTTATCTGAAAAAATCATACTTTTGCTTTACAAATGGGTGGATCTCCAGATATTGCTGAACTTGCTGTTTTGCATGTATTTTTCTGTTATCAGTACAATCAAAGAAAATCTTTTTTTGGGGGGGGTTGCCTAGGCTGGAGTGCAGCATAATCACCGCTCACTGCAGCCTTGATTTCCTGGGCTCAGGTGATCCTCCCTCCTCAGCCTCCCGAATAGCTGGGACTTGCAGGTTTGTGCCACTATACCCTGGCTCAATTTTGATTTCTTGTAGAGACAGGGTCTCATTATGTTGCTCAGGCAGATCTTGAACTCCCAGGCTCAAGAAATTTTCCCACCTTGGCCTCCCAAAGTGCTGGGATTACAGGTGTGAGCCATTGTATCGGCCCATCAAAGAAGATCTTTTATGTGAATTTTTGGCAACAAAATGCAAAAGGTGCTGAAATATTCAAAGTACTGAATAATTTTTTGAATCTTAAAGTTATCCTAATACTACCACGTTAACATTTGCACTGATGTCACAAACGCAGGGGTGGGTGTCCTAACAGGAATCAAGGAAGTGACTCCAGACAATGCTGGTAGCCATTATATCTTTCACCTTCATGCATTTGCAGAAAAAAAAAAGCCAGTTTCACTTAAGAATGTCATTGATGAAATAGTAAATGTTATTTATTTTATCACATCTTAACCCTGAGTACTTAATATTCTGTGTGATGACATGGGCAATACTCATAAAGCACCATTCACAATGGAGATCTTGAGAAAAAGCCTGTGGGCCATTATTAGAGTTGTAAGCTGAATTAGCCATCTTGTCGTGAAACTCCATTTTCACTTGGTAGAAAGACTGATAGACTAACTATGTTTTTCAGAATTGGATACCTGACAGATATATATATAGATATATATAGATATATATATATTTTTTTTTTTTGAGTCGGAGTCTCACTCGGTCGCCCAGACTGGAGTGCAGTGGCCGCTCCCGGCCACCGCAGCCTCGACCTGCTGGGCTCCGGCGATCCTTCCGCCTCAGCCTTCCAAGTAGCTGGAATTACAGGCATGCGCTACCACGCCCGGCTGATTTTTTGATTTATTGTAGAGATGAGGTCTCGCTGCCCAGGCGGGTCTCGAACCCGCGGGCTCAGGCAATCCACTCACCTCAGCCTCCCAAAGGCGCGGGATTACAGGCTGAGCCACCGAGCCCGGCTAGATATATATTTTTTTAAATGAATGAAGTAGGCCGGGTGAGATGGCTCACACCTATAATCCCAGCACTTTGGGAGGCTGAAGTGAGAGGACTGCCTTGAGCCCACAGGTTCAAGACCAGCCTGGGCAATTTGGTGAGACCTCATCTCTACAATAAATCAAAAAATTAGCCAGGCATGGTTGTACATGTCTGTAATTCCAGTTACTTGGAAGGCTGAGGCGGAGGAATCACCAAAGTCCATCAGATCGGGCTGTGGTGGCCATGAGCGTGCCACTGCACTTCAGCCTGGGCAACAGAGTGAGACTCTGACTCAAAAAAAGAATGAAGTGAGCCTATCACGTCAAGGAAAATGACTGACAGCATTTGTAGCCAAGAATAAAATTCACACTTTCAAGTAAAAATTAGGACTTGGAAAAGCTTGTATCCACTGCCATAAGCTTGAGAGCTTCCCAATACTTAAAAACTTTTCAGATGACATCAGTGGTGATATCTACACATGTGGATGCAATATTGTAGAATGAAGCATATCAACATTTGGAAGACCTGTAACTCTCAGGAAATCAACATTTTTCAATAACCAGTGCATTATATTACAATATCACAAATGGGTAAAGGATCCTTGGCAGTGCAAGACAGATTGATGGATTTTAATGTAACAGAAACACAAAAAGTTCATTGAAATGGCTCAAGTTGCAACTAACCTTTAAGAAACTACCACTTAAGTTTTTGTGTAGTATCAAAGAATATCCAGAATTATCTGAAAAGATGATTATTATTACCTTTTCCAATTATACATCTGTGTTAAGTTAGATTTTCTTAATATGTCTCAACCAAAAAAAAAATATTGAAAATTGAATACAGATACAGGTGAGAATCCAGTTGTCTTCTATTAAGCAAGACATTAAAAATATTTGTAAACATGTAAGGCAATGTAATTATCCCATCAAATTTTTCATTTTGTCAATATATGTGTTTTTCATAAAATAAGTAATACATACTAACATGTTATGGGCTTATTATGTAATAATAGTATTGTTTAATAACAATAAGCCCATGATTTAAAATGAATACATATTTAATTTTGTTTTAGTATTTAATATGGTAAATATCAATAAATAAAATCCACGTAAACAAAAAATACATTGGGGTTCTCAATTTCTGTGAGTGTAAACAGGTTCTGCTTTCAAAAAAATGTGAGAATCACTAATGTAGAAAATATAACTCATTGATTTCTTAATATCTATTAATGCTATAAATAGTATTAACTATAAAATGCAATACCTTCTAACATGCATTTTCCTTTTCTGTGCAAATTTTCTTGGCTAAGAGCAGAGGCTTATGCCTGTAATTCCAGGACTTGGGAAGCCTGAGGCAGGAGGATCGCTTGAGGCCAGGTGTTCGAGACCAGCCTGGGCAACCTAGCAAGAACCCCATCTTTACAAAAAAATTAAAGATTAGCCAGGCTCCGTGGTGCGCATCTGCAGTCCCAGCTACTCAGGAGGCTGAGGTGGGAAGATCACTTAAGGTCAGGAGTTCAAGGCTGCAGTGAGCCATGATCACACTACTGTACTCCAGCTTGGGTAAGAGAGCAAGACTAGTCTCTAAATTTTTTTTTTTTTTTTTTTTTTTTGAGTAGGAGTCTCACTCTATCACCCAGGCTGGAGTGCTGTGGCATGCTCATGGCCACCACAGCCTTGACCTGGGCTCAGGTGATCCTTCCACTTCAGCCTTCCAAGTAACTGGAACCACAAGCACGCACCACCACGCTCAGCTAATTTTTATTTATTTATTTATTTATTTATTTATTTATAGAGACAAGGTCTTGTCAAGTTGCCTCGGCTGATCTTGAACCCCTGAACTCAATTTATTTATTTATTTATTTACTTATAGAGACAAGGTCTTGTCAAGTTGCCTCGGCTGATCTTGAACCCCTGAACTCAGCCAATCCTCTTGCCTCGGCCTCCAAAGTGCTGGGATTACAGGCATGAGCCACTGCGCCTAGCTAAATTTTTTAAAAATTCTCATGAAAAGGCATCTTGCGGGGGCGGTAGGTAAAAAAAAAAAAGAAAAAGAAAAAGAAAAGGTCTCTCTCCTTTTCCCCCAACTCCTAGGATAACACTTTTATGACCTGGGCCACAGCAAACCCTAAACCACCTGACAGTGCCTCAGAAGTGAAACAGTAATTACCAGGCGCCCATCCCTCTGGGCATTCTTTGACAGGTTAAAGGCTGGTGTGTCTGTGATAAGTGTCTGTAATTCTCCATGTCCCCTGGCAGTCTTGAAAGTAACATAAAAGCCTTCTACAACAAGGACTTTATTTCAGAGAAAATAATGGATTATAAAAGAGGTTTTTTGAAAAGACCCCTGAGTGACACATATTTGCATCCAGAGTAAATATATCATCTGCCTATGAGACTAAAATAATTTTTTTACATAACCCAACAAAGCAAATTACTGTCTTTAGAAGAAAAGGCATAAGTACCTAAGAACCTTAAAAAATATATAGGCAAACAGTTTTAAATCTAAAATGTTTAACTTCTAAATTTTCTATTGCTGAAAGTTTTATTCATTCCTCACTAGATCAATATTTTTTTATTAGTTGCATAAAGATTTCATTTTTAAAATAGAAGGATTAACTTTAAAAGTGCAGGATAGCAGACACATTCTTCCAGTTAGGGATATCTTAACTAAAGGATTTAAGAGGTACATGACTGATAAGTAAATACTGTACTTCTCAGATTTCTTTCTTTGGCAGACCAAACAGATGATATGTAATGAATCACTGAGTCATAAACTAAGTGCTGCTTCTCAGCTGTTGGTAATCAGATACTTTAAAAGCTGTAATAGGATCACTGGATTTTCAAAACAGTAATTTTCTTCTTTAAAAAAAAATTCTAAACATCGTCAAATGTCAAAACTTCTGAAATCATTTCGCTTCTACTACTAGGCATTTTTAGAGACAGCCAAACCCTGCACTTCTATCTTTGCTCTGAAAAGTGCTCCAGTGTGCAGAAGTATTAAGAAAACAAGCGCTGAGTCTCTACAAATAGCTCTTCTCAAACAGGCCTGTGCAGGACGACACAAGAGACTTCCTTTGTTGTATACCAGCAGTGGTTGTAGGCAGCACAACAGAAGTTAACAGATGAATGTTTACATCGACACAGATTTTTGGTATCTTTGTGGCCAGATATGTCTCTAGTGTATCCAATATCAAAGAAAATCACTTTTCAATACCCTCTCTTCTATATAGCAAAATTAGTTTCCATAGTAATAATGAAATGAAATGAACAATGATAATGTCCAGAAAAAGAAATGAAGACTTTGAAATTTTTTTATTGAACTTTGTATAAAGTTTTAAAACATGCCAGTTGTTTTAAAAAGTAAAGTAAATCTGAGAGCAAAAAAGAAAGAAATTAATGGATTCATATTTTACTATATCAATATATTTTTTAAAAAATAACATACATAATGATTAGTTGTATTAAAAGAATAGCAATAATTGCTATTTTGAAACTTACTTTCTAAAACTCTGTCAATAACTTTCTCAAAATTGGTCTTCTTTAGACATATATGTTCAATAAAGTGTACAGTCAGACTTGTCAATTTATCTTGTCATAGCTGATGGAAAAACACCTTTTATTAATTTCAACTTAGAAATGTTCTTTCAGGTGAAGCCAAAGATATACACATATTTTAGAAAAGTATTACGTGTAAAAATAAGTTTGGCAGAAATTCATAAAAACTCTACTTCATTGCCAGGCTTGGTGGCTCAGCCTGTAATGTCAGCACTTTGGAAGGCCGAGGCGAATGGATTGCCTGAGTCCATGGGTTCAAGACCAGCCTGGGCAACTTGGCGAAACCTTATCTCAACAATAAATCAAAAATTAGCCAGGCGTGGTAGCACACACCTGTAGTTCCAGCTAATTGGAAGGCTGAGGCAGAAGGATTGCCGGAGCCCAGCAGGTCGACACTGGGGTGGCCATGAGTGTGCCACTGCACTCCAGCCTGGGCAACGGAGTGAGACTCCAACTAAAAATAATAATAATAACTCTGTTTCACATTAAATTTCAGAAAAATGCAGTAGTATCCATGCCTTTGTTTCTTTGACATTCATTCAAACTACTTACAAATGCCTCTCGCTTCAAAAAATTCCACTTCTCAAAATATTTCTTATGTAAAATCAGAGAAAATGACTGAATGATCGTGAACACAGACATCATTTGATCCACTGCTTTAGAGCAAGTGGCCAGTTCCCAGGGACATTTAGCAATGCTATTTGGATTTCTCTGGGCAATGTAAAACCAGCATCTTTTTTTTGTTCTTCCTGGCACTCTTTTTCAAAATGTGATTTTCTTTTTCTATGTAAATGTCCATTTCCGTACATTTCCATGTTGCACAGTAAATAGGCTTCACCAAAACTTCTGTGCTCTTCAAAAATTTTTTTTAAAGCTTAGTATTTCACCGTACATTGTTCAAGATAGATCCAGACTATTTGTAAATATGTTTATATCAAATTAAAGTCATCTAAAACTACATCAGGAAAAAAGATAATTCCAAAGAGAAAAGCTTCCCGCAGCAGAGAGCAAAATCTGAGCTGATTCACATGTCCACATTTTCTTTGGATTACATGGTACTTCAAAATTGAGATTAACATTTCAAAATTTGTCTCTACTGTGCCCCAGCTTCATATTGAACCTTCTGTCTTGTCTAGGAATGACATTCTGCAGGCTTTTTCATCAATGAGTTGAGATTGGAAAGAATGAATAAAATTTTTCCTAAGTTCTAAAAAAAGTCACACAGGAAAAAGTCTCCAAAAAAGCAAATTATAAAAGGTTCAGAGGAGGCAGAGATAAAATTTGGGATTTATTTCTTTGATTTTTGCATGGACTTCACTGTTGATGTTGGCCACATCTTTTATCCTGGGCCACAGCACAGGTTTATGAAACAATGATCCAGGCCTTTAAAGTTATCATCTGCGAGTCCCACAGCAATCTTCCCAGAAATACAAGAATGACTTGTTTATTTCTACTTCACCACCTTCTATATGGACCTATGTGACCAACTCACACATTTGATCTGTGTGTTTAAAGTTATCTGGAGTGCTATCAAAAAGAATTCCAAGGTATTTAGTTTTGTGTTCATATCTGCCTCTTCTAAAGAATACCACTTAAATTATGTTTTACTTTGATGCTTTCTTTAGTTTTAAAACAATTAACACATTTAAAAGAATAAATTTTAATTATAAAGATATCATTAAAATCAGTAGATTATTTCTTTTTTTTTTTTGAGTTGGAGTCTCACTCTGTCGCCCAGACTGGAGTGCAGTGGCCACTCCCGGCTACTGCAGCCTCGACCCACTGGGCTCCAGCGATCCTTCTGCCTCAGCTTTCCGAGTAGCCAGAATTACAGGCACGCGCTACCATGCCCGGCTGATTTTTTGATTTATTGTAGAGATGAGGTCTCGCCAAGTTGCCCAGGCGGGTCTCGAACCCGCGGGCTCAGGCAATCCACTCACCTCAGCCCCCCAAAGCGTGTGATTAGAGGCTGAGCCACCGAGCCCGGCTATTTCTTATATGAACTAAAATATGCACTTACCCAGCAAAATTTTACATATCATACCTCCCGGTTCACACCTTTCTCATTTTAAATTTAAAACATAAAAGTAACTCCAAGAGATCACAAAGAATTAAAGTAACTCATGTTGAGTTTCTTCTTTTTGTTATAATCACTGTGCTATTGTTGTTTATTTCTCATCTCCAATACTTTTAAATGCAGGTGTGTATAAGACAGGGAATGGAGACATGAACTATGTTTAAAGCAAGCTCAGAAAATTCCAAATTGTTATGAACTTGCTTCCAACATGACTATATGAAGCTAGGTCTTCATGTGCCTGGGGATGACTATATAACTAAGAGTAGTCCAAATTAACATTCATATAGAATACAATGTTTATTAAATAATTAATAACAAAATGTGCCAAGTTTTTTATCTTTATTTTTTAAATGTGGGACACAATTCACGATTAGGTATTCAAATGGTCACTGTACAGGTAAAGTTTGGGCCTGAATTTGATCCCCACGACTCCTGGTTTGAGATCAGGTACCCTTATTGATGAAGTGTGCTCCCCCACTCCCCTGGCAGTGTCCTACTACCGCCAACCCCTTTCTTATAGTATTATGATAATTGTTCAGGGTCCGCTTATGAGTGAGAACATGGGAAAATGTGTTAAATTTAAGCCTCTATGCATATTAGTAAAACTCAAGTGTCTAGCCTAGGGTACATAGCAAGACCTCGTCTCTACAAAAAATAAAGACAAAAAAAAAAAATAGAGTATTGCCTGAGCCCAGGAGATTGAGGCTGTGGTGAGCCAAGATCATGCCACTGCACTCTAGTCTGGGGGACAGAGTGAGACCCTGAACCCCCCCAAAAAAACCCCCAAAACTCAAGAGTAACCATACATACAGGTAAAACTTAGATTGCAAAACATCTGGGGCAAGGGGAAGAGGTAGAAGTATCCTATCACTGGCATTGTTTAGAACTGTCAGTACATAGTAATGATAAAAAACAGATAGCCTGTAGCCTACATGCAATATATGCACTTCCTGCTTGCTCCCATGACCCATCCTGGCAAAGCCACGGCCTATAGCCATTTTGAAATTTTTAATTAAAATTTCGACAAGGAGGTCAAAAGGAATAACATAATAAATTTCAATCTTAAAGATACGATTGAAATTACAACATTTCATATATGAACTAAAACATGCATTTACCAAGCAAAATATTGCACATTGTACCTCATAGTTCATACTTTTCTCCATTTTAAATTTAAAACATAAAAGTAACTCCAAGAAATCACATAGAGTTGAAGTAACTCATGTTGAATAGTGTCCTCAAAAATTTGTGTCCACCCAAAAGTCAAAATGTAACGTTATTTGAAAATAAGGTCTTTGCAAATACACTTAGTTAAGATGAGGTCATACCAGGCCCTAATCCAATGACTGGTATACTTATAAGAAAATAAAACACACACACACACACACACACACACACACACACACACACACGATGGCCATACAATGATAGAGACATGAAGTGATGCATTTATAAGCCAAGGAGTGCCTGGGACTGCACTAGAGTCTTTAGAAAGAACATGGCTCTACCAACACCTTGACTTTGGACTTCCAGCCTCCAGAACTGTGAGACAATAAACTATCATAGTTTTAAGTTACTCAGTTTGTAGTGATTTGTGTGACAGCCCTGGGAAACTAATACAAAAGGAGACATACTTTACAACCTTTGTGAACTCTCAATATGAAAATACCCCTTGATTATTCTAACTTCCAAATTCTTTGGCTATGTACTTTTAAGGTCATTAGACAGTCAAGAGTAGCACTTAGAAAGAAAAAATTTCATTGGTAATATGCTATCTTTTTTTTTGCCTTGTGGAATTTGCAAAGATAAAAACAGGAATTTAAGAAACAAAAGACAGCGTCTATAATGCTGAGCAATCTATCACAGAAACAAAGAACTGAGTATCACATGTTCTTACTCATTAGTGGACCTTGAACAGTTATCGGAATACTGTATGAAAAGGATTGGCAGTGTGGGAAACTGCCTGGGGGGGAGGGGAGGAGGGCAGGGAGGTGGGATTGGCAGTAGTGGGAATCTGGGGGGGGCGCACCTCATCAAGAAGGGTACTTGCATAATGACATTTGTATACCTAACCCTGAATTGTACTCAACATCTTTAAAATAAAATTGAAAGTAAAAAATGAAGAAGAAACAAAAGGCAAAGTGAAACTCTAAAAAACAGAAAAAGAAAAATAATCTCCATTGTTTTTCTAACCGTAATAGCTATGGGCAGTGCTTTACCTCTTGTGGCTTGGGAACTGGGAGACACAAGTTCTAACTGATTGTAGAATCCATATTATTACATTTTTATTCTATCTATTTTCCTACAATGATTTTTTTTTTTTTTTTTTGAGTTGGAGTCTCACTCTGTCGCCCAGACTGGAGTGCAGTGGCCGCTCCCGGCCACCGCAGCCTCGATCTGCTGGGCTCCAGCGATCCTTCCGCCTCATCCTTCCAAGTAGCCGGAATTACAGGCATGCGCTACCACGCCCGGCTGATTTTTTGATTTATTGTTGAGATGAGGTCTCGCTGCCCAGGCGGGTCTTGAACCCGCGGGCTCAGGCAATCCACACCCCTCAGCCTCCCAAAGGCGCGGGATTACAGGCTGAGGCACCGAGCCCGGCTCCTACAATGATTTAATTGGAGAATCTTAAAGCCAGGGTCAAATATAAATAGCAACTGTCTTCTGTTGCTTTTAGCAAAATGGTTTATTTTATAAAGGGAATACTTGGGAGACTCATAAAATAAGTTATGCCTAAGAGAAACATCAACTAATTCATTTCCTATATTTCCAGAAAGGCAAATCGTAATAGTCATTCAAAAATATTTCTTATGCCATTAACACACATTACCTAGTCAATTCAGTTTAATCAATAAAAAAACTCAGTTAATCCTGGCAGAAAATGACAAAAACAATGATTGGGCAGATTTTTTTGTTCCATTGTTCCAGAGTATTTTCTCCCATTGTCATTTACACACAAAACTTTCTCTTTTGTTAAAAAAATCAAGTTGGTTCCCCACACTGATAAACCTGGTTCTCCCAGACTCGCATTCTAAGGTCCCTCATGGAATGATCTGTTTGGCAGAATTCATGATATTGCAACACCTTTCATTCATTCATTCATTCATTCTTTTTTTTTTTTTTTTTTGAGTTGGAGTCTCACTCTGTCGCCCAGACTGCAGTGCAGTGGCCACTCCTGGCCACCGCAGCCTCGACCTGCTGGGCTCCGGCGATCCTTCCACCTCAGCCTTCTGAGTAGCCGGAATTACAGGCATGCGCTACCACGCCCAGCTGATTTTTTGATTTATTGTAGAGATGAGGTCTCGCTGCCCAGGTGGATCTCGAACCCGCGGGCTCAGGCAAACCACTCACCTCAGCCTTCCAAAGGTGCGGGATTACAGGCTGAGCCACCGAGCCCGGCTCATTCATTCATTTTTAAGAGTTGGAGTCTCACTCTTTTGCCCAGGCTGGAGTGCAGTGGGATGATCACAGCTCATCACAACCTCAACCTTCTGGACTCAGATGATCCTTCCTCCTCGGCCTCATGAGTAGCTGGGACTACAAGTGCACGTCACCACACCCTAATTTTTTTTTTATTTTGTAGAGATGAGTTCTCGTTATGTTGCCTTGTTTGGTCTTGAACTCCTGGGCTTAAGCAATTCTCCCCCCTTCCACCTCCCAAAGCACTGGGATTACAGGCATGCTTCACAGCAACCAGCCTTATTTTGTTACTTAATGTTTAAAGTGCCTGTTGATTTTTTTCCTAGTATTACCTCCTTTCATGCTTAGACCATTTGCCCCAATGTCAGTTCTTACAACATAAAAACATTCTCAGTTATCAAGATACTCTGCCATTTTCACAAAGAAACATAATCAGCACTTTCCTTTCTATATAGAGCCTGCATTCTTTTTCTGATCCTGTCCATTTCTGCTGCATGGGCTGCATTCACAATCTGTGACTTCCCAAAGGTCTTTTGTCTGAGTCAAATATGCTGCTGCCTCGTGACATACTCAGCAAACAAAAAAATTAAAACACACGCGTCTAATCTCAGTGGAGGAGGCAAGAAAAAAAGATGTAAAACTGAAGCAAGATCTGTTTCAGTGAGATATTTTTAAACATATAGCAAGCCTAGGGTACCAATAAAAACATCAGGAAACAAGAGCAATAGAGGTGAGATGAGGACGGGCTGGTGATGAGAAAAGAGTTTAAAGTCCCGTCTGACATGACACCAAGTGCTGGTGGCATGTGGCGCCAAGGCAAGGCTCATATCACTCTGGAAGACAGTTTAGCATGACCTATAAAAGCTGATCCCGGCCAGGCCTGTAATCCCAATACTTTGGGAGGCTAAGGTGAGTGGATTGCCTGAGCCCGCAAGTTTGAGACCAGCCCAGGCAACCTGGCGAGACTTCATCTCTACAATAAATAAAAAATTAGCCAGGTGTGGTAGCACGCGCCTGTAGTTCCAGTTATTTGGAAGGCTGAGGTGGAAGGATCACCAGAGCCCAGCGCATCAATGCCGGGGTGTCTGAGAGTGTGCCACTGCACTCCAGCCTGGGCAATGGAGTGAGACTCCGACTCAAAAAAAAAAAAAAAAAAAATGCTGATCCCATGCATGCCTTATCATTGAGCAAGTTCACTGCAGGGAGATATGCTGTTGAGGGCCTATGAGTGCTAAGGGTCATATCTGTAGTGTTCACAGCAGCATTACTTGGAGTTGACAAAACTACCCACATTTCAACAGCAGAATGTGTAATACAGTAAATTATTATACAACAGTATAAATAGACAAGCTACAACGACACACAACAACAAACAGTAGTCCCCTTTAACCGCAGAGGTTGCTTTCCAAGACCCACACTGGATATCTGAAACTGTCCAGAGTAGCAAACTCTGTATAGACTATGTTTGCTCCATCTGATAAGAATGAAGGCTACTAAGTGACTAACAGGTAGGTAACATAGACAGCAAGGATAAGCTGGACAAAGTGATGATTCATGACCCAGACAGGACAGGGCAAGACAATACAAGATTTCATCACATGACTTAGAACAGTGTGCCATTTAAAACTTATGAATTATTTTTTTTTTAGAATTTTCCATTTACTATTTTCAGACCACAGTTGATCGTGGGTAACTGAAACTGCAAATAAAGGGGGATCACTGTATCCAAATGTCACAAACATAGTGTTGAGCCAAAGTAGCCAGACACAAATAATGTATGCTACATGGTCCCATGTACACCAACAATAAACTACTGATGGATGCCAGGATAGTGGATCTTTGGGAAGAAAAGAGGGTTCATGACTGGGGAGTCTCACAAAAAGGAAAGGGAGGAGTTTGTGGAGTGAGGCGCTAGTGATGTGATTCCTTGGTTGGGATGACAGTTACTTGAGTGTTCATTTTTATAATTCCTTAAGCTTTTTACTTGTAGTCTGTGTATTTTCATGTAAATGCAATCCATTTCACAATAAATAAAAAGTTATTTACCTTTATTTATTTATTTATTTTGAGTTGGACTCTCACCCTGTCGCCCAGACTGGAGTGCAGTGGCCGCTCCCGGCCACCGCAGCCTCGGCCTGCTGGGCTCCGGCGATCCTTCCGCTCAGTCTTCCAAGTAGCCAGAACTACAGGCGTGCACTACCACGCCCGGCTGACTTTTTTTTTTTTTTCATTAATCAGTATTTTTTATTATGGTTTTGTGGGGTACAGTTAAGGGTTAGGTGTACAATTACATTTCATTCAGGCACCCTGTTGATAAGAGGTGTTTTCCCATCCCCAGACAGATATTTGCTACTGTTAATCCCATCCCCCTCCCCCCCATAGTTTCCCAGTACCGTCTGTCATTTTCTTACAGTATTGCATTGGATGCTCAAGGTCCATTATATGAGTGAGAACATGTGATATTCGGATCTTTGTTTCTGTGAGAGGTCACTCAGTATTATAGACTCTAGTTCCATCCAGGTTGCAGCGAAATTCATGATTTTGTTCTTTTTTATGGCTGCGTAGTATTCCATCGTGTATATGTACCATATTTTTTTAATCCAGTCCTCCTTTGATAGGCAGCATGGTTGTTTCCAGGTTCTTGCTATTGTGAACAACGCTGCGATAAACATACGTGTGCAGGTATCTTTTTTATAGAGTGATTTGTGTTCTTCAGGGTATATTCCCAGTAGGGGGATTGCAGGGTCATATGGAAGGTCAATTTTTAGAGCTTTTAGGGATCACCACACTGCTTTCCACAGAGGTTGCACTAGTTTACACTCCCACCAACAGTGTAGAAGTGTTCCCTTTTCACCACACCCTCTCCAGCAGCTGTTATTTTTTGAGTTGTTGATAATTGCCATTCTGACTGGAGTTAGGCAGTATCTCAGTGTGGTTTTGATTTGCATCTCCCTGATGATTAGTGAGGTTGAGCATTTCTTCATGTGTTTGTTGGCTGCTCGAATGTCTTCTTTTGTGAAGTGTCTGTTCATATCTTTTGCCCACTTTAAAATGGGGTTGTTTGTTTTCTTCTTTTCAGTACGTTTCAGTTCCTTGTAGATCCAGGATGTTAAGCCTTTGTCAGACCTAGAGTTGGCAAATACTTTTTCCCAGTCTGTAGGCTGTCTTCCTGCTCTCTTGATGGTTTCTTTGGCTTTGCAGAAGTTTGTCAGTTTAATAAGGTCCCATTTGTCTATCTTCTCTCTTAAGTCCTGTGGGTTTCGGGTTTTGTACAGGAATTGGATGCCAGTTCCGATTTCCATGAGAGTATTTCCTTCCTTTTCTAAGGTTCTTATGGTTTGAGGTTTTACATTTAGGTCTCTGATCCATTTGGAGTTAACCTTTGTGCACAAGGATAGATAGGGGTCCTGTTTCAATCTTCTGCATGTGGTCACCAGCTGACTTTTTGATTTATTGTAGAGATGAGGTCTCGCTCGCCCAGGCGGGTCTCGAACCCGCGGGCTCAGGCAATCCACTCACCTCGGCCTCCCAAAGGCACGGGATTACAAGCTGAGCCACCGAGCCCAGCCAAGTTATTTATTTTTAAATAAACTTTTCTTTCTTAAAAAAATTAAATAAATAAAATAAAATAAAAGTTATTTGAGAAGAACTCCCTAAACTTACTCTCTCAGGATTACTTTTTCCTCTAAAAACTCCACTGACAGTCCAGGCTCAGTGGCTCAGTCTATAATTCCAGCACTTTGGGATGCCGATGCAAGTGGTTTGCCTGAGTCCGTGGGTTCGAGAACAGCCGGGGCAACGTGGCGAGACCTCATCTCTGCAGTAAATCAAAAATTAGCCAGGCGTGGTAGTACATGCCTGTAGTTCCGGCTACTTGGAAGACAGAGGCGGAAGGATCACCGGAGCCCAGCAGGTTGACACTGGGATGGCTGTAAGTGTGCCACTGCACTCCAGCCTGGGTGACAGAGTGAGACTCCAACACACACACACACAAAAACTCCACTGACAGAAGAGTTTGCAAGTCCCACCCAAAGAAAATATACTTTGTGTTCCTAGAGACCGTCAAAATGACCATCCTCAAGCTTCATCCTTCCCTCTACATGTTTTATCTTTTATCCCTATTATGATAAAAACGAGTCCCTCGTCCCAAAGTGAATACATCCACCAGTGTGGTAGATGCCATCCACTTTTAGAAACATTGGCCTCACTACTAACCCCTTCCCATCAGGATTTTGCTGTTGCTTTTCATTCCTTTAATAGTGTCCTACTCTATGTTAAAACTATTTCAAACTTGTAGAAAGGTTGCAACAACAGTACAAAGAACTCCTGTTACCCTTCATCCCAGAGACCCCATTCAAGTTCCATCAGTTGCCCCACTAATCATCACAAAAGATCTAGCACTATATGCAGTTATGTCTCTATAATCTCTTCCAATGTGAAACTGCTACTCAGTCTTTCCTTGACATTTGTGTGTGTGTGTGTGTGTGTGTGTGTGTGTGTGTGTGTGTGTGTGTGTGTGTGTGTCAAGGTCTCACTCCGCTGCCCAGGCTGAAGTGCAGTGACATGATCACAGCTCACCGCAGCCTCAAACATCTGGGCTTAGGCAAGCCTAGTTAATTTTTTTATATTTTTGTAAAGATGAAGTCTCACTATGTTGCCCAGGCTGATCTAGAACCCCTGATCTTAAGCTATCCTCCCATCCTGGCCTCCCAAAGTGCTGGGATTATAGGCGCTAGCCACCATGCCTGGCTCTTTCCTTGACATTTTGAAGATCACAGTAGAATGAAGACAGAGGCAGATTTGAAGATTTTAGCAAATGGGCCTAACATCTAATGATGTTTCCTCATCATTAGAACCAGGATATCTGCTTTTGGCAGCAAGAACAGAAGTGATGCTGTATTCTTGTGATAGCTTAATGGGTGGACACGATGTCACTTATCTTACTGGTGATGATAATCACTTAATCAAGATAATGTCTACTAGATTTCTCCACTGTTTATCTCTCCATTATAATTAATAAATATTTTGTTGCACGATTTTTTGAGGCTACACAAATAGCTCCTATTTAATGACACTTTACCCTCTAAGTTTTGGCATCCATTCATATTTCTTGCCTGAATTATTTATAACTACAGTAGTTGTCAAATGGTTATTTTTGCTAGTTCCATCATTCCTTCTACATTAAAAAATTTTTTTTTACTTTAGTTTAAATTTAAGTGCATATTTGTTACATGGACATATTGTGCAGTGGTAGAGACTGTGTCTCAGGTGACCCAGTCCTACCTTCTAATGTATTAGTTGACATTCCACTTTGAGGAATAACTTTCCTCTCCCCCCCCCATTTACTTATTCATTTATTTACTTAAACCAGTGTGCACACAAAAATTCTATTTTTTTGATGTTCAAATTCTCCCATATGTGGCCAGGAGGAGCCCCATTACACTGTCCTTGTGTCCTTTCAATGTGTCACATTATTCTTGAGTACCTTCTTACTTTCCAGCACAGCAAGATATTCTGGGCTCCAACTTCAGAACCAGTCATTTCTCCAAAGAGCTCTGATTGCTTTGAGCAGAGAGTAGAACTGAAAATCAAGACATAGCTGTAATTCCAGCACTTAGGGAGGCCAAGGCGAGTGGATTGCCTGAGCTCGTGGGTTTGAGACCAGCCTGGGCAACTTGAGACCTCGTCTCTACAATAAATAAAAAAAAAAAAGGTTGCTTTTGGCCAGGCTCAGTGGCTCAGCCTGTAATTCCAGCACTTTGGGAGGCCGAGGCAAGTGGGTTCGAGACCAGCCCAGGCAAATTGGCGAGAACTTGTCTCTACAGTAAATAAAAAAAAAAGAAAGAAAATCAAGATATAGGCACCAGAACTGTAGCTCTAGTAGCTCATTGCTACTAGAATACCTCTCTTGCCAGGAACTCTAGGAAAGAGCTAGGAAATATGAGTGTGTATGTGTGTGCTTGTATACACACATATACAATGCATTTTTATCTACACTTATTTCTGTATTTATCTATACATACTGAAAATCATGAGTTTGCACTACTAGCTCAAATGCCAATCTAGTTTTCTTCCTTTCTATAATCATATGTATACCAGCCTTTCTCTGAAAAGGCTTGTTCCCATGACTTTAATATATTTATTTGTTTGTTTAGTCACTTGTGGGTGGATAATCTGACCTCAAATGGCCACCATTACGCACATGGCTTGGGCATGGTTCCCAACCAAACATTTTTAGAAGCGTTGTCTATATTCACTGTCTCTACTTTGTTACCTTCGGTCATTCCTTGATCCAGTGCAATTTGATACCCATTCTCGTCAAGGTGACCAGTGATTTCCTTGCCACCAAATCTAAAGTATTTTTCTCAATCTCTTTTAACTTCCCTTGCAGCACTTGACACTCTGAGCACTTCCTGCTTCTTAAAATACTCTCTCCCTCTGGTTTCCGTGACTCCCCACTCAGAATGGTTTTCCCTCCACTCTTCAGCCATTCCTTCTTGGATTCCTTTATGGCCTTCTTTCCCCTTTCCATCCTTACTTATTATGACTGCCTGGGGTTCTGCCCTAACTCTCCTCTCTGTGTAGTCCCTGAGATAGTTCATCCCTTCCTATGGCTTACAATGACCTATATTCCGTTGATTACACACCTATATTCTTAATTCAGATCCAGTTCCTAAGCCTTAGACCTATATAATGAAATCCCCATCAAATATTATTTCCTGGGGCCAGGCATGGTGGCTCATGCCTAAATCCCAGTACTTTGGGAGGCAAGATGAGGGAATTGCTTAAGCCCAGTTCAAGATCAGTCTAGGCAACATAGAAAGCCCTTGTATCTACAAAAAAAAAAAAAAAAAAAAAAGCCAGGCACAGAATCTCCTGAGTCCAGGAGATTGAGGTTGTGGCTGCGGTGAACCATGATCGTGCCCCTGCACTCCAACCTGGGTGACAGAGTGAGACCCCACCTTAAAAAATTAAATTAAATTAAATTAAATTTCTTGGTTATCTCTCAATCACTCTACACAAAACACATAACACTGAAATAATTTCCACCCTACTCATTCTTCAAACCTGCTCTTCTGTCTGAGTAATTTAACTCAAAGAACAGAACTGCCATCTGCTCAGCAGCCCAAACCAGCAACTGAGGAACCATTCTTAACTCCTCTTCTCCCACCCACATCATCAAGCCTGATGATGTTACATCCTAGATCTCTTTTATATATCCTCAGCAATTCTGTAGACAGAGTAACTATCATGTTGTGCCTGAAATACCACCACAGTATTCTTTTTTTTTTTTTTTTTTTGAGTTGGAGTTTCACTCTGTTGCCAAGCTGGAGTGCAGTGGCACACTCACAACCACCGCAGCTTTGACCTACAGGGCTTTGGCGATCCTTCCACCTCAGCCTTCCAAGTAGCTGGAACCACAGGTGCATGCTACCATGCCCATGGGCTCAGGCAATCCACTCTCCTTGACCTCCCAAAGTGCTGGGATTACAAACTGAGCCGCTGAGCTCAGCCACCACCACAGTATTCTAATTGGCCCCCACTCTTGACATTCTTCTGATCTGATCCACACAATCTTTGTAAAACACAAGGATGTTCCTTACTCCCTCCTTACAGTCTTTCTTAGAATGCCTGATGCCCTTGGGGCAGTGCTAGTTCCTTCTTATGACTCACTGGCACCTGCAGGATCCTGACCTAGCCTACCTTTAAGACATCAACTCTTGTTCTTCAACTTCAAATGCAAGTACAGCCACACTGAAACTTTTCACTTCCACAAACACACAGTATTCTTTCATATCCCTGGACTTTCACATATTCTTTTGCCTCTGCCTTTTTACTATTGCCTGGCCAAATTCTACGTATCCCTCAGGACACAGACATCACCTTCTCTGGAAATCTTCCCAGAATGCCTTTGCTTTGTGTTTCCACAGTACTCTGTATCTCTCGAGTGCTTATCACACTTTACTGCAATGGCTCATTTAATGGTTTAACTTTCCAAACAGATTATTAGTTCTAGTAATGCTCAGGAAAGAAAGAGAGCAGTGTCTGACTCATAGCTCTATCACCAGGGCCTAGCAAAATAGCCAAGAGACAGTAAGTGTGCCCTAAGTATTTACTGAATGAATGGGTCTCAAAAATAACAAACTTTACAGCAGCCACAGCCAAAAAGCACATTTCACATATACGCATTAATTTCTTCACTGCTGTTGCTGCTCAATTAAAAAACTGGCATCTTTATGTATAAGGAACAATGATACAACAGTATTAGCCTGAGTCAAAAAGTATTCCTTTCCACAAGCAGAAAAAGCCAAGAATTCCTCTTTTTTTCTCTGTAGGAAGTTAGAATGACTATTTTTCACATTTTCATGAAGACAATACACAACAAATGCAACATGTGAGTGAACACATATCCTCTGACAAAAGCGTTAGAGTAAGAGTGAATACTTTAGCCCTTCAGACAGATCCAGAAGGTTTTCTCTGTACATACCATACGTGCACATGTGTGCACATACAAACACACACACACATATTCACAGTGACTCAGAAAGAAAAATATTTTTTTTTTTTAGTCAGGGTCTCACTCTGTCGCCCAGGCAGGCATGTAGTGGCATGCTCACGGCTACCACTGTGCTCAGACGTTCCTTCAGCCTCAGTCTTCCAAGTAGCTGGAACTACAGGCGCACACTCCCACACCCAGTCAATTTATTGATTTTTTATTGTAGAGACGAGGCCTTGCCATGTTGCCCAGGCTGTTCTCGAGCACCTGGTCTCAGGCAATCCTCTTGCCTCCACCTTACCGTGCCTGGCTTCAGAAAATTTATAGCATGACTGAACAAAGAAAAATAGGAAATGAGCTTCTGAAGGACATATCCCCAAACTTAGCATGTTGTCTGGCACAGAAGAGGCAATACCAAATGTGAGAGGCAACTCCTGAGTGTAACACCTAATTGTAAGCACCAAAGGTTGGTATCAGGAAAAGGAGGAAATCCATAAAGAGGACTTATACTGTTTCTACTTACTATATACTATGACTCTATACCAGATCCCAGTTATCTCATTTTTACTGTCTCTATTACATACTTTGAGATTAAGTAAGTAGCCTATAGATAATAAATAACAAAGTGCCCTTCTTTCCAATTCTTAGTGCTATATCCCAAACTGGGCAGGACTGAAAAATTAGAAAACATGAGCAGAAGCATCTTATTTAGGAAAATAAAGATAAATGGAAGAAGAAATAAGCAAAAGTTAAAAATTATTAGTTCTGGGGAATAAGAAGTAGGAATAGAGATATTTGGGCAAAGAATCTTCCTTTTCATATGAAACTTCTAGTCATATTTCAGTTTTAAAATTACACATCAATATTACTTTGATATAAAGTATAATTTAAAAGTGCAGCAGGAGACTTCTTTAACAAGATAGTATGCAAAGTCTCATCCATTAAAAAATATAAATACACACAGAGTAGCTTTTGAATGCTGTTACTAGAGATTGTCTCTAAGTGGTGGGGTTATTAAGAGCTTTGTGGGTTTCTTCTTTTTTTCTCTCTCTTTTTTACAAGTAAATTTTAATGGCACTGAATTCTTTGGTTTCTTCTTTTCTTATGAAGATCTATATTACTACTTTAACAAGAAATAATTTTTCACAAAATATTTTAAAGTACTTACTTACCTTAGTTGATTTTTCTATATTTAAGCCTCCATCCAGCTTAAAAAGAATCGTCATGTTGTACCCAGTCTGGTTTCCATGTCCATGTGGCCACCAAGTTTTTACAGTAATATTCTTTTAGGAAATAAGATATTTCATTCTAAGTAACATGCCATATTTTCAGCAAAATAATGTGGCTTAGACAATTGTGTCAATTTCTCGTAGAGTCAAGTACAGAAACTCTAGGTTCTAAAACGATATAAACTTCCCTACCTATATCATGCCAAATCATACTGATCTATTGATAATATTTTAAAATCAACATGCTAGGAGTTTAGCATGGGTCAATACATCAAAAGAAAAGGAAGAACAGAAAAACATGGTGTTCAGAAAAAAAACTCTTCCTATCTCTAACACTTAAGCTTACATTTATTCTGTATTCTTAACACTCAGGACTGGACTTTGAAGTTGACTCTTTCAAGCCAAGAACCAGAAATAATTGTAGGTTTTTATTTTATCTAAATAGTAACTGAATGTTATTCTGCTCCATCCTTTTCAGTTCACAATTATCAATTAGCGGAACAGAAGAAGGAAAGGTAAAATATGTTCCATCTCGACCTATGAAAGATCATGAATTTACTTATTTATTTTATCATTATTATTATTATTATTTTGAGTCGGAGTCTCACTCTGTCACCCAGGCTAGAGTGCAGGGGCATGCTCACAGCCACTGCAGCCTTGACCTGCTGGGTTTAGGTGATCCTTCCACCTCAACCTTCCAAGTAGCTGGAACTACAGATGCACACCACCACGCGCAGCTAATTTTTGTGATTTTATTATAGAGACGAAGTTTCACCAAGTTGCCTGGGCTGGTCTCGAACCCTGGGCTCAAGCAATTCTCTTGCCTCAGCCTCCCAAAGTGCTGGGATTACAGGCTGAGCCACAGCACCCTGCCAGGATCATGAATTTAAGATTAGAATTCTGCATGTAGAATAAGCACCAATATTCAAAATAATTGACAAGTACCCAAAAAAAAAATCACTGCTATTTAAATATAAAGCATAGAATGTATTTTGGGTTTAGAATACTTTCAATACCACAGAAAAATTAAAATTTTAATGATAAAAATAAAATGAGAGGAAAAGTTGCCAAATTAATCACATATTCTCCATTTTTAAAACTTAACATTTCAGAAAACCATTCCTTAGCTCATACTAACACTAAACATGAGAGGTTAAAAACAGAAGAGAAAATGAAAAATATAAATGGAAAAATATTTTTCTTTTATATTCAGTTCCTTCTTTTTATTTAATTCTTTAGAACAGGTATTGCTTTGCATCCAGTGCTTCTCAGAAAGCACTATCATTTACCTTGTTAATTTTCACAAATAGCTTAACAGTCCTTTCTCCAGGTTGAAGTTCAATGTTGTACATCTGCTGTGTTTGCAATTTAGGGATGGCTACGATCACCTGACCACCAACTGGCTTCAAGCTCACAACATCAAAAGAAGACTCTATTTCAAGATTCCACTCCTGGGCACTGTTATCTAAAGCATGAAGAGAAAAGGGAAAAAATATATAATATGCTAAGCATTATCCCTGCACCCCTCAGGATTCATTGAAGGTAAGACCAAAGCAGCTTCTAAAGCAGTAAGTGCTCCACAATGCTGTCATAATCAGTTCAGTGGAAATTTTCTTTTAATCTTCAGAGTTTAATCCTTCATTTTGAAGAATAACCAAAATTATACATCTTTTATAGACTTCCACTCTAAGAATGTTACGTCACACAAATTTTATAAAATTTGTCATTAACAAAAAATGACAAATGAAAAGATAACAAATTTTCCATGATTTATACACATTTGTTCTTTTTTATAAAGTGAAAATAATGAAGGTTTTAAAACTGGGTAATAAGGTATAAATCTGTATGTATTAGAATTGATCAAATGTGAAAATACATATAAACATATATTTTTTTAGTCAGAGTCTCGCTCTATAACCCAGGCTGGGGGGATGTAGCATGATCACGGCCTACTATAGCCTTGACCTCCTGGGCTCAGGCGATCCTTATGCCTCAGTCTCCCAAGTAGCTGGGACTACAGTCCTGCACCACAACGCCTGAATTTTTTGTAGAGACAAGGTCTCACTATATTGCCCGGGCTGGTCTCAAACTCCTAGCCTTAAACTATCCTCTCACCTTGGCCTCCCAAAGTGCTGGGATTACAGGCTTGAGCCACTGTACTCAGTTGAGATATATTTTAAATATAGATAATGCTAAGCATGGAAAGTAAATGGTGACCAGGATAAATATGGCCCCTATCTTCATGAACTAAGACTCTAGTAAAATACAGACAAGTACAAAAGTGTGATAATACCAGGATGGGAGAAATAGAAGGTTGTTCCGAGAAATATACATGGGAAGTAAGGAAGCATATCTAACACACAGAAGGTGAAAGAAGGCTTTCATTAGATAGCAATGTCTAGCTAAGACCAGAGGATGCCTTAGCTAAGTGCAGAGGAAGATGACAAGGATTCTAGGCACAGAGAAGAATGTGAAAACTCATGAGTGAGACCAAGCAACGCCATAACAAGGAACTTGGGCAATAACAGAACCAGTGAGGCTGGCTGGCATGATTGAAGAGGTAAGCAGGGTCCAGATCATGCTAGATCTTTTAGGACAGGTGAGAATTTTGGCAATTTCGTCCTAGGTCAATGGGGAGTCGTTGAAGATTTTTTTCATCAAAGAGCACAGCATGATCAGATATGCATTTTATAAGAACTGCTAGGAGCCCCAGCACAGTGATATACTAGTATGCATACGGAGAAATCAGAAAAAAACAAAATCTCCACCTGTACAAAAAGACAGAAAGTACCACTTGAAAAATACAGGAACAGAGAAGAGGTAAAGAAAATTGATGGGCTGAAAAAAGAAGAGGGAATAAGACTGAAGAGGAGAATTACAAAGGGGGGACCCAGAAAAACCCGGAATTATCTTTTGGAGGGTGGGTCCCTTGTAGTACAGGTAAGTGTTCTAGGAACCCATCAGGATCAGTGTAACAGCTAATGTTTCTGTGAGAGGCTGTGTTTGGTTTTAGTGATTTCTTTTCTTTTTGAAATTCTTTCAACACGTTTGTCCATTTAATGATGGGTGATTTACAAGCACACCTGCCCACGCTGCACTGAGTGGTCAGCAGTTTTTGACCAAAAACAGCATGACCCCTGTGTCCCCAACCAATCTCGCCCTGAGTGACATATTTTTGTTTCCCTGATTTACAAAGTCCTCAAAGGGAAACATTTTACTAATGTAAAAGAGGTGAAACAAAAAACAACAGAAGCACTATAAGGCATCAGAATTGACGAGTTCCAAAACTGTTTTGAGCAGTGGAAAAGGCATCATGATAGGTTTATTGCCTCAAATGGAAGGTAATTTGAAGGTGACTGAAGTTTAAACATGTAAGAATAAATACACAATCTTTTAATAAAACAAAACCTGGGCTTTTTGGGGTCTTCCATTGTACAGGGAAAAAGGAAAGATGAGGGAGCTACCATGTATGAAACTCTGGGTGCAGAGTTTAGGGGTGATGTAGAAAGTTTCAAGATCATTTTGAAGTAGAGTTTCTGTACTGAAGTAGAGTTTCTGTTACATGTACTGTAACCCTTTTCTCCAACTTCTGTTAAATTTCCATTGTTTGTTTAATGCCTCTAGCATTGAATTTGTGTTAGATGTTTAAATAAGACCGAGTGCTGAGACAGATTTTGGACAAGAGCTGAATATAAAAACAGACTTTTTTTTTTTTTTTTTGAGTTGGAGTCTCACTCTGTCACCCAGACTGGAGTGCAGTGGCCGCTCCCAGCCACCGCAGCCTCGATCTGCTGGGCTCCAGCGATCCTTCCGCCTCAGCCTTCCAAGTAGCTGGAACTACAGGTGTGCGCTACCACGCCCGGCTTATTTTTTGATTTACTGTAGCGATGAGGTCTCGCCAGGTTGCCCAGGCGGGTCACAAACAAAAACAGACCTTTTTTTAAGTTACACAGAAAGAACTAGTGATGAGATTCCCCCCCCCCACAAAAGGCAGATGGGACAGGAGCTTAGACAGCAATGAAGGGTCTCATTTATTTAAAAAATTCATTTTAAAACACAGGGTACATATGAGAACTTGTTGCATAGGTATACTGCATGAAGGCGAGGCTTGGGCTACTGATAAGCTCACCCCACCTCCCAGTAGTGAGCATGGTGTCCATCCCTTATTCCTGCTCTTCCCTTCTTTAGCAGGGCCCAGTGTCTGTTGTTCCTATCTTTGTGCCCATGTGTGCCCAGTGTTTAGTACTCATTCTTTACTGCCACAGAAAGGAAAGAGAAGAGCAGGGACTGATGTAGATACACTTAGGTTTGTTATGATTTCTGGAAAGATGCATTGGGAATTCCTGTAAGCTTCGACTTTTCTCTCTGAAGAAGGAGAGGGAGAAGATTATTAGGGGCCCTTCCACAAATAAGGAGAGAATTGATAATCATGGCTTTGTGGCAAAAGAAAGAAAAGATAAGTTTGTAGGTTGGTCAATGACCAAAGACTTTGCAAATGGCACTGCTTACAAGTGAAGGACCACACCAGACCTGCACTAAAGATGATCACAGCACAGCTTATCACTTGTATCTCCCACTAGCCAAAAACACAGATGAATTTGATGTACACTGAAGTAAAATTAATTCTGGACTTAGAAACTATTTTTGTTTTTTAAATGATTCATTCTGAGAAACAATTGTCAGTGAGCTTTGAACTGAGTTTGTTCTGATTCAGCCAATTTTGCAGGTTACCTACTCACAGCTTTGAGATGTTGAGTTTATCAGCTGACAGATCACCTAAGTCTACTCTCTCACCAGTGTTTGAGACTTTCTGCACAACAGACTAGCAAACTATGGTCCTTGGGTCATATCTAGCTCACTTCCTGTCTTTACAAAGTTTTATTAAAACATAGTTGCTATGGACTAAATTGTATCCCCCCTAAAAAAAAATTTTACATGTTGAAGCCCTGACCCCCATGTAATGTTATGGGATAATTAAGATTAAATGAGGTCATAAGGGTTAGGTGGTAATCTGATAGGATTGTGGCCTTATAAGAAAAGTAAGAAATAGATCTCTTGATCTCTCTCTCTCTACCATGTGGGGACACATTGAGAAGGCAGTTGCCTACGAGCCTAGAGAAAACCCTTCACCAGAAACCAAACTGGCCAGCGCCTTGACCTTGGACTTCCAAGCCTCCAGAAATGTGAAAAATAAACTTGTTATTTAAGTCATCCTATGATTCTTTGTTAGGGCAGTCTAAGCAGATAAATATAACAGTCACACTCATTTGTTTACACATTGTCTTTGGTGGCCTTTGTGCTACAAGAGCAGGGTTGAATAGTTTTAACAGATGCCACATGGCCCCAAAAGCCTAAACTCTTTACTATGTGACCTTTTACAGAAGAAGTTTGCTGATCCAGGCCCTAGACTATTCCCCCCCAGAAAGGCTGTTTTAACCTTTATTTAAGTATCTCTGATGACAAAACAAAAGAAAACTCTCTGTCTCACAAAATAGCTAGTGTTGGCCATTGTAAAGACCCTCTACACTGAATTTGAAATCCACTTCTCTTTAATTTCCACCTAAAGATTTTGGTTCTGTCCTCCTGTGTCTCCTACCAAGAAGTAGAGTCCTTTAGTGTTTTCTGTCCCTTCCTCTTTGGTAGCAAAATCAACTGTTAGTGACAGCCTCTGGTAGAAAAACAAACAATCTTCCAAGGTCAATGGCAAAATTCCCCAGTTTCTCTTGCTTTGAACAGAGAAAGTCCTCAAGCAAATCCACACTCCTCTGGAGCACAAAATGTTAACACCCTTGAGTACTACTAAATGATAAAATTAAGGTTATAGAATTAAAAAGACATATGAAGATCTATGAGTCTATAATGTCATCACCCAGATACAGTATACCAACATATTTTTGCCCTCCCCTCTTTCAAAAAGAGTGAAGCCCTTCCTTCCAGTAGCACATGAAAAATTAAGTAGTTTGGGTTCACAGAGTACAAAAAGTCTTAAGTAATCAGTAATTTTCCTGATATTCTTTGGTCACTTCATTTCACTTGCTAAATTAAAAATGTATAATCCTACTTCCAGTTAAGGAGAGCTCCATCTTAGAAATTAAAATCCAGTTCTAGAATACAGCTTCCTATCACAGCTCTCCTAACATTAACAAGTTTCCATTTCCTGAAGGACATCCATGACCCCCAGCTCTCCTGAAATGGAATGGAAGATAATTTCAAAAATGAACAAAATACCAGGGGTGGGAACAGGAAAGAAGAAGGATTGTAATTTCATAAGTTTTGTATCCTTTTCTCACCCTGACTAAACAACTCAAAGCCCAAACTGGACAGGATGTAAGGCCTGCCTGACATCTCTAAAATTTGGGAACCTCTCTGGCTCAGTGATGTTCTTGGCTATGTCCTGTGCCCATATAGAATCTACAGTTCGTTCATATGACCTCAACCAGAAGGCAGCTGAGAGGAAGGTATAGGATGTGGTTCTGGCCACTGACTCCCTTTAAGATTTTCCCAGCGCTGACTCAGAGAGGGTTCTTTAAAAAAAAAAAAAAAATCACCATGTGTCTGACCTGGATGGGAATTTATAGAAAGGGTAAGCAGCACATAGCCCAGGTTAATGTGCACTGCCCCTTCGAAGGATAATCAAGACAACTTTAGTTTGCGTAGATGTGTCCAACACGAGCCTTTAAAATCCTCAAAAAAAAAAAAAGTCAACTTCCTTATACATGATTCCTATACAGTCTACTCTTTTACCAAGATGTGGTTGGAAAAAAAGGAGAGAAAAGCTTTTATCAGTTTTTTAGGAGAAAAAGGTAAAAGAAGAGACACAGAAAACAGAAAAATAAAGACAGTGAAGTTACATCACTTCAAGTGTGCCCATAAGTAACAGGAAGATATACTCTCAAAACTATATCCTAGGCCTTGCTTTAATTGGTTGTAATAAACACTCGAGTATCCATATCTTCATCTAGTCATATCATGTCTATCTTCAAGAAAAACTGTTCTGTTCCACACTTATATCCTCACTAGGTTATAATGACTGTTCTAATTTACAAACTAAAGAAAAGAACCATGGAACATCAGAGGCAGAAGAAACCTGGAGATCTGCTAGTGACTCTGCAGATGTTTCTGAGGCCCTGAGTGCAGTACCTAGCTCCTATGCCAATTAACATGACAAGTGCCCAAGTTTTCCAAGTGCTCTCCACTTTCCCTGAACTTCTTGGAGAAGTGCCTACCCAAAAGAATGACACTAGCAGGCACACACTGATTGACATTTGTATATGAATAATGAGAAAACGGAAAAGCAAAGGAACTTTCTGCACTTCAGAGTCCTAAATTCAAATAGCAAATATGTTCAATGTGATACAAAGCATTTTGAGGGCACTATAACAATAAAATGCTAGCCTCTTAATAAGAGGGTCTTCATAAAAAAGAAAGAACATTGCAATCTATAAACACAGAGAATGTGCCTGACCCTCTACTAAACATATAATTATATGGTGCCACAGTTCCTCCACTTGTCAAAATACCTTCTTTGTAACCTAAATTACCTGCTGAGGTCATTAAAACAGCCGAGTGAGCATTTATGCGACAGAAATGAAATCTATTTCTTGAATAATTACTATCTGTAAACTTTGACAGGCACTGTAAATTATACCCTAATCCAAAGAGGTAAAGATGTTGTCTCTAACTCTCAGGGTGTACTTAGAAAAACAAAATATACCCAAAGGTCATAGTTAAGAACACAAGATGACTTCTAGGGGGTTAAAGACTAGCAGGGAAAGGAAGCTCAGAGGCAGGCTACATTCAAGTCAGCATGGAATGGATCCGCAAATGTTGGTAGATTGCTTATGGAAGATGAAAAAGATGCTTTATCTCATTGGGGGGAAAAGCTATTCAAAGACAGCTGCCTAGATCAGCTTTGCCCCACTGAGGGCCTCACAGCTCCCTCTTTGGCCTGCTGGCTTCTTCTTGCATCTGTAATAGAAAATGAAAGGCTGCAGAGAAAAGGTAGTCTTGTGCATTTAAAGAAACACCACGCTGAAATGACCAAGCCACAGAACATATGATTTTAAACATAAGATATTCTCCTGTACTCCCACTAGAATCGTTGGACAGACATAAGCAGCTGCCTTTCAAAAAGCTAACCACTGCATTAGCCCGAAAGCCAGGCCTGCAGTTAGCTCCAACAGCTGTTTGTCACCATCCCCACCCCCACCCCACGCCCCAAACAGCAAGATTTCCTTGCCTACTCAGCAGGACAAAAATCCTCAAGAAGAAAATCAAGGCAAAAGAAAAAAAAAAGACCCAAAGCAAAATACCCCCAGGACAAGGAAATGTTAATAAGCTCCAGAGAAGAAAATGCACTTAAGCAACAAGGCAGCTAATCAGAGAAAAGATTATTCAAGCAAGGCAACTACCCATAAATTGATTTTCAAGGGTGAATACTGTTATTTCATGGATAAAGTAAATTAAAGATAAATGAGAAAGTGACTCAAAATGAACGCATGTTTATCAGACAAGTACTGAGCAAGACTGACTAATCATTGCTATATTTTAATATTATCTTCTCTGAATTAAGCTGTAAGCAAAGAGTAATGCCCTTTAATCAATTGGACAGGCCAAGGGATGGTAGAGAGCTAGCCCAGTCTTCCAACTCCATGGATAGGTCATCCACAAGGAAGGAGGGGGTGCTTTAAGCTGAGGCAGCAGGTACATTTGGTTAGGGTGGGAAAAGGAGTATGTTAAGGCAGTGGAAGTGTCCCAAGCAGAGGTCAAAGATTCACAGCTCACCTCAGCTCAAGAAAAGAAGGTATGAAAGCAAGGGAATTTATGTGTTGAAAATCTCAGCTGGGCATAGTGGCTAAGGTGAATGGATTGCCTGAGCCCGCAGGTTCCAGACCCGCCTGGGCAGCGAGACCTCATCTCTACAATAAATCAAAAAATCAGCCGGGCGTGGTAGCGCGCGCCTGTAGTTCCAGCTACTCGGAAGGCTGAGGCGGAAGGATCGCCGGAGCCCAGCGGGTCGAGGCTACGATGGCCGGGAGCGGCCACTGCACTGCAGTCTGGGCAAGAGAGTGAGACTCCAACTCAAAATAAATAAATAAAAATTAATTAATTAATTAATGTTACAAATTGGATCTTTTATTGTCTTTTTTTTTTTTTTGAGTCTGGGTCTCACTCTGCCACCTAGGCTGGAGTGCAGTGCACCACAGCTGACCTCCTGCACAGGCAATCCTTTCACCTCAACCTCTCAAGTAGTTGGGACTATAGGCATGTGCCACTATACCCGGCTAATTTTTCTTTCTTTCATCCCTCCTTCCTTCCTTCCCTCCCTCCCTCCCTCCCTCCTTCTCTATCTTTCTTTTGTTTCTTTCTTTCTTCACAGGCAATCCTTTCACCTCAACCTCTCAAGTAGTTGGGAATATAGGCATGTGCCACTATACCTGGCTAATTTTTTTTTTCTTTCTTTCTTTCCTTCCTTCCTTCCTCCCTCCCTTCCATACCTGGCTAATTTTTCTTTCTTTCGTCCGTCCTTCCTTCCTTCTCTTTCTTTCTTTCTTTCTTTCTTTCTTTCTTTCTTTCTTTCTTTCTTTCTTTCTTTCTTTCCTTCCTTCCTTCCTTCCTTCCTTCCTTCCTTTTTTCCTTTCTTTCAAGTTCAAAGCTGCAGTGTGCTATGATTGTGCCTGTGTTGCTCAGGCTGGTCTCAAAATCCTGGGGCTCAAGCAATCTTCCTGCCTCCATCTCCCAAAGTGCTGGGATTACAGGCATGAGCCACTGAGCCCTGTCTAATGACTTTTTTAAGTTTAAAAATACCAGCAGCACCAAATAACTTCCTTAAATTATCGACCATCTCTCATTTGCTTTTGTCTTCTGCCTTCAGAAAATACAGATATGGCTGAATTGAATAGTGATCACTGCATTCTTGCTTACTGACTTCATCTAATTAGGCCCCTATGTAATTGGACTGAGTATTGTACACTATCATTTAAGATCTCATTCACCTTCCCCTTTACCTTTGATTTCCCTAACTTCTTGAATCCTCACTGATCTTTGATTTTCTGGCTCTCATCCTGGAAGACTATTACACAATCTTGTTTTGTTTGGTAATTGTTTATATCTCCCCTCCCCACTCCAACCAATGTGCAGCACATGAAGGGATGAGTGTACCTACTTTATTTCTTTTCTACATCAAACAAACACAATGTGGAGCGAAGAAATGAACAAATATTTAACCAGTTTTTAACTGATTCGTTGACATCTGTGAGAGTTCTGAGGTTTTATTTCAATGCTCCTGGGCGGTGAATAGTTCCTTCAACTAAAAAAGTGGTATTCACCTTAGAAATGGTTTCTTTCTCGCTTACCTTCTTATTTATTTTCAAGTCGTCACAAGGCTGTGTGTCAAGGCCCTCAGAGAAGTGCTCTTAGCTATGAAGAAAATGTGCAAGGACAGAAAGCCAGTCTAACAAGGTGAGCAAAACAGGAATTTGACACCAAAAGTGACAACAAAGGCGGTAAAAAGAAGTGCAAGCCAGAAAGAATACTTACCGCAGGAAACTTTGGAGCTTCTCTTTGTTTTCTTTTTTTTTTGCAAAATATGCTAAAGAAAAAACACCTACCCGCTTTATCTTGTCAGTTTTCGTGACAAATATTTTGTATCTGTTTTTTACTTTTATAAATTGAATGCATCACAAAGTTAAAACAAACTCTCTAAATTTCTTTTTAAAAAATCTATATTTCCAATTATAAGTCTAATTTTTATAACAAGGAGGAGACAAAAAGAAAAACAAAATGCCACAGTGCTTAACTTACCAAATATTGGGGAAAATGTGAAGTAGCTCAGATGGCAAATATTATAGGCTTCAATTTTAACATCTTTCCAGATTCCCTGGGTAGGAAAGGAAGGCCCCCAGTCCCAACTAAAGGAACACTGCTCCTGTAATTTCAAGGGGGGAAAAAGAAAATGCATCCAATTACCATGAAATTTAAACATTATGAGAAACATTTTGTTTTAAAATGTTACATATGGCTGCGCACAGTGGCTCACGCCTGTAATCCCAGCACTCTGGGAGGCTGAGGAGAATCTCTTGAGGCCGGAATTCAAGACCAGCCTGGGCAACACAAAAGACCTTGTCTCTACCAAAAAAATTTTTTTAATTAGCTGGGTACAGGAACACATGTCTGTAGCTCCAGCTACTCAGGAGGCTGAGACAGAAGGATTGCTTGAGCCAAGAGTTCAAGGCTGCAGTGTACTAGGATTGTGCTACTGCACTCCAGCCTGGGCAACAGACTGAGATCCTGTCTCTAAAAATAACAAATAAATAAGTAAAATGTTATATACATGTATATCAGTTTGCTATGGCTGCCATAACAAAATGCCACAAAATGAGTGACTTAAACTATGAAAATTTATTTTCTCACACTTCTGGACACCAGAAGTCCAAGATCAATGTGTCAGTTGGTTTGATTCCTTCTGAGGCCTCTCTCTTTGCTCTGCAGATGTCTGCCTTCTCACTGTATCCTCATGCAGTCTTTTTGTATTCAAACATCTCTGGTATCTCTCTGTTGTCTAAATTTCCACTTCTTACAAGGAAACCAGCCATATTGGAATAAGGCCCGCCCTAACCATATCATTTTAACTTAGTCATTTCTTTAAAGACCTATCTCCAAATATGATTACATTCTGAGGTACTTGGGAGTTAGGACTTTAACATATAAATTTGGGGAACCAAAAGTCAGCCCAAAACTGTGTGTGTACCTCCTCACACACCATATAAAACCTTAAGATGGCCCACAATGATCACCTTCTGGTATTTATGTCCTTGTGGCCCCTTTCCTTGCGTATGGGTTGGACTTATACCTTCTTTTTTTTTTTTTTTTTTTTGAGTTGGAGTCTCACTCTGTCACCCAGACTGGAGTGCAGTGGCCACTCCCGGCCACCGCAGCTTCGACCTGCTGGGCTCCGGCGATCCTTCCGCCTCAGCCTTCCGAGTAGCCGGAATTACAGGCGCGCGCCCGGCTGACTTATAACTTCTAACTAACAACATAGCAGAAGAGTTTACTTCATTAGATAGGTTATAAAAGACTAAGCCTTTGGTTTGGGACACTCTCTTGCACCATCTCTTGGCCAAAGAGGAAACTAGCTGCTGTGTCACGGGGCAGCTCTGTGGCGAGACCTCTATGAAAAATTGTGGATCTGAAGCCTGCCAATAACCATATGAGCTTAGAAACAGACGCTTCAGCCCCACTCAAACTTTGAGACAGTGGCAGCCTTGACTGACAACTTAACTGTAGCCTCATGACATACCTTGAGTCAGAGGTACTGGCTAAGCCACACTCAGATTCCAGACTGATAGAAACTACCATAAAAATGTTTTCAGCTGATGTTTTTGGCAGAATTTGTTACACAGAAATAGATACCTAATAATAACCAGTACATCAACCTATGCAACAAAGTTAAATTTGGCAGAAACAGTCTAAGAACATAAAATTTAATTATTCTTCAAAATTATATTACATTGAAGCAACACAACAGTTCTTTAAACTTTTCTAAGCTATCTCTGGATTTAACCATCATATTTTAATGTGATAACTATAAAGAATATTATATCTAAATATAATAATTATAAAGAATGAGGGAATTATGAAGAATGAGGTAATTTTTTTTTTTGAGACAGGGTCTTGCTCTGTCACTCAGAGCAGAGTGCAGCCTTAAACTCCTGAACTCAACCAATCCTCTCACCTCAGCCTCTCAAGTAGCCAGGACAGGTGTACACTACCACATCTGGCTTTTTTTTTTTTTTTTTTTGGTAGAGACTGGATCTCGCTGTGTTGCTGAGGCTAGGTCTCAAACTCCTGGCCTCAAGCAATCCTCCCAAAGTGTTGGGATTACAGGCATAAGCCATTGCACCCCAGCCAGAAAGATAAAAATTTTATGAACAGATTTTTTTAAAACTTTGCCATTTTCTATCTCTTAAGTATGAATTCAGAAGTCCTTGTTTCTGAACATAGAACTCCAAAACAATCCATTCAATCTTTAGACCCTGACACAGGTGACCAAGGCAAACATTTTATCCAGTCTTATTCAATCTGACAAGCTGTCTCTCCCTTCATGACACTCAATTTCCATATTAAGCTACAGAGGTTCAAATTCAAAAATAGCAAATGATTCTCTTAAAATAAATCCCTTCAAGCATAATTTTTTCTAATTTTTACTTCTTAAAAAATTATTTTCAAAACACAGTTCATTAAATGTGAGGTTATGACTTCAGCTTTTAAAAAGGAACAAGTTTGAGTCATACATTTTATTAAAATACTTTAAAAAGGAACAAGCACCAGAGGAAGTACTAAGATCCTTCTGAATGGAGACATTTGTATAATAAAGCCTGAGCACTTGGCCAAACTGTTCTCATTTAAGTATTATTTTCTTAGCTCTGTATTTATCTAAGTTAGAGATAAATTAGTTTCCACTACAGAGAAAAACAAAGAATTAAAACTCTTTAGAACATCCACATTTCTCTAAGTTTACCAGTTAGGTATCAGATTCTCATATTCAAAATAAGAACCATCTTTAGGACATTGATCTGTAGTATATCCATGTAATTCTTTCATTAGAGATGAGGAGGAGAGCACAATATTCAACATCTTACAAGACAGATTATTTTCCCCATCAAGGGCTGCAACTGACTCTTATTCAACCAACCTCTTCAAGTAAGTTTTTACTGATTCAAACAATATTTATGAAGTGCCTTTTAGGTTTCATGCTGGGAGTGCAACAATATATTAATACAAAACAGACACAGTTCTGCTTATAATGCTCACAGTCGAGCAAGAAGTTCAGGCACTGAATAAATATTACAAACACATTGAGTTTTAGAAAAGAAACAGGCAGAAAATATATAACCAAGGCTGGCGGTGGTGGGGGAGGGGTGTGTAGGTGTCAAAATAAGTTTCTCTTGGAAAAAAATGGCTTGTGTATGGAAACCTGAAGGATGAGTACCATTTACCCACTATGATTAGGGAAAAGCAGAAGCAATTTTTTTTAGAAGCAGCAGCACATGCAAAGGTCTGGGGGGGGGGCAGGACAATATGATGCATTCCAGGAGATGAAGACAGAACAGTGGGAAGAAGCAAGGAGAACACTGAAGTGGACATAGGCTGGACAGAACCATGGATGTTGGCCCAAAAGCAATGAGGAGGTGTTAAAAAGTTTGAAGAGTGCTGTGATCATTTTTGTTTGAAAAGACCATTCTAGCTGCTCTGTGGACAATTAATTAGAGAAGGCAAGCAAGGTTGAAGGGCTGCACAGCCAGGCAATCTTACACTCAAGAAATGACTAAACTCAACACATAGTAGTATGTAAAATGGAATGTGGGCAGATTCAAGAGCTAATGGAGAGGTACTAATAGCATCATCAAGAGAACTTAGCATTAGACTGGAGAGGGAAAAAGAGAGAGGGAGCATCAAGAATAACTCTTCAGTGATGACTTGAGCAACTGTTGTAGATAGTATTCCATTCAGCAAGGAACGGAACCTGGGAGAAGGGTCTAGGTCACAAATGGAGGGCTGGACATACTCTGTTTTCATCCCGTTGCACTCCCAGCTTGAGACGTAGAAAGCATTTCATAAATATTTTTTTGAATCAGTGAAAACTCTCACTTGGAGAGGATGAGTGAATAAGAGTAGCCCTTGACGAGGAAAATAATCTGTCTTATAAAATGAATATGTTGCTCTCCTCCTTATCTCCAGTGCAAGAATTCCCTGGATGTTCTACAATTACCTGGGTGAATCACGTAAGTGATGATGCCACACAGATATCTGAGTATAAAGTGTGGAACTGGGCCGGGCCCGGTGGCTCAGCCTGTAATTCCAGCACTCTGGGAGGCCGAGACGAGTAAACTGCCTGAGCCTGCGTGTTCGAGACCAGCCTGGGCAACTTGGTGAGACCTCGTCTCCACAATAAATCAAAAAAATTATATGGGCCTGGCAGCATGCACCTGTAGTTCCTACTACTTGGAAGGCTGAGGCAGAAGGATCGCAGGAGCCCGGCAGGTCGATGCTGGAGTGGTCATGAGTGTGCCACTGCACTCCAGCCTAGGCGATGGAGTGAGACTCCAACTCAAAAAAAAAAAAAAAAAAAAGTCCAGAACTGAAAAGAGGTTGGGCTGAAGATACAATATTGGGAGTCATTGGCAAATCATTGAAGAAATGAAGGTAAATGAGATAGCCCAGAAAGGGAATACAATAAGAAAAGTGTCTAGAACTGAAAGTCCTAAAATATATAACTTTTAATAGAAGAAGAATGTGGATAAAGAGACTTAGCAGGAAAGACCAGAGCCATAAAGTGAAAACAAAGAAGAGAGTGTTGAAGATAAGACAGTAGTTGAAGCAATGAATCCTACTGTCTACGCTGGACAGAGAAGAAAGCAGAAACAAGAGCAGATTTAATTGATATAGAGAACTGGTGAAGAGTAACATTTTCTCTTTACACCCTACTCCCTACCTCTATCTCCTAACTTGATATAAACTAAGCTGAGTATCTTGTTTATTACACATTTAGAAATCTGTAATGATAGTAATAAGCCTCCAAAACAGATACTATCACCACTCTACTTTTGAATGATTGTGCTTACACTTTACATGTGGTTGTAAATACACCTTAAAGTATGTGAAATGTATTTACATTATTATCTCACTGCACCCTTACAGCAACACTATCAGGAAGGAAGGACAAGGAGTAGCTTCAAATAAAAATATGGGCATGCTGGAAGTCACTCTGTGTGTAAAGCAAGAATTCAAATCCAATACTCCTGACTTGGTCTTCCTCAGGTCTCTTCCCAATGGACTGTGTCAGTCTAGGCATAAACACCAAGATGCAATTTGCAGTTGTTCTGGAAGTCGGCCCCAAGATTAGCATTGTTACAGCAGACTACTGGGTCTGATTCCTGATTTCACTGACAAAGGGCTTTTTTCTAACTAGATAACTCTCGAGTGTGTTTTGAATGCCACAAGTTGAATAGAGGGTAGAGGAAAAATACCACATGGATATATGGATATATATATTACATTTATTGATGACTTGAAAAGTAGCTTTCACGTTAGGATCCAGGACAGTCTTGGTTTTGATAAAGGTTAAAAATGAAAGGGAGCCGGGCTCGGTGGCTCAGCCTGTAATCCTGCACCTTTGGGAGGCTGAGGTGAGTGGATTGCCTGAGCCCGCAGGTTCAAGACCCGCCTGGGCAGCGAGACCTCATCTCTACAATAAATCAAAAAATCAGCCGGGCGTGGTAGCGCGCGCCTGTAATTCTGGCTACTCGGAAGGCTGAGGCGGAAGGATCGCCGGAGCCCAGCAGGTCGAGGCTGCGGTGTCCGGGAGCGGCCACTGCACTCCAGTCTGGGCGACAGAGTGAGACTCCAACTCAAAAAAAAAAAAAAAAAAAAAATGAAAGGGGCCAGGCATGGTGGCTCACAACTGTAATCCTAGCACTTTGGGAGGGAGAGGAAGGAGGATTGATTGAGCCCAGGAGTTTGAGACCAGCCTGGGTAACAGCAAGACCTTGTCTCTAGAGAAAAAGAAAAAAAGGAAAGGGAGAAGGAAAGCGTGCACAGTAGTTTGAATACTATTCCTGTCTGCCAACTGGCTTTTCTTTTCTTTTCTTTGAACGGTACACACCCTTCCTGAAGGTGCTGTCTTCTGCCTGGCTGATTTTTCCTTCCATCTTCTTCCTTTCCATACATCTTTCTCATCTCTACTTGATGTATGTACCACCTCAGAGAAACCTATCATGTCACCCACCTCTCTTTCCCAATGTAAATCTGCTTCCCTACTGATAATCTATCTTAATTCCCTATATTTTTCATAACACTTAACAGTTTGAAACAGTTCTTTCTTTTTTTTTTCTTTTCTTTTTTTTCTTTTTTTTGAGTCAAGGTCTCCCTCTGTCATGCAAGCTGGAGTGCAATGGCACAATCACAGCTCGCTGCAATCTCCAACTCTTTGGCTCAGATGATCTTTCTGCCTCAAACTCCCAAGAAGCTGAGACTATAGGCATATGCCACCATGCCTAGCTAATTTTTTTTATTTTTTATTTTTTGTAGAGATGAAGTCTTGCTATGTTGCCCAGGCTGCTCTCAAACTCCTAGGCTCAAGCAATTCTCCCACCTTGGTCTCCTAAAGTGCTAGGATTAGGGCATAAGCCATGGCACCCAGGCCAACAGTTGTTTGTTTCTAAGATTCTATAAGGGCGGAGGTCAAGTATTTTTATTCTTTCCTATCATACCAACACACTGTTGTCTCACTAGCACTATAGTATACGTGCTCAATAAATATTTGTTGAACAAATTAACAACTTTTACATATGTGTAAAATATACTGGAAATACATTTTATTCATCATGACACACATGCACACATATAAAATTGAAATGAAAAAAAATCAAAAAATTAGCCGGGTGTTGTGGCATGCACCTGTAGTCCCAGTTACTCAGGAGGCTGAGGCAGAAGGATCATCATGCCACTGCACTATAGCCTGGATGACAGAGTGAGACCCCGACTCAAATAATAATAATAATAATAATAGTAATAGCAATAATAATAATAGATATATATACGAGAACTTGTCAGCAAATATACTAATATTTGCAGAAGATTTCCTAGTAACAAGTAACAATTTCACTAATTTAATTTCACAATCTGACAGAAAGTTTGATAAGTCTAAATGTTAAAAAATAATCTGTCAAGTTCCATTCTTGGCTACATGTTTTTCTTCTTTTTCTAATGTTGCCTAAGTTTTAAAGTATGCTTCAGGAAGAAAACTTGGAAAGGTGAAGATTCTCACAAAAGTTCAGATAATCTTTTGTTTTTTATTTTAGATTTTCAAATCCCACCAAGGGGTCAAGAAACAGACCCCAAACTTCCGAAATGCCACCGCAGGATTCCAGTAAGAATTTTATATGCCGGCACAATCTATCCTCAAAGATAAAGCCCCATCCACTTGAGAGACCATTACCTTCCGAACAAAGTTGACATGGCATTCACCCTTCTGCACAGGTGGAGGGCAGTCTGGAGGCACCCGGTAGTGGGTGTGAGCTTTATTCTGCTGTGCCGCGTACAACACCGCTGACTGAAAATGCAGCTCAATAGAGTTCACCTCTCTGACCACACTGGTAATATCAAAGCTCTAAGTTAGGGGGAACAAACAGAAAAATGCATGATGTGGAAGTAGTCTTGTGTGCAAGGCATAATGTATGAAAGAGGCATAATTCAAATCTAAGTTTGGTCTCCTTGCAGGGGGAAGCACCACTCTGAAATACTGTAGCACAACTTTTAGTTGCCCATTTTTAGTTATAACTAAGCATATTTCCCTAACCCAATGCAGATTTCTAGGTTTCTCCCTCTATTTTTCCTGAGAGAATGATGAACCTATGGAAATAGATAGAGCAAATAATATCTTTAGCACTGGAATGTCTGTTCTGGCTATTTACGAGTGGCCTTGAACAGCCAAGGACTTCCAAGACCCTTCATGACAACCTCTCTGGTATGAACAGCATGTATCTCTAACTCATAAGTTATTTTTGTTTTGAAAAGTCTACCCTTGAAAGGGAAAAGAGATCAAGAGATAATCTCTTAATCTTATTATGCCAGAAAGAAAAAAAAATTTTCTTTTAAAATCATTTGTCGATTGTCATTTTCCATAAAACTCTGGATCACCAAATAGAGAAGGGCTCAGCATTTGTTGAACATTTCCTATGCACCAAGAAGTTGCCAAACATCTCATGTAAAAAATCCCCACAATAATCCCATGGGGTTTGTAGTGTTTCCATCATTCTACAAATGCAGTAACTGAGAAATAAAATAACTTATCCAGTGCTTCAAAGAGGTTGTATTTGTCACGTGGCCAATTATGCATTTCCTTTTCTCTACTCGCTAAAACAATTAACATAACCGTGCACACCTGATGTCATTATATACTTACATATCTATTGAACATGTTGTCTGTTTCCCCAATAGTGACATTATTGAACAGGATTTTTGAAACTGTATCTATTCCCTCAAAAATCAAATTTATTTTCTGCCATTTGCTAAAAAAAGAAAAGATTTTTTAAACAAGATATATAAAACATTAACTTAATATAAGTTTTTTTACTAGTTAGGACCTAAAGGAATAAATATTTCACAAAAAATATATATTCTTAAAAGGCAGTTTCCAATAAAATTTTCAGAAGTATTGGTTAATATATGTTTACGTTGTTTGAGTGGTCCAGCTTCTCTCTATGCACATCAATAAATCACCATAAAACCAAGAGTACAACTTATAATTTCCAAATATATTGATTTTTTTTCTATTTGCTTCACAAAGTTCTTATGAGAACCAAGTTAAACAATAGACACAAAACTTTCCCACAAACGACATTTACTGATGCTAAGTGAACACATTAACCAACTAACTAGTATCTATAAGTGAATATTATGTGCCTAGCACTTTGCCAGGCCTTACAGAAAACTGTAACAATCTCTGAATTTAAGGAGTCTGCAATCTGAAATACAGATTGCTATTCAGAGGTTGTCTCATAATAAGAGACTTAAAGAAGGAAAAGAGAACCTTAGGAGGGGAAGAACAAACAAAATGTGTCATATCCATACAATAAAATAGCATTCAACAACAAAAAGGAATGAAGTACTGATAGATGCTAAAACATGAACTTGGAAAACATTACGCTAAGTGAAAGAAGCATGGGACCACAAAGGACCATATATTGCATGACTCACTGTATAGGAAGCAACCAGAACAGGCAAATCCATAGAGAGAGAAAGTAAGCCAGTGGTTGCCTAGGGCTGGGGTAAGAATTGGAGGAAGGAAGGAGTAGAGAATGGGGAATGACTATTAATAGGTATGGCTTTCTTTTGGGGGTAAGAAAAATGTCTTAAAATTTATGGTGGTGATGATTTCACAACTATGTAATATATTAAAAACCACAGAACTGTACACTTTAAATGAGTCAATTGTATGGCACATCAATAAAGTTATTATGATTTTTTTAAAGTCAGTGTAGTGGCTCACACTTATAATGCCAGCACTTTGGGAGGATCACTTCAGCTCAGGCATTTGAGACCAACCTGGGCAATATAATAAGACCTCATCTCAACAACAACAAAAAAATCAAATAATTAGCTGTGTGTGGTGGATCACACTTGTAGTCCTAGCTACTTGGGAAACTGAGGCAGGTGCTTAGGAGGTCAAAGCTGCAGTGAGCCGTGGTCATGCCACGGCAATTCAGTCTTAGAGTCTGAAACCTTATCACACACACACAAAAAAATAGATGCACAGAAATGCCTGATAAGAAGTTAGAGCCTCTAGCCCCCTCAAAAGAGCAGAACCAAAGCAAGGAAGTCCTGACAACATCAATTACTTTAAGGTAAAATACTTGATTCACATGCATACTCTGGGCTGGAGAGCTAAGCAAGAGAAAACTGGACAAGTCAGTGAGGCAGAAAGGTGAGGACAGTGTTACAGGGAGAGGGAACATAGCAGTATTTTCACAAACAAGCAGAGATGTTTACATTTGACTTGCCAAGCAAAGCAAGGACACTTGCTATTCTTTAGCAAAAACATGTCATGGCAAAATCAGTATTTTGGGAAGATGAATTTAATGTTTCTATATAGAAAAAAATTGGAAGCCGGGTTCGGTGGCTCAGCCTGTAATCCCGCGCCTTTGGGAGGCTGAGGTGAGTGGATTGCCTGAGCCCGCGGGTTCGAGACCCGCCTGGGCAGCGAGACCTCATCTCTACAATCAATCAAAAAATCAGCCGGGCGTGGTAGCGCATGCTTGTAATTCCGGCTACTAGGAAGGCTGAGGCGGAAGGATCGCTGGAGCCCAGCAGGTGAGGCTGCGGTGGCCGGGAGCGGCCACTGCACTCCAGTCTGGGCGACCGAGTGAGACTCCAACTCAAAAAAAAAAAAAAAAATTGGAGTATAAAAGGACAAAGAAAGAAATTTAATTTGGCAGCCTTGGCCTTTTTCCAGGATCTCACCTTCTACGCAAAGGTGGAAAGCTGAAAATGAGAAGGGCCAAATCAAGAGAAATGTTAGGCAAAAATTAGTAAGACTCAGAGGCAAACTGAATACAGGAAGACAAGACAAAAATTCCCCAAGCACAGAAGATTGGAAAACGGTGTTACATTAAAATAAACAATGAGACGGTTAGAATATAAAGTTAGTTTTAAGAGGGAAAGTCAACTGGTTATGTTTTGGATATATTGAGTTCAAGGTGAAATAAGACCATTATGGAAGATATTTTAAGTATTATCTAGAAATAAAAGCCTGGAGCATAGTAGTGACTCCATGATAATGAGCACAATATTCTGGCTTTATTTTTCTGGCTTTATTTAAGAGACAAGTACATAATTGCCAAAAAAATTCATATGAAAGGGACAGGCTGGGTACAGTGGCTCAAACCTGTAATCCCAGCATTTAAAAATGTCAAGATAGGAGGGCTGCTTGAGCCCAGGAGTTCAAGACCAGCCTGGGCAATGTTTCCCAGCCCTCATCTGTATTAAAAAAAAAAAAGAAGAAGAAGAAGGAAAGAAACCTGAGACCGGGGGTTCTAGACCAACCTGGGCAACTTGGTGAGACCTCATCTCTACAGTAAATAATAATAATAATAATAATAATAATAACAATAATAAGCCAGGCGTGGTAGCACGCACCTGTAGTTACCAGTTACTTGAAAGGCTGAGTTGGAAGGATCGCCTAAGTTCAGCAGGTTGAGGCTGCAGAGGCTGTGAGCATGCCACTGCACGCCAGCCTGGGCAACAGAGTGAGACTCCAACTAAAAAAAAAAAAAAAGAAGAAGCCAAGCCCAGTGGCCCACACCTGTAATCCCAGCACTTTGGGAGGAGGAGGTGAGATGTTTGCCTGAGCCCAGGGTTTTGAGACCAGCCTGGGCAACATGGTAAGACTCTGTCTCTAAAATAATTTTTTTTTTTTTGAGTTGGAGTCTCACTCAGTCACCCAGACTAGAGTGCAGTGGCCGCTCCAGGTCACTGCAGCTTCGACCTGCTGGGCTCCAACGATCCTTCTGCCTCAGCCTTCCAAGTAGCTGGAACTACAGGTGTGCGCTACCACACTCAGCTAATTTTTTTTTATTATTTATCGTAGAGATGAGATCTCGCCAAGTTGCCCAGGCGGGTCTCGAACCCGCGGGCTCAGGCAATCCACTCACCTCAGCCTCCTAAAGCATGGGATTACAGGCTGAGCCACCGAGCCCAGCTTCTACAATAAATTTTTAAAAATTAGCCCGCGTGGTGGCTTGCACCTGTAGTTCCAGTTACTTGGAAGGATCACCTGAGCCCAGCAGGTCAAGGCTGCGGTGACCATGAGAGTGCCACTGCACTCCAGCCTGGGTGATGTAGTAAGACTCCGACTCAAAAAAAAAACAAAAAAACAACTACTCATGGTGGCATGCACCTGAAGCACCTGAAGTCCCAGCTACTCAGGAGTCTGAGGCGGAATGATCACCTAAGCCCAGGAAGTCAAAAGTCTAGTGAGTCATAATTGTGCCACTGCATAACAGAGTCTGGGCAACAGAGTGAGACCCCCAACTCAAAAAAAAGAGAAGAACTTTTTTTCCATTTAGCAACAGTGATAGTCTACAAACTTGGGTTGCATTCTACCTCATATGGAAATATTTGCTTATAGTAACATAGAACATTACTGAAAACAATACTGGTGCTTTACCTAATCACCTCAAGACGTCATGTAAGGCCAAGGTCAGAGTTTCAGTGGCTGATTAGCAACACACAGACCAATGATATAGCTCTGGTTCTACCTAACAATATTACAAATATTACACTCTACTGAGTACTGGGTAATAGGAGGAAAGGAAGAAATAAACTAATAAGAGAATTGACTCGGTCCAATAGATCCACTGGAAAAAATGACTCCATAAGACACAATTTTGTCACCGATGACCAATGGCACCATCTTCATATACAAAACAAAACATAAATCATATATTCACTTTTATAATGCGAGGCTTCAATCTTACTTAATTCGTTGATATGCAACAAAAACAAACAAAAAGATTACTGCTTAGACAGAAAAAGAAAAGTTCAAATAATAATAAAAGTATATGCATGCACATACATACCTAATGTCAAAGGAGACTGTAAATGCCTTGCTATAGGTCCAGTTATCCAAGGAAATCCACCTGTAGTTAAGGTCATTGAATCTGTAGTAAGGATCCTGATGATACAAGGCAAAAATGCAGAAACAAGTCAATGAAATAAATTATTAACCGCTATTAATCATCTAAAAATGAATGAATTCTTAGTCTCAGTACAGAGGTCAGATCATTTCTACTAAAAATGTGGGGGGGGGAAATTTCAACAAATTACCTGAAACAAAAGATTGCTCTGAGATAAATAATATAGTTCCACTACCAAAGAAAATGTGTGGAGATTAAGAGTGGTTTCCCTTGTTAAAACCAAACACAGGGCTGACCTCGGTGGCTCAGCCTGTAATCCCAGCACTTTGGGAGGCCGAGGTGAGTGGATTGCCTGAGCCCGCAGGCTCGAGACCAGCCCGGCCAACTTGGTGAGCCCTCATCTCTACAATAAAAATCAAAAATTAGCTGGGCGTGGTAGCGTGCTACTTGGAAGGATCGCCAGAGCCTAGCAGGGCGACAGAATGAGACGCCAACTCAAAGCAAACAAACAAAAACAACCAAACACAGAACCTCACCGGTGCTGTATTGGCAGAGAATGAAAGCTTGAACTCCCTGACTTGCAGTTCTCACTCCGCCTTTTGCTGCCACTACCCAGGCTGGCCTCCAGGGGGCATACTTCTTCTCTACTGCCCAAAGGTCGGCAAAACACCTTCCCACTCCTTGGATTCATTTAGCATTTCTAGTTATTTTTCACTTAGCTTTACTAAGTGAGCACAAAAAGGTTCTCTACAGGAGGTTATTATCTCAAGTGAAATAAGACAAAAAACAAAAGACAAATATTCTCATGTATATGTGTGGGATCTAAAACATTTGAACACATGGAGGTAGAGAGTTGAAAGATGGAGAACAGAGATTGAGAAGGGCGAGCAGGAAGGATGAAGAGAATTGGGTTAAAAGATACAAACAGTAAGATAGAAGGAATAAACTTGATGTTTGATAGCAGAGTGGGGTGATTATAGTTAAACAAAAATATACTGTAGGGTGTACTGATGGTCACCCTAAATACCCTGACTTGGTCACTACGCATTACATACATGTACCGATATCTCTCACGTACCCCCATAAATTTGCACACATAAAAGCAAATAAATAAATTAAAGGATCTCTATAGAGAATGCACAGGCAGCAGAGATTCTGTCAAACTTATAAATTTCAAGTTTCCTGTATTATCCTAGCTCAGGTCAGCAAACTGCAACACACAGGCCAAATGCAACTCACTGCCTGTTTTTATATGACCAGCAAGTTAAGTAAGAATGAACATGTGCCCATAAATAAAATTTTATTGGAGCACAGCCATGCCCATTCCTTTACATATTAGATATGGTTGCTTTCGTGCTACAGTGACAGAGTTGAACAGACACGACAGAGACCATAGGTCCATAAAGGCTAAAATATTTAGTATCTAGTCCTTTACTGAAAACATTTGCCAACCCCTGCCCAAGATGACTGGCCTACTAGGTGTCCACAGATGTTGTTCCATCTGAATGTCCAGCCCCAAGTCCTCCTCTTCATAATACTTAAGTCTTTTTTCTCCTACCTCTTAACCCCTCTTTATCTCCCAGAAAGGTTTCCCAGAAAGGAGGCAAAACAGAAAGTGATAAGACAAGCTTTTCAGTTCATCTATCTGTGAACAATACACAGTGGGAAATTGTGCAGGCCCAGAAGGTCTTTCATCTTTGTCAGGCTCAGGGTCAAGTTTCATTTTCTTACGGATTACAGCCCCAGGTAGAGAAGGAATAGACAACTTTATCTAAGTTCCACAGAGGTAAAAGCTGGATGACCTCATTAGGCTGATAATGTCTCAAAGAACAAATCTATAAGAGACACTACACTTCACTGAGTGTGTATCAAGTTCAACACAGGTATCTGCCAGAAACTGCTCCTGATTGGAAGGACTATTTCGATAAGGTACTAAAGGAGAGAGTGACTGGGTGAAATTTAATAACAACAGGTGATCACCAAACTGGCTTGTTAGGTCTGCTTAATGGAAAGGCTTTGCTCTGGCAGATGGTTTGTGCCAAATCCAGTCAACTTTCTTCCCTTTCCTGTTCTTCCCTCACACAGGACTCAGCCTCTCCAGTGAATAAACACAGAATGCATATTTAAGGACATGGGTTTGAAGAAGCATCTAATTATTAGCATGACCATATCTCTCCACCCAGCCCTTTTTATAACTCTATACTGTGGACTTAGTCCAATACAGTTAAAAATATCATGAGAAGGAAGGTGTGAGGGCAACTCAGCTATAATGCATCAACACACTAAGCCCAGGGACTGGCTAATGATCTGGCTGGCAGGGGGCGAGTCCACTTCCTTTCTCTGTAAACTGAAGGAAGCAGCAAGTTGGGTATGAAAGGGCATCCTCCCCAGATATATTTTTTTCTACAAAAATAGAATTTACAGGTTAAAATTTTTCTCTTACTTGAAAGAAACCAATCTGAAACAGCTACACACTGTATGATTTCAACTATACAACATTATGGATGTTAAACAAAAATTATGGGAGCCCATTGTTTTGGAATGAATTCTTGCAATAGGCCCCAACAGACCAGACCAAACCAAAATAGAGACACTCTTGCTAAGTACCACATAAACAAACTGAAACTTAAAGAAAGCAGGTAGATATCCAAAAGACCAGTTTTTCCTGAAAATAGGTGATTCCAGTCCACCTGCATAAGGAAATCCTCTCTGCTTTAGCCTTTACAAGAAAAGTAACATGAAGTAATCTGATGTTAATTAATCAGGTCTTTCCTACTGTCCTGTTTCCTTGTCCCTACCTTACAAAACTCAATATTCTGCCATTGCCCAGTGGGAGTCCTCATTCTATTTCATCAATTGGAGGCTGCCTTGATTCATGAACCATGAATAAAAGTCAGTTTGATCTTTAGCTAAATTTGTTGTCACTTTGTCTTTTGACATGAAAAAGGTAAAGCAAAAACAGTAGAAGGGTCAGTGGTTTCCACGGATTAGGGAAGAGGGAAGGATGAATAGGTGCATAAGATTTTTAGGGCAGTGAAACTACTCTGTATAGTACCGTAATGGTGGATACATGCCATTACACATTTGTCCAAACCCACAGAGTGAATCTTAATATGAAGTGTGGAGTTTTGAGTGATAAGGATGTGTCCATGTCAGTTCATCAACTGCAACAAAATGGACCGCTTTGACGGGGATGTTGATCATGGGGACACTATGCACTCATGGAAGCAAGAGTTGTAAGAGAACACTCTGTACTTTCTTTCTGTTCAATTATGCTGTGAATCCACAACTGCTCTAAAAAAAATCTTCTATTAAAATTTCCTATCTTAATAAGCAAAAATGCCTTATCCAAAAAAAGTTGCAGAGGATTCCAAATGCTAAGCCCAACTTAAATAAGTTCCAGATTGGTCTGACTCCCTTTGATCATATTAAAATTTCAGTCCTAAATACAGCAAACAGCAGTTCTGGATTACCCCTCATCACTAAGGACCTATATAAGTCACTGAGTTGTTAAACAGATGAACCCTAAAACCAGCAACAATATCATTTGTTGACCATTGACTATATATCAGTCTTTAAGGTAGGCACCCATATACTCTTATCTTCATAATAAACATGTACAGTAAATACCATTTTATAGAGGAAGAAACTAAAGCTCCAAAAGGTGAAGTGACTTTCCTGAGGTCCAATGACCCAGCAGAAGTATGTACACCCAGGAATGAAACCAACTTAGTCCAACACCAAGGTCTGCACTCTTTCGACTATGCTACTCTATCTCATGCTGCTTATACTTACACTTTTATACCAGCAGATAACTGCAACAACAATAGTCACAATAACTAAAAATTTCTGTCTGTGACCTTACTGGATTAGGTACTATTATCATATCCATTTACTAACAAAAAGTCTAAGGCTCAATGTCAAAAGGCTATTAAGGAGGAAAGCACTGACTCAGAATCAAGAAATTTGGCTCCAGAGTCCATATGCTTAATCATTGCCTAATATTATATGACCATTACCAACACCATCAATATCAGTGCTACCTACAAAGCAGCAACCACGAGATAAACATGCCACGTGTGTGCCTGAGCTAGTCATTTATAATTGATACTTACCATACTGACTGTACATCAACAAACCATGTGTCATCAGGGTACTTGACAGATGGCAGTATCATCAGTCTCATCTCTATAAGCTTCTGGACTCCATCTATTATATCTGATTATAGATACACAGGCTTTTTAGCTAGGTAGGGCTTTTCTGCTCCCCAATTCTGCTTCGGTTCAATGCCTGACTTCACCCCAGACATAACGACCTCAAGTAGAGTTAAGTAGAGAATGTCTTTTTAACTATTTCATTTATAGGCACTGTTTTCTTAGAAACTTAGGCAAAAATAAGTAAATAAATGTTAAGAAGACATTAACTGAAAACAAGCAAAACTTTGATTAAGATATATAGCTATTTATGTTGGGTGTGGTGATTCATACTTGTAATCTCAGCAACTCCAGAGGCTGAGGGTGGAGGACTTCTAAAGACCAGGAGTTAGAGACCAGCAACATGCAAGATATCCTACTGCCCTTGGCCCATCTCTGCAAACAAACAAAAAACATTTTTAAAGGGGCCAGGCATGGTGGCTCATGCCTGTAATCCCAGCACTTTGGGAGGCCAAGGCAGGAAAATTGCTTGAGCCCAGGAGTTCAAGATCAGTCTGTGCAACATAGTAAGAGCCCATCTCTACAAAAAAAAAAATTAAATTAAATAAAGATACATAGCTATTTGGGAAAACCTTAACTTGTATAAAACAAGAAAATGGTCATTCACAATAGTGGTTACCTTTGAGGAGGTAGGCAATGAGATTGAAGAGGGGCAAGGTAACTGCAGTGGTATTGATGACATGCAGGCTCATAAGTTAGATCATGGGTGTACAAGAATTAGCTTAATTATAAGACTTTAAAATTCATAAATGCATAGATGCTTATAACTTTCCATGTCTCAAATACTATATAATAAAAAATAAGAAAAAGAAAATGTTCATGGGAAACTAAGCTATACTAAACAACACAGAGGTTTTGTGTGTTCCATTCAGAAGGAGCTGTACTCTCCAAGCCTCAGTTTCTCCATTGACAAATAGGCTCTTCAACTATTTGATTCTTACTTCAAATGGTGCACTGTACCCTTCATGGGTACAAGAGACTCCCCAGCCCATAAGTCAAGCAGAACATTTTGGTTAGCCTTATTACTATCTTTTTCTAAAATCCTTAAGTTGATAAATATCGCTTCCCAAGGAGACTCTTTATTTTCTAACCAAAGAGACTACCATTTAAAAAGGAAAACAAGACAATTCACCTACCCCACTACTAAGTGCCAGGCATTATGCAAGGAGCTTCAAGAAGACAGAGACAAGTGGCATCTCACTATTGTGTAGCAGCATGATTCCAGGACTCATAAAAGGTTAGAATAAACACCTGGAAAGAGAAACTTAGCTGATAGGAGGAGGTCAGAGAAGAAGGTGATCACATTTGCCCAGTGAGGGAGGTGGGGCAGGTGTACAGTCCCTCTGCCTCTGCCAGCTGCCTCTGAGATAAAGCCCAGAGGTGGGTGGAGCTGACAGAAGCAGCAGTGGGGGTGATCTATTTTGCATGGGTTTGAGCTTTGGCTTAACCTTAGTACCTGTGGGTCCTTGTGAAGCTCACAAAACATCTCTATACATCTGTTTTCTCAGTTCTAGAATGGAGATAATAATTGTAACTACACACCTCACAGGATCAGTACAAAGATCACAAGAAGCCGGGCGCTCACACCTGTAATCCCAGCACATTGGGAGGCAGAGGCCAGAAGATTGCCTGAGCTCAGGGGTTTGAGACCAGCCTGGGCAACATGATGAAATCTCGTCTCTAAAAGAAAAAAAAAATCACAAGAGATGATTATGAAAAGGACTTAGAACTGTTCTCGGCATACAGTGAGCATTCAATAAATGATAGCTATTGCTTCTATTATATGTACTGATCTGAAATTATTTCTAACATATATTAAGTTAAAGGAAAAAGATAGTATGAGCAAATATAGAACACTATCATCTGTGGGCAGAAAATATATAAATCTATATATGACACATGTCTATATACGTTTATAACATCTATGGAAGAATACACAAGAAACTGGTTAATAGTGGCTATTTCTGAAGGACTAGGAGACAAGGATGGCAAGAGATTTGCTTTGCTTTTCATTATATAGCCTGCCTTTAAAACGTTTTACTATTTCCATTCTTTAGTTCTGAAATTCAACTGACCTATTTTTTAAAAAATAAAACAATAAGCTAGGTGGAAATGATGAGGAGAGAATGGTTATAAGAAACTGTAGGCTGGACTGGGCTCGGCGGCTCAGCCTGTAATCCCAGCACTTTGGGAGGCTGAGGCGAATGGATTACCTGAGCCCACAGATTCGAGGCGAGCCCAGGCAACTTGGCAAGACCTCGTCTCTACAATAAATAAAAAATTAACCAATGCATGGTAATTCTGTAGTTCTGTCTACTTGGAAGTCTGAGGTGGAAGGATCGCCAGAGCCCAGCAGGTTGACACTGGGGTGGCCGTGAGTGTGCCACTGTGCTCCAGCCTAGGCGACGGAGTGAGACTCCAATTTAAAAAAAAAAATACTATAGGCTGGACATACAACATCTAACCTAGAAGAGGTGAGAAGAAAGAAACAAAAAAGAAAAATGGAATTAAGGTTCTGGGCCCAGTTCACTGAAAAAATACTCATGCTTTTATGAGAAATATATAAAATAAGAGAAACTAAAGTTTGGAAGGAGAGATATTTGGATATATTGAACTTCAGATGCTATGAGGACATTGAGGTAAGAGAGTTGAATAGAATTTCCAGCTGGCATCCACCTAAAACTTCAACCCTCACTCGGTCCTTTGATTCTCAGTATTAGGCCCTGTGAAGCAAACCCTCCTATGCCTTAAACACACCCAACGTGGCATCAAACAAGAAAGCATATGTCCAAGTTTAAGAATCAGGATTTTAAAAAAATATCTGTTTTTATTGTTGCTGTTTGGTTTGGGTGTTTGTTTGTTTGTTTGAAACTGGATCTCACTTTGTTGCCCAGGCTGGAGTGCAGTGGTGCAATCAGAATTCACTGTAGCCTTGACCTCCTGGACCCAAGCAATCCTCCCATCTCAGCCTCCCAAGTAGCCAGGACGACAGGTATGTGCCAACATACCTGGCCAAAAATATTTTTTTATTCCTTGAGTCAGAGTCTCACAGCCAACCTGGAGTGCAGTGGCACAAACACGGCTCACCACAGTCTCCAACTCCTGGCCTCAAGTGATCCTCCTCCCTCGCCTCCTGAGTAGCAGGGACTACAGGCACATGACACCATATCTGGCTATTTTTTTTTTATTTTTTTGTAGATACAAGATCTCCCTATGTTTTCCAGGTTGGTCTGTAACCCCTAGACTCAAGCGATCCTCCCACATTAGCCTCCCAAAGTGCCGAGATTACAGGAACCAGTCCCATGCCCACCCCCCACCAAAATCTGTTTTTTAGAATAAAGGCTTAAAAACTTCATAATTCTCTCTGCCCAGAAATTGAGCAACACTTTAATTGATGATTATTTCTGCTTAAATTTAAATTTCAAATGCAGAATAACTAGCTAATTTATCTCCTTAATGTTACAATTGGTTTAAGCTGTCAATCTTTTAGAAGAAATACAGATCTTTACATGGAGTCAGGTGCAGTGGCACCTGTAGTCCTATCTACTCAAGAGTTTGAAGTTGAGGCTGCAGTAAGCTGTGATTACATCACTCAGCCTGAGCGACAAAGCAACACCTTGTCTCTAAATAAACAAATAGGACCTTTCCTGAAAGCTTTGGAGTTAATTTCACATCATAAAACAATCACATAAAGTCAAACATTCCATTCTTAAAGTCTTACGACCTATGTAGAAGGTTAGTACAGCAATCAGAAAAGTAACCTCTGTTAAATTTATTTTTAGCCATTTTGGGCTTTAATTGTGGGGCTTTTTTCTCTGAAACATATAAAACATTTTATAAGTGATAATGGTATTTTGGCTATGTTTTTAAGAAAGAAAGTCTTTGCTTTTAGAGAGTCTTACTGAAATGTTTGTAGATGAAGTAATGCGATATCTGAAATTACTTTAAAATAAGAGGTGGTTGGCAGGTGGTGGCTCAAGTCTGTAATCCCAGCACTTTGGGAGGCCAAGGTGAGGGGATTGCCTGAGCCCACGGGTTTGAGAACAGCCTGGGCAACTTGGCGAGACTTATCTCTACAATAAATTAAAAAATTTAGCCGGGCTCGGTGGCTCAGCCTGTAATCCCGCGCCTTTGGGAGGCTGAGGTGAGTGGATTGCCTGAGCCCGCGGGTTCAAGACCCGCCTGGGCAGCGAGACCTCATCTCTACAATCAATCAAAAAATCAGCCGGGCTTGGTAGCGCATGCCTGTAATTCCGGCTTCTTGGAAGGCTGAGGCGGAAGGATCGCCGGAGCCCAGCAGGTCGAGGCTGCGGTGGCCGGCAGCGGCCACTGCACTCCAGTCTGGGCGACAGAGTGAGACTCCAACTCAAAAAAAAAAAAAAAAAAAAAATTTGCCAGGTGTGGTAGTGCGGACCCATAGTTCCGGCTACTTAGAAAGCTGAAGTGGAAGAATCACCTGAGCCCAGCGGGTCCACACTGGGGTGGCCGTGAGCGTGCCACTGCACCTCAGCCTGGGAGACGGAGTGAGACTCTAACTCAAAAAAATAAAATAAGAGGTGGCATGGTAGATGAGGAAGAAACAGAATTAGCCATGAGTTGATGATTGTTGAAGCCAGGTGATGGGTAAATGGGATTTCATTTTACTATTCTATTGTAGTATTGGTTTGAAATTCACAAGTTAAAAATGTATTCATATGAAAACCGCTTCTTTGCTACTTAAAGAATACAAAAATATGATCCACACTGATGTACATGTTATTGGAATGTACTTATGAGGAATAAGCTGCAGATTAGAGACCCATAGGGAGACTCATGATTCCTCAGACAAAATGATTAAGACTAGCTCATTAATCACATGTAGAGCTACTGTGATATAATCATATAGTTTATATTTTATAAATTTATACATCTAAAAAAATCCTTATCTGGCTATTTGTCCCAATTGCATATGAAGAATATAAAGGAATAACAACATTTAAAGAAAAAGTACTAAGCATCTGATGCCCACCAATTCTTAGTATGCATTTATTTATATTTTATAGTTATATTTCCTTTTATTTTTAAGTGTAAATTTTGAAAAAGAACACATCTTCATAATGTCACCCATGCATTGATTCAAAACTATTCTAGATCTTATTTATAGACACAGACACAAAAATATATTCAGCATTTTTATTTATATATATATATATATATATATTTTTTTTTTTTTTTTTTTTTTTGAGTTGGAGTCTCACTCTGTCACCCAGACTGGAGTGCAGTGGCCGCTCCCGGCCACTGCAGCATCGACTTGCTGGGCTCTGGCAATCCTTCTGCCTCAGCCTTCCAAGTAGCTGGAACTACAGGCGCGCACTACGACACCCGGCTAATTTTTGATTTATTGCAGAGATGAGGTCTCACCAAGTTGCCTGGGCAGATCTCGAACCTGCGGGCTCAGGCAATCCACTCACCTCGGCCTCCCAAAATGCTGGGATTACAGGCTGAGCCACCGAGCCCGGCCTCAGCATTTATTTTAAATGAAAAAGTAGCTTAAAAACCATCTTAGACCGGGCTTGGTGGTTCAGCCTGTAATCCTGCGCCTTTGGAAGGCTGAGGTGAATGTATTGCCTGAGCCTGCGGGTTCGAGACCCACCTGGACAACTTGGTGAGAACTTATCTCTATAATAATGTTTGTAAATGCTTAGAAAAAATCTGGAAAGGTAAACATTAAAATTTTTGGTGGTTACTTCTGCTTTATAGTAGGCTCTTTAGTGATTTTTCTTCTTTATATTTTCTGCATTAATGTTTTTACAATAAACTTTCAATAATTTTAATCATCTAAGAATAGAAGGAATAAAAAATTACAGTATATTATCTGATAACTATCTATTTATCTAATACTGTGTGTGGGCATATATAGGTGAGCCTCTGGCCTCAGTTTCCCAAGTAGCTGGGACTACAGGCACATGCCACCATACCTGGTTAATTTTTTAATTTTTTTGTAGAGATGAGGTTTCACTATGTTGCCTGGGCTGGTCTTGAATTCCAGGGTTCAAGCAATCCTCCCATCTTGGCCTCCCAAAGTGCTGGGATTTCAGGCATGAGACTCTGCGCCCGGGCTAGTATCTATATTATAGATGAATAGCCAATGGGAAAATAGAGAGCATGAATAAGAAACCCCCAAATCACCAATAAACATATGAAATAAACATACAAAAGTATTTAGCCTCACTGGAAAGTAAATTGATTTTCATTTTTAAATAATATTCAAATCTAGCACCTAAAATGAGCACTGTGATAAAATGCCGATGGTGGTGTACAATAGGTACAGCAGTTAGGGAAAGCAATTTAAAAGTACATATTAAGGGCAGCGCTGCGGGGAGCCGAGAGCTGCAGGCGGGCTTGATGTACCCCACCGCCAGGAAGTGCTCTGACTGCAGCAACCGTTGAAGGGCCACCACCAGGGGGTCGGCGTGCACCATGGGTCCCTTAAACATCTTCTCAAGTTTATTCTGCGCTAAGAGGAATGACTGCATCATTTTCCTGAACTATGGCAGTCAGATCTGATAGTGGTAGCTACTCTACAGAACCCCCAAACCTGGCAAGGATGGCACAGATTTTGGCAGATTATGGCTTCATCCTCACCCAAAACTGATGATATATCACAAGTATTATTAAATTAATTATATACTTCATATGAAAAAACAGAAGCTGAGAGAGGCAAATTTATTTACCTAAGATCACATGATATTTAAATAAAGGAAGAGGTTCCGGTAAGATGGCGATGGCATAGGTGAACTTGTGAGATTCTCCGAACGTGAGTTCCCCGAAAGACTCTTACTTTTCTTCCCCCATCCCCCAGTCCACCACCAGCTGCGCTGGTCCGAGGCCTGGGGACCTTCGGTCCCACACAGGGCAGGATATTGCGGCCCCCTGCTGCAGCTGTTCCACCATACGCGATTCTCACCTGTGTGGGAGTCTCGGGTCTCAGATCCCTCCATAGCTACATCATCTCTCACCCAGCACCCAGCACCAAGCCGCCGGTCACTCAGGGAGGCTCTGGGCGCTCACCCCTCAGAGACACCGGTCCCATTCCTGGCTGAAGTACCCTGTGGGGGACCCAGGGCCACTCTCACCGCTCACCACCTGCCCGTTGGAGCTTTGGAGCTCTGGAGCTCTGGACCCACCCTGGCTGAGGCACTCAGTGTGTGACCCCAAGCTTGGGGACCCAGACAAGCGGAGAGAAACAAATCTATGAAAGTGAATCTGCTTTGGCCATTCTCCAGGCAGAGATTTCAATTGCCCCGCCCACCTATCAACAAACCCCACCTCAGTTCCTAAGGTAACGTCACTAAACAGGAGACAAAGCCCCACCCCTATGCTGAATCAGACAAAAGCAACTCCCAGGCAGCCAAACCCAAACTGCGAGTACATCTAGCCGCCTGCAACGAAAAACAAAGGGGAGAGGCCGGAGATCAGAGCTGAGGTGACTTTAGTCTGATCTCTTATTTTGACTTATGATTTTATCATTTTGACTGTTTATTTTGATCACCTTTGTTGTTTGCCTTCTGACTTACACTGTCTCATGATTTTATTGGTCTGTCTCTGTGTAGCTTTCAGTATTCTTTAGGGACTCTTTCTTGTCTTTCTTCACTTCTCTCCAACCTTGTGTCTCTTTCTCACCTGATAGTTGGTATGTATGTCTGTTTTCCCTCTTGCTCTTCTCGCTAACTTCCTATTGATCCCCCCTTCCTCCATTATTTTCCTATTTATACCCCCTTTTTAATCTAGGGACCAAGACCACATACTACTGCATGGACAGATTGTAAGACAGAGGGAAATAGGTTTCAGTGTGCTCATACACCTGTTCGTGGATGCTAGAATCAGCATATACATTCTGAACCACAGCTTCCCCCTCAATTAAACATCAAAACTGCAAAAAGTACAGTGTGCGGCCCACATTCCAATCTCAAAAGTGAACAAAGCCAGAAGACCCTCATAAGGAAGAACAGGATATTGCAGAAGTGAAACAAAAGCAACCCACCTTCCCTTAAAAACAGAATTAAAGAAGGGGAGGGAAAGGGGGAGAGAGAAAAAAATCTACACAAATGAAGAAAAACCAAGAGTATGGGTCTCTCCCAGACCCCTGGGAGAACAGACACTGAGAAAACTGACTTCGGAATGCAAACAATGAAGAGCCCCCAGAATGAAGGGTCTCAAACTACAAACCTATATATCAAGACATTAATGGAGAGATTAAAAAGAATTGAGGAGACACAAGAAGAAACTAAGAAGGAGCTGATATCTGAGATAACAGTAATAAAAAAAATACTGTGAATGAAATAAATAACAAACTGATAAGCATGGAAAGCAGAATTACCCAAGAAGAAGAAAGAATCTCAGAGCTTGAGGACCAAAATATAGGACTAACCCAAACTCTTAAAAACACAGAAAATAAGCTCAAAAAGACAGAACAAAACCATCAAGAGATGAGCAATTACTTCAAGAGATCAAAACTAAGAGTAATTGGCCTTCCTGAGGCAGAAAGAGAGACAGAGACCACACTGGAACAAGCTTTCCATGAGATCATTCAAGAAAACTTCCCTTATCTAATCAGTGATGCAAAACTTCAAACACAAGAGATTAAGAGAACACCTGCAAGACAACAAATGAGAAGACCAACTCCCAGACACATAATAATTCGCCTAAACAAAGTAGGCATAAAAGAAAAAATCCTAAAGGCAGCAAGAGAAAAAGGCCAGATCACCTACCATGGAAGACCAACTAGAATAGCAGCAGATTTATCTACAGAAACCCTGCAGGCTAGGAGAGCTTGGAGCCCTATCTTCAAAGTCCTAAAAGATAAACAATTCCAACCAAGAATAACCTACCCAGCCAAGCTAAGCTTCATCAGCGAGGGAGAATTAAAATCTTTCCCAGATATCCAATCCCTAAGAACTTATGCTGCCAGCAAACCACCTCTACATGAAATACTTAAGAAATTACTAAACACAGAAGAAAAGGAAATAAGAACAACATTCTTCACAAGAGTACAGGAAAAAGAATAAAATATACATGAACCAACCCCAAAACCAAAAGAAAGACAAAAAAACCAAGTGGAAGAACAACAACTCTATAAGAAATCTATGATAGGGATGAACTCTCACATTTCAATAATTAGCCTGAATGTGAATGGACTAAATGCACCACTGAAAAGACATAGAATGGCAAAATGGATAAAATATCACCAGGCAACAATGTACTGCCTTCAAGAGACCCATCTCACTAGAAAGGATATACACAGACTCAAAGTAAGAGGATGGGCAACAAATTTTCAGGTGAATGGAACACAAAAGAAAGGAGGATTCACGATTCTAATTTCAGACAAAATACCATTTAAGCTATCCAAAATTTAAAAAGATACAGAGGACCACTACATAATGATAAAAGGTTCACTCCATCAACAAGAAATATCTATCCTAAACATATATGCACCCAACATAGGTGCGCCAACTTTCATAAAGCAACTTCTAGGAAAATTAAAGAAAGATATTGACTCTAACACCATCATAACTGGGGACTTTAATACACCACTCACAACCCTAGCAGATCATCAGGACAAAAAATCAGCAAGGAGATCCAGAACCTCAATGTGACTCTGGACCAAATGGACTTAATTGATACCTACAGAACACTCCATCCAAAGACCACAGAATACACATTCCACTCATCATCACATGGAACGTATTTTAAGATCGACCACATAATTGGCCATAAATCAAGCATAAGCAAATTTAAAAGCACTGAAATTCTACCATGCAACTTCTCGGACCACAGTGGAATAAAAATACACATTAACACCAACAAGGTCCCCCCAAAACCCCCAAAGACATGGACACTAAACAGCATGATGCTAAACAACTCCTAGGTCAATGATGAAATCAAAACAGAGATCAAAAGATACCTGGAAACAAATGAAAATGAAGAAACATCTTACCAAAATCTCTGGGACGCCTTAAAAGCTCTAGTAAGAGGGGAATTTATATCCCTGCAAACACACATGAAGAAAATGGAAGGAATATAAATTAACAGCCTAATAAGCCATCTAAGGAAGTGGGAAAAGCAAGACCACAAAAACCCTAATTTCGGAAGAAGAATCCAGATCACCAAAATAAAAGCCCAAATCCAGGGCATAGAAGACAAAAAGATAATACAAAAAAACAATGAAACAAAAAGCTGGTTCTTCGAAAGGATAAACAAGATTAATGGTCCCCTAGCTAGAATGACCAAGAAAAAAAGAGAAAAAACCCAAATAAGCACAATCAGAAACAAAAGATGAAGTCACATCTGACCCTGAAGAAATACAAAAGATCATTAGAGACTACTATGTACACTCGTATGGAAACAAACTTGAAAACCTTAAGGAAATGGAGGACTTTCTGACATCACACAACCTACCTAGGTTGGAACAAGAAGAAATTGAGACCCTAAATAAACCAATAACAATCAAGGAAATCGACTATGTAATAAAAAAAACTACCTACAAAAAAATTCCCTGGTCCAGATGGCTTTCCAGCAGAATTCTACAAGACATTTAAGGAGAAACTGATACCAATCCTACTGAAGCTATTCCAGGTGATTGAAAAAGATAGAACTCTCCCCAAATCATTTTACGAAGCCAACATCACATTGATACCCAAGCCAGTAAAGAACCAACAAAGAAAGAGAACTAAAGGCCAATATCTTTGATGAACATAGATGCTAAAATTCTCAAAAAGATCCTAGCAAACCGGATTCAACAATACATCTCAAAAATCATCCATCATGACCAAGTAGGCTTCATCCCTGGGACGCAAGGCAGGTTCAACATTCGTAAAACCATAAATGTAATTAAAATACAACAACAGACGTCAAAACAAAAACCACATGATTTTATCATTAGGTGCAGAAAAAGCTTTTGATAAAATCCAGCACCCCTTCTTGATAAAAACCCTCGAACATCTAGGCATACGGGGAACATACCTCAAAATAGTAAAAGCCATCTATGAGAAACCCACAGCCAGCATACTCCTAAATGGACAAAAATTGGAATCATTTCCCCTGAAAACTAGAACAAGACAAGGATGCCCACTCTCACCTCTCCTGTTCAACATAGTATCGGAAGACCTGACTCGAGCAATCAGAGAAGAGAAGGGAATCAGGGGTATCCAAATAGGAAAAGAGGAAGTCAAGTTATCTCTCATTGCAGATGATATGATTGTGTACCTTGAAAACCCAAGAGAATCTGTCAAAAACCTCCTTACACTGATAAAGGCCTTTGGCAAAGTCTCAGGATACAAAATAAATGTGCAAAAGACAATCACATTTCTTTACACCAATAATAAACAAACAGAAACCCAAATAAAAACCACAATTCCATTCACAATAGCCACAAAAAAAATGAAATACCTTGGCATCTTCCTAACCAGAGACGTGAAGGACCTTTACAATGAAAACTACAAAACACTGCTCAAAGAAATCAAAGATGACACAAACAAGTGGAAAAATATCCCATGCTCATGGATTGGAAGAATCAACATTGTGAAGATGTCATCTTACCTAAGGCAATCTACAAGTCCAATGCAATACCCATCAAATTACCAGCAACATTCTTCTCAGACCTCGAAAAAACAACACAGCAGCCGGGCTCAGTGGCTCAGCCTATAATCCCACGCCTTTGGGAGACTGAGGTGAGTGGATTGCCCGAGCCCACAGGTTCGAGACCCACCTGGGCAGGTGAGATCTCATCTCTACAATAAATCAAAAAATCAGCCGGGCATGGTAGCACATGCCTATAATTCTGGCTACTTGGAAGGCTGAGGCAGAAGGATTGCTGGAGTCCAGCAGGTCGAGGCTGCGGTGGCCGGGAGTGGCCACTGCACTCCAGTCTGGGCGACAGAGTGAGACTCCAACTCAAAAAAAAAAAAAAAACACAGGAATTCATATGAAAACACAAACGACCAAGAATAGCCAGAACAATCCTCAGCAAAAAAAAAAAAACAAACAAACAAAGCAGGAGGTATCACATTACCAGACTTCAAACTTTACTATAAAGCTACAATCATCAAAACAGCTTGGTATTGGTATAGGAACAGGCATATAGATAAATGGAATAGAATTGAGATTTCAGAAGCAAAACTTCAATTTCTCAACCAACTCATCTTCAACAAAGCCTCCACCACCTACCACTGGGGAGAGGAGAACCTATTCAGTAAATGGTGCTGGGAAAACTGGCTGACCACATGCAGAAGTTTGAAACAGGACCCCTATCTATCCCAATACACAAAAATTAACTCCAAATGGATCAGAGACCTAAATGTAAAACTCAAACCATAAGAACCTTAGAAAAGGAAGGAAATACCCTCATGGAAATCAGAACTGGCATCCAATTCCTGAACAAAACCCGAAACCCACAAGTCATAAGAGAGAAGATAGACAAGTGGGACCTTATTAAACTGACAAGCTTCTGCAAAGCCAAAGAAACCATCAAGAGAGCAGGGAGGCAGCCTACAGACTGGGTAAAAGTATTTGCCAACACCAGGTCTGACAAAGGCTTAACATCTTGGATCTACAAGGAACTAAAACGTGCTGAAAAGAAAAAAACAAACAACCCCATTATAAAATGGGCAAAAGATATGAACAGACACTTCACAAAGGAAGACATCCGAGCAGCCAACAGACACATGAAGAAATGTTCTACCTCACTAATCATCAGGGAGATGCAAATCAAAACCACACTGAGATACCACCTAACTCCAGTCAGAATGGCAATTATCAACAACTCAAAAAATAACAGCTGCTGGAGAGAATGTGGTGAAAAGGGAACACTTCTACACTGTTGGTGGGAGTGTAAACTAGTGCAACCTCTGTGGAAAGCAGTGTGACGATTCCTAAAAGCTCTAAATATCAACCTCCCATATGACTCCGCAATCTCTCTACTGGGAATATAACCTGAAGAACTCAAATCACTCTATAAAAAAGATACCTGCACATGTATGTTTATCGCAGCATTGTTCACAATAGCAAGAAACTGGAAGCAACCATGCTGCCCATCAAAAGAGGACTGGATTAAAAAATGTGGCACATATACACGATGGAATACTACGCAGCCATAAAAATGAACAAAACCATGAATTTCGCAGCAACCTGGATGGAACTAGAATCTATAATACTGAGTGACCTCTCACAGAAACAAAGATCCGAGTATCACATGTTCTCACTCATGTAGTGAACCTTGAACATCCAATGTAATACTATAAGAAAATGACTGACAGTAGTGGGAAACTATGGGGGGGAAGGAGCGGGGATTAATGGTAGTAAATATCTGTCTGGGGACAGGGAAACACCTCTTATCAACAAGGGTGCCTGATTGAAATGTACTTTTATACCCAACCCTTAACTGTACCCCACAATATCATAATAAAAAATATTGATTATAATAAATAAATAAATAAATAAATAAAGGGAAAAAAGTACATATTAAAAGACTTAAAAAGTGCATACCTTTTTTTAAATTTGGTGCTGTACTCAGTCAGAGAAACCTCTCTAGAAACAACCCCTGAAAGTATTGTCTTGAAGTTCATACTCTTTGAATTAGTTATTCCAATGCTAAATGTTTATCTAAGAAAATCAAAATGCACACTAAAATTAAGTTAAAAGGATCATCACTAAAAAATTTTTTTAAATGGAGTCAGATCTTATTCAAAAATAAGTGACTAATCATAAGTGATGGCAAATGTTTGTAATGGAATTGTTAAAAGCCATAAAAAAGATACCTGCACACATATGTTTATTGCAGCATTGTTCACAACAGCAAGAACCTGGAATCAACCATACTGTCCATCAAAAGAAGACTGGATTAAAAAAGTGTGGTACATATACACAATGGAATACTACACAGCCATAAAAAAGAACAAAATCATGAACTTCACAGCAACCTGGATGGAACCAAAATCAAGAATACTGAGTGACCTCTCACAGAAACAAAGATCTGAGTATCACATGTTTTCACTCATATAGCGGACCTTGAACATCCACGTAATACTGTAAGCAAAGGACTGACAGTGGTGGGAAACTATGGGGGGGGGAAGGGAGGTGAGATTAACGGTAGTCAATATCTGTCTGGGGACGGGGAGACACCCCTTATCAACAAGGGTACCTGAACAAAACATATTTGTATACCTAACCCTTAACTGTACCCCACAATATCAAAATAAAAAATATTGATTAAAAAAAAAAAAAAAAAAAAAAAACAAGCCAGGCTCGGTGGCTCAGCCTGTAATCCCGCGCCTTTGGGAGGCTGAGGTGAGTGGATTGCCTGAGCCCGCGGGTTCGAGACCCGCCTGGGCAGCGAGACCTCATCTCTACAATAAATCAAAAAATCGGCCGGGCGTGGTAGCGCATGCCTGTAATTCCGGCTACTTGGAAGGCTGAGGTGGAAGGATCGCCGGAGCCCAGCAGGCGAGGCTGCGGTGGCCGGAAGCGGCCACTTGCACTCCAGTCTGGGCGACAGAGTGAGACTACAACTCAAAAAAAAAAAATAAAAAAATAAAAAAATAAAAATAAAAAAAAAAAAACATAATTTGGGCCAGGCACAGTGGCTCACGCCTGTAATCCCAGCACTTTGAGAGGCTAAGGTGAGAGAATTGCTTGAGCCCAGGAGTTTAAGACCACCCTGGATAATATAACGAGACCTCATGTCTACAAAAGATACAAAAATTATAAGGGCATGGTGGTGCAGTCTTGTAGTCCCAGATATTTAAGAGGCTGAGACAGAAGGATCGTCTGAGCCCAGGAGGTCGAGGCTGCAGTGAACTGGGGCCATACCACCACCCTCCAACCTAGGCGACAGAGTAAGACACTGTCACAACAAAACAAAACACAAAATAGAGTTTACAGAAATCGGTTATTGCCTGTAAGAGCCTCACAAAATATCAAATACAAAAAAGTTGTTAAGTTGTATATTAAAATGCTGATAAATGTGTATGCATAGAAAAATTCAGAATAAATATACTGTTTTGTTTTTTTTTTACTTTAATAGTAGCTTTCTCTGGAAGTCAGATTTCCAAACTTCTTACTTATTTTGGCACACTGAGACAATCTTTTTTTAAAAAAAGAAAAAGAAGCTTTTCAAAACATACACCAGTGAGAAACTGCACAGAAAAGCTGAGAACATGCCTAACAAGAGTCCCTTTATCTATGCACTTAATGTTATCATAGGGTAATTAACTAGGTTTCTGCCTCACTAAATGTGAATGGTGAATAGCTAAATGAATAAACTTTAGCAGGGAACCCATAAGCCTTTCTAAGACATCTAAGGTTTAGATTCTGCATAGACAGTCACCTATTAAACAACCAAGGCCAGCCACAAAACCTCTCAGTAAATACAAATTCCATTTAACCAGCTCAGATTTTTTAAATTCTGATATTTTCCTTGACTCCCCTTTCTCTCAGTCTTCACACCCAATCCATCAAAAAATCCAGCTGAAGAAATCCTGTAGTTTCTATACTTAAAATGTGCTCTCACAACAACTCTCCATTTCACTGCTCCCCACTAGTCCAAGTCAACAATCATTTCTTTGCCCATAGACCCGCAGCAGTCCCCTGGCTGGTTTCCATGTTTCCAGCCTCTTGTCACTGCAGTCTTAGCATAACAGCCAGAATGAACTTTTAAAAAGCAAATCTAATCATGCCATTTCAAGCTCAAAAACCCCAATAACTTCCTATCACATGTAAATAAAAGCCAAAGTGTTTGCTATGGCTCACAAGCCCTTTCCATGGCTTTGAACTCGTCTCCTTTTCAGGCCAGCCACACTGGCCTGCTTACTATTCCTGGAACTTGTCAAACTCCTACCCACCTCAGATCCTCTCACCTCTTTTTTCCACTTTGCTGGAAATGTTTTTAGCCATAAAAGTGACCTCATCAGAAAGGTCTCTGCTCCTTTACAATGAGAACTACAAAACAAAGAAATCCAAGAAGACACAAACAAATGGAAAAATATTCCATGCTCACGGTTACGAAGAATCAACATTGTTAAAATGTCCATCTTACCAAAGGCAATCTACAGATTCAACACAATACTTATTGAAGTACCAACATTATTCTTTTCAGACCTGGAAATGACAATACAGAAATGCATATGGAAACATAAACAACCACAAATAGCCAAAACAATCCTTAGCAAAAGAAACAAAGCAGAATGTATCACACTTCCAGACTTCAAACTTTACTATAAGGCTACAGTAAACAAAGCAGCCTGGTATTGATACAAGAACAGGTATATATACCAATGGAGCAGGATACAGATTCCGGAAGCAAAGCCTCAATTTCTCAACCAACTCATCTTTGACAAAGCCTTCAACAACAACCACTGGGGAAAGGAGAACCTATTCAGTAAATGGTGCTGGGAAAACTGGCTGATCACATGCAGAAGATTAAAACAGGACCCCTACCTATCACCATACACAAAAATTAACTATAAATGGATCAAAAACCTAAATGTAAAACCTCAGGCTATAAGAATTTTAGAAAATGCAGGAGACACCCTTATGGAAATTGGAACTGGCAACCAATTTCTGATCAGAACCCTAAATGCCATAAGAAATAAGATAAGTGGGACCTCATCAAACCGGTTTCTGCAAAGCGAAAGAAACCGTCAAAAGAGCAGAGAGACAGCCCACAGAATGGGAAAAAAATATTTGCTAACTGTATATCTGACAAAGGCCTAACATCTAGGATCTACAAGGAACTCAAACATGCTGAAAGGAAAAAACAAGCCCATTCAAAGGTGGGCAAAAGACATGAATAGACACTTCTCAAAAGAAGATATACAAGCAGTCAACAGACACATGAAAAGGTGCTCAGCCTCACTCATCATCAGAGAAATGCAAACAAAACCACATTGAGATACCACCTAACCCCAGTAAGAATGGCCATCATTAATAAAACAAATGATGCTGGTGAGGATGTGGAGGAAAAAGGAAAGCTTCTACACTGCTGGTGGGAATGCAAACTAGTTGCAACCTCTTTGGAAGACAGTGTGGCGATTTCTGAAAGAACTAAAAATTGACCTTCAATATGTCCCAGCAATTCCCCTACTGGGAATATACCTAAAGGAACTAAAATCATTCTACAAAAAAGATACCTGCACACAAATGTTTGTTGCAATAGCTTTATTCACAATAGCAAAAACATGGAACCAACCATGCTGCCCATCGAAGCCAGACTGGATAAAAAAAAAAAAAGTGGTACATATACACAATGGAATATTATGCAGTCATAAGGAAGGACAAACATATGGACTTCGCGGCAACCTGGATGGATTTAGAGTCGATCATACTCAGTGATCTATCACAGAGTACCATATGTTCTAACTCATAAGCGGACCTCGAACAATTATTATAACACTATAAGAAAGGGATTGGCAGTGGTGGGAAACTGCCAGGGAAGGAGGGGTGGGATTGGCAGTTGAGGGAAACTGCTAGGGGAGGGAGGGACACACCTCATCAACAAGGGTACCTGCATAATCAACGTTTGTATACCTAACCCTGAATTGTATCCCACATATTTAAAATAAAAATAAATAATAAAATATACTTGTACCCCACATCTTTAAAATTAAAAAAAAAATTAAAAAAGGTCTCTGCTTAAAAAGTCACCTTATCAAAATAGCTATCTGTAGCAGTGTTATGGATATACATGTATACATAGGTTTCCATGCACAGTTCCTGACTTATAACCCCCGTAGTCCCTATTACAGTCTTTTTTTAATAATGTTGGGTGTGATAGGCCTGAGGGGCAGACCTCAGAAAACAGAATCTCTGAACTCCAGCACTCCTTAATTAAGAGTCACTGCAAGACTCTTAATTTCCCCCCACCTTTCTGATTGTGGGTCTTAAGATCCCTCACAGACAGGGTACTGCTCTAAAGCCAGGAGGAAGGAATGCTGAGGTCATGAAGTTTCCATAAAAATCCCAGAGGATTGTGTCCCAGGAGCTTTGAAATAGCCAAACATGTGGAGGTTCCTGGAGGGTAGTGCCCAGGGAGGACTTGAAATCTCTGTGCACCTTCCCCTATACCTCGCCCTAAGCATCTCTTCATCTGCATCCTTTGTAATAGCCTTTACAATAAATGGATACACATAAGTGTTTTTTCCTGAATTCTGTAAGTCACTTCAGCAAATGAATTGAACCCAAAGAGGAGGTTGTGGGAACCTCAACTAGAAGCCGACTAGTCAGAGGTTCTGGGAAGGGGACAGTCTTGATAACTGAGCCAACAACCTGTGCGATTTGACACATCTCTAATTAGATCATGTCAGAGTTGAATTAGAGGACACTCAGATGGTGTCCACTTCTTGGTGTATGGGGAAAACCCCCACACATTTGGTCACAGAAGCCTTCTGTGTTGACCGTTATAATGGTATGAAAGCAGAGAAAAAATAAGCTTCAAGAGTTTTCCTGAATCCCTATCTTTAATCACTTTTTAAAAATAGCAATCCTGGCCAGGCTCGGTGACTCAGCCTTTAATCCCAGCACTTTGGGAGGCCAAGAAGAGTGAGTTACCTGAGCCCGTGGATTTGAGACCAGCCTGGGCAACTTGGCAAGACCTCATCTCTACAATAAAAAATTTTTTTAAAAATTAGCTGGGTGTGGTAGTGCGTGCCTGTAGTTCTGGCTACTGGAAAGCTGAGGCGGAAGGATCACTGGAGCCCAGCAGGTTGACACTGGGTTGGCCATGAATGTGCCACTTAATTCCAACCTGGGCGACAGTGTGAGACCCCAACTCAATATATATATATATATATATATATATATATATATATATATATATAATATATATATATATCCTAAAATAAATAAATAAAAATAGCAATCGTTCCAACTAGTCTTCACTCTTTTCCTTTAACCTGCTTAATCTCTCTTCAGTACACCACTCACCATTCATCCTTATATTATCTATTCATTTGGTAGTTATCTCCTCCACTAGAATTTCCATTGGGGCAAAGACTTTGTTTTCCTCAAGACTCAATTTCAAGCACTTAGAACAGTGCTTCATAACGCCCTATTACTCATTAAATCCAGATAAGAATACCTACTCTGTAGAGTTATTGTGAGGACTGAAACAATGCATGCACCCAAAAGTACAAGTACATCATCTTGTCCTAAGCGAAGACAAGCTGTGAAAAAACTGTGCAACAGATGGAACGGCAAAAGCAGGGGAAGCAGGAAGTCCGTTCGCAAGCCTACGTACACCGGTTGCCAAACAGGAAAACGTCCCCCACAAGGCGTTTTTAAATTGCAGGATCTATTGGGACACACACAAACCCATACACATTTCATACGCCCTGAGAGGAAACGGCACCTTTTCAATATCCCAGCCAGTCTTAAAAATTACTTCGGCATTACGCTAGTACTGACAATCCCAACTTGACTCTTGCAGGTTTCATTCTCTTCAACCTGTGTGCTGCGTCAATCCCAGATCTGACTCCCCAGGCTTAAAAGCGGAAATGAAAACCCGAGACATGACTGGATCGCGTTAACCCTTACTTAGTCCAAATAGTTGAACCAGCAGTCCCCCACCTAGTGCCTGTCAGTGACAGCATACGTCAGCAAAGAACTACCACAATAAGTAAACTGCTGGGACCAATGCTGTTCGCTCTGAGCTTCTGCTTTTCAGTCACTGATGTCCCAGCGTGGGACGATCAGGATCCATCTAGCCGCATACGCCGTAGCCTGGGCATTTCCCCCCGCGGACCACAAGATGCAAAGAGGAAGTTAGTGCCAAGCCTACGAGAACAGCCCAGGGGTGGAGCTGCCAGGCGGCTCCTGGGCCCCTCTCGGCAGCAGGGATTCGCGGACGCTGGCTCGCCGCGGGCCGGCCACAAGCGGTACCTGGATCAGGCCCTGCTGGAACAAGGCGCTGTGCACGCAGCCGGGGACCGCCCCGGGCAGCTCCAGCGAGCCGTTCCCGCTGCGGATGAGCCAGCTCCCCCGCAAGCTGTAGCTGCGCGCCCCGGCCACGGAGCCCGCATGGCACAGTGCAAGCAGCACGAGCAGGAGGGAGTGCATCTCCTGGACACGCGCCGCGGAGATCCAGAGGGGTCGAGTCCCGGTGCTGCAGGGGATCCGAGAGGCAGCCACACGCCAGCTCGGAAGAAGCAAGGCCTCCAGCTGGCCCCGCCCCCAGGTCAGCTGAGCGCGCTCTAGGCTCAGCAGCCGGCCGGCGGCCGGGCGGGGGCTGGATGGCCCGGAGGCCGCGCCGGGACCTGCGGGAAGTCAGGCGTTGCGGGTGCTGGGGCTACAGCCTGGCGGTCCCTGGAGTCTGCACTCTCTGTCGGAGCTTTTTCCCGCTGCTCGGGTAGATAGAGGGGGAGGCAGGAAACTCGCGCGGTAATTGGGACACAAAGATCCCTGGGGACAAAGTGACTCAGGAGCTTGGGAGATTAGGAACCGGCAGGTACGTGGAAATAACAGCTAGAGAGACCCCCTAGTCCTTCAAAAAGCTGACACAGGAGACGACCTACCACTTCCGTTTCCAAAAAATGTACACAAACCCTCATCCACACTGCAGGGCTCTGCCTGGCGGCGGTAAAGCCCTCCTCCTGCAGCTCAGCCAACCGGTTTCAGAGCGTATCGACCCTTCACGGAGTAAACAAGTACCATACGCACCTTATTCCTAGGGATGTTTTGAGGGCTGAGAAGATGCGAGTACAGTATGTAGCACAGGGCCTGATCCATAAAAAGCACAGCACGTTAGCTGTTATCTGTGGCTTATGTCCTCATGTTTCCATAAAGCACCATGAAGGTTTCTGAGGTTCTGGAACGCGCAGATGAGTTTAAAATCTCCTTCACTAACGAGCTGTGCAGCTTGGGCAAGCCCCAAAGACTCCAACATCTCAGTTTCTTGAACTCGAAAATGTAGGAGGGAAGCCAGGCGTGGTGGCTCACTCCTGGCCTGTAACCCCAACTACTCGGGAAACTGAAGCAGGAGGATCCCTTAAGCTCAAGGAGTGGTGGCTGCAGTGAACCAAGATTTCACCACTGCACTCCAGTCTGGGTGACAAAGCAAGACCCTGTCTCTAAAATAAAATAAATAGAAAGAAAACGTAGATAGTTATTCCTTTTTTCAGGTTGTTATAAGCATAGAATGAGTTAACATATGATTGTCCCTAACAATGACAGGGTACCCAAGAAATACTACAGTTATTTCAGGTCTTGCAGTCAAATAGTCAACCTTTTGCAATTCTTGCAATGGGATATAACAGTGATCCTAGAAGTTAAGAAGAAATTTTACATATCCTAAAATAAAAGGACTTATTCCTGTGTTGATGCTACCTGCCTTATCTTTATACATGTACAGAACAGTGTTTTACTTTTGCAGACTCAGCATTTTTTGTAAGCCTAGATTGTATGGATTATCTAGCCCAAGCTCATGAACTGAGTACAAAGAGGTGACTTGCTTGTCATACCTGGCACACAGGATCAGAACCCTTCTCTCCTGGCTCCTGTTCTTCTTTCAATAGAACCCATTGATATTACAGGTGAAAGGTTGTAGGTGCTTCAAAGCCTTCCTCACTCCAGAAATCTTTTTACTTTCGATAGGAACAAAGTTCTTAATTCAAATACTATGCCATGATTCATGGCATCAAACTGCTAACCATGGTCTGTGCAGCACTGATAACAAAGCTTATGGCAACAAGAGTGGCAAAGGAGTTTTTTCATAAATCCCAGCAATTCCATTAAGCAAAATCACAGGAAAATTAATCCTTGCCAACATGTGTGGACATATTCTGCTCTTCTATTTAAGAAATACTTATGAGAAATCTTCTTCAGAAAAACAAGAATAAAGATTTCTTATTCCTCCTTTTATTCCAGGACACAAGCATGACATCTTTTTGGTTACGTCACCTTGAGAACAGAAAACATCTAAGAAAAATCGAAGTCCTAATAAATACTCTTCCTAACATAGGGATTGGCACAGATAACATGATGACATTTTCATTTTGTTAAAGAATATTTTTTTCCATCATATAAACCTTATGTTGAAATGCTCATAAAACTTCTCTATTTATGTGATTTAAAATCATGATAGCAAATACAAATTTTAAAATAGTCACTGGTATCTTTAACCCTATACTGTACAAAATAATTTCTTTTCTTTTTGTCAGAATCTCTTTCTGTTGTCCAGGTTGGAGTGCAGTGGCATCATAGCCTCCACCTACTGGGTTCAGGTGATCCTTCTGCCCTAGCCTTCCAAGTAGCTGGGACTACAGGCATGCACCACCATGCCCGGCTAATTATTTTTTCTTTCTTTTTTTTTTAATAGCAAATAGTTTATTGGTAAGTACATGGTTTCAGTAGTCCAGCTAATGTTCCAGTTTATTGTAGAGACAAGGTCTCACCAAGTTGCCCAGGCTGGTCTCGAATCCCTGGACTCAGGCAATTCTCCCACTGTGACCTCCCAAAGTGCTGGGATTATAGACATGAGTGCTGGGATTACAGGCATGTGCCACTTCACCCAGTTGGATTTCATCTTGATATCTCATTTGATACTTCCCAAAATTTGAATTATTTTAGACAAGTGGTAGTTCCCTGGTTTAAAAAGATAAATAAGGCCTCCAGAGATTAGATGATGTGCAGGGTCAGTATCCTCCCATAGCAGACCAATGGGTGTATTCTGGCCCTTTGCCATCTAGGTCCTTCTCTTTCATCTCTAATTATATAAAGTTGGTAAACTCATTAAAACATCATGGTATACCAAGGCCAAGGATTTTCCACTCTCATAATATAATTGCAGAGTCATACTAAGGGAAAGAAAATGAAAGATTAAGGAGATGTTGAATGGGTATTTTCATTTAGGCTCATAGCATCTGATTAATCCCTAGAGCTGGGGCCAATAGGCCATAAGTTTCCCCTCGAAAGGTCTTACTAAGAGATGGCCAAACTAGTCCTCATCCTGCCACAGCATCTGAACAATCAGAAGCTAAGGCTATAAGCTTAGGGGGAGAATACTTTGGCTTTTCTTAAACCAGCTGAGGAGGAGGGATCCAACAGAACTGTTCATGGAGGTTAGAAGGGTCTACCACAGGAGGAGTCTAGTATCTCACTCCCTAGCCAGATGTTGCAACAGTGGAAATCCCTAAACCCACCAAGAGTAGCAAAAACAGAGCCTGCTGAGGGAATGCTTGGGAAAGCCTGATGTAGTATCTTAGATTCTGAAGCCCCGAATGTTAGAACAAGAAGAGAAACTTGTAGGAACTGAGTGCACTGCTAGAATTTGGTGCGTCAACGGATGCATGCTTTCCTATAAGTCAAGAGGACACTGTATGAGGTAACCAGGTTTGACTAGTATAATGGAACCCCACCCAAGAAAATCCAAGAAGTCAGCCAGAGGACACACGACCTACATCAGCAAACTATACAGTATAGTATTCCCCTGGGGAAGCCTCCAAAGAGGCCCCACCATCCCTCATCAGGCATTACAACCCATGTGAGAAGGAAGGTTATAAACATTAGATGGAGGGGAAATGTGTAAGAGCAAAAGGGGGTGTAAAAGGAGACCCCCCCCCACTGCAGTCCCCAAGCCATCGGAGACTAGGTGGGTGGTGGAGGGAAGAGACTAAAATTTTAAATTGAACTGTGTTCAGTTTGAAAATTCATGAAAACTTTGCCTGTTTGCTACTTTGTAACATTTTTGGTAACCTAAGAGAATTTATCTCTCAATGATTTAAATGGAAAAGGAACACATATTTTAATATTATCACTGTCAATATTCTTGGGTAATCTAGGGTGAAGGTAGAGAGTAGTAATCAGGTTATAGGCCACAGAGCTATGAGTTATGAGCCATGCAATTAAAACCCTTAGATCTAATAGGCATAAAGACTTCACTGCACTTGACACGTTCTTTTTGTAGGTCACATAAAACATTGAAAAAAATTGTTCACATACCAAGCCACAGGGAAAATATCAACAGATTCCAAAAAATTGATAAAATGAAAAGCAGCATTCTCTGACAATAATGTAATAAAATTAGAAATAAGTAATAAAAAGATAAACAAAAAAATCCCATTTATTTGTAATGTTAAAAAATTTTCCAAAAAATTAATGGGTCAGAAAAATAATAGACTTCCAGTTTTTGACCTGTCATGTAAGAAGCTTGGAAGTTATCACTTCATACTAAAAACAAGCAAAAAAGCTGAACAAAGTGAAAATACACAACTCTTCTTAGATCTGTCAGAGAAGTAAAGTCACAGGGCAAGCTGCTAATCCCAAAACTGGAGGAGTAGACAAGTAGATACAGGCAATCACAACTTGTATATACAGGCAATCACAACTTACCTGAGCAAACCCCTCACCCCATTCCTCCACTGCCTGCTAAAATTGTGGTGGGAGCAAGGATGGGGTAGGAAAGCCTGAACTATAATTGACAAGTTAATGGAGGATCAGTGTGGACTAGTCTGAGAGTTAAAAACTCCAGGGGGGCCCAGTCTTAAGGAGATCATTCATACTTTTGGGATTTTTGCCCTTAGAAGTTCTACAAAACTTTCACAATGAAGACTGGATAATAATCCCCATTGCTTCCTGCAAGGGAGAGGGGAAAGTAACCATTTTGAACCAGTCAGAGATTCTATTCTTCTTAACAAGACCTACCCGCAAAAGAAATTTTACCTCAGTTGAACAAACTGAGGTTTTATCAAAATCTATCTAGCTTTGGGAAAGGAAAATATCCAACTGCATTCCTCTCTAATCATTCTGCCTTACCTAAAGAGGTGAAAAAAACTGAGAAGCATTTGAGAAGTTCATAGCCCAGGGACACTGGCTCCCAAAGACACTGAGACCTAATTATAGAACAATAGAATGCTTCCTCTCTCCCCCACACCTTCCCAGCACATAACTATTTATTTCAATTCCTTTCACCCAGGACATCATGTTTGGCTTTCAGCAAAAAATTACAAGGCAAAAAATACAATTTGAAAAGACAAAGTAAGCATCAGAACCAGACTCAGATATGGCAGGAATGTTGGAATTATCAGGCCAAGAATTTAATGTTTTTACAGCCGTACCAGGTTCTTATGCCCAATGCCCAGAAAAAATTCAGACTGATACAGCTGTTACAGTGGAGAAGGAGTTTAATATTATAAAGCAGCTGAGCAAGGACAATGGGACATATTTTTCAGATCTACTTCCCAGAGAATTCAGAGGCTAGGGTTTTTAAAGGGAATTTGGTGGGCAGAGGGCTGGGGACTACTGATTGGTTGATGATGTCATAGGGGAGTTAAAAGTCTTTTTATGTTACCAAGTCAATTTCTGGGAGGGGGTGTCACAGGACCAATGGAGTCAGTTTTCTATGTGCTCTGGGCCTGGATGGGAGTCTTAGGTCTATCAAATTACACAGTCTAAAAAGTATCTCATACGTCATTTTTAGGTTTTACAATAGATGCTGTTTTTAAAACAAGTCCCTTGACCATCAGCTACAGACCCCAGGGCAGTGAGTCATTATAGAGGTAGTTTAGAAGGAAGGTATGCAGGAGGTAGGGTCCATGAAGATTAGAGCCATTTTTGTCCTTCAACCTCTGGGATTGTTAAACCCAAAATTCAAAATCCGAGAGACCACCAAAGAGCCAACTCTGATGCAAACACACAACGGTCTTTATTCAGGCTCGAGTCTGGGCTCACGAACGAAGCCAGCTGTGGCTTCAGGGACGAGAGTGTCGATCCAGTATGGCAAGCAGTTTTTATGCACAATTACAGAGGGAGGGGAAAGAACTTTAAACTTGATTTTACATGATTGGGTAATTTCTCCTAATGGGTACGGGAACACTTGGTATTGGTAGGTGCCTTTCGTGGGCTGTAACCTGACTGACCATGATTGAGAGAAACCCACTTAATGGGCAGAGTGGAATGTCAGACAAGTTAGGTTCATACAGTCACTGCGTATAAATTAACTTGAGCAAGCAGGCAGATTACTAGCATCTCAAAGTCTGCCGCAAAGGAATGTCTGAAAGGGGCTTATCGCTTTAACATTTATATCCCGTTGTAAAAGCAGAAGTCAGCATGGCAATTGGGACTAACAATGCTTAACCCAAGAGTTCTAAATACAAACACTACTTAAGACATTATATACCTACACAATCAGTCACTACCCGGCACCCGACATATGCCTAATTCTACGGGGTCTGAGGTAGGATTTAAAGTACTAAGATTTCATAAAGTACAATGAACATGAGGTAGGGATATATAAAATATAGTGAACTAAACACTACTTTTACAGCAAGTATGGCTTTTTAAGTTTCTTGGTTTCTTGGGTCTCTCAGGATGTCATCAAGGAGATCTATGCAGTCTTCGGCCCATTGCTTAAGGGAAAATATGTGTGTCAGCCTTAGTAGGGCAACTTCTTCCCTCCCCAGTAGACAAGACATAAAGATAATCAATTGCTCTCTATTGGAGTGAAAGCAAACTTAGAAACAACAGATTTGTTCAATTCTAACCATAACTGCAGCTTTTCAAGGCTCCCTCTTCTACAGCTTTCACAATGGCCCAATAGTAATTTTATATAGGCAGTTTCAAGATAACTATGATTTGGTCAGGCACAGTGGATGACACTTGTAATCCCAGCACTTTGGGAGACTGAGGTGAGAAGATTGCTTGAGCCCAGAAATTCAAGACCAGCCTTTGGAACATGGTAAGACTTCATCTCTATAATAAGGCAAAAAATTAGCCAGGCGTGGTGCATGCCTGTTGTCCCAGCTCCTTGGGAGGCTGAGGCGGAAGGATCACCAGAGCCCAGGAGGTCAAGGCTGTGGTAGCTGTCATCGTGCTACTGCACTCCAGTCTGAGCAATAGAGTGACACTCCAACTCAAAAGTAAAAAAAAGATAACTATAATTAATAGGTTAAGGGCTCTAATGTAAAATGTAGACAGCATGATGCAAGAACAGATAAGTAATGGAAACTCTAAGAAAAAAATTTTTTAATGCTAGAGATGAAAAATATTGTAACAGAAATGAAGAATGACTCACTTATAGATGGGCTATGGTTGAGGAAAGAATCTCTGAGCTTGAGAATATATCAACAGAAACTTCCAAAACTGAAAAGCAACAAGAAAAAAGCCAATGAAAAAATTGAACAGAATGTGCAAGAATTCTGTGTCAACTACAAAAGGTATAATACACATATGTATTATATAATTCTGGTATTATCAGGAATACCAGAAGAAGAAAGAAAAGAGGGAAGAGAAGACATATTTAAAGTAATGATGACTGAGAATTTTCCCCAAATTAATGCCAGATATGAAGTCACAGATTGAGGAAGCTCAGAAAATATCAAGCAGAATAAGTGTCCAAAAAATGATATCTAGGAATATCATACTCAAATTGCAGAATATCAAAGAAAAATTTAAAAATCTTGAAAGAAAATAGAGGAAAAAAGCACCTGACCTATAGAGGAGCAAAGATAAGAATTATATCCAATTTCTTTTCAAAAGTCAGGAAAACTAGAGCAGAATGAAGTAAAATATTTAAAACGTTGAGAGAAAAAACTACACCAAAGTACAACTCTATACCCTGCAAAATTATTCCTCAAAAATGAAAAAGAAATAATTTCTCAGACAAACAAAATTTTAAGTAATTTGTTGCCAATAGACCTGCCTTGCTGGGAATGTTCAAAGAAGTTCTTCAGAGAGAAGGAAAATGAAATAGGTCAGAAAATCAGATCCACAGAAAGAAAGAGCATTAGAGAAGTAATAAGTGAAGGTCAAACAAAAAGCCTTATTTTTCTTATCCTTCATTGACCTAATATACAACAGTTTGTTCAAAACAAGAAAAGTGGCCAGGCACGGTGGCTCAGACCTGTAATCCCAGCACTCTGGGAGGCTGAGACTGGTGGATGGCCTGAGCCCACGGGTTCGAGAACAGCTGGGCAACTTGGTGAGACCTCACCTCTACAATAAATTTAAAATTTAGCCGGGTGTGGTAGCATGCACCTGTAGTTACAGCTACTTGGAAGGTTGAGGCAGAAGGATTGCCTGATCTCAGCAGGTTGACGCTGGAGTGACCATGAGCATGACACTGCACTCCAGCCTGGGCAATGAAACAAGACTCCAACTCAAAAAAAAAAAAAAAATCAAGAAAAGTAACAATGTCTTTGATAATCAAAGCTATGTAAAAGTGAAATGAATGACAGCAATGACACAAGGGACATGAGGCAAAAATTAGGAATATTCTAATATAAGATAATGAAATGGTGCAGTGTTGTTTAAAAGTCAACTTGGGTTCATTATAAATGTATTGCAAACTCTAAGGCAACTACTGAAAAAAGTTTTTAAAAATGAGTACAATTGATATGCAAAAAAAAAATAGAGCATATAGAATCATATAACATGCTCAGTTAAAACCACAAAACAACAGAAGAAAAGCGGAAGACAAAAATAGAAACAAAGTCTGGGCTCAGTGACTCAGCCTTTAATCCCAGCACTTTGGGAAGCTGAGGCGAGTAGATTGATTGAGCTCATGGGTTCAAGACCAGCCCAGGAAACTCAGCGAGACCTTGTATCTACAAAAAAAATAAAAAATAGCCGGGCATGGTAGTGTGTGTCTGTAGTTCCAGCTACACGGAAGGCTGAGGCAGAAAGATCACTGGAGCCCAGGTCGACACTGGGGTGGCTGTGAGCGTGCATGCCACTGCATTAGAGCCTGGGCGAAGGAGTGAGACTCTAACTCAAAAAAAAAAAAAAAGAGAGACAAGGACAACAAACAGAAAACAGTAACATATATGGTAGATATTAATCCAACTACATTAACATTCACTGTACATGTTAATAGTCTACATACATTTAAAAAACAACTGTCAGAGTAGATGAAAAAACAAGACCCAACTATGTGTTATCTATGAGAAATCCATCTTAAATATAAAGACATATATGAATTAAAAAGTATATAGATTAAAAGTGAAAAGATGGAGAAAGATGCTAACACTAATTTTAAAAAAATAAGTGTAGCTATATTAATTTCAGGGAAAGCACACTTCAGAACAAAGAAAATTATCAGGATGAAGAGGGAAATTACATAACAATAAATGGGTCAATTCTTCAAGAAGACTTAACAGTCCTCAATTATACATACCTAATTACAAAACATCAAAATACATAAGTCAAAAATTGATAGAACTTTAGGGAGAGAGATAAATCCAGTAATATAGTTGGACTTCAACACCCTTCTATCAGTAATAGACAGATCTCGTAGGCAGAAAATCAGTAAGGACATAGTTGAATGTAATAGCACCATCAATCAATTGGATATAGTTGACTGCTATAGACCATATCATCCAACAGTAACAGAATACACATTCTGCTCAAGCTCACATGGAACATTTACCAAGACAGACCATATTCTGGACCATAAAATACATTTTGACAAATTTTAAATAATAAAAATTACTCAATGTACACTCTCAAACCAAAGTGAAATTAAACTGGAAATCAATAGCAGAAAGATAGCTGGAAAATCCCCAAATATTGAAAGATTAAACAGCACACTTCCAAGCAACACATAGGTCAACAAAGAAATCTCAAGAGAAATTTTTAAATATTTTGAATAAATAAATTAAAATACAATTTTATTGACATTTTTAGAATGTACCAAAGCAGTGCCTAGAAAGAGAATTGAATGCATATATGAGAAAAAAAGAAAGACTGAAAATCAGTAACTTAAGCTTTCACGTTAGGAAGCTAGAAAGGGAGAGCAAATTAAATCGAAGTAAGCTGAAGAAAGGAATAATACAAATTAAAGCAGATATCAATTAAACTGAAAATAAGAATAGGGAGAGGAAGGGGGGGTGAGAAGAAAAAAAGAATATAGATTTATTACCACTGAACTATATGCTTAAAAATAGTAACAATGGTTTTACCTCAATAACATTTTTTTAAAGAAAATATGAAATCAATAGAGAAAATCAGCAAACCCAAATGCAAGTTTCTCCAAAAAAGAATAGTAAAATTGATAAGCCTTTAGCCAGGCTAAAAATAAAGGGAGAAGACAAAATTTCTTATATCAGAAATGAAAGAGGAAACATCATTACAGATTCCAATCAGGCCTTAAAAGAATAATAAAGAAATACTATGTGCAACTTTATGCCCACAAATTTGATAGCATAGATAAGATGGCCAATTCCTTAAAAGATAAAATCAGCCAAAACTCACACAAGAAGAAATAGACAATCTGAATTGGCCTACATCTGTTAAGAATTGAGTCAAAACAAAAAGCACCAGGCCAGAAGCACTAGTCAATTCTACCAAACATTTAAAGGCAGAAATTATACCAATTGTCCACAATGTCTTCCAGAAGATAGAAGTAGAGGGAATACTTGGTAATTCATTCTATGGGGCCAATGTTACCTTAATACCAGACAAAGACATTACAAGAAAAGAAAATTACAGGCCAATATATCTCATGAACATACATGAAAAATTTTCCAATAAAATATTAGCGAACTGAATCCAACAATATACAAAAAGAATTATACAACATGACCAAGTGGGATTTATTCTGCTTGTACAAGGCCAGTTCAACATTTGAACATCAATTAATATAACATATCACATCAAATGGCTAAAGAAGAAAAAAAATATGATGATTATATCAATGTAGCAAAAGCATTTGAGAAAATACAACATCCAGTCATCATCATAATCATCATAATTAATAATAATAAACACTCTCCAAACTAGTAATAGAAATAAACCTCTTCAACCTGCTTAAAAACAAAACAAAGCGGGCTCGGTGGCTCAGCCTGCAATCCCAGCACTTTTTGAGAGGCTGAGGCGAGTGGATTGCCTGAGCCCACGGGTTCGAGACCCACCCATGGAACTTGGCGAGACCTTGTCTCTACAATAAATAAAAAATTAGCCGGACGTGGTAGCGCACGCCTGTAGTTTCGGCTACTTGGAAGACTAAGACGGAAGGTTGGCGGAGCCCAGCAGGTCGAAGCTGCGGTTACTAGGAGCGTGCCACTACACTCCAGTCTGGGCAACAGAGTGAAACTCTAACTCAAAAAAAACAAAAAACAAAAAAACCAAGAGTAACCCCCTTGGGTCCCCTCCCATTGTGGGAGCTTTACTGTCCTCTTAATAAATCCTGCTTTCAAAAGTGAAAATAAAAATAAAAACAAGGGAGGCTGAGGTGAGTAGATTGCCAGAGCCCGCGGGTTCGAGGCCCACCTGGGCAGCAAGACCTCATCTCTACAAAAAAAAAATCAGCCGGGCGTGAGAGCGCCTGCCTGTAATTCCGGCTACTTGGAAGACTGAGGCAGAAGGATCGCTGGAGCCTAGCAGGCGAGGCTGCGGTGGCTGGGAGCAGCCACTGCACTCCAGTCTGGGCGACAGAGTGAGACTCCAACTCAAAAAAATAATAATAATAAAAAATAAATAAAAACAAAACTACAGCTAACATCATACTTAATGACAAGAAACTAGAAAACATTTTGCTAAGATCAGGAACAAGACAAAGATGTTCTCTCAACATTCCTTTCCAGCATCATACTGTAAGTCTTGGCTAATGCACTAAGGCAAGAAAAAAAATAGTCATATGTCACCTAACAAAATTTTGGTCAGTGACACACCACATATTTAATGATGCAATTCCTATAGCCTAGTGACATTGTAACCATTGTAACATCATAGCACAAAACATTACTCACATGTTTGTGATGATGCTGGTGTAGATAAGCCTACTGTACTGTCATTCATATAAAATTATAGCACATTCAATTATGTACAGTATATAATATTTGATAATAGATGACTGTTACTGGTTTATGTATTTGCTATACTATGCTTTTTATCCTTATTTTGCAGTGTACTTCTCTATTTTTGCTTAAGTTAACTGTAAACCAGCCTCAGGTAGGTCCTTCAGAAGGTACTCCAGAAGGCATTGTTTTTATAGGAGATGACAGCTCCATGTGTGTTATTGCCCCTCGAAGACTTTACAGTGGAACAAGATGTGGAAGTGGAAGACAGTGATATTTATGATCCTGACCTTGCATAAGACCAAGCTAATATGTGTGTTGTGTCTTAGTTTTTAACAAAAAAGCTTAAAAAGTAAAAATAATATTAAGAAATTTTAGAATCAGGAAAAAGCTTATAAGTATATAAAGAAAGAAAAATATTTTTGTACAGCTGTACAATACATTTGTGTTTTAAGTTATTACTAAAAGAGTAAAAGGGTTGTAAAAAGTAAAAAAATTACCGTAGACTAAACTTAATTTATTATTGAATAAAGAAAAAATATTTGTATGAAGTTAATGTGGCCTAGGTGCACAGTGTTTATATAGTCTACAGAAGTGAACAGTAATGCCCTAGGTCTTTTCATTCACCCACCACTCACTCACTGACTCACCCAAGGCAACTTCCAGTCCTGCAAGTTCCATTTATAGTGTCCTGTAAAGGTGTACCACTTTTTATCTTTTATAGCTTTCTTTTACTGTACTTCTTCTATATTTAGATACAAAATACTTACCATTGTGCTGCAGTTGCCTGTAGTATTCAGTACAGTAACATACAATATAGGTTTGCAGTCTAGGAGAAACAGTCTATACCATACAGCCTAGCCTTATCTAGGTTTGTGTAAGTACACTGTGTAATGTTCACACAATAATGAAACTGTCTAATGATGCATCTTTCAAAATGTATCCCCGTCATTAAGCGACACATGATTGTAAACAGTATACAGATTGGAAAAGAAGAAATAAACCTGCCCATGTTTGCAGATAGCACAATTGTCTATGAAGAAAATAAACAATAATCAACAACAAAAAAACTCCTGAAATTAATAACCAATTAAAGCAAGATTAAATCATACAAAGTTGATATACAAAAATGAATTGCCTTTCTATATGAACAATTGGATTTGAAATGTAAAATACAACACTACTTGCATTCTTATTACACCAAATATTTATTATTATTACATTATTATTTATACCAAATATTTAGGTATAAATCTGACCCAAAAATGTACGAGATTTATATAAGGAGAATTATAAAACTCTGATGAAAGAAAACAAGGAGAAACTAAATAAACTGACAGATATTCCATGTTCATGGATAGGAATACTCAATATTGTCAAGATGTCAGTTCTTCTCAACTTCATCTACAAATTCAAGCAATCCCAATCAAAATACAAGACAGTTATTTTGGATTTTGACACACTGGTTCAAAAGTTTATATGGAGACTCAAAACATTCAGAATAGCCAACACAATATTGAAGAATAACGAAGTCAATAGGACTGACACTACCCTGTCAGCAGCTAAGTTGAACTGGGGGAGAAAGCTGAACTGTTAGGTGTTGGAGTTGCCAACTAAAGCAACAATGAAAATACAGTGAACTCTTTAATCACTTCTTGTGAGTATAAACAAGAGGCTAAAACCAGAGAAGATACCAACTACCCCGTTTCTCCTATGAAAGAGTACACCAGTTAGGGGCAGGTGGATCAGCACAGGCATAAGAGTAGGGGTAATCTCACTATTAAGTGAGCCACAAACAGAAGACTCAGACTGCTGAATAGACTCTGGATTTGGAGAAGGATAAGAAGGAAGGGCTAGGAGTAGAAAATTACTGGGTATTGAGTCAAGTTATGGATAAGTATTTTTTGTTCTTTTTTGACTTTTTTTGGGGGGGGGTCAGAGTCTCATTCTGTTGCCCAGCCTTGATCTGTTGTGCTCAGGCAATTCTTCCACCTCAACCTTTCAAGTAGCTGTAACTACAAGCGTGCACTACTACATCTGGCTTATTTTTTGATTTATTATAGAGACAAGGTCTCACGAAGCTGCCCAGGCTGGTCTCGAACCCCTGAACTCAGGCAATCCTCTCACCTCAGCCTCCCAAAGTTCTAGGATTGCAGGCTTGATCCACTGCGCCCAGCCTTGGATAAGTATATTCAAGGTGTCCTCCTTGGTGGCCAATAAGGAGGTTCCAGCACAGGTGTCTGTAGAAGACCTCTATCAACATTCCCAAATAAAGAGACCTAGGAATAAAGGTACCAGGTCTAGGAATGTAAAGAGCAAGACTGACCAGAGGGCCCTGAGCCCTTCACTGCAACTCCATTTGTAGACTGTATTGCACCAACTGTGTACCAAATTTGATGTGAAAAGAGCAGCTTTCCTTGTGAGAACTATACAGTAAAGACTTTGTGATTACCTATGGCCAGGTATGAAAAAACATGCATAAGAGGTTATCCAGGAATTGGATTCTTCAACCTGACTTCAAAATTTTCCATAAAGCTACAGGAATTAAGACAGTACTCCTGATGAAATAACAAATACACTAATGGAATAAAATAAAGAGCCAAGAAATGGAGCCACACAAATATAGTTGACTGATCTTTGACAAAGAAGCAAAGGTAATACAATGGAGAGCAGTAATTTCAACAAATGGTGCTGGAACAACTGGACATACACATGCAAAAAAAATCTGGATTTACAGGAGTGATTCCTAATATAAGATATGAACTTTGGGTGATAAAGATGTGTCACCCTAGGTTTATCAATTGTAACAAATGTAGGATGCTGATGGTGGGGAGGCTGTGCATGTGTGGAGGTGGGAGGTATATGAGAACTCTCTGTACCTTCTACAGAATTTTGCTGTGAGCCTAAAGCTGTTCTGAAAAATAAGTTGTATTAAATAGTGAATCTAGACACAGACCTTACATCCTTCACAAAAATTAATTTCAAATATGTCATAGACCTAAATGTAAAATGCAAAACTATGACTTTCTTAGACGATCACATAGGAGAAAATCTAGATGATCTCGGGTATGGTAATGACTTTTCAGATACAACATCAGAAGCATTATACATGGAACAAACAATTGATAAGCTGGACTTGGTTAAAATTAAAAACATCTGTTCTACAAAAGACACTGTCAAGAAAAGGATGGCCAGGTATGGTGGCTCAAGCCTGTAATCCTAGCACTTTGGGAGTCTGAGGTGAGAAGATTGCCTAAGCCCAGGGGTTCGAGACCAGCCTGGGCAACTTGGTGAGACCTCATCTCTACAATTTAAAAAAAAAATTAAGCCGGGCTCGGTGGCTCAGCCTGTAATCCCGTGCCCTTGAGAGGCTGAGGTGAGTGGATTGCCTGAGCCTGCGGGTTCGAGACCCACCTGGGCAGCGAGACCTCATCTCTACAATAAATCAAAAAAATCAGCCTGGTGTGTTAGCGCACGCCTGTAATTCCGGCTACTCGGAAGGCTGAAGTGGAAGGATCGCCGGAGCCCAGCAGGTCGAGGCTGCGGTGGCCGGGAGCAGCCACTGCACTCCAATCTGGGCGACAGAGTGAGACTCCAACTCAAAAAAAAAAAAAATTGATTGGGTGTGGTAGTATGCACCTGTAGTTCTGGCTACTTGCAAGGCTGAGGTGGAAGGATCGCCTGAATCCAGCAGGTTGACGCTGGGGTGACTGTGAGCATGTGTGCCACTTCATGCCAGCCTGTGTGACGGTGAGACTCCAATTCAAAAGAAAAAGAAAAAGACAAGGAGAAGACAGATTCAGAGAAAATAACTGCAAAACACATATCTGATAAAAGACTGGCATCCAAAATTACAAGAAAACTTTTAAAACATAACAAAAAGAAATGAACGACTTAAAAAATGGACAAAACACCTGAACAGACACCTCACCAAAGAAGATATGCAGATGGTAAATAAGCCTATGAAAAGGTCATATGTCATAAGGGAAATTTCAAATTAAAGCAACAGTGTGATACCACTACACACCTATGAGAATGGTCATTATCCCAGACACTGATAACACCAAATGCTGGTGACATTGTGGAGAAACTGAAACTCTCATTCATTGCTGGTGAGAGAGAAAAATAATACAGCCACCTTGGAAGATAGTTTGGCAGCTTCTTACAAAACTAAACATTTTCTTGCCAAATGTGAGTGTTAATTTATATCTCAACTTAGTTGACTGAGTCAATGGATGCCGAAATATTTAGTCAAACATTATTCTGGGTGTTTCTCTGAGGGTGTTTTTGGATATAAGTAATATTTAAATTGGTAGACTAAGTAAAACACATTGTCTACATAATGTTGATAGGCCTCACCCAATCAGCTGAAAGCCTGAATAGAGTAAAATAAAAGAGAATTCTAGCCGGGCTCGGTGGCTCAGCCTGTAATTCCGCGCCTTGGGAGGCTGAGATGAGTGAATTGCCTGAGCCCGCGGGTTCAAGACCCACCTGGGCAACTTGATAAGACCTCATCTCTACAATAAATCAAAAAATTAGCCGGGCGTGGTGGTGCATACCTGTAGTTCCACCTACTTGGAAGACTGAGGTGGAAGGATCGCCGGAGCCCAGCTGGTCGAGGCTGCAGTGGCCGGGAGCAGCCGCTGCACTCCAGTCTGGGCGACAGAGTGAGACTCCAACTCAAGAAAAAAAAAAGAGAGAGAAAGAGAATTCTTCTTCTTCTTTTTTTTTTTGGAGTTTCACTCTGTCACCCATGCTGGAGTGCAGTGTCATACTCACGACCACCCCAGTGTCAACCTGCTGGGCTCAAGCGATCCTTCCACCTCAGCCTTCCAAGTATCCAGAACTATAAGCTCACGCTACAACGCCTGGCTAATTTTTATTTATTGTAGAAATGAGGTCTCTCCAAGTTGCCCAAGGTGTTCTCAAAACCGTGAACTCAGGCGATCCTCTCATCTCAGAGGAGAGAATTCTTCTACCTGACGACCTTCAAACTGGCATATTGGCTCTTCCTGGTTCTATAGCAGCCTGCCAGCCTTTGGACTCAAACTGGGACAGCAGCTCTCCAGATTTTAGACTTGTCACCTCTGTAATCATGTGAGCCAATTCCTTATATTCTCGTTAGATAGCATATATATCCTATTTGTTCTGTTTCTCTGGAGAACCTTGACTGATACACAAAAACTGCACATGGATGTTTATAGCAGCTTTCCTCATAATTGCCAAAACTTGGAAGCAACCAAGATGTCCTGTAGGAGGTGAATGGATACATAAACTGTGGTACATCCAGACAATGGCATGTTATTCAGCACCTTAAAAAATGGGCTATCTTCTGGCTTTCACTATTGCTGGTGAAATAGCTGGTGCTTTTCTTACTTTCTTTGTTTCTTCTTTCTTTCTTTCTTTTAAGAATAACTGGAATTATTTCTTGGAAACTTTTAGAGTGTTTTCTTTACCTGTGTTTTTCTGAATCTCACATTTATGATTCTGACAGTGAGTGTTGGAAAGGATGAAGATTGCTTCCCCATCCACATTCATTTTTTAAATTAATTTTTATTGAGATATAGTTTACACACATTGAAATTCATACATCTTACTCTTCCATGAAAGAAAAGAAATTCACATATCTTAAGTGTACAGTTTGATGAGTTTTAACAGATATATACTTGTGTAATTACTATTTCAATCAAGATATAGAATAAACACTTATTTTAAATATACTATATCAAGATATAGAATAAGCCACCCTAGAAAATTTCCTTATGCCCTTTTCCCAGGAGATTATTTTTGCCTGTTTTTAATCTTCATAGAAATTATCTAGTATATACCCTTCTGTGTCTGGCTTCTTTTGCTCTATATAGCATTTGTAAGATTCTTCCATGTGGTTGCAAGTATCAGGAATTTGCTCCTTTTTATTGCTGAGTAGTACTTCATTCTATATATTTATCATAATTTTTCTATGATGTACATTTGGGTTGCTTCCAGTTTGGACTATTATAAATAAAACTGCTCTGAACAATCTTGTACAAGACTTTTTATGCATATATGATTTCTTTCTTCTTCTTCTTTTTTTTTTTTGAGTTGGAGTCTCACTCTGTCACCCAGACTGGAGTGCAGTGGCCGCTCCCGACCACCACAGCCTCAACCTGCTGGGCTCCGGCGATCCTTCCGCCTCAGCCTTCCAAGTAGCCGGAATTACAGGCAGCGCTACCACGCCCAGCTGATTTTTTGATTTATTGTAGAGATGAGAACTCGCTGCCCAGGTGGGTCTCGAACCCACAAGCTCAGGCAATCCACTCACCTTGGCCTCCCAAAGGTGCGGGATTATAGGCTGAGCCACCGAGCCGGTGATTTCTTTTTTCTTAATGAATAATAGTAAAATTTCTGGGTCATAGGATAAGTGTATGTTTAATATTATAAGAAACCAGCAAACTGGTTTTATTGTTAATGGTTGTATTTTATATGCCCACCAACAACAAATAAGTAAGTGTTCTAATTTCTTCACATCTTTTCAACATTTGGTATTATCATTCCTTTTCATTTTCACCATTTTAGTGGGTGTGAAGTATAAGTTCTTATGTGTTTAATTTGCATGCTGATGACTATTGATGTTGAACACCTTTTCATGTGTTTTTGGTCGTGTGTATTTTTTCTTTTCTAAAATGTTTGCTTAACTCTCCCATTTATAATGAGATTGTTTGTCAATTTTTCCTTTAAAGATCATAATTTTTGTGTCACTTCTAAGAATTCTTTGCTGGTCCTAGGTCTTGAAAAGTTTCTCTTAGTTTTTTCATAGCATTTTATGTTTTTATTAGTTTTTGCATATATTCTGAGGTTTGAGATTCATTTTTGCCTACTGATGTTTTTGCTCACTTTTAAAACTGAGTTATCTTTATTATTGAGTTATGGGAATTCTTTACATATTGTAGGTACACATCTTTTAGTCTTGGCTTGTTTATTTCTTTGTTTAACAGTTTATCTCAAGGTTTTGAATTTTGGTGAAATCCAATTTATTAGTTGTTTTTCAGTCCCATGGAAGAAATCTTTGCCAATCACAGTCATGAAGATAGTCTCTCTCTCTCTTTTTTTTTTCCTAGACGCCTAGCTTTTGAGTTTAGGTCTATGATTAATCTCAAAATGAATTTTTGTTTCATGTGAAGTAAGGATTGAGATGAATCTTTTTTCATATGTCCATCTAGTTTTTCCAGCACCATTTATTGAAAATATTTTTCTTTTCTATATAATTTCCTATAGTAGCACTACTAACAGGCTAATCTGTTATATACTTGTTTAGGATGCCCTTGAACTCCTGGTAGGTGAGATAAGGAATACTGGTATTCCTAAGTATCAAAAGTATCAAACCCCTGCTGCTTCACAGCACTGGCTACTATCTATATCGTCAGAATCCTGCCTTTTCTTCTTTTTCTTCTTTACAATTTGGTTCATAGTCATCTTTGCTGCTGTCAGATACCTAACTATTCATATTCAGAGGTATTTTGATAGCCAAGTTACAGATCAGAAAAGTCAATTCCTCCACCCCACTCCCCCACCCCCACTTTCTAAACTTTACTTCCTCAAATGCATTAGAATTTGTGTCTGTATTTTTCAAGGTCTTACAGGAAGGTATCACTCAAATTATCATGATTCTCACTGGGACCTCCTCCTTTTGGCTACCGAGCCTTAAGCAGATTACCCAAGTGATTCCTTCCAGGGAAGATACAGGGAGATTATGGATCACAACCATGGAACATGAAAGAGACAGGCCAAAGATGGTATGTGATTAGGCTGCTTCTCCTTCTTTTGCTCTCTCACCATCTTCAGGAAGCTTTCTCTTGACATTCTGCAAAACATAACACTAGTCTACTACATGGATGGCAGGATGCTAATATGACCTACAAGCAAAAAGTAGCAAGTACCCTAGATTCCCAATTAAGACAAAGGTGTAGCATATAGTGAGAAATGATTCCACAAAGATTCAGAGGCCTAACCTATTGGTGAAAATTTTAAGAATCCAGTAATTCAGTACATCCGTTATAAGGTAAGAACAGGTGGTAGGATGTTGCACCATCTATGATAAAAAAAAAAAGTAAAAAAAAGGCATAACTGGATTTCTTTGGAATTTGGAGGAGGCATAAACTATATTTGGAAATACTACTCTTTTTCTTTTTTTTGAGTTGGAGTCTCACTCTGTCGTTCAGGCTGGAGTGCAGTGGTACACTCACGGCCACCACAGCCTTGACCTGCCAGGCTCAGGCAATCCTTCCACCTCAACCTTCCAAGTAGTTGGTACTACAGGCACACACGACCATGTCCAGCTAATTTTTTTGATTTATTGTAGAGTTGAGGTCTACTAAGTTGCTCAGGCTGGTCTCAAACCCCTGGGCTCAGGCAATCCTCTCGCCTTGGCCTCCCAAATTGCTGGGATTATAGGCAGAAATACTGCTCTTACTTATTGAGTACCCAAAAAACTGCCAGCTTTGAGTGGGGACCAGAAATACAAGCAGGTCAAAACAGTAATGAAAGCTGTCCAGGTACTTGTTTCATAACATCCAGCAGATCTGACAGTGCTAGTGGAGATATCCTGTCTCTGAAACTGTAGACTCTGCTAGGTTAGAAGTCTTGGTTCTACACATGGGGAAGACACAGGGTTTCACCCAATTGGAAGTTGTGACTAATACTTGGAGTCACTTTGGGTTCCTCATTCTATTGACAAGCAGGTGAAAAATGGAGTTAGTGTATTTGCTGGGGTAATGAACCCTGATTACCAGGAGATTCCGGAGTTGCTACTACCTAATAAAGGCAAAAGGGAACCTAGGGGAATCAGTGGAACATCATTAACCATTTTCATGCCCAGCGTTAACTGTGTCACTGGGAAATTACAGTAACCATAATCCAAAAGGTCCACCATGACAACAGCTTCAGTAGCTCTGGCACACAGGTGTAACCCAGTCAGTCCCATTGTGATTTTGGCTCTTGTCATCACCTCTAATTGCAGATGAAGTACCATGCCACAACAAATGGAGGAGGGCATTCCCATCAACTGCCCACATTTTCTTCCCCTCTTCTTCACTCTTTCCCTATACTTCTACTTTTCTGGCATTGAAACTCCCACACAAAAAAACAGTAATAATTAAGTTTTTCTTTAGTCTCTATTTGTAGGGAATTCAGTCAAAGGCAATACTCTCTTCCAACTTCTATTCTTTTCTTTACTGGTCACTCTAGGATTGTCCAATAAAAATTAGACATCCAGAGTTGTTCAATAGAAGTACAAAGTGAGACTCATATGTAGTTTTAACATTTCTAGTAGTCACATATTAAAAAGTAAAAGGAAACAGGTGAAACTAATTTCAATAATGCATCTTATTGAAACCAATATATCCAAAATATTGTCATTTCAACATGTATGCAATATGATTAACAATGAAATCTCTTACATTCTTTTGTTCACACTAAACCTTCAAAATCCATTGTAAATTTTATACTTACAGCACATCTCAACTTGAATGTCAACTTTTCATTGGAAACACTCTATTTCATACATGTTACAGTAAAAAAGATTCACGTTACCAAGTCGTTCCAAAATATTGAGAGACAGTTCTCCATGGGTCTCTCATAATAACACCTCATGAGCGAGATACTGACTGTCTTTGTTCCAAACTCTTTTAAATGATGTTTGCAGCTGAATGCAGTGGCTCATGCCTGTAATCCCAGCACTTTGAGAGGTGGAGGTGAGAGGATTGCCTTAGCCCAGGGTCTCGAGACCAGCCTGGGCAACTTGGTGAGACCTCGTCTCTACAATAAATCAAAAAATTAGCTGGGTGTGGTGACACGCACCTTATAGCTCCAGTTACTTGAAAGACTGAGGCAAAGGATGGCCTGGACTCAGCAGGTTGAGACTCACTTAGCCTGGGTGACAGAGTGAGATTCCAACTCAAAATAATAATAATAACAATAATAATAATAATAAATGATGTTTGCATATCAAACAGCCTTAGAAGATTGACACAGTGTCTCCCTCTGGTGCATAGAGCAGGCATGCTTATTTTCCAGTATAATAATGTGCCCCTCTGGGGCAAAGGGCAGACATGCTTCAGGAAACAGTTCTCCAGGTAGCCCCCCTTTTCTTGCTTTTAGTCCTTGAGAATAACTGAAGAATGTCCTAGGAATGATACATTCTGAGACAGAGGAAGAACTGTTCCAGCTTGATTCTAGTCTTCCCTTTCCCACCTCTCAGAACACCGTGTCCTTCAGCACTCTAGCCCAGTACGTTGTATATAATCTGGGGTTGCCTGCCTTGTGAGGTCTCTCAGTTGTGGCACAAACAGAGAACGCATAGTTAAGACTCTGTCTGCCCCAGACAGCTTTCTTGAGCTTTGGGGAACTGACTCACAATGAATCCTGAGCTTCTTTAACCTCTTGCTGCCCATCTGTAATTAATAAATCAAATCAGTCAGGCACAGTATCTCATGCCTGTAATCCCAGAAATTTGGGAGGCGGAGGTAAGAAGATTTCCTGAGCCCACAGGTTCGAGACCAACTTGGGCAAGACCTCGTCTCTTCAATAAACCAAAAAATTAGCTGGGTGTGGTGGCTTGCACCTGTAGTTCCAGCTATTTGGAAGGCTAAGGCAGAAGGATGGCCTGAGTCCAGCAGGTTGAGGCTGCAGTGGCAGTGAGCGTGCCATTGCACTCCAGCCTGGGTAGCAGAGTGAGATTCCGACAATGAATGAATGAATAAATAAATAATTTGCGTCATTGTAATTTGTTGTGTATAAGTGTGTTCTGTCTCGCTCACCTCAGCTGGTAACCAGTGCATAGTGAATGCTTACCACCATTATAAATTATTTAGGTTCCCTGAACCAAGGATTCCTCATCTATAATGCAATCTGCTGTGTGTACAGATGTAATTTGGCCCTCTTTGCATCTGTCTGTGGTATCAGACAGAAACTGGTTTAAAGAAATACTGATTCTCTGAGCATTGCTATTGCTGTGATTAGTATACTTCTTTGTCTTGAACCCAGGAATTCTGTCTTTTACCAGCATCCATAAAACTGTGGATTTAGCTTACAAGCAGACTACTTCCAGTTCTTGACACAAAACTACTTTAAATTTTTCCAGTAACTGAATTGAGCACCAGAAAAAAGAAACAAAACATTTTCTTTTAATATTCACATCCACATTTTTAAAAATTGGTTCATATTATTTTTTAATTGATTTGACTTTGAAAGCAAAAACAGTGGTTTCTTTCAGCCATGCCAGCTCGGGCATGTCTCCCTTTCTTTTCCCCCTTTTTTCTCTCACAAACTTTGATTAAAAAAAAAAAAAAAAGAGGCCGGGCTTGGTGGCTCGGCCTGTAATCCCGCGCCTTTGGGAGGCTAAGGTGAGTGGATTGCCTGAGTCTGTGGGTTCAAGACCCACCTGGGCAACTTGGCGAGACCTCATCTCTACAATAAATCAAAAAATCAGCCAGGCATGGTAGCGCATGCCTGTAATTCCGGCTACTTGGAAGGCTGAGGTGGCAGGATCACTGGAGCCCAGCAGGTCGAGGCTCCGGTGGCCGGGAGCAGCCGCTACACTCCAGTCTGGGCAACAGAGTGAGACTCCAACTCAAAAAAAAAAAAAGAAAGCAAAAGCATATAAATTTCAAAACCATGCTTGACCAAGTTAGGTAAATTCACTAAATCTTATGTTGGCCCAATGATATTGACATTGAGTTCAAAGAGTATTGCATAGATTGAAAAGCAATTTGAAATCTCTCAATATCAATAATGTTCAAATTTTTCTTGTAGCTTTTGCAACCAATTTATATAATACTTTTGATTTAATTAAAATCTTTCACATACTAATTCATGTTGGAAAATGTGCAAAAAATCCTTTTAAAATCTGTAGAATCATTATTATTAAATTGTATTATCAAAAGCTGAGGCAGAAATGGTGGCTCATGCCTATAATCCCAGCACTTTGGGAGGCCGAGGTGGGAGGGTTGCTTGAGACCAGGAAGTTGAAACAAGCCTGGGCAACATGGAGCGATCTTGTCTCTACAAAAAAATCAAAAAAATTAGCTGGTGTGGTGGTGCATGCCTGTAGTCCCATGGAAGGATCACCTGAGCCCAGGAAATTGAGGCCTCCCAAAATTCTGGAATTCTAGGCATAAGCCACCACACCTGCCCAACATAAACTTTTTATATTTACTTTGTTTTTGCTAGAAATGTCTCTCAATACATAATTTTTATGTTCTTAATATTTTCATACAACAAAGAGTTTTGTCATTTTGCTCTTCCCTAATTGCAATTGCCATTCATTGTGAATTTTGTGGCATACCTCCCTCCAGATTCTTTTTTTTTCTCCATTCATAGTAGTAGCGTCTACATCTCCACTGATTACAGTTTAAATTTTAAAATTATCCTATTATTTTTAAGCTAGAGAAAGTAAGTATAATTGAACGAAGTATCTAATTTTATTGCCATAAATATATTTATAAATTGTACTGTCTGCACATTTAAATAAACGTGTTACAATGTCACATAGAAATGGCATAGAAAAAGTCATTCAAATTTAACCAGTCTGTTGTTAAGTGATGAGATTGGTGATTTGTTTACATGTTATACTAGAACTGACCTACTTGTTCAACATGTATTCTATAACAATAATACATCTTTTTTTTTTTTTTTTTTGAGTAGGAGTCTCACTTTGTTACCAAGGCTGGAGTGCAGTGGCATCCTCACAGCTGCTGAAACCTAGATCTGCTGGATCTTTCCACCTCAGCCTTCCAAGTAGCTGAAACCACAGGTGTGCACCACCATGCCCAGTTAATTTTTTGATTTATTGTAGAGATGAGGGCTCACCAAGTTGCCCAGGCTGGTCTTGAACCCCTGGACTCAGGTAATCCTCTCGTCTCCATTTTCTAAAGTGCTGGGATTACAGGTGTGAGCTACCATGCCTGGCTCAATAATACATTTTAACTGATGCAATAATTAGAATGAAATGTGGCTCTACCAAAAGAATAAAGTTGTATTTAATGGAAAACATGTTACTTTTAGTCAGTTTTTAGATTTTAAAGCGTAACACTAGCCACATGAGTTAGTGACTGCCATACTGGACAGCACAGTTCTAGGCAACAGGGAATAAACGTGAACAAAGCAAGACAAAAATTCTTTTCCTTTTGGGGCTCAATTTTTCTGTCTACTTATATTTTATTTGCTTATAAACAACATTGAGTTGTATTTTGAAATTTTTTTGTGTGTGAGTTGGAGTCTCACTCCATAGCCCAGGCTGGAGTGCAGTGGCACACTCACAGCCACCACAGCGTCGACCTACTGGGCTCTGGCGATCCTTCTGCCTCAGCCTTCCAAGTAACTGGAACTACAGGTGTATGCTACCACACCCAGCTAGTTTTTGATTTATTGTAGAGACGAGGTCTCGCCAATTTACCTGGGCTGGTCTCGAACCCGCGGACTCAGGCCATCCACCAGTCTCAGCTTCCCAAAGTGCTGGGATTACAGGCTGAGCCACCGAGCCCAGTCTGAATTTTTATTCAGTTTGAAAATCTTTGTACTTTGGGTAATCTAACTCAATTACTTTTTAAATAATTACTGATGTTTTGGACTTACATCTGTCATATCGTGCCTCCATTTGTCCTGCCGTCTCTATTTACTTCTCATTTGCCTTTTCCCCCTCTGTCCATCTTTTTCTTCTCTTCTAATTTGGAAATTATGCGCTCTTTCTATTTTTTTGTGTGTACCCTACACTTTAAAGTTTTTTATTTCGAAATAATTTTTGACTTATAGAAACATCACAAAATTAGTATTGATATTTCCTCTACACACGTCAGCAAGATTCCTATAATACTCATATATATAATCATAAAAGGATAATCAAACATAAGAAATCAACATTAACACAATACTTTTAAATAGCATATCACTCATGGCGGTGGGAGGCCTTCAGAGCATTTAGGTTACACAGGAGGTTGTAAGGGAAGTAGTAGTTCTGTATAAACCCCTGGGCCACAAGTATGCTACTGCACAGTTTGTGTGAAAGCCTGTAGAAGGAGAAACTTCAGGTGTGTGATTCCTTGGGCCACAAGCCACTCTGTTCAGGCCATGCAAGAGCTTTGGTTTTCTCCTCTCAAGAGGGCTGTGAAGAGGTTCTCCTCGACTGGGGGAGGTGGCTCAAGCCTGTAAGCACTATGGGAGGCCGAGGTAAGGGGAATGCCTAAGGCCACAGGTTGGTGAACAGCCTGGGCAACTTGACGAGACCTCATCCCTACAATAAACTAAAAAATTAGCCAGGCGTAGTAGTGCGCGCCTATAATTCCGACTCCTTGGAAGGCTGAGGCGGAAGGATCCCCGGAGCCTAGCAGTACTACGATGGGGTGGCCGTGAGCGTGCCACTCCACTCCAGCCTGGTGACAGAGCGAGACTCCAACTTAAAAAAAATAAATAAATAAGTACTCATCAGGCCAAGGTTGCAAGGTTATAGATGGTTTGGGTTCTGGACCTGTAGATATTACAGATCGTCTTCATTCCCTCCCAATGCCCTTTACTGAGAAAGCTTACCACCACACCAACTTTAAAGGGAAAAGTCTTAAAATAATTCAGTTGTTTTTTGTTGTTTTTTTTTTTGAGTTGGAGTCTCACTCGGTCACCCAGACTGGAGTGCAGTGGCCGCTCCCGGCCACCGCAGCTTCGACCTGCTGGGCTCCGGCGATCCTTCCGCCTCAGCCTTCCGAGCAGCCGGAATTACAGGCATGCGCTACCACGCCTGGCTGATTTTTTTGATTTAGTAGAGATGAGGTCTCACTGCCCAGGCTGGTCTCGAACCGGCGGGCTCAGGCAATCCACTCACCTCAGCCTCCCAAAGGCGCGGGATTACAGACTGAGCCACCGAGCCCGGCAATTCAGTTGTTTATCATAGGAAATATACAGTACAGATCACCTTGACTTATGATGGGGTTTTGTCCCAACAAACTCAATGTGACTTGAAAATATTGTAAGTCAAAAATGCATTTAATACTCCTTATCTTACCAAACATCATAGCTTAGCCTAGCCTATCTTAAATGTGCTCTGAACACTCACATTAGTTTACAATTGGGCAAAATCATCGAGCACAAAGTCTATTTTATAATAAGGTATTGAATATCTCATGTAATTTTAATTTTAATGCCGCTGCGGTGGCCATGATCATGCCATTGCACTTCAGCCTGGGAGCCAATTTGCCCAGAATGATTTTGAACCCCTGGGCTCAGGGCAACCTTCTTGCTTCCAGCTCCCAAAGTACTGGGATTACAGGCGTGAGCCACTGCACCCGGTTTAAAGTTTTGATCAGTCTATTTTTTTTTTTAATTTCTGGAAGAACTGCTTTTTGGTTATTTTTCAAATCTGACCAATAATTTTAACAATCTCTTGCTCTTTATTTATATTTTAAACTTCTTTGATTTATGGTTAAAAGGTAATTTCTGCAACCCAATAATTTAGATTTAAATCCTAATCTCTGCCATTAGTTGAGTAACCTTGGGCAAATTATTAACCTCTTTTTACTCAGTTGCCTCATCTATAGAGATAATATAACATATAAATAAGCCAGGCTCGGTGGCTCAGCCTGTAATCCCGCGCCTTTGGGAGGCTGAGGTGAGTGGATTGCCTGAGCCCGCGAGTTTGAGACCCACCTGGGCAGCTTGGTGAGACCTCGTCTCTACAATAAATCAAAAAATTAGCCGGGCGTGGTAGCACGCGCCTGTAGTTCCAGCTACTCGGAAGGCTGAGGCGGAAGGATCACCGGAGCCCAGCAGGTTGAGGCTGCGGTGGCCGGGAGCGGCCACTGCACTCCAGTCTGGGTGACAGAGTGAGACTCCAACTCAAATAAATAAATAAACAAACAAACAAATAAACATGAATAATAAGTGTACAAGTTTGTTATGAGAATTAAGAGTTACTATATATCTAAGTAAATAATTCATAGATACTTGGCACCTAAAAAGTATTACATAAGTTTGATTATTACTATATTTTGTAGTTGATTTTTAAAAATTGAGGTGAGATGTACATAACATATAGTTAACCATTTAAAAATGTTCTGAGACATTTAGTGTGTTCACAATGTTGCACAACCATCACCTCTATCTAGTTCCAAGACATTTTCATCACCCACAAGGAGATTGCGTACCAACCAAGCAGTCACTACCCATCCTTCCCTCTTCCTAGTCCCTTGAACACACAAATCTGCTTTCTGTTTCTATAGACTTAACTAGACCAGATATTTGTATAAATAAAATCATACAATATGTGACATTTTATGTTGCTTCTTTCACTTAGTATAATGTTTTAAAGATCGACCCACATTGCATCATGTATCAATACTGCATTCCTTTCTATGGCTGAATAATATGCCATTGTATGGAAATAACACAATTTATTCATTCATTATTTCCCATTTTGGCGCTATTGTGAGTAGTGCTGCTATGAACATTTATTTCCAAGTATTTGTTTGAATACTTGTTTTCAATTATTTTGAGTAGGAATGGAATTGCTATTATAGTAATTCTATATTCAACTTTTTGAGAACCTGTCAAACTGCTTTCCACAGAAGCTGCCCCAACTTACATTCCCATCAACAAGCGTTCCAGTTTCTCCAACTCCTCACCAACACTTATTATTTTCTTTAAAAAAAAAATATATATACCCAGCCTAATGGGTATAAAGTGATATCTCATTGTGGTTTTGATTTGCATTTCTCTAATAACTAATGATATTAGTTAAGCATCTTTTCATGTATTTGCTGGCCACTTGTATATCTTCTTTGGGGAGATGTTTGTTCAAATCTTTTGCATTTTTTAATAGAGTTTCTTCTTGTTGAGTTTTAGAATTATTATATTCTGAATATTTGACCCTTATCAGATATATGATTTGCAAGTATTTTTCCCATTCTGTAGGTTACCCTTTCACTTTATGATATTTTGACACATTTTTATTTATTTATTTATTTATTTATTTATTACTTTTTTGAGTTGGAGTTTCACTCTCTCGCCCAGGTTGGAGTGCGGTGGCACACTCATGGCCACCCCAGCGTCCACCTGCTGGGCTCCGGTGATACTTCCGCCTCAGTCTTCCAAGTAGCCGGAACTGCAGGCCTGTGCTACCACACCTGGGTAATTTTTGATTTATCATCGAGAGAGGTCTCGCTAAGTTGCCAAGTTGGGCAATCCGTTCGCCTCGGCCTTCCCAAAGTGCTGGGATTACAGGCCGAGCCACCGAGCCCGGCCGACACATTTATAATTTTAATGATCTTCAATTTATCTATTTTTTTAGTTTGATTGTGCTTTTGGTATCATACCTAAAAATTGTCAAGCCCAAGAACATGAAAAAATACCCTTGTTTTCTTTTCTTTTCTTTTTTTTTTTTTTGAGTTGGAGTCTCACTCTGTCGCCCAGACTGGAGTGCAGTGGCCACTCCCAGCCACCGCAGCCTCGACCTGCTTGCTGGGCTCTGGTGATCCTTCCGCCTCAGCCTTCCAAGTAGCTGGAACTACAGGTGCACGCTACCACGCAAGGCTAATTTTTTTGATTTATTGTAGAGATGAGGTCTCGCCTGCCCAGGCGGGTCTCGAACCCCCGGTCCTAGGCAATCCACTCACCTCAGCCTCCCAAAGGCGCAGGATTACAGGCTGAGTCACCGAGCCCAGCACCTTTGTTTTCTTCTAAGAGTTTTATGGTTTTACCTCTTACATTTGTGACTTTTAATCATTTTGAGATCATTTTTGTGTATGATGTGAAGTGGGGGTCCAAATTTATTCTTTTGCATATGGATATCCAGTTCTCCCCACATCATTTTGCTGAAGAGGCTATTCTTTCCCCCATGGAATGACCTAAGTCCCTTTTCCACATCAGTTGACTATAAATGCATGGGTCTATTTCTGGACTCTTACTTTTATTCCATGGGTATATATGTTTATCTTTATAAACCCACTTTATAAACATATATACCATACTATTTTGATTATTGTGGCTATTAAGTTTTGAAATAGGGAAGTATGGTCTTTTACTTTTGATCTTTTTAAAGATTGCTTGGCTCTTTGCAGTCCTTTGCAATTCCATAGTTTTAAAATCTTACATTTCTGTAAAACAGTCATGGAGATTTTGACAGAGATTGTATTAAATCTGTGGATTGCTTTGAGGGTCATTGTCATCTCAGCAATATCAAATCTTCTAACCCATGAACACAGGATGCCTCTTTCAGAAATGCTTTATAGTTTTCAGTGTACAAGTTTTCACTTGCTTGGTTACATTTTTTCCTAAGTATTCTTTTTTGATGGTGTTGTAAATGGAATTTTCTTAATTTCATTTACAGTTTGTTCGTTGTTGGTTAAATACAACTGATTTTCGGTCAGGTGTGGTGACTCAAGCCTGTAATCCCAGCACTTTGGGAGGCTGAGGTGAGAGTATTGTCTGATCCCATGAGTTCGAGACCAGCCTGGACAACATGGTGAGACCTCGTCTTTACAATAAATCAAAAAATTAGCCGAGCATGGTAGCATGTGCCTGTAGTTCCGGCTACTTGAAAGGCTGAGGCAGAAGGATCAACGGAGCTCTGGCCGATGTTGGGATGGCTGTGAGTATGCCACTTCACTCCAGCCTGGGCGGCAGAGTGAGACTTCAACTCAAAAAATATATTTTTAAAAATGAATAAATAAATACAACTGATTTTTGTATGGTCTTATATCCTGCAAATTTGCTAAATTCATTTATTAGCTCTAAGTGCTTTTTTATGAATTCTTTAAAATTTTCAAATACAAGATCATGTCATCTGTGAATAGTTTTACTTCTTTCCCAATTTTGATGACTTATTTTTAATGTTTGAATTTCTTGCAAATTGATGGCTTCCACTCATGGTGCTATGTTCCTTTGTACTTTTTCTTGCTGGTTTTAAACTGTGAGCTTGTATGAAATTCCTGAAGAGTGTTTGTTTCTGCTAGCAGCTGGTTGCTCTACTGATTTGGAGCCACTTTAAGAACTAAATTCTCTGTTTGAGTTTTCTGAGACCACCTAGGTAGTAATATTTAAGGCTGAAAATCTTCACAAAAGTCAAAATATTATTACAAATTACCAGAATATTCTCCTACCACAAAGCACCAAGGTTCAAGATAGGCCAAGACACCACTCTTGGGTGCATCCTAGGCTTTGCCAGGGCCATGAAAATTAAAGGTCAAGTTATTTTGAAATACTTCAAGTGTTCTCAAAATAAAAGCTGGCTTCTAAGTATGTTGTTTCCTTTTTTGGTTCCCTGTTTAATTTGGCTTTGGTCCGAGAGTACTCTTTAATTTCTTAATAGAAAAACATATTAAAGATAAAAATTAAAAATGTTTCTCCGCCAGCAGATTTAGTTACTTTTTCACAGAATTGGTCAGGTAATCACTAATATTGTTATAAACTGAAATGTCTACTTACTCACTATCTAGTATTTATTTTATTTATGGTGGCCAGAGAGTAAAAAATATTCCATTAATAACTTTTAAAATATTAGTTTTTCTTCTTTTGAAGTTAGAAATAAAGAAAAGCAAGGAGTACTTCTGGCAAAGACTACCATTTGGCTTATAAGTCATTTGTGTATTAAATATTTGACCACCCATGTGCCAAGCAGTCATCTAGTCCTTAATGAACAGAACAGACAAAATAAATATCTGTCTTCAGAAGATGTAGAGCTGTGGTGAGGTTAAAATAGAGATAGTAAGTTTATCTGTAAGATAAATAACACTGAATATGCCATGATGCACTCTACAGTGTTGTTGTTGTTGTTGACATAGCATATGGAATGGTCAAGAAAAACCACTTTGAAAAGGTGATATTTGAACAGACTTACAGTTGGAGGTTAACAGAGACCTACAGTTGGAAAAGCAGTCGCCATTTGTATGTGGGATAAGATGATCCTAAGCAAAGGGACGAACACAGCCAAATACCATGTGGGACAAAGGACACTGTGTTCAAGTCTCAGCAGAGTCCAGGGTGTGCCTCAACTGAGGGAGCTGGGATGGTAGTGAGGCCAGCAAGAGTGATTAGGGATGAAGCAGAAGTAACAGTAGGGAAGTCATTTTCAGCCTTGCAGATTACTTTTGATACTTTGGCTTTTACTCTGAATGGCTTTTACTCTGGTTTGCCATTAGGAGGCTTGGAGGAAAACCTGACATGACGTAACCTGATTCAAAAGGGTTGTGTTAAGCGTGTGGTAAGAAGCAGCAGGGAAACCTACCGAGGCGGCTATTGCAGTAATCCAAATAAGAGATGACAGAACGTTAGTCTACAGTGGCAGCAGTCAATATGGTGAATGGGCAGACTCTGAGGGCTGACGTTAAATTTGATTGGAGGTGAAGTGTGAAGAGTCAAGGTTAGTGCTTACGTTCTGGGCCAGTGCAACTAAAGTAACTCATATGTTTACAGAGGATACTAAGAGGTAGGAATATGTGTCTGCGTAGATATAAAGCCAGCTTTAGACATTTAAAAAAATGTCTTCCAGATAGTCATGTGGGTATCTGGTAGCTATGTAGCAGCTCAGGAGAAATGGTTGGAAAGTCAGCAAACGTTTAACTGTGCTCCCAAGCCAGTATGGCATGGAAGTACTTAATTGTTCTGCCTTACTTGAAACTATTCAAATTTAATGATAAACAAGGAATCAAGAAGTTATATTGAGAATCATCAGTCAGTAGTCAGTAAAAGTAAAAACTAGTCGGTAAAAGTAAAAACTATTTCATAAAAACTGTCTACAATAACAGAAAAAAAGTTAATAGGGCTTCTCAAAATTAAAAAAACCCATTCAGAAACTGTACAGCTTGGGAATAATTTACAGTGGGACCATATTCCAAGTAAGAAAACAATTATCAGAAAATTTTGTGCATCTGAGTTAATCATACAAAATTCTCCAAAAATGAGGCCAGAAAGGGCACAACGTTACAAGAGTAGCAGGAAATGATACAAAATAGTTATTAGGGACTTTCATTCAACTATCTCCATTCTAGCCTTTCTAGAAGTCTCAATTTTGATTAACATGGTGTCTCCATTTTTTTTTTAAGGGGGGGCGGTGGTCATGTTTTGAAACTGTTCCCAAGTATCTTTAACCATGCATTTTCCCATCACTCCAAAACAAGTAAAAGTTTTAGTAGCTATCTTGAAACACTAACATGCACCATTTTCACTTGGGTCAAAAAAAGTTGCCTAGCGTAGGGTCAGAAGGGGACCTGGGTTCAAATCTTTCTTAAACTAGCTAACTACAATTAGGTTGGTTTTTGTACCTGATTATGTTTATTTAACTTTAAAGATGTATGTGGGCAACAACTCAGGATTAGGTACAAGTAGTCATTGTATAAGTGAAAGACTACCGGCCTAACACTGATGCTCATTTCGCCAGTTTTGGATCAGGTAAACCTTATTGTTATGTGCCCCCTCCCACCTGATTACTTTTAAATACTTACTCATTGGCTAAATTATACACCCCAGTACTGCTGTTACCCAAATTAACTGTAGGGCATTAATGTACCTCAATATTCCAAGTGTAAATGTGGAAACCAACCCATATTATTACTTACAATTCAAAGTGTTATGAGTTTCAAGTATCAGAAATAACACTTAGACGAGACATTCTCTATAGTCACAAATGACAAGAGTTGTAAAACGAAACAAAACCCACAGGGTCAAGAGATACTGGTCGTAGTTGGTTACAAGTGCTAGACAGAGACTTCCAAAACATGATTCAATCTTCACCATGCAACATCACTTGGAAAGCTCTTATTACAGGATACCGGGTTCTACCCCATAGCTTGATTCAGGCTAAGATGGGGTCTGATAACTATTTTAAGGAATTTCCCCAATGATGCCAAGACTGTTAATCTCAGTAGTTAATTTTTTTTGAGTTGGAGTCTCACTCTGTCGCCCAGACTGGAGGGCAGTGGCTGCTCCCGGCCACCGCAGCCTTGACCTGCTGGGCTCTGGCAATCCTTCCACCTCAGCCTTCCAAGTAGTTGGAACTACAGGCGCACGCTACCACACCTGTCTAATTTTTTGATTTATTGTAGAGATGAGGTCTCGCCAAGTTGCCCAGGTCTCAAACCCACGGGCTCAATTCACTCACCTCGGCCTCTCAAAGCGCAGGATTACAGGCTGAGCCACCAAGCCTGGCTTCAGTAGTTACGTTTTGAGAACCATCATCCTAATTCTTTTAATAACTGTCTTAAGAAGCTCAAAACCAAGCTCACACACAGTATTAAGTGTGGATTTCACGTTAGCTAGAAATACTGAGTAAGACCAAAGTGTCTTTAAACACAGACTTTAATGATAACAATTCCTTTAAGCTCCATTAACTTTTAGCTATTACAAGTCTTATGCAGATGTCACTATTAAACAATATTTAGTGACTTGCACTGGGTTCCTCATAAAATAGAAGACAAATTCACTTAAAAGTGTAATCAACAATCATTTAACAGTTTTGTTATGCCAACACAAAACATGGCTAGTTCGAGTTACCCATCACCCCCATCACTAACACAGCATGAGCAGTACCCTAAGTATTCTTCAACTAAGCCATTAAAAAAAAAGTGAGTGTTTCACTACCCCTGAGACCACTAGTTAACTGTGGTTCATACTTTAAAATGTGAGTACACCCACACAAGAAAGCAAACTAATCAGTTAAAAAAAAAAGTTTATCACATTGCAAACTTGCCCAAGAAAAAAACTGTCACTTAAAATGTAAATTTCTCTGACAGGTCAACTGGACCTCAATTATAGGTTTATGCATTGAGACGTAGGAATAGCCAAAATCAATTTGTGAATCTTCACTTCACTGTAAGACTTTAGTCCTACACATGGCACTAATATCAAATTACTAGATGGGGTGGGGAAAAGGAAATCTCTTGGATTCTTTTGAAGGTCTCATTGTAGATGATCTCACGTCCAGTGCCCATACATTCAAAAATGTTGGTTTTCCAGGTATTTTAAAATACTGTTCTCTTAAACCTGGAGAAGCCTCTATGGCTTATTCCCTTAGAAGTGACAAATGAAATGTATAAAAGCATCAGGTCAAAGATAAAGAGAACTGGACACATTCACTAATTACTATGACAATGGTTTTAGGAAGTCATCTTGCAAATACCTAAGGGTTGTCTAAGGCTAAAAAGGTCTATGTGAAAGCCAATTAGGGATCCACCGTGTTTTCATAAATGTGTTCTATTCATATTTGGCTTTCAAGAAGTGATATGCCTACTAAAGCTGTTATTGAGAGCACGTGAGTCTCAAGTAATTTTTTTTGAAAATAGAGCCAAAGAACAGTATTTCTTACCTTGTGGAGCAGTTATTTCTCATTCATAATTTAAATTATAAAATGTTTAAAGAGCATGTCATCTACCCTGGAGTCATTATTTAAGCAAAAAAACAAAATGAAAAAGATCACTATTGGAAAAACTGTATAGTCAGATATTTCCCAATGAAATGCTTATTACAAAATTAACAAAGTCAGAACATCTTCAGAAGGCATGCATTTCACTTCGTTTAGAGAAGAACCTTAAGTCAACAAATCATGTCCAAACTACAAATTAAAATGTTTATAAAAATTAAACTTTAGCATTTATTTCTAGCTTTCCACATCTGTGTGCAGACAAGGATAAGATTGCACATAAGTGTAAGCAGTGCAAAAATGTAGAAGTGAAGTCACAGATGTGCTAGAACTTCAAGAAATAAAGCAATGGGCGAATCAAAATAGGAAAATCAAAACTACAGGATCAGAATTAGAAAGGTGAAGAATGGTAATGCCCTTGTTACTATATATAGAAGATAAATCAGTGGCACAGATAGCACTTGTCAAACAAAAAATAATCCAATAGCATTGACTTTTATTCATTCATGTTAAGTCACCTGAAATGATATCTGTTGCATTTAAATGCTCATTAATGTAAATGGCTGAACAAATCCATCTCAATGGATACTCAATATCCCACATAGGTAAGTCACTTCAACACAGCCTCATGACAACTCCCACACCAAAACAGTACTTTATTTTGTAAATTTTGACCCATTATTACTCCCATATAATGTTTTTTTCAGCTGTCAAGTGTACACGTGAAAAGAAATTTTAGTTAGACAGGGGCTGCACCTGGAAAATAAATTTCTTACACTCCATATACATGTTCCAAAACTGCTGGGTCCCAAAAGTCCATCTATGAACTCAAGGGCTGCCAGTATCACGTGCAGCACATTAAAGCTACACTATCTGAATAGCTTATTAATTCTGCATAAATCAGGTCAAGCAATGTGTCAACCTGTAACAGACTGTGCACTTTAACTGAACATGGCAAAATATTTCACTCTTTTGAACTTTACATCATCATTTGATGTCAAACAATGAAGCAAATCCCAACAGTATATACAAAAAACAGTTTTGCATTTACAAAAGATTGTTTCCCATACTGATTAATCCAGGCAGCTAACTCATTGGTTTATGCAACTTTATTGAAGAAAAATAAATCAATTACTAGCAGAGCTATTAGTTGATCACTCATCCATTGACAACTTGCATCATTTATTCAGTGCTATATTAAACAGTGTATTGGAAGATAGATTAACTAATAGCTCCAAGCCTCCTAACAATTTAAATGAAAATTACAAAATGTTTGAGACCCTATTTTGGAATACAAAGGGTGTTTGACTTCCAATTTCCATTCTCTGTAGAACAAGAACAGGTCATTCCTTTATTGACATGCATAAAATACATCACATTTTCTGTTCTGCTGATGCTATAAATTCAATACCAATTCTCCAGCCACATCAGTTATGAGCATGAAGTATATCACGTAACCTCAAATCTCTAACAGTGGAAGGCTTAAACAAGAATGGATGCTGCTAGAATAATGCTGTTTCCTTTGATGTGACAACAGAGCATCCATCTCCCTCCTCCCCCTCAGATGATTTCTTCAGCATGTTAGAGCAGTGAGGAATGGTTTTAGTCTCATAACCAAGTTAGAGTGAAGACATTGGCCACATAATACACATGCTCCATTTTTTAAAAAAATTCTGAGTCTTGGGCAACTGTTCTCTTGTAACTACTTTACAGTTTCTAAAAGCAGTTATTGTCCAAAGCTGGAAGAACTTAAGTCTTCTCAGATGAGCATGTGAATGAATGGAGGGAGGTAAACAAAAAATAAAATTAAAAAAGATGAGGTCTGATAGGGGAGCAGCCGGATAAGAAAATCAAAAAAGGAACAGTAATTTAAAGTTTATTCCAGCTATAATGCAGGTTATTCTGACTTTAAGGTAGCATCACATGGCATACTTCTGAGTCCATTCCCGAGATATTCTGTTGTACCTGTAAATAAAAAAGATGTTATTTAAACATAATAATAAACATAAACTTGACACCGAAATTGGGAAACTAACAACAAGAAAAAGCCCTTTTCTCTCCACCACTGAGCTAATTCTCTAAATTTAGAAACTCGAAAACTAGTATTCATTCTGACAGGTTTACATTAAAAAATGTTTACAGTTTATCATGGATATATGTCAGGACAGCATATACATTTTGGCCATCTAGAGAAATTTCTACCAAAGCCAGAACCAATCATTTTACCAAAAAACTTTTACCAAAATCCTAAGCTTTGAGAAATTACTTGGTCCTGGGTATTATCAGAAGAGAAAATGCCTTTGAGACTTAGAGACAGAAGAGGAAGAAGACACTGGGTAAGATGCTAAGAAGCAGTAATTTTAAAGAAGGGATGTGAGTGGCTTTGTTAATCAGACCCACATATGTTATTTTTAAAGTGTGGTAAATGAGACTAATAAGCCCCAATGAGACCTGGAGAAAGGGAATTCCTAGGAGTACAACCAGCACAACCAGATCAACAACAGGTAATTCACACAAGCAAGGTTATTACTAAGAAGACTACTCATATTGATAAATACTATCAATCTCCCCCTAGACTACACTCATGCCATATGCTACTTACTCCAACAAAAACAGTGATAATCTTAAGAAATTAACATACAAAAGGCACAGGATAACTTTTGTATTTTATTGGCAGTTTGAACTTTAAAAATACCAACTAGCCTTATTTCAAAACCAAGACCTAAACATGGTTCAACTACTTCTCTACTAACATATAAAAAAGCTCTTTCTAACAATTCATGGTTATCTCAGTTAAGGATACCCTCTCAAAAAGCCAGCACTTTAATATTAGCATACAAGAAGACACAAAGTATAGCTGGCACTAATGCATGCTTGTCAGTAATGAACATTTTAGTTTAGATGCTTAGGTTTAAGTGTTTTCCCTTACATTACTACCCTGGCCAAATTTGAAGTAAATCACCACATTCCATATGGTATTGGTACAAAGTCTCAAGCTAAAATTTAAACACCATGGTAGCTTGAAAGTAATATTACTTAAATTCCCATTTTTTACTAGTGCGATATAACTGCTTTGCCATGCAATAACTTTCAAGCAATAATAACCACCTATAGGCTTTCACACTAAACAGAGATCAAGCAGTTAAATGTACAGTTTTCAGAAAACTGCCACATCTGTTACCTTTTGTTAGTTAATACAGTGCCTTAAAGCATGCAGCACTCAAGTGCTGGCAGTACCATGTAAGCGCACCATAGAGTGCAGATCCTCTTACCCTACAACATAGCGTATTTCTCTGTCCACTCTCTTGCTAACCTATTGTACCTAATTGAACAAGCATACTTGGCATTAATTATAACATACAAAAGTTATAATGTTAAGTCAAATATAAAGACAATTCAATAATTTCAGAAACTCGGACCAAAGCTTTACAACAGTACTAATATTTTTTGGAGAAACATACTTGGGGTGAAGAGATATTTGCTCTCTTCCCCAACACAGGGGAATAATGTGATAAAATGTAACATGTTAGGAAAAACATTTAAGGGGGCTACTCACTAGCAGATAAGCTAAAGCACAGTAATTTTAAACAACCACACTTCAATCATTAGCTTTCTGCACATTATCTTCCCAAGAGTAAGTATCAAGTTTTCTTGGCATTGCCACAACTTAAGTCTACCTCATTAAGTAAAACCACTTTTTAATAACATTAAAAAAATACTTACTTATCTCTGTCTGTTTTATAGATCCGTGCAATCTCTGGCACTAGGGGGTCATCTGGGTTTGGATCACATAGCAGTGAACAAATGGATAAAAGAACTGCAAGAAAATAATGTCTGTTACCCAGTATCAGAGTTTAGATAAGTGTCAAGAGTATTTAAAAACAGATTATAAACCTCAATCCTCAAAAGACTTTTATTAGTTTACATCTTAACTTCAATAAGACAGTTTTAAAGAGATTTAACTTGATAGAAGTCAAGCTGTTGATGACAAAAGACAAAATTGGAGCTTTGTGGCATCAAATTCGGTGCCCACTAGCTATAAAAATACTGCCAAACTCACATAAATATTTGTTGACTGCAGCAAATATAATTTCAAACCCAAATATGGGGGAGCAAATATAAAATTAAAAAATAAAAAGAGATCTGACTACACAGTAAACTCACAAAAGGCAGAAACTTCAGTTGTGACTGCTAGTTTAAGTTAGCAAAACATGACTCCCAAAAAAGCAAATAAACCACCACACCAAGTCAATTTGCATTTACAGAAACAGTTTTTAGTATTATAGTGCACTCTCAACAACAGTAAAAAACTTGGAATATGGTTTTTAGATATGACAGCATGACTTGAAAAAAAATTAGAAAGTATACAAGAGGGTGAAAAACAGGTCTAAAATTTTAAAAACACTTGGAAGAAGAATGGGAACATGTGCCCAAATTGTTTTTCTTTCTTCCCCCACAAGTTATTCTGGTTAAACCAAAGTTTGGGAAATACTACCACATAACCCTCCTCCCCCCAGATTAAAATGCAGTGTATAAGCATATGAAAGGCCTTATATAATGACTTGCCTTTAAAAAAAAAGAACAGCTGTTTCAGCTGTATTTACCAAATGCAGAAAATCATAAAACATTTTTTAGTAATATACTGTTATTTCAAGGACAGTTTGGAAAAGGCCCTTGAACTAGAAAATGTGAATGCTTAGATATACACTCTATAATATCCAAAATACTCATAATTAGAAACATTAAAAACCTAGTCACATGTACCTAAGAAATATTCAGCCAATATTAAAATTGAAAACTAAAAGGCAGACTTTCTATTAAGGAGCTTTGTGTATAATTCAATTTGTGTATAATTCAATTTGTAATCCAAAAGAAAGTGATGGAGAGAATTCCATCTCCACCTGGGATATTCATGCAGAGAGACTAGGCAATCTGTTAAGAGATGTCACATAATGGGTTCCTATTAAAAGTAGGAGACCAGAAATGATCTAGAGATCTTTCCAAAATTCTTTAATTTTAGATTGCTATTATATAGAAACAACCTACTATGGTTACATAACACCTGGCTAAAGATTTGTCCAAACAATTAACATGCAAGAGCAAAATCAGAATTTTCCTACAGTGAAAACTTCGGGATTCAAAAGCTCCATTATGTTTAGGTATATTATACCATTTTTGTTAAAAATGCAAAGTATGAGATGACCAAGTGGTCTGGGATAAAAAATACAGAATTCTATTAAAATAAAATTTGCTATTATGAGATGAAAGCAACTCATCAGGCAAACAGTGCCTCCTCAACACCCCAATTTGAACTTTAAACTTCTTCCCACAAAAACTCTGCAATCAATACTGCTGGAAGAGCAAAAAATGATATAAATAACTTTATTCCTTACCTACCTCTTTCCAAAGAGAGGGCTTAACAAAAAGACCCAGATAAAGTAGATCCCAAAATGAAACTCCCTTAACTATTAGAAAATCAAAACAGCTCAAGACTATTACAAGTATTTTACCTTTAGAAATAGTTAAAGCAGGAGACCACTGTGATCTTAGAATATCGAGACAAATGCTGCCGTTACTGTTAATATTTGGATGATAAATTCTTGTTGTAAATGCAACCTAAAATAAACAAAAAATGTTTAGGTATTTTATTCAAATAAAAATAAGCATCCAAAGCTTAAGTAGACTCTTAAATCAAAGGTAAAATAATTAATTTCAGTTTTAAAAAATAAAGTCATTAAAATCTACTAAGTACATATAAAAGTATCAAATACTACAAAAACTGGTTTTTACATTCTGACCACTTACCCCCATGGGCACCCTTCTCTTCAATTAAAATGAAGAATATAATTTTGGAGCAAACATTTCATTATTGAAGACATGGTAGAAAGTCCTCAAAGTTTCTCTAGCCCTACTATAACACGAATATCAAAGGATAATTTGAAGAATATTAAACACATTCATTAAAAAATAAGGTTGGGCCAGGCATGGTGGCTCAGCCTGTAATCTCAGTACTTTGGAAGGCTGAGGCAAGTGGATTGCCTGAGCCCGGGGGTTTGAGACCAGCCTGGGCAACTTGGTGAGACTTTGTCTCTATAATATATCAAAAAATAAGCCAGGTGTGGTAGCATGTGCTTATAGTTCCAGTTATTCAGAAGGCTGAGGTGGAAGGATCACTGGAGCCCAGCAGGTTGAGGCTGTGGTGGCCGTGAGTGTGCTATCACATTCCAGCCTGGGCAAAGAGTGAGACTTCAACTAAAAAAAAAAAAGTTTGTTGTTTTGGGCCGGGTGCAGTGGCTCACGTCTGTAATCCCAACATTTTGGAAAGCTTAGGTGAGAGGATTATGTGAGCCTGCAATCACAATCTGGGCAACACACCAAGACCTCATCACAACAAAACAAAAAATTAGCCAGGTATGTTGGTGTGCATCTGTAGCCCCAGCTACTTGGGAGGCTGAGGCAGAGGGATCACCTGTGCCCAAGAGCTCGAGGCTATGATGAGCTCTGAGCATGTCACTGCACTCTAGCCTGCGATAACAGTGTGAGACCCCAACTAAAAAAAAAAATCAAAAACCAAAACAAAACTTCTGAAGTTTCATTCAGTTACACAAGTATGTATTTAAGTCTGCATTTCTACTGTACATAAGACCTAAACTTAAATCATAAGTGTTTCATCCAAAGGAACCATCACATTCCACCTATGACATGACTGAAAATGGTTACGGTGCATAACAATGTCCTATGTATATAATCTATGGTTATTCATACAGATTGAATTTACGTTCATAACTCTGAAAAGTCAAGAACCATATGCTTTTAATACCTATAAATCAGGTAGGTATCTCAGTGTTGAATACCAACCAAAAATGATTATAATCCATCTAAACTGCAACACAAATAGTGTTGTCGCAGTGTAAGTCGTAGCAATGTGCAAATACATACTGAGGTTAAACAGTTGATTACAAGACAATAAAAATAAAGCCAACAATCAAAATCTGTGTAATAATAATGGTTTTTTTTTAAAAAGGAGGCTTCTGCATGGTATATTTGAGCCATACAATATTAAGAACAAGGCAAACCTTATCCCCATGTACAAAGTCCAAATTGAGGTCTAGCTCTTTTGACAAGAATCAGTATCTATATATATATGTATCAAGTGACTCAATTCAATAAATAAAATTCCAGCATCATTTAGGCAGAATCCTAATTTCTAGAAATACTCTATTCCTTTGAAATAAAGCACAAATCTACTCTAAGAGATTACCTTAGGTGGTTTGAAGGGGTAGTCTGTAGGAAAATGAATTGTCAAAAAGAATACACCGCCTTGATATGGGCTGTCATTCTGTAAAAAGAAAAGTATGCTTAACTCTGAAATTTAAAATATCACTGCTCAATAATCTACATAACATTTTTATTTTCTAAGCATTTCTCTAATAATGAACTAACATTACCTACTATTTACACTGCAATAAAGAATCTAAGTTATCTCAAGAAAATTCACTTTGTATTAATGAAAAAACACAAACTTACTATATAGTAACACACCCTAACTTACTTAGATCCAATTTTACACAGGTCACTGACAAATTTTAGAAAAAAAGTACAGAAACACTGTGTTGGAGATCCCAATTCTCACAAAGGGTAAAGTATGCTTTGCAATAAGGTCTACATACAAAATCCAGTATCGAACTATAAAAATAAAATTTTACTCGTACAGAATATTTCTTCTAACAGCCAGATATATCAAATAGTTTTACATCTCAACAGACCATTCTTCCATTGGGCAAATAAAAATGTTTACTATCCACATAACATATAACTACCTTTAATAAGCTCATCTAATCCACACCATTCTGTAAAATAAATAAACATTAGTTCAATTAATCTAACTCCCTACTAATATACTATATATGTGTAAGAGACTCAGAATGATTTTATCTTGATGATCTTACACTATGGTAGAGAGACATACAAAGCAAATACAATGGAATGTTATAGGTATTATGAAAAATGAATAAGGCATGCATGGAGTTCAAAGAAGAAAGGTTAATTTATTAATGAATCAGGTTCAAAGAAACACACAACTAACAAATGTAAGAGCTACTATTTATTATTATTATTTTTTGTTTGTTTTTTGAGTTGGCGTCTCACTCTGTCACCCAGGCTAGAGTGCAGTGGCATGCTCACGGCCACCCCAGCATCGACCTGCTGGGTTCCTGCAATCCTTCCACCTCAGCCTTCCAAGTAGTCAGAACTACAGGCATGGCGCTACTACGTACAGCTAATTTTTTTTTTCTCATTTACTGTAGAGACGAGGGCTCACCAAGATGCCCGGGCTTGTCTTGAACCCATGGCGCAGGCTCAGGCAATCCACTCGCCTCGGCCTCCCAAAGTGCTGGGATTATAGGCTGAGCCACCGTGCCCAGCCAAGAGCTACTATTTAAATTGAGTTCTTCCAATTCCCAAGTCCCTCCTTTTCATATTTTCTACAAAATATAAAACTACGGAAAAAGCAAATAAAAACAAGGTACCAGCATTGACTGAGTTTGTTAGATTAACATTTTAATTAAATGATACAGCTATATTAACTGAGAAAAGACACTTCAAATAGCATATGCTTTTTTTTTTTTTGCGTTGGAGTCTCACTCTGTCACCCAAGCTGGAGTGCAGTGGCACGGTCCTGGCCAAGGCAGCCTCGACCCGCTGGGCTCCGGTGATTCTTCCACCTCAGCCCTCCAAGTAGCTACAACTAGAGGCGCATGCTATCACGTCCGGCTAATTTTTTATTTATTGTAGAGGCAAGGTCTTGCCAAGTTGCCCAGGCAAGTCTTGAATCCATGGGCTCAGGCAATCCACTCGTCTCAGCCTCCCAAAGTGCTGGGATTACAGGCTGAGCCACCAAGCCTGGCCAGAATGTGCTTTTATATGATCTGTTGAGATATGTTCTTACTGTATAAAATCACCAATTTAGGGGTAATCCCAAACATTAAAGTTTTACAAACTCAATTCTTGAAGTTCTGTTTAAGCTTTCATTCTAAGTTTCATACAATCAAATGCTATGTCTGACTGCTTCTAAATAAAGGCAATCCACTGATAGATTTAGGCAAAGCCAAATTTCACTTCATTTGTTCAAAGAAAGTTCTCTTAAGAGGCAAACTATTTCAAGGCTACGATTTCACACTAAAATTTCACTGTACCAAAGTAGAAAAACTACAGGTGCGGAGGTTAACAAAACAAGGCTATCTTTAAAATTGAGGCCCCATAAATATCAAATACTTATAGACTGGCTGCCAAAGAAAAAAAAGAACTCCCAAACAGAAAGGAAAAATATTGTGATCAGCAAATAAACCCAAATCTTAGAAATCCAAAATTTACTAGATCTCTTCTTTAGAAACCTTCTATTCTTGTTTAGTTCTAATCAGTCCAAGCTGCTCCCTCTCAGCATAATTCTTCTCTGGCAACCACATACTGTTGGCATTCTAAATGCTTCTAATTCCTACCCTTCATATATTTTGCAAACTCAATTTTTCTCCAATGTAACTTTTTTGCTCCAGAGCATATATACTCAAATGCCTACTGAATAATTCAACTTGGGTATCTCACTCATATGTCCAAAATTCAAACTGCTGGTCTCAATACCTTTTTTCCTGTTTAACAGTTAAACCATAAACAGGATACTCATAGTTGATTCTTATTTTTCTCTTCTCCTTAGAGTCAAGATAGTCACCAAATCTTAACCCTTTTCACTTGGAGACATCTTGTGGATTACCTACCAGTAACTTGATCGCACTTTTTTTACTAACTAGGGAAAAACTAATCACCTCACATTAAATGGTAGTGTTGTAATCAATCATTTTATTGCAAAGATATTTAGCTTATAATGGAATTTTGGACATTCAGGTACTTAGGACAAAAAAAATTCAAACTTTTATATCTTATATATTTCTAGCATGTGGTGACATGTGAAACAGTCATCAATATGCACTCCAAGTTCATTGATAAACATTGCACAATAGTAATTTGACATCTTCCATCTAATGTTTTTCTACATGAGCAGACAATGCAGTCTTGTTTTCTTCCTTCCTAGTCTGTTGTTGGAAGATGAAGTGAAAGGATGCACTCGTGATTCCTGAAAACCACTTCTCAACTGAATAATCAAAAAGCTTAACAAATTTCAAATGAGGCATAGGTTTTTCACTGTTTTTGAATGGAAAACTTGAAAGAAACACACTTTTAAAAAAATTTGCGCTTGTTTTAAGTGTGTCCTGTATAATCACCAGCAATCTCTTTATGTTCCCTGAGAGGGGACATCTGAGTGCAAAGTGTTAAAGTTTTTTAAAATTTCTTGAATTATTCTCTTTTATGCCCACTGTTACTACTCTTAGTTCACAATTTACTATCTTTGCCTAGATTATGGCAACTGCTTACTACTGATATTCCCCCATTCTAATGCTGAAGTGGTCTTTTTAAAGATAATTGTTACTTCACTGCTTGAAATCTACGACATCTTTTAAGATACAATTCAAAATCTAAGCACACAGGGTGTTTTATGATATGGGTTCCCACCAATCTAGTTAGTTCATCTTTTACCTCTTCTCTGAATGTGTTCTCTACTGCACATAAAATAAGTGTTACAGGAATGACTAAAGTTTCATACTTCCCCCTTACTTCCCCTTTTCTACTTTTTTTCCTTACTGGAAATATTGTTTCTTATAATATAGACCCCTCCTTTAGTCCATTCTGCTGGTTGCCTTTCTTTTATACCTCTATGTATATAGTTACAATTACTCATCCACATTTGTGACATTTATTTCCCTCTTCTAAGAGGGTGCATAGCTCCTTGTAGAGTAAGATAAAGAGGGAAAAAGTTTTCACGTATCATCAGCCTTTGAGGAAATGACATACTACTTGATGCAGTTGTAAAAATAACCTTTATGAACCAATAAAATAATACAGGGTAATTTCTTCTACAGCTATGTCATAAGTTAAGTGGAAGTTAGTGTGGTTCACCAGATCTGTATCTTTTTCTACCAACTCTCATTTCCAAGTAAAGAAAAATTAGTCAAGTAAATGTCAGAATCAACAGGTAAGGGAGTGGGTTTATTTTCCTTGTGTCAATTTTTAATGAAAGCTATCCTTAGTATACAAAAAAAGCACCAAATGTTAAAAAACTACTTAACTAGCAATGCTCTATCAATTATTTCAAAGACTCAGCTTTTCATCAATATTTGTGCTCCCTAGGTAGTTTACCTTCAGAAATAAGCCAGCACCTATGATTATTATCAATTTCGTCATATAACTAATGATCAAGAGCATTCCCAGACTAAAATACACTACAATTAAATGGTTAATCTTTATAGAAAATTGGAGGCTACATTCCTTAGAAAGTGAGGAATTTGTACTTTTGTGGAACCAGCATCCCTTCAATTGCCCAAGAAGTTCTCCAAAGTGACTGGGCTCAGTGGGTCAGCCTGTAATTCTAGCACTTTGGGAGGCTGAAGTGAGTGGATTGCCTGAACCCACAGGTTTGAGACCAGCTTGGCGAGACCTTGGCGAGACCTCATCTCTACAGTAAGTAAAAAAAAAAAAAAAATAGCTGGGTGTGGTAGTGTGCGCCTATATTTCTGGCTACTTGGAAGGTTGAGGCAGAAGGATTGCTAGAGCCCAGGAGGTCGACGCTGGGGTGGCCCTGAGTGTGCCACTGCAATCCAGCCTGGGTGACAGAGTAAGACTGAACCCCCACAAAAAGAAGTACTCCAAAGCAAAAGTATCTTTATTACCCAGTTCTCCCAGTAAATCTGCAATTCTTGGCTTTTTTTTGCAACCTACCTCATGTCACATAGAGTAATCATTCTCACAAAATAAGCTAATATTTGTTTTATCATAGTGATGTCATCACAAGATGCACTGAGAAGCCAAAAGAACATGAGTTGTTTCATAGAAGCACCACATATTAAGTATGTAGTTAACTATTTAAAGCGGGCATCTTATTTATGTGCTTACGTATATAGAAGACAATAAAACATGTACTTTGGGTGCATTTTTATAACCTCTGACTCTTTCCTGAAATTATCCAACCAACAGTAAGAATTAAGCTCTTCACAGTTGAAAACGCATTTCAGTGAATACTGCAGCCAAAGCAAAACCATGCAGTTGTAATTAATCAAGTTAATATTTAGCTTTCAAATGTTTGCTTTTAAAAGTGGGAAACTACTAATTACTATATATTAAAAGGCTACTGAAAGATTTTTAGCAAGGAATAGCCATAATCTAAAATATACAAAGTAAATAAAACAGTATTTTCTGGGGGAAAAAAAAAAAAGCAAACTGAATAAACTGCTAAAAACTGCCAGGATAAGTGATACTATTCTCTACAAAATTACTAGCATACACTCCTAATTCATGCTTCCCTTTGCCTTACTGTAGGTATGTTCCTTACACCTTTTGGGGGGGGAAACAGTATACTGCTCAAAACAGTGAAGTCTCAAAAGTCAAGTAGAAAAACAGACGGGTTTTAAGGAAATGGTGTATTCTGCACACCATCCAATTAGAAGTCTTAATTACCAGCTCTTCTGTGCTTTCTTAGTATTGACAAATAATATTTACAATGGAACTGTCAAGGACAGGTATGCAGTGACTCACACCTATAAACTCAACACTTTGGGAGGCTGAGGCAGGAAGGCTGCTTGAAAAAAAAAACTATTTTGCTGCCAAATTAGAAGAAAGGAAGCCTTTTAAAGTTAAAAGATAATTTAAAACAGTAAAAATAATCCAAGATAAAATGCACAATCCTGGCTTTGCAGTTAAGATAATCAATATTTCAAAGTTTTATACTTAATCTTTATACTCTTCCCCCATTTGTCTTAATTTGAATCAGTCTCTCTATCTTTAGGTTAACACTTTAATTACTCTAATTCAATATCCCTGTTATGATTTTCCATAAATTTCTCCTACACAGCACTTTATTCATTAATCATTTATTTTTCATCTTATCATACTTTAACACTTGTTTTAATTACCTGTCTCCTCCAGAGTTTAAGTTCCCTAAAGACTGAGAGGGATATCTATTATGTTCCCCTTATCCTTATTGCCTGGCACATAGCAGGTGTTCACATTTGAAATAGAAAAATAACTGAAGTTATTACAACCAGAATTCCAGTATAAATACTTACTGATCTAACCTATTCACTGGCTGACACTTCCAAGGGCATTTTTTCCCTTCAGAATTATAAACATCTACTTAATGACTACTGCCATTCATGTTGAAACAAAACCACCAAAAAGGGAAACAGAATTTTCAGTAAGATACACATGTAACTTAGAAAAGAAATCCTGAAGTGCCTTCCAAGTTTAAAAAAAAAGTTCAGCATTTATGCAAGACAATCTTACTCCAGGATGTTTTAGTGTGCTCTAATTCTTTGAAATTCTTAGAGTTTCCATAATTCTGAATATTCAATTATCCAGCATATAATTTGTTATCTACCCAGGATAAAAAAGAATTTTGCTCTACTCAAAGCACCACTTTCTGCCAAAAAAAATGTCAGATTTTCCATAAAACTAAAGTTCTATAAAGAATTAATTATCAGCTGGGCACAGTGGCTCACACCTATGATCCCAGCAATTTGAGAGGTGAAGGAGAAAAGGACTGCTTAAACCCAGGGGTTCAAGATCAGTCTGGGCAACATGGCGAGACTTCACCTCTACAATTGTTAAAAAAACAAAACACTAAGTTCCTAGTTGTGGTGGCACATGCCTATAGTTCCAGCTATTTGGAAGACAGAAGCAGAAGGATGGCCTGAGCCCTGCCTGGACGACAGAGTGAGACTCTGACTCAAACAAATAAATAATAAAATTGAATGTCAAAATACTTAAGCTAGATTCTTGGCAGTTACAGTAAACAGGGTAAGAATTTTGAGTAATATAACTTGGTAGGATCACAGCCAGTCAATTTAACTGTCTCTAACAGGAAGTTCCATGACAATGCTTTACACACTGCTATGAAGAAAAACTGAATTGAGGTAGAGATATTTGACAGGTCACAGAGATGCTATCTTCTTCAACCTGAACACAGGGACAGATACAGCAGTACAGCGATGGTATACCCAAAACAGAATAACTACACAAGAAAATAAACCTATAAATTAAGTTAAAAATTACCATCATATTAATGCCGAGTTTTCACTTAAAACTAAATATAAAAATTCTTAATACTTACAGGCCCCATAATTGTGGCTTGCCAGTGAAACACTAGGAAAAAAAAAATTCTGGTTATTATCTAGAAAGGCACAAGCTTTTTTGAAGTTAGGTTGAAAAATCAACTTGAAAGTTACTTACTATCATCCCCAACTGGACCTGCAGAACACTGTGCTGGAGGGTCACGGGCCAAATCACTAAGTTCCTATGCCAAGACAGAAAACAATAGGTCATATAACCTTAATTTTAGAATACACAAGCAATAGAGAGTCAACTGCTTCCAATTTTTACTTTTATCCAATTTTTTAAAGGGACATTTCAAGTAAATAATATATTCCACTAGAAAACACAGGAAACACTAGTCCAATTCCTGGAATATAGGCATAATTATCTAATGAACACGTGCTGAAACAATCATCTTGGCTAGGGTTCATGAAAGTATATATACACCCCCCCATGTGAACATTTTTATTACATGAGCAAAGGCAGATGTCTTACAAAATGAATAGCTGTAATCACATGCCCTCATGGCTTAAGAACGTAGACTAGGCAGAGTTCAACATTCTTGTTATTCGCTGAACTTCTAGACCACTTCAGATGCCCTCATTAGTCTTAAATCTTTTGTTCTTCCTAAACCATACACAGCACTTCCTAAAATGCGCTGACCCTTTCCCACTTGAAAAATCTCTCAATAGGATAAGAACTCTTTAAAAAAAGTTTTTATTCCCTCAACTCAGCATCCATTTTCACCTATTCTTGAATTCTGAAAAAGCCTTCTTTAGAAAGAAGTTTTGCTCTTAGCAAAATATGCAGTTTCCACAATTCTGTATGAACTAATTATTTCCAACAAATATGTACTTAACCCTTCCATTACTTGTACAAAACAGATATGATGGTAATTTAGTACGAAAATAACTTGTTTCTTTACTAGGAATTTTTTTAAAAATTTAAGATGGTATAGTTTCGTTTTACCAATGATGCAGCCAAATGTCTAATCACCAAAAATTTAAAATAAGATAAACAAAACCAATATTAATATACTGTCATCAAACTTTCCAAATTAAGTTTCTCTTAAGTTCAGTCTATGACATAAGTCAGTAAGCACTATTCCTTTAAAAAAAATTAATAACTGGGTGTGGTGGCTCACGCCTATAACCCCAGCACTTTGGGAGGCTGAGGTGAGAGGACTGCCTGAGCCTATGGATTCGAGACCAGCCTGGGCAACTTCTCTACAATAAATCAAGAAATATTAGCCAGGTGTGGTGGCATGCCTAGAGTTCCAGTTACTTGAAAGGCCAAGGCGGAAGGATCACCTGAGCCCAGCAGGTCAAAACTGCAATGGCCATAAGCGTGTCTGGCTAACAGAGTAACCCCAAATTGATCAAGGGCAATGTTTGGAACATCAAAAGAAGACCAAATGAGCTGAAAGCACTCAAACACAAAAAGACCAAGTATTAGAAAGCAGAGGAATGGATACCTAAATTAAAAAGATACAAGAACACCACACTGGTCAACAGCAACAATCTACCACAATCTCAACGCATCTATAAGATGTAACTCACATATTAATTTTTCTCTTCCATTTAGTCTACCAGAACAGTATATTCCTTATAACTACAAGAATTCAAAAGTGGAAAGGTTTCCAAATTTGGTACATTCACTTTCTTTCCTCAATTCTGATCTTTAGTTTTTTAGTGCAAAGTCAAGGATACAAAATGCAAAATATCCACTATAAGTCTCCCCCACCCCAAGAATGCAGGGAATAGGAAAAACAGTTAAAAGTCTCTATTTAATGGTGGTGTACATTTGTCGTCTCAGCTACTTAGGATGCTGCAGCAGCAAGAGGATTGCTTGAGCCCGGCATTTTGAGGCTTTAGTAACGTTATGATCATCATTGTGAAGTCACTGCACTTTAACCTGGGCAACACAGTGAGATCCTATCTCTTTGGGAAAAAACACCAGAATAGTAACTGCCTTGTATAAGAATGTAAAATCTTGTAGCATTTGTTAATACAGGAAAAAAAAAAAAAAAAGCTATATGACCACCACAGAAGAGCGGCAAATTGTATCTAGAATACAGACACTCCTACTCCAAGATTCTAAAAAAAACCTGGATACTTTTTTGGGTTTTTTTTGGAAAGCAGATTTATTGAGAAGACAGAGAAGCTCCCATAGTGGGAGGGGATCCGAACGGGCTGCTCACTTTTCGGTCTTTTAACACCACTGTCTAAATATAGTCTTACTCTGCAGGTGGTCTATATATGGACTGAAAACATTTGTACACCCAATCATGAATTTATTGAAACAACACGTACAGGACACTGAAGTTACAAAAATGGTAAGATTCTCAGCCCTTGAGTGTTTGAGATTTTATCATGTATGTAATTAAATTCTGTAAACACATACATCAAAGTCATATAGCTTTTATAAAAACCCAAATGGAAATTCTAATGAGTTTAAAGATATTCTAAAGATGGTCTGTCTTACGAGGAGGAATTCAATATTCATGTTATTTGTTGAACTTCCAGACCACTTCAGAGGTCATCATTTCTCTTAAAATCTTGTGTTCTGCCTAAAATCCACTGACCTTTTTCCACTTGAAAGATTCTCCCACAGGGCTAAGAACCAGTGATTGTTTTCTGGGAGAGCCCTTGTTTTCACCTATTATCTTGGCATATTATCTGGCTTATCTTTTGTTCCACATTTTTAAGGTAAGTATTAGCTACAATAAAATAAGCCAGAATGAGTTTAGTAGACCTTTATTTTATATACTTCCAGATTCTTTCTTGGTCTTATCTACTAAAATGCATGTGCACTGAACAAAGCTCTCTCTACAACACATGCTCAAATCTGAGACTAGCAAACCTCTTTCTGGTCCTTTTCAGACAGAACATAAACATCTCCTTTTTAAGGTCAGCATACAGAGTTCGCTGATAACAAAGTATACTTAGATATGAAGGCCTTATCTACCAACTCCTCCAGCTTTGGATGAACAAAATATTCACTGCTGTTTTCTGCTGGCTACTTAGTGTGTACATGCTATAACAGTGGTTTCTGGATTCAAAGTTGGCAGGGTTATGGGTAAACATGAAAAATCTATACACATAATTCAGCAGCCCTGTCTTAAGAGCCAATGCTTTTGCATAGTATAACTAAGAGATCTGACAATTAAGTTCATGAACTTATCCTACAAAAAGTACTACATACCTCATTGCTGAATATCACTTCGGTCACCTTCTAAGTACTCCTCTTGGGACACTATGCACTGATGTCAGCGCCTAGTCCACCCATCAAAGCTGCCGTCATATTACCTTTGATTTCCTGAATGTCATCAAAATGTCTTCTTTCAATATTTCCTTTATCTTCAGGTAAAGAAAAAAGTCATTGGGGACCAGATGAGGTGAGTAGGGAGGGTACACCAATACAGTTATTTGTTTAATGGCTAAAAACTCCCTCACAGGCAGTGCTGTGTGAACTGAGCATTCTTGTGATATAAGAGTTTCTTTGGGACAATTTTTGTACATACCTTTCTCATGCCAAGATTTTCAGTTAAGATTTGACTGCTTCTCTATCAACGTTTAATTGGTCTGCTATGCTTCTCTGTCAGTCGATGAATTTTTGCAACGTTTTTGTCAGCTGTCTGGTCATCCTGACTGACTTCATCAGTGACACTTTCTCTCCCCTCAGAAAAACATTTAATCCATTTGTACACTGCCACTTTCTTCATGGCATTATCCCCATATACTTGTATTACCATGTCCCTGATTTCACCTCCACTCTTGTAAGTTTAACAAGAAATTTAATGTTTGTGTGTTGCTCTAATTCAAACTCTGACATCCTTTACGATGACAGCTCTGATGGCCATTCCAGAAAGAGTTCCAAAACTGCTTTGATGGGTGGACTAGGCGCTAGCATTGGGGCATAGCTTCCCAAGGGGAATACTTCAAAAAGGACTGTAATGAAATTCAGCAAAGAGGTATGCAGCATTTTTTCTAGGGTGAGTTTGTGAACTTGTCAGACCGTGTATTTCATTATCTGATAACATCACAGTTGACAGTTTTACATTAATACCTTTTTATTTGAAAGTTCTCTTGTGATTTTATGAAAAAATTAATAGCTGTCACTACATTGACTCCATCAACAGAACAACAACTTTACAAATAGTTTAATTTTAATGTCAGTCTTATACTAGTTTCAGAGACTTCATATAGATAATGCTTTGATTCTTTTCATTCACTACACAGAATAAAACCAAAACTTTTTCTGAGACCATCATGTCAAACATAAAACACCTGATTGTACCCCCCCCTTCTTTTCTTCTTCTTCTTCTTTTTTTTTTTTTTAAAGAGATGAGACCTTGCTATGTTGCCCAGGCTGGTCCTTAACTCCTGGTCTCAATCCTCTTGCCTCGACCACCCAAAAAACTAAGATTATGACCTTGAGGCACAACACCCAGCCCCTAAACCACCTGATTATTGTGAAATCTATTATAAAAGAAATTAAACAAAGATAAATTGTTATGAATCTGGATGGAAAATAAGTTATTTCTGAATCAGAAACATTCTGATTCAGTTGTCTAAACTCAAAAATTTAAATATATACTATACTATAAAACATGTAAAATGTGACACTGGCTAAAAAAAAATCTAGACAGTAGTCTTTTTGCTGTAATCAGGATTTTAGAAATAAAGTTTCAGAGTTCGCATAACTACTACATATATCAATATAAGGGCCCTATGCTGGCACTGACGGGGAGGGTAAGGGGATAAGTGAGTCCTCTTAAGTTTTGTGCATTTTGTTTAAAATCCATTATAAATTATAAAACTCAATTTCTGTTGATTGCATGTAGGCAGAATAAAAGATGTTAAGATTTTTGGCCTAAGCAAATAAGGCTTGGAATTGGCATTAATTATAATCATCAACTTGAAGATAAAGCTTGTGGGCTGATAGAGAAACACCATTGAGATCTCCAAGTAGAGACTCAATTAGAAAAGTGCACATGCAAGTTTAGGGTGGGAAGGACAGGCTTGGAGCAAATATTAAATATAGCTAATATATAGATGATAATTATAGTCATGAGACTCGATAATAGCGCTCTGCTATTTAAAAAAGAAAAGATCCTGGGAACAAACCCTAGACTAATTCAACGCTAATAAAGAGAGCTGGTACCCTGAAAGTGAAGAAGAAGAAAAAGATCTTTAAGGAAAAAGCAGTAATCAACTGTATCTAATGCTAACAGACCAAGAAAGAAAGACAGTCACATTAAGTAACATTACAGAAAGAATAACTACAGGAAACATTTGCCTTTCATGTTCAAAATGCATTTCAGCAAGTGGCCAGTTCTTCAGGAATGGTGAGTCTAGGTTAACTCTACTAAAAATATGACAGTAGAAGAGAAGAATTTGCCCTGATATACTCTGTCAATTCACTTTTGAAATTCATTACCAACTGCTTATGAGGTTACCAAACAAACCAGAAATTTCAAAACTCACAATTTTAAGATGAGAAATCAGAACAGATCTTTACATGCTTGACTGCATATATTCTCATGTTCAGCATACTAAAAAAATGGAAGAAAATTCATTCCAAATACTTTTGATTCTGATCAGGAGGAATTAAAGAAATATGCGTCTCAGAGTTAAACAATAACAAAGCTGTGGTTTTTAGCTTTCTTTTTTTTTGAGTCGGGAGTCCCACTCCGTTGCCCAGACTGGAGGGCCGGGGCACGCTTCCGGCCACTGCAGTCTTTACCCACTGGGCTCCCGTGATCCTTCTGCCTCAGCCTTCCAAGTAAGCGGGGACTACAGGCACGGGCTACCACACCTGGCTAATTTTTGATTTATTATAGAGACGAGGTCTCGCCAAGTTGCCTGGGTGGGTCTTAAACCCGCGGGCTCAGGCAATCCACTAGCCTCGGTATCCCAAAGTGCTGGGATTACTGACTGAGCCACCAAGCCCAGCTGGTTTTTAGCTTTCATAGAAATCTTACAAGCTGGATTCGAAGAAACATTAAATAACTGAGCCAAATCAATACTTAAAACATATATTTTTTGTCTGAATTAGCTATTCACTATTAAGCAAGTAACTTTTTTTCTTTCTTTTTTTTTTTTTTGAGTTAAGAGCCTCATTGTCACCTAGCTGGAGTGCAGTGGCAGGCTCATGGCAACCGCAGCCTCAAAATGCTGGGCTCAGGCAATCCTTCCACCTCAGCCTTCTGAATAGATGAACTACAGACACACACTACCACGCGTGGCTAATTTTTTGATTTATTGTAGAGGTGAGGTCTCACCAAGTTGCCCGGGCTGGTCTCGAACCCCTGAGCTCAGGCAATTCTCTTACCTCAGGCAATCCTCTTACCTCAGCCTCCCAATGTGCTGAGATTACAGGCTTGAGACACCGCACCCAGCCACAAATAACTTTTTCATAAACCAAGTTAAGTCTCAAGATTAGTTTTCAATTCTATGACCACCCAAACTTTTATCACAGTGGCAATCTATTTTAATACCATGTGGAGACATAAACTTTATTGCAGTTAAGAAATCAAGCAATCTAATATAGAGAATTTCCTCATATTCCAAAACTTGTTAACAAGTTCTACTGTAACTGGTCACCAAAGAAAGATAAACCAGAGGCTGGGCTCAGTGGCTCAGCCTGTAATCCCAGCACCGTGGGAGGTTGAGGCAAGTGGATTGCCTGAGCCCGCAGGTTCGAGACTAGCCCGGGCAACTTGGTGAGACCTTGTCTCTACAAAAAATAAAAAAAAAATTAGCTGGGCGTGGTAGCATGCACCTGTAGTTCTGGCTACCTGGAAGGCTGAGGCGGAAGTATTGCCTGAGTCCAGCAGGTCGATGCTGGGGTAGCCGTGAGTGTGCCACTGCCCTCCATTCTGGGAGTCGGAGTGAGACTCCGACTCAAAAAAAAAAAAAAAGATAAGCCAGAAGTTAAAGAATAAGAGGAGGCTGAGGTGAGTGGATTGCCTGAGCCCGCGGGTTCGAGACCCATCTGGGCAACTTGGCGAGACATAATCTCTACAATAAGTCAAAAATTAGCCGGGCGTGGTAGTGCACGCCTGTAGTTCCAGCTACTTGAAAGGCTGAGGCGGAAGGATCGCTGGAGCCCAGCAGGTCGAGGTTGTGGTGACCAGGAGCGGCCACTGCACTCCAGTCTGGGTGACAGAGTGAGACTCCAACTCAAAAAAAAAAAAAAAAAAAAAAAGAATAAGAGGTCTATTTGAAGGTTAAAAACTGACCTCAAAACTACCCTATCTCCCCTTTCCCCACAAAACATCAAGGATAAAGATCTGACTGCCAAAGTGCTAGTGAAATCCAAATGTAATCTTACATACGCAATTAAAATGAATTAAATTAATTTATATTTTTATTATATATTTAATATTTATTTACATATTGTTACATTAATATGTAATTAATATATTAAATTTATAGATCTAAATAAATTTAACATTAAATTAAAGACAGCATTATAAAATAAGGAAATGCGCCTCCCAATAATGGTATGTCTGGAGTCTCACTTTTCATCTCAGAACCATTATTTCCTAGGTTTATTTTCCTCGTCTCTAGAAATGCCTATTTTTACAAATGTTCAAAGAGAGTACTCTGGCAAACTACCTGGCATATAACCTATCAGATACTCAACAAGCAGACCATTTGTACACTGAACACCTTGAAGGCCAGATTTCCTGAGTAATGGTTCAATTCATGTTATTAAACAAAGCAAAACTGCTCCATACATAGGCCACATAATACAGCCCTAGTTCATTTAAATTTTTGACCTATATGACGTATCTTTATGCTCAGCTGCCTAAATGCTAAGCATGTGAATACAAGTACTACTGAAATGAATGTTTAAAAAGTTGACAACACAATTCAAGTTTCTTACATTTATCTACACCAAATTACCACAAAATATTACATTTTGAAGCTAGTAATACTTGTTAAAAATGTCTGAGAAACATCTAGCAGTTACTTTAAATTAAAAAAAAAAATCAATTCAATGATGGTTGCTCTAAACAAAATACCCAATAACAATGTTGGAATAATTTCATTTATTAAAAAGAAAACTGAAGGTCAGGTCAGGCATAGTGGCTCACGCCTGTAATCCCAGGGCTTTGGGAGGCTGAGGTGGGAGGACCCCTTGAAGCCAGGTGTTCAAGACTAGCCTGGGAAACATAATGAGACTCTAGCTGTACAAAAGATTAAAAAACAAAATTAGCTGAACATGGTGGCACACGCCTATAATCCTAGCTACTCAGGAGAACTGCTTAAGCATGGGAGCTCAAGGCTGCAATAAGCCAGGACAGTGCTGCGCTCCAGTCTGGGTCACAGAGTTGAGACTGTTGCTAAAAACAACTGAAAATTGGAAAACTATAAAGTTGAAAGTCACACATCCGAATTATGAAGTTTTTATCGGTACTGATATGTATAAATCTCTAAACGCTAACATATATATTATCCCTTTAGAGTGAAAGTATAATTTCATCTAGTTAATGGTGAATTTCAACTCTTCATGCCCATAAGTTTAGGCTTTTACTCGCAGATTATTTCTAAGTGGCCTTATTTTCCAAGCTCTTCATGACCACGATACCTCGTTAGTAATTATCAAAGATCTAAAATTAGGCTAATAAACTTACATATTTATCTACTTTAAATTTAATATGGAAAAATGACCGAGGTATTTAAAAAATCAAAACAAAAGATTTTTTAAAAGATAACAATGCTTTCCTGGTTTTACCACTTTTCTTTCTGACCCTTTAAATATTAATCACACCATCAGCACTTACCTTTGAGATAAATACTTTTCATAACACTGTGCTCACAAAATAAGCAATTAAGACACAATACCTAAGCAAAAAAAAAAAAAGCAAAAAGAAGAGAGAACAGAATAATTCACAGTAGATGTTCTTCTTTGTAGTACACATTTTGTGTACTCAATAAACCATCTTACTCATGGAACTGCTTTTCCTTACTCCAAACGTGATATAGTCCTGGGTCAGTCACCATTATTTGGATGTAAACAACCAAAGAATTTTGTTCCTCAGCCCAAGACCTAACCTAATTAGTCCCTTGTCCATCCCTGCCCAAGACTTTCTGAAATGAAAGCTGGAAAGCATACTCTTCTATTATCAAGAGCTGTAAGAGTATGATTCAGAACTCTTGGCAGGCATATTCCTTGGAATTACATGGTGAGGCCAGAAGCCAAAGAAAAAGAGACAACACAGAGTTGGAATACAGATGTGCAGTTTCAGTCTCTGAGTCTGTAGCTTCTTCTGGTTCCTATGATATTCCTTTGATTATTAACTATCCCAGATTCCTTCTAACAAATTCCTTACTCGATCTGGGTTACACAAAAGAAAAAAAAAAACAAACATCAAAGTAAAATTGTGGAGATACTCATACTAAGAAAAATGCTACTCCATACCCTTTTCCAATTATATAGACTTTATCCCACTAGAATACAAATTAGTGCTTGAATTTTACTGAAAAACACCTAAGAAATCGAAGCAAACTCTCAAATTTAAATTTGAGGAAACAAGATTAGCCTTCAATCTATCAAAGACACTAGAGGCTAATTTAAATTCATTTCAAGGCCGGGAGCAGTGGCTCACTCCTGTAATCCAACAACCCTAGAGCCCAGGAGTTTGACACCACCCTGGGCAACAGAGCAAGACATTGTCTGTACAAAAACTCAACAAATTAGCTAGGCATGACTGCATGAGCTTGTATTCAGCTACTCAGAAGTCTGAGGTGGAACCTGGGTGACAGAGTGAGACCACCAACCAAAAGAAAATAATAACAATTTCAAAATGAATATGTCATGTTAAGCTATTAGCTAAAATTTCACCAAATTTTTTTACTCATTCACATGAGCACTGACTTTCTGGTGCCAAGCATGTTAGGTGTGAAAACACCAAGGCAAATAAGATATGAATCCTTGCCCAAATAAACTGAGCTAACAAAGCAGGCACAAGACAAAAAAAATACATACTTCACCAACCTACATACTTAAAATAAAGAGATTCAAATACTATGTGAATCCTGAAACAGTAACTACTAACTTTGGTTGGGCTTAAAACAGTGACATTTGAGCTGGGTCTTGGAATCATAAGCAGGCATTCACAAAGAAAATATGGGTAGAGAAATATTCTAAGCAGAGAAACTCAAAAGTCAGGGTATGAAAGAACACACACAAAAATCTGCTTCAAGAACAAGTACTGTAGTTTGGTATACCAGACACAAGGTAAGAGTGTGGCAGATGTGGCTATAAGATAGATTAGAGCAAGATCTTTTAAAAGCCTTGAACTTAGTCAAAGACTATTCAAAAAGCAATGGGAAGCCACTGAGAGTTTTTAAGTAGAAATAAAACAAATCAGACTTGGGATTTTTTGTACTAGCAGTAGTGTACCACTGATTCTTTTAATTTTACCCTTATAACTACCTTATGGAAACAGAGCTCATCTCTACTTTACATTCTCTCCTTAAGAGGGGAGAAAAGAATGATTTTAAGAGTTTGAGAGTGGAACACACTAAGCTTCAGGATAGGCAGAACAAAATAGCATATCTACCAGACAACTTGAAAAATAGCTAGAGTAAGGTTCAAGAAGGCTCCTTTTAAAGATTTTTTTGTAGAGACAGGGTCTTGTTATGTTGAACTCCTAGCCCCAAGCAATCTTCCAACCTCAAACTCCCAAAGTGTTGGGATTAGGGATTATAGTCATGAGTCACACCAAACCTGGTGCACTCCTTTCTTAATAGGGTGCTCTTGCATCAAAGATGTACTTAAGTTAAATAGTTGGATATAGTATTTGGTAAACTAGAGAAAAAAACTTCAACTGTCTCAAACCAACTCTCCATTACTCACTGTCCCAAAACGAACAAGATATGGAAAACTGATGTTTTCTGTAAATGCGACTCGTCCATAACTATCCAGTTAGTCTGTATCTCACTATATTTAGTATGAGTCTAGTGTTACCTATTTTTCAAGTTATATGGCCTTTAAGTGGAAGCCAAGTGAGAAAACAATTCTGTTCCACTGCAAGAAACTATTCACTGAAATTGAGATCAATTTCCAATGATAAACCTCAAAATTTTAAAAAGTTGTAATTCTCAGGTTATAAAATAATTTGAGCTTAAGTTTCACAGGCTTCACAGACAAAATCAGTTTATAAAATTTGAAGAACTGAAATTGTCAGCTTGTTGCTTCCTAGCAACAGGGAACAGAAAGGACTGCACATGCACAGTACCTGTAAAACGTTAATACTCTGCTGACCACCACTCACCCAAGAACTTTACTCAACTATTAAGACCACTAAAACAAGAAAACAGTTGGTGGGGAAAATGACATATACCAAGAGTTGCTAAAGATTCCACTCACCTAGAAGGGTCACTAAGATAAATCAAGGACATACATCCAGTACAGCTCTAAGAAACTGTACTGGATATGAAAGGTTGGACACTTTTTTTTTTCATGGCGTGCTCTTTTAGGAAAATGCTCTCTTTCCAGGATAATCTTCTTCTGAACTGCTTCTCCTGAAACTTCTGCACACCTAGTTAATGTGAGAATCTAGCTTTGTCCACTAAAAAATACTTGTCTTTAAACACCTAAAAAAAACTACAGGAAAATAAGACATTTCTGCCTTCTAGGTAAATGAAATCCTCAAAGCTCTCATTGTCTAGTTTACCACACCAGGTTAAAATACTAGAAAGAAATTTGGGATAGCAGACTTTACACATCTGAACTATTTCCTGAAGACCTGGTGGGCACCATAGCAAAAAAAACAAAACAGGAAAAAGGCATGATTCAAGGCATTTGTTCACCATGAAAATCACTAAAAAGGTAACCAAAAACAGGTTCACCTTAAACCAGTAGTGAGTAATTCTTTTTTTTTTTTTCCTGAGTTCGAGTCTCACTCTATCGCCCAGACTGGAGTGCAATAGCATGCTCCCGGCCACCTCAGCCTTGACCTGCTGGGCTCCAGTGGTCCTTCTGCCTCAGCCTTCCAAGGAGCCGGAACTACAGGCGTGTGCTACCATGTCTGGCTCATTTTTGATATATTGTAGAGATGAGGTCTTGCCAAGTTGCCCAGGTAGGTCTTGAACCCACAGGTTCAGGTAATCCACTAGCCTCAGCCTTCCAAAGTGCTGGGATTACAGGCTGAGCCACCAGCACAGCCTGCAGTGAATAATTCTAATCTGGAGGCACAGGACTGAACAGTAATGGGTTTGGCCACTACACTTTTTATTTTGAAAACTCCTTTTATGAGATTTGTGAGAGAAAGCCTGCAAACAGTTTAGTTTGAGGAAGACCTCTGCTTCAGTCATTATGGGATACGGCATCTGACAGTTGATTGTTGGGAGATAAAATATGAAAAAGTTGACATAGACATAAAAGTCTAAGCATACTGCTAAATTGTTTTCACCTTCTTTATATCTTCCTCACCCAATGATGGTTGGTATTATCAGTGAAGCAACCAACAAAGTCTATAAAAAGCAAGAGGTCAAGGTATTGATAACATTAAAGGCCTGAAAGGATGTTAGAGAAGTGTAAGAAATGGTCCCTGCCACCAAAAAGCTTGTAAATTGGAAATACTAACCATATTTTTGAATAATGCAGCAATAGAGCAGTCATGTTACAAAGCCTCAAGTCTGTGAATTTTCTTTCAATGATAATCACTACTTGTTTATCAGATCAACATACACTAAAACGGCAGCATTTATGAAAACAAAGTTTCTAATAGACCCTGCTACTGAAGTATAATTCCATAAATAACTTATTCTAGTTTGCCCAAGTTCCATCACTCCCCCATGGCTTGTCAAAAAGTAAACTGCTGGTTACAGTGGCAAGGCCAACTTCATAGATTCCACTTTTAAAAGAACAATCAATCATCTCTATTGCATTCCACAAATCACTTGTTACCTCAATTTCTGCCATTTATTTGGACACCATCACATAAAGATCATAAAGAGGACTGAATGAGTTCCATTTCCTAGCAGACTTTCGGGAAAACTTAAAGCTTAGTCCACCACCGAAAGGTACTTTCTTGTATTTTACAAGAGTCCATTATTCAGAACTAAATTTGACTTAATGAGATTTACATGACTGTGAATTAGTACCATAAAGACAGCCATTTACCTCAAACCTATACTGAGCAACACAAAACACAACCCAGGGGACTGGATGAGATGCGATGAGATGAGAGAATGACGTGGGAAAGCAAGGGGAATAAGTGCCTTTATATAAAACTTTGAAATAATCACCCTCAGAGAAGCTTTCCAACCTAGCAAACACAAAGGTTCAGACCAATGACAGAAATCAATTAGCTGCCATCAGGCAGATAATAACTACTATAATTGTTCATATAAGAATCAGGTTTAAAATCTTTGTTAACTTTAATGTTGCAAAATTTCTATAATAATACAAATGTCAATGAAGGAAAAAGACTCAGAAATGCACGGTTACTAGCAGTTATTTCAAGAGAAGGATGACTGGCAAAGGTTTTTAAGATCTGAACAATTTCACAGAACTCCAAGCTTAAGAATCAGAAGAAACAGTCCCTTTCAAACACATTTTAATTTGTAATTTCTTTTGAGAAATCCTGAAAGTTTTATCTTAAGGATTAACAAGTAGGTGTCTCAGTGCCTCATTACATCACTGACAAGGTATTAAGCTTCCTATTTAGTTGTAATTATAGGTGACACAAGCATACTTATTCATAAGACAAGGTACTAAGAATGGCTTGAATCAATACTACAATGCTTTTCTCTTTAGATCACCTCGGAAGTTCAAATCACCTAAGACTACTCAAAAGCAGTTATTTTGTAGACGTTATCTGAAATGAGCAATGACATGAAAGCAAATAAGGCATTTTTATGGACACGAAAAACAAAAATTAACAGCAGTCCGATGGTAGAAAACATCCAATTATACATTAACCATGAAATTAAACCAAGGTCAGGATTAATGTGAATAAGCATGTGATACAAGTAACCAAGAAATAGCGAATCACAATTGAGAAACCTAAAAGGTTAAACACAACAAATTCAGCCATCAAAATTTTAGCTGTAGATCTCTGAATGATACAAAACAAGACTGTGTTGAAAGTACAGTAGGGAGATAAAATCAGATGTTAGAATAAAGTATAAATATACTTCCCTGAACTTCTCCCTCCCCCACATAACAAGGCTAAGGGTTTAGTTCTGGGAATAAATCTTATTTAATTATCATAAATTTACTAATAAAATATTTATCAAATTTATCCATTTTTAATTATACTGTTTAATTTTAAAACAATTACTACAGCAACACCACAAAATTTCCAGTGAAAAAAGTTTAATTTTGCTGATTTCAAAATACTGGTTTGTTTTGGCAAGAGGAATTAAATAGTTATAAATACAAGATAAGCCACACTGTGACAAAAAAATGTAGTGCAGAGGGGACATTTAAATAAACCTTGCATGCTAGGGAAATGGACTGTGGGTACAAGGCCTGCTGAAATTCAAGGGAGAACAAAGTAGGGTGCCAGTTAAGAGAACATGAGGTGAGTATACTGGGTAGATATTCTATTTTTTTGGAAAATAAAAAATATTTGATTTTTTTCTGGAGTTTGAAGTTTCAGTTTTTCTGCTTTTGTTTTCCACAAAATAAAAAAAGCCACAAACTTTTCTTAAAAATAAATAAGTAAATGTTTCCCCCACTAGATTTGATATTCTTGCAAGTACCGAGCTGTTCTAAGTGACAAACACCTATTCATGTTTATATGCTTATTTTCTCCACTCAAAGCAGAGATTCTCATGGGTTATGACAGTCTTCCTCATATTTATCCTCTGGGACTAGACTACTGTGCCTAACATAGATTATGACCTCAGTTAAGTACTGATTAAATAATTACCCCCTGTATTTGTGGTTCTAATCAGTGTAGCTTCAGAATCATCTAGAAAACATATCAAAAATTATACCTGTTTCCAGAGAAAATGATTTAGTAAGACTAAAAATTCACATAGCTGCATTTAAAAATTCTGAACATTCTAGTATAGAAATTTAACTTGTCAAAAGCTACATACAATATATAATATGCAAAAACTGCTATAAAAAAAGGATGCAAAAACCGATCTAGAACTTAAGAGTTTAATCTGAAATATTTTAATCACAGTGTTAAGAAACTAGTTTCTGCCAGGTATGGTGGCTCACGCTTATAGTTCCAGCACTTTGGGAGGCTGAGGTGAGAGGATTGCCTGAGTCACAGATTCGACGCCAGCCTGGGCAATTTGGTAAGACCTCATCTCTACAATAAATCGAAAAATTAGCCAGGCATGGTGGCACGTGACTGTAGTTCCAGTTACTTGGTAGGCTGAGGCGGAAGGATCTCCTGAGCCCAGCTGGTTGTGGCTGCGATGGCCGTGAGTGTGCCACTGCACTCCAGCCTGGGCAACAGAGTGAGACTCCAACTCAAAAGAAAATAAAAAATTAAATAAAAAAAAATAAAAACAAGAAACTAGTTTCTTTTTTTTTTTTTTTGAGTTGGAGTCTCACTCTGTCGCCCAGACTGGAGTGCAGTGGCCGCTCCCGGCCACCGCAGCCTCGACCTGCTGGGCTCCGGCGATCCTTCTGCTTCAGCCTTCGAGTAGCTGGAATTACAGGCATGCACTACCACGCCCGGCTGATTTTTTGATTTATTGTAGAGATGAGGTCTCGCTGCCCAAGCGGGTCTCGAACCCGTGGGCTCAGAAAATCCACTCACCTCAGCCTCCCAAAGGCGCAGGATTACAGGCTGAGTCACCAAGCCCGGCTACTAGTTTCTTTTTTAATAGAAAGAGATTACAGCAAAATGCTTTGGAGAATCCTCAAGAATTGACCGTATCTTGGACAACAAAGGGCACCCGAACTTAGTGAGTTAACGCATAAAGCCTGATGCAGCACTCTATCCCAGTGACAGCAAGAACATTCAATTTTATATTTGTGCCAATAACAAAAACTAGAATTAACAATGTAGATGAGCATGATGAAAGAAAAGCAGTGTCAGTCACGCATTTTCAAAGTAAATATTGAGGTCATTATATGATCAGCCTTCTTTAGTCACAACTGTCCTATATAGTAAGTTAGCTGGCTATAGGACAAGACTTGAGGACCATAAATCAAATGCATGCAAGACAGTTTATACAGCCTTTAAACTAGTTGGGTACAAGAAGTGTACTTTGTTCACTCTAAGATACCCCACGCACTTAACTGGCACATACTAGTTTCCAGTTCTTGAAAAGACTACCCCCAAATAATTAACTTCTACTTTCAAAACACATTAGCTAAAATATTAATTCACAAATAAGCTCCAACCTTAATGTAGTAAATTTAAATTTAGTAAAGCTAAATTTAATTTAAATATGAAGTGGGAGGAGAGCGAGCTTATATCAGCAAAAACTAAAACCACATTCATTAACAAATAGTAACTGAAATGATTCAAGAAAAAGCTTGAAGCTGGGTTAATTTTCACCACTTTGGGAGGCCAAATCACTTGAGGCTAGGAACTCGAAACCAGCCCGGGCAACTTAAGGACACTGAATCTCTACAAAATTTAAAAAATAATAAACTGAGCATGCTGGCATGAATCTGTAGTCCTAGCTACTAGGGTAGCTGAAGCAGAGGAATGCTTGAGCCTAGCAGTTCAAGGTTACAGTGAGCTATGAACCTGCCACCGCACTCCAGTCTGCGTAGCAGAGTGAGACCCTGAGTGTGAGAGAGTGAGCAAACGCGCTTGCTGCCACACTAATTTCAACCTCAGTCTTACTAGCTGTGACCAGACAAATAACCTCTCTGTGCCTGTTAGCCATTAAATTCTGATCTGTCTCACAAGGTTGTCTTGAGGATAAAGCCAGTCAGAAGTGTCTGGTACACAGCAGAGACTGTAATGTCTTAGGTATTGTTAGTAGCAGGCAATTAACACATACAAAAGAAAACATGCTTGAATGACAAAAGAAAGAATATGCAAAAGTGTAGTGGTTAAGAGTACACAGTATGGAGCCAGGCTGCCTAGTTTCTAATCCCAATGTCACAACATGAACTTGAGCCTTCTTTTAACCTCTCCGTGCCTTAGTTTTCTAACTTCAAAATAAAGAAAATCATATCTACCTCCTAGGTTTGTTATGAGATTAAATGATTAACACAAGTGCTTATAACAGTTCTGGCACATCACAAACACTGAAAACATGAGTTATTTTTTAAGGCTTGGTTCACATTAGATATTAGGTAAAATTCTCTTCAAATGTCCCCAAAGCACATGTACGGTGGCCACTTCGTTTAACAGGAGTGGCAAAGTTGTCTAAATTTGACTTCAACACTAATCAACTTAGAGTGCCACTTATTTTGACTCCTATTGTTTAATATAAGCCCTATTTAAGACCACACTACAAACTTGTTCAAATAAGGAATACAACAAAAAACAAACAGTAAAGTTATTTGATTAGTCTTAAGAAACTGTCAACCAAAAAACAAATTGTAAGAACATAAGCTGCTAGGCATAGTGGCTCATGAACTTTGGGAGGTAGAGGCAGGAGGACTGCCTGAGCCCAGGGGCTGACACTAGCCGGGGAAACTTGGCGAGGCCTCATGAGCCAGGTGTGTCGTTCCAGCTACTTGGAAGGCTGAGACGGAAGGATTTCCTGAGCCCAGCAGGTCAAGGCTATGGTGGCTGTGACTGTGCCACTGCACTCCAGCCTGGGCAAGAGATCCCCTCCTCCCCAAAAATGCTGAGGAAAGTAAGACATAAATTCAAAAGCTTGATCAAAAGAACTACAAAAGATTACGAGCATTCCAACAAGCATTTCAATAAAATATTAGTGAGGAATAGACAATATTAGTATTCAAAATTGGAGGGCTTCAGACAAAAATAAATTCAAAATAAATAGGTAAATGACACAAAAATACCATACTGGCCTCAGTGGTTACTTGACCACACTTCTAGAATAGAACTGATTAAAACAAAGAGCATTTCCCCTTCAGAAGTGTCCATTCAATAACACTGTTTGGATCTGGGATGTTATTAAAAGCTGCCTCACGTGATTCTAACAGCAACAGCTGAAAACCAAATCACATGCACACGTCAAAATTTCTGTACGTTGAATCAGTAGTGTCTCGCATAAACTGATTTTTCCAACATGGAAAAATCTGTGCATCATGTCTCTGTATGTAACTCTTCAAAATATTTACAGCAGGAGATAATCTGGAATTAACCAAAAATACTAGGCCAGAAGTCAAAGTTCTTTAGTAAAAAAAGTTTTTGAGAATTATAAATTGTGGTATTAAAATAGTAGTAGTAACTATGAGTGTATTGTGCCAAGGGCCTGCTTAAGGCCACATATTAATCCATTCAACCTTCAAAACAAAATTGAGAACTTAAAACTTGTTGTTTACTGTGGCCACCCCAACGTCTAGAACAGTGCCTGGTACATGTTAGGTACGCAATCATTTATTATTGATATCTAACAAACACCCATCTTATAGAGGCACACAGATAAACTTGCCCAGAGCTAGAATTCTAACAGGAACATTCTGCTGCAATGTTCACACTTTTAACCATTATGCTATATTGCTTTCTAGAGCTTTTAAATCATTAAAGTGGTGTCACAGCAGCTGGGTATCACCTGTAAAAGAAAAGAAATCAATGAGACCTTCCTTTATAAATGTTCTGTTCCACATGAACAAAAAGTTATGGATTTGGAATTATTCCACCGCCTAGTGAACTAAACTAATTCCCATAAAAAAGGTTTTGATTTGTACTAAATATTATGCTCTTGGTATTAAATACGCTGTAAAATACGACTATGCTTCTCCAATGTGCTGCTAGTCCTTAAGGTGGTCATGGAAAGGGGTTATTATTTTGAAAACAATCCTTTTTACTTTTAACTCTTAACTCCTACAAAGTTTTTCTTCCTCTTCATTTCACAAAGGCAAGGGATTTAAATTTGTATTTCGCATAACCCACAAATGATGATGCAACGATAATCTAAACAAAATTCAAGACTTCAGCATCAATATATTAAACTTCAGCATCAATATATTAAACCTTCATCTTTCACAAAGTATCAGTTTCGCCAAATAAACTCGAGTCATAATTAAGTACATGCAGATAAAGCAGCATCAGGTCTATTTTGGTAAAGGCAAGTTCTCGCCATTCTTCCCATAATGGAATCCTTAAAAAAGTAACCTATCAAAACCAAAGTTTCTAAACTACCACCCCCCTGCCATTTTTCTAGTAAGGCTGAATTTGCTCCATGACATTTTTTCAAGCTAGCTGTAAATACTCCACCCTCCTCGATTGTGCAAGAACCAAATACACCACACAAACACCAGTCACAAAAAAGGAAATACAGACTGAGAGTTTGGATTTAGGTAAGTCTTGAGAAGGGGGGGTCTTAGAGCAGGGCACAATCTGATGTAAAAGTTAACATTTAACAAAGAATATCTTTTCAAATTATTACGAAAGGAGATGCCGGAAAGAGCCTAAACCAGTTAAAGCAGCCGCCATCTTAAAATGCGGGATAGAAGTTAAGAGCAAGAAAATGAGACTAAACCACCGGAGGTGGAGGTTCCGTTCACTCCCAGAGCTCCGAAAAAATCTTAGCTTTTCAAATTAAATCGATAGTTTACTATCAAGTCACATTTTCCGTAGTGAAACAATCTTCCACAAGAGTATTATTAAATAGGACGAAGCACAAATAGGTACTTCTAGCTTTCCCTTACTGCCATCTCAACCCTCACTTCCCCCCTCCCTAGCGGGAAAAAAAGGGAGCTTCCAGAATGCTTTTACATCAGTTCCCGGTGTGCCTCGGAAAAACAGCTTCGGGTGAAAAGCTCAGCTACAAGACACAGGAAGTGGCAACCTTGGGTCACTCCATCTCCTCCCAACCGCACTTATTCTCGTCTAACCTGCCTGGAGTCGTCGAAGTTGCCGACTAGGCTAATTTCCAGTCCTTCAGCAGCCAAGGAGACTTCCATCCCGACCACCAGTAAACTTCGCGAACCGCCAGATTTCTTCTCTCTTCTCCGAGTTTCCTTTCTTTCCCCCACGAGGCCAAGAGCCTTGATCTCATAACTAAAATAAGTTTTCAAGCACCACGAGGGAAGCGCCATGACATCTGCTGGACCGTCTCTCCGCAATTCCGACCCGATAGGGAACTCTTCTTTAAGTAGCAGACCGAGGCGCCCCAAGTCACTCTTCCCCATCCCTCACTTGCGCCGATTCCATCGATACACACTCAAGATAACGCCTCACTTGCCACAAGTGTTCTCGGTTTCCCAGCTTTACACCTCATTTACTCATAAAGTATACCCGCGTTCTCCATCCTCCAAGGGAACGACCGACCCAAGAGGTATTTCCAAAATTACACTTCCCTCTCACCCCAACGCTTTCCTCCAGGCCTGAGCCTTCCTTTCCTCCCACGTCCCCATTCCCTCCAGTCCCCACGGGTTACCTTATTAATCCGTTTCAGCGCCATAGTCTGTGCTTTTCGTCTGGCTCCTCACTATCTCGGTGTGTGCTCAAAGGTCCGGCCCAAACTCCTGATTATCCGGGTGGCGGGGAAGGATTGTCTCGTCTCACAGCGGCTCTGCCAGATATAGGCGCCTTTCGCAAAAACGGACTAGATCAGCACTCGCGCCAGCCCCGGAGAGACCCTGACGAGTCCAGATCCCTAAACACGGTCGCGGTCCGGGGTGGGTGGGGTGGCGCGGCACAGCCACTCGCAGCCGCCTCTAGGCCCCGCTCTCGGCCCAGAATGAGGGCGAGGGCGAGGGCGACAGGAAGAGTCGAGGGGCGGCTACAACTTTAACTCCCTGGCCTCGCGAAAGGAAGAGACCCGAGTGGGAGAGGAAGAGGCGTCGGAGAAAGGGGTGGGTGCGGGGCAGGGTCCGGAGCCCAGCAGAGGAGGAGCCGGGGCCTAGTCGGCGCTATGCCGGCGTCACTAGGGCAAAGAAAGGCAAGGGGGAGGGGGCGGCGGGAGGCTCGAGCCCGATACCGGGCTGCTTTCGGTTTCAGCTCAAAGGTGCGGCCGAGGAAGCGAAGGAAATAAAGGAAGACTGGCTTGCTGTGTGAGGCCGTCCCCGCAACCGGAGCTATTCTATGTCGCCCCTGACGCCGCCGTACACTCCGCCTTCCAGCGCGCTCTCGCGCGCGCGCCCGCCCAGCCACCACCACGCGCCCGTGCTGCCCCCGAGGCTCCGGCTCCCGCACGAGGACGCGCCCATTTCCCCCTCCTCCTCAACAGGAGAGGCCGCGGCTCCTCCAGCCTTCCCACTCTACCCCACCCAGCCAAAGGCTGGAAGCTCAAGCCACCCGGGGCCCGTATCTCCCCTCTTACCCGGCCAGCCACTGGGCCGACCTTCCTTCCCTTTCCCTAGCCGTCCACACCCACGCGTACAGAGGGGCCGGGGCCTCCCTCAAGCTGCGGCCTCGGCCTCCTCCCCGCGCGGCAGCTGGTGCCTCCCCGGCCCTACGGGGCTCACGCGCACGACACAGCCACAAGATGTCCGCTCTGACGGAACTACTGCCAGCTGCCACGCTCCGCCCCTCCCCCCCTCCTGCCTCTTCACCGCCGCGTATCAGTCCGCCAACGCCGCCGTCGCGAGCACAGGACGAATCTGAGGGTGAAGGCAGGCGGTTGACTTCCCACGTCCAGGCCTGAGCGACTCTCAGTCTGCCAACCCCTCTTCCTTCTCCTTTTCGGAACAGCGCCTTCTTACTAAAGAAACTGGAGGTTGGACCAGGAGGGTGGGGGACAGAGGCGGGTCATGGGCTGTGGGGGAAGGGTAGACGAGTGGCGGAAACTCTTAGACTCAGAGAAGCATCGAGAACCGGAAGGAGACCATGAGAGGAAGGTAACAGAAGCGGCAGCTACGCGGTCGAGCCCCACGCCCCTCCCAACTGCGTCCCCTGGTTTCCTCACTTGGTATTGAGGAGGCGACTCTCGCGAGACCGTCGTGGCTGGCTAACCGGAGAGGCGGCTCTGCAATGACTTAAGGGCAGTTTTGTGCGCTCTTCTTGGTGGGGACCCGCCCCCAAGTCCACAAACTCTCGCGAGATGCAGGGAGGCACCGGCTCGAACTGGGGCGGGCCACCGCCGGGAAGCACCGCCCCTGAATGCTTATGCTGGTGGGTGGAGGAGGAAATGGAATTCTCCCGACTGGTAAGAGCGCGCGCCGAGATAGCCCTCTCACGCGCCCAATCAGGAATGCGCGGTGGGAGGTACCACGGCTTCAGGACTAGATACTTTAGTCCAGGCGGAGCAAGGTTCTTGAGGTTTCCGGTGGAGCAGGTGAACCGTAATTGCTTGCCTCCCCAGTACCTGGTTATCCGGCGGAGGCGGCGCTCCTCGAAATGCGTACGTACAGTAATTTGAAATGGACCCGGCCGGCCGCTGATAGAAGCTCCCACGTGCCGAAGCTGAGTGCTTTTCTGACCCTGAAGAATCGATACGGAGGAGAGCAGGCCTTTAGATTGAATTCCAGAGTTAGAGCAGCCTCTGAACCAAGCTTGACTGTGAATTGATGAATCTACATTTCCAGCAAGCTCTCAGGTGATGCAGATTTTTCTGGCGTGAACTACACTTTGAGGAGCAAAGCACGTACTGAGGTGCTCACTTCATGACCTGGTGGACACCTCTGCTGCCTTCCTCCTCCCTGAATAACATTTCCTGTGTTCTCTGTTCTAGTTAGCCAAATTTGATGGAGTAATAGGATTAGGCATGGGGGTAAAAGGGGAAACCCGGTTTGAGTTCTTGCTTACTGCTGCCCATTTTTGTGACAATTGGTTTGGTTATTGCCTTCTTAGTCTATTTCTTCATTACTAAACTGTAATAATAACTGTTCTTTCCCACAGGGTTATCATGTGGTTCAAATGCCATGATGTATGTTAAAGCACGTTTTAGACTCTACAGTGCTGTATAAATGTAAGTTATTAAAGTAACCAGTCAGACATTAACTGGCCATAGTGTGAAAAAAAGGTATGTAATAATAAATATAGATAGTGTTTATGGAGTGTGTCATGTATCAGATACCATACTTATTAGTTCCCTTTTACACATGAAGAAACTGTGGCACAGGTTAACTTACTATCCTAAGGACACTCTACAAAGTGGTAGAAGTAGAATTTGAGCCCATGCAGTTATCTTCAGTGATTTAACTGAATGGAGTTTCATTTTTATCTCTTAATTTAGAAAGAGTAGGATGTTTAATTCTACTTTATTTTTATTTTTGAAGTTGAATTTTTTTTATTTCAGTAATTTAAGGGGATACAAATAATTCTTGGTAAATTCTACTTTAAATGCCATCTGAATCTAATTTTATTTTACTTATTTTCCCCTCTCTTTGTTTTGTTCTTTCAGAAGCCAAGGAACAAGGATGGTAGGAAACATTCCTACATACCCAAAGGGGGATCTCAAAATATCCAGGGAGGCTCAGGAAGAAAAGCCCCAGAGAAGCCAATTTGTATTACTCTTATCTAAATAAGCTTCTGTATAAAAGTATATTGGAATATTAATGCTGTGGATTAACAGAGCATAATAGACTGGGACAAATTTGAGGACAGAGTTCTTAAATTTTTGTGCCACAAACCACTTTTGCAGTCAGGTAATGCCGTAGACCCTTTTCAGAATAATGTTTTATGTGTGTAAAATGGAATTCATTGCATTATAAAACATTTGAAATGCAGTTATCAAAATATTAAGAAAAAATAAATTTGTGACAGGTATATATGAGGGACCCGCCCCCCAAAAATCTGGAATTGTAGTACAGGCTTCCCCTGCCAGGTAAGTGTTTTAGCAACCCATTGGCATCAGTGTACCAGCTAGCATTGTTGTGAAATGCTGCATTTGGCCTCAGTGAATTTTCTTTTGGAGATTCTTTCAACGTATTTGCCCATTTTATGAAGGGTGATTTACAAGCACATCTGTGCACGCTGCGCTGAGTGTTCAGCTTTTTTTGACCAAAAACAGCATGACCCCAGTGCTCCGCTCTCCCTGTTCACCCAGTGTTGCTCAGAATGACTTCTTTGTTTGTTTGTTTCCGTGAATGAAAAAGTCCTCAAAGAGAAATGTTTTGCTGATGTGGAAGAGGTAAAATAAAAAAATGGCAGAAGCACTACAAGCCATCAAAATTGATGAGTTCAAAAACTTTTTGAGCAATGGAAAAAGCATCTTGATAGGTGTATTACATCAAATGGAGAGTATTTTGAAAATGGCTAAAGTTTAAACATGTAAGAATAAATACACAATTTTTAATTTAAAAACTCGGGGGTTTTTTGGGGGTCCCCCCATTGTATACGCTTTAACACAGTAAGATCTGGTAGTAGGCTGAATAACAACCAAACTTTTGAAATAATGGTGAATATCAGTGATATTTCCAGAGTTTGTAGCAACTGTAATGTGATACAAAGAATCTGTGCTTTCTTTTGGCAATACAGAGGTAGGTACAGCTAATACTGTTTGTTGCATACATTTATAATTGAAGGAATGCTCATTTTTAGTAAGAAATTAGTAAAAAAAAATATGTAATAGTGGTTCATCAAGAAAAAGTTTAATTACAATCACTATACTCTCCTTATGAAGGCAGGGAAGTGTGTAATAGGTTTAGGAAATAGTTTTATACCATTAGTTGATTTTTCTTTTTCTTTCTGTGAGTACCTGTAAAGGTACCCCATGGAAAATTTATCCAGAATGATTCACTTCCCAAGTATTCTGGATAACTTAGGTTTTATTTTATCACACTTATTACATGCCTTGTAAATGAAATGTGTTGGAAGAATTACAAAATGAAAATAACCAAGGATGAAATAAATTAAGATATATATTTAAATTTTTTAATAGGCCGGGCTCGGTGGCTCGGCCTGTAATCCCAGCACTTTGGGAGGCCGAGGCGAGTGGATTGCATAAGCCCATGGATTCGAGACCAGCCAGGGCATCTTGGTGAGACCTTGTCTCTACCAAAAAAAAAATTCAAAATTAGCCAGACATGGTAGAGCATGCCTGTAGTTGTAGCTACTTGGAAGTCTGAGGTGGAAGGATTGCCGGAACCCAGCAGGACGATGCTGGGGTGGCCATGAGTGTGCCACTGCACTTCAGCCTGGGCGACAGAGTGAGACTCCAACTAAAATTTTTAAAAAAAGGTTTTTAAATAGATTTGAATAATTATTATTTGGAGTACTTGTTATATGCTGTGTACTTCAATTCATTATCTTGTAAAATCCCCATTATACAGCTGAAAATACTAAAGGTTATATAGTTAATAAGAAGATCTAGGATTTAAACCTAGACAGTCTAACCTTAAAGTACACACTCTTGACCACTAAGCTGTTTGATTATTAGCCTTTCAACTGTTAGCCAATATTAATTTTCCTGTTAGTGCAACACATATTTGCTACCTCAAAATGTTAATGTGCTTTTAGTATTCCAAGTAAAATTTTACTTAGCGACTAAAAGGAATTTTCTAAATTCTTTACGGTGATATTGGTTATATCCAATACCACCTTTAAATAAGTGGGCCACCAACTGGGGCTGAAAAAGTTTCATTTTACAGAAATTTTTGTTGTAATGGACTTTTGCTTCAAAAACAAAATTTACCCGTGCCTTTTTCTGCTCTCCAAACATACTTTCACACCTGAAATCTAAACCTTTTAAAAAATATTGACCACTGTTGTTGCCAATAGCAAGTTCTGCCTCTTGTCACTTGCAGGACAAAATGAACAAGCTTAAGATGGAAGGAAAATGACTCTATTCCAAGAGCCCACAGATGGGGCAATGGCCAGGCTCATGCCTCAAAACAAAATTTTAGGGTGAGAGTAGGGGATTTTAAAGGGAAAGAATGGAATGAGGAGTATCCGGGAGCGGCACAGGGAGCAGATCTTGTTATGATGGTTATCTTGAATTGTTGGCTAGTACTGTCTCAATTGTAGCCAGGTAGTAGATAGAAAACCTTCAGGTGACCTTTAAACAATGGAGAATTCTGTAATGGGGGGTCTCTATAGTCTGTTATTCTCTGGAATTTCTCAAACAAGTACACAATTAGATTAGAAAGGGGGAAAAAATCTATAAAGTGTAGGCAAAGAGAGAAAAGGCCTTAAAACCAAGAGGTGAAATGGAAATTCCCCGTCACAACCCCTCACTGTTAAGTTCCATTCCATTTCTATGGAAAGTGGGCAAAGTAATTGATCCAGTTGCTTTCTGCATAAAGAGAGTGCTAATGTTAAGGGGCATTAAAATGGAACTGATCCACTTGGAGTTTGAGATAGTCTCAAATACCTAAACTTGTGGAAGGAACTTGTTGGAGGTTTTATTATGATGTGAGGACCCAGGAGCTTCTGTGAGAGCCAGTCCTGTAATTCCAAACAGAATGTACAGCAACAATAGAATCTATAGCAACAGAAAGGGACAATAAGCAGAATAGCAGTCACTCTATATATTCAGTTTTCCATTTATTAGAAAGTCGACCCAACTATGCCATCAAGGGTTCTTGAGACAGGGTTTTTACAGCCCAAATGTGGGTGTCTAATGCTTATATAGCCCGAGCAGTATTAGAATATAACACTCTGGGTTATACAGACAATATTCAGTCTGAATCAGTGCACAAGTAACCCTTGGGGAGAATATTTAGGGCCACTTGCTTGATTTGTCACCCTTCTCCAGTCAGAAGGGTGGTAGCATGGTGAGGGTTGTTAAAAGTGGCAGCAGTATGTTTAGCTAGGGCTTTTACTTGCATAGTTTTTCTTAAGTAGCAATTTCAGGTCTTTTTGTTTTTAGATCTTTCGAAGGATTCAATTTCCTGTTTGAAAAGAATGTAGGGCCAGGTCTGTGGGATAAGTATTCTGTTAGAAGCAAACACATGAATGGAAGTTAGTATAATTGCAGTATAATTGCTTAGATCTTAACATATTTGGCAATCTTTCTTTTTAAAATTTGTTCTCTACTGTCAGTTGTGGGGATATGATGACATGTTGGCTGCATGTACTTACCCTTTTTCTGGCATGACCTTAGGTCCTGTTTGTAATTTGTTTTTTACTGTCATAGAATCTGACCTGTAAGTCTTAGGATTTCTATTTCTTTTTTTTTTTTTGAGTTGGAGTCTCACCTGGTCACCCAGACTGGAGTGCAGTGGCCGCTCCCGGCCACCGCAGCCTCGCCTGCTGGGCTCCGGCGTAGCCAGAATTACAGGCGTACGCTACCACGCCCGGCTGATTTTTTTGATTTATTGTAGAGATGAAGTCTTGCTGCCCAGGCGGGTCTCGAACCCGCAGGCTCAGGCAATCTACTCACCTCAGCCTCCCAAAGGCGTGGGATTACAGGCTGAGCCACCGAGCCCGGCAGGATTTCTATTTCAACATTAGACTGTATGGACTTAAGCCTGGAAAGAATTTAAGATTTAGTGCAAATTTAGAAAATAGCAAATATTAAAAAATAATGAAGAAAAGAATCTAATAACAGGTATTCTATAGTTTCCTTTTAAACATAATTTTCTTTCTAGTGTCCTATCTTTATTAAAGACCAGTTGATTACTGATAACATATACTTTGACATACCATAATTATAGAGATCTCATACAATTTTTGACTAAAACACATATAGATACAACTTGAACATTCTTTTATATTTGATAATACTTCCTGTATGATTCTAACATATAAAATAAGCCAAATATGTCTGTCTTGGACTTTAGAAAACCAAATATCTAAAAAAGTCTTAAAAGGTCAGAATGACAATTAAGAAACAAATACTGATATTGGTAAGTTTGTCAAATATCAAAGATATTTAAAAATTTTTTATCACAAAATAGAATCATAGGTCTCTATAAAATAGTCATTTAGCCAAAATGATAATTTAAAGATTGCAAAAGCAAAAACTTTTACTCTTTGATAGAAAACTCAGTTTCTTAAACAAGAGCACCTAGCAGAGACAACTTGAGGCCCACTGAATCTGTCTTCTCTTTTTTTCTGTAGTTCACTCAAAATGGTTAACAAAAGCCTTTTATTATCTCTTATTATATGAAAATTTGTTGGGAAGAGAAAACCAAATTTTATCTCTGTATAGCATATTCTTAAGTTGATTTTACTGTAAATGAATCCACTTAATTACTTTGATCATAAAATAAGATTTCTATAAGCTTTTTATAATTTTTTTTTTCTGAGAGACAGTCTTACTCTGTCACCAAGGCTGAAGTACAGTGACACAATCGTAGCTCACTGCAACCTCCAACTCCTAGGCTCAAGCAATACTCCTGTCTTAGCCTCCTAAGTAGCTGGGATTACAGGCATGTGCCACCACACCTTGCTACTTTTTTTATTTTTTTGTAGAGATGGGGTCTTGCTTTGTTTACCAGGCTGGCCTTGAACTTCTGGGCTCAAGTGATCCTCCTGCTTTGGCCTCCCAAAGTGCTGGGATTACAAGCGTGAGCCACTGGGCCCAGCCTTAAAATTCTCTAATAGAAAACAGACCAGTGCTCCAAGAAAACCCTGTTATTCTGACACAGGTGTCCAGATGTTGCATCAGTGTGCTTTTGATATGAATGTATAATTTGTAGACAAATTCTGAATTTTATCTCCCAAAATTGGCCCTTACAGTCTCACACACCCATCTCTTCTGTGGTAGTCCCCAGGTCTAGAGAGATTTAATAACTTTAATTTCTGGCCCTGTGTTTTATAAAGGCAGTTCATCTTAATTGCCACTTTATTCTGAGTCTAAAGACAAGGACTTGACTGGTGTGATTTAGCAGAAGTTGCTGCCTTTTTCATACCCAAGAGCCAAAGCCCTGTAACGTAACACCAGAAGAAATAGTTAATAAGACAATTATCAAAGATGTAAAAAGGCTGACAACATTTGATCAAAACAATTACAGATCATTGTCAAATAATAGTTATTAATTTAATCAAAGTGGTAATCAAAAACTTTAAAGCAATACAGAAAGTTACATGGATGTTAAACCCTAATTTCTTTAAAAATGTCAGTATAGGGCTATCCATAAATCTTGCTTTCTAAAATAAAACAAAACAAAAAGCTCAATATCTCTAGAACAGTCAAAACAGTAACACAGAAATTATCTTGAAAAATGTAAAATATGACTTAAGTCATTTACTAAGAGGTAAAGAAAGACCTTCTGCAGTGCAGTTGTTTCTCCTTACAGAGAGCTCATTTACATAACCTGGAAGTCAAACCTGATGCAAAGGATTTGAGTGTGTCCAAGGTTATGAGTATAGAAGGGAAATACACGACTCTTAGTAACAGCATGAAAAGTTTCTGGTAACATGGAACAATTCAGACATATCAAGAAATGCCAAGAGTACAGAATCAAGTTATACTGGAGGAAAATGTTGCTTTTTTTTTTGAGCTGGGAGTCTCACTCTGCTGCCCAGGCTGGAGTGAAGTAGCATACTCACGGCCACCCCAGCGTCGACCTGCTGGCCTCTAGCAATTTTCTGCCCCAGGTATCCAAGTAGCCAGAACTACAGGTGCGCACTACCACACCCGGGTAATTTTTTGATTTATTGTAGAGATGAGGTCTCTCCAAGTTGCCCAGACTGTTCTCGAACTCGTGGGCTCAGGCAATCCCCTCATCTCAGCCTCCCAAAGTACTGGGATTACAGGCTTGAGCCATCGCACCCTGCCTTGGTTTATAACTTTTAAAATAACCACTAGACTACATAAAAAATTATTTTTTCTTATCAATACCTATATTTTATCTTGGCATAGTCCATATGTAAAATTATGTTAATTATAATTCTTAGTAACCGTACATTTTAGTGAAAACCTATGAAGCAAAATATCTTGAACTGAATGTTGGATGATAGTATTTAATATATGAGACCATTCCATAATTTTTAGAAACATGTTTCTCCATATCTTTTTTTTTTTTTGAGTTGGAGTCTCACTCTGTCGCCCAGACTGGAGTGCAGTGGCCGCTTCCGGCCGTCGCAGCCTCAACCTGCTGGGCTCTGGCGATCCTTCCGCCTCAGCCTTCCAAGTAGCCGGAATTACAGGCATGCGCTACCACGCCTGGCTGATTTTTTGATTTATTGTAGAGATGAGGTCTTGCTGCCCAGGCGGGTCTCGAACCCGCGGGCTCAGGCAGTCCACTCACCTCAGCCTCCCAAAGGTGCGGGATTACAGGCTGAGCCACCGAGCCTGGCTGTCTCCATATCTTAATTCTTCCTAATTGAAAGTGACCCAAATATCAATTGAGCATCCAAGACAATTCCAAGATTTTTTTTTTTTTTTTTGAGTTGGAGTCTCTCTCCGTCGCCCAGACTGGAGTGCAGTGACACACTCACGGCCACCCCAGTGTCAACCTGCTGGGCTCTGGCAATCCTTCTGCCTCAGCCTTTTAAATAGCTGGAACTACAGGCATGCACTACCACCCCCAACTAATTTTTTTTTATTTTATTTTATTGCAGAGACAAGGTCTAAGTTGCCCAGGCTGGTGTCGAACCAGCAGGCTCAGGCAGTGTACTCACCTCGGCCTCCCAAAGTGCTGGGATTACAGGCTGAGCCACCGAGCCCAGCCAATTCCAAGATTTTAAATGACACAAAAAGCTTACCCATAAGCATTTATTTCATATTTATTCAATCCATGCATTTTTAGCAGTTTACTTAGGTTACTTATGAAAACTGTAGTATTCAACAAAGCTAGTCATAATTTTATGTTATTTCCTGGTTAACCATTTTCAAAACCTGTGAATACCAGATGTTCATCTAAGTAAGAACCTTAAAGTTAAATACATGACATTTTGCCAATAACTTATAAGTTTCAGCTGTTTTCGTAGAATGAACTTTTTTTTTTTTTGAGTTGGAGTCTCACTCTGTTGCCCAGGCTGGAGTGCAATGGCATGCTCACAGTCACCCTAGCATCGACCTGCTGGGGCTCCAGCAATCCTTCCACCTCTACCTTCTAAGTAATGCACTACCATGCCTGGCTAATTTTTTTGATTTATTGTAGAGATGAAGTCTCACCAAGTAGCCCAGGCTGGTCTTGAACCCATGGGCTCAGGCAATCCCCTTACCTTGGCCTCCCAAAGTGCTGGATTACAGGCTTTGAGCCACTGTGCCCAGCTGGAATGAACAATCTTAAATTAGTTTTATTTGTCAGAAAACTCATACAAAGGTTATTCTGGTTTTGGCTAGGTTTAAAATCATATAACCTTTGTATCAAACCCTGACACCTTAAAATGTGTGTCAGAGACAAATATAAAACTTATTTATTTAGTAAACCCAGACGAAAATGTATGCTGGCAGACTAATTTATGTATACTAATTTGTTTATAGGGCTAGACACAATACACAACATATAACCATGCTTGGCTAATTTTTTGTTTATTGTAGAGATGAGGTCTCGCCAAGTTGCCTGGGTGGATCTCGAACCCGCAGGCTCAGGCAATCCACTCTCCTCGACCTCCCAAAGTGCTGGGATTACAGGCAGAACCACCTAGCCCGGCCTTATTTTATCTCTTGTCTTTTTCAATTTCAAATGAGTTTTTAGTGTTTACATTTAAGCTAGAACTGACTGAACTGTATAAGAAAAAACTTCCAAGTAACCTTGCAATAATAAATTTTATGTCAACACTAGTAGCTTAACAGCACCAGATTCAAAGCAGGTAAAAAAGAAAAGAGAAAAATAGCTTTGGAAGATTCTGCTTAACTCTATAATTGTAAATTAACCATTTGAGCTCTGGATTTTCCTTGGTGTAATTTGCCAATCAGCTTTAAAATGTGAACAAAGACCGGGCACAGTGGCTCGAGCCTTTAATCCCAACACTTTGTGAGGCCAAGGCAAGAAGATTACCTGAGCTCAGGGGTTTGAGAGCAACTTGGTGAGACCTCATCTCTACAATAAATCAAAAAATAAGCTGGGCGTGGTAGCACGCACCTGTACTTCCAGTTACTTGGAAGGCTGATGTGGAAGGATTGCCTGAGCCCAGCAGGTCAAGGCTGCAGTGGCCAGGAGCATGCCCCCTGCACTTCAGCCTGGGTGACAGAGTGACACTCCAACTCTCTCTCTCTCTCTCTCCATACACACACACACACACACACACACACGCCATAATAAGTAATCACCTGGAGTTCCAGAAAACGTCGCATGGCTTCCAGAGTAATAGAGTCACAGATAGAATAGGGATCACGTCAATCATTTTCAAGGGAGAGAGAGAACACAGACACAAACACAATTACAGATTCTAATGGTGCTCTCAGACTGATTCCCACTTAGGGAACTGGATAAAAGTCTTGAGACGTACTTTCAAACACATACGGCCCCACAAGCAGCTAAGTTCAAATGGAGCAAAGCTCAAGTGGTACCACGGACAGCACAAATTCCCAGAAGATGTCCCAGGTGACTAAGTCTAAATGGAGCAAAGCCAAATTGGCATCACAAAGGAGACAGAGTGTTTCCAGGTACACCTTTCAGTTGATTTACTCAGTCTCAAGTTCATCAGCTTCTCAGAGATCACTTTTCTTGCACTAAGGTAGGATAGCATCGTGGACAGCTGGTGCCACAGGGTGAGAAAGGAGGGAGGTTCCCTGAGACAAAGGTGTCTGTCTCAGCAGCTACTGGGAAGTGCTTGAAGTCCCAGCCATGGGGCTAGCTAACCACCAGCAGCTAGCACTTACTGGTGGCCTTTGCCCCATTGGTGGAAGCCAGGCAGACAGGCTAAGCCACCTGCAACACGCAGCTCTTGTAAGGGCCACCAAATCTGTTGCCAATAGCAAACTCAGCTGCTCTTCACTTGCAACCAGCAGATGGGGAAATGACCAGGCTCATGCCTCAAACAAAAAAGAGAGAAAAACTAGGCTGAGGATAGGGAATTTTAAAGGGAAAGAATGGAATGTGGAGTATCTGGGAGCAGTACAGGAAGCAGATCTTGCATTGATGGTTATCTTGAAGAGCTGGCAGATGCTGTTGGATTGTGGCCAGGTTGTAGATTAATCACCTTCAGGTGACCTCTAAACAGTGATTCACCAATTCTGCTACAGGAATCTTTATACTCTGTTAATCCTCTGGAATTTCTCAAACAAGTATACAGATTAGAAAGAAGGAAAAAAATCTTCAAAGTATAGGCTAAGAGAGAAAAGGCCTTAAAACTTTCTTAAGACCAAAAGCTGAAATGGAAATTCTCGGTTACATTGTGAAGGTTCTATATAAGAAATAATGACTCATAAATAAATTCTACTATATGGAGTTCTGAATTGTCCATTCTTATGAAAGCAGTGATTGTGTAATCCTAAATTCATTAATGTTAGATACTGAAGTATATTTGCTAGTTGGTTAGGCTTTCTGTTTACAGTACTTGTTTGTACATTAGTAGACTTATATTTCTACTCACATTTTGCCAAAGTTGAAAGGAACATAGCTGAGAAGTATTCTGACACCTTAGGAAAAAGCAGGCTAGGATTAACTCAAACTTTTGGACACCATTCATATATCTAGTGTTATATAGACAACCCACTTTATAGTTGCAAATAAAGTAAAAACATTTTCGTGCACTTATTTGAATTACAATAGTGGAAATGTTTCCATTTGAAAAAAAGAAAAGAAAAGAATAATGTTTTTTATATTGAGTTCTGTGATATGCTAAAAAAAAGATTCTGGTTTCAATTTTTTTTTTTTTTTTTGAATAGGAGTCTCACTCTGTCTCCCGCTGGAGTGCAGTGGCACACTTGTGGCCACTACAACCACGACCTGCTGGGCTCAGGCGATCCTTCCACCTCAGCCCCTTCCAAGTAGCTGGAACTACAGGTGTGCACCACCACACCTGGCTAAGTTTTTGAGTTATTGTGGAGACGAGGTCGCGCCAAGTTGCCCAAGCTGGTCTCGAACCTCTGGACTCAGGCAATCCTCTTGCCTTGGCTTCCCAAAGTACTGGGATTACAGATGTGAGCCACCATGGCTAGCTGGTTTTAAATATTAAACATTTACATTCAGAAATTAATAAAGGTAAAAAATGTTGAAAAGTAAAAATAATTTCTTCCTTAATGAATATTGTATTGGAGTCCCAAAACTTTCTAGTCATAGTAGACCAGATTTTCTTGCATGAGTGGCATAAAACATGAGGGAAATATAAAAGATCAAGAAAATTACTGTGAAATTGGCAATTAATCTACTAATCTGAATAATGGTTTGCCAACGTCCTAATATGAGGATTCTTCAGTGAGGCCATATCATTGTAGTAACTTGAGTACGGGGTTAATTAAAATGTACTCATATATAAATGTAATTAACATAGATTAGTATAAGTATTTATGCTATTAGTATTGTATTTATAATTTTATTTATCTTTATTTTATTTTTTTTTGGAGTTGGAGTCTCACTCTGTCGCCCAGACTGGAGTGCAGTGGCACGCTCCCGGCCACCGCAGCCTCGAGCTACTGGGTTCCGCCTCAGCCTTCCAAGTAGCCAGAACTACAGGCGTGTGCTACCATGCCCAGCTAATTTTTTGACTTATTGTAGAGATGAGGTCTCGCCAAGTTGCCCAGGTGGGTCTCGAACCCGCGGGCTCAGGCAGTCCACTCACCTCAACCTCCCAAAGCACGGGATTACAGGCTGAGCCACCAAGCCCAGCTAATTTTATTTATCTTTGTAACTTTGTCATAGAATTTTATAACTTGCCAAGGACACTGGCTTTAATACAGTATATTACCATTTTGTCAGTTTAATTAAAATGTAAATGCTATGGTCCAGATTTTATATTCAAAATGGAGCCCAGGTCAATTAAATGTCATATTGTTTGTATACAAATAAAATTAGTTTTTATGCTTACCAGTTCAGAATCTTACTTTTTTTTTTTTTGAGTTGGAGTCTCACTCTGTCACCCAGACTGGAGTGCAGTGGCTGCTCCCGGCCACCGCAGCCTCACCCTGCTGGGGCTCCGGTGATCCACCTCAGCCTTCCAAGTAGCTGGAAGTACAGGCGTGCGCTACCACACCCGTCTAATTTTTTTGATTTATTGTAGAGATGAGGTCTCACCAAGTTGCCCAGATGGGTCTCGAACCCGCGGGCTTAGACAGTCCACTCACCTCAGTCTCCCAAGGCACGGGATTACAGGCTGAGCTACTGAGCCCGGCTCAGAATCTTACTTTTAATGTCTTTTTTTTTTTTTTTTTTTTTTGAGTCAGAGCATTACTCAGTCACCCAGGTTAGAGTGCAGTGGCATAAGCACAGCTCACTGCAACTTCAGCCTCCTGTGCTCAGACAACCCTTCTACCTCAGCCTCCTGAGTAACTGAGACTACAGGCATATGCCATGACATCCAACTAATTTTTAGATTTTCTTCTTTTCTAGAGATGAGGTCTCACTATTTTGCCCAGGCTAGTCTCAAACTCCTTGGCCTTACAAAGTGCTAGTATGAGCATCACACCCAGCCTGTTAAGTCATATTGATGTGGTTTAAGAACTGTACTGTATTCCATGCTAAAAACATCATTTGACCTTAAATTAGTAAGGGTTTTAGTATATAATGAGTTATGCATAAATCTTTGAGATAAAAATAAATAGAGCATTTTTCTAAACAAAAATATATACAAAAATGTTCAGAGTCAGGCTATTCATAATAGCCAAAAAGTAGAAACAACTGAAATGTCCATCAGTTGATGAATGGATAAACAAAATATGGTATATCTACATAATGGAACAGTATTAATAAGAAACAAATTACTGACACATGTTACAACATGCATCTTGAAGCTTGAAGATATTTTGCCAAGTGAAAGAAAAGGCTACATACTGTTAGATTCCATTTATATGTTTCATATATTATATATTGCCCTAGAGGCAAACCCACAGGGACAGAATGTAGATTACTGGTTGCCAGAAGCAAGGAGTAGGGGAAATGGGGAGTGACTATTAATGAGGATTGGGTTTTTTGGGGGGAGGGAATGAAATGTTTCTAAAATTAGATTGTGGTTATGGTTGCATGGCTCTGTGAATATACTAACACCCACTGAATTGCACATTTTAAAATAGTTAATTTTATAGTATGTGAATTATCTCAATATAGATTTTTTTTTTACTAAGTGTGAAATCAGTCTAGAAGCGTATTAGTAACTTTTAATTTTTTATTACTTTTAGAGACAGGGTCTCGTTCTGTCACCCAGACTGGAAGTACAGTGAGTGGCACAGTTACAGTTCACTGTAACCTTTACTCCTAAGCTCAAGCCATCCTCCCGCCTGGCTGTTTTTTCCTATTTTCTGTAGGGATGAAGTCTCGCTATGTTGTCCAGCTGGTCTCAAACTCCTGGCTCAAGCAGTCTTCCCGCCTGAGCCTCCCCCAGTGCTGAGATTATGGGCAAGAGCCACCATGCTTAGCCAGTAACTATTTTAAATATCTCATAATGCTTTTCAGGTTACTGATGATAAAGGAAATATAGCATACTTGCAGTACTGAAACTGACTGGTTAACAGTAAAATATTGTATATTACAAAATAGCCAGAAAAGAAACTTTTGAAAGTCCTCACCATGAATAGGTAATAAACATATGAGTGGATAGATGCAGTAACTATGCTGATTGAATCATTATTCAATATATGTATAAGAACACCAAATCGTACCCCATAAAGTGAACTGATTAAGCCACTTTTGTGAGGCATTTACTTTCTAATACATACTCTCTAGGACCTGTTGAAGATTTTTTTCATTACACAGAAGCAGTAATTTAACACATGGCACTAAAAGAATGAAATTTACTGAGAAACTTTCCACTATATCTAAAAAAATGCTTATTCAAAGAATTTGGCTCATTTGGTGGTAAAGAGTTGTGACAATTTCAGATACCCCATCATCAAAAAATAATATATTTCAAATCTCAAAGTTAATGATTAATAATGAGATTGGGCTTTCCCATACATACCTGATAAGAGAATAATATGATACAGATTTCTGGTCATACAAAAAGAACCTTGGACCTTACAATGCTTGAGATTCAACTCTTTGAGGGAAATTTTGACAAAAAAACAAAAGTTATTAGGCATCCATAGATTTGTGTGAATTTAGCTTTTCTTTGTTTTCCTTCTTACTGTTCTATACTAATGGAGAATAGGAGATGATTTCTGGAGTATTTTACGGGAAGGGCTGAATGTCCACCCCTGGCTTGGATAACGCTATAATTAGGAACAAAAGACAAGGTAAGGACATCAGAGCCTGATGGAGAGAAGTGTAGAAAGAAGTGGGAAGGAAAATGTCAAAGGTAAACTTAAACTGTTCTTGGTATGTCCTGTGAACTGGGAATGAGGTGGAAACCTTTTTTTTCTTCCTTGTCATGAATATTTCCTCATTTTATTATGAATACTTGTGTGTGTGTGTGTATGTGTGTGTGTGTGTGTATATAACATTTGTTTTCTCTCGTTCCCTTGTCATGTAACATAAACTGTGTTGATTTCATATCAGTATTTAAGAATTGTTAATTTTACATCGTAGTGTTTAAGTTATGGGATATCAGAAGAACAGTAAACATCACTCTAAGGACTTTATCTCCTCTTCTGGCAAAGGGATTAGTGTGTTTTTGGTTTGTAAAAGACAGTATCATGTTAGGTGGAATTATGACATGTTATTTTCTCTATTTGGAGATTAAATATGGTTTAAGGAGATTTGTATGGGTGCCAAGTTGACAAGGGGTGGACTTGTGATGGTTAATATTAATGTGTCAAATTGACTGGACTACAGAGTACCTAGATGGCTTGTAAAACATTATTTCTGTTATATGTGAGGATGTTTCTGGAAGAGATTAGCCTTTAAGTAGGAAGATTGCCCTCAATAATGCAAATGGACATTATCTATTCCATGGTGGGCCTAAATAAAACAAAAAGCCAGAGGAAGGATGAATTTGCTTCCTGTTTGAGCTGGGACATCCATCTTTTCCTGTCATTAGCCCTACATGTTCTTGTGCCTTTGTTCTCAGCCTGACTTACACCATTACTCCCTCTTCTCTCTTGTTCTCAGGCCTTTGGACTTGAACTGGGTTAGACCACTGTCTTTCCTGGTTCTCCACTTTGCAGATTGTGGGACTTTGTGGCCTCTGTAATTGCATGAGCCAATTCCTATAGTTTTTACACACGTAAATATACATAATCTTTTATTGGTTCTGTTTCTCTAGAGAATTCTTAATAATATATTCCACTTTGCTCAAGTCCTAAAAGGTCTCCTACCCTAGAGCACAGAGTTCAGGGTAGCACCATTATAGTGGTTCAGTTTCACATAACTTACTTGGCTCTTCATAAAGAAGGAAAATATTAAAGACTTCACAGCAACTTGGATGGATTTAGAGTCCATCATACTCAGTGATCTATCACAGAAGCAAAGAACTGAGTACCACATGGAATCACTCATAAGTGGATCCTGAACATTTATCATAATACTACACAAAAGAGATTGGTATTAGCTGATCACTGCCAGAGAAGGGGGGTACATAACATTAATAAGGATTCCTGATGCCAAACCAGGCAAGGTGAGGACCAATGGGAGGCCCAAACTTCACCTGTAGGATGACCACTTATGTACCAATCCCTGAATTATACCCCATATCTTTAAAAAAAAAAGCTTAGTTGGCTCTTTTATACTTCTAGCTTGAAACCTAGTTACTGTAATATAATAGCACATTTTGTCTTCCAAAAACCCTATTTATACACACAGTTTTTAAAAATCCATTTGTAATATGAGACTGTTTTAATGTAGGGTGAGGCAAGGTAAAGAGACTGACATTCAGTTTGTCAACCAGTGATGCTTAGGTCTGAATAGGCTAATTGGGATCTTTCAGATATAGGCCAAAGAATGTAGTAGAGATCTGTTGATAGAATCACTCCTAATTTCCTAAATGTTTATTTAAAAGTTTTGAATGGTTATCATATGCCAGGCATTGTGCTAGGTGGTGAAGAGACATAGATAGAATACCCACGTGCCACATAGATAAAATACCCACGTGCCATTTATAAGAGTCTTTTTTTTAGATTGAAAAAATATAGTTTATTTACAAAGCAAATTAGAAGAGATTCAATTCCCAAGGTAGAGGAGGGGATCAAATCTAAGAAAACGTGGCCAGCCATAGCTCAAAAACCTGTGAGAGTCTTTTAAGTGGGAGACCAGTAAGTATCAGACAACACCATAGAGTATGTTCAATGACATAAATATGTGAACAGAACAATATTTATGTATCTAACTCAGCTGAGGGTAGTCAGAGAAAGTTTTTCTGAGAAGAGTTGTGTTAAATGAAAAAAAGGAAGCAAGGCAAAGTCAGAAAAAGAAAAATGAGGAAAGGGTAGGCAGAGAGAACAACATGCAGTCTCAGAGAGGATGACTGGTAAGTTTTGAAAACTACAAGTACTTTGGCTGCATATTTTGTATGTGTGCCTGTGAATAAGAGAGAGAGAGACAGAGATGGGGAAGTAGGAGGATGGGGAGAGAATTGGAAGATATGAGAAAAGATGAGAAGAGACAAGACAGTTGAAAAATATGACTGGGGGACTTGAGGACCTTTTATTCTGAAGGGGATGGAACAGGAGAATTGAATTTTTAACATTAAAAAAAATTTGATCTGGCTCATGCACTTTGGGAGGCTGTGGTTGGAGGACTGCTTGAGTCCAGGTGTTCAAAACCAGCCCGGGAAACATAACAAGACCTCATCTCTACAAAAAGATAATTAAAAAAAAAATTATCCGGGCTTGGTGGTGGTACCTACTGTGGTCCCAGCTACTTGGGAGACTGAAGCAGGATTGCCTCAGCCCAGGAGGTTGAGGCTGTGGTGAACCGTGACCATGCCACTGCACTTCATCCTGGGCAACGGAGTGAGACTTCGATTCAAGAAAAAAAAAAAAAGACTTGATTAGATTTTAATGCCAAAAAGATAACTATGATAGCAATGTCAGAGCATGTATCCAGAGTGTGTACTGGGATGGAGACTACTGGCAAGGAGGTCAGTTAGGATGCTAATGTAGTAATCTAGATTGTGAGAAAGATCTGAGGTAGATTTACTTAGAAGAGATAGTAGCTCTTCCCATCCCAGCTGCTTCAGGAGCTGTGGGTTACGATGTAGACTTGGCCAAGTCCAAGAACCATACTACACACAACCAGTTCTGAAAATGGCACAGAAATGGCATCAAGAAACCTCGATCACAAAGATATTAGTCTCCTAAGGGGATGGACCCCAAGTTCCTGAAGCACATGCACTTTGCCAAGAAGCACAACAAAAAGGGCCTGAAGATGCAAGCCAAAAATGCCAAGGCCATGAGTGCACATGGTGAGGCTATCAAGGCCCTTGTAAAGCCCAAGGAGGTTCAGCCCAAGATCCCAAAGCATCCTAGCCACAAGCTTACTCAACCTGCCTACACTGTTCACCCCAAACTTGGGAAGTGTGTTCATGCCCATATTGCCAAGGGCCACAGGCTCTGCTGGCCAAAGGCCAAGGATCAAACTAAGGCCCAGGCCGCAGCTTCATCTGCATCTCCAACTTCAGTTCCAAATCCTGCTCAGGCTTCCAAAGGTGCCCAGACCTCCACACAGGCTCCAAAGTAGAGGCCTCTGTCTGCCAACATGAGGACAGAAGGACTGGTTTGACCCCCAGGCTGCTGTCTTCATTGGGCTGGTGTCCCCCTGTGCTATTTGTACAAATAAACCTGAGGCAGGGGAAAAAAAGAAAAGAAGAGATAGAAGTACATTTACTGTATTTACTGGGTAGAACTTATCTAAAAATCATTTTTTTTGAGGAGTCCACTTCCAGTTACTTTTTTTAGAATGTTACAGTGAGGTTATACATATAAAACATTACAAATAAAATATAACATTTTAATAAAAATAAGACATAATTCTTGATATGAGCTCCATATGTTCTTAACTCTTAAAGAACTATGAAACTAAAGTATACATATTAAATGTAGAAGAATATACACTAATTAATATCTATGTGCTGCATGATCTTTATTCTTTGCAAATTAAATCCCTTCTTGGAACATAAATATAGAAGTAACTGCCATAATTTAGTTTCTTGTAAATTTGGCATGTCTATACTAACTGCTGTGTTTCTTACATCTCAATTCTCTCTCCACCTTTCTCTTCTAAAACCTTTGGGAGATATTTGTTCTTTCTTTGATTGATGTTATTTGGTTTTCACATGGCCAGAAGGAAGAATTTACGTTTCTTTTCAACTTGCCTAAGACAAAGTACTATTATGTGTTATTAACAAGACCATAAACCTAAATATAACTCAGCCTCTGAAATCACATATTAGTACCTAGTGATAAATGCACATCAGTGTGATTGGGACTATGCTTACAATAATTATTGTAGATTACTGAAATCACAAATTGGAAAAAAATCTTAGAATTGAGGCTGATATAGAGATGATAAAAAAAAATCCTTTTGTCATACTTAAACTGGAATTTGTTGAGTTTGACCTTATAACTTGAGTAGAGTCAATAAATGCTTGGCAGGTAGCACAGATAAGTTAATAAACCTAATTCTAAAATGGAAGTAAAAGAAGAAAGCTTTGAAGGGTTTAGATGCATTTTAGGGTTCATTCCTATTCTGGAATTCAGGACATAACTTCTTAGAAAAGTAGTTATATCTGCAGGTCCACCCACAAAGGCCTTTCAAATCCACCTCCCTGTATGTGCTACACCAATGAGAAAATGCTCTATAGAGTTCCAGGTTGATATAGCAGGACCGGACCCACCTACCTTTCTACCCATTAAATGAGGCCAGAAATTTTAGCTTCAAACAACAGGAGTTACTTTCTGTGGTTTAGGGCAATTACTCAAGCAGAGTGGGAAGAATTGACTCAAGGTACAATCATATGTAGTTGGTTGGATGAAAGCTTTGGAAAGTTGGAGAATGGTGGTCAAGGAATTTGTATATTTAACTTTCTTGAGTGTCACTATATGTTCTTTGTTGGCTCTGGGATCTCTTTTTTATTTATTTTTATTTTTTTAGTACCAGATTGTTTCACTCACATTCCTCTTCACTGCCATTGTCAATTGCTTCCTAACAGGAACCAGCAAGCCTTCTTTTCTATCCTTTTCTGTGGAAAAAGACAATTTTACAAGAGTCTTCTTTTCTTTATACTATAACCCTAAAAAAGCATATAGCCTGTTAAGTTTTCATAAGAGTTTATATTTCTGGAAATAGGACTTTAGTGCTTATATATGATTATAAGCAGCAGCTAGCTGTATGAAGGTCAGTGAGAGCATGAGTAAAGGATTAAAAAAATAACTCTCATTTGATCCTGGTTTCTTCCTTCCTGCTACCACCTCCAGTCACCCACTGCCTAACAAATTAGACCCAACTAATTTAACCCAAAGGCAAAGATTCAACTGTTTTATAAAGAAAAATAGGAAATGGTTATTATAGTCATTTTTTTGATATTGTAACAAATTAGCAAAAATTTAGTGGCTTAAAAACAACAGTTACCTTACAGATCTAGAGATCAGAAATCTGAAAATAGGCCTCACTGGGCTGAATTCAAGTTGTCAGCAGGACTGCATTTCTTTCTGGAGATTTTAGGACAGGATCTTTTTGTTTGCCCTTTCCAGCTTCTAGAGGCTGCAGCATTCATTGACTTGTGACCCCTTTCCATCTTCAAAGCCTGCAATGACTGATTGAGTCTTCCTCACGGCTCATCACTCTAACACACTCTTCTGCATCTTCCTTCCACTTTTAAGGATCCTTGTGATTACACTGGGTCCACCCAGATAATCCAGGATAATCTCCCCAGCTCAAGGGTTGGTTATTAACAACCCTAATTCTTCTTTGCCTTGCATCACAGTAATAGGTTCTGGGGACTGGGATGTGAACATCTTTGGCAGGGAAGAGGGAAGGGGACATTATTCTGCCTGCAACAGCTATTTGTAATTTATTAGAGTCTTTTGAGTTTAAGAACATCTTCCTCTTTTCCCTCCATCACATTCCCACATTCCCCCTTTATTCATCCAAAAGCCATTTGACTACCTACTCAGAACATCAAATGACCTACTTGAAATATCAAATTATGTGTTGTCATTGTTCCCTCAACAATGATTCCATAGCATTTATACTGTGTTAAGTATTATAAGTAATCTAGAAGTGATTTTTTTTTTTTTTGAGTTGGAGTCTCACTCTGTCGCCCAGAATGGAGTGCGGTGGCTGCTCCTGGCCACCACAGCCTCACCTGGTGGGCTCCGGCGATCCTTCCGCCTCAGCCTTCCGAGTAGCCAGAATTACAGGCATGCGCTACTACGCCTGGCTGGTTTTTTGATTTATTGTAGAGATGAGGTCTCGCTGCCCAGACGGGTCTTGAACCCGCGGGCTCAGGCAATCCACTCACCTCAGCCTCCCAAAGGCGCGGGATTACAGGCTGAGCCACCGAGCCCGGCTAGAGATGATTTTTTAAAACATTTAAATAAAAAGTTTAAATATACTAAGGATTAGAAGTCTTGATTTTTGTCAACTAAATTTTGTCATTGATAACTCAGATTTTCAGTAAGATGGTATTGACATTTTAAATTTAAGTAGGTTTGGGAGTGAAAGGTGGGACATGGAAAGCTTGGCTGTGATGAGAAACTAGAAGCTAGGGTGTTAGCTTAAAGGAATTTAAAGTCAAAGGAGGATATCTTTTAAGAATGGGAGATATTTGGGTAAGTTTACAGTCCAGAGGGAGTCATGAAAGAGATTAGATATAGGGCAGAGGAAGGCCGGGCATAGTGTGGCTCGTGCCTGAAATCCCAACACTTTGGGAGACCAAGGCAAGAGGATCACTTGAGCCCAGGAATTCAATACCAGCCTGGGCAACATAGTGAGACCTCGTTTCCACAAAAAAAATTTTTTTAATTAGCCAGGCATGGTGACACGTGCCTATAGTCCCAGCTTCTCAGGAGGATGAGGTGGGAGGATCGCCTGAGCCCAGGAAGTAGAGGCTGTGGTGAGCCATGATCGTGCCACTACACTCCAGGTTGGGCAACAAAGTGAGACCCAGACTACACTCCAGGTTGGGCAACAAAGTGAGACCCAGACTTCAACAACAACAACAACAAAATCTAGGACAGAGGAATTAATGGATGCAGCCAATTTCTTCAGAAGATATGAGACTCTCAGTAAAAAATACAGGTAGAGTACTTGATTTAGAACAAGGGGGAGACCCATCAGAGATTAAAGGGAAGATATGAATGAGTAAAACTGAAGATAAATTTTAGGTGAGGGGAGGCAGTAGGTTGACCATTCATACTTGATATTCTCAACTTTCTTAGAAAAATAGGAAGGAGAGCTGTGTGATGTTATTGAGTAGGACATGAAGAAAGTAGGGAAGTTTGGAATTACTGTAGAGGAACTAACCTGAAGAAGTAACAAAAGAAGACAAAAAAGGCCTTGGTAAAGGCCTAAGGTGGGGGATAATTTGTAGGGGCATCTTTCCTTGTCATTGTATGATATTTTTCCTCTCAGCATTTAAAGGCCTTAAATGTGTGTGAGTGTATTTTTAATATCCATAATATTTGTTAATAGAGCCTTGAATTGGCCAGGCTCGGTGGCTCAGCCTGTAATCCCACCACTTTGGGAGGCCAAGGTGAGTGGATTGCCTGAGCCCGTGAGTTCAAGACCTGTCCGGCCAACTTGGCAAGACCTCATCTCTACAATAAATCAAAAATTAGTCGGGTGTGGTAGCACATGCCTGTAGTTCTGACTACTTGGAAGGCTGAGGCAGAAGGATCGCTGGAACCCAGCAGGTTGAGGCTGCGGTGGCCGGGAGCCTGAGGCTGCACTCTAGTCTGGGTAACAGTGAGATGCCAACTCAAAAAAAAAAAAAAAAAGAAATAGAGCCTTGAAGTCATAATCATTATGTAAATATATATAAAATCAGTGATTTTTAAAAAATATACACTTACTATGTTATATTGATACTTTTTTTAAAAGTACACTCTTCTGAAAAACTTTTTTGTTCTCATCTCAAGAAACTTAAACGACAGAAAACAAGTTTATATGCCAAATGAGAAAGAGAGCAGAAAGAAATGAGGGAATGAGAGAGGCACTTAAAATTTATTCAAGATTCATCGTACAGATATTTATTGAGCATTTACTATTTATCAGGCTCTGAGTGTGTTTGGCGTTGGCTAAAACATAAATTTTTCATACTTTAGTTTCTTTTTTCATCAGGGTCCTTGAGTTTATAGAACTAAGAAGCTCTTTAGGTTGGAGGCTGAAGCCTTGCCCACTCAGATTCTTCCTCCTTTTCCTTCCATCTCCAATACCCCCTCCCACTCAGTATACCCCAGTGTCTTTGTGGGTGCTTCTAGTATTCACTCAGCATAGTCTGCAAAACAGTCTAATGAATAAAAGTAATTTAAATTATAATGAGTAAGCCTCATTATAAGAGTAATATTCATCTATAAAACAAATATAGTCAGCCCTCCATATCTGTGGGTTTCACATCCATTGGCTTAACCAACTGTGGCTCAAAAATATATTTTTTTAAATTGTGTCTATACCAAACACGTACACTTCACTTTTTTCTTGTCATTGTTCCCTTAACAATACAGCATAACAACTATCACATAGCATGTACACTGTATTAAGTATTATATGTAATGTAGAGGTGATTATACAGGAGCATGTGCACATTATATGCAAATACTATGGCATTGTATATCAGGGACTTGAATATCCTTGGATTTTGGTATCTGAGGGTGGTCTGGAATAAATCCTTCATGGATACCAGAGGATGACTGTAACATGAAGTATATTAGGGATACATATAAAGACAGGCACTCAGATAAAGAGAATCTGGCCTACCAGCAGACTTGTAAGACAAACATGATAATTTCAGTTGCCTGACACCTCAGTGTAAGCCAGAAACATGCCTATTGCTGTCCAAAGAACCCATATACAGTTTTATCCTGTAAGAATGGAACTATATTGTCCAGAATAAAGCATTTGTCTTTTTCTTCTCTCCACTAGTCAGTCCACAGCTAGATTATTATGTTTTTTTAAAGCTTTATTGAAATACAATTACACATAAAGTGTACAATTTGATAAGCTGAGATAAGTATGTACTCATGAAACTATCACCAAATTCAGGGTAATGAACTTTACCACATGTTTCCTTGTGCTCTTTTATAAACCCTTTCTCTTATTCCCTCCTCATTCATACTTCTTCATGTCCACAGGAAACTACTGATCTGTTTTCTATCACTATAGATTACTTTGAATTTTCTAGAATTTTCTTGAATTAGAATCACAATATGCCTTTTTTTCTTGTCTGCCTTTTTTCCATTTAGCATAATTACTTTGAAATTTAACTATACTGTGTCTCTCAATAGTTCCATTGTATAAATATACCACTATTTCTTTATCCATTCACCTGTCCGTGGACATTTGGGCTGTTTCCAGTTTTTGTGTTATTCCAAAGTCAGCTACTATGAACATTCTATACAAGTGTTTGTATGGACATACCCATATGCTTTCATTTATCTTGGGTAAATAGCTAGGAGTAGAATGGCTAAGTATATATATATTTATGTATATTTCGTTGTTGTTGGAGTCTCACTCCATCGCCCAGGCTGGAGTGCAGTGGCATACTCACGGCCACCCCAGCGTCTTCCTGCTGGGCTCTGGGGACCCTTCCGCCTCAGCCGTCCAAGTAACCGGAATTACAGGCGCGCGCCACAGCGCCCGGCTAATTTTTTTTAAATTAGAGAGGAGGACTCTCTGGTCTCCGCGGGCTTAGGCAATCCACTCACCTTGGCCTCCCAAAGTGCTGGCATTACAGGCTGAGTCACCAAGCCCAGTCTGTATATTTTTATCTTTTTAAGAAAGTGCCAAGGCCGGACTCGGTGGCTCAGCCTGTAACCCTAGCACTTTGGGAGGCCGAGGCAAGTGGATTGCCTGAGACTGTGGGTTTGAGACCAGTCCGGCCAAATTGGCGAGACCTAGTCTCTACAATTAAAAAAAAAAAAAAAAAAATTAGCCGGGCACAGTAGCGCGCGTCTGTAGTTCCGGCTACTTGGAAGACTGAAGCGGAAGGATCGTCAGAGGCCAGCAAGTCGATGCCGGGGTGCCCTTGAGCGAGCCACTAGTGGCACTCCAGCCTGGGACATAGAGTGAGACTCCATCACAAAAAAAAAAAAGAAAGAAAGAAAAAGAAAAGAAAAGAAAAAAAGAAAGTGCCAAACTATTTTCCCAACTGGTTTTACCATTTTATGGTCCTACCAACCTCATGAATGTCAATTCTTCTTAACTTGTTAGGATTCATTTTTTAAATTTTAGCCATTTCTAATAGGTGTATAATGGTATTTCATTGTTAGTTTAATTTACAATTCCCTAATGACTAGTGATATTGAACATCTTTTTTTTTTTTTGAGTCAGAGTCTCACTTTGTTGCCGGACTAGAGTGCAGTGGCATGATCACAGACAGCTACAGCATCCTCAACCTCCTGGACTCAGACAATCCTTCCACCTCAGTCTTCAAAGTAGCTGGAACTATAGGTGCGTGCCATCACACCTGGCTAGTTTTTAAATTTATTGTATAGATGAGCTCTCATCATGTTGCCCAGGCTATTGTCAAACTCCTGGGCTCAGGCAGTCCTCTCGCCTAGGCCTGCCAAAGTGCTGGGATTACAGGCATGAGCTGCCACACCTGGACATATTGAACATCTTTTAATGTGCTTCATTGTTATTCTTTGCTGAATGTCTGTTTGTATTTTGTTTGCCCATTGTGTATTGTATTCCTTTTGTCAGTCTTTATTTATAGGTGACACATTAGAGTAAATAATGGCCTTAAAATTTTTTTCTAAAGTAATAAAGTTATAACAAGGTAGCATATATATGGAGGAATATGCAAGAAATGTGACAGACTTTATTTTGTGAGACAGCAAAATTTAAGGAGTGACTATATAAATCAGAGTATTAAATCTGTATTTTTTTTTATCATGGGTTTTCTGGTGAAAACTCCTAGAAAAATTCTAAAAGAGCTGGAACACTAAATCTTTTTTTTTTGGAGTCAAGGTCTCACTCTATTGCCCAGGCTGAAGTGCAGTGGCACGCTCACGGCCACTGCAGCCTCGACCTGTTGGACTCAAGCAATCTTTCCACCTCAACCTTCCAGCAGCTGGAACTGCAGGTATGCCCCACCATGCCTAGCTAATTTTTTGTTTTATTGTAGAGCTGAGGTCTCATCAAGTTCCCCAATAAAAACCATCTTACATTTTAGAGTCTAAATGTAACCCCTGGGTTCAGGCAATCCTCACGCCTCTGCCTCCCAAAGTGCTGGGATTACAGGTGTGAGCTACTGTGCCTGGCCTAAAAATCTATTTTTTTAATCATTAGCTGGCAGAATCACCTCAACTTACATTTACTGGTCCCTAAGTCACTTCTGAATTTAGGAGTATAGGCAATAGTGTGCTAGAACTGCTGTGTACCAGCATACAAGTGCCAATTCAAACATTTTCTAGGAATTTTGCAGGCTGATTGTTGAACACAGTCATTATTAAAGATTAATTATATCAACTGACTATAAGACTCAATAATAAATACTCAATACTCACTTCTTAGTCATTCTGCTGTGGACATATCTTATTTTATTGCACTTCACAGATAATGCATTTTTTACAAATTGAAGATTTGTGACAACTCTTCATCATGCAAATCTATTGGTACCATTTTTCCAACAGCATGGACTCACTTCACTAGCCTTTTTTAGCAAGAAAGTACTTTTTGTTTTTTGAGACAGGGTCTCACTATGTCGCTCAGGCTGGAGTGCAGTGGTATGATCCCAGCTCACTGCAGCCTGGACCTCCTGGGCCTCAGCCTCCCAAGTAGCTGGGTCTACAGGTGCATTCCACCATGCCTGACCAATTTTTTTTTGTATTTTTCTTACAGATGAGGTCTTACTGTGTTGCCTAGGATGATCTTGAACTCTTGCGCTCAAACGATTCTTCTACCTTGTCCTCCCAAAGTGTTGGGATTATAGGCATGAGCCACTATGCCTGGCCTAAGGTTTGTTGTTGTTGTTGAGTTGAAGTCACTCTGTCACCCAGGCTGGAGTGCAGTGGCACACCCATAGCTATCACTGCAGCCTTGACCTTCTGGACTCAGGTGATCTTTCCACCTCAGCCTTCTAAGTAACTGGAACTACAGGAGTGTGCCAACACACCCAGCTAATTTTTTGATTTATTGCAGAGATAAGATCTTGCCAAGTTGCCCAGACTGGTCCTGAACCTCTGGGCTCAGGCACTCCTCTCATCTCTGCCTTTCAAAGTGCCTGTTACAGACGTGAGACACTATATCCAGCCTAAAGTTTTGTTTTGTTTTGTTTTTTAAGTTTATTCACTGCTATACTAACAAGAAATGAAGTATTTTTAAAATTAAGGTATGTACTTTGTTTTACACACAATGCTATTGTACACCTAATAGATTATAATATAGTGTTAGCCTAACTTTATATGTACTGGGATACAAATTCATGTGACACACTTTACTGTGATAATTGCCTTATTGCATTGGTTTGAAACCAGACCTACAACTCTGAAATATGCCTGTATATTTTACTGTTATTCATGTTTTTGTGGTTATGTCTATTGTATCTGCAGGTAGAAATATTATCTAACAGTTTGATAATGTGCACTTCTTTCCAGTTCTGTTTTCAGTGATATCCTTTGGTAGCTTGACACAGTACCATAGTAGGAGTACTAACCCTAGGGAAATTTGCCAGCACCACAGATGAGAGCCCACATCAACCCATCAGCTGGTTGTTAAACCCTTACCAGCATACTTGTGATGCCAGGACCTTTCAGACTGTGCTAACTTACTGTCCACAGTGAGTCTTCAGTTAGTTGGAGAATTCACCTTTGTGAAACACTTAATTTCTCAAGAAGAAAAAAATACTTATTCTGCCACAGAATAAAGCTTATAACACCTATTTTATTTGATATTCAATGTTTTCCTTACTTCCAAGTTCTCTAAGATTGAGAAAGCCAAAGTCTGACTACTAGATGGGGGAGAATTCTAATACATTATTTCTGTAGTGCAAAGTATACAAACATAAAATATTTTGTTTGGAGTAGAACTAAAATTATGTGTTAAATGCATATAATTATGCTGGGCAAAAAATAGGAAAGGCAAATTTGCTCTATATAACCATACTTTAGTGTAACCAAAATTCTTTTTTTTTTTTTTCAGTTTCTTTGTGGAGTATATGTGAGAATTTGCTACATAAGTAAATTGTGTGCAGGTGAGGTTTGGGCTTTAGTGAGCCCTCTCTCCCCCTGGTAGTGATCCTGGTACCCAATGGGTCATTGTGTGCTCCTTATCCCTCCTTCCCTGTATAACCAAAATTCTATTTGTGTAAGGGAAAGATAATTAAAATGAGAGGAGCAAAGGATTATACAAGAAGAAGTGTTTTTCTAACCTCCAAATGAGCTTTTTAATGGATGAAGAACTTTTTGTCCAAAGTTACCAAAGTGTTGGATGTTAAGAATTTAAGTTCCCAGACATATTCAGTAAAATACGACAGCAGTCCAAGAAAACCAAATAAACTCCCAGGGAAAAATTCTTAGTATAAAAGAGGGAGCTACCGCTAGGTTGAGTGTCTATTACAGTCTAATTTTTAAAAATACTAGGAGAAACTAAGGATTTCAACAGGTATAGAAATTATCTTACATTTTAGGGTCTAAATGAAAAGCATATACATTTAAAATGTAAAAGAAAGAAACATCATGCATATGATTTTTTTTTTGAGTTGGAGTTTCACTCTGTTGCCCAGACTGGAGTGCAGCAGCACGCTCCCGGTCACCGCGACCTCGATCTGCTGCTGCTCTCCGGTGATCCTTCCACCTTGGCCTTCCAAGTAGCCAGCACTACGGGTGCACACTACCATGCCCGGCTAATTTTTGATTTATTGTAGAGATGAGGTCTCGCCAAGTTGCCCGGGCAGGTCTTGAACCTGCGAGTTCAGGCAAATCCACTTGCCTTGGCCTCCCAAAGTGCTGGGATTACAGGCTGAGCCACCGAGCCTGGCCAGCATATAACTTTCAATAAGGCATTTGATTATGCAGTTATCTTTTTGATATGCAGAAAATAGCATGCTGGTGAGGATGCAGAAAAAAGGGACCTCTTAACACACTGTTGGTGGGAATGTAAATTAGTACAACCACTATGGAAACTGTATTTTTCAAAAAAACTAAAAGAACTACCATATTATTCAGCATTCTCAATATTGATTATTCAAAGAAAAGAAATCAGGTATCAAAGGGATACCTTCACTCATGTTTCTTGCAGGACTGTTCACAATAGCAAAGATAGGGAATCAATATAAGTGTACATCAGTGGACAAATGAATGAAGAAAATGTGGTATATATACACAAATATTATTCAGCTAAAAAAAGAATAAAATCATGTCATTTGCAGCAATATGGACAGAACTGGTGGTCATTATGTTCAGTGAAATAAGCCAGGCACAGAAAGACAAATATCCCATGTTCTAAGTGATATATGTGGGAGCTAAAATAAAATTGATCTCATAGAGAGTGGAATAGTCGATACCAAAATCTGGGAATGGTGTGGGGGGCAGTGGGGGGGGGAAGAACAGAGGTTGTTGAATCAGAATATATAAATTCTAATGTTTGCTAGCAGAGTAGGGAGACAATAGTTAGCAGCAATGTATTGTATATTTCAAAGTAGCTAGAAGAGAATATCTGAAATGTTTCCAACACATAAAAATGAAAAATACCCCAATACCTTGGCTTGATCATTACATAGTCTATGCGGGTAACAAAATATCATATGTACCACAAAGTGTGTAAAATATTGAGTATCAATTTAAAAAAAATAACAGCAATTTGGTATTAAAGTAGAGGAATCAAACAAATAGTCTTTAAACCAGTCAATATCCTGTGCAATCCCTTTACCAATAAATTGGAGAAAATATACCCTGCATGGTGGCTCACACATGTAATCCCAGCACTTTGGGAGGCAGAGGTGGGAGGATTGCTTGAACCAAGGAGTTCGAGACCAGCCTGGGCAACATAGCAAGCCCTTGTCTCTACTTAAACAATTAAAAAATTTACTGGGTGTGGTGGTGAGCACCTATAGTCCCAGTTACTCAGGAAGCTGAGACTGGAGGACTACCTGAGCTCAGGAGATTGAGGCTGCAGTGGTCATGATTGTGCCACTGCACTCCACCTGGGCAACAGTGAGACCTTGCCTCAAAAAAATTAAAAAAATTTTAAAAAAGAATAAAATAGATAGAACTTTAGCAGACATAATTTTGTTTTATTTTTAATGAGGAGGAAGGAATACAAACTCCCCAAGAGGTAACTTCTTTCTCTCTTTAGGACTTAATGAAAAATACCCAAGAATATATGAAACTGATATATGTACTAGAGAGCAAACTGCCTGCTGAACAGTTTAAGTTAAATGAATCACTATATTTTCCCTAGTCCAGTCCTGATGTCCAAAAATCAGTTTGTCTCCTCACTGATCTACTTAGGGGAATATATTTTCCCAGTCACCAAGATTCAAAATATTGCAGTAATCCTTATCTTTCACCCTTCTTTTATCAGTCTCTATTTCGACTACTTCAGGCCTTCAATGCTTATTAATACACCTTAAATTTTGTAACATTTTAATTATATGTATATAACTATTCTGTGAATTAAGCAGAAGTTATTAACATTTCATCATTCAAGTATTTATTGAGGTCCTACAAGGTGAGTGACCTGTAAATAAGAAGCAGAGTCATATGGGTTAAATGATTTGCCCTAGGTTACGTGATCAGTAACTATGACCAGTCCTCTGATTCTCATGTCAACATTCTTTTCACTACACTAAGGTGCCTCTCATTAACCTGTGTTTGGTCTATTATGGTAGGTACATAGAGGATTTTTCTGTCTCTACTTTTCCTTCTCCACACGATCTTACATGACATCAAATTAAACACAGAAACACAGCTTTCATTGTAATGGAGCACAATAAAGAAGTTTTCAGTTGTTTCCTATGGCATGGAGCAGCAGTCCCCAACCTTTTTTGGCATCAGGGACTGGTTTCTGGGAAGACAATTTTTTCATTAGGGCACGGGGGGGTGATCATCAGGCATTAGGTTCTCATAAGGAGCATACAACCTAGATCCCTCACATGCACAGTTCACAACAGGGTTTGTGCTTTTATGAGAATCTTATGCCACTGCTGATCCTGACAGGAAGCAGAGCTCCGCTAGCCCGCTGCTCATCTCCTGCTGTGTGACCCAATTCCTAACTGGCTACAGACCAGCACTGACCCACTGCCCAGGGGTTGGGGACCTCTGGTATAGAGAATAAAAGTCAGAACTTTGTCTCTGGTTTTATATATGAAGCCACTTCTCTAGTTAAACTGGGATCCTCATGTTCCTTTGAACATGACTTTTGGCTTCCCTGAGAGTATACTTTTGCTTTTAATAGTGTTTCTGTAAATAACAGTTATTACAGTGGACCTGGACATTTATGCAGCAAGTGTTACCTATAGACTAAACATATGTATAACAACTACCTTGTATATCTTGACTGAGAGGCGATAGGGAGCCTCCAGTGAGGTTTTTGTGGGGGGGGGTTGAGTTGGAGTCTCACTCTGTTGCCCAGACTGGAGTACAGTGGCAGCTCCTGGCCACCGCAGCCTCGACCTGCTGGGCTCCGGCGATCCTTCCGCCTCAGCCTTCCAAGTAGCCGGAATTACAGGCACGCGCTACCATGCCCGGCTGATTTTTTAATTTATTGTAGAGATGAGGTCTCGCTGCCCAGGCAGGTCTCGAACCCGCGGGCTCAGGCAATCCACTCACCTCAGCCTCCCAAAGGCACGGGATTACAGGCTGAGCCACTGAGCCCGGCTTTTGGTTTTTTTTTTTTAAGTCAGAGTCTCACTCTGTTGCCCAGGCTGGAGTGCAGTGGCTCCCTCATGGCCACCCCAGGGTCAACCTGCTGGGCTCAGGCGATCCTTCCTCCTCAGCCTTCCAAGTAGCCACAACTACAGACACGCGATACCACGCCTGGCTAATTTTTTATTTTATTTTATTGTAGAGACGAGTCTCACCATCTTGCCCAGCCGGGTCTCTAACCCCTGGGCTCAGGCAATCCTCTCGCCTTAGTCTCCCAAAGTGCTGGGATTACAGCCTTGAGTCACTGCGCCTGGCCCAGTGAAATTTTTGACTTTAAAAAATAGTCCTCTAGACTTTTATTTCTGCTAATGAAGAACTAGGTGGTTTTGGCCGACTCGGTGACTCAGCCTGTAATCCCAGCACTTTGGGAAGCCAAGGCGAGTGGATTGCCTGAGCCCGCAGGTTTGAGACCTACCTGGGCAACTTGGCGAGACCTCGTCTCTACAATAAAAATCAAAAATTAGCCGGGTGTGGTAGTGCGCGCCTGTAGTTCCGGCTACTTGGAAGGCTGAGGCGGAGGGATCGCCAGAGCCCAGCAGGTAGAGGCTGCGGTGGCCGGGAGTATGCCACTGCACTCCAGTCTGGGCGACAGTGAGACTCCAACTCAAAAAAAAAAAAAGAAAGAAAGAAAAAAAAGATCTAGGTGGTTTTGACTATACTTCTACTGTGAACAACTAGGAAAGCTGGACTAAAACAAAATAAACACCCTTATTTAAAGGCATTTCTTTCTCAGTCATTGTTTTCATTTCATTTTTTTTCCTTTGAAAAGCAGCTTCTGATACCTGGAAGAGATGGAACACCTGACCATGGGATACCAAGTGACTGTGTGAATCATACTGCCCATTTTAAACTGGTGTTATCAGATCCACCAAGCCATACAACTGGATAAGCACAGCAGCAGTTCACTATGTGAGACTGGGACAATGAATGAGCAGATGACTCAGACTCCTGAAGTATGTGCACTCACTCCTGTAGCACTTCTCCCTCAACCCAAATAAACTGGCATCATAAGGAGTTCCTCTGCTGATCAGTTATGCAAGAGAAAAAGTATGGATCTTGTGGATTTTCTTACTTGGCTCAAGCCATTGCATCTACAAACTGGTGGTGGGTCCTGGAAGTTTTACAACAGTAAGGTCCTACTGTTGTCCCTGCTCTTTAAATGTAATCTGGACCAAGCACAGTGGCTCATGCCTGTAATCCAGCACTTTGGGAGACCAAGATGGGAAGATCGCTCAAGCCCAGGAGTTTGAGACCAGCTTGGGCAACATAGCAAGACTTTGTCTCTACCAAAAAAAAAAAGTAGCCAGATGTGGTCAAATGCCTGTAGTCCCAGCTGAGGTCAAGGCTGCAGTGAGCCGAGATCATGCCACTATACTCTGGCCTGGGCAACAGAGTAAGAGTAACTTTTTAAAAAATGCAGTCTGTTTCTGATTTTCCTTTTGATTGGAATGGGGGGTGGGATTTCCAGATCAATATCATGTCAACATATAAATTAATTTTTTCCAAAGAAGATACCACATCTACTATCTAGGATAGTAACTAGCATCTATACCCAACTAAGCTTTGCAGTAATCTACTGTCATTCTTCACTACCCATCTGGTTTTTATATGTCATTATCTATGACCAATTTGGTGGTCACACAGGAAGTTTACATGGGAATGTGGTATAAGTCACCATGCCAACATGGTGAAACTAATCTCTGCAATTTCCCCAGAGATGTACTACTGCTTTTCCTTTACTATCTTGATACGAAGTGGTAGAGGACAGACCTGAGATGCTATATCGCCCTTCCTTTCATAATACTGCTCACTCCATAGATTAGGAAACAGATTGTTTCAGTTATTAAAGTATACCTATTCTTACTCACATCTGGGACTGGAGAAATAACCACAGCATGAGTCCCACTGGATCTCAGGCCAAGATTTCACCACTTGACTTCCTTAGACCCCCTATTTCTACCAGTTGTCCAGGATAGAGTTTTGGTATTAATACAAGTTAAGAGATACTACTTAATATCTCAAGAGGATGGATATGTTCCTTTCTTTAGTAAATGGCCACTGATTCCTATGGAGAAGGCTTACAGCAGTGATTCCTGCTCATTAGAATTACTTGGAGGAGCGTCAAAAATACTGATCCTGAGTCTCACTCCCAGAGATTATGATTTAATTAGTCTGGGTTGTGGCTAGAGTGTTAGAATTCTAAGGTGTTCTAATGTGCAGACAAGTTTGGGAACCCCACTGGATTACGGGATGATTCACAGTATATAGTTGTATCTACGCTGCTGCTTTCATGAAAAGATCCAGTGTCTTCCTGTCAATGAAGGAGCCCCAAATTTGTGAGTTAGTGAGTGAGATGCTTCTAATTTCACTACAATAACACAAATTAGTTTACTTCTTAGACCCTTTCCAACTATATATGTCAGGCAGCACTTTGGTAGGTTACTTAATCTGTTTTATTTCTAGGGAGCCCAACTGAGTCATTAACTTTTCCTTGTGGGTCAAAATACTCTAGTTAACAATCTGTCCTTTGACTTATTTTGGACATCAGGCCAACTTTGTCTCTTATAGTTATATGCCATCATGTGGGCTCTACTACTCTGAGATTCTATTATTTCCACTGAGATGAGGAAACCTAATTCCACCACAGCATTTATCACCATAATCTCTAGCAAACAAAGACAGTCACTTAAGAGCTCCTTGGGAATGATGGTGCACGCATCACCATTGCATTCCTTAATGACTTGGTGAAAATTGAGAATGGCTAAGGAGCCTTTGTACTCCCTCCTCTACAGTACACCAGGAAATTTCTGGCATTTTGGTCATTTTATTTGTAGACTATTACTGAGTTCAAGCCTCATCCTAGCCAATATATTAAATCTTGATTCTTAGGTAAGTGCATCCATGGCAATAAATTTGCCATGATCTACCCTTAAATTTATTCTCCCTTGGTTTAACACCCTTGGAACCCACTTCCATGTATGCTTTCCGGATTCCTGCTGACTAAAATGGCAGGTTTAAACAAAAACAGCAAGGTTTACCAAAAAAAAAAAAGGCAAGGTTTTTAACACTCCTCTCGGAGCAGGCCTCATACCTCTCTGACAAGGCTATACTGGAATTTAATGGAAGGCAATAGTAGGTGGTAAGGGTCAGTTCTGAGGAAAGCTTGTGTCAGCTTGTGAGGGAGCTGTCTCGAGTGTAGTCACTGAAAGCTTTTATGCAGATGCTGGTTTCCTCACAGACAGGTTTAGGGGAATATGGAGGTTCAAAGTTCTCAACTTCATTCTTGACTGTCCAGATGTCTCTATCCTGTGTCTTAGGACTCCATTCCTTCCCCACTAATGCTCTAACTGTAGAGTAAGAAACTGTATGAATTAAGCACTACAAATCAACCATATCTGCCCAGTGATCACGGACAATAAGAGACTACTTCAAAGCTGTAGTAGAGAAGTTCTGATTTTCTACATACTTTCTTAATTGCATATTCTTGGTTTTTAAAAAAATTTTGCTTATGTTCTCTCCCTCCCTTCTTTCTTTTCTTTTCTTTCTTTCGTTCTCTTTTTTTTTTTTTTTTTTGGTTTTTGTTTTGTTTTTAGAAAGCAGGATTCATTGAGAGGACAGAAAAGCTCCCACAGTGGGAGGGGACCCGAGGGGATTGCCCCCTTCCTTCCTTTTTTATGGAGATGAAGTCCCACTCTTGCCCAGGCTGGAGTGCAGTGGCATATTTATAGCTCACTGCAGTCTCAAGCTCCTGGGCTCCAATAATCCTCCTGCCTCAGCCTCCCTAGTAACTAAGACTGTAGATGCACACCACCTCATCTGACTAATTCTTTTATTTTTGTAGATATGAGGTCTCACTATGTTGCCCAGGCTGGTCTCAAAGTCCTAGCCTTAATAAGTGATCCTCCTACCTCAGCCTCCTGTGAGGCTGGGATTATAGGTGTGAGCCACCATACCCCTTATGTACTTTCTGTCTAGGACCAATAAATCAAAAAATTAGCTGGCCATGGTAGCATATACCTATAATTCTAGCTACTAGCAAGGCTGAGGTGGAAGGATTGCCTGAGCATAGCAAGTTGAGGCTGCTGTAGCTGTGAGTGTGCCACTGCACTTCAGTCTAGCAGAGTAAGACCCCAACTCAAAAAAAATAATAGTAATAATGTCATGGGTAAACAGAAAAACATTTTACGATTTCAAATATACTGAAATAGAAATAGTCCATCTATAGGATTCTTTTAGAAATTCTATAGCTATCATTTTAGAAAAGCATTCTTTAATGTATATTCACTCCAGCACTCACATGGGTAAGAAAACACAAGAATGAAAGACAATGGTGATTTTTCAAGGAAAACAAGAACAACTCTACTCAGAACTCTTGCTTAGACACAAGAGAACAGGATGCTATGAACATCTGAGGTGTATGTCAAGATGACCCTTTGATGTTTTATTTATTTATTTTTTAATGGTCATTTCCTTTGCCAGGTCAAGTTGGAAGCAGAAAAATTTGGGGACATGGGTCTGGGAATTGAGCTATCCAAAGTGGAAAATATGTTAATCTCTTAAACTGCACAGAGTTTACTATCTGAATGAGGAGAAACAGGTTTGCGTCTTCTCTTGTCATCTAAACGTGTCTGGGGACTTTGGCAAAATGTTACAGAATCCTTCAGATTGTGTTTGTGGCCCTCAAGAGGGATACTTGATACAGATTATTCTGGGTGACTTACAATATCAATCTGTCACACATCCACTCCTGTTCTGAATTCAAACTGAGATGATCTAATAGTGCTGTTGATTTAATTTGCCTTACCAGTTTTTTGCTGTACGATTGGGTAATTTTTTTGGTGGATGGTCTTGAACTTTTTGCCTGTGTCAAAGTCTTTCACACTTTTTTGTCTGAAGGTTTTCACATTGCCATTAAAATATATTTGTGGCTCTTTACAGACATGGCCAGTAATACCTTCTAGAAACACCAGCTTGTGCAACATTTTCTCAGCATTTGTAAAGGGCATTTTGAGTATGGTAGGTGAATCTCTGTCACTTAGAATGGCTGTTGGAAACGTTTCATCAAGAGTCCCCATCACTTTCTGTCTCATCCTCATCGTCAACCTCGTCCTTGTCATTGCTGGATGTTTCTGCAGCCTTTGAAGCATTCACGTCTTTTTTATTTTAGAGTTGTGGGGTACAAGTGAGGATTTACTACATAAGTAAGTTGCATGCAGGTGAAGAAAAATACTTGATATACTTGGGTTTGTAGCTGGCCCTTTCTCACCCTGATAGTGGACCTGGTACCCAGTGTGTTGGCGTATGCCCCCCTTCCCTCGGCTAGCATTGTCCAGCATCTACAGATACTACACTTTTGCTCATCACATGTCTTTCTTGTCTGTTTCAAAATTTCCTCAATTTTCTATTTTCTTTCCTTTTTTTTCAAGTTGGAGTCTTACTATGTCACCCAATCTGGTTTGCACTGGCTACCACAGCCTTGATCTGCTGAGCTCAGATGATCCTTCTGCCTCAGCCTTCCAAGTAGTGGAACCATAAGCAAGCACTACCATGCCCAGAAATTTTTTATTCATTTATTGTAGAGACAAGGTCTCATCAAGTTGCCCAAGTTGGTCTCGAACCCCTGAGCTCTGGCAGTCCTCTCGCCTCCACCTCCCAAAGTGCTAGGATTACAGGCGTGGGTCATTGTGACCATCTAATTTTCTATTTTCTTCCTAATCTTTCTTTTTTTTTTTTTTTTTTGAGTTGGAATCTCACTCTGTCACCCAGACTGGAGGGCAGTGGCCGCTTCCGGCCACCTCAGCCTTGACCTGCTGGGCTCTGGCGATCCTTCCACCTCAGCCTTCCAAGTAGCTGGAACTACAGGCATCCGCTACCACACCTGGCTAATTTTTTTTTATTGTAGAGATGAGGTCTCACCAAGTTGCCCTGGCAGGTCTCGAACCCACGGGCTCAGGCAGTCCACTCACCTCAGCCTCCCAAGGCGTGGGATTACAGGCTGAGCCACCGAGCCCGGTTCCTAATCTTTCTTGTGAATTTTGTAACATAATTATCTCGTGTTCCTTCTTACATCTGTAGACTTCCTCTTGAGCTTTTGGCTTCCCCTGTCTGTAGTAGTACTTCCTGGTCTTGGTTACCACATCCTTTCTTTCTTCTTTTTAGTCTCCACTTGTCATTGTTCATCTTCCAGTTTTGAGAACTCTTCTGCTTGGCCTTGGAGAACTCCTCTGCTTGGCCTTCAACTGCTTTGTTTGCCATGTCTTATGATTTCCTAATGACACTTGGCTCCACTTCTTGTTTCTTCTTCCTCTTTTTCTTCCCACAAGGCGGCGTCTTTCTGTCAAAACTTTTGTTGCCTCCTCGGCATTTATAGTTCCTGGTGTGCTTTTATTAACAGACTCTTCATAGATTATATGCCTTTAACTTGAAGCCTCATATTTGTTAGTGGTTTTAGAAGCTGTTTTGTTTTTCTTTTTGACAATATCTAATGCATTTTGAACAGATAAATTATGTTGAACATTATGATGGGGGGCGTTGGTTCTTTTGGATTTGCCTTTTAAAGCTGATGGGAGACAGTGGATGACCCCAGCTTGGAGGAGACAATAACTATAACATGGTATGTGTGATGATGGACCCTTCTTGGTAATAGGGTTTGAGGGCTGTTTGTCCATTTGTGATTTCTGCAGAGAGTCCCACTTTGCCTTGGGAGATACTTTCACACTCACCTCAGGGGATGCTTTGGGGGCACTTTTGCCACCACCTCAAGGGATGCTTCCATGCTTTCCTCAGGTAGTGCTTCTACACTTACTTTAGGGGGCCCTTTCACGCTCATCTCGAGTCATCCATACTCACTACAGGGGATGAGTCCACGCTCACCTTGGGGGGCACTTCATGTTCACCTTGGGGAATGCTTCCGTGCTTGTTTATATAGCGCATATGTAAAGAAATGTGGCAATATGTATCAAAATTACACATACACACTTTAATCTAGCAATCTCATTTCTTTGAATTCTCTAACAGATATCTTGAACATGTGAAATAGAATTATGTACACTATTATTTATTGATACATTGTTTTTAAAGGCAAAAGTTTGAAAACAATGCAAATATCTGTCATGGGGCTAGTAAAATAAATTCTGGCAGCCGGGCTCGGTGGCCAGCAGGTCGAGGCTGCAGTGGCAGTGAATATACCACTGAACTCCAGCCTGGGCGACAGGGTGAGACTCCAAATCAAAACAAAACACCCCCCCCAAGAAACCACAACAAAAAAACAAAACATAAAGCTAATAAAAAGATCAGGGGTGCCGAGCTCGGTGGCTCAGCCTGTAATCCCACGCCTTTGGGAGGCTGAGGTGAGTGGATTGCTTGAACCCGTGGGTTCAAGACCTGCCTGGGCAGCGAGACCTCATCTCTACAATAAATCAAAAAATCAGCTGGGCATGGTAGTGCATGCCTGTAATTCCGGCTACTTGGAAGGCTGAGGCGGAAGGATCGCCGGAGCCCAGCAGGTCGAGGCTGCAGTGGCCAGGAGGGGCCATTGCACTTCAGTCTGGGTGACAGAGTGAGACTCCAACTCAAAAAAAAAAAAAAAAAAAAAAAGATCAGGGGTGTGGGGTATATAGAAGTAAATAGGTGATTCACCGGGCATTTATAGGGCGGTAAATCTATTCTGTGTGACATTGTAATGGTGGATACATGACATGTATTTTTCAAAACCCACAGAACTGTACAACACAGAGTTTTAACTATGGACTTTAGTTAATAATGTATCAGTATGGTTTATCAGTTGTGATAAATGTAACCTACTAATATAAGATGTTAATAAGAGAAACTGTATGCTGAGTGGTGAGGAGATGAAATATGAGAACTCTGTGTTTTCTGCCCAGTTATTCTGTAAACTTAAAAACTAAAGTATTTTTAAAAACTTCCTTTAGAAAAACTATTTTTAAAGCTTTGTGTGGAATTTTTTAAAATTGGAGGTTAAAGGTAAAATATGTGCTAGATTGTTGCTATGGCTCCAAAATAAAATGATTAAGGGTTGTGTCATAGTATAGTAGCAAATGAAATTAGTTTGAATAGATTTGCTAATACCTAAGAAAATTTCACCTTAGAAAATATTAAGTGGAATTCAAAGTTTTTAATTTAAATAGTCTGTCATAGTATGTTAATCAGAAGTGGCAAAAAACAAAATTCATAAGAGTTATGAGAGCAAAGGAAATTGGCTGAAAAGGTGTAAATAGCTATAACGTTAAATGTGTTGGATTTTTAACATGTTAACATGACATGGAGGAAACAGGAAATTATCCATCTATAATACTTTCCTTTGTTTATATTTTTGTTTATTTTCAGATTTCTATAATCTATTTATTTTCTTAACTGATCAGCCATTAGCAAGTTTTTATTGGGTGCCTTTACTCTCTTTTGTGAGTGTATGTATGCTCCAGTAAAAATTTACTTAAAAAAACAGGCAGTGGCCAGATTGGCCTGAGGCCTCCCAAAAGTGCTGGAATTACAGGCTGAGCCATTGAGCCTGGCCTGTTACTTTAATTCTTTACAGTTGTCCTGAGAATAGAAAAATATAATGTATATAATAAATCACCATGCTTTGGGCATACACTAAGCACTTGAAAATAGTTGCTAGCCGGGCTCGGTGGCTCAGCCTGTAATCCTGCGCCTTTGGGAGGCTGAGGTGAGTGGATTGCCTGAGCCCACCGGTTCGAGACCCGCCTGGGCAGCGAGACCTCATCTCTACAATAAATCAAATAATCAGCCAGGCGTGGTCGCGCATGCCTGTAATTCCGGCTACTCTGAAGGCTGAGGCGGAAGGATCGCTGGAGCCCGGCAGGTTGATCCAGTCTGGGTGACAGAGTGAGACTCCAACTAAAAAAAAAAAAAAAAAAAAGAAAGAAAATAGTTGCTATTATTTTATTAAAAATAGTATATATCATGTAATTTAAGATGCCATTAGGCCGGGCTCGGTGGCTCAGCCTGTAATCCCAGGACTTTGGGAGGCCGAGGCTAGTGGATTGCTTGAGCCCGCGGGTTCGAGACCCGCCCGGCAACTTGGTGAGACCTTGTCTCTACAATAAATCAAAAATTAGTCGGGCGTGGTAGCGCACATCTGTAGTTCCGGCTACTTGGAAGACTGAGGCGGAAGAATTCACTGGAGTCCACCAAGTCGAGGCTGCGGCGGCCGGGAGCGTGCCACTGCACTCCAGTCTGGGCGACAGAGTGAGACTCAAACTTAAACTCAAACTCAAAAAAAAAAAAAAAAAAGATACCATTGATTATAAGATGCATCTGAAATCCAGAGATTTTAAAATGTGATAAAACCTCCTAGAACTGATAAAATATAGTAATTCTTAGCTCCAGAATTTGGTTCATTTTAGTGATTCCTCTCTTTGTTGAAATTCTTCTTTTGCTTAGGTACTGATTTCCTGATTTCATTTAGTTCACTGAGCTTCAAGATGATATTTTGAATTCTTTATCAGGCAATTTGTAGATCTGTTCTTTTCAGAATTTATTCCTTTGGTTGTGTCATGTTTTCTCGATGTGTGTGTGTGTGTGTGTGTGTGTGTGTGTGTGTGTGTGTATTTCTTAATGCCTTGCATTATTGTCCTTGCATATTTGAAGAATCAATCATCTCCTCCAATCTTTATTGACTAGCATCAGGAGGGAAAGGCCTTTATCAATGAGCCCAACTAGAAAATCTGAAGGTCAGACTTTTTCTATGCGTGTACCACTCTACTCCTCTTGGGAGGGGAAATCTGAAGATTGTACACTTCTCTTCATCAAAGCCAGACTTGGTGTTGAGGCCTCCTGTTTATTTTCCCTAGTGCAATGCCCAGAGGTATTCAAGGTTATATGCCTGTTTCTAATCCAGCAGGAGCTAGTTGCTGATATTCGTGTGCTGTTGTAAGGGCCTGCATACACCATATGCAGGGGAGTGTGGAGCACTGGCTACCGGATCCGAGTGCTTGTCAGCTAGTTGAAGGAGTTTACAGGTGAATTGCCCTGTGGGGTTCAGGGGAGGGCCTCACGATGGAGTCTGCAAGCCAGTTAGCAGGCTCTGCAGCCAGCTTTAGAGAACCATGTGTTGGTTGCTGTGAGTCTCTGCCTCTTTTTCCTGCTCCTATTTTCAGACTATTCATCTGTGCAGATTCTGTCAGTGTTCTTGGTGGGGCAAAACAGAAGTTGACCTCTGGAGCAGCATCATGCAAGGCTGGCAAAGCAAGGCACTCACTTCACTTTCACTTTCCCTCCTGCAAGAACTTCTGGGCCAGCAGGGCCTCCCTTGGCACCCAGCTGTGCTACCTTGGGGGAGGATAATGTGGGTATAGTGTAACTGTTTTTCTTACCCTCTTCAGTGTGGATTTGGATTTCTTGCTCTACTGGAGTGGCCGGACTTTTTTTTTTTAGATGCAGTCTCACTCTGTCACCCAGGCTGGAGTGCAGTGGCACACTCACAGTCACCCAGCATTGACCTGCTGGGCTCCAGTGATCCCTTCACCTCAGCCTTCCAAGTAGCCGGAACCACAGGTGCGTGCTACCATGCCTGGCTAATTTTTAAAATTTATTGTAGAGATGAGGTCTCGCCAATTTGCCCAGGCTGGTCTCGAACCTGCTGGCTCAGGCAATCTGCTAGCCTTGGCCTCCCAAAGTGCTGGGATTACAGGCTGAGCCACTGAGCCTGACCAGAATTATGCTTTTAATTATTTTTGTATATACATATGTGTATATTTGCTTTTTTGTTTGTTTGTTTTTTGGAGTCAGGGTCTTAGTCTGTCATCGAGGCTGGAGTGCAGTGGTGCAATCATGGCTCACTGCAGCTTCAACCTCCTGGGCTCAAGTGATCCTTTTACTTCTGCCTCTGGAGCAGCTATGACTAAAGGTGTGCACTACCTTGCCTAGCTAATTTAATTTTTTTTTGTAGAGACGAGGTCTCACTATGTTGCCTAGGCTGGTCTTGAACTACTGGGCTCAAGCAATGTTCCTGCCTCAACCTTGCAAAGTGCTGGGATTAGATGTGTGAGCCACCATTCCCTGCCTGTATTTGCTTTCTAACTCTAATCTTTTTCTGGTATGCCAGTATACACTTAGAGAATTATAGAGTAGAAAGGTTTTTTCAAAGCTCTATCTTGTATTTCAAAGTATTTTATATAGATAATTCTGTACACAGCTTGTTTTTAGTACCACAAAGTATTTTGAAAGATGATTTTAAAATAGTTTTACCATATATTATTGACTTACAGATCCCAGTTTTGCTTCTGTAATTTTGCATTTATTTCCAGTTTGCTGCACTTCCTCTTAAAACTGTGGGTAAGGCAAGGCAGTTCACATAAGGTTCCTCATAAACAAAGGGGAAATAAGAACACCAAATACCAAAATCAAAATATTCTTTTTAATAAGTTTGTTTACACCTTAAATAAACAGATTTAATAATAATGCTTTTTTTAAAAAAATCTACTTGGTTTCTCATCTAATATTCATTAATTTAACCCCATCCTTTAGCCCGGAGTTAAGTACCCTCTCAATTTGTTAAAACATATTAGTTGTTCCATTAATTTCATCTATTTTACCAATTCATCAATCTGCGATTCCTTTGACCTCTTTCCTATTTTGGGTTTCTTATTTCCTTGACCAAATGTCTTACTTTTTTTTAGTTTATTCCTCATTTATCCTCTGTCAGCTTTTCGAGAAAGGGTGCATAGAATATATATATTTTTGAAACCCTTTAGGTTTGAAAATGATTTTATTATAGTTTCACAATTGGTTGTTAGTTTGGCTTAGTATAGAATTCTAAATTATAAGTAATTTTTCTTTTTTTGTTGTTTCTTTTTTTCTCCTCTTTTAATTTTTATTTTAAAAATTTGGGGTACAATTCAGGGTGAGGCATCCAAATATTCATTGTGCAGGTACCCTTGTTGATGAGGTGTGCCCCCTCAACCCCAGGCAGGCAGATATTGACTACTGTCAATCCCACCTCCCCTTCCACCCCCACCCCACCTCTGCAGTTTCCCGCTACTGTCAATCCTTATAGTATTTCGGTAGTTGTTCAAGGTCCACTTATGAGTGAGAACATGTGATACTCAGCTCTTTGTTTCTGTGAGAGATCACTCAGATTATAAATACAAGTGATTTTTCTTCAGAATTTTTAAGGATTGCCAAGAAGTCTAATTCACTTTTGTATGTGTTTCAGTTCATTTGTGTTTCTGTGAAATACCTGAGGTTGGATAATTTATAGGTATATGAGCTTTTTTTGGCTTGTGATTCTGCGGGCTGTACAAGCAGCATTTGCCTCTGGTGAGGGCTTTAGGCTGCCTCCACTCATGGCAGAAGGCAAAGGGAGCCCACAAGTGCAGAAATTACATGGCAAGAGGAGAGGCAAGGTAGGAAGCGGTGCCAAGTGCTTAACAATCAGCTGTCTTGGGAACAATAAAGAACTTACTCATTACTGCAAGGTTAGCACCAAGCCATTTAAGTGGGATCTGACTCCATGACTCATACACCACCCATTGTGCCCCACCTGTAATACTGGGTCCCAAACTTCAACATGAGATTTGGAGGGGTCAAACAATATTCAGAGAAAAAACTTCAGAAACCCACATGGTTAATGCTTATAACAATCTTAAGTACTCAATAGCCATATGTGATTAGTGACGGCATTATGCTATGATATTGACCAGGCAGTCCTAGACCAATACTGTAAAAAACAAAACAAGGTGTAGCTAATACAAAAGATGTTTCATACTGATGTAAAAAAATAATTATGATGACAATAAGAAGACGAATTGTGCATGTGTATGTGCCAGATACTGTTTTAATTGCTTTATGTCATAAGTGAATTAATATATACAGTCCAGCCTTAAGAGGTGTTATCTACATTTTTATACATTATAATTTACCTTGAAAGAGTCAGAATTGTAGTCCAAACACGCCTGTAGTTCCAGCTACTTGGAAGGCTGAGGCGGAAGGATCGCCGGAGCCCAGCAGGAAGAGGCTGCGGTGGCCGGGAGCGGCCACTGCACCCCAGTCTGGGCGACAGAGTGAGACTCCAACTCAAAATAAAATAAAATAAAATGCCCTTTCTTGACAAAATAAAAATTGGCAAACCTATCTGATTTCCTAGTTTAAAAATGTATTAACTAGTGAAATCTAAAAGCCTGGAAGTCATCAATTTACAGGGCCAGTAGAGAGAAGAAAATGAAAATATGAGAGGATAACTGATGGGCCAAGTCTTGAAGGAATTTGAACTCTAGAATACAGGGAGAGTTAGATTTGAAGAACAGAACAGAAGCTAAGTATAGGAGGAATTAGGGTCAAGCATAGAGACGATGGTGCAGAAGCTTTTCTGGTAACTAAATACCACGTTCATTTGTGCTCAAAATCAGTGTGGTAGTTTTAATTTTTATTTTTTTGAGTTGGCGTCTCATTCTGTTGCCCAGGCTAGAGTGCAGAGGCACAATCACAGCTCACCACAGCCTTGACTTCTTGGGCTCAGCTGATCCTTCTGCCTTAGCATCCCAAGTAGCCGGGACTACGGGTGTGTGCCACCATGCCTGGCTAATTTTTACGATTTTCTGTAGAGATGAGGTCTTGCTATGCTGCCCAGGCTGGTCTTGAACTTCTGGATTCAGGTATCCTCTCACCTCAGGCTTCCAAAGTGTTGGGATTACAGGTGTGAGCCACTGTGCCTGACCAAACCTGCTAGTATTAATAGGAAGCCCAATAATTAATTAATGTAGAATAGTGAGGATTTGGAGCAACTATTGTGAGGAATGGGAAAAATAAATAAATTCAGGAATGGGCTGACAGAGTAGAAAAACAGGTGGTTTCAATACTAAATATTTTGATGAAGCTAAAAAATAAGCTTAGTGGATGTAAGAAAGTAGGGGAAAAAAGGTACCAGAATGTGAGGTTGTGGACAGAGGTAGGATCTCTGAATTTAAGATCTCAAAGCTAGAGAAAAGGCTTATTCACTGATGACAATTAAGATAATTATTATAGGCTGGGCTAGGTGGCTCAGCCTGTAATCCCAGCACTTTGGGAGCCCGGGGGTTCGAGACTAGTCCGGGCAACTTGGCGAGACGTCACTACAATAAAAGATAAAAAACTAGCCGGTGTGGTAGTGCGCACCTGTAGTTCCGGCTACTTGGAAGGCTGAGGCAGAAGGATCACTGGAGCCCAGCAGGTCAACGCTGGGGTGGCCGTGAGCATGCCATTGCACTCCAGCCTGGGCGATGGAGTGAGAATCCAACTCAAAAAAAAAAAAAACTATTATAACTATGCATTAAGCACATTAAAAATTAATTGTACCTAGTTATAATAACCACTTATTTTATTTTGAGTTGGAATCTCACTCTGTCACCCAGAGTGCAGTGGCACGCTCACGGCCACTGCAGCCGCAACCTGCTGGGATCATGTTATCCTTCCGCCTCATTCTTCCAAATAGCTGGAACTACAGGTGTGCACCACCATGCCCGGCTAATTTTTTTTTTTTTTTTTTTTATTGTAGAGATGCGGTCTCACCAAGTTGCCCAGGCTGGTCTTGAACCCATGAGCTCAGGCACCCAGTCGGTCGCGGGAGACGAGGGGCCGGAGAGAGATGGTGGGAGCAACCTGGGGGCACTTTCCGGTTAAATAGCACTCTCAAAACTCTCTCATCACACTCAGCATCCTTTCGGTTACATACGTCCGAGACCCGACGTGAAGGACGTCTCCAGAAAAGAGACTCCAAGGAGGGCCTCGCTCCCCTCCTGTACCCGCAGCTCTGCAGCCAGCCGGGAGTGCACGTCACTCGCCCGCCGCCAATCGGCGCCCGGCAAGTCACCTCTCCTCCCAGGGCCCGCAGCCCCGCCCGTCGCCCGGACCCAGGCCGCGAGTGTCCACCGGCCGCTTACGTTCTGGGCGCAGGCGCAGGCGCAGCGGCGGGGCCGGAGCGCGGAGGGGATTCGAGCGAGGAGCGGAGCGGGTGCCGCAGCCAGGATGGTGCTGGAGAGCGTGGCCCGCATCGTGAAGGTCCAGCTCCCCGCCTATCTCAAGCGGTTACCAGTCCCCGAGAGCATTACCGGGTTCGCCAGGCTCACAGGTAATCCTCTCGCCCAGCCAGTCCCCATCCTCGCACGCTCCCCAAGTAGGGGAAGGAGATGTGGAAATCCTTGGGCCAAGGGGCGGGGCGCAGCGGGGCTACCGGCACGTGACCCTGTGACCCGGCGCAGAAGGAGGCGGGCGCGCGCAGGCGCAGTCGCCTCTGGGTCGCCTGGGAAACCGAGTCGGCGCGTGGTGCCCCAGGGTCCTTGTCTTCGTGGTTGTCCGATGTCCTTCCGTGGCGTGGCGAGAGACCAGCTTTTGCAGAGAAAGTGCTGCGTAGGGAGTAGACAAGTCTCTTTTGTCTGCTGTCCCATGTATCGCTCCTCGCAGCGCCTGTTTATCTTGAAGCAGGACAAGTCATCGTTATCTAAGGCGCTGTGTGACAGGTGCTCTCGACTGGGTTTCACCCTCGGCGTGTGCGTGGGAGTACGTGTGTGGGAGAGAAATACAGACATACGCGTGTCTGTATGTGTGTGGCTGTTTTAGGAACGAAATTAGGAAATCTCCATTTCTGTAGGGAGGAGTTGACCTTTCACGGGGGTACTTGAGGTCACCTAGTAACTGCGAACCCAGGGGCTGTTGAGATGACTTCAGTTGAGGAAGGATTCCTTACGCAGTGTTGAAGGCCAATATTACAGGTCATTAGACAATGACATTTAATGAATATGTGTAACGTTATATACTTAAGGTCCCTCCTTTACGGAAAAGAATTCACAACGCAGGGTTTCACATCTAGAGGATGAAAATGTCCAGAATGCAGTCCACACTTGCAAGATTTTGTTGAGTTCTGAGCGTTTCATTGTAAGGGGATTATTTGTAAAGCCGACTCAGATTGAGTAGGATGGTGAGGAAATTAGCAAGTACTGAGTTCCTATGTCCTAGATATCAGGAAATGCAGATATGAGTTAAGACTGAGGTAAATAGGGTTGCTTAGTCTGGAACATTCTCGAGATCTACAGCAGCAGACCTAAAATGCTGTCTGGTAGATGAGAAACAAGATTTATTTTGTGTAGTCCAAAAGACAGTACTGGTACCAAATTAGTGAAGGTTATTTGGAGGTAAATTTCCACTCCACTCCAAGGAAGATTTTTTTTTTAAATTAAAGAATATGGTGCTTTGGGTGATAGCCCCTCTCAGATTAAAGAAGCAACCACAAACAGGCTCTGCTGGTGGATATATTTAGATGGGAGTAAACTAGGTGACACTTAAATTCTCTTCCACATCTAGTGATTTGTTGAATTACTGTTAGAGACAACTGCTCTGTTAACAAATGATTTGTGAGATTTTAACTTTTTTTTTTTTTTTTTTGAGTTGGAGTCTCTGTCACCCAGACTGGAGTGCAGTGGCCGCTCCCAGCCACCACAGCCTCGACCTGCTGGGCTCCGGCGATCCTTCCGCCTCAGCCTTCCAAGTAGCTGGAACTACAGGCGCGCGCACGCCTGGCTAATTTTTGATTTATTGTAGAGATGAGGTCTTGCCAAGTTGCCCAGGCGGGTCTCGAACCCGCGGGTTCAGGCAATCCGCTCACCTCAGCCTCCCAAAGGCTGAGCCACCGAGCCCGCCTGAGATTTTAACATTTTTAGATGTTAAGAGTTTTAGTAGAAAACATGCAATTGAGTGGAAATGATGGTAACAATAGTAAACATTATAAAGAAACATCTAAGTATCAGAAGCAACATACAAATAAAAATAAAATGAAAAAACTATTTCAAATCACCAAGTAGTTGTACATATCAGAATCTTTTGATCCCAGTAGTTTTTCTGATAGAATTGCAGCAATTGTGTAAAATTTTTACTTTTCCCCCATTTATCGTTTATTTTACTTAAGTACTTTACATATTTTAGTGTAATCCTCATTTTGTTCTAACAGCTATATAATCTTAATTTAGTTTTAACATCACAGTGGGTCTGGCCATTCCCCTGCAGCTGAAAATTTGGAATGTTTCCATTTTTTTATTCATAATGTAATAGTTCACTGGCAAGTAGCCATATAGCATTTGTCACTCCCCCCCTTGAATTATACTCTTGAATGTAGTCACTAAAATGTTCAAAAGAGTATGATTATTTTGTGACATTTGTTCCCTTTTGCCAATTTACCTTAGTAATTTGCATAAGTTAACTGCTGTGTTTTTAATAGTCAGAAAAGGAAATTTACCCTCATCCCAGAGATTTACATCTGTTGATTCTGATGGTGGATGCATTTATAATGGTTTCAGTTTTTAACTACTAAACTGGATTTAGTGGCTAGAAGATTTTAGAAATGTTTTCTTGAAGATCCCTACTGTCAATAAATATTTAATTTCTATTAAAGGCATTAAGGAAGCTCAGCCAAACCTTTTGCCTTTTAAATCAGTGATACATAAATAGTAAGGACTAATTCTCAGAAATAATGACAACTCTGGTATCATAACATTCACAATCGTTAAAGTTTTCACTTTCCTAATACTGATTGCAGGTGAAGTTAAAATGATCTGAAGCCGGTTGCCACAACTTCTATCGTTAAGCACAAGTGGAGTGGTCTTTTCTAAATTGTCATCTTTTTCACAATAACGCTGAAAGTTGCAGACATATTCAGTAATTGCCTCAGATACCTCTCTGACTAACATTCCGTACTTTGTATTTTTATTTGGATTTTAAACTGAGTATATATTGTTCAGAAAAAGAATTTGCAAAGATGTAAATTCATGTCAGTGGTAACCCACAGAATTTGGAATGATGTAAATTCGTGTCAATGATCGTGAATGAGTTAATAACACATATTTAACTTAAGTTTCATTGCAGTATGACTACAATTTAGTTCTTATAGCACTGCTTATTCAGGAAACATGAGCATACTTATAATAACTGCTTTTAAAAAAAAAATAAATGAGAGTCTGTTTTGAAAAGGACAAAACAGTTGCAGGGTCTGTTTTGGGGAACTACTGAGGAAAAACTTCAGTGACTGTTTTCCTTTCTCAGTTTCCCATTCAGAATAGATTGTAATCGTTAATGACATTTAGCTTTCTTGAATAAGCTACTTATAGAATCCATAGTGTAAGCTTTTGTTGAAATAAAAACCTGAAAAACAACTTTCCAGCAAGTAATTGTTTAAAATGTCCAGGAGACCAAAAACATTTCCATTTTCTTCTGTGAAAATTAGAACCAAAAACTGTGTAGTTTACTTAATTGTTGCCTATATTTCCTTCCCTATTTAGAGCTAGCTGTTTTTTAAGCAATTAACTCTCATGATGATGTGTGTTCTTAGAAAACACATACGCTTCTTAACTACCTGATACTACTAGTTAACTATAGACTGTTCTTATCTATTAGAAACAACTTGTCTTTGTTTATGTCACATTTTCAAGAGTAAGGCTTTTAAGACAAATTATGTGTCAACCTTTTCTAAGTACAGTCTGCCCCCTGTATCTGTGGATTCAACCAATCATAAATTTTAAAAAATGTAGTTAGGCTTATGATTTTAGCTGTATTGAACATGGACACATTTCTTGTCATTATTCCCTAAAACAAAAAAGTATAACAGCTGCTTACATAGCATTTACATTTAGAACAACATAAATCTTCCCATTCAAAAGTCAGAAAAGAGCTTATTTCCACATATACAAACTAGCTATGATTTTTTGCCCACTTGAACTAGTTTGCTTCTTTGAAACGTAAAGACAAAGCAGTGTCTGAGACTTCAATGGTATATTTCCCAGAGTAACACAAACATGCCAGAATTGGCAGCTGTAAGGGCATTAGCTTTATTTATCTAGAAGGGGTCAATTTTGAAATGAAAATTTGAAAGTGGAACAGAGTGAAAACATATATACACAAAAAGACCTGTATAAGCATGTTCACAGCATCCTTATTTATAATAGCCCCAAACTGCAAGCAACCTAAGTATCTACCCACAGGAGAATGGATAAACAAATGTTGGCATATTCATAGACTGGAATACTGGTCAACAACAAAAAGGAATGAATAACTGGACCACCAGATACATCTTGAAAACTTTGGGAGGCAGAGGGGAGAGGATTGCCTGAGCCCAAGAGTTTGAGACCAGCCTGGGCAACACAACAAGACCTTGTCTCTACAAAAATTAGTTGGGCATGGTGATGCACTTTTTCACTTACAGTATGTCAAATTATTATATCATATTCCCAATTCCTTCATATCATTTGGAAACATGAATTTTAGTGACTGTATCCACCTCATGTCCCTCAATCACAATATAAGATATACAAGAGGCCATAGCCTTACTAGACTCTGGTGTGACAATGTACTCTTTGAGCTGTGGCTGTCACCATGCTTCCTGGCTTTGGCCCCCTTCCCTGCCTTGGGAGGTGAATCTCCTCTTTCTGTCTCGCTCTAATTTACCTTTTAATTAAACTATATTTTCTAATCTAAAACACACACACAGGCAGAGACTTTATTTCTTATTTGTCTGGATCACCACTGTGTTCCCAGTGCCTAAATAGTGCCTGGCTCGATTTACTCTTTTTTTTTTTTTTTTTTTGAGTTGGAGTCTGACTCTGTCACCCAGACTGGAGGGCGATGGCACGCTCCCAGCCCCCGCAACCTCGACCTGCTGGGCTCCAGTGATCCTTCCTCCTCAGCCTTCCAAGTAGCTGGAACTACATGAGTGCGCTACCATGCCCAGCTAATTTTTTTTATTTATTGTAGAGACGAGGTCTTGCCAAGTTGCCCGGGCAGGTCTTGAACCCGTGGGCTCAGGCAATCCACTCGCCTTGGCCTCCCAAAGTGCTGGGATTACAGACTGAGCCACCAAGCCTGGTCTACTCTATTTTTTATTGAGATGTAATTTACAGTTCAGTTTGTTACGCTTTGTGTTAAAAGTTCAGTTTGACAAGTTTTGAAACTATATGAAGCTGGAAACACCACCTAAAACAACTCTATTTCCTCAGAAAATGCAAGCACACACACATTGTTCTAGGCAGTTTTAAGGAATCTCAATAGAGTGTTTCTCACATTTGTCCTCTCTTTTCTGCTTTAATGGCCACTGTCTTGGTTTAAACTTGAATTATTTTCTTCTGGATTATTTCCGTGGATTTCCAACGAGTTGTTTTGCCTTTTGTTCTACCACCAGCCATTTCTGCTCTTCCTTATGACTCTCCTCTCATTCATCTTCCATCTGATACCAGAGTGATTCCATAATTGAACAATTTTCCAGTGACATTAATATTCAAGTATTCCAATGGTTTTCTATCAGGCACATAGTAGATTCCTACCTACCTGTTGCATGTCCTGCTCACCTCTACAGTCCCCTCTCTGCTTTCATTATATTCCAGCAGTGTCCCAAACCTTTCATGTGTGTGGTATCTCTTAGCCTTTGCCTGTGCTGTTTCCTCTATATGGAATGCAGCTCCTCCTCCCATCTGCTTGTGAACTAGAAGTTCACTCATTCATCTTTCAGAAACCTGTTTAGGTATCAAAACCTGTAAATTTTCTGCTCATCCCAATAAAGAGTTAATCACTTCTACTTCTGTATTGCTTCTATAGCTCACACTACACAGTACTGTAATCCCTTTTTATAGGTCTATATTCCATACTAGATGGAAAGCTTTGTAGTAGAGACCATATCTTATAATTTTTGTATTTTCAATACTAGTCCCATTGCCTGCCATGTGTCAATGAGTTTTTGAGGATGCTGGAAGTCTTTTTCTTAAATATTTTAAACAATCTTCCTGTATTTTAACTTATGCTTCATAAGCCATGATCAAAGACAAGGACATCCAGACCTTATAGGAGTCACCTGAAATGCCAGTTTAGTGGAGTATATACTCAATTCAGATAAAATTTATCGATATCATGGTTTATGTAAGTCTCTATTAAAGGGCAGGGAGTTGGGGATCTTTTTGTTTATTGGGTAGGAGACAGATACTTAACTAACTTCAAGACAAAATGCATTAATAGTTTTCTTTTGAATTTTGTTCTGTAGTTTTGACTGAGTGAATTCCTACTTCTTTTGTTTCTCCTGACAGTCCTATGAAGTTGGAAAATTCTTTGCAGTTACTCTTCCACTGTGCCTTGAAAGTTCTACTCTCAAGTCTTTGAGTTCTAGCTTCTCATTCTTTTTTTTTTTTGAGTTGGAGTCTCACTGTTGCTCACACTGGAGTGCAGTGGCCGCTCCCGGCCATCGCAGCCTCGACCTGCTGGGCTCCGGCGATCCTTCCGCCTCAGCCTTCCTAGTAGCCGGAATTACAGGCATGCGCTACCACACCCGGCTGATTTTTGATTTATTGTAGAGATGAGGTCTCGCTGCCCAGGCGGGTCTCGAACCCGCGGGCTCAGGCAATCCACTCACCTCAGCCTCCCAAAGGCGCGGGATTACAGGCTGAGCCACCGAGCCCGGCCTAGCTTCTCATTCTTTAGATCTCTGCTTAAAGGTCCTTTTTTCAGAAACTTTCTTTGACCTCTTACTGAAGTTGCAGCCAACCTACTCTTTTGTCCCTGGTTTAGTCTTTTTTTCTCTTATTTCATCCTGTTTATTTCCTTTGTAGCCCTTACTGCAGTCTGTGATTATCTTGTGTCCACTTGCTCATTGTTCATCTCTTCTGAAATGTATACCCTACAGGGACCTTATCTTTCAGTCTATATCCCCATCTAGTGCAATATCTGGAATGTGGGGGGAACTCAGTAAGCAATTTAATGAACAAATTCACGAATGATTGTTACTACTGTTTTATGGACAAAATGAACCTAACTCCAGCCAGGTATATGGAAATCGGATTTATACCACAGATAAACTATTAATTGGTTATTTACTGAAGTCCTGCTCTGCGCAAGGCACTCTACTAAGCACTGGGTACATAGAGGTACACAAGACAGCTGCAGTACTTGCATTTAGCACTGTATCTCCACATAGTAGGCACTCAATTACTTAGTAAAAAAATTATTTTTATAATATAGTAGAAAGTTGAAAACAATTTAGCAATAGGATATTGATCAGATTTCTTTTAGAAAATATTCAATAAAACTTGATAAAAATCAGAAAGGGAGTATTGAGTGGAAAGATATAAAAGCAAACTTTCTGGGAGATGGAAATAACTTACATTTTCTTTTAGGTGGTGTTTACAGGTCCATATAGTTTCAAAACTTGTCAATTTGAACGCTTAACACAGAGTTTAATAAGCTGAATTGTAAATTATGCTTCAATAAAAGGTAGATTTAATAAATTGAGCCAGGCATTATTTAGGCACTGGGGACACAGTGGTGATCCAGACAAGTAAGGTCCCTGTCCTTGTTTATCTTATATTGTGATTGAGGGACATGATAGGTGGATGTAGTCATTAACCTTTATGTTTCCAAATGATATTAAGGAATTGGGAAAATGATACAATAATCTAGTATACTATAAGTGAAAAAGTAGGTTGTAGACTATATATACAATATGGTTTTTGTAAAGCATTTATAGCATGTATATATATATATTTTTTTATATAATCAGTATTTTTTATTATCGTTTTGTAGGGTACAGTTAAGGGTTAGGTGTACAATTACGTTTCATTCAGGCACCCTATTGATAAGAGGTGTTTTCCCAGTCCCAGATAGATATTAGCTACTGTTAGTCCCATCCCCCCCCATAATTTCCCAGTACCATCAGTAATTTTCTTATAGTATTACATTGGATGTTCAAGGTCCATTATATGAGTGAAAACATGTGATATTCTGATCTTTGTTTCTGTGAGAGGTCACTCAGTATTATAGACTCTAGTTCCATCCAGGTAGCTGCGAAATTCATGATTTTGTTCTTTTTCATGGCTGCGTAGTATTCCATCGTGTATATGTACCACATTTTTTTAATCCAGTCCTCTTTTGATGGGCAGCATGGTTGTTTCCAGGTTCTTGCTATTGTGAATAACGCTGCGATAAACATACGTGTACAGGTATCTTTTTTATAGAGTGATTTGTGTTCTTCAGGGTATATTCCCAGTAGGGGGATTGCAGAGTCATAAGGAAGGTCAATATTTAGAGCTTTCAGGAATCGCCACACTGCTTTCCACAGAGGTTGCACTAGCTTACACTCCCACCAACAGTGTAGAAGTGTTCCCTTTTCACCACAGCCTCTCCAGCAGCTGTTATTTTTTGAGTTGTTGATAATTGCCATTCTGACTGGAGTTAGGTGATATCTCAGTGTGGTTTTGATTTGCATCTCCCTGATGATTAGTGAGGTTGAGCATTTCTTCATGTGTTTGTTGGCTGCTCGAATGTCTTCTTTTGTGAAGTGTCTGTTCATATCTTTTGCCCATTTTATAATGGGGTTGCTTGTTTTCTTCTTTTCAGTACGTTTCAGTTCCTTGTAGATCCAGGAGCATGTATATTTACACACCCCAGAAATACAAGGAATATATGTGTGTGATAAATACATAAATATTAGTTTTTACAATTCTAAAATAACACAAGTAAGTATATGTTGTATAAAATGCATTGTTTTAAATTATTTTATACATTATTTACTTACAGTTAATAGGCACTATTTTTCCTGCCAAAGTGTCAAAAATATCTGTAGTACTGAACATATATCAAACAGGTTAATAGGAAATAGCCTGTCTTTAAAGTTTATAAAAAAATGTTTTGTTCGTTTCTTCAGTATTTTGTATTTTTTTCACTAAAAATCAGTATTGATTCACTCAGGTGGGAGCTAATAAAGTTTATCTCATAAGGCAAAGAGTAGAATAGTAAGTAACTAGTTACCAGAGACTGGGAAGGGTAGTGAGGAGGGGAGAATGAAGAGAGAGGTTGGTAATTGGGTGCAGAAATACAGTTAGATAGAATGAATAAGTTCTAGTGTTCGATAGCATAATAGGGTGACAGTAATTATCAGTAACTTATTATATATTTCAAAATAGAAGATTTGGAGTGTTCAGCATAAAGAAGTGATAAATGAGGTGATGAATATCCCAGTTACCCTCATTTGATTATTACTATACATTGTATGCGTGTATCAAAATCTCACTTGTATCCCATAAATATGTACAGTGATTATGTATCAATAAATAACCAACCTTAATAAATTTAAAATGATTTGAATTGAGCTTTATTTATTTATTTATTTAATTTTTTTGAGTTGGAGTCTGCCACCCAGGCTGGAGTGCAGTGGCACACTCCCGGCCACCGCAGCCTCCATCTGCTGGGCTCTGGCAATCCTTCTGCCTCAACCTTCCAAGTAGCGCTGCTACACCCGGCTAGTTTTTGATTTATTGTAGAGATGAGGTCTCGCCAAGTTCCTCTGGTGGGTTTCAAACCCACGGGCTCAAGCAATCCACTCGCCTGGGCCTCCTAAAGTGCTGGGATTACAGGCTGAGCCACCGAGCCTGGCCTGAATTGGGCTTTAAACAATGTATTGCTTTTATTTATATAGCTTCTCAGTAAAATTGTATGTGATAATCTTTAAAAAGTAGCTTGTGCTAAACACTTTTGTAAGTTATTACTTTGTTGTAGGAGGTAATAGTACCTCTCATTATTGTTTTTTGTTTGTGTTTTTGAGTTGGAGTCTCACTCTGTCACCCAGGCTGGAGTGCAGTGGCACTATCACAGCTCACCGAAGCCTCGACCTCCTGGGTTCAGTCATCTTTCTGCCTTCCGAGTAGCTGGGACTATAGGCACACGCTATCATACCTAGCTGATTAAAAATTTTTTTTTTGTAGAGATGAGGTCTCACTATGTTTCCCAGGCTTGTCTCAAACTCCTGGGCTCAAGCAGTCCTGCCTCAGCCTCCCAAAGTGCTGGTATTACAGGTGTGAGCCACAGCACCAGCCTATTGTAGTTTTTAGAGTAGTGTTTCACCAAGGAACTAAGAGTTCAAAGGAACATTTTCTGAAGTGGATTTTAAAATAGTACTGATACCATTTGCCCCTTGAGATTTGTGGGTTAAGATAGGAAATGCTGAATTTAAGAGTGTAAAATTATGGCTTTCATGTTTACATTCCCATTCATTTGCTTTTTAGTCGTTTAGCCTCCTGTGACTTTTTATCACTACATTATAATATATAGGATAATACTTAATATTAATCTATATTGAACAAATACTTATGTGACTATGCATTTATGCTATTTTGAGTTACATATTAGATGCTAAGGGCCAGTTGCAAGCTAAGACATTCATTGCCTGATGTGATGAGTGTAGATGAAAATTAGAGAACAATGTAGTGAATGAGAAGGGGACTGGCATTTGTGCTCATTCATCTATTCATGCAGTGGTCACTCATTAAACATTTATGCAGCATCTACTTTGTGCCAGGAAGGGTAGAACACAGCTTCTTTCCTCACAGGCTATGGAAGAGACAACTTTAGAAACAAATAATTATGGTATTGTGATAGCAGAAGCATGAGGAAGGGGGCTTAAAAGCACAAAAGGAAATTATTAATTCTGCCTTGTAACATTGAGGAAGACTTCAGGAGAAGTAATATTTGACCCTAGTCCTGAAGAGTCCATATAAATTAGATAAACCAGAGGCAGAAAAGCATTGCAGATAGAAGGAACTCCATATGCGCAGAATGCAGGAAGGCTATTACTAAGCAGTAGCTTTGGCTGGCTTTAGGTGTGTGAGGAAGGCATGTTTGTGAAAACTGAAGCTGGAAAGGTGACCTTGCCATGCTATGGAGACGGCACTTTGTAGAGCCGGTGATCTATAGCAGCACTGTCCAAAGAACTTTGGTAATGGAAACATTTGCTGTACTGTCAAATATGGTAGTCACTAGCTAGATGTGGCTATTGAGCTTTGAAAGGTGACCATAGAAATGAAATTTTTCATATTACTTTATTTACATGTAAATAGTCACATTTGTTTATTAATCATGTTTTTAATTTTATGATGTTTGATATCTTGGAGGCCTTGCTGGCTGTGAAGAGATTGCCCCTCCCAGGACTAGCTAATTTAATTCCTGGAGCAAGCCTTTCATAATGCCTGTAAGCATGCCTTTCATAATGCAAACCAACCAATCCAAAGCCCAAACTCTCAACCACCTCCTTTCTTAGACATCAAGCCAATATTTCCCCAGCCCTAAGTCACCCAGGTGCAGGCATCAGGCAATGAGGGGCCACCCCATTAGCCCAGAGCTCACTGAAATTATGCCAGCTAGCCAATCCTAAACTATTTTGAATATTGACTAGCACATTGACTAGCTATTCCCATATTGAGTAGCACAGATACTCACAGATCATTCTCTCCCAAGAAACAGTTCTGTGTCATCTCTAGAACTTTAATTCATTTGAAGAATTGATATGGAATATCACCATCTGGGTTATGAGAATGTAACAACCAGCATGATGGGCAGGTCCTTATCCTTACAGAGTTTCATTCTGGAGACTAAATTACATCCCCAGGGATTTCTACCATGTACCATTGTCAAGTTGATTTGGCAAGATATTTTTTACAAAAAAGTTGCTACTACTTCCTCACCAATCTCCATAATCTCTTAATAAAGGCTACCATTTATGGTGTATCTTCTCTGTGTTAGCCACTCTTAGAGGTGCTATACATTTGTTATATAAATAGGTTTCATATGGATCTCTTTGACATGATGTTGTATCAAAAATAATTTCATTTTGGAAGAGTTGATATTAAGACTTTCAATAGTTAAACAGTAAGAACAAGTACCTTTTGAGAGTAGTTTTACCAAGAGAGGAACAGATTTAATTATAGGTCTGTTGGGTTTGATTCATGATGATTGACAACAGGCTTTGGATTTAGACCGTTGTGGATTAAACCAGCTTAAGCAACAGTTTACCCACATGTAAAATGGGGATAATAATGATTCCTACCAAATACAGTTGTTAAATCTAGCACAATGTTAAATTGAGATAGTACAAGTGTACTCTTAGCATAGACTATTCATTTATGTTTAATATTTATTAGCATGGCACATTATCTCCTGGTTTTCTCTTTTCTAAGCTAAACTATTTCTATATAGTGCCTAGCAAGGTATCAGATAGGCACTTAGTGAAGGAAGTTAAATGTTAACTCTTGAAGAACAGAAAAGATTCTCTATAGAGCCCAGCAAAGGTAGGGCACTAACAGATATCTGATAAATGTGTGTTGAAATGTTTATCTGGTTCCTTGGTATGTTTGTTTTCACAGTCATAAAAACCATTTTATTTCTATTATTTCTATTCTCTATCCTCTTAAGATAGACTGGGTACTCCAAAAGACTTTTAATGAAACTTATGGAATGAGATGTATCTTAAAATGAGAACATTCAATATATGAAAGTTTCAATTTTTTCTTTTAAATAGAAGCTTTTATCTAACAGTGTTCTTTAGGAACAGTTACCCAAAACTGTAAACTAAAGCATCAAAGACATGTTCTGTCTGAAATTATGAATCAGTGGTAAAAATTTTACAGATATCTGTTATTTGATTTTAGACATGATATTAATGAGAAAAGACTGAAAGTGTTTTCTAAACCTTTACAATATATTACACGTTGAATTTTGTTTATAATTTATAGAGATCATAATTCCTGAAATAAAAGTAGATGAACACAAGTAGACTTGATGTGAACAATAAGAGAGGTTATTTGAAATGGGACCTATTGCTGAAAATTTAGGTTTCTAGTTTCATGATCTCAAATTAGCCCATAAATAAAATAAGGCGGGCCGGGCTTGGTGGCTCAGCCTGTAATCTCAGCACTTTGGGAGGCCGAGGTGAGTGGATTGCCTGAGCCTGTGGGTTTGAGACCCGCCCAGGCAACTTGGCGAGAGCTTGTCTCTACAATAAAAAAAAAATTACCCGGGCGTGGTAGCGGGTGCCTGTAGTTCCGGCTACTTGGAAGGCTGAGGTGGGAGGATCGCCTGAGCCCAGCAAGTCGAGGCTGCAGTGGCCAGGAGCGTGCCACTGCACTACAGTCTGGGTGACAGAGTGAGGCTCCAACTCAAAAAAACAAAACAAAACAAATAAAATAAAATAAAATAAAATAAAGTGGTCCTAGGTAGAGCTGGCTTGGTTGTGCTATTCAGTCACAGTTTTACAAGTACGTTAAAAAGAAATTAATGTGTGAAGTAACAGATAAAAAATAGACTGAAGGATGAAGCTAGACATGATTTTAAGTTCTTTTACAAGGGCTCTGCAGATTCTGACCAATCTGTGCATGTTTAGTTGCAGAATGGCTTCGGTTATTACCTTTCCTTGGGGTACTTGCACTACTTGGCTACCTTACAGTTCGTCCATTCCTCCCGAAGAAAAAACAACAGAAGGATAGCTTGATTAATCTTAAAATACAAAAGGAAAATCCAAAAGTGGTGAATGAAATAAACATTGAAGATTTGTGTCTTACTAAAGCAGCTTATTGTAGGTGTTGGCGTTCTAAGACGGTAAGATATATGTTTACATGTACGCTAACATTTTGTGGTGTTAGAATTGTTTTAAGTTCCCAGTTTGGAAGTTCTGTGAGATGAGTGCTTTTTAAATAGTATTCAGTATTCAGAGTCCATATTCCTAAATTAAAGTTTGCATTTCATGATTGATACTACCTGTGTGAGAAAAGAGCAGCAAGGGAGGATGGAAGTCTCAAGCTTTTACAGAGCTCAGCATTTGTCTAGAGTAACATTTTAAATATAACCTGTTTTTTGAGAGAGGACATAAGGAGCTAGAATAAATAATGTTCAAATCCGATAACTATCACTTACAGTGTGACTTTTGTTGGACAGTGTGTGTGTGTGTGTGTGTGTGTGTGTGTGTGTGTGTGTGTGTGTGTGTGTCAGAGTCTCATTCTGTTGTCTCTTCTGGAGTGCAGTGGCACAATCATGGCTCACCATTGCATCGACCTCCTGGGCTCAGGTGATCCTTCCACCTCAGCATCCCGAATTGCTGGGACTACAGGCACACGCCACTATGCCCAGCTAATTTTTTAGTTTTTTATAGAGACAAGGTTTTGCTAAGTTGCCTAGGCTGGTCTTGAATTCCTGGGCTTAAGCCGCCTGCCTCAGCCTCCCAGAGTGCTGAGCCACAGCACTTTGTGAGCACAGGCATAAGCCACTGTGCATGGCCACAAATTACTAACTTTTTGATCTTTGCTCTTTATTGTTTGTTTTTTAAAATCTCGTATCACCCAGCACTTTGGGAGGTGGGGATGAAAAGATTGCCTGAGCTCAGGGGTTTGAGACCAGCCTGAGCAACTTGGCAAGACTTTATCTCTACAATAACAAAAATAAAAATTAGCATAGTGGTGCATACCTGTGGTTCCAACTACTTGAAAGGCTGAGGTGGAAGGATCACCTGAGCACAGCAGGTTGAGGCTGTGGTGGCTGTGAGCTTGCCACTGCACTCCAGTCTAGGAAACAGAGTGAGACTCCCACTCAAAAAATCTGTTATCAATATCACATATTTTTGAGTAGTATATGTGTATGACTCCTTAATAGTATATGAGGCAGTAAATGGTAGCTGTAAGTAGAGATGATTTTTAATGTGGAAAGGAGTAGTTTCGAGTGATGAGTACTGTAAGTAGTTGATGAAATCTGTTTTCTTGTACTGCTTTGTACTGGAGGCTTTAAAGTACAATATTGTTCATCGCAGTATCCTTTGTAATAGCAAAATTTTAGAAACTAAGTATCTCAGAATAGGGGAACAATTGGAGTATAATACAAATGAAGAGATAGTAGGAGCCATGATGAGTCATGTTTTTTAAAGAATATGTAATGATAAGATCCTGGTGTACTACAAGTAAGAAAAGCATATTATAGTAGGATTTCAATTTTTTAAAAATGAATATACACAGTAAATGCAGAGAAAGAAAATGTACCCAAATGTTAATTATTGTTACCTATCTGGATGGATTATAAGTGAATTTTTAAAAAATGTATTTTTGGACAGGCTCTGTGGCTCAGCCTATAATCCCAGCATTTTGGGAGGCCGAGATGAGTGGATTGCCTGAGCCCACGGGTTCAAGACCTACCCAGGCAACTTGGTGAGACCTCGTCTCTACAATAAATAAAAAAAAATTAGCCAGTGCCTGTAATTCCGACTGGAGTCCAGCAGGTCGAGGCTGCAGTGGCCAGGAGCGTGTCACTGCACTCCAGTCTGGGCTACAGAGTGAGACTCCAACTCAAAAAATAAAAATAAAAAATGTATTTTTAATTTTTTTCTAAAAATTTTGTAGTAGGAAAACAGAATAATTTATTTTGAATTTAAATTCCATTCTCCTAAAACTTAAACAGTTAGGAGATGAGCTCAAATTTAGAACTCCACAAAAGACAAGAACGTATTTTGGTTCCCTTTTGAATATAGTTTAGTCACTCATATGGAATCATGAAGTAACTATTTAAGCTGTTAGATTTGTTGTGGTACGGCTAGGTTAAATGTAAAATATATCTATTATTCAGGAAAGCTATCTAATGAATTTGATTTTTTAGCAAATGATTTGGTTTCTTTATGAGAGCATTTCGCAGATACTTCTACTTAATGAATAATAGTTTAAAAATAACACTTGTAATTCTTTTTTCCTTTTAGTTTCCTGCCTGTGATGGTTCACATAATAAACACAATGAATTGACAGGAGATAACGTGGGTCCACTAATACTGAAGAAGAAAGAAGTATAATAGTAATGAATTAGGGTTGAATTCAATTGTGTAAAATCTTATGACAATATTTTCTCATTCTCTGTGTATAGAAAATTTTGAAATGGTGACCTTAACTACTACTGGCTGAATAATTATTTCTGCCAATTTATGTTCTTGCCAGATTACTGCTTGTAGTTGTTACTTTGTATATTCAAACAGTCACTTCTATAGAAATTAAAATGTCATGCCTCTTATTCTGACTTAAAAAAATTAATGTATCTTCCAGCAATAAAACAACACTTCTGATTTTAATTGAGAAAAACCTAAATTGTGGCAATGGATCCAAAGCTGCTTCTTGGAATATAATATTTTCAACAGAATCTGTATTTTAAGCTTTCCCCTGTACTGTTAAGTATATTATTTTTCATATCTCTTTTGTCTTAATAATTTGAAGTGTTTTTTTTTCTCCTTTTGGCCTTCCACTTCATTGTGTTTAGATTAAGAAAAATATTATCATCAAGAATTACTTGTGTTTTCATGAGTTTTCACAGAGATAAACTTTTTGCTTTATAGAGATTGCTGTCTAATTAATATGACTATCCCAACTTCAGAAAAGTAAACTGGATATAAAGTTTTCCACTGAGGAACAGTTATTTACATGATAAAGGATTTGTTTACCTTATAAAAGACTTGTGTCTGTTTACTCTGTGCATATCTTGAGCTATTTGACTCAGAGACAGCTGGGGTGGAGTGGCAGGAACTCATGGGCTAAACTCGTGCTCCTGCAATTTGAAAGTCAATTAGAAATAAACATAAAGTATATCTGAATTCATATTAAGATGTTAGTTCAGTGTTCACAATTGTGTGTATATGAACATTTTTCTCTTTTTAACAGTAGAAACCATTAATATACAGTCATCCCTCATTATATGCTGGGAATTGGTTCCAGGGCTGCCCATGGATACTGAAATCTGCCCATACTCAGGTCCCGCAGTAGATCCTGCAGAGGCCATCTATAGAAGAGTCGGCCCTCCAGGCAGGTACGCAGGTACCACATCCCTGATCTACGTGCCTCAGCGTACTTGCCCAGTTCAAATCTGTGTTATTCAGTGGTCAACTGTACAAAAATGTTTGCAAAATAAACTTACTGGAGAACCTTTAAAATGTTTGTAATTTTTTAGCCTAAGAGTCTTTTCAGTTTTATATTACTATTCTCATGTTAATAACTGCTCTTAGCCAGGTGCCATGGCACACTCATGTGATCTCCACTACTGGGAAGACTGAGGCAGGAGGATCCTTGATGCGGAGTTTGAGGAGAGCCTGGGCAACTCAGTGCCCTGCCTCTGCTGGTCTCTGTAGGAAATCCCTTCTTAAAAAGATATTTAAGCCAGGCTCGGTGGCTCAGTCTGTAATCCCGCTTCTTTGGGAGGCTGAGGTGAGTGGATTGCCTGAGCCTGCGGGTTCGAGACCCGCCTGGGCAGGCGAGACCTCATCTCTACAATAAATCAAAAAAATCAGCCGGGCGTGGTAGCACGCGCCTGTAGTTCCAGCTACTCGGAAGGCTGAGGTGGATGGATCGCCGGAGTCCAGCAGGTCGAGGCTGCGGTGGCCGGGAGCGGCCACTGCGCTCCAGTCTCTGTGACAGAGTGAGACTCCAACTCAAAAAAAAAAAAAGATATTTAATTTCCTTCGCTGAATGCCCACCGGATACTTTGCTAGGCACTATGTAAAAATAGCTTAGTTGAGAAGAGAGGTAAACAAATACTGTCTTTATCTTTTTTTTTTTAATTGTAGAGACGAGGTCTTGCCAAGCTGCCTGGGCTGGTCTGGAACCTGTGGGCTCAAGCAGTCCACTCACCTTGGTCTCCCACAGTGCTAGGATTACAGGCTGAACCACCGAGCCTGGTCAAGATTATCTATTAAAGATACAATTATTTTGGCTCACTATGCTTTCTTTTTATATGAAGAAGATACAAGAGGTAGACATACTTAATCCTTCCAGTAATAAAGATAATACTTGTTGAGCACTTATTTGTGCCAGACAGTAAGTATGGTACTTGATTTTTTATTACATGTGATGTCAATAGGTTCTATTCTATGATCTTAACTTTCTGATGACCGACAGCATGAGTTTAGAGTTAGAAATGTAGTCTGTGGTTTTTGTGAAGTTGTACAGGGTGTAAGTCTATAATTGTTGCTCTTTCCTCACCTGTCAGTGGGGGACAAATACAGCATTGCTTTTACTTCTTTGACTGGGTATTTTTTCTGAGATCTTTCCTTCAGATTTTCTGAGATCTTTCCTTCAGAAAGAGCCTTCACTGTCAGATTAGCCAATTCTTTTTTCACAGCTGATGGCAAGACTTTGGGAAAAATCCTCCTCACCGAAAGGTTGGATATTCTGGTCTATGATCATGAAATGTTTTTCTTTTTGTAAAATCATTCACTGCAAGTCACAGCAACATATTTTCATACATGTTTTAGTGGTTTTCAGACCTCACAGGAGGTAAATTTACTAAAAATATGGAGACTAAAATGAAATGATCAACTTTTAATTTTGTCAAATGAAGAACATTTTAAAAATTGAAAACAAATTCTCCCATAAAAGGTAATGTTAATACCCAAAAGGTAAGATGGTTATACTCTCAGAATAAAGCCCCTCCATTTTCAGTTGTTAAAATATGCTAAAGAGTTATGCCCACATATTCTCACCTGTGCAAATTTTTTAGAAACCTTGGGTTGGTAGTTAGCTGTTATTTTAATAACTCCTTTACATAAGCATTATTATCAGTTGCCATTACTTCTTGCAAATTCACAGAATTTTATCACATCCATAGACATCAGGTTGGGTGCGGTGGCTCAGCCTGTAATCACAGCACTTTGGGAGGCCAAGGCAGAGGATTGCCTGAACCCGGGGATTCGAGACCAGCCTTGGCATCTTGGTGAGACCTCCTTTCTACAATAAATCACAAAAACTAGCCGGGTGTGGTGGCGTGCGTCTGTAGTTCCAGCTACTTAGAAGGCTGAGGTGGAAGGATCGCCCAAGCCCAGCAGGTTGAGGCAGCAGTGGCCGTGAGCGTGCCAGTGCACTCCAGCCTGGGCAAAAAGAGTGAGACTCTAACTCAAAAAAAAAAAAAAATAGACATCTAATAACAGTGCATCAGAATTGATACCATGGAATGTTAGCTCTTGAAATACCTCCTTGGTTTCAAGAGCCTTCAAGAAACAGCGCTGTTATTACTATGTCACACGATTGTTTTGAGGGCTGCTTCTGCTTACCTAGGAAACTACTCATGCTTTACTCAGCAAATGAGCACCACCATTACGTAAATATCAGGTATCCAAAAGTGCTAGCAGGTTTGAGGTATTAATGATTCATTCATCTGGGTAATGAAGCAAGTTGTATTATGCAAAGCACATCACAACTCAGCATGATGATTCATTATATTGCTTTTGTATTTTGTAACCTAATTTGTTAATGAGTTATGAGAAGCCAATTAAGCCAGCTGCTGATCTATATAGTTTTGCTTCCTCATTGTGACTTCATAGTCTTTTACTAGAAACGTGCTATCTGATTCTCTTTCTGTATAAATAGATTTAAAACTCCACTCTTAGCGGGGCTCAGTGGCTCAATCTGTAATCCCGCGCCTTTGGGAGGCTGAGGTGAGTGGATTGCCTGAGCCCGCGGGTTTGAGACCCGTCTGGGCAGCGAGACCTCATCTCTACAATAAATAAAAAAAATCAGCCGGGCGTGGTAACGCATGCCTGTAATTCCGGCTACTCGGAAGGCTGAGGCGGGAGGATTGGCGGAGCCCAGCAGGCGAGGTTGCGGTGGCCAGGAGCAGCCACTGCACTCCAGTCTGGGTGACAGAGTGAGACTCCAACTCAAAAACAAAACAAAACAAAACAAAAAACTCCACTCTTCATCAAGTTTCTTAAATTAGGGTGGATGTTTTATTATATGTACCAGAAAAGTCTAACTAATTGTAGTTTACTTATTTAGAATTTATTTGTGGCAGCATCACCAGTCTGGAGAAGATCAGGAGAGATGTCACTAATGCTTGTACTTTATTCCGAAGTGAGTGACTCAGGTTACCACTCCATCTTCAAAGTCTGCTTATTCTTTTTTTTTTTTTTAATTTTTAATTACCATAGCAGCTGCCACCCAGTTTACTTATTCATACTTAACACACAATTCTAACATGTTTGGTTATCTGATTTCTGCTCCTGAACAAATCACAAATATTGAAAGGGTCCTACAGAGACAGGTAAACAATAAAATGTGATACCAGGGGAGGGAACCAAAAATAATTTTAAAGTGGACATTAAAAGCACAGCAGCTTGAGACAATCCAGCACACCACAGCCTCTGCAGACATCACTATGATCAAGTTATACAAATACAAGAGGGAGAGCCGGGCTCGGTGGCTCAGCCTGTAATCCCGCGCCTTTGGGAGGCTGAGGTGAGTGGATTGCCTGAGCCCGCGGGTTCAAGACCCGCCAGGGCAGTGAGACCTCATCTCTACAATAAATCAAAAAATCAGCCGGGCGTGGTAGCGCATGCCTGTAGTTCCGGCTACTCGGAAGGCGGAAGCGGAAGGATCGCTGCAGCCCAGCAGGCGAGGCTGCGGTGGCCGGAAGCGGCCACTGCACTCCAGTCTGGGTGACAGAGTGAGACTCCAACTCAAAAAAAAAAAAAAAAACAAGAGGAAGTCCCCCCCAAAATAGAATTTATTAAAAAATTTTTTTGTTTCAATTGACCATTTAATTTTTTTAATTTAATTTTATTTTAAAGTTGTGGGGTAAAAACTGGAATTTATTTATAAAAAGTTGTGTATTCTTGCATGTTTAAACTTCAATCACCTTCAAATTACTCTCTATTTGATGCAACACTCATTGAGATGCTTTTTCCACTACTCAGAACAGTTTTTGAACTCTTTGATTTTGATGCCTTTTAGTGCTTCTGCCATTTTTTTTGGTCTTACCTCTTCCACATCAACAAAACGTTTTTCTTTGAGGACTTTTCTTATCTGGGAAAACAAAAAGAAGTCACTCAGGGAGAGATTGGGTGAATAGGGAAGGTGGACAAGAGGGGTCATGCCATTTTTGGTTAGAAACTGCTGAACACTCAGCATGGTGTGGGCAGGTTATTCATGTAAATCAGGGGTCCTCAACCCCTGGGCCATGATGGACCACTATTGGTTTGTGGTGTGTTAGGAACTGGCCGAACAGCAGGAGGTGAGTGGTAGGTGAGCGAGCAAAGCCTCATCTGTATTTCCAGCTGCTCCCCATCCATGGTATTATTGCCTGAGCTCCGTCTTCTGTCAGATCAGCAGTGGCATTCAATTCTTGTAGGAGCACAGACCCTATTGTGAACTACACGTGCAAGGGATTCAGGTGCACTTCCTATGAGAATCTAATACCTGGTAATCTGAGATGGAGCTGAGGCAGTGATGCTAGTGCTGAGGAACAGCTGCAAATACAAGTTATCATTAGCAGTGAGGTTTGACTGCAGAAAGACCATAATAAATCAACTGCTTGCAGACTCATATCAAAACCCTATCAGTGAGCAGCGAGTTGATGTACTTCATTGTATAGCTGCATCTGGTGGCAGGTTTTTTTTTTTTTTTTTTTTTTTTTTTTTTTTGAGTTGGAGTCTCACTCTGTCGCCCAGACTGGAGTGCAGTGGCCGCTCCCGGCCACCGCAGCCTCGCCTGCTGGGCTCCGGCGATCCTTCCGCCTCAGCCTTCCGAGTAGCTGGAATTACAGGCGCGCGCTACCACACCCGGCTAATTTTTTGATTTCTTGTAGAGATGAGGTCTCGCTGCCCAGGCGGGTCTCGAACCCGCGGGCTCAGGCGATCCACTCACCTCAGCCTCCCAAAGGCGCGGGATTACAGGCTGAGCCACCGAGCCCGGCTAGGTGGCAGGTTTTAAGTCAGAATCAGACACTTATTTTAGTCTGCATGTGGCCCATCCATTATTTATTTCTGTCCGCACTTTTAAAAAATATAATTATTTCATTATATGTTACAATGTAACAATAATAAAGTGCACAATAAATGTTATGCACTTGAATAATCCTGAAATCACCCCCTTTTTCCCATCTGTGGAAAAACTGTCTTCCATGAAACCAGTCCCTGATGCTAAAAAGGTTGGGGACCACTGGAGTCACCCACCATGAAATGGGCAAATGTGTTGAAAGAATCTCCAAAAGAAACATACTGAGGCCAAACACAGCCTCTCACAACAACACTAGCTGGTACACTGATGGCCAATAGGTTCCTAGAATATTTACCTAGAAAGGGAAGCCTGTATTATAAGGAGCCCTTCCTCTAAAAAATAATTCCAGGGTTATTTGGTTCCCACCTCATAATGTTTAATGATTGAATCAAGATAGCTAGTTTGTGGTATTTAAGAAGGTAGGATATATGTTGATTTGATACTAATTTCCACTTTAAATAGTTAAAAGCTTAGGGCTTAACATGGTATATTCCAGGTGGAAAATTTATGCAGAAAATATCTTCATTCCTTAATATTTGGAGGCTTTATCAAAGGAAGTTTTTCCATTCAGTCGAAACATTTTTCAAGCTTAATAACTGTAATTTACTACTTGATTTAATTTGTTAAAGTACGAGGAAAACTAAATAAAGCAAGAGTGATTTAAGCTTCAACAAATTGTGTTGGCCGGACTCGGTGGCTCAGCCTGTAATCCCGCGCCTTTGGGAGGCTGAGGTGAGTGGATTGCCTGAGCCCGCGGATTCGAGACCCGCCTGGGCAGCGAGACCTCATCTCTACCATAAATCAAAAAATCAGCCAGGCGTGGTAGCGCATGCCTGTAATTCCGGGTACTTGGAAGGCTGAGGTGGAAGGATCGCTGGAGCCCAGCAGGTCGAGGCTGCGGTGGCGCCACCGCACTCCAGTCTGGGCAACAGAGTGAGACTCCAACTCAAAAAAAAAAAAAAAATCCGTAATTTAAAAAGTACTCAGATTGCCAGAAGAATAATTCTAATGTTATTTAAATTATCCTAATTTTTTAAAAAAGGATAAACGTCCCAATTCACTTCACATAGGTAATACAATATTAATATGAAAATCTGGTAAAGAAACACAAGACAAAACAAAACAAAATCATAGGCCAATCTTACTTATACAAATGAATAAATATTCTAAATTAAAATCCAGTGCTGTTAACCAGAGTAATACACTATGGCAAAGAGCATTGTTATTTCAGGAGTTCAAGGGTGTTTCAATATTAGTTAAGTATATTAACACAATTACATAATTGAATTAAGGAAGAGAAAACATGATTATGTTATTAGATGCTGACAGGGCTATTGCTAAGATTCAATAGCTTTTTTTTTTTTTTTAAAGACAAGGTCTTGCTCTGTTGCTCAGGCTGGAGTGTGGTGGCAATTCATTCAGTCCTCCAGCCTCATCCTTCCAGAACAGTTGGGACTACAGGTGTGAGCCACCACACCCAACTAATTTTTTTTTCCATTTCTTTAGAGACAGAGTCTCACTATATGAACTAGGCTGGCCAATAGTCATTTTTAATGAAGATTCTTGAATAAAATAGAAATTGAAGGAAGGTATTTAAACATAATGGTTATTTATGAAAAGCCTACAAGTATTTTAAATCATAAAACAAAACATTTCAATGAAAATTAGGAACCGCTAGGAATGGCTACTAATACTTTGATATTGAAGATTATCTTGGAGGATCCATGAATGTAACAAGATTTAAAAATGAAAAAAATCACTAAAAATATATAGAAAACTTTTTGTTGATATTATTATTTGCCTAGGAAACCATAGCGACTTGGAAAAACCAAATTTTAAAATATTTTAAGAATGGATTTTGGTAACATATTTGGAAACAAGATGAATATACGAAATTTATTAGCAATAAGTACTTTGAACTGCTAATGGGAAAAGCATGTCATTCACAATAGCAAAAATAAAAAAGGCATAATAAATTTACCAAGGTAGGCCCAAGACCTATAAGAAAAAAAAACCCAAAAAACCCATAAAAAGTTACCAAAAACAATTGAATAAAAAATGCATGAAACAACTACTTACTATTGTAAAAACATACATCTCCTAAAATTATATATAAATTCAATAAAATTCACATTAGAATCACAAAGACATTTAAAAATTATATTAAATTATTTTAAACTTCATGTGGAAGAATAGAATGCAGGAGAACTGTACAAAAAGAAGACTATTGATAGGAACTTTTCTTACTGTATATCAGCACCTACTATAAATATTGGAATCAAGTCAGTTAACAGGAAAAATAATTGTATTAAGAATAAGCAGTCGGGCTCGGTGGCTCAGCCTGTAATCCCGCGCCTTTGGGAGGCTGAGGTGAGTAGATTGCCTGAGCCCGTGGGTTCGAGACCCGCCTGGGCAGGCGAGATCTCATCTCTACAATAAAATCAAAAAATTAGCCGGGCGTGGTAGCGCATTCCTGTAATTCCGGCTACTCGGAAGGCTGAGGCGGAAGGACTAGTGGAGCCCATCAGGCGAGGCTGCGGTGGCCGGGAGCGGCCACAGCACTCCAGTCCGGGCGACAGAGTGAGACTCCAACTCAAAAAAAAAAAAAAAAAAAGAATAAGCAAGAAGCCAGGTGCGGTGGCGCAATCCTGTAATCCCGGCACTTTGGGAGGCTGAGGTGAGGGGATTGCCTGACCCAATGGGTTCGAGAACAGCCTGGGCAACTTGGTGAGACCTCATCTAGAGTGCGGTAGTGTGTGCCTGTAGTTCTGGCTACTTGGAAGGCTGAGGTCAAAGAATTGCCAGAGCCCAGCAGGTCGACGCTGGGGTGGCCATTAGTGTGCCACTGCACCCCAGCCTGGGCAGCAGAGTAAGGCTCCAACTCAAAAAATAAAATAAAATAAAAAGAATAAACAAGAATGATGGAAAATAAATGAGGATCTAGATGAAAATTTAATTTATGACAAATGTATTGTTTCAGTTCAAAGAAAATAAAATTGGACCCTCAATTTACACTGAAGGCTTTGAAGCAACACACAAAATGATTTTTAAAAAATTATTTAAGCCGGGCTCGGTGGCTCAGCCTGTAATCCCGCGCCTTTGGGAGGCTGAGGTGAGGGGATTGCCTGAGCCCGCGGGTTCGAGACCCGCCTGGGCAGCGAGACCTCATCTCTACAATAAATCAAAATATCAGCTGGGCGTGGTAGCGCATGCCTGTAATTCCGGCTACTCGGAAGGCTGAGGTGGAGGGATCGCTGGAGCCCAGCGGGTCGAGGCTGCGGTGGCTGGGAGCGGCCACTGCACTCCAGTCTGGGCGACAGAGCGAGACTCCAACTCAAAAAAAAAAAAAAAAAATTATTTAAATATATATATTGAAGAGAAGGAGAGTGGGAGAGAAGGGAGAGGGAGAGAAAATAGGAGACTAAAGACAGGGAAAAGCTAGGTAGCAAAACATAACACTTATGTGACAAAAAAAGTAAGGTCAGGTATCAGTAATACATAATAAATACTGGGAAATTGCAATATGGGCTACAACAAAGGGTTAACAGACCAAGTAAGCAAACTGAAAACAAAGGAAAGAAAAACACTCACTTGTACGTATTATATCTCCCACCTTGAAGTTAAATAAATTAAACGTGTATATGTAATAAGACAATTTAAAACATTAATTGTATGTAATTACATGAGGGTCATTGATGATTCTACCCAGAGAAGTTTTCTTTAAATGGGAACGAAGAACAGAGCAAAATTCCTATTAGAGCAGTTGAATAATGAAGAAATAACAAGACAGCAGGCTAAAATAAACTCAAATATTACCTAGCAAATAATATCAGTAAAAATAAGCAAACCTAAAGTACATATAATAATTGTGACCTAAAAAGGATAGCTGTTATGTAAATGAGATAAGAATGACCTTTGTCTTTTGGCTCTGAGGTTGTCTCTTTTTCTTTTTTTGAGTCAGGGGTCTCACTATGTCATCCAGGCTGGAGAGCAGTGGCCTGATCATGGCCCCCGCAGCCTTGACCTTCTGGGCTCAGGCTATCCTTCTGCCTCAGCCTCCTGAGTAGCTGGGACTATAGGTGTGTGCCACCATGCCTGGCTAATTTTTTTTTACTTTTTTCTATTGATAAGGTCTCACTATGTTGTCTAGGCTGGTCATGAACTCTTGGGCTTAAGCAATTCTCTCACCTTGGCAGGTTATTTCTTCATAGCAGCTGAGGCCCCATTAGCTCAAAATCCAAACTCACATTTTACAATCCAGTTATGTAAATATAGCTGAAAACAAGCAGATTTTTAGCCTATTATAGCCCATGTGCTTCAAACACCCTGCTAAACAGTGCCCCAAATCTGCTTGTCACAGGTAAAATAAACCATGGGTTATCAAGACCCCAAGTCACTGCTGCTCTTTGGAGTTTTCTGACCCAGAGACTCCATGCTGCTGAGTAACATCCCTGAGACACAGACGCCTCCTCTCTGATTTTTCTCTCCCCCAGAGTTCTCTTGCTCTCCTTCCCTTCCAGTTGGTGACCCCCATGCCTCAAGCCTCTGGTCTTGCAGTGAGGGCCTTCCTCAGGAGGCAAACCTGCCAACAGATAAAGGTCGTGTGTGTTACTGCCATCTTGTGGTCACATCTTTTTTCTTTTTCCGTGTTGAAATACACCCCCTTACACTATATAATAATACCAGTAAAAATCACCAGGATGATCTAAAATTATAAATACCTAATAAGATACACTCAAAGAAGATAAAGCCAAAATTAAAAAATTACAAAGAGTAATAAGCAAATCCATAAATACAATGGGAGATTTTAATATTCATTCTTAGTAAATGACTAAATGGACGTAAAATGAGAAAGGCTAATCAACAATTAAAGAATCCCAATTCTTTTCTTTTTTTTTTTTTTTTTTGAGTCAGAGTCTCACTCTGTCGCCCAGGCTGGAGTGTAGTGGCAGGCTCACGGCCACCCCAGCGTCGACCTGCTGGACTCCGACAATCCTTCCGCTTCAGCCTTCCAAGTAGCTGGAACTATAGGTGTGTGCTACCACTCCTGGCTAATTCTTGATTTATTGTAGAGGCAAGGTCTCGCCAAGTTGCCCGGGCTGGTCTGGAACTCGCAGGCTCAGGCAATCCCCTTACCTCGGCCTAATAAAGTGCTGGGATTATAGGCTGAGTTACTGAGCCCGGCCAATGAATCCCTATTATTTTCAAGCACACTTGAAATGTTTATAAAAACTGACCAGATATTAGGCCTAAAGGTATCACATGTTCACATTGGTATACAGAATACATAGCACTATTACAAATCAATAATAGGCCAGGTACAGTAGCTCACACCTGTAAAGCCTAAAGGTATCACATTTGCACACTGGTGTACAGAATACACAGCACTATTAGAAATCAATAATAGGCTGGGTTCAGTGGCTCACACTTGTAATCCCAGCACTTTGGGAGGCAGAGGTGAAAGGATTGCCTGAGTCCATGGGTTCAAGACCAGCCTTGGGCAACATGGCAAGACCTTGTCTCTACAATAAAAAAGAAAAAAAAATTAGCGATGTATTGGTACGTGCCTGTAGTTCCAGCTACTTGGAAGGCTGAGGGGGGAAGGATCGCCTGAGCCCAGCAGGTCGAGGCTGTGGTGGCTGTGAGCATGCCACTGCACTCCAGCTTGGGCAACAGAGTGAGACTCTGACTCAAAAAAATAAAATAAAATAAAATAAAATAAAAAAATAAAGAAATCAATAACAAAAGTTACCCAAAAGAAATCCATAAATTTAGAAATTAAAAATGCTTTCCAAATGACTCATGGAACCAAGAAGAAATTATTTTTAACAATTAAAGCATACTTTAGGTTGAATGAAAATAAAAAGATTTCAGATCAATATGTATGTAAAATTGCTGAAGCAGTACTTAGAGGGAAATTTACCATAAGCAATTCACATACATTTAGGAACTTGTCCAAGATCTATATTAGTTTGTCTATCCTCTGTCACAGTATAGGCCAGAGATCTGAGTGAAGGTTTTAGGGGGTCCAGTGGTCTGGGGTATGTCTAAAATAAAGGACAAATTATTGTATCTCACATTCCCACCATGAAGAAGGAAGGCCTCTTTGAGTTTTGGAGGTAGCGTACTCCATACTTAGGACTACTGCTCTAACATATTTGCTGAGTGACACAGATGGCTACCACCTTTGACAAAAGCTTAGGGCAGGAAAAGGTTCTGCAGCAGGTCTGGGCTACAGTGCAAGCAGCCTTACTGTTTGCACCATACATTCTAGTAGACGCTATAGTATCAGAGACATATGCAGTTGGAGAAAACACCATTTAGAGTTTATGGCAAATCCCCAATAGGAAAGTAACAACATAGCCCTGGGGATTCCCTAGCAAGGTCATGCTATCCATAGATAATTATATACCATATAATTATACAGATAGTTACACACCTTAACAGCCCCTGACATGCTACCTGACCTACCCGACAATGGTATTAAGTGACCATGTGGCTAGAAGTTCCCGTCATGAGCTTGATTTTTGTAGAGCACGTCATAAGGACAGGCTGGTTCGGTAACAAGTCATAAGAAGTAGCACATCAAGGACTGGGGTGAGAAGAACTAGAGGACTCAGGTGAGCAAGTGGTTCAGGTCTCCATAACATCAAAAACCATGATGCCAGATTCTCTCCCTTAGCTAGCAGCTATGGTTGTGTGGGAACTCCCATATTGCCAAAGAAGGAAAAAAGCTAAACTTTTTTTTTAAAACAGCTCACACCCCATTTATTATTTAAAATATCTTGTTACAAAATGAAAAAAATACAATGCAGTATAAAAGATTGACAGCGAGCCGGGCTCGGTGGCTCAGCCTGTAATCCCACGCCTTTGGGAGGCTGAGGTGAGTGGATTGCCTGAGCCCACGGGTTCGTGACCCGCCTGGGCAGCGAGACCTCATCTCTACAATCAATCAAAAAATCAGTCGGGCGTGGTAGCGCATGCCTGTAATTCCAGCTACTTGGTAGGCTGAGGCGGAAGGATTGCCTGAGCCCAGCAGGTCGAGGCTGCGGTGGCCGGAAGCGGCCACTGCACTCCAGTCTGGGTGACAGAGTGAGACTCCAACTCAAAAAATAAATAAATAAATAAATGAAAGATTGACAGCGTCATCATTTATTACACAATTTTCAACCTATCAGAAAGACAAACAAATCACTAACAACAGGGGGACGGGACCTTGGCCTTTTTGAGGGCTGGGAATTTTTTTCCTTTTGCTATCAGGAAATAAAACTAAAAATCATGTCATTGAGTAAAAACAAAACAAAAATGGGGAGAAAAAAATTCTCCGGGGAAACGGCATTTCTGGTATTCTATATATATTTCCTCCTTAGACTGTCACCTTACTTGGTTTTCTCTACCTTTTAAAAAGACACCCAGAGCTGCTCTCGAGGATAAGCACATCACTTAACACTTGGCTGGTTGGGTGGTGTGCCATGTTCTGAAGTGGAGGTTGGGCTAGGGTTGGGGGATGGGGGAAAAAGCTACCACCTGTAGCCTCTGTCCCAAGGGAATGTGCCTCTCCAACCCTGGGGGCACTCCCTCACTGATAAGGGCTACCTCAGAAACATGTTGGGAACAGAGGAAGGGCTCAGTCCAATTCAGTCTCTCCCTTCTGAGCCAGAAAGGTCTCCAGTGACACTGTGTTTCACATGCCACATCTCATCTCACACGTCACGTCTCAAGTTAGATGTCATGTGCCCTGTAGATGTATGCAGAAGTAGCATCACCCCACGGGCACTGCAGGACCCTGCGGGCACCTCCTCCTTCAGCAGCAACCTCATGGCAATTTGTTATGGGACAAGCAATTCCACTGGCCTGTGTAGAAAATGGCCCCTAGAGGGCTAGTCCTTAGAACTCTGAGCTGAGTTCATTCAAGTCAGGCTGTTTTTCTTCCTGCTCCTTATCAGAGGTAGGAAGTACCTCCAGGCAGAGAGAGAGGAGCTACTAAGTCAATAGTCAAAAAAGATGACAAGACACCACATTTGTGACTTTACCTGACTGTCAGTGCCAGGTTATCCCACAACAAGTAAAAGTATGTACCTGGGGGATGCAAGCCCATGCTTACATCAAACCTGAAAAAAGAAACACCAGTGCAAGTAGGCCCCACCTGCCCAACTGCCTCCTTCCCACTCCTCCTGGTACTTCATAAGGGCTCTTCATTGCTGAGGTCCCAATGTCCCATCTCCCAATGGCAGTAACTTCCTCTAAAACAAGGAAGCAGGCTTCTTGGGGAAGAGCTCCATGTGTTCAATGGAAAAGCCCCAGGGAAAGGGAACTAAAAGCTGGTTATTGCAAGAGGCAACCAAGCACTAAGCAGCAGAGGATGGTAACTGGCTCTGCCAGGCTTCCCAGCAGAAAGCAACCTCATAGGCCTTTTCTGCTTGGGAGCGGCAAGTCCACTGAGAAGGCCAAACAGCAGAGGGGAAAGGATTCAGCCCTCTGTGAGGGAAAGAACCGTCAGTATGTGAGAGGGCAAAGCAGGAACAGAGGGAACTTTTCATAAGGTAATTTCTGTTCTCAAGGTCCCTCCTCAAAAGGACTGAGACGATAGAGGAGTTTAAACAAAGAAGTGGTATGCTATCAAGGGGTCTGGACCCTCTTGGCCCCATGGAATCTAGTGCTGAGGGCAGGACCCTGGCCATATTTTGGCTCACCCAGCCACTCTCCTAGATCCCGCATGGAGGATCCATTTTTTTGGGGAGGGAAGTCTTCCCATCAGCCTCACTGTTGAACTGCTCCTAGAGAATCAGAAACCATACGTTTCCTCGGACAAAGCACCATTCTCTATGGAGACCAGGCACCTCGACATGTTTTCTTCCTGTCTGCCACCCCTCCCAACCACACGAAGTCTTTAGGTTTTTTCCCCTGGCAAATAGGAGGTGTGGGGTTGGGAGGGCTGCCAAGCAATCTTCAATCCTGTGGGGCAGAGGGTATTCCCTGAGTGTCTGGAGGGAGTTAGGGGTTTGGAGGAAGGGAGAGGGATAGAGCGGCCTCTATCCTTTAGTCCTGATCAAGGCAAGGAGATGCAAGTCCATTCAAAAAACATTTACTTCCCACCAGACTCCTTTCTCAGTGGTGCCGGTCCCGTTCTCTATTCCGGTGTCGCTCATGCTCTTGGTTCCTTTCTTGGAAATAATCATCATGCCGATCTTCATTATGAAGCAGATCCCGATGCCTCCTGCTGCTCTCCCGGGACCTGCTAGGTGACCTTTCCTGGGGCCGATGTCATTTCCTGGAAGAGCTCCCACTGGCACTCAGGCTGTAGGACTTGGCTTCGATGCCATGAAGACAGTCTTTAAGAGAGGAGATGAGGACACGGCAACGCTCATCATTGGCGACCTGGGACTGTTTGATAACTGCAATGGCTGTGAGCGGCGTCTCAACTGCGTCACGGTAATCCCCTGCACTGGCTCCAAATACGCTTTGAAAATGGCACTGCTGGAAATTGCTCTGTTTTGCTTCATGATTTCTTCAAATTCAGCCTCACTCACCATAGAGGGTGGAGGGCCCGAATCTCGGTTGCCATGGTGGTTACAGGGTGCAGAGGCCTTCATGTAAGTATCTGGTGGAGGCCCCATTGTAGCATTTGGTGGGGGGAAGAAGGCTGGATTGAGGTGAAGGGCAGGTGGGATGGCCCCAGGGGGAGGTACAGCAAGATGAGGAGGTAATCGAGGAGGGGGGAGCATGCGATGCTGGTAGTGGATACCAGGAGGAGGAGAAGGGACCCCAAAGCTTGAGGAGAGAGGTGGTGGGGGTGGACTTGGTGGTGGAGGCAGACCCATCAGGGGAAGGGCTGAAGGAGGGTGATTGAAGTAGGGCAGCATACTGGGGGGCTTATGCACATGAGCTGATGAGGGTACAAGGTTCTCAGAGGGTGTGGCCCATCCATCAGCAGAATCACTAGAATCTTGGGAGTGGGCCTGTGGAGGTATTCCCCCTCTTGAGACTCGGACGTACTCATGTTTCCAAGCCTGCGCCTCAAACTGTGACAGGTTTTGCCGGGTGGCTGGCCTCACATCCACTTTTTCTCCATTAAGAACTTTTCCTGGTAAGAGTTCCAACAATTTGTGTACAGAGTTTTCAGAGGCTACCACCACCTCAGCATACCCAGGAAAAACTGCCCACATAGACGGCAGCTCGTCTATTACACAGACCACTGTAGGTATACAGAATTGCAGGGGTCTTGTTGTTGGGCTTGGGAGATGGCTCCTGACGAACAAGAGGAGGTGGCTCAGTGCTGCTGCTTCTGTCATCTGAGGACTGTGAGGTGGCCATCAGCACATCACCATACAGGTCAATCTGATCTGTATTGTTGAACTCTGGGTCCTGTTTGAACTTCTCATCGGCGTAGATGTCAATCAAGTCAACTCCTTCTGACATGGCTCCGGAAGCAAGATTGTGAGCCTGGAAGATGCACAAAATAAGAAAGCTGCCGCAGGAATATGGCAGCAGTGGCGAGTCTGGACCAGGCCCCGCTAAACTTTTTTTATTGAAAGATCAACTCAGGATGCAGATGCAAGCCAAAAACTATGGCTGCCTACGCCAGCTTTGGAAAAATAGCAATAGACTTAGTCCTCCCAAGGAGGGTTTAACATAAGTAAAATCAGTCCTCCCAAGGAGGGTTTAACATAAGTGAAATCATTAACAGAATGAAGGACAAAAACCATATGAACATCTCCATAGATGCAGAAATTATTATTAATTTTTTTTTAGTTGGAATCTCATGCTGTCACCCAGTCTGGGGTATAGTGGCATGCTCACAGCTACCGCAGCCTCGATCTGCTGGCTCTGGTGATCCTTCTGCCTCAGCCTTCAAGTAGCCAGAACTACAGGTGCACACTACCACGCTGGCTAATTTTTTAAAAAAAAATTTATTATAGAGATGAGGTCTCGCCAAGTTGCCCGGGGTGGTCTTGAACCTGTGGGCTCAAGCAATCCACTCACCTCGGCCTCCCAAAGTGCTGAGATTATAGGTAGAGCCACTGAGCCAGGCCTAGAAAAGCATTTTACAAAGACTACATCCTTCCATCATAAAAACTCTCACCAACTTAGGGATAGAGGGCCATAGAACACAATAAGGGCATATGTATGACATTTAACTGTCATATATGTATGACAGGCCCACAGCTAACATCATACTCAACAGTAATAAGTTGAAAGTTCCTCTAAGATCAGAAACAAGACAAGGATACTTAGTCTTTCCAATTCTCTTTAACATAGTACTGGAAATTCTAGCCAGAGCAATTAGAAAGAAATAAAAGAAGAGAAAGAAATAAAAGGCATTCAAATAAGAAAGGAAGAAGGGAAATTGTCTCTGCAGACAACATGATCTTCTACTTAGCAAATTCTAGGCCCTGCGTGGTGTCTCATACCTGTAATCCCAGCACTTTGGGAGGCCAAGGCAGAAGGATCACTTGAATCCAGGAGTTCAAGATTAGCCTAGACAACATAGCAAGACCTTGTCTCCACAAAAAAATTTTTAAAAAGCCAAGTATGATGGTGTGTACCTTTAGTCCCAGCTACACAGGAGGCTGAGGCATAAGGATTGCCTGAGCCTCAGGAGGTTGAGGCTGCAGTGAGTTGTGGTCATGCCACTGCTCTCCAGCCTGGGTGACAGACTGAAACCTCGACTCAAAAACAAACAAGAAAACTCTAAGATTTGCAGCAAAAATTCCTGCTGAAACAAATTCAGTAAACATGAAGGATACATCATCAATATAAAAAAACAATAGCATTTGCATACACTTACGAGGAACTATCTTAAAAAGAAATCAAGAAAACAATCCAGGCCTAGCACAGTGGCTCACACCTGTAATCCAGCACTTTGGGAGGCAGAGATGGGAGAATTGCTTGAGCCTAGGTTCGAGATGCCTAGGTAACATAGTGAGACCTAGTCTCTAAAAAAAAAAAAAGAAAAGAAAAGAAACAAACAAATAAAAGAGAAAATAATCCCCAAACCAAACAAACTTGAGGAATAAATGTAACCAAGGAGGTGATAGACCTGTACACTGAAAACCATTAAATATTGATGAGACTGAGCATGGTGGTTCACACCTATAATTCCAGTACTTTGAGAGATTGAGGTGGAAGAATTGTTTGAGGTCTAGAGTTTGAGGCTAGCCTGGGCAACATACCAAGACCCAGTCTGTACAAAAACCAAATTAGCCAGGTGTGATGGGGTGTGCTCATAGTCCCAGCTACTTAGGAGGTTAAGGCAGGAGGATTGCTTGAGGCCAGGAATTCAAGGTCATCCTCGCCAACATAGGGAGACCCCCCACCTCCACACACATACACAAAACACCAAATTAGCCAGGCATAGTAGTGCATACCTGTATTTCCAGCTACTTAGGAGGCTGAGGGGGGAGGACTGCTTGAGACCAGGGGTTCAAGGCTGCAGTGCACCACTGCACTCCAGCCTGGGTGACAGATTGTTTCTTAAAAAAAACAAAACAAAACAAAAACCACACATTGATGAAAGAAATTCAATGCAAGCAAATGGAACGATATCTCATGTTGACAGATTGGAGGAATTAATATTGTTAAAATGTTCAGGACTGGGCATGGTGGCTCAAGTCTGTAATCCCAGCACTTTGGGAGGCCAAGGCAAGAGGATTGACTGAGTCCGGGGTTTGAAACCAGTCTAAGCAACTTGGTGAGACCTCATCTCTACAATAGATCAAGAAAAATTAGCTGGGCATGGTGGTGCATGCCTGGAGTTCCAGCTACTTGGAAGGCTGTGGTGGAAGGATCACCTGAGCCCAGCAGGTCAAAGCTGCGATAGCCATGAGCGTGCCACTGCACTCCAGCCTGGACAACAGAGTGAGACTCCAACTAAAACAAAAAAAAGTTCATACTACCCAAAGCAATCTATAGATTCAATGTCATCTCTATCAAAATTCCAATGGCATTTTTCACATAAACAGAAAAAAATATCCTTGAATTCATATGGAGCTACATACAAATGGAGATGTTGGTCAAAGAATCAAAAATTCAGTTAGATGTGAAGAATCTGTTCAAGAGATTTATTGGACAACATGGTGACTACAGTTAACAACAAAATACTGGATACATAAAAATTGCTAGGAGAGTCGATTTTAAGTTATCCTCATCCTAGAAAAAAGATAAGTATGTGAGGTAATGCATGCTAGTTTGATTTAGCCATTTCACGATATATACATATTTTGAAACATGTTATACACTACAAAATATGTATAATTTTTGTCTGTTAGAAATTTTTAAAATTAAATTTAACTCAAAAATAAATGATTTCAGAGGACAAAACTTTGGACTGTGCATTTTGACATCAATTTGCATGGAAAGAGAAGTTATTTGAAGTAAGGATGTATTAACTCATGATCAATCAGCTTGGCTTGCAGGTCAAGACTCTGGAAACAGAAATTTGTCAGATTGGAGAAAAAGACTTCTGAGAAAGAGGCATTAGGATGGACTGACTTATGGAACAGATACAAAGTATGAAGATCTGTAGAATAGGTATCTACCAGTAAACAAGAAGACAAAATGATTCAGTCAGTTAGCCAACCTCTTCCATCAGTCACCACAGTACTGGCACAACTGATGCATAAATGTAGTGGCAAAGATGGAAGACACTGACTAAGCCTTATGGCAGAAGTTTCCACTGACTAAGTCTTATCTAGCTACTGCTGATGCCGAATGTCAAACCCACCAGCAACAGAGAGTAAGCAACACTAAGGCTTAAATATAGCACAATCATTCAAGAACACTAAGTAGCCACATGGTGACAGGCTGAATACATTGGGTCCTTTCCATTTAGGAAGGACAGCAATTGAACTGGACTGGAACTGATGCTTATTCTGACTATGGGTTTCTCTTTCCTGCTTATATGGCTTCAGCCAGCACCTCTACCCAAGAATGTTTGATCCACGGACATGGAATCCTGCACCTCGTTGCCATTAGCAGGGAATGCACTTTATAGAACTGTAGTTGCTCCATCGCAGCAGTGAACACATGACAGTGCAATTCAGTGATCCTATCACAAATCACAAAATCACAACCAGAAGCTGTCAGGTTGACAGAGTGATGGAACAGCCTCTAGAAAAATGTAGTGTCTGGTTTTTGATCGGACCCTGGCTTTAAAACATTGCTGTAATTAGGGAACAATTAAGGAAATGTGAATATACATAAATACAGTCATGCTTTGCTTACTGACAAGGATACATTCTAGAAAGGCACCATTAGGCAATTTTGTTGTTGTAGGAAAATCATAGTGTGTACTTACACAAACCAAGATGGTATGCATACTTGTATCTACACATTTTTATGTGGAAAACCAAATGTCCCTGCACCATTACTGAATATCAATCATTTCCCTACTTGAGCTGCAATGCCAATATCAAGTGCCATTTTCCATTGATCAGGTTTCTATATACTCCATTATAATCAATCTTATGGGCCCACAGTTGACTGAAACATGTTACGTGGGACATAACTGTTTATATTTGGAAGTAATTAGGAGTTAACTAATTTGAAGAAATTACTGATAATCTGATGTGACAGGGATAATATAATTATGGCTATGTGATAAAATGTTCCTTGTTTTTGGTTACCATAGACCTAGGTGTAGAGGGGACATGAGCATGATGCCTACAGTTTGCTCTCGCAAACTATACATAAGAAGCAAATCTGGCAAAATATTAACAAGTATTAAATCTAAGTGGTGGCTATGTGGGTGTTCATCTTTTCTGCCTTTCTGTAGGTTGGACATTTTTTCAAAATTAAAAGGGGAAAAAGGTTGGGCACGGTGGTTCACACCTGTAGTCTCAGCACCTTGGAAGGCAGAGGCCAGAGGACTGCCTGAGCCCAGAAGTTCAAGACCAGCCTGGGCAACTTGGTGAGACCTCATCTCTACTACCAAAAAAAAAAAAAAATTGGCCAAGCGTCATAAAGCGCCTGTAGTTCCAGCAGCTTGTAAAGCTGAGGTGGAAGGATCACCTGAGCCCGGCAGGTCGAGGCTGTGGTGGCCGGGAGCGTGCCACTGCACTCCAGCCTGGGAGACAGAGTGAGACTCTGACTCAACAACAACAACAACAACAACAACAATATCAACAACAACAGAAAAGTGAAAAATGATAGAGCAAGGACACGTTAACATTCATAGGTCCCTTCTCCCCTGCGGTTAATGCTGGGCCTCCAGCGGCCCGAACCAGCCGAGAAGGCCTCTGGCCCACCTGCCTGACCTCGCGACCGGCGCGGAGCGCGACGACCCGGCCCTGCGGCCGTGGAGTCGTTTTCGATTCCAGGTGATTCTTGTCCCTCCGCGCCGCGGCCTATGACACCGTGGGCGGCGGCTGCTGGCAGCTGGCAGCCGGATGGGGGAGCCCAGCAACCCGCCATGCCTGGCCTCCCTCGCCGGGTGACCCGTACTCCACGTGACCCAGGCTGCCTAACCTCCCGAGCCAGGAATTGATCACCTGCTGCCCTCGGGCCACGCAAGGCGGATGCTGAAGGGGCCTCAGAGCCCCTGGCTTTGTGTTGTCATAAGGGCAGTTCAACGTGGTCTGGTGTGATCCATCACTGCCGAAGTGAGTGGTAGAAACAGTCATCAAAAACGCAGACGAATTCATTGACAGTGAACATGCAAAGTAACATTGCATGTTACTTTTCAGCTTTGGGTTACCTCCTTATACGAATGGTGATGTGTGGTGAAAATGGTTTCAAAGGTTAGGGATTTGTACATTTTGTGACAGAAGCAACTGAAAGTTCTGTTGGAAAAAATGAAATGAATGCTTCTAAATCTAAATGATAGCAACGTATTCGCTGGATGATTTAAGTCTCGTAAACAACCAGGAGCTAGGGCAAAAGAATTCACCAATGTTTACATCAAGATTTTTGAAGAAGGCACGGATGGTGAGTGCCTCGAATGATAAGTATGATAAGTTGGGATCTGCCTTCGGTGTGAAAGCAATGAATGATGAAAGTGGAAAACCCAAACATTTTGGAGCTGTGTGCTTTGAAAGGCGTGAAGATGCACAGAAAGCTGTAGATGAGATGAACAGAAAGCAGCCCAATGGAAAACAAGTTTAGGTTGGTCAAGCTCCCAAAACAGCAGACGGAACTGGAGTGCAAATGTGAACAGATCAAGTAGTGTAGGATCACCAGATAATGGGGTATTAACATTCATATGAAAAATTCTGATAGTACTGATGATCATATCTCTGGAAAGAATTTTCTCCTTTTGGTACAATCACTACTGCAAAGGTTATGATGGAGGGTGGCCACAACAAAGTTTGATTTTGTGTTTCTCTCCTTTCCAGAAGAAGCAACTACAGCAATCACCATTCAGAAATGAATGGTAGAATTGTGGCCAGTGGGAAGAAGAGCAACGAAGAGCCCCAGGCTCAGGTCATTAACCAGGATAGTATCTGCCAAGAATGGCAAGTGTAAGAGCTGTGCCCAACCTGGAAATAGTCCCTACCAGCTGGCACCTCCTTCAGGTAACTTCATGGCCACTATCCCACAGATTGAGAACCATGCTACTAAGTATTCTCCTAGTCAAATTGCTCAGCTAAGATCAAGTCATCAGTAGACTGCTTAGAGTACCAGACTTCATCCATTCCAAAATCTGCCCAGCTACTCCCACCAAATGAGTACTGAGGCCAGCTTCTTCACAGGTTCCACAAGTCATGTCAACACAGCTTACTGTAACACAACACAGTGGGACCACATACCGCTGTTTGTACCATTCCACAGTATAAACATGCTATAGGAGCTCACAATCCTCAACAACATTTGAATGCACAGCCACAAGTTCCCATACAGCAGCCTGCTATTCATGTACAAGGTCAGGAACTTTAACTGCTACCATGTTGGCATTGGTTCCTCTCAAAAGCAGAAACAAATGTTGGGTGAGAGGCTGTTTCCTCTTATTCAACCATGCACCCTGTTGTTGCTGGTAAAATCAATGGCACACTGTCAGAAATTGGTGATTCAGGACTTCTTCATATGTTATATTTGTCCATAAGAGTCTCCAGAGTCTCTTAACTCTAAGATTGATGAAGCTGGCTGGGTGTGGTGGCTCACCCCTGTAACCCCAGCACTTTGGGAAGCCAAGGTGAGAGGATTGCCTGAGCCCAGGGATTCGAGACAAGCCTGGGCAAATTGGTGAGACCTCATCTCTACAATAAATCAAAAAATTAGCTGGGTGTGGTGGTACGTGCTTATAATTCCGCTACTTGGAAGGCTGAGGTAGAAGGATCGCCTGAACCCAGCAGGCCGAAGCTGTGGTGGCTGTGCCATTGTACTCCAGCCTGAGCCCCAGAGTGAGACTCCAACTCAAAAAAAAAAAATGATTGATAGAGCTGTAGCTGTATGACCAACCCACCAAGCTCTTTAAAGAGGCTTCCCAGAGAGCAGTTAATGGCGCTACTGATGTTTCAACTGTTTTAAATTGACTAGGGACCACACAAAGAAACTTGTGCTTCACTGAAAAAAAAGATCTAAATATTGAAAACCTTAAATACGGTGCAAAATATTGCAAAGTATAAAAGAAATATTAAGACTGTGGCTTATGTCTGTAATCCTAGCACTTTGGGAGGCTGAGGCTGGAGGATCGCTTGAGCCAAGGAGTTCAAGACAAGCCTGGGCAATATAGTAAACCTCATCTCTATAAAAAATAAAAAAATAAGCTGGGTGTGATGGCACACACCTGTAGTCCCTGCTACTTGGGAGGTTGAGGCAGGAGGATTATTTGAGCCCAGGAGGGTGCGACTACAGTGAGCTGTGATCATGCCATTGCACTCCAGCCTGGGTAACACAGTGAGACGCTGACTCAAAATAAATAAATAATTAAGTAATAAATTTTAAAAGGAAAGGAAACTTAGAACCTTATGTGCAAAGCAGATGTCTGATCTGGCAAACATCATGCTAGTCTAAGATTATTGGTTTGAAAACAAAAAATCTCCCCAAAATATTAAAATATAAAAGCACCTTAATGTTTTACAGACTCTGAGAAAAAAAATCAGCAAAGTACAAAAATAAAATATAAAGTTTTTATAAGCAGAAAACTAAATACCTGCAACACTGCTTCAAAAAGGAGAATATTTAAGTGTATACTAAATATATAACACATTAATTTTTATAACTTCTAATTTTTTATTTTAAAGATGTGGGGTACAACTCAGGGTTAGGTATACAAATGTTCATTATGCAGGTATCCTTGTTGATGAGGCGTGCCTCCCCCTTCTCCAGGCAGATTCCCACTACTGCCAATCCTGCTTCCCTGCCTTCATCCTGGCAGTTTCCTGCTACTGTCAATCCTTTTCTTTTCTTATTATGATAATTGATAAAACATTAATTTTAATACCTAGAGAAAATTCTCTAAAGCATAAAAAGAATAGTACAATTTTCTCCTAATCAAAAAAAGCTCCTCTTCTTAAAAATGATTTATTGTATCTATATTTTATTAAAGTCAACTTTCTATTTTAAAAATCTAATTCTCACCCGGGCTCAGTGGCTCAGCCTGTAATCCCGCGCCTTTGGGAGGCTGAGGTGAGTGGATTGCCTGAGCCCGCGGGTTCGAGACCTGCCTGGGCAGGCGAGACCTCATCTCTACAATAAATCAAAAAACCAGCCGGGCGTGGTAGCGTGCGCCTATAATTCCAGCTACTTGGAAGGCTGAGGCGGAAGGATCGCCGGAGCCCAGCAGGTCGAGGCTGCGGTGGCCGGGAGCGGTCGCTGCACTCTAGTCTGGGCGACAGAGTGAGACTTCGACTCAAAAAAAAAATAAATAAATAAATAAAAATAAAAGTCTAATTCTCTTGTGAATGTAAAATACTATCTTGTGAATGTAAATCTATTTTTATTTTATTTATTTATTTATTTATTTTTGAGTTGGAGTCTCACTCGGTCGCCCAAACTGGAGTGCAGCGGCCGCTCCTGGCCACCGCAGCCTCGACCTGCTGGGCTACCGCGATCCTTCCGCCTCAGCCTTCCGAGTAGCCGGAATTACAGGCCCGCGCTACCATACCTGGCTGATGTTTTGATTTATAGTAGAGATGAGGTCTCGCTGCCTAGGCGGGTCTCGAACCCGCGAGCTCAGGCAATCCACTCACCTCAGCCTCCCAAAGGCGCGGGATTACAGGCTGAGTCACCGAGCCCAGCTTATTTTTATTTTTTTATAAGTGACAATGATATCCCCTCATGCTTTAAATATTAAACAGCGGCACAGTTCAAATTTTTAGAATTTGAATACTAGAATGACAACAGTTGAAAATGGAGTCTTCAGCCGGGCTCGGTGGCTCAGCCTGTAATCCCGTGCCTTTGGGAGGCTGAGGCGAGTGGATTGCCTGAGCCCGTGGGTTCGAGACCCACCTGGGCAGCGAGACCTCATCTCTACAATAAATCAAAAAATCAGCCGGGCGTCGTAACGCATTCCTGTAATTCTGGCTACTCGGAAGGCTGAGGCGGAAGGATTGCCGGAGCCCAGTAAGTCGAGGCTGCGGTGGCCGGGAGCGGCCACGGCACTCCAGTCTGGGCGACAGAGTGAGACTCCAACTCAAAAGAAAAGAAAAGAAAAGAAAATGGAGTCTTTGATGTGCTGTAAAAGTATAGAAGAAAATGTCACTAAACAGTTGATATTTTATCTTTTCCCAGAGATATCTGAGTGTATTCGAACTTTTGGCAGTTTTGGTGATAGATTCAGTGAAAGGTCTCATTTTAACAGAAATAATAGTTTGAGTTGCCTTAAATTTTAGTTGCTTCAATTAGCAAATTTATGTGTAAATTTAATATTCTGTGCTATTTTAATATCTTGTGTAGAAGAGAGAAAAGAGGAACTAAAGTAATGTTCAGTCCTTGCATTGGGCTTTTGCCACAGAAGTCTAAACAATATCTAGAAGGCCATTCAATAAGAATGATGGGGTCTATTTGTTGTTGTTGTTTTGAGTCTCACTCTGTCACCCAGGCTGGAGTGCAGTGGTACACTCATGGCCACCACACCTCAAGCTGCTGGGCTCAGGTGATCCTTCCACCTCAGGCTTCCAAGTAGCTGGAACCACAGGTGGACGTCACCACACCTGACTAATTTTTAAAAAAATTTATTGTAGAGACAAGATCCTGCCAAGTTGCCCAGGCTGGTCTCTATACTCTGAGTCTGAGCGATCCTCTTGCCTTGGCCTCTCAAAGTGCTGGGAATTACAGGCGTTAGCCACTGCACCTGACCTGGGTTATAGGTTAATGTAGCAGATTTCATCAGCCAGAATTGAAAAGTAATTATATATGAATAAGGAAAAGAAAATCTTATATAGACAGTAGTCTAGTCATCTTTTATTTCTGCAGTCTATCTATAATGACTAGGCTTTTTATATTATTGAAAAAAATAGTGTATTTCTTTGTGATTTAATTTTATTTCTGTAAATAAAAACTATAGATAGTGTTTCATCTAAAACCTGCTAAACCAGACATTTATTTTACGGGTATTGCAGAAATAAAGGAAGATTAACTTTGGTTCTTTTACTTAATTAAAAGCAGAATTTGGCTGGCCACTGTGGCTCACACTTGTAATCCCAGCACTTTGGGAGGCTGAGGTGGGCGGATTGCTCGAGCCCAGGGGTTTGAGACCAGCCTGGGCAACATAGCAAAAGCTCGTCCTTACAAAAATAAAAAAAAAAAATTGCTGGGCATGGTGGCATAGGTCTGTAGTCCCAGCTTCTCGGGATGCTGAGGTGGAAAGATCACCTGAGCCCAGGAGGTCGAGGCTGCTGTGAGCCATGATCATTATGATCTTGCCACTACACTCCAGCCTGGGCAAGAGAGTGAGACTCTGACTCACAGAAACAAAACCCAGAATTTAAAATCTATTTAGTTGACTCAGTTAAAGATGCTGTGTTTTATTCCCATCTTTTTTTTTTTTTTAATTTTTCTGGAGATCTTTTTAACTGACTTACTAAAGTGATGGTGAGTTCTATTCCTATGTGGAAATTTAGGCTATCTTACTAAATTTAATACTTAAGTTTTTTTCTTTCTGTCATTCAGGTTTGCTTAATTTTATATTAAGCTTTGTTTGTGTTATGATATCAAATTCAGCCTGATGGATTACTTCAAACTTTCCTAAGGTATTTATAGATTTACTGTTCCTAAAATATATAAACACTAAGAAAGCATTCCATTTAATACTGTTTTTATTAAATTAACGTTGGAATTAAAAAAATCAGAGGAAAGCCCTGTAGTGAAATCACATATTTACTAAATCCTGGGTTCTATGTACAGTCTCCACATAATTGTACTTTAAACTTTTGTCATGTGAGATAATTCATTAAAAGAAGCAGGCAAATGATGGCAAATAAACTTTTTAATGATGTTTGAATCCTGACAATTGCAATTTTAATTTGCTTGGGTCATCATGGCATGCAAGTATTTTTGGCCCCAGTATGCCAATAAGTAGCGCTCCATTTGGAGCTGTGATCAAGATGGCTAAAAATGCTACTGTCATCACATCCTTCGAATATGATTCCAGTTGGGGCGTGGAGAGTCTTGCTCTTTCTAGAACCAACGGACCTAATACAGCCTGCATTAAGGGGGGGAAATGGGAAATAAAGAAAAATGTTAAAACGAGTTAATGTAGCATAAAAGTAAATGACTCTGTTAAAATAAAATCTACTACTAACTACTAAGAAGGACAAGACTAAAAGTGCTGAGTAATTTTGTAAATTACTCATCAATTCCATGTTTTTCCCAGCAAACACATATGGAGGAAGAGTGCAATAGTGACAAATCAGCATGCAGACATTTTGGCTGTTTTTATACTCTTGTTCTCTGAACTTTTCCCTCCTTAAACACTTCTTTTGAGTGCTCATGTACCCTCAGAACAGCAGGAGTTCTAATTGAACCAGTTTTGCTTAGTTGCCTTTTCCACGCACTCCTAGGTCCCTGGCTGTAATAAGACAACATAAAATACTAAAGTTTCTCATGTTTCTTAGGATTTGCTGCTCTTCTTATTGTTCTTCCTACTTTGGTAGCTGTGTGTTACAGCAGAACTGACAAGAGGCTTGGTATCTAACAAACTGGGTTTGAATTCTGTTTTTGCTGCAACCATGCAAGTGATTTTGTACAAGTGCTTCAAGATCTTTAAACTTCTAATTACGTACTTGTAAAATGAACAACAAAATATGGACCTCACTGGATAGTTGTGAGAATTAAATAGGAGAATGTAAAGAACACCTGGCACATAGTAGGTATTTAGGTAATAGTAAGTTTCTCCTTCAACTCACTCCTTCTCTGCCAGTCTGAGGATGAATTCCTTTAAATTTCTTGCTTTAGATGACCCTACTGGGTCACAGATATTTTCCCCCAGTTATCTTCTATCATATTTGTTTTTAATAACCTAAAGCAAATTTCTTGCTAATCCTCTTTCTTTGTATTTATTAACCTAGGCCTGGAATTGCCTTAAAAATTTTAGGGATTAAATACAAATATATATCTTCTATGCAGTTGCACAGTAACAACATATTGGTAAAAACATTACCTCTGACATGAAACATTATGGTGAAAGAACCCCTCAATTCAAGCTCCTAAATCAACAATTAAAGTTTTATATAATAACTTTTTATTTACTGAACACAAGTCAGTGTGGTAGGTGCTAGGAAAAAAAAGATTAAAAGTGGGCAGAAAACCAACTTTAAAGAGTCTTACAGTTTAGAAGAGGATTTGAACATAAAAGGACTGACAAAAAGTCATTGCCTTTTAGGAGATGATGATAATACTAATGAAGCTATTAATAATATTTACACAGTTAAACAGCATTTGTCATATGGCAGGTACCATTCTTAAACCTTTCCAGTGATTACTTCATTTAATCCTCATAACAACCCTATTATGTGAGAACTACTATTAGGTAATAAATTACTTCTACCTAGTGGTTGAGATTTAATATGTTTCTTCAAACAAATTCAATTGGCAAACTGATCTAACATTTGTGAATTAAATTCTTTATTTACCCTCTTAATATCTGCCATTGTGGCTGGGCGCATTGGCTTAACCTTGTAATTCTAGCACTTTGGAAGGCTGAGGTGAGGGGATTGCTTGAGCCCATAGATTTGAGAACAGCCTGAACAACTTGGCGAGACCTCATTTCTACAAATCCAGAAGTTAGCCAGTCATGGTGGCACGCACCTGTAGTTCTGGCTACTTGGAAAGTTGAGGCGGAAGGACCTGAGCCCAGCAGGTCGACGCTGGGGTGGCCTTGAATATGCCACTGCACTCCAGCCTGGGCAACGGAGTGGGAGTCCAACTAAAAAAAAAAAAATCTGCCATTGTTTCTACGCTAATTTTCATCAGTATCTCTAAACTGAGGAATGAGAGAAATAATTGAAGCTTAGACAATTGTATTTCAGTAACAGAGAAAGAGGATAAAGGTAAAAAAGAGTTTAAATTTAAAAAATATTTATTGGTCTTATTCATTTGTGACATTATCATCATCTATTACTGCTGTTGTGACCTCTATTTGCACAGATAATTAATTTTCTATGTCTTCCAGTCCCTGGAACTAGCTTGATATTCTTTGTGAAGACAGCCTGGACTCAACAGACAGGTGTAGGCAGAGGCAGAAAAATACTGCAGGACTTGAGCAGGTGGTCTCTTTCCTCATATCTGCTTTTCTATTTCCCTTGCTTTATGAAAATTATGAAATAATTTTAAATACTGCAAACATTATTGGAAGGAGTGGGAATAGAAGAATGGATAGATACTCCGTTTGTAGATTTATTATTCCCTACAGCAGACATTAAAAGCAAAAAACTTATTGTTTTATTATTTATATTACTTTGGCCAAATGTTTTGGCTCATGCTGTAATCCCAGCACTTTGAGAGGCCAAAGCAGGAGGATTGCTTGAGCCCAGGAGTTTGAGACAAGCCTGGGCAACATAGTAGGAACTCATCTTAAATAATAAGTAAATAGCCGGGCTTGGTGGCTCAGCCTGTAATCCTGCGCCTTTGGAGGCTGAGGTGAGTGGATTGCCTGAGCCCGCGGGTTCGAGACCCGCCTGGGCAGCGAGACCTCATCTCTACAATAAATCAAAAAAATCAGCTGGGCATGGTAGCACACGCCTGTAATTCCGGCTACTTGGAAGGCTGAGGCGGAAGGATCACTGGAGCCCAACAGGTCGAGGCTGCGGTGGCCGGGAGCGGCCACTGCACTCCAGTCTGGGCGACAGAGTAAGACTCCAACTCAAAAAATAATAATAATAATAATAATAATAATAAATAAATAAAATTAAAATTTTTAAAAATTACTTTAAGAAAAATAACAACATTGCTAAGTAAGCACCACCACACACCAGAGACTGTGCTACACACTTTACATAGATTATCTCATTTAATTCTTACAACATGCTATGAAATAGATATAGACCTCATTGTAAAATGAGGCACTGTGAGAATAGGAAATAAGGTTATAAGCAAGTAACATGGTATTTTAGACAGGCAGTCTGGACCTATGGACCTGCTTTTCCAACTGTCATAATAAAGAATTTTGTTACATGGAAATTTAGGAGCTTCTTTTTTTGAATTACAATGGAGAAAAGAATTCCAGAAAATTAATGTATTATATTGCTAAGTTAAACAATCTAACAATAAGTAGCAATAGCTTTTAGTAGCAGGAGAACATCCTTGAATAAGAGAGTAAAATTACAAGGGTTCCCTTTTCAATTATTCATTCATTCTTGTAGGCATGCAAAATATATTTACACCTCCTGCCAGGCACTGTGTTAAGTGTTAGATAAAAATGATGAAAAAAACAACCACCAGATACTGTCCTTGTCCTTCCTATATAGTTTATTGGGAGATTAAGTCATTAATTAATCATACAAATAAATGTATAATTAAAAATAACATAGGTGCATTTGTGTGGTGAAGTGAGTAGCAGGGGTAGGAAAGAAGTTTTTTAAAAAAATTGTATCTCCAGCCGGGCTTGGTGGCTCAGCCTGTAATCCCGCGCCTTTGGGAGGCTGAGGTGAGTGGATTGCCTGAGCCCACGGGTTCGAGACCTGCCTGGGCAGCGAGACCTCATCTCTACAATAAATCAAAAAATCAGCCAGGCGTGGTAGCGCATGCCTGTAATTCCGGCTACTTGGAAGGCCGAGGCGGAAGGATCGCCGGAGCCCAGCAGGTCGAGGCTGCGGTGGCCGGGAGCGGCCACTGCATTCCAGTCTGGGTGACCAAGTGAGACTCCAACTCAAAAACAAAAACAAAAACAAAACAAAGAAAAAAAAATTGTATCTCCACTTAAATCATAACATTTAACTTTATAATAGTTATCATAATATAAAAAATGCAATTTTCAGACATACTCTTATTTTATATTTTAGGAAAGTACAAAAATTTTCATAAATTTAAGAAGTCTTTAAAAGTATACTTTTTTTTTTTTTTTGAGTTGGAGTCTTACTCTGTCACCCAGACTGGAGTGCAGTGGCCACTCCCGGCCACCGCAGCCCCGACCTGCTGGGCTCCAGCGATTCTTCCGCCTCAGCCTTCCAGTAGCTGGGACTACTTTTAAATTTCAGAAGAATTTCTTTTAAAACTAAAATTTTAAAAGGTTATATTAATTTTAACAAATAGTTATGATCAATATTTTATTTTATTTTATTTTTACAGTGTCTTTGGCTTGTTTTAATTTAAAAACTTAATTGGGGATATCAAAATGAAAGTACAGAATGGCATACAAACGAAATAAATAACTATTATCCCCAAATTTATCAGTGATGTATTCTGAGTAGTGGGGTTATGAGTTTTATTTTCCTCTTAGTACTTGAATACTTGAGTTTGATTTTCTAAATTTTCTACAATTAACAAGTGTAGTTTTACAACCAAAAATTGACAATAAAATTGTATCACTGAATGTATAAAATATTCCACTCTCAAAATACAGTCAATAAAAAATCAAAGAAATGTATTAAGTAGAAAGTCCTTACTGAATTAACTACCTTTCAAACACGGTTTCACAAAAGCAAATGATTTTTGACACTGATGTATATACCAATCAAATTTTTTTTTTTTTAGTTGGAGTCTCACTCTGTCGCCCAGACTGGAGTGCAGTGGCACGCTCCGGGCCACCGCAGCCTCGACCAGCTGGGCTCCGGCGATCCTTCCACCTCAGTCTTCCAAGTAGCTGGAACTACAGGAGTGCGCTACCACGCCCAGCTAATTTTTGATTTATTATAGAGATGAGGTCTCACCAAGTTGCCCAGATGTGTCTCAAACCCGCGGGCTTAGGCTATCCACTCACCTCAGCCTCCCAAAGCGCAGGATTACAGGCTGAGCCCGGCTACCAATCAAATATTTTAAAGGCAAAGCTAATATTCCACATTTTGTGAGTAGAGTAACATGTTTTGTTTGGAATTTTAAAAAAATCATCAAAACTAAAATCTTAGAAAGACAAGATATTTTTACCTGGACTGTAGCTTTGGGTATCCATGATAAAGCAATAAATATTTTCTCCTTAAAACTAAAACCAGCAAAACACACCAATACATATGTGGTTAAAACTCGAACACATAATGCCAAACTCAGGGTAGCAACACAAAGGCCTACAATAGATAAAAACAAACATAAATAACAAAATATTTGAGATATGATTTCTAAGGGCTTTGAAAACATTTAATTAAGGTTATTGTCTCTTTATGTCTTTATTTTTAAAATAAAAAAATAAAAAGTACAAATATAATTGAGGCTTCTATGTAAAATACAAGAGATTAGCTGATGCTGGAGTTACTATTTAAAATGCCAGATGACATTTATTCAATTCTGAACTACAATACTTTTTTGCATAAGTATTCAAAGGTGTTGATGGCATCTATATCTCCCTCAGAAAAGAAATCTTATCTCTTTTTCCTCGGATAATTCAGGGAAGATATTAAGGGCTGTCTCTGCTTTACCAAAAAAGACACACAGTGTAAAAGAAGAGCAAAAATATGTTACTATATCAACATGTATTTCTGAAGAAGCTCCTTGTAGCCATTCAAAGATATATTTAAAAAAATATATTCATGATTTTCCTAAGCATTTTTGAATTTTATATTTTTTGTGCTCTAATTATTCTTACCAATAGCATTTGACTCAAGAGATGTAACAGATACTTCTGATCCAACTAAACCAAAAAGTAGTGGTTGAAAAACATTCCATGCATTTGTAATAATTTTTTGGACGCTAATCTATAGTAAAGAGAAATACATTTATAGTTATTGTGGTACATAAAAGAATTACATTTAAGAAATTTAAAGTCACTTTTTTTTTGCTTTTTGGGTTTCTTTGAGTAGGAGTCTCACTCTATCACTCAGCTGGAGTGCAGTGGTATGCTCATGGCCACTGCTGCCCCAACCTGCTGGGCTCAAGTAATTCTTCCACCTCAGCCTTCCAAGTAGCTGGAACCACAGGCGTGCACCACCACATTCTGCTAATTTTTTTATTTTCGTTGTGGAGACGAGGTCTCTCCAAGTTGCCCAGGTCTTGAACACCTGGACTCAGGCAATCCTCTCACCTCTGCCCCCCAATGTACTGGGATTACAGGTGTGAGCCACTGTGCTCGGCTAAAGTCACTTTTAACATTTAATAAACTTGATATATTTTATTTTTAGGAGAAATGATAAAACCTAATTACTAAAAATTAAACAGATGAATTTTTTTACTCAGTTAGGTAGAATTTGATTAAAAGAAACCTATAGGACCAGTGTAGGGGCTCACACCTATAATCCTAGCACTTTGGTAAGGTGAGGCTAGAGAGTTGCTTGAGCCCAGGAGTTCGAGACCAGTGTAGGCAACAGAGTGAGACCTTATCTCTACAAAAAAAAATAGAAAAAATTAGCTGGGCATGGTGGTGCATGTCTGTCGTCCCAATACTCGGGAGGCTGAGGCGGGAAGATCACTTGACCCCAGGAGTTTGAGGCTGCGGTGAGCTGTGATTGTAACACTGCACTCCAGCCTAGACAACATAGTAAGACCCTGACTCAAAGAAAGAAAGGAAGGAAGGAAGGGAGGAAGGGGGAAGGGGAGGTGAGGAGGAAAAAAACCTGTAAAAAGAGGAAATAAACAATACTGTTTGGTCATTTTGTCATAGTATAAGTGAGGTCCTTGGGGTTCCACATGTTTAGTAAGAGTTCTAGATTTTGTTTGCAAGTTAACTGAATACAGATAGAACTACATCAAGTCTGATGAGAAAATACCCATGAACCCATGCAAACATCTGGGTTCCTCGGAAGGGAGTTGGGAAGATGTCTCCTAACAATTATCCTGGAACCCAAACCCATGAAAGTAAATCCTGATATGTCATAAACTACTAGAAAAAATTTTTGTTAGGCTTGCTTCCAAAGGACCTATGTTGAATATTTCAAAGTTACTTTTTCCTTAAAATTAAACCAAAAGCATATATTAGATTCTTACTTGGTTGCCTGCCTACCTTCCCTTTCCAGAAATGAATCCCTCCTCGTGCCATTTCCCCTATTAAAAGGTTATAGAAAAGGCCACTCTTGGCATAACAGTACTCTGGCACTTCTGTAGTCTGTACAGGAATCTGGATGAAGAGGTTTAAGTCTGTGAGGGCTTATCTCCGCCCCCCCACCCCAGAAAATACATAAGAACTTTGATGTTCCTTACTTGTGGCACAAACTACCTTTATAACTTTTCCTTATGACTGTATTTTCTGATTGCCATTTATAAATGTAAAGTTGAAAAAGGAAAGCCAAAGAAAAACAGTGCTATAGCATACTATCCTATTTGTTACTTTTAATATTTAAAACCTATTTATTCTAATTTGTTTTATTTCCTTTATCATTTAAAAAAATTCTAGTAGTTTTCATTTTATTTATCTAATTGGATTTCATTCATGTACTTTTAAAAATAATTATGATTATTAATCATAATTTGGTTTAGGAATACTAAACAAAATGCCACTATGACTTCTGGGCAGGGAACTTCTCAAGCTGATTCTTAAATTTATCTGAGAAAGAATATGGGTAGGAACAGCCAAGAAATACTTTAGAAAGAAGTACATGAGATTCTGTCTTCTTTATTTGATTTTGAAACATAAAATTGCAGTGATTTATAACAGAGTGGTATTGAAATAGATAAGCAGGATTAAACAGATTTCAGGACATAGATATATATGTAAGAGTTCAGTTTATGCTAAAAGAAGCATTTAAAATAATGGAATAATTAATAGATTAGTCAAGAAATAATTTGGCAAAAACTGATTATCCAGTTTATATGCATCTATATGTATGTGCATATCTATTATATGCAAGTATATATATGTATCTATGAATACATACACTTATGTAGACACACACACACACACACACACACACACACACACACACACATCCTTACCTCACAGTGTTACAAAGATAAATTCCAGATGGATTAAAGCAACAAATACAAACGCTAAATAAATTAACAAAAACTACCAAAGTATTAGATGATAACATAGAAAATAGTATATCTGTATAATGTTTATAGTATTATAATCTCCTTAAACACTTTCTTAAACAAGATACAGAATCCATAAACACCTTCTTAAACAAGATACAGAATCCATAGCCAAAAAGGAAAAACTGACATGTTTGACCATAGGAATTTTACTTCCATACATAAGACATTATAAACTGTTGTGGATAAACAAAAATTATATGCTATAAATATATATAAAGGATCAATAGTCCTAGTATAGAGAGAAACTCTATAAATTAGAATTAAGTAGGCAAATAAGATCAACAGTTAACTAAAAAAGAATGTATGAAGAGAAACTTACTTTTCTACTAACCAGAGAAATGTAAATAAAGAAAAACAATGCCATATTGTTGTAAGAAACTACATGTAAGAATCAGATGGGTGAGACCATTCAGTAGTTAAAAAAGAAAAAAAAAAAGAACTAGCAATGATATCCAGTGTTATTGATGGGATAATAAGGTATTAGGCATTCTCCTATACTGTTGGCAGGAGTTAACTAAATTTGGCAGTACCCATCAAAATAAAAAACCGACCATTTCTTAACCCAGCAATTTTATTTCTAGGAGTCTATCTCTATAGATGTACATATGCAAAAAGACATGAATAAGACTGTTCATGAATTATAGCACTGCTTATAATAACCAAAAAAATGGCAAAGATCTAAATGTCTATAAATAGAGGACTGGTTCGAAGAAATGATTAATTCTGGAAAAAGGGTTTGATATTTGGAAGTGGTGAAGGATAAAGAAATCTTTTACACTTTATTCTATATGTTTTAATATTTTATGAGCATGTTTTCATGGATTAATTGTATAAGTACAGTTTTAATTAATAAAATAAGTAAATTGATAAAATCATTGAATTATATTCCATAGAACTTGGGAAAAAGAGAAGCCTGATGTGATAACTCAACTTTTATCATACTTCCAGGTGCCTTTCCTTAACATTTTATTTCCTTGATTTGGATGTTTCCTTGAGGATACAAAAACTTTTGGAACACCTTCTAACTGGAATGAGGGAATTTTCTAAATGTCCGCTCTAGACGCACACAAATTCAGTTATTTTATCTTTTTTTGAAAAAAATAATGTATTAAAAATATTCACCTTTTCTTTGGACCATTTTGTCCCTGCAATGAAAGTCAACACTAATGTGCATAATCCTCCAGATCCATGTAAACCAATACGCTGGCTGCCTAAGACAGCAGAAACACACAAACTCAAAACAAGGAATGCTCTCTTCAATGGAAGTTTTTTCTAGAATTAGACAGGTATTTAAAAATTAATTTATATTAAATATATAATACATGATTCGACATTATCTATAATTTATTTTTGGCCCTTTGATACCATGTCTCTAAATGTTTTATTAAATAATGTCTAAAATTTTTATTTTCTTTCTCAGTAAATATTTTAGCAGACTTTCTACCAAGTAATAACATTTTCAATTAAAATTTCATCTCCTGCCACATCTGATACTAATATCTGTAAAATGGTTAACGCATTATTACTTTAGGTGAAGAAGAAAAGAGAGACCCAGGTAACTTTAAGTTCCATACAACATATCTAATGAATTCTTAAAAATAGCATTTTGAATATCTCTTAGTCAATATAATTGTTAAAGGTAAATTAGGATGAAATTTACAGAAGTGCAAAAGTGCACAGCCCTTAAGGCAGGAAAAGTTTAAGTTAATAAGGTTGCCTCTGTCAAAAGAGAATGGAAGTGAACTTAAGTCAAAATATGCAGAGATAAATGGAAAACTATCTCTCCCAAAAGTGTTTAAGAGAACAAAGTTCAGGAAGAATTGTCAGACATTAGTGGAGAAAGGGATGATTTAATGCAGAGGGATATCCTAAATTAAGTACATTTTTCTGATATTCCATATTTGCCAAATCAAAAAGCAGAGACTTCAGTCAAAGTGCTCAGTTTTAAGCACAGCACAGGCATCAGAGGCTACTTTTAGGAAAAGAGAGTTAAGTATTAAATTTTATATTCCATGGATCTTCCCAAAGTTCAAATTTTTGAATGAAATGTCTAATACTACACTTCCACAAAATAGATTAATTTTTAAGTTACCTGATCTCCACATGGAAAATATTGAACAAAAAATCCCAAAACTGTTCCTGCCAGCAAACCAACACATACATCCCGTAAAGAGGATAGGACATTATTAAGTATATCACCTGTAAAGGCATTAAATAAAAAAATTTCACAGGGAAATATTTTCACACACACTACACATCAGAAAGTAAAATCTAGATGGTTCAGAAAAAAAGGTAAGCATGTTATAGAACAAATATGCAAAATGGACTTTTAATAGAGACATATGAAAACATAAGTGGAACTATTTTATAAATTAAATATGTACTCTAACATAATTTAATATATACACACACAATTCAGAAATAGCCACTATACAAATAGTATAGAAAACAAAGAGTTAACAAGCCACCATGTACCCCACCTTGCGCACCCAGCCTAAAAGAGCAAGTAAGTGAGAAGAATGAAAAAAAACCTACAAGGGAGCTCCTGTGGCACTCAGCACATGGCTGGTGAGGACGGTATTAATGATTCTTCTCTGATGTACTATTATAAAAATAAGTGATTTTAGCACAAAAATAATAAGGTAATAACAACAACATAAAACATTTTATTTCAGAGTCAATCCTAGAAAAATCCAAGGGTCAATTGAAATTCCAATATATTTTATATATCCATTCTTGTAGCTCAATGTAATAAGCAAAAAACAAAAGTAAACCAAAAAAACAACTCAAGTCACAAAAATAATTAGATTCACTAAAATACATTAAGTATATTTTTAGAAATATTTTTCCATTAAAAATAATAGAAACAGAGTGATGCCAGCCAGATGGTGGAATGCGAAGCCTCAAACATTTAGTCCCCATAGAAAAACCAACTGAACAATATATGGCCCAAAAGCCCTTACGGAACTCCATACATTTATAATAAATTGCAGTACTATAAGCAAGTGCCAAGCCAAGAACAGCGAAACTGAACAAATAAGAAAAGCTATTGCATTATACTCACGATGACCCTTCCCAAAAACTGATACTGTCTGTGGACTGGGAGAAAACACCCAACTTATGGCTTCTCCATTGGGATGGAAAGAGAAAACTGGAACATTTTGGGAAGGCTGCCTGAGGCACTGGTCTCAGTTTCACCTGACTTCCAACCTGGGGTTGAGATGCCTGTGGGTCATCACTGAGAACAAAGGAGAGGTCAGAGTCATGGTGTAACACCAGATACTCTGTAATACTACAGATAGACACAAGATGGAGCAAGAGCTCTAGAAAAAAGAAACTGGCAACCCTATTATTGGGATATTGAATGTATAAACCCAAAGATGCATCCCCAGAAAAGGTTTGAGAAGTTCCCAGAATCTTTTAGCCAGGGTGAATGATGAAGGTTTTCTGTATGAAGTTGGCTGATAAAAACTGGGAGAGGTGGCAATTCTTTCAACAGCCCAAAGTCCCTTTGACACACACATACACACACACACACACACACACACACACACACACACACACACACAAGGCATAAGAAGAAACAGTGAAACCTAAAGATAAAATTAAAGGAGCAAAATAATCTCCAGAAACCAACCCTAAGGAAGTAGAGCTCTATGAAGTACCTGACAAATAATTCAAAATAACTGTTTTAAAGAAGAAATAGACAACTAAATGAAATCAGGAACTAAGCATGAACAAAATGAAAACATCAACAAAGAGATAGAAAAATATATATATATGAGAACCATACAGAAACTCTGGAGTTAAAGAATACAACAATTAAATTTAAAAATTCACTAAAGGGTTTAACTGCAGAAGAAGGAATCTGTGACATTTAAGATAGGTCATTTGAAAATACTAGTCAGAAGAGCAAAAAGGAAAGTAAATGAGAGCCAGACCAAGGTATACATTATGGAAGTGCTAGGAAGGGAAGAGAAAGATAGAGGGGAAAACAGTCAGTTGAAAAAAATAATGGCCCAAAACTTCTCAAATTTGAGGAAGGAAATGACATACAAATTCAAAAATCTAAAAGAACTCCAAGTAGGATAATCCACCAAAGTCCTACAATGAGATATATTTTAACCAAACTATCAAAAGTCAAAGACAAAATCTTGAAAGCAACAAGAGAAAAGCAACTTGTTACATATAAAGGAGCTGCCATAAGATTATCAGTGGAATTCTCAGCAAAACCCTTACAGGCCAGAAGGACATAGTATAACATATTCAAAGTGTTGGAAGAAAAAAACCGCCAACCAAGAACAGTATATCCAGTAAAGCGCTCCCTCAAAAATGAAGGACAAAGACTTTCACATATAAATAAAAACTCAGGGATTTTGTCACCACTAGATCTACCTTACAGAAAATTTTAAATGGAATCCTTCAAGAGGAAATGAAAGCACATTAAATAGCAACACAAAAGCATTCAAGATATAAAATTCTCTGGTAAAGGTAAATATATAGGTGAACACAGAACACTCTATTACTGTAGTGGTGGTGAGTAAATAATTTTTAAAACAAGTATAAAATTTAAAAGATAAAGGCATAAGATTACTTTATTAAATTATGTGAATGAATAAACAATATAAAATGATTTAACTTGTGACATATCAAAGTGAGATGATATAAAGAAGTAGAGTTTTGTATGTGATTGAAGTTAAATTGTTATTGGTTTAAAATATAATGTTGCGTTCTTATGCAATTCCATAGTAACCACAAAAAAAAAACTATAGAAGATGCATAAATAAAAATGAGAAAGGAATTAAAGCATGTCTCTACAAAAAACAATGAAACACAAAAAGGAAGCAGCAATAGAGGAAAAGAGGGACAAGACATCTGGAAAACAATTAACAAAATGACAATAGCAAGTCCTTCCCTATTAGTAATTACTTTAAATGTAAATAAATTAATTCCTGAATCAAAAGACATAGATTCACTAAATTGATAAAAAGTAAAATCCAAATATATGCTGTTTGTGACTCACTTTAGGACTGAAAACACAAGGGCTGAAAGTGAAAGAATGGAAAAAGGTATTTCATGCGAAGGGTAAAACTAAAAGAGAGCAAGGATGACCATACTTAGACAAAATAGCCTGTAAGTCAAATACTGTCACAAGAGACAAGGACATTGTGACAAAAGAGCCATTGACAAGGCAGATATAACAATTATAAAAATACATGCACCTAACAGAAGAGCACCTAAATATTCAAAGTAAACATTGACAGAAGTGAAGGGAGACACAGACTGTAACACCATAATACTTGAAAACTTCAACCCCCCCACATTCAATAATAGAACAGCCTAACAGAAGATCAATTAGAAAACCAATGACTTGACTTTATAGAACAATTAGACCTAACCGACGTATATAGAACACTTCACCCAATAATAGCAAAACACACATTCATTTTAAGTGCATAAAAGCTTTCTCCAGGAAAGATGACATGCTAGGTCACAAAGCAAGTCTTAACAAATTAATAAGACTGAACTCATACCAAGTATCTTTTCTGACCACAATGAAATGAAACTAGAAATCTACAGAAGGAAACAGGAAAAACAATAAATATATGGAAATTAAAATAATACACTCTTAAACAAACAATGGGTCTGTGATGGTTAATATTAGGTGTCAATTTGACTGGAATGAGGGATACCTAGAGGGTTGGTGAAGCGTGTTTCTGGCTATATTTGTAAAGGTGGTGTGCCAGAGGAGATTGACACGAGGGTCAGTGGATTGAAAGAGGAAGACTTGCCCTTAATGTAAGCAGGCACCATCCAGTTGGTTGTGGGCATGGCTAGAAAAAAGAAGGCTGAGGCAGAGGGACACTCAGCTTGCTTGGATTTCTATTTGGTGAGCTTTCTCTCCCTTCTGGAGGGGTAGGCCTTTTTTTCCTTCTTTCTTTGAACAACAGACTCCAGGTTCTTTGGCCTTTGGACACTGGGGCTTACAGCAGCAGCCTCTCAGGGCCTCCTAGGCCTTCAGCCTCAGACTGGAGCTTACACCATCAGCTTCCCTGATTTTGAGACTTTCAGCCGGACTCAGCTATGTCACTAGCTTCCCTGGCAGCTCTACTACATGCGTCTCTCATTCTCCAGCTTGTAGATAGCCAGGACATCACCTTTGCAATTATGTGAGCCAATTCCTTCTAATAAATTTGTATATATATATCTCTGATTGGTTCTGTCCCTCTGGAGAATCTTGACCAATACAGTGTCAAAGAAGAGATCACAAGGGAAATTAGAAAATATCTTGAGACAAATAAAAATGGAAACATAACAGACTAAAACTTATGAGATACAGTGAAAGCAATATAAAGAGGGAAGTTTATAACAGTAAATATCTACATTAAAAAAGAAGAAAGATGTCAAATCAACAACCTACGTTTACATCTCAAGGAACTAGAGAAGAAGAATAAACTTAACCCAATGTTAGCAGAAACAAGGACATAATAAAGGCTGAAGCAGAACTAAAAGAGAGATTAGAAAAAAGTCAGTAAAACCAGTAGTTGTTTGAAAGTTCAACAAAATTGACAAACCCTTAGCCAGACTACCTAAGGAAAAAATAAATATTCAACTTCTTTCAGATATGAAAGAGGAGATATTACAACTGATGCTACAGAAAATAAAAAAGGATTTTAGGAGTTTAGTATGAATAATTACACTGACAAATTGAATAACCTAGGATAAATTAACAAATTTCTAATAACAGAAACCCACTAAGACTAAATCATGAAACAAAAAATCTGAATAGACCTATAACTATTAACTGAATCAGGAATCAAAAACCTCCTAACAAAGAAAAGCCCAGGACCAGATGGCTTCACTATAGAATTCTACCAAATATTTAAAGAATTAACATCAATTATTCTCCAACTCTTCTAAAAAATGAAAGAGAAAGGCACATTTTCAAACTCATTTTATGATGCAAGCATTACCCTGTATCAAAGCCAGACAAAGACACTATAAGAAAACAACATACCAGTGTCACTGATAAATAAGCAAAAATCCTTAATGCAATACTAGCAAATAATTCAACACATGAATAGTATTATATTCATGCACATGAATAGTATTATATACCACAACCAAAGTGAAATTTATTCCTGAGATGCAAAGGGAATACAAATTGATTTTTATATGGGTTCAACATGCAGAAATCACTCAATGAAATACATCACATTAATAAAATGAAGGACAAAAACCACATGGCCATCTCATTAGCTACAGAAACAGCATTTGACAAATCTAGTACCCTTTCATGATAAAAACACTCAGCAAACCAGGAACAGAAGCAAATTACCTCCACACGATAAAGGCTATATATGAAAATTCCCACAGCCAACATCATACTTAGTGGTGAAAAACTAAAAGCTTTTTTCTAAGATCAGGAATAAGGTGGCGGGGCTCAGTGACTCAGCTTGTAATCCCAGCACTTCGGGAGGCCAAGGTGAGTGGATTGGCTGGGTCCACCGGTTTGAAACCCGCCCGGGCAACGTGGCGAGCCCTCATCTCTACAATAAATCAAAAAACTAGCCAGGCGTGGTAGTGCGTGCCTGCAGTTCTGGCTACTTGGAAGGCTGAGGTGGAAGGATCACCAGAGCCCAGCAGGTAGAGGCTGCAGTGGCTGGGAGTCACTCCAGTCTGGGTGACAGTGAGACTCCAACTCAAAAAAAAAAAAAAAAAAAAGGCAGGGTTGCCCACTCTTTCTGCTTCTTTTCTCATGGTATTGGAATTCCTAGCCAGAGAAATTAGATAAGAAAAAGAAGTAAAAGATATCTAAATTGGAAGAAGAAAGTTAAATGATCTCTCTTCACAGATGGCATGATCTTATATGTAGAAAACCCTAATATTGCCACTAGAAATTGTTAGAATAAACAGAGTTGCAGGATACCAAATCAACATGGAAAAATCTGTTTTTTTTCATACACTAACAGTGAAAAATCAGAAAAGAAAATTAAGGAAACAATTCCACTTTCAATAGCAACAAAAAGAATAAAGGAGAAATAAATGTAACCAAGGTGAAAGAAGTGCACATTGAAAACCAGGGAACATTGCTGAAAAAAAATAAAGGAGAAGGGAGAAGAGTGGGTGATTTACATCAGAGTTCAGAAAGAAACGATTCTTTTCTTCTGGGTGTGACTATTGCAGATTTTATATTTATCATTTCCCTTTTTTTCCTATGTATTTATATTTATTTTCTGATTTTAAGAGAAACTATATTACTTTTCAACTAAAAAAATACTTAGGTGCTTCAATGATACAAAAGACTAAATTGCAAACACTGCAGATAATTAAAGTATTACTTAATGTAGAAACGTTTCTGCAGTGACATTTAAAACCAGGAATTACCTGGTATAGTAATTTGTCCCAACACTACCAAAAAGGTACATTTCTGTCCCAGCTCTAAGTATTTCAATTATCTTTTAATAGAGTTATTAGGAAGGTAAAAAAGGTACATTTCAAAAATACCTATTAAAATATTAGTAGCACTAATAATACCACTGCTTTAAATATTCTAATGAAAACTGATAAAATTCCCAAGCCATATAAGCAGGTATATAGTAACAATATGGTTTAACAAATAATTAAAGCATAGGGTTATTAAAATGAAATCATTTGTGTTAAGTGATGGTTTCTCAAGGTATTGAAATTTATTCCCTGGTCTAGAATGAGCTTTCTATAAAGAATAAAAATATATTAAATTGAAAAGTCTTAATTAATAAATGAAAAAGTAAAGCCAGAAACCCTGATTGAAGAACTAACAAAAATGTCATGAATAATCTGGTGGTGGCTGTATTTTCTTTTTTACCTGAGGAGAAGACTATGTTCAAGCATGTATTGAATCCAGTGATAGCCAGGATATCATCCAAGCTGCTAGCAGCTACTAGTAAGGTTGGAATGCCTTTCTCAACGCCATATCCAGCTTCTTGCAGAAGCAGCATGGAAGGGACAACAACAGCAGGAGAAACAGCACCTAATACAAAACTGAAAAAAAGACTTTGAAAACCAATTTCAAAATAACCTTTTAATAAAATAGCATTTATTATATCTTTGACAACAGATATGTAAATGTTTATAACTTTCAAATTTGAGTGAATACCATTTAACGGTGATAAAACTTCTCATGCATTCTTTAGTTCTGGTCAAAATTGTACAGAATGTGGTTCAAAATGTTGAACTAAGCAGATTGCAGCTTCTCTTTCTATCCCTAAATCTTTGAAATGAAGACGCAAAAGTAACAGGAGGTAGGGCTTGGTGGCTCAGCCTGTAATCCCGCACCTTTGGGAGGCTGAGGTGAGTGGATTGCCTGAGCCCGCGGGTTCGAGACCCGCCTGGACAGCGAGACCTCATCTCTACAATAAATCAAAAAATCAGCCGGGCGTGGTAGCGCATGCCTGTAATTCTGGCCACTTGGAAGGCTGAGGCAGAAGGATCGCCGGAGCCCAGCAGGTCGAGGCTGCAGTGGCCGGAGTGGCCACTGCACTCCAGTCTGGGTGACAAAGTGAGACTCCAACTCAAAAAAAAAAAAAAGTAACAAGAAAATCCATAACCTAACTAGAAAACAAAAGTGGAATCCTCAACGGACAAGAAATTATGTGTATCCCAGGAAGGTAAGACACAAACAGTTCAGAGTTGAAAAAGGAAAGCATAAGCCAACATGTGTAAGTAAAGATTGCTACAAAAAGATATGGAGTGCTTCTAAAGGTGCTTCAGGTCCAGGAATGGCAGAGCTGGGAGCAGGAGAGACTTCTGGATTGACTATTTGGAGTACCACTGTAAGAATGGTCAGACAAATCCTAGTTCTTGACTAAGTCAGTAAGGAACAGAGGTGTCTTCCCAAATGAAGGAACAATAAATGTGGGCACCTGAGTTACAAAGGCATATAAGAAAATTTCTGGGGTAGTTGATGACACCCATGAAGAATGGGGAAACTCCTGCTCAGAATTCCTTCTGTTAGCCTATCTCATCCAGAACTTTGCCTCATCTCTTTTACATTACCTTTATAAAGGCTAAAGTATACCTTGTGAAAAGATGCTCTTGGTGTCCCCATCAGAACCTGTTACCAGGCTGGTGCACATGTCTCCCAACTGCTGCTTTTTAGCTAACTACCAACATCCACAGGTATTAAAGAGCCTTACCCTGCTGACAAGCACCTACCTGGGGATGCTAGAAAGGTTTTTGCCTTCCTCCACCCTCCCTCTGGACAGCTTCTGCCACGACTGACTGATGTGTCTAATCGTTTAGTCCATTTGCCTCTGGTTGTACAACCTTTATGATGCAGTTTATACTCCAGATTCTCCTGCACACTCAAGAAGAGACTTTAAAGTTCTCCAAAAGTACATATTTGCCTAGGTTCATTGTTCCTGAACTTTGCTGCACATTGGTATAATCTGGTGTATTATTTCCCCCATTTTGCTTAACAAATCATTTCCAAATGTAGCATCTTAAAACAACAAATATTTGTTATCTCATAACTTCTATGGACCAGGAATCTGAATATAGCTTAGCTTTATGCATCTGACATAAAATCTCTCATGAGATGGGTGAGAGAAAAATATGCTTCCAAGTTTACTCACACAGCTGTTGTCAGGCTTCAGGTTTTTGTTTGTTTTTTTTTTTCCTATGGGGGCTTCTCCACAGCTGGCTTTCCCAGGGACAAGCGATCAAACAGAATGAGAGAGAACACGCAAGAAGGAAAGCCATTCTTCTTATAACCTAATCTTGGAAGTGAGATCCCATCACCTCTGCTGTATTCTGTTCATCAGAAGCAAATCAATTAAGTCTCGCTTACACTTGACAAGAGATTATTACACAAAGATGTAAATATCAGAAAGCGGGGATCACTGGAAGTGATCTCAGAGGTTGCGTACCACCATGTGCTTGGGAATCTTTAAAAAATACTAGTGCCTGATTCCCATTCTGAGACATTCTGATCTAATTCGTGTGAAGTGTGACTTGAGTGTAGGAATTTTTTTTAAGTCTTAAAAAAAAACTGGTAAAAATATGTAATATAAAATTTAGCCTTCTAAGTATTTTAAGTGTACAGCTTTGTAATGTCAACTATACTCACTGTTGTGTAACAGATCTCTAGAATGTTTTCATTTTGTAAAACTGAAGTACTATATCCATAGAACAACTATTCCCTTTGTCTGCCTCCTCCTAGTCCCTGGCAACCACTTTTCTACTATGTTTCTATGAATTTGACTACTTTAGACACTTTATAGAAGTCAAATTATATAGTATTTGTGCTGCTGTGACTGGCTTATTTCAATCAGCGTAATGTCTTTAAGCTTCATTCATATTGTAGCATGCAACAGGGTTTCTTCTTTTTTTGCAGCTAAATAATGTTCTCTTGTATATCTATACTACATTATCTTTATCCATTCCATTGTTGATGTACCTCTTCTACCCCTGGGCTATGTGAATAATACTGCAACAAACATACGTGTATAAATATCTCTTCAAGATCCAGCTCTCAATTCTTTTGAATATATACCCAGAAATAGGATTGCTGGATTACATAGTAATTCAACTTTTAATTTTTGAGAAACCTCCAAAGTGTTTTCCACAGTGTCTGCTCTATTTTGCATTCCCACTAGCAGTGTCCAAAAGTTCCAATTTCTCCACATCCTCACCAACCCTTGTTATTTTAGTGTTTAGATAGTGGTCATTCTAATGGGCCTGTGTTGTTATCTCATTGTGGCTTAGATCTGCATTTCCGTAATGATTATAGATGTGAATCTTGGTCATTTGTATATTTTCTTTGTAGAAATGTCTATTCAAGTCCTTAGCCTGATTTTTTGTTTGAAGTGTTTGTAGGTTTTTTGTTTGTTTGTTATTGAGTTGTGGTTCTTTATATATTCTAGATATTAACTTCTCATCAGATATTTTGCAATTTTTTTCTTCCATTTCAAGGGTTTCCTTTTCACTCTGTTTGTTTCTTTTGCTGTGCAGACATTTTAAAAATTGATGTAGTCTAATTTGTCTATATTTGTTGTCTGTGCCTTTGGTGTCATATCCAGGAAATCATTGCCAAAGTCGATGTCATGAAGTTTTCCACCATCTTCATTCTTTTGCATGTGAATTTCCAGTATTCTCACTACTGTTTGTAGAAGAGATTATTGTATTTTGTTGTATGGTCATGGCATTTTTGTCAAAGATAATTTCTCCATACATGTGAGGATTTATTTCTGAGATCTCTATTCTATTCACTTGGGTCTATATTTGTCTCTATGCCAGTATCATAATTTTGATTACTGCACCTTTGTAGTATGTTTTTATGACGTCCCTTAAGCTCTCTTCACTTTTCTTCCTTATTTTTTCGTTTCTGGTTTGATAATTTCAAATGACCAGTCTTGAAGTTCACTGATTCTTTCTTCTGTTAGATACAACCTGCTGTTGTTCTCATCTAGTGAATTTTTAAATTCAGTTATTGTTTTCTTCAACTTGAGTCTCTGTATAATTTATTTTTTTAATAGTTTCTACCTCTTTTTTGATAGTCACTTTTTTCATGCATCCTTCTCCTGATTTTGTTTGTCTTGTGTGTTCTCTTTTAGCTCACTGAGTACCATTATGATTATTTCTAATTCCTTGTTTAATAATGAATACATTTCCATTTGTTTTGGGTTTAGTCTCTGAAGATTTGTTTCTTCGATCGAGCCATAAATCCCTTTTACTCTGTATGCCTTATCTTTTTTGATTTCTGAGCGTTTTGAAAAACAGCTACCTCTCCCAGTCTTTATGACTGTCTTTGTGGAGAAGATTTTTGCCAATCAGTCTAGTTAGAAATTCTGGCAGCCTCTCAAACTTTTCTGGGAATGCATCTTCTCTGGTCTTGTGTGTTTCCTTTAGCTGAAAAGGTTCATCTTTTTCTGCTCAGGAGTTCTCCTGGTGTCTCTCTGTGGTACTGCAATCTTTCTGATGCTATAGTAACCTGCTATAGTAACCATTGTTCTCAGTGGGCCCCAGGCATCCAAAGTGTGTCATTTCCTTTTCCATTAGTGCTCCTAGTCGGTGAGATAGGAACAAGTCTGCTGGATGTCCTTCAAAAAGCCAGAACATAGGTTTTTGTGTTTCACCTTTTTCTTTCCCTCCTAAGGATAAACTGGAAGTTGACAGTATTCTCCCAATTTCTCTGAGCTGTGCCGGGAAGCAAATGAGCTATGGCAGTTAAGTGAATTTGGATTTTTCTACTTGCTCCAATGAAATTCTTCTTGGCTCTGTGCTTGCCTGAGGTGCTGTATTCTCTCAAGCAGTTTCTGGAGTTCTCACAAGGGCAACACTGTCTTTATATCATTGTTAAGTTGGTATCTCCAAGAGTTAAGAAGAGCCTCGGGCTTTCTTTTTCTGCCATCCCGCTGATGTCACACCTCTGAATGCTGGGACTTTCAGAAGCTCACCATGGGATTTTAATGTGTAGCAAACTGGCTTTTTCCTCAGGTCTATTTGGCTTCCTTTACTCAGAAGTTTCTAGTGAGAGCCTCAACAAATAACTGACATTAAGAATTCCTAATGTCAGCTTTTGCTTCTAGGGAACCTAAGTTTCCTCCCTTAGTAGCAAGACTGGCCTATTCTCTGCAAGAAGGCAATTGCAGATAGCAATCACAAGTTATTAGGAAGTCTTAACTACAAAAACACAAACATCTGTTAAAGTATTACCAAATATTTGGGGAAAGTCAACACTTTGAACTGAGGGAGGATGTTCATTAAATGGAAAAATTTACATCTGAGGAAAGAGAAATACCAAAAAGAGAGCAACCAAACATGACCTTAGAATAACTATAGATAATCCTCAGAATCATGAAAATACTGCATCTATCCATAAAATTTTAGCCATTAGTTCTTAGAAATTTAGCAATTAATTGGTGATATGGGCATTGTTGAAGAATGAGTTAGTAAGCTGGAGAATTGAGCAGAAACAATTCCCAGTATGTACTACAAAAGAAAAGCAAATAAAAAGCATAAAGAAAATCTAAGCTGAGAATGGGGGCTCATATCTGTAATCCCAGTACTTTGGAAGCCTGAGGCAGAAGGACTGCTTGAGCCCAGGAGTTTGAGGCCTTGTCTCTACAAAAAGTTAACTAGGCATGGTGGCACATGCCTGTAGTATCAGCTACTCAGGAGTCTGAGGCAGGAGGACTGCCTAAGCCCAGGAGGTCAAGGATGTGGTGAGCTGTGATAGTGCTACCGCACTTCAGCCTGGGCAACACAGTGAGAGCCCAATTCAAAGAAATTAAATAAAAAAGAAAAGTATAAAGAAAAATTTAATAGGCATGGAAAAAGGAAAAAAGGACATAATAAAAGAGAATTGAGAAGGAGAAAATATACTAAAAAATATATTCAATAGCAGGAAAAAAATAGGAATAACAATCTTCTGACTGAAAGATCCCTCCAAATGTTGATCAGAACAAGTTGTAAAAAGACCCACCTAACTTTATTAGGGAATTTTTGTTAATTTAGTTAGAAAAATGTCCTACCTTTTAAAGATGCATATTGAAGAATACAGGGAGAAATATCACGATGTCTGTGATATACTATAAGATTCTTTAGGAGCGTTAAGTTTGAGCTAAAAGTATTTGGGTATTCATTATATCATTCTGTCTACTATTCTAATTAAAAATTTTCACTAAGAAAGAAGGCCTATCTGAGACTTCTTTTCAAACTTTAATGTGCAAACAAATCACATAAGGATCTTGTTAAACTGCAGATTTTGATTCAAAAGGTCTGGAGTGAGGCCCAAGATTCTGCGTTTTCAATGTTCTTTAGGTGATAGTAATGTTGCTGTTCAAAGAACACATATCGTTTACCAAGAAACACTTGATCAAAAAAATTCAGAAAGTCAAACTTCCAAAGAGAAAGAAATAGATGACTTAAAACACGAATTAAAAATTACATCGATAACAGATTTATCAAGGGCAAAATTAATGCAAAGAGATAACAGCAATAGTTTCAAAGTATTGAAGTAAAATAATTTTAGGCCGGGATCAGTGGCTCAGCCTATAATCCCAGCACTTTGGGAGGTCGAGGTGAGTGGATTGCCTGAGCCCGCGGGTTTGAGACTCACCTGGGCAACTTGGTAAGACTTCGTCTCTACAATTAAAAAAACAAACAAACAAAAAAAACTAGCTGGGCGTGGTAGTGTGCGCCTATAGTTTCGGCTACTTGGAAGGCTGAGGCAGAAGGATCGCTGGAGCCCAGTAGGTTGAGACTGTGGTGGCTCGGAAAGTGCTACTGCACTCCAGCTTGGGCAAGAGAGTGAGACTCCAACTCAAAATAATAATAATAATAATAATAATATGATGATGATAATAATAATAATAATTTTGAACCTGCAATTCAATACTGAGCCTTACAAAAGCCGTTTTCATCCATTCAGGAACAAAATTTACCGTCCATTAATCAGTATTAAAATAACTAGAAGATCAATTCATTAGGAGGAAAATTGAGAATAAAAGAAAGGAGAGCCAAAAGAAAATACAGGCAGTGCAGTATAGCCTTGAAGGATAAAGCCTTTACCAAATAGCCAAAGCAAAAAGCCTGTAATCCCAGCACTTTGGGAGGCTGAGTTGAGGGGATTGCCTGAGTCCATGAGTTCAAGAACAGCCCGGGCAACTTGGCGAGAGCTCATCTCTACAATAAATCAAAAATTAGTTGGATATGGTAGCTATTTGAAAAGCTGAGGCGGAAGGATCACCTGAGTCCAGCAGGTCGAGGCTGCAGTGGCCATGAGAGTGCCACTGCACTCCAACCTGGGGACAGAGTGAGACTCCAACTCAAAGAAAAAGAAAAGAAAAGAAAAGAAAAGAACAAGGTGGAGGCATCACATTGCTAGACTTTACTATAAAGGTATAGTAATCAAAACATCACAGAACTGGTACAAAAATAGAGACACAGAACAATGGAACAGAGACCCCAAAGCAAAACTGCTGCCTTACCACTATCTGCTCTTTGACAAAGTTGACAAAAACAAACACTGAGGAAAGAACACTCTACTTAACAAATGGTGCTTAGGAAGACTGGTTAACCACATGCAGAATTAGGTTAGACTCCTCCCTCTCACCATATACAAAAATTAACTCAAGATGGATTAATGACATGTATGATCTCCAACTAAAAATCCTAGAAGAGAGCCTAGGAAATTTTCTTCTGGACATTGGCATAGGCAATAAATTCATGACCAAGACTCCAAAAACAAATGCAGCAAAAACCAAAATTGACAAGGCCTGTCTGAGACTTCTTTTCAAACTTTAATTAATTAAACTAAAGAGTTTCTGCATAGCAAAAGAAATTTTCATTAGAGTAAACAGACAAGCTACAAAATGGGAGAAAATATTTGTAAACAATGCATCTGACAAACGACTAATGTCCAGAACCTATAACAAACTCAAACAAATTGACAGGAGAAAAACAATCCTACTAAAAAGTGGGCAAAGGACACAGACACCTCTCAAAGGAAGATATAAAGGGTCCAACAAACATATGAAAAAGTGCTCAATATCATGAATCATCAGAGAAATGCAAATCAAAACTACAATGAGATACCATCTCACACTAGTCAGAATGGCTATTATTAACAAGTCAAAAAACAACACACATTGGCAAGGTTGCAGAGAAAGAGATCACTCATTCACTGTTGGTGAGAATGTAAGCTAGTTCAGTCTCTGTGGAAAGCAATTTGGAGATTTCTCAAATAACCAAAAATAGATTTACCATTTTACCCAGCAATCCCACTGCTGGGTGTATTCCAAAAGGAGTATAAATCACTCTACCAAAAAGACATCTGTATTCACAAGTTTATGACAGCACTATCCACAATAGCAAAAACATGGAACCAACCTAGGTGCCCATCAATGATGGACTGGATAAAGAAAATGGACCAGTGTGGTGGCTCAAGCCTGTAATCCCAGCACTTTGGGAGGCTGAGGTAAGCAGATTGCCAGAGCTCAGAATACTCTGGGCAACTTGGTGAGACTTCGTCTTTACAATATAAAATTAAAAAAAATTAGCTGGGTGTGATAGCATGTGCCTGTAGTTCCGGCTACTTGGAAAGTTGAGGCATAAGGATTGCCTGAGCCCAGCAGGTCGACGATGAGGTGGCCATGAGCGTGCCACTGTACTCCAGCCTGGGTGATGGAGTGAGACTTCAATTAAAAAAAAAAAAGAAAAATAGAAAAAAGAAAGAAAATGTGCTACACCATGGAATACTACACAGTCATAAAGAAGAACAGTATCATATCCTTGCAGCAACATAGATGTAGCTGGACACCATCATTTTAAGTAAATTATCACAGAAACAGAAAACTGAATACCACATGTTCTAATAATTGGGAATACCATGGGCATAAGGATAAGAACAATGACACTGGGGACTCATAAAGCTAGTAAGGAGGGAAGAAGGTGTAAGGGTTGAAAAACCACCCATTGGCTCATCATCTAGGTGACGGGCTCAATAGAAGCCCAAACCTCACCATCATGCAATATGCCTATGTAACAAACCTGCATATGTACCTCTCGAATCTAAAATAAAATAACATAACAAAAAATAGAGGCTCTAGACCAAGCCCAGAGTTCTGAATTCATATCTCAATTTTACCACTTGTTAGTTGTCTGACCTTAAGAAAACCATGTAATATCTCTTTGTCTCTATTTATATGCAAAACGGGAATAATAATACTATCTACTTTAGAGGGCTCTTGTGAGGAATACAAAAGTTATTTTCAATTAGCTGGAAAAGGTGGCATGTGCATGTAGTTAAAGCTACATGGAAGGCTGAGGCAGAAGGATTGCCTGAGCCTAGCAGGTTATGGCTGCGGTGGCCATGAGCATGCCACTGCACTCCAGCCTGGGCAACAGAGTGAGACTCCAACTCAAAAAAAAAAAAGAAAGTGATTATCAAGTACTTTATCAAGTACCTTGGCAAATGGCACAAATTACATAAATATTTGCTATTATAATTAGTTTGATTATCATTATAAGAAGCAATAATGAGTAGCAAAACTTATTGCTAAATTTAGAGAAGTATTAATGGTAAAAAAAATCTTTAAACTATTCTTGATTAAAATTTCAGATTATATTAATCTGAGGAGAACAGATGAGTGAAGGTGAAACATGCTTTAAATTTAAGCATGCATTTCCTAAAATTATGGGTAATCACTAGGAGAATGAGCATCTAAATATTAAAATAAAGAAAAGTGGAATGAAGAAAATTCTGTTAATCTAATAAAAGTTAGGAAAAGTTAAAAAAAGAATAAAATTCACATGAATATATACTATTTAAAAAATAAAAAAGATTAAACCAACATGATCTATAGTGAATGGATTTGATGGACCTGCTTTAATACAGAACCTCTCTTAAGTTTATTAATCTTTATTAGATTAATTTCATTAATCCAATAAAGGTAGTTACAAAAAACTTACGACAAATATAGGATCAAAACACAAAAACTGCTATTGCCAAGACTATCAAAGATGCCTGCTATCACCACTTCCAATCAACATTGTATAGAAAGTTTAGTGCCAGAAGGAGAGAAAAAGAAATTGTATGCATATTGGAAAGGAAGCAGTAAAGGTGTTATTATCCATACGTCATATGGTTGTACATGGGGAAAGTCCAAAGCAATTTAAAGATAAATTTTTTGAATTAGTAAATGAATATAGAACTGAAAACAAAAGCAAGATTAAAAACTTATAAATCATATTTTAAATACCAGCAACAAATAATAAGAAAATCAGAAAATAAAGGTTTTATTTATGTATTTATTTGTTTGAGTCGGAGTCTCACTCTGTAACCAGGCTGGAGTGCCATTGCACGATCATGGCTACTGCTGCCTCGACCTTCTGGGCTCAGGCAGTTCTTCACCTCAGCCTTTCAAATAGCTGGAAATACAAGCTGGTGTGACACCTGCCTATTCATTTTTATTTATTGTAGAGACGAGTTCTCATCAAGTTGCCCAGACTAGTCTCAAACCCCTGGACTCAGGCAATTCTCTTGCCTCCACCTCCCAAAGGGCTGGAATAACAAGTATGTGCCACCATGCATGGCTAAAGGTACTATTTATAATAGCATTAAAATGATCAAATATCTAAGCATGAGTGTAAGTAAATATATGCAAGGCCTCTACACACACACATGCGCGTGTGCGCGCACACACACACACACACACACACACACACACACACACACACCCCTGAATGACTGATGTGGTGGCTCAAGCCTGTAATCCCAGCACTCTGGGAGGCCAAGGTGAGAGGATTGCCTGAGTCCAGGGGTTCAAGACCAGTCTGGGCAACTTGGCGAGTCCTCTACAACAAATCAAAAAATTAGCCAGGTGTGGTAGGGTGCACCTGTAGTTCCAGCTATTTGGAAGGCTGAGGCAGATGGATCACCAGAGCCCAGCAGGTCATGGTGGCCGTGAGTGTGCCACTGCACTCTAGCCATAGCGACAGAATAAGACTCCAATTCAATAAACAAACAAACAAACAATAACTATTATAAAGATGTCACCTCTCCTCTGATGTAGTCAGTGCTATACCAGTTAAATGCTCTCAGAATTTTTCACTGAACTTGACTAATTGTAAAATTAATTTGGAAGGATAAGAGCTTAGAAGGAAAGACCAAGTCTACTTATATAAGAAGACATTGTTTTCATAAAGGTAAAATAGTTAAAACTGCATTACAGTGACATATAAATAGACAAAATCTATGGGATTTATTAAATGATAAAGCTGACAATTCAAATTATTGGGGAAAGAAATGTTTTATAAATGAGATAACAATCTATTCATGTGGAAAAGAACATAGCTAGATCCTTACATAATTTCTAGCTATTTATGAGACCTAAATTTTATTTTATTTTATTTTATTTTTGAGTCAGAATCTCACTCTGTCACCCAGCTGGAGTGCAATGGCATTATCACAGCTAACTGCAGCATCGACCTCCTGGGCTTAGGTATCCTTCTGCCTCAGCCTCCCAAGTAGCTAGGAATACAGGCATGTGCCACCAAGACCAGTTAAATTTTTTCCTTTTTGTAGAAACGAGGGTTTACTCTGTTTTACAAGCTGGTCTTGAACTCCTGGGCTCAAGCAATCCTCCTTCCTTGGCTTCACTAATTGCTGGGAAGGCATGAGTCACTATACCAGGCTTTAAGACCTAAATTTAAAAAGCTGAACTTAAAAGTAGAAGTAATAAGAATAAAATACTGAAGAATATATTTGTGATCATGGGGAAAATAGGATCTTTTGAATGAGCATAAAAGGCATTAATTGAATTTTGATAAATTTTGATAAATTCAAATCATATTAAAATCTAAAAATACTTTAGTACTCTTCAAAAGCAGCTATATTCTGCTTTCTTTTTTTCATTTTTATTTTCAAGGTCAAATGAATGGTTTCATGTATTGGCCCTTCTATCTGTTGGAAATGATAAAATACCCTTTTCAGATTGAAAAAAAAATTAGCCATAGGCTGGGTGTGGTGTCTCATGCCTGCAATCCCAGTACTTTGGAAGGTCAAGGCAAGAGGATTGCCTGAGCTCAAGAGTTCGTGACCGGTTTGGGCAACTTTGCGTTAGCTCTTCTCTACAGTAAATAAATAAATTAGCCAAACTTGGTGGTGCATGCCTGTAGTCCCAGAACTTGGAAGGCTGAGGCAGAAGAATCGCCTGAGACCAGCAGGTAGAGGATGCAGTGGCCATGATTGTGCCTCTTCATTTCAGCCCGGGTGACAGAGTGAGACGCCGACTCAAAAAACAAATAAGTAAAAAAATCCACAAAGTTAAATATCTACTGGGATAAGATATTTGCAATATATAACAGATACATGTAACAGATACTGTTAATAAGAAAGAGGAAAATAATAATAAAGGGGACAAATGGTATGAAAGGCCAGTCACAGATGAGGAAAACCAAAAGGATAACACAGTGGAGACTGCAGTAGTGGTAGCCATGAGCGTGCCACTGCACTCCAGCCTGGGCTACAAGTGAGACTCGACTCAAAAGAAAGAATCCACATGCATTTTTTCTTTTGAAAATTAAAATTAAAACTTTACAGAAAAAAGTGAAGTGCCCTTTGATCATGTCTGCAAATCCTAGTGCCCATATACCCACCCAAAGTGACAACTCTTAGGAAATTTTTTTTCTGTTATCATTCTAAACCTCTAAAATAACATTCTGGATGTCTAAAAAATAAAAACCCATAGGAAAAATGTATTACTTTTGTGCACTTTTACTTAATCATGTTAAAAAATGTTTCACTGCAATTTTCTCTTTTCACTCAACAATATTCTTGAGATTTATTTATTGATATTGAAACACGTTGTTCATTCATTCATTCATTCCTTTCAATGGCATAAGATTACACTGTATGACAAGACCAGATTTTATTTACAGTATAAGCAAATTACAGTTAAGTTCCCTACATACAAATCTTCAAGTTTCAAACTTTCAAAGACACAAACAGGCATTCGCATATCCAATCATGTAAGTTCTTGGTTCATGTGTCTGGCCTACATTGTCACATGTGTGCATGCTCTACAAATGTACTTTTGTGTACTTAACTGTATAGTACTATATAGAGTACAGTAGTACAGTATCTTTATTTCAAGCCCAGGATGTCCAGAAGCAAGTGTAAAAGCAGTGGTGTCATAGCTAATACTATATAAATTTATTATAACACAGTACTATATAGCTGATTGTGTTAGTTGGGTACCTAGGCTAAGTTTGTTGGATTTATGAACAAATTGGATTTATATGCTCTCAAAATAGAACTCGTTTGTATGTAGGGAACTTACTGTAGTATTTTATTTGGACCATTTTGCTTAAATATGAGTTTGTCTAGAATAGTTACTAGGTTATGTGCATTTTTAGTTTTCATGAATACTGCCAAAGTGCCTTCAACATGTCCATGCTAATTTGTCCTATCACCAACAGGATATGAGATTATCTGATGTTCTTGCAAATCCTTGATATTATTGAATTTTGTGATTTTTTTCCAATTTAATGAATGAAAAAAATGACATCTCTTTGTTGTTTTAATTTGCATGTCTGTAAATTCATTAGCTTGAGTATCTTTTTTGTTTTAATCAGGGTCTCACTCTGTCACCCAGGCTGGAGTGCAGTGGCATGATCATGGCTCACCGCAGCCTCGACTTCCTGAGTTCAGGTGTACCTTCTGCCTTAGCCTCCTGAGTAGCTGGGACTACAGGCAAGCACCACCACACCTGGCTAATATTTTGATATTTTGTAGAGACAAAGTAATGCTATATTGCCCAGGCTGGTCTCAAACTCCTGGGCTCAAGCAGACTTCACTCCTGGACCTCCTAAAGTGCTAAGATTACAGGCATGAGCCACTGTACCTGGCTGCGTTTGGATATTTTATAATAAAAATTAAATTAAAAAACCTACTGGATTTGGGTGAATTTTGCTATAAAATTTATTGAAATGGATAACTGGAGGCAAAGGTTAATAAATTGAAAAATGAAAAGGAATTTTGACGTAAAGACAGTGATTACAGACTTATCCTGAATAATTTAGACATAAAGGAAATGGATGGTAGATAAAGATAGATGGGGCACTGAATCTAAAGAGTTTTTGCTTGTTTTTTAAAAATGGGAGAGTCTATATTTATGGATCTATATCTACAGCAAATGTCTCTCTTATACATATATACCTATAAAATATTAACTTGTATCCACATGTAGTATATGAGGAATAGGTTATTAGATAGATTAAAGTATACAGATACATTACAATACAGAAGAGAAGGAATAAATTGATGATGTAAATTTTTTTGGCACTATACATTTAGGGACTATGAATATTTCTTAAGAATATGGTAGATTTGGGACATGGCTCTGCTTTTTGATCAACTGATTTCCAAGGCTTTTCACCATTTCGTAAATAATTTTAATAAAGAGTTTTTCTATACAATATTCTGAATAGTTTAATAATTTTAAACCAAGCAATCTTAACTGAATATTTTCATAGGGAAAAATGGAAAAAAATTACCCTAATAGAAATCCCCAATGCCAAGGAAATTCCATAATGAAGTGGGAAAAAAAAGCAGCTGCACATGCCTCCATTAAGCATGGACCCATAGACAATCTTAAACAAACTCCTTTCAAATGCTTCAAAGCCTGAAATATAAAAATAGCCACATGGCCAACAAGAAAATTATGTAAGCAAATACTGAAATACAGAGTCTTTTTTGAGTAAGAAGCTTTTACCACACTAAATCTCATTTGGTCAGAATATCCTACTGGACTTGAAACTCTAATACATTTTATTATTTTACATTTCATCACAGATTGGATTACAAACAATTTCACATTTTATAAAATATTGTTGTATTTTAATGATTAAAAAGATCTATTTTTCTGTGATTGAATATTTCTACCTTCCTTAATATTCCTAATAAATAATATGATAGTATCCCATTGGTTTTTGTCTCCATCATTTAATTTTTACAGATGAGCTGTTTGATTAACTTAATGATTGTAAATAGAAAACACCAACATATCAAAAAAAGAAAATCACTTAAAAACTGCATAATAAATTCAAAAATTTAACTTTTCAATTTTCTCATTCTCTTTCAAATTTTCTACTAGAGAATATAATAAATTATCACTGGCTGTTATTACTTATGCTCTTGTAATATTTCCATTTAACCCATACTTGTGCCACATTGAGTAGCTGATATATTCATGAATAGCCACATTAAAGCTCAAGTAGATTTATGACTACTAGAATGAAGAACATACTTCTGTGGAGAAAATATCATAAAAATATTATTGAAATTCTTAATATCTCTAAAAAAGAAAAAGAAAGGCCTTTTATAGGGTAACTTTTTTCTTTGTTAACTGAAACAATTTCCATAGAAGAGCCCTTCCAATGATACAGGTGCATAAGGGACATTTATCTCTATGCAAATAATTAAAGATGATCTCTAGTAAGGACCTTCTAGCACAGTGAGTTTTCCTCATATCAGTAATAAAGATGACTAGAAAGAGAAGTTAAGGTGCCAATATTTCTGCAAAGTCTTTTTTCTTTATCTTAGTTTTTCTTATATACTCCACTTGGAACACAGTAACAAAAATTGTGTCTCTTTTTCTTTCTACCAAACTCTAATATTTGAAATAATTTTACTCAGTTATAATTGAAAATCTACCTGTGGATCGAGTCCAAGCCCAGCTCGTACTAGGATAATGGTAAGGGCAGTATTTCTTAAAATTGAAGACCATGTGTTACTAATTTGAACATGCTTACTGATGAATGGAACATTCCTAACAATAAAACCAGCCAGTAACATACCTTAAAGGAAAAAAAAAATAAAGATGATTCAATTCATTTTTCTAAGAGAGAAAACAGAAACCTTTAATTTCCTCTCTTCCAACACACTGTCTCTCATTACTTTGGTGAAGGACAGATTATACACAAATATAGGAGGCAGCATGAATACAGGAAGAGCTAAGAAACAACACATCAAATGGAGTACATCAAGTAATTTAGTGTTGCTGATAGATACAGTAAATTATCTCTACTGACAATGTACTGAATATTTAGATGCGATGAATACACTAAGTCCACACTTAACATTGTCAATAGGCTCTTAGAAACGACAACTTTCCCTTATCAACAAGGGTGCCTGAACAAAACATATTTGTATACCTAACCCTTAACTGTACCCCACAATATCAAAATAAAAAATATTGATTAAAAAAAATTAAAAAAAAAAAAAGAAACTACAACTTTAGGGAAACTGGCATATAACAAAACCAATTTTACCATAAGCTAATTGATATAAACAAGAGTTAAGCTCCTACAGCATATTTCTGGTCACAAAAACATCACCAAACTTATAAATAAAGACTAAAAAACACTTCTACTATTAAACAACTGTCCACACATTTAAGAAAGATTAATAAAAACAAATAAGATAATTGTTTACCTAATTTTGGGGGAATCAATGAGTGACGATGGTCATAGTGGTGCAGTTTAAATCAAGGGATCTTTCCAAAGTGAAAATTGTAAGGAGCCGCTCCTCTCACCATGCAGTTCAAAAACAAACAATAACCAACATAGTGGGGACTTGCTGAGAGCTTTCCTACCATATTGCTTATTGTCACATATGCACAATTACTATTAACAAATTTTTACTTTACAATAATTTGTATTCATTCATTTATTCATCTTCCAACCTGCTTAATTTAGTTCAGAGTCAAAAGTGAGCAGAAACTCTCCCAGAAGCTCAGGGTACAAGGCAAGAACAAACTGCGGACAGGACACTATCCTATCACAAGGCACAGTCACATACACACACACTCTCACTTAGACTAGGATCATTTAGATACCCAGTTCACCTAATGTGCACATCTCTGGGATGTTGGATGAAACTGGACTAACTAGAGAAAACCCTCACCGACATGGGCAAATGTACAAATCCCACATAGCAGCCCTGGCCAGAAATCTAATTTTTTTCCCTCATCGATGTTATAACAAAACAGTGGTGAATAAAATGATGTTATTTGAAGACCTGCTATACTTAGGGGATGAGACACCTCGGACAGAAGTTTTTCCATTGATTTTCTTCTGTTAAGCTGGAGAGAACAATGGTAATGAAGAAAGAGAGTATAATACTGGTGAGGCAGAATACACAGAGTGGAGAGGCCTAAACAACTTACTAAAAAAATTACAGGACATTTTGGTGCCTCAGTCACTATAAAATTGGAATCTTGTCATTGTATTAAAGTTAGGTTATCTACAGAAACAAATCAAATTTCTAAAAGTTTTTATTTTTCTATAAAACACTTAGGTAAAAAATACTCTGTTACCTGGCCAGGCTTGGTGGTTCAGCCTGTAATCCCAGCACTTTGGGAGGCCAAGGCGAGTGGATTGCCTGAGTCCGCGGGTTTGAGACCCACCTGGGCAACTTGGCAAGACCTCATCTTTACAATAAATAAAAAATTAGCCGGGCGTGGTAGCACCCGCCTGTAGTTCCAGCTACTAGGAAGGCTGAGGCAGAAGGATCGCTGGAGTCCAGCAGGATGAGGCTGCAGTGGCCAGGAGCGTGCCACTGCACTCCAGTCTGGGCAACAGAGTGAGACTCCAATTCAAAAAACAAAAACAAACAAACAAACAAAACCTCTGCTACCCAGTAAAGCAACAAGAATCATATATTGAGAATATTCAAATTACTTTAAAAATTGATTTTGAAACGTGTATTTGTGTGTGTGTAGAGAGAGAGAGAGAATAAATACATCTATAAAGGAGCTATATATACATATATAAAGAAGTAAAAATATATAAACATATATAAAACAAATACATACATAACAAGCTATATAAATCACATTGCATTGAAATATTTCTGAATTGTATCTAGTTGAATAAGAAAATGTTCAAAATTTATATATAATCAATAGCAAAGATGAGAGAACTATTTATATACTTACCAAGAAGAGGTGGAAGTGGAGGCACTGAAGGTATTTTGATGAGTTTCAAGAGTTCCCCCCCAAAAATGGCACTATAAAAAATAATCAATAGTCCAAATAAATTTCCACCAGGGAGAGCTTCAGGGCCTGAGAATGACCAGATTACACACCATATCAAAAAGAGTATTACCCCTGAAATATAAAAAAAAGCATACATCTATATATCTATATAGATATAGATGGGCACAAACAAAAGATGAATTTTGTCTTGTCAAATATATTAATGACCAGTTCTATATAATGATACATGACATAGACTAAGTTTGCTTATTAGTATGGTGGAAGAGATATCGGCTTAACAAATATTCCAAAGATCCTGTCAATTTATGGGTTTGTTTAAACAAAGCTTTTTTTTTTTTTTTTTGAGTTGGAGTCTCACTCTGTCGCCCAGACTGGAGTGCAGTGGCCGCTCCCGGCCACCGCAGCCTCGCCTGCTGGGCTCCGGCGATCCTTCCACCTCAGCCTTCCAAGTAGCTGGAATTACAGGCATGCGCTACCACGCCCGGCTGATTTTTTGATTTATTGTAGAGATGAGGTCTCGCTGCCCAGGCGGGTCTCGAACCCGCGGGCTCAGGCAATCCACTCACCTCAGCCTCCCAAAGGCGCGGGATTACAGGCTAAGCCACCGAGCCCGGCTCATCTTTCTTTTTATTAGTATTAGAATGGTGTATAATTCTCCTTCCCTTTACTTAAACAAAATGTGTCTTTTAAACAACATATAGTTGGGTCTTATTTTTGATCCACTCTGACAATCTCTGTATATACCACGTGTATTTAGACCATTGATGTTTAAAGTGATTACTGATATAGCTGAATTAATATCTACCAACTCCTGTTTGCTATTAATTACCCTTCTTCTTTGTTCCTATTTTTGCCTTCTATTCCTTTTTCTAGTTTTTTTTTTAAGCAATGCAGCTTTTATTTCATTCTTTTAATTGGCATTGTTAAATCACTGTATATGTGGGGGCTAGTCATGTTTTTCTTTTCTTTTTTTTCTATTTTTTTTTATTGTGAAGTTGTGGGGTACAGTTAAGGGTTAGGTATAAAATTGCGTTTCATTCAGGCACCCTGTTGATATGGGATGTTTCTCCGTACCCAGACAGATATTTGCTACTGTTAATCCCATCTCCCTCCCCCCACCATAGTTTCCCAGTATGGTCAGTCATTTTCGTATAGTATTGCATTGGATGTTTAAGGTCCATTATATGAGTGAGAACATGTGATACTCGGATCTTTGTTTCTGTGAGAGGTTACTCAGTATTATAGACTCTAGTTCCGTCCAGGTTGCTGTGAAATTCATGATTTTGTTCTTTTTTATGGCTGTGTAGTATTCCATCGTGTATATGTACCACATTTTTTTAATCCAGTCCTCTTTTGACGGGCAGCATGGCTGTTTCCAGGTTCTTGCTATTGTGAACAATGCTGCGATAAACATGCGTGTGCAGGTATCTTTTTTATAGAGTGATTTGTGTTCTTCAGGATATATTCCCAGTAGCTTTTTCTAGTTTTAATTGAGCATTTTATATGATTTCATTTTCTCTTGGCATTATACTTCTTTTTAAGTTTTTTTATGGTTGTTCAAGAGTTTGTAACATACATTTAAAACTAATCCAAGTCCACTTCCAAATAATACTATATTGCTTTACATGTAGAACAAGTACCTTACAATGAAAAAAATTCCCTCCCATTTTGTGTATCATTCTATCATTCATTTCCCTTATATATAAATAGTCATAAAATACATTGTTGCCATTATTAATTTGAACAAATTGTTATCTATTAGATCAATCAAGAAAAATTAAATTTTTTTAAACTTTCACATAGTCCCTTCAAATATTCTTCCTTCTTTACATCTGAGTTTCTGGCCTATGTCACTTTTCTTCTGAAGAACTTCTTTTAACATTTCTTGCAAGGCAAGTCTACTGACAACATATTCCCTCAATATTTATCTGTGCAAGTCTTTATTTCTTCTTCACTTCTGAAGGAAGTGTATTACAAGATACAGAATTCTAGGCTGGCAGGTTTTTTTCCTCAACATTTTAAATATTTCACTCACTCTAGTCTTGCTTGCATGGTTTCTGAGGAGAGAGTGGATATAATTATTATCTTTGCTCCCTTATAGGTAAGATTTTTCCTCTGGTTTCTTTCAAGTTTTTTTAATCTTTGATTTTTCTGAAATTTTATATGCTGAGGTACAGTTTTTTTCTTAAACATTTATCCTATTTGGTGTTCTCTGAGTTTCCTGGATCTGTGATTTGGTAACTGACATTCATTTGGAGAAATTTTCAGTTATTAGGGTTGCAAATATGTTTTCTGTTCCTTCTTTATTTTCCTTCTGGTAGTCCTATTTCATGTATGTTATACCTTCTATAGTTGTCTCACAGTTCTTGGATATTCTGTTCCATTTTTATTCAGGATTTTTCCTCTTCGCTTTTCAGTTTTGGAAATATTCTCAAGTGCAGAGATTCTTCCTCAGCTGTGTCCAGTCTGCTAATGCCTCCATCAAAGGCATTCTTCATTTGTTACAGTGTTTTTGATCTCTAGCATTTATTTCTTATTCTTTCTTATAGAATTTCTATCTCTGTTTACAATACCCATATGTTCTTACATGTTTTCTTCTTTTTTCCATTAGAGATGTAAGCATATTAGCCATGGTTGTTTTAAATTCAGACTGATAATTCCAACATACCTGCAATATCTGGGTCTTGTTCTAATGCTTGATGTCTCTTTAAAGTGTTTTGTTTTTTGTCATTTCATACACCTTGTAAATTTTAGTTGAAAGGTGAACATGATGTTCTGGGTAAATGGACCTGTGAGAAGTTAAGATTTCAGTAATATGGTTGGTAAGATGTGAGGGGTGAGAGAGCATTCTATAGTTTTATGAGTAGGTCTCAGTCTTTTAGCGAGCCTGTGCCCCTGAGCTGTAAACTTCATAAGTACCTTTCAATTTTTCTTTTCACTCCCTTAGTAATTACAGGATGGATATAGGAGGTTGGAGTTGGGTGTTTCCCTTCAACTATGTGAAAAGCTAGAGAGGATTGGCTGGGGTTGGATATTTATCTTCCCCTAGGAAGGCTCTGATAAAACCTGTATAGGTTAGGATCTCATAAAATAGTTTCTTTTGAGGGCAGGTCTCATATGAACAGAATTCTGTGGTGTATTTAAAAATGGTTACTTTTTGCCTTCCCTGGTATTCTCCTTCTCCCTCTGCTGGTTGGCTACAGAAAGAAAATTTTATAAAAGTGTGGATCTCTCCAATCCCATGAGAGGGCCTCCCCTGGAATTTTTAACTCTCCTACTTGTCCACGCATAACTTCAGCCAATTTGTCAATTACAATTTAGGTACTTATCCTGCTACTGGTTCCCAAAGAGGTTTTTGTTCCAGTAAGTTATAATTCTCTGAATCTGCCAGTCTTTCCATTTTGTGGGGGCAGCAGTTTGCCCCGTGACTTATTTCTCTGATGGACACAAGATTTGTTGATTTTACAGGTTTCTCAGGCTTTTATTTGTTAAGACAGAGTTATGACATCTAATCACCTTACATGTAGAATTGAAAATTGGAAGTCTCTAGGATATTTTTTTGGACCCTCAACTTCTAAGATTGCTAACTTCATAAAACCGATGAAAAGATTTTAATAAAGAAATTCTGTCCCCAATATTACTTGAAAATCATAGCTGGGTGCATAAGAAAAATTTTAATGTACTTGAAGGAAAAACAACTTCATGAAGATACATGAATACTTTTATTGAAAGTAAGCTAAAAAGAAATACAAAAGGAATAATATCCTAAAACCTAAATCTCTTACCCTAGAATATCCATTTCTTTGGGAATTGGTAAGCCATCCCCTAAATAAGGTTTATAAATAGTGTAATTAAACGTGATAAGACTGATTTCTGTGTGTGGTTGAGAATTAGATTTCTTATTTAAATTTAACTTGTATACACTGTGGTGTTGGCAAGTGTTAACTATTATTTATGGAGAAACTGCAGTTCTATACTTCCTTTTGTTATCTAGAGTATATGCTACTTTAAGGGATTCTTTGGTTGCTTCATTCTTTCATGTGGTTGTATATTACTTATTTCATGATGACATGTTGTAAGCATACTGAAGTATATAGACTAAGCAGTGGTTTAGTTTTCTTGTGTGTGTGTTTTTGTTTTTTTGGTTTTTTTTTTTTTGTCGTTGTTTTTTTAGTTAGAATCTCACTCTGTCGCCCAGGCAGAGTGCAGTGGCACGCTCAGGGCCACCGCAGCCTCGACCTGCTGGGCTCAGGTGATCCTTCTACCTCAGCCTTCCAAGTAGCTGGAACTACAGGTGCATGCTACCATGCCCGGCTAATCTTGTACTTTAATATGTACCAAATATATTTTATTATTTTATCTCCACTTACATTTCTCATTTCACATACCATTTGTAATAACTGTATTCAATTTTCCTTGTGGAGGACAAAGAATATTTATCTTCTTTTTCACCTGTGGTTCTGTTTCTTTTGCTTTTGACAGGACGGTTTCCTTAGTTTCTTCATGTGCACTACTATTAGGACCAATGAGGATCTGAAGTAAAACAAGAAAATATTTAAAAACTAAACTTTTCATACAATTTTACATATGTACTATACCACCAAATCTTATAATTAAATTCATATTATTACTGTCAACCTGGGAAATCACACACACAAAAGAAGACCCATGTTCTGTATTAAGTAGGTATTTGGAGGATGTCACAGCAGTGCATTTTGCAAGGCACCTTGTTTTAGCCTTTTACAGACTTGAGTGCCCCTCAATTTCATTAATCACTTATGTTACTAAATAAGTGAGCCTATAGTTTGGGCATAATAATTAAACTGCTCATCCTCTATATACTTCTCTAAGATCATTCACCAAAACTTTAGTGAAATAAAAATACAACTAAATTGAAAAGGAGGTGAAACATAATTTTACTTGGATTCATCTCATTTGAAAAATTATATAATTGAAAGAAAAAGGAGAAAAACATAGATCAAGCTTTCAGAAATATAGACATGCCTCCACCAATATTCATAAATAACATACTTAGTTTGAAGGTATACTTCAATATTCCAGGCATTTTCATGGTAGTTAGTATACTTATGAAACAGTTAATTTGGAAAAGAAGAATCTTTGGTTTGAGAGAATATAGAGAAGCTTCTTCCAATGTAAAAAACAAACAATAAACAATAACAACAACAACAACAAAACATATGGTTGTCATGGGTGTGTGAGTACACACACACACACACACACACACACACACACACACACCCCTCAGCACTTTGAGTGAATTGATCATTTGGGTGGGAGAGAGAAATCACATTGTCACAGGAAATGGTAACAAACACCAGAGTGCATGGACAGATTGAGAAAGGGAAGCATTGACATTTAATGACTAGGAAGACAAGGGACACCAAAGCAGCTAATGGCTAAAAATGAATGATGTAGCTCTTTAAGTGTGGTGGCACGCACACTTGTTCTTCATATCTGATCATGATTAACCTGCTGGATCTCTGGTGCAGGGGCTTTTTCTGGAAGTTCTGTCACTGTTATAAAAGTGTTAAAGATACCACGGTGAATTTTAATAAAGGTAGGTGAACATTATTTTAAGTTTTATTATTTTAGAGTTTATAATAAATTGACATAGAGTAAGATGACTTCTTCCACAGATAAAAAAATTAGAATCAATGATAAATATTTAAAAAAAAATTTTTTTGAATTGGAGTCTCACTCTGTCACCCAAGCCGGAGTACAGGGGCACGATCACGGCTCACCACAGCCTTGATCTCCTGGGTTCACATGATCCTTCTGCCTTACCCAGTCAAGTAGCTGGGATCATAGGTGTGCACCACCACTCCCAGCTAATTAAAAAATTTTTTTTGTAGAGACAAGTTCTCGCTATGTTGCCCAGGCTGGTCTTGAACTCCTGGGCTCAAGCAATCTTCTTGCCTCAGCCTCCCTAAGTGCTAGGATTACAGACACAACCGCCACACCATGCCTAAATAAGAACTCTTTGGCCCTTAAGAACCACGAAACTCTTTATTTTAAAAATCAGCAATTTATAATTCTAATTATGAACAATTATTACTTAGTAAAACTAGATCAGCAAAAGGTCTAATGACTTACTCTATATACTTATAAAAATAAAAAAACTTGTCTTTTCAAAATACGAAGTACAACACTTTAATTAATTTAGACTTGTATTTAGTTTAAATATTAGTTTAAATTATTTTCCTGGATGTGGCAAGAAATAATAAGCCATATTTCTCTTTATTCCTAAAATCTGTCCTCTTTAGCCCTAAAATACTCCAGAGTCACTCCTTTCCATTGGTTCCATTCTCCTGCTCATTTCCTTGGACACGTTAAAACTAGCTATTTCAAAATGATCACTTTTCATTTTTTAACCAGACATATATAAGAAGCCAAACTAGTAGGTAAACTTTAGAAGTAAATTTTAAGACCAGGTGCTGATGACTCATGCCTGTAGTCTCAACTCACTGGCTGGCCAAGTTGAGAGTATCACTTGAGGCCAGGAGTTCAAGAGTAGCCTGGGCAACTTAGTGAGATCCTGTCCCTTAAAAACAAATTTTTTAAAAATTAGATGGATGTGGTGGCATGTAAACTTGTAGCCCTAGCTACTTGAAGCCTGAAGTGGGAGCCCAGTAGTTCCAGATTACAGTGTACTATGATTAGGTCATTGCACTCCAGCCTGGGCAACAAGAGCTAGACCTTGTCTCAAAAAAAAAAATTGTTTAAAGATCTGACTGATTTTATATCATTTGAGATATATTACAACATAGCTTTAAGTTTTTACCTGAGGATTTGTTGTTTGGAAGTTTTCATCCTCCAAATATTCATTTTTTGATTCTATAGTGTGCATGCTAAGATTTAAAAGAAAAATAATTTTAAAGAAAAATCAAGGATATATATCCACATGAAAATAAACATGCTAAGTGAGATTAATTTTTAATAATTTTCTGTCATAAAGTTGTATCATAGTCATCATATATCTTTATAGTCAAAACAGTTCCAAATATTTATTTTTAAAGTTATAATCAAAGTCATGTGTGTAAGCTTTAAAAACTATTATTATACAGAAATTTAACATTTCTCAATGGTTCATAATCCTGGCCCATATCTTAGAAGAATATATCAGAAAATTCAGTTCTTTGTTTCATGCACTGAACCAGTATGTTTGAGAAAATTCCCACTACAGCCAATCTCTTTCATATAGTATTATGATAATTGTTCAAGGTCTGCTTCTTAGTGAGAACATATGGTACTCTGTTGTTTTGTTTCTGTGATAGATGAAGTATCTATAGTTTTTAAAAGACAAGTGATTTTAATGACAATTTTTAATAAAAAGGAAATGAAAAGGAACATTAACATGAGTACCAATCATATGCCATCTATTGTCTCACTGTAGTAATTAAGAAAAATATTACTGTGGAAAATCCTATAAGGGCTCATACTTTAACTTATAACTTTATTAAAGCAGAAAATAACATTTATTTTTAAATTTTTATTTAAAAATTAGATGTAAGCCCCTTCAAAGTGGAAATCCTTTTTAATTAAAGTATCTGTCAAAATTACTACCCCATCATTAGAATGACTACCCTGTCATTAACTGTTAGATTAGGAGCCAAATGGTAGTAAGCTCTAAGAACAAGGAGGATGGATGAATCACCCAAGTTTTGTCATGTTCTGAAGGGACAGGCTGAGGGTTAGAACCGATAAAAAATTTGAGCACATGAGTTGAAAGGACAGGAAAAAGCTAATTCACTCACTTAATAATTTTTGAATTACTCTACTCTTCTGGGCTGTAAAGGTAAACCAGTAAACAAAACAAAACAGAAATACAGGCTTCTGTTCTCATGGAGCTTATAGCCTTGTTGGGAGAAAGGGGAAGACAATAAACAACACTGTCAGGTTGTGTTACGTACTGAAGAAAATAAATGAGGATGATGTTACAGTAATCAAGATGACATCTGAACTGTGACCTGAATGAGTCATAAGTAGGCAGATGACTAGGAACAGGACTGTAACTCCAAGAATCATACAAACTAGGCAGCATATTTTAAGATCTGCAACTATGTAATTATTAGAATAGCATGGCTTGGAATCTAGGCTATGTATTAGAGCTTTGAAAGGTGTCTGAATAATAAATGTACAGGTTAACTGCTATAAGAGAAACTTGATACTGAGTCAAAGCATTACTTATGATTGGCAATCACTCGCTACTTTACATATCTTCCAAGAGTGGAATTGGTCAGTGGTATGCCTAGTAACTAAAAGCAAGAACTTTGATTTGAGATAGCAATGTATTCAACTCTTCCTTTATCTTTTAATAACTTTGGGAAATATTTATCTTCTCAGACCTCAATTCCTTATCTAAAAACTAATGATAACACTTAATTCATTAATTATTTTAAGGATTAAATAATATAATAACAGCTGACACAAGATGAACTATGTTAAACATTCAACATAAATCATTTCATTCAATCCTCAAAACAACTCTGTATTATTCTCATTTTATAGATGTTGAAACTGTGGCTCAAGAAAGTTAAGTAATTTTCTCAAAGTCATACAACTAGCAAGTGGCAGAGCTGAAATTTAAAACCAAATAATCTTGAATATTACTAATATCTGGCCAGGTGCCATGGCTCATGCCTGTAATTCCAGGGCTTTGCAAGGCTGAGATGACTCGAGGCCAGGAGAGTAAGAGCAGCCTGGGCAATGATGCAACACCCCATCTCTAAATAAATAAAAAATAAAAACAATTATCCTGGTGTTGTGTTGTGTACCTGCACCCTTGGAACCCTTGGAAGTACCTAGTACTTGGAAGCTAATGCCTTGGAGGATCCCCTGTGCCCAGGAGGCAGAGACTGTAGTGAGTTATGAGCACATCACTGCACTCCAGCCTATATGACAGAGTGAGACTGTACGTTAAAAAAAAATTACTCAAATTCTTGTTAACCTTGTTATAGTCTGTCTTTTTTCTTTTAGCTATTCTGATATTGCATTGTAGACTTAAGTTGTATTTTCTTAATGATTATTGAACACTTTTTCATATATTTATAGTCATTTTAATATCGTCATCAAATGTCTATTCAAATCTTTTGCTTATTTTTGGTTGTACTGGATGTCATTTTCTTTTCTTTCTTTCTTTCTTTTTTTTTTTTTTTTTGAGTTGGAGTCTCACTCTGTCACCCAGACTGGAGTGCAGTGGCCACTCCGGCCACGCAGCCTCGACCTGTTGGGCTCCGGCGATCCTTCCGCCTCAGCCTTCCAAGTAGCTGGAACTACAGGTGCGCGCTACCACACTCGGCTAATTTTTTTTTTTTAATTTATTGTAGAGATGAGGCCTTGCCAAGTTGCCCAGGCGGGTCTTGAACCCGCCGGCTCATGGATGTCATTTTCATATTGATTTGCTGGAGTTCTTTATATATTCTACATGTGAATCTTTTATTGAATATATAAATGCCAATGTTATCTCCCACTTTGTGGCTTGCCTCTTCACTCTGATTATGTCTTTTTAAAAAGATATTTTAATTTAATCCAATTTATCATTTTCTTCCTTTATGGTTACAGCTTTTCTTTTCTTTTAATTTCGAGTCAGGGTCTCACTTTGTTGCCCAGGTTGGAGTGCAGTGGCACGATCACAGCTCACTGCAACCTCAACTTCCTGGACTCAGGCAATTCTTCCACTTCTGGCTCCTGAGTAACTGGGACTGGCATGTACCACCATGTCTGGCTAATTTTTTGATTTTTTTTTTTTTGTAGTGGTGAGGTTGCCCAGGGTGGTCTTGAACTCCTGGACTCAAGCAATTCTCTGTCTTTCACCTCCCAAAATACTGAGATTATAGGTATGGGCCACTGTGCTTGGCTTGGTTACAGCTTTTATTGTTTCAGAAATCTCTGCCAACTCTGAGGTCGCAAATCTATTCTTTTATATATCCTTCTAGAAGTATAGAAAAGGAAAGACAAATCTGTGGTCTATGATCCATCTGGAATTGATTTTCATGTATGGGCTGTGAGAAAGATATCAAAATTCACTTTTTCCTATATCTAATTGACCCGGCACCATTAATTTTTTTAAAAAAGACCATCCTTTACCTACCAAATTGCAACATTACCTTTGTTGTAAATCAGGTGACCATATATAGGTGTATTTATTTTAGGATTCTATCATTGGTCCATTTCTCTCTTTTTTTTAAAACATATTTTTTATTTTAAAATTGTGGGGTACAGTTAAGGGTTAGGCATACAAATATGCATCGTTCAGGCACGCTTGTTGATAAGGGGTGTCCCCCCGTCCCCAGACAGATATTAACAGACTACTGTTAATCCCACCTCCCTTCCCCATGCCTGCCCAGTTTCCCACCACTGTCAATCCTTTTCTTACAGTATTATGACAGATGCCTATCCTTATCTTAACATTACACTAATGTTCATATAAGTATTGATACGTGGTGTTGCATATTCCCCAGTTTTGTTGGATTGACTTTTTGGTCTTTTGTAATTTCACATAAATTTTAGAACCAAGCAGTCAATTTACACACAAACATATACACACACAGACAGAGCTTGAATTTGGACTAAAATTGCATTAAACTTATAGATTAATTTTGGGAGAACTGACATCTCCCAAACAGTACTGAGTCTCCCAAACAGTACTGAGTCTTCCAATCCTTCTACACTGTATATCTCTCCATTTATTCCAATTTTCTTTGATTTATCTTAATAATAATTTAAACTTTTCAACATATAGAAATGCATGTCTTTCATTGGGCTTATTTTTAGGTATTTGAAATTTTTTGAAAGCTAATAAAAACAGTATTTTAAAAATTCATTATTTGTTTGTTGCTGGCATACAGAAATAAAAGTAATTTTTGTTCATTTCACTTGTATTGGGCCTTGATAAATTCACTTAAATCTAATAGATTCTAATAGATTAGATTCTAATCTAATCTAGATTCTTTTTTTTTTTTTTGAGTTGGAGTCTCACTCTGTCGCCCAGACTGGAGTACAGTGGCCGCTCCCGGCCACCACAGCCTTGGCCAGCTGGGCTCCGGTGATCCTTCCGCTTCAGCCTTCCAAGTAGCTGGAACTACAGGCGCATGCTACCACGCCTGGCTAATTTTTGATTTATTGTAGAGATGAGGTCTCGCCAAGTTGCCCAGGCAGGTCTCGAACCTGCGGGCTCAGGCAATCCACTCACCTCAGCCTCCCAAAGTGCTGAGATTACAGGCTGAGCCACCGAGCCCGGCCTAATCTAGATTCTTTTATATTTTCAAAGTACATACATGGGGTCAGCAAATGTAAATTTTATTTCTTCCTTTCTAAATTTTATGCATTTTCTTTTTCTTTATTTCGCTGTAAACAGTTTTTACAGTTGCTCTATGTCCTTGCTAACCTTGGTATTGTCTGTCTTCAGCATTTATTTTAATATAGATCTGTTGGTGATAAATTCCTACATTATTTCTTTGCCTTAAAAAAGGTCAATATTTCATTTTCGCTTTTGAAAGTGAGTCTTAGGGATAAAGAATTCTAGACTTTAATTTATTTTCTATAAGCACTTTAGATATTCCAAGTATTCTGGTTCCCATAGTTTCTTTTTTGAAAATTCAACTGTCATTCTTGCCATGACACCTCTGAAGAAAATGTCTTTTTTTACTTTGGCTGATACTAATCATAGTCATTTAAAAAAATTATTGCTGTAATATATACATTAAAATTACCATTTAAACTATTTTAAAATGTGTAGTTTCAATGGCTTTAAGCACATTCACATTGTTCAGGAATCATCACCACTATCCACCTTCAAAGGTTTTTCATTATCTTAACTGGAACTTTGTATGTATTAAACAATAATTTCCCATTCTCCTCTCCCCCAGGTCTCTGGTAACCACGAAAATACTTTTTGACTTTATAAATTTAAATATTCTAGGTACCTCATATAAGTGGAATTATACAATATTTGTCCTTTTGTATCTGGCTTATTTCACTAAGTACAATGGCTTCAAAATTTACCCATGCGGTGCACGTATGAGGATTTTGTTCTTTTTTTAAGGCTGAATAACATATTTTATGTATATACCACATTTTGTTCATCCATTCAACTGCTGATGGCCATATGTGTCATTTCCACCCTTTGGCTATTGTGAATAATGCTGCTATAATCACGGGTGTACCAATTCTTCAGTTCTTGCTTTCAGTTCTTTTAAATGTATACCTAGAATTAGAATTGCTGGGCAATATGGTATCTATTTTTAAGTTTCTGAGGAACCATCATTCTGTTTTCCACAGCAGCTATATCATCTTACATTCACACCAGCATTGTACCAAGGGTTCCAATTTCTCCACATGCATGCAAACACTTATTTTCTTTTTTTTTTTTTTTGGTAATAGCCTCTTAATGGGTATGAAATAGTATCTCACCATAGTTTTGATTTGCACTTTTCTAACATTCTTATTAACTATTTTGCATATATCTCTTTTTAAGTGTCTATTTAAGTCTTTTGCCCATTTAAAAATTGGGTTTATTTTATTTTGATGTTGCTGAGTTATAGAAGTTACTTATAAACTGTAGATATTACTCTCTTAATAATTGTTAAAATATGCACATTTTTTTGTGGGTTGCCTTGTTTAAAAGTTTAAAATTTCAATACAATTCAAAAAATTAGCCGGGTGTGGTGGCACATGCCTGTAGTTCCAGTTACTTGGAAGGCTGAGGCAGAAGGGTCACCTGAACCCAGCAGATCGAGGCTGTGGTGGCCATGAGCGTGCCACTATACTTCAACCTGGGTGACAGAGTGAGACTCCAACTCAAAACAAAACAACAAAAATTAAGATTTGTAGGAAATAATAAAAGCATCTTAATGAAAACTTGAAAATGAAAGATAAATAAGTCACAGAAGGCTAAAATTATTTAGGAATAGTTCATTGGAAATCAGTTACAAAGCTGTTAAGACTCTGGGCTATCATGCCAATAACGTCATTCAGTTGCCTCTGACCAGCTCTCTTCATGGTCCTAATCACCCAAGTGCTTTCACTGAACAATCTGGAACTTCTACCAGACAACTGTCAACTCTTTTATATTCTCAATCTCTTTTCAAAACATACTCTTAAATTCTGTGCCCTCTCTCTAACCAAATCCGTCCTTTATGAGGACACTACTCCCCCTATAGTCCTCTTAAATAATAGCTACTTATTTGCTAATAATCCTTCTTACAATTCTTGCTCCTTTAAGTAGCCTGTATAATTTGACAATATAACCTACCTTCTCTTCGACTCAATGTCATTTACTGACCTCATTTTGTTCCTCATTAGTCACCAAAGATATTAATACTGACTCTCAAATATGTAATCTTTGTGTTTTATACATTTGGATAATTCATTTATTACCTTGGTTCCTCAGTTACTTCCTTTTCAATAGTACTAGGAGGGACTCCAAAAACCCAGAATTTATTTATAAAAAGTTGCATTTATCTTACATGTTTAAACTTCAATCAACTTCAAAGTACTCCCATTGAGACACTTTTTCTACTGCTCAAAACAGCTTTTGAATGCATCAATTTTGATGACTTTTAGTGCTTCTGTCATTTTCTGTTTTACCTCTTTTACACTGGCAAACGATTTTCCTTTAATGACTTTTTTCATCCAGGAAAACAAAAAAAAGTCACTCGATGAATAGGGAGGGTGGGGGCATTGGGGTCATGTCATTTTTGGTCAAAAACTGCTGAACACTCAGCAAGGTATGGGCAGGTCATGGTGGAAGAATCAGTCATCTGTTGTCACAACTCGGGTTGTTCCTTCCACAAATTGTAATGCAACCTTATCAAAACTTCCAAATAAAAACTTTTGTTGACTGTTTGTTTGGAGAAACAAACTCCAAATGTACTATAAGGGGCCTGCCCTCCAAAAGATTATTCCAGTTTTTTGGGGAGAGTACCCCTTGTGTATCCTTCTATCATCTGAAATGCTCCATTAATGATAATCACTAGTTCAATCACTAGTGATTGAATCAAGTTTCGTTAATGATAATCACTAATTCTCTGAATACTACTTCATCTTCTTTCAGTTTTCCTGTTCACTTACAGTCACTTCATTCTCTCCAATTATTCTTTAATCCATCAGGATGTGCAGTGCGATGACCTTTTAGCTCAATCCTTTAGCCCTTTCCCTTCTTTGTTTTGTATTCAACATCTGTGACCCATCATCCCCAAAATACTGTTATTGCTATCCTAAACTCTTTTGAAATATGTCTACTGTCCCACCTTTCTAGGAAAGTCTCAGTTCTTTTATCCCACTTCTCCATTCACTTAACTGACAACAGAATACTGCTATAGAAGCTATACTGGAACAACCTGGCATCACTATAAATGCATAACCTCCTCAAGTGGACCTTTAAAATGTACCATCCTAATGTATACATTTTCAAGCCGGGCTCGGTGGCTTAGCCTGTAATCCCGCGCCTTTGGGAGGCTGAGGTGAGTGGATTGCCTGAGCCTGCGGGTTCGAGACCCGCCTGGGCAGCAAGACCTCATCTCTACAATAAATCAAAAATCAGCCGGGCATGGTAGCGCATACCTGTAATTCCGGCTCCGTGTAAGGCTGAGGCGAAAGGATCGCCGGAGCCCATTAGACCGAGGCTGCGGTGGCCGGAAGAGGCCACTGCGCTCCAGTCTGGGCGACAGAGTGAGACTCTGACTCCAAAAAAACAAAAAAACAAAACTAATGGATACATTTTCTGTCAATTCACTTTCCCCAATGACCATTCCAAACCTTTTCCACTTTTCTCAAACCATCTTTCCCATATGCCCCTTCATTTTCAATAAATAATCTTACCTCCAACTTCTATTTACAAAACTATCCACCTTTCCTTCTGCTCCCTTCTTACACTGAAGGAAGTAGAAGTATCCTTCCTCCTATCTAAAGCAAATGAGCACTTATGTTTTGGATCATGTCCCTTCCTGTATTCTCAAGAATTTTATACTATCAGTGATACTTTTCCGTCTACTTAACTATCCCTCCTCTTCTACTTCTTTTCAACTACATTCTTCCCAATGACTTTTAAATCAGCTCATCTTAATAAAAGTTTCCTAAAGAACCACATCCCCATTCAATTATTACCCCATGTCTCCTTCCCTTCACCAAGAAACTTTTTCCCTTCACCAAGAAACTCTCACTGCTTCCTTTTCCTCAACAACAACTCATTCCTCAGTGTTCTCTAGTTGAGGTTCTATTCCTTTCAGTCCACAAAATAACTCCAGCTAAGGTCAAAAGTAACTTCCAAGTGAACATATGGCATGGTGAAACATTCTTTTGGCTATTGTTAAACCATCCTCTAATTTCCCTCCATCTTTCTTCTTATACTTTTCCTATTGCTTTTGGAGATATGTCTTTCCCTACTCAACTGCTTCAAGTTGGAAATCCTAAAGTTCCTCAAACCTCCACAAATTCCCCAATGTTCCCCATCAGCTTTAAGATAAAGACAAAAATATTTAACACGATCCATAGGATTTTGCACATTGTGGTCCTTGGCTCCCTCTCCAGCCAAATTTCATACCATTCATCACAAACTTTCCCCTCCCCCCCTTACCCCTGCCCCCTGCCCACTATGAGCCACTTTCATTCTTTTAGTTCCTTAAAATTGCCAGGTTCCATCTGCAGATCCTTCACATTTGCTTTTCCCTTTAATTGAAACACTCTCCCCTTCATTTGGTTAATTCCTTTTTATCCATTAGATCAAGGACCTTCGCAGAAAATTTGTGATACCATTTTGTTTCTAGGCTAAGTCAGGTACATTTGAAACTTGATCTTTTTCTTCAGAATACTTATCTGAGTTTGTAATTATGTGTTCATTAGAGTGATTATTCCAAAATAGTGCCCTTGAAGCTCTGTTCACTTTATTCTTCAATTCTTTTCACTTTGTTCTTTAGAGTGGACAATTTTTATTTATCATTTATTTATCATCAAGTTTACTTCTTTCCTCATTCACTTCCATTCTGCCATTCAGCTCATTCAAGGAATATTTTATGTCAGAAATTTTATTTTCTAGCTCAAAACATTTCTACTTCCTTCTTTTTTACAGTTTCTATTTTTCTGTTGTGAATGACTTTGCATTCATTATAACTATGCTTATCTTCATCACATGGAATATAGTTAATATAATGACTGTTTTAAGGTCTTTGATAATTCCAACATCTGTGGGCATCTTGGATTAGCTTCTGTTGACTTTCTTTTTCCTAAGACAATCATTTCCTGGTTCTTTTGTTTTGTTTTGTTTTGTTTTTTTGAGTTGGAGTCTCACTCTGTCGCCCAGACTGGAGTGCAGTGGTCGCTCCCGGCCACTGCGGCCTCGACCTGCTGGGCTCCGGCGATCCTTCTGCCTCAGCCTTCCAAGTAGCTGGAACTACAGGCGCACGCTACCACGCCCGCCTAATTTTTTTGATTTATTGTGGAGATGAGGTCTCGGCAAGTTATCCAGGCAGGTCTCGAACCCGCGGGCTCAGGCAATCCACTCACCTCAGCCTCCCAAAGGCACCGGATTACAGGCTGAGCCACCGAGCCCAGCTTTTCCTGGTTCTTTATATGTTGAATACTACCTGGACATTTTGTTGTGTGTAGGTTTTGTTAAAATTCTCTGAAGAATACTTTTTCTACAGTTACTACTTGGTTAAGTGAAGATCATAAGCTCTCATTTACTTTCCTTTTTTTTTTTTTTTTTTTAGCCAACAACCTGTCAACTCTGTCTTCTTCTTTTTTTTATTAATCAATATTTTTTATTATGATTTTGTGGGGTACAGTTAAGGGTTAGGTGTACAATTATGTTTCATTCAGGCACCCTGTTGATAAGAGGTGTTTCCCCATCCCCAGACAGATATTTGCTACTGTTAATCCCATCCCCCCGATAGTTTCCCAGTACCATCAGTCATTTTCTTATAGTATTACATTGGATGTTCAAGGTCCATTATATGAGTGAGAACATGTGATACTCGGATCTTTGTTTCTGTGAGAGGTTACTCAGTATTATAGACTCTAGTTCCATCCAGGTTGCTGCGAAATTCATGATTTTGTTCTTTTTTATGGCTGCGTAGTATTCCATCATGTATATATACCACATTTTTTTAATCCAGTCCTCTTTTGATGGGCAGCATGGTTGTTTCCAGGTTCTTGCTATTGTGAACAATGCTGTGATAAACATACGTGTGCAGGTATCTTTTTTATAGAGTGATTTGAGGTCTTCAGGGTATATTCCCAGTAGGGGGATTGCGGGGTCATATGGAGGGTCGATTTTTAGAGCTTTTAGGAATCGCCACACTGCTTTCCACAGAGGTTGCACTAGTTTACACTCCCACCAACAGTGTAGAAGTGTTCCCTTTTCACCACACCCTCTCCAGCAGTTGTTATTTTTTGAGTTGTTGATAATTGCCATTCTGACTGGAGTTAGGTGGTATCTCAGTGTGGTTTTGATTTGCATCTCCCTGATGATTAGTGAGGTTGAGCATTTCTTCATGTGTCTGTTGGCTGCTCGGATGTCTTCTTTTGTGAAGTGTCTGTTCATATCTTTTGCTCATTTTATAATGGGGTTGTTTGTTTTTTTCTTTTCAGCATGTTTGAGTTCCTTGTAGATCCAGGATGTTAAGCCTTTGTCAGACCTGGAGTTGGCAAATACTTTTTCCCAGTCAGTAGGCTGTCTCCCTGCTCTCTTGATGGTTTCTTTGGCCTTGCAGAAGCTTGTCAGTTTAATAAGGTCCCACTTGTCTATCTTCTCTCTTAGGAGCTGTGGGTTTCGGGTTTTGTACAGGAATTGGATGCCAGTTCCGATTTCCATGAGGGTATTTCCTTCCTTTACTAAGGTTCTTGTGGTTTGAGGTTTTACACTTAGGTCTCTGATCCATTTGGAGTTAACCTTTGTGCATGGGGATAGACAGGGGTCCTGTTTCAATCTTCTGCATGTGGTCAGCCAGTTTTCCCAGCACCATTTACTGAATAGGTTCTCCTCTCCCCAGTGGTAGGTGGTGGGGGCTTTGTCAAAGATGAGTTGGTTGAGAAATTGAGGTTTTGCTTCTGGAATCTCAATTCTATTCCATTGATCTGTATACCTGTCCCTGTACCAATACCAAGCTGTTTTGATGATTGTAGCTTTATAGTAAAGTTTGAAGTCTGGTAATGTGATACCACCTGCTTTTTTTTTTTTTTTTTGCTGAGGATTGTTCTGGCTATTCTTGGATGTTTGTGTTTCCATATGAATTCCTGTGTTGTTTTTTCCAGGTCTGAGAAGAATGTTGCTGGTAATTTGATGGGTATTGCATTGAATTTTTAGATTGCCTTAGGTAAGATGGACATCTTCACAATGTTGATTCTTCCGATCCATGAGCATGGGATATTTTTCCACTTGAAATCTTTGATTTCTTTGAGCAGTGTTTTGTAATTTTCATGTAAAGGTCTTTCACGTCTCTGGTTAGGAAGATGCCAAGGTATTTCATTTTTTTTGTGGCTATTGTGAATGGAATTGTGTTTTTTATTTGGGTTTCTGTTTGTTTATTATTGGTGTAGAGATATGTGATTGTCTTTGGTACATTTATTTTGTATCCGGAGACTTTGCCAAAGGCCTTTATCAATGTAGGGAGGCTTTTGACAGATTCTCTTGGGTTTTCAAGGTACACAATCATATCATCTGCAAAGAGAGATAACTTGACTTCCTCTTTTCCTATTTGGATACCCCTGATTGCCTCCTCTTCTCTGATTGCTCTAGCCAGGACTTCCAATACTATGTTGAACAGGAGGGGTGAGAGTGGGCATCCTTGTCTAGTACCAGTTTTCAGGGGAATTGGTTCCAATTTTTGTCCATTTAGGAGTATGCTGGCTGTGGGTTTCTCGTAGATGGCTTTTACTATTTTGAGGTATGTTCCCCGTATGTCGAGATGTTCAAGGGTTTTTATCAAGAAGGGGTGCTGGATTTTAAAAAAGTTTTTTCTGCATCTAATGATATGATCATGTGGTTTTTGTTTTGACATCTATTGATGAATTTAATTACATTTATGGTTTTACAAATGTTGAACCAGCCTTGCATCCCAGGAATGAAGCCTACTTGGTCATGGTGGATGATTTTTGAGATGTATTGCTGAATCCAGTTTGCTAGGATCTTGTTGAGAATTTTAGCATCTATTTTCATCAAAGATATTGGCCTGTCATTCTCTTTCTTTGTTGGATCTTTACCTGGCTTGTGTATCAATGTGATGTTGGCTTCATAAAATGATTTGGGGAGAGTTCCATCTTTTTCAATAGCCTGGAATACCTTCAGTAGGATTGGTATCAGCTCCTCCTTAAATGTCTTATAGAATTCTGTTGGAGGACCAGGGCTTTTTTTGGTAGGAAGTTTTCTTATTATGTAGTCAATTTCCTTGATTGTTATTGGTCTATTTAGGGTCTCAATTTCTTCTTGTTCCAACCTAGGTAGGTTGTGTGATGTCAGAAAGTCCTCCATTTCCTTAAGGTTTTCAAGTTTGTTTCCATACAAGTGTATGTAGTAGTCTCTAATGATCTTTTGTATTTCTTCAGGGTCAGATGTGACTTCATCTTTTGTGTTTCTGATTGTGCTTATTTGTTTTTTTTTTTTTTCTCTCGTTTTTTTCTTGGTCAGTCTAGCTAGGGGGGCCATCGATCTTGTTTATCCTTTCGAAGAACCAGCTTTTTGTTTCACTGATTTTGTATTATCTTTTTGTCTTCTATGTCCTGGATTTGGGCTTTTATTTTGGTGATCTGGATTCTTCTGCTGAAATTAGGGTTTTTGTGGTCTTGCTTTTCCAGCTTCTTTAGGTGGCTTGTTAGGTTGTAAATTTCTGCTCCTTCCATTTTCTTCATGTGTGTTTGTAGGGATATAAATTCCCCTCTTACTACAGCTTTCAGGGCATCCCAGAGATTTTGGTAAGATGTTTCTTTATTTTCATTTGTTTCCAGGTATCTTTTGATCTCTGTTTTGATTTCTCATTGACCCAGGAGTTGTTTAGCATCATGCTGTTTAGTGTCCATGTCTTTGTGGGTTTTGGGGGGACTTTGTTGGTGTCAATGTTTATTTTTATTCCACTGTGGTCCGAGAAGGTGCCTGGTAGAATTTAGGTCCTTTTAAATTTGCTTATGCATGATTTATGGCCAATTATGTGGTTGATCTTAGAATACGTTCCATGCGGTGATGAGTAGAATGTATATTCTGTGGTCTTTGGATGGAGTGTTCTGTAGGTATCAATTAAGTCCATTTGATCAAGAGTCACATTGAGGTTCCAGATCTCCTTGCTGATTTTTTGTCCTGATTATCTGTCTACGGTTGTGAGTGGGGTATTAAAGTCCCCAGTTATGATGGTGTTAGAGTCAATATCTTTCTTTAGTTTTCCTAGAAGTTGCTTTATGAAAGTTGGCGCACCTATGTTGGGTGCATATATGTTTAGGATAGATATTTCTTGTTGATGGATTGAGCCTTTTATCATTATGTAGTGGCCTTCTGTATCTTTTTTTATTTTTAATAGCTTGAAGGGTATTTTGTCTGAAATTAAGATCACTACTCCTCCTTTCCTTTGTATTCCGTTCACCTGAAAGTTTGTTTCCCATCCTCTTACTTTGAGTCTGTGGGTGTCCTTTCTAGTGAGGTGAATCTCTTGAAGGCAATAGATGGTTGCCTGATGATATTTTATTCATTTTGCCATTCTATGTCTTTTCAGTGGTGCATTTAGTCCATTCACATTTAGGCTAATAATTGAAATGCAAGAGTTGATCCCTGTCTTAAGGTTCTTACAGAGTTGTTCCTGTTTATTTGTTGTCTTTCTTTGGGTTCTGGAGTTGGTTCATGTGTGTTTTTAATCTTTTGTCTGTACTCTTGTGAAGAATGTTGTTCTTTTTCTTTTTCTTCTGTATTCAGTACTTTCTTAATTGCTTCTTGTAGAGGTAGTCTGGTGGCAGCGTAGGTTCTTAGGGATTGGATATCTCGAAAATATTTCAATTCTCCCTCACTAATGAAGCTTAGTTTGGCTGGGTAGGTTATTCTCGGTTGAAATTGTTTCTCTTTTAGAACTTTGAAGATAGGGCTCCAACTCTCCCAGCCTGAAAGGTTTCTGTGGATAAATCTGCTGCTAATCTAATTGATTTTCCCTGGTAGGTAGTCTTCTCTTGCTGCCTTTAGCATTTTTTCTTTTGTAGCTACTTTGTTTAGGTGAATTATTATGTGTCTGGGAGTCGGTCTTCTCATTTGTTGTCTTGCAGGGCTTCTCTGAATCTCTTGTGTTTGAATTTTTTCATCCTTGATGAGATGAGGGAAGTTTTCTTGAATGATTTCATGAAATGTTTGGTCCAGTGTGGCTTCTGTTTCTCTCTCTGCCTCTGGAAGCCCAATTACTCTTAGGTTTGGTCTCTTGAAGTGATCATTCATCTCTTGCAGGTTTTGTTCTGTCTTTTTGAGCTTCTTTTCTATGCTTTTGACAGTTTGGGTTAGTTCTGTGTTTTGGTCTTCGAGCTCTGAGATTCTTTCTTCTGCTTGGCTGATTCTGCTTTCCATGCTCATTAGTCTGTTATTCATTTCCATCACAGTATTCTTTATTGCTGTCATTTCTGACATCAGCTCCTTCCTATTTTCCTCTTGTCTCTCCTCAATTTTTTAAATTCTCTCCATTAATGTCTTGATGTCTGGGTTTGTTGCATGTAGCCAGCCATTCTGGGGGCTCTTCATTGTCTGTGTTCCAGAATATGTTTTCTCAGTGTCTGATCTCCCAGGGGTCTGTGTGGGACCTGTATTCTTCTTTTGGTTTTTCCCCTCCCTACTTTTTCCTTCCCTCCACGACACCGTCTTCTTTAATTCTGTTATTCAGGGGTAAAGGGATTGGTTTTACTTTTGTTTATTCAATCTCCTATTCTTTATGTATGCCCTCTTACTTTGTTCAATTCTGGAGTTGCATTGTAGGTTGGGGGTGGTCCTTTTTGCAGTTTTAAGATTTACTTAAGGGGGGAGCTGTGATTCAAAATCTATCTGCAGGTCCTGGTATCCGCTGACAGGTATGTGAATAATCTGGAACCCACTTCCCACTGCCTTGGAATCTGTCTGTGCAGTGGGGCTGTAGGCTTACTCCCTGAAATAAAATGTGGTTAGCAGAGGGGAGAGAATGGAGCAGACAGTGGGTTGAAGAGGGGGTGGATAGATAGAGGAGTAAGGAGGGCAACAAACGAGTGTGCCAACAAATAGAGAGAGAGGCCTATACTGAAACAGATAAAAACAATAGACCACAGCTACAGATGAACCAACTCTCATACAGACAAAAGTAAAACATATAGTGATGCTAACATACCAGCTATCCAACCACCTTATTAGTGTGCTGTTCCTCTATACAAAGATATAGTTTACAGAGAGAAGAACAGGGAGAGGAAAAAAGAAAAAAAGAACAATACAGTAGGAACAGAATTAAGTCATTAAACTAACAGAATCAATGAAGCACACTCTGAGACATTTCGTTTAAGTCCAATGTCCTTTCAAGTCTGATTTCTAGTTTTCTTTTCAAGCTGATAAATTAGTTTGCAGTTAGGGCCAGTTGCCCCTGGTCTGCTGTGAAGGACACTTCAGATCATCCTCTGTTCACTACTCTGGCTTATGTCTTTATCAAGCTTGTTTCTCCTGTTTCGGTGTTGTTACCTTGAATCGCCAGCAGGTGGTGCTATCTCAGCTGCTCGCCCCAGAGGGGGTGGGGCGGACAGGGACAGCAGAGGCTGAAGATGGCAAGATGGCTGCCTGCCTCAGGATAGACGGCAGGAGACTTATGGTGGGCAGGACGTCTTGGTCGCAGGAGAGGTTGCAGTGATCCCAGCAGATCTTCCCTGAAGGGGCTTCAAGGACTGAAGTTGTGGATCACCTCTGGCCCGGGTGGTGCGATGTGCTACCGGCGGCGGTGGTGGTGGCTGCGGTGGCTGTGGCACCGGTGTCTGCTCTGCAGTGGCTGTCCGGACTGCTGTGATGCCCCAGCGGTGGCAACGGCTGAGCTCCGTATGAAGAGCAGGCTGCAATGTTGGGGTCCGTAGCCCCCGGGGCGAGAGTCAGAGACCCACTGCAGTTCTCCTTTGCAGAGGTTTTCACAGACCGGGTTGCCCCCTCTCATTTACTTTCTATGAGCATTGGTTCCAATTGCAGTTGTTTTGAAAGCCTTTGCTTCTTTGGGACTGTTTTATTTATGCACAACTTGAGATGGCCCAAGACACTTGGTTGGGTTCATTCCTTCAGAATAAAGGGACCTCAGCTTTCTCTTCTCCTGAATCTCTCTCCTCTACTCCTATCCCAACACACACTTTTAGCCTGGTTCCACTGGCTAAAAGATGGGATTTTCCTCTGAGTTTTAGCAGGTCATAATTCCATAAATAGGGCCTGCCCACAGGGAAAAGCCTCAGAGGAAAAAACAAAAAACTCATCACCAACAAGAATGCTTCACATTCTCTTTGGACTATAAGGGTCTACTTCCTAAATCTTTAGGCCATACAAATTGGTTTTCTATTGTACCCTTGCACAGCTGTATAACTGGGGCCTGCTTTCAGGTAAAAGACACAAGAGCCCCCTTGAAAAATTCACCCTTGTAGTAATACTCCTTCTCATTCGCTTTTGTTTACATTTCAGAGCCCATTCCAGAGACAGAACTGGAAGCATATGAGTTCCATGAAAGGAAGACCATATCTGATTTTACTCTTGATCTACACAACTGCCTGGGACATGATAGGCATTCAATAATTATTTGTGGATATACACTGAGTGAACTAAGAATTTTGAAATTCCATTTTCAAAATAATGATGAAATCATTTCTACATGGTCAAAAAGAAAGGCATCTTTGGCAGAAGAAGAAGAGATTCCAAAACAAGAATAGGATTTTAAAATACATGAAGAAAAAGTATAATGGATAAGATCCCTAATGACTATGCTGCAAAGGCAGACAGGGAATCAATAGCACAACTTAGAAAAAGGTTCTGTTTCTAAAGAAAAAAACCTAAGGAGTGAAAATTCTGAAGGACTAAGACTCTGGCCAGGATAGAGTTTTGGCACAACTTTAGATGGAGGAATCTGAAGAAGAAAAACCAGATACCTGAGAATATAAAGATCAGAAGAAGGCTAGTTAGAGTATTTGGGCCTTTTTTTTTTTTTTTCCCGTTGCCCTCTTTCCTCTTTTTTAATACAAAGGTCTTCTTTCTTCTTTGCTCTAGTTGTCTCCTTACCTTTATCTTTCTTTGGACTTATCTCTTCCTCTAGACATCTTTTTCTATCTTATCTGACCATTTAAAAAAATAGTTATTTCCTTAATATAATACAAATTTTGTAATTCAAAACGTAGAAAAATTAGACTCATGAATCTTATCTTTCAATAGCTGCCTTTTTAGGAGTCAATTTCTTGACAGACATCTTGCCAACAAACAGCTCTGTGCAATTGTTTGAAATAAATTTGACATAAGCAAAAGTCTACCTGTATAATTCAGAAGTAATTGTGGTAATCCAGGTGTCTAAGGGTTACAGTGACTGAATTCTGCTAGGAGGCCTCTCATTGTAAGTCTAGATAACTGGCATAATGAAAAGAATGAGGGCTTTGAAATCAGAAATAGGGCCAGGTGTGGTGGCTCATGCCTGTAATCCCAGAACTTTGAGAGGCTATGACGGAAGGATTGCTTAAGCCTAGGAGTTTAAGACCAACCTGGGCAACATAGTAAGACCTCGTCTCTACAAAAGATAGAAAAATTAGGTGGAATTGGTGGCATGTGCTTGTAGTCTCAGTTACTCAGGAGGCTGAGGTGGGAGGATTGCCTGAGCCCAGGAGGTTGAGGCTGTGGTGAACCATGATGGTGCCACCACACTCCAGCCTGGGCAACAGAGTGAACCACTTAGGTAAAACAAACAAATATATATATCAGAAATATATTAGTTGTATCATTTTAGGTAAATTATAATCCCCATCATCTTTTAACCGGCATAGTCCTATCTACTGTTTTTTACTTATGTTCATAGCTAGGGAAAGCAGAATCATATTTGAGAACAGACAACCAAGTACGTTTATTAGAAATCATGGTATGCTTTTCGTATACTAACAAAAATAAGACTTCACACTTGTTTTATTCTAGTATTTTATATTTATATTCACCTCAGCTTATCAAATTTTTTTTTTTTTTTGAGTTGGAGTCTCACTCTGTCGCCCAGACTAGAGTGCAGTGGCCGCTCCCGGCCACCGCAGCCTCGACCTGCTGGGCTCCAGCGATCCTTCCGCCTCAGCCTTCCAAGTAGCTGGAATTACAGGCATGCGCTACCACGCCCGGCTGATTTTTTGATTTATTGTAGAGATGAGGTCTCGCTGCCCAGGCGGGTCTCGAACCCGCGGGCTCAGGCAATCCACTTACCTCAGCCTCCCAAAGGCGCGGGATTACAGGCTGAGCCACCGAGCCCGGCTAGCTTATCAAATTTTATGCTACATTTACTTCAATAAGGTTCCTAAAGTTCTTTTTAGAATGAGGTAGAGTACAAATACATACATACATATCTTGCTATAATGGGAATTAAGTGAGATGTTTGCACAACTTATAGCAAAAGCTACGGTATTCAAAATTTTTATTAGAAGTATATACTGCTATCATCATATTGCTAGGTTTTGCATTTAAAGTAGCGAACATTTTTTATGGATTTAGAGGTTCTATTTTCACACTGTTTTATTAGAATGTCTGTTTGATTACATATACTAATAATGGACAGTGTGGTATTGTAAAAAGAATTGGGTGATCTAAGCTCTCTGCTTTTCATTTGCTACATAATGTTGAGTACATTTTTTGTTTCTTCACCTCTGTACTACTCCAAACCTATAAAATGGGGTAAGGAGGGAGGGTCTTGGATGATATAAAAACTTAACAGTTTTAAGTGTTATGATTCTATTCTCTGGTGAACTTATGAAGAACCAGAGTGAGGGAATACCACTACATGCTTCTTGGGAAGTTTATTTCTTAAATAAATATTATGTCTACATATATGTATATTACTTAATAGAAACAAGTTCTTGTCTCTTCCTGGTGTGTTTACCCACAATACTATGGGTTTATCCCTTTGGAGCAATATTGTAAAATAGTGACATCTAGTGACTACACCACAGATCATTCAGCAATAATTTAAGGCCACCTTAGTCTTCTCAATGTGGATGATTCACTTGGGGGCTTAGCTAAATACTTTAAAACTGTTCCTCACCTTCCTTCTGTATAGATTTAAGAATTGCCAATTAAATTTGACAGTACTAATAACTGAATAAATAAGAACTTCAATTTCCTTAAAAATCATGGTGTATATGGAGTTTAGTATAAGTTGTTCTAAATGAGACTGTAACATTTTTCCCTTTACTGAGAGTGGCAGAACCGGAATTTGAATTACAGTGTGTTTAAATGCATCATCCATGCTCTTATCCATTATGCACTTCTGACACATAATAGGCATTTAACATATATTTATAGGTTAATGTTAGGTAAAACATATGCATCAACACCTAATTGTGAGTATTGCTTAAGAATCTTTGGCACTACAGCTGCCTTCCGCACAGAGAACTCTTCTTGATGTTAGATCAAAGATCAACAGATAAAAATTAGCGTCTTTTCAAACAAATGAATTTGAGAGCTATATTCACAAGAAGAATACTCTTTATAAAAAGTATTCAAGCTAGTTTAGTTTCTTTTTTAAAAATAATGACTAGCTGGCAATATTGTTTAATTAGTAAAATACAAGGCTGGACTAATTACTACTACAATTCAAACAGACTATCACTGTTAAAAATCCTATATTATTTAGGGTTTGTTCTTATTAATCAAATATTATCTTGATTTTAAAATTATTTTCAAGTGCCTAGATCTTATTTCCACAATAAAATGTCTGTCAGGCAATTTTGTGCCACTTTAACAAACTATCACAGACTGGGTAATACATAATGAACAAAAATTTATTTCTCACAATTTGAAGGCTGCGAAGTCCAAGATCAAGGCGCCAACATCTAGTGAGGGGCTTCCTGCTGTGTTCTCTAGAGAGGAGGAAAGCTGTGTCCTCACTTGGCAGAAGGTGTAAGGGTAAAAGAGGCCAGAGAAGGGCTGAACTTGCCCTTTTATAATGACAACAATTCCACCCATGATGGCAGAGCCCTCATGGCCTAATAGTCTTCTAAAGGTCCAACCTCTTAATATTGTTACAATGATAGTGAAATTTCAACATGAATTTTGGACAAACATTCAGACCATAGCAGTGTCTTAGCCCATTTGTGCTGCTATAACAAAATAACCAAGACTGGGTAATTTATACATAACAGAAATTTATTTTGTCACAGTTCTGGGGACTGGGAAATCCAAGATCAAGGTGCTGCCAGTTTTGGTGTCTGGTAAGGACCCTAGTTCATTCCAGCTCTTTTATAAGGACATTAATCCATTCTCGAGGGCAGAGCCCTCATGACCTAATTACCTCCTAAAGGTCCTACCTCTTAATACTACTCCACTGGAGATTAAGTTTCAACATGAAATTTGGAGGGGACACAAACATTTAAATCATAGCATTCTGCCCCAGGTCCCCTCAATTCATGCCCTTCTCCCATACAAAATACATAAATTCCATCTAAAATATATTCATTCCATTCCAATAGCTTCAAAAGTCTTAACCTGTTCTAACAATAACTCAAAATTCAACAGTCCAGGGTTTCATCTAAATTGGATATGAGTGAGACTCAAGGTATGATTCATCCTGAGGCAAATTTCTCTCCATATGCCGGGATCGGTGGCTCAGCCTGTAAACCCGCGCCTTTGGGAGGCTGAGGTGAGTGGATTGCCTGAGCCCGCGGGTTCGTGACCCGCCTGGGCAGGTGAGACCTCATCTCTACAATAAATCAAAAAATTAGCCGGGCGTGGTAGCGCGGCGCCTGTAATTCTGGCTACTTGGAAGGCTGAGGCGGAAGGATCGCCGGAGCCCAGCAGGCCGAGGCTGTGGTGACCGGGAGTGGCCACGGCACTCCAGTCTGGGCGACAGAGTGAGACTCCAATTAAAAAAAAAAAAAAATTTCTCTCCAGCTATGAGCTTATGACTCAAACAAGCTTCTAAAATACAATGTTGAGACTTAAAAAAAGATAGATATTCCCTTTCCAAAAGGAAGAAATAGGAAAGAAGAAAAAAGTAGGGTCCCAAGTGAGTCCAGAACCCAGCAAGGCAAGCAACATTAAATCTTGAAGCTTGTCACAAAAAAGAAAATAAAATACCTAGGAATACACTTAACCAAGTAGGTGAAAGATTTCTACAAGGAAAACTATAAAATGCTGATGAAAGAAATCATGGATGGCATAAACAAATGGAAGAACATCTCATATTCATGGATCAGCATGAATATTGCTAAAATAATCATACTGCCCAAAGCAACCTACAGATTAAACACAATTCCTATCAAAATACCAACATCATTTTTCACAGAACTAGAAAAAATACTCTCAAAGTGTATATGGAACCAAAAAAAAAGAGCCCAAATAGCTAAAGTAATCCTAAGTAACCAATTAACAAACGTGGAGGTATCAGATTGCCTGACTTCAAACTGTAGTATAGGTCTATAGTAACTAAAACAGCATGGTACTGGTACAAAAATAGACAAATCAATGGATCTGAATAGAGAACCCAGAAATAAAGCCACATACCTACAAGCAGCTGATCATCAACAAAGCCAACAAAAATAAACAATGGGGAAAGGACACCCTATTCAATAAATGATGCTGGGAAAACTAGCTAGCCATATGTAGAGGGATGAAACTGAGTCCCTACCTCTCACCATATACAAAAATGAACTCAAGATAGATTAAAGATTTAAATGTAAGATCTGAAATTATAAAAGTTCTACAAGAAAACCTAGGAAAAACTCTCTTGGACATCAGCGTAGGCAAAGCAAGTGCACAAAAATAAAAATAGACAAACGGGCATTAAACAAAACAGCTTCTACATAGCAAAAGAAATAATCAACAGTGAACAGAAAACCTATGGAATGGGAGAAAATATTTGCAAACTATGCCTCAGACAAGGGACTAATATCCAGAATCTACAAGGAACTCCAATAATTCAACATGAGAAAAACAAATAATCCCATCAAAAGCGGGCAAAGTACCTGAGTGTTTCTTAAAAAAAGACACACAAGCAGTCAACAAATGTGACAAAATGCTCAACATCACTAATCAATCAAGAAATGTAAATTGAAACCATAATGCAATATCATCTTATATCTTCAAATGGCTGTTATTAAAAAATCAAAAAACAACAGATGTTGGTGTGGATGTGGAGAAAAGTGAATATTTATATACTGTTGGTAGGATTGTAAACTAGTTCAACTTCTATGGAAATATGGATATTTCTCAAAGAACTGAAAATATAATTAGCATTTGATCCAACAATCCCACTACTTGGGATCTACCCAGATGAAAATAAATCATAATATAAAAAAGATACCTTTTTTTATATTAATTACCGCACTGTTCACAATAGCAAAGTCACGGAACCAACCTAAGTATCCATCAATGATTGACTGGATAAAGAAAATGTAAAAAAAAAAAATTCAAAACTGTAATCCCAGCACTTTGGGAGTCCAAGGTGAGAGGATTGCCTGAGTCCACGGGTTCAAGATCAGCCTGGGCAACTTGGCAAGACCTTATCTCTACAATAAATAAAAAAATTAGTCAGGCATGGTGGCAGTGCATGCCTGTAGCATGGTGGTAGTGCATGCCTGTAGTTCCAGCTACTTGGAAGTCTGAGGCAGAAGGATCACCTAAGCCCAGCAGGTTGACATTGGGGTGGCCGAGAGCATGCCACTGCACTCCAGCCTGGGCAATGGAGTGAGACTCCAACTCAGAAAAATAATAACACTAATAAAATAAAAAACATGTGGTACTGATATACATGTTGGAATATTATGCAGCCATAAAAAAGAAAATTATGTCCTTTGCAGCCAAGTTTATGGAGCTGGAGAATATCATCCTTTGTGAACAAACTTAGAAACAGAAAACCAAACACTGCACATTCTCATTTATATGCAGGAGCTAAATGGCCACAAAAATGGGAATAATAGACACTGGGGACACTGTAAAGGGGTAAGGCATGGAGGAGGTTTATGATTCAGAAATTATCTATTGTAGCCGGGCTCGGTGGCTCAGCCTGTAATCCATGCCTTGGGAGGCTGAGGTGAGTGGATTGCCTGAGCCCGTGGGTTCGAGACCTGCTTGGGCAGGCAAGACCTCATTTCTACAATAAGTCAAAAATTAGCCAGGCGTGGTAGCGCACGCCTGTAGTTCCAGCTACTTGGAAGGCTGAGGTGGAAGGATCGCCAGAGCCCAGCAGGTCGAGGCTGCGGTGACCAGGAGCGGCCACTGCACTCCAGTCTGGGTGACAGAGTAAGACTCCAACTCAAAAAAAAAAAAAAAAAAGAAACAAAGAAATTATCTATTGAGTATAATGTTCTCTATCTGGGAAACAGGTCACCTGAAGCCCAATCCCCAGCACTATACAATATGTCCATATAACAAACAAGCTATTGTACCCCTGAATCTAAAATAAAATAAAATAATATTTTTTAAAAATCTTGAGGCTTGAGAATAATATTTTTTGACTCTATGAAGGGACTGGGCCCCCAAGTCTTCCGGCAGCCTTGTCCCCATGGCTTAGGTAGGTGCTGCCCAGTCAACAGCTCTCACATGTTGAAGTCATATGCTTACGGCTCTCCTAGCCTGCAAATGAATACTGGTAGCTCTACTGGCCTAGTGTCATGGGGGTGACCCTGCCCTCATGGCTCCACTAGGCATTGTCCTTGTGGGGGCTCTCTGCAGTGGCCCTGACCCCCATAGCTCCAGTAGACACTGACCTAGTGATGATTCTAAATGGCGATGGTGCACCTCTGGCAGTTCTCTGCCTGGGCCCTGAGGCTGTCTGTGACCTCCTTCGAAATGTAGGTAGAGGCAGCAATGCCTCTACAGCTTATGCATTCTGTATGCCTACAGAGTAAACATCACACGAATGCCATCAAGATTTACCACTTGTACCCTCTGTAGCTGCACCTGGGCCTGCCTGAGTCACAGCTGACTCAGTTAAGGAGTGCTGAGTGTGGAGTAGAAACTTGAGGCAGTCCTGGATGGTGAGCCCTGGGATCCCGTGGGCATCCTGGGGCCCTCCCTTGAAACTCTTCTGCCCTAAAGTCCCTGGCACTCTGGGACTGTGATAGGAGTGGCAGCCTCAAAGATTCTAAAATGCCTTCAGTGTCATTATTTCATTGTTTTGATGAATAGTATCTGTGTCTTCCTTTCGCCCATACGAATCTCCTTATCAAACATTCACTTGGTCACATTCTTAATATTTTCTCCTGAACACACCTTTTTAGTCTGATAATCTGGCCAGGCTGAGAATTTTCCAGGTCTTTAAGTTCTGCTTCTCTTTTAATTATAAATTCCATTTTGAATTAATTTCTCTTTTTGCATTTTTAAATATAAGCAGTAAAGAAAGTCATGCAACACCTTGCTTAGATATTTCTTCTCTAAATATCCTAGGTCATAACATACAAGTTCTGCTTTCCACAAAGTATTAGAACACAGACAAAATTCAGCCAAGTTTTTGCTAGTTTCTAACAAGGATGGCCTTTCCTCCAGTCTCCAATAAGATATTCTTCATTTCCACCTAAGCCCTCATCAGAAAAGCCTTTATTGTCCACATTTCTATCAACAATCACTTAGGTAATCTCTACAGGCTCTCTCTACAGGCTCTCTCTACAGCTCTCCTCTTCTCAACTGTAATCAGAATTCTTCTGAACTGTTATCAGAATTGCTCTTAATGCTCTGTTCATGGCAATGCAGACTTTTTCTAGCATGCACTTCAAACTGTTCAAGATTCTACCCATTACCAGCTCCAAAACCACTTTTATAATATCAGGTATTTGTTATAGCAACACCTTTTTTCTCAGAACCAAATTCATCTTAGTCCATTCCTGCTGCTACAACAAAATAACTGAGACTAGGTAATTTATAAAGTACAGAAATGTATTTTCTCACAGTTCTGGAGGCTGGGAAGTGCAATATCAAGGTACTAACAGGTCTAGTGTCTGGTCAGGTCTCTGCTTCCAAAATGGCTCCTTGAAGGAGCTGTGTCCTCACATGGCAGAAGAGACGAAAAGACAAAAAGGGCCTAGCTAGTTCTCTCCAGCCCTGTTATAAGAGAATTTATAATCCATTCATGAGCACTTATGAGCTAATCACCTCTTAAAGGCCCCACCTCTTAAAACTGTTGCATTGGAGATTGAGTTTCAACAGGTATTTTGAAGGAGACATAAATCATCAAACTATATCAAAGGAAATGGCATTCCAAGGTTCAGAGCATGTTTTATATTCTTGTCTTTCATTTTGCACCTAGCACAATGGTTTTCCTCAACTACAGAACAAAGTTTCCAGCTTGCCCAGAATCCAAGGTTTGCCATTCGTGGCTTCAGACTTTCTTGACAGCTTTCTTCCTGGTTCTTTCTTGTGACCCTACATCTTAGTCAAATTAAACTGTTAATTGTTTTCCTGTGCTTTTATTTGGTTGGACTATCTTCCCACTATGTTTCTTCTTTGTAAATATTCATTACTTATTTTAAATAAAGTTTCCTGCAATAGACACTACAAAACCTGATGTAGACTCCCTCTTTTGAATTTTCACATCATTTTGTTACTTGTTCTACTGTCCTTCTTCTTCTTTGGTACCCTTTATTGGCCTTCTTTTCTGGTTTCTTTCCTTCATTCATTAAATATTGGGCTTCCTCAGAATTCTTCCCTATGCCATACTCTCACCCTATATACATTTCTTAGGGACTATTCTACTATTGTGGCTCCAAGTACAACTAATATGCTGATGAGTTTGGTTTACAGAAGCTCTCTTGAGATTCTATTTAGCATATTATATCTAACAATTTATTGAATATTTCTTCTTGTCTTACAGGCATCTTAAACTCAGCATATGGACAACTAAACTCCAGATCTTTCCCCACCAAATCTATTCCTTCTCAAAGAATAAAGCCACCATCTACTTAATGGCTCAAATTAGAAACTGAGAAGTCATTCTTTCTCCCCACTTTTCCTTTCCTGGCACTATCCAGGGAACTACTAAATCATGTTAATACTACTAAATGTTTTAAAATTATGTTCACTTCTCTCCAGATAAATTGCCACTAATCCAGTCCAGGCCTTAGGTATTTTTCCTCCCAAATACTGTAATGGCCTTCCATAGGCATTTTCCCCCCCAAAACTGTAATGGCCTTCCAATTAGTGTCCTAATCACCAGTCTTGTTCCTTCTCAATGTAATTTCCGTAATGTAGAATAATCTTCTTAAATGTAAGCTTGATTATGGCAACATCCTGCTTAATGTTCTTCAGTGGCATCCCATAGAAGAAAAACATTAAAACTTTTCACACTCAGCTTACAGAGCTCTTTGTATAATGCCTTAACCTTGACCCTGCCTATCTTCTCATTCTTCACCTGACACTCTAAACTTCAGACATACTAAATTTTAGTTCTTCAAATTTGCTATGCCTCACATCTCCAGAACTTTATTCATTTTGCATGCAGCTTTAACACCAACAACCCTGCTTTTCAACAACTAACTCTTCATTAGTTTAGAAGTTATCTCTTCCAGAAGCTTTTCTTGATACTCTCTTCATTATACATCCTTATAGTGGCATCCAGCCCTTATCATAGCATTTACCGCACTATTGTAATTGCTTGTTTAACTATACTTTTTTAATTTGACTTCTATAAACTGAGAGCCCACCTTATAACACATACTGTATTCTACTCTGTATATAGAATTTAGTCAGTACAGAGCATTTTAGAAGCACATTTAGGATATGAGAGAGGCCCCAAAAATGCTTTCAGTAACTCGTGCTCCTACCAACTTCCTTACTAAATTAGACCAGAGTCAATTTCATAATCATTTCTGGGTTCTCTGAATTACCTAACATAGTGTATGGTAGGTAAATGTTAATTTCATTAATTTTTAGATTTTAAACACATACAAAATATTTTTTGCACTGTAACAAGTTACCAACTGGTTACTACTTTCTACTCAGCGAGTTTTTCTTTGATATCCCTTTGGATATAATGGAGCGCAAAAAGCAAAAAGGCAAAAGAATATAGTGAAAATATGAAACTTAGAGTCAGAAAACTGATGAATAATTCTGCCACTTACTAGGTACGTGTCCTTGGTCAAGACCCTTAACCTCTCGGAGCCTCAGCTTCCTCATCTGAAAAAGGCAGTTATAAGAATGAAATGAGATAACAGAAAATAAAGGCATAACACAAGATGTAAAGGGCAATCCAAAATCTATTATTATTATTGTTGTTAGATCAGGTCTCCTTAATACTGGCCATCCCAGCTCTGTAAGGATTTCCAAATTTCATCCTGCATCTTCCCTTTACCATCTAAGAGATAGACTTTTGTACTTTAATAAACACATATTCCCAGCACTTTGGGAGGTGGAGGTGAGAGGATTGCCTGAGCTCAGGGGTTCAAGACCAGGCTGAGCAACATGGCAAGACCTCATCGCTACAACAAATTAAAAAATTAGCTGGGCGTAGCAGCATATGCCTGTGGTTCCAGCTACTTGGAAGCCTGAAGCGGAAGGATCACCTGGGTCCAGCAGGTTGAGGCTGCGGTGGCTGTGAGCATGCCTCTACACTGCAGCCCGGGCAACAGAGTGAGACTCCGACTCAAAAAATGAATAAATAAGTAAATAAATAAACAAACACATATTGATGGAAATGGTAAAAAAAAATAAAGAAAAACAAGACAAAAAGTTTAATAAGTACATATTAAAGTATGAAAGGCATGACAGAAGTACCAGTCTATAAAAGTCTTGAATTTTTTTTTTTTTTTTTTGAGTTGGAGTCTCACTCTGTCGCCCAGACTGGAGTGCAGTGGCTGCTCCCGGCCACCGCAGCCTCGACCTGCTGGGCTCCAGCGATCCTTCCGCCTCAGCCTTCCGAGTAGCCAGAATTACAGGCATGCGCTACCAAGCTCGGGTGATTTTTTGATTCATTGTAGAGATGAGGTCTCGCTGCCCAGGCGGGTCTCGAACCCGCAGGCTCAGGCAATCCACTCACCTCAGCCTCCCAAAGGTGCAGGATTACAGGCTGAGCCACTGAGCCCGGCTAAAAGTCTAGAATTTTAATGTATGGACAAAAAAAATCAAGCCACAATTAAAAAAAAAAAAAGCTGACTGGAAAGGTAAGTGGCACAAAAGAGTAATGCTGTGAACCATTTCTCAATAAAATGGTAATTTGTTGAGTAGGATAGCTGAGTTTAAATTCTAGTTTAGCTACTAACTTAGTCACTAAAACCCTGGTAGTCTATCCACCAACATTCTGGTCTTAACAGTTCCTTGATCTCCTTGGCGCCTATCATGTATTTCTTACATTGTATCTCAGACACCCTCATGAGGCCACTCAGCTTTGTTACTATGCAGCATACTAGCTGTGCTACTAAGCTTCTTTAGTCCTGATTGATTTCCATCTTCCTCCAACATTACTATATCATCTCTTCTCCCCTTAAGCCTCCTACCAAAACATTACTCTCTTACTGATCTTGCCTCCTACCAAAACACTCCTACCTTACTCATCTTGCCTCATACCTTACATTTCATTGAAAAAGAGAATCAATATCAGGCAGAAATTTTCTCACCTCTGATCACTGACTTTACCCATTTATCTGCATCTCTACACATAATCATTGGTTTTCTTATTACTAGAAATTATATGTTCCTACCCAAGACCAACATTTCTACACATCCCTGGATCCCATTCCCTCTTGCTTTCCCCAAGACCTCACTCCTAAAATATATCCACTCTCTCATACCATCATTCTCTGACCCCCAACGGATCATTCTCATTATTCTAAAAACATGCTTAAGTATCCTCATCTTCTAAAACCCTAATTTCACCCAATACATTCCTCTGATACCTCTATGACTTGACTTTCCTTCATAGTAAAATATCTTGGGATGTCTATAATTCTTTTTTTTTTTTTTTTGAGTTGGAGTCTCACTCTGTCGCCCAGACTGGAGTGCAGTGGCCGCTCTCGGCCGCCGCAGCCTCGACCTGCTGGGCTCCGGCGATCCTTCCGCCTCAGCCTTCCGAGTAGCCGGAATTACAGGCGAGCGCTACCATACCCGGCTGATTTTTTGATTTATTGTAGAGATGAGATCTCGCTGCCCAGGCAGGTCTCGAACCCGCGGGCTCAGGTAATCCACTCACCTCAGCCTCCCAAAGGCGCAGGATTACAGGCTGAGCCACTGAGCCCATTAGGATGTCTATAATTCCACTTCCTCACACCACATTTTCTCTTCTTAGTACTTGCCAAGGCATATACCTCTCTAAGCATGATTCAGTAGCATTGGCCCTGTTTTGTTGTCATGGCTTTTATGTTACCACATTTCAGATTTTCTTCCTAGCTATTCCACCATCTCCTTTGCTTGCTTCTTTTCCTCCGCTTTACACTAGTCACTGTAAGTTTCTCCATGAGCACAATTGCCCTAGGGAGTTTTCCATGTTGGTGACTCCCACATTTGTATCTTTGGTCTATTGCCTTCTGCACAGAGCTGAAGAATCAACTGACCTTAATGTCTAATAAGCACAGCCATCCACACAAGCTCATGACAAAAGCCTAGGAGCTAGGGGTGACTCCTTTTTTTCACCCCTCTATTCAAAATATCAAAAGATCTGTAGGCTCTGCCTTCAAATATATCTCACTTACTTCTACTTCTCTGCCACTTTATCATAAACTTGTGATTCCTTCTTGGATTTCTGCAATTTTCTTTTGCTACCAATCTTGCTCTCCATCCCCTATGATCCAGTCACCACATAGTAAGCAAAACAAATCTTTAAAAAATGTAAATCAGGCTGGGTTCGGTGGCTCAGCCCATAATCCCAGCACTTTGGGAGGCCGAGGTGAGTGGATTGCCTGAGTCTGCGGGTTCGAAACCCACCCGGGCAACTAGGCAAGACCTCATCTCTACAATAAATCAAAAATTATCTGGGCATGGTAGCGCATGCCTATAGTTCTGGCTACTTGGAAGGCTGAGGCAGAAGGATTGCCAGAGCCCAGCAGGTTGAGGCTACGGTGGCTGGGAGTGTGCCACTGCACTCCAGCCTGGGTGACAGAGTGAGATTCCAACTCAAAAAAAAAAAAAAAAGTAAATTATATCATATCATCCACTTCCCAAAATCTCTCTACTGGTTTCCCATTACATTTTATATAAATTCCAGACTTATTCCATGGGTATATAGATCTTCATGGCCTGTTAAAAGCCCTGCATGATTTGGTCCCTAGTCATCTCTCCAAGCTCATCTTGCAACCCTTTCTTTACATTCCAGCTGCAGCAGTCTTTATGATGTTCTTTGAAGGACTCAAACTCTTTCCTACTTTGGGGCTTTTGCAATGGGAGTGCCTTTACTTGTATGCCCTGTATCCCAAATATTTCCGTGGTTGTCTTTTTTGTATCACTGAGGTCTCAGCACAAATGATAGCTTTTCAAAGAGGACTTCCCTAATCAATCAATCTAAAGTAACCCCTGCGCCCATCTTTCTCACCCCATACTGTTTTACTTCACTGCATTTACCATAATCCAACATTCCTCGTACATATATTGTTTACCTGTTTATTTTCTATCTTCCCTCAATAGAATTTAAGCTTCATAAGAACAAGGATCTAGCTAGTTTTTGTTATCATTGTATTCACAATGCCTGAAACAATTTCTGGCAAAGTAAGAGATTCTCTAAAAATATTTGATGAATGCCTCTCTTTAAGCAAGGTTTCTCCCTAAGCAAGACATCTCTAATTCGTGTTTGTGCGCTTACTACTCCTAGACTTAGTTCTAGGTCCAGGAAATACAAAAGTGCATAAGGCATGGTTGTTTCAGAAGCTCATCCATTCATTCTCAACAGATATTTACTGAACGTATGTCATACTATGTTCCAGGTACTGTCAATTTCAAATGTTTAGTTCCCACCCCAGTAAATGGGATTTTGTTAACCAAGTCTATCTCACTAATGCTATAAAAAGGATGAGTACAAAATGAGAAGTGTTACAAAAATGGTACTTTATATAGTACTATGTATGACCACCTGCCTCTTTCCTTTTGTCTGGTAATGGGCAGGAGCTTATGACAAGAGCCAATCGAAAAACAGCAATATGAAGCCCCGGCAACTTGGCAAGACATCATCTCTACAATACATTAAAAAAGTCAGCCGGGTGTGGTAGCGTGTGCCAGGAGTTCTGGCTGCTTGGAAAACTAAGGCATAAGGACCGCTGGGGCCCAGCAAGTTGACGCTGGGGTGGCCATGAGTGTGCCAGTGCACTCCAGCCTGGGCAACGGAGTGAGGCTCCAACTCAAAAAATAAAAAAGAAAGAAAGAAAAAAGAAAAGCAGCAATATAAATTCTGGTGCTCAAAGAAAGCAACAAAAATGAATTATCTTCTAACAGGCACCCGGTGATCAAAATGTTTAGGGCATTAATTCTCTAGGTGTGAGAAATTTTTTTTTAAAAATAATTCTGTTGCACAAATAATTCTATTTGCCTCTATGGAAAAATCAGAGAATGGGGTGGCTCCCTCGGTGCCAACAGGGCCAATCCCCCACTCAGATTGTTTATAGGCTCTAGGACACCCATAGAGGGGAGTCAGGAACCTGGTATATTCCTGCAGAGTTCTTACAAGACCCCTGAAAGATGTGCCTAGCGCACTGCATGGGTGCCACAACGGTCCTTAATCCATCCCAAGAACTGATCTACTGTGCTTGTCCACTGTGATGAGGCCAACAGGAACAGACAGAAGTGGGGGGGAGGGCGGGGGCGTGAGGGGAGGAAGGGGGCCTTCTCAGGATCGCAACCTGTGCTGGAACTCGTCTCCAACCACAGGAACCTGAGAAGGTCCCACTACAGAGATCCACCGTGTGTATAATGGCCCGCGCTTAATAAAACCAACTATGCAGTCAATCCTGACTGACAGATCTTTTTCTTACTTTCGAGCACCTGTAAAATAAGAGAAAGAAACAGAGGAGGAAGGGAGAATACAAGGAAGAGAGTTGAGGGTAAAGAGCCGAGCCAGAGAGGAGTGAAAACGTCTGTGGCGGTTTCCCCAGCTCCTGGGAGAGGAGTCGACGTAACTACCTCGAACTGGAGGAGGGAGAAAGGCGTTGCAGGGGGGCGCCGAAAGGAAATGACAGCGGAGGACTTGGGACTATGGGACTAAGTCCCATGGGTCTGGGAAGAGAGAGTCAAGAAAAGCGGGCCGTACCTACAGTTTCTGTCGCAATCCTGAGCGGACCCGGAGCGGCCCGGGCACCCAGTAACCGTTGCGTGGGCCACGTGCCGCTCGGGGTAAAGGGGGGGTGATGGTGGCGGGAGCCCTGGGGCCCGACCTCCGCGAGGAGCCCTTTGCGACAGGGCGGGCCGACGGCAACAGGCGGGGTAAATGAATACGGGGCGGGGCCGACGGCCGCGGGGTGGGGCTAGCAGCGCCTGCGCGAAAGGATCACCTAAGTCCAGCAGGGCAAGGCTGCGGTGGCTGTGAGCGTGCCACTGCACTCCAGCCTAGGCGACAAGAGTGAGACCCCAACTTAAAAAAGAAGTCCTTCATTTATTTAAAGACGATAACATGAAAATTTAACATTAAAAAATTTAGACAAACATCTAACTCTTTGTGTAAAAAATTATAGTAACTTTAAAATAATTAACTTGATTATATTTGCAACAATGCCACAGAAAGTAAGAATCTTTTGAGGAACAAAGAGAACCTTACTTATGACAGCATTTTTTCCCCTCTAAATTTGACATGATAAAAAGGTTTTTGTTTGTTTTGAGTTGGAGTCTCACTCTGTTGCCCAGGCTGGAGTGCAGGCGTATTCACAACCACCGCAACCTCCACCTGCGGGGCTTAGGCGATCCTTCCACCTCAGCCTTCCAAGTAACTGGAACTACAGACGCATGCTACCACACCCAGATTATTTTTTGATTTATTGTAGAGGCGAGGTCTCACCAAGTTGCCCAGGCTGGTCTCGAACCCACGGGCTCAGGCAATCCTCTAACCTCGGCCTCCCGAAGTGCTGGGATTACAGGCTGAGCCACTGCACCAGGCTGATAAAAAGTTTTAAAAGCATATTCTACGTAAATGGTTTCATATTTATGAAAGTACTTTAATAAAAATGTGGCAAAAGATCTATGTAGTGATTTCAGTGTCAACTTTCTTTTCTATATCTCTCACTAATTCTATCAACCTCAAGCGCCAAGTACTTTCTGTGCTCCAGGCCTTTCTGCTTTCAAAACTTTGCTAATATGTCAACTTTCCACCTAGTTGTTCCTGTCTCCAACTTACTCCCTGATGTTATCCCATCCACCCAAATTCCCTGTGCTCTTGAAGATCCAGTTCCTAAGAAGTTTTCCTCAGTTTCCCACTGAGAACACTTTTGAATTATTCATTTGGATTACAGCTATTTGTACTTACCTTATTTGCTTCTAAAGTTCTTAAAGGCAAGTATCATGTTTTACTCATTTTTTTTTTTATTTTTTAATATATATTTTTATTTTAAAATTGTGGGGTACAGTTAAGGGTTAGGTATACAAATATTCATTGTGCAGGTACCCTTGTTGATGAGGTGTGCCCCCCTTTCCCCCAGACAGATATTGAGTACCGTTAATCCCACTCCCTTCCCCTCCCTGCCCCCCCCATAGTTTCCTGCCGCCACTGTCAATCCTTTTCTTATAGTATTACAGTAGTTGTTCAAGGTCCACTTATGTCTTACTCATATTTGTAATCCCTATAGTGTCAATTTTCTACTAGAATTCAAATTCCATTGAAAACAATGTCCTGGATACTTTGTTCACCACTGTATTTCCCAGCACCTAGCACAATGCCTGGCACCTAGGAGGCATGTTGTAAGTGTCTTCTAAGTCAGGGAATGAATGGATTTTTAAAACGGGATCAGTGAAGGCAGGGATTTGCATTTTATTTACTGCAAAATAAATATTAGAATATTAACAGATGAATAAATGATTTTTGAAGACTTAGCATTCATTACACATAACAAAAAATTCTTCAGTCTGTGTATCTTCACAAGAATCAAATATGAAGTCTTTATGATGTCTTTTACCTAAATAATTGAGTAGATAATATATCTTTCTGAAAATAAAACATCCTCCAGAACTGCAGGAGTAAAATTTTTAAAAATCAAAATAAAATGTATGTTTATATTAAAGTAATTTCAGTTTTCTTCCTTGTACTTTCTGTGTTCTAAATTCTCTGCAATGAAAATGTATTATTTTGTAATCAGAAAAAAATAAGCAATGATTTTTAAAATTTTAAAGACATGGGGTTCAATTCAGGATTAGATAGATAAGTGGCCATCATATAGGTAAAGTTTGAGTCTCCCTTTGGTCCCCACTTCACCTGGTTTGAGATCAGGTACCCTTATTGATGTTATGTGACCCCCACATTCCAGGCAGTATCCCATTAGTGCCATATCCTTTCTTATAGTATTGTGATAAACGTTCAGGGTCCACTTATGAGTGAGAACATGTGGTACTCAGTTCTTTGTTTCTGAGAGATCATTGAATATGATAGACTGTAAATTTATCCAGTATACTGTGAAGTCCGTATGTTTGTCCTTTTTTTTTTTTTTTTTTTGGAGACAGAGTCTCACTTCTGTCGCCCAGACTGGACTGCAGTGGCCGCTCCCGGCCACCGCAGCCTCGACCTGCTGGGCTCCGCCCATCCTTCCGCCTCAGCCTTCCAAGTAGCTGGAACTACAGGCGCCGCGCTACCACGCCCAGCTTATTTTTGATTTATTGCAGAGATGAGGTCTCGCCAAGTAGCCCAGGCGGGTCTCAAACCCGCAGGCTCAGGCAATCCACTCACCTCAGCCTCCCAAGGCGCGGGGTTACAGGCTGAGCCACCGAGCCCGGCTGTTTGTCCTTCTTTATGGCTGTGTAATAGTCCATTGTGTATGTGTACCGTGTTTTTATTATCCAGTCCACTTTAGATGGCAGCACAGTTGGTTCCATTGTTTTGCTATTATGAATAGTGCTGCAATAAACATTCGCATGCAGGAATCTTTTTTTTTTTTTTTTTTTTGAGTTGGAGTCTCACTCTGTCACCCAGACTGGAGTGCAGTGGCCGCTCCCAGCCAACGCAGCCTCGACCTGCTGTGCTTCGGTGATCCTTCTGCCTCAGCCTTCCAAGTAGCTGAAACTACAGGCGTGCACTACCACGCCTGGCTAATTTTTTATTTATTGTAAAGATGAGGTCTTGCCAAGTTGTCCAGGTGGGTCTCGAACCCCGCGGGCTCAGACAATCCACTCACCTCAGCCTCCCAAAGCACAGGATAATAGGCTAAGCCACTGAACCCGGCTAATAGGAATCTTTTTATAGAATAAATTGTGTTCCTCCGGGTATATTCCCAGAAGGGTAATGGCTGGGTTATGTGGAAGGTTGATTTTTAGATCTTTTAAGATCACCACACTGTTTTCCACAGAGGATGTGGTAATTTACACTCCCACCAACCGTGTAGAAGCATTCCCTTTTCCCTGCATCCTCTCAGCATTTGCTGTTTTTTGAGTTATTGCTGATGGACGTCCTGGCTGGAATTAGGTGATATCTCAGTATGGTTTTAATTTGCATTTCTTTGATGATAGCGTGCCACTGCACACCAGCCTGAGCGACAGAGTGAGACTCCAACTTAAAAAATAAAAAAGCCCAGGCTGGTGGCTCAGCCTGTAATCCCAGCACTTTGGGACGATGGGGTGAGTGGATTGCCTGAGCCCACGGGTTCAGGACCAACGTGGGTAACTTGGTGAGACCTTGTCTCTACAATAAATCAAAAAATTAGCTATGCATTGTAGTGTATACCTGTAGTTCTGGCTACCTGGAAGGCTGAGGCAGAAGGATCGCCAGAGCTCAGCAGGTTGACGACGCTGGAGTGGCCGTGAGTGTGCCACGGCACTCCGGCCTGGGCGACAGAGTGAGACTCCAACTCAAAAAAAAAAGGATATGGGTACAATTCAGGATTAGGTATGCAAGTGGTCATCGTATAGGGAAATTTGGGACTCCCTTTGGTTCCCATTCTGCCTGATTTGAAATCAGGTATCCTTATTGATATTACTGCCCTTCCCCCACCCCACAGTTTCTGGCTACTTTCTTATTGTATTACGGTAAATGTTCAGGGGGTTATGAGTGAAAACATGTGGTACTCAGTTCTTTGTTTCTACAATAAATCACTGAGTATTATAGACCCTAAATCCATCCAAGTTGCTGTGAAGTCCATAATTCTGTTCTTCTTTATGGCTGTGTAACATTCCATCATGTACATGTACCACATTTTTTATCCAGTCCAGTTTCTATGGGCAGCATAGTTGGTTCCATGCTTTTGGTATTATAAATAGTGCTGCAAAAAAGATGTATGTGCAGGTATCTTTTTTGTAGAGTGATTTAAATATATTCCCAAAGGCAGATTGCTGGGTCATATGGAAAGTCCATTTCTAGTTCTTTTATCTCCACACTGTATTCCATAGAGGTTAAACTAGTTTGCATTCCCACCAACAGTGTGGAAGCATTCTCTTTTCTCCACATCCTCTCCAGCATCTGTTGTTTTTCATTTTATTGGTTCTTCGACCTCTTTTCTACAGAATTTTTTGTTTTTTTCCTTTTAGCATGTTTGAGTTCCTTGTGGCTCCTGGATGTGAGGCCTTTGTCAGATAGACAGTTTCCCATTATGCGGTTTGTCTCCCTATTCTCTTGAAGGTTTATTTTGCTTTGCAGAAGCTTTTCAGTTTGACGAAGTTCCACTTGTCTATCTTATCTCTTATGGCATGGGATCTTGGAGTTTTGATCAGGAATTGGTTGCATAGTCCAATTTCCATCAGGGTATCTCCTGTGTTTTCTAAGATTCTTATAGTTGAGGTTTTATGTTTAGGTCTTTGATCCATTTGGAGTTGATTTTTATGTATGATGATAGATAGGGGTCCTGTTTCAATCTTCTGCCTGTGGTCAACCAGTTTACTCAGCACCATTTACTGAATAGGTTCTCCTCTCCCCCGTGATTGTTGGTGGAGGCTTTATCGAAGATGAGTTGGTTGAGGAATTGAGATTTTGCTTCTGGAATCTCTATCCTGTTCCATTGGTCCATATGCCTATTCTTGTACCAGTACCAGGCTGTTTTGATTATTGTAGGTTTATAGTAAAGTTTAAAGTCTGGAAGTGTGATACCTCCTGCTTTGTTTATTTTGCTAAGGGTTGTTTTGGCTATTGTGGTTGTTTATGATTCCATATAAATTTCTGTATTGTCGTTTTCAGGTCTGAGAAGAATGATGCTGGTAATTTAATGAGTATTGCATTGAATCTGTAGATTGCTTTGCATAGGATGGACAGCTTAGCAATGTTAATTCTTCCAACCCACGACCATGGAGTACTTTTCCATTTGTTTGTGTTTTTATTTCTTTGAGTTGTGTTTTGTAGTTTTCATTGTAAAGGTCTTTCTCTTCTTTCATTAGGAAGATGCCAAGGTATTTCATTTTCTAATTTGTTTATTTGGTTCTCTGCCCGTTTGTTGTTGGTGTATAAGAATGCAACTGTTTTTTGCACATGTATTTTGTACCCTGAGACTTTGCCAAAGTTATTTATTAGTGGAAGGAGGTTTTTGACAGATTCTCTTGGATTTTCAAAGTATAGGATTATATCATCACCAAAGAGGGATAACTTAACTTCCCCTTTTCCTATTTGGATGCCCCTGATTTCCTTCTCTTGTCTGATGCTCTAGCTAGGACTTGCCAACACTATATTGAAAAGGAGGGTTAAGAGTGGGCAGCCTTGTGTTGTTCCAGTTTTTAGGGGAAATGCTTCAAATTTCTATTTAGCAATATGTTGGCTGTGATTTTATCATGAATGGTTATTTTAAGATATATTTCCTCTATGCCTAGGTGTTCAAGGGTTTTTATCAAGAAAGGATGTTAGATTTTATTGAAAGTTTTTTTTGCATCTAATGATATAATCATGTGGTTCTTGTTTTTTCATCTGCTATGTATTTAATTACATTGATGGTCTTGTGGGTGTTGAACTAGTCCTGCATCCCAGGGATGAAGCCTACTTGGTCATGGTAGATGACAATTGAGATGTGTTGCTGGATTCAATTTGCTAGAATCTTGCTGAGAATTTTTGCATCTACAGTCATCAGGGATATTGGCCTGTAGTTCTTTCTTTGCTGTGTCTTTACCTGGTTTAGGTGTCAATGTGATGTCAGCTTCATAAAATGATTTGGGGAGAGGTCTGTCTTTCTCGATTGCCTGGAATACTTTCAATATAATTGGTATCAGCTCCTCCTTGTATGTTTTGTAGAATTCTGCTGGAAAGCTGTCTGGTCCAAGGCTTTCTTTTGTAGGTAATCTTCTTAGACTGAGTTAATTTCCTGAGTTGTTATTGGTCTATTTAAGGACTCAATTTCTTCTTGTTTCAACCTTAGGAGGTTTTGTGTTATCAGAAAGTCCATCATTTCATTTAGGTTTTTGAGTTTGTTTCCATACAAGTGAGCACAGTAATCTTTGATAAACTTTTGTATTTCTTTGGGGTCAGTTGAACTTGATCTTTTGCATTTCTGAATATGTTTACTTGGGCCTTTTCTCTCTTTTTCTTGGTCAGTCTGGCTAGGGAGTCCATCAGTCGTGTTTCTCTCTTTTTTTTTTGAGTTGGAGTCTCACTCTGTTGCCCAGGCTGGAATGCAGTGGCACACTCACCACCACCGTAGCCTCGACCTGCTGGGCTCAGATGATCTTTCCATGTCAGCCTTCCAAGTGGCTGGAACTACAGGCATGCGCCACCGCACCCAACTAATTTTTTTATTTATTGTAGAGATGAGATCTCACCAAGTTGCCCAGGCTGGTCCCGAACCCATGGGGTCAGGCAATCCTCTCACCTTGGCCTCCATAAGTGCTTGGATTATAGGTGTGAGACACTGCGCCTGACCTAACATTATGTTTTCAAAGAACCAGCTTTTTGTTTTGTTGATTTTTTTCTATGATATTTTTGTCTTCTATGTCCTGTATTTGGGCTTGTTCTTGGTGATCTGGATTCTTCTTCTAAAGTCAGAGTTTTGGTGGTCTTCTCTTTCCAGTTCCCCTAGTTGATGTTTTAGGCTGTTAACTTGTGTTCTATTTTCTTGATGTGTGTTTGTAGACACATAAATTCCCCTCTTAGTACTAATTTAATGGCATCCCAGTGGTTTTTGGTAAGATGTTTCTTCGTTTTCATTTGTTTCCAGGAATCTTTTAAATTCTGTTTTCATTTTGGTGTTGACCCAGCAGTTGTTCAGCATCATACTATATAGTATTTGTAGGTTTGGGGGAATTTTGTTGGGCTTGATATTTATTTTTATTTTACTGTGGTCTGAAAAGGTTCATGACAGTATTTCAATTTTATGAAATTTGTTTGTGCTTGATCTATGGCCGAGGATGTGGTTGATCTTGGAATACGTTCCATGCAGTGATGAGTAGAATGTGTATTCCGTGGTTATTGGCTGGAATGTGCTGTAGGCATCTATTAAGTCCATTTGGCCAAATGTCCAGTTGATGTTCCAAATCTCCTTGTTGATTTTTTGCCTTGATGATCTATCTAGGGTTGTTAGTGGGTATTCAAGTACCCAGCTATGATAGTGTTAGAGTTGATATCATTTTTAAGTTTACTGAGTAGCTGTTTTATAAAAGCTGGTGCTCCTGTTTTGGGTGCATATAAGTTTAGGATGGATATTTCTTGTTGATAGATTGAACCTTTTATCATCTTGTAGTGTCCTTCTGTATTGATTTAAATTTCTGATAGCATAAAGGTTGCTTTGTCTGATATTTAGATTGCAACTTCTGCCTTCTTTTGTGTTCCATTTGCTGAAAATTTGTTTTCCATCCTCTAACTTTGAGTCTGTGAGAGTTCTTTGTGGTGAGATGTGTTCCCTGGAGGCAGCATATTGTTGGGTCATTGCTGCATCCTGCATTACAGGGTGATAAATGATCCCGAAAGAGGAACAGTGTGGTATAACACAATTCACAAGACACCTTTTAGGTTAGAAGCGGGGGAACAGGAGGCACTTTGTCTCACAGAATAAAGGCCCCGAATTTCTTACCCACTAGACTTTTATTAGTACAAGATGACATAGTTAAGTAAGCCTTCAAGGACAAAGTACAGACAGTGCAAAGAAAACTCCCTGTTTTGATATTAGAAAAATTTTGTGATAAAGCATGACTGTTTACAAGATATAGTGCAGTTGCTTGCAAGACAGTATATAACTTTTATCTAATCCAACACAACAGACATGGCACTTTTAGAACTTGCCTCAGCATACATGCCTATCTGGCTTTGCCATTATATGCGTTCTTTGCTGATTGTGACTTTGCTGTACACCAAGCATGTTTTCAGCAGAGTTCAAGCAGGGCAGTGGTCTCCAACAGGTAGTGTTTTTAAAAATCTGGTTTGCCATTCTATGTTTTTTCAGTGGTGCATTTAGTTCATTTATGTTAAGGCTGATTATTGAGATGTGAGAGTTTATCCCTGTCATGAGGCTCTTATACAGTTCTTTGTTATTGTTGCTGCTACTATTTGTTTATTAGTTTTCTTTTGATTTTTGGGTTGATATATGTATGCATTTTCAATTTTGTAGTCACAATGCATGCTGTTTTGATTCTGTGTTTTCCTGCATTCTTGGGAAGATTATAGTCATTCTTTTTTTTCTTTCTTTTGTGCTTAATATCTTCTTAAGCATCTCTTGTAGAGCTGGTCTGGAGGCAGCATAAGCTCAGGGATGGAATGTCTGGGAAGGATTTTAATTCTCCATCATTGATGAGGCTTAGCTGGGTAGAAAATTCTTGGTTGGAATTGTTTACCCTTGAGAACTTAGAAGATTGGATTCCAGTCTCTTCTAGTCTGTAGTATTTCTGTAGATGTCTACTGCTACCTAATTGTTCTTCCCTGGTAAGTAGTGTGACCTTTCTCTTGTGCTGTTGTTAGGATTTTTCATTTATACCTCCTTTATGTTAGCAAATTACTATGTGTTTAGGAGTTGGTCTTCTCATTTGATGCCTTGCAGAGGTTCTCTGACTCTCTGTTTGGATGGTCATGTCTGATGAGATGAGGGAAGTTTTCTTGGGTAACCTCATGGAATGTTTATTTCAAGGTGGTCTCTGTCTCCCTTTCTGCCTCAGGAATACAAATCAGGTGTGAGTTCAGCCTCTTAATATAATTGCACATTTCTTGGAGGCTTTGTTTCTTTTTTTTTTTTTTTTTTTTTTTTTTTTTGTTGGAGTCTCACTCTGTCACCCAGACTGGAGTGCAGTGGCCACTTCCGGCCACCGCAGCCTCGACCTGTTGGGCTCCAGCGATCCTTCTGCCTCAGCCTTCCAAGTTGCCGGAATTACAGGCATGTGCTACCACGCCCAGCTGATTTTTTGATTTATTGTAGAGATGAGGTCTTGCTGCCCAGGCGGGTCTCGAACCCACGGGCTCAGGCAATCCACTCACCTCAGCCTCCCAAAGGCGTGGGATTACAGGCTGAGCCACCAAGCCTGGCTGTTTCATATTTTTAAGCTTCCTTTCTGTTTGTAATATTTTAGATTTGTTCCACATTTCAGTCCTGAGGAGCTCTGAGATTCTTTCTTCTGCTTTGTTAATTATGCTTTTCATGTTTGTCAGTTTCCTATTTATTTTGTTTACTATATTCTTTATTGCTGTCATCTCAGTTATCAACTCTTTCATTCTTTCTTCTTGCCTTTCTTCATTACAATTCATCATCTCCCTCAGTGTCTTGATAACTGGATTTGTGGCTTGAGATCAGTCATTCTGGGGGCTCTTCATTGTTTGAGTTCTGAAGTCTGTATTCTCAGGCACTGTCTTTCCAGGGTTCAGTGGGGCGGGGGGTGTACCTGTGTTCTTCTGTTGATTCTACTTCATTTGTGATGGGTCTCTGCCCCATTTTCTCCCCTCTTTAATTCTGTTGCTCAGTGATAGGGGGATAGCTTTCACTTCTATTTGTCCAATTGCCTATTCTTTCTTAGGTAGAGTCTCTGGATTTGTTCAATTTTGAAGCTGGGTTGGGGTGAGGGGCTGTGCTGTTTTTGCAGTTTTGAGATTTGATCAAGGTGTAATGAGGGAAGCTACAGTTTGAACACTACCTGTAGATCACAGCATCCACTGTGTTGTGGGACCCTGGAACCCATTTCCCAATGCCTTCCTATGTCCATGCTGTGGGTGCATATATATACCCCCAAAACAAAAAGTGAGATAAGAGAAAGGAAAAGGATAGAGAAAGAAAGAAGGGAGAAGAAATGAAGATGAAGAGAAAGGAGAAGAAGGAAAACACATAAGCAAATGAACATATAGACCAATAAACAAACAAACAAAAAATGAAAGATACACTCGCCCTCAAATACACCCATATGCAAAAAAAGAGAAGGATTAAAAGGGGCAAATCAAATTAGAAGACAGACACAGAAAGATATGTATGGAGGGAATGGGCAAAAAAAAAAAAAAAAAAAGACTCCCTTTTGTGGCTATTTCTGGAATTTCAATTTTGTTTATTTTGTTTTTTTAATGGCATGGTGGGAGCAAGCTCCAGTTTCTAGTCCCTTCCCTCTGTTCTCAGAGTGGGCTGATCAGGCTGCTCTCCACATGGGTCAGATGCCCCACGAACTGCTGGGGGAAAGGGGGTGAATCCAATCAGGACTCACCCCAACTCCCCTGCTGCTAGGTCTTTCACTCTGGTTACATGCATCTGTGTCTGATCCAGTGTGAAGGGTGGGGCATATGGCTCTCTGGTATCGTGCACTTGAAGTATTCTCTCTGGGCAAACGATGGTCAATCCCAGTGGGGTGCAGAGATCACCTCTCAGTCTCAGGGTGCAGGCTGTTCAGAATTGGGTGAGCTAAAGAATTTCTCTGCCTGGTTCTGGGACAGAGAAAATGGCATTACCCCATGTCCTCTCCTTCTGCATGGCTCAGCTCTAGATTTCCTCCCTGTGCTTTCTCCACAGTCTCCTCTGCCAGTGCCTGGCCTATTACTACAGGTGGTGTGTGGGCCAGGTGCTGGATATTAAGAAGCAGCTGATTTCTGCTGCCTTTTCCTGAGAGATGCCCTGAGAATGGTAGATGTTCCTACCTCAATGACTATTTTTAAAGACTGTAATCGATGAGATCATTTGCAAATGTATAACTGAGGAAAATTTGATGACATCAAGTTCAATTAAGCTTCTTTGGAGTTAATGCCAGAGAGAAAAATACCAGAATGTGACAAACTTAAAGAGCTAAAACATAATCAATGTGCCTGGAAGAGGAATGGATAACATAGACCCTGGGGGAAAACAGGGCAATGAAGAACAAGAATTTAGGGTATTTAGCACTATCCTTAGACATATGACACTTCTGACATGGACTTAATTTGTTCTCTTCCCAAATGCACATGTTGGAACCCTAACCTCCAAGGTGGGGTGTTTGAATATGGGAATTTGGGAAGACTATTAGGTTTAGATGAGGTCATGGGGTAATGTCCTTATGATATGACTACAGTGCCCTGCTAAGAAGACAAACCAGAGAATTTGCTTGCTCATTATGTGAGCCATTGGCAAGGCAAGTGAGGCAAGAAGAGAAATAACACCAGAGCCCAACCATGTTAGCATCCTGATCTTGAACCTCCAGCTTCCAATAGAAATAAGTTTCTGTTGTTTAAGCAACCCAGTTGATAGAATTTTGTTATAGCAGCTCAAGATAGACTAAGATAGACTGAGTAGACTAAGATCTGAACTGTGATATGACAGGTCATTTTCTGATACTGGAAGAGGATACTCTCCCTCTCCGATTCAGTTGGTAAACATTTATTAAAGACCCACTGTGTTCCATGCCCTGTGAAAACGCCGAGGATTCAAAGATGACCAAGACATGGGCTCCTACCCCCAACAAGCTGAGTTATTAAGAAACAAAGATATAGCTGGGCTTGGTGGCTCAGCCTGTAATCCCGCGCCTTTGGGAGGCTGAGTTGGGTGGATTGCCTGAGCCTGCGGGTTCGAGACCCGCCTGGGCAACGAGACCTCATCTCTACAATAAATCAAAAAATCAGCCAGCCGTGGTAGCACATGCCTGTAACTCTGGCTACTTGGAAGGCTGAGGCGGAAGGATCGCCGGAGCCCAGCAGGTCGAGGCTGCAGTAGCCAGGAGCGGCCACTGCACTCCAGTCTGGGCAACAGAGTGAGACTCCAACTCAAAAAAAAGAAACAAAGATATAAAAGAAAAACTGAAAAAAAGTGTTGTATGTACTCTGATAGAAGTATGTATAGGAGCCTAAAAGTTTAGAGTTTCTATCTGCGGTTGGAGTGGTGTAGGTTTCTTTGGTCAATAACCTATCAGGTTAATTCTAAGTTCCCCAACAAAGTCAAAAGTTGTGTCTCTCAATGTGGTGACAAACCCAAGGCTTCACATGATAAACCCTGTTGAGTAGTCACCATTTTTCACTCTGATCTCATCCTTTCTGCTATCTATAACAGCAACCTAGTCTAGCAATGAATAAATTCCAAGAGCTTTCAGTGACAGGCACAAATTTCAGAGATCTGATGGGGGAAGTCAAAAAGGCCAGTACTAAATAGTAATAATGTTTGGTACTATGGTGGCTGCTCACTGAGAGGTAGGAAACAGTTTGCTGCATGCCCTACACAGTGGAACAGGTTATTGGCACAGGCTTAATGTACTCTTCAATCATTTCAACACTCTGTGGATTTCCATTTCAATTCCTCTTTGGGGCCCTGAGTATTTTTTTTTTTTTTATAATTAATCAGTATTTTTTATTACGGTTTTGTGGGGTACAGTTAAGGGTTAGGTGTACAATTACGTTTCATTCGGGCACCCTGTTGATAAGAGGTGTTTTCCCAGTCCCAGACATATTTGCTACTGTTAATCCCACCCCCCCATAATTTCCCAGTACCGTCAGTCATTTTCTTATAGTATTACATTGGATGTTCAAAGTCCATTATATGAGTGAGAACATGTGATATTCTGATCTTTGTTTCTGTGAGAGGTCACTCAGTATTATAGACTCTAGTTCCATCCAGGTTGCTGCGAAATTCATGATTTTGTTCTTTTTTATGGCTGCGTAGTATTCTATCATGTATACGTACCACATTTTTTAAATCCAGTCCTCTTTTGATGGGCAGCATGGTTGTTTCCAGGATCTTGCTATTGTGAACAACGCTGCGATAAACATACGTGTGCAGGTATCTTATTTATAGAGTGATTTGTGTTCTTCAGGTTATATTCCCAGTAGGGTGATTGCAGGGTCATATGGGTGGTCAATTTTTAGAGCTTTTAGGAATCGCCACACTGCTTTCCACAGAGGTTGCACTAGTTTACACTCCCACCAACAGTGTAGAAGTGTTCCCTTTTCACCACACCCTCTCCAGCAGTTGTTATTTTTTGAGTTGTTGATAATTGCCATTCTGACTGGAGTTAGGCAGTATCTCAGTGTGGTTTTGATTTGCATCTCCCTGATGATTAGTGAGGTTGAGCATTTCTTCATGTGTTTGTTGGCTGCTCGAATGTCTTCTTTTGTGAAGTGTCTGTTCATATCTTTTGCCCATTTTATGATGGGGTTGTTTGTTTTCTTCTTTTCAGTACGTTTCAGTTCCTTGTAGATCCAGGATGTTAAGCCTTTGTCAGACCTAGAGTTGGCAAATACTTTTCCCAGTCTGTAGGCTGTCTCCCTGCTCTCTTGATGGTTTCTTTGGCTTTGCAGAAGCTTGTCAGTTTAATAAGGTCCCATTTGTCTATCTTCTCTCTTAAGTCCTGTGGGTTTTGGATTTTGTACAGGAATTGGATGCCAGTTTCGATTTCCATGAGAGTATTTCCTTCCTTTTCTAAGGTTCTTATGGTTTGAGGTTTAACATTTAGGTCTCTGATCCATTTGGAGTTAACCTTTGTGCATGGGGATAGATAGGGGTCCTGTTTCAATCTTCTGCATATGGTCAGCCAGTTTTCCTAGCACCATTTACTGAATAGGTTCTCCTCTCCCCATTGGTAGGTGGTGGGGGCTTTGTCGAAGATGAGTTGGCTGAGGAATTGAGGTTTTGCTTATGGAATCTCAATTCTGTTCCATTGATCTATATACCTGTTCCTGTACCAATACCAAGCTGTTTTGATGATTGTAGCTTTATAGTAAAGTTTGAAGTCTGGTATTGTGATACCACCTGCTTTGTTTTTTTTGCTGAGGATTGTTCTGGCTATACTTGGACGTTTGTGTTTCCATATGAATTCCTGTGTTGTTTTTTTCTAGGTCTGAGAAGAATGTTGTTGGTAATTTAATGGGTATTGCATTGAATTTGTAGCTTGCCTTAGGTAGAATGGACATCTTCACAATGTTGATTCTTCCGATCCATGAGCATGGGATATTTTTCCACTTGTTCGTGTCAGCTTTGATTTCTTTGAGCAGTGTTTTGTAATTTTCATTGTAAAGGTCTTTCACATCTCTGGTTAGGAAGATGCCAAGGTATTTCATTTTTTTTGTGGCTATTGTGAATGGAATTGTGTTTTTTATTTGGGTTTCTGTTTGTTTATTATTGGTGTAGAGAAATGCAATTGTCTTTTGTACATTTATTTTGTATCCTGAGACTTTGCCAAAGGCCTTTATCAATGTAAGGAAGCCTTGACAGATTCTCTTGGGTTTTCAAGGTACACCATCATATCATCTGCATAGAGAGATAACTTGACTTCCTCTTTTCCTATTTTTTTTTTTTTTTGAGTTGGAGTCTCACTCTGTTGCCCAGACTGGAGTGCAGTGGCCACTCCCGGCCACCGCAGCCTCAGCCAGCTGGGCTCCAGCAATCTTTCCGTCTCAGCCTTCCAAGTAGCCAGAATTACAGGCATGAGCCACCACGCCCAGCTGATTTTTTGATTTATTGTAGAGATGAGGTCTCACTGCCCATGCGGGTCTCGAACCCGCGGGCTCAGGCAATTCACTCACCTCAGTCTCCCAAAGGCGTGGGATTACAGGCTGAGCCACCGAGCCCGGCTTCTCTTTTCCTATTTGAATACCTCTGATTGCCTCCTCTTCTCTGATTGCTCTAGCCAGGACTTCCAATACTATGTTGAACAGGAGGGGAGAGAGTGGGTATCCTTGTCTAGTTCCAGTTTTCAGGGGAATTGGTTCCAATTTTTGTCCATTTAGGAGTAAAAAATGCTGGCTGTGGGTTTCTCATAGATGGCTTTTACTATTTTGAGGTATGTTCCCCGTATGCCTAGATGTTCAAGGGTTTTTATCAAGAAGGGGTGCTGGATTTTATCAAAAACTTTTTCTGCATCTAATGATATGATCATGTGGTTTTTGTTTTGACATCTGTTGATGTATTTAATTACATTTATGGTTTTACGAATGTTGAACCAGCCTTGCATGCCAGGAATGAAGCCTACTTGGTCATGGTGGATGATTTTTGAGAAGTATTGCTGAATCCAGTTTGCTAGGATTTTGTTGAGAATTTTAGCATGTATGTTCATCAAAGATATTGGCCTGTAGTTCTCTTTCTTTGTTGGATCTTTACATGGCTTGGGTATCAATGTGATGTTGGCTCATAAAATGATTTGGGGAGAGTTCCATCTTTTTCAATCGCCTGGAATACCTTCAGTAGGATTGGTATCAGCTCCTCCTTGAATGTCTTGTAGAATTCTGCTGGAAAGCCATCTGGACCAGGGCTTTTTTTGTGTAGGAAGTTTTCTTATTATGTAGTCGATTTCCTTGATTGTTATTGGTCTATTTAGCGTCTTAATTTCTTCTTGTTCCAACCTAGGTAGGTTGTGTGATGTCAGAAAGTCCTCCATTTCCTTATGGTTTTCAAGTTTGTTTCCATACAAGTGTACATAGTAGTCTCTAATGATCTTTTGTATTTCTTCAGGGTCAGATGTGACTTCAACTTTTATGTTTCTGATTATGCTTATTTGTTTTTTTTCTCGTTTTTTCTTGGTCAGTCTAGCAGGGGACCATCAATCTTGTTTACCCTTTCGAAGAACCAGCTTTTTGTTTCATTAATTTTTTTGTATTATCTTTTTGTCTTCTATGTCCTGGATTTGGGCTTTTATTTTGGTGATCTGTATTCTTCTGCTGAAATTAGGGTTTTTGTGGTCTTGCTTTTCCAGCTTCTTTAGGTGGTTTGTTAGGTTGTGAATTTCTGTTCCTTCCATTTTCTTCATGTGTGTTTGTAGGGATATAAATTCCCCTCTTACTACAGCTTTCAGGGCATCCCAGAGATTTTGGTAAGATGTTTCTTCATTTTCATTTGTTTCCAGTTATCTTTTGATCCCTGTTTTGATTTCGTCGTTGACCCAGGAGTTGTTTAGCATCATGCTGTTTAGTGTCCTTGTCTTTGTGGGTTTTGGGGGGACTTTGTTGGTGTCAATGTTTATTTTTATTCCACTGTGGTCCGAGAAGGTGTTTGGTCGAATTTCGGTCTTTTAAATTTGCTTATACTTGATTTATGGCCGAGTATGTGGTCAATCTTAGAATATGTTCCATGTGGTGATGAGTAGAATGTGTATTCAGTGGTCTTTGGATGGAGTGTTCTGTAGGTATCAAGTAAGTCCATTTGGTCCAAAGTCACATTGAGGTTCCTGATCTCCTTGCTGATTTTTTGTCCTGATGATCTGTCTAGGGTTGTGAGTGGGGTATTGAAGTCCCCAGTTATGATAGTGTTAGAGTCAATATCTTTCTTTAGTTCCAAGAAGTTGCTTTATGAAAGTTGGCGCACCTATGTTGGGTGCATATATGTTTAGGATAGATATTTCTTGTTGATGGATTGAGTCTTTTATCATTATGTAGTGGCCTTCTGTATCTTTTTTGATTTTTAATAGTTTGAAGGGTATTTTGTCTGAAATTAAGATGGCTACTCCTCCTTTCTTTTGTATTCCGTTCGCCTGGAAGTTTGTTTCCCATCCCCTTACTTTGAGTCTGTGGGTGTCCTTTCTAGTAAGGTGAGTCTCTTGAAGGCAATAGATTATTGCCTGATGATATTTTATCCATTTTGCCAATCTATGTCTTTTCAGTGGTGCATTTAGTCCGTTCACATTTAGGCTAATAATTGAAATGCAAGAGTTGATCCCTGTCATAAGGTTCTTACACAGTTGTTCCTGTTTATTTGTTGTCTTTCTTTGGGTTTTGGAGTTGGTTCATGTGTGTTTTTAATCTTTTGCCTGTACTCTTGTGAGGAATGCTGTTGTTCTTTTTTCTTTTTCTTCTGTGTTCAGTACTTTCTTAAGTGTTTCTTGTAGAGGTGGTCTGGTGGCAGCGTAGGTTCTTAGGGATTGGATGTCTGGAAAAGATTTCAATTCTCCCTCACTAATGAAGCTTAGTTTGGCTGGGTAGGTTATTTTTGGTTGAAATTGTTTCTCTTTTAGAACTTTCAAGATAGGGTTCCAGGCTCTCCTGGCCTGAAGGGTTTCTGTGGATAAATCTGCCGCTATTCTAATTGGTTTTCCCTGGTAGGTAGTCTGGCCTTTTTCTCTTGCTGCCTTTAGGATTTTTCCTTTCATAGCTACTTTGTTTAGGCGGATTATTATGTGTCTGGGAGTTTGTCTTCTCGTTTGTTGTCTTGCAGGGGTTCTCTGAATCTCTTGTGTTTGAATTTTTTCATCCTTATTGAGATGAGAGAAGTTTTCTTGAATGATTTCATGAAATGTTTGTTCCAGTGTGGCTTCTGTTTCTCTTTCTGCTTCAGGAAGCCCAATTATTCTTAGGTTTGGTCTCTTGAAGTGATCATTCATCTCTTGCCGGTTTTGTTCTGTCTTTCTGAGCTTCTTTTCTATGCTTTTGACAGTTTGGGTTAGTTCTGTGTTTTGGTCTTCGAGCTCTGAGATTCTTTCTTCTGCTTGACTGATTCTGCTTTCCATGCTTATTAGTCTGTTGTTCACTTCCATCACAGTATTCTTTACTGCTGTCATTTCTGACAACAGCTCCTTCCTATTTTCCTCTTGTCTCTCCTTAATTTTTTTAATTCTCTCCATTAATGTCTTGATGTCTGGGTTTGTTGCATGTAGCCAGTCATTCTGGGGGCTCTTCATTGTCTTTGTTCCAGAATCTGTTTTCTCATTGTCTGATCTCCCAGGGGTCTGTGTAAGACCTATATTCTACTTTTGGTTTTTCTGCATTTGTGCGGTTTTTCCCCCTCCCTACTTTTTCCTTCCCTCCATGTCACTGTCTTCTTAATTCTGTTATTCAGGGGTAAAGGGATTGGTTTTACTTCTGTTTGTTCAATCTCCTATTCTTTATGTATGTCCTCTTACTTTGTTCAATTCTGAAGTTGCACTGTTGGTTGGAGGTGGTCCTTTTTGCAGTCTTGAGATGTACTTAAGGGGAGAGCTGTGATTCAAAATCTGTCTGCAGGTCCTGGTATTCGCTGACAGGCGTGTGGATAATGTTGAACCCATTTCCCACTGCCCTGGAATCTGTTCGTGCAGTGGGACTGTAGGTTTACTCCCTGAAATTAAATGTGGTTATCAGAGGGGAGAGAATGGAGCAGATAGTGGGTTGAAGAGGGGAGTAGAGAGATAGAGGAGTAAAGGGGGAAACAAACGAGTGTGCCAACAAATAGAGAGAGAGGCCTATATTGAAACAGATAGAAACGATAGACCACAGCTACAGTCGAACCAACTCTCATACAAACAAAAATAAAACATATAGTGATGCTAACATACCAGCTATCCAACCACCTTATTAGTGTGCTGTTCCTCTATACAAAGACATGGTTTACAGACATAAGAAAAGAGAAGAAAAGGAAAAGGAAAAGAGAAAAAAGGGAACAATACAGTAGGAATAGAATTAAGTCATTAAACTAATAGAATCAATGAAGCACACTCTGAGACATTTCATTTAAGTCCAATGTCCTTTCAGGTCTGATTTCTAGTTTTCTTTTCAAGCTGGTAAATTAGTTTGCAGTTAGGGTCAGTTCCCCTGATCTGCTGTGAAAGACAGTTCAGATTAACCTCGGTTCAGAAGTTTGGTCTATGTCTTTATCAAGCTTGTTTCTCCCGTTTCGGTGTTGTCACCTTGAATCGCCAGCAGGTGGTGCTATCTCATCTGCTTGCCCAGAGGGGGTGGGGCCGGACAGGAACAAGATGGCTGCCTGCCTCCAAGCAGGCAACAGGAGCCCCACGCCGGATGGGCAGGACAGTCTTGGAGCAGGAGAGGTGGCAGCGATCCCAGCAGATCTTCCTTGAAGCGGTTTGGTGTGGATCTCCTCGGGCCGGGTTGTGATGAACTACCCGTCCCAGAGGCCGCGGTGGCGGCGACCGGCCCTGAGTATTTTAATAGCATTCTGATTTAGTTATATGAATTGTAAGTGTGTATGTTCATAAGTATCCAAAGCCTGTTACTTGGAGACATGGGAGATAGTCCTAAATGTATCACTTTTTGGCCTCACATCCCTTTTGCTGGCTAAGTCCTAGTCATCCCTCAGTCAAGGCCCTATTTTCTCTGGGAAGCTGTGCCTAAACTACACCACCCCTGGATTGAATGGGTGCTCTTGCTATGAGCTCCCTAGCACCCCTGTAGTTCCTACCTTACAGCACTTAAACTGTTTTGCTTAACTGTCTATATCCTCTACTGGAATGTCAAATCTTTAAGGACAGGAACAATAGTAATCTTGATTGTGTGCCTGAATCACCAAAGGTTTTCTCAATAACGTTTTGCTTTTGTTTTCTTAAATGCATCTACTTCCAGAGCCAGCAAAAGTAGAGGACCAGATGAGCATTAAGTTTATGATGTCCTTACCAAAGTTCACCCAACCAAAGTTCAGTTAAAAACACTCATTAATCCAGTCCAAACTGAGAACACAGAGTACCAGAGTCAGACTGACATTAAAATGGAGGCTGCAGGCCAGGCATAGTGGCTCACATCTGTAATCCCAGCACTTTGGGAGGCCAAGACAGGAGAATTGCTTGAACCCAGGTGTTCAAGACCAGCCTGGGTAAACATAGCAAGACTTCGTCTCTACAAAAAAATTAAAAAATCAACTAAGCATAAGCATCTGTAGTCTCAGCTACTCTCAAGGCTGTGGCAGAGGGATTGCCTGAGCCAGAAGGTTGAGGCTGCAGTGACCTGTGATCTTGCCAATGCACTCCAGCCTGGGCAACACAGCGAGACTCTGAGAGGTGAATAATAAGCTAGTTTTTATTTATTTATTTATTTATTTTAAAGATGTGGGTGGTACAATTCAGGGTTAGATACGCAAGTGGTCATTGTACATAAGCTAGTTTTGAATAGAGATGAAAGCAATTGTGGATAGGGCTGGAACAGTTGTGTAATGAAAAGAGGGGTGGAGACAGACAGGCTTTATGTAGATCAGAATGGTGGAATTAGAATCCTCCCAATTCATTCATTTAATCCATATTTAATATCTATTTCAAGATGAAATCGAACGTTGAATTTTAGGTCAAAGAGTTTAGGTATGACAAGTAATAAATAATTCAGATAGACACATAACATTATAAAAGCTATAAACTGTATCAGAAAATGATTATTTAGCAACTAGGCAGGAGCTGACCTAGAGTAAAGAGGACCTTATGAGTGAAACACAAAAACAGAGATGGCTTGTTACAGAGTGGGAAAAGTCCTGCAGATCAGGAGATCAGGGGGAAAAAAAGTGGGAAAAAATGTGACCTATGCAGACAAGGTTTTCTTCTAATATTTTCTCTGCTGGCATATCATAATGTCTGAAATATCTGCCATAAAAGAAACTCTTTTGGTTTAAGGCACTGTCTTTCAAAAAATCTTGTTAGCATGCAAGAATATGTTACTAAGTGATAGTAACATTCAGTGCAGTGGTAGCTCTGGCCTCTTACTCTGATCTCACTCTGATCTTTCTTTCCTCCTAGAAATATGGATGTCTGGATATGGTCATCCATAGGAGAGATGTGTCCAACTTCCACATAGTGGAAAAATAAATTGCTTTACTTGCATTCTTTTTTCCTTTTCCTGAGAGTTAGAAAGGAGACAAAGTAGAGATCCACTTTTTGGGGGGCGGTAAGGGGGAGGTGTTGAGGTCTCACTCTCTCATTCAGGCTGGATTGCAGTGGCATGACCATGGCTCACCACAGCCTCAACTTCCTGGCGATCCTTCCATTTCAGTCTCTTGAGTAGCTGGGACTACTGGTGTGTGCCACCATACCCGGCTAATTTGAGATCCACCTTTAACCTTATATCCTAAGCTAGAGCATGGCAGAGCTTCATGATAGAAAGACATGGGTCTCTGAGCAGAACTCAGAGCAGAGTAGCCCTTAGTATCAGTCAACTCAGCCAGTTTCATTAGAGAAAAATAAAATTTTATTTTCTTTTAAGCATACTAAATTTGCTGTTCCTTTATTATAGCAGACTATATTGCCCTAATATAAAACTCATAAGCTGGCATAAATTTGAAATTTAGCCATCTCTCACCTAGAGAATGGGAAGAGCCTGATAGTCAAAAGAAACAAGAAAGGGCTGGATCAGAGCATTCCTTAGGGAAAGGTAGACTCAGATGGGCCTAAGATGGAGAACTCTGGGTAGTCAGCTAAGGAGTAGGATAACGTCTTCTGACATAGAGATGGAAGAATCAATGAAAATCCTTCATGTACTTAAAATTTTTGGTGGAACCAATCAGTTACAATAATTCACAGAAAGTAAGGTAAAAACGGAGACGAGGCAGGTTAGCACGGAAAGTGAGGATAAAAATTGAATGGAGGCTGCATTATGGTGTTTACAAAAATAATTCAAGGCATTAGAGCCCAGGCAATCATGAATCATGAAGCTGTGACAGTTAAATGTAAGTAAGAGCAAGCTGTTGCCTAGCTGAAAAGAACAGTGAATTTGTTCTTTCCCATGTTAATTGTAAATTGTGGTAGTACATTAAAGTAGATATGTCCTTATACAAATTAAGATATATGATGAAGGGGGTGTTTTTTAAAAAGGTAGAGAGGTTAGGTTAGAGATGCAGAACATTATCAATTACATGGAAAGAGTAAGGGCTAAAAATACTGTTCAAAGAAATGGCCACATTTCAGTTACACTGTATGCATAAACATCACATATTTCATTATCCATCTTGATAAAAGTTTCTAATCATTATGTTCAGCATACTTTCTTATCACCTCTAAACTTGTACAGAAGTATCTTCTTGAACTTCTTCATCTTTATTTTGATGTTCAACTTTCTGGAGAAGTCTGGGGCCCAGCAAACCAATAAATAGACTTCCAATTGGGGCTGTGATGAGAATGGACAAAAATGCCACTGTTAACACATCCATTCCATAATCTTCTAGTTGTTTCTCTCCATGTGATCTTGCTGTGTCTAAAGCCACAGATCCTATTGCAGCCTATAAAAGTTTAAGGATAAAGTTGGAAACATGGTAAGCACATATTTTCAAAAGTAAATTTTAAAATCATTTGCAAAAACAAATTGCTTGTTCTTTTACTCAACTAAAAAAATATTAGCCTTTCTTTGAAGTGTACTGCAGTTGGCTTTTTTTTTTGAGTCAGTGTCTCACTGTGTCGCCCAGACTGGAGTGCAGTGGCCGCTCCTGGCCACTGCAGCCTCGACCTGCTGGGCTCTGGTGATCCTTCCACCTCAGCCTTCCAAGTAGCTGGAACTACAGGCACGCGCTACCACGCCCAGCTAATTTTTGATTTATTATAGAGATGGGTCTCGCCAAGTTACCCAAGCGGGTCTTGAACCCGCAGGCTCAGGCAATCCACTCACCTCAGCCTCCCAAAGGCGTGGGATTACAGGCTAAACCACCGAGCCCAGCTTGCAGTTGGTTTTAATTGTCTCAAAACTCTCCCTGCCCTTGCAAGAGGACAGATTAATGAGCCATATGTACCTATTTGCATAAGGCAGGGTTACATAAATATCAGGCAAATACATTTCACAACACAAGGTAAATCCTGATTTGCAATATTAATTATATAGAACATGAAGTTCTATATGATAAATTTTTCCTGAGTAAAGATGAAAGTTACTGATCTTCTTGTTCTTTTATCTTTAGAAATTTGGAATTAAGGAATAACAAGATGAGCAAAATGCAGTGATGCTTATTGAAGTTGGTGAAGTTTTAAATGAATTTGTATTGTTCTATAGCCTAAACTAATTGTCAAATTTGAAACATGAAAGTGGTGAGCATCTTAAAAACGTCAAGTTAATCTTATTAAGTATTTGGTTTACTATTTGCCTCAGGAGTTGGTGAAATGTTTGGTGAAAGTTGGACCCATGGGTTGAGGGCACATATGGGATAGTGGTCACCCTGCCAGCTCTGGAATGCCCATGCTGTACTGTTGGTAAGAAACAGAAATCTGTCTCACGTAGTCCCTGTATTTGGAGGTTCTTTGTTATTACAGGTTACCCTGTGCCTTTTATGAGTTTTTAGCAAGAACTTCAAATTTTACACTGCAATGTACATTTCTCTTTCAGTTCTGTTGTGTGTCTACGTATATGTGCATATATGCTTAGGGGTGTGTAAGTATGCTGATGCTTGTGATTTAAAATAAATTTCTTGTGCTAGGTCATGGATAAAAATTTGAAAATGCTAAGTCATGGATAAAAATTTGAAAATGCTAGGTCATGGGTAAAAATTTGAAAATGCTAATATAGAAAGTATACCTAAAAGGGTCTTAAGAAAATTCTATGTGATATTTACTCCCACCAGTCATACATTATCCAACACACCCTAAATAATTTATTATTTCACAATTTGCTTTGATGGTAGGAAAGTGTCATCTTTCAAATTTTAACATTTAGAAACAAATATTTCATACCCAAACTACTGGAGTCTTTATTATGATATTTTCCTACTAAAGTTACCTGAAGCAGTGTGGTATGGAAACACTGTGAGAGAGAAATTATTCACAGTACCTTTGGCCATTATGCTTCAGATATCTTTGAAAATCTGATGGGAAGAAAAAGAAAACACTTCCCTACAATAACTCCCAAGCCCACAACCACATAAAATTTGAAATATAATTAAAGAGCACATAAAGCCTCCTTAACTAAGAACATGTGATTTTCATTCCATGAAAATAAAAATGTATATATTTAAATAATTGCAAAATACTCAGGCAACTTAACAAGTTAAATCTTGTTTGATGTAATTAGCCTGGAAATATACAATGCAATCAGGAATGTATTACATTTGCAACAAATAAAAATCTACACAGTTCTAATTTAATTAGAAATATACGTATTTTACCAAATGCATGGTCAACAATTTTAAGTACCTATCTATAAATGTTTTCTTTATCACTTGTTTTTTAAGAGTGCACAAATTTTGGGTCAAGTGATTGAGACATTTATCAGGAGGTTCAGCTGCCTTTGAATAACTAATATCAACTAGTAATATAGGAACTCAGTAAAGCATTTTTTAAGTTGTTTTTCAATAAATCTTCTTTTCTCCGTTATATATACTCAGATCAAACACAATTGGTCATCAATCATATTGACATTAAAGCATTTCCAAACATTAAACTGGGCCATGCTATTTCTGTTTTATTCTCTTATTGGAAGATATTAAAATGAAAAGAGTCTTTTTGGGGGGTGATTTAGAGAGCTCTGAATGATAAAAGTTCAAACTCCTCTCTCCTGCTAAATATTGCTTTCTAGTAGAGTAGGGATTTATTAGATTTTTTAGTTGTACTCTGGTGATCTAAAGACATTTAAATGAGCCATCAGATTTAACAAATCAATATGCCAAAAATATGATTTTTAAAGAGTACATTAGATAAACTCTTCATAACTCCAACTTTATTTATTTTCACCAAATTTAAATAAATCCTTTCATTCAATACGTCAAGGATCTTATAGAAATATCAGCTGAAATGCTAAGATATCCTATCCATCATACCTGAACTGTGGCCTTAGGAAGCCATGCAAAAGAAATAAATATCTTTTCCTTTATGTTAAAACCAGCAAAACACACCATCACAAATGTAGTCAAAATTCGTATCAATACTGCAATGCCCAGGGTGGCAACACAAAGACCTGTAAGAAAACTTGATTTTTAGAAAAAATGAAATACTAGGGGAGAAATTGCATCTCACAGTTATTAATTCAAAACACTATCAACAGAAATAATTTTTAAAATATTAAAAATACAAAAATGGTTAGGCATAATTTAGTAAAATAATCAATATTAAGGATCAATCAGACTATTTGTTTAAAATAAAGTATTCCCCCTAAGTTAAAATGAGAAATTAATTAGACATATTTGAATTATTATACAGAAGATTTGGATGTTATAAATCTCTTGTGTTTTATTTTATTTTAATTTATTTACTTATTTTTGAAGTCAGTGTCTCACTCTGTTGTCCAGGCTGGAGTGCAGGAGCATGATCATAGCTCACTGCAACCTCGAACTCCTAAGCTCAAGTGATCTTCCTGTCTCAGTCTCCTGAGTAACTGGGACTACAGGTGGGCATCACCGTGCCCAGCTAAGTTTTTGTTGTTGTTGTTGTTTGTAGAGACAGGATGTCATTATGTTGCCTAGGCTGTTCTTGAACTTATGGTTTCAAGCTATCCTATGCCTTGGTCTCCCAAAATGGTAAGATTACAGGAATCTCTTATGCTTTCTAGCAAGAACCACACTTTCTTTCATATGTTTATTTTACAAGAATGTATTAAATGATATGATACATGACAAGACTTGAATTTTGCCTCCATGAGCCTCAGAGTCAGAGGAAAACAGAAAATATAAACCAACTAATTCACGTAAGTTAAGAATAAAGAAACTGAGGATGTAGAAGAGGAGAAAATATTTTCACTATATAGTAAGTTAAGAATAAAGAAACTGAGGATGTAGAAGAGGAGAAAATATTTTCACTAAAGTAGTTGAGAAATCGTTACAGGCCAGATGTGATATCAGCCGGTATGGAGGGAATCAACCAATCAGACAAAGTTGGCTAGACACTGACCAATCAGAATAGACACTGGTAGTCTGCTACTGTTTCACCAGAGTGATGTGTTCTGATTACAGTTATCTCTGGATGACATATATAGTTACTTCATTCAGTCCTTTAGAGCTCTTTGCTCATAAAGACAAGTTCATCCTCATTTGCAAAATAAGGGATTGTGACTAGTGTTGCTGCATGCTGCTGGTCCTAAGAATGGCAAGCTAAGGTGACTCCTGAGTATTTGTCGAGTGTTTACTCACGCTGGTGTTGTACTAAGCTTTAAATGCATTATTTTACTTAATCCTTACAACCTGTGGGATGATTATTCTCATTTCACAGTTGAAAGAAAGGAAGTTCAGAAGGAAGAAAATAACTTTCTCAAAGTCAAAGGGCTGGTAAAACACAATATAAGCAGGATAATCTGTTGTGAATCTGCAACATGGTTTCTTTATGGGAAAGTTTTGTGCCTCCTTGTTGCAGGTTGGTAGGTATAAAAGTATCTGTTGCCTGAAGTACAAGACACAAAAGAGTTGATACCATTCCCAGAAGGAAACAATGAAGGTTTGAGGAGAGGATGATGAGGACATTTTAGACACGCCATTTGTGATTTTACTTACAAGTGGTGATGTCTAATCAGAAATTGGATATACTAATTTAGAGATAAAGATTTTGGAATTATATAGTGTATAATTGATGTCACTGGTGTAGATAGGGTCAGAGAAGGGATATAGAGAAGCACAGAAGGCCTTGGAAAGAACTTTGATGGTAGGACAGTGTTTAAGCTACATAAGGTATAAAGAAGGACTCAAAGGACACTAAAAAAGAAATGAAGCCGGGCACAGTGGCTCACACTTGTCATCCCAGCACTTTGGGAGGTGGAGGCCAGAGGATTGCCTGAACTCAGGGGTTCGAGACCACCATGGGCAACTTGGCGAGACTTTGTCTCTACAATAAATCAAAAAAAAAATTAGCTGGGTGTGGAAGGCTAAGGAGGAAGGATCGCCTGAGCCCAGCAGGTAGAGGCTGCAGTGGCGGTGAGCATGCCACTGCACTCCAGCCTGGGTGACAGTGAGACTCCTTCTCCAAAAAAAAAAAAAAAAAAAAAGGAAGTTTCAGAACTCAATGTAAAAGAGTGCTTTAAAGATGTCAATAGCAATAGCAAATGCTGCTGAGAGTCCAAGTAAAACAAAGGTTGGAATTAGCAGTTTAACCTTGGTGAGAGCTTGGCTGGTTGTGTGATGGTGCAGAAGCTGAGCTTAAATGTATTGAGGAAGGAATAGGAGTTGAAGTGGGAAAGGGAAATGTACAAGGAGGGACCAAAAAAACTGGAATTATTTTTTTGGAGGGTGGGCCCCTTGTAGTACAGGTTTCCCTCACTAAGTGTTTTAGGAACTCATAGGCATCAGTGTACCAGCTAGCATTGTTGTGAGAGGCATGCCCCACCCATTCTATTCACCCAATCTTGCCCTGAGAGACTTTTTTTTTGTTTCTATGGATGAAATATTTTGCTGATGTGGAAGAAGTGAAACAAAAAACAGCAGCAACACTTAAAAAGGTATCAAAATTGACGAGTTCAAAAATGGTTTTGAGCCGGGCTCGGTGGCTCAGCCTGTAATCCCGCGCCTTTGGGAGGCTGAGGTGAGTGGATTGCCTGAGCCCGCGGGTTTGAGACCCGCCTGGGCAGCGAGACCTCATCTCTACAATAAATCAAAAAATCAGCTGGGCGTGGTAGCACATGCCTGTAATTCCGGCTACTTGGAAGGCCGAGGCGGAAGGATCGCCAGAGCCCAGCAGGTCGAGGCTGCGGTGGCCGGGAGCGGCCACTGCACTCCAGTCTGGGTGACAGAGTGAGACTCCAACTCAAAAAAAAAAAAAAAAAATGGTTTTGAGCAGTGAAAAACATCTCAATAGGTATATTGCATCAAATGGAGGGTACTTTGAAGGTGACTGAAGTTTAAACATGTAAGAATAAATACACAATTTTTAAATAAATTCCGAGTTTTTTTGGGGATCCCCCTTTGTAGTTACTTCTTTTGAAAAGTTTGAAAAGAGGAAGAGACAGGTAGTATAGTAAGCCAGGGGAGAAGTGAAATGGGGAAATATTATAAATGTATATATATTTTAACATATTTTAATTTTACTACATATTATTTTAGTTGTGGTAACACATAACATTAGCACCTTAACTGTTTTTATGTGTACAGTTCAGTAGCATTAAGTACATTCACACTACTGTGCAACCAATCTCCAGAACTTTTTCATCTTGCCAAAAATCCCAGCACTTTGGGAGGCCGAGGAGAGAGGATTGCCTGAGCCCAGGGGTTTGAGACCAGCCTGGGCAACTTGGTGAGACCTCATCTCTACAACAAATCACAAAAATTAATCAGGTGTGCATCTGTAGTTCCAGCTACTTAGGAGGCTGAGGTGGAAGAATTGCCTAAGCCCAGCAGGTCGAAGATGCAGTGGCTGTGAGCATGCCACTGTACTCCAGCCTGGGCGACAAGAGTGAGACTCCGAATCAAAAAAAAATTTTAACTCTATACCTGTTTAACACTAGTTACCCACATCCCCCTGCTCCCAGTCCCTGGCAGCCACCATTCTACTTTCAGTATCTATATTTTACTACTCTGGATACCTCATATAAGTGGAAACATACAGTAATAGTCTTTTTGTGATTGGTTTCTTTCACTCAGTGTAATGTCCTCAAGATTTATCCATGTTGTAGCATGTGTCAAGATGGAAGGATATTTTTTTTTAAGATAAGAGAGACTAGAAACTTTAAGTTCTGAAGAGGAGAAAATTATGATAACTATATATGAAGATGCATAAGAAAATGAAAGAATATCTATGTGAGATTTGGAAGGAGGTAGCAGGTAAGAGGATTCCTACCATGGATAGGAGGGAAATATTGTGATGGAAGGAAAGGAGAAAATAATGGGTATACGTACACAAGATAATTTTTAAGTAAAGTGTTGTGAAGAGAGTTTTAATATGATGGCTTTTGAATGCATGAATGAATAAAAAAAATGAATAAACAACCAAGCATTTCTATTCCATGGTTAAGTACTATAGAACTAACTAGTTGTCTTTAAAATTCTGGTTCTTGGTTAGAATAAGGCTAGATGAACATTCTTTTTTTTTGTTTTTTGTTTTTTTGAAAGCAGGATTTATTGAGAGGACAGAAAAGCTCCCAGTGGGAGGAGACCCCAGGGGTTGCCCTGAACATTTCTTATCTTTGGAAAAAAAATTTAAGGCTTGAATATTCTGGATAGTAGTCAGCAGTGTCACTTTTATATACAAGGAACAATATTAAAGGTGTAAAATTTACTGTCTGATTAACAAGCATTATTTTCTAATCAACTACTCTAAAATACTTAGATCATAATTAACTTTTTATATGACAGGCAGTGATAATTAAAACCACTGTTTACATATATACTAAAGATATCTTAACTGAATTTAAAAAATGAACTTGATTGGCTGACAAAAAAAAGTAAATTTTAGCAAAATACTGCCCTGAAATTCTTACCAACAGTTTCTGGTCTGAGAGATGCAATGGATACCTCTGCTCCAATCAGTCCAAAAAGAAGAGGTTGAAAAACATCCCAGGAAATTGCAATAATCTTTTCAACCTCTGCCTAAAGGGAAAAACAAAAATATATATATATATATATAAAACCACACAAACACATTTTTTTTTTTTGAGTTGGAGTCTCACTCGGTAGCCCAGACTGGAGTGCAGTGGCCGCTCCCGGCCACCGCAGCCTCGACCTGCTGGGCTCCGGCGATCCTTCCGCCTCAGCCTTCCGAGTTGCTGGAATTACAGGCGTGTGCTACCACGCCCAGCTAATTTTTGATTTTAGTGTAGAGATGAGGTCTTGCCTGCCCAGGCGGGTCTCGAACCCGCAGGCTCAGGCAATTCACTCACCTCAGCCTCCCAAAGGCGTGGGATTACAGGCTGAGCCATCGAGCCCAGCCACACACACATTTTTATGTGAAGTTACAAATACCAAAACTTTTACTAATTTGAAATTTCAATCATTTGACCTGAGATAGGCTTTATTTCTGTAACTAAGAGGTTAGCTAGAACAGAGCAATAAAATTGCATGAAAACATTTCTAACACAGGTAAGATATGTGAGATGCTTTGGTATACTAAGTATTGGTTTGTAAATGGATGTTAATTATAGAGTCTTATAAAGTAATCTTATGAGAACTCCTGAATATGTTGTTTGTATGTATGTGTGTGTCCATATTATAATATATAGCATTATTCTGAAGTTTAAAATTTTATGTCAACTTTCATTCAACAATATGATTTAGAGGGTTTATAATATTAGTATATATATCTAGATATGCACCTTATTATTGCTGCATAGTAATCTTCAGTATGTTAGTACCCTACTCAGTCATTTCTTTATTGATTGATCTTTGTTTCCAATTTTACTTTATCTTTACAAAAAATACTATTTAAGGTTATCTCAAATCATGCATAAAAATTAAACTTCAAGTATAGTAAACTGCAGTGTCAGTTATCAATCTATTGCTCCTCGTCTCCAATTCCTCTTTCATTGTTCCATAGATAATGGAGCTGGGTCCTTTAATACTTCTCCTTTGCCAGCTAGAACCATGTTGAATTTTGTCAGTTGTGTGCTGAAGAGGTACTGAAGAGGAAAGTGCTTTTCTTCCTGGTTTCTGTGGCTTCTCCCAGCGAGATCCCACAGCGCATGGTGGATTCTTTAGCACTAGGTTTCTGCATCCCAGATGGCTTCTCCAGTGTCAGGATCCTACAGTGCATGGCACCCAGTAGCACCCAGTGGCCATTAGCTTCCCCTAGTTCACACCTAGGACGGTTTCATAGCTGACTCTCTTGGGCAAGATTACTCTCCATACACCCTCAAGGATGAATTTCCTGAAAATTAGGAAGGTAGATTTCCAGCATATTCTACAGGCACAGCACCACAGCAACTTCTCTACCATACAGTGAATCAAGGCTCTAATAAGGTCTGGATCTCAGCCCTGCAGGCAGGACTGGGGAGGGAACGGGTAGAAGGGGATGATTTATTACAGTTGTAGGTAGTCATGGCTGCTATTTCTCCTATATTCTTTAGGGGATTCTCTACATTTTACTAGCCCAATACCTTGTTACTCTTGTTTGTTTTTCAGTTGGGGTCTCACTCTGTTGCCCAGGCTGGAGTGCAGGGAAACAAATCACAGCTTACCACAGCCTACATCTTCTGGGCCTCATCTATGCTTCAAACTCCCAAGTAGCTGGGATTACAGGAGTGTGCCACCACATTTGCCTTATTTTTTTGTAGAGATGCAGTCTTGCTATGTTGCCCAGACTGGTCTCAAACTCCTGGGCTCAAGCAATCCTTCTGCACGGACCTCCCAAAGTGCTGGGATTACAGGTGTGAGCCACAATGCCCTGGCCTCCCAGGATGGTTAATAATAAACTTTCCCACCTTTACAATGAAAATTACAAAACATTTCTCAAAGAAATCAAAGAAGACACAAACAAATGAAAAAATATTCCATACACATGAGTTGGAAGAATCAATATTGTTAAGATGTACATCGTACCCAAGGCAATCTACAGATTAAATGCAATACCTATTATATTACCAGCATCATTCTTCTCAGACCTGGAAATGACAATGCAGAAATTCATATGGAAACATAAATGACCATGAATAGGCAAAACAATCCTCAGCAAAAGAAACAAAGCAGAAGGTATCACACTTCTGGATTTTAAACTTTATTATAATGCTACAAAAATCAAAACAGCCTGGTATTGGAACAGGATAGAGATTTCGGGGGTAAAACCTCAATTTCTCAACCAACTCATCCTTGATAAAGCCTCCACTAACAACCACTGGGGAGAGAAGAACCTATTCAGTAAAGGTGCTGGGAAAACTGGCTGACCATATGCAGAAGAATGAAACAGGACCTCTATCTATCACCATACACAAAAACAACTCTAAATGGATCAAAGACCAAAACATAAAACCCCAAATCATAAGAATCTTAGAAAATGAGGGAGATACCCTTACAGAAATTGGAATAGGCAACCAATTCCTGATCAAAAACCCAAAAGCCCATGCCATAAAAGATAAGGTAGACAAGAGAGACCTCATTAAACTGAAAAGTGTTGGGAGCCAACATCTATAGCTACATAGCTGAGGCCTGTAAAGGCCCATCTGGAAGATCGCCTCTGACATAGGATATCAGTTATACCTATAATATTGGCGTGTGATTAGTGACCAGTGTGCATACATGGCAGTAAAGCCTGATGGAAAGTTGCTCAGCAGAATTATCTTATATGATTCTAAGTTGTATTTCTTTCTAGATATTTTTCAAACTTCTGTTTTCTGGTAGACTGGTGAGTTAGCTCTTGTTTCCCGAAAGCAGTTTCCCCTAAAGCTAGGATTAGAGACTAAATTACCATGATAGTTTGTTGCCCTGCCCCTAGCCAGGCAGAACGATTGCTTTTTGTTTCGTTACAGGCTATGCACTTCCTTGCTTTTGTTTTGTTAAATACCGAAACTGTTTGCTTCAGCCGAAACTGTTTGCTTCAGCCCAAAGCCATTAACATAGAGGCCATGCATTTCCTTACTCAAGAGTGTGACAGCTACTATCTGATTTCTAGAGTATACTTGTTAGGATAAAATATATACATATATACTTATAGTTATATTTTAGAGTATATTTGAGTAAATTTATGCTTGCTGTTTTGTTTCTTTTGGCTACATTATTCAAATATAATAGTTACTATACGATTTATAAAAGAATTAATGATAAGGTATTGGCTTAATAGGATATAGCATAGTATTAAAGGTCAATCATTAGAAAAATTAAAGTTTAGACATAAGAAATTCATTTAAGTCATGGTAAGGTTTTATAATTTAAGAATAAGTTTTAATCGTTACAGAATTACAGGACACTACGTTGAACCATAATAGATTAATAGAATAACTGAGTCATTTAAGTAAACTTATAGATTATAGAATAGTGTTAAGTTGATAATATTAATCGTCAAAAATATTAGGAGTCAGTGAATTTGGATTTAACTTGGAAAAGTTTTTTGTATTAATCAGGGTTTGGAACAAAGAGTATAATATGAATGATTTATTGAACATTATGGAAAACACTTTGAACAATCTGTATTGAAATTGTATACCTGTAAATTTAATGTAAGTTTTGTGAAGCACGTCATGCATCATGGAATTGTAATTGTTTGCTTGGAACTTGCAAGTCTCGTGATGGTCTTGTGATGCATAATTTGCATAAGAATTTGTACGCCCCCAACAAGTGATTATCACACTAATGGAGGGTATAGAAAAAGGTATATAAGTTGGAAGGAGTCCAAATAAAATTTGGCTTCATTTGGGAGACTGAGGTGAGTGGATTGCCTGAGCCCGTGGGTTCGAGACCCGCCTAGGCAGCGAGACCTCATCTCTACAATAAATCAAAAAATCAGCCGGGCATGGTAGCGCATGCCTGTAATTCCAGCTACTTGGAAGGCTGAGGCGGAGGGATCACCGGAGCCCAGCAGATCGAGGCTGCGGTGGCCGGGAGCGGCTACTGCACTCCAGTCTGGGTGAAAGAGTGAGACTCCAACTCAAAAAAAAAAAAAAAAATTTGGCTTCAGTCCTGATCAGACTGTTCCCAGAAGAACTACCTCAGAGTGGTCTCTTCTCTCCATCTTGATCCACTGTTGCGGTCCTAACCCTACCCTTATAAGTCGGGGCTGGCATTACCCGACAGAAAAGTTTCTGCAAAGCTAAAGAAACCATGTAGAGAGTGGGGAGACCGCCTGCAGAATGGGGAAAAAAATATTTGCCAACTGTATATCTGACAAAGGCCTAATATTCAGGATCTACATGCCATCTATGGAACTCAAATGTGCCAAAAGGAAAAAAAAGCAAGCAGCCCTATTAAAAAGTAGGCAAAAGATATGTATAGACATTTTCAAAAGAAGACATACAAGCAGCCAACAGATACATGAAAAAATGCTCAGCCTCACTAATCATCAAAGAAATACAAATCAAAACTACACCGAGAAACCATCTAACTCCAGTCAAGATGGCCATCATTAATAACTCAAAAAACAACAGATGTTGGAGAGGATCTGGAGAAAAGGGAATGCTTCTACACTGTTGGTGGGAGTGTAAACTACTACAACCTCTGTGGAAAATGGTGTGGTGATTTCTAAAGATCTAAAATTCGACCTTCCTTATGACCCAGCAATCTCTCTTCTGGGAATATACCTGGTGGAACTCACATCATTCTACAAAAAAGATACCTGTGCACACATGTTTATTGTAGCACTATCCACAATAGCAAAAACCTGGAACCAACTGTGCTGCCCACAGAAAGTGGACTGGATAAAAAATGTGGTATATATACACAATGGAATATTATGCTTCCATAAAGAAGACAAAATTACGGACTTCGCAAAACTTGTATGGATTTAGAGTCTCATACTCAGTGCTCTATCACAGAAATAAATGAGTACCACATGCTCTCACTCAAAAGTGGACCCTGAATGCTTATTATAATATTACATGAAAGAGACTGGCAGTAGCGGGTCATTGCCAGGGGGCTGGGAGGCACGTAACATTAATAAGGGTACCTGACCCCAAACCTGGTAAAGTGAGAGCCAATGGGAGGCCCAAACTTCACCTGTATGATGACCATTTATGGAGAGAGTGGGGAGACCGCCTGCAGAATGGGGAAAAAAATATTTGCCAACTGTATATCTGACAAAGGCCTAATATTCAGGATCTACATGCCATCTATGGAACTCAAATGTGCCAAAAGGAAAAAAAAGCAAGCAGCCCTATTAAAAAGTAGGCAAAAGATATGTATAGACATTTTCAAAAGAAGACATACAAGCAGCCAACAGATACATGAACAGATCTAATCCTGAATTGTACCCCATACCTTCAAAGTAATTTTTTAAAAAGACTTTCTCTATTGCTGCTACTATATGATTTTTCTTTCCTCATAGGGCCCTAATTGTTACAAGTACTTATTGTATAACACAATGCAAAAGACCCTAGGAAAAGACTAATTGACTACAGTAAAATTAAAATGTTTTGTGGTAAAATAAACCATAAACCAAAAAAAAACCAGTGACAAACTGGGAGAAAATATTTGTACCACATATAACAGAATAAAAAACAAGAAGCAATCAGTAAGAAAAAGACATAGGCCCTAACAGAAAAGCAGACAATGAATATGCACAATTCACAGGAGAAATGCAAATAGCCACAAAACTTAAAATGCTAAAAGTCAGTAATTAGTCCAACACAAATGAAAATGATATACCTTTTTGAAAGGGCACACCACATTGGAAACAATACCAAATATTTTAATAATAAAAACTATTTTTGAGACTCTATGGAAACTCACTAATTGGCAAGACAGCATATTGATAATGCCTTTTTGGAAGGCAGTTTAGCAGTACCTGTTACAGGGTCTAGGAATTTTTTCAATTAACTAAAAAGTATCTATATTTTTGGATGACATTTTTATACCTAAAATTATACATCTTCAAGAATCTGTCATTCCATATTTCTATAGCAGGTCCTCAAATAATGTCATTTCTTTCAGTGTCATTTTCTTATCATGTTGATGAGAAATTTTTAAAAATTAATTCTCGGCTGGGGTGACTGTCTGCATGTTCTCCTCATGTCTGTGTGGGTTTCCTCCAGATAATCTGGTTTCCTTCCACATTCCAAAGATGTTTGTGTTAGGTGAAGTGGCATGTCTACATGATCCCCGTCTGAGTGTGTGTGAGTGTGAATGAGTGCTTCCTGTGATGGAATAGCGCCCTGGTCAGGATCAGTTCCTCCCTTGTACCCTCAGCTTTCAGGATAGGCACTGGCCACATACGACCTTGAAATGGAATAACTGGATACATAATTACCTTAGTTGTTTTAATTAACCTTTCTTAAATGCATGTATAACTCACACTTTAATGTTTAATATTAGTGGTGGTTTGGTCTTTTTTTTTTTTTTTTTTTTGAGTCGGAGTCTTACTCTGTCGCCCAGGCTGGAGTGCAGTGGCATGCTCACGGTCACCCCAGTGTCAACCCATATGGCTCAGGCGATTCTTCTACCTCAGTCTTCCAAGTAGGTGGAACTACAGGCACACTACCATGCCTCGCTAATTTTTTGATTTATTGTAGAGATGAGGTCTCCCAAGTTGCCCAGGCAGTTCTCCAACTTGTGGGCTCGGGCAATCTCCTCACCTTCACCTCCCTAAGTGCTGGGATTACAGGTTTGAGCCACCATGCAGGCCAACAGTTTTTGATAAAAATTGTCATGACCCCCAAGTCCCACCCTCCCTATTCACCTGATCTTGTCCCAAGCGACTTTTTTTGTTGTTTCCCCAGAAAAAAAATCTTCAAAGGGAAACATTTTGCTGATGTGGAAGAGGTGAAACAAAAATGTGGCAGGGGTACTAAAAGACATCAAAATTGATGAGTTCAAAACTGTTTTGAACGGTGGAAAAAGCATCTTCATAGATGTATTGCATCAAACAGAGTACTTTGAAGGTGACTGAAGTTTAAACATATAATAATAAATACCACACTTTTTTATACATAAATTCTGGGGTTTTTTTTAGTCTCCCCTCATATATTTCACAGTAAAAGAAACCTTTAAGAAAAATTAAAACTACAGAGGAAATCTCATAATCAGGGATTGATAGATCTGATTACAGGAAAATATAAGTTTTTGAGTGTTGAACATGAACAATATAAATGGGCACAAAGGGCTGGTATCATAATTTTCCTTTCCTTCCTTTTTTTTGTGCTCACAGTCAGTGCCCACTTGCAGAAGGTTATGTCTTCCCTTGACTTCTCTGTTGCTAAAACTACTCTTTTATGCTCTACTTCAAATGATATGGCTCCTTTTCATTGTTTATTCTTTTTATGCTATCATTTAAATGTTTAGAGACTTAATTTTAAGCTGCAAAGTTTCAAATGGCAATGCTTTTAATACATATGGTATTACTCAAATAGATGTCAAAATATAAAATGGTGTCATGCACAAGAATGCTACAGTTGTATTATCGGGTCATACATGTTGCCTTGGAGTCAGGTAAACCTGAACTTAAAACTAGAAAGTGCCACTTTCTAGTTTTGTGACCTTGCATATGTTATTTAAGTCTAACTTCCAGTTTCTATAAAGTGGCAACTGTAATACATTTTAAAGGGTTTTGTGTGTGTGTGTGAAAATAAACAAGAATATCTACTTACTGCCTAGCACAAAATAGCAATACAAATTTATTAATTCCCTACCTTCCTTTTACCATTACTGTACACTATGAGTTGGTTTCAATATTTAATGATTTTTAAGAGTTGACAACAGAAAGAATGTATCTATAAAAAATTCAACTTGAAAAAACCTACTACAAGCAGATTTGATTACTACAAACTTTCCTGTTGAATAAATGAAATAAAGCAAAATATTTAAATAATTACAGAGCTATAGACTTTAGGCTATAGAACCACAGATGATTTTCTTTCCTCTTCTTTCTGAATTAAAAAAAAATTCCCTTGCTCAACACTGAACATATACTACTTTCATATTTACAAATAAACTTTTATTTTTTAAAATTTATCTCTTTTTTTAATGTTGAAAAAAGATTATCTTAAGAAGTTAAGGAACAATCGTACAGTGCTTATGCCAGGTAAACTTCCTAGTTGTTTCCCAATGCAAATGCAATAACATCCCTTCAATAAATGAAAACTGTGATTTTTGTCCTGGGGCAAAGGAGCAGATCAGTGTTTCAATGAGCAGAGTTCATTAGCTGGCAACCCAAGCTAGGAAGGCGGACAGACAGCAGTGAGATCTAAGAGAGGAGTTAGAGAGGCAGTCACACCCCTTTGTCCTGAGTTGAGATGAGACAGAAGACTAACTAGTGATGTGTAATAACCTTGCCTTAGCACACAAGGAAAGTCAAGTTACGGAAAAACAAATGTTTTGATAAGAGTAAATGTCTGTGAGAGATGAGGGATGATAAGAGTAGCCAATTTATACTAGGAAATATCTCTTTTAGCTTTGTTCTTGTCAGATGTTAAGTTGCTTGAAATTAGAAAGTATATGAACTTGTCAAGTTCAAATCTATAAAAGTGCATCTGGAAAGTAAAATAAGTAAATAAAAACCAGCTAATTTCCATGATATATATAAAGAAAATGAATATTCTTAATGATTTTGAAAACCAGTAAGAAAAAGCAAAACAACCTTATAATAAATGGTCACAGGATTTTGAACAAACTGGCAAGTAATCATATAGAAAGATGATTAGCTTTACTTATACAGAAATGCAAATCAAAAATGAGATATATTTTTTTACATTTTATATATTTTCACCTATCAGATTGGCAAAATATCTGAAGATTTAAAATCCTCAGATCAGAAAAGGAAAACACTCACATACCATTGGTGGAAATGTAAACTGGCCCAGCCTTCTAAAAGGGCAAATTGGTAATACCCAAAGTATAATTGTGCATACTCTTTCCCAGAGCAATCCTATTCTAGAAATTCATCTTATAGATGAATTCAAAGACTATTTTATTGTATTTAAAAACTACATAAAAAGATATAAAAACGACATTAAAAAGGAACTGAAGTATTTAAAAACTACATAAAAAGATATAAAAAGATGATTAGCTTTATGATCATCACTCTGTCGCCCAGGCTGGAGTGCAGTGGCACAATCATGACTTGTGCCTCACTCTGTTGTCCAGGCTGGAGTTCAGTGGCACAATCATGACTTACCTCAGCCCTGACTTCCTGGGCTCAGGTGATCCTTCCACCTTAGATTCCCAAGTAGCTGGCGCTACAGGCATGTGCCACCATGACTGGCTAATTTTTTAATTTTTTTTTTTTTTTAGAGACAAGGTCTTGCTATGTTGACTAGACTGGTCTCCTACTCTTGGGATCAAGCAACCCTCTCTCTGGGGCCTCCCAAATGCTGGGATTACAGATATGAGCCACTGTGCCTGGCCTTATTGATTTTAAAACACATATTTTCACACTTATAACATTAGGGTGTTATACTATAATTGGCAGTACTTGTTTTCTTTTTTTGGTGGAATATAAAATAATGGCTTTTTAAAAAAAGAGTTGATAGCCTTAGAATTAGTGAAATACAGTATACATAAGGATATTTTATTTTATTTATTGTATTTTTTTAATTTTTGAGTTGGAGTCTCACTCAGTTGCCCAGACTGGAGTGCAGTGGCCGCTCCTGGCCACCGCAGCCTCGACCTGCTGGGCTCCGGCGATCCTTCTGCCTCAGCCTTCCAAGTAGCTGGAACTACAGGCGCATGCTACCATGCCTGGTTAATTTTTTTGATTTTTATTGTAGAGATGAGGTCTCGCCAAGTTGCCCAGGAGGGTCTCGAACCCGCGGGCTCAGGCAATTCACTCACCTAGGCCTCCCAAGGCGTGGGATTACAGGCTGAGCCACCAAGCCCGGCCCATAAGGATATTTTATTGAAGAACTATTTGTCTTGGCAGAAAACAAGAAACAACCTAAAAATCTTTTAGTAGGCAATGGTAAATAAAGTATGGTATAGCTGTACAATGCAATACTCTGCAGCCACTATAAAGAATAAAGAAGGCATCATGGTAGTGTGACCATGATATATTTTAAGTAAAGATGTCAAATTATAGATTGATACATAAGGGGAAAAAAGATGTTCATTGGGTGTACCTCTGTATATGCACAAAAAATAGCTTTTCTCATTAAAAATTTTATTAATTTGATCATTGTGAAGGGGTTTTAGAAAAAAGTATGAATTTGATGTTAAGAAAGTCTCTGGAAAGAAAATTTAATCTGATCAGAAAAGAGTCATGAGAAGAAAAACTTAAAATGAAACTCACCTTTTTGCTGGTCCATCTCATGCCTGCAAGGAAAGCCATGATCAACGTGCACAGTCCTCCTGATCCAGGGAAACCAAAATACACGCTGCTAAATACAGCTAGCACGGAGAACCCCAAAACAAGGAATGCTCTCTTATACACAAGTTTGTCCTTTAGGATAACAAAACAAAACAAAACAAAAAACCTCAAATTTTAAAAATAACTGATTTTTAATGGTTGATTTTTCCATATCCAGGATTTAGAGGAAAATGAAAATGCTGTGCAAACAAACAAAATAAACGTATGATATGACATTTCTTTAACACATCAGAGTTAGCACATGTACAAATGTAGGTATCTCTTTCAGGAACACCGATCCTATTTGGATCTCTGCAGTTATCAATGCATAGCTTTACAAGACTTAATGAAGTAGTAGAAAAAAAGCTTATGAGCCAGACAAACTAAGATGAAAATTATAGCTTTTTTACCTCAATGGTATATGTAACGGCAATAGTACTTAACCCATTCAAGTTTTGTTTCCTCATGCCTGAAAGCATTTACATCACAGGGTTTTTGTGAAGGTTAAAGATATCAATCATCTTTATTATTTTCAGGCTCTCTGTTTAACCTTTAATGTACTGGCCGGGCTCAGTGGCCCAGTCTATAATCTCAGTGGCTCAGTCTATAATCCCTCCACCCACAAGAAAGTCTAATAAAGTAGGCATATCTTATAAGAAAAGTATGCATGTTATGGGAGACAAATTTCAAAACAGGCATAAGGCAAAATGTATGCACTTTTTTATATGTTTACTTGAATAAAAGTCAACTTAAAGGGCCTAAGAAAATAATAAAAACAATATTCATGATTCAGAGCTAATTTGTTCTACCATATTATATGCACAGGCTAAGGAAATAGATAGATATAGTTATGTTTTCAAATTCCAGCACTTTGGAAGGCCGAGGTGAGTAGATTGCATGAGCCCGTGGGTTTGAGACCAGTCTGGATAACTTGGTGAGACCGCATCTCTACAATAAATAAAAAATTAACTGGGCATGGTAGCATGCTGGGTTGACCATGAGTTTGCCACTATACTCCAGTCTGGGTGACAGAGTGAGACTCCAACTCAAAAACAAACAAACAAAAAGGTTACAAACTGTGAGTAATTTTATTTTGTTGTTTTAAAGTCTAAGGACTGTGAACTTCTCTCCCTTTGCTATTTCCCTGCTTGCCTTTTAAACTTCTTTATCACTTTAGAAAGTGGGTCTTCAAAAATGCTTGACTTGGAGGTATGCAAGCTCTGGAGGTAGTTGACCAGCTTGATTCCCATTTCTACTGCTCCCTAGCTATGTGACCTTGTTTAAGTCTCTTATCCTGTCTAACCCTCAATTTCTCATCAGTAAAATGGTTGTATTAATATTACTCTCTTTAAGGATTGTACTAGAACAGCACTTACCAATAAATTGTTCAATGATGACAAATGTTCTATATCTGTGCTGCTTACTGACATGTTCTACATTGATTGTAGACACATATAGCCAGTGGCTACCATGCTAAACAAAGTGGCACTAGATGATGTTTCCCTCCGTCTCTCCTTCCTTCCTTCCCTCCCCCTTTTCCTTCCGAGATGGCATCTGACTATGTTGCCCAGGCTGGACTTGAACTCTTCAACTCAAGGGATTCTCCCACCTCAGCCTCTTGAGTAGTTGGGATAACAGGTATGTGCTACTGTTCCCAACTACAATTAAAGGTATTGTGATACCCAAAATTGGGACCAAAAAAGCCATTATACACCTTCATTTAGTTGAATATTTTAAAAATTTTAAACTTGCATACTCTATTATTTTTGAATTGATGTTGTTTTTTACATGGAATTTAATATGTGCAGAATATAAAACAAAAAATTCCAGAACTACATTAAAATCTTCTATATTTACCCCTTTTTAATAAAACTCATGGACAGCACTGACATAGTGGTAAGCAACTTAAAAATGGGGACAGTTTTCTCAAATGTCTTTCATGTATGGTTTTAAGAGATATTCTCAAGAACCTTTTTGGCATCAGGGACTGGTTTCATGGAAGACAATTTTTCCATGGACCAGAAGCAGGAAGGTGGTTTGGGGATAATTTAAGCACATAACATTTACTGTGCACTTTATTTCTATTATTATTACATTGTAATATGTAATGAAATAATTATCCAACTCACCATTTAAAAAAAGAGGTGTGGATGGACGTATATATAAAATAATAGGCAGGCCACCCTTGGACTAAAATAAGTGTTAGATTCTGGCTTAAAGCCTACTACCAGATGCAGTTGTACAATTGAAGTACATCAACTCACTTGCCACTCACTGATAGGGTTTTGATATGAGTCTGCAAGCAATTGATTTACTATGGTCTCTCGACCTCACTGCTAATGATAATCTGTATTTGCAGCTATTCCTCAGAGCTAGCATCACCACCTCAGCTTCGTCTCAGATCATCAGGCGTTAGATTCTCATAAGGAGCAGGCAACCTAGATTCCTCACATGCACAGTTTGCAGTAGGGTTGCTGCGCCTATGAGAATCTAACGCAACTGCTGATCTGACAGGGGGTGGAGCTCTGGCAGTAATGTGATGGGGTAGGCTGTAAATACAGATGAAGCTTCACTCACTTGCCTGCCACTCACCTCCATGGTCTGGGGGGTTGGGGACCCCTGTTTTAGAATGTTCATTCAATGATATTTTATAGTATGACTTTCTGATAGATTATTTTTTTCACCTGGTCACTGCTTGGAAAGTACTGGATAAAAAATCCAAGAAGAGATCCAGTAGCCACACCAATTACCACCTCCAAAACTCCTCTGAGGACATTAAAAACTGTAGAGCCTGAAAAACACATAAAAAGAAAAACTTCAGACATAACATTAAATCCAACAAATGCACAAGCTTTGATCTATAATCATTAACATAAAGCATCTCATTACGTAGACAGAAAATTTTAAAGACAGTTTCTACTTTACACATTCTTAAATATATGTGAATTAAAATGTCTAACAAAGCTGGGTGTGGTGGCTCATGACTGTGATCCCCTCACTTTGGGAGGCAGAGGTGAGAAGATTGCCTGAGTTCAGGGGTTTGAAACCAACCTGGGCAACTTGGCAAGACCTCATCTTTACAATAAATTTAAAAATTAGCCAAATGTGGTGGCATGCATTTGTCCTGTAGTTCCAACTACTGGAAGGCTGAGGTGGAAGTATCATCTGAACCAGCAGGTCGAGGCTGCAGTAGCCCTGAGCATGCCACTGCACTCCAGGCTGGGGAACAGAGTGATACTCCGACCTCCCTCCCCCCACAAGAAAGTCTAATAAAGTAGGCATATCATATATGAAAAGTAAGCATGTTATGGGACAAATTTCAAAACAGGCATAAGGCAAAATGTATGCATTTTTTTGTATGTTTACTTGAATAAAAGTCAACTTAAAAGGGCCTAAGAAAATAATAAAAACAGTATTCATGATTCAGATCTAATTTGTTCTACCATAATATATGTACAGGCTAGGGAAGTAGATAGATATAGTTATGTTTTCAAATTAACATTTAAGAGCCTGATTATTCAATAATAAATGCACACTGACTTTAGTAGTTCTCATATGTATAGAATGCAATAACTTAAGAATTTGGCAATTAAAATCAAGAATCTTCTTATTGTCATGAGTGCATTCCTCCTCCTCAAATTGTTTATTCTAGATGTAAATCTGAAAACAGTTTATTCTTGAAAATGTCCTTAGAAGTCCTTTGCTGCTTAGCTTCTTTGAGCTATTGTAATACAGAGATAAGTAGAAGCTACATTTTCTCCCATGGCATAGAGAATTTGGGAAACTTTAATTTTAAAAAACTGTTAGCACGTTGTGCATAAAATTATATTAAAATTGCTCCACACATAAAGCCCTTCTTCACAGACAGTTCTAAGAAAAAATACACTAACTAGTTTTTGTGTTTTCTTGTTATTATAGCAGTCATCTTTCTTATCTAAAAAAAAAAAATCCTCCCCTCATGGAAATCAGAACTGGCATCCAATTCCTGTACAAAACCGGAAACCTACAGGTCATAAGAGAGAAGATAGACAAGTGGGACCTTATTAAACTGACAAGCTTCTGCAAAGCCAAAGAAACCATCAAGAGAGCAGGGAGACAGCCTACAGACTGGGAAAAAGTATTTGCCAACTCTAGGTCTGACAAAGGCTTAACATCCTGGATCTACAAGGAACTGAAACGTACTGAAAAGAAGAAAACAAACAACCCCATTAGAAAATGGGCAAAAGATATGATCAGACACTTCACAAAGAAGACATCCGAGCAGCCAACAAACACATGAAGAAATGCTCAACCTCACTAATCATCAGGGAGATGCAAATCAAAACCACACTGAGATACCACCTAACTCCAGTCAGAATGGCAATTATCAACAACTCAAAAAATAACAGCTGCTGGAGAGAGTGTGGTGAAAAGGGAACGCTTCTACACTGTTGGTGGGAGTATAAACTAGTGCAACCTCTGTGGAAAGCAGTGTGGTGATTCCTAAAAGCTCTAAAAATCGACCTTCCATATGATCCTGCAATCCCTCTACTGGGAATATACCCTGAAGAACTCAAATCACTCTATAAAAAAGATACCTGCACACGTTTGTTTATCGCAGCGTTGTTCACAATAGCAAGAACCTGGAAACAACCATGCTGCCCATCAAAAGAGGACTGGATTAAAAAAATTTGGTACATATACACGATGGAATACTACACAGCCATAAAAAAGAACAAAATCATGAATTTCGCAGCAACCTGGATGGAACTAGAGTCTATAATACTGAATGACCTCTCACAGAAACAAAGATCCAAGTATCACATATTCTCACTCATATAATGAACCTTGAACATCCAATGTGATACTATAAGAAAATGACTGACGGTACTGGGAAACTATGGGGGGGAGGGGGATGGGATTAACAGTAGCAAATATCTGTCTGGGGATGGGAAAACACCTCTTATCAACAGGGTGCCTGAATGAAACGTAATTGTACACCTAACCCTCAACTGTACCCCACAAAACCATAATAAAAAATATTGATTAAAAAAAAATCCTCTTTGCTATTTAATATGATAGCTCTCTGCTAGGTAATGGTATGACTGTCAAAAGCATCTAGCTGTGATAGTAGCCTTGTGCTCAAGCTATAACAGTGAATAATTTACAGTAAATGTGTAGAAAGTGTCTAATTAACTTCAGTCTCTGGTACAATAAGGTTGTTTGTTTTATGTATTGAGGATCCACACCCCAAAATTCTGATACAGTAAGTCTAAATCAGATCCAAAAGATGTAAGGACCACTGTAGTTCACAGGGAGTTGAAAAGGGGGAGGAAACATAGCAAAGTCAGCAAGGGAAGTTCTTCAAACTACCCACACCCATCACCCCAGACTGTGAAAACCCCAACTGCCTCTGTTCTTCCTCCTACTCCCAACACAATTTTAAGAAAAACTGTTACCTCAAACTGTGGTTATTATCCATGCTGCACTGGTTTCCATCCCCAAAAGTTCTGATCAAATTGGTCTAAGGCAGGGCCCACATAAGAGTACTTTTAAAAACTCCCCAGGTTTCTTTGAGCAGTGCTTTGTAGTTATCATTGTAAAGGTCTTTGACTTCTCTGGTTAGGAAGATGCTAAGCTATTTCAATTTTTTTTTGTGGCTACTGTGAATGGGATTGTGCTTTTTATTTGGGTTTCTGTTTGTTTATTATTGGTGTATAGGAATGCGACTGATTTTTGAACATTTATTTTATACCCTGAGATTTTGCCAAAGTCCTTTATCAGTGCAAAGGAGGTTTTTGACAGATGCTCTTGGGTTTTCGAGGTATAGAATCATGTTGTTTGCAAAGAGGGATAACTTAACTTCCTGTTTTCCTATTTGAATACCCCTGGTTTCCTTCTCTTGTCTGATTGCTCTAGCTAGGACTTCCAATACTATGTTGAACAGGAGGGGTGAGAGTGGGCATCCTTGTCTTGTTCTGGCTTTCATGGGGAATGGTTCCAATTTCTGTCTGTTTAGCAGTATATTGGCTGTGGGTTTCTCATAGATGGCTCTTACTATTTTGAGGTAGGTTCCATCTATGCCTAGATGTTCAAGGGTTTTTATCAAGAAGGGGTGCTGGATTTTATCAGTGATGATGATATAATCATGTGATTTTTATCTTTACATCTGTTGATGTATTTAATTACATTTATGGTCTTGCAGATGTTGAATCAGCACTGTATCCCGGGAATGAAGCCTACTTGGTCACGGTGGAAGATTTTTGAGATGTGCTGTTGAATCTGGTTTGCTAGAATCTTGTTGAGAATTTTAGCATCTATGTTCATCAAGGATATTGGCCTGTAGTTGTCTTTCTTTGTTGGATCTTTACTCGGTTTGGGTATCAATGTGATGTCAGCTTCATAAAATGATTTGGGGAGAGTTCCATTTTTCTTAATTGCCTGGAATACTCTTTTTCTTTTTCTTTTTCTTTTTAGTTGTAGTCTTACTCCATCACCCAGGCTGGAGTGCAGTGGCATGCTTACGGTCAATCCAGTGTCGACCTGCGGGACTCAGGCAATCCTACCACCTCAGCCGTCCAAGTAGCCAGAACTACAGGTGCACTCTACCATGCTTGGCTAATTTTTTTTTTATTTGTAGAGACAAGGCTTCACCAAGTTGTCCAGGCTGGTCTCGGACCCCTGGGCTCAGGCAGTCCTCTTGCCTCAGCCTCCCAAAGTGCTGCGAAAACAGGCTTCAGCCACCGCAACCGGACATGCCTGGAATACTTTCAATAGGATCAGTATCAGCTTCTCCTTGTATGTTTTGTAGAATTCTGCTGGAAAGTCATCTGGTCCAGGGCTTTTTTTTGTAAGTAGTTGTTATTGGTCTATTTAGGGTCTTGATTTCTTCTTGTTTCAACCTGGGGAGGCGGTGTGATGTAAGAAAGTCCTCCATTTCATTTAGGTTTTTGAGTTTGTTTCCATACCAGTGTACATAGTAATCTCTGATAATCTTTTGTATTTCTTTGGGGTCAGTTGTGGCTTCATCTTTGCATTTCCAATTGTGTTTATTTGGGCTTTTTCTTTTTCTTGGTCAGTCTAGCTATGGGTCCATCAATCTTGCTTATCCTTTTAAAAAAAACAGCTTTTGGTTTCATTGCTTTTTTTTTTGTATCATATTTTTGTCTTCTATGTCCCAAATTTGGGCTTTTATTTTGATGATCTGGATTCTTCTGCTGAAGTTAGGGTTTTGGTGGTCTTACTTTTCCAGCTTCCTTAAGTGATTTGTTAGGCTGTTAACTTGCGATCTTTCCATTTTCTTCATGTGTGTTCATAGAGATATGAATTCCACTCTTAGGACTGTTTTCATGGCATCCAGGAGGTTTTGGTAAGATGTTTCTTCACTTTCATTTGTTTCCAGGTATCTTTTAATCTCTGTTTTGATGTTGACCCAGAAATTATTTAGCATCATGGTGTTTAGTGTCCATGTCTGTGGATTTGGGGGGAACTTTGTTGTTTTTGATATTTATTTTTATTCCACTGTGGTCTGAGAAGGTGCATGGCAGTATTTCAATCTTATGGAATTTGTTTATGCTTGATATATGGCCAAGTATGTGGTTGATCTTAGAGTACATTCCATGTGGTGATGAGTAGAACATATATTCCATGGATGTTGGGTGGAGTGTTCTGTAAGTATCAATTAAGTCCATTTGGTCAAGCGTCATGTTGAGATTCTGGATCTACTTGTTGACTTTTTGACTTTATGATCAGTCTAGGGTTGTTAGTGGGATGTTTAAGTACCCAGCTATGATAGTGTTAAAGTCAGTATCTTTTTTTAGTTTACATAGAAGCTGCTTTATGAAAGATGGTGCTCCTATGTTGGGTGTATATATGTTTAGGATGGATATTTCTTGTTGGTGGATTGAACCTTTTATCATTATGAGGTGACCTTCCATATTTTTAAAAAATTTTGATAGCTTAAAGGGTATTTTGTCTGATATTAAGATCACAACTTATGTGTTTTCTTTTGTGTTCCATTCGCCTAAAATTTTGTTTCCCATCCTCTTGAGTCTGTGGGTATCCTTTCTGATGAGATGAGTCTCTTGGGGACAATATACTATAAACTCATGATATTTTATCCAATTTGCCATTCTATGTGTTTTCAGTGGTGCATTCAGTGGTCTCATGGATTGGAAGAACCAATACTGTTAATATGTTCATCCTACCCAAGGCAATCTACAGATTTGACAAAATACATATTAAATTACCAGCAGCATTCTTCTCAGACCTGGAAATGACAATACAGGAATTCATATGGAAACATAAACAACCACGAATAGCCAAAGCAATCCTCAGCAAAACAAACAAACAAAAACAAAAAATAAAAAAACAAAAACAAAGTGAGAGTCATCATGTTTCCAGACTTTAAGCTTTATTATAAAGCTACAATAATCAAAATAGCCTGATATTGGTACAAGAACAGGCATATAGACCAATGGAATGGATAGAGATTCTGGAAGCAATACATCAATTTCTCAACCAACTCATCTTTGACAAAACCTCCACCATCACCTACTGGGGTGAGGAGAACCTATTCAGTAAACGGTGCTGGGAAAACTGGTTGACCACATGCAGAAGATTGAAACAAGATTCCTACCTATCATCATACACAAAAATCAACTCTAAATGAATCAAAGACCTAAACATAAAATCTCAAACTATAAGAACCTTAGAAAACACAGGAGACACCCTTATGGAAATTGGAACTGGCAACCAGTTCCTGATCAAAACCCCAAGCACCTATGCCATAAGAGAAAAGATAGACAAGTGAGACCTCATCAAACTGACAAGCTTCTGCAAAGCCAAAGAAACCACTGAGAGAGTGGGAGACACCCAACAGAATGGGAAAAAATATTTGCCAACGGTATATCTGACAACATCTAGGATCTATAAGGAACTCGAACGTGCAAAAAGAACAAAACAAACAGCCCCATTACAAATTGGGCAAAAGATATGACTAGATACTTCTCAAAAGAAGACATACGAGCAAGTAGAGGGAACTCCCAGCTTGCTCCTCCAACCCAGGCCGCTGGCGGCACACCAGATCCAACACCCAGTTTTGCGCCTGATGCTGGAGAAACTCTGCCACAGCCCATCATAGTGGATCGCCCACGGACCTGGGTAAGTGTAGAGAAAGGATGGGTGGAGAGAAAGGATCCTTGAAAGAGGAGCTGCCCATCTCAGCCATTTTCCAGGTAGAGATTTGCATTATCCCACCCATCTATGAGCAGCCTCCACCTTGGTTTCTAAGGTAGTGTCGCAAAATAGTAGACAACCCCCCCATGCCGAATCAGATACAGGCAACTCAGGCCAGTTGTAGACCTCTCAGACAGCAAGCCAAGAGAAGCAATACAAGCTTGGAAATCTATCTGCCTGCAATGAAAGCAAAGGGGAGAGGCTAGAGGTCAGAGCTGAAGAGACTTTAGACACTCAGGAAAGATTCCAGAGCTAGTCTGGTTTCTTATTTTGATTTCTGATTTTATTGTTTTGACTGTTTGTTTTGCTCACTTTTGTTTGCTTTTTGATTTAGACTACTTGTTTATGTTGGGGAAAAATGCATCAAAAGGCATGATTTTATTGGACTGTATGTGAATACCGGTATGCTTTAGGGAATTTTGTTTGTGTGTCTGTTTCTCACTCTTTTCTGGCATTGTGTCTCTTTATCACTCGTTAGTTGGTATGTATGTCTGTTTTCCCTCTCACTCTTCTCTCTCTCTAACTTCCTTCTGACCTGCACCCCCTTCTTCCATTATTTTCCTTTTTTGTATTTCCTTTTGTTCCAGAGAGCAAACCTAAACCCTGCTGCAGGGACAGATTGTAAGGCAGTGGGAAACGGGTTCCAGTGTGCCATACACCGGTTGGTGGATACTGGGATCTGCAGATAGATTCTGAATCATAGCTTCCCCCTCAATAAACTTCAAAACTGCAAAAGGTACAGCCCCCAACCCACAGTCCAGCCTCAAAAGTGAACAAAGCAAGAAAACTCTCATAAGGAAGAGCAGGAAATTGAACAAAAGAAGTAAAAGCAACCCCATCTTCCCTGAAAAACAGAATTAAAAAAGGGGAGGGAAAGGAGGAGAGAGAAAAATCTATATAAATGAAGAAAAACCAAAAGAAGAACATGAGTCTCTCCCAGACCCCTGGAAGGGCAGACCCTGAGAAAACTGACTTTGGAATGCAAACAATGAAGAGCCCCCAGAATGACTGGTCTCAAACTACAAACCTAGATATCAAGAAATTAATGGAGAGATTAAAAAGAATTGAGGAGAGACAAGAAGAAACTAGAAAGGAGTTGATAACTGAGATAACAGTAGTAAAGAATACTGTGAATGAAATAAATAACAAACTGATAAGCATGGAAAGAAGAATTAGCCAAGCAGAAGAAAGAATCTCAGAGCTTGAGGACCAAAATATAGAACTAACCCAAACTGTCAAAAACATAGAAAAGAAGATTAAAAAGACAGAACAAAACCTTCAAGAGATGAACGATTACTTCAAGAGACCAAATCTAAGAGTAATTGGACTTCCTGAAAAAGAAAGAGAGACAGAGGCCACCCTGGAACAAACATTTCATGAGATTATTGAAGAAAAATTCCCTCAACTCATCAGTGATGCAAAAATTCAAACACAAGAGATTCAGAGAACCCCTGAAAGACAAGTGAGAAGACCAACTCCCAGACACATAATAATTCGCCTAAACAAAGTAGGTATAAAAGAAAAAATCCTAAAGGCAACAAGAGAAAAAGGTCAGATCACTTACCATGGAAGATCAATTAGAATAGCAGCAGATTTATCTACAGAAACCCTGTAGGCTAGGAGAGCTTGGAGCCCTATCTTCAAAGTTCTAAGAGATAAACAATTTCAACCAAGAATCACCTACCCAGCCAAGCTAAGCTTCACCAGTGAGGTAGAATTAAAATCTTTCCCAGATATCCCTAAGAACTTACGCTGCTACCAGACCACCTCTACAGAAACACTTAAGAAAATAATAAACACAGAAGTAAAGGAAAAAAGAACAACAACGTTCTTCACAAGAGTACAGGAAAAAGAGTAAAATACACATGAACCAATCCCAAAACCAAAAGAAAGACAACAAAGAGGAACAACAACAACTCAATAAAAACCTTATGATAGGGATCAACTCTCACATTTCAATAATTAACCTGAATGTGAATGGACTAAATGCACCATTAAAAAGACATAGAATGGCAAAATGGATAAAATATCACCAAGCAACAATATATTGCCTTCAGGAGACCCATCACATTAGAAAGGACACTCAGTCGGGTTCGGTGGGTCAGCCTGTAATCCCGTGCCTTTGGGAGGCTGAGGTGAGTGGATTGCCTGAGCCCACAGGTTCGAGACCCGCCTGGGCAGCAAGACCTCATCTCTACAATAAATCAAAAAATCAGCTAGGCGTGGTAGCGCATGCCTGTAATTCTGGCTACTTGGAAGGCTGAGGCAGAAGGATCGCCGGAGCCCAGCAGGTCGAGGCTGCAGTGGCTGGGAGTGGCCACTGCACTCCAGTCTGGGCGAGAGTGAGACTCCAACTAAAAAAAAAAAAAAAAAAAAAAAGAAAGGACACTCACAGACTCAAAGTAAGAGGATGGGAAACAAATTTTCAGGTGAAGGAAAACAAAAGAAAGGAGGACTCGCGATCCTAATTTCAGACAAAATACTATTTGAGCTATCAAAAACTTAAAAAGATACCAAAGGCCACTACATAACGATAAAAGGTTCACTCCATCAACAAGAAATATCTATCCTAAACATATATGTACACAACATAGGAGCATCAACTTTCATAAAGCAGTTTCTAGGAAAACTAAAAAAGATATTGCCTCTAACACTATCATAGCTGGGGACTTTAATACCCCACTCACAACCCTAGACAGATAATCAGGACAAAAAATCAGCAACAAGAACCGGAATCTCAAGTGGCTCTTGACCAAATGGACTTAATTGATACCTACAGAACACTCCACCCAATGACCACAGAATATACATTCTACTCACCACTACATGGAACGTACTCTAAGATCGACCACATACTTGGCCATAAATCAAGCATAAACAAATTTTAAAAGATCAAAATTTTGCCATGCACATTCTCAGACCACAGTGGAATAAAAATAAACATCAACTCCAACAAGGTTCCCCCCAAGCTCACAAAGACATGAACACTAAATAGCATGATGCTAAACAACTCCTGGGTCAATGATGAAATCAAAACAGAGATTAGAAGATACCTGGAAACAAATGAAAATGAAGAAACATCTTACCAAAATCTCTGGGACACCATGAAAGCTGTAGTAAGAGGGGAATTCATATCTCCACAAACACACATGCAGAAAATGGAAGGATCACAAATTAACAGCCTAAAAAATCACCTTAGGAAGCTGGAAAAGCAAGACCACCAAAACCCTAACTTCAGCAGAAGAATCCAGATCACCAAAATAAAAGCCCAAATTCGGGATACAGAAGACAAAAAGATAATGCAAAAAATCAGTGAAACAAAAAGCTGGTTCATTGAAAAGATAAGCAAGATCTATGGTCCCCTAGCAAGACTGACCAAGACAAAAAGAGAAAAAGCCCAAATAAATACAATCAGAAACACAAAAGATGAAGTCACATCTGACCCTGAAGAAATACAAAAGATCATTAGAGACTACTATGTACACTTGTATGGAAACAAACTTGAAAACCTCAAGGAAATGGGAGACTTCCTGACATCACACAACCTGCTTAGGTTGAAACAAGAAGAAATCGAGACCCTAAATAGACCAATAACAATCAAGGAAATTAACTATGTAATAAGTAAACTACCTACAAAAAAAAGCCCTGGACCAGATGGCTTTCCAGCAGAATTCTACAAGACATTTAAGGAGGAGCTGATACCAATCCTACTGAAAGTATTCCAAGTGATTGAGAAAGATGGAACCCTCCCCAAATCATTTTATGAAGCTAACATCACATTGATACCCAAGCCAGGTAAAGACCCAACAAAGAAAGAGAACTACAGGGCAATATCTTTGATGAACATAGATGCCAAAATTCTCAACAAGATCCTAGCAAACTGGATTCAACAACACATCTCAAAAATCATCCATCATGACCAAGTAGACTTCATCCCTGGGACGCAAGGCTGGTTCAACATTTGCAGGAAAATAAAGGTAATTAAATACATCAACAGATGTCAGAACAAAAACCACATGATTACATCAGATGCAGAAAAAGCTTTTGATAAAATCCAGCACCCCTTCTTGATAAAAACCCCAGAACATCTAGGCATACATGGAACATACCTCAAGATAGTAAAAGCCACCTACGAGAAACCTACAACTAGCATACTCCTAAACAAAAATTGGAACCATTTCCCCTGAAACCTGGAACAAGACAAGGATGCCCACTCTCTCCCCTCCTGTTCAATATAGTATTGGAGGTCCTGGCTAGAGCAATCAAAAAAGAGAAGGCAATCAGGGGTATCCAAATAGGAAAAGAAGAAGTCAAGCTATCTCTCTCTGCAGATGACATGATTGTGTACCTTGAAATCCCAAGAGAATCTGTCAAAAGCCTCCTTGTACTGATAAAGGACTTTGGCAAAGTCTCAGGATATAAAATAAATGTGCAAAAGACAATCGCATTTCTTTATACCAATAATAAAGAAACAGAAACCCAAATAAAAAGCACAATCCCATTCACAATAGCCACAAAAAAAATGAAATACCTTGGCATCTTCCTAACCAGGGACGTGAAAGACCTTTACAATGAAAACTACAAAACACTGCTCAAAGAAATCAAAGATGACACAAACAAGTGGAAAAATATCCAATGCTCATGGATTGGAAGAATCAACATTGTGAAGATGTCCATGTTACCTAAGGCAATCTACAGATTTAATGCAATACCCATTAAATTACCAGCAACATTCTTCTCAGACCTAGAAAAAACAACACAGGAATTCATATGGAAACACAAATGACCAAGAATAGCCAGAAAAATCCTCATCAAAAAAATCAAAGCAGGAGGTATCACATTACCAAACTTCAAACTTTATTATAAAGCTACAATCATCAAAACAGCTTGGTATTGGTACAGGAACAGGCATATAGACCAATGGAATAGAATTGAGATTCCAGAAGCAAAACCTCAATTTCTCAACCAACTCATCTTCAACAAAGCCTCTGCTACCTACCACTGGGGAGAGGAGAACCTATTCAGTAAATGGTGTTGAAAACTGGCTGACCACATGCAGAAGATTCAAACAAAACCCCTATCTATCCCCATACACAAAAATTAACTCTAAATGGATCAGAGACCTAAATGTAAAACCTCAAACCATAAGAACCTTAGAAAATGCAGGACACACCCTTATGGAAATTGGAACTGGCATCCAATTCCTGAACAAAACCCAAAATGCACGGGCCATAAGAGATAAGATAGACAAGTGGGACCTCATTAAACTGACAAGCTTTTGCAAAGCCAAAGAAACCATCAAGAGAGCAGGGAGACAGCCCGCAGACTGGGAAAAAGTATTTGCCAATTCCATGTCTGACAGAGGCCTAACGTCTTGGATCTACAAGGAACTCAAATGTGCTGAAAAGAAAAAAACAAACAACCCCATTACAAAGTAGGCAAAAGATATGAACAGACACTTCTCAAAAGAAGACATATGAGCGGCCAACAGATACATGAAGAAATGTTCAACCTCACTAAACATCAAAGAGATGCAAATTAAAACTACACTGAAATACCACCTAACTCCAGTCAGAATGTACATTATCAATAACTCAAAAAAAAAAAAAAACAAAAACAGATGCTGGAGAAGATGTGGTGAAAAGGGAACACTTCTACACTGTTGGTGAGTGTGTAAACTAGTGCAACCTCTGTGGAAAGCAGTGTGGCGATTCCTAAAAGCTCTAAATATTGACCTCCCATATGATCCCACAATCCCCCTACTGGGAATATACCCTGAAGAACTCAAACCACTCTATAAAAAAGATACCTGCACACGTATGTTTATCGTAGCATTGTTCACAATAGCAAGAACCTGGAAGCAACCATGCTGTCCATCAAAAGAGGGCTAGATTTAAAAAATGTGGTACATATACATGATGGAATACTACGCAGTCATAAAAATGAACAAAATCATGAATTTCACAGCAACCTGGATGGAACTGGAGTCTATAATACTGAGTGATCTCTCACAGAGACAAAGATCTGAGTAGCACATGTTCTCACTCATAAGTGTAACTTGAACATCTACTGTAATACTATAAGAAAAGGATTGACAAGGGCGGGAAACTATGGTGGGGGGACAGGGTGGGGAAGGGTGGTGGGATTAACGGTAGTCAATATCTCTCTGGGGATGGGGGGATACCCCTTATGAACAAGGGTGCCCGAACGATGCATATTTGTATACCTAACCCTTAACTGTACCCCACAATTTTAAAATAAAAAATATGCTTAAAAAAAAAAAGAAGAGATACGAGCAGCCAACAGATATATGAAAAAATGCTCAGCCTCACTAGTTGTCAAAGAAATCCAGATTAAAACCACACTGAGATACCATCTAACTCCAGTCAGGATGGCCATCATCAATAACTCACAAAACAACAGATGCTGGATACAGTGTGGCAAAAAGGGAATACTTCTTCACTGTTGGTGGGAGTATAAACTAGTACAGCCTCTGTGGAAAACAGTGTGGCAATTCCTAAAAGATCTAAAAATCAACCTCCCATTGACCCTGCAATCCCCCTATTGGGAATATACCTAGAGGAACTCAAATCACTCTATAAAAAAGATACCTGTACACACATGTTTATTGCAGCATTATTTACAATAGCCAAAACATGAAATCAACTGTGCTGCCCATCGAAAGAGGACTGGATAAAAAAAAATGTGGTACATATACACAGTGGAATGTTACACAGCCATAAGGAAGGACAAAATTATGAACTTCACAGCAACTTGGATGGACTTAGAGGCTATAAAACTGAGTGTTCCATCACAGAAACAAAGAATTGAGTATCACATGTTCTCACTCATAAGTGGACTTTGAACAACTATCATAATACTATAAGAAAGGGATTGGCAGTAGTGGGAAACTGCCAGGGGAGGGTGGTAGTGGAATTGGCAGTAGTGGGAAACTGCCAGGGAAGGGGGAGGCACACCTCACAAGATTACCTGCAAAATAAACAGTTGTATACCTAACCCTGAAAAGTACCCCACAAATTTAAAATAAAAAAAAAACTCCCCAAGAAATTCTAGTATGCATCTAAGTTGGGAACCATTGTTTTAAAGGTGTATACCAGAAAAGCGGTAAGAACATAAGTTTGGATAGATTATAGTACAATTAAAATAAAGACAAGAGTATAGGTTTGACTTAATAGGCATTAGAAAATCTTTATTGGTTCTTGAATAAGAAAGTAACATTATTAAAGCAACGTTTCGAGAAGATTAATTTACTGGGGCATGGTTGGAAGACAGGCTCTGGGGCAATGGGAAAAGTCAGGGTTCTAGGTAGTAGGCATAAATAGTGCACAATCATAAAATTAACTACAGAGGCGGAGGAGAATGAGAAAACATGACTTTCCAAGAAGGTGTGATCTCACTAAAGAATCTGAGGCTATAATTATACTTTGTCAATGTCAGTAAAGAATGTGAGGCTGCAGATCAGGCACTTTGGGAGGCTGAGGTGAGTAGATTGCCTGAGCCCGCGGGTTCGAGACCAGCTGGGGCAAATTGGTGAGACCACGTCTCTACAATAAATCAAAAATTAGCTGGGTGCGGTAGCATGCAACTGTAGTTCCAGCTACTTGGAAGGCTGAGGCAGAAGGATCGCCAGAGCCCAGCAGGTCGACGCTGGGGTGGCCATGAGCGTGCCAGTGCACTCCAGCCGGGGCGACAGAGTGAGACTCCAACTCATTAAAAAAAAAAAAAAGAATGCGAGGCTACAATTACACTTCGTCAATAATATAAAGTTGCAAATATTGTTTCCTAATTTTGGACATAAGATTAAGAAATGAACTTTAACTCACTGTGCCAAAGTTTTGAATCACTTCTTGGCCTTTTGGCTAAGATCAAGTGTAGTATCTGTTCCTATCAGTTTAATAAAGATGCTGAATAATAATGGGAGAAAAAATGCTTTGAGTTCCTCTTTTATCACTACTAGAAACAAAATGCATCAACTTCATACACTTGCTGAGTATTAATAGGACACCCATTAAAACCATTGCTGTTATTACCCATTGAAAGTTAAAGATGAAAGAACAGAGATTGTTCCTACTTTAAAAGCATGCTGTTTATTCCACTTGGACTGCTCTTTGTCATTTGTGTTCAATGAAAAACTTATTCATCATTTGTATGAAGTCTCCAGGACAAAACTTTCCCAGATCACTGTAAGCAGAAGTTATTCTCCTGGTTAAAACTTACTCTCTTGTATCCCTCTTATTGTACTTCCTGCATGCTACTTGAGCAGTCTTTATCTGAAGGGAGCAAGGGAGTACAAATAAGAAGCTTCTGGTCCCTCCTTAGGTACAGAACTTTTAGTGTCATTTTCCCTATTTTTAATTTGTCTTAATCAATTATCAAGCAAATGCGGGATGCTTATAACATTTTAACCTGTGTCTCTAGAATTCAAGAGAACAGCACATTTAAAACTGATTATTTACCTGTGGAAAAGGCCATCCCCAAGCATGTATTGAAGCCAGTGATGGCCAGAATGTCATCAAAGCTGCCAGCAGCCATGAGTAAGGTTGGGATACCCTTTTCAACACCATAGCCTGCTCCCTGTAAAAGGAGCATTGAAGGCACCACAACAGCGGGAGATACAGCACCTAAAACAAAACTAAGCAGGCAGCACCTTAAACATTTATGATAGTATCTTACTCATTATTATTATTATTTTAAAATTATAATACCCTCCACTCTTTTAGAGGTTATACTTAGAACTACAGTCTTTCAAATGGCAGAGAAGCACCAAACCAGAAACACATATATGCATAAAAGTTCTAAGAACGCTACTTTTCAAAGTGTGGCCAAGGACAACCTGCTTCAGACTATTTAGGTTGTAAAAAATAATATATTTATAAAAGGTATGGAAGACCTAATGGGATTAAGTCCGTCTTTTTTAAACAAAACATTCATGTTAGGAGGCTTGAAAAATACTGCCATAGACTTTGTGATGCTTGGCCTTCTGTTAGGGCTTGTTGTGTAAAATAAGATAACATTAAAAGAAGAGTATATGACAGTGACAGTGATAACTTGTAATTGTTTGATACTAGTAAGCACTATAAAATGGTCTTTGCAGCACTTGTAACAGCAAAGAGCATTTGATTGTGCTTACTAGTATCAAACACCATTTTCAGGATTTTACATATATTAAGCTAATCCTCATAATAAACCTATGAAATAGATATGATCTACTTTCACATTACAGTTGAGGAAACTAAGGCACAGAGAGATTAAATAACTTGTTAAAGATCACACACTGAAAAATCACAGAACTGGGATTTGAATTCAGGTAGTAGAGCTCCAGAGTCTTAACCATGAAAAGTAAGATGTTCTTACTCCTTGCCTACTTAGTAGCACTAAATTCAAAGTCCTTTCTTATTTATTTACTTCTCGTGGCTCTTAACTATCGGAACTAAAAAACTGATAGTGGAAGGAAGAGACAGCAGAACTGCTGAGTCACTATAGTCTGGTGACAAGAGGGAAACAACGGTAGTTGTTGATCATTGTTGTGTTTATCATCCTTTGTGCAGACTTTAAGTGAGATCTAGCATCTTTCTCACAGGCATGGAATCAGTGTGGGCAGAAGACCATGGCTTATTCAGTAGTTTGAATAGTTGGTACTAACTGTAAATGTGAGCACCTACTATAAGACATGGACTGTGGCCATTGCCTTACTAGACTCTGGTGTGGCCATGTGCCCTTTGAGCTATGGTTGTGGTCATGCTTCCTGGCTTTGGCCCCCTCCCCCACCTTGGGGAGGTGAATCTTCTCTTTCCCTTCTCTTTCTCTCTCTAATTTACTTTTAAATAAACTTTTCTTTCTTAAAAAAAAAGACATGGACTGTATTTTGAAGTTAAATTATTTAGATTATGCGGGAATATCTATGTTACCTTATCTGGTGTACTTAAGAAAAATTCTATTATGCATTTTCTTGTATGGAATCAGGGAAAGTTCTAAATGTCCCTACATATTTTTATATGACAAAGAAGTAATCAATACCCCAGCATAAATCCCCACTGCCATGGTAAACCCATCAGGAAGTGTGTAAGAACAGCAGATGTGCATGCCTCTACAGTACAGGGACCCAGGGACAGTCTCACACAAACACCCTTTAACTTCTTCAGGGCCTGAAACATAAAAACAGACATACTAATATAATCCTCGGAAGACACACAGAAATGACCTTCAATGTTTCCTCTTGAGTACAGACCACGTCTGAGTCATCATGAGTTTTTCAGGGAGTGAGTTTTAGTTAACTTACATATAAGCATTCCAAATGTTTTAGAGACAGCTTATTTAGTTCTCACAGCAACCCTATAGGATAGGTAATATTGTTATCTCCATTTCTTACATGGTCTTCATCTGAAAAGGCACAAGTTAAAAATCATTTGCCTGAGATTATAAAACTGTCAAGTGGTGGGGCCAGGTTTTAATCCAGGAGGCTGCTTCCAGAGTCTGTGCTCCTAATCGTTTGCTGATTTAACATTCTAAATATTAGTTTATTTGTAATTTGTGGCCCAAGAATGAGGCTAAGGTAAAGAGCCTCATCCCCCAAGAACACTCATTCCTGCATTCAAAAACACACATAAAAAAAAGCATACTTGAGACTCAGTCTATATAATAGGCAGTTTCCTGAGCCAATATAGTTAGCCCTTTGTTTAGGGCTTTGCAGACCAAAAACCATGTTTTCTCCCCTACGACTATTAATTATAACTCTGGCCTGTATCTCTGTCTGAGAAAAGTGGAGTCTTTATTCTTGGTGCTTACTCCACAGACAGACTCCACTTTTCTCCAACAGAGTATGAGAACTTTTTTTTAGGTTTTTGTACAAGTACAAGGTCATACTTGCAAACAGTCCTCTATGAAACAAATTCCTCTATTTGAGAATGTCACACAAAGTGTCCAAATCTATTTCCTAAATACTTGGAGTATCAGAGGAACAAAATTTTCATTCAATAATGAGAAATTTCTACCTCATACCTTTGAATCCAGACCAAGGCCAGCACGAACTAATATGATAGACAGGGCTATACTTCTCAAAGAAGAAGACCACTTATGGTTGATCTGGACATTATCACTGATGACTGGGATATTTCTGATAAGAAAACCAGCAAGCAGCATGCCTTGAATGGAGAAAGTGAACAAATCTAGTTAGTTTTCAAATACTGAAAATATTTTTCAATCCTTCAGATGTGAAAAAGACTACCAAATGATCCCAAAAACCACTTTCCTTATGCTTAGCCCTTGGAAGAAATTAAGTTCAACTTTTAAGTTAAAAAAGCAAAATAATGTAATATTTAATTTATAATAAATTAAAGGAGTTTACCGTGCAGACTAAGAGATAGATCTGAAGTATTAATATTCTCAAAATAACTGAACTTAAAAGGCATACAAGAGGCAGCATTTGGCAAGAGCTGAGAGTATGATCCAATTCTAAATACAAAATGTTTTAATACAATGTTACTTCAGCCATCCCTTTGTATGCAAACAGTTCCTGAAATGATTTGCTATGTCAGATTACTTGAAATACCAATAAATACTTACATGGGTTCTATTTTACTTTCATATTAGATAATTAATAAGAAACATGCAACCAACTTTGCAAAGATTTTGGAGGTGAGTTATGATGAAATGGATATTGCCCTGTCAGGTCAGTTGGTGACTCTTCTTTTGGTAGTTTAGACACTGTAGCATTGGTAATATTATAATGGAGAAAGACCATGTACTATACTTCAGCAAGCTTTCAGCCTCTAGGGGAACAAGGCAAATGTACCATCCCAAATTTATGAAAGCATGAGGGGTGTTACATGAGCTGAGACAGGAAGGGGAGAGGGACAAAGAAGGCGCTGGGTGAGTTGAGAAGTTTCTCAGAGAGACAGTACTCTATTCAATGGTATAAGAAAAAGTGACACTTTCTAGAAACTACAAGTAGTCCAGCATAACTGAGAAAAGTGAGTAGTTGGGGAGATATTCTGCCTTCATCAACGCCACATGCTCACACAAAGGGACAGACTTCCATCAGAGACTGGGAGGCTTCTTTCCTCCAGGCTTCTCCAGCAGGGCCCTCTTCTCACCATGTCCTCATAAACACCACAGTTCAAATGGCTAAATCCATTTACTAAAGTTAGGATATTCTGTGATGCAAAGTAGGAGAATAGAGGAGCAAGTATAGCTTTTTGTGACTTGCTACAGGCCCCCATTAGGCATGTGGGCATCACTTCCAGGCATCTCCCACCACTGTCACTTAATCTAGAAGGAAGTCTCCATGTTCTGAATTCTGCGGTGATAGTCTTTCTAGAAAGTTTATCGGGCAACACTATGAACGAACCTGTTTTCAGAAAAAGTGATGAATCATATACGCATATGGTAAAATTAAAACATTGCTGACAAAGGTAAAATGACAAGTACATGACATACCCCAACTGCAACTCTCTGCCTTCATTCCCTAAAGGTTTCCACTGTTAAGGGTTTTCTGTGCCCTTCCAAAAGTTTCTATACCTATTCAAGCATGTTTCTGTATGTATGTCCTTTTTTGTGCTGGACACAAATAGGACCAGACTTATACAATGTACAACTTGGGCTTTTTTTTCTGTTTAATAATATATCCTAGACATTTTCCCATTGAAACACATATATATTTGCCCTATTCTCTTTTTTTAAAATTTATTTACTTATTATAAAGATGTTGCCCTATTCTCTTTTAATAGCTGCAATAGTGTGCTTCACTGTTTGGCAGTACCATAATTTTGGGGTAATTAATCTCTTCATTAATAGATTTTAAGGAACTTTTCAGATGTTTCATTATAAAGAGTCCTGAAATGAACACAATTCATACATCAAGTGTTTATTAAATGCCTACTATATGCCAGCCCTGTATGACATCCTGGTAATACAGAGGCAAGCTAGACCAACAAGGTCCTTGCCCAACTGGAGCTCATGTATTTGTAGGTTTGTATAAGTATATTCATAAGGTAATTCCTAACAATGGAAATGTTAGGCTCCAGAACACAGGTGTATATCTTTTTTTTTTGAGTTGGAGTCTCACTCTGTCGCCCAGACTGGAGTGCAGTGGCCGCTTTCGGCCACCGCAGCCTCGACCTGCTGGGCTCCTTCTGCCTCAGCCTTCCAAGTAGCTGGAATTACAGGCGCGCGCTACCACGCCCAGCTAATTTTTTGATTTGTTGTAGAGATGAGGTCTTGTCAAGTTGCCCAGGCGGGTCTTGAACCTGTGGGCTCAGGCAATCCACTCACCTCGGCCTCCCAAAGTGCTGGGATTACAGGCTGAGCCACTGAGACCGGCCTGATGTATATCATTTTATAGACATTGACAAGTTACCATACAAAAATGCTGCACTAATAATTACATTCCATAGTATTTACTTATTTATTTATGAGTTGGAGTCTCACTCTGTCACCCAGACTGGAGTGCAGTGGCATGATGACAGCTATCACAGCCACAAATTGCTGAGCTCAGGTGATCCTTCCACCTCAACCTCCTGAGTAGCAGGAACTGCAGGTGCGCACAACCACACCTGGCTAATATTTTTATTTATAGTAAAGACGAGGTCTTGCTATGTTGCCCAGGCTGGTCTTGAACTCCTGGGCTCAGGCAATCCTCCTGTCTGGGCCTCCCAAAGTGCTGGGATTATAGGCGTGAGCCAACATGCCAGGCCAGCAATTGCTCTTTACTGAAATTTAAAATGTGTATCTAAACCAGTCCTGAATTAATTAAATAGCATGTAACATCAGCATGTAACATGAATTAATTAGCATGTAACAACCTGAATTCAGAAGGAATAATCTAAAAAAAAAAACCCTCACAACTATGTTGAGATATATATATATATATATATATATATATTTTTTTTTTTTTTTAATTGGTTTTGTTTTGTTTTGGGGGAGATGAGGGAGAATTTTTCATTTCCAAAATGAATGTGGAAAATTTCCCTGGGACACTGTTGCCTTTGCCAATGGTCTGGGTTGACGTGATGTGACTATCTGATTTTGATTTGGCAGGAGTCCCTTTCTTGCCTCTAAGCCCACAAGAGCTTCCTTCTTGATTGTGGAGGAAAGAATGTCTTCCTTGACATAGGAATATTTCCTTTTATAAAAATTCATATTATGGAAACTTTCAACAAATGGTCAATCTTATTTCATCTACTCCCAAGTTATTTTTTAAAAATTTGTATTATGGAATTTGTTTCAATAATGACTTGCTTCAAAATAACTTGGGTTATTCTATTTCAAAATAACTCTATCAAGGAAGGCATTCTTTTCTTTACAACCATGAAAGGTGTTCTTTCCTCCACAACTACACGGGCTTAATGGTGAGAAGGGGGTACCTGCCAAATCAACATCAGATGGTGACATCATATTGACCCAGACCACTGGCAAAGGAAACAGTGTCCCAGGAAAATTGTTTTTATGTTCATTTCAGGAATGAAAAATGCTCTCTCATTCTCCATCCCTGGCAATTATTTCAATAAACTCTTAAAAATATAGAAAAATCATCACACAAATTTTGTCCTTAAAAGTTTTCTTTATAATTCAGATGTTTTAGTTTTGGATACTGGTCCTAATATAACAGGAACCAATCAACTTTTTTTATATCCAAGTGTAAAATTACAAAAAGGGATGATAAGAGAGATCATGTATGTAACCTTTCAGAATGATTTCAGTTACCTGTGGTCACAAACCCCAAGACTTTAAATCTTTTTTGCAGCATAGTATATCTTGTTTTTGACATAGGCATGGACTGGAAAGAGGAAGGATGAAGTGTAATGGGCATTTTCATGGAGCCAAAAACAACAGTCTTTAACATAGGTTGCCTATTAAAATCACCTGCAGAGTTTAAAAATTCTGATGCCCAGGCCATACTCCATATAATTAATTCAGGATATCTGGGGCGGGACCCAGGAATCAGTTTTTTAAGAACTTCCTCAGGTGATTCCTATGTGTATCCAGGTTCTAGAATTAATGATCTTGCTACTTCAAGCGTCATCCTGAAGATGATCAGAAATGCTGAATCTCAGGTCCCTGCCCAGATATACTTAATTACAATTTTCATTTTAACAAGATTCCAAGGTCATCCTCTGTACAAGAAAGCTCGAGATGCACAAATTTGGATGCTAGGATCAGCATAGGTTTTCTGTAAAACACAAGACAATTACTATTTTAGGCTTTGTGGGCCCTATGGTCTCGATTACAACTTCTCAACTCTGCCGGTATTAGTGTGAAGCATGAGTGTGTTCCAATATTTTATTTATAAAAAGAAGTAGTTTGCCAACTATTTATCATAGCATCCAGGCATATTTAAAAACAACTCAAGTTAACAATAATTTAATTATTGTTATTAGAGAATTATTAGAGAATGAAAACCACCTATGAGAAATAATACAAGTTAGATGAAACAACTTTAGTTTTACCTAAAATTAAAAATATATTCAGAAATAGTATATAGTAAGATGTAAATAATTCTACTTCTTTTTATGTTTCAATTTAACTGCTGATCACCCGCTCAAAAACAAATAATTTTTATAGGGTGATTTGAATTCTTCCAGGTATATTCCCAGTGTGGGGATTGCAGGATTGTATGGAAGGTCAATTTTTAGATCTTTTAGGAATTGCCACATTGTTTTCCACAGAGGCTGTACTAGTTTACACTCCCACCAACAGTGTAGAAGTGTTGTTCCCTTCTCATTGCATCCTCTCCAGCATCTGCTGTTTTTTGAGTTACTGATGATAGCCATCCTGACTGGAGTTAGGTGGTATTATCATAGCATTGATCACAGTAGGAAGAACATGTAACCAACTGTGCTGCCCATCAAAAGAAGACTGGATTTTTTAAAATGTGATACATATACATGATGGAATATTACGTAGCCATAAAGAAGAACGAAATCATGAACTTCACAGCAATCTGGATGGACTTAGAGTCTATAATACTGAGTGATCTTTCACAGAAACAAACAACTGAGTATCACATGTCCTCACTCATAAGTGAACCTTGAACAATTATCGTAATACTATAAGAAAAGGATTGGCAGTAGTGGGAAACTGCCGGGAGGGGAGCAGGGATGCGGGATTGGCAGTAGTGGGAATTTGCCTGGGGAAAGGGGGGAGCATACCTCATCAACAAGGGTACCTGTATAACGAACATTTGTATACCTAACCCTGAATTGTATCCCACATATTTAAAATAATAAATAAAAAATAAAAATAAAATAAAATATAAAGCAAATAATTATGGTCTATGTTAACCAATCCTGACTGTTCTCATATAGCAAACAGAAAAAATTTTTTCAGGAAATGTGTGCAAATATATATTCACGTGTAAAAGGTAGGTGGTTTTTAAATAAAACTGAGTGATTAATAAATCTCTTAGAAATAGACATGTGGTCCAGATGCTCATGCCTGTAATCCCATACTTTGGGAGTATAAGGTAGGAGGATCATTTGAAGCCAGGAGTTTGAGAACAGACTGGGTAGCATGGTTAGACTTCATTTCTATTAAAAAAAAAAAAAAAAAAAAAGCCGGGCTCGGTGGCTCAGCCTGTAACTACACGCCTTGGGAGGCTGAGGTGAGTGGATTGCCTGAGCCCACGGGTTCGAGACCCACCTGGGCAACTTGGTGAGACCTCATCTCTACAATAAATCAAAAAATTAGCCGGGCGAGGTAGCACGCGCCTATAGTTCCAGCTACTTGGAAGGCTGAGGCAGAAGGATCGCCAGAGCCCAGCAGGTCAAGGCTGCGGTGGCCAGGAGCGGCCACTGCACTCCAGTCTGGGTGAGAGTGAGACTCCAACTCAAAAAAAAAAAGTGCCTGTAATCCCAGCTACTCAGAAATGGGAGGATAGCTTGAGGCCAGAAGTTCAAGGTTACAATGAGCTATGACTGCACCACTGAGCTCCAGCCTGGGCGACAGAGCAAAACTCTGGCTTAACAAAACAAAATGAAACAAAAAAAGAAAAAGAAAAAGAAATGGAAAGAAATGGACACAAGATTCCTTTGTGGTAAATTAAAATTCTGTAATATCAAATTCTTTAAAGAAACATTAAAGGTATAATGCCTACTTTTAACACTAATTTGTGTGTCTTGTCTGGGCAGTTCTTAATGCTTCTGGAAGAATATTTCTAGCTAAGACTTTAACAACCATGATTATATGATATATAATATACAAAATTTTATATTTTAGATTCAAGAGGCACATGTGCAGGCTAGTTACATAGGTATACTGCATGATGGAGACATTTGGGCTTCTACTGAGCCTGCCTTCCAGGTGGTGAGCGTGGTACCCGACGGGTAGTTTTTCATCCCCTATGTCCTCTTCCTTCCTCCCTGAGTTATTAATCCTCAGTGTCTGTGTTCCCATCCATGTGCCCATGTATGCCCAGGGTTTGGCTCCCACTCATGAATGAGAACATGCAGTATCCAATTTTCTGTTTGTGATAATTTGCTTATAATAATGGCCTCCAGCTGCATCCATGTTGCTGCAAAGAACATGATTTTGTTCTTTTTTATGGATGCATAGTATTCCATGGTGTCTAGTACCACATTTTTAAAATCCAGGCCACTGCTGCTGGGCATCTAGGTTGGTTCCATGTTTTTGCTACCGTGAATAATGCTGCTAACACACGTACAAGTGCAGGTGTGTTTTTGGTAGAACAATTTATGCTTCTTTGGGTATATACTCACTAGTGAGATTGCTGGGTTGAGGGGAAATCTATTTTGAATTATTTGAGAAATTTCCAAACTGCTCTCCACAGGGGCTGAACTAGCTTACATTCTCAACAACAGCACACGAGCATTTGTAACTTCGCCTACATCTGTTGTTGTTTATTTTATTTATTTATTTATTTATTTATTTTTGAATTTGAGTCTCACTCTGTCACCCAGACTGGAGTGCAATGGCTGCTCCCGGCCACCGCAGCCTCGACCTGCTGGTTTCCAGTGATCCTTCTGCCTCAGGCTTCCAAGTAGCTGGAACTACAGGCGTGCGCTACTACGCCCGGCTAATTTTTGATTTATTGTAGAGATGAGGTCTCGCCAAGTTCCCCAGGCAGGTCTTGAACCCGCGGGCTCAGGCAATCCACTCACCTCGGCCTCCCAAAGTGCTTAGATTACAGGCTGAGCCACCCAGCCCGGCCTGTTGTTTTTTTAATAATAGCCATCCTGACTGGTGTGAGATGGTATCTCATTGTGGTTTTGATTTGCATTTCTCTGATGATTAGTTACACTGAATATTTATTCATGTTTGCTGAGTGCTTGTATGTCTTCCTTTGAGAAGTATTTGTTCATATCCTTTGCCCATCTTTTAATGGGGTTATTGGGTTTTTTTTTTTCCTATAGATTCATTTGAGTTCCTTATAGATTCTGTATATTAGGCCTTTGCCAGACGCCCAGGTTACAAATATTTTCTCCCATTCTGTGGGCTGTCTCTTTATTCTGTTGATGGTTTCTTATGTTCTGAAGAAGCTTTTTAATTTTGCTACCTTTGTTTTTGAGGATTTGGTCATAAATCAATTGCTTAGGCCAATGTCCAGGAGAGTGTTTCCTAGGTTTTCATCTAAGATTTTTATAGTTTAGGGGTCTTACATTAAGTATTTAATCTACTTTGAGTTAATTTTTTTATATGGTGATATGTAGGGCTCCAGTTTCATTCTTCTATATATGGTTAGCCAGTTTTACCAGCACCATTTGTTGAATAGGGTATCTTTTCTCCAACGTTTGTTTTTGTTGGCTTTGTCAAAGATGAGTCAGTGGTTTTATTTCTGGGTTCTCCATTCCATTCCATTGGTCTATGTGGATATTTCTGTACCAGTGCCGTGATGTTTTGGTTACTGTAGAGTTGTAGTAAGGTTTGAAGTCTGGCAGTGTAATGCCTCTGGCTTTGTTCTTTTTGCTTAGGATTGCTTTGGCTTTTCGGGCTCTCTTTTAGTTCTATATAAACTTTAAGATTGTTTTTCCAGTTCTGTGAAAATGATGCTATTTTGAAAGGATTGTGTTTAATCTGTAGATTGCTTTATGAAGTACAGATATATTAACAATATTGATTCTTCCAGTCCATAAGCATGAAATGTTTTCCATTTGTTTGTGTCATCTTTGATTTTTTTCAGCAGTGTTTTGTAGTTCTCATTGTAGAGATCTTTCCGAGGTATTTATTTATGGCTATATTATTGGTTCTCAGCCTGTTTGTCACTGGTATATAGAAATGCAACTGATTTTTGATCACTGATTTTGTTTCCTGAGACTTTACTAAAATCATTTATGAGTGCTAGGAGTTTTTTAAGTAAAATCTTTTGGGTTTTCTAGATATATAATCATATCATCTGTAAGGAGAGACAATTTAACTCCCGATTCTCTTTTTTGGATACCTCTTATTTCTTTCTCTTGCCTGATTGCTCTGGCTAGGACTTCCAGTACCATGTTAAATAGAAGTAGCACAATCACAATACTATATTTTAAATATACCCAATGGTGCACTGGTAAATGTTTAACAAGTGGATCTCCAAAAAAGATCTTTTTTATATAGGTGCATATCATTATTATAAATTTTACTGATATAAAGAATGTGCAGCACACAGTTTACAAGTACACAACAATCTGCTCTGCAAATTCTATATAGACATTTGATTCTTACAGAATACTTTTATTGCTGTTTGCCCAACTTCTGCATCCATAACAAACTATGGTTGCAGCCCAATCAAGTTTGAGAAAACCAGGCTACAAATATATGCTTGATGACTATCTGATTCAGCAAAGAAGTCACTCATCTCATTGATGATGAGTGTAATGTCACCATGAATGTTGGCTGATATTTTTGCTTATAGTAGTAAGTGAGATGAAAATGAAGCAATAAAAATACAGGTCAGAACTTCACTCTTTGTCAATTACATGAGTGACCTATATGATTTGCAGCATTTGCTGATTTTTTTTTTTGTTGTTGTTATAGATACTTCCACCATGCCCTATTTTAAGTATAACAAGATGTCACTGAATGAAGAGTTGGGAAGAGAGGGCAGTAGCAAACCATTATAGAGTATTTCCATAATCTCAAGAGCATAGATAAGGGGAAATGGAGTATAATAATTAAGATGTGATTCATGTTGAGTATTAATTACTTTGTTTTAATGTAAGTTATTTAATTGTAAGTTTATATAATTTTTTAAAATGCCATGCTTAACAAATGGGCCACAAAATGCCTTAAAATTTAGCAACTGGCTTTTGGCTTCAGAATAGTCAATAGAGGAACATTTTATTTCTTTATTTCCCAAAACTTTCTAAACTACTATTTTAAAAATATGATTTAGTCTGAAGAAAACAAGGAGGGTTTATCACTTACCAAGAAGAGGAGGCAGTGGAGGCAATGTAGGTAACTTAAAAAGCCCTAAAATTTTACCTCCAAGGACAGCACAATAGAATAGGATTATAATTCCAAATAGGTTTCCTCCAGGAAGACACTCACTGCCAGTAACTGACCACACTACAGCCCACAGAAGAACAATGATGGTAACTAAAATAAATCAGGAAAACTAGTTACTATCAATAAATTGCCATATTCAGGTTCTGACGTAATCTAAAATAATTTTTAAAAATAAATATTGCATGCATATACAAATATTTACAATCACGTTTAATTTGTAAAGAGCATCAGTAATGTGTACCACTGGGTAATTGCAACCCGTCTTAATAGGCTATCACCAGTACTTCTGAGTCTTCCTATGTGTCCCTCCCCATCCATCCCCCATCGCCCTTCACATTGCCAGAAAAAAATATTATTTTGAATTTTTAAAATCTTATTTTTCTTTATAATTTTGCCACAAATATGTATCAGTAGTTCATATTATAAAGAAAAATAATCTCTGTCTTTACCTTCTTCACAGGAACATGAGAGTACTTGGACTCCAATCAAACTCCAATATTTTAGTTTTGCCTTGAACTAAACATTATTGTTTCTTTTTTACACTCAATGTTTGTTAAGAATTACCTACATACTTACCTTTTTAAGTCATCATTCATTATGGCATCTCAAACCTTTCACGTGGGACAATTATCTTACTGCCTAAAGCATTTAAGCATCACTATTAGAATGGGAAATATGTCTCCTTGTTGAAAACTTGTGTCCTATAAAATTGTACACTAAAAATAGAAGAAGGCTTATGGGAAAACAGAGTTGGGGCAGACCACTCAAAACTCAAAACTTGTGACGAAAGCAATAATGAAAACAAAAATAATCCTAATAAAAGTAGCTGGGCACAGTGGCTCACATCTGTAATCACAGCACTTTGGAAGGCGGAAGTAGGAGGACTGCTTGAGGCCAGGAGTTTGAGACCAGGCTGGGCAACATAGCGAGACCTCATCTCTACAAAAAAAAAAAAAAAATAATAATAATAATAAATTACCCAGATATAGTGGTGTGTGCCTGTAGTCCCAGCTACCTGGGAGGCTGAGAAAGGAGAATCACCTCAGTCAAGAAGGTCGAGGCTGTGCTGAGTGATCGTGCCACTGCACTTACAGCCTAGACCACAGAGTGAGACCACCACCACCAAAAAAAAAAGTACTAGCACATTTAAATCTCCACTGACATTTGTATCCCACACAGGCAGTCTGTTCTTTAACCTGGAACCACATTTTCTACTTCAAAATGTATATTTTTGAGAGCATTTGCTTTAAATAGTGACCAGTTTCATCAAATTCTGATCCATATTGTAGTACTCTCCATCAATAAAAACGTGTTTGTTTTTTTTAAACTAAGGGATAAGTGTTGGCAGCTTCTTAATTCATACTTTCAGCTGCTTAATCCATAGTGTACTTTTATTAAATAGTTTAATATTGTAGGATGTTTAGGAGCTCTTGATGACCCTAAACAAGCTACTAACTATATGAAAAGAAAGCACTTCACAGGGATTTTGGGTTTTAAACGGTCCTCATTTGAGGAAGGCTTTACCTTTAATTGTTAGAAAGCATGTAATGATCTCTCTTTTTTTAGTTTTCAGTTCACTCTATCTTCACTTGCTATTCTTAATATACAAAATACTAATGTACCAAGAAAAATTATACACACAAATGCTGCATCCATATTACACTGACACAATCCCCCTATTTACCATGGCATATAAGCTAATTCATGGTATAGAAACACTTTGTATCAGAGCATGCTATGTTTCCTTTGAGGATCTGTTGGTGATAAATTCTTAGTTTTAGTGCCTGGAATTATCTTTATTCTCTTTCTCTAGTTGTTTCTAGATATAACTCAGTTTACCTCAATTTCTAGGTTGACAGTTATTTTATCTTTGTTCTTTGAAAATATTATTCCTTGGTTTTCTGGCCATCATTATTACCAGAGTAATGTGCAGAAAAACAAGTTGATGAGCTGTTTCTCTATTGTGAACCTCATTTTCCAGGCTGCTTTATGAACAATAATCATAAAATTTTAAAAAATGAGTCTCAAAACCACATCATTCGTTTTTACCCTTTCCTTATATCAACCTGTATCTATTTTATTGTAAATATTTTAACTACAAATATGCTATATTTTGAATAGAAAAAATTTTTTAAATAATAAAAAGGTCAGAATAGGTATCAAATTATCTGTTGCCTTAACAGATGTGTGTGAATATTTTGGAAGCTGGTTTTCTCTATGTGTTCTAAATAAAGTTTTTTTTTCTTCCATGCTAGTTCAGAACCTTACTTGATTTCATTAAAAACATACCTAGAGCCTAAACATAACATATCATACTTGGCTTTCATTGCCCCAAATGAAAATGGTAAAAATGGCTTTCGGAGCTCACAAATGAAGTAAAGCTATAAAGAAATGGAGTCTCATTTTTTAGTAAACAAGTATCTTCAATAAATCTGTTATTCTTCAACATAATTTTTGAAATTGTCTTTAAGTTTGCTTCTAAGTTTAGGACCTCAAACTTTAAAACTACCAGAAGAAAAAACACGAGGGAAAAGCTCCATAATATTGGTCTGGGTAATGACTTTTTAAAGTCATGTCTTTTAAAATAAGACCCCAAGCTGGGCGCAGTGACTCATGTCTGTAATCCCACTACTTTGTGAGGCAGAGGCAAGAGGATTTCCTGAGCCCAGGGGTTTGAGCCTGTGGAATGTGGCAAGACCTTGTCCCTACAATAAGTAAAAATACTTAGCCGGTTGTGGTAGCACATGCCTGTGGTTCCAGCTACTTGGAAGGCTGAGGCAGAAGGATCACCTGAGCCCAGCAGGTTGAGGCTGCAGTGGCCATGAGTATGCCACTGCACTCCAGCCTGGGACACAGAGTAAGACTCCTACTCAAACAAACAAACAAATAAATAAATAAACGTGACGCCACAGAGTGAGATTCCTACTCAACTAACTAACTAAATCAATATAATATAATAAAATAAAATATGACTCCAAAAGTACAGGCAACAAAAGTACAAATAGACAAATGGGTTTACATCAAACTAGAAAGCTTGGCACAGCAAAGGAAACAATTAACAGAGTAAAGAGACAATGTACAGAATGGGAGAAAATACTTGCAAACCATACATCTGATAAGGGGTTAATATAAAAATATATAAGAAATTCAATTCAATAGCAAGATAACAAATAAGCTGATTTTAAAATGGGCAAAGAACCTGAACACACATTTCTCAAAAGAAGACACACAATCAGCCAATAGATATGTAAAAAAATTTTAGCATTTTTCATCAGGGAAATGCAAATTAAATGCACAATGAGAAATCAATTCTCAACTATTAGAACGGTTATTGCCAAAAACACAAAGATAATAGGAGTTGGAAGAGATGTGGAGAAAAGAGAACACTTACACACTGTTGGTGGGAATGTAAATTAGTACAGTCACTATGGAAAGCAGTATGAAGGTTCCTAAAAAAATTTTAAAATGGAACTATTATATGATCCAGCAATCTCATTACTGGGTATATATCCAAAGGAAAAAAAATAAGTATGTCAAAAAGATATCTATACTCCCAGGCTTATAGCAGCACTATTCACAATAGCCAAGATATGGTGTCAACCTAAGTGTCTACTAATGGATAAATAAAGAAAATGTGATATATATACACAGTGGAATACTATTTAACCATAAAAATAATGAAATTCTGTTATTTGAAACAACATGGATGAAACTGGAGAACATTATGTTAAGTGAAATAAGCAAGAAAGGAAAATGCTGCATATTCTCACTCATATGTGGATCTAAAAAAGTTGATCTCACAAAAATAGTGAATAGAACAGTGGCTACCAGAGACTGGGTAGGGGAGAGGAGGGAGCATGGGGAGAGGATGATCAGTGGGTACAAAGTTACAATTAAAATGGAAGAATAGGTTTGGTGTTCTGTTGCACAGTAGGGTGACTATAGGCCACAGCAAGGTATTAGTTAGAAGAGACAATTTCTGTGTTCTTACCACAAAGAAATGACAAATGTTTGAGGGGATGGATATACTAACCATTCTGACTTGATTATTACACAATGTGTACATGAATCAAAACATCACATTCTACTGCCAAATATTTATACTTATTTTGTGTTAATTAAAAATAAAAATTAGCTGGGCATGGTGGCTCACACCTATAATCCCAGAACTTTTAGAGGCAGAGGCGAGAGGATTGACTGAGCCCAGGGTTTGAGACCACCCTGAGCAACTTGGTGAGACCTCGTCTCTACAGTAAATAAAAAAGTAAGCAGGGCGTGGTGGTGTACCCTGTAGTCTCAGCTAATTGGGAGTCTAGGTGGAAGGATTGCGTGAGTCCAGAAGGTCTAGACTGTGGTACCCATGAGCATGCCACTGCACTCCAGCCTGGGCGACAGAGTGAGAATCCAACTAAAAAAAGCAATAATAATAAATAAAAATTAGCTAATTAATTACTTTAAGATGCTTGTGTTTCTAAACTATTTAATTTTGATGTCAAAATTATCTTTGGAAAATATGAACTATGAAAGTGAAAAATTGTGGAGTAATTCCAAGTACTTAAGGGTGGCAGGTAGACAATGTCAATGCATTTTTGTTAATCTTTTTTTTTTTAATAATTTTTTTTTTTTGAGTTGGAGTCTCACTTTGTCACCCAGGCTGGAGTGCAGTGGCATACTCACGGTCACTCCAGTGTTGACCTGATGGGCTCCGGCGATCCTTCTACCTCAGCCTTCCAAGTAACCAGAACTACAGGTACGCGCTGCCACCCCAACTAACTTTTTTTTTAAATTGTAGAGACGAGGTCTCGTCAAGTTGCCCAGATTGGTCTCGAACCTGCAGGCTCAGGCAACCCTCTCACCTTGGCCTCCCAAAGTGCTGGAATTATGGGCTGAGCCACCAAGCCCAGCCTGTTTGTAGATCTTAAATTTGAAGATGTATGAAATACACACACACACACACACACACACAGACACACACACACACACACGGCACTCATATATAACCTAAATTTTGTTTATTGGTCAAAGGATACAAAATTTCAGTTAGACAGGAGAAATAAGTTCAAGAGATCTATTGTACAACATGATGACTAGAGTTAGTAATATATTGTATTCTTTTTATGTTTTTTTATTTTTTATTTTTTTATTTTTATTTTTTTGAGTTGGAGTCTCACTCTGTCGCTCAGACTGGAGTGCAGTGGCTGCTCCCGGCCATGGCAGCCTCAACCCGCTGGGTTCCAGTGATCCTTCCGCCCCAGCCTTCCAAGTAGCTGGAATTACAGGCGCGTGCTACCATGCCCGGCTAATTTTTTGATTTATTGTAGAGATGAGGTCTCGCCTGCCCAGGCGGGTCTCGAACCCGCGGGCTCAGGCAAGCCACTCACCTCAGCCTCCCAAAGGCACGGGATTACAGGCTGAGCCATCGAGCCCAGCAATATAATGTATTCTTAAAAAATGCTAAAGAAAGTGGATGTGAAGTGTCATTACCACAAAAAATAATAACTATGTGAGGTAATACAAATGTTAATTAGATAGATTCAGTCATTCCACAATGTATATATACTTCAAAACATCATGTTGTGAATACATTCAATTATATTTGCTAATGTAAAAATAAAATTTAAAAATCTCTCTAAAAAGGAATATCTTCTAAAGAAATAAATAATTTGCCTTTACAGATAATTTTTAAGTCTTTTCTCCTTTTTCTTACTATATTGCACATCCCACAACATATGCAACACACACACACACAAACACACACACATGCACACATTTCTTTTTTGAACAAAAATTAGCATTACTGCATCTGAACATCCATTTATTCATCAAACTGATATCTGAATAACCTTTGGCTGTCTTCAAAAACCAAATCCATTCTGAAAAGGCAAATATATTTCAATCCCAGCAGTATTCAAAATAGTGCTGAGATGAACTCCCCAAGTAAAATCCCAAAATATTTTTAGTAATTGCAGTTCTACTAAAACAAACTGAATTATAAGATCTTTACTTATTGGAAGTATAAATGGGGCTGTATTTGATCAAATACTGTTGCATTACTTAACAATAATAACAACTGCCATTTATGTAGTGCTTTAGGTAGCCCTAAAGTAATCCTGTGAAATTATCCAAGAAAAAGGTTCTTGATTTGTGTCCTTTTTCCCCTGTCGCCGGGGAGGTGATCCTGGAAACCAAGTTGAAGAGCCCTGTCAGCCTGGGCCCTTCCCTTGAATTACTGTATGGAGCAGAACCACCTATCATTGTGAATTGTTCACCTAGTATTAATAGTTTCTATGTGAAAAAGTAAACGTCTTTATTCTGTAGACCATATTATTTAGAATTTCTCATTATAACAACTTAATATTTTTACTCTCCCTTTCTGAATTCATTCTTCCCATTTACATACCATTTGTTATTACTCTGTCCAGTAAACCACGTGGAGGGCAAGCCAGTGTTTGTCTCAGTCTTTGCAAGTGATTTGCTTCAGTTGCTGTTTCTTGTAGCTTTTTTTCGTTGCTTTTCAAGAGATTACTTCCTTCTGTTGGTTCATTTTCATCTATACCTTTGAAGTTCATAGCTGTCTCCTCCTGTATTTAATGCAATTTTTAAGATCCTTAAAATTGTATATCTTCTACACATTTCTATAGTTACCAAAATATCAAAATACAAATCAAATTTCCATTACAAGAATCAGGGATAACACTTCATGAGAAAAATGAATAATTTTATTACTTGCTAAACAGTTGATGTTCAAAACAAGAATTACGTTTGGAGAATTTAGTTCTGTCACTATTTTTAGTACAGGTTGAGCATCTCTAATCGAAAAATCCAAAATCTGAAATGCTCCAAAATCTGAAACTTTTTGAGCAACAACCTGATGACACAAGTGGAAAATTCCACACATGACCTCATGTGATAGGGTGCAGTCAAAATGTAACTTTGTTTCATGCACAAAATTACTAAAATATGGTATAAAATTACCTTCAGGCTATGTGAATAATGTACATATGAAAGGAACATAAATAAATTTCTTGTTTACACTTGGGTCCCATCCCTAAGACATCTATGTGTATGCAAATATTCTAAAATCTGAAAAACTCCCAAATTCCAAACACCTGTGGTTCCAAACATTTTGGATAAATGATACTCAATCTGCAATCTAAATACTTGGGGCACATAAAATTTCAATACTGGGTTTAAAAATCAGCATATTTAAGATACAATTCAGGGCAATAGTTGGCACATATACCAAAGTGGTTCAGAAAATGATAGCTCTCTGTGATAGGAACCAATTTACATTCATTCGTCTACTTGAATTTAAGCAATAAAAAGAGGGAGAAAAGAAATCAAACCCATTCTAGGGATTAGGCCAGGAACACAAAGCTTTCACAGGCTCTCCGTTTTTCCAGCTTCAGGTAGGGCCAGCTGCTAATGATGTCAGCTGGCGGGGGAAAAAGTTGATCTCACAGAAACAGTTGCCATGAACTTTATGAGTTTGGGGATTATGAATGGGGAGAATTGTTAGTTGAGAGATAGAGCATGAAAAGAACATAATTCTATCATAGCTTGCAAATACTTCATTAAAGAAATGGCTGGGATGATCTACATCTGATCATAGATTTACCTGTGTTTCTTGATGTGCAGAGTCTGTGCGATTCATCTCTGTGGATGGTTCTGAATCTTTACATTCAATTGTTTTATCTTCATCTTCCATGATTTATAATTAAGAAGATAACAGAGGGAAGAGGAACAAGATCTGTTTTGAAGGAGAAACAGTATATATAGAGAGCAGCAATTTGAAAATCTTTGGTGCTCAAAAATTTTGGAATTATACTTATTTCTTCTCTTAGAACCTGAATGGTTAAAATATTTTAAATTAGACTATTCTTAATTTTCAATTTGTGATCTTTTGCAGTTCCAGCTACTTGGAAGGCTGAGGCGGAAGGATCGCCGGAGCCCAGCAGGTCAAGGCTGCGGTGGCCAGGAGTGGCCACTGCACTCCAGTCTGGGTGACAGAGTGAGACTTCAACTCAAAAAAATAAATAAATAAAACAAAAAATAATAACAACAACAGATATTAAGAAGGGTGATTCTAGCCAGGCTCAGTGGCTCAGCCTGTAATCCCGCGCCTTTGGGAGGCTGAGGTGAGTGGATAGCTTGAGTCCGCGGGTTCGAGACCTGACTGGGCAACTTGGCGAGACCTCATCTCTACAGTAAATAAAAAAATTAGCCGGGCGTGGTAGTGCACGCCTGTAGTTCCAGCTACTTGGAAGACTGAGGCGGAAGGATCGCCGGAGCCCAGCAGGTCAAGGCTGCGGTGGCCGGGAGCCACCGCACTTCAGTCTGGGCGACAGAGTGAGACGCCAACTCAAAAAAAAGAAGGATGATTCTGCATCTTCAAGAAAATGAAAAGAAAAAAATGTGAGTATATTTTCTGTTTCAAAAAGCATTAACATATATAGTAAAATTCAGAGACTTTCTTTAAAGAGAAGATTATCCTTAAAAAAAATTGGTTAAATAGATGTCAGCTATCCAGAAAATTAATTTAAGTGAAATGCTTTGTTTTTCAACAGTGCTGACAAAATGAAATATTGTAGGTACTGGACCTTACTAAGATTTTCACTGTGTTCATGAAAGTCTTTTAAGATGTAAATGCTAAACTACTTCTTTGGTCCCAGAGAAGGTTCAATAGAGTTTTTAAAAATCTGTCTGAAATGGGTGTCTGGGAGGGAAAATTCAGAAGTGGGGGAAATACAGAGAAACTAGATAGTTTCAAAGTAACTAAAAACCACAGATAAATGGAATAATAAAAGTTGGTAAGGTCTTAAATAAGAAGGACTTGTATAGTCCTATCTTGTTAACACTAAATTGAAAAAACCAGATTAGAGACACTAACTTACACCAGCCAATATTAGCCAAATCTCATAGTAGAACTGTAAACAAATTTGTGAGACAGTTCTTCCATCTATATCTTTGACCTCATGTCATTTCTATCAAATCACTGCATTATATTTTTTCAGTTTCTGCTATGAGGGGGACTCCAAAATATAGTAAATATTTTTTACAGGGTAGACCCCTTACAGTACAAGCTTTTCCCACTAGGAAAATTTACTAGGAACCTGTCAGCATGTGTACCAGCATTATAAGAGGCTGCATTCGACTTCAGTGATTTATTTATTTATTTTTGGAGATACTTTCAGCATGTTTGCCCATTTCCTGATGGGTGATTTATGAGGGCACCTGCTCACACCACACTGAATGTTCAGTAGTTTTTGACCAAAAATGGCATCACCCCTAGGCCCCATGCTCCCTAGTCACCTGATCTCGCCCCAAGTGACTTTTTTTGTTTCCCTCAATGAAAAAAGTCCTCAAAAGGAAACATTTTGCTGATGTGGAGGAGGTGAAACAAAAAACAGCAGAAGCACTAAAGGCATTAAAATAGTTTTTAAGCTGTGGAAAAGCATCTTGATAGGTGATTTGCATCAAATGAAGAGTATTTTGAAGGTGACTGAATAAATACACAATTTTTTATAAATAAAAATTTGGGGTTTTTTGGGGGTCCCCTTCATATTTTAAAATTCTACTTATATATACTAATATTCAATTATAAGTTTGAAAACACATTTCTTTTTTTTTTGAGTTGAAGTCTCACTCTGTCGCCCAGACTGGAGTGCAGTGGCCGCTCCCGGCCACCGCAGCCTCGACCCGCTGGGCTCCGGCGATCCTTCCGCCTCAGCCTTCCAAGTAGCCGGAATTACAGGCGTGCGCTACCACGCCCGGCTGATTTTTTGATTTATTGTAGAGATGAGGTCTTGCTGCCCAGGCAAGCAAGGCGGGTCTCAAACCCGCGGGCTCAGGCAATCCACTCACCTCAGCCTCCCAAAGGCACGGGATTACAGGCTTGAGCCACCGAGCCCGGCTTGAAAACACATTTCAAAAGCAAATATAAATATTTTTATTTTCTACTTTGCATTATCTTCAGCTTTACTCTTTCCTACAGTTATACATGTTATAAACTTTATTAAAAACAAAAAGTTATTAATCCATTTAGATTCTACAACATTGTTTAAAAATGATTATAAAATGTCTACTGATGTGACAAATATTGTATTCAAATTCTGAATTATTAGTTAATTGGCTAAGTCATAACTTACCATTTAGGTATGCCTTAAGGTTCTAAGAATTAAGGTGCTTTTCTTAAAAAAAAAACTAGTTAAACTGAAATGCTGTGAGATACTTTTGTATATCAGAAAATTATATGAAAATAATAAACAGGAAGAATAGGAAGGCAAGATATCTTTTTTGATAAACACTAAAAATGCCTATACACAGAAACAACTGATTTTTTTCTGCATCTCCATCAAGACATTGCATTATTTAAACTAATACACATGTTAAATTATATTAGAAAAAATTTTTGACCTGCTTCAAATGGTAAAATTTCACAGATCTCATAAGTTTAGTAAATAATATGAATTTAATCAAAGTTCTATGGCACAAATACAGATTTTAATGGAAGGGCAAGTATCTGACCTAAGCCAAAAGACTTGGCCTTATGACTGTTGTGATTGCCCACTTACTGTTAGATTAGAAGCTCAGGTGTTTTCTAAAAACACATGTGAACAATGTAAATCATTTATGCCTCACTTCAGCAAACTCAATATTCAGAATTTCCTACAGGACTGATTCCCATGCTTAGAAACTACCTTGGTTTAATCTGAAATTTATTTTCCCATATTAGGAACAAATATGCCACCAAAATTATAGAGCTGTGAACTTGAAAGGAAGCTCCTTAATCTTTCCTCCATACTTGAAAGAAAACTGCACTTATTATTGTACTTATTCAATCAAGAATATGAGCAGTTCAAAATATGTACATTTATTTATTTATTTATTTGTCTTTACCAAGAAATAGCGTTTATTCGTGCCAGCACTGGCTCAGCGGATTTGCATCCAAAGGCTGAGCTGTGGTTGGACTTTCATTTGATTTTTTACATTTTTAAGATTCAATAAGATTTTCTGATGCAATTTAAAATACATTTTAAAAATCTATGCAATTCTTAAAGCTTTAGAGAAAAAAAATCACAGTTTTCCTTGGTAGTTGTTTCACAGATACATTCTAGTGATGTGATTTGAAATAACTTAATTTCACTTGCCACATACTTGTTTTCTTTTTTTTTTCAAGTTGAAGTCTCACTCTTGTCACCCAGGCTGGAGTGCAGTGGCACACTCACGGCCACCACAGCCTCTACCTGCTGGGCTTAGGCGAAGTAGCTGGAACTACAGATGCACGCACCACACCCAGCTAGTTTTTGTAATTTATTGTAGAGATAAGATCTCACCAAGTTGCCCAGGCTGGTCTCGAACCCCCGGGCTGAGGCAATCCTCTCACCTGGGCCTCCCAAAGTGCTGGGATTACAGGCTGAGCCACCATGCTTGGTCTGTGGTTTTCAAACATGGGGAACTGCTTTGACTCTTCTATAGCAGTAGTTTTAAAACATTTTAAGTCAAATATCTTTCATCAAACGAAACCTTATCCTTAAATCTTACAAATGGAGCAGATAAAGGTGAAGCTGCAGGAACCCCGTCCACTCACCCTGGTTCCTCTTGGCAACTGAGGCCTATGGCAGAAACTACTTCTATAATTATGCTTTCACATATAGAGAGATATTTGTTAAATCAGTCTTCTCTTTTCAGGTTATCCTACTAATCTAAATGTTTCCAAGTGTTTTCTGTAATATTCCAGAGGAAATAAAGGAACCATCAACTTGCAAATGTACACAGGCTCTCAGTCAAGTAAAATATGCTTACTGTTATCATTTTAATTACGCTAAAAGATCATTACATGGATAATGGCTGGTTATTCTTGTTATTTGCTGACTATGGTATGGATAGGCTGATATTGAATAGGGCAGGATAATCTTATTGAGGATTTACATATAATGCTTGCTATGTTTAAAAGTCTGTGCCCTTCCAAAATTCAAAAGTTGGAAGTTAGTCCCCAAGGTAATGGCATTAAAAGGTGAGACCTTTCTGGAAGTAATTAAGTCACCTGTGCTCCACCCTTACAACTGCGATTAGTGCTCTTATAAAAGAGGCTGAAAGGAGCATCCTAGCCCCTTTTGCTCCTTCCCTTCCACTATGTGTAGACACAGCCTTTCTCCCTTCCTCCAGGTGAGGACGCAAGCAGAGAGCAAGTCCTTACCAGACATCAAGTTTGCTGGCACCTTGATCTTGGACTTCTCAGCTCCAGAACTGTGAGGAATAAATTTATTTTATTTATATATTACCTAGTTTGTAGTGTTTTGTTATAGCAGCACAAATGGTCTAAGACATTGCTAGAGTACTCTATGTGCTGTATACATGCCTTTGAAAGAGCATCACCATGATTATTCATTAAATATTCTACAGTGGTTATAATAATAACAATCTCCTATCTTTGGTGTTCATCTATTCATGTGTTTAAAGCATAGGTTCTCAGTCTTATATGATTTTTCTATATAGAACACACATGGAAATATTCCAGTTGCTGGATTCTGCTTATCAACCCTGCTGTAATGCTCATTTCCCAAAAGGAGCCCTACCCAGCAGTGAGGAATTTAGATAAGGCTGCCCAGTAGGGCTTAAAATTTTCCTTGACAAATAATTACTGAAATGAATAAGAATGTTTCCCTGAATGAGAACTGCCTTATCTGAAAGTATTAAGTGTGTCAACTAAGTTGGGCCAAGTCACCAAAGGAAAACAACTGCTATTCTATTTGGTTAATTATTCAAATGATTTTGTTGACTTATGAAGTAAAATACTATATAATAAGCTATGAATAAAAGGAAAGTATGCCTGGGTAAGAAGAGACCCAATATTTGCCTCTAACCTTTCTATTCTCTCTCCCAACCAACAGCAAGTGTATTTATTGAAAGCTTAAAATATTATTTTTAGGCATACTAAAGTCAGAATCTCCAGAGACTGAATCTCCACCCAAGTGTGACAGACATGACTGATTGCTCATCTAAATGCCATTTATCCAAGGTATGCCAGTGGGTTCCTTAAGCCCTAAGGATAAATCATGACTAGTCTGATCAATCTGTGTAATGCCAGTCCCCTTTGCCACTTGTTGGTTTAGGGTTGAGCATGATTCATTTCTTGCCAAGGGAATTTTTAGACAAGACTATTGGGATTATTGGGGAAGATTTCCTTCCAAATAAAAATACAGCAGGATGAAAACATCCTCTCTTCTTTTTGTCTTTATATGCCTGTGTGTGTGTGTGTGTGTGTGTGTGTGTGTGTGTGTGTGTGTGTGTGTGTGTATGAGTGGGAAGTAGAGTTGTAGTTGTGGATGGTACTGTGCTTCCTGGAACAATTCTAGCAGCCATCATTCACCCATGAAGAAAAGTCCAGATTAGCTAATCACAGAAAGCAACCTAGAACCCCAATATCACTGAGCGATTGACCAAATCCTGGACCCACTTACCTTCAGACACCTTATTACATGAGAAAAGTATATTTGTATTTCTAAAGAAACTGTTAGCTAAATATCTTGTTACTTGCAACCCAAAGTATCCTAACAAATACAACAGGTGATTTTTGAAGCAGAACCAGCTCTGAGAAACTCTGATAAAGAACAGGATTATAACTCTAAAGACCTTCATATGTCAGAAAATGTGAGTCACAATTACACTACCTAATTACTGTACTGTAATTGTTTAGATATATTCTGATCCATTGAATTTCAAACTTCTATGTGGCAGAAACTGTAATGAATTCATATTTGTATCTTATGTTTCCAAGGCTGCTTGGCACAAAAGAAGACACAGGTATTTGCTCAATTAAAATGTTTCCTTCTTGAATGAGAAAAACAGGAAAGCAGAACTTCATTAGAGTACCATGCAGCAGCAATAGCTGTCAAGTGAGCTCCCGTTATAGACGGGGTAGGGAAAGACGTTTTAGACTTTTAGGGAAAACAGAGGTTGACCTGCCTAAACTGTCTGCTCAGTCTTATCTGCTGGTTGTGTCCATTTTTCTGGGAGGCTAAAGGAAAGGGTGGCTCCCTGATGTTAATCTTTGCGGAGACAAATCACACCAGAGTGTAACGTGAGATAACAAAGATGAGATAAACTGATACCTGGGGAGTAAAAAAGCCCAAACCACAACTGTGTGCTTTGAATTGTCAATGGAATCCGAAGATTCCTAGCACCTCTAGGGCGCTAACCTGGTCCACAAAAACAAAATCTTCGGTTGATTTAAGAACTAAAACAAAAGTAAACAAGAAAGACCCACTCCCACAAAACTTGACAACAGAAAACACACACACGCATGCACACACGCCACTGGGTGTACAAACAGAAAGAGCTGGGCCCTCGCTACAGGTGTCCGGCCCCGCAAGGCCTACAAGGTTCCCGCCGCGGGCGTCGGGTTTATTTGCGCTCCAAGCCTCCCGGGGCCTCTCACCTGGCGGTCTCCTGCGGAGTCGACCCGGCTCAGTCCCACCAATTAGGAAATGGGCTGCGGGGCAGGCGGCAGAGCCTAGTGTTGCCACCGCGCGCTGGATTTCCGGGTTGGCGCATCGTCCCCTAAGGCAGCGGTTATTGTAGATAACGGGGCTCAGGCCACGGCGCCGGCGACCCAGCCTTCCGCGAACACCCGCGTGGAGGTGTCAAGCACCTCCAACGCCGGGAGGTCTGCCCCCGCGGCGCTGGTTCGGCTTAGGGCTTCGCCGCATGCGCCCCCCGCCGATTCCGGGGCGGGCAGCTGGGGCCCAGGAGGGTTGCGGAGCCGGAGGCGCGGGGCGGGCAGGTTGCGCCAGATCGACTCCCGGCCCACTTCCCGGGACCTCGGTGCGGCCCCCTGCGGCCTTTCCACTGCTGGTTCTCACCCGTCGGTTCACGGACTCTCCTGCCAGGACGAACGCGTCTTTGGGAAGCTAGCGCGGCAGGGCGCCAGTCTCCCCCGCGCTGGCGAGGCTCCGCAGGAAGCGCGGCGCGCTGGAGCCTGGGGCGCAGGCTCTGCTAGAGTCACTGGATTCATTGTTCCCCAAACCAAAGTCTAAAGTGTATTTGTACTCCACCTTTTAGTTGTGCTTTTTAGAAGTGTCTTCTCAGGTGTGGTGGTAAGAGGATTCTCACTTCGTGTGACCAGTTAAATGGCCGGATAAAATACCTGTTCTGCCCCTTTTATCGCTCCTTTAACACTTGTCCGTTTAGCTGTGTTGTTTTAGATTTTAATCCTTCTGTCAGTAGTTTGATTCTGTTTATTTCTCAATTCCATTTTTGTGTCTTCCTTTCTTCTATATTTCCCCCTATAATTGTGTGTGTGTGTGTGTGTGTGTGTGTGTGTGTGTGTGTGTGTGTGCGCGCGCGCGCGCGCGCTCGCCCCTTACCTGTTTTTCACTCCTTTAAGCAATCAGCGCTTTTCAGGCAATTTATCTTCAACTAAATTTCTTCACCGGACAGAAACCACTCATTCTCATCGCTCAGGTCCTCCCCTGGGATGAATCTAGTTCTGTCTAATTTCTTCTTCAGAGTGTCTGAAATGACTTTTTTCCTAAACCGAACTCTTCCTCTCCTAAAGTTTGCAAAAACATCAGGGGAAATCCAGCTTCCTCTTACTAAAGGAATGAAACATATTTTTCCTTTTCTTTCAGTCATATGATCTTCATCAATGTATCACCTGATTTGACTAACATGACCTTGGAGAACATTGAATTTTTTGACTAGACTTTGTTTTTTACTGTTTGTAATGTTGATAATGTTTTATAGTTTATGGTTCTCTCAGAACAGTGGTCCCCAACCTTTTTGGCATCAGGAACCAGTTTTGTGGAAGACAATTTTTCCGTGGATTATGGGGAGGAGATGGTTTGGGGATGATTCAAGCACATTACATTTATTGTGCACTTTATTTCTATTATTATTGTAATGTATCATGAAATAATTATATAACTCACTATAATGCAGAATCAGTGAGAGCCCTGTGCTTGTTTTCCTGTAACTAGAAAGTCCCATTTGGAGGTAATGGGAGACAGTAACATCCGAAGCGTGTTGCTTATGTTCAGTATACTACATAATCTCGTTTTGGTTGCTGTCACTGCAGAAAACCCTGCTTCACAAAGATGGGATGTTGGAAATGGAAGCAGGCTTTTCAGTGCTTTTATGGTGATTTCAGGATATTCCACTTTGACTTTAATCCAAAATATAAGGAGATTTGAAGTCTCAAACATACTTTTAAGGCCAACATCATTTGCGATCTCAAGCAATTGATCCACTTCTAGCATGGACGTCAGTTCACCCCCGGTTTATTCGCAAATGGGTCATGGATCCGTTCCTTCCCAGTGTGGGGGTCTTTGTGGTTGAGAAGTAATGCTCAAACTCTTTTGAAAGCTGAGATAGGTGATCATGCACCAGCTGGGAGAAAGAAGGCCCTGCTCATTATCTTTCAAAATCTCTGCTAATGTTTGAAACATCAAAAATCCCAGTGTTCACTTGTCACTCCCATAATTTCTGTTTGGCTTTGAATGCAGCCACTTTATCTGTCAACTTGAAAACAGTTGTCGTTCTCCCTGACATGACAGATTGCATTCATTGAGTAGGCTGAATATGTCACACAAGCAAGCAATTCTTAGAACCCATTATGTGTCACTGAAATGTGCTGTCAGTGGTGACTGTTTTCTAAAAGAAATCTCTGGAGTGGCTCTTGTAACTCAAAAATTCTGGCCAGTGATATATCTTTAGAAAGCCATCTTGGCCGGGCTCAGTGGCTCAGCTTGCAATCCCAGCACTTTGAGAGGCCGAGGCGAGTGAATTGCCTGAGCCCGCGGGTTCAGCACCACCAGGGCAAATTGGCAAGACCTTGTCTCTAACAATAAATGAAAAAATTAGTCGGGCATGGTAATGTGCACCTGTAGTTCTGGCTACTTGGAAGGCTGAGGTGGAAGGATTGCTGGAGCCCAGCAGGTCAAAGCTGCGGTGGCCGGGAGTGTGCCACTACACTCCAGTCTGGGCAACAGAGTGAGACTCCAACACACATACCAAAGGAAAAAAAGAAAAAAGAAAGAAAACCATCTCACTTCTATTCATAAGAAAATATGTGTATGCTCTGCATCCATCTCCTCACAGAGCTATGCGAATAGATGTGAGTTAAGGACATGTACTTTAATGTGACTGATAATTTTAATCATATCCAGCAAAACATTGGTAAGTTCAGGTGACATTTTTTGGCTAGCCAGCATTTCTCTATGGATGATACAGTATAAAGATTCACATTCAGAAGTGGCCTCCTTGACATGAGTAGTGAAACCAGAAAGTCATCCAGTCATGGCAGCCCCTCCGTCCATGCATATACCAACACAAAATGACCGAATCAGTTTTCCTGATATATATGTAATCATTCAAAGACTTGACTAGTTCTGCAGCTGCGGTATTGGTTGGCAACAATAGTGCACATAACATCTTCATGCACAGCCTTCTGAAAAATACATTGCACAATAACAAGCATTATTATCTTGTCAACGTCAGTAGATTCACCAGCCTGAATTGCATACCATTACTCATTCATCCTCTCTAACAATTGTGCCTCAATGTTCTCTATTTCATCAATTTATCTAGTTATGGTGCCAGCTGAAAGAGGAACAGGTACCACCTTTTGAACTACAGCCTCTCCTACAAGTTCATGACAAATGTCCTTAGCAGCAGGCACGGTTTCTTAGCTTTAGCAATGCAGTTAGCCACTAAGAATGGTGCTTTCAGTGCAAATTTGATGAAATGATGACCTTCAGTAATCACTTCTGTTCTTCGTGTTCACATTTTTTTCTTTTGAAAAACTCCAAAGGCTTGTCTTTTAATGTAGGGTGCTTGGTCTCCATGTGGCAAAGCAGTTTTGAAGGTTTCATGTCTTCATTCCGTAGCTGCTTGTATTATACAAAGTGAGGTTGGAGAACGTGAATCATCTGTAGTAAAGAACCCATAATTTAAATATGGCTTTTGGTATTTTCTTTTAAATGCAGCTTTCTTTTTGTTTGCAGTCTTAGAGTCTTCTGCTGTCTCCTCATTGGGTCTTTCCCCTTTTCAAAGAAGCTCTTTAGTGATATTTGTTTTTTTACTCATTTTGCCTAGGGTTAGCTTGTAGACTTACCAAAACTGTGACTGAGACAAGTACACAGTGCGGGAAAGAGGTGTGGACAGAAGTGGTAAAATAATGGGCAGGCCACGTGTGGACTAAAATAAATGTTGGATTCTGGCTTTAAGTCTGCCATCAGATGCAGCTGTACAACAGAAGTACATCAACTCACTTGCCACTCACTGACAGGGGTTTGATATGAGTCTGCAAGCAGTTGATTTATTATGGTCTCTGTGCAGTCAAACCTCACTGCTAATATTAATCTGTATTTACTGCTGCTCCCCAGTGCTAGCATCACTGCCTCAGCTCCACCTCAGAGCATCAGGCATTAGAGTCTCATAAGGAGTGCATAACCTAGATCCCTCACATGCACAGTTCACAATAGGGCTCACGCTCCTATAAGACTCTAATGCTGCTGATGATCTGACAGGTGGTAGAGCTCAGGCGGTATGTGCGTGATGGTGAGTAGCTGTAAATACAGATGAAGCTTCGCTTACTTGTCTGCTGCTCAACCCCTGCTGTATGTCCCACTTCCTAACAGGTCATGGGGATTGGGGATCGATCCTTGCCTTAGAAGACTATCTCAGGGCAATTGTTAATGTTAGAATCTATTTTGTAGATTTCATTGTGTGTTTATTTAAAATCCATTTGTTCATAGCTCTACATATACATGTATACCTGCTCACAGCATAAAGTACTTCGACCTACTTATAAGCTTCAGTTTTCTGTTAATTCACTAGGTAAATTATAGTATTCTATTAGCCCGTGTTGTTTAGCCCAACATCCTAATTTCATAAACCAGAAAACTAAAATATATGGTAAGTTGGATGACTTGGTCTAGGTCATAAACCAAACCATCTGTAATCCATTAATGTAATGTATCTAAAGCCCCAAAGTAATCTTATAATCAACAGACTCTTCCAGAGTGCTTGTCAAAACATCCTTTGCTGTGAATTTTAATTCACTTTCTTCAACTCCATGATATTATTCCTTATGCATAAATGTTATCCTTTCATTGTTCATTTCAAAATTTTCCCTGTCAATATTAAGACTCTAGGAAAATATGCTAAGGATAACTGCTCATATTGAGTATCCTTATGTGCATCATTTATTGTTGCTGCAATAAATAAAGTGCAAATATAAAACCTTTAAATTAAAATAAAAAGAAAAACTTCTCTCTAATAATGTTATAGAATTATCATCCATAAATTTACTTAAACTTTTTCTTGAAAATTTTATTGTCTTTAATTTCATTTGTTAACTGTTACATAATTCATTAATATTTGCTTATCCAGAGACAATTTCAAAATGTCATGTCCTCTTTTCTGTTATCCTTGGTGAAGAAATCTGTGCTTAATTTAAAAAAAAAATCCTTTGGGCCAGACTCAGTGGCTCAGCCTGTAATCCCAGCACTTTGAGAGGCTGAGGTGACTGGATTGCCTGAGCTCATGGGTTTAAGACCAGCCCAGGCAACTTGGCAAGACCTTGTCTTTACAATAAATAAAAAATTAGCTAGGCAGGGTAGTGTGAGCCTGTTATTTCAGCTACATGGAAGACTGGAAGTATTCCTGGAGACCAGCAGGTTAACGCTAGGGTGACCGTAAGTGTGCCACTGCACTCCACCTGGGGCTACAGAGTGAGATTCCAACTTAAAAAATAAATCCTTCAAACTGCCAATATTTTGAGACAATATCCTTCAAACTATATATTTCTGAGGCCATGTCAAATATCATTGCTTATTTTATTTTATTTTATTTTTGAGTTAGAGTCTCACTCTGTCACCCAGACTGGAGTGCAGTGGCTGCTCCCGGCCACCACAGCCTCGACCTGCTGGGCTCTGGTAATCCTTCTGCCTCCGCCTTCCAAGTAGCTGGAACTACAGGCGTGCGCTGCCACACTCGGCTAATTTTTTATTTATTGTAGAGATGAGGTCTTACCAAGTTGCTCAGGCGGGTCTCGAACCCATGGGCTCAGGCAATCCACTCACCTCAGCCACCAAAAGCGCCGGGATTATAGGCTGAGCCACCGAGCCCGGCTCATTGCTTATTTTAATAAAGATTGTTTGGTTAGACTAAGAAAATAGTATTTAATTAATAAAGGATGATATTCATTAAATATAAACACTTTATTATTTTTCTTTTACATATATCAACAATATAGTTCTAAATCTAAACTCCCTTTACTGTAAGTTATTGAAGCCAAACTCCTTCATGCCTTTGGTGTTCATTAATGATGGTGTAAAATTTTAAAATTAGGATCCACATACAGAACAATGCAGAATGTGGACACAAATATTTGAATGTTGAAAAATAGGATAAAATTTCTCAACACTTTGGGAGACTGAGGTGAGAAGATTGCTTGAGTCCAGGAGTTTGAGACCAGCCTGGGTAACAAAGAATCCATCTCTACAAAAAAACCCAGAAATATTAGCTATGTATGGTGGTATATGCCCATAGTTCCAGCTACTTGAGAGGCTGAGGCAGGAAGGGGTCTAGGAGGTCGAGGCTACAGTGATGGTGCCACTGTACTCTGGCCTGGGTGAAAGAGTAAAACTCTGTCCAAAAAGCAACAACAAAGAAAAAAAAAAGAAAGAAAGAAAAAATAGGATAAAATAGAAGTTATTTTTCCTTTAAAAATCTTCCTTTTTTCTTCATATTCACAATTTCATTTTATATGCTACTGTCAACTGGATGCTTGTATGACCTCAATATTTATAAGTTAAAACCCTAACCCCTAACATGATGGTATTAGGAGGCGGAGCCTTTGGAAGGTAATTAGGTCATAAGGGTGACGGCATCATAATGGGATTAGTGCCCTTATAAAAAGACACAGGAGAGCTTGCTTTCGCTTTCACTGCTCAAGCTGTGCAACGACACAGTAAGAAGATGACCATTTGCAAACCAGGAAGTGGTCCCTCATTAGACATTGTATATACTGGTCCCTTGATCTTGCACTTCTAGCCTCCAGACAGAAGAAAAAAAATGTTTGTTGTTTAAGCCACCCAGTCTGTGGTAATTTGTTATACTAACCCAAACTAAGACAGATGCTTACAAATTGAGGTTATTTTTAAAACTATTCTCGTGCAATGAGTTCAATATTTTTTAATTTCATTCACTTACAATGATTTCAAAAAGAGATTAGAAAGAAATGAGTATATTTGAAGAATCAAAACTCCTAGAACAATGACATCATTATAAAGGGCTTGTTTTCATTAATACACCATTAACAGGAAAGAGATGATCAGTAGTTTTCTTCATAACCAGGTTCACTGTGGATAGGAAGGGCCTGTCTTCCTTCCTACCGAGGATGTCCTGAAATCACAAGCTCCAGCCTCCGTCAATGATGACAGGGTTGCCAGTAACGTAAGCAGACTGCAGTGATAAACAAAAGGAGACAGAATAATTAACCAGGTTTGACATAGGCTGTGGTTTTCTAAATTTGCCTATGACTAGGATAACTAAACAATGTACTCTTGTGCTAAGCAAACCTCACTTAACAAATGAATATAGGAAAATTCAAATTAAAGTTCAGATGATTTAGAACTGCTGAGCGTTCTGGGACCTGGAACTAAATGACCTCTGCCGGCACCTGAGCACATGTCCCATTCTAAGCAGGGTCTGTTATGTGTTTGGTTTCAGAATTACAAAATTTTTATTTATTTTAAAATTTATTTTTATTTATTGTTTTTTTTTTATTTTTGAGTTGGAGTCTCACTCTGTTGCCCAGACTGGAGTGCAGTGGCCGCTCCCGGCCACCGCGGCCTCGACCTACAGCCTCGACCTGCTGGGCTCCGGCCGTCCTTCCACATCAGCCTTCCAAGTAGCCGGAATTACAGGCATGCGCTACCACGCCCGGCTAATTTTTTTGATTTATTTATTGTAGAGATGAGGTCTCGCCTGCCCAGGCGGGTCTCGAACCCGCGGGCTCAGGCAATCCACTCACCTCAGTCTCCCAAAGGTGCGGGATTACAGGCTGAGCCACCGAGCCCGGCTCAGAATTACAAAATTAAGGGGTGGTGATGTATAGCTATTCCTCATATTAGGATAACAATGTAGGCTAAAATAACATATTTTCATTTTGAAACTCAGAGCTACTAAAAACTAGCTTTTATGCCACTGATAAACTTTTGAATATATGTGTTCCAGTCATAAACTGGTCATATTAATGCCAATTTTTTTTTTTCTGGTAGAAATAAGTTTATTTCTGAATTCAAATCCAGGGCGCAGAGCTGGACTCGAGATCTTTCTCCCAAATTTTTTTTAAAAGAGACCATGTATTTAGTTGATCAATATATATAAGTAATTTCAGGAGCTGAAGCATACTAAACGTGTTTTTAAAATTTACGTACATAATTACAATGACTATAATCCATTAAACTATGCAAACATATTCTATACTAGTTTCAGACATCCAATGTGTATAAAAATAAGGGATTTAAAAAAATATTTTAAAAATAATTTCCACAAATTTTTCATTTTCCAAAGAATTAAAGCTGGATTTATCCTCTTGGGAGAAGTTTTAAAAAAAAGTTTTAACTTAAAATGGATGATAAAAGCTTAAATAGTTCTAAATTCATCTAAAGCCTGGAACAGCAGAAGAGTAAGGAAGGACACCAAATGAGTACAAAATTTTAAGAGTTCAGTATATGAAAGCTGATAATACACAGTAGATAAACTAGAGGGTTACTGGTTACTTTACCTAAATAAATGACACAGCTCCCTAAGGTATTTGAAAAGGAGAGCTCTCTGTTATACATATGGACTTCTCTGGACCTCTCTAAAAAGACAGAGGTCCTTTTGATGCACATTTATTTCCAAATATTTGGTAACCTAGTCTCTAGCTAAACAAGGGTAATTTAATTTAGCCTATTAGCAGTAGCCCCAAATCCAATAAGCTCTTTAGAAGATATTGATTCAGAGAAATCACAAAGGCTAAAGTGTTTCTCCATTAATTACTTGTCTAATACAAGCCCTTCGGGAGGCCAAGAAAGGAGGATCACTTGAGGTTAGGAGTTTGAGACCAGCATAAGCAATACAGCAAGACCTTGTCTATATAAAAAGTTAGACATGCATGGTGGTGCATGCCTGTAGTTCTAGCTACTCAGGTGGCTGAGGTGGGAGGATCATCTGAGTCCAGGAGGTTGAGGCTGCAGTGAGCTGATTGTGCCTCTGTACTGTAGCCTGGGCAACAGAGCGAGGCCCTGTCTCTAATAATAGTAATTTGTCTAGTAATTTCCCAAGCTATTAACAACTGTTGTCAATAGTTCTGAAAAGTTCTGACACGTCAGTGCTGTTACTAAAACATTTCAACTCATGTTTGCCACATTCACCAACCACCTGTTGTGCACCAAGTTACCTTAAAGAGGAGCTAACTGATCAGTAACACACCTCCTTACTCCCACCTACTTCCCTTTCCTTCTCCCTTCTCATACATTACCGTTTTCTGTTTATGTAGTATTCAGAGACACAAAACAGATGTATGTTCTTATGCTCTGTACATTGAAAACATTATTTTTGCTTTCAGCTCTATGACACTTAAAAACATACAGTAACCATGAAAGAAAAACTGTAAAGTAGAAGAAATAGAATTAGGAATTTCCATACATGGTGTCAAACAAGAAAGAATAGGAAAAAAGTGCCAGTGGAAATCTCCCAAACAATTCACCAGTGAACAACAAAAACAAAACTATAGCCAATTCTGCATCCCCTGGATACAATTAAATCTGGTTAATCCTCTCCTAGTTTCACCTGAAGCTCTCATAGTCCTTTGTTGGCTTAATTGACACTTAATCAGTTTCCCCCATTGTAGTTTTTGAAAGCAATTATCTCTCAAAAAATTGAGCTCTTTAACTTTTCAGTCCTCCATTTCATTTGCTACAAGATTTTGAGACATAAAGTTAAACAAAGGAAGAGTCAGTGGCTCCTATCAAAGTGGTCTTCTTTCAGCAAATTAAATCAGAACTTAAACTCTCTAAAATGGCCACATGTAATTGAAGATAATGAAATCCTAGGGAAGAATAGTGCTTACTTCATCAGAAGCCAAATACACACAGAGCATGGCTATTTCTTCCGCAGTTGCAAATCTTCCTGTCTTTTGCCTCTTCAGGAAGTCCTTCATTGCCTGTGACCAGAGCCAATACCAGACATCAGTGATGTGAGTTGACATGTGTGTTCACCTGTATCTCCTTCAAGGGGTCAAAAGCAAGAGGAACCCCTGACTTGCTGCCTTGACGAATCATCAACCAGGATTATAGTGATTCCTTTACCCAAGCTACCCAAACAATTTGTGTTACATTAAAATCCACAGATACTATGACAGATCAGAAAACTGATTTGAAAGGGCACTTTTTTTCTTTAAATAAACTGTGGTAAAATACGGGTAACAAATAATTTACGTCGTAACCATTTTAAGTGTACAGTTCAACAGAGCTAAGTTTGTTCACATTTCACATCGTCATGCTACCATCACCACCATATATCTCCATAACTCTTTTCATCTCGGAAAACAGAAACTCTGTAAGCATTAAACAATAACTTCCCATTCCCTATTATCTCACCCCCTGGCAACCACCATTTTACTTCCAGTCTCCATATATTTGTCTACTATAGGTAGGGAAGAGGTCATTTATTAACCAAAAGGTTGAAACACATTTAAAATGCTACATATACCTCTTCAGGATTTTCTCTAGCTTGTATTCTTTCTTGCAGAGATGGGGTATCAACTGTTCCTAAATCAAAAAGGGACATTCAGCTTGGTTATTTACTTCAACTGAAAAATAAATTGGCAATTAAACTTTAAGTTTTCTTTCCATATGATACAACAATTAGTGAAATCCTTGTCCTTGGCTTAAAATGACAATTTCACATCTATCTGCCGGACCTCTTGTTTAATAGGCTTATATGTCCTTTAATTGCATTTTTATGATTTTTTAAAAAAGCACAGGCAGATAGATGTGACACTTGGCAGGGACTCTGGGTGAATCACCCATCTCAAGGACATATACTTTAGTCATATTGTATTTATATGATGCTTTTGGATTTTAAGCACTATTACATGTATTAGCTAATTCTCACAACAACCTTGAGATGTAGGTAAAATCATACAGCATTTTACCAGAGCAAGGACCCAGTTTGTCTCAATGATGTCAAAGCCACTCTTTGCTGTGAAGTTCACTGTGGAATTCTTGGGGACAACTCCATGACTGCCAGAGTCCTTGGTAATTTAGGTGGCTCTAAATTTTTCTCATCACCTTGTCTATTTTCATTGTTTTTAAATTCTTATGTTAACCACTGATTCAAGTTTCTAATAAAAATATAATTTAAAGTTATTTCACTTTAAAGAAGAAAAAGAACACCACTAAGAATTTTTTAATCTTACTTAGTGTATATTCTTCTTGAGAAAGTTTCTCAGACTTCTTTGTTAACATATAATATGTACATTCTCTTTACAGGGTCTTTTTTCAGATGGAACAGTACTCTTGGAAATCATGTGATCTTTCTCAGGCTGTAACAAATGATTTTACAGTCATACCCTCAGCTTCATCTTTAGACCATGCTCCAGAGAGTGCCATAGATTTGATCTTTGCTCAGAAACCATTTCTTAATTTTAGCATCTTTGACATTGTCCTGGAGAAGCTGGGAATCTTCAAAATCAGAAATCTTGACTCTGTTTTGAGCCCTTTCTGTAGATTATCTCTCTCTTCTCACATTTTACTATAAGCAGGCAGTATTTCAACACTCTGGTGGAAATCCCCTTAGCTAGATCACACAGCTCATTTTCTACCTTCACATTACTGCAGGCAACAGTATTGATCAAATTTCTAAAAATACATAGCAAAGATCCCATTTTATCTATTTTCCAATAATGTTTTCCTCACTTCCCTCATTAACAGCCTCCATAAAGTCCAAAATTTTACCAATTAAATACACTTTGAACTTTCACTAAAAGTCTTAAAATCTTTGCTGCATTAAAAACAGCTTCCTCCCACTGAGGTAAATGAACATCATATCTTACATATGGCTCATACTAGTGGCTATTAAATGAGAACTGTAGAGCAATCCATGCCTTCAGATGAATTTCACTATCACTGGACTCAGCTGTGTTCATGGCACAGACATACCATGCCATAGTCTACACAAGCCTGGCTGGAGACCTGTGACTGTACAACCATCAGAGACATACTCATTCCTCCTCAAGTTTTCTTCTGTGACTGGATGAGTGATTCACAGCTAGTTCCTTGTTCCAAAGAGTTTGATAACATATTTTCCAATCTTCTGATAAATCTAGCTGCTGAAAAACCACATTTTCCAAATAATTGTGCCATTTATTCTACTGGGTAAATGATACCAAAAATAGCTAGACTCAAGTATTACCAGAATGTACATCAGAACCTAGTGAAACTATCTTTCCTGTCTCCTCCTTTTTCTTAGTGTTACCTATGTTTACTTTTCTATTAAAAAACAAACAGAGAACATCTTAATCATTGAAATTCTGTAGCTTGAAGAAAATGTAATTGTTCCTCTTTAAGTCAGTGGTTTCAATCTGAGATTCAATCAGAATCTACTGTGAGACTTTCTAAGTGACACGTTTCTTTCTGTCAACTCCTTTTCTAAATTCTGGCCTGCCCTTCAGCTTTGGAAGGGTCCCACAGGTGATTTTGAAATGCTGTTTTCTATAATTTCCCAATATCAGTTGTGAACTACTGAGAAGAACCTTAATCTTAGATATGTAACATTACATTTCTTTTCAGAGGACATTAGTAATTTTTATTAGATACCCTATATTCATTTTGCTTTGGTCAACAAGGTAAAAGTGCTTATCTGTTTAATAGGCACACCTACAGTAATTAGAAAATTAGATACACCCAGTTATTAAGAGATAGGAAAGTTCTACTTATCTTCCTTTTTCTTTTCTTTTTTTTTTTTTGACTCAGGGTCTCGCTCTGTCACCCAGGCTACAGGGTAGTGGCACACTCATGGCTCACTGCAGCCTCAACCTCCTGCTCAAGCAATGGTTCTGCCTCAGCCTGCGGAATAGCTGGTACTTCAGGTGTGTGCCACCATGCCCAGCAGGCACACTTTTAAAATAAAGAGGCAGACAGCAAATTTTTTTTTTTTTTTTTTTTTTGAGTTGGAGTCTCACTGTCGCCCAGACTGGAGTGCAGTGGCCGCAGCCTTGACCTGCTGGGCTCTGGCGATCCTTCCGCCTCAGCCTTCCAAGTAGTTTTTTTTTTTTTTTTTTTTTTGAGTTGGAGTCTCACTCTGTCGCCCAGACTGGAGTGCAGTGGCCGCTCCTGGCCACCGCAGCCTTGACCTGCTGGACTTCGGTGATCCTTCCGTCTCAGCCTTCCAAGTAGCTGGAACTACGGGTGCGCACTACCACGCCCGGCTAATTTTTTATTTATTGTAGAGATGAGGTCTCGCCAAGTTGCCCAGGCAGGTCTTGAACCCGCGGGCTCAGGCAATTCACTCACCTCAGTCTCCCAAAGACGCGGTATTACAGGCTGAGCCACCGAGCCCGGTCAAATATTTTTACTTTGAGAATCATTTGATCTGTTGTGACAACTCAAACTTTGCCATTGTAGCATGAAAACAGCCACAGGCAATACATAAGCAAATCCGGTGTGGATGTGTTTCAAGAAAAGTTTATTTAAGAAACAGGTAGTGGCCCAGATTTGGCCCAGAGGTTGTAGTTTGCTGGCTTCCTTTTTATAGCATAAAGGAAGGTTAAGGCCTCCTTCTTATGTAAGGGCCATCCCAGGTGGTTTACATGACTCTAGTAGATCCCTGTGTTCTGGGAATCTCCCCTTTCTTCCTCCCTGCTATCCTGTGAGCCTGGTCTATTCTTCATCTCTCCCCTGATATCCTTTCCCTGATGAAGTCATCCCTGGTCTGCTTCCAAAACACCAAGCCTTTGCCAATTATGTGTCTTAGCCACTTGATTCTGAACTGCCCCACACACATGAGTAGTATTTAAATTGTTTGCATATGCGGTTCATTCCTAATGACTTAATTTTGCTCTTCAAGTTAGTGGTTTCCCAACTTACAACTGGAATGTTATCTTAATGAAATGGCCCATACAAAATGAATAAAAGGCTATAGGGTGAGAATTGTAATCGAGAATTGGATTCTATTAGGATATAAGTATAGCTAAATCATAAGATTTTGACTTTCACTTTGTCTTTTTCTTCCTCCATGCATATCCTAGCCCCTGGTACTGCCTGTAAGATTAAAGAACTTGTTTTTCTTTTGAAGAACAATGAGCTGTAGGTCATGCTGACCTCCTTGATGGTATCAAGGATACCATAATTGGCAGAAGGGAGTGAGCAGCTTTAATCACTGGGGATTCCCCCCACCCCCCACCGCATCCATTGTTCACCAGATTTGTAACTTCCCCAATTGCTCCTATAGATAACACAGGCCTAAGACTGGTTTTTAGATATTTTTCAAACTGCATTCTGGTGGACCAATGGACCCTACCTGAACCCATAACCTATACCAAAGAATTGACTCAACTGTCCTGTGACCTCCACTTAGAGACAGGTTCTGCTCACTATGACACTTTTGACACCTCTGTGACTTTGTTCCCCGCCAATCAGCAGTGCCTTTTCCCTAGCCTCCTGCCAATCAAATTATTCTTTAAATACCCTAGCCTAAAATACTTGGGAAGGTGGATTTGAACAATATATCCAGTCCTCCTTGCTCAGCAGCTTTGAAATTATTAAATTCTTTCTCTATTGCAACAACTGCTGTGTCACTGTATCTGGGCAGGGGCATAAAAACCCTGGTGGCTGTAACATTTTTTTTTGTTGTTGTTTTTGTTTTTGTTTGAGTTGGAGTCTCACTCTGTCGCCCAGACTGGAGTGCAGTGGCCGCTCCCAGCCACTGCAGCCTCGACTTGCTGGGCTCTGGCGATCCTTCTGCTTCAGCCCTCCAAGTAGCTAGAACTACAGGCGTGCACTACCATGCCCGGCTAATTTTTTGATTTATTGTAGAGATGAGGTCTCGCCAAGTTGCCCAGATGGGTCTTGAATCCGCGGGTTCAGACAATCCACTCACCTCAGCCTCCCAAAGCGCGGGATTACAGGCTGAGCCACCGAGCCCGGCTGGCTGTAACATTAATAAGCCCAGATGCCTTTTCTTTGGAACCTTTCCCAATGATGGGATAACATGTAACATGTAATAAACAAGCATTATGTAGTGGTCTTTCACAGTGGCAGATACCAGAAAAAGCAAGTTCACAGCGGATAGTGCCTAACTCACCTGGGCACACACAGTTGCACCTGATACCCTGCTGGATGAAGTCAGCAGCCACAGACTTTGTGAGGCCAATCACCGCTGCCTTGGTTGTGCTGTAAACACATCTGTTCACAACTCCTGAGGGTAAAGACAAGGTTCAACAATTGCAGGAATCAAAAACAGTTTTTTAGAGAGGCAACACCTATATGTTTCCCCAGTAGCCATTTTCATGCTTCCTCCCACCTTCTTTCCCTTAAAAAAAAAATCGATATCAAGTTTTCTCCTTCAATAGGGCCAGGTTCTGGATCTAGGAAAATAATATTCACAGAGGCACTAGTTAAATGAAACTGAGGTATTAAAATGCAACACTTATTTAACATCAGTAGTCTTAGTATTTCATCATCAGTTGGGGTAAACCTTAGGCAGATCCCAAGAGAAAACAAGGATTAAGACAAAATAAAACAAGAATCCTAAGCACTTCTTTACATTCCCTTCTGTTGCATGCTTAATGTGTGTATCCTTGTAAAGAGAAGGAATGTTATCTTAACAGTAGCTGTTTCAAATCCACACATCCATCTGTGCCAGAACGTGACACTAACTGCATTTTGCATTGCTATCCTGCTCCTTCAGTCTGACTTCTCACTCATGGCCTAGATCAACTGTCTTTGTGAAGCATTCCACAAACCCACTGGCAGAGTTACTTCCCTGTATTGTAATAGCACTTTATACAAACTTCTATTATGTGCTATTGATGCTGGGTAGGGTGTGGCACAAAACACGTGGATTCTTTGGCTCGTTTCTAAAATGAATTTTAGAGTGGGCAGCAAAGTTTTAAAACAAAGTTTATTAGAGAAAGAAGAGAGGAAACAAAGGGAGATATACCAGAGCTGGTACGGGTAAGAGAAACCGCCCCTTTTACTTTTTACAATAGGTCTGATATACCTTCACAATAATTATTCTGCTAAAGAGGGTAGAGCCCAGGTAACCATCACTCTGCAGACTGACAACTCTCCACTTCTGATGGGAGGAGACTTTTGCTCTGTATCCCACCCAGCATCACTATCACAGTGGAAGACAATGCTCGCCTGCCTTGCCTGCTCTCCCTGTTGGACTGTGAATTCTTTGGGGGACAGGTGCTCAATACATCATTTTAAATTAATTAAGCGATAAATATTTCCTTCTTCCAGTTCAATGTTCACTTCCAGATCCATTAGAAGAAATACAAAGGATGGCAAAGAAAACAAATTTTTATTTAATTTTACCACTGGCTCACATCTAGAGCAAAAGGTCTACTTTGAATTAAGCAGTTCTGAAATGACATGTGGGTTTTATGATCTCTGCTATGCTTGCTCCCCAAACCCATAGCTTGTAAGGTGTGGCCATATATATGTGCCATGATCCCCAGAGGGAGGCAGACCTACCTTTGACACTAGAAGCCACAGAGGACATGTTGATAATATTGCCAGATTTCTGAGCAAGCATCTGCCAAAACAAAACAAATTTTTTAAAAATCCACTTTGCAGGCCAAAAATACTACCTCTTCAAAAGATTTGCATTTACTTATGGTATGCAGAACCAGTTTGGTAATCTTATTGGTTATTAACATTGAGAACTATTGAGCAGTTTTTTAAAAATTAAAAAAATTTTTTTCTTATAAAGAAGTGGGGTACAATTCAGGATCAGGTATACAAATGTTGATTATGCAGGTACCCTTGTTGATGAGTTATTGAGCAGTCTTAACAGTGAACCCACAACACCTCGTTACCCATTGCTGGCACGTGATGGCATGTGCATGTACAAACACACACACACACACACACACACACACACACACACACACAGAGGTATTTTCCAGGGGGATTACCTGTGGCATAAGAACATTAGCAAGATCAAGATAAACTCTAAGTTAAAAGAAATGTGAATAGGCTGGGCTCGGTGGCTCAGCCTGTAATCCCACGCTTTGGGAGGCCGAGGTGAGTGGATTGCCTAAACCCGCAGGGTTCGAGACCCGCCTGGGGAACTTGGCGAGACCTCATCTCTATAATAAATCAAAAATTAGCTGGGCGTGGTAGCACGCGCCTGTAGTTCCAGCTACTTGGAAGGCTGAGGTGGAAGGATTGCCGGAGCCCAGCAGGTCGAGGCTGCGGTGGCTGGAGCAGCCACTGCACTCCAGTCTGGACTGGAAAAAAAAAAAAGAAATGTGAATAAATGCTAGTTGTTATTGTGTGCTTCAGATACCGGGAAACTATTACTCCATCCAGCATATATATTTGGTGAATACCTACTGAGTTCAGGTGTTGTGCTAGATCCAGGAAATTCAAAGAAAAACAACACAGTCCCTACATCTAGGAAGCAACCAGTCTGACTGGAGTGCTTGATATAACATCCAGCGACAGCAGAGACCTCCGTAGAGATCTAACAGGAGGGCAGGGAGAGGAAGGGACCACTGTGGGTTGGAGGACACTCAGAGGGGTCCTGAGGAGAAAGTATTGGGCTGAATTTTGAAAATGAGAGAACTGGTCAGGAAATAAAAGGGTATTTCGAGAAGGTACCACATGTCTAAAGGCTCTTTAGGAAATGGGAGGAGGAAATGTGTCTGACTGGAATGTTGGGGGAGGAATAAGGTTACATAGGTCAATAGGGGCTCAATTTAGAGGCTTGGGTTTCACCCTGAAGGTAATGCAGGGACATTGAAGGGTTTAAAGCAAAGGAGGCGTGGTATTTTCAGATTTGGGGATTACAGAGATTACTTAGTGCCATGCTGAGGAGACCAATGGAAACTGATGCAGGATTCAGGAAAGGAGTAAAAATAGCAGAGCCCCAAAAATGTCTGTGGGGAGCTGAGGAGAAGATGGCTAAGGATGGACAGGACCTGGCATATGGTTGTTGCAGTGAGGGCAAGCTTCATCCACCTAGGGCAGTGTTTCCTAGAGACACTATTTTCATAATTCCCCCACTCAAATGTGAATTTTTTTAAACACGTGGGTCTTTGGCTGTTTTGTCCTTCTAGACAGTGTATACAGTAGGCATTCAATAAATTCTGACGAATCAAAATCTCTTGAGGTGCTAGTTTAAAATGCAGATTGCCAGGCCCTGACCCAGACCTAAAGAAATACACAGTGAAAAAAGCTGCTATGAATTAAAAAATGTTTTCAAATGAACTCATGCTTTATTAATTGTAGCACGTGCATAGGAGTTGCGAGAGGCAGTGGAAAGCTTCTACAGAAAATCACTTCTGGGCAGTAGACAGCAGACGCTTTTGCTGCCATCCAGCCCATTGTGCCCGTCACAATGTTATCTTCTCTTTAACAAATCTACCTTTCCTAACTCAAATAAAAAATAACAATAACGACAACAACAATAAAAAGAGAAATCACTTCTGTTGGGATGAATTTCCTCAGCAGCTTTCAGAAAAACAGGAAAGGGGAAAGGTAAGTCACTAGATGGATCCAAGATTGGGGTGGCCAAGATGATGTTTCTTTATGGTATTCTTCTGAACTTCTGTCTTGATATTTAGCTACTAATGGGACCTCAGAGCAGAGTATAAAACAACACAAAGGCATTGCGCTGAATAGACTAAGGAAGATAGTCAAGGAAGATGACAGGGGAAAAATAATATTGAATTCAGCTGTGTTATTTAAATTAATTAAGTTATAGTTTTTTTTTTTTTTGAGTTGGAGTCTCACTCTGTCACCCGGACTGGAGTGCAGTGGCATGCTTCTGGCCACCGAAGCTTCGACCTGCTGGGCTCCAGCGATCCTTCTACCTTAGCCTTCCAAGTAGCTGGAACTATAGGCACGCGTTACCACACCTGGCTAATTTTTGGTTTACTGTAGAGTCGAGGTCTCACAAAGTTGCTGGGGCAGATCTTGAACCCACGGGTTCAGGCAATTCACTCACCTCGGCCTCCCAAAGTGCTGAGATTACAGACTGAACCACCAAGCCCAGCCAGCAAGTTATAAATTTAAAGGGAAACAAAATGAAATAGGGATCATCACAGAAAGATCAGGAATGTTGGTAAAGTATAATGGTGTTGAAAACGAAGCCTTAACATTGTTTATTCCCATTCGATTTAGCAAATAACCGAACTCATTTTAATACATATAGAATACAATTACCTCCCTTTAATATATAAAGATGGACTATTAAGTAGGCTCAGTCTCGTCTTCTGAAATGCAATAATTTCTTAGGCAAAATCTTAGAATACAATCACCTAGGAGATGCTGGTGCTGCCCCCAAACTCGTGCACTATCCATTCAACCTAGGTTCCTCTGCTTATTCCAGAGCCCATAGATCATTATTCCTTTCTGTGCTGCCTTCCCAGCCCCAGCTCAGGGCCTGCAATCATGAGGAGTGAATGGAACAACTTTAAGGTAGAAATAAGCAATAGGGTACATCCATCCTGAGAATATGTGTTTAGACACCGAAATTCACAAAGGAGCTGAGCTTCAGATCTTGGTTCTTTTTTTTTTGAGTTGGAGTCTCACTCTGTCACCCAGACTGGAGTGCAGTAGCCGCTCCCGGCCACCGCAGCCTCGACCTGCTGGGCTCCGGCGATCCTTCCGCCTAAGCCTTCCAAGTAGCCGGAATTACAGGCATGCGCTACCACGTTCAGCTGATTTTTTGATTTACTGTAGAGATGAGGTCTCGCTGCCCAGGCGGGTCTCGAACCCGCGAGCTCAGGCAATCCACTCACCTCAGCCTCCCAAAGGCGCAGGATTACAGGCTGAGCCACCGAGACCGGCTAGATCTTGGTTCGAATAAGCAATAGGGTACATCCATCCTGAGAGTATGTGTCTAGTTGTGTGACCTTAGGTCAGTTACCTAAACTTGCAGTTTTATCTTCTGTACAGTGGATGTGAAAAAATAGTACCTGTCTCATGGAATTGTTCCAGTCCCATGTGTCTTTGGGGTAATGCTCTCCCTGGTTCCCCATGCAACAGCCTTCTCTGGCAAATGTGACTGTAATGTGAGGTGCCTGGTACATTAGTCATTCTATATAATATCAATCTCCCAGAAACCCGGTGGGGCCTTGAAAGACTTCTGAAGAGTGTCTCTACCTGTATCTAGTTAGTCTTACTCTGACCCAGCCGTCTGCCTCCAGTGGTCACAGCTCAGCTCCCAACCTGGCCACTTGGCTCTCCAGTGGTTCAATGCCTGATGTCCACCTAAAATGACAATCTTGATTTATTTATTCATTCAATAAATAGTTGCTGAGCTATGTGCTAGGGAGTCTTCTAAGGTACAGAAGGAAAAAAAAGTAAGCAAGCAAACAAACTCACACAACAAAGACATCCCCAAATCTTTGCCCTAACAGATCTTTTCTTCCAATGGACCCTGGATTCTACATTGACTTCTTCTTACAGTATTTTCAACTTGTTCACTGCCTTTTGACTGGTGTTCCAATCTTGGAATGCTTTTCTGTGTATCTGCCCATGAACAAAAATTTCCTATGTTCTGACTACCTGACCTTGCAGATGTGCCTAGACACCAAAAAGTTCTAACCTGGTGTATGTGCATCATAGCTAATGATACAGAGGCTCCTAGACAATTAGGGCTCAAAGTGATTATATAGTCTCTCATCCTCACTTTTAGATAGAAGTAGACACTGGAGAGTGCAAATGTCATCTCTATGGCACGTGGCAATTCAGGAGCAGAGCTCAGACTGGGCCTAAGGACTTCTGATGACAGAAGTCCGAAACCATCAGTCAAGGTGCTCAGGGTCATTTAAACAAGTGGCACTGAAACCTTCAGATTCCACATCTTAGGCATTAATGTCTCTTGGAATTTTTTATAAATATGTATTTTTGGTTCATGTGGTTCATTGTTAAGATGTTTCAAACCATAGGCAAACTCACTAAATTGCAAGTTAGTATTTGTGTATTTTAAAAGTTAACCCTGGGGCCGGATTCTGTGACTCAGCCTGTAATCCCAGCACTTTGGGAGGCCAAGGTGGGTGGATTGCCTGAGCCCGTGGGTTTGAGACCGGCCCGGGCAACTTGGCAAGACCTCATCTCTACAATTAAAAAAAAAATTAACCAGGAGTGGTAGTGCAAGCCTGTAGTTCCAGCTACTTGGAAGGCTGAGGTGAAAGGATCGCCGGAGCCCAGCAGGTCGACGCTGGGGTGGCGGTGAGTATGCCACTGCACTCCAGCCTGAGTGACAGAGTGAGACACCAACCCAAACAAACAAATAAACGTTAACCCTTACTAAGAAGTTGAAATTCAGTTCCCCTGTACCCCACACCTACTTTCTTAACGAATATTTGTAAAGTGCTTCAGCCATCAAGTGAGCTGGTTTTCCAGATGAGTCTCGTACTTGTGCAACAGTCTTCCCCACTATGACCTAAGCTTTCCCCATATACCACTGTCTCGCCTCCCCTCTCATATCCTAGGCTAAGGATCTGTCTTCAAAACAAACATTCAAGTTTCAGATCACACAGATTCTTATAAAATCCAAATAAGAAAGAAAAGGCAACTTATATTTTCAAGAAAATGTGCTAGTTCAACAATCAGTAGACTCACCACCCAAAGATCCCTTCTAAGCATGAAACAAGTACAATTTTTAAAATTCTTTATTACTATGTCAATTTTTCTAATTTTTTCCTGTTAATTTTCACCTGGATCCTTCTTGACATTAGGTTGGATATTCAGAGCAAAGTATCACCCTTGCTGTGCCACCAACAAAGCTTTTTCTCCTGCCCTGGCTTAGCCAGCATTGGGTTCTATCAGTCATCTGACAGTAGACAGAAGGGAAAAAAAAATGGCTCTTCTGCACTTCAATAGGGCTCAATTTGCAATCTCAAGCTGAACTGGTTCTGTATTTAGTCAAACCCTTTCACTGTCTGAGCCTGTGCAGTCTCCTGCTACAGACTTATAAACTCATTCAATGTCAAGGCTATTTGTTTCTCATATTTATACCACTGCCCTCCCCAGTACCTTGTATAATGCTTTATACTAAAGGTGCTTAGTGCTTGTTTATAAAATTAAAAAAATGGCTGCACTGTGAGAAGAACTGATAATTCAAAGGAAGCAGACAATCACTTACCTGTCCCTTACCACTATGGCTCAGCTAAAAACAGCAGTGAATGGAAAAGTTTTAAGGTAGAGAAAAGCAATAGGATACATCCATCCTGAGAGTATGTGCCTAGACACTGAAATTCATGGAGGGGATGAACTTCCAGGCTTCAAATCTTGGTTTCAACCACTTGCTAGTTGTGTGGTCTTGGGCAAGGTGCCTAACCTCTCAGTCTATCTTCTGCACAGTGGATGTGAAAAAGTAGTATACCAGCCTCATGGGTTCATTCCAGTCCCGTGTGTCTTTGCTGGTCTTTCTGCCTGGAACCCTTCCCCCAGATATCTGAATGATCAGCTCCCTCACTTCATTTGGACCACTAGGAAAATTTCACCTTATCAGCAAAGGCCAGGAGAGCCTCATTGATATACTAGCTTCTTTTTCTTATACATTACTTACAACCACCCCACATATACTCTATTTGATTACTTATTATCCTGTCTCGCCCCTAATCTTGGAATCTCCCCACAGAAATGATTTCGTGTAGTTCATTGATATGTCTTCTGTGCAGAGAATGGACCCTGGCATGTAGAAAGTGCTTAGTAAATACACCTTGAATGGATGAACTAGAAGGGTAAATAAATTAATTTATATGAAATGCCTGCTCAATGTATGTTAGTCATTATGTTAGCTACTATCACTCTTTAGCACATGTGGGAATCCTTTCTGTGTGCCTAGTATGAAGATCTTATGTGGTACTTATCCTGGTGGGCTTCTTACTTTAGGAAGGAATGCCTTGATCATCAGGTACATGCTGCGGACGTTGAGATTCATAGAGAAATCCCAGTCTTTCTCCTCACAGTCCAGGATGGTTCCGTGATGGACAAAACTGGAAGAGTGATGAAATAGCAGGGGGAAATTGCCATTGAAAAATTTCTGTTCCATTTGCTGATCAACTGTCACTTACTGACCATTGGCTCTTTGTCTCATCAAGATTTTAAACAAGTCAAACATAGTGTGACTTGGTACATTAGTTAGGTTAGTAAGAATCTCCACAACTTAAGCTAGAGCATATCATCTAGAAACAACAGCCTTCTTTTTGCAGAAGAAGGCAAGAATTTGGAGTCACCAAACATAAGACGCTCTATACCAAATGCACTGGAAATAACAATGCCATTGAAAACAAACATAAATGAGAGCAGGACATTTGCCCTATTTGACTATTTCAAGAGCAACAGTGCCCTCAGGTGGCATAGATTTAGCATTCTCAAGGGAAATCAAATTGTAAGGAAAACAAGTGTCTCAATTTCTTCGAGTAGCAAAGTAATGTTGCTGGTGTCTAGTTCTAATGTTTATACGGGAGATGTTAAACCAGAACAAAACAAATCCTTAACATAACCTTCACACTTTTTGAATCACACTTCCTGAAAGGAAGCTTCCTAAACACTGGCATCCTCTGGACCAAAATTATGTAATTAATTATAAAACACTGCTTGGTTGGGATCCCCATGTGCCACAGTACTTTAAGTTCAGTAGGAATGTCAGTTTCTGACAGCAGAACCACATGGTATATTTCTACATCCTCTACACAGCTGAAGATTTGATAGATGCTTGGAAACTAACTTTGCTGATTATTTTTTTCATGTTTCTGGGTATATTCTTATATGAGGATGAAGCGATTATTTATAGAGTAGATCATCAGAAATTATTGCTTTAACTTAATTTCCATAAATTGTGACACATGATACAACTTTGTGTTGTGTCGACCACTTGCCTTGAGTAGACCTCAGTTGCCCCCAATCATGTCAGCCTCTGTGGTAGTCTTACTTGCTGAATCTTATGTGTAATGAAAATGCTGTATGAAATCTAGCTATATTTCCCAAGTACAATATCATGGTTCACAATGAATAATTTTATTACACTATCAAAATTCTTTTAAGTTGTAGAAACTTTCTGTGAGGAAAGTAAAATTTAAAAGCTACAAATTACCCAGCAACATTAAAGAGAACATCAAGTCTCTCAACTTCCTTGGCGAACTGATCAATTTGCTTCTTCTTTGTGACATCAAGGACACGAATTTGAATACCTGAAAAATAAAACAAGATACTCTTTACCTGTAACCATAAAAAAAGTTTAGCCTTGAAGACATAGCTGTTTTGAGGAGTAAAGCGTGAAGATTGCAACATCTCTCCAGTGAGGCTTCATAGTACTGTTGACCTTAATTACTAGGGTCTTAAGAATTTCATAGCTGGGCTCGGTGGCTCAGCCTGTAATCCCTCGCCTTGGGAGGCTGAGGTGAGTGGATTGCCTGAGCCCGCGGGTTTGAGACCCGCCTGGGCAACTTGGCGAGACCTCATCTCTACAATAAATTAAAAAATTAGCCAGGCGCGGTAGCACGCGCCTGTAGTTCCAGCAACTTGGAAGGCTGAGGCGGGAGGATGGCCGGAGGCCAGCAGGTCGAGGCTGCGGTGGCCGGGAGCGGCCACTGCACTCCAGTCTGGGCGACGGAGTGAGACTCCAAATTGAAAAAAAAAAAAGAATTTCACAATCTCATGAGAAAACTTAAAGTCCTATCTTGACTCCCCCCAACACATCCATCCCCTCTTCTTCCCTCACAGTCCATTTTCTAAGTTGAATGATAAAGATCATTTCTGAGTACTGACTTTAAAGTGAAATATGACCGGTCTACAGTAGATGTTTCTCAGCAAACTGGTGGTAGTAACAGAATGGGCTAAAATGAGCCCACTCTTTCCCCCAGAGATTGAGTTGACGCTACCTGTTAGTAATGCTGAATTTTGTCTAGGTGGGGAGGGTGGAGGTGGGACTGGAGGAGGGCAGGGGCTGTAGGATAAAACGCTGTTTCTATTTGTAAACTCCACCTTTATGTCGTTTTCGTTATTAACTAGAAATGACTGTTAGTGAAAAGTATGACCTCTTAAATAAATGAGGAGGTCAGAAGAAGAAATGAAACACTTGAAGGCAGGCATGAAAGATCGGCATGGTGGGGGAGATACCTGAAAGATACACACTAGTTACTTAAAAACCCCGAACATTCTCTAATAAAGGCAGCATTTTAAAAAAATGTGGTTTATTTTATTTTTTGGATATAGAAAGAAACTATTAATAAATAAAGAAAAGAAGGACTAAAATTTTGTTTCAGGAAGACTTTCTCACCTTTGTGCTTTCCCAGAATAGCAGCTTTACTTTGACTTGTTGAGATTATAATTCAACATATTCCAATTCAATTAACTAATTTAAGGAATGAACTTATGTTTGATTATGTATGTAACCTGTTCCATTTTGCTCGAGCAGTTAACTTTTTACTTTTATTTTTGGTAACAAGATATTACTCTGTCACCCAGGCTGGAGTGTAGTGGCACCATCAAAATTCACTGCAGCCTCAAACTCCTGGGCTCCAGTGATCCTCCTGTCTCCGTCTTCTGAGTCTCTAGGATTCCAGGCATGAGCCACCACACCTAAGTGAAATGATTTCACTTTCAATGAGCTCTCTTTTCTGATTTATTTCAGAGTAACTGTAATTGAAGTCCTTTGATATTGGATATTGGAGTTACATTCAGCGAAGTGAAGAAAGTGGTGTTGCACACATAATTTGGGTAATTGCTTAGGTTTTCTCAACATGATGTGTGATTTTAGGGCTGAGCTATCTCCAATATGGTAGCTACCAGCCCCATGTGGCTATTGCACATTCAAAATACAGGTAGTCTGAACGGAAATATACTGTATGCATAAAATACTCATGGATTTTAAAGATTTCGTATGAAGATGATGAGATGTTGACTAAAGAGTACAATCTTGCAGTTTAAGATGAGAACGTGCCAAAGACCTAATGTGCAGCACAGTGACTATACTTAATAATAATGTATTGTATCCTTGAAATTTGCTGAGAGTAGATTCTCACCACACACACATGCACGCACACTGATAACTATATGAGGTGATGGGTATGTTAAATAACTTCACTGTTATAATCATTTCACAAGGTATTTCACAATATATCAAAACACCATTCATGTATGCCTTGAATATATGCAATTTTTATTTATCAATAAAACTGAAAAGTAAATTAATAATCTAAGCTTGTAACAAATCTTAATAGATTAAATAAAAAGATTTAGTATGAAAAGAAGAATGTACTGTAATCCCGCGCCTTTGGGAGGCTGAGGTGAGTGGATTGCCTGAGCCCGCGGGTTCGAGATCCACCTGGGCAGCGAGACCTCATCTCTATAATAAATAAAAAAATCATCCAGGAGTGGTAGCGCGTGCCTGTAATTCTGGCTACTTGGAAGGCTGAGGCGGAAGGATCACTGGAGCCCAGCAGGTCGAGGCTGCGGTGGCCGGAAGCGGCCACTGCACTCCAGTCTGGACAACAGAGTGAGACTCCAACTCAAAAAAAAAAAAAAAAAAAAAAAGAAAAGAAGAATGTAAGATATTCTATTAATACTTTTTTATATCAAATATGTGTTAAGATGATATTTTAATTAATATTCAGATTAAATAAAATATATTATTAAAATTCATCTTCATTTGTTTACTTTTTTAATGTTGCTACTAGAAAACCTAAAATCATACAGGTGGCTCACGTCATGTCACACTGGACAGCGCTACCCTGGAGGAGGAGGGCACAGAAGTGAAGAGCTTTCATCAAAAATTAACATAAGTGTTATATGTTCACATACAACTTTGTAATTAGGAACTGAATCCCTCACTATGTTAGATAAAGAAAACAGTTTTAAGTATTCCTCTTCAAATTTTGTAATTCATTTAAGTACACAAATTTTTGCCTGTAGGTTTACAGAACATAAATTTAACATTAGAGAGCCAAAATCTACAAAGAAGACCAGTGGATCTGAGCAGTTAAGGAATTTTCTTTCAACATGTGAGTATCACTGTGTGATAATAACTTGCAGACACTGAACTCAAATTCAAGCAGCTGAGTTGCTTACCTGGGTACTTTTCCAGTTCCTGAAGTTTGGACTCATTGATATCAGTGGCTATGACTTTGGCACCTTCTCTTGCAAAAGCCTAGTAGACACAAAGTACAAATAAATCCTTTGTTTACTTGGTTAAACTAGTCTCATGAATGGAAAGTCATTTGGCTTTTCCCCCCTTTAACTTATCTTTATTGTTGTTTTCCCTATAAAATAAGTGGAATTTCAAATGAACTAGTCTCACTTTCTCCCACTGTTACTATTATTATTTTAATCATTAATAGAATAATATGACATATTTTGTGCTTATCTGACTTTGTCCCTTTAAGTAATATCAAACAAAATATGTTTTTTTAAAAACTGTTACTGTATTTGGTCAGGTGCAGTGGCTCACACCTATAATTCTAGCACTTTGGGAGGCTCAGGTGGGAAGATCACTTGAGCCTAGGAGTTTGAGACTAGCCTGGGAAACATAATGACAAAAAATAAAAAATTGGCCAGGTGTGGCTGTGTGTGTCTGTAGTCCTAGTTACTTGGGAGGCTGAGGTGAAAGGATCACCTGAGACCAGGAGGTTGAGGCTGCAGTGAGCTGTGATCACTCCACTGCACTCCAACCTGGGCAACAGAGTGAGAACCCGACTCAACAAACAAACTAAAAACTATTATTCTACTTTTAATGTCTCTCAAAATACTGCTCTTCTATGATAAGAGACTATATACCATTTCCAAGCTGGTGACTAAACTTCAAATAATAAGAGAAAATTGGTTATTTCAACACTTTTCCTCCTAAGAGTACATTAGTGCTTTCATACCCTACCATTATATTTACGGTACATTATTAGCTCAGGTGGGGGGCATAATGTAAGATAAGTTTATATAAATCAGGAGACAAAGGTAACTTGGCAGTCGTAGAACTCTGCAGTCCAATATCTGAATTGACATAATTTCAGAAAGCTATGTATCCCTACAATACATAATAAATGTATTATGGTGCAGAGGGACTGAGGCAGAGAAAAACATTTTTCAGAGTCAATGATTTTCACTGACATAACACAATAAACATGTGAGGTATTCATTTCTTCACCTGCCTGGAGTCAAGAGTAGTGACCTATTTCTTTATTTTTATTTTTGTAACTTAAGATAACAAGTACACAAGTGAAAAAAAAGTAGAGCAAAATTAAATAACCACAGCATCTGTCCACATAATTCAATATTTAAAAAATTAGTAAGCAAACAACAAAGAGAATAACTTACTAAGGCAGCTGCTTGGCCGATCCCCTGAGCAGCGGCTGTCAGGATGATGACTTTCCCATCAAGTCGACCCATGACGGAACCTGTATGCGAACCTACAGACACGTGTTATTTAGTGGGTTACACTGTAGCTTGTGGTCTCTTACAGGCAGGAAAACCTGGAATGAACAACTCAATGTCCTCCTTTAGGAGCTTGAGGACAGCAGTTCTCTTGCGGATACCAGCTCTAGCATGTCTCTCATCCCCCTCTTCTTTCTCTAATAAACTTTGTTTTAGAACTTAAAAAAAAAACAAAACTTGAAGACTGCACCCCTGTGCAAGTTGTCCCATCATCTGCATTCCCTAAGAATGCTTACTCTAGATGCCTAGCTTTGAATATAAAAACATTTAGCATGGTCGGGCTGGGTGGCTCAGCCTGTAATCCCAGCACTTTGGGAGACCGAGGCAAGTGGATTGCCTGAGCCTGCGGGTTTGAGACCAGCCCGGGCAAATTGGTGAGACCTCGTCTCTAGGATTAAAACTACAGAACCTGTAGTTCTGGCTACTCGGAAGGCTGAGGTGGGAGGATCGCTGGAGCTCAGCAGGTCGATGCTGGGGTGGCCGTGAGTGTGCCACTGCACTCCAGCTTGGATGACAGAGTGAGACTCCAACTCAAACAAATAAACAGACAAACAAGCAAACACATTTAGCATAACACATTCAAGGGATAACTGGTGACAGACATTGAACTTTAATCCACTTTTTGCTTCCTTAGTACCTGGAGGCTGAGACAGTCCTCACTATCACACCAGTCTCCATACTGGCCCTGTGTGCATTGTTACAGCCTTGTTTGTGTCCTACTACTTGGGACTGCTCCTCGATTTCTTTCTGCAAAATTTTGTTGAGGTTTGCACTATCAATTGCTTACGATTTTTCCTTGTCCCTTGAAAAGATTTCATAATTGGCCTTAGATATTCATTCAACAAAAGGAACGGAAAATCAAATCACATCCAATATTCCCATTTTACAGATCAGGAAACTGCTCAGACCAGCTCAAGGTCATAGAGCCAGTAGATGGCAGAGCCAGAACTAAGCTTAGACTTCCTGACACTTCTGCTATGTGAACAGCTCAGCCTACAATGCTGCTGATCTTTTTTTAAAGTTTAAGCCTGCTGTAGTAACAGTTTAACAGGCATAATCAGTAATTTCTTTTTTTGAGTTGGAGTCTCACTTTTGTTGCCCAGGTTGGAGTGCAGTGGCACGCTCATGGCCACTGCAGCCTCAACCTGCTGGGCTTAGGCGATCCCTCTGCCTCAGTCTTCCAAGTAGCCGGATATAATCAGTAATTTCTAAAAGGGAGGATTGAGAAACTCTGACAGAGGGGAAATTTGATGTGCATGAGATACTTGGCCAGTACTTGCACTGTATGAGATGAATGGCTAGTGTGATGAGACTGGAGGTGGGGAAGAGTCAAATGACCATCAAATGGGGCTGTCTTCGAGGACTCAGGTTCCTTTTCTTGTTCTGTGTGTGTCTTTGACGTCATACAACTCACAAAGTGGCTGCTTTGTTCCAAGGCATCATAACCACAATCCAGGCAAAAAGGAAGGGAGAAACAAAAGCCTAAAGCTTTTTGGAGGGAACTCACCTTTCTATTCAAGAAGGAAGCCCTCCTCAGAAATTCCCTACCTCAGAAATTCTTTACCATTTCACCTGCCAGATCTATGCTACTTGGCCACCCCTAGCTGCAAAGGAAGCTAGGATATAGAAAGCTTTGTTTTCTAGCCTTGAAGAAGTCAAAGCAGGGGGAAATTGAGCTGGATGGTGTCGAGTGAACCTACTTACTCACAACTAGCCGATACCGTCACTGTTTAAGTACCTGCTTGATAAAGTAGAGGTTGCTAGCCTAGCCAAGAGCTCAGATGATCTAGTCCTTTCTTTTTGAACATATCTCAATTTTCTCTAACCAAACTTTTTTTTTTTTTCCTGAACCCAATGTGCTCTTCCCTTTCAAGCCTACTCCACACCTTGGTCCAAGCTCTATATACTGATAGGCTGGTTAATCCTGTAAGCAACGGGCATTGAAAGATTCATGGAAAAGACATGAGAATCTCAGATCCACAGTGTGGGGAACAGACCTGGGCAGGAGCAGGGGGTACAGTTAGGAGCTGCTGCAGTTTTCTGGAGAGGCACTGGTGAAAGAGCAGGGATAGAGAGATAGGTGGATCGGAGAAGTGTTTTATACATAAGAGAGAGCCTGATCACCCATGGGGCTAATTTCAAAGAGATGCAGTTTGTCCAGTTTTCATAGCTATGAATTCAAACCTATGCCTGCTGATTGCAAGTCCGAAAGAAGACCTCGTGGGTCATGCTATTGTTTAGTTGTACTCAAAGCCCACCAGACCTCGCTAAATCCCCTTGTGGCTTCAGGAGCCTGTTCCTCACAGACTCCCGACTATGGAAGGGAATTGATCTGACAAGGTGCGTGTCCCATGAGTAGCAGCTGCTGCTGCACGGCTGAGTTTGTGCGGCTGCTACCTTTCTAGGGGCCATTCCAAGCCAGTGCCTGAATGTGCCTAGCTGCTCAGGCAGACCCATTTCTGGGAGACACAGAGCTCCTCACCCATGGTGGACTTTGGCTGGGAAAGTCCCCTGTGACCTTCCTGAGGCTCGCCTACTCTGCACAGCAGCCTGTGATGCCATCAGCCTGCTCTCTTCTCCTCCCTTGTCTGACTTGCATCAGGTCTGATGGCTCTCACAGCCTTACCTAGTGCCCTCTTCATTTTCTCTCATATCAGCATTTCCTGTAATAAAACCCACATATTTTATTTATTTATTTATTTTTGAGTTGGAGTCTCACTGTGTCGCCCAGACTGGAGTGCAATGGCCACTTCCGGCCACCGCAGCCTCGCCTGCTGGGCTCTGGCAATCCTTCCGCCTCCGCCTTCCGAGTAGCCGGAATTACAGGCGCGCGCTACCACGCCCGGCTGATTTTTTGATTTATTGTAGAGATGAGGTCTCGCTGCCCTGGCGGGTCTCGAACCCGCGGGCTCAGGCAATCCACTCACCTCAGCCTCCCAAAGGCGCGGGAATACAGGCTGAGCCACCTAGCCCGGCTCCATATATTTTAAATTCCGTCTTGGAGTCTGTTTCTCAGAGGCCTTGACTAACCCAACCACATTGCAATAATGTGGCTGCAGGACAGGGTTACAATCCACTGATGTTCTCTGATTGTGTTAGCATGTGTTAGGCAATGGAGAAACTGAGCTTTAACAGTGCCTGACCTGGTCTGATGCAATGAATTTTTTCTGGTATCTTCCTTCTTACATGACAGATAAAAATTCACTTTAGGCCGGGCTCAGTGGCTCAGCCTATAATCCCAGCACTTTGGGAGGCCAAGGGGAGTGGATAGCCTGAGTCTGCAGGTTTGAGACCAGCCTGCGCAACTTAGCAAGAGCTCGTCTCTACAATAAATAAAAAAATTAGCTGGGCATGATAGCGCATGCCTGTAGTTCCTGCTACCTGGAAGGCAGAGGCGGAGGGATCACCGGCGCTTAGCAGGTCGATGCTGGGGTGGCCTTGAGTGTGCCACTGCACTCCAGTCTGGGTGACAGAGTGAGACTCCAACTCAAGAAAAAAAATTCACTTTAAACATGGAAAGATACATTTTAGAGACTCCAATCATCTTTATCCTCTTTCAGTCCTGAGCATGGTGAACTAAAAAGCTATTTTACAAGACTGTCATTAGCACTGTAAAGGCATGTGTCAAAGTTTTCACTAGGAACCTTTGACACTCCAGCAGCACTTACTGAACAATTGCTCCCTCTGAAAACCTACCCCTCCCCTTTTTTCCTGTGCTCTTCCCTTTCAGGCCTCCTCCATACCTTGGTCCAAGCTCCACATACTGAAGGGCTAGTTAATGCTGTAAGCAACGGGCATCGAAAGATTCGTGGAAAGGACATGACATGATCAGATCCACATTTTGGAAAGATCACTGTGGAGAACATACCTGGGCAGGAGCAAGGGGGTACATCATGCTCAGGATTGAAAGAGGATAAACATGATTAGAGTTTCTTAGCTGGCCTCTCTTTCTGTGGCCAGATTTTGGGGTCAAACATCTTAACATTAGATAAACTGCATTCTCAAATTCAAACGGATTTCTTTGGGAAAATGAATGCAAACAGGGCCTGAAATGTTTAAAACAAGGCAACTCTCAATAAATCCAGTGTGAAAATTATACATATTGGTTTTCTTAGTCTAAATAATGGAATCAGAAGTTAATTTTTGATTAGCAGAAACATAAACAGAACATTTTCAGGAACTCTAACAGTTTTCACGAGTCAGAAGTAAACATGTCCACTTAGAACAGATACTGTAAGAATGCTCTATTCTTTGGCTACTAATAATTATGCCAGAGTTTCAGACTCGTTAAAAACTCGCCGTTAACCTGATCTGCCTGCTAAGATTAATTTTGAAATAGGCAATGTGCAGATCGAAGCAATACCTAAATATTCAGCCTCCCCTCCCTCCAGTCCAAAGTTTCATTTTGAAACTATTAAGAAATCTTACTTTAAAAAGCGAGCGGATGGCGTCCTCCAGATCCCTGCAGGAACAACAAAACTTGAGACCTTTGTGCAGAAGCAAGACAAGGGCTTAGGTAATGCATGCTGGGATTTGTAGTTCAGCTTCCTTCCGGTTTAAGGCCCACCAAGCTTACACTTTATGGATGCACGTGCTGCCATCTAGTGGCTGTCAGATAGAACAGTTAACACCAAGCTTAGGTTGTGGAAATCATTTCCCTTGACCTTAGCCTAGGTCTCTGTGGTTGGTTTGTGCCTACCATGTGCTGTTCTGGGGTAGTGAAGATGGAAAGAGATGGAGACTGCCTGTGGATGATAACAGAGCAAAAGAAATTCTGGAAACTTCTTGGCGCTTGACTAGATTGTCTTCAGGGAGAGAATAAAAATTCCCTTGTGTTTTTTAGGTACAGTTGTGGTTGTTATTCTGTCATGTTTGGCCTGTCCTAGCACTCATGCACATTTAGTGGCACAATGCAGGCAGCCTGACTACTCTGGTTGTGGGATTGAGGAGAACGTAAAGCTTGAACCAAAGACTGGAAGATTGAAAGGAAGAACACGCTGGCAAGTAAAAGCAAAGAATCATGTCCGGCTGAAGAGAACAGGGATATGAAGCCATAAACAAAGAAGCAGATCACCTAAACGCTCTAGGTCAGAAATGTGTACCTTACAGGTAATGTAATTGAACAGAGTGGGTTATTTGCATGTGTACTATACTTGCTGGTTTACTTGACACACCCATCCAACTCACTTTCCCCCTGCCTGTTATACTGTAAAGGCTAGAAAACAAAACTCTCACATTTCTAGCCTTTTTTGCTACTAGGGGTGGCCATGGAGCACAGATCCCGCCAGTGAAAAGTTGGCTGAATCTTCTGAGAAGGGCTTCCTTCTTGAATAGGAAGGTAAGCCTTCTCTGAAAGGTTTTTGACTTTTGCTCTTCCCTTTCATTTTACCTGGAATGCAGATATGATGCGTTGACACAGAGCAGCCACTTTGTGACCTGATATATGGTCAGAGGCACACATTAAGGATAAAGCAGAGCAAGAGGAGGACGTTGTTTTCTTGGAGAGAGCAACAGCCCTTGACTAACTCCTCTGGACTTCTGATGTGAGGAAGTCTCCAGACTGCTGTTTTTCAGATTTTTTTTTTTTTGGCACCCAGTGATTCCTAAGAGGCACGGTGGTTAAGAATGAAGACTATGGAGTTAGGAAGACTAGATCAAGTCTCATACCTGTTTCTCATTAGTCAAGTGAGTAAGTCACTTAGATCACTAAACCTCTTGGGCTTCTCGTAAGGCAAAGGTAAAACAACACCTGCCTCAGGAATGTGGTGAGGGGGAAGGACTCCGCGTGTGAACCCATCAGCACAATGTGTGCCACACATGTACTTACGTTAGTGATTGTTATGGAAGACATTTGTTTTTACCAAAGTCCATATACACAAAACCACCCCAAATGCCAAAGGAGCTGATAAATCCAAGGAGGCAGACTAGTCCAGTTTGTCAGTATAGCGTGTTTTATTAAGGGGAACTTACAGAGTGTTGTCTTAGGTGGCCACTAGACAGGCAGATTGCCACTAGTTATCCCTAGACCCAGGGCCTATATGCCAGAGAGGGTAGGTGTGCTCTGTGCAAGACTATAGTCTGGCAACCCCCCAGAACAGGCATGAATGCTACATTCATCATAGTCTACATGTGATAACATCAAAGTTGACATGTTCTTACAATAGGGACAGTAAATAAAGTAGAAATCAGGAGGCATTCACAGGACCGGCTAATCAAAAGTCAAAATGGCAGATTAGCATCCAAGATAGAGACATTTTTGTCTCTATGGCATTCTTACAGAAATTATAAGGGCTGGTAAAAATTGTTCGTTAAATTTTTTTTTTTTGAGTCAATGTCTCACTCTGTCACCCAGACTGGAGCGCAGTTATTATGGCACACTGCAGCCTCGACCTCCTGGCTCAGGCAATTCTTCCACCTCAGTCTTCCAAGTAGCTGGGACTACAGGTGTGCACCACCATGCCAGGTTAATTTTTTTATTTTTTAATTTTTTGCAGAGATGAGGTCTCACTTTGTTGCCCAGGCTGGTCTCAAACTCCTGTATTCCAGCAATCCTCTCGCCTCAGCTTCCCAAAGTGCTAGGACTATAGGCATGACCACTGTGCCTGGCCTTTTAAATTTTTTTAAACCTGACTTGTTTCTGCACAAGTCCACATAAGGACTTTGGTAAAATTGTCTCTCCTTGTTCTACTGAAACTTCTAGTGCTAGGTCTAATGAGCAGTAATTAAACAGAGTGGGTTATTTGCATCCAGCTGTGCTCCTTGCTTTATTAGCAATGCCCTTCCCTTTGACTTTTGAGGCTTTTGGAACAGACTTTTCATGAAAACCAATTCTAATTAAAACCAGCTCCAATAATTCTTATTTATGTACCTTTCTTCAGCCTCCCTTTGATCTGTAACAATAATGCTTATTGTATAACAGCCTAAGTCACACAGTATTGCAAATACTCACTTATTCATTTGTATTGTTAGCAGACTAAATTTCTTCAAGGGTAGGGACCATAATATTTTATACCCTTACAATGTGATAAGCTCATATTAAATGTAATTATAAGTTTCCTGAATACTATTTTGCCAGACTCTGAAGAAATTTTTTGTGATAGCTAATTTTAGGTATCAACTTGATGGGATTAAGGGATGCCCACATAGCTGGTGAAACATTATTTCTGGGTATGTCTGTGAGGGTGTCTGGAAAAGATTGGTATTGAAATCAATACGTGGACAAGTAAGAAAGATCAACCTTACCCAATGTTGGCAGGCACCATCTAATTTGCTGAGGGCCTGGATAGAATGAAAAGGCCGATAAAAGGTGAATTCTCTCTCTTCTGGAGCCTGGACACCCATCTTCTCCTGCCCCTGGACATTAGTACCTATGTTCAGACTCCAGGACTTGCACCAATGGCCTACCAGGTTTCTCAGGCCTTTAGCCTCAATCTGAGAATCACACCATTGACCTCCCTGGTTCTCAGGCATTTGGACTTGAACTGAGCTACACTATCAGCTTCTCTGGATCTCCAGCTTGCAGATGGCCTATCATGGGATTACTCAGCCTCCGTAGTTATGTTGGCTAATCCCCCTAGTTAATACCTTCTTTGTCTCTCTCTCATGTACACAATATATATATTAAACATATTTTCCACAACTAACAAGGGGTTATGTCCTAATAAGCCCACTGCAAATTGAAAATACTGTTTGTCAAAGACGCATCTAATATACCTAGTTTACTGAACATCAGAGCTTGCCTTAAACATGCTCAGAACACTTACATTGGCCTACAATTGGGCAAAATCACCTAACATAAAGCATACTTTATTATAAAGTGTTGCATATCTCACATAATTATGGAATATGCTACACTCTACAGTATCAGTTGTTGGCCCTCATGATCCTGTGGCTGACTGGGAGCTGTGGCTCCCTGCCACTGCCTGACATCACAAGAGGGTATCTTACTGCTTATTCTAGCTTGGGAAGAGATCAAAATTCAAAATTCAAAGTAAAGTTTCTTATTGAGTGTGTATCACTTCCACACCATGGTAAAATTGACAAATGTTCAGTTGAACCACTTATAGTCAAGAACTGTCTGTATCTGTGTGTTATTCTTCTGGCTCTGTCTCTCTGGAGAACTCTGAGTAATATAAAGTTTGCTATCAGGAGTGGCTCCAGAAGAACAGAATTTTAAAGGATGAGTTTGCTGAATTGTTTTTGGGGTTTCTGGAATTGGCTCTCTGATCTGATTAGATTTTAAAATGCTAAAGATTCTGCTTTCAAAAGCACAGGAGTACCTATAGTCCATGGCATGAACTGCTTATCGAGATAAAGCAAAATGTCTGTATTGGATACTCCTAATCACTTAGAAGAGGCAAGGAACTTAGTAACTCAGTATATACTTTCAAACATTTGTGGAAAACTAAGAAATACAATGATGTTGGTTGGTAGCTCCTAATATTGCTAGACAAAGTGAAAACAGGATGAGCTGAGATTCCAACTCATGGTTCAAGCTCCATATAAGTAACCTAAGGACTTTCAGGTGTGCCCTGAGGTTGAATCTTTTCTCCTGAGGCCACAGGTCTTCATCATATGATTGGCTGAATTACAATACAAGTTGATTTGTCAGCCTCACAGAGTGTCTACTGGCAAGGGGAGGGGATTAATTGAGAGCGAGATCTCGTAAGTCAGGATGGGAACGTTTAAGAAAACTCTGATGAAGCCAGGGACATTTGAGCTTCTACATTCTAATAAGTTTTTTTATTTTTATTTTGCCAGTGGAAGTGGCCTTTCCATCTCTGCAGGATTGACCCTGCAATGCCTGAGGAAACAGTAATGGCCTCCTCTGAGGCAGCTACCCTGTAAGGCAATGCTGATTCTCCTCAGGACCCATTCCTACCAACCCTTGTTGCTTCTAGACCTGTAACTAGACTCAAGTTCCAGCAGGCCCCTAGATGTGAGGTACAAAGTGTGACCTATGAGGAGGCGCACTACACTCCAAAAGAACCACTTGAGTTTTCTAATTTATACAAGCAGAAATCCAGGGAACAATGGGGGAATAGATATTAAGGATGTGGAATAATTGTGGAATCACAAAGGACTGAAAGCTTTTTGAAGAAATAATGGCCCAAATCTCCCAAATTTGATGAAGAGAATGGACATCCAAATTCAAGAGTTAAGCAACATTCTACTATGCTATATATCTGACAGCTGATCATATTTTTAATGGCTCTAATGCAGTTTTACAATTCAGATGAACTTATCCACTACTTTGAGTTACTTTTGTTCAGTGAGGCAGACCAGTGAATCAAACCTGCAGCTCTGTTAGTGTCTTGTAAAAATAAGGGTGGAAAGGAGAAGCCAGACTCCCAAGGGACAGGTCTGGGGAAAAAGATCATAGGAAGGAACAATTTCCCCTTAATCCTAGTGAATTCTATGGTAGTATGTTAAGATAAGGGATATTATCCTAAAATAATGGATATCATGCAATCAAAAATCTCTCCCTTGGAATAAATCTTTTTACCAAAGAGCCTAGAAAGCTTTGAAATCACTTTAACTCTGTTCTATAACCTTATCGACTTGCTGTTTTAAGTGCTTTTTCAAAGTCAAATGACGCAAAACTACTAATCAAACATTTATTGCATGTGTAAGGTACTAAAAAAAGTAGTTTACAAGTTAGTTAATAAATGATGCTTTATATTAATATATATAGTGCTGTGGAATTTTCTACATCATATGGATAACTACATTTCCTTCAATAATTTTATTCTTTATAAAGCATATTAATAAATAAAACAATTCACTTTTAAAACATCACCGCATGTGGGAAGGTATTACTATCACTATTTTAAATTACTGCAATATGTTAGTTTCCTGTGCCTTTGTCTTTCTAATTCCAGTGGCAATGAAAAAACTGAATAGAAATTAAGTTGGACTGTGACATAATTGCCAAGAATAGATACATAAAGAAACAAAGTCATTTCCAAACAAGGCCCCAGAAAAATGGCAGAAGAGGAGTCTACTGAGTTTTGCACTCTGGCACATCTTTTCCTGAGGAGGTGTGCCATCGGTTGAGCTGAGAAGACACACTCTTTGCTTCTGCAGTCTGTACCTCTGAGAAAGAAAATGAAAACAAAATTAATCCTATTACAAAAGTACACAAAAACCAAACACCTGGGTGGAAAGATGTTAAGACAGGAGAGAGATGAGGAATGAAAAATGGCAATAAGGGCTCATTGTGTTTGGTCATTAAAAAGGTATATTTCACCTCACCAGAGCTGGATATGTTTATTCCCTATTTTGTCACAAAATGAACTGCTAGGAAAAACATATAATATATAATCCTAAGAAGTAATAAAGTTTATTTGGAATTTATCAATTTGAGACTCAAAGCAAATCAAACATGGACTGATTTTGACTTTTGTCCTATTTTTTGAAAAGAATTATGTGCTAAACAAATTGTATGTATTTTAGAGAACACTTCTGAAATAAAATCAGCAACGTGAGACACTTGATTGAACAAAGGAGTAGGAGGTATCAAGGATCGCCTCCAGCTCTTTTGGGGACGTATCCACAGGGGTGGGGAGACTTGCAGGAGAAGGTGGATGTTTTTAAATTTATAACTCATTATGTTTCCCTGCCATTGCTTATAATCTTTCAAAGGTTTTCTCTACATGCTGTCAGGATAAAATAAAAATTCCTTCATACAGTTTCCATTCCATTCCACATGTAGTTTAGAGAAATTTACTTTGAGCCTTAGAAAGCACTTCAGCTGCATCTGTTTGTTTATAAACAACATTCATTTAAAATGAGTATATTTATAAAAGTAAATCTAGCATAACTGGCTCTTATCTCTCTCTTTGGCTTCACTGACTTCACCTACACAAGCCTGTGCTTGCTGTGCTCTGACCACACCACATTTCTTTCAACTTTACCCTTGGTCATGTTCCCTCCTGCCCTGAAGCTGTTTTCCATCGGCCTGAGATGCTTTTCTCTCTCCTTTCTGTTAAGCTAACTCACATTAAGCTTTTAGATCTCAGTTCCCTTCCTCAGGGAAGACTTTCAGTTTTCCTAAAACAAATACCTATGATATGCCTCACAGTCTTTTGCTCTGCTAGAATCTCATTATTTTTTTTGTGACTACTTAATTACTGCCCATACTTTTCATCAGACTGTAAGCTCTGTGAGGGCAGGGACCATGTCTGTTTCTATTTATCAACACACCATTAGAGTCTAATATCCAACACACACTAAGGGCTCAAAACATTTTGTTGACTGAATGAATGAATAAGTAAATGATGCAAGTCGTGATTTGGCTTATATAAAGTGAATATAAAGCAATTTTATATATAAGCCATATATAAAAATTCAATTCCATTGAATTGATAAAAACGATTGTTTCAGTAAAAGTAGTTTTGTTTTTAGTGTAGTGTCTTCATGTCCTTGAGAAAGGTGCTTGTCTATTTTTCTATCTTTGGAGAAAACTGAGGGCTTAAAGGAGGAGAATAAAGACTTCACTTGGGTGAAAGTGACTGCAATTCAGTGCCATGCCTCAGAGAAAATGACTTTCTTACACAGGGTCAGCAGGTAAAGCCTATGTACTGTTGTTTATTCAACTAAATCTTCTTACCCAAATTTGCCCTTTGGGGCCACATATTAAAGACAGTTCCAGTTGCTATCCTTTTATGTCCAAGTAGTCAGTACGTTTACCAACCTGAACAAAGGCCTAAACCGGAGTTATCAAAATAGCCACCTAAATGAGGTGTTGGTAAAGACTTTGGTCGGCTCTCGAAAAACCAAGATTTTGATGATTCCTTTGGCACAGGATCTTGCAAATTCCATTCCTTGCAATGAGAAGGTGTAATTTGTTTCTTTTCGGAAGCTGTTCCAGTCACATTTGGAGAATTTGGTGGAGAATTCTCACAAGTTACTTTTTTGTGAGCCTCTATTTTAAGGGTTCTCTCCTTCCAAGTTTTGACCTCATTGGAAAGATGCTGATTATTGCTTAAATGTGAAAAAAATGAAGACTGTAAGACTTCTCGATTCTTAAAATATATTCACATTTTCATTTTAAAAAAATTTTTTAAAAAATTGTGAGAATATATATATAACATAAAATTTACCATTTTATCACATTTACATTTTAATTTTAACCTAATGCTACCTGTTGGGACTATTCCCACACTTTAGAAAATGAAGTGGATCTATATAAGTTGAATAATGTAGTAAATTTCCATGATCATGGAGTCTTGAAAAGAAAGCTCAAATGTTTTCAGATGAATCAATAATTTGACAAAGTAGTCTTCTGGATAGATGAATCTTTGATGGAGCTTCGTTATTACAAAAGAAATATTACACTGTGCTTTTCTACTTACAACCTTGCTTCTTACAGGAAATGCCATGGGCATTTATCCAGTTTCTCCAGAGAGAAACCTGGAAAAGAATCCTAAGGCCCCCCTCTCCTTTTATGTTACTAGTCAGCCAAGCTTCTTGACACAATCTCATACCTATTTCTCAAATCCATCTCCTTATTTTTCTCCCTATCCATGCCACTCTCATTCATGCCAAAATTAACTTTTGCCTGGATTACCACAAACGGGTTCTGAAATTGGGTTCCTCTATAATGCTCTAGCAGCCAAAGATGCTGTATGATCTCATCAAGGCCCTGGCTTAAAACTCTCCTGGGCAGGTAATTTAGGACACCACCTTAAATTCCTCAGATGACCTATAAGGACCGGTGTAATCTGGATCCAGTCACCTCTGGCACTTCATCTTGCACCTTACTCTGTCACATTCTCTACACCCTGGCCACTGGATTTCTTTCAGTCCCACCAACTAGTCATTCTTCTGACTCAAAGCTTGTGCACATGCTGTTGGCTCGGCCTGGAAGGCTTGCCACTCTTCTCCTCTCATTTAGCCTAAGTCCTACTTCTTTTACAGATCTACTTTTTTTTTTTTTTTTTTTAGTTGAAGTCTCACTCTGTCGCCCAGGCTGAAGTGCAGCGGCACACTCATGGCCACCCCAGTGTTGACCTGCTGGACTCCGGCGATCCTTCCGCCTCAGTCTTCCAAGTAGCTGGAATTACAGGAGTACGCTACCATGCCCAGCTAGTTTTTTATTTATTGTAGAAACAAGGTCTCACCAAGTTGCCCGGGCTGGTCTTGAACCTGCGGGCTTAGGCAATCCACTCACCTCAGCCTCCCAAAGTGCTGGGATTACAGGCTGAGCCATTGAGCCTGGCCCAGATCTATTCTTATATAGGCATAACTCAGAGATATTATATATTTGGTTCTAGACCACCACAGTAAAGTGAGTAACACAAATATTTTTGGTTTCCCGGTGTGTATAAATGTTTATACTATATTGTTGTCTATTAAGTGTGCAATAGCATGCCTAAAAAATGTATATATATCTTAGTTAAAAATATCTTATTGTTAAAAAATGCTGACATAGAGACACGAAGTGAGCAAATGCTGTTGGAAAAATGGAGCCAAATACACTTGCTCGATGCAAACCCTCAACTGGTAAAAAGAAATGCCTTATTTGCAAAGCACAATAAAACAAGGTATGCTTAAATGTTGGTTTATTACCACCCCTCTTCTGCAACACCTAGATGTTTCATAATGTTTCACATAGGATCCTTTCACAATGTCCTTTTGGTTTATTTAACGCCTATTTAACTTTTGCTGTGTCATTGGCAACATACTTGGCAAAAAGATTCTTATCTCCCTGCAGTGGTAGAAGTCAAATTATTAAATTATATCTGTTTAGAAAGTAAAAAGCCTATGATAATTGATGTAAGGGGTTCTCCTTTAAGTAAAACCTCATTGGCTTGTGGATATGGGTTTGTGTATTTCAGCTGCCCTCTCAAAGGTCTGTGTTTACTTCCTGGTTCTTGGTTTATAAATAGGTCAGTTGATAGATAACAAACATCAGGAGTGATAATATCATATTCTCATTTTTTTCTTTAAAAGCCACATTATATGAGCTCTAAAAATTACTTTCCCTATAATGTGTGAAGGGTTACCACCTGCAAAAAATACGTGCAAATACTGTACTCCTACACATATGTAACAGTCATAAGCATAACATCTATACATGTAAGCAGATCTTACCTCAACAGATCATTCTTCTGCTTTAATAGCTGTTCATTTTGCTGCTTTAACTTAGACATTTCCTTCTCTATCCTTATATATTCACTTTTTAAAATCAGAGCTTTTGTGTTTTGTACAATGCCGCTGCCACCTCCACAGGTTAAGGGCTTATTTGAAGACTGAGAATCACTATATTCTGAAATCACTGTGGGAGGCAAATACACAAATAGGTGATGATTTTAATTATCTCCAAAGTTCAAAATAAAGGAAATATTACATAGCACAAGTCGTTATAAAAACCCAAACACCTCAACCACCATTTCTCTGGAATTCATCCTTGACTTCCTCCTTCTCCCTTACTTCTTCCCTGCCTACTCAATCTATTCTAAATGTTTCTAGAATCCACCTCAACCATTCTACTACCATACCCAGCTCACTAAGATCTTTCACCCCGACTGCAGTAACAGCAATTCTCCTCAGTCAGAGTTGTCCTTTACTGATCTATTTTCTACATCAGCTTCCTCTGGAGGGCTTGTTATGACACAGAGTGTGTATGTGTGGGGGAACCCATCCCCAGTCATTCAGAACATTATAAGTATTCAACACATACTTATTAGCTAAATATACCTTAGAATGATATTCAAGCATATAGCATTACATATTCTATACTATGTGTATCAAAGTAACGTAAGAGACTGTGTTTTATAAATTAGGTAAAGTTGCATAAAAATGTTTAGTGCTTATAAAGTAGAGTAATCCATTGGGTCTCTGGCAATTTACAAAGGAGGGGTAGGCTGATGCCCCCTTTTGTGGAGGAGATTCTTGATGTTCATATTATTTAGAACTTAGATACACTATGTGTCTGAAAGTCACCTACAAATGAAGAGTAATTACACTCAAGCTTCTGAAACAAAGAATTCTCACTTCTATTTCTATCCTTTGAAGTATTCCATGTAGAAGCTGAGACATCAGGAAAGTTCAAGGTACTACAGGTACTGGGTAATACCTTTAACGCTATCTCTGATTTTGTTTTTTTTAAACAAATGGACAATAGAATGAGCAAATATCATCTTATGTTTTGCTTGGCATTTAGAATTTTCAGTGTGCTTTCACACACAATTTTTTGATTTGATCCTTACAGCAAGTATATATACATAAACCTATAAGCTAGAAGGTCAGGTGCCGGGCCTGCAATTTCACATAGTCATTAAGTAACACCTGTATCTGACTTTTAGTTTAGTGCTTGTTTTGCTACACAGAGACATCCCAAGTAATGTTCAGCATTCTCTTTTCAAATGGAACACAAGAGACAGAAATATGGAAAAAGGTAGTTTAAGGAGTATATATGCAGAAATTTGACCATTGGATCTTAAAAATATATCTTAGATAAATTTCAAAGAGCTTTGTAAATAAACATTAATCCAGTATTTTTAGTTTCAAGAACAAACAGAATAATATCTATTTTTACTGTGCACCAATCATAGTTTATTAGTTGCATACAATTGAAATCTATCAAGATATGTTTTTGTGGAAAGAGTATTTCTACTCTGATAGTGAAATCATTCTTTTGTGGTACTGAAGGTATCTTCACTAATATATAATGATCTGATAATGCAAAAGTAGAATTCATATTTTTCAGGAATCTATAGTGGATAAGTAGTTGAGATTGCAGTAAACTAAAGTGACATCACAAGATAGCTGGAAATATGAAATTTTCAAATTGGAAATATGATTCCAATTAATTCACTTAAAAAATGGATTACTGGTTAACTTTGGTTTACTCTTTTTTTTTTCCCTCTCAGTCTTAGGTATTCCTTAAGATTCACTCTTGACTGTCACATATATAATAGCAGTCTTCAAAGTCTATTGTGTGTTGAAAAGTAGAATTTAGAAGATCTGAAAAAAGTCTGCATTTTCTACTTACTTGAGGTATCTTGGGCCTGTTGACTTCTTCTAAGATTTTCTCTCAATACCCTTATAGCTTCTTTTTGATGTTCTACAGTGGCTTTTGTAGCAGTAATTCTATCAAGAATAATAAATATATGTAAAAATTCAGTAAATAATTTTTTTTTTGAGTTAGAGTCTCACTCTGTCACCCAGAATGGAGTGCAGTGGCCGCTTCCAGCCACCACAGCCTCGACCTGCTGGGCTCTGGCGATCCTTCCGCCTCAGCCTTCTGAGTAGCCGAAATTACAGGTACGCGCTACCATGCCCGGCTGATTTTTTGATTTATTGTAGAGACGAGGTCTTGTCAAGTTGCCCAGGCGGGTCTCGAACTCGCGGGCTCAGGCAATCCACTCACCTCAGCCTTCCAAAGGCGTGGGATTACAGGCTGAGTCACCGAGCCTGGCAGTAAATAATTTTTTATGGAGAATAAGTAGACTGTCAAGAATTTTTCTTTTTCTTTCTCTTTTTTTTTTTGAGTTGGAGTCTCACTCTGTCGCCCAGACTGGAGTGCAGTGGCCGCTGCCGGCGACGACAGCCTCGACCTGCTGGGCTCCGGCGATCCTTCCGCCTCAGCCTTCCAAGTAGCTGGAACTACAGGCATGCACCACCACGCCTGGCTAATTTTTTGATTTGTTGTAGAGATGAGGTCTCGCCAAGTTGCCAGGCGGGTCTTGAACCCGCGGGCTCGGGCAATCCACTCACCTCAGCCTCCCAAAGGTGCGGGATTACAGGTTGAGCCACTGAGCCCCGCTAAGAATTTTTCAATATATCACATTGACACAATATCCATAAGTAGTAGATAAGCCCCCATGCTACCTCTTTGGAATTGTGCCTTTTATGACTACAATGCTATCACATTAGAAGTATTCTGCTTAGTTGCAGGGACAGCCCAAATTTTTTATTATGGAGAAATGAGTTCTTTTAAAATTTCTGGTGGTCTAATAGCTATTCATCAGATACTGAGCAAAATTATATTTGGAGATGCCATAAAACAAATAATTAGGCTATTACCATGGGGTCCCAGAAACATCCTGAAGATACAATTATCAGAACATAAAAGATAAAAAAGCAGCTTTATTTCTACATCATCAGAAAAGCAAACCCTGACTGCAGCTCTTGCACTAAGATGCAGGCAAAGGTCAAATTCTGATCATTATTCCCCAAAAGAGACATTTATGAGTTGATAGTTTAGGCTAATCAGCAGTGATATATTATAAGACTTTCTGTCTTTATTTTTTTCCCCATAGTCCCTGCTTTATTTCCATTTGTTCAAACACACTTTTTTTTTTTTTTTTTTTGAGTTGGAGTCTCACTGTCGCCCAGACTGGAGTGCAGTGGCCGCTCCCGGCCACCACAGCCTTGACCTGCTGGGCTCCGGCGATCCTTCTGCCTCAGCCTTCCAAGTTGCTGGAACTACAGGCGCGTGCTACCACACCCGGCTAATTTCTGTTCTATTGTAGAGATGAGGTTTCGCCTGCCCAGGCGGGTCTCGAACCTGCGGGCTCAGGCAATCCAATCACCTCAGCCTCCCAAAGGCGTGGGATTACAGGCTGAGCCACCGAGCCTGGCCACACACACTTTTTAATTAAAAAAGTACATACACTCACAAAATACTCAAACATGAGGAATTTTTGCCTTTCTTAATAACTATGAACGTACATAGTGATTCCGTTCTGTAAGTAAAATTATCTTTTATAATTAAGAGCATAATAGGTATATGCTTCACTAAAACCAGTAGGTCTTGTTTTAGCAGTAAAAGACTGGTTAGACTACTTTTTGGGCAGAATAAGAAATCATTAAATATTTATTTAAGATTTATAAGAAGAATGAAAAGTGTTAGGAGCCAGAAGGCATCTTAACAAATCTTCTAATATAAGCTTCTCCTTTTATTGATTATGAATGAATTTAATCTCTCTAGAGAGATTAAGTGGCTTAAGGTGATGCATTAACAAGTGGAAACATTTCTAATTCAGTTTCCTTGACTCTCTGTTTAATGTTCTTTTCATGATGCTATACCACAAAGAAGCTATTATATATAAAAGCTCCTATATAAAAGCATGATATTATATATAATGCTTCTAATAAATAAATCAATAAAAAGAGGATATACTCTTGGGATCTTATATAACCTTTAAACACAGACACAATAGGAAGAAAAAATAAAATTAAGCAAATCAACACAAGCCTTAGTCAAACTGCTAAATACATACCCATACACACTTACACATAAAGGTTCTTAATGTTCACTTTCAAGCATTAAAAAATCCATTTCTGGCCGGGCTCGGTGGCTCAGCCTGTAATCCCAGCACTTTGGGAGGCCAAGGTGAGTGGATTGCCTAAGCTTGCAGGCTTAAGACCAGCCCGTGCAACTTGGCAAGACCTCGTCTCTACGATAAATCAAAAATTAGCCAGGTGTGGTAGCATGCACCTGTAGTTTCTGGCTACTTGGAAGGCTGAGATAGAAGAGTCGCTGGAGCCCAGCAGGTCAACACTGGAGTGGCCGTGAGTGTGCCACTGCACTCCATCCAGTATGGGCGACAGAGTGAGACTCCAACTCAAAAAAAAAAACACAAAAAACCAACCCTCCCCCCAAAAACAAAAAAACATTTTTAAATCGTTTATATTATATATGATTGAAGAAGTATTCAAGGACATAGTGAGTTAATTGATCAAAATTGTACTTATTTTTAAAAACTCTGCATATGTAACAAGAATTTAATGAATTTAAAATCTATAGATGTGTTTTTAAAAAGCAATAACAATATTCTCATAAATTATGTTTTAAAAAGCTAATTAATGCAAATAAATATTAAGCAGTTTAGAAGGAAAGTTTAAGCTATTAAAATCACATTCAATTAAGGTAAAGACATACTCCTTTTCAAATTCTTTAGCATTTTTCATTTTCTCTAGGTCTATTTTCACCAACTTTGTTTTGAGATCTTCAATTTCTTCTTTATAGGGTTTAGCTGCCAGTGCAACTTTGTCCTACATTTTTAGAGAAAATAAAAATAATTATTAAAGCAGTTTCAATATCTCCAATTTTAAAGAGTGGTTCGCTACCTCTGCGCTATTAATGTTTTACAGTAGCAACAATTCCAATATATGAAAAACAAGAAAGGCATCAATTTTAACTGAATAATAACTAGATATCTGATATGAATTATATTTGAGGCTAATGTGTAATTACAAACATAACTTTTATTTCTTAAAGTTAATTTTTTTCCAATTGAAAGTGATACAACTACATAATGAACAGGTTGAAAATAATGATATGAGTGGACCAAGGTAAATCAGAACAAAGAAACAAAAAGATATTGAAGCAGCAATGTAAACATGAAACTAGAACTAAACTCAAGCTACAAAGCAAATTGTTATAGGTGTTACTGAAAGATACTTTAATCCAGTGATATGCTCTGCCTATGCATCTCTTCCTCCCCTGCGAATCCCTACCAACTGCTGATCTTTTAACTGTCTATAAAGATTTGCCTTTCCCAAGATGTCATATACTTGGAATCACATAGTATGTAGCCTTTTCTCATTGACTTCTTTCACTAAGCATATGCATTTAAGGTTCTCTCATGTCTTTTCATGGTTTGATAGCTCACTTGTTTTAATTGCTGAATAATATTCCATTGTATAAATGCACCATGGTTTATCCATTTACCTATTCAAAGACAGCTTGGTTGTTTTTAAGTCTTGGCAATTATGACTACAGCTGTTATAAGCATATATGTACAGTTATTTGTGTGAACATATGTTTTCAAGTCATGTGAGTAAATACCAAGAAGACAATTGCCGCATATGTTAAGAGTATGTTTAGTTTTGTAAGAAACTGCCAAACTGTCTTCCAAAATAGCTGTACAATTTTGCATTCCCACCAATAATGAATGAGCTTTCCTGTTGCTCCACATTCTCACTAGTATTTGGTGTTTTCTAATAGGTGTGCAATGGTCTCCTGTTAATTTGCAATTCCGTAATGACATATATGTGGAGTAACTTTTCATACGGTTGTTTGCCATCCATCTATCTTTTTGGTGAGGTGTTTATACAGATCTTTTTTTTTTTTTTTTTTGAGTTGGAGTCTCACTCTGTTGCCCAGACTGGAGTGCAGTGGCCGCTCCTGGCCACCGCAGCCTTGACCTGCTGGGCTCCGGCAATCCTTCCACCTCAGCCTTCCAAATAGCTGGAACTATAGGCGCACGCTACCACGCCCGGCTAATTTTTTGATTTATTGTAGAGATGAGGTCTCGCTGCCCAGGCGGGTCTCAAACCCGCAGGCTCAGGCAATCCACTCACCTCAGCCTCCCAAAGGCGCGGGATTACAGGCTGAGCCACGGAGCCCGGCCTATACAGATCTTTTGCCAATTTTTAAAATTACGTTGTTTTCTTATTGTTGGTTTTAAGGGTTTTTTACATATTTTGGATAACAGCCCTTTGTCAGATACATCTTTTATATATAGTTTCAAGTCCATGGCTTCTCTTTTTATTTCTCTTGACAGTTTTCTTTTGCAAAGCATAAATCTGAATTTTAAGAAGGGCCAACTTAAAATTTTTTTAATGAACTGCACTTTTCATATCATATCTAAAGAGTCATTGTCAAGTTCAAGGTCACTTAGATTTCCTCCTCTATCATCTTGTAGTTTACCAGATTTGTATTTTACATTATGTCTATGGTCCATTTTTAGTTAATTTTTGTGATAAGTGTAAGTGCTGTGTTTAGATTCTTTTTTTTTTTTTTTTTTTTGCCTGTGGATGTCTAGTTGTCCAGCATTATTAATTAAGACTTGTCTTTCATCACTGAGGAGTCTTTGTTCCTCTATCAAAGATCATAAATCTATATATGAGAGGGTCAATTTCTTGTCTCTCTATTCCACTGATCTGTCTGTGTATGTATTGTTTTAAAAGTTCAAAGAAATCTAAAAATATCCATTTATGATACCAAGAAAATTTTAGTATGTCTAAAAGTATAGAAATTATACAGGTATTTTTTTCAACCACAATATGATCAAATAAACTAGTTACATAAAACACTGTTTGAAAAAAATTTTGTATTAGAGAAAAAAAATTAGAAATGCTGATTTAGAAATGAATGATAATGAGAACTCCATATTTCAAATACACAGCATGTGGCCAAAACTGAGCTCACAGAAATATTAATAGCTTTAAAAAGTGTTATTAATAAACTGAAAAGACAGAAAATATAAATTAAGTACTTAGTATCACTTGAAATTTAAATGAATTCTGTTACAAAACTTCCTTTACTCTACCACAAAAAAAGCCTTTTGAGATTCTGATTTCAATCATATTAAATTTAGAAATTAATTTGGGAAAAACTCATAGTTGTCATACCCAGTCATATTTTATATTTTTAATTAACGAGCTAACTTTCTGTCTCCCTCAACTGGAATATAAGTTCCTTGATGGCATGAACTTTGGTTTTTACACTGGCATCTACAACAGTGAATGACACATAACTGATGCTTACAAATATTTGCTGAATGAATAAAAATGTAATCACTTAATTATTTGTAATATTAAAAAATTACTCTCAATATTCTAAAACTTTATAATTGGATTTCTTGGTTTCTAGCTATATCAACAATTGTCTAAAAACAAAATTAATATTATTTTCTCTTGCTTTGCTGTTTATGTCTCACTGAATAAACAGAATTTTAGAACCATGTTCAATAATGAAAGGAGTAGGCATTCTTAACTTGTTCCTAATTTTTACAGGTATGGAGAGACACTGGAGCAGCAACAACAAACTTAAACGTGCCAATTCAGTCAGGATCAAGGAGCAGAAATGTGAGAAGGGGTTGGAGCTAAAACAAAAGGGAGTTGTAAGGAAGTAGTGAATGAGAATGTGGAACTCAGATTCAAAAACATTTAAATTACTGTTTCTCCCTCTCAAAACAGGTCAGATTCAGCCCACAGGACACCAGATGGGACTTAGTAATGGCAAAGTAGAAAAAAAAATTAAGAAATGTGCTTATCTAATAGTGTGATATAATTAGATAAGTATATTTAAAAAAGAAAAATATACATTTAAACTATAATGAACATTTATGTCTTACAAAATATTTTTCTAGCATAAAAAAATCAATACTTTGCATGTCAATATACTCCTGCACTTCATTTCTAAGTTAATGTGCTTCCTTTTTTGAAAGCTTGAGCACTGAACTTCAGACACACAAAGGTAACAGAAAGTTGTAAAAGAGAAGAACAGAACACTAAATTATTTGTCAGATTCAATAGGTTAAAAATAACCCACAATTTTTACTTATAAAATGAGTTTAAGTTACCTGAAGAACTTGAATCATTTCATGTGTTTTTTCAGAGTATTTATTTGATTCATTAACTTTGGCTTGAAGTTTTGCTATTATGTCATTACTCATCTCAAGTTCTTTCTGCATCTTTGTAATCTTGCCTTCCTGATGTATAATACTTTCTTTAGCTTTATGTAGTGAAGTTTCTAGCTCCTGAATCTTCTGTTAGAAAAAGCACATATTCATTAGGTCTATCATGAAGACAGACTCACATTATATACAGTTGGGACAAAGGTGATCATATTTAGGCATTGTTAATTTTTCACAGATTGTATTAACAATGGATAGAAGAGAGGCCAAACATCAGTCAATCTACAGACATGTTATTCTTTCATTTAGAAGACGACAATTTTTGGATTAAAAAATGCCCCAATTTTACTTTATAATCTGTCTGCAAATTCTTGAACCATGCAGATGAAAATAGCATAGTGGTTATGTTATTTGCTGGTTAAGAGGCACTCACATTTTAAATGAAAATTACTTGAAGAAAGTATATTTGTTAAATGACTCATAAATAATACATGTAACATCTTTCTTTTTATTTTTATTTAGTCTTAAATTGAGAAATGCAAATACAGTATGTGGAAAAAACTCAAAGGCATATAATAAAGGATAAGTCTCCCCATTTCACACCCTCAGTTGACTCTGAAGCAATAACTACTAAGCTTTTTTTTTTTTTTTTAGATTAAAAAATATAGTTTTTTGAGAAAGTAAACTGGAGAGAGAGTAAGAAGAAATTCATCTCCCCAAGGTAGGGGAGGGGATCAAAGCTTATTAACAGCACACGGACAAACCACAGCTTAGCAAGGCAAAGGCCACTACTAAGTTTTTAAATGTATCCTTCCAGAGTATTTTCTATCTGTATCTAAACATACATGAATATATAGTTTACAAAAAGTCATACACACGATATACTAAATGTACTGCTTTTAAAAAAATTGACAACATATTTTCCAGATCTTTCCATTATCAGAACAAATGGATCTCTCATATTTTATATTTTCATGGACACATAGAATCTCATTTCATGGACATAAAATAAATTATTTAACTAGTCCTGGTAATGAACTAGTCTTTTGCAAGTATAAATTAACTTAGGATAAACTTAAATACCTGAATTTACTCATGTTTATAAGATGAATACACTTATAATTTTTGGGGGGCAAAATATCTGTTTCTTTTTGGTCCATCTAGAACTTATTTTTGTTTAATGAATGAGGTAGGAACCAGCCTTATTTTTTTCCAGTTGGCTAGCTTGTTGTATCAATTATGCATTAAGTAAACCACCTTTTTCCCACTGAATGCTACCAGTATCACATATCTATATTAGATTCTCACTCTAAATTGGGTGTACTTCTAAACTCTCTATTCTGCTCCGCTGTTCTACTTGTCTGTTTGTGCATTATTATCAAATTAGTGTAATTGTAGCATATATTATCTGTTAGGTTATTTTACTGGGTCACTCAAGATGGAATTTCCTTTTGCTTCTTTAAATTATTACTTTGGTAGATGGGCTCCATCTTTCCTCTATTTTATCCCTGCAAGCTGACTGAATTCTGTAGCAAATCAAAAAACTAGCAGCTGGGCTCGGTGGCTCAGTCTGTAATTCCGCGCCTTTGGGAGGCTGAGGTGAGTGGATTGCCTGAGCCTGTGGGTTCGAGACCCGCCTGGGCAACTTGGTGAGATCTCATCTCTACAATAAATCAAAAAATTAGCTGGGCGTGGTAGCACACGCCTGTAGTTCCAGCTACTCGGAAGGCTGAGGCGGAAGGATCGATGGAGCCCAGCAGGTCGAGGCTGCGGTGGCCGGGAGCAGCCACCGCACTCCAGTCTGGGCGACTGAGTGAGACTCCAACTCAAAAACAAAACAAAACAAAAAAACTAGTGATCTCCTAGTTTTCCACTGCTTATTAATTATTAACTAGTGATTGATGTTTCCTTACAAGTATTTATTTTGGTAAAAATGGTAAATTGTCCTTTGGTTCTCCACTAAGTCCTGTTGTTTTTATTTATTTATTTTGTCAACAAAATAAAATAGCATGTTTGCCCATGCTTACAGACTTCCAAGTAAGGGTGGTTAATAAAGTAATTAGATTATTCAACTACTGCACTGATTTTTTTTTTGAGTTGGATCCTCACTGTGTCTCCCAGGCTGGAGTGCAGTGGCATGCTCACTATGCTCACTGACACCACGGCCTCCACCCCCTGGGCTAAGGTGATCCTTCCACCATAGCCTCTGGAGTAGCTGGTACATATAGGCTTGTGCCACCACCCCTGGATAATTTTCTGATTTTTTTGTAGAGACTCCCTATGTTGCCTAGGCCAGTCTCAAACTCTTGAACTCAAGCAATCCTTCTGCCTTGGCCTCCCAAAGTGCTGGAATTACAGGCATGAGCCACCACGCCCGGCCTGTACTGATTCTTGGACACAAGTTAGTCTGAGTAACAATTTTTTTCAAATTTTTAACCTCTTACATTTTTATGGAGACTATAACATTAAGCAATATTTAAAATACCGATGATAATTAGAGAAAAGCTAAATTGCTATTTCTCTCCAAGCTAACATTTGTTTTGCTTACATTATAGTTTAATAAAAAGTCACACATGATTTAGAAAATTTACAATGTATGATAATAATACCTTAAGTGGCAGTAGCGTAAACTACACTGCATGAATTTAATAGTCAAATTAATCTACAATTTACTTCTGTTTTGTAATCCAAAGTGAAGATCTTATATGTTTAGCTTTATAATTAGTTTAGCTGAATGATAGCTACAGTAGAACTCTATGCTAAAAATAAAAGTCCATCATGCACACAAAAGAATTGTGTGTTCATAATAGTTTTTCTCTGGACTCCACGACGAAGATGCAAATTGAACATCTTATAAGAAATTACATACCTCTGTGGATAGTTGTGTAGCTCTTAATGTAACATGAGGATTCTTATTGTCTTGTGTGGTAGGATTAACCTGGGCACCGGATGTCAGGGAGGTCTTCCAAGCTTGGTAGTTTGTAAATAGTTTTTCATTCTTCTCTTTCAGTGATCTCAGGTCATGTTCCCATTCTTTGGATATGGTTGCACTTCTTTCCTCAAACTCTGTTGATTCATTCATAATGGCCTATTGAACAGTAAAACGTCATTAGAGCTTTAAAATGATTTATAGTTGGCCCCTTTATTTGCAGTTTTGTGTTCCATGGTTTTAGCTACCTAAGGTTAAAAATAATCAAGAATTGTTAAATGGAAAATTCTAGAAATAAACAATTCATAAGTTTTAAATTGTGTGCTGTTCTGAGTAGCATGGTGAAGTCTCAAGCCATCCTGCTTAGTCCCACTCAGCATGTAAATCAATCCTTTGTCTAGCATAGCCATGCTGTATATACAACCTGCCTGTTAGTCAGTCAGTACCTGTTATGGTTTTCAGATCAAGTGCTACTGTAACACAGTGTTTAAGACTGAGAACCTTATTTTACTCAGTAATGACCCTGCAGTATAAAAGTATGCTGGTAATTCAAATATGCTAAAGAGAAGCTGTCAAGTGCCTTTTTTAAGTGAAAAGGTTAAAGTTCTTGACTTCATAAGGAAAAAAAATACTATATGCTGAGGTTGCATGCAAAGATCTATGGTAAGATCGGTTATCTATCCCTGAAGCAGCGAAGAAGAAAAAAGAAATGTGTGCTGGTTTTGCTGTAGCAGCTCAATCTGCAAAAGTTACAGTGTGCAATAGGTACTTAGTGAAGATGAAAAAGTTATTAAATTTGTGGGTAGAAGATATGAACCAAAACGTGTTCCAAATGATGACAAAGTGTTGTGTCAGAAAGCATTGAGCTTAGATGTAGATTTTAACATGGGATTCCATGAAACAAGCGACACTAAGCCATTTACTGTAGCATCACAATGCCTACATCATTCACCTCACTTCATCTTATCACGTAGGCACTGCCTCATCACATATCATCACAAAGGTGGCACAGTACAATGAAATATTTAGAGAGACTATATTCATATAACTTTTATTACAGTATTTTGTTATAATTGTTCTATTTTATTATTGTTGTTAATTGCTTACTGTTCCCAGTTTATACATTAAACTTTATCCTAAGTATGTATGTAAAGAAAAACAGCATATACAAGGGTTTGGTACTGTTCATGGTGTCAAACATCCAATAGGGGTCTTGAAACATACATATTTTTAAAAAACTAGCTGGATGTGGTGGCTCATGCCTGTAATCCCAGCACTTTGGGAGGCAGAGGCAAGACAACTGCCTGAGCCCAGGGGTTAGAGAATAGCCTGGGCAATTTGGTGACACTTCATCTCTACAATAAATTAAAAAATAAGCTATTCATGTGGCACGTGCCTAAAGTTCTAGTTCAGAAGGATTGCCTGAGCCCAGAAGGTCAAGGCTGCAGTAGCTGTGAGTATGCCACTGTACTCCAGCCTAGGCAACAGTGAAACTCCAACTCAAAACAAAACAAAACAAATCAAAACAAAACCACCACCACCAACAAAAATCTATTAAAAAAAAAAAGTCCCCCAGAATTCTAGGACATGTATGCTGAAATCAATTATCCAAACATCCTAGAACAGTGCTCTAGGCAAATGTAAGTATTCTTTGTGATTTGTGTCAGTTTCTGAAATTTTGATGATGGGAATAAAAAGCAAAAGAGAGGATTTCATATTGATCTATAAGATGCTAATTCCATTTATTGTATTACTATTGACATATGAAGAGAAATTTAAAAATTATCCAGGTTAAAATCAATATGCATGCTATGGCTAATAATGAAACATTAATGGCATGCAATAGCAGAGTACACCTAGAAACTTTACAATGATCTGTTTCCTTGCTTCATTCCAAACCTCAGTGTATAGGAAAATAACTCACTGAATTTTGGAAATCTTGTATTTCTGTGCAGGAAATAACAATCAATACCTTTTTTTTTTATATTGAACTCTGAAGTTATTCATATGTATATATTTTTCCTAATTCCTATAAGATATACTTTTTTGCCCTTATTATGAATGACATATGTTGACATCTACAACTTCTTTGTGACTTTGTGTTATTTTACCAGGTTTGGATATTAAGTTAGCTATATTTCCTGGCATCCTAAACTTTCCTTGGCTGTGGGCTATTGATCTTACACATACAAAATTACCATTTCTGCTCATACAGTGTGGAAGAAGCCACATATCCTTGTTGATCCATACAGCAGAAACCCCTACTTTCTAATCACAACTGGGTCCTCAATATTACTAGAAAACACTGATTATATAGAGATAATTTTACCCTAAACATTGGTTTTGTGCCTTTCTCTACTGATTGTGAACTTGTTTTTGTCTTGAAACAGCCAATTACTATTTTGCTAGCTCTGGCTCTTCTCCAAATGGGCTGACCAATCCATGGGAGAATTTTTAAAAAAGTATTATTCCTAGCCGGGCTCGGTGGCTCAGCCTGTAATCCCGCGCCTTTGGGAGGCTGAGGTGAGTGGACTGCCTGAGCCCGCGGGTTCGAGACTCGCCTGGGCAGCGAGACCTCATCTCTACAAAAAAATCAAAAAATCAGCCGGGCGTGGTAGTGCATGCCTGTAATTCCGGCTACTTGGAAGGCTGAGGCGGAAGGATCACCGGAGCCCAGCAGGTCGAGGCTGCGGTGGCCGGGAGCGGCCACTGCACTCCAGTCTGGGTGACAGAGTGAGACTCCAACTCAAAAAAAAAAAAAGTATTATTCCTTATTTCAGTGTGATTTAAATACAGATTACAGATAAAATTAAAGTATCAGAAAAAAACTACCTAAACATATGAAATATGAAATGAATCTTGGAAGCTATAATATTACTAGCTCCCATTGCTCCAGTTTCATATAAACAAACAATCTTTTCAATACTATGTATCTTACCAATTACACGGAGAAGGGATTACTTCAGGAAGCACAACGAATATACCAATCACTGAAAAGTAAAGTAAGTTAACAAATTGGTTTTGAGTAATGTTGGTTCTTACAAATCAGTACATTAGGGCTGATCACCTTGGGAACAATGATAAAAATCATAATTTTGCAGTTTCTGGTCCAATATGTCAAAAGCTTAGAAGTTATAGTGTATCCTAATAAGCAAAATGCAAAGCAAACTAAACAATCAACAACTTTGCTTTGATCTCAGAGCAGTGAGGTAACAGTGCAAAGGGCTGCCCCCAAAATTGGACAAAGAGGGGCATAGAGAGAACAACTACTTAAGGGAGCAGAAAACTTTGCAGGAATTAGCTATGGGGTAGGATAAACTGAATTGAACTGTAATTAATGAATTATTGGAGACTCAGTGTGGTAACTCTGGGAGTTAAAATCTCCAGGGGGTCCTAGTCATATGGTTCTCTACACTTTTGTGAATTTTACCTTCAGCAGTTCGACTAGGTTTTCACAGTGAATACCGGAGAAATCCCTTCCTGACTCTGGCAGATGAAGGGAAAAGGAATCGTTTTGAAATAAAACAGAGCATTCTGTTTTTCCTTAACAAGGCCTGCCCTCAGGAGAAACTGTCTTACCAGAGCCTAACATGCTATGGTTTTATCAGAGCCTAATATATCTGGGGCAAGGGGAAACATCCAGTTCCAGCTGGCTCTTGCTCTCCATGTGGGGGAAATGGAAATACCCAACACTAGCTCCCTCTAACTTTCCATGGGAGAAGAAAAAATACTCAATTCTAGCCACGTGTAACCTGCCACATGGGGGTAAAGAAATTCACAATTTCAGTCACTTCAGTCATTTGTTCTACCTAAGGAGGGGGTACTAGGTAGCACTGGTGAAATTCCCAGTCCAGGGGCAAAGGCTCACCAAAAGACTGAGACCTATCTATTATAGGATGATAGAATGCTCCTCCCTATCCCCCTACACCTGACCACTATAGCACTAAAGGCCTATTTACTAAATAAAGGCCTATGTACTACAAGTACTATCATGCCTGCCTTTTAACAAAAGATTACAAGGCATACTAAAAGGCAAAAACACCATTTGAAGAGACTGAAAAAGCATCAGAACCAGAGTTAGAAATGGCAGGAAGTTAGAGTTATCAGACCAAGAATTAAAACAAACAAAAAACTATGATTAATATGTGAGGGGCTTTAATGGAAAGAGCAGACAACATGCAACAACAGATGGATTCTGTAAGTAGAGAAATGAAAATTCTGAGAAAAAATAAAAAAGAAATGCTAGAGATCAAAAATATTATTAATAGAAATGAAGAACACCTTTAATGAATTCAGTAGTAGACTGGCTAAGGAATATAACAATGGAAACTTCTAAAACTGAAAAAAAAAAAAATAGAGAAAAAAGACTGAAAAAAAAGAACATCCGAGAACTATTGGACAACTATAAAAGGTGTAATAAACACATAATGGGAATACTAGACAGAAAAGAGAAAAAACAAACAGAAGGAGGATTTCAAGTAATAATGACTAAGAATTTTTCCCAAGTTAGTGTCAGACACCAAATGACAGATACAGGAAGCTAAGAGAATGCCAGAGAACAAAGGCCAAAAAATATATCTAGGCATATCATAGTAAAAAAAAAGATAAAAAATTAAAGATCTAGAAAAAAGCCCAAGGGGGAAAACACCTTACCTATAGAGGAGAAAAGACTTCTCTTTGCTCTTTACATTTGACTTCTCAGAAATCATGCAAGCAAGAAGAGAGTAGAGCAAATGAATTTAAGTATTAAGAGAAAAAAACACACCAATCTGTAATTCTAAATCTTGTGAATTTAACTTTCAAAAGGAAAGGAGAAATGAAGACTCTGAGACAAACAAAAATTGAGGAAAACTGTTGTCACTAGACCTGCCTTGCAAGAAGTGTTAAAAAGAAGTTCTTCAGAGAAAAGGAAATGAACATATAGGCCAGAAACTCAGATTTACATAAAGAAAGGAAGAGCACCAGAGAAGGAATAAGTGAAGGTAAAATAAAAGCTTATTTTTCTTATTCTTAATCGAGCTAACAAATATCAGTCTATTCAAAATGTATGCATATATACATGCTTATACATGCTTATGAATAAGTGAAATAAATGACAGCAATAGTACAAGTTATGGGAGGGAAAAATTAAAAATATTTTGTTATTATAAGGCACTCATACTACCATAGAAGTAGTATAGTGCTACTTGCAAGTGGACTTACATTAGTTGTAAATGTATATTGAAAACCACAGAGCAACGACTAAAACAAGTAAGGAAAGAAGTATACTTAATATGGTAAGAAATGAGAAAAAATAGAATAATAAAACACTCAATTAAAATCATGAGGTAGAAAAAATGTTGAAGACAAAAATAAGAAAAAAAAGGAGGGAAACAAAAACAGTAATATGGTTAGTCATCCAATTATACTAATAATCACTTTAAATGTTAATGATCTAATATACCAATTAAGACAGATTGTCGAAGCAGATCAAAAAACAAGATCCATCTAGATGATGACTACAAGATATCCACTTTAAATATAAAGAAAAATTTAAATTAAAAAGTGAAAAGCTAGAGACATAAACTAGTCTAACACTAAGCAAAGGAAAGATGAAGTAATTATATCAATTACAGAAGCAGTAGAGTTCAGAGCAAGAATATTTATCAAGTATAAAGAGGTGCATTACATAGTGATAAAGGCTTCAATATTCCAAGAAGATATAACAGTCCTTTTTCTGCATACACCATCAACAGAGCATTAAAATACTTGAGGCAAAAACTAATAAAACTATAAGGCGAAATAGATGAATCTATTATTACAGTTGGAAACTTTAACATTCCCTCTATCAGAAATGGACAGCTCTACCAGGCATAGAATCAGTAAGGATATAGTTGAACTCAACAGCACCAGTCAACTAGATACAATTGACATCTACAGATTACTTCACTCAGCAACAGACCATTACACATCCTGTACTCACAATGAACACTTACCAAGACAGACCATAGTCTGGGTCATAAAATACATTTTAAATACATTTAAGAGAATAGAAATCATACTATGTTTGTTCTCAGATTATAATGGAATTAAACTAGAAATTGATAACAGATAGCTAGAAAATCCCCAATACTTGGAGATTAAACTACATACTTCTAAATAACATATAGGTTAAAGGAGAAATATCAAGAGAAATAAAATATTTTCACCTACATAAAAATGAAAATGTAACTTATCAAGATCTGAGGAATTCAGTGAAGGCAATACACAGAGGAAAATTTATAGCATTGAATGCATGTATTAGAAAAGAAGAAAGATCTGAAATCAACAAACTAGGCTTTAATCTTAGGACACTAAATATGAACAGCAAATTAAATTCAAAGTAAGCAGAAGAAATAAAAATTAGAGCAGAAATCAGTAAAATTGAAATAAGTAAACACAGGAAAGAAAAAACATCAAAAGCATTTTTTTAAAGATCAATAAAATTAATAAGCCTCTAGCTAGGCAAACAAAGAAAAAAGAAAGGACACAAATTACTAATAACAGAAATGAATGTGGGGACATCACTACAGATCCCATAAATATTAAAATAATAATAATGGAATATTATGAACACCTCTATGTCCACAAATTTGGTAACTTGGGTGAAATGGACCAATTTTTTGAATGATATAATCAGCTAATACACAAAAAGAAACGGACAGTCTGATTAGATCTATATCTAGCAAATACATTGAATCAGTAATACAAAATCTTTCAGAACAGAAACTACCAGGCCTAGGTGAGTTCACTGGTGAATTCTACCAAATATTTAAGAAATTTAAGAAAAAAAAATCATTCCCATTCTTTACAATCTCTTCCAGAAGATAAAAACAGAAGGAATAACTTCTAACTCATTCTATGAGGCCAACATTATTCTAATACCAAAACCAGATGATGACATTACACAAATACTGACTTCCTAATACAAAATAATAGAAAATCAAATCCAACCATGTATAAAGAGGATTATATATCATGACCAAGTGTGATTTATTCCAGGTATGCAAGACAGGTTAAACATTTGAAAAACAATTAATGTGTTCCATCACATAGGCTAAAGAAGAAAAATTAGATGATCGTAACAATAGATGCAGAAAAAGCATTCATAATTTAAAACTCTCAGCAAATTAGCAATAAAGGTAAATCTCCTCAACTTGATAAAGAACACTTACAAAAAAACTATAGCTAACATCGTATGTAATCATGAGAAACTAGAAACTTTCCTGCTATGATTGGAAGCAAAGCAAAAATATTCCATCTCACCACTGGTTTTCAACATTGTATTGAAGCCCCAGCAGTGAGATAACACAAGTAAAGGAAATACAAGGAATACACATTTAGAAGGCAGACATAAAACTCTCTTTGTTGCACATGATGACCATCTCTGTAGAAAAATCTGAAAGTATCAGTGAAAAAACTCGTGGAACCAATAAGCAATATACAAGGTTACAGAACACAAAGTTAATATGCAAAAGCAAATTGCTTTCTATATACCAGTGATGAACAAGTGTAATGTGAAATTAAAAATACGTTACTATTGGCTGGGCTCGGTGGCTCAGCCTAATCCCAGCACCTTGGGAGGCTGAGGTGAGTGGATTGGCCGAGCCTGTGGGTTCAAGACCCACCCAGGCAACTTGGCGAGAGCTCATCTCTACAATAAATCAAAAATTAGCTGGACATGGTAGTGCGCCTGTCGTGCCAGCTACTTAGAAAGCTGAGGGGGAAGGATCGCTGGAGCCCAGCAGGTCGAGGCTGTAGTGGCCGGGAGTGTGCCACTGCACTCCAGTCTGGGTGACAGAGTGAGACCCCAACTCAAAAAAAAGTTACTATTTATTCTAGCACCTCCAAAATAAATATATAGGTATGAGTCTAACAATTTATGTATAATACCCGTATGAGAAAAACGACAAAGTTCCTATGAAAAAAACCAAGTAACTAAATAACTGAAGAGATATTCCATATTCAAGGTTAAAAAGAGTTAATATTGTCAAGATTGAGTTCTTTTCAACTTGACCTATAAATTAAATACAATCTCAACAAAATCACATCAAGTTATTTTGTGAATATTGACAAATTGATTGACTTTAAATGGAGAAGGACCCAGAATAATTAACACCATATTAAAAAAGAAAAAAATAAGCGAACTGACATTATTTGACTTCAAGATTTACTATAAAGGTATAGTTATCTAGACAGTATGATTTTGATGAAAGAACAGACAGAACTAGGGAACAGAATAAAGATCCCAGAAATAGACCCCGCACTGTCAACTGATCTTTGACAAAGGAGCAAAGGCAATATAATACAGCAAAAAGAATTTTTTCAATAAATGGTGCCAGAACTGGATATCTACAAGCAAAAAAATGAATCTAGTCAGAGATCTTACACCCTTCAGAAAACTTAACTCAAAATGTTTAAATGTGAAACAAAAACTAGAAAACTCCTAGAAGATGACAGAGGAGAAAACTTAGGAGACCTTGGATTTAGTTATGACATTTTAGATACAACCTCAAAGGTAAGATCCATGAAAGAAATAATCGATAAGTTGGACTTTTTAAGCATTAGAAATCTGCACTGTGAAAGACAACACCAAGAGAATGAGAAGACTAACCACAGACTGGGAGAAAATATTTGCAAAAGATAAGGACTGTTAACCAAATGATACAAAGAATTCTTAAACTTCCACAATAAGAAAACAAATAACCTGACTAAAAAATGAACGCAAGGCCTGGACAGAAAAAAAAAGATACACAGATGGCAAATAACCATATGAAATGACCAACATCATATGTCCATAGAAATTTAAATTTAACAAAATACCACTACACACTTAATAGAATGGTTAATATTAAAAATTGACACCAAATTCTAGAAAGGATGTAGACAACAGGAATTCTTATTCATTGCTGGTGGGAATGCAAAATGGCACAGCTCTTTTGGAAGACAGTCTGGCAGATTCTTACAAAACTCAACATAATTTTACTATATGATTCAGTAATTGCATTCCCCGATATTTACTCAAATAAGTTGAAAATGTCTGTCCACACAAAAAGATGTAACGTGCATGTAGCATCTTTAAAGTACTGAATTTATAATTGCCAAAACTTAGAAGCAACCAAGATGTGCTTCAGTAGACAAGTAAACAACTGGTACATCCAAACAACAGAATATCAGTGTTAAAAAGAAATATTCCGTGAAGCCATGAAAAGACACAGAGAAAACTTAAATGCATATTACTAAGTGAAAGAAGTCAATCTGAAAAGGCTATATACTGTATGATTCCAACATATGACATTCTGGAAAAGTTAATACTATGGAAACAGTAAAAAAGATTAGCAGTTGCCAGGGGTTAGGGAGGAGAGACTGGTGAATATGGGTAGAGCACAGAGGACTTTTAGGGCTGTGAAACTATTCTGTATGTTACTGTAATGATGGATACAGGTCACTATACAGGTCAAAACTCACAGAATGTACAACACCGAGCATGAACCCTAATGTAAACTATGGGCTTTGGGTGATAATGAAATATCAATGTGGGTTCAAGTGTACCAAAAATACCTCTCTGGCATGGGATGTCAATTGTAGGAAAGACTGTGTTTGTGGAGACAGTGTATATGAGAACTCTGAACTTTCTGCTCAGTTTTACTGTGCACCTAAAATTGCTCTATAAATTAAAGTTTATTAATAATTAAAAAATACATTTTTGAATCTCAAAGTTCAAGGGTTAGCACATGAGGCCCTACTAAAGTAGTTGGCTAATGCTTATAACTTTACCACAGCTGCTGCCCATAGTCCTGAAACAGACTCATGTCTCACCACCTCTGAGGCTACATGGAAAAAAGGCTCAATTCCTAAGGAAGCAGTGAGAAAAAGGGAAAGAGAATAGTAAGAGGATTCCAGATTCCACAAATGGAAACTAGATATTACACACCAAGATTCTGTTACCTTTATCAGTTTACATCAATATATTTAATTATTTTAAAGAAACATAATAGATTACAGGAATAATATGTTTTACAAAATCAATTTTTATGAAGCATACAAATAAAGAAAACATACTTTATGTTACACTAAGTCCTTTTAAGAAAGAGGTAGATATTAAAGTAAACAACAAAAAGAATAAGATAGTAGAATAAAACTTACTACTTACAGTTATTTTGTTATTAAAAAAGTTATTAACTCGACAAATCCCATCATTTTCTTTCTGGATGACATTTTTAAGCTTTTCTACATCGAAATGAGTATTCAACCACTCTTCCAAAAACTGTGTCATTTCTTTCCTATTACTTAATACTTGCTGAAATTCAGTCTTTATGCTGGGGAAGTCACTTTCTGAAAAATCTTTGAGAATGTCCTGAGTAACAAATAAACATCAAATCATCTAAACATTAGGAACATTTTTACTCAAATATATAAATACCATAAAAAGAGGAAAATACCTTTAGGTATTTTGTTAAATACCTACTGTACTCTCACTTATCTTAATATTTTACAGTAAACTAAAAAATAATTTAAAACTTATTTTAGCTTTTCGTATAATAAAATTCTGGCAGTATATGTAGTGTAACAGGTTCTACTTGTTAGAGTTGAGACCTGTCAAGATGATAAATCTGTGACTGATTATCACAATACAAGAAGTGCTGTTTTTTTTTTTTTCGAGGTGGGGTTTTGCTATGTTTCCCAGGCTGGTCTGAAAGTCCAGGAATCGAGTGATTCTCCCACCTCAGCCTCCCAAGTGGCTGAAATTATAGGCGTATCACTGCATCTAGCTTTATGAAGTGCTTCTGAATATAGCTTTTGTATACATACAGTAGACCTAACATGCATGCTGGCAATCAGATGCTAGCCTCACATTGTTGGGTAAAAGTAACACGCTCCATGTGGAGTTCTTGCAATAAAAAGTTTTCTGACTCTCAGCACAGATAAAAGAAACTTTAGAAGGCGTTTTGGAAACTTGGGTTCCATGAATTCCCACTTGCTAATGTTAAATCTGTCTTTCAGTATCCCCGGAGGTCTGAAGGGAGGCTAGTCCATTACTTGCCAGTTTTTATGTCTGGCCAGTTGTCACTCTGCAACCTATTTTTAATTTCTGATAAGTGAAAATGGCTTTAAACACATGTAAAGGTATCTTTTTGCTTGATAAAAAGGCTTAACATCTTATTATATCTATTTAAAATAAATTATACCTCAATATGCAGATCCATTTTCTGGTTCAATTTGAGGTTCCTTAATTCTTTGGAGGATGTATCATGATCTTGTTGAAGATGCTGGATATTAATTAGCAATTCCTTTTGCTTTTCCATTTCATCAATAAAATCAATTTCAAATTTATTGATGGATTCATTTTGTTCTTCTTTTATCTTTGCAACACTGCTTAACACATACTTGCAGGAAAAAATTAAATTGGAAGCTTTTATCCCATTTAGAGGAAGGATGGCATCTCTTATTATATATTTATATCTTCTGATAAGTGAAGAAGAAGAAAGGAACTTCTCTCTATCCTCATTTTTTTCCTCTCAAAATCTTGGGAGAATAACTTCCAGACCTCTACCTTCCATATTTCTGACTTCCTATTGGATATACATTATGGATGTCTTACAAGTACTTAAAATTCAATATGCTTAAAATGAAACATGATCCCTTTCTTATAAGCTCCCCTTTTTCTATTGCCTCCTTTCAGTTAATTGTGTTGCCAGTCACCTAGGTTTTCTAGTTAGATTCCTGAGATTTATTTCAACATCCTCTTCCATCTTGATTGGGTAACCACAAAGATGATGCTACATGCCTCAAGTCTTCCTTGTCAAGCATATTTAGATATTTGGCTTCAACAGACAATAATTTGAATGCCATATGTTCCATGGACTTCATTAATAAGTTCTGGATGTCTGATTGCCAGCATTTGTGGAAGACTTATCAGGGCCCAAGGGGAAGTCTATCTAGGTAGGGCAGATAGATTGCCCCTTAATTCCTCAACTTCCACCATTCTTTAACCTCTTATAATCTGGTCTCTTCCTTAACCACCCAATTAAAACTGTTCTGACAATGACTACCAATGACCTCTATTATCACCAAATTGAGAGGGTATCTTCAGTCCATATTTTGGCTACCTGAAGTATTTACCACCCTTGACATACTTTTCTCCACTGACATGAATGACTGCACTTTTGCTTGATTCTCTCCTGACTGACTTTTCCAAATTTGACCTCATGTGTTGCTCTCTTTTCTATTACTGCCTCTTAGACATTTATCTTTTTCTGAGTTCTTTTCTTACCTCAAAGCTCTTATTCTTCATTATGCTTTCTGGTTGATGTTATTATACATGTTGCATTATCTATCACCTACATGCCGATGAGCCTCAAATGTTAGTTCTTACTTTACTCCTGCCAAGCCCCAAATTCACAACTAAATGACTACTTGGTTGTTCCACCATAGGTATTTCAACCTCAAAACACCTCAAATTAAATACCTAATCTCTCTTGCCTTATTCGCCTTGCTTCTCTTCCTATTTTTTTTTTTAATAATCTTAGTTAACAGTAGACCATCCACAAGCCTGACGAAGCCCAATCTAGGAACTCCACCTAAACTTTTCTCTCTTACACCTCCACTATCAATAATGTGAACCTATCATTTTAAGCTGCTAAATATTTCTTTAATCCCTTTGTCCTCTCCATTCCATGAAACCTTCCTAGTAGTACAGTCACACATAATATCTCATTTAGACCACTGTAATTGTCTCTTGTCTTTTTTTGCCATTAGGCTTATCCCCTTCAAACTAATTTACTCTTTATTCTGAAGTACCTAAATGACAATCTGAGCTTATTACCGCCACTACTGAAAATAACTGTCCATTGACTCCCCATCTACAAAATGAACTCCAAGTCTTATTACAGGAGTCTGGCTTGCAATAAAGTTTCATCTTCTGGAACTTTTGTCTAGTATGTCATGTAACTTGCACCCACTTCTATCATTGTGCTTGTTACTTGTTTGCATGTCTTTCTCATCCCCTAGACTATGAGATCTTTGAGATGATATTTACATCTTCCTCCTGAGCACCTTGACACAGTGTCTAGGCCGCCCACAGGCAGAGCTCAGGTTTGGTTGAACACGTACTAGGTATATGGAAGAGTCTGTACATTATTATTTTTAGACTCAAGTAATCTTTCATTTGGTAGTAAGTATACTAAATAGTAAATATGCCAGTTCTCAAAGCAGGCCTTAAATACATTGAAGTTTGTAATTTAAAATCACAGTAATATTTACAAAGATATTACTAAAAGGGTAGTACCTTAAGTTTCTTCACAACTCTTTGGAATTCCATGGAACATCTCTGGTTTGTAGTAAAAAGTTTTTCAATTTGTTTGGTTTGTGAATATGGAAGTGAGAGGTTTGCTTTTACTCTAATGGAAAGTTCTTTTTGGATTTCAATTTCCTTCTTCAAGTCAAGAGACAATCTACTCAGGCATTCATAATCATTATCCATCTCTGAATATTTCTTCAGAAGCTCCTAAAGAAAATTAGAATTCACTAATGATCTTCAACAATAAGTAGAGTTCCAATCCTAGAATAGTAACAAAACCTATGCTTTAACATTTTCTGTAGGAGAGAAATAAAGACTTATGTATTTTTTTAAAATTACAAAAACTTATTTTTGATTATAAATATATAGTTATTGTGAAAATTAAAAAATATAAGTGAATATAACAAAGAAAACCAAGAACAATTATTCTTACCATTTTCGAAGGGAACAACATTCATTTCTTGTTTTAACAGAGGGCACTTACTTTTATCCTAAAGCACTTTTCTCTCAGGTTTTCTGTAAAGTGCTGTTGTCCAACATTTAGTAACATTTTTTCAGATTTGACTACCTCTTTGTGGTTCTGTTGGTCCTGCTTTGGTACAAAGAAATAAACAGGGCTTCAGCTATGACTCTACACTCATATATAATGTCTAGTTATATACTTAAAAAAAAATTTTTACATCAAGTTCCAATGATGGAATTAAATATTACACTTGTAACTCAAAACAATGTTAATAATCAGAAAATGAATAATAGTATTAAGTTATATAGGGAGTGACCTCAACTCACTGGGGGAAAAAAAGTGAAAAAAACACGTATTTTTTGGAGTCAGAATTTATTCTCCATAGTTACAAATTAGGTTTTAGTTTTATTTCAGGTTTTGATTCTTCCAAATCTCTGCATTATTCATTTGCAGTTTTAACAGGTAGCATCTACTTTTATCCTATAGTACTTTATTGCTGCCAGTCAAATAACTAGCAAAACCACTTGTCTATTGGTCTTTCAAGCCTTAGTAATATATTCTTCTCAGCACCTTGGAAAAGCAAATTCATACCCTGTTTATATTTTGCATTTCTAATTAAAAAGTATAAGACAAAACATTTCTCCCACTTATCTTGTTCAGTACGAAGAGCATTTGTTGAATGAATTAAATCTCTTTATAAATTTGGTTAGGGCCCACATAAAAATGATTCCCAGCGTCTGGTGATCTCAAATGGCACTTTTTCTACTTTATTCTTTATTATTGAAATATGAGAATAAAGAAGATTGTTACAGATTTCTTTTTTTGAGTTGGAGTCTCACTCTGTCGCCCAGACTGGAGTGCAGTGGCCGCTCCCGGCCACCGCAGCCTTGACCTGCTGGGCTCTGGCGATCCTTCTGCCTCAGCCTTCCAAGTAGCCAGAATTACAGGCATGCGCTACCACACCTGGCTGATTTTTTGATTTATTGTAGAGATGAGGTCTCGCTGCCCAGGCGGGTCTCGAACCCACGGTCTCAGGCAATCCACTCACCTCAGCCTCCCAAAGGGGCGGGATTACAGGTTGAGCCACTGAGCCCAGCTACACATTTATTTCATACAACTTATTTGTCTGAACTTTGTTATCTTTTAAAAGAGAATTCAGTTTCTTTTTTTAAGGACATTGACTTCTGAATAGATATAAACAGTCATACCAGAATAACTTAACTTTTATATTTATCTTGACTTTTTTCCTTTTAACTTCATCAATAAGAGCCCATCTCTAGAACTTTATCATGTAGAGGTAGAGAAATGGGATATTTGTTATAAATTTAATCATTCAAATACTTCTTCATTTAGAATAAACAATTCTCTTTTTTTTGAGTCGGAGTCTCACTCCGTCGGCCAGGCTGGAGAGCAGTGGCACGCTCACGGTCATCCCTGTTGGGCTCTAGTGATCCTTCTGCCTCAGCCTTCCAAGTAGCCATAACTGCTACCATGCCTGGCTAATTTTAATTTATTTTATTGTAGAGATGAGGTCTCACCATGTTGCCCAGGCTGGTCCCGAACCCTCTGCCTCTGGCAATCCTCTCGGCTTGGCCCCCCCAAAGTGTAGGGATTATAATGCTCTTTCTTTAATAAAACTTTAAAAAGTTACATTAAGAAATGTAGTCTGAGCTGGGCTCGGTGGCTCAGCCTGTAATCCCACGCCTTTGGGAGGCTGAGGTGAGTGGATTGCCTGAGCCCGCGGGTTCGAGACCCACCTGGGCAGCGAGACCTCATCTCTATAATAAAATCAAAAAATTAGCCGGGCATGGTAGCGCATACCTGTAATTCCAGCTACTCTGAAGGCTGAGGCAGAAGGATCGCCGGAGCCCAGCAGGCGAGGCTGCGGTGGCCGGGAGCGGCCACTGCACTCCAGTCTGGGTGAGCGAGTGAGACTCTGACTCAAAAAAAAAAAAAAGAAAAAAGAAATGTAGTCTGCTTTAACAAATTTTTTCTTAAAAATAAAGAATTAAATAATATTTTCTAAAAAATATTTTAGTTTCTTTCTTTTTTAAAGCAGGACTTATTGAGAGAACAGAAAAGCTCCCATAGTGGGAGGGGAGCTGAAAGGGTTGCCCGATTTTGGCTTCTTTTTGAACTGTTTCCTATTTGTGTGAAAATTATACTAACAATTTTCTCACCCTTTACTGTTCAAAGAAATTTCCAGATAAAAATAAAAACATTTTCAAAAAAGCTCAATTCTTAAAATAGTTACTAGATAAGGGAAGATTGTGACTCACTCTAGCTATCATTTCTCTTACGGTTTCTCTGAATTGGTATCTTTCCATTTTGAGAGACTCTTTTATCCTCCTTTGCTCATCTCTTTCTTTAGCTACAATTCTTATTTCTTCAAGACTTTCATGAAGTTTCTTAGTTAAGTGCAAGTTATCCATTTCCACACTTTGCATAGATACATTTTGGGCCTCAAACTGCTTCAACTGTTCCATTTCATTAATTTTTTTAATGTGTTTTATTGACACATTCTTTTACTTTAAGCAGTTGAAGCTCTTTTTTCTAATGTTCTTGGATCTTGAGATAATTATAAAAGTTAAAATGCAAACAGAATTCCTTCAAGGAAGGAAATAGTGTCTATTTGTTATATACTTACACATATATCTATATCTACAAATTTGTATCTGTATCTTTTCTCATTCTGCAAATAATTTTGGATACAGTTACTTCTAAAAGAAGAACAATATAACATCTTTTTCTGTAATTCATCTTTTGACATATATGCAAGTCCTTTTGAACATTTGAAATTTGAGTTGTTTTTTCTGAAACTTTTTCTCTAAATTATCAATAGTTTCTTAGTGTCCTTTTGAATGCATATGAGCAATTTTTTGTTTCTGTTGTGTTTCCTGATTTTTTTAATTATTAGAATAGAGAAATGTAATGACATAAAGGTACATTACCTTTTCTTAATGATTAACTAGTTTAAACAAAAATTTTAAAAATACATGTTCACAGTTAAAAACAACTATACTGTCCCCAAGTTAGAATAGTACAGAAGGATATATATATAAAGTACAATTTCCTGTTCCTAGTCTCTCTCATCTTAATCCTGCTCCCTGTTGAATTCTGTCACTTGCTTTTCTCCTTTCATACTGCGTGGACATTTTTCTAAATCGGTATCACAGAATGCCCCATTCTTATGCTTAGTGTTCCATTATATAGACAGTGCCTTACTGGTGGACTCTTGGATTACTTCTAGATTTTGGCCACCGCACACAATGCTACAGTGAACATCGCTGTATTTTTGCCCAAGTGTGTGAATATAATGGTAGGACAAATTCCTAGAAGTGAAACTGTTGTACCAAATATATATGTTAATAAACTTTTTAAACATGGTTAAGCTGTCTCCCTAAAAGATTATAATATTTACCTTCTTACCAACAGTATCATCTATTTTCAAAGAAGGGAGCTTTTTGTATTAAAACAACATGTTTACTGGATAGGAAGAGAGAGTACAACTCACGCTAGCTATGATTTCCTGTAGGTCTTTCTTAAGTTGGTCTCTCTCCAGTTTGAGAGTCTCCTCTACTCTTCTTAGACTATCTCTTTCTTTCATTATAGATTTCATTTCGTCAAGGGTGTCATGAAGTTTCTGAGCCAAATTTAAGTTTTCCATTTCTTTTTTATCCAGAGTTAAACTTTGGTCTTTGCATTGCTTCTTCAATTGTTCCATTTCAGACAGTTTTTTCTGTGTCTCACTGATATCTTCTTTTAACTTAAAAAGTTGATGTTTACTTGCCTTAAGTTCTTGAATCTTAATATAACCAGAAAATAATGTTAGGATACAGATTTTTTTTTTTAAAGAACAGATAAAGAATAGTTTCTAAATTGATTAAGACAATAGTGTATCCATGTTACTTTCACTGATAGTCCACATAATTTAATTTTCTTTTGAGGTATAATATATATAAAACACACTAATTTTCAGTGTATAATTCAATTATTCTTGACATAAGGATACATCTATGTAATCACAACACAGTTTAAAAGAGAACATTTTCAGGTGAGGTGTGATAGCTCACGCCTATAATCCTAGCACTTTGAGAAGCCGAGGGGGGAGGGTTGCCTGACCTCATAGGCTTGAGACCAGCCTGGGCAAGGTGGTGAGCCTTCATCTTTACAATATGTGCTGTAAAAAATTAGCTGGGCGTGGTGGCACACACCTGTGGTTCCAGCTATTTGGAAGGCTGAGGTGGAAGGATCACCTGAGCCCAGCAGGTAGAGGATGCTGTGGCCATGAGCGTGGTACTCCAGCCTGGGCAACACAGTGAGATTCTGACTCAGGGGGGAAAAAAAGAGAGAGAGAATATTTCCAGCACTCCATAAGGTGTCTGTGTGTCCCTTACTAGAGGTAGCCACAATTCTAGATTAGTTTTTGAACTTATGTATCACAATGTGCTTATCCGCTATTCTGCTGATAGGCATTTGAAATGTTTTCAGGTTGTTACTATTTTGAATAAAGCTGCTATGAATATTCTAGTGCCTTTTTGTAGACATATGCACTCTTTTCTCTTAGGGACATATCCAAAGAATAGAAATGCTGGGCCTTAAAGTAGGCTATGTTCAGTATTAGTAAATATTATCAAGCTGTTTTTCAGACTGGCTAATCCATTTTACATTCCCAACCATTTTTAGGCACAAATAAATAAGATATACAAACAAGACATCCACAAAAATACCTTTTCTTGTAATTTAGCATTGGAACTCTCTAAATCTTTTTTCATATTTGATACTTCATCGGTCTTCTCAGAAACAATCCCTCTGAGTTTATCAATAGTTTCCTGGTGCTCTTTCAGATGCATGTAAACAATTCTTAGCTCCTCTTGTTTTTTCAGATCCTTTATCATTAGAGAAATTTTAAAAACAGTGACATACCTTAATGTCAACTAGTTTTTAAAAATGAAAGTGATATTTTCTTAGTAAAAGTAATAACAAAGTACTCCACACCTTTTTTGTTGTAAGACAGTTATAACTTTCTCTTCCATGTCCTCATCTCCCCACACTCTCTACTTCTACTTTCCAGGGGTAACATACTGCACACGTGCATTCCTTCTACCTTAGCCTCCCAAAGTGCTGGAATTATAGGCCTGAGTCATACTTTTTGTTAAAAACAATAAACAGGTCAGGTGTGGGGGCTCATGCCTGTAATCCCAGAACTTTGGGAGGCCGAGGCGGGAGGACTGCTTGAGCCCAGGAATTCAAGACCAGCCTGGGCAACAAAGTAAGACCTTATCTCTAAAAATAAATAAACAAAAACCATTACAATGAACAACCTTGTGGTATGTGTGTGTATATGTCTGTGTTTGTGAATATGTGTGTATGTGCATATTTACATAAACACATATTCCTTTATTTTAACAACTGAGTCAATATTTATGACAGATAAAGTTCACAAAGAAAATGCTGATTACAGAATTTAAAATTTTCAAGAACAATTCTTAATTATCTACTTAAAACGTTATATTATTTCACTCTTGCAAACAATACCATTTGTCTCAAAGAAGGGTTTGTTGCTGTAAGAAACAACACATTTAACTGTGAAGAAGAGGAAAGAGTGTAACTTACTTTAGCTTCTGTTTCTCTAAGGTTTTCCCTAAGTTGGTCTTTCTCCATTTTAAGGGTTTCCTCTACTCTTTTTAGGTCATCATTTTCCTTAGTAATAAATTTTATTTCCTCAAGGTTTTCATGAAGTTTCTGAGTCAACTTTAATTTCTCCATTTTTATACTTTCCAGAATTGAATTCTGGGCCTCTAATTGCTTCTTTAGTTGTTCTGTTTGATACATAGTTTCCTTGAGATCATTTTTTACTTTAAGAAAATGATGTTCTTTCTCCTGAAGTTCTTGGATCTTAAAAAAATCATACAATAAGTTAGGATCTCAATAGATATAGATAAAAAGCTAGATGATATTTTCTAAATTGAATAGGCACATTTTTCACTTGCCTTGAATTTTAGGCTAATTCATATCTTGTTTCATTAGACAAAAAGTCTGATTCAAACTTTGTTACTAAGATAACTTAAAAAAATACCTGTGCTTTTAAGGCAGTATTTACATTTTCTAGGTCCATTTGCATATTTGATATTTCATCTGTTTTCTCTGAAATAATCTCTTTGAGTTTATCAGTAGTTTCTTGATGCTCTTTCAGATGCCTGTAAGCAATTTTTAGTTCCTCTTGTTTTTCTTGGTCCTTTATTATTAGAGAAATAAAAATAAAACACTGACGAGTACTACAATTCACACAGTATAGAAAGGTATGGGATGAGAAGTAAAGATTCCCCTACCCTCTTCTGAGGTCTCCCAGTCCTCACCCTCTAAGCTACTTTTAGGCGACTATATATGCTAGATACACAATTCTGTAACTTACCTCCCACCCTAACAGGACACTTCCACATCAGCAGCGTGGCTCTACCACATCCTTTATCTGTGGCATAGTATTCCATGATCAGAATGTGCTGCACTTACTTAAACAGTTCCCTACATGTCATAATTTTCCCCATTTGTTGTTTGCTTTATTATTGCAACTTGCTGCAATGAATATTCTACAAGTATCTTTGTACAGTTGTGCAAATGAGTGCAAGATAAATAGTTACAACTGGATTTTTTAGGTCAATGAATAACTTACTGAAACATTTGGAAAATATTACTAAATATTCCCCTTTCAGCATTCCCAATATTGTACCAATTTTACACTCCCACCAACCCTATGTCTGATTATTCTTTTAGGATACAAAGTTGTAGTTATTAAAGACGGAGAGAGATGGTAACTAACTCTAATTACAGTTTGTCTTATGTTTTCCTTGAACTGGTCTCTTTGCACTTTGAGAGTCTCCTCAATACTCCTAAGGTCATCTCTTTCTTTTGTTATAGTTCTCATTTCTTCAAGATTCTCATGGAGTTTCTGAGTCAACCTTATGTTCTCCATTTCTATATTTTCCAGAGTTAATTTCTGGGTCTCAAATTGCTCCTTTAAGTGTTCCATTTCATGCAGTTTTTCCTGAGTTTCATTGACCACTTTCATCTCAAGTTGATATTCTTTTTCCTGAAGTTCTTGCATCTGAGAAAATTATAAAATAAGTTAGGACACAGGCAGAGTATTTTCAAAAAAGGAAGAATTATTCCTAAACTAAAGCAATCATCTTTAAATTATAATCTAATGTATATACTGTATTAGATGTATATTATAATCATCTTTAAATTGCAACCTAATATATATACACCTTTCATAATGGATATGAGTAACATAATAATCTGATGTTGATTTCCAATTTGACAAAACAAGTCCTACTTTTTCCTGTAATTCACCACCTGAATTTCCTAAATCCCAATGAATATTGCTACTTGAGCTGTCTTCTCTAAAATATGCCTTCTACTAACAGTTTCTTGGTACTCATCCAGATGAATATAAATGGTTTTTAGTTTCTCTTTTGTTTCCAGTCCCTTTACAATTAGAGGAAAATTAATAAAACTTAATAGTGAACATCATCAACAGCTTAATGCTATTTTTGTATCCAAAAAACATTAGGAGAGAAATTTATATTAGCTACAATTTCTTCAATGTTGGTCAGTTGATCTCTCCCCATTTGAAGGGTCTCTTGCACTCTTTCGTCCCTTAATCATAATTTTAATTTCTTCTTAACTTTATACACACACACACACACACAATTTATTTAAGAAAAAAAAAAGGTTGCTTTCCAAAACAATTAAGTATGTTAAACAGGAATCTGTATAATTCAGTTAGCTACCCCCACAACCCAGGTTTCCTCCTATCTTCACTCCCAATTTACCTTTTTCTGTAATTCATCACTGGTTGCTTCTAATTCTTCTTGAATGCTTGATATTTCAGTTTCCTTCTCTGAAAGATTCACTCTCAGCTTATCAATAGTTTCCTCTTGTTCTTTCAGGCAACAACGAGCAACTTTAAGTTCCTCTTCAGTTTCCAGGTGCTTTATTATCAGAAGAAATTCCAAGAAATTTATAGAAACATTAGTAATTATTACACTATAACTAACTCCTCTTTCCAAAGGTTTAGTGCTTATAAAAACATTGCTTACAAAAATTTTTTTAAAAACATGATAAGATGAAACCTACCTTAGCTAAGATTTCTTTTATGCTTTCTTTGAGTTGTTTGCATTCACACTGAAGAACTTCTTGTAGCCTCTGTAAGTCATCTCTCTCCTTAGCTAAATATTTCATTTCATCATGACTTTCTTGAAGTCTCTCAGACAATTTGAGCTTTTCCATTTCTACTCTTAGTAGTGCTGAATCTTTGGCTTTGAATTGTTCCTTCAATTGCTCCATCTCACTCATTATTTTAGGAGTCTCATTGTCTTTTTCCTTCATACTGAAGGGTTGTTCCTGTTTGTCTTGAGACTCTTTGATCTTAAGGGGATCAGAAAGCAAGACAGTTGATATCCAGAGATATTTCATTTTAGGGAAAAAGAAATCAGGATACTTTCTAAAGCAACTAAGGCAGGATTCAATGGCTCATGCACTGAGCAATCTTTCCACTCTCCCACTCTTCCATTATCTAGGCATTTGACACTTTTTTTTTTACTACTATGCTGTCAGAATCCTACCAGAGGTTGAAGACAAAATGATAAATTAGACTTACATGATCTCTGCCTTTTGAGACTTAACACTTTAGGGACAAAGACAGATATTATGCCAAATCTTACCAGTACAGAGGTGTTGGGTCCTCCTAGGGCATTAGTGTCAGATCAAATGAATTGCAAGTGATTAATAAAATTAGGGGGAAGAAAGTTCCAGCTGAGATCTGAAGGATGAGAGTATTAGTCAGATAAAAAGGGGTAAGAAAGTACTGCAGGTAGAGAGACCAGAGCATACGAAAGCCATGAACTGAGGAAGAACAACAAATGAGTGTCGCTGGAGCACATGGAGCAGGAGAAAGAGGGAGCTGAAGTAAGGTGAGAGACCAGCAAGGTCCGGAACTCAGGGTCTGGTAGGCCACATGGAGGATTCTGGTCCTTATTTAAAGACTAACAATAAGATATTAAAGGAATTTAAGACTTTAGCTCAGAATAGAAGCTGGATTAGAGAAGTTTAAGAATAAATGTGGCAATGCCTTTTGGAAAGCTATTGTAGCAAGTCAGGAAAAGAAAGGATGGTGGCTTGGATTAGGGCAGTGGCAATGTGGAGAGAGAAGTGGGAGGATTTTTAAAACACATACTCAGATCAACAAGATTTGATGACTGGGTTATTGAATGAGCAGAAAGGAAGGGATACTAGTAGGGATAACTCCTAGATTTCTGACTGAAGCAATGAGACAGATGATAGTGCTTTATGGGACATTGGAAGAACAAATATAAAGGAAGAATCAAAATAATACATTTTTGGCTTTATTCTTTTTTGTAGTTTGTACTATTTTTTTCTAAATTATTTTTGAATATTTAAGAAAACAGTTATCTTTTCTGAAAAATCTTTTCCCAGTTTCAGTAGTTTCTTAGTATTCATAAACACTTTTTAATTGCTGTTTCTAGTCACTTCATGATTAAGAGGCATTTAAAGAAAATCAGTAGTAAAATTGTAACTATAACACAATTTGGAACATTTTGGAAAATGTCCCTTTCCAAAACCTTGATTCTTATAATGCAATACTTATTAGATGGGAGGAAAAAAAAAAGAAACTTACTTTTGCCAAAGTTTCTCTGATGTCTTCTTTCAGCTGGTCGTGTTCAACTTCAAGTGCTTCTTTGATCATTTTAAGGTCATCCCTTTCCTCAGTTAGAGATTTTATTTCTTCATGACTTTCTTGAAGTTTCTCAGTCAACTTGAGCCTTTCCATTTCTATGCTTGCCAGTGTTGTTGAGTCCTTGGTTGTGGATTGTTCTTTCAATAACTCCAGTTCATTCATTGTTTCTTGAGTTTCACTGACTTCTTTCACATTAGGAGGGAGCTCCTGTTTTTGCAACACTGGAATCTTATGACATAAAACACCAAGGTTACTATCTGGAGATTATTATCATAATTCTTTAAAGGGAAAAGATCGAGATACTTTCCATAACAATGAAAGTAATCTTGAACCTTCAGGGCCTAACTTGGAGCACAGATTCTTAATTATTTTCCCTCAATTCTCACTAAAGCTATTCGTGATTTTTCTGCTAGTCATATTCTGTCATAATTTTCTTTCCAGCTTAGACCCAAAGTGAACCACTCCTTACACTTTACCAAGAAACTGTTAATTCAGTCAGTAGTACACCTGTTATTTCTATACTAGTTTCAAATGCTACAAGAGAAATATTATAGTTGAGCAAACTATATATCCCAATAAATGAATAGTTTCTATTTTCAGATGGGCCCTAGTGCTACATCTTAATTTTTTCTATATGTACAGATCAATTCCCCTTTTCATGATCAGTGGTACCATGTAATTTTGTATGTCCTATTTCTGCAATTACCATACCAGAACTGAGAAATTTTATATGCTGATAATGAGGGGAAAGCACAATGTCTTATTTAAATCCATTGTATCAACACCTGGCATAGAGTGTGCTTTTAACAAAGGTTGGACCAGTTATCCCAATGTTTCATTTTCTTCATAGCATTTACTATTATCTGATGTTATCTTGTTCATTTTATTGCTTATCAGCTACATTCTTTCACGTGGATTACAGGAATTTTGTCTGTCTTGTTTCCACTGTACTTCTATAGCTCAGGACTTGCCTGACACATTAGACACTCAATACATATTTTCCTAATAAATGAATGAACCATAATTTAACAACTACTTATTGCTTATCTTTCCTTCAAAGGAGAAAGGAAGGAAGAAGAGACAAAAGATGAAAGGAAGAAAAGACATACCTCTTGTAATTCAGTACTGGATTTTTCTAAGTCCTTCTGAGTTTTTATTATTTGAACTGTCTTCTCAGAAATGTTTCTTCTTAGTTCTTCAATAGTTTCTTGGTGTTCTTTTAGATGCATATGAGCAATTTTTAGTTCTTCTTTAGTTAGTAGGCCCTTAGCAAGTGAAATTTAAATAATATTATGACATCATTATCCCAAAATTGTTTCCCTCTTTCCAAATCAGTTTTTAAAAGAAACATTTAATAGATGAAGGAAAAGGATATAACTTACTGTAGCTTCAATCTCTTTTATATGTCTGTTAAGTTGGTCTTTCTCTGTTTCAAATGAATCCTGTAATTTCTTTAGATCATTCCTTTCTTTGGTTATAGATTTCATTTCCTCATAATTTTCATCAAGTTTCTGAGTCAACTCTAGTCTCTCCATTTCCACATGTTCCAATGTTAATTTTTGGTTCTTTAATTCATTCTTTAAATTTTCTATTTCATTCATCTTTTTCTGCATCTCACTCATCTCTTCTTGTACACTAAGAAGTTGTTGCTGTTTTTCTTGGAGTTGCTGGCTCTTAAGAGGTAAAATTTTTATAATTACCATTTTGCCTATATTCTCAAAATTCTTATGTAAAATTATTAATAGCTCTGCCTCCTAACCTTTTATATACAGACAAGTAGCATTAAAAGTAAATTAACCTTCCAGGTTTAAGTGTCTATAGTGGGTTGGAGAGTGTTCCACCCAAAATTCATGTTTAGGATGTCACTAATTCATGTCAGGAATGTCAGAATGTGAAATTATTTGGAAACAGGGTCTTTGCAGATGTAATTAGATTAGGATAATATATACGAGATGGAAAAGGACACAGAGAGACATGGAGAAGAAGGACACGTGAAGAGGAAAGGAGAGACTGGAGAGATTCATTACAAGCCAAGGGATGCCGAGGGTAGCTGGGAGACACCAGAAACTAGGAAGAATTGTTCTCTAGAGCCTTCAGAGGGAACGTGGTACTATTGATTCAATTTTGGATTCTAGGATTCAGTCTTTGACAGAATAAACTTCTACTGTTATAAACCACCAAGTGTATAGCAGATTGATATTGACAATATCAATCCCAGAAAACTGATATGGGTTGATTAGTGAATTCAATTAGGAGAGAATTAAAAGAAAACATATAAGGAAAAAGACAGTTCCACAGAAGAACAATAAAAACAATATACTACACGTGGCACTGCCCTTACTTTATATAAAGATCTCTGAGGTTACATTTTAAAATCATTTGGACAGCTCAGTTGTTACAGGGGTCTTAGCTCTTATAAAATATTACAACAGCACCTTTCTTCTACAAAAGAAATAATTCAGGAAATTGCAAATATCTATGGTGATAGTGATAAGTCTTACATTTCAGAGGATGACTAATACATCTCTATAAGAAGAGGAACTTTGTTTTTTTGACTAATATATCTCAAGTGCCTAGAACAATGCCTGGCCCATGGTAGTGCTCAAGAAATATTTGACTAATGAATATATCATATTATTTGTTTAAATAATACAAAGGCCCCCCCACCCGTAGACTCTTGAATAATATAATCCTCATAAGGTATGTTAGTTTAGTTCTCAGTATAAGTTTAAACTGTCTAAAGAATTAGCACTGAGATCTGTTCATTTGGGAGGCATGTGCTATTTATGGATTTAGGTCTATGGGAATAAAAATTTATTACCAAAAAAATTTAGTCAGAAAAAACAGCCAGGAAAATAACTTTAAAAATTCACCTTTTCCTTTAGCTTTTCTTCAACTTCCGCAAGTCTCTCACAGGTCCTAGAAAGCTCTTCTTCTTTCTTTATGGTATTGTTCTTTTCTTGTACAACTATATCTTGTTGCTTTTTAAGTTCATCTCCAAGAATTCTTAATTCTTCCTGGTTTTCAATGGTCTAGTATTTTTTTAAAAGTTGAAATTAAAATAAATATTATCTTATATTTATGAAATCAGGAAAAATCAGTGCTAATGAAGAAATCAGGACACACTATATAGGAAAAGGCAAATTCTAAAAAAAAAAATTAGTCCTTAATCATATAGATGCCAAGAGTTTGCATTTTTCACACTGTTTTTTTTTTGCTAAATTTACATTCGTATTACATGAATTAGAATTGGCTTTAGCATTGTATCATGAACATTTAGGTCAGTTTTGCCCATAAACTAAAAGAGATGTTTTCTAAGCTTTCACTGATCAGCATTTTTCAAACTCTGGAATGGCTTTGGTTTTGGGCATTGACCACCACCAGTAAGCTCAAAAATGGCAGCTGCCCTTTGCTAGTATGACTTAGTATAATCTTAGTTACTGACTTCACACATGTATCAAGACCACAAAAACATAACAAGCCAGAGACTGAGAATTTTTGTTTGTATGCGTATTTACATTCAGCACTTTTGACAAAGTAAGCCTATCCCAAGAAATTTGCAAAATTAAAACACAAATGTTAATTTCTGCTGTGTTCCACAGTGACCTTCTTCAAATAGTAATTTTAACCTATATATATTATACTGACCTTAAACATATATAGAGAAACTAAAGTAGGTATGAAAATGTTGGCAAACAACAATAAGTGTTGGCAAAGAAGGATGTAGAGCCACTAGAATCTCTTAATTTGCTGACGGCAATGTAAAGTGATACAACTACTTTGGAAATCAACCTAGCAAATTTTCATCAACTTAAACTTCCCTATGACCCAGCAATGTCATTTGGATATTTATCTTACTTACCTTACCGAAATAAGCACATGTACATAAAGAGTTGTACAAGAATGTTTATAAATTGGGCTCGGTGGTTCAGCCTGTAATCCCATGCCTTTGGGAGGATGAGGTGAGTGGATTGCCTGAGCCCGCGGGTTCGAGACCTGCCTGGGCAGGCGAGACCTCATCTCTACAATAAATCAAAAAATTAGCTGGGCGTGATAGCACACGCCTGTAGTTCCAGCTGCTTGGAAGGCTGAGGCGGAAGGATTGCCGGAGCCCAGCAGGTCGAGGCTGCAGTGGCCAGGAGTGGCTACTGCACTCCAGTCTGAGTGACAGAGTGAGACTCCATTTCAAAAAAAAAAAAAAAAAAGAATGTGTATAGAAGTTTTACTCAAAATAGCCAAATAGTGGACATAACTCAAATTTACATCAACAGGAGAAAGAATTAAAAAACTGTGGCATTATTCATACAATGGACTACTACTGGGCAATAAAAACAAGAGAGTGGAAAGAAGTCAAACATAAAGACTACATTCTATATGATTCTATTTGTAATGATGTTCTAGAAGAGACAGAATGATCTAAGGTGACCACATCAGGACTGATAATTTGAGTCAGAGAGGGTTAGTATCAGCTGGTATGAGGGAACTTTGTGGGGGTGATCGAAATGTTTTCAGTCTTGACTGAGCTTGACTACATAGGCAGAAACATTTGTCAAAAGTCATCAGACTGCATATTTCTATCAGATATGTTCACTACATGTAAATTATACCTCAATAAAGTTGATTAAAAAACTTAAAACAAAGGCAAAAATATATTGCCAAGTATACAGTGCCAAATCCTACCATTTCAATATTTTCCTTTAAGTCAGTCTTCAATTGTTCCTTTTCCACTTTAATGCTCTCTAACATTTGTTGGAGTTCATTTTTCTCCTGTATTAAAGAAAATATCTTCTTCTGTTGCTCAATTACCTCATTATCCTTAACATCTGCAGTCCATGTTTGGGTTTTTTTAACTTCCAAATTCTGGTTTTTATCTATGCCAACCACCTAAAATATCAATACATTATAGACAAATTTCTTAAATAGTTGATAATAACTATAATAATAATAAAAATAGCCAACACTTTTTTAGTACTTGGTTATTGTGTACCAGGTGCTAGTCTCATATCTTGACATGTTTAATCTTGAATCTAACTTTATGAAGTAGGTATTATTATAATCCCCACTTGACAGATGAGGAAATTGAACTCTAGAAAGATAGTCACTTGCCCAAGACATATATAGAGAAACTACAGTAGGTATGAAAATGTTGGCAAACAACAATAAGTGCTGACAAAGAAGGATGTAGAGCCACTAGAATCTCTTAATTTACTGATGGCAATGCAAAGTGATACAACTACTTTGGAAATCAGTCAGCAAATATTCATCAACTTTAACTTCCCTATGACCCAGCAATGTCATTTAGATATTTACCTTACCAAAATAAGCACATGTACATAAAAAGTTGTACAAGAATGTTTACAGAAGAGAGGTATAGCCAGGTTTTAAATACAAGTGATTTGGCTCCAGTTTATCCTTTCGTGCCTGTTCACTGATAACAGTGGACAGTTATAAATATTAATAATATTTATAACTATCTTCACATGATAGTAAGCCTATGCATGTTTACTTACTTCAAACCAATTACACAAAAATAAAATATGTACAAAAATATTGTACATATTTTTCACAAATATTTTCTAAAGTTTCATTCTAACAGTATTTTTTTTTAACTACTAAAAGAGCAAGTAATCTTCAACTCTATCACTTTATTTATCCACCAAAATCTGGAACTTATTCCTTATCCCCCACTCCCAGCAAACTTTATTTTCAAAGGCAATCCTACTCACAAAGGACTGAAGTTTTATTATATGTAGAAGGCAAAAATATTTTGACAGACTGCTTGTATCTCATAATATAAGAGCACAACTTATCTTTTCTTTATATATTTTTATATATTGCTTAAGAACAGCAAATTATATAAATTCATTTATCCATAAATAAGTCATAACCAAAGGTAACCTAAGATATGAACTCACTGGTAAAGGAAGACAGAAACTGACAAATATATAATTGTGAATACAAAATTAGGGTATCATTATCTTACCTTACACTAGCCCAGTAAACACATTCTGCTCCATATTGGCCATACACTTAAAAGTATTTTATATCAATCTATACTCACATTAGAAAAAATTGGAAAAAAAAGAAAAAAGACAATCCAAAGCCACCAACGTCACACAACCAACTATTAAAATTATGGTATATTTCTTTCCATTAAAAGATCAATTTTTATACATATGATATTTTTGCTTGTCATTTAAACTTAGATCATATGCATTGTCCCATACTGTTATATAATCTTCAGGTCATAATTTTGAGTAGCTGCTTTATTATCTAGTGTTGATATAGATAAGCCATATATTTGGCTATCTTCTTGTTGGCAATATATATAAGTTTCTAACAATGGTGAGAACAGAACTTACATGAGACATTAAGATGGGGAACACAGTCTTTTGGGACTAGTCTGTCAGATATTATAATTCAGAATCTCGTATCTTTATTCTTAACCAGCAGCAAATACAAAGCATATTGAGACAAAATCTTCTGTAATGACAGCCAAGGTACATTTCAAACATGAACTCAGTCTAAAAGATATTTTAACTACCATGGTTATTTGAGTAAAACTTAATAGATCTAATTATTAAATAAAAAATTTTGTCCTTTATATGAGAATAAGTTTACTAACCACACAGTTTAAGATTTGTATTGAAATACATCTGCATCTCCAGAAAGAGAGCCATCAAGCAGGACTGAAAATAAGTACTCTAAGGAAATTAATGAAAGACCTACCAATGTGGCCCCTTGGTACCCAGATGAACAGAGAGGTCCCTGGAAATGCCTGTACTCACTTTTCTATTCACATGGATGATTCCAGCATGAACACGATATAAAACAAAATGGATCTTGGCCTCCCATCCCAGACTTCAGGATTCCTAATGAACACAATGGCATCAGAAAATCCCCAGCTAGGTCCTTTGATCAGCATGGATGAATGATTCCAGCATGAACTTGACAATGTAGGATCTAGCTATTCCCAGGGAGTAATATAACTCTCCCTCCTTCTTTATTGCCCTACAAAGGCATTTTGGATTTGTTTAAAGGAGCTATTGATTGTTGTATCTTATTGTCAAAACTCTTTCTCATCATAAAAATGAAAATTATATACTTCAAATTAAGATCTAGTGCATTTCGGCATTATTATAACAAACTGTAAATAATGTGAGAACATATGATATAGAACAAGTGAAAATAATTTTCTAGGAGAGAACAACTGAAGAAATGTGAGACAGAAATAGAAAAGTTCCCTTTTCCAAGGCAGGATTGTGCCCCAGAGTAAATAGGGAAAAATAGCTTATTTTATAGAGGAGTAGTACATAAATGTACACAGATTTTATTTATATTAATGGACTCATTGAATTACTATAAATATGTACTTGTTTTTACTTAATAATATATGCTGTATATTTTTATGTTTGTACAGAAGTCTACCTTTACAAAATATATGACAAAAATCAATTGTATCTCTGTACACTAACAATGAATAATCCCAAAGAAGAAACTAAGAAGACAATGCCATTTATAATAGTGTAAAAAAGAAAAGGATACTAAGAGTAAACTTAACCAAGAAGGTGAAAGATTTATACATTGAAAACTATAAGCCGGGCTCGGTGGCTCAGCCTGTAATCTCACGCCTTTGGGAGGCTGAGGTGAGAGTGGATTGCTTGAGCCCGCGGGTTCGAGACCCACCCGGGCAGCGAGACCTCATCTCTACAATAAATCAAAAAATCAGTCGGGTGTGGTAGCGCATGCCTGTAATTCTGGCTACTCGGAAGGCTGAGGCGGAAGGATCTCTGGAGCCCAGCAGGCGAGGCTGCGGTGGCTGGGAGCGGCCACTGCACTCCAGTCTGGGCGACCGAGTGAGACTCCAACTCAAAAAAAAAAAAAAGAAAACTATAAATGTTGCTGAGAGAAGTTAAAGACACAAATGGACAGGCATCCCGTGTTCATGAATTCAGAGACTTAATGATGCTAAGATATCAATACACCCAAAGCAATATACAGATTTAATGCAATTTCTATCAAAATCCCAAAGGTGTCTTTTGCAGAAATAGAAAAATCTATCCTAAGATTCATATGGAATCTCAAGGGACCCTGAACAGACAAAACAATCTTGAAAAAGAACAACAATGCTGGATGTCTTATATTTCCTGATTTCAAAACTTACTATAAAACTACAATAATCAAAATAGTGTGATACTAGCATAAAGATAGAAATATAGGACAATGGAACAGAGTAGAAAACCGAGAAATTAAATCTTAAGGCATTCTTGTCAAAGATGCTGAGAATACTCAATGGGGGAAAGGATGGTAATTTTAACAAATGGTCCTGGGAAAATTGAACATCCATATGAAAACGAATGAATTTGGAACCTTATTTTACACTATATATAAAAATGATCTGAAAATGGATTCCAGACCTAAACTTAGGAACTAAAACTATAAAACTGAGAAAAAAACATAAGGGAAAAGCTTCATCATAGGGGTCTTGGTAATGATTTTTTGGACATAAAAGCAAAGCACAGGAAACAAAAATAAAAACAGATAAATTTGAGTACTTCAAAACTAAAAACTTCTGTGTATCAAAGGACAAAATCAACAGAATGAAAAGGCAATCTAATGAATTGAGAGAAAATAATTGTGAACCACATAACTGATAAAGGAATAGTATCCAGAACATTCACACACCCCTCTCTTTCAACTCAATAACAAATCAAACAACCCAATTTAGACATTGAATAGACATTTGACTTGAATAGACATTTCTGCAAAGAAGCTATACAAATAGCCAATAAGCCAATAAGCACATAAAGATGTTCAACATCACTAATCATTAGAAAAATGAAAATCAAAACCACAGTGAGATACCGTCTCATACCTGTTAGGATGACTATTAAAAAACAAAACAAAGCAAAAAAACCCAAAAGAAACAAACCAAAAACCAGAAAATAATGTGTTGGCGAAAATGTGGATGAACTGGAATACATGTAACTGTAGGTTGGAACATAAAATAGTGCCGCTGTTATAAAAAACATTATGGTGCTTCCTCAAGAAATTAAAAATAGATTCAGCATATCCCACTTTTAAATATAAATTCAAAAGACCTGAAAAGCAGGGTTTTTCTATTTGTATACACATGTTCATAGCAGCATTATTCCTAATAGTCAAATGTGGAAGCAACCCAAGAATTCATGATAAATGAATGGATAAACAAAACGTGGCACATGTATGTATGTATTATTCAGTCATAAAAAGAAAGGAAATTCTAGTACACACTACAACATAAATAAATCCTGAAGACATTATGCTAATGAAAATAAGCCAGTCACAAAAAGACAAATACTGCATGATTCCACGTATATGAGGTACCCAGAGTAGCCAAATTCATAGATAGTAGAAGAGTAAATGCCAGGGCCCAAGGGGCAGGGGAATCAGGGAACGATTGTTTAAGGTGTGTAGTTTCAGTTTTGCAAGATAAAAAGTGTTCTGGAGATAGGTGGTATAACGACATGCATGAACGTAACACTACTAAACTATATACTTAAAAATGGTTAAGGTGGTAAATTTTATGTTATGTATATTTATTACAAATTTTAAAAAAGAAATACTACTGTATACTATTCCAAGCTACAGATGTATAAAAAACTATTTCACCAGTATCCTGTTGTAGAATGTGTTAAAATTCTACAACATAAATATTCTAGATTAAATGGTATGAATTATAATAAAAATAGAATTAAAAAAATTGCTGTTGATAACATACTTTCATTTTATGTTAACTTCAAGGGATACATGTGCAGGCTAGTTATACAAGTATATTGCAAGATGGTAAGCTTTAGACTTCTATTGCACTGTGTTGACAATATATTTAAAGATATTTTGGAAAAGTAGAAAGGTATAATAAATGAAACCCTTGTAAAATATTACAGGCACTCCCTCCTGTAATGGACTGAATTGTGAACTCTTAATTTCTTTTTCAAACTGATAAGCAGTTATATTCAAAGTTATTTTAAAAATATTAGGGTCCTTTATTTGTGTTTTTTATTTTTTGAAATAAGGTCTAACTCTGTCACCCAGGTTGGAATACAGTGGCCCTATCATAGTTCACTGTAGCCTCAAGCTCTTGGGTTCAAGTGACCCTCACACCTTGGCCTCGAGTAGCTAGGACCACAGGCATGTGCCATCATACTCAGCTAATTTTTTATTATGGGATCTTGCTCTGTTGCCTAGGCTGGTCTCGAATTTCTGGCCTCAAGTGATCTTCCTGCCTTAGCTTCTCAGTGTGCTGGGATTATAGGCATAAGCCACTGCAATATACCTATGTAACTAATTTGCACATTTATCCCTTAAAGTTAAATAAACAACAAATAAAATAAATAAAACAATGTATTGTCAAAAGTAATTTTTAATCTTTTATTTTTATTATAGTTAATACCATTTAGTATAGTTCATACCATTTAATCCAGAATATTTACTATTGATATCTAAAATAATAAAATTATTGTTAGATATTATCATTGTAGATAACAAACAAAAGTGAGATTATTACTACATAACTGTTTGAAGTTAAAGAAAAATTATATGTATAAGAAAATTTTGGACTTCCGGCAAGATAGCCACGGGGCAGCTTGGTCTGTGAGACCCTGCATGAAAGAGAACACACATAAAGACTCTAGCTCTCTCCTGTGGGCTGCAGCTCCCATCTTTGGCAGCCTACTCTTCACATGGAGCTCCACCGCCACCACTGCTCAAACATCATGGTGGTCTGGGCCACCGTCAGGAATGCGGCCGTGGCCATTGCCCCACCCATGCCTGAGGTGACTCATGACTTCCAACCGTGAAGCCCCCGCAAGCACGATCTGAGATCGCCACCGCCGCTGCCACCACCACGCCACACCCCTCACCAGGTTCCAGGTGCTCCTTTTGAGTACCGGGAGGCGGCTGCCGCCACTGCTGCTACCATTGCTGGCTCCCTCCCATCCTGAGCGCCCTCCGACTTCCGCCCTGCCTAAAGATCAACTGGAGTGGTGAAACAGCACCACCTGCTGGGGATCCAAGCTGAGGCGAGTGGATTGCCTGAGCTCGCGGGTTCGAAACCTGCCTCTGCAACTTGGTGAGACCTCATCTCTACAACAAATCAAAAATTAGCCAGGTGTGGTAGCGTGTGCCTGTAGTTCCAGCTACTTGGAAGGCTGAGGTGGAAGGATCGTTGGAGCCCGTTAGGTAGAGGCTGCGGTGGCTGGGAGCGGCCACTGCACTCCAGTCTGGGCAACAGAGTGAGACTCCAACTCAAAAAAAAAAAAAAAACCCCAAAAAAACACCAAAATGGAAAAGACAAACTCTTCCCCTTTGATAAACAGACAAGGCCAGATCTGAGTGATAGACTGGGCAGGGAGCCCAGATCTGAACTGCACTTCACAGCAGGCCAGGGGCAACTGACCCTAACTGTGAACAAATCTACCAGCCTGCAAAGACAGCTAGAAATCAGAGCTGAAAGGTCATTGGACTTAAAGGAAAAGTCTCAGAGTGTGCTTGGTTGGTTCTGTTAGTTTACTGACTTTAATCTATTCCTTTTGTTTTTTTCTTTTTTATTTCTCTGTAAACCCCATCTTTGTATAGAGGAATAGCACACCAATAAAGAGGTTGGAAAGCTTGTACATTAGCATCACTGTATGTTTTAATTTTTGCGTATGGTTGTTGGTTAGTTTGTAGTCATGGTTATTGTTTTTCTTTTTATTTGTTTCAGTCTTTGTGTCTCTCTTCATTTGTTAGTCAGTACGCTGGTCTATTTTCCCTCTTAGTCCTCTCTCTCTCTACCCCCACTTCCCCCCACTGCCTGCTCCATTCTCTTCCTTCTGTTAACCTCATTTTGCTTTCAGGGAGTAAACCTACAATCCCACTGCATGGACAGATTTGAAGGCAGTGGGAAGTAGGTTTCAGATTATCCATACACCTGTCAGCGAATACCAGGACCTGCAGATAGATTTTGAATCACAGCTCCCCCCCTTAAGTAAATCTCAAAACTACAAAAAGGACCGCCCCCAACCTACAGTCCAACTCCAGAACTGAACAAAGCAAGAGGATATAAATAAGGAAGAATAGGAGATTGAACAAACAGAAGTAAAAGCAACCCTTCCACCCCTGAATAACAGAATTAAAGATGACGGGGTAGTGAAGGGAAGGAAACAGTAGGGAGGAAAAATCTGCACAAATGAAGAAAAACCAAAAGAAGAATATAGGTCTCACACAGACCCCTGGGAGGTCAGACACTGAGAAAACAGACTTCAGAACACAATGAAGAGCCCCCAGAATGACTGGTCACATGCAACAAACCCAGACATCAAGACGTTAATAGAGAGAATAAAAAAAATTGAGGAGAGACAAGAGGAAAATAGGAAGGAGCTGATGACAGAAATAACAGCAGTAAAGAATACTGTGATGGAAATAAATAGCAAACTAGTAAGCATGGAAAGCAGAATTAGTCAAGCAGAAGAAAGAATCTCAGAGCTTGAAGACCAAAAATACAGAACTAACCCAAACTGTCAAAAACATAGGAAAGAAGATTAAAAAGACAGAACAAAACCTTCAAGAGATGAATGATTACTTCAAGAGACCCAACCTAAGAGGAATTGGCCTTCCTGAAGAAGAGAGAGAAAGACAGAGCCCACACTGGAACAAATATTTCATGAAATTATTCAAGAAAACTTCCCTCACCTCAGTGATGCAAAAATTCAAACACAAGAGATTCAGAGAACCCCTGCAAGACAACAAATGAGAAGACCAACTCCCAGAAATATAATAATTTGCCTAAACAAAGTAGGTATAAAAGAAAAAATCCTAAAGGCAGCAAGAGAAAAAGGTCAGACTACCTACCAGGGAAGACCAATTAGAATAGCAGCAGATTTATCTACAGAAACCCTCCAGGCTAGGAGAGCTTGGAGCCCTATCTTCAAAGTTCTAAAAGATAAACAATTTCAACCGAGAATAATCTACCCAGCCATGCTAAGCTTCATCAGTGAGGGAGAATTGAAATCTTTCTCAAATATCCAATCCCTAAGAACCTACGCTGCCACCAGACCACCTCTACAAGAAACACTTAAGAAAATACTGAACACAGTAGAAAAGGAAAAAAGAACAACAACGTTCTTCATAAGAGTACAGGCAAAAGATTAAAAACACACATGAACCAACTCCAAAACCAAAAGAAAGACAACAAATGAACAGGAATAACAACAACTCTGTAAGAACCTTATGATAGGGATCAACTCTCACATTTCAATAATTACCCTGAATGTGAATGGACTAAATGCACCACTGAAAAGACATAGAATGGCAAAATGGATAAAATATCACCAGGCAACAATTTATTGCCTTCAAGAGACTCACCTCACTAGAAAGGACACTCACAGACTCAAAGTAAGAGGATGGGAAACAAATTTTCAGGCGAACGGAACACAAAAGAAAGGAGGAGTTGTGATCTTAATCTCAGACAAAATACCTTTGAAGGTATCAAAAATTTAAAAAGATACAGAAGACCACTACATAATGATAAAAGGTTCAATCCATCAACAAGAAATATCCATCCTAAACATATATGCACCCAACATAGGAGTGCCAACTTTCATAAAGCAGCTTCTAGGTAAGCTCAAAAAAGATATTGAGTCCCTATAGCTAGGAACTTCCAATACCCCACTCACAACCCTAGACAGATCATCAGGACAAAAAATTAGCAATGAGATCTGGATCCTCAATGTGACACTTGACCAAATGGACTTAAGTGATACCTACAGAACACTTCATCCAACGATCACAGAATATACATTCTACTCATCACCGCATGGAATGTACTCTAAGATCAACCACATACTTGGCCATAAATCAAGCATAAGCAAACTTAAAAAGATCGAAATTTTGCCATGCGCCTTCTGAGGCTATAGTGGAATAAAAATAAACATCAACACCAACAAGGTTCCCTCAAAACCCACAAAGACATGGACACTAAACAGCATGATGCTAAACAACTCCTGGGTCAATGATGAAATCAAAACAGAGATTAAAAGAAAATTTCAAAAGTAAACACCCTTTACCTTTTGTTGAAATTCATTGTTAGTTTCTCCTATATTTTCCTCTATATGCAAATTCCCAGATGCGCCCTCAGAAATTTTCAATTTTAGAATGTTAATTGTTTCTTGGTGTTGTTTCAAAGACTCTAGAGCATTTCGTAATTGTTCTTGAGTGTCTATGTTCTTTGTCAGAGAAATATAAAACAATTTTCATTAGAATATGTGATAATTAAAGTAATTTTATAGTTACTACTTGATCATAAATAATAAATGATGGCTCCTGTAATGTTTTTACAGAGGTTCTGATTTTTAAAAATTTATCAATCAAAACCTTACCATATTTACAGTATCCTGAATATCACTTTTGAGTTGGTCCTTCTCAGTTTGGAGGCTCTCCTGGAGTTGTTTTAGGTCATCTATTTCTTGAGTTAAAGTTCTTACTTCTTGTAAGGTTTGCTGAAGTTTCTCAGTAATGAATATTTTTTCTCTTTCTACAGTCTGCAGCAAAGAATCTCTATTTTCTAATTGTTCTTTCAGTAGTTTTATTTCATTTACTCTTTCTTGACCTTCAGATGTTTTCTGCTGAAGTTCTTGGGTCTTGTGAGAAAGCTATTAAAAAAAAAGGTAAATGTGACACAGCAAAAGCAGAGCAGTCTGTGGCACATACATGCAAATAAATTGAATCTCAGGAGACAAAAGAGCATTTCTCTAGATAGAAACAGGTACAAACCTCAGTCTTCACAGCATCTAAACTTAAATCAAAATTTTGTGCTTCTTTAGAGAGATTTCCTATTTCCTGATTCATTCTTTCATTTTCCTCAAGGAGCATCTTGTACTTTTGCTCAAATACCATATGAAGGGTTTTGAAATCTTGGAGATCTTGATCAGTACTTTTATAATTCAACTTGGTAGTTGCTAGGTCATCTTTAACTTTCCCAATTTCTTCAAGTAAACTTTGAATTATACCTTCCTTATTAACTATTTCAGAGAAAAATTTGTCTTTTTCTGATGCTATTATATAGAACTCCTCAGATTTATCATGTATCTATAAAAAAGAAGTAAGATTTAGTGATGTTAACAAAGTATGATTCACTGAAGCTGAAGTAATTTTCAGGAAAAAAATCTTTCTCTGCAAAAAATTCATTTACATTCAGCAAAGGTTTGACTGAGGAAAGGCAATCCAGTATTCTTATTGTCACATTTCTATAACTTAGTCTGTTTAATTTTACCTGCAATGTTCTGTTTTCTAATCTCTCTGAGTTCTAGTGAGAATTTCATGAGGCCAATAGAATCAGGATATGTCCTTATCTATCATTCTAAAATGGTTTCTATCTTTATCATATGGCAGACATCCTATGGTAGCTCTCCGAAACTGACTTACCTTTTTTTCCTAAGGCTTTGAATGCTGCTCAGATTTCCAAAAATTTAATCAATGAATAATTTAAATAATGTTTAGTATTCAAAATCCTTTACTTAAGTAATATTTAAATAATTTAAATAATCCATATCCAGTTTATAAATAGTTTAATCATTATGAAAGCTAAGGGCAGAGAAAGGTGAGAAAAAGCAGAGACGAAGAGGCAAAGGAAAGAGGACAGAGCATTGTGGTTAAAATCACAGGCTTAGGAGGCAGATCTGTGTGGTCAACTAATAGTTAAAAAACTGGTAACTAGAACTAAAAAACAGTACCTACTTTTGAAAAAGGTTTTAGGATGACTAAATTAAATAATGTTTCAGAGTTCTTTACCATGATGTTTGCTACATAATAAGTACTCAAATTCTTGTCATTTTTATTGCTTTTAGACAAGCAGAAAGAAAGGAAAGGGTAACAGACCATAAATTTATAGAATCATTCACTAGCCTGGCCTGCAGGATTTGTATTGGCTTTTAAAACTTTATCAGTGCTATCCCCCTTTACCTCATTACTCTCTTATTCATCATAGGTAAAGGTAAAGACTAAGGGTGAGCCATAGAACTGCTTAAATGCAACATTTGAGGACTACAGAAATGGCTGCTACATTATGTTACTAAGTATACAGTTAAATACCCTTTGAAAATATATTTTTTTCATCCAGTAGTGTAAGAACAAACTAGAAGATGAACTATATCCATTTCTATTGCTAGTGAGTCAAACATTTACATTATTTCTTGCCTGCTGGTTTAAAATAAACTATATCAGAATATTTAAGGCACTATTATTGTAAAGGTTTTTATTTCAAAATGAGGGACAAGTGCTTAAAAATATGTTTACCTCTTTCCTCAGCATTTCTACTTCAGAAGGTAAAGATTTCAATTCTGAGAGCAAATTTACTTCTTTCCATAAAGCTTCATTTTCTTCAACTTTTTTATTCAGTTCTTTCTGGAGATCAGTAATATTTCTTTCCAATTCCAAATTGGAGAGCAAATCTAGGAAGTTTTGGTAAATTAGATAAAAAGCCAATATTGGCAAACTTGTAATCTAATTTTTAATAGTCTTTGAATCACTTGAATGTGGAAGGTAAAATTAAACAGGCTAATCATCAAGATCAGGTTCAGTTATTTAGAAAATAATTTTTAAACATTTATGATTTGAAGCCCATGAAAATCTTTATAAGTACAAATGATATTAAAATTTAATATTAAGTTATTTTAAAAAATCAGAGTACAATGAATTTTTAATTATTGAAATACAGTTGTCAAATAATTCAGGTACATTTCTAGAGGAAGTCAGATTTGCAAAGAAATGTCTGAAGTTACCAAATACCTTTTGGAACTTTGCCATCTACAAGGGAGGTGAGTTTTGTTATTTCATTAAAAGCAGATTGTAATTCTCTCTCCAGATCAACTTGCATTTTCTTTTTTGCCTTCAACTGACTTTGAGATAACTGAATATCATTCTCCATTTGCTTGCATTTACTTGAAAGTTCTTGCTAGTGAGAGAAACATTGCAAATTCACATAAATGTACAGATCATTACAAATATTTTATAGTAAATATTTTTAAAAATTACTCACCATTTTCTCTTTCAGTTCTAGATTTTCACTTCTAAGAAAGGCTGATTCTTTCTTGGCATCAAGGGCTATGGTTTCAGCATCAAACAGAGTCTGTTTTATTTGTTTTAGGTCTTTAATATTTTCCTAGACAGATGACAAAAGAGGTTCAGTGAAATCTAATTTTTTTAGAGTCATAAAATACTTTAGAGAACATGAACATAAATGTTATTCCCAACTAATTAAAAAGGGTGAAAAATGTTAGAAACCAAATAAATGAAAAAAAATCATGTTTTTGTATAATAACAATTTTAAAAAAATTCTGCCCATATTTTTCCAAATTATAAAAGCAACAAGCTGGGCTCGGTGACTCAACCTGTAATCCCGCGCCTTTGGGAGGCTGAGGTGAGTGGATTGCCTGAGCCCGCGGGTTCGAGACCTGCCTGGGCAGCGAGACCTCATCTCTACAATAAATCAAAAAATCAGCCGGGCGTGGTAGCGCATGCCTGTAATTCCGGCTACTCGGAAGGCGGAGGCGGAAGGATCGCCGGAGCCCAGCAGGTCGAGGCTGCGGTGGCCGGAAGCGGCCACTGCACTCCAGTCTGGAAGACAGAGGGAGACTCCAACTCAAAAGAAAAAAAAAAAAAAAAGCAACAAATGGAAATATAATTTAAGAAATCTCTTATCATTTAAATAAAAGTTAATGCAATTGTTCAGCTAAGCTGTTGAAGTTCTCTATGAGTTTTCATTTTGAGTTACTCTCCAACACAAAGAAAAGTGACTTCCTAGCCAGGGCTTCAGGATAGTGTGGCATAAAATGATGTAACCGTCAAAAAAAAAAAATTGTCACAAATAGAATGCAACAAAACAATACTAATAAAAGGTAACAAAAAGTACTTTGAAAAACTCAAAATGAAAACAAAAGAGCAACAGAAACTATATTTTTAAAATCCTGCTAAAGACTATTACCTTAAAAAAAAAAAACTGTTAAAAACTGGAACCAAACTAATACTTCCATGAAGTAATCAGGTAAATTGAAAGCAATTAGAAAAAGATGAACAATTTCACCATCAGATTCAATGCTAAGATCTTAATTCTAAAGCATACTCAAACTGTTAAAATAGTTAAATTATAATAAGAATGAATTATATCTATCAATAACATGTAAATAAAATTTATAAAGTCATGTTCCATTACTTAAAATATGTATTTTATAGTTTGTTACTTGTCAATTCTAACGTAAGTGCTCTCTTAAGATCTTAACTATATATACTTCTGTATATATTTGTATACAATTGAAGACATTAAAAATATAAAAAACTACTGATTTATTATTATTTTTTTAACTTTTAAGATGGATTATTCTGGCTAATATGAGTGACCAGGCCTAGAACACCTGTCCCTAGGAGGTTCTGAGAATGTGTGCCTGGAGTGGTTGAATTGCAATTTGGTTATATATTAAAAATTACTGATTCTTAATGAAAGTTTGTCCCTAACTTCCTTCTATTCACTCAAAGAATTAAACGATCAACTCTCTATAAATGTTACTTTATCTATAAAATGGCGATTATACTAATAGACCTTTTCTCATAGGGTTATTGACAGATCAAATAAAATACACTGCCCAGCACAAAGTAGACCTCATATAAGCATTTGCTACAGTTATGGTATACCATAATGCTAACACAATTACACAACAAAATTAAGTTGATTTTTACCAATGAGTATGCCAAGTCCATTTTTATATTTCCCAACTTCTGAAAGTCTATGTATTCCTGTAGCTTCTTAATCTGGTCTTCCTTTTCCCTAAGTATCTCTACTTTTGAACTTAGTTCATTCTAAAAGAATCAAAGGAGAGTGAAACATAATTTAGTGTCTGATCAGAATTTTAAGGGATTAAAAAAGAACTTATATATATTAGTTTAAATTCATAGTAAAACTGAAAATTACTAATATTTTAAAAACGATTCCTCTATTTTCTGAATCATGCTCCATTACATAATGCTGCATATTTTACAGTTCTAGTTACTTATCAAAGGGAATACCAACATGAACGCTCACCTCAAGGTCTTGATTATATACTTCTGCATGCTTAACTAAATTCTTTAAGTTGGAAATTTCATGAATTAGTTGCATCTGTAAGAGTATGTGAACAGGCAACAGAGCAAACCAATAGTTAATAAAGCCAAAAAAAAAAAAAAAAAAAAAAGCATTACTCACTGCTTCAGAATCACCATAGTTAGAAGAAACTGAGAGATCAAATGTTTAAGCTACTGCAACAAAACACTTCACTATTAAAAATACTAGAAATACCACCAAAGCCCCAGAAAACAAGCAAACAATAAAAATCTTAGCATTATCCCCCAAATAATTATACTATTAATAAAGCTACAATAATGTCAATAGCAAATTAGTATGCACCACTTGGAGGAGATAGTAAAGTGGTAATCAAACATTTAAAAATATATACTTTTAATAGATTTTTGTTTTGGGAAAGTTAGGTATAGAAATGCATTCATTAATATGTTTTTTTTCATATGTTGTATTGAGGTCTGATTAGGGTCTAGGTTTGGATGAGAGTCATTTCACATAGAATCTTTACAATATTATTACTTTTCACCAAAGCTACAGAGGTATGAAATTATAAACTATTACCTTGTCTATAGAAAATATTAGAAAGATGATGCTATTGCTTTATATTATTCAATTGCGTAAAAGTATAAAGGTAAACATATTTCTATTAATGTTTCCTTTCTATCAAAATATCCATAGCATTAAATATTTGAGTACCAGAAAGTTTTGTGTTCAAAACAAGTAAACGACAAATGACCAAAGATTAGACGAGCACTTACAGAGTAAAAGCAAATTCTAATAACATGTAAGAAACTTAAGAAAACAGGATCTTATTTAAATAATATTTTCTGGATGTTTAATTCAGTACTGACTAGTTTTAGGTCTCAGACTAGTACTAGTGGTGACTTTCCTATTTTAAGTCAGTGTTGTCTACCAGAAACATAATGTGAAGCTACACAGACAACTTAAAATTTTTTAGTTAAGCAGGCAGACAACTTTAATAAAGTATTTTATTTAAGATACAGTTTCTTCAGGTAGTCAATATAAAAAATTGAAATATTTTACATTCTTTTTTCATACTTAAGTCAATTCAGACTGATACCTTCTCAAGTGCCTAATGGTCACATATGGCTAGTGACTAGCATACTACATAGCACAGTCTTAGACATTTGTACAATTACACTTGTAATTTAAATTGCATAATTTAAATTGGCTCTAACTTTTATCTTTTTTCCCCTCTTTCTAACTTCTGTGTAAGAAAATCACATTTACCAATAAGGAGGAAACAAATAATTAATCTAACTTTTGAAAACATTTAGAGAATAATGACTTAGAAAAATTCTCCCACTTTTCATTTGAAATAGAGAAACATTAACTCTCATAAAGATAAAAGTGTAACCTCCCACTTATGTATTGTTTAAGATACTGAGCATAAAGAAGTGTGTAAAAAGCAAAAATTATTTAAACATACAATCTGATAACAGTTAACCCATTGCACATATGAAAATATTAGATTTCAACTGTAATTCTCAGCAGGTGAAAAAAATATTTACCTTAAATCTCCAAGTAATGAAAATTGTAAGATTAAAAAACCAAACTAAAACAGGCAGATGATAAAAATTTTTCTTATTCCTCAAGTATGATATTTGACATTTTTTATTCCTCCCTCTAAAATATATTATATAAGCATCCTATGTGACTATATTCCCACTTAAAATTTATCCACAGTCTCGGTGATTTTTTGACAAAACCCTTAAGAAAACCAGGAAGTTAACCCATGTTGTAAGGTCACAATTTGACTTTTATTCCCTGTTGATTAAACTTTTCCCCAAAATGTGGATTTTGAAATATATTTTGCTATATACATGCAGACATATTTTTAGTTCAACATGGAATGGATACTGCAAAACTGTTTTTGAACTGGGTAAGATTTTATTACATAATCTTTTAGGTAACCTTAAAACTTGTGTACAGCTAAAAATGAAGGGAGTAAGATTAATTCCCTCCCTTAATTGTCATTAAAATGGAAGAAAAACTGGGATATGATACAAGTTATATATTCTGTGATATTCTGCAATCTTTGTTTGCTGACTCAATTCAGTGAGCTTTAATTTTGGTATTAACTGAGTATATTAACGATGTGAGAAAAAAATTAGAGAAATTATTGTCACAATTATGCCTAAAGTTAGTTTTATGTCACATTATTACTAATCAGAAACATACAAAAATTGGATTAAATTTTGGAATAGGAAGACCTTGGCAAGCACCTCTCTCCACTTCAAGGGTGGAGAAATGCAGAAAACTCTAAGAGATTCAATTACTTGCTCAGGGTTTTGCCAGTAATTCATGATGGGCTTGGATCTGCACTGAGCTCACAAGTGGCAAAACTGGTGTTTAAATCCAGACAGTTTTGCTCTAGAGATCATGCTCTTAAATGTGACACAAGGCCACTTGCCTCCATAAAACCCAATTTGATTGACTGAAGTCCAATGTTCTTTCCATGATATTTTGCACTTTGTTAGTATGCAAACTTAAAACACGTTAAATGAAACTCTGAGAACTTACAGACTTTTATCACTCTGGATATAATATCTATAAAATGTAGGAATAATTTTAATTTGTAGGTAAAATGGAAATAACAGCTTTGGCATAGAATTCTTTTTTCCTTCAAAAAAAAAAAGAGGGTGAGATACTAAACAGTAATACTGAAGAAAACAGATCATGTTCCTTTGGGCTGGCATACATAAGTCTGAAAAGTAGGTGCAAATTAATTCATTTTAACTACATAAAATACTGGCTCATATTTTGGCTGGGGGTGGGGGGCACTATTCATAGATCAGTTTGCAAGTCTGATAACAGCTATGGATTCTTATTCCAGAAAAAAAGTATATGTATTTAAAAATTCTGGACCAGGCATAGTGGCTCACACCTGTAGTCCCAGCACTCTGGGAGGCTGAGGTGGGAGGATAACTTGAGCTCAGGAGTTTGAGATCAGCCTAGGCAACATAATGAGAGCTCGATAATACAAAAAAAAAAAAAAAAAAATTTACCCAGGCACAGTAGTGAGCACCTGTAGTCCTTGCTACTTAGAAGGCTGAGATGGAACGAGTACCTGAGTCCAGGAGGTGAGTTGTCCAGCCTGGGCGACTGAGTGAGACTCTGACTCAAAATAAATAAATATAAATAAAATACAAAATAAATAATAATAAATACAAATAAAATAAAATAAAAATTCTGCAAAATAATTTCATAGTGTCTATGGACTCTAGGTTAAGGATACCTTACTCTAAGAAATCCCTTTCACCTTATGGACAATTTCTGAGTCTCTAAAGTCTGATGGTTTCTGGCTTAGGTTTGCTTAACATATAGTCTAATATTACAGCTTAGAAAATTTGAGAGATCTATTGCTTCTAAAAAATTCTATTAAAATATGTACTATTAGTTACACTAATTTCCACAATAACTCTCTTATATGGAGAAAGAAAAAAGCAAAATGTGCAAAATCAGCTTTTCTAGCTATTGTAATGTTTTAACTATTTATACTTTCAAAAAAAGGGAAAAAATTCCATTAATATGTAGCATCCATATATTAAGCAGTCAGCTAGATATTAAAATTCATGTTAAACTCAGTAGGAAACGGCTATGCTGTATGCAGCATTTATGGTATCCTCAAAAAATTAAATATTAATAATACACAAACTATAAGGAAACAATATCCTCAAGATAGATCCGTCAAGCATCCTCCCACAGATGCTTTTTTTTTTTTGAGTTGGAGTCTCACTCTGTCACCCAGACTGGAGTGCAGTGGCCGCTTCTGGCCACTGCAGCCTCGACCTGGTGGGCTCCGGTGATCCTTCCACCTCAGCCTTCCAAGTAGCTGGAATTACAGGCAGGCGCTACCACGCCTGGCTGATTTTTTAAAATTTATTGTAGAGATGAGGTCTTGCTGCCTAGGCGGGTCTCGAACCCGCGGGCTCAGGCAATCCACTCACCTCAGCCTCCCAAAGGTGTGGGATTACAGGCTGAGCCACCGAGCCCGGCTCACAGATGCTTTTAATTCCTTCTTCTCTTGCATAAGCATAAGAGAAACAAATATATTTTAATTATTTTTAAAATCACATGAATGAACTAAATATTTCTTAAATTCTCTAAATTGTGTGTACACATGAAAAATGGTTAGATCATTAATATCTCAATCTTAGAAACAAACATCTTTAAGAGAATACTTCTGAGTAACATCAGTATACTAAAATTATAAAGCAAATAATCAAAACATGCTACTAGAGAAAAAAGAAAGAGAAGATTAAAGGATCTGCAAAAAAAAGAAAAAGAAAAAGAAAAGAATGAACAATAAGATGAGGATGCTCATTTTTGCCACTTTCATTCAACACAGTACCGGGAGTTCTAGTCAAAGCAATTAGGCAAGAGTCAAAAATAAAAGGCATGCTAACTGGAAAGTAGGAAATCAAATTGCCCTGCCTGCAGATGATGTGATCCTATATAAAGAAAACCCTAAACTCCCCCCAAAACTGCTTGAGCTAATAAATTCAGTAAAGTTGCAGGATACAAAATGAATACACAAAATCATAGTATGTTTCTATACACTAATAGCAAATTATCTAAAAATGAAATCAAGAAAACAATCCCATTTGCAAGAGCTAAAAAAAAACCCCAAAAACCTAGAAATAAATTTAACCAAGGAGGTAACATCTCTAAAATGAAAACTACATAACATTAATGAATGAAGTTGAAGTAGACACAAATAAATGGAAAGGTGTCACATGGCAACGAATGAAGAATCAATATTGTTAAAATGTCCAAAATACCCAATGTGATCCACAGAGTCAATGCAATCCCTATTAAAAATGCCAATGATATTCTTCACAAAAATAGTAAAAACAATACTAACATTCATATGAAACCACAAAAGAACCCCAATACCCAAAATAATCTTTAGCAAAAAACACAAATCTGAAGACATCGTGCCATCTGCCTTCTACATGTTGATTTTGTAACCCATGACTTTCCCAGTTGTTTATCAGCATGAGAAAGCTTTTGACAGACTCCCTAGAGTTAGAATTCACAGATTCTAATCCATAATGATAGAATCATATCATCCTCAAAGAGGGATAGGTTAACTTCCTCTTTTCCTATTAGACACCCCTGATTTCTTTCTAAGTGGGAGGTATCACACTTCTGGACTTTAAACTTTATTACAAAGCTTCATTCAGTGACCAAGATGGCATGGTCTTGGAACGGGAATAGGCACATAGACCAATGGAACAGGACAGAAATTCTGGAAGTAAAAACACTCTGTCAACCAACTCATCTTTGACAAGACCACCAATAATAACAATAATTAGGGAAAGAAAATCATGTTTAGCAAATGGTGCTGGGAAAACTGGCTAACCACATGCAGAAGAATGAAACTGGACCCCTACCCATCACCATATACAAAAACCAACTCAAAATAGATCATGGACCTACACCTCCAACTATAAGAATCCTAGAAGAAAATGTAGGAAATACCCTTCTGAATATCAGAATGGGCAATGGCTTCATGACCAAGTCCCCAAAAGCAAATGCTATAAAAGCTAAGACAGATGGGTGGGATCTCATCAAATTGAAAAACTTTTGCACAGCAAAAGAAACCATCAAGAGACTGTGCTCAGCTCTGCTTTACAGTGAGATTAAATTTAAAAAAAGAGTGGGGAGACAACTCACAGAATGGGGGAAAAAAATTCCAAATTATGCATCTGACAAAGGTCTAACATCCAGGATCTACAAGGAACTCAAATGAAGTAAAAAGGGAAAAATAAACAACCCTACTAAAAAGTGGGCAAAGGACACGAACAGACACTTCGCAAAAAAGGACATACAAGCAGCCAAAGACACATGAAAAAATGCTTAGCTTCACTCATCATCAGAGAAATGCAAATCAAAACTACAATGAGACACCACCTAACTCCAGTCATGATGGCTGTCATTAATAAGTCAAAAAACAACAGGTGCTGATGTGGCTGCAGAGAAAAGTGAAAGCTTCTACACTGTTAGTGGGAATGTAAACTAGTTCAAACTCTATGGAAAGCAATGTGGTGATTCCTAAAAGATCTAAAAATTGATCTACCATACAATCTAACAATCCCTCTCCTGGGAATATACCCAGAAGATAAATTGCTCTACCAAAAAGACACCTGCACACACAGGTTTACTGCCCACTATTCACAAGTGCAAAAACACAGAAACAACCCTGCTGCCCCATTGAAAGTGATCTGAATAAATAAAAAGTAGTACATATACACAATGGAATATTACAGTCATAAAAAAGAACAAAATCATGGCCTTTGTAGCAACTTGGATGCAGCTGGAAACCATTATACTAAGTGAACTATCACACAAAGGACTGAATACCGCATGTTCTCACTCATAAGTGGCCCTGATCACTAGACACATTAGCACAAGGGTGGGATCAACAGTCAATGGGCACTGCTAGGAGTGAGGGAAGGAGGACAGTGGAAGGCACATGAGAACACAAAGGGTACCTGGTCCACTATGAGGGAGTGAGGGGCACCCAAAAACCCAAACTTCACCTGCATATAGCCTACTTATGTAGTAGATCTTCACTTGTACCCCACAACTCAATAATAAACAAATAAATGTTTAAAAAACATAAAATATTATCTATGAATTTAAAATAAAACATGAAAAAGTTTATATTATGGAGAAAAAGAATGACACTTCTTTTAAAAGTGTGATTTTAGTTTACTTTCACAATTCTATGACTCTTACCTCTTGATCTTTTTTAGTTTTTCTTTCTAGAGCCTCAAATTCATCCAAATCATTCTTTTCTTTTAATTTCAATTCAATTTCTTGTTTTTCTCTTTTTAGTTGTTCATAGTATAATACCAGATTATCATAGTTAGCACGAAGTGTGTTCAACTCACTTTCTACATTTTCCTATTATAAACAAAAACAGATTTTCAAATCAGAGGGAATTCACATCATATATTCTTTGCTTGCTTAACTAAAATTGAGATGTTAAATAATTAACTTTTGACTTATTCAGTAGTTTAGGGCATTCATTTCTTCAATATCTTTCTAATAGTCTACATTTTGATAAAGTAGCTAACTTATAGTATGTTATCTTGAAAGAAGTAGAATTTAAAAAAACAATCATATAAATTAAGCGTGTTTGACTGCCCATGTCAAACAGGGTAAGTTTAACTGGGAACGACGGGTAACTATTGGGAAGTCCATTTGGCCACAAATGCTCAAGCTTCTGGGTAATAAAGCTGACACCTTAATTTTCCATTTATCCAATTCCTATTTTATGTCTCAAAAGGCTTGAATTCAAGAAGCAAAACAGAAGTATTATTTATTGACTTCTAAAACTTACAGTAGCTATGTTTTACCACACCCAAAGAGGCCTATTTCTACTTTCTATACTAATATGAGAAAGAGATAAATGGAGTCAAAAAACGAAACAAAACAAAAACTAAATAAAAAAAAAAAACCACTTTATACCAGGGATTTTTCTAAAAAAAACCCAAACTTTTAGAGTATGTCTTAGGAAAGCAAAAGCACTTTGTCTACACTATTTTATAGGCATTAACTAATGATAATAAGTACTGTAATCATATTTCAAAATTAACAAAAATTTTTAAAATAAATACATTATGCAATTATATATCTTTAAACATGAGCAATCTAGAAAGTTAACATGCAATCTAAACTTACTGACATAGCTATCACAATATTCCTTATTTATAAAATTTTGCTAAGACTATATGTGTGTGTGTGTGTGTATGTATATATAAAAATACCAGAGATGCCAAAAAAAGTATACACATTTTAAGAGATGTTTGCCATAATCAGAAGTGTTGATGCTGATGATAACCACTTGGAATACCTCTTATGTCAGATGTGACTTATATTCATTTTTTGTTATTGGTATATATTATTACAATTTTAATACAGTTTTTTCCTTTCTTAAAATGTATACATTTTTTGGCACCCTCTGTATATGTCTCTTTATTTTTCAGGTTATCTAGCAAAATTCTCTCTAATGTATCATTCTATACATTCTAAATGTCTGAGAATTTTGATACTTTTAAAAATCAGTCTTTTTACCCTCATGGGATTTCTCAAGGTAAAACAGAATTGACAATCATAGATGTTGAGATCTGCTAGTAAAAGGTAGAAGCAAAGGTCTACTTATTAGCACACACCTGACTTCTGAAATTTCTAGCCTTCTTCTAGATGCCTCAGAGTTATCAAGAAGTGTAGAGAGTGAGAGAAGCCTTCATTAGAGCTAAAATTGTAACTAAAATGTGCTACAACAACAAATCCAATGGAGTTACAAAAAGCATTATGTTTTGGAAAATACATTAAGTTACCTGATTTAGTAGTTTTGTTGCAGGATTCCATTCTATCTCAGTTAATGTATCAAGAGTGCTACTAAAAATATCAGATTCTGAACAGAGAGCTACAATTAGAGGAAAAAGAAATATATCCATAAACATATTTATTAAATGTACTAAGTCAAATTAAAGATTACTAAAAAAATTCTGATCAGAAGTAATAATAAGCTCAAATTAGCTAATATGAACTCAGAATATGAATGCCAAAAAATATATGAGCAGATGTGGCCATTTATATTGCTGTGTGAATTAAGACCAGAAGCTGCTATTAGTAATATAGGATTCTTAATACAATACATGTAAAAAAGACAAATTCTGAATTTGAGATTTGATCCCTGTGAGTAGATTTATAAATGTTCCCCCAAATATGTAATTATGATGTTGGAGACATAATTTTGAGACATATTCTTATATAAATGCTACTCTTTCAAGAATAATAAGGTTTAACGTAGATATATAACTAGTAATTTAACTGAATAATGATTAGAACAAAAATAAAAACATCTGTCTCATGTGTTTCAGCTATAGTACATTATACTTAAGAGGTTCAGAATTAATAAAGAGCTCTTCCCCCACCCCCCTGCCATGGCCAGCCGCACTAGTCTGAAGCCCAGGGACCCTCGGTCCCACGCAGGGCTGGATATTGCGGCCCCCAGCTGCTGCTACTCCACTATACGTGACTCCCGCCCATGCCAGAGTCTTGGGTCTCGGCTTCCTCCCTAGCTACATCGTCTCCCCCAGCACCCAGCACCAAGCCGCCAGTCACCCAGGGAGGCTCTGGGTGCCCGCCCCTCAGAGATACCAATTCCATTTCTGGCTGAAGTACCCTGTGAGCGGCCCAGGGCCACTCTCGCCACTCACCGCCTGCCCTTTGGAGCTTTGGAGGTTTGGAGCTCTGGGCCCACCCTGGCTGAGGCACTCAGCACGCGACCCCATGCTTGTGTCAGGGAACAGCATATCTTAAGTAGGTGCTGATCGGAGGCTCTCAGCTCCAGAGGAGGGAACTCCCAACCCCCTCCTCCACCCCAGCCCGCTGGTGGCATCCCAGATCCAGCGCCCAGTTATGCAGCTGATCCCCGGTGCCTCCCATGCCAATACAGACCATCATAGTGGATCACCCAGGGACCCAGATGAGCAGAGAGAAAGTATCTGTGAAAGAGAAACTGCCACCTCGGACAATCTCCAGGCAGAGATTTGCATTGCCCCGCCCACCTATGAGCAGCATCCACCTCGGTTCCTAAGATAACGTCATTAAACAGGAGACAAAGCCCCTACCCTTCACCAAATCAGACAAAGGCAACTAAGTGTCACAGACTTCCCAGGCAGCATGCTAAAAGAAAACCCAAGTTGTGAGTAAATCTAGTTGTCTGCAACAAAAACAAACGGGAGAGGATGGAGATCAGAGCTGAAGAGACTTTAGATACTCAGGAAAGATTCCAGAGCTAGTCTGATTTCTTATTTTGACTTTTGATTTTATCATTTTGACTTTTTGTTTTGCTCACTTTTGCCTTACACTATCAGTTTGTGTTATGCAAAAAGCATCAAAAGTCATGATTTTATTGGTCTGTCTATGTGTAGCTACCAGTATTCTTTAGGGAATTTTGCTTGTGTGTTTTTTTCACTTCTCTCTGGCCTTATGTCTCTTTTTCACATGTTAGTTGGTATGTATGTCTGTTTTCTCTCTCACTCTTCTCTCTTTCTAACTTCCTATTGACCCACCCTTCCTCCATTATTCTCCTTTTTTGTACCTCCTTTTGTTCCAGGGACAAAACCTATATACCGCTGCACAGACAGATTGTAAGGCAGTGGGAAATAGGTTCCAGTGGGCTCATCCACGGTTGGTGGATGCTGGAATCCGCATATAGATTCTGAATCACAGCTTCCCCCTCAAACAAACCTCAAAACTGCAAAAAGTACACCAGCACCCAACACTCCAAACTCAAAAGTGAACAAAGCCAGAGGACCCTCATAAGGAAGAACAGGAGATTACACAAGCGAAGCAAAAACAAAACCATCTTCCCTGAAACAGAATTAAAGAAGGGGAGGGAAAGGGGGAAAGAGAGAAAAATGAAGAAAAACCAAAAGAAGAATATGGGACTCTCCCAGACCCCTGGGAGGGCAGACACTGAGAAAACTGACTTCGGAATGCAAACAATGAAGAGCCCCGAGAATGACTGGCCTCAAACTACAAACCTAGATATCAAGACATTAATGGAGAGATTAAAAAGAAATCAGGAGAGACAAGAAGAAACTAGGAAGGAGCTGATAAATGAGATAACTAATAAAGAATACTGTGAATGAAATAAATAACAAACTGATAAGCATGGAAAGCAGAATTACCCAAGCAGAAGAAAGAATCTCAGAACTTGAGGACCAAAATATAGAACTAACCCAAATACTAAAAACACAGAAAACAAGCTAAAAAAGACAGAACAAAACCTTCAAGAGATGAGCGATTACTTCAAGAGACCGAACCTAAGAGTAATTGGCCTTCCTGAGGCAGAAAGAGAGACAGAGACCACACTGGAACAAACTTTCCATGAGATTATTTAAGAAAACTTCTGTCATCTAATCAGTGATGCAAAAATTCAAACACAAGAGATTCAGAGAATCCCTGCAAGACAACAAATGAAAAGACCAATTCCAAGACACATAATAATTCACCTAAATAAAGTAGGTATAAAAGAAAAAATACTAAAGGCAGCAAGAGAAAAAGGTCAGATCACCTACCATGGAAGACCCATTAGAATAGCAGCAGATTTATCTACAGAAACCCTGCAGGCTAGGAGAGCTCAGACCCTATCTTCAAAGTCCTAAAAGAAAAACACGACAGAGTGAGACTCAAACTCAAAAAAAAAAAAAAAAAAAGAAAAAAAAAAGAAAAACAATTCCAACCAAGAATAACCTACTCAGCCAAGTTAAGCTTCATCAGCGAGGGAGAACTAAAATCTTTCCCAGATATCCAATCCCTAAGAACGTATGCTGCCACCAGACCACCACTACATGAAACACTTAAGAAAGTACTAAACACAGAAGAAAAGGAAAAAAGAACAACGTTCTTCACAAGAGTATAGGAAAAAGAATAAAATACACATGAATCAACTCCAAAACCAAAAGAAAGACAAAAAACCAAGTGGAAGAACAACAACTTTATAAACTCTATGGGATAGGGATGAACTCTCACATTTCAATAATTAGACTGAATGTGAATGGACTAAATGCACCACTGAAAAGACATAGAATGGCAAAATGGATAAAATACCACCAGGCAACAATATACTGCCTTCAAGAGACCGATCTCACTAGAAAGGACATGCACAGACTCAAAGTAAAAGGATGGGAAACAAATTTTCAGGCGAATGGAACACAAAAGAAAGGAGGAGTCATGATCCTAATTTCAGACAAAATACCATTTGAGCTATCAAAAATTAAAAAAGATACAGAGGGCCACTACATAATGATAAAAAGTTCACCCCATCAACAAGAAATATCTATCCTAAACATATATGCACTCAACATAGGAGCGACAACTTTCATAAAGCAGCTTCTAGGAAAACTAAAGAAAGATATTGACTCTAACACCATCACAACTGGGGACTTTAATACCCCACTCACAACCCTAGACAGATCATCAGGACAAAAAATCAGCAATGAGATGCGGAACCTCAATGTGACTCTTGACCAAATGGACTTAATCGATACCTACAGAACACTCTATCCAAAGACCACAGAATACTCATCACCGCATGGAACGTATTCTAAGATCAACCACATACTGGCCATATTATCAAGCATAAGCAAATTTAAAAAGGACCGAAATTTTACCATGCACCTTCTCGGACCACAGTGGAATAAAACTAAACATCAACTCCAACAAGGTCCCCCAACACCCACAAAGACATGGACACTAAACAGCATGATGCTAAACAACTCCTGGGTCAATGATGAAATCAAAACAGAGATCAAAAGATACCTGGAAACAAATGAAAATGAAGAAACATCTTATGAAAATGTCTAGGATGCCATGAGAGCTGTAGTAAGAGGGGAATTTATATCCCTACAAACGCACATGAAGAAAATGGAAGGATCACAAATTAACAGCCTAACAAGCCACCTAAGGAAGCTGGAAAAGCAAGACCACAAAAACCCTAATTTCAGTAGAAGAAATCAGATCACGAAAATAAAAGCCCAAATCCAGGACATAGAAGACAAAAAGATAATACAAAATATCAATGAAACAAAAAGCTGGTTCTTTGAAAGGATAAACAAGATCGATGGTCCCCTAGCTAGACTGACCAAGAAAAAGAGAAAAAACTCAAATAAGCACAATCAGAAACACAAAAGATGAAGTCACATCTGACCCTGAAGAAATACAAAAGATCATTAGAGACTACTATGTACACTTGTATGGAAATAAACTTGAAAACCTTAAGGAAATGGAGGACTTTCTGTCATCACACAACCTGCCTAGGTTGAAACAAGAAGAAATTGAGACCCTAAATAGACCAATAATAATCAAGAAAATCAACTACGTAATAAGAAAACTACCTACAAAAAAAGCTCTGGACCAGATGGCTTTCCAGCAGAATTCTACAAGACATTTAAGGAGGAGCTGATACCAATCCTACTGAAGGTACTCCAGGCGATTGAAAAAGATGGAACTCTCCCCAAAGTATTTTACAAAGCTAACATCACATTGATACCCAAACCAGGTAAAGATCCAACAAAGAAAGAGAACTACAGGCCAATATCTTCTATGAACATAGATGCTAAAATTCTCAACAAGAGACTAGCAAATGGTATTCAACAACACATCTCAAAAATCATCCGTGATGACCAAGTAGGCTTCATCCCTGGGATGCAAGGCTGGTTCAATATTCGTAAAACCATAAATGTAATGAAATACATCAACATATGTCAAAACAAAAATCACATGATTATATCATTAGATGCAGAAAAAGCTTTGATAAAATCCAGCACCCCTTCTTGATAAAAACCCTTGAACACCTAGGCATATGGGGAACATATCTCAAAATAGTAAAAGCCATCTACGAGAAACCCACAGCCAGCATACTCCTACACGGACAAAAATTGGAACCATTTCCCCTGAAAACTGGAACAAGATAAGGATGCCCACTCTCACCCCTACTGTTCAATAAAATATTGGAAGTTCTGGGTAGAGCAATCAGAGAAGAGAAGGCAATCAGGGGTATCCAAATAGGAAAAGAGGAAGTCAAGTTATCTCTTTTTGCAGATGACATGATTGTGTACCTTGACCCCAAGAGAATCTGTCAAAAACCTCCTTACACTGATAAAGCCCTTTGGCAAAGTCTCAGGATATAAAATAAATGCGCAGAAGGCAATCGTATTCCTTTACACCAATAATAAACAAACAGAAACCCAAATAAAAAGCACAATTCCATTTACAATAGCCACAAAAAAATGAAATACCTTGGCATCTTCCTAACCAGAAATGTGAAAGACCTTTACAATGAAAACTACAAAACACTGCTCAAAGAAATCAAAGATGACACAAACAAGTGGAAAAATATCCCATGTTCATGGATTGGAAAACTCAACATTGTGAAGGTGTCCATCCTACCTAAGGCAATCTACAGATTTAATGCAACACCCATCAAATTACCAGCAATATTCTTCTCAGACCTAGAGAAAAACAACACAGGAATTCATATGGAAACACAAATGACCAAGAATAGCCAGAACAATCCTCAGCATAAAAAACAAAGCAGGTGGTATCACATTACCAGACTTCAAACTCTACTACAAAGCTACAATCATCAAAACAGCTTCATTTTGACAGGAACAGGCATATAGACCAATGGAATAAAATTGAGATTCCAGAAGCAAAACCTCAATTTCTCAACCAACTCATCTTCGACAAAGCCTCTACCACCTACCACTGGGGAGAAGAGAACAACCTATTCAGTAAATGGTGCTGGGAAAACTGGCTGACCACATGCAGAAGATTGCAACAGGACCCCTATCTATCCCCATACACAAAAATTAACTCCAAATGGATCAGAAACCTAAATGTAAAACCTCAAACCATAAGAACCTTAGAAAATGAAGGACATACCCTCATGGAAATTGGAACTGGCATCCAATTCCTGAACAAAACCCGAAACCCACAGGCTGTAACAGATAAGATAGACAAGTGGGATCTCATTAAACTAACAACCTTCTGCAAATGGTTTCTCAAAGAAACCATTAAGAGAGCAGGGAGACAGTCCACAGACTGGGAAAAAGTATTTGCCAACTCCAGGTCTGACAAAGGCTTAACATCTTGGATCTACAAGGAACTCAAACGTGCTGAAAAGAAAAAAACAAATAACCCCATTATAAAATGAGCAAAAGATATGAACAGACACTTCTCAAAGGAAGACATCCAAGCAGCCAACAGACACATGAAGAAATGTTCAACCTCACTAATCATCAGGGAGACGCAAATCAAAACCACACTGAGATACCACCTAACTCCAGTCAGAATGGCAATTATCAATAACTCAAAAAATAACAGTTGCTGGAGAGGGTGTGGCGAATAGGGAACTCTTCTACACTATTGGTGGGAGTGTAAACTAGTGCAACCTCTGTGGAAAGCAGCGTGGCAATTCCTAAAAGCTCTAAATATCAACCTCCCATATGACCCTGCAATCCCCGTACTGGGAATATACCCTGAAGAATTCAAACCACTCTATAAAAAAGATACCTGCACACGTATGTTCATGGCAGCATTGTTCACAATAGCAAGAACCTGGAAGCAACCATGCTGTCCATCAAAATAGGACTGGATTTAAAAAATGTGGTATATATACACAATGGAATACTACGCAGCCATAAAAAAGAACAAAATCATGAATTTCGCAGTAACCTGGATGGAACTAGAGTCTATAATACTGAGTGACCTCTCACAGAAACAAAGATCTGAGTATCACATGTTCTCACTCATATCACTATATGATCATCCAACGTATTACCATATGAAAATGACTGACAGTGGTGGGAAACTGGGGGGTGGGGGGGAGGGAAGGGAGCTGGGATTAATGGTAGTAAATATCTCTCTGGGGATGGGGAGACACCTCTTATCAACAAGGGTACCTGAACGAAGCATATTTGTATACCTAACCCTTAACTGTACCCCACAATATCATAATAAAAAGTACTGATTATCTGAAAAAAAAGAATAAAGAACTTCATGAATGTTTACTTTCTTAAAATTATTTACTTTTATCAGAATTTCCTTTGTAATCACATCTGAAATACAGACTATATTTAAACATGCTTTTCACATTAACTAAGTTACATAATTTCTCTTTTTTTTTTTTTTTTGAGTTGGAGTCTCACTCAGTTGCCCAGACTGGAGTGCAGTGGCCGCTCCCGGCCACCGCAGCCTCGACCTGCTGGGCTCCGGTGATCCTTCCGCCTCAGCCTTCCAAGTAGCCAGAATTACAGGCATGTGCTACCACGCCCGGCTGATTTTTTTATTTATTGTAGAGATGAGGTCTCGCTGCCCAGGCGGGTCTTGAACCCAAGGGCTCAGGCAATCCATTCACCTCAGCCTCCCAAACGCGCGGGATTACAGGCTGAGCCATCGAGCCCGGCCATAATTTCTCTTTTTAAGGATTCTTTTATAACTAAAAGTAGTTCCACTTGAAAAAAGCACTTACATTCATCAATTTCTCCTAATAAAGTTACAGCAGGCTTATGTGCTCTTGTTGTTATATTCAATGGCATATTAAATGGGTCTGCATAGTTTGAGTTCTTCATTTTGTTAATTTTTCCAGGGCACCAAGTAACTCTTCGTTTTATTTTAGCCTGAAGAAGAGATAAAAATTATATCATACACATCTGGGTTCAAATATAATAAACTAAGGGAAACAGTTTCTATTTTTGAAACTTAGAATTCTTATTAAGCCTTAAGATTTTACTAGTCTAAGGCCATCCTGAGATAAGAAAACATACTCAACTTTTCAAATCAGTGTTCAACCTCAAAATAAATTTGATAAAATTAGTATCTAAATTTTGTTTTTTATTTGAAAGGCTACTTATAAGCTTCCCTGGAACTTATTTGAAAGGAATTTGTTGACTGACGACACTTCAAATGATTTGACATTATATAGAAGGGACAGTTGCTGCTGCCATCGCCAATTGCGATCCCTTTGGGTACCCAGCTCTAACTGGGAAGCAACAGACTGAAGGTCCTTCAACAAATAAATCTTTCACAGGGGACTTTACAAAGCCAATTATCTTCCAATTTGCTTGGTAAAGCAAATGCCTCCATTAGTGTTCTTGATCTCCTTCCTTTCTTTCTCTCTTGGGTCCTTGATCCTTCAAGTTGTCTGTCCTTCTGTTATCTCCACTGGCTCCCTCCTCTCAGCATCATGAATAGTAGAGTCTTTGCTTTTGCTTTTAAAAATAATCAAATTATTGACTCCTTACTTCTCTTTAGCTGCCATTTTCTTTTTTTCCTATTCTGTCCTCTCCTCAGCACTGATCACTCCTTCTTCAGCCCTTCACAGATCCTTCTGTCTCATGGTTCTTATCCTACCCCTCGTTCTGCTTCGCTGATTTCTCTTACTCTTTCTGCCTTTGCTCTTGTTGCTTTACTAGGTATAGGTATCATCTCATCTTATTTGTTCCTCTCAATAACCCTATGAGCTAGGCTTTATTACTACATCCTTTTAATAGATGAACTGAATGACCAGCAAGTTTGGAGAAGTTGTATGATGTTGTACAGTCATTTGGGGGCTGAGCCCACATCTATAACTTCAGAGCCTATCCATTCAACCATCCCACCACATTGCATCTCAAGATTAACTATTATCCCCAGAATATGCAGCAATGCTCTCATGCCTTTTCACATGCTGCCCTTCTGCTTGAGATGGCCAGTCCTTTCCACAGCCTGCTCTGCAAAAGCCCAGTCACATATAAATCCTTGACTCCAATAATCTTCAGCTCAATTCTATTTGTTACCAAAGTTATACCTGGACTTTGTCATTATCTGAAAGTCATAAACCTAGAACTCCTGCTTTCACTGTGGTTGCTATACTCATTTATATGCTATACTCATTTATTCAGTTAAATCCCATTATAACTATTTAGCTCACCAGGGACTTCTATTCCCTCATTGCTTGACTTTCTTCCTGCCAGCTCCATCTTTGTTTTCATTTCATCATCTTAGATTTCATTTCATACTGTAATCACATTTGACATTTGAGGTCAATATCCTCATTATTTGACCCATTCTCTGTCCCTCAAACCTACCCCACACAACACACACTCAAATGAATGACACTGTGTTTTGAGGCTTTATCAGCCTCCTGAGAACTGCCAGAGTCACACAACCAGAAGACCGGCTGTCAGCATCAATTGGGTCCTTAATGATGCATGGCAGGGTGGCTTCTTCCCCCTTGTCAGTTTACTTTTCCATTACCTATAAAAGCGAGACTATTTCAAACCCTTAGTGTCTCTGTAAACTTTTGACTCTACCATCACCTGCCACCTCAGCAAAAAAAATTACAACTATTTCACAAAGAAAATATAAGCCTGAACTTACAAAAGCACTACTTGCACTGAGGCCTATTCTTTCCTCTGTGTTTGATATAATTTAGGAGATATTTCTCCTCCTACCTAAGGCTGGTTCCCTATACTATATTCAAGATCTCATTCTTTTTTTTTTTTTTTTTTTTTTTTTGAGTTGGAGTCTCACTCTGTCGCCCAGACTGGAGTGCAGTGGCCGCTTCCGGCCACTGCAGCCTCGACCTGCTGGACTCCGGCGATCCTTCCGCCTCAGCCTTCCGAGTAGCCGGAATTACAGGCATGCGCTACCATGCCCGGCTGGTTTTTTTGATTTATTGTAGAGATGAGGTCTCGCTGCCCAGGCGGGTCTCGAACCTGCGGGCTCAGGCAATCCGCTCACCTCAGCCTCCCAAAGGCGTGGGATTACAGGCTGAGCCACCGAGCCCGGCTAGATCTCATTCTTCTAGGCCATCTCAACACAATGCAAGGTGGCTTTCACCCCTACCATTTAACTCAAGTTACTTTTGCGAATGAACTTGTTTCAAAATGCAAAGATTTTTCATCTATCTTTATGTTATTTAGCTTCTCAGCAGAATGTGACTCTGCTGATGACCACCTCCCTGAAACATTCCTCCCCTTATTCATCTGGTTTTAATTTTAACTCTAGACTTGGGCTTCTTTATGGATTCTTCTTTGTCTGTTTACCTGAAAAGTTGTTATTTCTTGGGGTTCTCAGCCTTCTGTTATTTTCATTCTCAATATGCTGCCCAAACATGTAGTAGTTAGTACCCAAATTAATATCTATACCTCAGACCTTCTACCTCATTTTCACATATTTGCATTTGCAACTGCCTGACACCTCCAAATGAAGACGTCCCCAATAAAACACCAGTCTCCACTGCTCTTCATTCAGTGTTCCTTAACCAATACTGCTACCAGCTACCCAGAAAACTAAGAAATGCTTGCAAGTCATTCTGGATACCTCCTTTCCCCCTCCCCTGTCCCCTACATCCCAATCACAAAGCCCTGTTGAGTCTGCGTTCCAAACAGCACTCCAATTTATCCAATTTGCTCCATCTCCAGAGCTACAATCCTTGTAGGCCCAAGCAATTAGATGTGCACAGCAGCCACACTTTCCTAAACTGCAATTCTGAGGTACATTCAAATCCCTCAATGGGGTTCAAAATGCCCCTGCCACCATAACATCGTAAGTCCAAAGAATGCATTGTGTTTCTTCACAACTCTAAGTTTTTGTAAGTGTAGGTCTCTTCCTGAAACATCCTTCTCTAGGACATCCATTGGGCTATTTCCTATTAACTCTTCAATAGTTATTAAGTATCTTCTGTATACTTAGTATGGTAACTTGTATATAATGCCTATTCATAATAATATTAATAGAATACATTTGTTGAGAATTTGCTGTGTGAATAGTGTTCACGCTTGTGTTATGCACATTCTACGTACTATCTCATTTAATTTTGTGTATTACCTAATTTAGCCCTATGAAGCGAGTATCAAGCTATCCCACAGATAAGGAAATAGCAGCAAAATGAATTCAATAAATTGTTCAAGGTCAAGAGTTAGAAACTGACAAAACCTGCATTCATATCCAGGCAGTCCAGCTCCAAAGGTCATCTTTTAATCATGACACCCTCACACCCCAAAAATGTCTATTGGATAAATAATCCTCTACTCTATTAAAAACAAATCAACTCCCAAAACTAAAAGCTAAGATTCTGATCACTGTAAAAACTTATATTCTATATCAATTTTTCTGAGATTATTTGTTTAAGTAGAAAATACTTCCACATATCTTAGAAACCTGTGGTTCCCAAATCACCCAATCAGTTTCATTAGAATTCATTAAGAAGTATATTGCAATAGGTTCTTTAACTATATTCCAGACTTCTTGAATTAGAGTCTCTATATGCTGGGATTGAACTGGAAATGAACCTCTTAGGTACAGGTGATGTGTGGGCAAACACACACACTGTTCTGGGTTTCTTGAATATACTGTATAAAAGATAACATGCATAACTATATAATAAACATATAGAAACACCAATTCTATTCTCTATAAACCAAATTTAAGCTGTCATCTTTTTTTTTTAATACTTTTATTTTTCTGAGCTGGGTTTCACTCAGTCACCCAGGCTGGAGTGCAGTGGCATGATCATGGCTCACTACAGCCTCAACCTCCTCAGTTCAGGTAATCCTTCTGCCTCAGCCTCCCAAGTAGCTAATTTTTTTGATTTTTTTGTAGAGATGAGGTCTCACTATGTACCCTAGACTGGTCGCAAACTTCCAGATTCAAGCAATCCTCTTGCCTCAGCCTCCTAAGTGCTAAGATTACTTGTGTGAGCCACTGCTTCTGGTTTAAGCTGCTCTCTTTTAAATGTCACCTTTAACTCCTGTTGTGATGTAAGGGAAGAAGAAGTCACCAGCATCCGTGTCAAATTTTCAATTTTCTCATTCTGTACTTTTTGAAGCAAATCTTTCTCTTCCAAAAGTTGGGCCAATTGGTCTTTTTCCATTGCCTGAGCTCGGGTTTCTAAAGAAACCTATACAAGACAATAATGGATTATGTTGATGATAACTATAGATAAATTTTAATACCTTGAAAGTAGCTTAAAAGAATAGAATATTCAATTTGTATATGAACTACAAAAGTTTTAACTTTATGGAAACAAAATATACTCTAACTATAGAACACCAAAAATGCAGTTACCATAATTAATAATTTCTCAAACCTAAAGTAAAATAAACATTTCTTCTCAATGCTGTTTACATATTGTCTAAGAATATATAAATAATAGGCACAGAAGTCATAAAACAGAGACTTGAATACCAATAGTAAAGGTAGAGATGTTCTAATTTCATTTGATATTTAACCTAATTCATATGTATTTTTGAAAATTTAGAAAGAAATCTCTACTTGAGCAATTTGACCTTGAATTTTGCTCTTTGAAAACAAAAAATCTAAAATAATTTCAAGAAACCACATTTTACAGTTTATATTAAATTAAATTTTTATGAGTCAATTTTTTTTCTTGATTAAAAACTTTTAAAATTTAAGTTTAAAGCAACTCAGAGCCAGGCACAGTGACTCACACCTGTCATCCCAGTACTTTTGGAAACTGGGTGGAAGACTGTTTGAGGCCAGGAGTTCAATATCAGCCTAGGCAACAAAGCAAGACTCCATATCTACAAAAATAAAGACCAGAAAAATTAGGGGTGGCCCATGCCTGTAGTCCCAGCTACTCAGGAGGTCAAGGCAGGAGGATTGCTTGAGCCAGGAGTTCAAGCTGCAGTGTGCTATGATTGTGCCACTGCACTCCAGCCTGGACAACAGAGTGAAACCCTGTCTCAAAAAAAAAAAAAAAAAAAAAAAAACGAAAAAGGCAACTCATATTCATGAATTAAGAATCTCTTAGCATTTAAGCAGATCTCTATTCTAAATCATTTCTCATTCTTTTTTATTATTTATTGTGGAGATGAGGTCTCGCCAAGTTGCCCAGGTGGGTCTCGAACCCACGGGCTCAGGCAATCCACTCACCTCAGCCTCTCAAAGGTGCGGGATTACAGGCTGAGCCACCGAGCCCAGTTATTTCTCATTCTTTACTAAAATAAATGATTTATACATACCTCCTCTAATTGTTTTTTAAGATCCATTATTTCTTTTCTATATCTTTTCAGGAGAGCTTCATCACTTGATACTTCATTAACATAAGGAGTATTCTTCATATATTTAGCAGTGCTGGCAAACTGGAAAAAATTCAAGTGTTAAGTACACAACATTTTTTAAAAATTCTAATTTAATTTATAATATTTAGTTTTCTTTAAAAAAAATCAATACTCTTTCCAGTTGGCTTACTATTTCTGAACACAGAATACTCCATGTCCTTATAACAATGCTCTGTAACTTACCCTGGCTGATAATCCTTCCTCTACTTTGAAGTTTTGCTTCCCGCCAAAAGTATCTCTCTTTCTTTAAACTCTATCCTACTTATTAACTACTTAATTATTAACTGAAGGCAATCATGTTGGAAGACAGGTGTTATCTGCCTTGTCATATAATTTATAAATTCTGCTAAGTCAGGAACTCTATCTTTGGCCTCTGACTGTACCTTAATCCAGAGCTTAACAGCTATTTAAAGCAATGGTTCTGAGTATAAGTACCATAAGTAACTTTAAGTGGGTATGTGAAGGTAACCATTAAACCATTGACTCCTTCATTGAGAAAGCTATTCTATTGACATTTCTCATTTTTCCTTTCCTGTTTAAAACAGGACTTAGCTTTAAAGCAAGGCAACAATCAACTAGCAGGAATTATTTTGAGGTAAAAATCAAACTCACCTGGAGAGTAGTAAGGGTTTCATCAAAAGAAACTGGAGTAATTGTGCAGATAATTCGTGTTTTTGCATTTCCTCCCAATGAATTCTGGAGAATTCGTGTTAATTTGCTATCTCGATAATTTATGAAACCACTTAGCAAAAAATGAGTTTAGGAAGAAAAAGATTAAGAATTTTTATATAATGAAAGTAGTTGGTTTTTAATAAACACCACCTAAATAAACCACAATTTTAAAAATTAATTTTTTTACAGTTTATAAGAGGCAGATTAAGTTACTAACTAAAAAAAATTTAAAATAGAAAGTAAATTCAGTAGGTAATAAACATATGTACAGAAGCCATGCATGCTCAAAGAATCACAAAAGCTTTTTAATATATGAAAGAAATCAGTACTTGAGTATCATTGAAATGTTACAATTTTCAATCTAATGGAAAACACAAACATTAATAGATAATTGTACAAGTGGGATAAACTTACCCAATCTGCCCATCACTAAGTTTCTTGATCACTTGTCCCAAAATAAATAAGCTTCGGTTTATATTACAGCCTTCCTTGAGTCGCACACCTAAATTTATGAGATAAATATGAAAACTAAACTTGACCCCTTTTCCAGACGAAGAACTTATTTATCAGTTATGAAAAAAATTAGAAATCAAAGGCTCTGATGCTAAAGTCTATAATTTGGATTCGACCTGAGTCCACTTTTAATATCACTGGTAGCAGGAGCTCTCTCCCTCTTCCTTCCACCTATTAAGTGAATCAGAAAGGTTATCACCTGAGAGACATAGTAAAAATAAAGATAAAGAGAAAAATGAAGAAAAAAAGCTTGTTTCCTAATTGAGCTCTACTAACTCTTCAGTACATATCTATTTTTTTTAACTTCTAAATATAGTCAACCACGCACTTATAACCAAATTAGTCTCTAATTTATTTTTTGATAACATATGCTCACATGGTTAAAAAGAAAAAAAAGTACACTCTGAAAAAGCTCCCTTCCACTTTTATCCCCCATTCAACCAGTTCTTGCCCATCTACCAATAAGCCACTGTTATTAGTTTATTCTTTTAGAGATTAAAAAAAATAAGTCCATGTAATTAATTTCTCCTTCTTTCCTAATTTATACAAATAGTAACAGGTATATATACTATTTTACACTTTGCTTTTTTTTCACTTGATAACATATCTTGGAAAAATTTCCATATCAGTAAACAGTGTTCTTTTTTATTGTTTTTTAAAATCATACGATTCTAGCTGGGCTCGGTGGCTCAGCCTGTAATCCCACGCCTTGGGAGGCTGAGGTGAGTGGATTTTGCCTGAGCCCGCGGGTTCGAGACCCGCCTGGGCAACTTGTAAGACCTCATCTCTACAATAAATAAAAAAAATTAGCCGGGCGTGGTAGCATGCGGCTGTAGTTCCAGCTACTTGGAAGGCTGAGGCGGAAGGATTGCCGGAGCCCAGCAGGTCGAGGCTGCGGTGGCCAGGAGTGGCCACTACATTCCAGTCTGGGCAACAGAGTGAGACTCCAACTCAAAATAAAATAAAATAAAATAAAATAAAATAAAATAATAATAATAAAATCATAGGATTCCACTGTATGGATGTATCAGAATTGATTTACCTACCTACCCTGGGATACATGTAAATTTTCCATCCACTACTTACACGAAAAATGTTGCAGCAAGTAATTTGGAATAAATAATCCACAGGTGATACTTAACAAACCAGCTAAAACAAGCACTTATTTCTTGTTCATAGGTCTGAGGATGAACTGGTGGGTGGATGTAGGTCAGGCTTGGAGAGTGGCTCTATATCAGGCCACAAGATGAGCTCAGGTCTGCTGCACAAACCTCTCATCCTCCTTGAGTTGGCAGCTCTTCTCATGGCAAGAGTCAGGTATGAACTCTTAAGGGACTATGAACATCATAGTCTTTACTCAGTTTCTATTGGTTTCTTCTAAGCCTTTCTTTTAAGGCTTCTAGACTTTGTGCCATACTTAGAGAAGGTCTTTCCTTCCAGTAAATTGACTTCCAGTAATCATCATTATTATTTACAGAATTATTTGAGTCATTTATAATGCATTCTTTGTATGTGGTATGACGTATGAATCCAACTTAGTTTATTTTTCAAGAAAAATCTATCTTTTACTCACAAACATGAAGACCATTTTTATTGTATTCTAAGTTTTCTATGTATTTAGAACTCTTGCTGGAGTTTCTATTCTGTTCTACTGGGCTGATATTTCACATTGTTTTAATTACTATGGCATTATAATGTTTTACTATCCTGCAGGGCTAAGTTCCACTTTCTGCTCTTTTCAGCATTTTCCTGACTAGTCTTGTCTATTTTTTTCATACAATTTTAAAAATCACTTTATTTAATTTAAGTAATACAAAAATGTATTCTTGATATTTTTTATTAGGATTGTGTTAAATCTAGAAATAAACATAGGAAGGCCCGATATCTTTGTGATTTTGAATACTCCCATCTAGGTATGCTTTTCCATTTTCCAAATACAAGTATTCGTTTGTATTCCTCAGGTGTGATTAAAAGATTTCTTTTTTTTTTTTGAGTTGGAGTCTCAATCTGTCGCCCAGACTGGAGTGCAGTGGCCACTCCCGGCCACCGCAGCCTCGACCTGCTGGGCTCCGGCGATCCTTCCTCCTCAGCCTTCCAAGTAGCCGGAATTACAGGCATGCGCTACCACACCCGGCTGATTTTTTGATTTATTGTAGAGATGAGGTCTCGCTGCCCAGGCGGGTCTCGAACCTGCGGGCTCAGGCAATCCACTCACCTCAGCCTCCCAAAGGCGCGGGATTACAGGCTGAGCCACTGAGCCCGGCTTGTACTATTTTTTTTTAAAAAACTGTTTTGAGCAGTGGAAACAGCGTCTCAATAGGTGTATTGTATCAAACACAGAGACTTTGAAGGTGACTGAAGTTTAAACATGAGAATATACAATTTTTTAATAAATAAATTCCGGTTTTCCTTGGGTTACCCTTGTATATAAATTCTTTTTGGCTACTAAGTATTCATAATGGTTTTTGTTTATGAGTTATTAATATCAGTATATTAATTTCATACCCCACTACTTTTCTTAATTTTTTTTTAATTTTGAAAGTTTAGATGGTTTTCATGGTACTCTCATAGGCTTTCCAACTATACAATTCTATCAATCGTATAGTTTAAATTTTTAAATTGATGCTGTAGTAGCCCAAAGTAAATAATTAGCCAGATACAGATGCTGATTTTTATATTAAGACTTTTTTATTTTAGAGTTCGAGTCTCACTCTGTTGCTCAGACTGGAGTGCAGTGGCACAATCATGGCTACCATAGCCTCAATTTCCTGGGCTCAAGCAATCTGTCTGCCTTAGCCTCCCAAGTAGCTGGGACTACAGGTGTGTGACACCACATCCAGCTAATTATTTATTTTTTATTGTTGAGATGAGGTCTAGCCATGTTGCTCAGGCTGATCTTGAACTCCCAGGCTCAGGAAATTCTCAACTCGGCCTCCCAAAGTGCTGGGATAACAAATATGAGCCACTGCACTTGGCTTGTTAAAGACTTTTATCAGAAAATTATTACAATTATTACCTTATCAATTTCTAAAAATGGCATTTCTTATTCTGTAAAAGAACAGAAAGACATTAAGACTAACATATAAATGAATTTTCATTACCTTCAGCTCCTGTTTGAGCAGCTCTTTCACTGCCTGCAAGATCAACCAAATTCTGTAAGACAGATGAAAATAAAACTTTAGGATGAATAATTTGAAACAAGAAAATCCAAACGACCAAAATAGCATTTTTAATACATGGCATATCTGCATCTCTCATTTTCATCCTTGTCTCGCATCCTACCGTTTAGGCATTTTCCTTTCTCTCTGAGTTAAATTGTTTACCTGTTCCTTCTTGCTTTATTATATATCCTCTATAATGCTGCCAGTGTAGGCTGTTTCCTACAAAGTTTTGCCTTTACCATTGCAAATATGATTTTTTTTTTTTTTGAGTTGGAGTCTCACTCAATTGCCCAGGCTGGAGTGCAGTGGCATGCTCATAGCCACCCCATCGTCGACCTGCTGGGCTCAGGTGATCCTTCCACCTCAGTCTTCCAAGAAGCCAGAACTACAGGTGCGTGTTAGCATGCCTGGCTAATTTTTTGATTTATTGTAGAGATGAGGTCTCACCAAGTTGCAGTCTGTTCTCAAACCCATAGGCTCAGGCAATCCCCTCACCTCGGCCTATGAAAGTGCTAGCATTACAGGCTTGAGCCACTGTGCCTGGCTGCAAATATGATTCTTTACAACCTGACCCTCTAGTTTTAATCTATCTAACTCTTACTTCCAGCAGAACCACTCACTATTCTCAAATACTCCATGTACTACTATACCTCTAAGCAACAGCTTGTTGTTGTCTCCTTTGTTCAGTTAGTTCTAATGTTTTGGTCTGCCTTATTCTTTATCTTATTCTTCTTGCACTCATTCTACTGGGCTAGTCATTGGTGTCCCTGATTACACTGTAGTAGCTTTTTTTAATTTTAATTTTTAAATTTTAAAGACGTGGGGTACAATTCAGGGTTAGGTATACAAATGTTCATTATGCAGTTACCCTTGTTGATGAGGTGTGTCCCTCCCTCCCGTGGCAATTTCCCTCAACTGTCAATTCCACCTCTCCTCCCCTGATAATTCTTTGAAAGCATGGGCCTCTCTTTCATTTCACAAATATCACTGAAAAAAGTTCCAGGCAGTGTATTAGGTGCTGGTGAATCAGCAGTGAACCAACTGTCTCGGGAGGGAGGAACTGAGTAGGTTCACTGAGCTGAGTAGCAGGGAAAGGCCTGTTAGTAAACTCAGACCTGAATGTCAGAGAAGAGGGTGCCGATCATCAAGGGAAACTGTAATCTAGACAGAAAGTCTCAGAGCCAGCAGTCCTGGTCACAAAGTAGAAGGTGCTTGGTGAGAGCAAAAAAACAGAAAGGGCAGTGTGGCACTGTTGGTGAAATGAAGACAGGATAACATCAGGTAAAAGAAGTAGGTAGAGGGTCAGATTATTTAGAACTTTGCAAGCAAGATAAAGAACTCTGAATTTTCTAAATGCAATGAAAGCCACTGCAGGGCTTTAAGGGAGTAATACAACCTAATTCAGCTTCCTAATGGATCTATTATGGTTCCTGGATGGAGGATTGATTGGAAAAGGGCAAGAGTGGCAGCAGGCAGTCCTGCCAGGAAGCTGGTGCAGGCATCTGCGTGAGAGATGATTGCAGCTTGGGCTAGGGAGGGGGCAGGGGAGACTATCTGCAAGTAGTGGAATGATGTCATCTTTTTTCATTTAATCTCAGAGCCCAGCACTGTGCTCGTAACATTATAAAGGTTTAAGTCAATATTATGAATGCATTAAAAGAAAATCAGAGCTTTAAGTTATTTCTCTCTGTGGAGATTTTCAGGACTAGGCAAGTAATTATGTATTATTAGTTTATAGTCCTATCTCAGATACTTCTTTTGATAAAGTACCCAAAGAGGTCTAATTTTTCTAGCACAGTATCCACTACAGATGACTCAGATACATAATAAAAGGGCAAAGTGGTGATGATGGCAGCATGAATATAAAGATGGAAACAGGCATTCACATTCAAGACACTCAGAATGAGAGAAGCTCATGTGGAGAAGAAGGAAGTTAGATTGGCTAAGAGAGGCCAGATATTGTCCAAGGAAGTGACATAACAAAAGCAGTGGCTACTTTATTAGAAATCTGTATGATGAACTGAAGAAAGGAAGATGAGAGTCATGCTGGCTGAGTTCCAGGAGATCGTAGGAGAGAGGAGAACCTAAATGAGAGAGGAGAACCTAAATGGGAAAGACTAAATGAGTATAACACCCACAGAAATGTTCAAAGGAAGAATCAATAAGAATGGGACAACTGGACAAACGAAAAGGCAGAAGATGATAAGTCAAAATTGACAGGTTTCTAGTCAGGCAACCAGGATAATGCTGCTTTTACTAGAAGAAAGAATAGGCCGGGCTCAGTGGCTCAGCCTGTAATCTAGCACTTTGGGAGGCTGAGGCGAGTGGATTGTCTGAGCCCACGGGTTTGAGACCAGGCAAGGAAACTTGGTGAGACCTCATATCTACAATAAATAAAAAAAAAAAAATTAGCTAGATGTGGTAGCGTGCTCCTGTAGTTCTAGCTACTTGGAAGGCTGAGGCGGAATGATTGCAGGAGCCCAGCAGGTTGATGCTGGGGTGGCCGTGAGCATGCCACTGCACCTCAGCCTGGGCGATAGAGACTCCAACTCAAAGAAAAAAAAAAAGAAAGAATATTCACTATGGTAGGAAAAAGTTTATTTGGTTTTAGTATACTGAAGTTTGAGATATGAACAGGACACGATTATAACAATCTTTAGAAAGACATGAATTAGAATTAAGAGACTATAGATAAGGAACTTAGCAGTCATCAACATAGAAATGATGATAGAAAGTATGAGAGCAAGAACTTCAAGTAAGAAAGGTCACAGAACACTCCCAAGTTTTTTTTTTTAGGAAGGTAGGAGAAAAGAAACCATAGCAGAAATCAGAAATGGAATACAGCTAAGAGAACCTTGATATTACCACACCAATGCCAGGAGATAATCAGAAGGTATCTTCTTCTTTTGGGAAAGACTTTTTTCCAAGATTCTTAAAGTAAGTAGGTAGGCTGGAATGTTGGACCAGATGGACCACAGATGACAGAGTATCAAGGAATATGAAGAAAATAGGCAAATAAGTCACTGAATATACCAAGCCCATTAAAGCTAAATTATTAAGAGAAAAGTTAAAAATTATAGTGAAATATCACAGTTTAGGACTGGAAAACAGGAGAGGTTTTCTGATGTTAAATTAAAACAAGCTATACACTTTTATAGCAAAATAATTACTTAATATTAAATTCTAACTTCATCTTAGTTAAGAATCAGATTTTATAAAATCTGAAAATGAATATAGACTCCTTTTTTTTCTCTGAAGTTTTCAAATCAAATAGGCTAAAAAATTTAGGCCCTGAAGATGGAGAATAAAGCAATAATGGTAAAGGATAGAAAAGGAGCAAGAAAGAGACAGCAATGGTATAGTGCAGTAAGGAAATGGGAGGTTTATTTATGTGGAAAATAGGAATGTTTGCATAATATTTTATATTCACTCTTTAAACAAACATGTATTAGACATAAACTAGGTACAATGCATTGGGGCTACAAAAATGAATGCACTATCATTATTTAAGAGAAACACAGTCTAAAAAATTATGTTTATAATACAAAATATATTTGCTTATCACACTTAAGAAAGACCTCAAATAATATGGTTTTTTAATTATCCCAACTAGATTTCTGTTGATTATATCTAAACTGTATTAGCTGAGATTTAAAAGAGGATTGCAGTTCTAAGATGACTTAGACTCTTAAATGAGTATAGAAAAAAATCCTTCTTGATTAGTGGTTTAAAAATGACCCCTCAACTCCTATACTCCTAACATCTAAATTTTAGGAGATTGCAGCCATAACACACAGGAGGAAAGGTCCTCTGAGTTCTTCCTTCAAGATTTCAGCTAGTAATTTGACACTACTGACAAGACTAAACTGCCAATTTATAGTTTCTCCATCCCATTTAATTTAGTTGTCAGTTCCTAGTAAACCACACATCCAGCAGCTGAATTAAATTTTGTTTTGGCCCATGTAGTTTATTGTTATGGTTCATTAATACTCACCAAATGGGATACCTTGACAGATCCCTCATAATTGGAAGGTTCACCCTTCTCCCTGCTTTCCAAAATCTAGATAGAAAAGGCAACTTGTAGAAAAATTAATGCATTTTTACTTGAAAAGACCTTATATAGAGAGAGATAGAAAGTTACCTACCATCCTAAAAATGGTATGAGAACGACTGCTTCTTTGATTCATTTTTGTTTTCCCATAATGTCTGTTTTCTGTAAAAATGAGTTATGTTTCAGCTGCATATATATTAAAATACAAAGAAAAACAGTATCTTTTATTCTAGCATAATAAAAAGAGTGATTTTAAGTCAAAACCCACTTGATTGAAAAGATAGTTTTTATAAGTATTTTTAAAAAATACAGCATAAAGTCTTACTTTCCCCCTTTGTGATCCATTTCAAAGCCATTTCTGAGGTATAAACTACTTCTTCTGTGAGATCAGCAACATACACATTCCTCTGAAACAAATTTAATTGTGGAAAGATTAGAGAAACAGAAGTCACTTAAAAGTTTGCTTTACAAAAGAAGATGTAAACTTTTACAGAATTCATTTGTGGAAGAAGTGAAAAATAGAACCATAATTTTGTAGAAATATAATAAGCAACTCCATGAATACTCACAATTTATTTTCTACAAAGCACATGAAATTCTGATCTGATACTTACATCCTGCTATTTTTGGACACTTAAACCAAAATATTAGAGCTGTCAGTATTTTCAAACTATATATGTTGTTTAAGAAATGAATACCTATAAACACTTAAAAAAAAAAAAAAAAAAAGGAAACCAAAGAAACAGGAGACATTTTTAAAAATAGAGAAATTGAAGGTAAATATTTAAGAAAAATCATCTCAATAAGTCGAATTTAAAGCCATCTTAATTCTGTTACTCACATTGACATCTTCTCGAATTATTAAAGGTTTCATTTTTTGAGTGCCACAGAGTAAATCCGTAAGGGTTTCATTGTATATCTCCATGTAAGACACTCGCAAGAGAAATTCCCTATCAGGAAACTAGAAGAGGAAAAAAAAGTAAAGATATCAGAAAGCAGCCAATTATGAAAACCTAATAGTAAATGCTTATGTGCTTACATTAAAGAAGTAAAGAAGGAAGCTACATTTATAAAACAAACTAACAAAACTTGTGGATCTATGTTGACAATAATAAATACAAAAATATAAACACATTGTTTCAGAAATAATGAAAGGTAAAGTATCATAAAATTAGGAGAGCACCCAGTCCAACTTTTTAGGTTCAAAATAAAATTCAATTAACAGAAGTAATTTTAATAAAAATGCTAATTTAAAACCAAGTTTTAACTAACTAGGTTGAATATTCTGGCCTTCTGCTTCCCTTTTCTTTTACTTACATCTACTTATCACTGTTACTTTATAATAATTGGTAGTTAAACAAAGGCAACGTAGAGCTAACCAATCTGATAAGATTTTCCTATTCCTTGATGCCTATTTTGTTAGGAGTATTTTGTTGGGAGTATTATCATTGCAGGATTCAAGGAAAAGAATAAAATAATTTTAAGCTTTATAAAGTAAGTTTGTGGGGATTAAAGTAAATCTATGTTATGCCTTTCTTTTTTCCTTTTGGATAATCAAGGAGAACTGTACGTCTACTTATCATTACAAGGGAGAAACACTAAGATTACTATTTTTACCTATATGTACTAGAAATTCAGCTAAGTTACTTACCTTCTTAATTTTCTGGAAAATGTCATGAATTGCCCTGGGTATAACTCCCAAATAATCTTCTGAACCCATCATAGTATGTGTTTTCCCTGAAGCAGTTTGCCCATAGGCAAATATAGTGCCTGCAAAAACAAAACACATATATGCTAAGGTTTAAAAAATCTGCAGTGGGTAAAACTATCAATACTTGTTGAACCTAGGACTAAAATGTTTCTGTAGCACTGAGAGAATACAAACCATTGTAGCCTTGTATGGCAGAATCGATGATTGGTGCTGCTATTTCTTCATACACATTTTTAGTAGTTTCATTACTATGAAAGACTCGATCTAAAAACCAACAATAACACAGAAGTTAAACAAATCAACTAGATTTTCATTCTGATTTAGTAGTTATCTGCCAAAATTGTCAGAATCTAGGAAGATAAAATATTTAAGACACAGCATTTTCTTCAACTTTTTGGTCCTCTAAAAATACTTTTCCCTAAAGTAAAATATCTTGGTCCTCACACACACAAAAATATGTAAGTCAACTATTCTGTGTGCTTTCAAGAGGCAGTAGGACACAGTGGTTGCACATGAGGGTCAGGCATCTGACAGTACTGATGTAAATGACATGACTGTTTTAAATGCCAATTTATTCCCTTACCTATTATATATAATGGATAAATAATTTTTTGTTTCCAGTGAAGCAGTTTACAGAAGGCTTAGTCTGACTTTTAGTGACAAATCAAAAATTTTGGATACTTTTTTTGTATTTTTTAAAAATTTATTTATTTGTTATAAAGATGTGGGGTACAATTCAGGGTTAGGTATATAAACATTGATCATGCAGATACCCTTGTTGATGAGGTATGCCCTTCCCTCCCCTAACAGTTTTCCACTACTGCCAGTCACTTTCTTATAGCATTATAATTGTTCAAGGTCACCTTATGAGTGAGAACATGTGGAACGCAGTTCTTTGTTTCTATGATAAATCACTGAGTATGATCAACTCCAAATTCATCCAAGTTGCTGCAAAGTCCATATATTTGTTCTTTTTTAAGGCTGCATAATATTCCATTGTGTATATGTACCACATAATTTTTTGTGTTCTTAATGGCCAAAGGATAACAAGCTAATTCTTGATGCTATTATAAGCTTACCAAAATTGAAAGATCTACTCCCATCAACTTGATAAATAGCATTATTGTCAGTTTTCCAGTAAATTTGAGCAGTTTCTCCAAGTGATTCCTCTCTAAAAGGAAAAAAACAAACCACTGCATTTTAGTATAACCAGTCATAAAAGTAACGCTGTAAGAAGGATAATTTAAAAGATTTTATCTTCTGAAGAACATATTTATTTATTTAGAGATGGAGTCTCATTTTGTTTCCCAATGCAGTAGCACCTTCATGGCTCACCTCAGCCTCAACCTCCTGGGCTCAAGTGATCCTCCTGCTTCAGTCTCCCAAGTAGCTCAGGTGTGTGCCATGATGCCTGACAAATTTTTAAAATTTTTGTAGAGATGGTGTCTCACTATGTTGCCCAGGCTGGTTTCAAACTCCTGAACACAAGTGATCCTCTTACCTCAACAGCCCAAAATATATATATATTTTTTGCGTTGAAGTCTCACTCTGTCCCCCAGACTGGAGTGCAGTAGCACGCTCCCGGCCACCACCATAACCTCGACCTGCTGGGCTCCGGCGATCCTTCCTCTCAGCCAACCCAAAATATTTCAAAAGATAGTAACAACATATCACTTGTAAGAAAATGATGGAAAGTCCATCTTTGAAAATTCAGCTCTCTTAAATGGGGTTTCAGGGAACTCCTGCCCTCTCATGGAAATTTAATGAAACCCCTCACTCTCACCCTCTCTCCTAGTATTGACAATTGAAGGGATACATTAAAAATGTAATTCTATGTCTCTCTCACTTAAAATCCTCAAAGATCTAAGGAAACTTTCAAAATCCTTAGCACGATACACGAGTTCTCTTCAACTTGATCTTCCTTTAAATCCCTACGTGCAACCCTAACCTCACCTGAAGGTGTTATCAAAATGACAGATTTAACCTCTCTGTGCCTGGAATACCTTGACCTTCCTTTCCTTTGAATAACTTACCTATTCTTTTATCCATAAAAAGGACTTTACTAACCTCAGCCCACCCTGCCCAAACTGTCAGCTCTCTGATGGGCTAAAGACTTCTCCAGCAAACATTCGCTACCTGCCCATCATAACACTTGTCATGATGTATCCTAATGGCTTTCTCAACACAAAAAGTGTTAGCATTTTGGGTCGAAGGCCAGGGGCTAGTGAAGCAAATGGACTTCATGTAGTCTCCTTCCCGCTTTTTCTCTATAATATATATATATATATATAATATATATTTTTTCCTTACATATCACCACTTAACGTTCTATATTTTTTACTTTATTTTCTGTCTCGCCCACCAGAATGGGAAATCCACAGGGCAACGACAGTAGTGCTTGTTTAGCACAGTGTGCTGTACTAAATAAATAAATAAATATTTGTAGAATGAATGAATGAAGTTTAGAATGGCTATTGACTACAATACGACAAGACAGACTAGACCGTGCCCTCAGGGAGTTCAGAGGCAAGCAATTAAGTGTAAAATGACTGTGATGAGTGCTAGGAAGGCGCTCTCTCCCATACGACTTCTCTAGGGCGTGGAACGGGCTAAAGAGGAACAGATGTGGGAAAAGGCAGCGCAACGCAGCGGTGGAAGTCTTTAATGTCAGCGAGACTGAAATGGAGGTACGTGAATCTCCCAGCTGGAAAGTATTTTGTGAGGCTCCGATCCTTCCCTGCCACTTTACAGACACGAAGCCGTGGCCGGAAAAGGGTAAGCAGCCTAGTTCCCAGGCAGCGTAGCCGCAGCTCTAGGAGACGCCGCAGGATTCAGTTCAGGCCCACGCCGCGCAGCAGGGACCCGGCTACGGCCTGGCGCACTTACCTGTTGCTGAGCGGCCGGACTCGCACGCAGACCGCCACGGCTCCTTCCTCTGCCATCTTGTCAAGATAGGACCCAAGAAAATGGCCAAGAATCCGTTCGTGGCTGGAACTTCTGGGCGTAAAGCCACCGCCCCCCCCCCCCCCGCCTTTAAGTTTGAAATTTCCTTAACGCCGAATCTGATTGGGCCGTTCCTAGTGACGTCACGGACCATTCCACCTGAGTCTCAGGGCGCGGGGGAGGCGAGAGGCGGACGGGCGCGTCCACCGAAAAAAGGTAGGAGAGATTCAGGTGGAGGGTCAGAGTAGGGGCTGCAGGTAGAGGCTCCGGGTGCGGGCTGAGAGCGGCTGTCCTAGTAGTAGCGGAATAATTAATCTGCTAATAGCCACCGAGCATGAGGATGCTTCACCCCACCCTTAAAGAGTCTGCAATCTGTAAACGAAACATGGAAGAGAAACATATTTTTTCGTTAATAAAACACAATTGCTGTCTTTAAAAAAAAAAACAACCTACACTGACAGTTTAAAAAAAAAATCTCAAATAACAAGAGTTGAAACTCACTGCCCAGTCCAGAAACTTAAGAACAGTGTTGTGTTCCTTAAAACTCGGAGTTTGGTTTTTGTTTTTGTATGACCGGGTAACTCCTGTTTCCCTTGGCCATGGGTTCCTAAGATGCTAATTTAGGGAAAATAATTACTAACGACTAGAAAAACTCATTTAGTAATGTGCTACTACTTTTATTAACTGAAAGGAAAAACGATTCTAAATGCAGTAATTATTTTCCAAAAACAGTGTTTGGTTTTCCATTGTCTTCAATACAGTAGTCTGCTGTTACCTGAGATATTTCATTCCAAAACCCACAGGGAATGTTTGAAAACCTGGAAAAAAAATGAACGCCATATACATTCTGCACGAATTTATTTTTCCTTCACAATTTCACAGATGAGACATGTGTGTTCTTACTGCAGATTTTAGCAACCTCCAATACGATTTTTTTCTTACCTTATTGAGAATGTTCACCTTTTTCACTTAAAGGAGGCACTTAATGGCTTCTCTTTGGCATACTTGAATTGCCAGCATCACTTCACTTGCATTTTGGTGTCATTGCTAAGTAAAATAAAGAAACTCTGTGATGCCACTACAGTTATCTGAGCACCAGAGGGCTAGTGAGTAATGGGGTGGGTAGCATGTACAGTGTCAATATGCTGGACAAAGTGATAATTCACATCCTGGGATTTCAATCACGTTACTCAGAATGGCCTGCAATTTAAAACTTAAGAATTGTTTATTTCTGGAATTTTCCAATTAATATTTTCAGACTGCATTTTACTGCAGGCAACTGAAACTGCAGAGAGTGAAACAATGGAAAGCAAAGCCTCAGGATAGGAGGGGACTACTGTACATACCATGGTAGATACTAATGTTACTGGGAGAAGCGGCTCCTGCGGTGTGGGTTATGGGTTTATGAGGGGGTTCTTGTGTTTCTGTTTGCAAAGAGTTTGTAAACAGATGCACAGAGTAGCAAAACAAGCAAGTAGCCTTATTAAGCAAAGAATAGTACATTTTTAAGAAGGGAGAGCAGGCAGAAACAGCCTACAGTAAGCTGCTACTTCTGCACCCAACTATTGTTGTTATAACTTTTATTTCTGGAGTATGAGGTGTGGATCTGGGGGTGGTCTTCTTCTAGAAATGGGTGGTCTTAGGCCTGGGTTACTGTTTTTTTTTCCCTTACGTTGGGTGGGAGAGTTTTAGGCCTTATAGGGTCATAGCAGTACTACCATGGCATCAGGTGTATGATGGGGGTAGGAGGCTTTCCTAGGAATTTTATGCTAATAGTATTATAATAAATGGAAAAATAGGTTATGATTATCCTAGGTTAACCTTGGCTGTTGATGCACATGCTCCAGGTGTTCTCTGTGCCAGTTCCTGCCTTGGTGGTCAGCTCCCGACTACAAGCAACCTGGATAGATGGACTACTGTACTGCAGGTGTATCTAATGAGTCTAACAGGTAGGTATGAAGTTTTCTTTTTTTTTTTGAGTTGGAGTCTCACTCTGTCGCCCAGATTGGAGTGCAGTGGCTGCTCCCAGCCACTGCAGCCTCGACCTGCTGGGCTCCGGCGATCCTTCCACCTCAGCTTTCTGAGTAGCCGGAGTTACAGGTGCGTGCTACCACGCCCGGCTGATTTTTTGATTTATTTTAGAGATGAGGTCTCGCCTGCCCAGGCAGGTCTCGAACCCGTGGGCTCAGGCAATCCACTCACCTCAGCCTCCCAAAGGCGTGGGATTACAGGCTGAGCCACTGAGCCCGGCTGTGAAGTTTTCTATAGCCAGGCTGTCTTGCTTTCATGCACAGTTTTGTACCGGCTGTTGCAGACATCAATGGGCTTGGAACTTTCCTACAGCCTCGCTTTCCTAGCTTTCCTAGTCTAACCTGTCTATCACTAACATTTTCTTTAGGAATGGTTTCAGTCCTTTTCTTGGTATAATATAAGAAGCATCAAAAATTATTCACTTTCCCTTACCAAATTTATGAGGGAAAAGCAGTCATTAATTGTTCATAATTTAGAGAACTCGAAACACTACTGATTTAATAAAACTCTTTGGAAGGTAATTTGACAACATCAGTAAAGATTGAACACATGTGCTTTTTATGCCAGCAATTCTACTTTTAAGAATTTATACAAAGACATATTTGAAGAAGTGTACATATATACACATACATATAAAAGGCTATTAATTTCAGCACTATTTATAACAACAAATGACTGGAAACACATTAAATGCCATTAAATATGAGACTAGTTAGATAGATGGCATTATATTCATATACAATGAAACACTATGTTGCCAGTAAAAAGAATAATATAGCTCTTTATGTGTATTTTAGAGAGCTGTCCAAGATGCTTCACTAGCTAAAAGAAGCCCAAGGTGCAGAATTATGTGCTAAGCGTATGTCTAGATACACATACAATAATTTCCGGAAAAATGTACAGAATATGCCCAATTTCCTTAGGGAGTGATGACTGAGTCAGAGAATAGCTCTATCTTTCGTTACATTTTATTTTATAATTATTAATATTTTAACCATGCAAATATTAAGTAGCTTCTTTCAACTATTAACTAAGAAGCTCGTTAATAGATAAAACAGTAAATAAAAATGAGTCTACTCATTCAAGATTTGTTTTGGCTAACCAACTATGAGTTAGTATAAACAACTGTTTTTTGTTGTTGTTGCTAAACTGTGAAGACAGTTGGCTGTATCTAATAAGTGATTTCCAATACTTAAGGTATGTTTTAGCAATTGTTTTTGTTTATAATGGTAGGCAAATATTGTACATATTTAGCTGAAGGGAAGGAGCCTATGAAGAGGAAGAAGGGGCATATGATTAGTGAAAGCCTCTGATGAGACAAAAGGAAGTAGGTTCAAGAGTAGAGAGTAGGTATTGTTTAGTCTTACAGAGTTGTGATTATGATTGTTGCCATGGCTGTCTTTGTTGTCATTATCATAACAGGTAACGTTTATTGAAGATTTACCAGATTTACTATAAGGAATACTATATAAATGTTCTATATCCATTTTTTTCATTTAAGTTTCCAAATTTGTTTTTCAAGCAATATTCATTGAACTCTTATGTGCCACATATGGTTCTTTGCTCAGGAGTCACAACAGTGAATGGAATAGACACAGCAGCTGCTCTCACAGAGCTATTATTCTCTTAGGGGAGATGGATAACACAAATCTCTCTCTCTCTCTCTCTCTATATATATATCAGTTATAATATATTAATATGATTATATATAGTATAGCGATGAGTACTGAGAAGATAAATAAAGGTGGGTCTGTAGACAATGAAAGAGAAAGAAAAAGTGATAAAGTGGGATTAGGTAGAAGTGCCAGTTCCTTTCTTTTTTTAACATTTTTATTATAAAGATGTGGGGTACAATTCAGTGTTAGGTATATAAACATTGATCATGCAGGTACCCTTGTTGATGAGGTATGCCCCTCCCTCCTGAAAGGGTAAGGAAAATAGAGTAAGAGTTGACAAGGGGTATGCTGTGTGCATGAGAGGAGGATGACCCTGGGTGGCTCAGGCAGCTTGGCTACCTGCCTGGGACAAGGAAAGTAAATCAGGTGTTTTCAGCGGAGCATTTGGTTTATCAGGAAACAGGACTCAGACCCTAGCCAAGTGCGAGTTCATTAGTACTGAGATAATTAATTGACTCCCACTCTGTCAGCAAGGGGGGCTCCTCTTTGTCTGAACATAGCATGGGAAAGAGCAGCAAGGGAGAGCCTGAGATTTAGATTCTTGATTGGGCAATGCTGTCTCCAGTGCTGTCCCCATCTAGGTGATGAGAATTTCCCCGAGATAGGATTGCAGGACGGTGGTAAAGTGTTTTCCCCTCTTTTCTTTCTTTTTTCTCCTTACTAATACATATTTCTATATCTAAATAAAGCGGTTTAATTTTCTTCTGCTGGCATGTGGTGGTGTTCTTTGCAAATTGAGCCCAGTTAATATTAGACTGTGCATGGCAATAACAGTAACATTCCTTGCTGTCATACCTCCTCTAGCAGTTTCCCTCAACTGCCAGTCCCATTCCCCCTCCCCTGACAGTTTCCCACTACTGCCAGTCACTTTTTTATAGCATTATAATTGTTCAAGATCAGCTTATGATTGAGAACATATGGAACTCTGTTCTTTGTTTCTGTGATAAATCACTGAGTATGATCGACTCCAAATCCATGCAAGTTGCTGCAAAGTCCATATATTTGTCCTTCTTTATGGCTGCATAATATTCCATTGTGTATATGTACCACATTTTTTTAATCCAGTTCAGCTTCGATGGGCAATATGGTTGGTTCCACGTTTTTGCTATTGTGAATAGAGCTGCAACAAACATAAACGTGCAGGTATCTTTTTTGTAGAAAAATTTGAGTCCCTCCGGGTATATTCTCAATAGGGGAATTGCTGGGTCATATGGAAGGTCAACTTCTAGTTCTTTCAGAAATTGCCACGCTGTCTTCCAAAGAGGTTGTACTAGTTTGCATTCCCACTAGAGTATAGAAGCATTCCTTTTTCTCCACAGCCTCACCAGCATCTGTTGTTGTTTGTTTTATTAATAATGGCCATTCTTACAGGGGTTAGGTGGTATCTCAATGTGGTGGTTTTTTTTTTTTTTGAGTTGGGGTCTCACTCTGTCGCTCAGACTGGAGTGCAATGGCCGCTCCTGGCCACCGCAGCCTCGACCTGCTGGGCTCCGGCGATCCTTCCGCCTCAGCCTTCCAAGTAGCCGGAATTACAGGCATGTGCTACCATACCCGGCTGATTTTTTGATTTATTGTAGAGATGAGGTCTTGCTGCCCAGGTGGGTCTCGAACCCACGGGCTCAGGCAATCCACTCACCTCAGCCTCCCAAAGGCACGGGATTACAGGCTGAGCCACCGAGCCCGACTCAATGTGGTTTTGATTTGCATTTCTCTGACGAGTGAGGCCAAGCACTTTTCATGTCTTCTTTGGCTGCCCGTATATCTTCTTCTGAGAAATGTCTATTCATGTCTTTTGCCCATCTGTTAAAGGGGCTGTTTGCTTTTTTCCTTTCGGCACATTTGAGTTCCTTGTAGATCCTAGATGTTAGGCCTTTGTCAGATATACAGTTGGCAAATGTTTTTTTCCATTCTGTGGGCTGTCTCCCTGCTCTCTTGATGGTTTCTTTTGCTTCGCAGAAGCTTGTTAATTTGATGAAGTCCCACTTGTCTATCTTGCTTTTTAAGATATTGGCCTTTAGGGTTCTGAATAGGAATTGGTTCCCAGTTCCAATTTCCGTAAGGGTGAGAAGTGCCAGTTTTTTATGAAACATACTCTTATGGAAAGAAGACAATACAGAATAAATATATAAGTAAAATAACCTTTGATGGGAGGAAGGGCCACTTTAGATGAGATGTTCAAGAAAGGCTTAGAAAGATAAACTTTAAGGCAAGACCTATATAATGAGAATTAGCCAGACTTGGGAGGACAAGAGAGAGACAGAGGGACATATAAATCAAATAACTCTTTATCCCCTGCACCTAGAGGGATGCTTGCCATAGAGTAAATATACAAATTAAAAATTTATTCAATCACTCAAATACTTATTGGCATAATTTCTGGAAAGATAAATGAAGTATACATAGCTTGGAGAAGGAGGACTAAGTTGAAAAATGGATTTACCTTTTATTGTATACTCTTTAATAGTTATCAATACTTTAATCACCTAAGTATTAGTATTTTTCAATCTAAAGAAATTAGTTAATGAAAACAGTATTTAAGATAGAGTATACTCATTCAGGATTTATTTTGGTTATCCAGCTGTGAGCTGGTATAGACTATCTTTTCTTCATGGCTAAACTTTGAAGATGCTGGGATGTATCTAATAGGATAATTCAGAATTAAGGAAGGTATGTTTTAATTTAAATTGAATGGTCAGGGAAAGCACAAAGATTAAATAACACATCTGAATTATAGAACTTCTGAAAAGAGAGTCTAAAAATTGGATAAATACTATTTCTGTAATAGGTAATTAAACATTTTATTGAAATAAACAAGTGGGACCTCATCAAACTTACGAGCTTCTGCAAAGGAAAAGAAACCATCAAGAGAGCAGGGAGACAGCCCACAGAATGGAAAAAAATATTTGCCAACTGTATATCTGACAAAGGCCTAACATCTAGGATCTACAAGGAACTCAAATGCACTGAAAGGAAAAAAGCAAACAGCCCCTTTAAAAAATGGGCAAAAGACATGAATAGACATTTCTCAGAAGAAGATATACGGGCAGCCAACAGACACATGAAAAAGTGCTCGGCCTCACTCATCGTCAGAGAAATGCAAATCAAAACCACATTGAGATATCACCTAACTCCATTAAGAATGACCATAATTAATAAAACAAACAACAACAGGTGCTGGTGAGACTGTGGAGAAAAAGGAATGCTTCTACACTGCTGGTGGGAATGCAAATAAGCGCAACCTCTTTGGAAGACAGTGTGGTGATTTCTGAAAGAACTAGAAATTGACTTTCCATATGACCCAGCAATTCCCCTATTGGGAACTCAAATTATTCTACAAAAAAGATACCTGCACACGTATGTTTGTTGCAGCTCTATTCACAATAGCAAAAACATGGAACCAACCATGTTGTCCATCGAAGTTGGACTGGATAAAGAAAATGTAGTACATATACACAATGGAATATTATGCGGTCATAAAGAAGGACAAATATATGGACTTTGCAGCAACTTGCATGGATTTGGAGTCGATCATACTCAGTGATCTATCACAGAAACAAAAGAACAGAGTACCATATGTTCTCACTCATAACCTGACCTTGAACAATTGTAATACTATAAGAAAGTGTTTGGTAGTAATGGGAAACTGTCAGGGGAGGGGGGCTGGGATTGGCAGTTGAGGGAAACTGCTAGGGGAGGGAGGGGCACACTTCATCAACAAGGGTACCTGCATAATCAATGTTTGTATACCTAACCCTGAATTGTACCCCACATCTTTATAACAAAATAAATTGTAAAAATAAAAAATAAAAACATTTTATTGAGGCCGGGTGCAGTGGCTCACCCCCATAATCCCAGCACTTTGGGAGGCAGAAGCTAGAGGATTGCCTGAGCCTGTGTGTTTGAGACCAGTCTGTGCAACATGTGAGACCTTGTCTCTACAATAAATAAATAAATAACTGGGCATGGCAGCATGTGCCTGTGGTTCCAGCTACTTGGAAGGTTGATGTGGAAGGATCGCCTGAGCACAGCAGGTTGAGGCTGCAGTGGCTGTGAGTGTGCCACTGCACTACAGCCTGGGCAACAGAGTAAGACTCTGACTCAAATAAAATAAATAAATAAATAGACAGATAAATATAAAAATAAATAGATAAATATTGCCAGGTGCTATGACTTACACCTGTAATCCCAGCACTTTGGGAAGCAGAGATGAGAGGATTGCTTGAGCCCATAGGTTCGAGACCAGACTAGGCAACTTTGTGATAATTCATCTCTACAATAAATCAAACAACAACAACAACAACAAATTAGCCAGGAGTGGTAGCGTGTGCCCGTGGTTTTAGCTACTTGGAGGGCTGAGGCAGGAGGATCATATGAGCCCAGCAGGTCATGGCTGCAGTGGCCATGAAGCATGCCACTGCACTCCAGCCTGGGTGACAGAGTGAGACCCTGACTCAAAAAAAAAAAAAAAAAAAAGAAAAGAAAAGAAAAGAAAAGAAAAAAACTGGGTACAGTGACTCACGCCTATAATCCCAGCACTTTGGGAGGCTGAGGTGAGAGGATTGCCTGAGCCTACAGGTTCGAGACCAGCCTGGGCAACTTGGTGAGACCCCATCTCTACAATAAGTCAAGAAAAATTAGCTGAGTGTGATGGTGCATGCCTGTAGTTCCAGCTACTTGGAAGGCTGGGGTAGAAGGATAACCTGAGTCCAGCAGGTCAAGGCTGCGGTAGGCAATGACAGAATGAGATTCCAACTCAAAAAAAAAAAAAAAAAAAAATTTAGCACAAGACTCTGACTCAAAAAAAAAAGAAAAAGAAAAATATTGTTTTAACCTTTTTCTTACTTGAAATATTAATTATATGCATATGATCAAGAAGCGTCACAGTGAAAAATAAATATTCCCACCTTTGACACCTATGGTGCCAGTTCACCTCCTTGTAGTCAACTGTGCCACTTCCTAAAGTGTTCTCAAAATAATCTATAGATATGCACACATATGTATTTTTTCCTGTATCACATATTTGTAACATAGTTACCTGCTATACATGCCAGAGCGCACTTAACTTAAAATGTTATCTTTATGTATTTTTATTCAGTTCAAAAAAGAGAAAATGGATTTCTGAGGCATGTTAAATTGTACACACTCCCATGTTGATATTTCAATTTCTGTTTTTTCCCCTCCAAACGGTATTATTTATGCTGAAGCTGCAGAGGGCACTGTACTCCTTCTGAAATCATGATGTAGCCTTGGATGGTGTTTTGAAGACCTTAAATATGGTACAAATTTTAGGATTTGGAGAAGCTCCTGGTATTAAAAATTTACACTAATTCAAATTACTTACCTGCGCTCACTTACTTTATGCATTTTAGGTAAAATTAATTGCCGTATATATTTATATAATACCATCACCTTAGATGGGAGTAATTTTTGTTTAATAGATCCAGTGCTTAATTTTCAAAGCATAATATTTGTCTTACATTTGAAGATGTCTATTTGTATTGATCACATATTTGATAACAGAGGATTTGTGTGGCATCATGGAACTGCTCTGACCTGGGTCAGTTTAAGTCCACCATTTATAAGCTATGCCATATTGGAAAACCATTTTTCACCGTACCTCTGTGAGTCACCATTTTTTCATCCACAAAATGAGGGAATTGGATGAGATTTCTAAGGTCCTTTACAGTTTATGTAAGTCTATGATGACTTAATTAAAAAAAAAAACAACAACACGGATTGCTAAGAGAGTAGATTTTAAGTGTTTTCACTACAAAAATATATGTGAGGTAATGTGTATATTAATTAGCTTGATTTAGCCATTCCACCACATATGAAGGGGACTCCCACCAGTCAGAATTTATTTATTGAAAAATTGTGTATTTATTCTTGCATGTTTAAACTCCAGTCACCTTCAAAGAATTCCACTTGATGCTGAGATACTTTTTTCCACTGCTCAAGACAGTTTTTGAACTCATCAATTTTGATGCCTAAATTGTGCTTCTGTTGTCTTTGTTTCACCTCTTCCACACTGGTAAAACATTTCCCTTTGAGAACTTTTTTCATCTGGGGAAACAAAAAAGAGTGTTTGGGCTAGGTCAGGTGAATGGGGGGCAGGGCGGGTGGGACACAGAAATCGTGCCATTTTTAGTCAAAAACTACTGAACATAGCGCAGTGTGGTCTCATAAAGCATCCCTCATGAAATGGGCAAACGCTTGAAAGAATCTCCAAGAAAAATTCACTGAAACCGAATGCAGTCTCTCACAACAACACTAGCTGGTACACTGATGCCAGTGGGTTCCTGGAACACTTATCTAGCTGGTTAGCCTAGACTACAATGGGCCTGTCTGCTAAAAAATAATTCTTTTTTGGGGGGGGTCCCCTCCATATATATGTACACATATATATGAAAACATCATGTTGTATACCATAAACATATATACTTTTTATCAATTAAAAATTTTTTTAAAGAAACTTGCTCATATTAAGTGGATGAGTAGAAAATTGAATATGGATGTGCAAGGAGGTAGGAAAAGTGATCTATGTTACAGAGAAAATCGAAGGTAGTCACAATGTGGCAGAGAATGATGGCAATGCACCAAAATTCATTCTTTCTGGCCTCATCCTCAGCCTGTCTTGTAGTTAGAGGTCACTTCTAGGCCTAGATAAAACTTCACAGGAGCACTTTTTCTTCCCTGTCCTTTCCTCTTTCCATCATTGACAGTTCCAAACATTCACTACTCTCCTCAAGCCCAGGTTTCACTTTCATCTTCGCTGAGAAACCAGAACCATCAAGAAAGATATTTCCACTTCCAGCTTTCCCACCCTACTTCCTGTGCACCTCTACTGATCTATATCCCCACCAAATTCTTCCCTCTTTTCATGTACTCTCCGAGAGTGAAGTGTCTGTTGCATCTGCAGTGAGTCCTTCAATTTATGCACTTAGCTCCTTCCTTTCTGAGACCTTGCTCTAGCAATTATTCATTATCTATCTCAGAAAAATGCTAGAAGACAACAAGAAGAATCATCTGTAATTCCACTGCTATAAAATAAGTTATCTAAAGTTGTCAAGTGAACGTTCTTTCTATCACCCACTTATCAAATATCATCTTTCCTAAGGTGACCTATGTTAAGTTTCTTTCTGACCTTTTCTTGCATGTATTCAAGAAATCTATATGAATAAATAAGCACATACTTTTGTATTTTCAAGAATGGAATCATTCTGTGATTATTGATCTAAAATTTGCCTTTCACATTAACAAATCAATATGTAGATCTGCCTTTTTTATTGGCTGCATAATATTCAATTATATAGTGGCATTATATTTAATCAATTATTTCGCTGTGTGTATTAATTTTCAATACTGCTTACTGTTATAAAACCCCCAAATCCATCTGAATATAGCTTTACACTCTTATGTTTTTATGTTCATAAACTAGATTGCTAGAAGCTAAAATGCGGACTCAAATGATATGCTTTTTTAAAAATTATAACAAGTCCTGTCAAATTACTTCTCAAATAATTTGTACTAATTATACTACAACCAAAAGTGAGTGTCCACTTCCCCATTTCTTCATCATCACAGGTTATTTTTAATATTTCTAATTTTTATCAATTTTCTAGGAAAATATATTTTAATTTATTTCATTCGCAATTCCCTGACTACTAGTGGAACTGAATATCTTTTGATTGCTTATTAGTAGTATTTACATCTTTTGATTGCTTATTAGTAGTATTTACATCTTTGATTATTAGTAATATTTACATTTGTGTTTTAAATTATCTATGTATGTGGTTTGTTTTTGGTTTTCTTACTTTTTGTCCACTTAGGGAAGTCCTTCTTCATTTGAGGTTCTAAAATGTTATATATATATTTTTACTGTCTTTAATTGTTCTAGCTCCTCAGTTATAGATAATTTAAGTCTTTTCTATAACTTGAAAAGCTTTCCTTGTGTTACTCTCCATCTGTCTGGAAGCCTTTTGCATTTCTTTCCTTTCTATCAATAAAGTAATCTATATTTACTATGTTCACTTCCTTGTTTTTCAATCAATCTTCAGATATTTATAATTTGGTCTACAACCTCACCATCATGTTAATAAAATTTATCTTACAGGGGCAACAATGAGTGAATTTCTGGGTAAAATAGATTTTTGGTAATTTGGGCATTTTTAATTACCTTTGTTTGGATGTTAGATAGTCTCCAAAGATGCCTATCTTGATTTTCTTTTACCCCTCCTTTCCTGTTGTGCAGTCACCATTCTACCTGTCAAAAGATGGGTAAATAAAAGATATTTACTCTCCCCTTTAATCTGGTCTTTTTTTTTTTTTTAATCACAGCACAGTAATTTCAGGATAGTTAGACTTCTTACATGATAACTAACTTCCTAAATGAAGATGGCAGCTTCCAGGTCTCTTAAAGTTTAAGTCCAGAGCTGGCAAAAGTCCTTTTCACCACGCTCTATTGAACCAACATCACAAGTCCAGGCTAGTTATAGGGAGAGGCCACATGGGGGAGCACCAACATGCCAGACGCATACGTGAAGTCTCTTGGACCTCCCAGGTTAGCCCAGTTGCCAATGAACACAGCCTTGTGAGGTACACTGGCTTATGCTGCATAGAGCCAAAAAACTACCAGCTTATTCCACTTGACTCCCTAACTTATGAGAAATAATACAATTCAGACTTTTTGGTGATCTGATGGGGTTTGACAAATGTGTGGAATCATATAACCATCACCAGAAGCAATATACAGAACAGTTCCATCATCTACCCAAGTTTTTTTGTGCTGATGTGTTGTAATCAACCCTCTATCACACCCGAGATCTGGAAACCACTAGTTTGTTCTGTGTACTTTAGTTTTGCCTTTTCCAGAATGACATACATGGAAATTGGAATCATGCAGTTTGTAACTTTCTGAGCCTGATTTCTTCCACTTACAATAATGAATTTGAGATTCATTGTGTTATTGTATCAGAATGTTGTTCCCTTTAATTGCTGACTAGACTGTTTTTTGGTTGCATCATTGTTTATTCATTCACGATATAAGAGGTATGGGTTGATATTTTTATTTGGGCATATGTACAGTCATTTGTTCTAGCACCATTTGTTGAAAAGATTATGTTTACAGCATTGCATTGCCTGTTTACCTTTGTGAAAAATAATCATTTAATCTTTCTTATCTGGGTATATTTCTAGACTCTTTAAAAAATTTTTTTTTATTGTACCACAGATGTGGGGTACAATTCAGGGTTAGGTATACAAATGTTCATTATGCAGGTACCCTTGTTGATAAGGTGTGCCTCCCCTTCCCCAGGCAGATTCCCACTACTGCCAATCCCACTTCCCCGCCCCCCTGCTGGAAGTTTCCTGCTACTGCCAATTCTTTTCTTAGAGTATTATGATAATTGTTCAAGGTACGCTTGTGAGTGAGAACTTGTGATACTCAATTATTTGTTTCTGTGAAATATCACTCAGTATTACAGACTCTAAGTCCATCCAGGTTGCTGTGAAGTTCATGTTTTTTCTTCTTTATGACTGCATAATATTCCATTGTGTATAGGTACCACATTTTAAAAATCTAGTCCTCTTTTGATGAGCATCAGGGTTGGTTCCATGTTCTTACTACTGTGAACAATGCTGCAGTAAACATATATAAGCAGATATCTTTTTTATAGAGTAATTTGAGTTCTTCCAGGTATATTCCCAGTATGGGGATTGTGGGGTCATATGGAAGGTCAATTTTTAGATCTTTTAGGAATTGCCACATTGTTTTCCACAGAGGATGTACTAGTTTACACTCCCACCTAAAATGTAGAAGTGTTTCATTTTTGCCGCATCCTCTCCAGTATCTGTTGTTTTTTGAGTTATTGATGATGGCCATCCTGCTTGGAGTTAGGTGGTATCTCAGTATGGTTTTAATTTGCATTTCTTTTATGACTAGTGAGTCTGAGCATTTTTTCATGTATCTGTTGGCTGCTTGTATGTCTTCTTTTGAGAAGTATCTATTCATATCTTTTGCCCACTTTGTAATGAGGCTGTTTGTTTTATTCTTTTCAGCCTGTTTGGGTTCTTTGTAGATGTTAGATGTTAGACCTTTGTCAGACATACAGTTGGCAAATATTTTTTCCCAGTCTGTGGGCTGTCTTCCTGCTCTTTTGATGGTCTTTGACTTTGCAGAAGCTTGGTTTCTAGACTCTTTATTCCATTCCATTGATGTCTATGTATATCTTTAATTGTTTTAAGCCACTAAATTTTTTGACATGTATGTCATACAGCAATATGTAACTGACACAGTCACTGTCAAGAACTGTGAAGGGGCTGATATTTTATTCTTCTTGAAAGTTAACAAGTTAGTTTGCCATAGTTTTATGAAAACTGGTAGAAGACCGAAACCTTCTAGGTCAGGGATGAGAAAAAGTTTGCTACCCATAGCAGTAGCCAAAGTATTCAGCATTTTGTGTTGGTTTTCCAAACTCCAGTTTCCCACAAGGCCATGCAAAGAGGGCTAAGTCACACCTGCACACAATGGGTTAAATTACAGCTGAGGAGCCCTGAGTTTAGGAAATCTAATTTTTTCCCCTAACAGTCAGTATATACCTGCCTTTTGCTTTGCAATGAGATGTTTTCTTCATCTTTCAAGGCTGATCTTCAGACAAATATCCTTGAAAAGACATTTAGGAGCAAAAAGTACTCAGTGCATCACAAGACCTACAGAAACATAAGACTCATGGAAAATTATCTCCCAATGGTCATTCTTAATTACGGCATTTCTGAAACGCAGTGGAAAAATAATGCAAACCATGATACCTATTAGTCACTTAAAAAATTTAAAAGAAGAGATAAGTGAAATTAACTTTAACATTTATTTAGCTAAGTATATCCAAAATATTACTACTTTGACATATAACCAATGTATAAGTATTAATGAGACAGTTTACATTTTTTCTTCAGACAAAAGTCATCAAAATTCATAGCATGTTTCATACTTACAAAATGTTTCAGTTCTGGTGCCAAATTTTCATTAGAAGTACTTAATAGTGTGTAGAATTTATAAAACTTACCACTGAAGAGGAACTCAGAGAACCCTTCCAAAACCTGACCAGATACTCTCAAAGAAAAACAATACATTCTGTTAAAAATGTTTAGAAAGCAGTTTCATATACCCAAGTTGTTCTAAATATACTTAAAAGTTTTTCAATAACTAAACAAATTATCAATTTTTAAATAAAATGAAAAATTTAGTTTCTTAGGTGTACTAGCTACATTTGAGATCCCCAATAGCTACATGGGACTAGTGGACACTTTATCAGACAGTGAGCTGTGTTCCCTTAGTTTCTAATATACCTCCCTTTTCTGGTTCCCTTCTTTCTAGCCACCTCACTTTGGTCTCCTTGGAAATTTCCTCATCTTTGCCTTACTTTTTCATGTATGATTCCAGATAGATTTTATTTATCACCTCTGTCCTCTTTCCCGCACTGCACTCTTGTCTCAGTCACAATTTTGGTGAGTCCACAAGCTAACCCTAGCCAAAACGAGTAAAAAAAAAAAAAGTCACCGTAGAGCTACTTTGAAAAGGGCAAAAGACCTAATGATGAAACAGCAGAAGACTCTAAGACTACCAACAAAAAGAAAGCTGCATTTAAAAGAAAATACTGAGTCCTACTTAGATTATAGGCTCATTGCAACAGGTGATTCACAATTCTTTAAGTCCACTTTATATAATATGTGGTAATGGCTATCCAGTGAAGCCACGAAACCTTCAAAACTGCTTTGCCACATGGAAACCAAGCACCTTTCATTAAAGGACAAGCCTCTGGAGTTTTTCAAAAGAAAAAAATGTTAACATGAAAAACAGAAGCAATTATTAAAGGCAATCACTTCATCAAATGTGTCTGCACTGAGAGCATCACTGTTAATGGCTAACCGCATTGCTAAATCTAAGAAGCCCTTTACTATTGGTAAAGAGTTGATCCTACCTGCTGCTAAGGACGTTTGTCATGAACATTTAGGAGAGGCCACAGTTCCTCTTTTGACTATCACTATAACTACATAAATAGATAAAATAACAGAGGACATTGAGGCACAATTATTATAGAGGATTAATGAGTCACTGGGTATGTAATCCAAGTTGAAAATTTTACCAAGGTTGATAACAAGGCAACAATGCTTGTTTTTGTGAGATATATTTTTTCAGAAGGATGTGCATAGGGATATGTTATGTGCACTTTTGTTGCCAACCAATACCACAGCTGCAGAATTATTCAAGTGTTTGAATGATTACATATCAGGGAAACTGAATCGACCATTTGTGTCAGTATATACATGGATGGAGCAGCTGCCATGACTGGATGGCTTTCTAGTTTCACTACTCAGATCAAGGAAGTCGCTACTGAATGTGAGTTTATGTATTGTGTCATCCATAGAGAAATTCTGGTTAGCCAAAAAATGTCACCTGAACTTAACAACTTTATAGGATGTGATTAAAATTATCACCACATTAAAGTACATGCCCTTAACTCACATCTGTTAGTGCAGCTCTGTGAGGAGATGGACACAGAGCACACATGTCTTCTCTTATAAGCAACAGTGAGATGGCTTTCTAAAGGTAGACCACTGATAGAGTTTTTGAATTATAAGAGCTGCTCCAGAGATTTCTTTTAGAAAAACAGACACCACTGGCAGCACATTTCAGTGACAGGATGGGTTGCAAGACTTACTTACTTGTGTGACATATTAAACCTATTAAATGAACACAATCTCTCATTTCAGGGGAGAACAACAACTTTGTTCAAGTTAGTAGATAAAGTGGCTGTATTCAAAGTCAAACTGGAACTATAGGGGTGACTAGTGAACATTGGGATTTTTGACATGTTTCAAACATTAGCAGAGATTTTGAAAGAGTCTGAGCCAAGGCCTTGTTGCTCCCATCTGGGGTATGATTGTTTATATCAACTTTCAGAGTGTTTGAGCATCGCTTCCCAACCACAGAAGTCCCTCGAACTGGAAAGGATTGGATCTGTGACCCATTTGTGAATAAGCCAGGTGAATCGATGTTGTACATGCTAGAGGAGGATCAATTGCTTGAGATCGCAAATGACGGTGGCCTTATGTCTGAGGTAACTTCAAATCTCTGTACATTCAACGTAGAATATCCTGAGATTGCCACAGAAGCGCTGAAAAGCCTGCTTCAATTTTCAACTTCCTGTCTTTGTGAAACAGAGTTTTCTTCAGTGAGAGTAACCAAAATGAGATTATGGAGTAAACAGGACATAAGCAACAACTTTGGGTGTCTCACTGTCTCTCATCACCCACAGATGGGACCATCTAGTTGCTCAGGGCTCTCACTGATTTTGCATTATGGTGAGTTGTATAATTATTTCATTATATATTGCAATGTAATAATAATAGAAATAGAGTGCAAAATAAATGTAATGTGCTCGAATCATACTGAAACTATCCCCCACTTCAGTCCATGGAAAAATTGTCTTCCACAAAACCAGTCCCTGATGCCAAAAGGTTGGGGAATGCTGACTTTGAGTATTATATGTCTTCCTTATTAGACAGTAAGCTCTTTGAGAGTAGGCCTCTGACTCATTTTCTGTACAAGGTAGTTTGTCAAATTATTGAAATGTTTGATGTATATCCTTTTGAAGCATCAGTTGATGGCAGTTATCATGTCTTCAATATTTTGAGATCACAAGAAATGGAAACAATGAATACTTTTATTATTTTGAAGTATGTTCATTCAATGCCTAGATGAGGGTTTTATTATGAACTTTATTGAATGCCTTTTCTGCATCTATTGACATGACCAGACTGCCCGTTCCCTCTTATGGGTTGAGACTTACTTTGAAAGTTAAAAACTACCATTGTGTTTTCACCTGACAAAACTGAAATGTTCATTCCTATTGCCTATCAAATGCTTCTAAAAGTTCCGCTTTCTGAAGAATATCTTTTAACTTCATCTAAGTCCTCTACTGAAAATGCCCCATCAAGTTTACTTCTACAGTTAACAACAGGAGTTTCCTTCAGTCTGGGCAGAAACCAACCCACCAGGACTGGCGAAACATCACCCTCCAGTGGTGGTAAGTTTAATAGCATCAGCTACTCCTGTTTGTGTTTGTCAGTACCCTATGAGTTTACAGGCCTGGAAAGGAATTGCTCCTCATATAAAAACTCTTAGCTGCTAATATTTTAACGTCATGTAAGTCAGCATGGAACAATCCTTTTTTGCCAGTTCAGAAACCAGGAACCTCTGATTACTGACCAGTTCAAGACTTAAGAGAAGTTAATAAATGAGTTGAAACTATTCATCCTACTGTTTCTAACCCATATATTTTGCTCAGCCTGCTTCCTCCTCAACATCAAGTATATACTGTACTGAATTCAAAGGATGCATTCCTCGCCATTTCTTTATCCCCTATCAGTCAACCTATCTTTGCTTTTGAATGGACAGATTCTGACTCAGGGGATACCAGTCAGTTAACCTGGACCCAGTTACCACAAGGTTTCAAGAACTCCCCAACTCTTTTCAGGGAAAGACTTGCAACAGGATTTGTCAGGGTTCCATGCCCTATACCCCAAATGTACATTATTCCAGTATGTTGATGATCTCTTACTTACAGCTGCAGACCTGGACACTTTACAAGGTACCAAGGCTATGCTACAGCTCCTTCAAGACTTGGGCTAGCGAGTATCAGCAAAGAAGGCACAGCTCTGCTCCACCGAAGTTTCCTACCTGGGATACTGACTAAAAGAAGGTAAAAGAGCCCTAACCTCAGCTCAGAAAGAAGTCATTCTTCAAATCCCCACGCCTACCACCAAGAAACAGGTATGAAATTCCTGGGGGTGGCAGGGTATTTTTGACTATGGATACCAGGATTTGCTGAAATTGCCAAGCCTCTGTACATAACCACGGCAAGGGATCAGCCCCTAAACTGGACAGTTACTGAGGAACAAGTGTTCCAGCAGTTAAAAATGACCCTGACCCAAGCCCTGGCTCTAACCCTCCCAGATGTCACCAAGCCTTTCTACTTGCTTGTTCACAAACAATGAGGGATTGCAAAAGGGGTTCTCACTCAGACCTTAGGGCCATGGAGGAGACTGGTGGCTTATTTGTCAAAAAGACTGGATCCAGTGGCTTCTGGCTGGCCATCTTGTCTTTGGGCCATTGCAGCTATGGCCATACTAGTTAAAGAAGCACATAAATTGATTTTTGGCCTAAATATGACTTTGACTGTACCCCATGCCATAGAAACTCCAGGGAGCCTCTGGCCACTGGATGTCAAATGCTCGTATCACCCAGTATCAATGTCCCTTGCTTGACCAACCTAGACTAGCTTTCTCTCCTACACAATGCCTCAATCTGGTCACCCTATTACCTGATGACAATCCAGAAATGTCAGTTCATGATTGTGAAGACATGTTGGACATCTCTCAGGCCAGCCGGCCTGATCTTCGGGACACTCCTTTGAGCCAGGCTGATGCTGATTTGTTCACAGATGGTAGCAGCCTGGTAATGAAGGGAATCTGCAGGGCTGGTACAGCTGTAACCATGGCTCAGGATGTAATCTGGTCACAGGCGTTGCCTCAAGGTACCTCAGCTCAAAAGCCTGAGTTAATTGCTTTAACTTAGGCCCTACTCTGGGGAATAGGGAAATGGGTAAACATCTTCATCGACAGTCAGTATGCTTTTGCAACATTGCATGTGCATGCCATGATCTACAAGGAACGAGGCTTTCTTACTGTGGCAAGTAAGACTATAAAGAACAAGGAGGAAATCTTAGCTCTCTTAGAGGCTATATGGCTACCCAAAGAGGTAGCCACCATTCATTGCAAGGGACATCAGAACTCAGATACTCCAGAAGCAACTGAAAACTGCCTGACAGACCAGGAGGCTTAGAAGGCAGCAGAACTGACTTCTTGCTAACTAAAACCTTTCTAGCTCCTTCTCTCCCAGAACAGCCTACCAGGAAGAAGAAGAACAGGCAGACCTAGCGGGAGATTACAAAGACTCCATTGGATAGTGGATCAAGGACTCTAAAATTATCCTGCCTGAAACCTTGGGACATATCTTGGTAAAACAACTACATTCTACTACCCATTTGGGAGGTACTAAACTGACTGAACTGTTAAATCATTTTTATCATATTAATAATTTAAAAAGCATAGCTGCAACGGCAGCCACTATGTGCCCAGCCTGTGCCCAAGTCAATGCAAAACAAGGGTTCAGATCCCCGGACGGTATTAGGGCTGGAGGAGCAACTCCCAGAGAAAAATGGGAAGTGGACTTCACTGAAATAAAGCCTCCTCCTGTGGGGTGTAACTATTTGATAGTATTTGTAGATACTTTTTCTGGATGGGCAGAGGCCTTTGCCACCAAAAATGAAACCGCCCTAAGTTACTAGGCTTTTACTAAATGAAATTATTCTTAGGTTTGGGTTCTCCCTCTTTATTAGTTCTGACAATGGTCCTGCCTTCACCTCATCCATAGTGCAGTTAGTAAGGCACTAAACATAAATTGGAAATTACATCGTGCTTACCAACCACAAAGCTCTGGGCAGGTAGAATGCATGAACCAAACTCTGAAATCTACTTTAACCAAATTAATAATAGAGACTGGTGAAAAATGGGTAAATCTTTTGCTTATAGCTCTTCTCCGTACTCAATTCACCCCATAAAAGGCTGAATTTACTCCATATGAAATCATGTTTGGAAGACTCCCTCCTTTGTTGCCCTGATTGCGGGATCCATTCTAGAAGAAATAACTAACCAATCTCTGTTAAAGAATCTCCAGTCTCTACAACAGGTCCAGTCAACTGTACACTCCAATGTTCTTGCTATTTTGCCCACTCCATCCTCCATGCTTTGTCATCCATTCCAGCTCAATGACTTGTTTTTTATCAAAAAATTCCAGAAAGAAGGACTGACTCCTACCTGGAAGGGACCATTTCTCATCATCCTCACCACTCCAACAGCAATCAAGGTTGATAGGATATCAGCTTGGATTCACCACACCCAACTTAAAAGGGCCAGGGAAACTGACCTTACTCCACCAGTTCGTGTCATTGACTGTGCTGCAGTAGCAAGGGACCCCAAATATCCACTCCCTCATTCAACAAGGAAAGACAGTCACTGTTCAACCACCTGGACTGCAACCAAGGACTCCAAGAACTCTCTCAAGATCAACTTTCTACATACATCTGAACCATGAGATTTAAACAGACTGGTTGCTAGTTATATTTTTATTTTTGTAATCCCACTTGTTTTGGGTTTTGCCACAGAATTGCTTATTATAGCTCCTGCAGTTTGGAAATGTGGCAAAAATCTCTATTAATAATATCTTATCTCCTATGCATAGGATGTGTTATTGCCCTACTATGTTATGGTGTTGCTTCTTAATTTGTTTCCTCCCTCTTGTAATGACTTACTGCACTATCTATACCTTTTCTTTAACCTCTTTTACATCAGGGAAGATCCTAGCAATCCAAAACTGGACCACGGTTTACCCCCGGTCCAGTTTAAAGTAAACCTTCCTGACCTGGCACAAATAGAAAAGGAATGTATATCTGGAAACCTGTATGGTAAACACAGTATATAAAATCATTACTACAGCCAATCATGTAAACAGTGGGCAGCCCTCAGTTATATAAAGAATGTAGACTTTTATCTCTGCCCCAGTAATCCCACTGACCACAGCTGTAACCAGGAAAATGATTTCTTTTGCCCGGACTGGAAATGCATCACCGATGCAACTTACAGTGGGGGTGTCTAATGACACCTCTGAAATTACCCTTTGGCTAGGTGCTGGCCTGGGACAACCTATATATATGAAGGTTACCAATTGTCTCCATTGTTCCTGGAGTACGGGAAATATCTAGGGTATACGACTCTATATGAATGGGTATGACCATGGTGCTTTATTCACCATCCAGCAGCAAAAAGTCACCTATAAAACCATGATCAAACCTATAGGCCATTGGCAGAGGTAAAGGATCCTTTGTTCAATTACCACCAGCCACCTCAACCTCTGCCTTCTGCCAACCAAACCACTACCTGGAGTTCATCTCAACAGCTTCCAAGTTCGCCATGACTACTTCCAAACCTGGCTCATCAACCTCCTAGTTTTTTTCCTATGTTGAATAGTATGCACTGTCTACTTAATGTTACTATGCCTCAGTTGGCCTCAGATTTCTGGCTTTGCTTAAAGTCAAACCTCCCTTACTATGTGGGCCTAGGAGTTGAAACTCCCATCATATGGAGAACTAACTACACTCTGGAAATGGTTCACATTACTCTAGGTGATGTAACTGGTAAAGCCTCTTGCCTTGTAACTTCAGGTTTCAATCTAACAGCTTCTCTGTTCTCTGATATTTGTAACTTATCCCTCACCCTAATTATGGTCGAATCCATGGCCTACGTGGCCCCTGCCAACACCTCGTTAGCTAGTTCTACAGGCCTTACAAAATGTGTTGCTACCAAAAGGTTAATTAATCAGCCTACCTTGTATATCACTGTTCATGTATTGCCTTAAGTTTATGCTTATAGTGGTCCTGAGGGAACTCTTCTGCTTAATCCCCCTGGTCTTCCAATGGTTCATTCAAAATTCGCTGTTCCATTGGTAGTACCTGCCTTAGTCAGGCTAAGTATAGCAGGAACAGCTGCAATTGGCACTGCTGCCCTGGTCCATGGAGAACTGGGTTTATCTAACCTTGCCCAGGAAATTAAAGGCAACCTGAGGAATCTGCAATTTGCTGTGGACACATCCATGATCAGGTGGAATCTTTGGCTGAAGTTGTCCTTCAGAATCGTAGAGGCCTAGATTTACTTTTCCTATCCCAAGGGGCACTCTGTCTAACCCTTGGAGAAGCTTGTTGTTTTTATGCCAACAAATCAGAGGTTATTAAAGATACCCTCCAAAAGATCCAATAAAATTTAGACAAATGACAAAAAGAAAAAGAACATAATAAATCCTGGTTCCAGGGTTTATCTGATTGGAACCCATGGCTAACTACCCTTGGTACTAGTCTAGTTGAACCCTCATACTTCTTCTCCTTGGTCTCCTTATCTGGCCCTGCATAAGAAATTGGATTATCCATTTTGTCAAACAATGAATCAGTTCTGTGAAACTTATGTATATGAGACCCCAGTATAATAATATACTTATGACAAATGAGTCAACGCATTGACTCATGAACAACTAAAAGGGGGGAATGAAATATCTATTTGCAAAACCTATAATAGCTTGCTGAAATAACTTGTTTGACCTGAGTAAGTAGCTCCATTTTGTAATGGATCTTCCATCTTAGCCAAGAGATGACCCCCTTATGTAACCTTCTCATAATCATATCGCATACCCACATTCCTATGCCCCTTGGTGACTGGAAACTCCCTAGTTGCATACATTCTGTAACTATCCGTACCCCTGACTACCCCTTATTAATCATATGGTTTGCCAAGAAATATCAATTAAACTGTATAGCTTATGTAATGTTTACCTTTAAAAAAACCACTACTCACTCTGTTTGTCACCAAGAGTTATTTGGGACACTAGTCCACTCTTGGTTGCCAGTGTCAATAAAGGACTCATAATCTGACCTTCCCTGCAAGTTGGCGTTGTTTCTTGCATTCCAGTTATAACAATACTGGTTCTGTAGAATGAGTCAGAGAGGAATTCCTCCTCCTAGATTTATTTGGAATAGTTTCAGTCAGATTAGTAACAGCTCTTCTTTTTATGGTTGGTAAAATTCAGCAGTGATTCTGTGTAGTTCTGGGCTTTCTTTTTTCCCTATTGGAAAAAAAAATTTTATTACTGATTCAATTTATTTACTTGTTATTGGTCTGTTCAGGATTTCTATTTCTTCCTGGTTCAATCTTGGGAGGTTGTATTTTTCCAGAAATTTATTTCCTCTAGATTTTCTAATTTGTATGCATAGAGATGCCCATAGTAGACTCTGATGATCTTTTGTATTTCTTGGTATCAGTTGTGATGTCATCAAATTACAAAACACTGATGAAAGAAATTGTAGATGATATAAACACATGAAAAAAGTCTCAAGCTCATATATTAGAAGAATCAATATCAATAAATTAACCATAGTGCCCAAAGCAAGCTACAGGTTCAAAACAATCCCTATCAAATTATCAATGTCACTTTTCACAGAATTAGAAAAAAGAATCCTAAAGTTTATATGAAACCAAAAAGAGCCTAAATATTCAAAGCAATCTTAAGTAAAAAGAACAATGCCAGAGGTATCACGTTGCCTGAATACCACATGTTCTCACTCACAAATGGGTCCTGAACATTGATCATAACACTATAAGAGAGAGATCAGCAGTAGTGGGACACCGCCAGGGAAAGGAGGGGAGGATGTAAGGATGCCTGACTCTGAGCTGAGGAAGTGAGAACCAATTGGGGGTCTAAACTTCATGTGCACATAAACTACTACATACTTAATCCTGACTTGTACCCCATATCTTAACAATAAAAAAGACAATGAATGCATATACACTGTTTGTGGGAGTGTAAATTAGTACAATCTCTATGGAAATTGATAGGGAGATTTTTCAAAGAATTAAAAGTAGATCTACCATTTGATCCAGCAATCCCACTACTAGGTACATAACCAAAGGAACAGAGGTCATTACATATAAAAGACAACTGCACCTACTTGTTCATTGTAGCACAATTCACAAGTACAAAGGTGTGGATCTGCAGATAGTTTCTGAATCACAACTCCCCCCTTAATTCAATCTCAAAACTGCCAAAAGCAGAGACCCTGACCCCCAGTTCAGCTTCAGAATTGAACAAAACAAAAACAGAGGATCTACATAAGGAAAAATAGGAGTTTGAGCAAACAGAAATAAAAGTTATCCCTCTATCACTGAACAACAGAATTAAAGAAGAAGTTAAAAAAAGGGGGAAGGGTGGAAAACCTAACAAATGAAGAAAAACCAAAGGAAGAATATGAGTCTCACACAGACCCCTGGGAGGTGAGCCACTGAAAATACAGATTTTGAAACTCAAGCAATGAAGAGCTCCCAGAATGGCTGAACTCAAACTACAAGCCCAGATACCAAGATATTAACAAATAGAAATGAGGAGAGAACTGAGGAAAGAATGAAGGAGTTGATAACTTCCCACTGTCTTATAATCTGTACATGCAGTGGGGATATATGTATGCTCCCTGAAAGCAAAATGAGATAAGAAAAGGGAAAGAATGGAAAAAGGAAGGAGGAAGATGAAAGGAAGGTGAAGAGAGAGAAGAAGTGGGATAACAGGTTCACCAACTAGCAAACAAACAGAGAAACAAAGACAGAAAACCACAAACACAAAAATACAGAAAAATCATACAAACAAATAAACAAAACCCCCTTATTGATGTACTTGCCTTCAAAAATACCCATAAGCAAACAGGAAATCTAAAAAAAAAAATCAAAACAACAGAAACAAAGCAAGTACAAAAATGTAAACAAAAACAAAGAAAGAAGAAAAACAAACAAACAAACAAAAAAATCCCCCAAAACTAAAACAAACAAAAACTTACTCTGTGGCTGTTTTTATAACTCCAGTTTTCTTTCCCAAGCACTGCCACTGCCACTTTTGGCTGCCACCACTGCCACATTAGGGAGCAACTCTGGTATCCAGCCTGTCCCCTCCACTCTCAGCACAGGCTGATAGGGTTGCTCACAGCATGGGACAGATGTCCCACAGACTACTGTGGGAGGAGGTTGGATCAGATCTGGACTCATCCTACTCGTCTGCTGCTGCCACTGCTGCCAAGTCTCCCACTCAGTTCAGACATGTCTGTGCCTGTTCCAGCATGGGGGAAGGGTGTCTGTCTCTCTGAGTCTGATGGTCGATCTTACAGGTATGTGGGGCTAGCCTCTGGGTATCAGGTTGGAGGCTCAACAGAGCTAGGTGGGGCAATGCAGGTATTTGCCTGGTCCTGGAATAGAGAAGATGGTGTTGGTTAGCATCTCCTCACTGGCAGCAGGGCTCTGTTTCAGATTTCCATGCCCTGCCTTATCCATGGTTCCTGCTGCTACAGTTCAGCCTGCTGCTGCAGGTGGTAGTGTGGACTAGGTGACAGGTGGTGAGGAGCAGCTGTTCTCTGTAGCTTCCCCTCAAGAAAGCCCTGGGAATGGCAGACAATTCTGTGCACCAGGGGTTCCAATCTCAGGGTGGTAGTGTGCTGCAGTCACCTCCAGAGGAGAGCCCAGCGTAATATTCTGTTTTCTTGATGTGTGTGTAGAGCTATAAATTCCCCTCTTATGACTGATTTCATTGCACCCCAGAGATTCTGATAAGATGTGTCTTTGTTTTTATTTGTTTCCAGGAATCTTTTAATTTCTGTCTTAATTTCCATGTTGACCCAGGAGTCATTCAGTATGTTGTCTAGTGTCCATGTCTTTGTGTGTTTGGGGGCGATCTTATTAGTAGCAGTAAGTGTTTTTATTCCACTGTAGTCTGAGGAGTTGCATGCTAGTATTTTGATCTTCTGGAATTTGTTTATGTCAGAGAATGTGGTGGATCTTGGAGTATGTTCCATGTGGTGATGAATGGAATGTATATTCTCTGATTGTAAGACTGTAGATATCTGTTATATCCATTTGGTCAAGTGTCAAGTTGAGGTTCTGGATCTTTTTATTGATATTTTTGGCCTTGATCATCCACCTAGGGTTGTTAGTGGGGTATTTAAGTCCCAAGTTATGATTGTGTTTGAGTCAATATCCTCTTTTAGTTTACTTAGTAGTTTTTATATGTCCTGGTTCCCCTATATTGGGTGCATACATATTTAGGATGAATGTTTCTTGCTGATGGATTATACCTTTTATCCTTATGTACTGTCCTTCCGAAACAATGAATATGATATGTTGTTTTGTCTGATATTAAAATCACAACTCCTGTCCTTTTTTTGTTTTCCATTCATCTGAAAGTTCATAATATCTTACTGTGGTTTTAACTTACATTTCCCTGATGATTAGTGATGTTGAACTTTTTTAGTATGCTTGTTGGCTGCTTGTACATATTCCTTTAAGACGGTGCCTCGTTAGCGCAGTAGGTAGCGCGTCAGTCTCACATATTCCTTTAAGAAGTGTTGTTCATGACTGCTTTTTTAATGGGGCTATTAGTTTTTCTCCTGCTGATTCATTTGAGTTTTTTTAGATTCTGGATATTAGATTTTTGTTTGATGCATAGTGTGCAAATATTTTCTCCCATTTCATATGTTATCCATGAACTTGGATGGTTAATATTATGCAGCCATAAAGAAATATTATGCAGTCATAAAGATGGTTACTTTTTCTGTGCAGATGCTTTTGAGTTTGATTAGTTCCACTTGCTAATTTTGGCTTTTGCTGTTTTTGCTCTGAGGTCTTTGTTGCCTAGGCCAATGTCCAGAACATTGTTTCCTAGACCTCTAGAATTTTTATAGTTTGTGGTTTTATGTTTAAGTTGTTACTTCAGCTTGAGCCAATATTTGTATATAGTGAGAAGAAGGGGAACAGCTTCATTCTTATGTATATGCTTGGTCAGAAATACAAGTATGCTTTTAGTTTTATTGTTTTCACCACTCTTTTTATTCTGCTAAAGGCCATGAAGTACATTCTTTTTGAGTCTTCATTATGTTTGTTTTTGGCTAAGATGTTTTTAACCGCTAGATAGAAAAAAATTAAATAATCATTGCAAGTTTTAGATTTTACATCTCAAACATATATTGTTTTTGCTTTTGAAGCATGATCTACATTGTTTTATTTTTTAAATAGCAATTAAATTAATAGTTTAGATTTTGTCTTATATAGTAATGAAGATAGTTTCTTGATTCTATAAGGGATGTTATTTAGCAAACATAAAATAGAGAGGACTGTGGGAATATATATTCACACTTTGGGGCATTGCCTTAACTCACCCCACTCCTGGCATCAAAATTTATCAATCATAGATAAAATATAGAAGAGAAAATTAAAATAAAGCAAGAACTTCTATGAACCAGAAATGGTATAGCAGTATAAAGTGGTAAAAATGCTGAAGCCAAAGATCTACTGGGTATTCAGCTCTTATGAGTTAATGGAAAGGGGCAAAACAAACCAGATTTAGGTTTGAATTCAAGGATTACAATTGAACTTCTCTATTCAGCAGAGGAGATTGATAAAATTTACTGCCAGTGCATGTCTGGAACTGTGACTTAAGCAAAGCTGAGTCTGTGGAGGTTTCTGGATGCAGCATTTTAACGAGGTCTTAAGCCAAGCTTCCTTCTGGTACAGCAGATTGATTTGTGGCCTTTTTAGTATTACAGTAAGGCAGGATCTCTGACCAACCAATATGAGATTTGGTTCTGTATTGTCATACTACTGGGAAAAAATAGTTGATCAGAGAAAAGAGAGAGACAATAAGAACCTCCAATTAGAAAGAGCAAAAAGAAACCAAATTCAAAACCATGTGGCAAATAAAATTTAGAAAACACATCTAACAGAATCAATAAATGAAACATAGTTTTGTTTTAGATAGATAAAAATAAGAACACAATCCAAAAAGTCTTTTTAAAGTTAGGATGTTGGGGATCCTCAAAGATACAAATGAAGGAATAATGCAGAATGAGGAAAAACAAAAACAAAACAGGCAGAAATGAAGTCAGAACACATAGACATAGAAAAAATGGAAATCTTGGAAAAGAAAAGCATAATAATTGAATTTTTAAAATCTTTAGATTGGGAAAAATATAGCATCCACTGGTGGATGACCTATGTGGTGGAAATGGGGATGATGATGTATAATGAGGGATGGGTGACTGTGAAGCAGGTTCACTGTGCACTGGTTACTATTTCAGCACACTGCATCTTGGGCAGCACTTGTGAGACTTTCTTGACTCTGATGAGACAGAACACTTACACACACAAGTTATGAGGGGGGAAGCCCCCAAAACTCCCAGAATTTATTTATAAAAATATTGTTTCCCTACCTAGCAAAGCTTAGCTTTATCAGTGATGGAGAATTAAAATCCTTCCCAGATATCCAATACCTAAGAGATTAGGCAGCTTCCAGACCAGCTCTAAAGGAGACACTTAAAAAGGTATTAAGCACAGAAGAAAGAGAAAAAACAAAAATGAATGACCACACACTTCCCAAGAGAATAGCAGAGCATAGAATCAACAGAGAATACAACACAACAAGAAATTTGAAAACACACGTATACATCAACCCTAAAGCCAAAAGAAAACAAGTAAACAACAACAATAAAAAACTTTATAAGAACTTCATGACAGGGATAAACAATCACATTTCAATAATCAGCTTGAAAATGAATGGACTAAATGTACCACTGAAAAGACACAGAAAGGCAACCTGGATGAGAAATCATGACCCAATTATTTGCTCCATCCAGAAGACTCATCACACCACAAGGACACACACAGATTCAAAGTTAAAGGATGGAAAATGAGTTTCCAGGCAAGTGGATTACAAAAGAAAGCAGGAGTTGCAATCTTAATATCAGACAAAACAACATTTAAGCTATCAAAAATTTAGAAATGTACAAAAGGACTCTACAAAATGATAAAAGTTTCAATCCTTCAGCAAGAAATATCCATCCTAAACATATATGCATCCAACACAGGAGCATTTATAAGGCATTTATAAAGTATTTATACATTTTACTCATCACCACATGGAACGTACGCCAAGATAGATCATATCCTTGGCCATAAATCAAGCATTAAAAAATTCCATAAGGTTGAAATCTTGCCATGCACCTTCTCAGACCACAGTGGAATAAAGATAAATAACACAAACAAAATTTCCCCAAAGCCCACAAAGACATGGACACTAAATAGCATGAAGCTGAATAACTACTGGGGCAACACTGAAATCAAAGCAGAAATTAAAAGTTTCCTGAAAACAAATAAAAATGAAGAAACATCTTACCAAAACCTCTGGGATGCCATGAAAACACTCTAAGAGGGGAATTTATATCTCTATGAGCAAAGTGGGCAAAAGACATGAATAGGCACTTTTCAAAAGAAGGTATATGGACAGCTAACAGACACATGAAAAAGTGCTCAGCCTCACTAATCATCAGAGAAATGCAAACCAAAACCACACTGAGATACCACCAAACCCCAGTAAGAATGGTCATCATTAATAAAACAAACAACAACAGATGCTGGCAAGGATGCGGAGAAAAGGAATGCTTCTACACTGCAGGTGGGAATGCAAACTAGTGCAACCTCTTTGGAACACAATGTGGCAATTTCTGAAAGAACTAGAAATTGACCTTCCTCATTACCCAGCAATCCCCCTAATGGGAATATACCCAGAGGAACCCAAATCATTCTACAAAAAAAGATACCTGCACACGCATGTTTGTTGCACCTCTGTTCACAATAGCAAAAACATGGAACCAACCATACTGCTCATGAAGCTGGACTGGATTAAAAAATGTGGTACATACACACAAAGGAATATTATGCAGTCATAAAGGACAAACATATGGACTTTGCAGGAACTCAGATGGATTTAGAGTCTATCATACTCAGTGATCTATCACAGAAACAAAGAACAGGGTACCATATGTTCTCACTCATAAATGGACCTTGAACAATGATCATAATACTATAAAAAAGGGATTGACAGTAGTGGGAAACTGCCGGTGGTTGGGGTGGGGGATGGGATTGGCAGTTGAGGGAACTGCCAGGAGAGGGAGGGGCACACTTCATCAACAAGGGTACCTGCATAATGAACATTTGTATACCTAGCCCTGAATTGCATCCCACATGTTTAAAACTTTTAAAAAGTATGTTTATTCTTACATGTTTAAACTTCAATCACCTTCAAAGTACTCTCTGTTTGATGAAATACACCTATCGAGACACTTTTTCCAGTACTCCAAACAATTATGGAACTCATCAATTTTGATACTTTAGTGCTTCTGCCACTTTTTATTTCACTTCTTCCACACAGGCAAAAATGTTTCTCTTTGAGGACTTTTTTCATCTATGGAAACAAAAACAAGTTGCTCAGGGTGAGATTGGGTGAATAGGGAGGGTGGGTATGGGGGGGTTCATGCTGTTTTTGGTCAAAAACTGCTGAATACTCAGTGTGGTGTGGGCAGGTGTGTTGTCATGGTGGAAGAACCAGTCATCTGTTTGCCACAATTCACGATGTTTCTCCCACAAAACATGATGCAACCTTCTCAGAACTCCCAGATAAAAACATTGGTTGACCACTGGTTTTGGAAGAACAAGTTTTAAGTGTACTACAAGGAACATATCCTCCAAAAAAAAAAATTCTATTTTGGGGGGTCCCTTTGCACATGAAATGAGTTTATTATTTTTTATAGGCAGCAAAGAACAACAGAAGCCTGGGAGTCATAATGAGTCAGTCCCCCAAATCTCAAGAAAACTGCCCAAGGAAGTCTCGTCTGAGTATGCCCCAATAAAAACACAACTGAGGGATTCTGGAAAGCAGCACACCCTGGTTTGTTTGTTTCTTTATTATTCTGGGGACAACAGGACATGTTAGAATAAAGCAATGAAGGTCACACTCTTTCTAGGGGGGCAGGGATAAAGCCTGGGGTGTCTGGTCACCTTTTCCTTGTCTCAGGCTATTGTATTCCCAACACATTCTATAGTTAGTCTTGCAAACTACAAGTAAGAAGTGGGGGTGAACTGGGTTGATTCAAAGTCAATCAGAGAACTGGCCTGCAGTAGTGTTATATTCCTGTGTATAAAAAATTATATGGGTATATGAAAAATCAGAAGAAAGAAAGAAAAACCTTATTAGCAAATAGGATAGACTCTACAAAGTTCAAAATCAAAAAGAGAATTATTATTGGAAGGCAATACTTAGGAATTTGCTCAGAATGCAGCCTGAATAAACAAAGTGGCTAAAATGATGAAGGATGAAATAAAAGAAATGAAGGATAGCTGGAGAAACTGCAGCATACATACTTATAGCTAGCAGGAGTGCCAGAGAAGCAAACAGAGCAAATATAAAAACAGTATGCAAAGAAGTAATTTTCAAAAATTGAGAAAGATGTGATTCTTTAGATTGAAGTCGACTCCAAAGAGCATGTAGGATCATTAAAGGTAACTTCATACCTAGTCCCAAATTTATAAAACTAGGGAACAACAATAATAAAGATAAAATATTAAAATATTCTAGAAATAAAATGATGACCTAAGAAGATTAACACCTAGACTGAGATTAGACTTCTACCAGCAATAGTACATGACAGATGCTAATACTGCAATTGTCTTCAAAGTTCTGGGGTAAAATTACTGTCATCTAGGATTTTATATCTGGCTAACTTATCATGAGTAAAGGTAAAATATAGACAGTCACAGACATAGAAATAAGAGAACTTAGCTAAAGCATGTTCCCTACAGAGGGAAGAAGTGGAATACAAGAAATGGTAATCAAAGCAGGAAGTGGAAAAATATATTGATAAATTTAACTGGCTTTAAAAGAAGAATATAAAAATAGTTTGACTTTTAGAGTGTTTGTTTTAAAAAGGTGACAAAACTATTATAAAAATAAGAAATATGTGATAGTAGTAATATTTAAAGAGTGGTTTTAGAATGTTAAGGCTTGTATATGAGATTGAAGGTCTTCAACAACTTCAGAATTAGAAAATTCAGAATTAAGTATGCACAAATTAGGCCCCACAGATAAGCTAGAATCTTCTTTTTTTTTTTTTACCATGTCACCTAAATATCCATGTTTTAATTCTTCTTCCTGAATTCAGAAATGTGCTTGGATGAGGCTTTTGTTGGTGAAGTTGAGTGTAACAAGTCAGGGCTTTGGTTGTGTCTGCATGTGCCAGACTGTTCCAAACTCTGCCACATTGCACATTTCATAACTCAAGATTGTCATTCACCATTGCCTGGTCCAGGTGAAGTAATTCTTGGCACACATTCTGACTGGCAGATGAGCCCATAGGTCAATCAAGTTCTTGACACATATCCTGAATGGTAGATGAGCACATAAGTCAATCTGACCTTGTTAATGACTATAGATTCCAACCAGTACAAAAAGCCTATAATTCTCACCCAGAAAGAAAAAAAAACTTGCATGCACTTCTGTATTTGTCTATGTGTGTATGCATGTGCATGTGAGTGTATTCGGAATAGAGAGTATATAAAATTTTATCAATCCAACAGAAAACAGAAATAAGGATGAGTAAAGAATGAGACTAAAAATACCAAAGAAGAGTGAAATAAATCCTAATATATGAAATAAATACTAAAAAAATTACCTTAAAAAAAAGACAGTATTGTATTTGGATACAAAGAAAAAATAGATAAATGTTGCTTATAGAAGATAACACAACAAAATAACACAAAAAGTTTGACAATTAAGAGATGAGAAAAGAGTCATCAGCCTAATAATGGCAAATAGAGAATGGTGGAACATTAATATCCTGAAAAATAAAATTTAAAGCACTAGTATTAATAGGGTCAAAAAAGGGTCTTCTATTGTCTTAAAATACAAAGAACAAAAATTATGTAATAATTGTAAATTTTTATGTGCTGCCCATATAGCTTTGAAATATGGAAGGTAAATACAGATAAATGTTAGGGAGAAACTGACAAATTCACACTCAAATAAAAAAATATTGGTTTTTTTTCAAGATGGCTGACTATGTACATTGCCTGTTCCCTTTAGAAAGAAGTTCAAAGTTACCTGTGAATGGATAAGTTTCAAACAGTAAACTGAGAGAAGAGAGTTAGGACCTGCTGGACTGGCCATGGGAAAAAGCTGCGGTTCAAAGGAAAGTAGCAAGAGTTCCCTTCCAGGAACTGAGAGCCTTGTGAAAATGGTGGGTGACAGTGCTTCTCTGCTTCCTTTACTCCTCTGACAATCTGCTAATTTTAGTACCCCCTATCCCCTCATGACCCAAGACAACACTCACTGGGACAGAGAAGCAAGTGGCCAGCTTGTGCAGGCTGTTTGCACCTCCCCCTTACCTGAACAGAATTGATGGACACCATACTGCTTTGTGTGTCCATTGTGGATTACTGCTCTGCCTGAGCCACCAGATCCCCCACAAACATTCTCCCAACCTGCTCTGACTTTGAAAAGCACAGAGAACCAGTGAGTCCCCAGGGAACCGCAGAACCCTCTAATCCTTGGTATGGCTGTCTCTAAGGGAGGGAAGAGCACAGTCTGTCAAAGTTCTTCTTGGGACAAAGGATATGTAGATGCTGCACCAATCACTTAAGAGGATAGATTGCACTGAGGCCCAGGAGCAGGTATGGAGAGAGCATCATCTCTTGCTCTTCCTTGTATGCTTTGCAGATGCAGAAGTGATTCTTTCTGCTGGGGATTGGTGAGTATGAACTAAAATAAAGCATGTTTTGTGCTTTTTGTAGTGACAAAGTTGAAATTCAATAGAAAGAAACCAGAAAAATGATTCAGTATATGAAAAATGAAACAGCTGTATTAAGAAATAAATAGATAAAACATCTGGAATTTTTTTTTTTTTTTTTTTAGTTGGAGTCTCACTCTGTCGCCCAGACTGGAGTGCCGTGGCCGCTCCCGGCCACCGCAGCCTCAACCTGCTGGGCTCTGGCGATCCTTCCACCTCAGCCTTCCGAGTAGCCAGAATTATAGGCATGCGCTACCACGCCCGGCTGATTTTTGTTTTATTGTAGAGATGAGGTCTCGCTGCCCAGGCGGGTCTCGAACCCGCAGGCTCAGGCAATCCACTCACCTCAGCCTCCCAAAGGCGCAGGATTACAGGCTGAACCACCGAGCCCGGCTTCATCTGGAATTTTTAAAAAAATCACTGAAAAAAAGTCAGAATAGTCAAAGCAATACTAAGCAAAAAACAAAGTCAGAGGCATCATATTACCTGATGTCAAACTATACCACAAGGCTATAGTAACCAAAATAACATGGGATTGGTACAAAAATAAACACATAGATCAATGGATCAGAATAGAATGAAAGCCACATACTTATATCCAACTGATCTTTGACAAAGTGGACAAAAATAAACAATGGGAAAAGGATACTCTATTCAATAAATGGTGCTGGGAAAACTTGCTAGCTATATGCCAAAGAATGAAACTGGACCCCTATCTCTTACCATATACAACAATTAACTCAAGATGGGTTCAAGACTTAAATTTAAGACCTGAGACTATAAAAATCTTGAAAGAAAATCTAGGAAAAACTCCTCTGGGCATTGGTCTAGATAAAGAATTTATGATGAAGACCTCACAAGCAAATGCAACAAAAAGAATAATTGACACATTGAACTTCTGCACAGCAAAATAAACTATCAGGTTAAACAGACAATCTACAGAATGGGAAAAAAATAGCCAATTATGCCTCCAACAAAGAACTAATATCCAGAATCTATAGGGAGCTTAAAGAAACCAACAAGAATAAAAATAATCCCATTAAAAACCAGGCAGAGGATATGAACAGACATATCTCAGAAGAAGACATACAAGCAGCTAACAAACATGAAAAAATGCTGAACATCAGAGAACTAATCATCAGAGAAATGCAAATGAAAATCAAAATGAGATTCTATATCAGATCAACCGGAATACCTATTACTATAAAGTAAAAAAGTAACAGATTTTGGAGAGGATGCGGAGAAAAGATAATTCTTATACATTATTGGTGGGAATGTAAATTAAGCCAAGCCCATGGAAATAGTATAACTATTTTTTCAAATAACTAAAAATATAGCTACTATTTGACCCAGCAATTCTATTACCCAAAGAGAAAGAGACTGTTCTATCAAAAAGATACCTGCACTCATGTTTATCTTAACACTATTCACAATTGAAAAACCATGGAACCAATCTAAATGTTCATCAATGGGGCATTGGAGAAAGAAAATGTGGTATATAGACACCATGAAATACCATATAGCCATAAGAAAGAATGAAATCATGTCTTTTGCAGCAACATGGATGTAGATGGAGGCTATTATCCTAAGATAATTAACAAAGAAACAGAAAATCAAATACTGCATGATCTCACTTATAAGCTGGAGCTAAACACTAGGCACACTTGAACATAAAGATGGAAACAATAGACACTGGGCACTTCAAAAACGGGGAGGCTGGTAGGAGAGCAAGGGTTGAAAAACTACCTCTTGGGTACTGCTTGGTTGATGGGTTCAATATGAATCCAAACCCCAGCACTACACAATATATTCATGTAACTAGCCTGCATATGTACCCCCGAATCTCAGATTAAAACAAATGTTAGACTATGCAATCATTAAATAATACAATTAAAAACTCGGTTTATTATAGAATGTTCTCCTGCAAAATAAATATATGTTTATTTTTCAAGCACACAAAATTAACTTATTTTTATTCCACAGAAATTTTGTACCATGGAGGGTTTAGTAGTGCCATACTGCTACTCCCACTTTTCCTAATAAGACTGTGACCACTAATATTGCTAGACTATTATTATTATTATAGCAGCTAACATTAATTTAGAACCTAATGTATATTAAGCATGTGCCTAATATACATTTTTTTCTTTTACAAAAACAGAACATTTTGAATATGCATGCTTTCTAGTTCAAAGGACAAGGAAAATCAGTACTGATGTAATGCTTTATATTATTTAAACTAAAAGAGTGTTCTCTTTTAGTGAGGTAATGCACATGTTTAGCAGTTAGGTTTAGTCATTTCACAATGTATATATACTTCAAAACATCATGTTGTATATTGGTAAATAGATACTATTTTGTGTCAATGTACAAAAAATCTAAAAGCGTAGTCTATTGTTAATGGTTTAGCTGTCAGAGGTAATGAGAGGTATTATGATAACCTATGTGCCACAAAAAACTATCACTATGCCCATCAAAATGGCAAAAATAAGAAATACTGGTACCACCAAATGTTGGTAAGAATGCAGATACATTGACTATATTATGCTATGTTGGTCAGAATGTAAAATGGTACAGCCACTCTGGAAAACAGTTTGACTGTCTCTTAAGACAAGCAACTAAATATGCACTTACCATATAATCCAGCAATTGCATTACTGAACATTTATAACAGGGAAATGAAAACATATTAATGCAAAACCCTGTTCATGGACATTCTTAGCAGCTTTGTTCATAATACCAAAAGCTGGAAACAACTCAGATGTCCTTCAACAGGTGAATGGTAAACAAACTGTGGTACATCCATATCATTCAGTACTATTTAGCAATATAAATGAACTGATTCATACAACAGCATGGATGAATCTCAAGGTGATTATACTGGATGAAAAAAAAAGCTGATCTCAAAAGGGAAGCAGGAAGAATTGGAAAACTTACACGTTCTTTTTTCCTTTGGATATAAATAAATATACATATTATTTTTAAACTAAAAAAAAAGTTCTTAGCAGCATTGTTTTCAATGGCACAAAAAAGGAAAATGTCCAAATCCTTATCAGCAGTGAATGAATAAATAATAATATTTTCATAGAATAATATACAAAAGAACTAATGCCATGTACAGTGACACGGGTAATGTCAACAAAACAATGCTGAGCAAAAGAAGCCAGACATTTAAAAAAATACATACTGTTTGACTTATTATTATTTTTTGAGTTAGAGTCTCACTCTGTCGCCCAGGCGACCTGCATGATTCCTGTGATCCTTCCTCCTGAGCCTTCCAAGTAGCCAGAACTACAGCTGGACGCTAACATGCCAGGCTAATTTTTGATTTATTATAGATAGGAGGTCTTGCCAATTTGCTGGGGCTGGTCCTGAACCAGAGGGCTCAGGCAATCTACTTGCCTCAGCCTCCCAAAGTGCTGGGACTACAGGCTGAGCTTCCAAGCCCAGCCTGACTTATTTAATAAGGTTCACAAATAGGGGGAAACAAATCAGCATTGGTAGAAATCAGAATAGTGAATCTTTTGGGAAGGGGGCCTGAGGGGTCTTTCTGGGTTGCAGGTAGCATTTTATTTCTTGATATTCTTGGAGGTTACAAACATATATTCACTTTATGAATGTTCATTGAGTCTGTATATTACATATATTATTGTATATATAGTTTGTAGTTTATAGTTTTATAAACAAAGTATAGTATATTTTTATTTTTAAAAAGATGAGTCATGTTTTCTCATTTTTCTTTCAAAGTTGTGCAAGTTAACTTAGAAGATGCAGTTATTTGTCAGTGAATTAGCTATGGAACACAGCTCCTATCTTCATATTATAAAAAAATATTTTTAACACATTGGATAACTCTTATACAGCAGCTCCAGTCTTTTCTGTACCAATGCTACTGTTTTCAAAAATAGTTTATTTAATGCCCATTTAGATTATTAAACTTTTCCCGACATTCTTCATCTTTTACTCTCTCTTTCAAAGGTCATGTAGCAAGTATTTTAGGCTGTGAGGGTCGTATGGTCTCTGTTGCAACTACTCAACTCTGCCACTGTAGTTCAGAAACAAACATAAACAATGCATAAATGAATGGTGTGATGGTGTTCCATTAAAACTATATAGGCAATGCAACTTGAATTATTTGTAAATCTTACATATCACGAAATCTTCTTCTTTTGTTTCCTTTTCAACTATTCAAAAATATAAAAACCATTCCTAGTTCCTGAGCCATATAAAAATGGACAAAAATTATTCACAGTAGCAAAAACATGGAACCAACCCTGATGCCCATCAGAAGTGGACTGGATACAGAAAATGTGGTACATATACATGATGGAATATTATGCAGCCATAAAGAAAAACAAAATTATGGACTTCACAGAAACTTGGATGGATTTAGAGTCTCTCATACTCAGTAATCCATCACAGAAACAAAGATTTGAGTACCACATGTTCTCACTTACAAGAAGGCCTTGAACATTTATCATACTATTATAAGAAATGGATTGGCAGTCTTGGGACACTGCGAGAGGTCGGGGGGGACACAACATTAACAAGGTACCTGATTTCACACCAGGTGAAGGGACCAAAGGAAGGCCCAAATGTTACCTGTATGATGACTACATATGTACTTAATCTTGAATTGCACCCCCAGCTTAAAAAAAAGGGCAGGAGCAACAGTTTGGCTTGGCCCATGAGCCTCCACTTTGCCAACTCCTATTTAAGGAGTTTTTATTTTTATTTTAATTTTATTTTTTTTGCAGAGTTGACATGGTTTCAATTTATATCAATAACTTATGTATTTCCTTTATATACTTGGACAAGGGGGAAGCTTTCCTACTCCTACAATGTAAGTTTCTTTAATTTGTTAAATTTTCAGCTTATTTAGCACACAACTAATTTCAAGGCTCATTGATTAAGCTAGATAGTTCCTTGAAGAACAATTTTGTACACAGTTTTGTCCATGTGTTTTCTTTCATTTCTTCTTTTTTGCATTTAATAAGAATGAACAAAATGTTCTGGTATAAGAACAAATGAATTCATCAAATGTCAACAGCTGTTGAACCATCTGTTACTGAAAAAGTGTATGATTAGCACCCTGAGGCAATCAAACTATTTTAGCTTTGGGAATGCTTAGTGAAAAAGGAAACAGAAGGCACAGACCTAACTAATGATGAGTATCACTATTGATGAGAACACACCTCATTTGGAAAAGGATGCAGATAACAAATAAGTGGTAATTTAAATTTAAATTTATATTCTAATAAACTATCACTCAATGAACTATGTGCATTTTGGTAAAAATATTAAAGGAAGGCATGGCACATGAAAAGCTCAAAAAGTTACCTTTACCTTTAAGCTTATGAAACCAAAATTGGATAGTCTATATGATTGATTCTCAATTGGTTTTCTGGGACATGTGTGATATAAATCGTTTATGAATGTAATACCAGATTTTGGTCATTGCGTTTTGGCTATGATGGAGGATGGAAGCTATTTTAGCAATGTCTGGCAGACTGAACCCATAGCTATGAGTGTCTTAAGATGTGATGAAGTCAATCCTACCTCCACAAAGCTGGAAAAAAATGTGGTGAATAATGTGACACAACGTGCTACAAGTAATATATAAGTGGCATATGTCACCAAGTTGGCACCAAAAAGAAGCTTTTATTTACTGAAACAAGTGAGAATTTGACCTGGTGAGTTTATGGGATGGAAATCAAGGCAGTAAACACTTCTATTCAATCAGTAAGATAGTGCTGAAGGTCATCCAAGGGAATACCATAGTAATATGTGACTAAAATTGCATTCCTTTGAATATGCAGCCCAATATTTCATTATGCCATGAACATAGGCATGACCTACATCAGTTTTGCTCAACATGGCCACTATTGGGACATTGGGTGGAGTAATTTTTGTTGTAAGAATAGCCTCATGTGTTTTGCAAGATGTTTATCATCCCTGGTGCCACCACTCAACAGTATCCCCCAGCTATGTGACAACCAAAACATCTTCACACTCTTCCATATATCTCCCAAGGCTATGGTACTGCGAGTCTTGGTTCAGAAACCCTGTTTTACATAATGCAGTTCTTCTATGTTGTCAATTTTATCCACACTGTACCTTTACCAGGCTGTTTGATGGATAGATGGCTTATGCACTACAAGGGTTTGCTACAATAGACAACTTGGCAATAACACACAAAGATATGAAATGTTTCTTTCGTCCTTCAGATGAACAAAGAAAAAGGACACATTAAATAAGAGAGTATCCCTAAAATTCAAGTATATTGTTCTTTATTCTCTCTTTTATAAGCAAGGGTGGCACATCAAAGTTTGTTTTGGGCCCTTTCTTATAAGTATGACTTTTAACTAACTTTAATACACTGATCTTCCTCTTCCTTTTTGGTAATACATATTGTATTTGCCCTCTTTCACGTCAGCCCTTCACATATTGAATTATGGCTTCTGTAGGTAAATCACTTTTAGGTTAGTTCATATGAAACTAATGCCTCATGTAAAATCATTTCCACATGCCTGATTGTCTTTGTTGTCCTTTTCTCAACACATTGTTGTTAATGTCCTCCCTAAAGTATGGTACCTACAATTAAGTACATTCATGTGTCTGTTCATTGTCTAGTTACAGTGGGGTGTCGGGGACTATAACCCCCTTTGATAATGGTATTAACTTTCTTTTCATGCAAATTAAGAAATGTATTAGCTATTTAATTTTATTTTATTTTTGAGTTGGAGTCTCACTCTGTTGCCCAGACTGGAGTGCAGTGGCCAATCCCGGCCACCGCAGCCTCGACCTGCTGGGCTTCAGCGATCCTTCTGCCTCGGCCTTCCAAATAGCTGGAACTATAGGCTTGCGCTACCACACCTGGCTAATTTTTTGATTTATTGTAGAGATGAGGTCTTGCCAACTTGCCCAGGTGGGTCTCAAACCCGTGGGCTCAGGCAATCCACTCACCTCGGCCTCCCAAAGCACGGAATTACAGGCTGACCCATTGAGCCCGGCCTGTATTAGCTATTTTAGACATCTTAAATTATTATTCATTAATGTTGTACTTTGGTTATGTGATTTTTAGAATTGTTTTTTGAGAGGAATTACTGTTAGTACATATCTTTTGCCTATTGTACTTTAGTTATTGAGTTTTTGTTCCTGTTTTTCAAACTTTATAGTTTACTTTTAAGTTTTATCTTGTTAGTTTTTCATTTATTTAAACATATGATGAATAGTTTGAGTTCTGATGATTTCATTCATCATATTACCAATCTCTTTCACACTGTGTCAAATATGATTTTGAGAATTATGACTTTTATGTCTTTATCTAAATTATCAGATATTGAGTAAGGTAGAGCCAAGAATAGAGTTCTATAACAAATAACTAGTGAATACACTCCAGGATGATATTGATTTATCAACAATCTAGTTATTTTCTTTTTTTTTTTTATAATCAGTATTTTTTATTATCGTTTTGTAGGGTACAGTTAAGGGTTAGGTGTACAATTACGTTTCATTCAGGCACCCTATTGATAAGAGGTGTTTTCCCAGTCCCAGATAGATATTAGCTACTGTTAATCCATCCCCCCCCATAATTTCCCAGTACCATCAGTCATTTTCTTATAGTATTACATTGGATGTTCAAGGTCCATTATATGAGTGAAAACATGTGATATTCTGATCTTTGTTTCTGTGAGAGGTCACTCAGTATTATAGACTCTAGTTCCATCCAGGTTACTGCGAAATCCATGATTTTGTTCTTTTTCATGGCTGCGTAGTATTCCATCGTGTATATGTACCACATTTTTTTAATCGAGTCCTCTTTTGATGGGCAGCATGGCTGTTTCCAGGTTCTTGCTATTGTGAACAATGCTGCGATAAACATACGTGTGCAGGTATCTTTTTTATAGAGTGATTTGTGTTCTTCAGGGTATATTCCCAGTAGGGGGATTGCAGAGTCATAAGGAAGGTCAATATTTAGAGCTTTCAGGAATCGCCACACTGCTTTCCACAGAGGTTGCACTAGCTTACACTCCCACCAACAGTGTAGAAGTGTTCCCTTTTCACCACAGCCTCTCCAGCAGCTGTTATTTTTTGAGTTGTTGATAATTGCCATTCTGACTGGAGTTAGGTGATATCTCAGTGTGGTTTTGATTTGCATCTCCCTGATGATTAGTGAGGTTGAGCATTTCTTCATGTGTTTGTTGGCTGCTCGAATGTCTTCTTTTGTGAAGTGTCTGTTCATATCTTTTGCCCATTTTATAATGGGGTTGCTTGTTTTCTTCTTTTCAGTACGTTTCAGTTCCTTGTAGATCCAGGATGTTAAGCCTTTGTCAGACCTAGAGTTGGCAAATACTTTTTCCCAGTCTGTAGGCTATCTCCCTACTCTCTTGATGGTTTCTTTGGCTTTGCAGAAGCTTGTCAGTTTAATAAGGTCCCATTTGTCTATCTTCTCTCTTAAGTCCTGTGGGTTTCGGGTTTTGTACAGGAATTGGATGCCTGTTCCGATTTCCATGAGAGTATTTCCTTCCTTTTCTAATGTTCTTATGGTTTGAGGTTTTACATTTAGGTCTCTGATCCATTTGGAGTTAACCTTTGTGCATGGGGATAGATAGGGGTCCTGTTTCAATCTTCTACATGTGGTCAACCAGTTTTCCCAGCACCATTTACTGAATAGGTTCTCCTCACCCCATTGGTAGGTGGTGGGGGCTTTGTCGAAGATGAGTTGGTTGAGGAATTGAGGTTTTGCTTCTGGAATCTCAATTCTGTTCCATTGATCTATATGCCTGTTCTTGTACCAATACCAAGCTGTTTTGATGATTGTAGCTTTATAGTAAAGTTTGAAGTCTGGTATTGTGATACCACCTGCTTTGTTTTTTTTGCTGAGAATTGTTCTGGCTATTCTTGGACGTTTGTGTTTCCATATGAATTCCTGTGTTGTTTTTTCTAGGTCAGAGAAGAATGTTATTGGTAATTTAATGGGTATTGCATTGAATTTGTAGATTGCCTTAGGTAAGATGGACATCTTCACAATGTTGATTCTTCCGATCCATGAGCATGGGATATTTTTCCACTTGTTCATGTCAGCTTTGATTTCTTTGAGCAGTGTTTTGTAATTTGCATTGTAAAGGTCTTTCACGTCTCTGGTTAGGAAGATGCCAAGGTATTTCATTTTTTTTGTGGCTATTGTGAATGGAATTGTGTTTTTTATTTGGGTTTCTGTTTGTTTATTATTGGTGTAGAGAAATGCGATTGTCTTTTGTACATTTATTTTGTATCCTGAGACTTTGCCAAAGGCCTTTATCAATGTAAGGAGGCCTTTAACAGATTCTCTTGGGTTTTCAAGGTACACCATCATATCATCTGCATAGAGAGATAACTTGACTTCCTCTTTTCCTATTTGAATACCTCTGATTGCCTCGTCTTCTCTGATTGCTCTAGCCAGGACTTCCAATACTATGTTGAACAGGAGGGGAGAGAGTGGGCATCCTTGTCTAGTTCCAGTTTTCAGGGGAATTGGTTCCAATTTTTGTCCATTTAGGAGTATGCAGGCTGTAGGTTTCTCATAGATGGCTTTTATTATTTTGAGGTATTTTCCCCCGTATGCCTAGATATTCAAGGGTTTTTATCAAGAAGGGGTGCTGGATTTTATCAAAAACTTTTTCTGCATCTAATGATATGATCATGTGGTTTTTGTTTTGACATCTGTTGATGTATTTAATTACATTTATGGTTTTACGAATGTTGAACCAGCCTTGCATGCCAGGAATGAAGCCTACTTGGTCATGGTGAATGATTTTTGAGATGTATTGTTGAATCCTGTTTGCTAGGATTTTGTTGAGAATTTTAGCATCTATGTTCATCAAAGATATTGGCCTGTAGTTCTCTTTCTTTGTTGGATCTTTACCTGGCTTGGGTATCAGTGTGATGTTGGCTTCATAAAATGATTTGGGGAGAGTTCCATCTTTTTCTATCGCCTGGAATACCTTCAGTAGGATTGGTATCAGCTCCTCCTTGAATGTCTTGTAGAATTCTGCTGGAAAGCCATCTGGACCAGGGCTTTTTTTTGTAGGAAGTTTTCTTATTACGTAGTCGATTTCCTTGATTGTAATTGGTCTATTTAGGGTCTCAATTTCTTCTTGTTCCAACCTAGGTAGATTGTGTGATGTCAGAAAGTCCTCCATTTCCTTGTGGTTTTCAAGTTTGTTTCCATACAAGTGTACATAGTAGTCTCTAATGATCTTTTGTATTTCTTCAGGGTCAGATGTGACTTCATCTTTTGTGTTTCTGATTATGCTTATTTGTTTTTTTTTCTCGTTTTTTCTTGGTCAGTCTAGCTAGGGGACCATCGATCTTGTTTATTCTTTCGAAGAACCAGCTTTTTGTTTCATTGATTTTTTCAATTATCTTTTTGTCTTCTATGTCCTGGATTTGAGCTTTTATTTTGGTGATCTGGATTCTTCTGCTGAAATTAGGGTTTTTGTGGTCTTGCTTTTCCAGCTTCTTTAGGTGGCTTGTTAGATTGTGAATTTCTGTTCCTTCCATTTTCTTCATGTGTGTTTGTAGGGATATAAATTCCCCTCTTACTACAGCTTTCAGGGCATCCCAGAGATTTTGGTAAGATGTTTCTTCATTTTCATTTGTTTCCAGGTATCTTTTGACCCCTGTTTTGATTTCGTCATTGACCCAGGAGTTGTTTAGCATCGTGCTGTTTAGTGTCCATGTCTTTGTGGGTTTTGGGGGACTTTCTTGGTGTCAATATTTATTTTTATTCCACTGTGGTCCGAGAAGGTGTTTGGTAGAATTTCGGTCCTTTTAAATTTGCTTATACTTGATTTATGGCCGAGTATGTGGTCGATCTTAGAATATGTTCCATGTGGTGATGAGTAAAATGTGTATTCTGTGGTCTTTGGATGGAGTGTTCTGTAAGTATCAATTAAGTCCATTTGGTCCAAGGTCACATTGAGGTTCCGGATCTCCTTGCTGATTTTTTGTCCTGATGATCTGTCTAGGGTTGTGAGTGGGTATTAAAGTCCCCAGTTATGATAGTAGTAGAGTCAATATCTTTCTTTAGTTTTCCAAGAAGTTGCTTTATGAAGGTTGGTGCACCTATGTTGGGTGCATATATGTTTAGGATAGATATTTCTTGTTGATGGATTGAACCTTTTATCATTATGTAGTGACCTTCTGTATCTTTTTTGATTTTTAATAGTTTGAAGGATATTTTGTCTGAAATTAAGATGGCTACTCCTCCTTTCTTTTGTATTCCGTTCGCCTGAAAGATTGTTTCCCATCCTCTTACCTTGAGTCTGTAGGTGTCCTTTCTAGTGAGGTGAGTCTCTTGAAGGCAATAGATTGTTGCCTGATGATATTTTATCCATTTTGCCAATCTATGTCTTTTCAGTGGTGCATTTAGTCCATTCACATTTAGGCTAATAATTGAAATGCAAGAGTTGATCCCTGTCATAAGGTTCTTACAGAGTTGTTACTGTTTATTTGTTGTCTTTCTTTGGGTTTTGGAGTTGGTTCAGGTGTGTTTTTAATCTTTTGCCTGTACTCTTGTGAAGAATGCTGATGTTCTTTTTTCTTTTTCTTCTGTGTTCAGTACTTTCTTGAGTGTTTCTTGTAGCGGTGGTCTGGTGGCAGCGTAGGTTCTTAGGGATTGGATGTCTGGAAAAGATTTTAATTCTCCCTCACTAATGAAGCTTAGTTTAGCTGGGTAGGTTATTCTTGGTTGAAATTGTTTCTCTTTTAGAACTTTGAAGATAGGGCTCCAGGCTCTCCTGGCCTGAAGGGTTTCTGTGGATAAATCTGCTGCTATTCGGATTGGTTTTCCCTGGTAGGTAGTCTGGCCTTTTTTTTCTTGCTGCCTTTAGGATTTTTCCTTTCATAGCTACTTTGTTTAGGCGAATTATTATGTGTCTGGGAGTTGGTCTTCTCGTTTGTTGTCTTGCAGGGGTTCTCTGAATCTCTTGTGTTTGAATTTTTTCATCTTTACTGAGATGAGGGAAGTTTTCTTGAATGATTTCATGGAATGTTTGTTCCAGTGTGGCTTCTGTTTCTCTTTCTGCCTCAGGAAGCCCAATTATTCTCAGGTTTGGTCTCTTGAAGTGATCATTCATCTCTTGCAGGTTTTGTACTGTCTTTTTGAGCTTCTTTTCTATGCTTTTGACAGTTTGGGTTAGTTCTGTGTTTTGGTCTTCGAGCTCTGAGATTCTTTCTTCTGCTTGGCTGATTCTGCTTTCCATGCTTATTAGTCTGTTGTTCATTTCCATCACAGTATTCTTTACTGCTGTCATTTCGGACAACAGCTCCTTCCTATTTTCCTCTTGTCTCTCCTCAATTTTTTTAATTCTCTCCATTAATGTTTTGATGTCTGGGTTTGTTGCATGTAGCCAGTCATTCTGGGGACTCTTCATTGTCTGAGTTCCAGAATCTGTTTTCTCATTGTCTGATCTCCCAGGGGTCTGTGTAAGACCTATATTCTTCTTTTGGTTTTTCTTCATTTGTGCGGTTTTTCCACTTCCCCACTTCTTCCTTCCCTCCACGTCACCGTCTTCTTTAATTTTGTTTTTCAGGGGTAAAGGGACTGGTTTTACTTCTGTTCGTTCAATCTCCCATTCTTTATGTATGTCGTCTTACTTTGTTCAATTTTGAAGTTGCACTGTAGGTTGGAGGTGGTCCTTTTTGGAGTTTTGAGATGTATTTAAGGGGAGAGCTGTGATTCAAAATCTGTCTGCAGGTCCTGGTGTTCGCTGACAGGCGTGTGGATAATGTGGAACCCACTTCCCACTGCCCTGGAGTCTGTCCGTGCAGTGGGGCTGTAGGTTTACTCCCTGAAATAAAATGTGGTTAGCAGGGGGGAGAGAATGGAGCAGATAGTGGGTTGAAGAGGGGAGTGGAGAGATAGAGAAGTAAGGGAGGAAACTAACGAGTGTGCCAACAAATAGAGAGAGAGGTCTATACTGAAACAGCTAAAAACGATGGACCACAGCTACAGTCGAACCAACTCTCATACAACCACAAATAAAACATATTGTGATGCTAACATACCCGCTATCCAACCACCTTATTGGTGTGCTGTTCCTCTATACAAAGACATGGTTTACAGACAGAAGAAAAGAGAAGAAAAGGAAAAGGAAAAAAGAAAAAAAGGGAACAATACTGTAGGAATAGAATTAAGTCATTAAACTAATAGAATCAATGAAGCACACTCTGAGACCTTTCGTTTAAGTCCAATGTCCTTTCAGGTCTGATTTGTAGTTTTCTTTTCAAGCCGGTGAATTAGTTTGCAGTTAGAGTCAATTGCCCCTGATCTGCTGTGGAGGACAGTTCAGGTCAACTTTCCTTCAGCAGTTTGGTCTATGTCTTTATCAGGCTTATTTCTCCGTTTCGGTGTTGTTACCTTGAGTCGCCAGCAGGTGGTGCTATCTCATCTGCTCGCGCCAGAGGGGGTGGGGCCGGACAGGAACAAGATGGCTGCCTGCCTCCGAGCAGGCAACAGAAGCCCACACGAGCCAGCAGCACAATCTCAGACACAGGGGATTTGGCTGCAATCCCTGCAGATCTTCCTTGAAGCCGATTTGTGTGGATCTCCTCTCGGGCCGGGTTGTGATGAGCTGCGCAGGCCGAGCGCCGGGGCGCCGGGAGCGCCGGGGCGCCGGGAGCGCCGGGGTGGGAGGCGGGAGAGCCGGGGCGGGAGGCGGGAGCGCCGGGGCGGGAGGCGGGAGCGCCAATCTAGTTATTTTCAATAATCAATAACCCTACCTGGTTTTTCATCCAACTCACACTCTGAATCTTGACATGGATGACTAAGAATTTCCCGTTTCTTGTCAAAATCGTTATATTTTCTCACTTACATGATTTATTTGTCTAGTGAGCAATTGATATGAATTATAGTTATTTCATTGTTATAATTTTTTCTAAAGCCTTCAAAATGATCTGTTTACTAGCATATTCTAATGTATCATTTGCATGAATTGCATGAATTATCAATAATCCCCAGAATCCATTTTTAAAACATTGAGTTATTTGTCTCCTACTCCTAGCATCAGCAGGTGTCCCATCATATATGTCTGCCATTTTATTTTGTAAGTGACTTGAAATAATTAAAACATCTATCTGTCCATGGTTAATACTTTGAATTTATAGTTAAGTAAATTAAAAATCATATTGCAGGATATTTGTATCATAGAATTATGGTTTGCAATGATGTGTATAGATAATTTTATTATAACAATTGTTCTCAGTTTTCTCCTTCCTTCTTGGTGCCTTCTCTTTTCTCACAGTTTTTCTTCTCTCTCATACTTCAACAGGGGTGTAAGCAGTCGAATACTCCTTGCATTAGTGATGTCGCAGTGAAGAAGGAATGAAGTAAAAGAGGGAGTGCAGTCTAGGAATGGGAGAAGAGATTTTTCAGAGCATCTTTCTTAGTTGGACAAAGTTTCTTAATTTGTATTGAAAATTGATGAAAGAGAAAGGGAGAATTTTAAGAAATATTGCTATGAACTATGTATCCCATTCACTGTGTTTGAGAAATAAAAAACTTGACATTAGTTTTTGATTGCTAGATTTTGTTCCTTTAAGAGTCTCTGTACTGAGTCTGGATTGTGTGGGGTCTTGGCTTCTAGAGCAAGAGAGAAGGAGAGGGAAAGGGGAAGGGGAGCACAGGAGGAGGGGGAGGGAAGGGGACAGAAGGGGAGGAAGAGGTCAGAGGGAGAGGAAGAAGGACAGAGGAAGAGGGAGAGGGACTGGGAGAGGGAGAGGTACAGAGGGAGAAGGACAGAGGGAGAGGAAGAGGGTGAAAAGAAGAGGGAGAGGGTGAGGGGGGAGGGAGAGGGAGAGGGACAGAAGGTGAGGGAGAGGAACAGAAGGAGAGGGACAGAGGGAGAGAGAGAAGGTGACAGGGAGAGTGAGAGGGTGAGAGACAGGGAGAGGGAAAGAGAAGGAAGGGAGACAGATAGAGAGGCAGAGGGAAGGAGGGAGAAAGAGAGAATGGAGAGAGAATTTATAGAAAGTCTAGGAGTATTGGCACCAAAGTTAATAGTGGTTATCTCTGAAAAGTAGTCTTGGGGAAGGGATGCAAAATTTTAACTGTCTAACTCTGCTGGTTTGATTTTTTTCAGTAAATATTTATTTATCTAGAATAAATAGTAGTACAAATAATAGTATATATTTAGGATAAGAAAGTGACTAGGCACACTTTTTAAAAAACAGGTTATTGAAGCAAAATTTATATGCCTTGACATGCAAAAATCTTAAATGCACAATTTCCTGAATCTTGACAAATGCATGCCACTAACATAAACTCAAATTGATCAAGACAGAATTTCTACTATCCTAGAAAACTACTTCTCCTAGGTATTCTTTTAATATATCTTTTTCTGACAGGGCTTCAGTTTCTTCTTAATGACACTTTTTTAATTGATTCATGCCATGTTTGTCTAGGCCAAATTAACCTGATAAAAATAGGACTCTTTGAATCTAATAAAACAGTGTTTCTCTTGTCTTTTTCTAGCTATTGCAAGGGAATGCTAACCTAGTCCAAATTCATCTAAAATGTAGTAAAATAGTAGGGTATATAACCAATAGACAAAATCAATAGAAGTCATATTTACATATAATAATCTATTGGGTGACTAGTAAGAAATACTAGAATATGATGGGAAAAGATGGACTTTAAAATGAATTGAAAGAAAATACTTGGAGATAATCTTAAAAAGAAACATTCAAAACCTGAATAAGATGAACCAGGAGACACGCCCAAATGCACAAGATTATACTTGAACACATGGAAAGACATTTTTGGCTAAAAAATATGAACATTATAAAGATGACAATACTTCCTAAATTAATTTATAAATTTAATACTATCAAAGCAAAATTATAATCAATACAATCTTTTTTTTTGAAAGAGCACTAAGCAGGAATAACCAGGAAGCCTCTGACAAAGAAGTGAAATGATTGGGATGCTAGTCCCTGCAGAGATTATTCTAAATGAACTAGATATTTGAAGAGTAGAAAATAAAATCATGCTACTACTTGAAAAAAATATGGAGGACTTCTCTTATAATTGGCAAACAAGGAAGACAATTCTTTATTAAGATTTAAACATCTAGAAGAAATAGAGAAATGACAGGTACATTTTTACAAACAAAAAGTTTTTAATGAGAAATGTATAAGAAAATAAAAATATAAACTGAGAAAAGTATTTTCAAATTACATCATAAAGGGTCAACATATCTAATGTACAAAAGGCTTCCAAAAGTACAGTAGAAAAAGACCAATAACCCTACAGAAAAATGGGCAGAAGTTAACTGAAAAAGAAGTAAGAATGAAATGCTAGTACCTCTTAATAAAATCTGTGCCTTTGGGAGGCTGAGGTGAGTGAATTGCCTGAGCCCGCGGGTTCGAGACCCGCATGGGAAACTTGGCGAGACCTCATCTCTACAATAAATCAAAAATCAGCTGGGCATGGTAGTGCATGCCTGTAATTCCGGCTACTCGGAAGGCCGAGGCAGAAGGATCACCGGAGCCCAGCAGATCGAGGCTGCGGTGGCCGGGAGCGGCCACTGCACTCCAGTCTGGGTGACAGAGTGAGATTCCAACTCAAAAATTAATAATAATAATAATAATAATGATGTTCAATATCACATATAAGAGAAATGCAAATTAAAATTACACCGACATCCATTTTCTCAACCATCAGAATAGTGATATTTCAAAAAATTGACAATATACTCTGTTGGTGGGAGAACATTCAGAAAGTTACAACTCCTATGGTGGGAATTGGCAATATCTAGCAAAGTTTTATTTGTGTTTTCTCTTTTACCCAGTAACCTCACTTCCAGTAATTTAACTCAGATATATGTACATTGCAAAAATACAAAAGAATATACACACAAATTTATTAATTGCAGAACTATTTTCAATTGAAAAGGACACAAAAAGGTCAAATATTCATGAATAAGAAATAGTTGAATAAACAATGCTACATCTATGCCCCTGGAAAAAGGAATAAAGAATATTTCTGTATACTGCTTTGAAATATTCTCCAGGATAAATCATTATGTAAGAAAATTCAGGAGAAAATTGTATATTATGCTTACTGTTCCTCTAAGGAAGTAGTTTTTTTGGCTTATATTAAAACAATAGAAAGGTAATCCAACACTAAAAGGAAAAAGAATTACTTACAGAGCAGGTTTATCAGCTACAGTACCATTGATATTTTGGAGTAAATAATTCTTTGTCATAGGATTGACCTGTACAGTGTAGTATGGTTAACCGGATCTCTGGTCTCTACATAAAATGCCTGTAACATCTGTTGTAACAACAAGGCATTGCCAAATGTACCAGAGGGGACATCACTGTCCCTGTTTGAAAACAATTGTATAGAGAGTGGTAAGGATAAAATGGAAATTGAAACTGGACTTCAAGCATACATATTTTTTGTAGATTTAATCTTGAAACCAAGTAAATGCTTTATATGCTATATACTAAATTAATTCAAAATTAAAAGCAGTTCCTAAAAATTTGGAGCAAAATGAAAATTTGGTAGGTTAACCACATAAAGAGTAAATATTTTAATTGACTTTAAAACAGAATAATTTGACTATACATCCTTAGTGAACATACCTTAAGGAGAAAAAAACTGCAAAGAAATATTAAATTGTTTCCAGTAATCAGTGTTGATAGTAATAATATTGATACTATTGTTCAGAAATGAAAGCAAATAAGTAATTATGCTAATACTGTTAGGAGCCAATATTTTTACAGTAAGAGAAGAGTAAAACAAAAAAATTAAGTGAAAAAACCTTATTCTTAATTTGGGTTGGCAACATTAACCTGAACTCATATTTCTCTTAAAGCAAGTGTTTCCTGGTTCTTTCTGCTGAAAGAGTACTGAGATAATAGTACTCAGGCTGTGATCTCTAAATATTTTTTTGTCTCATGAAAAGAAACCAAAGCTTTTTGCAGAAGCGAGTGTTTCCAGGTCCAGGGCAGAAACTATAAGAGGTGCCCAAAGGATATTATCATGCCAAAAAAAATAAATAAATAAGGAAGATACCAAGTACTACTATGAGTTATGACAAAAAGGACACAGGAGTCAAATTAAAAATACTCCTGAGATAAAGAATAATAACTGCATAAATGTTTCAATTAAAACACACCAACTATATCAGACTTCATGGCTTCGTAATGATACCTAAATTTTTAAATTCTCATTGATTGACTATGGAGAACATTAAAGAACAGTGATAAATAAAGGGAAATTATCAATAATCATCTGTCTTTCCTATATGAAGACCCTTGGGGTAGCCATAAAGGTAATAAAAATATTTTTCCTTATTAAAGCATTGGGGCTAATACATACATAAAAATTAATATAATTAGAATATTATTTTATAATCCCTAATAAAATAATAAATATAGGCAAAGATTAGCTTAAGAATAACTGCTAACCACATTTCAATGGAATATCAAGTCAACAGCTCTTAACTCACAAAAAGAGAAACAAGGAGACATTAGGTACTTCCTAGTGGAATTACACAACACCAACTGTATTCTTGCCAAACTACCAACCTGAATTTGATCCTCTGTATCTAACCACTCATTTACAGGAAACACAGGAGACAGAATAATATGCTAACAGATACCATGGAGATACAATCAGCATAATCCAGATTGTGTGGAAAACTGCATAGAAATAACAATCTTCTGTACCCCCCAACATCATAATAAAAAATACTGATTCTATAAAAAAATTATATAAAAAAAGAAATAACAATTGTTTCTTCAATTATAAAAAAGGCAAAGAAAAAAAGGAGAAGGTATAAATTAAAGAAACTTGAGAAACTTGTCACCTAAAGGCATTACTCTAGTTTACTTCCTGATTGAGACAAATAAAAGCTAAATAAGGGCAATGAAACAATTGATGACATTTGAATATTGACTAGATATTTGATAATATTAAGAATTATTTTTAATTTTTTAAAGAGCTTTATTTTTAAAAATTCTATATCTATCTATCTATCTATCTAGACAGACACACACACACACACACACACACACACACACACACACACACACACACACACAAATATTTAGGGTAAAATGGAATGTCTGGTATTTTCTCTTTATCAGAGAGAAGTCTGTCTCCCTGGCCCGCCAGAATGGTTTAGAATTTGCAGTTGGTATCTGAACAGCTCAGGCAAGACTTTTAGGGGTAACATAGTCATAAAGATTGGCCTTCTTGGAGAAAATGAAAATGAAATTGCTTAACGGATCATTCTATCTTTCCTGTAGCATCCATTAACATTCCATTATCTATCCCTGGCAAGAAATAGTCATCCCTTTTTTATTGCTTCCCTGAAATTAGATAAAAACATCCCACTTGCTTTTAGGTTTTCCACAATTTCAGCAGTCTGGGCTTAAGTCTTTCAGGAACTATTTTTAAAGTTTTATGTCACTTCTGTAATATTTGTGATTAAAAATTTGAGAATAATAGTTTTATCTTGTTCTATTTCTCAATACTTCTTAAGTCTGCTGTTGGGAGCTGGCCCTGGAAGCCCACTGAGCGTTAGGGATCAGGGAGGGCCATGGACCCCGAGACCACTCGGATGCATTCGGGAGCTGTTGACCCCATTTGCTCCCTCCTTTTCCACTTGGCACTGCAACCAGGAAAGGCTCCTGCTCGCTCTAACAGAAAACTCTGAGACCAGAACACACACACCTAAACTTGGGAGTCTATGGTTCCCATTTCCCACGGTTTATGGTTTTTGCTTTTAAAAAATTAAGTGTAACTTTGAGTCACATTGAGAAGCAAGTGTCACAGGTTCTCTTGATGTGATTTTATAAATTTATAGATATAGGTTTTAGAAAATAGTTTATATAGATTAAAGAAAATGTAACCATTTTGTTATAGGAGTGTGGTTCTATAACAAAGAAGCAAGTGTCACAGGTTCTCTTGATGTGATTTTAGAAATTTATAGATATAGGTTTTAGAAAATAGTTTATATAGATTAAAGAAAATGTAACCATTTCGTTATAGAAATGTGGTTAGTTTAGTTTGATTCAGGGGGCTAGTGAAGTTTGAAATAGGCCAGCTGGTGCTAGGAGAGTGTAACTATAGCAGCAGCTGTTTTATAGAAACTAGTCTGAATTAGCATAGAACAGTAAAAGGTAATATATCATTATGTTGGTTTTGGGTATAAGCTTTGAACAAGGTTATGTAGCTGTAAACAATTTAGGGTACATAGAAACTGGATAAGAAACAAAAAGACAATCTGTGGTTGTTCTTTCTCATGTTTAAAAAATACATCTGCCTGAGAGTGGGGGGTGTCCTGTATGCACCTGGACCTGTTCATGTGAAAGGCACATGCTACTTTTTGTGTAACCATAGCAGAAGGAGTTCCCGTGACGATAACTTTGCAGAGTCTGGGGATAAAAGCCCTGGGATAACACTAAATAAATGACTTCTGCTTAATTCTAAACAGGAGTCCAGTCCCTTTCTTTCTCTCTCATTTCTTTTCTATCATGAGTTGCCTACACCATCACACCTCTAGAGACCCCCTCCCCCGACCCTCACAGGAGCAGGACTCCAGCAGTCTGCAGTTTGACTATGTTTGGCTATGTCCAGAATTTCCTCTGCCATTATTTTTTCAGGATGAAAAAATTGTTTTCTTCCTAAATTTTATCATTTGCATTACAAACCAGTACAAAATAGTAAGTTGTAATAGTAGTTAAATATGTATCTTTAATTTTGTACATGAGGCTACTATCAGAAAGGGAAGGGATGACCAAAAGAAAAAAAGGGTTAGAGACAAATTTATCTGAAGCAGTTTTTTAAAAAGTTCTATTAGATATCCAGATAATTGAACTCCCTATTACTATTAACGCTTGCCTATGTCTTCTTTGTGGGAATCTATAATGATATCACTATTTTTCTTTCTGTCTCTCATTTCAATGTTTTCTAGTAGATTGGCTTAGTAAGGCTTATGAATCAGTAAATCCTATTCTTGTATGACATCTATATAGCTACTGTTGAGTTTTTTTTATAATCAATATTTTTTATTATGATATTGTGGGGTAGAGTTAAGGGTTAGGTATACAAATATGCTTTGCTCAGGGACCTTTGTTGATAAAAGGTGTCTCCACATCCCCAGACAGATGTTTACTGCCATTAATCCCATCTCCCTTCCCCTCACCCCCCATAGTTTCCCACCACTATCAGTCATTTTCTTATGGTAATACGTTGGGTGATCAAGGTGCACTATATGAGTGAGAACATGTGATACTCAGATCTTTGTTTCTGTGAGAGGTCACTCAGTATTATAGACTCTAGTTCCATCCAGGTTGCTGCAAAATTCATGATTTTGTTCTTTTTTATGGCTGCATAATATTCCATCATGTATATGTACCACATTTTAAAAATCCAGTCCTCTTTTGATGGGTAGCATGGTTGCTTCCAGGTTCTTGCTATTGTGAAAAATGCTGCAATAAACATACGTGTGCAGGTATCTTTTTGATAAAGAGATTTGAGTTCTTCAGGGTATATTCCCAGTAGGGGGATTGCAAGGTCAGATGGGAGGTTGATATTTAGAGCTTTTAGGAATCACCACACTGCTTTCCACAGAGGTTGCACTAGTTTACACTCCCACCAACAGTGTAGAAGTGTTCCCTTTTCGCCACACCCTCTCCAGCAACTGTTATTTTTTGAGTTGTTGATAATTGCCATTCTGACTGGAGTAGGTGGTATCTCAGTGTGGTTTTGATTTGCATCTCCCTGATGATTAGTGAGGTTGAACATTTCTTCATGTGTCTGTTGGCTGCTCGGATGTCTTCCTTTGAGAAGTGTCTGTTCATATCTTTTGCCCATTTTATAATGGGGTTGTTTGTTTTCTCCTTTTAGCACGTGTAAGTTCTTTGTAGATCCAAGATGTTAAGCCTTTTACAGACATGGAGTTGGCAAATACTTTTTCCCAGTCTGTAGATGTCTCCCTGCTCTCTTGATGGTTTCTTTGGCTTTGCAGAAGCTTGTCAGTTTAATGAGGTCCCACTTGTCTATCTTATCTCTTATGGCCTGTGGGTTTTGGGTTTTGTTCAGGAATTGGATGCCAGTTCCAATATCCATGAGGGCATGTCCTTCATTTTCTAAGGTTCTTATGGTTTGAGGTTTTACATTTAGGTCTCTGATCCATTTGGAGTTAATTTTGTGTATGGGGATAGATAGGGGCTCTGTTTCAATCTTCTGCATGTGGTCAGCAAGTTTTCCCAGCACCACTTACTGAATAGGTTCTCCTCTCCCCAGTGGTAGGTGGTGGAGGCTTTGTCGAAGATGAGTTGGTTGAGAAATTGAGGTTTTGCTTCTGGAATCTCAATTCTGTTCCATTGATCTATATGCCTGCTCCTATACTAGTACCAAACTGATGTGATGATTGTAGCTTTATAGTAAAGTTTGAAGTCTGGTAATGTGATACCACCTGCTTTGTTTTTTTTTTTTGCTGAGGATTATTCTGGCTATTCTTGGCCATTTGTGTTTCCATATGAATTCCTGTGTTGTTTTTTTCTAGGTCTAAGCAGAATGTTGCTGGTAATTTGATGGGTATTGCATTGAATCTGTAGATTGCCTTAGGTAGGATGGACATCTTCACAATATTGATTCTTCCAACCTATGAGCATGGGATATTTTTCCACTTGTTTGTGTCATCTTTGATTTCTTTGAGCAGAGTATTGTAGTTTTCATTGTAAAGGTCTTTCACGTCTCTAGTTAGGAAAACGCCAAGGTATTTCATTTTTTTGTGGCAATTGTGAATGGAATTGTGGTTTTTCTTTGGGTTTCTGTTTGTTTATTATCGGTGTAAAGAAATATGATTGTCTTTTGCACATTTATTTTATATCCTGAGACTTTGCCAAAGGCCTTTATCAGTGTAAGGAGGTTTTTGACAGATTATCTTGGGTTTTCAAGGTACACAATCATATCATCTGCAAAGAGAGATATCTTGACTTCCTCTTTTCCTATTTAGATACCCTTGATTGCCTTCTCTTCTCTGATTGCTCGAGCCAGGACTTCCAATATTATGTTGAACAGGAGGGGTGGAAGTGGGCATCCTTGTCTTGTTCCAGTTTTCAGGGTAAATGATTCCAATTTTTGTCCATTTAGGAGTATGCTGGCTGTGGGTTTCTCGTAGATGGTTTTTACTATTTTGAGGTATGTTCCCTGTATGCCTAGATGTTTGAGGGTTTTTATCAAGAAGGGGTGCTGGATTTTATCAAAAGCTTTCTCTGCATCTAATGATATAATCATGTGGTTTTTGTTTTGACATCTGTTGATGTATTTAATTACATTTATGGTTTTACCAATGTTGAACCAGCCTTGCATCCTAGGGATGAAGCCTACTAGGTCATGAGGGATGATTTTTGAGATGTGTTGTTGAATCCTGTTTGCTAGGATCTTGTTGAGAATTTTAGCATCTATGTGCATCAAAGATATTGGCCTGTAGTTCTCTTTCTTTGTTGGGTCTTGGTCTGTAGTTTGGGACCACTCATTCTGGGGGCTCTTCATTGTTTGCATTCTTAAGTTAGTTTTCTCATTGTCTGCCCTCCCAGGGTTCTGAGAGAGACCCATATTCTTCTTTTGGTTTTTCTTCATTTGTGTAGGTTTTTCTCTCTCTCCCCCTTTCCCTCCCCTTCTTTAATTCTGTTTTTCAGGGAAGGTGGGGTTGCTTTTGTTTCACTTGTGCAATTTCCTGTTCTTCCTTATGAGGGTCCTCTGGCTTTGTTCACTTTTGAGGTTGGAGTGTGGGCTGCAGGCTGTATTTATTGCAGCTTTGAAGTTTAATTGAGGGGGAGCTGTGATTCAGAATCTATATGCTGATTCCATCATCCACCCACAGGTGTATGAGCACACTGGAACCTATTTCCCACTGCCTTACAATCTGTTTGTGCAGCTGTATATAGGTTTGGTTCCTGGAACAGAAGGCGGTACAAAAGAGGAAAATAATGGAGGAAGGGGGGGTCAACAGGAAGTTACAGAGAGGAGAGTGAGAGGGAAAACAGACATACATACCAACTAACAGGTGAAAAAGAGACACATGGCTGGAGAGAAGTGAAAATTCCCTAAAGGATACTGGTAGCCACACAGAGACAGACCAATAAAATCATAAAACAGATAGTGTAAGTCAGAAAGTGAACAAAAGTGACAAAACAAACAATCAAAATGATAAAATCAAAAGTCAAAAGAAGGATCAGACTAGCTCTGGGATCTTCCCTGAGTGATGCTTCAGCTTGGATCCGGGGTACCACCAGCAGGCTGGGGTGGAGGAGGGGGTCGGGAGTTCCCTCCTCTGGAGCTGAGAGCTTCCAATCAGCACCTCATCACATGCTGAGTGCCTCAGCTGGGGTAGGCCCAGAGCTCTGGAGCTCCAAAGCTCCAAAGGGCAGGCAGTGGGCAACGAGATGGCCCTGGGTCCCTCACAGGGTACTTCAGCCAGAAATGGGACTGGTATCTCTGAGGGGCAGGCACCCAGAGCCTCCCTGTGTGACCGGCAGCTTGGTGCTGGGTGCTGGGCGAGACGATATAGCCAGGGAGGGAGCTGGGACCCAGGACTTCCACGTGGCAGGAGTCACATAAAGTGGAGCAGCAGCAGTAGCCAGGGGCCGCAATATCCAGCCCTTTGTGGGACCAAAGGTCCCCAGACCTCGGACCAGTGCGCTGGCAGCGGGCATGGGGGTGGTGGGGGAAGAAAGGTAAGTCTTTTTGGGAACTCATGTTCGGAACAATCTCACAGATCCACCTATGCCGTCATCATCTTACCAGAACCTCTGCTGTTGAGTTTCGTATCTGAAATCATGATCTTCAATAGAAGCAGAAGGAAAATTACCATCTGTGTTCCAAAACCATCTAAGTTTCCTAAGCAGAGCTTTAAGGTTGCTCATGTTAAATTCTGTTATCCTCTATGTTGTTTCTCACAGTGAATCAGCAGAAACAAGTTCACATCCGATATGGGCTATGTTTTGCCTGACTCACTTCAGAGTTAATTCTTCTCTATTAAAGTATTGAAAACAATTATTGTATCACTATCATGAGTCTTATTCTGTGATAGATCAATAATTTAAATAAGAGTTGTTTAGTTCCTTGTGTTAAAATTTTGAGTTGATTTTATAGTATTTTACTTGTGCTTACTTCATACACTGTTACGGAATGACAGCATATGTTAGTTGAAAGAATACCAACATGGGTCTCAAAAATGAATGCTGCTATTGTGATTGCAGAATTGACCAGCAGTGTGGCTTATTAGTATATCATTAAACTTCTCTAATTCTGTCAGGTAGAAATGATAATTCTTGGGATTTTTGTTAATATCAAATGAAATAATACTTGTAAAATTACTTTGCAAATAGTCTACATACACAAGTAACTGTTAAGTGAATATTATTGCTATTGATGTGTCAGCCCTGGAGTCTACAGTCATTATTATTTTTAACTGATGTTCTTTTCTCTTGTTTCCATTTGTGTATGATTTGGCATTACCTTCATTGGGGATTATTTTTTCTAGGTTGTGCTTCTAACAGGCAGGATGCCGATAACCCTAGGCTTTCTTCTCTTTTTTTCTTATAATTTACTAATTTGTTCCTCATTTGTAAAGTGAGGATAATAATAATGATCTCATGAAGCTGGTGTGAGGCTTAAATAAAAATATAATAATGCATTCCAAATTTCTTGTTTAGAATCTCTCCTGAATCCATGTATCCAACTATATAGTAGATAGTCCTTTGATTTTCACTATTTCCTCTAACTTGTTTTTAAAAATTGAAACCTTTTTCTCTTACAAATATTCTCCTGTGTTCTTTAGCTAACTGAATCCCAAGTAGCCCAAGTTCTATATCTGCGTCTCCTCTCTTTTATTCCATTAACAATTAAATCATATTAAATTGATTTCATATACAATTTTGAAATGTGTGGATTTCCATTCCTATTATCACCACCTTATTTCAATACTTGCTGTTTTATATCCAAGTTATTGCAATAGACTTCTAACTCTTTTTCTTTTTTGGCCTGTAGTATTCTGTCTTGCCTCCAATTCATTCTTCTCGTTGGTATTGGTAGGCACTTTTTGGAATGCATATCTAATTGCCTATCGAATCCTCTGATATGTTAAGTAGTAATGGTAATAGTAAGTAGAATGTATTCTCAACATCTATAACAATTCATCTGCTGATGCCCTATTAAAGATAAGATCATAGTAAGAAAGCATCCAATGAGTCCTGTTTTATTATTTTCTTCTTTTTTAAAGTCCAGAAGTGCTGCTAAATTTGGGTAAATGTGCTTTCTACAGCTGTGGAGATAATTATGATTTTTCTCTCCTTTGATCTATTGATGGATTTCATACTATTGAGTAATTTTTGCATTCCTGGAATAAACTTACTAGGTCATCCTATGTTTTCCTTTTAGTGTGGTGCTGGATGCCATTTGTCGTTATTTAAAATTTTCACATTGATAATCATAAGTGAAAATAATTTATAACTTTTTCTTCTTGCAAATGTAGGTATCAATATTATCCCTGAAACTTCATGTTGAATTTTGTTTCTCTTCCTTTTACATATGCTCTGAAATAGTTTAAATTCCATAGGGATCTTGTGGTCTAAAAATATTTCGTAGCAATCTCCTTGGAAACATTGGGGTCTGATGTTATTTATAGGTAGCTCTTTTTTTTTTTTTCTTGAGTTGTCACCCAGGCTGGAGTGCAGTGACATGCACATGACCACTGCAGCTTTGACCTTCTGGGCTCAGGTGACTTCTTCACCTCAGCCTTCCAAGTAGCTGGAACTACAGATGCATGTACACCCTGCTAAGTTTTTGATTTATTGTAGGGACAGGTCATACTAAGTTGTCCAGGCTGGTCTCGAACCCCTGGGCTCAGGCAATCCTCTTGCCTCTGCCTCACAAAGTGCTGGGTAGGATTATAGGAATGAGCCACTGCGTCCTCCCAGGTTGACTCTTAATAAATTTTTTCTATTTCTCTGATGAAAATTTGTTTGTTTATAGTTACATTTCATCTTTCATTTTTTTCAGTTGTATTAAATCAGTTTACCAGAAAATTTACCATTTCACACATTTTAAAATTAATTTTTATAGTTCTGCAAAGTTGTTTTGAAGACTTTAAAAATTTTATTTATATAGTTATTTGACCCTTGTTATTTCTTATTTTTTAGCTCTTTCATTTGTATTGATTCAGTGATTTAGTATTTTTAAAAAATTGTCCCAGTACCAGCTTTCTATTTATATATTTATATTGTTATATTTATATTGTTTTTCTGTTTTCTACCTCATCGATTTTGAATTGATACTTAAAGTAAAAATGCTAGGTGACTATAGATGAATGGATTTGACTACAATATTTGTAACATAACACAAAAAGGTATGCACTCAATAAAAATTTTCCAATTGTATACTGAAGAATATCTGAATATTTAGAATATTTAGAATGTATATTTGAATTTTCTAGAATTTTAACAAGTTTACCTTTCATGCTGAGTGGTTTGTGCCTATCATAGTCATCCAAATATTTCATGAAAGTTTTTTATGGGGTAAGATTTCTGAACTGGAAAGACTGAAGAACCAGTGAAGTGTGCTAAATTGTAGCAATAACTACTGTTGGAATAGTTGAAAGAAATAAACTGACTTTAAAGACTGTTTGCATGATGAAAGCCTTTATCATTGGAAAAATACAAGTAATTTAGTCATTGATATGACTGGTCTGAGAATATTGTTAGTTTCTCTATAGCTATTTTTCATTTTTTAGTGTAATATAAGAAGTGTCACAACAAAGTAATGTTTCATATGACTTGTAACAAGTGTGCCACTATTGTCAGAAGTGATTCTAAGAATGAAGAAGCCAAGATGAGAGCACTGCAAGAGGTGTCCTGAGAGATAGGATTGTTAATGGAAAAAGGATTGGCGTAAGGGCAAGAAGAATTACATAGGAACCCTGACTATCCAATGTAGTTGTGTGAATGTGCCCAAATTACCTAGCTTTTTTTTAACCTGTAAAATCAGTGAGTTGTCCCAATTCATCCCTAACACTCTGCTTTATCTATTGTGGGGACAAGAAAGACTTTATCTTAAATGCTAATCCTCTCACTAGCCCCAAATTCAAGAATGCCTCCAAAAGGTCTGGTTCACCCTTGATGCTGTTGCAGAAATTATAAGCTGTGGACCCCCGTGTAGCCAGCTACAAATTCCTTTCAGAGCATGTATGCTTCAGATACAGGTCTAAGGGTTTGCAAAACGGAGATTAGCTGTCTCGTAGCCACCCGACCATACTTTTGTTTGCAAATTCTAATAGATCACTCAATATATTCTTTGATTTCTCAGCTCCTTTGGCCTTCGGGAGTTATTTTGCATATTATGACCCTTTTAAAAACATGTATCATGATTTTAGTTTTAAAATAATTTAAGTGACAAATGAAAATGTTGAGATTATTAGTTAATTAGCTCAGAATGATTGATACCTAAGAAATTAAATGTAGATGCTGAAGGTGACTGAAATTAAAACATGTAAGAATAAATACACAATTTTGTATAAATAAATTCTGTTTTTTGGGGTCCCCCCTCATAAGTTAGTCATGACACTTGCAAGTGCAATAAAGCATATCACATTTATTAATTATGTATTCTTTACTTGCTTCACTACTGTTGTGAAAACACAAAAAATTAAGAGAAATTTGAGTACTAATAGAACAATCTCAATAGTTTTTGCATGCCCTTTATAAATATTATTCAGCAAAGAACAGCCCTCACAACAAAAAAATTATTGGGTCTAAAATGCTTTTAGTACTGAGGTTGAGAAACTGTTTTAGACCACTCATATGTGAAAAAAATCTATTGGAGGGCCTCTGGAGGTGATTTTCTTTCAGTCATTAAAAGATGTAGAGGAAAAGATTGCTTCTTGCTCTGCTGGATGTTGTCTTGTCTGAATGTGGTACCTGGAACTCTGGCAGCCACCTTGTGACTTTGAGGGAAATCTGGATTTACTAGTCCTTCCCTTCCACAAGATATCACACTGGTCCATTGCAATGAAAATATATTGATTGGACATAGTGAATAAGAAGTAGCAACTACTCTAGTCTTAAAGGTAAGACATTTGCATGTCAAAAGAAAAGAAGTAAATTCGACTGATATTCATAAGCCTTCAACATCAATGAAATTTCTAGGGATCCAGTGGTATGGGGCATGTTGAGATATCCCTTCAAAGACAATGAATGACATTATATTTGGCCCCTCTTACAACCAAGAAAGAGGTAATAGTGACCCCTTTGGATTTTGGAAGCAACAGATTTCTCATTTGGGTGTGTCACTCCAGCCTATTTACCTAGTGATTAGAAAAGCTACTAGTTTTGAGTGGGGTCTAGAACAAGAGAGAGCTTTGCAATAATAGGTCCAGGCTGCTACGCAAGCTGTGCTGCTACTTATGCCATGTGATCCAGCAGATATAGTGATGGTTGGAGGGTTAAAATGGCAGATAGGAGTGGTTTTTGGAGCCTTTGGCAGGATTCCATGAGAATTGTGGTAAAGACTCAGGATTTTAGAGCAAAACTCTGCCATTCTCCACATATAATATTCTCTTTTGAGAAACTGATCTTGGCTTGCTACTGGGCCTTGGTAGAGACTGAATGCTTAACAATGGGCTACCAAGCTATCATGCAACTTAAACTGCCCATCATGTACTGGATGTTTTTTGACCCACCACATCATAAAGTTTGGCAGCACTCTATCATCAAGTGAAAGTAAAGTAGAGTAGCATTCTATCCTCAAGTGGAAGTAGTATGTACATGATCTGAAATGAGCATAACCTGAAGGCACAAGTGAGATGAAGAAGTAGCCCAAATTCCCACGGTCTCCACTCTTGCCACACAGACTTCTTCTCAGCCTGCATCTATGGCCTCATGAGTTGTTCCCTATAATCAGTTGACAGAGAAAGAGAAGCCTCAGGCCTTATTTACATGTGGTCCTGCATGATATACAAGCACCACCAGAAAGTGGTCAATGGTAGCACTACAACCACTTTCTGGGACACCTCTGAGCGAAATTTTTTCCTGAGGGAGATTTCGCTAATAAGCAAAACCTAGGGTGGTTTACCTGGTTGTTCACTTTTCTTGGAAGGAGAAATGGCCAGATGTGTGATTATATACTTATATTCACGGGCTGTGGCAAATAGTTTAACAGAAATTTGGAAGGAATATGACCAGAGAATTGGTAACAGGGAAATTTGGGGAAGAGGTATGTGGATAGAAGTCTTTTAGTGAGTATAAAGAGTGAAGATGTTTGTTTCCCATGTAAATGCTCACCAAAAGATGACCTCAGCAGAGGAGGAATTTAATAAGTAGATAGGATGGTCCCTTCTATGGATAGCAGTTAGCCTCTTTCTTCACCCACACCTTTCACCAGCCAGTTGGATTACATGTAAAGTGGACATGGTGGCAGGGATGAGGTTAGGCTTGGGCTCAGTAACATGGACATGCAAGGTCAGCCTAGCTACAGCTACCACTGAGTGCCCAATCTGCCAGCAGCAAAAGCCATATATGAGTTCCCCATGTGTCACCTTTCCCCAGGGTGATCAACCAGCTACCTGGTGGCAGATTGATTACAGTGGACCACTTCCATAATGAAAGGGCAGACTTGACACTCACTCTAGATAATGGATTTTCCTTCCTTGCATGTAATGCTTCTCCCAAAACTATTATCCATGACATACAGAATGACTTATCCACTATCATGATATTCCATACACCATTGCTTTTAGTCAAGGAACTCATTTTCCAACAAAAGAAGTGTGACAATGAGCCTGTGATCATGTAATTCACTACCCTTTCTATATTCTACCACCAACAAAAGCAGCTGGTTTGATAAAATGATGGAATGTTCTCTTGAAGACTCAGTTATGTGCCAACGAGAGGGCAGTAACTTGCAGAGTTGAGGCAGCATCTTATAAATAGTGCTATTTCTGCTATAGCCAATGAACCAGTGTGAAGATTTTGCCAGTTGCTAAATATATCCCAAATATGCACTGAAAAATGGAGAAATAACTACAAGATGGGTTGAGGGACCCACTGAGCCCACTCTGAGATGAATCTGAGCTCAAACCCCATAAATTACCTGACCTCAATAAGCACCTGTGGTGACTGGTAGTCCACAGTGATGTTTTGGGTCTCCTGGAATTAGTATAAGTTGAGAGCCTGTCTTGTAGTCTCCGAAAGATCTGATTATTTTCCTTTCTCTAACAATTACCCTGGTAAAAGGTCATATGCCCCTTTAGGAAGGGGTGAGAGAAAGATTAACAATGTAAATTTTGGCAGTGTATCAAGGTCTTCCTGCAAGAGGACTCAGTTTTGCCTTCATTCAAAGGGTTCTTCATTCTGGCTTAAGTAGGGAAACAGATTTAAGGGTATCACTGTTTTTAAGACTCAGGTGAGACTTTTGTTCACTTGACCTAGAACATTACTGCTTATACAGATTAAGTAAGTATTCAGTGATTTCTTAATTGTTTCATTTCTGGAAACACCAGGATCTACTAACCAATGCCACAGGCCTACACAAGTCAAACAATTCTCATTACTGCTTTGACTCTGCTGTCCATTATAGTAATATGTTCACCATACTTTTGATAGTTGATTGCTGTCACAGCTCTTGTCACTCTAGGATTTTTTTTTGCAGTTTATTTTATTTTTTTAATATATTTTTTATTTTATTTTATTTTTTTCATTATTATTTTTTTAATTTTTAATTTTTCTATTGTGGGGTATAGTTAAGAGTTAGGTATACAAATATGCTCCGTTCAGGCACCCTTGTTGATAAGAGGTGTCTCTCCATCCCTAGACAGATATTTACTACTGTTAATCCCATCTCCCTTCCCCTCCCACCCCCATAGTTTCCCACCACTGTAAGTCATTTTCTTATAGTATTACATTGGATGTTCAAGGTCCACTATATGAGTGAGAATATGTGATACTCAGATCTTTGTTTCTGTGAGATCACTCAGTATTATAGACTCTAGTTCCATCCAGGTTGCTGCAAAATTCATGATTTTGTTCTTTTTTATGGCTGTGTAGTATTCCATCATGTATATGAACCACTTTTTTAAATCCAGTCCTCTTTTGATGGGCAGCATGGTTGCTTCCAGGTTCTTGCTATTGTGAATAATGCTGCGATAAACATATGTGTACAGGTATCTTTTTGATAGAGTGATTTGAGTTCTTCAGGGTATATTCCTAGTAAGGGGCTTGTGGGGTCATATGGGAGGTCAATATTTAGAACTTTTAGGAATCGCCATACTGTTTTCCACAGAAGTTGCACTAGTTTGCACTCCCACCAACAATGTAGAAGTGTTCCCTTTTCACCACATCCTCTCCAGCAATTGTTATTTTTTGAGTTATTGATAATTGCCATTCTGACTGGAGTTAGGTGGTATCTCAGTGTGGTTTTGATTTGCATCTCCCTGATGATTAGTGAGGTTGAACATTTTTTCATGTGTCTGTTGGCTGCTCGGATGTCTTCCTTTGGGAAGTGTCTGTTCAGATCTTTTGCCCATTTTATAATGGGGTTGTTTGTTTTTTTCTTTTCAGCACATTTGAGTTCCTTGTAGATCCAAGATGTTAAGCCTTTGTCAGACCTGGAGTTGGCAAATACTTTTTCCCAGTCTGTAGGCTGTCTCCCTGCTCTCTTCATGGTTTCTTTGGTTTTGCAGAAGCTTGTTAGTTTAATGAGATCCCACTTGTCTGTCTTATCTGTTATGGCCTGTGGGTTTCGGATTTTGTTCAGGAATTGGATGCCAGTTCCAGTTTCCATGAGGGTATGTCCTTCATTTTCTAAGGTTCTTATGGTTTGAGGTTTTACATTTAGGTCTCTGATCCATTTTGAGTTAATTTTTGTGTATGGGGATAGATAGGGGTCCTGTTTCAATCTTCTGCATGTGGTCAGCCAGTTTTCCCAGCACCACTTACTGAATAGGTTCTCCTCTCCCCAGTGATAAGTGGTGGAGGATTTGTCAAAGATGAGTTGGTTGAGAAATTGAGGTTTTGCTTCTGGAATCTCAATTCTATTCTATTGATCTATATGCCTGTTCCTATACCAATATCAAGCTGTTTTGATGATTGTAGCTTTATAGTAAAGTTTGAAGTCTTGTAATGTGATACCACCTGCTTTGTTTTTTTTGCTGAGGATAGTTCTGGCTATTCTTGGTCGTTTGTGTTTCCATATGAATTCCTGTGTTGTTTTTTCTAGGTCTGAGAAGAATGTTGCTGGTAATTTGATGGGTATTGCATTGAATCTGTAGATTGCCTTAGGTAGGATGGACATCTTCACAATGTTGATTCTTCCAACCCATGAGCATGGGATATTTTTCCACTTGTTTGTGTCATCTTTGATTTCTTTCAAGATCAGATGTGACTTTATCTTTTGTGTTTCTGATTGTGTTTATTTGGGCATTTTCTCTCTTTTTCTTGGTCAGTCTAGCTAGGGGACCATCGATCTTGTTTATCCTTTCGAAGAACTAGCTTTCTGTTTCATTGATTTTTTGTGTTATTTTTTTGTCTTCTATGTCCTGGATTTGGGCTTTTATTTTGGTGATCTGGATTCTTCTGCTGAAATTAGGGTTTTTGTGGTCTTGCTTTTCGTATCCTTAGGTGGCTTCTTAGGCTGTTAATTTGTGATCCTTCCATTTTCTTCATGTGCATTTGTAGGGATATAAATTCCCCTCTTACTACAGCTTTCATGGCGTCCCAGAGATTTTGGTAAGATGTTTCTTCATTTTCATTTGTTTCCAGGTAATCTTTTAATCTCTGTTTTGATTTCATCATTGACCCAGGAGTTGTTTAGTATCATGCTGTTTGTGGGTTTGTGGGTTTGGGGGGGACCTTGTTGGTGTTAATGTTTATTTTTATTCCACTGTGGTCTGAGAAGGTGCATGGTAAAATTTCAGTCCTTTTAAATTTGCTTATGCTTGTCTTATGGCCAAGTATGTGGTCAATTTTAGAGTATGTTCCATGTGGTGATGAGTAGAATGTGTATTCTGTGGTCTTTGGATGGAGGCTTCTGTATGTATCATTTAAGTCCTTTTGATCAAGAGTCACATTGAGGTTTTGGATCTTGTTCTGATTTTTTGTCCTGTTGATCTGTCTAGGGTCGTGAGTGGGGTATTAAAGTCCCCAGCTATGATGGTATTGGAGTCAATATCTTTTTTTAGTTTTCCTAGGAGCTGCTTTATGAAAGTTGGTGCCCCTATGTTCGGTGTATATATATTTAGGATGGATATTTCTTCTTGATGGATTGAACCTTTTATCATTATGTAGTGGCCTTCTGTATCTTTTTAAATTTTTGATAGTTTAAGGGTATTTTTTCTGAGATTAAGATTGCGACTTCTCCTTTCTTTTGTTTTCTATTCGCCTGAAAATTTGTTTCCCATCTCTTACTTTGAGTCTGTGAGTGTCCTTTCTAGTGAGGTGAGTCTCTTGAAGGCAATAGATTGTTGCTTGGTGATGTTTTATCCATTTTGCCATTCTATGTTTTTTCAGTGGTGCATTTAGTCCATTTACATTCAAACTAATTATTGAGATGTGAGAGTTGATTCCTATAATAATGTTCTTACAGAGTTGTTGTTCTTCCTGTTTGTGTGTTGTCTTTCTTTGGTTTTAGAGTTGGATCATGTGTGTTTTTAATCTTTTGCCTGTACTCTTGTGAAGAACGTTGTTGTTCTTTTTTCCTTTTCTTCTGTGTTCAATGCTTTCTTAAGTGTTTCTTGTAGCGGTGGTCTGGTGGAAGTGTAGGGTCTTAGGGATTGGATATCTGGGAAAGATTTCAATTCTCCCTCACTGATGAAGCTTAGCTTGGCTGGGTAAGTTATTCTCGGTTGAAATTGTTTATCTTTTAGAACTTTGAAGATAGGGTCCAAGCTCTCCTAGCCTGGAGGGTTTCTGTGGATAAATCTGCTGCTATTCTAATTGGTCTTTCCTGGTAGGTAGTCTGACCTTTTTCTCTTGCTGCCTTTAGAATTTTTTCTTTTATACCTACTTTGTTTAGGTGAATTATTATATGTTTGGGAGTTGGTCTTCTCATTTGTTGTCTTGCAGGGGTTCTCTGAATCTCTTGTGTTTGAATTTTTTCCTCCTTGATGAGATGAGGGAAGTTTTCTTGAATGTTTTCGTGAAATGTTTGCTCCAGTGTTGTCTCTGTTTCTCTCTCTGCCTCAGGAATGCCAATTACTCTTAGGTCCGGTCTCTTGAAGTGGTCATTCATCTTCTGAAGGTTTTGTTCTGTCTTTTTGAGCTTCTTTTCTATGCTTTTGACAGTTTGGGTTAGTTGTGTGTTTTGGTCTTCGAGCTCTGAGATTTTTTCTTCTGCTTGGCTAATTCTGCTTTCCATGCTTATTAGTTTGTTATTTATTTCCATCACAGTATTCTTTACTGCTGTTATTGCTGACATCAGCTTTTTCCTGTTTTCCTCTTGTCTCTCCTCAATTTTTAAAATTCTCTCTATTAATGTCTTGATGTCTGGGTTTGTTGCATGTGACCAGTCATTCTGGGGGCTCTTCATTGTTTGTGTTCTGGAATCTGTTTTCCCAGTGTCTGATCTCCCAGGGGTCTGTGTGAGACCTATATTTTTCTTTTGGTTATTCTTCATTTGTGCAGTTTTTCCCCCTCCCTACTTTTTCCTTCCCTCCACATCACCGTCTTCTTTAATTCTGTTATTCAGGTGTGGAGGGGTTGTTTTTTACTTCTGTTTGTTCAATCTCCTATTCTTATTTATGTATGTCCTCTTACTTTGTTCAATTCTGGAGTTGCACTATAGGTTGAAGGTGGTCCTATTTGGAATTTTGAGATTTACTTAAGGGGGGGAAGCTGTGATTCAAAATCTATCTGCAGGTCCTGGTATCCACCAACAGGTGTATGAATAATCTGAAATCCACTTCCCGCTGCCTTGGAATCTGTCTGTGCAGTGTGGTTGTAGGTTTACTTCCTGAAAATAAAATGCAGTTAACAGAGGGAGGAGAATGGAGCAGGCAGTGGGGGAGAGGGGGAAGAAGGGGGTGTGTGGGGGGGTAAGGGTGAAAACAGATGAGTGTACCAACAAATAGAGAGAGAGAGACAAAAATTGAAACATAAAAATAATAGACCATAACTACAAACTAACCAATTCCCCATACAAAAAAAACCTAAAACATATAACGTTGCTAACATAGAAGTTTACCGACCTCAATATTGGTGTGCTATACCTCTATACAAAGATATGGTTTACAGAGAGAAGAAAATAAAAGAAGGGAAAAGCAGGAGAAAAAAAGTGGGGGACAAAACAGATGGAATAGAATTAAGTCAGTAGACTAACAGAAACAATCAAGCACACTCTGAGACTTTTCGTTTAAGTCGAATGTCCTTTCAGCTCTAATTTCTAGCTGTCTTTTCAAGGTAGTAAGTTTGTTCAAGGTTAGGATCAGTTGCCCCTGGCCTGCTGTGAAGGGCAGTTCAGTGCCGGAAGCCGCAACCCCTAACGAGGCAAAATGGAGGTTACCTGAATATGGGAAAAACGCTGACTGGGAGCAGAGCCCCATGGATCCTATTGATGGGCCCCTTTAGTCTTAAAGGAATGTGTGCATAGGCCTAAAAAACACTTCCCTTGTAACAAATAACATGTTAATCAGGATGTGCGAGGATGTTAAGAAAACAGTGAAACTATGTATAGAAACAATGTAGGAAAAACAGTAAAATATTCCCTCTTGAGATATAAGAGAATATTTTTGAACGGCATTTGAGAAAAACAAGCTGCAGACATGATTTTAGATTTTAAAGGGATTATAGAATAATTAATGAAAGAATAGAAATAATAAATTAGTTTAAGATTTGAATAAGATTTAGGTAATTAGATTAAAAGACTAGAGTAAATAAAATTAGAAATAGGTATAGAAATATATTAAATACATATTAATAGTATAGATAGAAGTAAAAGTATATATAAGTATAAGATTAGATTTAGGTTTTTGAATTACAGCATGTTATAAGAAAATAGGTTAAATAGTTAAGATTAATAAGGTAGAATAAAGGTGAAATTTAGTAAATATAAATTTGTAATAGATAGAGAATAGTAAATATAAAAGGTAAAGATAAACGAATTATATAAAATTTAAGAATAAGCCAATATAGTGCTGCTGAGTTGTATTATAGAAAGGAGATAGATTAGCAAAAATAAAAGACTTAGAGGTTAGAGGGCATAGTTAATATGTTTTGTCAGCTGTTGTTCGGTTCTGGCAGCTGTTGTTTGGTTCCTGTCTGTTGATCCAGATGTAAATAACACCACTGGTAGCAGGAAGGAACAAAATAAAACTTGTAAAGGTCAACTTCCCCATAAACAAAAAGAAAAAACATGATGTAAGCATTTAATGTGTAACATGTGTTGCATTTTTGTGGGTACAGGGGTCAGTAAAAAAACTATATAAGCATGTGAGAATTGAATAAAAATTGGCAGAGTCTTGAACTCTACCCACGAAGGTGACTCCTGTCGTTCTTCTCCGCCGTTCCTGATTCTCCCCATTCAGGCCCTGACTCTCTCCTGGAGCTGGTCTCTGGCAATTCAGATCATCACTCAGTTCCCCACTGACCCGTTCACTACTCCAATCTGACCTGGGTCTGTCAGGCTTCCATTTTTCCCCTTTTGGTGTTGTTACCTTGAATCGCCAGCAGGGGGTGTTATCCCTTGCTACAGATGGTCTTTATCACAGCTACTCGCCAGCCCCTAAGGGGAGGAAGATGTTGCCTGGAGGCATGCAGGAGGAGACCCACGGCATGGCAGGACATCCGGTGGTAGTAGACCTCAGCAGATCTTGCTCACAGGGGCTTCAAGTTCTGAAGTCGTGGATCGCCTCAGGCATGGGCAGTGCGATGTGTAATGGCTGCCTTGGCAATGGCAGCTGTGGCTCACCTCAGGCACTGAGGGTCCGATGTGAAATGGCTGTTTTGGTGGTGGTGGCAGCAGCAGCAGCGGCCATGGCTGGCCTCAGGCACAGGCGGAGTGATGTGTAATGGCTGCCTTGGAGGCAGTGGCCTCAGGCACTGGTGGTGCGATGTGGAATGGCTGCCGGCTGCAGGGGTGGCAGCAGCAGCGGCAGCCGTGGCAGCCACAGTAGCTCCCCGGACCACGGTGATGCCTCAGAGAGGTCTACGGCTGATCTCTGAGTGAAGAGCAGGCTACTGACAATGGGATCTGCAGCCTCTGGGGAGAGAACCAGGGTCTCTTTGTGATCTCCTCGGTGAAGAGTCTCACAGACCGAGCTGCCCTGTTGCCATCTTGCCGGAAGTCCCACTCTAGGATTTAATTACTCCCACTATATTTATGCTTTCCATGAGTGACTATAGTTTTCACTGTAAGGTCTGGCCTATGGAGTAGAATAATAATAAAGCTCTTTAGCCCAATGCTGAGGCTCTCCTCACAAATTTATTTCTCATAGTAATGGTGTAGCGTATGTCTTCTGAACTCTCCCAACATGATGGGTAGGTTGTGACAGATCCACTATAACATTCCAATCTCCTCGAGTCTTTGAATTTATTCTTTCTATTAAACAAAGGCAGTTCAGGGATTTCTTTTTATTTCAAGATTTAATTTTTGTAGAGACAGGGTAATCCTATGTTGCCCAGGCTGGTATCAGATTCCTGATTTCAAGCTATCCTGCTGCCTCTCAGCTTTCCAAAGTGCTGGGATTACAGGCATGAGTCACCATGCCTGGCCCAAGCATTTCTTATTCATTCATTGTGTGCCACTTTTTTGTCCATGTTTTAGGGCGCCAATCAAATGAATTAGAGTCCTTTCTAGCTCGCTGAGCTGCCACATCCAATGCAGAATCTCTTCTTAGAGAGTTCTTATCAGTAAACCCAGCCTGATTCAACTTTGTTTTTCCACCATTATCCACACCTTTAGAATCTATTCCCTCACGTTTACCTAATTGCTATAAGTTAGTAAATGCCAGAGATTCCACTTGAAGTATGTGTAGTTTTCCTCCTTATGGATCATATCTTATACTTCACCTTTAGGGACCTGATGAAACTTGAGTCTAACCATAATTCTAAAAGCCAAGAGGGGTGGCATGAGTGGATCCTGAAGAGAATCAGCATTGTTTTGCAAAGTAACCATTACAGTTTCTTTAGACAATTCAGGATTAATCTCCTCAGATGGGGGTGGAAAGATTGATACCAAAATGTGGGGGGATGCTACCACGGGACTAGGGAGGCCTCTTCAACTGTCAAAGAAGACCCATCAGAATTTAGGGGCCCTTCGATCCCAGTTTTATTAAGTCTTCCCACATGTCCCCTCCCACCTTACAGAATCTAAATTGTTTCCAATGAAACCTTTCATTTTTACAGTAGACACTCAACCAGGCTGGGAGTTCAAATTGAATTGTAATTCAGCCAGTCACAGGAGAAGACCTATGTCTGATTTTCAGCAAGCTGAGCCCTGCAGATGAAAGAGATAAGAAGTAAGAATTTGAATCCCTGAGCTCAATTTTTTTTAAAACATCATTTCATCCAGTAACATCAGGAAAAACCAGCTAATCTTATTAGTTGTTAAAATTTTTTTCTAAAGTCATGTACACAGTCACCCAGCTCTTTACTTCTTATAAGTGGTTTATTAGAAGTGCCCAGTTCAGAAATTTTGTATATCTCTATTGCCAGGTTATATTAGTGCTCTCTTTACTACAAGAAATAGAATCATTAACATCTTTAAATCTCATCAGGTTGGAAAGCCAAATCCAGAAACCTCAGAAAACCTAAAAACAAAATTACCACCAGATACAGCAATCCCACTACAAAGTATATACACAAAGGAATATAGATCATGCTATCAAAAAGATACCTGCACTTGTGTATGTTTATCATAACACTATTCAAAATAGCAAAGTCATGGAACCTAAATGCTCATCAATGATGAATTGGATAAAGAAAATGTGGTATATATACATAATGAAATACCATACAGCCAAAAAAAAAAAAAAAAAAGGGATCATGTCTTTTGCAGCAACATGGGTGCAACTGGAGGTCATTATCCTAAGTAAGACAAAAATAAGTGGCTCTGGAGAGATTGAAACAAAACAAAATAGAAAACCAACTCAGAAATCTAATGCTTAAATTCTGCTCCCCTCTAGAACCACTCTTGGCTCCAAGACTCTGCTAAAGTCTTACAGGGAAACACAAGCAATAGGATACATTCAACTAATATTATAATATAGCACATATAATATATAATGTACCATATTATATAACATATAATACATATATAAAGACATATGCTTTGCCTCATGTGATTATGGAGGCCAAGAAATTTCACAATCTTCATTCTGCAAGCTGGGGACTCAAGGAAGGGTGATGACATAGTTCAAAGGCCTCAGAGTCAGAGTTGATTCTTTTCAGAGTCTCAAGGCTGGAGAACCAGAAACACTGAGGACAGAAGATAGATGTCTCAGCTCAAAAGTCAAGCAGAGGGAGAGCAAATCCTTCATTCCTTAACCTTTTTGTTCTATCCAGGCTCTTAATGGATCGGATGATGCTCACTTACTTTGGGCTGTAAAGCAGTAAAGGTCTGCTTTACTCAGTCTATTGATTTGAGTTCTAACTTCTTCCTGACACACCCTCACAGACACACCGAGAAATAATTTAACAAGATAGCTTGATTTCCCATGATCCTGTAAAGCTGACACCAAAAATCACTCTTGGAATACTAAAGCTAACATTCAGAAAATAGAATTGCAGATGAAAATGACCTGAGTCCTTCATGACCTAATTGGACCACTGAAATTACCAATTCCAGAGCTACCTATGTTTGGAGTTTTGTTCTGCAAGATAGTAAATATCTTTTTGTTTTAATCATTTGTGTGTGTGTTTGTGTGTGTGTGTTAGTCTAATAGAACTAGATCCTTATTTCTCTCTAAACCTTCTGCCTTTCTGAAAGCATACTTTGAGGTAGTGTGTACTATAAGGGTGTCTTATCTGGAGTCATCTAGGGCTTCTTCAGAGGGAATGATATCCAGCATACAGCTCTGTTATCTACCAAGGATATGCAATTACTATTGCTTTAAGTTAAAAGTCTGAAAAGAAGAAATATTATACTCCAGGGAATGAGAGCTCAGGGATATAAAGAGAATGGTAGTCTGGACATTTCTGGGACGATGATTACATTTGGAATGTAATGATCTGGTCACTAAGAGATGCTGTCCAGCCTGGGGAACACATACAGACAGGTGAGCAAGAATGAGTTCTAAAATGTGTTGTGAAACAGGAATGTGACCTAATTTGCACTATGATCATGTGGAGTGGTACTTGCAGCACTTCTTAAAAAGTATAGCAGTTTATATCATGAAGATTTTCTATGAGCAGAGTCAGAGGGAACATTGTGTAAGAGGGCAGACAATTTCAACCAAAAATGATGGCAGTTCTAAACCCAGACACAAAATATATCACTTTTCAAGGCAATTTGAGTATGAAATCAAGAACTCAACCTAAAGCTGGGTATAGAATTAGGAATTAAAAGTGATGAGTAAATCTCTAACCTTTCTTGAGTACCTATCATCATGTTCATTATTGATTATGTTTTGAACATGTATTTATTGAAAACAATGAATGACTGAATGAATAAGTTACCCTAAAGATTGGAGGAGGGGCTGATGTTTGATAAAGATATTGAAAGAGAATTGGTTAAAACATGCCAAGTTTACTAATGGTGAGACAGCATAGATGCAATACTTATCAATTGTATATAAATGTCTTCCCCATTAATTTCTTCACAGAATTGAAAATGCAGTACAAATTGTTCATTTGAACTAAAAATGCACTCAATTGAAGGCTGGAAAATTCAATTGGATGGTGAAAGAAGGAAATTGCCAAAATGTTATGACTCTAGACACTTTATCTGAAAGGAAAATTTGATTCTTTACTTCCTCTTAGAAATTGACAGCAGATAGTTATTCTTTTAGGAAGCTACCCCCAAGTAAACTCAGAGATCATTATTCTTTCTCTGTTTCTGTAATAATCTTTTTAAAAGGTTTGATTTTTAAAATCTGTTCTGTGTATGTATGTACGTATGTATGCATTTTGTTTAAAATTATCTGTCAATAGGTGAAAGTGCATGTCACAGAAGTAAGTACATCTGTGGGGAAAAATATATAGATAAATATAAGCATTAATCATCTCCTTTTTTCTAGACATTGAACCTCTCCAGATTCTTGGGCTTTTGCACTTGCACCACTGTCTACTGCTCTGTGTCTCAGTCTCCAGAAGGCCCATGTGGCTCAGCTGCAGCCTGTCTTGTCCAGTGACAATCTAGGTGACTATAGGTGGAGCTGCAGACTGATACCTTTCTCACTGAAAAAGCAGTATAGGAACCCAGTCACTGATAGACACAGGCATGCTGAACAGTTTTGGATGGGTGAAGCAGGCTGTACCTAGCAGAGGTCTCTTTGAACATATAGAGATCAGAAAGCAAGGTGATACAATAGCAGATGCTAGAATCTGAGCTCCTCAACCCCTGCCATGTGCCAACTCACATAGGAACTGAAGTCCTGCCTTGTATAGGAGAGGGGGTGAGTGATTACGACACACTCTGGTTAGTTCCCCCTCTCTCAACCACATGAGTCATTGGTCCTATGTCAGAGGAGTCTTGATCAGGGCACAGTGGTGGGTGGTTGGAGCCAAAGTAGAAAAGGAAACAAACGTGCACTTGGACAGACCCCAGCTGGAAGAGTTTGACTGCAGATTACACTCAGCTGGTGCCTAAAGCCAGCGTCTGGCAGCCAACCTCAAGATCAGGAAGTATCTCTTGCCAGCTCCCTGTGCTCACAGGGAAGATCCCCCCAATGGCAGGGGGCTTGCTGTTTTTCAAGTGTTGAGCAAGGACTTGAATGGGGAGGGAGCAACATGAAAGACACCCAGAGTCTTTCCCAATGGGAAGATTTCTGGGTTCCACACTGCAAGCAACAAACGGGACCATCACCCCACCAGTTGCAATAGGGGCTGAAAACCTGACCAACTGGACAAGCAACAGAAAAATCTCTGCAGCAAGAAAAACTTTTCAGTGTGGAGCATGGAACAGAAGCAAATACCTCTCTGTCTCTCTTACTGAGTAATTTATATTGAATGACTGGAAAGGCCCTAGAACAGAAAGGCCTAAAATATAACAAAACTAAAGAAGAAAAAAACTTGCCTAAAAATAACAAAACCAAAAAACTTGCCTAAAAATAACAAAACCAAAGAAGAAGGATAAAGAGAGAGAGTTGCTTTCCTCTAATGAGGAAGAATCAATAAATAAACACAGGGAATCCTGTGTCTAAAAAAGACAGCACTCAAAAAAGCAGCTATTAGTGCATAAACAATGAAAACCCCTCAGAATGACTTGCCCTGGATGACAGTCACAGAACTCAGAGATTGGATGACTAAAGTAAATATAGAGAATCATGAGAAACTAGAAACAAAACTCACTGAAGTCATACAGGAAGTAAAAGCAGAGTTGACCAATTTCAAAAAGGCCTATTCTGAAATACTGGAAATGACGAACTTCATCCTGGAATTGAAAAACACAATAACATGCATCGGGAGCAGGATCAATCAGGCAGAGAAAAGAGTTTGAAGACCAAAATTTGGAATTCAGTCTTTCAAAAACATAGGAAAAAAGGCTTAAAAAGAATGGGAAAAGGCTCCAAGAGGTGTGGGACTAAATCAAGAAGCCAAATCTACACCTGACTTGTATCCATCCCAGAAGCTGAAAGGGAACTTCCCACATCTTGCTAGAGAGGCACCATTCACGTGCAAGAGATTCAGAGAACCCTCACAAGATATCACATGAGACATCCCCAAGAAACATAGTAATCTGCCTCCACTAAGTAAGCATAACAGAAAAAAATCCTAAAGACAGCAAAAGAGAAAGGTCAGACCATCTTCTGAGGAAGACTCATCAGAATTGCTCCAGACTTATCTGCAGAAACATTACAAGCCAGTAGGGACTGAAGTCCCATTTTTAATGTTCTTAGAGATAAGCAATTCCAGCCAAAATTTTCTGACCCACCAAGCTAAGCTTCATTAGCGATGGAGAATTAAAATCCTTCCCAGGCAGCCAATCCCTAAGAGAATATGTTGCCTCCAGACCAGCCCTTCCAGAGTTGCTCAAGAAGGTGTTGAACACAGAAACAAACGAATGGTCATACCCATCACAAAAGTACAGGCAAGCACAAAGTTAACAAAGCAAACAGATCATTCACAAAAAAATGAAAATACACACATATATAAATACAAAAGTAAAAAGAAAGCAAAGCAACCCCCTAAGAGGATAAACTCTTGCATTTCAATAACTAATTTGAACATAAATGAGCTGAACATGCTACTGAAGAGGCAGAGTGACAAACTGGGTAACCATGTATAATTCAACATTCTTCTGCCTCCTGGAAATTCCTCTCACTACAAAGGACACATAGGCTCAAAATTAAAGACTGGAAAATGACATTTCAGGCAAATAACAGAAAAGAGCAGGGGCAGAGTTCAAACCATCAACAATTAAGGACACTACATAATGATAAAAGTCTCCAAAACATATCCATCTTAAATATATATGTGCCCAACATGGGAGAACCAGGTTTTATAAAACAACTGTTTGGCAAACTAAGAGAGGACAATGACATACACACAGTAATAGTCGGAGACCTAATACCCCACTCATAGTCTTAGACAGAGCACTGAGACAAAAAAACCAACAAGAAAATCTGGAACCTTAACTCAACACTAGATAAAATTGATTAAATATACATCTACAGGACAGTCCACTCAACAACTACAGAGTATATAATCTACTCATCAGCACATGGAACATACTTAAAGTTGGAGCACATTCTAAGACATAAATCAAGTGTAAACAAATTTCAGAGTCAAAATAATACCATGAATTTTCTCAGGCCACAGTGGAATAAAAATAAATATTGACATTGATAAGATCCTTCCAGAAACACACAAATACATGGACACTAAGCAACAGGTTGCAAACAGCTTCTGGGCCAACATAGAAATCAAGACAGAAATAAAAGAATTTCTAAAAACAAACAAAAACAAAGACACATCTTATCAGAATCTCTGGGATGTCATGAAATCAGCATTGAGAGGAAAATTCATAGCATTGCACAAACACATCAAGAAAATGGAAAGATCACAAGTAAATAGCCTAACGTTACACCCAAAGAAGCTGAAAAAGGGAAGATCTAAATTCTAATTCAGTAGGAAAATCCAGATCATTAAGATAAAGTTGAAATTGCTGAATATAGAAGACAAAAACATCATAGAAAGGATCAACAAGACCCAAAACTGGTTCTTTGAAAAAGATAATTGATAAACCCCTGGCCAGACAGCTAAAAACGAGAGAAAGAGATAGTTCAAAAAAATTAGAAAAAAATTAGAAACAAAAAAGGTGATAGCACAACTGACCCTGAAGGAATTCAAAAGATTATCCGATTTCTGGCATCATATAACTTTCCAAGGTTGAAACAAGAAAAAAATTGAAAATCTAAACATACCAATATCAATCCAGGGAATTGACCCAGTCATAAGAAATCTCCCTGCCGAAAAAAAAAAAAAAAAATCCCCAGACCAGATGGTTTCCTACCTGAATTCTACAAAACACAGGGAGGAACTGATATCAATCTTATTGAAAGTATTCCTGGCAATCAAGAGCAATGGAATTTTTCTTGACTCATCTTCTGAAGCTAACATTATACTGATACCCAAACATGGCAAATACCCAACAAGGAAAGAGAATATTAAGCCAAATCTCCTTAATGAACATAGATGCAAAAATTCTCAACAAGATTTCAGCAAATAAAAGCCAATAACAAATCTCAAGTACCATCTACCAAGACCGGGTGGGCTTCATTCCTGGGATGCAGAACTGGTTCAACATTTGTAAGACTATAAACATAATTTAGCACTTTAACAGATGTAAAACCAAGAACCACATGATTTTCTCATTAGACACAAAAAAAGTATTTGACAAAATCCAACATCCTTTTGGTAAAATCCTTGAACATCTAGGCATAGAAGGAACATTCCTTAAAACAACGAGCCATCTACAATAAATTCATAGCCAATATTTTGCTCAATGGGCAGAAGCTGGAAGCATTCCTTCTAATAACTGGAACAAGTCAAGGATGCCCACTTTCACTCCTGCTATTCAACATAATGCTAGAGGTCCTAACCAGAGCATTCAGGGAAGAGAAAGAAAGCAGGGGTATCAAAATAAGAAAAGAGGAAGTTAAGCCATCCATCTTTGTAGATGATATGATTATACTTGAAAACTCTAGGAAGTCTGTCAAAAAATTCCTCTCATTGATAAACAACTTTGGTAAAGTTCAGGTTTCAAAATCAGCATGCAAAACATAGTTGCATTTCTATACACCAACAACAAACAATTGGAGAACCAAATAAAAACACAATACAATCCCATTCACAATAGCCACAAAAAATGAAATACCTTGGCATCCACCTAACTGGAGAAGTGGAAGACCTTTACAACTAGAACTACAAAATGGTGCTCAAAGAAATCAGTGATGATACAGATGGAAAAATATCGTGCTCATGGATTGGAGTAAATATTGTCAAGATGTCCATCCTATCCAAGGCAATCTATATTCAATGAAATATCCATCAAACTATCAACTTTTTTTTCACAGATCTGGAAATGACAATACTGAAATTCACATGGAAACAATAAAAAAGCATGAATAGTCAAAAAATCCTTAGCAAAAAGTATCACTCTTCTAGATTTTGTACTTTACTACTAGGCTACAATAAAAAGTCATGGTATTAGTAAAGGAATATGCATACAGGCTTAAATCATTAGGAAAATTTATTTAAAAATACAGTTGTTTTTCATGGAACTAAAAGGTTGAGATGCAACCAGGCTTGGAAGAACCAGAACTGGAGATTTGGATGCTACTAAACCTCAGTCACTTTTTTCTTTCTTTCAGTCACTTATTCCTATTCTTTAAAAGGGAGTCACAGGCAAGATGATTGGATTGGGAACAGCCCTTTGGTGGTAACTAAAGTGTGCTTGAATTTTTAATTTCTTTTTAAAAAATATTCTCCCCCTCTTTCTTTATTTCAATAGCTTTAGGTAGTACAAACAGTTTTTGGTTAAATACATAGCATTGTGAGGAAGAAGCCTGGGCTTTAAGTATACCTGTCACTTCCACCTATGTACATTGTACCTGATAGGTAATTAATTTTTTTGTTTTCAAACTGCTATCTTTTAAAATTCTCAGTAATCTGCTATAATGTGTGCCACTTTGGTAGGAATAATCTAATAATAATATTAACAATAATATATCTGTTATATTAGATATTTATGTTAGTAGAATACTATGTAAAGTATGACTTGATATTGTGCAGATTAATACAATGTGTAGGATGACTTGTTTTACATATAGAGCTTGCTTCCTGTAATTATAAATAATAATTCTGTAAAATGCATGTTTCCTCCTTTGCAAATAAGAAATAATATTATAGGAGAAATGAACTCCTTAAAATGATGTGGTAGAAAATACAGATATTCAAGAAAATATCAGTATTTTATAGTTTTCATTGTAAAGATCTTTAACTTTTTTGGCTAAATTTATTTTTGTAGCTATTATAAGTGGAATTTCTTTCTTGATTTCTTTTTCAGCTTGCTCTCTGTTGGTGTATAAAAATCGTACTGAATTTTGCATGTAAATTTTGTATCCTGCAACACCAATGAATTAATCAGTTCTAACAGTTTTTTATATCATAAGCAAACAAGGATAATTTAACTATTTCCTTCCCAATTTGAATGCTCTTTATTTTATTCTCTTGCCTGATTGTTCTGACCTGGGCTTCTTGTACTATGTTGAATAAAAGTGGTGAAAGTGAGCATCCTTGTATTTCTCCAGATCTTAGAAAAAAATGCTTTCTATTTTTCCCCATTTACTAATGTTAATGTTAACTATGCTTTTGGCATATATGGCCTTCATTGTTTTAAAGTATGTTTCTTCTATATTCAATTTGTATAGTTTTTATCATAAAGGGATGCAAAATTTTATCGAATGCTTTTGAGCATTTATTCAAATGACCATGTTTCATCTTGTTCTTGATAATGTGATACATACTTATTGATTTGCACATGTTGGGCTATTCTTGCATTCTTGTAATGAATCCCACGTAATCATGGTGAATGATCTTTTTAATGTGTTGTTGAGTTTGGTATTTTGATGAGGAGTTCTGCATCTATGTTCACCAGGAATATTGGTCTGTAGTTTTCTTTGTATTATTGGCTGGTTGTGGTATCAAGTTATTGCTAGCCTTGTAGCAATGGGTTTGGAATTATTCTTCCTCTTCAATTATTTTGAAGTATTTAAATAGGATTTGTATTAGTTCTTTAAAAGTTTCTTACAATTCAGCAACAAAGCCACCAGGTCCTGGGCTTTACTTTGGTGGGGTGCTTTTTATTCCATTTTATTTATTTTGGAGTTGTGGGTTACAAGTGAGGATTTATTACATCCTGTTTCATGCAGGTGCAGTTCGGGCTTCTGTTATGACTGAGAAGAAGTCATGTCAGCAAGCTGAATTTAATTAATTATGAGTTTTTTTTTATTATTAATGCACATGTCAAGAGCAGGCAAATGCCAGGAAAAACTCTTGACAGATTGGTGCAGTTTTTGACAAGTTTTTATAGGTAAAATTTGCAGCATTGGCTACATAGCAACTTAGTAACCATAGCAACTATTAACTAATAAATTGGCAACCAAAATGGGAACTTTGATTGTTAGGGAGCTTTGATTAATTTTATGTCTTAGGTATAGCCAGTTTCCAGAAAGTCCCTGGAGTTTTGTCATTAAGATATAGTTTAAGGTAGTTATATAGAGACAAGGAAGAAGAATCATTATATAATGGAGTTACCTTGGTTAGGTCACTAATGGAATATAAGAACAAACTATGAAAATGTCAAAGCGTAACACTTGATTTCAGTTAACATAGCATACAATCACATGGAACTTATGGCTAAGGAGTTTTGTAATAGTTAGCAGGTAACAGTAAGCATGATCTGCTCAAAGGAGATAAAGCTGGGGGTCTGTGGTCATGGGAACGTTACTGTAATCACACGTAGGCATTGATTTTTTAGGTCAGGCAGGTAAATAAGATGAAAGTTTTAAACAAAATGGAGTAAGCTGGTTAATATTATTATTTTGCTAGCAATTTGATTTTATTAACTGATTTAGCTCATTTCACTTCTAGCTGGTCCTCTCTTCCCCAGACACCAAGTGTGATGTTACGTGATCTTCTCTCTCCTCCCTCCCTCCCAGAGAGCGTCTGACTGGTCTCACTGATGGGATCATTTTTATTATGGCTTCAATCTTATTACTCATTATTGGTGTGTTTAGGTTTTCTATGTATTCAAGGTTCAATCTTGCTATGCTGTGTGTCCAGAAATTTTTTCATTTCTTCTAGGTTTTCCAATTGGTTGGCATATATTTGTTCATGATAGTCTCTGAAGATTCTTTGTATTTATGTGCTATGAATCATAATGTTTCCTTTTTTGACTCTGATTGTATTTATTTAGGTCTTTTCTCTTTTTATCTTAGTCTAAAGGTTTGTTGATTTTATCTTTTCAAATAATCCTTTTCGTTTCTTAATCTTTTGTATTTTAGTCTTACTTATAGTTATTTCTGTTATATTTATTTTTTCTTCCACAAATTTTGGGTTTGATTTTTATTGCTTTTCTAGTTCTTTGGGGTGCATTTTAGGTTTTTTATTTGAAGTCTTTTTTTTTTTTTTGGTAGGTGTTTATTGCCATCAACGTCTCTCGCTTTTGCTGCATCCCATAAGTTTTGATATGTTGTCTTTTCCTTTAAATTTGTCTCAAGAAATTTTTAGATTTCCTTTTTTTTTTTTTTTAGGGGCATGTTGTTTAATTTCTATTAATTTGTACAGTTTCCAAAATCACGCTATTGATTTTTGGTTTTATTTTATTGTGGTCAGAAAAGACATTTGATATGACTTTGGTTTTTAAAAATTTGTTAAGATTTGTTTTGTGACCTGACATAATGATCTATTCTGAAAGATATTCTACGTGCTTTTGAGAAACATTTGTATTATGCAGCTGCTGGATGGAGTGTTCTGGAAATTTCTGTTAGGTACATTTGGTCTGTGTAGTTTAACTCCAGTAATTTATTGTGTGTTGATTATCTGTCCATATGATCTGCCATTGCTCAAAGTGCAGAATTGAAGTTACCTTTTATTAATGTATTGCAATTACTCTCTCTCTCTAGGTCTGTTAACACTTGTTTATATATTTTTATCCTTGATATTTGGTGCAGACATTGTTATATTCTCTTGCTTAATATAATTGCCTTTATCATTATATAAGGGCCTTCTTTGTAGTTTTTTTGCTATTCTTGACTTAAAGTATACTATTTTATCTAAGTATCCTGCTAATTTTTGTTTTCCATTTGCATGGAATATCTTTTTTCATCTCTTCACTTTCAGTCCATGTGTGTCTTTATAGGTGAAGTGAATTTCCTGTAGAAACATATAATTGGATCTTTTTTTTACTCCATTCAGCCACACTACTTTGTAACTGGAAAATTTAATCTATATACACTAAGCTATTCTTGGTAGGTAGGAGTTTACTAATGTCATTGTGTTACTTTTTTATTTGTATCAATTTAAGATGTGCAAGTGCAATTTTGTTACACATATATTATATAGAGGTGAATTCTTTGCTTTTGTGTATTTATCATCTGAATATTATATATTGTACCAATTAAGTAAATTTTTAAAGCTCCACCCCCATTATACCTCCTCATCCTTCCAGAACTCTCCAATGTCTATCATTCCACATTTCTCTGATGATAACTGATGAGCATTTTTTCACATGCTGGTTTACCATTTGTATGCCTTCTTTTAAATAATGTCTATGGTCTCTGACAAATTTTAAATAGGGTTATTTGTTTATGTATTGTTGAATTTAGTTTCTTGCAAGTTCTGGATATTCATCACCTGTTGAATGCATATAGCTTGCAAATATTTTTCTCCTGTTTTGCATATTGTTTCTTCACTCTGCTGATTATTTCTTTTGTTATTCAGAAACTTTTTAGTATAATTGTCTCATTTGTCAATCAATTTGTTGCAATTGCCTTTGAGGTTTTAGCTATGAATTATTTGTTTATACCAAGGTTGCAAAGAGTTGCTTCTCACTGTTTTTACATTGACTTACATTTAAATCACATTCATTTTGTGTTGATTTTTATACAGTGAGAGATAGAGGTACAGTTTTTTTCTTCTGCATATGATAATTCAATGTCTCCAAGCATCCTTTCCCCAGTGAATGTTTTTGTCAACTTTGTGAGAGATAAGTTGGCTGTAGACATGTGGCTTTATTTCTATGTTCTCTATTTTGTTTCATTGATCTATGTGTTTATTTTTAAACTAGTACCGTGCTATTTGTGTAACTATAGCTTTGTAACATAAATGGAAGTTAGATAATGTAATACCTCAAGATTTGTTCTTTTGGCTTAAGGTTCACATCTCTATTTGGACTCTTTGATTCCATATGATTTTAGAATAATTTTTTTCTAATTCTGTGAAAAATAACATTGGTATCTTCATTAGAGTTTGCATTGAATCTGTAGAATGCTTTGGGCAATATGGTCATTTTAATAAAAATTCTTCCAATTCAAGGATTTCAATTTAATTCCAATTCAATTTTGGCTTAAGATTCACATGTGTATTTGGGTTGTTTTTGATTCCATATGAATTTTAGAATTTTTTTTTCTAATTCTGCAAAAAATGACATTGGTATCTTCATAGGGATTACATTGAATCTATAGAATGCTTTGGGCAGTAGGATCATTTTAAGGATAATTCTTCCAATTCAAGACAATGGGCATTTTCCCACTTTCAGTTTCTCATTTACAGTTTATTTCATCAGTTTTGTAGTTTTCCTTATAGAAATATTTCACCTTCTTGGTTAAATATATTCCCAGGTTCTTTTTGTTGCTGTTATTGTAGATGGGACTGCCTTTTGTATTTGGTTCTGAGCTTGATCATATTATTGTGGAAATGCTACTAATTTTGTATATTGATTTTTTTAAACCTGTAACTTTACAGAATTCACTTATCAAATCAAAGCGTTTTGGTGATTTTTGGAGTTTTCTGATTATGAGCATGTCATTAGTGATTAGAGATAATTTAACTTCCTTATTCCCATTCAGATGCCTCTTATTTCTTTCTTTTGCCTGATTGTTCTGGCAGGACATCCAGTGCCACACTGAACAGGAGGGTGAAAGTGGCATCCTTGCCTTGTTCTAGCTTTCAACTTTTCTTCAGCATGATTTTGGCTGTGGGTGTATTCTATGTGGCCTTTATTATTTTGAGGTTTTAAAATAAATGCCTATTTTGTTTAGAGCTTTTGTCTTGAAGGAAGACTGAGTTTTATTGAATGTCTTTCCCTGCATCTATGAAGAGGATCATATGGTTTTTGTTTTTAATTCTGCTTATGTGGTGAAACAAATTTTTTGACTTGTGTATGTTGATCCATCCTTTCATCGCTGAAATAAAATCCACTTGATTATGGTATATTATCTTTTGATGTGCTGTTAGAGTCATGTTTTTAGTATTTTGGGGAGGAGTTTTGAATCTATCTTCATGAGGGTTATAGGTCTATAATTTTTTTTTCTGTTGTTTCCTTCTCTAGCTTTGGTGTTAGAGTGATATTAGCTGTTTAGAATAAATTAGGGAGAATTCTTTTTTGATGTAGATTTTCAGTCTCTCCTTGATTGTGGGGTTTCTGCCAAGAAATCCTCTGAAAACTGTATTGAGGCTAACTTAAATTTAATCTATTTCTTTTCTCTTGCTGCTGTTTTCTTTCTATCTCTGCTTTTTGCTAACTTATGATGTAGTCTGACGATTTCTTTTCTGGGTTGAACATAATTGGTGACCTCTGAGTTTCCTGTACCAAAAAAAGATGGTGACATCTTTCTTCAGACTTGGAAAATTTTTAGCCATTATTTTCTTTATGCTTTCTAGTTATTTTTCTTTCTTGTCTCCTTTGGGAATTTCTGCTACATGAAGGTTAGCTTACTTGGTAGTGTCACAATTTTCATAAGCCTTCTTCACTCTTTTAAATTTACCTCTTACTGGGCAATTTCATACGTTTTGTTTGAAGCTCACTGATTCTTTCCTCTGTTTGATTGTCTGCTGTTAAAACTTTCTAATGAGTTTTTGTTTATTTTTTCTTTATTTCTAGAATTTTGTTTTTAATTAAAATATGTATTAGTTAAATTTATTATTTTGTTCCCAGAATTTTTTCAAATTTTATGTTGTTTTCTACCCATACTTTCTTGTGTTCCTTTAACTTCAAAATAATCTGAACTCTTTGCCTGCCAAGCCATAGGTATTCAATTCTTCTGTGTTCATTGCTGGAACTTAATTGGTTTCTTTTAGTGGTGTCATATTTCCTTGAATTTTCACAATCCCTCTATCTTTACACTGATGCCTGCATATTTGAGGAGACAACCACTTTTTCTAGTGTTTTTTGATGGTTAGATCTTTACTACTTATTATTGGGAATTAAATGTTGATCTGTTGTGTCTGCCTCTTATAGAGATGACTTACAGTAGGCAATGAAACTAAAACACTATACTGGACTAACTCATTGCTCTGTCATTGTTTCCTAGTCTAGGGAAGACATATAGTTAAAACCAGAAATTAAAGTTGCCCAGGAACTATATTGCTACCCTGTCATTGTTTTCCAGTCTTGGAATACTTCCAGTGGGCATCAGAACTTAACTGCAATCATTTAGTTTCCTTGAGGGCAGGGAAAGCTACTGGGTTTTATTGAAAATTTATTGAAAATCTGGACAGTAATTCAAGCCTTCCTGCAAATTGTTCCCCCATAACACTATGGCACAAGACAGTCTGTTCAACATTGCATCCCTGATGTTTCAAGTGCAGAGTAGTTGCCAAGATATGTACACCAGTCATTGTAATCAGTGCCCTTTTCTTATTTCCCAATTTACCACCAGATGGTTCAGCCCTCCTGGTACTTCCAGTGGTTCTCATAAATTAAAATGAATGTAAGATTCCTGTGAAGTGTCTCAGACAAGTGAGGAGATCAAATATCCACTTCTAGTTCCATCTTACCTCAACAACTATGAGTTTAGGGTATTTCTCTGTGAGTGATGTCATACTGGCTTGGTGGAAGGGGTATTACAGTTTTAAGGTTTTTAAAAAAATTTTGGTTGTGACTTATTTTGAGTCTGTGAACCCAGGGGTCTTTCTCTGTTTCTCTCCCACATTCTGGTGTATTTATAATGATAGTTTTGTCTTTGAATAATTTCTAATTTATTTTTATAGGAGGGGTAAAGCTGGGGATCTTTTATTCTTCTATCTTGCTGATGCCACTTCTCTGATCATCTGGTCTTATTTAATTCACTGTCACTGACCTGGGCCTATGCAATGATAAATTATAATTAAATTTTAGCATTGATTGAACATATAGCAAATGACTGAACATATAGCATAGCAATTATTAATTTTTGCATTTCAATATCTATAACTCTTCTTTCATAGTAGCAACCCCCTTGGTCCTTTCTCATTGCTTATTTACTCCTAACTTACATGAAGTACTAATTTACTTATTTGTTTTAAAATTTCACTCAAAAATTTCAGTGGAGCAGGAGGTTGCCACAAGTAAGCATGCCTACAGTACTGGAAACTGAAAACTGATGGGTAGATAGAGGATAGACAAAAGTTAGAAAACAATTCTTTTAAGTCATATACTGTAGTAGAAAATAACACTATTTCTAGACTCGTTATTTTTTATCAAGTCAATAATCACAATGTATTATAATTAAGATTAAATTAACTTTAAGGTGACTGTGTTTGTTAAGTTGTGACAGCATAGTTAAGAAAATTACATGTTATAGGCTGGGCTCAGTGGCTCAGCCTGTAATCCCAGCACTTTGGGAGGCAAAGGTGAGAGGATTGTCTGAGCCCATGGGTTTGAGACCATCCCAGGTAACTTGGCAAAACCTCATATCTACAATAAATCAAAACTTAGCTGGGTACATGCCTGTAGTTCCTGCTACTTGAAGTCTGAAGCAGAAGAATCCCCTGAGCCCATAAGGCACTCCAGACTGGGCAACAGAATGAGACTCCAACTGAAAAAAAAAAAAAAGGAAGATTACATGTTATAAAAGAGCACATCAGACATTCAAGAGGTTCTCTAACTTGTTCAGAAACTCACAAGTGATGAGAGTTGTTATTCAGACATAGATTTGTCTAATTCTAAAATCTCTCTTTTCAGTACATCAGACTGACTCAGAGCCTACACCACCATGAAGGAATGTCTATCTCTACAGCTATATCTCTTCCCAGAATTATGCAATGGTGAGAATTTACAGGATTCAAAAATAATAACTCTCTTGTTATCTCAATTTTTAAAAATTTAATGAAGCAAAGAGTAGGTGATAACATAGAAATTTTCTATTATGAATTTTTTTTTACTGTTTCTTTCCTGAAATAAAATCAAAGTGATGTGTGACTGGCACACTGGATTATAAATTGCTCTTATATTAGTTGTGATTTGATATTTGGCATTTGTACCTAAAATGTGTTTTTGACTTGATCATGATAGAATCAAGAATTCTGACATTTCTTTCAGCCATATTTCTTTTTTGGCTTATTCAATTTTTTATGACTCAAATAGGCTACCTGAAAATCTTTTTTTTGAGTTGGAGTCTCACTCTGTCACCCAGACTGGAGTGCAGTGGCCAGTACCTCAACCTGCTAGGCTCCAGTGATCCTTCCACCTCAGCCTTCCAAGTAGCTGGAACTACAGGTGCCCACTACCACGCCTGGCTAAATTTTGATTTATTGTAGAGGTGAGGTCTCGCCAAGTTGTCCTGGTGGGTTGCGAATGAAAATCTTTTTTTAAAAAGATTTGACATAGCTGGGCTCAGTGGCTCAGCCTATAATCCCGTGCCTTTGGGAGGCTGAAGTGAGTGGATTGCCTGAGCCCGTGGTTTTGAGACCCGCCTAGGCAGGCGAGACCTCATCTCTACAATAAATCAAAAAAAATTAGCCGGGCATGGTAGCACACAACTGTAGTTCCAGCTACTTGGAAGGCTGAGGCAGAAGGATCACTGGAGCCCAGCAGGTTGAGGCTGCAGTGGCCAGGAGCGGCCACTGCACTCCAGTCTGGGCGACAGTGAGACTTCAATTAAAAAAAAAAAAAAGATTTGACAGCATCCTGAGGAAGAAGTGGGGAGAGACCACTCGAGCCTGGACTGGGCTCCAGAGCCTTGTCCAGGTCCTATGATCTGGAGACAGTGGCAATTGCTGAGGAGGGAGCTATTTATTCATTTGTGGCAGGAACAGCAGCTGGCAGAGAAACTGAGCAGTCTCTATAATGCCTGGACAACCTCTTTGGAACAGCAGAACTGCATCTTGAGACCAGGCAGTGATCTCTGCGTTGCATCAGGCTGCTCTTTGCAAATTCAGAGAACATTTTGTCCAGTGCACAAGCCCTGGTGGGTAACAGCTGACATGAAACCCCAGATGATTCACCCTCCTGCCCTGAGCCAGTTTCTGGGTGACAGACTTAGACAGTGGAACTGACTGAGAAGGAGACTGGTGAATGTCTAGCTGACTTTTTCCTGCCCCTAGCAACAGGCAAAAGAGATCAGGAGGACAGGAGGCCCCAAACTGAATACCATGGGAATTGTGACCATGCTGTGAGAGAAATAAAGAGGGTGAGATTTCAAGAGATGTTGTATCAAAGTTATCGCAGCTCCCTCCCCTCACATGGGCATGCACCAGCTACCACAGCAGGCAGAAAAGGGTTGAAGATTCTAACATCTTAAGTTTCAACAACGAAGAGGGAATCTGCGGTAACAGGCCTGCAGTTGCAGAACCCATCACAACAGGGTATGTCTTTCAAAGACATACCAAAGATGATAACTCTTTATCAACAGTTTTCTTTTGGGAGAGAGGTGTATAGGTTTGTTTGTTTGTTTGACGGGGAGGTGTATAGGTTTGTTTATCTCATTTGGTTGCTTTGTTTGCTGGTTGGTTTCTCTTTTCTTTTCTCCTACTTCTCTCTTTTTGTTCTTTGATTTTTTCTTTCTTCTTCTTTCTCTTTTTTTCCCTCCTTATTCCTTCTCTTTTCCCACTTATACCCTGTCTCAGACTCAGGGAGTATGCAAGCATACCTATTGTAAGGTCATATTCAGTAGACATGGAGAGTGAGTGCCAGTTGGCCCACTCACCAGATAGCAAACATTATGACCTGCTAATGGGTTCTTAATCCTTGCAGCCCCCATCCCACTCCCTAGAAACTGCTCAAAATTGCAAAGAGACAGCACAACATCCTATCCCTAGCCCTACTTAATAATTGAACAAACCCAGAGCCTCAGTTCAAGGAAGGATAAAAGAGTAGAACAAATATCAGAAGTGAATGCTTCTCCATTTCCCACTGAGCAACAGAATTAAAGAGAAAGATAAGAGAACTGCTACAAGTGAAGAAACCAATGGAAAACCTTAGTAACCATCAGAGGCCCAGCAAAGAGTCAGTGTTAGAAAGAATAGCTATTGGAGCACAAACAATGGCTATCTCTGAGAACAACAGTACCCAGATGGTACTTGAGATCAGAGAATCACTGAAGAGAATGAATAGAAATTGAGAAACACAAGGACTAAAACTAAATGAAATTGCCATGAAGCTAGACAGACACAAGAAAGCATACTTTGAAGTAACAGAAATAAAGAACTTCACCCAATATATAAATAACAAACTGACAAGCATGGGAAGCAGAATTGACCAAGCAAAAGAAAGAATCTCATAGCCAGAAGACCAAAATATAGAATTAACCCAATCTATTAAAAAATATCGAAAAAACTTAAAAAGAAAGAAGAAATTCTCAAGAGATGTTTAGTACAAAAGCTAAATGAAAACAAAGCAGCCTTATAAGAGCATTGTGACAGGGACAAACTCTCAATTCAGAAATAAGCTTGAACATGAATGGACTAAATGTACCACTTAAAAAAGGCATAGTCTAGCAAACTGGTTATGAAAACATGACCCAGTAATTTGCTGCCTGCAGGAAACTCATCTCACCACTAAGAATGCCACAATACCTTTGAAGTTAAAGGATGGAAAACAAACTTCCAGATGAACAGATCAGAAAAGTGGGCAGGAGTTGCAATCTTAATCAAAACAACCTTTAAACATACAAAAATTTATAAAGATACAGAAGGACATTACGTAATGATAAAAGGTTTGATATATCAACCAGAACTATCCATCCAAAACATATATACAACCAATATGGAAGCACAAGCTTTTATAAAGCAGTTACTAAGTAAACTAAAAAAAGATATTGACTCTAATACTGTAGCTGGGGACTTAAATACCCCCCCAAATATCAACAGAGATCTGGAACCTCATCTTGACGCTTGATCAAATGGACTTAATAGATACCTGTGGAACACTCCACCCAACAATCAGGGAATATACATTCTACCCATCACCACATGGAATGTACTCCAAGATCGACCACAACTTTGGCCATAAATCAAGCATAAACATATTTCACATAATTAAAATACTGCCATCTCAGACCACAGTGGAATAAAAATAAATGTTACCACAACAAAACTCACAAGGACACTAAGAAGTATGATGCTGAACAATTCCTGGGTCAATACAGAAATCAAAACAGAAATTAAAAGATTCCTGGAAACAAATGAAAATGAAGAAACATCTTACCAAAACCTCTGGGATGCCATGAAAACAGTACCAAGAGGGTGACTTATATCTCCATAAACGCACAGCAAGAAAATAGAAAGAGAACAAGTTAACCTAACAAATCACCTAAGGGAGCTGGAAAGGCAAGACCATAAAAATGCTAACTTCACCAGAAGAATCTAGACCAAAGTAAAAGCCCACATATGGGACATAGAAGACAAAATATAAAAAAGAAACAAAGAAAAAATATGGTTCTTTGAAATAAACAAGATTTATGGATCGCTAGTCAGAATGACCAAGAAAAACAGAGAAAACCCTAAACAAATACAGTCAGAAATGCTAAAGATCAAGTCTCAACTGACCCTGAAGAAATAAAAAAGATTATCAGAAATTACTATGCACACCTGTATGGAATCAAACTTGATAACCTAAATGAAAAGGAAAACTTTCTGACATCACACAACCTCCCAAGGTTGAAACAAGAAGATATTGAGATTCTAAATAGATCAGTGGCAATCCAAGAAATTGAGTCCATCATAAGAAAACTACCTACTGAAAGCCTTGGACCAGATAACTTTCCAGCAGAATTCCAGAAAACATAAAAAGAGGAGCTCATACCAATTCTATCAAAAGTATTCCAAACAATCAAGAAAGATGGAATTCTCCCCAAATCATTTGTGAAGGTATCACACTGATACTCAAATCGGGTAAAGATTCAACAAAGAAAGAGAAATACAGGGCAATATCCCTCATGAACACAGATGCAAAAATGTTCAACAAGATTCTAGCGAATTGGATTTAACAGCACATCTCAAGAATCATCCACCATGATCAAGTAGACTTCATTCCCAGGAAGCAGGGATGAATTAACATCCACACGAGCAAAAATGTAATTCAATACATCAATAGATGAGTAAAAACAAAAGCCACATGACTGTATCAATAGATGTGGAAAAAGCTTTTGATAAAATCCAGCATCTCTTCTTGATAAAAACCCTTCAATACCTAGACATAGGGAACATACTTCAAAATAGTAAGAGCCATCTAAGATAAACCCACAACCAACATATTGGTAAATGGACAGAAATTGGAAGCATTTCTCCTGAAAACTGGAACAAGAAAAGGCTGTTCACTCTCATCCCTCCTATTCAAGTTAGTGTTGGAAGTCTTAGCTTGAGACAAGAGAGGGAAACCAAATAGGAAAAGAGAAGTCAAGTTATCCCTCTTTGCTGATGATATGATCCTATACCTCGAAAACCTAAGATAAATTTTCAAAATCCTCCTTCCACTGACAAAATATTTTGGCAAAGTCTCAGAGTACAAAATAAGTGTGCAAAAGACGGTTGCATTCTTATACACCAGCAACAATCAGGCAGAGAACCAAATTTTTAAAAATTCCATTCACAATAGCCACACACACACACACACACACACACACACACACACACACACACACACAAAATAAATGAAGTACCTAGGCATCTTCCTAACCAGAGAAGTGAAAGATCTTTAAAATGATTATTACTAAACCCTGTTCAAAGAAATCGAAGACACAAACAAATGGAAAAGTAGTCCATGCTCATAGATTGGAAGAAACATTGTTAAGATCTCCATCCTACCAAAGGCAATCTACAGGTTCAATACAATATCCATTAAATTTACCCACATCATTCTCCTCAGACCTGGAACAACAATACAGAAATTCGTATGGAAGCATAAATGGCTATAATAGTCAAAACAATTCTTAGCAAAAGAAACAAAGTATAAGGTATAACACTTCCAGATTTAATTTTTTTTTTTTTTGAGTTGGAGTCTCACTCTGTTGCCCAGACTGGAGTGCAGTGGCCGCTCCCGGTCACCGCAGCCTCGACCTGCTGGGCTCTGGCGATCCTTCCGCCTCAGCCTTCCGAGTAGCTGGAACTACAGGCGTGCGCTACCACGCCTGGCTCATTTTTGATTTATTGTAGAGATGAGGTCTTGCCAAGTTGCCCAGGCGGGTCTTGAACCCGCGGGCTCAGGCAATCCACTCACCTCAGCCTCCCAAAGGATTACAGGCTGAGCCACCGAGCCTGGCTCACTTCCAGACTTTAAACATTGTTATAAGTTTATAATCAAAACAGTCTGATATTGGTACAAAAACAGGCATATAAACCAATGGAATAAGGCAGATACTCTAGAAGCAAAACCTCAATTTCTCAACCAATTCATCTTTGGCAAAGCCTCCACCAACAACCGCTAAGGAACGAAGAAACTATTCAATAAATGGTGCTGGGGAAACTGGCTGATCACGTGCAGAAGAATAAACAGGATTCCTATCTATCCCTATACACAAAAATCAAATACAAATGGATGAAAGGCATAAAACTTCAAACTTTAAGAATCTTAGAAAATGCAGAAGACACCCTCATGGAAATTAGAATAAGAAACCAATTCCTGATTTAAAAAACCCCAGAAGCCCATTCCGTTTGGGATAAGATAGCTATGTGGGACCTCATCAAACTGAAAGGCTTCTACAAGGCAAAAGAAATCATCAAGAGAATGGAGAGGCAACCTACAGAATGGGAAAAAAATATTTGAAGTACCTGTACTTCATATTTGACAAAGGCCTAACATCCAGGACCTACAAGGAATTCAAACGCCCAATGGAAGAAAACAAACAGTCCCGTTAAAATGTGGGCAAAGGCTGAGTGAGTGGATTGCCTGAGCCTGCAGGTTCGAGACCCGCCTGGGCAATTTGGCGAGAACTCACCTCTACAACAACAACAACAAAAAAATCAGCCGGGCATGGTAGCGCGTGCCTGTAATTCCGGCTACTCGGAAGGCTGAGGCGGAAGGATTGCCTGAGGCAGGTCGAGGCTGCAGTGGCGGGGAGCGGCCACTGCACTCCAGTCTGGGCGACAGAGTGAGACTCCAATTCAAAAAAAAAAAAAAAAAATAAATAAAAAATAAAAAGTGGGCAAAAGACATGAATAGACACTTCTCAAAAGAACACAGACAACAGACACATGAAAAAACGCTTAGCCTCTCTGATCGTCAGAGAAGGGCAAATCAAAACCACATTGAGATACCACCTAACTCCAGTAAGAATGGCCATCATTAATAAAACAAAAACAACAGATGTTGGCGAGGGTGCAGAGAAAAGGAAATGCTCCTACACTGTTGGTGGGAATGCAAACTATTTCAACCTCTAAGGAAAGTGATGATTCCTAAAAGAACTAGGAATTGACCTTCCATACCTCCAGCAATCCCTCTTCTGGGAATATACCTGGAGGAACTTAAGTCACTCCACCAAAAGATACTTGCGCACGCATGTTTATTGCAGCACTATTCACAATAGCAAAAACATGGAACCAACCATGCTACCTATTGAAACTGTCCTGGATCTTTAAAAAAGTAGTATATATACACCATGAAATATTATGCAGCCATAAAAAAATGACAAAATTATGGACTTTGCAGTAACTTGGATGGATTTAGAGTCTATCATACTCAGTGATCTATCACTGAAACAAAGAACTAAGTACCATATTATCTCATAAGTGGACCCTGAACATTTATCATAATACTGTAAGAAAGGGATTGGCAGTAGTGGGAAACTGTCAGGGGAGTTTATGGGGACACATAGCATCAGTATGTGTACCTGATCTCAAACCATACAAAGTGGGGACCAAAGGGAGGCCCAAAATTTACCTGTACAATGACCACTTGTATACTCAATCCTGAATTGTACCCCACATCATTTTTTAAAAAAAATTTGAGACTGCCGGGCTCGGTGGCTCAGCCTGTAATCCCACGCCTTGGGAGGCTGAGGTGAGTGGATTGCCTGAGCCCGCAGGTTTGAGACCCGCCTTGGCAACTTGGTGAGACCTCATCTCTACAATAAATCAACAAATTAGCCGGATGTGGTAGTGCGCGCCTGTAGTTCCAGCTACTTGGAAGGCTGAGACGGAAGGATCGCCGGAACCCAGCAGGTAGAGGCTGTGGTGGCCGGGAGTGGCCACTGCATTCCATTCTGGGTGACAGAGTGAGACTCCAACTCAAAAAAAAAAAAAATTAAGATTATTTAACTGCTTTAAAAATAAAACGTTGGGATCTTAAAAGTATTTTTATTTATTCATTCAACAAATATTTTTTGAGTAAATACTATTGCCATACTCTGTTCTAAGTGCTAGGTTATAGCAACAAACAAATTAGAATAAAATCCCTGTCTTCATGTAATTTGCATTATAGTATGTGGATATGGAAAACAAACACAAAAATAAGGAAAATTTATTGACTTGGATAGAAATAAATGCTGGGAAGAAAAATAGAATAGAGAATGGTAATAAGGAGAGCTGGAATGAAGTGGGGGTAGAGTTTACAAGTTTAATGCAGTCATCAATTCAGTCTTATTACAAAGAGGATTCTTGACAAAGACTTGTATTCTCATTTTTTCCAGCATAGGGTGACTGTGGAGCCTAGACTTTGATGGACTGTAAAGAGCTGCCCCAACCTCAATGCCTGGGTGGTGTCAGAGACAACTGAGTGAGACTCTGGACCTCTCATCCCCTCTGGGTCAATGTTTTTATTGTTTATCTTTTATTTCTTATCTTTTAATTCCATTTTCACAAACTCTATGAAGTTAACTCAAACATTAGAATATTTGACAGTAAATATAAAGAACATCATAAAAATTCATCAAAGAGCTATTTCAAATATTTTTGAATATATTGAAGAACAAAAATTCTGAACCAAAAATGAAAACCACAGGAAATAGAAGATATAAAGATGGACCAAATAAAAGTTTTAAAACTAAAATATTACCAGAACTGAAATAAAAATTTCAATGGATTGGCTTAAACAAGGAATGATGAGGATATAGGAAAAATACCCAATGAACTTGAACATATAATAATAAAAATTATTTAATCTGAGCAACAAAGAGAAAAATAAACTGGGGGGAAAAAACTAACCAAACAAACCAGTCTCAGGGACATATGTGATTACCATAACAAAACATCTAGCATTCAAGTTGTTACAGTTCCAGGTATAGAGCAGAAAAAGGGTAATGCTGGAGAAGTAATCATAGAAATAATGACTGAAAACTCCCCTACATAGAACAAAGAATGTACAGAATCAGAGTGATCTCCAAAATATTATTTCTGAACATGTGAAAACACAACTGAACAAGATTTAAGGAATGCACATTATAGTTCAATATAAATAAGACTTTTCTAATAATCAAAGATATAAACTAGAAAAACTTTGAATTCCCTTACAACTTTAATGTTATGTCACTAAAGAAAAGCTAAAATTTATACTGAGGTTTCCTCAACAGAAAAAAAAAAAGTTGGTACTCCCTTTCAAAGAGAAATAATACTTGCCAAAATCACATAAATTATATGTTACAATTATATGCATTAATGGATCCAATTATTTATTAATTCATTAGATATTTACTGAGATCCTACTATGTTCAAGGATTGATTCCACGTTAAGGGTTAGAGAATCCAGGCTAAAGCATGTCTCCATTCTTATGGAGTTTATATTGTAGTGGAGAGAGGAAGATAAATACATATGTAATAGGCATGTGGTAATTACTGTATGAAGAAACAAATCAGAATAAAGGGGATGGGAAGAATAAGGTGTTGGGAGGATGCTTGCTATTTTAAATAAATGTGCAAAGAAGGCCTCTGAGATTACATCATATTTGAAACTAGACGAAGATAGTGAGAAAGTCATGAAGATGTTTGGGAGGGGAGTGGGGAGGGTGGGATTGAATTCCAAGTAATGACAACAGCTGTGGCTGTTACAAATGTTCAGAATCAGATATACTGGAGGAACACCACAGAAACTAATATAGATGGAGTAGAATAGAAAAAGACGAATATTCAGACCCATTTATGAGTGAGGAACAATTCTTTTAAAACATGAAAGATGTCACTTTGACTTCAAAATAGATTTCAGAATAGATTTTAAAAAATCCTCATCACAGATAATTTGGGGGAATGTGGTGGATATGTTAATTTGCTTTATTCAGTCCTTCTACAATGTTTTGATAGAAGACTGGGCTCGGTGGCTCAGTCTGTAATCCCAGCACTTTGGGAGGCTGAGGCAAGTGGGTTTGAGACCAGTCCGGGTAACTCGGTGAGACCTGTCTCGTCAACAAATCAAAAAATTAACTGGGTGTGGTACCATGTGCTTGTGGTTCTGGCTACTTGGAAGGCTGAGGTGGAAGGACAGCCAGAGCCCAGCAAGTCGACGCTGAGGTGGCTGTGAGTGTGCCACTGCACTCCAGCCTGGGCGACGGAGTGAGACTCCACCTCAAAAAAAAAAAAAAAAAAAATCAATGTGTTGCTAGATCAAAGCATCACATTGTATGAGTAGAGAGTGACATCTTTCATGTTTTAAAAGAATTGTTCCTCACTCATAAATGAGTCTGAATATTAGTCACATTAGCACGAGAGGGATCAGCCGTCAATGGGCACTGCTAGGGGAGCGAGGAAAGGAGGGCGGAGGCACATGAAAACACAAAGGTTACCTTGTCCACTACGAGGGGGAGTGAGGGCCAGTTAAAGGCCAAATTTCACCTGCATGCAGTCTACTTATGTAGTTAATCCTCACTTGTACCCCATATCTCTATTATCAAATAAAAAGTTTTAAAAAAGGATTGTTCTTGCTACTCTGTTGAGAACATACTATAAGGTGTAAGAGTGGAAGCAGAGGAACTATTTAGGAAGGGGGCTATCGCAATAATCTAGATGAGAGATGGAAAGGGATTAGAATGGGTTTGGGGTGGATAGTGTGGTACAGGTGAGAAGTAGATTGGCATATAATTTGAAAGTAGAAACCACAGGATTTACTGGCAAATTGAATGTGAAATGTGAGAAAAAAGAAATAAAAATATTTAAGCCCCAAATGTTTGGCGTGAGCAACTGGAAGAGTATAACACTAGATTAGATAAAATTACATGATTGAAATTTTCTTAGTTGTTGAAGAATATGACTTTATGCTCAGTGAGCCTCAACATATGGCTGTTGATGCCCCTTGGCTCAGATTTGTGGACTTGATAAATGCATTTATTTTTTTCTTTTTGCCAGTTGCCACCACATATGTGCCGGGGTGCCTGGTAATTTAAGAAGGGTGTGTATCAGCTACTGCTTGAATAAGGGATAACAGTGATAGAACAGGAATTTAAATATTATTAGCACAACCCAAATCACTCATGGCAGGATGATTTAGTATGCCTGACATTTTGTACTTGGGTTTTAGATCACTGTGTGAAAAATTTTATGTGACTGATTAGCTGGACCTAATATTCTGTTTCTTTTTGTCTCTGCTGTATTTTTCCCTAGCTCTACCACCAAGGATAACCTCGGTTACCAAATTTTTTCTTTCCTTAATAGATAAAAACATCTTAAAAAAAAAAACCCAAAACCAAAAACGAGCACATATCACTTTTTAACTTGTCCAATAAAATGTTATTCATACATTACTGTCTAGAATGAATAGTATCAATTTTTTACTTGGAAGCTGTTTTCTTTGATTGATGTTTGTTTCTCTAGGGCACACTTTGAGTAACTATTCTGGAAATTTTTATTTCAATTTATTCAACAGTTTTCTTGTTTTGTGAATGCTTGTTTATATGAACTAATTTGACTAGAAAATCTGTGTAGGAAAAACATGTTCATTTGTCTCATGAGTACTGAAATATATCATGGGACTTTACTTCAGGATACTGAAAGACAAGTAATGTGGGTCCTGGAAAACAAGACGAAAAGTCTGCAAGATAATCAGAACAAACAAAGTTAAACACAGTTATTTATCAAGGCCATAAAAACCCATAAGTAAATGTAGAGTTGGAGTATATTCGTAGATTGTTTCTCAAACTCGGTGGGAATAGGGTGGAAAGCAGCACTTCAAGTAAAAGTTTCAATGGATAAGTGAAATAAAATCAAAATTTGAGAGGGTGTTGTCAAGAATTATGTTTGAATTTAAATTAGTTGTGGTCCAGCAACAGTGAAAATAGCTCATTGTTGCTGAATGGTGTCGTGTAGATTAGTGTCATATAGAATGATGACTTTAGATTCGAACAGCAGGGAAGGCACTGAAAACTTCTCTGGTGCCGTTGTTCAACTCTGTGATGGCGTCACCATATCCACCAATGAGAGCAGTTTCTGGAGTTTTTTTGCCATGTTTCTTTGTGATGGCATCACCATACTCACAAATAAGAGCAGTTTCTGGAATATACTGAATGCAGGAATTTGCCTGAACACCATGTTTTGAGGAACCCATTGTAGCTCAGTGGACAGTGTTTGAGGAAAGCTAAACAGATAGGATAGTTGATCCTAAAGTGATGGGAATCTTACACTATAAGATCATTTACTTTCTTCTGTTCTGTACTGTACACATTGAGATTGTATATTGCTTATTTATAGCTACTTTCTCCCCTCAAAGCTACTCTTTAGAATTATTTTAAAGTTCTACAGATAACCTAGATCTTCATTACTTGAAAAAAAGCCAAACAAAACCATCCAAAGACAGGGGAAATTAAGCATAATACCATAGAGGGCATGCACTTTATGCACTTTAGTATCATGTTCTAGGAGGAAAGCTTTAGGGCTACCACTTGAATATGCAATCCTGGGAAAAAATGCTTAATTTCTCTGTGCTCCAGTTCAGTGAAGTTTCTAATAGTGTCTACTTCATAGAGTTGTTGTGAAGAATAAGAGTGGGAATGCATGTAAAGTGCTTAGCACGTTATCCGGTTGAATAAGTGTTAGCTCATTTAACAGGGCAATTAATTGACCCACTAACAAACATCTTTCCATTTCCAAAAAGTTATAAATAGAAAAAATCTGTGGTGCTTAATAGGCACTGAGGTAAAAATTTATTCTAAATTTGTTATTTTAAAATAAAAATAATTGCTTTTTTAATAAGTAAATTTATCTACTAATAAGGACTTAAAACTTTTGGCCTGAAATATACACACAGAAACTTAGATTTTTATGGGAAATATGTTATTTTCTTTAAGAAAGATGTCTTTTATTTATTAATATATCTGGAACAAGTAATCTTTCAAGGTGAAGCTTAAGATTAAAAATTAGCAATAAATATTTTTTATAAAACTAAAAAATCCAGGAACAACGTGTCTCTTGGTGTTCTAGGTTTCCAGGTGTGGAAATGAAAGCCTATAGGGTTATTAGCCAAGGTGCAGGTACTGTTGTTTCCTTTTTCCCTTCTAGGCTACATGCAGGTCTTCAGTTGCTTTCCTTGCTGGCTTGGTCAACCAGATAACAGAAAAGGAGCTCAAGGAATTCACATTTAAAAAGCTGGTTTGTCTTTGAATTCTGCTCTCAATTTGTCCTTCTCCATAGCTCTTACTTCACAACATATTTTTGAATAGGTAAGTTCCTCCACTACCAATTTTATTTGGCTAAAATTACTTAATTGACCGAAATCATATACTATTTTAGCTCGAAATTAATATATTTTATTTTACTCATTTCATTTCTGCATGAATAGTTTTCTTTAACCTGAATATTATCATCAGCTTTTCCAGAGTATTACATTGAAGAAATATTTAAACATACTTAACTTAATCATTGTTATCCTTTCATTTATTGTTCACAATTATTTTACTGTAATTTTGAATCAAAGATATATTTAAGGTTTATTTTGTGATTTTTCTTAATTTTCTTTGTGAAATTTTATAGTTATATAGTTAATATAGTAGAATATATTATTTGTTATTAGATTACAAAAGTAATAATACTTTTCATACCAATCACCTGAGATTCAAGTAAGTCACTTGTGGATTCTTCAGTGTTACTCCAGGAAATTTTTCACGCATACCTTTTGGGACTGATACTAAACATAAGGAATCTTAACCATGGATCTGTGATCCAAGAGGTTCATAAATCCCCTGAAATTACAAGCAAATGTTTGAGCTTGCACCTATGAGCAGATTTCATAGAAATAAACTAATTAGGCTTTACAAAGTGTTACAGATTCTCTGTTATACCTGTTACTAGACAGTTGTAGAATATGTTTCAGCTTGCTAGAGCTACCACAACAAATACCTCAGACTGGATGGCTCAAATAACAAAAAAATTGTCTCACAATCCTGAAGACTAAAAGTTCAAGGTCAAGGCATCAGCATTGTTGGTTTCTTTTCCTTGACATCTAGATGGCCACCTTCTTGCTATGTCTTCACGTGGTCTTTCCTACTTTCCACTTTCTAAAAAGATACCAGTCATACTGGGTTGGGGACCACCTAACGACCTCATTTTAATTTAATTACCTTTGTAAAGAGTCTGTCTCCAAATATGGTCACCTTCTAAGTTACTGGGGTTTAGGATGCCAATGTATAAATTTTGAGGGGAAAAAATTCACCCCATAACAAAGCACTATTTTGGAAAGCAAAAAGTGATGAAAACTGCGTTCATTCCATCTAGAACAAGTTTTCCCTAGTCATAATTCCCTTGCACAATTCTTATTATCCTGCAACTGAAACACATTTTTTTTCCAGACTAGTTTATTCTGAGTGAGCCCTCTGGATCACTAAAGCCAGAATCAATTAGTCAGTAATATTTATCAAGCACACACTATGTGTAGAAAGTTGTACCAAGAACTCTAATGTCTGTACTATAGATTGTACCTGTCAGCCACGTTCAGATCATCTTGTAAAACACCAATACTTACCTTGTGTTGTGAAAGGGAGCAGAAATATGGAAGTACAATTTCAGTATTCTAAGCTCTAAAATGTAAAGATTCTAAGGTAACAGGGTGGAAGTTTCCTTAATACATGTGTTTAATTACCAGGACGAGGTCTTTTGGACTGCAGTGAGACAAAGAGAGATTGTAAAACTTCTTTGCCTAGGATGTAACAGATATTTGGGGGATCAGTGGTGAGTAATCTGGGGAGGAGAGGTGAGAAGAGGTCTGTAGGAAGGTAGAGACCCTGCATGCACTCAGATGGGAGGCTGGGGCCTGGAAAGGCACAGCCATTGAAAATGCCTCTGAAGAGGAAATGGCAGAAGAAAGGCCAAATCCTTAATTGTAAATTGTCAGTGGTGCTGTGCAGTGATGTAAGACTCATCTACTCTCCAAATTCCAGTGGAGTCTCCTGCAGGCACAGATTGTGATCATTGGTTGCTGAGAGACAAAAGGAGAAGCCAGATGGAGTGAAAAGAGAAAGCAATATAAGAAAACTAATACTTTAACCTACCGTGCCTAAAGAATAGTCTTACCAATAATGTTGACGCTGTCTTGGTAACAATTTACCAAAGCAAACAGCAGATTTCCTTCAGGTTTAGAAGCTATTTTCTTTTCTTTTCATTGCCTCAGGCCTGAGCTTTTGCTTGGTGTTTGGAGGCTTCTTCTGGGAGAGTGAGCAGCAGGAAACCATCAGAGCGTGTTGTGGTGGTTGCAGTGATGGAAGCAACAACGGATCATACTTAGGCAAAGGTGAGTAAAGGTTCCTAATTTCTCTAGATCCTCACTGAGAATCATTTTTCATTAGTCTGGTTCAGCAGGTCAAATTTAGGGGCTGTTTTTATTCTATTTTATCTTTTTGAGTTGAGTGTCTCTCTGTTGCAGAGAGAGAGCTCGGACAAAAAAGCCTCTTGCCATCTGCTGTCTTGCTGGTGCATCATATTAAGGAAATTCAACTGGAAACCAAAGGATCCTATTGTAGTCCACACAGGCTAGCTTCCCAGGGAAGAGTCTCAAGTAGAGAAGGTGGAAAAAGATCTGCAGGGCAAACACAAATTAGCAAGCTCCCACATTCTTTTTCTGCCACATTCTTTTTCTGTATTTTGAGGAAACAAGCATTACAGATTCTGATAGGCTGTCTTATATCCAGGGAAAGCCCAGGCTACTGACTTCAGCTGTGCTAAATTTCCTCCTAAAGGCAACCTTATAAGCCCAGACAGAAGGAGCTTTGTATCTTTTGAACATCTGTAGTACTATATTTGTCAGAGCCATTGAACATAGCAAGATGTCCCCTGGGATTCAATGTACCCAGAAAACTTTCTATTAAATTTTTAACTCTTAAGGCCATTTATGTCTTACCTATTTTTTAATCCTTCCAAATGCCTAGCACAATGCCAATACCCAATTTTTCCACTAAATGTTGTTGTTTTTGAAGTGACCAACCACAGGGTAACAAGGAGGAGATCTATTCCTCCTCAAATATAGCAGGTCCTTGCCTTGTTTTATCACTGTGGCTAAAATGGTCCAGTCTCTGCCTGGATGATAATGACAGAATTAAAACATAATCATGCTGCCCTCCTTCCATGCATTCTCTCAGCTATGGAGCAGCGAGAAGAATCATGAAATGTTACTGGGGTGATTGTTCCTCTTGTTGTAAAGTTTCTGTTTGCCTGCTTCCAGCTTTAGTAGTTACTCCCAGACTATTATCATTTGTTCCATTTTCCAGTCTAACTTCTTTTTCCTCATTATGTTTACCTCGGGCTCCTTGCTCTAGTTAAGCAAAGTTGCTTACTGTCTCCTCAGCATGAAGAGCCTAATTTGCTCCCAGTCCTTCACTTGCATCTTGTTAAACGTTGGCAGCACTGTCTTTTTACCTCCCTCGATTATTAGAAAGTTGGTATTTCCCTTAAGTTGTGGGCAAAGATCTTAGCAGAACTGGAAAGAAACTGCTTAGTTAAGGCACATTTCTTATTTTTACAATTATGTATTTGAATTTTGGAATCTATAGGTAGTATTTAATACTCTCCCTTAAAATATTTCTTTTTCTAATGGGCATAAACTATTGTATATTGTGAATCTTTATTAAGCTTTCAAGCAGCTTAAATATTTCTCCAAGTTCTGCTCATATGTAACTTTTTAAAGCATGTAGTAAAATTTTCCATCCAAAATGTTGGCAAAAGCATCAGCATAGATACTTTCTTATGACTGAATCGATATATTGTACAATTCTTTGGTTCTCATGTCATGTAGGTATTAACTCACTATGTTTTAAATTATCCATCTAATTAGTAAGTACATCAACATTTGAAAAGGTTCAAATGCTTTTCTGCAACCCAAATATAATTTCTTATGTCAATCTGGCTGTCAGAATAGGATATTATTTTCTTATATGATTTATTCTTTAAAAGGCCTGGTTGGTTGATAGTAGTTAATACTTACAAAAGTTCATTTACCCCATTAATAATTTGTTTAAGACTTTGGCCAGAAGTTGACACAATCTTTAAAAGTCTGTAGTTTCCAGGATGTATATTTGAAAAATGGAACATATGGCTGCTAATCTTCAGTCTTCTACCATCTCTTTCATTTCATACAATGTCTTCAATATTGACGATTTTCTTGCATAAAGTTTGTAAATCTTTTTAGTATTTGAAGATAAAATTTATTCTGTTCCCAAGCAGTGGGCTTTTGGCATCTTTGTTTTGTTCTGGCATATTGCTTATTACTCTTCCTCCTAAACAAACAAATGAACAAACAAAACCAATAAGCCAAGCCAAAATCAAAACTAAAAATTAAAACCATACTAAGAATAACCTTTACCTGGAAGGTCTGGTTCTAGGTGGTGAAAGCCATGGAACAAATTTGCTTCTAATCTGTCTTTTGGGATTTCCATGGCATTCAGCTATTCTTGCAGTGTTTTTTCTGCCATTTTCACGTTTACGTAGGTGTAAAATGTATTCAGATGACTTTTAAACATACCAATGATTTAAGGATTCCACCTGTCATATATACAATTATTAGAAACTACATTTTTTCTTATCAAACTAAACACAATATAATATTGTTTTAACGATATACAATCTTTTAGGCAGATTATGGTGTTTGTTTATTGCCTAATTTCTGCTGAAGAAAAACAAAAATAACATATTTAACTGCACAAGAAGAACTGAAATAAATTTTAAAGAAAACTTCTTAACAATGAATGTTGAATATTAGAAAAGGATGCTGCTTACCTTTGGGGAAGTGAGATGGGGTGAGAGAAGGTATAAATGGTGTCATTGAAAGATTATAATTGTGGTAGAAATTATATTTTATGATTTTCAGAGAGGCTTTTTTGTAATATGACAGATTACAATGTTTAGATTAGCTTCTCACTGGGAATTGGATATTAGAGAGCAATTGTATAGAAAATAGCATTTTAAGCTATTGGTTAATATTATGATTTTAGAATTCATCCTAATAACAATTTAGTTGCATGATTTTTAAAAAAAAATATCACATTTTCTATCATTAAACCAAAACAACACATAGATATTGAACATGATCATGTAGAAGGCTCTCTTGGGTTGGATGCAATTTGTATTTTGCTAAATGTAGGCATTGGTGCTTGAGAATAGATATACTTATTCTGAATATTGAGAATGGGTTTACATGATTCATGGCACTTCTTCCATCCACCAAACTTCCTATGACCTCATTATTTTGTGAACCTATAAGAGTACTGCGTGGAGTCTAGTCTCCATGTATGGTATCCATGGCAGTCACACAGAAAGTCAATGTAGCATATTGATAATGTACTATCTGAAAATTTTCAGGTCACACAGTAACCTCTAGGACTACTCTTAAGCCCAGGCAAGAAGGATCTCTTCTTTGGGTATTGCTATGGGCTGAATTTTGCTTTCCCCAAAGTTATATGTTGATGTCCTAACTTTCAGTACCTTAGAGAGATGTTACCAATTTTGACATCATGGTCAGGGTCAGTGGTAGGAAGTAACACAGAGTTTACACCTATGAAAGGAGGCACTGTATACATATGTATATGTCTGGGGTCCCACAACCTTTGACAAATCATAACTTTAACATTTTGGACTGGATTGTGCCAGTCCAGGTCCTCTAGGAAGCAGATAAGACAAAGTTAAAAGTGTAAGAAATTTATTGGAAGTATACACTGGAAAAGAAAAGGAGCAGGGCAAGCAAGGGTGATCAGGCAAAACCTTCAGAAAATGCTGTTGCTCCAAGACTGTGGAGGCAGAAGATGAGAAAGAAGGGGGAGGGGTTCAATTCTTCAATTAAAAGACATAGAGTGGCTAAATGGATAAAAGAACAAAACCAAACTACATACTACCTACAAGAAACTCACTTTACCTATAAAGACATGGACAGATTGAAAATGAAATTAAACTATAACTTAATATCGAGTCATTTCAAAAATTATACAAATACATGGAAAGTAAACAACATGTTGCTGAACAATCAATGGGAATGAAGAAATTAAAAAGAAAAGTTAAAAAAATATCTTGAAACTGTCCAGGTACAGTGTCTCACACCTACGATTCCAGTACTCTGGGAGGCCAAGGTCACTTGAAGTCTGGATTTCAAGACCAGCTTGGACAACATAGCAAGAACCTGTTTCCACAAAAAATTATGATGATTAGTCAGGAGGTGCATACCTGTAGTCAAAGCTACTCAGGAGGTTGAGGAAGGAAGATTGCTTGAGCCCAGAAGTTTGAGGCTGCAGTGATCTATGATTGTGTTGCTGCACTTCAGCCTGAGTAACAGAGCAAAAACTTGTCTTTAAATATTAAATTAAAATTTAATATTACAAATGCAAATAGAAACACAACATACCAAAACATATGGAATCCAGCAAAATCAGTACTAAGAGGGAAGGGTATAGCAATAAATGCTACCTCAAAAAAGTTTTTAGATAAAAAACCTAATGATACATCACAAACAACTAGAAAAGCAAGAACAAACCAAATCCAAAATTAATAAAGGAGAAAGCTAGCGCTCAGAGCAGAAATAAATGAAATTGAAACGAAGAAAACAATTCAAAGTTTCAACAAAACAAAAAGTTTTAAAAAACAAGATAAATAAAATCAACACACATTTAGAAAAACTAAGAAAAAAGCCAGAAAATCCAGTTAAATAAATTTATTTTAAAAAAGGAATCATTATAAACGATACTGCAGAAACACAAAGTAGAGAATATGACCAACCACGTGACAATAAATTGGAAAACCTAGAAGGAATTGATAAATTCCTTGGACACATGCAACCTATCACAGTTGGAATATGAAGAAATTGAAAACCCGAACACACCAATAGCAAATAATGAAATAGAAGCTCTAATAAAAAGTCTCCCATGAAAGAAAAGTGAGGACCTAAGGGCTTCATTGTTGAATTCTACCAAACATTTAAAGAAGAACTAATATGAATTCTATTCAAATTGTTCCAAAAACTTGAGTAGGAGAGCCTACTTCTAAACTCATTACAATTCCGGAATTACCCTAACACCAAAACCAGATGAGGACATAACAAAAAAGAGAACTAGTTTTTGTCTGTTTATTTTCAAAATAGCTGACTATGGACATGAAAACTCAATTCTCCGCAGAAAATAAGAACAAAGTTAGTGGTGAATGAACAGTTTCTACACAGAAAACTGAGGGGAGAGAACCAGGACCTGTTTCAGTTTCCACAGGAAGGAGCTGAAGTGCAGAAAATGAAAGCAACAAATAGTTTAGCAGACACCAACCACCGAGAAAGTGTAGGTAGAGCACTTCTCTGCTCCCTTCATCATGCTGATGATCTCCAAATCACCAAATCACTACTGGGAAACCTCTCTGCCCTTGTGACCCAGGGCAACACTATTGGTGGCAATTTGAGAACTTCCCAAGGACAGAGATCTAGTGGACCAACTTGCATGAGCATTTCTGCAGTCCTCAGATCTGACCAGAGGAGGCTGTGCACCCATGGTGAGACACTGCCTTGCCTGGGAACTCTCTGCCATTAAGTCACTACATCACTAAATCTCCCCCCACATATCTTACAACTTGCTCTGATTTTGGAAAGCACAGGGGACCCCTGGATGTTTAACCATTGGCATAAGATGCCCCAAAGAAAAGGAAGAGTGCAACCTACTTAAGCTGCCCTGGGAACAAAGTAAATGCAAACTCAGAAGGAAATAGCACTGTCACCCAAGAATGGGTGTAGAGAGGAGATTATTTCTTGCCCTGCTCATCACTGTTGTGGATGCAGCAGTGTTTTTTCCAGGGATTAAGAAGTGCACACTCAGGAGACAGAGTTTTTCACCCTTTTTGTGGTGGCTCAACCAGTGCTGAAAGTGATCCCTATGCCACATGGACTTTCACAAAGGGCAGGACACAACTCTTCCTCTCTACTTAGAGCAGCACTACCCAGCAAAGGAGGTCAGACAAATTGTAAAGTTGCCTATTTGGTCTGGGAGAAGAGACTGCGTCTGACCCATTTCAGAGGTAATTAGAGGGATGTACCTACAGCACAGCTGAACTGTGGTCGAGAACCAAAAGACAAAGCCTCTAAAAGTGACTTTCATGAGCTCTGCATCAGGGGCACGATAGGGAAGTGGATCACGTACATGCAGGCTCAAGGTGAAAAGCAGGTGCACTTCCGCTCATTCTCGTTTTCCGAGAGACCTCGGCACACCCCAATACGATCTCTTCCTGTCACCTTTATGTCAGGGCAGGCACTTCAGACACTACCCTTCCTACTTGTTCTTAAGTGCCATCTGCTGGATAGAAGCTTGAACTGCACCACCTAATAAACCCTCCCCCCCCCATCAGAAAGGCTTAGTGCTAGTCCATGAGGTAAACCTCCTGGGACCTCCGCACACTCAGCCTCACAAGAAATAGTGTATCAGCTCTTAAGTCCAACTTATTGAGACAATAAGCAACATCTGAGAACCACTGCACAGAAGCTATCCATAATCCATACAGACTTGGCACCCTGAAAGCACTCAGAAACAGAGCCAAATTATCATATGCAAAATTTATCAGTCATAGGCTCAACAGAAGAAAGAATTTTAAAAAGTCTCATCCAAACGATAGAAATTCAAAAAGTTGACAACTCCCTTAGATAAGAGGAAATTAGAAAAAAGAACTTTGATAGTACAAAAAGTCAGAGTATTTTGGCACTTCCAAAGGATCACACCAACTCTCTAGTAATAGATGCTAACCAGGTTGAAATGTCTGAAATGATAAATAAGGAGTACAAAATATGAATGACAAGGAAACTCAGTTGAGAGGCCCGGGAGAAAACTGAAATCCAGTACAAAGAAACCAGGAAAACAATCTACGATATAAAAGATGAGATAGCACAATTAAGAGAAAAAAAAAATCAAATAAAATTACTGGAATTAAAAAAGTTTACTATATAAATTGTATAAATTTCTATATTGGCAATAGACTAGAAAAAGCAGAACAAAATTTCAGAGCAGGAAGACCGGTCTTTTGAATTAACCCAGTCAGACCAAAAATAATAATAATAAAAAAAAGCCTTCAAGAAATATGGGACTATGTAAAGCAACGAAATGTTCAAATTAGTGGCATTCCAGAGATAGAAGGAAAAAAGTAAGCAAACTTGAAAACATATTTTTCCTAATCTTGCTAAGGAGGTCAATATCTAGATTCAAGAAATTAAGAAAACTCTTGTGAGATACTGTACAAGACAACCATTCTCAATTTATATAGTTGTCAGATTATGCAAGGTCAATGCAAAGAAAAAACTTAAAGGCAGCTAGAGAAAAAGGCCTGATTACTTATAAAGGAAAACCCATCTGACAACAGATTTCTCCACAGAAAAACTACAAGCAAAAAGAGACTTTTTAGCCTTCATTAAAAAAAAAAAATTGCCAGCTGAGAATTTTATATCATAAACTAAGCTTCATAAATGAAGAAGACGTAAAATATTTTCCTGGCAAGAAATACTAAGGGAATTCATTACCACCAGACTGGACCTACAAGAAATACACAAAGGAGGTCTAAACATGGCAATGAAAGAAAGATATTTACTACAATAAAAGCACGTGGCAGTCTTTATAAAGCAATTACACGATTGAGACTACAAAGCAATTATACAATTGAGACCACAGTAAAAGTACTATGACAGGAACAGAACCTTACATGTCAATATTAACCTAGAATGTAAATGACCTAAATGCTCCACTTAAATGACATGGATTTGCAAATTAGATAATAAAACAAGAGTCAACACTCTGTTGCCTTCAAGTATTTCTTCCAAGGGTAGCTGGAACATTTTAAATTCATTTTAGTTCATTAATGTTAGACCAAAAAAGAATCTGCCATCTAATTGTGTTATGATGTTTTAGTTATTAAAAATTAAACTAAAAATTGTTCCTAAGCTTATTTTGAATGCATGAAATAAAGTTTCCCCCCAAAACTAACTCCCAATCCCTTTATCCCCTTAGAAATACAATTGCTATCAAAACAATTGAGCTCAAGAAGAAATTTTATTATTCAATTTCCAAGTCTTAGTCCAAGTATACACTGAGTTAACAATTTTATTTCCCCCCAATACTCTTTCTTTTGTCATTTGACTGGAGACATTACCCTTAGTTAATGTTTTCTATATTTATAAAAATTAGAGTGCCTTTATATTTTCATAGTTGACATGTAGTCGTAAATATATTGAAAAATTGTGTCTTTACAGTTGAATAGTTCTGACTTGAATGTCCTGAATATGAATACATTTAATAGATTTCCTTAAGTATATAAATACATCGTATGGCAAGGCTTTTCTATTTGGGGAAAGAAATGTATTTAATTAGAAAAATGTGTTTATAATCATCATCTATCAGTACTTAATGCTTCCAGTGAAGGTAAAATAAACATTCAATCTGATTTCTTTTTTCTTATATTTCTAAATTTTCTTTTCCTATATTTTCCCCTTAGTTATGTAAACAAATGTTATATAAATCATATTTTTACTTTCTCAAGTAGCATTTTTATATAAAGGGCTGAGAATCTTCACATTTAGAAACATGTTTCTATGTAGTGTTAGTTCATTTTAAAACACAATTTTTAAAATGTACCTATGGATAGATATATCTATGTCCATATCTATCTTTTGTTTTAAATGGCTGATTACGGCTTATGATATTGAATTTACTTCTGAAGTTCAACTAAAGAAATTGTTTCTTAGACGTCTCTGAATCACAAGTTTAAAGATATTTTTGACATTTTGTAAATAATAGCTTTAAACAGAAGCCAATATAAAGATCAGGATGAAATAATACCAGTGATCAATAAAAATTTGAAAATTGTGGCCTTGAGAAACCTGACTCTGGAGATTGACAGCATACTTTGAAAAGAAGACGGGCTACTGTACATTTAGGTGTTACAAATGGAATTAAATAGATACACCTATTTGGATTTTGGGGTGTCAAATTGTTAAGCTATGTCTGTTTTAATTGACTGCAAAATACGTTTTTTTAGAAAGACTATTAAGAAAGCACAAAAAGATTCTTTTTTGTTGCTATTTTTGCTATGTTTAAAAAGTAGCTGAAGGTGACAAAGTGACCAAAGAGTGCTATACAAAACTTTATAGTTGTCTGACTCAAGTCTATGGTGTGGTAAATCTATTCCCATGTCAGAATACAATATTTGTGCTAACGTTCTAGTTTTTTTACACTCAACAATTTCTTCTTTCATGCTCTTTCTGGCAGAATGGACAAAGTAAAATTACAATTCCCACTTGAGGCTGTTATTCATTTTTTGATAGTTGCTTCTAACTATTGCTTAGACAACATCTTGCTCGAAACATATCCTTGTAAAAATATTACATTTGTGATGCCAACCTGCATATAACTTTAAAGTTTTCATTCATTTATTTAGCAATTATTTGTTGAGTAGTTATTGTATTTCGGGCACTGTTCTGATGCTACAGACACATCAGAGAATACAACTAACAAAAATTCAATTTTTGTGAAGCTACCATTGTAATGGGAAGAGATAGATAAAAAATAAAACAGTAAGTTATATGCTACTTGGAGTGATAAATGCTATGGAAAAAAGCAAAGAGGGATTGGGAATACAAAGGTAGGTGGGTAGATTACAGCTTAAATGGATGGTCAGATATCTTATTGATATAGTGAAATTTGAATAAAAATTAAAAGACATTAGAAGATAAACCAAGAGGCTATCAGAGAGACGAGCAGAGATAAAATCAAGTGCAAAATATCTGAGGAGGCAGATAGTGGTAGGAAATGTAGCAAGAACTGTGAGAAGATCAGTATGGCTTAAGAGGACTGAACAGGAGGGAGAATGGAAGGTAAATGAGATGAATGATAACAGGGATGGGAAAGGAAGGAGGTGAACGGTCTTGGGGATCCTTATAGAGACCGACACTTTTTACCCTGGGAGACAGGTGGAGCCATTGACATGTTTGAGCAGATAAGTGATTTGTTCTAACTTATGTTTTAAAAGGAGTGCTCTGGTTACTTATGTTGAGAATGGAGTGCATGGAGCATGGGTAGAAGTAGAAGGAGTGGTTTAGAAGGCTATTCTCCAAATCCAGGAGAATCCTGCTGGTGGCTAGGACCATGAGGTAACAGTGAAGTTGGGGAGAAACTTCTGGATTTTGAACACACCTATGTTTTGAGGAGACAGACAACATGAATTCTGGAAAGGTTAGATGTGGGATGTGAGAGAAAGTGAAGAGTCAAGCATAACTTTAACCTTGTTGGTCTGAGCAGTTGGAAGAAAGTAGCTGACATTAACTGAAATTGTAGATGCAACTCAAGCTAGTTATTCACATACAGAAAGCAAGTATTTGTTGAATATAGGAGTTCCAGGCTGGTGATAAAAAAGTTGGTATTGTCTTTAAAGTCACGGCACTGGCTATGATCATCTAGGGAATGTGTAGACTAAGAAGTGAATAAGACCAATGACAGCTATAGTAATTCTAATCTTTGGGAGTGGATTAAAAGACTGAAGAGGTAGTAAGCAAAGGAGATTGAGAAAGATTGGTCAGTGAAGGAGAAGGGGCACTAGACGAGGTGGTGTCTCAAAAATCCAGTGAAAAAGCCTGTTCAGGAGAACCAAACAGCTAAACTATATGTTACTCTCAGGTTAAGTAGCATGAAGAGTGAACATTGGCCATTGTATGTATGTAATAGGAGTTCATCTGTAACTTTTAAAAAAGCAGTTTTTGTTAAGGAATGTGGAAATAAAAGCAGTTTTGATAGTGTGATAGCCTGACTGAAGTAGATTTCATAAAGCATAGGAAGAGACTAATTCAGGAAGAGACTGAATTTTGTCAAACCCAAGGAGATTTGCTGTAAAGGAATATAGGGAAGCGTACAGTTGCTAAAGAGAGTATAAAACACAAAGGATCTTTTAAAAACTGTTTGCTTTTAATGCTGAAGGAATAACAGCATGTTTGTATGATAATAAGACTGATACAGAACAGACAAAAAATGATGTAGGGGAAAGAAAGAAAAAATATGTTTGAATTCATGAGAGGATGGATCTAGGGCACAAGTAGTAAGATTGTTGATGGTGAATGCACAAATGGTTCACCTATATTATCAGGAAGAGAGGCATATGCAAGGATGCAGGTACTGTTTGGGATGTTGTGGTAAAAAATAAAAGTCTTCACACACAACTCCAAAACCCTACTCCTGTAAACTATTTGTTTTGTATTACTAAGCATATTTTTGTGATATAATTGATATTTTACTCAATAACTCAGATATACAAAGAAAATAAAAGGTATGTATTTAAAAGTGAAACTTTATGAGCCTCCATCAGGCTGGAAGTAGGCAGAAATCCCCAAAGAGCCTCTCTCTGTGGTCCTGCGGTCCTGTGGTTTGTGTGTGTATGTTTATATTCTATCTCAGATGGTTTTTTCTGTTCTCCACTCCTTCCCTTTTCTCAGTTCTTCTCCATCCCTACAAAAAAGAGTTACATGGAGACAGCTAGTTCCCTATATATATTGTATGTGTAATCCATTGAATATCTGACTTACGTTCATTTTCTGCATTCCGATCCACTAATTTCATAATCTTTGGATTAGCTGCTGAATGGACTGCAGAGCTTTTTCTAGCACGGTGGTTCTAGATATTAATAGAACTGCGTTATTTAGTATCAGTAACTAAATTATGATGGTTAGGGTAGATCAAGGCATAAGTAATTTTAAAAACTCTCCAGCCATTTAAAAAATGAACAAATACAAACAAACAAACATCACTCTCTTCAAGACCTGCAGACTCTCAGGCTAAACCCAGGGGTGACATGCATTCCTGCTATTTTAAAGGTAACCTATACTTAGATGCGTGTATGCTACCTACTCCAAAGTGTGACCCTAAACTTAAGTGTAAACAGGACTCCAAACAAGTGATCTTTTATTTTAATCCATCTCCTGGGCTAGAAAGTGTGAGATTTCCACTTGCTTTTCTTTTCTGGAAAATATCTCTTTAAGGTCACATTTGTGATCTGGGGTTACACAGCATGATGGTTCAGCTATAATGACAAAATTCTTTACACTTTGAATTAACCCAGGGTTGTTGTGAAGATTAATATGAAAATACAATGAAACTTGAAAAAATACTTGTGTCACTAAAATAGTCCCTGGAATACAGTAAACATTGACTAAATGTTAGCAGTTAAAGATTAAGTCAGTAGTGCCAACTTTATGCACATTGTGTAACTCTCTAGAACTTTTCATTTTTCATATTGCAAAAATAGAAACCTTAAACCAATACACAACCTCTATTTTCTTTGTCTCCCTAGTCGGTGGTAACCACCATTCTACTTTCTCGAAGAGTTTGACTATTTTAGATATCTCATAATTGGAATCGCATAGTATTTTTCTTTTGGTGATTGTCTTATTTCACTTAGCATTATGTCTTCAAGGTTCTCAATGTTGAAGTACATGGCAAAATTTCCTTTTGGAAAAAAGCTGCATAATTTGTCACTGTATGTATATATCACATTTTCTTTAGCCATTCATCTGTTGATGGCTTAGGTTACATCTTTCACTTTGCTGTTGTAAATAATGAGGCAATGAACTCAGGCATGCAAATATCTCATCAAGATCCTGTTTTCATTTCTTTCAGATACACATTCAGACATTGAAATTTTGAATCATATGGCAATTCTATTTTTAGTTTTTAGGAAACTTTATACTGTTTTCCATAGCAGCTATAACATTTTGCATCTTCACCAACTGTTCAGAAGGGTTCCAATTCCTCCACATGCTTGTCAGCTCTTGTTTTTGTTTTTTTAATGGCCATTCTAACAGGTGTGAGATGATCTTATTGTTGTTTTAATTTGTATTTCCCTCATGATTAGTGATGTTGATCACCTATCTTTTCATATGCTTGTTGGCCATGTGTATATCTTCTTTAGAGAAATGTTTGAAACCGCCTAATTTTTAAGATGGTTAAAAATCTGAGCCAAATGTCAGTGACCTTAGGCCCATGATAACCATGCCCAGGAGGTCCGGAGAACATGTGCCAACGTGGTTGAATTTTAGCTTGGTTATATACATTTTAGGAGGACAGAAGTTACAGAAAATCACAATTCCAATACATGTGAGATTTACATTAGTTCAGTCTGGGAAGGCAGGGCAATTCCAAGTGAGGGCTTGCAGGGTATAGATGGCTCCAAAGAGTTTCTGACTCCTTTGCCTAAATTTCTAATGTCTTTATTTTTCTTCTTAAGTTGTTAAAAATTCCTTATATATACTGGATTTTAACTTCTTTTTAGATATATGGGTTGCAATGTTTTTCCATTACATAGGTTACCTTTTCAGTCTTTTTATGGCTTCTTTTGCTGAACAGGAGTTTTTTAGTTTAATATAACTTCATTTGTCTATTTTTGCTTGTGTTACCTTTGTTTTTGGTGTTATAACCAAGAAATCACTGTAAAATTTAATGTCATTAGCTGTTCTTCTACATTTTATCTAGGAGGTTTGTAGTTTCGGGTCTTACATTTAAGTCTTTAATCCATTTTGAGGTTATTTTTATATACGGTGTAAGGTAATGGAATATCCAGTAAGGTAAGGAATATCCTGTTCTACTAGCACCATTTGTTGAAGATTATCCTCTCCCCCTTGTGTATCCTTGACTTCTTTGTTTAAGAATATTTGACAATATATGTAAAAGTTTATTTCTGATTACGTATTTTGTTCTATTGGTTTATTTGCCTGGCTTTATGCCAGTACCATCCTGTTTTGATTACTGTAGCTTTATAGTATATTTTGAAATCAGGATGTGCAAAGACTTCAGCTTTTTTTTTCTTTCTCAATATTATTTTGACTATTTAGAGTCTTTAGAGATTCCATATGAATTTTAGGATAAATTTTTCTATTTCTGTAAAAACTGTCATAGAGATTTTGATAGGTATTCCATTGTGCCTGTAGTTTGCTTTGTAGTATGCACATTTTAACAAAATTGTCATCCAATCTATGAACATTAGGTATCTTGTTATTTACTTGTGTAACTTTTTCTCTAAAATGTTCAGTGTGCAAGTTTTTTGCCTCTTTGGTTAAGATTACTTCTAAGCATTTTATTTTTTTTATGCTATTGTAAATAGGATTGGATTGTTTTCTTCATTACCTTTGTGTACTGATCACTGCTAGTGTATATACATGCAAATAAATTTTGTGTATAGTCTGTATCCTGTAACTTTGTTGAATTTACTTATTAATTCTGTTTTATTTATATTTTATTTATTTATTTGTGTGAGGAGTCTTTAGGATTTTCAAAATAGAGAGCCATACCATCTGCAAGCAAGGGTATTTTAACTTCATCATTTGCAATCTGGATGCCATTTACTTATGTATTTATTTTTCTGCTTAATTGCTTTGTCTAAGACTTCTATCACTATGTTGAATAAAAGGGTGAGAGTGGTGAGTATTCCTATTATTTGAAGAAAATATTTTAATTTTTTTACCATAAAGTTTGTTGCTAGTGATGGGCTTTTGATATATTACCTTTATACATACTCAGATGATTTCTTCCATTTTAGTTTGTTGAGTATTTTAATATACAAGTATGCACATTTTTGAAAAATGGTTTTTCTTCATCAATTTAGATTATTTGGTTTTTGTTCTTCATTCTTTTAATGTGATAACTTATATTGACTGATTTTTGTATATTGACCCATTCTTGCATCTCAGAAGTAAATCACATTTGACTGTGGCATCTAATCTTTTTAATGCATTATTAGATTTGACTTGTCAATATTTGTGAAGAAGTTTTGCATTAATATTAACTTGGGATATTATATTGGTCTGTAGTTTTCTTGTAGCATCTTTGTCTGCTTTTGGTATCAAATTAATGCTGGACTCATAGAATGAGTTTGAATATGTTCCTGCCTCTTTTTGAAGAGTTGGAAAAGGATTGGTGGTAATTATACTTTAAATATTTGACAGAATTCATCAGCGAAACTATATGGTCCTCAAATTTTCTTTGTTAGAGGGTTTAAAATTATTGATTCAATCTCTTTACAAGTTATAGGTCTGTTCATATTTTTTCTATTTCTTCATGGTTGTAGGTTGTATGTTTCTAGGAATATATTCTTTTTTTAGATTAACTTGTCAACACTTTGTTCATACAAATTTCTTCTAATCATTTTTGTTTTTGTGGAATCAGTTGTAGTGTCTTTAACATTTCTGAATTTTTTTTGTTATTTGAATAGTCACTCTTTTATTCTTTCTTAGTCTACCTAAGGATTTGTTAATTTTGTTGAACTTTTCAAAAATACCAACTCTTAATCTTTTCTACGGTTTTCTAGTCTCCATTACTTTTATTTTCTGCTTTAATATTCACTATTGCCTTTCTTCTGCTTATTTTGGATTTAATTTGTTCTTTTTAGTGTTTTGATATAAAGTTTGAATATTGATTTGATATCTTTCTTTTCTAATGTAGGCATTTATCACCATAATCTCTCTTAGTATTGCTTTTGCTGCATCCCACTTTTGGTATGTTGATTTTCATTTTCATTTGTTTAAAGATATTTTCTAATTTCTCTTATGATTTCTTCTTAGATACATTGTTCAAATATGTGTTATATAATTTTCACAGATGTATTTTCCTTTTGCTGCTGATTTCTGGTTTTATTCCACTGTGGTTGAAAACATTGATAGGATATTCAATCTTGTTAACTTTGTTAAGCGTTATTTGTGCCCTAATGTGGTATCTATGCTGGAGAATGTTCTGGGTATGCTTGAGAAAAATGTGAATTTTTCTGTTGTTTCTGTTCTGTATGTGTTTATTGGTTCAATTGGTCTATAGGTTTTTTTCCGAGTTTTTTAATAAATTAATTTTATGTCTAATTTTTCTATCTGTTATTGAAAGTGGGATATTGAAATCGCCTAATGTTATTGTGTTACTATTTCTTGCTTTAGGTCTGTCAGTATTTGCTTCATATATTTGGGTCATCTGCCACTAGGTGCATGTACTTTTTAATTGTTGTTTCTTCCTGGTGAATTGATTCTTCTATCATTATAAAATGTTCTTTTCTGTCTTTTGTGACAGTTTTGACTTAAAGGCTCATTTTTCTGATAAAATATGGTCACCTCTGCTCTCTTTTGGTTACCATTTGCATTAAATAGATTTTTCTACCCTTTTACTTTAAGTTTTTGTGAGTCTTTATATCTAAAGTGAATATAAAGTCTTGAAGGCAGCATATAGTTTGATTGTTTAAAAATCTATTTATCTACTCTGTGTCTTATTATTGATGAATTCAATCCATTTATTTACATTAAAATGATTACTGATGAGGAAAGACTGACACTATGGTCATTTTTTAATTGCTTTTTTTATGTCTTGCAGTTTTGTTCTTTTTTCCCTCTCTTGCTGTTTCGCTTTGTGCTTCATTGTGTGTTTTTTTTTTCTGCAGTGACACGCTTTGATTTTTTTCTCATTATATAAAACATATAATTATAGCAATATAGTTTGTAATGATACCTTAACTTCAAATACATTAAAAATTGTACTTCTTTATAGTTCCCCATGTTTTGTATTACTGAAGTCACAAATTATATCTTTTTATTTTTCATATTCATTAACATGGTGTCCTAGTCCTTTCAGACTGCTATATAAAATACCATGGACGGGATGGCTTATAAACAGCAAGTATTATTTTTTGTACTTTTAGAAGCTTTGAAGTACAAGACCAAGGTTTGGGAGTGTCTGGTTATGGTATTACAGGTTCATAGACCAGTCTTCTTGCTGTGTCCTTACATAGTAGAAGGGCAAGTGAGATCAAAGGAGTCTTTTTAGATCTTCACTGAATTATAACAGCAGGTTTCCTGGTCCTCCAGCTTACAAACAAGTTTGTGGGACTTCTCAGCCTTCATAATTATGTGATATAACTCCTAAAGTTTAATCAATAGATCAATCAATTCATCCATCAATTGTATTCATCCTGTTTCTCTGGAGGGTTCTGATTCTATACACAGTTTTATAATTATAGTTTTTATGCTTTTATGTTTTGAATTCTACAGCAAAATTTAAAGTAATTTACACACAATCACAGAATTATAGGATTATGTAGTGTCTGCACATTTACCTTTATCAGAGTGCTCTATATTTTCATATGCTTTCATATCACTGTCTAGCTTCCTTTTGTTTCTTCTTGAAGAACTTATAGCATTTCTTGCAATTCAGATCTAGTGGTGTCAAACTTCTCATCTTTTGTTTATCTAGGAAGTGTTAATATTTGTTTCTCTTCAATTTTTGGAAAACAATTTTTTTCTGGATATAGTGATTTGTGATTGGCAGGTTTTCCCACCAGTATTTTGAATATATAATCTTTTCCTATGGCCTATGGAAATCAGCTGACAATCATGAAAACTTCCTTGTATGTGTCAATCTTTTCTTTTGCTTCTTTCAAGTTTTTTTCTTTGTCTTTGACTTTGACAATTTGATCATAGCATGTCTCAGTGTTGGCCTCTTTGGTCTCATCATAGTTGGACTCATCTTGCATTTCTTGAATTTGGATGCCCTTTTCTATTCTCTAATTTGGGACTTTGTCAACCATTTTTTCCCCCAAATAAGTTCTAACTCTATCTCACTTCTGAACTTTTCATCAAATATTGATTTACTCAATGGTGTCTCCTAAGTCTTTTAGGATTTTTTTCACTTTTCTTCATTCTTCGTTATTTTTATTCCTTTGACTTGATAATTTCAAATGCCCTGTCTTTAAATTCACTGATTATTTCTTCTGATTGCTCTAGTCTGTGTTTGAACCTCTCTATTGATTTTTTTCAATTCGGTTTTTGAGTTCTTCAAGTACAGAATTTCTATTTAGTTCTTTTTTATTGTTTCTTTCATCATAATCTCATTGTGTTCACACAATGTGTTTATAATTTCATTTACTTGCATTTCTGTGTTTCTTGTAACTCACTGAGCTTCTTTAGGATGATTATTATAATTCTTTATCAAGTAATTAATAGATCTCTGTTTTTTATGGTCATATTTCTTATAACACTGAACTTTTTAGGATGATTATTTTGAATTATTTCTCAGGCAATTTATAGATCTGTTTCTTTAAGACCATGCATAAGTCCGCTTGAGATGCCATACTTAAATACCACAGATTGCAACTTCAACAACAACAAAAAAATTCGCTCACATTCTGAGCACATTCTGGGCTGATATATTTAATATCAAGATGTCAGAAAATTTGGTTTCTGTTGAGGAACCTCTTCCTTGCTTGTATATATCCAATTTTTACTGTGTTTTTACATGATAGGAAGAAAAAGAGCAAGAGAAAGAGTGGAGGAGAGAGAAAGAAGGAGAGAGAGAGGAAGAACTTTCTGATGTATTTTCTTAGAAATACATTAACCATATTGAATTAGAGCTCCACCCTTATACCTTCATTTAACTTTTATTACTTTCTTATAAGCCCTATCTTCAAGTACAGTGATATTGAGGGTTAGAGGTTCAACATATGACTTGGAAGTAGGGGACAAAATTTAGTTTATGTAAGGTCAACTTTTGGAAATTTATTTTGTTCCTTTGATGATTCCCCTTTTCTTTTTGCTTTTTTCTTTCTTCCTGGAGAACAGAGCCATTTATTGAACGGAACCTCACTCCTTGAGGGAGAAGTGCATCTTGTCGTTGATCATCTTGCGCTCGGGGTTGAGGCACTTGAGGATCTGGGCCAGCACGTTCACAGTCTGCTCACTGCTCAGCCCCGTCTTCTTGGTCTGGAACTTTTTCAGCAGGTCCTTGGTGGTCATAGGCTTTCTTGTCAGGTAGTGGCGCACGGCGTCTTCGGTCACCTGCACGTTGCCACTGCTGGGCGTGGACTTGCCCGAGGGTGGCTGTGGGGTGGACTTCCCAGACAGGCTCTGGGACCCTGCCTCCAGCAGCAAGCGCTTGGCTGCCGTCGTCTCGCTCGTCTGCTTCCCCTGCTCGAGCTTGCTGGCGGCAGCCCTCAGGGTGGAGGAGGTGCTGCCGCCCTCTGGGCTGGGCGTGCCCGGGCGGCTGTTGATCCCCGAGCTGCCTCCCGACGGCTTCCGCTCCCTCTTGGGGGGCGTCTTCTTTTTCGCCATGAAGAGGGCCGAAGAGGCCTCGCTGTCTGTGTCGCGCGCTCCTCGGAGCTGACTCATCACTGCTGTCTTTTCTGCGCTTCTTCTCCTGAGGGGTGGGCGCCTTCTCCTCCTCCTCCTCCTTCTCCTCCTCGGGCGGCTTCTCCTCCTCACTTTGCTCGCTGCTGTCACTCTGCTCGTCGACACCTCTGGGCCCCTCCTCGGGCAGTGGCACCTTGGGCTTGCCCTCCAGCTCGTCCTGGGAGCTGCTGGAGCCGTCCGACATATAGTCCACCTCCTGGCCCTCAAAGTCCCCGTCGTCACTGTCCTCAAAGGCCTCGTCGTCCGAGCCCTTCTTCCTCTTCCTGCCCGCCTTGGCGGGGGGCGCCTTCCTCTTGGTCTTGGGGGCTCTGCTGCCCTCCTCGCCGCTGGCGTCGCTATCGTCGGACGACATCTCCAGGTCATCCTCCAGGTCGTGGATGCGCAGCTCGCTGGCCTTCTTGCGGCCTCGCTTCTCCTTCTCCTCCGCGTCCTCATCCTGGTCCTGGTCCTTGAGCCGCCGCTGCTGCATGATGCTGAAGTGGTTCAGCACCTTGTTCCTCCTCTCCCACTCTCCCTCCGCCTCCTCGGCGGTGAGCATGCGGTGCCGGGACAGCGGCGTAAAGTTGTACCAGCTGTGCACGGGGAAGGCCTCGAAGGCCTCGTCGGGGCACTGGGTGAAGATGTAGTAGGGTGTGTTCTCGGTCACGCCACCTTTCTTGATGCCCTTGAACTTCCGGCCCGATTTGCCATTGACCCGGAGCAGCCAGGGCTGGTCCTCGGGCCGGAACTCCTTGAGGACGATACCATACTTCTTCCTCCGCACCTCCCCTCGAAGTTTGCGGTTGTACTCGCTGCCTGCGCCGGATTCGGGCAGCTCCTCCTCTTGGTAGATTTTCTTGTTGCTCAAGTCCCGCTCCAGCCGAGCCTGATTCCAAGTAGCAAAGTTGAATTTATCCGCTGCATTAAAAGCCATTATGTTATACTTTTTGGTTGTGTTCTTGGGAACTTGAACGACATACTCCGTGACATTCTGGCTGCCAGGGCCTAGGGCTGCCATGAGCAAGTCAGTCGCTCGGATCGGGTCCGACCCAGAATCTTTACATCCCCGCCGGGATCCGCGTCCTTCGGTCGCTGGGAAGCAGCTCTCTCGGTGCAGGGTCTCTGGCCCTGCTAAGCACCGCTTAGGAAAAGCTTAGGGAAAAGCTCCCCCTTTTCTTTATATGCCTTGTTGTTTGATTGATGGCTGGGATTTGTACGTTTGAGAAAGCAGCCATCTTTTCAAGTCTTTTTGAACTAGATTTTCCTGGGGTATTGTATAGGGAAAGGCTTTCACTCAACAGACTGGCTAGAAATTCTGGGAGCCTTTAAAACCTTTTCTGAGTATATGTTTTCTTTGCACTTGTACCCATCATTTCTCATTTTTGAGAGGCTTCTGTGGTTTTTTTTTTTTCAAGATTCTATAATCTCTTACTCTCTCTTTTGTCTATCTTCAATATTTCAGGCTCTCCAGTCCTGCAATGAACTGTCTAGCTCTAGCTCTTTTGTTCTCAGGGATTCCAAGGCATCCAATGAAGCAGGTTTTCTGCCAGTATTTCAAGTTAGGTAAGGCAGAAAGTAGTCCCTTGGGTAATCCTTAAAAAAGCGGAAACATTGGAGGTATGTTCTATTTTTTTTCTTCTTTAGAAAGAAGTCATAAGTTGGGTGCTTTCTCCTGATTGAGTGAGTTGTGCTAGCCTGGGGGAAGGGCTATTGCTGGTGAACTGCAATTGTTTTCCCCACAACTCTCCCCTACCAGTGTGGCTGTCCTTGGCTTGTACTTGCCCAGGTTATTGCAAGTTATTAACAGACTTCTGGAGTTCTAAGAAAAATTTGGGGCTGTATATTTTGTTGTTGTCCCTTTGGGGGACTGAGCTCTGTGGCTTTCTGATCTGCCATCCTGCTGACATGACTCCTGTTCTGCACTTCTTTTAAGAACACTTTTACAAAGCCCCATCATACAATTTCTGCTTACATCTCATTGCTCAGTGCCACATGTTCGCTAGCTGTAAGGGTGTCTACATAAAGTGATTTTTCAAAATCTGAATTTATTGGTAATGAAAAAGTTAAAAACAAGCTGAGCTCAGTGGCTCAGCCTGTAATCCCGCGCCTTTGGGAGACTGAGGTGAGTGGATTGCCTGAGCCCGCGCGTTCAAGACCCGCCTGGGCAACTTGGCAAGACCTCATCTCTACAATAATCAAAAATTAGCCGGGCGTGGTAGCGTGTGCCTGTAGTTCCAGCTACTTGGAAGGCTGAGGTGGAAGGATCACTGGAGCCCAGCGGGTCGAGGCTGCGGTGGCCGGGAGCGGCCACTGCACTCCTGTCTGGGCCACCAAGTGAGACTCCAACTCAAAAAAAAAAAAGTTAAGAACGTACAAAAGGTAGTCTAGATTTCTTTGGCTACTAAATATTCATCCATACACATCCTTCCTGCCATATATGGAATACTCAACTTATTATTTTTTTTTTAGTTGGAGTCTCAGTCCATAGCCCAGGCTGGAGTGCAGTGGCATGGTCATGGCCACCTCAGTGTCGACCTGCTGGGTTTAGCCTCAGCATTCCAAGTAGTCAGAGCTACAGGCATGCTACCACACCCAGTAAATTTTTTGATTTATTATAGAAATGAGGTTTCACCAAGTTGTCCAGGGTGGCCTCAAATCCATGGGTTCAGGCTATCCTCTCACCTCAGCCTCTCAAAGTGCTGGGATTACAGGTTTCAGCCACCACGACGGTCAACACTCACCTTCTTTAAGAGAGATAGCGCCAAGATCTCATTCAGCTACTTCTGCTAAACATAGTTCAGGATTCTGGTTAAAGTCCTCTCCTATTGGATCCTAATATGATTTCTCTGATTCAGCATCCTATAATATAAAAGATAAGTTATCTGTTCCCAGCACCCACTTCCTCCCCCAATTATATTGGTGGAGAAGAAAACAAGATAATCACAATAAAACTACTTATAAAAGAGGAGATTTGGAAATTCACAGTAGACACTACCCATAATGATGCACTGAAATATCAAGTACTTACTGCCTTGTCTAAAGGTTAAGATCTTTAATTAGGTCATGTGGTAAACCATGGTATTGCTGTCTGAGAGAAATTCCCTAGACTACTGTCATCTCTTATCCTCTGGTAGATTTTAACCTTTTTATTGATTAATATTATTATTAAAATATGCAATGAACATGATGTATAATCAATAAATCAATCAATAAAATAACAAGGCATTTAAAGAAACAAGGAACTGTGATCCAATCAAAGGAAGAAATATGCATGTTCAAATATATATATTTGAAGAATAAATTCCAATAGGCAAAATTTTTGAAGTTAATTGCATTAAAAATTTAGTAAATATTTCCAAATTTTAATCTAAATTAGTTTATACCCAGTGGTCCCATTTATTATATAGTTGTACTTACAGTCTTTGATGCTTAATAAATATATAATGGCACCACTGCATTTCAAAAATTTTTAATTTTAGTTATCACAATAGTGGCACCCTATATTAAAATTTTTTTGTACATGTTTGAGATGGTTTTGTTGACTAATTATGTTGTAATTGATTGATGTTAGTTGACCAATGTGGCTTAATAGAATGAGAAGGCATAGTGTATATACCTCAGAGACTTGATGCTCCTGACAGGTATCATGGCACTAGACCATGAGCATATTTAGCTGCAGGCTTATGCTTGCCCTTCTATAATATTTGGCATCGTGATTCGCACATAGTTGAGCCTTTGAAAATGTTAGTTGGTTTACATCCCTTTTTAATGATCACTATTAATTGCTTCAAATTACAGTTTCTCTCCTCTCAAACAGCATGGTGGGGGGAGGAGGTTGTAGAGACACAATTTCTCCCAATTTTTCTGTTCCTAAAATGAAGATTTTTTTTTTTTGAAGTTTCTAAGATTTTTTTTTTTTTTTTAGTATTTCTGTTTTGGTGTCAACAACCACAGATAAATAAGAAAAAAAAAAACTCCCTTCACTTCCTGGTTGATTGACATGGGGTTGGGAGTAGCATGGATCTAAAGAATCTAGGAAAGAGACTGTTAAAAGAGGAGTAACAGAATGTGTTGTGGACTGGGTGGACTGCATGCCAGTTGTCATGTGAAAATGTAAGCCCATTTTTGCTACAACCTTCAGTTATCCAATGAAAGCCAGAAATATAGTTTATCTTACTTTCTATTAAAAAGATAAAATATAAAATACAGCACATACCAAAAAAGCATTTATGGTTGATCTGTCTTACAGATTTATAACTGTGTGAGTGATCTTTATGCTTGGGCTTATATCTCATGCCTTTTAACTTCTTTTTTCCGTAAATAGCACAACAAATGTCAAGACCACGTTATAACAAGATATGAAGTCTTTTGCCTAGGGTAGGAAAGGTAGTTCAGCAGCAGAATGTTAGGTAGTACTTTCTGAACTTAGAGTTAAGTGTAGAAAAAAGACAATATGTATTTCAACAGTTTTAGTCTATTTATATAGTTGTGTAGCCATTTCTATAATTCAACATTAAACTTTTTCTATCACTCCCAACTATCCCTTGATCTCATTTGCAGCTAATCCCAATTCAATTGTCTTCCCCTCCAGGCAACAATGATCTGCTTTCTGACTCTTTAAATTTGCCTTTTTAAATATTTTATATATAGAATCATACAACAAATCATCTTTTGTATCTGGCTTCTTTTACTTAGCATAATGTTTTTGAGGTATAGTATTTTTTATTAAAAAAAAACATTTCTCAGCTTTTGGATGCCTTGTTTGATTTTCAGAGAGTTGCAAATGGTTGTTTTTGACAGTTTTGTCTCCCCTTACAGTCGCTTTTTGGGGACCAGAGTTGCTGACCTCTTCACTTTTTCATGCTGAAACTGAATCTCTCCTATGGCATGGTTTGTGGTCCCTCAAAACAATTACAGCAGTAACATCAAACAACACTGATCACAGATCACTATAACAAATAAAATAATAAAAGTTCAAAATATTACAAGAATTACCAAAATGTAACACAGAGAAATGAAGTGAGCACAAAGTAGGGGAGAAATATTAATGGAGTTGTTTAATAGAGGGTTGTCACATACCTTTAATCTATTAAAATCATCAACAACAACAACAATAACAACAAAACTCCACAATATCTGTGAAGCACAGTAAGGCAAAATGGAATAAAACAAGGCTTGTCTGTAAATAAAATCCTCTGTAGATTATTCATATTATAACACAAAAATGAAAAAATAAATCTCTATTAATCTGAAGGAATGACTCATCAGAAAATATGTACACAATACTACAAAGAGGATTAGATCTATAAGAAATTATCTGTACTCTCTATATTACTTACTCATTGTTGTGTCTTCTTAGAAGAAGTTGGTATTTAGATATATTAAATGCATACATTATTAAGAATTTGAGTACAAATATAAAAATATATCAGATGTATTTTATAAAATTTAAGGAATAGTGTCATTTTCTAATTTTATATAAATGATAGAACCTAGTTATTTTGATTATGGTTTTACAAAGACCTCAACTTATTTATTTATTTATTTATTTATTTTGAGTTGGAGTCTCACTCTGTCGCCCAGACTGGAGTGCAGTGGCCGCTCCCGGCCACCGCAGCCTCGCCTGCTGGGCTCCGGCGATCCTTCTGCCTCAGCCTTCCGAGTAGCCGGAATTACAGGCATGCGCTACCATGCCCGGCTGATTTTTTTTTTGATTTATTGTAGAGATGAGGTCTCGCTGCCCAGGCGGGTCTCGAACCCACGGGCTCAGGCAATCCATTCACCTCAGCCTCCCAAACGGGATTACAGGCTGAGCCACTGAGCCCGGCTTGACCTCAACTTATTTTGAGATTGTCTCAAAACTTGCAATTAAGTTTATTGTCTTTCAGAGCAAATCTTTTTCAAAAATTAAATAAACTATATTTTCAATATCCTGTAAAATATTACTGCAAGAATACAGACTTGTTTGCTTTCTCTTTTTTGGCATGGTCTTATTATTTCTTCCAGAATCAGTTACATGACCATTTGGATAAGTTCAATCTTTTCAAATTTGATTTCTGGTTAATTAAAATAAAATCTTCCTCCCCATCAATTTATTTAAAAAGCTTTAGTTCCATTTTATATAATTCTTATGTCTGTCATAGAGTAGATAATCGATAAACATTTACTGAATTGATGGGTGAATGCTTGTACTTGCCAAATGTTTATAAGGTGAAAATGATAAGTGAACATTAGTGGTGTTACTTCCATTGACTAGAATCTCCCTTCACCTCCTGGGGCTCAATGCTTACTTTAAGAGATATCAAAGAATAACATTTATAATGAAAGTCTCCAAGTCTATGTGGATGCTCAGGCCCAGATGTATCTTTCTTCTTGATGGGACTCTGCTCTGCAATGTGGTCTAGAGATGCAAGTACCTCTATTTTGTTACTTCACCAGCCCTTAAGGTAGTACTTAAAACTTCAGTACAAAACCTCTGGAAATCTTGTTAAAATGCAGATTCTGTTATTTGTTAACAAGCTGTAGACCAAATGCTATCTTTTTTTTTCCAGCCGATAGTTTGTCTTAATGAAGAATGAAAGCCTGTCAAAGCTTGTTATTTAATTTATTTATTTAAAATGTGAATAATCAAAAAAACATAAATAGCTACAATTATTTTCTCCAGGCACAGTTTAATTCTTGGGTTAATTATGACACATTAAATTTTCTTATTTGGATGCTGTGAGAATAGCACATAGTTTCCCCATAATGATTTATTTATTAAACTGAATTGTTTTCTTCCATAGCTCAAGGCATTGGCATTTTGTGGATATCTTTGCCTCCATAAGAATACATTCTTCCATATTCTAAGCTGCTGCTAAGTTGATTGCTATTTCATTTCCTCTGATTTTTAAACTGTTAGCATCTGCCAAATTTTATAACTTCTCAGAGGAAAAAGGGAAATTAAACATGAACCACAGTGCATTTGAACAAAATACCTGCTACTATTACAGATTGTGTGAACAAATACATACTACAGTCTCCTAATATAGTCTATTGATTTATATGAGTCCATATATTCTTATTATAATAAATCAGATTTTTTTAAAGGCAGAGTTTCCACCATCTCAGGCAGTTGACCACGAGTATGTTGTAGTGTAAAAGTGACCATTACACAGAGGGTTTAATAGGTAGTCATGTAGATAACTAGGTGATAATTACCTCTAGGCAAATGATTGACTAATGGAATATTACATGGCCATAAAGAAGAACAAAATCATGAAATTCACAGCAACCTGAATGGACTTAGAATCTATAATACTGATCTTTCACAGAAACAAAGAATTGAGTATCACGTTCTCACTCATAAGTTAACTATCATAATACTATAAGAAAAGGAATGACTGCAGTGGGAAACTGTGGGGGCTTGGGGGTGGGGAGGTGAGATTGGCAGTAGTGGGAAACTGCCTGGGGAAGGAAGGCACACCTCATCAACAAGGAAACCTGCCCAATGAAGATTTATATACCTAACCCTGAATAGTACTCCACAATTAAAAAAAAAAATCAAAGACTAACTGGCTAAAAAGAGAAAGGAATTTAAAAAGAAGGTTGAGGAAGACAAGGGAAGGCATCCTTGATGAGATGAACAGAAAACAAAGACAGAAAAAGAAATAACTAAACTTAAGGTACAGACTGTGCTCTTTGGAATATCAGGTTGCAATTATGCATACTTTGCAGCTAGATTATTTCTCTGGAAGTTCTAAGAAATGGCTTCTTAATGATCCATGGCCAAGATAAAAAAGAAAAATAAATTTGGTAATAAATACCAAGACAAACATCAATATGAAAATGTAGTGTTCACACTTTAAAAAATTTAATCTCAAGATAAAAAGGAATGAGTGAAAACATGTACGTATATAAATGTTAGTTTCACTCTTACAACAGTGGAAAAACAGAAGCATTTTAAGTTCAACAATAGAGCAGAGATTATTTAAATATGAAGTGTTTTCTAACTACACTGCTATGCAATCATGAAAAAGAATGTATGCCAATTTGTTTCAGATTTAATGTACATGTGAATTAGTGCTGTGCTGGAAAATGTTAAAACACTGGCTTTCTGAAAAAAATTTTATTTGTGGTGTTTGTTAATTTCCATGATGTAAATACTCCATCATGTCTCACTTTGAGCTATGATAGTGATACCCCTGTATGAAGTGTTGCGAAGAGATATGCACAGTTGACTCCCTTACAATGCTAGTGAACTCCAGTACATCACTGAATTATGGATCACTTGTGATTTAAAAGCATATTATAATTCGCTAGGTCAGAGATTAAAGCCCAAGAACTTTTATATCTAAATTATCAGGTCATCCTGCTGCCACTGTTGCTGCTGTTCTGAGTACAAGTGGAGCAGCAAAGTTGTAGAATTACTACCATTAAGGGAAAAAAATGCTCCCAATATATTTTTATATGGAAAAGTCTACAAAGTTATATAAATTGTCATACTATATCTCCAAGATTTACGTAGTATAACTATATTATATTATATTTTCCTTTATACAGGTATATAATATATATTGCACAATAAGTTGACATAAGCATAACTTATGTGAATAGTTCTGTCCTCAAATCTGCTCTTCCTCTCTAGCTTGGGTTTCATTTTGTATTTCTTCTGTGGTTAAGAATTCTACGAGCCTTGAAAGAAGTTGTCAATCCACTTTGTTTTCTTGTTTGATAGATATACATTTGAGTCTGGCCTTTCCCTCTTGTATGAAAGATCAGTCAAGTTTTGGTCTGGATTGAAATTCAACTTTGGAAAACATTTCACAAAATGAGAGATATGCATTAAAATATTAACAAAGGCTATGGCAAGTTGAGGAGATTGTAGGTGTTTCTTTTTTTCATTGAACTTGCTTGTATTTTTTCATATTTTGTGAACATAATGTATAAATATTAAATTTTTTTTTTTTGAGTTGGAGTCTCACTCTGTCGCCCAGACTGGAGTGCAGTGGCCGCTCCCAGCCACCGCAGCCTCGACCTGCTGGGCTCCAGGGATCCTTTCACCTCAGCTTTCCAAGCAGGTGGAACTACAGGCACACGCTACCACACCCGGCTAATTTTTTTTGATTTATTGTAGAGATGAGGTCACACCAAGTTGCCCAGGCAGGTCTCAAACCTGCGGGCTCAGGCAATCCACTCACCTCACCCTCCCAAGGTGCGGGATTACAGGCTGAGCCACTGAGCCTGCCTAAATATTAAATTTTTAAAGAGTCAGTTTAATATATGAAAGATGAAAGACAGACAGTGGAAATGTGGAATTTTATACTATTTAGGTATATAATTACTTTTGTTGGAAGCAAATATTGCCTGATTTACTAAAAACTTAAAAACGTATGTAATCCTTGGTTTGTTTCTGTTTATGATTATCTTTGTCTTTTCTTGTATTACCTTCTTCAATTACAAAATGCAAAGGAAATAATACTTTTCTCCCTAGCTAACAGCTCCACATCAAATTTTTCCATGATTGGGAGAGATGATGGGAAATTGAGATAGCTGTAGGTGATTACTACTTATGGAATGGATGAGTAAATTATGGCACCTTAATTGACATGTGAAACACAGTTTGGCACTCTGTAAGCAGGTAACATGAACATATAGGCAGGTGGACATTTGGTGTCAAGAAATCATTTGATGCCATGAATTCTAATACCTAGGCTAGAGTTCAGGATTAGAATGCTTGCTCATCTATAATGCCCTGGAAAAACACATTTCCAGGGGTCTGGTTTTGGTTGTGTTATTGTTTGGGGTACTTTATGGAATCAAGGACTCTCATTCACAATGTGTAGAACTTCCAAAGCGAGTCTTCTCAGTATCTTCAATACTGGTGAAAAGACTGGTATCAAGCAGTTATAGGGACAAAAAAAAAAAAGCAACAAGGAAATACTCTAGTTATTTCATATTTCAGATGAAAAATTGAGGCTATATCAAAAGTGATGGTGATGGATTCTGAATCCTGAGTATTGGGTTGACTTTCTTTACATACTGCCTGCTGGAATTTGGATTTGTTTTCAGAATTTCCTGCATAGGATGAGTGTGGTGGTAAGAGGAAGAAAGATATGTGACTAGATGCTGGGACTGAAAATGAATTGTTTGTGTATTTCAGTATAGTCCTTAAACAAACTGCATTTTAATCATTTTGAAGGTTTATTAAAATGCAGATATTTTGACCCTTTAAACTGGAATTTGCATGACTGTACAACATCTTGTGTGAGAATAAGAATGCACTGCAGAGCCCAAGTACCACCAAAAGTGTAAGCCAGTCACTTCAAGATGAGCCTCTGACTTGAAATATCTTTTGTTTTTAACTCTGCAGGTATTCTCATTCATTATTCAGCTCAAATGCTATCACTTTTGCAAAGCTATTATCAATTTTCCTAGATGCAATGAATCACATAGTCCTTGATACTTAATGGTACCTTCCTATACTACATTATGAACAAGTAAATATTCTCATAGTATAGTCATTTGTATGTATGGATCTACTTGCATTGAGTGAAGGACAATAGATCAATAGTGGTTAAGAGTCAGTCTGGATTAAAGGCTCAGGTCCACTTTTCACCGGCTATATAACTTTAATCAAAGTTTTACATTTAAAAAAGTGGTGGTGAGAATTAAACAAATTAATATAATTAAAGTAACAGTGTGTGGCAAATTGTATGCTCAAGAAAATTTTCCTATTATTATCTCCTAGGGAAATATACTATATCATATTTATTTCTGTTGAGCACTAAGTCCAGGGTAAGGACTAAAAAAAATTGGTTAACTGAATTTTAAGAAAATTGCGTTCATCTCACAAGACAGGTATAAAGTCAGACAGGCCAACATCCAAGTGGGAAAGACAAGCTTGGCTCTCTCTTGAAGTATACAATGTAATAGCTGTGGCTATGGATTTCAGAGTGTGAAAGTAAGGAGATTTAGTTAAAGATACCATAGAGAAAACAGGTGAGAAAATTGCCAGAGTTTTCAAAGTAAACTGTGAAACTGAAATAAAGTCAATATGCTTGCCATACATATCTTATAGAAAATAATTGCTACTTGCTAAATGACTTATGTATCCCCTTCCAAACTGAATAAAAAGCAGGATGCTAGTTTAGAAGTACACTATGTAAGTGAATTCAGAACTTTCAGACAAATTCCCACTTCTCATTTTTCTTTTAGGATCCTTGTGTATAGAGGGTACAAGTCAGGATTACGATATAAGTCGTCTACGAGCAGGTGAAGTTTGGACCTCCAATTGGTCCTCACTACCCCTGGTTTAGCATTAGATACCCTTAGTGATGTTACGTACCTCCCCCTTCCTTCCCCTGTCAGTGTCTTCTACTGCTGATCTTTGTCTTGTAGTATTGTGATAAAAGCTCAGGACTCACTTATGAGTGAGAACATGTGGTATTCAGCTCTTTGTTTCTGTGACAGATTACTGAGTATGATAGACTCTAAATCCATCCAAGTTCCTATAAAGTCCATAATTTTGTCCCTTTTTATGACTGTGTAATACTCCATTGTGTATATGTACATTTTTTTTATTCAGTCTACTTTTGGGGGGCAGCAGGGTTGGGTCCGTGTTTTTGCTATTGTGAATAGAGCTGCTACAAATATGTGTACGCAAGTACTCTTTTTTGTAGAATGACTTGAGTTCCTGCAGGTATATTCTAAGAAGTGGAATTGCTGGGTCATACGAAAGTTCAATTTCTACTTCTTTTAAAAATTGCCATAGTTCCATAGATGTTGAACTAGTTTGCACTGTGATCAACAGTGTAGAAGTGTTCCCTTTTCTCCACACCCACACAAGCATTTGTAGTTTTTTGATTTATTAATGATTGCCATCACTGAAGTTAGGTGGTATCTCAAATGTGGTTTGATTTGCGTTTCTCTGATGATTAGTGAGATGAGACTGAGCATTTTTTTCATGTCTGTTGACTGTTCGTATGTCTTCTTTTGAGAAGTATCTTTTGCCCACTTTTTAATAGGGCTGTTTGTTTTTTTCCTTTTGCCTTGTTTGAGTTCTTTGTAGATCCTGGATGTTAGTCCTTTGTCAAATATACAATTAAAAAATATTTTTTCCCATTCTGCGAATTGTATTCTTGTTCTCTTGATGGTTTGTTTTGCTGTGCAGAAGCTTTTCAGTTTGATGAGGTCCACATGCCTATCTTATCTTTTATAGCGTATACTTTTGTGGCTTTGATCAAGAATGGGTTACCAATTCCAATGTGCAGGAGGGTGTCTCCTGAGTTTTCATCTAAGATTCTTATATTTTGAGGTTTTATATTTAGATCTTTGATCCATTTAGAGTTGATTGTTGTATATGATGATAGGTAGGGATCCTGTTTCAGTATTCTGCATGTGGTCAGCCAGTTTTCCCAGCAGCATTTGCTTAATAGGGTTTCCTCTTTTAGGTGATGGTTGTTGATGGCTTTGTCAAATATGAGTTGGTTGAGAGACTGAGGTTTTGCTTCTGAAATCTTTATCCTGTTCCATTTGTTTATATGTCTGTTCTTATACCAATACCAGGCTGTGATACCTGAAGGCAGCATATTGTTAGGTCACGGTTTTACAAAATTTTAATAACCCAGTTTGCAATTTGTCTTTCAGTGCATTAATTCCATTCATGTTCAGGCTGGTTACTGAAATATGAGAGTTTATCCCTATCATAAAGCTCTAAGGATGCTATTTGTTTTCTTTTAACTTCGATGTTAATGTATGTTTGTGTTTTCATTTTTGTGGATGCACTGTATACTCTGTTGACTCTTTGCTTATACTCTTGTGAAGTGCATGGTCTTTTTCTTCTTCTGTATTCAAAAACTTCTTAAGCGTCTCCTGTACAGCTGGTCTGGAAGTAGCATAATCTCTTAAGGAATGGATGTCTGGGAAGGAATTTCATCACTGATGAAGCCTAACTTAGCTGTGTTGGAAATTCTTGGTTGTAATCGCTTATCTTTGAGATCTTTGAAGATTGGACTGTAATCCCTTCTAGCTTTTAGTGTTACTGCTGATAAATCTGGTACTATTCTGATTGGTCTTCTACAGTAGCTAGTCTGACATTTCTCTTTACTGCCTTTTTGATTTCTTTCTTTCTTTTTTTTTTTTTTTGAGTTGGAGTCTCATTTCATTGCCCAGTCTGTAGTGCAGTGGTACACTCACTGCCACCCCAGCGTCGACCTGTTGGGTCCAGAGAGCTTTCTGCCTCAGCCTTCCAAGTTGCCAGAACTACAGGCGTGCACTACCATGCCCATCTAATTTTCTATTTATTGTAAAAACAGGATTTCGCCAAGTTGACCAGGCTGATATCGAACCCACGGGCACAGGTAATCCATTCGCCTCGGTCTCTCAAACTGCAGGGCATTGCAGGCTGGGCCACGGAGCCTGGCCAAGATTTTTTCTTTTATACTTGCTTTGTCTAGGCAAATTACTATGTGTCTAAGGGTTGGTCTTCTCATTTGATGCCTTGTGGGAGTTTTCTGAATTTCTTGTACTTGGATGGCCATATTTCTGGCTAGATAGGGAATGTTTTCTTGAATGACTGTATAGAATGCTTGTTTCAATGTGTTCTCTGTTATTTTCTGTATCCATTTCTGTGTCAGGGATACCAATCAGGTAGATTCAACTTTTTTATATGATTGCACATCTCTTGGCGTCTTTATTCTGTCTTTTTAAGTTTCCTTTCTATATTTCTAACAGACAGGGTTAGTTCCATATTTCAGTCTTCAGGCTTGATATTCTTTCCTCTGGTTGGTTAATTCTGCTTTCCATGCTTGTTAGTTTGTTATTTATTTCATGAACAGTGTTTTTTTTTATGGCCAAATTTTCTACCATTTCATTCAACTGTGCCTCTTGTTTTTCCTGATTCTTATTCATTCTTTCCATCAACTCCATGATCTCTGTGTTTGTGATCTGAGATTTGTTCGGGGGGCTCTCCATTGTTTGAGCTCCGGGATCTATTTTTGGGGGTGTTGTCTTTTTAAGATCCTGGAGATTACCTGAGTTCCTCCATCAACTTGGGATAGCTGTCTTTTCTTTCTAATTCCATTACTCAGTGAGAGAGGGAAAAACATTCAGATCTTTGGTTTTCTCAGCTTCCTCTCCTTCCTAGAACAGGGTCTCTGAATTTGTTCAATTTTGAAGCAGGGCTAGAGGTAGGGAATTGTGCTGTTTCTTTGCAGTTTCAAAGTTGTATAGGTTTGGTGGGGAGCTAAGATTCAGAAGCATCTTGAAGGTCGCACTGCTGATGAGGATGTGGTCCCCTGAGATCCATTCTCCACTACCACACTATATGTCCATGCAATGTGTATGTATGCATACTTTCTGAGTCCAAGATAAAGTAAACGAAAAGGACCAAGAAAGAAGGAAAAAGAGAAGAGAAAAATACAGAACAGATACCCTCCTACCTCCACCCCCCAGAAAAATACACACAAATATTCATGGGTGCTGAACTTTCTCTTGTGGCAGGTTCTGAAAATTCAGGTTGCTTCTCTGCTGCTCTCCTTGTCTCCTGCTTCCTGTAGTCCTTGGTCAGTATAGTGGGGGTGAGAACCTCTGGGCTCGCAGCAGGGCAAGAGACTACCTGGTTTTGACTCCCATCCTCCTGCTGTCTGTGTGGTCAGGTTGGGCTCTTTCTCCTTTGGTCACATTAATTGTCCTGTGGCTGGGCCAGGATTGGGGGTGGGTGACTGAGGCTTTGCACTGTCCCTCTAGAGATTATCCATTTGGGGATATCCCCTCTCTGGGTCCACAATAATCAACTCCAGAGAAATGTCATGGTGCCAGTCTGTTGTTCAGTGGTGGACACCTCGAGGTTACTTCTCTGTCCAGGTATCATGATGATGGTGGATTACCTGCACTGTCTTCTCCAGTGGGTTTCAGCCATACTCCCACCATGACTTTTGCTGCTAGTTTCTGGCCAGGCAGTGAAGATGACTATGGGAAATTAGCAGCTGCTCCCTTTGGCTTCTTGTCACTGGAGACTTAAAAAAAATTTTTTTTTCCTCCAGAAAATGGCACTTGCTTCTGCATAATGAGACATGCTGGGATTTGATCCATGACAGTGACAGCCACCTCACTAGGGGTGTTTAATCCACTTGTTCCTGAGTTCCCACTCAGTCAGACACTTACACGTCTACTTACACACACACATTGCACGCACATATGTCCTTGCTCATACTCGTTCACACAGAGACTCTCACAATCCCATCAGCACTGCCACTACCTCTCTAGAACTGCCTGACAATAGGATCTAATTTTTCAAATAACAGACATATACTGATTAGTATTAAAAATACTAAAAAGTAAATCATCTATAGAGTACATAGGCTGTGTTTGATAACCAGATTTGTGTGTATATAAATGCCACAAAAAGTTTTAATTTTTGGTTTTTTTTCCACTTATATGTCTGCCTTTTTCCACAAGGATTTGTGGTCACTATATAAGCATTTTGATAAAAAGCAATCTTTCCCCAAATCTTAAAATTCAACTTTAAAAATTATTATTAATGAATCCATTAATATTTTTCATAATACTATTACCAGAAGCTTAGCATGTGCTTTTTTTACTTTTAAAAATTATGTATTGAGCTTATCAAAAAAGCAGAATATGAAATAAATCTCATATAATTGTTTATATATTTAATTTTACATTATATATCTATGCATATTTTTAATACAAAACATGACTATTATTTTTAATAATTTGAATCACATGGGAGTTCTGGGAAGATGGAGGCAAACCCAGTCAGACTACATGAGTCTCTGTGTGAGTGAATGAGTGTATGGATGAATTTATGTGCATGTCTGTGTGTAAATGGGTAAGTGAGTGGTTGACTAAGTGGAGACTCAGGAACAAGTGGCCAAGGCTGTCCTGGTGAGGTGGCTTGTGCAACAGCCACTCCACATGAACCCTAACATTTCTTGGGGCACAAAAGCTATGCACCACTTTCTAAAATCAACAAAGCCCTTGCTGGGAAGAAGCTGCTGGGGTGACTGCTATTGCTAGACTCTGCCCCACCAATACATCACCAGGTCAGACACTGGCAGAAAGAACCATGGAGAGAGCACAGCGAGGGAACCAGAGGCAGAGTTTCAAAGAAGTGGCAGGAAGCAGCCACCCTGAACCTGGGGTCACTGCCACCACCTCCAGTGCAAAGCTAGGCTGCAAGGTCCCACCACCAGAACCTGAGATTCAGAGACTGTGGCACTTGCTGGGGAGGGAGCTGTCCTTCCTAATCCCATGTGCCCCTGAAACAGCAGTCTGTAGAGGAACTGAACAATCAGTAAAAAGCCTGGGCAGAGAAGCATTCCAGGGTGGCCTCCGTGGAACAGTAGACTTATGTCTGAAGACCAGGAGGTGATCTCTGCATTGCTTTGGGGCTGCTCTCCACAAAACCAGAGATGATCACACCCAGTGCATAAGCCCTGGTGGGTAATAGCTGATGAGGAGACTCAGGCTATCCACTCCTCTGCCCTGAGCCAGCTGCTGGGCAATACACACAAACAGCAGATCTGACTGAGGATGCTGGTGAGTCCCTAGCTGTTTCACCCCCATCCCACAGTAACAAGTGAAAGAAATCGAGAGGGCAGGGTAGAGGTCAGAGATCCTGTTCCTCTGACACAAGCTGAATGGGAACTGTGACCATGCAGGGAAAGAATAAAAGAGGAAGAGAGCCTGGGAGACGCTGAGTCAAGTTACCCCCACTACTACCCTATGGGAATGCACTGGCTATCAACTGCAGGCAGCAGAGGGTGAAGATTCTAACATTTCAAGTTTCAACAATGAAGAGGGAACCTGCAGTAATAGGCCCACAGTCACAGAACCAGGCCACAAGAAAGAATTCCCCTCCAATGAGATATAATAAAGCTGAGAAATCTCTATGAGTGGGTTTTTGTTTTGTTTTGTGTTTTTATTTTTTCTCTCTTTGCTTGTTTGCCTCAATTTGTTTGTTTGTTTGTTTATTGGTTGGTTCTCTTTTTTTTCTCCTTTTTTTCTTTGTTCTTTCTCTTTTTTCTCTCTGCCTTCCCTCTCTTTTCTCTTTTATACTCTATCTTGGACTCAGAGGGTACACATGCACACCCATTGTAAGGTCATATTGTGTGGTGATAGAGAGTGAGTCCAAGCTGACCCATTCACCAGATAGCAAGCATTGTGACACATCAACATGTTCTGAATCCTTGTGTCCCCTCCCTCACCCCTTAGTAAGTGTTAAAAATTGTAAAGAGATAGCACAATGCCCCACTCCCAGACCTATCTCATAATTGAACAAACCTGGAAGGCTGACTCAGGAAAGAACAAAAAGAGCAAATATCAGAAATAATTGCTTCTCAATTTTCTACTGAGCAACAGAACTAAGAAAGATAAAAGAACTGCTACAGATGAAGAAAAACCAACAAAAATTACTGGTGGCCTTCAGAGCCCAACAAAGAGATGCCTGAAAGAATAACTACTGGAGCACAAATGGCTGTCTCTGAGAATGACTGTACTCAGAAGGTACTTATAGAGATCAAAGATTCATTGGTTAAAATGAACAAAAATAAAAAAATGCAAAGGCTAATATGAAATGAAATTGCAATGGAATTGGACAGACTTAAGAAAGTATATTTAGAAATAATGAAAATAAAGAGTAGGAGATTGAACAAACAGAAGTAAAAGCTCCCTCCCACATCCTGAGTGACAGAATTTAAAAAGATGTTTAAAAAAAGGGGGAGGGGGGAGGAAAGGCTACACAAACAAGAACCAAAGGAAGAATATGGGTCTCACACAGACCCCTGGGAGGTCAGTCACTGAGAATACAGACTTTGGAATGCAAGCAGTGGAGAACCCCCAGAATGACTGGTCTCAAACCACAAGCATATATATTAAAACACTAATAGAGGTAATAAATAGAATTGAGGAGAGACAAGAGGAAAGAATGAAGGAGCTGATAACTGAGATAACAGCAATAAAGAATACAGTGAATGAAATAAATAACAAATCGATAAGCATGGAAAGCAGAATTTACCAAGCAGAAGAAATAATCAAAGCTTGAGAACCAAAATATGGAACTAACCAAAACTGTTAAAAATGTAGAAAAGAAGGTTTCAAAGATGGAACAAAACCTCCAAGAGATAGTGACTATTTCAAGAGGCCAAACCTAAAATTAATGGGAATTCCTCAGGCAGATAGTGAGAAAGAGAGCACCCTGGAACAAACATTCCATGAAATTATCCAAGAAAGCTTCCCTCATCTCATCAGTGATGTAATCATTCAAACACAGGAGATTCAGAGAACCCTTGCAAGACAACAAATGAGACCAATTCCTAGACATAGTATTTCACCTACACACAGTAGGTATAAATGAAAAAAATTCTAAATGCAGCAAGAGAAAAAGGTTAGACTACTTACTAGGGAAGACCAATTAGAATAGCAGCAAACTTATCTGCAGAAACACTTCAGGCTAGGAGTGCTTGGAGCCCAATCTTCAAAGTTCTCAAAGATAAACAGTTTCAACAAAGAATTACTTTCTCAGCTAAGCTAAGCTTCATTAGTGATGGAGAATTAGAGATAATGAAAATAAATAACTCCATACAAGAAATACACAAAAAAATGACAAAGCAGAATAAAAAAAAAAATTACAGAGCTGGAAGACCAAAATATGAAATTAACCCAATCTATTAAAAATATAGAAAAAACCTAAGAAGTAAAAAACTCTCTAAGAGATGTGCAATTTTACTAAAAAGCCAAAACTACATCTGATCGGTATACCTGAAGTAGAAAGAGAAATGAAAAACACCTTGGAACAAACATTATATGAGGTCAATCAAGACAACTTTTCTCATCTGGCCAGAGACAAAGAATATTCAGCAAACCCCTGCAAGACATCTTATGAAAAGATCAACCCCTGGACACATGTCATTTAAGAATTTTCTATGCAGCTAAGCTTCATCAGTGATGGAGAATTAAAATTCTTCTCATACATCCATTCCCTAAGTGAATATGCTGCTTCAAGACTAACTCTATAGGAGATACTTAAAAAGGTTCTGTGCACAGAAGAAAAAACAAACAGAAAGATCATATACTTCACAAGACCACAAACAAACACAGAAGCAACAGAGCACAAGATGCACTGGCAAAAATGAACACATGCACACACATATATTAACACAAAAGCTAAAAGAAAACAAATCAGCCCTTACAAGAGCTTTATGACATAGATAAACTCTCACATTTCAATAATCAGTTTCAGGGAACCAGTAAGCAATTCTGCTTTATTAGTAAGTATTTTAAGCAGGAAATAGTTGTTCATTGCACCACAACTCATGAAAACACCAAACTGATTATGAGGGATCCACTTCCATTACATAAACACCTTCCACAAGGTCTCACTTCCTACAATGGGGATACAATTTTAACATGTAATTTTGAGGGGAAAAATATTCAAACTGCATCAATAATTTATGGTTTTATTTATATAAAATTCTATAAAGTACAAACTAATCTATAATAATAAGAAGCAGATTAGCATTCTCCTGGGAATTGAGAGTAATGAGAAAGGACTGGATTTCAATGGAACATGAGGAAACTATATATATTCATTATCTCGATTGTGATGATGATATAAGTATATAACATATCAAAACTCACAAATTGTACAGCTTGTTTATCTTATAATAATTATGCCTCAAAAATCTGTAAAAAAGCTGTAAGCATATATACATACATATTATATATCACATAAGTAATAAATAAAATTGTAGAATGATTAAATGAGAGAAATAATACCACTAACTTTGATGTATGTGATTTTGCTTCATCAAATACCTCAGTATAACTTTGCATTCATTGTTAAATTTAGTATGTACCTTGGCTAGAATGTGATACAGATATGTGCAGCCATATAGACTAACTGGGAGGGCCAACTACAATTCCATTTGCATGAAAATTGAGAGGGCTGTTGAAAAGTTCATCCTGATAGAAGGAGCTATCCACAACAAGCTTTTTCTAGTAAGAAAATCTTTGTGAATATCTTAGAGTCAGGGACAATGGAGAAAAAACGTCAGAATTTCCCATATCAGCTTGTATCTTTCACCTTGGGCTGTTTAACAAAATATCACGAGCTGATTGGTTTAAAAACAGAAATTTATTTTTTATGGTTCTGGAAGCTTCCAAGTCCAAGATCAAGGTCTTGAAATTATAGGTTTCATTTTGAGGTCTCTTTTGGTTTGTAGGTTACTGCCAACACGCTGTGTGTTCACAAGATGTGTGTGTGTGTGTGTGTGTGTGTGTGTGTGTGTTGTGTGTGTAGACAAAGAAAGATCACTGGTGCCTGTTACTCTTTATATAACAAAATTCTATCAGATTAGGGCCCCATTCTATGACCTCATTTAATCTCAATCACTTCTTTAGAGTCTCTATCTCCAAATTCAGTTAAATTGGATTATAGGCTTCACCATATATACAAAAATGTCTAGTAAGGGTAAATGCTGGGGGAAAAAATGAAGCAGGGTAAAGAAATGCAAGGTGATGGGGAAGATTATTACTAATGTATTAGATTGAAATAGTAGGTAAACGTCTACTAATCTCTTAGTAGAACACTCATAAAGGGGTGAATGAGGTGGGCCAAAAACGTCTTCCAAACAGAGACTATTAGGTGTAGATTTCCTGAAGGTGGAGATTTTTGGTGTGTCCAAAGAACAACAAGGGGACCAGTAAGTCTTAAGTGGAGAAAACAAATTGGAAAGTAGTTGGAGAGAAAACTGAAGATATAATAAGGATCAGATGATATAGAGTATATTAGAAATGTTAAGAATTTTTGGTTCCAATTATCATGAGAAATCATTAATGTTTTGCACAGGAAGCATAACGATTTAACTCACATTTTAGAAAAATCACTTGACTTACTGTAGAGAATAAATCAATGGCAACAAAAGTGGAAGCAACAAGACTAGATGGAAAACTATTAAAGTAATTTTAGGTGAGTGATAATGGTGAACTGTATTAGAGGGAGCCATGGATATGGTGATAACTGGGACTTGGAATGTATTTTACTAGTAGACCCACCAGCCATAATCATGGATTGGTACATGCTATGAGGTTAAAAAAATTAAAGGCAACTTTTTTGTCTTGAGTTACTGGGTTAATTATGGTGTCATTTCCCAAGACAGGAAGATTTGGAGAGAAGCAAATGTTAGAAGAAAAATCAGTTATATTTGAGAGCTGTTGGAATTTTAATGTGATATATATATATATATATATATATATATACAATACCAATAATAAAATACTTCTTGGAAAAAATCTTTTATTGATCTAAATTTTAATCTAAATAATTGCTATGATCATACTTGAGTCTTAATACTACACATTTAAGCTCAGTTTGGCACATGAAAATATGCTGAATTGTTAAATGCACTTAATTTTATTTTATTTATTTTTTCTTTGTGTGTTTTATTTTAGACTCGGGGGTTCACATGTACATTTGTTACATGTATATATTGGGTGGTGGGGATTGGGTCTCAGGTGACACTGTACCTTGTAGGCAGTTTCCGAACCCTAACGACCCCTCTTATTGGTGTCCACAGTGTCTGTTATTTCTATCTCTGTGTCCATTTAACTCCCACATATGAGTGAGAACATGATTTCATTCTTATTTTATAACTGTGTAGTATTCCACAGTATATATATCACATTTTCATTCTCTACTGACTGATGGGCATGTTTGATTCCATCTTTGCAAATATGGTATGTGCGTCAATGAACATGTGGGTGCAGGTGTCTTTTTATATAACGACCTCGTTAATGACTTTTTAAGGAAGATATCTAGTAGTGGATTTGCTGGATCAAATGATGGATCTACTCTTAGTTCTTTGAGTATCTCCTTACCGTTTTCCATAGAGGTTGTTATAATTTACACTACCACCAACAACGCATAAATGCTCCCTTTTCTCTGCATCTGCACCAGCATCTACTGTTTTTTGATTTTTTACTAATGGTCATTTTGACTGGTATAAGATGGTGTCTCATCATGATTTTAATTTGCAATTCCCTGATTATGAGTGATGTTTAGCATTTTTTAATGCTTGTTGGTATTTATGTATCTTCTCTAGAAAGATGTCTTTTCATGTTGTTGACCCACTTTTTAATGGGGTTATTTGCTTGTTTCTTGCTGATGTTTGAGTTCTTTTAACATTCTGTGTATTAGTCCTTTGTCAGAAGTGTAGTTTGCAAATATCTTCTCCCATTCTGTAGGTTGCCTATTTGCTCTGCAAAGTATTTCTTTTGCTGTGCAGATGCTGATCAGTTTCATTAAGTCCCACTTATTTATTTTTGTTTTAGTTGTATTTGATTTCAAGGTATTAGCCACAAATTCTTTGTCTATGTCGATGTCCAAAAGAGTTTTACCTAGGTTTTTTTTCTAGAATTTCTAAGATTTCAGGTCTATTTAAGTATTTATCCATCTTGAGTTTATTTTTTGTATATGGGGAGAGAGAGATGAAATTTCGTTTTTCTGCATGAAGCTATTCAATTTTCCTAGCATCATTTGTTGAATGTTTTCTTTACCCAGCATATGTTTTGTCTGCTTTCTAATAGATTTCCATTTGCATGGTTTTGCTGAGGGTTCTTGCATCTATATACATAAAGGATATTAGTCTCTAGTTTTCTTTTTTGTTGTTTTTTTCCTGGCTTTGGTATCAGAGTGATACTGTCCTCATAGAATGTTAGGAATGATTTCCTCTTCAATCTTATGGAATAGCTTCAGTAAAATTAGTACCAGTTTTCCTTTAAGGTCTGACAGAATTCAGCTGTGAGTCTTGATATCAGGTCCTGAACTTTTTGTTGTTGAGAGACTTCTAATTACTATTTTAATCTTTATACTCATTATTGGTCTTTTCAGGATTTCTATTTTTTCTGATTCAAAGATGGGGGCTGTGGGTTTCCAAGAATTTATTCATTTCTTCTAGATTGTCTAGTTAGTGTGCATAGACGTGTTCATAGTCTCAGATGATCTTTTAAATTTCTGTCATTTCAGTTGTAATGTCTTCTTTTTCATTTGTGATTGATCTAATGTGAGTCTTCTCTTTATTTTTTAATCTAGCTAGTAGTCTAGCCATTATCTTTTCGAAAAACCACCTTTTTGTGTCAATGATCCTTTTAATTTTGCTTTTTAAATTTCTAATTTAGTTCTGCTCTGATATTTGTTATTTATTTTTTTCTGCTAGCTTTGGGTTTGTTTTGTTCATGTTTTTCTAGTTTCTTGAAGTGGGATATTAGATAGTCATGTGAGATTTTAATCTGAAAAATATAGGTCTTAAGCATTATACTTTTTTCCTTAGCACAGGTTTGTCTGTGTGTCAGAAGTTTTGATAACTTGTTTCATTGTTATCATTCATTTAAAGGAATTTTTAAATTTTCATCTTGATATCATTGCTGACCCAAGAATCATTCAGAAGCAAATTCTTTAACTTCCATATCTAGGTTTGGTTTCACAGTTTCTTCTTGGAGTTAATTTCTAGTTTTATTCCACTGAGGTCAGGGATAGTGTTTGTTATAATTTCAATTTTTAGAATTTATTGAAATGTAGTTTTGGGATGGAATGTTTTATAGATGTCTGTTAGTTCAATTACCTTGAGGGTCCTGTTTCACTCCAGTGTTTCTTTGTTAACTTTCTGCCTTGATAATATGTCTACTGCTGTCAGTGGAGTGTTGAAACCTCCCACTATTATTCATTTCTCCTTTCCTTATGAAACAGTTTTGCAGGATCCAACATTCTTGGTTGACAGTTATTATGCTTGAGGTGCTTGAAAATGGGGGCCCACTCTTTTCTGGCTTGTAGGAATTCCTCTAAGTCTGTTATCAGGCTGATAGGTTTACCTTTGTTAGTTATTTGATGCTTTTGTCTCACTTCTCTTAAAATTATTTCATTCACATTAACTTTGCATAGCTAGATGATTATGCATCTGGGGAAAGTTAAGATAGTTTAGGAATCAAAATTATGTTATAATTTATAAGCCTTACACTTACCTGAATCAACCAAAAAAGCTAGAAATATTTCCAACTGAAACTGCATTGTGTTTTGTGTGACCTTCAAGGACTATTAAAGCACTTAAATTACCTAAGCTCCAACCAATTGTTTATCAGTAGCCAGTAGATTTTAAAAAATCCTTTCCTAAAGGACTTCAGGTTATTACCTCTGTAATCATTTCCATTCTCTTTCCTAAAATTAATCTTCCACAGCTGATGGATATTAAAGACTTGAAACTCCCCTAAAATTTGATATGATGATAAAAATCAGTTTGCTGCTTTACTTTGCATTATTCCCCAGAATAAATTCTAGATGCATTAAAGAGTTAAATAAGAAATAGAAACAAAAAAATACTAGGGAAAATGTGAATAAATATTTATCTCAAGGTGTGAAAGAATTTTCTATGAAATATGTTTTAAAAATCACGATAGTGGCTGAGTGCGGTGGCTCACACCTGTAATCCCAGCAGTTTAGGGGGCAGATGTGAGAGGATTGCCTGACTCCAGGTGTCTGAGACCAGTTTGGGCAACTTGGCAAGGCCTTTTCACTAAAATAAATCACAAAATTAGCCAGACAAGGGAGCGAGTACCTGTAGTTCCAGCTACTTGGAAGACTGGGGTGCAAGGATAGCCTAGGTCCAGCAAGTTGAAACTGTGGTAGCTGTGAGCATGCCACTGCACTCCAGCTTGGGTGACAGAGTGACTCTGACTCAAAAAAAAAAAAAAATCACAAAAGTAATGAGTTATAGACTTGTACCTTGGCTGCAGATTTGCAACAATTTTCGATCATTAAAACACTATAAAATTGAAACACAAATTGCAAATACAGAAATATACTTGTAATAAATATACTATATTATTTTATTTTAAAAGTTTTTAATTTAAAGATGTGGGGTACAATTCAGGGTTAAGCATACAAATGTTCATTATGCAGGTACCCTTGTTGATGAGGTGGGTCCCCCCACCCCAACATATTCCCACTATTGCCAATCCTGTCTCCCAAATATGCTAGTGTATATTTTCTTTATAAAAATCAGTTGTTAAGGATTTAGCAATATTTTTAATTTTTTCACTGAGACTAATTTGCCTTTGATGCATTTTTCTATTGTTTTTCTATTTAATTGATTTCTGTTATCTTAATTACTTTCTTCTACTGCTTTCAAGTTTTGTTATCTTTTTCTAGTTTTATATGGAGAAAATTTAGATTTTTAAACCTTTCTTTTTTCTAATATAGATATTTACAGGAATTAATTTTACTCTAATTACAGCTTAAGATAAATTGTGCAAATTTAGAAATGTTTTAAACTGTTCACTTAGTCATAAATATTCTAATTTTCCTTATGATGTCTTGTTTGACCAATGAGTTATTGATAAATGTGCTAATTTCCAAATACTTGAAATTTTTCTAGATACTTTTTATCATTGATATTAAATTTAACTTAGTTGTGTTTTATAATGTCAATAACGTTAAAATTATTGAACTTGTTTTATGGCTTAACATATGATGTCTCCACAAAATTTCTGTGTCCATTTGACAATAATGTATAATCTTCATATTTTGAGTGGAAAGTCTTGCTATAGTTTGAATGTCCCCCAAAATTTATCTGTTAAAAACAATCGTTAATGCAACAGTGTTGAGAATGGAATTTTAAGAGATGATTAGGTTATCCAGACATTTTCTTAATGATAAAAATGGGTTCATCACTGTGAGGGAGGGTTGGCCACCTCTTGCTTTCTCTCTTCTCTTACACTTTCACCTTCTGTCATGGACTGATGGAGCAAGAATGATCTCATAAGATGCTGGTATCTTGATATTGTATTTCCTAGCCTCCCAAACTGTGGAGAATAAATTGCTTTTTTTAACAAATCATGCAGTCTGTAGTGTTCTGTTATAAAAACACCAAATGGACTAAGGCAGATTCATAGATAGAAACTTGAATTGTGATTGGTGGTAGTGGTTTCATCTTCCGCATCCATCTGATTTTTTTTTTTTTTGGTCTATTCTATGAGTTATTGTAAGAAAGTATTAAAAGTTACAACTATGATTGTGGATTTAAAAATTTTTCCTATTTAGTTCAGTTTTTTGTTTCATGTGTTTCAAAATCTGTTATTACTTGCATACACATTCCAGATTGTCTTGTTGTCATTATGAATTGGTGCTTTTAAATTCTAAAAAGTTGTTCTTTCTGCCATCTTGGTGCCCGCGGAGGCCTGCTGGGAACAGGAATTTTTTTTTTTAGTTGGAGTCACACTCTGTCGCCCAGACCGGAGTGCAGTGGCCGCTCCCGGCCACCGCAGCCTCGACCTGCTGGGCTCCGGCGATCCTTCCGCCTCAGCCTTCCAAGTAGCTGGAATTACAGGCATGCGCTACCGCGCCCGGCTGATTTTTTTTTTTTTTTGATTTATTGTAGAGATGAGGTCTCGCTGCCCAGGCGGGTCTCGAACCCGCGGGCTCAGGCAATCCACTCACCTCAGCCTCCCAAAGGCGCGGGATTATAGGCTGAGCCACCGAGCCCGGCTTATGTACCACATTTCTTTAATTCAGTCTGCTTTCAATGGGCATCGTGGTTGGTTCATTTTTGCTATTGTGAATAATGCTGTGATAAACATGTGTGTGCAGGTATCTTTTTCATAGAATGGTTTGAGCTCCTTGATGTATATTCCCAGGAGAAGATTGCTGGGTCTTATGGAAGGTCAATTTTTAGATCTTTTAGGAATCACTACACTATGTTCCACAAAGGTTGTACTAGTTTACATTCCCACCAACAATGTAATGTTCCCTTTTTTCCATATTGTTGCCATCATCTGTTGTTTTTGTTATTGATGATGGCCATCCTGATGAGTTTTTTTTTTTTTTTTTTTGTTTGTTTGGTTTTTTTTGAGTTGGAGTCTCACTCTGTCGCCCAGACTGGAGTGCAGTGGCTGCTCCCAGCCATCGCAGCCTCCACCTGCTGGGCTCCAGCGATCCTTCCGCCTCAGCCTTCCGAGTAGCCGGAATTACAGGCGCGTGCTACCACGCCTGGCTAATTTTTTGATTTTATTGTAGAGATGAGGTCTCGCCTGCCCAGGCGGGTCTCGAACCCGTGGGCTCAGGCAATCCACTCACCTCAGCCTCCCAAAGGCGCGGGATTACAGGCTGAGCCACCGAGCCCGGTTCTGATGAGTTTTTTCATGTATCTATTGGTTACTCAAATGTCTTCTTTTGAGAAGTATCTATTCCTATCTTTGTCTACTTTTTAATGGGGCTACTTTTTTTTTTTTTCCCCTTTTGGCACATTCAAGTTTCTTGTAGATCCTGGATATTGAGTCTTTGTCAGATAGGCAGTTAGCAAACACTTTTTCCTATTCTGTGACTTGTCTTCTCACTTTTATATAGTGTATCTAATCGCATCTGTTTGGAACAGATGCAACCTATACTTTGGGTTATTTATCTACATTCCATCTCTACATATCGTACATCATAAAGTATAATATTACCATTGCTGCTTTAAACAGGCATATGCATTTCAAGGACATAAATAGAAGTTAAAAAATTACATAATATTCTTTATTTACCCACAAATTTACTATTTCCAATACTCTTATTTTTTACTCTAAATCTAAGTTTCTTTCTAAGGAAATTTCTCTTCAGGATACATAACTTCATTTAATATGTTGGGTAGTGTAACTCTGCTAAAAAGTCTATGAGTTTTCATTTATATGAAAATCTCTTCATTTCATTTTTACTTTCTGAAGACTATTGTCTTTGGATTTAGAATTTGGGTTGAAACGTTTTCCCCAATATTTCCATTATTTCTAATTGAAAGTCAATGTTCACAGTTTTCTGGCTACTTTCAAAATTTTTTCTTTATGTCTGATTTTCAACAGTTTGAATGTGGTAGCTAGATATAGTTTTCTTTGCACTTTATCTGCTTGTGATTAGCAGATTTGTTTTTGCTTATGTTATTTATAAAATTTGGAAATATTTTGACCATTTTTTCAGAATTTTTTTTTAGTTCTATTGTCCTTCCTTCTTCTCCTTCTCTTTGTCCTCCTTCTCCTTCCCCTTTCTTCTTTTTCCTCCTCCCACTCCTCCTTCTTTGGCTTTAAACAAAAATAATAATTTATTTTGCCAAAGAATCTGAAATTTGGGCAGGGCTCAGCAGGTACAGCTGGTTTCTGTTCTAAACCCTATCTTTTGGGATGGTTGACTAGGGCTCGAGGATCCATTTTCAAGGTGATTCACTCACATGGATGACAAGTTTGTACTGACTGTTGCTGTCCACATGAACATTTCTGCATATTTTCTTCTGAAACTTTAATTATGCTAGAAAGCTTCATATTGATTAGTCACTGATGCTCTGTTATCATTTTTGTCTATCTTTTTATATCTGTTCTTCAGACTTGATATTTTTAGTGATATATTTTCTTCACAATTCCTTTTCTGTGCTGTGTTTAGACTTCTGTGAAATCCATCATGTGAAATTTTATTTATATATAATACTGTCAGTTCTAAAATTTTCATCTCCACCTCCTTCTGAATGGCATTTCTTTCCTGAGAATATTTACCTGTTTTTTTCAGCATGACCATATTGCCCTTTCTGTTTCAGAATATATTTATAATAGTTGCTTTAATTTACTTTACTGCCAATTTTAATACCTGTCATTTTTCTTTTTTTAAATGTATATACATTTAAGGGATATAACTTATTCTGTTGACAAATTTTCTCTTTCTTATGTATTAAATTTCTCTTTTTTGGTATATCTAGTAATTTATGGAACACTGCTGTGAGTATGGATTATGTGTTCTCTTTTAAAGTGTATTTATTTTAGTTCTGGTGGTCAGTTAAATTTTAACATATTCTGGGTCTTGTCAGGTTTGTTCTTTTTTTTTTTCAGGTAGGATAGTGCTTTTTAAACTTCATCTTAGCCCTGGATCTTTCTCCAGGTCATAATTTAGATTTTCATGTGGTGGCCTTTCTGTGGTCTCAAATATCCAAGACCATTTTTGTGATCTCTCTTACCTAGCTAGGTTGATGCTCTAACATCTCCCGGCACTTTACAACCTTTGTTATAATTTTTCAGCTTTTAACCATGAGATAGGTAATGTTTGTTAGGATCCTGGGTATGCACAGTATATTTGTTACTTTTTGGTAGAAGGGACTTGTGATCGGGAGAGGGAACATGGAGCGACTTCTAGGTTATAAGAAATTGAAAGTTCTATTTTTTGACCTTGAATCATGGTTACAAGAGTGTTTATCTTACAATAATTTATTTAGCTGTGCTTTTGCTTTTTTAAGATTCTCTTGTGTATCTATGTTTCATTTTTAAATGAAAAGATGTACAAATGCAATAGGAAGAACCTCTGACAACTAAAAAATGAGCACTGTGTACCACTCAGAAAAAAATTGTTTACAAATATGTGAAAAACTATAAAAAACAACTTTATTATCAATGTAAATATAACAAGTTGAAATAGTGAAATAATATTTTCAGTTCAGCATGTAAAACATTTTAGGAAAAATAATATGCTAATTATGTAGATGTGAGATACTCATAAACTACTAGTAAAAATTAGAAATTCAATAAACAGAGCTAGACTACAAAATGAAAGAAAACATTTGCAAAGTATTCATTCAACAAGAGATTAATAACAACCCCAAAGCAAAACAAACAACACAATTAAAAATGGGCATAAAATCTGAATATACATTTCTCAGAACAAGCTATATAAATGATCAGTGGGTGTATGAAAAAATGCTCATCGTCACTAATCACTGAAAAAGCGCAGATCAAAACTACAATGAAATGTCTTTTCACTCGTTAAAATGGCTATTATCAAAAAGAAACACCATGAGATGATAAGTGCTTTAGGTAATAGATAACCCAATTACTCTGATGTGATTACTACACATTGCAGGCTTGTATCAAAACATCTTGTGTACCCCATTAATATATACACTTATTATGTACTCACAAAAATTAAAAATAAAAAAATTCGGAAGAAAATAACAGTTACTAGCAAGGATACCAAGAAAAATAAATGCTCATATACTGTAAATGAGATTGTTAATTAGTATAGCCACCTAAGGAAGATGGAATGGTGGGGTTTCTCAGAAAACTAAGTGGAGCTACCATTTAATTCAGCAATCCCACTGCTGGGTATTTACCCAAAGAAAGGAGAGGCATTGACATTCTCATGTTCATTGCAACACTATTCACAACAATCAAGAGATGAAATCAACCTAAGTGCCCATCAACGGGTGAATAGATGAAGAAAATGTAATAGATATACACAATTAAATATTATACAATTCTAGAAAAGAATGAAATTATGTCATTTATAGCAACATGGATGGAACCAGAGGAACTTAAGTTAAATAAGCCGGGCACAGAAAGAAAAATATCACATATTCTTATATGTGGAGGCTAAAAATACTGATCTCCTAAAGATGGAGAATAGAGTAATAATTATCAGGGCTGAGAAACATAAGAGGCGAGGGTGGAGATGAGGTGAGGTAGATTAAAAATACATCCCACTGTTTGATAGCACAATAGAGTGAAACTATAATTACAAGTATCTATAGTATATTTCCAAATAGCTAGAAGATTTGAAATCTTCCTAACAAAAGGAAATAATAAATATTTGATGAATATATTAACTACCCTGATTTGATCATTACATGTTGTACATATGTATTAAATTTTCACAAGTACCCCTAAAAATGTATAATCATTATATAGTCATAAAAAATTAAAAGGTGTAATTAACGAACTGCAAAGAAAAAATTCTGTGTATATGTTTCACTTGTTTATCTAAAATGACATTTTTATAAAGAAAATTACAGCATGATGGGAAAATGTTTATCTACATGTAATTATTGCAGTTATTTATATGCATAAACATCAAAGCAGTGCTACAATTGTTCAACAATCAGGGAATGATTTAGTAAATTATGAAAAAAGTAATAAAATATTACTTTTAATCATCTTTAAAATTATCTTCAAAATCATTTAGTGACAGGATAAAAATTATAAAATTACTAAGTTCTTATAAGTTATGATTCTATGTAAAATTTTGTGATAAAAATAAATATGCCTACAGGTTAATAGTAGTTAGCTCTTTTTCTAATATAGATTATTATATCTAATAGGTTATAGACGACCTCCTTTTTCTTTTTCAATGTTTAAAAATCTCAAAATGAATTATTTTGAAAATTTAAATGCTTTTTAAAAGCCTACACAATTATATTTAACAAAAATGAAACTCTTTTTAAAAATTAAAAAGGTCCACAATTGAAAGCACTGTCACATGAGTCAAGGTGGCTAAGCTTTATTTTTTTTGAATAGGACTCTCACTCTGTCATGAAGTGGCATGCTCGCAGTCACCACAACCTCAACCTGCTGGGCTTGGATGAGCCTTCTGCCTTAGTCTTCCAAGTAGCTGGAACTACAGGCATGCACCACAATGCCCAACTAATTTTTTTGATTTATTGTAGAGATGAGTTCCTTTCATGTTACCCAGGCTGATCTCGAACCCATGGGTTCAGACAATCCTCTCACTTCTTCCTCACAAAGTGCTGGGATTACAGGTGTGAGCCACCATGCCCGGCCGGTGGCTAAGCTTTATTGCAATTTTAGAGTTTATAAATATTTGGGGGGTTTGAAGCAATAGAGATGAAAATATAACATTTTCCTGTACTCCCAAACCTACAAGTTATTTCTGATTTTCCAACCTAGATCATCCTGAAGGTCTTTTTTTTTGTAATTATTTCTTGTTTCCTCTGAGTTACCAAGTTCATGTTCTAAACTGGGAAGGAAGAATACTTTTCTTTAGGAGAGAGATACAAGGGTGGAGATGAAACTTTAATTACCTTTGATATTAAGGGATTAGAAACAAGATGAAAATGGTAATTAATTTATCCTCTTTACAATTTTAGGTCCATTGTTCAACGTTTTGGAAAATCTACTTTGTATAACAACTATATTAACAAGATAAATTTGGGAGTATCTTGCCAGCTCATAACTCATTTTCTGAGCAATTGTACCCCATATGAATAAGCCCTAGGATACCATTCATTCATTAAGCAAATAATTGTTAAATGTGCATTTTATGCCTGGCACAATCCAAGGCATTTTAGCATACAGTGATGAACAAGGTAAGCAATATTTATGTTTTATAGAACTTTTTCCTGCTAGAAAAATAATAAAATAAGTGAATATAATAATTTCAAATAGTATTGAGTGCAATGAAGGCAAAGAACCAGGATAATGGAATAGAAAAGGGAAAGAAGGGGAGAAGGGGTTATTTATAATATATCTACTACAATAAATTGGTCTAGAAATATGCACACAGTACAAGCAGCTATTCAGTTTTCAAGAATTTTAAGTGATAGAAGTTAGAAGTATGTTTATAATTAATGAGAACTGCATTTTTCCAATATTTCTCCTTTTTGCAGTATGATATCATAAGTGAGAATAAAAATATTGGAGGCAGAAGAAATATACTAGTTTTTGTGTTGTCTGTGTAGTTGAAGCAGAAAGTTTCTTACTTTGCAGTTTAATACTGAACAACACAAAACAATATGATAAAGGGTCCCCTATAAGTATGATATTAGCTGAGTCAAGCATTTACCAGTTTCATGTGGACAACTGTAGTCTTGTAGGAATGTAGTCACAAGAAAAGCAGCCATCAGCTTGTGGAATTGAAGTTAAATATTGAGGGTGACTGAGCCAAAGACAGTAAAAACCTGAATACCTGGTACCACGGAGCTACTTAGCCTTAAAACTGCCTTACCCAGACTGCTACATGACTGAGTAATGAACTTTAATCTTTTTTTTGTGTGTGTGTGTTGGAGTCTCACTCTTTCGCCCAGATTGGAGTGGCCACTCCCGGCCACTTCAACCTCGACCTGCTGGGCTCCAGCAATCCTTCCACCTCAACCTTCCAAGTAGTTGGAACTACAGGCGCGCGCTACCATGCCTGACTAATTTTTTGATTTATTGTAGAGATGTGGTCTCGCCAAGTTGCCCAGGCGGGTCTTGAACCCGCGGGCTCAGGCAATCCACTCACCTCAGCTTCCCAAGGTGTGGGATTACAGGCGGAGTCTCCGAGTCCGACTAACTTTAATCTTCTTTAAGCCACAGTTATTTTGGCGTTTGTTTCAGTGGTAAGACATATCTTAACTAGTAAAAGATTTCTCTTGTCTAGTGATCTCCTTCCTTTCTTTTTTTCTTGCTGAAAATACCAATTCCTTTGGAGTGTCTCCTCTGACTATCCTAACTAGAGAATTTTATTTTTTTGGACACTATACTACTTTGTAAAGCTCATCACACTTAGTGATTTCTGATAATTTACAACTTAATTGGAGAGAAACACGTGTCAAATAAAATGAGACCAACCCAAAATAGGAAGCTGAGACTAGCTTCATTTGCAGCTTGAAGCAAAGTCTCTCAGCCAAAAAAGACACAAATCAGCTAACTTGCAGTTACCTGTTAATGTGTTCTTGAAAATGAATTTTTTTTAAGCCACTGAGTTTTGAGATGATTTATTTTGCAGAAATGCCTAACTGATATAAACTGATATCCTGAATTTCTCATGAACTTAGATGCAGAGCATGGGGAATTGAACCATGAGGTATGGAGCAGCAGCAATCTTTTTTGATAATTGCTGGTTTGTCAGTGAGAAATATGATCTTGGGTATATAATGCAGTTGCTCCACTGGTTTAGTGAGTTTTTTAAGAATCTTGATAATTTAGTTATAGATCTAAAAACAGAAAGAAAGAAAGAAGACAGGGCAAGTACTGGAGTCTGACCACCACTGACACTTGGGTACTTAAGGCACCCAAGGTAATTCTGCTGCATTTGCTGCTGCCTACATTGAATACTCAGTTATACAGCATTATGAGTCAACCCTTGGTTTTATATTTAGAAGTTTTAGATTACCAACAATTATTGAACTCACGTTATATATTAAGTACTCTGCCAAGCATTGGGCATATGAAAATAAATGTCACAATTGCTTTCTTTGAGGTGGTCTCATAAGAAAGGAAAAGATTTATAGACAGCTTGTTTTTTTGTTTTACAACAGATGTAATAAATATTACAATAGAGGGAAGAATATAGCGAGCTCACATACAAAAGCGCAAGGAGTTGGAAATATGGGTGAGAGATTGGAAAAGACTTGCTCAGGATATAACTGTAGTTTGGGTGGGGAGGATTTTTCAGGCTCAGGGAAAAGTGAGTGTGATTAGGTGGCTGTGGTGGCGGCAATGACCCCACGGCAAACAGCCCACAGCAAACCACCGGTTGTGTAAGTTAATATAAGACTGGTTCTCCAGTTTCAAGATAGTAGCAGGTCTGTGGTGAAATTCATGCTGTTGAACTCCCTATGCGGTCAGACTGAAACTAGTCTCCATCAGAGACCACATCCTAGCTTGGCTTTTCTACCCTGCCCTAAACTTTTTCTCTCAGTCCCCTTATGACCACCTGTAATAAATTACTTTTACAAAATCTCTTTGAGGCTCAACTTTTAAACTTAACCTAAGATCTGTTGTTTTTTTAATCCAAAAAAAGACAAAACTGGAATTTTGGGGTCATTATCACAAAGTAACAAGATTAAAAACAAGGGTATACTCTTATTTGTTGACAGCTTTCTTTGTGTTAAAAATCACTCATGTGTCTTCTTCCCTGGGTGTATTTTAGACATTTACAGTATATACAATTTTTAGAAGGCATGGGGAGAAAAATTGTATTTGTTTGATTTTTATGCCTTTTATTGTTGTTATTGTAAAACTATGATGAGAATGAACTGCAATAAAAGATCAACTTTATCTTGTAATGTCACTAGGATAAACTACTTAAAAGACAGGTGTTCTAAGGTTGTGTCTTTACAGAATTAGTGAATTAGAAAACTGAAGCAACACTGTGACATATTCCAGCTTCCTACAGCTAAAATAGTTCAGATTAAGAGGACATGCAGATTCAGGTAAACTGTTCTATGCTTTGTGATACTTTTAAAGAAATGCTTGAGCATGAATTGACTTATTGATTTAATTTTAATTTTAAAATAAAGTTTGTGTGTATTTAAGGAGTATAATGTGATGTTTTGATATGCATAAACATGGTGAAATGATTACTACAGTCAAGCTAATTAACATATCCATCTCCTAACAGTTTTTGTGATGAGAACATAGTCTATCCTCTTAGCAAACTAAGTATATAGCACAATATTATTAACAATAGTCACGATGCTATATTATTTTAGAACTCATTCATCCCACATAACAAAACTTTGTATCCTTTGACCAAGATCCTTCCATTTTCCCCACTCCCAGTCCCTGATAACCTCTATTCTACTCTCTCCTTCTATGAATTTGACTTTTTTAGATTCTGTAAATAATTGAGATCATGCAGTATTTGTCTTTCTGCATCTGGCTTGTATCACTTAGTATAATGCCCTCTGGGCCTGACCATAAGAAATAAAACCAAAAGAGTATACTCAATCAATGGTTTACCCTCTATCCATGATGGCTAAGCCTTCCTGAGATACCGCCAAAGTATTTGATTCTTCCCTGGGTTTTGCCAAATTTTTCATATTCTAGTTCCAGTATTTTAAGGTAATAATATTTTCCCATTGCTCACATACATTAAAAACTGTAATGTTGGCTAAGATAATTGAAATTGATGTTTTTAAAAAAATCAAGTTTCACCTTCACCAAAAGTAAATTGTAGATTTATCAGTGTTAACTGTTAAAAACAGATGCAAATTAAAACCACAATGATATATTACCTCACCCCAGTTAGAAAGACACAGGATAACAAATACTGGCGAAGATGTAGAGAAAAGGGAAATCATACATTATTGGTGGAAATGTATATTAGTGTGCAGCTATTGTGGAAAAAAGTATGAAGTTTCTTCAGAAAAATTAAACATAGAACTACCATATTATCTAGCAATCCCATTTCTGAGTATATATCCAAGGGACATGAAATCAATATGTAGAGGAGATATCCACACTCCCATGTTTATTGCAGTGTTATTCACAATATCCAAGTTATGAAATCAAAATCAATGCCTATCTACAGGTGAATAGATAAAGAAAAGGTGGGTGAATGTATCACAATATATTCATTAAAACTTCAAATTATAAGGATTCTCGAAGAAAGATTGGCAACACCCTCCTGGACATCAGAGTAGGCAAAGACTTCATGATCAAGTCGCCAAAAGCGAATGCTACTAAAGCTGATAGACAGGTGGGATCGCATCAAACTGAATAGCTTTTGCACAGTGAAAGAAACCATCAAGAGAGTAAAGAAGCAATCCACAAGACAAGAAAGATACTAGCAAATTATGCATCTGAAAAAGGCCTAACATCCATATTCAATAAGGAACTCAAATGAAGTGAAAAAGAAAAATACAAAAACCCCATTACAAAGTGGGCAAAGGACATGAACAGTCTTCTCAAAAGATAACAATGCTCAGCCTTGCTAATCACCAGAGAAACATAAAACTACAATGAGATAACACCAAACTTTGGTATGGATCTATCATTAATGTCAAAAAACAACAACAACAACAGGTTGGCATGGCTGTGGAGAAAAGCAAAGGTTTCTACACTGTTGGTGGGAATGTAAACTAGTTCAGGCTCCATGGAAAGCAGTGTGGAGATTTCTAAAAGAAACTAAAAATTGATCCTTCTTTTGACCCAATAATCACCATCCTGGGAATATACCCAGAGGAACATAAATTGCTTTGTCAAAGAGATACCTGAACATGAATATTTATTGCCACACTATTCATAATAGAAAAAACATGGAAATAACCTTGTTGCCCATTGAAAGTGGACTGGGTAAAGAATATGTGGTACATAAACACGATTGTGCAGCAATAAAGAAGAACAAAATTATGGCCTTTGCAGCAACTTGAATACAGTTGGAGACCATCATACTAAGTGAACTATCACAGAAAAAAAATAACCAAATACTGCAAGTTCTCACTCATAAGTGGGTCCCGAACACTGATCACATTAGCACAATGGTGGGATTGGCAGTCCCTGGACACTGCCAGAGGAGAAGGGGTGGCACATGACAACACAAAGGCTACCTGGTCTACTATCAGGGGAGTCAGGGCAAGCTAGAAGCCCACACTTTACCTGCATGCAGTCTACTTATGTAGTAAGTCATCACTTGAACTCCATAGCTGTATAATAAATAAATACATTTTAAAAATAAAAAAGAAAGAAATCCTGTCATTTGCAACAACATGGATGAAATGGGAGGATGTTATATTAAGGAAATAATTCAGAACAGAAAGACAAACATCACATGATCTTACATGGAATCCAAATATGTTGATCTCATAGTAAAATAGGGGTTACTAGAGGTGGGGAGAGTTTGGAAGAGAGGTGGTGGGGCTGGGAGAAGTTGGTCAGCAGATGAAAATTTACAGTTAGATGGGAAGAATAAGTTCTGGTGTTCTATTTATACAGTAGGGCGATTAAAGTAAACAACAATGTAGTATAGATTTCAAGATAGAAGAAAAGATTTTGAATGCTGTTACCACCAAGAAATGATAAATGTTTAAAGTGATAAATATGGTAATTACCCCGATTTTATCAGTATACTGATATAGAGACCCGCTAAAGTTTGTCTACATTGTCAGTCCTTAGAGAAGGGCATGACAAGGGGGCAAGCACTCCTGTACATTTCTGAACAATATTCCTGAGAGCTAATAAAAGGTGTATTTCCCCTCATCTTCTATGCACGCCCAGCAAGTATCTTCAGGGGATACTTGACTTCCCTGTTGTCTATGCCCAATCAACTGAAAGATGCAAATCTCCATTTACTCCATTTTCCTGAGTAGTTATAAGTTTGAATAATATATAATCAATGTAATTGTAAGCCTTGTGATTTGTATAATTTTTGTATCAATATAATCATGTTTTGTGATTTGTATAGCTTTCATGTAATGCATTTTGTCTTAGGCTTTGTAAACTTCCTTTACTCTACAGTATTTGATTACCATTTCTGCTGGGCTCTACAGTTAAAAGGTATGAGATAGTCTGGACCAAAAATTATCACTGTCGATAAATGCGGCTGAAACTAAAGTTCTATACAATGCTCTGCTGGTCATGTGGCTAATGTATAGGTACCAACAACTCTGGACTTATAAAAGTGAACTGCAGGTCAGGCTCGGTGGTTCAACCTGTAATCCCAGCGCTTTGGGAGGCCGAGGCGAATGGATTGCCTGAGCCTGTGGGTTCGAGACCTGCTTGGGCAACTTGGCGAGACCTCGTCTCTACAATAAATAAATAAAATTAACCGGGTGTGGTAGTGTGCACTTATAGCTCTGCTGATTGGAAGGCTGAGGCAGAAGGATCGCCAGATCCCAGCAGGTTGAGGCTGAGGTGGCCAGGAGCGTGCCTCTGCACTCCAGTCTGGGCGAAGAAGTGAGACTCCAACTCAAAAAAAAAAGTGAATTGTAAAAGCCTGGAAGGTGAGCAGAACCATTTTAGAAAGACCTTGAGTCCGGCTCTGCTACCTGGGTTCCAACTCAGAAATAAACTTTTACTACTTGTTCCCTGTTATTGGTGTCAAGGGGCGTAGCCAAGTGTTACTAGGACCATAATAATACAATGTAGCTATGCATTGAAACCACACGGTACCCCATAAAGATGCACAATTATTTTGTGTCATTGTAAATAAACATTAATTTAAAAATTAAAAAATGTTTAAAATAATATAAAAAGTGAATATTTCCAGATAGAAAAGGATTTTCTTAAAAAAAAAATGGAAGAAAGAAAAAAATGCGAAGATTCACAGACTTGACCACATGATAATGAACAAGTTCTTAACATTAAAAGCCCCCAAAACACAATATGAAAAAATTAGGAACTCGAAATATTTGCAACAAAATATGAAAAAATAAATAGCTTTCAAAAGAGAGATCACCCACCCTCCAGTGTCCTGTTTAAAAGATTGGTATCAGCCAGACTCGGTGGCTCAGCCCATAATTCTAGCACTTGGGAAGGCTGAGGTGAGTGGATTGCCTAGCCCGCGGGTTTGAGACCCGCCTGGGCAACTTGGCGAAACCTCATCTCTACAATAAATCAAAAAAATTAACTGGGTGTGGTAGTGCACACCTGTAGTTCCAGCTACTTGGAAGGCTGAGGTGGAAGGATCGCCGGAGCCCAGCAGGTCAAGGCTGTGGTGACCGGGAGCGTGCCACTGCACTCCAGTCTGGGTGATGGAGTGAGACTACAACTCAAAAAAAAAAGTAAGAAAGAAGATTGGCACCAAATAAAAATAAAAAATGCACATATCTCATAAATATGACTATTTCCAAAAGTCTAATTTTATTGCTGATGTAAAATATGCAATTAAAACAATGTAATGTTATTTTTCACTGATAAATTTAGAAACTATTTACAAAAGTATTAGTGATGAAGTTATAATGAGAGATTCATTTTTATATGCTGCTCATATGGACACAAACTGATAAAAAACATTAAAAATGAAATTTTTCATATACTAAACCCAACAATTCCAGCAAAGAAAACAGGAACATTTGTACAGATCTATATCCAAAGATAATTGATAGTCTATGAATTTCAATAAAACTGTAATATCTAATCAGCAGAAATTAGATTAATAAATTATGGTACATTAAAAAGGTCGTTTATGATGTTTACGTCAAAGATATCTTTGGTATTAATTAAAGATATGAGAAAAATGCTTGTCTGAAAATGCTATTTTAGACTTTAATAGAGTCAAACTTTATCTTATTTTCCAATCTGTATGGCTAGCAAATCACCACTTGACTGTCAGACATCACCTTAAATACCAGTTTCTTAATATTCACTGACTTCAAAGACTGTTTTCTTCCAGGGACACTGTACTACTTTGCAAACGTCACAGTTGTATATTTTATTATCTGCTACTTTACAGATCTTATGAAGAAAAAAATTATTTCTTTTTCACCCATATAGTATACATTATGTTTGAGGTTTACCAAGCTATGAACTAGGCAAGTTGGGGAAGGGGAAAGCTTGGGAAGGAAGGAATGTGGTAGGGTTATTAAAACCAAGGATCAATTTGCGAGAAAAAGAGGTTGTTGAGGACTCAAGGGACCATTGTCATAGGTGAATAGATCCTGGCTGGTAGAATGTGACAATTTTATGACCCCCCCCCAATGGTGGTATTGCCTAGAGAACTGAACTTGAGGCTGTTAGGACCTAATTATATGTAAGTAGTCTTTGCATTCTCATATGTAAAATTGAGATTATAAAATAAATTCCTCATTGGATTGTTGTAAGGGTTAAAAGAGATAGTTCAAACAAACTACTTGGGACAATGTAAGCCATATAGTAATTATTCAGTAAATTACTGTCATCATTATTATTTGCTTAGGAAATTTATCTTTTTTTATTAATTTTTTTTTAGTATCTCACTCTGTCACCCACACTGGAGTGTAGTATTACGCTCATGGCTACTGCAGCTATTGCTGGACTCAGAACCTTCTGCCTCAGCCTTCCAAGGAGCTGGAAATACACATGCCATCATGCGTGCCTAATTTTTTGATTTATTTTATAGACGAGGTTTTGCCAAGTTGCCCAGGCTGTTCTCAAACACCTGGGCTCAGGCAATCCTCTCACCTCTACGTCTAAAAGTACTGATTACAGTTATGAGCCACCATGCCTGACATTTAAAAACTTTTTTTATTTAATATTTGCCAGTAGTTGGAAAGCGCTCTGATTAGGGAACATGTACTCTGAGATTAAGTACGGTTAAGATTATAGGCTCTAGAACGAGAATTCCTGATTTATTTCTCATCTCTGCCAACTTTTAGTGTTGTGACTATGGAGACTGTTTTCTTGTCTTGATATGGAAGATGAAGATAATAATAGTGTCTTTCTCTGATAGTATATATAAAGATTAGATATATTTATACATGCAAATCACATAGATTAGTACCTGTCTCCTTGTAAGTGTTCAATCAGTATTAGCTAATATCATTTTTAGAATTTTTTTTCTGCTTGTTCAGAAAAAATGAGTAAAACTAAACTAAGAGCAGTGATAGAAATTTATTTTTTTATTACTAGATTTCCTTTCTAAAACTGTGAAGATAACCAGTTGTTATACTTTTTGTTACTTTGCTGACTTCTTGTGATAAGTATTCAGAGGAGTATCAAATAATACATATAGGGCTCATTATTAGGGTTTGATCCTTCAGGAGACCTATGGGTACTATGTAAAGATATTTAAAATATGTTAATCTTAATTTTGAAATCAATATTATTTCTTTTGTTATATATATCACAAAAATAATGTCTTGCAATTATTTTGCTAAATATGTTGAGAGACAGAACCAAATCTTTCAAATTTTATATCTGAAATTTGAAATTAATAATTTATGCAAGGAAGTTAAATGAAAACAACAGAATAATGAATTTAGTGCATTTATTCATTAATGTTTTCATTTGTTCATCAAACATTTGATGAAGACATTATATTTTTGGATACCTACTATAGTAGTGACAATACAAGATTGGCTGAACACTAGATTTATGCCCAATCATATGTGAGTATGGATAGAGGACTATTTTTTTAAATTTTTATTTTAGAGTTGGAGTTTTTTTTTTTTTTTGAGTTAGAGTCTCACTCTGTCGCCCAGACTGGAGTGCAGTGGTCGCTCCCGGCCACCGCAGCCTTGACCTGCTGGGCTCTGGCGATTCTTCCGCCTCAGCCTTCCAAGTAGCCGGAATTACAGGCATGCGCTACCATGCCCGGCTGATTTTTTGATTTACTGTAGAGATGAGGTCTCACTGTCCAGGCGGGTCTCGAACCCGTGGGCTCAGGCAATCCACTCACCTCAGCCTCCCAAAGGCGCGGGATTACAGGCTGAGCCACCGAGCTCGGTGATAGAGGACTATTAAAAACTAAACCCAGGGTGGTAGCGCGTGCCTGTAATTCTGGCTACTTGGAAGGATGTGGCAGAAGGGTTGTAGGAGCCCAGCAGGTCTAGGATAGAGTGGCCGTGAGCATGCCACTGCACTCCAGCCTGGGTGACAGACTCCAACTCAAAAAAAAAAATCTAAAAACTATTAAAACTATTAAAAAGTGCTGCAACTCAATCATAGAAGCAGTTAGAGAATCTGTGAAGATTCTAGAGGGCCTACCTAAAATAACTTTGTAAGATGGGAGAGGCAGGGGTATAATGGTGTGGGAATTTGGGAAGTCTTCCAGGGAAAAATATCTCTTAACTAATTTTTTCAGTGGTAGAAGGAGACAGTCAGGGGCCAAGTACATAGAAGGGGAATCTTGTGGGCAAAATAGTCATCTAGCATGGTAACTAGAAATAGAATGGTTCTTTGGTCTTATTGCTTCTATCATAGGATTCCACTAGTCCACTCTAGTGTGCCAGTTTTCATCATCCTATGGCATACTCCCTTACATAAAGAATAAGGATGAATGCTTGGATAGATGGTTTTATTAAAGTTCTGTATCCTAAACCTGTCTAGTGATTAGCTTGTGTCTTGGTTGGCTCTAAACATGCCATCAGATATAAGAGCAGGGCTCAGTAGAAAGGAATTACCAGAAAACTAGTGGACTCACTGGGCAACATGGACAGGGAGGTCAGAGAATGAGATTGAAAATGAGAAAGTTGGGCTAGGCATCTGTGTTCCAATAGGGGATTTACAATAGCGTGAGGAGGGGAGAGAAAGCTGTATGTGCCTGGGAACCAAGAGAGCATTACAACTTTGGGAAGTACTTTGTAGAAAGTACCTGTATGAATGAGAGAATCACGGAGAACCTAAAGGACCTAAAGATAAGAAAATAAGAGTTGATAACCTACCTCCCTAGGCCACGTATTTGGTCATATGCCTGAAACTACTAACATGCACAGAACATGTGGTAGTAACAATTGTTTCCAAACCTGTTGGATTATAAGTGAAGGATCTTGACATCCAAATTGTCATATTATTTTAAAGAATTATATGGAATCCTACAGATATTTAGAGTCTCTTTTGGAAAATCACAGGAAAGACATGAGTGAAGTAAATATTGAATAGCTTACCCATTGATACAGGTGCTTAAAATATTGAGCCAACTTTGTATTACAATAACTACTAATTCAAAGCTATATGGTTTAATCTTAATTATGTCCATTTTTTTCTTTTTGCATGAATGTTTACCATATTTTTTCCTTTTTGCTTGACTATTTTACATTTATTTTAATTTAATACAAATTATATGTGGAATCAAGTTATATCTCATCTATAGGGCATTAGTTTTAAGAAATCCCTCCCTCCCTTCTATGGATATTAAAATCCACAGATAATCTCTGATATAAAATGGCACAGTATTTGCATAAAACCTATGCACATCCTTCTGTATACTTTACATCAGGTCTAGATTACTTATAATACCAAATATAACTTAAATAATATGTATATAATTGTCATACTGTATAATTTAGAGAATAATGACAAGAAAAAAGTCTGTACATGTTCAGTAAAAATGCAGCCATCCACTATTTTAAAAAAATATTTTTGATCCAAGGTTTGTTGACTCTGAAGATGCTGAGCTCACAGATGCAGAAGGATTAATATATGCATTACCTCACATACCATATTTTTTCATGAGAACACATCTACCCTATGAGCAATTTTCAATTATACAATATATTGTTATTAACTATAGTCATTTAAAATCAAGTGTAGTGATGCCTCCAGTTTTGTCTTTTTTTGCTCCAATTTGGCTATTTGGGGGGTCTTCATACTTTATGGTTTATTTTATTTTTACCAACTGTCTGATTATGTTGCTCCCCCTCTTTCTGGCTAAAAAAAAAAAAAAAGTAACTCAAACCTAGATGATTGACTGACTACCATTTATTTCCAAGTGGCAGAGGAAGACTGCACATTGAGCTTTCTGCTTATATTTACTCTGGGCTTTTCAACTGACATACAGAATGAAATTAGGTCAAGTGGATACATATTGCTTCTAGAAAAGTGCTCAACACACATGCTTCACGTGTCAATTTAATAACGTTATAACTTGCTGTTCCTGAGGAATGGATTATGTAAAAAAAAAATCACAATGTTTTTCTTTGAGTTGGAATCTCACTCTGTCGCCCAGACTGGAGTGCAGTGGCCGCTCCCGGCCACTGCAGCATCGACCTGCTGGGCTCCGGTGATCCTTCCGCTTCAGCCTTCCAAGTAGCTGGAACTACAGCCGCTCGCTACCACGTCCGGCTAATTTTTTGAATTATTGTAGAGATGAGTTCTCGCCAATGTTTTAAACATGACTTGTTTCTTTCACAGCAGTACAATTCTTGAAAGCCAGGTCAAATGTCCCCAATTTAGCAAACAATAACTGCATCCACCAACCAAATGGTGCCACCACTGGAATTCTTTTAGCCCAAGGCATGCTTGAAGGATGACATGCTTGTAATCACTTCCCTATGTCCTTGGGAGCTTTTAATATTTCTTGTGATGTGATATATCTTTCAAGGAGTTTCCAGAATGATGGTTTACCACTAAATTTTGCCTGTGCTCATCACTTCCTCTAGTACAGCTTATTGCGCGCCTATGACCACTGGTGTTAACACCACACTCATCTTGACGGTGTGCATGGGGAATGAAATGGTAAAATTAGCAGAGAAAGAGCAGTAGCTGTATTCCTATTTGCATTCTGACCTAATCATACAATTTTCTGTCAAGGTATCCCCAAAGAATAGGGAAAACAACACTATAATTTTAAGTATGGGTTTTAGTACAGACTCAGAAAGTAACCCAAAGTGGCTACTTTTAGAACTTATAGGTGGAACTGTTCTCATGAACTCTTTAAGAGAATATTTTTCTTGTTGCTAAAGTGTCTCTGGATAGATCTTGGTTATCTCCATGGATACCCTTGATTGGAAATGCATATGAAAATATATATAAGTCTGGATTCTGGGATCCATCCAACCCAGTGAAAGGGTTGCCTCTCATTAGAAGTCTATTACTTCACCTATAAAAATCCTCATTTTTGCCTTTATTATTTTCTATTTTTGTATAACTTTGGATTTTCTACTTAACTCTAATAAGGTTTTTACCAATTAGGGACCTTCTACTGTGTGTTAACAGTTGTTTTAATTTTATAGTAAAAATAACTAGACTTATTTAAACAAGCACTGTTACAATTAAAACATTAAACATACAATTTAAACATAATTTAATGAATTATACATACCCAACACAGAAGTACCCAGAATCATAAAACCAATATTACTAGACCTAAAGAAAGTGATACACAGTAATACAATAATAGTGGGCGACTTCATCTGTCTCACATAAGACAGATCATTCATACTGGAAGTCAACAAATAAACATTGGACTTAAATTGAACTTCAGACCAAGTAAACCTAACAGACATTTAAGTAACATTCTAAACAACTACAGTATGTGTATTCTTTATCAGCACACGAAACATTTTTCAAGGTATACTATACGTTAGGCCACAAAAATAAGTCTCAACAAAATTTTTTTGGCGGAGTTGGAGTCTCACTACATCCATCACCCAGGCTGGAGTATGCTGGCATGCTCACAGCCACCCCAAGGTTGTCTTGCTGAACTCAGGCAATCCTTCTGCCTTCCAAGTAGCCGTAATTATAGGCTTATACTACCACGCCTGGCTAAATTTTTGATTTATTGTATAGATGAGGTCTCGCCAAGTTGCCCAAGCTGGTGTTGAACTCATGGACTCAGGCAATTGCCTCACCTCAGTCTCACAAAGTGTTGGGATTACAGGCTTGAGCCACTGCACCAAGCCAGCAAATTAAAAAAATTGAAATTATATCAAGTGTCTTAGACTACAGTAGAATAAAACTAAAAATCAATACCAACAGGAAATTTGGAAACTACACGACAGGTGAAAATTAAAGCTCTTGAATGATGAAGAGCAATAAAGAAACTGAGACAGAACAATCAAGAAAACAGGAAATGGAAAAATTCCTGGACACATACAGCCTCCCATGATTGAACCAAAAACAATTAGAAAACCAGAACAGACCAATAATGTGTAGTAAGATTAAGTCAGTAATACTTCCAGATGGGTGTAATGGCTCATGCTTTAATCTCAGCATCTTGGGAGGCTGAGGCGGGAGGCTCACTTGAGCCCAAGATTGAGATAAAACTGAGCAACATAGCAAGACCCTGTCTCTCTCAAAAACAAAAACTAAAAACTTCCAACAGAAAAAAGCCCAGGGCCAGTTGGAATCCCAGTCAAAAATTAACAAATGTTCAAAGAATGAATATCAATCCACCTAAAACGTGGAAAGGAGGGAAATCTCCCTAACACATTGTGCAAGGCTGGTATTACCCTGTTACTAAAACCAGACAAATACACATACATACAGAAGAAACTACAAGTCCCAGCTACTCAGGAGGCTGAAGTGAAAAAATTGCCTGAGACCAGGAGGTCAAGACTGCGGTGAGCTGTGATTGTACCACTACAACCTCCAGCCTGGGTGGCAGAATGAGACATTCACTTCAAAAAGACAAAAAGAAAGAAAAAAAAACTACAGATATTCCTGTTGAATATAATTGCCAAAATCCTCAGCAAAATATTAACAAACAGAATCAAACAGTACATCAAATACACAATACACAACAATCAATTGGGTTTTATACCAGGGATGCAAGAGTGAGTTAATATATATGCAAAAAAATATGATCTCTCAATAGATGCAGGAGAAAGTTATAGCTAAAATTCATCCGTTCATAACACTTAACAAACTAGGCAGAGAGGGAGCATACTACAAGATAAAAAGGCCATATATGACAAACCCACCATCAACCTCATACTGAATGGGGAAAAGTTGAAAACATTCCCTCTAAAACCCTAAGGGGCCCACTTTCAGCATTCCTATTCAACGTGACACGAAATTCCTAGTAAGAGCAATCAGACAAGAGGAAGGAAATAAAAGATATCCAAATTGGAAAAGAAGTTTAATAAAAAAACCCAAATTGTATCAAGGAGTTCATAGGTTTGATAAATTCAGTAAAGTTTCAGGACACAAAAATCAATGTACAAAAATCAGCAGTTTCCTTGCAATTTTATATAACTGCTAGGATCAGCTTGTCAATTTTTGCTAAAAAAAAAACTGAGATTTTTTAATCAATATTTTTTATTTTGATATTGTGTGGTACAGTTAAGGGTTAGGTATACAAATATGCTTTGTTCAGGCACCCTTGTTGATAAAGGGTGTTTCCCCATCCCCAGATAGATATTACTACTGTTAATTCCACCTCCTTTCCCATCCCCCCTCATAGTTTCCCACCACTGTCAGTCCTTTTTTTATAGTATTACGATGGATGTTCAAGGTCCACTATATGAGTGAGAACATGTGATACTCAAATCTTTGTTTCTGTGAGAGGTCACTCAGTATTATAGACTCTAGTTCCATCCAGGTTGCTGTGAAATTCATGATTTTGTTAAAAGTTGAGATTTTGACAAGGATTTGTAGACCAATTTGAGTATGTCATCTTAATATTGTTTTTTTTTTTTTTTTTGAGTTGGAGTCTCACTCTGTCGCCCATACTGGAGTGTAGTGGCCGCTCCCGGCCACCGCAGCCACAACCTGCTGGGCTCTGGCGATCCTTCCGTCTCAGCCTTCCGAGTAGCCGGAATTGCAGGCGCGCACTACCACGCCCGGCTGACTTTTTGATTTATTGTAGAGATGAGGTCTCGCTGCCCAGGCGGGTCTCGAACCCGCGGGCTCAGGCGATTCACTCACCTCAGCCTCCCAAGGCACGGGATTACAGGCTGAGCCACCGAGCCCGGCTTAATATTGTCTTCTAATCTATGAACAATAAAAAAATTTTAATTTATTTAAACCCTATTCCTAAGTCCAAAAATCTGATTTTTTTCTTCAATAATGTAAGAGTGATACAACAGAAGAAAGTATTTTTACTGTTATGAAAAAAATGTAGTTGTCTATGAGACAGATAGTGAGGATAACATATATTACTTTTACCTTTTTGCACCTTTTGAATTTTGTACGTTGTACAAGTTAATTAAAAATAGAATCTAAGCCCGGCTTGGTGGTTCAGCCTGTAATCCCACGCTTTGGGAGGCTGAGGTGAGTGTATTGCCTGAGTCCGTGGGTTCGAGACCCGCCTGGGCAACTTGGAGAGACCTCATCTCTACAATAAATCAAAAATTAGCCAGGCGTGGTAGCGCGCGCCTGTAGTTCCAGCTACTTGGAAGGCTGAATCGGAAGAATCGCTGGAGCCCAGCAGGTCGAGACTGTGGTGGCCGGGAGCGGCCACTGCACTCGAGCCTGGGCAACAGAGTGAGGCTCCAACTCAAAAAAAAAAAATAAAAAATAGAATCTACAGACCTAGTGTGGTGGCTTAAGCCTGTAATCCCAGCACTTTGAGAGGCGGATGCTATAGGGTTGCTTGAGCCCAGGGGTTTGAGACCAGCTGGGCAACTTGGTAAGAACTGTTTCTACAATAAATTACAAAATTAGATGGGAGTAGTGTCTGGCCTATGGTTCCAACTACTTGGAAGGCTGAAGTGGAAGGATAGCTGTGTCCAGTGGGTTGAGACTACAGTGGCTGTGAGCGTGCCACTGCACTCTAACCTGGGATACAGAGTGAGACTCCAACTAAAAAAAGAGACTTTACTAAAAATCTTCCAGTTTCTTGAGGTGCAATAAGATTCACAGACATGAATGTGCTAGATGGGCCAGATTTGTATAATGAGTCCTTTTTCTGCCCTGATTCTCTTGTACATTGCCTCATATTGGGCTATACCATATCTATTTCTTAGTATGTGTCCAGTTTCTTCTTTCTTGATGCACAATTTAATCTATTTTTGGCTCTTATTCTCAATATTTGAATCATGGACTAGTTAAATTTGTTCTGACTTAGTTTTATTTATTTATTTTTTTTGAGTTGGAGTCTCACTCTGTCGCCCAGACTGGAGTGCAGTGGCCGCTCCCGGCCGCCACAGCCTTGCCTGCTGGGATCCGGCGATCCTTCCGCCTCAGCCTTCCAAGTAGCCGGAATTACAGGCGCGCGCTACCACGCCTGGCTGATTTTTTGATTTATTGTAGAGATGAGGTCTTGCTGCCCAGGCGGGTCTCGAACCCGCGGGCTCAGGCAATCCACTCACCTCAGCCTCCCAAAGGCGCGGGATTACAGGCTGAGCCACCAAGCCCGGCTGTTCTGACTTAAATCAGTTACTTAAAACAATTTATAGACTGTGCTCTCTTTTCTATTCCTGGCTACCTCCCACTTCCTGTTTCACCTTAATATACTCTACTATACCACAATTTTATCTTACTTTATAAGGTCTTACCCTGTTCTAGAAAGGCTGTATTTCAGACACTTCCTTATTCTCTTTGAATCGACACGTTTTCTGATTCCTTACTTCTGTGTCTTTAATTATTATTTGTTGTGTGTTTTTTAGCACACCGTGAGTAACATTTAAACGCTTATGACACATTTATTAAAAGATACTTATTGAATAAATGATTTGCGTTTGTAACTATAGAACAAAATGTGTTTCAAAAATTGTAAAGATAATTTAATAGAACATTTCAAGCAATACACCAGCAATCTTTATACAAAATATTTAAAGGACTGTGATGCCACTCATTTTTAAAAATATTTTTTTATTGCAATGTGATTTTTTTTGCAAACAAACCCAACCATTGCAAAGAAAAACACTTGTTTTTCTAATTTCTAAAGATCACTTTAATAACATTAACTTCTACAAATGTATTAAAACCTGTCAGTAGATGAAGCTTCCTGCTGAAATGGAATACTTGAACAATAGTGACTTCATCTAAGACATTTAATTGTTTCACATAATCAAGAAACCTAAAGATAAATGATCTCAGAGACGGTGGGGGGGGGGCAGAGTGATGTGTGATCCAGCCTCTTTTCTCTTGCTATTGCCTATTTATTGACTGTTTTCTCCAAAGGCTGTTTCATGCTTATAAGATGACTGCTACAACCTCAAGTGCCATATCTCCATACAATGATATTGCAGGCAGGAGGAAAAGAAAAAAGACTTCCTTTTATCAGGAAGAGAAATAATTCCACAATCTCCTCTATCTCCTTGGTCAGAAATAGATCATGTGGCCCTTTTGTGCAAAGGCTAAATTAAGTGAACATCTGACAGAGGATAATGAAATTGACATGAATACAATTAATGACTGATTATTCTTTAAAAAATGTTCTAGAAAAATTTTCTAGAAGAGTATAATGGTTCTTTTTTATTTAAAAAAAATGAGGAGGGCTATTGAGAAGATCACTGGTGGTAGCAGCCGACACACCTATCAATATGTGTGTGTGTAAAGTCTTAGGTTTGCCTATAAGTAACAGGTTTGTGATAACTCTGGTTTGAACAAGAGAGAAATGTACTGGTCTCCTGTAAAAGTTCAGAGTAGGTAGTACAAAGGGTCAGGTTCCTTCCAGATAGTTAACAATGATGACTAGCGTACCTAAATGCTAAGCAGTGGGATGAGAAAGGGACAAAAAAAAAAAAAAAAAATTGGCATGCGCTGTGTCCTTTAAGAAAGGTTTCTTGAGGCTGCTCTGAAACATTTAGCTTCTATTTCATTGATACTGAGTCACATAGTCACACCCAGCTGTGAGGGATCCTGAGAAATGCTCCTTTTATGATGAATGGCTATGTATCCAGATACAAATGAATACCTATGTGAACAGAAGCCCGGAAGAAAGAAAGTGAAATGGATACCTGATGACTGCTAGTAGTCATGTATGGGCATAAAGGAATATTTAATACTATCTTTGTAAAAATGCATCATCTTGCACATATTTATTTTTTTCTTCTTTTTATTTAAAGGATTCTTTTTAGGTTAAGGCATATGAAAGCTGCGGGGAGCCACACCTTGTATTTGTTTAACATGCCAAACTTTTTCCAATCTAGTGTTTTAATCAGGACTAAAGAAAACATAGTATACTGAACACTGAATTTTCCTATTGTAGACGTTTTAAAGAAAATTTTTGAAAGCTTTTTTGGGCATGGATTTAAATCTTAATAATTTCCAGAAAGATAAGCCTAGAGGGACCGAAAGATCTCTCAAGTGTGTTAGTCAAGTTAGTCAGGACTTTTATTCTGATGACAGCAGTGTATGAAATCTTGACAGCACAGGGCAAACAAATAGAAAAGTTTTTTAAAAAACCTTTTCTTTCTGAATGTTTATTTTAAAATTCTTTTTGAATGCTTACTAGATACAAGATAGGATTTTATTAAACAGATTTGTGCAGAGAAAAAGAAGCCAGGGTAATCTCTTTTATGTGCATTTTTTGAAATTGCTTCTGTACAGATTAAATCTTATATCCAAGCTTAGCAGTAAAGATAAATATAATTGTTCTTAGTCAGGCATGGTAATAGTCCACTGCAGGAAGCTCACCCAAATATAGGCACTTCAATATTTCTTTTAGAAAATAAAAATTTTCTCGTTCACGTAAATACTATTCCAGTGTTTGTTTATTAACCCTGTCTTTGTTAAATGAAGTTTTAAAATGTACTAGTTTGTAAATCAAATAATTTCTCTGAAAAAAAAAACTGTTTATTACTCAGACCATAAATCTATTTTTGAACTTTCACTGTTTTATTGGTGGAATTTCAGCTATAAACTGGTCCAATTTTACAACTTCTGTCTGCCAGTCATTCCTCTGAGTGATGCTGTGACCAGATGTCTAAAAATCTATTAGTAAGGTTGGCTTCTGCATGCCACATGATGTCTTCTTCCCAATACCGTGTAGCTCCACAATATTCTTTATGGAGTATCTTAATCACTTCATTATTCCATGTTGCTGAGCAGTCAAGCATCTGCTGGCTACTGAGAGGAGAATTTGCTTCACATATTTTGCAGGATATAGAAATAGGCACGGATGGTATGGCGTGAGTAAGAAGGTCACAGGGACTGTGGTAAATTTGAACTTTGTTTACAACAGGGATTTTTAGAGCCCCTGTCTGTGGCATTGTTCTACTGTATACAGTACATTGTTCTGAGTGGTTTGAGAGATAGGCCAGAACAATAAGATGAAATTTTCACTCTATTTATTTATCCTGATACTTAAAGTAATTGTGTGAGGAAATAGTAGACATTTCCCCTTTTTACCCTGCCCTCACCCCCATATTTGATGATTCCACTAACTTATGAGGTTGCATCTAACACTTACTGGAAAACCTCCCTTTTCAACCTTCCTTGATTCAAGGCATGATCCTTGACTCAGCTATGACAAATACATATCCCCAGATAAAAAAGTGAATTCTTTGGGAAAAGAGACCAATGATGCTTGGAAAACTAGCTGAATGCATGCCAACGAATGAAAACCCCTACTTATCACCACCTACAAAAATCAACTAATAATAGACCAAAGACAATGTAAAAACACTATAAGAAAAAGAAGGAAACATAAGAAATACCCTTGTGAACATTGACATAGACAATGAATTCTTGATTGTCCCCAAAAGCAATTTGCTTAAAAGCGAAACTAGACAAGTGGGACCTCATCAAATTGAAAAATTTTTGCACAGCCAAAAAACCATCATGAGGAAACTCACAAAAATGAGAAAAATATTTGCAAATTATGCATCTGACAGAAACCTATCTAGAATCTACAAGGAACTCACAAAGTGAAAGGAAGACAAAACCCCCTTAGGCCTTTATCAGTGGCATAATTTGCAAATATTTTTCCCATTTTTGTGGGTTTCCTCTCAATGGTTTCTTTCAGAGTTAGGTGGTATCTCATTGTAGTTTCGTAGTGTACCTGGTCCACTACCAGCTGGAGTTGGGGGTGTCAGTTAGAAGCTCAAACTACACCTGAATGTCACCTATCTATGTAGTTAATCCTCGAAACCAACAAAAAAGGAACACTAAAAATGCATTCTGGTGAGTGATCACACCAGCCTCTACTTTCCAGAAGCACCAGACAACAATAGTATTGTAGTAGAGGTATTCAGTGAGATAAATTCTGTGGTACAAATTGGGCATTTCCCTGGTGGAGAAGTCTCCATGACTAATAGCTAGGCTCAATTGGATATTCTGTTAGTTACTAAAACTTTCTTTTTTCTAAATTATGAAGATGTGGGGTACCATTCAGGTTAATTATACAAATGTTGATCATGCAGGTACCCTTGTTGATGATTTATGACCCTCCCTCCCCTCGCAGTTTCCCTCAATTGCTTATCCCACCCTCCCTTCCTTGACAGCTCCCACTACTGTCAATCCCTTACTTATAGTATTATAATTGCTCGTTTCGCTTAAGAGTGAGAACATGTAATCTGTTTCTGTGACAGATCACTGAGTATGAGACTCTAAATCCATCCAAGATGCTGTGAAGTCCATATGTTTGCCCTTCTTTATGGAAGCATAATGTTCTGTTGTGTATTTGTACCACTTTTTCAAAATACTGTCCAGCTACGATGGGCAGCATGGTTGGTTCCATGTTTTTGCTATTGTGACAAGAGCTGCAACAAACAAACATGTGCAGATATCTTTTTTGTAGAATGATTTTATTACCTTCAGGTATATTCCCAATAAGGGAATTGCTGGGTCATATGAAAGGTCAATTTCTAGTTCTTTCAGAAACTGCCACACTGTCTTCCAAAGAAGTTGCACTAGTTTCATTCTCACCAGCAGTGTAGAAGTGTTCCTTTTTCTCTGCATCCTCACCAGCTTCTGTTGTTGTTTGTTTTATTAATGATGGCCATTCTTATGAGGTTAGGTGGTTTTGATTTGCATTTCTCTGATGATGTGAGGCTGAGTACGTTTTCATGTGTCTGTTGGCTACCAGTATAGCTTCTTTTGAGAAGTGACTATTCACATCTTTTGCCCACTTTTTAATGGGGCTGTTTGTTTTTTTTCTTTTGGTGCATTTGAGTTCCTTATAGATCCTAGATGTTAGGCCTTTGTCAGATATACAGTAGGCATTTTTCCCATTCTGTGGGCTGTCTCCCTGCTCTCTTGATGGTTTCTTTTGCTTTGCAGAATCTCGTTTGTTTGATGAGCTTGTCTAATTCACTTGTCTATCATTTCTTAAGGTATGGACATTTAGGGTTCTGGATAGGAATTGGTTGCCAGTTCCAATTTCCATAAGGGTGTCTCTTGCATTTTGTAAGATTCTTTAAGTTTGATTTTTTACGTTTAGATCTTTGATCCATTTACAGTTAATTTTTGTATATGGGGATAGATAGAGGGACTGTTTCCATCTTCTGCATGTGATCAGTCAGTTTTCCCAGGACCATTTACTGAATTTCTCCTCCCCCAGTGGTTGCTGTGGGATGAGTTGTTTGAGAAATTGAGGCATTGCTTCTGGAATTTTATCTTGTTGCATTGGTCTGTATACCTGTTCTTGTATCAATACCAGGCTATTTTGATACTGTAGCCTTATATTAAAGTTTGAAGTCTGGAAGTGATACCTGCTGCTTTGTTTCTTTTTCTAAGGATTTTTTGCTATTCATGGTCATTTATGTTTCCATATGAATTTTTGTATAGTCATTTCCAGGTTTGTGAAGAAGGGTGCTGGTAACAATGGGTACTGTGCTGAATCTGTAGATTACCATTGGTAGGACAGACATTTTAACAAGGTGGATTCTTCCTATCCATGAGCATGGAATATATTTACATTTATTTGTCTTCTTGGATTTCTTTGAGCAGTGTTTTGTAATTCATATTGTAAAAGTCTTTCACTTCTCTGATAAGGAAGATGTCGAGGTATTTCTTTTTTGTGTGTTGCTTTTATGAATGGGTTTATGCTTTTAATTTGGATCTCTGCCTGCTTGCTGTTGGTGTATAAGAATGCAACTGTCTTTTGCACATTTATTTTGTATCCTGAGACATTGCCAAAGTCCTTTATCAGTGCAAGCAGGTTTTTGACTGATTCTCTTGGATTTGCAAGGTACAGGATCATATCATCAGCAAAGAGGGATATAAACTGACTTCCCCTTTTCCCATTTCATACCCCTGTATTCCTTCTCTTGTCTAACTACCTTAGCTAGGACTTCCAGCACAATGTTGAACAAGAGGGGTGAGAGTGCGCAGCCTTGTCTTTTTTGAGTTTTCAGGGGAAATGTTTTCAGTTTCTGTCCATTTAGCTATATGTTAGCGATGAGTTTATTGTAGATGGCACTTACTATTTTTAGGTATGTTCCTTCTATACCTAGGTGTTTGAATGATGCTGGATTTTATCAAAAGGTTTTTCTGCATCTAATGAGATAATCATGTGGTTCTTGTTTTTACATTTATGGTTTTGCGAATGTTGAACCAGCCCTGCATCCCAGGGATGAACCCTACTTGGTCATGGTGGATGATTTTTGATATGTGTTTTTGGATGTGATTTGCTAGAATTGATAATTTTTTGCATCTGCGTTCATAAAGAATATTGGCCTGTAGTTCTCTTTTATTGTTCCCATTTACCTGGTTTGGGTATCAGTGTGATGTTAGGTTTGTAAAGTGATTTGGGGGAATTCATCTTTCCCAATTGCCTGGAATACTTTCAATAGGATTGGTATCAGCTCCTCCTTATACGTTTTATAGAATTCTGCTGGAAATCCATTCAGTCCAGGGTTTTTTTTTGTAGGTAGTTTTCATATGGCAAAATCTCCTGAGTTGTTTTTGGTCTATTTAGTGTCTCAATGTCTTCTTGTTTCAACCTGGGGAAGTTGTGTGATATCAGAAAGTCCTCCATTTCATTTAGATTATGAAGTATATTTCCATATAGTTGTGCATAGTAATCTCTGATATCTTTTTTTTATTTCTTCAGTCAGTTGTGATTTGATCTTTTGTATTTCTGTTTGTGTTTATTTGGGTTTTTTCTTGGACATTCTAGCTTGGGGGGGCATCAATAGTTAATTCTTTCAAAGAACCAATTTTTTGTTTTGTTGATGTTTTCTATAATATTTTTGTCTTCTGTGTCCCGAATTTGGGCTCTTATTTTTGTGATTTGGATTCTACTGCTAAAGTTGGTGTTTTGGTGGTCTTCTCTTTCCAGCTCCCTTAGGTGATTTGCTAACCTTTCTGTTTTCTTGATGTGGACTTGCAGAGATATAAATCATCCTTAGAACTGCTTTCATGGCATCACAGAAGTTTTGGTAAGATGCTATATCATTTTTAATTGTTTCCAGGAATCTTTCAATTTCTGCTTTGATTTGTGTTGACCCAGGAGTTGTTTAGCATCATGCTATTTGGTGTCCATGTCTTTGTGGGTTTTGGGGAAATTTTGTTGGTGTTGCTATTTATTTTTATTCACTGTGGTCTGAGAATGTACATGGCAAGATTTCAACCTTACAGAATTTGTTTATGCTTGATTTATGGCCAAGGATGTGAACGATCCATGAAGTAATGAGAAGAATGTATATTCTGTGGTTATTGGGTGGAATATTCTGTAGGTATCTCTTACGTCAATATAGTCGAGTGTCACATTTAGGTTCTGGATCTTCTTGTTGATTTTTTTTTGCCTTGATGATCTATCTAAGACTGTTGTTAGTGGAGTATTCAAGTCCCCTGCTATAATAGTGTTAGAGTCAATATCTTTTTTTGTTTACATAGTAGTTGCTTTATAAATGCTGGTGCTTCTGTGTTGGGTGCATATATGTTTAGGATAGCTATTTCTTGTTGAAAGATTGAAACTTTTATCATTATGTAGAGTCTTGTGCCTTTTAAAACTTTTGATGTCTGTTTTGTCTGATACTGATTGTGACTCCTGCTTTCTTTTGTGATTCATTTGCCTGGAAACCATTTAACATCTTTTAATTTTGAATCTGTGTGAATCCCTTGTGGTGAGATGAGTTTTATGGATGCAACAACTAATTGGGTCATGAACTCCAATCCAGTTTGCCATTGTGTCTTTTCAATGAATTTAGTCCATTCACCTTCAAGCTGATTATTGAAATGTGAATTGTTTATCCCTGTCATGAAGTTCTTATAAATTTTGTTGCTGTTGTTTGGTGGTTTTCTTTCGGCTTTGGGGTTGATGTATGTGAATGTTTTCAAGTTTGTTGTTGCACTGTATTCTCTGTTGATTCTGTGCTCGGGAAGTGTATGGTCATTCTATTTTTTCTTTCTTCTGTGGTTAATACATTTTAAAGTGTCTCTTGTAGAGCTGGTCTGGAAGCTGCATCATCTCTTAGGGTTTGGATGTCTGGGAAAGATTTTAATTCTGCATCACTGGTGAAGCTGAGCTTGACTGGATAGGAAAGTCTTTGTTGAAATTGTTTGTTTTTGAATACTTTGAATATAGGGCTCCACTTCCTTCTTGCTTGTGGTGTTTCTTCTATAGGTCTGCTGTTATTCTGATTGGTTTTCCCCAGCTAGTAGTCTCTTTCTCTCTTGCTGCCTTTAGGATTTATTTCTTTTATGCCTACTTTGTGTAGGCACATTACTATGTGTCTGGAGGTTGGTCTTCTTTGATGTCTTGTGATGTCTTGTGAGTGTTCTCTGTATTTCTTGTGCTTGGCTGGTCACATCTCTGGTGAGATGGTGAACGTTTTCATGACTTAACTCCTGGAATATTTGTCCCAAGTTGTTCTCCATTTCCCTTTCTTCTTCTGGCATACCAATCAGGCATAGGTTTGGACTCGATATAATTGCACCTCTCTTGTAGGCTTTCTTTCATTGAGTCTTCTTTCTATGTTTTTTACAGATTGAGTTAATTCCATGTTCTGGTCTTCAAGTTCTGAGATACTTTCTTCAGCTAGATTAAGTCTGCTTTCCATGCTTATCTCATTTTTTTCCTGGATGAAATTTTTTATTGCCAAAATCTGTGACAAGTTCTTTCAGTGTTGTACTTTGTCTTTCTTGAGTTTTATTCACTCTTTCCATCCATTCCCTAATCCCTGCTGCATTTTGGGTCCAGTCACTTGTAACTTCCATTGTTTGGGCACCAAGTTCTGATTTTTCAGGAGTTTTGTCTTTGGTACACTTGAAATTGCCCGTGGTCTTCCTTTGGTTTTCCCTTATTTGTGATGGATCTCATTTTTCTCTTTAGGTCTGTTATTCAGTGTCAATGTGGAATGCTTTCCCTTCCAATGTTTGCTCAGTCACCTGTTCTTCCCTGATCCAGGCTCTGGATTGGTTTTATTTTGAAATAGCAAGGTGGATGTGAAAGCTTTGCTGTCTTTTGTAGTAGGAGATGGGTTGCTAGGATTCAGAAACTACTTGCAAATTACAATGTTCATTGATTGTTGTATGTGTTCCCAGAGACCCTCTCCTTACCACCACTCTATATGAGGAAGCAAAGCAGAAGGCAATGCATAAAACAATAGAATGCTTGCACATAGACATACACATCCCAAATTGGAATAACAAGGTGAAACAAAACAAACAACAACAAAAAACCCCAAGAAAATAGACACACATGCTTAACACAAAGTGAATAGAGAAGAAAAACAGGAAAACTGGGAAAAAAAGAAATTCTGTTCAAACCCCCACACATATATTGTCACACAACTTAAACTATAAAAATAAAAATAAAAAAGTCAGAAGAACAAAAGAGCAAAAACAAACCAACAACAGCAACAAAATTGAGAGATGAATACGTAATCATTCACATATACACATAAAAGAAGAAAGAAACAGTAAAAGAAGAGAAAAAAATTGGGGGGGATGCAGATCAAACCTTCACATACACATTTATGCACAAAGGAAAAATATTTTTAAAATAGATGAACTGACAAAAAATTTTTATAAATTAAAAAAAATAAAAAATTACAAAACCCAACAAAAACCCCTGTAATTGTTCCTTTAAGCAGGTCTCTCCTGCAGAGCCACCTATTTCACTCTTACCTCAGTGTGGAGAGTAGAGAAGGAAGAGGGGCAGTGGAGGCAGATGGGGCTGCAGTTCTCCCCTCCCACACTTGTATGGTCAGGGAACTCTCCTCCAGTGGGGAGGTATGGGCTTGTCTCTTCCCCAGGTATGTACTCACAGGGGGAGTGCCCCAGCCTGGCCTATCATGGAACGGAGTTCTAGTGCAATTGATATTCAGGCTCTTTCTGGGTTTGTCCTTCTTGGTTATGACCCAGCCATGTGGATCAGGTGTTCAGAGGATTGCTAGGGAAGAGGGGGTTTGGGTCAGCCCTGGACTCACCTCTGATCTCTTTGGAGTCCTTCCTCATCTTTTTCTGGGCACACCGTTTGTCCTGTGGCTGGATCAGGGTAGGGGGTGAAGTGATTAGAACTCAGCACTCAGAGGTCCCTCCGAAGTTTGTGCTTTCATGATATTCCCCCAGGGTCACCATCAATTCTTGAGTAGTTGATCCACCAGTCACAAAGATCAGGTCTGTTGCTCTGAGCAAATTGGAGCAATTTCCTCAAGATGTTGGTGGGGTGCCTCTCTTGCCCTCTTCGTGGGTCTTTGCCTCTGGACTCTCTCTGCAGCCCCTGCTGCCAGTGCCCTGCCAGGTGCTGAAGTGGTGAGGTGAAGCCTCGAGCCAGGAGTCTCTCCTGTTACAATAGTGAGGCAGAGCATTGGGTGATGGTCTCTTCCCATTGCTTTTTCACAGGAAAACTTTTGCCCGTTTAAAAAAAAATGGCACGCCGGGCTCGGTGGCTCAGCCTGTAATCCCAGCACTTTGGGAGGCTGAGGTGAGTGGATTGCCTGAGCCTGCGGGTTCGTGACCCGCCTGGGCAACCTGGTGAGACCTTAATTCTACATAAAATCAAAAATTAGCTGGGTGTGGTAGCATGCACCTGTAGTTCCAGCTACTTGGAAGGCTGAGGCGGAAGGATCGCCAGAGCCCAGCAGGTTGAGGCTGTGGTGGCTGGGAGTGGCCACTGCACTCCAGTCTGGGTGACAGAGTGAGACTCCAACTCAAAACAAAACAAAACAAAACAAAACAAAATAAATGGCACTCAGTTTCTGCGACCTGTGAAAAGCCAGGGACCAAGCAGAGAAGCTGCAGCACCAGCTGTTGCACAAGGGGCCTAGCCACTTGCTCATGAGCCCCCACTTAGTCTCTCCTAGCATTTTCTTCCCAGGAATTGCTTTGTTGTTCAAAAAGAAAGAAAGAAAATGGAACTTGCCTTCTTTGTCCCAGGAATTGCTAGGGTCCAAGTCTTGCAGCTGTGGCACCAGCCACTGCATCAGGAGAGCCCTGATGACTAGCTTCCTAGCCCTCACTCAGTCAGACACTCATACACCCACTCTACTCACCAGCATGTACACAAAATTTTCCATACACTCACACCTGTACTTGCATAGTCCGACTGGCTCAGCCCCCATCTTCCTAACAGCTCTAGTTACTAAAATATTTAATAGAGTATGGACTTTTATTGCATGTAACTAAGCATACTGATTGATATAAAAGACTAAAAAGTATATCATTAGTGAGTAACAAAAAGTAAGATAAAAAATTTGGGGTAAATATATTAATGTGATATGATGCAGATATACAAGGGATCAAAAATTGGAAAGATAGCCGGGCTCAGTGGCTCAGCCTGTAATCTCGCGCCTTTGGGAGACTGAGGTGAGTGGATTGCCTGAGCCCGCGGGTTCGAGACCCGCCTGGGCAGTGAGACCTCATCTCTACAATATATCAAAAAATCAACCGGGCGTGGTAGCGCATGCCTGTAATTCCGGCTGCTCGGAAGGCTGAGGCAGGAGGATCGCTGGAGCCCAGCAGGTCGAGGCTGCGGTGGCCAGGAGCGGCCACTGCACTCCAGTATGGGCGACAGAGTGAGACTTCAACTCAAAAAAAATAAAAATAAAAATAAAAATTGGAAAGATTCACAGAAGAGGTAGATGTTGAGCTCTGAAGCCCTAATTCATCCACCAAGCACTGATAATAGATACAAGATATGGTTTTAGATGCTTGGGATTTAAAAAAAAGTGAATGAAAAATGACACAGTCTGACATTCATAAAGCTTGCAGTACAATGGGGAAGAAATTAATCAAATCATTTCAACAGTTTTGGCAAAAGTTCTGTTCAAGGAAATAAAAGGATATATGGATTTACATCAGGAGCACTTAACATCTGGAATGATCAGGTGAGGCTTCCTTCCCAGAGGATTGACTGTAAGAAAATGAATTATGTGTAAATTAAAAAAAAAAAAACTGATGAAAAAGGATCTTTGAGCAGAATGTCCAGTAAAGACATCAGCATTTGTGAAAGACTGCAGTGGGAGAGAATAGGTCACTATTAAAAAGCTGGACATTTTCCTGTGTGCTTGAAATATAGAAGATGGAAATGGAGTATGGCCAGGATGATCTAGAGAATAAACAAATATTTTTTCTTTTCTATTTGACTTTGATAGTTCTGAAGTTTGCTGTTAGTGTTTTTTTTTTTTAAGGAAAGATATTGACTGAGAATAATATGAAACATTATAGTGATAGTATTATTATTTGTGAATAAAAATAGTTGCTCTACTAGTCCTTGCATAATGGACGTTATTCAGTTTCAATATCGTGTGTAATCTTAAGCACAGATTTGGATAGGTTTATGCATAGGTAAATAATAATCTGAAGAAGATGAAACATGGTAAATAACTCTGAGTCAAACTATCACAGTGCTCTGCAGCCAAGGGACTGTGCTTTTAGAGTATTTGGAAAACTGAGTGTAGCAAAATTGGGTTATGTTGGTTTTCTCATTTTGAAACAGTTGAGTATCTACACAACTTGTGCATTGGCATACTGAACCAAAGTAGGAATAGTAGCAGTGTTCAAAGAGATAAAGCCATATTTAAGGTAAATTTAGAGAAATGTGTTCATAGATAATAAGGATAAATGAAGAAGGGTGTGCAATCAAAGTAATGCTCCGTATTTGAAAAGCATCGACTTGTGATCCTAAGCAGTCTTTCTGTCTGCCTGTGATTATCTAGTTGACATTAAATAAATTGCATAAAATTTATATGTATACATCTTTTAATTTAATTTTGAAACTGCAAATGCCTTTTAAAACATAATAGTAATGTACCTAAATTCATTCCTCATCTCTTTTAACTTTATGCAGAAGATCCAGAAAGTATGTATTTCACTTGAGTGGCTGTGGCAAAATTTGACATTTGCTTTAGATAATAACGAATTTGAGTGACAGTGATATGTTGGAAGTCATATGTGATTACTCATGGTACGTAATTATAGAATATAATAGCAATTTTCATTGATACAACACTCTGTATTTTTTTTCCCAAGATCCTCTCCATTTTTCAATTTATACTCACCAGAACCCTGTGAAAGACAAAATTATTCTCATTATGCAAATGAGAGCACACTGGTTTATAAAGATTTAATAACTGTAAGTTCATAAAGGCTGCAGGTAGCAGAACATGAACAGACACTTGGTTTTTCAGTTCCTTGTTCAGAGACAACAGGAAGAGAAGCTTTTTTTTTAAACACAGTTAATTTTCAGGATGCACATTGCATAAACGAAGACTTCATTATTTGTAAAGAAGACACAAATTCTAAGTAGGCAACAAATCACAATCATAATTTGGAATTACACAGCTATGGTAAGTGTCCTTAATGAACAGCCAATCTATATTTGTTCAATCAAAGTGAACTAGAGGGCTGATCAATTATTTCTCACACATTAGTCAGTAAAAAATCATTAAAGTTATCCAGTCTGTATTCCGTGCCTTATTTGTTAGGATTCTTTTTGGTTTCATATTTTTATTTCTGACTGCAGCTCCTTTTATGCTAGAATTTTCCTCCTTGCTTGAAGGTAGAGACATTATTTTCTACTGTTCATGCATTTGCCTGTAGAGCTTGTACTACCTCTAGTCGATTGCACTCAAAACTCTTAGTTGCTTAGGAGCTCAGAGATGCAAATGCATAAAAAATTCCTTTCAACCCCAGTTTGGCTTTAGAAATGCTTGCTGAGAAATGCTTATAGCAATGGAATAACATTATTCAGCCTTGTGATGTCCTAGCTGGAAAGTTACAATGTCATTGCTTGAAACTATATATTTGCTTATAGTTGAATACTAACAAGTTGCTGTGGGGGCTTAAATTTTGTAAAAATATATACTTATATAGGCCTCCAGGTTGGCCTACTTACATATTTGCAAGCAGGTTTTCTTGGTTTGAGGGCTATGGCACTTGATAACCAGTGTGTTCTCATAAAACTGTGACTGTTAAACAGAAAAGATAATTACTAATGACTGTAACCAACTTTTGTCAGATTTAATTGATTTGAAGAATAAATTAATGAGACTTTGAAAAATCCTATGAGCATAATTTCTTACACAAAAGTCAATTAACATCTACTTTCTGAAGAACAAAATTAAGTGATAATCAAACACAACTTAAATATTATTTTAAAAAGCACAACCACACATACACAAACACTTTGTATGTGCATATGTGTATTATAAAGTTTTTATGATCTTTGGGAGACAAGACCCTCCTGTGTGCTACCAAGCTAACTACCTTAATTTGATTATAGTGTGCTCATAAGCTTGAAAATGGCAGTGGAGTTGTGAGGAGGTGGAAAGAAAAATGAAGTGCCAGACGGGTGTTGGTAGGGGCAATCTACTTTTTTATTTCTTAGTTGGATTCAAATGTTGAAAGCTTTGAGAGAATTTATTTAGGAGAAGACAGTCTTATTTTCCTGGATTAGGAAGTTTTAGAGACAGCTTGTGTTATGACTGTGTTAAGTGTTAAGTTAAACACTGTAAGTTTTTTTGCATTACTGAGATTTAAGGACAATTCCATTACTATTGAGTTAGAAAGCTTGGTTTTTATTGAACTACAAGTGGGAGAAGACTGCTGGGTAATTGGTTGACTGGGCTTATATGGACATTATATTGAATGTCTATGATAGGAAACCTGAACTGCGTGGTCAGGTCTTAGAACTGTTTTAGTCCAAACTAATTTCCTCAAGTGAATAGTAAGAAACTGCTCTCAATATTTTTAAAAATCATATGATGTGAAGGAAAGAGGGCCAAGTAAAGGGCAAATAGTCTGATTAACCCCTCCCCCACACACATACATGACAATAATCCTTTTGTAGAGGGTAGGAGAGGTTTTAGGAAAGGGATAAGAGAAAAACATTAATATCCTTGTTTTATTTATATTTACTTTTAATTTACCCCAGAAAAAAATGATTCCTTTTTAAGTGGCATAAATTAATATATGGTGGTATATGTACTATTTTTAAAACATTGTAGAATAACCACTGAATAAAAACCTTTTTTAGTTCGGAGACTTGGTTTTCTCCCAATAAACTTGATGCTGCTTTGCTTCATTCTAGAGGCTCTGAGAAGATTGTATTTTCCAAAGCAGGATTTAAAATTTCCTCTTTGCATATATGTTGAACAACATGTGATTACTCAAAGGAGTTATTATGTCAAGATTTATTTGCATTGATTACTTTCTTTACCATTTGGAGCATTTCCTGTGAAGATGAAGCGGTCAACTTTTTTTTTTTAGAACAAATTGACTGAATATAAATTCCCTCTGAATATTCTGTAGAACACCCTGTTTCCACCCTATTTCCTCATTCTATTACTTATAGTGGTGACAGCATGACCTACATTCAGTGCACAGGAGTTCAGCTGTTGCATCCAGTTTCTTGAATGATCTCTTATATGTTATTCTGCCTGAGCACTCTGCCAAAATACAGGAGGGCAGCATTAATCTGGGAGAGGACAGTTTCTCATGGATTCTGTGTCAGCTTGCTTATGCTCATGAGCTCTCAAGATTATTTATTTTGTAGCTATTTTCCTATTAGGCCTCTATCTGAAGCAGTTATAAAAATATTGAGAGTTACCAGGGTAGCAATGAGGTTTTTCTCATAAACACGATGTTTTCTGAAAGATACTACTAGCCGTATGAGATATTATTTCAGCATCTTATTAAAAGCAAAAGATTGGTTGGGTGCGGTGGCTCATGCCTCTAATGCCAGCACTTCGGATAGCTGAGTCAGGAAGATTGTTTGAGTCTAGGAGTTCTAGATCAGACTAGGTAACATAGCAAGATCTCATCTCCACAAAACATGATAAAAACTAGCAGGGTATGATGGAGCACACCTGTAGTACCAGCCAGAGAAGTTGAAGTGGAAGGATCACCTGAACCCAAGAGGTTAAGGTTGTGGTGAGTTGTGGTTGTGTACTGCACTTTAACTTGGGCAACAAAGAGTGAAATCCTTGACTCGAAAAACAAAAAAAGCAAAAGTGTATATAACCCTATTGATTTGAATAAGTGGCATGTTTATTCTAAACCTGAGATGATTGTAACACCAAACTAAAATTTACAGCTCAGAATATTATAAATATGAAAAATAAATATGAAAGTTACTAGGTATGGGTGCTATTATTATTCTTACTCTGGTTCTGACATCAGAAATCCTATTTATAGAAACAATGGGGATACAAATAGTATTTACGACTATGTGACTTTTTACAAGGAAATGGGTTAAAATGTAGCCTGATTAACGCTTATTTATAATGATACTTCTGTCTAGAACTCGTTAACCCGGTAAGGAAGTCTTCAAGACTTACTATAAGGACCCTGTCTGGTCTTAGGCTGCAAGGAAGCAAGGACTTAGGGAATCTAATCTGAATTATATACTGAAGGAATTGGTTCTTTCTTCAGATAGATTTGAAATCTCTTCATCTGAAGAAAGACTCTATTTTCATTTATTTATTTTTGAGTTGGAGTCTCACTCTGTCACCCAGACTAGAGTGCAGTGGCACTCTCATGGTCATCCCAGCATCAACCTTTTGGTCTCCGGCGATCCTTCCACCTTCCAAGTAGCCAGAACAATAGGTGTATGCTGCTTGTAGAGATGAGTTCTTGCCAAGTTGCCCAGGCTGGGTTCTAACCCGTGGGCTCAGGATAACCACTCCCTTTGACCTCCCAAAGTGCTGGAATTACAGGCAGAGCCAACAAGCCCAGCCTCTCTGCTCTAATTTAAACCAAACACTCTAGTCAGGGCCTTACTGGGTATCTGACAAAAGCCTCTATTGAAACAAATTCAGCCTGCCCTGGCTGATGCTACCAAATTTGACATATTTGATTGAATCCAAGACAACAGTGTTTCTAAGACAGATGATTATTTAATCTATAAGAGAAAACAATACATGACTTTAAGCTAAGATTTTAGCTTCTTAAGACACTATATTATGCAGAGGTCTACAGGAAGACAGAATTAATGAGACAGATAATGATAGATGATAGGTAGACAGATTATGGAATTTATGAGGGGAATTGGCTCATGTAATTATGGAGGAATTATACATAATGCCATTTGCAAGCTGGAGACCTGGGGATGCCAGTAGATTAGCTCAGTTCAAGTCTGAAGGTCTCAGAACCGGGGAATCTGATGGTGTAATTCTCTTTTAAGAGGCTGCTGGTATAAATTCTGGAGGCCAAAATCTGGAACGCGTGGAGTTCTGATGTTGGAAAAGAGAAAAAGAGAATTTTTGCTTTAGGAGAGAGAGAAAAAGAAAGAGAGAGGGAGGGAGGGAGGACAGAGAAAAGAGAAAAGAGAAAGCAGGAAAAAGGTGGGGAGAAGGGGAGTGAGGGGGAGAGGGGGGAGAGAGGGGGAGAGAGGGGGAGAGAGGGGAAGAGAGAAGGAGAAAAGTACAGGCAGAGAGACAGAGACAGAAAGATAGAAACTTACAGGGGGATAGAGAGAGGGAGAGAGAGAGAGAGAGAGAGAGAGAGAATGAGAGAGAGAGAGAGAGAGAGAGAGAGAGAGAGAGAGAGAGAGAGAACGAGACATGTTTTCTCTTTTTCTTCCATCTTGGCCCCACATGGTGCTTGCCTACATAGAGGGCAGATCTTCCCCTCTCCGTCCACAGACTTCACCAGTCTCCTCTGGAAAACTCTTCACAGACAGACCCAGTAGTAATGTTTTACCAGCTTTTTAGATCCAGTCAAGTTGAAAATTAGCCATCATACACCCTGATGCATCTTTAAGATGTCTTAAGGATCTGTAATGTGCTTTTTAAGAGTCACAGACTCTAAGATGCAGAGAAAATTGGGTTTACTGTCTTGTGCTTTACAGTAGATAGATATTTTAGAGCTCTTTTCTCTTTCCATGCTACCCCAGTCTGCCCTTATATCCTGTTGGAGCTAAGTAACTTAGGAAGGTTTTTACATTATTGGGGAATCTCAACTTGTCTTCACTGACCCAGCATGAAAGTAGTTAAAAGCGGCATGTAGGAGTTAAAGGCAGAACATGAAAATCATTTTTTTCTCCTTGGATACATTGGTAATAAAAGTTGTTCTTCTTAAATGTATAATTAATCTTGGCAATTCTTTTCCTTAGCCCCTCTTTAAGAGTTCTCTTGGGGAGAGAGTACCTATTTTTCTAGGCCTACCAACCCAATCTATGCTGAGTTACAGTCTTCCTTGACGACATCGCCTGCTTCTGAACAGTTAATAGAAAGCTGCTTCTTCCTTCCTAACTAATACAATTCAAAACAATTATGTTTTGAGTGCCTTCTATATTTCAGACACGTTATAAACTCTATAGAATATAACATATAGAAAATAACTGATGAGAAAAACAAAAATCAAATGTATTTGCACAAAGACTTCAAGAAAGTGACAAAATGAGCCATGCATCTGTCTGATGAAGGGAGCGTATATAACTCCTAGGAGGGCCTAACAGGGCCACAGTCTTGTACATTAGAGAACATGCATAGTGTGTTTGAGGAATAAGGCAATGAGGAACAGGCCAGTATGGCCAAATTAGAGTGAACAGGAAAGGGTGGAAAGAGGTAAGAGCAGAGATGTTGAAGAGAAGGCAGATCAGCATAAAATACTTTTTTTTGCTTTTAAAATGTTTTATTTTAATATATTATTCTCTTTTAATAGAAAATTAGGTTTTGAAAACTTTAAAAAAATTTTTATAATCAATATTTTTTTATTATGATATTGTGGGGTACAATTAATGGTTAGTATACAAATATGCTTCGTTCAGGCACCCTTGTTGAAAAGAGGTGTTCCCCATCCCCAGACAGATATTTACTACCATTAATCCCATCTCCATCCCCCCCACATAGTTTCCCACCACTGTCAGTCATTTCCTTATAGTATTATGTTGGATGTTCAAGGTCCACTATATGAACGAGAACATGTGATACTCAGATCTTTATTTCTGTGAGAGGTCATTCAGTATTATAGACTCTAGTTCCATCTGGGTTGCTGCAAAATTCATGATTTTGTTCTTTTTTATGGCTGCATAGTATTCCATCATGCATATGTGCCACATTTTAAAATCCAGTCCTCTTTTGATGGACAGCATAGTTGCTTCTAGATTCTTGCTATTGTGAACAATGCTGCGATAAACATATATGTGCAGGTATCTTTTTTGTAGAGCGATTTGAGTTCTTCAGGGTATATTCACAGTAGGGGGATTGCAGGGTCATATGGGAGGCCAATATTTAGAGCCTTTAGTAATCGCCATATGTTTTCCACAGGGGTTGCACTAGTTTGCACTCCCACCAACAGTGTAGAAGTATTTCCTTTGCCACAGGCTCTCCAGCTACTGTTATTTTTTGTTATTGATAATTGCCATTCTGAGTGGAGTTAGGTGGTATCTCATTGTGGTTTTGATTTGCATCTCCCTGATGATTAGTGAGGTTGAACATTTCTTCAAGTGTCTGTTGGTTGCTTGGATATCTTCCTTTGAGAAGTGTCTGTTCATATCTTTTGCCCATTTTATAATGGGGTTGTTTGTTTTTTTCTTTTCAGCATGTTTGAGTTCCTTGTAGATCCCAGATGTTAAACCTTTGTCAGACCTGGAGTTGGCAAATACTTTTTCCCAGTCTGTAGCTGTCTCCCTGCTCTCTTGTTGGTTTCTTTGGCTTTGCAGAAGCTTGTCAGTTTAATGAGGTCCCACTTGTCTATCTTCTCTCTTATGGCCTGTGGGTTTCAGGTTTCGTTCAGGAATTGGATGCCAGTTCCAATTTCCGTGAGGGTATGTCCTTCATTTTCTAAGGTTCTTATGGTTTGAGGTTTTACATTTAGGTCTCAGATCCATTTAGAGTTAATTTTTGTGTATGGGGATAGATAGGGGTCCTGTTTCAATCTTCTCCATGTAGTCAACCAGTTTTCCCAGCACCATTTACTGCATAGGTTCTCCTCTCCCCAGTGGTAGGTGGTGGAGACTTTGTCGAAGATGAGTTGGTTGAGAAATTGAGGTTTCGCTTCTGGAATCTCAATTCTATTGCATTGGTCTATATGTCTGTTCCTATACCAATACCAAGCTGTTTGGATTATTGTAGCTTTATAGTAAAGTTTGAAGCCTGGTAATGTGATACCACCTGCTTTGTTGTTTTTTTTTTTTTTTTGCTGAGGATTGTTCTGGCTATTCTTGGTCGTTTGTGTTTCCATATGAATTCCTGTGTTGTTTTTTCTAGGTCTGAGAAGAATGTTGCTGGTAATTTGATGGGTATTGCATTAAATCTGTTGATTGGCTTCGGTAGGATGGATGTCTTCACAATGTTGATTCTTTCAATCCATGAGCATGGGATATTTTTCCACTTGTTTATGTCATCTTTGATTTCTTTGAGCAGTGTTTTGTAGTTTTCATGATAAAGGTCTTTCACGTCTCTGGTTAGGAAGATGCCAAGGTATTTAATTTTTTTTTGGTGGCTATTATGAATGGAATTGTGCTTTTTATTTGGGTTTCTGTTTGTTTACTATTGGTGTAAAGAAATGAAATTGTTTTTTGGACATTTATTTTATATCCTGAGACTTGGCAAAGGCCTTTATCAGTGTAAGGAGGTTTTTGACAGATTATCTTGGGTTTTCAAGGTACACAATCATGTTATCTGCAAAGAGAGATAACTTGACTTCCTCTTTTCCTATTTGGATATCCCTGATTTCCTTCTCTTCTCTGATTGCTCTAGCCAGCTCTTCCAATACTATATTGAACAGGAGGGGTGAGAGTGGGCATCCTTGTCTTGTTCCAGTTTCCAGGGAAATCATTCTAATTTTTGTCCATTTAGGAGTATGCTGGATGTGGGTTTTTCATAGATGGCTTTTACTATTTTGAGGTATGTTCTCAGTATGCCTAGATGTTTGAGGGTTTTTATCAAGAAGGGGTGCTGGATTTTGTCAAAAGCTTTTTGTGCATCTAATGATGTAATCATGTGGTTTTGTTTTGACATCTGTTGATGTATTTAATAACATTTATGGTTTTACGAATGTTGAACCAGCCTTGCATCCCAGGGATGAAGCCTACTTGGTCATGATGGATGATTTTTGAGATGTGTTGTTGAATCCGGTTTGCTAGGATCTTGTTGAGAATTTTAGCATCTATGTTCATCAAAGATATTGACCTGTAGTTCTCTTTCTTTGTTGGGTCTTTACCTGGCTTGGTTATCAATATGATGTTAGCTTCGTAAAATGATTTGGGGAGAGATCCATCTTTCTCAATAGCCTGGAATGCCTTCAGTAGGATTGGTATCAGCTTCTCCTTAAATGTCTTGTAGAATTCTGCTGGAAAGCCATCTAGTCCAGGGTTTTTTTTCGTAGGTAGTTTTCTTATTACGTAGTCAATTTCCTTGATTGTTATTGGTCTATTTAGGGTCTCAATTTCTTCTTGTTTCAACCTAGGCAGGTTGTGTGATGACAGAAAGTCCTTCATTTCCTTAAGGTTTTCAAATTTGTTTCCATACAAGTGTACATAGTAGTCTCTAATGATCTTTTGTATTTCTTTAGAATCAGATGTGACTTCATCTTTTGTGTTTCTGATTGTGTTTATTTGGGCTTTTTCTCTCTTTTTCTTGGTCAGTCTAGCTAGGGGACCATTGATCTTGTTTATCCTTTCAAAGAACCAGCTTTTTGTTTCATTGAATTTTTGTATCATCTTTTTGTCTTCTATGTTCTGTATTTGGGCTTTTATTTTGGTGATCTGGATTCTTCTGAAATTAGGGTTTTTGTGGTCTTGCTTTTCCAGTTTCCTTAGGTGGCTTGTTAGGCTGTTAATTTGTGATCCTTCCATTTTCTTCATGTGCATTCGTAGGGATATAAATTCCCCACTTACTACAGTTTTCATGGTGTCCCAGAGATTTTGGTAAGCTGTTTCTTCATTTTTGTTTCCAGGTATCTTTTTTTTTTTTTTGAGTTGGAGTCTCACTCTGTTGCCCAGACTGGAGTGCAGTGGCTGCTCTCGGCCACCGCAGCCTTGGCCTGCTGGGCTCCGGTGATCCTTCCGCCTCAGCCTTCTGAGTAGCCGGAATTACAGGTATGCGCCACCACGCCCAGCTGATTTTTTTTTTTATTTATTGTAGAGATGAGGTCTTGCTGCCCAGGCGGGTCTCGAACCCGCGGGCTCAGGCAATTCACTCACCTCAGCTTCCCAAAGGCACGGGATTACAGGCTGAGCCACTGAGCCCGGCTCCAGGTATCTTTTAATCTCTGTTTTGATTTCATCATTGACCCAGGAGTTGTTTAGCATCATGCTGTTTAGTGTCCATGTCTTTGTTGGTTTTGGGGGGGACCTTGTTGGTGTTAATATTTATTTTTATTCCACTGTGATCTGAGAAGGTACATGGTAAAATTTCAGTCCTTTTAAATTTGCTTATGCTTGATTTATGGCCAAGTACGTGGTTGATCTTAGAGCACATTCCATATGGTGATGAGTAGAATGTGTACTCTGTGGTCTTTGGATGGAGGGTTCTGTAGGTACCAATTAAATCCATTTGATCAAGAGTCACATTGAGGTTCAGATCTCCTTGCTGATTTTTTTGTCCTGATGATCTGTCTAGGGTTGTGAGTGGGGTATTAAAGTCCCCGGCTATGATGGTATTGGAGTTGATATCTTTTCTTTTTTTTAGTTTACCTAAGAGCTGCTTCATGAAAGTTGGTGCTCCTATGTTTGCTGCATATATGTTTAGGATGGATATTTCTTGTTGATGGATTGAAACTTTTATCATTATGTAGTGGCTTTCTGTATCTTTTTAAATTTTTGATAGCTTAAAGAGTATTTTGTCTGAGATTAAGATCACGACTCCTCCTTTTTTGTGTGTTCCATTTGCCTGAAAATTTGTTTCCCAACCTCTTACTTTGAGTCTGTGAATGTCCATTCTAATGAGGTGAGTCTCTTGAAGGCAATAAATTGTTGCCTGGTGATATTTTATCCATTTTGCCATTCTATGTCTTTTCAGTGCTGCATTTAGTCCATTCAACATTCAAACTAATTATTGAAATGTGAGAGTTGATCCCTATTATAATGTTCTTACAGAGTTGTTGTTGTTCTTCCTGTTTGTGTGTTGTCTTTCTTTTGGTTTTAGGGTTCGATCGTGTGTGTTTTTAATCTTTTGTCTGTACTCTTGTGAAGAACCCTGTTGTTCTTTTTTCCTTTTCTTCTGTTTTCAGTACTTTTTAAAGTGTTTCTTGTAGCGGTGGTCTGGTGGCAGCATAGGTTCTTAGGGATTGGATATCTGGGAAAGATTTCAATTCTCCCTCACTGATGAAGCTTAGCTTGGCTGGGTAGGTTATTCTCAATTGAAATTGTTTATCTTTTAGGACTTTGAAGATAGGGCTGCAAGCTCTCCTAGCCTGGAGGGTTTCTGTAGATAAATCTGCTGCTATTCTAATTGGGCTTCCCTGGTAGTTAGTCTGACCTTTTTCTCTTGCTGCCTTTAGGATTTTTTCTTTTATACCTACTTTGTTTAGGCAAATTATTATGTGTCTGGGAGTTGGTCTTCTCATTTGTTGTCTTGCAGGGGTTCTCTGAATCTCTTATGTTTGAATTTTTGCATCACTGAGATGAGGGAAGTTTTCTTGAATGATTTCATGAAATGTTTATTCCAGTGTGGCCTCTGTTTTTCTCTCTGCCTTAGGAAGGCCAATTACTTGAAGTGATCATTCATCTCTTGAAGGTTTTGTTCTGTCTTTCTGAGCTTCTTTTCTATGTTTTTGACAGTTTGAGTTAGTTCTGTGTTTTGGTCTCAAGCTCTGAGATTCTTTCTTCTGCTCGGCTAAATCTGCTTTCCATGCTTATTAGTTTGTTATTTATTTCCATCACAATATTCTTTACTGTTGTTATTTCTGACATCAGCTCCTTCCTATTTTCCTCTTGTCTCCTCAATTTTTAAAATTCTCTCTATTAATGTCTTGATGTCTGGGTTTGTTGCATGTGACCAGTCATTCTGGGGGCTCTTCATTATTTGTGTTCCAGAGTCTGTTTTCTCAGTGTCTGACTTCCCAGGGGTCTGTGTGAGACCTATATTCTTCTTTTGGTTTTTCTTCATTTGTGCAGTTTTTTTCCCTCCCTACTTTTTCTTTCCCTTCACGTTCCCGTCTTCTTTAATTCTGTTATTCAGGGGTGGAGGGGTTGCTTTTACTTCTGTTTGCTCAGTCTTCTATTCTTCTTTATGTATGCCCTCTAACTTTATTCAATTCTGGAGTTGCACTGTAGGTTGGGGGTGGTCCTTTTTGCAGTTTTGAGATTTACTTAAGGGGAGAGCTGTGTTTCAAAATCTATCTGCAGGTCCTGGTATCCACCGACAGGTGTATGGATATTCTGAAATCCACTTCCCATTGACTTGGAATCTGTCTGTGCAGTGGGGCTGTAGGTTTACTCCCTGTAATAAAATGAGGTTAGCAGAGGGAAGAGAATGGAGCAGATGGCGGGGGGAAGAAGGGGGTGGAGAGAGAGAGGAGTAAGGGGGGAAACAGACTTAGGTACCAACAAATGGAGAGAGAGACCTAAACTGAAACAGATAAAAGCAATAGACCATGGCTACAGACTAACCAACTCCCATATAAAAAAAACTAAAACATACAATGATGCTAACATACAATCTAACTAACCACCTTATTGGTGTGCTATTCCTCTATACAAAGATATGGTTTATAGAGAGGAGAAAAGAGAAAAAAAGGGTGAGAATAAAAAACAGTAGGAATAGAATCAAGTCATTAAACTAACAGAACCAATCGAGCACACTCTGAGACTTTTCTTTTAAGTCCAATGTCCTTTCAGCTCTGATTTCTAGCTGACTTCTCAAGCTGGTAAATTTGTTCAAAGTTAGGGTCAGTTGCCCCTGGCCTGCTGTGAAGGGCAGTTCAGATCACCACTCAGTTCACCACTCAAATCTGGTCTGTGTCTGTTTGTCAAGCTTGTTTTTCCCATTTTGGTGTTGTTACCTGGAATCGCCAGGAGGTGGTGCTATCTCACTGCTCCAGATGGTCTTTATCGCAGCTGTTCACCCCATAGGGGTGGAGCCGGACAGGAGCCGGGCAGGGCTGGAGATGGGAGCCTGCCTCAGGGCACACGGGAGGGGACCCACGGCTGGCAGGACATCATGGTGGCAGCGATCCCAGCAGATCTTGCCTACAGAAGCTCCAAGGTCTGAAGTTGTGGATCGCTTCAGGCATGGGGGGTGTGATGTGCTAGGACACCATGGAGGCCATGGCAGCACCGGCGGCTGCTGTGTCTGTGGCTGCAGTGGTTGTTCAGACCATCGCGATGCCCCAGCAGTGGCGACGGCCGAGCTCTGTGTGAAGAGCAGGCTGCCAACGATGGGATCCGCAGCCCCCTGGGAGAGAACCAGAGGCCCTCTGCATTCTCCTTTGCAGAGGGTCTTATAGAGCAGGCTGCCCCATTGCCATCTTGCCAGAAGTCCAAAATACTTTTTAAAATTCTGTATGAGAAGGAAAGGCATTGAAGGAATTTACACAAAAAATGTAACATGCTCAAACCTTATTTTGAATAAATGTCATAAATTTATGTGGAGAGAATACTGCATCATGGAAGGGTGAAAACATTATCAGTTGGGAGGCTAGTGCAATAATCAGAGAGAGAGAGGTGATAATGGCTTCTTCTAGGGTTCTGGTGGGAGAAGTGGTAAGATATAACCCAGGAGAGCTGCTAGATTTTGATTGCCTATGGGGTGGAGATGAGATCAGTGATAACTCAAGGGCATTTAGCCTGAGTCCCTTGAATGCTATTGTCATTGATTGTAAAGTAGACACACTACGGGAAGAACAATTTGAGGGAAAGAATTAGGAGTTCAGTTTTGGGTGTGTTAAATTGAAGATGCCCTCTGATATTCCAGTGAAATTTTCTGCTGTTCAATACCAAATAGAGATCTTGCAGAATGATTAATATGTGGAGAAGAATTTTATTGTTCTTGTTAGTCTTCTATTTTATATATTTTTAGAGAGTAAGAGGATATGACACAGATACTTTCTATTGTGGACATAGAATATAAGAAACTGACCTCTCAGGATAGCTTTGTGAATGGCAGTGAGTCATGAATACTGATTATACAAATATTTTCTATTGTCCATGATATCATGGACAGAAAATAATCATTTATTACTTCCAATTAGTAGTAGTCTAATCTACTTGGTAGTAGTATGTCTCATCTTGTTAATATGATTTCCTAGCATTTCCACTCTTTTCTATTTTTCCAATTAATCTAAATTATTATTTTTTATAATTTTTTATTATAAAGATGTGGGGTACAATTCAGGGTTAGGTATACAAACACTAATTATGCAGGTACACTTGTTGATAAGGTATCCCCTCCCTCCTCTAGCAGTTTCCAGCTGCCAATCCCATTCCCCTCCCCTGACAGTTTCCATTATTGCCAAATGCTTTCTTATAGTATTATAATTGTTCAAGGTCTGCTTATGAATGAGAACATATGGTACTCTGTTCTTTGTTTCTGTGATAGATCACTGAGTATGATTGACTCCAAATCCATCCAAGTTGCTGCAAAATCCATATATTTGTCCTTCTTTATGGCTGCATAATATTCCATTGTGTAAATGTACCACATTTCTTTATCTAGTCCAGCTTTGATGGGCAACATGGTTGATTCCATGTTTTTGCTATTGTGAATACATGTGTGCGCAGGTATCTTTTTTGTAGAATGTGCTGAGTTCCTCCGGGTATATTCCCTACAGTAGAATTGTTGGGTCATATGAAAGGTCAATTTCTACTTTCAGAAATCACCATACTTCCAAAGGAGTTACACTAGTATGCATTCCCACCAGCAGTGTAGAAGCATTCCTTTTTCTCCACATCCTCGCCAGCATCTGTTGTTGTTTGTCTTATTAATGATGGTCATTCTTACTGGGGTTAGGAGGTATCTCAATGTGATTTTGATTTGTATTTCTCTGATGATGCGTGAGGCTGAGTACTTCTTCATGTGTCTGTTTTCTGCCCATATATCTTCTTCTGAGAAGTGTCTACTCATGTCTTTTGCCCATTGTTTAAAGGGGCTGTTTTTTTTTCTTTCAGTGCGTTTGAATTCCTTGTAGATCCTAGATGTTAGGCCTTTGTTAAATATACAGTTGGCCAATATTTTTTCCCATTCTGTGGGCTGTCTCCCTGCTCTCTTGATGGTTTCTTTTGCTTTGCAGAAGCTCATTAGTTTGATGAGATCCCACTTGTCTATCTTATTTCTTAAGTTATGGGCCTTTATGGTTCTGAGTATGAATTGGTTGCCAGTTCTAATTTCAATAAGGGTGTCTCCTGCATTTTCTAAGATTCTTATAGTTTGAGGTTTTATGTTTAGGTCTTTGATCCATTTAGGGTTAATTTTTGTGTTAGGTAGGGGTCCTGTTTCAATCTTCTGCATGTGGTCAGCCAGCTTTCCCAGCACTATTTACTAAATATGTTCTCCTCTCCTCAGTGGTTGTCATTGGAGGCTTTGTCAAAAATGTTTGTTGAACCTCAATTCGAGGCTTTGCTTCTGGAATCTCTATCCTGTGCTATGTGCTTGTCCTTGTACCAGTACCAGGTTGTTTTGCTTACTGTAGCCTTATAGCAAAGTTTGAAGTCAGAAGTGTGATACTGCCTGCTTTGTTTCTTTTGCTATGGATTGTTTTGGCTATCCGTGGTCATTTATGTTTCCATATGAATTTCTGTATTGTCATTTCCAGGTCTGAGAGGAATGCTGTTGGTAACTTGGGTATTGCATTGAATCTGTGGATTGCCTTTGGTAGGATGGACATTTTAACAATGTTGATTCTTCCTTTCCATGAGCATGGATGATTTTCCATTTGTTTGTGTCTTCTTGGATTTATTTGAGCATTTTGTAGTTCTCATTGTAAATGTCTTTCCCTTCTCTGGTTAGGAAGATGCCAAGGTATTTCATGTTTTTGTGTGGCTATTGTGAATGGGATTGTGCTTTTTATTTGGGTCACTGCCTGCTTGTTGTTGGTGTATAGGAATGCAACTGTCATTTGCACATTTATTTTGTACCCTGAGACTTTGCCAAAATCCTTTATCAGCGCAAGCATGTTTTGACAGATTCTTTTGGATTTTCAAGGTATAAGATCATATCATCAGCAAAGAGGGATAACTTGACTTCTTCTTTTCCTATTTGGATACCCCTGATTTCTTTCTGTTGTCTAATTGCCTAAGCTATGACTTCCAACACAATATTGAACAAGAGGAGTGAGAGTGGGCAGCCTTGCTCCAGTTTTCAGGGGAAATGTTTCCAGTTTCTGTCAATTTAGCTATATGTTAACTGTGGGTTTATTGTAGATGCACTTATTATTTTGAGGTATAGAAGGTATAGGTGTTTGAGGGTTTTTATCAAGACATGATGCTGGATTTTATCAAAAGCTTTTTCTGCATCTAATGAGATAATCATGTTTCTTGTTTTTACATCTGTTGATGTATGTAATGACATTTATGGTCTTCATGTTGAACCAGCTCAGCATCCTGAGGATGAAGCCTAAGTGGTCATAGTGGATGATTTTTGAGATGTGTTTTTGGATCCGATTTGTTAGAATCTTGTGGAGAATTTTTTGCATTGATGTCCACAAGGGATATTGGCCTGCAGTTCTCTTTTTTCATTGGATCTTTACCTGGTTTGGTATCAGTGTGATAGCTTTGTAAAATGATTTGGGGAGTATTCCATCTTTCTCAATTGCCTGGAATACTTTCAGTAGGATTGGTATCAGCTACTCTTTGTACTTTTTGAAGAATTCTGCTGGAAAGCCATCAATCCAGGGCTTTTTTGGGTAGGTAGTTTTCGTATGACAGAACAAATCTCCTGGGTTGTTATTGGTCTATTTAGTGTCTCAATGTCTTCTTGTTTCAAACTGGGAAGGCTGTGTGATGTCAGAAAGTCCTCCATTTCATTTAGGTTGTCAAGTTTATTTCCATACAGGTATACATAGTAATTTCTGATAATCTTTTGTATTTCTTCGGTCAGTTGTGATTTGATCTTTTGTATTTCTAATTGTGTTTATTTGGGCTTTTTCTCTCTTTTTCTTGGTCATTCTGGTCCATCAATCTTGTTAATTCTTTCAAAGAACCATCTTTTTGTTTTGCTGATGTTTTCTATGATATTTTTGTCTTCTATGTCCCATATTTGGGCTCTTATTTTTGTGATTTGAATTCTTCTGCTAAAGTTGGGTTTTGGTGGTCTTTTCTTTCCAGCTCCCTTAGGTGACTTCTGATCTTTCCATTTTCTTGACATCTGCTCGTAAACATAAATTCCCTTCTGAGAACTGCCTGTAGAGCATCTCAGAGCTTTTGGTAAGATGTTTCTTCATTTTCATTTGTTTTCAGGAATCTTTTCATTTCTGCTTTGATTTCAGTGTTGATCCAGTAGTTGTCAGCATCATGCTATTTAGTGTACATGTCTATGTGGGCTTTGGGGAAATGTTGTTGGTGTTAATATTTGTTTTTATTCCACTGTGGTCTGAGAATGTGCATGGCAAAATTTCAACCTTAGAGAATTTGTTTATGCTTGATTTATGGCCAAGGATGTGATCAGTCTTGGAGTATGCTCCATGTGATGATGAGTAGAATGTATATTCTGTGGTTGTTGGGTGGAATAATCTGTAGGTATCTATTAAGTCCATTTGGTTGAGTGTCAAGTTTAGGTTCTGGATCTCCTTGTTGATTTTTTGCCTTGATGATCTATCTAGGCCTGTCAGTGGGGTATTCAAGTCCCCTGCTATAATAGTGTTAGAGTCAATACCTTTTTTTAGTTTACTTAGTAGTTGTTTTATAAATGCTGGTGCTCCTGTGTTGGGTGCATATAGGTTTAGGATGGATATTTCTTGTTGATGGATTGAACTTTTTATCATTATGCAGTGTTCTTTTGCATCTTTTAAAATTTTTGATAGCTTAAAGTTTGTTTTGTCTGATAAAATTGCAACTCCTGTCTTTTTTTTGTGATCCATTTGCCTGGAACCTTATTTTCCAACCTTTAATTTTGAATTTGTGCATGTCCCTTGAAGTGAGATGAGTCTCCTGGATGCAGCAAATAATTGGGTCATGTTTTCTTATCCAGTTCACCATTCTGTTTCTTGTCAGTGGTGCATTTAGTCTATTCACATTAAGGCTGATTATTGAAATATGATCGTTTATCCCTGTCATGAGGGTCTTATAAAGTTTTTCCTTTGCTTGTTTTCTGTTTGGCTTTGGGATTAATGTATGTGCATGTTTTCAAGTTTCTAGTTGTGTTGTATTCTCTGCTGATTCTCTGCTCTGCTGTTTTCGGGAAGTGTGTGATCAATCTTTTTCTTTTTTCTTCTGTGCTTAATACCTTTGTAAGAGTCTCCTTGTAGAGCTGTTCTGGAATCTGCATAATCTCTTAGGGATTGGATGTCTGGGATGGATTTAGTTCTCCATCACTGATGAAGCAGAGCTTGGCTGGATAAGAAATTCTTGGTTTCAATTGATTGTCTTTGAGGACTTTGAATATAGGGCTCCAGTCCCTTCTTGCTTGTGGTGTTTCTGCTAATAGGTTCTGCTGCTATTATTGGTTTTCCCCAGTAGGTAGTCTGATCTTTCTCTCTTCCTGACTTTAGGAATTTTTCTTCTGTGCCTACACTGTATAGGCAAATTACTATGTGTCCAGGGATTGGTCCTCTCATTTGATGTCTTGTGGGGATTCTCTGTATGTCTTGTTCTTGGATGGTCACATTGGTGAGATGGGAAAGTTTTCTTGGATTACTTCCTGGAATACTTGCTCAAAGTTGTTTTCCATTTCCCTTTCTTCTTCTGGGATACCATTCAAGCATAGTTTCGGTCTCTTGATATAATCACACATCTCTTGTAGGCTTTGTTCTTTCTTTCTGAGTCTTCTTTCTATGTTTTTTTTACAAATCAAGTTAATTCCATGTTCTGGTCTTCAAGTTCTGAGATTCTTTCTTTGGCTAGATTAATTCTGCTTTCCATGCTTGTCATCTTGTTTTTTATTTCCTGGATGAAATTTTTTTATTGCCAAAATCTCTGTTACAAGTTCTTTCAGTGTTGCATCTTGTCTTTCTTGAGTCCTATTCACTCTTTCCAACCATTACCTAATCCCTGTCATATTCTGGGGACAGTCTTTGGTGACTTCCATTGTTTGGGCAACAAGGTCTGATTTTTCAGTTTTGTCTTTGGTACACAAAATGCCAGAGGTCTTCCTTTGACTTTTCCTCATTTGTAACAGATCTCTTGTTCTGTTATTGTCAGTGGGAGAGATTTTCCCTTCTGACATTTCCTCAGATCTCTATTCTTTCCTGGTCCAGGTTCTGGATTTGTTCTCTTTTGTATTAGGATGGTGGATGGGAAGCTTTGCTGTCTCTTATTTTTGAAATTCAAATAATGTGGTGGAGGGGCACTAGGAATTAGATACCATTTGCAGACTAAAATGTTCACTTGTTGTGGTATGTGTTCCCTGAGACCCACTCCCCACTCCCACTCCATATGATGATGCAAAGCAGAAACCAATGCAAAAACAATTGAACACATACACTCCAAAACAAACTGGAATAGCAACAAAGAGAAACAAAACAATCAGCAACAAAAAGACCCTCAAGAAAACACACACACATGCCTAGCACAAAGTCAGTAGAGAAGAAAATCAGAAAGACTGCAGGGGAAGGGGGAAAGGGATTCAGGTCGAACCCTCACACATCTAATGGCATTCCCCTTAAACTACAAAGAATGAATATAAAAAAGACCAAGAACAAAAGAACAACCAACAAAATCAAAAGTTGTACACTCAATCATTCACATACACACACATACAAAAACCAGAAAACGACAAAAGAAGAAACAGAAAAAAGAAAAATTAAAAAAAATTTGGGGGGAGGATGCAGCTCAAATGCGCACATACACATTCATGCACAAAGGAAAAATATTTTAAAAATAGATGAACAAACAAGCAGTCAAAAAAATTTTTTTAATTGAAAATTTAAAAAACAAAAACTGCCTTCTTGTGGGAGGTTCTGTAATTGTTTCTCTAATCAGGTCTCTCTTGCAGAGCCATCTGTTTCACTCTCTCCTCAGGGAATGAAGCAGGGAAGGAGGCGGGACAGTGGAGGTGGATGAGGCTTCAGGCCTCCCCTCTCACTCTGGTATGGTCCAGGGGAATCTCTGGTGGGGAGGTATAGGACTTTTTCTTCCTCAGGTATGTACTCTCACTGGGGTGCCATAGCCAGGCGTATCCTGGAATGGAGCTCTGCTATTGCAACTGACGTCCAGACTCTACCTGGGTTTGTCCCTCTCAGTAGTGACCCAACTGTGTGGGTCTGACTTTCAGAAGACTGCTGGAAAGGAGGGGGTTTGGGTCAGCCCTGGACTCACCACTGATCTCTTTGGGGTTCTTCCTCCCCCTTTTCTGGTCGCACCCTCCGTTCCCCAGCAGGATCACGGTAGGGGGTGGAGCCCCCTCAGCACTGACTAGGTCCCTCTGAAGTTTGTGCTCTCATTATATTCCCTTTGGGCCAAAATGAAGCCCCGAATTGTTGATCCGCCAGTCACAGAGATTGGATCTGTTGGTCCATAGTGATCAAGTCAGAGCACTTTCCTGCCACTCTTGTCCTCTTCCATGAGAACTTGCCTCTGGACTCTATCTGCAGCCCCTTCCAGCGCCCTATAAGGTGCTGAAGTGGTGAGGCAAAGCCAGGAGCAGTATTTCTTCTTCAATGGCGCGGGAGCGCCTGGGGCGATAGAGTCTCCCTGCCGGGCGTTTCCAAAGGAAAACATCAGTCCATTTTGAAAAAAACAATGGTGCACTGCCTCTGCAACCCGGTAAGAGCCAGGGACAAAGTGGAGAAGTTGCAGCACCTGCTGTTGCACAAGGGACCTGGCCACCTGCTCACCAGCCCCATTTAGACAGTCTTTCCCGGCGTTTTCTTGCCAGGGAGATTTTGTTGAAAAAAAAAAAAGAAAGAAAGAAAATGGCTCTCGGCTAATCTAAATTATTATGAAGCTGTTTAACTCCACTTAGATGCTTGGTTTCTTTAAATTCTTTTCATATGTAGATATGTAAATGCATATTAATCATATTTTCATGTCCATTAATTACTTTTTTTTTTTTAGAAAAAAATAATAATTATTTGAATACTAACTTCTGTTATTCAGGCCTAAAAAGAGTTTTGGAACATTTACCTGTTTTCCCATTACTTACTTAGTGGCAGAATCTATCTTGAAGACAATGCTAACGGGATGGATCAAAAAAGACTAGCCCAGTCCTTTCATATAGAAACAAATATTCTGCAGCAGACAGAAAAATAATTAAATATTACATTTGCAATCAGTTAAAAATCTGTAAAAATGTTTTGCGCTCATTCACATTTATGATGGCTCCATACGAAGAAGAGAAATAGATCTATTAATAACATAAAAACTTTGAGTCCTAATTATGCAACCATAGACTTTCTAAGGTCATCTATTTGGCTTTAATTAAATTCTAGCTTGACAATTGAAATTACTTTCTTCAACAACATTCTTTAATTTGCATGCAATTTGCATTTTAAAAGTTGTTTTCTCAAAATTCTCTTTACTTGTTCTATTTATACTGAAAAATGTCATTGTTCTCTATTTAATTCCCTTCTTAACAGCTCTAACAACATTCATTTGTGACTATAAAAAAGTAAATATTTAGGGAACAAAATGATGCAAGTACATTAAACTGTGATATTCAGGAAGGATTTAGTTTTTGGTAAGGGACTTTTTGTTGATGTAGGCATGGAAAAAATTTTTTTAATGTCCAGATAATAAAAATTTAACACGTCTCTGGCCACACTGTCTCTGTGGCAATAACTAAACTCTGCCACTGTAGCATGAAAGCAGTCATAAAGAACACTGTAAGCCGGGCTCGGTGGCTCAGCCTGTAATCCCGCGCCTTGGGAGGCTGAGGTGAGTGAATTGCCCGAGCCTGCAGGTTCAAGACCCGCCTTGGCAACTTGGTGAGACCTCATCTCTACAATAAATAAAAAATTAGCCGGGCATGGTAGCACGCGCCTGTAATGCCGGCTACTCGGAAGGTTGAGGCGGAAGGATCGCCGGAGCCCGGCAGGTTGAGGCTGCAGTGACCAGGAGCGGCAACTGCACTCCAGTCTGGGCGACAGATTGAGACTCCAACTCAAAAGAAAAAAAGAAAAAAAAAAAAGAAAGAAAAAAAGAAACTGTAAACAGGCTACATTCATATAAAACTTTTTTTGTGAAAATAAACATTGAAGTGGATTTGTCATGGTTTGCAGTTTTCCAACCCTTCTGTTAGCAAGTGCTTTATTTTGCCCTTCAAATGTTTAGGATTTACCTAGAAAACATCACTGTTACACTTCCATCTACCTGTTTATTATTCATGCATTATTTATTTTCTTCAAGTGATTTTTATTTTAATATGCATAACTGTGGGTAGTTATTCTATCTATGGAAAAGACTTGGGGACCTATTTTTTTCTTATGTTCTTCAAACAATTATGGAGAACTGCCAGACTAATATAAGGAATAAAATGAGAGATCTCACTACAGAGTCTACTAACATTAAAAACAGTAAGGGACTGCAATAATCAACCTGTTAATAAATTCAGCAAAATGGATAATATAGACATCTTCCATGAAATACATAAATTGACAAGACAGAAGAAACAGAAAATCCAAACAACCATATTTCTAAGAAACAGTAAATCTCATTTCTAGATGTTTACCAAATAGAAGTGAAAACATATTGTTCACTAAAGTATTGCAGATGAGTGTTTACAGCAACTTATTCATAATAGTGAAAACTAGAAAAAAAACACAAAAATTTATTAACACATGAATGAATAAGCAAATTGATCCATACACAAATAGTTCTCAGCAATAAAATGGCAGAATCTCAAAAACATCTTGTATGTTGTATGTTGAAACAAGGCCGACACAATCATATTTACATGACAACAAGGCCGACACAATCATATTTACATGATCCCAATCACATGACAATCTAGAAAAGGTAATCTACGTTTACAGATATCAAATTAGTTTTTGTCTTGTGTTGAATAAATATAAATATATCATGTTAATTAAAAGTAAGTATGGGAATGCCTTACTATGAAATGGAAGTTTAATGTTATGTTGTAATGTTGAGAGATTCCCAGATTTCTGTTTGGACTACTTGTCAACTTGCCATTTGTTCAACAGACCACAGAGACATTCTTAGCACTTTTTGAGAACAGGAATAGAACAACTATCTCTCATGGAGTTTATGAAAATTTACTTTCATTTTGGAGGTAAACTTTTAGTTATTTACTTGATCTTAGTTTTTTTAAGACCGTGTTTGATTTATTTTGTGACACACTTATTGTGAAATGCATATTTCCACAATCCTTCGATTTTCACTGTCCTCAATTGTACAGTGGAAATATTATCCGTATTTTTATAGAAAACTGAAAAGATGTAATATTTAGAAAACTCAACCTAACATACAGCAAGGAAAAAGACTATTGCTTCCTCTTACTATTTCATTGTGAACATAACTGTCTTCTTTCTGGCTTTAATGGAAATAAATGATACTGGGAATTCACTTATTACCTAGTTAATACCAATTGAAATGAAGAAAAAAAGAAGCGTAAAGAAGCAGATTAAGAAGCAAGATAGTAATTATTTTGTGAATATTTATATATCTGAAAAATTTTAAATGTTAGAAAAGATAAGAGAATTTAACGATGTGTTTGCCAAAATCCAAAGTCAATAACTGTTCTGTATGCAAAGAACTATCACTTAGGAAAGTAACAAGAGAAAAGTAATATTAAAAACAAATAAGAATAAAATTTAACAAAAAAAGCAAATATTCTATGATAAAAAGCCAACGTCAGTCAATAATCAACAAGGTTTGATTCAGTAAATGACAGAACTCATACTATTATGCCACATTGAAAAACTGAGACCTCTATGGGTTGATATATGCATGATATAGGCATGATATATACAAAATTGTATAAAATATATTTCCTTGGTGGAACAGGTGAGAAAATAATAAAAAAAAACCTAAGACAAATTAAATTTAATAGGGTATAATGAGCAAAGAAGTTTTGCAAATCAGGCAGGCTCCCCAACCAGAGTAGGTTCATGGAGACTCCAGCAAAGCTGAGAAATATTTAGCTGGAACCCAAAATATTCAGGGAGGCAGCTTGTGGAATTTGGGGGAAGAGGATAGAACTCCTTCACTCAGTATGAATATGGAGGGTGGAAGAGAATTCTCTATGGAGACACAGTGCTAAGAATGTTAAATAAAAATCAAAGGCTGTGTTTTTTTTTTAAGTGTGGAAAAGTCCGGCAAAAAGTCCTTCGTGACAAGAAACTAACTGGTATTTTTTTTAAGTTATGGCTAGATCAGTAATTGTTACTGTGTATCTGCTTTCAAACTGTCTATTTCAATATCTTTCTTTTATATTATTTTAAAAGATTAAAATATTTATTGAGGTATATTTAACATATAATAAGTACAGAAAAGTATATTATTTAAAAATTTTGGTATATGTATGCATCCTTGAAATGATCACTATAGTCAAGATAATGAATGTATTCATCACTCAAAAATTTTCTTGGAACAGTCATACTACCTTTAAAACCCTATAGATTGGTTTACATTGTCTAGACTTTTTAATAAATAGACTAATATGTTTACTTTTGATTTTTGTGATTCATTCGTGTTATATATATCATTATTCCTTCATTTTTATTACTAAATTATATTACATGTTTAAGATGGTATAAAATACACATACGTATCACAATTTGTTTATCATTTCACTTATGGATGGACATTAAGTAATTTCTAGTTTTTCTTTTGTGTAACAAAGAAAGCAGATTTGAACATTTGCGTATAATCTTTATACAAACATATTTTAATTTCTCTGTTAAATACCTAGGAGTGGAATGACTGGCTCAATATGATAGTTGTATTTTAACTTTTTAAGGAATCGCCCAACAGTTTTCCAATGTGGTTGTACCACTTAATAATTAACATAACCTGCAGAAATGTAGGAGGATCCCAGTTCCTTTACACTATCACTTGGCATTGTCATTCTTTTTTTTTTTTTTTGAGTTGGAGTCTCACTCTGTCGCCCAGACTAGAGTGCAGCGGCCGCTCCCGGCTGGGCTCCTGCGATCCTTCCGCCTCAGCCTTCTGAGTAGCTGGAACTACAGGTGCGCGCTACCACACCTGGCTCATTTTTGATTAATTATAGAGATGAGGTCTCGCCAAGTTGCCCAGGGGGGTCTCAAATCTGGCAATCCACTCACCTCAGCCTCCCAAAGGTGCGGGATTATAGGCTGAGCCACCGAGCCCGGCTGGCATTGTTATTCTTTTTAGTCTCTTCTACTAGGTATTCTACTAGCTATAGAAGTATCTTACCAAGGTTATTGGTTGCATTTTCCTTGTGACTAATGATGCTGCTCATGTTTTCAATGAACTAAATACCATCATGTCTTTTTTCACTTTTATTTTAGATTCAGAGGGTACATTCGCATGTTTGTTACATGAACAAATTACGTAGTGGTGGAGGCCCATTCCACAGTGAACATTGTACCTAGTAGGTAGCTTCTGAATCCTAAACTTCCTCCCCACCTTCCTACTTATTGGTGTTCCCATTGTCTATTTCCATTTTGTGGAACATGTGATGTTTGCTTTTCTGTTTTTGAGTCAGTTCACTTTGGATGATGATCCGTAGCTCTATCCACATTACTTCAAAGAACACAATTTCATTCTTGCATAGTAGTCCATGGTATACATATACCACATTTTCTTTATCCAGTCAATTGTTGGTGGGTACAAGTTGATTCCACGTGTTTGCTCTTGTGAGCAGTGCTGCAATGAACATGAGTACAGGTATCTTTTTGATGGGTTGATTTCTTTTGGGTAGATCCCTAGAAGTGGGATTACTTGGTCAAACAGAAATTCAATTCTTAGTTCTTTGAGAAATCTCATACAGTTTTTCACAGTGTTGCATGAATAAACTATGTTTTCTTCACAACCACATCAACATTTGTGCTTTGATTTTGGTGAGAGGTGGTGTCTCATTGTGGTTTTAATTTGCATTTCTTTAATGATTAGTGATGCTGAGAATTTTTTCATATTATTTGTTGGCTACTGTGTGTCTTTTTTATGGTGTCTATTCATGTCCTTTGTCCACTTTTGATGGAGTTGTGTTTTCATGTTGAGTTACTTGAGTTCTTTGCAGATTCTGCCCTTTGTCTGAAGTGTAGTCTGCAGATATTTTCTCCCATCTGTAGGTTTTCTGTTAACTCTGTTGATTATTTTTTTTGCTATGCAGAGGCTTTTTAGTTTGTCTCATTTGTCTATGTTTGTTTTTGTTGCAATTGATTTTGGGGTCTTCATCATAACTTCTTTGCCTAACGTCCAGAAGAGTGTTTACTAGGCTTTCTTTTTAGGATTTCTATAGTGCCAGGTGTTACATTAGTCCCTAATTCATTAGTCATTCAGTAAATATTTATTGAATAAATATTATTAGGAGTCTACTATGTATCAGAGAAAGCTTAAAAAGTGTTTGGGCTGCATCAACGTAAAAAGTAGGCAAAAATCTTTTCCTTTACAGAGATACTTTGTGGTACAAAGAGAAAATTAATAATAAACAAACTGATTTAAGATTTTGTAAGACAGAAAGTGATGAGAGAAAGAGCACTCATTTTTCTAACCAATCTTTCTCTTCCCTCTAATTCCTCTTCCACACTACTGCCAATAATCTTTCCAAAATCTAAAGTCTCATCGTTTTCTTTCTTTTCCTTAACACTCCAACAACACTAAGTTACTTATAGTTTCTTTTTCCCTTCAACTCCACCCACCAATACTGTTTTCATCTCCATGTTTTTGCTTAGTCTGCTGCTTGGGCTGGAATGCCCTTCACGTATTCTTTGTCTAGGTGATCGGAGACTCAGCTCAGGACTTTTTAAGAAAAATCTTACTTGATTTTTTTTCTCTGCTTTTCTCAAAATTTTAGGGGTCAGCACTTCTATAATTGCCTTCTAAATATTTTTACTATTATACACATACTATTTTTAAGTGTAATTATTTTTGCGTTTATGTTTCTGTTCATCTGAGATTTTATTGAGGACAGGGACTATGTTATATTACTGTTTTGCTCCTAGCATAGAGCATAGTGTTCAGTAATATTACTTTAAATGTTGTTAAATAATACACAGGAAATGAAGTTCCAGGATTATGAGGAGACAAAGTTCAACTGTTAAGGTTCCATTGAAAAGGTTAGAGAAGCAAGGCATAAATAAAAAAGAAAAGTGGGATCAGATTTGATTTAGTCCCGTGTATAGTTGGCTTCAGTTAATGGGCTCTGAATTAGACTCTGTAGTAGATTAATTGCTAAAAATGACTGCAACGCTCACCCTAATTTTCTTGTTGGGATTCTTGCATCGCTTCCTTTCTGCATGTGGTGTTTCTTTCCTTGCCTCTTGAATATAGGATGTACTTGCTTTTGCTAAAATAGTTCAGTGGAAATGACAATTTTGAACCTGGGACTTAAAAGACTGTACTTTCACTATCCTTATAGGCTCTTTCTTTTGCCATGAATACAAACATGGGGCAGTCTGTGACAGTGGAGATGGACTGAGTCACCTCACTTCTGCTCAGCCAAACGATTGAAGACACACAACAAGTCCCATTTTGATTAGGTAAACCAGGCTGGATGCAGTAGCTCACACCTGTAATCCCAGTAATTTGGGAAGCCAAGGCAAAGAATTGCTTGGGTCCATGTTCAAGACCAGCTTGGGCAACATAGCAAGATCTTGTCTCTGAAACAAAAATGCGAAAATGAGGTTGCATTTATTTTTGGAATAAGAATAAAAAAATAAGCCCGGCTTGGTGGCTCAGCCTGTAATTCCAGCACTTTGGGAGGCTGAGGTGAGTGGATTGCCTGAGCCCGTGGGTTCGAGACCCGCCTGGGCAACTTGGCGAGACCTCATCTCTACAATAAGTAAAAAATTAGCCGGATGTGGTAGCGCGCGCCTGTAGTTCCAGCTACTTGGAAGACTGAAGATTTCAAGAACCGTAGTTCCAGCTACTTGGAAGGCTGAAGGCCGAAGCCGGACGTGGTAGCGCGCGCCTGTAGTTCCAGCTACTTGGAAGGCAGAAGGATCGCCGGAGCCCAGCAGGTCGAGGCTGCAGTGGCCAGGAGCGGCCAAGGCACTCCAGTCTGGGTGACAGAGTGAGACTCTATCTCAAAAAAATAAAATAAAAATAAAAATAAAAAAAATCAATTTATTGTCATTCATTAAAAAGTATGTATTAGGTATTTATTATATAGAAAGCACTACAGTTTTGTAAGCACTGAGAGATGTATGATGTATAGAATAATTATACCACAAGAAGAATCCCAGCAGGATCTCAGATTTTAAAAATATATGTTACATTAGTTACATTTTTGTATCAAATGGCATGTTATATGTAGAAATGCCTTGTAAATTACAAAATTTCCTCCAATGTTATTTTTATTTTTACCTTGATATTAGAAAACTGAAGCTAATGAAGAATACAGTGAACAAGAGTCATGGAACTTTTATGCAGAAACTAAAGATTTACAAAGTCAAAATGCATAAAAAAGCAGAAAAGATATTTATTTATGAAATTTTTAATACTGTCTTAATGGCTGTACAAATTTATATTTAGAAGAAATCTTGTTTAAATATGAAACTTGATAAAGCCCATAATAACAATGCAGTAGAAAAATACAGTTGAGAAGCAGAATACAAATGGTCCCATGCTCTCATAGGGAAATTAGTTCATAAAAAATAATCATCCAGGGGGAAAAAATAAGTCAAAACTCCCATAAATGTTCACACATGGCAACACATTATTGTAGATTTTCTAATAGTATTGAAAACCTCTGAAAGTCACCAGTGGAAACCAACAAAAAGAACACACAAATTAATGACAGGAAATCCACATTTCTACATGTATTCATTTCCTAGGGCTGTTGTAACAACAATTGTGTTCTTTCATCTCTGGAAGCTAAGTCTGACAACAAATGTGTTCTCTCATTTCTGGAAGCTAAGTCTGACAACGTATTCACAGAATTCCTCCTTGTCATTGAATTTAGAGACCACCTAATCCAGGATGATTTCATCTCCAAGTCCTTTACTTAATTGCATCTGCAGAGAACCCTTATTCCAAATAAGGTCACATTGTGCATTACCATGTATATTTGGGGGCCACTATACAACACACTTCACTATATCACTAATAAAAAACATTGTGTTGTCTCATGACAGGAAGAGAGGATAAATGTTCTATTATGTCAAGAGTAAGAAATTATTTCTATAAACTGACAAAAAAAGGAGTATGTATAAGTAAAATAACAGGTTCCTTTCTTGTAAAGAACATTTTAAAACTGTCTCATGTAATAATTCATGCACAAAATCCAGAGATGTTTGAATAGATTCTGGCAGTTATAAAATATGTGCTTATGATTATTATAGTAGAAATTTCAGTTTAATTCTGCTTTTTTGCACAATAATTATCTAAATAATTTATGCCATTAAGAACATCGTATGACAGTATTAACTGGGTCTTCAAAACAATGTTTAAGACGCACTAAAAACACTAATCCTGCTTTTGCTTCAGTAGGCTGAATTGTATGATCAAGATATTGTGCTGTTGCAAATGACAGAAGCTCAAATAAGCTAGTTTAAAGGGGAAATTGTTGAATCATGCCTGTAACTAACAAATCCGATGTTGAGATTGTCTTTAGAAATACTATGAACTCAATGGTATATTTTCTTGCTCCCCAGTTCATCTCTTCTCTATTACTTGGTTTTGTTTTTATTGGTGTGTTTCCTTACAACAAGCAAGATTTTTCCATGTAATGAGGAAAATGGTAATACAACCACAGAGACCTTCAGGGTCACATCATTCCAGTTTTATGTCTTATGACTGAGAACAAAAATGGTATCCATGGTTACAGTTTAACAGACTTATTCTGCTTGGCCTAAATTGGATCAACTGCCAGTTTGGGGGGGAGAGGGTTAACACTGTGGTTGCAATTCTTTGTCAGTAGGCCTGAAGCATGTGCTCCTATGGTTGTTTATTATGGCTGATGGGCTACAGTCACAGGAAAAAGCTAAGTTAGCCATGCTGCAATCAAACCCAAGATACCATTAGCTCCAAGTGCCTACTAAATTACCCTAAAATTTTTTCTGTTAAATTTTTATTGGTATTATTAAATTATTAACAAACATTTAAAACACATGTCTAAATAAGCTCTATTTTCAGGGAACCTGCAGTAAAAACATCATGCTTTTTCTAGCTTATGCATGACTTTTGAAGGCCTTCTTTCTAGCACTTTAAAAAGCATTACTGTCAAGGGTGGATTAACTGTGACATTTGAAAATGTCAAAGGTAATTTTGGCTATAGGAACACTGGTCAAAGATTCTTACCTATATAAAATACTGTTTATTGAGGTCTGGGGTATTCATCACATTGTTAGGCATCTTCTCCTTGTGCTGTTTCAGCAAATATGTTTTAACACTGAAACAATTCACTCCTCATAAAACAAATATTATTAGAAAATGTCACTGTATATATTACAGAATTTAAAAAAGCAGGGAGATGATTAGATGCTGACTTTGAGGAGACAAGCTCATCCCAGGAATCAAGAACTTGAATACCAGGAATCAATAACTCATTCCTCCTTTTTCAAGTCTGTTGTTGTAACCTTACAGAAGGACTTATCTGAAGAGTAGAAGGGGTGGTATGATTTCAAAATATTTCAGAGAAACTTGGAAGAAAAGCACTTGCGACCTTTATTTAAAAGTAGTTAGTAGATAGTATATTTTGCTTTTGCAATTAATGTATTCTTGAACACAGACATAAATTGAATTAATTAATAACTATTTATTGATTGTATCTAAAGATCAAATTACCAACTCCTTTGCCAAACTAGTATTATTAAAATTCTCCTAACAGTCCTCTAGTATATATACTATAATGATTTTTATTGTAGACAGGACTCTGGAGGATGTTTTGTAAATTTCCCAAGATCACCCTGCTAATGTGCAAATGAGATTTATAGGCGTATCAGTCTGACTCAGTTTGTTATATTGAGCAAACTTGCTAAATTTTGTGTTCCTATGTAGGATTCTTTTGTAAGCCAGTCATATTATTTATGTGTGATTGACGCTCAGTAAAATTAAATTCAATTAAAAACAATTGCTGCCGAGCTTGGTGGCTCAGCCTGTAATCCCGTGCCTTGGGAGGCCAAGGGGAGTGAATTGTCTGAGCCCGCGGGTTCGAGACCCGCCTGGGCATCTTGGTGAGACCTCATCTCTACAATAAATCAAAAAAATTAGCCTGGCATGGTAGTGCGCGCCTGTAGTTCCAGTTATTTGGAAGGCTGAGGTGGAAGGATCGCTAGAGCCCAGCAGGTGGAGGCTGCAGTGGCCTGGAGCGGCCACTGCACTCTAATCTGGGTGACAGAGTGAGACTCCAACTCAAAAAAAAAAAAAAATTGCTGAAATAGGTTGCATTCATACTAGATGATTCTATTCTCTTTCCTCAAGGTTTACTGTTCTTTGACTCAAGCCTAAAAAAGAGGGGAGATGACATGTGATGGCTGCTCTGGAGAGATGTTATTAAAATTCATTTGCGTTAAGGTGGCCTTATTTAGAAAATAAAACATAGTTGCATTTAAAATGTTTATCTGTAATTCCTATTTAACTGGGCCTCTTTTACTTTAATTTGAGTTCTTCCAACTTGAATCCCTTTTCTGGTCTCCTTTATTGGTTTTATTTTGTTACTCTATAATTCTCAATCCAGGCCTTTAAGTGAGATATTCTTCCCAGTTTCAAGCTTCAGTATCTTCCATCTTGGTTTCCTATTTCGAGATATATTCTTAGGTTAATAATCAGACTTGAATTTTCCATATAAGGTATTTACTGTTTTATTGCACCTTGACAAACCATAACCCAGAGGTTTAAAGCTGAAAAAGAGATGCGAGAACAGGTAATAAGGCCATTGGTAGGAATGAAATCTAGAGCTTTCTACTAGAGTAAAATCTTGTTGGAGAAAACAATATGAGCTCCTATCAATCAGTAAAAGGTCACGTGGTGAAGAAGCTTGGAGGACTGGAAAACTGAGTGATGAATGAAGCAAGTTACAAGCCAGTCGTGTAATAGCAGAGGAATTTTCCTGGGGACGTTCATATTATCAGTGATCCATCATGAGTGGCTGGGGCTTTCAGGAACTGTGTCTAGAAACAGTCCTTTAGTTTTAAAGGTACAACATCCCCTAGAAAGACAAAAATGCTCTGCTAGAATAATGACCTCACATAGAGAAAAGCTCTTTACTCTCACCCACAAATATCCATTTGCTTAAAAATTACTCTTGCTAATAAGCCTGAAAACTCACTTAATTAAATATCTTTGAAAATACATTATGTGATATAATTAACTAGTAATTTGGTTTTATATTTATCCCCCTACCCTTCCAAGAAAGAATTTCAAGAAAAAAAAAGGCTGGGTTCGGTGGCTCAGCCTGTAATCCTGCTCTTTGGGAGGCCGAGGTGAGTGAATTGCCTGAACCCGTGGGTTCGAGACCCACTTGGGCAACTTGGCGAGACCTTATCTCTACAATTAAAAAAAAAAAAAAAAAGGCCGGCCCTGGTAGCACGCACCTGTAGTTCCAGCTACTTAGAAGGTTGAGGAGGAGGGTTCCCCGGAGCCCAGCAGGTCGAGGCTGCATGGCCGGGAGCATGCCACCGCATTCCAGTCTGGGCGACAGAGTGAGACTCCAACTCAAAAACAAACAAACAAACAAAAAAACAGAACATGATCTCACCTGTAAGAGATGCCTTGGAATATATTCATGAATCGCAAAATAGTGAGAACACAGTGTTTGCCTTGCCTCTCTCTTTACATGTGTGTTTTGTAGTTTTTGTCTTAAACACAAATCTGAATCGTCTTAGATCTCTTAACTGTTGCTCAACTTCCATATTCATCCAATTTCCATGTTGGGAACTGACTTTGGTACTTCTATTTACATTCTCATTTGGGCTTTTCTGGAGAGTCACAGGTATCTGATCTCTGTACTTAGGCATTAGCTTTTTCTCAAGAGATTTAAATTCCCAAATGTTCATAAATCAAATTGTAATAATAACTTAGGGATATCATACACAACAGATAATAAATTAGAGTTGTAAGTCAAATTGTCAGAAGGTCACCTATAATATACCATGCCATGGAAATCAGAATAAGAATTCCATAATTGTCAAAGGCTAAAATTATTATTGTATAGTTATTTTTAAAAAAATGATTAACCCACCAAAAAACTCTCATGTGACAACTAACCACTTTATTTGTTCAATAATCTTTATTGCTAAGCTTTTAATTTCCTTATGAACATTCTACAAATTTCTTCAAGAAAAAGGAAATAATACATAATGCATGTTGAAAGTCACCCAGTTGAAATTTAAATATAATTAATGTGGTTAAGTTACTGTGAAATAATTTAATGTTTATTTTTTGTGAATTATAAGGAAAGCTCAAGGGGGATCATGTTGTATTACAAATACTCATGGTCTTAACTGCAGCTAGTGTAGATGGAATAGTATTAAGTCAGGATCCCAGTGGTACAGAACAAATTGTAAATTGAGGATTTTTAAAATAAAAAACCATGCAGCACCCTTAGGATAAAGTCCACATTTTCCAAACAGTACATTTAAGGTCAGTCATTATGAGGGCCCCATCTTTGTATCTTCATCTCTTTCTCTTTACCTTACTGTTCTGATCTATTTGAGGTATACTTTTATCTTGGCTTTCGTGTAATCTATTTCTATGATAAAACACAATATCCTTCCCTACACACCTATTTTAACTTTCAGGATTCAGATTGCTTTGTGCTTCCTCGGTCCTTGTCCTTACATTAAGAATTGTCTCACAAACTCATTGTCCTTCAAAGGTTGACTGGATAAAGAAAATGTGGTATAAATACACCATGGACTACTATACAGACATAAAAAAAGAACAAAATCATGTCCTTTGCCACAACATGAAAGGGGCTGGAGGCCATTATCCCAAGTGAACTAACTTAGAAACAGAAAATTAAACACCACATATACCTACTTATATAAGGAATCTAAACAATGGGTACTCATGGACATAAAGATAGAAAAATTAGATCTAGGAATACCAAAGTGGTGGCAGAGAGGAAGAAGAGGGTTTAAAAACGACTTATTGGCTACAATAACTATTTGGGGAGTTGGGGACATTAGAAGCACAATCTCCACCAGTCAGCAAAATGCCCAAGTAACAAACACACACTTGTGTACCCCTGATTCTGAAATTTAAAAAAAATTATCTGACAACAGCAGTTGTTCCTTTACTTGTATATCTTACATATTCATCTTTGAGTGTCTTTTAAAAGGAAATGCCTCATTAATCACTGTAAATCTAGGACAGAAAATTTTCACAGCAGTTGTGACAGCAGACACTCAAAATATATTTTTTGAATTAATGGAGCAAGCAAATACAGATAGACCCTGTTGAAACTACTTTGAAGAGTGTCTAGTTCATAGACACACTTGCACTCTTATCTCTCTCTCTCTCTCTCTTTCTCTTCTGTCTGCCATATAACCTATTTTCTCCAACAAGTAGTTGGGAAAGAGAAATCTCCTGACTCTGTATCATGTGGATGGAAATACATATTTCTCACTGCTCTTCTACAGGTAGTTAAGCTTCGTACTCTTTTTCACTTTGCTAATAAAAGTTGCCTTTCATATTTCTACTTCCCAGCTTCCAAAGATGTTTTTATAATTACCTCATGGGTATTTTATTTGATTTGGGGGAACTTGCAGAAAAAAAATTTATTTACTCCGACATATTTATACTCTCATCTGTTTTTACTTTGGTAAGCATATAGCTTTACCCTCATGTGTAGGTAGTTTTGAAATATGTGTTGCTGTCAACAGACTTTGCATCTCATTGCCAGGGATGGTTATATCATGAGCGGCATACAGAAACTATCTCGCAAAAGCTAATTAAATTAAATTTTTCATTTTTCTCGAGTTTTGAGTCAATTGTACACATGGCCATTATTAAAATTCATAGCCTTATTAACTATTTTTAAAGTAACAGTAACGTCTCCAATTTTTAAAAAAATGTTGTAAGAGTTTATTTCTATGTTTTTCTTGGGAAACTATATTGATGGGACAAGCAGGGTTAAAAAAAAAAAGGTAATATCTTCCCCCATGACGGTTTCACTCTAAATTTTTTTTTGAGTTGGAGTCTCACTCTGTCGCCCAGACTGGAGTGCAGTGGCCGCTCCCGGCCTCGATCTGCTGGGCTCCGGCGATCCTTCCGCCTCAGCCTTCCAAGTAGCCAGAATTATAGGCGCGCGCTACCACGCCCGGCTGATTTTTTGATTTATTGTGGAGCTGAGGTCTTGCTGCCCAGGCGGGTCTCGAACCCGCGGGCTCAGGCAATCCACTCACCTCAGCCTCCCAAAGGCGCAGGATTTTAGGCTGAGCCACCGAGCCCGGCTTCACTCTCATTTTTAAAAAACAAAACAATCTCCAGATGTACTCAGATCAAATGGGGACACTATTTCATTTTGCTCTATCAGTTGAGAAGCGAAAAGGAAAGACAAAAAAATCGTCTTGCTTGTAAGCACTATGTTGATGGATAATTCTAATGCTCCCAGAGCTGGAACGAGCTGTGATCCTGGAGTCACTGACAACTGCAACTCTAGCTCAGTGCAAGGTGTCTGTGTTTTCTAAGGCTTTCTCTCTGAGGCAGGCAAAGCTACCCAATCCATTCTCATTGGCCTCTCAGTTTCCTGGGCCTCATGGCCATTGGTCACTATATCTTCTTGCTCCATCCCCATTGGCTATCATGCATCTATGTATTCAACTATCCAATTTGGCTAGCTCTGCTTTCATGCATTAAATTTCATGACATTGTGAAGGTGCAGATAAACAGCCCATTGTTAGTCTCCAATTACATCAATTCCTCATTATTTTACTATTATCTATGCTCTTAAAATTATTTGTATATATATTGTATCTATAAAGTAGAAATACATAGATGGTTACTGTGTATCTCTGCACAGTAATATCATATTGTTAGCTTATAAATAGTCCTTCTATTACTATAAGGATTACCAGTAGCTGGAAAATGCCAGGGGAGGAAATGGGGCACATATTAATAAGGCTACCTGATCTCAGATCAAAGGGGACCAAAGACGTCCCAAACTTTACCTGTCTGATGACCACTTCAATACCTAATCCTGAATTGTAAAAAAAAAAAATTAATGAACCATAGTGGAAAAATTTATGCCACAATAATTCACAAATGCTAAAAGTCGATTTTCTCCCCCCTCCAGAAACCTTATTGTTAAGTACCAATATGTCATTTTCCTGTATCCTCCAAAGTTAAGAAATCAGAGTACTCACTTGTACCCCTCACATTTTATTTAGATTTAGCACATAGTTTTTCTCAATTCCTTTCCTTTTCTTCTTTTTCCTTCCTTCTTTTCCGCCAGTCTTACTTTTTCCTATCTTTCTGTCACTAATTTTCTTCAGAAGTTTAAATCCATGTGGTGAATTTAGCCAACTATTGACTAAACTAAGTGTAGAAAAGAGCAGATTTCCTGGAACCAGAGCATTACTATGTCTTCCTCTACTGCTGCTCCCCCCTGCTTAGAGCCAAGGAAGCTCACCATGAACTTAGCATACTCTGTCTTGTTTCTGGTTGTATTCTTCAAGGTCATTCAGTATGTTTGCATGTTTCCACATCCTGCCTCTTGGAGCCTCACCCATCCTAAGTGAAGCTCATGTTAGAACCTGAACCTCTCCCATCAGGAAATAGGGAAAAAATGAACAAGCATTTAATTTTACATAGTCAGAGAAGTCCTACTTCATCCCCAGGACAAGATGGATATAATGTTACGTATCTTTAAAAATATTTTTCCTTTGCCAAGTTGTGTATGATTAATTTGTAACTTTTATTTTATAAAATAAATACCTGCATCATTGTCCTAGGTGAGTTACCTAAAAGCCTGGTTAGTATAATTAATAATATAATTTTGCTTAGTTAAAATATTTTTCCTTAGAAAAAGCACACTGCTGTATTTATTACCTTTTAGTCAGAGAAATATAAATATGTGTGTGTGTATACATATGTACAGATGTTACGCCTGTCTTTTTTAAAATCATTTTTTTTTTTTTGAGTTGGAGTCTCACTCTGTCGCCCAGACTGGAGTGCAGTGGCCGCTCCCGGCCACCACAGCCTCGACCTGCTGGGCTCCGGCGATCCTTCCACCTCAGCCTTCCAAGTAGCCAGAATTACAGGCATGCGCTACCACGCCCGGCTGATTTTTTTTTTTATTGTAGAGATGAGGTCTCGCTGCCCAGGTGGTCTCGAACCCGCAGGCTCAGGCAATCCACTCACCTCAGCCTCCCAAAGGCGCGGGATTACAGGCTGAGCCACCGAGCCCGGCTTAAAATCATTTTTTATCATATGTATATTCTGGTGAAATGAATGTTGCAAAAAACTTTTCTTGAGATCTTGTAGGTATTTCTTTAATTTTCTCAAGTAGAAATTATGCATCAGAGTTGTAATACAATAATTTTGAAGTATTTTTCTATCTAAAATGCAAAGTAATCCTGTAAAATATATACTTTTAATAATTAATGAAATACATAAGGATAGCAATGAGAATAATAGGAACATAAGTTCTGAGAGTTGAAAGGGAACTCAGTCACAAACTAATTGTAGAAATTTCCACCAGTTTTCCACTCCCAAATAGCAGATGTTTATTGCTCAGCAAGAGAGATTTCCTATGAATAACACCATTTGCCAGCAGTTGACCCTGGAAAACGTTAAACCAAATAACCCTATCTTCCTTGTTCAGCAGTGACTTGTTAACTAAGTTGTTGGTTGTGGCAGATAAGCTCATTTTTCTTCTGGACATTAGGCTGTACAGATGTGATGCCTGACAGTCTTAAATCCATTTTTTACCATTATGAAGGTTAAAGCTGACACAGAAATCAAGGCAGTACAAAAGTGGAACCGGGTTTCTAATCAAATTACTAACATTTGGTATTTACAGCCATAGAAATAAATGTACTTGTATGTTTTTAATTTTTGCCAGTGTTATGCTGACTGCAGGTAAAAACAATTCTAATAAATACCATCATCTAATGCATTTTCCCAAAAGAAGAGTTGGATTCAGACCAATGTAAAGTCTATTGTTGCTAGGTGTTCACATTCATGACTTTAACTTTTTTTGCAGAGTTCCTTCTATGTGCCAGATCCTGTGACTGGTTTGGTGTCTATGAAGATGTGTCTGTTCTTGGGAAACTTAGAGCCCATTAGAACATACATACACATAGTACAAGGGCGAAAGTGCTTATAATAGGGGTACAGAGTGATGTGGTGAGAAAAGGAAGAAAACCGTTCTGTCTGAGGTGATGGGAAGAGTAGAAATATCTTGAAGAAAGGATAGAAACTTGTAGGAAGAGATGGCTTGCTTAAAAAATAAAAAAGTCATACAAATTCACAGCTTACATGAGAATTTTTTGGTCTTTTTATGGCTTAAAATAAATATATTCTAAAAGAGTGTGCCCTTTTCCATTCAGATACCACATTTTCTTTTCAGCAGTAAATTAAAAATAATTTTGAAGAAAAGGAATACAAAAAAAGTTTTCTATTTTGATGGCATTTTGAGATACTATAAATAAACTAATGGTGACAGTAAAATTGGTTAGTATAATAAAACAAGTACAAACACGAATTGTGGATTCATTCTTTAGGTCTGTTTTAGTACAACATTCAAAATTTATTTAACATTTCTGTATAATGGTTTCTTCATCCACGAAAATGAGGAGGTTTTTCTATTTTTTGACTTAGTTTCCATTTCTGAAAAAATATTATAACCATGCTTTTTAAAAATATCAAATGTAGTTTCTGTGGCTTTTTTTGGATTTACTATATACTTTAATTATGAAATATTATATGTATAGAGCAAAATGGGTTAAGCATTTTCTCAATCTATTATTAATATGCCTCCTTATGACTTTTCATACAAGGATGATTCTGTCTTGTCAAAGTAAGGCATACACTTTTGACACAATGTAGTCTTTTTTAAAATGTAGATATCAGTGACAATAGAACAAAAGAAAAATTACATATTGCTCAGAATTGTTGTAGTAGAAATACTTGGGTAAAGTTTAATCACTTACACTTCTTTTCCTCTTTATTAATGAACATTTTATTTTATTTGAAACTGAAATGAATCCAGTTATAAGTCATTTCCTGATTGTTTACAGCTGGATGTGGCCATGTGATTGAGTTTTAGTTTATAAAACATAAGAGGCTGTGATATGCATGATTTTTTTAGAAGTCTTCTTAAACGAGGTTGTATATTTTTATTTTCTGTCATCCTCCTACTTGCTAGATGGATATATGATTCATATGAATTTATATGAATCTCTGGATATATGATTCATATGAATTTATATTGCTATTAAATGTTTTAAGTCATGTTGCTAATAACGACAAAATTTCTCAGTCTTTTTAGAATGATCATTAGTCGTGACAGTGGCTGCACAGCAAAGTTTAAAACACAAATTGCCTACTGTAACACAAACACAAAAACAGAATTGCTAGTGGAATATGCAAAGTACTATGAAGCCATGATTATGAGAGCCCAAATTATGAAAATATGTTCATATTGTACTTGGGTCTTTCTTATATAAGCTACTAACTTTTCTCTTTAATATAGGTATAGATTTTTCAGTTTTGTCAAGTTCCAAATCTCTTGGAAGTACCATGTCTAAAGTTGGAGATGTCTACTAACAATTTAGAACCCTGAAATAGTAAAGAGGGAAGAAAATAGCCAAGAGAATAAACCTGTCATACACATGAGTGTGTGCTAGGAAAATCAGATCCTTTCTTATAAAAAAAAAAAACACCTTCTTCCCGAAAATGTGATTTGCAGGAAATAATCTATAAAAATCCACACCATCTCTAAAGCCACTATTACTTGAGTAAGATAGCCAGATCTAAGTGAAATTATTTCTGTTCTGAAATAGACCCTAATGCCTAAACTGAGAATTAAAGTCACTAGGTATTACTTATTTTGATAGAAGCTACCTTCTAGTTACTAAAAATTGGAAACAGTTACCATTTCCCTAGGATGAATCAGGGAGGAGATCTAACAACTTTCTCCCTGATAAAATATCCAAATCTCTCTCTGATTTAACCCCCTGGGCACAGAAAATGTCTATAGAAAATCGAGGGTTGTTAAAATATAGACTGCAGTAGAGGGCAGAGTGCTTGAGGTGAGTGATTGCTCTTCTTTTTAGAGAGTAAAGACTGAGCTGGGGTGTAAGAGAAATTACTGCATGTGACATGATGATGCAAGAAAATACTGGTGAATCTTCTGGCTATATCTCAGACGCTTAGCAAGTAGCCTCGTTGATCTGTCCTTATATCTATCTAGCTTATCAGGACTAAAGGGTATTAGAGAGAGAAGACAAGGAGCAGAGGTGGAGAGGTGGATTGGCAAAGATGTATGAGTTTCTCATAAATCTAATGGATGGTGCAGATGATGGTTAAGCTCAGGCGCACTTACCAGAAGTATACCAAAGAAGACTGCAGTGGAAAGTTTCTGCAAGAAGTGGTCATTTAGAAGTACACACATGCAACTCAAGTGAAGAGAACGGACACCTAGAAGGAGAAAGAACAGCTATCCGTGTCAATCCAGAACACTGATAATTTACAAGAAGTACAACCACATGCAGGATGTTTGAAAAAATTCCCAGAATTCTTCTAATTGCCCCCAAAATGAGTTTTTCTAGAAATGAAAAAGAGGGCAAAGTGTGTTAAGAACAGAGTACCCTTTTGTTTCCATATAGCCTGTATGGCCACAAGACCTATCCCCACAGGAGGAAAGAGTTTGCTTTTAAATAAGAGTTTTTATTTTTAAAATGGATTGGACTTTCTGAATGACCAAAAGTGAATGGAGAGGTAGGTAAAAGGTGGAGGTAGTTAAAAATTGAATATGTAGTTAAAAGATAAAAATAGGAAAGAAAAATGTGAAAGAATGTGCATTCAGAAAGTAAAAAAAAATATTTTACTTGTATATTTTAAGGAATTAATATCAATATACTTATTGCATAAGCCCTTTCTTGCTTTGACTTGTGCAATCTTCCTTATTTCAACAATCTGCTCTGTAGGCCTATTTCGCAGTAAAAGCACACCATCTAAGAAATTTTTAAGGAGAATATATAAGAAACAGACAAATCCATAGCAAAAGCTAAATAATCTAGTTAAAAATGGGCAGATGATTTGAATAAGCATCTCACAATAGAAGACATAAAAATGGCTAACAAGTATATGAAACAATTTTGACATCATTAACCACCAGGGAAATATAAATTAAAACCACATTGAGATATAATCTTACCCCAGTTTAAATGGCTCGTATCAAAAAGACAAAAAGTAACAAACGCTTGAAAGGAAAACGCTCACACACTTTGGTGGGAATGTAAATTAATACATATGGAAAACAGTGTGGATGGTCCTCAAAAAACAAAATAGAACTACCAGTTGCTCCAGCAAGCTTACTGCTGTGATCAGAATGTTAAATAGGTGTCTGCACTCTCATGGTCATTAAAACACTATTTACAATAGCCAATATATGGAATCAATTAGTGAATGAATGGATTTAAAAAGTATGTGCACACAATGAAATATTCTATTATAAAGAATGAAATCTTGTCATTTGCAGCAAATTAAGAGGAACTGGAGGTCATGATTTATGTGAAATAAACCAGGTACAAAAAGACAAATATTGCATGTTCTCACTGAACTGTGAGAATTTTAAAAAATTGGTTTTTTGGCTTGAGTGGTACAAAGGTTGTGAAAGGAAGAGGGAGAGGGGATAAAGACTTATTATGGGTACAAAAACACAACTAAACAGAAGAAATAAACATGACTTGTACTCCACAAATCTGTGTAATTATAAATCAGGGGGTGATGTGCCTTTTCTCAATTAATAGTCACAAGTCATGGTGTGTTTCCCATCTGTATGAGTTCAGATTGAGTTCAGAAGGGATGTCTTATCTCTATTTCTCATTACTTTTTGTTCAGAAACCATTTCACCACTGTTTACCTCAGAGGAGTAATGAGAAAAACGCTGTAATTTACCATTATATTCTACATTTAATTTAATGTTTTTTGTCTTGGAAGTCACAATAAATCTGCATTCAACCTGTTTCTCCTCAATTGCATTTAAGTTATGCTATGTGGACAAAGACAAAGAACTATTACATGATATGCTTTTTGTTTACTCTAAGTCCTGAATTGTAATTGGACTAACTGGGACCCTGACACTTACTTTAGAGTGCTAAAGTCTGTCTTGCATATTTGTTCTTGGCTTTGAGTTCTGCATGCTGCTATGTTATATATCCTCAGTTTTGAGATTTTTCTTTCTGACAGAAAAAAGGATAAAGCTGAAATGTTTGGCTTTCCCACTGCCACCCATCAGCAAGACACCATTTGTTCTCATAGCAGACTTATTCTTTCCCTTGTTCTTAAGCCATTTCTGAGCATGTTAAAAACTATTTTTATGGCTGTTAGTTGTCTTCACAATAAGCTCATGATGAATGACTTTAACTTTCCTGTCACCCTTTTTTACAGCACATTTATCTTTTTTTTTTCTGAGTTGGAGTCTCACTCTGTCGCCCAGACTGGAGTGCAGTGGCCGCTCCCGGCCACCGCAGCCTCGACCTGCTGGGCTCCGCGATCCTTCTGCCTCAGCCTTCCAAGTAGCCGGAATTACAGGCATGCGCTACCACGCCCGGCTCATTTTTGATTTATTGTAGAGATGAGGTCTCGCCAAGTTGCTTTTGGTACAAAGGCTTTTAACATCTCAAAATGTTGGGATATTTCTTGTGCAGCTACATTGTTTTTGCTTTTCTTCTATGCCGCATTGATCATTTTTCTCCCCCAGATTTCTTGATGCCTTTTCTCCTTGAACTGAATTCAACTTTTACGTTCTTAGAATTTCAATTAGTACTTTCTATCTGTCATGAACATTAAAATGTCACTAATACTTTCTGGTAAATTAGGATTGCTTATTGAAACAAGCTGATTCAGAATATGAACTTTAACAAGTAAACATAATTTAGTTTTACAAAATAGTTGGAATTCATCAGCTATCTAGAAATGTGCTTCTTTCTCCTTTTCCTTAGTTTTCTCATTTCCACCTTCTGTTCTCTGCCTCTCTTGGCTAAGAGAACACTCATTCACTTGTCTTTGGGTATAACCTCTGCTACAACTAAATCCATGCTGGAGACAAAGAAATCTGTCAAAATTGAGTAACACAGGCTGAACTACAGGTAAGCATGAAAATATATTGCAAAAATTACATCAGAAGAAATTTCTATCATCAGATGAGAATATGATCAATTGTGAGTGGGAAGCGGAAAGAATTTGGAGGCGGAGAGAGAAGTTACCTGGAAGAGGTTATAGCAGCCAGGAATGTGAGGTGAAGGAGACTTGGGTGTAGTTGGTAAGGAATTTTGGGATTAACAAAAAGAGAGCGATTTCAGCAGACAGGAAAAATTGAATGTAGAAGACATAGAGGAAGGAAATGTTCATGCAGTTACAAGTCTGGAAAGGGATGGGTCAGAGAAGTGAGGAAAATTGGGAAGGTGTGCCTATTTTAAGAAGATGAGATAAGTGCAAATATTTAATTTCACAGGTCAATAAGTCATATTTCTGATGTATCTTTTAGTATTTATTTCATTGAAAGTCAGTAATTTTATTCCAGTCCTTTTTAAAATTCATTCCTCTTTTGATATTTAGTAACTACACATTACAACACATTTATTCTCTACCATGTGAAGATTTTGCATTTTTAGAATAACGTGGAGTACTTTTTAATTTTATTTTAATTTTTTTATTTTTTGAGTTGGAGTCTCACTCTGTTGCCCAGACTGGAGTGCAGTGGCCGTTCCCGGCCATCGCAGCCTCGACCTTCTGGGCTCTGGCAATCCTTCTGCCGTAGCCTTCCGAGTAGCCGGAATTACAGGCGCGCACTACCGTGCCTGGCTAATTTTTTGATTTTATTGTGGAGAAGAGGTCTCGCCTGCCCAGGTGGGTCTCGAACCCACGGGCTCGGGCAATCCACTCACCTCAGCCTCCCAAAGGCGCAGGATTACAGGCTGAGCCACTGAGCCCGGTTTAGTTTTAGACAATGATAATACACATCAGACCAAATAAAAGAATGAAAAGAAAGAAGAGTAATTAAATAAAGTTAAACAAATGACATCCTCAAATTTTACCTCCTAGAAGAAAGTAAAAGAGGGATGGAAAAGATTGTAATCTACTGCTTTTATAGCAACTCTAATTGTGAATTTTGAACTACAAAATTTTCTAATCTATAGTGAATAAATGCTAGAGAAAAATTAAAATAATTAAATTATGACTAATTAGAAAAATTTTGCTTATGATAAAGTCAATTTAATGTAACTAGCATTATAAACAAATATCATTGAGAAAGACAAACATCAAATATAAAATAATATGCTGTAAAATTTCCAAATTTTTTTAGGCCTTGTATTTCCGGCAACACTGTTCAATGGAAGCAGATAATGACAGCATAAAATATCCTGTGAAAATATCCTTATAGCAAAAACAAAAAGCTTTTTACAATTTTAAAAATTATATGCAGTTCATCCCCTGTACCCATGGACTCTACCAATAGAGATTGAAAACATTAAAAAAAACATGAATAAACTTTCTGATTGAACATGAATAAACTTTTTTGCCATTCCTGAAACAATACAGTATAACAACTATTTTTATAATGTTTACACTATATTAGGTATTATAGGTAATGTAGAAATGATTTGAATTATACAGGAGAATGTGCATGTTATATGCAAATTCTACACCATTTTATATGAGTCTTGAGTATTCACGGAATTCACTATGTGTGGGTTCTGCTACTAATCCCCCATGGATATTGAGGGATGTCTGTAATAGATACTTTAATCTATTAAAAATTGTATGTCTGAATCCTAGATCTTTTTTATTAGTAACTTGTAAATCAAGTGATTAAAAATCTTCTTGAACAAAGACAACTAGAGAGATTGTTATTATCCCACATTCTGATTCCATTGCTATTTCCTAGGGTGAATAAATAATTCTAGCATAGATTCACTGAATCAGATTATGGAGATTGAGACTAGAAATCTGCATCTTTGGTAAAGTGCCTTAGTCAATTCCTATGCTCCCTTGCATTTTAGAAACTTCGTTCCATAAATCCATGCTATCTAAAATTAGCACTTATTAGGGCTTGATGCCTGTTAAGAATACATTCAGCTGAAAACAGATTAATAAAATGAGGCTTATTTTTCTCACCTAACAAGTCTCCAAGCAGGAGAAGTGTAGTGTGTCAGTTTCTCTGGTATCATCGAAACCCATATTCTCTCTATATAGCTATTCTACCTTCCTCATCATGTTCTTTCTAATTTCAGGTTATCAGCTCAAGATTGCATCTGCAATTCCTGGTTTTAGGCAAAGGTTTAGAGCATGAAAGAGGGCTATGTGACATTTTCTATTTGTTTTTGTCTGCAAAAAATATCTTTCCCAGAAACCTACTAGTTTTCACTTTTTTTTTTGAGTTGGAGTCTCACTCTGTCACCCAGACTGGAGTGCAGTGGCCGCTCCCCGCCACCACAGCCTCGACCTGCTGGGCTCCGGTGATCCTTACGCCTCACCTTTCCAAGTAGCTGGAACTACAGGCGTGCGCTACCACGCTCAGCTAATTTTTGATTTATTGTAGAGATGAGGTCTCACCAAGTTGCCCGGGCGGGTCTCGAACCCGCGGGCTCAGGCACTCACCTCAGCCTCCCAAAGGTGCGGGATTACAGGCTGAGCCACTGAGCCCGGTTTAGTTTTCACTTTTTAACTCATGAACAAATTGTCAATGGCTACCTCCTACTGAGTATCTATATTTCTGGATTCTATAGAAGACAACAGTGGAAGGGCAGTTGGAAAATGACATGTGAGTTGGCCAGAAAAGCATCTGCCACAGCTTTTCCTAATGACCCTGGGGCATGGACTCTAAAAATAAAAGAGACAAGAGCTTACCTACTGAAAGGGCAGCTTCACTATTATGTTAGTCTTCTTGATCAGGAAGTTCTTTCAGAACCTTTCAACTTGCTGTTCCTCCTAGCTCTGCATATGTCACGTTTTTTAGACAGGCTACTTTTTATTCCATTCCCCTTTCTTGGAAGCAATATGGATTAGTCATGAGGACAAGGTTCTGTACACAGCCTGGGTTTATATCCCAGTTGACCTACTTTCTAGCTATGTATTATTGAGTTAGCTATATAACCTTTGTTAGGCTTTTTTTCTAGCATATAGAGTTTCTGTAAATATTAAATGACATCTCATAAAAGCACTTAGTTCATGATAAGCATGTTAAGTGCTTGAAAAATGCGAATTATTACTAATTTGCTATTTTGACATCTCTAGGTCTCACTAATGAATGCAATCACAGGACTTGGCACAGAAAAAGCTCAGCTAAAGTCTATTCTATCTTCCTTTTTTGTGATATATATATTTATGTAATAGAGTGTGCGTGTGTGGGCCTGCATTATGTTTGTGTGATTTGTGAAGGTGGTGTCCACTATAATGCTTTCAGGAAAATATTCAAGGCCCTAGGTTTTCTGCCTCCTGGAGAAAAATTACTCAAGTAGACTCTGTTTGTAATAACAGTTTTCTAAAGAAAAATTTCAAAAACATTTCTAAAACCTCTATATTATGTTTCATTAAAATTATTTTTCCTAACAGTATACTGTTCAGAGTCTCTTTTATTTAGTTAGATTTTTCCCAGTTTGTTGTTTGGGAAGAAGGTATTGGTATAGGCAAAATAGAGCAAAAATATTTTTCAAGCACAAATAACATAGGGAGAAAACTAATCTGACTAAGGAGTGTCGGGACACTTGGAGATGAACATGCCTCAGTGTGTATCAAGATGCTGACCAGAAATGTGGAAGCAATCTGAAGACAAACTTATTTTCTTTACATCTTACTCCTGTTCAGCACTGGTATCATTTTTCAGTTGAGACAACTTTCTAATGTAAGAGCTCTCTTGCCTTTGGTATTTCAATAGTTGAAGTTAATCTCTTTGAAGGAGACCTCGGATTGATCTAAGACTGAAAAAGTCATTGAGAAAATTAATAAAAGAAAACTCTAGGGTGGGTAACAAGGGTATTATAGTCTTAGCCCCTGCAGTATTTCCCAATAGGCAAACTCTGACAAAGCAGGGTGCACAGCCAAACGTTCAGCTTCTTGCATGCAAAACAAGATTATGCAACAGTATAGACTGCAAGATTATTGATTCAAACGGAATTAGATTTTGTTTATTCACTTTCTTATTATACAGCAAAACAGCCTAAAGGGCTCAACTCATAGATGTCTCCTGAAATGTGGAAGAAGTACTTTTGTTTGTCAAAAACTCAGTCAGAGACTGGAGTCTGAAAGAAGGAGGGGTGAAGAGGAGGGACTCCAGGAAGAAAGCACAGCAGTCGGGCGTTTGCATCTTGACTGCCTTGTCTGGGGTTTTAATTTCCAAGAGATGGTGCAGGGTACAGGTATCTTAGATAGATAAGTGGGATGGCAAGAGCAGGTCCTTTTTATTTGCTCCCCTCGTTTGTGGGATGACAATCCAATTTATTATATTGAGTCAATTAACAAAAACCAAGATTTTTTTTACAAACAGATATAATACAATCTACTCTGTACCAAGACAGGATAACCAACTCACATCAGAGGATACTGATGCAGTATAATAGAGTGAATTAGACCTCTATGAGTCATGCCAACTTGCCTTGCATAAGGAAACTTATGGCAAGCTTAGGTAAACCCATAGCAGAGTCAGATAGAAAACTAGGACATGAGCCCGGACAGAGTATAAAGATTAACAAATTTCAGTAGCTTGTGAAGGGAGCACGAGCACAAGTCAAAAGTCTAACCAAGGGGAGCCTGGATTATCAGAGGCCATGAGAGCTGTAGTGACCTGAAGACAAAGACATTGTCTCAGCAACAGCAGGAAATGAAGTGTCTTTGTTTTTTGTGTCACAAGAACATGTAAGTCATACTTTTCTCCCTGTATATTTCTTAATGTTAATTTAGGGAGGGAAATAAGAAAAGGGGTGCCTATATGGGAGAGTAAATATTTTTATTAATGAAATTATTAATAGACAAGGCACAGTGACTCATGTGTATAATCCCAGTACTTTGTGATACTGGTGTGGGAAGATTGCTTGACTTCAGTAATTTAAGATCAGCCTTTTGGAGGTATCTCTAAAAATAAAATTTAAAAATTAGCCATGTGTAGTGGTGCACGATTGTAGTCCCAGAAATTTGGGAGGCTGAGGTGAAAGGATCACTTGAACCCAGAAGGTTGAGGCTGCAGTGAACCAGGATTTCACCAATGTACTTCAGCCTGCGTGAGAGAACGAGACCCTGTCCAAAAAAATAAGTAAATAAAATTAATAGAGATTTTGTGCCCTTTTAAATTATGAGGTAGGATTAAATTTTTAACTGCAATTATTTTATCAAAAATAGCTTCATGAAATGAATTATACTTTCCAAAACGACTGTCTTGAAAAAAAATATTCATTTGACTACATTTCTTCTGATCACTTACCCTGAATAATTTACTTAAAATACCTACTTTGATCACACTATTTAAAATAAATATTTCTAATGAAAATCTTTGTTCATTGTATAATTTTCTTTATGTCATTTTTAAGTCACTATTCAGAAGAGAACTAAATAGCATATATTTTTGTTTTCTCATAATAGTTCAGAGAAAATAATACTGTTTTCCCAGTAGGGATCTATGAGAATAGATTTTAGTTTCTTTTGCTGGTAGCCTTTTTGAAAGTCTAAAGTCTATGGCATTGCATCTATCTACAAAAACAAAAACAAACAAAAATAAAAAGCAACCTTTTCCAAAAAGCTAGTGATTGCAAGAAATAACAATCTGTAGACTTTCTTCTGTGTAATAAAAAGACTTTACTTATGTTTTCTTTGTCTATATCTAAACACCATGATCTTGTTTCTTGACGTGACATAATTTCTTTCCTAACAAGATTCATAAATTTAAGAGTAATACAAAAATGTTGAGGTAAATAAAATAGTACTAAATCTACATGCTGTAGAGCTATTTGTGAGTGTACACATAAATATACATTAGTTGTATCTTTAATATTACAAGGCAAAATGTAAACTATTGATGTGTGGATCAGTTAAGATCATCTGAAGGGAAGATGCTGACAGAAAATTAGCAGTCCAAGAAGGTCACTGGTGTAATGCCTAAGAAAGATAATGGGGAAGAAAGCAGATACGACACTTGCAAAATAAAAGTAAGGGAGAGGGAGCAGGATTTAGTGCAGAGAGATTCAGACATGACTGTCTTGCACAAACAGTAGGCTCTAGATCAAAGATACCCAATAGTGGAGTTTGGTGTTAGGCAGAAACGACCAGGTCCTTATACCAGCACCACACTCAATCATTGGCAAAAGTGTGGCTGAGGTGAATACTGCTGTTAGTAATTACACTCCTTGAAGCTGATTAGCAAGTTCTTTCTTGAAGAGAGCTCTGAGACGCACATTTCTGTGACTGCGTGTGTGTGTGTGTGTGTGTGTGTGTGTGTGTGTGTGTGTGTGTGTGTGTGTACTACACTGGTCAAATTAGAGTTGAAACAAGAAAGTTCTTTGTCATTTAAAGTTTTGTAAAATATTTTGACATGACAACATACAGATTATATAAACTTGTCTAATTTTCCTTGGAAAAACCACATGTAGTTGGTTTGATTTGGGTAAATTTAAAGAGGTATACCTTACTAAAATTTTCCATACTCATGACCAATGGCAACAATTCTTCCAATCATAACTAGTTCGACTTCCACAACCAAAAGAAGACTGGGAACAGGAAACTTAGAATCAAATGCCACACCACAGAGCAAATAATCATAATCACCATACTCATTTTCCTCTTTACATTTGAACTAGAGGACAAGAAGGAGGGGAGAGAGGAAGAAACTAGCCAAGGATCTCTGGAATAGTTTCTTCTTGTTCAGAGGTAGGAAAATAAAAGGAAAGTTTTGGAAAGAACTGTATTAAGATCTCCTCTACTGTTCTGGTCGTTGGTCATTGATTTATATACACCAAGTATGTCTAACATGTAAATGAAATCAGATATCAACCCTGGAAGAAACAGTGGTAGCATAAATCTTACTTTATTGAGATTTGTTATGCTAATTTTATTATATTTTAGTGACTGTGGAGCCAATAATATAAAGAATGAATCAGTATAACAAAAAGTCTGGTAGAGAGTTTTGTAGGCCAGAAAATATTTTAAACTGCTTTTTCACATGCTTCTGCTGATTTATGTGCCTGCAAAAAGGAAAGTTAAAAAAAAGTAACACAAATTTTACAAAACAAATATATTGTGCTTACATTTTTCTTTCAGAGAGTTTAGCATTTTTACTTCCTTGTTCTCATCAAAAGTATGTTGATTTAATATTATTTATCATTTTTGAAATGCATAGCTAGAGTATAGGTATTTCATATCGCTTAAAATGGTTTATGAACCTACAATTTTCAGTACCTCAATTAATCCATAGATATTTATTTGGTACCCTGTATATGACTCAGAATTTGAAATTGCACCGTGTGACATACACAAGAAAAACAAGATATAGCCTGCAATAATAAGCTTTCATTTCTTTGGAAAGGTGAGAAAAATGCACAAAATACAAAGATGACTGATAAAATATATAATTTAAGACCTTAACTATGTAGTTTGTGAGCGTAATGTTGACTTTAGAGACAGTTTAGTTGGTTTGGTTTGGTTATAGAAAACGTGTGGAAAAGATTGGATTTAAACTGGAAATTAAATGTCTTGAATAAAGAAGAAACAGCAGACATCACATATACATGATTAGAAACATTGTATTATACAGCCATTAAGAGAACGATCTGATTTGACTGGATGACATACTGGGAGAGGAGAAGGGAAGCAATATAAAATAATTTGACTCTGGAGTCTAGATTATGGGGTTGCTGGTTTAGATATGGAATAAACAGCAATAAAGAATCATTGCAATAATAAAATGTAATTGGTGCAAATTTCATTGTTGTCAGGTCAAGCATAATTTTGTAGTCTTGCTTTTACTATTCCACATTGAGGATTCAACCTTTTGTTTTGGGAAGCTTATGAATATTCTAGACTGCTAAAAGTGGTTAATCCATTTGGGAGATTTGGGATAATGCCCAGCTAATTCCCAGCTATGGGAGGATGTTGTTCCATGCTAGTTCTGTGGAAGACATGTAGACTACTTTAAAGGGCAGCTTCAAAGCCATGCCTAACAAGCCTTCTTATCAAAGGGATTGGCTACTTTCCTTCTAACATTTTTGCTGGTCTGACAATCCTCTGTTGCCTTTAGGTGAGATTCTTCTTTCACTGGAGTCCTAGGACTTGTCTTTGGAATCCATACCAGGCTCCACAAGTGTCATAAATTCTTATTCCATTGAATTCTCCTTCCTCCTGAGTCCAGTTGGTTCTCATTTATCCCTGTTTGAGTAAAATCGTCGAGTTTCCTTCTAGTCATTTTAAAATCTATGTTTATGGCCAGCATCTTGTGCTCTTCTTCCTTCTGGGTTTTTCTGTATTTTATTTCCCTCAATAATTTTGGTTCCTGCAAATTAAAAACATGACTTTTGTTTTTGATATGAGTTGAGTTTAAGAGAACATTTTTACGACAGACAGTAAGAAAAAAATTGAATACTAGCAGTTTCTTTTTCTTTTTAGAGCGGATTCAAAATTCTAATTACACAAAGAAAAACAAATGTCTCCAATTGACTGAGGAATCTCACATAAGGAATAAAAAGTAATTATTTCATTATATACCACATAATAAAAGCTTATATTTTTTGACATTCACAACTTGGAAAAGAACTCATGGATTATGTCATTTAATCACCACTACGCACTACATTTTACTGGTAAAGTAACATGAGATTAAATAGCTTGGCAAGTTTATAGAGCTAACAAGACAATGGTAAAATAAGATTTGGACCCAGAAATTCTGTTGCACAACCTGCACTGACTAGTGTTCTCAAATATTTTCATTATCAAGGGATTGTCATAATTAAAGAAATGTTTTTGGAAGATTATTCTGGCATCTGTATGAGAACTTAGAGGGAGGATTATTAGTTTGGAGGTAATTTTGATATTTTAAAATGTCAAGTGCTGCAGGTAAAAGCTAAAGTGGAGTTTCTAGGTGTTCAGTTCAGTGGACCAGGGTAGTGTGAGCAACATGAAGAGGCAGAGAAATTAAAAATAGCAAATTGAGAAATTAACAGGAAAATATACAGTATACTTGTTTGTCAAAGATCCTTGACGATAAAAATCATCTGGGATGACTGTCAAAAATAGAGACTACCGAGCACAACCCAACCAGCCTGACAGAAGCAGATTTTCTAAGAGAATGTTCATTTGAAATGAGGATCTTAGGTAATTCTTGTGGACAGGTGGATTACAGCAGATTTTTTAATTATATGCTTTAAAAATTCTCCTCTATAGGACTATACATTGTTTACCTACAGAGGCTTTTCTTCGCTCACTGATACAATTTACTTTCTCACTATTAACCACATAAAGAGCATTAGCGACTGACAGATGTTTTTCAGTCTAACAAATGTATTATCTAGGTAATTTGAACTTTCATTGCCATTGCTTTGTTCACAGCAGCAAACCATATTGATTTTGTGCCACCAGATACCTGGTATAAAGGCACATGCCATAGTTAAATGAAATGTGACTCGACCCAGGCATGTTTTACTTTATTTTATTTAAGGGGCACATGTGCAGGTTTGTTGCATGGGTATATTGCTTGACAGTGAGATTTGGACTTCTATTGAACATGTCATCCAGATGAGCATGGTACCCAAGAAGAACACTTTATTCCCTCGCACCTTCCTGTCTTTAGGGGTCCCCAGAGTCTGTTTCCATCTTTTTGCCTGTGTGTGCCCAATGTTTAGCTCCCACATATAAGAACAATGCTTTTACTTTTTTGCTTTTGGGTTAATTTACTTAGAATAATGGCCTTCAGCTGTATCCACGTTGCTACAAAAAACAAAAACAAAAACATATCTTTGTTCTTTTTTATGGTTATGTAGTATTCTGTGCTGTATATGTACCAAAGTGTCTCTTTATCCAGTCCACCATTGATGAGCACCAAGGTCAAGACCATATTTTTGCTGTTGTGAACAGTGCTGTGGTAAACATGAGGCAGGTGTCTTTTTTAATAGAACAATTTATGCTTCTTTAGGTAGATAGCCAGTAGTGGGATTGCTGGATTGACCGGTCATTCTATTTTTAGTCCTTTAAAAAAATCTCCAAACTGCTTTCTACAGGGGCTGAACTTGATTTCATTTCCACCAACTGTATTCAAGCATTCCCTTTTCTCCACAACCTCATCAATATCTGTTGTTATTGCTCTTTAAATAATAGTCATTCTGTATGGTAAGAGATGGTATCTCATGGCAGTTTCGACTGACATTTCTCTAATGATTAGTGATGGTGAGAATTTTTTTTTTTTTCTTGCGTTGGAGTCTCACTCTGTCACCCAGACTGGAGTGCAGTGGCTGCTCCCGGCCACCGCAGCCTCATCCTGCTGGGCTCTGGCCATCCTTCCGCCTCAGCCTTCCAAGTAGTTGGAATTACAGGTGTGTGCTACCATTCCTGGCTAATTTTTGATTTATTGTAGAGATGAGGTCTCACCAAGTTTCCCAGGCGGATCTTGAACCCGCGGTCTCAGGCAATCCACTTACCTCAACCTCCCAAAGGCGCGGGATTATAGGCTGAGCCCGGCTGAGAATTTTTTTCACGTTGTTTGTAGAAGTGTTTTTTTTATTAGAAGTGGTTTTTTTTTATTAGAAGTGTTTGTTTTTTTGTCCCTTGCCCATTTAAAAAATTTTTTTTCCAAAAAAAAGACATTTTTTATTTGAAATGTAGAGACTATATTTGCTAACTTTCTACAATTATAAAAATGATATTTCCACTATCATATTGTAAAAAATCAGGGGAAACTAAAACTTTGTACCTTTTGATAATCACTTCCTTTTTCTCCGTCCTTCCCTGTGCCTTCACCCGTCTCTCTGCCAGTCCCTGGTAACCTGGTAAACACCATTCTAACTTCCTATTTCTATGAGTATGACTTTATGCCTGGTTTACTTCACTTTAGAATAATGTTCTTCAGGTTAAAGTTTAGAAATATGTTTTGGAATTCTATCAGTATCTATATCTATCATCATCTGTCCACCATATTTTGTAATATTTTTAAAAATCAAATATAATGTGTCTCGTGTGCTTGACTTAAAAAATAATAACCAGTAACACACAGCTTAAATCTTACCCTTCATCCTTTTCCCCCTTCCTCTTTCTCCACAGGGCCACTGAGTGTTAAAGAAAATCCTTATTAAAAAATGAAAACAGTAAAGTTATTTATAATACTTTCAGGTTTTGCTTTGATCCCATTGATAAGAAATAAATGCAAATAATTCTCTGCTTGCCCATTCAATTAAATGATTTTACAATATGAGTTTCAAAACTGTTCCTTCTATGAGTTTAACTTCATAGATTCTGAATACAGATTACAAAATTAAATGCCCCTGGGTGTCAGGCAGGCAAGATAAGGGAGCGACCTTGTGTGAAGGCTGCTTCTAGATTGACTTCATGTCCTATTTGTAAAAAGTAAATGCTGAATGTCTTCTGGGAATGTCAATAACCAATATTATCAAGTAGTCTCAATTTTAAAAGATACAAAAATTTTAATATCTTTATTTCTAATAAATTTTGACAATGATCTTAATTTTAAAAATTAAGCCCATTAGAAGTCCAGTCAGCTGTTGGACTGCTACTCTGTACAATAGCAAAATAGGACAGCTATAGCTACCTTTCTGATTTAATGCACTGTTCTTTTAACCTTTATCGATTTATTCAACCCCATTTGCTGCTCAAGTCTGGGCTTCCAAGCTCTGAGAAATCCTGTCCTCATTCTGCTTTCCTGATTTAACTCCACTGCTCCAACCAAAGTGGCTCCAGTATTCTGCTTATGAAGTTGCATCTACGAATGTGTCACATAGCACAAAGACATGGAGTTTGGACAAATCCATGAGTTCATCCAAGTTCAACACATAACTAGTGCATTTGTAGTTGAGTATTTTATCTCATTGGATCTCAGAATAAGCATTTTAAAGTCTCAAAAATACTGAAACGAATTACTTACATAGTGCTTGTTCTATAATGTTTGAAATAAAATATTTTCCCTGCTTCATAAATCCGTTTTCATTTTTGGAAATATTCAAATCTTACTTTCATCCTAATGTCCTCTCTGTCAAAACATTCTCTCTTCGGAACCCTTGTAGAACTGATTTTCTCCAAGGTATAACTGCTATCTTGAACAACCATGAAACTTCTGTGCTAACTTTTCACATACTTGTCATTACTCTAACCATAACATACATTTCTGAAATACAGAGATAGTGATTAGCAATTCTTAGTTTCTTGGACTATGCCAATCGTTTTTACATATTCAATATTCAAAAGAATGCCAGCATGTTTTTCTAAATCTGAGCCTCCAAATTGTAAGGTGAAAAGAAATCTTTGAGATTATTATTTCGGTTGATTATATTTTTAGATGAGATAATTAAATGCCCACTTAAATGGCAAGCAAAAATCCCATGGGTGGTTAGGGACAGAAGGGTTAAAAAAAATCAATGTGTTCACTCTTATAGTAATCTTAGTGTAATAGTTCATATAAATGATTTCAGAGTGAAATATTTCCCCCCTACCAGCTGTATTACCACGAGCTAGCTATGCCTTGGTTTCTTAATCTCTCAAAGGCCTTTAATAAAACCTAGGGTTGTTTTGTACTGAAATGAATTAAGATTTATTAGTCACTCCAGTTCTGACCTATTCTGAGCACAATATATGCTATGCTTATGGCACAAAAGAGCATTAAGCCAATGCTATGGATGAGTATGGGTCTGCTGACTGTCATTTAAGGATTTAGAAAATAAGTTGCTGCAGTCTTTGTTTTAAAGGCTCTGCATGCTTTAAAACAAATTGTTTTTCAGATTAAAAATTTTCAGCACATATAATCTTCCCAAGATATAGAATTTTCAAACCTGTAGTTATTTTTGTAGGTTTCCTGTAAACTGTGTAAATTTTACAGTCTATTGTTTCAAGGTGAAAAATTTATCATTTTTAGAATGTTTATATTTTACTATAGAAAAACACTAATTTTTAATGTGCTAAATTTTAAAAAAATATCTGATTATGAGATTTTTGATTTGTAATTGTTTTGTGAAATATTGAGACGTTTTGGCAGTTGTATTCTTCCTACTGATGCTGTATTGCATGATAGTGTATTCTTATTTTAAAGAGTTAAAACTGTGCAAACTGGTATAAATCTTTCTTATTATCCTGTAATACTGAAAATACTTTCAATCAAACATAAAAGGACTTTCAGAAATCTAGACTCTGAGCTGAGCAATAAATCACACTAAGTTATCTAGAATATTCACTGAGCTTAGAAATAGCTTTTATTGCCAAATAAATATTATGAAGCAAACAATTCATCAGTAGCTTCAAGTATGTACTTCCTGTATATAATTCTGGGACACCTGAAAGCTTGAAGAAATAGGTTAGATTTCTCAACCTCTTCCTTTCTAATTTGGTTTCCTTACACTTTCTTTTGCTTTTACCATTAATAATCCTAGCACTGACTAAAAAAAGTATTAATTTTTTTTTTTTTTAAGTTGGAGTCTCACTCTGTTACCCAGACTGGAGTGCAATGGCCGCTCCCGGCCACCGCAACCTTGACCTGCTGGGCTCTGGCGATCCTTCCGCCTCAGCCTTCCAAGGAGCTGGAACTATAGGCGCGCGCTATCATGCCCAGTTAGTTTTTGATTTATTGTAGAGATGAGGTCTCGCCAAGTTGCCCAGGTGGGTCTCGAATCCGCGGGCTCAGGCAGTCCACTCACTTCGCCCTCCCAAAGTGCTGGTAATTTTTTTTTATTAAATAAATAATGAATGAATAATATCTCCATAACAAATTCACTTTTCTCTCAACTTTATTCCCATTGTATACCTAAAGGATATTTGATCATATTATTATTTTATTTTATTTTATTTTTTTTATAATCAATATTTTTTATTATGGTTTTGTGGGGTACAGTTAAGGGTTAGGTGCACAATTACGTTTCATTCAGGCACCCTGTTGATAAGAGGTGTTTTCCCATCCCCAGACAGATATTTGCTACTGTTAATCCCATCCCCCCCCATAGTTTCCCTGTACCGTCAGTCATTTTCTTATAGTATTACATTGGATGTTCAAGGCCCTTTGTATGAGTGAGAACATGTGATATTCGGATCTTTGTTTCTGTGAGAGGTCACTCAGTATTATAGACTCTAGTTCCATCCAGGTTGCTGTGAAATTCATGATTTTGTTCTTTTTTATGGCTGCGTAGTATTCCATCGTGTATATGTACCACATTTTTTAAATCCAGTCCTCTTTTGATGGGCAGCATGGTTGCTTCCAGGTTCTTGCTATTGTGAACAACGCTGCGATAAACATACATGTGCAGGTATCTTTTTTATAGAGTGATTTGTGTTCTTCAGGGTATATTCCCAGTAGGGGGATTGCAGGGTCAAATGGAAGGTCAATTTTTAGAGCTTTTAGGAATTGCCACACTGCTTTCCACAGAGGTTGCACTAGTTTACACGCCCACCAACAGTGTAGAAGTGTTCCCTTTTCACCACACCCTCTTCAGCATCTGTTATTTTTTGAGTTGTTGATAATTGCCATTCTGACTGGAGTTAGGTGGTATCTCAGTGTGGTTTTGATTTGCATCTCCCTGATGATTAGTGAGGTTGAGCATTTCTTCATGTGTTTGTTGGCTGCTCGGATGTCTTCTTTTGTGAAGTGTCTGTTCATATCTTTTGCCCATTTTATAATGGGGTTGTTTGTTTTCTTCTTTTCAGTACGTTTCAGTTCCTTGTAGATCCAGGATGTTAAGCCTTTGTCAGACCTAGATTTGGCAAATACTTTTTCCCAGTCTATAGGCTGTCTCCCTGCTCTCTTGATAGTTTCTTTGGCTTTGCAGAAGTTTGTCAGTTTAATAAGGTCCCACTTGTCTATCTTATCTCTTATGTCCTGTGGGTTTCGGGTTTTGTACAGGAATTGGATGCCAGTTCCGATTTCCATGAGAGTATTTCCTTCCTTTTCTAAGGTTCTTATGGTTTGAGGTTTTACATTTAGGTTTCTGATCCATTTGGAGTTAACCTTTGTGCATGGGGATAGATAGGGGTCCTGTTTCAATCTTCTGCATGTGGTCAGCCAGTTTTCCCAGCACCATTTACTGAATAGGTTCTCCTCTCCCCAGTGGTAGGTGGTGGGGGCTTTGTCAAAGATGAGTTGGTTGAGAAATTGAGGTTTTGCTTCTGGAATCTCAATTCTATTCCATTGATCTGTATGCCTGTCCCTGTACCAACCCCAAGCTGTTTTGATGATTGTAGCTTTATAGTAAAGTTTGAAGTCTGGTAATGTGATACCACCTGCTTTGTTTTTTTTTTTGCTGAGGATTGTTCTGGCTATTCTTGGATGTTTGTGTTTCCATATGAATTCCTGTGTTGTTTTTTCTAGGTCTGAGAAGAATGTTGTTGGTAATTTAATGGGTATTTCATTGAATTTGTAGATTGCCTTAGGTAAGATGGACATCTTCACAATGTTGATTCTTCCGATCCATGAGCATGGGATATTTTTCCACTTGTTCATGTCAGCTTTGATTTCTTTGAGCAGTGTTTTGTAATTTTCATTGTAAAGGTCTTTCACGTCTCTGGTTAGGAAGATGCCAAGGTATCCATTTTTTTTGTGGCTATTGTGAATATAATTGTGTTTTTTATTTGGGTTTCTGTTTTTTTATTATTGGTGTAGAGAAATGCGATTGTTTTTTGTACATTTATTTTGTATCCTGAGAGTTTGCAAAAGGCCTTTATCAATGTAAAGAGGCCTTTGACAGATTCTCTTGGGTTTTCACGGTACACAATCATATCATCTGCATAGAGAGATAATTTGACTTCTTGTTTTCCTGTTTGAATACCTCTGATTGCCTCCTCTTCTCTGATTGCTCTAGCCAGGACTTCCAATACTATGTTGAACAGGAGGGGAGAGAGTGGGCATCCTTGTCTAGTTCCAGTTTTCAGGGGAATTGGTTCCAATTTTTGTCCATTTAGGAGTATGCTGGCTATGGGTTTCTCGTAGATGGCTTTTACTATTTTGAGGTATGTTCCCCATATGCCTAGATGTTCAAGGGTTTTTATCAAGAAGGGGTGCTGGATTTTATCAAAAGCTTTTTCTGCATCTAATGATATGATCATGTGGTTTTTGTTTTGACATCTGTTGATGTATTTAATTACATTTATGGTTTTACGAATGTTGAACCAGCCTTGCATCCCAGGAATGAAGCCTACTTGGTCATGGTGGATGATTTTTGAGATGTATTGCTGAATTCGGTTTGCTAGGATCTTGTTGAGAATTTTAGCATCTATGTTCATCAAAGATATTGGCCTGTAGTTCTCTTTCTTTGTTGGATCTTTACCTGGCTTGGGTATCAATCTTATGTTGGCTTTGTAAAATGATTTGGGGAGAGTTCCATCTTTTTCAATCGCCTGGAATACCTTCAGTAGGATTGGTATCAGCTCCTCCTTGAATGTCTTGTGGAATTCTGCTGGAAAGCCATCTGGACCAGGGCTTTTTTTGGTAGGAAGTTTTCTTATTACGTAGTCGATTTCCTTGATTGTTATTGGTCTATTTAGGGTCTCAATTTCTTCTTGTTCCAACCTAGGTAGGTTGTGTGATGTCAGAAAGTCCTCCATTTCCTTATGGTTTTCAAGTTTGTTTCCATACAAGTGTACGTAGTAGTCTCTAATGATCTTTTGTATTTCTTCTGAGTCAGATGTGATTTCATCTTTTGTGTTTCTGATTGTGCTTATTTGGTTTTTTTTCTTGTTTTTTCTTGGTCAGTCTAGCTAGGGGACCATCAATCTTGTTTACCCATTTGAAGAACCAGCTTTGTGTTTCATTGATTTTTTTGTATTATCCTTTTATCTTCTATGTCCTGAATTTGGGCTTTTATTTTGGAGATCTGAATTCTTCTGCTGAAATTAGGGTTTTTGTTGTCTTGCTTTTCCAGCTTTTTTAGGTGGCTTGTTAGGTTGTGAATTTCTGTTCCTTCTATTTTCTTCATGTATGTTTGTAGGGATATAAATTCCCCTCTTACTGCAGCTTTCGGGGCATCCCAGAGATTTTGGTAAGATGTTTCTTCATTTTCATTTGTTTCCAAGTATCTTTTGATCCCTGTTTTCATTTCGTCATTGACCCAGGAGTTGTTTAGCATCATGCTGTTTAGTGTCCATGTCTTTGTGGGTTGATGTCAATGTTTATTTTTATTCCACTGTGGTCCGAGAAGGTGTTTGGTAGAGTTTCGGTCCTTTTAAATTTCCTTATGCTTGATTTATGGCCGAGTATGTGGTCGATCTTAGAATATGTTCCATGTGGTGATGAGTAGAATGTGTATTCTGTGGTCTTTGGATGGAGTGTTCTGTAGGTATCAATTAAGTACATTTGGTCCAAAGTCACATTGAGGTTCCGGATCTCCTTGATGATTTTTTTGTCCTGATGATCTGTCTAGGGTTGTGAGTGGGGTATTAAAGTCCCCAGTTATGATAGTGTTAGAGTCAATATCCTTCTTTAGTTTTCCAAGAAGTTGCTTTATGAAATTTGGTGCACCTATGTTGGGTGCATATATGTTTAGGATAGATATTTCTTGTTGATGGATTGAGCCTTTTATCATTATGTAGTGGCTTTCTGTATCTTTTTTGATTTTTAATAGCTTGAAGGGTATTTTGTCTGAAATTAAGATCGCTACTCCTGCTTTCTTTTGTATTCCATTCGCCTGAAAGTTTGTTTCCCATCCTCTTACTTTGAGTCTGTGGGTGTCCTTTCTAGTGAGGTGAGTCTCTTGAAGGCAATAGATTGTTGCCTGATGATATTTTATCCATTTTGCCATTCTATGTCTTTTCAGTGGTGCATTTAGTCCATTCACATTTAGGCTAATAATTGAAATGCAAGAGTTGATCCCTGTCATAAGGTTCTTACAGAGTTGTTCCTGTTTATTTGTTGTCTTTCTTTGGGTTTGGAATAGGTTCATGTGTGTTTTTAATCTTTTGCCTGTACTCTTGTGAAGAATGTTGTTGTTCTTTTTTCTTTTTCTTCTGTGTTCAGTACTTTCTTAAGTGTTTCTTGTAGAGGTGGTCTGTGGCAGCATAGGTTCTTAGGGATTGGATGTCTGGAAAAGATTTCAATTCTCCCTCACTAATGAAGCTTACTTTGGCTGGGTAGATTATTCTTGGTTGAAATTGTTTCTCTTTTAGAACTTTGAAGATGGGGCTCCAGGCTCTCCTGGCCTGAAGGGTTTCTGTGGATAAATCTGCTGCTATTCTAATTGGTTTTCCCTGGTAGGTAGTCTGGCCTTTTTCTCTTGCTGCCTTTAGGATTTTTCCTTTCATAGCTACTTTGTTTAGGCGAATTATTATGTGTCTGGGAGTTGGTCTTCTCGTTTGTTGTCTTGCAGGGGTCCTCTGAATCTCTTGTGTTTGAATTTTTTCATCCTTAATGAGATGAAGGAAGTTTTCTTGAATGATTTCATGAAATGTTTGTTCCAGTGTGGCTTTTGTTTCTCTTTCTGCCTCAGGAAGCCCAATTACTCTTAGGTTTGGTCTCTTGAAGTGATCATTCATCTCTTGCAGGTTTTGTTCTGTCTTTTTGAGCTTCTTTTCTATGCTTTTGACAGTTTGGGTTAGTTCTGTGTTTTGGTCTTCGAGCTCTGAGATTCTTTCTTCTGCTTGGCTGATTCTGCTTTCCATGCTTATTAGTCTGTTGTTCATTTCCATCACAGTATTCTTTACTGCTGTCATTTCTGACATCAGCTCCTTCCTATTTTCCTCTTGTCTCTCCTCAATTTTTAAAATTTTCTCCATTAATGTCTTGATGTCTGGGTTTGTTGCATGTAACCAGTCATTCTGGGGACTCTTCATTGTCTGTGTTCCAGAATCTGTTTTCTCAGTGTCTGATTTCCCAGGGGTCTGTGTAAGACCTATATTCTTCTTTTGGTTTTTCTTCATTTGTGTGGTTTTCCCCCCTCCCTACTTTTTCCTTCCCTCTTCATCACCGTGTTCTTTAATTCTATTTTTCAGGGGTAAAGGGATTTACTTTTGTTTGTTCAATCTCCTATTCTTTATGTATGTCCTCTTACTTTGTTCAATTCTGAAGTTGCACTGTTGGTTGGAGGTGGTCCTTTTTGCAGTTTTGAGATGTACTTAAGGGGAGAGCTGGGATTCAAAATCTGTCTGCAGGTCCTGGTATTCGCCGACAGGCATGTGGATAATGTGGAACCCACTTCCCACTGCCCTGGAATCTGTCCGTTCAGTGGGGCTATAGGTTTACTCCCTGAAATAAAATGTGGTTAGCAGAGGGGAGGTAATGGAGCAGATAGTGGGTTGAAGAGGGCAGTGGAGAGATAGAGGAGTAAGGGGGAAACAAACGAGTGTGCCAACAAATAGAGAGAGAGGCCTATACTGAAACAGATAAAAACAATAGACCACAGTTACAGACGAACCAACTCTCATACAAAAAAATAAAAAACAAAAATAAAACATATAGTGATGCTAACATACAAGCTAACCAACCACCTTGTTAGTGTGCTGTTCCTCTATACAAAGATAAGGTTTACAGAGAGAAGAAAAGAGAAGAAAAGGAAAAGGAAAAAAGAAAAAAGGGAACAATACAGTAGGAATAGAATTAAGTCATTAAATTGATAGAATCAATGAAGCACACTCTGAGACATTTCGTTTAAGTCCAATGTTCTTTCAGGTCTGATTTCTAGTTTTCTTTTCAAGCTGGTAAATTAGTTTGCAGTTAGGGTCAGTTGCCCCTGATCTGCTGTGAAGGACAGTTCAGATTAACCTCCGTTCAGCAGTTTGGTCTATGTCTTTATCAAGCTTGTTTCTCCTGTTTCGGTGTTGTTACCTTGAATCGCCAGCAGGTGGTGCTATCTCAGCTGCTCGCCCCAGAGGGGGTGGGGCCGGACAGGAACAAGGTGGCTGCCTGCCTCTGAGCAGGCAACAGGAGCCTTACGGTGGGCGGGCAAGACAGTCTTGGACACTGGAGAGGTTGCAGCGATCCCAGCAGATCTTCCCTGAAGGGTTTTGGTGTGGATCACCTCGGGCCCCAGGTGGTGTGATGTGCTACCCATCACGGAGACCACGGTGGCGGGAGCAGCAATGGCAGCGGTGGCAGGGGAGGGGCTGCGGAGGCGGCGGCAGCGCTGGCGGCGGCGGCACTCTTTGCACTGCAGTAAGTGTCCAGTCATTGCGATGTCCCAGTGGTGGCAATGGCCGAGCTCTGTCTGAAGTGCACATTGCGATGCTGGGGTCCCCAGCCCCCTGGGGTGAGAGTCAGAGACCCACTGCAGATCTCCCTTGCGGAGGGCCTCAGACACTGGGTTGCCCCGTCGCCATCTTGCCGCGAACCCCAAAATCTGCCCATATTATTAATGTATACAATGCTGTATATTTTTCTGTTATACAAACACATTGCTTTAATTATTTAGTCTATTGAGCTGCTTGACGAAAGATGGCTTTTCTGGTCTAGACTTTTATGAAAAATGTTTATTAGGTAGATACTACCAACACATGGCATATTTTGAACAGAAGAGCGTGCTAAAGGGAAGAACTGCTTCAACTCCCCAAAGCACAACTTGAAATACTTCATTTATTTCTGACTTGCTGGCATAGGAAGGGAGAAGGTATACAGAAAATAGAAATTCATTCAACCATTTTTAGCAGCAAAGCTTGGGGAAAAGTTAGAAATCAAAGTGGTCAGATGGATAGGATTAGAACATAATTTAAGAATATAAATTTCAGAATTAAAACACATTTTTATTCTTGGATTACTTGTCAGTACTCTTGGATTACTTGCCAGCTATGTGAAGACTTCTGTTTTGATTTCTTAACTAATATGATGATATGTGCTTGTTGTGAGGATTATGAGGCACATTATAAAGTTTATAATATATAGTACTAGGAATATATTAAGGCTAATATTGTTTTTACTGTTAAAGAAGCTATATTTCAGAGGATTAACATATTCTGAGATTTGAAAATCTTAAAAGTTTTTTCTGGTGAATTCATGGATATAGAGGAAAATCATTAGATACATCTTTGCACAATGCTGTGAAATGAATTTTTTATTATAACTTTCAAGGATTATATAGGTAATCCATTGTTTTACACCAAAAACATAGAAAGAGAATCAAGAAAAGAGCACAATCCCGTTCAGACTAGCCACAAAAAAATGAAATAGCATCTTCTTAATCAGAGAAGTGAAAGACCTTTACAACAAAAACTACAAAACATTGCTTAAAGAGATAAAAAATGATAGAAAGGGAAAAAATTCTGTGCTCATGGATTGAATCAACATTGTTAAGCTGTCCATCCTACCTACCCAAGGCAATCTACAGATTCAGTGCAATACCCATTAAATTTCCAGCAAAATTCTTCTCAGACCTGGAACCAATCTAGCAATCCAAATGGAAATATAAGTAACCACAAGTAGCCAAAATAATCCTCACAAAAGAAACAAAGCATGACACTTCCAGACTTTAAACTTTAGTATAAAGTTACAATAATCAATCAGGCTGATATTGGTACAAGAACAGCTATGTAGACCAATGGAATAAGATAGTCTGGAAATAAAACATCAATTTCTCAACCAACTCATCATTGGCAAAGCTTCCAACAACCTCTGAGGAGAGGAGAACTTTCTCAATAAATAGTGCTAGGAAAACTGGCTGATAACATGCAGAAGATTGAAACAGGACCCCTACCTAACTCTACACAAAAATCAACTCTAAATGGATCAAAGACCTAAATGTAGAACCTCAAACTATAAAAACCTTAGAAAATACAGGCGACATCCTTGAGGAAATTGGTATTGGCAACCAATTCCTACTCAGAACCCTAGAGGCCTATACCATAAGAAATAAGCTAGACAAGTGGTACCTCATCAAACTAACGAGCTGACTACATGCAGATGTTTAAAACAAAGTCTTACCTATTGCCACACCAAAAAAGATTGAAACAGAAGATTGAAACAGGACCCCTACCTAACTCTACACAAAAATCAACTCTAAATGGATCAAACACCTAAAATAAAACCTCAAACAATAAGAAACTTAGAAAATGCAGGAGACCCTTATGGAAATTGGTATTGGCATCCAATTCCTAATTAAAACCCCAAATGCCCATGTCATAAGTGGTAAAATGGACAAGTGGGACCTCATTAAACAGAAAAACGTTGGCAAAGCAAGAGAAACCATCAAGTGAGTAGAGAAAAAGCCCACAGAATGGGAAAAATACTTGCCAATTTGTATATCTGACAAAGGCTAGGATATACAATGAACTAAAACATGCCGAAAAGAGAAAAAAACAACCCTATTAAAAAGTGGGCTAAAGATGAATAGACACTTCTCAAAAGAAGCTTTGCATGTAGCCTAAAGACACAGTTATAAAGAAGGACAAACATATGGATTTCACAGCATGGGTTTAGAGTAATAGTACCATCACAGTAATATCAGTAATATCACAGAAACAGAACCGCATGTTCTCATAAGTAGACCCTGAACATTACAGTTACCAAAATAAAATAAAAAAAGAGATTGGTAATAGCAGGATACTGCTATGGTGGGGGGAAAACAGAATCAATGTGTACCTAATCACAAACCTGGCAAAGGGGATGAAAGGAGGCCCAAAATTTACCTATACAATGCTCACCAGTATACCTAATCCTGAATTATATACTATCTTTAAAATAAAATATATTAAAAACATTTTTAAAAATTCATGAACTTATTTTAAACAACCAAAAAAAAAAAAAGTGGGCAAAAGATATAGACAATTTTCAAAAGAAGACAATACGAACAGTCAGCAGATACATGAAAAATGCTGTCTCACTAATTAAAGAACTGCAAATTAAAACTACACTGAGATGCCACCTAACTCCAGTCAATAGGTCCATCACCAATAATACAAAAAACAGATACTGGAGAAGATGTGGGGGGAAAAGGAACATTTCTGCACTGTTGGTAGGAGTGTAAACTAATACAACCTCTGTGGAAAACAGTCTGGCAATCCCTAAAAGATCTAAAAATTGACTTTTCATTAGACCCCAAATCCCCCTTCTGCAAATATACTCTGAGGAACAAATCATTCTAAAAAAATATAGCTTAAAAATGTTTACTGCAGCACTATTCACAATAGCAAAAACATGTAACCGTCAGTGCTGCCCATTGAAAGTAGACTGGATTTTAAATAATGTGGTACATACACATGATAGACTATTATGCCACCATAAAGTAGTGCAAAATTATGAACTCCACAGCAAATCGGTTGGATTTAGAATCTGTACTATTCAGTGATATATCACAGAAACAAAAACCTGAGTACGTTCTCACTACCAAGCAGACCCTGAACAAATATCACAATATCATAAGGTATTGGCAGTAGTGGGAAACTGCCAGAGGAGGGAGTGGAGAGCACATTCATCAATAAGGGTAACTGATAAACCAGCTGAAGTGGGGGCCAAAGTCCCCTACACCTGTACAATGACCATTTGTATATCTAACCCTGAATTGTACCTCACATCTATAAAATAAACACATAGATATCAAGCCTTACATAAATTATTCTTTCTTTTTTTCATTTCCCTCCTTCTTCCCGCCCTTATTTTCTTTCTTGTTTCACCTTTTCTTTCCCTCTCTCTTTTTCCCTTCCCTTCCTCCTTTCTTTTGCTGGTTTAGGCTGCCATAACAAAATACTGTTGACTGGGTGGCTTCAAAAACAAATTTATTTCAGAGTTCTGGGTTCTAGAAGTTATAGCATAGTAAGATTCTTATTGAGAACCCTCTTTCTGGCTTGCAGAAAACTGCTTTATTGCATTGTATCTGAGAGAGAGAGAGATTGCATTGATGACACTTTTTCCTTTAAAGATAATTATAATGGGGGACTCTATCCTCATGACCTTATCTAAAACTAATTACCTCCTAAAGGTCACACCTCCTAATACATTGGGTGTTAGGGCTTCAACATGCAAATTGTGAAGGAACACGATTCAGTCTATAATACTATCTAAATATATTTATTTAAAAAGAGTGACTAATTCCAATTAAATCATTGAAAGTCTCCATAAAAAGTTAATATTTAAACCCACCCATGATTGTGCGTTCTCCAAAGGATTTGATAGAATGTGGAAAGAAAAAGAGTGGAAGGTGCAGAATTACAAAGACAGAAACAATAAATAGCAGTGGTGTTTAGTTACATGTTTAGAAAAAAATAACTGCGGGCTCGGTGGCTCAGACTGTAATCGCACGCTTTGGGAGATGAGTGGATTGCCTGAGCCTGCGGGTTCGAGACCTGCCTGGGCAACTTGGTGAGACCTTATCTCTACAATAAATAAAAAATCAGCCTGGCATGGTAGTGCACGCCTGTAGTTCCTGCTCCTTGGAAGGCTGAGGCGGAAGGATCGCTGGAGCCCAGTGGGTTGAGGCTGCGGTGGCTGGGAGCAGCCACTGCATTCCAGTCTGGGCGCCGGAGTGAGACTCCAACTCAAAAAAAAAAAGAAAAAAATAACTTCACTGAAGATTTTGAACATTACCATGATTATAGTGTCCAGTAAATGACATGATCAGGATCACCTTCTGGCAACAGCACAGAGACTTGATTAGAGATGACAGGAAGATTTAAGGCAGCTACTCTGAAACATGCTCTTGGCAGAAGTAACTAGGATGAAGAAGCAAGTAAATGGGATAAACGACAGTATTTGATCACCAATAGGTCTACAATACTTAAGTAACGATGCATCACACAACAACACTTCAATCAAAGACAAGCTGCATCTAATGTCATCATAAGATTATTTGTGCTGAAAAATTTCTATCGCTTAGTGACATTGTAGCCATGATGATGCCCTAGCACAACACATTACACATGTGTTTGTGGTGATGCTTGTGAAAACATACCTACTGTATTGCCATGTATATATAAATATAGCATGTATGATGATATATGGTACATATGAAGATAATGTCAAGAAATGATTATGCTACTGGCTTATGTGCTTACTATGTTATACTTTTAATTATTATTTTAGAGTGTACTTCTACTACTTGTAAAAAAAAGTAGCTGCAGGCAAGTCCTTCAGGAGGTATTCTAGAAGGCATTGTTATCATAGAAGATAAATCTGTGTGTGTTATTGCCACGGAAGACCTTCCGGTGGGACAAGATGCGGAAGTGAAAGACAGATCATGACCCTGTGTAGGCCTAAAATAATGGGTAGTGTTTGTGTCAGTTTTGGCCGAAAAAGTTTCAAAAATAAAAATAAACCATTTTACAAATATAAACACTTATAGAATAAGGCTTGAAGGGAGAAAATATTTTGTAGGGCTGAACAATGAGTGTTTTAAGCTAAGTATTCTCACAAAATAGTAAAAAAGTTAAAAAAAGTTCACACTGTAAAAAAGTTGCAGTAAGCTGTTTCATTTATTAGTAAAGAAAATATTTTAAAGTATTTTATAAATTTAATGTAGTCAACTGTAGTGTATGGCAACGTCATAGGCCTTCACCTTTACTCTCCATTCACTCAGTGACTCACCAGGGCAACTTCTAGTCCTACAAGCTGCTATCCTGGTAAGTGCCCTATACAGGTGGATCATTTAAAAAAAATATTTTAATATTGTATTTTACAGTACCTTTTCTATACTAGATACAGAAATACTACTCTGTCCTAATAGTCTATAATATTTACTGTAAAACACTGTACAGGTTTATAGCCTAGGAGCATTAGGCTACACCATATACACTAGGTGGGTGGCAGATGACACCATGCAGGTTTGAGTAAATATACTTCATGATTGCACAGCAACAAAGTCTTAGGAAACTTTTTTCAGAACATATACCTAATGTTAAGAGGCACATAATTGTATGGTACTGTAGTTTGTTTCCCTGTGGGATGTTGAGTTCATTTTTAGGAGTCTAGTCTTTTCTTTTCTTTTTTTTACTTGGGGGTGATCCACGGTCTTCTTCCTTGCCTCCACTTGGTGAGTACCTCCTTTCCACATTTTTGTTCCAATTTGTGACTTTAGCTGCTTCTACTTTTTCCCTTGGTTTCATTTTTGTAGCAATTTCTGCCAGTTCTAGTCCAACACCATTGTCGTGGCCACTGCTTTTCCTGGTTCCACTACCATCATGGTCACAGGCAGTCCCCAAATTTTTTCAGGACTGCTATCCCAATCACATTTGTAGCTACTGCACAGATGCAGTTGCTATTGTAAATATCCTAGATCTTGTTTCACTATGAACATGGTCATAGCTTTCTGTGGTATCGCTTTTCAACCTTTTAAAGTTGAGGTTTCATTCTTAACTCTGCCACTTACTCATTTTGTGACACTTTAGGTTAGTTAAGTTCTTGTAGTCTTTTTTTATCCTTAGAATTAGAATAATATTACTTACCATTTAGTAGTGTTCAGAAGATTCAATGTCTATACAAACTGTACATAGTGTGACATGATAGTTATGTTTACCTTTTCTTTTTTTTGTCCTTTAATTTTGTTTATTTATAGATGTGGGGTACAATTCAGGATGCAGTAAACAAAAGTTCATTATGCAGGTACGCTTGCTTATTATTACCATTTTAATACTCCTTATTGGGTCTGGTTGAGTCCCATTATCATTTTCACTATCGTCTACTTCCCAAAATGTCTTGAAATTTTCTTCTTCAAAGCTCTGTTAATAACATCTTAAAGAGGCCATTTACAAGTCTATCCAGTGCCTCCACTCACAACCATTGGGGAGAAGAGACCTTCTTCAATAAAGTGCTGGAAAACTGGATACCCACATGAAAAATATTAAAAGACCCCCCCACTTTTCACCATACACAAAAATCAACTCTAAATGAATCAAAGACCTAAATGTAAAACCTCAAACTATAAGAACCTTAGAAAATGCAGGCGACACCCTTATGGAAATTGGAACTGGCAACCAATTCCTCATCAAAACCCCATATGCCCATGCCATAAGCAATAGACAAGTGGGACCTCATTAAACAGAAAAGCTTCTGCAAAGCAAAATAAATCAAGAGAGCAGTGAGACAGCCCACAGAATGGGTAAGAATATTTGTCAACTGTACATAACAAAGGCCTAACATGAAAAACAAACCAAAACGTAAAAAACCAAACAGCCCTGCTACAAATACGGCAAAAGATATGAATAGACACTTCTCAAGACAAACGAACAACCAACAAATACATGAAAAAATGCTCACTAATCATTAAAGAAATGTAAATTAAAACCACACTGAGATATCATCTAACTCCAGTCAGGATGGCCATCATCAATATCGCCAAAAACAAGATGATGGAGATGATGTGGGGACAAATGAATACTTTTACACTATTGGTAGGAGGACAGTACAACCTCTATGGAAAACAGGGCTGCGATTCCTAAAAGATCTAAAAATTGACCTTCCATAAGCCCCAGCAACTCCCCTACTGAGAGTATACTCGGAGGAACTCAAATCATTCTATAAAAAATACTTGCCCACTCAATAGTAAAAACATGGAACCAATCATGCTGCCTATCAAAAGTAGACTGGATTTAAAAAAATGTGGTACATATACACGATGGACAATTATGCAGCTTTAAGGCAGGAGAAAATTATGAACTTCTCAAAAACTTGGATGGATTTGGTGTTTATCACTCATAAGCACTCTGAACAGTTACCATAATACAATAAGAAAAGGATTGGCAGTAGCAGGACACTGCCAGGAGAGGAGAGAGTCACGCTTCATCAATAAGGGTGCTTGACCACAAACCAGGCAAAGTAGTAACCAAAATCAGGCCCAAACTTTTTCTGCACAATGACCATTTGTATACCTAATCCGGAACTCTATTAACATATTTAAAACAAAAAAGGTCATTTATGTAACTTCAACTAGACATCTGTAGCATAATTGCTTGATACAAGTTAACATCTTGCTCATTCCTGTTGCTGCAGACTCTCATTGAATTTTCTCTCAGGTCTGTTTTCTACAGTACCCTTCCTTTAGTGCTCTAATCTATTTAATCTATTTGATGTTCTAATCTCCTGTGGAAGTTTAGATATTAGTGTACAAATCCACCTTAATAAGTGGAGAGGGATGAAAGCAGAATAGAATTGTGGTGACAATTAAATGGGTGATAAACACCATCTAATACCTTTTGTTTTAATGTCTAAAGAAATTGGCAATCACAACTATGTATGAATATTTTTTTGATATTGTATATACTCTGAATCAAGATGAGAAAAAGGGTGAAGATCTCACAGACAGATCTGTAGTCCACTGGAAAGGCTGGAAAGAAGAGTTATATTCTACAGAATTTCTTGTTAAGCAAAAGGGTTAATAAGCTGATTCTAGCCATAAGAAAAGTGCAGTCATGGCAGATGCCCTAAATCCAACATTTTAATGCATTATTAGACTCACAAAATAAACCTAGCTTGTAATAAAAGGATAGGAGTTGAATAAAATGTATTCCCCTCCTGGGTCAATGAAATTTGTTTAGAGGAAATACAGCCTCAGGCACCCAGATAGGCAAGAGTCACGGAAAATTTCCATTTCTAGGGGGCATAGTGTAATTGTTAGGAGTATAATTCCTGGGGGCCAGATTGCCTCTCAATTATACTATTTATTAACTGTGTTGCCTTTGGGTGATTTATTTAACCTCTCAACTTCTCAATGTTCTCATCTGTAAGACCTGCTTCATAGAATTGTGAGAATTTAATAGGCTAATGAAGGTTGTTACAAAAAAACGGCTGGAGTATAGTGGCATCGTACAAATATGTTTTGTTACTATTATTGTAATTATAATTACTTTTATTAGATGAAGAAACCGAGATGAAAATATATTCCAGAGGTAATGTGGAGGAAATAGAAAATTCAGGGGAAATTTGCAGCCTGAACACAATCAGTGAAGACTCCTGTCTAGCACAATGACAACCACAGTAGATTGGTGTGGCAGATTGTTATTATATTTCTATATCTGAATCAAGACTGGCTGAGGAACAGAACGGATCTGATCCAGCAGACAGATGCTCAGTGATGCCCATTACGGAAGCTTGAGAAGACAGCAGTTTATACGCTACATAATTTCTGCTGCCATCTCACAGGCCTCCCAGGGGGCAAAGGAAGTGCTCAGGTACCTCCGTCTTTCCTATGACTCCAAGGCACATACGTACGATTTCAAGCAAACTTCTTTGGTTGAACTTGAAGCTGAACAATCTGCTCCTGTGGATAATTTTCAGCATATATTTAAATAAAGAGCAAACATTTCACTAAGATGGAGTCATACTATTTTGCTTCTTAAGTATATTTTTGGACTGAGTAACAAAGTAAATTGTATGTTCTACATAAAATGGTAATGGTATATAGTCTAAATTAGGTAATGCTAAATGAACAGTTTTAGTATAGTCTCAATACAGAAATATGTAAATTCTAAGTTTTAAAATTATTATGAATACATTTGGAACTGGTTTTTCTGAACTACCAGTTATATTATCATTAAGGTAGAGAATTAGGTGGTTTGACAAATAAAAAAAATGTTTAATTTCAATTATGAGCTGGCAAATAGCATACACATTGTTAAAAATGTTTAATATTTTCAAATGTCACAGAAGAACCAAGAACTGTGGTATCAAGCATTATACAATTTGGATTTTATTTTGTACATTCTTTAACCTTTACCTTGATAACCTTTTGTATTAATATCCTTTTTTGGGGGGTTTGTTTTGCCCTGCTCTGAGTAAAACAAAGCAATTTTATTTTGTAACATTCATGTTTGTCTTTGAAATACAGAATTTCTCCTTTGGTATCTCTATTGTCTATGTGCATTAGATCACCGAGGTTTTCATATCATCAAGCGAGGATAAGTATATACCTTACAATTTTTAAAATGAGAATTAGATGATTATTATATTTGGAACAACAATATCTAGTTTAAAATTTGAGCTCTGCCACCGATGTGACCCATCTTGGAAATGATAACCTCTCCTGAATCTTATTTTCATTATCACCAAGTGAGGATAAGGAAAGTACATACTTTATAATTTTTAATTGAGATTTAGATGATTTATTATGTGTAATAACTAGAACAGTGCCTGGAACCTTGTGCGGGCTATAGAGATAATTGTTTTTTTATTTTTAATTACTAATTTTTGTAAAAAGGATACAAATTGTACCTCTGCAGAGAGTATGGTCTACATAGTAGTGTTATGTAAAAATCTCCTCTTGAAAAAGAATACTAAGATTCTTACCTTCTTTGATAAATTTAACTTTAATGTACAATGAATCAGAGAAAATTCTTATTGATCTGGATAAGATGGTAGAAGAATGTTTTGATATGTAATTAACTTATATTGAATTCTGCTCTTTAAACAAGGCAAAGTAGTTTGAGCAGTATAATAATTTTCTGCTGCTCTCATTTCTAGGTCTTAGATTAAATAAGCTGGTGAGAGCTAATGCCTATTTCTGCTGCAGCAGAGGGAAATGGATGGACTGGCCAGGAAATGGTCTGCTCCAGGCAGACATGGGTTAGGGGATGTAGAAGAGCAATATGAAAAGCTGAGCTTGTCAGAACTGGGGCTGCAGCAATACACAGCACCATAGTGATTTGAGACCTAAGTTGTCCTTGATCACTTCTGTGAGAAACAGATGGAGGCCCGAAAAAGTGTCTTATGTTCCAAAGATGACATTAACATTATAAACATGTCTATTCTTTTCCAAGAAGACTGTTCAGATGAGTTGTGAACATCTCTTATCTTGGGGGGGTCAACTATGGAAGAAAAGATGGGTAATTTGCCCTACTTTTCCTTTTTACAATGCACTGTACCCAATGTCTGGCTTAAAGGTTATTTTTTCCAGATTGCACCATACTGGTGGACTAGAGAGATTTAAGACAGCTTGGCCTAGAAGTTATTGCTACAAAGACTTTTTATTATGTAAAGCATATGCTTATGTAATACACATTTAACTCAAGTATGTATCACCAAACCCATATATTTTCTCCCTCAAAACCATTTCCTTTGTTCCTCATTAAAATTATCACGACACATTTTCAAGGTCACAAATTTCCATATTCTATTTGACTTCATTCTTTAGCGCATCCTCCACTTAATTAATTAATGTAGTATATTATATGTTAGACAATGTTCTGGGAGCTAAGGAACTGTGAAACTAGATTAGTGAAAAAATTCAACAACAGAAAGAGTACCTGTTTACTTCTAATGGGAGGAGACAAACTCACTAACAAATAATCTAGTGATTATGAATTTTCATATTTAGTCATTATGCTTGGTTTTAATCAGATGGTTTGTGTCAGATCTTTTCTGTCATGGATAATTGTTTAGAAGTAAGAAATCAGCTGGGCTTGGTGGCTCAGCCTGTAATCCTTGGGAGGCTGAGGTGAGTGGATTGCCTGAGCCGGCGGGTTCAAGACCCGCCTGGGCAACCTGGCAAGACCTCATCTCTACAATAAAAAAAAAAAAAAAAAAAAAAAAAAGCCGGGCGTGGTAGCGGGCACCTGTAGTTCCAGCTACTCGGAAGGCTGAGGCAGAACGATCACCGGAGCCCAGCAGGTCGAGGCTGCGGTGGCCGGGAGCGGCCACTGCACTACAGTCTGGGCAACGGAGTGAGACTCCAACTCAAAACAAAACAAAAATAAAGAAGTAAGAAATCTAGAATAAGAACTGAATATTAAAATTAGTCCACATTACAGTGGACTAAAAAGGTCCACAAAAAATGCAAAAATACAATTTGTTATTCATAAAATGAGCTAGAAAAAGTTAATGAACAAGCATTTGCCAGAAGTGTACTATATACCCACTATTTATTGAGATCATTTGTGCATTCAGAAAAAAAACTAGTAAACAAAATATGTAAAGTCCTTGAAGTCTCTTAATGGCAAATATATCCACTTGTGCTTCAGATCCCAGCTTCTCTCAGTTTTTCAAAACATTTGCAGTTGTGGTAATTTTACCTTAAGTTTCTTCATTTCTAGTGGATTATTCCCACCTGTATTTTTTTTTTTTTTGAGTTGGAGTCACTCTGCTGCCCAGGCTAGAGTGTAGTGGCACATTTATGGCCACCACAGCTTCGACCTGCTAGGCTCAGGTGAACCTTCTGTCTCAGCCTTCCAAGTAGCTGGAACTACAGGCATGCACTACCACCCTTAACTAATTCTTTTCTTGCCTTATTGTAGATACGAGGTCTCATCAAGTTGCCCAGGCTGATGAACCCCAGGGTTCAGGCAATCCTCTCGCCTCGGCCTCCCAAAGTGTCTCCCGCTTGTATTTGATAGACTATCATTCAGTTAAAAAATTGGTTCCTTGTTTATACATTCCTTAAAGGTATTACTCTATTTTTAATAAAATTGTTGTCTTAGCTAGCTCTCTTCTTTCTTCACCTACCACTTACTCATCAACTTACTTCAATCTAGTGTAAATATCAGCCAGTTTGTAGAAACCTCCTGTCCAGGGCCCTAGTCCCTCTCCTTTTTCCCTTCTACCCTTCCTTTATTTATTTAGCCAAGGACACCAATAACAACCACATTGTTAAATCTAATAATCCCTTCTGTACTCATCTTAGTCTACCATAGACACATTTCAATGATTTATACACATTCCTTGAAAACTTGAATGTATAGGATGTTTCCTATTATTCTATCAAGGAACAGAAAGGAGGGGAGTGTGGCAGCACAACAGGGGAAGATCTCAAAGAGATATCTAGGAGCCATACCATGCAGCCTTAGAAAAGATTCTGGATTATATTCTCAATGAAATGGAAACAATTGAAGAGATTTAGCAAGGTTGTGACCTGATCTAATGTGTATTCAAATAAATATCAACTGGAACATTTGGAATATTTTCTCAGACATTTTGAATGATTGCTTATTTTTCTTCAAAACTCAGTGTTATATCACTTCCTCAGAGACGACTTCTTCATGCTTTAGTCAAAATAGCACTTTAATCTTGTGGGTAGCTGTATAGAAAACATTTTCTAAGGCCAAATACAATTTAGACAATTTTGTATATATTACATTAATTTTTGTAATGTGCACTGTAGTACATTAAAGCTAATTCATTCATGCATTCTCATTCAGTTATTATGTGCCAACAATTGTTTTAGATGCTTGAGACTCAAAGAGTAAAACACATAAAAATTCCCTAAATTTTAAAGTTTGCATTCAAGGACTGAGACAATCAATATAATGAAATATACATTACATAGTATAAGGAAGGCCATATGTGCTATAGAACAACAACAAAAAGAGCCAGGTAAAAAGGATTGAGAGTGGTGTGGAAGTGAGGGGGAAGGTTCTGAAATTTGCAATGTAAAGAAACCAGCATTTACTAAACTTATTCAACCATAAAACACAATTCTCTCTCTCCCCCTTGAGGATACACACAGAGGAAAGGCAAAGTGAGAACATAATGAGAGGTCAGTTGTCAATAAACTAGAAAGAGTCTGCACTAGAAACAAAATTGGTTGGGATCTTGATCCTGGATTTCTAGCTTCCATAATTTTGAGAAAACAAGCATCTTGTTTAAGCCACTGTTGTATTTTGTTAGTCTGAGAAGACTAATACGATGATATATTGGTTCATTGCAGTAATAAATATATAACATTACAATTTCTGTTATCTAGCCTTATGTTTCGCATATTTGTCAATAGCTTTGTCAAAGTTGATTTTTATTTACACACTCCTATTTAATAGACTATATAATCATATTGGTCAACCTATATTACTCATGACTGAAAAAGATTTTTTATTCATTTTAATTACAAAGGTTTTTGTCAAAGTAACATAGAACTATAAAAAATTAATATAAATTTAAGTTTGAAGGCAATTAATAAAAATCCTATTTTTAAATATATTCTAGACATTTTAAACACAGATGAAAACTTCAAGTGTTACCATGGAATGACAGAATTGAAGTAACTCAAGTGTTTTGTTTTGTTTTTGACTGGACTGCAATAGTTTATTTTGAATCTTCTGTTGAACTCGGAAATATGCAGCTCAACAGGAGTTGGAATGAGCACCCATGATTCAAAGCCTTTATGAACTATCTGAAAATGAACACATGTAGCTATGTCTGCATCCTACTGGGACAGACTAGATGACTGAGGCTTCTTCAGATTAACTTCATGTAGACTACAACATTTATTAAAAGACAAGTAACAAAACTGTGCTAATTTGTATTTTGTATATTATTAAAACTCAACTGTGTATTCAAATAAATATCAATTGGATATTTGCAATGATTTGGAACTTAGACTAGTAGAAGGCTTTGAGGGAGAAGACTGTTTATCACTGACTTTGCTTAGAATTATTGGGGTATGTTGACAAATGGTAGATTAATTTAAACATTTTATCATTACTCTTACATTCTCCACAGGCAAAACACTTTCTTTTTCTGTTGCCCTGCTCTTGGCAAGTCCCTGATAAAGATAATAAAAGTTATTTGCTGAGCAAAATTGGGGTTAATACAATGCTTGTGAATAAATCAAATAGATTGGGAATGACCAAGGTTTTTCCTACATGTTTTATGGTGGTTCATATCCAAAGGTTTTTTTTTTTTTCTTCCCTAAACAAATTGAGTTTGGATTGTACCTGATGGAAAGAAAGAAACTAGGGAAAGGGAAATCTTTCTGGCTCCTTTTCTCTTTATTTCTTTAATCATGAGAACTTGTGGCTCCCCCGTGTCCCTCTTTTTATATTTCCTCTTCTATTGGTTGTTAACAACAAAATATATGACATTGGTGACAACAATCATATTGTTTTTCTATATTCTTTATTATGAAAATGCACTTGTAATGTGATTTTGTTTTTCTATAGTAATTGCTTTGAATAACTTGTCTGTTGTGAAATAAAATATTACTCCAGTCGCCCAAGCCGGAGAGCAGTGACACGCTCACCCTCACACCAGCGTTGATCTACTGGGCTCCAACGATCTTTCGGCTTCAGCCTTCCAAATAGCCGGAACTACAGGCGTGTGCTACCATTCCCTACTAATTTTTGTGATTTTTTTCTTAATTGTAAAGATGAGGTCTTGCCAAGTTGTCCAGTCCTCTCAAACTGCAGCCTCAAGCAGTCCGCTCACCTCTTCTTCCCAAAGTGCTGGGATTACAGTCTTGAGCCACTGCGCCCAGTCTGTTTTACTCAATACAGATGCAGAAGGAACCACTTCACATTTTTCTTTTTCCAGCCTTATTTTTTATCACGAAAAGAGAAGGTATTTAATCTTTTCCCTGTATTTTCTATTGTTTTACTCATTAATATAACCTTGGGACGGATTCGGCAATTTGTCCTCCATATTATATCACTCAAAGAAATCCTGCCTGCAAGTATGCGAGCACACCAATGTTTGCTCATTTTTTTCTAGCTTATTAACTTGTCTTCTTTACTGAGCTTCTTCTACCCTACAGGGCCCCATCTGCAGTTTCAACAATATTGATGATTAATTCTACAAAGAGCAGTATAAACAGTAAAGCAGAACCTGGAATTGCGCCAGAGAGGCGCCATATGCTCAGATGCATCTCTACAGTAGAGAGAAAAACATTTCCTGAGAATATTCCTTTTATTTTGCTAAAAAATAATCTGGAAGCTTCTGCTCTAAGTGGTTTTGGAGGGCCATAGTAATGATAGATGACTGTAAACCTGCAATAAAAATGACCCTGTTTAGACCCTCATTGTAAATGCATGTTGGCTATCAGGAAAGTGGAGTGTTTCTTACAAGTGAATAGACAGACTGCTTTCCATATAACTTATGTTTTTCAACTGGAACTCATTTTTGTGCTGACTTTTTGCTTATTGTATTGTGCATTGCAATATCATATATTCAGTGATGTCTTAGCAATGTAGAAGAGCATGCTATTTGAAATTATTTTCACCATTTATGTCATGTGATCTGGGAAATAGCTTATTTTAGAAATTTTAGTTTCTTCATTTGTAAAATGCTCTTTCTCTGGATGGTTATTATAATTAAATAAGAAAACGTGTGAAAGCATCAATAATGAATCATCAAATCAGTGCGGAATCAGAAAGCCAATGTTAGGTTATAGGATTTACCTAAGTCTATAGACCATCTATTTTCATAGCTACTTAACGTTCTTTAATTATCTGATGTTTAAAGGTTAAAGAGTGAAAAACTACCTATGCTTGATGAAAGAATTGTCCCATGTGGATTAACACGTATAAACTTCAAAACAAATGTACTTAAATTAGTTAAAACGTAATCATATTTTAAGAGTTTCTTAAACACTTAATAGACAAAATTATTTATTTAGTGTTAAATTTGTTAAAAGCATTAGAAATAATTTCTCTAATGAATTTTTAAAAATAGAAAATTGAGAATACAGAATAATTAAAAATAAGTTATGTCAGCATCAGTGATTATATTCTAAATGCTCCTCTAATTGTTTTTTCTGAAGTACTTTCTTCCACTCGTTTTTAAAATTATGTTACTATAAATTATGAATTGTGAAAGTAGATATTACTAATCCCCCGTTAGTTAATTCATTAATATGATTTTCATATTTTAATTTAAAATATTTGTAAAATTATGTTGCTGTGTATGATTATAAACATAAAACATTTTAAAATTTCATAGTATTAAAAAATCATTTAGTCTCATGTTGGGAATAAAAACTTTACCATTAAATCCGTTATTGGTATTCATATTACCAATATTTTATTAAGCTTTTTTTATTGTTCCTTTTATATGTTTCACAACTCTGTCCCACAACCATTTGTTTCATTTTCTCATTGGTATACTCTGATTATTTGAATTGTAACATTACTATTTTCTCTTTCTATTGTCTTTTCTGCTTAATTTCTTGCTTGACAATGCAGTCAATTTTATTTTATTTTTTTAGATTAGATAATACAGTAGTAAATTGAAGAGAGAGAGAAAGAGGGGATTCCCCTCCCCAAGGTGGGAGGAGGGGGGCCAAAGTCAGGAAGCATGGAAATAACCATAACTCAAAGAGGACATGCCCACACCAGATGCTAGCAAAGAAAATGGCCCTGTAGTCAGTTATTTTTAAAAAAAGATATAATGGAATTCTTCCTTTAATATCATTACAAGGTTTCTAGAACTCAGAAGCAAAAGTGTGAAGCTTTTAATAATTGCTTTTTTTTTTGAGTTGGAGTCTCACTCTGTTACTTACTGCCTAGTGTAGATAATATATTCAATAAATTTTTTAAAGAAGGATGAATAAATCACCCATTTTAGGTTTCTTCTCTTGTCTCCCTGCCTTCTGCCTCATTTCCACACTCACATGTCGCTTTGTTTTGAGCATGTCATGTTCTCTGCAGTGCCAAGTGTATTTAAGCCTATAGATATGGTTTAACTAAAATGGATTAAAAGACTTTTTGTCTGTGAGACTCAGGAAAGAGTTCAGGTCATAATCATGAGCAGAGGGTGGTTGGCCTTGTAACATATTACAAAACAAGGGACTCATGTAGGCACCAATGAAAGTATCAGGATGTTTATGACTGGAACTTAATTTTAATTCTGTCTTTGTTTAATTTTATAGTTCTAAAAAAACAAACTAAATAAAACAAATAATACTGCATCATAATGGTGAACTGAAATTATTTCTCTCACAGGAGAAATTCCACAGTGATTTGAAATAAATTGTTTGGGAGGAGGAATGTAAGGATATGGAGTACTTCTGAGAGAGAAGCGAGTTTGGAGAAAAAGCTGTAAGAGAATCTGAATGATATCCTTTTACATTCTAGTATGTGATAGCCACAAATGCAGAACTGGATCCCAAAATGCAGAACAGTATAAAAGGAAAGCATGACTGGATCCCCAAATGCAGAAAGGAATCGTTGGAAGTAAACATGGAAAGGCATACAATAGCAAAGAGAAGAAAGGATTAAGCATAGGAATAACAACACGACAGCCAACTGTGTGTATGGCATTTTCTTTCATTGTTATGTTGTAGGGTCAAAGTTATTAAAGGAAATAAAAGTAAGGGAAAAATGAGAATAATAATTCCAAAGAGTATTTTGTATTCTATTTCTAATCTAAGAAGGAGCTAATTTGGTTTTGTTCTCTGAACAGTAGTCAGTTGTTCCCTGCTACTAAACTACTAAAGATTAGTATCTTTTTTGTGTCTTTTAGTATATTTCTTCTCTTTATTCTAAAGAAAACTTAAAGCATCTTCACCTTCTTTTTAGCATTAAAGAAATATTTATTAAATAATTTTTTTTAACTGTGGTGAGAATACTTTCTTTTGTAGAGATAGGTCTTGCTATTTGTGCCTGTTTTGTCAAATTCCTGGCCTCAAGCGATCTTCCCATCTAACCCCCCCGCCTAAGTTTAGGGAGTACAGGCATGAGCCACCATGTAGGGTTTATTGTAGTAAGAATCCTTAACATGAAGTAGACAGTCTTAACAAAATTTTAAGTGCATAATACAATACTCTTAGTTATAGGCACAATGTTGTTCAACAGATCTCTAGAAGTTTTTCATCTTATATAATTCAAATTTTCTATATGTTGAACTTTCCATATCCTCCTCAGGCCCTGGTAATCACTTTTCCACATTCTGCTTCTATGCATTTTATTATCTTAACTATTTCATACAAGTAGAATCATAAAGTATTTGTCGACCTGTGACAAGCTTATTTTACTTAGCATAATGTCTTCAAAATTCATGCATGTTGTCCTGTCAGAATTTCCTTCTTTTAAGGGCTTAATTATATTCCATTGTATGTCTGCACAATGTTTTCTTTATCAATTCATATATCGATGGAGATTTATATTATTAAACATTTGCATATTGTGAGTAAAGCTGCAGTAAACACAGGAGTGCAAATAAGTCTTTGAGTCTCATTTCAATTTTTTTAAATACCCCGAATTAGTACTGCTGGATCAAATGGTAAAACAGTTTTTAATTTTTTTGAGAACCTTCCATACCTTTTTCCATAGTAGCTGCAGCACTTCACATGACCACCAACAGTGTATGAGAATTTCAATTTATCAATATCCCTCATCCATATGTTAATTTTTGCTTGTTTTGATTAGGATCATCCTAACAGGTGTTGACAGCTCTTGTGGCTTGATTCACATTTTCCTTATAATTAGTGATGTTTAGCAACTTTTCATATACCTGAAGTCCACATGTATGTCTTCTTTGGAGAAATGTCTATCCAAGTTCTTTGCCCATTTTTAAATCTGGCTATTTTCCCCCCCACATACCACTAGAAATATGATGCCAATAGATTCGCAGGACCCAGAGTTTCCATAAAACCAATTTGTAGAAAGAAAAAGAAGGCCCCCCCCAAAAGCCACATTATATGTGAAGTGAAATAAACTGAAACATAATAAAATGCTGTATGCTTGTACTTATTCTTCTCTGGCTCTAGTCCTGTCCTTAGTCCACTGCCCCTGTTTTGAATCAGAAAACTTTACCACTAAAGAAAGGGAAAACTTACTTATTGGGTGCAATGTTCACTATTTGAGTAATGGGCCACCTGAGACCAAACCTCCATCACATCCATGTGACATACATATGGACTCCCTGAATCTAAAATAAAAATGGAAAAAAAGGTGCAGAAAAGCGAAAAAAATGAACTATTTCCTTGGGTAAAATATCAAATTATTGCAATAACACAGCTTACAGATAAAATTAAGGTTTTAGATAATGGCATATTTCATTCTTTAAAATCTTTACATGAATTGAGTTTCTATAAGTCTTAAAATGATTCATTATGTAATTCATTTTTTTCAGTAAAATGTATTTTCTATCCTCTAGCTTTTTTTTCACAGAATTTTCATAGACAATTCTCCTTTCTCTCTTGAGGAAAATATTGCAATATACTTTTCTTTCTTTTATGGAGATACAGTTATCAGAAAATGATATTCTTACAGACTGGACAGCCACAAAATTTGGTAATAAATTTTATTTATGATACAGTATTACTCTCTAACAACTTATCCAAGAATTTAATGACTCTAGTTGCAAACAACTTCTTCCTGAAAGACATAAGCCTTCTCAGACAATTTGGTCAATTTTTCTACTTTAATATTTCACTTGTGTTAGATTTGCTGATAGGGCACTGAGGACTTTCTCTGCAGCTGTGTAAAGCTTGTTCCTCAGTGTGGGCTATGCACACCTTAAAACTGTCATTACTGTTATTCCAGGAGAGTTCCAAAACACTTAAGGCATATGACTGTTTTTCACTTGATTCCAATTCTTCTAGTTTCTCTTTGAGACCTTTCTCACTACTAATCTTTAACTCCTGGGTGAAATCCTCATTCCTTTTGTACTTTAACTCTTCAGATAGTCTTCTGCTTCAACGCTTAGCAGTGAAGACCGCTGATATTTGCTTTTTATGTTACGTACATGGCTGATAAGGGGGCTATAACTTTAGCTGTGAAACACATCTTGTCTCGCTAAATATCGGTTGAAGTACATTGCATCTTTATTAAAATTATTGCACTTTTCAGTCATTTCCAATTTTAGACAAAATCTGAATGACAGGATAGAAAATGAAATCAGGTTTTCTGGTGATATTTATTTATTTTTTATTTTAAGGATGTGTTGCACAATTCATGATTAGGTAAACATCTGGTCATTTTGGTAAACAGGTAAAGTTTGGGTTTCCCTTTAGGCCCCACTTAAGCTGGTTTGAAATTAGGTACTTTTATTGATATGTGCCTTTTCCTGGAAGTTTCTGGTGACTGCCAAATCTCTTTCTTATGGTATTATGGTAAATATTCAGGGTCCACTTAAGAGTGAGATCATGTGCAACTCAGTTGTTTCTGTGCTCAATCACTGGTTATTGTAGACTCTAAATCCATCCAAATTGCTGTGAAGTCCACGTTTGTCCTTTTTTAAGGTGGTGTAATATTCCACCATTTATATGCATCACATTTTTTTAATCCAGTCCAGTTTCAATGGGCAGCACAGTTGGTTCCATGTTTTTTGCTATTGTGAATAGTGCTGCAAGAAACATTTGTGTGCAAGTGTCTTTTTTGTAGAATGTTTTGAGTTCCTCTAGATCATATGGAAGGTCAATTTCTAGTTATTTTAGAAATCACTATACTGTTTTCCACAGGGATTGTATTAATTTACACTTCCACAAACAGTGTGGAAGCATTCTTTTCCCCTGCACCCTTCCAGCACCTATTGTTTTTTGAATTATTGATGATGGCCATCTTGACTGGAGTTAGGCGATATCTCAGTGTGGTGTTATTTTTTATTTTTATTTTTTTGAGTTGGAGTATCACTCCGTCGCCCAGACTGGAGTTCAGTGACACATTCCCGGCCACCTCAGCCTCGACCTGCTGGGCTCTGGCGTTCCTTCCGCTTCAGCTTTCCAAGTAGCTGGAATTACAGGCGAGCGCTACCATGCCTGGCTAATTTTTTATTTATTGTAGAGATGAGGTCTCGCCAAGTTGCCTGGGCGGGTCTTGAACCCGCGGGCTCAGGCAATCCACTCACCTGGGCCTCCCAAAGCGTTGGGATTACAGTCTGAGCCACCAAGCCCGGCCTCTCAGTGTGGTTTTAATTTGCAGTTCTTTGATGATTAGTGAGGCTGAGCACTTTTTCATGTATCTGTTGGCTGCTTGTATGTCTTTTGAGAAATGTCTATTCATATCTTTTGCCCATTTAAAAAATAAGGTTGTTTGTTTTTTACCTTTCGGCACAGTTGGGTTTTTTGTAGATCCTGGATGTTAGGCCTTTGTCAGATATACAGTTGGCAAATTTTTTTCCCAGTCTGTGGGCTGTCTCCCTATTCTCTTGTTGGTTTCTTTGACTTTGCAGAAGCTTTTCAGTTTAATGAAGTCACTCTTGTCTATCTTCTCTCATAACATGAGCACTTGGGGTTTTGATCAGGAATTAGCTGTGAAAATTTCTGAAAGAATGTCTCCTGAATTTTCCAAGATTCTTATAGTTAGAGGTTTTATGTTTAGATCTTTTATCTATCTAGAGTTGATTTTTGTGTATGGTGATAGGTATGAGTGCTGTTTCAGTCTTTCGCATGTGGTCAACCAGTTTTCCCAGAAGCATTTACTGAATGTTATCCTCTCCCTAGTGGTTGTTAGTGGAGGCTTTGTCAAAGATGAGTTGGTAGGGAAACTGAGGTTTGCTTCCGGAATCTCTATCCTGTTCCATTGGTCTATTATGCCTGTTCTTGTACCAATACCAAGTAGTTTTGATTTTTTGTAGCAGAGTAAAGTTAAGGTCTGAAAGTGTGATACCTTCACACTTTTCTACTGTTTCTTTTGCTGAGGATTGTTTTTCTATTCGTTGTCTTTTTCCATATGAATTTCTGTAATGTTATTTCCAATACTGAGAAGAATGATGTTGGTAATTTAATGGATATTGCATTGGATCTGTAGATTGCCTTTGGTAGGATGGACATCTTAATAATGCTGATTCTTCAAACTCATGAGCATTGGATATTTTTCCATTTGTTTGCATCATCTTTTATTGAACTTTGTTTTGCAGTTTTCTTTGTGGAGGTTTTTCACTTCGCTGGTTAAGGAGATGTTTAGGTAGTTCATTTTATTGGTGGCTATTGTGAATGGGATTGTGTTTTTTATTTTGTTCTCTACCTCTGTTGGTCTATAAGAGTGCAAATGTCTTTTGCACATTTATTTTTGTATTTTTCCAAAGTCTTTTATAAGTGCAAGAAGGTTTTCGATAGATTCTCTTGGGATTTCAAGGTATATAATCATGTCATCAGCAAAGAGGAATAGCTTAAATTCCTCTTTTCTTATATGGTTTCCTTTGATTTCCTTCTCTTGTCTGATATCTTTAGCTGGGACTTCCAACACTGTTGGACAGGAGGGGTGAAAGTGGGCAGCCTCTTACAATTTTGAGGCATGTTTCTTCTGTGTCCAGGTAATCAGGGTTTTAATCAAGAAGGAATGCTGAAAACTTTTTCTACATCTAATGAAACTGTCATGAAGTTCTTGTTTTTACATCTGTATATGTATTTATCTACATTTATGGCCGTGCAGATGCACCCTGAGGATGAAACCTACTTGGTCATGGTGGATGATTTTTGAGATATGTTATTGGATCTAATTTGCTAGAATCTTGTTGAGAATTTTTGCATCTGTGTTCATCATGGATACTAGCTTGTAGTTCTCTGTTGAATCTTTACCCAGTTTGGGTGTTGATGTGATGTTAGCTTCATAAAAAATAATTTGGGAAGAATTCCCTTTGTTGATTGCCTGGAATACTTTCAGTAGTATTGGCATCAGCTCCAACTTGTATCATTTGTAGGATTCTGTTGAAAAGTCATCTGATCAGCCGGGCTCGGTGGCTCAGCCTGTAATCCCGCGCCTTTGGGAGGCTGAGGTGAGTGGATTGCCTGAGCCTGCGGGTTCGAGACCCGCCTGGGCAAGCGAGACCTCATCTCTACAATAAATCAAAAAAATTAACTGGGCGTGGTAGCGCGCACCTCTAATTCCAGCTACTTGGAAGGCTGAGGCGGAAGGATTGCTGGACCCAGCAGGTAGAGGCTGCGGTGGCCGGGAGCGGCCAATGTACTCCAGTCTGGGCGACAGAGTAAGACTCCAACTAAAAAAAAAAAAAAAAAAAAAAAGAAAAGTCATCTGATCCAGGGCTTTTTGGGAGGGTAATATTCTTGTGATGAAGACAGTTTCATTTGTTGTTATTGGTCTATTTAGGGTCTCAATTTCTTCTTGTTTCAAACTTGTAAGGTTGCATAACATATGAAAGTCCTCCATTTCATTTAGGATTTCAAGTTTGTTTCCATAGTAATCTCTGATAATCTTTCGTATTTCTTCCAGGTCAGTTGTGACAATATTTTCTGTTTCTGATTATTTTTAATTGGAATTTTTTTTGGGTCAATCTGACTGGTGGGGGTCCATCAATCTTGTTTATCCTTTCAAAGATACAACTTTTTGTGTCTGATTTTTTTTTCCTGATATTTTTGTCTTCTATGTCCTGTATTTGGGTTTTTACTTTGGTGATCTGAATTCTTCTGCTAAAGTTAGGGTAGAGTTTTGGTGATCTTGTTTTTTTCATATCCCTTAGGTGATTTGTTAGACTACCAGCTCTCTTTCCATTTTCTTGATGTGTGTTCATAAAGGCATGAATTCCCATCTTAGTGTTATTTTCATGGCATCCCAGAGGTTTTGGTAAGATAGTTCATCATTTTCATTAGTTTTGAGAAGACTTTAATTTCTGTTTTGAATTTAGTATTGACCCATGTGTTGTTCAGCATCATGTTCTTTAGTGTTCATGTCTTTGTGCATTTTGGGGGAATTTTGTTGATGTTGATATTTATTTTGATTGCACTGTGGCCTAAGGCACATGGCAGTATTTTGATCTTATGAAATTTGTTCAAGCTTGATTTATGGCCAAAGATGTAGTTGATCTTGTAGTGATGACTAGAATATATATTTCTTTTATGTTAGATAGATTGTTCTGTAGGTATCCATTTGGTTACTTGTCAAGTTAAGGTTCCGAATCTCCTCATTAATTTTTTTGCCTCATTGATTTATCTAGGGTTGTTAGTGGGGTATTTTTCTGCAGCTATGATAGTGTTAGAGTCAATATCTTTTTTTAGTATACTTAGTAGCTGCTGCTTTATAAAACCTGGTGCTCCTGTGTTGGGTGCATATATGTTTAGGATGAATAATTTTTGTTGATGGATTGAGTTTTATAATTATGTAGCGTCCTTCTCTATCCTTTTAAATTTTTGACAGTCTAAACGTTGTTTTGTCTGATATTAAGATCATGACTCATGAATTCTTTTATGTTCTGTTCACCTGAAAATTTGTGTTCCATCCATTAGCTTTTAGTCTGTGAGAGTCATTTGTATTGAGGTGTGTTTCTTGGGGACAGCAAATTGGTCACTTTTTTATCCAGTGTTCTATTCTTTCAGTGGTGTTTTTAGTCCATTCGTGTTCAGGCTGATTATTGAAATGTGACAGTTTATTCCTGTCATGAGGCACATATAAAGTTCTTTGCTGTTGCTGTTTGTTTATTGGTTTTCTTTGATCTTGATATATTTGTGTGTTTTTAATTTTGCAGTCACAATGAATGCTGTGTTGATTCTCTGTTTTCCTGCATTCTTGGGAAGAGTGTAGTCATTCTTTTTTCCTTTCTTTTGTGTTTAATGCCTCTTAGTATCATTTGTGGTGTTGGTCTGGAGGCAGCATAATCTCTTAGGGATTGAATATCTCGAGATTATTTTAATTCTCCATCACTTAAGAAGCTTAGTTTACCTAGGTAGGAAATTTTTGGTTGGAATTTATCTTTGAGAACTTTGAAGATTGGAGTCTAGTCTCTTCTAACCTGTTTTCAGTAGCTAGGTCTACTGCTTATCCAACTGGTCTTTCCTGGTAGGTACTCAGACTTTTCACTCTTGTTGCCTTTAGGATTTTTTTTCCTTTATAACTACTATGTGTCCAGGGGTTTGTCTTCTGCATCAGCCTTGCATGGGTTCTCTGACTCTCTTGTGTTTGGATGTTCATCTCTCTAATGAGATGAGGGAACCTTTCTTGGATAACTTAATGCAATGTTTGTTCCAAGGTGGTTTCTGTCTACCTTTCTGCGTCAGGAATGCTGGTCAGGTGTAAGTTTGCTCTCTTTTTTTTTTTTTGAGTTGGAGTCTCACTCTGTCACTCAGACTGGAGTGCAGTGGCCGCTCCCAGCCACCGCAGCCTCAACCTGCTGGACTCCGGTGATCCTTCCACCTCAACCTTCCAAGTAGCTGGAACTACAGGTGTGCGCTACCACATCTGGCTAATTTTTTGATTTTATTGTAGAGATGAGGTCTCACCAAGTTGCCCAGGTGGGTCTCGAACCCGCGGGCTCAGGTAATCCACTCACCTCAGCCTCCCAAGGCATGGGATTACAGGCTGAGCCACCAAACCCGGCTTGCTCTCTTCATATAATTGCACATCTCTTAGAGTCTTTGTCTTGTCTTTTTGTTTCCTTTCTATGTTACCTTTTTGTTTGGGTTAGTTTCATATTTGTCTTCAAGCTCTGAAATTCTTTCTTTTAGTTAATTCTGTTTTCCAAGCTAGAGAGTTTGTTATTTTTTTATTTACTGTATTCCTTATTGCCATCATCTCAGTTATCAAGTCTTTCTTCATTTCTGTTTATCCTTTCTATTAATGCCTTGCTATCTGAATTTGTGTTTGAGACCAGTCAGTCTTGATGTCTTCATTGTTTGGATTTTGAAGTCTGTATTCTCAGGCAATGTCTTTACAGGGATCTGGGGTGGGAGGGTGTACCTGGGTTGTTCCATTGATCCTACTTTGTTTGTGATGTATTACCTCCCCTTTCCCCTTCTTTAATTCCTTTGCTCAGTGATGGGGGGATAACTTTTTGATCAACCCCCTATTATTTCTAATGTAGAGATTCAGATTTATTCAATTTTGAAGCTGGACTAGGGTGAGGGGCTGTGCTATCTTTTTGCAGTTTTGAGTTTTGATTAAATGTAATGGGGAGGAGCTATGTTTCAGAAGCTATCTGCAGGTTGCAGTATCTGCTGACTGGTGCGGGGACCCACTGAAACCCACTTCCCACCACCTTACAATCTGTCCATGTGGTGGGGATGTATGTTCCCTGAAACAAAATGAGATAAGAAAAAGGAAAAAAGAATGGAGAAAGGAAGAAGGGAGATGAAAGGAAGCTGAAGAGAAGAAGAAGGAAAACAGACTGGCACATAAATCAACAGATCAACAACAACAACAACAAATCAAAGATACACTCTCCCTCAAATAAACTTATATACAAAAAATAAATAAATAAATAATGAAGGAAACAAAGGGCAAATCAAATCAGAAGACACACACAGAAAGATATGTGTTGAGAGTGTGGGGGAAAAAAACTCTTTTGGCGGTTTCTGAAATTTCAGGTTCCTTTCCTTTTTTTACAGGCATGTCCATTTTTGGTGGCAGTTAAGAGTGGGTTTTGTTTTCTAACACCTCCCCTCTGCTTTCAGCCCACCAGCTGATGGGGCAGCTTTCCCTGTGGGTTAGATGCCCCAAAAACCGTTGAGATAAGGGGCATGACTCAGATTGACTTACCCTACTCCACTTCTGCTAGGTCTCCCACTCCTACCTCATGTGTCTGTTTGATCCAGTGTGGGGTTGGGGCACCTTTCTCCCCCATATTGTATACCCAGAGTATCCTCCCTGGGCAAAAAATGATTGATCCAAGAGGAGTATGGAGATTGCCCCTCAGTCTCAGGATGCACACTGCCCAGAATCATGTGAGCTAGAGTAGGTCCCTGCCCAGTTTCAGGACAGAGAAAATGACATCAGTCAGCATCATATCCTCTAGCAAGACAGCTCCAGATCCCCTTCGTGTCTTCTCCACAGTTCCGGGTGTCAGTATCCAGCCATTGTCACAGGTGGTAGTGTGGACCAGGTACCTAGAGGCTGCTGATTTCTACTGCCTTCTCCTGAGAAGTGCCCTGAAAATTCTGGTGATATTTAACAGTATTTGATTAGTTCAAATGGCTCATGACTTTTCCTGCTTTTTGAGACAATGCTCTTTTATGCTAATTATTTGGAAGGAAAATCAGAAAGCCTGAAGGCATTAGAATATATGGTGGAGCCGGGCTCAGTGGCTCAGCCTGTAATCCCTCGCCTTTGGGAGGCTGAGGTGAGTGGATTGCCTGAGCCCGCGGGTTCGAGACCCACCTGGGCAGCGAGACCTCATCTCTACAATAAATCAAAAAATCAGCCGGGCATGGTAGCGCATGCCTGTAATTCCGGCTACTCAGAAGGCTGAGGCGGGAGGATCTCTTGAGCCCAGCAGGCGAGGCTGCGGTGGCCGGGAGCGGCCACTGCACTCCAGTCTGGGCGACCGAATGAGACTCCAACTCAAAAAAAACCAAAAAACAAAAAAACAAACAACAACAGCAAAAAGAATATATGGTGGGTTAGGAAAGTTGCTAGATTTCTCTGAAAGAGCATCTACATTCACAGTCTTATGAGGTAAGCTTAAATATTAGTTAATTATAGCTGCTATTTAGACATAGGTAATTTTTACTTTTTTATGTACCTTGTCAATATTTTCTAAATTTATTTTATTTTATCTTTAATGTTTTGGTCAGTGCCAGTATCTCAGCACTGGTTGCAAAATTACTCAGAGCAAGTACTAGAGGGCAAGTAATGAACTGGAAATTTAGAGGGTTACTTAAAAAAAACAAACTCTAATACAGCACTCAAAGAGTAAAGTGCATATATTATAGTGTGTTCAATTAATTAAAAAATATATAAATTAAATATATACTAAGTGGCCAAGTCAATGTATTTTTAATATATATATATAAGAATATAATGACTGGCTGAATTAAGAGATGAAAGATTTTAAAATTTATTTTTGTTTTTTATTTTTTCATAATTTTAAAGATGTGGGGAACAATTCAGGTATATATTTTTAACTCAGAGACTTCTTCATGATATTTTTAAATCAATAAGACTAGCACAACAAGGAAATCACTTTTTTGACTTTTATCATTGTGGATCAGTTATGCTAAAACTTTAATTCAAATATGTTTTCATACAGTGTTAATTCTTTTGTCTGGCATCTTTCACTAATGATTCTATGTTGTTACATGCAATAATATGCTCATAATTTCTGTTACTTTGTAGATATAAATGTATTATAAATGTAATAACAATTGTATTGCTTCTAGGTTTGTGCCATTATGAATCAAGCTGCTATAAACTTGCCTCTTGGTGAGGATGTGCACTGTCTTGGGTATACAGAATGTGTATTCACAGGTATACCCAGATATATATCCAAGTCTTAATCCACCAAGAGATTTGTATAATAATGCTTATAGAAATTATGGAAGTTTAAGCATATATTTACTGTTATTTTTGTAGATTAATTTACTTTGCTTTAATAGATTGGCAGTTTTCAAAAGACTGTACCAATGTAAGTGTTTCTGTTGCATTCTTGCCAATGCCAAATATTTTAGTCGTCTTAATTTTACCAGTCTGTTGGCTATTTAATAGTATATTATTGTGGTCTTAATAAACATTTTCCAGAAAATTAACAATGCTGAACATCATTTCAAATGCATATTGTCCTTATAGATATACTTAAAGTGTATGTTTAGGACTATTCCTATTAAAATTGAAGTGTTGCCTTAATAATCTTTTATTGTATTCTTTCTATTGCATTTTTTCTTTTTAATATATAAAATTAATGACATAAGCCGGGCTCAGTGGCTCAGCCTGTAATCCCGCGCCTTTGGGAGGCTGAGGTGAGCGGATTGCCTGAGCCCGTGGGTTCGAGACCCGCCTGGGCAGCGAGACCTCATCTCTACAATAAATAAAAAAAACCAGCCGGGCATGGTAGCGCATGCCTGTAATTCCGGCTACTCGGAAGGCTGAGGCGGAAGGATCGCCGGAGTCCAGCAGGTCGAGGCTGCGGTGGCCGGAAGCGGCCACTGCACTCCAGTCTGGGCGACAGAGTGAGACTCCAACTCAAAAAAAATAAAAAATAAAAATTAATGACAGTCTGGAAAGTACTATTTTGCTTATTATGTACAGTTTTTTTTCTGTGGGGTCCTTTTTCACCTTTATTACATATCTTTAAAAAATATAGTAGTCTAAGCTTAGCAAAATTTATTCAATATACCTACTCCTGTGTCACATATAAAAAAAAAACTTTCCGGCTACTCGGAAGGCTGAGGCGGATGGATCGCCGGAGTCCAGCAGGCCAGGCTGCGGTGGTCGGGTGCGGCCACTGCACTCCAGTCTGGGCGACCGAGTGAGACTCCAACTCAAAAAACAAACAAACAAACAACCCCTCCCCCCAAAAAAACCACTTTCTTTTTAAAATAATAATTTATTTATTCGAGAGTTGTGGGATACATGTGAGAATTTACTACATAAGTAGCCTGTGTGTAGGTAAAATTTGGGCTTCTAGGTGGCCCTCATTTCCCTTTGTGTGTCATGTTCTGTCCACTCTCTTCCTTTCCTTCCCTACCTGACAGTGCCTAGTGACTGCTGATCCCACCCACCCTTGTGCTAATGTGACTATTGGTTAGAGTCCAATTATGAGTTGAGAACATGTGGTATTCAGTTATTTGTTTCTGTGATAGTTCCCTTAGTATGATGGTCTCTAGCTGCATCCAAGTAGCTGCAAAGGCCAGGATTTTGTTTTTCTTTATGGCTGTGGAATACTCCATGTATATGTACCACATTTTCATTATCCAGATCACTTTCAGTGGGCAGAAGGGTTGGTTCCATGTTTTGTCTATTGTGAACAGTGCAGTTATAAACATTTGTGTGTGGGTGTCTTTTGGTAGAGCAATTTATTTCCTCCATTACCAGGAAAGGGACTAGGCATACAGACATATACAGAACAGGACAGAGATTCCAGAAGTAAAAACACTGTCTCTCAACCAACTCATCTTTGACAAAGTCATTAATAACAATCATTATTATTAAAGAAAGAAGACCATATTTAGCAAATGGTGCTTGGAAAATTGGTTAACCACATGGAGGAGAATGAAAGTGGACCACTACCTACCACCATATACAAAAATCAACTCTAGATGGATCAAAGACTTAAATATAAAACCTCAAACTATAAGAATCCTAGACTACAAAGTAGGAATTATCCTTCTGGACATCAAAGTAGGCAATGAATTCTTGATCAGGTCTTTTAAAGTAATCAAAACCACACTGAGATACCACCTAACCCCAGTCAGAATGGCAATCATCAACAACTCAAAAATAACAGCTGCTGGAGAGAGTGTGGCGAAAAGGGAACACTTCTACACTGTTGGTGGGAGTGTAAACTAGTGCAACCTCTGTGGAAAACAGTGTAGCGATTCCTAAAAGCCCTAAACATCAACCTCCCATATGACCCTGCAATCCCCCTACTGGGAATATACCCTGAAGAACTCAAATCACTCTATAAAAAAGATACCTGCACACGCATGTTTATCACAGCATTGTTCACAATAGCAAGAACCTGGAAACAACCATGCTGCCCATCAAAAGAGGACTGGATTAAAAAAGTGTGGTACATATACACGATGGAATACTACGCAGCCATAAAAAAAGAACAGAGTCATGAATTTTGAAGCTACCTGGATGGAACTAGAGTCTATAATACTGAGACAAAGATCTGAGTATCACATGTTCTCACCCATATAATAGACCTTGAACATCCAATGTAATACTATAAGAAAATGACTGACGGTACTGGGAAACTATGGGGGGCGAGGGAGATGGGATCAATAGTAGCAAATATCTGTCTGGGGACGGGGAAACACCTCTTATCAACAGGGTGCCTGAATGAAATGTAATTGTGTACCTAACCCTTAACTGTACCCCACAACATCATAATAAAAAATATTAAAAAAAAAATTTTTTTTAAGTGAATGCTACAAAAGCAAACAAATTGAAATAATATACATATATTAACTTAAAATACCAATTTTTCTGGCATCATGTAATTAATGATTTCCTTATTCCCAAATTTCTGTGCAAAGTTGTCAGCTAACAGTTTTCTATAAAGGTTTAAATATGTCTCTTGGTTTTATTGTCTTTTCCTGCACTAATGCTGTCTTATTTACTATAGTTTTATTATGTCGATATCTAGAAAGAAAATAATTCAGTTTTTGGTCCTTGCTCTTTTATATAAATTTTAGAATATGTTTGTCAAAATTCTTAAAATAATAAGCATTTTGATGGCTTGGATTGATATTGTAAATAAATTTAAGGAAAATTTATATTCTCCAATTTTTGTCTACCCAACAATAAAGCTATTATCTGTGTAGTTAAGACTTCTTTAATGTTCTTCAATGAATTTTTATAATATTCTCCATTGTTACTGTACATTTTTATTATATTTAACATTTATATATATTTTTAACTGGAGTCATTACATGGTAAATTTTATTTTTTTGTCAGTTCAAAGGATAGTCACTAAAAATCTTTTCTGTAACATCTTCTGTCTATTAATATATTACTCAAAGTTTAAAAGTAGTTTATTGAAACCAAAATATTTTAGTAAAATTCTGTTATAAATATTTATAACATTAAAAAATTATATAAAAGAAATTTTTATGACTCCTGTTAAGATCTTTGAAATGAAATGAAGTTAATCAGCAAAATTTTATTAAATTTATTTCAATAGGTTGTAAGATTTAAGTTTTATAATTATGTCAAAGTAAATTTCTCTTACCTATTCCTTTTTTCCTATTTCTTTGGAAATTCAAATTTGTTAAAAAATAGCCAAAGAAACTGGAGTTAGCTCTTTAAGCTATGGACTAGATATTGATTATATTGTTGATTTATTTTTATATAAAATATATTTCAATAGCATACTTGAGAGAGTTTTAAAAAAATTCTTATTTGACTTATCATTAAAGCCCCAGATGGCTGCATTTCTACATGATATTGGGACAAAGATCACTTTACATCACTACTGACTCCTAGCATTTCCAGATAACCACTTTACACTAAGTTGGTCGAAAGCTACTTTAAGATTTCTGCACTAAAATACTAGTTATAAAAATCTGTACTTTTTATTTATGAGAGCCGAAGTAATTCTTAGGGACAGGAGCTAATGGTTCTAGATGACTTCATCCATTCCGTAAGTGCTCTAAAATGCACGCAATCAAGGTCTTTTGATTGGGAAATGCCTATATTCTTATCTATACTGGATGGGCTCGGTGGCTCAGCTTGTAATCCCAGTACTTTGGGAGGCCGAAGAGTGGATTGCATGAGCCTGCAGGTTCGAGATCTACCTGGACAACATGGCGAGAACTCTTCACAATAAATAAAAAATTAGCCGGGGGTGGCAGCGCATTCCTGTAGTTCCAGCTACTTGGAAGTCTGTGACAGAAGGATCACCGGAGCCCAGCGGGTCGAGGCTGCGGAGGCCAGGAGTGTGCCACTGCACTCCAGTCTGGGCGACAGAGTGTGACTCCAACGCAAAAGAAAAAAAAATGCTATACTGATTATATGATCGCAGTTTTTTAAAATGAAACAATTTTTCACAGAAGAAATTATTCTGCTTTTGATATAATTCAATGTGCTATCAAAACTCACAGTACATAATAAGCAATATTTTCGTGAGACTTTGATGTAGTTAGCAAGAAACGTGTTGCATGGTAAGTAATAAACAACAAAACAAAACACGCTGAAATAGACATTGCTTTATTTCTACTTTGTTATAGTTTACATCACTTTTCAAAGATAGAATGAATTAAAATTATTTCTTTTTAAACATTTTGCTTAAAATTGACACATAACTGTAGATCTTTATGGGTTTGTGTGATGTTTCAATACATATATATTTTATAATGATCAAATCAGTTTAGTTATTCTAGCTATTTTGTCTATTTGAAACCCTTACCATTTCTCTTTGGTGATAACTTTCAAGATCCTTTATTCTAGGTATCTTGAATATGTTATGCATTGTTGTTAGTTATATTTACCTTATACCAAAACTTATTCTTCTTATCTAGCTTTAACTTTAGTGCCTGTGACCAACTTTCTCCAATACCACTCTGTAATTCCTTCTCTCCAGCTCCTGGTAACTACCATTTGTCTATTTCTGTGAAATCAACTTTATTAGATTATACAAGTGAGAACATTTGATATTCATTTTTTCTGTGCCTGAGTTTATACACAATGTCCCCTAGATTTATCCATGTTGCTGCGAAACATCAGGCTTTTTTTTAAAAAAAAAAATGGCTGAATAGTATTTCCTGTATATAATTTATTTGGATATATATCTACTAGTGGAATTGCTGAATCATGTGATAGTTCATATGATTTTTTAATTTTTTGAGGATGCTCCATGTGATTTCCATAATGGGATTACAAATTTACATTATCATTAGTGCACATTTCCCCTCTCCACATCCTTAATAGCATGTTATTTTTTTCTTTTTAAGATCATTTATCAGATCACATTCTGTTTTCAAAAAATGTCTAAAACCTTAATAAGTTTAATACTAAGTTAATTTACCATTAATACAGGTGATAGTACAGCTCACCATAATTAGTGCAAAATGGTTTAGTAGAAAATTGCAGTAGTATATCCTCGAAGAGAGATTCATTTATACATTTTAATTGGTTATGAATTACTCTTTGATAAATTCATAGGGGTTTAGTGATGAGAATTTTCGTTCAGTTATAAGGATTTTGCCCCAGCTTACTCTGACATATTAACTAAGCCTTCACTACCAATGTTAAACAGAAAATAGAAATTGGAGATATTTGACAGTGTTACAACAACTAGTATACTGGAACTAACTTGTAATGGAGCTGATTGTGCGCATCTCTGTGACTGTGCTCAGTGACTCTACACATGATGACTTTAGATCATCCATGATGGGATTATTTACACTTTAGAAGTTGGTAAATGCTGCAAATCATGTTGTTAAACATTTACTAGCCCATCACTAATATTAATTCTTATTTAATTAAGTTTAATCTTCACAATAAACCAGGTGATTCTGTCTTGGAGAGACAAATTAGATTAGTACATTATAAAGTTTGTTTTGAAAATATATACAGAAAAAAATTAAGAACTGAACAGGAAAAACAAAGACCATATCTGCAGTATAGAAACCCAAATTTTTGGACCATTAGTATTGTCACTCTCGACACAGATGAATTATCTAGTAATCTAATATTAAATAAATCAATATGACAATAAATCAATATTATTAATGTCAGTACTATCATTGCTATTGATGCTTCTACCATGTTTTAAGTGATCAGGGTTTATATGTTGTTTGAATCAATCATTCAACATGTATTTAGCACTTTAGCCGAACAAGGTATTGTTAAGCACTAAATACTTTCTAAAACAAGTATTGCTGTATTGTAAAATGGAAATCTGTTTATATGTGAAAAAAACTAGTTTTAGAGAAGCTTCCCAGTATGTATAATATCAAATTGTCAAAATTATCATCTAATCTTACCTTAATATGTAATTTGGTGGACTTTTAAAATGTCCAGGAAACTTTCTCTAAGGTAATGTACATGACTAATATAAAATATTGACTGACATGCCTGATAGTGATACTGACACAACTTTTGAAGGAGAAATTTGATGACTTGCAAATGGCAAACAAAAGGGTGACCCATAATAACACAAAACCTATTAGGATCTGAAGCCAAGCTGTCGATACATATTTACATTAAAAAATACAGTTTTCTTTTTATATTTCTCCAGAGAATGAAAAGGACCAGAAACACTTGACGACAACCAAGAATCAACATGGAGAAACAATAAGACATTGAACAGTTCTAATTATTTCCCAAAGCTGTTATAAAAATCAACAGCATACACATTGAGGTGAACAATAGTCATTTTTATTTCTAATTTTGAGGAATTTTGAATTCCTTTCTTCATTCCTTAAATCGCCTCTAGCACTAAAGAAAATGCATTTCATTCAATGCAATTACCCTAAATATTAGAGTTTATTTTTTTCTGATTACTCATAATATAGTCTCTGTATTTATGGTTTAGACTTGAAGAAGGGCAGAGTGAAAACTATGTAATAACATTCTTATGACTATAACTGATTTGTCAGTTCTAGCTATAGTCTTTCTGGGTTCATCCCTAGGAAGTATGTAATTTTGACTTTTATTTTATTTTTTATTTTATTTTTTGAGTTGGAGTCTCACTGTCGCCCAGACTGGAGTGCAGAGGTCGCTCCTGGCCAGTGCAGCCTCGAACTGCTGGGCTCCGGCGATCCTTCAGCCTCAGCCTTCCAAGTAGCTGGAACTACAGGTGCGCGCTACCACGCCCGGCTCATTTTTGATTTATTGTGGAGATGCGGTCTTACCAAGTTGCCCAGGCAGGTCTCGAACCCGTGGGCTCAGGCAATCCACTCACCTCAGCCTCCAAAGGCGCGGGATTACAGGCTGAGCCACCGAGCCCGGCAATTTTGACTTTTATAGAATTTTTTCATTGCTTTATATCACTGAAAGCATATAATTGTTTAGCATTTTACAGCTCCATTACAGATAAAGGAGGAGAATGCAAGGCAGCAATATGAGAACACGACCTAATGAAGTTGGTGATGTGATGTGATGAACTTCTACTTTGGAGTATGAAAAGCATTGTAGAGAGCGTTGAGTCTAACTGTCCTCTCTTTCAAAACTTTTTATAATGCTTATACCAAAATTGCAGAAACAAACTAGAATGGACAAAGTGATAAAGAATATGATGTTCTAAAACTATTATTTGGTTTTATTATTTTTTATTTGTTTATTTTATTTTATTTTTTTTGAGTTGGAGTCTCACTCTGTCTTCCAGACTGGAGTGCAGTGGCTGCTCCCGGCCACCGCAGCCTCGACCTGCTGGGCTCCAGGGATCCTTCTGCCTCAGCCTTCCAAGTAGCTGGAACTACAGGTGGGCGCTACCACGCCCTGTTAATTTTTTGATTTATTGTAGAGATGAGGTCTCGCCCAGTTGCCCAGGCGGGTTTCAAACCTGCGGGCTTATGCAATCCACTCATCTCAGCCTCCCAAAGCATGGGATTACAGGCTGAGCCACTGAGCCTGGCTTATTATTTGGTTTTAAAACGCTTTTATGTTATTAAAAAAAGACACATAAAACCAAACTATACCTTAAACATTTCCGTTTTCAAATGTTATTTCTACTAATGATGGAAATTAAAATGATTGTTAATTGACAGGTGCTATTTTAGATACTCTACGTAGATTTTCTTACTTGATATTTGTCATCAGGCAGAAACAAATATTTCGGTAAGAATATTGATGCCAGGTTACATCTGAGTTGCCTCCATATAAAAGATATTTCAAGTAATCATTAATTCATTAAATGTTTTTGAGTACCAGCTATATCATATATGCTGTCTACATTCTAGATAAACAGGACACACTAAATCTCTGTCCTCATGTCCATATATTCTTGGAGGTGTGGCAGGAAATAAGCTTAGAATAAAGATAGTAATGAATGCCACAACAGAAAATCAAATAGAGTGAGGGACTAGTGAGTGAGGGGATATACTATTACAAATTTACAAATCAGTTAATGAGAGAATTTATTTCTGCAATAGTCCTTTAGAGCAAAAGTGTAGATAAAATTTAAAAAATCATGTCTTGTGACTATTTGGAGTAAGAAGGTTCAGGAAAGAAGGCACAGCATGTTAAAATACTCAAGAGATTGAAATATGCAAGGAAAGCAGGATGACAGGACAGGCAGAAAGTGGTAGGCAGTGAGATCAGAGAGGCAGCCAGGGTCAACTGAAAGGTGAAGATCACACAGACACATGAACTTTCCATTGCCTTGTCCCACATTTTTTTTGAGTTGGTCTCTGTTTCTCAGACTGGAGTGCAGCGGCTGCTCCCAGCCTACTGCAGCCTCGACCTGCTGGGCTCCAGCGATACTTCCGCCTCAGCCTTCCAACTAGTAGGAACTACAGGCGCTCACTACCACACCCGGCTAAATTTTGATTTATTGTAGTGATGAGGTCTCGCCAAGTTGCCCAGGTGGGTCTCAAACTTGTGGGCTCAGGTAATCCACTTACCTCGGCCTCCCAAAGCGCTGGGATTACAGGCTGAGCCACTGAACCTGGCCCACTTTTATTTATTAGTAATTGTCTGGAAAAATCATATTTGTTATATCTGGATTTTCCCTACTCCAAGTCTGAACTATTGCAACTGGAATGTGGGAGAAAAATAAAAACAATATTCTTACTGATCTCACTTTAAATTCATGACCACCTGTGGATGAGTAGGATAAATAATTTTGTCATAGAGCTAAGTATAATACACATTAAAAATCCAGGTGGAGATGTAGTACTAGATAAAAAAGGGTAGATGTGGGCTGATGGTAACAACTTGGAAGTTACTGATGTGCAACTGATATGTGAGGGAATAGGCATGCATTTTTAAAAAGCCTAGAAACTGAAATTGTTGAATTTAGATAGAAAATATAGCAAAGGTGGTTATAAAGGGTTAGGTGGTAGAAAAATCAGGGGTTTGTGGTATCCTGGAAGTCAAGTGAAAACGTTTCAGAAAGGATGAAATAATCAACTATGTCAAATACACCTAGGACTAAGAAACACTTGATCATTACATTTGGCAATATGAAGGTCTTTGGTAGATAAAGTCTAAATGCAATAGTAGCGAATAGATATGGGAATTAAAAAGATGGAGTTGCAAGTTTGAACATCTTTTCAAAGGAGAGTTATAAAATGGATAAAACATAGTAGACCACTATATGGAATCAATGAAAGTATTATTTATAATAGCAAAATATTATAGACTGTATGATAATAGATGAGACAGTAGAAAATGTGAGAAAAGGATGAGAGAAAGGATATGAGAATCAAAGACAAGTTCCTTCAGTATGTAAGAGGAGTGGAAATCAGTGCTAAATGGAGAAGTTGGTAGTATGTAGGATCCCAGAGAATTTACCTTAGGAGAGAAAGTAGAATATAAATGATCATAGAGACAGTGAATAAGTAGATAATGGGAGTTTGTGGACGTTTTCTTTATATTGCTCCTCTTTATAAAATAAATACTTGAGAGGAAGAAGAAGAAAGGATATGTTAAAGGTTTGAGGAGAAAGAAAATGTAACTAATCTCCAGTCATGATAAGAAAAATTCAATAAAGAAATGCAGTGCACTTACCAGAATTTTTGAACTTATGTTCATAACCTAAAAGTCAGTGTGTGGAAGAATTGTTTGTGTGGAGAGTTGAATAATTAAGACACACAGCTAGCAAAGTAGTTAATAGTTGACATTTCTTAGGAAAGAAAGAACAACGATCTAGAAATGGTGACGTGGAGCAGGTAGGGCATCTACATCACGTCCAAGATCATAGACTTATATGGTTTAGGAGGTTAAACAGCCAACATGGCAGTAGAGGATATGATTATTTAATTTGTTAATTTGTAATACATATTTGTACACCCACAAAAATGTCACAAATTCTATTTTTGAGAAGATAATTGGAATAAAAAGGCACTTTAGATATATATAAATTAGATACCTATTAGTGAAAACTTTAGAATACAAAGATAAATTTGTATTTACTACTCAATGAAATAAATATTTTAAATGAAGATCTGATATCATGCATCCCTGAGACTTCAACTTTCTTCTCAAATTTTTATTTCCAGTTGAAATTTCTTCTGAACTCCATATTTCTGCATATTATACACCTCTACTTAAAATATTAGGTCTCATATCTAATCTGTGTTAAACTGAACTGATGATTTTTTTTGATTTTTTTTTTTAGCAAAGTAGTTTATTCCCATCTTGTTGCTCCAGCTGAAAACATCACAGAAATTACCTTCTTCTTTACATCTGTCAATTACTTCAAACTATTACTGTGGTCTAGAAGGTTCTGCATAAAATATTTATCATGTTAGTAGTGAGAGTATACTAAACCAAATAACAAATAGAATCCTTCCCATAAGTGAGGGTTAAAACAGAAGTTTTAAAAAAATATTCTGGGGGACTTCTGGCAAGATGGCGATGGGACAACCTGGTCTGTGAAACCCTCTACAAAGGAGAACTGCAGTGGGTCTCTGGCTCTCGCCCCGGGAGCTGTGGACCCCAAAATCACAGCCTGCTCTTCATATGGAGCTCGGCTCTTTTCAGCACTGGGACATCACAGTGGACTGGACAGCCACCGCAGCACAGAAGCCGCGGCCACTGCCGCCACCACCGCCTTGTTGCCGCTGCCACCGCAGTCGCAGCTGCCGTAGCCACCGCCGGTAGCACATTGCACCACCCAGGCCGGAGGCGATCCAAACTTCAGTCCTTGAAGCCCCTTCAGGAAGATCTGCTGGGATCGCTGTCACCTCTCCCGCGACCGAGATGTCCTGCCCACTGTGAGTCCCCTGCCTGTGCCCTGAGGCAGGCATCCATCTCCAGTCTCTGTGGTTCCTGTCCGGCCCCACCCTCTCTGAGGTGAGCAGCTGAGATAGCACCAACTGCTGGCGATTCAAGGTAACAACACCGAAACGGGAGAAACAAGCTTGAAAAAGACATAGGCCAGAGTGGTGAACAGAGGGTGATCTGAACTGTCCTTCACAGCAGACCAGGGGCAACTGACCCTAACTGCAAACTAATTTACCTGCTTGAAAAGAAAGCTAGAAATCAGAACTGAAAGGACATTGGACTTAAATGAAAAGTCTCAGTGTGTGCTTCATTGATTCTGTTAGTTTAATGACTTAATTCAATTCCTACTGTATTGTTCCTTCCCCCCCCCTCTTCCTTTTTTTCTCTCTGTAAACCATATCTTTGTATAGAGGAGCAGCACACCAATAAGGTGGTTGGTTAGCTTGTGTGTTAGCATCACTATATGTTTTAATTTTTTTTTGTATGGGAATTGGTTCATCAGTAGCTGTGGTCTATTGTTTTTACCTGCTTCAGTATAGGTCTCTCTCTCCATTTATTGGCACATGTTTGTTTTCCCCCTTATTCCTCTTTCTCTCCACCCTCCTCTTCAACCCACTGTCTGCTCCATTCTCTTCCCTCTGCTAACCACATTTTATTTCATGGAGTAAATCTACTGCCCCACTACACAGACAGATTCCAAGGCAGTGGGAAGTGGGTTCCAGATTATCCACACACCTGTCAGCGAATACCAGGACCTGCAGATAGATTTGGAATCACAGCTCGCCCTTAAGTAAATCTCAAAACTGCAAAAAGAACCACCCCCAACCTAATTGAACTCCAGAATTGAACAAGGTAAGAGAACATACATAAAGAATAGGAGATTGAACAAACAGAAGTAAAACCAATCCCTTTACCCCTGAATAGCAGAATTAAAGAAAACGGTGATGTGGAGGGAAAGAAAAAGTGGGAGGGGGAAAAATTGCACAAATGAAGAAAAACCAAAAGAAGAATATAGGTCTCACACAGACCCCTGGGAGATCAGATACTGAGAAAACATATTCTGGAACACAAACAATGAAGAGCCCCCAGAATGGCTGGTCACATGCAACAAACGAAGACATCAAGACATTAATGGAGAGAATTAAAAAAACTGAGAGACAAGAGGAAAATAGGAAGGAGCTGATGTCCGAAATAACAGCAGTAAAGAATACTGTGATGGAAATGAATAACAGACTAATAAACATGGAAAGCAGAATAGGCAAGCAGAAGAAAGAATCTCAGAGCTTGAAGACCAAAACACAGAACTAACCCAAACTGTCAAAAGCATAGAAAAGGGGCCGGGCTCGGTGGCTCAGCCTGTAATCCCGCGCCTTTGGGAGGCTGAGGTGAGTGGATTGCCTGAGCCCGCGGGTTCGAGACCCGCCTGGGCAGCGAGACCTCATCTCTACAATAAATCAAAAAATCACCCGGGGCATGGTAGCGCATGCCTGAAATTTCCCGGGCTACTCGGAAGGCGGAGACGGAAGGATCGCCGGAGCCCAGCAGGCGAGGCTGCGGTGGCCGGAAGCGGCCACTGCACTCCAGTCTGGGCGACAGAGTGAGACTCCAACTAAAAAAAAAAAAAAAAAAAAAAAAAAAAAGCATAGAAAAGAAGCTCAAAAAGACAGAACAAAACCTGCAAGAGATGAATTACCACTTCAAAAGACCAAACCTAAGAGTAATTGTGCTTCCTGAGGCAGAGAGAGAAACAGAAGTCACACTGGAACAAACATTTCATGAAATCATTCAAGAAAACTTCCCTCATCTCATCAAGGATGAAAAAATTCAAACACAAGAGATTCAGAGAACCTCTGCAAGACAACAAATGAGAAGACCAACTCCCAGACACAAAATAATTCTCCTAAACAAAGTAGCTATAAAGGAAAAATCCTAAAGGCAGTAAGAGAAAAAGGCCAGACTACCTACCAGGGAAGACCAATCAGAATAGCAGCAGATTTATCTACAGAAATCCGTCAGGCTAGGAGAGCCTGGAGCCCAATCTTCAAGTTCTAAAAGACAAACAATTTCAACCAAGAATAACCTAGCCAGCCAAACTAAGCTTCATTAATGAGGAAGAATTGAAATCTTTTCCAGATATCCAATCCCTAAGAACCTACGCTGCCACCAGACCACCTCTACAAGAAACACTTAAGAAAGTACTGAACACAAAAGAAAAAGAAAAAAGAACAACAACATTCTTCACAAGAGTACAGTCAAAAGATTAAAAACACACATGAGCCAACTCCAGAACCCAAAGAAAGACAAAAAACAAACAGGAACAACTCTGTAAGAACATTATGACAGGGATCAACTCTTGCATTTCAATTATTAGCCTAAATGTGAATGGACTAAATGCACCACTGAAAAGACACAGAATGGCAAAATGGATAAAATATCATCAGGCAACAATCTATTGCCTTCAAGAGACTCACCTCACTAGAAAGGACACCCACAGACTCAAAGTAAGAGGATGGGAAACAAACTTTCAGGCGAATGGAATACAAAAGAAAGCAGGAGTAACGATCTTAATTTCAGACAAAATACCCTTCAAGCTACTAAAAATCAAAAAAGAAACAGAAGGCCACTACATAATGATAAAAGGCTCAATTCATCAACAAGAAATATCTATCCTAAACATATATTCACCAACATAGGTGCGCCAACTTTCATAAAGCAACTTCTTGGAAAACTAAAGAAAGATATCGACTCTAACACTATCATAACTGGGGACTTTAATACCCCACTCACAACCCTAGACAGATCATCAGGACAAAAAATCAGCAAGGAGATCCGGAACCTCAATGTGACTTTGGACCAAATGGACTTAATTGATACCTACAGAACACTCCATCCAAAGACCACAGAATATACATTCTACTCAACACCGCATGGAACATATTCTAAGATCGACCACGTAATTGGCCATAAATCATGCATAAGCAAATTTATAAGGACCAAAATTCTACCATGCACCTTCTCGGACCACAGTGGAATAAAAATAAACATTGACACCAACAAAGTCCACTCAAAAACTCACAAAGACATGGACACTAAACAGCATGATGCTAAACAACTCCTGGGTCAATGATGAAATCAAAACGGGATCAAAAGATATCTGGAAATAAATGAAAATGCAGAAACATCTTACCAAAACCTCTGGGAAGCCTTGAAAGCTGTAGTAAGAGGGGAATTTATATCCCTACAAACACACATGAAGAAAATGGAAGGAACGCAAATTAACAACCTAACAAGCCACCTAAAGAAGCTGGAAAAGCAAGACCACAAAAACCCTAATTTCAGCAGAAGAATCCAGATCACCAAAATAAAAGCCCAAATCCAGGACATAGAAGACAAAAAGATAATACAAAAAAATCAATGAAACAAAAAGCTGGTTCTTTGAAGGGATAAACAAGATCGATGTTCTCCTAGCTAGACTGAACAAGAAAAAATGAGAAAAAAATCAAATAAGCACAATCAGAAACACAAAAGATGAAGTCACATCTGACCCTGAAAAAATACAAAAGATCGTTAGAGACTACTACATACACTTGTATGGAAACAAACTTGAAAACCATAAGGAAATGGAGGTCTTTCTGACATCACACAACCTACCTGGATTGGAACAAGAAGAAATTGAGACCCTAAGTAGACCAATAACAATCAAGGAAATTGACTACATAATAAGAAAACTTCCTACCAAAAAAAGCCCTGGTCCAGATGGCTTTCCAGCAGAATTCTACAAGACATTTAAGGAGGAGCAGATACTAATCCTACTGAAGGTATTCCAGGTGATTGAAAAAGATGGAACTCTCCCCAAATCATTTTACAAAGCCAACATAAGATTGATACCCAAGCCAGGTAAAGATCCAACAAAGAAAGAGAACTACAGGCCAATATCTTTGATGAACATAGATGCTAAAATTCTCAACAAGATCCTAGCAAACCAAATTCAGCAATACATCTCAAAAATCATCCATCATGACCAAGTAGGCTTCATCCCTGGGATGCAAGGCTGGTTCAACATTTGTAAAACCATAAATGTAATTAAATACATCAACAGATGTCAAAACAAAAACCACATGATTATGTCATTAGATGCAGAAAAAGCTTTTGATAAAATCCAGCACCCCTTCTTGATAAAAACCCTTGAACATCTAGGCATATGGGGAACATACCTCAAAATAGTAAAAGCCATCTACGAGAAACACACAGCCAGCATACTCCAAAATGGACAAAAATTGGAACCATTTCCCCTGAAAACTGGAACAAGACAAGGATGCCCACTCTCGCCCCTCCTGTTCAACATAGTGTTGGAAATCCTGGCTCGAACAATCAGAGAAGAGGAGGCAATCAGGGGTATCCAAATAGGAAAAGAGGAAGTCAAGTTATCTCTCTTTGCAGATGATATGATTGTGTACCTTGAAAACCCAAGAGAATCTGTCAAAAACCTTCTTACCCTGATAAAGGGCTTTGGCAAAGTCTCAAGATACAAAATAAATGTACAAAAGACAATCGCATTTCTCTACACCAATAATAAATAAACAGAAACCCAAATAAAAAGCACAATCCCATTTACAAAAGCCACACAAAAAATGAAATACCTTGGCATCTTCCTAACCAGAGACGTGAAAGACCTTTACAATGAAAATTACAAAATACTGCTCAAAGAAATCAAAGTTGACATGAACAAGTGGAAAAATATCCCATGCTCATGGATCAGAAGAATCAACATTGTGAAGATGTCCATCTTACCTAAGGCAATCTACCAATTCAATGCAATACCCATCAAATTACCAGCAACATTCTTCTCAGACCTAGAAAAAGCAACACAGGAATTCACATGGAAACACAAACGACCAAGAATAGCCAGAACAATCCTCAACAAAAAAAAAAACGAAGCAGGTGGTATCACATTACCAGACTTCAAATTTTACTATAAAGCCACAATCATCAAAACAACTTGGTATTGGTATAGGAACGGGCATATAGATCAATGGAATAGAATTGAGATTCCAGAAGCAAAACCTCAATTTCTCAACCAACTCATCTTCGACAAGGCCTCTACCACCTACCACTGGGGAGAGGAGAACCTATTCAGTAAATGGTGCTGGGAAAACTGGCTAACCACATGCAGAAGATTGAAACAGGACCCCTATCTATCCCTATGCCCAAAGTTTAACTCCAAATGGATCAGAGACCTAAATGTATAACCTCAAACCATAAGAACCTTAGAAAATGAAGGAAATACTCTCATGGAAATCGGAACTGGCATCCAATTCCTGAACAAAACCTGAAACCCACAGGTCATAAGAGAGAAGATAGACAAGTGGGACCTTATTAAAGTGACAAGCTTCTACAAGGCCAAAGAAACCATCAAGAGAGCAGCAGACAGCCTACAGACTGGGAAAAAATATTTGCCAACACCAGGTCTGACAAAGGCTTAACATCCTGGATCTACAAGGAACTCAAACATGCTGAAAAGAAAAAAACAAACAACCCCATTATCAAATGGGCAAAAGATATGAACAGACACTTCACAAAAGAGGACATCAGAGCAACCAACAAACACATGAAGAAATGTTCAACCTCACTAATCATCAGGGAGATGCAAATCAAAACCACACTGAGATATCACCTAACTCCAGTCAGAATGGCAATTACCAACAACTCAAAAGATAACAGCTGCTGGAGAGGGTGTGGCAAAAAGGGAACACTTCTACACTGTTGGTGGGAGTGTAAACTAGTGCAACCTCTGTGGAAAGCAGTGTGGTGATACCTAAAAGCTCTAAATATCAACCTCCCATATGACCCTGCAATCCCCCTACTGGGAATATACCCTGTAGAACTCAAATCACTCTATCAAAAAGATACCTGCACACATATGTTTATCGCAGCGTTGTTCACAATAGCAGGAACCTGGAAACAACCAAGCTGCCCATCAAAAGAGGAGTGGATTTAAAAATGTGGTACATATACACGATGAAATTCTACGCAGCCATAAAAAAGAACAGAGTCATGAATTTTGAAGCTACCTGGATGGAACTTGAGTCTGTAATACTGAGTGACCTCTCACAGAAACAAAGATCCGAGTATCACATGTTCCCACTCATATAATGGACCTTGAACATCCAATGTAATACTATAAGAAAATTACTGACGGTACTGGGAAACTATGGGGGGGGAAGGGGGATGGGATTAACAGTAGCAAATATCTTTCTGGGGAAGGGGAAGCACCTCCTATCAACAGGGTACCTGAATGAAACGTAATTGTACACCTAACCCTTAACTGTACCCCACAAAATCATAATAAAAAATATTGATTACAAAAAAAATATATTCTAACAGCCCAGGTCATATGCTGCAGATGAATAAATGCTCAGCTCCACATTGGTATCCAAGCTGATGAGCTCTCCATTCTCCAAATACTTAGCTTTCAAGGTTATTCTTAGCAGTAATCCTGACAGTAATTTGAAAAAGAAATAAAGTAGCATTCATGGGATTGTTTTATGAGTGAAACATGGAAGTGGAATGTATTTCTATTTGCACAACAATGAAGAGACCAGTTCTGCACCACACTTCATTGCAAGGAAGACTAGAAAATGTAATGCATTCGGGCACCCTCATTTCCAGTAACTGTGAGGAGAAGAGCTTTCGAGACTCACTGATATTCTTAGTAACATTTGTTTTTCATTCGTACTCTATTAAGGGCCATATATATTTAAAATCAAATGAATGCTCTTTCCATCCCAAAGGACTTTGCTTATATACCAGTTATCTCTTGTTTCATTCAGCTTAATTGTTCAGAATTAAGACAGTTTTATGTTCTTGTGAAGAGTTGTATTCTCTGGTATTATTTACCCTAGTCTAAAATTCAGGAATAAAGAAACTCACTCTTGTCTACTGCATACATAGTATCTGGCTCATAGTAGGAAGCTTAGAAAGTATTCCTTGGTTACATATAAAGATGGATGGATGGATGGCGGAATCAGTGCAAATACAAGTAAGTTTAGAGATGAATGGAAAATTGGCTGATATAACCCCAGTCTGATGCCTTTAGAATTGATTATTCAATGACATTTGTTAAAGTGTGGTAAGGAGGAATTTGTTTTAAATCATCACAATATGGAGACCACTGTAATGGGCTAGTGAGAATAAATAGCCAAAGAGCAAGGCTGGGGTCAGTAGGAATAGAAAATGACTAAGTGGGAACATCAGGGGTGGAGAGGTCTCTGGCTAAGTTGACCTAGAAGGATTCTGGATGAAGATAGGCTAGGGTGATGAACTACCACCTGTGAAATAGTGGAGGATGAGAAATCCCAGAAGAAGAACTCCATCAGACATTGAAGGTGAACAGTGTTATCTTTTTGCTAAACACTTCAAGTCTCCGAACAAAAAAGTGAAATCTGGAAAATGCCAAAGCCTGGAATGCACACATTAACAGTGTTTTGTTTGATGGGAATGAAAGTGAAGTTTGTCAGATGGCCGTCCACACAGACACTTTCAAACTGACAAGAAGTAAAAGGAAGGACTACAATGCAGATAACAAAGACCTCACAAAATGTGGCACAAGAAAGTAGTGTTCAGTTGATGACAGTGATAATTTTTGAGGGATTTTTAAGCAAAATATCCTCAGAGCAGAGCAAGTTAGGGCCAAGTGGTGTAGGGGAAGAGTCAAGATGTGTATTACAGAGGTTTCTTTGAAATAGGATTCTATGTAGTTACAGAAAGGAGTAAAAAGAAGTAGAATCATGAAGAGAGTGGTAATTCTGAGCAGCCGAAGATATAAATTAGATTTGCAATGTGGATTATAGATCAAGGACACCAGAAAGGCAAGAACTAAAGAGGACGATAAGAAATACTTAAAAGTAACTAGCCTCAGGGTTCCATCTGGGGCTTTGAAGTCAAGTTGGTTTGCTGTGCTGTAAACTCAGATCCAAGGATTCTGGAGGGAGCTAAAGAAAAAATTGCCAAATAATATTTAAGGCTACAAGAGTGGCAAGAAATGGCTAAAAATGCAAATAGAAGTTTATCAAAGTGAATTAAATTTTAAAGGAGCATAGAAATTTTGAGGAAAAATTAGAAAAAATATGCAATCCCTTTATTTGTCAATGTAACATGTTATTCACAAAGACATCCCCTTAATATGTTCCTCTGCTTGAGAAAACTTTAGATAGGCATCCTCTGGCTTTTAGGCTCCTGACCTCTCACTCCCTCCACCTATATAACTAGCTTTACTACAGAGGTCCATTCCCTCCCTTTTCTTAGGTAATTTGTTTTAGAAACCTTGTAACTATTAATTCCTTGGCTCCTGAAATGTGAACTTTTAAGCGTCTTTCCAGTTTTACTAAAGACTGTCTTTCTCAAGGAACTGGGAGCTATTCCTTTGAAATATAATCTTCAAGGAAAACAGAGCCTGATCTCCCAGTCTCTCTGTGAGAGGGCAAGAGCCTTTTAGTGGTCATCTTGCTCGAATTTGTGAAACTATCTCCTTTCATGAAGATTAGAGAAAATTTGCTGTTTTTTTGTGTGAGGTCAGTCAGTAGAGAGAGCCTATGTCCTCCCTCTCACTGGAATGCTTAAAAAGACACCCACCCTTTTCTCTCAGTAGAACTGAGCACAGATTAATTTCTGGCCTCTCCTGCTGGGTAATGTCTTCCTTACTTGTTTAACTGGTACAATATTTGTTTTGAATGTAACGTATGAGGAGCATTTTCTGTCATTCTCCTATAGACAACTGTTTCACCCTGACCATTCATTTGATGCTCCACTAGATGCTGGCTGATGGTGGTGGGGCAGCTGGTGATACAGCACAGTCATTCAATGCTAGGTCCCTTTAAAAAACCCAAAAGCTCATAAGATGGCATCATATTACTTTTCTGTTCACTGTACCCCAAATATACACTTCAGGGAGACAGCATTAAATAAGGAACTAGAGCTCAAACTTTTTCAACAATCAAAACTGTTTCAAGCTTCCCATACTGAGACTTAGTTGCGTTATATGATCTCTTCATATATGAAGTAATTTCTACTTACTGATTTTCAAAATATGAATATAATACATTATATTGCAAAAGAAAACAGTGTCTGGGAACCCCAAACATCATGCCAAGATGAAAGTTGAGCTTGGGAACTGAGTCATTAAAAACTGCCTTCAAGCTGGGCTCAGTGGCTCAGCCTAAAATCCCGCGCCTTTGGGAGGCTGAGGTGAGTGGATTGCCTGAGTCCGCAGGTTCGAGACCCGCCTGGGCAGCGAGACCTCGTCTCTACAATAAATCAAAAAATCAGCCAGGCGTGGTAGCACATGCCTGTCATTCCCGCTACTCTGAAGGCTGAGGAGGATGGATCGCCGGAGCCCAGCAGGTCAAAGCTGCGCTGGCTGGGAGCGGCCACTGCACTCCAGTCTAGGTGATAGAGTGAGACTCCAACTCAAAAAAAAAAAAAATTTCTAACATTATTGATTACAAGGATCAAAACCTAGTTTATTAACTATGTAACCACAATCATGGGGTTGGTGAATAGACGATTTCAGGGAGGATTACCACAGTCTTATGATTTTAAGGAATATGTGTGGGCAGGACAGTGTTCCTAAGCAATCTGAAATTGTTAGTAAAATTGTTTGAGAGGGTCTCTGCATCACTCACACAATGACTGCCCCCAACTCCTGCTCTCTCTCCCACCCACTCCCCACCATTATTACTGCTCACTCTCATCCATTTTTCAGCATTATTGTTCACTCTCTCACCCGTCACCATTACTATTTACTCTCATAGCCATACCTCACTATCTCCGCTCACTCCTCTACCAACTCCCCACCATCCCTGTTCACTCTCCTACCTACTCCCCACATCCCTGCTCACGCTCTTCCTCATCCCTCTGCCCAATCTCCTACCCACTCCCCAACATTATTGTTCACTTTACTGACCACTTCATTTTTACTGCTCACCTTTTTACCCATAAACCTTATTAAATACTCAGTTTCTGTTTCAATTCATTGCAGCTATGCTTTAATTCCAGCAATAATTGGTTTCACTTTGCACACTTTAAATATCCACACTTTGCAACAAACATGCAGTAAATACTCTCATTTAATAATCTAATATTACTCTTTTGGGGTGTTAAGCATATTCTTTTAGTCTTGTGGGTTTTTGCTTTTGTGGTTTACTAAGTTTGGGGCATGTAAGGATGTTGATGTTTGAGGAGCAACAAAATTATATCTATTTCTGAATCCTGATAAGAATGTAATGTGCTTTTATGTAAGTGCTATTATGCAAAAGTTCAGGCCCCTTTCTTCTACTCATCCTCAGTCACAAAAATGACACTAACATTGGTATTAGTAAACGCAGTGGTTTTACTTTATAACAATTTGAGTGGAATAAACAGAAAGAAAGAGAAGTGAAAAGTAAGCCTATAGTAAGTTCTCTACTTGGGCTACTGTAAGAGTTCTCTACTTGGGCTACTGTAAGCGAGAGTCAAGGTCTTACTCTGTCGCCCGTGTAGAGTGCAGTGCAGCCTCAATCTCCTGGGCTCAGGACAATGCACCACCACACGGATAATTTTTTAAGTAAAGACAATGTCTCGTTATGTTGCCTAGGCTGGTCTCCACTCATAGACTCAAGCAGTCCTCTTGCCTTTGCCTTCCAAAATGCTGGGAGTACAGGCAAGAGGCACTGTGCCCAGCCTGTGTTCATTCTTATTCCTCATTTACTCTGAGGATGTTTCTGCACTGAAATCTGGCTGTCCTAAATGCAATTTTGTTAATTTCATCTGGGATACCCCTTACTCTCATTTATTAATGGAGACAATGAGGATTCCACAAAAGTTCTTTTGAGATTTTAGCAAAAGTTCAAGTATCTAAACACAAGTAGATATGTCTGGAAGTAGAGATAAGGAGCTATCGAATGAATGGGTAATATAAGTGCTAGTTAGAGAAAAATAGTTTTGTCAGTAAGGACTCAGGGATAGGTTTTTTTTAAGCAGAAATTATTTTGAACAATAAGATTGCTAACTCTCAAAGCATTCTTTTTACACTTATCTTAAAGTTAAAAGAACTTGTCACTGTATTGTAGGAAGTGTGTCTAAAGAAAATTGCAATGGTTGAATTTTTGCATGCATTTCTTTGAGAACTGTATTTCTTAGTTTCTTGTAATATTTCCCAATTTTATATTCAGCACCTCTTCTAAAACCTTTGAGCAGGATCCACATTGAAGGGCAGTCAGCTCCCAATTGAAATGTTAATTTCATCCAAAAACGCCCTCACAGGCACAAACAGAATAATGCTTAATAAAATAAATAGGAAACCATAGCCTAGCCAAGATAACACACAAAATCAGTAAGTTCACAATAATTTTCCAAATCGGGAGATGATGTACCATAATTTCCTGTCAAATCCTGAAACGAAATAAATGCACAGTTCAGCTTTTTAAGTGGCTACACATAATATTTATTTCTTGAAGCAGAGCTAACCTTAGAGGAATCCTCTAAGAAAAAACAAGATAACACAATTCGTAAATAGAATCTTACCAAGAACCATAAATTGGCAGTCATGTGTCTTAAATTTTATAACTAATATTCTTTTACAACATTATATTTGGAGAATGTTTTGCTGTGTTCACTTCTTTTTTCACAGACTGATGGGATCCAATATGGCATCAAAGAAACTGTAAGGACAGATCCACATCTTCTGTTCATTTGTCTCTTATAATGTTTTTTCTGTATCACATCCAATTGCTGACGTCACATATTTACTGCTTACTCTTTTACCCAGTGTGTTTTCTTTTTCTAATCATTTAGGCATGATTATAATATTATGTCACAAATCTGTACAATCTAACCTAATCCCAATCTTTTAATTAAAAAACACAGTGTTTTAATTTTGGCTGTTGATCAGTTTTTGTTAATTTGATGTCGTGTGTCACTTAGTCTTCTTTTCCTCTTTGTTCTTGTTCCTTCACCTTTTTTATGTGAAGGTTACCAAAACTTTTTACTGAATAGTTTATCTTGCAGATAAAAGTATTTATTTTAAAAAATAGAAATACTCCTTTTCCACCAACTTTCATCTTACCTTTTTTTTTTGACTTTACTGATTTTTATTTCCCTTGGAATAATTATTAGTACTATTGCCCAGATGTAAATAACTTGAAGTGAAAAACATGATTATAAGTTGCTGTTCACATTCTGGTGCCCTCTTTCTTCACCTAGATTGTCTAATATCTACTTAGCTCTCAAGTCAGCTTCATACAGTAAAACATACATTTGTAAAATTAAACAAAACTAAGCTACAAGATATATTACCAGCAAAAGAATCAGAAGGGGACATTAGTTTAATAATGCAATGATAGATATTCTAATTCTATTGTAATGCTAAACATGAATCCCCCAACTGAATTAGTTTACTTGGCAAATACTGCTCTTGATTCTGCTTTTTAAAAGTGAATTACAAAGATAAGTATTATAGGATAAAGATTTTTTTAAAAAATCCTTTAATATTTTCTCCTTCTCCTCTTCTTCCAATAAATTCTTTTTTTCTTTAGCTTGACATATCTCTGCAGGAGAAATGGGCAACAACTTTGCATTACTAGTCTTACAGTTTCAGTTTCATTTCCACTGTCTCACTCCTCAGTTATCCAGACTGCTATGGTGATATCCCTAAAGTAGATGTCTCACCATTTTACTTATTTCAGTTATTTAAATATCTTTTCTCCCAATTGCCTTCAGAAAAAAAAAGCTAAAATATTTTACACTCAGGATTTCACTGTGCTTCTTTGTCAGTGGCTCCAGTATTACCAACTTATTTGCAGTGCTCTGATATTTTGTTGCTATTTTTTCATCTCTATGTCTGTAAACAGGCTGATTTTACATTGTGTGCTTTATATGTAATATTTAATTTCTGCAAAAATTCTTTATGCAGTATTCTCTCCATTTTTTCAGATTAAGAAACTAATGTTTAGAGTATAATGGCTAATGTGTCACTGACTGAGCCCAGATCCATGTTATTCAAAACTTTACTTTTATCTGCTACATATTGTGATCTATTCATTGCACTCTGTCCTTTTTATGGGAAAATTGAAAAAATATGTAAAATCTGTGCCTTTCGGAAAATATACATAGAAAACACGAAAGTGGGCTTATTCTTTTCTTTTTCTTTGATTCAAAGGTGTGCTAATGGTGTGCACTAACAAAGTCTATCATTAGGACCTTAGTTGGATTCTCTAGGGAAAAATTCTTTGATTTGTACGACCTCAGACAAACTGGTAGGGACTCTGGATGGTGACTATCTACGGTTCTCTGGCTTGAAACAGAGAAACATTGAAATATATCTTCCTAACTTGTTTGGACCCAAACCAGTAGGGTCAATTTAATTGTTACAGATTTGGAGGCATTGGAAAAATCCTTTATAATCTCACCAGGGGGAAAATGTGGGCTGATTTGAGAACTCAGTGGATGTTTTCTTGAAGACAATTGAGAAACTATTGAGTGTCATTTGGGATAGTACAGTAAAATCATTGTGATTGTCTAAACATGAACAGAAACTACTGTTTTCACTTAGACCATATTTAAACATTAAATGAAAATAATGGCTTGATAGTATCTGTTTACAAAAATTTATTTTATAAAGTCATACAGCTAGCTGTCTGTAGTTTTTTTACTAAGATATTCTTGTATAGTTTGAAAGCTTCTTTCAAATTATTTTTATATTATCAAAACAATTCAAAATAAATGGAGAGAAAGTAGTGTATGATTAACTGAATATATTTCTTCAAACATTTCTTTTCTTTACTTCTTTTTGAATTCTTTCTATGATATTCAGTGAAATACAGGCAAAGATGAATTGTATAGAAAAGACCTTAAAAAGAAATATATTTTTACCAAGAGCTTCATGCTTCTGTGTTGGAAACTCTAGTAAAAATCTTTGGTAAAATTTCCAGAAGCAGATGTATTGTGAGATCTTTGTGTGTGTATGTGTGAGATATCTTTTAAAACATGCTATGTCTTGGAAGAATATTAATCTACTTTCATTAGCAACACTGGGATATAAGTAAACTATTACATAAAATTACTTTGGATGAGTCATTTTCCTTTCTTAAGATTGTGAAGAATTGGACTTTTTTCTTCAATACCTGTAGAAAATTTTAAATAAATAAATAGATTAAATTTTATCTTTGAAGATTCATTGCTTGTACTTCCTGGATTCAATCCCAAACTATTTGAGGAATTGTGTCAAGATAGCTTTTTGCTATTTTACACATGTTTAAGAATAAATATTTGGATTTGGATAGATAATAATGTATAAATATGCTTGCATTTCTCAAAATGCTTACTTTCTGAAAATTTCTTTTCTAAAATAAATTTTGTATTCCTATTTAAAATTTGTTTGTTTTAAAAGACCTTTATTCTTAAAATTATATTGCCTGTGACTTGGTTTTAAATATCTGAAACTTTCAATTAAATTTCTTTTCTCCCTCCCTTCGACATTTTTTCTTAATATGGTCTCCTTATTCTTCATTCTGACAAATCACTGTACTCTTCAACTTTATTAGAACTATGTCCTTAATCTTTACATTAATTTTTCGTGATCACTTTGCTCAAAACACAATATCTGTTTACTAGGTTTGTATAAATGATCACTAAAACTACTAATATTTTTTGCATTTGTTTAAAGGGAAACATAATTTTTAATGTCTTTTCTTTTAATTTGAAAAAGAATATCTACAAATTTGGTGAAGATTTGGAAGATGCATTGGAGATATCAACTTCAGGAAAAGTAGCATCATGGTAAAAGAATTTTGTAAAGCGATCTTCATTGTCCGGATGAAAAGAACAATAGTTAATAGGACACAAAGGCTTTATGACACAAAGCTTTTTTTTTTTTTAGAGATAGGGTCATGCTCTGTTACTCAGGCTGGAGTGTAGTGGGGAGATTATTGCTTACTGTAGCCTCAAACTTCTTGGCATGAGTGATTCTCCTGCTTTAGCACTCTGTGTAGCTAGGGTTACAGGTGGGTGCCACCATAACCAGGTAATTTTTAAATGTTTGTAGAGATGAGATTTCATTATCACTATGTGCTGGGATTACAGGTGTGAGCCCTCATACCTGGTCTCCAAATAATGTTTCTTATGTATTATTTTACTTTACGCTTTTCTTCAATATAATTTTCTAAAAAACTAAGTAGTGCTGAGTAATTTATTGGACTTAAAGTCATAATGATCAAGAATAGTCAGTGTTTGGTCATTTTAACCAAATTTGATCACTCAGCCAACTTTTCCTTGGTCACTGTTTCCATGTCATGAGTCTGTTGACTGGAGCTTACAAGAATTGACATGACTATTTGTGGAGAAAAATTCTGCCATTTGGTCGTTATTTTTTGGATGGTTCATTTTGATTAGGCTGCATATTAAAAAATTAACACATCTGTAATTGCTTGGTTTTTTGGATAAGATCAAGTAAAAAAATTTGTATAGTTTTTTGCACAATAAATCATTTTTTATTAAAACACCAATGTGTTGATGATTTAATTTACTTTCTGCAATGACTTGGGCAGGGTATTCTAAAGAAATCACATTCTCCGAAATGCCATTATTCAATATTCTACTGTAGTGGCTTTCTTTCCTATTAATCTTTATGCTCTTTTTCTTCTTAACTTTTTTTTCTGGTTGAGAGAATTTGTTTCTATGTGATATGGTGAGCATACACATGCAAACATACACATAAGCATACACATACACAGACATCCCCAGAATATATAGCAATGCTTGGCGCATAGTATGTATTCAGCAAATATTTGCTTAATCAATTCAATGTAAATTTAATTCAGTTCTGTCATAGATTATACTCTACTCCATTTCATGAGCCAAAACTGTCTCACACACACAGGCAACATCTAACAAGTTCTCTGTTTGCCACATAAAATAAGGTGAAAATTTTCTCTTCTATTTACTAAACTAGTTTATATAGAATTAGTATTATTACTTATTATGTTTGATGTAATTATGTTAGGCCATCTAGACCAGTTTACCTTGCTAAACGTTTTTCATTATGGACTCAATAGTCTCAATTATAGACGTATTCATTTTTTTCTTCTTGAGTCAGTTTTGATTTATTAATGTCTTTTAAGGAATATGTACATAGATTATCAAACTATTTCCTTACTATACTTTTCATATGTGAAGCACTTCTAATTATGTCTTTACTTTCATTCCTGATATTAGTGATTTGTGCTTTCTCTCTATTTTTCATTGTCAATCTAGGCACAGAAATACCAATTTCTACAATATTTCAATAAAGCAGATTTTAGCTTTATTGATTTTTTAAAAATTATTGTTTACTTTGTATTTTACTCACTTTTTGTCCTTATTTTCCTGGATAAGAACTAAATTTGCTTGTTACAGATTTTTTGGTGCTTAGATCATTTTTTTTTTTAAATAGTAACATTTAATGCTATAAGTTTTTCTCTAAGCACTGATGGTTGCATTTTCTAAATTTTGCTGTGTTGTGTGTTTTGTTACATTAAGTACGATTTTTATTTCACTGAATTATTTTTTGATTTGTGGATTACTTTTGTAGGTGTTTAATTTATAAATATTTAAGATTTTTCTAATTTTGTTATTGATTTCTGATTTAATTCCAAAGTGGTGAAATCGTTTAAATTTATTTTTTCTTAGTAATATACAATGAGCATTTGAAAAGAGTGTGAATTCTGTTTTTGTTGGTTATAGTTTTATATAAATATCAAGTATTTTATGAATTTGATAAGTTTTATCAATTATACCTAGTCAATTAATTATTGAGAAAGTGATGTCAGGGTAAGCAAATATAATTGTGGAATTATCTAGATCGCTCTATAATTATATCAAATTTTTTTCTGTTCACAGATACAATTTATTCGCTTCTACCTTCCACATCAATTAGTACTTTATTATGATGAAGTGTTCCTCTCTCTGCTTATACATTTATCTATTTTATCTGATATCAACATAGCCAGTATAGCCTTTTCATACTTATTGCTTATATTTTATATCATTTTCCATCCATTTACTTTTAGCATACCTGTGTATATTTAAAATTTACCTAGCATATAGTTAGTTATCTTTTTAATAAATGTATTCTAACAATTTGTTTTATTTGAGTTACTAGTTTTTATTTGGAGTGATTCATCTATAGTATTCAACAGTATTATATATAAGCCTGAATTTTGTCATCTTTTATTTTGCCTGTTCTCTGCCCAGATTGACCATGAAAAACAGAGAAAATACAAATTACTAATATCAGGAATGAAAGCAGAGACGTAAGGTTCATGGTTCTGATATTTTTTTCCCTGCGGGTTCTAAGTTCCAGACTTTTTTTGAATTATTTAATGCATTTCAAAATTTCATTTCAATTTTTTGTTACTTTAAGTTATACTTTCTCACTTGATTAAATTTTTTTAGCGGTTGCTCTGGAGGTTGCAGTGAATGTTGTCAATGTTTTATAGTTTACTCAGTGTTAAATTGAAATAAATTTATGTAAATTATAGAAATTTAGCTACAATAATTATTTTCTAAACCACTGTTTATGTATATATGAGCTGCATATCAGGTTTTATATAGTCATATTGTTATTACACGGTCATTTAGTCATTAGTTCTTGAAAATTTTTCCTTTCTACCCTATTCTCACTTCTTTTTCCTAGAATTCCTTTTACATATATTTGGACCATTTGATACCCAACAGAGCCTCAAGGCATTGTTCTTCGTCTTGGATAATTTCTATTGATCTGACTTCAAGTTTACTTATCCTTTTTTGGTGTTCTCTATAAGATGATTAGACTAACTTTTTTATGATGCAACTTCTAGTATTTTTTAGAGCAGCATTTTTTTGTTCTGCAGTTTAATTTTTTTATTGATTCTACTTCTCTGCTAAGATTTTCTATTTTGCATTCATTTAAATTGTATTGTTTTCCCCAAGGATAACTAAAATAGTCATTTTAAAAATCCTTGCCTGTTAGTTTTAGTATTGTTTTCATTATGTTTTCAGTTGATTTAATTCTTTTTTTGTGTGTTTAATCATATTGGATTAAATTATAGACCATAAGAATATTAATTTTTAATTTCTGTATGCTTTTAATTTTCTTCAGCGAGTGATGTTTTACCAAGTAATCATTTTTTTTTTTTTTTTTTTTAGTGGGGTTGAATAACAAACTTTTTTTTGGTTGCACTGCTAGTCTAGCTTTAGAATACTTTGTCTTTAGCTCAACTGCTTTGTGTCTGTTCGGCACAGGGGAAGCTCTGAAGTCAGCAAAGATGTGAAAGATATGAATAGAATTTGTGGTGCCTCACTCTGTTTTCCTTTTTCCCCATTCCTTTTTGTATTTATGGCTCTCCCAGCTACATACTTTCTTTTTCTATCTTTTTTCTTTTCTATTACTGCTCGTCAACAATGTGCACTTTTAATTTCAGGTTAAAAGCTACAAAAATCAGGAAAGCATATTGTGCAGCTTCCCTCTTTTGTTTAAACCTGTAGTTCTACCAGAATCCGCTTGTTTTTGTGTTTCACTTTCTATTCTCTTTCAGGGAGTTTCTTTTTGTAGTCTTGTGGTTTCCTGTGATGTAATCCATCATTAATGAAATAAAAACAATGTTTTATTTTAAAATTTAAATTTTATTGTTTGCACCATTTTTAGTTATATATAAATGAATGTTTACCTTCCTAAAGTCTCATTCTTTTTCCTGATTTCTTTATGGTTCTTTTGTATTTTCTATTTTACACTATCTCTAGTACATTGTTAACTAGAGTTAGTGATAGTGGGCATTCCTGATTTATTCCCAGTGTTGGAGTAAAAATATTCAATAACTATTTTGTTTATTGTAGATTTATTTGAAACATCTTTTGTCAAAGGATGTCTCTTTTTTGTGTGTACTTAGAGTGCTTTTTTTTTAAAAGAATGTCTATCGTTTGTGATACTTTTTCTTATTTATTGTGATGACCATATAATTTTTCTTATTTTATTCTGTGTGTGTAATGAGTTACATTGATTAATTTTTAAAAGAAAACCACTCTTCCATTCTTAGATTAAAACTTTTATGATTGCTATATACTATCCATTTAATAAATTCCTGTGCTCAAATTACTATTTTCTTTAAGGTTTGCACCTATGTTCATGAGTCAGATTTGTATTTATTTTCTAATTACTTTGAATCACATTTATTTTTGTTGTTCTTATAAAAATCAGTTGGGAAGTTTTTGTTTTGTTTTGTTTTTTTGCTATTCTTTGGGAGCTTGTGTAATTAATGTTATTTATACCTTTAATAATTTGGAAGAATTTACCAGCTAAATTTTCTAGGCTTTAAGTTTCTCATAATTTTTGAATGTTTTTCTGTTACAATTTCCCATTTTAATCATTTTAAAAGTAAGATTCAGTGTCATTCATATTGATCTGCAACCAGCACCATTATCCATCCACAGTACATTTTTTGTAAAACTGAAACTTTGTAGCTATTAAACAATTACTCCCCATTTCTACTGCTGCAGTCTCTAGCAACTACCATTCTACTTTATTTCTCTATGAATTTGTCTACTTTTTTCCCATATGGCATTTGTCCCTTTTATGACTGACATTCAGCATTATGTGTTCAAGCTTCATTCATGTCACATGTCAGAATTTTCTTTCTTTTTAGGACTGGATTATACTTTACTGTTTGTATATACCAGATTTTTTTCCCCTCTTTTTACCTGTCACAGACAGAGTGGATTATTTTCATCTTTTGGAAATTGTGAATAATGAATAATAGTACTTTGAACATGGGTGTACAAATATTTACTTAAGTCCCAGCTTTGACTTGAAAGTTATTCATGTGAAAACTATGTTTGAAAACCCCAAAAACCATAATTAGCAACACATTTTTTTGCCACACAGTAAATACATAACTACATTATTTATTAATTTTTAAAAAGTTAGAAATGTCTGCTGCTCCTAAAAAATACATATTACATAGAAAGCACATTTTTTTTCCCCTGAGGATTGATTTTTTTCCCCCTCAGGTTGTACAATTATTATTATTATTATTATTTTTTGAGTTGGAGTCTCACTCGGTCGCCCAGACTGGAGTGCAGTGACCGCTCCTGGCCACCGTAGCCTCGACCTGCTGGACTCCGGCGATCCTTCCACCTCAGCCTTCCAAGTAGCCGGAATTACAGGCGAGCGCTACCACGCCCGGCGGATTTTTTTGATTTATTGTAGAGATGAGGTATCGCTGCCCAGGCGGGTCTCGAACCCGCGGGCTCAGGCAATCCACTCACCTCAGCCTCCCAAAGGCGCGGGATTACAGGCTGAGCCACCGAGCCCGGCTTACAATTATTTTTTTTCTGAGGTAGTGGAATTATCTTTACATTCTATTAAAATATGAATTTTGCATCAGTCCAAAGCTTTTATTAAGAAATTAAATTGTTATTTATTAAATTGCTAGTGCACTGGAAAGTAATTTATTACTTGAATGTCTGGTTAATACTGAATTAATTTTTAATGTAGGTAGAATACACAAAAAGCAAAAGTTTCTTAAGACAACCATCAAACAAATACAGAATCTAGACATTCTTTCCTTTCTCCCAAGTTTTGGGAGAGAAAAAAATATCTTGGCATTTATCCATGTTGCTGCACGGGACATAATTTAGTTCATCCTTATGGTTTTGTAATATTCCACCATGTATACATACCATATTTTCTTGATCTAGTTCACTTTTAGTGGGCTTGTGGGTTGGTGCTCATGTTTTTGCTTTCCTGAATAGTGCTGCAATAAACACACATACACAGGTGTCTTTTTGGTAGAGTGATTTATGTTCCTCTGACTATATTCTCAAAAGTGGTATTGCTGCATTATATGGTAGCTCAACTTAATAGTTTTTTGATGAATAGCACCCTGATTTTCCACAAAGATAGATGTATCTTACATGTCCCCCCAATAGTGTACCAATAGTGTAGAAGTGTTGTCTTTACAGAATTGCCAACACTTGGTATGGCTTTTTGACCTTTTAATGACAATCTTCCTAATTGTTCGGAGAAAGCTTGTAGTTTTGGTTTGCATTTCTCTGATTAAATTTTATTCCTTTATGTAGTCTCATGATCCTCTTGAACAGCCCATATGTTAAGTCTTTACCCTGCCCAGTGTTGTGCATGTTGGACTGCACATAGTGGTTACAATAACCACAGCTGCCTAATTTCACATTACAGAGAAAAGGCTCTTGGCAGATTTTTGTTTTTGCACTTTCTCAATATAGTTTGTGATAGCCTTGGCTAATGTGCTACCTCATGATTTACTTCTTTTTTTTTTTTTTTTGAGTTGGAGTCTCACTCTGTCGCCCAGACTGGAGTGCAGTGGCCGCTCCCGGCCTCCGCAGCCTCCACCTGCTGGGCTCCGGCGATCCTTCTTCCTCAGCCTTCCGAGTAGCTGGAATTACAGGCGCGCTACCACGCCCGGCTGATTTTTTGATTTATTGTAGAGATGAGGTCTCGCCTGCCCAGGTGGGTCTTGAACCCGCGGGCTCAGGCAATCCACTCACCTCAGCCTCCCAAAGGCGCAGGATTACAGGCTGAGCCACCGAGCCCGGCTATGATTTACTTATCTTACTAAAATTATTCATATGTCAAGTTGGAATATTCTAATCTTTATTGTAATGAATAGAGAGCGCTGGAGAAAGACGAATTCAAAAACAATTACTCCCTAGAGACAGTCATTATTAATACTGATATCCATTATTTTCTATTTCATTAAATGTTAAAATATGGGTTGTGGGCTGTTCATATAGAACTACCCTTCACACACATGTGAGGTCCACATATTTCTATGCCCATGGTTTTTCTAGGGGCCTACATGGGCCCCATGGCAGTAGGGCAGTGTGGACATTGTGAACTGATGACTATTATGTGTTCACAGTTGCCTATCTTTTCCTAAGCAGAGAATGTACTGCCCACTCAGTAGGCTCACCTGTCTAAAGTTGTTTATCACACCTCTAGTTGTAGAAAATAAAAAAAGATTACATGTTTCTTTCTTTCTTTTTTTTTTTTTTTGAGTTGGATTCTCACTCTGTCACCCAGACTAGAGTGCAGTGGCCGCTCCCGGTCACTGCAGCTTTGACCTGCTGGGCTCCGGCGATCCTTCCGCCTCAGCCTTCCAAAGAGTTGGAACTACAGGCGCGCACTACCGTGCCCAGTTGAAATTTTTTGATTTATTGTAGAGATGAGGTCTCACCAAGTTGTCCAGGCGGGTCTTGAACCCGCGGGCTCAGGCATTCCACTCACCTCAGCCTCCCAAAGACGTGGGATTACTACAGGCTGAGCCACCGAGCCCGGCGATTACATGTTTCATATATGCGACTATAAGATGCCCAGCGCATATATGACACATAAAACGTATGACTAATATACTTGGGTGAAAATTCAGAGGGGGTATAATTTACTTAGAAAGGATGTTGATTGGTTTTGGTGGTTTATTAAGCCAATTATAGTAGGAAACCTGAATACTTAAAATTTCATACTGTAATTGCGAGTATGAATTTAACCAGTGTTGTCTTGAGTGGAAGTCTCAAAACAGGATTAAAATATGTATATCCAATGATTTGTTCTCCTTAGATAAAGAAATTTAGAAAAAAGCAGAAAAACTGTTGAACTGTGATTAGATTAATTTATGAACTATCATATGTAGTGTTTTTTAATAGAAATGTTTTAACATCCATTGTTTACAGATAAAATATGTTCATTTTGATAATAATTTTGAAATTAATTTAATTATGGCATTGAGATAAAATGTCCTGTAAATTTACTGTTTTACAAATTACTAAAATTTTTTGTGGTATCGTTATGATTATAAATATTCATAAGTTTGAGAAGAGTACATATATATTTTATTTAAACTCATGTATTTATAATTATCTGTGTCTTGTTAATTAACTACTTCACATGTCGTAGAGAGAGATATTGGAAAAATTTCTACTCTCTTTCTATCAATTTCTCTTCACCTTCCAGATATTTTGTTTATGCAATGTATTGTTCTGTTATATGATGCACAGTTAATACTTGTATCAGTTCGTGCGTGCATATGGGCTGAAATTTTGGACTTAACAATATAATTTCGAGTTCACCCATACACTTTTAATATTAAAATAAGGATTTAACATTACAAACTCATTTTTACCACTTTTTTTTGCACAACCCACCCTTGAAGAATCTGACATTAACATGATAATTACTCTTCACTTATAGTCTCAGTGCCTTCTTTGGACAGTGACTTCTTTCCACGGTAATAATTCATTGTTAATTGATTTTGGCTCTTGTGAGTTTTAGCTAAGGGGTAGAAAAATTGATTGTTTGCTAGTTACTTTGAATAGGAAGGCAACACAAGGCTGAAGCTTGAGCGGCTACGTTTGAATTGTGTGCGAGTAAGGAAAAGAAACCATATTCAGGTATTCAGGGAGAATGAAGATTGAAGTAGATATGCAGAGAGAATCAGGGACCAAGGACCATACAATCCTGAGAATGTCAAGGGCACTTATTGCCTTGCGCTAAGTATGTTTCAGTTGTTGGCACCGGTACTTTTTAGAGACCCAGGTGTTCTTTTTCTCCAGTTTATTTCCTTTCACGTCTCTTGAGCATCTTAAGTAACTCTTCTGTCAAACAAATGACTTCTCTTGCTTTATTTGATTAGATTTTTCCAAATGTATCTACTCCCATTCTTTAACTTTTAATCTCTAAGAAGTTGCTGAATCTAAACAAAACTTGTTTGGAGAATTTATCAGCTTATTCTAAGAAGAGATTTTCAGTAGTCATATAGGAATACAATAGCAGATCTGCTTAAAGCAAAAGAAAATAAAAGAAATCAAAATAGATTTTGTCCATGTCAGAAAAAGATTTTAGAAACTGGAGAAAGAAATTATGAACAATTAACTAACAACTGTGAACTATTGAGCAATTATCATTTCTGAAACTGTTTTCATTCATATTAGAGTAATTGTTGTAGCTGTCTGTCCCATTTCACAGAAAACGGGATCAAAAGAAGTATGTAAAATGAATATGTTTTTAAACAAAATAGCTGCTTTGTAATGCGAACATATGAAAACCTACAGACATAATTCAGGTTAAAAGGGGCTGTCTTTAATGAGCTTTGTTTTATACATTTATTATATTTGTTGGCTATATGAATGAGTCTCCTCCAGGTAGAAATTAGGATACAGGATAAACTTTATAAAATACTCATGTAAGTTAAACATTTAGTGTAATTTCATAGAGTAAATGCTATGAAAGGGAAATTTTAAAGTGGAGCAGATTCTTTGTTACTACTGCATTGTTGTCTCTAAAGTCATTATAAAGTAGCAAGGTTTAGAAATAGAAACATTTGACTACTCTAGATATAGTTGCTAGGCAAATAGTTATCTTGTGGAAATCAATGAAAGTTGATTGGCCTTATTCCATGAGCTGCCTCATCCTGTGGTTCCTTGTATTGGCAATGTACAAATAAGTTGTGATAAATTTCCATTCCTTATTTGCATCACATTGAGATGCTATAGGTTGTATATTAGTGTTGAGCAAATACTCTATTTGAACTGAGAAAATTTTATATACACATACAATTATGTATACAATTCTGTATGGGAAATTGCCAGAGGAAATGTAATGTATTCTTGTTTCATGTAAATTAAAGAAGCATAATGAAAAAAGTGAGTACTGCAAGTACACTGAATGAGTTCAAATTCGGCCTTTTTGCTTGAATCACTGGCTACATAGCTTGTTTGTATTTTTTTTTTTTTTTTGAGTGAGAGTCTCACTCTGTCGCCCAGTCTGGAGTGCAGTGGCTGCTCCCGGCCACCGCAGCCTCGACCTGCTGGGCTCCGGCAATCCTTCCGCCTCAGCCTTCCAAGTAGCCGGAGCTACAGGCGCGCGCTACCACACCGGCTAATTTTTTGATTTATTGTAGAGATGAGGTCTCTCTGCCCAGGCAGGTCTCGAATCCGCAGGCTCAGGCAATCCACTCACCTCAGCCTCCCAAAGGCGCGGGATTGCAGGCTGAGCCACCGATCCGGCTGCTTGTTTGTATTTTGATCTTACTAAATTCCATTTCTTCCTCTGTAAAGATGCTAATAGTAATACCATTTTCACAGTGTATTTGTAACATATTGGTGAGAAAATGTAGATAAAGCAAATGCTACAGTATTGGGACCCAGGAGCTCATTAAGTATTAACTAATGCTGATTTAATAAAAAATAAAATGAAATAGATTTTTTTGGAAAGGAAATACAGTGACTGCTGGTATTAACATATCATCATTCACCAACATCTCCCCTTTGTATTGTAATTTACAAAGTATTAATCCTGAGATCCAAATTTATTACAAATATAGTTATATTTTAAGCTATGTGCAAAACTTCAATGCAGACATTTTTTCAACACTAATCTCTTTCTTTTGTGAAATGTTTACACAGGCACAGACGTTCGAATAATTAAATGACAGTTATGACTAACATTTTTGTCCTTTAAATTAAGCTTTATTTAGAAATATAAAATTAGAGTTGAGAACTTTTGAAGAAATCAGTTGATTCCCAAGTTCAACTGTATTAATAAATTTTCTAAGGGAAACTGACAGAATGATCATAAAGATTTTAGTATTAATAAAAAAGTGCAGAGAATTTAAATACCAATTTAGGTAAGTCAGAAAAACCAGTGTATTTATTCAGATTTAGCTTTTCACTTCCTGTTTGAAAATGAGAATTTTCCACATTCCATGATTACATATAAATCAGGATTTTTTTTTAGCACTTATTGTTACTATATAACCATTTACTAGTACCATTAAAATAAGTGCAAACTTTTGAAATAATTTTATATTTATAGAAAATAATGGAGAGTTCTTATATAACTTTTAGCCAATTTTAACATTAACATCATATTGGTTATGGTATATTTAACAAAACTAAGGAATCAATATTGGTACATTATTAACTAAACTACAGACCACATTTGAATTTCATCATTTTTCTACCAATGTCTTTTCTGTTGCAGAATCCAATCCAGAAAACACTTTTTGTCATATTTTTTTAGTCTCCTCTGGTGTCAATCTGTTGGTTTTATCATTACCATGACACTTTTGAAGCTTATTGGCCAGGTATTTTATACAATGTCAGTTTGGATTTGTCTCATGTTTTTCATTACTGAGTGAGATGGTTTTGGGGGAAGAGAGTCACAGAGTTGAAGTGCTGTCATCACGTCATATTGAGGGTACATTATGTCATCATGACATTACTGATGATGTAAATATTAATCATTTGCTTAAAGTGGCATTTGCCAAGTTTCTTCACTGTGAAGTTAATATCTTTCCTATCTCATAATCTATTCCTTAGAACCAAGGCACTAAGTGCAGCCTAACTTCAATGGCATTGGGAAAGATTAATCTATATTTATTGGAAGGAGGATCTTAAAAAGTTTGTGAGTGTAGGCTAAAACCGTCACAATAATTAACACATATCTGAGAGATACATCCATACAATAATTAACCGATATTTTGGGAGAGGTATGTATATATTTTTTCTTAAAATTTCTCCCACTGATCAGAAGACATTGCTTGCAGTGTAATTATTGCAGTCTTATATTGGTAATATCTCTTCTTTCTCCAGACATTTTTGAAATTGTTTTGTAAAGAAGTGTTCTCCTCTATCTAGTTTATTCATTTATTTATATTGTATGGTCTCATGAACAATTATTTTAATATCTGAATTATAATCCAATGATACCACTATTCATCATTTTGCTCAGATTGCTTGCTTCCTCTGGGCATTGGAAGCTCTTTTAGTTTGGTTCCTATACCATTTCTGGAATGAAACATTCTCCGTGTATATTCAATTTTTCCCGCCCTCATCCCTACCTTCAGTCATTCCTTCAAGGAGTCTTTGTTCAGTTTACTGAAGCATGGTATTTAGAAAAGAAAATCTGAGCTCTGGATGTTCCCATTGCTACTGGGATGTCACTGATTCTAGGGCATCTAATCAGACAGAGAAAGAAAATATCTGTATGCTATAGGCAGGGCATGGTGGCTCACCTATAATCCGTTTTTTGGGAGGCCAAGGCAGGAGGATTTCTCAAACTCAAGAGTTCATTAGCCTGGGCACCATAGTGAACCCTCGTCTCTACAAGAATTTAAAATAATTTTAAAAAAGCCAGATGTGGTGGCACGTGTCTGTTTTTCAAAGTTACTTAGCTTCTTTTCACCTCTCAAAGCTTGTGATTTTACACCACACAATTGTAACACAGTTAAATTCAGTTTTCACGAATTGTTTTTCCATCTGAGAAACATGAGTTTGAATACTTAAAAGCCTAATTAATTTTTAAAGTTAGAGTAAAGGTTTTTCCTTGTTACATAGTTCTTTAAGTTTTAACACATTCATAAATAAATATATCTATAACCACATTGCTGCATTTCATCACCCACAAATTTCCCTTTTGCTGTTCTTTTTGTTGTGAGATTCTCCCCCAAACCATGTTTTCCATTCCTATTTCTTTGCCTTTCCCAGAATGCCATATAAATGATGTTGTATAATACATAAGTTTAGGAATGATTCCTTCTACTTTGAAAAATTCATTTAAAATTTATCTATGCTAAATGAATTTATAGTTCATTCTGTTTTGTTGATGAGTGAATTCCAGTGAATGAATGTGCCACAGGTGTTCTACTCATTCACCCGTTAAAGTACATATTGATTAGTTCCAGTTTGATACAATTACAAATAAAGCTCTTTGTTATAAGCAGTTTGTATGGGCTTTGTGTAAATGCAAATTTTCAGTTCACTTGGTTGCTTAGCAATAAAGTTCTGCCAAAGGCTTGTGTACCACTAGAAGAAACTATCAGTTTTCCAATGTTTTATCAGTTTGCAGTCTCATCGGTAATGAATGAGAATTCTCGTTGTTCCATGTCCTTGTCAGCATTTAGCATATTTGCTTTTAAATTGTCATAATTACTTTTTATTTTAAATTGTGACGTCAAAATGATACTGCAGCTCAGCTTGTATAATAGTAATTGCAAATGTTCTCTTGACACGACCTAACATGTATTTTTAAAGATATGAAAATGATAACTTTAGTTATATTGTGCATCATTTACAGTTTTGCCTACTTCTTTGGATTGGGCTCCTGTCTTGTAAAGCCAATGAACAATAAGACAAAAATATTTTTCAAAAATTTGAAATTAAATATTTTAAAATCCCAAGATATTAACAGCTTTACATAAAAATTGAAATGTAGAAAACCCCCCAAATTTAAAAGTATTGTTGCAAAACAAGATTATGTAGCAAATCTACTTGCTGATTGTTTCTGTAAGCACAAGGAAAACTTGAACTTAAAAATAGTGATTTATCGTGTGATAATGATGTTATATGGACTAAAGCAAGTATAAGCAAAGACAGTAAAATTACAATTAGAGGTACTGAGAAAAAGAAGTCAATCTCTAAGCATGTACCCTTTTGTAAGCCTAACTTTTAGAAAATTTTAGAGCATTATAGAATACACAAACATACTTTCCAATACCTAGCAGAGTATTATAATACATTATGGAAAATTTTGCTACATTCATGAGAGGACGAGTGAAAAAGGCAAATAGCCTGGCTCAGGCAGTAACTAAGTAACTCATCTCTGCATCAACTGCAGCACAATTAAATTTAATACACAATGGAATTTTAATTAAAAGTTCCAAATTGTGTGGTAACTGTATATTCTCCTGACTCCATTATTTCACATAAACAATTCCTGACATGAAAAACAAACAAAACAAACATATGTCCTTTATGAAAATGAATACTTTGACAACAAATCATTAGCCCATCACACAAAATTATTGATTTTATTATTTTGCTCGCTTGCGCATGTGTGTGCGTGCGTGTGTGTGTGTGTGTGTGTGTGTGTGTGTGTGTGTGTTGTGTTTTAACGCTGTCTTCCTAATATCCAGCATTTACTGGAAAATATTTAATGATTTTTAATTTTAAAGTTGGGGGTAAAATTCAGGGTTAGGTACACAAATGGTTAGGAAAATATTTAATAGTTTTGAAAAGACGATAGTTTTTTCTTCTCGTCTTCCTGAAAGACCATTTTCTAGCAGTAGTTCCCTAAAGCGCCACTCACAAAGCTCTCAATCAAATACACTTTGTTTTGTTAAGCTTTCGATAGGAGAGAGGCAAACGAGAGAGAGAGATTAAAATTCAATCTTATCTGAATTCTTTCATAGTGTCCCAGTGAAACCGTTTATAAAGAAATTCTAGCTTTTTCTTTTTTCAGTTGTAATCAATGTAATCAACTATGATAAATATTTACATCAATATCTGACCCTTAAAACCTTTTCCATAAAGTTCCATAAAATTATCTTGAATGAATTTTTAAGCTTCAGTCTTACTACTATTCCATTTATTGTTCTAAATGCCTTTCCTCTAACCTTCCAAACTTGCTCTTTGGGAGACATTATCTTTACAAAGAGGAAAGGTATTGTTGTTAGGATGTAAACGAAGGATCCAGTTGCCTAGTTTTAAGTGAACCTCCTTCACAGGAGAAAATTATAAATAGTAAATAAATTAATTCATGTAATTAGCTTAAAATTGTGAATGATACAAAATAAAGTTTTAGTACAATGTATTGAAGGCCTATAATAATTTAAGACCTCTGGTATACTCCAGAGATATGGCTAGAAAGAAACTACACCATTAATATCTGAGTGTAGAAGGAGATATACACACTGAAACAAATATATGCATATAGCTGTTATACTGTATTGTGTAAGGAATAATGGAAAGAACAAAAAGTCTGTAATTTTTAGTACACATGTAATCATCCATTTATTTTTCCCAGAGTATTTTCAAATTACTCTGTGTTGTCTCAACCAATATGAAATTGACACACTTGGGGATCAGACAGTAAGTAAAACAGAATGTAATAAATATTTTACTGTTATACAGGTTATAGAAGAGGCATAAATATATGTGTTTTGTAAAGTCTTTTCAGGGGAGTATTCTGACTGATCTTGAACTCTGGATAATGGAGATGGGCAATCAGGCCACTATAGCTACTAGGCAGGTGCTTTCTATAATGGTGTTCTGGAGTCATATCTGGAAATTTGTGGAGTGTTTAGTCCTCAAGACATTCCAATAATTAGTAAGCTTTATGGTATTACTTTTGCTTAAACTACCTACAATAGTTTTACATCTTTGCAATGGAATTCTGAATTATCTTTTATCCAAAACTTAAAAAAAAAAGAGACTCCTTTAAAAAATGTAAATTTGGGTGTACATGTGCAGGTTTGTTATATGAAAATATTGTGTAATGCTTGGGTATGGGCTTCCACTGAACAAAATGCCTAAAGAGTAAACATAGTATCCTAGAGGTAGTTCATCAGTACTTTTTCTTGTTCCTTCTTTTGAGTCTTCAGTGCCTGTCGTTTCCAGATGTGTCTGTTTGTGACCTCCCTCATAAACGAGGACACAGCATTTGGTTTTCTTTCTGCACGTTAATTCACTTAGAATAATGGTCTCCAGCTGCAACTATACTGCTGCAAAGAAAATGACTTCATTCTTCTTTAAGGATGCATAGTATTTCTTGACGTGTGTGTACCACATTTTCTTTATCCAGTCCAGTATTGATGAACACCAACATTGATTACATTGCTATTGTTACTAGTGCTGTGATAAATGCACAAGTGCAGATGACATTTTTTCTTTGGGTAGATACCAAGTATGGGGCTGCTGGGTCAAATGATAGTTCTATTTTTACTTTGAGAAATAGCAACCCGTTTTCCATAGATTGAACTAAATTACATACCCACCAATTGTTTTTTATTTTTTCTTCATCGTCACCGTCTGTTATTTTTGACATTTAAAAAATAGATTAGTGTTCGAGACCCGCCTGGGAAACTTGATGAGACCTCATCTCTACAATAAATCAAAAATGAGCCAGGCGCGGTAGCACGCAACTGTAGTTCCAGCTACTTGGAAGGCTGAGGCGGAAGGATCGCCGGAGCCCAGCAGGTCGAGGCTGCGGTGGCCAGGAGCAGCCAGTGCACTCCAGTCTGGGTGACAGAGTGAGACTCCAACTCAAAAAATAAAATAAAAAATAAAATAAAATAAAAAATAGACTAGTATAAGATGGTATATTGTGGTTTGGGTTTGTATTTCTTTGATTAGTGATGATGATGAGCATCTCAAAATATGTTTATTGGCCACCTGTATGTCATCTTATGAAAAATGTCCATGTATTTGGTTCACTTTTTAATGTGGATTTTTTTCAATTATTTAAATTCTTTAAATTCTGGATATTAGTTCACTGTCAGATGCATAGTTTGCAAATATTTTAGTTTCTTTTGCTGTGTAGAGGCTCTTAAGTATAGTTAGGTCTCAATTGTCAATTTTTGTTCTTGTTGCTTTTGTTTTTGAGATTACAAATTCTTTGGATAGACTTTTTTTCTAGGTTTCTTATAGGATTTTTAAATTTCACACCCTACATTTATGTCTTTAATCCATTTTGAGTTAATTTTTGTATACAGTGAGCGATATGGGTCTAGCTTCATTCTTCAGCACATGGAAATCCTATTTTCCATGCACCATCTATTGATAATGGTCTCCTCTCTCCAGTTTTTTGTAGACTTTGTCAATGATCAGTTGGTTGTAGGTAAGTGGCTTTATTTCTTAGTCCTAAATTCTGTTCCATTGGTTTTGTGTCTATTTTTGTACTGGTAGAATATTGTTTCATTTACTGTAGCTTTGTAACATAGTTTGAAGTCAAGTAATGTGATGCTTCCAGCTTTGTTCTTTTCACATACGATAACTTTGACTTCAGGCTCTTTCCTGGTTCCATATGAATTTTAGAATTGTTTTCCTAATTTGGTGAAAAATGACATTGAGAATTTGTTAGAAATTGTGAAGAATCTATAGTCTGTTTTTGATACTTTAATGATATTGATTTTTATCCGTGAGCATGGATTGCTTATCCACTTGTTTGTGTCTATGATTCAGTGTTTGTTGCTATTGTAACTGGAATTACTTTTTTTTTTTTTTTGAGTTGGAGTCTCACTCTGTCACCCGGACTGGAGTGCAGTGGCCGCTCCCGGCCACCGCAGACTCGACCTGCTGGGCTCCGTGCGCCTCAGCCTTCCAAGTAGCTGAAAATATAGGTGCGCGCTACCACGCCTGGCTCATTTTTTGATTTATTGTAGAGATGAGGGCTCACCAAGTTGCCCAGGCGGGTCTTGAACCCGCGGACTCAGGCTATCCACTCACCTCAGCCTCCCAAAGCACGGGATTACAGGCTGAGCCACCGAGCCCTGCGGAATTACTTTTTTGATGTGTTTTCAGATTGTTATTGGTGTATGAAATGTTCCGATTTCATACTTTGACTTTGTATCCAGAGACAACTGGAGTTTTTTTTAAATGTCTAGGAGTCTTTGGAGTAATATTAGGGTTTTGTAAGTATAGAATCTCATTAGTAAACAGAAATAATTTTACCCTCTTTGCCTGTTTGGATGCATTTTTATTTCTTTCTTTTGCCTGATTGCTCTGCCTAGAGCTTCCAGTATTATGTTGACTGGGAGCAATGAGAGTACACTGATTCTATTAAAATTATTCCAAAAAAGCAAGGGAGAGTGGTTCCTTCTTAACTTTTTCTTTAAAAAAACCTGACACCAAGTTTTGGCAAGAACACAATAAAAGATGAAAACTACAGCTCATCAATGCAAAAATCTTCAACAAAATACTAGCAAACTAATCTAATAGCACATAAAAAACCTAATTCACCACAGTCAAGCAGGCTTTATTCTAAGGATGTAAGGATGATTCAACATAAGCAGATCAATAACCATGATTTGTCACATAAACAAAATTAAAACTAAAAACCAAATGAATATATCAATACACAAAAAGGGCATTTGATAAAATGTAACAGTTTTTTGTGAAAAAATAGTTAAGAAACTGGGCTAAAGGTACATCAAAATAATAAAAACCAACTTCAATAAACCCACAGCCAACGTCATACTGAACAAAAATTGGCAGCATTCCCTCTAAGAACTGAAATAAGACAAAAATCAGATTCTTGCTTGAAAAGAGTCACTGCTCACTCTTAATGTACATATAATATAGATACTACAACTAGATGGCAATTTACATTTGAATACAAATGTTTGAAACTCTAATTCAGGAAAAGGCATTTAAGTAACATAAGTGTAACATCATTAGTATAAAAGTGTAATCTTACTCTGCCAAGTATAAGTGCTGCATCTATCCTTCTATTTCTTAAATGTCAAGTCTTGACCTCAATTGTGTGTGTGTGTGTGTGTGTGTGTGTGTGTGTGTGTGTGTATATATATATTTGAGTTGGAGTCTCACTGTTGCTCAGACTGGAGTGCAGTGGCCGCTCCCGGCCACCGTAGCCTGGCCCTGCTGGGCTCCGGCGATCCTTCCGCTTCAGCCTTCCAAGTAGCTGGAACTACAGCGCGCTACCATGCCAGGCTCATTTTTTAATTTATTGTAGAGATGAGGTCTCGCCAAGTTGCCCAGGCGGGTCTCGAACCCGCGGGCTCAGGCAATCCACTCACCTCAGCCTCCCAAAGGCGCGGGATTAAAGGCTGAGCCACCGAGCCCGGCTTGCCTTTTTGATTATAGCTTTTCTAGTGGATGTGAAGTGGTCTCATTGTGCTTTTGATTTGTGTGTCTAATTGTTCAAAAGATTATTGAAGCTAAGAAGTTTCATAATCTCTCTGCAAGTTGGAAACCAAGGAAAGCCAATGATGTACAGTGGTCTTTTATAGTTTTGCTTTTCATAGATTCTATATATGTATGTTAGGCCAAATTGATTCATATTGTTCCTCATGTTCTCTCTTTCCTTATTGAATACCTCTTTATATGATCTGTCTTTTATTAAAACTGTGAAATATTGACGTCTTCTTACTATTACTGTGGAACTTTTAACTTCTCTCATTTTTGTCAATTTTTTTCATATATTTTAGATCTGTTCTTATACATTTACAATTGTTAAATATTCTTGATGAGTTAAGCCTTTTATAGATTTGTAATGTCATTCTTTGCCTCTTATAATAGTTTTTGACTTAAAGTCTATTTTACCTGTTAGCATAACTGCCTCAGTTCTTTTGGTTACTTTGTTACATAAAAATATATTCTGCCTTATTTGTATCTCTGGAGCTAAAATCTCTTGTGGTTGTATCTTTTTTTTTTCCTATTCATTATATCAATTTCTGGGTTGCAAATTTTAATCCATTTGCATTTATTGTCATTTCCAATAAGAAAGGGCTTTTCTCAACCATTTAGATTGTCTCCTATGTGTCTTAAGTTGTTTTTGTCTCTCATTTTAATTTTCTCTATTATTGCCTTTTGTGTGTGTGTATGACACAGGGTCTTTGTCACCCAGGCTAGTTAGCAGTGGCACAGTCATAGTCCTCGGAACATTAATCTTTTGGGAGTAATCTTTCCACCTCTGTCTCCAGAGTAACTATGACTGCAAGTGCACACCATAATATCCAGCTAATCATTTTTAAATTTTTTTAGTGGCGGGGTCTCTTTATGTTTCCTAGTCTTGTCTTGAACTCCTGGTCTAAAATGATGCCCTTACCTCAAGTTCCCAAAGTGCTGGAAGTACAGGAGTGAACCACCATGCCTAGTCACCCTTTTTTGTGTTTAGGTCAGTTTTTGTAATGAACTGTTTGTTTCTTTTTGCATTTCCCTTTGTGTATTAATTTGAGTGATTTTTTTTTGTGTGTGTGGTTGCCACGGGATTATCTTTAACATCTTAAATTTATAAATCTAGTTGGAATTTATATCAATTTAACTTCAATCATGTACAAAATTCTCTGTTCAGCACAACTTTGTCTCCCAAATTTATGTTGCTATTATCAATTGCATATGTATACATTGCATGTTCAATAACATATAATTGTTTTAAGGCATTTGTCTTTCAAATTGTACAGTAATTTAAAAGTGGCGCTACAAACCAAAAATATATAGTACTATTATTGTACTATACCAGCTTTTGTTTTGCACCAAAAAAAATCACCTTTATCAGAGAGCTATATTTCTACAATGGCTTTGAGTTACTGTCTAGTGTTCTTCAATATAAACTTTAAACATTTCTTCAATTTCTTTTGTATGGCAGGGTTACTGGTAAGGGAACGTCTTAGTTTTTGTTTATTTGGAAATATCTTAATTTCTTCCTTATTATTTGAAGGACAGTTTTGACAGATTAGAATTTTTTTTTTTCCCAGTTCTTTAAATATGTCACTCCATATATTTCCAAAAGTCTGCATGATTTCACATAGAAAGCAATTCTTTAAAAATATATTTTCAGATTTTTCTTATTTTTAATTTTATAATTTTTATTTATTTATTTTTTTGAGTTGGAGTCTCACTGTCACCCAGACTGGAGAGTGCAGTGGCCGCTCCCGGTCACCGCAGCCTCGACCTGCTGGGCTCCAGCTATCCTTCCATCTCAGCCTTCCAAGTAGCCGGAATTACAGGCATGCCACTATCACGCCCGGCTGATTTTTTGTAGAGATGAGGTCTCGCCAAGTTGCCCAGATGGGTCTTGAACTCGCAGGCTCAGGTAATCCACTCACTTCAGCCTCCCAAAGTGCGGGATTACAGGCTGAACCACCGAGCCTGGCTATTATTTTTTAAAATAACAAACTGTACACATTTATGGAATACAGAGTGATATGTTTATAAATATTTCAATATGTAACGATCAAATAAGGATGTGTATTTATTATCTTAAACATTTATATCTCTTTGGCTACAGTCAAAAATTCTCTCTTCTAGTTATTTAAAAATATAAATTAATAACAATAATGGCACAGTGGTTCATGACTGTAATCCCAGCATTTTTGGAGAACTGGGTGGGAGAAATGTTTGAGCCCAGGATTTTAAACCAACTGGGGCAGCATAGTGAGAATATCAAACCAAAACAAAACAAAACAAAATTAGCCAGATGTGGTGGCGTGCACTTGTAGTCCCAGCTACTTTAGGAAGATGAAGTAGAAAGATTGCCTGAGCTCAGGAAGTTGAGGATGTGGGAGCCATAATCATTCAACTACACTCTAGTCTGGGCAACAGTGTAAGACGTAAATGTAAATAGATTTTTAAAATAAATAAATGTTAACTATCATCAATCACCCTACAGTGGTATAAAACATTAGAACTTTTTCTTCTACTAGCTGTAGTTTTGCATCCATTAATTAAATACCCAATCCTACTCTCTTCTCCTTCCCCTTCCAGCCTCTAGTAAGCACAATTCTGCTTTCAACTTTTCTTTTTAGACATTTTAGATGTGAGCACAATTCATAGTTAATTATAAAAAAGTTCATTATGCAGGTACCCTTGCTGATGAGGTGTGCTCCCCTCCCCTGGCAGTTTCCAATTACTGCCAATCCTATCCACCCTACCCTGGCAGTTTTCCACTACTGTCTATCCCTTTTTTGCAGTATAATGATAATTGTTCAGGGTCCTCATGAGAACTTTTTAGCCCAGCGTATGAGTGAAAAACACATATTATTTGTCTTTCTGTACCTGACTTTTCAATTAACATAATGTCCTCTGGGTTCACACATGTATGTTGCAAGTGACAGGATTTCAATTATTTTTAATGGTTAAATACTATTCCATTGTATGCATAAACCACATAATCTTTGTCCATTCATCTGTTACTGGACATTTAAGTTGAGATCATATATTGGCTACTGTGAATAGCACATAAACATGGTAGTACACGTCTCTTTGATATAGTGATCTCTTTTTCTTTGTATAAATACCCAGTAGTAGAATTGCTGACTCAAATAGTAGTACTCTTTTTTTCACAACCCTCCATAATGGCTACACTAATTTACATTCACAACAACAGTGTTTATGAGTTTCCTTTTCTCTGAATCCTCAGCAGCATTGTTTATTTTTGACTTTTTGAAATAGTTGCTGGAATGAGATATCTTATTGTGATATTAATTTGCATTTGCCTAATAGTGACATTGGTCATTTAAAAATATATATTATGACATATACTTGTATGGCCATTTGTATTTTTTTTTTTTAAAAAACAATGTTTAATCACTTGTACACCTTTAAATCAGAATTTTTTTGGTTGCTGTTCTGTTGAGTTCTTTTTATATTCTAAATATCAAGCCTTTGTCAAATGTACAGTTTGCAAATCTTTTCTTCAATTCTGTAGGTTGTCTCTTCATTCTTGATTATTTCCTTTGTTGCTCAAAAGCTTTGTAGTTTGATGTAATTCCATTTGTCCATACATTTGTTGCATGTGTTTTTGGTGTCTTAAACCATAAAAAAACTTTGCCCAGAAGAATTTCTCTTATAATTTCTTCTAGTAGTTTGAGGTCTTACATTTAAGTCAAACCCATTTTGAGGTAATTTTTGTGTATGGTAGGAGATAGAAGTTTGCTATTAATCACATTAAAGATACTTTTTTGTGACAGATCACTTGTCTCTTCCTGTTTTCAAAATTCTCTTTGTCTTTGGTTTTTGGTAGTTTGAATTTTGATAAGTATCTTCTTAAAATTTGTTCTACTTAGGGTTTCCTGGATCTATGGATTGATATATTTCTTCAAATAAGGAAAAAAACCTAAGCATTATTTCTGCTTCAGTCTCTTTCCCCCTATTTGGATTCTTATATAGGACTTTTTGTTTCTGTGTTGGTGTATTTGGTATAGTCCCATATGTCTTTTACATTGTTAGCTTTTCTTCATTCTTTTTCTTTTTGTTATTCAGATTAGACAGTTTCTAGTACACTATCTCCAACTTCACAGATTCCTTCTCCTGCCTGTTGAAATCTACTGTTGAACTCCTCTAGTGAATTTTTCATTTAGCTGTTGTACTTTTCAGTTTCAGAATTTGTTTGGTTCCTTTTTATAATCTTTATCCTTATTGAGATCATCTTATCTTTTATATATCATTTGGCTGATTTACTTAGTACCTGGTTTATGATTTCCTTGAGCATTTTCATCATATCTCAAAGTATTTTTCTGGTATATTCAATGTCTGTAATTTTTCAGTAATAGTTTCTGTTCATTTATTTTGTGTCTTTGCATCATACTTTTCCATTTCTTTATATGACTTGTGACCTTTTGTTGAAAGCTGGACGTTTTGACTATCACAAGGTTTTAACTTAGGATAGTAGATTCTTCTCCTCAAGGATTTATTGTATGATGATGATTGGGGGTTAGTAAACTTTTCAAGCTATTTTTTGCAAAGAATATATTTCTTTTTTATGTGGTCGAAGTTCCTTTAATTTGTGTTCAGTTAGTATTGTGGCAAAGATTTTCTTGAACACGGGCAGATAAAGAAAGGAACAGTTTTCCAAGTTTTTGTGAATAGTTCTGTGCTGGGCCATTACTTCAATACTTAATCAAGATTTCACTCAGTCTAGAAATCATCCAAGGAAGTAAACAGGATAGTTTCTGGTCTTTTTACATTGTTCATTGCCATAGATTAAAAGTCTGTGTTCTTTCAAAATTCATATGGTGAAATTATTTCAACATAATGGTAGTAGGAGGTGAGGGCCTTGAGAAGTGACTAAGTCATGAAAACTAAGCCCTCAAATGGAATTACAAAACCTTATAAAGTAAGATACTTATGCTCCTTTGAAAAGAAACTCAAGAGAGCGTCTGTTTATGTTACATCATGAGAAGACCCAGTGAGGATTGCATATTGAAAACACAAAGGGCCTTCACCAATGATCATTTTTGCCAGTACCACGATTTTAGACTTTCCAACCGGCAAAATTGTGAGAAATACTTTTTTTTGTTGCTTGCAAATCACCCAATTTATGATTTTTTTTAAAATAGCAGTCCAAAGAGGCATGTATCTTGCCCTGGATTTTGACTTGGGTTTTCTAAATTCTGCAGTGTACAAATATACTTTTGAATGCCCTAGTTTCTCTCCTATATTTTTTCTCCCAAGCTATGGTATTCTATTTTTCAAACATATCCTTTTATCCTAGGGAGCTGAGGGTTCTTTTACATTACAATGTGCAGAAATGCCTACCATTTTTCAACTTTGAGTGAATGAATTCTGAATAAGGCAAAACAGAGATGAGTACCGTGTGTCATCTTTCAGATAGCCCACGTAGATACACAATAAATATATATAAACACAATAAATATTTATGTACAATAATTTGTAAATAGTTTGCTCTGATTTCTTCAGAACCAGAGATTATTTTAGGGCCATTTTGTAAGCTCAGTAGTCCTTTGATCATTACTTGTGATAAAAGTCTAACATTCACTTGATTCTATAAGTTTCTCAATGTGAATATAAGTAGGAATAGCACTCCCTTTCATACATAGTCAATGTAGTAATTAATAATCACACAACAGATAAATGCAGCTGCTACCTGACCTTCCCAATCTTTCCTTCAGTAGTTTTTTCATCTCAAGTAAACATAGGTGATAATTTAACTAATTCTGATGATACTGCATGCCATTAATTAATACCTTATTTTTTCATTAATTAGAAATTCAGATTATAGTTAGGGCCAAAGACATAATAAAAAAAAAAACCTAAAGGCAGGGCACTGTGGCTCACTCTTGTACTCTCAGTACTTTGCGAGGCCAAGGTGGGAGGATAGCTTGAGTCCAGGACTTCTAAACCAACCTAGGAAATATAGTGAAATTCCATCTTTATAAAAAATAAAAAATTATTAGCCAGGTATGGTAGCAAACACCTGTAGTCCTAGCTACCCCAGAGGCTGAAGCAGAAGGATAATCTGATCCCAGGAGGTCAAGACTGTAGGAGCCTAATCATGCCACTGCATTCCAGCCTTGATGACAGAGAAACAATCTCAAAAAACAACCAAATTCCCCTGTAACTATTCCTAGTATTAAGTACTGTATCAGTCTGGATATTCAGTTAGAAAAAGGCAAATCACATTAAATATTTTTATCATAGATTTCAGGTCTCCAGAAGCCTGAAACAACAAAGTTTATTTAGCTAAATTAGGGATTCATACTTACAGAAAACAGTACTTACATTATGTAGTTTGAGACAATAAAAAGGAAGAGGAGATATTTCTAGACTTGGGAACTCAGTGGAAGGATTCCTGTAGACTGACCTTGGTCATATGAGAAGGCACCATAGGACTTTAGGTGAAGGAATGTGATATGGTTGGTAATTTTGTCACTGGTGACATTACCTGGGAAGGTACATGGAAAGCTAGTTCTGGATGTTGAAGGAAGATGGATATAGGTGTGAACTGTTTGCTGCTGTTGCATGTCATGGACCAAAGCATCTCTCTTTCAATCTGATTTCCCGCTAGTGTCTCCGATCACAGATACTAATAACAAGTGAGTCTAGAGAGTATATTTCATAAGGTACCAGACCTGGTATCTCAGACAAGAGTCCACAATGATGGCTTGGCAGTGAAAGACAATCATAAAATATCATCTAGCAAGGAGAAGTAGATGTGAAGAACTTCAGTCTCCAGCACATCTTGCACCAAAACACATTCATTTATATTCATTCAATAATTATTTAATGTGTCCAAATACTTATGGAACTTATTTTAATTGGGTGATAAAATAACTATAATAAACTTGTAAATTGTATAATATTCTGGAAGACGATAAATTCTATGAAAAAATAAAGAGCAGGATGGACTGGGTAGTGTAGAGTAAGTGGGGGATGAAAAATTGCAATTTAAAATAAGGTAATGATTTATTAACCTTGTTGGGAGAAAGATTTGAAGAAAATAAAGATGATCATCATGCCACTATCTTGGTAGACAATAGTCTATAAAGAAGGACTAGCCAGTGTAGATGAATCCATAGAAACCTGCGGGCACAGAAAAGACTAGTCAAAGAAAGAGGAAGGGTTAAAAAAAAAAATCACCTCATGAGAGTTTCTAAGCCATTGTAAGAATTTTGGTTTCTAGTCTAAGTGAAATGGAAGGTATTTGAGGGTTTTAAGTGGAGGATTGAGAGGACAAAATGCTGTTTTTTAAAAAATTGCTCTGGTTACTTCATTGAGAATCAACCATAAGACAGGCATGGGGTGGATGCTACTGTAATAATCCAGACAGAAGATGATGTTAACTTGGACCAGGCTTGTAGCAATAAATACAGTGTGGAGTAGTAGAACATTGTATATATTTTAAGAAGTTGGAGGCTATCATGATACTCAGATGTGTGGTGGGTTAATGAAAACATCTTTCTCCCTTTATGATGAGTTAGCAGAAGATGCTTGAATTGCATGTGAGTGGGGTTGAGTCTGGATCGGGAAATAAATCCTTGCAATTTGTGAAGGGGACAAGCAGTGTGCATCACTTCTGCTCCTTGGTATGGACATTTCCCTCGAAACTGTTCCTCAGAACACGAGGGAGGAGGCATCAAGACAGCAGTTAGTGGTGTTGCCATGGAAACATCAAAACAATTATTTGTTTTTTTGTAGCTCATTTATTATCTTCTCAATTTTTGACATTCTTATTTCTCAGCCTAAAAAAAATGACTGCATTGAACTACACTTTTTCCAAGAAGGGAGTTTATTTTCCATGACAAAACCACCCTCTTATTGATTAGTCATTTCTAACCTCTTCCCTGAACTGTTTTCTTCTGCTCAAAGCTCAGTGCCAGACAACAAATTTCCAAAACAATCATACACAATCCATGAGATTTCATGGGAACGTTGAAAACAGTTCAGAGATAAGGGACAGACAACTAAGTTTATTTGCAGCATCCCAAAAAACTTTGGATGAGGGCAGAATGATACTGGCAAGAAAAAGTTTTCTTTAATATTCTCTTCTATGAACAAAATAATAATGATGTTTTTGAGTATTTATCTTTTGTTTGGTTACTCCCTATTCATGCATTTGCTCATTTAATTGCCACATCAGCACGTTGAAGAACTTATTATTTTCCCTTTTTTACTAGTGAGTTAAGTGAAGCTCATAGCAGAGAATCACTTGCCTGACATCCTCCAGCTAGTTATTAATGGAACTTGGATTTAAATTATTCTGTCATTTGAAATAGCTTTGATTCCATAGCTCAAAAGTGCTGAGCTCTGTCCTCAGCTACTTGCTCTTTTGGCTTTACTTTTCAGTTCACCTGCCCACACAAACTATTTTTCTGTATTTTGATATATTTGTGTTTTTCCTTAATCAAAGTAATGAGGCAATTTTATGAAGAAAAATAAGAAAGAAAGTGCAATGTAGTTTTTGAGGAATTGTCAGGTCAATGTATTTAAAATAAAAAATTCTCATGTTCATGTTTTTCTAGGCAATAGGAAAACATCAGGACCTCCTTTATTTTTAATATTCTTTTTAATGTTTTTAAAGAAGTAGAAATTAAATTAAATCTGTTACATGTTACCACATATGCAGAGTGTAAATGTATTAAACATATGCATTATAATTACCAAAACCTGAAAATACTTCCTTCACTAGCCATAAATGTTATATACATTTACTACTTAAATACACAGATTTTTTTCACTAATATGTATAAAACACACAATTAATGGCCTTGTAGAGTTTATTGGACTTTATCCTCTGGTCCTGCTTGACCCTAAGGGAAATTATTTCTACTTCATTATTCTACATAGTCAGGGTCATGTTTAAAGTTTAGCACATTATCAATGACAAGTGGGAACTCAAAGTGTTACTATTAGAAGAGTGAGAAATTCTTGTAATTCTCCTGCTTTTGTATTTGATGGAATAGTTTAATCAGAAATTTTTAGAAGAAATTCTGCATTAACAAAAATCAAAACATTTTGAGCTTGCTAACAGTGATTTTTTTTTTTTTTTTAGTTGGAGTCTCACTCTGTCACCCAGATTGGAGTGCAGTGGCGCGCCCAGCCACCGCAGCCTCGACCTGCTGGGCTCCGGCGATCCTTCCGCCTCAGCCTTCCAAGTAGCTGGAACTACAGGCGCGCGCTACCACGCCTGGCTAATTTCTTGGTTCATTGTAGAGATGAGGTCTCCCCAACTTGCCCAGGCAGGTCTCAAACCTGCGGGCTCAAGCAATCCACTCACCTCAGTCTCCCAAGGCGCGGGATTAAAGGCTGAGCCACCGAGCCCGGCTTAACTGATTTTTTAATATTCATTTTTTTGTTTCACATATCAAGCAATTTGTTATTCTTTTGTGTGCTTTGTAGGGGCTGAGTTCATTTAGTTGGTCAGATCTTCGTTTCTAAGCTATTGGAAGGATCTAGAAAAGAATATGAAGTTGGCTGCTATGCCATAAATGTCACCATTATGAAGTTGGCAGATGTAACAGAGTACTGAACTTGCTAAAAAAAAAAAGTGCTACTGGATACTGTAATAATCATGTTTACTTTAATTTTTTTCTCATACAAATGATTTGAATATCATACATTGTCCAAATGCAAAATTATGAAAATGCAATATTTTGTTTTATTTACTTTCTCTTTTTAAAACTAGAACTTTTAAAATGGTGCAAGTCTTTCTGATTTTTTTTCAGATAGCTCTAAAAATATTTTGGTTTTTTTAGTGCTGATCAAAATGTAAAAACATTCTAAAATGTTTTCACCATCTGAGTCAGTATTTGTCTGCAAACAATGTAAAGTTTCAAATGAACTTTAACATCACAGTATAGAGAAAATTTTGAAGGTAAGTTTTTCTAAACCTTAACAAATATGAAAACACTGGCATAACTGTTTAAAATGAGTTCCAAGGAAGTTGATTTCTATGTACATCATCTATATTTCTAACAGTCAGAATGCAGACAAAAGGAACATAATCTTAACTTTTCCATGTTTTACTTTTATGGTTAATATTGTTTGCATTTTTAAACCTAAATTTTGCCTATATGTCTCAAGACTCATGAATATTGAATAAATGATGTCAATTTTTTCTAAAAATTACAGAAATATACTATGTGGACCTAGAGTATTTGTCACAATGGAACAAAACAACAATAAATCCACTCACAAATACAAAACCAAACAATACAAAAAATTGGGACTTCATTTTTCTTTAGAAATATCTTAGCAAATTCAGCTTTATTTTCCCATGTGTGTAGGTCGAGTTGTTTTTCAAATGTACTTTGAGGATAGTTACCTACATTAAATTTGAGGACCAAACTACTTTCATAATCTATAGCTGAATATGATCACATACGTCTAAACCGTTAATTAATGCTAGTACCATATAGTTAATAAATTTAGGAGAAATTTATAGCTATTTTTACATATTAGGCTTTTTTTGACACTTTTGCATTATCTGATAAGCATTTTTAAAGAATGAACACTGAAAAGCATTACATTCAAACGATTAAATAGTAACTAATAATACCTTTGTTTATCAAAGCATGCACACTGTTTCAAAGACTGTTGTGCTGTTTGTGGCAACACTGTGATGACCACACTATTTAAATATTCAGTTTTGAATACTATTATTTTGTTTGTACATTCATTAAATGATTGTAATGTCTGCACGTGTGTATGTTGATTTGTTGTCTTCAGAAGAAATACAGCTCAAATATATGTTGCTAGCTTGTTTAAACATCTAACACTTTGTAACAGTTGAATATTTCTGGTTTTGGTTCTAAAATAAGTAGGGAGATGGGCAGCTAATGTAATAGTGGACACATAACCTGCTACTGAATAATTGCTTTTATTCTGTTCTCAAAAAATATTTTCCTATATTGAAGATGGTATACCAATAAACTGAAGTGGTAGCGAAAGTTATTTTAGACAAGTAGCTTTAAAATTTAACTGAATAGTAAAGGACAAGTTTGTAATACTTTCTTAAGTACAGAATGTTTAACTCAAGGAATTTCTTAAGTACAGAATGTTTAACTCAAGGAATTTATTAACTCTTTCTGGAAAATACATTTTATTTTTAAAGGTCATAAGTGTGAAAAGTGAAAAATTCCTTGTTTTTGTTACAGATATTAAAAATATGCCAATACATTTTTTTCTTGTAGTAAAATGAGTTTTTTTCCAGAACAATTACCTAATTTCTTTCTGGTGAGACTTCTGAATTATCCAAGCTTATGAAAGAAAGGGTATCTCTGGAGAAGGATTTGTGTCAGACATCCCCCTGCTCACCTACTATTAGTTCACACGTAAACCAAACTATTGTGCATGCTTCTTTTCTAATAGGTGACTCACCTTTCTACACCTTGCTTGACTTACCTATATATTTTTTTCAATGATTTTCTTTTGTCGCACAGGGTCTTTTCCTTAAGGATCTGCACTTGAATATACTTTCTGATGATTTCTCTTAGTACTTAGTCTTTTTTACAATTAGGGGACAGGAGAAGAATACTATACCGCTTATAAAGTTGATGTCCACTTTAAAATTTTTCTTTGGGTTACAGGAAAAAGCATCTTCCTTTGGAGATGGAAGACGCTCCTTAGTTATGATGATTCCTCATAACTATGGTTTACTATCTTTAGCTCTTGCTTAAAAACTCATAGACAGTGAAAAAGACAAATGGGATTCTTCCTTTATATATCAGAAAGTATCTTTAATGTTTAATAATATATCTATTTTTAAAAATCTGTGAAAAATAAAATAAAGAAAATCATAGAATTTTTTTTGCTTAAGGTTCTAAATTGGACAATTTATTTTGACATTTAAAAACATGTAACAGTAAAAAGGAATATGAATTATTTTCTTAAATCACTTTCTCAGAAAAAGAGAATATCATATACATCTGCCTAATGATTTAACTAAATTTCTTTTTAAATGTCACTGTATTGACATTCAAATCCTAAATGTCAGGGAGGAAATGGTTAAATCTTTAAATGTTTATATTCTACAAAAAGCTTTCTTGAGCAAAGATTTTTAATTAATTCCTACATTTTTAGGTTTATTTTCAATCACTCTAGTGGGAAAATGAATCAGTTTACTTTTTTTCAGTTTTATAGCTATAGATGAAATCCATTGTATATAGATTTTGTTTTTCTTCAATGACTATTAAAGCATCTTAATTTTTTTTTAAACTATACGTTTTACTGTCACAAATGTACATAGAAAGTTTTAAGTAAAATAAACTGGGCATAAGTACTTTTCAGATATATTTTGTTTTTTGCATATAATAATCTACAGTAGTCAAAGAATAAATTTAAAACCCATTTTATTTTCTGGGGTGGCAAATATCATTAATGTCTGTCACATTTATATGCTATTTTTCTCAGTTTAAGCATAGCTACTTAAAAATTGCCTTCTGTTTCTGGATGGGACTAGATAAACAGAAGAGTGGGAACTAAGCTGGCACCACGATGGCCTTACACCCTTCCATCTCAGGATATGAATTTAAGAATGCTCATCCACAGAGGTATAGGGAGAGCTTATGAAGCTTGAAGTGGTGGAAACGAACTTGGAATTCCTGCAGGAGGAGTAATTGAAGCTTGAATCTCTTGGCATTGATCTCTTCTTACGACTGGACTTGGCGTTGTCTGAATCATTGGGATCGAATACTACAGTCATGGACTCCATCCTGGTCACGGTGTACAGGCTGCTTTGCCGAGTAGGATGAAACCTCGTGGTCTTGAGTTCTAGTTCATCATAGCTAGAAACTTCGATGAAGGGACACCAACGAAATGCTCTCTTGAAGCCAGCTCGAAATCTGAGAAGTAAAAGGCCACAGAAAGAAAAACATGTTTTCCAGTAAATAGTTCCTTCTGTTATCACGGAAAACTCCACCAAGGCAGTTATGTCCCCTGGGTGTTTTTGGTATTAGTTTTTTAAGTTCTTCCTGTTTTAGTTGAATTTTATTTTCCCGTTAATGAGAAGCATCACCAACTAGCAAAAGCACAGCATCAGGTAATCAATATGCCAGAGAAACAGTGTACTCTTCTGTAGTAATTTTATATATTTACTTTATAACTGAATTCTACTGGCAGGATACAACACTTTAAAATGACATATTTCTTCTTCTTTTTTTTTTTTCTGAGTTGGAGTCTCACTCTGTCGCCCAGACTGGAGTGCAGTGGCCGCTTCCGGCCACCGCAGCCTCGACCTGCTGGGCTCCGGCGATTCTTCCGCCTCAGTCTTCAAAATAGTCGAAATTACAGGCATGCGCTACCACGCCCGGCTGATTTTTTGATTTATTGTAGAGATGAGGTCTCGCTGCCCAGGTGGGTCTCGAACCCGCGGGCTCAGGCAATCCACTCACCTCAGCCTCCCAAAGGTGCGGGATTACAGGCTGAGCCACTGAGCCCGGCTTAAAATGACATATTTCAAAAGAGCTTTGGGAACCCTCCTAAACCAGAATTTATTTATGAAAATATGTGTTTACCCCTATGGAGATTATTTTTCAGTTGCTCAAAACAGTTTTGATGTCTTTTAGTGTTTTTGTCATTATTTTTGGTTTCACCTCTTTCAAGTCAGCAAAACCTCTCCCTTTGAGGACTTTTTTCATCCAGGAAAACAAGTCACCTGGGGCAAGATTGGGTGAGTAAGGAGGCTGAATCATAGAGGCCATGCCATTTTTTGATCAAAAGCTGCTCAACTCTCAGCCCTGTGTGAGCAGGTGTGTTCGTAAGTCAACCATCATGAAATGTGCAAATGTGTTGAAAGAATCTCAAAAATAAATAAATAAAATCACCGAAGTCAAACACAGCCGCTCACAAATATGCTAGCTGGTGCATTGATGCCAATGGGTTCTTAGAACACTTACTGGGGGAAGCCTGTATTACAAGGGGCCCACCCTCCAAAAAGAATTCTGGTTTTTTTGGGTTACCCCTTGTAAATAAACTTACATTGATAAAGTCTCATTTAATGTTAGAATTAATTGCTAATGTTGAAAGCTTTTGTCATCATATGTAAAAGTACTAAATCCTTATCTTTAAACCATTAAGAAGTAATTAAAAGCAGATATACTGCTTGTGGGGTGGACTGAATTGAGATAAAGCTTATATACTTTGTGAACAAAACTAAGAGTAAAATATTTAAGAAACTTAACACACAGTATGGCAGAGCCCCAACTGGGAAGAGAGCTTGTGCAAATACATAATGTCTCAATTCTACTTATGCATACGTTGGCTTATGAAGGTACTTACCAACCCTATGAAATTTAACCTTACCCCTCTGTGCTGACCGTACAACCAAGTTTTTTATCTGGAACCCACATTTCACACTTGTTCTAGTCTTACATTTGTGCAAAATATTCTTAATTTTCATTTTTAAACTTTATACACATCTTATTTTTGACCACCCCAATATTTTCATAAGCCATTTCCAAGCAAGCTGCACTCTCTCTTATTCACCTCCCCTCACTATGCAGAAAGGAGTACTGAAATTCTTCTTGTCCTTACTAAATCTTTTACTTTGGACTCTATTTACAACATATTCTTTCTAATAGCATCCACTCATATATGCTACTATCTCTCTTATAGAAATTATCTATATGTTTCTAGGAAGTAGCTTCATTTCTTTGAGGCCGTGAACACATTTTAACTTTCCACTGTCAATCATCAAGGCATTTCCTTTTTGGGAGTAGGTAAGAATCTGAAGAGTTTGAAAGAAGAAGTTGACCCATGTAAAAATCACCCAGTTAGAACCTGTAGGAAGGTATTGGGCATGTAATTATTAAGGTAAAAAATTTTATAAAAAGGGAAGGGATTTTTTTCAATGTTCTGGTAGCATTTTATTTAATATTTTTGCTGTGTACATTAGTGATTTTTCTTTAAAAATTTTCTTTTTAATTTTAGAGATTGTGGGGTACAATTCAGAGTTGGGTATACAAACGTTGATTATTCATGTACCCTTGTTGATGAGGTGTGCCCCTCCCTCTCCTAGCAGTTTCCCTCAATTGCCAATCCCCCTACCCCATCCCCACCCAGGGAAGGGATCTTAAAATTTAAGCACTATGTCCTTTCAGTTAATTTTTTAAAATTTCATTTCTTCTGTATTTTAAAAGTGTACCATAAGTTGGAACAACATTATATGATTCCAGGGAAGGCAAGATTGACAAGAAATTTACGTTTGGTAGTTTTGATTTTACCTCTTATTCAGACAGCAGTAGATGATGGGGTTATACATGGTTGAACTCATTGCCAGCCAAAAGCTAGCTAGGTAGATCTGCTGGATGTATTTCCACCTATTTAATTGCTGATAGATGGCAGTGAGAATGAAGTAAAGATGATAGGGCAGCCAGCAGATGGCAAATGTCATCACAACAATAATCATCATTTTGACAACCTAGAAAGAAAAAAGAAGTCGTTTTTGGCAAATATAAAAGATTAAATATAATAGTTCCAATAACTTACCATAAATCATACTCTGCCAATACAGTTAAATATACAGCATGCCTAAAACACATAGTGAATATCTTTTTAAAACATATTAAAGCAATATGGGGACAGTTGCTTAAGGTAAGTCTCAAGAACATATGTTGTGTCACTATCCATTTATTTCTATTCAAGTTAATGGGTAGTGTTAACCAAAACATGATTGAGGAAAGTAGATGCTTTCAAAAACCCAGATAACCTGGACTGAGAAAGGCAGGAGCTAGGGTGTGGCTATGCTAACCTGCATTTTACATCAGAGGAGATGTTACACCAGGCAAACTGACTGTTAACTCACTATGGAGGTATACTAGGCTACAAGTGTTAGGCAGACTTCTCAGTATGTTTCATACGTTGACTATAGTTTAAGATTTCTTTAATACCATACTCACTAGGCAATCTTATGAATATTAATTTGGTTTCTCTTGTAATCTAATATTTGAGAAGGTTTTCCCAAACAGTGATTACAAATATTTACATTAGTGTTAAGTAAAATACTAACTTTAAATTTGTAAATAGGCGATTGGCTTATACAACTGTTTAATACATCAACACTTATGATTTAGGTAAGCATAAGAAATTTCCTTTGATTATACACTTTTGAATCATATTTTTCTGGACAGCCCTAGTCACAGTAGAATGTCAGACTATTTCTTCTCCACTAATTTAAATTCCCGAAGGACATAGAGATTGTGTTAATTTATTAATTACCTTAATATTACCAGCATCTAGCACAGTTCCTAGTATAAAGCTGGAGATAAATCAATATAGAATAAGTGAACAATAAATGACAATATACAATTTATAAAAGGAGTTGGAATGAAATGCTGTTTTGTGTGTCATTAAATAAAAGAAGATCTGTTACATTGTGTCTATAAGAAAAGTAGACTCAGAGCATGGCATAGTGTATAACAGAAAACTAAAATAAAATTTTCTGATTACTTTATTTTAAATTTCTTTTCATTAAACTGTATGCTAAATTTGTCCACATTTCTTTTGGGAATTTAGTAAAATGTTCAAAATGAGGTATAGTAAACAAAATAATTTTGAGGCAGCCGGATTAACACAAATCAGAGAAAGTCCTCACATAAATCACATCTGAAGCAATTTAGGACTAGGAAAATACAGCATTTATAAATTGAATTGTCATTTGATGGCAAGTTGGAGATTCAGATGAAAGTTGGCAAGGTCATATCATGAATCTAGAAATAGACAAAGCATGAAATGGATCAATGTGGAAGGCAAAGCTTCCCTAAAGGCATAATATACCATCCAGGTTAGCTGGTGGAAAATTGGCCTTCAGAGTTGAAAATCCAGGCCAATATTTCACAGAATGTCATCGCTGGCCACACCATGTAAAGTCTTTTGATTTCCTCAGTGTTCTTCAAATTGCAGTTTTTCTTCTGAAAAACTGCATTCGTGTTTCTACATTTTGTTTCTATTTCTTAATCATGTTTATGAGAAATACAAGCAAAAGCTATAATTTAATTTACATTTATACAATATTTTGCATAGTTAACAACTTCTTAATTATCTTTCAGTAGCATATCAGGAAACTGAGGCAAAGACCTAATAGTGAATCATGGAAATAAGTAAGATCTTTAAAACTCACACCCTTAATAAGTCTTTCCAACCACCCTACTTATAGTTTAAAATATTTGTTAAAGATCTATTGAGTACAGAAAATAATATTGAAAAAAACGGTAGAGGACCAATTCCTTACCCTGAAACTTATAATGAAAATGTAAAATTTTTGTAAAAATGTATGTGTAAAAATGTGATGAGTATAAGCATGTACTATTACAATTCAAAATAATATTTATGATAATATACTAGTTTACTGCAATACAGAATGACGCATACCTGCAAACTGCAGTCCCAGGGAATATTAGACTTAATGAAATGTGTTATTTTGATATTTTCATTTGTGAATATGTGAACATCCTACTATTCCTTGACCACAGTAGGCAAGTTCCTGCCTTGTTATCCTCCCTGCCTCCTCTCTATGCTTAAAGCACTCTTCCACAATGATTCCCACTGGCTACCAATCTCATGTCCTACAAGTCACTGCACAATTGTCCTATAAGAGGTTGACAACAGTAGGACACTGCTGGGAGGGGGATGTGGAGGGAGTGGGACACATCACATCACCAAGGACACCTGATCCTAAACTAGTCAAAGTGAATGCCAATTGGAGGCCCAAACTTCACCTGTACATAGACAACTTATGGACCTTTTCCTGAAGTTTACTCCACATCTATAAAATAAAAAACATAAAACCAAAAAGCATGACATTTATTGCTCTTTCCCCTTTCAAAGCAAACAAATTCAAATGTAAAGAATGAGTATGAAAATAATGCAGGCATTTTGTTTGAGTTCATGAAAACATTAAATTGTAGTCTAAGTAAACGTTAAGAGCAAGAAATATATCTATAAGAATGTGACCATGAAGTTCATTTAAATATTTTCATACAGCCTGAACACAACCTTAATTACGATGACAACAATGATCACAATGAAATTGTTTTCCAACAATAGCTGAAGACCCATTAAAGCAATCAATTTTTTAAAGTGACTTTCATCTGTCAACATAGAAGAAGTTCAAAAGAAACATGCAAAAATTTAAAATGCACGTGCGGAATGAAACGGAGATTTGAAGTTACTTCTAATTCATGTATATAGGACCTTTAGAACATTGTTGAAAAAGATTCAAAATGTATTTTTAATTGTTTAGGAAAAACTTGCAAGTCCCTAAAAAAGATGTTTTAGAATGGGAAACAACTGCTATAATATATTTTATTTCTTTATTTCTATAAAATACTATTAAAGAGTAATTTTAGGCGATTAACTCACAGAACCCTACCTTTGATGTAAATTCAAAAGCAGACTCTTGTGTGAAGAATTTTCCTGTTTTGCCAAATGGCAAACTCACATGACTGTAATCATCCTCCTCATAAAAGACCAAGATTGAAAAGAAAGCTAGAACGACAGACGGCAAAGACTGAGAGCAGTTGCCACTGTGTTGTATAGCTGGATAATAGTACTAGCACAGACTATGAGTGTTAAACAGGAAAAAGAATCAGTAGACTTCTGGAAACTCCTGAGATTTTTTAGGCGATGAGTCAGATAGGAAGATTCAAATCTTACATTGCTTCTTAACACATGCTTATTGCAAATTGAAATAAAGGTTGATGACTGATGTTGAGACTTTCATAAAGCTTAAGGACATACCCTGCATCTGAGGCAAAGGGAGTAGTTTTCCATGGCAACATGTACATTTTTGGCCACCTATTGTCCTTGGCACAGAAATTTGCAAGCTGGAAGAGGAAGGGAAGTGGAAACAAGAGATGTAGCACTTGTAGTTATAGTGCCTGTTTTTAGGAGTTAAGAATCTACTTTAACTACATAGCAAGATGGGAATGCATATCTATAAGCTTTGGATATCTTTTCTTCATGGGTCAAAAAAGAAAAATCTTTGATTTTTGTAACTTTTACAGGTTAGATTGAAATGCTCACAGCAGTTTTTATCTATCACATTAAATTAGTGTAAGATGAATGGTTTGGAGATTAAGGTCATAAATGAAAGAACTAGTATAGGAAATTAAATAAAACAGTGCCATCTATTTTTAAAAAACCTGAGTCATATTACTCAGTACAGAATTTATTCTTTTTGTATGTCAAATTAAAAATGCCTAGTTTTGTGTGACCAAAAAAAATTTTTGCTTTGATTAGAATCTCCTTAGAACATGTGTTTTGAATAATCATCCCAAGGCCTATACCCTACAACTTGTCCATATCTTTCCTTGGCACAAAAGTTCTTAACTGGATCTTTACATTTTTTTAAGGGACAATCACAGGAGAGTTTATTCTAAGCGCAAAAATAATATACTCAAGAGCAACATGTTTGAAACAAGTATTTTGCATGTGTGAAGGACAGGAATTTTAGGGAGCCAGTGTACAGAGTTATACGTTAAACTGTAGGCTCCAAATTTAAATGTTGAAGTCCCAATTCTCAGTAACTCACAGTATGACTGCATTTGGACATAAGGTCTTTCATGAGGTAATTACATTGAGATGAGGTTATTAGTATAGGCATTATTCCAATATGACATGTTCATTTAAAAGAAGATAGTGCACAGACACAAAGAGGAAAGAACATGTGAAGACATAGGATTGCAGACATCTGCAAACCAAGGAAAGAGATCTCAGATGAAACTAACACGGGTGATAGACTTTTAGCCTTTGGAATTGTGAGAAATAAACTTTTGTTGCTTATGCCAGTCAGTCTATAGTATTCTGTTACGAAAGCCTGTGCAGACATCTCAAATATAATGTCTGAAACACTGACAGTGATATTATAGGACTTTATTTCAGCAAAGTAGGAGACATAATACTGTATGGAGTTTCAGTGAAAAAGAAGATCCCCAGAGGTGTTTGGATTGCCTGTAGAATTGCTTTCAGTGATGTAAGGGATAGACCAGGACATCCATTTCCTTAAGTTGAGCCTCTCAAGTTATATATAGCCTTCCTCACAAGCACTGTTTTTAATGCTAATTCCCTTGCAGCACACAAAAGGCATGCTTGCTGACTGAGGTGACAGATTTTTCTTGGATTTGCACATCTCAAGATCTTGTTGAATCTGTCACTTGAACTTAGACTGAAGCATGATCCCTTTAACTAAATCAAAGACTTCTCCATTATCACACAGGTATTCATCTCTGAAGGAACAGAACTTATCAGACTTGTTTTAGAAGATGATAATTAATATAGAAAACAACTTTAGAAAGTTTAGCATTAGAAAAACAACAGAAGTAAGTTTATTCACCAATATTTCAGTTATCCAAGTAATCAAGACCAATTACAACAATTTTTAAAAAGGAAATCCTCACATTTTACAAAGGATGAGGCCAATTTACATTTTGAGGCATCTGTTGAATTAGAGAAGGAAGGAATGTCAAATATGATTTTAAAATGTGGTTTACCTTAATTATATACATCTATCAAATTAATACAAAAATGTAATAAAAAGACATTATTCACAACATATGGACAAAATATATAAAAATACTAATTTATAACAATATACAAGAAAATAGTCTTTTAATGCAGGGATTTCCAACCCCCAGACCATGAACCTGTTAGGAATTAGGTTGCATAGCAAGAAGCGAGCAGACTTCTGTCTTCTGTCAGGTCAGCAGTGGCATTACATACTCATAGGAGCATGAATCCTACTGTGAACTGCACAGGAGAGTGATCTAGGTTGCATGCTACAAATGAGAATCTAATACCTATTGATCATAGATATCGCTTCTGCACTTTATAATGCAACGCATAACATTAAGGTGGTGAAAATGAGTATCTACAATATCTGACAAACTGAGAAAACATGGTGTTGGGAGCCAGCCTTGGAGGCCCATCTGAATGACAGGGTCCTGGTGGGCTGAAGACCCTGGGCTGCAGGGTGAGCCCAGGAAGCTGAGGCCCTTCTGTCTTCCACTTTTACTGTTGGTACGGCCAAAAAATTCTGTACAGTCGTGGAAGAAGAAAATGCCATGTTTATGTGAAGCACTCACAGCTAACCTGGGAATGTCATGGTTCATTTTTCCATTTCCCACTATGCCGTTTGGACTTTTCTAACTTAGGCAATGGTTAAACTCTGAAGCACATCAAGAATGCTTTCTTTCACTTGGTTGTAAGTTATTAGATATTGCTTGAGTAAAAAATGATATAAGTATATTCACTCCTTATTTGATTTAGAATTATGTAGCTTAGTGTTTAGACATAAGGTTTTTTAGAAGTACAAGTTTATAGTAAGTTCATTATGAATTCATCATAAGTTCTAACACTTATCTAGGAGTTATGTAGGTGATTTATAACACTGTTTTCACAGAATTAGGATGAAGATTAGTCATTAAGGTTTTTACTTAATTCTATAGTTAAAATTTTAAGTAAATGTTTAAAGAGTGGGTTTTCACTGAATTCATAATATACTAATTGGATACTTTTATGATAAATTAACTAAATACAGAGAGCAACCTTGGGAGCCTGGGAAACATCACTAAAAGCTTCTTTTGAGTTTTCTTTAGAAATAAACACTGCAGGATAAGAGAAAAGTAACGAAGACACCTGGACAAGAGAGGCGATTACGAAGCTTTGAAGGTCATAGAAGCCCCAGAAAGAAAACTCCTGATACATGGAGAAATGTGCACTTGGAAACTTTCTTGAGACATTTCAAGGACTGTAATTCGGGACTTTGGACTAAAACTATCATTTTTGGCTTTATGAAAAAGACTTATTGTCTAAAAGCAGATAGTGTTCTTGTTTTGTTTGTAGTTTCTAAGACTGCTAGATGGTGGTAACTTTTAAAAATAATGTACGTGAAGAAATTTTCTTTGTCTTGCCCCTTTACAAATGGTATAAAAGCTTTCAGTTAACTAATATTAAATGTCATCTGTCCTGCAGGCTTCTGGCCTGCAAGCAGGTGTCCAAGTATATTATTATTTCATTGCAAGTTCCTTCTTTTGCCTAGTCTGTCTCTCCTTCAGGAAACCTCACACCCTTGCAGGAGAGGACCTCCACAGCATGGGATATAAATAATGTCCTTATTTTGTTACAATGAAGTAAACCTACATGAATTGAACATTACATCTTTGCCTGAAATTTCCTAATTGCATTTCTTTTAAAAATATTCTGTATCCTTCCTTTGGGAGACCACTTCAAGTTCACTTTTTAAATCATTTTTCTTCATTTCTTCAGGAAGGTAGTATTATATGATATTCTGTAATTATACCTAGCACGTCATACTTATATTTTAAAACATAGATATGTGGTATTGTCAAGTATTTTTTGTTTCCTTTAGCCAGATCAAGACCTAGTAGTATTCATTTTTTTGTGCCTCCCCTACCCCAGAAAGCACAGTTCTTGATATTCAGTAAATATCTTTGACTGAAGGTATCTGATTCTCCCACTCATTTTGTGAATACTTTAATTGTAAGACACATTATTTATGTATTTTGTCTTACTAGAGTTTAGTCCTATTATGCACTTAATAGAACTAAGATGATAAAACAAAAAGTACTTCGAAATATTTTACATTTAAATTAAAATCATCTCTATTGCCCTTGGTTTTGCACTTAGTAGGCTGTTTGGAAAAAAATAGTTATTTGAGCCATGTATTGGCACAGGCTTAAGAAAGAAGTCAAATTGTTTTTGCTCACTTAATCCATTGTTCACTGATTACAATTGTTCTAAGATTTTTTTTTTTTAACGAAATCAAGGCCTTAGGTTCTCACAATACAGTGGTAGGTAAAAAAGAGAATCATCTATTTTTAATTTTTATTACATGATTCTAGTAAAAAAATAGTCATTACATAATAAATGCACAAATATATATAATTACAGATTGTAATACTTTTTTTGACAGAGTTTTTATAGAGATAATTAAATCTGGATTCATGAAATATCTCTTTGAGTAAGCAATATTTAAGCCAAAACCTAGAGGATGTCCAGACAGAAGAGTAATGAGCACATCATTCCAGGCCCTGGTATGAGTGAAATCTCAGAAGTGAGAGAAAACTTTGTGTTCAAGTAATTGAGAGCAAGAGTCACTGAAACATGGTGTGTGAGTGGCAGACTTACATAGAATCTGGGTAACAGAGTAAGTAGTAGCAAGTTTCTGTTGGGTCTTATACATTAGTTTCAGGGTTTGCAATTTCTTTTATTTAATTTTTAAATTTAATTTCTTATTTAATCTAAATATATTGGAAAACAAAATTCTAAGCATATTGAGTTAACTGATTTACATTTTAAAATGTCATCTTTGCTGAGTGGAGAATGATTTGAGGACAAGTGTAGAGTAGAAGTAATCAGCTGAGGTGGCTGCTGCAGTGGTCGTGATCTTGGCTAACTATTGCAATGAAATTGGAAAGATGTGGAGAGATGGGAGATACTTTAGGAAGGAGAACCATTAGCACTGTGAGGGCAAGGGAATGATCAGAAATAATTTTTTTTTCTGAATTTAGTATCTGGATGAGTGGAAATACCATTTATTGGTATTTGGATAGTCAATTAAACTGTAGGAAGCGATGATGTTTATGCCAGATAAGGAAACTTAATCTCAGGGATCAGTTTTGTATATTGTAATTTTGAAGAGTTTGAGGAATAGCTAAAGTAAAGATGTCAAGTACACAGCAGATTATATAAATTTAGGGCTCAGACTATACAGAATATTGACTTGAAATACACATTTTAGAGTCAGTCATCAATAGGAATATTTAATGTCATGGAAATTATGAAATTACTGAGAAAGAAGAGTGAAAAGTAGTCCAAGCAAAGTCCCAAATAATACAGAAATTTTGAAGCTATATAGAGGCAAAAATTTGGAAAGGATATTAGAGAGGTAGTTAACAATTTGATGAGAAGAGTACTAAAATGTGGTCAAAAAAGTCGAGAAGTTTTTTTCAAGAGGAAGGATTGCCAATTTTGTAGAATGCTGTTCAAACTTTTAATGAGGTAAGAAATGACAGTTTCTAGGGAGACAAGCAAGAGCACCTCTAGTAGAATTGTGCAGGCAAAATCCACACAGAAATTTAAAGTGTGAGTTAAATATGGAGAATGCATCTATAAACAACTCATTTAGTTTTTTTGATTGGTTGTGAAGGAGGAATATAGGTTGGAAGCTGGGTGTGAGGCGATGAGGGAATCAAAAGATAATTCTTTAAAATTAGACATACTGAAAGATGTTTGAAGGCTTTTGGAATAAACCTACAGGTCATTGAATACAATTGAAGTCTTATGTTTTGTGAGCAAGTATGAGCAAAGGAAATCCACAAAGTTTTGGAAGGTGGACATTTCCTCACTGTAATAAAAGGGTAAAAAGTAGAGGGTATATTAGGTGGATTTGTGGATTACATGATGGGAAGTCTAGAGTAATTTCATTTATTACCACTTAGATTCTTAATGGTCAGTGCTCATTGTTCTTAGAGATACAGCTAGTATAGAACATGCTCAACAAATATTTGTGCAATCAAGGAAATATCATTAGCTAAATTGACAAAGAATGGATTTGATCAGAAACAATGTATTTTCCCCTAGATCATGTAATTTATATAAAATTAAAAGTGCTCAGAAACTGAGCTGCTTCTAGGGAGAACAAAAATATGAAATATATAATAGGAAACTGTACAGTATAAAGATGTCATAGCATAGGCTTCATTATACTCTTATTTTTGATATGCTACTAATAGAGAAAAGTATATATTGACTTCCTTGTTCACTGCATTCTTTTTCAACAGTGGCCACAAAAATACTTCCATACACAAATTTATTTTTGTAGAATGTGATATTCTCAGTGTAGATTTATCTACATCCTAAAGCAAATATAAGTCTAAGTATATGTTCTAGAAGTTTATAATTTCTTCCCTCAATAGCAGCAATTGTAAAAAAATGAAATAGCTTCTTACTGTAAGAAATAACCCAGAAAGAGATAGCAACATGGAAGTATATTTGATTTTTTATTTTTGTTTTATTTTGTTTATAATTGACATAATTATACATATTTATGAGGTATAGTGTGATGTTTCAATACATATATGGAGTAATTAGATCAGGATATGTAGCATATTCATCTCAAATACTTATTCCTTTGTGAGAACATTCCAAATCTTGTTTTCTAGCTATTTATAATTATCCAATACATTATTTTTGACTATATAGTCATGCTACAGTGCAATAGAACACGATAACTTATTCCTCCGATCTAACTGCAACTTTACACCTGTTGACCTCTCTCCATTCCCAACTCCCCCACTCTCCCAGAATAGTCTCTGGTAATCACTATTCTACTAATTACTTCTATGAGATCAACTTTTTTAGATTCCTCATATGAGTGAGATCTTGTGGCATTTGACATTTTGTGCTTGACTTATTTCACTTAACATAATGTCCTCTAGGTTCATGCATGTCACAGGTAACAGAAAATAATTCTTTTTTATGACTGAATGACATTCCATTGTGTATATATAGCCACATTTCCTTTACCCCCTTATCTGCTGATGGACATTTAGGTTGATTTTATATCTTGGCTATCACACTAGTGCTGCAATGAACATGAAAGTGTGGATATCTCTTTTACATACTGATTCCATTTCCTTTGGGTATGTACTCAGTACTGGATTATTGGATAATATGGCCATTTTGTTTTTAAATTTTGAGAAATTTCTATGCTGTTTACAATAGTGGTACTAATTTGCAGTCCAACCAACAATGAATAATAGTGCCCTTTTTTCTGCATCCCCCTCATCTGTTATTTTTTGTCTTTTGCATAATTACCATTTTTATTGGGGTGAGAGGACTTCATTGCTATTTTGATTTGCATTTCCTTGATGATTAATGATGTAGACCATTTTTTTCATATACCTGTTGGTTATTTGTATGTCTTCTTTTGAGTAATGTCTATTCAGATCCTCTGCCCATTTTTTCTAATTTTCATTTTAGATGTAAGGGGTATACAGGCCTGTTTGTTACATAAGCATATTGTGTAGTGATGGGGATTGGGTCTCAGGTGGCCCATTTCCTAAGTAATGAACATTGTACCCAATAGGTAATATCTGAACCCTAACCTCTTCCCTGCCTCTCACATATTGGTGTTCCCATTGTCTACTTTCATCTCTGTCGACAGCTAGCTCCTGCATATTAGTGAGAACATGCAGTGTTTGGTTTCCTCTTTCTGAGTCAGTTCACTTAGGATGACGATCTCCAGCTCCATCCATGTTGCTGCAATGGACACGATTTTATTCTTTTTAGGAATAGGTAGCATTCCATGTTGTATATATACCACTTAAAAAAAATCCAGTCAACTGTTGATGGGTAACTAAGTTTGTTCCATGATTTAGCTAATGTGAATAGTGCTGCAATGAGCATATGAATACAAGTTTTTAAAATATATCATATATATATAGTAATGATTTATTTTCCTTTGGGTAGATCCCTAGTAGTGAGATTGCTGTGTCATATGGTAATTCAATTTTTTCTTCTTTGAGAAATCTCCATACTCTTTTCCATAGAAGTCGAACTAGTTTGCAACCCTATCAACAATGAATGAATATTTCCTTTTCCTCACAACGGTGCCATCTGTTGTTCTTTGACTTTTTAATAATATTCATTCTGACTGCCTTAAGGCAATATCTCATTGTGGTTTTGATTTGCATTTCTCTGATGATTAATGATGTTGAACTTTTTTCCATGTTTATTGCCTGCTTGTTTGTCCTTTGTCCTTTGCCTACTTTTTGATAGGGTCATTTGTTCTTTTCATGTTGAATTGTTTGCATTCCTTATAGATTCTATCTATTGTCCTTTGGAATATTTGCAAATATTTTCTCCATTCTATATGTTTTCTGATCACTCTGTTGATTATTTCTTTTGCTGTGCAGAAGATTTTTAGTTTAATTAAGTCCTATTGTCTATTTTTGTTTTTGTTGCAATTGTTTTTGGGGTCTTCATAATAAATTCTTTGCCTAAACCAATGCCCAGAAGAGTGTTATTGTATAGTTTCAGGTCTTATATTTAAGTCTTTATTCCATCTTGAGTTAATTTTTGTATATGGTGAGAGGAAGGGGTCCAGTTTCCTTCTTTTGCATATGGCTAGCTAATTTTCCAAGCACCATTTATTGAATAAGGTGTTCTTTCTACACTGTTTATTTTTGTTGACATTGTTGAAGTTCAGTTGGTTGTAGGTATGTAGTTCTCTATTCTGTTCCATCGATACATCTATTTTTGTACTAATCCCACAATGTTTCGTTATGTTAGCCTTATGGTATAATTAGAAGTCAGGCAGTGAGCTTCTGCAATTGTTCTTTTTACTTAAAATTTCATTGGCTATTTAGGCTATTTACAGTCTGTATAAATTTTAATATATTTTTTTCTAGTTCTGTGAATAAAGTTGGTATTTTTATGGGACTGCATTGAATCTGTAAATTGTCCTGGACAATATAGTAATTTTAACAACATAGATACTTTTGATGCATAAACATGGATGTTCTTCCATTTGTCTGTGTTGTCTATGATGATTTCTTTGATTAGAATTTTGTCGTTTTTCTTGCAGAGGTCTTTCACCTGCTTGATTTGGTTTATTCATAAATATTTTATTTTATTTTTGTGGCTAGTGTGAATGGGATTATTTTAATTTGGTTATTAGCTTGAGTGTTGTTGGTGTATAAGAATGCTAATTTTTGTACATTGATTTTATATCCTGAAACTTTACTGAAGTCATTTATCAGGTCTATAAGCGTCTCAGAAGAATCTTTAGAATTTTATAGGTATATAATCACACATCAAAAATAGGGATAGTTTACTTATTTGGATACATTTAATTTTTTCTCTTGCTGGATTGCCCTTGATACAACCTCCACTACAACGTTGAACAAGAGTGGATATTCCAGTCTTGTTCCTGTTCTTAGGGAGGAATATTTTCCACTTCTTCCTATTACGTATGATGTTGGCTGTGGGTTGGTTATATATGATTCATTATTTCAAAATATGTTTCTTTGATGCCTAGTTTGTGGAGGGTTTTTCTCATGAAGGGATGTTAGGTTTTATCAAATGCCTTTTCTGTATCTATTGAGATGGTCATGTAGTTTTTATTTTTGCTTCTGTTTATGTGGTGAATCAAGTTTATTGATTTGCATATATTGAACCATTCTTGCATCACTGGATAAAACTCACTTGGCCATGAAAATTTTTTTGATATTCAGTTGAATTTGATTTGCTAGGGCTTTGTTAAGGATTTTTGCAACTGTGAGGAATTACAATTAAGTTCACGGGCTCATTCTAGAAAAAGTACTACTTTCCTCATTGCTGAATATCATTAAGGTCACCTTTGAAGTACTCCCCTTGGGAGGGAGGCTATTCACTGACACAAGTGACTGGTCCACCCGTCAAAGCAATTTTGGAACTCTTTTTATGGAATGGTCATCAGAGTTGTCATCATATTACTCGATGTACTGAATGTCATCAAAATATCTTCCATTCAATTGTTCCTTTAACTCTGGATAAAGAAAAAAGTAATTGGGGGCAAGATCAGGTGAGTAGGGAGGATGTTCCGATACAGTTACTTGTTTACCAGTTAAATACTCACTCAGACAGTGCTGTATGAGTTGATGCTTTGTCATGATATAACATCTCGATGTTTATTTGGTCTGTTATGCTTCTCACAGTCATCTGATGATTTTGACACATTGATTAATTTTTGCAATGTTTTCATCAGTTCAGCTTGCTACTGGTCATCCTGACTTCTCTTCATTAGTGATGCTTTCTCTCAGAAAAACATTTAATCCATTTGTACACTGCTATTTTCTTCATGGTATTAGTTCTATAATAAACTTGGACTCACATGTTTCCGATTTCACTTCAACTCTTGCCAAGTTGGACAGAAAATGTAATGTTTGTTCATTGCTCTAATTCAAGCTCTGACATTCTCACGATGACAAACAAATACATGCAACAGTAATACATGCCACTCAGCAAGACACTGCCACACATCAACATAAACACAGCTATGAGACACTGATATGCTAAAGTTATGAAATTTTACAGAGTTGCTTGTACAAGGTTGCCAGCATAAGTGCACGATGGTAAGTCTGCAAACTTGTCATTCCCCATATAGTCATCAGAGAAATTGGCCTTCAGTTTTCTCTTTTTGTTGTGTCCTTGCCTGACTTTGTTATCAGTGTGATACTGGTTTGATAGAATGAGTTAAGAAGAAGTCCCTCCTCCTCAATTTTTTTGAATAGTTTCATTAGGATTGGTATCAATTTGATAAAATTCATTAAAAAATCAGTAGGATTGGTATCAGTTTGATAAAATTAGTCTGTGAATCTGTCTGACCCTGGGCTTTTTTTGCTAGAAGGTTTTAAAAAAAAATTACTAATTCAATTTCATTTCTCATTATTTGCTTATTCAGAGTTTCTGTTTCTTTTGGACCAATGTTGGCAGGTTGTGTATTTCCAGAAATTTATTCATTTCCTTCATATTTTCCAGTTTGTTGCCATAGTGGTGTTTATAGTAGTCTCTGATGATCTTTTGTATTTCTGTGGTATCAGTTGTTATGTCGCCTCTGTCATTTCTGATATTTATTTGTCTTCTCTCTTTTATTCTTTGTTAGTCTAGCTATATGTCTGTCAATTTTGGTTGTTCTTTCAAAAAGCCAACTTTTTGATTCATTGATCCTTTATCTTTTTTTTTGGTCTCAGTCTAATTGAGTTTTGATTTGATTTTTGTTATTTTTCTTCTGCTAGCTTTAGGTTTAGATTGTTTTTATTTTTCTAGCTCTTTGAGGTGCAAGGTCAAGCTGCTGATTTTCAAGCTGTCTATCTTTTTGATGTAGGCATTTAATTCTATAAAGTTTTCCTTCAGCACTGCTTTTATACAACAGTTGGTGCTTCTCTCTTGCTACTATTGGGACATTTTCTTTCATGTTGACTTTGGAGAATCTGACAACCAAATGCCTTGGTGAGTTTCTTTTTGCAGTGTAGCTTGCAAGAGTTCTTTGAGCTTCCTGTATCTGGTTGTCTATATCTCTCACAGATGGGAAGCTTTCTTGAATTATTTGCTCAAATATGTTTTCCATACTTATAACTTCTCCCTCTATAATTCCTGTGATGCATAGATTTGATCACTTTACATAATCCCATCTTTCTCGTAAGTTTCACTCATTTTTCTTATTTTTTTCTTTATTTCTGTCTGACAGGGTTAATTCAAAAGACCTGTCTTCCAATTCTGAGATTGTGTCTTCCATTTGATCTAGCCTATTGTTAAAATAGTGTACTGTTTTTGGTATTCTTATCACTGAGTTATCTTAGTTTTTTTTCCCATGTTGTCAGTCTATCCTTTCGCATCTTGAATTTCTTGCTAGTTTTTTTGTGTTGCTTTGTCTTGCATCCTGTTTAGCTTCTTTATAATCAGTATTCTGAATTCATTATTTGACATTTCAGGGATTTAATTTGGTTTAGGATTTGTTGAGTTGACGTGCCCCTTTGTAAGGGTAGGTAACACTCTGTTTCTCCATACTTTCAAAGTTGTTTGTTCTTTCTCATTCGGATGAACTACAGCAGCTAATTTGTATAAGTTCCTTTCAAATAGCTAACCTGTTGTTTGTAATAGCGATGTAGCACGTGTGTGGGCTGGCTTACTGTTGCCTGTGGGGATGGATGGCCATGGGTTTCTGGAGGCTTATCTTGCTTCTCAATGGTTTGTGCTTGTGTCAGCAAATTACCTGATGTGCAGTGTCATTCAGCTTCTAAGCCAGTAGGTGGCACCAATGCGTAAGAGCTGGCTACTGCCAAGGTGGGTGGACATTTACTCAATCCTTGTTTACTGCAAGTAGCTTTCTGTTGTCTCAGCAGTTGAGCTGGTCTATGAAGTGCACTGTGGTCTGAGCTCCCAGTTCAGTCCAGGTGGGAGTGAGAACTAAGGTGGGTGGAGCCGGACTGGGCAAGCCCACCTACAAGTCAATTGGTAGCAGACACAGGTACCAGCAGTGTGTGATGTGTAGCCTCTGAGTGTCCAAAAGTGTGCCTCTGTGTAGCACTGGGGGACCTCCACTGCCGCTAGTTCTCTGCTCAGGAATGGAAAGGTGGCCTAAACTCCTAATCTAGAAGAATGGGATCTCCGGGTCTCTGGAGTTATGTCTGGGCATTGAACAGAGAGCACCACAGGACTAAGAACTCTACCCCTGGTGAGAGGGGTGGCCCAGGTGATTGGGTGTGTTACAAGCTTGTGAGTATTCCCCAGTGAGCAGCAAATAATTGCTGCTGTAATGTGTTGTTTGCTTGCAGGAGATGGGGGAGGGGAGGGTATTGTGGGGGTGCTACTCAGGCTTCTATTCAAAGACAGAGTGTGAAATTGGCCTGGTGAAATGCCCGAGGGGGCAGGTAGATCACTACAAAAAGGCTCTTTACATGAGAAGTGAGGGGTGAGGGTGGTGTATATTTCTGGGCTGTGACTTCATGTGTGGTGTTTGGAGTTATATGCCTGGGTGTGGGAAGTGGGACTACCACTTTGCCAGGTTCTTTGCATAGAAAAGAGGTGGTGGGTCAGTGATCTATTCCAAAGGGCAGGTGCAGCAAAACCTAGGGATATGTCTGAACATAGAGGCAGAGGGCACGATTTAACCAGGTGTCTGACTGGGGAGAGAGAGTCAGCTTAGGCCCCTAATACAAGTAACTTGGGGTACCAATTGACAGTATGTCCTGGTGTGAAGCAAAGTGATTCCTGTTATGAAAAACACTATATGGGCGGTAGAGGCCTCAGACTGCTAATCAGGCATGCAAGTGTCTGAGTGGAGATGGGGGAGCTGCCCTGTACTAGGATTTTAGAAGCACGGAGGTTAGGCGGCTCAGGTTGTTGATCTATGTGGATGGGGGCTCCAGTTGGCTAAGATTAGGTCTCTTGGTAACTGTCAGAATAGCTACTGGTGTCACAAAGGTTGTTGCACAAAGAGGGAGAGGTAGCTTATGCATTAGATCCAGCTGGGCCAGTGTGATAAATGGTTTGGAATGTGCCCAGACTTGGAGCAGAAGAAGTTTCACTTCACCACCACCTACCAGAAGGGTGAGGTGGCTCAGCTGCCAATCCTGGAGGGCTGGTGTTCCGAATGCCTGAGGGGGATTCCTGGGCATGAAGCAGCAGTAAGGACCCCTCCTCTTAGCAGTATCTCTGCTCAGAATGGGTGTGGGGAGGAATCAGGCTCCTGATTCAAGGCAGAAGGTACTCTAAATGTCCAAATGTCTGGAGATGTATCTGGGTGTGGGACGGAGGAAGCCATTCAGTGCCAATTCCCTACACAGGAGAGATGGGGCAGCTTAGGCTGGAATCCCATGCAAGCAGAAGCTCCAATTGCATGTGGAAGTGCCTTGGCATAGAGCACAAGGGACCCCATTGTACAAGAATCACTGCATGGGGAAGGTGGGTTGCTTCAGACTAATAATCTGGTTGTATAGAAATGAAGGTTGCCTGATCTTTGGTACTGAGGGGAACACAATTTCTCAACAAACTAGAGCAGGTTGCAGGTTGTGGTTCCCTGCAATGATACCCACAGGCTGATTCTGGGTCCGACATGCTGACTTTGTCTCACAAAATAAACCACACTTTGCCAATTTTTAAATTACATTCCCCTCATCTTCCTCCTCCTCCTTCTCCTCCTTCACCTATTTTGTCATTGCGTTCTTTGAGAACTTGTATATTTTGGATATTAACTCCTTGTCACAAATATAGTTCACAAATAGTTTCTCCCAGTTTGTGGGTTGTCCCTTGACTCTGTTGATTGTTTTCTTTGCTGTGCAGAAGATTTCAATTTGATGTAATTCAATTTGTCTATTTTTTGCTTTTGTTGCCTTTGAGGGCTTATTCAAAATATCATTATCCAGACCAGTCATGTAGAATTTTCTCCTATGTTTTCTTCTACTAGTTTTGTTTTGAGTTTAACATTTACATCTTTAATCCATTTGGGGTTGATTTTTGTAAGTGTTCAAAGAAAGGGGGCTAATTGAATTCGTCTGTGTATGGATATTCAGTTTTCCCAGCACCATTTATTAAAGAGATTGTCCTTTAATGTGTGTTCTTTGTGTCTTTGTTGAAAATCAGTTGGTTGTAAATGCATGTATTTATTTCTGGATTCTTTAATCTGTTCTTATGATCTATGTGTCTGTTTTTAAACAAGTATCATGCTATTAAGGTTACTTTTGTTTTGTATATTCTAAAGTCACATAGTGTAAATGCTTTCAGCTTTGCTTCTTTTCCTCTTCAAGATTTCTTTAGCTATTCAGAGTATTTTATAGTTCCATACAAATATTATATTTTTTTATTTCTGTGAAAAATGTCATGAGTATTTACAAGAATGTCAATGAATTTGCAGATTGTTTTGGGTAGTATGGACACTGGACATTTTAGCAATATTAAGTTTTCTGATCCAAGAACATGGAATATTTTTCCATTTATTAGTATTTTCTTTCATCTATTTTATCAATGTTATGGGTTTGTTGTAGAACTCTTTCACCTCCTTGGTCAAATTATTCCTGAGGATTATTTTTTGGGGGGTACCAATTGTAAATGAGTTCAAGTTCTTGATTTTTTGAAAAAGTTGTGAAATTAATAATAAAATAACACTTTAAAAAGTAAAAGTAAGGTACAAACACTTGCCTCCTAAGGAAGAAGTGAAGCAAAATTTGTTGGATTCTTTTACATGAAAGGCTCTGTGCTAAATGCATTATATGCATTCCTTCATTTGAACTAATGCAATATGAACATACTAGAGGTGCCCAGCTAATTGTGTTTCAATTACAGTTAATGCCTAGTAAGCAAGCATTTCTTTTTGTAACAGGGATATGTCATGAAGATGTAGAGAAAGATGATTCTGAAGCAAAAAGTAAATAAACGTTTTTCTATATGGAAATCTATTGGCTATTCAAGTGGATGAATTTATATTTTTAATCTAGATCTGTCTCCCAAGATTGTGCCAGATAGGTATATCCATCTGGATGACCCAAAGACATAAATATTTATGTACATAAAAAGGTCCTTTTTATTTTCCCTTTGAAAGTGTACTTTCTTACATCACATTTCAGTAAGTGGTACCATCATTCAACTACTTGAATACATACACTTAAAAGTTCACAGTTGTTTTTCCTCATTTTAACCACTCCACTGAATCCCTTGGCAAATCCCGTTGACATCATCAAAATGCCTTAAATCTTATTATGTCTTATCACCTTTATGCTATAACCCCTGGGAAAGCATTGCTATCACTCTCCAAGATGAATGCAATAACCATCTAATGTGGCTTGCTTCCAAACGACAGCTAGTGTCACTTTTTAAGAAATGTAAAATAGATTGCCCCCTACTTAAAACAATTTCTTGGGAGAGGTGAGATTAAGATGGCTGAGGAGAAGCAGCAAGAATAAGTCTCCCCCACAGTGTGAACCAAAATAGAGAGAGTGCAACAAACTCAGAGTGGAACAAGACAAGCAGCACACCTCACAACTCACCAGAAAAGTGGTAAGATCCACAGAGTGCAAAGAGAAAAATCAATCAGTCTGGGTTGGAACTAGGTCGAATCATCTCAATCACTGCACAAACTATGCGCAGTCTCTGGATGCAGGAGAAGAGTTGGGGATGGAGAATTCAAGCGTTCTGGGATCCTGATGTGCACATCGTATTCCTCTTAAGCTTTGCAGAACTCTAGTACTACGTGGGAAAGCTGTGCTCTGCTGAAACTCATGCGGAGCAGTGCAGACAAGAAGGCCCTGAGTGGCTTCAGCTACCAATTCTCAGGAACTCAGGTCTGCTGGAGGTTGCTTTCTAGCTGATCTGAGAGAGAATGGAAAGACCTGATGCTTTCTTTTGCCCCAAGGGCAAATTTCACTGTGGTAGAAAATTTTTAGGTGAGGTGGGCTCCTGTGAGAAGAACTGGTACTGACTGTACTTTTACATTTGGAACAGAGACTATCTGAGGCTAAAATAGGGGAGTTGGTGGAAACTGTTGCCCTAGCATCCTTTCACTTCCCGTGTGAACTCTTTTGTGTAACTACTGCATAACAAGGCAGTATTACCCCTGTGACCAGGGACTCCTTTCCAATCCATATTGCGGTAGCCATTTGTACTCACAAGTGAAAAGCTTGAGCATTTTTCTCCCTGTACACTCCTCAAAAATCTCATAATGCCCTGAGAGCTCTGATAGTTCCCATAACCCTACCCAATCACTGAGGTGAACAGGGTACATCTATGGGAAAAAACAGGCCAGGCGGAGAGTCCCCAGCTGTCTCCTGCAAATGGTACCTCTTGTCTAGCACAGGACATCACACTTGATATAATATCTCAGCTTTTGGGAATGTTTGATCCAAAACCCCAACGAACACTATCCAAGCCACGCTGGCCACTCAAGATGCCTTGAACCTATTCAGGTCCAGCACTGCACTGTCACAACTGGCAATTGAGAAATTCACCACACCAAGGCTATGCATAATCATGGAAATCCTGTAATGTCTATGTCAGCTCTCTGGCAACTTCAAATAAGAATAGTGAACATCCAATGCAATACTATAAGAAAATGACTGACGGTACTGGGAAACTATGGGGGGGGAGGGGGATGGGATTAACAGTAGCAAATATCTGTCTGGGGATGGGGAAACACCTCTTATCAACAGTGTGCCTGAATGAAACGTAATTGTACACCTAACCTTTAACTGTACCCCACAAAACCATAATAAAAAATACTTATTAATGAAAAAAAAGAATAGTTCACCCAAATTAGAAGAAATCAGAAAAATGATTCTGATATGAATTAACCAAGTTCTTCAAGAGTCCCAAAATAACACACTAACTCTTCAGCGATGCACCCTATCTAAAATCAAATCTTTGAAATTCTGTAGATAGAAGTCAAGAAGTTGATTGTAAATTTACTCAGTGAGGTCCAGGGAAAAGTTGAAAACCAACATAAAGAAGAAAAATTACTTAGGATATGAATGAAAAAATTCTCCAAAAAGGTAGACAAACAAACAAAAAAAACAACACAATAACAACAACAAAACACAACAAGCTGATTTTCTGGAAATGAAAGGCTCATTTAGGGAAGTACAAAATGCAGTGAAAAATTTTACCAGTAGACTAGAACAAATAGAAGAAAGGATCTCAGAATTTAAAGATAAGGCTTTTGAATTAACCAAATCAGACAAAAAAAAAAAAAAATTTTCAAAAGAATAGAGCAAAATCTCCAAAAAATATGGGTTATATCAAATGTTCAAAACTAAAAATAACAAGTGTTCCTGAAGAAGAAAAGAGAGCAACAGGTTTGGAAAACCTATTGGAATAATTTAGAAAAACTTTCCTAGCCTTTCCGGAGATTTAAACATTCAGGTACTACAAGCCCAAATAACCTCTGAAAGATTCATTGTAAATGGGTCATCCCCAAGGCATATAGTTTTCAGGTTATGCAAAGTTAATATGAAAGAAATAATTTTAAGAGCGACAAGACAAAAGCATCAAATAACAAAAAGGAAAACTTATCAGACTAACAGCAGATTTCTACAGTAGAAATCTTAAAGCTAGAAATGCTTGAGGTCCTAACATCATTCTCTTGAAAAAGAATAACAGTCAGCCAAGGAATTTTTTTTTTAATCCCAAAAAACTGTTTCATTAATGAAGGGAAAATAATGTCTTTGTTAGACAAACAAATGCTGAGTGAATGTGTCACTAGACTGACTCAAAGGAGTTCTAAATAGTGAAACAAAATGTCAAAATATATCAGTAGAAAAACAATGGATATCGTAAATCTCACGGAGTTTATAGAACACCCACATAAAGAAAAATAATGTAACCAGATGACAACCAACATGATGAATGAAGTAGTATCCTACATATCATTATTAATCCTGAAGGTAAATGGTCTCAATGCCCCACTCAAAAGATATAGAATGGCAGAATGAATTTAAACAGCAACAACAAACTCACACAATCCAAATATCTACTGCCCTCAAAAGATCCACTTAACATACAAAGACTCCTGTAGACTCAATGTAAGGAGCAGAACAAAATATTCTCATGCAAATGGAAATCTCAAACAACCAGGAGTAGCCATTCTCATAGCAGATAAAACAGACTTTAAATTAACAACAGTGAAAAAAGACAGGGAAGGTTATTATACAATGATAAAAGGATCAATCCAACAAGATGTAATTATTTTAATATGTATGCACAAAACACCAGAGCTACCAGCTTTATGAAACAAATACTACGAGACATAAGAAAAGAGATAGACAACAATACAGCAATACAGTGGTAGTGGGAGAATTCAACACTGTTGGTAGAGTGCAAATTGTTAGGTCAAGAAAAAGAGCCAACAGAGAGAAAGGAGGAGGCAGGCAACTCAATAGCAACACAAGTTTATTCTGAATAGGGGAGCACCAGATAAGATTGGAGCCCACTGCCTCTTACAGGTTAGGGCAGTTAAAGGGCTTGAGGGGGAAATTTTGTGGTTGGTGTTGCTGAGGGATAGCTTTGGCCTAGTTGATAATTTTCCATCCTGGGGCAGCTAGTAAAGTGGCAGGGGTCTCTAAGATAGTAGGCTTTGGGCTAACACAAGTTAGCATAACTAATATGGAGATTTCTGAAAAAACTAAAAGTAGATCTACCTTTAGGTTCAGTAATCCCACTACTAGGAATCAACCCAAAGGAACAGAAGTTCTTATATGAAAAAGATAACTGCACTTGTATGTTTATTGCAGCACAATTCATAATTGCAAAGATCTGGAATCAACTTAAATACTCATGAACTGAGTAGTGGATAATAAAAATGTGAGACGCGCGCACACGCACACACACAATGGAATACTATTCAGTCATAAAAAGGAATGAAATAATGTCTTTTGCAGCAATTTGGATGGAATTTGAGATGATCATCCTAAACAAACTAACACGGGAATAGAAAATCAAGCGCTACATGCTTTCACTTATAGGTGGGAGGTAAACTAAGGTTCTGCAAAGGCAGATAGAACGGTATGATAGACATTGGAGTCTCATGAAGGAGGGCATGGGAAGAAGGTGAAAAGTCATCTTTCATGTACAGTGTGCACAGGTGGGGCTGGTATACAATGAATCCATGTAACTAAAAAAATCTGTACTCCCCTGAAGCTTTCAAAATAAACAAAAAATATTTCCTTATTGTATCTGGAATGAAACCAAACCTTACTGTTCTTCAAAGCTTCTGTTGTATTTTGTTAATACTGCCTTCTCCAATCTCTCCCATTACATACTCTCATTAGTTCTTAATGTTCCAGTATGCAGACTTCTGATCCTTAAAAACATCAGTCATTTTCTTATTCCAGAAATTGCCTTTGTTGTCTCTCTTGCCTGAAGTACTCTTTTCCCAACTCTGTGTGCCTTACTTGTTCTCATTGATAAGAATGCAGCTAGAACATCTTAATCTCCACTAGTAATTTTTTAGCATCCTATTTAAAAACAATTCTCATTGCAATTATTTTAATTTCCTTCAGCATTCCCAGCAAAATTTGTTCTTTTGATTATCTAGGGATATCTCTTTGCTCTTCTTGAATGCAAATCACATTAAGATCTACTTTGTATACCTCTCTCTCCAGAGTTTGGAAGAATGCATGCAGTACATGATGACGCTCCTTTGAATAAATAAATATATAAAGATATGAATGGAATTGCTACAGGTAATCTAAAGTGAAAGGTCTGGGACTGTGATATCCAGAATTAAAAACAACAAGAAAAAAGATTTAACATCATATAGGCAGCTGTGAGATTATAATGTTTTTCCTTAGATTCTGTCTGTATTGATGAATGAATTAATTATATAGAGACAGTTTCATATTGTGCAAAAATGGTGAAAACATTAGTTATATCTTAGCAGTCATAGTGCTGGTGATAATGAGTCTTCATATAGGCAAAGTGCTTACTCTTTAGTATAACAGCATAGATTTAAGATTTTAAAAAATGGGCGAAGATTCAGGAGATAAGAAATCTAGTCCCAGTTTGCTAGTAAATATTGTGTGATTTTGTACGTGTTAATATTTTAAGTCTCAACTTTCTCACATAAATATACAATACTAACCTCATAAGCTTGTGATTATTTAAAATAATGTTTTTTTGCATCACATGGAGAAAACTGTCAAAACTAATATTGTATTTTAATAGACAGCAATAAAATAATAATTGTCTCAGTGTAGGCTTCTGCAAGACAATATCATAGATTGGATGGCTTAAACAAGAGACATTTTTTCCACAGTTTTGGAGGCTGAGAGTCCAAGATCAAGGTGTCAGCATGATCAAGTTCTAATGAGAACTCTCTTCCTGGTTTGAAGGTAGCTACCATCTCACTGTATGTTCATATGACCTTTTTTGTGTGTGTGCACAGGTTGAGAAAGATAAGGAGACTGAGAGAGAGTAAGTGAGCCCAAAAATGCTCTCTGGCGTCTCTTCCTAGGAAGATGCCCATTCTACCCTCTTCCGATCTCATTTAATCATAATAATTTCCTTAATATCCCATCTACAAATACATTATATTGGAGGTTAGGACTTCAAAATATAAATTTTGGGAGATGTGATGTAATCTTTGGCAAAAATAAATATAGTAATATTCGCAAATGCTTGTTTGTGAACATGCTTTGTTCCATTATTTTCTAGACCTTCCCTTTGAGTTAAAACATATTAAACCATATCATTTGAGTTAAGCCATATCAATAGGTGATTTGATAATACTTATTTTGATAATTTGATAATAGTTTTAATACTTATAATAAAGTACTGATATTAGTTTTAACGCTTGTACTAAAACACAATAATTCGTTGTTTGGTCTGAGATATTGGGAGAAAGACAAAATATACAACATTTAGGGAGATGCTGGGAGAAATTCTTTCTCTGAAATGCTAAGGTATGGGTTTTATTAACTTGTTTCTATTTAGCATTGGCGCTAAGACTTTAGATCATCAAATGGTTAACCAGTAGTACATACTCTTCGTGGAATGGTTATTTGCAAGCCTTGAAGTCTTTACTGCATAGTAGTGAACCACAGTGTCAAGAGCATTAGAGTTAAAATCATTGATTTAAATTCAGGCCCTGTTAGTAAACACTTATTTTCCTTTGGAGAATTACTTAAACTTTCTGAACATCAATGGTCTGATTAATAAAGAAAAGACAAGAACAATCATCAATAGGGGGATTGTTAGATTTAAATGAAAATTTGAAAATGTGAATGCCGGGTTCATAGGCAGTGCATGCTATGATAATTTTTCCTTCATGTTCATGATCTTACTAATTTACAAGCAAATTTAAATTGTTGATACCATGGCCTAAACTGATTATGAACATATCTGTGTAAAGGTAGAGGAAGACCATTGTGGTGAGCTGAAGGACAATGGGTAAAAATGTAGATTGACTACTGAAGAGGCAAGTATTTCTGTCAACTTCAGACAGAAGACATGCAGGAATTTTAAAAGCAGCTCTTCTTTTACCATACATACTCTCTGCTATTGCGTGTGTGTGTGTGTGTGTGTGTGTGTGTGTTTGAGAAAGAGAGAGAGAGAGAGCATGCTATTGATAGATTGATTTGGGGAGATAGCACCAAATTTGTTTTCTATTGCAACAACAAATAACATGCCTAAATAAATGTTCTCTTCTTGACATTTTCTTCAACATTACTGAGCAATTAGGAAACTAAAACTCACTTAATACAATATTAATTGAACAATAAAAATACAGTAAATGTTTTTGAAAAAAGTCAAAAAGTACACAGACTCGGATGACCATTTAATTTTAAATTATAATTTGGGAAGCATAAAAGTAAACCAAGATATAGAATTTCAGTATTTTTTTCTATTTGCATTTAAGGTTTCAATTTGTACTGACTCATGAAGTTAATAATAAACTAGGGAGTATGGAAACAAAACAACTTATTTATATATCTTCTTTTTAAAATCATATTTTCTGAGAAAGAGTAATGTCCTTTGCTCTGATAATTCCAGAAATATATTTAAAGTATTGTGTTCAAGTCTTTCTCATAATGTGTCAGAAAAACTGGAGGTGTTCCAGAAAATTAAATGTTAAGAATTTACATAGATTAGTAATATCAGTAATGAGGTCATCCGTGTTAGAGGAAGCTCATAGACTGGACATTGAAGAATACAAAGTTATAAGTGAAACACTCTCACAAATTTTGGGGGTAAAACACAATACAAAAGATTCAACAAGAAAAATGATGGAACATATTTTAAAGATGTTTCCAATAAAAAATTTAATAATTCTGGCTCCCAATATTGGCAGAGTAATCCCCAACCCCCCACATATATGCAAATAAAGTATATATACATATATACAATATACACATTATATACTGTATGTAGTGTGTAAAGAGTAGCTTGTATACTTAGTGCTCTCTATATAGAGAGATATGTATGTATATATATATATACTTGTACATATGTGTGCATGTATGGGGGGTATCCCCAGAAAATCAGAATTTATTTATAAAAAATTGTGTAATTATTCTTATATGTTTACATTTCAGTCATCTTCAAAATACTTCTGAGATGCTTTTTCAAAAGCTCAAAACAGTTTTCGAAGTTCTCAATTTTCATGTCTTTCAGTGCTTCTGCTGTTTTTGTTTCACCTCTTCCCCATCGGCAAAACATTTCCCTTTGAGGATTTTTTCACTAGGGAAACAAAAGCAGTGGTTCAGAGCAAGATAGGATAAATAGGGAGGGTGGGCCACCCAGATCATGCTGTTTTTGGTAAAAAAAAAAAAACAAAACACTAAAACCACTGAACACTTAGCGCAATGTAGGCAGGTGCATTGTCATGGTGGAATAACCAGTCACCTGTTTGTCACAACTAGGATGCGTTTTCTGCATGTCGTTATGCAATCCATAAAAACCTTAATAATTTGATCTGGAGGAACAAATTCCGAGTGTACTACAAGGTGTCTGCCCACCAAAAAAAAAAAAAAATCTGTTTTTTGGGAGTCTGCCCTGTGTGTGTGTGTGTGTGTGTGTGTGTGTGTGTGAGTGTGTGTGCATTTTTTTTTAAAGATGGAGTCTCCTTCACCCAGTCTGGAGTATATATATTCTTTACAGGGCAGATAGGGATTAGAGTTTGAGTGCTACCAAATTAGTGAGTCTTAGTAACAACCTTGAGTTTTCTCAGATCTATGCTTTGAAAATAGTGTCCGGGATTAAAAGACTGACCCTAAGGCCAAGGACATAACTAAAACAGATTTATCCTAACAAAAGATAAAACCAAATCTTCACAAATATGAGCTGATTCATCAATAAGTCAACTAACTTAGAGGAGAAAACATAATTTTTCAGATAAAGTGCGTATCCAGAGTCTTAACATCCTATCTCACAATGTCTAGCATATCATCAAATAAAATTATCAGATGCAAGTAAGCAGAAAAATGTAATCTATAGAAAAGAAACGAGCCAATAGGCTCTTTAAATGCTATGATAAATATATTGACAAAAGATGTTAATAATGAATAGAGATAAAGATGGAGAATTTCAAGAAATATGAAAACTGTTACAAAGAGAGAGAGAGAACCAAATGGAAATCTTAGAACAGTATCTGAGTTCATTACAAAACAGATCATTCATGCATTTAAGTATTTGATAATGTTTAATTAACTTTTCAGTATCTCATATTTTTTCCAACACTATATTCCAACAAAAGGCAGTTCTTTTGTTTTCATCACTAATAGAAAATAAAATTAATTTTTAGCACCGCTAATATGACAAAAAAATTCAAGTGCTGAGTTCCCACTAATTGCTGCTGTTTCTGATCAGAGTTTACTCTTCCAAGCAACTCATAAACAAGAGAACTGGTGTGCACTGCCTTATTAAAAATGGAAACCAGACTTGGAGAGCCAAAATGAATCATGATTTTTTTCATATTTATCATAATTCATGAATTATGGTTTAAGATAAACAAAAAAATTCAGCAAAATTTGATTTATTTTAATTTTCTAACTTCCATATTAAATGTAAACTTTTACATATAATAATTCTTTTTAAACTATTATTTCTCTTGAATAGAATAATGAACTTAATTAGTATCTTCATTTGGAAGGAAACTGTGTTCAGCAGGCAACCAGCAGAAACGGTTATTAGGAGAGAAAAATATCCTGCTAATATAACTGGGGGGATGACTGCTTGAGGTAAGAGGTGATATAAACTCAGTATTCAAGTTTCTTCTTCTGGCATAGCTATTTCCAATGATTTTTTAACATCGCTTACAAGGCCCAGCGTGAAGTGGCTTCTGCTTTCTTTTCTAGTGTCATCACTCACCAGTTTCCTTGATTCTCTCTGCTCTAGGCATTGTGGTCTTCTTTCGAGCTCACACATATGATCTGTACTGCCCCAGGGCCTTTTGCATATGTTATTCCAGTTTCCTGGTGTCCAGTTAGCTCCTATATAATTTTTTGATAGCCCAAATGTCACCTTTTCAGGGAAATCTAGTTAGATTAGAATAGCGCTTCCTCCCATTCCTCCCACTATTCCACCATTAGACGTGCTGTGGTACTATACATTTTCTGTTTTTTAATTTATTTTAAATAACGTTAGTTCATCATGGTTCTAACACTATAAGCTGGGTTTTCTTCCTGAATCTTTTACTTGTCACAAAGATGGGTAAGAGTCTAGACTCTGGGGTCAGAATTCTTGGATTCAAATCCTGGTTTTACCTGCTATGTGACTTTGAGCATGTGACTGAACTTCTCTAAATCTTAATTTGGTCACCTATGAAATGAGGATAGTTAGAATGCTACCTACTTCAAAAGATTTTTGTGAAGTTTAAATGAAATATGCATATAAATCAAGTAACACAATGACTGCCATATAGCATATGCTTAAAATAGGTTTTCTGGTATTATCTTACACACACACACACACACACACACACACACACACACACACACAGACACACACACACACACAAACTCTGGGGTAGCATTTAAGTGACAGAGGAATAAAAGTCAAACAAAGTTACTGAAGACGAATGGCCAGAGGAAAGAAAGGAAGAAAAGGATAGACTTTTCAAATGTGGAAGTCAAGGACTGACTACATACAATAAATTTAGCAGCAAAGAAGTCAAAAGTAACTTTAACAAGGGTAATTTCAGTGAAAAGGTGTTGGAAAGAATCAGAATTAACCAAAAAGAATTAACCAGAGGAATAAAAGATTGCTAAATAAGAGGAGAAAGTAAATGTAAACAACACAAAATGGAAGAGAGGTGAGCATACTTACATCTTGATGGAGAACAGTGCAGTGAAACAGACCGTGGTTCAGAAAACAAGGTTTAACTGATGGAGGATTAGTCTTGAAAAGAAAGTGTGAAGGATCTAGAACACAGGTAATAAGTGGATGAAAAACATGAAAAGATGGAAACCAGGAAGATTGCAGAAGTTTGATGAGGTGTTCAGAGAGTAGTCTAGGCAACAGTTTGTGGCTAATTGAACACTCAAGCCCCACATCAAAGAGAATCCAATCCGGCTCGGTGGCTCAGCCTGTAATCCCAGCGCTTTGGGAGGCCGAGGTGAACGGATTGCCTGAGGCCGCGGATTCGAGACCGCCTGGGCAACTTGGCGAGACCTCATCTCTACAATAAATCAAAAAATTAGCTGGGCATGGTGGCATGTGCCTGTGGTTCCAGCTACTTGGAAGGCTGAGGCGGAAGGATCGCCGGAGCCCGGCAGGTCAAGGCTGCAGTGGCCGGGAGTGGCCACTGCATTCCAGTCTGGGCGACAGAGTGAGACTCCAACTCAAAAAAAAAAAAAAGAGAATCCAAAACACAATGCAAGGAATTGATCAGGTACTGCAGAAGACATGCATTGCTGTGGAGACATGGAGCTCAGTAGCAAAAAATTATCAACCCTTAAAAGACCAACATTAAGGTGATTGAAGAAAGACTTTCACCAGTTTTAAGAGAACTTCTTCCAAAAATAAAACAAAATTCATGTTAAAGTTATAATCAAAATGAATTAGAGAGTAAAATTTAAAGATAAAAATACCATGAAGTCATTTTCTGGATCTACTTGTCCTCAATTTGGAGTAGGTCTACAACTCTCTTGGGAAAAAGATTAAAAATAAATACATTAATCCTTTATCCTCATACTTAAAATTTACACAAATAAAACGATAAGCTTTTTTTCCACTCAACGATTGTAATCTGGTACTTTAGTTGGATTTTAAAAATGCATGCAAAGCTACAAAGTTCAGAGAGATGGGAATCTGATTTGTGTTGTAGTCATGCAAAGACAGAGACCCTGAGACTTTCCTCCAAAATGAAAAAAAAAAGTATTGACAACTTCTTGTCCTACTATTTTTCTCCTATTTTATGACAAAATTTCTTTTGGGTTGATAATCACAGATTATATTAAAGCAGCCACTTTTGTGATATATATATAATTTGATTACATCAAAATAGCAAGATATTTCTGAACTGTGCTTCCCATCTTAGCCTATGGGACTGAAGGAAGTTACAGGTTAAATCCTTCATTTTTAACATTTGATCAAAGCTGCTTAAAACTTAGGAAAGCTCATAGGAAAGAAGACTGGAGAGTAAAAGAAATTGAATTTTCAGATATAGGGTTCCTCATTTATTGTATTGCAAGTGATCTTTAAATAAATGTAAGTTGATTTATTTATTGCTTCACAGTACTGGATTTAGAAATTTCTGTGCAGAGGGCTTCCTGTTAAAAATATTTGGTTTGACAATGAAATATTCTAGGAGATGCCCCATTAAGTCTTATGCCTAGAAGGTAAATGTGTTGGAATGGTGGCTTATATTTTGAGTACAGTGATACAGTGATTTCCAGTTTTTCAGAAAATCTTATTTTAAAATAAAACATGCTATCTTGCACAAGACTGCTATTTTTAATTTCTGGTGAGACTTTACATGAATTGAATTATTTCATACTTGATCATCTGTCTTTTAATCAGTTTAAGTAGCATTCGAAGGACCTATTTGTTCTAATTAATATTTGAGTTTCTGTTTTCTTTAGGTATGCAACTACTATTCAGTATGTTGTTCTCAGTTCTTTTAGGATGCTCTTTTCATATGGATACTTAATATGTGAATCATGTGTTTCTTTAAGGGTGTCAGTGAAAATAATTTTCCTCATCTGGGTTTGGGCGGTTGCAGCAAAAGTTTTTAGAAATTATTTCAGAGATTTATATAAGACTGCTACATCTTGTTGGAGAATGAAGATATAATGAAGCAGAAATAATCTGAGGATAGTATCTGAGAATGCAAACTTATAAAGTAATCACAGTGTATTAGTCCACCAGTTCTTAATGTTCCCAAATAAAATTAAAGATGGATCTGGGAGGCATATGAATGATTTAACAAAGCCATGAATTTAGACATACACTGATTAAGGCATATGGGTGTACAGAGAATCACAGCACTTTTGGGATTGACTACCTAAGCAAAGTTGTAGAGAAAAGTCTCCCTGAAACCTTTGCTGAACTGATTAGACATAGAAAATGTATTAGAAATATACCTGAAAATACTCAGCACATATAACTTGAATCACAAAAATAAAATATCTGTGAAATGTGGTTTGAAAGAAAAAAACAATTTTTTTCCTATTTGTAATCTCCTTCTGATTTGAAAGAAAATAAAATGCAGGTCTATGGAGAATATTTAATTTGCTGAATAGGGTAATGCATGTGCACAGGGATTTGCAAGTTTGCAATCATTTGAATTATGTGCTGCGGTTTGATTTTTAAGATCTGTACTATATTTGTCCTTAAGAATTGTGAGTGAATGGTCTTTCTGGAGCATATAAGTGGATCAAGGAGACACAGCAAAAAGAAAAGTTGTCGAAGAAGAAAAGATAGAAGAAGATGAAAAAAGAGAGAAAAATACAAAAAACTACTTGGTAGAATTTACATTTTTCACTAAGAAAACATGAAAATATTTTAAAAAGTGATTTACTTGGAGTCATTTAAAATCTGGGTCATATAGATAATAATGGTAAATGAAGACAGCAGATTACTGGTAACAAGTTAGCATAAAAAACATAAGGGTTATGAGTCATTTATAGAGTGCTCTCTTGGGAGGAGGAAGGTATCATGCCAGGCACATTAAAAGACTGCATTTTGTCTCTTGTGACAAAGATTATGTAAATACGGGAAAGTGAAAAATTTTCAAAAGGAACTCTTTCCTCTGAGGCAGGGATGGAGAAAGGGAGGTAGCTTTGCAAGGAAAAGTGGAAAGCAAACTGTGCCAACAAGGGATAAGAAAAGAGAAAAATGTTCAAGTCAAATGAGCAGAAAAATAGCATCCCCAATTCTCTTTTGCCTGAATTTATAAACCTGTTAGAGTGAGTCCTTCATTCAGTGGCATTCTCACTTGTCAAAAAACTTGTATCTTCATTTCAAAGCAGAATTCCTCCTCGGTGCCTGGAAGCTACCAGAACTTGGGCCAGTATTTGAAGATCTGAAATAACCTTTTTGTTATGGGCTGAACTGTAGCCTTCCAAAATTCATATGTTGAATTTCTAACCCCCATACCTCAGACTATAACTAAATTTGAAGAGAGGGCTTTTAAGAGGCAATTCAGGTAAAATGAAGTCATTTGGTGGAGCTCTAATCCAAAAATAACTTTGCTCTCTTTAGAAGAGGCGATTAGGACACAAACACATAGGGAAAACCAGGTGAAAACACCAGAGGAAAAGAGCTATTTACAAGCCAAAGAAAGAAGCCAGAGAAAAAAATTCAATCCTGCCTATACCTTGATCTTGGACTTTGGCCTCCAGAACAGAGGGAAAATAAATTTCTGTTAAAGCCACCCAATATTTTGTGCTTTGTTATGGTAGCTTTAACAAACCAACAAACTCTTTTTTCTGCCTTTCCTTCTCCCATTACCGTACCCACCTTCTAAATCATATAGGACAGATATAAAATATAACTGATGTTTTATTGTTGATTAACCTAGGTAGATCCATGTTGAGTCATATACTTGAGTGTGTAATTTTAAAAACTGCTCCTGTGGCTGAAATGGTTAATCTGGTATCTTGTACTAATTATTTCCAGCAGAGAGCCTTGACATATGTTGTTCCTGTAGCTAAGCTGTCAACCAAAGGGACACCAAAAAAGAAAAACCCGTTCTTCATTTAGGCTTCTATGGAAAGAATCTTTGTGTTGAGGAAAAAGATTTATAGTTGGTGTACAAGCTGAGAACCTGGGGTAGAATGGAAGGCTTATGGGAATATGTGCTAGGCTGGCAAAACGCCATGGAGATTTGCAGTACTTAAGCTTAAGTATACTCCTTACTGAAGATTCACTTAACTGAACCTCTCTGTTAATTATTTTATGTGGCTAGGCAATTTATACTTGATGTTGATACTGAACTATCAAACGCTGAGGTGGTTTTCTCTGCAACAGAAAGCTGGTGTTGTGTTTATTGTTGTTTTGTTTAATGTTAAGGAAAGTTATAATTTTATAATGAGCAATAAATGCATGGTATAATTCATTTATACTGACTAGAATCTTTAGTCTACTGTAATACTATACCAAGAATCTATATAACAAAAAGTTTCCTATATAATATTTTACTTGTGACTGGCTAAGAAATATTTTATTCAGGGCAATAGTAAACTATAGAAAAACTTTCTTTTTTTTTTTTTGAGTTGGAGTCTCACTCAGTCACCCAGACTGGAGTGCAGTGGCCGCTACTGGCCACCACAGCCTCGACCTGCTGGGCTCCGGCGATCCTTCCTCCTCAGCCTTCCAACTAGCTGGAACTACAGGCGCGTGCTATCATGCCCGGCTAATTTTTTATTTATTTATTGAGGACATGAGATTTTGCCAAATTGCCCAGGTGGGTCTCGAACCCACGAACTCAGGCAATTCACTCACCTCGGTCTCCCAAAGCGTGGGATTACAGGCTGAGCCACTGAGCCCGGCCAGAAAAACTTTCAATAAAAGTTTAAGACATTCAAATACACCGCACTTTTAGTCCTGAGGGTATTAATAGACATTCGAATACACCCCACTGTTAGTCCTGAGGGTATTAATATAGTCCTGAAGACATTCACTTTGAAGAGTCAAACTAAAATCTTTCCTGTGTGTGCTGGGTCTAAGGGCAGAGTACCAAGATGGAACTTAGAAAGACTAAATTCCAGACCTGGCTATTCCTTTTAATAATTATTAATGACAATTTTGACAGTGATTTTACGTCACATTGTGTGGTTCCATGTTATCTCCGCTATAAAATGTAGCTGAGTCACAAAACCTTATAAAATAGTCTGTCCATCCTCCCATCCATTCATCCATCCATCCATCCATCCAACATTATGGATGAGTATACGATGGCGAGTAAAGCAAAGCTCTTGATCAGTATGTTACAATAATTCAAGAATTTACTTGTGATAAAAGGTTTCATTTTTTTTTAGATTGGAAAAATATAGTTTATTTAAAAAATAAATTAGAAAGACAGAGAGAGAGAGAGGAGATTCACTTCCCCAAGTTAGGGGAAAAAGACTTCACTATCCATAGGGACACTACTAAGTATTATTTTTATTTAACCAAACTTTAATCTACTTTATTCTTCCCTGTTTTGTAATCTACTCCATTAGCTACTTTAACTTATTTTTACATGGACTTTAATTGTAAAGTGAAGAATTATAAATAGTTATTAAAAGATATGTTATTATTGACAAAAGTGAATATATATATTCACAGTTTTTTAGTGTACATTGAAGACTACTCAAGCAAAATAGAAGAGGAAAACATGGATATCACTTAGAAATTAACACTAATTTTAGAAGAGGAGACAATGACCTTTATGAGAACTTTATCATATAAGGTAGAAAACACTGAAATGGATTGTGATAGCAATCTTGTTATTGTAAAAGCTGTACTAAATGCTCATTAAGAAATAAGAAATGAATTCATTGAAGAGTAAGAATCAATATATTTTCAGATAAGGGATTTTGTACAGAAAAGTAGAAGATTATTTTAGCATTAAGTAAAAACTCTAACAATGGCCTGTAAATGCAACTACTATTATTCATAATCAGAGAAGGCAAAATATACTGTGAGTCACATGGACAATTAGAGAGATTTAGTTTATAGAAACAATTTTTTTCTTAAAATTTATGTATTGAGTATACATTGAGAAAAGGTTAGACAACACTAAAGCATTAATATGATGAAATTATTAATTTTCCTTACCACTTTTCAACCTTTTTAAAAAATCTTTTTTTTTTTTAACTAACTATAATGCATTTCCTTGACCTTAATGTTGAACTGGGTTCCAAACCATATTTCTCTACTGGACACAATGATTTGATGCAAGTCAAACCCTTTAACCCTTAGTTATATTGTCAGGGTTAAATATAATAATACCTCATAGTTTTAATGAGGCTACAAAATGAGATGATGTATGTTTCTAACAGTGCTTAGGCATATGGTCTTATTATAATTAAAAGTAATTTATTAAAGAAAGAAACATTGAGCATCTGAAAAAATATAACTAGATTTTGTAATCCTAAGGGTTAAATGAAAATAGTAATAGAAGCTCATGGGATAGTTTATTTAGTGTGAATTTAAATGAGATTATTTTTATTTTCAGTTGAGTCACTTAACAAATAGCCAAATGGTTTCTTGAGCTTGTTGCCTTGGGGTTTCATTCCTCCATGGGTTCCTTACATTTGTTTTGCCTTATGACCACAGATTTTCCCAGCTTTAGTCAATTATTTGTCATACAAATTGCATCTTTCAATATAGAAGCAGAAGAAAGTATATAATATGAGTCAGAACTATCATTCTGTCACCATGTTGAATAAACAGCAGCAAATGCATGTCCCGCTGACAAAGAGTAGCTAAAAGATTACACATGGTTATTAACACAGGCCGTGTAATTGTGATGAAACTCTAAATAGGAATAGAGAAAGGCAGGTGGTATCGATCCTCTTACTTTTGGGAGCACAAAAATAGCTTCATGAACTGTTGGTTATTAACTGGATCTGTTTTTTTCAAAGGATATTTTATTAACCTGTTAATAACCATTAACATCTAGTGAAGAGGAACAATCTAGCAATAAATTTTTTTTTTTGCATTGGTTGAAAATCTTTCTCTGCTTCTCTGACTTGGGTTCTAGGAGGCTGGGGAAGTGATTGGGAAGAAAGAGCATGAGTAGTGAGGAATGTGTGCTCAGGATATCTAGTAGGCGGTGCAGCTATATTTGCTATTATTTTGCCATTCAGAGGGCAGGACAGAATGCACTTCTTATGAAAGTTTCTAATTGGAGTACAAAATGAATTCATATAAACTTGTGTTCGTGATCATCAGTTGCTATCTTTATCAGTATAAGGTGAAATATACCACCTGCTGCAGATGAACTAATTAACTTGCTGGATTCTCCTAAGGTGAATTCATATTCTTCATACCTAAATTTCTGGATTTTCTCAGAGGCTCTCTATTGTCTGTCAATAGTATCCTTATATCTTTAGCAATTAATCTTAAATAAATTTTTTCATTTCCCTCTCTCTGTATTCGTAGTTAATCTGATGATTATCTACAAAGTCTTTTATATTAATTTCCCTCTCTCTGTTTTCATAGCTAAACTGATGATTATCCACAGTCTTTTATATTAATTTCTTTCCATTTTACCTTTACCTTCTCTAGATTTAACTTACTTGTATATCTCTAAAGTAAGATAATATTTCTATCTAATCCACAGCATTTCTGTGAGTGCACAATAAAATGTACAGACTGTGTGCTAAAAAGATTTTAGAACTGAGACTTTTTTCCTCAAAGATTCTGAGCTAGTTTCATACTCCATTATTGTCTTCTTGCTTCACTATTTGGTGCTCTGCTGCTGTGCATATAAATATGCACAGTATATATGCACATATATCTGCACATGTATATGAGCAATTGAGACAAAACTACTACATTAAGCATGACATCGAACTATAAGTATGAATCAACACTTTCCCCTTTTGTTTTCTCTCCCACTAACATTCCTATAAAGCACTTGCCTAAATGTAAGTCAATGCACATTTTATTTTTCTTTACTCCAAATAAATAGAACTAGGAGCAAGAGAATAAGGAAGTTGTCGGGTGACTGAGACTAGAGAAAAAAACGTGAAGAAACTCTTATAAATTATATAAAGAATAACTTTCATTATTGAATGGAGGGGGGTCTCCATGCTGAACTGAACTTGTGTGTATCGCCAATTCCTATCATGGCACAATACATAATTTTCAAAGAATCTAAAGTCTGATTATGAAGTATTCTAGCCTTTCTGCACTTAATATAATGTGAATAACTTTAGATACATGCATGGGGTCAATGGAATACATTGACTCTAAATAAAATCAACTGTACAGAACCCATTAGAAAATTTTCTGTAAGTTTGATTCACTAATATTTCTGATATAGATTACGTACTCCTTTATATCATTTTATAATGTTTAAATAAAATCACTTGTGCACAATGCCTGGTACACATTAGATATCGAATAAATATTTTATGAATCTCAATCATTGATATTTATTTAGTTGGAAGATAGCTTAAAGGTAGTTCAATTTTTTTTATTTTATGAATAAACCATTGAGTTCAGAGAAAAGTGGTAATACTACCAATATATTACTGAGTTACAGAACCAGACATAGTATTAGTGTCTTGAACTTCAGTTCTCTTTTCAATGTATGATAAAATCCTTCTTTATTTCGGTTTTGTATTATCATTACTAACCTTCCGAAAACAGTTTTTTTTCCTCCCTTCCTCCCTTCTGCACTTATTCCCTTTTCCCCCCTTTAAATTTTGTGTTAATTTAGTTTATAAATTCAGACTTACTTTTAAAAAGTAAGTAATAGTTACAACTATATCAGTGTACTGAGATTTAATAATAATAGTGTAATTATTGCTGGGCTCAGTGGCTCAGCCTGTAATCCCAGCACTTTGGGAGGCTGAGGTGAGTGGACTGCCTGAGTCCATGGGTTCGAGACCCACCTGGGAAACTTGGCGAGACCTCATCTCTACAAGAAATCAAAAATTAGCCGGGTGTGGTAGCATGCGCCTGTAGTTCCAGCTACTTGGAAGGCTGAGGCGGAAGGATCGCCAGAGCCCAGCAGGTCAAGGCTGCAGTGGCCGGGAGCGTCCATTGCACTCCAGTCTGGGTGACGGAGTGAGACTTCAACTCAAAAAAAAAAAAAAAAAAAAAGTGTAATTATTGTGGAGTTGCTTACGTTGCAGTAAAACCATTAATTAATATCAGTGTGCCTTAGGGTATTATATTAACTAAAGAAAGTTTGTTAAGGGGGTTTGTGCATTGTTTTTACTTAAAAGGTTTTGAGAGGAGCTGTAGAATGCTAGAAAAAAATACCCCCAAACTCATCTGAATTAAAAACAAAAAGCTATACGTTAAACTGACATAATTTTTAACAATCAAAAAAAAATGTTTCCATTAACACTTTATTTTGGCAAGTACATGTAGTCCCAGCTAACAGATTTTTTTTTCTGATAAATAATTTTTGACTCTGGTATATAAATACATTTTAAGTTTATTGCTAGTGCTGGAAAATAACTTTTCCCTAGAAACGATGTTATATATTTTGTTTAGTTTGACTACAAAAGTCTTTTAGCTTAAAATATGCCAATAAATATTACAATAATATATTTTAATGGTACTGTTAATTAAACAAATAGAAAAGTAAGTTAAGAATTACTTTATCTTCTTCACGGTTTCTTTATTGAGAAAAGTACAGAAATGAACAGTATAATAATAAAGATTAAGAACACATTCTCTAGAATCAGACTTTCTGTGTTCAAATCCTGACTTTATTATTAAATAGAACGATGTATCTTTCTAAAAACTAGAAATTCATCTGTAAAATAAAAATAACAATAGTATCATCCTCATGTGGTTGTTAGGCTTCAGTCTATCTAAACATCTTAAATCAATTGTCCAGCACACAATAAGCCTTTATAGCATTAGCATTATAGTACTATTATCATTTTTATTAATGGTCAAAGGTTTATTTTTGTTTCCTAAATAGTAAGTAATATAGGATTTGCATATTTATGAGCATCGGTTACCAGACACTTGAATACATATATTATCTTGATAAACACTCATCAAAAATTGCAAGATAATAAATAATATTTTATATACTATAAATATAAAAATTTTATATATTATTTTACAAATAAGTAAAGGAAGGGCGAAAGATCAAAGGTAGAAATCCAGTAAAAGATAATACAGGAATCAAGGCATCTTGTCTGACTCCACAGTTAGATTTTCTCCATTATAAAACATTGCATAGATTATGTGTGTTTGTGTTAGAGATAGATCAAAAACACAAAGAAATTACAATGACTCTTTTCTTGCAAGGGAAATCATTATCTGTGGCACAATATGTGCCTTTCCCTAATGATTAGTGACTTTTTTTTAATGTACTTGGCAATTTGTATGTCTCCTTTTGAGGAGTGCCTATTTAGGACTTTTGCCCATTAAAAAAAAAAATCAAGTTGTTTTCTTGATATTGAGTTTGAGTTCCCCATGCTTTTGGAATCAAACCTGAAAAATCATTATCTATTATCATTATTGTGAAGCGTTTTTCCTATGATTTTTTTCTAGTAGTTTTACATTTGCAGGTATTATACTTTAATATTTTATCCATTTGGGGTTGATTTTTATTTATGGTATAAGTTAAGAATTCAATTTTATTCCTTTGCATGTGGATATTCAGTTTCCCTAATGCCATTTATTGAAAAATTTTTCTTTCCCCATCGTGAGTTCTTGGTAACTTTGTTAAAAATAAATTTAGTGTAAACGTGTGGGTTCATTTCCAGGCTCTCAGTTCTGTTACATTATCTAAGTGTCTTTAAAAAAAACGCCAGAGCCGGGTTCGGTGACTCAGCCTGTAATCCCGCGCCTTTGCGAGGCTGAGGTGAGTGGATTGCCTGAGCCCGCGGGTTCGAGACCCGCCTGGGCAGCGAGACCTCATCTCTACAATAAATCAAAAAATCAACCGGGCGTGGTAGCGCATGCCTGTATTCCGGCTACTTGGAAGGCTGAGGCGGAAGGATCGCCGGAGCCCAGCAGGTCGAGGCTGCAGTAGCCGGGAGCGGCCACTGCACTCCAGTCTGGGCAACAGAGTGAGACTCCAACTCAAAAAAACAAAACAAAACAAAACAAAAAAAACCACGCCAGTACCATCTTCTTTGATTACTATGGCTTTTAAATATATTTTGCAATATATATCAGGTACTGTGATGCCTAAAGATTTTTTTTTTTTGGTGTAAGAAAAAACGTTTACCATTACTAATTTTGTGAAAACTATCATGAAATATTATCTCACATCTGTTAGAATAGCTATTATAAAAAAGATGACAACAGCTTCAGAATACACATCCTTCTTCTCAGCACATGGAAGATTCTCAGGGATAGACCATATGTTGTGCCACAAAACAAGTAAAAATATTTTGAAAAAAAAAATGAAATCATATCAAGTATATTTTCTTACCACAATGGAATAAAACTAGAAGTCACATGGAAACTTCTCTAGGCTTTTCAAAATGATTCTCATTTACTGTCACTCATAGAAAGCAGTACAAATACCAAGTGGTATTGGCAATCAATGCACAATTCAGGTGTAGGGGATGCTCCTGATAGAAAGTTGGAGTATGAGATGGGTGGCTGAAATTAGCTAAGGTGAACACTGTTTCCATTAAAAACTTTATATGTAATATTATTCAAGTCTGTCAGAACTTTAGATTTTTCAAAATTTTGCTTTGTTTTTAGTACTTTTTAAAAAGATATTGATGCTTTTAAATAACCAATTGCATCCAATTTTTCATAATAATGAGTTAAAATAGTCACAGATAATTTGAGAAAGATACAAGGCAGATATATTCTAATGATGTTCATTGACTCATCAGTCAAAATAAAAGCTTTTCTCAAAACATCTGAAATTTTAAAAATTGGCAAATTAACATGAATTTCTGTAGAAAATTCTTACAATACATATTTTTTGGAAGATATTTTATAATACAGGACAGAAACTTAAAGAAGATGTTTTTCTGTTTCTTGACTTTCATTTCTCTAGAAAATTTACCAGTAAATGTTAATTTTAAAACTGAATTATAGTAAACATTTAAAAAAGAAAGTAGAATGTATTTTTAAAAGGAGACATTGTTGGAGGCTTTGTCAAAGAAGAGTTGGTTGAGAAATTGAGGCTTTGCTTCTGGAATCTACTCTGTTCCATTGGTCTATTTGTCTGTTCTTGTACCAATGCCAGGCTGTTTGGATTACTGAAGCCTTGTAGTAAGTTTGAAGTTTGGAAGTGTGATACCTTCTGCTTTGTTTCTTTTGCTAAGGATTATTTTGGCTATCTGTGGTCATTTATGTTTCCATATGGATTTCTGTATTGTCATTTCCAGGTATGAGAAGAATAATGGGTATTGCGTTGAATCTGTAGATTGCCTTTGGTAGGATGGACATTTTTTAACAATGTTGATTCTATCTATCATGAGCATGGACTATTTTTCCATTTATTTGTGTCTTCTTGGATTTCTTTGAGCAGTGCTTTGTAGTTCTCATTGTAAAGGTCTTTCACCTCTCTGGTTAGGAAGATACTGAGGTATTTCATTTTTTAAAAAATTTAAACATGGTTGCTTTATTTTGCACTTTCAAAATTCACAAAAAACTTTACAATATCTGTGTTTCCCCTTGTTGATCATCAAGGCTTTATGGTAAGACAATGAAAATTTTATCACATCCACTGGGCGTACTCAAAAACAACAAATAATTTGCAAACAAATCTCTTTAATCAAGAACATTTTGTAAAATACACACTCTGGTTCACATCTGAATTCATCTATCCTAAAATTAGACTTTAAAAGGCTTAAAAAAAAATCCAAACAGATTTTAACACTGACAAGCCTGCCAGAATAGTGCTGATTGCAAGCTATAAACAGCTCTAAATGTTGAATGTAGTTTGGGGTAAGGGGAGAAGAAGAAATTATCTGTTGAACCTACATTTAAATGCATCTGTCAGTGAGAATTCTCTAATTTAATGAATTTCAACAAAGTGAACAACTCCTTTGCCTTTGGTAGTTTCTCAAGTTTTATTTTAAACTTGTGACATCTTGACTAAAGGAATTGAATCCTGGGACTAGAATATTTAAGATAAAGAAAAACATTGGTGGAAAAAAGGAAAAGCAAGATCAGTACCTTCTTAGCCTGTCTAAAGTGGGTAAGAAAATCACTGCTCACATTAAGGAGGAATATCACCAGAGTTGGTATCTGTGATTTACTTTGACTTACATTTTATAAAACTTAGCTAAGTATAACATCTAAATGGCAAAAATAAAAATTTAAGGTGGTTTCATTTAGGAAATTTAAAAAAAATAATTGTCATCCTCAATTAGTTTTTAAATTTGTAGAATGGTATAGTACATATTTTGAGGTACCATTAAAGGATCTGTTAAAATTACACATACTGCTATTTCTACTTTTACTATTATTTTTATGTACTACAGTATAGATATTATCAGTAGAGGCCATTAAAAATAATGCCAGAATCCAAATGAGAGCAGAAATGGTAGAGGATGGGAAGATGATGAAAGTAGGTAGTAATAACAAACATGATTTTTAAGGTTTCCTCACTAAGTAGTGCCACAAAATTGTATATTTTGGCTCAATGCCACTGGGCAGTTGGAAGTGACCAGGAAATGAGTGGACTATCCTAATTGGTCCAGATAGATTTTTAATTAGTTCATGGTTTGGACAGCTCACTCATGAAGGACTGTTACATAGACTGCTTGGTAAGGGGTAGCTATACTTTGCTTACTGCCTACTCACTTTGCTTCTTTCAAGAATACTTTTCAAAGGTTGAGAACCTTTAAAAGGTAACAGAACAAAAAGCTCATTAGACAAAGAAACTAATAAAGGAATAATCTGTAAATAGTTTAACAACAGATAATCACCTTCTTTCTTGAGTTGGAGAGTATGGACCTACGAAAAAATAAAACCCCACTACTCCCACAAATTCAAAATTTTTTCTCTTTTGATCGCAAATTATTTTGAGAAATCTTAACTTTAAGATATCCTTCACCAATCATCTCAAATTGTCCTTTTATTAGTCTTATATAAAATATTGTTTACACAATAATGAGAGAGTTAGGAGTTTCAGGATAATTTTAATAGAAGACATTGAGTTCATTTACTTGGAAAAAGGACTTTATTCTGAGGTGACTTTCAGAGAATTAAGTGCTGTATTTTATCACTGAATGAGAATTATTCTCAAAGCAAATATTCCCTAAGATGCCAGAGTATTCAGTTTTTAGGATAATACACTTTAACATATTAAAAGTTACAAAGGCTAAGAAAAAGCAAGCAACAAGTCCATAATATCACAACTCAGAATTCTAACATTTTCACATGGTATCATTTGCTATTAAATGCAAAGAGATTACTAATGTAAAAAACAAAAAAAAGAATCATCTCTAACTTGTCAATTACTCTCCCACTCCTGTGACCAAATGATTACATACTGTGGAAGACTACAGACCATGAATAAGTATAGAAAGCTGTTCTCCAGGACTCTTTTTCTCAAAGTTTGAAAAATTAATTGACCCATTATTAAAACAGAAAGTTGAGTATGAATTACTCTACACGTAGAAAAACAATTCTAATTAAAATATTTTAAGCAGACTATTTTGGATATTAATTTGATATTGAAAGTATAGTCAACTATCATAAAGCATTTCTCTTCATCACAAAAATTCCATATATTAAGAATTTACACAATCCAAGGGGGAAAAATCTAGAAATTGTTTTTCTTTTTTTCTTGTCTGAGCAAGTAACCTAAAAAGGCTCTCCAAAATCTTGAGTAGAAGTATCATACTCTGCAATGAAATGCTTGAGTTCTTCAGCACACTGCTCACTATTTCACGTAAATTCTGCCTCAAGGCAAACTGTATAGACTTTTCTAATGAAGGATCTTTTTCCATCAGCAGTTTCACCACCATCCCAAAAGTTTCACAGTCTTGTCTGTAAACATCTTCGATCTCTTTGGTTTTTGATGCTATTGCTTTAGAGCGATTGGTTAGCTGGCTGTCTTCAAGTAATTCTATGCCATCTGTTGCATTTGACTCGGGTTCTTCTGGCTAGTCAATGAACAAGGTGCTGTGGATCCCGTCTCAAACTCGGAAATTTCAGGCAAGTTACTCTCATCTGACTTCTCTAGTTTTTCAGCAGCCCACTTGTTTGCAGCCTCAACAAGTTCCTTTTCACTGAGCCTACTGGGTTTGTCTAACACCTTTGATGAAGGAACTGCTGAAGAACTTGAGGGTGAAGTGCCTCTTGATGTTTTCAAAGACTGGACAGGTCTCTACCTCTTTCTGGCTTTCCTTCATTCTGCCGTTTGTAGAAGAAGGCACCAGGATGCACGGACTTTCTATGTTGAGATTGATGGAGAGAGTATGTTTTGCTTCTTTCTGGAGAGTAGCTTCTACTACTGACACTGGAGCCAGATCTGCTGTGTGGAGAATCCTTTCGGCCAACAGGTGATTCTCTGAAAAAAAAGGAGCGTCCCTTTTATGAGGACACCAGTCTCTCACGTGATGGGAAGAGCAGAAACTTTTTCTTCTAAATCCATCTCTCACGTCCCTGTATTCAGGTTGTCGGCTTGCAGAATGATCATCTCTTGTCCATCTATAACCAGATTCATCACTGGGGTGACTTTGAGGAGGTACTTGTTCTCTTGGAAGTCTTTCACATTCATATTGTCCTTCAGACCACATTTCATCTCTTCTGCAAGCCACGACTCTGGCCCGTCGGGAGACCCCGTAAATGTAGTCGTCCGCTGGCCGGCTGTCCCAGATAGGCACCGGTATTTCATTTTTTGTGTAGCTATTATGAATGGGATTGTGCTTTTAATTTGGGTCTCTGCCTGCTTGTTGTTGGTGTATAGGAATGCAACGATCTTTTGCACATTTATTTTGTACCCTGAGACTTTGCTTTATCAGTGCAAGCAGGTTTTTGAGAGATTCTCTTGGATTTTCAAGATATAGGATCATATCATCAGAAAATGGGGATAACTTGACTTCCTCTTTTCCTATTTGGATACCCCTGATTTCCTTCTCTTGTCTAATTGCCTTAGCTAAGACTTCCAGCACAAAGTTGAACAAGAAGGGTACGAGCAGGCATCCTTGTCTTGAGAGAGGAGACCATTCAGTAAATGGTCCTGGGAAAACTGGCAGGTCACATGCAGAAGATTGAAACAGGACCCCTACTTATCACAATACACAAAAATTAACTCTAAATGGACCAAGGACCTAAATGTAAAACCTCAAACTATAAGAATCTTAGAAAACACACAAGACACCCTTATGGAAATTGGAACTGGTAACCAATTCCTGATCAGAACCCTAAATGCCCATACCTTAAGAAATAAGATAAGTGGGTCCTCATCAAACTAATGAGCTTCTGCAAAGCAAAAGAAACCATCAAGAGACCAAGGAGACAGCCCACAGAATGGGAAAAAAAATTGTTAACTGTATATCTGACAAAGGCCTAATATCTAGGATATACAAGGAACTCAAATGTGCCAAAGGAAAAAAACAGCCCCATTAAAAAGTGGGCAAAAACATTGATAGACACTTCTCTAAAGAAGATATACGGGCAGCCAACAAACACATGAATAAGTCCTCAGTCTCACTAATCATCAGAAAAATGCAAAGCAAAACCACATTGAGATAATATCTAACTCCAGTAAGAATGGTCATCATTAATAAAACAAACAACAGATGCTGGTGAGGATGTGGAGAGAAAGGAACGCTTTTACACTGCTGGTGGAAATGCATACTCTTTGGAAGACGATGTTATGATTTCTGAAAGAACTAGAAATTGACCTTCCATCTGACCCATCAATTCCCCTATTGGGAATATACCCAGAGGGACTCAAATTATTCTGCAAAAGAGATAACTGTACACGCATGTTTGTTGCAGTTCTATTCACAATAGCAAAAGCATGAAACAAACCATGCTGCCCATTGAATATGGACGGTATTAAAAAAATGTAGTACATATACACAATGGAAGATTATGCAGCCATAAAGAAGGACAAACATATGAACTTCATAGCAACTTGAATGGATTTAGAGTCTATCATACTCAGTGATCTATCACAGTACCACTTGTTCTCACTCATAAGTGGACCTTGAGGAATTATAATACTATAAGATAGGGATTGGCAGTAGTAGGAAATTGTCAGGGGTAGGAGAGTAGGAATGGCAGTTGAGGGAAACTGCTAGGGGAGGGAGGAGCACACCTCATCAAAAAGGGTACCTGCATAATCAATGTTTGTATATCGAACCCTGCATTGTATCCCACATCATTATAATAATAAAAAAGATTAAAAGGAGATATTGTAGTTTTATGATTAATAATAATATGACTAATAATCATATTATTATGACAAATTATTGGTAAAGGAGTCATGAAAATCAGTGGAAATGTGTTGTGAAATTGTGGAAATGAGAAAGGGTCACAAAGATGGGTAAATCACAGCTGCGTTGTGTATGAACTTGAACATCTACATGAGGTCTAAGTCATATGAATAATTTGAACATTTTTGATTACAAAAAAGTACATAAAGATTAATTTATTGTGGAAAAAGGGGGAAAATTCCAGTCTATTCGCAAAGCCAGCATTTCATCATTTTCTCAATTACTCTGAACATGTACTAGTACTGTACTGCACAGCAAACCATCTTTTAAAAAAATGTGTACAGACCATGTTATATTGATCACCACAGCTGGGAAGCTCAGACAAGACAACTCAAGTAGACGTTAATATTAATAGTACAAAATACAATCTAATTATTAAAACACAGCTAAGGAAGTGTGCTACCAAATTTGTGATTCAGTTTGTTTTAATAGGTACTCTCCCAGAGCAAGTGGTTTAGTTTATAAACTACATCTGAAAAATGGAAAATTACTGTTGTTACTTGTGGTTGTTGCCATTGTTTTTACCATGGTTAAATGTAGTCTCACAGGAAATTTGCTATTTATATTTTTGTTGCAATTTATATAATGAAAATAAAACCATACAAAACCTTAGAATACTTGGAAACATTTTATAGTTAATGTAATCGATCTTGACTATAAATCCTGATAAAAATCTACTGCTGTTGAAACAAATAATTAATTAAAATGAGAATCAAATGTTAATTTCTGGACATTAGTTTTGCACCCAATTTTAGTTTTTCGATATTGGAAAAGGTAAAAAGTGACATGAGAAAAGGAAATATCAACATGAATTAAATGTCTGCTGTGTAAAAGGTACAGTGCTAGGCACCAGAACAATAGAATTTTAATTCTAAAAGATCCTTATATATTGTCTTCTTTAAATAACTACAATTTTCAAGCACTACAAAAGGAAGTTAAAGATATGTGTCCAATATCACACCTAGATAGGATAAGAATACAAATCATTGACTCTAAGACCCTGCTTTTTTTAGTTAGCCATGGGACCAAGGCACTATGGCATGTATAACCTATCATGCACATGGCAATGTGTTCTTGGTTTTCTCACTTCCTTTTTTGGTCTTGTAATATCATGTCTCTATCATGACCACAGAATTGATAGTTCTGTTATTGATCAGATTTGAACATGTCAGTACTGAGAGAAAAGATCTGCAGCATAACTTTAGAACCTTTCCTCCAGGTGGAGATCCTTCTCTTCACCAGCACACATTTGGTGTCTGCATTAATGCAACTTGCAATCAGTCCATTTTTCTTTACCTGATTCACAAGACTATCACAAGACTAGAAGATATTTTTCCTAAAGTCAAACAAAGTTTGTCTATGGCAAAACATAGAAAATTTCTAAAAATAACTTTTGATGAGTGAATTGAAGTTGATCTTTCTAGCAGGCCTTGTAGCATTTATATTCTGAAAAGTTATTCCAAAATGCTAGTAGGAATTCATCTGTCTCACTCACATATACATTTTGAGATGAATTTTGTCATTGCCAAGAATCTTAAAATTATTTATAGGGTAATGTCACTACAGTTTGTTCCCACTCAAATTGGAAAGAAAGAAGTAGTCTTTTACTTATGAAAATACTATTGTGGGAAAGATGGATAGCAAATATCTGTTTACAAAGTGAACGAGTTCAAACTGTAGTCATATGGATTTAGTTAATTATAGATAAAATAACTCAAACATTAAAAATTACTTTAGAGAATACCTGTCATTTTGTTACTTAGAGACAAGGCAACAGGATGATATTGGTAAGACTAAAAAAAAAAGAGTATACTTAGTTTCTTTTACCAAAACATCCTAAATATAAACCTGTTTGCTCCTGTTAATTTCCTCTTTATACCTCCTTTGAGCTGTGAGAATGCAAGGAGGCAAGAGATTCATTATATTTTAGGTTCATGTTAGATCTATCATTCCAGAATAGATTTGTAAACTTGCAAATGTGTTTTAAATTAGCTTGTGAGTTAAGCACTATGCCTTTAAAATCTGATTTTTCTTATACCAATATATATTATTAAATCAAGAAGAGGTTTTCAAATTTTATCGTGCAATTTTCATGATTTTAAAAGATAGCTTTAATAATAATTTTCATACATGGAATTCTAGTCAAAGTTTTTTTTTGTTTTTTTTTCCAGTGGTTTTAAAAAGGGTATGAAGTTACCTTGCTTAAATTCATTTTTCTCTGATAACTAGAAGTTGAACCTCCTTTCAGATGTTTATTATGTATCTGGTTTTGCTCTTATGTGTATATCTTGTTTACTTATTTGTGGCTTTTCTTATTGTTTTGCATGAAAAATTTTAAAATTCTATACACTAACTAACCTTTTGGCTGTATATCCTTTGAAAATATTTTCTAAGCGGGGCTCAGTGGCTCAGGCTGTAATCCTGCGCCTTTGGTAGGCTGAGGTGAGTGGATTGCCTGAGCCCACGGGTTCGAGACCCGCCTGGGCAGCGAGATCTCATCTCTACAATAAATCAAAAAATCAGCCGGGCGTGGTAGCACATGCCTGTAATTCTGGCCACTTGGATGACTGAGGCAGAAGGATCGCCAGAGCCCAGCAGGTCAAGGCTGCGGTGGCCGGGAGCGGCCACTGCACTTCAGTCTGGGCAACCGAGTGAGACTCCAACTAAAAAAAAAAAAAAAAAAAAAAAGAAAATATTTTCTACACCTGCATTTATCTTTTTTTATTTTTATTTTTTTTTTATTAATCAATATTTTTTATTATGGTTTTGTGGGGTACAGTTAAGGGTTAGGTGTACAATTACATTTCATTCAGGCACCCTGTTGATAAGAGGTGTTTTCCCATCCCCAGACAGATATTTACTACTGTTAATCCCATCCCCCTCCCTTCCCATAGTTTCCCAGTACCGTCAGTTATTTTCTTACAGTATTACATTGGATGTTCAAGGTCCATTATATGAGTGAGGACATGTGATACTCGGATCTTTGTTTCTGTGAGAGGTCACTCAGTATTATAGACTCTAGTTCCATCCAGGTTGCTGCGAAATTCATGATTTTATTCTTTTTTATGGCTGTGTAGTATTCCATCGTGTATATGTACCACATTCTTTTAATCCAGTCCTCTTTTGATGGGTAGTATGGTTGTTTCCAGGTTCTTGCTATTGTGAACAACGCTGCGATAAACATACATGTGCAGGTATCTTTTTTATAGAGTGATTTGTGTTCTTCAGGGTATATTCCCAGTAGGGGGATTGCAGGGTCATATGGAAGGTCAATTTTTAGAGCTTTTAGGAATCGCCACACTGCTTTCCACAGAGGTTGCACTAGTTTATACTCCCACCAACAGTGTAGAAGTGTTCCCTTTTCACCACACCCTCTTCAGCAGCTGTTATTTTTTGAGTTGTTGATAATTGCCATTCTGACTGGGGTTAGGTAGTATCTCAGTGTGGTTTTGATTTGCATCTCCCTGATGATTAGTAAGGTTGAGCATTTTTTCATGTGTTTGTTGGCTGCTCGGATGTCTTCTTTTGTGAAGTGTCTGTTCATATCTTTTGCCCATTTTATAATGGGGTTGTTTGTTTTCTTCTTTTCAGTACATTTCAGTTCCTTATAGATCCAGGATGTTAAGCCTTTGTCAGATCTAGAGTTGGCAAATACTTTTTCCCAGTCTGTAGGCTGTCTCCCTGCTCTCTTGATGGTTTCTTTGGCTTTGCAGAAACTTGTCAGTTTAATAAGGTCCCATTTGTCTATCTTTTCTCTTATGACCCATCGGTTTCGGGTTTTGTACAGGAATTGGATGCCAGTTCCGATTTCCATGAGAGTATTTCCTTCTTTTTCTAAGGTTCTTATGGTTTGAGGTTTTACATTTAGGTCTCTGATCCATTTGGAGTTAACCTTTGTGCATGGGGATAGATAGGGGTCCTGTTTCAATCTTCTGCATGTGGTCAGCCAGTTTTCCCAGCACCATTTACTGAATAGGTTCTCCTCTCCCCAGTGGTAGGTGATGGGGGCTTTGTTGAAGATGAGTTGGTTGAGAAATTGAGGTTTTGCTTCTGGAATCTCAATTCTATTCCATTGATCTATATACCTGTTCCTGTACCAATACCAAGCTATTTTGATGATTGTAGCTTTACAGTAAAGTTTGAAGTCTGGTATTGTGATACCACCTGCTTTATTTTTTTGCTGAGAATTGTTCTGGCTATTCTTGGATGTTTGTGTTTCCATATGAATTCCTGTGTTGTTTTTTCTAGGTCTGAGAAGAATGTTGTTGGTAATTTAATGGGTATTGCATTGAATTTGTAGATTGCCTTAGGTAAGATGGACATCTTCACAATGTTGATTCTTCCGATCCATGAGCATGGGATATTTTTCCACTTGTTTGTGTCAGCTTTGATTTCTTTGAGCAGTGTTTTGTAATTTTCATTGTAAAGGTCTTTCACATCTCTGGTTAGGAAGATGCCAAGGTATTTCATTTTTTTGGTGGCTATTGTGAATGTAATTGTGTTTTTTATTTGGGTTTCTGTTTGTTTATTATTGGTGTAGAGAAATGCGATTGTCTTTTGTACATTTATTTTGTATCCTGAGACTTTTTCAAAGGCCTTTATCAATGTAAGGAGGACTTTGACAGATTCTCTTGGGTTTTCAAGGTACACAATCATATCATCTGCATAGAGAGATAACTTGACTTCCTCTTTTCCTATTTGAATATCTCTGATTGCCTCCTCTTCTCTGATTGCTCTAGCCAGGACTTCCAATACTATGTTGAACAGGAGGGGAGAGAGTGGGCATCCTTGTCTAGTTCCAGTTTTCAGGAGAATTGGTTCCAATTTTTGTCCATATAGGAGTATGCTGGCTATGGGTTTCTCGTAGATGGCTTTTACTATTTTGAGGTATATTCCCCGTATGCATAGATGTTCAAGGGTTTTTTATCAAGAAGGGGTGCTGGATTTTATCAAAAGCTTTTTCTGCATCTAATGATACGATCATGTGGCTTTTGTTTTGACATCTGCTGATGTATTTAATTACATTTATGGTTTTATGAATGTTGAACCAGCTTTGTATCCCAGGAATGAAGCCTACTTGGTCATGGGGGATGATTTTTGAGATGTATTGCTGAATCCGGTTTGCTAGGATCTTGTTGAGAATTTTAGCATCTATGTTCATCAAAGATATTGGCCTGTAGTTCTCTTTCTTTGTTGGATCTTTACCTGGCTTGGGTATCAATGTGACGTTGGCTTTGTAAAATGATTTGGGGAGAGTTCCATCTTTTTCATTCGCCTGGAATACCTTCAGTAGAATTGATATCAGCTTCTCCTTGAATGTCTTGTAGAATTCTGCTGGAAAGCCATCTGGACCAGGGCTTTTTTTTGTAGGAAGTTTTCTTATTATGTAGTCGATTTCCTTGATTGTTATTGATCTATTTAGGGTCTCAATTTCTTCTTGTTCCAACCTAGGTAGGTTGTGTGATGTCAGAAAGTCCTCCATTTCCTTATGGTTTTCAAATTTGTTTCCATAGAAGTGTACGTAGTAGTCTCTAATGATCTTTTGTATTTCTTCAGGGTCAGATATGACTTCATCTTTTGTGTTTCTGATTGTGTTTATTTGGTTTTTTTCTCATTTTTTCTTGGTCAGTCTAGCTAGGGGACCATCAATCTTGTTTATCCTTTCGAAGAACCAGCTTTTTGTTTCATTGATTTTTTGTATTATCTTTTTGTGTTATATGTCCTGGATTTGGGCTTTTATTTTGGTGATCTGGATTCTTCTGCTGAAATTAGAGTTTTTGTGGTCTTGCTTTTCCAGCTTCTTTAGGTGGCTTGTCAAGTTGTGAATTTCTGTTCCTTCCATTTTCTTCATGTGTGTTTGTAGGGATATAAATTCCCCTCTTACTACAGTTTTCAGGGCATCCCAGAGATTTTGGTAAGATGTTTCTTCATTTTTATTTGTTTCTAGGTATCTTTTGATCCCTGTTTTGATTTAGTCGTTGACCCAGGAGTTGTTTAGCATCATGCTGTTTAGTGTCCATGTCTTTGTGGGTTTTTAGGGGAGTTTGTTGGTGTCAATGTTTATTTTTATTCCACTGTGGTCCGAGAAGGTGTTTGGTAGAATTTCAGTCCTTTTAAATTTGCTTATGCTTGATTTATGGCCGAGTATGTGGTCGATCTTAGAATATGTTCCATGTGGTGATGAGTAGAATGTGTATTCTGCGGTCTTTGGATGGAGTGTTCTGTAGGTATCAATTAAGTCCATTTGGTCCAAAGTCACATTGAGGTTCCAGATCTCCTTGCTGATTTTTTGTCCTGATGATCTGTCTAGGGTTGTGAGTGGGGTATTAAAGTCCCCAGTTATGGTAGTGTTAGAGTCGATATCTTTCTTTACTTTTCCAAGAAGTTGCTTTATGAAAGTTGGCGCACCTATGTTGGGTGCATATATGTTTAGGATAGATATTTCTTGTTGATGGATTGAGCCTTTTATCATTATGTAGTGGCCTTCTGTATGTTTTTCGATTTTTAATAGCTTGAGAGGTATTTTGTCTGAAATTAAGATTGCTACTCCTCCTTTCTTTTGTATTCTGTTCGCCTGAAAGTTTGTGTCCCATCCTCTTACTTTGAGTCTGTGGGTGTCCTTTCTAGTGAAGTGTGTCTCTTGAAGGCAATAGATTGTTGCCTGATGATATTTTATCCATTTTGCCATTCTATGTCTTTTCAGTGGTGCATTTAGTCCATTCACATTTAGGCTAATAATTGAAATGCAAGAGTTGATCCCTGTCATAAGGTTCTTACAGAGTTGTTCCTGCTTATTTGTTGTCTTTCTTTGGGTTTTGAGTTGGTTCATGTGTATTTTTAATCTTTTGCCTGTACTCTTGTGAAGAATGCTGTTGTTGTTTTTTCTTTTTCTTCTGTGTTCAGTACTTTCTTAAGTGTTTCTGGTAAAGGTGGTCTGGTGGCAGCGTAGGTTCTTAGGGATTGGATGTCTGGAAAAGATTTCAATTCTCCCTCACTAATGAAGTTAGTTTGGCTGGGTAGGTTATTCTTGGTTCAAATTGTTTCTCTTTTAGAACTTTGAAGATAGGGCTCCAGGCTCTCCTGGCCTAAAGGGTTTCTGTGGATAAATCTGCTGCTATTCGAATTGGTTTTCCCTGGTAGGTAGTCTGGCCTTTTTCTCTTGCTGCCTGTAGGATTTTTCCTTTCATAGCTACTTTGTTTAGGCGAATTATTATGTGTCTGGGAGTTGGTCTTCTCATTTGTTGTCTTGCAGGGGTTCTCTGAATCTCTTGTGTTTGAATTTTTTCATCCTTAATGAGATGTGGGAAGTTTTCTTGAATGATTTCATGAAATATTTGTTCCAGTGTGGCTTTTGTTTCTCTTTCTGCCTCAGGAAACCCAATTACTCTTAGGTTTGGTCTCTTGAAGTGATCATTCATCTCTTGCATGTTTTGTTCTGTCTTTTTGAGCTTCTTTTCTATGCTTTTGACAGTTTGGGTTAGTTCTGTGTTTTGGTTTTTGAGCTCTGAGATTCTTTCTTCTGCTTGGCTGATTCTGCTTTCCATGCGTATTAGTCTGTTGTTCATGTCCATCACAATATTCTTTACTGCTGTTATTTCTGACATCAGCTCCTTCCTATTTTCCTCTTGTCTCTCCTCAATTTTTTTAATTCTCTCCATTAATGTCTTGATGTCTGGGTTTGTTGCATGTAACCAGTCATTCTGGGGACTCTTCACTGTCTGTGTTCCAGAATCTGTTTTCTCAGTGTCTGATTTCCGAGGGGTCTGTGTAAGGCCTATATTCTTCCTTTGGTTTTTCTTCATTCATGTGGTTTTCCCCCCTCCCTACTTTTTCCTTCCCTCCACATCACCGTTTTCTTTAATTCTGCTATTCAGGTGTAAAGGGATTGGTTTTACTTCTGTTTGTTCAATCTCCTATTCTTTATGTATGTCCTCTTACTTTGTTCAATTCTGAAGTTGCACTGTAGATTGGAGGTGGTCCTTTTTGCAGTTTTGAGATTTACTTAAGGGGAGAGCTGTGTTTCAAAATCTGTCTGCAGGTCCTGGTATTCGCTGACAGGCGTTTGGATAATGTGGAACCCACTTCCCACTGCCCTGGAATCTGTCCATGCAGTGGGGCTGTAGGTTTACTCCCTGAAATAAAATGTGGTTAGCAGAGGGGATAGAATGGAGCAGATAGTGGGTTGAAGAGGGGCGTGGAGAGTTAGAGGAGTAAGGGGGGGAAACAAACAAGTGCGCCAACAAATAGAGAGAGAGGCCTATACTGAAACAGATAAAAACAATAGACCACAGCTACAGATGAACCAACTCTCATACAGAAAAATAAAAAATAAAAATAAAACATGTATTGATGCTAACATACAAGCTAACCAACCATCTTGTTAGTGTGCTGTTCCTCTATACAAAGATATGGTTTACAGAGAGAAGAAAAGAGAAGAAAAGGTAAAGGAAAAAAGAAAAAAAGTTAACAATACAGTAGAATAGAATTAAGTCATTAAACTAATAGAATCAATGAAGCACACTCTGAGACATTTCTTTTAAGTCCAATGTCCTTTCAGGTCTGATTTCTAGTTTTCTTTTCAAGCTGGTAAATTAGTTTGCAGTTAGGGTCAGTTGCCCCTGATCTGCTGTGAAGGACAGTTGAGATTAACTTCCATTCAGCACTTTGGTCTATGACTTTATCAAGCTTGTTTCTCCCATTTTGGTGTTGTTACCTTGAATCGCCAGCAGGTGGTGCTATCTCAGCTGCTCGCCCCAGAGGGGGTGGGGCTTGACAGGAACAAGATGGCTGCCTGCCTCTGAGCAGGCAACAGGAGCCTTATGGTGGGCGAGAAGGACAGTCTCGGATGCAGGAGAGGTGGCAGCGATCCCAGCAGATCTTCCCTGAAGGGGTTTGGTGTGGATTGCCTCGGGCCCAGGTGGTGTGATGTGCTACCCGTCACAGAGGCCATGGCAGCGGCGGCAACGGCAGTGGCGGCGGGGGGAGGGGTTGTGACGGCAGCAGCGGCAGCGGCACTGTTTGTGCCGCAGTAACTGTCCAGTCTGTTGCGATGTCCCAGCAGTGGCAACAGTCAAGCTCTGTATGAAGAGCCGGTTGCAATGTTGGGGTCCCCAGCCCCCCGGGGCGAGAGTCAGAGACCCACTGCAGATCTCCTTTGCAGAGGGCTTCAGAGACCGGGTTGCCCCATCGCCATCTTGCCGCTTCCTAGTCAAAGTTTTAATAGCCAAAAATCTTTGACTCTATATGCTTGTAAGTAGAATAAAAGCAAGGATTAGTTTCTTTTCCTAAACTGTAAATGGGGCACGTCTCATCAATATGGGTACCTGGATAATGAACGTTTGTATGCATAATCCTGATTTTTCCCCACATCCTTAAATAAAAAATTATAGAAGTATAAAATAAATTTAGCAAAGTTGCAGGATACAAAATCAAAAGAAAAAAGAAGTAGAATAAAGAATTTATCTCTAAAAAAAAATGAAGAGTAATAATGTCAAAAGGAACTTATGCCTTACTCTCACTTTTGTATAGAAGTAAAAAAAAAAGAAAAAAACCACTGTTGCTTTTGTTCTCTCTGGGTCTCTAAATTCAAAAATTAAAGAAAAACTCAGAAAAAAATTTCTTCCTAGAAAAATATTGCATGTATATGAAAAAAATTAAATATAATATGCAACTTCTGGGCCTATTTTAATTTGTCTAGGAGTGAACACAGAAAATGTAAAAACAAAAAGAGGGCTATACCAATAAAAAGGAAAGAAAAGATAGGAAACTGGGTGGATAATACAAAGACAAACATTATTCTAAAATACATGGAACATCAAATCAGTTGTTTAATGTGCTATACCCAAAATAAAGTTAAAAGAAATTATTCCAAGAAAAGTGTTTTGTAGTAAGATGTTAAAAAAAAAAAGGTTTGACAATTCCTGATCAAAACCCCGTGCCCAACAGTAAGAGATAAGATAGACAAGTGGGACCTCATCAAACTGACTATCTTCTCCAAAGCAAAAGAAATCATCAAGAGAGCAAGAATACAGCATACAGAATGGGATAAAATATTTTAAACTTTATATCTTACAAAGCCTTAACATCTGGGTACTCAAACACACCGAAAGGGAAAAAACAAATAGTCCCATTAAAAAGTGAGCAAAAGACATGCATAAACACTTCTCAAAAGAAGATATACGGGCAGCTGACACATGAAAAAGTGATCAGCCTCACAAATCATCAGAGAAATGCAAATCAAAACCACACTGAGATACCACCTAACCCCAGTAAAAATCATCATTAATAAAACAAACAACAGATGCTGGTGAGGATGCGGAGAAAAAGGAATGTTTCTACACTGCTGGTGGGAATGCAAACTAGTGCAACTTCTTTGGAAGACAGTGTGGAGATTTCTGAAAGAGCTAGAAATCCACTTTCCATATAACCCAGCAATTCCCCTATTGGGAATACTCGGAGAAACTTGCCATTTTACCAAAAAATTGCCTGCATAGGCATGTGTGTTGCAGTTCTCTTCACAATAGCAAAAACATAGAACTAACTATGCCGCCCATTGAAGCTGGACTAGATTTTAAAAAATGTGGTACATACACACAATGAAATATTATGCAGCCATAAAGAAGGACAAACATTATGGACTTTGCAGCAACTTGGATGGATTTAGAATCGATCATACTCAGTGATATCATAGAAACAAAGAGAGTACCATATGTTCTCACTCATAAGCGGATCTTGAACAATAATCATAATACTATAAGGATTTGACCGTAGTGGGTAACTTCCAGGGAAAGGAGGGACACACCTCATCAACAAAGGCACCTGCATAATGAAAATTTGTATACCTAACCCTGAATTGTACCCCACATCTTTAAAATAAAGAAAAAAAATAGGGTTGAAATTACAAAAGGGAAAGAGAGACTGTCCATAAAATTCATGTCTTTTATGTTCTCTTCACTTTTGAATTTTTTTAGGTACTAAAGGCATAGTTTGGTTGTTTGTGCACATAATTATTAAGGTAAATTTTTGAAAGAAAAATAAGATGAAAATTATGTATACAATTCCGATATAACTGAAGTGAATAAATTGATGTGGAAAAGATCATGCTTACATTTTTTTCAAATATTAGAAATTATGATCAATGTTAACTAGATGTAATCTTATCTACTATTATTTGTCAATATCAGAGAAAAAATACTATTAAATGGAATATTTTCTACATTATATTTTTATCACCTAGTTGATCATTATTGAGTATTTGTAGTTAAATGGCTTTAAGATTGTTGAATGATTTTTTTTTAAAGGAAATGTCCATGAGGCCAGTAGTATTTTTATGTAAATAAATCATAAATGGTAAAAATAATGATTGGCAAAACCAGTAGGACTTAGCCTTGGAAAAAACTCTCCAAGACACACATCAACTGGAGAGAAGAAGATGATATAAGATTCCCTGTAACTTCACAAATTTATGAAAAATCTCTCTCATTTAGTAACATAATGGAATTATGTTACATAGATGGAAAAATCTGTCCTAGTAAAAACAGCAATACAGTACTTTTGTTTAATGTGAATTAGTCAGAAACTGCACTTTTCATGTCACCCAATAAATTGTAGAGTCTATCCTTTAATCAGATATACATGATGGCTGATCAGGGAGAAGAAAAGAGGGGTTGGGGGAGAGAGAGAGGAAGAGCTAGGAAGAGAAGGGAGGGGATAGAGATACATATTAGAAATGATGGCACTTTCTACAAGACATGTCATTCTCAGGATAAATGAAGCTCTGAACAGAATATAGAATACATCAGAGTCACTCTGTTCAATAAAGGACAAAGACCGTTAGCAAGTGTTGCAAAGATACAATCCCCTGGGAATCCACAAAGTGAAATTTCAACAATTTCATACAGAATAATTAAGAATACTCTGCAAAAGGTGATATTAAAAAGCACTGCTGTAAGGAGGTATCTATTCTAATCACAGACTGATATAGTATGTGAACAATGGCTTGTAGAAGACCAAAAGAAAAAAAAGAAAAAAACATTTTTCAAAAAGACAAAAAAAAAAAAAAGAGCAGAGCATCAAATCATATTATATTAAAATGCCATCACTAGGTTTTCTGTCAGATGTACTACAATCTATGCACATGTTAGATAAATTACATGGAACAGTACCTTTCTTTTGGCCTTTAACTGCTCATGATACTTGTCACAAGTGTCTCCTGGGATTTCTCCTCCCCAGAGAGTGATTCCAACAATGGTGTATGTGATACCCATAATGAGTAATGGGAAACAGTAGACCAGTATAAAGACAATAATATGGTAACTGCAAGAAATAAGGAAAATACATGCTGAAGAACCTATTAGAATAAAGTATGTGGAACTTTGAATTTTCTCAGCTTTAAATCATATTGAACTCAATGCACTGATTTCACACATACATCAATGTATTTGATTGTCACTTATTGTCACCTCCAGTCATATTTCAAATGCTGCCTGTTGATCTTTGTTGACCATATGATCTTTGTTGTTACATGAAACTTGTAGCAGGACTGAATGGCTCATTTAAACTACATATATTTCCCTTGCCTGGGGGTTAAGTATGAATACCTTTCCTCTGCTTGATACTCTGCTTGGTAATTGTCAAGCCAAACTAATTAAATGTATCATCAGAGGAAAAAAGAAGGGATAGAATAAACTAAACAACTGACATTTAGTTTCTCTTATGTAGAATTATTCTATACATACTTGTAATACTGGACATGATTTGAAATAAATTGTTGGGAAAAATTGGATCCATGTTACTTGACTGTGATTTTAACAAATCAGATAAAAACATTTACATGCATTTTCTTCCAAAGTCATGGTGCATTTGATTTCATTGCTAATTTGGTAAAAAAAACCAACCCCCCCCAAAAAACCATGTAGACATAGTAGTCACATCATAGGTATGCTACTATAACTTGCCAAATTAAATTCTGGTGTTTCATAACTTTCAATAAAAATTATGAGAATGCAATTTGAGGGGAAAAAGAAGATAAGCTTTAATATAATAGCCCAAATAGAATTTTATAAACTTTTGTGTGGATTCTACTGACTTAGTAAGACTTTAAAGTAATCAAATAATTTGTTATAATATCTTTCTTAAAAACCTATGTTGCTTTGTAAAGTGAATCTTAAACCTTGCCTTCCTAATCCTGGTAGCTTACTAAGTATTGATTTAAAGTAATTGGGGGAAATAATTCAGTCAACAAATAATTTAAGAATGACAACATGGTCTTACCACTAAGATGTATCAATAATAAGGATAGAGCACATGAGGTACTCAGTTTAGTAATGACTGTTTGACTTTTCTTAAATAAGTGCTTCCTAATATTTTTCTCAAAAATTTGGACTTTGAGTAAAGTTAGGTAAAAATGACTGTTTTGATGATTATTATTTTCTTTTGTTATATTTAAAGAGAAAAATTGGTCACTGAAATGTAAAATAAGCATTCTATTAAAATAAAATTTAAATGATCGGCTTAAAAAAGAAAATGCAATTAATTACAGAATTACACTTTTATACCCCTTTGCTCTTTTAAGGTAGGTCTAAAATATGAAATACCAAATTCTATCATATAGCATCCCTATTTATTTTTCAATTTGGTGTTTAAATTTTTAAATACTGAAAGAAAGGAACACAAATCAATAATATCCAAACAAAATTAATGAAACTACCAGGACTCCCCTTCCTTTCAGTCAGGCTTCTTAAAAATAGAGCAATCAACACTTTGCATTTTGGTTTCTTCCTTCTCACTCATTTCTCAATCAATAACAACCCTCCTACTTTTCTTTGCACCTTGCTTTCATCTTTTATCACCTTCTCCAGGAAACGCTACAGTGCCACTCCATATAGAAGTCCTCACTTCCAATTAAAAACCTTAGTAACTTATACAAACTTATTGACTATATCATATTATATTGTAATGTTTTTATATGTTTCTTTTCCCAAGTAATGTGTACTCCCAGAGGGAAATTTCTGTGTCTTATTTGCTTGATTTTTATCTATAGCTGCTTAAGTGTTTGATGAATTGAATTGAAAATCATAATAGAGAATTAACTTACGTGAAAACTTGTTTAGGACCTTCTGGCCATTGCACGTGGCAAAGAGTACGGCCCGGCATAACTATGATTTTGGAGTAAAGACACTGAGGGAAGGCAAGTAGAAAAGCTAGAATCCAAATACTTCCAATGGCAATCTTGGTTGCTGTAGCAGATAATCTTGGTTTCAAGGGATCGATAATAGCCACATACCTATATAAAAGGAAACAGAACATTTTGTCGATTCTCTTGTTAGAGTTTAAAATGAGGTTTTAGAGGCAGTTATCATTACTTTGGTAAGCAAATTGGTAAAGACTCTGCTTTTGTAGTGGTATCCTAGGATGATAATCATGGTGTAAGTTTAGGAAATTGGCAGATCTAGGTTAAAATCCTATTCTGATACTTGTTGATACTTTTTGTACCTTAGCTTTACTATTTTAAAAATGATAACCCCTATCTATTGGGGGTAAAGTGAGAATTAAAAGAAATAACGTAAGCGAAAGGTATTATTTGGTGCTGTGCCTAACACATCAGTATTCATAAATGTCTACTGAATCATACAGAAAAAGCACATAAGTGCTTAAAAATACTGATTTCACAACTCAAAATCATCACTTCTCTTCTGTATGTTTAACTTTTAAAAAGAAAATTCTGGAGAAATCATGAAGAGTATACTACAAAATTAATAAAGATGAGAGCTCACTATGAAATATATGGTCAACATATTCATTTAAAAGTAGCAAAAGACAGCCGGGCTCGGTGGCTAAGCCTGTAATCCCGCGCCTTTGGGAGGCTGAGGTGAGTGGATTGCCTGAGCCCGCGGGTTCGAGACCCGCCTGGGCAGTGAGACCTCATCTCTACAATAAATCAAAAAATCAGCCAGGCATGGTAGCGCGTGCCTGTAATTCCGGCTACTTGGAAGGCTGAGGCGGAAGGATCGCCGGAGCCCAGCAGGTCGAGGCTGCGGTGGCCGGGAGCGGCCACTGCACTCCAGTCTGGGCGACAGAGTGAGACTCCAACTCAAAAAAAAAAAAAAAAAAAGTAGCAAAAGACAAGTTCAGGGTTTAGATAAGGATGAGTAAATAAAGTGTGACTAAGACTATGCCTTACTGTTACTCCCATATTTTTATCATGAAAATCTCCATGGTATCTATCTATGTAACTATGTATAATATAGTTGTAATTGGAGAATATACTTCACTTTCGAAAAAACATACATATTACTTTTTGAGTGCAACTTTTGGAAATTTGGGAACTCTGTAAATATGATTAAAAAAATCAGAATTTATTAACTTGGGAAAGATGGTAACAATATATATGAAATAAAGAATTTCCAGTTTTAAATTGAATATAATATGGTTAATTGTCAAATTTGTCTAATATTCAGAACCAAAAATAATGTGTTCCAAATGAATTATATTTTTGTATTTCTGTCCATAAAACACAATATTTTTATCGTTCAAATTTACTTTTGCAATTTTATATTTATAGAATATATTTATTCAAATTTATACTTTCATCGAAGAATAAATGTTACTTAAGTCAAATAATTTAACATTGAGAATAAATATTTCAAAACAAGGATATTTTATCCATTTCGCTTTTCACTTTGCTTTTGTAACTATTGGGAATAGTGAAATCTTCAATATATATATATATACACTAACAATTATTCTTAATATTAACTTTAGCCACAATTTACTTAAAAGAAACATTCCTAATTCATTATGTATGACTGCTAATAGGTAAACATAAAACATAGATAGAATAAATAATCAAATTTTTCCTCTTGTGACTGGTTTATTTCACTTAGCTACATGATTCCATGTACTTGTATATAAGATATATAAAATAATCAAATTCATAGAAGCAGAGAATAGAATGGTGGTTGCCAGAACCCAATGGGTAAAAAGTTTGAGTTGTGCAATATGAATACACTCTAGAATTCTGCTGTATAATATAGTTAACAATATGATATCATGAACTTTAAAATATGTTAAAAGGATAGTTTTTATGCTGTGTTCTTATCACACACATACATACTAAGCAAACATGTAAGAACATAAGAAAATTTTTGAAGGTGATAAATATGTTTAGTACCTGATTATGGTGATGGTATCACATGTACATACATATGTGAAAACATCACAATGTTCACATTAAAATGTGCAAGTTTTTTGTGTTAAATATCATTTTGTTGTGTTGAACACATCCAAAATCCCTCCTCGTTAATTTGAAATATACAATAAATTCTTATTGGCCATTACCCCACTCTGGTTATGAGCACTTGATCTTATTCCTACGTAACTGTATGTTTTTTCATCAATTTATCAACCTCTTTTTTATCCCCCCTTCTTATTAGCTTTCCTAGCCTCTGATAGACATTATTCTACTCTTTACTTTTATTAGACGAATACTTTTAGCATCCACATGTGAGTGAAAACATGCGATATTTGTTTTTCATTGCTTGTCTTATTTCACCTAACAATGTCTTTCAGTTCCATGTTGTTGCAAATGACAGTGTTTCATTCCTTCTATGGTTGAATAGTATTCCATTTTGTGTGTGTGTGTACACACACATATATCACATTTTTATCAGTTAATCAGTTGATGGACACAGTTTGATTCCATATCTTGGCTATTAATTAATGCAGTTGCAATATATGTGGGGATGCAGATATCTCTTTGAAATAGCAATGTCTTTATTGGGGCATATGTTCAACAGTGGGGTTGCTGGATCATACAGTTCCATTTTTTTGGTGGGGGGAGGGAACGTCCATATTGCTTTCCACAGTGGTTGTACTAATTTACATTGTACCAACACTGTATAAGCATCCCTTTTTCTCTGCAGTCTCATGAGCATCCATTATATTTATCTTCTTAATAAAAACATTTGTACTGAAGTGATATAATAGCACACTGTGGTTTCGAATTGTGTTTCTCTGATTATTAGCAGTGTTGAATTTTGTTTTTGCTTTCAAGCATTTATTTTTTTATTCAAAATAAGAGCACGATAACTTCCTTCTAGAATCAAGTAATAAAGAAAATTTTTTCTTTCTTAAAACAGCACTTAAATTTGGCCATTTCCACTTGCCACAAACCATCTAGAATATATACAGGATATATATATATGTATATATATCCAAAATATATATATATATAGATTTTTATAACTCCATGATATCTATATCTATATATCATGGAGTTATAAAAATCAGAACCTTGCATGTGTGGGGATTTCTTTTTTTTTTAACTTTTAAATTTCTTATTTTAAAATTGTCGGGTACAATTCAGGGTTAGGTATACAAATATTCATTATGCAGGTACCCTTGTTGACGAAGTGTGCTCCCTTCCCCAGACAGATTCCCACTATTGCCAATCCCACTACTAACACAAGTTACACAAACCTCTGTAGTCCCAGCCAAGGGAGCAACAAACCAGGCCCTTCCCCTACACCTGATATCCCCAAATGGCAAAGAACCAACAAGGGTCTTCTTGCTAAAGACCCTTGAACACCTAGACATTGAAGGAACATTCCTCAAAACAATAAGAGCCATCTATGACAAACTTGCAGCCAACATCATACTTAATGGGCAGAAGCCAGAAGCATTTCTCCTAAGAACTGGAGTAAGACAAGGATGTACACTCTCACCTCTCCTATTTAGCATAGTACTGGAAGTCCTAGAGAGAACAATCAGGTAAGAGAAAGAAATTTGGGGTATCAAAATAGGAAAAGAAGAAGTTACATTATCCCTCTTTGTAGATGATATGATTCTATACCTAGAAAACCCTAAGGAGTCTGTCAAAAACCTTCTTGTACTGATAAACGACTTTAGTGAAGTCTTGGGATGCAAAATTAATGTGCAAAAATCACTTGCATTTCTATACACTATCAACAAACAGGAGGAGAACCAAATAAAAAAACACAATTCCATTCACAATAGCTGCGTGCAAGCAACAATTATCTCGGCATTCTTCTAACCAAAAAGGTGAAAGCTCTTTTCAATGAAAACTACAAAACATTGTTCAAAGAAGCCAAGGATGTCACAAACAAATGGAAGGACAAAAAGGCTCATGAACTGGAAGGATAAATATCATCAAGATAACCATTCTACCCAAGGCAATCTACAGATTCAGTACAATCTCTATCAAATGACCTGTATCATTTTTCAAAGCCTTACAGAAAACAATACAAAAATTCATACAGAAGCAAAAAAAGAGCCAAATTAGTTAAAGGAATCCTTTGTTTAAAAAAAAAAAAAGCAAACCTGGAGGCATCACACTCCCGGACATCAAACTATACCGCAAGGCTGTGATGACCAAGACAGCACAGTACTGGTACAAAAATAGACAAGTCGACAAGTAGACCAGAACAGAGAATCTGGAAATAAACCCCCAGACCATAGACCAATTTGTTTTCAACAAATCCAGCAAAAACAAACATTGAAGGAAAAGAATCCATATTTAGCAAATGGTGTAGTGAAAACTGGCTAACCACATGCAGAAAAATGAAACTGTATCCTTACCTATAACCATATAAAAAATCAACTCAAAATGAAACAAGAACTTAAATATGAGATCTCAAACTATAAGAAGCTAAGAAAAAAACTTAGTAAACACCCTCTTGGACATTGATTTAAGCAATTAATTCATGGTCAAGTCCTAAAAAGAAAAGACAGCAAAATATAAAACCGAGATGTGTAACCTTACCAAATGAAAAGTTTTGCACAGCAAAATAAACCATCAAGTGAATAAAGATGACCCACAGAATGGGAAAAATTACTTGCAAGTCTTGCATTTGACAAAAGCCTAACATCAAGGATCTATAAGGAACTCGAATTGATAGAAAAAACCCAATAATCCCATTAAAAAGTGGGCAAAGGCCAGTGCAGACATTTCTCAAAGGAAGACATCCACGCGGTCACAAACCCATGAAAAAAAGCTCAGCTTCACTAATCATTCACGTTGTGCAAATCAAAGCTATGATGAGATACCATCTTACACTGGTCAGTTTGATTATCATTAAAAAGTCAAACAAAACAAAAACAGGTGTTGGCATAGTTGTAGAGAAAAGAGAATACTTCCACACTGTTGGTAGGAATGTAGACTAGTTCAAACTTTGGTTACTCAGAGAACTAAAAATTGAGCTACATTTTGCTCAGGAATCCCACTCCTGGGAGTATACCCATAGGACCATACATCACTCTACCAAAAAGACAACTGCATATGTATGCTTACTGCAGCACTATTCACAATAGCAACTATATGGAAGCAACCCGAATGTTCATTGAAAGTGGCCTGGAAAAAGAAAATGTGGCACATATACATGATGGAATACTATGCAGTCATAAAGAACAAAATTATGTCCTTTGCAGCAACATGGATGCCACTGGAGACCATCATTCTAAGTGAACTATCACTGTAACAACAAGTGTAATGCCACATATTCTCACTCATAAGTGGTTACTAAACATTGAGCACACAGGCGCAAGGGCAGGAAGCAAAGATGCTGGGCACTGCTAAGGAAAGAAGGGAAGGAGGGAGGGATAACATACACAAACACTCATTGAGTATCATGCCCACTAATAGAGGGTGAGAGGGCTCACTAGAATCCAAATCCTTATCCTCAAACAATAAAGTACTCATATCCAGGATATATTCAAACTTCACATAGAGTATACTTCCAGAGTAACTGTATGAAAAACTGTGAAAATCTTCTCCCTCAAAACTAGTTTAAAAATGGGAAAAATTATCAAAATTAACTGTTGAAATTCTCTAAAAATTGAACAGACCAAACTAGTCAAAAAGTAACTGTCTTTTTTAGAAGATGACACAATTTCCCATATTAAAAACTTAAAAAATGCAAGAAATTCAAACCCATTCAAATTAATAAATAAGTTCAGCAAGGCCACAGGATATAAGTTCAATCAACTTCATTTCTGTATACTATATTTTAACAATATGAAAATAAACTTTAAACACTCCCTTCACAGTAGCATTAAAAATAATAAAATAATTAAGAATACATTTACTAAAATAAGTGTAGTACTTGTATGCTGAAAACTACAAAGTACTGCTGAAAGAAATTAAAGAAGACCTCAATAATTAAAAACACAATGTCCAAGAAGTGGAAGAGTCAATATAGTTAAGCTGATAATACTCCTCAAATTGATCAAAAGATTCTACACAATCCTTGTAAAACTCGCTATTCCAAATTCAGAATGAAAAAAGCTGATTCTAAAAATATTACGGAGATACAAAGGTCCTACAACTATCAAACGATCTTAAAAAAGAAGCACAAAATTGAAAGAATTACACTTTTGGCAACCCCCTTGTGTTCCTTCCCACTGTAGGAGATTTTCTGTCTTCTCAATAAATCCCCCTTTAAAAAAAAAAAAAAAGAATTACACTCCCATATTTCAAAACTTATTATGAGGTCACACCATCCAAGATGATGTGGTACTGACAAGAAAACTGACACATAGATCAATGAAACAGAAATATGAAGGGTCCAGAAATATACTCCTATGCTTATGTTCAATTGCTTTTTTGGCAAATGCAGACTGTTCAGTGCAGAAAGCTGTAATATTCGCAACAAACAATGATGGGGGAACTGAATATCCACATGCAAAATGACAAACTGGACTTTTACCTCACACCATACCCCCTCAAATGCTTAAAATAAATCGTACATAAATATAAGATCTAAAACCATAAAATATCAAAAGAAAACATAAAAGTGAAGCTTTACAACCTTGAATTAGACAATGATTTCTTAGATATGACTGCAAAACACAAGCAATCAAGGAAAAAATTGACATACTTCACCAAAATTAACATTTTTTTGTTTGCTTTTCAAATACACTATGAAAAAAGTGAAAAGACAAGCCACAGATTTGAAGAAAATATTTTGAAATCATATTTTCAATAAAGGACTTGTGTCCAAATACACAAAGACCTCCCACAACTTAGTAAGGAGACATATAATTTAAAAACAGAGAAAACAACTTGAAATTTATAGGAAAAAACTACATAGTGTATAATTCCATTTATATCAAATTCCAAAAATGTCATGGCTATATTGGGAGAAAATAGTTTAGTGGTTGTTTGGAGCTGTGAGTGGGACCTGGAGTAACTGCTGGAAGTGAGATCCTTTTGGGGGTGATAAAAATGCTCTCAAATTAGATTATGTAGATGTTGAATAACACTAAAAATATACTGGCTGGACACGATGGCTCAAGCCTGTCATCTCAGCACTTTGGGAGGCCAAGGTAAGAGGATTGCCTAAGCCCAGGGGTTTGAGACCAGTCTGGGCAACTTGGCGAGAACTTGTCTCTACAATAAATCAAAAAAATTTAGCCAGGTGTAGTGGCACATGCTTGTAGTTCCAGCTTTTTGGAAGGCTGAGGAGGAAGGATCTCCTGAGCCCAGCAGGTTGAGGCGGTGGTGGACGTGAGCATGCCACTGTACTCCAGCATGGGCGACAGGGTGAGACTCAAACTAAAAAAAAAAAAAAAAATTACTAAAAATCAGTGAATTATATACTTCAAATGAGTATGTAGGCATGTAGATTACTTATGGTATGTTGATTACAATTCAAGAAGGCTGTTTAAAAAGACAAATTTTCCTTGAGAAAATAACGGAGAAAATGGGCAAAAGAGGAACTCCAGTAAGAAAAATATTTTAATGGTAAATAAGCACATGAAAGATGTCAATATAATTTGCCTAGTAAAGTGTAAATTAAAATCACACTGAAATACAACTACACAAATATTAGGATAGCTAAAATTAAAAAAAATTACTGACAATATAAATTGCTGGTTAGAATCTGGAACAAGTGGAACTCTCATACACTGGTATAAATACAAAAGTATACATCCCCTATAAAAACAGTTTGTAGCCCGGTTCGGTGGCTCAGCCTGTAATCCCGCGCCTTTGGGAGGCTGAGGCGAGTGGATTGCCTGAGCCCGCAGGTTCGAGACCCGCCTGGGCAATTTGACGAGACCTCATCTCTACAATAAAAAAATCAAAATGAGCCGGACGTGGTAGCGCGCGCCTGTAGTTCCAGCTACTTGGAAGGCTGAGGTGGAAGGATCGCCGGAGCCCAGCAGGTCGAGGCTGCGGTGGCCGGGAGCGGCCACTGCACTCCAGTCTGGGTGACAGAGTGAGACTCCAACTCAAAAAACAAACAAACAAACAAACAAACAAAAAACAGTTTTTCAGTTTCTTATAAATATAGGTTTACCGTACAATTAGCAACCCTACTTCTGTTGACTTATTCTAGAGAAACAAAACTTGTATTCATACAAAAACCCATACATGGATACTTATAGCAGCTTTATTCATTGTTCAAAATTAGGAAGAAAAACCAAATGTCCTGCAAAAGGTTGATAAACTGTGGACAGCCATACAATGGAATACCCTCAGCAATAAAAAGAACAAACTCGTGATACTTTCAGTAACTTGGATAATCTCAGAGATACGTTGTGGTGAGTGAGGGAGCCAGTGTGCAAGGTTACATATTGTATAATTATATTAATATGACATTTTCCTAAGAAGATCAAACAATAGTGGTGGCAAATAGAACTGTGATACCCAGATTTTAGATCAAGAAGGTGGTATGAATACAGAGGGACAGCACGAACGAGTTCCTTCGTGGTAATGAAATTTCTATGTCCTGACTGTGGGTTGTTATATGGGTTTATCCATTAAAAAATCCTAGATTTATATGTATATCAGTTAAAATAAATTTTGCTATATGTTAATATAACAACAAAATAAATTATGTGAATGAAATTTACATGCTCCATTCTCATAAAATTCGATCGGTGATTTCTTGTAGTACACATTCTGGGTATTAAAATGTTATGTGCTTTACCATCTAGAAGAGTCAAAAGAAATTATCCAAAAGAAAAAATTAGCTACGGGGAACGAGGCTTGGCTAGGACCGCGGGCCAACGGCGGTGGGCGGAGCAGCGGGCCGCCGGGGGCCGGGCCAGAGCTCCAGCCTGGTTGACAGCTGCAGCGCAGAGTGCAGCAGCTGATGCGCGGAGTGATTCACAGTCTACGTAGCGGTTCGGCCCAGACTTTCGCCTGGGCGCCCAGGCCCGGTGCGCGCGTGAGTGAGCGCGCCTGCACCGCCCGGGCCGCTGCCAGGGGGAGGAGAGGGGCCGCTTCAGGAGGATCCTTTCCCCCTAGAAATTACTCAATGCTGAAAGTTTTCAAAGTGATTTTAGAGACACTATGGATGGGTTTTATGTTCAGCAAGTTCCTTTTATGGTCCCAGGGAAATCTCGATCTGAGGAATGTAGAGGGCGGCCTGCGACTGACAGAAAGAGGAAGTTTTTGGACACAGATGTGGCTCATGATTCTGAAGAGTTGTTTCAGGATCTCAGTCCACCAAGAGGCTTGGTTAGCTGAAGCACAAGTTCCTGATGATGAGCAGTTTGTCCCAGATTTTCAGTCTGATAACTTGGTGCTTCATGCCCCACCACCAACCAAGATCAAACGGGAGCTGCACAGCCCCTCCTTTGAGTTGTTGTCTTGTAGCCATGAGCAGGCTCTCGGTGCTAACTATGGAGAAAAGTGCCTCTACAACTGTTGTGCCTATGACTGGAAGCCTCCCTCTGGGTTCAAGCCATTAACCTCTCCTACCACCCCCCTGTCACCCACCCATCAGACTTCCCTATTTCCCCCACCTCAGGCAACTCTGCCCACCTCAGCGCATGCCCCTGCAGCTGGCCCTGTTCAAGGTGTGGGCCCTACCCAGGCCCCCCATTCACTTCCAGAGCCTGGATCACAGCAGCAAACATTTGCAGTCCCCCGACCACCACATCAGCCCCTGCAGACGCCAAAGATGTTGCCTGAAAACCAGTATCCATCAGAACAGAGATTTCAGAGACAACTGTCTGAACCCTGCCACCCCTTCCCTCCTCAGTCAGGAGTTCCTGGAGATAATCGCCCCAGTTACCACCGGCAAATGTCAGAACCTATTGTCCCTGCAGCTCCCCCACCCCCTCAGGGCTTCAAACAAGAAGACCAGGACGCACTCTATGAACACGGGGTCCCGCGCATGCCGGGCCCCCAGCACACGGGTTCCAGTCACCAATGGGAATAATGCAGGAGCCCCGAGATTACTGCGTTGATTCAGAAGTGCCTAACTGCCAGTCATCCTACATGAGAGGTTATTTCTCCAGCAGCCATGAAGGTTTTTCATATGAAGATCTCCAGTTATACTTCGACAACACTTGTGTTGTACCTGAGAGACTGGAAGGCAAAGTCAAACAGGAGCCCACCATGTATCAGGAGGGGCCACCTTACCAGAGGCAAGGTTCCCTTCAGCTGTGGCAGTTCCTGGTCACCCTCCTTGATGACCCAGCCAATGCCCACTTCATTGCGTGGACGAGCTGAGGCATGGAGTTCAAGCTGATAGAACCTGAAGAGGTTGCTCGACGTTGGGGCATCCAGAAGAACCGGCCAGCCATGAACTATGACAAGCTGAGCCGTTCTCTACGCTATTACTATAAAAGGGCATCATGCAGAAGGTGGCTGGGGAGCGATACGTCTACAAATTTGTCTGTGACCCAGATGCCTTTTTCTCCATGGCTTTCCTGGACAATCAGCGCCCATTCCTGAAGGCGGAGTCCGAGTACCACCTTAACGAGGAGGACACCCTGCCACTGACCCACTTTGAAGACGACCTTGCTTACTTCCTGGACATGGATCGCTGTGGCAGCCTCCCCTATGCTGAAGGCTTTGCTTACTAAGTGGCTGAGTGGCCAAACCCTAGAGCTAGCAGTTCCCATTCAGGCAAACAAGGGTGGTGGTTTTGTTTGTGTTTTTGGCTGTTCCTAAAGCTTGCCCTTTGAGTGTTATCTGGAGAACTCAAGCCGTCTCTGGACTGGCACCCTTAAACACAGATATATTGGCTGGGGAGTGCGAACAGGGAGGGTCAGAAAGCCACCAAAAGGCTGGTGCCTCAACTCTGATTCTGATGAAGTTTCTGGGAAGAGATCAAAATGGAGACTCCTTACCATGGACAATATATGCAAAGCAATACTTTGTTCAGGTTAGTACCCGCAAAATGGGACAGACTGTGTGAGAATCTGCATTGATCATGGACTACTAAATGCCTTTACACAGAAGGGCTTTGATTTGCACAATTTATTGAAAAAGAAATTAAAAGCCCATAGAAAAGTTAGGTAGGCTAAGTTGGGGAGGCTCAAACCAGGAAGGGTTAGAAATGTATCTTGAAATTTGGTGAGCTTCTAGCTTGATCTGAAACATTTCCCCTTAGTCTAGAAAAAAAGGGGGGGACAATCACAACAGCTGTTACCCACTCCATGGTTCTCAAGTCATAAACAGTTGCTACTCTTGGGAAACTTCCAGCCACATGGTCACCAAGTAAAGCAAGCTCCCTTTCTCTTCCCAGTCACATGACTGAGTGTGGATGGCTTTCATTTTAGGAAAAGGGCGATTTACGCTTTTGACAGTATTTTGTTTTGCCTAGATTCAGGGGATTGTTTTGTTTTGGTGGTTGTTTTGGAAAAATGGTTTATAAACTGATTTTTGTAGTTTTGGCATTTAAAGCAAAAACAAAAACAAAAAAAAACCCCAAACCTTTTGGTAACTGTGCACCATATCCTTTAGCCAGGGCCGTGCTGACTTAACGAAGACATTGCAGCTTGAGAGGGGCTTTGCTGGGGGCTTCCCCTTAGCCCTGTAAAAGCCCACTTTGTTGCCCGCTTTGTGCTTTCTGCACCAGACAACCTGATGGAACGTTTGCACCTGAGGTGTACATTTTTGAAGTGTGCAGGGCAACCTGGCCACAGCTTAAATTCTCTGTGTATAGTTCCTCATGTCCACTAACATGCCCTCTCTGGAAAGCATATGTACATAACATGTGTCATGTCCTTTGAAACCTGGTCACCTGGTTGGAACCCTAGGGATTCTTCCCTGGGCATGACTGATGACAATTTCCATTTCATCAGTTTGTTTCATTTTCCTTTTTCTTTAAATCTTGGACTTTAAACCCTACCTGTGATTCAGTGGGTTTGAGACTTACATGTGACACCAACAGGTAAAAACAGTGCTGGCATTCTAGTTTCCTGCCACCTTTAAAAAAAAAGTTAATTATGATTGCTATATGATATTGGGAAAGTTTTAAACAACCAAGCTAAAGCTATGTGAAAGTTGAGCTCAAAGTGTAGAGGAAAGTTACTGGAAAGTGGTAGTATCTCGCTGCCTGCTCTTTTGGTAGAATTCTGTGCTCCCTACAACACTTAGTGCATTAGTAAGGACTGCATGGTTCCTTGTGTGCGAGGCAGGCAGTGCTGACTCTGTGAGTGTGAGACACATGCTTTGAACTGCTTTTCTGTTAAAGGGGAACACCCTAGGTCCAGCAGTCCTCCTTATGACCAACAGCACATTTGTAAAGAGGGTTGCAGGGATAAGGAGTGTACGTCATAGCTATGGAAACATAAGATTCTCCTCTATTGGAAGCTAATAAGCCCACAGAGGTGGCGAACCTATAGCTTGGGCCTTAATTAGCATTGTATTCTAATCAAAGGACTCTTTCTAAACCATATTTATAGCTTTCTAACCTACACATAATCTATACATAGATGCATATTTTACCCCCAGATGGCTAGAGATTTAATTGTTTTAAATACTGTATAGATTTTTTTCTTTCTTTACTTATCCTGATTTGGGACTTTTTTGGGGAGGATGAATTTATGCTGTCTTAGCAAGTATGAAAATCACCCTCTGAAGCCTGATCTTACCCCTCCCTGCTGTAACTATGTGGCCTGTGCTGTCACGGGACATAGGACGGCGGCATCACTGTTGCATTCATATTGGACTCATGCACCTCCCAGATGGTTTTTGTTCTTTGGGGTGGGGATGGGGAGTTGTTTGTTTGTTTGTTTGCTTCTTTTCCAGAGTGTGGAAAGTCTACAGTGCAGAAAGGCTTTAACCTGCCAGTTGATTTGAAATATTTACCCCTGCGCAGGGCTGTGTGCATCCTGCCAAGTTGCGTTATATTCTTTACTGTGTGCAATAAAGAAGTTTGCTTTTCGTTAAAAAAAAAAAAAAAGAAAAGATTAGCTACATATATCTTGCAAACAGCTAGACTTCAAGGCACGCATTATTAAATATTAAGAGGTACATTTGATAATGATAAAAGAGATCAGTTTAGCAGGAAAACATTACAATCTTAGATTTGTGTCGACACTGCTTCAAAATGTACAAAACAAACTTGACAGAACTAAAATGAGATATAATCTCCAATCACAGTTGGACTATAACATACATTTCTCAGTAGGCAATGAAAGAAGACAAATAACAACAAAACTTGGCAAAGATAAAGAAGATTTAAATGTGATTAACCAACCTGCTGTAATTAAAAGTTTATCATATCACATAATGCCAACCCTTCTATTCATTTTTGAAATGTTGTTATATGTGATAAAATACAATTAGAATGCTCACTTTTCTGACTTTCATGAGCATTGGATTAACATAAAATGTGGTAGCCTATTTTTAGGTAAATGTTATTTGTTTATTGTTAAGATGAATTTCATCTTAAAAATTGTCATCTTTTGCATATTTGCATTAATATTTTCTTATTGATTTGTAGAAACATTATAAGTTATAGTTAATAACTTTATGTCATAAAGAATTAATTAAAAAACTGTTCTTAGTAAGACTTTTTTTTTTGGTCTGAACCCTTAAGGTGTTTTTTCTTTAAATGTTAATAAAATCCAATAGGGGTATCATATCCATATAGCAAATGAATAGAAAATACTGGGCAAAGTGTCATTAGATATCCTCTATTACATATCTCCAGGGACACACAGGAATGGATATATGTAGTGATCCACAGTGTGTGAATTCTAAGGATCAGGTTATCACCAAGGCAGAGTTATTGTCCAAGCTTCTATGAGTAAATCATTAACAGAATAACAAAGTAATGAGAAAGCAAGAGTACATCCAAGTCATTGTACAGGAAAATATTCTTGTTCTGCTTTATAGAAAATTTACACTTCTCCCATTATTAAATGCATATTTTTGAAATATAAAAGAATATACATAAGAAAATACAAATGCCCCATAATCTAGCAGAAAAAGGACAACACTGCCAAACATCCTGGTGTATTTTCATTTCATTTTACCATTTAATGTAGATGTAAATTTTGTGCATAGCACTATATATCATTGAATCATATTTTGTGTCTGTTTATAATTAATGATGCCCTTTTTGTGGTTAAATTACTATTTTACAATATGTTCCCTTGCGTATCTATACCCTCAAAACATTATCTTAAATTATTAATTAATGCATATTTTAAAACATGTACAAGGACATCTATTGAATAACTTTATAATGTTAATAATTGCAAACAATAAAATCTTTCTTTGCATCTTTATTTTTTCATAAATAGATACCTAGAGGTGAAGTTGCTATGTTAAAAGGAATAAGCAATTTCATTATATTCAATAAGCATTTCATTAATTTCTCAAATGGTTGTTCTAATTTCTTTTTCTGTCAGCAGAAAATTAAAATGCTCACTTCTCTTTCATGAGCATTGGATTAACATAAAATATGGTAACCAATTTTTAGGTAGATGTGTATTTTTTGATTATTGTTAAGATGAATATTTTTTATCTGTTTATGCAACAATTTTTTTCTAAAATAACTGTCATCTTTTGCATATTTGCATTACTATTTTCTTATTGATTTGTAGAAACATTATAAGTTATAGTTATTAACTCTATGTCATAAACAATATACATTTGTTTGTCACTTAATTATACTTTAAAGTTTTTGATCTTTTGGTCAAACTATATAATACTTTGGTTATATAGTTTTATATAGTCAGGTCAATCAATGTTTTTCTCTGTATTCTTCTGCTGCTTTTATGCTTAGAATTTTTTTCCTAGCTAAAATGAAGAGTTAAGTAATAATATCTTGTTTTTCTCATGACTTTGTCATATTTTAACTATTATTTTATGTGATATTTATCCTACTGCACAGTGCAAACTGAGATTTCTACTTTTTCCCCAAATAATAGCTGAATTTCAAATTTCTTATTTTGAGCAACTGCACTTTTCTTATTGTATGCTATGATCCCACCACTGCACTCTGGACTGGGTGACAAAGTGAGACCCTGTCTCTAAATAAATAAGTAAATAAATCTTCTTATGGTTTCTAACTTGATCTCAAATTAAGAAAGTTCACTGCATATACTATTAATCTCACTTTTAATTCTAGCTCAAGTTCCAAATGTTTTCATTATTATTTTCTTATCTCATTGGGTAATTTCCTTCATTTTTATTATTATTAACAAACATTTATTGGCTAATCTCAGCATTTTTGTAAACAGAAAACTTTTAGAGGATTTTAAGTTCTATTAAACTTCCACTGTGGTTTCACTGAAATTACACTGAACCTAAATATAATTGGTACTTTTAAAATATTTAGACTTTAGTATGTATTTCCTATTTTTGAGTACAGTTGACCCTTGAACAACACAGGTTTAACCTGCACAGGTCCATTTATATGTGGATTGTTTTCAATAAAATTTTTACCGTGTGCTTGCCTCTCATATTTCCCCTTCCACCTTTCTCCCTCTTCTGTCTGTGTCACTTCTGAGAAAGCAAGATTTACTCTTTTCCTTCTTTTCTTCAGCTTAGTCAACATGAAGACAACAAGAGTAAAGATCTTTACAATGATTCATTTCCACTTAATGAATAGTAAATATATTTTCTCTTTCTTGTCACTTTCTAAACTACATTTTCTTTTCTCTAGCTTACTTTGTTGTAAGGATACAGTATATAATATATAAATAACATAAAAATATGTGTTAATTGACTGTTTATATTATTAGTGAGCCTTCCAGTAAATAGCAGGCTTTTAGCACTTACATTTTGGGGGAGTCAAGCTATATACAAATTTTTGACTTTGTGGTGGTCCGTGCCCTAAAGTCTCCATTAATGATCCACAGTATAAAGATGTGTGTGTGCGTATGCATGTGTGTATGTGTGTGTGTGTAAAGTTTAGTGCCAAAAAAATGAATACATATTTTAAGAGATGTTATCTATGTATTACTTTTTGAAGCTGAATTGAATTATGGTTGCAATGTATAATATTACATTAGCTCAAACAATGGTTTTAAACAAATGAATGCTAGTATCAGCATGAAACAGGCAGGGTGGTCAAATAAAATGGGGGAAGATAGTTGCTCGAGGTGTGCAACATCATTTTGAAGTGGTGTTTGAAATTTGAGAACATTTTTGAAGTACAATGGCAATGGAGGCATGAGTATGCAACAGAACCTCCAATGCACCTTGCATTCATGATAAGTTTGAGATACATGGTACTGTGTGTGATGTGTGCAAGGTAAGATCTGGGAGGTCTCACACAGCAACAAGTTCTGCAGTAAATCACAATAACTGGAAGTGTCTGGATGCAGATAGTAATCACTTCGAGCACCTCTTGTAATTACAATTAAACGTGAATTGTATTCATCTTTTGTTATTGGTGTATATATGGAATACTACAATTTTAATACAGTTTTTCATTTCTTAATATGTGCGTACATTTTTTTTGGCACCCTCTGTAGTTCTTACATATTGTGCCTGGAAATATACATTGTTTATCATGTTAAATATATTTTAGAGAAATATTTGTACTGTATATTGTAGTACACCAATAATTCTATCAGGAAAAGGTGTTGAGTTATCTTGCATGTATTTCAAAATCCACTTAATCAGGCTTGTTTTAAGATTGTGAACTAGTAGTTTCTGGTATTTAGCTAGTTGACTAATATAGATCATTCTATTCATCATTATAACCTACTGAAAATAGTGTCTAAATAGAGAGCAAGTGTCTCAGAGAAAAACTGCAAGTTTTAGAAAGAGACAAACGCTTACAATAAATTTCCTGATAGTAATAGTTCTCCAAACATAGATTTAGATATAATATTGTAAATAATTAAAAAATATAGAGCAATTAATAAAAAAATTTAAAATGTTACCAAAGAGTTTATACAAATACTACTAATAGCAATGATAAAAATACCACAATAACTGGATTTAAAAAATGTGGTACATATACATGATGGACTACTATGCAGCCATAAAAAAGAACAAAATCATGAATTTCGCAGCAACCTGGATGGAACTAGAGTCTATAATACTGAGTGATCTCTCACAGAAACAAAGATCTGAGTATCACATGTTCTCACTTCATATAGTGGACCTTGAACATCTATCATAACACCATAAGAAAAGGATTGACAGTGGCAGTAGGGAGGTGGGTAGGGAGGGGAAGGGAGGTGGGATTAGCGGTAGTCAATTTCTGTCTGGGGACAGGGAGACACCCCTTATCAACAAGGGTGCCTGAATGATGCATATTTGTATACCTAACCCTTAACTGTACCCCACAATTTTAAAATAAAAAATATGTTTAAAAAATGTGGTACATATGCACAATGGAATATTATGCAGTCATAAAGAAGGACAAACATATGGACGTCGCAGCAACTTGGATGGATTTAGAGTCGATCATACTCAGTGATCTATCACAGAAACAAAGAACAGATTACCATATGTTCTCACTCATAAGCGGACCTGGAACAATTATCATAATACTATAAGAAAGGGACTGGCAGTAGTGGGAAACTGCCAGGGGAGCGGGGTGGGATTGGCAATTGAGGAAAACTGCCAGGGGAGGGAGGGGCACACCTCATCATCAAGGGTACCTGCATAATGAACATTTGTATACCTAACCCTGAATTGTATCCTACATCTTTAAAATAAAAAAAATTAAAAGAAAAAATTACCACAATATATTTAGATAATCTGTTCCTAGATTTAGCCTTACTATTTTTCATAACTGTATATTTTTATTTGTTCATAATAAATTTAAAAACTCCTCTGTAAAGATGCTATGAATGTTTGCATAAATTAGGTTTATGAAATAGAGTGAAATAGAAGATTCCTAAAGAAATTTTTTTAAAAAGGGTAGCATATAAGTCAATTTTATCTACTTGGCAATTACTATTCTTACTTGTTTTGGTTAAATATTCCTTTTAATCATTATTCATGTCAGGCATGTTACTGTGGTTAAATATAAAGTGTTTATTGCTATATTTGTTAATGCTTTTGAACTATGACAAAACATAGTAACAACTCCTTTAAGATTTACAAGAAAAATGTAATTTAAAAAATTCTTTTATTAAATATTCATATCAATACTGAACAATGTGCACTAAAATTGTCCTTTATAAATTAATAAAACTTCTGGTTGGGTTTGGTGGTTCATGCCTGTGATCCCAGCTCTTTGGGAAGCCATGGCAGGAGGATCACTTGAGACCAGGAGTTCAAGACAGCTAAGCAATAGAATGAGATTTCTGTCTCTACAATAATAAAAGTTAAAATAATTGGCTTTGTGTAGTGACATGCACCTATAGTCCTAGCTACTTGGGAGGCTGAGGTGGGAGGGTTTCTTGAGTCCAGGAAGTTGAAGCTGCAGTGTGCTGTGATCCCACCACTGCACTCCAGACTGGGCGACAAAGTGAGGCCCTGTCTCTAAATAAATAAGTAAATAAATAACTAAATAAATCTTCCTATGGTTTCTAACTTGATCTCAAATCATATGCTTAGAAAATAGAAGAAAATATTTAACATCTTCTAATATGACCATATGGTATAAAGGAACAGGGATCACAATATTTGTATTTAATTAATTGTCCTATTAATAATTTTCTAGCTCCTACATTTTCAATTAAAACATAGGTAATATGTAAGTAAGATGTCCTATAAATACTTGTCATATATAGTATAAACAAGTGCTAAGTTCTGTTTGGCTGAAGGTAATGACTCTAACCAAACCCTGTTAGGTGGCAGAATAGTGTAAGGCCTGAACTGGTCTGTGGCCTTTGAGGACCTGGGCTGCACAGCAAGAGGTGAGTATTGGGACAAGCAAGCAAGTGAGCGAAACTTCATCTGTATTTACAGCCTCTCTTCATTGCTCATGACCCCCCCTTGATCTCTGACTTCTGTCAGATAAGCAGTGGCATTAGATTCTCATAGGAACACTAACTCTGTTGGAAACTGTGCATGCAAGGGACCTAGATTGTGTGCTCCTTATGAGAATCTAATGCCTGATGATCTGAGGTGGAGCTGAGGTAGTGATGGGGAGTGGCTGCAAATACAGATTAACAATAACAGTGAGGTTTGATTGCACAGTGACCGTAATAAATCAATTGCTTGCAGATTCATATTAAAACCTTATCAGTGAGTGGCAAGTGAGTTGATGTACTTCAGTGGAACAAAGCTGCTTCTGTGGCAAGCTTTGTCAGAATCCAATACTTACAAAGGTTGGCACGTGGTCCACCCATTATTTTATGTATCACTTCTGTCCATGCCTCTTTTTTCTATGGTGAGTTGTATAATTATTTCATTATATTTTACAATGCAATAATAATAGAAATAAAGTACTGCACAATAAATGTTAGGTACTTAAATAATCTCAAAACCTCTCACGCCACCTCCACCTCACCCCCTACCCCTACTCTGTAGAAAAATTGTCTTCCACAAAACCAGTCCCTGATGCCAAAAAGGATGAGGACAGATGGTGTGGGGGTTAAGAGGATAACCGGGTCCCAGAGCAAACAGCAGTGACTTGAATCCTAGCTCTACTGCATGATCTTGGGAAAAGTTTAACATTTTTGAGACAAGTGTTATATTTAAAAGTTATGTTTCAAAATGGATGATGAAGATGATGAGGATGATGAAGAAAAACAACTCTTCATTGGCAAATAATTCCATCTTGTATGTAGCATGACTGTGGGCAATGGGGTTGGGGTAGTGGTGGTGAAGTATCCTGCTAGACAAGAAAGAAATGTGCAGAACTGAAAGATGAATTCTTGACCAATAATAAAGCAGTTTTGCAGTACTTTGTAACAAAGAAGAAGGTAATGTGCTTCAGGATAAGACAAAAACCTATGAACTCATGTTAAAATCTTTGGGAGAGTTGCTAATATTCTTTGAAAAGTGAAAATGGAAAGTAAGCATTTTCCCCAGTGCAGAATGAGTGCAGAACACTTCAAGAAAAACTCAAGGTCTTTTATTATAACAGAGGTGTGATCTAGTTTAACGTTCTCTGTAAGATGTAGAGATTCATTAAGAAACTAGCTGTGATCTTTTACAGGTGCAAGATTAAGTTGAAGGAAAGCCATACGGGTCTAAGTCAAAGCTGAAATTGTTTCCAAGCTCATGGGATCTTTTGCTTTTAAACATAGAGACAGTGAATTGAATGTATTTTCCATTTAGGCTGGAATTGTACAATTACATTTATAGTAAATGGAGATAGAAAGCACTCAAAATTAGTTGATGTGTTCACAATAAACTGCAGTTTAAAATGATAGTTTTGGGAGCATATATTAACTATATGCTCAGCTAAATGAGGCAGTGTCCATGCATTCATAATCAAAGGTACCATGATTCAGTTGTCAGATTAAAATAGTTATCTTTTGATAATTTAACTTATAAAATGACTGAAAATACCATGAGTTCAGTCTTTCCAGTTCATAGGGCACCAATGCAGAAAGATTCCATGTACTGATAAACTTTTTTTTTTTTTTGAGTTGGAGTCTCACTCCTTTGCCCAGGCTGGAGTGCAGTGGCACGCATGCTACCGGCCTCTTCAGTGTCTCCGGTGATCCTTCTGCCTCAGCCTTCCGAGTAGCCAGAACTAAAGACGTGAACTACCACACCCAGCTATTTTAAATTTTATTTTATTGTAGAGACAAGGTCTCGCCAAGTTCCCTGGGCTTGTCTCAAAACCGGGGGCTCAGGAAACCTACTTGCCTCGGCCTCCCAAAGTGCTGGGATTACAGGCTGAGCCACCAAGTCCTGCCCTGGTAAACAATATAGAATTTTTATAACTGTTTTATGTGTATAGTCTTTGCTTCTAAAATTTATCTTTAACAGGTTTTTCTCTATTTATGTATTTTTAAATTGCATGCTCAAATAAATGTATTCTTTAAAATAACAATTTAAAAAGAGATTTTTCAGTACTTGAACTGAGTATGTATCAGATTTATAGAAAACTGTGCTCTAAATTTTTGTGTGGTTTTAGTGATTGAATGTTTTCTAATAAAGAAACAAAGATAAATAGCATTCATTAGTTCAAATCATTAAGTGCAATACAAACGCACTATCTGATAAGTTAAAATAACTCAAAAATTATTCCATAAATGTCGACAGGAAGAAAGTAGGAAAATAATGTTTTTCTTTCTTCTTCAGAATTGAAATACCAATTTCACATGCACTAAAATTTTCATCAAACCATATTACATCATTAATATTTTAAGAAAATTATAAGCATTTTATAATGTTATAATCTAATACCTCTTTGTTGATCACAACGTTAAAGCCATCATTAGAACAGATAAAAAAGAAAAAGAAACCAAAACAAAGCAAAGAGAGAAGGTGCTCACACCACAGAAACATTCACTTCTATCTTGGTGGAGTAATATTCGAGACAATTTCATTTGTTCCCCAACTTGAGTCTGATTTTGTTCATTCTTTGCAGTCACTTCTATCTTTAGTAGAAATGACAGGGTGAATATTTGTGGATGATCAGAGATATATAAGAAAAGGAAGATTGACATTTTTAGAGGCTTTTAAAAGGTGTGATTTAGTGTTTATTCTAGTTATTGTCTACTAATAATTACCCCTTCAATTTAATATTTTGGGTTTGGCATTTGAAAATAATTATTACCTCTGAACTCACGATTTCAAAATAGTAAATATAGTAAATATAGAGGATGTAAATATAGTAGATATAGAGGATGGGAAGAAATTGCTATTTCTTTTTTTCTCATAATGACAACCAAAATATAAAAACTAACATTCAGCCTCATTTTATTTTGAAATAGATTTCTTATTGTGAAAAAAGTTCTATTTTCTTTTCACGAATAAAAACATTGAGACCTGAAGTTAAAGTGACATCACCCCCATGGAACCCCCATGCAGATGCCGATCACAAAGCTGGGATTGGAATCAGCTGTTAGGTTCATTTTTTACCATAACTTTGAACTAAAGGGTAACCGGCTTTCAAAAACCATCACCTTTTTCACAGGTGTCTATAGTTCATAATTTTCAATATGAGAAAGCAAATGTACACAGATTTCTTTTTTTAGAAACGTAAGCATGGGAACACGTTTGAAGTTCATTTATCTTCTAACTGCGTATTTCAGAATCCCCATTGACTATGAGGAAAACATACTAAAGCATTATGTTAAACACCTGAAAAGTAGTGTGTCTCATTTTTAAACAATGTAGTTCTTGGGCTTAATGTTGCTTATTATCTAACAGATTCAGTTATACACGTCCAGGCACAGGGTTACCAGTTTGTAGCTTCTGCAGATTATTGGAAATTAAATCTATTTTTGAGACATGGTGACAACTGCTAGTTTGATAGCAGTCTTTTGGAGGGAGCTTGCTACCTCTGATAGATTCTCTGTGACTGAGAGGCCAAACAAATGTTGGCCTTGGGGCAGGATTAGGGAATGGGGAAGCGGTGAGAATACAAAGACCATATAGAGAGGAGGGTGACTCACTGTCCCCTTCTCTGCCAGAATAGTGACTGAGAAAGGAAAAGTCAAAAAGTACATTTTACAGAGAATATGCAGTTTGCACAACTGTTCAAACTCATTGGGATAGTTTTCTAGTATTCCGTGTTTCTAGTTAAGTTTGTTTGTCCTACTTGGTATAGCAGAATTTCACAGCTCCCTCGTTCGCCTTAAGTACCTTTATATGCTCTTAACATTAGTTCAGGGACATAAGGGTTCAACGGTGGAGGCCATGGAAGCAGGGACTGGTTCAGTCACTGGACAACAACAAATAGGTTAGTGACTTCCTTTCTCCAAGAATTCTTTCTCAGTCCCTTCATTTTCCTAGATCCCGCTCTGTCACCACTTCCTTTGCGACGTTATCCCACTGCCCAGCTCTCTTGTCTCCCTTCTCCCTCTTCCCTTCCTGTCTTCTTACCTGTCCACCGCAATGGCAGTCATCGAGTAGATGCTAGCAAACTCAGCGGTGATAGGAAAGAAGTTCTGGAAGCGGCAGTAGTTGGCGCCGAAGTACCACTCACTATGAAGCGCATAGATGAAGTTGAACAACGTGTTGAAGGCAGCCGTGGAGACGTCGGAGAAAGCCAGGTTCACAAGGAAGTAGTTTGTGACCGTCCTCATGCGCTTGTGAGCCAAGATGATCCAAATGACGATGAGATTTCCGAAAACTGCCACAGCCACCACCACACCGTACGCCAGGGACCAGAGCGCGATGCGCCAGGACGGCTGCACGAACTGGTTGGTGAGGTTGGTCTGGGGCTGGGAGGGCTCGGGGGACGCCACAGGCAGTCCCAGCGCGGAGGAGGAAGAGGCGGAGAGGTTGCCGGTTTGGACAAGCAGTTGCAGCCATCCAGCATCGATCTCCCGGGTGGCCTCCCCGCTCGCGAGCGCTGCACTCAGGTTCCAGGCGTCCGCACTCAAGCCCCCACCACCGTCTGTCCAGCTTTCCGCTGTCGGGAGAGAGGCCATCGCCAAGGGTCTGCCGCCCCGTACCTCACCGCTCACCCGCCAGCAACCCAAGCCGACGACACCCCTGATGTTCTTCTCTGCTTCCTGGTCACTCTGGTGCCAGGGATGAGGGTTTGGAGGGGGACCTTTAGCCCCACCTGGAAGCGGATAGCTAAGATACTGCAATCCTTGCTGGTTAAGGGGTGCTTTGAGCCAGCAGGTGGTAGGCATGAAGAGGGAGCACTTTCTCTGAGGAGTCTGCGGCTCTGGCAGGAAGGAAAAATGAGAAGTCCGGGAGAGAGATAATGAGGATGGTCAGGTCCCACCCATAGAGCAGGAGCGAGCTCCCAGGCGCCGGCTGCAGAATGAGGGTTGGGCGCTGCAGGCGCGCTTTATACTCTCTTAGAGTCCTATGCTGTTGTGACGTTGTGGGGGCTGCAGAGCTGACGATCACCTTCTTCGGCTACTGGAGTTTGGCGAGCTGGCACCAGGCAGGAAGGGCAGCACTTACTCAGCTGTAATTAAAATCGTTCCAAGATCGTTTTCTCTCTTTAAACGTCAGGATATTTTACTGAGGTCCTTGCCTCAGACACTTATTGTGGACTGTTGCTTCCTATTCAAATTAAGCCATTCACCCACGAGGCAAGGGCAATATCCCAGGTGGTTTTCCGTAAAAACTGTGCCTGGGTGTAGCCTGATGCAGGCTGTGGGCACAGGGAACCGCAAACTGGATTTAGAATTTTACTCAGCGTTCTGTTGGGAATACGTATCCATGGAAACAGTTAGGTGTCATGAGACTTACCTGTAAAGGTCACTTTGGTGGCAGAGCAGTCTTCTGTTTATATTCTCATATCTCATGTCCCTTTTCCTCTTGCTCCCACTTTTGATGTCGACCCATTTCCCTGCTTACTCTAATCTCCGTTGCTAGAAACCGGTCCTCTCTGACCATTCCTCATAGGGAGATGGAGACAGGTTCGAATGGAAATTTCTTTCTGCTTAGGTTGGAATGTCATAACATATTTAGGGGATATCAGAAGTCCCAGAATGTACGTTTTCTTGACATACGACAATGAAACTGAGATCTCTACGTGTTCCTGGTTGAAAGTATCCTGTGAGCACAGTAAACACATGCACTTGGCTACAGGGCTCTGAACATTTTGTACTTTGGCCTTCGGATCTTGACCCTGAGGGTGCTGATTAGGGGAACCTGCCTTCTGGACTTTGCCTGAGAGCAAGTGAGCTAGAGTGCTCAGGAGAGTATAAGCTGGAAGGACAAGGTCTGTAGTTACACGGATCTCACAGAAAATTTATCAGAAGCTCCAGAGTCGAAATTCCCCTTTATGAGTATTTTGGGGAAAGTGTATAAAGGAAGCGACAACATTTTTAGGAGATTCCTGAATATACTTAAACTCTTTGACCCCCCATTTCTTCATCTGTAAATAAAAAAAGAGTACCATATATTCTCACTCATAAGTGGACCTTGAACAATTATAATACTATAAGAAAGAGTTTGGCAGTAATGGGAAACTGTCAGGGGAAGGGTATGGGATTGGCAGTTGAGAGAAACAGCTAGGGGAGGGAAGGGCATACTTCATCAACAAAGGTACCTGCATAATCAATGTTTGTATACCTAACCCTGAATTGTACTCCACATCTTTATAATAAAAAAAATAAAAAATAAATAAAATGTTTACTGATTAAAAAAAATTCTACTCTTACAGCATAATTATGGGATAAGTAGTTTCAACAGACTTCCTTCAACAGGAGGCAAGAGGAAGACTTCAGTAAATGCTAGCACTTTTCCTCTGGTTACCATAGTGCATTACAGCTAAACGTTTTCTGGTGAAATGGATCTGAGCGTCAAGTTTTATAAAGAGAAGGAAGCTTGTGTATTGTAGACATTACATATATACATAATTAAAAATTATATAAATAATATATAATATATAAAAATTTGACTGGGTGTGGTGGCTCAAGCCTGTAATCCCAGCACTTTGGGAGGCTGAGGCAAGAGGATTGCCTGAGTCCAGGGGTTCGATTCCAGCCTGGGCAACTTGATGAGACCTCGTCTCTACAATAAATTTTTAAAAAAGAAAAGAAATTAGCCAGGTGTGGTGGCGCACCCCTGTAGTTCCAGCTACTTGGAAGACTGAGGCAGAAAGATCACCTGAGCCCAGCAGGTCGAGGTTGCAGTGGCTGTAAGCATGCCACAGCTCTCTAGCCTGGGTGGCAGAGACACCAACTCCAAAAAAATTATATTTTATATATTTGTTTTAAGATAGGTTCTTGCTCTGTTGCCTAGGCTGGATGCAGCCTAAGACTCTTGGGTGCCTACCACCACACCTCAGTCTGTTTTTAAAAAATTTCTTGTAGCTTTGAGGTCTTGCTATGTTTCCCAGACTGGCTTCAAACTCTTGACCTTCCAGCGTGGCATCCCAAAGTGTTGGGATTGCAGGCATGAACCACTGCAACTGGCCTTTCTACATTCTTTAACTTTTCAGTCAAGAACATATTCTTTTTTTGTTTGTTTGTTTTGTTTTTTTTTTTGAGTCGGAGTCTCACTCTGTTGCCCAGACTGGAGTGCAGTGGCCACTCCCGGCCACCGCAGCCTCGACCTACTGGGCTCCGGCGATCCTTCCACCTCAGCCTACCAAGTAGCCGGAATTACAGGCATGCGCTACCACGCCCGGCTGATTTTTTGATTTATTGTAGAGATGAGGTCTCGCTGCCCAGGCGGGTCTCGAACCCGCGGGCTCAGGCAATCCACTCACCTCAGCCTCCCAAAGGCGTGGGATTACAGGCTGAGCCACTGAGCCCGGCTAAGAACATATTCTTTAAAGTACTTGCTATAATAATTGTACAAATTGACACGGTACCTGGTGATGAATCATGTTATCTTTCTTGCAGGTTTAAAGACTAAATGGGTAATGTATAGAAACAATTTTAATCAACCTGAAAATAATCATGCCCATGAAATAATCTGCTTCCACATAAATGCATGCTGAACATGGTAGTTATCAAATGTTATTTCTTTTTGCTTCCCAGCGAGGTCTGTGAAAATATGTAATAAAGTCAAAGTAATAAGTATTTCACACTTTCTGTCTACTAATTTTAAATTAAACCATTTTCTTTTGAAAGACTACTTCTTTCTTCCAATTCGCCATTTAGAAATTACTTGAGATACAAATGAGACCCTCTATTTTTTTCCTAAATGAAATAAAAAGAAATTAAAAAACAAACATTTTTGTGTGACATAGATTATTTACTCAAGATTGCAAAATAAGTTATGTGGTGGTTTGGTAGGCATATTTTGATCAAATATTAAAAAAATTATTTTAAAGATGTGGGGTACAATTCAGGGTTAGGTATACAAATGTTCATTATGCAGGTGCCCTTGTTGATGAGGTGTGACCCACCCCCGGCAGTTTCCCACTACTGCCAATCCTTTTCTTATAGAGATACAATAATTGTTCGAGGTCTGCTTATGAGTGAGAACATGTGATAGTTCTTAGTTTCTGTTATACATCACTTGGTATTGTAGACTAAGTCCCTCCAAGTTGCTGTGAAGTTCATAATTTTGTCCTTTATGGCTGTGTAATATTCCATTTTTTTTATCCAGTCCTCTTCCAATGGGCAGCATGGTTGGTTCCATGTTTTTGTTATTGTGAATAATGCTGCAATAAACAAGCCTGTGCAGATATCTTTTTCATAGAAATTCCTCTTTGTATGTTCCAGTAGAGAGATTGCAGATGGAAGGTCGATTTTTAGATCTTTTAGGAATCTCCAAACTGTATTCCACAAAGGTTGTACTAGTTTACACTCACACCAACAGTGTAGAAGTGTCCCCTTTTCCTTGCATCTTCTCCAGCATTGGTGGTTTTTTAGTTATTGATTACAGCCATCCTGACCGGAGCTGGGGGGTATCTCAGTGTGGTTTTAATTTACATTACTTTGATGACTAGTGAGGTCGAGCATTTTTTCTCGTATCTGTTGCCTGCTCCTATGTCTTCTTTTGAGAAATGTCTATTCATATCTTTTTCCACTTTGTAATGGGGCTGTTTGTTTTTATCTTGTGGGCACATTTGAATTATTGTAGATCCTGGATATTAAGCCTTTGTCAGACAGACAGTTGGCAAATATTTTTTCCCAGTCTGTGGACTGACTCCCTATTCCCTCACTGATTTCTTTGGCTTTGCAGAAGCTTGTCAGTTTTATGATGTCTCACTTGTCTATATTATCTCTTATGATCCAATCCATTAACAAGATATATTCATCCTAAACATATACAAACCTAAGATAGGAGCACCAACTTTCATAAAGCAGCACCTAGGTGAATTAAAAGAAGATATCGACTCTTGCACTATCATAGCTGGAGACATAAACACCCCACTCACAACCCTAGACAGATCATCAAGAGAAAAAATCAACAAGGAGATCTGGAACCTCAACGTGATGTTTGACCAAATGGACTTATTTGATACCTACAGAACACTCCACCCAACAACCACAGAATATACATTCTACTCATCACCACATGGAACGTATGCTAAGACTGACCACATCCTTGACCATACACCAAGCACAAATACTGTAAGATTGAAATACTGTCATGTACATTCTCAAACCACAGTGGAATAAAAATAAATATCAACACCAACAAAGTTCCCCCCAAATCCACAAAGACATGGGCACTAAACAGCATGATGCTAAACAACTCCTGGATCAACATGGAAATCAAAACAGAAATTTAAATATTCCTGGAAACAAGCAAAAACAAAGAAGCATCTAATCAAAATTTCTGGATAAAATGAAACCAGTACTAAGAGGGGAATTCATATCTCTATGAACACACATGAAAAAAATGGAAAGATCGCAAGTTAACAGCCTAATAAATCACCGGAAAAGCAAGACCACAAAAACCCTAACTTCATCAAATTTTTAAAGTTGAAAAATTACTCAGTTGTATAGAAATACATTCATTTGATGCTGCTGCTTTACTTATAGTACTACATAGAGTATTTTTCTTCAATCCTGTCTATTGGGTTTATACAAAAGTAGAGGAGATATGACAAGAAAAATAAGTGATAATAATGCAGTTAGAAGTAGATACAATGAAAGTGGTTTAAAGAGTTTAGTCTTGTTTTAGGAAGAGAGGGATTTGGAACATGGCTTTCCTTCTTAGTCTGCCTTACATAGTGAGATTTTTGATCTAATAGAGTAGTCAGTAACCATTAATTGTCATTTCATAGCTGTGTTAACTACTGAGAATTTAGTAATGAAGCACTGATATATAAACTGTATCCTCATGGAGGCTGCACTCTAGCACTATTTGTGGCATTAAAACAGGTGTAAAATTAGAAATAGGAAGTTACAGAGAAAAATGGGACTGTTTAACTACATAGGAGAATGTCGTGCCTGCTGGATTGTTGATTCTCTTATAAATGTTTGAGAGGATGGAAATAACTACCCTGACCTGATCACTATATATTATATGTATCAAAACATCACCATTTACTCCACAAATATGTACAATTGTCAGTTAAAAATAAAATTAAAAATTATTTTAAATAAGTAAAAAAAGGTAAAACTTAAATCAGCCCCAGTATCTAATTCCAAAAACAAATGAACAAAAACACAAAACGTTTTTTTTCCTATATGAGAAAATGATGTTTCAAAAAGAAATCCAGACTTTCCTGAAGTGTATGCTTTAAAGAATTAGAAGGTTTAGGAGAAAATGGTTTAGGATTAAGTTTTCTGACTTAGAGAAGTTGGTGGGTAACCTGCTAGTTTTAGCTTCATATTCTGAATCCTTCTCTTGTTGGAGCCTATCCTGCTGGTTTCCTAATTCTCCTTCATCTTCTTTCTCTTACTATAAAGAGAAAGTCTTAGCCTTAGACCACCAAGGGAAGAAGCCTTAAACCACTAAGGGAAGAAGCAGGGGAGATGGTAGAACTCCAGAAACTGCCTTAGAGTAGAATTCTATACTCTGGCATTTAACATTTTAGAGTGTGTGTGAATATGCACTTAATGCAAGTGTATGAGGTGCATGAGTCAAGCATGGTAGACAATTTGACAGGAGATGACAATATGTTTTACATGATAGCAAACTAATTTGATTTGACTGCACAAAAGTAATATAAATTACAATAATTTATGTGACTGCTTAGTATATATTCTTAATGTTCAAGAAATACTTAGGTATTTTATTATAAAGTATTGTATTTAGAAGATTAATTTTCATCTAAATTTTATTTATTTATTTTTTGCTTAGAATACATACTGGTAATATGCCCCAATATTTGATAATAATTTATAATGAGACTGGATACTTACCATGTAATTTTTTAAAATCACATCTCGAGGGCAGTTTGGCATATTTTATACTTAAATTTTTATTTTAACTGGCCTCTCAAAAATAATTATAATAGGGTAGAATTTTAGGTTGTGTTCCTGGCTAGTGAATGAGTTATTTCTGGGAAAAAAAGCGTATCAAAAATTCAGCTATCTGTCTCTGCCAACAACCTTCTATTTGACAGTTCTTTCACACTTAGAGTTAGTATGTTCATTGTTTCCTATTGTTCTTATCAATTTTGGATCCTCATAGTGCAGAACTTTTATCCTTACTTTATATTTCCTTCTTTTATTTCATCGGGTTTGCTTTGGAATTATATTGGTTCCATTCCACTTTTGAGTTTTGAGCTCCTATGATCAAGCTGCTGAGTATTGCTGGCAATTGTACCCAGTTGGCAGTTAACAAGATCAACAAGACCACTGTGACTGTGACGAAAGAAGGCAGATAAAGTAGAGTCGATGAAACTGTTGGAAAAGTGTACCATGAGTGCTCTGAGCTCCAAGCTGATCTTCCAGCAGAAAGCCATCTTTGCTAAGATGGTGGTTGATACAGTGATTATGCTCGATAATATGCTGCAGTTTAAAATGATAGTAATTAAGAAGGCACAGGGCAGAGCCCTTGTGGATTCTCAGCTGTTCCCTGTTGTTGTAGTTAAGAAGACTTTGAAATGCAACCCCAAAAGTATGATAATCTCGACTGCCCTTTTAAAGGTTGTGCTCAAGTTGAAAGCTGAGCGAGACAATACTGAGATACGAGTCCACACAACTGAGGATTATCAGGCAACTGTTGATGCTGAGTGGAGCTTTCTTTATGACAAGTTAGAGAAGCTCCATCATTCTCGAGCCAAAGTCATCTTGTCCAAACTCTCCATTGGAGATATGTTCACCTAATACTTTTCTGACAGGGACTTGTTCTGTACTGCCTGAATACCTGAGGAGGATCTGAAGAGGACAGTGATGACCTGCAGAGGCTCAATCCAGACCAAAGTGAATGCTCTTTCAGCAGATGTGCAAGGCCACTGCCAAGTGTTTGACGAGACCCAGATTGGAGGACAGAGGTACAGTTTCTTCACTGGCTGCCCCAAGGCCAAGACATGCACCTTCATTCTCCAACACGGTGCAGCAGTTTATAGAGGAGACAGAGCAATCCCTGCATGATGCCAACATGATTGTCAGATGGGCAATCAAGAATGATTCAGTGGTGGTTGGTGGCGGGCCACTGAAATGGAGCTCTCCAAGTACCTGCAGAATTTCTCAAGGACTATTAAAAAAAAAAAGCTGCTGTTGACTGGGGCATATGCCAAGGCCTTGGAGATTATCTCACACCAGCTGTATGACAAAGCTGGCTTTGATAACACCATCCTTAACAAGCTGAGAGCTCAGCACACCCAGGGAGGCATGTAATATGGGGTGGACATCAACAACGAGGACATTGAAGACAACTTTGAGGCCTTCTTCTGGGAGTCGGCTATGGTGTGCATCAGTCCCGACAGCAGCCTTTGGGCTCCGTTTTTGAACATGTCCATAGACAAAACCATCAAGAATCCCTGCTCCACTGTCTATGCTTCCCTCACAGCTGGCCAGGGCCAGATCATGGTGCCCCCATTGAGAGGTACCCCCATCCTTCGGGTGACTGGCTAGCAGGTTGGTTGCAGGGTGTGGTCATTCTCCCCAGCTTGTTTAATTAGTATTACGAGGAAGTGGTGGTAATTGGCCCACTCTGTCTCAATGGAGGTTATTCAAATAAAACTTGACTCAGAAAAAAGCAAATAATGTCTTTCCCATGTGGAAAGTATATTCCCCCATCTGTATGTCACCAAAAGTCTTAACTCGCTCTCCACCATCAACTCTGAGTCCAAAATTTTACATAAATATCAACTAAAAAATCCCCAGATCTCATCATTTAAATCAGGTATGCTTGAGACTCTGAGTGTAGTCCAACCTGGGCAAAATTTCTTTTTATCCACAGGCTGTTGAAATAGAAAATAAATGATCTTGTCCCAAAATACAATGGTGGAATAGGTATAGAATAGACATTTCCAATTCAATTAAGAGACAATAAAAGGAGAAAAGAAATCACTGGTCTAAAGCAAGTTTGCAGCCCAGCAAGAAAAAACTAGATTTCAAAACCTGAGAATTACTGTCAGTGGCTTGATGCTTCACCATCTGGGTTTGATCACAACAGAATAACAAATAAATTACAAGTTTAGGATGCTTATTCTCATGGATGTTAGTGATTACTGATTGGTTTAGAATTGTTCATGAATTTAGTTTTTTGTCTATACACATTTTTACATTTCTACACTTGTTGGGAGCCAACATCTATAGCTACATGGCTGAGGCCTGTAAAGGCCCATCTGGAAGAACGCCTCTGGCATGGGATATCAGTTATACCTATAATATTGGCGTGTGATTAGTGACCAGTGTACATACATGGCAGTAAAACTCATAAGTAAAGTCTCTATACGCCTGATGAAAGGTTATACAGCAGAATGACCTTGTCCTTTCTAAATCTTACTTCTTTCTAGATATTCTTTAACTTCTATTCCTGGTGGACTGGTGAGTCAGCTCTTGTTCCCAAAGGCAGTTCCTCCTAGGATTAGGATTAGAAACTAAATTATCATAATAGTTTTATTGCCCCGCCTTTTAGCCGGGCAGGGCGTTTTTCTTCAGCTCTTGTTCCCAAAGGTAGTTCCTCCTAGGATTAAGATTAGAAACTAAATTATAATAGTTTTATTGCCCTGCCTTTTAGCCGGGCAGGGCGTTTTTCTTCAGGACGTTTTACTAGTTTCGTTACATGCCGAAACTGCTTGCTTCAGCCCGTGGCCATTTCCATAGTAACCGTGCAGTCCATTATCCAAGAGTGTGACAGACACTATTTGATTTTTAGAATAGACTTGTTCGGATAAAACATTCATTTAAAACGATATAATTTCCATCGGAAAGATTTAAACAGTAATAAGCATTCGTAGAAAACTTTTAGGTTTTGTTTAAGCTTTTTAAGTTTCCTTTTTTCAGATTATGACTTTAGTTCCTGTTCCTGTAGGCCAATTTTAAGATCCTTTGATTAGTATACCGAAACTTTCCCAACGCTGTAGTTTTTGCTTCTAATATGATAATAGGAAATTTTACACGTAGCCATGTATTGATATACTAGGAAAAAAGATTTAAGTTTTGGGTTAAAGTCGTAGTTTTATTAGAATAGAATGAGAATTATAGTGTTAGGATTCTAAAATCATACGTCAATGATAATTATAAGATTTAATGATAAGGTATTAGCTTAATGAGATATAGCATAGTATTAAAGTCCAAACACTAGATCGCGAAACTCATATAAGTCATGGTAAGAAATAAGTTTTGAATTAATTGTTGTAGAATTACAGGCCACTATGTTGAATCGTAATAGGTTAATGGAATAAATAAAAATTAAGTCATTTAGGTAAACTAATAGATTATAGTAGAGTGTTAAGTTGATAATATCGGTCGTTAAAAAATATTGGGAGTCAGTGAACTTGGATTGAACCTAGAGTTAACTAAGAAAGTTTTTATATTAATCAGGTTTAAAACAAAGAGTATAATATGAATGATTTGTTGAACACTATGGAAGACACTTTTAAACGAACTGTATTTGTGCACCTGTGACCTTGATGTGAGATTTGTAAAGGCATGCCCGCTTGGAGCTTGCAAGTCTCGTGATGGTCTTGTGATGCATAGTTTGTAAATCGCAATATACATCATGAAGTTTGTACGCCCCCAACAAGTGATTATCACACTGCTGGAGGGTATGAAAAATGGTATATAAGTTGGAAGGTGTCCGAATAAAATTTGGCTTCAGTCCTGATCAGACTGTTCCCAGAAGAAATGGCCTCAGAGTCGTCTCTTCTCACCATCCGGATTCTCTGGAGCGGGTCCTAACCCTTCCCTCTTTGGTCGGGGTTGGTACCCCGACAGAATGGCGCCCGAACCCAAGGACCTGACTTCGGTAATTATAAAAATATACTTTTCAGTTTGTTTCTCTTGTTTCCGGATGGATCTTGCCTAAGGGTGCTGCAGCCCCCCCGTAGTGCACGGGTAGAGGCAAGTAAGTGTGAGTGTGTTACATCGCCGACGGGACTGTGCGACCCCTTTGCGCCGCTGAGTGTAGCCCTTTGTAGTGTTAGTGTTTTCGTCGCCGATGGGACTGTGCGACCCCTCGCCGCTGAGCACGGCCCCCGCCGCTGAGCACGGCCCCCGCCGCTGAGCACGGCCCCGCCGCTGAGCACGGCCCCTTGCCACTGATTGTGGTCCGTTGTTATAATTGTACATTGTGTATTGTGTATATCGAAATTTTGTTTTTGCAGTTATGGGAAATTGCGGCTCCAAGGAAATGAGAGCCTATATTCATATTATGTGTAAATGTAAGTAGAGATAAAGTAAATTCTTTTTTAGACTTTGTACAGAAAGTTGCCTACTAATTCCACTTAAACTCTTTCTTTGTCTAAGGTAAAGCAATAGGTAGATAAAAATTATGAGGATTTCATTTCTAAATAACCACCACGGTCAAACGAGTAATTACTAGCAAAGAGGTAGCAAAAATTTTAGTAAAACAATTGGCTGTTAAAAATGCTAATAACATTTGTTAGGCTTTAATAAGACTGATAAAAAAGACTGGCAACATAATTGATTATATCAGACAATGCTAACAATAATAATGATGATTAAAAATCCTTCCTTCTTGCCACCCTTGCTGCACCTCTCTCTAAAGTTTTCCTTTAAAAGTTAAGAATACTGAAATAAAGCCTGAACTTAGTCACACTTTTCCTTGTAGAAATGTAGAAAGCTCAAGTAATAATAAACAAATGTATATAAGTATAAGTGATATAAGTAATATAAGTAACATATATAAGCAATATATATATATAAGCAATATAAGCTATATATATAAAGAATATGTGAGTAATGTAAATAATATGTCATACATAAGTAATATATGAATAATATAAGTAATATAAGTAAAATAAGTAATATAAGCAATATAAGCAGTATATATATAGCAGCATAAGCAATATATATAAGCAATATAAATAATATATTATAAGTAATAAATAATATAAGTAATACATAAATAATATATAAATAACTTATATAAGTAAAAGTATATAAGTAATAAATGAAAGAATGTCTCATTGCAGTCTTGCTTTAACTGTGGTCAAGTCAGACATTAGCAGAGATTGTTTGATTAAGCAAGGTATGGCTAACTTGCATGGCACACTGTCACCATTTACTGGGTCTACTTGACTAAAAACTTTGAGTCCCAATTGCCAAAAAGGCTTTCATTAAGCTAGAGATTGCCTATCTAAATTTCTTAAAAATGATAATCCTTTATTTTATTTTATTTTATTTTTTGGTCTGAACCAAGAGATTTATTAAAGGGGCAGTTACATGAAGGGACTGTAACCGAGGAAGGGCAAAAGAGAGATAGAAAAAGGAAGACTGAGAAAGAAAGAGAGTAAGTGAGTAAGAAGAGAAAGAGAGTAAGTGAGTAAGAAAGTGACGGGGATAGAGAGAGAAGGCGAAAGAGAGAGAGAAAGAGAGAGAGAGAAAAGGAGAGAGAGTAAGAGAGTGACAGAGACAGAGAGAGAGACTAAGAGAGAGAAAGAGGAAAAATGGTAACCCTTTAAATCAACAACAAGCCACCCCTGAGAGTACTGGACTAAACTTGTGTTCCTCCACCGCAACAATATTAACTCCGGACATTCCGGTAACCCCAATTCCTGTGGGAGAAGGGCCCTCTCCCAGAAGGAATAGTGGGTGTAATATTAGAAAGAAGTTCCTTGTCTTTACAAGAAATTTCCATTATTTCTGGAGTGGTGGATTCGAATTACACAAGAAAAATCCAGGTGCTTGTCACTCCCCCTAACAAAACTGCAGTTTAACAAAGGTCAGAGAATAGCCCAGTTGCTGCTCCTGTCTTATCACAAAACAGGTAAAACTAACAAAGCTGCCTAGAGGTAACTTTGGATTTGACTCTAGCGATGTTGTCTTTTTCGGTTCAGAAGGTTACTAACTCTAAACCTCTAGAAGATTTATATATGCAAGGAATTAAGATTAAAGACTTGTTGGACACCAATGCTGATGTTTCCTGTATTGCCACGAAAATTGGCCTGCTTCTTGGTCTACTCAAAAGGCTCTTTTGGGACTCATAGGCATTGGTCGAGTACCCTCAGTAGCCAGTAGCTCTAAAAATTTTAAATTGGACAGATGAGACCTCAAAAACTTTTTGCCCATACGTTATCCCATCTATCCCCTTTACATTATAGGGAAGAGATATTCTTACTCCAATAAGCATGCGTTTATATAGCAGTAATGATAAAGCTTCAGCACAAATGCTGCAGATAGGCTATGATCCCTTTAAGGAACTTGGCAAAGACTGACAGGGGATGCAGGAACCTATCCAAATTAATGAAAAGAAAATTAAGCCCAGAGGATTGTAAACAATTTACATTCAGTTTACTCTCTGAGAATTTAAAAACTTTTTTTCCAGCTCCAGGAGGAGTTAACTCTCGAGGACTGGGACGTAATATGCTATGACAAATGAATGTAATTCACTTTCTCAGCTTTGGAAAACTGTCTTATTTGCAGGTGACTGTAGATACATTTTCTCATGTTATTTTAGCTTCAGCAAAAACTGGAAGAAGCCTACAAGGACGTGGTACAACACTTATTCTTTTGCTTTTCACAGCTAGGTATGCCAGAGCAACTGAAAAACAACAATGGTCCTACATATACATCTAAATCTTTCCAGCAATTTTACTCCCAATTTAATATTTCTCATTCCACAGAAATTCCCTACTATCCACAAGGTGAAGCCATGGTTGAAAGAGTTCACCAAACTTCAAAAAATCAATTAAGTTATAAGAGGGTGAGTTCAAGTATAGCTCTTCTCACCACATCTTGAATCACACTTTATTTGTTATTAATCATTTAAATTTGGACTCTTTGGGCTATTCAGCTATGGCTAGACATTGAGATCCAGAAAAAAGTATAACACCTCTAATAAAATGGAAGTCTTCTTACAGGAAAAGGGGAGAGAGCCTGCTTTATTTCGTGCTCAAGTTAAACATGTTACTAATCGTAATTTTTCTTATGAAGTGTATTCCAACTCCCTCCCTGTTTGTTTTTATAATAATTCTGCTTTTACTAATTACCAGACTTCTTGCTTAATGTCTACCTTTAAGTCTCTGAGTACAGAAAGCCCTTATCAGGACAATATCGAGGACGGTTGGCGACTGGAGATGTTAATGCCTGGAGGAACCGCCCCTAGCCATGCGACTAGAGCTTCTTCGCCTCTCAGTGTATCTGCTTGCCCCTTCAATGATACGGAAAGGGACTGGTCACTCATACGACGAGATGCTGGCTTCCTGAAATGGAGAGTCTGTGCTTATAACTCTAAGGTGGACTATCCTGTACCCGGTGAAAAACTATATATTAGTGACTGGGGTTTTAATGGCTCTATGCTTGCCACAACTAGAAGGCACCCGTATAGATGGGCTACACCCATGTTTCAAAGTTCTCTATCTTCTAATCATTCATTACAAACTCAGCTTTATCGATTGTTTGCAGCAACAGGTCCTGTAACACTTTATTGTTACAACCTTTTTACAGGCTTGTGTTGATTCCCCATATGTTTTGTTAATTGATAATGCTCATTCTATTTATTCGGTAATATATAATTATGGTCATTTTAATATTACTTGCAAAAATTGCACTTTAGCTAATTGTATTCTAGGTAATCCTTATCAGGTTTTTATCCTTAAACATCCTGCTTATGTTTTTGTTCCTGTTCATCTTCCGGACCCTTGGTATTCTTCTCCAGGTTATTATTTAATAGAACAGGCTACTGCTGTGTTAAAAAGACAACGTAGATTCGTAGCTGCTTTAATTTTAGGAATTTCTGCATTAATAGCTATTATAGGATCTGTAGCAGCGTCTGCCACTGCTTTAGTACAGGAAGTGCATACAGCTGATCATGTAAATGATTTGTCTCAAAATGTTAGCTTAGCTTTCTTTACTCAAGAGCAAATAGATGAAGGTATTATTGATAGGTTAAATGCTTTAGAATCAGCATTAGTATACATAGGAAATCAAATACAGCACATTAAGGTTCAGATGTCTGTAGCCTGTCATGCACAGTTTAAGTGGATTTGTGTTACACCCTTGCCATATGATGGTCTGAATGTCAGTTGGGCTGATGTTCAGAAACATCTCATGGGAGTTTGGCAGTCTTCTAATTCTTCTTTAAACATTCAACAGTTACATAGTCAGATTACTACTATTTCTCAGGCACACTTGTCCCCACTTTCATTTTCTCAACTAGCATCTAGATTCACTTCTTCCCTTTCTCAGTTTGTGGCTTCCAATTCTCTTTGGAATCTGATCTATAATTTCATTGCTATTGGCATGATTGTTCTTTTTCTGCTGTTTGTCTTCCCAGTCATCATCCAACGTTTAAGGAAAGCAGTTCAACGTAACTCTGATAATATTCATTTGGCAGTTCTTACTAACAGAGCAAAAAAATAATGTCATCTATCAACTGGTCACTTATGTCATAAACGCTAATATTTTGTGTCATCTGTGTCGTCAGCTCACCATTCTTCATTCTCCCTATGACCCCTCAAGCATCTATGGTCTTGGTATTCAGTGACGGGTATGATTCCAGCCACCTAGTATGAACCTAAGACAGGCTTTCTCCGTGGAAAGGGGAAAAGCTGATGGCGGGTAACAACTAGGTGAGGCGAGAACAACCTAAGACAGAAGCCAAGATGTTTAACGTATGTTTTTAATAAAAAAGGGGGAAATGTTGGGAGCCAACATCTATAGCTACATGGCTGAGGCCTGTAAAGGCCCATCTGGAAGATCGCCTCTGACATGGGATATCAGTTATACCTATAATATTGGCGTGTGATTAGTGACCAGTGTACATACATGGCAGTAAAACTCATAAGTAAAGTCTCTATACGCCTGATGAAAGGTTATACAGCAGAATGACCTTGTCCTTTCTAAATCTTACGTCTTTCTAGATATTCTTTAACTTCTATTCCTGGTGGACTGGTGAGTCAGCTCTTGTTCCCAAAGGCAGTTCCTCCTAGGATTAGGATTAGAAACTAAATTATCATAATAGTTTTATTGCCCCGCCTTTTAGCCGGGCAGGGCGTTTTTCTTCAGCTCTTGTTCCCAAAGGTAGTTCCCCCTAGGATTAAGATTAGAAACTAAATTATAATAGTTTTATTGCCCCGCCTTTTAGCCAGGCAGGGCGTTTTTCTTCAGGACGTTTTTCTAGTTTCGTTACATGCCGAAACTGCTTGCTTCAGCCCGTGGCCATTTCCATAGTAACCGTGCAGTCCATTATCCAAGAGTGTGACAGACACTATTTGATTTTTAGAATAGACTTGTTCGGATAAAACATTCATTTAAAACGATATAATTTCCATCGGAAAGATTTAAACAGTAATAAGCATTCGTAGAAAACTTTTAGGTTTTGTTTAAGCTTTTTAAGTTTCCTTTTTTCAGATTATGACTTTAGTTCCTGTTCCTGTAGGCCAATTTTAAGATCCTTTGATTAGTATACCGAAACTTTCCCAACGCTGTAGTTTTTGCTTCTAATATGATAATAGGAAATTTTACACGTAGCCATGTATTAATATACTAGGAAAAAAGATTTAAGTTTTGGGTTAAAGTTGTAGTTTTATTAGAATAGAATGAGAATTATAGTGTTAGGATTCTAAAATCATATGTCAATGATAATTATAAGATTTAATGATAAGGTATTAGCTTAATGAGATATAGCATAGTATTAAAATCCAAACACTAGATCGCGAAACTCATATAAGTCATGGTAAGAAATAAGTTTTGAATTAATTGTTGTAGAATTACAGGCCACTATGTTGAATCGTAATAGGTTAATGGAATAAATAAAAATTAAGTCATTTAGGTAAACTAATAGATTATAGTAGAGTGTTAAGTTGATAATATCGGTCGTTAAAAAATATTGGGAGTCAGTGAACTTGGATTGAACCTAGAGTTAACTAAGAAAGTTTTTATATTAATCAGGGTTTAAAACAAAGAGTATAATATGAATGATTTGTTGAACACTATGGAAGACACTTTTAAACGAACTGTATTTGTGCACCTGTGACCTTGATGTGAGATTTGTAAAGGCATGCCCGCTTGGAGCTTGCAAGTCTCGTGATGGTCTTGTGATGCATAGTTTGTAAATCGCAATATACATCATTAAGTTTGTACGCCCCCCAACAAGTGATTATCACACTGCTGGAGGGTATGAAAAATGGTATATAAGTTGGAAGGTGTCCGAATAAAATTTGGCTTCAGTCCTGATCAGACTGTTCCCAGAAGAAATGGCCTCAGAGTCGTCTCTTCTCGCCATCCGGATTCTCTGGAGCGGGTCCTAACCCTTCCCTCTTCGGTCGGGGCTGGTACCCCGACATACACTCATATTGTTTATGTGCTTTTAAAAAGTGAAGTACTAAAAATACAAATTGTGAATGAAAAGGTGATCTGGTTTAAAAAGTTGATGTTGAGAAACAAGAGAACAAAAGAAAAATGACTTTTGAATCTGAAGGATTACTTGGCAGACAAGTCTTCTTTACTGTGATTGGGATGATGTGCCTTATTTTTGCATTAAGGAGAGGCATAAGGAGATTAAATAAGCTATCTGGAGTCAAAAATATGTAGAAAATAGTGGAAGATAGTGTTGTACCCAGAATCTGGTATCAGAGTCTGAAATCTTAGTCATATTTTCATACTTTTTTTGGAGATATTATATAATGTCATGCAAAAGCTGAGAAGCAAACTTATATACAAAGCAGTAACTACAACTGAATGAAATTTAATCCATTGTTCTTTCTTCAAATTTCTCTACTCTTAACCACTTCATCTCCAAAAGAAAAACAAAAGAAACAACAAAAAAATTTTTTTTTTTTTTAAATTGGAGTCTCACTCTGTCGCCCAGACTGGAGTGCAGTGACCGCTCCTGGCTACCGTAGCCTCGACCTGCTGGGCTCTGGCGATCCTTCCACCTCAGCTTTCTGAGTAGCCGGAATTACAGGCATGTGCTACCACACCCGGATGATTTTTTGATTTATTGTAGAGATGAGGTCTTGCTGCCCAGGCGTGTCTCGAGCCCGCGGGTTCAGGCAATCCACTCACCTCAGCCTCCCAAAGGCGCGGGTTTACAGGCTGAGCCACCGAGCCCGGCTCAAAAAATTTTTTAAAGCATAAGCTGTGTTTATTTATTTCAAAGGATGTTCTCCCAAGGGAGAGTTTATTTTTTTATTTTTTATTCTTTATAATCAATATTTTTTATTATGATATTGTGGGGTACAGTTAAGGGTTAGGTATACAAATATGCTTCGTTCAGGCACCCTTGTTGATAAGAGGTGTCTCCCCATCCCCAGACAGATATTTACTACCATTAATCCCATCTCCCTTCCCCTCCCCCCACCATAGTTTCCCACCACTGTCAGTCATTTTCTTATGGTAGTGCATTGGATGATCAAGGTCCACTATATGAGTGAGAACATGTGATACTCAGATCTTTGTTTCTGTGAGAGGTCACTCAGTATTATAGACTCTAGTTCCATCCAGGTTGCTGCGAAATGCACGATTTTGTTCTTTTTTATGGCTGCGTAGTATTCCATTATGTATATGTACCACATTTTAAAAATCCAGTCCTCTTTTGATGGACAGCATGGTTGCTTCCAGGTTCTTGCTATTGTGAACAATGCTGCAATAAACATACGTGTGCAGGTATCTTTTTTGAAGAGTGATTTGAGTTCTTCAGGGTATATTCCCAGTAGGGAGATTGCAGGATCATATGGGAGGTTGATATTTAGAGCTTTTAGGAATGGCCACACTGCTTTCCACAGAGGTTGCACTAGTTTACACTCCCACCAACAGTGTAGAAGAATTCCCTTTTTGCCACACCCATTCCAGCAACTGTTATTTTTTGAGTTATTGATAATTGCCATTCTGACTGGAGTTAAGTGGTATCTCAGTGTGGTTTTGATTTGCATCTCCCTGATGATTAGTGAGGTTGAACATTTCTTCATGTTTCTGTTGGCTGCACGAATGTCTTCCTTTGAGAAGTGTCTGTCCATATCTTTTGCCCATTTTATAATGGGGTTGTTTGTTTTTTTCCTTTCAGCATGTTTGAGTTCCTTGTTGATCCAAGATGTTAAGACTTTGTCAGACCTGGAGTTGGCAAATACTTTTTCCCAGTCTGTAGGCTGTCTCCTTGCTCTCTTGATGGTTTCTTTGGCTTTGCAGAAGCTTGTTAGTTTAATGAGGTCCCACTTGTCTATCTTATCTCTTATGGCCTCTGGGTTTTGGGTTTTGTTCAGGAATTGGATGTCAGTTCCAATTTCCATGAGGGTATGTCCTTCATTTTCTAAGGTTCTTATGGTTTGAGGTTTTACATTTAGGTCTCTGATCCATTTGGAGTTAATTTTTGTGTATGGGGGATAGATAGGGGTCCTGTTTCAATCTTCTGCATGTGGTCAGCCAGTTTTCAGCACCATTTACTGAATAGGTTCTCCTCTCCCCAGTGGTAGGTGGTAGAGGCTTTGTCGAAGATGAGTTGGTTGAGAAATTGAGGTTTTGCTTCTGGAATCTCAATTCTATTCCATTGGTATATATGTCTGTTCCTATACCAATACGAAGCTGTTTTGATGATTGTGGCTTTATAGTAAAGTTTGAAGTCTGGTAATGTGAAACCACCTGCTTTTTTTTTTTTGCTAAGTATAGTTCTGGCTATTCTTGGTCATTTGTGTTTCCATATGAATTGCTGTGTTGTTTTTTCTAGGTCTGAGAAGAACGTTGCTGGTAATTTGATGGGTATTGCATTAAATCTGTAGATTGTCTTAGGTAGGATGGACTTCTTCACAATGTTGATTCTTCCAAACCATGAGCATGGGCTATTTTTCCACTTGTTTGTGTCTCTTTGATTTCTTTGAGCAGTGTTTTGTAGTTTTCATTGCAAAGGTCTTTCACGTCTCTGTTTAGGAAGATGCCAAGGTATTTAATTTTTTTGTGGCTATTGTGAATGGGATTGTGCTTTTTATTTGGGTTTCTGTTTGTTTATTATTGGTGTAAAAAATGCAGTTGTCTTTTGCACATTTATATTGTATCCTGAGACTTTGCCGAAGGCCTTTATCAGTGTAAGGAGGTTTTTGACAGATTCTCTTGGGTTTTCAAGGGGCACGATCATGTCATCTGCAAAGAGAGATAAATTGACTTCCTCTTTTCTATTTGGATACCCCTGATTGCCTTCTCTTCTCTGATTGCTCGAGCCAGGACCTCCCATACTATATTGAACAGGAGGGGTGAAAGTGGGTATCCTTGTCTTGTTCCAGTTTTCAGGGGAAATGGTTCCAATTTTTGTCCGTTTAGGAGTATGCTGGCTGTGGCTTTCTCATAGATGGCTTTTACTCTTTTGAGGTATGTTCCCCATATGCCCAGATGTTCAAGGGTTTTATCAAGAAGGGTGCTGGATTTTATCAAAAGCTTTTTCTGCATCTAATGATATAATCATGTGATTTTTGTTTTGACATCTGCTGATGTATTTAATTACATTTATGGTTTTACGAATGTTGAACCAGCCTTGCATCCCAGGGATGAAGCTTACTTGGTCATGATGGATGATTTTTGAGATGTTTTGTTGAATCCAGTTTGCTAGAATCTTGTTGAGAATTTTAGCATCTATGTTCATCAAATATATTGGCCTGTAGTTCTCTTTCTTTGTTGGGTCTTTACCTGGCTTGGGTATCAACATGATGTTGACTTCATAAAATGGTTTGGGGAGAGTTCCATCTTTCTCATCGCCTTGAGTATCTTCAGCAGATTGGTATCTGCTCCTCCTTAAATGTCTTGTAGAATTCTGCTGGAAAGCCATCTGGTTAGTTTTTTTGTAGTTTTCTTATTATGTAGTCAATTTCCTTGATTGTTATAGGTCTATTTAGCATCTCAATTTCTTCTTGTCACAACCTAGGCAGTTTGTGTGATGACAGAAAGTCCTCCGTTTCCTTAAGGTTTTCAAGTTTGTTTCTATACAAGTGTACACAGTAGTCTCTAATGATCTTTTGTATTTCTTCAGGGTCAGATGTGACTTCATCTTTTGTGTTTCTGATTGTGCTTATTTGGGTTTTTTCTCTCTTTTACTTGGTCAGTCTAGCTAGGGGACCATCAATCTTGTTTGTCCTTTCAAAGAACCAGCCTTTTGTTTCATTGATTTTTTTGTATTATCTTTTTGTCTTCTATATCCTGGATTTGAGCTTTTATTTTGGTGATCTGGATTCTTCTGCTGAAATTATTTTTTTTGTGGTCTTGCTTTTCCAGCTTCCTTAGGTGGCTTGTTAAGCTGTTAATTTGTGATACTTTTGTTTTCTTCATGTGCGTTTGTAGGGATATAAATTACCCTCTTACTATAGCTTTCATGGTGTCTCAGAGATTTTGGTAAGATGTTTCTTCATTTTCATTTGTTTCCAGGTATCTTTTGATCTCTGTTTTGATTTTATCATTGACCCAGGAGTTATTTAGCATCATGCTGTTTAGTTCCATGTCTTTGTGGGTTTTGGGGAGACCTTGTTGGTGTTAATGTTTATTTTTATTCCACTGTGTTCTGAGAATGTGCATGGTAAAATTTCGTCCCTTTTAAATTTGCTTATGCTTGATTTATGGCTAAGTATGTGGTTGATCTTAGAAGTAGAATGTGTATTCTCTGGTCTTTGAATGGAGTGTTCTGTAGGTATCAATTAAGTCCATTTGGTCAAGAGTCACATTGAGGTTTTGGATCTCATTGCTGATTTTTTGTCCTGATGATCTGTCTAGGGTTGTGAGTGGGGTATTAAAGTCCCCAGTTATGATGGTGTTAGAGTCAATATCTTTCTTTAGTTTTCCTAGAAGCTGCTTTATGAAAGTTGGCGCTCCTATGTTGGCTGCATGTATGTTTAGGATAGATATTTCTTGTTGATGGAGTAAACCTTTTATCATTATGTAGTGACCCTCTGTATCTTTTTAAATTTTTGCTGCTTAAATTGTATTTTGTGTGAAATTAGGATCATGACTCCTCTCTTTTGTGTTCCATTCACCTGAAAATTTGTTTCCCATCCTCTTACTTTGAGTCTGTGCATGTCCTTTCTAGTTAGATGGGTCTCTTGAAGGCAGTATATTGTTGCCTGGTGGTATTTTATCCATTTTACTGTTCTATGTCTTTTCAGTGGTGCATTTAGTCCATTCACATTCAGGCTAATTATTGAAATGTGAGAGTTCGTCCCTATCATAGAGTTCTTATAGAGTTGTTGTTTTTCCACTTGGTTTTTTGTCTTTCTTTTGGTTTTGGGGTTGGTTCATGTGTATTTTATTCTTTTTCCTGTACTCTTGTGAAGAACATTGTTCTTTTCCCCTTTTCTTCTGTGTTTAGTACTTTCTTAAGTGTTTCATGTAGAGGTGGTCTGGTGGCAGCATTAGTTCTTAGGGATTGGATATCTGGGAAAGATTTTAATTCTCCCTCACTGATGAAGCTTAGCTTGGCTGGGTAGGTTATTCTTGGTTGAAATTGTTTATCTTTTAAAACTTTGAAGATAGGGCTCCAAGCTCTACTAGCCTGCTGGTTTCTGTAGATAAATCTGCTGCTATTTTAATTGTTCTTCCAAAGTAGGTGATCTGGTCTTTTTTTCTTGCTGCCTTTAGGATTTTTTCCTTTATACCTACTTTGTTTAGGCAACTTATTATGTGTCTAGAAGTTGGTATTTTCATTTGTTGCCTTGCAGGGGTTCTCTAAATCTCTTGTGTTTGAATTTTTGCATCACTGATTAGATGAGGGAAGTTTTCTTGAATAATCTCATAGAAAGTTTGTTCCAGTGTGGTCTCTGTCTCTCTTTCTGCCTCAGGAAGACCAATTACTCTTAGTTTCGGTCTCTTGAAGTAATCGCTCATATCTTGAAGGTTTTGTTCTATCTATTTGAGCTTGTTTTCTGTGTTTTTAACAGTATGGGTTAGTTCTATATTTTGGTCCTCAAGCTCTGAGATTCTTTCTTCTGCTTGGGTAATTCTGCTTTCCATGCTTATCAGTTTGTTATTTATTTCATTCACAGTATTCTTTATTACTGTTATCTCAGTTATCAGCTCCTTCCTAGTTTCTTCTTGTCTCTCCTCAATTCTTTTTAATCTCTCCACTAATGTTTTGATATCTAGGTTTGTAGTTTGAGACCCTTCATTCTGGGGGATCTTCATTGTTTTCTCAGTGTCTGCCCTCCTAGGGGTTCGGAAAGACCCATATTCTTCTTTTGGCTTTTCTTCATTTGTGTAGATTTTTCTCTCTCCCCCTTTCCCTCCCCTTCTTTAATTCTGTTTTTCAGGGAAGGTGGGGTTGTTTTTGCTTCTCTTGTGCAATCTCCTGTTCTTCCTTATGAGGTTCCTCTGGCTTTGTTCACTCCTTGAGGTTGGAGTGCGGCCTGTGGGTGTACCTTTTGCAGTTTTGAGGTTTAATTGAGGGGGAAGCTGTGATTCAGAATCTATATGCTGATTTTAGCATCTACCAACCAGTGTATGAACCCACTGGAACCTATTTCCCACTGCCTTACAATCTGTCTGTGCAGCGGTATGTAGGTTTTGTCCCTGTAACAAAAGGGGATACAAAAGAGGAAGATAATCGAGGAAGGGGGGGTCAATAGGAAGTTAGAAAGAGAGAAGCATGAGAGGGAAAACAGACATACATACCAACTAACAGGTGAAAAAGAGACATAAGGCCAGAGAGAATCCAAAAAAACACGAAAGCAAAATTCCCTAAAGAATACTGGTAGCTACACAAAGACAGACCAATAAAATCAGGCCTTTTGAAGCATTTTACCTAACACAAACAGATAGTGTAAGTCAAAAAGCAAGCAAAAGTGAGCAAAACAAACAGTCAAAATGTTAAAATCAAAAGTCAAAATAAGAAATCAGACTAGCTCTGGAATCTTTCCTGAGTATCTGAAGTCTCTTCAGCTCTGCTCTCCAGCCTCTCCCATTTGTTTTCGTTGCAGACAACTAGATTTACTCACAGCTTGGGTGTTCTTTTAGCCTGCTGCCTGGGAGGTCTGTGATGCTTAGTTGCCTTTGTCTGATTTGGCGTAGGGTAGGGGCTTTGTCTCCTGTTTATCAATGTTACCTTAGGAACCGAGGTGGATGCTGCTCATAGGTGGGTGGGGCAATGCATATCTCTTCCTGGAGATTGTCTGAAATGGCAGTTTCTCTTTCATGGATACTTTCTTTCCACACATCTGGGTCCCTGGGCGATCCACTATGATGGACTGTAGTGGCATGGGAGGCACCGGGGATCAGTCGCATAGCTGGGCGCTGGATCTGGGATGCCACCAGTGGGCTGGGGTGGAGGAGGGGGTCGGGAGTTCCTTCCTCTGGAGCTGAGAGCCTCCGATCAGCACCTCCTTAAGATATGCTGTTCCCTGACACAAGCATGGGGTCGCACGCTGAGTGCCTCAGCCAGAGTGGGCCCAAAGCTCCAGAGCTCCAAAGCTCCAAAGGGCAGGTGGTGAATGGTGAGAGTGGCCCTGGGCCACTCACAGGGTACTTCAGCCAGAAATGATTGGTGTCTCTAAGGGATGGGTGCCCAGAGCATCCCTGGGTGACTGACTGCTTGGTGCTGGGTGCGGGCAAGACAATGTAGCCAGGGAGGGAGCTGAGACCCGAGACTCCCGCACGGGCTGGAGTCACATATAGTGGAGCAGCAGCAGCCGGGGGCCACCATATCTGGCCCTGCGTGGGACTGAGGGTCCCCGGGCCTCGGACCAGTGCGGCTGGTGGTGGGCGGGGGGGTGTGGGGGAAGAAAAGTAAGAGTCTTTTTGGGAACTCACATTCAGAGAATCTCACAATTCCACCTATGCCATCACCATCTTACTGGAACCTCCAGCTGTGTCTATTTAAAATTTATGGTTCAAAGATATCATCACTCTGCTCTTCTGTCTGATATAAATAAATAAACACAAGACAATGAATATAAATATAAACAGAAAAAAAACTTCAATGGAATCTGTGTATAATCTTAATTCCAGAGTACAATAAGTGGAGCAGAATTGGCTCATTCAATCAAATTTTGTATTAAGGCCAAGAGGGAGGATGCCAAGTAAGAATAAATTTGTAGAGTTCAGAGTTTTCCTAATAAGAGTCATACTCAAGGGAGTCAAACCAATAATTCTTTGCTTAGTGTCTTGGTCCATTTTTTTGTTAGATTGTCTGACACTGAGTAATTTATAAAGAAAATATATTTATTTAGTTCACAGTTCTATAAGTTGGGAAGTTCAAGGTCATGGCCCTGGCTTCTGGCAAGTTTGTGCCTCATTATAATCTGACAGAGAAAGTCAAAGGGAAAATGTATGCATGCAAAAAAAGAATTCCTTTTAGCCATTCTGGTTTATAACAATCTACTTTTGTAGGCACATTCCTAGAAGAACTCATCCAGTTTAAGAGATCAAGTTCAGTTTTAGGTATTCCTCACCACCAAGCCATTCATGAGGAATCTACCCCCATGGCCCAAAAGTCTTCCTCTAGACCCCAATACTGCTATACTGGAGTTCAAATTTCAGCCTCAGTTTTGGTGGAGAATAACTCAAATGATAGTATTTACAATCTAGTGATACAGTTATTTCAAAGCACTTTATGAGCATTTTTGAGACCCATGTTAAGAATAAATGGTGAAGCTGGGCTCGGTGGTCAGCCTGTAATCCCGTGCCTTTGGGAGGCTGAGGTGAGTGGATTGCCTGAGCCCATGGGTTCGAGACCCGCCTGGGGCAGCGAGACCTCATCTCTACAATAAATCAAAAAATTAGCTGGGCGTGGTAGCGCGTGCCTGTAATTCCGGCTACTCGGAAGGCTGAGGAGGAAGGATCGCCGGAGCCCAGCAGGTCGAGGCTGCGGTGGCCGGAAGTGGCCACTGCACTCCAATCTGGGCGACAGAGTGAGACTCCAACTCAAAAAAAAAAAAAAGAATAAATGGTGAGAGGAGGGGTAAAATTAAATGAAGACATGAGCATTCAAGCCATTTTGACAGAATAGATTCTATAAAGATTTAGATCAAAGGTAAAACATAGTTGTTAAATGGTTTTGCAGTTCTGATTTAGAGACCCAAATACATTTAAGAAAGAGATTACTACATAAAAATTAAAAGATGGAAGAGTCATTATAAGGCATGAAAAGTTCATACTCCAAAGTAGGTAATTCAGGAGAAAGTGTTGAATGATAACAGAATACTAAAACTATACCCAAACTTCCAGTTACTTGGGCCAGAACTTAGGCTTTTATCTTACATTGTTTTGGCAAATAGCTTGTATAGAAAGAACAATCCCCATATTCCTCCCACTACCACACAGCTTCACAGAAAAACTATAATCAATAAAAAAACACTTATCCAAAGATTTTGTACAAAAAAAAGAAATGTGATAAATGAATGTAAGAATAAGTCCTTTAAAAAGTCAATAAACTGTGTGAATGTAAACTAAAGAAATGTAAACAAATATTCACTTAAATAAACCCAAATAATAAAAATTACAAAAATAAAAAAAATTAGTTGCAGACATAAAAAGGTTACTATTCCAAGACACAGAACATGGAGAGCAGTTTTGAAAAGAAACAAACAAAATTTAGTAGATAAAAGTAAAAATAATTTAATAGGACTATAGAGTAAATTCTAACCATAAAAGAAAATTCTAACCATAGAAGCAATCCAGCATATGCATAAATAGATATCTTAGAGGAGAGACTCATATAGAAAAACTGGCTGGCCACATGCAGAAGAATGAAACCGGACCCCTACCTATCATCATATACAAAAATCAACTCTAACTGGATCAAAGGCCTAAAATGTAAGACCCCAAACTATAAGAATCCTAGAAGACTATATAGGAACAGCCTCATGGATATCAGACTATGCAACAAATTATTGTCCAAGTCACCAGAAGTGAATGTCATAAAAACTGAGTGGGACCTCATCAAATGGAACAGCTTTTGCACAGCAAAAGAAATCACAAAATGGTGGAGAGACAACCCACAGAATGGGAAAACATATTTTTGAATTATGTATTAGATAAAGGCCTAACATCCAGGATGTACAGGGAACTCAAATGAAGTGAAAGGAAAAAAACAAAAAACAAAAAACAGAAAACAGAAAAAAAATACAACCCCATTAAAAAGTGGGCAAAGGACACGAATAGATACTTTTCAAAGGAAGGCACACAACAGATACATTAAAAAATGCTAAATCTCACTAATTATCAGAGAAACACAAATCAAAATTACAATAAGACACCAACTAAATCCAGTAAAGATGGCAATCACTAATAAATAATAATTTAAAAAAGATGCTGGCACAGGTGTGGGGAAAAGGAAACACTTCTACACAGTTGGTAGGAGAGCAAGCTAGTTCAACCTTTTGGAGAGCACTGTGGTAATTCTTAAAATAATTAAAAATTTTCTTTCTATATGATCCAGAAATCCTTTCCCTGGGAATATACCTACATAAACATAAATTGTTCTACAAAAAAGACACCTGCATATGCATATTTGTAGCTGCACTATTTACAGTAGCAAAAACATGGAACAACCCTACTGACCATCAAAAGTGGACTAGATAAAGAAAATATGGTACATATGTATGATGGAGTATTATGCAGCCATAAGGAAGAATAAAATCATGGATTTTGGAGTATTATGCAGCCATAAGGAAGAATAAAATCATGGATTTTGCAGCAAAATGGATAGAATTGGAGATCATTATACTTAGTGGTCTATCCTAGAAACAAAAACTGAATACTGCATGTTCTCACTCATAAGTAGGACCTGAACATTAGTCACATTAACACAAGAGAGGGATCTGTAGCTGCTGGCCACAACTAAGGAAGGGAGGGAGGAAGGAGGGCATGTAGCAATGCAGGGTGTACCTGGTCTTATACCAGGGGAAGTGAGGACCAGTTGTAGGCCCAAACTTCACCTGCATGCAATCTACTTGTGTTGTTAATCCTTACTTGTGCCCCACATCTCTATAATAAAATAAAATTTAATAAAAATTGAAAAAAGAGACTCATAAATGGGATAGAAAAAACTGTAAAAATGCAATATAAGAGAGTGACAGTAGCAAAAATGATACAGTAGGGAGTTCCAAAAATCTGTTCCTCCACAAAAACAGTACATAAACTGGAAAACGTTAGAATAATTTTTTTCAGAATTCTGGAAACTAATAAAAAGCTCTCAGCAACCAGGAAAACAATTAAGAAAAACAATAGCTCAATCTCAACAAGAAAGCTTTAATGGCATTTAAAAACAAGTTTTAAAACAAAGTTTATTAGAGAAAGAAGAAAGGAAATAAAGGACAGATGAAGTTTCATACCAGAAAGGCCTGGCACGAGCAAGTCTCTAAAAAGAAAATACCTTCAATGACATTTTAATCTACTATGTAATAGCCTCTACTCTTCAGTTTGTAAGTTATACAGATATGATGAGAAACAAAAAAACCTCCAACAAACTAAATCTAGGTTCAGAAAGACTTAGCATGTCACAATCAAAATTTACATGAGTCAAGTCAAAACATATTTAAATGAAAATAGTAGCTCTCTAGATAAGGAAATAATAGTATATGTAACAGGCAAAAATAACCCCATAAAATTTAATAAATTTAATAAATTTGGAATTTTACAAAACATAAACCATTGGAAGAAGATCGAGAAATTTCTCAAATTTATTAGGTAAATAAAAATGTGTTCAAATAAATTTATATCACTGATTAAACTCATGTTTAAATGTAAAGATAACAGGAAGACATTTTAAAATAAGCAAGAACTGAGCCTATGAAAGAAGTCTATGTAATTTGGAAATGGTTTATAAATAAGATCATTAGTTAACATCTATGTGACCCCCAAAGTGGTATTGTACAAAGATCACTTCTGACTTTGCCACTGACTGCTCTGTGATCTTGAGCAGGTTACTTAATATCTGTGTACCTTGAATTCTTTATCCATGAGATGAAGAGAATATTTGATTTCAATAGGCAAAAAATCCTAAAAATAAGCAATAATTATTGAGTGTTTATAATATGACAGTTGTAAAGTTCTAAATGTTTTACACATATTACATCATTCAATTCTGACAACAACATTAGATAGTACTATCATCCCTATTTTACAGATGGGGAAACTCAGGCAAAATAAAAGTATCTTGATAAAAGTAATCACCTCATAAGAAACGGTTCTACAGTAAATGTCCAAGAACTAGATTAGATGGATAGATGCTTATTTCAGTAAAATGATATCTGTGAAGGTGCTTTCAAACTGAAAAACAAAACAAATACACTGAAAATAAGAAAAATATGAAATGAATGTCTACTTAAAAAATAATGAAAACTGGTTGACCTCTGAAATTTCTGATTTTATGTTGTCTGGTATGTAAGAAATAATAAACATAAAATCTATTTTTTAAAAAAAGCAAGGACTGAGATATTTTTGAAATGATGACTATTTCCTAAAAGACAAACAAAAAACACTCAAACAAACAGGAGTCAGAAAATTTCTTTTAAATTAAATCCCAGGTAACAAAAGGAGAACAGGAGACACTATGATTTAAAGATGAGGATCATAAGGTAGAGCTGGGTAAGAGCCATGGTGCTGACCACAAAGTGATGTCCTCAATACAGTGTTCTAAATACACACACACACACACACACACACACACACACACACACACACACTCACTCACTACATGGTATTATTTCTATAGTCTGTCTGCAAGAGAATGCTATATCATCAAAGTTGCCCTTGAAAACCCTTTATGTTAGCTTTAAATACAATGTGCATATACAACATATTTCCTGAAGAATGAAATAGCTTGTTCTAAAATTTTCAAATGTATTGCTGCTTCTTAAGCTTAGCTCAAGATGAAGTATCAGATTGTATTTAAAGGACAGCTTGTATACAAATGAATAGTTCATATACTAGAATCATATTTATTTGTGCAAATCCTTTATACTATGGGAATTTCTTACTACTCTAGAAGACGTAGGCTAAATCAAGAAAATGAGAAGGGTATCAGTAGCACAGTGTAAATTATTTCTCTTCCTCCTGTCTTCTTTTTCTCTCTACCACTCAATCCTTTTCTTTCCCTCATTTACCAAGTATAATTCCTGGAATTTAAGAAAATTAAATATGTGTATTATATAATTCCATGGTGTCATACAATAATGATTATTTTGCCATCTACATTTTTACCTTCAAGTAATTTTGCAAAGAAATAAAAACATATTTATACAAATTGCTAGAAGTAAAAACAATCCCATTGATATTAGGATTCGTTTTTTTATGTAGGTGGAGAAACAGTACTAGTCAAGCAATTATGGCATGGAAAGACAAACATTTGTTGATTATCCGCAAACACTAGGTTTGCCATATTTATTCGCTAGGTGCAAGTGACATAATTTAAAGAAAAATTTGAGTTTCAAAATTTATTAAAGTATATGCTACTCAAATGTAGAACTGTGAGTTTTTGGATGGGGATGTTGGAGAGTGGTTGAAATTTTCAGTTTCTTTTTAGTCCTTGAAATAAGAGCTCCTTAAGCTAATTGAATTCAAGTTAATTGCTAAAATTATAAGATTCCATGATTGGTATGTACTTTCTGTGCTATATATTTTTTTGCTGTCATTTGAAGAAGGAATTCAAAATACATGTGTGCCAGAAGGGCTGATATATTTATTTACATATGCCTCATTTGTAGTGGTATGATATTCTATTTAAATATTACAGTCTTTGCATAAATGGCATGAGAATAAAAATGTGCTAAAGAGAAAGTGGGTAAAATTTACTAATAATAGGGCACAAAATTTTCTGGATATACCTTTATTCCCAAATGTCTAAAACATTTCTAAGAGCATACTCCCTAATCAAGAGTCAGTTTGATTGCAGATTATCAAGAAGTTTTAGATTAAACATTCAAATATAGCTAACACTGAAGGATGAGTTGCATTCTCATCTTTGTATTATCATATGCTGTCTAGTGTAGTATTCTACTAAGTTATGGACTGAGAATTAAAAAGAAAGCATATGTTGTCAATATATGTACTTTTATTTAAAAATAATATACATGCTCCTTCTATGCCTAGGCATTCAAGCATTTTTATAAAGAAGGAATGCTGAATTTTATCAAAAGCTTTTTCTGTGTCTAATTGCAGAGTTCCAGCCTCCAGAGAACAGGGCCTGAAGTGAGGGGAGGGAATAAGAAAAGAAAGACAAAGAACAGTGGGATTGGGAGGACTCTCTCCTGAATAGGTGAGAGCAATTTTATTCTCACAGCATGCCCCTTATATAGGGTCAAACTACATAAACAGGAAATATCTTAATGCCAGCAGTAGCAGGAATTAGGTTAATGTTCACAACTTTATCGGCAAGATTACCATAGCACTAATGTCCATTTTATTAATGATTTAAAGTAAAACCACTAACATTTGTGTTTTATAAAAACTCTAATAAGTAAAGTTAAGACCAAAGCAGGCCACATCCGAACTAAGCAGACTAGAGGTCACACTAACTGATTTCTAGTAAATCAGCACTCTGGTGCAAACATCAAAGAAGGAAGTACTGGTCAAGCTCTTGTTGGAGCCAGGCCAGGAACACAAGGACCTTGTCAAGCTTGTGTGTTTTAGGACATAAGGACCTTGTCAGCTTATGTCCTTGTCTCCTTCATTTAATGATACAATTATGTGATTCCTATTTTTATATCTGTTGATGTATTTAATTACATTTATGGTCTTGTGAATGTTGAACCAGCCCTGCATCATAGAGGTTGCATCATAGAGATGAAACCTATTATGTCATGGTGGATGATTTTTGAGATGTGTCATTGGATCCTATTTGCTAGAATCTTGTTGAGTATTTTTGCATCTATGTTCATCAGGGATATTGGCCTGTAGTTCTCTTTCTTTGTTAGATCTTTACCTGGTTTGGGTATCAGTGCGATTTTAGCTTCAAAAAATGATTTGAGGAGCGTTCTTTCTCATTTGATTGGAATACTTTTAATAGGATGTCCATCTTATCCAAGGCAATCTACAGATTTAACACAATGCTCATTAAATTACCAACGCCATTCTTCTCAGACCTGGAAACAGCAATAATTCATTTGGAAACATAAAAGACCACGAATAGCCAAAACAGTCTTTAGCAAAAGAAGCAAAGAGATATCACACTTGCAGACTTTAAACTTTATTTCAAGGCTACAATAATCAAAACAGCTTGGTATTGGTACAAGAACAGGTATACAGACCAAAGGAACAGCATAGAATTTCCAGAAGCAAAACTTCAATTTCTCAACCAACTCATCTTTGACAAAGCCTTCACTAACAACCACTGGGAAGAGGAGAATTTATTCAGTAGATTGTGCTGAGAAAACTGGCTGATCACATGCAGTATATTAAAACAAGACCACTATTTATCACCAAACACAAAAATCAACTCCAAATGGATCAAAGATCTAAATATAACACCTCAAACTATAAGAACCTCAGAAAACGCAGGAGAGACCCTTATGGAAGTTGGAACTGGCAACCAGTTCCTGATCAAAACTCCAAATGCCCATGCCATAAGAGATAAGATAGACAATGGGACTTCATCAAACTGAAAAGCTTCTGGTTTTCAGCAAAAGAAACCATCAAGAGAGTGGGGGGACAACCCACAGAATGGGAAAGAAAAAAAAAAAGATTTTCCAATTGTGTATCAGACAAAGGCCTAACATCTAGGATCTACAAGGAACTTAAATGTGCCAAAAATAAAATTTGAAAAAGCCCTATTAAAAAGTGGGCAAAAGATATGAATAGATACTTCTCAAAAGAAGATATATGAGCAGTCAACAGATACATGAAAAAATGCTCAGCTTCATTAATCATCAAAGAAATGCTAATTAAAACCACGCTGAGATAGCACCTAACTCCAGTCAGGACATTCATCATCAATAACTCAGAAAACAACAGATGCTGGAAAGGATGTGGAGAAAAGGGAGCACTTCTACATTGTTGGTGGGAGTGTAAACTAGTAAAACCTCTGTGGAAAACAGTGTGGTAATTCCTAAAAGATCTAAAAATTGGCTTTCCATATGACTCTGCAATTCCTTTTCTCAGAATATACCTGGAGCAAGTCAAATCACTCTATGAAAAAGATACCTGCACATGCATGTTTAGTACAGCATTATTCACAATAGCAAAAACAAGGAACCAGCCATGATGCCCATTGAAAGAGAACAGGATAAAAAAAATGTGGTACATATACACGATGGAATATCACATAGCCATGAAGAAGGACAAGATTATGAACTTCACAGCAGCTTCGATGGCTTTGGAATCTATAATACTGAGTGATCTATCACAGAAATAAAGTACTGAGTACAACATATTCTCACTCATTATTGGACCATGAAATAATTATCATAATGCTACAAGAAAGGGGTTGGCAGTAATGGGAAACTGCCAGAAGAGGGAAAGGGGGCACACTTCACTGATAAGGGTACTTGATCTCAAATCAGGTGAAGTGGGGACCAAAGTGAGGCCTAAACTTTACCTGTACAATGACCCTTTTTATACCTAGTCCTGAGCTGTACCCCACATGTTTAAAATAAAAAAGTACACAAATTTTTGTCTTATTCTTTAAATGTTTTATATCATTACTATATATTTTAACATTTACATAATATATTAGTAAAGTGGAATAATAAAATAATTTATACAATGATAATTATATTTATATGTGTGTGCATGTATACACTGATTTTCCAGTGGTGGAGATCTGTTATAAAAGATCTTTATGCTATGTTTTTAGTTTTTTTTTTTTTTCTCTTTCAAGGCTGCCACAGATAAGGCGCATCATTGATTTCAACTAGCTGTACAACAAGGATGTTGTGGTGACAGAAAACTAAGTTTACTCTCTTGTTTGGGTCATCTTTCTGAGTTTCAATGGAAGTGTGAAAAGGGAGATCATGTAATATATGTGCTTTTTGTTACTTTGGGAAATTATGCTTACAATTTCCACTTTACATGTCAGACTCTTACTCCAATCTTGATGTTTTGCATTCTTTTATTTTTTGAGTTGGAGTCTCACTCTGTCACCGATACTGGAGTGCAATGGCTGCTCCTGGCCACCGCAGTCTCTACCAGCTGGGCTCCAGTGATCCTTTTGCCTCAACCTTCCAAGTAGCTGGAACTACAGGTGCAAGCTACCATGCCCGGCTAATTTTTGATTTATTGTGGAGATGAGGTCTCAGTCAAGTTGCCCAGGTGGGTCTCGAACCCATGGGCTCAGCAAATTCACTCACCTCAGCCTCCCAAAGCTGTCTTGCATTCTACTTAGCAGTTATTAATTCTTTTCCAGAAATTTAAAATTATCTCTCTGGAAATACTAGACTACTCAACTTATAAATGGTTTTTCAAGCTCTAGTTAGAGGAGAGAAAGTATAATAATTTTTGTTAAAAAACTGAATAAATCCTTCTTTATATTATAATTAAATCATTATAATCATTTCTTATAATGAAGAAATTATAATCCTAGTCTTTGCAATGTTTATTAATTTATTTTTATTATTATTATTTTTTTGAGTTGGAGTCTCACTCTGTCGCCCAGACTGGAGTGCAGTGGCTGTTCCGGGCCACCGCTGCCTCGACCTGCTGGGCTCCGGCGATCCTTCCGCCTCAGCCTTCTAAGTAGCTGGAACTACAGGCGTGCGCTACCACGCCCGGCTAATTTTTTTGATTTACTGTAGAGATGAGGTCTCGCCAAGTTGCCCAGGTGGGTCTCAAACCCGCGGACTCAGGCAATCCACTCACCTCAGCCTCCCAAAGCGTGGAATTACAGGCTGAGCCACCGAGCCCGGCTAGTAATGTTTATTACTACCCTTTTCTGATTGCTGCAATTTGTTATCTGACCATTAAAATACAATTTGCTGTGCTGTAAATAAGACTGTCTTTTTGAACTCATTTATCTTATAAATAAACTGAAAGGTACAGTTTATTTATAAAACTAACACTTCAGACAAAGGTTTTTAGATCATATTTATCTCCCTGAACTTAGAAGAAACTAATTGCTTCATCTTTGTAAATCATTGTTCTTAATAGTTGCAGAAATAAAATCACTGGAGAAAAAACAATCACCTCTAAGTATATAGAAGTCTTTTTTTTTTTTTTTTGAGGAACTGTAAAGATCATGTAATCCAAGTCCCTCAGAGATAGAGTAATTGAGTCACTGAGAATTGCCCGGAAGTCATATGCATTTGTATAGATGAAATGATTTGGAAGTAGTGAGTGAAGACACTTCTAAAGGTCATTGGTGTACACTGGTTCTCAAGGTACTGCCTTGCCTAAACCTGTTAACAAAAAGTCAAAAAGGTTATACAATTGAATCTGCAGGATATGGCAGGATATGCAGGATAAGACTTTTGGGTAAAACAAGAAGAAATTTATGAATGAAAATTGTGTGTGGTCATTGCCTCATGCATGTTCATGCATACTAGAATATATTACTGGAATAAATGTGATATCTGAATTGATGAACTTTTCTTTAACTGTATCTTTGGGAGAAGAATGTTTTGCACATCTGTTCTTCATCCTGTTTTAATTGCTTTAAAAGTCCACTTTACAATTACCTAAGTCCACTTGGTTGTTAATTAAAACAATATAGAATAGATGAGGCCATACAAATTCCATTTTAATTCAGTATCTATTTGATGCAGATATTAATACTTGCCAACTCCTTATCCAATAAGCCTGATGAATTCTGAAGATGTGGGGTACAATTCAGGGTTAAGTAAACAAATTTTCAATAGGCAGATACCCTTGTTGATGAGGTTTGCCCACCCTCCCCTGCAGAATCCCAGTATTGTCAATCCCTCCCCCAACCCCAGCAGTTTCTCACTATTGACAATCCTTTTCTTATAGCAATACAATAATTGTTCAAGGTCCACTTATGAGTGAGAACATGTGATATTAATTTCTTTGTTTCTGTGATAGATCACTCAGTATTATAGACTCTAAGTCCATCCAAGTTGCTGTGATATGCATAATTTTGTCCTTTATGGCTGTGTAATATTCCATCATGTATATGTACTACATTTTTAAAATCAAGTCCACTTTCGATGGACAGCATTGTTGGCTCCATGTTTTTGCTGTTGTGAACACTGCTGCAATAAACATGTGTATGCAGGTATCTTTTTCACAGAGTGATTTGAGTTCCTCTGGGTATATTCCCAGTAGGAGGATTTGCGGGGGTCATATGGGAGGTTGATTTTCAGACTTTAGTAATCATCAAACCATTTTCCACAGAGGTTGTGCTAGTTTACACTCCCACCAACAGTGTAGAAGTGTTCCCTTTTCCCTGCATCCTCTCCAGCATCTGTTGTTTTTTGAGTTAATGATGATGGCCATCCTGATTGTAGTTAGGTGGTATCTGATTGTGGTTTTAATTTGTATTTCTTTGATGATTAGTGAATCTGAGCATTTTTTCATGTATCTGTTGGCTGCTCATATGTCTTCTTTTGAGAAGTACCAATTCATATGTTTTGCCCATTTTTTTTTTTTTTTTTTGTGTTGGAGTCTCACTCTGTTGCCCAGACTGGAGTGCAGTGGCCGCTCCCGGCCACCGCAGCCTCGACCTGCTGGGCTCCGGTGATCCTTCTGCCTCAGCCTTCCAAGTAGCCGGAATTACAGGCATGCACTAACACGCCCGGCTGATTTTTTGATTTATTGTAGAGATGAGGTCTCGCTGCCCAGGCGGGTCTCGAACCTGCGGGCTCAGGCAATCCACTCACCTCAGCTTCCCAAAGGCGCAGGATTACAGGCTGAGCCACCGAGTCTGGCTTTTTGCCCACTTTTTAATCAGACAGTTTTTTTTTTTTTTTGGTATGTTTGAGTTCCTTGTAGATCCTAGATGTTAGGCCCTTGTCAGATCTACAGAAGGCAAATATTTTTTCCCAGTCTGTGGGCTGTCTTCCTGCTATCTTGATAGTTTCTTTGGCTTTGCAGAAACTTGTCAGTTTGATGAGGTTCCAACTTGTCTATCTTGGCCCTTATGGCATGGGCAAAATTTTCTTATACTGATAAAGAACTTTGGCAAATTCTCAGGGTATAAAATAAATGTGCAAAATACAGTAGCATTTCTATACACCAACAATAAACAAACAGAAACCCAAATAAAAATCACAATCTCATTCACAATAGCCACAGAAAATGAAATGCCTTGGCATCTTCCTCACTAGAGAAGTGAAAGACTTTCACAAGGAAAACTAAAAAACACTGCTCAAAGAAATTAAAGATTACACAAACAGGTGGAAAAGTATTTCACGCTCATGGATTGGAAGAATCAGCATTGTTAAAATGTCCATTCTACCCAAAGTATACTACAGATTTAACTCAGTACCCATTAAATTACAGCAGCATTCGTCTCAGACTTGGAAAAAACAAAGCAGGAATTCATATGGAAACATAAATGACCACGAATAGCCAAAAACAATTTTCAGGGGAAAAAAAAGCAGGAGGTATCACAGTCCTAGACTTTAAACTTTATTATAAAGCTGCAATAATCAAAACAGTCTGGTATTGGTACAAGAACAGGTATCTAAACCAATGGAACTGGATAGAGGTTCAAAAGCAAAACCTTAATTTGTCAACCAACTAACTCATCTTTGACAAAACCTCCAACACCAATCACTGGGGAGAGGAGAATCTATTCAGTAAGTGGTGTTGGGAAAACTGGCTGACCATATGTAGAAGACTAAAACAAGATCCCTACTTATCACCATACACAAAAGTCAACTCTAAAGGAATCAAAGACCTAAATATAAAACCTCAAAGTATAAGAACCTCAGGAAATGCAGGAGACACCCTTATGGAAATTGGAACTGGCAACCAATTTCTGATCAAAACCCCATGCCTTAAATCTAGTTTTATACAATGAAATAAAATGTTGTTTTGTGTAGTGTTAGCTGTGCACAGTATATCAACAAAAATGATTTGCAACAAGCTCAGCAAATTTGCAACAAATTCAATATTCATTTATGTGAAATGGCCTCCAATACACATTTATTATGCTCTACAAGAAGATTTAAAAATTTCTACTTCCAAAATCGGGAAAGATTTTGATTGAGTTGAAATAAAGAAAAAACTGTCATCCATTATATTGATTCTATTTCTATTTGAGACCAAGCTAGGACTGAATTGCAAATACCTATTAACATATGATCACCGGAGAATGACTGATAAATACAATGAAAATACAGGACTTATAGCAGATATAAAAATTCCTAGGCCTCTCTTGCACAGGAACAACTGGAAGATATCCTTCAGGCAACCAAAAATGTCATTGACTCTTGTTAGATCAAAATTGAAACAAGAGGTAGAATATGAGGCAAAATATTTTGTTTTTTAGTTTCTGGATAAAGCACAAATTACACCTGAAGATTTTACTTGTTCTTATCTGTAAGGTTACTAGGAAAAACATTTATTTTGAATGGATTTTTGAGCAAAAACAGGTCTCCTTTGAGCTTCAAAAGTCAAAATACAATCAAATTCATTAGTCTCACAGGTAGCACACTTAAATGATTTTGGAAGCAACTACAAGGTGCAGCCTCATTGGCAGGAGTCTGGCAAAAGTCTGCTACTGCCACTCAGCTGCAATTACTGAGATTTTGAACTAGAAAGTAATTTGATGCATCTTCAAGGCACACAACATTTGAAAGGCTAGTTTGTTATTGGACTTTAATTGATACAGCTTCTATTGCTGACTGGTATACACTTGTTTTGAGACATGAAATACCCACCATGGCCTGAGCTATACTGTATAATCATTTTGCTACTGGGAGAGAAGTACTGTATACAAAAAAATTTTCTCATTAAGTGGAAATGTTATATTCAAGAATGTTCAACATGGAAAACTATTGAAGATAGTAATCACATAAATGTATATGTTGTTACTATGTCTTTGAGTCTTCCATCAAATCTTCCAGAGGAATTATCTAGGCATCTAGCTAAATGAGCCTCTTGCAACAATTTGAGGATGCTAAAATGTGACATAGTTTACATGTTGTCTCAAGAGTGGAGGGTGTCTCAAAAGCAATTTTCCTGTGACTGGTTAATGTTTATACCTAAATGAAAGAAGAAAATGATAAATTCATTCAATAGGCAGAATTATGAGAGGTATTCCTTGTGGCATCCGGTAAAACAAGATTATAACAATAATGACATAGTATGGATACTTACCATTTAAAGGGAAATAGTCAATAAACTAGCAATATACCTAGAAAATGAGCATTAAATAAATGAAAGACAAAAGAAATCTCACTGTTAGGTGCCATATTGTGAACACCTTTGTGGATTCAGAAAGAAGTCAAAGTGGAGCATGTTGATGGCCATCAAAAGAACTTCATCCAAATGCAGAAGAAAACTGACATCCTAAAGTACTCATGTTCGCTCCTTGAAAGTGAACTTTTGGATACATGAGATAAATGGGCATGGGGGAGCTTCAAGCAATGAGCTGATTGGTCGAAAAATTTTTAAAAAAGCTAAATATCACACTGTCTTTTTCAGAACTTCAAGATATTAATAACAATTGTTTTGTGCCAAGAGGAACATCAAAGACAAAAAGAAGCCATGGGCTGCATAATTAGCAAATCCAGACTGATATAAAGCTTGTAGGTCCACTACCCATAACACTGGGCCTTGATCAGTTCAACACTCAATATACATTTGGATTTAAATATCCATGAATGAGAGAAACAAACAAACAAAAATTAACATCATTATTCAATTCAATGCCTACAGCAAAAAATATTTTATTGTGAACCTTATGCTTATATAGTATTTGTGCAAGGAACTAATTTTATTGCAGGTGCAGTGGAACAATAGAGTTAAAGACATTGCACTTTATCACCCACAAAATAAAGGAAAATTGAAACAGGCACTTTAAGCAGTTGCTTACTACTACATTGAAATGTGATAAGGGATTGAAGGAATGGATTGCACAATTGAATAATGTGTGTTAATAATGTATGTGAATATAAAGAGAGTTTATAGTGGGTAGATTGTTGAGATATTGTGGGGAAGATAGGAAAGAGAGAGTGTGAGCTATTAAAATACGAGGACAAACCTAGGGAAAATTCTTCTGAAAATTGGTGTAAGCAATAAATTTATGACTAACACTTCAAAATCATAAGCAACAAAAATAAAATGAGCATTAGATAACTCTTGTATACTAGAATATATTACTGGACTAAATATACTATCTGAATTGAAGAAATTTTCCTTATCCAAATCATTGGGAAAAATGCTTTGCACATCTGTTTTTCATCCTGTTTAAATTGGACATACTAGGTTGAAATCTTCACAATTACCTAAACCAGTTCTTAATTTAAAGCAATATAGAATAGATGAAGTCATAAAAAAGAGGAAAAAGGAACTGACATCAGTAAAATGAAAAAATGCTCAACATCACTAATCATCAGAAACATGCAAATCAAAGTCACAGAGAGATACCATTTTATACCTGTCAGAATGGCTATTATTAAAAGGTCAAAAATCAATAGATGTTGTCAGTAAAAAATGTGAATTATTACACCCTTTATGGAAAACACTGTGGAAATTTTCCAAAGAAGTAAAACCAGAACTACTATTTGATTCAGCAATGCCACTACCGTGTATCTATCCAACGAAAAATAAATCATTATATGTTATTTTCTGTTTCATTTTTAATTTTTAAAAATTTTTTCCTTTATTTTATAATTTTTTATTATAAAATTGTGGGGTACAATTCAGGGTTAGGTATACAAATGTTGATTATGCAGGTACCCTTGTTGATGAGGTGTGCCCTTCCCTCTCCTAACAGTTTCCCTCAACTGCCAATCCCACCTCCCTCCCCTGACAGTTTCCCACTATTACCAACCCCTTTCTTATAGTAGTATAATTGCTCAAGGTCCGCTTATGAGTGACACCTCTGCTCTTTGTTTCTGTGAGATCACTGTGTATGATCGCTCCAAATCCATCCAAGTTGCTGTGAAGTCCATATGTTTGTCTTTCTTTATGGCTGCATAGTATTCCATTGTGTATATGTACCACATTTTAAAAATCCAGTCCAGTTTCGATGGGCAACATGGTTGGTTCCATGTTTTTGCTGTTGTGTGACTAGAGCTGCAACAAACATACATATGCTGGTATCTTTTTTGTAGAATAATTTGAGTTCCTCCAGGTATATTCCCAATAGGAGAATTGCTAGGTCATATGAAAGGTCAATTTCTAGTTCTTTCAGAAATTGCCACACTGTCTTCCACAGAGATTGCACTAGTTTGCATCCCCACCTGCAGTGTAGAGGCATTCCTTTTCCTCCGCATCCTCACCAGCATCTGTTGTTGTTTGTTTTATTAATGATGGCCATTCTTATTGGGGTTAAGTGGTAACTTAATGTGGTTTTGATTTGCATTTCTCTGATGATGAGTGAGACTGAGCACTTTCTCATGTGTTTGTTGGCTACCCGTATGTCTTCTTTAGAGAAGTGCCTATTCATATCTTTTGCCCATATCTTTTAATGGGGCTGTTGGTTTTTTTCTCTTTGGCACATTTGAGTTCCTTGTAGATCCTAGATGTTTGGTCTTTGTCAGAAACAGAGTTGGCAAATTTGTTTTCCCATTCTGTGGGCTGTCTCCCTGCTTTCTTGAGGGTTTCTTTTGCTTTACAGAAGCTCGTTAGCAAGATGAGGTCCCTCTTGTCTGTCTTATTTCTTAAAGTATGGGCATTTAGGGTTCTGATCAGGAATTGGTTGCCAGTTCCAATTTCCATAAGGGTGTCTCCTGCATTTTCTAAGTTTCTTATACTTTGAGGTTCTATACTTATGTCTTCGATCCATTTAGGGTTAATTTTTGTATATGGTGATAGGTAGGGGTCCTGTTTCAATCTTCTGCATGTAGTCAACCAGTTTTCCCAACACCATTTACTGAATAGGTCCTCCTCTCCCCAGTGGTTGTTGTTGGAGGCTTTTTCAAAAATGAGTTGGTTGAGAAATTGAGACTTTGCTTCTGGAATCTCTGTCCATCAGTCTATGTGCCTGTTCTTGTACCAATACCAGTCTGTTTTGATTACTGTAGCCTTATAGTAAAGTTTGAAGTCTGGAAGTATGATACCTCCTGCTTTGTTTCTTTTGCTAAGGATTGTTTTGGCTATCTGTGGTCGCTTATGTTTCCATATGAATTTCTGTATTGTCATTTCCAGGTCTAAGAAGAATGATGTTGATAACTTAATGGGTATTGTGTTGAATCTGTAGATTGCTTTTGGTAGGATAGACATTTTAACAATGTTGATTCTTCCTATTCATGAGCATGGACTATTTTTCCATTTGTTTGTGTCTTCTTGGATTTCTTTGAGCAGTGCTTTGTAGTTCTCAATGTAAAGGTCTTTCACATCTCTGGTTAGGAAGATGTTGAGGTATTCCATTTTTTTTTTTTGTGGCTACTGTGAATGGGATTGTGCTTTTAATTTGTGTCTCTGCCTGCTTGCTGTTGGTGTATAGAAGTGCAACTGTCTTTTGCACATTTATTTTGTACCCTGAGACTTTGCCAAAGTCCTTTTTCAGTGCAAGCAGGTTTTTGACAGATTCTCTTGGATTTTCAAGGTACAGGATATCTTCAGCAAAGAGGGATGATTGACTTCCTCTTTTCCTATTTGGATATCCTTGATTTCCTTCTCTTGTCTAATTGCCCTAGCTAGGACTTCCAACACAATGCTGAACAAGAGGGGTGAGAGTGAGCAGCCTTGTCTTGTTCCAGTTTTCAGGGGAAATGTTTCCAGTTTCTGTTCATTTAGCAATATGTTAGCTGTGGGTCTATCATAGATGGCACTTACTATTTTGAGATATGTTCCTTCTATACCTAGGTGTTTGAGGGTTTTTATCAAGAAGTGATGCTGGATTTTATTTAAAGCTTTTTCTGCATCTAATGAGATAATCATGTGTTTCTTCTTTTTACATCTGTTGATGTATTTAATGACATTTATGATCTTGTGAATGTTGAATCAGCCCTGCATCCTGGGGATGAAGCCCACTTGGTCATGGTAGATGATTTTTGAGATGTTTTTGGATCCAATTTGCTAGAATCTTATTGAGGATTTTTACATCGATTTTCATAAGGGATATTGGCCTGTAGTTCTCTTTTTTTGTTGGATCTTTACCCAGTTTGGGTATCAGTGTGATGTTGGCTTCGTAAAATGATTTGCGGAGAATTTCATCTTTCTCAATTTTCTGAAATACTTTCAATAGGATTGGTATCAACTTCTTTTTGCACATTTTGTAGAATTCTGTTGGAAAGCAATCCAGTCCAGGGCTTCTTTTTGTAGGTAGTTTTCTTATGACAGAGTCAATTTCCTTAGTTGTTATTGGACTATTTAGTGTCCCAACGTCTTCTTGTTTCAACCTGGAGAGGTTGCGTGATGTCAGAAAGCCCTCCATTTCACTTAAGTTATCAAATTTGTTGCCATACAGATGTACATAGTAATTTCTGATAATATTTTGTATTTCTTCAGGGTCAGTTGTGATTTGATCTTTTGTATTTCTCATTGTGTTTATTTGGGTTTTTCTTGGTCATTCTGGCTAGGAGCTTATCAATCTTGTTAATTATTTCAAGGAACCAGTTTTTTTGTTTTGTTGATGTTTTCTATGATATTTTTGTCTTCTATGGCCCATATTTGGGCTCTTATTTTGATGATTTGGATTCATCTGCTAAAGTTGGGGTTTTAGTGGGCTTCTCTTTCCAGCTCCCTTAGGTGATTGTTAGGCTCTCCACTTGTGATCTTTCTGTTTTCTTGATGTGTGCTTGTAGAGATATAAATTTCCCTCTTAAAACTGTTTTACTGGCATCCCAGAGGTTTTGGTAAGATGTTTCTTCATTTTCATTTGTTTCCAGAAATCTTTTAATTTCTGTTTTGATTTCAGTGTTGACTGAGTAGTTTTTCAGCATCATGCTGTTTAATGTCCATGTCCTTGTGGACTTTGGGGAAATGTTGTTGGTTTTGATATTTATTTTTATTCCACTGTGTTCTGAGAATGTGCACAGCAAGATTTCAACCTTATGGAATTTGTTTATGCTTGATTATGGCCATGGATTTGATCAATCTTGGAGTATGCTCCACGTGGTGAAGAGTAAAATGTATATTCTGTGGTTGTTGGGTGGAATAATCTGTAGGTGTCTATTAAGTCCATTTGGTCGAGTGTCACGTTTAGGTTCTGGATCTCCTTGCTGATTTTTTGCCTCGATGATCTATCTAGGGCTGTTGGTGGGATATTCAAGTCTCCTGCTATAATAGTGTTAGAGTCAATATATTTTTTAGTTTATTTAGTAGTTGCTTTATAAATGCTGGTTCTCCTGTGTTGGGTGTATGTATGTTTAGGATGGATATTTCTTGTTGATGAATTGAACCTTTTGTCATTACGTGGTGCCCTTTTGCATCTTTTTAAAATTTTTGATAGCTTAGAGGTTGTTTTGTCTGATATTATCCCAACTCTTGCCTTCTTTTCTGATCCATTTGCCTGGAAACTCATTTTCCATCCTTTAACTTTGAGTCTGTGTGCATCACTTGTGGTGAGATGAGTCTCCTGGATGCAGCAAATAATTGGGTCATAGTTTCTTATCCAGTTTGCCATTCTGTGTCTTTTCAGTGGTGCATTTAATCTATTTACTTTCAGCCTGGTTATTGCAATGTGATTGTTTTTCCCTGTCATGAGGTTCTTATAAAGTTTTTCTTTGTTTGTTTTCTCTTGGTTTTGGGGTTAATGTATGTGTGTGTTTTCAAGTTTCTTGATGCACTGTATTCTCTGTTGACTCTGTGCTCTGTTATTCTCTTGGGTAGTGTGGGGTCATCCTTGTTTTCTGTCCTCTGTGCTTAATACCTTTTTAAGTGTCTCCTGTAGAGCTGGTCTGGAAGCTGCATAATCTCTTAGGTATTGGATGTCTGGGAAGAATTTTAATTCTCCATCACTGATGATGCTGAGCTTGGTGATAGGAAATTCTTGGTTAAAATTGCTTTACTTTGAGGACTTTGAATATAGGGCTCCAGTCCCTTTTTGCTTGTAAATTTTTCTGCCAATAGGTCTGCTGCTCTTCTGATTGTTTTTCCCCGGTATGTAGTCTGACCTTTCTCTCTTGCTGCCTTTAGGATTTTTTCTTTTGTGTCTACTTTGTGTAGTTGAATTTCTATGCATCTATGGGTTGCTCCTCATTTGAGTCTTGTGGGGGTTCTCTATCTCTTGTGCTTGGCTGGTCACATCTTTTTTGAGATGGGGAAAGGTTTCTTGGATTACCTCCTGGAATACTTGCTCCAGGTTGTTCTCCTTTTCCCTTTCTTCTTCTGGGATAATAATCAGGCATAGGTTTGACCTCTTGTTATAATCACACATCTCTTGTAGGGTTTGTTTTTTCTTTGGGTTAATTCCATGTTCTTGTCTTCATCTTCTGAGATTCTTTCTTCAGCTAGATTAATTCTGCTTTCCATGCTTATCATCTTGCTATTTATTTCATGGATGAAATATTTTATTGCCAAAATCTCTGTTACAAGTTCTTTCAGTTGCATCTTGTCTTTTTTGAATCTTATTCACTCTTTCCATCCATTCCGTAATCCTTGTCATATTCTGGGGACAGTCATTTGTGGCTTCCATTGTATGGGCCACAAGGTATGATTCTTCAGGAGTTTTGTCTTTGGTACACTTGAAATTGCCTGAGGCCTTCCTTTGGTTTTTCCTTTTTTTTTGTTGCAGAACTCTTGTTTTTCTCTTTAGTTCTGTTATTCAGTGTTAGTGGGAGAGACTTTCCCTTCTGATATTTGCTCAGTCCTCTATTCTTCCCTGATCTGGACTCTGGATTTGCTCTATATTGAAATAGTATGGTGGATGGGAAGCTTTGTTGTCTCTTGTAGTTTTTGTAATTCAAATAAAGGTTTGGAGCCCTAGGAATCAGAGACTGCTTACAAATTAAAATGTTCACTTATTGTGGTATTTGTGCCCTGAAACCCACTCCCCACCACCGCCATCTATATGATGATGCAAAGCAGAAACCAATGTAAAAGCAATTGAACACACCCCCCCCAAACAAACTGGAATAACAACAAAATGACACAAAACAAACAGCAACAACAACAACAACAAAAACCCCAAGAAAACTAAACACACACACACACGCCTAGCACAGAGTGAATAGAGAGGAAAAACAGAAAGACCAGAGGGGGGAGAAAAAGGGATTCAGGTCGAACCCTCCAGATATATGGACACACACCTTATACTATAAAAAACGAATACACAAAAACCCAGAAGAACAAAAGAGCAAAGAGCAACAATAACAACAAAATCAAAAGATGAACACTCAATCATTCACATACACACATAAACAGAAAGCAACAAATAAAAGAAGAAACAGAAAAAGAAAAAAATTTTTTGGGGAGGATCAGATCCAACCCTCACATACACATTCATGCACAAAGGAAAAATATTTAAAAAATAGATGAACTAACAGTCAAAAAAATTTTAAAAAATAATTGAAAATTAAGAAAAACAACAACAACAACAACAACAACAACCCTGCCCTCTTGTTGCAGGCTCTGGAATCGTTCTTCTAATCAGGTTTCTCCTGCAGAGCCACCTCTTTCACTCTCTCCTTGGGGAAGGAAGCAGGGAAGGAGGGCAGTGGAGATGGGTGGGGTTGCATTCCTCCCCTCCTACTCTCATATGGTCAGGGAGATCTCCTCTCATGAGGAGGAATGGAAATGTCTCTTCCCCAGGTATGTACTCTCACCAGGGGTGCCCCAGCCAGTCCTTTCCTGGAATGGAGTTCTCCTACTGTGACTGATGTCCAGGCTCCGCCTGGGTTTGTCCTTCTCAGTCATGGCCCAGCTGTGTGTGTCTGACGTTCAGAGATTTCTGGGGAGGAGGAGGCTTGGGTCAGCCCAGACTCACCATTGATCTCTTTGGAGTTCTTCCTCATCCTTTTCTGGGCACACCATTTGTCCCATGGCTGGATCAGGATAGGGGGTGGGGTGCCTGGAACTCAGCACTCATCATGTTCCTCTGAAGTTGTGCTCTCAGGATATTCCCTCTGGGCCACAATCAATCCCTGAGTAGTTGATCTGTCAGTCACAGAGATTGGGTCTGTTGCTCCATGGTGAAGAAGTTGGAGCACTTTCCTGCCCTGCCTTCAAGATGGTAGTGGGGTGCCTCTCTTGTCCTCTTCCATGGAACCTGCCTCTGTACTCCCTCCACAGCCCCTGCCAGGTGCTGAAGTGGTAAGACAAAGCCAGGAGCCATCAGTCTTTCTCCTGCTTCAATGATGAGGGAAAGCCTGAGGCAATAGTTTCTCCCTGCTGCTTTTTCAAAAGAAAACTTCTTTCTGTTTAAAAACAAAAACAATGGTGCTTGGCTTCTGTAACCTGGCAGAAGTCACACGCCAGCAGGAAAGGTTGGACCAGTCTGATCTGCATGCTGAGGCCCTCTTTTTTATTTTTTATTTTAAAGATGTGGGGTACTATTCAGGGTTAGGTATAGAAATGTTCATTATGTAGGTACCCTTGTTGATGGAGTGTGTCCCCCCTTCCCCAGCAGAATCCCACTACTACCAATCCCATCCTTCTCTGGCAATTTCCCATTGCTGACAATTCTTTTCTTTTAGTATTATGATAATTGTTCAAGGCCTACTTATGAGTGAGAACATGTGATACTCGGTTCTTTGTTTCTGTGATAGATCACTCAGTATTATAGACTCTAAGTCCATCCAAGTTGCTGTGAAGTGCATCATTTTGTCCTTCTTTATGGTCATGTAATATTCCATTGTGTATATGTACCACATTTAAAAAATCCAGTCCTCTTTCAATGGGCAGCACGGTTGGTTCCATGTTTTTGCTATTGTGAACAATGCTGTGATAAACGTATGTGCAAGCATCTTTTTCACAGAGTGATTTGAGTTCCTTCGGGTATATTCCCAGTAGGGGGATTACAGGGTCATATGGAAAGTTTATTTTTAGACCTTTTAGGAGTTGCCAAACTGTTTTCCACAGAGGTCATACTAGTTTACACTCCTACCAACAGTGTAAAAGTGTTCCCTTTTCCACGCATCCTTTCCAGCATCTACTGTTTTTTGAGTTATTGATGATGATCATCCTGCCTGGAGTTAGGTGTTATCTCAGTGTGGTTTTAATTTGTATTTCTTTGATGACTAGTGTGGCTGAGCATTTTTTCATGTATCTGTTGGCTGCTCATATGTCTTCTTTTGAGAAGTACCTATTCATATCTTTTGCCCACTTTGTGATGGGGCTGCTTGGTTTTTTCTTTTTGGGAAGTTTAAGTTTCTCAACTGTTGATTATTCTTTTCCATGCAGAAGATTTTAAGCTAGATGTGTTCCATTTGTTTACTTTTGCTTTGATAGTGCTTTTGATGTTTTACTCAAGAAATGTAAATTACTCCAGGTCAATGTCTTGCAATGCTTCTCCAATGTTTTCTACTAGTAGTTTCATAGTTTCAGGTCTTGCATTTACATCTTTAATCCATTTTGATTTGAGCTTTGTATGTGGTGAGAGATAGGAGTAGAGCTTAATTCTTCTGCATATGGTTATCCAGCTTTCCCAGAAATTGGCAGTAGTGGGAAACTGCCAGGGGACGGGGGCACACCTCATCAACAAGGGTATCTGCATAATGAACATTTGTATACCTAACCCTGATTTGTACCCTACGTATTCAAAATTTAAAAAAAAAAGGAAAGATTGCTCTTTTTCCAGTGTTTGTTCGAGTTACCTTACTAAAAAATGAGTTACCTGTCAATATGTAGATTTACTTCTGAATTACCTATTTTGCTCCATTTATTTATGTGTCTGTTTTTATGCTAGCACCATGCTGTTTGGGTTACTAGCTTTATGAAAGAGTTGAATTCAAGTAATGTGATACCTCTAGCTTTGATCTTTTTGTTCAGGATTGCTTTGGCTATTTAAGGTCTTTTGTGGAGTTATGTAAATTTTAGGATTGATTACTATTTCTATTAAGTATGCCATTGTTATTTTGACAGGGATTGGGTTGACTCTGTAGATTGCATGGGCGTTACTGATATTTTAACAACATTGATTCTTTAATCCATGAACCATGAAAAGGTTTTTTTCTTTATACCTTTAAATTTTTTTCATCAGTGCTTTATATTTATTCTTGTAAAGATCTCTCACTTTTTTGGCTAAGTTTACATCAGGTAAGTTATATTTTTTGTAGCTATTGTAAATTGGATAGCTTTGTTAATTTTATTTTCAGATTGTTTGCTAACGACCTGTGTCAATAATACTAATTTGTAATTTTCATTTTGTCCTTAACTTGACTGAGTTTATGAGTTCTAATTTTTTTTTGGTGGAGGCTTGAGGTTTTTGTAATTATAAGATCATGTCATCTATGAATAAGTGTAATTTGTCGTCCTTCTTTCCAATTTGGATGCCTTTGATTTTATTTATCTTGCCTGATTGCTTTGGCTATATCTTCCAATATAGTGTTGAATGAAAGTGACGAAGTGAGTATCCTTGTCTTGTTACAAATCTTAGAGGAAAGGCTTTTATTTTTTATCCTTTCAGTCTGATGCTAGCTGTGATTCTGTCATATGTCTTTTACTGTTTTGATGTATACTTTATTTTTTGAGCATTGTTGAGGCAGAGTCTTTCTCACTCAGGCTGGGGAGCAGTAGAATAATCATAGCTTACTGTAATTATGAACTCCTGGGTTTAGGTGATCCTACTGCCTCAACCTCCAAAGTGCTGAAATTTTTTTCAAAATAATGAAGTGATGTTGAATTTTATTGAGTGCTTTTTTTTAGCATTTATTAAAATAATCATTTTTTTATTAATGTAATATATTAGGCGTACTTATTTGGCTATGTTGAGCCATCCTTTCATCCCTAGGATAAATCTCATGTGATTACTTATGTGTTGTTAAATTCGACTTGCTAATATTTTGCTAGTGACTTTTCTATCTATATTCATCAGCGATATTGATCTGTGTTTATTGCTTTTTTGTTGTTTTTTCTTGTCTGGTTTTTGCATGAGGGTAATGCTGGTTTTATAGAATGAGTTTTAAGGTAATCTCTTCTCTTCAATTTTTTGAAATAGTTTAAGGAGAATTGGTATAGGTTCTTTAAATGTTTGGTAGAATTCAGCAGTGAAGCCATCAAGTTCTGGACTTTTCTCTGATGGGAGTTTCTTTTCTGACAATTTTGTACTCATTACCTATTATTGGTTTGGATAAGATTATCTGTTTCTTCATAGTTCCATCTTGGTATGTTGGATGTGTTCAGGAATTTATGTCTTTCTAATAGGTTTTTTGAGTTGCTGGCATATAGATGTTCATAACAGTTTCTAATGATATTTTGTATTTCTGTGTCATCAGTCATTATGTCTTCTTTTTCATCTCAGATTTAATTTATTTGGGTCTTCTCTCTTTTTTCATGGTTAGTGTAGTTAAAGGTTTTCAACTTTATTTCTTAAACAAAAACCTTTTCTTTTTTTTGTTCTTTTGTGGGTTTTTTGGTCTCAGCTTTATTTCTTCTCCTATGTTTCTTATTTCTCTTATCCTAATACGTTTGTTTTGTGTGTGTGTGTTTCTAGTTTTTGAGTGCATTTTTAGATTGTTTAACTTTTTAGTATATGCATTACATTCTATAAAATTTCCCCTTAGAATTGTTTTTGCTGTATGCCATAGATTTGAGTATGTTGTGTTTTTATTTTTTGTTTATTTCAAGAGATTTTAAAATCTCATTCTCAATTTCTTTATGGATCCATTGATATTACTGTGTCAATTTGTTTAATTTCCATGTGCTTGTTTAGCTTTCAAGATTCCTCTTGCTATTGAGTTATAGCTTTATTCCATTGTGGTTAGAAAAGATGTTTGATATGATTTTATATTTAAAAAATTTTCAACCTTTTTTGTGGCCTAATATATGATATATGATCCATTTTGGAAAACTGATGAAGAGGTGAATACATATTCTGAAGCATTTGGGTAAAACATTGTATAAGTATTCATTAGGCACATTTGGCTTAGTGTGTATTTTAATTCTGATGTTTCTTTTTTGATTTTGATTTTCTTTTTTGCCTACATGATCTACTAATTACTGAGGTGGGGTGTTTAGGTTTCCTACCATTATTGTATTGCAGTTTATATTTTTCTTTATATCTGTTAATATTGCTTTTTGTACTTAAATACACCTGTTTGGGATACAGAGACATTTATAACTGTTATGTCCTCTTGCTGAATTAATCATTTCATAATTATATAGTGATCTTCTTAGTGTCTTTTTATAGTCTTTGTCTTATATTTTATCTGATATAAATATAGTTACTGACCCTTTTTTCCCATTTGCAGTTTTTTTTATCCCTTTGCTTTCAGTCTATGTGTATCTTTAGAGGTGAGGTGGGCTTCTTGTAGCATGTAAATTTTAAAAAATACATTCACTCAGACATATATTTTGGTTAGAAAACTTAGTTTATTTACATTCAATGCTATTATCAATAGGAAAGGACTTACTGCTGGCATTTTGCTACTTGTTTTCTTATTGTTTTGTTACTCCTTTCTTCCTTTCTTTTATGCTGTCTTTGTGATTTAGTGATTTTCTCTGATATGTTCCTTTTTATTTTTAGTGTGTTTTTCATAGATTCTTGTTTTGTGGCTACAATGAAGCTTACAGAAACCATTTTATAGATAAACATGTTATTTTAAACAGATGACAACTTATTAATGATGATAAAGAAAAGAATATAAATGAAAAAATAAAAATCTTGAAAACTACATTTTAACCCTTCCTTTCCTCTCACATTTTGACTGTTCGATGCCTTAACTTAGGTATTTTTATATTGACTATATTTTGATAGGTTTCTGTAACTATCATTATTTTTGACAGATTTAGCTTTTAGCTTTTATACTAGATTCATAAATAGATTGCATACTATAATTACAGTGTCAGTGTAATCTGAATTTATGTCAACTTTTGTTGGTCTGGAAAAAACTATTTCTCTTCTTGTTTGAGGAGTAGTTTTCCTGGGTATGGTATTCTAAGTTGCCAATTTTTTCTTTCAGTAGTTTAAGTATGTCATCTATTTCTTCCTGGCCTTATGGTTTCCATTAAGTCTGTTGCCACACAAACTGAAGCGCCTTTATATGTCATTTGCTTTTTTCCCTCTTGTTTTTAGGATCTTCTATTTGTCCTGCATCTCTAAGAGTTTATTATATGCCTTTGGGTAGGTATTTGAATTTAATCTCTTTGTTGACCACTGACCTTCCTGTACCTGGATATTTATATCTTTTTCAAGTGTTGGAAAGTTTTCTGTCATTGTCTTTTTTAAATGTTTTCTGAGTAATCTTGCAATTACAAAGATGTATCCACTTACACTGTTTTTTCCCCATACACTCTAATGTTTCTAAAAAAATGGATCTATGTTGCATACTTCATTCTGCTATTTGCTGATTTTTAATTATACATATGAAACAATATTTTAAGTTTTAATATAATGTTTAAATATAATGTTATTAAATATAATGTTATTATACACATGTTTCAATATTTTTAGTTTTAATATAATGTTTAAATATAATGTTAGTTAAATGTCATGTTATTATATTTAGTGGGTACAGAAAAATTTCACAGTACAATACTTACATCATAATTATGCAATTTTTTGTCCCATAATTTGGCAAGCTGGGCCCCCAAAGGATGTTGCAGTTCCTAGAACTGCACTACCAGCATGGGATTTGGGGTGGTCAGAGATGTGATGTTATGTGAAAAGAGGAACGCGGTGGCACCTGAGAACTTGGGAATGCCAACAGCTGCAGAGCACCCATGGAGTGTTACAGCTCTCTCAGTTTGGGGATCAAGTTGAGCTGAGCCCAGAGAAATGTTTACAGCCCTGTTGCTTTCATGGGCGGGTGAACCAGACCCAAAGAAGTGTTTACAGCTCCATGAACTCAGCGGGCCACTAAGCTAAGACCTGAGGAGTATTCACAGCTCTGCTGGTTTGGTAGCTGGTAAGCTAGACCTGTGAGTAGTGTTACAGCTCTGCTGGTTTGGTGGGTAGGCAAGCCAGGTCCCTGAGAGGTGTTGAAGCTCTCTTCAACTCGGCAGGTCCAGCTCTTCCAGTTCAGAGTGTGAAGCTCTTCTAGTTCAGCAGCTCTTCTGGTTACCTGATTCCTTGGTAGCTCTTCAAGTTCGGCAGCTCTGGGTTCTTGTCTCCTGCCCAGGAAGAATGAGGGACAGGGACAACCAGAAAGTAAGTAGGAATTGATTAGGAGGTGGGAAAGCCCCTAGCAGCAAGAGGGCTTCTTAAGAAAGGTGGTGGTTGCACCAATCAGAGAGAAGAACCATGGTGTGGGATTGCAATGCACCAATTAGGAGGGGGTTGAATAGGAATAATGAAGAGGAAGCATGTGAAAGAGGCAATTCATAGACCTGGACTAATGGATAATGTTTGTATGTTCACTCTAGTCCCTGGGACTTGCAGAAGAAGTTTTTACCCAGGATCTACCCTAATCCATCTGTCTATCCAGTGTCTTCTTCTCTGTCAATAATTTATAAAATTCTCCTGTTGGTGAATTACATAATTATCTGCCTACATTTTTTTGCTCACTATTTCTGCTTCTTATATCTTCTTTTAAATTTTATTTTATTTGATTTGTTGAGTTGAGTTCTCACTCTTAGCCCAGGCTGGAGTGCAGTGGTATTATCATAGTTCACTGCAGCATTGAACACCTGGGCTCAAGTGATTCTCCAGGATCAGCTTCCTAAATATCTGGGACTACAGGTATGCACCACCAAACCCAGTTAATTTTTAAAAATTTTCTGTTTTTGTAGAGACAAGGTCTCACTATGTTACCTAGACTGGTCTCAAACTTCGAGGGTCAAGCAGTCCTCCTGCCTCAGGCTCCCAAAGCGCTAGGATTACAGGCTTAAGCCACTGTGCCTGGATTGCTGCTACTTATTTCCTTTTTAATAGAAGATTTATCTTTCAAGAAAAGATTTATGGAACTGAACTTAATACAATAGCCATTTATTTCAATAAATGCAAATTGCCAAGAAGTAGTATACTTCTTCCCAAAAAGTAGTGTAAATGTTTGCAAATATTGCTTAACTTATGCTGTGCCAAAAAATAAAGAGAAGCAGAATTAATACTTTTAAAAAATATGTCTTCTGTCATCCCTGTTTAGTTTACAGTCCATCAAGATACAAGGGAAAATAGGGAGCAAGCACTTGTTCCAAAATTTAAGTATTAACTTGGTCTCACAAGAAACATTTTAACATCATTATTTATTCTTTCATAACACTGGTTTACTTGTTTAGGTAAGAGGATAAGATTTGAAAATAATTTTTTTTTCATTGTGAAGAACAAAAGTATAGAAGAAGGCAGTGACCATCATTCTGAATTTTGTACCAATGCTAGTAAACATATAGAGTAATGCTAGTAAACAAAATTTTGTACCAATGCTAGTAAACATATTTTGTTACTGAGCAAACAATGGGTTTGCTTCCTGATACAATACTATGGCACTGGCTTTTGAGAAAAGAAAGGTTTTATTGCAACTCATCTGGCATGAAGCCAGGAGACAATGCTCAAATCTGTCTCCTCAAACTGGGTACTGGGCAGGTTTTTTAGATAAAGGGTAATGAGGCATCATGTGAGTGGATCTTGTAATGAGGTAATGTTGAGAGGCAGAATCTGACTGAATTGTGCCATGGGATGATGGCAGAGTTTGATTGATTGAATCATAAATCCTGTCATAAGAAGTCTACATTTAAAAATACCTCTTTATTGCCTCTTGTTTTTTTTATTTATTTCTATCATTTGTGCTTTATATTTCATTAATATATTATTCAAACTTCTCATTTTAAAAATATCATATCGATTTTGTTACAATTTTGCTCTGTGAATTAGATATTTCTTCAACTTGATTTTCCAAGCCATTTACTCAAGTTTTAAATGTTTTCCATCCCCTTCAGCTTACTAATTTAACTGGTGACTCATGTTTTTTTTCTGACTTGTTTTAAATTTGGATTAGGACTTCAAATCACAGGAAATTTTTCTTAAATCCTATTATTTATGTACAAGTTTTTGCCTCCTTCATTAGCTCTATTTTGCTGAATATTCCATTTGTTTTGATCCATCTTTTTCTCCCTGTGTAACTAGATCTCTCGGAAGCACTGGGAAGATGTTTATTTCCTTCAACTTTTCCATCCTAAGGAGCAGGACAGCACGGTAACTCCTTCTAACTCTTAATTGACTTCTTAGGGACAGAGAGACTAGGCATAGTTGCACTACCTGAAAGAGTTATATTCTTAAGGTTACTTGCAGATCTCTTGGACCAAATTAATGCATGCTTAAACTTTCATTTAAAACTTACATGCATAAGTTTTACAGAATTGATTCATTCTTTTATGAAGCTAATAATCCAGTTCAATCCAGCATATACCTGGGGAAGTACGTGAACAGTGATACATAAGGCAGGCTTATTGTTTAACATTTCAGCAGTAATACAGGTTGTGAGACCAGTAGGACAAGCAAACTAAGTATTGGCAGGGACTGCATAGGCCATGGATTCAGTCACAGTTACAATGAGAGACGAGATGCAGACATCAGAAAATGGGGAAGCTGTAAGATTGAAATCTGAGGTTATAAGACAAGAGGCATTTCCAATCACATCTCCTATAGTGACATGAACTGTTTTGGGAGAGCATGTAGTTTTGTCAGTGTTGCTGACAACAGGAGTATGACCCCTAGTCCTACATAGTAAGGTGGTCTTGACTTTAAGCAGAGTCAGCAATCTGAAGTTAACTGTGTCCAAGTGTCATTGAGTAAATGGTGCTTATGAGTTAGCATAGGAAAAGAGTAGGAGGCTGTTGAACTGGTAGATTAGCTCTTGGGTGAGCCCCCAAGGGTAGTTTTGGAGGCTGTGCCCCTGGGCAAGTTTCTGGAGCTGGGTTTGGAAGCTGCTGAGGTGAACTTGGGTGGTAATTCAATTAACAGGAGGTGGAGGCCAATGAAAACTGAACATGGGGTCTCTCCGGTTGGTTAATGGTCCTACCAGCCTAGGTTTGTAGCCAAGCATTTGAATGGTAAATAAGGTACCATGATCATAGCCACTTAAATAGAGTCGCATGACCCAGGTCTTGCCTGCACTCCAAGAATAATGATGGGGACTGTTAATTTGTACATATACCAAAGCCTTAGGGGAAGATGGGCCTGAAGTCTGCCAAAAAGTAATTCCAGAGGTATCATTGAGTTGTCCACTGTAGGTAGCAATGGTGACACACTTCCAGTCGGGACAGAAGAAATGATCAGCTTGATTACAGGTCAATTCAGTGGGCTTTCCAAGACATAAATAGAAATCTATGTTTCTGAGGTTCATGTCTGCTGGTAAATGTGATGCTTCCCAGGGTGCTATAGTGTAACCACCACTGACTCTCCTTCCAATAGTGGCTAAGTTGTACAACTGGACCTTGAGTATTATTGAAGGTCCCAGATATGTCCAGTTTTAGCTAGCTAAGACTTTGCCAGTTTTGAAATAGGTTAGGAAGAAAGAGTATATGGCATGCTTATCTTGGGCACCAGTTAAAATAAAACAAGTTAAACTTACTGTTTTTTTTTTTTTGGAGTTGGAGTCTCACTCTGTCACCCAGACTGGAGTGCAGTGGCTGCTTCCGGCCACCGCAACCTCGACTTGCTGGGCTCCGGTGATCCTTCCGCCTCAGCCTTCCAAGTAGCCGGAATTACAGGCATGCGCTACCACGCCTGGCTGATTTTTTTTTTTTTGATTTATTGTAGAGATGAGGTCTCGCTGCCCAGGTGGGTCTCGAACCCGCGGGCTCAGGCAATCCACTCACCTCAGCCTCCCAAAGGCGCGGGATTACAGGCTGAGCCACCGAGCCCAGCTTAAGTTAAACTTATTGTAAGCATAGTAGGGCAATAACACATTCTATGCATGTGATATAAAATAGCATGAACAAAGACTTTTTACCACATTTTCCTTCTGTGGGAGCTACAGTTATAAGGCCTATGCCTAAAGCTAAAGCAATTGGGATGACAAAGGCAAGGACTAATGAACAATTACAATACATTCAGAGAATTATTAACCAGTAAAACAGTCTATTTGGGGCAATCGGATTCTCATGTTCAGGAGTGTGTTGGTTGGTCAGCCTGCAGTGTGGTTGAAGCAGGTTGGCAGACTAGAAGGTGATTTTGAGAAGATTTTTAGGGTCTCTTGTTGTAGTCCAGATGGCTGAGCAAGGTGGAGTGACATCAGTTTCTGTGGCTTTCTTGACTCATGTGGGATGAATTCAGGCTGGCATCCCGTGGACTTTGAGCGCTGTTGGAGTAGTGATGATGATGATAAAAAGTTCTTTCTAGGCAGGAGTTAGTCCTTCTTTCTGGAACTTCTTGACAGAAACCAGGTATCCGGGCTGGAATGGATGACAAGGTGTGGAAGATGGAGTGGGCAAAATAGCATGGATGCTGGAGTGGACAGTAGTCTGGACCTGCTGGAGGGACTGGAGATTGATTAGCAATTTCTTCTGGGATGGAATCTTGCAACTGGGGCCACAGAGGAGGGGGTCTTCTGAACATGATTTTATATGGGGTAAGCCCAGCCTAATATGGGGTGCATTGGGTCTGGAGAAGAGCTAAAGGCAAAAGGCTTACCCATTTTTCACTGGTCTCTATTATTAATTTGGTTAAGGTAGATTTTAAAGTCCAGTTCATGTGTTTGACCTATCCAGAACTCCGTGGTCTGTAAGTACAATGTAATTTCTAGTCAATGTTTAGTGCTTTACCAACCAGCTGTACTATGGACAAGATAAAGGAAGGACCATTACCAGAGTCAATAGAGAGGGGGAGCCCAAGTCTAGGAATAATTTCATTTAATAAAAACCTTGTAACCATAAGTGAGGTTTCATTTTTGGTGACAAAAGCCTCTACCCATCCAGAAAAAGTATCAATAAACACCAGTAGGTAGTTATACCCTGGATGGGGAGGTTTTATTTCAGTGAAATCTATTTCCTATTTTTCTCCAGTACTTAATCCTTGGATCCTGATGCCTTCCAGAGGTCTGGGCCCTTGCTTTGCATTGACCTGGACACAGACAGAGCACATAGCAGCTGCCATTGCAACTATAATTTTAAGTCATTAATATGATAAAAATGGTTTAACAGCTCAATCATTTTGGTACCTCCCAAGTGGGTAGTAGAATGCAGTTGCTTTACCAAGGTGTGTCCCAGGGCTTCAGATAAAATAATTTTAGAGTCCTTGATCCACCATCCAGTGGAGTTTTTATAAGTTCCCTCTGGGTCTGCCTGTTCCTCCTCCTTTTGGGTATAGGTAGGCTGTTTAGGGAGAGAAGGAGCTGGAAAAGTTTTAGTTAGTAAAATAGTCAGGGGCTTACCTGGGAGTTCTGCTGCCTCTCGAGCTGCCTGGTCTACCAGGCGATTCCCAGTTACTTTTGGAGTGTCTGAATTCTGGTACCCCCTGCAATGAATGATGGCTACCTCTTTAGGGAGCCATATAGCCTCTAGGAAGGCTAAGTTTTCTTCCTTGTTTTTTATAGTTTTACCTGCTATGGTAAGAAGACCTTATTCCTTGTAGATCATGGTATGCACATGGAGTGTAGCAAAAGCACACTGGCTGTCGGTGAAGATGTTTACCCACTTTCCTGTTTCCCAGCACAGACCCTGAGTTAAAGCAATTAACTCAACTTTTTTGAGCCAAGGTACCTTGAGGCAATGCCTGTGACCATATTAGATCATGAGCTGTGGTTACAGCTGTACCAGCCTTGTGGTCTCCCCCTATCACCAGGCTGCTACCATCCATGAATAGTCAGCATCAGCCTGGTTTAAGGGACTGTCCTGAAGATCAGGTTGGCTAGCCTGAGAGATGTCCAACACATGTTCACAGTCATGAACTGGCATTTCCAGATTATCATCAGGCAGCAGGGTAGTCGGACTGAGGCATTGAGTAGGAGAGAAAGTTTAGATTGGTCAAGCAAGAGGCTTTGATACTGGGTGATGCAAGTATTTGACATTTAGAAACCAGAGGCTCCTCAGAGCAGAGTTTCAACAGCATGGGGAATAGTTAAAGTGAGGCTTTGGCCAAAAGTTAATTTATTTGCTTGCTTAACTAGTATGGCCATGGCTGCAATGGTCTGGAGACAAGAGGGCCAGCCAGAAGCCACTGGGTCCAGTTTTTTTGACAAGTAAGCCACCAGTCTTCTCCAGGTTCCTATCTGAGTGAGGATCCTTTTCTCAATTCCTCATTGTTCATGAATGAACAGGTGGAAAAACCTGGTAACATCTGGGAGGGCTAAAACTGGGACTTGGGTAAGAGCTGTTTTTAACTGCTAGAATGCTTATTCCTCAGTAGCAGTCCATTCTAGGTGCTGATCTCCTGCAGTGGCTGTGTACAAGGGTTTGGCAATACCAGCACATCCTGGGATCCACAGCTGGCAATACTCTGCTGCCCCCAGGAATTCCCATACCTGTTTCTTTTTGGTTGGCATGGGAATTTGAAGAATGGCTTCTTTTTGGGCCAAGGCTAGGGCTCGCTTATCCTTTTTCTGCTGGTACCCTAAGTTGGTTGAGCAAAGCTGTGTCTTTTTCACTGACACATGGTAGCCCAAGTCTTGGAGAAGCTGTAACAGAGCCTTAGTATCTTTTAAACAAGTGTCCAAGTCTGTACTTGCAAGAAAGAGATCATTTACATACTGGAGTAAACTACAGTCAGGGTGCAAGGCACAGAACTCTGACAAATCCTATTGCAAGTCTTCCCCCAAAAAGGTGTTGGGGAGTTCTTGAAACCCTGTGGTAACCAGGTCCAAGTTAACTTGGTGTCCCCTGAGTCAGGCTCTGTCTATTCAAAAGCAAAGATGGGTTGACTGACAGGGGACAAAGGGATAGAAAAAAGGCATCTTTTAAATCCAGTACAGTATATACCTAATGTTGAGGGGGAAGCAGGTTGAGTAATGTGTACGAGTTGAGAAACATTAGGATGGATGGTTTCAACCCACTTATTGACCTCTCTTAAGTCCTGAGCTGGTTGGTAATCAGAAGTTCCCAGTTTTTGAACTGGCAAGAAAGGAGTGTTCTATGCCTACTTACATGGTGTTAGAATATTAGCTGCTAAGAGTCTTTTGATATGAGGAGCAATTCCTTTCCAGGCCTGTAAACTCATAGGGTGTTGACAAACGTGAACAGGGGTAGACAATGCCCACAGACTTACCATGACTAGAGGATGATGTTTTGCCAATCTTGGTGGGTTGGTCTCCACCCAGACTGAAGGAAGCACCTGTTGTAACTGTAGAACTAAACTTGATGAGGCGTTTTCAGTAGGGGATTTAGAAGAAGTTACAAGATATTCTTCAGAAAGCAGATCAGTTAAGAGCGTCTGATAAGCAGTAGGAACAGACATTTCAGTTTTGTCAGGTGAAAACACAATGGTGGCTCTTAACTTTCAAAGTAAGTCCAGGCCCATAAGAGGGAACAGGCAGTCCAGAGCTATGAGAAATGACTGGGTGACAAGTTTCTGTCCCAAATTAACAGTCTGGTTAGAAGTGAATTTGTAGCTAGTAATTGCCCCAATTGTCCTCTGGACCATGATTTGTTTTTTAGACATTTGTCTCAATGATGACTTTAGGACTGAGTGTTCTTCCCCAGTGTCCACTAAAAATTGAACTGGGTGGCCCCCGATAGCAACGGTTACCATGGGCTCTTGGGGGCCTAAGGTAAAAGAACCCTGGCCTCTTCAGTCTGAGTCATTTCCAGTTTAGCCAGCAGAGGACAGGACCAGAACTGACTTAGGGTCCTTTTGCTGTGGGTGGCTGGGACAATCTTTGGCCAAGTGTCCTAGTTCCTTATAATAGGCACATTGGTTTCTTGCCAGTTGAATGTGTCTGGTTTTCTGACCCTTTTGGCTATCTGACTTTGATGAGGGGGCTTGGAATCAGTTCCTGGGGCTCAGAGGGTCATCACCAGGAATTTTGCTTGTCTTCTTGCAGCTCTGTTGGCTGCTTGTACTGCTTGTACTGTCTGTCTCTGTTTCTCAGCATCTCGGTTATTAAAAACCTTCTGGGCCTGCAGGTTCGAGACCCACCTGGGCAACTTGATGAGACCTCATCTCTACAATAAATCAAAAAATTAGCTGGGTGTGGTAGCACATGCCTGTAGTTCCAGCTACTTGGAAGGCTGAGGTGGAAGGATCACCGGAGCCCAGCAGGTCGAGGCTGTGGTGGCCGGGAGCAGCCACTGCACTACAGTCTGGGTGACAGAGTGAGACTCCAATTCAAACAAAACAAAACAAAACAAAACCCTTCTGGGCTATTTCAGGCAACTGGGAAATATTCATTCCTGCAAAGCCCTCCAGTTTTTGTAATTTTTCCAGATGTCCAGAGTTGCCTGAGCCACAAATGCCAAATTGATAGCTTGAGCATTCTCAGGAGCCAAGGGATCAAAAGGGGTGTAGATCCAAAACACCTCTTTGAGGTGCTCAAGGAACTCTCCTGAAGACTCCTTGGGTTCCTGGAGAATCTTGGTGGTTTTAGAAAGATTGATAGGTTTCTGGGCTGTTCCCTTCAAACCTGCTAATAGAGTCCAGTGATAGGTATCTAATGCCTTGGACCCTGCTGAGGTGTTGGGGTCCCAGTCTGGGTGGGGTGGGGGAGGGATCTCATTTCACATTTCTTGACTCTCTTCCTGGGTGCCTGCAGTTAAGGCTAGAATAGATTTTCTAGCCTCAGGTCTGATATGCTCCTACTCCTTAGCAGTAAGCAGAGTTATAAAGAGTTGTTTCCAATTGTCCCAAGTGGGGTAATGCATGTACATAACCGATTCCATCAGAGAAATTAAAACCTGTGGCTTTTCTGAGAATGGCGGGTTTTGGTATTTTCAATTGTATAAATCAGAAGAGGAAAAAGGGTTGTATACCAAAAACAGTCTCTTGGTCCCATCTGCTCCCTGTGGAGGAGGAACTTCCTGGAGGGGAAGGAGAGGGGAAGGATTGGCCCAAGAGCAGAGGCGGGTAACCAAAGGCATGGGGGAGGTGGAAGAGGTGACAGTGGGTGAGGAAGCCTGAGGATTATAAAGCGGAGGGTTAGATTTAGAGATGACTGGATTCTCAAGGGGATTGTCAGTCTTATCAGTCTGTAAGACAGGATATAAACTAGTAGAAGTAGGATAGAGATAAGACAGATGAGGGCACAAGATTCCTGATTTACAAATCAGAGATTTGGAAACCAGAACGTGACTGGGAATTTCAAGGAAACATGCCTTCACCAGAGGGGTGGGTTTTGGACCAAACTTCGCCACATGGGGAAACTGGTCCGGGTGACCAGGAGTCCCGGTGACAACCTTACAAACAGAATCAGTAACATGAACATCCAGAGAGCCTGTAGAGGGTCAAGCAACATTAAACACAGTCCAATCTATTTTACAGAGGGTCCGGAGTCTGCCTTTTGAAAGGTGGACACTGTAGTCCTCAGCAAATGCAACAGAAAGATTCTTTAACATACAGTCCAGAGGACTGACAGATCGTGAATTCTGTGACCCCATAACAAACAACAAGCAATTAACAAACAATTAAAACACAATGACAGGGTGTGTCCAGACCAAATCAGAAGGGTTACATATCCCTGGAACACCTCAGGGCAGAAAATCAGAGGACTCTATTCAACCAGCATCTTGGCTTAATGAATAGTGTCCAAAGGGCGACTTCATCAGGCCCTGTCTCCCTTAAACAGACATTGTGGCCACAAACAGAACAAAACAGATTCTTACCTCCTAGGAGACTGTAGACAGACTCAGATTCTTTTGAGGCAATAAGCTTCCAGCAGTCATTTCAACTCCCTCCAAGCCAGATGAGAGGCTATGGGGCCCTGATATGACTCAGGAAGTGCCTCTCCTACAACATCTCCACCAAGCCAGGGAAAGCTGAAGCAGAGCTGCCGCTTGTGCTGGTGAACCCTGCTGGGGCCTCCAAATGTTATAGCTGGACTGTGAGAAAGGAGAGTTGCCAGAACACAGAAGTCAAATTTTGAGTCCTTTAATAGCCAGTGGTCAAGAGTAGTCTCAAGCCAAGAAAGCGTGACCCTGAGCAAAATTAGCAAGAAGCTTATAAAGGCAAAAAACCACAAGTGGGCTACATAGTGGGGGGGGGGGGAGAAGAGAGGGAACAAGGAACTAAAAATAAAAGGGAACAAAATATAGGAACAAAATATGGGGATTGGCAGGGAGAATTTTGCAAGGAACAATTTCTTGGCATAACATTTGATTTCAGTTAACAAAGCATACAATTGTACAGAACTTGTGGGTAGGCAGTTTCCAAATGGTCAGTATGAATTGCTCAGGGGGAACAAGGCTGTGGGCCTGTGGTCATGGCAGTGTTACAACAATCACACATACACACTTGGGGGGGTCGTTTTAGCAAGCAGCTAAGATGGAGGATTTTAACAAAATGGAGTTACTTATGTCAAGCAAGCTATTTCAACAATTTTAGTTATTCTATTAGATATTTCATTATAAGTGAAATATATAATATAAATTAAAAATGCCCATGATCTTCTTGAGGGCAGAGAATGAGATTTTTAAACTTTCATCCCTTTAGCATTAGGCATATAAGAAATACACAGTGCATAACATAAGAACTTAATAAATATATGGTTGATTGGTTAGGTCAGCACCTCAAAACAGAATTTATAAACTTTATTATATGTTTTATCATTTTAAAATTGCTTTGACACCCCTGCTAACAGAATTTGAAACAACTTTTTCCCTCATGTTATGAATATTTCTTTAAACTTTACATTTCTTTTCTATGTGAAGTTGACAATTTCAAAGAAATCTGTATATATAAGCTACTGTTTACAGATGTGTATAATATTTGTATTCTAGTATTTTGCTTAAAATCACAACATAAAAATACATGAAAAATGTAATTTTAATATATTTTTGAGTGTAAATTTATACTGTAATACAAATAAAAATTAATAGTACTCAATATTTGGGGTTACTTCTGGATTCTCTGTTCTGTTCCGTTGGTCCATATGTCAGCTTTTGTATCAGTACCATGCTGTTTTGATTACTACAGCCTTGTAGTAAAATTTGAAGTCAGGTAATGTGATACCTCCAGTTTTTTTTTTTTTTATGCTTAGGACTACTTTGACTGTTCTGGTTCATTTTTAGTTCGTATGAATTTTAGGATGGTTTTTTCCAATTCTGTGAAAAAATGATATTGATAGTCTGATAATCAAATTGAATCTGTAGATAAGTTTGGATATGATCATTTTAATAATGTTGATTCTAGGGAACTTCCGGCAAGATGGTGACAGGTCAGCTTGGTCTGTGAGACTCTCCATGAAAGAGAAAACACATAAAGACTCTAGCTCTCTCCTGGGGGGTGCAGTTCCCATTGTCAACAGCCTGCTCTTCACACAGAACTCAGCTGTGGTCACAGCTCAAACATCACGGCAGACTGGGTGGCCGCTGCAGCCATGGATGCCACTGCAGCCACAGACGCAGCTGCTGTCAGCATCACCGTTGTGGCCATCGCCCTGCCTGTGCCTGAGGTGACCCACAACTTCACACCGTGGAGCCCCCACAAGTAAGATCTACTGAGATTGCCAATGCTACCACTGCCACTGTCATGCCCTGACTTTTGCCTGGAGCCAGACTCTCAGAGCTCCTCCTGTGGGCCATGAGGTGGCTGCTGCCACCACTGTGCCACTTCCATCGCTAGCTCCCTTCCCTCCTGGGCGAGTAGCTGCAGATAAAGATCAACTGGAGCAGTGAGATACCACCACCTGCTAGTAATTCAAGGTAACAACAATGAAATGGAAAAAACCAAAAATTTGATAAATAGACACAGGTCAGATCTGAGTGGTGAACTGGGCAGGTAGCCCAGATCTGAACTGCCCTTCACAGTAGGCCAGGGTCAACTGACCCTAACTGTGAACAAATTTACCAGCCTGCAAAGACAGCGAGAAATGAGAACTGTAAGGACATTGGACTTAAACAAAAAGTCTCAGAGTGTACTTGGTTGGTTCTGTTAGTTTACTGACTTAATCCTATTCCTTTTTAAAAAAAATTACTCTGTAAACCCCATCTTTGTATAGAGGAATAGCACACCAATAAGGAGGTTGGTTAGCTTATACATTAGCATCATTGTATGTTTTAGTTTTCTCATATGGTTGTTGGTTAGCTTGTAGTCATGGTTTATTGTTTTTATCTGTTTCAGTTTTTGTGTCTCTCTGTATTTGTTGGTACAGTCATCTGTTTTCCCTCTTACTTCTCACTCTATCCACTCCCCCTTTCCCCCCCACTGCTTGCTCCATTCTCTTCCCTCTGTTAACCTCATTTAACTTTCAGGGAGTAAACATACAACCCCACTGCATGGACAGATCGCCAGGCAGTGGGAAGTGGGTTTCAGATTATCCATACACCTGTCAGCAGATACTGGGATCTATAGATAGATTTTGAATCACAGCTCCCTCCTTAAGTAAATCTCAAAATTGCAAAAAAGACTGCCCCCAACCTACAGTCCAACTCCAGAATTGAACAAAGCAAGAGGATATACATAAAGAAGAATAGGAGATTGAACAAACAGAAGTAAAATCAACCCCTCCGCCCCTGAATAACAGAATTAAAGAAGAGGGGAAAGTGGAAGGAGGGAAAAAGTAGGGAGGAATAATCTGCACAAAGGAAGAAAAACCAAATGAAGAAGATAGGTCTTACACAGACCCCTGAGAGGTCAGACACTGAGAAAACAGACTTTGGAATACAAATAATGAAGAGCCCCCAGAATGACTGGTCACATGCCACAAACCCAGACATCAAGACATTCATAGAGAGAATTAAAAAAATTGAGGAGAGACAAGAGGAAAATAGGAAGGAGTTGATGACAGAAATAACAGCAGTAAAGAATCCTGTGATGGAAAAATAACAAACTAATAAGCATGGAAAACAGAATTAGCCAAGCAGAAGAAAGAATCGCAGAGTTTGAAGACCAAAACACAGAACTAACCCAAACTGTCAAAAATATAGAAAAGAAGCTTAAAAAGACACAACAAACCTTCAAGAGATGAATGATTACTTCAAGAGACCCAACCTAAGAATAATTGGCCTTCCTGAGGCAGAGAGAGAAACAGAGGTCACACTGGAACAAACATTTCATGAAATCATTCAAGAAAACTTCCCTCATCTCATCAGTGATGCAAAAATTCAAACACAAGAGATTCAGAGAACCTCTGCAAGACAACAAATGAGAAGACCAACTCCCAGACACATAATAATTCGCCTAAACAAAGTAGGTATAAAAGAAAAAAATCCTAAAGGCAGCAAGAGAAAATGGTCAGACTAACTACCAGGGAAGCCCAATTAGAATAGCAGCAGATTTATCTACAGAAACCCTCCAGACTAGGAGAGCTTGGAGCCCTATCTTCCAAGTTCAAAAAGATAAACGTCCTTACAATAAATAAAAAATTAGCTGGGCATGGTAGCACATGCCTGTAGTTCCAGCTACTTGGAAGGCTGAAGTGGAAGGATCACTGGAGCTCAGCAGATTGAGGCTGTGGTGGCTGGGAGCGGCCACTGCACTCTTCAGTCTGGGTGACAGAGGGAGACTCCAACTCAAAAAAAAAAAAAAAAAAAAAAAAAAAGAAAAAGAAAAGAATAGACACTGGGTACACCCTAATAAGAGGGAAGAGCAGAGCTAGTGTTCCTAACTCCTTATGAAGCAAAATTTTCACTATCTGGGGAATGGGCCACCTGAGACCAAATCCAATATGTCCATGCAATGAATACACATGTTTACCCCCTGAATCTAAAAGTAAAAATATCCTCAATATTTTCTTAGAAAAATTATTTGAATGTATGCAAATATTTTATTAATTTGAATGATTTTTTAGAAACTTTGCACTATTTCTTTTAGTATATTTTTTGACCTATAGAATAGGGGCTTAATAGTACTTTAAATGAAATCATATAATCACTAACTTACTCTAACAGCTGTAATAAAAAGATCTATTTGTCAAATTGTGAAGAAAAGAAATAACAATGAATGTTCTTGATATTAAAGCCTATGATCTCAGAATGCATATTATCCTTAGCATTAGTTATTGACAATCTTTTTTTTTTATAGGCTAGAAAATATAGTTTATTTAGAAAGTAAACTATATATAGAGAGAGGAGATTCATCTTTCTAGCATAGGGGAGGGGTCCAAGGCTAGGAAGTATGGTGACTGTGACTCAAGGAACCACATGGTCAGACCATGACTTAGCAAAGCAATGGCCAGTTATTGACAATCTTATCTCCCACTTTGTACAGTATTCTTTAAAAATACATTCTTTTTGTGATGGCTCTTATTGTAACTAATTCCTACCAGTCTGAACTAGCTTGCTTGAAGTGTATACGTATATTCTCATTTATTTTTGGAAGCACACCGCAGAAAAAGAGCATCACAAAAAGCAATTTAGTAAGAAAGAAACACATAAAAGCATTTTGTGAACTTCTATTTCTATAAAAGCCCTAAATATTCACTATGAATTTTAGAATAAACAAAACATGAAATATAACTATAACATGCTATATTTAATGTATACATTTAATTGTATAATTTTATACTTATATAAGATTTTATGAATATAATATAGAGATAATATTTAATTGACTAAGATATGATTTTGAATATCATATGTAGCTACAAATTCTGTGGAAGAATTTTGAATAAGATGGAGATTCTCTCTTTGTATCCATGAGTTTCTAAGGTTAAAAAAAGTGAGAGAGAAATCTAATCCAGGATTTGAGTGTGGCTCTGTGATTAATTGTTCCAAATCATTGGTTTACTTATTGTGTTTCTCATCATCATCAGGATGCATAGAAAATTTCTCTGAAGCAAAGTATGAAAAGTTAATTTAGATCCTGTTTTCTCTTTCAATAAAATCAAGTTCTTTTTATCAATTTTTTAATTTTGATATTATGGGGTACAGTTAAGGGTTAGGTATACAAATATGCTTCATTCAGGCCCCCTTGTTGATAACAGGTGTCTCCTCATCTCCAGACAGATGTTTACTACCATTAGTCCCATCCCCCTCCATAGTTTCCCACCACTGTCAGTCATTTTCTTATGGTAGTGTGTCGGATGATCAAGGTCCACTATATGAGTGAGAATATGTGATACTCAGATCTTTGTTTCTGTGAGAGGTCACTCAGTATTATAGACTCTAACTCCATCCAGGTTGCTGCAAAATTCATGATTTTGTTCTTTTTTATGTCATAGTATTCCATCATGTATATGTACCGCATTTTTTTAATCCAGTCCTCTTCTGATGGACAGTGTGGTTGGTTCCAGGTTCTTGCTATTGTGAACAATGCTGCGATAAACATTTGTGTGCAGGTATCTTTTTAATAGAGTGATTTGAGTTCTTCAGGGTATATTCCCAGTAGGGGGATTGCAGGGTCATATGGGAGGTTAATGTTTAGAGCTTTTAGGAATCGCCACACTGCTTTCCTCAGAGGTTGCACTAGTTTACACTCCCACCAACAGTGTAGGAGTATTCCCTTTTTGCCACATCCTCTCCAATGAATATTATTTTCCGAGTTATTGATAATTGCCATTCTGACTGGAGTTAGGTAGTATCTCAGTGTGGCTTTGATTTGCATCTCCCTGATGATTAGTGAGGTTGAAGATTTCTTCATGTGTCTGTTCGCTGCTCAGATGTCTTCCTTTGTGAAGTGTCTGTTCATATCTTTTGCCCATTTTATAATGGGGTTGCTTGTTTTTTTCTTTTCAGCACGTTTGTGTTCCTTGTAGATCGAAGATGTTAAACCTTTGTCAGACCTGGAATTGGCAAATACTTTTTCCCAGTCTGTAGGCTGTCTCCCTGCTCTCTTGATGGTTTCTTTGACTTTGCAGAAGCTTGTCAGTTTAATGAGGTCCCACTTGTCTATCTTATCCCTTATGGCCTGTGGGTTTCAAGTTTTGTTCAGGAATTGGATGCCAGTTCCAATTTCTATAAGGGTATGTCCTTCATTTTCTAAGGTTCTTATAGTTTGAGGTTTTACATTTAGGTCTCTGATCCCTTTAGAGTTAATTTTTGTGTATGGGGGATAGATAGGGGTCCTGGTTCAATCTTTTGCATGTGGTCAGCCAGTTTTCCCAGCACCATTTACTGAATAGGTTCTCCTCTCCCCATTGGTAGGTGGTGGAGGCTTTGTCGAAGATGAGTTTGTTGAGAAATAGAGGTTTTGCTTCTGGGATCTCAATTCTATTCCATTGATCTATATGCCTGTTACTATACCAATACCAAGCTGTTTTGATGATTGTAGCTTTATAGTAAAGTCTGGTAATGTGATACCACCTGCTTTGTTTTTTTTTTGTTGAGGATTTTTCTGGTTATTCTTGGTTATTTGTGTTTCCATATGAATTCCTGTGGTTTTTTTTTAGGTCTGAGAAGAATGTTGCTGGTAATTTGATAGGTATTGCATTGAATCTGTAGATTGCCTTAGGTAAGATGGACATCTTCACAATGTTGATTCTTCCAAACCATGAGCATGGGATATTTTTCCACTTGTTCGTGTCATCTTTGATTTCTTTGAGCAGAGTTTTGTAGTTTTCATTGTAAATCTCTTTAACATCTCTGGTTAGGAAGATGCCAAGTATTTCATTTTTTTGTGGCTATTTGGAAAGGAATTGTGCTTTTTATTTGGGTTTTTATTGTTTATTATTGGTGTAAAGAAATGTGATTGTCTTTTGCACATTTATTTTATATCCTGAGACTTTGCTGAAGGCCTTTATCAGTGTAAGGAGGTTTTGACAGATTCTCTTGGGTTTTCAAGGGACACGACCATGTCATCTGCAAAGAGAGATAATTTGACTTCCTCTTTTCCTATTTGGATACCCCTGACTGACTTCTCTTCTACGATTGCTCTAGCCAGGACTTCCAATACTATATTGAACAGGAGGGTGAGAGTGGGCATCCTTGTCTTGTTCCAGTTTTCAGGGGAAATGGTTCCAATTTTTGTCCATTTAGGGGTATGCTGGCTGTGGGTTTCTCACAGATGGCTTTTACCACTTTAAGGTATGTTTCCTGTATGCCTAGATGTTCGAGAGTTTTTATCAAGAAGGGGTGCTGGATTTTATCAAAAGCTTTTCCTGTATCTAATGATATAATCATGTGGTTTTTGTTTTGACATCTGTTGATGTATTTAATTACATTTATTGTTTAATGAATGTTGAACCAGACTTGCATCCCAGGGATGAAGCCTAATTGGTCATAATGGATGATTTTTGAGATGTGTTGTTGAATCCGGTTTGCTAGGATCTTGTTGAGAATTTTAGCGTCTATGTTCATGAAAGATATTGGCCTGTAGTTCTCTTTTTTTGTTGGATCTTTACCTGGCTTGGGTATCAATATCATGTTAACTTCATAAAATGATTTGGGGAGGGTTCCATCTTTCTCAATCGCCTGAAATAGCTTCATTAGGATTGGTATCAGTTCCTCCTTAATGTCTTGTAGAATTCTGCTGGAAAACCATCTGGTCCGGGGTTTTTTTTGTAGGTAGTTTTCTTATTACATTGTCAATTTCCTTGATTGTTATTGATCTATTTAGGGTCTCAATTTCTTCTTGTTTCAACCTAGGTAGGTTGTGTGATGACAGAAAGTCCTCCATTTCCTTGAGGTTTTCATGTTTGTTTCCATACAAGTGTACATAGTAGTCTCTAATGATCTTCTGTATTTCTTCAGGGTCAGATGTGTCTTTATCTTTTGGGTTTCTGATTGTGGTTATTTGGGTTTTTTCTTTCTTTTTCTTGGTCATTCTAGCTTGGGGACCATCAATCTTGTTTATCCTTTCAAAGAACCAGCTTTTTGTTTCATTGATTTTTTTGTATTATCTTTTTGTCTTCTATGTCCTGCTTTTGGGCTTTTATTTTGGTCATTTGGATTCTTCTGCTGAAATTAGGTTTTTTTGTGGTCTTGCTTTTCTAGCTTCCTTAGGTGGCTTGTTAGGCTGTTAATTTGTGATCCTTCCATTTTCTTCATGTGCATTTGTAGGGATATAAATTCCCCTCTTACTACAGCTTTTAAGGAGTCCCAGAGATTTTGGTAAGATGTTTCTTCATTTTCATTTGTTTTCAGGTATCTTTTGATCTCTGTTTTGATTTCATCATTGACTCAGGAGTTGTTTAGCATCATGCTGCTTAGTGACCATGTCTCTGTGGGTTTTGGGGGGACCTTGTTGGTGTTAATGTTTATTTTTATTCCACTGTGATCTGAGAAGGTGCATGGTAGAATTTCGGTCCTTTTAAATTTGCTTATGCTTGATTTATGGCCAATTATGTGGTTGATCTTGGAATACATTCCATGCGGTGATGAATAGAATGTATATTCTCTGGTCTTTGGTTGGAGTGTTCTGTAGGTATCAATTAAGTCCATTTGGTCCAGAGTTACACTGAGGTTCTGGATCTCATTGCTGATTTTTTGTCCCGATGATCTGTCTAGGGTTGTGAGTGGGGTATTAAAGTCCCCAGTTATGATGGTATTAGAGTCAATATCCTTCTTTTGCTTTCCTAGGAGTTGCTTTATAAAAGTTGGTGCACCTATATTAGATGCATATATGTTTAGGATAGATATTTCTTGTTGATGGAGTGAACCTTTTATCATTATGTAGTGGCCCTCTGTATCTTTTTTAATTTTTGATAGCTTAAATGGTATTTTGTCTGAAATTAGGATTGTGACTCCTCCTTGATTTTGTGTCCCATTTGCCTAAAAATTTGTTTCCCATCCTCTTACTTTGAGTCTGTGCATATCCTTTCTAGTGAGATGGGTCACTTGAAGGCAGTATATTGTTGCCTGGAGATATTTTATCCATTTTGCCATTCTACGTCTTTTCAGTGGTGCATTTAGTCCATTCACATTCGGGCTAATTATTGAAATGTGAGAGTTTGCCCCTGAAAGAATTTTGGCACCAGTAATGACCCCACACCTGGCCAGGACCAAGAGATTTATTAAAGGGGGCTGTCACAGAGAGGATCTGTAATGGAGGGAGAAAAAGAGAGAGAGTTGCAGAGAAAGGGCTGTATTTATTAGCCTGACAGGGGCTGGAAGGGGCTGGCTATGTTTCTATTGGAGGAGTTGCACGGGAGCAGGGTTGGGCCAATGCCATATTATAGTCCTATTGGATGCACAACAAAGCTGACTATGTTCTGGGAAAGGATTGGAGGCTTGCAGGTTTGAACTTCGTGCACGCAGGGAATTGTGCACAAAGAAGCCGGGACCTAGGCCTTTGTTGTCTGGTGTGTCCTCACCATGCTCGGCACCATTTTGGGAGCCGCCCCTCTGGTCACTTCCTGCACCCTTCATTCCCACCTTTTCTGTTTTTATGGGGAGGGGCATCATTACTCTTTCTGGCTACTTCCTGCTGGTTTCGGGGGCGTTGTGGGGGTAAGGTGGTGGAAAGGTACAGAACCAGCCAGAGCAGGGCCCAAAGGTAGGCACTGAAGGTGTAGATTTCTGCAGGTGAGAGTTCCATGAAGGTTCCTTGTAAGTATAGAACAGTGACCTGTTCTGGCCAGTCTTCTAATGAGCATGAGGATGGTAGTAACCAGCTGTCCTGAAGCAGACTGTGGAGGTAGACAGAAAACCTGGAAGACAGCATATCTAAAAAAAAAAATTAGATGAAAATTTGGTTGTCATAGCTCTGGATTTTCTACAGGAACAGGTTGGTAGCTATTGAGCAACAGGAGGTTAAGGCTTTGATTTGCAAAGTTTGAGACAGTAGCCTTTATGTACGTAAGGAGATATTTGATGAAGCATGGTCCTAGGGTTACAGCCAGTAGGAGGAGGATTACTAGGCCAACTATTGCCAAGTCTAGGGCGGTGAGCCAGGGGGGGCCATGAGAAGAGGGTTTGATACCAGTTTCCATAGGCCTGGTTTTGTGATTCCCAGTGTTGTATATTGTCCCTTATTTGAGCTAGGGCTTCTCTTATTATCCCTGATTTGTTGGCATAAAAACAGTAGGCTTCTCCTAGGGTTATGCACAACCTTCCTTGTTTTAGGAAAAGGAGGTCTAGGCCTCGTCTGTTCTGTAATGCTATCTCAGCGAGAGAGTCAAGCTGTTGTTCTAATTGAGACACGCTCGATTCTAGTAGGCGTAAATCAGTGTCAATTTGAGTGCTAAGCTGTTTAAGATTTTGGTCGCCCAGAATTAAGGTGGCCATGCCTATGGCTGTAGCTCTGGCAATACCTAGTCCCATTAGTAAAGGGACTAGCAGTTCCCGTTTTGAGTGGGTGGTGTTAAAGAGTTTGAGGTGTTGTCTACCTTCTGTTCCTTTATAAATGTAAACCTGGGGCAGGATGTGGACCAAGATGCACAATTCTTTTGTGTCTTTGAGATGCTGTAGGCTGATACAGGGGGTGATCCCTTGGGTACAGGCAAACCACGTGGTAGGAGGTGCCACAGCGAAATGGGGGATGGTTTGATTATGGAAGGTAGTGATGTTAATATGAGAGGTGTTGTTGCAGGATGATCGGAGGTGGGATGTAGTTATGGGAAAGGTTGGGGAGAAGAGACACGTTCCTTGTCCCTGGAGGTCATCCAGTGTCAGTGTGGGATGAGTGTACCAGGGACATAATTGCTTATTTTGTATATCAATAAGGGTAAGTATCTTTATGTTAGTTTCTGCATTGCCTACTGAAGAAACTGCCTCCACTCCCACATAATATGGGGGCCGTGGGTTTAAGCATAGCCAGCAATCTTTTGCCAGAGAAGGACGGGTTTTATTAAGTAGAAGGTGTACTGCCGTTAGTAAGTGAAGGAATCAATCAGGCGGTAAGGGGATGGGAGGGCCTTTAAAGTAGGTGAGATGATTGTTACCCCCTTTGGGGTGAGAGGGGGAGAAGTTATGAGTTGAATTTTTGAGTCCGTAGGTATAGGTTTGGGTAGAATTATTTTGCACAATGGTCCCAGGGGATTGGGGGGTGTGTGGAATAGGACTTCGTTGGACTGTGAATAGCATGCCTGGATTGGTTCCAGGGGTGTACAGTCGAAGGCCCCACGTTTTTCCAGTGTCCCATGTTTTTTGAAAGCTAAAAGCATCCCACAAGGTGATGATAAGCCGTAGTGAATTGCAGGTTTTGGGTTGTGTACAGGGAGAAGTGAAGGGCAGTCTTACAATTGATATGTAAGGGTCAGAGTTGCCTTTCCATGGGGCTATGGTTTTGTATCCCCAGGCAGCACAGTGAAACTGCTGAGGTTTGTGGCAGTGTTTTTCTCCTGTGTCAAGACAGACATAGAACTTGACATTCTTGAGTTGAATTTTGTCTTCCAGACTGCCATAACTACATCCCCATCCTCTGGTGGAAGAGCCTCCCCATCCCTCTGGGACAATGGACAGGCTGAGCCATAGTTTGCAAAGATCAAAGTTAAATATCGGTTGCCCATGTCCAAGGTAGGTGGAGACTACAGTTTGTGTAGAGGCATTTATTATTTTCTAAGAAAAGTTACCTGGCGCATAATAGGGGTGAGGTTGGTAGGTTTGGGTTAATGGAAGGATTAGAAATAAGAGGGTAGTGACTTTGGAGGCAAGACTAGGGGCTACTTTGGTGTTTAAAGGAGGCATTTGATGAGAACAAAGCCTGTGACAATTAGGAGATAGGTAGTAGCCAACAGAATTTTTGCCGCAGACGGCCAGCTTGTGGGTGTCGAACAGGTGAGTAATATAGTAAGTAGGATGGTAATCAGGCCAAGAAAGGAGAGGGGCCAAGGGTCACGGGTGTTCTGTGTTGTATCCAGGATGTTGGTTTGGATTTGGGTTGGGATGAGTGGTGAGTCGAGACAGATGAAGCTTAAGTGGTTGGACTAGAACCTTGGAGCAGGTATTCCTGTAGGTAGGTGGACAAATATTATGGGTGAGACGTGAGGAAGGAGGCAGCAGGTTTTAAGTGGGAGATGTGAATCCATGGGGTGAACTGACGACGGCCCGTGATGAGTTTTGCAGCCGTGGGAATCGATAAAATTACCTGAAGAGGTTCAGACCACTTAGGGTTTAAAAGAGACTTTGTTTCTGGGTCAGAGAGATAGACCCACTGTCCAGGGAGGAGGGGAGGTGGGATTTGACCACTGGGTGAAACAGGTAAGAGAAGATTTTGATATTCCCAAATGTGGGAACGAATGAAAGATAAGAGTGGGTAAAGCATATGAGTGGGTGTCAGAGGGGTTGAGGTGGGGACTCCTGGAGGCAGCGCTGGACGGCCATACATTACTTCAAAAGGTGAGAATTGGGATGGTTTTTTTGGGAGAACTCATAAGCAGAAGAGGGCCAAAGGAAGTAGGGTGACCCAGTTTTTGTGTAGTTCAAGGGATAGTTTAGTGAGGATGTCTTTAAAGGTCCGATTGGTTTGCTTTACCTTTCCAGATGACTGTGGGTGGTATGGAATGTAGAAATGTCAATCAATGTGAAGATCAGTTGTTAGAGAATGTACCACCCGTGAAGTGAATTCGGGCCCATTGTCAGAATGTAGGGACGTGGGGACACGAACCTGGGAATGATATGGCTAGTAAGGATAGTCCCTACTGTTGCTGCTCATTTATTTGAGGTTGGAAACGCTTCTACCCACCTGAAAAAGGTGTCAACGAAGACAAGGAGGTATTTTAGGTTGCATACTGGGGGCATGACAGTGAAATCAACCTGCCAGTCTGCTCCTGGGAGTTGTCCCCGAGCTTGATGGGTAGGAAAGTTTCCTGGTTTTAGAGGGGTATTGAGGTTGGTTCGCTGGCAGATGGAAAATTTTGAGGTAATGCTTTTTATGAGTTCCTTTTGTTGGGAAGTGAGAGTGTAAAAGTTTGTTAGGAAAGATGTCAGTGCAGAAGGATTGGTGTGGAAAATTGAGTGTAGATATGGGATAAGGTCTGTAATGGAGGGGGAGGTTGAGGGTGGTGAATTAGTGGGAAGTGTGTGGTCTGGATCAGGGTGAGCAACAGCAGCCAAGGCAGGAACAGATGTTAAAGCTGCTTGTTGGACCGCATTGTCCGCCCTGGAGTTTCCCTGAGTGATGGGTGAGGAGTCCGGCTGGTGAGCCTTACAGTGAGAAATGCCAATATTAGTGGGAAGTAAGGAGGCGGCAAGGAGATCAGAAATTAGTTTAGCATTAACCACTGCTGATCCCTTGGTGGTAAATAGTCCCCTTTCCTTCCAACTGGCCAAGTGGGAGATGAGAATATGGAAAACACATTTGGAATCAGTGTAAAGAGAAATATAGTGTCTAGCTGCTAGCTGAAACACCTGAGTAGCAGCTATAAGTTCTGCCTGTTGGTTAGTGGTGACTGGCGGGAGAGGCTTTGCCTCAATGACATGTGTAATAGAGGTGATGGCGTATCCCGCAACCCGGGACCCATTGTGTAGGAAGGAGCTGCCATCAGTGAACCAGGTATAGGAGGGGGAGGGCAAATGGTCTTCCTGGATGTGGACCGGGCAAGGGAGGAGAGCCTCAACAGTCTCTACACAGTCATGGGTTAGTGGGGCTGTGGAAGAAGGGAGCAACGTGGCTGGGTTTAGGGGTGCACAAGTTTGAAAGGATATGGAGAGATTCTGTAAAAAGAAGACAAGGAGTGATAGGACTCGACTGGGAGGCAGCGTTTGAAGGCCTTTGTAGCTTAGGAGGTGCTGTAGATGGTGGGGGGAGGTTACGGTAATAGGGGCCCTGAAGGTGAGTTTTTTGGATTCACACACCAACATGTGGGTGGCAGGCAGCGCTCACAGACATGGGGACCAGCCCTGGATGGTGTGGTCTAAATGTTTTGAGAGATAGGCCACTGGGGCAAACGTTTGTCACAAAGTTGTCCCAGCACTCCCAAGGCCACCCCCTTGTTTTCATGGACATATAGGATGAAAGGTCAGTGTACGTCTGGCAGATGAAGAGTGGGGGCCCTCAGGAGGGCCTGCTGGAGGGCAACAAAAGGTTGTTTAATGGAGGAGGGTGTTAGGAGTGGCTCATTTGGGGTCTCCCTTTGTAAGAGTATAGAGTGGCTTTGTGAGTAAGGCAAAGTTGGGGATCCATGCCCGAAAGTATCCCGCTAGCCCCCAAAATGATTGGATTTCCTGCTTAGTTTTAGGTATATGTAGGGATTTAATTAGGGCCTTCCTATCTGTTGTTATAGCCTTCTGTTGGTGTGAGACGGCTACACCTAGATATGTGACTTGTGTGACAGACAGTTGGACCTTTTGAGGGGATACCCAATATCCTTTTTCCACTAGAAAGTTAAGGGTGAGTGCAGTGTCTGTTCGAGAATCAGCTAAGGAAGGGCTTCAGAGGAGGAGGTCGTCTACGTATTGAATAAGGGTGGATTTGGTAAGTGAGAGAGACTTAAGATCTGCTGCTAAGGTTTGACCAAACAGGTGGGGGCTATCTCGAAATCCTTGTGGTAGTACTGTCCAAGTGAGTTGTTGTGAGTGGCAAGATATTGGATCAGTCCATGTGAATGTGAAGATGTTTTGTTAGTCTACTGCCAGGGGGACGGTAAAGAATGCATCTTTAAGGTCGAGAACTGAGAAGTGAATAGTGGTTGGAGGAATTGAAGATAAGATGGTATAGGGATTAGGAACTAGCGGGTGGATGGGGATGACAGCTGCATTAATGAGTCTTAGATCCTGCACTAAGTGGTAAGTGCCATTTGGTTTTCACACCACTAAAATGGGGGTATTGAATGGGGAGTTAGTGGGGCACAGATATCCCTTTTGTAGCAAAGAGTTAATGACAGACAGGTTGGAGTCCTAGAAGACTGGAGGTAGGAAGAGAGTATTGTGGCTGATTAGGATGTGCGAAAGGATTTTTAAGTTGAATGTGGAGGGGGGAGTGTGCTAGGGAGGGGGAGTTATGTCGCATACTGGAGGAGTTTAATATCAATTGAGGTTCAAAGGGGGAAAGGGGGAGTCAGGAAAATTTTCGGCAGTTAGAAGGGCCAAGAATGGGGTTGTAGGGGAAGGGTTGCTGAGTGCCGCACTTGGGTTAAAGGTGTTGGATGCCTGAAACTTGGCTAAAATGTCTCTGCCCATAAGAGGCACAGGACACCGAGGCATTACCAAAAAGGAATGAGTGAAGGGACGTTTACAAAGATGCATGTAACTGTAGGAGTTATGCGTGGAAGGATGGACTGGCCCCCTACCCTGACTATAGGGGTCTTAGATGGGGAAGTCAGGCCCCAAAACTCTCGTATAACAGAAAGGGTGGCTCTGGTATCCAGGAGAAAGTGGATGGGGCGCCCATCAACCGTTATAGTGACCCTGGGTTCCTGATGATTTGAGATTAGTGTTGGGCAGGGAGAACCTGGGTCCCATCAGTCTAAAGTCGCTGCCATGCCCAACAGATCCAGAGCGGGATGGGGGTTGACCCAGTCCCTCCTTGGGGACTGGGGCAATCCACTGCCCAGTGTCCCACCTGTCCACATCTAGGACATGGTTTTTGGGGTACTCCACGGTTGGGGTACCCCGTGCCCAATGCCCTGGCTGCCTGGACTTGAAGCAGGGTCCTGGTGGTTGTCGTTGGTTTCGGGCATTGCCACCACCCTGGGTGATACCGGAGGTGACCCTGTTGCCGTGGAGGGCCTGGGCCAGCATTTGATAATTGTGTTTTTTTGCCTTCTCATCCCAGTTATGGAACACTTTAAAGGCTGCTGTAAGAACATCATGTTGGGGAGTGAGTGGGCCTCGGTCGAGTTTTTTTAGTTTTGCCCTAATGTCTGGATAGCTTTGGGAGAAAAAATATGTCATTAGGAGTTGTCAGCCATCAGGGGTTTCGGGGTCTATGTTAGTAAATTTTTGGAGTGCCCTGGTGAGCCGGCTGAGGAAGTTGGAGGGGTTTTCTTCTTTTTCCTGAATGACTTCCTGGAGTTTTTCAAAGTTAACTGTCTTTTGTGCAGCCCTGCACAACCCGGAAAGGAGGAAAGTAGAAAAACGGTCCCTAGCTTCAATGCCAGCAGGGGAGTTGTAATCCTAGCCTGGGTCTTGATCTGGGACCGGCGTCACCCCAAGAGGGTGAGCGGGGGTGGTTTGATGAATTTCATCTGCATATGTTCTAGCCTGTTCCCAAACTCTTTTATGTTCTTCTGGAAGTGGGGTGTTGGAGAGGATAAGATAGATACGAAAAGTGAGGCTATAGGACTGGATGAGGTATTGAAGCTCTTTAATGTAGGTGGCAGGGTTAGTTGTGTATGATCCGAGACGTTTTTCTATTTGTGAGAGGTCTGATATAGAAAAAGGGACATGTACCCGAACCACCTCATGAAAGGGGGCTAGGATGATTGGCACGGCCTTGGATCGGGTTACTGGGGGGGCTGCATGGAGGAGTTGTTGGAAGAGGATGGAATAAGAATCGAGCTGCCAGAGTGGAGGGGGGTGGGGCTGAAGAGGAGGGTGGGGGCGGGGGAGCCTGAGGCTGTTGAGGCTGCCTGTAAGTGGGGGGCTCGTCTGCAGGGTTGAAATCTGAGATGGAGGAGGAGGTAGCGGAACTGGGACTTACAGTGTCTGCAGTGGGGAGAGGGGAGTTTTGGTGAGGAGGCTGAAGTGTACGTAGAACAATGGGAGAAGGAGAAGTTGTAGAAGAGGCGGCAGATGCTAGCATGAGTGGAGGGTAGAGATTAGAGGGATTGCAATTGAGGCAGAGGTGGGGATGTTCACGAAGGAGAGAAAAGGACTGAACATAGGGAACTTCTACCCACCGTTTTGAGCACTCACAGAAATTATATAAGTCCCGAATAATATCAGGATTGAGGGACCCCTGAGGGGCCACTGATTTTGGTTGTCTAAGAGGTATGTTGGCCAGTCTTGCGTGCAGAAACGAATTAGGCATTTGGGTTTGATATTAGGGGAAAGAGAAACTGTAGTGAGATTGTTTAAGAGGCATTTAAGAGGGGAATCAGCCGGCAGGGATGATGAGCCTCCCATTGTGAGGCAGGTAGACTAAACGGGGCGTCCCCTGAAGAGTCAGCTGTCTGAGAAGTGTGACTGTGGCAAAGCCTGTCATCACAGGGGTTTGGCACAACCAGGGTTCTCCTGAAGAACTGAGTGGGTCAAGGCACCTTGCACAAGGGTTTTTGGACCAGACAGAAAGCACTTGACTGGGTGGTGGGTGGGAGCCTGTTCGAGATTCCTGCCAGTTGAATAGGGCTTACTGTGGGGCAACAAACATGGAGCCTCTGAGGCTCCCTGTTACCCGACAGATATAGGAGTCCTTCAGAATCTGCTGTGGGCCAGCAGACGTGGGACCCCCAGGGTCTGCTGTGGCCCAACAGCCATGGGATTCTTTGAGGGGGAGAGAGAGAGAGAGGATTTTATGGAAGCTGCTGTGGGTTAGCAGACGTGGGACCCCTGGGGCCCACTGCAGCCCAGCAGCTGCAGGAGTTTTAAGGTTTAAGAGAGATGAAAGAGAAGAGGAAGCCTTTAGGGTCTGCTGTGGCCGTGAAGGCTGAGACGGGGTGCATTCCCCCTCGCCCTGGGGCTGGAGGGACTGCCGGACGATCAATAGTCAGTTCCCCCCGGGGATCCCGGGCAAGTTTCAGGCTTCCATGTCTGGGGAACTCACCTATCTAACGTTCACTGGTGGATGCAGTTCACGTGTTCAAAACAGTGGGGAAGGTCCGGGAGGGCTGGAGTGGCCACCGATGCTGGGTCGGGGATCCCACCTATGGGGATAAACCGCACAAGGGCGGGAGAGCACCCAATCCGAGTCACGGCACCAATGAAAGAATTTCGGCGCCAGTAATGACTCCACAACTGGCCAGGACCAAGAGATTTATTAAAGGGGGCTGTCACAGAGAGGATCTGTAATGGAATAAAAAAAAGAGAGAGTTGCAGGGAGAGAGCTGTATTTATTAGCCTGACAGGGGCTGGAAGGGGCCGTGCTATGTTTCTATTGGAGGAGCTGCATGGGAGCAGGGTGGGGCCAACGCCGTGTTATAGTCCTATTGGATGCATAACAAAGCTGGCTATGTTCTGGGAAAGGATTGGAGGCTTGCAGGTTTGAACTTCACGTGCGTGGGGAATTGTGCACAAAGAAGCCAGGACCTAGAGCTTTGTTGTCTGGTGTGTCCTCACCATGCTTGGTGCCATTTTGGGAGCCACCCCTCTGGTCATTTCCTGCACCCTTCATTCCCTATCATAGAGTTCTTATAGAGTTGTTTTTCCACTTGGTTTATTGTCTTTCTTTTGCTTTTGGGATTGGTTCATATATTTTATTCTTTTTCCTGTACTCTTGTGAAGAACATTGTTCTTTTTTTCCCCTTTTCTTCTGTGTTTAGTACTTTCTTGAGTGTTTCATGGAGAGGTGGTTTGGTGGCAGTGTAAGTTCTTAGGGATTGGATATCTGGGAAAGATTTTAATTCTTCCTTGCTGATGAAGCTTAATCTGGCTGGGTAGGTTATTCTTGGTTGAAATTGTTTATCTTTTAGGACTTTGAAGATAGGGCTCCAAGCTCTCCTAGCCTGTAGGGTTTCTGTAGATAAATCTGCTGCTATTCTAATTGGTTTTCCATGGTAGGTGATCTGGCCTTTTTCTCTTGCTGCCTTTAGAATTTTTTCTTTTATGCCTTCTTTGTTTAGGCAAATTATTATGTGTCTAGGAGTTGGGTTTCTCATTTGTTGTCTTGCAGGGGTTCTCTGAATCTCTTGTGTTTGAGTTTTTGCATAATTGATTAGATAAAGGAAGTTTTCTTGAATGATCTCATGGAAGGTTTGTTCCAGTGTGGTCTCTGTCTCTCTTTCTGCCTCAGGAAGACCAATTACTCTTAGGTTCTGTCTCTTGAAGTAATGGCTCATTTCTTGAAGTTTTTTTTCTGTCTTTTTGAGCTTGTTTTCTGTGTTTTTGAGAGTTTGCATTAGTTTTATATTTTGGTCCTCAAGCTCTGAGATTCTTTCTTCTGCTTGGGTGATTCTGCTTTCCATGCTTATGAGTTTGTTATTTATTTCATTCACAGTATTCTTTATTATTGTTATCTCAGATATCAGCTCCTTTATAGTTTCTTCTTGTCTCTCCTCAATTATTTTTAATCTCTCCATTAATGTCTTGATATCTGGGTTTATAGTTTGAGACCAGTCGTTCTGGGGGCTCTTCATTGTTTGCACTCCGAAGTCAGTTTTCTCAGTGTCTGCCCTCCCAGGAGTCTGGGAGAGAGCCATATACTTCTTTTGGTTTTTCTTCATTTGTGTAGATTTTTCTCTCATCTCTTAGTGGCTAAAGTCCCTTGAGCTCTATTCTCCAGCCTCTCCCCTCTGTTTTTGTTGCAGACAGCTAGCCTGCTGCCTGGGAGATCTGTGACTTGTCTCTGTTCAGTGTAGGGGAGGGATTTTGTCTCCTGTTTAACAATATCACCATGGGAACCAAGGTGGAGGCTCTGATAGGTGGGCAGGGTGATGCAAATCTGCCTTGAAAATGGTGGAGGTGGTAGTTTTATTTTCACTTTTAGGGATGCTCATGTGGGTCTCTAGGTGGGACCTGCTGCACAGCTGGGTCCTAGATCTGGGGTGCCACCAGCAGTCTGGGGTGTAGGAGAGGTTAGGGGGTTCCCTTCTCTGGAGCTGAAAGCCTCCAATCAGCACCTTACACAAGCTCCCTTACACAAGCTTGTGGTCACATGCTGAGTGCCTCAGCCAGGGTGGGCCCGGGGCTCCAGATCGCCAAAGCTCCAGAGGGCAGGTGGTAGCTCTGGGTCCCTCACAGGGCACTTCAGCCAGAAATGGGAATGGTACCTCTGAGGGCGGGCACACAGAGCCTCCCTGGGTGACCAGCAGCTTGGTGCTGGGTGCTGGTCATGATGATGTAGCCAGGGAGGGAGCTGGGATCCGGGATTCGGGATTCCCCATCCGGCCGGAGTTACATATAGTGGAGCAGGTGCTGCCGGTCCACAATATCTTGCCCTGTGTGGACCAAAGGTCCCCAGGCCTTGTACCAGTGTGGCTGCTGGTGGGCAGGGAGTTGTAGGAAGAAAAGTAAGAGTCTTTTGGGGAACTCACATTCGGAGAGTCTCACAGATCTACCTATGCCGTCACCATCTTCAGGAGTCTCCCAATCCAGAGGATTTTTTAAACACACTGATCTCTTTGGAATTCTTCCTCATCCTTTTCTGGCCACACCCTTTGTCCCACAGCTGGATCAGGGCAGGGGGTGGGGCACCTGAAACTTAGCACTCATGAGGTCCCTCTGAAGTTTCAATAAAATCAAGTTTTATAAAATTTTGTTTAGACTAAAGAAAATTTATTATTAAAAATTAAAAAAAAACAACTATTTAAGATAGCCTGGTAGCCTAAAGTGAGAGAGGTCATGATGACCAGTTTCAGTAGGACACTGTTCAGATTGGGTTGAGTAAGGAAAAAAAATCCCAGTGGTCAAAAGTACACAGTAATTTTTCTGAATATATTAGAAACCAAATTATTAATTTGGATTTCTGAGAGTTCAATAAGCTCAATGGATAGGGGAACCCCAAATCCCGGATCCCAGCTCTCTCCCTGGTTACATGGACATTGGCTCAAATTTATTCTGTCTGGGACATGATTAAAATATAATGTTAATTAATTTGTCCAGAAGAATATTTAATATTATTATTTAGAAATGCTTCTTAGGATTGTTAAAAAATTAGACCATTATTTATTTCACTAAATATTGTCATTTATCTCCCAAGCATTTAGACAAAAATAACAAAATAAATTACAGACTACCACATCTATTGAGGAGAGACACAGAGATAAGATGGAATTCAGATATAGAAAGAAAACTTTGATAAACAAAATTGATTTCATTAAATGCAAAGTAGCTGATCATCTTGAATTAGTTTTTTTAAATCTAAAGCAGAACTTCAGTCAACAGCAATATATCAATAGAGCAAACAAGTAAATAAAAAAAGTACTTGCTTTTATTTTGAGCAAGAACATAAACAAATGCTAAGTCACTGTCTGGTTCAGCATGGTAGCCACTACTCACGTATGAGTAGAAATCTCTAGAAATGTGGTTAGTTCAAACTGAAACGTATTGGGGAAGGCCTCCCAAAATCATAATTTTTGGGGGTGGGTGGTGGGTCCCTTGTAGTACAGTCTTTGCCCACTAGGTAAGTGTTCTAGGAACCCATTGGCATCACTATACCAGCTAGCATTGTTGTGACCGGCTTTGTTCAACTTTTTTTTGGAGAGTCTTTCAGTGCATTTGTGTACTTAATGATGGATGATTTATGAGCACATCTGCCCACACCTCACTGAATGTTCAGCAATTTTTGATCCCAAATGACATGACGCCCAAGATCCCACCCTCCCTATTCATCCAATCTCACCCTAAGCAACTTTTTTGTTGTTATTTCTCCAGATGAAAAAGTCCTCAAAGGAAAAAGTTTTGCTGATGTGGAAGAGGTGAAATAAAAAACAGCAGAAGCACTAAAAGACATCAACATTGATGAGATCGAAAACTGATTTGAGCAGTAGAAAAAGCATCTTAATAGGTGTATTGCATCAAATGGAGAGTACGTTGAAGTTTAAACATGTAAGAATACACAATTTTTTAGATAAATAAATTCCAGGGTTTTTTGGAACCGCTTTGGTACAATAAGTGTTAAGTACACACTGAATTTGAAACATTTCATAGGAAAAAAGAGAGTAATATACTTTAATAATAATTTAATCTTGGATACATGAAGAAATAATAACTTTTAAAAAACATTTTGTTAAAGGGTTATCTTTTCTTATGTGAGACTAAAAAAAAGCAGATGTAAGATATCACCGATGATTAATTTTCTATGCTCAAAAAATAAACTATATAGCAGAAACATTAGATTGAATTCAGTTATTCTCAACAGTTATTATAGCATTTTAAATTCCCTCCATAAAATAATTATTTTCAATATTAAAGTGGATAAAACATCTGATTATGAGAGTCAAAATTCTTAGGTCTAGAATGGACTAAATAATGTAAACAATTTACTCCCTCCCAGTTTTTAGTAAAAAAGGCCTTTTCTGTTTGCAAAGTGTCAAATTTTAATGACTAACACTAGAGCAATATATAAGGTTTTATCTCTTGAGTTATTAACTGAATTAAATTTAACAGTTATTATTGAGAGCTATTTTGCATATTGCACAGAATTTACCCTTAAGGAAAATGAAATCAAATGCTATTTCAATGACGTCACAAATAATTTATCTTTATAATACATATCTTGGAACATCTACATTGTGTGACATTATGTTTGAATTTAGAAGATATAATATTAAAAGACCAAATTTATTATATGCCAAAAGAGATCACAATGGAAATTAGAAGAAGGGAAATCACATGCATTTTGTCTGACTAAAATACTCTGTGATATTTAATAAGCAACTATTATGTGTCAGGTACTTTTTTTTTTGAGTTGGAGTCTCTGTCGTGCAGACTGGAGTGCAGTGGCTGCTCCCAGCCTCTGCAGCCTTGACCTGCTGGGCTTTGGCGATCCTTCCGCCTCAGCCTTCCGAGTAGCTGGAACTACAGGCATGCGCCACCACGCCCGGTGGATTTTTTGATTTATTGTAGAGATGAGGTCTTGCTGCCCATGCGGGTCTTGAACCCGCGGGCTCAGGCAATCCACTCACCTCAGCCTCCCAAAGGCACAGGATTACAGACTGAGCCACCGAGCCTGGCATACATTTTTTTTTTTTTTACCCAATCATCTGTTGATGGATAAAGGCTGATTCTGTTACTTTGCTATTGTGAATAGTGCTGCAAGAAAACTGAGTTGAGGTATCTTTTAAATATAATATTGCATTTTTGAAGTATCTTTTTTTTTTTTTTGAGTTGGAGTCTCACTCTGTCACCCAGACTGGAGTGCAGTGGCCGCTCCCGGCCACCGCAGCCTCGACCTGCTGGGCTCCAGCGATCCTTCTGCCTCAGCCTTCCGAGTAGCCGGAATTACAGGCATGCACTACCATGCCCAGCTGATTTTTTTTTTTTTTTGATTTATTGTGGAGATGAGTTCTCGCTGCCCAGGCGGGTCTTGAACCCGCAGGCTCAGGCAATCCACTCACCTCAGCCTCCCAAAGGCGCGGGATTACAGGTTGAGCCACCGAGCCTGGCTTGAGGCATCTTTTAAATATAATATTGTATTTTCCTTTGGGTAGATAACTAGTAATGGATTGCTTCATCAAAAAGTAGTTTTTTATGATTTTATAGTTTCACATCCTGTATTTGTTTCTTTGATGTATATTAAGTTTATTTTTTGTATATGGTGAGACATAAGAATCCAATTTTTTTCTGCATATGGCAATTCAACTTTTACAGCACCACTTATTAAAAATGACGTCCTTTTCCCAGCACATTTTGGTTCACTATATCAAAGATCAGTTTACTGTACATATGTGACTTTATCGGTGGGAGAAGACAAGGAAAATTCACTTGGCTACAATGTGATGGCATTTGCAAACCAATACTTTGTCCCCAAATTTACAAGTTTATGTAGATATAGCAGCAGACATCTACAGAAACATTACAGTATAGATTATTTGATGAGGACCTTCTCCCTCCTTGGTTAAATATATTTCTAGGTATTTTATTGTATTGTAGCTATTTCAAATGGACTTTCTTTCTTGAATTGATTCTCAGCTTGATTGCTAATGGTGTATAAAAACCCAACTTTGTATCATAAAAACGTCCTAAATTCATTTATCAAGTCTGAGAGTTTTTTGAAAAGAGTCTTTAGGGTTTTTAGGTATAAGATAATATCGTACTGCCCATCAAAAGAGGACTGGATTTAAAAAATGTAGTACAAATGCACCATGGAATATTGCAGTCATTACGAAGAACAAAATCATGAACTTCACAGCAACCTGGATGGACTTAGAGTCTATAATACTGAGTGATCTTTCACAGAAACAAATAACTGTCACATGTTCTCACTCATAAGTAGGCCTTGAACAGTTGTCGTAATACTATAAGAAAAGTATTGGCAGTAGCAGGAAATTGCAGGGAGGGGAATGGAGAAATGGGATTGGCAGTAGTGGAAATCTGCCTGGGGAAGAGGGGTGGCACACCTCATCAACAAGGGTACCTGCATAATGAACATTTGTATACCTAACCCTGAGTTGTACCCCACACCTTTAAAATAAAAAAAAATTAAAAAAAGATAATATCATTAGTGAACAGAGGTAATTTGATTCCCTCTTGCCTTTTATTTCTACCCCTTGCCTGATTTATCTGATTAGAACTTTCATTATTATATTTAAATAGGAGTGGTGAAAATAAGCATCCTTGTTTTAGTTTTTAGGGTGGTTGCTATAAACTTTTTCACACTGAAGATGATGTTGGCTCTGGGTTTGTCATATACAGACTTTATTATTTTGAAGTATGTTCCTGTGTGTGCATAGCTTTTTGAAGGCAATTGTCATGAAGGGATGATTAGTTTTACCAAATGCTTTTTCTGTATCTATTGAAATAAATTATATAGGTTTTGCTTTTAATTTCATTTATTTGATGCAACACTGATTTGCGTATATGGAACAATCCTTACATCCCTGGAATAAAATCCATCAAGCAGAGTGTATTATCTTTTTCATGTGTTGTTGGATTCAGTTGTTAGTATTTTGAGGATTTTGCACCTTTGTTAATCAGGAATGCTGGTCTGTAGTTTTATTTTGTCTTATATACTGTGTTGTCTGGCTTTGACATCTGAGTGATACTGGCTTCATAGAATAAGTTAGAGAGAGGTCCTTCCTCCCTGATCTGTTTTTTTGGAACAGCTTAAGTAAGATTGCTACCAGGTTTTCTTTGTACATTTGATATAATTTGCCCTCAATTCATTCGGTCCTAGGGTTTTTGTTGTTTTGGGGAGATTTTTTAAAATTGCTGATTCAATTTCACAACTCATTATTGCTCTATTCTAGATTGCGATTTACCTTAGAAGTTTGTATTTTTTCAGAAATTTTTCCTTTTTTTAAGGTTTTCTGATTTGTGAACCTATGGTTGTTCATAGTAATCTCTGATGATCTTTTGAAATTCTGTGGTATCAGTTGTAATGCTTCTTTTTTCATTTCTGATTATACTTGTTTAAATCTTCTTTTCCTTTTGATTTAGTTACCAGTTTATCAATTTTGTTTATCTTTTCAAAAAATCAACTTTTTGTTTCATTTATTCTTTGTACTATTTTTGGTCTCAGTTTTATTTATTTTTGCTCTATTCTTTGATATTTCTTTTCTTCTGTTCTCTTTGGATTTAATTTGCTTTTCTATTTTCTTGATGCTAGGTTATTGATTTCTAATTTTTCTATTTTTTGATGCAAACATTTGACACTATAAAATTCCCTTTCGTTACTGTTTTTGCTGTTTTCCAGTGGTTTTAGTATGTTGTGTCTCCAATTTCACTTATTTAAAAAACATTTAAAATTCCTTGTCTTAACTTTTTAATTGACCAAAAACCAGTTTTTAATTTCTTTTTTATTAACTTTTATTTTAAAAATGTGGAATACAAATGAGGGTTAGGTACATACGTGGTCATTCATACAGGTAAAGTGTGGGCACCCTTATTGTTGTAATGTATCCCCCCTCCCCTGGCATTGTCCCACTACCACCAATCCCTTTCTTATAGTATTATGATAAAAGTTCAGGGTCCATTTATGAGTGAATACATGTGGTACTCAGATCTTTGTTTCTGTGATAAATCACTGCGCATTATAAACTCTAATTCCATCCAAGTTGCTGCAAAGTTCATAATTTTGTTTTTCTTTATGGGTGCATAATATTTCCATTGTGTAAATGTAAAATGTACACATTTTCTTTATCCAGTCCACTTTCGACAGGCAGCATGGTTGGTTCCATGTTTTTGCTATTGTGAACAATGCTGCAATAAGCATACATGTATCTTTATTATAGAGTGATTTGAGTTCCTCTGGGTATATTCCCAGAAGGGGGATTGCTGGGTCATATGGAAAGTCAATTTTAAGATTTTTTAGAAATCACCACACTTTTCCACAGAGGTTGTTCTTGTTTACATTCTCACCAACAGTGTAGAAGTGTTCCCTTTTCCCCACATCCTCTTCAGCTTCTGTTGTTTTTTGAGTTATTGATGATGGCCATACTGACTAGAGTTAGGTGGTATCTCAGAGTGGTTTTAATTTGCATTTCTTTGAAGATGAGTGAGACTGAGTATTTTTTCATGTATCTGTTGGCTGTTCATGTCTTCTTTTGAGAAGTGTCTATTCATATCTTTTGCCCATTTTTTAATAGGGCTGTTTGCTTTTTTCCTTTTGGCAAGTTTGAGATCCTTATAGATCCTGGATGTTAGGGCTTTGTCAGATTTACAGTTGGCAAAGATTTTTTCTCATTTCGTGGACTGACTCACACTCTTGATGGTTTCTTTTGCTTTGCAGAAGTTTTTAAGTTTGATGAGGTCCCACTTGTCTATCTTATCTTTTATGGCATTCTCTTTTGGAGAGTTGATCAGGAATTGGTTGCCTATTCCCATTTCTGTAAGGGTGTTTCCTACATTTTCTTCTAGGATTCTTATAGTTTGAGGTTATACATATAGATCTTTGATTTTTTTAGTATTGATTTTTGTGTATGGTTATAGGTAGGGTTGCTGTTTCAGTCTTCTGCATGTGGTCAGTCAGTTTTCCCAGCACCATTTACCGAATAGGTTCTCCTCTCCCCAGTGGTAGGTGGTGGAGGCTTTGTTGAAGATGAGTTGGTTGAGAAATTGAGGTTTTACTTCCAGAATCTTTATCTTGTACCATGGGTCTATATGCCTGTTCTTGTACCAATACCAGGCTGTTTTGATTGTTGTAACTTTGTAGTAGAGTTTAAAGTCTGGAAGTGTGATACCTTCCACTTTGTTTCTTTTGCAGAGTATTGTTTTGGCTGTTTGTGGTTGTTTATGGTTGTTTATGTGTCCATTCTAAGAAGAATGATGTTGGTAATTTAATAGGTATTGCATTAAATCTGTAGATTGCCTTTGGTAGAATGGACATTGTAACAATGCTGATTCTTCCAATCCATGAGCATGGAATATTTTTTCCATTTGTTTGTGTCCTCTAGAATTTCTTTAAGTAGTGTTTTGCAGTGCCCATAGCTCCTTGGTTAGGAAGATGCCAAGGTATTTCACTTTTTTGTGGCTATTGTGAATGGGATTGTGCTTTTTATTTGGGTTTCTGTCTGTTTTTTGTTGATGTATAGGAATGCAACTGTCTTTTGCACATTATTTTATACCCTGAGTCTTTGCCAACATCCTTTATCAGTGCAAGGAGGTTTTTGGATTTTCAAGGAATAGGTACATGTAATCCACAAAGACAGATAACCTAACTCCTCTTTTCCTATTTGGATACACTTCTTGTCCTTCTCTTGTCTAATTGCTCTAGCTAGGACTTCCAATACAATGTTGAACAGGAGAGGTGAAAATGGGCAACCTTGTATTGTTCTAGTTTTTAGGGGAAATGCTTCCAATTTCTGTCTGTTCAACAGTATGTTGGGGTTTACCATAGATAGCTCTTACTATTTTGAGGTATGTTCCATCTATGCCTAGGTGTTCAAGGGTTTTTTTCAAGAAAGGATGCCGGGTTTTTAAAAAAGCTTTTTATGCATCTAATGATATAATAATATAATTTCTTGTTTTTACATCTGTTGATGTATTTAATTACATTTATGGTCTTGCAGACATTAAACGAGCCCTGCATCCTGGGAATGAAGCCTACTTGGTCATGGTGGATTATTTTTGAGATGTGTTGTTGGATTCAGTTTGCTAGAATCTTGTTGAGAATTTTTGCTTTTATGTTCATTAAAGATATTGACCTGTAGTTTTCTTTCTTTATTGGATCTTTACCTGGTTTGGGTATCAATGTGATGTTAGCTTCATAAAATGATTTGGGGACAGTTCCATCTATCTCAATAGCCTAGAATACTTTCAATAGGATTGGTATCACTTCCTCCTTGTATGTTTTGTAGAATTCTGCTGGAAAACTATCTGGTTCAGGGCTTTTTGTGTGTGTGAGAAGTTTTCTTATGATGAAGTCAATTTCCTGGGTTATTATTGGTCTATTTAGGGTCTCAATTTCTTCTTGTGTCAACCTTGGGAGGTTTGTGCTGTCAGAAAGTCCATTTCACCAAGGTTTTTGAGTTTGTTTCTGTATAAGTGCACATAGTAATCTCTGATAATCTTTGTATTTTTTGAGGGTCAGTTTTGATTTTATCTTTTGCTTTTCTGATTGTGTTTATTTGGGCTTTTTCTCTCTTTTTCTTGGTCAGTCTTGCTAAGGGTTCATCAATCGTGTTTATCTTTTCAAAGAACCAGCTTTTTGTTTTGTTGATTTTTTCTATGATATTTTTTGGTCTTCTAGGTCCCATATACAGGCTTTTATTGTGGTGATCTTGATTCTTCTGCTGAAGTTAGAGTTCTGGTGGTCTTGTTTTCTAACTCCTTTAGGTGACTTGTTGGGCTATTACCTTGTGGTCTTACCATTTTCTTCATAAGTGTTAACAGAGATATGAATCCCCTCTTAGTTTTGTTTTCATGGCATGTCTGAGGTTTTGGTAAGATTTTCTTTATTTTCATTTGTTTCCAGGAATCTTTTAATTTCTTCTTTGATTTCCATGTTGATCCAGGAGTTGTTTAGCATCATGCTGTTTAGTGTCCATGTCTTTGTGGGTTTTGGGAGAACCTTGTTGGTGTTGATATTTATTTTTATTCCACCGTGTTCTGAGAAAGTCAATGACAGTATTTCAAACTTATGAAATTTGTTTATACTTGATTTATGCCAGGGGTGTGGTTGATCTTGGATTACATTCCATGAAGTGATGAGTAGAATGTATAATCTGTGGTTGTTTAGTGGAGTGTTCTGTAGTTATCTATTAGGTCTGTTTGGTCAAGCATCAGGTTGTGGTTCCAGATCTCCTTGTTGATTTTTTTGTCTTGATGATCTATCTATGGCAGTTAGTGGAATATTGAAGTCCCCAGGTATGGTAGTGCTAGAGTCAATATCTTTTTAAAGTTTACTTAGTAGCTGCTTTATAAAAGCTGGTAATTGTGTGTTTGGTGCTTATATGTTTAGGATGGTTATTTCTTGTTTATGAATTGAATCTTTTATTTATTTATTTATTATAGAGATGTGGGGTACATTTCAGGGTTAGGTATATAAACATTAATCATGCAGGTACTCTTGATGAGGTATACCTCTCCTTCCCCTAGCAGTTTCCCTCAACTGCCAATACCATCCCCTCTCCCCTGATGGTTTCCCACTACAGCCAATTGCTTTCTTATAGCATTATAATTATTCAATGTCCATTTATGAGTGCGAACAGATGGAACTCAGTTCTCTGTTTCTGTGATAAATCACCGAGTATGATCAACTCCAAATCCATTGAAGTTGCTGCAAAGTCCATATATTTGTCCTTCTTTATGACTGCATAATATTCCATTGTGTATATGTACCACATTTTTAAAATCCAGTCCAGCTTCAATGGGCAACACGTGAACCCTTTATTTTTATGTAGTGTCCTTCCATATGCTTTTAAATTTTTTGATAATTTAAACTTTATTTTATCTGATCTTAAGATTGCGACTCCTGCAATCTTTTGTGTTCCGTTCACCTGAAAATTTGTTTCCATCATCTAAATTTGAGTCTGTGAGTTTCCCTTCTGGTGAGATGTATTTCCTGAAGACAGTATATTGTTGCATCATGCTTCCTTATCCAGTTTTCCCTTCTATGCTTTTCAGTGGAGTATTTAGTCCATTCACATTCAGGCTGATTTTTGAGATGTGAGAGTTCATCCTTGTCATGAAGCTCTTATAGAATTTGTTGTTTGTTTACTTATTTGTTTGTTGGTTTTCTTTTGATTTGATTTATGTGTGTGTTTTTAATCTTGCATGGTTTGTGATGCACAGTTTATTTGTTCTTTGTTTTCTTGCATTCTTGGGAGGAACATTTTTTTTTTTCCTTTCTTCTTAAGCATCCCTTGTAGAGCTGGTCTGGAGGCAGCATACGCTCTTAGGGACTGAATGTCTGGGAAGAATTTTAATTCTCTGTCACTGATGAAACAGCCTAGTTGGGTAGGGAATTCTTGGTTTGGACTTATATATCTTTGAGAGTTTTAAAGATTGGACTCCAGTTTCTTTTAGCTGGCAGTGTTTCTGTAGATAAATCTTCTGCTATTCTAATTGATCTTCCCCTTTAGGTAGTCTGACCTTTCTGTCTTGCTGCCTTTAGGAATTTTTCTTTTATACCTACTTTGTGTAAGTGAATTGCTATGTGTGTAGGATTTGGTCTTCTTATTTGTTGTCTTGCAGGAATTCTCTCTGTCTCTTATGTTAGGATTATCACATCTCTGATAAGATGCGAGAAGTTTTCTTGGATGACCTCTTGGAATGTTTGTTACAGGCTACTTTCATTCTCCTTATCTACTTTAGGGTTTTCTGTCAGTCTTATGTTTGATCTCTTAATATAGTTGCACATCTCCTAAGGCTTTGTTCCATCTTTTAAAGTTTCCTTTTCATGTTTTTAACAGATTGGGTTAGTTCTGGATTTTGGTCTTCAAGTTCTGATTCTTTCTTCTGACTGATTAATTCTGCTATCCATGCTTGTCAGTTTATCATTTATTTCATTTACTATATTCTTTATAGTTTACATCTCAGTCATTAATTTTTCCATGTTTTTATCTTGCTTTTCTTAGTTCTTATTCTTTTCCATCCATTCCTTGTGGTCTGAGACCAGCCAATCTGGGTGCTATTCTTTGTTTGAGTTCCAAAGTCTGTATACTCTTGGACTATCCTTTTTGGTCTCTGTGTGGTGCCTGTGGTTCTTCTTTGGTTTTTCTTCATTTGTGGTGAGTTTGTCTTTTTTCTTTACTTCTATTGTTCAGTGAGAAAGGGAGTAGTTTTCACTTCTTTTTGCTCAACCCCCTTTTCTCCCTTGAATAAAGCCTCTGGACTAGTTCTATTTTTGGAGCCTGGTTTGAGTAGGGGAGCTATGCTGTGCCCTTACAGATCTGAGATTTGAGTGAGGTGTGTTAGGGGTTGCTAAGATTCAAAAGCTGTCTGATGATCACAATGCTTGCTGATTTGTATGAGGGCTCCCAGTGGTCCACGTCCTACCTCCTTACAGTATGTCATACAAGGGGAGTGTACATTTCTCCCCTGGCTACAAAATAACATGATGGAAGGAAAGGAGTTAATAAAGAGATAATGTGGAGGCAATGGCAATGGAGTGAACAAAGGAGAGAGGAGAAAAGATTCAAACCAGCAAACAGGGAGACAAGCAAAGAGAGAGAAAAAGAAAGAGGGAGAGAAAACCAAAAAAAAAAAAAAACAGTAACAAAAACAGAACAAAATAAAAAAAAAAGAAAAAACAGCACACACACACAAACAAAAACCCTAAAGAAACTAAAGTCAATAATATGAAGAAATTTTCACACTCATGTATAGCCTTATTGGACAGAAAGAAGAAGGAGAAAGGGTAAAATGAAATACCCGCTCCCAACAAGGTGTGTGTGTGTGTGTGTGTGTGTGTGTGTGTAGAGTCATACAGATACGAAAAATAAAAAATATTCAGCAACAAGAACAAAATATTATGTAATCCTTGAGCACCCTCTTTTGGCAATTTCAAGACTTCAAGGTTCTTGTAGGTATGACCCAAGCACCCTTCGCTTGTGGCAGAGGGATGGGTTTCATAAAATAGGAGTTTCTGTTTATGAAATCTGTCTCCCTGCTCAACCCTTGTTGTTGTGGGGAGGCTGAAAGTGGCCCCCAGCTGATCCACTTATGTCTAGCCCTCTCTATGTGTGCTGATCATAACCTTGCCTGCCTGAGTCACACATCTCACAAATCACTGGGGAAAGGGTGTAGTGTCACTTTAAAATTCACCCCTACTCATCTGCTGTGAACAGGGACTGAGTTCTTAGGTTGCAGTGCAGACTGCAAATGCTTCAAATCTAACCCCTTATTCACCCCATGGAGTTGGGGGAGACCTGCAAACTACCTCCAGTTGATTCACTTATATTCAGTTCTCTCCACGCATGTTCCTCAGAATGCTGCCCATCTGAGTCACATGTCTTGTGGATCACTGGGAAAAAAGGGTGCTGGGTCACTTTAAAACTCACTGCCTCTTTGCTATAATCTAGGTCTGGTTCCTCCTGCAGCGCTGCAGCAGCACACTACAAATGCTTCAGTTGGGTGAAGGGTTATCTGGGTCTCCCAGGCTGGGATTCTGGTCAGATGTCTCTGGAATATTTTTTTGCAGTTCCGTTGCTCGTGTCTGATGTGAGATGAAGGCTGAAGTGGCAGGTGGCCTTATTTTAAAATTTCTATGTATTTTGTAGTTTCAAGAATTCTTCTAGTTATTGACTTCTAGTTTCATCTCTCTGTGGTCTGAGAAGATACTTGACATAATTTTGAGTTTTTGAAATTTACTGAGGCTACTTTTTGGACTTCCTCATGGTCTATCTTGAAGAATGTTCTGTGTACTGGTGAGAAGAATCTATATTCTGTGATTGATGCATAGAATTTTCCGTAATGTCTGTTGGGTCAATCAGGTCTAAAGTTCAATTTAACTCCAGTGTTTCCTTGTCAATTTTCTGTCTTAATAATCCATTTAGTGCTGTAAGTGGGATGTTGAAGGAACTCATTATTACTGTCTTGCTGTATACCTCTTTCCTTAGGCCTAATTATATTTACTTTCAATCTGGGTGCATATACATTTAGCATTGTTATAGCCTCTTGTTGAATTGATTTTTTTTTAACTTTTCATCTTTTTTCTCTACTGTTTTTGATTTAATGTCTATTTTAGCTGATATAAGTTCAGCCACTCTTGCCCACTTTTTGTTTCTATTTGTGTGGAATATTTCCATTCCTTTATCTTCTGTCTATAAGTGTGTTTATTGGCAAAGTGAATTTCATGTAAACAGCATAGAGTTGGTTTATGTTTTTAGTCAATCCACCAATTTATACCTTTTAAGTGGAGCTGTTAGTCTATTTATGTTCAGGGTTAACGCTGCTATGTTAGGTTGTGTCCCCATTATAATGTTACTTTTTATCTAGTTGTTTTGCAGATTCTTTGTTTGTTTTTTATTCTCTCTTTTGGTGAAGATCTGTCATCTTGCCATTTAATTTCATTTTCTTCTTCCTTTTGCAACTGGTTTTAAAAATCTGCAAGTTTTATACTTTCATGTGTTTTTATGATAGTGAGTGCCAACCTTTTGTTGTGTTTGCATTTATAATGCTTTTGGGTATTTTTTGTAGAGCTGGTTTACTGGTGACAAATTTCCTCAGTGTTTACTTATTTAAGAAAGACTTTATTTCTTCTTAATTTATGAAGTTTATTCCAACAGGATATAAAATTTGTGATTGACAATTTTTTTTCCTTTGAGAATTCTTAAAATATGTTCCCAATATCTTCTGGTCTATCAAGTTTCTGCTAAGAAGTTCTCTGTTGTGCTGGGCTTGGTGGCTCAGCCTGTAATCCCGCGCTTTGGGAGACTGAGGTGAGTGAACTGCCTGAGTCTGCAGGTTTGAGACCCACCTGGGCAACTTGGCGAGACCTCATCTCTACAATAAATCAAAAAATCAGCCAGGCATGGTAGTGCATGCCTGTAATTCTGGCTACTCGGAAGGCTGAGGTGGAAGGATCGCTGGAGCCCAGCAGGTCGAGGCTGCAATGGCCGGGAGTGGCCACTGCACTCCAGTCTGGGTGACAGAGTGAGACTCCAACTCAAAAAAAAAAAAGAAGTTCTCTGTTAGTATGATGAGGTTTTTCTTATAGATAACTAGATTCTTCCTCTTCTTCCTCTTCCTCTTCCTCCTTCTATCCCTCTCGCTCTCCTTCTTCCTTTTCCTCTCTCTTTCCTTCTCTTTCTCCTTCTTGCTGATTTACTGGTTTCTTTTCCTTCATGTTGATGTTAGACAATCTGATAGCAATATGCTGTGATGAAGTCCATCTTGCAATGTATTTGATTGGTGTTTTGGTGTCTCTTCTATCTGAATATCTAAGTCTCTTGTGAGACTAGTGAATCAAACTTTTTAATTTTTATTCTCCTTCATTAATACCAATGATTTATAAGTTCAGATGCCTCATGTAGTCTTATACTACATGAAGGCTTGCTTTCTTTTCTGTTCTTACTTCTTTAATTTTGTTTGACTAGATTAATCCGGAAGGCCTATTTTAAAGTTCGAAGTTTTCTATTCCACTTTGTCTAGTTTGTTGCTGGAGATTTCAACTGTATTTTGCAATTTCTTCAATGAATTTTTTCCTGTCAGTAGTTCTGCTTTTTCTTTTTTAAATAAGATATGCATCTCCTTTGTACATTTCTTATTTGGATCATAACGTGATTTCACGATATTTTTTGTATTGGTTTCAGATTTCTCTTTAATTTCATTGGGCTTTTTTGAAATTGATATTTTGAATTTTTAAAAATTTAACATATTGCAACTTACTATTGGTTAAGATCCATTATTTGATAGTGTGCTCTTTTGGAGGTGTCAAAACACTCAGCTTTTTCATACTTATAGTATTGTTATGCTGATTTTTTTCTTACTTGGATACATAGTCAATAACAATTATTTTGGGACTTATTTTGTTTGAATGTTTTTCTTTTTTTCTTGATGATGTGACTATAATGTATGTTGAGTAAAGCCATTTGTCTTTGCTGCTGAGTACTTTCCATGGTGAAGACTCTGTATGAATTCCTTGTTTATAGATAGCCTTAGAGTGGTAGCTTTCTCAGATGTCAGTTTTAGTAGTGATATAACAGGCAGGTGAGCAGGCTCATGATCCTGAGGAGCAGAGGTCTCAAGAAGTTGTATTCTTCCCAAGAGCTGTGCACTTGTGTCAGAAGATTTTGTATTGATTAGTGCAGATAGCCAGTGGGTGGTGCCTGCAGGCTAAAGTCAGCTGTGTGATAGCAGTAGGGTTAATGCTTGAGTTTTGCTTACCAGGAGAAGTTCTCCAGGATCTCAAGCAAAAAACTGGACTATGAAACACTCAGAGGTTTTGGTTCCACACTCAGTCTTGGAGGGAGCTGGATGGAGCTGAATCAGGAAAGACAAATCTTGTACTCCCCAAGGGCAGGCACAAGCAGCAAACTCTGATTAAGTTTGGGGAGGAGGCAGTCATCAAACACATGGAAATAGGCCAAGGCAAGGGAAGAGAAGATCTTCCCAGGTGCCTAATCCAGATGAGTGAGTGTGGGACCTGCCTCCCTCTCACTGTTCAGAGCCAGGAGACCTCGCTCCCCTTTATCATCCAAGGGAGCAAGTTGGGGCATTCATTCAGTAAGGTTAAATACAGCTTGGCTTTAGATGGCAAGGTTGTCTCTGGTCACAAAAATAACTGTCCAGGAAAAACCATGACTACCTGGAAAATTTTCTACTGCAGGCCCATGAAGTGAGAGAACCCAATTCAAGTGCCCATGGCTGGAGCAGACTTCTAACTCACTTCTCAGTTTTGGTGTTGTGTCCCCTTCTCCACTACAGAGTTAGCACTCTAATCTGAGGCCTGAGATTCTCCAATACACTGGTGGCCATCACTGATAGGTCACTAAATTTCACCCAACTTGGTATGAGCCAGGACTGAGAAAGGCATTCTCCTGTCAGGTCTTGGATTTGGAAGAAAACATCTGGGGCATTTCCCAGTGCCTTTCCTTCTTTGTCTCCCAACTTCTCCCCAAGTTAGCTCCAGGGCATGGAAGGAACTAGTAGAATCTCCTCCTGTGGCCTGATTTACACAGCTCCACAGTGGAAAGGTGGATCACAGAGGGACACTCTCTCTCTCTTTCATATTAGGACTTCACTCCCAGTTCTGTCAGACACTGAGATGTGGGCTCCCTGCCCATCTTTTTTTAATTCCAGAATCTGAAATGTCCTTTGATTTTCTGTTGAATTTTTGTGTTCTTTCTTGAATAAAATATCACGGTGTGAATCACTACTCATTTATTTTGCTTCTTCCAAGTGGATGAGGTACACTCAAAAAGTCTCTAATGAGTCATTCTGGAAAGCAAAACAAAGCAAAAAAAAAACCGTTTTGTTTATTGTCATTTTTGCTTTAGTTTTTTGAAAGTTATTAAGTTGTTCACAATGTTAGTTAAAATATGAGAAAGAGATTCAGAAATAAGTAATGATCAGAGCATCACCTGATGTTCCAGGCTTTGCTGCATTAATTAAAAAAGTTTCATCAATTTTTTCATCATTTTTTTCCCACATCACTCCAATAAAGATTCAAAGTATTGGACTCTTACTATAAAGCCTTAGAGAGATAAAACATAAAGCTAAAAACAACTACAGAGACATTCTAAACTTTATATATTAGATTAGCTCTTAGTAGATATTAGTAACACAATTATGAAGTTATATTTTAAAAGATGGAAAATACATAAATGTATTAAATATATTTAGAACTAGAGGTCTCATATTGGAACATAGAAGTTCCAAATACTGAGTGGTGAAGACCTAGGGAATACTCAGAATGTTGGATTTGAAGTGATCTTATCAGTATGAAATCATGATTCAATTTCCTAGTTCTGCTCACCAGAGGCCAGGTCTTGGTTTCTAAATACTAGTACTCATTAAAAGAAATCAGGAGTTTTCAGATAATTAACAGCTTTCAGTTCTGGGGCAGGGAAAGTACACAGTAAAACTATTATATCTTATTATTGTAAAAGCAAGGAATTGTTCACAGATTGGTGGGATCGTAGCAAAAAGGCAAATAGCCAACTTGAAAGGGTTGGTTGGTTAAATTGAATCAATTAGCATAAAAATAATGATAAGATTGTGATTTTGAATACGGTGAAATCATGAGTCCATTTTAATACTTAAGTAATGTGGGTTGGAAGACTTATAAATATATGTATGAGGGGTGGCATGTTTAAAAGAATCACCATTTTTTAGTCTCAAATGTAATGTTTCATTTAGGAAATAATTATCAATTGGTGCTCAAATGCATACAAAGTGAAAAACTTACACGTTGTTTAATGCTTTTATTCATGTGTAGGTGTTATTTTTAAAACCCATCATTCAAAAACTTAATATTCCTTACATTAAGGATATTTTAAATTTATTTTATTGTAAAATTGATTCCTTGGGGCATACATAACATGAGGGAGGTGTTACTCAATGAATATTCAGCTTTTAATGGAGAGATGTGCTAAGCTATATTCAAAAATATTACCACGGAGTGATTGTTGGTATACTACAAGTTAAATAATACCAATTTATTTGAAAGAAATACTACTATATAGGCAATATCTGACTCTTATTAAACCTCATAAAAATTCCAAAATAAATAAAATAAACCATAATTATTAATTATTGGTGAAATAATTATTAATGATAAAATTAGATTAGTACAAGTTATAACTAAAAGTAACAATAATAGCAAATGATAATCATAACAAACTGAAGACAACAATGGTGGTAGACAAATACTAAATAGTATTCTTCCAGAAAGTTACTAGAAAGATTTTTAAAATTACAGAAAATATTCTATGCTAATGAGATTTTTCTAGTTGAATTCTGAGCAAGAGAACTCAATAAACTCTTAGAGTGGGTTAATTTTGGCATAAAAACACTGAAGTATATTTCACTTAATAGATTATGACTAAATAATCCTAAATTCTATATAACAATCAAAGACTAGAGATTTTGTAATTATTTCTCTGTATGACACAAATTCATATTTAAAAAATTGAATCATTTTTTAGCTCATTAAGATTATATTCCTTGTGAAACAATTATAAATTTGTCTCATGGATTCATTGTAACTTTAAAACCTCAGTAGATCCACTGTCAAATTTGAGGAATAGAGGAGCCCAAATTAGTTTAATTCTATTAAAATCTAAACTAATCTACACCTGATGGAAGCTTAAGTGTTCTATCTGTTGCAGAGAGTCATTCATTCATTGAAATATATATTCAGGCCGGGCTTGGTGGCTCAGCCTGTAATCCCAGCACTTTGTGAGGCCGAGGTAAATGGGTTGCTTGAGCCCGTGGGTTTGAGACCAGGCCGGGAAACTTGGCGAGACCTCATCTCTACAATAATAATAATAATAATAATAATAATAATAATAGCCAGGCTTGATAGTGCGTACTTGTAGTTCCAGCTACTTAGAAGGATGAGGTGGAAGGATAGCAGTAGCCCAGCTGGTTGATGCTGGGGTGGCCATGAGTGTGCCATTGCACTGCAGCCTGGGCAACAGAGACTCCAATTAAAAAAAAAAGTAAAAGGAATATGTAGTCATTCAACATACTCTTGAGCCTGACACTTCTGAGAGTCTAAGGGATTGGGGTGTAAATGCGATAAAGACATGTGGTCTCTGCTCTCTTGGAGTTTAACAATCATAGGAAATTGCATACTGTGACATGTGTGATGTGGGAAACAAATGACAGAGAATAATGGTTGTGCTGGGAATAGCAATGGTAGGCAGAGGTGAGCCTTTACCAGATAGGATCATCAGAGAAGTGCTCTTTGAAGGACTGGGATTTATATTTGTGCCCTGTTGCTGATATAGTAAATTACGACAAATTTAGTGGCTTAAGACAACACAAATATATTATCTCACATTTTTGTAGCTCAGAAGTCCAAAACAAGCCTCAGTGAGCTAAAAATCAATATCACTAGGGCTGTGATTCTTTAAAGATACTCTAGGTGAAAATCCATTTTCTTGACCTTTATAAGTTTTTAGAGGTTGCCCACATATTTTGGCTGATGGCGCTCTTTATCCATTTTCAAGGCCATTAAGATAAGGTTGTTTTTTCATTGAGTATGCTGATACCCTGTTCCATAGTCAAACTTCTCTCTGCCTTTCTCTTCCATTTATGAAGATCCTTGTGGTTACATTGGACTCATATAGCAATCTAGAATAATCTCCCCATCTCCTTAACTTAGTCACATCTGATAAATCTCTTTTGTCCTGTAAAGTAACATATTTACAGCTTCTGGTGATTGAGATGTGAACATTTAGGGGGACTTTATTTTGTTTACCATAACATCAAGTTAAATGATGATTAACAGAAGCAAGAAGCAAGCTAGTAAAAAAGGGGGGAATATCTGTTGTGTATGCTGTCTCTGAGACCAGAAAGCACTTGAAGTGCTGTAGGAACTGAAATTGTGTTAGTGCGGATATCTCCTAGCGAATAACACAGAGTATGGTGTGATGAGATTTTTGTATTGCAAACATTTAGTTTACAAGTTATTAAACATGTAAGTGGTGAAACCTGGTTTGGGATCTAGTTAGATACATGTATTTACTATATATGTTGTACTTTTTATGCTGATTTTACTTTTTCTTATGTTCTGAATGTTTGACATATCTACAGTTAGAAACTAAGGCCTGTCTTAGTTAGTATTGTCATAAAAACTGACCATGAGATGAAAGTTTGAGTGTAAGTAGTTCATCAGGAAGTACAAGGATCATTGACAGGAAGATGGTAAGGTAATACAAGGAGAAGAAGGAGATGTGTTATTCAGCCACTTACCCCAGTAGATAATTGAAGCTTACCCTTACAGGGGAAATCTGAGAAAACGTTCAAAAGTGTAAATGACCCATGGGCCAAGGAAGCTTCTCTGTAATGCAACAATTATCAATAATCATAGATTGAGGGATGCTTCCTCAGTACTTCAAGCTTTCTGCACGGTGTAGAAAGCAGTGCTTTCTACAATTCTAGGGGAAAGAGATCCAGGCACAGACATTTGGAAGTCTCAAAGTTTACTGAGTCTTTGAGTTGTGGCAGTATCCACTCTAAGGCCCTTAGCATATTCTTTTTATGAATCCCAATTGTCTAAGATAATGAAGAAAAAGATGCACAAATTTGCCGGTTGTAGTTATTGAAATTCTCAGTATTGCTGATTGGGTTCCAAAGAGCACAGAGGAACACCCTGTATTTGGCATACTGGGCTGCAACGCTCCAGCACCTGTTCTTCATTGTCATAGGCCTGGGGTAGACTAGACAATAAGGAATGCCATCACTTTGAAAAATAAGGGGCTCTTTCCTTATGGTTTTCTTATGACCAACCCCATTAGCTTATCAATATGGCAAGGCATTGTGTAATAAAATGCAGGCAGTCTATATGATATTTTAGACTCTAAATGGACAGTACAAGTGCTTGATGTACAGGAGTAGGGAAGAAGTAAATGGAATGAACAATATTTTCCAATGATTTAATGTTTATTTTTATTTGTTTTTAATAAAAATAAAACCCACTACCCCTGATATGGCTAATTTATAATCATAAATAAAATTTTAAAAGATACTAACACTTTCTAAAGAGGTAATTTATTATACTCTCTCACGGAGAGCTGTCAAAATGTGTTTTATGGTTTTTTATTTCTCTTTTTGTACTTCTTTCTTGGTAATTTTTTCTTAGAAACATCAAAACTGAATTTTATCTTCCTCTGTGTACTTACTCAAGCACAGCCCAAAACTGTTCTGATGTATCTTTTTCTATTTCTCTTAAATATGACTTTGTGCCACCATTATGAAAGAAAGGTTTCCTTAAGAATGGAAAATGTGTAAACATGTATATATATATTTTTGAGTTGGAGTCTCACTCTGTCTCCCAGGCTGGAGTGCAGAGGCACACTCACTGCCACCCCAGAGTTGACCTGCTGGTCTCCAGCGATCCTTCAGCCTCGGCCTTCCAAGTAACTGGAACTGCAGGCTAGCACCTCCATGCCCAGCTTATTTATTTATTTATTGTAGAGATGAGATCTTGACAAGTTATCTGGGCAGGTCTTGAACCCGTGATATCAGGCAATCCACTAGTCTTGGTCTCCCAAAGTACTGGGATTACAGGCCGAGCCGCCGAGTCTGGCCAGCATATTTTTATATAAGAATAATATAGACTATAGCATGGATGCATCAAGGGAATGTGATGTTTACATTTCTCAACTCTACTACTATTAAATTTATTAAGGAAGAATTAATTTAGCATAATTCTTACCAGTTAATGCTATTTCCTGTGACTAATACCAAATGTTTTCTGCACATGGTTCAATAAAGTAGGTATTCTTTTTCAACAATGATCCTATTTGAATAGCAAGTTTTATTAGACAATGCAGAACTTTTTCATTCTGACATATTTTTGTATGACAAAAACAACAGTTTTTTATTTTTAAAATGCTATTCTCTACTTATTTTCATTGACTTTATCTGTTAAATTATTTGTATCATGTTACAGAAACATAGATGAAAAGAATAAAATTTAACTCATGCTATAATGCTTGGAACAGTGGTTTCAAAGGTATATCCATGTTCTAATCTCATGAACCTATAAATATTATTATATGTGGCACAAGTGAATATTACTTTACATAGCAGAATGCATGAGTTTGAGTCATCATGAATCCTTAAAGAGAGAGGCAAAGTGAGTTTTGACAGACACACAGAGGAGAAGGTTATTTAAAGACCAAGATAGACCTTGCAGTGATACGGACATGAATTGCCAAGGAATGCCAACAGTCATCGAAGCTAGACAAGGTAAGAATCAGAATGTTCCCCAGGGACTCCAGATGAAGCAGGATCCTGCAAACACTGTGATTTTGGACTTCTGGCCTACAGAGTTGTAAGATAATAAATCTCTATAATTACAAGCAAGTGACCAAGTTTATGTTAATTTGTCATAGTAGACACAAAAAACTAATATACCATATCTCTATTGATAGAAATTAATATATTTCTAAATGGTATGACATTATAATTGCTGTCATTTATTTTCCCTACAATTTCTAACAGAATAGAACAATTTAGAAACTAATAAGGGTAAGATATATAGCAGCTTTTAGGGACTGAAATATAAAACAATGATGGAATTTACTCCCAAATTATTTCTCTATTCTCCACTCTTCCCAACTGTATGCGGTAATATAGAATTTAGCAGAAGATGAATTAACAAAAATGTAAAGAGATTATTTAATTATTCATGGCATGAAAAAAATATAAAATATTTGCCTTTACAAATAAGTATTGAAGAGCCTGTAGTACACCCATAAACCTAGATGATTATGCTCACAAGAGAATTATTTTTCTACTACTAACCCGCTAATGACTAGTTTACAGAAAGACATAAAATAAGTTTATGCATGCATAAACCAAAATACTAATAAAAGAGAAAGTGCACTTAAATGCAGTGAGAATTTGTAGAATATTGAAGATTAATTTATTTTTAATACTCTTTAAAGATGTTCAAGTTGTCTATCTACCTAGTTAGAATTAGTTAGCCATTGTCAACAGTACCAAATTAATTCAAGATATAGATTATTAGTAAGTGTAGCTCATAATTTGACCAATGTTAATCTATTTTATTTGTTTGCATGAAAAACTGACCTAAGTGCCAATCCATTGTGCTGCCAAATTGAATGTGCTGCCAACTTCCTTGAATGTAATATTTCTCACGTTTTATAATAATTGAATGTAATATTTCTCATGTTTTATAGTAATTACTTTTTTGTTTCCCTCATGATGAAGGATCATGTCTAGATCATCATTGTATTTTCTGTTATTAGCATTTGCTGGAACACTAATGATTAATTATTGAAAAACATATAAAATTTTTCAGTATTCAAAATTACTGAAAAAAGTAATATTTTGAAATTATCAAGTGCTCATAATATTATGTCATTAAAACAAATTTGTATTTTGTTTGAACAGAAATATCTGAACCTTAGCCTTTGAGTGACTGAAATTTTAGGATTATAGTCTTCATTTTTGAAAAAAATGAGAAGCCTAAAAAGCATGGGATGATAATAATGGAAATTGCATTGTAGCCTTCACAAGATTGAGGCTAATTAAAAGAATAAATGTATTCTGTACCTCTTTGTTTTAAAACATTCTATTAAATGTTCAGTAGATACAAAATAATCCTTATAAATTATGTATAAGGAAAAAGAATCACAATACAACAGACAACTATGTACTTACTATTCTGTTAAGAAATGAACATCACCATTAACTGGTGCCTCTTGACAATCCCATTCACAACTCTCCCTTTCCAGATGAATAATAATTTTTTCTATTTTTTGTTTATTACTACCATTTAAAAATATTTTCATATTTGTATATGAAAATTTCATATTTGTATATGAAAATTTCATATTTGTATATTTGAACAATATATCGATTTCAATTTTGTTTTTTGAAATTTGCATTTGTAAAATCATATTTTATATTTTTTAAGTTTATATATTCCCACACAACATTGTTACTTAAATCCACTTATGTTACTGCACATTATTTATTCATTTCCCTGTTGTGTGATATTTCATTATCTCATCATTAGAACATACCATAATTTATTTATTCATTATATTGTTTGTGGATGTGTAGTTTGATTCTTGCATTTTGATATTAAAAATCTGTGCGGGGAGACGGGGCAAAATGGCGATGGCATAGGTGAACTGGTGAGATTCTCTGAACGTGAGTTCCCCAAAAAGGCTATTACTTCTCTTCCCCCATCCCCCAGCCCACCACCACCTGTGCTGGTGCCAGGCCCAGGAACTTCCCATGCAAGGCCAGATATTGCGCACCCCCCACCACTGCTGCTGTTCTACTCGTGTGTGGAAGTCTCCGGTCCCAGCCCCCTCCAGATCCCTCCCCGGCTGCATTGTCTCCAGCCCGACACCCGGCACCCGGCATCGCCGGTCACACAGGGATGCTCTGGGTGCCTGCCCCTCAGAGACACCGGTCCCTTTCCTGGCCGAAGTGCCCTGTAGGGGGCCTAGTGCCACTCTCGCCACTCACCACCTTCCCTTTGGAACTTCGGAGCTCTGGAACTCCGGGTCCACCCTGGTTGAGGCACTCAGCGTGAGACCCCAAGCTGAAGGACCCAGACAAGTGGAGAAAAACAGATCTGCTTAAACTGCCTGGCCATTCTCCAGGCAGACTTTCATTGCCCCGCCCACCTATCAATAAACTACCTTATTTCCTAAGGCCAGGTATTGCAGCGTGCGGGGGAGTTTTGGGTCCCTGCTCCCTCTGGCCCCCTCCTCAGTTCCATTGTCTCCAGCCCGACACCCAGCACCCGGCACTGCCGGTCACACAGGGAGGCTCTGGGCGCCCGCCCCTCAGAGACTCCGGTCCCTTTCCTGGCCGAAGTACCCTGTGGGGGGCCCAGAGCCACTCTCGCTGCCCACTGCCTGCCCTTTGGAGCTTTGGAGCTCTGGAACTCTGGGCCCACCCTGACTGAGGCACTCAGTGCGAGACCCCAAACTGGGGGGCCCAGACAAGTGGAGAAAAACAGATCTGGGTAAACTACCTTGCTATTCTCCAGACAGAGACTTCTATTGCCCTGCCCACCTATCAACAAACTTTACTTCAGTTCCTAAGGCAACAGCGCAAAACAGGAGACAAAGCCCCACCCCTATGCTGCAACAAAAAACAGAGGGGAGAGGCTGGAATCGGAGATCACAGAAGTGACTCTAGTCTGATCGCTTATTTTGACTTATGACTTTATCATTAAAACTGTTGGTTTAGATTACGTTTGGTGTTTACCTTCTGACTTAAACTGTTTCTTGATTTTATTGACCTGTCTCTGTGTAACTATCAGTATTGTTTAGGGAATCTTTCTTACCTGTCTTTCTTCATTTCTTCCCGGCCCTGTGTCTCTCTCTCACCTGAGAGTTGGTATGTATATCTGTTTTCCCTCTCGCACTTGTCTCTTTCTAACTCCCTATTGACCCCCCTTCCTCCATTATTTTCCTCTTTTATATGCCCCCTTTTTAAATCTAGGGACCAAGGCTGCATACTGCTGAATAGACAGACTGTAAAGCAGAGGGAAAAGTGAACAAAGTCAGAAGACCCTCATAAGGAAGAACAGGTCATTGCAGAAGAGAAATAAAAGCAACCCCACCTTCCCTCAAAAACAGAATTGAAGAGGGGAAGGGAAAGGGGGAGAGGGAGAAAAATCTACAGAAATGAAGAAAAACCAAAAGAAGAGTATGGGTCTCTCCCAGACACCTGGGAGAGCAGTCATTGAGAAAACTGACTTTGGAATGCAAACAATGAAAAGTCCCCAGAATGAAGGGTCTCAAAATGCAAATGTAGATATCAAAACAATAATGGAGAGATTAAAAAGAATTGAGGAGACACAAGAAGAAACTAGGAAGGAGCTGCTATCTGAGATAACAGTAATAAAGAAGACTGTGAATGAAATAAATAACAAATTGATAAGCAAAGAAAGCAGAATTACCCAAGCAAAAGAAAGAATCTCAGAGCTTGAGGACCAAAATATAGAAATAACTCAAACTCTTAAAAACACAGAAAATGAGCTCAAAAAGACAGAACAAAACCTTCAAGAGATGAGCGACTACCTCAAGAGGCCTAACCTAAGAATAATCGGACTCCCTGAGGCAGAAAGAGAAACAGAGACCACATTGGAACAAACTTTCCATGAGATCATTCAAGAAAACTTCCCTTATCTAATCAGTGATGCAAAAATTCAAACACAAGTGATTCAGAGAACTCCCACAAGACAACAAATGAGAAGACCAACCCCTAGACACATAATAATTCGCCTAAATAAAATAGGCACAAAAGAAAAAATCCTAAAGGCAGCAAGAGAAAAAGGCCAGATCACCTACCATGGAAGACCAATCAGAATAGCAGCAGATTTATCTGCAGAAACCCTGCAGGCTAGGAGAGCTTGGAGTCCTATCTTCAAAGTCCTAAAAGATAAACAATTTCAACCAAGAATAACCTACCCAGCCAAGCTAAGCTTCATCAGTGAGGGAGAATTAAAATCTTTCCCAGATATCCAATCCCTAAGAACTTATGCTGCCACCAAACCATCTCTACATGAAACACTTAAGAAAGTGCTAAACACAGAAGAAAAGGACAAAAGAACAACATTCTTCACAAGAGTACAGGGAAAAGAATAAAATATACATGAACCAACCCCAAAACCAAAAGAAACACAAAAAAAAACAAAAAAGAAAAAAGAAAAAACCAAGTGGAAGAACAACAACTCAATAAGAATTCCATGATAGGGACGAACTCTCACATTTCAATAATTAGTCTGAATGTGAATGGACTAAACACACCACTGAAAAGACATAGAATGACAAAATGGATAAAATATCACCAGGCAACAATATACTGCCTTCAAGAGACCCATCTCACTAGAAAGGACATACACAGACTCAAAGTAAGAGGATGGGAAACAAATTTTCAGGCAAATGGAACACAAAAGAAAGGAGGAGTCGTGATCCTAATTTCAGACAAAATACCATAAAAGCTATCAAAAATTAAAAAAGATACAGAGGGCCACTACATAATGATAAAAGGTTCACTCCATCAACAAGAAATATCTATCCTAAACATATATGCACCCAACATAGGTGCACCAACATTCATAAAGCAACTTCTAGGAAAACTAAAGAAAGACATTGATTCTAACACCATAATAACTGGGGACTTTAATACACCACTCACAACCTTAGACAGATCATCAGGACAAAAAATCAGCAAGGAGATCTGGAACCTCAATGAGACTCTGGACCAAATGGACTTAATTGATACCTATAGAACACTCCATCCAAAGACCACAGAATACACATTCTAGTCATCACCACATGGAACATATTCCAAGATCGACCACATAATTGGAAACAAATCAAGTATAAGCAAATTTAAAAGGACTGAAATTCTACCATGCACCTTCTCGGACCACAGTGGAATAAAAGTAAACATTGACACCAACAAAGTCCCCCCAAAACCCACAAAGACATGGACACTAAACAGCATGATGCTAAATAACTCCTGGGTCAATGATGACATCAAAACAGAGATCAAAAGATACCTGGAAACAAATGAAAATGAAGAAACATCTTACCAAAATCTCTGGGATGCCTTAAAAGCTGTAATAAGAGGGGAATTTATATCCCTACAAACACACAAGAGGAAAATGGAAGGAACAGAAATTAACAACCTAACAAGCCACCTAAAGAAGCTGGAAAAGCAAGACCACAAAAACCCTAATTTCAGCAGAAGAATCTAGATCACCAAAATAAAAGCCCAAATCCAGGACATAGAAGACAAAAAGATAATAGAAAAAAAATCAATGAAACAAAAAGCTGGTTCTTCGAAAGAATAAACAAGATTGATGGTCCCCTAGCTAGACTGAACAAGAAAACACGAGAAAAAAAACCAAATAAGCACAATCAGAAACACAAAAGATGAAGTCACATCTGACCCTGAAGACATACAAAAGATCATTAGAGACTACTACGTACACTTGTATGGAAACAAACTTGAAAACCATAAGGAAATGGAGGACTTTCTGACATCACACAACCTACCTAACTTGGAACAAGAAGAAATTGAGACCCTAAATAAACTAGTAACAATCAAGGAAATCGACTACGTAATAAGAAAACTACCTACAAAAAAAAAGTCCTGGACCAGATGGCTTTCCAGCAGAATTCGCAAGACATTTAAGGAGGAGCTGATACTAATCCTACTGAAGGTATTCCAGGCGATTGAAAAAGATGGAATGCTCCCCAAATCATTTTACGAAGCCAACATCACATTGATACCCAAGCCAGGTAAAGATCCAGCAAAGAAAGAGAACTACAGGCCAATATCTTTGATGAACATAGATGCTAAAATTCTCAGCAAGATCCTAGCAAACCGGATTCAGCAATACATCTCAAAAATCATCCATCATGACCAAGTAGGCTTCATTCCTGGGATGCAAGGCTGGTTCAACATTCGTAAAACCATAAATGTTATTAAATACATCAACAGATGTCAAAACAAAAACCACATGATTATATCATTAGATGCAGAAAAAGCTTTTGATAAAATCCAGCACCCCTTCTTGATAAAAACCCTTGAACATCTAGGCATACGGGGAACATACCTCAAAATAGTAAAAGCCGTCTATGAGAAACCCACAGCAAGCATACTCCTAAATGGACAAAAATTAGAACCATTTCCCCTGAAAACTGGAACAAGACAAGGATGCCCACTCTCACCCCTCCTGTTCAACACAGTATTGGAAATCCTGGCTCGAGCAATCAGAGAAGAGAAGGCAATCAGGGGTATCCAAATGGGAAAAGAGGAAGTCAAGTTATCTCTCTTTGCAGACGACATGATTGTACACCTTGAAAACCCAAGAGAATCTGTCAAAAACCTCCTTACACTGATAAAGACCTTTGGCAAAGTCTCAGGATACAAAATAAATGTACAAAAGACAATCGCATTTCTCTACACCAATAATAGACAAACAGAAACCCAAATAAGAAACACAATTCCATTCACAATAGCCACAAAAAAAAAAAAAAAAATGACATACCTTGGCATCTTCCTAACCAGAGATGTGAAAGACCTTTACAAGGAAAACTACAAAACACTGCTCAAAGAAATCAAAGTTGACACAAACAAGTGGAAAAATATCCCATGCTCATGGATCGGAAGAATCAACATTGTGAAGATGTCTATCTTACCTAAGGTAATCTACAAATTCAATGCAATACCCATCAAATTACCAGCAACATTCTTCTCAGACCTAGAAAAAACAATGCAGGAATTCATATGGAAACACAAACGTCCAAGAATAGCCAGAACAATCCTCAGCAAAAAAAACAAAGCAGATGGTATCACACTACCAGACTTCAAACTTTACTATAAAGCTACAATCATCAAAACAGCTTGGTATTGGTATAGGAACAGGCATATAGATCAATGGAATAGAATTGAGATTCCAGAAGCAAAACCTCAATTTCTCAACCAACTCATCTTTGACAAAGCCTCCACCACCTACCACTGGGGAGAGGAGAACCTATTCAGTAAATGGTGCTGGGAAAACTGGCTGATCACATGCAGAAGATTGAAACAGGACCCCTATCTATGCCCATGCACAAAGGTTAATTCCAAATGGATCAGAGACCTAAATGTAAAACCTCAAACCATAAGAACCTTAGAAAATGAAGGAAAAACCCTCATGGAAATCGGAACTGGCATCCAATTCCTGAACAAAACCCAAAACCCACAGCTCATAAGAGAGAAAATAGACAAGTGGGACCTTATTAAGCTGACAAGCTTCTGCAAAGCCAAAGAAACCATCAAGAGAGCAGGGAGACAGCCTACAGACTTGGAAAAAGTATTTGCCAACTCCAGGTCCGACAAAGGCTTAACATCCTGGATCTACAAGGAACTCAAGCGTGCTGAAAAGAAAAAAAACAAACAACCCCATTATAAAGTGGGCAAAAGATATGAACAGCCACTTCACAAAGGAAAACATCTGAGCAGCCAACAAACACATGAAGAAATGTTCAACCTCACTAATCATCAGGGAGATGCAAATCAAAACCACACTGAGATACTACCTAACCCCAGTCAGAATGGCAATTATCAACAACTCAAAAAATAACAGCTGCTGGAGAGGGTGTGGTGAAAAGGGAACACTTCTACACTGTTGGTGGGAGTGTAAACTAGTGCAACCTCTGTGGAAAGCAGTGTGGCGATACTTAAAAGCTCTAAATACCAACCTCCCATATGACTCCACAATCCCCCTACTGGGAATATATCCTGAAGAACACAAATCACTCTATAAAAAAGATACCTGCACACGCATGTTTATTGCAGCATTGTTCACAATAGCAAGAACCTGGAAACAGCCATGCTGCCCATCAAAAGAGGACTGGATTAAAAAAATGTGGTACATATACACGATGGAATACTACGCAGCCATAAAAAAGAACAAAATCATGAATTTCACAGCAACCTGGTTGGAACTAGAGTCTATGATACTGAGTGACTTCTCACAGAAACAAAGATCCGAGTATCACATGTTCTCACTTATATAATGGACCTTAAACATCCAATGCAATACTATACGAAAATGAGTGACTGCACTGGGAAACTATGGTGGGGGGAGGGAGATGGGATTAACAGTAGCAAATATCTGTCTGGGTACTGGGAAACATCCCATATCAACAGGATGCCTGAATGAAATGCAGTTGTATACCTAACCCTTAACCACAACTTCACAATAAAAAAACAAAACAAAACAAAACAAAACAAAAACATTATGAATACATAAGTTAAAAGGAGATTTGAAATAAAGTTCCTGGAGGCAAAAAGAAAAAAAAAAAAGAAATTACCTGTGTTTTGTTTTCTAAGTCACGATATTCTGAAATATGAGAAAATTGGAACTGTTCATTGCTATATCTGTATTGTATGCAGTGGTCTCAGTGGCAAGCATATCTACCCTGAAAATGTAAATATTTGCCAATTAGTATGATTGTTGCTAGTAAAAAACAATTTTCTATAAAAAAAATCTGTGCTTCTGTATTTCTTATTAGTTTTCTATATTTGGTGCAAGAGTATGCTGAAGTGTGTATCTAGAAGTAGAATTGCTGTGTCATTAGGTACAACTATGAATAGATAATTGCAAAATATTTTTAAAGTTTTAATCAATATAAATTTTCATAGAAGTGATTAGCAGTTTCAATGTTCCCGAATCTTTTTCGGCAGTTTATGTTATTTTAATACATGCCAAATGCTTGTTTATGGAATGATATCCCAACACAGCTTACTAATGAGGTTTCCAGGCTAGTATATATTAACTGACCATTTGGAATTTCTTCAGCCTTGCCTGTTTGCTTTTTTTCTGTTCTTGTTTTGTTTATATTGCTTTACAGTTACCCTTTTTATTATCTTAATTCTAATTCTTATTAGTTGCTTGTATTTCAGATAACCTTTTCACTTGTCTCAATTTTTCCTTACATCGTAATGTCTTCAGTAAATAAAGTATTATTTTTAATTTGCAGAATAGCTTCATATTTTCCTAAAACTTGAAAACCCAAGGGAGACTGCCAAAAACTTTGCACTGATAAATGACTTTGGTAAAATTTCAGGGTATAAAATCAACATGCAAAAGACAATGGCATTTCTATACACCAGTAATAAACAGGCAGAGAACCCAATAAAAGGCACAATCACATTCACAATAGTTACAAAAACCATAAAACACATTTTGACAGCTCTCTGTGAGAGAGTATAATAAATTGTCTCTTTAGAAAGTGTTAGTATCTTTTAAAATTTTATTTATGATTATAAATTAGTCATATCGGGGTAGTGGGTTTTATTTTTATTAAAAACAAATAAAAATAAACATTAAATCATTGGAAAATATTGTTCATTCCATTTACTTCTTCCCTACTCCTGTACATCAAGCACTTGTACCGTCCATTTAGAGTCTAAAATATCATATAGACTGCCTGCATTTTATTACACAATGCCTTGCCATATTGATAAGCTAATGGAGTTGGTCATGAGAAAACCATAAGGAAAGAGCCCCTTATTTTTCAAAGTGATGGCATTCCTGATTGTCTAGTCTACCCCAGGCCTATGACAATGAAGAACAAGTGCTGGAGCGTTGCAGCCCAGTATGCCAAATACAGGGTGTTCCTCTGTGCTCTTTGGAACCCAATCAGCAATACTGAGAATTTCAATAACTACAACCGGCAAATTTGTGCATCTTTTTCTTCATTATCTTAGACAACTGGGATTCATAAAAAGAATATGCTAAGGGCCTTAGAGTGGATACTGCCACAACTCAAAGACTCAGTAAACTTTGAGACTTCCAAATGTCTGTGCCTGGATCTCTTTCCCCTAGAATTGTAGAAAGCACTGCTTTCTACACCATGCAGAAAGCTTGAAGTACTGAGGAAGCATCCCTCAATCTATGATTATTGACAATTGTTGCATTACAGAGAAGCTTCCTTGGCCCATGGGTCATTTACACTTTTGAACGTTTTCTCAGATTTCCCCTGTAAGGGTAAGCTTCAATTATCTACTGGGGTAAGTGGCTGAATAACACATCTCCTTCTTCTCCTTGTATTACCTTACCATCTTCCTGTCAATGATCCTTGTACTTCCTGATGAACTACTTACACTCAAACTTTCATCTCATGGTCAGTTTTTATGACAATACTAAGACAGGCCTTAGTTTCTAGGTGTAGATATAAGTCAAACATTCAGAACATAAGAAAAAGTAAAATCAGCATAAAAAGTACAACATATATAGTAAATACATGTATCTAACTAGATCCCAAACCAGGTTTCACCACTTACCATGTTTAATAACTTGTAAACTAAATGTTTGCAATACAAAAATCTCATCACACCATACTCTGTGTTATTCGCTAGGAGATATCCGCACTAACACAATTTCAGTTCCTACAGCACTTCAAGTGCTTTCTAGTCTCAGAATGGATAGTCACGTACAGAAGAATGAAACTGGATCTCTCACCATACATACAGTTTTACTCAAAATAGAATAAATATTTAAATATCAGACCTGAAACCATAAAAATTCTAGAATAAAACCAGGAAAGCCTCTCTGGACATTTGGCCAAGGCAAATAATTAAAAAAATTTGTGGTTAAGACCTCAAAAGCAATGCAACAAAACCAAAAATAAACAAGTAGGAGGACTTCATTCAACTAAAAACCTTCTGCCAGCAAGATAAATAATCAACAGAGTGAAAAACCTATAGAATGTGAGCAAATATTCACCAACTTTTCATTCACCAAAAGATTAACCAGAATCTACAAGGAACTCAAACAAATCATCAAGAAACAAATAATTTGATTAAAAGTGGCCAAATGACATGAACAGATATTTCTCCAAAGGAGATACACAAATGGCTGACAAATACATGAAAAAAAATGCTCAGTATCACTAATATTCAGGGAAATGCAAATTAAAACTTTAATGAGATATCACCTTACCCCAGTCAAAATGTTTATTATTAAAATGTCAAAAACAATAAATGTTGGTGCAGATGGTGAAAAAAGAAAGTTTATACACTATTAGTGGAAATATAAATTAGTATAATTTAAAATCTAGAATGCAAGTAACTACCACTGTCAGAGCCTTGTAGCTGTTTTACCTGCATTTGTAAAAAGGAAGTAATTATAGCAATTATTTCAAATTAATTGGAAACAATAAAATTTCTGACTTAGCAATTTGTGTGTGTGTTGTGTTGTGTGTGTGTGTGTGTGTGTGTGTGTGTGTTCCAGTGTTCCAAAACAACATGTACTGTTATGGAAAACAGTACGAAGATTTCTCAAAGAACTGAAAGTGGATCTACCATTCAATCCAGCAATTCCACTACCCAAAGGAAAAAAAGTCATTATATAAAGAAGACACCTGCATTCATGTATTTATTGCTACACAGTTCACAATTGAAAAGATGTGGAATCAACCTGTGTCCATCAACCAATGAGTGGATAAAGAAAATGTGATAAACATATATAACAAGGAATACTACTCAGGCATTAAAAAAAAAAAGAATGAAATAATGTCTTTTGCAGCAACTTGGATGGAATTGGGGGCCATTGTCCTAAGTGAAGCAACTAAGGAAGGGAAAACCAAATACCACATGATCTTGCTTATAATTGGGAGCTAAGCCTGGGTCCACAAAGACATATAGAGTATAATGGGCATTGAAGACTCAGAAGAAGGGAGGTTGGGAGAGGAGTTAGAAATAATAAATTACCTGTTTTAGATGATGTACACTACTCAGGTGACAAGAACACCAAAAGTCTAGACTTCACCACTATATAATTCATCCTTGCAACCCAATACAACTTGTACTCTTAAAGCTGTTGAAAAAAATAGACACACACACACACACATGTGCACACACATAAATTGCTAATTCATAAATTGTATTGTTTCTAATTAATATGAAAATAGTCATAATTACTCCCTTTGTACAAATGTTAATGCAGTTAAAATAGCTACAAAGCTCTGATAGTGGTAGTTATTTGCATTCTAGATTTATTATCAAAACAAATGGCAAATTTTTATTTTTATTTTTGAAATAGAACTTCACAAGATGATGAAAAAATCAGACTTGCTCAATTGTATTGATCCATTGTGTTTCACAATACTTTTATTCAGTTGATATTTATTGTGTATCCTTTGTGACGTTGTGGAGATACAGTAATGGACAAGACAGAGAAATGTCTACCCTCTTGAAATAAGAAAGACCAGCATCAAGTAGGTAGTCACAATTATGATTTACTCATTCATCTGTTGATGGACACTTGAATTGCTTTTACATCTTGACCATTGTTAATCACATTGCAGTAAATGGGGGAATGCAGGTATCTCTTCAAGATCTTGATTTTAATTATTTTGCATGTGCACCAAGAAGTGGGACTGCTGGATCTTATGAGATTTCTATTAATTTTTTGAGGAACCTCCATACTATTTTTCATAGCTGTTGCAAGATTCTTCCTTCCCACCAGCAATGTGCAAGATTCCAAATTCTTCACATCCTCATCAACACCTTCACATAGGATGTTAGAAAAATAAGCTACTGACTGTACACAATTTTAGTATAGCTAAAAAAACCTTTACTACTACAAAACTCAAGGAAAAATCAGTTAAAGAAGTTTTTTTAAACCAAAACTTGTGTTCAGTAATTAATTTAATATAGATGTGTTCGGGAACTGTTGGCCCATTCCCTCCCTTCTTTTCCGTTTGGCACAAACTACCAAGAAAAGCTCCAGCTGGCTCTAACAGAAAACTCTGAGACCAGAACGTACACAGCTAAACCTAGGAGTCTATTGTTCCCATTCCCCATGGCTTATGGTCTTTTGTTTTATCACAATTTAAGTTTGACTATGAGTCACATAGAGGAGCCTTAGTGCAGGTCACAGGTCTCTTGATGTGACCTTTACAAATTTATAGTTATAGGTTTTAGAAAATAGTTGATATAGATTAAGAAAATTTAAGTAATGGTTTTATTATAGAAGTGTGGTTAGTTCAGTTTGATTTAGAGGGGCCAGTGAAGTTTGAATTAGGCCAGCTGGTGCTAGGAGAGTATAACCATAGCAGCAATTATTTTAATAAAAACTAGTTTGAATTAGTACATAATAGTGGAAGTTAATAATTCACTATGGTGGTTTTGGATTTAGACATTGAGTGATGTTAATTCAAGATGATGTAGTTTTAATACAATTAAGGGCACGTAAGAAACTGGTTTGGGGAACATTAAGTTAGCATAAGATACAAAAAGATAATTTGTGGTTGTTCTTCCTCATGTTCTTCCTTATGTATGAAAGAACATTCGCTTGAGAGTGGGGGGTGTCCTTTGTGCACCTGGACCTGTTCATGTGAAAGGCACATGCTACCTTTGTTTCCTGTGATGATGACTTTGTAGAGTTTGGGGATAAAAGCCCTGGGATAGCATTTGATAAACGGCTTCTGGTCACTTAAGCAGGAGTCTAGTTTCTTTCTTTCTCCCCCTTTATATCTATCCCTCCAGTTTAAATTGCTGACACCGTCACACCACCAGAGACCTCCAATCCCTGCAGGTGTGGGACCCTCTGTAACTGGTGCCCAACCATAGGGCTCTGGAGAGGTAGGCTTTTTTCTCATTTATGGCTAGGATCTTACCCAGGGTACTGCAGAGCCCTCTGTAGAGACAGGCAGAGTGAGAACGGGTAAGTATAGTTTTTGTGATGCCAGAGCCATGATATAATCATGGGCCAGAGTGAATCTAAGGAACGGAAAATGTTCATCAGTATCTTAATGAATACTTTGTCTAAACGTGGAACTAAAGTCTCTTCTAATGATCTAGCTTGTTTTCTACATTTTGTTCAGGAACATTGTCCCTGGTTTATTGAAGAGGGGACAGTAAATTTGAATATCTGGGAAAAAATGGGGGAAGAACTAAGACTGTATTATACTCAACATGGGCCCAAAAAGGTGCCACCTAATGCTTTTTCTTTATGGAACTTAATCAAAGATGTTTTAGATCCCCAGCATAATTATGAGAAATTTCCTTCCAAAAAGGCCGTTGATAATGATGAGGATGATGATGAAACTTTTCCTTTTGCTGCTGCCTCTGTGCCTTCAAATTATGATGATAAGTTATCCCCACAGGACATGGCAGGTTTGGAGAATGAAGCCATAAATTACCACGGTAACAATTACCTTAATAACACTAATCTACCTCTTCCATAGGTCACTCTCCATAAGGCAGAGGTAAGAAAGCTAAACCTCACACCCGGCAGTGCCCCTGCCACTCCTTTTCTTTTTGGAATACAGACTGCTTGAGCAGAGGCAGAGAGGGAAGGAGATTTCAGTTTATCAGCATGTTTTCCAGTGGCTATTACTGATGTTGATGGAGTGGGCCAAGCACAATGGGAGCCTTTACCTTACAAGTTGGTAAGAGAATTAAAAGAGGCCAGTCCACAATATGGTTCTTTGGCTCCCTATACTCTTACTATTTTAGATCAATTCGCTTCTCGCTGGATGACTGCTTCTGATTGGCAACAATTGGCTAAAAGCTGCTTATCTGGAGGAGCCTATTTACTTTGGAGAACAGAGTATGAAGATCAGGTGCAAATTCAGATGGCAAAAAATTAAAACTGGCCACCAGATACATTTGTTATTGCTAAAGATATGCTGACAGGTACTGGGCAGTATGCCACGTACAACGCTCAAGTAGTTTTCCCTAGAGAAGTGTATACTCAAATAAGCCACTCTGCTTCTACGGCTTGGAGAAAGTTGCCTGCCGATTCCACTCAAACTCCTTCTTTGTCTGAGATAAAGCAAAAGGCAGATGAAAACTATGAGGACTTCATCTCCAGACTAACCACTGCCATCAAATGGGTAATTACTAGTGAAGAGGCAGCAGAAATTTTAGTTAAACAATTGGCCTTTGAAAATGCTAATAACACTTGTCAGGCTTTAATAAGACTGATAAAAAAAGACCGGCAATATAATTGATTATATCAGACAATGTGCCGATGTTAGTCCAGCCTATATACAGGGAATGGCCATAGCTGTTGCCCTGAAAGGAGAGACCTTTTTGCAGGTCATACAGGGCATGAAGGGCAGTCGTAAGCAAAAGAATATTTCATTGCAGTCCTGCTTTAACTGTGGTCAAGTTGGGCATATTAACAGAAATTGTCCAGTTAAACAAGGTGTGGCCGGCTTGTACGGCACACCATTGTCACCCACTGGGGCTGCTCGACCAAAAACATTGTGTCCTAAATGTCAAAAGGGCTACCATTGGGCTAGGGAGTGTCAATCTAGATTTCATAAAGATGGCACTCCTTTAACTCAGCTAGGAACCATGCTGGCTCAGGGAAACTTCCAGGGGGGCCAGCTCCGGCCCCAGATAACAATAGGGTCAGCCTTGGCCATGAACCTGTTTGTTCCTTTTGTTCCATCACAGAGCTCATCTGAGCCACCCCAGGGAGCACGGGACTGTACCTCTGTTCCTCCATCACAACAATATTAACTCTGAATGTTCTGGTAACCCCAATTCCTACAGGAGTAAAGGGCCCTCTCCTGGAAGGAATAGTGGGTGTAATAGTAGGCAGAAGTTCCTTGTCTTTACAAGGAGTTTCCATTATTCCTGGAGTGGTGGATTCAGATTACACAGGGGAAATCCAGGTGCTTGTCGCTCCCTCTAACAAAACTGTGCAGTTTAACAAAGGTCAGAGAATAGCCCAGTTGCTGCTCTTGCCTTATCATAAAGCAGGAAAAACTTTAACCAACCTGCCTAGGGGTTACTCTGGATTTGGTTCTATCAGTGTTGCTTTTTGGGTTCAAGAAGTAACTAATTCAAGACCTTACAAAGAATTGTATATCCAAGGAGTCAAAATCAAAGGTTTATTAGACACCGGCACTGATGTTTCTTGTATAGCTGGAAAAGATTGGCCTGCCTCATGGCCAACTCAGATGGCTCCTTCAGGACTTATAGGCATTGGCCAATTGCCTTCAGTGGCAAAAAGTCCTCAGATCTTAAATTGGAAAGATGAGGAAAAGTCAGGAACCTTCTGCCCATATGTAGTTCCATCTATCCCCTTTACATTATGGGGAAGAGACATTCTTGCTCAAATGGGCATGCTTTTATATAGCCCTAAGTACAAAGTTTCAGCATAGATGTTACAAATGGGCTACGATCCCTTTAAGGGACTTGGTAAGGATGGGCAAGTAATACAGGAACCTGTCCAAGTTAGTGAAAAGGCAAACGGAGCAGACATTGGTTACTCAAATTTATTCTAGGGGCCATTGTTCCCGCTGCTGACCCAATAAACTGGAAAGATGACAAACCGGTTTGGGTGGAACAATGGCCCATGTCCTCAGAAAAACTTAAGGCAGCTACAGAACTAGTCCAGCAGCAGCTGGAGGCTGGTCATATAGCAACTTCTGCTAGTCCATGGAATACCCCTATTTTTGTCATTAAGAAAAAATCTGGTAAATGGAGACTTTTGCAGGATTTAAGAGCCATCAATGCCACTATGGAACCCATGGGAGCATTACAGTCTGGACTTCCATCTCTGGCTGCTATACCTGTTAACTTTAATATTATAGTTATTGATTTACAGGATTGTCTTTTTACTATATCTTTAAGTCCAGATGACTGTAAAAGATTTGCATTCAGTTTACCTTTGCCCAATTTAACACAGCCTTTTCAGAGATATCAATGGAAGGTCTTGCCACAAGGTATGAAAAACAGCCCTACCTTGTGCCAGAAATATGTGGACGTTGCTTTACAAGATATTAGAAGCCAATATCTTGATCTCTATTTAATCCATTATATGTATGACATCTTGCTGGCTCATGAAAATTGTGCCTTTTTACATGAAATTCTTAACAAAACTGTGACTGCTCTCAATGATTGTGGCTTGAAAATTTCTCCTGGAAAAATTCAAACCAATCCTCCTTTCACATATCTTGGCTGTATGTTAAACACACAAACAGTGAGTCATCAACCTTTGCAGTTACAAAAAGATCACTTGGTAACTTTAAATGATTTCCAAAAACTGTTGGGAGATAGTAATTGGATTAGACCTTACTTACATATTACCACATCAGATTTAAAACCTTTATTCAACATCTTGCAGGGGGTCTCTTCTCCCAATTCTAAGAGAATTTTATCATCGGGGGCCAAGGAAGCCTTGTCCCTTGTGGAAAAGGCTATTGAGTCTCAAAAAGTTAAGAGGATAGATTACCTCCTACCTTGGGACTTAATTATTCTGGCTACTCTCCATACTCCCACAGGGTGTCTGTGGCAAGAAGGACCGATGGAATGGCCCCATCTGCTGGTAACCTCTAAAAAAATATTGGCTTCCCATACCTATTTAGTAGCTTTACTTGTAACCAAGGGAAGACAAAGAAGCATTGAACTATTTGGACGTGATGTACACAATATAATTGTTCCTTATGATAAATTTCAATTTCAGACTTTGTTTCAAACTAGTGATGATTGGCAGGCAGCCCTAACTGATTTTAGGGGACAAGTTTTGTTTCATTTACCCAAAAGTCCACTGTTACAATTTGTAAAACAAAATCCTATAATTTTTCCTCACAACTGTTTCCTAGTTCCCCTTGAGGGAGCAGCCCTGGTTTTTACTGATGGCTCCTCTAATGGGAAAGCTGTAGCAATCATTAATAATGAGTCTCATGTGCTGCATGCCTCAGAAAATTCAGCACAAAAAACAGAATTAAGGGCAGTTTTATACGCTTTTACAACATTAAAAGACTCTAAATTTAATTTATATACTGATTCTTGTTATATTAAAGGACTATTTCCTCATATTGAAATAGCTACCATCCCAGTTAATAAAACTACAATTTTGGAACTATTGATTCAATTACAGCAACTAATTAATAACAGAAAGGAACAGTTTTTTTGTGGGCCATATTCCGTCTCATTCTGGCCTCCCAGGATCTTTGCACCAAGGCAATCAATTAACTGATGCCTTAACTAAGTCTACTGTATGTGCTGCAGTAGAAACCGAGGCAGTTACTCAGGCTCAACTTTCTCATAAAATTCATCATCAGAATGCTACTGCCGTACATTATCAGTTTCACATACCCAGGGAAATGGCTAGACAAATCGTTAAGAATTGTCCAGCTTGTCCCACCTTTATTCCAGCTCCAGGAGGAGTTAACCCCCGAGGACTAAAACCAAATGTGCTATGGCAAATGGATGTAACTCACTTTCCCAGCTTTGAGAAATTGTCTTATTTGTATATTACTGTGGATACATTTTCTCATGTTATTTTAGCTTCAGCAAGAACTGGAGAGGCCTACAGGGACGTGGTACAACGTTTATTCCTTTGTTTCTCACAGCTAGGTATACCAAAGCAACTGAAAACTGATAACGGTCCTGCATATACATCTAAATCTTTCCAATAGTTTTGTTCCCAATTTAATATTTCTCATTCCACAGGAGTTCCTTACAATCCACAAGGTCAAGCCATAGTTGAAAGAGCCCACCAAACTTCAAAAAATCAAATAAATAAATTAATAGAGGGAGAGTTTAAGTATAGCTCTCCTCACCATATTTTAAATCATGCTTTATTTGTTATAAATTATTTAAATTTAAATTCTTTAGGCAACTCAGCTATGACTAGACACTGGAACCCAGAAGGAAATGTTAAACCTATGGTAAAATGGAAGGATCTCCTTACAGGCCAATGGAGAGGGCCTGACATATTGCTAACCAGTGGGAGGGGATATACTTGCATATATCCACAGAATGAATCTACTCCTGTTTGGATTCCTGATCGATTTATCCGCCATGCCTGCATTGACCTGGTGACCAAAACGAGTAGTGAGGATACTACCAATTCAGAGGAACACTAGACATGACAACATGCCTGCTAATCACCGGGAGGAGGAAACTTCCTCATTGCTTCAGGAATGCCCTCTGCTTGCTGAGCCACAACTTCAGCATGATTCACCCAAGGAGGGAACAACTTTGAGCCACCAGATGAGAAATCCTTCATTACAGGATGAGAATATTCCTCATCCTCAGCTGTCCCGTACAAGACAACAAGCTACCAGACGTAATGTCTTCAGTGTTCTCCGCTCACGACTACCAATGTGGGAACAAATGGAATCTTTGGTTGAAGAAGCAGGAGAAATGGTAACCTCTCAACATATCCCTATTAACCTGGCAACTATATTTCTGGCTATAATAGCTATTTTAATGACTCAAGCTGGTACAGTCTATGCAGTTGATGCCAATAAAGCCTATTGGGCCTATATGTCCAATCCACCTACATTTCAGCCAGTTACTTGGGATAATGAAATCATTAATGTGTTTACTGACTCTCCCCAGTTAATGGGGGGACCTGCTTTATTTTATGCTCAAACAAAATGGTATTAATAATAATTTTTCTTATGAAGGACATTCTAGTTCACCTCCTATTTGTGTGTTATTTTTTTTGAGTTGGAGTCTCACTCTGTCACCCTGACTGGAGTGCAGTGGCTGCTTCCGGCCACCGCAGCCTTGACCTGCTGGGCTCCAGCGATGCTTCTGCCTCAGCCTTCTGAGTAGCCGGAATTACAGGCACACACTACCACGCCCAGCTGATTTTTTGATTTATTGTAGAGATGAGGTCTCGCTGCCCAGGCAGGTCTCAAACCCGCGGGCTCAGGCAATCCACTCACCTCAGCCTCCCAAAGGCATGGGATTACAGGCTGAGCCACTGAGCCTGGCTTCCTATTTGTTTTTATGAAAATTCAGTCTTTGACAATTTTAGAGCACCTTGTTTAATGTCTATTTTAAAGTCTTTAATCACTAATAGTCCTACCCAAAGCAATAATAGAGAAGATTGGCAAATCAAAATGTTAATGCCTGGAGAAACTGACCCCCGTCGTGTCATAAGAACTTTGCCCCATCTAACACACCCATCTGCTCTCTTAATAATACTGAGAAGGACTGGTCACTCATCCAATGAGACACTGGGTATCCAAAATGGAGAGAGTGCATTTATGAATCTAAAGTGGACTACTCCGTATATGGCGAAAGACTATCTATCAGTGACTGGGGTCTTAATTTATGACCCTACTCTACTACTTCCACTCCATCCTCTCCTAGGCAGCATATTAATGGATGGGTACCCTCGATATTAACAACTACTATTGGAAATAAACAAATTGTTCAACCTTACTTATGGAGGCCCCTCACTGCCCTGAAACCAGTTGTTTTAATCTGACCACGTGGGGGAGTTCATACCTATAAAATAAGAGCCTGCTTACAATTCCCTTATGTTTTTCTTGTATGGAATGAATATCAAACTGTTACAATTGACTATCACAATAATGTTTATAAGGTGTCTTGTGTGGAATGTCTTTTAACTAATTGTTTAACTGATGCCTTTTATAAGGGATTTGTAATCTTAAAACAACCTCCCTATTAATGGTTCCAGTACAACTGTCATCTTGCTGGTTGGTGAATATGGTTTACAAACTTTGTATGAAGTCAATTCTCTTCTGAAGAAAAGACAGTTTGATTTAGGGGGGGGCCAGTGAAGTTTGAAGTAGGCCAGCTGGTGCTAGGAGAGTGTAACCATAGCAGCAATTGTTTTAATAAAAACTAGTTTGAATTAGTACATAATAGTGGAAGTTAATAATTCACTATGGTGGTTTTGGGTTTAGACATTGAATGATGTTAATTCAAGATGATGTAGTTGTAATACAATTAAGGGCACATAATAAACTGGTTTGGGGAACATTAAGTTAGCATAAGATACAAAAAGACAATTTGTGGTTGTTCTTCCTCATGTTCTTCCTTATGTATGAAAGAACATTTGCTTGAGAGTGGGGGGGTGTCTGTGCACATGCTACCTTTGTTTCCTGTGATGACAACTTTGCAGAGTTTGGAGATAAAGGCCCTGGGATAGCGTTCGATAAATGGCTTCTGGTCACTTGAGCAGGAGCCCAATTTCTTTCTTTCTCCCCCCTTTATATCTGTCCCTCCAGTTTAAATTGCTGACACCGTCACACCACCAGAGACCTCCGATCCCTGCAGGGGTGGGACCCCTGTAATAGATATGCGCACTGTGAGTTATACAAACAAATAAAATTAGAAATTACTAACCCTTGGGGAGCTTCTCCTTAGAGAGGCAAAATTCAAGCTGTATTTGAAAATGTCTAGAATACACCTAGGTAATTGAGAAAAGTTATTCCAAGATAAAAGAATGTGATGAATGCAAAACCATAGAGTAAAGAGAGTATTATTGAAGTACAGAGTGTGGGTTGGAAAGTAGTTTGATATGGGATTGATTATATAGAGTGGGGTCAGTCTCATAAGGGGCTTTATGTCTCGTGCTATGGGTTTTAGCCTTTATTATAAAGGCATTGGGAGACCATGGGAAAATATTAAAGAGGTGAAATGATACCATTATCTTTATTTTAAAATAATTTTAGGAAGCTAATATTGGCAGTGAAAGTAACCTGAGAAATACAAGTGCTTAAAGAAAGTTAAAAGGAGAAACATTAGTGATAAGATTATTAAAGTCATTCAGTTAGCATATAGAAATAAAACTGTTAGTTAATTTGAATTATATAATTCTTGATGAAACAAATAGTGATAGTGACAAGAAAGTCACAAAGAAAAAATGATGAATAAAAGAATACACATGTAAAGTTACAATCCATATATATTGTTATAGAACACTAAAAAGGATGCTCTTGAATTCTTTTCTTTAAATAAAATTTTATTTTATTTTAGATTTGGAGGTACAAGTACATTTTTGTTACGTGGACATACTGTGTAGTGGTGAAAATTAGGCCTCAGATGGCCTATTCCTCAGATAGTGACAATCATACTCAATAGATAATTTCTGAACACTAATCCTCCACCCACCTCTCTCATTTTTAGTGTCCCCAGTATCTATTATTTCCAACTTTTGGCCATTGAGCTCCTGGATATAAATGAGAACCTGAGGTGTTTGGGTTTCTGTTTCTGAATTAGTTCATTTAGGATTGATGTGCTCCAGCTGCATCCATGTTGCTGCAAAGAACATGATTTCATTCTTTTTTATGGTGTTTTTATCCAACCTGATTTATATAGTTGTTTCATTGCTTCTTGATATAGGAAAATAATATGCAGTTTGATGAATATAGTGACACAACATATAGGTGCTTTTAGAACAAACACCTGCTTGGAATGTTGGAGTCAAGAAGCAGCATATGTCATCAATATTTTTCAATATAAAAAATAATATATTCTCTGTTTTTGTCGTCTCCACAAGAGCATATCTATTGTATTATAGCCAAATGTTAATTATGGGGGAGAGTAGTATTATCATTGTTAAATCATTGGTCCAGATTGATTTTTTAATTGGGAGCATATTAGTAGTGTGCAAGGATGTTAAACACAATTGAAAATTTCAGTAGTGTATTTTATGTTTTCTTGAAATCTTCATTTGTCAGCTCAGATAACTGAACTCTTTTCACTTTCAGAATTCTGAATAGATAAATATTTTTTACTGAATGTGTTTATTTATTTAACAAAAGTTACTGAGATCATTTTAGGTACCTGAAAGAAATTGTAATATACAGATGCTACTTACAGTAGGATTACAGTCCAATGAATCCATTATAGCTTAACATAGCCTGTCAAAAATGCATTTACTATATCTAACACACTGAACAGCTTAACTTAGTCTACCTTACCTTAAATGTGCTGAGCACACTTACATTAGCCTACAATTGAACAAAAATCTAACACAAAGCTTATTTTATAATAGAGTGTTGATTACCTCATGTAATTTATTGCATACTGTAATGAAAGTTAAAAAAACAGAATTATTGTATGGGTATTCAAAGTACAATTTTTATTAAATGTGTATTGCATTTGTACTATTGTAAGATTGAAAAACAAACACATAACATTTATTATGGGTTTATTTGGGTAATAAATATTTTTGGCTTATGATATTTTCAACTTATGGTGACTCCTTAGTTGAGGAGCATTTGTTTTATGTGATCTCACTCATCGAGGAGCTCAGAGTATAATAAAAAATACAAGCATAAAATCAACATTTGAGTTTGTTATGTGATAGTTGCTATGTTAAGGATATGCAGAGGGCACTTTAGAAAAATTAAAGAAGAGAATTTAAATCAAACTTGGAACAGAAAATCCTTTCTAAATAACGTGACGTTGTGAGAACGAGTATTACTAAATAAAAGGTAAATTAGTGAAAAAGATTCCAGGGAGAGAAAACACTGCATTTGAAGCCATGGTATTCTCGGATAAATGGATGCACAGGAAGAGTCAAAGCTAGAAAAATGTAGGAATCATTATTCAGTCAGATTGTTCAATACTGAACTAAGGAGTTCAGAGCCACAAGGAATCATTGAAGACTTTAAAGAAAAAGAGTGTAATGGTAAAATTCGAGAGGCTGAGTGGGAAATAATAATTGAGAAGGAAGGGAGCTGAAGGAAGTACTTTGTATAGCAGTCTAGTGCAATGATTCATGCGAGAAGCATTTAAGAACTGGATCCAAATCTGTAACACTTAGTTTTCGTGGGCCATGAAAGAGATTGGCAGTAGTGGATCATTGTCAGGGAAGGAATGGGAGCCTGTAACATTAATAGGGGTACCTGATCTCAAACCAGGTTAAGTGATGACCAGTGGGAGTCACAAACTTTACCTGTACAATGACCACTTATACTTGAACCCCCATCTTTAAAATACAAAAAAGGAATCTGATAAATGCTTTGCACTCTAGCACTGATGCCAGCAAATATTTTTAATAGGATGAAAAACATCATTCCACAGATTGCAGTAGTTACTTTTTTGGCAGGAAATAAAATATCAATAATGAAGACCCCCACCAATGTCTCTGGAAATTGACTCATACACTGAGAAATGTGTATAATGCAACATGGGTCAAGCTTATGACGCTAAGCAGTATGAGAATGGCACGACAAAAAAGAACTATGTACAGAATAAAATTACTTTTACTGAAGTAACTTCAAGGACTGAATTTAATAGAGGAAAAACCAGAAAATGTTAAGTTGCTAAACCTTAACCCAGAAATAATAACCAGACCTTTCACCAATTACTGTAGAAAAATTTAAAATGTAAAGAAAATTGCCAGATATCTATCTACCATTCCCTACTTTTTTTTATATAATGAATTCCCAGAAAGCTTCACAAAGGTTTTATAAAACCATTAAATACTGACAACTAAAAGGTGACTGAAATACTTATAGAGCATAGAAAAATTTAAAAAATTGCATTATTTTATACAGGAAGAATGATAGTCATACACAAGACTGAAAAATATAGTTCACAAGAGATTACAGATTAGTCTCCATATGAACATTGATACTTAACCCTTTAACTATCTTAGCAATGTATTCCAGCATAATATAATTTAAACAAGTGAGATTTATTCCAGAAATGAAAAGGCTATATGATACATTAAATAATCCATAATATAACTATTTCAAAAGAGAAAAAAATACAATCATGGTCATGCACACTAAAAAGTCATTTGTTTGAACATTTGCTTTTATAAACTCTATTATTAAAATATTTTCTTTTATATACATATATACATTTCACACATATACATTTCAATCCAAATGCCAACATTGTGCTTAATTTGAAAAATATACATCACATTAAGTTAGAAAAAGACAAAGGTGGTCATGATCACTGATATTTTATCACATTTTTATGAATAGTAATTATCATGATATACAGTACTAATATTTTAATAGCTTTAATATTATTGGTAAATAGAGAAATAAAGAAAATAATGCATTTATGTAGTATTTGCTCTGTGACAAGCATTTCTTCAGTGTTCACATGTAAAACTCAGATACAGAAGAATAATTTTCCCAAGATCATGTAGGTAGCAAGTTGCAGAGCATGGTTTTCTTCACTATACATTTGAATTCTCTGTAGTAGTAGATTTATGTTTACTCCTGTAATATTCACCATTTGGTCTTACATTAAGCCATCAATACTATCATTTTTTGTCTCCAGTGAACACAATTTTTTTCTGGAAATCCCTTTAAAACTGTGTGTTTGGTTTGTACTTATCTCTGGCTATTTGCTTTTTATAAGAATTAATCCTTGCCGGCACTAAAATAAGAACTTATTTTTCTTTTGAGTTGAAAGAAAACCACTGTTTTGGTGCATTCATCAGAAACTCTACTCACTGTCCAAGTTATAAACAAACTTTTAAATAGAATTTCAACAAGGATATAGAAATATTACAACATAATATATTTACCATGAGATTCTTGAACTTAAACGTTGTTAATATATTAAAACTCATTTTGTAGGCCTCCAAGATCACTTCACCATCCAACCTATTAAAAGCAACCACTTCTGAATTTGATGATGATCATTTCCATTCATTATGTATGCACTTATTTTATATGTATGCTTCCCTGAACAAAATATACTATCATTTTGCATGTGTTTAAACTTTTGAATAAATACAAAAATCCATACAGCATGTTACTATATGAAATGTTCAACTTCCTTCTTACATTTAAGACCATGCAGTTGTCCATCCATGTTTGCTATGTGCTTGTGTTGTGAAGCCTCGATCCATTCATCTTGTCTGCTGCTCATTATTCCTTTAAATGAATAACGGCACTATTATCCAATAGTGGATATTGAAATTGCTAGCAGAGGCTTTTTTCCCTACAACAAATAATCTGCTAAAAATCCTATACATGCATTTGTGTGTACATATTTAACAGAATGTATTCTTAAATAGTGAAATTGCATACAGTGCACATCTTGATTTCTGCTGGCTAAATTGTATTACAAAGTGATTGTACCAGTTAATTCTCTCAATATGAGCACATTTAAAAATATTTATCCCATTGTCTCACTAAATAATTGATAATCAGACTTGGAAAACATGTTTTGAATATTTTTCCTTTTTCTTTTAAAGATGGGCAAAATTCAGGATTAAATATACAAATGCTCATTGTACAGTGAAAGTTTGGGCTTCACTTTGGTCTTGTCACCTGGTTTGAGATCAGGTACCCTTATTGATGTAGTGTACCTTCCTCCCTTGGCAGTTTCCCACTACTGCCAATTCCTGTCTTATATTATTATGATCATTGTTCAGGGTCCACTTATGAGTGAGAACATGTATTACTCAGTTTTTTGTTTCTGTGATAGATCACTGAGTATTATAGATTCTAAGTCCATCCAAGTTGCTGTGACAGTCATAATTTTGTCCTTCTTTATGACTGCATAATTTTCCATCATGTATATGTACTACATTTTAAAAATTCAATCTATTTTCAATGTGCAGCACAGTTGGTCCCATGTTTTTGCTATTGTGAATAAAGCTCAATAAACATGTGTGTGCAGGTATCATTTTCATAGAGTGATTTGAGTTCCCTTGGGTATATTCCCAGAATGGGGATTGCTGGGTTGTAGGAAGGTTGAATTTTAGGTCTTTTAGGAATTGCCAGACAGTTTTGAACAATATTTTAAGTGGAATTAGATTTCTAGATTGACAGTTTTTTCCCTCACCACTTTGTCTTTTAACCTCTGTTGTTTCTGAGAGCAAGCTCCTTATGCTTATTGGTGTATTTCGTAAAACAAAAACTGTCTCATTTACCATTTTAAGATAGTCTTTTTACCTTTGACTATCAGCAGTGTGATTATGATACAAATGCATATTTCATGGTTTGGGTTTGTTGATCTTGGATCTGTGGGTTGCAGTCACTCGCCAACTCATTACTTCTTCCAGTATTTCTTGTCTCCCTTTTTTGGGGTTGTATTAATGCCCCTATCTGCTAATTTCAATATATGGGTCATCTGTAGGTTGGCTTTTATTACTCTTTTCCTGAATTATGAATCATATTTTTCCTTTTTCTGTATGTGTGTCAAAATTATTAATTTTATTTCAAACATTGTATGTCAAAGAACTGTAGAAAGTGAAGTAGGTAATATTGCTCTCAGAAAAAGACCTCCTCCTACTTCATCTATCTGACAACCAGCATAGAGGGTTGAGTCAATTTTATTTTCTGTTAATATGAGTGAGTTTTGTTGCCTCTTAACCGTAAGCAGTTCATGACTGGCTTTTCAAGGCTCAAAGGCAGGGCTGGGACTTTATTTTAACAGGGCTTACATCTGGTTACAGACAGCCTTTATAAATTCATCAATGCTTTATATACCAGTTTCTAGCTTTACAAATCCCAGGGAATTTTTACTCTGCTTTTTATACTAGCTGCCGACATCTGGGGTCACTGAAAAGTCCTTTCTGCTTTTCAGCTTTGCATCCAGACTACACCTCAGGAATTTTTCTCCAGACTCATGCTTTCACAGGGTTCAGCAAGCTTCTTCCTGGCCCTTTATGATGGCACTATGTTTTCAAGGGAAATTTGTCTTATCCTTCCATTTATGTCCCCAGCCTTCAGTGTGTTTCCATCCTGTAGTCAGTGAAGGCTCTGTGGTAAAGAATTAATGGGCAACTATAAGGCCACTCAGTAACTGGAGACCAAGAAATTAAAGTAGCCAGATGTCTCTTAGCTCATAAGAAGGACTTGTACCTTACCAGGATTTGCTTTACACTCAGAGCTTTGACAAATTCTAAATAATTGTGATTTTTAACTTTGTCCAGCTGATTCTTGAAGATAAAATGGAGGCAATGTGATTTTTTTTTACATGTCATTCAGAAGCAAAATCCCCTACTTAAATTTCTGTGTGATTTGTGAATAAAATATCAATATCTTTTATGGATTCTTAAAATTTTCTCAGATATTATTACCTTATATATTAATTTTCCTCATTATTATTTTTTCCATCCTGAATTTCAATTAGACGTACTCTAGTAATTCAATTCTTCTTTTCTTCTCTTATATTAAAAATTTATTTGTTTTATTGAGCTGCATTCTATATAATTCCATTGGATCTATCCAATTTATTGACTAGTACCACTACATTTTCCCCTCTGCATTGGGTTTAATTACAATTAATTGAAAAATTTCTGTTAGGCTCTCTTTCTCACATTTTCTCATGTTACTGCCTCCCATTCTTGATTAGGCATTAAACTTTCACTTTTAAAAATTATTTTCAATTCATATTTTGTGCTTTATCTAATTCTGCTGTTTATTATACTTTTAACTCTAGCTCATGTTGATGTGATTTTTTTCTACTGTAGTTATTAAAAAGGGCTGAATATGGAAAAGACTCACAAAACTGCTCAGGGTATATACATATGAGGCTTAAATAAAGAATACAGCACTGGAGAAGAAGGAAAACATAGTCACAGAGAGTACCAAAAACATCTAGGTACAGTTCCTAGAATATTTTCTTCATAACAAAGAATGCATATCATCTTCAGGTTATGAACCACGATGGTATGTTCGAGGTATGTTAGTTTCTGGGAGCCCAGATGAAAGTATATGATGGTTTTCTTTCATACATTGGTGGCACTGTCACTAAATCTAAGTTTTGAAACTAATTTAAACTAGGTAGAAACCATCAAATTATGTATTTCTAAATAATGTAGGTAGGCTAGTATAGGGTACCAATAGGAGAGTTTTGAATTTTAAACACCATATTATGATTACTAAAGTAGTTCATTTAAGGATCTGTTCCAGATGTTTAGTATTCCTGGAGCATATAGCTACCCCAGTCTAGATGTAAACTCTGTCCTTACACAGTCTATGTTCCCATCCCTTGGTCAAATGTTTACAATTACAAGTCACTAATTATCATTATAATGTACACTTATTTCAAAATATTTCTAATGTAGAAAAAACAAAGGGAGGAACACTAGAGTACTCATTATTTGTGTCATCTAATAACATCTAGGTATTGCTTTAAAAAATTGTGCACCAAATATCCTGGCAAAACCTTGTTTGTAATTATCCACAGTTAGATAGCATCTTTACTTGTTTTCACCATTGCATTTTAAAGTTTAAAAAATGTATTGGTTGTTTCAAAGTTTCAATTAGCTAAATCTAGTTCTTCCTCTGGTGTTAGTTTTAATCAGAACATCATGTAGGCATTTAATTCCATTTTCCAAAACATTAAACCATGAATGAGACTGCAACATTTATAAAGTTTAATAATTTATTGAGTTGGTGAGGATTTGGTAAAACAGGCAATATTATCATACAAGTGGAGATAAAATTGGTACAACATTTATAGAGGAAAATTGACAACATTTTAACAAAAACTTTTAAATTTTGAAGTGGATATATCTCTTTTGACTTTGAATCATACAGACACATTTTAATTGTATCGAACAAGTTTGGACAACATTGTTTCTAATAGTAAAATATTGGAACCATCTAAGGTATCTAAATACAATTGGTTATATATAAAGAAAAGGCTTCATATAATGGAATATTTTGCAGCCATTAAAAAATGTTTTAGATCTATAACTTCTTCTGAGACTCTTTCCCTGACCACCCCCTGCCCCATCAGAGTTGTTTCTTCCATAGTCCTTTCTTCCCACCTTTGTTGTGGCCAAGTACTTGCCCCACTGAATCACAACTTGTCTGTTTATATGGTGGTCTCTAAATAGATTATAACCAAATGGAAGTATCTGAAAAAGTTAAAAATTCTTTCTAAATGAAAAAAAAAGTTTTGGACTAAGTATAAAGCAACTTTAAGATACATTATTTAGTTTAAAAAATTAGCAGACTGTTATGAGGTATGCTAATATTTGTGAAGGAAAAGGATATAGATAGAATTTTTGAATATATATGCATAAAATTCTATATATATCTATATCTATACACATACTTTTTTGGAGGTTAACATAATAAACAATTAAAATATTTGCTTTTGGGAGAATTAGTTGTCTGGAAGATATTACATTCCATTTGTTTATTTTCAGTTTTGTACAGTGTTTATCATAGCACGTTTTCTCCTTTTTAGTGACTTGGAGTATAAATGCCTGTTATTCAAGTGTTGGTTCAGCCTCTTATTAATTAAGTGACTCTGGTCAGGCCATGTTGTTTGTGCCCAACATTGTTGAATCACTTAAATTAAGAACCTAAGCATAAGAATAAAATAAGTCTAATCTTGTTTTTATTTTGTGAAACCACAAATGATGATGAATATCAGATATCAAAGCAAAGCGAGAGATTACAAAGCATACTTTCAAAGCAAGTGTCCAAAAACTAGTTTTACAGGCAATTTTTACCCTGCTGGGATCTTCTACTGAAAGTGTATAAGAAGATAGGATAGGTTAAGACATTTGTGTGGCAGAAGCAATGTTATGTATTCACTACACAATATCTTTCCTAAGGTACATGAATAAGGCACAAGGACCCAAATAAGGTTGGCAAGCATAAGAGTGCATTTTGACTAGCAAAATTTATGAAATAAAAATGGAAGAGATTTAAGTCATTTTTAGATCTTGACTTTATAAAGATTATGGTTCTGTCTTCTCTCTTCTCTTCTGCAATAACCTTGGAGGCTACATGCTTCTGTTACTTGTGTAGTAAAAGGCTTGGATTCCCGGATCATCAGTAAGAGTAAGCAAGAACTATCTGCCTTGCATATAGTGTGATAAAGGAGAATATATATATATATATTTTTTTCTTCTGTAAATCATGATGCACGCTTCTTAAAACTTCCAGATAAAAACTTTGACTGACAATTTGATATAGAGTAACGAATTCTGAGTGTACTACAAGGGGATCACCCTCCAAAACTATAATTCTGATCCCCCCTCATAGTGCAGCCAATACTGAAGTAGGTCTTGTATATAACTGCAGCTTCTCCATCAGCACTTGCTGCTACACCTTGTGCTTTGATGTTCTGGCAATGGCTTCATCCCTTAAACTTCACTACCCAACATCTGCTAGCTTCCAACATTTCTTTTGAAGCATCCTCACAGCCTTCATATAATTGAAAAGGGTTAGGTCCTTCCTCTGGATTAGGTTTTGACTTAAGAAAATGCTTGTCAGTTTGATCTTTTTTTCAGATCTTTTTTAGATCACTAAAATTTTCTCCAGATTAGAATAAAGATGTTCTCTTTCTTATCATTTGTGTGCTCACTGGAGTAGCACCCTGAATTTTCTTTAAAAACTTTTCTTTTGCATTCACAAGTTGTTAACTGTTTTGTGCAAGAATCTTAGCATTTTGACATCCCTTCCTCACTCAGCTTAATCATTTCCAGCTTTTCACTCTTACTTTCCTTTGAACATATGTAAATCATTTTATGGTTACTATCTGTCCTAGTTTCAATATTTTTGTATCTTAGGGAATAACAAAGTCCAAGGAAAGAGAAAGATATGGGGGAATGACCAAGCAATGGAGCAGCCAGAAGACTCTCAACGTTGATTATGTTCACAGTCTTATATGGGCATGACCCAAAGTGTTGCAAACAATCACTATAGTAACATCAAAGATCAATGATGAAATTTTCTGGGACAATATCGCTGTAACCAGTGAGTCCCTGTGTGTGTGAGTGATTGTATGGACAATTATGTGTGTAGGTGGGAATGTGAGAGGCTGAGTGGGGATTCGAGAGCAAGTGACCAGGGCCCTCCTGGTGAAGTCACTGGTGCTGCAGCTGCTCTGCTTGGAACCTAGTGATTCCTGGAGCACAGAAGCTGAGCACCATTTTCTAAAATTCTGAGTTTTTCCCAGGAAGAATGGCTGGAGTGATCGCCAACCCTAACATCACAACACTAGGCTAAATGCTGGCAGCGAGGGCCACAGAGGGAGTACAGCGAGAGATCTTGAAGCAGAGACCTGAGGAAACAGTGGGGAAAAGCCACCCTGAGCCTGGACTGGGCTCCAGAACCTTGTCACTGGATCCTGTGATCTAAAGACTGTGGTAATTGCTGAAGAGGCGAGTTATTGACCCATTGGTGACAGGGACAGCAGCCAGCAGAGAAACTGACCAGACTGTCTAAGGTCTGGGCAGAGAGGTATTCCAGGGAAGCCTCTGGAACAGTAGAACAGCATCTTGAGATCAGGTGCTATCTCTGTTTTGTGTTGGGTTTGCTCTTTGTGATCTCAGAGAACATTGTCCTCAGTGCACAAACCCTGGTGTGTAATGCCAGATGTGGAACCCCAGATGATCTACCCTCCACCCTGAGCCTGCTGCAAGTCGATAGACATTGACAGCAGAACTGCCTGAGAAGGAGGCTGGGACTGTGTAAGCATACCCACTGTGAGGTCGTTTTGTGCAGAGATGAAAAGTTCCAGCTGGTCCATTCACCAGACAGCAAACATTATGACCTGTCAAAAGGTTCAGAATCCTTACAGACCTCCCCACCTCCAGTACGTGCTCAAAATTGTAGAGACTGCATAGTGCCCCACCATCAGCTCTACTTTATAACTGAACAAACCTGAAGCCCCAGCTCAAGGAAGGACAAAAGGTAGAACAAATAGCAGAAATGACTGCTTCTCCATTTTCCAATGAGCAATGGAATTAAAGAGAAAGGTAAGACAATTGCTGCAAATGAAGGAAAACCAACAAAAAACCGACAATAACCACCAGAGACCCAGGAAAGAGTCAGTGCTAGAAAGAACAGCTACGGGGGTACAAACAATGGCTATCATCCAGAATGACAGTACCCAGAAGATATTTATGGAAATCAGAGAATTGTTGGATAGAATGAATAAAACTCAAGAAATGCAATTAAATGCAATTGCAACAAGTAAGATAGACTCAAGAAAGCATACTTACAAATAACAAAATTAAACTGACAAGTATGGGAAGCAGAATTGACCAAGCAAAAGAAAGAATCTCAGAGCTGGAAGACCAAAATATGGAATTAACCCGAACTATTAAAAATATAGAAAAAAAAATTTGAGAAGAAGGAGGAAACTCTTCAAGGGTTGTGTGATTTTTATTAAGAAACCAAACCTAGGTCTGATTGGAATACCTGAAATAAAAAGAGAAACAGAAAACACCTTGGAACAAACATTTTATGATCATTAAAGAATTTCCCTTGTCTGGTCAGAGAGATGACTGTACAAGTACACGAGATCCAGAGAATCCTTGCAAGAAATCTTATGAGAAGACCAACCCTTAGACACATCGTAATTTGCCTACACAAACTAGGTATAAAAGAAAAAACCCTAAAAACTGCAAAGGAGAAAGGTCAGACTACTTACTGGGGAACACCAGTCAGAATTACTGCAGACTTTTCTACAGAAACACTACAGAACAGAAGGAATTGGACCCCAATCTTTAATATTATCAGAGATAAACAATTTCAACCAAGCAGTAGTTCTAGTTTTCTAATTTTTATTAATCATTAAGAAATTATCATTTATGCTGCTAATTACTCTAAAACAAAAATGAGTTCATAATGGACAAATCTTGGGAAGCAAAACAAGTTATAATACATTAGAATGCATTATTATATATTTTAATGTATCATTATTTTAAGATTTGTTACAAAGAAGTTCTCAGAATCTTTGTTCTGTATTATTTCTATACCATGTTTGCTTACATATTTCTACATATTCTTGCTTATGTGTAACCCATCTAGTTATCCCTTTGTCTTATTTTATTATCTTTCTAATTAATTTAATTAAAATTAAATACATAATTTATGGCTAATAAATAATCATTTTTAGTTGTTATAAATCATTTTGAGATGAACATATTTGTACGTAAGTCCTAATCTTTTTCTTCATTCTTCTTTTAGGTTGCGCTATCACAGAATTATGAGTCAAAGTTCTGAGCAATTCTGAGAATCTTGATAAGTGTTATTGAATTGTTTTTCACAAAACATACATGATTCATGTGTCAATCAAATATGTGTTAAAATAGCCTGCTTTGCTTTATTCTCTGCTATATAATTCATTAAAGGTGAATCATTATTAAATCTTTGTTTTAGATCTAATCAGACTGTAACAGAAAATATGGACCATTTTTAGTAACTCATAAAAACATGTCAGAATGTGGTAGGATACAATACAAATTCATATAAGTTGCATTTGACATTCTTTGTTTCCCTATACCTGATAAATTTAGAGCCAGGTTGAATGTGATTGAGTTAATCAAACTTCTAATGCTTCCAACGTATAAGGAATTAAGTTGGTGTTTAGAATGACTAATTTAAAATTAATATTTAGGGAACAGAACCATTAGTTTATTACGTCTACTGCTACTACCTCATACAAATTCTGGCAGTGATTTCTAATAAATAACTTGAAAACAAAATAAACAGAATGTGAAAAATGCTTGTTGACAATTTTGCATATCAATAAACAGTGTGAGAGCAAAGGCCTTTAATGTAGTTTTTGTTTTAATGTTCTCTGGGGTTTTGTAGTAGAAAATAAGTAGCTTCTGGATTGAGTAGTTTCTGTTCTTAGCTCAGACATGAACTTACTCTGTGATGTTAGGCAAAAAAAGAAAAGTCTCATTAGTCCTCAATATCTTCTCCCTGTAAGATTTCTGAGTTCATCTCAACTCTAAAATATTATGATCATATAACTCTTAAAGATCAGAATATCATACAATCAGACTCCATAAAAATGTGGACTCACACCAATTAAACTAATTTTGTTGCTGAATATTTACATTATTTTCACTTTTTCACAATTAAAAGTAATAGTAAGTATTCTTGTATACAGAACTCTAAAGACTAACAACATTATAAGGGAGATAATCTACAACACTGATTTTGGGGTTAAATTAAATATATGATTTCTGGGAAGATTTTCAGTCAAATTTCTGTCAAAAAAAGGTTGCTATTGTACACTCTCAAGAGTAGTGCATTAGAGTACCTATTTTTTCCAAACATTGGATATTACTGAACTTTTTAATTTTTCACCGGTTTGATGAGTGAATAGCATTATCTTCTTTTTACAAAAAAAATTATCTTCATGATAAATAGTAAAGCTGAATTTATTTTTATTAACCATTTGCATTTCTTTTGCTATAAATTACCTGGTTTATAACCATTATCCTTTTGTCTATTGATATACATTTATCTATTGAAGCATTAATCTTGTAATTTATATTTATTTTCATAGATAGTACAATTTTATGTCACACATTTTTTTCTATGTGCTCTCTGTTCAATAACTTTGTGCTACATGTGTCATAAAGGAAATTTTAATGCTTTAGTTAAACTTGGCTATCTTTTGATCACTTTTAATTTTGTTTTAGGAATACCTTTTCTGCCTAAGCTATTTTCCTGGATGCTTTTATAGTGTATGCATTTGTATGTGTGTTTAGTATGGGTTTGTAGTCTGTCTAAAATGAAATAAATTCTTTGAAATATAAATATAATTTTGTTTTCAGTGAAAATCCATTTGTTCCACAACCATATTTGTAATATAGTTTTAGTATTCACACACATAAAAATACCTAATCACCAAGGGTACCAGCATAATGAACATTTGTATACCTAACCCTGAATTGTACCCTATAAATTTAAAAGTAAAAAATTTAAAAACCACTTATTTTTAAATACTTGTATATCTTATATTAAATTTTTCTTCTGTCTTATCATTTCCTAAATCAACTGTTCTTTTAAAAAATTTTATTTTATTATAGAGATGTGGGCTACAAGCACAGATTAACTATACAAGTAGGCTGCATGCAGGTAAAGTTTGGGCCTCCAACTGGCCCTCACTTTCCCTGGTTTGAGACCAGATACTTTTTGTTTAAATCAGCTGTTGAATATTTCTTCATGTGTCTGTTGGCTGCTCAGATGTCTTCCTTTGTGAAGTGTCTTTTCATATCTTTTGCCCATTTTATAATGGGGTTGTTTGTTTTTTTCTTTTCAGCACATTTGAGTTCCTTGTAAATCCAAGATGTTAAGCCTTTGTCAGACCTGGTGTTGGCAAATACTTTTTCCCAGTCTGTAGGCTGTCTCACTGCTCTCTTGATGGTTTCTTTGGCTTTGCAGAAGCTTGTCAGTTTAATAAGGTCCCACTTGTCTATCTTCTCTCTTATGACCTGTGGGTTTCGGGTTTTGTTCAGGAATTGGATGCCAGTTCTGATTTCCATGAGGGTATTTCCTTCATTTTCTAAGGTTCTCATGGTTTGAGGTTTTACATTTAGGTCTCTGATCCATTTGGAGTTAACCTTTGTGCATGGGGATAGATAGGGGTCCTGTTTCAATATTCTGCATGTGGTCAGCCAGTTTTCCCAGCACCACTACTGAATAATTTCTCCTCTCCCCATTGGTAGGTGGTGAGGGCTTTGTCGAAGATGAGTTGGTTGAGAAATTGAGGTTTTGCTTCTGGAATCTCAATTCTATTCCATTGATCTATATGCCTGTTCCTACTGGGGGGGGGGAGATGGGATTAATGGTAGCAAATATCTGTCTGGGGCCGGGGAAACACCTCTTATCAACAAGGGTGCCTGAACGATATGTATTTGTATACCTAACCCTTAACTGTACCCCACAATACTATAATAAAAAATACTGATTATTAAAAAAAAGAAGAAAAAAAGAAAACAACAAAAAAAATAAATCAGCTGTTGAGAGACTTTTTTTTCTAAACTAACTATAGAATTAATTTTCAAGTTCCAAGATGAATCCTTTGATGTTTTATTCGTAAATACTTTGCATCCATAGACTTTATATTAGTGTTAAAATAATTATTATAAATGCTATAGTCATGATTTGGTTTATTACTTTAAGTAAAACTTTATAGTTTTATGTTTTGGAGAGTTGATTGATCTAAAAACTTTTAGTAAGTTTATTATGCTGAGGTGCTTTTATGACTTTCTTTTGATAATAATGAACAACATTGTATAATGCTATTTTCAAATAGGCCACTGCTGATTATTAAGAAAGTTGATTTTTTTCTTCCTATGTAGAGGTCTTAATAACCTTTCACTTTTATTTCTCATAAAAACTCTAAGAAAGAATAAAAAATGTTAGAAATAAAAAAAATTAAAACAGAAATAAAACCTGCCTTTAATAAGCTTATAAATAAGTAGGCATAGCTGAAGAAAAAAGCCGTGACCTTGAAGAAATGATATAAAGTAAAGAATAAAATATAACAGAATAGTCAATAATTAATGAACAATTATAAAAGACATAATAGGAATGCCAGAAAGAGAAGAGATAAAGTGAGAAAAAATTTGGAAGTGATAATGACTGAAGATTTCCTGAAATTAATAATAAGTAGTAAACCACAGTTTCTGCAAGCTTAGAAAATGGGAAGCAGTGTGAATACCAAAAATCTATACCTGAGCATATTATATTGAAATTGCACAAAGGTAAAACAGAGAGAAAAAATGCTAGAAAGAAGCAAGAGGTAAAAAGGGTATATTTGCAATAAATTTCTGAGATTTTGCACATTTGAAAATCACCTGCTAATATCTTCTCACTTGAAAATTTCTCACATATAGAATCATATAAACCATTATTTCCCAGAACTTGAAGTCACTTGTTTTTTTAGTATCTGTTGTAACTAGTAAAACTTCTGAGGTCATTCTTATTTTTGTCCTGCTTTTACCTTTTTTTAAGCAATCAAAATATTTACTTTCTGATGAGTTTTGTTAGACTATGGCTAGATTTTATTCATGTGCATTTGTTTCTTTTATTCTAAATATCTGAATCTTTCAATCTTCATTCTGAAGATGTGAGAATGTCTTCAATTATTTCTTCCATATCTTAATTTTTTTCCTGTTGTACAATTCCCAGGTATCTGTCATTTATATGTCATATTTCCTGGATTGGTCTTAAGTGACATTATTTTTTTCTTATATTTTTCATGTCTTCATCATTTTTCTCTATTCAACTTTTGAGTCAGGGTAGAGAGGTGGCGATACACTGTTAGAGTTGTCTCATATTACTTAACAAATTCTCCTTTTCCTATTCCCATTTATCTTTTCTATTTTCTACTGAAACAGTTAAAAACAAGCTAAGAGTCCCTCCAGAACTCAAACAGTTTTTGAGGGCCTCATCTCTTGACTTATTCCCAGCCACTTTCGCTCATTCAGATGATTTTTCTCATTTATCATTGAAGCTATAGTTTTCATTTCAAGGACTATATTCCTTTTTTTGCATTCCTGAAATTTTATTTCTGTGGATTAATAAGAAAAAGAAATTTCTCTCTTTTTTTAGTTGATTATCTTGAACTAGAAAGCGTATTACATTTCTTCATGAGTTAAAACTGGAATAAAAATACTCACTCTCAGGGTTTTTTAATAAGGTGGGATAATGATAATAACAATAAATGTAGAAAACTTTACATGCTAGGGAATTAGATAAATATAAGGTGATACTACCATAAGAGTTTGGAGGAAAAGGATTAGACCTTGAGTCTATAAAGTTATATCATTTATATATATCAAATATATATCAATCAATTTCATATTGATTGTTCAAACTTCTCTACATTTGAAAAGGTTCTATTTGACAACCAGCTATTTCTTCTTTTATTTCCCACATTAAAAATAATATTTAGTAATCTAAAGATTCATAATATTATGATAGCTCCCCAAATAAGCAATATTAACTTACATTTATCTACTTATCCCTTAAAAATATGACTTTGAGTAACAGAAAGCCCATAGATAATAGTCACTGTTATTTTTTTCTCACATGAAATAAATGTGTAGGTGGGCACTTGCTAATGTTGATTGTCCCAATTGACAGTTATATAAAAAGACCTAGAACATGTTCATCTTCACATTCTGCCATTCTTGTGTAATGTCTCTGTCCAGTATCCTGGTGTCTGCAGTAGCTATAGACTTCTTTTCTTATTCAAGGCAAAAAAGTACACAATAAATTCAAGGGCACTTCAGCAATATCTGTGTAATTTTGTCAGGAAAATAATAGCCTTCCAAGTGGAATTTCCTCTTGTTCAAAACTATGTCGCATAGACAACTCCATATTTGAAAAGATTAAAACATTAGCTCTATCTTTTTTAGCCTTAGGGTGGAGACAGGCAAGAATAAAGGGGTTTTACAATAAATTTTGGACCAACTACTATATATTTACGGCCAAATAAATCTGAGAGGAAATAAGTAAAAAATATAATGCTCATTGACTTGTGATTCATTATCACAAATGACATTTATCTTCATTATTTTTAAATGTACCCATATTTTTAGTAGGTCAAATGACCATACACAGAGAGCTTTATTACATTTTTCAAGGAATCACAGATAAATAGAAGATTTTTAAAAATAGAGCAAACATGGGCCATTATGGATTACATGTTAGTACACAATCTCCACAATTTGTTCTCTTAGCTATGATTCACCCGTGAGGATAGGGAATATTTTTATTTATTAAGAGTAAACATTATATGAGCGATGAAATAAAAGCACAAACATAAAAAGATTGTAATGAATAGGTATGAGAGCATTCTAATACTGAGTAATAAACAAAACCATCTGAAATTAGAACAAATATTCAGGGTGTTTACTATTTGACAGGTAGGCACAGTAGAAATTTTTGAGCAATATAGGCATGACTCCTGCTCTCCTATATGTTATTGCTCAATAGAACAAACAGTGGAATGGTATCATTTTAGAAATTTACATGCAAAATTGTATAGTAGGATTTATTAACCCCATTTTTAAAGAAAAATGAGGATTATTTAGGAAGAAAGAGCAACTTAGAAAATTACCTAGTTTGGAAAGAATCAAATATGTTATATATGTCTAAACACAAATCTACTACAGTCCTCTATAACAATATCCTGCATTAAGCTTATATTGTAGTAAAATGTAGTTATATATATTTTAATCTGTTAAAGTGTTTTCAGTACTATCTCGGTGGTGTACATAACCACCCAAAGATCAAAATCTTATTTCTTAAACTTCCTTCACCTTGATTTTGTTTATTAAATAAGTAATAATAACTTTCCCATAAAATTGCTATGGGAAAGAATATATAATATAAAAAAATATATGAAGACTTTATTGAAGCACTGAGAATAATGTAGTTGTTTATTAAGTGATAGCTAGTTTGTGATTTACAGTGAGATAATAAACCCTGTGAAAGTAGGAACTCATCATTAGTTTTCTTCAGTGTGAACACAAATATAATTGTGACTGAAGCAAGAGTTCCATAAATATGTTTGGGAAAGGTAAACAAACATTTTAATATATATAAACAAGCCACAATTTAAAAAATATTATGATTCTATAATTAATAATTCAGTACAGAGTAAAGCAGTGATTACTACTTATACAATTGGCCAAAAAGGAAATTGCTATTGTTATAAAGAGTAAATAAATTCTGGCACTTCATTCTGATTTTGGTAGTGTTAACATGAAAAGCCTTAAAAATAATATTTTAAAAATTTAGCAACTGGGCTTGGTGGCTCAACCTGTAATCCCGCGCCTTGGGAGGTTGAGGTGAGTGGATTGCCTGAGCCTGCAGGTTCGAGATCCACCTGGGCAACTTGGCAAGACCGCATCTCTACAATAAGTCAAAAAATTAGCCAGGCGTCGTAGCGCCTGTATTTCCAGCTACTTGGAAGGCTTGAGGCAGAAGGATCGCCGGAGCCCAGCAGGTCGAGGCTGGGAGTGGCCACTGCATTCCAGTCAGGGCGACAGAGTGAGACTCCAACTCAAAAAAAAAAAAAATTAACTATTAGTTTTAAGAGTTTGTTCTAAGGAAATTATTGAAATTTTTATACAATAATATGTACATAAGAAAAGTTATTATGAGGGAATTTATTAAAGTGATTTATTACAAACTTCCTAAATACTTTGAACTAAGCCATTAGGTGGTGGTGATTGTTATTATAAATGGAATTGACTTCTTAATTTGGTTTCTCAGTTTGATTATTACAATAAATAAATAAATAGTGACAGTCTTTCAGTACAAAATACTACTATGCAGTTATTAAGAGAAATAATCCTAACAGATATTTTTCAAACATATCAAGTGAAAAAAAGCACTCTGGATTCAGCTACCCAGGTACTACGGAGATCATGACTGTATTTGTGAAAGTCAAGAACTTTATCAACAAAAATCTGTAACCTTAACAACTTGTATTAGTTTTCTATTGCGGCCATAACAAACTCTCACAAACTGTTGGACATAAGTAATACAAATTTGTTTGCATTATATAATTTTGGACATTCTGAGATTGAAAGTCCAAAATTAGTCTCAAATCAAGATGTCAATGGTGCTTAGTTTCTCCTGGAAGTTCTAGGAGAGAATCTATTTATTTGCTTTTCCCAGATTCTAGAGACCACACACATTCTTGGTTCATAGCTTCCTTCTTTCATTTTCAACAATAACATTAGGCTGAATTCTTCTCTTGCTGCCATGTTTGATTCTCCTCCTTTTGTCCCCTTTTCTGCTTTTGAAGACTCTCATGAATATGTTAGGCTGACCCAGATATTCTACAATGATTTCTTCACTTTAAGGTCACCTGACTGACACTTTAATTCCATCTACAAACCTATTTCTCCTTTGCCGTGTATCTAAACATGTTAACAGTTTCTGGGGCAAGGACATAAAATGGCTTTGTTGGGGTCATTATTTTGCCTACCATAGAGCTAAATGATCTTAAAATAATCACCCAGAGCAGAGTAAAAACTACCCAGGGCATGGTGGTGATGACTAGAGGCTGAGTATTGAGAGTCATAAACAATGTGAGGTTTATTTTATTTGATGGAAAGCAAGTCACATTTAAATATTTTACCTTCACTGGAAATTTTGATTTAGGATTTTCTCCCACAGTACTGTGGATAATGAATCTCTAGGCATTTATAACTGTGTTGTATTTGCCTGTTTACTTGGCTTTTCACAATACCTGACTATTAAAATAAAATAATTAGCAACATATTACCTCTTGGCTGTCTAGCATTTATTACAGTTGATGCTAATAAAAATATCCAAATGAAAGAATGTTTGAATCATCTATGGTCATATCATCCTGAACATGCCCAAATATTGTCTAAAAGAATGTATGAATAAATAACTGATGGGTTCTGGAAAATGATTTTGATATAGGAATCATTTTTGGATAAATTTGTTAGTATTTACTCCTTTTCAATTTTCTGAAAGATTTTTATACAGATTTGATACTAATTCTTCCTTATATTTTTGGTATAATTCAACATTAAAGCAAGTTGGGCAGATAGTTTTTTATTAGATAGGTTTTTAACTTTGTAGTAAAATTTATTCTATAGAGATAGAACTCTGCAGATTATTTCTTATTGGGTGACATTCGTTGTTTGCATCTGCTAAGGAATTTGTCTATTTAATCTAAGTTTTCAAGCTTATTGACATGAGATTATTCATAATATAACTATTAAATGCTTTCCAGCATTATTAAATTATTATTTACTTATCATGATTCCATTATTTTTATTATATTCAAAAACTTCTGTAATTATTACCACAATCAGTCTTAGAATATTTTTATTACCCCCAAAAGACAATCTGTATCTATTGGCAGTTATTCTCAATTTCCCTCTAAATTCCTAAGCACTAGACAACTAGGAATTTGCTTTCTTTTCTATATACCTACGCTGGACATTTGGTATGGATAAAATGATACAATATGTGGTCTTCTATGATGGTTTCTTTCATAGCATAATAGTTTTCAAGTTCTAAGTATGTTGGACCTTTATTTTACTTTATAGTTGAATGATAGTCATTGTATGGATATGTATATATCAATTTTGCTTGGAGACATACAATATTTACATGTTTTGCTATTATGAGTAATGCTGCAATAAACTTATATTTTTGTGTAGACATGAATGTTTTCCATAGCAGTTACACAATTTTATATTTTCACCAGCAGAATCTGACTGCAATTTCTTCTCACTGTTGTCAACACTTGTTTTTCATTATAATCATAATAACATGAAGCAGTATCTCATTGTGATTTTCATTTTCATTTCACTGATTGCTTATGTATTGTTGATATAATTCCTTTATCAAAAATAAGATTTGCAAATATTTCTCCTACCTGTGGATTTTTTTAGCTTTCTTAGTGATATATAAACTTCCTAATGATAACTTCTTAAACATAAAAGTTTGTAATTTTGATGAAGTCCAATTTGTCTATTTTTTTAAAGTTGTTTATACTTTAGTGTCACATCTAAGAAGGCTTTACCTAATCTAAAGTCATGAATATTTATTTCCACATTTTTCTCTGAGTTTTAGAGTTTTGATTCTTACAGTGAGGTCTGTGATCTACTTTTATCTGTTTATGTTTTTGTATATTGTGTGGTTCAAATTCATTCTTTTGCATGTGGCTTTCAGGTTTTCCCAGCATGGTTTGTCGAAAAGACTATTATGTCTTATAGAATTTTATTGTCAAATTATCAAAAAGTAGTTGACTATAAATATTAGGCTTTGTTTCTAGACCCTCAATTCTATCCACTGAGCTGTATGTCTATCCTTGTTCCCATATCATTGTGTCTTAATTAACATTATTCTGTAGTAAAATTTGAAATTTGCTAGTGTGTTTTCTTTGTTCTTTCATTGTTTTGGTTGGCTATTCTGGGTCTCCTGAATTTTTATATAAATTATATAATTAGTTTGAAAAATTCTGAAAACAAGCCAGTTAGGATTTTGGTAGGATTTAGAGGGAATATGTGGATCAATCAGGATTTTTGTCACCTTAAAAATGTGCCTTCTAATCCTTAAAAATGTGCCTTCTTTAATGTGGGCTACTTTTCAGTTTATGTAGGTCTTTAATTTTTTTCAAATGTTTGTGTATGTGTGTATAAAGTATCAGATGCACATTGATTTATAAATTTGATATATTTCTGATGGATTAACTATTTTGTAAATATAAAATATCCATCTTAACTTATATAACATTTTTTTGCTTTAAAATTTGTTTTGTCTGATAATTGTATAACTACTCCACCTTTCTTATGATTGTTGCCTGCATAATTTATTTTACCATACTTTAAAATGATTTGTTTCTTTGAGGGTAAAGTATGTCTCCTGTTCCATTCATGTTGTCACAAATGACAGATTTTCTTTCATTTTAAAGACTGTATTATATTGTACACATACCATTAAAAAATCCATCCATTCACTAAGTGATTGACACATTGTTTTCAAATCTTGGCTATTGTGTATAAATACTGAAATAAACATGGGAGTGTAAGTATCTCTTTGAAATACTAATTTTAAATCCTTTGCATATCCAGAAACAGGATTGTTGGATCATATGGCAATTCAATTTTTCAGTTTTTAGAGGAATTACTATACCAGTTTTCAAAATGACTGTACTAATTTACATTCTCAGCAATAGTATACAAGTGTTCCCTTTTCTTCACGTCCTGACCAACACTTGTTATTATTTCTCTTTTTTTATATTAGGAAATACAGTTTATTTAGAAAGTAAATGAGGGGGCATTCACCTCCCCAAGGTAGGGAAGGGGGCCAAAACCAGGAAACATGGTGATGACCATAGCTCAAAGAGTACATGGCCACATCACAGTCCAGTAAGGCAATGGCCCATTTCTCTTTCTTTATAGTAATAATTCTAACAGGTGTAAGGTGATATATCATTGTGGTTTTTATTTGCATCTCCTTGATGCTTAAAAATGTTGAACTTTTAAAATATATCTATCAGGCATAAGAAGACCAATACTGTAGAATTTCAATTATATATGGAATCTAAATTCAATCTCATAGATTAACAGTTGAAAAATAGCTACCAGAGTCTTGAGGTGGAAAAGAGAAGATAGAAAGATAAGGAAGATGTTGATGAAAAGGTCCATAATCTCAAATAGATTGGAGGAATAAATTTTACTGATTTATTACACTGCATAATAACTACAGTTAATGATAATATATTTCATATTTCAAAAATGCTAACAAAATAAATTTTAAATGTTTTATTCACAAATAAATTGTGAATTGGTGAGGTGATATATGTACATCAGTTTATTTTAGTCTTTCTACATACTTACATACATAGATTCAAATCTTACATTTTACCCCGTATATACACAATTATTATTTTTCAATGAAAAATAAATAAAATCCAGACAGTAAAAAAATGAGGGGTTCGAAAACTATGGTTCACAAGGTAAATCTGACCCAACGCTTGTATTTATATTTTTTAGTGGCTTGGAACAAATAAAATAAAGAATAAGTAATATTTCATGTTATTTATAAGAATAAGTAGAATAAATAATATTTCCATGACTTGTAATGATCATGTAAAACACAAATTTTAGTGTAGTAAATAACATTCTATTGAAACATGCAAAAACATAAAGTATGTCTTCTCTAGATCCACTATAGCATATGGTTGAATATTGCTTTTATTAAAAAATATAGTTTTATATTCTGTCTTTTTTTTTAATTGGAGTTCTCCATCTACTCACCTTTAGTGTTATTATTGATATCATTGAATGCACATCTGTCATTTTAGTTTTTGTTTTCTATATATATCATGTATTTTTTTCTTTCTACTTTTTTACTGCTCTCTTCTGCATTAAGTACATAGTTTCTAGTGTAATATTTAATTTCTTTAATGACTTTTTGAGTTATTTTTATAGTGTTTTCTTTAGGTTTTAAAATATTCATCTAAACTATTATACTCTACTTCTCTACTTCAAATTATACTAACTTCATGACTCTGAGCTATGGAAATGTTACTCCAATATAGATTTATTCTTTTTTCCCATATATTGTAAACAATACATACTTTACTGATATGTGTCACATGCCACAAAATGTATCCTAAATTATATATTTTCTATAATAATAAATTTTGTAGAAAATAATGTAGTGTTTTAAAGAAGTGTAGAGAATAAAAGTAAGCAAGTGCTGGGCTTGATGGTTCAGTCTGCAATCCCGTGCTTTGGGAGGTCGAGATGAGTGGATTGCTTCAGCCCCGTGGGTTCGAGACCTGCCTGGGCAACTTGGCGAGACCTCATCTCTACAATAAATCAAAAAATTAGCCAGGCATGGTAGTACATGCCTATAGTTCCAGCAACTTGGAAGGCTGAGGCGGAAGGATCGCTGGAGCCCAGCAGGTTGAGGCTGCAGTGGCCGGGAGCAGCTGCTGCACTCCAGTCTGAGTGACAGAGTGAGACTCCAACTCAAAAAAAAAAAAGTAAGCAAGACTATATTTATAGAGTTTACTATATCATCATTCTTTTCATTATTTCTGTTACTTTTTATTTTGTCGGGAATTCAAGTTACAATTATCTGTTCAATATAGCTTATTCTAACTTTATTTGCAATGGTCTTCTATGTGCTTTTATTTCCAAAACATCAAATTATTTTTCTATATATTATGGGATAAAACATTCTCTCTCTCTCTCTACGTATGTGCATGTGTATACTGTTATTTTTTGTCTTTTAAAATATGAAGGAAAAATAAATATACAGTTATACTGTGTTTATAATTACCTACATAATTATCTTTACCAGTACTTTTTGTGGTTTCAAATTACTTGTTCTCAGCCTAAATAGCTTCCTTTAAAGCAGGTTGTAAAGCAGGCTATTTTGTAACAAATTACCTCAGTTTTGATTTATCTCAAAATGGCTTTATTTTGCCTACATTTTGGAAGTTAGTTCTGTAAGATATAAAATTCTTGGTTGACTATTTTTTAATCTTTTTGAATGTTATACCACTGTCTTGTGACCTTCATAATATTTGATATGTAGTCAGCAGTTAATCTTATACATATTATTTTATTTATGACAATTTTGTTTCTTTTGATTTTGAGATTTTCTCTTTAATTTTTGCTTTCATCATTTGGATATGATATTTTATGAAGTAGAATCTCTGGTTGTCCTACTTGGAGTTTCTTAAATGTATAGATTAATATTTTTCATTAAATTTTGGAATGTGTCCAACCATAATTTCTTTGTTATTGTTCTTCTTTTACTCTCATCTGTGTTTTCAGTATCCCTATGTGGTCTTCACTAATCTTAGTTATGTTGTTTTTGACAATGCTCTGAAGTATACATTGTTCTAAGTCTGATCTCTAAATTAAAGTCTCTTTAGCTGGGTTGTCTTTTAGGCCAGTCTTTGAGGTCTCTGCAGACTACAGATACTTTTCTTAATTACAACTTTTCCTGTTTTTCTCTCTTAAACTTATAGTCAGACTATAGTTAAGTTTACTGCTTTCAGGAAGCTAACAACTTCCTTTAATTGCTTTCCACCAAAATACCTATTTCTTTTTACATTACTTTTATGCTATGCATTGGTCTGAGTTCTCCAGAGAAACAGAGTCAATAGGGGACTTGTTAGGGAGATTGGCTCATGAGATTGCAGAGACTGAGAAGTTCCATAACAGGCCATTTGCAAGCTGGAGACCTTGGGAGGCTGGTAGCATGGCCCAGTTCAAGTGTAATGGCCTTGGGAGGCTGGTAGCATGGCTCAGTTCAAGTGTGATGGCCTTGAAACCAGAGATGCCAACAGTGTAACTCTCAGTCGGAAACCAAAGTCCTGAAAACGTAGGCTGCTGATGTACTGGAGTCCAAAGGCTGGGAAGCCTGGTGTTGCTGTCCAAAGGGAGAATAGGTAAATTGTACCACCAGCTTGAGTAGATAAACCAACATATTCACTTTTTCTGTTTTTGTTCTTTCTTTGCCCCTAGATTTGGATGGTGCTCACCCACATTGAGTGCAGGTCTTCACTTGGCTAATTCACTCAGGCTCACATGCTAACATTTTCGGAAAGCACTATTACAGACACAGTGAAAGATAATGCTTTACCAGATATCTAGTTTCTAGGTATTCCTTAGTCCATTCAACAACTAAAATAAACCATGGTGTCTTGAACTTTCCCATGCTATGCTCCAATTAAGGTCGTTCCCTCTACATAAAGAGCCCTCTGTTTTTATAGACTACCTCTTCCACTGGAAAAAACCTCTGGGTCACTACTGTGGGTATGAGAGTAGAAAGAATGGCATGCTTATCTTAAAGTAACACCTCTGCTTTACGAGAGAGTCACTGGAAAGGGACTATGGCCTTTTATCTTCTTTTTTGCCTCCCCTATGTAAAAACTTTTGCCTTATGAGCAAGCTGGGGTGAAGGGAGTTGGCCTGCCATGACATGTAGAGATTCCACCTTAAAAGCAGGTGCTGGGTGAAAGTAAGGAGCTCCAGATCTTTCAGCTGTTTTTACCTATGTGTGTGTGTGTGTATGTGTGTGTGTGTGTGTGTGTATGTGTATGAATGTTAGCTTTCTCAAGATATAGCAACCCTAGAAAGGGAGCTGGTAGTTGAGGGAAAGTGAGTTCTATATTTTTAATTCCACTTGCCTGGAGTAAAGATTCTATCATGCTGAACTGTGAGTAAGGGGACATGTGTTGAGAGAAAATGAGAAAAAGTTGGTGGTGAATTAACTACCATAGCAGAAGTAAGTCAAGCAATTTGCCCAAGATCACGCAGTTAAGTGTTTGAGCCAGTATTCAAACCCTAAGAGTATGGTTCTGAAGTCCATGCTATTGACCATTATACAATGCTGCCTTTCATGACTTTTGAATTTATACATGTTCTTGGTCACACCCATTACTCCATCTTCTTGCTGCTCTGTTCCTTGTGCTTCACTGTTCATCCAAGTGTTTCTCAACACAGTTTTTTTCCTTTTTTGTCCCTCTTGATTCCATGCCTTTACTCATCATAATTTTTTCTTTTATTCTTGGAATGTTTTTCTGAAGACTACCTTGCATGGTTTCTACTTAACTTGCAAAATTCAACATGTGTTTGAAATCCTTCAGGGAATTTGTCCTAATTATCAACTTGATTCTAATACTATACATATACATTCATATATTATACAATCAACATGAGACAAATTGACAACCTATATAATTGAAAGGAGATCAATTAGCCTTATTGTAAAGCATTTTGTATGTGGTTTTTCCTTAGATTTAGGAAGGTCTATGACAACTAACACCTGCATCTTGTGCATGAAAGATATAAATTAGTATTCAACTGGCAACAATGAAAACATATTCTCAACTCTCATGAGATGATAAAATTTCAGGGACTTTGACTTCTCTTGTTTCTCCAAAAAATACTCAAATTCTTTAAAGTGAATTGATTGAAAAATACATATTCCATGGTCACATTTATTCTAGAACAATTACTATGTGTTTATGAATACACTACACATGCTTTAACTGAATTATTGTTTATTTGATGCCATAAAACTTTTCTATAGGTTATTAGGTAACAGACAAAATCAAACAAATAAAACAAACAAAATATATAAAGCTATTTATCATGTCTTCTGTAATGATGTTGCTGAGCATGTCGTTTATGGTAGGACATAGTTCCATATTAGTAATTTTTCTTCTCTTCTTTCTTCTTTCTTTTTTATACTTTCTCTACATCTTGTTCTATTTTCTGGGCTCTGTGAGTTGGGTGATTGATCAACTTTCCATTTCCCTTAACTGTAAGAAGATTTCGTAATAAATCTATGAGCTGCTGATTTAAAAATTTGTATATCTTTATGTTATTCAGTTTTATATTTCATTTGGGAGATACTTATGTCTCTACCCTTGTACTAATTGTTCGTGTTTGAATATGTCACCTTGGAGCATTGAATGTTTGAGATTATAAATATCTCTGGAAAAATACAGATATAATAAATAAACTAGGAAGTGTATAAGAATATAATATGATAAATTAATTGTCCCTCTACTTCTTTCTAAATTTTCTTTATTTTGTAAAAGCTCAACATTTTATTCTATACAGAATTAGAATCTTGAAATTTTCATTACCATAATTTTAATTTTTTCTAATGAATATTAGTTACCATATGTAACTCATTACCTGTTGCTTGCAATATGGCTGGATAAAAAATTGCAGCAGGGGAATTACATTACCTGCCATATTTCTGGACATTATGGCTACTATGTTGATAATGGACTATAGGATAACCAAGATAAGATCAGGGTGAATAGTCAGTAGGTTTTTGCAACAATCCAGGTAAAACATGATAGTGTTTTTGACTAGAGTGTTACCAGAAAAAGTGGCAGACATGGTCAAACTGTAAACACAGCAAGTAGAATAACAGATTGTCCTATTTGAATGCATATCAAATAATATAAATATGAATAAATAATATGTTCAAGTATGGGATTAGAACAATAAAAATTATCAGATTGTCATTGATTGATGGTGCAACAATGAAAGCAATGAATTTGAAGTAGTTAGATTAACTGTTAAGATTTAGGATAGCTGTTTTTGCGATACCTGCTAGACATCTAAGTGCAGACCCCAAGTAAACTTTTAAATTAGGAGTTAAGGCAAATGAGAGACTATGCTGTTGGGGATACAAATTTTGGGGTCTTCAGCATATACAAACAGTGCTTAAGATTTTGGTATTGAACATTACTGAGAAAGTAACTAATTATAGATAAATATTCAAGGATCACACTCCAAGGGGTCTCTAACATTAAGAGGTCAAGAAGGAAAGGGAAATTGTCAAGCAGAACTGGAAGAAAGCAGTACAAAAACACAGATACTTTAGCTTTCTAGAAACCATGCAGTGTGTTTAAAGAAAGAAAAAAAATTAACTGTCATATTCTGTTGCTAGATCATATACAAGAAACAAAATAGACACACAGAAAAAATATACAGGAAAACATGAGGATTGGCCATTGAATTTGGCAATGTGAAGTGATCTTATGTAAAATTGTGATCTGTGTGTATAAATGAATTGTATATAAATATAAATATAAATAGATCAGACATAGATAACATGTATAAATACACCATATATAAATATATCATGCATAAGTATAGATAGATCAGTTTTAGATGTATGAATAAATGAGAACCTTTATTACAGAAATGTATACTTAGGTAACCATATTAGCTAAGTGAGAAAGTTAGGCAGTTGGAAGAAGATGACTATGAAGAGGAAGAAGTTCAAACTGACACTTGCAAGGATAAGTCTAATTTAGGTGGATCAAATGAAACCCAAATTATCTTTCATACTTCTAGCCTCCAAATTCAATGGTATGAATATACTTCAAGAAAAAGCCGGCACTTTACAAAACTAAGAAAGTACCTGGCCAAGGAATCAGAGAAACTGAAGGAGGATTCAGAGGGAGGTGGAGTTGCCACAAGCAAACTATGATGGTGAACTAGCAAATAATCAACAATATGTACAAGGTACAATGGTGCCTCCCTCATGCCTTGTTCTGACTTTTCTAATTCTTGAAATAAATATGGCTGTTACTTCTTTTCTGCTTTCCAAATCTTGCGTAAAATGTTCGTTGTGACCCATAACTCACAACTATGCAGTTAAGTATATTCAGCTTAACTAACGACACAATATAAATATGTCACGCTTGGTTAGAAATTCAATGAAATGTGAATAAGAGACTCATTATACATAAGTTTATGTGGAAAAAGTGAAACTTGGATAGGCAATTTTTTGAAAGAATTTTACTCAATAAAAGGGTGAGGGAAATGGGGCAATAGCTAAAGAGGAAGTGGTGAAAGAATTTGTAAAAAAATTATGGGTGAGATACAAGCATGTTTGTAAATGTATATCATCCTATAAAGAGGAACATTTTGAGGAGGAAGGAGACAGAGGGTAGAAATACCAGTGAAATACCTTTGAATCAGGAAGTGGGGATGAGATCAAGTAGTGCACATGTAAGTGCTTAGGCTTTGATAGATCTATAATAACAAAAGAGAAGTTAAAATATATACTGACAGGTAGGTAGGGTGGAAGTTCTCTTTTGATTGTTTTACTTTTCTCATTAACATAAGAAGCCAACCATTTGATCAGAGAGAAGACTGAGTATTTTAGTTGTAAGGTGAGAGAGGATAAAATATTATTTCAGAAGAGTGAGATAGTAAATGGACGATAAATATTATCATCAAGAAACATCAAAGGCCCTTTTGAGAATCAAGGTCAATAATTTAAAGTGAAACCAGTCAACATAATTGTATTGACTTCTATTCATGTACCATTATGCTAAAGCGGGTATAGATAAGGTCTGGATTCTACCCAATAAATATATAAGGAAAAAAATAATAACAGTGATTTCTATGATGTGGGATATGAGTGAATTTAAATAAGACAATATACATTATGATAGACACATGTTTTTATTTTTTTAGTAGTAAAATATATAACATCCTTTAAAATATAGTGTCATATGCTAATGAACAGACAGTGCATGAGGCTTTGAATTTGAACAGATCATGACTTGAATTTAAGTTCTGTCATTTGATTTTGTCACCTTGGAAATGTTATATATGCTTTCTAAATCTTAGGAATAAAAGCACAACTTTGAAGAAAATCTAGCCTTAAATGAAATAAACTTTGGTCTGGAATCTATGAGAAACTCAATAAACATTTTTTCCTTCCTGTAGAAAACAGAGAATTTAATATCAAGTGGGTTAAGTATATATTAACATAACAAAACTTGGAGGGAGAAGCCAATATCTTTCCTCTTGAGCTGAGTTTAATAAGGTTAAATCAGACTTTAGAATTTCTGTTAAGTGAATTAAAGATTCATAGGAAATTATACTCTTACTGATCTCTTGCATTTATTTGTAATTATGCAGGAAAATTTAATGAAAGTCACCATACCAAAATGATAATCTAAAATTTTCCTCAATAAGGCATAAATTTATGCTTTTGTAAATTCTTATGTAGTCAATAATATTTTAAACATATCTAATGTGTGTCACTGATGTTTTTCTTCACCAAATAGATATAAAAAGAAATTGACTTAATCAAAAATATGTTTTCTTTTGTGTTGGTTTAGATTATTCTTTTTACAATTCAGAGGTGACATTTCTTCACTTGGAGAAGAAAGACTTCATTAGAATAATGCACAATAATAAATGGCATAGAATTTATTTTTTATTTAAAGACGTGGGGTACAATTCAGGGTTAGGTACATAAGTGGTCAATGTACAGGTGAAGTTTGGGCCTCCCATTGGTTCTCACTTCGCCTGGTTTGGGATCAGTTACCCTTACTGATGTTATAGGCCCCTTCCCCTCTTCCCTGGCTATGTCCTGCTACTGTCAATCCTTTTCTTGTAGTATTATGATAAATATTCAAGGTCCGTTTATGAGTGAGAACATGTGGTATTCAGTTCTTTATTTCTGTGATAGATCAGTGAGCATGATAGGCTCTAAATGCATCCAAATTGCTGTGAAACCCGTATGTCCATATGGCTATGTAATAGTCTATTGTGTATACGTACCACATTTTTTTATCCAGTTCACTTTTGATGGGCAGCACGCTTGGTTCCATGTATTTGCTGTTGTGAATAGTGCTGCAATAAGCATGCATAGAGTTTAAAAGTTGCTATCCCCATTCTTCAAAGAAAATGAGATGCTGCAGTAACTGGCCTGTAATTGGGAGCCTCCAGCAGAGACACAAAACTCTTCTTCTATGTAAAAGGATCAGCAAAGTGACAAAAGTAGTTCTTCTCATTATAAGAAATACAAACACTTATCTTTTAATTACAAAAGTATCTAACAAGATAAAAGAATATTAACAAGATAAAAGCTTGCAAACACTCAAAACTATGTTTAACAATTGTATAACTTCTGTTAAATTGTGTTGTGGATATATCTCTTTTTCCAATATTCTCTTGAAAGTAAAGGATTTCACAATCATCTATATCTTTTCTCTTAGAGAAATGTGAAGAGGGAAAATGAGTTTTAACAAACCATAAAAACTGAAAGACAATTATAAATACACTATATTAAGGTCCTTAAATTCTAAAGCATAAAAATATGTTATTAATTAAAGACATACATATAAACCCTATACCAACCACTTAACACAGAATTATAACTAATTGGTCAATAAAAGGTGTAAAAATTAATCATGAAAAACTGCCTACTCAATTTCAAGAGTGGCTTAGAATAAAGGGGAAAGTAAACAGAGCAAATATGGGTTAAAAATAAAGCAGAGACAAGGCAAATTTAAGCCCAGCACTATCAATAATTATGTTAAATATAAAGAGACTAAAGTTTGAACTTTCAGATAGGATAAGAAATCAAGACCCAATTATATGCTGCCTACACATCTTACTTTAAATAAAAACACATAAGTTAAAAGTAAAATAATGAAAAAAGATAACACTATGCAAAATAATTAAAAGAAAGACAGGCGTTTGACAACATCTTACATACATTTCTCATTTAAAAACTCGTGTACTTCCTCAACTTGATAAAAGGATTCTACAAAAAAATACAGCATACACCTCACTTAATGGTGAACGCCTAAATGCTCTTCCCTTAAAGTTAGAATCAAGGCAAGTATTTACACTCTTACCACTTCTATTCAACATTGTAATGAAGATATGGCCTGTATACTAACGCAATAAAAAGACATAAAAGGATTTATAGAAAGTAAAAATTGCCTATGCAAAAAATTTAGTGGACAATAACAAAAAAACTGAAAGAATTAAGCAAGTTCTGCAAGGAAAATGTATTTACGTAAATTATATTTATGTATATAACAAAACAACCATTTAAAATTTTAAAATTAGTAACCAGATCAATTATTTTCTTTACACAAAACAGTGGTCCATTATATTTGTGGATATAACTTTTATACAGCTAATATTTTTTATTCATTTATAGTAACCACATAAACTTATATAACTCTTTTGTCATCAAGCAAGATAAACATTTACTGAAAAATTACAACTTATAGAACAGGTGTATATATAATCAATATATTTGTTTTATTATTTTTCAAACGTTATTTTTATCTTATGGTTAGTATAATATGGAATCTAAAAATTAAGCCGAATTGTTTGATATCATAAGAAACTGTCTGATTTAGACAATATACACCTAAATATTACTATTACTTTTATTTTAAAATAGCTTCCTTCAGGTTTGTAATAATTCAGATAAATTATTTGAATTTCTGAGGAAAATAAGTGGTATAGAATCTGGATTTTGTTTGCATCCTGAAGCTCTTATTGCTAAATTCCGAAAACTTAAGAATGGTCTTATGATACTGAATTTGTAACACATTGCACTCTGAGAGATACAGACTTGGAATTAAAACTCAACTTGACATTTAAAAATGTTATTAAATTTACTATCAATCAGAACATTATTTAGAACAGAACATTTTCACTGAGTCCATGGTTTACTATTTTGGTTTGGCATTTAGGACTCAATTACTGTGGAAGGACATACTACGAATGAATCAGTCAGCCCATAGAAGCTGACTGATTCATTCATAGTATGTACCAAAAGATAATATAGCTTAAAAAAATGAACACCATTCCCACTTTAAATGTGTTGTTTATTAAATACTCTTCCTCATTAAGATTATATTTCTGAAGTAATAACTCCCTTTGAGATAATATAGAAAATTCCAATGCATTTAATTAACAAAATAAAATTAGTGCAGTCGTGGGAGCTTCCTTTTAGGGCCCACTAATACATGGGTAGTAGTCAAGCATCTTTAGTAAAATAATTAACCTGTAAGTTATCATGTGCTCTATCAGTAATTTGATCAGTTATATTGTGATTTCCAAGGCAGGAATTTGGATTAATAAAAGCAAAGATTAGAGAGATCAACACACTAAATGTCTAGAGAGTATGTGATTAGGAACTTTTTTTTTTTAAACATCTCGGATCTTTTGAACCAGTCACTGGATTTTCTGAGTAGTATAACCTTTCAATTTCATTTTTCTTGACAGAAGTTCAAAATTTTTATGGTGACCTCTTTTTTCAAAAATAAAAGGCTACCATCACATAAATCAAACTTAGTGGAGAAAAAAGTTAATGTCAAAATTTTAAAAAAAGTAGACATTTTCTCTTTTCTGTGATATGAGTCCAATCCTGTTCATCACCAATTAGTCTCTGATCACTTTATCTCCTAGTCCTATCTAACACACTACCTTTTCAAGTGATTTCTTATGTCATTGTGTGTTAAATACAGCTCTGAACTGGCTCCTTCGGTTACTAAAAATCAGATTTACCTCCTCTCTTTAGGTTTGTACAGTATGTCTCCTTGGACTATATTTTATGTTTACATTACTCATCACATTATTGCTTATGAAAGAATTTCTTAAAGATTTTTTTCAAGGAGGCCACCTTTTGATACAGTTACATATGTATACTAGAAAACGTTAATCTTTTATTGTAATATGAACCCCTTTGGTTGGCTGGAAAGTCTGGGTATCCTTTCCAAGAATATTGTTTTTCAATACATAGAATAAAATACTTTGGATTACAAATGAAACAAATTGCATTGAAATTTGGCTGTTAAAACAGTAAATAATAACTTTATGATATAATAATATATATACCTTTTAATAAACTATTAATAACATTTATACGTAGGTTTAATAATATGATAATTTTGAAATGGTGATTAAAATTAACAATATTTTATGATTTCCACAACAACTGATTTGTGGTATAAAAGCTGTGCCATTTCAATTGGTGACAGAGTCATAGACACTATTAGTCACAGGCACTATCCTGGGTTCTACAGGTCCTATTATGAATATAGACAGGTACTGTGGTTTACTGTCTATATTCATAATAGAACCTGTAGAACCCAAGATGAGGACTCTGTCTTATATAAACTTGCTGCTGGTCTCATCCCATTTTTATCCTGGAGAACTCCTAACCTATTTTTTTGTTTCCATAGCTTTGTCTTTTCTGAACATTTCATATAAACAGAACCATATAATATGTGAGATTTTGTGTTTGGCTTTCTCCACATGTCACAACATTTTGTCTGTTTATTTATCTTGCAAAATATATCAATACTTCATTTCCTCTTATTATTGAGTAATATCCCATTATATGCACATGCTGTTGAATAATGCTGCTGTAACTTTTATAAATTAGAGACCTAGGAATATAATTTTTCAGCATTATGGTTAATTTATGTTTTTTTAAAGAAACTGTCAACTATTTTTAAAAATGGCTATAACATTTCACACTCCCACCATCAATGTATGAGGGTTCTAGTTTCTCTATCTCTACATCAATACTTGTGCATTTCTGTCTTTTGATCCCAGTCATTATGTGTGTGTAAAACATTATCTCACTGTAGTTTTGCTTTGTATTTCTCTGATGTCCAATGATGTTAGCACTTTTTCATGTGCTCATATGTCTTCTTTGGTGAAATATATATTTGCCAATTTTAAGTCGGGTTATTTGTCATCTTCCTCTTATTAAGTTCATAAAAGCCTTTTATCAGATATATTGCATGAAGATTTTTTTTATTTAATCTGTGGCTTGAGACTGCTTTTCTAAGGGTATATACTGAAGCACAGAAGTTTTAAATATTGAAGATATCCAACTTATCAATATTGTACTTTGTCACTTGTGCTTTTGATGTCATAGCTCAAATAATCTTTGCCTAAATAAACCAAGGTCATGATTTTTTAAAGTTTTTTTCTTAGTTTTTTTCAGTTTTCATATTTTATTTTAATGTAATTAGACATAATTCATAAGGCTCTTTTTGAGTGCAGTAAAAGGTATGGTTTTAATTCATTTCTTTAATCAAAAAAGAATAGTTAAATTTCTTCTTTCCTTCCTTAGTACCTTGGAAGCCAGGCTTAGTAGTCTGGGTAACATAATATAGGGAAATCAACACAGAAGGATAAATGAAGAAACTATTTTGTCCTTGAAGGAAGTGTGGAAACAAAAATAAACAGGAAGAAGTCACAGTTTCAGAATTATGTCCTGATTCTCCCTTCCCTAGGCCTTGCCTCATTGAGGAAAAGTCCTATAAATGAGTATGATTGAGGGCAGGATAAGTCTCCTCTCTGGCAGCCCTGTACTGCCTGCAATGCAGCTACATCAAAGAAAATGTGGTAGAACAGCATGAGTTGGGCAGCTAGAGCAAGATGGCTAAATGAATCTTCTTGAGCCATGTTAGTTTCCACAAGGCGTAGACACAGAACCTTGGGTGAGGTATTTTATTAGAGACAGTGTAAAAGGTATTTTATAAGTGATAGTGTAAAAGCCCTGCAGAATAATATGGCTGAGTCAGGGATCAGTAGGAGACTTAGCTATATTTGACTGGTCTATAAACAATTTACCTCAGGCAATTTTAGAAAGAGATGCTAGGAGTTCATCTAAGTCAGAAGAAACAAACTTATCAGTTATATCAGCTACAAGATTCAGCAGAGAGGGCATTAACACCTGATGAACAAGCGTCATTAATTCAAAACAAGACAAAAGCTCCCACATCTGAGGAATTTGATCCTTTCCAGCTTCTCCAAGTTTACATAGGTCATGTGCACTTCCCAACCATACAATACCCAAAGCCTAATTAATACTTGGAAAACTATCAGAAAGAAGGGAACAAGGGGAGAAGCAGGCTAGAGAAAAGTATAAGCCTAAACGCCACCTAAAAAGACCGATAAAATGATTAGATTTGATGACATTTTAAATTGATAATTAAAATATTTTTTCCAATAAACAGCAGTTGGAAAGCTAAAAATGAACAATTGGGGCAACCCCCTTGGGTCCCCTCCCACTGAGAGAGCTTTTCTCTCCTCTCAATAAATCCTGCTTTAAAAAGATCAATCCAGCTACGTACAAACTAAATAAAGTTTGTCAGGCAGCTCTGAGAAAACTCCCCAAAATTCCCACCTCATAATATCCATACTTGTACATATTTCCCTTATTTTGCATGTGGGAAGAACTTAACTTGCTTTAAATAAACAGAACATGACTAAAGTGACGAGGCATCACTTCCATGGTTAGGTTACAGAAGATTTCAACTTCCATCACTCTCTTTCTCTTGCTGACACTCTCTTCCCTCCTGCTCACTTGATTTTATGAAACAAGCTGTAATATTGCGAGATGTTCTGTGGGGAGATCTACAATGGCAAGGAAACAAGGAAGGCCTCTGGGCAACAGCTTGTGAAGAATTAAAACCTTAATCAGAATCAGCAACAGAATCTTGCTAGCAACTATGTAAATGAATTAGAAAGTGGATCTCTCATTAAGACCCTGAGATGAGGGTAACTTTGTGAGAGTCCTAGGCACAGAGGATCCACTTAAGCCATATCTGCATTATATTGCTCCACAGAAAACGTAAGATAATAACATTGATGCTTTAAACAACTAAGTTCTGGAGTAGTTTCTAATGCACTAATAGAAAATTAATATAATAATTCATGGTTTGTTTCTCACAAAAGTCTAAACACCTGAACACTTTCCCCCAGATTTCACTCAGCTAGTGCACATTAAGAATACAGTAGTGAGCTGGGCTCGGTGGCTCAGCCTGAAATCTCGTGCTTTCCGAGGCTGAGGTGAGTGGATTGCCTGAGCCCGCGGGTTCGAGACCCGCCTGGGCAACTTGGTGAGACCTCATCTCAACAATAAATCAAAAAATCGGCAGGGCGTGGTAGCACGTGCCTGTAGTTCCAGCTGCTTGGAAGGCTGAGGTGGAAGGATCGCCAGAGCCCAGCAGGTTGAGGCTGCGGTGTTCGGGAGTGGCCACTGCACTCCAGTCTGGGCGACAGAGTAAGACTCCGACTCAAAAAAAAAAAAAAAAAAAAAAGAATACCGTGGTGAATAGGGAATCATGATATACGATTAAAACTTGGATGGCCTGAAATTTCTTATGGGATACAGAGTTAATAAATGAAAAAATAAGATTGCTTACCTGTTGATTTTGAATTAAAGTTCAACATTAGGGCAAAATGAAAAATTATTTGTCAGGAGAACAACTTTTTTTTTCTGGAAGAAAAGGACATACTTGATCGATAATGGTAAGATTAATAACCAACTTTTCCTGACTAAACCTCAGAGCAAACTCAAAAGTCAAAAGTAAAACAGAGAAGGCAATGCCAAGTTAGTTATTAGGTATGAAAAATGGGAATTCCAAAAGCCTATGAAGGTAAACCTAGCACTAAAGTCAACAATACGGATAGGGACCAAGATGAAGAAGTGGAAGGGACCACAGGTAATGTGGAAAGAGCAGGTAATGTGGAACTGAGGTGGTAAGGAGGAATAACTTAATTTTGGAAAACTATGTGTTGTTGTGCTGAAGGAGGCGCCATTTCAATGATGCTGGAGAGGATGGGGAAAGCTGTGCCTTTCCAAATTCACATTCAACTACACGAAAAGCAAAACATTAAAAAATGTTTTATATAAGCTCCCAGTACTAATATATTCTGTAGATCAAACACCATTTGTTATTTCCCCTTCCAGGGATTTCTTTTTTGTATCTTAAAATCAACTTCTCCCCACACTGCAGTCTCAAATATATTGTTTACACCCTTGGAAAGCTTGCAGCTTTTCCAATTAGCAAATGTGTAACACTGAACAAATCATTTAACTTTTCTAAAACTGTCTCATCTGAAAAATGGATACAATAATATTAGCTACCAACAGGATAATTGTGAGATTTTAATGTATCATGTATAAAGAGCTCAGAGCAATATCTGGCCCCAAATAAGAGAAAGGTAACTATAAGTAGTGTCAATATTATTATTATTATAAAATTGCTCTCCTCAGGTATCACCTTGAATCTACAAAAAGTTTAGAATTTTAGGAATCGTCGTGGCCAAAGGATGTACCTCACGTTTGCTTTCTATAATGGTTATCTTACATCCAATTTTCTTTGGAAATTGATGTACACATAGTTTATTCTTGGACCTAGTCAGATGTTCCATGACTAATTCTACCATTTAAGAATGTTTTTGGCAATTCCAAGTAATAATTTACCCCCACAGCGAATGACCTTTCTTTCAGGACACTCCAGCTGGAAGTCCTACACCTTCAGCAGGCTCCTACTTAAAAGCTATTTTTGCCTATCTCACCATCTCTTGGAATGATTACTAATGGCTGTTGTCAATGTACAACTTTTTGTTCTCTGTTGTTTAACTAGCTGTGACAGAATAAAAATAAAATGAAGATTCATCTTAACTCTTTAGCTATCTCACAAGCTACGCTATTGTGCTAGAGCATGTAGAAGTTTCTATCAAAAAAAAGATTGACTCAGTCTTTGATCTCTTGAAGAAAACGTGTGGTTGAGGATTATTTCTATATTACATTAGTAACACTGTGATTCAATGATAAATATATGAATAATTCTACCATCTTTGTTATTTATTTATAATATTGTCCCTTACCCTCAGACATCATTTTTTAAAGAACAATGCAATGAACACAATGCCTAGAGAGGATTTCTAAGAAAACGAAAACTTGTGCTTTCATAGAATATTCTGAAATAACAGGTTATTCATGAAATAACCAAACTATTGCTCATCTGTTTCTATTTCTCTATACCAAGTCTCCTCATAATCAGCCTTCTGTAGTTATCTTGGTTTCCTTTCTCCTTAACGATGTTTAGGCTGATATATCACCCATGTAAATGGAATCATATATAGACAATATCTACTGTGACTTGGACTATAAGCTATCTGAAACCTGAAATGGAGACCAACAGAATCCTACAAAAATAGGCACCTCTTTACTATCAAATTATTTTTTGTTCCTCTTATCTTTCTCTCAAACACAAAAACATCTCATATATATTTGAAATATATGGATCTTTTCTCTCCAGAAGTATAGGCAGAATTTTGACTTAAATTGTTATGGGTTCATTTTTGCTCCCAATATATTTCTATATGCATAAAAATATTTCTACTATTCTTTGTGGAAAGGGACTCTGATTAATTTTCCCATATGATTCCACAAATTGGTTCTAGCTTGTCACATAGGTGATGGAGAGACTTAATTTAATCTTGCTAAGAGCAAATAAAATGTTTTAAAAATTTGCAAAAGAGGGAAATATCTTTTGAAAAAAGGTAGAAGGTGATAGCAATTTATAAATGGTAGATGATAGCTCAGTTGCATGTAACTGTTACACATCTCATTTGGAAAAAAAATTCTATGATGCAGTTCATCATTTTTCTGTGAAAACACTTTATATATACTTCAGTCTGAAATTTTCAATATTAATATGTCATTAAAGATGGCTTAAAAATGAATTATTTAAAATTTAGTATTTATATTTATTTAGGCTTACTGATGTATATTGAATCAGATGAGTCTCACATGCTTATATGTATATATGTGTGTCTCATATTTAAATGTTGTGGGATCTAAATGGCATCCAGAAAGGGAAGGCTTAGTAATTATTTGGACAATTTATGTTTTAGATGACTTTGTGTTCTACATGTTCTTGGTGATTATTTATTTTATGTTATACAGATATAGCTTAAATTGCAGGGTAATTTTTGCATTCTGTAGACTATGCATGAATATTTTTCAGAGAAAGAGATGGATATCGAAAAGTAAGCATACTTTAGTTAATTATGCACATTGGTAAAGATGGTACTGTTATGTTTCCAAAATTTTAGGTCCTTTTTTAGGCAATATAATAGTTTCATTATGATAAGATTAAGCATAGACAAGAATATACATGAGCTATTTCATACACATATAAATGCACCCTAACCTCAACCATGTAACAAATCTGCACATGTACCCAGGAATTTTAAAAAAATAGTAAATTTAAAAATTGAACAAAACGCTTGCTTGTATAAGGAATTTTAGTTTCCATAAAGCTAAAAACGTATTTTAACTTGAGGATACCTTAAATTGTACTGTTCTTTGAAGGCACTATTTATAGTTCATTTATAAACTCTCTGGATTGCAAATGTCTTCCCTTTCCCCCTTCCTTCCATCCTTTCTTTCTTTCTTCTTGCTGCTAGTGGTAGCATAAGGTAATTGCAAAATGTGCAGAATCTTGTCATTTGTCTAAGGTTTTTATTCTATCCACATCCTTTGCTAGTTTTGTGGACTCAAGCTAGGCAGTTCATCTTTGTATACCTCAATTTCCCACTGTAAAATGGAGAAAACAATAATTCTTCCTCATAAAATGTAAACTTTACTATCAGGAAAGTATTTACAAGTATAATGTAAAAATACTTTATTTTAAAATAGATTTATTACTTTTAGGATCCCTAATCTCTATCATTTTAGAGACAGCAAAATTTATGAGAACTGTGGTTTTAAAATAATTTTTAAATTGAAATAAAATACAGCTGGGCTCGGTGGCTCAGCCTGTAATCCCGCGCTTACAGGCTGAGGTGAGTGGATTGCCTGAGTTGTCTGGTTCGAGACCTGCCTGGGCAACTTGGCGAGACCTCATCTCTACAATAAATCAAAAAATCAGCCGGGCATGGTAATGCCTGTATTTCCGGCTGCTCGAAAGGCTGAGGTGGAAGGATCGCCGGAGCCCAGCAGGTCAAGGCTGCAGTGGCCGCTCCCGGCCACTGTACTTCAGTCTGGGTGACAGAGTGAGACTGCAACTCAAAAAAACCAAAAAAACAAAAAACAAAAAAACCACATTCAGGGAAGAGCCTAAAGTAGATATATGATGCTCAATTTAATGAATCACCACAAATTAAATATCTATATTTACTAAACATTTTATGCCCACCCTGTCACCATCTCATTCTTCTTCCCTATATCTATACTAACATGTAGCAATACATATATATATATACACATATATATATATTATATAGATATGTACTCTCTATATGAACTCTAACAATGTGAATGTGTGTGTGTGTGTGTGTGTGTGTGTGTGTGTGTGTGTGTGTTTAAATGTGTTATTTTGAAAATTTCAACTAAACAAAAAGTGGAGAAAATACTACAATGAATTTCCATGTACCATAACCCTGTTACATAAATTATTCATTCATGGCCAATCTTATTTTAATCACTCTTACTTTAATTATATCCTCACTTCACTGCTCCCATAGATTATTTTGAATGAAATTTAATACATCATATTACTTCATACCTAAATATATAGAATGTATCTTTAAAGTACAAGTTTTTTTTTTTTTTTTTTTTAGTTCAAACACTACATGGGGCAACCCCTTTGGGTCCCTTCCCACTATGGGAACATTTCTGTCATCTCAATAAATCCTGTTTAAAAAAAAAGCAAAACAAACCTACATCATCATATGTAAAGCATTAAGAACACGTTCTTAATATCACAAATATACAACAGTGCACCAATTTTCTCTGTATGTGAGGGGTGTGTGAGTGTGTGTGTGTGACATTGTGTGTGTGATGTTCAGTATTTTGGAATAAGTTTTGTAACCACAAAAACACTTCATTTGGTTGACAGGTTTTCAAAGTCCTTTTTACTCTATAGATTCCTTCTGTGTTTAATAGTGCATTTTGTTGAAGTAGCTACATCATTTATACCATAGTTTTTCACATTGTTTTTTTCAGCATTGTTTTTTACTGATTATACTCCTACAGTGACAGCTGTGCTTCTTACTACATATATAACATCATTGAAAAGTAAGAAGGGAGTAATTGCACAAGGCCTGCTGTACAAAGAAATAAACTCCATTGTGTAATAGCTTGAAAAGGGTCATATTCTACTACAGATGGATAGAATTTGGTGTGCACATGTATAATGTATGAAAGTGAAGGTTGTTTGAAAAGTCAAATGTGGAAATTGATAGTGCTTTTATTTCAACCTACACAGAATGAGTTTATTTAAAATGCTACTATGTTCACATGTTTATAGCCTCTTTCTTATGTCAGTTGCAAAGGGCAATTCATTTTCTGCTTTAGAAAATATTGATGTTAAGAATTTTAGGTGGTTGACAGATGCTCAGTAGGACTCCATATTAAAAACAAAAAATCATCTGGACCATACAGCTGGACGTGGTGGCTCATGTCTGTCATTGCAGCAATTTGGGAGGCAGAGGTGAGAGGATTGCTTGAGCCAGGGGTTCAAGACCAGTTTGGGCAATGTGGCGAGACACCACCTCTACAATAAATCAAGAAAAATTACCTGGGTGTGGTGGCACGAGCCCGTAGTTCCAGCTACTTGGAAGGCTGAGGTAGAAGGAGAAATGATCGCCTGAGCCCAGCAGTTCTAGGCTCCAGTGGCCATGAGCATGCCACTGCCTAGAACATGCCCAGTAGTTCTAGGCTCCAGTGGCCATGAGCATGCCACTTGGGTCTGTCATCCAGCTTGGGTGACAGAGTTGAGACTCAAAAAAAAAATTTTTTGCTTCTCTCTCTCTCTCTCTATATATATATATAGATATATACACACATACATACACACACACACACATATATATGTATATCAATCATTTGGACCATATGAAGAGCAGTACTTAATTTGTATGTATATCAATCATTTGGACCATATGAAGAGTAGTACTTAATTTGTTCTTGTTGAATTCTCATAGAATTAAATGAAGATTTTTTAAAACCACTTTCTCCAGATTTAATTCCTCACCCATATCTCCCAGTCCTAGTCTGTAACTTAATCTCTTGCACTGAGAAGACTGACTTTGCTTTACTTAAACTCTTTATATTTGAGGAGACAGATAAATCTCAGAGAGATGAGAAGCACAGTATTAGCGATTAAATACATGGGAAATGTGGGTCAATGACCTGGGTTTGAACTAAGGCTCGACAATCTGCAAGCTGTATGACTTTAGATAAATTACTGATATCCTGAATTCAGTATCCTTTTCTATAAAATGCATTTAAAATTGTACTTTACCTCATGCAGGTGATGCAAGTATTAGCTGAGACAGCCTTGTAAAGTACTTGACACACACAGAGCAGAGTAAATTCTCACTAAATGTTAACTAACAGCATGTTATGATAATAATAGTATTATCATCATTTTTATTACGCATGTAATTGATAATACCCTTCAAATTCACTCAACATGCCACTTGTAGATTATTTTTCCCAGGTACTTGTTTTATCTCCCATTCATTGAGTCACAAATATTTTCTCTCACAAGTACTTCATATGAGGCTTTGTTTGGGAAGCTGGAGACACAGAGATGAATAAGATAGGCTTCCTCTTTTGAGTGGTTTATAGTTCACCTCTCATTTCAAGAACATGTAACTAACCCCTAATTGACTTAAGAATGGAGTCTAACAATTTTGTATTTAAGGTTTTCCCCAATATGCCTAGTAATCAGTAATCTGAGCTATTTTTTTTAACCACTACTCTCATACAACAAATTGGATTGCTTATTTATTCGTCAAATGATCGTAAAGTTTTCCCATGTTTCTGTGTAGTATATGCTTTTTACTTACTCCTTCATCAATGACTTCATATCTACAGCATTCTTCAAATGCTACTTTATCCTAAATTCATAATTAAATGAAAACTTTTATGTTTTCTGAAGCCTTGGTGCATCAATTCACATTTTAATGATACTTATCTTATTCAACTTTTTGACTTAATTATGCAAATATTTGTATTTATTTTCTGCCTCCCAACCCACATTAGCAATTATTACAACTCCTTAAAAATTATAACTATAACATGTATACACACACACACACACACACACACACACACACACATTTGTGAGTCTATTATCACCTAGCAAAATGCTTTTTTGTAGTAATAGGACAGTATTTTTCTATTTGTAAAACGACAAGCATATTCAATTACCATAGTAATATCATGTTCAAAGAAAATGTTTAAAAGCAAATAGTTCAAGTCAACGAGATGTGAACAAAAGGGACATGTATACTTCCTGGTTGTGCCCTTCAAAAGAAGACAGGTGCACTCTCTTCTCTCTGCTCCTTTTCTACCAGCTGGAATGTGACTAGGGTGATGAGACTTCCTGGAGCATGCAGATGAAAGCAATACCAAGGGTTGATGGGAACAAGAGAGACAGGGCCTAGATGTCTGATGTTAGGGCATTAGCAAACCAACCTGGACTTCTTATGCCCAAACTATTAAGTGAAAGTCCTCCCTTAAAGAGTTCTGTTATTGTGCTTGTTAGTTACAACATCCTAGTTCATATTTTAAATAGGACTATTGTTCATAAACTAATTTTTAAGTTACATAGTTCATGTATATTGTTCTAAAGAGTTGAGGTAGCTTTAGATAAACATGCTGAAATCTAATGAAGAACTTTGAGAATAAGAGATAGGGTGTTGTCTTTTTATGTCTGTACATTGGAAAAGAAAATATTTTAATATAGAAAGAAATAAAAACAAAAATTAGAAAATACTCTGGGATAAAACTATTTTTTAATCTTAAGTTCACATGTCTAAGATGCCCCAAATAGATATTACAATTTTTCTAGTTTACTTAAAGTGCAATAATTGTGGTTATTACTATTAACCAGGAAGTTAAGGAATTAAGGTCTTGTCACCCAAATTAAGGTATTGTCACTAGTGAAATTGCTTAGGTTTTCGACCAAGTCAAAGTATGTCAAAGCACACATAGCAAATATTGATGTATTATGCTTAATATGAACATGACAATGCAGCAGTGTGTGTGGCCCTCTAGTTCTGTGACTGACCATAAAAATCATTTGAGGAGCCTCTGTTACATCATCCTGAAATCTCCCAAGACTGACTTATTAAAACTCTGTGAAAATGTCTATGGACTCCTAAATCTCATTTTCGTTTTAAAAATTCCCAGGGGATTCTGATAACAAGTAGTTTGAACACTACTACTATAAGGTAGAATTCTAGTGCTCCAGAATACAAGTTAAAAATAAAAGTAGGAGATAACCTTGATTGATTTTTGATTTAATGTAAAGGCATATTTTTATTGATACATAATTATTGTATATATTTATAGGATACATGTGATATTTTGTTATATGCATATAATACATAATGATAAACTTAGAATTATTGGAATATCCGTTACTTTAAACATTTATTATTTCTTTATGTTGGAAATATATCAAATCTTCTAGCCATTTTGAAATATGTAATAAATTATTGTTAAGTATAGTCAGCCTACTTTGCCATCAAATACTAGACCTTGGAATAAAGACAAGGAAGTAGTTAAAAACAATAAACCATTATTAATTTTTGGAAGACCGTTCTGTATAAGAAGTTCAATACTCAAACAGTATCTACAGCTTTGTAGATAATATTCTTCTTTGGAATTATTTTTGCTTGATTTCTTAGTGCTTATAAATACATGCATACATTCGTTTGCTTCAGTTACTAACTTATTTAAGTAAAAGCTCCTCTGAGGTACTTCAACTAAAAAAAAGTGTTTAACAGATGTACAATTTTTTTTTTTTTTTTGAGTTAGAGTCTCACTCTGTTGCCCAGACTGGAGTGCAGTGGTCGCTCCTGGCCACCGCAACCTCGACCTGCTGGGCTCCGGCGATCCTTCTGTCTCAGCCTTCCAACTAGCAGGAACTACAGGCGCACGCTACCGCCCGGCTAATTTTTTGATTGATTGTAGAGATGAGGTCTCGCCAAGTTGCCCAGGTGGGTCTCGAACCCGCGGGCTCAGGCAATCCACTCACTACAAAATATTTAAAAAGTAAAATAACAATTAATTTTCATGTAAGTGTTCTTAACAATCAGGTATAATCTATAATATTTCAGTAAAACTATGCAAGCAGAGATATCACTTAATTATGCAACTTTGTAAAAAATGTGAATGATATAAAAGAACATCACTTATTAAAATAGGTGCTGCCAAAATAATTTTTACCTTTTAAGCTATCAGTTTTAACAAAGTGATTTGCTTATTATTTGAGGTATATTTTTGAGGAAAACAAAGTTATCAGTATCCTTATTGTTAAAGTAATTAGTAGGAAGAGGGAAAAATATTAAACTACCAAATGTGTTTACCCTTTTAGATTTGCAAGTTTGTTAAGAGCAAAATAACAACAACAACAACAACAACAACAACTATCCATATCTGCTACAACCCTAGTGTCTAGCAATGTAACTGGTCAAAGAACATTAAAATAACAGGGTTGTTTGCCATTTTAAAAATCCATAATTATAACTGCAGGAAAAGTCATATGCAAGACTAAAGATAAAAATTTTGACTATTCATTTTAACTTTTTCAACTTGTTAAATAATTATACTTCAACATATGCTAAAGTAGTAATCATAACAACAGCCCAAGCTACCAGGTCAATAGTATTTTACTATGATTATTCAATTGCATACTTTAATAAAGGCTTATTCTTTCTTCAAGACAATTCTTTGGGGTATGAGATACCCAGCAAACCTTTACTCTCTCTCCTTAATACAAATGATTTACTTTAGGTAGAATTGAGATTCAACAAAACATCAAAGGCTACAGGTATGTAATCACCAAGAGGTATCTTTGCTCCTACATCAACTGTCGTCATGATAATTCAATCTTGGCCTTGCTAGTTTCATCCATTTTACTGAGTGAGAAATTCAAAAGTAGAGAAAAGTACTGCAATTATCTTTCTTAATGCTCAAGAGAATAAGGTAGAGGAGAACATATTGCAATTTATGGCTGTAAATAGACATATTTTAAAGAGACAAAATTGAGAATTGACATGATCTCATTCTTTAAAAAGGCTGAAACATATGCTAATATAATTCAAGTAATACTCTAAAAATGAATTCAGGGGCTCTGTGTTCTAAGAAATTTTTTTCTTTTCTCCGAACTATTTTAGAGACTGGTTAGAAGTATGAAATTTTTATTTAGTAAACTCAATTTTCATACAAGACAGTTGATAACATTCAATCTTTATCTGATATCTTGGCATCATTACATACATAATTTCTAATATTAAAATAAATACTAGAAATAAACATGCTGACAACAAAACCTTAGTTAACGTAGAGAAAAGACAGAAGGCAGCAGTAAGGTAGAACATTTCATGTGGTACTAAAGAAAATACCTTATTATTTAGCTATTATAAAATGTTCAATTCAGTAGCAATAGAATAACTGGATAGTCTTCTATGAAGTGATATAAATTAGCATAATTGGTGATGGTATAATATCTGCCCTGCAATAAGTAGATGTGAATAGATTGCATAGTCTTATATGAAAATGTTTAAATAAATAATGCCAGTGTAAATTACAATGATAATTTATTTGTGTAGTTGATTTCATGTAACTAAGTTTTAAGATATTCACTTTTGCTTGGTTCCAGCAGCAGTAGCATCATTGCTGCTAAGTGCTTCATAGCATCAGAATTTTCTAACTTCTGCATTAAATTTCATATGGTCTCTACTCAGATAATTTATTATTATTTTGACAGCAAGTGAAGCTAATAATTAACTTTCCTCTTCCATTAATAGAAACTTATTTGAGAAACTGTTATTTGCCAAGTACTAGGATAGACCCTGGAAATTTATAGATGAATTCACAACAATCCCTCAAAATTTTGTGGAAGAGACTGAGCAATGATCAGTTTACAGTGACAGTGATATCACAAGTTACTATGTATGTAATACACATAATTCTAGCGGTTAGAAAATTATTCCTGAATAAGGAATACCTGAAAGCACAAAAATATTTATAAGGACCTATCCCGGAAACTGGGAAGGATTGGCGATAAAGTGGGTTCAGGAAAGTCATTATCAGTGTGAAAATATTAGTATGAAAATGGATATTCTGGCATCTCATGTTGTGGATAAAAATTCTCATGCTAGTGTTGTTTTTATTTATTATTACATAAATCTTTTAAAAAATCTGTACTATAATTATAAGATTCAATTACTATTATTTTTTAAGTTGGCACATTTTTATCAGGGTGTTCTTTGACAAGTATCCATGTATTTTAATTTTTGTGATTTTAATCACTGTGCCATATTCTCAGGAGACTTTTTTTTCCCATCAGCATCTTACTCTGTTGCCCATGTTAGAGTGTCAGTGGCACAATCACAGCTCACTGCACCTGCCTCAACCTTCTGGACTCAGGAGATCCTCCCATCTCAGCTTCTCCAGTAACTGTGACTACAGGCACGTGCCACAACAACACCTGGCTAATTTTTTTTTTTTTGTAAAGACATAGTCTCACTATGTTGCCCAGGCTGGTCTCGAGCTCCTGGGCTCAGGCAATCCTTCTGCCTCAGCCTCCAAAAATGCTGGAATTATACAGGCATGAGTCACCGTGCCCAGCAGATCTCTTGATCATTCAAATCGCTAACTCAAATTTTCAGCTTTCTTCATCCTCTAATTAACACTTTAAACAAAAAATTTTGCAGTTATATTTTAGTGTCCATGAATTTCTGTTTATTTGTAAGTTCAGTAGCGTTAGTGAAGATTGGCTAACATAACCCAGTCAGTTAGAACCCAGAAATTGTATTTGCAGTGTGAAGCTCTTTAAAAACATTTTTTGTGGATTTATATCCCAACTTTTTTTTTGAGTTGGAGTCTCACTCTGTCACCCAGACTGGAGTGCAGCGGTCGCTCCCGACCACCACAGCCTCGACCTGCTGGGCTTCAGCGATCTTTCCGCCTCAGCCTTCCGAGTAGCCAGAATTACAAGCATGCGCTATCACGCCGGCTGATTTTTTGATTGATTGTAGAGATGAGGTCTCGCCTGCCCAGGCGGGTCTCGAACCCGTGGGCTCAGGCAATCCACTCACCTCAGCCTCCCAAAGGCGCGGGATTACAGGCTGAGCCACCGAGCCCGGCTATATCCCAACATTTTAATGAATTCTGTATGTCTTATCAAATCATTTTTTTTCCTCTCTAGGTTTTATCTGCAAAATTGGCGGTTGCAAGTTTTCGTTGAATTGGTATGCTCAAGTTCTTTGAATGCTAAATAATGACTCAGAATAGGAGAGTTAAGTCATTGCCGATGCAAGGTAGTAAAGACATGATTGCATACTGTTGTTTTTGCCCGTTGAATATTGGCTTTGTTTATATATTTTGTCAAATGAACAAGAATAGTTATGATGTGGTGAATTATTAACCACAGATAAAGATCCATATAATTATACTTAAAAATAATTTAAGTTCACGTTTAGTGGGACGACTTTCAATTTTTTTTCTAGCAACCATTAATTTTGGGCTGAGGCCTATATTCAAGTATTATGACTATTAGAGTGCTAACTGCAATACAAATCCGGTTGACTGTGACAGTACCCATCCCATTATGTGGCTGGAGGTTATGCACACATACTTGGTACACTCCCTCAGAAGTAAAGAAGCTAACATCTATTTGTAGTTACTTTCATAAATACTCTTGTTGGGAACCAAACAAGTTGTTTTAAAATGATTTAGCTACTACATTTCCCAATTGATTCCTTAAAATCTGTTATTCTAGGAATTGTGGAGGATCTTTGGGGTGATGTAAAGCAAGTCAGCATTTATTTCCTTTCTCTATATTTTTCATACTACTGTTGAATTTTTTCAATTATATTTTAAATCCATGATTTGCCAATATAATTTAACATGGGCCATTTTAAAACCTGTTACTGAATTATTTAAACTATAAAAGCATTCCCACAGATTACTGTGTGAGCTAGCACATCAAATGAATTATCTCTGGTACAAGCTCCCATACCAACAAATTCTTTATGGCCTAATTTTATGTTTATTTATTTATTATTTTTTTTGCAAAAGCACCTTTAAAAATCATTTCTGATTTATTTCCTCCACTTTTTAATGATGCAAATTGAAAAATTTTTGTATTTCTTTCTCTGAGCTTTTAAAAATATATTGACTCTGCATGCCCATATGTGAGCTATAACACTAAAATATCCTTGTTACTAGTCTAATATTTTGAGATAAAGTATAAGAAGATGTGTTAGTTTTAAATTTTTCTGCAAGGAGGAAACAAGTTCATCCTCCCAGTGAAGAACCAGAAACCACTTAACTTGGTCATATACATAAAATGAATATGCTTCCAAAATATTTGGGTAAATGGGAAATAGAACTTATTTCTTATGGGCCAATATTTTGTCCACTCAGGTGCAAGTTCCAAATTTAATAATTTATTGCAAATGTCTTCCTAAAATCCTCAGCAAACTAGGCATAGAAGGAATATACTTCAAACCCACAGTCAACATCATACTGAATGGGAAAATAGTTGAAAGGATTCTCTCAATAATTGGAACATGAAAAGCATGCCCACTTTTAATACTTCTAGTCAACATGATACTAAAATTCCTAGCCACAGCAGTCAAAGCAAGAGAAAGAATTAAAAGACATTAAAATTGGAAAGTAAGTTGTTGAATTTTCTTTGTTAGAAGGTGACATAATCTTATATATAGAAAACCCTCAAGATGCATCAAAAAATATGAGGTTTGAGAAATGAATTCAATAGTACAAAATCAATGTACAAAACTAGTAGCTTTTAATATGTTAAAAACATTGTAGCTGTTCCCGCCCGGCGCTCCCGGGCGCTCCCACCGCCCGCCCCCGGGCGCTCCCGCCGCCCGCCCCCGGGCGCTCCCGCCGCACCGGCGCTCTGGGACGGGTAGCTCATCACAACCCGGCCAGAGGAGATCCACACCAAACCGCTTCAAGGAAGATCTGCTGGGATTGCTGCCACATCTCCTGTATCTGAGATTGTCCTGCCCGCCTGCGTGGGGCTTTTGTTGCCTGCTCGGAGGCAGGCAGCCATCTTGTTCCTGTCTGGCCCCACCCCGTCTGGGGCGAGCAGATGAGATAGCACCATCTGCTGGCGATTCAAGGTAACAACACCAAAATGGGAGAAATAAGCTTGATAAAGACATAGACCAAACTGCTGAAGGAAGGTTGAACTGAACTGTCCTTCACAGCAGATCAGGGGACATTGACTCTAACTGCAAAGTAATTTACCAGCTTGAAAAGAAAACTAGAAATCAGACCTGAAAGGACATTGGACTTAAACGAAAGGTCTCAGAGTGTGTTTCATTGATTCTATTAGTTTAATGACTTAATTCTATTCCTACTGTATTGTTCCCCTTTTTTTCTTTTTTCCTTTTCCTTTTCTTCTCTTTTCTTCTGTCTGTAAACCATGTCTTTGTATAGAGGAACAGCACACCAATAAGGTGGTTGGATAGCTGGTATGTTAGCATCACTATATGTTTTATTTTTGTTTGTATGAGAGTTGGTTCGACTGTAGCTGTGGTCCATTGTTTTTATCTGTTTCAGTATAGGCCTCTCTCTCTATTTGTTGGCACACTTGTTAGTTTCCTCCCTTACTCCTCTTGCTCTCCGCTCCCCTCTTCAACCCACTATCTGCTCCATTCTCTCCCCTCTGCTAACCATATTTTATTTCAGGGAGTAAACCTACAGCCCCACTGCACAGACAGATTCCAGGGTAGTGGGAAGTGGGTTCCACATTATCCACACGCCTGTCAGCGAATACCAGGACCTGCAGACAGATTTTGAATCATAGCTCTCCCCTTAAATACATCTCAAAACTGCAAAAAGGACCACCTCCAACCTACAGTGCAACTTCAGAATTGAACAAAGTAAGAGGACATACATAAAGAATGGGAGATTGAACAAACAGAAGTAAAACCAATCCCTTTACCCTTGAATAACAAAATTAAAGAAGACGGTGACGTGGAGGGAAGGAAGAAGCAGGGAGGTGGAAAAACTGCACAAATGAAGAAAAACCAAAAGATGAATATAGGTCATACACAGACCCCTGGGAGATCAGACAATGAGAAAACAGATTCTGGAACACAGACAATGAAGAGTCCCCAGAATGACTGGCTACATGCAACAAACCCAGACATCAAGACATTAATGGAGAGAATTAAAAAATTGAGGAGAGACAAGAGGAAAATAGGAAGGAGTTGTTGTCAGAAATGACAGCAGTAAAGAATACTGTGATGGAAATGAACAACAGACTAATAAGCATGGAAAGCAGAATCAGCCAAGCAGAAGAAAGAATCTCAGAGCTCGAAGACCAAAACACAGAACTAACCCAAACTGTCAAAAGCATAGAAAAGAAGCTCAAAAAGACAGAACAAAACCTGCAAGAGATGAATGCTCACTTCAAGAGACCAAACCTAAGAATAATTGGGCTTCCTGAGGCAGAAAGAGAAACAGAAGTCACACTGGATCAAACATTTCATGAAATCATTCAAGAAAACTTCCCTCATCTCAGTAAAGAAGAAAAAATTCAAACACAAGAGATTCAGAGAACCCCTGCAAGACAACAAATGAGAAGACCAACTCCCAGACACATAATAATTCACCTAAACAAAGTAGCTATGAAAGGAAAAATCCTAAAGGCAGCAAGAGAAAAAGGCCAGACTACCTACCAGTGAAAACCAATTCGAATAGCAGCAGATTTATCCACAGAAACCCTTCAGGCCAGAAGAGCCTGGAGCCCTATCTTCAAAGTTCTAAAAGAGACACAATTTCAACCAAGAATAACCTACCCAGCCAAACTAAGCTTCATTAGTGAGGGAGAATTAAAATCTTTTCCAGACATCCAATCCCTAAGAACCTACGCTGCCACCAGACCACCTCTACAAGAAACACTTAAGAAAGTACTGAACACAGAAGAAAAAGAAAAAAGAACATCAGCATTCTTCACAAGAGTACAGGCAAAAGATTAAAAACACACATGAACCAACTCCAAAACCAAAGAAAGACAACAAATAAACAGGAACAACTCTGTAAGAACCTTATGACAGGGATCAACTCTTGCATTTCAATTATTAGCCTAAATGTGAATGGACTAAATGCACCACTGAAAAGACATAGATTGGCAAAATGGATAAAATATCATCAGGCAACAATCTATTGCCTTCAAGAGACTCACCTCACTAGAAAGGACACCCATAGACTCAAAGTAAAAGGATGGGAAACAAACTTCCAGGCGAACGGAATACAAAAGAAAGGAGGAGTAGCCATCTTGGAACAAGAAGAAATTGAGACCCTAAATAGACCAATTACAATCAAGGAAATTGACTACGTAATAAGAAAACTTCCTACAAAAAAAAGCCCTGGTCCAGATGGCTTTCCAGCAGAATTCTACAAGACATTCAACGAGGAGCTGATACCAATCCTACTGAAGGTATTCCAGGCAATTGAAAAAGATGGCGCTCTCCCCAAATCATTTTATGAAGCCAACATCACATTGATACCCAAGCCAGGTAAAGATCCAACAAAGAAAGAGAACTACAGGCCAATATCTTTCATGAACATAGATGCTAAAATTCTCAACAAAATCCTAGCAAATAGGATTCAGCAATACATCTCAAAAATCATTCACCATGACCAAGTAGGCTTCATTCCTGGCATGCAAGGCTGGTTTAACATTCGTAAAACCATAAATGTAATTAAATACATCAACAGATGTCAAAACAAAAACCACATGATCATATCATTAGATGCAGAAAAAGCTTTTGATAAAATCCAGCACCCCTTCTTGATAAAAACCCTTGAATATCTAGGCATACGGGGAACATACCTCAAAATAATAAAAGCCATCTACGAGAAACCTACAGCCAGCATACTCCTAAATGTACAAAAATTGGAACCAATTCCCCTGAAAACTGGAACTAGACAAGGATACCCACTCTCTCCCCTCCTGTTCAACATAGTATTGGAAGTCCTGGCTAGAGCAATCAGAGAAGAGGTGGCAATCAGAGGTATTCAAATAGGAAAAGAGGAAGTCAAGTTATCTCTCTATGCAGATGATATGATGGTGTACCTTGAAAACCCAAGAGAATCTGTCAAAGGCCTCCTTACATTGATAAAGGCCTTTGGCAAAGTCTCAGGATACAAAATAAATGTACAAAAGACAATGGCATTTCTCTACACCAATAATAAAGAAACAGAAACCCAAATAAAAACACAATTCCATTCACAATAGCCACACAAAAAATGAAATACTTGGCATCTTCCTAACCAGAGACATGAAAAACCTTTACAATGAAAATTACAAAACACTGCTCAAAGAAATCAAAGCTGACATGAACAAGTGGAAAAATATCCCATGCTCATGGATCGGAAGAATCAACATTTTGAAGATGTCCATCTTACCTAAGGCAATCTACAAATTCAATGCAATACCCATTAAATTACCAATAACATTCTTCTCAGACCTAGAAAAAACAACACAGGAATTCATATGGAAACACAAACGTCCAAGAATAGCCAGAACAATCCTCAGCAAAAAAAACAAAGTAGGTGGTATCACAATACCAGACTTCAAACTTTACTATAAAGCTACAATCGTCAAAACAGCTTGGTATTGGTACAAGAACAGGCATATAGATCAATGGAACAGAATTGAGATTCCAGAAGCAAAACCTCAATTCCTCAACCAACTCATCTTCGACAAAGCCCCCACCACCTACCAATGGGGAGAGGAGAACCTATTCAGTAAATGGTGCTGGGAAAACTGGCTGACCACATGTAGAAGATTGAAACAGGACCCCTATCTATCCCCATGCACAAAGGTTAACTCCAAATGGATCAGAGACCTAAATGTAAAACCTCAAACCATAAGAACCTTAGAAAAGGAAGGAAATACTCTCATGGAAATCTGAACTGGCATCCAATTTCTGTACAAAACCCGAAACCCACAGGACTTAAGAGAGAAGATAGACAAATGGGACCTTATTAAACTGACAAGTTTCTGCAAAGCCAAAGAAACCATCAAGAGAGCAGGGAGACAGCCTAAAGACTGGGAAAAAGTATTTGCCAACTCTAGGTCTGACAAAGGCTTAACATCCTGGATCTACAAGGAACTGAAATGTACTGAAAAGAAGAAAACAAACAACCCCATTATAAAATGGGCAAAAGATATGAACAGACACTTCACAAAAGAAGACATTCGAGCAGCCAACAAACACATGAAGAAATGCTCAACCTCACTAATCATCAGGGAGCTGCAAATCAAAACCACACTGAGATACCACCTAACTCCAGTCAGAATGGCAATTATCAACAACTCAAAAAATAACAGCTGCTGGAGAGGCTGTGGTGAAAAGGGAACACTTCTACACTGTTGGTGGGAGTGTAAGCTAGTGCAACCTCTGTGGAAAGCAGTGTGGCGATTCCTGAAAGCTCTGAAAATTGACCTTCCATGTGACCCTGCAATCCCCCTACTGGGAATATACCCTGAAGAACACAAATCACTCTATTAAAAGGATACCTGCTCACGTATTTATCACAGCGTTGTTCACAATAGCAAGAACCTGGAAACAACCATGCTGCCCAACAAAAGAGGACCGGATTTTAAAAAAATGTGGTACATATACACGATGGAATACTACGCAGCCATGAAAAAGAACAAAATCATGAATTTCGCAGCAACCTGGATGGAACTAGAGTCTATAATACTGAGTGACCTCTCACAGAAACAAAGATCAGAATATCACATGTTCTCACTCATATAATGGACCTTGAACATCCAATGTAATACTATAAGAAAATGACTGATGGTACTGGGAAATTATGGGGGGGGATGGGATTAACAGTAGCTAATATCTATCTGGGACTGGAAAACACCTCTTATCAATAGGGTGCCTGAATGAAACGTAATTGTACACCTAACCCTTAACTGTACCCCACAAAACGATAATAAAAAATACTGATTAATAAAAAAAAAAACAAAAACCTTGTAGCTAAGAACCAAATCAATAAAGCAATCTTATTTACAGTGGCTATAAAAAAATAAAATATCTAGGATTATATTTAAGCAAATAGGTGAAAGATATCTACAAAAAATGAAAATGATGAAGGCACTGATAAAATAAATTGTAAATAACAAAAACAAATGAAAAAAATCCAATGCCCTTGACATAGAAGAGTCAATACCATTAAAATGATCATATTACCGAAAGTAATCTACAGATTCAATGCAATGTCCATCGAAATTAGAAAAAAGCAATCCTACAATTAATAGAGCCAGAACAGCCAAATCAATCCACATAAAAAAGAACAAAGCTGGAGGCATCACATTAACTGATTTCAAATTATACAAGACTGAAGTAATCAAAGCAATATGGTACTGGTATAAAAATAGACATCTACAACAATGGAACAGAATAGAGTATTCAGAAATAAAGCCATTTATTTACAGCCAAATTATCTATGACAAAGTCAAAAAATACACTGGGGAAAGGCCATCATCTTCAAAAAATGGTACTGAAAAATTGGATTGCCATATGCAGAAGAGTGAAACTGGAATGAACTATATTAAAAAATTCGACTCAGGATGGAGTAAAGACAGATGCAAGATCTGAAACTATTAAGATGCTAGAATAAAACCTAAAGAAAACTCTTTTGGACATTGAGCTAGGCAAATAATTTATGAATAAGACCTCAAAAGCAGCCGGGCTCGGTGGCTCAGCCTGTAATCCCGCGCCTTTGGGAGGCTGAGGTGAGTGGATTGCCTGAGCCCGTGGGTTTGAGACCCGCCTGGGCAGCGAGACCTCATCTCTACAATAAATAAATAAAAAATCAGCCGGGCGTGGTAGCGCATGCCTGTAATTCCGGCTGCTTGGAAGGCTGAGGCAGAAGAATCGCCGGAGCCCAGCAGGTCGAGGCTGCGGTGGCCGGGAGCGGCCACTGCACTCCAGTCTGGGTGATAGAGTGAGACTCCAACTAAAAAAAAAAAAAAAGAAAAAAAAAAAGACCTCAAAAGCAGATGCAACAACACCACAAAAGTAGACAAGTGGGATTTAATTGAACTAAGTTTTTGCACAGCAAAAGACATAATCAACAGAGTGGACAACCTGCAGAATAAGAAAAAATGTATTTGCAGACTATGTGTCCAACAAGGAACTAATATGTAGATTTTACAAGGAACTTAATCTCTTCATCTTATTTTTCTCTTCCATAAGATGTAAATGACACATAACAACAAATAATAATGTCATTAAAAAGTGGGCAAAGAACACTAGTAAACATTTTTCTAAAAAGACATAGAAGTGGCCAACAGACATATTTAAAAAATGCTCAACCGGGCTCGGTGCTCAGCCTGTAATCCCAGAGCTTTGGGAGGCCAAGATAAGTAGATTGCCTAAGCCCACTGGTTCGAGACCCACCTGGGCAACTTGGAGAGAGCTCATCTCTACAATAAATCAAAAAATTAGCCGGGCGTGGTGGCAGGTGCCTGTAGTTCCAGCTACTTGGAAGGCTGAGGTGGAAGGATTGCGGAGCCCAGCAGGTCGAGGCTGCAGTGGCTGCTCCCGGCCACTGCACTCCAGTCTGTGTGACAGAGTGAGACTCCAACTCAAAAAAACATATAAACAAAAAAAACCCCTAAATATCATTAATCAAGGAGATACAAATTAAAACCACAATAAGATATATCACCAGTTAGAATAGCTATTATTAAAGGGTAAAAAAGAAATAAAGCTAGAACAACAATTTTATCCAGAAATTCCACTTCTGAATATATACCCGAAGGAAAATAAATCACTATAAACATATTTTTATACAACTTTAGTATCATTGAGCTTTATTTTTATTGTAAGAAATGAAACCACTCTGAATATTAAATAAATTAGAAATTTATCAGATATATAAGAAACAGCTTATAAAATCTAAGCAAATGAAGAACTAAGCTAGAAAGGTGAGCAACAGCAGTTCTGGGTTTTCAAGTAGTGGGAATTAACATATAATTTATCCTTTTGGATAAATTAACATCAACCTATTTTCTGTCACTTTAAAATTTGTTTAGGGTCAAAATCCTGGGAGGGAGACTTCAATTGTCCTAGCTTATATCATATGTTTACATCTGCATTGAATTATGCACTTAAGTTTAGAACCTAAACATCACTTTATTAAACATAATGTTTGAAATTCCATCAAAATAGCAATATTTTCCAGAAAAAAGTATAAGGCTATCATCAAAAGAATGAGAAATTGATACTATGTGTCTCAAATTATCCAATGTGATAGCATGATAATGGTGGATATTTATTCCTGTTATCAATTATTTCCCTTTAAAGACTGATGACAAATGTGTATAGTCCATTATTTTTGTTAATGTTGGAAAACAAAAGAACACAGATATTTTACAAATAGAGACAAAACAATTGTATTGTTACAGTTTTATACTAACTTGATATAATTAGGCTATATAAAATTCTTAATATAATGGAAAAATTGCTTAAATTAAATATTTCCTTGAATTAATCAAAACTCATGGCTTCTTTTCATTTGACTGATGAGTTAACATTTATTAATAATTGTAGGCCTGTAGTGAATATATAATATATGTGGATTCTGTTCAAAATTTAATAACTTACCTTTATGTTAAATACTATTAAAGAAAATTTGTAGGTAAAAAAGTATGCTTACTGAGCATTCTTTATCACTGACTCAAATAGAAAAAATTATTGTTTTAGGATACAGGATACAAAACCTGGACTAAGGAATAAGGAATGTAGAATACCCGGCACAATTAATAGTAAATAAGTATCCAAAATAATTTAGTTCACTGACAGCTAATCCAGGACATATATTCAGAAGTTTGATAAAGTTAACTTTACTGATGTTATGCATTACTGCTTAACAATTTTGTTACAAATGTAACTGCTTTAACAGTACGCATTTATTAACTGACAGTATCTGTGGATCAGGAATCTGAGCACAGCTTATCAAAGTCTTAAGATTCTCACTAGGCTGCTATTAAGGCATTGATCAAGCACAGGATCTCATCTGAGGGTAAGTCGACAAAAGATCTATTTCCAAAGTTAGGTGCTATTGGCAACATTCAACTTCTTGAGGTTATGAGACTAAAGGTATCAAGATCTTGGCAGTCTTGAAATCCTAGACGCCACCCACAGTTTCTTGCTCTCTGAGTTTGTTTGTTTCCTCAAGATTATAAAGGGGAAGACTGCATCAGGACAAGCACTGCAATTTTATGTAATGTAATCATATGATCATGTACACATAATACCATAAAATTCATTCTTTTTTTGTATTTGCTTTTCAAAAATAAGTAACGGATGCTTCCCATACTAAATAGAACGGGATTACACAAAGGTATAAATACATGAAGACCCGCCTTAAGAGTTTATACAACATAATAGAATACAGAATTTATTTACTTTATTGATAAAGCCAATTTTAGTTAGTTTTGCCAGTACTTATACCTGATAGATACCTATACACTCCAGAACTATAGTTATACAGAAATGCAATAATGTACAAAAATTGTGAGCCTGTACACCAACAAGGCACAAGCTGAGAAACAAGCTGAGCTCAATCCCATTTACATTAGCCACAAAAAATAAATAAATACATACATATGTACATAAATGTAAATAAGTACCTAAGTATTCACCTAACTATGGAGGTGAATGATTTTTACAAGAAGAACTATAAAACACTGATGAAAGAAACTATAGATGACACAAAAAAGTGGAAGAACATTCCATGCTCATGGAATGGGTGAATCAATACTGATAAAATGACTCTACAGATTCAATACAGTCTCAATCTCAATCAAAACACCAACTTTGCTCTTCACAGAACTAGCAAAATGCAATCCAAATCAAAACACCAACTTTGCTCTTCACAGAACTAGCAAAAACAATCTTTCAGTTCATGTGGAACACAAAAAGAGCCCAAACAGCCAAAGCAATTCTAAGCAAAAAGAACAAATGTGGAAGCAACAACTGCTTATATTATTATATAATATAATATGTTATATTATATTGTAAGACTCTAGTAACTAAAACAGCATAGTACTGGTACAAGATTAGACAGATAGATTAATGAAAAAGAATAGAGAACCCAGAAAAAAAACCCTAATACCTACAACTAACTGATCTTCAACAAAGATGATGAAAACAAAGCAAAAATAAACCCCAAAACAAAACATAACAAAAAGATGATGAAAACAAACAATAAGAAAAGGACTCAATAAAGGGTGATGGGAAAATTGACTAGCCATGAGCAGAAGAAAGAAACTGGAACCCTATTTCTCATCACATACAAACATTAATTTAGGATGGATTGAAGACTTAAATGTAAGACCTACAGCTAAAAAAAATTCTAGAAGAAAACCCAAGAAACACTCTTCTGTACATTGTCCTGGCAAAGAATTATGATGAAGACACCAAAAGCAATTGCAACAAAAACAAAAGTAGACAAATGGGACTTAAAATCTTCTGTACAGCAAAATAATAATAATCAACAGTGTGAACAGAAAACCTATTGAATGTGAGCAAATATTTGCAAATTACACATCAGGATAATATGCAGAATCTATAAAGAACTCAAACAACTCAACATAAAAAAATTGAATAAATTCATTAAAAATTGGGCAACAGACATGAGTAAACATTTCTCGAGTTGAAAACACCCAAGTGGCCCACAGACACATAAAATGCAAATTACAACAGCAATGAGATATCACTTCACACTATTCAGAACAGATATTATTAGAAAATCAAAGAACAGATAGTGTAGCTGTGGAGAAAAGGAAACTTCATTCACTGTTGGTGGGATTGTAAACTAGTTCAACTCTGGGGAATATGTGGAGATTCCTCAAATAACTAAAAATTGAATTACCTTTTAACCTAGTGATCCCAATACTAGGTATCTAGTCAAATGAAAAAAAATCAGTATATAAAAAAGATAACTGTACCTGTATTTTAACTGCAGCACTATTCACAATAGCAAAATCATGGAACTAATTTAACTGACCACCAACAATTGACTGGATAAAGAAAATGTGGTATACATATGCCATGGAATACTACACAGTGCTAACAAAGAATGAAATCATGTCCTTTGCAGCAACCTGGATAGAGCTGGAGATTGTCATCTGAAGCGAACTGACTCAGAAACAGAAAACCAAACATCCCATGTTCTCACTTATACGCGGGAGCTAAATGACCACAAAAATGGAAATAATAAACACTGAGAACACCAATAAGGGAAGAAGTATGAAGGGGGTCTAGTGTTCAGAAATTACCTATTGGATGCAATGTTTACTCTCTGGGATATAGGCCACCTGATAGACAGTTCCCACCACTACACAATATGTCTATGTAACAAGCATGCACATGTACCCTTTGAATCTAAAATAAAAATTGGGAAGAAATATAAATCCTATCATTTGCAGCAACATAGGTAGAACTGGAGGACATTATTTAGATGACACAAGCTAGAAAATAGTTGATCTCATAGAAGTAAAAATGTAGGACAAAAAATACTAGAGAAGAAGAACGGTAGAAGGAAGTGGGAATAGGCCTAGATTTGTTACAGGATGCAAAATTACTAGTGCAAGTGCTTATTGCATAGCACTGTATTACGACTATGGTTAACAACAATACATTTGATATTTTCAAGTAGCTTCAATAAGATATTGAATGTTTGCAACACAGGGAAATGATAAATTTTTGAGATGTAAGATATGCTAATTAACCTGATATGATCACTGTATATTATATGTATCACATCACTATGTACCCTGTCAATATGTATAACTATTATGTGTCAATTTTAAAAATTAAAAATATAATACAGCCGGGCTCGGTGGCTCAGCCTGTAATCCTGCGCATTTGGGAGGCTGAGGTGAATGGTTTGCCTTAGCCCGCGGGTTCGAGACCCACCTGGGCAGCGAGACCTCATCTCTACAATAAAAAAAAAAAAAAAATCAGCCGGGCGTGGTAGTGCACGCCTGTAGTTCCGGCTACTTGGAAAGTGGAGGAGGAAGGATCGCCGGAGCCCAGCAGGTTGAGGCTGCGGTGACCGGGAGCGGCCACTGCACTCCAGTCTGGGCGACAGAGTGAGACTCCAACTCAAAAAAACAAACAAAGCAAAACAAAAAAACCAACCAACCAACCAAACAAACAAAAAATATAATACAAGTAGAGGTACCAGGGATTTTAAAAAATGATGAATTCTTAGCTTATTAGTATGCTTCTGAGTGCTCACAAATGAAAGAAACATGATAATGATAATTTATAGTCTCTTTTCCCCCTTCAAATTAAAAACAACACTTGCAACACACATGGGGAAATATCAAGGTATTGAGTGCTGGAGGATATATGTACAATACTTCTGCACACAGAAAAATACCAATAAATGCAGACAAGGTTATAGTATAATGCATCAAATTCAATTTTATAATCCACATAGCATTAGCAATATTTTATATTTACAATTTATTCATTTTAAGCATATTTTAGGTAATGTATAGTGATATCCTTATAATTTTATGTATATTAGTCATGCAACTGTTGGTACTTATACTTTTAAAACTTTTATTTAAATTGAACTTGATAATTCAATCTAACATTTTAAAGATGAAGAAACTGAGTCAGGATGTGTTATGAGTTGAACTAATGTGACATTTGGAAATAGATTCATTGCAGATGTAATAAGTTAAAATGAGGTCATTAGAGTGGACCCTCATCCAGTATGACTGACGACCTCATAAGAAGAGAGATTTACCTGATCTCAAACCTGGTGAAGTGGGGACCAAAGGGAGCCCCATACTTTACCTGTATGATGACCACTTGTATAACTAATCCTGAATTGTACCCCCCATCTTTAAACTAAAATTAAAAAGAGAAATTGAACACAGAGACATGCACTCAGAAAGCACTTCACCTGAAAAATTAAGGCAGAGATCAAGGTAATGCATCTACATGTTAAGAAATACTAAAGATTGCCAAGAAGCCTCCAGATGGTAAAGAAGAAGCATGGAATAGATTCTTCCTCATGCTTCAGGAGGGGACAACTCTACCAACCCCTTGATCTTGGACTTCCAGGTTCTAAAACTGTGGAACAATATTCCTGTTTATTAAGCTCCTCAGTTTATATTGCTTCATTAAACCTATTAAGCTAATGCAGGATGTGATTTTGTAACTTGTATAATAAATAGTGATTTTAATATATAGCCAGGACTATAGTGCAGATTTCCTGACTACAAATTTAGTGGGGGTGTGTCTACTATTAACTGCCTAGTGAATACTACTGTTTCTAAAATAATTCTTTTACTATCTTTTACTTTCTATTAAAAAACCAAAAAAAAATTCTTTTAAAAACATTGTTTCTAAAATTATTTTTAAGAAACAGAGTCTCGTTATGTTATCATTATGTTGTCTCGAACTCCTGGCCTCAAGCCATCCTCCCACCTCAGCCTCCCAAAGTGCTGAGATTACAGGCATGAGCCATTGCAACAAGCTCAACCTAATGTCTTATTAGTATATTCTGTTCTCTTGAATTAGATGTATAATTTCGCGGGGGGGAAAAATGTCCATTTCTATGAGTTTTGCATTTTAACGTCTGCTTATACACAATAGTCTCTACTAATTTATAACTTGTCCTCTATACATCATTAGGGTTCTTTCTTCAACTTCTACAAGTGTGTACTTCCACACCCGGACCAGATGTTTGTGTGTTTTACTCAACTTAATTCCAGAAATATGCTCTTGCCTCTATGGCTCAATCATCTTTGCTTTTGTGCTTAATGAATTTGCACTTTATTATTATCTTTTCTTTGACAGTATATTAGATTATTATTTCAATCTGCACTTGCAAAAACTAGATATTATTATTTTTTTAATCAGTATTTTTTATTATCGTTTTGTGGGGTACAGTTAAGGGTTAGGTGTACAATTACGTTTCATTCAGGCACCCTATTGATAAGAGGTGCACCTGTAATCACAGCTACTCAGGAGGCTAAGATGAGAGGATTGCTTGAGGCAGGGAGTCCAAAGCTGCAGTGAGCTATGATCATGTGACTGCACTTCAGCCTGGGAGACAGACCAAGACCTCTAAAAGAGAGAGAGAGAGAGAGAGAGAGAGAGAGAGAGAGAGAGAGAGAGAGAGAGAGAGAGAGAAGAGAGAGTTGATAGCAGGAGAGAAAGAAAAGAGGAGAGGAGAGAAGAGAAGGCAGATTCTCAGGTCCTAACCAAGACCTGCTGATGGAAACCCTGAGATGGGACCAAGTAGTCTGGTTTAACAACCCTCCAGGTGATTATAGAGCATGCTGAAACTTGAGAACCTATGCTCCAGCAAAGTATCTGCCAATCCATACTCCACCCATATTATCAGTTGGTTTCTGTGAAATTGGATGCCTCTTTGATTTAACATGTACTAAATTTCCACTCTCCACCACGTGTTATTTACGTTGTCATTACAGTTGTGAATGGTTTTTTTCCTCTCTTTTCTAACATTGTTTGCAGATACATAAGAAAGCTAATGGGGGGGGGCGGCAGGGGAAGACACACTTCATCAATAAAGGTACCTGATCTCAAACCAGGTGATGTGGAAACCAAAGTGAGGCCCAAACTTTCCTGTACAATGACCATTTGTATATCTAACCCTGAATTGTACCCCACATGTTTAAAATAAAGATTAAATAAAAAAAGAAAAAAAATAAATAAAAACATTGTTTCTATATATTATTATTTTCCAGAGTGTTATATTATAAAAAGAAATGTGTATCTTATTGATGAATAGCCCATGATTTCAAGGAGTGCAATTAAAATGGCTAGTTATTATTTTAAGTTGGACTATTGCTTTGTTATTCCTTGAAACATATAAATTAACCGCTTAATAAGCCATAGTAGAATGCAGCTAAAACTCTAGTCATTAGTGAAGTTGTTTTTGGTAAGCATAATAGTTGAATGGTGCTATGGTCTGAATGCTTGTGTCTTCAAAATTAATGTGCTTTCCCAATGTGATGGTATTAGAAGGTGGGACTTTAGGAGGTGATTAGATCATAAGGGTAGGACCTTCATAAATGAGATTTGTGTTCTCATAAAGGGCAGAAGAGACTAGGAGTTTTCTCTTCTGCCATCTAAGAACACAAGCAAGAAGCATAATCTATGGACCAGGTAGTGAGCCTTTGCCAGATACCATATTTGCTGGAATCTTGATCTTGGACTTCTCATCCTCCAGAACTGTGAAAACTAAATTTCTGTTGTTTATAAGCGTCCCAGTTTATGGTATTTTGTTCTAACAGTGCTAACATTGGTCAGAAGCAAGAGGTACTTTTTTGTTATCTGCCAATCAGAATAAGATGTTCTCAATATCGTTACAGATATTTTATCCTGAATTAAAGTATAATCTCTAATTTGGAAGAAACAAACAAGCAAAACAGTTTTATGGACAATATTCCTGTTCCTAGGATAGTATTTTTTTTCTGTTTGGAAGCTGAGTGGTGAAGTAAAGCAATACAATTTCTTTAATTCTGTTTATGGTAATGTATGCTTTTAAGTAAGCATAAATAATTAATCTGTTCTTTTGCCCACTTTAGAAACATTTGTATGATTTGATTTCATGAAATTTACTTACCACTTTGTCAACAGGAGATTAGTTGTAATTCAACAACTTTTGAGAGCAATTGGAGGTAACATTTTGAAAATAAGAATATTTTTAGGACAAAGAAGGTTGACTAGGTGTATTCCATAGATTAAGGAACAGCAATGAGGGGCACAATCCCTTCTTCAGATGGCCTTCCTGACCCTTAACACCATGCTCTGTAGTGATGTTGAAGAAACAGGAGACTATGAGAAAGGGAATCCAGAGCATCACACAATTCTGTAAGGCTGAAGAAATGGAAGGAAGGAATGCCTCAGTGGCAACACCTAGCAGAAAAGAGCTGTTTCCTAATCACATGGCAGTAACTTCTGTTTTGCAATGTACATTCACATGTGAAGAATACAAACACAAGTCTGAGACTGACTGGAGTCTAGCAATGTCTAATAGGACTTTCTCTGATGATGGAAATTTTCTATAACTATGCTGTCCAATACAATAGCCTTTAACCACATGAAGCTATTTAGCATAAAAATGGTTCAAATGACTGAGAAACTAAATTTTAAGTTTCATTTCATCTTAATTTATTATTTTTTATTCATAATTGATGCAAAATGATTGTACATATTTATGAAGCATGATGTGATACTTCAATGTAAATAGTCATGTGTGGTGAGTGGCTACAATGTATAGCACAAGTGATTTTGCTTTTAGTCCCTTTCGTTGTCATCTCTACTGAATGAAATGCATGCCTAATGCATCACAAGTTATTGTCAAGAATAAAAGAACATTCAGTTCTTGATTAAGACTCTTTGTATCTATATGAAATATATTTAGGGGATATGATTGGTAAAATTATTAATAAACAAAGAAAAATAAAACATAAAAAAATAGAAAATAGCCACTGCTTTTCAGAAACTCGGAAGTAATTTGACTGTGAGAGGTAAATATATTTTGCTGTTTTAAACCACCAAGTTTGAGAGTCATTTACAGCAGTATATAACTAGTACATCTCGAACCATTTCATAGGTTGTTCGAATAACTCTTTCTTCACTCCCTAATACAGCAGAAGTCTTCTTAATACAATATAGTCAGGATAATGCAACACTCACCCTACAAATGCATTAGTGCCAGCTCTTCTTGGAGATACCATGGAAATTGTGAGAAATGGGAGCAAACAAGATGACAGAACTTTCTGTGTGTGTGTGTGTGTGTGTGTGTGTGTGTGTGTGTGTGTGTGTGTGTGTGTGTGTGTGTGTGTAGGTTGTGAAGTAAAGCAAGAAAAATGTTTTCTTTTTTAGTCTGTTTATAGTAAGGTATGCTTTTAAGTAAAAATAAATGATTAATCTGTTCTTTTAACCACTTCAGAAACATTTGTATGATTTGATTTCATGGAATTTGCTTACCACTTTGTCAACAGGAACTGTGGCTGTATAAGTTCAACTAGTTTTGAGAACAATTGGAGATAACATTTTTTAACATTGTGGTGAACACGAAAGAAATAAAACACTTTTAAAAATTATGGCATTAGGACTGTGAGTGTTGTCACATACGGAAATAGTTTCCAGCAGTATTTTCAAATAAACCCAAATTAAGGTCATGGACAGAAGATTAAAGATCAAGCTTGATATAAAGTGTAGAAGTCAACTATTAAAATGAAACCATTGATCAACTGTCAAGAGAATGTTAGAAACAAAACCTCTAGGGAATATATTAGGACAATTTTTGCAAAGCTTGTAAATGCGTATTGTAGCATACATGACTCAGAACACTACTTCTTGAAATGATTCTACAGTTGTAGCTACTGCTGTAAATGTGGTATATGACTTTATTTGTTATTTATTTAAACTCCTAGTATGCCAGGAAGCTGTGGAGTCTTGCAATCTAAAAGTAATATTTCCCAGAGTCTGCTGTAGTTAGAGTTCTGTGCAAAAATTAGGTTGCTAGCTTAGACTGTTTTTAGTGGCAGACAAGATTACAGAGCTCTGGGCTTCTCTAGCAGCAAAGTTCCAGCATCCAGACACTAGCTTTAGGGGTATGGTGAGACAGTGGCAGCAGCTGGTATACTCATACTTCTGCTGTCTAGTAAGGTGTTATGTAAGTTCTCAGAAATATTTAGGTGGTGGATTGTCTTGTTCTTAAAATTTTCATACCTAGATGTCAGCTGTAACAGCAAAGATCTTGAATTCAAAATATTTCCAGCATTGGTCTGGTTTCCCTCATTCCTGATTGTCAGAGGAGGTGTTTTCCTGTTAGGTCAATTGTGTGCAGCCTTTCTAATAACTTTATAAGCAGGAATTCTCTTCTGTTACAATTGTTCCTGATCTTAGATTGTGTTTCATAAAAGCAGACCTTGAGATGATAATTCACACCTAGATAATATATTAAGAAAATGTTCCCAAAGGAAAAAGGAATGGGAAGCTAGAAGAGAAGGGTAGGGAGGGAACAATGTCAGTTATAGCCCTACAGAGGATAGCTTTGGCATGATTCCTCAGGAAAATTTCACAGGCTAAGTTATCCTCAGATCATTTATCCAACCGGGATGGATGTGTTATTAGATGTGTGCTTTCATACTTTTATACCTGTCAAATATTTAATAAAGTTATTAGTCAGTGACTTTCCCTAAGATGAAATTTCTAGCCTCTTGTAGTGGGCAAAGATTGTCCAGAATTGTGTCAAGCCATTCACTCATTTATTATCAGACTTTCATCTTCCTTTCAGAGAATACAAGAAGTGAAAACAGGTTAAAAAAAACAGGGGCAAGAATGGAAGTAGATGTCACAGCCTTTTTATAGAACAAAATATCTACTTTTGGCAGAAAAAGTAGAGTCCAAGAAAAGATATCTCAGCCAGAGGAGGTAATATATTTTTGGAAGTGATATGGTAAGAGAAGTAAAATAGAATATATTTAAAATAATTGTTATTCTCAGTATGATTCAAAAGGCTTATGTTCCTAAGTTTATTGTATATAGGCATCATAAAATAGATATTGTTCTCATTAAAAACAATGCAGTAAAATGACTCAGAACTGAATTTTTAGCCACCACTTCAGGCATACTATCTATGTGATATTGGCAAACTAATCTTTCTATGCCTTAGGGTTCTTATGTTGCCTAACCCATGGAGAAGGAGAAATGGCTGAAAGAGATAATGCATATAAAGCTCATAACAGAGCATGTCTCATTTTTATGCTATAAATGGTGCCTGCCATTGTTATTAGTTGTGATGATGTTATGAAAGAGTGTTTTACATTTATTGTCAATGTTTAGTGTTATAAAGTTCCAAGGTAGCAACTTCTCTCTGCATTATTTCATGGATGTTTCTATTGTGAGCAGATTATATCTATTACAATAATATTCTTATGTGAAAAATATTAGATAACACATTCCTCTACACACCCCATCTTTCTCTGCTGCCTTAACAAGGTTTATTGCTCCCTGAATACATATATTATTAACATGTATATCAAAAATTGTATATAATATATTTTTATGTGTTTATATTATATGTTTAGTATAATACATAAATATTAATATATAAATAATATATATAATGCAATTATATAAAAATAATATACTCATAAAGTATACAATGTGTATTACTCACTAAAGAAAATGGAGAAATAATTGACATGCTTAGATTATTCTACCTTTGCTGTCATTTCTCTACAATTAATCTTCATAGCTAAGGTTACATTGAACTTCTATATTTACTTTTATACACTCATTTCCTTCTATACATGGTTACTTAGAAGAAATAAAATAAAGTCATATGAAAATTGCATAAAAATAAAAGATTTGGAGTAAAATATATAATTCAGATGTAACAGTTGAGACAGATGAATCTGTCCTTTGGGAAATTTCTTCTCCTGAACAAACTTTAACACTTTAAAAAAAACTTTAAATTTCTGGATCACGGAAATTGTAGTACTGTAGTAGGACACTACATAAAAAGATTATTAAGTTTTCATGTGTCCTAAATTATAAAATAAATTATATCTTTAGATAAATGTTATAATGATAATAATTTAAAATGATTGAAGTTCTATTATAATACATATGTGTACTATATGTTGCTGCAACTGTTCTATAATCTCTCTTTCTCTTTGTACAGCATAAATGTGTGTATTTGTATACATGGATATACATAAATATGTATAATGTATAAATATGTATTTGCATGTAATCCTCAGTACAACAGTATAAGGTAGGTACTACTTTATTTTACTTACAAATAAACAGAGTTATAGAGAGTTTAAAGAGCATGACAGGATCAAACAGTGTATAGTGTTACTGGGTAGATGTACAATTACATTTCTGTACTCTGGCACTGCAATCTGAAACACCGAATGAAAGAATTATCTGTTTTTAAGAACAATCAATGTGAAAATATCTATTATAGAGATAACATTATAAAATTTCATGAGATTAATATAAAGTAGGAAAGTATTGACATAAATTCATTAGTGGAACTAAAAGACAGAAAGTCTGGTAAGATTTCTCTTTATAGTTGGCATTGTACCTTAGTCAGAATCTGAATTAATACATATAATGCGAGGGATGGCATCATCATTATTATCTAAAGCCATTCAACCATATTTTATAAACGGACATTTGGATAATTTGGTATTTTAACTATGAATATTACAACATAAAATTGCATGATAATTGTGACCTAATTGACTGACTAGTTAATAAGCTAAACTATATATTTATGGAATTCATGAAACTGAGTATCTGGATGTCAAGTCTATAAAAAATGTTATGTGCATCCTTTAAAAAAATTCATACCTTATTTTTTGTGACCGTAAATGCAGGATCTTGGTTTTGATTTCACATTTTGCAAATAAATTTTGGGACTGCTCTCTTGGTCCTTAGTTATTACTTAAGTAAAACTGACAAGTTTATTCTCATTAACTAATTCTAAAATGATTATTCTGTGTATCTTCAGTCTTTTAATTTTTTATATTTTTCTTAAAGGCAATACCTAGGCCGAGCTCAGTGACACCCTGTAATCCCAGCACTTTGGGAGGCCGAGGTGAGTGGATTGGCTGAGCCTGCGGGTTCGAGACCTACCGGGGCAACTTGGCGAGACTTCATCTTTACAATAAAATAAAAAATTAGCCGTGGTAGCGCGCACCTGTAGTTCCGGCTACTTGGAAGGCTGAGGTGGAAGGATCACCTGAGCTCTGCAGGTCGAGACTGCGGTGGCTATGAGCATGCCACTGCACTGCAATTTGGGCGACAGAATGAGACTCCAGTTCAAAAAATAAAAATAAAAAATAAAAAAGCAATACCTGAAAAATTTTTACCTAGATCAAATAAAATTTAAGGTTTATTGTTTAATTATTAAGCGAATTTAAGAATACTGCTTCTCTGCAATTTCACTAAAATCAATTCATACATTTTTAGCAAATTTTTGTTCCTTAATAAGGGTATCAAAAATTAACCAAATCAATGTATGTGTTTTGAATGATTTTCAACATATGTGATCTGCTCCCTAAGTTTTGGTATCTTCTGAACATTCACCAATTTGTCCTTTTTTTTTCAACTTCTTTGTATTAATAAACCTTGGTTTTTGGCAAATTAAATCTTAATAATGGATAATAATAATCAAAATTTCCATAATGGCCCAATTGTTTTATCAAAGGTAAATTAATCTCACTATATGAAACAGAAAAAATACACAGCTGCTTTTCTTTTTCTGGAACTTCACTACCCATTGATTTGGGTTTGTTTTATCATTCATTTGTTGTTTATGGTTCTATAAAAGAAGAGGAATAAAATAATAGGTAACTGAATACGAGATGTTTATGGTGAAATTCCCAGTCTTAGTTGATTTGACACTGTCATCAGAGTTTTAATAGGGGCTTTATGTAGCTTATGTATATAGTCATCTCTGGAAACAAGGCTTTTAGTCTCTAGGCACCTGGCCTTTCTGAAGACTTCTTTAATTATAACACTCACTAAAACTTTTCTTTGTATTTATTTTATTATTATTTTGTTATTAAATTAGAAACAGCATCTCAATATGCTGCCCAGGCTGGCCTCAAACTTCCAGCTTCAAATGATATTCCTGCCTCAGCCTCCCAAAGTGCTGGGATTACAGGCATGAGCCACCATGTCTGGTGTCCAAAACTTATTTATTTATTTATTTAATGTGTCACTCTGTCACCCACCCTGGAGTGCAGTGTCATGCTCATAGCCACTGTAGCCTCGACCTGCCAAACTCAGGCAATCTTAGTGCTTCAGTCTTCCAAGTAGCTGGAACCAAAGGTGTGTGTCACTATGCCTGCTAATTTCTTCATTTATTGTAGAGACGAGGTCTTGCTAAGTTGCCCAACTCAATCTCGAACACCTGGGCTCAGGTAATCTGCTTGCCTCCACCTCCCAAGTTGCTGGGATTACAGGCATGATCCACCATGCTTGGCTCATTTTTTTTAAATTATAGATTTTATTTTATTTCTTTTTAATTTTTAATTTTGAAGATGTGGGGTACAATTCAGGGTTAGGTATACAAATGTTCATTATGCAGTTACCTTTGTTGGTGAAGTGTGTCCCTCCACTCCCCCGGCAGTTTCTCACTATTGCCAATTCCACCCTCCCTCTCCCCTGGCAGTTCCACTTGTCTTATTTATAAGAAAACTTCCAGACCCCAGTGCTCTGGGGACTATCACTGACTATCTGAATCAGATAGTTTTTAAGTTCTGATGTTTGTGTTTGTAACTTTGAAAACAGCAAATGATACCGAGCTTCAAATATCAGTTTGTCGTTCCAAAACAATTTAATGTTACTATTAAATAAAACATAAAATTAAAGTAAGTCAAACTTTTATTTCTTATAGAGATACATACACAGTGGCTGGTGAATAGCAAGTGTGGAATCAGTGTGAGCCTTATTCTTTCTATTTCTTGTAGTGATTAAAGGCAGTAGAGCACAGATACACACAGGTGAAAAAATGTCATAGTAAACTCAGAAGTTTGAATGCTAGTATATCAGAGTTGTAGTAATTAAAGTGGGCTTTGGGAAACACTGTTGTCCAATAAGTAAATTTGAAATCTAAGAGGTATTGCTTTTAAATTCAAAATAGATTATTTTTCATTTATTTTTCCATAATTTTGAGCACTGTATTTGAACACTGATTTTTTTTTTGGTAAGTGTATCCTCAAAAATGTCTCTATTCCACTGACGAAAACACATAGTTTAATTTTTATGATGATGTATGACGTTATGAGACACAGATCCAGCCTTTTACTCTGAAACTTCTACTGTACCAATGCTTAGGTCAGTGCTGTGGATGGCCCTGGGTTTGGTGTTACTAGGAGGATATGAATGAAGAACTGTTGGCTCTGAGGAAGAGTAATTGAAGACACTCTTGAACATCACTAAAGTCAAGCTAAAGGTAATCAAGGACTTTCTAATTTCACTGAGAATTGAGCGCAGCCTAGATAATATGTATGCTTAGATAGCTAAAAAGCAATAGTGTTCTATGGTTTCTTACTTGTCTCTGATCTCAAGAGTTTGGTTTCTGGCTTCTCTATAGTGTCATACTAGGCATTAATTCACAGAGTTGATATAATGCCCTTTGGTTAGTTTAACTGCTGTGGAAGCAGTAAGTAGCAGCAAAATATTCTCCATAATCCCCAACTCACAGGAGTATTTATTCCAGTTCTAGCTATGTGTTTAGATATTTATTGTATCATTGTTGATAATATAGGGCATTCCAAGTGAGCACATCCAATCTGTCACAACTCACTCTTTTCCAATAAAGAATTCACTTACTATGTGATTACTGGGATTTTCTTTTCTTTTCTTTTTAATTATAAAGATGTGGGGTACATACAATTCAGGGTTAGGTATACAAAGGTTGATTATGCAGGTACCCTTGTTGATGAGGCATGCCCCTCCCTCTCCTAGCAGTTTCCCTTAACTGCCAATCCCAACCTTCCTCCCCTGACAGTTTCCCACTACTCCCCAAATTACTGGGATTTTCTTGAAGTGGGGTGATGGCGTGGAATGGAAATTTCTCTTCAGGGACCAACCATGGCTCATTTGGGTCTCAATATTGATAGATGGTCCTAAAGAAGTTTAGAGAATTGAATCAGATCTCTGATGTGTGCAGATGGTAGACTGATCTCTGTTGAACTCTGCTTTTTTTATGATTTCAGTTCCCTACTTGTGCCACCATAAATGGAAATTATTGGGCATTTAATTTTTGGCAACCTTAGAAAAGTTTTCTCTTTTTATTGTGGTAAGTAGAGAAGATTTTTGTTTTCTTTTCTTGTTTTTGTAGAGAACTAATATGTTTTAGATGGCTTCCATCTCCATTTCCTCCCATCTCTCCCACACACCAAGGTCTCAAGTTGGTCATGTGATACAGGGTTGACAATCAAAGTAGCCATGTAGATAAATTCAGGGGTGAGTATATGATAGATAAAGTGGATCCGAGTTTTACTTAAATTTTCAAAATAAACACTGGGAGAAAGTTTTTCCCTGGAATGGTGAACTGTAAAGGTCATGGAAGTCTGGAGCTGCAAGTGGTCATCTTTTGTATTATATAGTAAAAGAGCAACCTGAGAATTAAACCAGCATAGCAACATAGATCAATTAGAGAGAGAGAGAGAGAGAGAGAGAGAGAGAGATTGAGAGAGAGATTGAGAGAAAGAGAGAGAGAGATTGAAAGAGAGAGAGAGAGATTGAAAGAGAGAGAGAGAGATTGAGAGAGAGAGAGAGAGAGAGAGAGATACTGAATCCCTATATCCAGTTGTATTTGAAATTTGTATAATTTCTGAACTTTGTACTTATATGAAACAATTCATCCATTTTTTTTCTCAGCTATTGTACTTGGATCACTGCCACTTAACATTGAAAAAGTTCTATTATTTCTACCTAGTTCTTACTAAATCAATATTTTACAGCTTTATAATAAGAAAAACTTACAAATATAAAAGGTTAAATAAGATGACAGCTTATTACAAAAGGTAGATTTTTGTACAAACAAACTTAAGGACCAAGTTGGAAGAAAAAGACCAAGAAAAGTAGTACTCCACACAGTAGTATAAAACTGCCAAAATGAATCATTTGTTTATCCCAAGGCTTATTATAATAATAAAATTAAGCTATTTAAGCTGTTCCTAACTACTTTTAAAATTTTCATTATTTCTTTGTTTTCAACTCTAAGAAGTCCAGATGCCTGCGGTCACAGGGTTGGTTCAGCAACTTAATGACATTAATCAAATGCCCAAGTTATTTCCAGCCTTTAACATAACCATTCTCAAAATATCCATGATGCTGGATGTTGGAAGGTGGTAGCAGGTAAGTAATCAATACTCACAGAACAGTGTTAAATTTAGAGAGGACTGCCAGAGAAGAAAAATAGAGTTTATCTCTCTCACTCATGTCTAATTGGGAGACAAGCCTTTTTGAATATCCTTTCAATAGTTCCTTTTATATTCCTTTGTCTAGAAATGGATCATGTGGTCAATTCTGGCTGCAATGGTATTTGGAAAACAAATCAGTGTCTTCATAGGAGATGTCTGTCTTAACCAGGGTTCCCCAAAAGGGGAAGACAAAAGGCAGCACAAGGGATAAAGTTTATTTATTTGTTTTTGAGACTTTATTCTTAAGGAAACATAAAAACAAGAGAAATAGGGTAGGAGAAACAGCCATTATATAAGCTCATCACAGAACTGGCTACTGTTTGGTATCAAGCACAGCTGCAGCACAATATGTGATAATGTGTGGACTGTGGAGAATGGAGGGTGAAAGGAGGTTTTACCCTGGCCCTCATCTCCCATGAGTAAAAATCTCACCCACAGCAACTTTACTCCTCTTCTCTTCTGTGTATTATTTGCATGAACACTCAATTTGTTCTGTATAATCTCAAACCACTGCAGCAACAGTCTTGTCATAGGGGAGGAGGTTGGAAACATGCATCACAGTCATGAAGTAAGACTGTAAATACGCTTAGGATGTATTTACAAAATGCTGGTCACCTACATGGTAGATAGGTAAAACTCACAAATAGATGGTCTCATCAGAGACAACTGAAGTGAAACAAATCCAAGGTCCTGGAAAATGCATGAAGCCAAGGCACTCCCAGGTGCACATAAGTGTCTCATACTTTGCTTCAGGATGAAGGGAAAAGGAAATGGTCATTCTAAAGCACTCAACAGATTCTCTGCATCAAAAATCCTGGGTTCTGAAAGAAGCAGTCAATGCCTAGGAGGTAAATGATGACACAGATGGAACTAGATAACCTGAGACATTTTGTTTTTAAATTAGCATTCTTTTGTCTATATGATACATGTCTTAGTCATGCCTAAGACATTTGCATTAATTTTTGTAGCATCTTTTTGAGTGAAGAGAGACTCCACATCATGCTTCCAGTTCTGGAAATGCTTAGTTCAGGTTAAACTGAACCATTTTACACTTAGGAAGAAGAATGACAAAGAGATGCCTGCCTTTGTAAATAAAAATTTGATGCAATATCCAAATGAAATTATAGTCCCATTATAATTTGTGCATTTTTGCAGAAATTGTGCTACATTGAAGTACACTTAGAGATAGGTGCAATAAAGTAAATATTTTATAAATTAAACTCTTGTGTAGTGATCGTGGTTGTGTTGATGATGGTGATGATGATAATTATGATACTAGAAAGAGAAGGAAAAAAAAGTTTCCATTTTAGATTACAGAAAATGATACCACAGAAATGTGTCTTTCTAATAGCTTCCCATCTTAGTATATATAAAATAAAATAGTAATCTATGCATTTAGAACACAAAATAAATCAAAATACATTTAGCATTCCTAGGATATGAATGAGTCATAGTAGATACTACCAGAAAGAAATGTACATTGCAATTTTAGCTGATTTTAGGTTTGATCTTTATTAACTAAGTGACATTCATTTCCTTCCCATCCTATTCCCCACATTTCACATTTCTCCTTTTTTTCTTTTATAGAAAAGTTCTCTCTGATACCAGTAATTGATAAATTTAAATCTGCTGACCTAGAGGTGGAAAAGTGGTTTTGCAATTGCAAAATTTTTTTCATCAAACTTTGTGCTTTGAATTAATAACAAGATACCATTAGACTTGCCTTACAAGAAATGCCAAAGGGAATTCTTCATGGTGAAACAAAAGGAGGCTAATTAACAACATGAGAACATGTAAAAGTAAAACAAAAACAAAAACTCAAAGGTAAATATATAGTCAGATTCAAAATACTCTAATACAGTAATTGTGGTGTGTAAGTCACTTATATCTCTAGTATAAAGGTGGAAAGACAAAACTATTCAAAATAACTGAAGCTAAAAAATTTTTTAAGGGGTATACATAATATACAAGGTAGTTATGGTGACAGAAACACATACAGTATGTGTGTAGCAAAGAAAAGTGTAGTTTTTGTAAGCAATAGAAGTTGTTACAAGACTTACCTGGCGAGGGCGATGTCATGATCATGAAGGTAGGGCAAGGCTTATCCATTACACTCCAAACTTGCTGACCCCTGAGATTTCCCCAAATGTGGGAAACTTGGCAGCATCATTTGTGGTAGTGGGGGACTGCATTTGCACTCTCCCCCGTTTTCACTGTTTAACAATTAGGTTTTGTGCTCTATAATGAGTAGCGGTGTGTCTTGTTACTTTTTGCCTTAGTAGTTTTCTAGCTCCATTTGAGGGTTCCTGTATTACCAAACTTACAAATAAAATCTTTTCTGGGGTAGCAACAATGGCAAAAAAAAAAAAAATTAAATCCTGTTATAAGTTGGAGATGTTTTATGTAGTCCTTGAGGTAACCACTAGGCAAAACCCTACAGTAGATACATAAAGTATAAAAATTAAAAAAGCATACCATTATGAAAAATTATCAAATCACAAAGTAAAACATCAAGAAAAGAACAAAGAAATTAAGTATCAGATTGAAAGCAATTAACAAGATGACAATAATGAATTCTTTCCAAACAATACTTTAAGTGTAAATGTTTCCAATCCAAAGACATAAAGTGACTGAGTGAATATTTTAAAAGATTCAATTATTTTATGCCTAAAAATACTTCTGCCTTAAAAATATACATCTACTGAAAGTAAACAAATTAATAAAAGATATTTTATGCAAATGAAAACCAAAAGAGAACAGGAGTAATTATTTATCAGACTAAATAGACTTTAAACCAAAAACAGTAGAGACAAAGGTCATATATAATAATAAAGGGATCAATTCAGCAAGAGAATATAACAATTATAAGTATATACACATCCAACATCAGAGCACCTAAATATATAAAGTAAATACTAAAAGACCTTATAAGAAAGAAAACAATATAGTAATAGAAGGGAACTACATTTTACACCAAATGGACTTGACATATAAAAAAAGAAAACCATAGGCCAATATCCCTGATGAACATAGATGCAAATATTATCAATGAATATGCTAATTAGGCATATAAAGAACATTCTATCCAACAGCAGCAGAATACACATTTTATCAAGTACACATAGAATATTCTCTAGGAAAGATCATAGGTTATACTACAAAACAAATCTTATCTAGTTTAAAAAGACTGAGACTGTATGAAGTATCTATTCTAACCACAATGGTATGAAACTAGAAGTCAATAACAAAATGAAAAAATAAATTCACAAATATGTGGAAATTAACACACTACTAAAAAATCAATGGGTCAAAGAAGTCAAAAGGTAAATTAAAAAAAATTGAGACACAGAAAAATGGAAACACAGCATACCGACACATAGGATACAGAAAAAGCAGTTTTAAGAGCAAAGTTTATAGCAATAAATTCCTAAATTAAAAAGGAAAAAAATTAATTAAAAATCTTAACATTACATCACTAGGAGGTAAAAAAGGAACACATTAAGCCACAAGTTAGCATTAGAAAGAAAATAATAAAGATTAGGAAAGATATAAAGGAAATAGAAGCTATGAAAACAATAGAAAAAAATCAACAAAACCAAGGGTTAGTTTTTTGAAAATATAAACAAAATCAACGAATTTTAACCAGCCTAAAAAACCAAAGACTCAAATATGTAAAATCAGAAATGAAAAAGGAGATTTACTAACTGATACCACAAAATTACAAAGGATCATATGGAACATCTATGAATAATTATACAACAACAAATTAAGTAACCTAGAACAAATGGCTAATGCCTTGACACATCAACCTATGAATACTATATCATGAAGAAATGGAAAAGCTGAACAGAAAATACTCAGTGAGCAAATTAAATAAGTAATAATAATTTTATTTTATTTTATTTTTTTTGAGTTGGAGTCTCACTCTGTTGCCCAGACTGGAGTGCAGTGGCCGCTCCTGGCCACCGCAGCCTCGACCTGCTGGGCTCCAGCGATCCTTCCACCTCAGCCTTCCAAGTAGCTGGAACTACAGGCACGCGCTGCCACGCCTGGCTGATTTTTTGATTTATTGTAGAGATGGGGGTCTCGCCAAGTTGCGCAGGCAGGTCTCGAACCCGCGGGCTCAGGCAATCCACTCACCTCAGTCTCCCAAGGTAATAATAATTTTAAAAAACCGTTATAGAAAAGCCCAGTACATGATAGATTCACTACTGAATTCTACTAAGCATTTAAAGATTACTAACGCTCTCAAACTCTTACAAGAAAATATGAAGAGGAGGGAATACTTTCAATCTCATTTTATAAGACCAGCATTACTCTGATGCCAAATCCAGACAAGGACACTACAAAAAAAGAAAACCATAGGCCAATATCCCTGATGAACATAGATGCAAATATTATCAATGAATATGCTAATTAGGCTATTAATAGCTACTAGCTTAATTCAACAGTGAATTAAGGATCACTCATCATGATCAAGTGATATTTATCCCTGGAATGCAAGAATGATTCAAGATATACAAATCAATAAATGTGATACACCATATTAATAGAATGAAGGACAAAAGCTGTATTAGCATATCCATAGATGCAGAAAAAAATTTTGATGAAGTTTAATAGTCTTTTATAATAAAAACTCAACAAATTAAGAATAAAGAAAATGTAATTCAACATAATTATGAGCATATATAATAAGCCCACAACCAACATTATACTTAGTGGTGAACAGTTGAATGCCTTCTTTCTAAAATCAGGAAGATAATGATGCCCACTCTCACTTTGGAAGTACTAACCAGAGCAATTAGGCAGGAGAAAGAAACAAAAGGCATCCAAATAGTAAAAGAAGTTAAATTGCTTCTGTTCGCAGACAACATAATCTTATATATGGAAAATCCAAGACGCCAGTAAAAAATTTGTCAAAATTGACAGACAAATTCAGGAGAGTTCAGGGCACAAAATCAAAATTCAAAAATCAGTGGTGTTTTTATATGCTAATAACTATTTGGAAAAAATCAAGGAAGTAATTCCACTTAAAAAAGTATCAAAAAATAGAATATATAGGAATAAATTTAATCAATGAGGTAAAAACTTGCAGACTGAACATTGTAAATCATTAATAAATTGAAAAAGACCCACATGGGGAAGGCATCCCACGTTCCTGGATTAGATGAATTAATATTGCTAAAATGTCCATACTACCCAAAGCAATCTACAAATTCAGTGCCAACCCAGTCAAACTGCCAGTGACATTTTTACAGACATAGAAAAACAATTTTAAAATTCACACTTGATCACAAATGACCCTTAACAGCTAAAGCAATCTTCAAAAAAAGGAACAAAGTTGAAACAATATTTGATCTCAAAAACTACAACAAAACTATTATAAATAAAACAGCATGGTACTTGCACAAAAATGGGTTTATAGACATCCTATGAAATGGGAGAGAAAATTAGTGAACCAACATTTATGAGTTCGATATGCAAAATGGATAAGAAACTTATACATCTCAATAACAAAACAACAAACAAACAAATGATCAAATAATCCACTTTTTAAAAATAGGTAGAAGATATAGTGTGGTTCTTGGTTTTACATCCATTGATGTGCTGAATTATGTTTATGGTCTTGTGAATGTTGAACCAGCCCTGCATCCCAGAAACGAAGTCAATCTGGTCATGGGAGATGATACCTGGGATACATTGTTAAATCAGATTTGCTAGAATCTTGTTTAGAATTTTGCATCTATGTTCTTCAAGGTGATTGGCCTGTAATTCTCTTTCCTTGTTGGGTCTTTGCCAGGTTTGGGTATCAGTATGACATTGGCTTTATAAAATGAGTTGGGGAGCATTCCATCCTTCTCTATTGCCTAAAATACTTTTAATGATTGGTATTTTTGTAGAATTCAGCTGGGAAGCCATTGGGTCTGAGGCTTTTTTTGGTGGAAAGATTTCTTATGATTTCCTGGATTGTTATTGTTCTGTTTAGAGTTTCAATTTCTTCTTATTTCAACCTTGGGGAGTTGTGTGATATCAGAAAGTGAACCATAAATTGTTCTGCTGGAAAGACACTTGTACACACATGTTTATAGCCACACAATTCACAAGAGCAAAAACATGAAACAACTCTACTGCACATGGACCCACATCTTTATAATAAAAAAAGTGAACTGCATAAAGAAAATGTGGCACATATACATGATGGAGTATTACACAGCCATAAAGAAGAGCAAAATCATGGACTACACAGTAAACTGAATGGAGTTGGGGGCTATCATACTTAGTGATCTATCACAGAAACAACTGAATACTGCATGTTTTCACTCATAAGTGGGACCTGAGCATGAATTCATTAGCATAAGGCAGGGATCAGCAGTAGCTTGTTACTACCAGGGGAGGGGGAGGAGGGAGGGAGGAGGGAGGCATGTGACAACACAAAGTGTTCCTGGTCCTTTACCAGGGGAAGTGAGGGGCCAGTTGGAGGCCCAAACTTCACCTGCATGCAACCTACTTATGTAGTTAGTCCTTACATGTACCCCACATTTCTATAATTAAATAATGTGTTTTTAAATAAAATGGTAGAAAGAATTGCAAACAAAATGTGTATTAGTTGAAATAAATCTCTCAGAGATAGAAATAAAAAATAGGAACGTATCTAAAAATACAATTTTTCAAAAGAAGACCTACAAGTAGCCAATGAGTATATGAGAAAATGCTCAATATCATCAATCATCAAGAAAAATGCAAATAACCACAATGAGGCAACACTGTGGTGTTAGGATGGCTACTACAAAAACAATAAGAGACAATAAGTGTTTGAGATGGTGTGGAGAAAAGGAAACTTTTGAATGCTGTTAGTGGGAATGTAAATTTTAAAGTCATTATGAAAAAAAGAATTAAAGGTATTAAAAAACGAACATTTTATCTATATGACAATTTGCATCAAATATATGTACATCCAGAGTCCTTAATATTATAAATTAATAAATTAAAAAATAACTTTGGACTATCTAGATTTAAAAATTAACAGATATTTTAAAAGTGCACTCTTCCAATGTAGTATTATTTTGCCCTTCCATTAATAGTTCAAAATATTGGCATTGGATGTTAGAGATATTTAAACTTTAGTCAGTCTGTAGAGTAAAAGTGATATATCATTACGTCTTTTTTAAAAAGTTGTTGATTTATTTAATGTAATTTCTAAAAGATTGTGAACAATGCAATGTACAAAAGAACCATCATATCTTGATTTTTTAGTAACACTGATCAAGTTTTTATCTCAATATCAAGTGAAAAACTTGGCGTCATTTATATTTATCAGTGTACCAAAAATAAAACATTTAAAAACAAACATTTGAATGTCAAGTTTTCTCTCCTTAAAGTATTTGCCACCTTAAGTGCCGCCATATGCCTGAAAACATGAGCCACATTGATGGAGGCAAAGACATGCACAACCTGCATCAGCCAGTTTGCATTCTGAAAGACTCCTCTCTCACTTAGAGTCCCCCCAAGCCTCTTCCAGCTGATCTCCTGGAGGAGGAGTGGGCCAGTTCCAGGAGTCAAGCGTCCTCATTCTGGCGTGGTTCCACGATTCTCAAACAGTAGTCTGCAAACTCCACAAACAAGGGCTCCTGCACGTAGGTTCTCATCAACTGTCTGAGGTGTGGATTCAGCAACAGGCTTAACACTGCAGATTCCCCTAAATTCTTTAAATTCTGCAAAGAAACTCTGTCCTCATCACTACTGAGGAAATCAGTTATAGAGTTGTCATCATCTTTGTTTTCCACAGGCTTTATAGTTTTTGCAGGAACAGCCGATCTTATTTTTCTCTCAACAGGACAAGTTTCAGGATTGTACTGCTCTTTGTGCTGCTGGAAGCAGGTCACCGAGCAGCAGGGCACTTGGCAGGCCTGGCAGCAGTATTTGGGCTTCCCTAAGCAGATCACGCAAATCACGGTGCTGCAGCTGAGCGAAGCCATGGTCAATTCCCACCCCTGCACACACTCCAAGTCCGTCTATCACTATGTCTTAAACTTACATTTCTTTGATTATTATGTGGCTAATGATCCTTTTTTACACTATAATTTGTATCACTTATTTTAATTTACATTTCTTTGCTCACTTGTTCTTATTCTTTATCCATATCTTAATTGTATCTTATTTTCTGAATTGTGATTTTTAAAATACACTTGATTTTTTTTCATTATGAACTACAAATATATGTAATCATATTTGTCATACCAAATATGTATTCCAACACAAATTTTCATTTTTAATTGCTCAAGTTTTTATGTTTTATGAATTTTATAAGAAAAGTAAGTGAAAAATAGAAATATTGAGCACTAACTTCTTTAAAGTTTGTGGTAATTTAAAATGTATGTTAGTAGTGTGTCCAACAATACAAAAATTCATACAGAAACAAAAAGAGCACAAATTGCCAAACAATTCTCAGCAAAAGGAGCAAAGTGGGTAATATCACACTTCCAGACTTTAAACTTTACTATAAGATGACAATAATCAAAGCAACCTAGTACTGGTACAAGAATAGGCATAGAGCCAATGGAACAGGACAGAGAGTCCAGAAGTAAAAACTCAATCTCTTAACCAATTCATCTTTGACAAAGTCATCAATAACAACCACTGGGGAGAGAAGACCTTAGTTAGCAAATGGGGCTGAGAAAACTGGCTGACCACATGCAGAAGAATGAAACAGAACCCCTACGTACCACCATGTATAAAAATAAGCTCTAAGTGGATCAAAAATCCCAACAATAAGAATCTTAGAAGTAAGCACAGGAAATACCCTTATGTACATTGGAGTAGGCAACCAATTCTTGATTAAATCTGCAAAAACGTATGCCATAAAACACAAAATAGACAAGTGAGACCTCATCAAACTGAAAAGCTTTTGCATGGCAAAATAAGGCATCAAGAGAGTGAGGAGACAACCCACAGAATGGGAAAAATATATTGATAATTGTGTATCTAACATTCAGGATCCACAAGAAACTCAAACAAGCTGAAAAGAAAAACAAACAGCCCTATTATAAATGGGCAGAGAACACGGATAGACACTTCTCAAAAGAAGGTATATGAGCAGCCGACAGACACATTTGAAAAATGCTCAGCCTCATCAATCATTAGAGAAGTAAAAATCAAAACCACAATAAGATACTGCCTTACCCCAATAAGGTTGGCCATCGTTAATAAATCAAAGCAACAACAGAGGCTGATGCAAGTACTGAGAAAAGGGGATGCTTCTACACTGTTGGTGGGATTGCAAACTAGTCCAAACTCTATGGAAAATAGTGTGGCAATATCTAAAGGAACTGATCTTTCATACAATTCAGCAATCCCCCTCCTGGGAATATACCCAGAGGAACACAAATCATTCAATAAAAAAAGATTCCTGCACATGCATGTTTATTACTGCAGTATTCACAATAGCAAAAACATGGAACCAATCCCACTGCTCACCAAAAGTAGACTGGCTAAAGAAAATGTGGTACATATATACAATGGACCCTTATGCAGTCATAAAGAAGGACAAAATATTGAACTTCTCAGAAAATTGGGTGGAGTTGGAGACAATTATTGTTAGCTATTGATCACAGAAAAAAAAAGAAACCAGTAACATATGTCCTCACTCATAAGTGGGACCTAAACACTAATATAACACTAATAGTGTTAGGGTCAATATCTTTATTTAGCACAAAGGAGGGATGGCAGTTGCAGTACACTGCCAAGGGAGAAACGAAAGAAGGGTGCATGCTATAACACAAAGGGTACCCGATCCTGAACCAGGGGAAGTGAGGACCAGTTGGAGGCCCAAACTTCACCCGCAGATACATTCTTTATGTACCTAATCCTGACTTGTATCTCACATATTTATAACAAAATAAAGTAAAAAAATAATGTGTTTGTTAAAGAGAACACAAGTTTTAGATGCTTTGCTGTGTACATTGAGTTAGCGTTTTCCAAATGAATTCTGGTAATGACAAAGTAATTGATGTCTAGATGCATGCAAATATTTTTGAAAAAGTATTTTGCAAAATGTAAAAAAAAGATAAAAGGTAGTATTTTAAAATAATACATTATTTCATATAAAATGTTTTAAAATATTTTAAATATAATGTGATTTACACTATGACTGTGTTACTTACATCAAATAATATAATTAGATATTAACTATTTCTTATCTGTTGCTCCAAGTTTTACATTCAAGTTGGCTAAAGTACATGTTTTATAATGTTTACAATTTACAATAAAAGACATTATATCCGTAATTGCCTAATATTTGAATATATACTGTAGTTTGTACAAAAATACTTTGACAGTACATGCATGGAACTGAAGCTGGCATTCAATTTTATTTACTTTCAAGGCCTAATAATTAAGCTATAATCTATTGTCTTTAAATGTGCTTTCATTACAGGTTTGATTTATTTGTATATAACGATTCATACATGCTACTTGTTTATCACCATAATTGCTAGTTGTGCGTGTGATGAGTTGTATATTTATCTATCTTCTGTCCTATTCTATAATCTATTTAAAGGCACATCATGGCATCCTAGAGGTTTTGGTAAGATGTGTCTTTATTTTCATTTGTTTCCAGAAATCTTTTAATTTCTGCTTTAATTTCCATGTTGACCCAGGAGTTGTTCAACATCATGCTGTTTAGTGTTCATGTCTTTGTGGGCTTGGGGGTAGCTTTGTTGGAATTAATATTTATTTTTATTCCACTGTGGTCTGAGAAGGTGTATGGCAGTATTTCAATCTTATGAAATTTGTTTATGCTTCATTTATGACCGAGGAGGTGGTTGATCTTAAAGTACATTCTATGTGGTGATGAGCAGAATGTATATTCCATGGTTGTTAGGTAGAATGTTCTGTAAGTATCTATTAAGTTCATTTGGTCAAGCATCAAGTTAAGATTCTAGATCTCCTTGTTGGTTTTTTGCCTTGATGATCTATCTAGGGTTGTTGTTGGGGTATTTAAGTTCCCAGCTATAATAGTGTTAGAGTCATTATCTTTATTTAGTTTACCTACAAGCTGCTTTATAAAGTTTGGCACTCCTTTGTTGGGAACATATATGTTTAGGATGGATATTTGTTGTTGGTGGACTGAACCTGTTATCATAATGCTGTGACCTTCAGGGTCTTTTTAAATTTTTGATGGCTTAAAGAATATTTTGTCTAATATTAGGATCACAATTCCTGCTATTTTTGTGCTTCATTTGCCTGAAAATTTGTTTTCTATCCTCTTACTTTGAGTCTGTGTATGTCCATTGTGGTGAGATGAGTCTCCTGGAGATAGCATATTGCTGTGTCTTTTTTTTTTTTTACCCTGTTTGCCATTCTATGTCTTTTCAGTAGTTGAATTTTGTCCTTTCATGTTTAAGCTAGTTATTGAGATGAGAGTTTATCCTGATCTTGAGATTCTTATAGGGTTTGTTATTGTTTGTTTATTGGATTATCAGTTTTCTTTTAATTTTTGGGTTGATGTATGTGTGTGTCTTCAATTTTTATCATGCATTCTTGGGAAAAACATGGTCATTCTTTTTTTTCTCTCCTCTCTAATACTTTCAGTGTTTCTTTTAGAGTTTGTCTGGAGATGGTGTAAAGTCTTAGGAATTGAATATCTGGGAAGTATTTTAATTCTTTGTAGCAGATGAAGCTTAGGTATGGGATAGGAAATTCTTGTTTGGAATTGTTTGTCTTTAGACAATCTAGCTTGTGGTGGTTCTGGGATAAGTCTGCTGTTACTTTAATTGGTCTTCCCCGGTAAGTAGTCTGATCTTTCTCTTTACTGCCCTTAGGATTTTTTCCTTTATACCTGCTTTGCATAAGTAAATTGCTGTGTGTTTAGGAGTTGGTCTTCTCACTTGATATCTTGCAGAGGTTCTCTGAATCTCTTGTGTTTGAATGGTCATGTCTGATGAGAGAGGGAAGTTTTTACCAAAACCTCTGTGATGCCATGAAATTAGTACTAAGAGGGCAACTAATTGTTTAATGAATACTCAAGGAACTGGAAAGATTGCAAGGTAACAGCCATCACCTAAAGGAACTGGAAAGACTAAACCACCAAAACCCTAACATCAGCAGAAGAACCCAGATCACCAAAGTAAAAGATTAAAAGCAGGATATAGAAGACAAAAATATCATAGAAAAAAATCAACAAAACAAAGAGCTGGTTCTTTGAAAGAATAAACAAGATTGTGAGACCTCCTGGACAGATTGACCTTGAAAAAGAAAGAAAAAGTCCAAACAAACAATCAGAAATACAAAGGATCAAATTACAACAGATCCCGAAGAAATACAAAAAAATTCTTAGAGATTACTATGCACACAAATGTAGAAAAGAATTAATTGAAATGGAAGACTTTCTGACATCACACAACCTCCCAAGGTTGAAACAATAAGAAATTGAGGCATTAAATAAACCAACAACAATCCAGGAAATCAACTCCATCATATGAAAACCACACACAAAAAAAGTCCTGGGCCTGACGACATCACAGTGGAGTTGCACAAAACTTACAAGGAGGAGCTGATACCAATCCTATTGGATGTATACCAAGCAATTGAGAAAGACAGAACTCTCCCCAAATCATTTTATGAAGCTAACATCACATTGATACCCAAACCAGTTAAACATCCAACATAGAAAGAGAGTTACAGGTCAATATCCCTGATGAGCATAGATGCAAAAACAATCAACAAGATTTTAGCAAATCAGATCCAACAACACTCTTAAAAATCATCCACCATGACCAAGTAAGCTTCATCCCCAGGATGCAGGACTGGTTCAACATCCACCAGACCGTGAATGTAATTAAATGCATCAACAGATGTAAAAATAGGAATCACATGATTATATCATTAGATGTGGGAAAAGTTTTTGATAAAATTCAACATCCCTTCTTGATAAAAACTCTTGAACACCTAGGCATAGAAGGACATACCTCAAAATAGTAGGAGCCATCTACCAAATATCCATAGCCAACATATTACTAAATGGAAAAAAATTTGAAGCATTTCCCCTAAAAACCAGAACAAAACAAGGCTGCCCACTTTCAGTCCTCCTGTTCAACATAGTGTTGGAAGTCATAGCTAAAGCAATCAGACAAGAGAAGGAAATCAGGGGGATCCATAGAGAAAAATAATAATTCAAGTTATCCCTCTTTGCTGATGATATGAGTCTATAACTCAAAAACCCAAGAGAATCTATTAAAAATCTTTTTGTAGCCGAGCTCGGTGACTCAGCCTGTAATCCTGTGCCTTTGGGAGGCTGAGGTGAGTGGATTGCCTGAGCCTGCAGGTTCGAGACCCGCCTGGGCGGTGAGACCTCATCTCTACAATAAATAAAAAAATCAGCCGGGCGTGGTAGCGCATGCCTGTAATTCCAGCTACTTGGAAGGCTGAGGCAAAAGGATCTCCGGAGCCCAGCAGTCGAGGCTGTGGTGGTCGGAAGCTGCCACTGCACTCCAGTCTGGGCGACAGAGTGAGACTCCAACTCAAAAAAAAAAAAAAAAATCTTCTTGCACCGATCAAGAACTTGGCAAAGTCTCAGGTACAAAATCACCATGCAAAAGACAGTCGCATTCTTATACATCAATAACAAACAGGCAAAGAACCAAATAAAAAACACAATCCCATCCACAATATTTACAACAAAATAAAAAATACCTCAGCACCTTCCAAACCAGAGAAGTGAAAGAACCTTACAGTGAAAACAACAAAATATTGCCCAAAGAAATCAAAGATGACACAAACAAATGGGAAAATATATCATGCTGATGGATAGGAAGAACCAACATTGTTGAGCTGTCCATCCCACCCAAAGCAATCTACAGATTTAGCACAATATCCATTAAATTCCCAGCATCATTCTTCTCTGACATGGAAACAACAATATGGAATTTCTTATGGAAATATAAATGACCAGGAATAGCCAAAACAATCCTCAGCAAAATAAATAAAGCAGGAGGTATACTTTATTATAAGACTACATTAATCAAAACAGTCTGGTATTGGTACAAGAACATGTAGTCATAAAGAAGGACAAAATTGTAAACTTTACAGCAACTTGAATGTATTTAGAGTCTATAATTATCAGTGATCTATCACAGAAGCAAAGAACTGAGTATCATATGTTCTCTCTGAACAATTATCATAATACTACAAGAAAGGGAATGGCAGTAGAAGGAATAGCCCTGGGGGGGGGGAGTGTACACATCATCAATAAGTGTACCTGATCTCAAACGAGGTGAAGTGAGGATCAAACTGAGGTTCACACTTTACCTGTACAATGACCACTTGTATACCTAACCCTGAATTATACCCCACATCTTTAAAATAAAAATTAAAAAAACCCAAAGGTATATCATTATTTAACTCATTTTATATACCCTTGTATATATTCATTAAACTGTGACTCATGGTTGATTATTTCTATTTGAATCGAATTTAATTATGAGAGTTTTTTTCTAAATAAAATTATATAAACAACAAATCTCAGAATGATAAGGTTTCACTCCATTTTATTTTTATTTTTTTGTTATATATATGTATTTATTTTTAAATTTTTAAATAATTTATTGAACTATCCTCTCTATTTTATAAATTGACAATACATTTAATGTTTTTATGGTACATTTATTTCATCTGATATTTCACTACTATGCAGAATTCTTTCTATCTCTTATTTCTAATCTGTTTCACTTGAAGATAATTATTACTTAGACCACTAGGTCTTAAAATAGCTTAAATCATGGACTCCTATAAGAATCTGATAGAAGTTTTGGAATTCTTTCACAAGAAAAATGAAAATAAACTATTCCACCAGCATTGCACAGGGATCTCCTGAAGCTCATCCAAGGTTTCTAAGAAAAGAGCTAACATCTAAACAGGTATATATATAAAAAGGTTTTTTGGGTGTCCTTCCTTATCCTTAAAAAGTCAAAATACCAAATATCAATTTCCTATTGTTTTTTTTTTTTTTTTTTGAGTTGGAGTCTCACTCGGTTGCCCAGACTGGAGTGCAGCGGCCACTCCCAGCCACTGCAGCCTCGCCTGCTGGGCTCCGGCGATCCTTCCGCCTCAGCCTTCCGAGTAGCCGGAATTACAGGCATGCGCTACCACGCCCGGCTGATTTTTTGATTTATTGTAGAGATGAGGTCTCGCTGCCCAGGCGGGTCTCGAACCCGCGGGCTCAGGCAATCCACTCACCTCAGCCTCCCAAAGGCGCGGGATTACAGGCTGAGCCACTGAGCCCGGCTTCAGTTTCCTATTAAGTATATATGGAGCTGGAGTGACAGAGGCAGGGTCTGTACTAATCTTGGAAAGTCAGCAACATTGAACATTTTTTTGACACAAAAATATGTTCTAATTTTGCAATTAGTGAAAACAGTGAAGTATATTGGGAACAAAACAAAAGGAAGTCAGAAAAAACAAACAAACAAGAAACCACATAATCAAGACAGAGTGTTTTCTTCTGATGAAATAATAAAAGTAAGCTAGCTAGGTACTGTAGAAGTCAGAAAAAACTATACTCATGATTCCTGGTTAGGAAGTATATTAGAGCATACAAAAAGTTGTATTACTTTTCATTACATAACATCAAAAGTCACTTCACTATAGGAAAAGGCAGAAGGGCCACAGACCCCACATTTCCATGGAAGGAATACTAGTGTCAAAATGCAAAAAAACGATATGGGGTGGAAGACAACACTGTGCCCAATTTTGAAAAATACAGTCTGCTACAAAAATGTGAAACCCTATTACATAAAACAGAGGACACTATCAAAATTTTTAAAAAAGGTAAAATTTATGTGTCACCAAAATGTATACTGGGAATACAGACACTTATGCTACAATATTTTTAATGAAGAAAAAATTACAATTTCATTGTCTGATCTTATAACTTTACCCTAGAGTTTACGTTCTTTGAAGTTCCTAGGTTTCCTCATCATGGCAGAAATGTGCACTTCAGTCCTTGGGTTTTAGAAGTCGTCTATTTTCTGCAGATCAATAACGGGAAACTCTGAAAATCCAGCAAAGGAAAGCACATAGGAAAAATGCCATTATCTATTATTAAGGTTCAATTTATCTGAAAATCTGAGTTTTTCACAGATACTAAAAAAATGAACAAATTGGTGAATGCACAGACAATACCAAAAAAGTGGAGAGAAAAATCACATATGTTGAAAAACATCTAAAACATATATGTTGATTTGAGTTGCTTTTAAAAAATTCTATCAAAGTGAAAAAATTTTGACAAAAATGTATTGATTTTAGTCAGTTGTAAAATTATCAGATTTTATGCCATACCAGTATGAGGGAACTAGATCCAAAAAAGACTATTCTTTCCACAACACACATGTATTTAATAACAAGAGATAATAGTGCATAGATTTTGAATTATTTTATATGTGGTAAGCATTGGATTAAGTTTTGCTTTGCTTTGTTTTGTTATGCTTTGGTTTGATCACTAGTCTTGAGCACTTGTGATTCAATTTTTTCCTCAATAAAATTACAGTTTGTAATATATAAGAAAATCATGCTAATACTTTGTTGCAATTAATTTAGACAATTCATATTAAAAACCCTCAAATCAAGAGATTACTGTAACTTACTGATCACATGTAAATTGCTCCCTTTCCCCAAAAGCTCTTTCTTGACCTAGGTATAGTACCATTTTTCTTTTCAAGAATATTCCTTTCCAGTCCTGTTCATCATCTCCTCCTATGATTCAGCAGTAGCTGCCGTGCTATTACAAAATGATTGGTGGAAAGATTGGGCCTGTGACAAAAGATATTTAAAGTCCTTCCTTGAAAATTTCAGAATTAGAACATAGAAATTAGAATGACTTTATTATCCCTTGATAAGACTGACAAGATAACTTGGAGTTACTAGTGGGCATCATTTCTCTAGTGGTAAATGGAGTCAATATACAAAAAAAAAAAAAGAGAGAGAAAGAGAAGAGAGAAAGAGAGAGATTCTGTTGGATTTAACCTCAAACACCAGAGACCTCAGAAACTTGTTCCAACTCTTTTTTTGCTTGTTTCCTTTTTACCAGAGTAATACTTTACCTTCTATTTTCTAAGCTGTTTATCATTTGGATTTCTCAAGGCAATTCTATCCTGTTATCAGCAAATGGGAGTTATCTATTTGTATGGATATTTTATGCATTTTAATTATTATTTATAATTATTTAACGAATTCTATATTATTATGGAGCCAAATTATATGTAGACACAGCTATTTTTCAAGTCACATCTCAAAATAATAAACAAATACTTTTTTGATGTTTTTATTGATAAATCGAAAAATGATCAATCACTCTATGGTAATTTACTGTTATAGCACTATAAAATCAAAAAGATAAATCCTAGCCTGACTATAGTTAACAAGGATTTTAGTTTCATGTATTAAATAAACCAAACAAACATAGTCAGATGTGTGAGCAATATGCAAAATATTTAGGATCCGATAGTTCAATAGATACTATGCCTAAATTCAAGGATCCCAGTGCATTTCTAGAAAAAAGGGAAATTAAAAAGGGATGCTCATCAGCTAATAATTAAAATATGAGCTTTTGAAAAAGATCTAACTTTTGTAGAAATTAGAACAGATGTAAGTTAGCTATATGTTATCGTTCTCACTCACCAATATATTTCTTAAAGGGCAGAAAAAAACTACTAGAGCTGGAATAACTTAGAAGCGTTCATAAGCAATGTAAGCATATCTAGAATCAATGAAGTCTGAATCTGGAAGAGTGATATGCAAGATGAAAAATATGAGTTCCTTTGCTTCTACCATCTGTTTACGTTAGTCTTTATCCCATTATGCTACTTGCGCTACAAAACCTCTTGGCGTTTAACTAGTGATGTAAGTAAGCTGGTGATTCACACATTAATATCTGCAAAATATAGATTTTCTTCAGCTTCAGATTTGCACATCTAACAATCAAAATACTTTTACTCAGAAGCCCTACATACTACCAAACCCAACGTTATTTCAAAACAATGCACATTATAGAGTATTCCAAAATAAATTTTTCTTTCATGTTGCCTATTTTGGTTGGTGGTAATTCCATTCATAGTCATTCAAACCAGAAACCTGTGAGTGATCTCCAGGCACTTATACCCAATAAAATGCCATTCATTAACTAGTATTTTTGATGGACCTAACCTTATGTGGCAGTTACATATTTTCTGGTTGCTAAAGAAGAGTCACAGAACCCAACATAACAATGCTGAAAAATATCTAGTTTACAGAAGGAAAAAGGTACTATATAGTGTCAGCATTAAAGGAAGCCAAAGCCTGCTTCGCAGCAAGGTATCCAGAAAGACCAGGAAGAAGTTGCTGCTGTCCTTCCTCTGAAAGGGCAAAGCTTGACACACTGTTTAGATTGAACCAGAAATCACTAAGTGTGAATGAAACTTTTCATAAGAGGATCCAAAATTCAGTCTCAGTCAGAGCTCTTTATATCCTATTGCTCATGTAAGCATTTTCCTGACACATAATTCAGGGGTCTTACCAAAATCAGGGGCAAATAATGAATCTCATTACTAAAAGATGTTCAGATGCTGAAAAGTCTAAGACCTATGGTTACCAAGCAACACTATTAATCATTATCTTTCATGCTGCCCAGACGTCAGTGCCATAGAGGATTATTTTATTTCACCAAAATAACCCAGGACTCCTGGAATTAACCCTTTTAGCACATGACCCCATTCCCTATCAGATAAAGCTTAAATTTCTTAATATGTTATCAAGATTCACTACAATTGTTTCTCTCAGTCGCGTTAACTCTCAGTCTTATAATCTATTCTCTGTCAACAATGAATTGATAACTACTCTCTGTGTACACAATATTATCATAAATTTGGGGTCTGTCTTTCCTAGTGTCCACCAAAATAATAAGCAAATTGCTGCAACATGCCATTTGCCACCAGGAAAAAAAAAGGCTCAATTTTTAAATACATATTTCTAGGGCAATGTACACCACATTTGGTATTTTTGCTCCAGAGTATTTTCTGTGCAACTTAAAATTGCCAGTTATGACACAGGCTATATATATATATATACATATATACATATATATATACATATATATGTATATATATGTATATATATATACTCTGTAAAATATAAAATGTAGTTATATATAAATATATAAAATACAGTTATATGTATAATATAAACTATATATTTATTTTTACATATATATAAAATAAACTGCCAGCTATGACACAGGCTCTATAAATATATAAAATAAGGCATCCAGACCTTACATAACAGCACATCTAATATTACTCACAGTATTTATGCTAGGTAATGATATTGCAAAGAACATGTGGCAAGTCTTGCTTAGAGAAAGGAGACCTACATCTGCAAATTTTTGAAACAAAAGTCATGTACACCTTTAAACTATGGTAGCTTTTCTTGGAGAAATTGCCCCTGACAATAATAGCCTTTATTGTAGACCGAACCTAACCTTAAAACATCAGGTAATAACAGGGCAGCTCAAAATCACCCAATATCAACTGGATATATTTTATTCCCATAGATAAAAAGCTGGGAAAACCGAACAGCACCAAATTATAGTGTTATATTCGGTGCCAGGCTGAGGAGGCCCTGGAGTCACAGGTAAATTGCATGAGATGATTATTTACAATCCCAGCCTGACTGGTCCTGCTCATTGCTACTCTTCCTACAATATATAAGATCTTATGAGGTGATCTCAAAAGCAACTTAGCAGAGAATGAAAATTATTACAGCTGAATTTTTAGATGGTTATGCAGTATATGATGTAAATACTCAGAAAAAGAATAAAGAAATTCTTCCAAAAGGGAGATCATTTTGTTTTCTCCTTTGCATGAGATAGATGGATAGGGTAATGATTTTTCAGATTCAGGTGTAAAGGCCTAACTGTTAAAATATACGAAGTTAAAAGATTATGATTTTTGTGACAAAGTCTGATAAACAGATACTTAGGATAAGTAATACTTATCCTGGGAAAACTATTTAGAATAAGTCCAGAGCATTAAAAAAAACACACAAATTGTGGCCACTGTTAATATTTGCCAACAAGACCACAGAGGAAATGGAAAGGCTAACTCTTCTGTTAAATAACTTAGCCCTTATGTATTGGTTGATGCTTCTTTGTATATGGAATCTCTTTTCCTAACTTTGCATACTTTTTCCCTGTCAAAAATGTTCAGAAATTTAAATTTATGTTTTTCATAGTCCTTTGATCTTTGGGTTATGAATAAAAAGTTTGGTTCTGCCAGTGAGATGCAGATTTGTGATATCTGAAAGACAGAATTAAAACAGAAGACATCTTCCAATATCTATGGTGGTTGACAAGTAGCTTTTCACAAACAGGCAAGTTTGTGGTTTAATGCTCCATGTTCCAGTATCTAGTCAAAGACTCAGGAATGTGTAACAATTGTATTAGAGACAGGAGAGATGGAGGTAGTAGCACTTTCAGATTGCAGGTACAGTGGTTAACCTCGAATCCAACAGTCCAGGTATTGCCCATGATTTTTGATCATCCAAAAAGTATTTGCCAACTCCAGGTCTGACAAAGGCTTAACATCTTGGATCTACAAGGAACTCAAATGTGCTGAAAAGAAAAAAACAAACAACCCCATTATAAAATGGGCAAAAGATATGAACAGACACTTCACAAAGGAAGACATCTGAGCAGCCAACAGACACATAAAGAAATGCTCAACCTCACTAATCATCAGGGAGGCGCAAATCGAAATTAATCAATATTTTTAATTATGATATTGTGGGGTACAGTTAAGGGTTGGATATACAAATATGCTTCATTCAGGCCCCCTTATTGATAACAGGTGTCTCCCCGTTCCCAGACTGATGTTTAGTAACATTAGTCCCATACCCCTTCCTCCTCCCCATAGTTTCCCACCACTGTCAGTCATTTTCTTATGGTAGTGCATTGGATGATCAAGGTCCACTATATGAGTGAGAACATGTGATACTCAGATCTTTGTTTCTGTGAGAGGTCACTCAGTATTATAGACTCTAGTTCCAATCAGGTTGCTGCGAAATTCATGATTTTGTTCTTTTTTATGGCTGCATAGTATTCCATCCTGTATATATACCCCATTTTTTAAATCCAGTCCTCTTTTGATGGACAGCATGGTTGGTTACAGGTTCTTGCTATTGAAACAATGCTGTGATAAACATTCGTGTACAGGTATCTTTTTGATAGAGTGATTTGAGTTCTTCAGGGTATATTCCCAGTAGCGGGATTACAGGGTCATATAGGAGGTTGATGTTTAGACCTTTAGGAATCGCCACATTACTTTCCACAGAGGTTGCACTAGTTTACACTCCCACCAACAGTGTAGAAGTGTTTCCTTTTCGCCACACGCTCTTCAACAGATATTTTTTGAGTTATTGATAATTGCCATTCTGACTGGAGTTAGGTGGTATGTCAGTGTGGTTTTGATTTGCACCTCCCTGATGATTAGTGAGATTGAGCATTTCTTCATGTGTTTGTTGGCTGCTCGGATGTCTTCTTTTGTGAAGTGTCTGTTCATATCTTTTGCCCATTTTATAATGGGGTTGTTTGTTTTTTTTCTTTTCAGCACATTTGAGTTCCTTGTACATCCAAGATGTTAAGCCTTTTGTAGGCAGTCTCCCTGCTCTCTTGATGGCTTCTTTGGTTTTGCAGAAGCTTGTCAGTTTAATAAGGTCCCACTTATCTATCTTATCCCTTATGGCCTGTGGGTTTCGGGTTTTGTTCAGGAATTGGATGCCAGTTCCAAGTTCCATGAAGGTATGTCCTTCATTTTCTAAGGTTCTTATGGTTTGAGGTTTTACATTTAGGTCTCTGATCCATTTGGAGTTAATTTTTGTGTATGGGGATAGATAGGGGTTCTGTTTCAATCTTCTGCATGTGGTCAGCCAGTTTTCCCAGCACCATTTACTGATTAAGTTCTCCTCTCCCCATTGGTAGGTGGTGGAGGCTTTGTTGAAGATGAGTTGATTGAGAAATTGAGGTTTTGCTTCTGGAATCTCAATTCTATTCCATTGATCTACATGCCTGTTCCTATACCAATACCAAGCTATTTTGATGATTGTAGCTTTATAGTAAAGTTTGAAGTCTAGTAATGTGATACCACCTGCTTTTTTTTTTTTTTTTTTTCTGAGGATTGTTCTGGCTATTCTTGGTCATATGTGTTTCCATATGAATTCCTGTGTTGTTTTTTCTAGGTCTGAGAAGAATGTTGCTGGTAATTTGATAGGTATTGCATTGAATCTGTAGATTGCCTTAGGTAAGATGAACATCTTCACAATGTGGATTCTTCCAATCCATGAGCATGGGATATTTTTCCACTTGTTTGTGTCATCTTTGATTTCTTTGCACAGAGTTTTGTAGTTTTCATTGTAAAGGTCTTTCACGTCTCTGGTTAGGAAGATGCCAAGGTATTTCATTTTTTTTGTGGCTATTGTGAATGGGATTGTACTTTTTATTGTGTTTCTGTTTGTTTATTATTGGTGTAAAGAAATGCGATTGTCTTTTGCACATTTATTTTGTATCCTGAGACTTTACCAAAATCCTTTATCAGTGTAAGGAGGTTTTTGACAGATTCTCTTGGGTTTTCAAGGGACATGATCATGTCATCTACAAAGCGAGATAATTTGACTTCCTCTTTTCCTATTTGGATACCCCTGATTGCCTTCTCTTCTCTGATTGCTCTAGCCAGGACTTCCCATACTATATTGAACAGGAGGGGTGAGAGTGGGCGTCCTTGTCTTGTTCCAGTTTTCAGGGGAAATGGTTCCAATTTTTGTCTGTTTAGGAGTATGCTGGCTGTGGGTTTCTCGTAGATGGCTTTTATACTTTGAGGTATGTTCCCATATGCCTAGATGTTCGAGGGCTTTTATCAAGAAGGGGTGCTGGATTTTATCAAAAGCTTTTTCTGCATCTAATGATATAATCATGTGGTTTTTGTTTTGACATCTGTTGATGTATTTAATTGCAGTTATGGTTTTATGAATGTTGAACCAGGCTTGCATCCCAGGGATGAAGCCTACTTGGTCATGATGGATGATTTTTGAGATGTGTTGTTGAATCCGGTTTGCTAGGATCTTGTTGAGAATTTTAGCATCTATGTTCATGAAAAATATTGGCCTGTAGTTCTCTTTCTTTGTTGGGTCTTTACCTGGTTTGGTATCAATGTGATGTTAGCTTCATAAAATGATTTGGGAAGGGTTCCATCTTTCTCAATCACCTGAAATACCTTCAGTAGGATTGGAATCAACTCCTCCTTAAATGTCTTGTAGAATTCTGCTGGAAAGCCATCTGGTCCAGGGCTTTCTTTTGTAGGTAGTTTTCTTATTACATAGTCAATTTCCTTGATTGTTATTGGACTATTTAGGGTCTCAATTTCTTCTTGTTTCAACCTAGGCAGGTTGTGTGATGACAGAAAGTCCTCCATTTTCCTGAGGCTTTCAAGTTTGTTTCCATACAAGTTTACATAGTAGTCTCTAGTGATCATTTGTATTTCTTCAGGGTCAGATGTGACTTCATCTTTTGTGTTTCTGATTGTGCTTATTTGAGTTTTTTCTTTCTTTTTCTTGGTCAGTCTAGCTAGGGGACCATCAATCTTGTTTATCCTTTCAAAGGACCAGCTTTTTGTTTCATTGATTTTTTTGTATTGCCTTTTGTCTTCTATGTCCTGGATTTGGGCTTTTATTTTGGTGATCTGGATTCTTCTGCTGAAATTAGGGTTTTTTTGGTCTTGCTTTTCCAGCTTCCTTAGGTGGCTTGTTAGGCTGTTAATTTGTGCTCCTTCCATTTTCTTCATGTGCGTTTGTAGGGATATAAATTCCCCTCTTACTTCAGCTTTCATGGCGTCCCAGAGATTCTGGTAAGATGTTTCTTCATTTTCATTTGTTTCCAGGTATCTTTTGATCTCTGTTTTGATTTCGTCATTGACCCAGGAGTTGTTTAGCATCATACTGTTTAGTGTCCATGTCTTTCTGGGTTTTGGGGGAAGCTTTTTGGTGTTAATGTTTATTTTTATTCCACTGTGGTCTGAGAAGGTGCATGGTAAAATTTCGGTCCTTTTAAATTTGCTTATGTTTGAATTATGGCCAATTATGTGGTTGATCTAGAATACATTCCATGCGGTGATGAGTAGAATGTGTATTCTGTGGTCTTTGGATAGAGTGTTCTGCAGGTATCAATTAAGTTCACTTGGTCTAGAGTCATATTGAGTTTCCAGATCTCATTGCTGATTTTTTGTCCTGATGATCTGTCTAGGGTTGCGAGTGGGGTATTAAAGTCCCCAGTTATGATGGTGTTAGAGTCAATATCTTTCTTTAGTTTTCCTAGGAGTTGCTTTATAAAAGTTGGTGCACCTATATTAGGTGCATATATGTTTAGGATAGATATTTCTTGTTGAAGGAGTGAACCTTTTATCATTATGTAGTGGCCCTTTGTATCTTTTTAAATTTTTGATAGCTTAAATGGTATTTTGTCTGAAATTAGGATCGTGATTCCTCCTTTCTTTTGTGTTCCATTCGCCTGAAAATTTATTGCCCATCCTCTTACTTTGAGTCTGTGCATGTCCTTTCTAGTGAGATGGGTCTCTTGAAGGCAGTATATTGTTGCCTGGTGGTATTTTATCAATTTTGCCATTCTATGTCTTTTCAGTGGTGCATTTAGTCCATTCACATTCAGGCTAATTATTGAAATGTGAGAGTTCGTCTCTATCATAGAGTTCTTATAGAGCTGTTCTTCCACTTGGTTTATTGTCTTTCTTTTGGTTTTGAGGTTGGTTCATGTGTATTTTATTCTTTTTCCTGTACTCTTGTAAAGAACATTGTTCTTTTTTCCCCCTTTATTCTATGTTTAGTACTTTCTTAAGTGTTTCATGTAGAGGTAGTTTGGTGGCAGTGTAAGGTCTTAGGGATTGGCTATCTGGGAAAGATTTTAATTCTCCCTTGCTGATGAAGCTTAATCTGGCAGGGTAGATTATTCTTGGTTGAAATTGTTTATCTTTTAGGACCTTGAAGATAGGGCTCGAAGCTCCTCTAGCCTGCAGGGTTTCTGTAGATAAATCTGCTGCTATTCTAGTTGGTTTTCCATGGTAGGTGATCTGGCCTTTTTCTCTTTCTGCCTTTAGGATTTTTTCTTTTATGCCTACTTTGTTTAGATGAATTATTATGTGTCTAGGAGTTGGTCTTCTCATTTGTTGTCTTGCAGGGTTTCTCTGAATCTCTTGTGTTTGAATTTTTGCATCATTGATTAGATAAGGAAAGTTTTCTTGAATGATCTCATGGCAGATTTGTTCCAGTGTGGTCTCTGTCTCTCTTTCTGTCTCAGGAGGGCCAATTACTCTTAGGTTCATTCTCTTGAAGTAATTGCTCATCTCTTGAAGGTTTTTTTCTGTCTTTCTGAGCTTGTTTTCTGTGTTTTTGAGAGTTTGGGTTAGTTCTATATTTGGTCCTCAAGCTCTGAGATTCTTTCTTCTGCTTGGCTAATTCTGCTTTCCATGCTTATCAGTTTGTTATTTATTTCCTTCACAGTATTCTTTATTACTGTTATCTCAGATAGCAGCTCCTTTCTAGTTTCTTCTTGAGTCTCCTCAATTCTTTTTAATCTCACCATTAAAGTCTTGATATCTAGGTTTGTAGTTTGAGACCAGTCATTCTGGGGACTCTTCATTGTTTGCATTCCGAAGTCAGTTTTCTCAGTGTCTGTCCTCCCAGGAGTCTGGGAGAGACTCATATTCTTCTTTTGGTTTTTCTTCATTTGTGTAGATTTTCCTGTCGTCTGTTCGGAGAGTCTCACGAATCTACCTATGCCATCACCATCTTACCAGAACCCCCATCCAAGTATTTTTTTATTGATACATGACAGATGCATATATTTATGTGATAGTCTGAGCTATGTATACAATTTGATGTGATCAAATCAGGGTAATTTGGATAGTCATCATCTTAAACATATTTTTGAAAGTTCTGTTTTCTTATTTTAAATCCTTTTCTCTTTCTTATACCTATAATTATTTCTTTCTTTTGTATTGGTTGTGACACATGTACTTTTTTCCCCCCGACCATCTCAGGACTTATTTAACACTGTTCTTATGAAGAAAGTAGCCATATTTTCAGGAAAAAAAAAGGCTAAATATGTGTTCAACAGAGTGCCCCTTTCCTTTCACCAATATTTCTGTGGCTATCACCACTGTTGAGTTCCTAGTATTCCAATGGCGATAGTTCAAATTCAGCCCCCCACCAAATACACAGTTCCCTTAAGCAAAGCAGTCAACCACTTGGCAGCATTTTATTTCTTTTTTAAGATGAATGGTCAAAAGTTGTCCTAACTTGAGGACAAAACTAATTATATTACCTTTTCCTATTACTCATTTTAAATGAGAAACTTCTCCTCCTCATTTTAATAAAAAACTGGGAAACCTTTGTAAATTGAATTATTCAAATAATATAAACTCTTTTTGGTTGATACTTTTTAATCACTATTTGCATTCTCACCTATTATTTGCTATAACATTCATATTTTCTCAACAAATGAGCTCCTCTGGGCTTGTATTTTTGTGTGTTTATGGTTCTGTGTATGGTGTGTGTGTGTGTGTGTGTGTGTGTGTGTGTGTGTGTAAAAGAGAGAGAGGGAAAGAGAGAGAGAGAGAAGCAGAAATATTATTGGGATAACTTTTTTAAACACAGAGAAAAAAACACAGATAATGTACTCCCTTCTTTTAAATATCTTATTAAGAACACATAGAACACACCAAAAAGAGATCAGCTATTGCATTATAAATAATGAGAGAAAGAAAAAAAAATTCAAGAGAAAAAGTTTAATCTAGCCTAGTTTGGTCAATCCAAATTTTGGAAGCTTTTTGCCATTTGAAGAAATTGAGGAAAAAAATTGGCATAAGTGCAATTCAGGGACATTGACCTCAGAACATTAAATACTTTTTTAATATTCAAATCTCATCACACTTCTAGTGTACAAGAGAGTCACAGATAAAAAGCCAGTTTCATTCAAAAACTTCATAATGCCAGTTTCTTATGGCTCTACTTTAGTAGTAACACAACTGAACCAAAAAATACAACTCATTTGCTTTGATATTATTTTCTTGTGAGTACATTATTCTATTAAAGTATAATTATAGCAACCAAAATCCAACATACAATTATAATGTTTTAAAATGTCTGCAGAGATAGGCATTTATATAATCTTGACAATCTGGAAATGAATAATATTGTTCCCAATCACAAGAGCATTACTTAGTGTTATTTTATAAAAAGTAACTTATGTTGCCTATAAATGTGGCAAAACTCATAAGTTAATTTGTCATTCTATCATCCACTTTTGCTAGGCATTTTTAAATAATTAAACTCATATCTCTCTGATGAAAAAAATAATTTTTGCAATCTCTATAAAATATTTGATAAAGAACTAATTAAATAAACTTAAAGGCAATTCTCTTGGAGGGAAAAAACACCTTTGAAAAAAATGTTTATGTTTTCTACATTATCTCTTTCTTATACATAGGTAGGATGGCAGACAGACTGTCCCAGACATAGTAATGATAATAGTGCTCTTCTGCACTTTGGTGAGCTAGAGAATGGCCTGGATTATTTAAAGCAATGTAGTGTCAAGAATAGTTTTGTATTATTTAAAGATAAAAAGATAAATATTCAGGGAAAATATAGCTATGGACAAATTTCTGGAAAAAAAAGAGAAAAGTAGTATGTCATTAAATGTTCTGTGCTTGTCAGAGGAAATGCTCAGACGTCCTTTCATTCCTGCACTAAAAACTACAGTAGATCCAGAGCAGAAGTTCACAGATTTGATCTCTTTGTTCTTTGTTAGAGGAGCTACATTACATAATATAAACCTTTGTTGGGTGGAATCAAACTTTTATTTGGGGCACTATAATTCTGGGGAGAGAAATATCCAACAGTTCTTATATTATGACCAATTTTTTAATGGTTTTCAAGGTCATCCATCTATTTTGTCTTACTGTTTCCCACTAACTTTTCTATAAACTTCCTTCTCTGACTAATTAGTTGTTTAAGAATACATTATTGACTATTTAATAATTATTGACTATTAATTAATGATCTGAAATTTAGTTTTTTTAAGACTGAATTTCCTATTTTATTCTCAATAGGTGATAATCACCAATTCTTGTGTGCTATTGAAATCTCTCCACTTCCTCTTTTTACAGTCCCATTGTAAATCTATCTGTAAAGCCTTTTCTGTGCCTCTGGTTTCATTCAGTGAACTCTCTTCTGATCATTCAAACATGAATTTTCCTAGAAGGTTGAGCCCAAGCCTCTTCTCGAGAGTAGGGAATATGCTAATAACATAAATCTATTCCAAAATTCTAAATTTTTAGTGTTAGTCTCACCAAAGTAACAAAATCTTGCAGTCTACTTATTGTTTTCCTAATGTTTTCATGTGTTATTTTTAAATTACTAAACAATTATAAACTTCTTGAGGGTAAAATTAATCTACATATTTGTTATGTTCACCCTCCCCTAGCAGCTTATATTATGAAAGTGACCATTGAATATTAATTACCATAGCACAATAATGGCTCTGTCTTCTACATAAACTACACAAATTATAAAATGCTATAATATTTCTAAAAACTATTTGGATAACAGTACTTAACAGATGTCAGGTGTTCTACAAATATTTCAGAATGAATATAATCCAATATATTTTATTTGCAAAATGGCAATTTATTAAGGACTACGATTAGAAGTAACACAATTTTTCATTCTATGCATAAATTGAAATTATTTTTATTAGAATATTGTATTAAAATGATAGAGTACTAAGGGTAGATTTAACCCATTGAGCTTATAGAGAAGATGTTCATTATTTTGTTTATAACTAAAATTTTGCTGGGCTTGGTAGCTCAGCCTGTGATCCTGCACTTTGGGAGGCCGAGGTGAGTGGATTGCCTGAGCCCATGGGTTCGAGACCTGCCTGGGCAACTTGGTGAGACTTCATCTCTACAATAAATAAAAAATTAGCTGGGCATGGTAGCGTGCACCTGTAGTTCCTGCTACTTGGAAGGCAGAGTGGAAGGATTGCCGGAGCCCAGCAGGTCGAGGCTGTGGTGGCTGGGAGCATGCCACTGCACTCTAGTCTGGGTGACAGAGTGAGACTCCAACTCAAAAAAAAAAAATTCTTGACAGGTTTCTGATCTCATATATACTTCTGATTTCATAAATACATTAAACCTCACATATATATAAATATCAATTTAAATTATGCCATACTTTTAATATTCAAATTATATGTTTGTAAGAAAAACCAAACATTTGCTCAGAGCAGTATTGTAAAGATCAAAGCAAAAATCAAATAGTAATTCAATGACAAATTCAGAAATGAAATATTGGTATCATTGCTATTTATTCATCTAATCACTTATTCATTTTTAAATTAATTCAGCAATTATTACATGTGCCAGACACTTGGTATATAATGAAATACAAAGCCTCCGTCTATGAACTTGATGATTAGTGAAATGGCCTTTTTAAAAAATGTACTATTCACTAAAACAAATGTTAAATTAAAATGCCTTCTGAATTACTTCTGAATTACTATTGAATGGTTTTTACCTAGGGCATGGTAAAGCTGTCAGGGAAGGTATCCCCAAGAAAGAGGATACAGAACTGAAGCTAGGAGTAAATAATCAACTGGAAGTAAAGTGGGAAAACATATTCCAGGAATAAGAAGGAACAGGTAACAAATATCTCCTTTCACCAAAGGTAGTGGAATAAGTACAGCTGAATGAAAAAAGATCAATTTGTTTTGTGGCTGCTGATATTGCCATGACTTAATAAATTGTCTTTTGTCTCTGACCAGAAGTTTTGAGGGTTTTTTTGGTGCCAGTTTTGTCAGTTCTATGTTAGTTAACTAGGGTAAGATTTCAGATCTTTCACAGTTCTGACTGGAGGTTTTAATAGTGGCCTTCCAATACTCCCCAGTCTTTCTTCTCTTCAGAAGAGTTCTTTTGCCCATGGAAACCCAATTCTTAACCAATGTGGAGACTGAGACAATGCTTCAGAGAATAAAACAGTGCACATAGGATAGAACTTTTTTTTTTTAGACTTTTAGTTTATCTCATCCTATTTGCTTTCAGTGTTCTCTGATGTCTTTAAAATATGATTAAATAATAACAAAACAAAACAAAAAAACCCTTGTTTCCATGGAAAGCCTGACTTAGAACTAACTATTACTTTGCCTTAATGGCAAAGATTTTGTCACATCCTAAACTGCTAGGGGAGGGAGGGGCACATCTCATTAACAATGAACATTTGTATACCTAATCCTGAATTGTACCCCACATCTTTAAAATAAAAATAAATACATAAATAAAAAGAAAACAATAACAACAACAAAACCTCAAACTCTAGAATTGCAGAAGACACCCTTATGGAAATTGGAGTAGGCAACCAATTCCTGATCAAAATCCCAAAAGCCCCATAAAAGATCAGAAAAACAAATGGGATCTCATTAAACTGATAAGCTTCTGCAAAGCAAAAGAAACCATTGAGAGAGTGGGGAGACAGCCCACAGAATGGAAAAAAATATTTGCCAACTGTATGTCTGACAAAGGCCTAAAATCCAGGATCTACAAGGGACTCAAACATACCAAAAGGAAAAAACAAAAAACAGCCCTATTAAAAAGTGGGCAAAAGATATGAACAGACACTTCTCAAAGTAAGACACACGAGCAGCCAACAGATACATGAAAAAATGCTCAGCCTCACGAATTGTCAAAGAAATGCAAGTTAAAACAACTGAAATACCACCTAACTTCAGTCAGTATGGTCATCATCAATAACTCACAAAAAGTAACAGATACCAGAGAGGATGCAGGGAAAACAGAATCCTTCTACACTGTTGGTGGGAGTGTAAGTTAGTATAACCTCTGCGGAAAACAGTGTGACAACTCCTAAAAGATCTGAACAATGACTTTCTATATAACTCAGCAATTCTTGTTCTGTAAATATACCTGGGGGAACTTGAATCATTCTATAAAAAAGGTACATGCACACAGGTGTTGTTGTAGCATTATTCAAAATAGAACCAATAGTGCTGTTCATAGAAAGTGGACTGGGTAAAAAAAATGTTGTACATATACATGATGGAATATAACACAGTCAAAAAGAAGGAAAATTTATGGAATTCACAGCAACTTGAATGGATTTAGAGTCTATCACAGAAACAAAGAACTGAGGACCACATGTTCTCATTAAGAAAAGGCCACTGAATATGTATTGTAATGCTATAAGAAAGGGATTGACAGTAGTGGGAGGATTAGTAGGGGAGGTAGGATGGGGCCCACAACATCAATAAAGGTGCCTAATCCAGAACCAGGCAAAGTGGGGACCAAAGGGAGCCCCAAACTTTACTTGTGCAACGACCACTTATATACCTAATCTTGAATAGAACTCCATATCTTTAAAATTAAAAACGAGAGAGAAATATGTGCAAAGTGTAAAACACATTGCAAAAAAACCCTGAGGAAGCTGAGGAAGTTTTATAGTAGAAGATTTATTTCAGCAAAGTTGATTTCATAAGTGTGAAAGGTAAGCTTAATTCTTGAGATTAAGAGGTAACTTTGAATCAATCAACTGAAACTTTTCTTTGTGTAGTATAAAATAGTGATGAGCATTAAGAAATGACACAGGGAAAAAATTTGATACAGTAAATATTGCTTTAGAAAAATATCAGGGAATAGACATAATCAGCATTTAAGACATTTCAGAAATACTATGTTTTAAGTAGTATTAGTTGTTTCTTGATGCATTAAAAAATTACCCCCAAATTCAGCAGCTTCAATCATTGCAGATTTATGATTTCATGCTAGCTGTGAGTCAGGAATTTGGACACAGCTTCTTGGGTAGACTCTGGCTCAGGATCTCTTATAAAACTGTAGTTAACTTGTCTTCCAGGACTGTGGTTCTTATCTGAAACCTTGCTGGGGGAACCACCACATACTTGTGGATTAAATTTTATGTGTACTTCACATCTTCTGTGGCTGTTGGTTGTAGGTATTTCTCAGTTCCTCTCTATATGAGCTTCTGCATAGCTCAGATCATAATGTGGTAGTTTGCCTCCCTTAGAGCAAGAAAGAAAAATAACTGAGAAGGACACTCAAGATATAAGTCATAGGTTTTTGGTTTTTTGGTACCTCATCTAAAAGGTGGTAGTTAATCACATTTTTGTATTTTACTCATTTGAAATGAGTCACTAGATCCACCTTACATTCAGAGAATTATAAAAGGACACGAATACCAGGAGAGAGAGATTCATGGGGCAATCTTACATATAACCCAGCACACTCTGTCTTTGGAGTTGGCATAAAGGATGACTATATTGTTTTTCTAGAACTGCTTCATTCCTTTCTCGTCTTAGTGCTAGGAAGATAGACAAACCACGAGTTAAAATAACTGCAGCAAACATGCGATAATATTGGACTAAAACATTGAATTGCTATTTTCCCTATTCTCTTTTTTTAGTTTATAAATTGTATCTGTTAAAAGTCAGTAAAATATACCTTTTTATAGTAAAACCCTTGGCAATAGTGCATGACTAAATTTAACTCAAATGAAAACTTAAAAACTGAAAAACACTTTCGTATCTTATGTTTTACATTAAAACTATCCAAATGTCAATCATGTTTAAACCTCAATTATGTGTGAATCTATTTAAATACTGCAGAAAGTTCAGCCAACTGTATAAAACTGATTTTTATGTATACAACTTGCTGAAACATGCTAAAATTCATTTTAGAAAAAACTTTGCTTTGGAAATATACACAAAGTTAAAAGCTACGCTTTCATTCTCTACTTCAAGTTAAATCATTTCAGGTCATCTTAATTCAATTAGAAGGGTATTTAAAATTTGTACACAGTCCTTTACATGTGTAAAGTAAATAAGAATTCTAAAACTCAGGCTACTATTAAAGTGTAATATGTTAAAACTATGCTGTATAAATAATATTCTAAATACCCTTTCATATCTTTCAGCCATGAATCACTTTAACAAGAGTTATGTTCTGAGAAGTTCATCATTAAGCAATTTCATCATTGGGCAAACATCACAGAGTGTACTTACAAGAACCTAAATGGTATAGCTTGCTATATACCTTGGTTATGTGGTTTAGCCTATTACTCCTAGGTTACAAACCTGTACACCATGCTACTGTGCCAAAAACTGTAGGTAGTTGTAACACAGTAGCAAGTATTTGTGTATCTAGACATACTCAAAGATAGAAAGGTTACAGTAAATATATGGTATTAAAGGTGTATGAAAAAAATATTAGTGACCTCAAAAAAAGTATATGTTTTGGTTATGTTTTTAAAATAATGAAAGTTATATATTCACTAAAAATATTGCTTCTAAAAGTGGTTTTAACCCAGTTCAAAAACTTAAGAAACAATAATATTAATATTAATTCAATACAAAAAGTTGAGAGGTTAACAAGAGTATTACATTTAATCATATTTTTAAAGCAGTATACACAGGAAATTCTTGCAACTGTTGTGTTTATAAGATATTCTAATGACTGTATAACATTTTCAAAATAGCAAAGATTCTCAGAATAAAGATGGACTAATTTATAATTCTTAGTGATAATTATTACAGAATAGTATAAAAATAATCCTTTCCTTTGGAAACAGTGTATCCAAAAAATAGCAAGCTTTGTATCATATTTAGGAATTGTATAATTTTTAAAATCAGAAGCAACAAGAGTAACACCACCTTCACAGCTATTTTACCTTATCTAGAACTCCAGAAAGTCCATCATAATGAAATGCACACTGAACCAAATCAAACTGTGCCTCATCATGATGTCTCATCTTCAGAATCCAGAATTGTTTACTGTGATACTATTAGATAAAATATTAAATTTAACCCGAGAGGAGAAAACTTATTAATAAAATGACAATATGAGCAGTATATATGGGAAAAATAAATAAGAAAACTAAGCATTATTTTAGCCAATTATGTATGCATTTATAGAACGAACAATTCTGCTTAACAACTTCTATGCTCTACATTCTGTGCTAGGAGCTCTGAATATAAAGACAAATACAATATCAGCCCCAAGAAGCTAACAAAAATACAATTGTTACATATTTACTACACATAAGACAAAAATTATATAGATTATTATTTAGGTAAAATTATACCAATTTAATGATAGAACAAGATATTCTTTGCTGAAGTTAAAAAAAAAAAAAGACTAATGGTGTTCTAGATTTTCCAGGTATGAAATAAAAGGTATTCACTTTGCTTTAACAATTTAACCTTAACCTGAGGGTAGTTGCAGTTGAGATTTCCTCAATTTAAATGATAAATTTACAAGTTTTCTGTGAGCTAAGTAAAAGTGTTACATCCAAAAACATCTAGTGATTCAGAATAAGCTTCACTCACATCAAATCTGTGTTGCGTGAAATCCATTTCGTCCTAATGCAGTCTGTTGCTCACCCACTCTTCTCGGATATGCTGGGCTCCTTGCTCTTCAGCATTTCAGATATGCTTCCTCTAGGGCCTATTTCCACTCCCTGTAGAATATTTTGCTCACATACCCACATGCCTCACTTTCTTTAATCTGTTCAGGTGGCACTTTTCTGATAAAGCCATCATGTTGACTCAATTTGATACTGTAACCAGCCATACCCACCCTTCAGCACACTTTATTCTCCCTTCCTTGCTCTAGTTTTTTTTATTCCATGATATTTACCTCCTGGTAAATACTATCACATTGTCTTCTTATTTATTTACTTGTCATCTGTCTACTCCACAAGAATGTAAACTTTGTGAGGGTAGACATATGAAAAATTTAGTTCTACTTTTTTTTTTTGATTGGAGTCTCACTCTGTTGCCCAGACTGGAGTGCAGTGGTGCTCCTGGCCACCGCAGCCTCAACTTGCTGGGCTCCAGGTATCCTTCTGCCTCAGCCTTCCAAGAAGCTGGAACTATAGGCGTGTGCTACCACGCCCGGCTGATTTTTGATTTATTGTAGAGATGAGGTCTCGCCAATTTGCCCAGGCGAGTCTCGAACCCGTGGGCTCAGGCAATCCACTCACCTCAGCCTCCCTAGGCACGGGATTACAGGCTGAGTCACCGAGCCCGGCTTGTTCTACTTTTTAAATTTTATTCACTGTTATATCCAAACCACATAAAACAGCAATTAATAAAAAAAGTACAGTTTTTTTAATGATTAATACAAATAGTAATAGTAATTAAAAAGATTTTTTTTGGAGCACATTATTTGAAACCTGTTTCAATGCAATCATTAGGAAAAAGGTCTATTACCTTTGTTGGGTAGCAGATTTAACCCTGAAGCTTTAAGAATGCAAATGTTCCCCACACATACAAAGTTGTGGAGACAGAGAACAGACAATACTTTTAACAGATGTCTGTGAGTCAGTGCTACTTGAGGGTAAGGTTGGTGCAGTGAGCAGATTGGAGAAAATGTGTAGAGGCATGCAAGAATTCTATTTTAGAGGTTCTTGTGTGCTCAAGCTAAGAGAGAAAAAAAAACTTTGTTGGGACATAGGTTTCGTGTGATATTTTAATTGGTTCATTTATAAGTTACTTTTCCATTAATCATTTAATAATTCACTTTTTAAATGTAACTTAAAAAATGCATACGAAACCATAATAGGTATTTGGTACTTGTTGGTCTAATGCAGGACTTCATAATATTTAGGAATTCATAGTATTGATTGATATATTAATCAGAATTGTTAGGTTCTCACTTGAAATGCTGTTCCAAAAGTATTGGCTAGTATTATCCAGTGGAAGAACAGTAGACATTTACTCTGACCTCTTAAATCTAGAGGTCAATCACTTATGAAGTTGAAAGAATGGTAATGCAAATGACTACACAGACAATTTTTATATTTCTATTAAAGCAACTTGACACATATAATATGAAAGTGCAAATCATAACCATATTGGGAAAACAGCATTCATATGTTATCTATAGGTACTCTATCCATATAGTGGGCAATAGCTACATGCAACTTTTGAAATTAAATGTATTAGTCTTATTGGGCTGCCATAACAAAATATTACATATTGTGTCTTAATGAAATTTATTTTCTTACATTGCAAGAGGCTAAAAGTCCTTGATCTTATCAAGCTTTTGACTGCCTTGGTTTCTGGTGAAGGATCTTTTCCTGTCTTGCAGATGGTCTTCTTTTTGTCTCTCTCATTCTCTCTCTTCCTCTTTTTGTAAGGCTATTAATCCTATTGTATCAGGTATCCAACATTCATACTTCATTTAATTGTAATTACTTCCTAAAGTACCTTTGGTCAAATACAGTTACATATAAATTTTGGGGAACGCTATTTGGTATGTAGTATTAAAATATAAATAATTTGTATTAAACACATTTAAAAAAGTTTAGCTACTTAACTACTCTAACCAGATTTCAAGTACTCAATAATCACAGAAACCTGTGCCTATTATATTGTATAGTATAGATACTAAACATTTCTGCCATCAAAAAATTTTCTATCAGCATTCTTATAGAACATAAAATCTAGTGCTTTCAATTTTTCTTATTCAGTTCTTAGAAATATAATCTTATAACCTGAATTCTCTAAATTACTAAAATTTGTTTTACCAGTCATAATATGGTCTGTGTAGATGATTATATCAAGTGCACTTAAAAGAATGTGTCATCTGAAGTTATTGGGTGCAGAGTTTTATGACAATAAATTAGATTAACAGTGTTGATCCTGTTGTTCAGATATTCTGTGGTTTTTACTGATGTTTTGTTTTGTAGTTCTATTTATTGCTGGCGAAAAGGTTAACATTTCCTGGTATTAAGAAATTTTCTATTTCTACTTTTAAATCTGAAAATTTTGCTTATGCATTTTAAAAACCTATTAGGTTATATGCAGGGGTCCTGCCCCATCAGGGATCAAGGGTCTCTGGAGGTGTGACAGCATCAGCGATTTAAACTGGAGGGATAGATATAAAGAGAAAGAAAGGGGGGAGAAAGAAAGAGACTGGACTCCTGCTCAGGTGACCAGAAGCCGTTTATCGAATGCTATCCCAGGGCTTTTATCCCCAAACTCTGCAAAGTCATCATCACAGGAAACAAAGGTAGCATGTGCCTTTCACATGAACAGGTCCAGGTGCACAAAGGACACCCCCCACTTTCAAGCAAATGTTCTTTCATACATAAGGAAGAACATGAGGAAGAACAACCACGAATTGTCTTTTCGTATCTTATGCTAGCCTAATGTTCCCCAAACCAGTTTCTTATGTGCCCTTAATTGTATTACAACTACATCATCTTGAATTAACATCACTCAATGTCTAAACCCAAAACCACCATAGTGAACTATTAACTTCCACTATTATGTCCTAGTTCAAACTAGTTTTTATTTTTTTTATTTATATTTATTTTTATCTTTTGAGTTGGTCTCACTCATTCCCAAGGGGGTGCAATCCTCCTGGCCACACCTTGCTCTTGTGATCTTCCACTTCAGCTTTCAGTAGCTATTACAGGCAGCACTAATGCTGGCTGATTTTTATTATTAAACGATGTCTCGCTGTCAGTCTCGAACCTATGCTCAGGCAATCCACTCATCCCTCAAAGGCACGGGATTACAGCTGAGCCCCTGCTACTAGTTTTTATTAAACAATTGCTGCTATGGTTACATTCTCCTAGCACCAGCTGACCTAATTCAAACTTCACTGGCCTCCCCTAAATCAAACTGAACTAACCATACTTCTATAATAAAATGATTACTTAAATTTTCTTAATCTATATAAACTATTTTCTAAAACCTATATCTGTAAATTTCTAAAGGTCACATCAAGAGAGCCTGTGACCTGCACTAAGGCTCCTCAATGTGACTCAAACTCAAACTTAAATTGCATAAAGCAAAAGACCATAAGCCATGGAGAATTGGAACAATAGACTCCTAGGTTTAGCTGTGTATGTTCCGGTCTCAGAGTTTTCTGTTAGAGCCAACTGGAGCTTTTCTTGGTAGTTTGTGCCAAATGAAAAAGGAGGGAGGGAATGGGTCAACAGCTCCTGAACACATCCTAGTGGTCTCGGGGTCAACGGTCCTTCCTGATCCCTAGCATTCAGTGGGCCTCCGTGGCCAGCTCCCAACAGTTATACATTTATACATTTATGATTGTTGTTTTCCGATATGTTGACTTGTTTTCATAATGAAACACCTTTAAATCTATTGTTATTCTTTTTAATCTACTTTGTATAATAACAACTGACAACCTTCTCACATTTCAACTTTTTTGAATTTTCCTTTTTAAAAATTAATACATAATGGTTGCACATACTTAGAGGGTACATGTGATATTTTGACACATGCACACAGTGTGTAACCATCAAATCAAGGCAATTGAAATATCCATCACCTCAAAAATTTATCTTTTGCTTATATTAGAATCATCCCAATTTTCTCTTTAGCTACATTCCACTATATAATACATTATCATTAACTATAGTCATCCTACTATACTATCAGAATCTGGATCCAATTCCTTTTATCTAATTGTATTTTTATACACATTAACCAACCTCTGATATATCTTTATTTATCCATTTTCTATTTATTGTTTCTGTAAAGTGTAATTATTGTAGATGGCATATAGCCAGGTCTTGCTTTGTTAAATACAGTCTTGAATCTCTCGATTTTAATAGAAGTGTTTAGTCTATTAATACTTAGTAAATTAATTGACTGTTAGATTTAATTTATCATGACACTACTTGGATTTTCTTTGCTCGCTCTGCTATTTGCTTCATTCATATTGTTCTTACCTTCTATTATATTATTTGAATATAGTTTTAGATTTACTATGGCATTGTAGCTATAATTCTTTATATTTTTAATGGTTCTTTATAGGCTACTTTATACATATTTAAATTTTCACAGTCTAATTGAAGTTATATTGTATCACTCCAAATGAAATGTAGAATCCTAGGGCAATATAGTTTGATTTTATCTTCCTCCATCTTCCTTTATGCTAAAATTGCCATACATTATTAAGCTTATATATGAATATACACCACAAAAGTATAGTTTTTACTGAAACAGTCATTTGTTCTTAAATAAATAAAAGAAAACTGTTTTTTATATTTACACACACATTGAGAATTTCTGCTGTGTTGAATTTTTTTATTGAATATCAACATTTTTATATTTTCATCTTCTTTCACCATGAAGAACTTCTACTAGGACTTTTGTTCTTAGTAATCTAGGTCAGATGGGGGTAGATTTTTAAAAGAGTTTTATTAGAAAGTTTTTTATGCCCATGTCAATATTGAAGATTATTTTTGTTAATATAAATTTCTTAGTTGACATATATCTTCTTTTTTTCACTACTTTAAAATATCACTTGGTTTTTCATCGTTTTGATATGTGTATGCTGGGGATAGTGAGGTAGAGAGAAAAGGTACTGTTTTCTAAGAAAGAAGTTATTATGCTGATGACTCAATAATGAGAAGGAGCTGGTCTGAGAAAGAACAAATGTAAGAAGCATTAAATGTAGAGGAATTAAATGTGCTTTCTTTTTTAAATTTTTTTTATTTTAAAGTTGTGGGGTACAGTTAAGTATTAGGTATACAAATATTCATTGTGCAGGTACCCTTGTTGATGAAGTGTGTACCCCTTTCCCCAGACAGATATTGACTACCATTAATCCCACCTCCCTTCCCCTCCCTGTTCCCCCTTCCCCATAGTTTTCTGCCACTGTCAATCCTTTTCTTATAGTATTATGGTAGTTGTTCAAGATTCACTTATGAGTGAGAACATGTGATACTCAGATCTTTGTTTCTGTGAGAGACATCACTCAGTATTATAAACTCTAATTCCATTCAGGTTGCTGCGAAATTCATGATTTTGTTCTTTTTTATGGCTGTGTAATATTCCACTGTGCATATGTACCACATTTTTAAATCCACTTCTCTTTTGATGGACAGCATCGTTGGTTCCATGATCTTGCTATTGTGAACAATGTTGTGATAAACATATGTGTGCAGGTATCTTTTTTATAGAGTGATTTGAGTTCTTCAGGGTATATTCCCAGTAGAGGAATTACAGGGTCATATGGAAGGTCCAATTTTAGAGCTTTTAGGAATCACTACACTGATTTCCACAGAGGCTGTACTAGTTTATGCTCCCACCAACAGTGCAGAAGTGTTCCCTTTTCACCACATCCTCTCCAGTATCTGTTATTTTTTGAGTTATTGATAATGGCCATTATGACTGGAGTTAGGTGGTATCTCAGTGTAGTTTTAATTTGCATCTCCTTAATGATTAGTGAGGTTGAATCATGTATCTGTTGGCCACTCATATGTCTTCTTTTGTGAAGTGTCTGTTCATATCTTTTGCCCACTTTGTAATGGGGTTTTTTTTTTTTTTTTCTTTTCAGCATGTTGAGTTCCTTGTAGATCCAAGATGTTAGGTCTTTTTCAGACATGGAGTGGGCAAATACTTTTTCCCAGTCTGTGGGCTGTCTCACTGCTCTCTTGATGGTTTCTTTGGCTTTGCAGAAGCTTGTCAGTTTAATGAGGTACCACTTGTCAATCTTATCTCTTATGGCCTGTGAATTTCAGGTTATGCTCAGGAATTGGATGCCAGTTCCAACTTCCATAAGGGTGCCTGCCTTTTCTAAAGTTCTTATGGTTTGAAGTTTTACATTTAGGTCTCTGATTCATTTAGAGTTAATTTTTGTGTATGGGGATGGTTAGGGGTCTTGTTTGAATCTTCTGCATGTGGTCAGCCAGTTTTCCCAGCACCATTTATTGAATAGGTTCTCCTCTCCCCAGTGGTGGGTGGTGGAGGCTTTGTCGAAGATGAGTTGGTTGAGAAATTGGGGTTTTGCTTCTGGAATCTCAATTTTATTCCATTGGTCTATACATCTGTTCTTGTGCCAATACCAGGCTGTTTTGATTATTGTAGCTTTATAGTAAAGTTTGAAGTCTGGTAGTGTGATAGGTTCTGCTTTTTTCTTTTTTGCTGAGGCTTGTTATGGCTATTCTTGGTAGTTTGTGTTTCCATAGAATTCCTGTATTGTTTTTTCTAGATCTGAGAAGAATGTTGCTGGTAATTTGATAGGTATTGTATTAAATCTGTAGATTGCCTTAGGTAAGATGGATATCTTCTCAATGTTGATTCTTCCAATCCATGAGCATAAGATATTTTTCCACTTGTTTGTGTCATCTTGATTTCTTTGAGCAGTGTTTTGTTGTTTTCATTGTAAAGGTCTTTCACGTCTCTGGTTAGGAAAATGCCAATGTATTTCATTCTTTTTGTGGCTATTGTGAATAGGATTGTGCTTCTTATTTGGGTTTCTGTTTGCTTATTATTGGTGTAAAGAAATGTGATTGTCTTTTTCACATTTATTTTATACCTTGAGACTTTGCCAAAGTCCTTTATCAGATATCACCTCTCAGAAATCTGGGCACATTTAATTTTAAGAACTAGTATTGCATCTCTTGGTGGCAGTTGTCACCCTAAGAACAGGAACAAGACAAAGAAAGTACACAGGACTTTGACTCTCCTACACAGGTGCACATAAAGTTAGTTTATTAATGACTACATTTTGAAGCCAGCCATTTAATCCAATATTTAAATAACAAGTTGTTTAATATTAAAGCAGAATGTACTGCCACAGTGTGACAGAAGTACAGCTTTATCCATAAACCCTTCACATAATCACACGTTAAATGCTATTTTTATTTAAGCAAGGCACCCCTACTTGTTCTAAAATATGGGATGTGCTACCCCATTGAAAAAGCAAATGAGGAGACAGACTTTTTTCCTATTTAGAGCTGATTTAAATTCAAGTGAAGTCATTAATGTCCTTACCAGTCACGACTGTTCTAACATGTCACTTTACAGTTTTGAGACTAACGAACACAGTTAAAGTTTACCCAAAACCAAAAAGGAGGGGAGGGATGGTTCAGACAACTTTTAAGTTAAGACTAGAATGCCCCCTTAAGCAGACAGGCGCCCATGTTAAATGCCTTCAGCACAAAGCTTATAAAGGCAGAATATTTCTAAAGACATAAAACCACCAAACTGTTGTTATTCATACTCACTAACCTGTGATATTTTTTGTTTTGATCTTTTTTTCAATTCTATCTCTAGCTAAGTAATCAAATACAGCTAAATTTAAAACTATTCTGCCAAACCACACTGGTTCAAAGGTCTGGAACTTTTTTTTTTTTTTTTTTTTTTCTTTGGTGAGTATTTGGTTAAAATAAATCATTATTTTACTCTATGAGAAGGTTTACATCAGAGCTCTCAATTCACAGGCAGAAATAACAAAACCCTTGAACAGATTATTTTTTAAATGGGAGAAAGATTTTTAAAGAACAGTGAATAAAAATATGTAGTCTTTACAATGGGTAATATATCTTCTATGAAAACAAACTGCTTAATCATACAAAGACCACATTTTTATATCAGATCCTGGATAGTTTAAACAAAAATTTTAATTTGTGGTTCATCATTTAATAATCCTAAACTGAACCTTTCCTTTTTAAACAGTTCACTATGAAATTTTTTCAGAAGCAATTAACCCAAAATACCAGTCCTTTCTCTAGCAGTTACTGTTAATAAACTAGAACTTTACAACCCATGTTCAAGAAAGATGTGCAAATGAAATGCGTTTTGCTTCACCCTTATCATCTGGAAACCCAGGAAGGCTTACTTTCCTTTTGGACATGAATTCAGGAACAGTTCAATATACCTATGATGAATCCTTGAGCATTGCTGCAACACCATCCTTATGGGTATGGAAGTGCACGTCAGCTTCTCCAGCGGTCTTCCCACTAGAACTGTATTCCATGGTGATTCTAGTGGGCTTCAGTGGCGCGAAAAAATTTATAATGTCTTGGGCATTGTCTTGGAAAGGCAAACCTCTCATGTGGACGAAACGCAGAGACGGTGTAGTTCCAAAATCCACAGCCTCTGGAAGCTTCTCTGACACCTCCTCAGGCAATTCTATTTCTTTCTCACTTTCAAAAGCTGTCATGGGCTGAATATCATCATTTACTTCATGTTCTTCAAAGACCATTTCTGGCTCAGTTATATACTTAGCAGTGGGAGAAAGTGCCATTTTCTTTCCCTTATGAGAGCCAACATGTGTTCGGACTTCGTTCCTTCTGCTCGGAAATATCTCGATATATCGGTTACCAATTTCCTCCGTGTGTTTCAGTAGGGTTTGGTTGGCCATTTCTGGTTCTTCAAATTGCACATAGGCTTCCCCAGTTTTTCTTCTCCCTCCGTAGTCCATCACAAAAGTAATGTCAACTATATTCAGTCCTGCAAAGAAATCTACAATGTCTTTCTCATTGCAACTATAAGGAAGTCCTCGCAAATGAACCACTCCGTCATTTACCACAGGTGAAGATTTGATCTGCAAGCTCTTCATTAAGGCATCCACGTCTTCATTGTTTATCTCATATACTTCCACATAGTGCTGACCCATGTACGTGCAGTGCTTCTCTAAGGCTTTCTGCACATCCTGCTCTGACTCCATCTCAATCAAGGCATCACCCCTTCGTTTCCCATCTCTATTTAAGAGGAAATGTATTCCATTCTCACCATTGCGGATTCTGCAGTCTGAGAAAAAAACTAAGCACATCTTCTGCAGTGCACAACCAGGGCAATCCTTGAGCTCGAATGAGATAAACATCTCTCCTAACTTGGATGGGGCCAATTCATACTCAGGAAGTGGTGGAAGATCTTCCAGGTAGGTAGTTTCGGACTCCTGGCTGTAGCCCCGCGCCGGACCCGCGGCGGCCGCGGGCAGAGGGGACCGCAGGGGGAGGCCCCGCCAGCTTCCCGAGGGTGCGGCCCGGCCTGGAGACCCTGCGTCTGCGAGGCAGCGCCGCGGCGGCCCTGAGCAGCAGCAGCAGGTGGCGGTGGCTGGAGACACCCGTGAGGAAGGAGCTGGCAGCTGCGTAGAAGGGCAGGCAGGTGCTGCTGTGCGGCGGCAGCTGTTGCAGTTACAAGCCGCAGTTGCGGAGCAGAGCCCCGAGGACCCAGAGCGTCCCGGCCATGGACTCCGGAGGCGGCGCGGGGACTGGAGGTGGCGGCGGCGGCGGCGGCAGCGCGAGCGGCAGGGAAGCCTCAATTTCTTAAAATAAAGATGAAAGTAATATTTAGAATGCATACTTGTTATGAAAACAGATGAGTTATTGTAGAGTAAGTTGTCAGACATTTATAAAGCACTCAAGTGATTACCAGTTATCTTGCCAATATTAGAATGAGAATTTCTTTATTATTATTATTATAAAGATGTGGGGTACAATTCAGGATTAGGTATTCAAACGTTGATTATGCAGGTACCCTTGTTATGAGGTATGCCCCCTCCCTGCCCTAGCAGTTTCCCTCAACTGCCAATCCCACCCCGCCTTGGCAGTTTCCCACTACTGACAATCCGTTTTTTATAGTATTATAATTGTTCAAGGTCTGCTTATGAGTGAGAAAATATGGTACTCTGTTCTTTGTTTCTGTGATAGATCACTGAGTATGATCGACTCTAAATTCATCCAAGTTGCTGAAAAGTCCATATGCTTGTCCTACTTTATGACTGTATAATATTCCATTGTGTATATATGTACCACATTCTTTTTATCCAGTCCAGCTTCAATGGGCAACATGGTTGGTTCCATGTTTTTGCTTATTGTGAATAGAACTGCAACAAACATATGTGTGCAGGTATCTTTTTTGCAGAATGATTTGAGTTCCTCAGGGTGTATTCCCAATAGGGGAATTGCTGGGTCATAATGGAAGGTCAATTTCTAGTTTTTTTCAAAAATTGCCACACTGTCTTCCAAACAGGTTGCACTAGTTTCCATTCCCACCAGCAGTCTGCATTCTCTCCACATTCTCTCCAGCATCTGTTGTTTGTTTTACTAATGATGACCATTCTTACTGGGGTTAGATAGTATCTCAAAGTGGTTTTGATTTGGTCATTCTGGCTGGGGGGTCGGAGGAGTCCATCATCTTGTTAATTCTTTCAAAGAACAAGCTTTTTGTTTTGTTTATGTTTTCTATGATATTTTTGTCTTCTATGTTGTGCATTTGTGCTCTTATTTAGGTGATTTGGATTCTTCTGTTAAAGTTGTGGTATTGGTGGTCTTCTCTTTCCAACTCCCTTAGATGATTTGTTATGCTCTCTGCTTGTGATCTTTCCATTTTCTTGATGTGTGTTTGTAGAGATATAAATTCCTTTCCTAGAACTGCTTTCATGGCATCCCAGAGGTTTAGGTAAGATGTTTCTTCATTTTCATTTGTTTCCAGGAAACTTAATTTCTGCTTTGATTTCAGTGTTGACGCAGTAGTTGTTCAGCATCATGCTGTTTAGTGTTCATATCTTTGTGGGCTTTGGGGGAATTTTGGTGGTGTTGATATTTATTTTTATTCCATTGTGTCTGAGAATGTGCATGGCAAGATTTCAACATTATGGAATTTGTTTATGCTTGATTTATGGCCAAGGATGTGATCAATCTTATAGTATATTCCATATGGTGAGGAGTAGAATATATATTATGTGTTTGTTGGGTGGAATAATCTGTAGGTCTCTATTAAGTCCATTTGGTCGAGTGTAGAGGTTAAGTTCTGGATCTCCTTGGTGATTTTTTTGCCTCAATGATCTATCTAGGGCTGTTAGTGGGATATTCAAGTCCCCTGCTATAATAGTGTTTGAGTCAATACCTTTTTTTAGTTTTCTTAGTAGTTGCTTCATAAATGCGGGTGTTCCTGTATTGGGTGTATATATGTTTAGGATGGATATTTCTTGTTGATGGATTGAGGCTTTTATCAATATGTAGTGTCCTTTTGTATCTCTTTTAATTTTTGATAACTTAAAGGTTGTTTTGTCTGATATTAAGATTGCAATTCCTGCCTTCATTTGTGATCCATTTTCTTGGAAACTTGTTTTCCAACCTTTAACTTTGAGTCAGTGTGCTTCCCTTGAAGTGAGATGAGTCTCCTGGATGCAGCAAAAATTTGGTCATGGTTTCTTATCCAGTTTGCCATTCTGTGTCTTTTCAGTGGTGCATTTAATCCATTCAAATTCGGCTGATTATTGAAATGTGATTGTTTATCACTGTCATGAGGTTCTTATAACATTTTTTCTTTGCTTGTGTTCTTTTGGCTTTGGGGTTGATGTATGTGCATATTTTCAAGTTTGTTGCACTGTATTCTCTGTTGATTCTGTGCTGTGCTGTTCTCTTGGGAAGTGTGTGGTCATTCTCTTTTTTCCTTTCTTCTGTGCTTAATACCTTTTTAAGTGTCTCCTGTAGAGCTGGTTTGGAAACTGCAACATCTCTTAGGGATTGGATATCTGGGAAGAATTTTAATTCTCCATCACTGGTGAAGCTGAGCTTGGCTGGATAGGAAATTCTTGGTTGAAATTGTTTTTCTTTGAGGACTTTGAATATAGGGCTTCAGTTCCTTCTTGCTTGTAGTGTTTCTGCCAATAGGTCTGCTGCTGTTCTGACTGGTTTTCCACAGTAGATTGTCTAACCTTTCTCTCTTGCTGCCTTTAGGATTTTTTCTTTTGTGCCCACTTTGTGCAGGTGAATTACTATGTATCTAGGTGTTGGTCTTCTCTTTTGATGTCTTGTGGGGGTTCTCTGTATCTCTTGTGCTTGGCTGCTCACATCTTTGGTGAGATGGGGAAAATTTTCTTGGATTACCTCCTGGAATACTTGCTCCAAGTTGTTCTCCACTTCCCTTTCTTCTTCTGGAATACCATTCAGGCATAGGTCAAGCCTCTTGATATAATTGCACATCTCTTGTAGGCTTTGTTTTTTCTTTCTGAGTTTTCTTTCTATGTTTTTTACAGATCGGGTTAATTCCATGTTCTGGTCTTCAAGTTCTGAGATTCTTTCTTCAGCTAGATTGATTCTGCTTTCTATGCTTGTCATCTTGTTATTTTTTCCTGGATGAATTTTTTTATTGCCAAAATCTCTGTTACAAGTTCTTTCAGTGTTGCATCTTGTCTTTCTTTAGTCTTATTCACTCTTTTCATCCATTTCCTAATCCCCGTCATATTCTGGGGCCAGTCGTAGATGACTTCCATTGTTTGGGCACCAAGGTCTGATTTTTCAGGAGTTTTGTCTTTGGTACACTTGAAATTGCCTGAGATCATCCTTTGATTTTTCCTCATTTGTGACTGATCTCTTGTTTTTCTCTTTAGTTATGTTATTCAGTATCAGTGGGAGAGGCTTTCCCTTCTGATGTCTGCTCAGTCCTCTATTTTTCCCTGATCTGGGCTCTGGATTTGTTCTATTTTAAAATAAGATGGTGAATTGGAAGTTTCACTGTCTTATAGCTTTTGAAATTTGAATAACGTGGGGATGGGGCACTAGGATTCAGAAATTACTTGCAAATTACAATGTTCTCTTATTGTGGTATGTGTTCCCTAGGACCCACTCTCCACCTCCACTCTATATGACAATGCAGAGCAGAAACCCAATTCAAACAACAATTAAACACACACACACACGAACACACACACACACACACACACACACACACACACACACACACACACATTTACACGTACCCCCAAAAGAAACTGGAATAACAGCAAAGTGAAACAAAACCACCACCGTCTCCACCAACAAAAACCCCAGGAAAACTAAACACACACACATGCCTAGCACAAAGTGAATATAGAAGAAAAACAGAAAGACTGGAGAAAAAAAGAGAAAAAGAATTCAGGTCGAACCCTCACACATATATTGACACACACCTTAAACTATAAAAAATGAAAATAAAAAAACCCAGAACAAAAGAGCAAAAACAAACCAACAACAACAACAAAACCGAAAGATGAACACTCAGTCGTTCATATACACGCATAAAGAGAAAACGACAAAAAAAGAAAAAGAAAAGAAAAAAATTGGAGGGGATGCAGATCAAACCCTCACATATACATTCATGCACAAAGGAAAAATGTTTAAAAAGTAGATGAACTAATAAACAAGCTGTCACAAAATTAAAAAAAAATTAAAAAATTAAAAATTAAAAAAAAAAACCCACCCTCTTTTGGCAGGCTCTGTAATTGTTCCTCTAATCAAGTCTCTCCTTCAGAGCCACCTCTTTCACTCTCTCCTCAGTGTCCGAAGAAGGGAAGAAGGAGGGGTGGTGGAGATGGGTGGGGCTGCAGTCCTCCACTCCCACTCTCATATGGTCAGGGAGCTCTCCTCCAGTGAAGAGGTATGGGATTGTCTCCTACCCAGGTATGTACTCGTGGGGGGTGCCTGAGCCAAGTCTATCCTTGAATGGAGTCTCCTATTGCAACTGACGTCCAGGTTCCGCCTGGATTTATTCCTCTCTGTTGTAACCCAGCTGTGTGGGTCTGATGTTCAGAGGATTGCTGGGCAGGAGGGAATTTGGGTCAGTCTCAGACTGACCCCTGAACTCTTTGGAGTTCTTCCTCATCCTTTTCTGGCCACACCCTTTGTGTTGCAGCTGGATCAGGGTAGGGGGTGGGGCACCTGGAATTCAGCCCTCGTTAGGTCCCTTGGAAGTATGTGCTTTCAAGATATTTCCTCTGGGTCACGATCAATCCTGTGTAGTTGATCTGCCAGTCACAGAGATAGGGTCTGTTGCTCTGTGGTGAGAAAGTTGGAGTACTTTCCTGCCTTGCCTTCAAAATGGTGGTGGAATGCCTCTCTTGTCCACTTTTGTGGGACTTTGCCTCTGGACTCCCTCTGCAGCCCCTGCTGCCAGTGCCCTGCCAGGTGCTGAAGTGGTGAGGTAAAGCCAGGAGGCAGCAGTCTCTCTCCTGCTGCAATGGTGAGGGAGAGCCTTGAGTGATGGTTTCTCCCCACTGCTTTTTTGCAGAAAGACTTTTGTCCATTAAAAAAAAGATAAATGATGCTTAGCTTCTGCAACCTGGGAAGAGCCAGGGATGAAGCAGAAAAGCTGCAGCACCAGCTGTTGCACCAGGGTCCTTGCCACTTGCTCACGAGCCCTCACTTGGACAGTCTCTCCCAGCATTTTCTTCCCAGGGAGGGCTTGTTGAGAAAGAAAGAAGAAAGAGAGAGAGAGAGAGAGAGAGAGAGAGAGAGAGAGAGAGAGAGAGACAGAAAGAGAGAGAGAGAGAGAGAGAGAGAGAGAGAGAGAGTGAGAGAGAGAGACAGAAAGAGAAAATGGTGCTTGGCTTCTGCATCCCAGGTGTCATTAGGGTCCAAGCCCAGCTGCTGTGGCACCAGACCCTGCGCCAGGAGAACCCTGGCTGCTAACTCCTTAGCCCTCACTCATTCTGCCACTCACATGCCCACTCACTCACCAGCATGTACAAAAAATTTTCCACATACTCACTCACTCACATGGGGACTCACATAGTCCTACTGGCCCGGCTGCTATCTTCCCCGATAATTTCTAAAGGGAAGAAGATTACATGTTCAGGATATTTCTTGTGCTTACACTCATGTATATTCCCAAGTAAAATGAATATTTAATATTCTGAAATATGCCTGCTTGAAATTATCTCAGGTTTTAGCAAAACTGGAAAAGGTGTGTTTGTGCTTGCATGCGCAAAACATCTTACCTTCAAAGAAGGCATCCCCAAATTTAGTAATAAAATTAAACATTTGACAGCCCAGCTATCTTTCCAAAAATGAGTTTTTAAATATATATATATTATATATAGCTTTAAATATATATATATCATTTTGAAAAAAATCTGTATATACATATATGTAGTAAAGTACAGGAGACAATGGTGAGAGAAATGACACCAAATGCCCTTTCCACTACACACACATCATTGTCCCTAAGGCAAAATACTCTCACTGAATGGGTGACCTTTCTCAAGGTGTATGTCACTGACAACAGATATAATGGTAATAACATCTTTGGCTTGTAGATTGGCTGCTTATTAAGCCCTTGGCTTCACTTGTTTATTCAAAGGGGCAGCTGTAGCATCTGATCTCAAAACAGCACCCAGGTAAGCAGAATATGAATCACAGAGGCCTATGTTTAGTCCTTTCTTACAATGACTGCTCTTACTATTCTCTTCGAGTAAGTTCTGGAGTAATTTGGGGGACAGAGAGTATTTATCAGGGCTCTTTTAATAGAGATTGTGAATGGTAATTCACATTTGTTGTTTAGCAGGCTAGAATCTACTCTCCATTATCTTGGCCGTAATATTTTAATTGTGTTGTGATGAAAGTATCCTGAGTGTGTCTAATAATACCTATTTGATTCCCTAATCTAATTGTGGAGGTAATGACTCAGGCTGTTATTCAGTGAAGTCTACTGCTGACCACAATGATAATTTGATGGATTAGGGACATGACAAAGTCAGCCAATCAAGTAAATGGAACTCAATTCCAGAGCTTTTGCTTGAGTTAGGGAGTGAAGAAAACTTTTTCTAATTAGTTATGTGGACAAGGAAAGATGTAGTAGATAATTCTGTGACAATTATTCTATAAAGAGGTGAGCAAAAAATATTGGCAACTTTAGGGATTTAGAAAAATTGAATATGGCATTCACATTTATGTTTCAATAATTGGAGACCTGTATCAAGCCATAATTATGCTACTGTATAATGTAATTTTTAGATCTGACTTAACAAAAACTTTTTTTTGCTTGAGTTTGACCAGGGAATTTTGCCATTAGCAACAAACACAAGTTTACTCTTGTTGTAGCTATCCTAAGTGTTTTAATGGCCTTAATCTTACTTTAAAGAAGCAAAGTTTAGTAATATTAGGAATTAAATAGTCTTGCTACAGAGGTTATTGTGTGCTTTTGCCTACACTCCATAAATATGCTAACACTTGCTCTTCATTCTCATCTGCTAAGGTGAAATAATAAAAATCATAATAAAGAAATGCACCACACAATGGTTACTAATATTAATGTTTTTTATCAATTGAACCTGGACCATATAATGAATGGATTTAATTTCCCAGAAACAAGATTTCTTTTTCTTTGATGACAAAGTTACATTCTTTCGTTTTTTAAAAATTCTCCTCTACTTCTATTTTCTCTGAAATGTTAAGAACCTATAGTTTTAAAATTTTTCTAATTTTTCAGTTAATTGCCAGTTAAACTTTTGAACTTTTACTGATAAAAGAATGCAATGCTAGCCAGACATGGTGGCACCTATAATCTCAGCACTTTAACTCTGAAGCAGAAGCAAGAGTACTGCCTAAGCCCAGGAGTCTGAGATCAGCCTAGGCAACATAGTGAGATCTCATCTCTACAATAAATCAAAAAATTAGCCAGGTGTCACGACTGAAGTACCCAGCTACTTGGAAGGATTGCCTGATCCCATCAGAACTAGGCTGCCATGAGCATGTCACTGTACTCCATCCAGAGATACAGAGTAAGACTGCGACTCAAAGAAAAAAAAATGCAGTGTTGATGTTTGACATTACTAGCTGAAATAAACTTGTGCTGCTTGGTTTGTTTGTTTTCTTCTATATGCACATCAATATGTCTATCTATGTAGTTCTTTATGTATGTGTCTATCTGTATCTATTGATCTGATTTATAAAGAGAGTAGTTATTTTGAAGCTTACAAATATTGGTCAGGTTACTAAGAGTGGACCTGCCAAGTATTCAGTATTCAAATACACTATACCCAAAACGACAAAGAAGGAAGAGGATGAGACTAAGAGAAGGAAGAGGAGGAGGAGAAAAAGAAGAAGAAAAAATGAAGAACACGTAGACTCATATTGGAACCTTAAAAAGATAAAATACCAGAAAATAATCATTATCCATATTTAATTATGACGAACAATGAAAGAGTAGGTTTTGTTCATGTTCTTTAAGTTTGCAATGGATTAATTTTTTTTTTAAATTTTGAAGATGTGGTGTACAATTTAGGGTTAGGTATACAAATGTTCATTATGCAAGTACCCTTGTTGATGAGGTGTGCCCCCCTGACAGTTTCCCACTACTGCTAATCCCACTCCCTCCACTCCTAGCAGTTTCCCACTACTTCCAATTCCTTTCTTATAGAATTATGGTAATTGTTCAAGGTCTGCTCATGAGTGAGAACATGTGGCACTCAGTTCTTTGTTTCTGTGATAGATCACTCAGTATTATAGACTCTAAGTCTATCCAAGTTGATAAGGTACATTTCTTCATCTCAGTGGAAGGAATAAACTTCAACTGATATAAGAACTTAGATTTTTTTTTCTTATGGGTGTTCATTGTATAAAGCACTTGAGACAAAATGAAAGATTTCAAAAATAAGAATGTTATACATATTTAATACTTGGTGAACTGTACAACTCCTTACAATGTTTTTGAAAACATAATTTATACAGGCCCTAAAAGTTCTCTTTTTTCTTTTATAATACTTCTTATTTTTTTCTCTTTAGCTTCAAAACTAATGTGATTTCTTTGAGAAGCATTAGTATTTTTTTCTCCCTAATTAGATCCTCATTATCTTTATCACTTTTTGTTTCTTTTCTTCATATCAGTTTTCACAACTTTCAAAAATATTTTTCTGTCTGCTTTTATTATATTTTAACTGTAAAATCTCAGAGATCATTTCTAGTTTTAGTCCATGCATAGCTTAGTACCTAGAACATTACTGGTAGTAAAAACCATTTTTGTGAAATTAATATATTGACTTATTTCCTGAAAGGCATTAGATTAATCGAAAGTACTGAAAGTTTGACTCTATTTCTGGCATAAAACTTACAGAAGAAAATCAAAAGAAGAGGACTTTTCTTGCATAGTGTCCTGACATACAATTCAGCCCAACTGACTTCTTGCAAACAACAGCATTGCCAAAGATCCAGAATAATCAAATATTTTCCCAAGTGGGGTCAATAGTACTCATATATGACAGTCAGTTTATTTTTATAGTTGTATGCACTATTATCCTGTTGTTGAAACAAAGGGTAAGAGAAAGTGTTAGTGGGTAGATGAAATGGTTAGAGCTGAGAGACAGAAATGCTATCATTTTCTCCTACCTGCTTAGTTTACAATACTCAATAGCTAAATGTGGTGGTAAACTTTATACATCAGCTTGAGTGGCCAAGGGTGCACAAATGTTAGGTCAAATATCATTTTAGGTGTTTCTGTGAGGCTGTTTTTAGATGAAATTAACATTTAAATGAGTGGACTAAGTAAAGCAGATTGTCCTCTCTAATGTGGGTGAGCCTCATCCAATCAGTTGAAGGCCTGAATAAAACAAAAACATGACCTTCCCTCAAACAGGAGAGAATTCTTTCTGCCTGACTGCCTTTGAATGGGGACACTGGCTTTTTCCTGCCTTTGGACTTTATCTAAAACTACGATTCTTCCTGAGTCTCAAGCCTGCTGGCTTCAGAATAAAACTATACCATCAGTTTTCTTGATTCTCAGTCCTTTGAACTAGAACGGAAATTGCATCATCTGTTCCCCAAAGCTTACTAATTCATCCTGTAGATCTTGGTATTCATCACTCTTCACAATCATGTAAGCTAATTTCTTATCATAAAACTCTCTCTCTTTCTCTGTATCTTTCTCTACACACACACACACACACACACACACACACACACACACACACTAGATTTTTTTCATTTTTACGATTGCCTAGCTTCCAATGCTCAATTTGGCTAATTCATGATGTGGAATTTGAAGGATGAAGTAAACCTTTTCTTGTTTTTCCAGCTTGATTTGGTAAGTCACTAAAATATATTAGTGAGATTTTTAATGCAATTTTAAAATATAAATACCTAACTCAAAGGTCTAACATTTCCTCTACAAATAAATAATTGTCTATTAGAAACCATCAATCAAAAAATACATAATGTTTGTGCTATGTCTTACTCAAATATATTAAATTTGACACTGTGGCGAGAAACTCAAGAAGTTAATTAGGGTTAACACCATAAACTGGATTCAATAAGAAGTACAAATACTTATGTATTTTAAGTTTCTTTTCTTATAATTACACAGTTGTATATTTTTTCTTTCTAAATTACACAAAAATTGTTATTTGTGAATGGAAATTTGATTATTACCATTATTAAGTTCTAAAAATGTGTTGATACAGCTTTTTAGACAGTCAACCTGGGCTCTGACAGTGTCAGCTCAATGGGTGGGCAAGCCTAACCCCAAAGAGTGTCAGCTCAAGGGCTGGCAATCCCAGCTCCAGAAGTGTTGGCTCCAATGGTCAGGTGAGCTAAGTTCTGTGAGTGTTGCTGATTTGGTGAAGTGTCTCAGCTTTGGAGTCTTGCTTTCTGCCAGCAGGTCTCTGGGTTCAGCTGGCTCTGACCACTGGCAAGCCAGCCTCCAGGGTGCAGGATCTTCTTCAATGATCTTCTACAGTTCTTGAGGCCTAGGTTCTTTTCTCCTGCTCAGGAGGAATTAGGAACACAGCCAGCAGGAAGTTGATAAAGCAGGATTTATTGAAAGGACAGAAAAATTCTCAGAGTGTGAGGGAAGCCAAAGGGGTTGCCAATTTGGAGCTGAAACCTGGTGTTTATATAGCCTGAAGACGAAGCCAGTTGATTATAGAACTAGCTGTTAGCTGATTGGTTGTTTTCCAATTTCAGCTGCAGAAATTCTGTTACTTTGCTGCCTGACTGCCCTGTCTGCCTAGTTTTTCTCTAGCCATCTCTTCTCAATACCATGTGGTATTATTTATAACTAATACTTTAAAAAATAATTTAAAAATAATGAATATAATGGTCTAACATTTGAAAATATTAGAAACAAAAAATACTTTGAAACTCATTTACTTAAAAAATCCTCTGAATGCTTATACTTATTACTACAAATATTAACATTCAAAATCTCTGCTTTTGTTACAACCAGGAAAATAAAATAAGCTGTGATAATTACTTAGGAATTAAAAGTTTTTTTCATTGACATTGACATTACAATTTGTAATGGCACCTTTTTTTCCCCCTAAAAATTTTATGGTTATGCATTCTTTTGGGAACAGCATTACTTATCATGTTCCAGTAAGTCTTGCTAAATCACTGAAGCTCCATCTAAATCAAACACTGTGGAGACGGTGTATATCTCAAATAATCTATATTTCCATATGTCTCAATGTCTCTAACAACATTTAAACTATGAATTTGAGGGCACATTGTTTTAATTATTTTATTTTTGAGGATTTATAAAGTGAGAGATCACTTAAAACAAAAGGAAGTTCAAACAGAAAAAGAAGAAACACAGAACAAAATCACTACGGTATTTCTTTTACTCTTGAATTCTATGAGATATTTGCTAGAGAGTATATGTGTTTGTGGATGAAGATAAAATATATCAAAAATATACATTCATGGCTTCATTTCCAATATGCTATTTTTTGTTTCCATAGACTAGCATTTAATGTGATATTTTCATTCCTGATGGGACAAACATGCATGCTTTAGAGTGTGGGTGGGTGGGTGGGGAGTATGTTAATTTAAGAGATGATTCTCTCTTTCATAATTCTTGTTAAACCCTCAGGTTATCAGGGGTTGTTTGGTTGCCATGGAAGTGCACCACTCACTTTGCAACAACTATTGTCACTTTCTTGAATTGTTTCGACTCCCAGGATTCTAACATCAGAGTGCTCTTGTCTACTTTATGTGATAATATGAGCTCATAAATAAGTCTATTTTTTTTTCTTTGAGTTGTAGTTTCACTCCGTCATCTCCGTCATCCAGGTTGGAGTACAGCTCACGGCCACCCCAGCGTCAGCCTGCTGGGCTCTGGTGATCCTTACGCCTCAGCCTTCCAAAGTAGCTGGAACCACAGGCGTGCGCTCCCACGTCTGGCTAATTTTTGATTTATTGTAGAGATGAGGTCTTTTCAAGTTGCCTGGGCTGGTCTTGAAAATAAGCCTATTTAATTCCCTTTATTTTCATGTGGCTTTCAAGTTGCTCAAGTGTTTTCTCTTGTGTTGTTGATGTCAAACCTGTGCCCAAACCAGAAAAGCAGGAAAAGTCAAGTCTGGCTTTGAGGAGAAAGTTTACTATCTAGAACCAAACTTTGCAATTATCTTTTCTCACTATAAAATTCAATACGTTTAAAGATGCATTTACGTTATACAGTGAAAATCTGATCATGATTTAAAAATTAACTCAATTATTTAGTGAAAGCGATGCTTGCATTTAAAAGAAATGAAATAAAGGCAACTGATTTATTAAAGAAATCTAATAAACTAAGAATTTTGGGTGACTATGATGGGTCATTTTAGGTACAAGTACCATTTTGCAGTGAATACTGACAGTGAAGGAGCCTTTGCATATGTGGGGCAAGGGTTATGTGGGAAATAGTTGTACCTTCCTCTCAATTTTGGTGTAAACCCCAAACTGGTCTAAAAAAAGATAGCTTGGCTTAAAGGAACTTTTAAATCACCAATAAGTAAACACTATATATGGCAATACAAGGTTGTATGAAAAAGAGTTAAGTCTGCCCAGTATAGCTATGAGGGGAAATGCACAAATAAATCAAATAACCATGCAAGTAATGCTTCCAATACATATCTAGGGCCAGACAACACCAAAAAAAGATTATAGAATGCTTAAAATTCCAGGTCTTACTTTTTGTAGCTGTGCTAATGATACATCTTTATGTTCAGCTATTGTCAGCATGCAATTCAAAACCTAATGTGGGGAAATTGTTGTTACTTCCATATTGTATGACTTCATTCCCCTCAATTGTCTGTCAACTGCATCACATTACAGAAACATCCTTTGCTATAATAGACTATATGAAGTACCTAATTACCACATTTGTTTAGAAATCCAACATAATTAAATTTTCTAAACTGCCCTTCTCCTTTTTCTCTGTAAGAACTCCAGTGCTTACACATTGACTGAAAAAAGAGATTTTCACAGTCTTTTGTTATGGTTTAGTATGATTTTTGGTGGTGTGCATTTTTTCAGTTGATATTATTTATGACAAGCATGACTCACCTTGTAGGACCATTTTCCCCATGCCGTGGCCATGAGATACCACTGGTTGGGTCAAGTTGCTTAGTGTTTATCATTAATAGACACCCAAGTGAAATCTTCCCATCATAAATTTTGAGGAACTTAGTGTTCAGACCTAATAGACATCCAAATCCACTTCACTTTTCGTTTCTTCCCTATGTCTTCAATATAGTGGATTTCATTACTCTGCATTCTTCCTTCCCTGGCTGAGAGAATATAAAAACAGTCAAAACTTTCCTGCTTCAAACTCTTTCTGTAGCTCATTTACTCTATCATAACTCCTTTGAACTCAGATATTTTTAGAGCAAAAATTAGAGTGGTGTTTGTGTTCAAGACTATTCACTTTTGCCTGGCAGTATCTTTTTGGGCACTGGAATGAAAAAAAATGGGTGTATTGGTCAGCAGAGAATTTTACAGTAAAACAAACAAACAAAAACCACAGAATTATTCAAGCAAGAACAGAAATTGCTGGGTGCTAAGTAATAGGAATTGGTCAAACGTGTAAGAATGAGATTGTGTTTTGTTTTGATAGACTCAGAGGTTCATGTGCAGGTTTGTTACATGGACATATTGCATAGTGGTGAGGCCTGGGTTTCCAGTATACCCATTGCCTAAATAGTAAACACTGTACCCAATAACTAATTTTTAAAACCTCATCCCTTTCTCCCCTTCACACTGAAGTCCTCAGTGTCTATTATTACCCTCTTTATGTCCATGCATACCACTGGTTAGCTCTCACTTATAAGTGAGAAGATGCAGTATTTGATTTTCTGTTTCTGAGTTATTTCACTTAGAATAGTGACCTTCAGTTCTGTTTATGTTGCTGTAAAATACACAATTTCATTATTTTCTTATGGCTGCATCATATTCCATCGTGACACAAAGAACTATCAATTGATGACAGACACAAAAGAAAAATAAATTGATGTGGACAACCTAATTATTGTAAAAGAAAATTTGATCCCTAAGTTAACATGTAATTTATTTTGGTTTTTTTTGTGAATTCTTAGATTCAGAAAGCTATGGTTTTAAATATAGTTAGTATTTCAATTCAAGTACTCAAGTTTTCAAAACTAAAATAGGGAAAATGGGCTATTATCTATGTTATCTATATGTCTCTTTCAGCTCAAATTTTTGTGAGAATCTGAGATCTCATTTTTCACTGTTAGGGGAGGCTAGTTCTACCAATATTTAAGTGATGAATTTTAAATTAAAACATCATGTCAGAAGTAATTGATCTAATAATTAGGTTGAGGAAAACATTTTTTATCAAAATAAAAATGTTTAAAATTACCACATTTTAGTTGAAATAGCATATTTATTTATTTTTATTTTTATTTATTTATTTTTTAGTTGGAGTCTCACTCTGTTGCCCAGGCTGGAGTGCAGTGGAACACTCATGGCCATTGCAGCTTCGACCTGCTGGGCTTAGGTGATCCTTCCACCTCAGCCTTCCAAATAGCTGAAACTACAGGCCCATGCTACCATGTCTGGCTAAAATTTTTGATTTTGTAGAGACGAGGTCTCATCAAGTTGCCCAGGCTGGTCTCGGACCCCTGGCTCAGGCCATCCTCTTGCCTCAGCCTCCCAAAGTGCTGGGATTACAGGCTGAGCCACGGCACCTGACCGAAATAGCATATTTGTTCATCCAAGTCACAGTCCAAATAAACAAAATTACTATTTTTTTCTTGTGCCTAAAGATAAGTTTAAGAATATTTTAAAGTAAAAATAGTTTCCCTGAAGGTTTTAATGTTTTAGGAAACATTTTTCAACTTGTTTATTGGATAATATATTATCTGTCAAACCATTCTGAATACCTTGATGTGATTAAAGTAAGGATTTGATTTTTTTAATGCTTCAAAGACACTTCTTTTGATTTTAGAAATGTAGTTTGATTATCTGTTTCATAAATGTATTAAGAATTAACATAAGTGTTTTTGACACTAGGTATTTAATAAAATGTTATTTAGTACTAGAAAGTCACTTGCTTTAGATAGTCTGAGGAATCAATATCATTTCTAAATAGGAATTTCTTTAAATTCTAGTTTAGTTCATTTTTCCTTTTCCCCAATATTCCTTAGCTAATTCAGGAGCCAAGTGGAACAGTATCCATTATTAATTATGCAGTTTTAGAAGAAGCCATTTCAAATGCCATAGACATTTGAATTAACATTTCTTCCCATTTCATAATTACTTAATTATTACCAATTAAGAGCATGACATGAGCATGTGGTGACTTCCCATCTGCTAATTTCTTCCTCTCAATTTGTTGTTGCCATTAATTTGGTTGATGATGACAGTGTTTAACCAAATCAAGCTAATTAACAACAATCCACTGGGTCAAAGCCTTTCTCTTTGCATCTCATGCTCATTCATCAGCAGCTGACTTCCATGATATGATTTTTGGCTAGAATAAAGCATTCTGGATAATATATAATTTTGGTGATAGTTGTACTTAAATATTTTAAAATTTATGTCGTTTCAAGTTCCTGAAAGTCATATTTTTTATTTTGATTGTCAAATATTTGCATAGACTTTCCCTTGATGTTTTAAAGGTTTTATTTTATGCAAACAAAAATTATAAATTCCTCTGTGTGTATATGTTATTTTTTGTCCTAAAAAGGACATAAGTATTTTTATAATGCACTAATCAATTGGGAAAAAATATGCTCTAGAATATTAGCTCTCCCTGGTGAAAACCACTGCTACATTACTTTCTGGTAATATGTACCTTCTTCTGATGAAAAAAAAAAAAAACCCCAAAAACCTGTAGTACTATTTGCTGTGTATCAGTTATCAGGTTAAGGAATTAAGTGGGTACAGGTACACACACACACCAGACACAAACACATATATTGCAGAATTACTTTTTATAATTGTGTTAAAGGATTAATAAATCATGAAAATTAAGGTACTTGTGTTACACAATTCCTTAATTAAAATAAAACTTAAAATTTAACTCTATTTGAGTAGATGGATAACTGGACTAAGAAACTCCAATTGTGTCTCTCAAGTTTTATTTGTTCTCAAGAATTTCTTAAACAAAAGATGACTGCTAAAGTCTCAATGTAGATAGGCTAATCAAAGCCCTAGCTTTGTCATAGCCAACTCACATCTCATGGAACTCATTTATCTAGCTGAAGTTTTTAACTAACTTTATAAAGGATGAAGAACAACAAAATAAATGCCGAGTATTTGAGTGAAGCAATCTGGCTTTTTAAAGGTAAAATCTACTCAAGATTCATGGTCTTTATTTCAAGATCCTGAACTAAATTTTAATAATTTTAATCCAGTAGTTCTCATTTTGTTTTCAGTCTCTGGACCATTTTTTCCTTTCCTTTTCTTTTCTTTTTTTTTTTTTTGAGTTGGAGTCTCACTCTCTTGCCCAGACTAGAATGCAGTGGCACACTCACAGTCAACTCAGCTTCTACCTGCTTGAGCTCAGATGATCCTTCCACCTCAGCCCTCCAAATAGCTGGAACTACAGGCGTGTACTACCATGTCTGGCTTTATTATTATTATTGTTGTTGTTGTTGTTATTTATTGTAGAGGTGAGGACTCACCAAGTTGCCCAGACTGGTCTCCAGCCCCTGAGCTCAGGCTCTCGCCTCTGCCTCCCAAAGTACTGAGATTATAGGCTTGAGTCACCGTGCCCGTCCTCATTTTTTCTTTTTAAAAATTATTTGGGATGCTCAAAAATTTGTTTATGTGGACTAAATTATCAATAATACTCTAAAACACGTTTTAAAAACATATGAGAGCAGCTGTGTTCCATCTTATGGTGACATAAATGCATTTTAATGAAAGTAATTGTATTTTCCAAAACAAAAATAAATAAAGTAAGAAAAGTGGCATTGTTTTACATTTTTGCAATTATTTCCATTCTGGCTTGATAAAATAGAACTTGTTTCTCATATTTGTTTCTGCATTCCAATCTCACAACATAATGTGTTGGTTGAAATGCATAAAGGAAAGTCAACCTAGCATAGCTGTTGTTGGAAGTAATAAGGAATATCAGAATTTTCATGTATTTTTCAGATAATTGTGAATATTTATTTTTAAATTACTTATTTGTTTATTACAGAGTTGTGGGATGCCTGTGAAGTTTTACTACACAACGAGCCTGCATGCAGGTGAAATCTGGGGTTCTAGGTGGCCCTCACTCCCCCTGGTAGTGGACCAGGTACCTATTGTGTTGTCATGTACCCTCCATTCTCCTCTTTCTCTCCATCCCCTAGCAGTGCCCAGCAGCTCCCGACCCCACCCTGTGTTAATGTGATTTGTGTTCATGGCCCACTTATGAGCAAGAGCATGCAGTATTCAGTTCTTTGTTTCTGTGTTAGTTCACTCAGTATGATTGTCTCCAACTGCATCCAACTTGCTGCGAAGTCCATGATTTTGTTCTTCTTTATGGCTACATAATACTCCATTGTGTATATGTACCACATTTTTTTTCTCCAGTACACTTTCGATGGGCGACAGTGTTAGTTCCATGTATTTGCTTTTGTGAATAGTGTGGCAATAAACATGCATGTGCAGCTGTCTTTTTTGGTAGAGCAGTCTGTGTTCCTCCCAGTATATTCCCAGGAGAGGGGCTGCTGGATTGTATGGAAGATGAATTTTTAGTTCTTTTAGAAATAGCCACACTGCTTTCCATAGAGGTTGAATTAACTTACATTCTCATCAACAATGTAAAAGTTTTCCCTTTCCTAGTTGGTTATGTCTTACAAGTTAGTAACAATGTACAGTCTGAAATAACACAAATTAAGGTTTATAGGTGCTCTGTTAAACTGAAACCTATTACTCTAGTTTGCACATCCAGGGGAATTCTAAACTTTTATTTTTATAACATTATGCATTGCGTGTTTGGAAAATATTGGTTCACAGAGTTTATGTCAAGTTATAGTGGCAGGTGTAAATTTACCTTATTACATTAACTTTTTTTTTATTGGAGAAAGCAACTAGAAACCAATATTTGGCACTAGATATGCATGTAGCTACTAGGATGTTACTGCTTCTAGATCTTCTCAGATGACTCGGCAAGGAATTATATTCATGCATACAAATGTGTGATGTGTGTTTGTGTGTGTGTGTGTGCGTGTGTGTGTGTGACCATTTGCATCTGTATTAGGTTAAGCATGAGCTCATTCTGCTGTCTCCATCTGTAATCCATTACCACATACACTATTCTAACTACTCACCTTGCATACCACACATTTCCACTCCAACAGTGAAACCTGTCTTCCACACTTGATATTTATCTGCTTAGTTGAGCTTCAATAGTCATGTTTAGTATTAACATAATGTTAACCCATATTCTCATTGGAAACAACTTTATCCACCACAGTACAGTGCTTTGTATGATTCCTTTTCCTTGACGCATTTCCAAAATTACTTAGTTCAGTACTTTTCCCACATTCAGTTCGACCAAGTTAATTTGCATTAAATATTACGCAATTAAAATTATTTTGTCACCATAATCTGTATTCCATCCTGGACTGTCCAGCTTTTGAAATGTTCCTTTGAAAATTTGCATTCATTACAGTACAATTTTTGTACTATAAAGTTCTATGAATTTTGACAAAATCATAGCATTTTATGTCCACAATGATAAAATAGAGAATAGTTTTAACACCTAAAACTAACAACAAAAGTCTGTACTTCCTTTATTCAATGACCTTTCCACACACCTTCAGCAAACACTGATTTTTTTTTTAGCCATCACTATAGTTTTTCCTTTTCTAGAATGCTATATAAATGAAATTATACAATATGTAGCATTTCAGACTGGTTTTTTCATTCAGCATTCTTTAGTTAAGATTTCTTTGAGTCTTTTTGTGTGGTTTTATAGCTCATTTCTTTTCGCTGTTGAATAATATTATCTTGTATTGATGTACCACAGTTTGCTTATCCATTCACTTGTTGGCTGCTTCCAAGTTTTAGTAATTATAAAGAGAGCTGCAATAAGCATTTATTAATAGACTTGATGTGGATATAAGCTTTCATTTCATTTGGGTAAACACCTAGGATTAAGATTGCTTAATAGTATGGTAAGTCTAACTGTAGCTTAATAAGAAACTACCAGACTTCTTCCAAAGTGGCTTTAACAATTTGAATTCCTATGAATAACAGTTTCCATGACTTTTCATCCTCACTAGCATTTGGCATTGTCAAAGGTTTGCATTTTTGGCATTCTAATAGGTATGTAGTGGTATCTTGTTTTTACTTGCAATTCTTTAATGGCAAATTAGCTTAAGGTTTCTTACATGCTTACATGTCATCTGTATATCTTACTTGGTGAAGTATTTTTAAAAAATCTCTTCTCCTTTTTAAAATTAAGTTGTTTGTTTTCTAATTGTTCAGATTAAAGACTTTTGTATTTTTTTAGTCAAATACTTGTTTATATATATTATAAATAAAAAATATAAATATTTTCTCTCAGTGTGTGGATTGTCTTTTTATTCTCCTAACAGCGTCTTTGAAGAAAAAATATATTTTTAAAATAAAATTCATGTTATATATATTGTCTCTTTTGTTAATAATTCTGGCGCTGTACCTCAAGTCTCACCACTAAATCCAAGGTCAACAAGATATTTCTCTCATATTTGATCTAGAAAGGTTGTAGTTTTGTGCTTTACATTTAAAACCGTGATCCATTTTTATTAAATATTTGAGATAATGTCTGTATCTAAGTTCATGTTTATGTATTTGTTCTGCTTGGTTGTCTATCTACTTTTTCACTTTTTATGCCTTTTGGAATTGTCTCATAGTTCTTAAATATCCTGTTTTTCTAATTTTAAAAGCTTTTTTTCTTTGCATTTCAATTTGAGAAGTTTCAACAGACTTATCTTTAAGTTCTTTTATGCAATCTTTGGTCATGTTGAGTCTATGGACAGGAATCTCTTGAAGGTATTCACTCTGTTACTGTATTTATTTTATTTTCTAGCATTTCATTTTAATTCTTTATTCGTGTTTCTATAACTGCTTATATTACCCATCTGTTATTGTGTCTCCTCCATTGTATTTCATTACTGGTTTTTACATATTTTCCAAGGTTATTTCAAATTCTCTATGTTATAATTTTAACATCTATGTTGTTTAGACGACAATGTTGTAGGCTGTATTTTTCTTGTGTTTTAGCATATATTTTAATGTTTTATTGAAAGCCAGACATGATATTTTAGGTAATAGAAAGTGAGGTAAATAGGACTTTAATGCGTGGATTTTGTTAGTCTGGTTAGGACTTGGGCTGTGTTTAATTTTTGTGGTATCTACAGGTACCAGAGAGTTCAAATTCCCCTAGTGTCCTTGTGTGTTTTTCTTTTCCCTTTCATTTTACATCTTAGCATTATGGCTCTCCTATGCACTGTCACTAGCCTGTGTCTTGCAGCTCTTTCAGTTGTAATGCATTGCTATTTTACTGGAGTCTTTTACATGTATGACAAAGCCTTGGGTGAGAGGAGCATCCCATTCAATAATCCACAGATGAATCTCACTTTTTTTTTTGGTGGACTTGTGTTTCTGAGTCAAGGTCTTCATACATGTTTTTGTTTCTCCTTGAGTAGTATAGATTTCCTTCTGCTTTGCTCCCTGCTCCCTCATGTGTTTAGTGTGTGTGTGTGTGTGTGTGTGTGTGTGTGTGTGTGTGTGTGTGTTGGCATTCATCTTGTCTTCAGATTTCTCAATCTATTCCCTTGAATCTCTATTGCTAGTTGAGACTGGAAGGCAGAAGGAGACTAGACTGGGGAGGAATTAACTTCCTCTAGCTGAGATAGGATTTCAAAATTGTACACTGTTTATGATCTTTCTCCTGGAGAGTGCAATTTTTTAATGGACAAATATCAAGCTGTATTTCACAATAACTACAATTCTCCCTCTACCAGAGCTAAAGAGAGATCATTTAGAATCCCCACTGTGAGAACCCAGAGATTTCCTAGAAGAGAAGCTCATAAAAGTATAGTACTGCTCCTAAGTATACAGCTCCCAAAAGTTTATTACTCTCATGCTAGTTTATACTTTAACCTCTTCACAAGCAGCCAAACTATAATTCAAGTAGATTCGGGAATTGTATATTTTTATACTTTAATTCACAAAAGCATGATATATTGAATTTAAGTTCTTATGCACTTTAACTTAAAATGGGCTTTAATCTAGAAATTTAATTGCTTCTTCAAAATTTTATGTCGGAAGGGTTTTTATGTTCATGTGTGGGGCATCTTATTATGGACGTTTTATGTGTAACTTTAACATGTCATTGGGTTTAGTTGAAGATTCTTTGAGTTTTATAGGAAATGCAGAGAGAGAAATAATCTGTGGTCAGAAATGAAATAGGGAATGGACGTTTCCCCTGAAAATAGAGTAACCTTGGAGTTTATCTGTGGAATGACAATTCTGGCTGTTTCAGAGCCTCTGGAGGCTCAATATGTAAAGTCTATTAGTATGTTTGTGCCTCTCTCTCTCTCTCTCTCTCTCTGTATGCGTGTGTGTGTGTGTGTGTGTGTGTGTGTGTGTGTGTGTGTGTGTGTGAGAGAGAGAGAGAGAGAGAGAGAGACAGCCCACAAAGAAACAATAATTTATACTTAGGAAGTAATATATGTTGGAATAGGAATGCTTAGCACATTGTGAGCATCCGTCTCTAGCTGAGAGAAACAGTCTGATTAACTACAGGGCATGTGGTTTAGTCCAGTAGGTTAGAAAACAAATAGCTAAAAAGTGTTGAGGAACTTATTTTGTACCTTGGTGCCCATGTAAACAAACATCCTGTATTGTAGCACTTCAGTATGACTTTCTTCTTCATCCTATAAACTTTACTAAGCAGGCTCCGACCACAGGAAGGTCTGCTATAATCCAGTGCCACCTATGAAAGAATGGACAAATCTGCAAAACTCAGGAATGCAATAATGGAATGCCCAGTATTCTACAGCCATAAACCACATTTTCCAATAATTTATTAAGTAATGAAGGTAACATTTTTATTTTTATCTGCTTTCTCTACCACTTGAGTGGTTTAGACTCTGACAGAAAAGAGAAGAGTCTAGTAGAAATCTTCCCAAAAGAATGAAGACATGTATACACATGAAAACATATGTTCAAGTACACATAAAAGTCTTTAAAAATTTTTTTTTGAGTTGAAATCTCACTTCGTTGCCCAGGCTGGAGTGCAGTGGCACGCTCACAGTCACCCCAGCATCGGCTTGCTGGGCTCAAGCGATCCTTCCATCTCAGCCTTCCAAGGAGCCCGAACTGCAGGTACATGCTCCCATGCATGGTTAATGTTTTTATTTATTGTAGAGACAAGGTCTCACCAAGTTGCCTAGGTTGGTCTTGAACTCATGGGCTCAGACAATCCTGTCACCTTGGCCTCCCAAAGTGCTGGAATTACAGGCTTGAGCCACCTCGTCCAGCCAGAAGCTTTATTTTTAATTAGTCAATAAAGGGTAACCTAGATGGTCAATAACTTGTGAATGGAGAAAGAAAATGCTGTTTATTCATGCAATGAAATACAAGTCATCAATAAAAATGAGCTAGTATCTGATCCACACAACAACGTGACTGAATTTTAAAAGGGCTCATGCAAAATAAAATAAATCAAACACAAAAACTACTTACTGTATGATTCTACATGTATGAAATTCCAACAAAGGGCAAGATTACAGTAACCAAATGTAGATCAATCACTGTCAGGAGAAAGACTGCAAAACTGCACAAGAAACTTTTTGAGATTATGGGAGTGTTCCAAAAGTTGATTTTAGTTATATATATGCCTATATATTTATCAAAATTCTTTTTACTTTGAATTTTAAATAGATTATTTTATTGTACATACATTTCATGTTAACCCTATAAAGCTCTAAAAAAGTCTGCTAATGATGCTTAATGGAATATACTAATATTTAGATTATGGATACAAAAGACATACTACCCATCCTCAGGTAGCTAATGACAAAATAAATGAAAATGACATAATAGAAATACAGATATCACATCAGTCATGCTATATAGAAAAACTTTGAAACACTGGTCCAAAAATAATGAAAAGAGACACAGTTAGTCATTTTTATTGTGTTTCTAGCATTCTATTCATAAAGTGGCCAAGCATTATCTTAGAAAAAAATATAAAACTTTAAAATGTGACCTGCAATTATACTTACGAGATTTTCAATGAATATTGGTGAATATTTTCATTTCCTTGATGATCAGGGATGCTGAGCATTTGTTTCATGTTTTTTGGCCTGAATGGCATTGGAGACCATTATCCTAAGTGAAGTAACACAAGGACAGAAAGCCAAATACCACATGTTCTCATTTATAAGTGGGAGCTAAGTTATGGTTCTACAAGGGCATATAAAATGGTATAAAGGACATAGGAGACTCAGAAAGGGGGGGGGTGGGAAGTGACTGAGGTACCAAGTACAATGTACAGATGGGGGATGTACATTGCACAAATTTCTTTACCACTATATGACACATCCATGTAATAAAAAACTACTTGTACTTCTAAAAATATAGAAATAAAAAATAATAAAAAGAATATTGGCAATATGTAGACTGAATTATGAGTACCAAAGTCCTAAAGTTTTAGTGCATTTCTTGAATGTGGAGATATTATATCAAGTCACTTTTAATGTTGAAGTATACCAAAATAAACAAATAAAAAACGATATGATTGTGTGATTTTAAAGCACATTAGAATGCTAAGTAAGACAATATGTTTCCTTAATTCCACATTTGTTCAAATAATTTTCTAAAATATTATCAGAAAATTACAAATAGTCTGTTTATGAATGTGTTTTTGAATACTTATATAACATGATATAATTAACATATAACATATTAATGTACCAACAAAATCTACTTGATGACCAATGAGGCCTTTTGAAAGAGGTAAGTGAATAGTAAATAACCAGTTATAATTTATTCTAAGATGTGTGATCTTGTAAGTAGCACAGAAGCATTTCAATATCAATAATAAAGAGTGATGCTTGAATAAATTATTCAGGCTTCATCACAGTCCAAATGCCATGTCTGAAAAGAAAATCCCATTCATTTTTTCTGATTGTGGTTTAAAACTCATCTTAAGAAGATGCCAAAATCTGTAGTAGATAAACTATGTTTTTGATAAATTTTAGTCTATATTGTACTTTAATGTAATGTCTATATATTTTCTGAACTTTTTCTAACTACTATTCATATGCTAGATTTTATTTTTATTTTGCTGTAAACATTCTGCCTGGATTTTACTATTTCAGTTTACAACTTCTGACTCATTCATCTAACAAATTTATTGTTTATTTTAAATTTCTCTGACCTGTACTTTATTCTAAGGAAATAGTCTCTAATTTAAAAATCTAACTGCTTTTATTTTAGAGATTGGGGCAGGGAATATTTTTTCACTTATAGAAAAGAAATTTAGTAATATAGAGATATGCACTTGCTTTAAAAATATTTATTTTTGAGGAGTCACAAGATGGGGACTGGACAGGTCAGACTCTGAGTGTCTTTGCAAAAGCAAGTGTCCATAAGGACTCTCTGCATGAGTAGGCATGTGCTGGTGGGTGAATGAAAACCCATTTGAGGTGAGACTTGGGTTCATGCACCCAGTGTTCTCCTCTGAAGGTGACTCCAACCCCCCATCACCCTGAGATTGAAGCCTCCGGTGTGCAGGATGGTCTGCCGTTCACGGGACTCTCCTGAGAAGAGCCTGCTGAATCCAGCTGAGTCTCATCATCTGGCACCTGGCCTACACCATCACCTGTTATAGCAAATCAGCTGGAGCCCCAGATGCCATCAGTAGAGAAAGAAAATCAGACTGGGGAGAGCCCAGAGTGGAGCCTCATGTCTGGGGAGGAAAAGTTAACTGCAGCTATTTTACCTGTCCCAGGACCAGGCAGAGACCTGCCTTGCCCTGCCCAGCTCCACCCAGCTCCACCCCGCCACTAACTTGGGACATAAGGTAATCTCATCAAATGGGAAAGACAGAAGCCCCACACCATGCTGGATAGGACACAGACAGCTCAGATCTCAGTGGCAGACTTGACACACAACAAGCCAGGTGAGTCCAGATCTGATCCACCCTCCATCCACAGTAGGCCTGGGGCATCTGACTCAAGCTGAGAGCAACCCTATCAGCCTGTACTGAGAGCAGAGGGGAGGGGCTGGAGATCAGAACTGGAAGGACTTAGGACTTACAGGAATGGCCTCAGAGCAAGTTTGGTTACTTTTTTTTTGTCTGTCTGTTTTGCTCATTTTTGTTTGTTTTTTGTTTTAGTTTTTTTTCTCTTTTTCTTTCTGTTTTTGATAACATTTTCATACTTCCTTTGTTTCTGTTATTTTATTGATTTTTTTTAAAATTTAGATTTCTTAGCCAGGCTCAGTGGCTCAGCCTGTAATCCCGTGCCTTTGGGAGGCTGAGGTGGGTGGATTGCCTGAGGCTGTGGGTTTGAGACCCACCTGGACAGCGAGACCACAACTCTACAAAAAAAACAAAAAATCGGCCGGGTGTGGTAGTGCATGCCTGTAATTCCGGCTACTTGGAAGGCTGAGGCAGAAGGATCATGGAGCCCAGCAGGTCGAGGCTATGGTGGCTGGGGAGTGGCTACTGCACTCCAGTCTGGGTGACAGCGTGAGACTCCAACTCAAAAAAAAAAATTTAGATTTCCTGTTTGTGTATGGGAAGAGTACATCAATAGACAGGTATTTGATGAACTGTGTGTATGATTATCTGTATGTTTTAGGTTTTTTAAAACTCTTTTCTGTCTTTGTGTCTCTTTTCATTTGTTAGCTGGCACAATTGTCTGTTTTCCCTCTTACTCTTCTCTCTCTCCACCTACCTCTTGCTGCCTCCCATACTTTTTCCATTCTTTTCCTTTTTCTTACCTTATTTTGCTTTCAGGGAGCAAGCCTATACCCCCACTGCATAGACAGATTGTAAGGCAGTGGGAAGTGGGTTTCAGGGTGCCCAAACACCTGTCAGTGGATAGTGGGATCTGCAGATAGATTCTAAATCACAGCCCCCCCATTAAATCTCAAAACTGCAAAAAGTACAGCTCCTAACCCACAGTCCAGATTCAGAATTGAACAAAGCCAGAGGATCCACATAGGAAGAATAGGACATTAAGCAAACAGAAGTAAAAGCAACCTCACCATCCATGAACAACAGAATTAAAGAAAATGAAAAAAAGTGGCAGGGATGGGGAGGAAAATCTATATAAAGGAAGAAAAACCAAAAGCAGAATATGGGTCTCACAAAGACCACTGGGAGGTCAGACACTGAGAAAACAGACTTCGGAACACAAACAATGAAGAGCGCCCAGAATGATTAGTCTCAAACTATAAACCCAGATATCAAGACATTAATAGAGAGAATAAATAGAATTGAGGAGAGACAAGAGGAAAGAATGAAGGAGTTTATAACAGAGATAACAGCAGTAAGTAATACTGTGGATGGAAAAACAAACAAACAAAAAAACTAATAAGCTTGGAAAGCAGATTAGCCAAGCAGAAGAAAGAATCTCAGAGCTTGAGGATCAACATATAGAACTAACCCAAACTGTCAAAAACATGGAAAAGAAGCTTTAAAAGACAGAGCAAAAATCTTTAAGGGATGAGCAATTATTTCAGGAGGCCAAACCTAAGGGTAATTGGACTTCCTGAGGCAGAAAGAGAGACAGACACCACCCTGGAACAAACATTCCATGATTATTCAAGCAAACGTCCCTCATCTCATCATGATGCAATCATTCAAACACAAGAGATTCAGTGAACCCCTGCCAGACAACAAATGAAAGGACCAAATCCTAGATGCATAGTAATTCACCTAAACAAAGTAGGTATAAAGGAAAAAAATCCTAAAGACAGCAAGAGAAAAAGTTAGACTACCTACTGGGGAAGACCAATTAGAAAAGCAGTAGATTTATCTACAGAAACACTTCAGACTAGGAGAACTTGGAGTCCAATCTTCAAAGTTCTCAAAGATAAAAATTTCAACCAAGAATAACCTACCCATCTAAGCCGAGCATCATCAGTGAGGGAGAATTAAAATCTTTCCCAGACATTCAACCCCTAAGAACTTATGCTATCTCTAGTGTAGCTCTATAAGAAACTCTGAAGAAAGTATTAAACACAGAAGAAAGGAAAAAAAGAATGAAAATGTTCTTCAGAAGAGTGCAGGAAAAAGATTGAAAAAACACATGAATCGATCCCAAAATCTAAAGAAAGACAACAAACAAACAGGAACAACAACAACTCTATAAGAACCTTATGACAGGGATAAACTCTCACATTTTAATAACCAGCTTGAATGTGAATGGGCTGAATGCACCACTGAAAAGACATAGAAGGGAAAAAGGATAAAATATCATGTGACAAAAATGAGTCAAGAGACTCATCTCACCAGAAAAAACATTCACAGGTTCAAATTAAGAGGATGGGAAGCAAAATTTCAGAAAAGCAGAACACAAAAGAAAGCAGAAGTTGTGATTATAATATCAGACAAAATACCCTTTAAGCTAACAAAAATTAAAAAAGATACAGAAGGTCACTTTATAATGATAAAAGGTTCAATCTATCAACAAGAAATATCCATCCTAAATATATATGCACCCAACTTAGAAGCACCAACTTTCATAAAGCAGCCTCTTGGCAAACTTTAAAAAGATATTGACTCTAACACTGTCATAGTTGGGAACTTTAATACCCCACTCACAACCTAGACAGATTAAGACAAAAAATCAGCAAGGAGATCCGGAACCTCAATGTGACTCTTGACCAATGGATTTAATTGATACCTACAGAACACACCACCCAACGACCACAGAATATACATTCTACTCATCACCACATGGAACCTACTCTAAGATTGATCACATTCTTGGCCGTAAATCAAGCATAAACAAATTTCATAAGATTGATATTCTGCCATGCACCTTTCAGACCTCAGTGGAATAAAAATAAATATCAGCATCAAAAAAATTCCTCCCAAAACCACAAAGACACAGACACTAAACAGCATGATGCTGAGAAACTCCTGGGTCAATATGGAAATCAAAACAGAGATTAAAAGATACCTGGAAACAAATGAAATTGAAGAAACATCTTACCATCTCTGGGATGCCATGAAATCAGTAGTAAGAGGGGAATTCATGTCACTACAAACACACAGAAAAAGTGGAAAGACCACAAGTTAACAGCCTAACAAGTCACTTAAGGAAGCTGGAAAAGCAAGACCACCAAAACCCTAACTTCAGCAGGAGACTCACGATCACCAAGATAAAAGCCCAAATCCAGGACATAGAAAACGAAAAGATAATATGAAATATCAGTGAAACAAAAAGCTGGTTCTTTGAAAGAATAAACAAGATTGATGGTCCCCTAGCTAGACTGACCAAGAAAAAGAGAGAAAAAGCCCAAATAAACACAATCAGAAACACAAAGGATGAAGTCACAATTGACCCTGAAGAAATACAAAAGATTACCAGAGACTACTATGTATACTTGTATGGAAGCAAACTTGAAAGCCTAAAGGAAAGGGAGGAGTTTCTGACATCACACAACATCCCCAGGTTGAAACAAGAAGAAAGTGAGACCCTAAATAGGCCAATAACAAAACAGGAAATTGACTATGTCATAAGAAAACTACCTACAAAAATAAAAAATAAAAAGTCCTGGACCAGATGGCTTTCCAGAAGAATTCTACAAAACATACTAGGAGGAACTGATACCAATCCTATTGAAAGTATTCCAGGTGATTGAAAAAGATGGAACTCTCCCCAAATCAATTTATGAAGCTAACATCATATTGCTACCCAAGCCAGGTAAAGATCCAACAAAGAGAACTACAGCCACTATCCTTGATGAACATGGATGCTAAAATTTTCAACAAGATCCTAGCAAAACGGTTTAAACAGCACATCTTAGATATCATCCACCACAACCAAGGAGGCTTCATCCCCGGTAAGCAAGGCTGGTTCAACATTCATAAGACCATAAATGTAATTAAATACATTAACAGACATAAAAACAAAAACCACGATTAGATCATTAGATGCAGAAAAAGTTTTTGATAAAATCCAGCAGCCCTTCTTGATATAAACCCTCAAACGTCTAGGCATAGATGGAACATACCTCAAAATAATAAGAGCCAGTTATGAGAAACTCATTGCTAGCATACTGCTAAGCAGACAGAAATTGAAAACTTTTCCCCGATAACTGGAACAAGACAAGAATGCCTACTCTCACCCTTCCTGTTCAACATAGTATTAGAAGTCCTAGCTAGAGCAATCAGACAAGAGAAGGCTATCAGGGGTATCCAAATAAGAAAAGAGGAAATCAAGTTATCCCTCTTTGCAGATGACATGATTCTATACTTCAAGAGAATCTGTCAAAAACCTCCTTGCACTGATAAAAGACTTTAGCAAAATCTCAGGGTTAAAATAAATGGGCAAAAGACAATTGCATTTCTATACACCAATAATAAACAAACAGAAACCCAAATAAAAAGCACAATCCCATTTACAATAGCCACAAAAAAATTGAAATACCTTGGTATCTTCCTAGCCAGAGACATGAAAGACCTTTGCAATGAAAACTTCAAAACACTGTTCAAAGAAAGCAAAGATGACACAAACAAGTGGAAAAATATTCCATGATTATGGATTAGAAGAATCATCACTGCTAAGATGTCCAATCTACCTAAGGCAATCTACAGATTTATTGCAATACCCATCTAATTACTGGCAGCATTCTTCTCAGACCTACAAACAATAATACAGGAATTCATATGGAAGCATAACGACCATGAATAGCCAAAACAATCCTCAACCAAAAAAGCAAAACAAGAGGTATCACACTCCCAGACTTTAAACTTTATTATAAAGCTACAAAATCAAAACAGCCTGGTATTGGTACAAAAACAGGCATATAGACTAAAGGAACAGAGTTGAGATTCCAGAAGCAAAATCTCAATTTCTTAATCAACTCATCTTCGACACAGACTCCCCCACCAACCACTGGGAGAGGAGAACCAATTCAGTAAATGGTGCTGGGAAAACTGGCTAACCACATGCAGAAGACTAAAACAAGACCCCTATGTATCCCCTTATACAAAAATCAACTCTAAATGGATCAGAGACCTAAATGATAAACCTCAAACTGTAAGAACCTTAGAAAATGTAGGAGACACCCTTATGGAAATTGGAACTGGCAACTAATTCCTGATCAAAACCTCAAGTGCCTATGCCATAAGAGATAAGATAAACAAGTGGGACCTCATCAAACTGACAAGCTTCTGCAAAGCCAAAGAAACCATCAAGAGATCCTGCAGACTGGGAAAAAAATATTTGCCAACTCTATGCCTGACAAAGACCTAACATCTAACATCTACTAGGAACTCAAATGTGCTGAAAAGAAGAAAACAAAACAAAACAAATAGCCCCATTACAAAGTGGGCAAAAGATATGAATAGACTGTTCTCAAAGGAAGACGTATGAGCAGCCAACAGATACAGGAAAAAATGTTCAGCCTCACTAGTCATCAAAGAAATGCAAAAATTAATACTTCCCTGAGATACCACCTAACTCCAGTCTGGGTGGCCATCATCAATAACTCAAACAAATAAATAAACAAACAAAACAGATGCTGGGGAGGATGTGACAAAAAGGGAGCACTTCTACATTGTTGGTAGGAGTGTAAACTAGTACAGCCTCTGTGGAAAACAGTGTGGTGATTCCTAAAAGTTCTAAAAATTGACCTTTCATATGACCCCACAATCCCCCTACTGGGAATATACCCAGAAGAACTCAAATCACTCTATAAGAAAGATACCTGCACATGTATGTTTATCACAGCATTGTTCACAATAGTAAGAACATGGAATCAGCTGTGTTGCCCATCAAAAGAGGACTGAATAAAAAAAATGTGGTACATATACACAATGGAATATTAGTCATAAAGAGGAACAAAATCATGAACTTCACAGCAACCTCGATGGACTTAGAGTCTATAATAATGAGTGATCTTTTATAGAAACAAATAACTGAGTATCACATGTTCTCACTCATAAGTGGAACTTGAACAACTATCATAATACTATAAGAAAAGGATCGACAGTAGCAGGAAACTGTGGAAGGTCAGGGGGTTGGGGAGGTGGAATTGGCATTAGTTGGAGTCTGCCTGGGGAAGGTGGGACACACCACATCAACAAGTGTACCTGCATAATCAATATTTGTGTACCTAATCCTGAATTGTACCCACATCTTTAAAATAAAAAATTTAAAAGTAAAAAAATTAATTAAAAATTTATTTTAAATTTATTTTAAATTATTCTTTTGTCATCTTTTTATAAGATGACAAAAGAAATCAATGATAATTACCCCATCTTATTAAAACAATGTAATTTTTTTTTTTTTTGAGTTGGAGTCTCACTCTGTCACCCAGACTGGAGTGCAGTGGCCGCTCCCAGTCACCGCAGCCTCAACCTGCTGGGCTCCGGTGATCCTTCCGCCTCAGCCTTCCAAGTAGTCAGAATTACAGGCATGTGGTACCATGCCTGGCTGATTTTTTTGATTTATTGTAGAGATGAGGTCTTTCTGCCCAGGCGGGTCTTGAACCCGCGGGCTCAGGCAATCCACTCACCTCAGCCTCCCAAAGGCTTGGGATTACAGGCTGAGCCACCGAGCCTGGCTAAACAATGTAATTTTGAATGAACTCTACCTCAGTACATTGCACTGAATACATACAACTGTTTAATTTCTAATTTCAGGTCCAGATTTTTCATTGATGTTTTATTTATATAAATATTTTTGGCATTTGTTTATTTTTCTATTTTTTAGAGACTGAGTCTCTCTGTGTTACTTAGGTTGGTCTGGAACTCCTGAGCTCAAGTGGTTCTCCCAGCTTAGCCTTCCTAGTAGCTAGGACTACAAGTATGCACCACTGCACCCAGATTAATTTATGTAAATATACAATAATACCTCTCAGCATGGCTCAGTATGGCATGTTGCATTTGAGAATATTTCTTAAAATGCCAAGATCTTTTCAAATGCTAATTATATTTTCTTCTCCTTATAATTAATAATGTCAATAGCAGTGCATTCACAGAGGCTTTGATTATGTGAGATCACACTGTTGCTCTTCACAGTGTGAGCTCTCTGCTTGAATTCACAGAACTGCAACCCAGTAATCCTGATCCTGAATGCATGGTGCTGAAATGCTGCCAAGTGAGTTGGCATAAACAGCACTTTCCCATTGAAATTGAATTTGCCTGTCTTCTTTCAAACATAATCAGAAATTTGATTTAGATAAAGGTGAGAACTAACTTGAAATCATTTAGAAGCCAAAAAGACCCTGGACATATTAAAGAGAAACAATTTAATTTAATAATTGCCGCACAAACTGTTGCTGCTTCTAATGTATTTTGCTTCTTACAGAAGTGGTTATATTTGTGGAACACATTCTTGTCTCTTTAGATAAGCATTTCTAAGTTCTTTAAATATGAAAAAGACATTCTTTCTGAGTACTATGCTAAAGATATAATAAAATGTTAGTTTGTAATGAATTTTTATTCTAATGGTGCTTGTTATTCTCTTTCTTAACATTGAGCATTTTGCCACTAGCACTGTATTTCCTGTTGTGGTGGTAACAGTTAATTAAATAATTGTTCATTAATTGAATCTGTGTAAACACTAATCTTTCACTGCTACTAAGGTCAGATTTATATTAAACATGTCATTATATAATCATTCTGATAATTTTTTTTCTTCATGGTATTTTTGATATTCCATAAACAAAAAAACATTGACTGCAGCTACTGGCATTAAAATAGCTGTAGAATAATTGTCCACAAACATACATTACTTAAGTTTTTGAAAAAATTATTTCAAGTAACTATAATGTACTTTAAATTGATTTTATTTTAGAATTTCATTTGATATTGAGCTTTTAAAAAAGTTAATTACCTACAACTTGGTCTAGAGATATGTGAACATATTCAACATTGCAAAAATAAATCACAGGGCCCCTGGGAAGGTATGCTTTGGCAAGGATAAAAATTTTAATCAGTTGTAATTTTATCTGACAAAAGATTTCTGATTCTTTTAAACTAGCATAAAGTGAAGACATTTGTATAGTGAACAAGCAAAATTATTAGTTCTAAGGAGGAGTTCTACCAATAGCAACTATTGATTTGGTTTTAAACTTCACTTTTTAAGTAAACTATTATTTACTTCTTTTCCTTTTTTTTCTTCAAAGTGAAAGTTCATGATAATTTTATGCAAAAAGATTTATTAGGGTCATACTCCTAGTGGGGCCTCCAGAATGTTAGGTCAGGCTTACTGAGGGTGTGAGTGTCCAGTGTGTGATTTGATGCCACATGAAAGATGCAAGGAATTACACAAAAGTTAGATTAGAAAATATAATTTATTTAAAAGTAAGTTAGAGAGAGAGAGAAAGAGAGAGAAAGAGAGAGGAGATTCATCTCCCCAAGGTAGAGGAGGGTCCAAAGCCAGGAAGCATGGTGACAGCCATAGCTCAAAAAGCACATGGCCACACCAGAGTCTAGTAAGGCAATGGCTGCGATGGTCTGGCAATAGCAAAATGGCTGCTTGTAGTTGAATCCTTTTAAATATTTCCCTTGGATGGGGGAAGGTCATTAAGGTGATTGGGTTGTGGTCTGCTACACACCATTAGGAAAGAGCAGGTAAGCACAGATACTGACATCAGATGATGGACAGTAGGCAGATGGGTGGATGAGTCACATGATTGCTGCCATGGTGGGGGGAGGGTCTGTCTGTGTCAGAAGGTCACAAAGGACTGATCAGGTTAACTTGGGGATTTGGGTCCAGCGGGTTTCTTTCTGCAAGAGATTTGCTAGACATTTGCAATCCACAAACTCCTTGACCAAAAGGTGGTCTATTACCATTTCTATGGCTCTGTCCTTGCCTTGCATCTGATGGAGATTTGCCAAGGGGTTGGGGTATGCTGCCAGTTTGGCCTGCAATAGAGTTTCAGAATGCTTCTGAAAACCTACCGATTGGAAATTTATTTTATCTATGTCTAACTTGTACTAGATTCAAAGCATGTCAGGGGTAAAGTCGAAGCAAAAATGGTGATGCTGAGGCAAAAAGACTATGCTAAACTAAGTTTATTCTAAGTTTCTTGGGGCCCCTCTTTTCAAGATTGTTATACATTCTGCCCCTTTGAATCAGTATATTTTAATCTGGTACATGAGTCAATGATCCTGACACAAAGTGCACTCTTGATGATATATTGTTAATGTGCAGTGAATTGACACATCTATATGAATCGCATTACAATGGTTATGTTGACCAGATAAATATTTATATAATTTTTCCAGTTCTTTTTTCTACTATCCTTAAAATTGCTTTTTATAATTAATGAAAACAGCTCAATGACAATGGAAAAAATCAATATAGAATGATTATTATTTAATGTAAATAAACATGGTGGAGATTTGTGTGCAGCATGTCAGGTAGCATAAATAATTACTAAGTGTAGAGTAATGATGAACTAGGTATCTACTCAGTATGAACAATGGATCTTATACAAAGATATTGACATGGAAGCAGGGGGGTTCCAGTTGGAGATGACTGAGTAGAAGCAGTTAGGGTGCACTTCTCTCACGGAGAGGAACCAAAATAGCGAAAAAATACACCTAAAGTAGATTATCTAGGAGAACACAGTGGGATTCACCAGGGAAACGATGGGATCCATGGAAAGCAGACTACAGGGAGGACTGGCACCCTGCCAAGCAGAGAAAGGCTCCTTAAGAGGGCAAGGGGTGAGTGCATGAGAGACTCCCTGGGATCCAAACCTCTGCCTAGAACCTTTACAATTCTATTCACAGGAAAGTTCCATCATTCCACTGGGCCTCCAGACTAACAGAGAGAGTTCAAGCCAGATAAAGACATAACTACATGAAAAGAATTTATGTTGAAGACCTTAAAAGCAAATGGAATCCAAACAAAAATAGACAAACGGGACTTAATTAAACTAAAAATATTCTGCAAAGTAAAAGAAATAATTCACCACATGTAGATTACTTATGTACCTAATCCTGACTAAAATAAAGTTATTTTAAAAAAATTATCAGACAACCTACAGAATGGGAGAAGCATTTACAAATTATGCCTCCAACAAAAAACTAATATCCAGAATGTATGAGAAACTTCAATATCTCAACAAGCAAAAAAAAAAACAAAATTAAAAAATTAAAAATGGAGCAAAGGCCATGAACAGAAATTTATCAAAAGAAGAAATACTAGCAGCCAACAGGCACATGACAAAATGTTCAACATCACTAACCATCAGAGAATTGCAAATTTAAACCCAAATGAGACACTACATTATACCAGTCAGAATGGCCATTATTAAAAATATATATATATAAAAATGTTGGCCTCCAGTCAGAATGGCAATTATCAATAACTCAAAAAATAACAGTTGCTGGAGAGGGAATACTTCTACACTGTTGGTGGGAGTGTAAGCTAGTGCAACCTCTGTGGAAAGCAGTGTGGCGATTTCTAAAAGCTCTAAATATCAACCTCCCATATGACCCTGCAATCCCTGTACTGGGAATATACCCTGAAGAACTCAAATCACTCCATAAAAAAGATACCTGCACATGTATGTTTATCGCAGCATTGTTCACAGTAGCAAGAACCTGGAAGCAACCATTCTGTCCTTCAAAAGAGGACTGGATTTAAAAAATGTGGTACATATACATGATGGAATACTATGCAGCCATAAAAAAGAACAAAATCATGAATTTCGCAGCAACCTGGATGGAACTAGAGTCTATGATACTGAGTGATCTCTCACAGAAACAAAGATCTGAGTATCACATGTTCTCACTCATATAGTGGACCTTGATCATCCAATGTATTACTATAAGAAAATGACTGACAGTGGTGGGAAACTATGGGGGGGAGAGTGAGGGGAAGGGAGATGGGATTAATGGTAGTAAATATCTGTCTGGGAACGGGGAGACACCTCTTATCAACAAGGGTGCCTGAATGAAGCATATTTGTATACCTAACCCTTAACTGTACCCCACAATATCATAATAAAAAATATTATTTATAAAAGAAATGTTGACAAGAAAATCAAATGTGCAGAGAAAAGAGCACTTTTATACACTGTTAGTGAGAATGAAATTTGGTTCAGCCTCTACGGAAAACAGTATGGAGATACCTCAGGAAACTAAAAATAGGACTACTGTTTGACCTAGCAATCCTGCTACCCAAAGAAAAAGATATTATTATTACCTAAAATGACACCTGCCCCTCATATGTTTATTGTGGTACTCTTCGCAGTAGCAATATCATGGAATAAATTTAAGTGTCTATCAATGATTGATTGGATAAAGAAAATGCCATACATACGCCATGGAATATTATGCATTCATAAAAATAACAACATTATGTCCTTTGCAGCAACATGGATAAAACTGGAAGCCATTATCCTAAGTGAATTAACTCAGAGGCAGAAATTCAAATATCACATGTTTTCACTCCTAAATAGTGACTAAACAATGGGAACACATGGAAATAATACACACTGGAAACCCCAAAAGGTAAAAGGGTGGGAGGTGGATGTGAGTAATGACCTATTGGGTACAGTGTTCAATATTTGGATGATGGGTTCACTAGAATCCCAATTCCCCAACTTGACACAATATACTCATTTAACAAACGAGCGCATGTACTAGCTGAAACTAAAATAAAAATAATTTATTTTTTAAATTGAGTAAAATTTGAAACATTACTACAAATGTGTTCTCATGTGTGTATGTATAGTGAATAAAGATAAGATGTAATCCACCACCACTGGCTGAAAAATTATTCACCAGGCACTTCACACAACATGATATTCAAATAAGCATATGAAAAGGTGCCTAATTTGGGCAAACCCCTCAGGTTCCCTCTCACTGTGGGAGCTTTTCTGTCTTCTCAATAAATCTTGCTTCCTAAAAAAAAAAAAAAAAAGAATAAAAAGAAAGGTGTCTAATTTATTATCCATATAAAAACACAAGTTAAAGTACAATCATACATCCCCCAAAACAGCTACAATGAAAAAGACAGACATTACCAAGTGTTAAGAAACTATGAAGTAATTCAAACTCTAGTTCTGATGACCTCCAAAGGTAAAAGGTAAAAGGGACAGAAATAAAATCCCATCACAAAATAAGGAGAAATCCAAGGAGATATACAGCCAGTGGAAGCAAGAACCAAAATTAAAATAGCCCCATGATATTCACAGTCTGTGTTTGTATGTTCTCAAAGGTTTAAGGAACCTCATGCTATCAAATTGTTTTCAAGCAGTTCTGGACTGTGAATGTCCTTAGCAACAAAGCAGAGGTGGTTTGGCAAAACCTCTACAAATAGTCTTTGAAATGGTCAACACCGTAGATTTTGAAAGGGTCAATGATACCTAGTACACGGGAAAATGAGGAACAATGCCTGAAAATAAACTTGAAATGACAGTCAAGAGAAACAGATGTGTGAAAACTTCAAATACTGGAATAAATGGATGTATATTATTTAAAAACTAAAACCATGGAAACCATCATATAAAAATAAAGGAAAAGATTGAATATTTCTGGAAAAAACACAAAAAGTATCGCTGAAGTTTTGAAAAAAAAATATTTCTGAAAATAAAAAACTCAACAGCAGAAACTTAAACTAACATCTGTAACTATTTAGTTAGAGAGAGAGTATGGGTACATAAAGCACACCTATTTTTCAATGATTACAACTAAAATTTAAAAGTAAATAATAAATAAATAAATAAGTAACGAATACATTTTTTAAAAAAGCAATCTGAAGAATCTGAAAATTAAAGTAGGTGAATTTTGAAAGAAAATAAAATTTTGCAAATTAGCCCTCACAAGGTTGAACTTTCTGTTTTCTGGTTTGATTGTTGTTTTTCTTCTGTCTTGTCTTCAAGTCTTGGGCTCCAGTCACAGTTAGATCACTGCCTTTTTGATGGCCAGTAAAACAAACAAACCTAACACTGAAAGGGGCGAGCAGGCTGGAATGTGAGCAGGCAATACAGGAAGGGAGAGAGCCAGAAAAGGGGATCCCTTAATTCTGGGAATGTACTGAAGCTTCATAGTCCAGTCACCGAACCACACAAATGTGAGATCAAAATAAACATAACAAAGCCTCTGAGAACTAAATCTATACTTCAACTGTCCATGTGTCAACTTCAACCCTGATAACGCATGCTCTGAACAAATCCAAACCAGCACAGCGAAAGCAACAAACACTGAATCATTGTGTGAATCACTGTGCATATTTTACAAAAAAAGTTATTGAGTTTTAAACATTTAGATTATTTAACTTAGCAAGAAACTGCCAAAAAAAAACCAAAAAAAGAAACACCCCAGTCTTTCAGTTTCTGAGGAATCTTCTTCCTTCTACGTGAAGAATTTTCGGGGGAGACGCAGCAAGATGGCAATGGGGCAACCCGGCATCTGAAGCCCTCTGCAAGGGAGATCTGCAGTGGGTCTCTGACTCTCGCCCTGGGGGGCTGGGGACCCCCGCATTGCAGCCTACTCTTCAGACAGAGCTTGGCTGTTGCCATCGCAATGACTGGACAGTTTGACTACATTGCAAACAGTCCCACTGCTGCCGCAGCCCCTCCCCCCACCACCGCTGCCACTGCCATCGCCGTCACCACCGCCGCCGCGGCCTCTGGGAGGGATAGCACATCAAACCACCTGGCTCGAGGAGATCCACAACAAACCACTTCAGGGAAGATCTGCTGGGATTGCTGCCACCTATCCTGCGTCTGAGACTGTCCTGCCTGCCAGGCGTGGGGCTCCTGTTGCCTACTCGGAGGCAGGCTGCCATCTTGTTCCTGTCTGGCCCCAGCCCCTCTGGGGCAAGCAGATGAGATAACACCACTTGCTGGTGATTCAAGGTAACGACACCAAAATGGGAGAAACAAGCTTGATAAAGACATAGACCAAACTGCTGAAGGAAGGTTAATCTGAACTGTCCTTCACAGCAGATCAGGGGCAACTGACTCTAACTGCAAACTAATTTACCAGCTTGAAAAGAAAACTAGAAATCAGACCTGAAAGGACATTGTACTTAAACGAAATGTCTCAGAGTGTGCTTCATTGATTCTATCAGTTTAATGACTTAATCTATTCCTACTGTATTGTTCTTTTTTCTTTTTTCCTTTTCCTTTTCTTCTATTTTCTTCTCTCTGTAAACCATATCTTTGTATAGAGGAACAGTACACTAACAAGGTGGTTGGTTAGCTTGTATATTAGCAACACTATATGTTTTATTTTTGTTTGTATGAGAGTTGGTTCGACTGTAGCTGTGGTCTATTGGTTTTATCTGTTTCAGTATAGGCCTCTCTCTCTGTTGGCACACTCGTTTGTTTCCCCCCTTACTACTCTATCTCTCCACTCCCCTCTTCAACCCACTATCTGCTCCATTCTCCCCCATCTGCTAACCACATTTTATTTCAGGGAGTAAACCTACAGCCCCACTGCATGGACAGATTCCAGGGCACTGGGAAGTGGGTTCCACATTATCCAAACGCCTGTCAGCGAATACCAGGACCTGCAGACAGATTTTGAATCACAGCTCTCCCCTTAAGTACATCTCAAAACTGTAAAAAAGGACCACCTCCAACCTACAGTGCAACTTCAGAATTGAACAAAGTAAGAGGACATACATAAAGAATAGGAGATTGAACAGAAATAAAACCAATCCCTTTATCTCTGAATAACAGAATTAAAGAAGATGGTGATGTGGAGGGAAGGAAAAAGTAGAGAGGGGAAAAAACCGCACAAATGAAGAAAAACCAAAAGAAGAATATAGGTCTTACACAGACCCCTGGGAAATCAGACACTGAGAAAACAGATTCTGGAACACAGAAAATGAAGACTCCCCAGAATGACTGGTTACATGCAACAAACCCAGACATCAAGACATTAATGGAGAGAATTTAAAAAATTGAGGAGAGACAAGAAGAAAATAGGAAGGAGCTGTTGTCAGAAATGACAGCAGTAAAGAATACTGTGATGGAAATGAACAACAGACTAATAAGCATGGAAAGCAGAATCAGCCAAGCAGAAGAAAGAATCTCAGAGCTCGAAGACCAAAACACAGAACTAACCCAAATTGTCAAAAGCATAGAAAAGAAGCTCAGAAAGACAGAACAAAACCTGCAAGAGATGAATGATCACTTCAAGAGACCAAACCTAAGAATAATTGGGCTTCCTGAGGCAGAAAGAGAAACAGAAGCCACACTGGAACAAACATTTCATGAAATCATTCAAGAAAATTTCCCTCATCTCATTAAGGATGAAAAAATTCAAACACAAGAGATTCAGAGAACCCCTGCAAGACAACAAACGAGAAGACCAACTCCCAGACACATAATAATTCGCCTAAACAAAGTAGCTATGAAAGGAAAAATCCTACAGGCAGCAAGAGAAAAAGGCCAGACTACCTACCAGGGAAAACCAATTCGAATAGCAGCAGATTTATCCACAGAAACCCTTCAGGCCAGGAGAGCCTGGAGCCCTATCTTCAAAGTTCTAAAAGAGAAACAATTTCAACCAAGAATAACCTTCCCAAACAAACTAAGCTTCATTAGTGAGGGAGAATTGAAATCTTTTCCAGACATCCAATCCCTAAGAACCTACACTGCCACCAGACCACCTCTACAAGAAACACTTAAGAAAGTACTGAACACAGAAGAAAAAGAAAAAAGAACAACAGCAATCTTCACAAGAGTACAGGCCAAAGATTAAATACACACATGAACCAACTACAAAACCCAAAGAAAGACAACAAATAAACAGGAACAACTCTGTAAGAACCTTATGACAGGGATCAACTCTTGCATTTCAATTATTAGTCTAAATGTGAACGGACTAAATGCACCACTGAAAAGACATAGAGTGGCAAAATGGATAAAATATCATCAGGCAACAATCTATTGCCTTCAAGAGACTCACCTTACTAGAAAGAACACCGACAGACTCAGAGTAAGAGGATGGGAAATAAACTTTCAGGTGAAAGGAAAACAAAAGAAAGAAAGAGTAGCGATCTTAATTTCAGACAAAATACCCTTCAAGCTATTAAAAATCAAAAAATATACAGAAGGCCACTACATAATGATAAAAGACTCAATCCATCAACAAGAAATATCTGTCCTAAACATATATGCACCCAACATAGGTGTGCCAACCTTCATAAAGCAACTTCTTGGAGAACTAAAGAAAGATATTGACTCTAACACTATCATAACTGGGACTTTAATACCCCACTCACAATCCTAGACAGATCTTCAGGACAAAAAATCAGCAAGGAGATCCGGAACCTCAATGTGACTTTGGACCAAATGGACTTAATTGATACCTATAGAACACTCCATCCAAAGACCACAGAATACACATTCTACTCATCACCACATGGAACATATTCTAAGATCGACCACATACTCGGCCATAAATCAAGCATAAGCAAATTTAAAAGGACCGAAATTCTACCAAACACCTTCTCGGACCACAGTGGAATAAAAATAAACACTGACACCAACAGAGTCCCCCCAAAACCCACAAAGACATGGACACTAAACAGCATGATGCTAAACAACTCCTGGGTCAATGATGAAATCAAAACAGGGATCAAAAGATACCTGGAAACAAATGAAAATGAGAAAACATCTTACCAGAATCTCTGGGATGCCCTGAAAGCTGTAGTAAGAGGGGAATTTATATCCCTATAAACACACATGAAGAAAATGGAAGGAACAGAAATTCACAACCTAACAAGCCACCTAAAGAAGCTGGAAAAGCAAGACCACAAAAACCCTAATTTCAGCAGAAGAATCCAGATCACTAAAATAAAAGCCCAAATCCAGGACATAGTAGACAAAAAGATAATACAAAAAATCAATGAAACAGAAAGCTGGTTCTTCGAAAGGGTAAACAAGATTGATGGTCCTCTAGCTAGACTGAACAAGAAAAAACGAGAAAAAAAACCTAATAAGCATAATCAGAAACACAAAAGATGAAGTCACATCTGACCCTGAAGAAATACAAAAGATCATTAGAGACTACTACGTACACTGGTATGGAAACAAACTTGAAAACCAGAAGGAAATGGAGGACTTTCTGACATCACACAACCTACCTAGGTTGGAACAGAGAAACTGAAGCCCTAAATAGACCAATAACAATCAACTAAATTGAGTACGTGATAAGAAAACTTCCTACAAAAAAAAAGCCCTGGTCCAGATGGCTTTCCAGCAGAATTCTACAAGACATTCAAGGAGGAGGTGATACCAATCCTACTGAAGGTATTCCAGGTGATTGAAAAAGATGGAACTCTTCCCAAATCATTTTACGAAGCCAACATCACATTGATACCCAAGCCATGTAAAGATCCAACAAAGAAAGAGAACTACAGGCCAATATCTTTGATGAACATAGATGCTAAAATTCTCAACAAGATCCTAGCAAACCGGATTCAGCAATACATCTCAAAAATCATCCACCATGACCAAGCAGGCTTCATTCCTGGCATGCAAGACTGGTTCAACATTCGTAAAACCATAAATGTAATTAAATACATCAACAGATGTCAAAACAAAAACCACATGATCATATCACTAGATGCAGAAAAAGCTTTTGATAAAATCCAGGACCCCTTCTTGATAAAAACCCTTGAACATCTAGGCATACGGGGAACATACCTCAAAATAGTAAAAGCCATCTATGAGAAACCCACAGCCAGCATACTACTAAATGGACAAAAATTGGAACCAATTCCCCTGAAAACTGGAACTATACAAGGATGCCCACTCTTTCCCCTCCTGTTCAACATAGTATTGGAAATCCTGGCTAGAGCAATCAGAGAAGAGGAGGCATTCAGAGGTATTCAAATAGGAAAAGAGGAAGTCAGATTATCTCTCTTTGCAGATGATATGATGGTGTACCTTGAAAACCCAAGAGATACTATCAAAGGCCTCCTTACATTGATAAAAGCCTGTGGCAAAGTCTCAGGATACAAAATAAATGTACAAAAGACAATCGCATTTCTCTACACCAATAATAAACAAACAGAAACCCAAATAAAAAACACAATTCCATTCACAATAGCCACAAAAAAAATGAAATACCTTGGCATTTTCCTAACCAGAGATGTGAAAGACCTTTACAATGAAAATAACAAAACATTGATCAAAGAAATCAAAGCTGACATGAACAAGTGGAAAAATATCCCGTGCTCATGGATTGGAAGAATCAACATTGTGAAGATATCCATCTTGCCTAAGGCAATCTACAAATTCAATGCAATACCCATTAAATTACCAACAACATTCTTCTCAGACCTAGAAAAAACAACACAGGAATTCATATGGAAACACAAACATCCAAGAATAGCCAGAACAATCCTCAGCAAAAAAAAAAAAAAAAAAAAAAAAAAGCAGGTGGTATCACAATACCAGACTTCAAACTTTACTATAAAGCTACAATCATCAAAACAGCTTGGTATTGGTACAGGAACAGGCATATAGATCAATGGAACAGAATTGAGATTCCAGAAGCAAAACCTCAATTTCTCAATCAACTTATCTTCGACAAAGCCCCCACCACCTACCAATGGGGAGAGGAGAACCTATTCCGTAAATGGTGCTGGGAAAATTGGCTCACCACATGCAGAAGATTGAAACAGGACCCCTATCTATCCCCATGCACAAAGGTTAACTCCAAATGGATCAGAGACCTAAATGTAAAACCTCAAACCATAAAAACCTTAGAAAAGGAAGGAAATACTCTCATGGAAATTGGAACTGTCATCCAATTCCTGTACAAAACCAGAAACCCACAGGACTTAAGAGAGAAGATAGACAAATGGGACCTTATTAAACTGACAAGCTTCTGCAAAGCCAAAGAAACCATGAAGAAAGCAGGGAGACAGCCTACAGACTGGGAAAAAGTATTTGCCAACTCTAGGTCTGACAAAGGCTTAACATCCTGGATCTACAAGGAACTGAAACACACTGAAAAGAAGAAAACAAACAACCCCATTATAAAATGGGCAAAAGATATGAACAGACACTTCACAAAAGAAGACATTCGAGCAGCCAATAAACACAAGAAGAAATGCTCAACCTCACTAATCATCAGGGAGATGCAAATCATAACCACACTGAGATGCCACCTAACTCCAGTCAGAATGGCAATTATCAACAACTCAAAAAATAACAGCTGCTGGAGAGGGTGTGGTGAAAAGGGAACACTTCTACACTGTTGGTGGGAGTGTAAACTAGTGCAACCTCTGTGGAAAGCAGTGTGACGATTCCTAAAAGCTCTAAAAATTGACCTTCCATATGACCCTGCAATCCCCCTACTGGGAATATACCCTGAAGAACACAAATCACTCTATAAAAAAGATACCTGCACACGTATGTTTATTGCATCATTGTTCACAATAGCAAGAACCTGGAAACAACCATGCTGCCCATCAAAAGAGGACTGGATTAAAAAATGTGGAACATATACACGATGGAATACTACACAGCCATAAAAAAGAACAAAATCATGAATTCCGCAGCAACCTGGATGGAACTAGAGTCTATAATACTGAGTGACCTCTCACAGAAACAAAGATCTGAGTATCACATGTTCTCACTCATATAATGGACCTTGAACATCTAATGTAATACTATAAGAAAATGACTGACGGTACTGGGAAACTATGGGGGGGGGGGATGGGATTAACAGTAGCAAATATCTGTCTGGGGATGGGAAAACACCTCTTATCAACAGGGTGCCTGAATGAAACATAATTGTACACCTAACCCTTAACTGTACCCCACAAAACCATAATAATAAAAAAAAAGAATTTCCTTTAATATTACTTGTGATTCAGATATGCTAGTTAAGCTTTTCCTCAGTCTTCTTTTTTTGGTCCCAAAATGTATTTTGTCTTTGGTTTTTAAGATAAAATACATTGGATCATGGTTTAAAACATTTTTCTTTCAGTAGTTTAAAATATCACAATATTTTGTATACTACTTCTATAATTATTATCTTAGTTCCTCCCCCTCCCTCTTCCCTCCCTCTTCCCACTGCTGTCAAGATTTTCTTTTTACCTTTCTTTAATTTTTAGGAGCTTGGAGATATAAACCCCTTAATTTCTCAGTGTTCCTATAGGAGCCTTAGCCTCATGAAACATAAATATTTATGATAATAATGATAGGGGTATTTGCTTTCACTTCTAGAAGTACTTCATTCTTCACCTGCCATGAGATGTAACTCTATAATGCTGTGCCCCCTTAATTGCTCTGCTTTAAGGGCCAGAAGTTTAGTCTGGGTTAGATCTTTAGGTTAAACCTCAGGATACCAGGATTTGAAGCCTGTCTCTCTAGGAGATTTGCGTTTCAAAAGGTAGAAAACAGACCTGAAGTCATCAAAGGCTGGTTAAAGTTAAAGACACTTGGGGTTAGTCTGACTCTTGGAAAGATGCATTTGCATTCCATAATATCAGCTTGAAAACTCAGGATCATTTTCAACCCCTCTCAAATGAGCAATGGAGTGTTTTTTTTTTTTTCCAAAGCACAGGGCAAAGACTGTCTTCTATAAATGGAGAAAATGCATTCTTCTTCATCCCTCACATACGGAGTGTCCGGCCACTCGTGTATGAGGTGATGGGGCATGTATGTAGTTCCAGCCACTTGGAAGGCTGAGGTGGAAGAATTGCCTGAGTCTAGCAGGTCAGGGTTATGGTAACCAGTGATGGTGCCACTGCCTAGGCAACAGAATGAGACTCCCATTCAAAATACAAAACAAATAAACAAAAAATTAACCGAAGTCAAATGCAGCATCTTACAACAATGCTAGCTAGTACACTGATGCCCATGGGGTTCTAGAACACTTACCTAGTGGGGAAAGCCTTTACTACAAGGAAATAGACATCCAAAAGATAATTTTGTTTTTTTTGAGTCCCCTCAGAAGACAGTGATTGCAGGTATTTTTCTATTAACAATATTTGGTGTAATGGGGCAAATGTTATTAAGCATAATTTTTTAAAGACTAAAGATATATAAAAAATAATCCGTTTTAAAACTATGTTTTTCCTAAATCATTGGTTCTCTGAATATCATTTTATTGTACAAGGACTAACTCTGGATAAAAACAGATTTTCAGGAGCAATGAATTAAAGAAAGGAGTATACTTCTATATTTTTAAAGAGTGATTATATCTTTAAAATAGTAAACTCAGACATATTCTTGAGTTGTTAAGTGAACAAATAAATAAGATGCATTTAATTTCAAAAATTTATAAGAGTTATAATATTTACTGTTTTTAAGTATTGTTTGTAATAAACTTAAAACTTCCACAAACTTCTGAGTGTATGTAGGAGTATTAAGTACCTACATTTGGCATCATTCCTTCTTCCACTAGTGCTATTACTAATGTTGTTTTTTTATATAATAAAAAAAATCTCAATAACAATGAATATCATACTGGAATGGTTTATTTTATATTACTTAGCACTGACTGATAGGCAATAGAACCGGAATTCAGAAGTAAGTCCAAGTGATATGTTCCTGTGGTAGGCAAGAGACAGTAGAAATTAAAAAAACAAAAACAAAAACAAAAACACTCCAATTGGTCCTCCATATCTGTGTGATCCACATCTGCGAATTGAACCAATTGCAGATCAAAAATATTTAAAAAGGTAAAAATAAAAATGCAATAATAAAAATACAAATGCAAAATAACAACTATTTATATAACATTCATGTTGTTTTAGATGTTATAGGTAACCTAGAGAAAATTTAAAGCACATGGGAGGATGTCCATAGGTTATACACAAATTCTGTACCATTGCTTAATAAGAGAATTGAGCATCCAGGGTGTTCTGGGACCAATTCTCTATGGAGACGAGGAATAACTATTTGTAAATAAAAGGTTAAATGAGTAGTGATTAACCCCACACCTATTATATTTACCAAACTGCAATTTGTATTCAGAGATTGGTTTGTCATAATTGTATGTCTCCCAGAAGAAATATTACAATAATTAAATAAGATAATTGCAACCCAAATTTCCTAGGCTTCTTAGGTTTTGAAAACTGTCACATTAGCTGTCACTCATATTTTGCTCTTTCCTATTCCCTTTTCCCTACTCTCCTCTATAATTAATTTATTTCAAAGGATTTATGAGACCTCAGAGCCTATTCATTTATGCTCATAAACAAGTTTGATCCTGCTATGTTACTGTAGCATTTCTATAGTAATTGTTCACCATTTCTCATTGGGATTCATAATTTCTGACAAAAACTAGACACTATAACTAATGTATGAGACTTCAGTCTTGTGAGACCGTCAGTAAGTTAAAAGATCTCAGATATTCACATTACATATTACATGCTATAATTTGTCACTAAATATCCTTAAAGGGTTACTTGAACCCTTATCTAACATAACCCTGATGCTTCTAACTGTAGTCTCTGTACTGAGGTCCATGGATATGGACCGCCAGAGACCAATTTTTTGGTTCTATTGCATGTAATCTCTTTCTTCTCTCCTGAACCAGAATTCTATGTACTAAACTGTATCTTTATTTATCTCAAAGCAAAAGGATGTATGAAATACACCTTTTTCTGGAATAACTTACAATATTGCCAGTTATATTTGAATTGCTTTAGGTAAAGAGAAGGATACCCACAATACTATGTGTGTAGAATTTCTACTACAGTGTGTAAAAATTAATAATGAGTTTATCTGATTCTAGGACTGTTATTAACAGATGACTAGAAATTTGGTGCATGAAAATTGCAGAAGTTAATTTTCTCACAATTCTGGAAGCCAGAATTTGAAAATTAAAATGTCAGCACTTCTTCATAAGGCTCTAGAGGAAAATCCTCCTTCAGCTTCTGGTGGCTCCAGGCTCTCCTTAACTCATAGCTAATTCCAATACAACTTCATCTTCACATGACCTCTCTTTTCCCCCATGTGTATCACTTCTGTGTGTCTCTTAATGACACTTGTCATTGTAATTATTCCAGGATGATGTTGCCTTGAGATCTTTAACTGAATGATATCTGCAAAGACTCTGCTTTCACATAAACTCACATTTACCAGTTTGGGTAATTAAATCTTAGACATAAACTTGCTTTTTTGAAAGCTATAATTCAATCCACTAAATCCCTTATTCATTAATTCACTCCTCTATCTATCTAATCTGTTACTATCTACCTATATGTTCTCTTTGTCTATTTCTCTCTCTACCTCTCTCCTACTTGCTTATTCTTCCTGCTAGCAATTACCATCATATGTCAAAATGTTACATGTATTTACCTCTGGTTGCTGTAATTGTGACTGACTTCATTTACAGCTTCTGCAAAGGGCTACCTGCACTTATAAAACAAGTATATGTTACATTTACAATCAAGAAAAGAAATAGAAATTTCCATAATCTGTTAAGGAGTGAAATATACCTTTAAAATTCCAGTTAGACATATTAGTTATTTAACCCAGGAAAACGTCACAACTTTTGGTTGTCTGTGATAGCAAATACAAAGGCAAATAGTGTATGGTTTGTGGTCCCATGCTAATGATCCATAGACAAAGCATAATTCTACCTTTAGATGACCAAATATTAATATTTTGCTTATCTAAAATATATAATTTTCATTTTATTTGATTAAATACTATGATAATTACTTTTTAAAGATATCTAAAATAATTATAGTATATGGGTTTTTTAAATCAATGGTATTGGATCATATTGGTAGAATATTTATGCTCTTCTTAGATGGAGATACAGCACACAGGGATTCTCTCAGGACCCAGCCAACATATGAGTTTTTATAATAATATATGAGTGAAGGTATAACTAAGCCTAATAAAACTACAGACTCTAATACATTTTTAAAATGCAGTCTGGACAACATAGCAAAACTGTGTTTTGACAAAAAAAAAAAAAAGCCAAGTATGGTAGCATGTACCTCTGGTCACAGCATGGGCAACAGAATGAGACCGGATTCAAATACAAATTTTTAAAATGCTATTTGTTTAAAACCTTGACATGTATCACTTCCAATTTATAAACACAGAGAAAGCTGAAATTTGAACCCAAAATAAATTTTATTCAATGGAAAGATCAAATGTGATTGGGTATTAGTAGCAAAAACCGTTAGTGGCATCTGACCAGTTCATTCTTATTTTCAGTCCTCCACCTGCTTATATTGAGGGACTCAGCAGCATGTTTTCACAAAATAATTCTGCTCCAGCCATACTTAGTTAGAGAAATATTAGGTAATCAAATTGAGATGTTTTGTAATGTACTTTTTCAAGTGTTTAGATTCATGATTCAAGGATAATATCTACTGCTCACTTACAGTAATGTCACAAAAATTTGAAAGTTATGAGGTTGCTTTTTTCTGCTATGTGCAGAAGTAAATAGGGAAAAATATAGAGTATCTATGGGTAAGAGAAAGAAGTTCTTCTTTCTTAATGTATATTCATATTTAGTTCTTTTCTTGCTTTTTAGTCTTTCATTTTACCTGGCTACCATTTTTTTTTTTGCTATGTTACAGTTTGAGTTATTCTTATCATGTTTATTCAGAATAAATATATAATGTTAAATATAAACTATTTTATCAAATATATTTTTAATCACCATTTGTTTCTTTTTTCATTGCTACTTTGGATTGGTCACTTTTTATCTTTCAAAATCTTTTAAATAACATTTTTATTATGTTTTTCTTTTATAATATAAAACTGCAAAAAAAAATAGCAAAACTACTGATAAACTTTGGATTCACTGTTTTAGTTTCAAACTTCAAGTGGCTAATTACTAGGAACCAAGGACTATTCTAGGTCTGTGAGGTCTAGCTGGAAACAACAACAACCAGGTCTCGGTCTAATGAAGTTTATTTTCTAGGGAGAAATAGAAATAACTTAATCAGCTGTTACATATACATGTAACTGACATAATACTGCTATGAAGAAAATAAAGCAAAGTCAGGTGGATGACTCTCAGAATAACAAGTGAGAAGAGACTTGATTTAGTGAGAAAATGAGCCCTGTGTATTAGTGGACCTCATGGGCCGTAGAAAACCATATAGGTTTTACTCTGAATGAGAAGGTGGACCAGAGCAGAAGCAAGCAATACAATATGCCATATATTGCAAAAACATCACACTATAGATGCTGTGGGACAGAAGACTGTAGAGGGAAAAGGTGGTAGTAGAGAGGTTGAGAGACCTGTCAATAGACTCATGCAGCAGTCCAAATGAGAGAAGATGGTGGCTTGGACTGTGAGGGTAAGAATGAAAAGGTGAGAACTGCGTGTTTTCAGGGTTTATTTTGAAGGCTAAGTTACACAATTTTTAAAAAATGTATGTATGTAGTCTGCTATGGACTGAATGTTTGTATCTCCCTCCAAATTCATATATTAAAACATAATCACCAATGTAAGGGTTTTGATGATGAGCCATTTGGAGTGGTGCCCTCAAGAATGGAATAGCATGCTTATAACAAAGACCCCAGAATGATCCTGCCCCCTCTACCATGTGAAGACACAACAACAACAACAAAAATGGCAATCTATAAATACCGGCATGCAGGTCCTCATCAGACACTGAATCTGCTGGTACTTTAAACTTGGACTTCCCAGACTCCAGAACAATGAAAAATAAACTTCTATTATTTATCAGCTATGCAGTCTCGGATAGTTTGTTATAGAAGCCCTAACAGACTAAGATGCAATGTGAAAAAAATAGAGGAGTTAAGAATTGACATTAGAGTTGACTTTGAAGAAGGAAAATATTTGAGAATGGAAAACAGAAGAGAAACATATAAATATGTTATTTTTAAGGTGCCTGTTATATACTTGAGATTTACAAGTCTCTTAACCCAGAAAAATGAGATAATATTTAAATAAGCACAATTAGAAATGATAAAGGTGAATTACAACTGGTACCATAGAAATACAGAAGACTGTCAGAGACGACTGAATTTGCACAAACTAGAAAACCCAGAGGAAATGGATACAATCCTGGAAACATACAATTTCCTAAGATTACTTCAGGAAAAAAATAAATAAAAACCCTGAACAGACAAATAGTGAGGAATGAAAATGGAATTCGTGTTAAGAAAATTTTTTTTTCTACAACAAAAAAGCCCAGGACCAGGTGAATTCACAGACAAATTTCAGATGTACAAAGAAAAGCTAGAACAAATTTCACTGAAAATATTCCAAAAAATTCAAGAAAGAGGTATTTCTTTCTAACACATTCTACAAATCCATTATCACCTTGATATCAAAATCTGGCAAAGACAAAAATAAAAAAATTAAAAATGAGAAAACTACAGGCCAATATACTTAATGAAGATAGATGAAAAAATTCTCAACCAAATGCTAGTTCACCAGATCCAACAGCAAACCAAAAAGATAATTCATTATGCTCAAGTGTGCTTAATCCAGGGTTGCAAGAACAGTTCAAAATATGCAAATGAGTAAACATGATTCACCACATAAACAAAACTAAGAACAAAAACCATATGTTCACTCAATAGATTTAGAAAAAAGCATTTGATAAAATCCAACATCCCTTTGTGATAAAACCCTCTGCAAAACTAGGCACCAAAGAAGATAAGTTCAAAATAATAAAAACCATATATGATTAACCCACAAGCAACATCATACTGAATGGGGAAAAGTAGTACGTCTTTTCCGAAGAACTGGAACAAGATAAAATGTCTACACTCTCCACTCCTATTCAAACCCTAAGCTAACCCTAACCTAACTCAAATCTGGCAAAAGAAAGAATTAAAAGGCATCTAAATTGGAAAAGACGAGGTAAAAGTGTCTCTGTTTGCCAATGACATGATCTTATACCTAGAAACTCTAAAGACTCTTACAGAAGACTCCAAGACTCACTCTCATCAAGTGATAAGGGACTTCAATAATGTCTCAGGGTACAAAAAAACATACAAAATTAGTGGCATTTTAATACAACAATAACGTTTAAGCTGAGAACCAAATTAAAATATTAATCACATATACAATAGCCACAAAAATGAAATAGTTAGGAATATATTTAACCAAAGTTGTGAAAGATTTCTATAAGGAACAGTACAAAATGCTAATGAAAGAAATTATAGATGATACAAATAAATGGAAAAATATCCCATGCACATGAATTAGAAGAATCAATGCTGTAAAAATGATCATATGGGGTCTAACAATTAGCTCACAAACATCCTAGAAAGAGTGCTACATACCTCATTGCTGAATATCACTATGGCCATTTTTGAAGTGTTCTCCTTGGGAAGTTATGTGCTAATGCCAGTGCCTAGTCCACCCTTCAGAGCAATTTTGAAACTTTTCCTGGAATGGTCATAACAGTTGTTGTTGCAAGAATGTTGGACTTTGAATTAGAGCAATGAATAAACATTAAATTTCTTGTTAAACTGAGCAAGGGTGAAAGTGGAATCAGGGACATGTTAGTCCAAGTTTATGGGAATACTGCCATGAAGAAAGTGGCAGTGTACAAATAGATTAAGCGTTTTCTTCTGAGGGGAGAGAAAGTGTCACTGATGAAGAAAGGTCAGGATGACTCGTAATGAGCAGAACTGATTAAATATTGCAAAAATTTGTCAAACTGTGTTTCAAAAATATTAACTGACTATGAGAAGCATAGCAGACCAAATAAAGGTTGATAGAGAAACAGTTAAGAAAATCTTACCTGAAAATCTCGGCATGAGAAATGTGTGTGCAAAAATGGTCCCAAAGGAGCTCTTGCTTACCACAATACACCAGCTCACACAGCACTGTTTGTGAGGGTATTTTTAGACAGTAAACAAATAACTGTATTGGAACACCCTACCCACTCACCCGATCTGACCCCCAAGACTTTTTTATTTACCCAGAGATAAAGTAAAATATTGAAAAGAGGACATTTTGATGACATTCAGGACATCGAAAGTAATATGACAGCAGCTCTGATGGCCAGTCCAGAAAAAGAGTTCCAAAATTGCTTTGACTGGTGGAATAGGCACTGATGTTGGTGCGTAGCTTCTCCAGGTGAGTACTTTGTAGGTGATCATAGTCATATTCAGCAATAAGGTATGTAGCACTTTTTTCTATGATTAGTTCATGAACTTAATGGTCAGTTCTTGTATTGCTCAAGGCATTCTACAGAGTCAACACAATTTCTATCAAATTAGACCTAGTTTTCACAGAATTAGAAAAAAAAATCCTAAAGTTTATATAACAACAACAAAAAGCCCAAATAGTCAAAGTACTCCTTAGGGGGAAAAAGGCAGAGATATTAAATTGCATGACTTCAAGTTATATTACAACTCTATAGTAACTAAAATATCATGGTGCTAGTACAAAAATAAGATGCATAGATCAACAGAACAGAATAGAGAAGCCAGAAATAAAGCCACATACTTAAAACCAACTAATCGACAAAGCTAATAAAAATAAACAAAGGAAAAAGAAGACCCTATTTAATATGTGGTACTAGTGAAATGGGCTATTCATATACAGAAGAATGAAACTGGATATCTGTCTCTCACCATAAAACAAAAACAAAACAAACATTAAAAAAACTTAAGATAAATTAAAGTCCTAAATGTATGACCTGGAATCACAAAAGCCTAGAAGAAAACTCCAACAACAAACAAGAAAAAAAAAAACAAATAACTGCATTAAAAACTGGGCAAAGGATATAAACAGACATTTCTCAAAACAAGTCATTTAACTGGCCAACAAACACATGAGAAAATGCTCAACATCACTGATCACAGAAATGCAATGAAAATCACACTGGTATATATCACCTTGCATCCGTCAGAATGGCCATTATTAAAAAGTCAAAAAATAACAGATGCCATGGATTCAGAGGAAAGGTTATATGCTGCTGAGGAATATAAATTATTTCAATCTCTATGAAAAAACAGTATGGAGATAACCAAAAAACACCTAACAATAGAACTATCATTTGACCCCACAATCTACCTAAAGGAAACACACACACACACACACACACACACACACACACACACAGCACACACACTCTCTCTCTCACACACACACACACGATATAAAAAAATACACTACCATTTGAATATTTGTTGTAGCACTATACACAATAGCAAAGTTACAGACCCAATCTGAATACCCACCAAGAGAAGATTGTATAAAGAAAGCTTCTAAAACTCCTTGATCTTTTATTTTTACTTTCCTTCTCAAAATTTATTGTATATCTGCCAACATAGAACCTAGGATACATTTCTGGGTCAGTTAGATATTACATCTCCTTTCTACTTTTTCTCTTTTGTATTCCCAGATATCTCTTGTTCTGTTTTTTTCATGCACAGGCTTCTGACTTCATTTCTATTTCAGAGAAATAAACATGAATCTTTCATCAGTTTAATACTCCACTTCCTTTCATCATTACCTGTTGTTTGTTTCAGCATATCCTATAACTTGGGGATCAAAAGAATGAACAGTGTCCACTTTGGAATCACATATACTAATTCTAGAATGATATAGAGATTTGGGTGTCCACTGTAGAAGAATGACAAATAAATTTATGACCCACAAATATTTTTCAAATGAGCACATAAAAGATGTTTTTCAAATGAGCACATAAATGATATGTTTTTCAAAAGAGCACATAAAAGATACTCAAAATTATGCATCATTAAGGAATTGCAGATTATAACAATGAGATATCACTACATACCCATTAGAAGAGCCTACATTCAATACACTTTAGAATCACTTATACTAATTCTAGAATGATATAGATATTTGAGTGTTCACTGTAGAAGAATGACAAATAAATTTATGGCCCACAAATGTTTTTCAAATGAGCACATAAAAGATAAGTTTTTTTAAATGAGCACATAAAAGATACTTAAAATTATACATCATTAAGGGATTGCAGATTATAACAATGAGATATCACTACATACCCATTAAAAGAGGTAACATTCAGTATACTAACAACACTAAATGTGGTGAAGACGTGGAACAACGAAAACTCGAATTCATTGCTGGTGGTAATCTAAAATGGTAGAGCAACATTGAAAGACAGCTTGGCAATTTCTTATCAAACTAAATATACACTTACCATATGATCCAGCAATAGCATTATTTTGTATTTACCTGACTGGATTGGAAATGTAGGTCCACACAAAACCTACACACTGTTGTAAACAGCACCTTTGTTTGTATATGTCAAAACCTGGAAGGATCTGAAATGTTCTTCAATAGATAAATTGATAAACAAACTCTGCTATATCCAGATAATAAAACACATTCAATACAGAAAAGAAATGAGCTACTGAGACATATAAAAAAGTATGGACAAAGCTTAAATGTATATTAGTATGTGAAATAAGCCAATTTGAAAAAGGTACATACTGTATAGTTAAAACTATGTGACATTCTGAAAGAAAACCAAAGTATGGAGATGAAAATAATCAATGGTTGCCTGGGGAGGAAGCAGGGAGGGATGAATAATTGGAATCCAGAGGATTTTCAAGGCAGTAAAACTATTCCGTATGATACTATAATGGAGGATACATATCATTACATATTGGTCAAAATCCTTGAAATATATAGCACCAAGAATAAATCCTACCATAAACTATGAAGTTTGAGTGATTATGGACTTGTCAATGTTTGTTCATATATTGTCATGAATATAACACTCTGGTGGATATTGTCAGCAGAGGTGATTGTGAGTGTGTGTCAGGGACAGGGTATAGAGGAACTCCCTGTACTTTTTACCTAATATTTCTGTGATGATAAAATTATTCTAAAATATAGAGTATGTATTTTTTTAAGTGGCAGAGAAGGTAATTTTCTTTTTTTCCTTTTTTATTATAAAGATGTGGAGTACAATTTAGGATTAGGTATACAAACGTTGATTATGCAGGTACCCTTGTTGATGAAGTATGCCTTTCCCTCCTCTAGTAGTTTCCCTCAACTGCCAATCCCATCCCTCTCCCCTGACAGTTTCCCACTAGGGATTCCCAGTTTGCCAATCCCTCCCTTTCTTGTAGTATTTTAATAATTGTTCAAGGTCCACTTATGAGTGAAAACATATGGTAGTCTGTTCTTTGTTTCTGTGATAGAGAAGGTAATTTTCTTAATCAGACATCTTGAAACAGACATTATTTGATGCTGAGGACTTTAAATAATTTTTTTGTTTAAAGGAGTACTGTCTTTTTTTAACTTAAAGAAAAGTTGATGATGAAAACAGGCCAGCTATGCTTTATTAAACAAATCGTTTGTGCATTTATTATAATCAAACCACAACAATTGTAATGAATGTCCAATTGTCAAATCAACCAGTACATGGCATGAAAGACTTTTGAACTATCACATGTTAAGTGATGCTAAAAAGTTGTTAGCATTGACCAGAATCTTGACACTTTGAATGAGAAAGTCATTATAAATTAGGCATATTAAATGATTACAAAGAATATCTAAACTATAAAAAACTAATTGAAAAAATTGTAGTTCAGATGGTCCCTGCCAAATATTGGTGATCCGCAGATAAAAATCAGTCCATTTGTTTATTTATTCACTTTTAAAAATATTTTACCTTGGATATAATTTTTGAGTTGCATTTGGAAATCTTTATGCAGAAATATTCTGTAGCTCCTCAATGTCATTTTTCACTTCCTATTTTGTTCCTCCTTCCATCTGATACGTCACATATTAACAAATTATCTGGTACTTGAAAGCATTTGAATTGCAACGATCTCCTGATCTAATCTCCTTTGTAAAAATTGTACTCTGAAATATTGAAAAGTCAATGTGTTCTGATTAAATCTTTGAAAACCAAAATCAATTCAAAGTAAAAGCAATTAAAATGTTTGTGATTGACAGCAGCAAAAATGATGGAGTAGGGAACTTCAAAATCATTCACCCTCACAAAATACATGAAGAAACTGGAAAACTGTCTAAGTTGATTTTATCAGAACTCTTGAGACTAATAGAAGTTTCTGCCCACAAGATGGATGCTTAATAAGAAAAAATAAAAGCTCTAAAAAAGAGAACTTTGTAATATATTAACTTACCATGATCCAAATCCCTACTCTCCAGATCTAATACAGTCTTAAAGACAATAGCCCACGTCTTCAGTATAGGTATCTAATGCCAAAGAAAGCAGAATGTATTATATTCTAAAAAAAATTGTAATCTTTTTTTTTTTTTTTTGGCCTGTCTGGAAGCTCTTTCAAGGATGTGTCATTATTCCATCTAACTTGGAACTCTACCCATGATGATGCAGCTACTGAGACAGCATTTGTCAAAGATATTTAAAGGAAAATACTTTAGCTACTTCTGTCTGTGGTTAAAATTAAAGAATAAAATAGACAAACCAGAAAAAAGTTTACAAAACCCTAAAATTTCACCTCTAACAGTCCAGTTCTGCACAAGTAAGAAGAGAGGATTAAAGCAAAATTATCAACTTACTGACTGAGAGTTGAAAGCATTTATCAATACACCCATAGAGCCCATATGTAAATGCTGAAACTTTTTTTGTTGTTTTGACTGTCAACATTTTAAGAACCCTTTGTTGAATCATTTACTGGCCACTAAGCTAACAGAATATAGAGTCCAGTGGCCACATACAACATATAGCATAGACTATACAAAATTAGTTCAAAAAAGTCACTAACAAACAGAACAACAAGCTGCAATCACAAACCCTAGGGAAGGAGAACAGTTTTATTTCCAAAGTCACCAAATTATAATGTTTAAAAGTTTCAACCATAAACAGCATCACAAGAAATGAAAATGAACAAAAATTAATTTCCCTTACATAGGGCAAAATGACTTTAAGTGAACTACATTAAATATACTCAATAAACTAAAATAATATATGTACAAAGAATTAAAGAAAGCCAACAGAATGATGTCTAGTCAAATAGAGAATATTAGTAAGGATTTCATAAAAGACAATTTAGAAAAAACAAATAAAAATAGAACCATATAGAAGTTCTATAATTAAAAGTTAAAAAAACTAAAATTTTAAAAATTACTAGAGAGGGTTAACAGCAGATTTGAGGAAGCAAAAGAATAAATCGGTGAACTTGAAGATAGGTTAACTGTGGCTACCTAGCCTGACTAACACAAAGACAAAAAAAAAAAGAAAAATTGAGTCTAAAAGACCACTGCAACACCATCACGTGTATCAATGTGTGTATAGTTGGAGTAGCATAACAGAGGGAGAGAGGGTATAAAGAACAGAAAGAATATCTGAATAGTGTGTGAAAACTTCTGTTGTGTAGACAAAAATCCAAGAAGCTCAATGTATTGCAAGTAAAATAAACTCCAAGTGATTAATCCCACACACATTATAGTCAAATTGTTGAAAGTCAAAAATAAAGAGAAAATTCTGAAAGAAAAAGAGAGAAGCAATTCTTTAAGTACAAGTAATCCTTGATAAAATTCACAGCTTATATATCTTATCAAAAATAATGAAGACCAGAAAGCAGTGGGATATATATACAAAGTACTGAAAGGAAAACAAAACAAAACAGAGACTGTCAAACAATGAATTTCTACCCAGAAAAATTGTTCTTCAAAGATAAAAGAGAAATTAGGACAACCCAGATAAAGAAAGGCTGAAAGCGGAGCTTAAGGTGGCAACAGAACAGGTCAGACTGTGATCGTCTCTGCAAAAGCAAGTGTCCATAAAGACTCTCTGTGTGAGTAGGTGTGCCCTCATGGGAGAATGAAAGTCTGAGGTGAGACTTGGGTTCATGCACCTGGAGCTCCCCTCTGAGGATGACTGCAAGCCTCCACTCCCCTGAGATTGGAGTGTGGGTGCCAAAATCATCTGCTGTTGTTTGCAGAGTTGCTTCTGAGAAGAGCCTGCTAAATCTTAATACCTGGCACCTGGCCCACATCATCACCTGTTACAGTGCATCAGCCAGAGCCCCAGATCTGATCAGCAGAGAGAGAGGATTGGGGATGCCCAGAGAGGAGCCTCATGCCTAGTGAGAAGATGCCAACCGCAGCCATTTTCTCTGTCCCAGGACTAGGCAAAGATCTGAATTGCTCCACCCAGCTCCACCCAGCCTCCAACTTGGGACCTAAGGTAATCTCATCAAACTGGGAGAGACAGAAGCCCCTCCTCCATGCTGGATCAGACACAGACAGGTCAGATCTCAGTGGCAGACTTGACAGGCAGCAAACCAGGTGAGTCCAGATCTGATCCACTCTCCTTCTACAGTAGTCCTGAGGAACCCTGTCTGCCTGTGCTGAGAGCAGAGGGAAGGGGCTGGTGATCAGAGTTGAAAGGACATTGGACTTATAGAAATGACCTCAGAGTGAATTGGGTTCCTTGTTTTTATTTTATTTTTATTTTTTTGTCTGTTTGTTTTCTTATTTTTGCTTTTCTATTTTAGTTTTTTTCTCTTTCTGTTTTTGATAACATTTTTGTTCTTGCTTTGTTTCTGTTATTTTACTGATTTTTTCCCTGTTCTTTAGACTTCCTGTTTGTGTATGAGAAGAGTACCTCAATAGGCAGGATTTTGTTGGTCTATGTGTTTGTATGATTATATGTTTTAGTTTTTTTTTTTACTCTTTTCTGTGTTTGTGTCTCTTCATTTGTTACTTGGTACATATGTCTATTTTCCCTCTTACTCTTCTATCTCTTCACCTTCCTCTTGTCCTCCCCTCCTTCCTTTTTCAATTCTTTTCCTTTTTCTTATCTCATTTTGCTTCCAGGGAGCAAACCTATACCCCCACTGCATGGATAGATTGTAAGGCAGTGGGAAGTGGGTTCCAGGTGCCCATACACCTGTCGGTGGATACTGGGATCTGCAGATAGATTTTGAATCACAGCTCCCCTCTCAATTAAACCCCAAACTGCAAAAAGTACAGCCCCCAATCCACAGTCTAGCTTAAGAATTGAACAAAGTCAGAGAAACCACAAAGGAAAAATATGAGACTGAGCAAACAGAAGTAAAAGCAACTCCACCATCCATGAACAACAAAATTAAGAAGAGGGGAAAAAGGTGGAGAGAAGGCGATCTACACAAATGAAGAAAACCAAAAGAAGAGTATGGGTCTCAGTCCTCAGGGAGGTCAGACACTGAGAAAATAGACTTCAGAATGCAAACAATGAAGAGCCTCCAGAGTGACTGGTTTCAAACTACAAACCCAGATATCAGGACATTGATAGAATAAATAGAATTGAGGAGAGACAAGAGGAAAATAAGGAGTTGATAACTGAGATAATGCAATAAAGAATACTGTGAATGAAAAAATTAACAAACTGATAAGCATGGAAAGCAGAAGTAGCCAAGCAGAAGAAAGAATCTCAGAGCTTGAGGACCAAAACACAGAACTAACCCAAACTGTCAAAAACATAGAAAAGAAGCTTAAAAAGACAGAGCAAAACCTTCAAGAGATGAGCGATTATTTCAAGAGACTGAACCTAAGAGTAATTGGACTTCCTGAGGCAGAAAGAGAGACAGACACCACCCTGAAACAAACATTCTATGAAATTATTCAAGTAAATTTCCCTCATCTCATCAGTAGTGTGACCATTCAAACACAAGAGATTCAGAGAACTCCTGCAAGACAACAAATGAAGAGACCAACTCCTAGACACATAGTAATTCACCTAAACAAAGTAGGTATAAAAGAAAAAAATCCTGAAGGCATCAAGAGAAAAAGGTCAGACTACTTACCAGGGAAGACCAATTAGAATAGCAGCAGATTTATCTACAGAAACACGTCAGGCTAAGAGAGCATGGAGCTCAATCTTCAAAGTTCTCAAAGATAAACAATTTCAACCAAGAATAACCAACCCAGCTAAGCTAAGTTTCATCAGTGAGGGAGAATTAAAATCTTTCCCAGATATTTAATCCCTAAGAACTTATGCTGCCTCTAGACCAGTTCTACAAGAAACACTTAAGAAAATACTAAACACAGAAGGAAAAAAAGAATGATAACGTTCTTCACAAGAGTGCAGGAAAAAGACTGAAAACACACATGAATCAACCCCCAAATCAAAAGGAAGACAACAAACAAACAAGAACAACAACTCTATAAAAACCTCATGACAGGGATAAACTCTCATATTTCAATAATTAGCCTGAATGTGAATGGACTAAATGCGCACTGAAAAGACATAGAATGACAAAAATATCACGAGGCAACAATATATTGTCTCCAAGAGACTCATCTCACCAGAAAGGGCACTCACAGACTCAAAGTAAGAGGAGAGGAAGCAAAATTTCAGGTGAACGGAACGCCAAAGAAAGCAGGAGTTGCTATCGTAATATCAGACAAAATACCCTTTAAGCTATCAAAATTTAAATAACAATTTTTCAAATTCAAAAAATTGTCATTATATAGAAGGTCACTATCAACAAGGTTCACACCATCAACAAAAAATATCCATCATAAATATATATGCACCCAACATAGGAGCACCAACTTTCATAAAGCAACCTCAAGGCAAACTTTAAAAAGACATTGACTTTAACACTATCATAGCTGGGCACTTTAATACCCCACTCACAACCCTAGACTGATCATCAAGACAAAAAACCAGCAAGGAGATCCAGAACCTAATGTGACTCTTGACCAAATGGACTTAATTGATACCTACAGAAAACTCCACCCAATGACTATAGAATATACATTCTACTCAGCACCACATAGAACATACTCTAAAATCCACCACATCCTTGACCATAAATCAAGCATAAACAAATTTCATAAGATTGAAATTTTGCCACGCACCTTCTCAGACCACAGTGGAATAAAAATAAATATCAGCACCAACAAAGTTCCCCCCAAATCCACAAAGACATGGACACTAAACCACTAAACAGCATGATGCTAAGCAACTCCTGGGTCAACATGGAAATCAAAACAAAGATTAAAAGATACCTGGAAACAAATGAAAATGAAGAAACATCTTACCAAAACCTCTGGAATGCCATGAAAGCAGTAGTAAGAAGAGAATTCATGTCTCTACAAACAAACATGAAGAAAATGTAAAGATTACAAGTTAACAGCCTAACAAGTCACCTAACATGACTGCCTAGAGAGTCAGCTGCCAGTTCTCAGAAAGAAGATCAAAGTTACTGGTGACAGGTCATTGCCCAGTGAAAAGTTAAGGAAAGGCGTGAATCCTGTCAGAGAACCCATTGGAATAATATGTGGCACTGAAAAGGAAGGCAGCAAGAATCTGACAGATATTGACCTCCAAGTATCTTGGAGTCCCATGGAAAAGATAGGCTAGGGTATTTCTTTGCTCTCCTCACGCCTGCAACCATGAATTGTCTGAGTATGAATTGCCAGAGAGACCCTCTGCCCTCATGAGTCCTGGCAATGCTTAACTGTGGCCATTTAGGAACTCCTTTTTTGGGGGGGAGGGAATTGGCAAAGACCAGGTGGCTAGCTTATGCAGGTGTGCAGCTCAGGCAGGTCTGCTTGCACTTCCCTCAATACTAACTGAGGTGGTGGGCTTCATACTGGTTGTGCACTCCTGTGGGCTTCTACTCTGCCAGGGGAATCTCAGTCCTTGTGCAGCCCCATCATCAGATCCCCTGAAAATATATCCCAGAATTTGTTCTGACTTTGACAACAGATCCCTGGAGAGTTATAAGATCTCTGGAGATTCAGCTCTCGGCATAGGCCACCCCCAGAGAAAGGGGGAATGCAGCCTTCTGGGGTGCCACAGTGGACAAAGAAAACGCATGTGTAATGCTGAAATTTGACTGGGGGAGCATTGGTCTGCCCCTGTGGACCAGTAACCAGAAAAGGATGTGAAGGGAGGATCACTCCCTTTCCTCCATCCACAGCTGCGAAGGCAGCAGAGGCTTTTCTTGCTAGAGACTGGTGAGGAGTGCATTGGAAGACAGTCTTTACAGCATTTTTGGCACTGACTGCACTCCTGCTGAAAGTGTGCCTGCTGCCCTAGCTTGCAGAAAAGCAGGCTTATCTCCCCTTCCCTACACAGAGCAACAGCTTCCCTGCCATGAACTGACTGCAGGAAAACCTCCAAGCTGTCTTTTTTGGGCCTAGGGAGGAGATTCTACCAGGAGACCATTTTGTTGGTAGACATCTGAGGGCATTTCCACGGACCTGTCACATTGTGGCCTGGAGATAAAGGACAGTGTCTATCTGTATTAAACGTCACAAGCTTTGTAGTAGGGCATGATAGACAAGCTTATGTGCCCAGGACTAGAAGCTGGTGCAGCCTCTCTCCAACCCATTGCCTCCAAACTTCAGTGCATCTCACTAGGAGCTCTTGACACCCCTGGCCCCCCAACAGGGTGAGTGCTTCTGTTCATCATGTCATTGGGGTATCCAAGGGTTTGATTTGACAAATGACTTTAATAAAGTCTCAGGATGTAAAATTAAGGCACAAAAAGTTGTAGAATTTCTATATGCCAATAGCATTCAAGCGGAGAACCACGTCAATAACTCAATCCCACTTACAGTACCCACACACACAACATTTAAGAATACATTTAACAACCAGGTGCAGTGGCTCAGCCTGTAATCCCAGCACTTTGGGAGGCTGAGGTGAGGGAATTGCCTGAGCCCATGGGTTCCAGAACAGTCTGGGCAACTCGGCGAGACCTCATCTCTACCATAAATAAAAAAATTAACCTGGTAGTGCACACCATAGTTCCGGCTACTTGGAAGGCTGAGGCGGAAGGATCTCCAGAACCCAACAGGTCGATGCTGGAATGGCTGTGAGAATGCCGCTGCACTCCTGCTTGGATGATGAAGTGGGACTGCAACTCCAAAAAAAAAAAAAATACATTTAGCCGGGCTCGGTGCATCAGCCTGTAATCCCGCGCCTTGGGAGGCTGAGGTAAATGGATTGCCTGAGCCTGTGGGTTCGAGACTTGTCTGGGCAAATTGGCGAGACCTCTTCTCTACAATAAATAAAAAATTAGCTGGGTGTGGTAGTGCGCACCTGTAATTCCAGCTACTTGGAAGGCTGAGGTGGAAGGATCACTGGAGCCCAGCAGGTCGAGGCTGCAGTGGCTGGGAGCGGCTACTGCACTCCAGTCTGGGCAACAGTGAGACTCCAACTCAAAACAACAACAACAACAACAACAACAAAACATTTAACAAAGAAGGTGAAAGAGCTCTATAAGGAGAGCTACATATCCAAAGAAAGGAATAGTAGATGACACAAACAAATGGAAACTATCCCATGCTAAAAGATTTAAAGAATTATATCTTTATGATATCTATACTGCTCAAAACAATCTGTATATTTAATGCAATTTTTATCAAATTATCAATGTCGTATTTCATAGATTTGGAAATAAAAAACACTCTTAAAATTCATATGGCCCCAACAAAGATCCTGAATAGCCAGATCAATCCTAAGCTAAATGAATAAAACTGAAGGCATCACATTACCAGACTCCAAATTATACTACAATGCTATAGTAACCGAAACAGCATGGTAGTGGTACAAAACTAGAAACATACAGTAAGAGAATGGAATAGAGAATTCAGAAATAAAACCATATATCTACAGCCAACTGATCTTTGATAAAGTCAACAAAAATAAACAATGGAAAGAGGCCACCCTATTCAATAAATAGTAGTGGGAAAATTGGTTAGACGTAAGAAAAGTAATGAAACAAGGCCTCTTCCTCTCACCATATAGAAAAATTAATTCAAGATGGATTAACGACTTAAATGTAAGACCTGAAATTATAAAAATCCTAGAAAAAAATTTGGAAAAAAACTCTTCAGGAGTTTTTGACTGAGGCAAAGAATTTATGACTAAGACCTCAAAAACAAATACAACAAAACCAAAAATAGACAAATGAAAATTAAACTAAAAAGACTCTCTGCACAACAAAAGAAATAATCACTATAGAAAAATAACTGTAAACATACAAAATAATGTAAAAGAATGCGAGAAAATATTGGCAAATTATGCTTCTGACAAAGAACTAATATCCAGCATCTACAAGGAACTCTAACACCTTAACAAGAAAAAAAAAAACCCATGTAAAATGGGCAAAGCTTATGAACAGACATTTGTCAAAAGAAGGCATACAAGTGTCAACAACAACAGCAACAACAACAACAAACCATGAAAAAAGAGTTCAACATCCCTAATTATCAGTAAAATGCAGATTAAAGCAATGAGATCCCATCCTACATCAATCAGAATGGCTATTATTTAAAAGTCAAAAGCAACAAATATTGGCGTGGATGCAGAGGTAAGGGAATGTGTATATACTCTTAGTGGGAATGTAAGTTAGTACAATCTTTATGGAAAACAGTTTGAAGATTTTTCAAAGAACTAAAAATTGAACTAACATTTGACCCAACATTCCTTTTACTGGATATCTACTCAAAGGAAAATAAAACATTTTTTTTAAAAAAGATACCTGTACTTGTATATTTATCATAGCTCTGTTCACAACAGCATAGTCATGGAATCAACACCCACATGTTCATCAATAGAGGAATTGACAAAGAAAATGTGATATATATACCATAGAATACTTTTCAGTCACACACACACACATACAAAAATATATCTGTTATAGCAACATGGTTTAAGCTGGAAGTCATTATTCTAAGTGAAATAGTTTAGAAACAGAAAATCAAACATTGCATGTTCTCACTTACAATTTGAAACTAAACTATGGGTACACATGGACATAAAAATGGAAATAATAGACATTGGGGACTTCAAATGAAGGAGAGTGAGTGGCAGGTGAGGCTTGAAAATTACTTATGTGGTACAATGCTCACTATTTGGGTGATGGGTGTAAGAGAAGTCCAAATCTTACTATTAAATTAAATGTTACATTAAATATATTTATGTAACAAGCCTGCATATGTACTTCCCAAATCTAAAATTATAAAAAATAAAGTAGGCACAAGAGGTTAAAAACAATAACTTCTAATAAAATATAACATCACAATATTCAGTAATATACATTAATATAAAATTGATGTCTCTTTCTATCAAAATATTTTTGTTTTACTGTAGCCACCCTTCCTCTTCTGTTATGATATGAGATGATGAATTGACAACATAATGAGATAAAGTAAGGTGAATGATGTAGGCATTGTGACATAGTGTTAGACTGCTAGTGACCTTTTGACAATACTTCAGGAGGGCCATCTGCTTCAGAATCATCAGTCTATGATGATGCCTAGGGTTGAATGTCAGAAGCAGATGATGTTGATGGTTGGGCAGCCTCAATAGTGAAAGCTTATTTTTTGCCAAAATATTTTTGGAAGAATATTGCAATTGAAAGTTACTCTTTCTTTTTAACTGATCCAAGTGTTGCTGCAGATTGCTGTAATTGTTGCTGTAATTATTTAATGATCATATGGGTGACTGCAATGCTGATTTTTATCTTGTCCTTTAGTGTTTGAGCAATTTGAGGCACTTTAGCAAATTTTGGTAATGTCCACATTGCTGTCCTGCTTCAGTTTCTCCTCTTTTTCTTCCTCTTCCCCTGCAGATGACTCAACTAACTCTACCAGTTTCTCATTTAAGCTGAGAACATTCACCTTTTCACTTAAAGGAAGCAATTTACAGCTTCTCTTTGTCATATCCAATTTGCCAGCATCACTAATGAATTTGAGGTTAAATATTAAGTAAAATGAAGGTTTCTTGAACACAAGCACTGCAGTATTGTAACAATCATCCTGGTAACTGAAATGGCTAGTGAGTGAACTCAAAGATGGGTAGCATAAACTGTGTGCATATGCTGGGCAAATGAATAATTCACATTCCAGGTGGGATGGAGCAGGATGGCATGAAATTTAATCATAATACTCAGAATGGTACACAATTTACTTACACAAAAATTTATGTATTTTTTATTCCTGTATTTCCCACTTAATATTTCCAGGCTGCAGATAATATTAATATTTTTGACAGTGGGTAACTGAAAATGTGGAAAGCAAAACTTTGGATGAGGGGACTACTGTAAAATAGTAAAAGACAAGAGAAGGGGATTAAAGTTGTATCTTAGGAGCTATCTACCTAATGTAAAATAAGGCACTGGTAAGAAAACTGAAAAGGAAAAATGATATAAGATTTAGAAAAAACAAGCAGCAAGACAATAACAAAACAACCTTCCTTTTCTGTAGTTACTTAATTAAAATGAATGTAAATTAAATTCTAATTAAAAGTTAGAAATTGACAAAAATAAATTATTATAAACAATTCAATTATATGCTGTCTCTAAGCCACTCACATTATATCCAAAAACACAATAAAATAATGGAAAAAGATATTTCATGCAAATTATAACTAGAAAAGAGATGAAGTGACTATACTAATATTAGACAAAAGAGACTTTAAGCAAAAAATTGTTACAAGAGATAAGTGATCACATTATATAATGACAAAAATGTTCTATCAGGAAGCTGCAACAATTATAAGCATCTAATGATAGAGTCCCAAAATATATGAAGCAAAAATGGACCAAACTGTGGAGAGAAATGGCTAAAAAATAATAGCTGGAGACATCAGAATCCCACTTTCAATAATGGAAAGAACAACCAAGCAAAAGATTACAAAGGAAAGAGAATACTTCAACAACACAATAAATCACCTAGTCCTAACAGACACATATAGAGCATTTCATTCAACAGTAACAAATTACATCTTTTGAACATGGAAATGCTGCAGGATTGACACTATATTAGTAACCAAAAAAGCCATCAATAAATTTAAAAAGACTGAAATGATACAAAGTACCTTTCAGAAGACAATAGAATGAAGGTAGAAATAACATAAGAAACTCCAAAAAAATCAAAAGCATGTGAAAATTAAACAAAATGCTCTTAAATAACCAATGGTTCAAAGGAGAAATTAGTAAGTATTCTAATATGCAATGCAGTAAAAATAGTGTTTAGAGGAAAATTTATGGCTGTAAATGCCTGTATTATAAAAAGAAGAAACATCTCAAATCAATAACATTTACCAATTTCTGATTTACCTTAGGAAACTTGAAAAAAGTAAACTGAACACAAAATTACTAGAAGGAAGTAAATAATAAAGTTTAGAGGAGACAAAAATAGCAGAGAAAAAGAACAAAAAAAAGAAAAAAAGATAAAAGGATAGAAAACCAAAAATTTGCTCTTTGAAAAAGTTTGTTCTTTGAGTCACTGAATGCAGTGGCTCACACCTATAATGTCAGCATTTTTGGATGGCAAGGTGGGAGAATTGCTTGAGCCCAGGAGTTTGAGAACAGTCTGAGAAACATACTAAGACCTCCTTTCTACAAAAAATAAAAAAGGAAGTCTGGCATGGTGGTACCAAGAGCCTGAGGCAGAAGAATCACCTGAGTCTACAAGGTCAAGACTGTGGTGAGTGGTGATCATGCCACTGCACTCCAGAGTGAGTATCAGAGTGATACTCTAACTCAAAACAAAAACAAGCAAACAAATATACAAAACAAAGAAAGAAAATATCAACAAAATTGATACACTTTTGGCTAGACACTCAAATTACTTAAATAAGAAATAAAAGTTGGGAGCTTACAGAACTAGATATAACTATAAGAACATGTTGTGGTCAAATGAATATCATTAGTTACATAACATAGATTAAAATTTTAAATTCCTGAAATATACAAGCTGCTAGAAATGACTAAAGGAGAAATATAAAATCTAAAAGAACTTATAACATTAAAAAGGCTGAGTTGTCAATCAAAACATTTTCAACAAAAGAAAGCTCAGGATCAAATGGCTTCACTAGTTAATTCTACCAAATGTTTAAAGAATAATTTATATCAATTCTATATATCTGTTTCAAAAACTGGAAGAGGAGGGCATACTTCCTAACTTTTTCCATAAAGTCATTCTTATCCTCATTCATGAGACAAAGACATCACAAGAAAACTGCAGACTAATATCTTTTACGAATATAGTTGCAAAAATTCTTAATAAAATACAACTAACAAAATCAGTAACCTAGTCAAAACTATATATTATGACTAAGTGAGATTTAGTTCAAAAATACAGGTTGATAAAAAGAGCAATAGATGCCATTCACAGTATGAATAGAATAAAGGAAAAAAAAAAAACTCAATGTATTCAGAAAAGCCATTTGAGAAAATCCAATTGCTTTTCATGGTAAAGGCACCAAAAAGAAGGGAACTTGCTCAATATGAAAACAGACATTTATCTCATGCTATTTACAAAAAAAAACCTAAAAATAGATCAAATACATAAATCTAAGAGCTAAATAGTTAAGAGAAAACACAGGTGTTCATATTCATAACCTTAGCTATAGCAATGGATTCTTAGCTATGACACCAAAAGCACAAATGACAAAAATGAATAAATTTCACTTCATCAAACTAAAATAATAACAAAGTGCATCAAAGGATGTTATCAAGAAAGGGAAAGATAGCATAAACAATGGACATTTTCAAGTTATATATTTCATAAGAGAAATACAAGTATATCCAGCACATATCAAAACAAAAAGACAAACAATTCAATTAAAAAATTAGCAAAAGACTTGTACAGACATTTCACCAAGGATAAAAATGGCAAACAAGCATGTGGAAAGATATTCAACATTATTAAATATCAAAAAGCAAATCAAAACCACAATGAAATAGACACTCTTTCATACCCATTAGAATGACTGTCATTAAAAATAAAGAAAGCAACAAGTTTCAGTGAGGATGTGGAGAAATCAGAATCCTCATACATTGTTTATGGGAATGTAAAATGTCATAGCCACTGCATAAAATGGATTGCCAATTCCAGAAAATATTAAGTGTAGATTTGTCATACAATCCAGTAATTTCACTTTTAGGCATATACTCAAGAGAATTGAAAACATGTGCACAGGTATGTTTCATAGTAACATTATTATGCTACAGCGTCAATGAACACTGAAAACATTATGTAAAGTGAAAGAGGGCAGGTACAAAAGAGCAAGCAATGTATCATTCCATTTATCCTAAATGCCCAAAACAGGCAGTTCCAAGAAGAAAAAACCAAATGAGTGATTGCTAGAAGTTAGGAGAAAGGAAAATTGTAAACAACTGTTTCATGGGTATGGAGTTTATTTAGAGTTGTGGAAATGTTCTGCATTTAATAGTGAGAATGGCTGGATAGTATATGTGAATATACTAAAAGTCACTGAATCATACACTATAAAGTTGTTAAAATGATGAATTTCATGTTATGTGACTTTCATCTAAATAAAAATGTGTTTTTTCTAATTTTGTAAAATAAAATTATGCTATACAATTTTCTCTGACAATTACATTGTACTAACTTTGATTACATTGTAATGCAAAGTATCCTTGGTTTATCTATTTAATTAAGTAAATATACCTTGGTTTATCTATTTAATTAAGTAAATAATAAAATACCTACTATTTGATAATGACTTCTATTTATTGGGCCTATAGCAGTGACATAATAGATTGAATCCTGTCATCATGGAGGTTGTAGCATAATGGGAAAGAGAATCAATTTTAAAAAATTAAAGTGCCTGCTTTATTTTATTTTTTATTTATACAAATATGTTTTCTTATTCTATTTCTACTTTGCAGACACACATATAAACACACACTAAGACACACATACACACACAAGCACACATGTACTCACAGATCTTCACACAAGTGTCATATACTTTGGATGACAGGCCTTATAAAAATATTATATCTAGAGATACAATATCTGATACTTTTTGTCTAGGGCAATGTCTCCTTTCTGAGACTTATTTTCCCTTGAGTTTCTTTGGAGTGTATTAATTTTTGGAAAAAAAATTGTAATGGATGAGAGAAAAAGCTGGGGTATATGAATTAAAAAGTTAACCGATGGACTGAGTTCTATGACATGTTTTAAATTTGCAAGTATATATTTTTAAATTTTAAATTATTATGAATACATACTAGCTGTACATGTTTATGGGATAAATATGGTATTTAGATACAAGCATACAATGTGTAATGATCAAATCAAGGTAATTGGAATACCTGTTACCTCGAACATTTATCATTTCATTGTGTTAGGAGCATTCCAATTACACTCTTTTAGATATTTTAAAATACACAATAAATTATTGATCACTATAGTCACCGTATATTTCTTTTAAACCACAATTTGTACAGTCATAGACAATAGTATTATTCTTATAAATCTTTAACATTAACACACAGTCAAAAGACATCTTGTTCTTAAAGGGATAAACTTTAAGCTCTCACATTATTCTTATAATATACTTGTCATACTCATAATATTTTTAGTTAAAAATATTATAATATTAAAATATTATTATATGTTGACTGATTTTTGTTTATTTTCTCTCAATAAAACTGAGATAAGGCATTATAAGTACAGAAATAATGCCAGAATATGAAAAAAAATGCCAGAATGACTAATTTCACCAGTGAGTTAGGTAGGAGCATTATTAGTAGATAGGTAAGCTAGAGTTATACTCGATCTTTGTCCAATTCTTAGCTTATTATCTCTTTTTCTCTACTACCATGGTCTTCCTAATCAACAGCAGTTCAGACTTGAGAAAATCAATTTTTCTTTTTAACAGGCAGGGCACTGGGTGATTTAAAAATACCGTTACCTAGTTAATATCCTCTATTGTGCCTAGATGGAAAAGTTGTCAAAGAAATACTTGGCTATTCCTCTAAGTAAGAAATAAGAAAAAATATTCTATGGGGAACTGAAGTGAAACACCCTGATTCAAACCAGCTGTCCACTTTCTTATTCAGTAAAAAGAACTGAAGATTGATTTTTATATTAGTTTTCCAGGGCTGTCATAATGAATTATCACAAACTAGGTGGCCTAAAACAAGAGAAATTTATTCTGTCACAGTTCTGGAGGTCACAAGTCTGAAACCAAAGTTCCATCAGAGCCATGTTCCCTCTGAATCTGTATGAGAATCTTTGCTTGCCTCTTCAAGCTTCTGGTGGTTTCTGGCAAATTCCTTGACTTGTAGCTGCATCACTCCAACATCTGCCTCTGTCTTCATATGGCCTTATTCCTATATGACTCTGTGTTCCTCTCTTCTTATAAAGACACCAGACATTGGATTTAGGGCCCTCCCTAATCCTATATGATCTCATCTTAACTAATTACATTGGTAAAGACTTATAAATAAGGTCACATCCTGAAGTTCTAGGTACATGAATTTCTGATGGACACTATTCAACTCGTTACAACTCTCAGGCTGTCCATTTTGGTAAAAAAATCGAATCCATACCTTATTAAAAATTGTGTAGATGGGTAGATAGATAAACACACATACACAAGAGGGAACCCCCCCAAAAAACAGAAATTATTTTTTGGAAGGTAGGCCCTTTGTAGCCCAGGCTTATCCTGCTAGGTAAGTGTTCTAGGAACCTGTCAGCAAGCATTCTTGTGAGAGACCGCATTCGGCATCCACGCGTTTTTTTGGAGATTCAAAGTGTTTGCCCATTTCATGATGGGAGATTTATGAGCACACTTACCCAAACTGCACTGTGTTCAGCAGATTTTGACCAAAAAATGCATGATCCCCATATCCTAACCTCCCTATTTATCCAATCTCAACCCAAGCAACTTTATTTGTTTGTTTGTTTCTGTAGATAGGGGGAAAAGTCTTCAAAGGGAAATGTTTTGCCGATGTAGAAGAGGTAAAACCAAAAATGGCAGATGCACTAAAAGGGATAAAAAAAAATGATGAGTTGAAAAACTGTTTTGAGTAGTGGAAAAAGCATCTCAACAGTATATTGCATCAAATGGAGAGTAGTTTATAGGTGACCAAAGTTTAAACATGCAAAAATAAATACACTTTTTAGATAAATAAATTTTTGGGGGGGTCCTCCTTTATACACACATACACACATATAAATAATATATGAATATGTTATGTGTATGCATGTCTGTATGTGTGGGTATGTATGTGTGGGTATGTATGTATCAAAAAAAATAAGAAAATTTCTTCTTCCTTGTGGGAAAAAAAGTGCCCATAAGTTCAGAGTAATTTCAATTTCAAAAGGAAAAATAAGCTTTACCATGAAACCCATGGGTAGTGTTCACTTGCGAGTAAAAACATTTAACAGGGTAAATTTATTCCATTAGGATTTTACAGAGGTTTACTATTAAAATATATTGAATTAAATTACTAATATAAGTAAAAATTGGTTTTAGTATCCACACTGACCTACTCACCTTGAAAAGCACAATCATTTGAATGTACTATTTTAGCATCAACTCTATAGTTAATAATTGTATAGTTGATCCAGTTCCTACAAAGGAATTGGAATAAATTCCCACATTAAATAGAAATCCTCACTCTTTGTAGAATGTAGACATAATCAGATTTGTATCATTAAAAACAAGAAAGCAAGTTCTGGGTCTCCAAATCCTCTGGTTGTCTTGTCAAAGTGACACTGGAAATTCATTCTAGATAGCATAAAATATCTGTGCAAAGTGATGATTTTGTATACCTACACATTGTAAAATGTTTATCACAACTTAGTAAAGTAACATACGCATCAGCTCACACAGTTGCGTTTTATGAGAATTCATAAGATCTAATCTAGCAATTTTAAGTATGTAATAGAGTGTTAGTAAAATTAAAAAGGAAAACTGTATCCACCATGTTGTACATTAGAACTTCAGAATATATTCCTCTTGTAATTGAAAGTTTGTACCTTTAACCAACATCTCCCATTTCTTTCACCACCCCAGTCACTGGCTGGCAAACCTTGGTCCTAATCTCTGTTTCTAAAAGTTTACATTTTTTGAATTCCACATTTAAGTGATATCATACAGCATTTCTCCATTTGGCTTATTTCGTTTTGCATAATACTCTCTAGGTTCATCCATGTTGACACACAAAATATTTTTTTATAGCTGAATAATATTTCAGCAAGTGTATATAAAAATATTCTTTTTTCTTTCATTCATCTGTTGATGGACACTTAGCTTTTTTCCATATCCTGACTATTGCGGATAATAGTCACAATAATGTGCCATATGAATATGAGAGTACAGATAGCTCTACAAAATACTGAATTTTTTTCCTTTGGATCTATACCCAAAAATGGGATTGCTGTATCATAGGGTACTTTAATTTTGGGGGGCAATTTCTTACTGTTTCCAATAATGAGTGTACCAATTTACATTTCCATCAACAGTATGCAAGTATTTTCTCAGTATCTTCTCCAACATCTATTGTTTCTTGTCTTGTTGATAATAGACATGGTAATAAGTGTGAGAGGCTATCACATCATGGTTTAGATTTGCATTTTCCTGATGATTAGTGATTTTGAACACTTTTTCATATACTTGGCAATTTGCATATCATCTATTCAGGTTTGGTATTCATGTTTTCATCAGGTTATTTATAAGTTTTTTTAATATCAAATACCTTATGTATTTTAATTAACTCCTTATCAGATATATGGTTTTACAGTCTGTGTTGCTATGAAAGAATATCTGTGGCTGAGTAACTTGTTTTAGCAAGTTTTTTTGTGTGTACAGTTTTTAGAAGCTTCTGTTCATAATATATGGCATCAGCAAACAGAAACAATTTTACTTTTTCCTTTCTGATTAGGGTATCTTGTATTTCTTTTCCTTTTTAAATTATTCTGGGTAGGACTTTCAGTACTATGTTGACTAGATGTGGTGAGAATCAAAACAGTTACTTATTTTTGAACTTAGAGGAAGAACTTTCAGTTGTGCTTCACTGAGTATGATATTAGCTGTGGCCTTGTCATATATGGCTTCATTGTGCTGAGATACTTTCCTTCTACATATACGTAACTTATTGAAAGTTTTTATTGCTAAATGTTGAAATTTGTCAAATTTTTTCATCTATTGATATACTTAACTAATTTATGTACTTCTTTCTGTTACTGTGGTGAATCACACTTATGGAATTACATGTGTTGAAGCATTCCAGACATAAATCCCTGTTGATCATGGTGTATGGTTGGTTTAATGTGCTGTTGAGTTCAGTTTGTTAGTATTTTGTTGAGGATTTTTGCATGTCAATAGAAAATATTGGCCCAAAGTTTTCTTTTCTTGTTGTGTTCTTGTCTGGCTTCATTATCAAGGTAATGCTACCCTCAAAAAATAAGTCTGAAAGTGATTTTTACCCTTCAACTTTTTTATTTTTATTAAACTTATTTTTTATTTTTAAATTGTGGGGTACAGTTGACGGTTAGGTATACAAATATGCATCATTTAGTCACCCTTATTGATAAGGGGTTCCCCCCGTCTCCAGACAGATATTGACTACCGTTAATCCCACCTCCCTTCCCCTCCATGCCCACCATAGTTTCCCACCACTGTCAATCCTTTTCTTATAGTATTATGATAGATGTTCAAGGTCCACTTATGAGTGAGAACATGTGATACTCAGATCTTTGTTTCTGTGAGAGATCACTCAGTATTATAAATTCTAGTTCCATCCAGGTTGCTGTGAAATTCATGACTTTGTTCTTTTTTATGGCTGTGTGGTATTCCATTGTGTATATGTACCATATTTTTTAAATCCAGTCCTCTTTTGATGGACAGCATGGTTGGGTTCAGGTTCTTGCTATTGTGAACAATGCTGTGATAAACATACGTGTGCAGGTATCTTTTTTATAGAGTGATTTGAGTTCTTCAGGGTATATTCCCAGTAGGGGGATTGTGGGGTGATATGGGAGGTTGATATTTAAAGTTTTTAGGAGTGACCACACTACTTTGCACTAGTTTACACTCCCACTAACCGTGTATAAGTGTTCCCTTTTCACCACATCCTCTCCAGCATCTGTTATTTTTCTGAGTTATTGTTACTGGCCATTCTGACTGGAGTTAGGTGGTATCTCAGTGTAGTTTTAATTTTCATCTCCTTGATGATTAGTGAGGTTGGACATTTCTTCATGTGTCTGTTGGCCACTCATATGTCTTCTTTTGAGAAGTGTCTGTTCATATATTTTGCCCACTTTGTAATGGGGTTGGTTGTTTTTTTTTTCTTTTCAGCACGTTTGAGTTTCTTATAGATTCAAGATGTTAGATCTTTTTCAGACATGGAGTTGGCAAATACTTTTTCCCAGTCTGTGGGCTGTCTCCCTGCTCTCTTGGTGGTTTCCTTGGCTTTGCAGAAGCTTTACAGTTTAATGAGGTCCCACTTGTCTATCTGGATCTTATAGCTGGTGTGTATCGGGTTTTGTTCAGGAATTGGATGCCAGTTCCAATTTCCATAAGGGTGTGTCCTGCATTTTCTAAGGTTCTTATGCTTTGAGGTTTTACATTTAGGTATCTGATCCATTTAGAGTTAATTTTTGTGTATGGGGATAGATAGGGGTCTTGTTTGAAACTTCCACATGTGGTCAGCCAGTTTTCCCAGCACCATTTAGTGAATAGGTTCTCCTCTCTCCAGTGGTAGGTGGCGGAGGCTTTGTCGAAGATGAGTTGGTTAAGAAATTGAGGTTTTGCTTCTGGAATCTCAATTCTATTTCATTGATGCTTGTTCCTATACCAGTACCAAGTTGTTTTGATTATTGTAGCTTTATAGTAAAGTTTGAAGTCTGGTAATGTGATACCTCCTGCTTTTTTTTTTTTTTTTCTGCTGAGGATTATTCTGGCTATTCTTGGTCGCTTGTGTTTCCATATGAATTCCTGTATTGTTTTTTCTAGCTCTGAGAAGAATGTTGCTGATAATTTGGTGGGTATAGCATTAAATCTGTAGATTGCCTTAGGTGTGATGGACATCTTGACAATATTGATTCCTCCAATCCATTAGCGTGGAATATTTTTCCACTTGTTTGTGTCACCTTTGATTTCTTTGAGCAGTGTTTTGTAGTTTTCATTGTAAAGGTCTTTCATGTCTCTGGTTAGGAATATTCCAAGGTATTTCATTTTTTGTGTGGCTATTGTGAATGGGATTGTGCTTTTTATTTGGGTTTCTGTTTGTTTAGTATTGGTGTAAAGAAATGTGATTGTCTTTTGCACATTTATTTTATACACTGAGACTTTGCCAAAGTCCTTTATCAATGCAAGGAGACTTTTGACAGATTCTCTTGGGTTTTCAAGGTACGCAATCATATCGTCTGCAAAGAGAGGTAACTTGACTTCCTCTTTTCCTATTTGGATACCCCTGATTGCCTTCTCTTTTCTGATTGCTCTAACCAGACTTCCAATACTATATTGAACAGGAGGGGAGAGAGTGGACATCCTTGTCTTGTTCCAGTTTTCAGGGGAAATGGTTCCAATTTTTGTCTGTTTAGGAGTATGCTGGCTGTGGGTTTCTTATAGATGACTTTTACTATTTTGAGGTATGTTCCATGTATGCCTAGATGTTCAAGGGTTTTTAAATCAAGAAGGGGTGCTGGATTTTATCAAAAGCTTTTTCTTCATCTAATCATGTGGTTTTTGTTCTGATGTCTGTTGATGTATTTAATTACATTTATGGTCTTGCGAATGTTGAACCACCCTTGTGTCCCAGGAATGAAGACTACTTGGTCATGATGGATGATTTTTGAGATGTGTTGTGAATCTGGTTGGCTAGGATCTTGTTGAGAATTTTGGTATCTATGTTCATCAAAGATATTGGCCTGTAGTTCTCTTTTCTGTTGGGTCTTTACCTGGCTTGGGTATCAATGTGACGTTAGCTTCATAAAATGATTTGGGGAGGGCTCCATCTTTCTCAATTGACTGGAATACTTTCAGTTGAATTGGTATCAGCTCCTCCCTAAATGTCTTATAGAATTCTGCTGGAAAGCCATCTGGTCCAGGGCTTTTTTTTTGTAGGTAGTTTTCTTATTACATAGTCAATTTCCTTGATTGTTATTGGTCTATTTAGGATCTCAATTTCTTCTTGTTTCAACCTAGGCAGGTATGTGAAGTCAGAAAGTCTTCCATTTCCTTAAGGTTTTCAAGTTTGTTTCCATACAAGTGTACATAGTAGTCTCTAATGATCTTTTGTATGTCTTCAGGGTCAGATGTGAATTCATCTTTTCCCCAACATAAACAGGTAGTCTAAATCAAAAAGCAAACAAAAGTGAGGAAAACAAACAGTTAAAATAATAAAATAAAAAATCAAAATAAGAAACCAGATTAGCTCTGGAGTCTTTCCTGAGTGTCTAAAGTCTCTTCGGCTCTGATCTCTAGCCTCTCCCCTTTGTTTTCATTTCAGGCAGATAGATTTACTCCAAGCTAGGGTTAGTTCCCTTGTCTTGCTGCCTGATAGGTCTGTGACAGGGCTGAGTTGCTTGTATATGATTCAGCATAGAGGAGGTTCTTTTGTCTCCTGTTTAGCAATGCTACCTTAGAAACCAAGGTAGAGGCTGCTCATAGATGGGTGGGGCAATGTAAATCTATGCCTGGAAAATGGCCTAGATGGGCAGCTCCTCTTTCATAGATCCTTTCTCTCCACCTGTTCTTTCTCCCCACTCATCTGGATCTGTGGGTGATTCACTATGATGGGCTGTGGTGGTGTGTCTCCCATGTCAGGCACTGAGTATCAGTGACACAGCTTGGTACTGCATCTGGTGTGCCACCAGCGGCCTGGGGTGGAGGAGGGAGCTGGGAATTCCCTCTTCTGGAGCGGAGAGCTGAGAGCAGCTGATCAGTACCTCCTTAAGATATACTGTTCCCTTACACAGCCATGGGGTCCCATGCTGGGTGCCTCAGCCAGAGCAGTGACCAGAGTTCCAAAGGGTGGGTGGTGAGCAGTGACAGTGGTTTTGGGCCCTGCACAGGGCACTTCAGCCAGGAGTGGAGCTGGTATCTCTGAGATGCAGGGTGCTTAGAGCCTCCCTGTGTGACAGTGGCTTGAAATAGGGCTGGGTGGGGGCCCAGAACCCAGAGCCAGGAGCTGGAACTCTGAGGAGCAAGCACCAGGCTGCTGGGCTAGGTGCCAAGTCAAGAAGGGAGCTGGCAGTGACTGAGTGCCAGGTGGATCAGTGTAGCCAGCAAGGGAACCCAGATCTCCACAAGGCGGTATCCAATGACCTCCACAGGTGGTGGCCAGTGGCTTGGGGCCAGGTGAGACATTATAGTCAGGGAGGGAGCTGGGATCTCCACATGGCCGTGGCCTGGAGCTGCCTATGTTGGAGCAGCAGCAGCCGAGGGGCCACAATACCTGGTTTTGTGTGAGACCGAGGGTCTCCAGGCCTGGGACTGGTGTGTCTGGTGGTGGGAAGGAGATTGAGGGGGGAAGGAAAGTAAGAGTCTTTTGGGAAACTCACTTTCAAATAATCTCACAGTCCCACCTATGCCGTCGCCATCTTACTGGAACTCCTTGAAAAAGTTTTATAAGAATTGAAATTAATGTTTAAAAAATTGCTACAATACCACCTATAAAGTCCATTTTGAGCTTTTCATTTTTATTTAAAAAAATTACTGATTCAGTCTTCTTACTAGTTATTGGTATACTAATATTTTCCATTTTCCTCTCTTAAAACTGCATTTGCTATCAAAAGAAACTGTCAAGGGAGCAGGGAGACAGCCCACAGAATGGGATAAAATATTTGTCAACTGTATATCTGACAAAGGCCTAACATCTAGGATCTACAAGGAACCCAAAAGTGCTGAAAGGCAAAAAATCCCAGCCCCATTAAAAAGTGGGCAAAAGTCATGAATAGACACTTCTCAAAAGAAGAAAAAATATGGGCAGCCAATAGACACATGAAAAGTGCTCAGCCTCACTCATCCATCAGAGAAATGCAAATCAAAACCACATTGAGATACTACCTAACCCTAGTAAGAATGGCCATAATTAATAAAACAAACAACAACAGTTGCTGGCAAGGATGTGGAGAAAAAGGAATGCTTCTACACTGTTGGTGGGAATGCAAACTAATGCAACCTTTGGAAGACAGTGGGCAATTTCTGAAAGAACTAGACCTTCCATATGACCCAGAAATTCCCCTATTGGGAATATACCAGGAGGAACTCAAATCATTCTATGAAAAAGATACCTGTACATGCATGTTTGTTGCAGCTCTATTACAATAGCAAAAACATGGAACCAACCATACTGCCCATCGAAGCTGGACTGGATAAAAAAATATAGTACACATACACAATGGAATATAATGCGGCCATAAAGAAAGACAAACATATGGACTCTGCAGCAACTTGGTTGGATTTAGAGTCAATTATACTCAATGATCTATCACAAAGAACAGAGCATCATATGCTCTCACTCATCAGCAGACCTTGAACAATTATCATTATACTATAAGAAAGGGATTGGCAGTAGTGGGAAATTGTCAGAGGAGGGGAGTTAGGATCCTGCATAATGAATATTTGTATACCTAACCCTGAATTGTACCCCACATCTTTAAAATAAAAAAATAAATTACTGCATTTGCTGCATAAGCTTTAGTATGTTGAGTTTCCATTTTCATTAGTCTCAAGATTCGGTCTTTATAAGTTGTATATTTCTTTGCTAGTTGCATTTTTAAAAATAAATTTCTTGGTGTATAATTGTTCATAGTAGTCTCTTATAGTGCTTTGTATTTTTGCAGTATCATTGCAATTTTTATCACCTCTCATTTTATTTATTTGAGTTTTATTCTTTTCTTGGTTTTTCTAAAGGTTTGTCATTTTTGTTTATTTTTTTAAAGAAACCGCTGTGAGATTGGTAGATATTTTCCATAATTATTCTGGTCTTTATTGATCCTCTGAACTTTATTATTATTTTTCCTTCTGTTAATCTTAGGCTTAGTTTATTCTTCTTTTTCTAGTTCCTTACAGCATAAAGTTAGGATGTTTATTTGAAATATGTATTTTTTCATGCAGGCATTTATGGCCATAAACTTTTCTCTTAGCACTGCTTTTACTGCATCCTGTAAGTTTTGGTGTGTTAAGTTTTCATTTTCATTTAACTCAAATTATATTTCAATTTCCCCTTTGACATCTTCTTTGACCCATTGATCAATCACTCTCCAGCATAGGCTGAGTGGGTGTGGCAGTTCTTATTCTGGGGAAGACCCATCAGTGTAGTCTCTATGCCATTCCAATAGATGAGGTCAACATCAACAAAGTTTGCAGGGATTCTCAATGGCCATAGCTATGGGTACCCATGGCAGTGGTGAACACTTTTGGAGCCTTTATTAGTCAAATATTCTCTGGACCTCTTGATCTCCTTTTTATTTTCCTCACAGAAGAGAATATGACTGAAGGGCTCTCTTTAGGAACTAGATCTGACTCATGGCCACCCCTGTGGTGGTGATGGCACCAAGTCTAATGCCATGGAGTAGTCATGGAACTGGGTTCTGGAGTGCAGACACTTGTGAAGTGACCAGGGCTTCAGGGTCCAGAGTGGTGGCTATTCTTCAGTGAAAATGGCTCTGGTGCTTGAAATGTGAGTGCATGCCCAGTGGCCATGGATTTGTGTTCCAGGCCATGGGCATGTCCAGACTGATAGTGTCTCCAGAGTCCGGGTGCTAGCTAACTGTACTGGTGGTGGCTCCAGTGACTGAGGCACAAGCAGGTGTGCACAGAGTGGCTGCAGAGCCAGATTTTAGACTGAGGGCATGCACAGATTGGCTAAAGCTCTGGGGTCCAGAGTGACATGGCACAAGGGGGGACTAGAAGTCATTACCCAAGGTGGTGCAACAGCAGCTTCTGGGAGAGACTGCAGTAACACCTGTCTCTCCATAGGGGCCTATGGAGACAATGGCTGTTCAATGGTGACTTCAGTGGTGAATGTTTCTGCTGTCCATTGTGGGTCAAGCCTCTGGGATGGGCACTAACAAACACTACAGGATCCTCCTCTGTGAAAGATGAGGGTAGTCTGCTTTTATCACAGGAACTGTTGAAGTTCTGAGTGAAAAAGTCTCTTCAGAGTAGGCCACTGAGGACTGCAATGGCACACACATGCATAGCTGATACAGATAGACTTTACACACCTATGGTCTTGTAACAGCACTATACTGCAGAGGGAACATTGAGATATCACCTAGAGAACCCTTATGTTCCTGTTTTATGATAAACCAAGGCAATTTTCAGGGGACAAAAGGAACACACAGGCTTTCAGGAAGGCAAATTAAACATTGTCTAAACATTAGGACAATATATTTGAATCTAAATCTTGCTTTCTGTTAAGAAAAATAAAATAACTTTAAATTACTTTGAAGTGCAATTTTTATTATTGATGCCAAAAGTATATAAATCTACCTTAAATTCAATGACAACAAAGTTACTGAGCACAGTCTGCTTCTTTCTTTTTTGCTTGGGCTGAATGAATTAACATTCACATTTAAAATGAAATTTTGCTTTCTCTAAATTCAACTCCCTTGGATCAATATTTAAAACAAACAAGGCATTAATTTTGAATTAACAAATTATTCTTCAAAATCATCTTACTTCTTCTTTTCTATGAGATATAAAAAGTAGACCCCAAACAAAACAACAACAGTAACAACAAAACACTATGTTATGACTTAAAAATACATTTGAGATGACAGTTTTTCTTATTTAGAAAAAGCCTATGATATTTTTAGGTTTGAGATTCATCAATGAGACATTAAGATAAGATTTTTGTCCTTGAAAAAAATGCAAGGGAGAGATTGGGAAGATGGCAGCCAAGCCAGTCAGGCTATGCGAGTCCCAGTGTGAGTGAGTATATAGAAAATTTTGTGCACGTGCTGGTGAGTGAGCAGATGTGTAAGTGGCTGACTGAGTGAGGGGTAGGGAGCTAGCAGCCAGGGTTCTTCTGGTGCAACAGCTGGTGCCGCAGCTGTTGGACTTGCACCCTAGTGATTCCTGGGATGCAGAAGGTGTGTGCCACTTTTTTTTAAATCAACAAAATCCTTCCAGGGAAGAAAATGCTGGGAGAGGCTAAGTGGGGGCTTGTGGGCAAGTGGCCAGGACCCTGGTGCAACAACTGGTGTTTCAGCTTCTCTGCTTGAACCCTGACTCTTCCCAGGTCACAGAAGATGATCACCATTTTTTAAAAAGTGAACAAAAGTTTTCCTGTGAAGAAGTGTGGGGGGGGGTGCAGCAGGAGAGACTTCTAGCTCCAGGTTTTACATCACCACTTCAGCACCTGGCAGGGCACAGGCAGCAGGGGCTGCAGAGGGAGTCCAGAGGCAAAGTGCTATGGAAGAGGACAAGAGAGGCACCCCATCATCATCTTGAAGGTGGGGCAGGAAAGTGCTCCAACTTGCTCAGCACAGGGCAACAGACTTGATCTTTGTGACTGGTTGGTCAACTACTCAGCAATTGATCATGACCCAGAGGGAACATCCTGAAAGCGCAAACTTCAGAAGGACCTGAAGAGTGCCGAGTCCCAGGTGCTCCACCCCCTATCCTGATCCAGCCATAGGTCAAAGGGTGTGGCCATAAAAGTACAAGGAAGGACGCCAAAGAGATCAGTGGTGAGTCCAGGACTGACCCAAACCCCCTCCACCCCAGCAACCCTCTGAACATCAGACCTACACAGCAGGGCCACAACTGAGAGGGACAAACGCAGGTGAAGCCTGGACATCAGTCACAATAGGAAAACTCCTTTCCAGGATAGGCCTGACTAGGGCACCCCTGTGAGTACATACCAGGGGAAAAGAATCCCACATGACCAACTGGAGGAGATCTCCCTGACCATATGAGAGTGGGAGGGTAAGACTGAATCACCACCCACCTCCACTGCCCCTCCTCCTTCCCTGCTCCAGACATTGAGGAGAGTGTGAAGAGCAGGCTCTGCAGGAGAGATCTGGTTAGAGGAACAATTACAGAACCTGTCACAAGAGGGCAGGTTTTATTTTTAATTTTATTTTTAATTTAAAAAATTTTTTGTCTGTTTGTTGTTAGTTCATCTATTTTTAAAATATTTTATCTTTGTGCATGAATGTGTATGTGAGACTTTGATCTGCATTCCCCCTAAATTTTGTTCTTTTCTTTTCTTTTTTTTTGAATTTATTTATTATAAAGATGTGGGGTACAATTCAGGATTATGTGTACAAACACTGATCATGCAGGTACCCTTGTTGATGAGGTATGCCCCTCCCTCCCCTAGCAGTTTCCATCAACTGCCAGTCACACCCTCCCTTTCCCTGACAGTTTTCTGCTACTGACAATCACTTTCTTTTAGCATTATAATTGTTCAAGGTCACCTTATGAGTGAGTACATATGGAACTCAGTTCTTTGTTTCTTTGATAAATCACTGAGTATGATCTACTCCAAATCTAACCAATTTGCTGCAAAGTCCATATGTTTGTCCTTCTTTATGGCTGCATAATATTCCATTGTGTATATGTACCACATTTTTTTTAATCCAGTCCAGTTTCAATGGGCATAATGGTTGGTTCCTTATTCTTGCTGTTGTGAATAGAGCTGCAACAAACATACTTGTGCGGGTATCTTTTTTGTAGAATGATTTGATTTCCTCTGGGTATATTCCCAATAGGAGAATTGCTGGGTCATATGGAAGGTCAATTTCTAGTTCCTTCAGAAATTGCCACACTGTGTTCCAAAGAGGTTGTACTAATCTGCATTCCCACCAGCAGTGTAGAAGTGTTCCTTTTTCTCTGCAACCTAGCCAGTGTCTGTTGTTGTTTGCTTTATTAATGATGGCCATTCTTACAGGGGTTAGGTGGTATCTCAAAGTAGTTTGATTTGCATTTCTTTAATGATGAGTGAGGTTGAGCACTTTTCCATGTGTTTGTTGGCTGCCCATATATCTTCTTTTGAGAAGTGTCTGTTCATGTCTTTTGCCCACTTTTTAAAGGGGCTGTTTGTTTTTTTCCTTTCAGCATGTTTGAGTTCCTTGTAGATCCTAGATGTTAGGCCTTTGTCAGATATACAGTTGTCAAATATTTTTTTCCATTCTGTGGGCTATCTCCCTGCTCTTTTTATGGTTTCTTTGACTTTGCAGAAGCTTGTCAGTTTAATGAGGTCCCACTTGTCTATCTTATCTCTTATGGCCTGGGCTCTTTGGGTTTCGATCAGGAATCAATTGCCAATTGCCAGTTCCAACTTCCATAAGAGTGTTTCCTGCATTTTCTAAGGTTCTTACAGTTTGAGGTTTTACATTTAGGTCTTTGATCCATTTAGAGTTAATTTTTGTGTATGGTGATAGGTAGGGGTCCTGTTTCAATCTTCTGCATGTGTTCAGCCAGTTTCACCAGCACCATTTACTAAATAGGTTCTCCTCTCCCCAGTGGTTGTTATTGGAGGCTTTGTCAAAGATAAGTTGGTTGAGAAATTTAGGCTTTGCTTCCAGAATCTCTATCCTGTTCCTATTCTTGTACCAATACCAGGCTGTTTTGATTACTGTAGCCTTATAGTAAAGTTCGAAGCCTGGAAGTGTGATACCGCCTCCTTTTTTTCTTTTCTTTTTCTGTTTTGTTCTTTTATTTGTTGTTTTCTGTTTATGTGGGTATGTGAATGATTGAGTGTTCATCTTTCACTTTGCTTTTGTTGCTGTTGGTTTGTTTTTGCTCTTTTGTTCTTCTGGCTTTTTAAAATTTTCATTTCTTACAGTTTAAGGTGTGTGTGAGGGTTTGATCTGAATTCCTTTTCTCCCCCCCGCACCCGGTCTTTCTGTTTTTCTTCTCTGTTCACTTTGTGCTAGGTGTGTGTGTGAGTGTTCAATTATCTTTTCTAAGTTGTTCTTGTTTGCTTTGTTTCACTTTGTTGTTATTCCAGTGTGTTTTGGGGTGTGTGTGTATGTCTCTCTCTCTCTCTCTCTCTCTCTCTCTCTCTCTCTCTCTGTGTGTGTGTGTGTGTTTGTGTGTGTTCAATTGTTTCTTTTGTGTTGCTTTCTGCTTTGCATCGTCATATAGAGTGGAGGTGGGTCTCAGGGAACACATACCACAATAAGTGAACATTGTAATTTGCAAGAAGTTTCTGAATCCTGGTGCCCCATCCCCTACTTTATTTGACTTTCAAAAATTACAAGAGACAGAGAAGCTTCCCATCCACTACCATTTCAAAATAGAACAAATCCAGAATACTGATCAGGGAAGAATAGAAAGCTGACCCTACATTGGAAGGGAAATCTTCTCCCACTGACTCCAAATAACAGAACTAAAGGGAAAAACAAGAGCTCTGTCACAAATGAGAAAAAAAACCAAAGGAAGACCACAGGCAATTTCAAGTGTATCAAAGAGAAAACTTCTGAAAAATCAGACCTTGGTGCCCAAACAATGGAAGTCACCTACAACTGGCTCCAGAATACAACAGGGATTAGGGGATGAATGGAAAGAGTGAATAGGACTCAAGAAAGACAAGATGCAACACTGAAAGAACTTGTAGCAGAGCTTTTGGCAAATAAAAATTTCAACCAGGAAATAAATAAGATGACAAGCATGGAAAACAGAATTAATCTAGCTGAAGAAAGAATCTCAGAACTTGAAGACCAAAACATGGAATTAATGGATATGTAAAAACATAGAAAGAAGACTCCAAAAGAAAGAACAAAACCTACAAGAGATGTGCAATTATATCAAGAGGCTGAACCTACACCTGACTAGTATCCCAGAAGAAGAAAGAGAAATGGAGAACAACTTGGAGCAAGTATTCCAGGAGGTAATCCAAGAAAACTTTCCCCATCTCACCAGAGATGTGACTAGCCAAGCACAAGGGATACTTAGAACCCCCCATAAGACATCAAAAGAGAAGACCAACCCCTAGTCACATAGTAATTTGCCTACACAAAGTAGGCACAAAGGAAAAAATTCTAAAGGCAGCAAGAGAGAAATGTCAGGCCACCTACCGGGGAAAACCAATCAAAATAGCAACAGACCTATCGACAGAAACACTACAAGCAAGAAGAAACTGGAGTCCTATATTTAAAGTTCTTAAAGATAAACAATTTTAACCAAGAATTTCCAATCCAGCCAAGCTCAGCATCATCAGTGATGGAGAATTAAAATCCTTCACAGACATCCAAACCCGAAAAGATTATGCAGCTTCAGACCAACTCTACAGAAGACACTTAAAAAGGTATTAAGCACAAAAGAAAGAAAAAAAAATGACCACACACTTCCCAAGAGAACAACAGAACACAGAATCAACAGAGAATTTAGTGCAAGAAGAAACTTGAAAACACACACATACAACAACCTCAAAGTGAAAAGAAGCAAGCAAAGAAAAAACTTATAAGAACCTCATGACAGGGAGAAACAATCACATTTCAATAATCAGCCTGAATGTGAATGAACTAAATTACCCACTGAAAGGATACAGAATGGCAAACTGGATAAGAATTATTTGTTGCTTCAGAGACTCATCTTAACTCAAGTGACACAAACAGACTCAAAGGATGGAAAACAAGTTTCCAGGCAAATGGATCAAAAAAGAAAGTAGGAGTTATAATCTTAATACAGACAAAACAACCTTCAAGCTATCAGAAATTTAAAAAGATGCAAAGGTACACTACATAATTATAAAAGGGTCAATCCAACAACAAGAAATATCCATCCTAAACATACATGCACCCAACATAGTAGCACCAGCATTTATAAAGCAACTACTAAGAGAACTTAAAAAAATATTGACTTTAATACTATTATAGCAGGAGACTTGAATACCCCACTAACAGCCCTAGATAAATAATCAAGGCAAAAAATCAACAAAGAGATCCAGAACTTAAACTTGGCACTTGACCAAATGGTCTTAATAGATACCTACAGATTATTCCACCCAACAACCACAGAATATACATTCTGCTTATCACCACATAGCACATACTCCATGATTGATCACATCCTTGTCCATAAATCAAACAAGCAAATTCCAAAAAAGGTTGAAATCTGCCATGCACTTTCTCAGACCACAATGGAATAAAAATTAATATCAACACCAACATAATTTCCCCAGAGCCCTTAAAGACATGGACACTAAACAGCATGATGCTGAACAACTACTGGGTCAAAACTCAAATCAGAGCAGAAGTTAAAAGATTCCTGGAAACAAATTAAAATGAAGAAACATCTTACCAAAACCTCTGGGATGCCATGGAAACAGTTCTAAGAGGAGAATTTATATCTCTATGTGCACACATAAAGAAAACAGAAAGATCACAAGTGAAGAACCTAATAAATCACCTAAGGCAGCTGGAAAGAGAAGACCACCAAAACCTCAACTTTAGCAGAAGAATACAAATCACCAAAATGAGAGAATATAGAAGATGACACAGAAGATGGAAATATCAACAAAACAAAAAGCTGGTTTTTTGAAAGAATTATCAAGATTGATGGACTCCCAAGCCAGAATGAACAAGAAAAAGAGAGAAAAAGTCCAAATAAGCACAATCAGAAATACAAAAGATCAAAACACAACTCACCCTGAAGAAATACAAAAGATTATCAGAGATTACTATGTACATCTATACGGAAACAAACTTGATAACCTAAATGAAATGGAGCACTTTCTGACATCACACAACGTTCCCAGGTTAAAATAAGAAGACATTGAGACACTAAATAGACCAATAACAACCCAGGAAACTAACTCTGTCACACAAAAACTATGTACAAAAAAAAAATTGCCCTGGAGTGAATGGGTTTCCAACAGAATTCTACAAAATGTACAAGGAGTAGATGATGCCAACCCTATTTAAAGTATTCCAGGCAATTGAAAAAGATAGAATTCTCCTCAAATCATTTTATGAGGCTAACTTCACACTGATACCCAAACTGGGTAAAGATCCAACAAAAAAAGAGAACTACAGATCAACATCCCTTTTGAACATAGACGCAAAAATTCTCATCAAGATTCTAGTGAATTGGATCCAAAAACACATCTCAAAAATCATCCACCATGACCAAGAGAGATTCATCACCAGAATTCAGGGCTAGTTCAACATTTACAAAACCATAAATGTAATTAAATACTTCAACAGATGTAAAAACAAGAACCACATGTTTGTCTTATTAGATGCAGAAAAAGCTTTTGGTAAAATAGCATCCCTTCTTGATTAAAACCCCTCAAACACCTACTAGGTATAGAAGGAACATACTTCAAAATAGCAAGCGCCATTTATGATAAATCCATATCTAACATACTGCTAAATGGACAGAAACTGGAAACATTTCCCCTGAACACTGGAATAAGACAAGTTTGCCCACTCTCACCCCTCTTGTTCAACATTGAGTTGGAAGTCCTAGCTTGGGCAGTTAGATAAGAGAAGGAAATCAGGGGTATATAAATAGGAAAAGAGGAAGTCAAGTTATCCCTCTTTGCTGATGATATGATCCTATACCTTGCAAATGCAAGAGAATCTGTCAAAAACCTGCTGGCACTGATAAAGGACTTTGACAAAGTCTCAGGGTACAATATAAATGTGCAAAAGACCATTGCATTCCTATACACCAACAACAAATAGGTAAAGATCCAAATCAAAAGCATAATCCCAGTCACAATAGCCACAAAAGAAAGAAAGACAGACTTTCAATGCCAGAGAAGTGAAAGACCTTTACAATAAGAACTATAAAACACTTCTCAAAGAAATCCAAGAAGACACACACAAATGGAAAAATATTCCATGCTCAAGGATAGGAAGAATCAACATTGTTAAGATGATTAAGCATTGTTAAGCATTGTCCATGCTACCAAAGTGAATCTACAGAATCAATGCTATACCCGTTAAGTTACCGACATCATTCTTTTCAGACCTGGAAATGACAATACAGAAATTTATATGGAAACATAAACAACCACAAATAGCCAAAACAATCCTTAACAAAAGAAACAAAACAGGAAGCATCACATTTCCAGACTTCAAACTTTACTGTCAGGCTACAGTAATCTAAACAGCCTGGTATTGGTACAAGAACAGGCAAGTAGACCAATGAGACGGGACAGAGATTCTTGAAGCAAAGCCTCAATTTCTCAACCAACTCATCTTTGACAAAGCCTCCAATAACAACCACTGGGGAGAGGAGAACCTATTTAGTAAATGGTGCTCGGAAAACTGGCTGATCATATGTAGAAGATTGAAACCAGACCCCTACCTATCACCATACACAAAAAAATTAACTCTAAATGGATCAAAGACATAAGCAAACCTCAAACTATAAGAAACTTAGAAAATACAGGAGACACCCTTATGGAAATTGGAACTGGGTACCAATTCCTGATCAGAACCCTAAATACCCATACCCTAAGAAATAAGACAGACAAGTGGGACCTCATCAAGCTAACTAGCCTCTGCAAAGCAAAAGAAACCATCAGGAGAGCAGGGAGACAGCCCACCGAATGGGAAAATATATTTGCCAACTCTATTTCTGACAAAGGCCTAACATCTAGGATCTACAAGGAACTCAAATGTACCGAAAGGAAAAAAACCAACAGCCCCATTAAAAAGTGGGCAAAAGACATGAATAGACACTTCTCAAAAGAAGACATATGGGTAGCCATCAGACACATGAGAAAGTGCTCAGTCTCACTCATCATCAGAGAAATGCAAATCAAAACTATACACCAACACTAAGCCTGGTGAGAATGGCCATCATTAATAAATCAAGAACAGATGCTGGCGAGGATGCAGAGAAAAGGAATGCTTCTACACTGCAGGTGGGAATGCAAACTAGTGCAACCTCAAAGTATAGGATGCATAGTTATAACTTTAAGCATTATTTCTAGATTAAACATAACTGAATATCAAAGTCAAGGCATACCAATTCAGAGAATGTAATACACAGAGAAATGGTGTAAAGCTTCCTAAGCAAATCATATTTGCTTAATAATCTCACAAGGATTTAATGGGGAGATTTATGGATCACAAGTTATAGGCATTAAAAAAAAAACTACAGACAAAGAAAAAAATTAAGTAAAAACCAGAGGTAAAACTAGTTATTTACCGTCAGAATGAATGTATGAGAACCGTTGGTAAAAATACCTGTTTGTTTGAGGTTTTTTTCTTAGTTTACTGGTCAAATACTGCCCTCTTGTGGCATAACTTCCCTTTAGCATTGCTTGACTGAATACTGGATACTCCACATTTTTAGTTTTTTTTCTTAGATAGAAAATCTATGTAGATTTAGTATACATGTGTATTTACCTACATGCATGCATGTGTATTTAACTACCAGGCCTAAGATATTTCATTTTGCTTTTGTAGTATCTAGAGAAAATATCAGAAACCATAATTAAGAATTTCTACTGTCAAGTATTTTAATACCAAATATATATATTTTTAATTAGAAATATATATATTTCTTTTAATTGTGTAATTTGGCTTATTAAGGAGATTCATAAAGCTTAATTATTCTACTTCCCAATATAAACACAAACACAGAAATAAATATATTACTTTTTCTCTTTTGATCACAAACCAGAGGCTAAGGACGGTAGTGGAGAAACCAGTACCAGGAGAAGCTGGTCAATGAGTACAAAGCTACAGTTAACTTTTGGTGTTCTATTGCAAATAACAATAGTGACTTTTGGGGACTCTAACAAATAACAATGTAGTGTATATTTCAATATATCTATCTGCATTACACAGAAATGATAAATGTTTAAAGTGATGGATATAGAAATTTTCCCAACTTGATTATTGTATGGTTTGTACATACATTTAAACATCTCGATGTACCCCATAAGTATCTAAATTTATTATGTTAATTATAAGTTTAAAAACTATGTGAAAAACAAATCTCACCATCTAATATCCAGAGAAAATCAATAAGTCCCAAATTATTCTGTGTCTTTAGCCAGAGTCAGGAGAAAAATGGCAGAACATGTTCCTTTTCTCTTATCAAGGAAGTTGGATCTTTTTGCATCTTGAAAGAGAGCTTGAGTTGATTTAGGAACCTATGTTTCCTGGTGGTGGACCCAAATTCTCAGCAAACGCAGTGCTAGCAAGTAGTCTTGAGCAGGAATGTTTTTCTAGTTGTGTTATTAAAATACTTCCAGGAACATACAAGAGTGTCATTAATATTTCTTACCTATTGTTTGAAATAGGTAAGGTACAGCAAATATCTGATAGTTAAATTATAACACACAATGGATCAAGTTTTAGGGAGAGAGCAAATGAGGAAAAAAGAGCAAGAGTGAGAGCAGGAGAGAGACGGGGGGAGAGAGAGAGAGAAACTAATAAGCAAGTGAACTTACAACACTTTACCAAAAAAAAACCCTTCTGTTCCAAAAACTCAATGAGATTTTGTATTATTAAATTTTGTGCTAATGATCAAAGAGTTTCATTAAAGTGAAATAAAAACTGTGAAATTTAAAAAATGTAATTTAAAAAATAGTGAAATAAAACACAAAAAGGTAGAAACGAGGGTGAGGTAGGTGTGGAGTTTTTGGTGGTGGTATTTTTTCAAATGCTTTCCTAGTTTTTTTTTTCAAAAGTAAGAATAAATACATTGAAATGCTGATGCAAACATCCAGTCTTGTCATATCTTTAGTATCGTATTTATCCAGTGCTCATGGAGTTTTGAGACTGTCAGATCCTAAGGTCATCAAGCATTAAAAAAATCACATTACTTACTTTCCTTAGGCCAATTTCTGGCTTATCAAATAATCGAATAATTTGACTTTTCTTTTTTTTTTTCTTTTTTTCAGTTAGTCTTACTTTTTCATGAAGGATGGAGTGCAGTGGCATGCTCATGACCAGCTTAACCTGCTCAGCTCAGGTGATCCTTCTGACTCAGCCTTCCAAGTAGCTGGAACTACAGGCATGCATCACCACAGCCAGCTAATTTTTTTATTTACTGTAGAGATGAGGTCTGGCCAGCTTGCCCAGGCTGGTCTCGAACCCATGGGTTCTGGCAATCCTCTCATCTCGGACTTTCAAAGTGCTGGGATTATAGGTGTGAGCCACCACACCTGGCCAATTTGGCTTTTCACAGCTTTTAAAAATAAGTAGCTAAAATACTCTACTGAAATAAATAGCTAACACATCTGAGAGTTATGATTGTTCTTAAAAATTAACAAACTGAAATTGTGAGTAGTATGTCAATATGTTTTAGATATAACTAGACCATTTAGCATTTTTGAGGCTGATCAATCCAATATGTCTGTCTTCCAAAATTGAGAGCACAAAGATAGACCAAGGAAACATTACCTACATAAAGCCATCCCATGAATTTGGCTAATTGGTAGTTATCATTCTCTCTTGTGCTGAAAATGTTTTCACTAGGCACCATCCTCACTCTTCCTCCCCTTCAAAAAAGTTACAGTAATTAAAATCTTAATGTCTACATCTTATGCTTGTTTCTACTCTACATAATTTAGAGAAAAACTAGCTAACTACATTCAGTTATGATTAAGGTAGCTTCTACTCAGAGGCTTAAATAATTGAATAGAGCCAGATGAATTTGAAAACTAAATAAAATAAGACCCAAAAGAAGGAATTTCTTAACATGTAAGAAATACAGGCCAGACTTGGTGGCTCAGCCTGTAATCCCAGCACTTTGGGATGCCGAGGCGAGTGGATTGCCTGAGCCTGCAGGTTCGAGACCCACCCAGGCAACTTGGCGAGACCTCATCTCTACAATAATTCAAAAATTAGCCAGGCATGGTAGCATGCTCCTGTAGTTCTGGCTACTTGGAAGGCTGAGGTGAAAGGATCGCCGGAGTCCAGCAGGTCGACACTGGGGTGGCCATGAGACTCCAACTCAAAAAAAAAAAAAAAAAAAAAAATACAATACAATTTCTTCTCATTCCTCTCCATTTTGTTTAATTAACTGAGGAGTATCTCCTATGTTGGAAGGTCAACTTTGTTGTACATAGTTATTTTATCTCTGACCAAATGTCTTCTGGGAGAGGCCAAGGTGCCATTGGCAAATGATGTACCAATGTCAGTAGAAATCTTTTAATAGAAGTCTAAATGCTCCAAAATACTTTAGAAAAGTTGGCAAAGAAGGATTTTGGGAGTCATTCAGTCTAGAAATGTATCAATTCTGTGATCAAGGAAAATATGAATTCGTAAAACTCTCAGAATGTGACACAATTGAAGTCTTTAATCTGAGATGTTGTTATCATAAGTTGCCCCAATAAGATGACCTTAGTTCACCATATTGGATTGAAGTTAATACATTATTTGTTTTCTAACATTCGATATGTTATATAAAGGAGATAAAAATATGGGGTAGCACTCACAGAATATGCACACTTTATTGGCAAGTATTTTAGGGTCAAAGTTTTATTCTTTTTAAGTTAAAAGGATAATTGATAAATAGTTTATTGTTTTGATTAATATACTTTATTTTTGGTAGGCAATTTAAGGCTCACAGCAAAATTGAGTGTAAATTACATGGAATTCCTACATATTCCCTGTCCCCATACACTCACAACATTTCCCATCATGCAGCTACTTACTGCAGTCTATAAACTATTCAATCTGTGAACCTACTTTGACACTTCATTATCTTCCAAAGTCCATGGCTTACATTAAGGATAACTCTATCCTTGGCTTGAACAAATGTATAATTATATGCATTCACCATTATCATTTTATATAGAATAGATTGAGTACCTTAAAAATCCACCAGCCTCTGCTTATTCATGCTTTTCTCCCATCTGACAACTGATCTTTTTTTTCATAGTGTTGCCTTTTTCAGAATGTCATACAGTAGAAATCATAAAGTAAGTAATTTTCTCAACTTAGCTTCTTTTACTTAGTAATGTGTATTTAAGCTTCCTCCATGTGATTTTTAATTAACTTTTTATACTTATGGATTTAGGGGTACAAGTGCAGTTGTATTAAATGGATATATTGCTTAGTTGTGAAGTATGGGTTTTTTGAATATCTGTACCCTGATAGTGTACATTGTACCTAACAGGTGTTTCATCCCACAACCACCTTCCACCCTCTCACCATTTGGAGTTTCCGATTTCTCTTTATTCTACTCTGTATGTTCATGTATACCCATTGTTTAGCTCTCACTTCAAGTGGAAACATGTGGTTTTGGATTTTCTATGTATGGATCATTTCACTAAGGATAATGGCCATCAGTTCAATCCATGTTGTGGTAAATAACATTATTTAAAATTTTATGGCTGAGTAATACTTAATTTTTATATATATATATATATATATATATATATATATATATATATAACATTTTTAATCCAATCATCTATTGATGGACACAGGATGGCTCTAGGATTTTGCTATTGTGAATAGTGCTGCAATAATATGAGTGCGGGTGTCTTTTTTACATAATGATTTATTTTCCTTTGGATAAATGACTAGAGTGAAATTGCTGAATTGAAGGGTAGTTCTGTTTTTAATTATTTGCAAAATCTGAAAACTGTTTTCTTTGGAGATTGTACTAATTTACATTCCCACCAAGAGTCTATAAGCATTCCCTTTTCTACACTCCTCCAAACATCTGTTTTTATTTTTTGCTTTTTAATAATAACGATCCTGGCTGGTATGCAATAGTATCTCATTGTGGTTTTAATTTCATTTATCTGATAATTAGTGATGTTGAGCATTTTTTCATATGTTTGTTGGCCTTTTGGATGTGTTCACTAGAAAAATATCTGTTCATGTCCTTTGCCTACTTTTTAACAAGTTTATTTGTTTTTTTTTCTTGCAGAGTTGTTTGAGTTCCTTGTAAATTATATATATTTATTAATTTATTAATAAATATTTTCTCCCATTCTGTAGGTTGTCTATTTATTCTGTTGATTTTTTTTTTTTTTGCTGTGTAGAATCTTTTTAGTTTAATAAAGTCTCATTTTTGTTGTATTTCCTTTTTTTTTTTTTTGAGAAAGTAGGATTTATTGAGAGGACAGAAAAGCTCCCAGAGCAGGAGGGGACTGAGAAGCTTGCCCTGCTATATTTCCTTTTGAGAATTTAGTCTTAATTTAGTTGCCTAGAACAATGTTCAGTAAAGTTTTTCCTAGATTTTCTTCTAGGATATTTATATTTTGAAGTCTGGCACTTAAGTGTTTAATCTGTCTTGAGTCAATTTTTGTATGGTGAGAGATAGGGGTCCAAATTCATTCTTCTGTTTATGATTTTTCTTATCCCAGCGTCATTTATTGAATAGAATGCATTGTTTCCTGGTGTATATTTTTGTCAGCATTGTCAAAGATCAATTGGCTGTAGGTATTGGCTTTATTTCTGGATTCTGTTCCATTGATCTATGTCTCTATTTGTATATCAGTGCCATGCTGTTTGGTCACTATAACCTTGTAGTATAATTTGAAGTCAGGTAATGTGATGCTTCCAGCTTTATTCTGCTTACATTGGATATCATTTTCTGTTCCTTTACAATGACTCTAGAAATGTATGCACCAGTTAGGTGGGTTTCCTGTATGCAATATATATATGTGTGTATGTGTAAATATATATATATATATATATATATATATAGTATATATAAACACTTCACCAGTTTATATCATTTTATTGAAGATTTAGTCCATTTATGTTTAAGGTTAGTATTGATATGTAAATTAAATGTTAGTTCCATTTTTAATTATTTGTTTTGTTATGATATCAATTATTTTTGTTTTATTTTCTGTCATAGTGTTTTGTTTCTGTCATAACATTAATTATTTGTTTTGTTTCTGTCACAATGTTAATTATTACCTAGTTGCTTTTTAGTTTCAATTGTGTAATTGCTTTACTAGGCCTGCAAGTTTCATATTTTCATGTGGTTTTGTGATGACAAGTATCTTTTCATTGCCATGTTTAGAACTTCTTTGAGAATTTTTTATAGGGCTCGTCTAGTGGTGACAAACTCTCTTAGTGTTTGCCTGACTAGAAAAAACTTTATTTCTCAGTTTAGCTCAGTTTAGCAGGATACAAAATTCTTGGCTGGCATTTTTTGTTTGTTTGTTTCTTTAAGAAGACTGAAAATAAATCCCCCATCTTTGCTGACTTGTAAGGTTTTGCTGAGTAGTCTGCTCTTAGCCTAGTGAGAGTTTCTTTACAGGTGATTAAATGCTTCTTCCTTGCCACTTTTCAATTTTTCCTTTACATTGACTTTGGATAGTCTGATAGATGTATATCTTGACATAGTTTTTTTTGTTGTTGCTGTAATGTATCATTCAGGATTTATCTGAGCTTCTCATAACTGGATGATTTGGTCTCTAGAAGGCCAGGAAAGTATTCCTGAATTATTTCCTCAAATAGATTTTCTATAGTTTTTTACTTCTTCTTTCTCTGGAGTACCTACAACTAATAGGTTTGGAACTTTGTATAGTCCCATATTTCTTGAAGGTTTGTTTACTTTTAAAATTATTTTTTTATTTTTGTGTGTGACTAGACTCATTCCAAAGACCTGTCCTCTAGCTCAGAAACTATTTCTTCTGTTTGGTCAAACCTATTGTTGAAGCTCTCAACTGCTTTTTGTAATTTCTTCAATGAATTTTTTATTTCCAGAAATTATATTTGGTGTTTTAAAATATCGTAGGAAACATGAAGTTTAAAAATTGATTGTCTTTTCTTGCACAAGCTTATGACAATATTCTATCACTGTGGATAAATACCAATGTCATTATTTTGAAAACTTATTTTAATATTTAACATTATAGATTTGGTTAACCCTAAAATGTTCAGGGTGGAAAATATAGGTATCTTAAGAATGGCAGCAATATTATAAATGTAAAATTGGAGAAGGTTTTAAAGTAGATTGTGATTTTAATGTAGATTGTGATTCTCAATGACAGTTTAATGGTAGTACATAGCCTTCTTTGAAGCTAATACTATGTCATATTCTGTGAGGAATTTGTGGGCTGGTCTGTATTATAAAAACTCAATAGCATGCCAATAGGTAGTCCTACAGTATGCTCCCATGACACTAATATAACATCTAAGAGGTAATACTTTATGGATTTTTAAGAAAATATTGGAAATCAGAGCTAGAAAACTAGATGAACAAATTGTTGTGTTTCATTTTATCCTGCAACCAATAGCATGAGAAGAAGAAAAATAATGTTTTGGTTTTTGTTCAGAGTAAAAAATTGTGGAAGATATCAATAAAATAAATAAAATAAAATAAAATATCTGTCTTGACTTTCATATTCTGAATAGTTTTTATGATTTATTTGTGTTGGTTTCAACTTTTTATTTGATGTTATTGATCTTTAAAATTAATATTTTGAATTCTTTGTGTGGTATTTCAAAAACTTTATTTTGGTGAACATCCATTGCTGGACACTTACTCTGGTCCTTTGGGAATATTATAATACTATTTTTTTTAATACTTTCAGAATTTTTTTTCTGGTTCCTTCACATCTAGATAAACTATCTTACTTTCTAGTTTTTGAATTTACCTTTGAATGGGAATTTTACCTTTCTTGAGGATGTGATTTATGACATGTGCTCTGTAGAGTCCTTTGGCTTTGGTTCTGGGTGCTTCCAGTGGCAAAGATTCTGTACAGGTTTGTTGGTTATATATAGCCTTTGAATGGTAACATTCTCAGATACTGGTTGCTGTAGCAATGTACTGATCATGTAAGCATGCTCACTGCTTCTTGTGAGGCCAGCATGGCGAAGGTCTCAGGAAGCTTACTTCATTCTTCAGTGCTGTACACTTGTCTCCACAGAATTGTTGCTCGGTTCTGCACCTAATCCTCTGGGCCAGCATGTAGTGTTATAGTATTAGAGAGGTGTACGCTTGATCCTTGTTTACCATGAGATGCTCTCTGTTGTCTCAGACAATTGTTTAAACTGTGAAGTGAAGTCTTCTGCCTCCTACTTGGTGAGGGGGACCAATGCATATCTCAGTGTTGGGCATAGGCACTAGCTAGAGGGTGGAACCGAGGAACAGGTTTCAAGTGCTTGGAAACGTGCCTGGGTGTCCAATGGAGAAACTTCAGGTGCCTCAAACTTTCTGTCTGGGAAGGAATAGGTGACCTAGACTTCTAATATAGAAAAGTGGCTGCTCCAAATGCCTGGGCATATGTCCAGACATGGAGTGAAGGGGGATCACTGCACCAATATCTCTGCACTGATGGGAGTTCAGGCTCCTAATCTAGGTGACAGGATGTGTCAAATGCCTGGAAATATGCCCTTGTGTGGAGCGGAAAGAGTGTTACTGCACTAAGGTCTATGCACAAGAAGATAGGCATGGCTCAGGCTCATATTCCAGGTGAGTGGGTGCATTGAATACTTGTGAATATGCCTGGACTTAGAGCAGAAAAGGCATCATTGCACCAAGATCTCTTCACAGGAATGGAGGGTCTCAATCTTTTTTTTTTTTTTGAGTTGGAGTCTCACTCTGTAGCCCAGACTGGAGTGCAGTGGCCGCTCCCGGCCACCGCAGCCTCGACCTGCTGGGTTCCGGTGATCCTTCTGCCTCAGCCTTACAAGTAGCCGGAATTACAGGCACGCGCTACCACGCCCGGCTGATTTTTTGATTTATGGTAGAGATGAGGTCTCGCTGCCCAGGCGGGTCTCGAACCCGCGGGCTCAGGTAATCCATTCACCTCAGCCTCCCAAAGGTGCGGGATTACAGGCTGAGCCACCGAGCTCGGCGGGTCTCAGTCTTTTAACACAGGCTGGCAAGTGTGCCAAATGCCTGGAAGTATGTCTCGCAGCAAGGCATGAAGAAACTCCTATGGAGTGGTCATCAAAGGTCTTTGCAGCGAAAAGAAAGGATAACTCAGGTCCCTATTCCAAGTGAGCGAGTGCACTGAATGCCTTGAGATATGTCCAGACATGGAATGGTGGTGAGGAGGGCACTGCTGCATGGAGTCCTTTGCAAGGGATGGGAGGTGTGGCCCACACTCCCAATCTAAACAAGTAGGAGTGGGAGCCATCTTCCTCCTATTCCTCATAACTTGTTGGGCACTCTGTCTTGACTGGTCAAGGTCGTAGGCTGGGGCACCCAGCAATGACACATGCAGACCAGGACACAAAGCTGTTCCTGGCTGCTAATCATGCTGCCCAGGAGAAACTGCAGCTTCAACTATGTCTCCTGCTCTAGTTTGGTAACGGGAGAGGGTCCAATTTCAGTGGTTACTGCTGGGGTGCTTTCCACATTTGCTACTCAATTCTGGCTGTGGGGGATCTTCTTCATCTCCAGAATATGTGCTTCAGAGCATGTGAGACTAAAATGCCTTCCACAGAATGCTGCTGCCAGATCACCAAACAACGACTGACTTTGTATGAGGCTGGATTGATAACGATGTCCTCTCAGTCCCAGGTCTTGAAAAATACCCCCAGCTTTTCCTAGTGTCTTTCCCTCTCATCATCTCCTGGCTTCTTTTCAATTTAGCTCCAGGGCTTGGGAGAACAAAGTGCCCTCCCTGGGTTGCATGGATTCCCAGTGAAAAAATGAATTATAGAGGAAGACTCTCTGCCTCTCTTACACATTGGGTTGTCATTCACTTTTATCTGCTGAATGACATTCAGCTTGTAAATCTTCTCATCCCCCTGATCTTGAGTGTCCTTCACTTTCCAGTGACTTCTCATATTCTTTGTTGAATAAAAGCACATAGGATTTTGCTATTTCCAAGTGAAAATGTTCTTATCTGCCACCTTGGGGAGGAAACTCTTCATGCCTTTTTTATGACTTGATAGTTCATTTCTTTTTAGCACTTGCTAACATTTCATTGTCTGAACTACTACAGTTTATTTATCCATTCACCTACTGAATAACATTTTGGTTGCTTCCAAATTTTGGCAGTTGTGCAAAAAATTGCTTGTTATAAACATTGTGTGCAGATGTTTGCGTGGACATGTTTTGAACATATTTGGGTAAGTTCTAAGGAGCATGACTATTGAATCATCTGGTAAGAGCATGTTTAGTTTTGTAAGAAACCGCCAGACTAAGACAGTTCCAAAGTAGATGTATCATTTTGCATTCCCACAGACGATGAATAAGTGTCCCGGTTACTCTATAATATTGATCATCTTTTCAAATGCTTATTTTCCATCTGTATTTATTCTTTAATGAGGTGTGTTTCAGGACTTTGACTGATTTTTAATCAGATTTTTTTTTCTGGTAGAATTTTACATTTTTTGTTTAAATAACAATACTTTATCTGTGTTTGTTGTTTGCTTGTTTGCTTTTTGAGTTGGCATCTCACTTTGTTGTGCAGGCTGGAGTGCAGTGGCATGCTCACGGCCACCCCAGTGTCGACCTGCTGAGCTCCAGCGATCCTTCAGCCTCAGCCTTCCATGTCTGCTTTTTCACAAAAGCTTGCTCCCAGTCCATGACTTGTCTCCTTATTTTCTTTACATTTTCTTTCTCAGATCAGAAGTTTTTAGTTTTAGCAAAATCTAGCTTATTGTTTCTTTCGTGCTTTGTTCCTTTGGTAATTTTTCTGAAAAGTCATTACTGTATTCAGTATCATCTATGTTTTGTCTTATTTTTATCTTGTAGATGTTTTAGTTTTGAATATTACATTTTTGTCTATAATTCATTTTGAAGTTTTTGTGAAAGGTGTAATATCTTTGCCTAGATGCAGTTTTTGAATGTGAATGTCCAGTTTTCCCTGAACCATTACTGACAAAAAATTTTTTCTTTATTGTACTATCTTTGCAACTTTGAAAAATATCAGTTGCCTATATTTATATGGACCAATTTCTGAGTTCTGCATTCTGTTCCATTGATCTATTTGCCTATTTTTTTTCACCAATTCCACACTGTCTTGATTACTGAAACTTTATAAGTAATATATTTAGACAGTATCAGTCCTCTGACTTTGTTCTTTTCCAGTATTGAGTTGTATATTCTGGGTCTTTTGTCTTTTATACAAACTTTAGAATCAGTTTGCTGATATCCACAGAAAACATTTCTGGGATTTTTATTGCAATTGCACTGAATCTACACATCTTGGGAAGATCTAGCATCTTGAAAACATTGAGCCCTCCTACTCATGAGCATAGAACAACTCTCTTTTTATTTATTTTTTCTTTGATATCTTTCATCAAAGTTTTTTAGTTTCCCTCATAAAGATTTCATACATATTTTGTTAAATTTATACCTAAGTATTTCATTTATGAGGTCCAAATGTAAATGATAATGTGTTTTTGGCTTCAAATTCTACTTGTTCGTTGGTATATAAGAAAAAAGTAGACTTTTGCATATTAACGTTGTATCCTGCAACCATGTCTTGCTTATTAGTTCCAGAAGGTTTTCTTTTTTTTCTTTTTTTTTTTTTGAGTTGGAGTCTCACTCTGTCGCCCAGACTGGAGTGCAGTGGTCGCTCCCGGCCACCGTAGCCTCGACCTGCTGGGCTCCAGCGATCCTTCCACCTCAGCCGCCGGAATTACAGGCACGTGCTACTACACCCAGCTGATTTTTTGATTTATTGTAGAGATGAGGTCTCGCTGCCCAGGCGGGTCTCGAACCCGCGGGCTCAGGCAATCCACTCACCTCAGCCTCCCAAAGGCGTGGGATTACAGGCTGAGCCATCGAGCTCGGCGGTTTTCTTTTTTTTGTAAGTTTTTTCAGATTTTCTACACAGATCATCATGTCATCTACAAACAAAGACAGGTGTATTTCTTCCTTCCTATTCTGTATAACATTTTTTTTGTCTTGTTACATTAGCTAGACCATCTAATCCAATGTTGAGAAGTAGTGGTGAGAGGGAACATCCTTGCCTTGCTCCTGATCTCAGCAGAAAGCTTTAAATTTCTCACTATTTAAATATAATGTCAACTGTAAGTTTTTTTGTAGATATTCTTTATCAATTTGAGGAAGTTCTCATTTATTCCTAATTTTTAAAAGAGATTTTTAACATGAATAGGTGTGGGATTTTTTCAAATGCCTTTTCTGCATTGATATATTTATGTGAAATTATTTTTAGTTTGTTGTAATGGTTTACATTAATTGACTTTTGAGTATTAAACTGGCCTTGAACACTTGGGGTAAATTATAAATTTCACTTGGCCGTGGAGTATATATCTCTGTGTATATTGTTGGAGTTGATTTTATATATTTTGTTGAGAATTTCTGCACCTATCATCATGGGATATATTGGTTTGTAGTTTTCTGTTCTTTTACTGTCTTTGTCTGGTTTTGGTATCATGTAATGTTAGCCTTATAAGTTAGAAAATATTTCCTCTGTTTCCATCTTGTGAAAGAGATAGTAGAGAACTGGAATATGTAAATGTTTTGTAGAATTCACCACTGAACCCATCTGGGCCTGTGTTGTCTGTTTTGAAGTGCTATTAATTATTGATTCAATTTATTTACTAGGTATAGGTGAACTCAGATCGTCTATTTCTTCTTTAGTGAGTATTGAAACATTGCATCTTTTAAGAAGTCTGCCCATTTTATGTAAGTTATCAAATTTTGGGACACATAATTTGTTATATTTATTATCTTTTTAATATCAACTGGCTATATAGAAGTGTTTTCTTTTTCTTTTTGATGTTAGTAATTTATGTCTTTTCTCTTTTTCTTAGCTATCCTGGTTAGAGGCTTGTCACTTCTCTTATCCTTTGAATAATCGCTTTTGGTTTGTTGGTTTTATCAGTAGATTTTCTGGTTTTAATTTCATTGATTTCTGCTCTATTTTTTAAAAATGTATTTTCTTCTACTTACTTTGGATATAAATTTCTCTCCCTTTTCTAGTCTCCTAAGAGGTAAGCTTACATAATTCATTTTATATCTTTCTTCTTTACTAATATATGCATTTGATACTATACTATCTCCCTAAGCACTGCTTTTGGTGCACCCTACAGATTTTATAAGTTGTGTTTTTGCTTAGATTGGTAAGAGCTCTTGAGATTTATCTTGGGATTTCTTCTTTGATCTTTGTGTTATTTAGAAATGTGTTGTTTAATCTCCAAGTATTTTGGAATTTTCAAGTTGTCTTTGTGGTAATGATACCTAGTTTGAGTCCATTTTGGTCTGAGAGCATGCATTGTTTTTTTTTGTTTTTTTTTTGAGTTGGAGTCTCACTTGGTCGCCCAGACTGGAGTGCAGTGGCCCCTCCCGGCCACCGCAGCCTTGCCTGCTGGGCTCCGGTGATCCTTCCGCCTCAGCCTTCTGAGTAGCCGGAATTACAGGCATGTGCTACCACGCCCGGCTGATTTTTTGATTTATTGTAGAGATGGGGTCTCGCTGCCCAGGTGGGTCTCGAACCCGCGGGCTTAGGCAATTCACTCACCTCAGCCTCCCAAAGGCGTAGGATTACAGACTGAGCCACCGAGCCCGGCTGAGCATGCATTGTTTAATTTATATTTTTAAAATTTATCATAGTATGTTTTATGGCCCAGATCTTGATCTATCTTGGCAAATGTTGTATGTGAACTTGGGATGAATTTGTATTATGTTCTTATTTGATAAAGTAGTCCATAGATGCCAATTATATTAAGTTGATTAATGGTATTGTTAAATTCAGCTATGTCTTTACTGATTTTCTTCCCGTTGTATCAATTCATTTTTAATAGAGGTGTGTCAAAGTCTCCAATTATAATAATGAGTTCATCTATCTCTCTTAGTCATTCCATCAGGTTTTGCCTTATGTATTTTGATGCTCTACTGTTAGATGCATAAACATTAATAATTATTATATCATCTTGGGGAATTGACACCATTATCAATATGTAATGCTCCTTTTTATCCCTGATGATTTTTCTCACTCTGAAATCTGCTTTGTCTAAAATTAACACAGATACTCCTGCTTTCTTTTGATTAATGTTAACATGTATATCATTCTCCATATTTTTACTTTCAATGTATGTGTGTTTTATATTTAAAGTAGGCTTTTTGTAAATATTATATAATTGGATTGCCTTGGGTCTCTGGCACTCTATATTTTAGTTGGTGCATTTAGACAACTGATGTTTAAAGATATTTGTAAATAAAGTTATGTGAGTGTCTACCATATTTGTCACTGTTTTCTATTTGCTGCTCCTGTTCTTTTTTCCTATTTTTGTCTTTACACTTTTTCTGCATATTGTGATTTTTTTTTGTTGTTATTTACCTGTAGTTCAGGGTATTTGGAAAACTGAGGCAGAAGGAGTTCCAGAGCATATTGTGATCTTAACTCAGAATTTTATATAATTTTATTTCTCTCATTTTTAAGCATATTACTTATAATTGCCTTTTAAATTATTTTAGTGGTTGCCCTAGACAACTAATCCAAGTCCACTTTCAAATAACACTATGTTATGTAGGGGTGCTGCAAGTGCATTATAATAATAAAATGTTCTTAATTCTTCCCTCCCATTTCTTTTGTTATTGCTGTCATTTATTTCACTATAAACACGAATGTATAAGCATTATATATAAATACTATGTAGATTATATATATATATATATAAAACCAAATACTTTATTACCATTATTTTTTAAATATGCTGTGACTGTTAATTAAGAATAGGAAAATAACAATATTTGTTTTACCTTCATTTATTTGTTCTCTAAGTTCTTTCCTTATTTATGTAGGTCTGATTCATTGACCTATATTATTTTAGTTATCACTGAGGAACTTCTTTTGATATTTCCTCAAGGCAAAGCCTTCTGGGGAAAAAAATTCTGAGTTTTTGTGGAAGAAAGTCTTAGCTTCTTTTTCACTTAAAAAATAATTTTGTAGCTTACATAACTTTGTTAGCTTATTTTTTTCTTTACATACTTGAAATATTTCGCTTTATTCTCCTCTTACTTGCATGGTTTCCTGCAGAGAATTTGGATGTAGTTTTTATCTGTGCTCCACCATAGGTAAGGTGTTTGTTTTTCCCTTTAGCTTTTTTTTAAACATTTTTTTCCTTATTTTTGATTTTATGAAATTAAAATATAATATGCAAAGAAGCAGAGTTTTTTTTGTGTCTATGTTTGTGTGATTTTGTGTGTGATTTATACTGCATAATTTTCTCTGAACTTCTTGGTTATGTAGTTTGGTGTCTGATACTAATTTGGAGAAATTCCTCACTCATTGTTCTTCAAAAATTGTTTCTGTTTCTTTCTGAATTTCTTCTTCTTCTGATATTATCATAAATATGTATTACAGGTTTAGAATTTGTCCCACAGTTCTTGAATACTCTTACAATTTTTCACTCTTCTTTCTCTTTGTTAATCAGTTTTGAAAGTGTCTACTCTCATAGTCTCAAGTTCAGAGATTCTTTCTTTTGTCTAATCCTGTCTACTAATGAACAGATTAAACATGTCCTTTATTTTTGTTACAATGCTTTTGCTGTCTAGCATTTTTAAAAATAATTTCTTAAAATTTTTGATCTTGCTGCTTACATTACCCATTGTTCTTACATGTGGTCTATGCTTCCCATAAATTACTTAGCATATTAATAACATTAATAGTTTTTTAAAAAATTCTTATCTGATAATTCCAACATTCCTCCAATTTTTGGCTGGTTCTGATGCTTGTCCAGTCTCTTCAACCTCTGTTTATTTTACTTTTGTTATACCTTGTAATTTTTTATTGTAAGGTGAACATTATGTACTAGATTAAAGAAACTCTGGTATATAAACTTTTGGTGAGGTGATAACAAGTTGTGGGGAAAGAGAAGTATTTTATAGTTATATAGATTAGGTCTTAGTCTTTTGGTAAGCCTGTAGCTCTGGGTTGTGAACTTCACCAGTGCTTCTCAGTCCCGGATACCACTTGTACTCCCAGTTTTTAGGAGACATCAAATGACTAGAGGGAGCTAGAGTTGAATATTTCCCTTACTCTGGATAATTTAGACTCTGATAAAACTACAACAGTTTAAGCTCTGGTAAAATAGTTTCTTTTGAGCCTGGGCCTTGTTTAGTAAAACAGAATGCTCTGGCATATTTCAAAATGGTTCAAATTTTCTGTTCTATGTGGTGGAAATATGAGGGGATTTTTCTTTGGTATTCACTGTGAAGATCTCAAAAAAGTGTAAGGACTTCTGTATGAGTGAATTTCCCTAGATAATTTTTAACTTTCAAAGTTATCCACACTGAGCCTCCAGCAATTCACTGATCACTTGTTAAAAGCTTTTTACCTTGGTACTGGTTTCTACATAGGTTTCTGTTTGGGAAGTTGAAATTATCTTACCTTACCAAATGTAAGTGTTCATCTGTCTGTCTCTCCTATTGGGGTGCAATGGTTTGTCTGGTGACCTTACTTCACTGCCACATCTAAAAAGAGTTGATTTTTCAGTTAGTTCAACTTTGCACATGTTGTTGGTAAAGAATGGTTATTCTAAGCATATTATATGCCAAATCAAAAAATAAAATCCTTGTATTTTAATGAATACACCATTGGCAATGTTACAATTTTCTATTTGAATTCTAATTATCTTTTTGTTATACACAATTTTATTTGTATGTCAATAATAGTTTTTATTCTATTTCTTTATGTGAATCACAATTAAGGAAACGTGGTCTCTATAGTTGAATTAATATCTACATGATGTAAATTTAATAGTTTTGAGATATTATTAAATTTCTCATGAAATTTTCATAGATAAATAAAAATATATGAAAAACAATGTGTTGGAGAAGATGATAAATAACTTTCAAAACTGGAAAGAAAAAAGATGAAGTTGATACTGTGGTAGAGGAGTAAAACACAGGGAAACTATTTGGTTATACACCGGGAATAATGCAGAGAATCTCGAAAAAAAAGAAGAAGAAATGTTATTCTGAGATTTTTATAAAAAATCATAAATAGAAAATATGAATATAATTGAAAAGCAAAATGGAGAGAAAATAACCAGGACAACAAAAATAATCAGTGTAACTTTTCTATTGAGTGAAGATTTTTCAAAATACAAGGACAGACTCTAACATCAACATTAAGGATTGGATTAACTATTTGGTCACTATTTAAAAATTCAAAATTCTAGAATTGTACATCAAATGGGAAGAACACATAAGAAGTGAATGAAGTTTTTTTTTTTTTTAAACACAAAACCAAATGGTAATAGGAAGGACCTGAGCAATACATTTTGCAAATGTCTGTCTACAATTACTAAGAGGAGAGAAATTAGCTTGCTATAATGCCACAGGGGGAAATGATGACTTGAGATAGTATTACTGAAACAAAATAGTGTAAATTATATCCTAAAGTATACAGTAAAGTTGTTAATACTAATAGACACAATAGTTATCACCAAGACAGACAGTATATGAGACAAGGTGGCACTATATATCGAAAATTTTAATATAAAAATCTTAGAAATCTGCATAGCCCAAACTATCAATAAACACATTACTAATAAGAATATTTATATAGATTTTATGGCTGCCTTCCAGTCATGAAGATTATATTTATTTATGATAGGCAGATTTACAGCTCAATATTCAAAGAGTTTATCAGCACAAACTTAATTTTTATTTATTCGATTTATTTTCCACCTAAGGTGAGGGTGAAATCAAGGGACATTTGTTAAAAAGTGACAATTCTTAAAATTCTAGAGGTTAGGAATAAGAACACATATAAACACTAAAAAAATATGTCCTAAAAATATGCAAAAGCTGTTACTATATAGTGAATGCTGGCTGGAATATTGACCTCATATTCAGTAATACTCACTAAAAATATTGTTTCTTTGCTTGACTCAGATATATTTAATTACTGAATATCAGTAATTACTTACTGATAATAATTAATTACTGAATATCTTCTGAGGAAAATTTCTGAGGAAATTTTCTCCTCTGAATGTACTTCATGAAAGTATACTTAAACTCTTTTACTCTTATGAACTTATATGTATTAATATGTGTTTGTGTGCTTTTTTGTATATAGTCCAAGATTCACTTTTATGTTAATCTTAAAGAGCTAAGAAATGTGAAGGTTTTTCTCAGTCTAAATTTGCATAAGTATTTCTCCTGCCAGTGAGTATAGTGTCCAAACTACCTGGATTTTATGGTTGAGTTTAAATCAATTGTGATGTGCCTGTTTTAGTAAAGGAAGTTTAAAGTATATAACAAAGTGAGTTTTGAACACACACACACACACACACACACACACACACACACACACACACACAAGTTTTTAATGTGTTTACTTGATAGTTTTGTAGATAATGAACCCTGGATAGAGAACTAATTTGTTTACAGTATCTCAGTTCTCAGATCCCCAGAAATACAAATGGTGTGTCAAAGAGGGTTGGTTATTCTGTAAAATGATCATCCAGGAAAGAAAAAAAAAAGATGGGTTATTTCTTCAACTGACAGTTCTTATACATCAATGTAAATGGCTACATTATGTTGGTATATTCATTGCCAGTTTGTAAATTATTCCAAGATGAATTGCTCATACAGTTGTTAGTTGTGGAGGGCAGTTAAGCATCATGAGCAAAAGCGTCCTGATAATTTAATCAGTTTATCTTTGACCCAACCTTCTGCTAAGTATGTGCCGAGGAAGTCCACATTCACACCTGGGCACTCCCTCTCGTCCAAGGAGCCTTATGTTGGTATTAAGGGAGCTAAAAGGCAGGCTGAAGAGGAGGGTGATTTCAATTTTTCCTTGTGTTTTCCAATTTTGTTTGATAATGAATTTGAAGATGCCCCTCCAACATGGGAACCATTGCCATACAAACTTTTAAAAGAGCTCAGAGAAGCTTGCTCACAGTATGGACCTTTGGCCCCTTATACCTCTACCCTTATGGAACAGTTCACTAACCGTTGGATGACCCCATATGACTGGCAGATCCTTGCTAAATGCTGTTTAACAGGAGGAAATTTTTTGTTGTGGAAAGCAGAGTTTGAGAACCAGGTTAAACAAATGGCTGCCCAAAACAGGCGGGATGCAGAGACCCCATACATTGTTACTGCTGAAATGCTCATGGGGACGGGGGCTTATGAATCTGTGGACGCTCAAATGGCTATGCCACGAGATGCCCTAGTGCAACTTAACATTTGTGCAGCCAGGGCTTGGAGAGCGCTCCCGGCTAGTGCTGCCCAGGCCACCCCCCTGGGAGAAATTAAGCAGAAGTCTGATGAAAATTATGAGGATTTTGTTTCTCGATTACAAACGGCTGTACATAGGATAACCATCAATGAGGAAGCAGCCGACATTTTGGTAAAACAATTGGCTTTTGAGAATGCTAACGGTACCTGTCAGGCTCTTATAAGACCTGTCAGGAAGACAGGACAATTGAGTGACTACATCAGGATGTGTGCTGATGTCAACCCTGCTTATGTACAAGGTGTGGCAATCGCCGCGACTCTTAAAGAAGAAAGAAAGAAAAATAAATAAATAAATAAATAAATAAACCATGATATTTCCAGGTTAGCTGTGATTCTTCACATAAACATGCCATCTTCTTCTTTCATGACTGCACAGAATTTCTTCAGCTGTATCAACAGCAAAGATGGAAGACAGAAGGGCCTCAGCTGCCTGGGCTCACTTTGCGGCCAAGAGTCCTCAGCGCACCTGGACTTTGTCATCAGGCGGGCCTCCAAGGCTGGCTCCCAACAGTCAACCACTTTTTAATCCTATATATGAGGCAAACCCATTTTTAGGTGACGTTATTACAAAGAAGAAGACATAGAAAATACAAAAAGACACTGTAGAAAATACTTCACTTCTAACCGGGCTCTGTGGCTCAGCAGGTAATCCCGCGCCTTGGGAGGCTGAGGTGAGTGGATTGCCTGAGCCCACGGGTTCGAGACCCGCCTGGGCAACTTGGTGAGACCTCATCTCTACAATAAATAAAAAATTAGCTGGGCTTGTAATTCTGGCTACTCGGAAGACTGAGGCGGAAGGATCGCCGGAGCCCAGCAGGTTGAGGCTGCGGTGGCCGGGAGCAGCCACTGCACTCCAGTCTGGGCAACAGAGTGAGACTCCAACTCAAAAAAAAAAAAAAGAAAAAAAGAAAAGAAAATACTTCACCTCCTAGAGATGGATGTATAAGCATCATTGTACTTCTTCCTGGTGGATGCTGTAATAGAAGGATCTAGAGGATATAATACAGTAAAAGGTAGAATGTGCTCACTGTTGCTTGAGGGATGAGAGAATATAAAACTGTATCTCAGAAAAGGAGTGCTTCATCTAAATGTGTAACGAAGGCATTGAGAGCTTGCAAGGAGTAAAATGATGGAGGTATAGGGGAGGACTTCTATGTCTATGGAGCTTGGTTATAACATGAAAGATATGAGAGACCCAAAATGTACTTTGTGTTACTATCTGCCAATATTATTATTTGTGATTTGCCAATTTTGGAGAGTGTGAGATTAGAGATATATCAGAGACTAGATTACTAAGGACCTTTTGCACAATTTTTAAGGGTTTGCATTGTACCCATTAGTTGTTGGAATGTGAACTCAGTGTTTTGGATATGAGAATGTTAGGAGAAGAGTCAAGCACAAGTCATAGCTGCATTTGGAAAAATTATTCTAGGAGCTATTTGGAAGATTTACTAGAAGGAAAAAATGTAGTCAAGAAGACAGATTACAATATCATTATACTATTCCAAGTAATTTGAATAAGGCACTAATAGTGAAAATCAATACAAGAGAGTAAAGTCTAGATCATCTAAAATGTAGTCTATGTGTCTTGGTGCTCAATTAAAGATCAGTTTAAGGTCTGGTTTCTTGATTAATTTTACTCTCTCATTCTCCTCAGTTTTAGTTTTAGACTGAGAAGATGGGAGAACACTAATTATTATGTTGGTTGAAAAAGGACGTTTTATACATGGTTCCAGAAGCAAGAGGACCATATATATTTTGAGCTTTATTTTCAATTTGTTTATACCTCTCTTACTATACCCTCTTTCTTTTACCTACACATACCACCACTTATTTTTTTTTTAATTTTTACCTCCTAAATATTTCTTAAATTCACCCTTTTATGTTAGATTATGATGTTATTTCCCTTGTTCAGATTCTTAAGACATTTAGGTTTAACTTTTGTAATTATCTGATTAGAGTTGTTCATCTTCATTAAAGTTTTCTGCTCCAATTTATTTTCCATATTGACTGCTCATCATGTGATCTATCTGAAATGCAAATAACAATAGTACTCACAGCTTAAAAATCTCAAAATCTTAAAAATCCCTCAAAATCTTAAAAATCTTAAAAAAAAAGCCTAGGATGATCTAAGACACCAACCTCATCTTAAGTCTCTCTCAGCCTAAACTTCATACTGATTATTAGAAAACTCGGACTTCTTTTATATTTTGAATAGCTTCAGGTTTTCATACCTTTGCCTTGCTGTTTGTTTTGTTTTAAAAACCTCCCACACCCTGACAAACTCCACTGCATCCTTAAAGATTTGGCTCACGGAATGTCTTCTGCAAAAAGTATATCCTGACGTCCCTACTATCCAAAGGTTTTGAAAGTACTACTATTTTCAAAAATACCTTGTACATACTTCAGTCACATTACTCAATTTCCTCCCTCCCTCACCAGACCGTAGCTTCTTATTCCTTGGGGATAAGATATATTTTCATAATTCAGTACCAATAAACATTTGCCAAACTGATTTCTTGTATGCAGGTACATTTATGAGATTGGCAGACTGTGAAGAATTGGAGAATTTGACAAAGGAGACTGAGAATAATGTGTCAGAAATGTATGTGACCAAAAGATAAGGTGAGGGCAAAAATAACTGCCCCATATTCTTCATAAAAGGTAGAATTATAAAATAGATGCATTTTGTAAGTGTGTAAAGTATACAGCATATTTACATAGTGAATATAACTAGCTGTTTACTCTCGTGGCTATGGAAGTTGGTTTGACTTCTTACCTTGATTCTGAAACTTTCTTCAGCCTAGATTATACTTAGCCAGAGGGGAAACTCATGGTACAGAACATTGCATCCAGAACTAGAGTTCTTTCTTTGAGTAATATATGCCAATTTTCAGCTTCTTCAGCACTGCCCAGAGCACTAGCTTTATGGGATTTAGCCCCAGAGGAACAAAATTATTTCAACTGGGTTAAGCTCTACATCAAAATTCACATAAATTGTATTTTTTATATTTACATATCCACATGGGCAAGGGTTAGTACTATTTAATAATAACCATATCAGCATTTTATACTACTCTATTGGGCAGCAGACCCACAAAGGCTGTGTCCATGTAGTCAATGACTATAGTATGAAAATAAAGCACCTTAAAATTGGAAAGATAATCACAAATTATGTTCTTTATATTTTATTGGATTAATATCCTAGTTTATAGTAGAAAATATTTTAATATAAATTATCAATAATTTTTAAACAAGGTTTTATAATTTTGCTTGTAAATTTTAACAAAAGTTCAGTTAACTCTAAAAATGCCAACAATTGTTATAATTTTAGTATTGATAAATGATATTCTCCAAAAGTATAGTTAGTAATTATCCTAAACAACAATATTGAAGTAATGAGATTATATCTCAACATGATAATTAGTCATATCTTTGAAAGTTTATTGCACTGAAACACAAATAAAAATATGGGTAAGTGGCTTGGCATTACGTCTCTGAATGCAATTGTACATCATCTTTTATGAGATGTACTATCTTTAATAATTTATACCAGGGAAAAAAGGTCAAACATTTAAAAATATTTTTGTTGTTTTTATTTATTTTTATGATAAAATATAGAAACCGTTGAAATGGTTATCACTGAGAGGGACAATTATGGTTAATTTACATAATAAAATATCAGTGAATCAAATATATACCTATTGTGATGAAAGATGTCTATAACTCATACTGTTAGATGTTTTAGTATTCTGCTCAGATTCCCTTTACCTATGATACACAATCCCCACTATAGACACATGAAAACATGAAGAGATTTCAGGCAAGATGGTGATGAGACAGGTCAGACAGTGAGAGTGTCTGCAAAAGCAAGTGTCCATAAAGTTTACTCTGCATGACTGGAAGTGTGTTATGGGTGAGTGAAAGTCTGTCCAAAGGGAGACTCGGGTTCATGCACCCAGGGCTCTCCTCTGAAGGTGACTGCAACGCCCCCTTCCCCACCCCCCACCTAGATTGGAGTCACCAGTGTGCAGGATTATCTGCTGTTCTCAGAACTAACCTGAGAGGAGCCTGCTGAATATAGCTGATTCTCATAGCCTGGTGCCTGGCTCACACCATATCTGTGACAACAAAGAGGCTGGAACCCTGGATCCAATCCTGGGAGAGACCAGGGAGAGCTGGAGAGGAGCGCCACTACCGGTGAGGAAACACCGAGGGAACCATTTTCTATAGCCGGGGACCAGGCAGAGACCAGCATTGCCCCATCCAGCTCCACCCAGCCTTCCATCTTGGGACCTAGAGGTAATCTCATCAAATTGGAGAGACAGAAGTCCCTTCTCCACGCTGGATTGGACACAGACACATCAGATCTGAATGGAAGACTTGGCAGGCAGCAAGCCAGGTGAGTCCAAACTGACCCAGCCTCCTTCCACAGTAGTCCATAGGGCATCTGACTCATGCTGAGAGAAACACTGTCAGCCTGGGCTGAGTGCAGAGGGGAAGGGCTGGAAATCAGAGCTGAAAGGAAATTGGATTTACAGGAACAACCACAAAGTGAGTTTTGCTTTTTTTGTTTGTCTGTTTTGGTCTTTTTTAAAAGTTTTCTTTTAAAATTTTATTTTAGAGATGTGGGGTACACTGAGCCTGAAGTATCAAAGAACAGAGGCTAATATATTTGTATCTTCAGATATACATGTATCTCTAAATCTCCAGGTGTTATAAGGATGCTTCTGTGCCTCATCCTTCACTATTTTTTCTTGGTAGTCATTCTAGCTAAGACAATGCAGTGATTCACATTCATTGTATCTGATAAGGGTGGTGAAGCCAAGTTATGTAGCAATCTATTGGCATGAGTCAATTCACTAGAAGACTAAGTTCACTAAAGAGATACCTGCATTCAGCATCTGGAATTCATAAAAGAAAAAAAGAAAACAAAAGAACATGGCATTTATTTCCAACTCCATTCTAGTTACTAGCACCAAACCTTGTGGGAAAAAAGAGCTGCACCTGTTTTCATGATTAGAGATGGCAGGGACAGTGAGGGAGGAACGTAGCCCAGACTTTGAGTGACAAGTTTTGCTTCAGGATATATGTAACAATATGGGACAAAGTCAAGAAGAGAGACTTCTCCCCATTTCTGAATGCCATTTTATTTAGTTATTTGGCATCTCACACACCTTTGACTTTGGGGAACATTTGAAAATAATATGTAGGCAAATAATTCATACCCTCATTCATAACATTGGTACTAGCTGTCTGAAACAGAAGAACATGAGATGAGTGATGGTGGTAGAACACAAAGAAAATCAACCTGAGGGATACAATATATCCAGTTAATGTGGCTTTACTTGCATCATAGATAAAAGACTCAGGAAAAGTCAGTTATTTTTTATCTATCTGCCTTTAAGAAAATTATTTAAGGCCTTTTATTAAAATGCCATGACTTAGCACCATACACACTATGCAATATAGGCTTCAAATGTTCATTGAATTATATGAGTATTGGTGCATTAGACTTCAAGATTATTGTAATTCAGCAACTTTGTGTTTTGCTATTTGTTAAGAGTGGAAGTCATGGAGATCATGAGAGGTAGAGAAATAAATGGGACACTTTTTTCTCTATGGTTATTCATTGTTCTTTTCATCTTCTCTATTACCTTTTATTTTCCTTTCTTTTTTTGTATTGCAAATACTTTCCTTGCCTAAACTTCCTAGCTATTGCCTAACTTATTTTCCCTTTGTTACCTATTGAAGACATATCTTTGATTTAATTATGAGGTCTCTGGTAAAATAAAATGCATAGAAAATCAGAGGAGAGTTTAAAGACATGACTTCAAATACAAAAAATAAACATCTGCTTTGTATAATTTTTTCCAGTGCTAGGTCACCTGTGTCGTTCAAGTTGACAAGTAAGTAAGAAGTGCATTCTAAGACTGCTTTCAGAACAGCAGGATTTTAGTGTGAGGTGTTCCTCAAACAATAGAAAGTTGTTCCAAAAGTTGATCTAAAAATGACTTCAGTGTTATTTTGGAATATCAGACCACAAACTCAAACTATTAAATAAGATTATTCTATACTAAAATATTCAGGAGAAAACTGGCCAATAGTCAAAAACTTTGCGTGTCTCATACCCAATTATTTAATGCTTAAAAATTTTAGATTTTCTTTTTACATAGACACAACTGAAGAATCTCTTTGGGACTTGCCTTGGTATCAGCAAGGAAAGAGAAGACCCCCATGACATTAGTGATAGAAGATTTCATGATACTTAGTGAGGGAGGCAAGGGCACTTGCAGAGGTGAGCTGTTAAGCTTTAGAAGGCTATTTTAAAAGGGTCTGACATCATATTCTTTTGAAACAGATCGAATTGTTTGTCCACTTAAATGCATTGATGCTAACAATGTGTTGAACTTCTAATTTTTTTCTAGAATTATTGAAATTTGATGCAATTTTATTATGAAAGAATTGATTTCATCATCAGTACACAAACCAGTGTGTGTAAAAAGTAGTCCTTGGACCACTTCTGACCTGGTTTTTAAGAAAGAGTGCATCATCCACAGATGGAGTCTGAGGATATCCTCTGTGGATTTTTCAGGACCACAGACAAGGTCACGGTATCTCCCAGCATTCTGTTTTGACTTCTGAAAGAACGTTGCAGAAAGGAGAAAGTGAATCCCGGGTTTCTGGCAACATAGCCTCACTGTGACAGGACTTAACATTCATCTTTCTTTTCTATTACAAATAGGAGAAGCCACCTCTGTTTCATGGACATCATCTTATTCTTCTCAGAGTGCCCAGGAAGAGGTTGGCAAAGAGGAGTTATTCAATGAATGAATATGCAACATAAAAAATGCAACGTATTACTGAAAGGGCAAAAAAGTAACAGAGACAAGATTTAGAAGACTGGCTCTGTTGCAAGAGCTGGATTCAGGTACTAGTGCCTCTTGAACTTACCAAGCCTCAGTGTCCTCTCTTGTTAAAAGGGCACAGCAATTGCCATCATTATCTTTAGTTGAGAACTACCCAAAATGCCGGACATGGCCATTCCCTAGAAGAAAGAGTAAAAAATGACCAAGTTCACAGACAGAGTGACATTCAAGGATATGACTGTGGTCTTCACTGAGGAAGAGCTAGGGCTGCTGGACTCTGCTCAGAGAAAGTTGTACCGAGATGTGATGCTGGAGAATTTCAGGAATGTGGTCTCAGGAGGGCACCAGTCCTTCATACCAGATGGTATACCCTAGTTAAAGTGAGAAGAAAAGCTTTGCATGTTGAAGACAGCAGCCCAGAGTAGTAACACCTCAGGAGGCAAGAATCTAATTGAGATGAAAATTATTCAAGGAATAGGATTAAGGTACATATCACATGAAGAGCTTTTCTTCTCACAAATCTGATGACAGATTGCAAGGGAACTGATCAGTTGTCAAGATTCCATGGTAAATATTCAAGGAACTGACTCTCATTGGAAAAACAAGATAATATACCCTATACAAAAATGCATTCAGTAGTCAGAGTTTGCATCTTCAAGAACATTGCAGAGTCCACAGTGTTGAAAAACCCTACAGAGTGGAAGAGTGTGAGATAAGTTTTAATTGGGGCTCTCATCTTCAAATTAACCAGAAGGCTCATGCAGAAAAGAATGCCTACAAGTGTGAAAAATGTGATAAAACCTTCCATTGATTTTCAAGTCTTCAAGCCCATCAGAGAGTCCGCAGTAGAGAGGAATCATACAAATATGACGAATCTTGTGAGAGTTTCAGTCAGAGGTCACATCTTCACCATCATCAGAGACTTCCCAAATGGAGAGAATCTGTACAAACATGATGAGTGTGGGAGGATTGCCAGGAAAAACTCACGTTGTCAAGCTCCTCCAACAGTTTATGCAGGAGAGAAACTTTATGTGTGAAGAGTGTGGGGTGGGTTTCAGTCAGTGTTCATATCTGCAAGTCTATTGGATAGTTCAAACTGGAAAGAAACCATATAAATGTTAAGAGTGTGGAAAGAACTTCAGTTGGCATTCATGACTACAGACTTACCAGTGAATCCACATTGGAGAGAAACCATACAAATGTGATGCATGTGGCAAGGACTTTAGTTACAGCTCACACCTTAACATTCATTGTAGAATTCACACAGGAGAGAAATCTTACAAATGTGAGGAGTGTAGGCAGGGCTTCTGCTGGGCCTCAAATCTTCTGGCCCATCAAAGAGGCCACACTGGAAAGAAACCATACAAATGTGGTACATGTGGGAAAGGCTTCAGTCAGAGTTCAGATCTTAATGTACGCTGTAGATTCCACAAAATAGAGAAACCCTATAAATGTGAAAAGTATGGTAAGGCCTTCAGTCAGTTCTCAAGTCTTCAAGAGCATCAGAGAGTTCATACTGGAGAGAAATCATATCAGTGTGCAGGGTGTGGGAAGGGCTTCAGTGTAGGTTCACAGCTTCAAGTTCATCAGAGGTGTCACACTGGTGAGAAGCCATACCAATGTGAGGATTGTGGGAAGAGTTTCTGTCTAGTCTCACATTTTTTGCCTCATTGTGGTGTCCATACAGGGGAAAACTGTGCTGATGTAATGTGCGTGGTAAGCACTTCAGACAGAGATCCTACATTCAAGTCCACCAAAGGTCCACATGGGGGATACCGTATAAATATGAATTACGTGGGAAGGTCTTCAGTTGGAGCTCATACCTTCAAGCTCATCAGAAAGTTCACACTGGAGAAAAGTCATACAAATGTAAGAAGTGTGGGATGGGCTTCAGTTGGAGCTCAAGTCTTGTAATTCATTGGCAAGTCCATGTTGGTGATGAAGGTGACGACGACTTTCCTTCATCAAACGACTGACACAAGAAAGAAGCTGTGTAATATGATATGTTTTATTATCACAAATGGATGATGAAATATTTCAGTTATCAGATCTGTCATAGGTGATAAAACATTTGTTAATAAAAGAGTCAATATTTCAGCCAGAGCTTCACGTGTTACAGTGGTCCAAGAGACCACACAAAAGAGAAGCGTCTTGAAAGTGGAGACATATGGACTGCACTCAGAATGTTAACCTTCAACAAACACATGCAGATGAGAGGATCAGGTAGGATGGGTCTGATCTGGAGTTAATAAAAAATACTAAGGTAGAAATACCAAACTCAATTCCATTAGAATATGTGCTCCAGAGGTAGGAACTTTACCAAATCAACTCTGCCTTTTTAGTGCCTAACACATATATTTTGGGTCATATTTGAAATTTTTATTCAGTTTATCTCTAAAAGTTTCTATAAAATTCTTCTCGGAAGAGGAATTCTGCAAGGCTTGGGAGACATTTAAGTTAGCCATATGAGCTAATTTTCCCAATTTTTTCAGGCCCTGTGGACTACTATTTATCAACCTGAATGTTGCAGTCCATCAGTGGGTACAGAAAACAGTTCTGTGGTTAGTGATTATTACTTCTGTATGCTGATAGCACTTCAATGAGGTATAATTTGCATGCAGTAACATGTATAAATCTCAAGTTTATGGCTTCATGGATTTTGACAAGTGTATATACTTATTTAATCATCACCAAGTTCAATGTGTACAATATTTCTGTTAAACCAAAAAGTTTTCTTGTGCCCATTTCCTGCCAATCCCACCTCTGGTGCAAAATATGATTTCTACATCATAAATTAATTAGGTATGTTCCTGGACCTCATATGGATTTAGTATGTACTCTTTCATGTCGGTTATCTTATGATCATATATATGATCATCTCAATAGACTCAGATAAAATATTTGACAAAATTCAACATTTATTTATGATGAAAAATTTTCTCAAGAAGGCATTTATGAAAATCCTACAACCTTTTTTAAAAATTAAGGAATAATTTATAAACAGAAAATCTGACTCTTTGGTGCATTATTACGACTTTCAGCGGTTACTGTCATATACCCACCACTACCACAATCAAGACATTAACAGTTCTGGCATCCCCTGCCCTGAAATTCCTTTGTTCTGTGTAGTCAGTCCCTCTCCCCATTGCTAGCCCTTGTTAGCCACTGACTCATTCTCTAGTTTGTATTACTTTTCTGGAATGTCATATAAATGGAGTCCTACAAAAAGTCAAACAAAAACAAACAAAAACACAAATATTTGTTTCTTCTTTCCTACACCTCAATATATTCAGTCACTTCTCAAAGAATAGAAACCTGAAAGTTACAGTCAAGATGAAATTCTGGAATCTGTGGGTGATTTTAAATAATCTTTATCTCAAAGGGATGTGGTTCAACTTGATCCAGAGAGCTATGGTCAAAATTGTAAGTTTTCTGTTCCCTAGCAGGTGATATAGGCTTAGCAACTTTCCCAACCTGCTCATTTTCTATAAAAGGTTGGGACTCAAGGGTATTTTAAAATCCGAATCAGACTAAAACCCTTTTAGACTGGTACAATAGTTTTATTGATAGCTGTATCCATGAAAAAATTAGGTGGTTTCTCGTCTATTTGCATCTAGTTTGATATAAGTGTCACTTCAAGCCATATCCACAGTGTTTAAAATAATTCTCTCTTTCTCTCACACACCTTGTGTGTGTGTGTGTGTGTGTGTGTGTGTGTGTGTGTGTGTGTATGTTTGTGTGTGACTTCACAGGTGATAAACATTAAGGGCAGATAAGTTAAATTATTTGCCTAACTTCATAGTGCTTACTTTATCAAGAAGATTAGGATAACAACAATGACGTCTGGATACTTAGAGGCAAATCTGAGTTAAAAAAATATTATAGAGGTTTGCAATGGCTTATGATTTCTAACAAACATGATAACCTCACAATAAGTTTCTGAGAGTAACTGTAAAATATTCATCTCGAATTATTTTTAAAATTTCTCCTCTTAGAATAAACATGGAGTGAATGAGTCATCCAGATTGTTTTTAAAATCTTATTTCCACCTCTTTCTAGTTTTTGTTTATGGTGATATTTGAATGACCTGTTTTCTTACACTCCAAATGTAAGGCCAACTGAGAGTAAATAGGGGAACCAACTTAATAGGACCATAATATCAATTTTAGTAGTGCTATAGCTACTATTGAAAAGTGTGGCTTAATTTATGATTATATGACTCCTAATCCTGCATTCCCAAAATAAGTATATTTGTCTAATTGATCACAGTCATTTTCCACTGATGGAATGCTACCTTGTAAAATTTAAGGCAAAGAAAAGGAGAAGCAGAGCAGAAGTGTATGCTGTCTATAGTGAGGGTCTTGGCAAAGATGATTTAATTGAACTGCCTTTATCTGATAAGAAAGATTTCAAATTTTCTCACAATTATATCCACCTAAGTAGTTACTTCTGCAACATGAAGGGGAGGAAGTGAGCTGCACCTGGAACAGCCAAGTATGGTGCCAGAGTGCAGAAAATGAATCCCATAAGTGTGAAGTGGAACTGAGCAGAGGTGGCTTCTCCTTTGAAATTATTCTACTTTTCTTACTCTATAGGCCCTAGCACTCTGTGCCTGTCATGAGAGGGGAAGCCTTGATGATCTCCAAAATGTATTTGGCTCAATCTTCCATTGTCTTGGACAAACCAACAAAAAATAATTTAAAAAACTGAAAGAGGAATACTTAGTCATTTACAAAAACACATAAACAGAAAAAGAAAGAGAAAAAAATGGGGACCTGCAGATTGAAACCTCACATACACATTCATGCACAAAGGAAAAATATTTAAAACATTTAAAAAGCAAACAGACAAAAAAAACCAAAAACAAAAAACCCTGCCAACTTATGGCAGGTTCTGCAAACGTTCCTCTCATCTGCTTTTCTATTGTCTCCTGCAGAGCTTCTGCTTCATTCACTGTCTCCCCAGTGTTTGGACCAGGGAAAGAGGAGGGGACCATGGGAATGGGTGGGGCTGCAGTCCTCCTCTCCCACTCTCACATGGTCTCAGGATCCCCTCTGATGGGGAGATGAGGGGCTGGCTCTTTCCTAGAGCCAACCTGTCTGGGGCACTGGCAGGTGGTACCCTAGACAGGTTTATCCTGGAGTGGAGTACTCCTATTGTGGCTGACGTCCAGGCTACACCTAGGTTTGTCCCTCACAGTAGTGCCCCAGTCATGTGGGTCTGACGTTCAGAGGATTTCTGGGGAGGAACAATAATTAAACTTCAAGTAGACAAGGATTTTTATTTTCACCACTTTTATTCAACATGGTACTGAATGTGCTAGCCACAACAATTAGACAATAGAAAAATAAAAAGCAACCAAATAGGAAAAGAGGTAATAAAATTATCTGTTTACCGACAATATGATTCTTTATCCAGAAAACCTTAAAGACTCCCCTAAAAGACTCGGCTTAAGTAAAGTTTCAGGATACAAAATCAATTCATAAAAATCAGTAACATTTCTGTATATTAAAAACAGTCAAGCAGAGAGCCAAATCAGTATATTAATTCCATATTTAACAGCAAAATAAATAAAAACTTAGAAATGCATTTAACCAAGGAAGTGAAAGATCTCTACAAAGAGAATTGCAAAACACTTATGAAAGAAATCATAGGTTTTTGGGAGTGGAAGCGATGTGGGGAGCAGACGAGCACTGCCACTGTAGCAGGCTTTGAGTACCCCAGGCTCATAGGCAATGGTCTCACCTGGAAACTCTGCCAAAGGCAGGCGAGGGATGCAGACTGCTATATACAATGTAGTAGGCCTTGAAAACCCCAAGCTTGTAGGCAACAGTCTCGCTTGGAAGCTCTGCAACCTAGCCAAAGTCAGGTTGTGAGAAATGCAGCCTACTACACGAAATGGTGTCTCAGATGCCCACACATCCAGGTACACATAGTACAGATAAAGTCTTAGCTACAATAAAGCCCTAGGTATAAGAAGATAACCACAGAACAGCTCGCCTTCTAGGTAGCAACATAATTCCACTGTGGCCCCCTCACAGACCTTGAATCCCTTCCAACTTCCCTTGTGCTTGATTATAAAATAAACATACTGAGCTAGTTTGGGGCCACTTCTCCCCTATCAGAGGAAAGTGTCCCACCTGGCCCCAGCTTTTCTTTATGTCTTTGTGTCTGTGTCTTTCTTAATCTCTTGCTGCTCTCTCTCGGGACCCCTTGAGACAACTGCACAGGCTGTGGCAATCTGGCACCCGAACAGGGACCCGAACACGAGAAACTCCTAATCTCAGGCAAAGAGACACTCTCGAGAGTGGGGCACAACTAAAAATAAGGGAAGGTAAGGAGTGGATTCAGTTTTAGCTGGGTGTAAAACATGGGTAATTGTGGCTCCCAAGAGAGGAGTGTCAAAATCTATGCTTCGGGCAAGAGGCTGCCCAGTTAAAGGTTCTCAGAGGAATTTTTAAGCTTTGTGCAGGAAACATGCCCTTGGTTCCCTGCTCAAGGGACAGTTAATTTGAATACTTGGAATAAGGTTAGTAAGCAACTTAGGAGATGTTTATAGAGCAGAAGGTCTTGATAAGATTCTCATCTCTACATTCACTTTGTGGTCTTTGATCCGAGACTGCTTCAACCCACAGCGAGAGGATGCTTGGGTGCCATTAGACACCATGGCAAGTAAGCTGCCTCCACCTGCCCCCCTCCCCCCCACCTGATTTGCTACCGCCACCTGAAGCTCCCCTAAAGAATAACTGTGAGCCAAATGAAGGGTCTGAAACGGACCAAGGAGTCCATGACTCCGATGATGACTTGGATCTTAAATAATTTGTTAATTTGACCTTAGGTGCCCAGCCACAGCATGCAGTGTATCCACTGCAACAATGTTTACAGAAGGCTCATGCAGAGGCAGAGGATATAACTGGCTTTCATTTGTACTTGGTGGTTGAATGGCCTGATCCAAACAACCCAGGACAGGGAATTCGAACATATCAGACATTTTCTTTTAAAGTTCTGAAAGATTTAAAGGGCGCCATATCTATGTACAGTCTCACTTCTCCTTTTGTTTCTAGTTTGCTTGATAATATTGCTACTGATACTATTCTTCCTCAAGACTGGTAGATTTTAGCCAAGGCTTGTTTGAGTCCCAGAGATTATTTATTATGGAAATCTGATTGGTATGACAGGAACCATGAACAGGCAGAGAGAAACCGGGCTCATAATGTTGTTATCCCATTTGATATGTTGGTAGGACAAGGCATCTATGATGGCATTTGACAACTAGATTATATTCTACAGGCCTATCAGCAGATCAATATCTGTGCTACTCAAGCTTGACGAAAGTTGCTTACAAAAGGAGAAAGATCCCTCTTAATCTATGCGTGGTCTCACAGACTGAACCCCTCTCATCCTAACCATGAGTTCATTTCCCCTGGTGGTTTTGTTGGCACCATCCTCACTACTTCCCAAGGTTGCATCCAAAAGGAAATGTGGGGGCTCACTACCTCCCTTGATTTTGTTAACTTTACTGATGGATCTTTGGTCGATTTGCCAGGAAACTGTGGTACAACCACTCCTTACTATGGGGTCCGGGCCTGTGTCCAACCTCCTTATGTTCTTTTAACAGGCTCTGTTAATATCACCCCAATAGACAATCATTATGCTTTACAATGTATCTCTTGCAACCTTACAAATTGTGTCACCTATCATAATACAAGACAAAACATCCTGGTTTTACACCAACCCCTCTTTGTTATATCAGGCCCTTGGTATGATGCAGGACTGCAGGTGCTTCAGGAATTGCACCAACTTGCTTCCTGGCCTCATAGGGCCATTGGATTAATAATTTTTGGATTGGTGACCTTAATTTCAGTCATCGCTTCTGCAGTGACTGCTGCTGCCACACTGTCTCAATCCATTCAAAATGCTGAGTTCATCAATGCTCTGGCTCAAAATACCTCCAAGGTCCTAAAACAGCAAGAATTCATAGACTTAAAGCTAGAAACAAAACTGAATGCCTTGGAGGCTGTAGTCATTGAATTGGGAAACCAAATAAACACCATAAAGATGAGACAATGACTACGATGTCATGTGGCATACAATTGGGTTTGTGTTACTTGTGTTCCTTATAATAACAGCCTTTGGAGTTGGGACTTAGTTAAAAACACCTCCAAGGCACATGGAGCCACAATAACATCAGCATAGACCTACTTAAGCTCCACCACAATATTCTGGACATCTAGAATAGTAAAGACTCTATCTTACAACCTGCTCAAGTAGCACAAAAATCTTATTAATGATCTCAAGGGGTTCAATCCCTTTAATATGTTAAAACATTCTACTTGGTATATTCTGAGTTTTTTCATATTTTCTCTAATCCTCCTTTGTTTTTTTACCAGTTGGATGTGGAATCCTCCAACGCCAATTCAGAGCCACCAAAATAGCTGTCCATCGCCTGCATTTAGAAAATAAAAAAAGGGGGAGATGTTGGGAGTGGAAGTGATGTGGGGTGCAGACAAGCACTGCCACTGTAGCAGGCCTTGAGTACCCTATGCTTGTAGGCAATGGTCTCATCTGAAGCTCTGCATTCTAGCCAAAGGCAGGTGAGGGATGCAGCCTGCTACATAAAACACAGCAGGCCTTGAGATCCCCAAGTTTGTAGGCAACGGTCTCACTTGGAAGCTCTGCATCCTAGCCAAAGTCAGGCTGTGAGGAATGCAGCCTGCTACAACACGAAACGGTGTCTCAGATGTCCCTGTATCTGGGTACACATAGTACAGACAAAGTCTTAGCTACATAAAAAGCCCTAGGTGCAAGAAGATAGCCACAGAACAGCTCGCCTTCTAGGTAGCAACATAATTCTGCTGTGGCCCCCTCACAGACCTTGAATCCCTTCCAACTTCGCTTGTGCTTGATTATAAAATAAACATGCTGAGCTAGTTTGGGTTCATTTCTCCTCCATCAGAGGAAAGTGTCCCACCTGGCCCCAGCTTTTCTTTATATCTTTGTTTCTGTGTCTTTCTTAATCTCTTGCCACTCTCTCTTGGGACCCCTCGGGACAGCCACGCGGGCTGCGGCAATTCAACAACAAAAAGTAATTCCATGCTAATATATTGGAAGAATCAATATAGTCAAAATGATCACACGATATCAGGCTATAAATTCATTTCAATTCTTATGAAACCACCAATGTCATTTTTTTTGCAGTATTAGGGAAAAAAGTTTCCAAAATTCACATGGGACTGAAAAGAGACCAAGTAGCCAAAGCATTCCTAAGCAAAAAGAACAAAGATGTATTACATTATCTTACTTCAAACTATATTATAAGGTTACAATTGCCAAACTAGAAGGTAGTGGTAGAAAGAAATACATATATCAATAGAACAGAATAGAGAGCTTAGAAATATATCTATACCTCTATAGACAATTGATCAAACTCAACAATAATTAACAATGGGAAAAGAGTAGCCCATTCAATAAATGGTTTGGGAAAAACTGGCTAGCTATTTGCACAAGAATGAAACTGGACCCTTATCTCTCACATATACAAAAATTAACTGAAGATGAATTAAAGAGTTAAATGTGACATTTGAAACTGTAAAAATCCTGAGAGAAAACCTAGGGAGAACTCTTCTGGACATTGGCCTAGGGAAATAATTTATAACTTAGATCTCAAAAAACAAATGCATCAAAAACAAAAATGACTAAAGGGACGTAATCTAAAGAGCTTCTGCATGGCAACAAAATAAGATAAAAAGCAGAGTAAACAAGTTACATATAGAATGGGAGGGAATATTTGAAAACTATACATTTAACAAAGGACTAATATCCAGATTTTATAAAATCCTTACATAAATCAACAAGAATAAGTCAAATAACCCCTTTAAAAAGTGGACAAAGGGCTTGATCAGACACTTCTCAAAAGACATACAAGTGGCCCACTAAAATATGAAAAAGTGCTTAACATCTCTAACCATCAGAGAAATGCAAATTAAAACCACAATGAAATATCATCTCACACCTGCCATGGCAGCTTTTATTAAAAAGTCAAAAAATAATAGATGTCCACAAATATTTGGAGAAAAGAGAATGAGTATATATTTTGGTGAGAATGTAAATTACTTTAACCTCTGTGAAAAACAGTTTGGAGTGTTCACAAAAAACTGAAAATAGAACTACCATTTATCCAAACCCAAAGAAAAAAATCATTTTATCAAAAAGATACCTGCACTCATTTGTTTATTGCAGTACTATTAACAATAGCAAAGTCATAGAATTTACCCTAGTGTTCATCAACACTAGATTGGAAAGATAATATGTGGTATGTATACACCATGGAAAATTACACAGCCAAAAAAAGAATAAAATCATGTGCTTGCAGCATCATGGATGCAGTTGAAAGCCATTATCTTAAGTGAATTAATGTAGAGAACAAATAAAATAATACATTACTTTATTCATAAGTAGGTACAATGGGTACACATGGGCATAAAGATGGAAACAGTATACATTGGGGACTCCAAAAGAGGGAAGGAGAGGAAGGGGTTGAAAAACTGCCTGTCAGGTACTAAGGTTACTATTTGTTGAATGGGTTCAGCAGAAACCCAAATCCCGCAGCACCCAATATACTCATGTAACAATCCTGTACACATACTCTCAAATCTAAAATTAAAAAATAGAATGAAAATTAAGAAATAGACACAAGGTAGGATGTCATGCAAACACCAATTATGAGATAGCTGGTTTGGCTTCGTCAGACAAAGGAGAATTTAGACAGAGAGTTTTACAGAGATGAAGAACATTTCACAATGATTAGCAACAAACAATTTAAAAGGAAGACAAAATAATATTAAATGTTCATGCATCAAATATAAAATACATAATGATAATTATGGAGGAAAGAAAGGAAAACTGGCAATTCAAAATCACTTTTGCAGCAATTGAGAAAGAAAATCGGAAAAGATAAAAACACTATCACCAAATTTGACTCCATTTTTATTAATAAAATACTGTACCATCAACTAAAGAATACACGTTTTCTTTCATTTTTCAAAGTTGTGTATAACTTTAGGTGATGGCAACTATTTTAATGGTTATCTCACACATGCATATACATGCACATTTATATTTATACATACATATAATTTTATATATGCATATATAAAATATTTATCTATCTATCTAATCTATATCGAGAGAGAGAGAGAGAGAGAGGAGAGAGAGAGAAATTTCTTTTAGAATGTCCTAAAACTCTTTGAATTGTTGGTTGTGGTAGTTAACGTAGAAAACTAGTCATGGCTTTTTTGTTTGTTTGTTCTGAATTAGATAAGACAAATAAATAAATATAAAAAGATTATATCATTCTCATATACTTGTTTTAATTTGAAAGCAGGAAAAATAATGGTAATATTAAAAAAACTCAGCTCAAAGTCTTGAACTACCACTGAAGTATTACAAAAGTTGTACTATATTTTCATTTTTATTTTATATTACGAAGTATTATCAGTTAATCACTTATCATTAAAGTATACTGAACAACTCTATAATAAATGATACATTAAAAGTAAACCTCTTATTTTTGTGTATTGGAAGAAACATCCAATTATTATTTTAAAGTTTGCAATCATTTTTAGGTGATGAGTGCCCTCTTCTGGTTCTGTAATAAAACTGTTTACTTAACAATGTTGCCTCTAGCAGAATCCTTTTCCCATTATATTCTTATTAGTTTCTGCTTGCAGTCAGCGGTATTTAATAAAATTATGCTCATTTGCTCATTTTTATTCTTTGCCACAGCAACATGATGGATAGTCAATACTTCTAAAAAATGTCCGTTTTTTGTTCTTAATGTTCTTAATCTTGTTAGTCTTTTCTTAGGCACAGTATGAAAGTTCATCTCTTTAGTGGTTTTATTCCTTAGAAAAATAGAAACATATATCAAATATCAGACTCTGAGTAAGAATGTAATATTTTATTCTCAACTAATTTGAAATAAAAAAGGAAATGTGGCAAAGAAGAAAAGTTGCTCAATCAAGTCAGTCTTAATTATTAGTATGATGTAACACACACACACACACACACACACACACACACACACACACACTCTATCAAATGCCTAAATATTTATTTTTGACTAATGATTTTTTCATCTATTTTGCTGTATATTCTTGTTCATGGTTTCTACACCTGCATACACTTCCTTCAGCTAGCACTTAAAAAGCATGTTCGCGCATGCACATGTACACAAATATAGCCTGAGAAAATAATTTTAAGAAAATAAGGATGCCTTCACTTCTCTCAGCATTTTCAGGATAACCATAGATTTCTCATATTTTTTTACACTTGATCAACAGTCATGAATCACAGTTTTGATGTGATGAAAGTATGCTGTAAAACATTGCCAAGTAAGAGTCAAGAATGACAACTTTAGCTAGATGTCTTTTGAACACATGTATTCCACATGGGAGGCTCACTTTGTTTTAATGCTTAGCTGACAGATTAAGTCAGAATTTCCCCATTCTGCTCTTATTAATAGAACTTAGAATCAATGCAAGTAATCACTTTTACACTTCAAATAGAAAATATTGTCAAATTAAGATGGGGTAAGGTTTCTTGTCTAGCAAAATTATCACTTAAAATAATCAAAGGCATCTAATGGCTACTCATTTTCACTTCTCCCTTTGCTTATATAAACAAAATGTACATGTAAGAAGGGTAAGAAGAAATTACTTGTCACCTAATTTTAGGTACTACAGAATGAAATTCCATTTGTACTGAAAAATAAGAAACTATCATTTTCATTTCATTTCATTTCAATTCATTCAGTGCTTGAGTATATCTAATATTTAGACTTTTTTAGATGCTTGGGTATATCTAGTATCTAATTTATATAATCATTAAATATTGATTGAGTTTTTTTTTTTTTTGAGTTGGAGTCTCACTCAGTCGCCCAGACTGGAGTGCAGTGGCCGCTCCCGGCTACTGCAGCCTCTACCTGCTGAGCTCCAGCGATCCTTCCGCCTCAGCCTTCCAAGTAGCCGGAATTACAGGCATGCACTACCATGCCCGGCTGATTTTTTTGATTTATTGTAGAGATGAGGTCTTGCTGCCCAGGCGGGTCTCGAACCCGCGGGCTCAGGCAATCCACTCACCTCAGCCTCCCAAAGGCGCGGGATTACAGGCTGAGCCACCGAGCCCGGCTTGATTGAGTTTTTTAGATCAAAGAATTGTGTTAAAATTATTCTGATAGCTCAGACCTAAAAGGAGGGCTTTTTAGAAAACAAAATAAAATTGAGGTTACCTTTTACCTTGCATTACTTCCACTAGAAATTTAGAATATATATGGGTATTGTTTTATTCATTTCATTTAGCAGAAAATAATTGCTGAAAGTCATTCCTTATGAAATGTGAATTCAACTGACTCTATGTTTAATATTTTAATTAACCACTTAAGATTTAAAAAATCTCATCTGAGTAACATTTGTAATACCAGGGCTATAGGAGGCCGAGGCCAGAAGATCACTTGAAGTCAGGAGTCTGAGACAAGCCTGGCAAACACAGTGAGATCTTTCTACAAAAAAAAAAAAAGTCCCAAATTACTTAGCTTTTAATAAAATTTAGTCACAGAAGTCAGAAATAAAAGCAGCAATAGGTGGCACTAGAAGATCATAAGTCACAGTGAAAAAAATTCTGACTTCCATTTCCTTCTCCAATATTCATCAACATTTGACAGGGGACATAGCCAGGGAGAAGGAGAAAGCGGTGGGGAGAGAATCTCCGTAGATACTAATTTGTTTACCTAATTTTACTGGAAGGCAACCTGGAGTGTGTTAGTAAAAAAAAAAAAAAGCAAATGGCCAACTTACTACAAAGATTTTCCTAAAGATACAACATTAACTGTCCCATTTACTTTAAATCAAAAATAGATAAAGGTAGTTCCACCCTGACTTTCATCAAGGTTTCTGCAGATTCATTTGATAATTGAGATCTTGGTGCTTAGCAAAAACTCAATGAATATTTTTTTCACACAGGCAAATAACCCACACTCACTTATGATATACAGATTTTTTTCTTTTCTTTTTTTTCTAATATAGAAGACACAAAGACATTAAGCCTTTTTTTCTTTTAACCTGAAAAGGCCTGAATTTAAGAGCAACAGATTTATTTTATTTATTTTTCACTGTATAAATTCTTCAAGGCTGAACCCTGCCTGCACAATGTTTGTCTTGTCCCAGCTTGACTGACCCCACAGCCTTGACTCATCTTTTACAGTTGCAGCTTTTGAAGCACATTCCAGACCCGCGTGTTCCCACAGCTCTCCTAATCCTCTTCATGTGACCATGAAGACAGTCTTTAAATCCAAGAGAAGATGTTTCTTACATTTTTTTTTTCAAGCTATAAAATCTATTTCCAGGTCCAGGAGTAGGGAATGATATGTGGATGTTTTAGTAAGTAGTTACCCTTTCTCCTTCCATCTAGCTGCTAAGAAACGTCTTAAAACAAATAACTCAGCATTATATAAAAATATATCAAAGTAAGTATTCAGCATTCCCATTCCAGTGTTGTTTTCTCATGGGAGGAAAACAAAGTTTTTGAAGATACATTTGTTTTGAATCTGGAATCCGGTAACATTAAAAAAAATATTTAGTGGCTCATAGAAATATTGTAGAAAATTTCAGCTTCATTTCCATACTAGCAGGGTTTGTTTTCCTTTTATTTTTATCTTTTTCTTTATCACTGATCAAAAGCAGAACTGGCTTATCTAACTGTAAAGTTTAGTCACATGTGTAATGTTAAAGAATTTGTACTGTTAGAGATCATCATGTATCCATTACAGAAATCAAATGTGTGAATCGGAAATGTCTTTCTCATTTTTCTTCTTCTGTTCCTCCTTCCTTTCTCTCACCCACCCTTCCCCACCTTCCTTTTTTTTAATCGTTTCTCTCTTTTATCTTTCTTATATACATTCCAGAGTATTTAATTCTTATTCTGTTTTTAGATATTCCCACACATTGTTTCCTTCTAAATTATCTAACTAATTGTATTTATCCATTGACCTTTAACAAAGAAATGCCATATCAGAATATAGAATATGTATGTATTTATATCTATATCTATCTAATTATCGAGAGAGAGAAAGAGAGACAGAGAGAGAGAGAGAGAGAGAGAATTTCATATTTGAGAGAAGGTAGGAAAATTAGAATGTTTTCTGTCTATTTTCCAAATTGGTTAGCTCAAGACCAAGTTATAAGGACAATATTATATAAAATGTTTATAAGGATAATATTGTATAAAATATTATTAATGAGATGGACGTATTTTTTTAGTACAAACTGAAAATAATTATTAATCAATCTGTTAGGAAACTGAGTGAAATGAATGAATTGATTTGAGGCTTTACTCCTGTGGCAATTTTTGTAGTCTCTGTGGAATCTCACTGTGTGTTGCAACATTACCTGCACTTTTTCCAGCAGATGAATTCAAGGACTTGAATTCCTCTTTAGAATTTTTCTATTCTAATGACTATGGAATTTCAAATATTAAAGCTTAAGTTTTCATGTAATAGAATTTTGTGGAAAGAAGACAGCATAAAGATTGAATTGGTGGCTGTAGCGAAAAGTGGACTGCCCAAAAGAAATGCAGAGACATTAGGCCATTCCTTAAGGAGTGCAGAAAGGAGGGTGTGATAATACCTTTTCTTATTTATAATAAAATCCTAACATTTTCCTCCTAAGTTATGCTAGGAAAATAACATTTTTTATAGCATTGACCAGCGGCTTCTTCTTATCACTTAGTAAATTTGAGAGCCACAACTTTTTCTGGTATTAATTTCTATCACAGCTTCCACTACAAGTGTTTTAAGTACTAGAAAGCTTAACTTTTTTTTTTTTTCATTTTGACCCACCTCTTGAATGAATTAAGAAGATCCTTAATAAGATGTACAGGCCTCCATCCAGGGAATTCTAAAAATTCTGCAATAAAAATCTATCCCAGGTCAGACTTAGTGGTATACCTCAGTGATTGTAGAGATTTTTACCCTCACATCACAAAACCTATTTTTGAGAATGTCCAGTGTTGCATGTCTTACTCATCCTAATATACATATTACAGACAAGAGTATTATGATCACCTTCTTGTCACCAAAAAAAAAATTCTTGTCAAGAAAAAGTTCCTGAAATCACAATTCTAATTCTTCCCTTCTTTACCCGTAAAACACACTCTTTATCATACAAAGGAGGAGCCACCCCAACCAGAATTTATTTGTAAAAAAAATTGTGTATTTATTCTTACATGTTTAAACATTTTTCACCTTCAAAGTACCTTCTGTTTGGTGCAATACATCTATTGAGATGATTTTTTTCACTGCTCAGAACAGTTTTTGAACTCATCAATTTTGATGCCTTTTAGTGTTCTGCCTGTTTTTGTTTGTTTGTTTGACCTCTTCTACATCAGCAAAACATTTCCCTTTGAGAGCTTTTTCACTGAGAAACAAAAAAAGACACTGGGGATGAGATTGGGTAAATAGGCACAGCGTGAGGCACAGGGGTCATGTAGTTTTTGGTCAAAAACTGCTGAACACTCAGCGTGGTGTGGGCAGGTAGTTCCTGTAAATCATCCATCATGAACTGGGAAAATGCGTTGAAAGTATCTTAAAAAAAAAAAATCACTGAGGCTGAATACAGCCTCTCACAGCACCACTAGCTGGCACACTGATGCCAATGGGTTCCTAAAACAGTCACCTTGCAGGAGAAGCCTGTACTACAAGGAGTCCATCTTCCAAAAAAGAATTCTGAGGTTTTTTGGGTCTCCCCTCATATATCACTTTGAAAAATAAATAAATAAAAATTTATCCTAGTTTAGGATATGAATGCTTGAATTGGAAAGGAAAGAGCATGAATTTTGGAAGTGGTAAGGATGAAGAAATAAGAACAACCAGACATCATAATTTACAACTGCAATCATAAAACAGATTTTTGGATTATGACCACTGGAAATTATGTGTGCAAAAGAACTAATGGAAGACAAGAGTAGTATAAGATGTGGATGGACCAGAGGGGAAAAGATAGATTATGAAGGTTCTCATAAAGTACACTTAGGAGTTTTAAGTTTATGTGAAGACTGATGAGAATAAACAAAGAATTTTAATCATGGGATTAAAATAACTGTAGTGAATTTTAAATTGTTTTTTATTAGGTTATAGAGTGGAAATTGTAAGGGGACAGAGTAATTTCACGGAGGGTAGTTAGGAGGATATTGCAGAAATCCAGGTAAAGAGTATTTGATTGGTCTCAGTTGATGTTTGCAAAGCTTGAAACAGTAAAGTTATAAAAAAATTAATGAGACACTTGGAAGTGAAGGAGATTATGACATGGAATGGGTTGCTAAGTGGTACACATTGAATGTTGCATTAAATCTAAGGCATCTTCATAAAGAAATCAAATGAGTTACTGGATATATTAGCCCAAACACAAGGAGAGAAGATTGAACTAATATAAATAAATAATAAAGACGTAAACAAATACATAAATAAAAGAACATGTCATACGGTGGTTATTTATGTTGTCATCATCATTTTGAGAATATTCACTGAGATAATTATGTTCAAAGCTATATGGTAAGAAAGGAAAAATATTTTGGCATGCAATTTGCTAGAAGAGTTTAACAAGTCAAGAGTAATGGACTAACATTTCAACAGAGAATAAAAAGTGAGGCAGATGACACCAGAATGTTCTCTAATGTAACCTTCCTTGTGCAGATTTATACTAAGAAAGTCCTACGTAAGTGAATTGAAACAGAGGTGTCACACAAAGACGGTAACTTCAGAATTCCAGGCCAACTTTGGCATTTATTTTACATGGATGTGCAATACACTGAAAAGGAGACATCTTCTCTGCTTTCTATGGAGCCTGTAAAATCATCAACTAAATCTCAGAGCATTAAAAGCAGCTTTTGAACCAATGTTAAAATTGAATTTGGTTAAGTCAACATCTGTGGCAAGTGGGGAATTTCTGAGGACTTCTCAACTAATTTAGCCTGAACATCAAAGGAAGAGTAAACTAGATCCTTTGAACTGGATAAATACTCATGAGCATATTAGTCAAAGTTTTTCAGTTGCAAGTTACTAAACTTAAATCAAACACGCTAATCAAAACACGGAACTTGTTGGTGTATGTAACTGTCTGTGGTTCTTGATATACAACATGGTTGAATTCTAAGTCTTGAATCAGAGTTCAGTCTCTCTTAGATTTACATATGCCTGATTGTTCTATTCTTCAGATAAAATAAAATAAATATTTTCTCATAACTACGCTGTAATAAAAGTCCCAAGAATGCCTCTGATTAGTCTAGTTTAGAGAGCATGTCCTTCGTTCACCAATTACATTGCTAGGGACTGAGATACTGCTTGTGCAGATATAAATAAGGTGCAAGTTCTGTTAACCTGGGGAGAGAAGTCAGCATCATAGGCAAGAAGGGTCTGTAATTACAAGAGGAAGGAAAGGTTTTCTGTACAGATAAAAAAAAAAAAAGTACATCAAGCTGGGATTCTTACCACAGCCTACAAAACCTCTAAATAAACTCAACCCCAGGTACTGTACATTACTTTCTGCCTTTTTTCTCTTTTACCCCTTTCCAACCTTCTTATTTTTTTTCTTAAATATCCTTTTATTCCATGTCAAAAGTTGGTTGGTATTTTGACCAGAAAGCTCTTTCCCAGATCTTCTCTTATACTTGAAGTATCATCTATGATAATTATAATTAAAATGCTACCTAATTACTTGATATCCTATTATTTGCTGCTATCTTTAAAGACTAACACTATTTAAGCTGTCATTTGCTGATTAATTTGTATATTGTATGTCTTTTTCCTCTAAAATGTTTAATTTATGAAAAAAGGTATCTAACTCAATTCTGTATCTAGTGTCTTCACCAGTGTCTATAATCAGTTAATAAATGTTTATGAATTAATGAATTTGAATGATTCACTGAAAACATCTATTTATTTTCATCACTTCTAGTCTCACTCCTAAAATTTTGAGATAATTGGCTCAGCTTTTTGTAGTACTTTACTTGGATTTCTTATTACTGAGATCCCAGTTACTATGCCTACTACTGAAGCCAAATCCACATGGATACCTATGGTGATGTTTGTTCTTTATTCTTCATCTGTTCTTGTAGCACATTGGTTTTAGATGCAAACTGTCTCTTCAGTTATTCTCAAAACAGAAATTTCAAGAAAATATAAAATGTTGTCTCAGTAGATATTTCACATTCTCTTGTTCAAAAAACAATTCTTAGTAGTACTTTATAAAGACAACAAAACTAGTATTTTGAAAATGAGTTTGTTTGTACTTCATAATGAAAATGCCACATAGGTTACTGTATATTTTTATATACAGTGAAATATATATTACAATATTATATTGCTATATCTATGTTTATTGTTGGGAAGCATTCTTTCCATGGGTTTCTCACATTTCTAGACAGCATGTAACTATCTTTAATGGATGTTTCTATAGAAAATGGTCTTAAAAGACAGAGCAGAAAGTTGATTTTGTCTTCTATTTAAAGCAGAGGGCAGGGTTTGTTAACCACCTAGTATAATAAAAAATAGTGTCTCTCTTTGGAACAAAGATTGGGCAGATTTTCTTGCAGCCTGTTTTGAATGTTTGAGGTTTCATAAGTTTGGGATTCCTCAACTGTGACACGAATCCACTGAATGCATGAGATTCACCTGGGTTATTTGGGATGAACATGGTACAAACATGAAACTCATGCTGTTTGCTATTCCATGAGTGATAAAGTCCTTTGTCTTTGACTCAGTAGTCTCATGCTTTCAGTCAGCATTAAGGAAACTGTGACAGGTTAACTTGTTAACTTACAAGTAGACTAAAATCTTAAACTCATCATCTTTCTTGACACTTATTATTAATTTTAGTTTCCAGTTTCTACTTTCTAGTGATTTATTGACAGCCTTAACTGGAGGTATAGTCACTGAGCTGGTCACCACTTCACTTTATATCCAACTTGGTGTGTTTCATGCCATTCTCGACCCCTCCAAATGTATATTTCTTTCTGTTCTAGCTTCAGGGACCTAACTTTTTACTCACTGCTTTTAATTTATAAAATAGCTTTACCATGTTTTATCTATGATTATCTAAATGTTTTTGACATATGGCTATATCCTTTTATGTGGATGGTGATGGTGGCAGTGATGTTAAACCCTCTGATCTATGAACTCTGGAAATGACAGAATTTTTAAAACCTATTTTGTCAGAAAGTGTTTTTTGCCTTGCAGAATAGTTGAAATAGATCACTCTTTTGCACCTAAATCCATTAAACTTTCCTCCATGAAACATCATTTTGAATTCTTACAGTTTTATTATTTAACGTTCAGTATTGTGTGAATTATAGTTGCATGTCTCATTGTCCTTTGCCACCATTTTATCATAGACATTTAGACGTTCTATTCATATTTGGTATTCCTATTGTTGTTAATAGTGCTATTTTTTCTTTCTCAAATCTTCCTATCAGACTAAGATATGTGTTTACAATTTAGTATCCTCACTCTACTGACTTTCCATAATTAGTTTCTTAATAGATAAACTAAGTCAATTAAAAAAAATCATGGTTATGAGTATGGATGATGATGGTGATAGACTACTAATTCATGTCTTTGCAAACTGTCACCTCACACTGCTCGGCTGTTCTTCAAATACCAAAAATTATTACTTTTAACATTATACAACTATTACCCATAATCACTAAAAATGAACAGTTTGGGTAGTTCTTTTCTGTTCACTTCTCTTCTTGAAGGAGATAAAGCATTCGTCCCCCAGGACTCTCTTACTATAGCTATGAAATAGTTTGATATTCTAGTTAACAATCATTAAACCATGGCATTTCTGCTGCACAAAGTTGAGAATGGGTTTCACATTTTTGTGATCCCTGTTACCAAGGCTAATACTGGAGCCAATCCACACGGATATCTGTGGTGATGTATATGCTTAAGTCAACTTATTTCTGTGGTAACAGCTTCGTCTCAACTGAATGACAGACAGTCTTCAAAAGTCAGTTGAGTCTCTGTACAATTATTATGATTTTATTGTTAAGATAACAGATATAACTATGTCTGTCTCAATGAATTAATCACATAAAAATATAGCAATTTGATTAATATTTGGCAATCAGCAACTATAAGAAAAATGAGCAAATTGTTTCAAAAATAGTGAATCAGATAAAGGATTGGTTGAGTATAATTTCTAGTTACCTGAAAGACCAGGTAATTGTAAATTCCCCAACTCAGTCCAATCAATCACACTCTAGCTGGCAATATGGTTCACACAATAAGCAATAAACTAATTTCGGCCATGTGATATGGTTTTCCCATATTAAATTTTGCTAGTTAGGTATGTTAAGGCATTTATGCAAAGTAGAATGAAACATATTAGTGTATAGCTGAGTAATTTTCACAGATAAAATGGTTATTTAATGATTACTGAAATCAAAATGGGGAACACTGCAGTTACCTCTGAGAATTTGATAGTACATTTTATTGGTAATACCTCCCTTCTATGCTCAGCCACTACAATGCTTGATCTGTTTTTTCTCTTTATAGTAGAACCTTTTAAAAATTTCCTTAGATAGAATTTTTTCTTGTACTATGTGTGTAATCCAGTCATGTTGTTGCATGTAGCATTATTTTGCTCCATTTAATAGTAACTAATACCATTCGTATGTGTATATACAACAGTTTGTTTATGCATTTGGGGGAATTTTTTTCTATATAAGTATCTAGTTTTTTTTCTCCAAGTTCATTTGTTGAATGGAGTTTCCTTTTTCTATTTTTATGTCATTACTATTGCTAAAATTCAGTGAGCCAAATAAGTGAAGATTAATTTCTGGTGTCTCTATTCTGCTACTTTCACTTAAATATCCCCCCCATTTTCACAATGTCATCATTACTTAAGATGAAGGTATATAGTGATTCTTTAAATTAGGCAGTGTGCATTTTTTTTTTTTGTTTTTGTTTTTAAAGATTTTGGTAGGTATTCTAGACATTTTTACATATATTTTAGAATCAGCTCATCAGTTTCTACATAAAAACTTGTGGAGTTTTTTGGAGGTTATATTTGTAACTATAGATAAATTTTTTGAAAAATGATCAGCTTTAAAATACTGTTTTATCTAGTTCATAAACATAGAGTATCTCTACATTTCCTTAGGATATCTTTAATTTTCCTTAAAATTATCTGTACTTTTCTATAGAAGTTTGCACTGATTTTATTATGGTATGGCCATATAAATAGAGCATACACGTTTAGGAAGGTTATGTCTTCTTTGTTAAATAAACTTTATCATTATGAAATATCTCTCATATCTATAAAATTGTAAGATTCCTTGTCTTGGAGTACATAGGTCATCTGAAATTAATACAGCTACTTTAGTTTCTAATCTTAATAAGATTAGTCCTTGAATGGCATATCATTTGCCATCCTTTTACTTTTATAAATAAATACAAGACTTTTAACTAGCATAGAGTTATGATTTGCTTTTTTATGAAGTGAGATAATCTCTGCCTTTAATTCGGAATAATTAGTTCATTCAATTTGGTCTGATTGATTTTATACTTACCATTTTATGCATTTTTTTCTATGCTAATTTTATTTTTCCTTCAATTTTCTCTTTTCTTGTCTGCTTTGATGAAAGATATTAAAATATTGTTACATTTGCTTTAAACAGCCAGCTATATATTTCTAAATCAAAAAATAAAAGAGAAATCTCCTTTATATTTATCTACAGTTTTCCATTTTTGGTGGTCTTTATTTCCTTAGTAAGTTTTTTTTTATTTCTTTTTTTTAATGCTGTGTCATTTTCTTCTGCTTGAAGAATATTCTTTCAACATTTCCAGAAGAGCAAATCTTCTGGCATTTTTTTATTATTTGATTTTTTTTGAAAATGTCCTTATTTTGCTTTTGTTTGTGAAGATAAATATAGAATAAATATTAAATAAATAAACTCTATAAACATAGAATTCTTTATTGTCTTTATTTCTTTTTTCAGTATATACATGTATTTTCTTTTAATCTCACTTGATTTGTCTCTGATGAGAAATCAGTCATTATTCTTATAACTGTTCCTCTATAAATGTGTGTCATTTTTCTTTATATTATCTTTATATTTTAAAATATTGTATCCTCTAGCTTTGATTTTAAGTAATGTAGCTATTATTTGATTCCATCTGGGTTTGTTTGGGTTTACCTTGCTCTCTACTTGACATCTAGTTAATTAGATACCTAGTTTGGTATTTAAAACAATATTTAGGAAAAAAGTAAATATGGCCGATTTGGGTCTTGCAAAACTGAGGGGAATGAATTGGAGGTAGACATGACTAGAGGAGAAGGAATCAATGAGGTTCTGAAATAATTCAATAACAACAGGGTAAGAAGGCAGCATTAATGAAAAGTTAGTTTCACTGACAAGTGTAAGAAATATCCTTTTGAAACCATGAAGTAGGAAGTGGGAAGAAGGTGGAAGAGCTTCAGGGTTTCTGCAATGGAGAGATTATAGCACAGAGATTAAAAACACCTTTGCTTGTCCTGATGCGCTTATATGCCTCAGTAGTATACTTTTCATAAGAAAATTTGTTTTTTGGCTGTGAGTAAATCAAAGTTAAAAAATCTGTCAACATCAGTGTTGGTATGGCATAGTACGTGGTCGTAGCATATTTGGAGGCTCAAAATTTTAATATCTCTGTACCATATTGAACCTCTTACATGATTCTGGGACAATAATTTCATTCACAGAAGTTTGCAGTTCTTTATTTGTAAGATGAAAGATCTTTGATAAAAATATAATTTTTAGGTTTTTAGTGAAACAAGGTAGTTACTACAAATTCAAATAAAATAGTTGTGGAGTTTGAGGTTATTGGATCTAGTAAATGTTAGTGAATAACTATGTATCTCTATTCTTAGTGTACTTGTTCAAAATTGAAAATTGAGGGGTCAGAAATTTAACACAATGGATTATAATGGCAGATGTTCCCACTCCCAAGATATTAAATGCTTTCATAGTACCATATATTTATTTGCTAGGGCTTCCATGACAAACTATCGATACTGGTGCTGTAAACAACAGAAATTAATTTTCCCACAGCTCTGGAGGCTAGAAGTCCAAGATCAAGGTTTAGGCAGAGTTGTTTCTTCTAGGACTTTTTCCTTGACTGGTAGATGGCCATCTTTCCACTGTGTCTTTATAGTCTTTTCTTTGTAAATATCTGTGGCCTAATCTCTCCTCTTGTTGTAAGGACACCAGTTGTATTGAATCAGGGCCCACCCTGATGACCTCATTTAATCTTAATTACCTCTTTAAAAACTCAGTCTCCAAATTACAGTCATATTCTGACATACTGGAGGTTAAGATTTCAACATATGAATTGGGGGGTGCAAAATTCAGTTCATAACATAGCTTAAGATAGAGTAATATCTTAGATCAAGTATTACCTCCTCAGAAAGGAACGTTCATTTAATTTTCTGTAAATATCCTCTTCCAGTTTCCTCATAGAACTGAAATTATCTTGTGTATTTATCTGTCACTTGTTTATTCTTTCTTCTGTACACGAGAATGACTTTGTTGGACTGATCAATTGCTTTACGCCTACTGCCTAGATCAATGATAGCATATAGTTGGCATTCAATAAATAATAGTCAAAATAAATTATTGTGAGAAATGAATTCAAAATATTTTTACTTCAAATAATATATTTTGATAAATAATGTCATTTTTTGTTCATAGTTTCAAGAAAATTTATTATATATAACAAATAGTTTTAAAAATGTTTACTTAAGAGTTTATAAAAGTCTTTAAGATGTTCTGTGGACATTCTGAAATAAAGATGGGAAGAAATTATATTTTTAAGGTAGTAAAACACATAATAATTCAGTAATTTTAGTATATATATGGAGTAGTTAATAACTGCTATAGGAAGTTTGCATCTGACTCCATGCTAAGTCACAGGGCTTAATAGAAATTTATAACAAGACTCATTTTTCTTAGTAATCACATGCAGAGAATTTAATCATTACTATCAATCCCTATTTTATAAATTTTCTTAAGCATAGCATGAATTTTGCTCACATGAATTTTAGAACCAATGAAAGAAGAAAATTTTTCTAAAAATGGATATTCATCAAAGAATTGTTAAAGCGTGGGCAGAAGGCTGACTTCTCAGCACTATTGTGCCTTTGATTAGTCTCACTGTTTCAGTTTTTATGGATCTGAAATGCCAAGTGGTGAAAATTCAAGAGGTTGACCCACAATAACCTAAAAGCCATTGGCAGCATTAGAAGTAATATCCAGATTTCTAGGTTTAAGTTGAAGCTATAATTAATCACCTTTTAGTTCAAGTATTAGGGGCCCATAACCATTGATTACTTCTACCCGGGTAGCACTGTGAACCAACAGACAAGAAATAGTATCACCTTTGGGTCAAAATATGGTTTCCATAATCAAATTCTGTGTTGTTTAGAGGCTAGGAATAGTGCAAGTAGTTTCACTTTTTTTTCCTTTCTTTCTCCCTTATAAAATATGTCTTGTTCTCTAGCTCATTTTACCCCTTAAACACGCTCAAAAGGCTCATCTGTGTCAGGAATTCTTTGGCCACAAGTCTGGACATTCAACTAAAGACACTAAAGCAAAAGGGAATATAATTAGACTACTTAACTAAAACAGACAAAAATGACTGAAACCAACAGTTCAGATTATGTAGCCAGAACCTGCTATCTCTCAATTCTTTTTTTTTTTTTTTTAATGTTGATAAACATTCCAAAGCTCTAAGTGGCAATTCCCAAAAGCTCCAGATGTATGTCATCATACTTCTTGTACTTTTAGTGAGAAGAAAGAGGATTTCTTCCCAATATTTCCACACACATAATATATATATCTTATTGGCTCTGGTTTGTTATGTGACTCTTTTTGCACCAATCATTCTGTAGTATATGACTCTGTTCTGCATGCGGCAAATGGGCTCAGAGTGAGGTAAAATACATTCCCCATGATATTTCACAGTGCTGTTCCCATAAATAGTGGAAATAAATGTCAGGCAGTCAAAATTCACAAGTGTCAACAGTTAAGGACAAAATTAATCTTGACACTTGTTTATGACAGTAAGAAAGACTATTCAAGTGGTATTGTCGCAGTGAGAGTTTTGCAATAGGAGAAAGTAACTGGGTTCAACTCCAAATATACTAAATACAAGTAGAGATGTACAGCCAAGACACAGGGTGAAGGGGTGTCAGTGGATGGGTAATTGCTATGAGAAAACATCAAGATTAGGGGGATTCTTGCTAGACATACTGAACAGCATTCTTTCCGAAGACAGGCTAGGTTGATACAATATTGGAGTAGGAGATGAAGCATTTTTTTCAGATATCCAAGGGTGGGAGAGTTTTACTAAACTGGTTCAGCAGAATTCTTGCAGGTCTAAGTGAGCTAAGGTTGGGTCCTAGTCAGAAAGAGGATTAAGAGGAGAGTGACTCAAGTTTAGTGAAAAGGGAGCATCTATATCACCACTAAAATACTCTTTACTATTGAGTGTATGGTGGACTTGATATTAAACTTCATGTGAGTTGCACTCTCACACAAATGCTTTTGGAATCATGTGACATAATTCACATATGTGATTTTTTTTTTTTTTGAGTGGAAGTCTCACTCAGTTGACAAGGCTGGAGTGCAGGGATATGCTTAGGCCACCACAGCCTGGACCTGCTGGGTTCAGGAGATTCTTTTGCATCAGCCTTCCAAGTAGCTGGAACCACAGGCACACACCACCACGCCCAGCTGATTTTTTAATTTACTGTAGAGACGATGTCTTTCCATGTTGCAAAGGCTGGTTTCAAACCCCTGAGTTCAGGCAGTCCTCTCACCTCCGCCTCCCAGGCATGAACCACTGTGCCTGGCTATGTGTTCTCTTTTCATGGTCTATTGCTTTATGCTAGGGTTGTTAGTGAACTTAACTTTCTGTATTATAATCATCTTGAAGGCATATTTGCTTCACCATGGCAATCTCTCCAATGTCTAACATCTTTAGAATTCAACACATACTCAATAACTGAAAAATTAATAATTAAAAAAAATTATTGATTTATGGAAATAAGGAAAATGACGGACAATATGAAGTTCAAATCAATCATTTTCCAAATTGGTAACAATCAGTGTTATATGTTATGTACTGTTTCAGTCAGTGCCTCCTCTTTAAAAGATGTCTTTAAAATAAATCATGTAAATAATTGTGGTCATGATCTCCCCTTGGGATATTCTAAAGCAACATTATTGGGGATATAATGTATACTTTAGGGGAATTAACGGAAACTAAATGTAATATCCTAAAAGACTGGGCCTATGAATATAAAGAATCCCTCTTATTTAAAGATTGCATATACCCTTTATTTGGGTATATTAATAATGTCCAACACTAGCTCCTTAGTTTTCATAAGGTCTATGAAGCAAGGTCTGTTCTTGCCTCATAGACCTTATGAACTACCTGATGGCTACAAACTACTTGGGTCAGTTCCTTCTACAATTTAACCTATTACTAAGACTGGGGATATTTCATTTTTTAAAAAATAGGTGATTGCTACACTCAAAAATCACACAATCATGAGTACTCCCCTGTCTTCTTTCCTATGCAGCCTAGGACTGCGTATTGGTAATTTTGTCTTGTTATTTAACATTGTGTTTGACTAAGGAAGATTCTTGAAGGCAACTTTAACAATGTCCACTGTACCTAAAACTCTATTTACTAAAAATGTTTATTGAGCATCTACTGTTCACAGGTACTGGAGATATTGACAGAAAGAATATAGCAGCTATAGGATCATAAACCTACAATGGAACAAGATCCATATACAACTAGAGTGCTGTATTGTGAGTCCTTTTTATAGTCCATTCAAAATCCAGCACAATATGTGATAAACCATTCTACAAGGCATCAGGAGATGGTAATATAATACCATCTGCAGAAAGAAGTTATTTTCAAGGCAATAAGAGGAAAGAACTTGGCAAAATCACTAGCTTGATCATTACTTATTTCTCTGGAGTATTGAGAAAAATCGATCCCAATAAGAAAATCAAAGGATGTAATTTAACTTCTACATATATATGTTATAATAACCTGGACTATGTCTTTCATTTCCTTCCCATTACCAATACATCCAAAAACAGAAGTAATACAAGAACAATCTTAGTATTCCGTGATCAAGAGACACAACACTTCTATGGCTCTTACCATTTCTTTACTTTCTTTCTTATAGAAGTTACATACTTTCTATCCTTATGTCTCAAAGTTCAGAAATAGACAATGAAGATGAAATATTCACCTCACCTATCTTAACATTTTTCTACAGTCCTAAGCCATGGGTCAAGTGAACCCTTGTACTAACTTGGCTTCTCCTTACAAGGGACTAGGTGTTGATTACCTCTTCTTCTAAATACAGAACATCTACTATTCTTTGGAAACATTCTTGTTCTTCATTGGATGTAGTCTCATTGGGATATTCCTTTAAGTATATCTATCTTTCCCCTGGTAAAAGGGTAGGAGTCTGACCCAAGGTAAATCTATCATGTGTAATTTCTGAAAGTGATTCATTGTTTGAAAATAGTCAAAGGTAATTTATTTTAATGACTATGACAAGAAAATACAACTGTTTTTTCTTGATATATAGATATAAATAAATGCTCTGGTTCCTGTCCTGTCCAAAACTTGATGTTTCATCTTTTCTGAGCCACCCCTATCAGTCATGAAAAAAATATTCAGAGATCGTTTTTGATCACTGTAACCTTTTCACTCACTGCACTTATTGTCTTTTCTTTCTTACCTCATACTTAAGGTTTAGTGCAAATGACTTCTATGGACACTTCTCAACTTTGGTTTTACACACAAGAATATATTATTTCCTAAGTTTCTACTCTTGTGACATTTAAAAATATGCTTCTCCTACAGTTATGACATTTAATTATGACTAGTTGTACATAGGCCTTTTGTTAGATGGTGAGTTCCTCTCAGGATAGTTAATGAATTATACTTTTGTAACTGCCATACATCTCATAGAGCTGTGTATATAATAAAGCACACAAAGATTCCATCTTTTTCTCTTAGAAAAAGATAAAGAATATGTGAATAGTGTAACTCCAGTAACAGGTGGCTAATTCCCCAGAATTCTGTAAACTGAAATCAGAAACTAATATGAAGCAAACATATCTTCCCCTTCTCACCATTATAGCCAACGTTTCATTTTGCTTTCACAAAGCTGTGTAGGTTATTTGAATAAACACAATTATAAAGTCTGAGCACTGGCTCAGGAAAGTGTAAAAGATGTTTATAATATTTATCTTCCAGTGTGCGCAGCTCCTATATTCCAGAGTTCTACAAATGACAAAAAATACAGGGGAGAGAGAGCGGCGGAAGGGGAGACTCGGAAGGTGAAGGAGGAAGATAGGGGTAAAGAGAAGGAGGAGGAGGATTTGGAAGACGAGGGATCGGCGCAGTTAAGTTTTACAGATTTATGAGGGGAGAAGGCGCCGGATCGGGTGGGAGAGACTTGTTGTTTAAGGGCGGAGGGGCTGGGGCAGACGGGATGAGGGGATGGGGATGGGGAGGAGGATGGGGGAGGGGCCCTCCTTTCGCCGGTAGGATTTGGGTGGCACTGCAATAGCGCACAAGGAGGGGCGGGAGCGTAAATACCAAAAAGCCTGGACATAGGGGTTTTCCGACCATTTTCCGTTGCGTTTACAGAAATTATCTAAGTCTGTGAGGGTGTTAAAGTCAAAGGTTCCCTCGGGTGGCCCTTGAGGCCCGTAATCCAGTGCATCTGAGGCCAGGCCACAGTATCGAAATGGATTAGCCAATTAGTCGAGATTATCGAGGAGACTGCCCAGAGGCGTTTTAGAGTTAAATTTGGATTACCCATGTCGGCTCCCTTCTGGAGCCTGTCTGAGCCTGAAAAGGCGTCCCAATTCTGACTAAGACAGACCGGACAGAGAGAAGGTCAGGGTAGAGTGGGCGTCCCCAGGCTCAATCTCTGACCGACACGGGGGTAATCCCTAGCACAGCTGTGACTTCTAATAGGGAGACCCCGGAACAGAGGAAGGAGGCAGACACGGGGAGGGAATTTACCTCACACCAAAGATTGCAACGGAGGGTCGGGTCGGAGGTCTGTAGTCTGGGCCGGAGGCCCCTGAGCCGGGAGGTGAGACCTGTGCAGCTCGGTCACCTCCCGGGTTTTGGCACCAGGATGTAATGTTTGGAGATACCGAAAGAGGCACAGGACAAGGGACTGCTACAAACCAAGCGTTTATTGGGGGGAAGCTCCCTGGCGAGGTCCCGTGGTCCAGAAAGATGGGCCAGGGGAGTTGCGCCCAAGGAAGGGCGGCTTGGGTTTTTTAAGGTGCTGCGTCTGGGGGTGGTGGTATCGGGGGTAGCAGCGGGGCGGGGAGGCAAAGTGTCCAATTATCTCTGGCCCCGTGTGGTTGTTGCTGGGGCTGCTGGTAGGGTTGTTGGCAGGTGCATCAGGCCTGGGCGGGAAAGTTCCTGTCTGGCCCTTTTTAGCAGTTGGTGGCACGTTTCGGGAGGTTTCAAGTGAGATATGCGGATATGGGCTTGGGCGGGGGGGCAGATGGGGTCGGTGGGTGGATGGGCAGATGGGGGTAGGTGGGTGCTGCTTCCCTTCGAACCTAACAATAAACAACATACACCTGTGTCCTTTCCTCATGCTCTGCTTCTAAAGAACCTGACTGAGAACTGTTTGAGATGATGTACTATTATTATGTGCTTTTAATGTCGGGTATCTGGCTTAAAACTACAAGTTCTAATGTCGGTGCTTCAGTCACCCTACGCTTGCAGTCCAGGTGGACCCAAAGCCTGCGAATTTCCTCAGGCTTGGTATCAAGTATGTATTGACTGCTGTGTAATGGTCTCACTACAGAGAGATTCTAAGGGAAGAACAATCTACAGTAGCTAGCTTCTGAGTAGTCATCAAAATCCACCTAAGAGTAATTTTTCACCTTCTCCAGTATCAAGTATTTCTGATAAAATAAAAATTTGGTCCCTTAATTTGAATAGCCTTTTTTTTTTTTGAGTTGGAGTCTCACTCGGTCGCCCAAACTGGAGTGCAGTGGACACTTCCGGCCACCGCGCCTCGACCTGCTGGGCTCCAGCGATGCTTCCGCCTCAGCCTTCCATGAATAGCCTTTTTTAAAAGCTTTTAAAAATACCTATATGCTTTGTGAGTAAATGACATATACTTTTGCCAAATCTTTAATTAGCACCACTATAACAAATTACCATGCGCATAACAAAATGAAAACTTTTTGACTACAAATATCATTTTACCCAGATTTGAGGGAGTATTTTTGCTATGGATATTTAGATTAATCTTAGCCAAGACAGTCATTATTTTTCCTATGTATTTTATTCAAATCCAGATTCAAATAGGCCAAATCTTCTGACTAAAGTATTAAATTGTGCTGTTGTTATTCTGTCTGTTTACTTTTGTAAATTTCAGACATTGCTGTGTTGCGTCTTTTCCCCTCTTTGCACAACCTGGTGCTCTATGCATTCTGCTCTTACTGCACTGAAGAAACGTGTCTTATTTCACATGCAGAAATACGCAGTGGTTTTAGCATTCTGTGCTCCCTTTTTGGGGTGTGCCCAGTTTTTGCTTCACAGATTGTACCCTAGTGACCTGCCTGCTTATGGCATCCTTGTTTCTCAATGAACTCCACCTTAGAAACAGGTTTAAGTAACTTCATTGATTCTTTCTAGTCTTGTTGACTAACTCATTTAGATTAACTAGTAGCTTAGAGGACAATGCTAACCACCCTAACTTGACAATTCTTCCATCTCTCCATCTCTTAGGACTATTCTGGCAGAGTTTTGGTGGTGAAGGAATGGAAACCATGTGCCTGGTCAGCATAAACATTCTTCCCTGCAGTTCTTTCTTGTCTCTTTTCCCACAGCTGTACAGGATCTACATGGAACTCAAAAGTGCTGAAAGGAAAATTGCTGTTTTTTTTAACAGCCCAATTAAAAAGTGGGCAAATAGCTCAGCCTGTGATCCCAGCACTTTGGGAGGCTGAGGCAGGTTCGAGACCAGCTCGGGCAACTTGGCGAGACCTCGTCTCTAAAAAAAAAAAAAAAAAAATTAGGACATGGCATGATAGTGCAGGCCTGTAGTTTTGGCTACTTGAAGGCTGAGGTGGAAGGATCCTGGAGCAGGTCAACGCTGTAGTGGCCATGAGTGTGATACAGCACTCCAGCCTGGACAACAGAGTGAGACTCCACCACACACACACACACACACACACACACACACACACACACACACACACACACACAGTGGGCAAAAGACATGAATAGACACTTCTCAAAAGAAGATATATGAGCAGCCAACAGACACATGGAAAAGTGCTCAGCCTCACTAATCATTAGAGAAATGCAAATCAAAACCACATTGAGATATCACCTAATTCCAGTAAGAATGGCCATCATTAATAAAACAAAAAACAACAGATGCCGGTGAGGAGGCAGAGAAAAGGGAGTGCTTTTACACTGCTGGTGGAAATGCAAACTAATTCAACCTCTATGGAAAACATTGCGGATGTTTCTTTTTTTTTTTTTTTGAGTTGGAGTCTCACTCTGTCACCCAAACTGGAGTGCAGTGGCCGCTCCCGGCCACCGTAGCCTCGACCTGCTGGGCTCCGCCGATCCTTCTGCCTCAGCCTTGCAAGTAGATATTTCTAAAAGAACTAGAAATTGACCTTCCATATGACCCAACAATTTCCCTACTTGGAATATACCTGGTGGAGCTCAAATCATTCTCCAAAAAAAGATACTTGAACACACATGTTTATTGCAGCACTATTCACAATAGCAAAAACATGGAACCAACTGTGCTGCCCATCGAAACCAGGCTAGATAAAAAAAAATGTGGTGCATATAGACAATGGAATATTACACAGGCATAATGAAGGACAAACATATAGACTTTGCAGCAACTTGGATGGACTTAGAGTCTACAATACTCAGTGATCTATCACAGAAATAAAGAACAGAGTATCATATGTTCTCACTCATAAGCGGACCCTGAACATTTTACCATAATACTATAACAAAGGAATTGGCAGTAGCGAGAAACTGCTGGGATGGGGATGGGGACACAGCATCAATAAGAGTACCTGATCTCAAACCAGAAGAAGTTGGGACCAAAGGGAGACCCAAAATTTACCTGTGTGATGTCCACTCTTATACCTAATACTAAATTGTAACCCACATCTTTAAAATGAAATAAATAAAAAGTAATTTTAAAAAAGAGAAAAAGTAAATTGTCATTCAAAATTCTGATAAGCAGCTAGAAAATTCCTTTTTATATGCATCCAATTATTAATTACTATAGGATCTACTATGTGCTAGGTACTAGGCTAGGCACAGGGATACATGAATATGCATCAATATATTAATATCCTTTATGAGTTTAATTTAAATGAGAACATTTAAATCAACAACTATCTATAAAATAATGAATGGTTAGTGTTTAGTAGGATTAGTAAGAGCTACATAGAATAGGATGTTTCAGTACCGCTAGAGAGTTTGAAGATAGCTTCTCTGATGATGTGATATGAATTGGACATTGAAGAACAATACTTTTTTATCAAACAGGTAAAAGAATGAGGATAAAAAGTTCAAACTAGGAATTGACATGTGCAAAGACATAGAAAAATAGAACACATATTGCTTAAAAACTAGGAGACGATAGTAGAAGAGGATATAGTAAGATGAAACTAGGAAAGTAGGTTAACTTGTAATTATCTTATATGACTCAATAGTTTTGGACTTATTTTTATAGATGAGTTGTAGACAACTTTTGTCTAAGTGAGCAAAGTAAGAAAGTCTCAAAATATCTATGAGGCACATTTAAAAAATTCAAACTGAATGTAACTTGGTGTCGTATGTAGGAATGACTACATATGTGTGTATGTATAAATAGATACAGTACCAGTATATATCTTCCTATAGGTTATGGTGCTTATTTTGCTGAATACAAGAATATTAGTAACATAATTGGCTTTCTATTTCAGTGACTAAAAGGTTAATATGTGGACACATTTGTGAATTAGTAGTACAAAACAGCTTTCCAATCCTTAATACTTTACTTTTATATAATGCTTTAGAGATCACAAAGTGTATTGCCATGCATTGTTCCATCTTGTTCTAAAAACCATTTCAAGAAATAAGAATTGCCATAATCTCTATCAGACAAAAAAGGAAGCTCGTGAAAAATATCATACAATATTTTATCAGCCAAACATATGTGAATCAAGAACAATAAAAAAGCATTGGGGAAATCCCCAAGAAGTAGCTTATTGCTCACAGCCAATTTGCCTCCTGTTTTCCTAGTTAAAATAATCAGTACCTTCAAGACCAGTGCAAGTCACACCTTAACCATGACAGCATTGTAATTGGCAACCAGGAATTCATTTGAGTCGAGGTGTTTTCTGTGAAGCAGTTCTCTTTTATTCCTGTGCCTTGCTCAAACTATGAGAGCAGGTGGGCTGCGCACACACTATACAGAAAGTTGCCTACATTCTTATAGGAAATGTAGGGACACTGAAAGTCCTACAGTGCTGGAAGTTTAGTCTGGTGGCTGCTTTTCTTACTTCAGAATCTTATTTGCTAAAAATAAAAACACCTTAGGCTTAATTTCTTGATTTCAGGCAAAACACATATTTGAAGGTGGTACCTCTTAGAAAATATTTCCCTTAAAAAAGGTAAATGTTACTGGAGGGACAATTATCTTGAGGGAATCCTATCTCTTTCTTTCACTCCTCTTGGTAGGCACGTTGTGATAGCTTTAGAAGCCCAAAGAGAGTCAAACCCACTGTAATCAAATAATAGATTTTCAGTGAATTTAGTGTCTTTAGATGAAAGAATAAGATGAATTTATTAACTTATATGGTGAAACATGAATTGTTTGTGAAAGAAATCTCTAGAGAAAAATGGGAATAAGGAGTAAGTCTTAAAGAATTCTATAAAGAAAGATGTTGACAGCAACAAAATAAAACTGTTTAGGAAATATTAACCAGGAGACTTGGATATTAGTTAGGCAATGGGGGTATTAATTAGATAATTTGTTTCTGTTGCAGAGTCTTATGAACTAGAAATGAACCTGCAAGGGTGTGTGTGTGTGTGTGTGTGTGTGTGTGTGTGTGTGTGTGTGTGTGTGTGTTTGTGCATGGGGACATGCTAGTTCTGTCCTTCATACTGAAATGAGAGTTATTTTCTATTGCTTCAAGGAAAACCTGCTTTAAAAAAAAATCCCTAGTTACAGAGACTTATCATTTCCATGGATTACTACAATTTGAGAAGATCACTAGAATTTGAGTCAGTCACATTTACAAGGGCCAAGAATCCTCTGGAGTGCATTTTAGCAGCATTTATTAAATTTGGTTGACGTTGGCTGACAAAAATGATATGTTAGTATTTTCTAGAACAGATTCATTAAATAATTATGTCTTTACCTCTAGAAACCAACTGAAAAAAATAAAGTCTACTAAAAACTATAAAACTTAGTAGCTCAATTTACCTTATTCTTTAAGAAAAAAATTCATTACAATCTTACATGTTAATTCAACACCTCCACCTCTAATATATTAGTTCTGTGATGATAAAGAAGGTGTCATATATATTACTGTGTCCCTAATATTTGAAATCTTGCTTTGTACAAAGCAGATCATCAATAGATATTAGTGAATACATAAATAGTGCAAGTAGTAGAGTTATAGTTACCTACTGTTGTAGCCTCCCACATCTTAAAAGGGTTTAAAGTTATGAAGTTAAATTCTCAAACTTTACCTGTACAATGACCACTTGTATACCTAATCCTGAATTGTACCCCGCATCTTTAAAATAAAAAAAAATAAAGTTATGGAATTAAATTGTGTGATTAAAAATATTAAATATGAAAGATTAACACTTAATGTAGACAACAGAAAAAACAGCTTATTTCTGCTGACTCTCTGAGTCCCTTAAGTACTATTGAGGTGGCTTTAGTTGAGTATGCACGTACTTTCACAAAAGTCGCCTGTTCACAACTTGCCAGCAGATGGCCTAATTATTCCATCATTCTCTAGGCATTCAATCTATTATTTGTAAAGAAAAACAGTTGATGAGGACTATCTTTCTTCTTAATAATTTTTTTAGCAGAGTAAACATTTTAGTATATTTACCATTTTTATTAGATTAAGCAATCGATTATAGAGGTGTCAATTTTAACATTACCTAGTGTAATCAATAAGGAAAGACTATACTTTTAAAAAATATATATATCAAATCACCTAGAATGATCTATAGAGGTGACATACTAATATAATTGCCTCAGGGATGAATTGGTTCATCAGCATACATGAGTAAGTGAGGTTCTTTATTTTGCTCTAGACAGTCCTTACAAGTCATTAAAAATATTGTTCACATTTAGATGACTTCACCGACTTTTCTAAAATTCAGTGAAAAAAGCTTTGATGTTCAGATTCAGTTTACAAATATTCTCAAGTTTCTGCAACAAATATTCTGTTTATGAGGTAATTTCAAAATTATATAATTTACAGTTATAATTGTAATCTATGATTATAAAATTTATATTATATAAACATAAAGGAAATATATTTTTTCATCTATAAAGCATATCAAATTTGTTCTCTATAAATAAATATGAAAGAGATAATATGTATGAAAAAGAGATAGAGCAAGAAGTAGAGAGGAGAATTATTAAATAAAATAAAATATACTCTTTGGTATTTTATTTTATTAAATCTACCTGTTTAAAAACATGACTTTTGGGACGTTAAACAACTACCATAATAATATAAGAAAAGGACTGACATTAGCAGGAAACTGTGGAGTGGGGGTTGAGGGGGCTGGGAGGTGAGATTGACAGTAGTTGATATCTGCCTGGGGTAGGGGGGGCACACCTCATCAATAAGGTACCTGCTCAATGAATATTTGTATACCTCACCCTGAATTGTACCCCTCATTTTAAAGTAAAAATTAAAAGAGGAAAAAAACCCATGACTTTTTGTTATTTTATTTCTTTTAAATATTTCTCTTAAGGGACCTTGAATATTCAATTGCTTTGCCCTATTTGAATTTCAACACTATGAGTACTGGGGCTTTGTCTATCTTGTTTATTACAGTTTATATACTGACTACTTACAACTGTCTGAAATATGGAAACAATATACTTAAAATCTGTGTACTGAATTAATTTGATCATGAGCACTTCTGAGGTTAACAAGCAGGAGAAACAATGAAATTTCGCATAGTGATTGGGAGTCTCAATCCATGGTTATTCAGAAATTTAAAATAATCTGGCAAATTATTTTTTTAAAAACTTACCCCATCATACCTGTACGTATCTCATACTCTTTGATTTATTTCTTGTTGGATAACTTACCCATGAAATAAGGACTCTTACTGAGGAAAAACAATTATCTGCTCCCATCCTGATGTCATCACACACACACACACAGAAATGGATTCCAGAAATAGCATCAACAGTGCTGTGCTGGAGCACCTTGAAAATCAGGAACTGGGTTCACGGTGTTGGGTTTCTTATTATACTTAAGAGATCTCTTAAGACCTTTTAGACATACTAAATACTACATCAAAAAATTCTTTAAAAGGAAACAGAAAGGTCATAAAAAGACAATTTAACTATTTCTTTTTCTGATACTTCATTTTCTTTTATTTTTGGCTTAACCAGGATTTTGAAAGAAGAAAAGCAGCTTCTTCTGTTTTCATCATGACATCTGTCTGATTAGTTTCTAAATGTTTTTGCTATTGAGTGAATATTGCCTTAGTATTTAGAAAAGAAAGTCATTATTATTTTCCAGTGGAACTGTGATTATTTTCTTTTTTGACAATTTACAATATTGTTTTATTTTTTGCTAAAAAACTATTGGAAAATTATTTATTATTAAACATGAATGTGGTATTTAAGATTTATGATTGTTTAAATTTTAGTCCATATCCTAAAAATAAAAACTCTGGAAAAGAGTATACCATCATTAAATATATGCTACAACTGATATACTGATATAAATATATATTTTAATTACAAATTTTGATGTTCAAAAGTAATTTTAAAAACTGATCTCAATAAAAGTTCAAAAATTCAAGAATATTCACAATAAACTAAATATGGCATCAACTTTAATGTCCATCAACATATGAGTGGATAAAAAATGTGGCATATTACATAATGGAATGCTGTTCAACAATAAAAAATGAATTTTCTGTCATTCACAGAAATGTGAATGAGGCTGGAGGACATTATGATAAGTAAACTATCAGACATAAAAAAATAAATATCACATGTCGAAAATCATATGTAGAGGTGAAAGATAACTGCCCTCATAGAGGTAGAGGATAAAATTGTAGTTATTAGAAACTGGTAAGGGTAAGGAAGAAGCGAGGATAAGCAGAGTTTGAATAATGGGCACAAAGTTACAGTTAGATAGAATGAATAAGTTCTAGTGTTCTGTAAGCATTGTAGGATGACAATAACTTAGTTTATATTTTCAAAAAGAGCTAGGAGAAGAGAGGGTTTTCAATGTTCAGAATACAAAAAAATGATCAATGATTGAGGTGGTGGCTATGTTAATTACCCTAATTTGATCGTTATGCATTGTATACAGGTATCAAAATATCACTCTGCATCTCTTACATATGTACAATTATTTCCTGTCAACCATAAATAAAGGGAAATAAAAAATAAATAAATAGGAGGTAATAGGAAGGATCCTAAAATATTCTGGAAGAATCTTTGGTATTGTCTAGTTGATTTTTTAAAATAACATGGAACTTGTGACCTAAATTCAGAGCTCTATTTCCCTTACGTAAATTATTTTTTCAGTGAGTAACCAAAAAGGTATCTCTGCACAGGTTTGTTCATTTCAGAATAAACATTCTTAGGAAGTTTCTCAAATGTGTCCCAGAGGCTTTGGATACTAGTACCAGTAAGCAAAAAAAAAAAAAAAAAAAGTTAACACATATATTCTTAGTGTTTAGATCATTGTTGCTTTCAAGATTTCACTAATATTTTGGAAAGCTAGCATATCTATTTTCTTTCTTTCTTTTTTTTTTTTTTGAGTTGGAGTCTCACTCTGTCGCCCAGACTGGAGTGCAGTGGCCGCTCCCGGCCACCGCAGCCTCGATCTGCTAGGCTCTGGCAATCCTTCCGCCTCAGCCTTCTGAGTAGCCGGAATTACAGGCATGCGCTACCGCGCCTGGCTAATTTTTTTGATTTTATTGTAGAGATTAGGTCTCGCCTGCCCAGGCGGGTCTCGAACCTGCGGGCTCAGGCAATCCACTCACCTCAGCCTCCCAAAGGCGCGGGATTACAGACTGAGCCACTAAACGCAGCTGCATATCTATTTTCGAACAACAATCTACTAGTACTTATTGTACCTATAATCAGGTGACATTGGTGAGTAAACTTCCTCTAATGCTTATTTTCTGCATTTAAAATGGGCCTAATGCTTACTGCAAATTGTAGTTTAAAAAGAAAATGAGATAGTTAACATTAAGTGCTTGACTGACTGCTTGGTCCTCTTAGGGATTGGAGAAAAGTCTCTGTTTTAATCAGGGGTGCTAGCATATAAATTTCCAAAACAATGGCAGGTAGGTAGATAGAGTGCCAAAGAAGAAAAAGTGATAAAAACAATTTTATTTTGATTAATTCAAGGGTGTTATGAGTTTTAAACTGGATTTTACAAACTGTTTTGAGGATGACATTTTTTTTTTTAATTATCACAAGTGAAGAGGAGTTACATACATGAAAAAGTGAAGTGAGCAAAATATTTCTCAAAAAGATCCTTTAAAAAACAGACACCATGGCGGGGCGGGGGTAGGCAACATTCAGTACTAGGCACTTAGACCAATTATTGAAATTTATTTTTGTTCTTTCAGAAATCGTCGCAGTATCTTCCAAAGAGATGGCACTAGTTTGCATTCCCACCAGCAGTGTAGAAGCATTCCTTTTCCTCCAAATCCTCATCAGCATCTGTTTGTTTTATTAATGATGGCCATTCTTACTGGGGTTAGGTGATATCTCAGTGTGGTTTTGATTTGCATTTCTCTACTGATTAGTGAGGCTGAGCACTTTTTCATGTGTCTGTGGACTGCCTGTATATCTTCTTATGAGAAGTGTTTATTCATGTCTTTTGCCTACTTTTTTAATGGGGCTGTTTGTTTTTTCCCTTTCTGCATGTTTGAGTTCCTTGTAGATCCTGATGTTAGGCCTTTTTCAGATATAGAGTTGGCAAATGTTTTTCCCCATTGTGTGTGCTGTCTCCCTGATCTCTTGATGACTTCTTTTGCTTCGTAGAATCTTGTCAGTTTGATGAGACCCCACTTGTCTATCACCTATGGCATGGGCACTTAGAGTTTTGATCAGGAATTGGCTGCCAGTTCCAATTTCCATAAGGGTGTCTCCTGCATTTTCTAAGATTCTTATAGTATTGACCTTCCATATGACTCAGCAATTCTTATTGGGAATAAATCCTGAGGAACTCAAGTCATCCTACAAAAAAGACACCTGCACATGCATGTTTGTTGCATCTCTATTCACAATAGTAAAAGCATGGAACCAACCATGCTGCCCATAGAAGTTGGACTGGATTTAAAAAATGTGGTACATATACAATGGAAACAGTATTGAGGTTACCAAGGAAGGCTAAATTTGCAAATTCCATTAGAACTCTAGCTAGCACCAGAGATTTATCAATGACCATCGCTACTCCCGTTGCCAGGATACTGACAGGATTCTCTCCAATCTTTAACAGCAGTTAAACATAGGTAATATTAATCTTTGGTTGTAGAAGGTGACTACTGTATTCAGAAAGTCACCAAAGCAAGGTGTCAGTGAAATAAATAAATAAACAAAAATGGTGTAAGAAAGCTTAACTTTAAGAAGCAGAACACAGAGGAAGGAAGGTAGAGAGAGGAGGAGCTGAATGCAAATGAGACAAGGGTGGGGATTCAGAAATAAGACTAGAGTTTGTTTTCTATAGTAGAGGATCTTATTCACTTTGGAATTTCTGAGAATTTTTCAAGGGGGACTTAACCTATTTTTTCTAGAATTATTTCTGGAAATCTAAGCTGTTAGGTTGGTAGACAGTGGTGCTCACTGTGAAAAAATAAAAAGGAAAAAGCGACAGAGAAAGTATTAAAACAAAAAGCATTTTGGTGGCCGAACAAACATGCACTGTAAGGGTACATTATCAGGCTAATTTGATATACGAAGGTCACTAATTCAAGCAATCTGTTTCCAAGAAAATAAATTGATCTAATGATCTTTGATTTCCTACTTTATTCTTTACAAATATAAAGATGACAATAGTCAAACCATAGAGCAATTTGTCATAGTTTTCCTGTATCCACAAATGTTTACCTTCTATTTACAGAGGACCTCCATTGAAGGGCATTAGAGGTCCATGGAAGAAAATATGAATTTGGCCTTAAGACAACATATATTTTCTATCTATTCTAAAATGTCAGTAGTTTCTTTTAAATCTAGAAAGAGGATATAAAATGTGTTTTGGACAAACTTTCTCATGATATTTTTAGCATTAATTGTCTATATTCTATGATAAATGAATTTAAGCAAAACTCTAAAACAGATATTGTCAGAGTTACTGTCATATACCTTGCCAGTTATGTATATATTAATCTTTGATAATGAATTAAGGTATAAAGCAGTTTAAGTGTTCATATAATTCAAAATTTTCTTAATGTGGGGATTTAAAAATACACAATAAATAAATACAGTTTGCATCAGCAATCAAGTATATGTTGGAAATTGCTTTGGCTAGCACTAAGGGGAAACATTAATGTAAATGAAATATAATACAGCTTGATCTTTACCTTTGGAGCCTCATGAAGAAAAAGACATATCAGATAGACGCATGCACACATACACACTTGCAAATTAAAGACAGTTATTCAATTTAATGCTATAGAGGCTAATGACTGGTAGACTTAGCAGAGAAGTATTCTTTAAACATACACAAAATCACACACACACACACACATATATATAATTATATATATTTTAATTTCTACTTTTTAACCTTTGCTTCTGGAACTTCATCTCACTATTCTGACACTAATAGCAACAGATATGGCAGAGTGTCAGGCATCAGAGGATACAGAAAGTAACAAGGAGAAAACTGTACACACAAACACACACACACACACAACAGTGAATACCCAGAATACTTAAACGTTATTAATAGACACCTGAAAACTATATGTGCAATAAGCACAGTTACAGTACATTATTGCAAAATATAAACACAAATATACATCAGGCAAAAACACAATCGTATATATAGCACACTGAGAGACAATATATAAACCGACAATTACCAAATTATATATAAAAATAGAACTTTGAGCAGCCAGGCATGGTGGTGCATGCCTGTAGTCCCAGCTACTTTAGAGGCTGAGGCAGGAGGGTGAAGTGAGGCTAGGAATCCAGGCGTGGGTAACAGAACAAGATTCCTGTCAAAAAAAAAAGAAAAAGAAAAAAGGAACTTTGACCAATAATCTGCAAAAATCTTTCCAGGAAACGAACGTTTTATTGCAATAAGCAACCCAGAAAGCCAACTAACTATAGGTAAGACTTTTAGGAAGCTTGATTGCTCTCTCTAGTGACCAGGAAGCTAAACAATAACTTTTGTAACAATTAACTCAAAATGTTCAGGACTTGATTAATAACTGACAGCTTGCCTAAATTTTATCCCTAATTCCAATCACAGAAATTAGGGCCAATCACAGCAAGCCAAATATGGAGGGTGCCCAAAAATATATACACATTTTATGAAAGAAAAAGAACTTAAATTTAAGAAAGGAAAAAACTTAAAATTGTAACACTCAATGCAATAAAAAGTCACGTTTGGGTTATGCAATTACAAGGTACTCAAAATGGTTATCATCAGCGTTCAGACACTTCTGATTATGGCAGAAATCACTTAAAATCTCTTGAAATGTGTATGTATATTTTTCACCTCTGGTATGTACCCCTAAACAATCACACAGGATGCCTAGTCCTTGTTAATCTGCCCACAGCTTTTTCATGCCAACAGCCACCAATCAGGGTATACACAAAAATTTTCCTCTTTTCTCACTCCTTTTTGGCAGAGATACATTTAAGTTTGTGTCAAAATGTGAATGATAGTGGTGAACTCCCTTGCAATAACAAGTAAAGAATACATTGTCTTTTCCTCCCATTTGGTTGGTCTTTGCTTCTTGTATAACAAATTAACATACACATGCAAACTGTGCAATACATGGTGTAAGTGCTCTGATATTCAAAACAGTACCTACTCCATTTGATATTCATGCTTATTACATTTGCAAATATTCTATAGAATTTAGAAATGAGACATATAAATTCATATAAAATTTATTTTATTAAATTACATACACATTTTATATTAATTGCATATATTTATGACTCATGAAACAACATAGTGGAATGTTAGTCTATCAAAAAGAAAACATTACATTCTTTGTCCAACATATTTTGTTAGCATTTTGCAAGATACGGAGCATACACATACAAATTCTTGGAAGTTTTTTTTGCTTATCAAACCTTACCCATTTGCCCTAGTCTCTCACATTCACAAGACCTCAACAAAGGTACTAAGTGCATTCCAGAACATAGATTTAAATGAGGCCCTTGCCCAGAGGGCTTACAACCTAATTAGACAGAGACAGTTGACCAACATATGCCCACAGACTACAGTTGGCCACTTATTTATTCTCTAATTAACATAAAGCAGCAGGACAACAGCCCCTCCTGTGCTCAGAGAGCAAGAGAACGTCTGTGTGTGCTGTAGAACTCGGTGGGAAATGAGACTGCTTCTTTCAGCATGCATTCTCTTGCTTCTTGCTTGTCTTCATAATTAATATTCCCGTGCATATCTTGCTGTGACTGTATATGGCCAAGCAAACAGATCCTCACAGCACAGTGAAACCGTTTACTTCAGCTGTCCTGAAGATCAATATAGGTCATTGGATGAGTGATTTGACTGTTGCACAAGCAATGCTATTGAGAAGATAGGCCAGGGTAAACCACAGCAGTTACTTCACGCATGAAAACAAAAAAAGGTTTTATCTGATAGTGCTAGATTGTCAAGGTCTTGTGGCTTTTTTTTGCCTTTCCCACCATCCTTCCTAAACCCTACTGTAAGCTCTTTAAGTTTTGAAATTTTCCCTATCCAGATGTTTTCCACATGATTCACAAAGGCAGTTGTATTGATAGACACATACAGTACCACAGTACTTAAAATATAAATATGTGAGTATATTATAATGTGAGAAATGTAAGCACCAGGACCAATCACATAATGTCTGACATAAAGTGAGCACCTGTAATGCATGTTGAGAGCTCACAAGTGTTTCGCTAGATGAAATCCCTCATGAGAATGGTAAGTGATTTTAACACTCATTAATTGTTTAGAGGATTGCAGGGAGAAAATTGTATTTTTTTCTAACTCCAGGTATAAATGTAATGGCGAAGAAAGCTAAAGCTAATTTGTTTTTAAGTTACAGATACTAAGTACTACCGCTTCTACCCTTCTAATATCCTCTTTAAAATTATATAAATGCTCTTGACTTAGTAATAATCTTGATTTACATCATTTAAGAATAAGAACCTTCACTGTTTTCCAACCACAAGTTTTTCATTTTGTGATTTTCTAATCTGCTATTGGAAATCTGGTATGATTCATTTTTCTTTTTGTTATTATTTTCTTCCCTAGTCTATTGAACACAGAAAAATGTGATTTCCTATTATATTAGTCTTTCTTTGTTAATTTGAATATTTTAAATTTCATACAATTGCAATTGAATAGTTACTCTATATAATTGCCTTCTTTTTAAAGTTTTTTCCAAATCAACTTGATAATAATACAGTAGGGTATTTTAACTATGAAGTTCCTAGAGCAGGAATTTAATACTTATATACACATATTTTTCTATACATTATTAATCTGTAGACATACTGCTATGTTGTTGAAGTAAGGAAATATGGGCAATTCCATTCAAAGTATAGTTTGAAGAAGCTTGCAGACCTAATGATATAAATAAGGGCCTGTTTTGATTCAAAGGCCTGTGTCAAAATATTAAAATTACATAACTATCAGTACAGTATAATTTTTACTAAAATTGCTTCTAAGTAGAGTCTCATAATAAACACCAGCATTATTTTTTACAATTATAAATTGAGTTTGTATAATCAGACTAACTACATTTCAGAATGTATACATTCTTTTGATAAACTTTTTTTATCTCAAACACCTTGCACTGTACAAATAAATGGTCATTTTAGTCTTTTTGAAGCATACTATTGGCTTCAATTCTTTCTCTATGCACTTATGAACATGCTCACCACAGTGAAAATAAAACCTAAATTGAAGCACATATCTAAAGTTAATGGAGTTTCACTTATTTTCATTTAACACTCTATATGTGGAAATTGAAGCCATGAAAGTTTTTTTGTTTGTACTTATTCTTTTTTTCCTCCTCTCGTTTCCTGTCTTCCATTTTCATCATGGAAATTTCATGCAACAAAACAGAAAATTCCATATAAGTTGATTTAACCTCGGGGCCTCCTCCAAGCATGCTGGAGAATCAGTGCTCTGTCAGCTCTGAGAATAAAATTTATTTTGGATTCTTGTATTACCTGTCGCTGGTACTTGGACACTTATTTGTTGACTGACTGACTCATTTTAACTTTGGTATGATATACTTTTCCTATTTTGCAGTTTAGCACTAAGTTTTTTTAAGGTAATGATTAAATTGAAACAGTTCAAGTTACAGTGTTCCCACATAATGAAATACTTAACTAAAATTTCGGGGTAAAATTTAAAGATCAAAGCTAGGAAGCACAGCATAACAAGGAATTGTATCAATTTGAATCCCAAAACTCAAATTCTGAAATATTGTCATTGACCCAAAACATTGTCTTAAGAAAAGTTATTTGCATACAGTTGCAACTTTTAGCAAACAAGCACAATAAACATGTAATAGTTTTGTCAGCATCTGTAAGATTTAGTTGTCTTGTTAGTGCTTAATAGAACCAGCGTTTCTGGGTGCCTGCCAGTTGACCATCTGTTTAGGTTGTCCATGGAGAATCAGAACAACTGAACATTTTGGCACATCCAAATACACTGAGCAACTACCAACCCTTATTAGGTTACAACAAAAGAGAACATTACCAAAAAATCAAATTAATGATTTGATGAATTTGGTGAACCTGGAGATATTCATGGGGACATCTCTGTGAATCATAGTAAGCTGAATATAAATATAAATGAATTAAACAAAAGTCCTCTTTCTTACAGGTGATTTGCTAGGAATTTATAGGAATACAATGATAATATCATCCATGACCTCTAAAGCATGTAAATAACACATAAAATAAGATTTGCAAAGAAAATATCTCTAAATGATATTTATATTTTTGTTGTGGAAATATTGGGCTAGAAAAATTGCTACCATGTGGAGATTAGTTAAGTAAATCATGAAAGATGCATTATTTGTGTTAATTCTAAAGTATTGGCATGCTTTTGAGAAAATGAAATTAGGGTTGAAGAAGTAACAAGCAAACAGGTTGTTTGACTAAAAACAGTGAGATGAGTTAGGGAATTGGAGAAAACGATGATTGATTGGAGAATCAGACTGGAGCTAAATCAAATTAAGACATTAGTATCTTTTTTAAAAATCCAGACTTGTGCCATAGAGAGTAAGGAATTTTAAGCAATGAAGCCATAAAACTGTGGTAGAATATAATACAAAGGAGAAAGCATAATTAAAGAAATCTTGGCAGAAACTCTCAGAATAATACAACTTAAAAGAAACAGTGCCTTCACTAGGACAAATGGAGGGAGTAAGAGACAAGATTAAAACAGAAGTGAAATAATTCATTCAGATTTACATGAAGGAAAAATAGAAAGAAATCAAGATAATTATAACTTTTACCTTTTTTTAGAGATACATCAAACCTTACTTACATACATCAGTGCATCAAAAATCATTGTGAACATGACCATTGTATCTGAAAGACTTATCTGTGTTGTCTTCCAAAATGTTATCGAAATGACAATAAAAAAAATCACATTGTGCAAGTCTTCTAAGGCAAAGAGTGGCAGGCATTGAGAGCAGTAGGCTTGAAGGAAGAGAAGCAGTGATACCAACAAATCCAATATGCAAAAGTTAGTGTCTTTATGTTAAAAAGTTTATTAACGAGAAATGCCCAAGGTGATTTACAGGGAGATATGTGGGAGGTGTAAGGCTGAAGATACTCAGGTGAGGGAGATGAAAGTTATTAAATATTTATATAGTTAGTATTATGGCTTGACCAAATAATTTCAGTCTTTTTTCACCTGGGCATGGATAAGATTGCACATCCAAAAACCTCTTATGAGTGGTGGGACCATGAGATTCATCCAGGCTAATTATATGTGAGAAAAGTAACTTAGGTCACTTCCCATTTGAGGAAACAATAGCCAATATGAGGTCCCCCAGAGATCTCCTCTTCAGAATGGTACCCAGCAATATTTAACATATTGATATCTCATCATCATGAGTCCCTAAATGTGATGAGCAGAAGTGGAACACAGTTTGTGATAGGCATGTAGTATAATTAATAAATTAAACTTTGTTATTTTAAAGTTGAAGATTTGGGGTTGTTTGCTGCTGTAGCCAAATCTATTCTAAATTGATTTATATAATCTAGGTAGGACAAAGCATGGTGGTCCACACTTGTTATCTCAGTGTTTTGGGAGACCAAGCAAGAGGATCACTTGAGCCAGGAGTTTGAGACCAACCTGGGGCATATAGTGAGATCTCATTTCTACAAAAAAATTTAAATGTAAAAATTGAGCCAGGGGTGGTGGCCCAGTAGTCCTAGCTACTCAGGAGACTGAAGCGGAATTATCGTTTGAGGCCAAGTGTTCAAGGTTGCAGTGAGATTTAGTCTCACCTCTGCACTCCAGCCTCAGCAACAGAGTGAAATCCTGTCTCAAAATAAAACAAAACAAAAAACAAAACAAAACAAAACTCTAGACAAGTAAAGTGGAACTAATAAACCTTTCTCACTTTGCACAGCTAGGAAACTCTTCTCATCACCAGGTTTGTTCTCTGGAAGAACTGAACTTGATGCTCTTGTTTGGTGTTCCCAAATACAGCAAAGAGTTAGTGATACTACAAAAGACTGAAATGAAAGGTTTATGTGAAATAGCGCACTGAGTAAAGGATCTTTCTGCCACTACGCAGCAATGAGAAAACTGACACATAAATGTGTTTTTTCCAGTAAAACATCTGGAGAATTCTTTACAGTAACTGAAAGACTTACAAACACTAATATTTAAAATTGCCTTAAAGACCTGCTTAAAGCTTTGTTATATTACAGTGGTGCATTCCCTGACCCCTTCTCACAAACCAAACTGTAGCTAACTCAATGAGAAATAATAAAATGACTTACGTAATTAGCACTAAAAATAAAAAGAATGTACAATATCAAAATAGATGTCAAGTATAGGTTAAATACTGTTTTATGAAAGTATTTTTCAGTGTAATTGTGTGCATCTTTGTGTCTATGTGATGTGTGTATTAGCATAAGATGAAAAATGTACTTATGATCAAATAAAAATGAATATCAAATAAAAATCGAATATAAATCCAAGATGCGGAGATAAATTTGACTTAGAATGTATATTTTGGAAAATAAAAAGATGATATTCCAAATATTTTAGAAATCAGCAAGAAAGTTGCAAGATTTAATTGAACAAAAATGTTAAAAGTAAAGCAGAAAAAAATGAGAATGGGAATAAAGAGTCAAAATATATAGGAAAGTAGAATGTAAATTCAGTGTTGGAAGTCTTATATATTTTCTAATAAACTGAAAGATAGAAAATTGTCAAATAAATACAACATTTTCAGATCTGAAAACATGTCTTCATAAAGTGTCTCAAACTATACAAAATAATCACCAATGTTAAATTATATTATTATGACATTTTTAACATCAGAGATAAAATAAAACACAGCCAAATAAGAGGAAGACTTGTCAGAGACAAAGGTTGAAGAATAAAAAACGTATAAGGATCCTCCACTTTACTGGAAGACAGTAGAGCAATGCCTACAGATTTTGCAATAAAAATATTTCAAAATCCAGAATTCTCCACCCAAGCTTCTTATCAATTGTGAGTTAGAAGAATGAATTGGAAAAATTTGGAAAGACTTCAAAATGAACTCCACTATGACAAGAAAATAAACTAAAAGTTGGGAACCTAAGAAATAGATACTCAAGCTATGACAATAGCGAAGAGAGTCCCAGGTTGAAGGCTTTGGGGCAGCATAGCTGCCAGATTGAAATAGGAATAAGAAGAATCTAGGAAAAAAGATATCTAGGAGGAAAATAAAACTGATCCATGCAAAATAATTTTGTTCTCATTTAAAAATTTGACAGGTATTGGGTCACTGTTTCTGATAGATAGGTAATAATGCCAGCAATACTGAGCGTAATTTAGATACTTGAAAACATGAAGTGTTTCCAAAAGGTATTTGAAAAGTTTTCCAGAGTAGGTGAAAACAGTAGCATGATTTATCTTATCATTTGTTACTATGCATTTTCTGCAGCTGTAGCAGAAAAAGTTAAAATGTCCTTTTATCCTACATAATGAGTAAGATGTGGTTAACAATGATTTGAATACTTTTTCTAGTCTAATTTTTTGCTATATTATTTTGAATTTCCTGGTAAATTTTGCTGTTTTATTCCTATCTCCTTTAATGACCCAGTCTATATTGTACAATGTCCTATCCTGTAGTTGCTAATCTTTAAATTATATTAAGGCATGAAAATTAATTATTTATATTATATTTTATTTATTAAGTAATTTTATTTTAAAAAATTTTAGATTCAGGGAGTACACATATGCATTCATTACATGGACATATTGTGTAGTGGTGGGGATTGGGTCTCAGGTGGCCAGTTCCTCAGTGAACATTGTGCCTTGTAGGTAGCTCTGAACTCTATTTCCCTTCTTCCTCCTCCATTATTGATTTTCCCAGTGTCTAGTATTTCCATCTTTGTGCCCATTTAGCTCCCACATGAGTGAGAACATGTGGTGTCTGGTTGTTTCTGAGTCAGTTTACTTAGGATGATGATCTCCAGCTCCACCCATGTTACTCTAAAAGACATTATTTCATTTTTGTTTATGGCTGCATAGTATTCCGTGGTGTATATATACCACATTTTCATTATCCACTGATCAGTTGATGAACATTTAGGTTGATTCCACATCTTTTCAATTCATGGCTAAAGTCCTGAAAGCAAATGCATCTAAAACAAAAATAAATCAGTGGGACTTAATTAAACAAAAAAGTTTCTTCACAGCAAAATATCAGCAGAGCAAACAGGCAACCTACAGAATGGGAGAATATATTCACAAGGGAGTAATATCTAGAATCCACAAAGAATTTCAACAAATCAGCAAGAAAAAAGCAACACCACCAAAAAGTGAACAAATGAAACGAATAGACATCTCTCAAAGAAAGATATACAACAAACATTTAAAAAATGCTCACTACAATCGATCAGAGAAATATAAATAAAAACCTCCATGAAATACCAACTTACACCAATCAGAATGGCTGTTATTAAAAAACCCAAATTGATAGATGCTGGTGTGGATGCAGAGAAAAGGGAACACTAATACACTGTTGATGGGAGTGTATATTAGTACAACCTCTATGGGAGATAGTATAGAGCTTACTCAAGTAACTAATAACTAAAAGTAGATCTACCATCTAACCCAGCAATGCCACTACTGGGTACCTATCCTAAGTAACAGAGGCTGTTATATAAAAAAGACACCTGTACCTGAATTTCTATTATATTATAAATTGGAAAAATAGGTTTTTTTTTTTTTTTTTTTACAACTTTTGGTACATAGGATGTTGTTGCTATAAAGTCTGTATTAATGTCTTCAATCTTAAATATGGCCACTAAGCAGATTGTTATATTGTTAACGGTCACACACACATATTAACTCCATCTTCCTCACTCAGTAACTTCTTTGACTTCTCTTTAACTTTTAAAAAGCGCATTCTGTTCACCTGCTGGCAGCCCAGAGATTTCTAACCTTTCTTTTAAGTTAAATATATAGCATTGGCTTTTACATGTAGAAAATGGTATGTAACAGATTATTCTTTAATGTGTATCATCTAAAAATAATTTTCATAATAACTTTATTTGATTTTCAAAGTCACGTTTTGTGTATATATTAAAAGCTGATGAAACTCACAGTTGTGTATAAGGCATCATGATGTCCTGTGGAAATACTTGCATATATCTCTGGAATCTGCTTATTTAACTCCATCTCTCCATCACCACCCAGACATCATCCCTCATTTGAACGATTGCAATTGTATTATGACTTACCAACACTTACAAGTAGGTTTTGCAGATCTAGTTTCCATAGAAACTCATTCTTTTCCATCCAGTAGAGTTCAACTTACTACTCTCATCTCAACACAAGGGTCATTTTCTTGTGTCCTTGACTTGGCGAAATGCCTTTACTACTTGCTCTTTTAGTATTGTTTATCTCTTTTTCTATATACCTGCCCTACAAATATTTTGTTATTATTTTATTAAATGTATTTAAAATATGTGGTTAGGGATTAGGTTGTGTTTATTCACCCCATAAAATTAATATATATTCATTGAATCAGTGGATTGTGGTTCAGTTTACTAATTACATTAAAATGGCTAATATGTGCTTTGGTTCTTAATCTCCTAATGCCAAAGTTAAAGTTAAGTGGGTATTGTTTTATCTTACTTACCATTGTAGGCAAATACATTTAGTTATTTTTCTAATATCCAAACAAAATAAGCACTTATTACAAACTCAAACTATGGATTGCCTTTATTTTTCCATCTCCCTTAATATCCTGCACTGCGTGATATTCATTAAAACCATTCTTTTCATTTAAGAGGTAAGCATTCTGAAATGAAATTTGAATACATCAGTTTTATTTTCAAAGAGAATTAATAGATGACCCTGACAATCAACCAAAGCTCTAACTTTCATTAGATTTGAACATGCTACCATCCATGAGCAAGGTAGTGAGTAGGAGAATACAATGAGTAGGGAAAAAAACATGGCTGATTGAATTATTGAACCATCTATCAAATAAGGATCAAACACTTCAGTATCTCCTGTGGGGTGAAAGAAATAAATCCAATAGTCCTATTCCCCTCAAGAAACTTATACCCATACAAAAGAAATGAGTGATTCATAAAAATTATAATATAGAGTAGCAAGTAATATGTGTCCTAATATCTGAGTATAAAATATTATATTTTCATTCAGTGTTTTCAGAAAGATTCTTGTAGCAAAAATTATATTCCCAGTTTCAAGAAAGATCAGGATCTTTTCCAGATAAGAAATAAGATCTAATAAAGCTTGTCCCATACTTTACATTCTAGAACGTTGTCAATGACTTCTCTGTATCTTTAAATTCCCTCTATCTCCAAATTAAAATGAACTGTTTTCAAGGAATGGTGTCTGCCTACTATTTTACATTAATAAGTGCATGATATATTCTTTTAATTATGTTTGCTGATCTGAATTTTATGAAAACTTTGGCCTTTATTATAATCATTTTTTGTATGTTATCAGAGTAAATGCTGGAGGTACTGTAATTTGGAAATGTTAAATTATCAAGTGAAATCATAAGAGAAATTTATAAAAGAGATAGCTGGAAATTAAACTACAAAAACCGCTCAAGGTAAAATATGTGAGGGAACTTTCTTGTTGCCATCATGAGACCCTGCAGAACAGATGGAACTGGCTCTCCAGCTTCTGCTCAGGTATCTGCTGTTTAATTATACCCTAATTAATTAAAGGAAATACTCCTGTGTGGTTTCAATAGTAGTGAGCAGGAGGGCAGTCTGAAAGAGACACTTGAATTCAAAAGACTTCCAAATTAAGACTAATAAACTCAGGAAAGTAGTTGCTACTTACCTATTGTTGTCATTTTCCAAAAGCAACTATCACAACAACTAATTGACTTCCTGACACCCAAAAAGTACAAAGTATGTCTTATTTTCAATGGTCAATTTCTAAGAATCACTAATAAATAGAAAATATATGAGCAATTTTGGAATAGCTGTACACATAAAATTAAATCTCAATGTATGTTTCGCTGGTGGTTATGTCTTTAAAAAGGAATGAATTCAGGAAATACTTCTTCCAGGTTGAAGTTTTACCAAATTAGTTTTTCAGCTGAGAAAACTTCCTCTAAAAATAACTAGTGTGTACATATGGACTTAAAATGTGGAATAATAGACACTGGAGACTCAGAAGGGCAGGAGATGGGAAGTAGGTGAAGGGTGAGAACTTAATGAGTATAAGGTATATTATTTGGGTAATGGTTACAATAAAAGCCAAATTCATGTAACAAAACTGTATTTGTACCCCTTTAAATTCATACAAGTAAAAAAAAAAAAAAACAGCTGGTAAATATGTCGATTATACCCAGATGAACAGAAAGGTAGTGAAGAGGATTGTACTAATTATGCATTCAGTAACTTTTCCTGACTTTTCCATCCACATTCTGCATATACGTGTGTGGGTTTGCATGTGTGTAAACATTTGTTTTCTGGCTGTCTGATTTTTTTTTAAAACAGTTGTCATCCGAGTATTGCAAATATTTTTGCTAGTTGTATGAAAAAAATACAGAGAGGTACATTGTGTAAGAAGCCAATTAAAAGCACGTTCATAGTATGTATTAGATAGGCCTATGTAGATATTTATGCATCTGCTTGAAGTGGCTGCAATGTGTATGGCAATCTGTGAGCCCAAGAAACATTTGCTGAAACTGTCCTTCACATGTGTTTTCGGGAAACTTTAATAATATATTTATGGGTTTTATTGTTTTCTTTTTGATTAAGGATACTTCACAGGGTAATAAGAAATACAATCTTATACATCTTCCAATGTAGTTGTGGGGCTTAAGTCAATTTAGTAAGCCAGATAAAAACACACACCAGATCTAGGTCTATAGCAGGCATTTATGCCTAGTTTTAGTATCCTTTATTACTTGTAGGTTTCTATCTGGGGGTTGTAAAGGATACATAATATTGAGTTTGTTCCTGTAAAAAGATTGAGATTATTAATTAGTATCGATGTGACTTTCTGATGCTTTTTGTGACTTAAATGGATGGAGTTTCAAGAGTTCTTTCTCTGATGCTCCATGTAGGAACTTAGAAAACTTTAACATTTTACATTAATGTGCACTTTAAACATTCAATAATCTCTTATTATAAAAAAATCAAGAGTTACTTTCACTGCATATGAATGTACTGCACATAGAATAGTACTCAAAATCCCAGAAAAATGACTCACAAATCAATTACATTCATATTTGGATGAAATCTTGACTGACCACAATATGATAATGATATGATACACATAGCTATAGAAAGAAGAAATTACAAGTACAGTTACTTGACCAGTAGCATTTTAATTAATTCTTAACATCCTAAAAGGCCAGTATTATTTTGTGCTTTGTCTTTCAAAGGGGAAAATGAAAAAAAAAAAAACATATGTTGGAAGAGTCACAAATGAACAATAGAAAATTGTATACAACTAAATGCTGATTTACCCATAAAAGATGATAAGAATATGCTCATATAATTAAGCATCACATTCTTCGTCTTACAGAATGTTGTCAATGTTTTTTATTGTCTCTTTTAGTCACATTAATGAAATTCCAGGCCAGAAACATATCACGGCCTAGAATGAGTTAAGACTGCCAATGGTTAGAATAAATTCATTGTTGATGCAGAAATAATAAATGGGCAGGAAATAATTGAGCAACTTTATTCTATCCTCATCTTCAGGCAAAATTCAATATGATATACATTTTGGAGAATACATGTGATAATTTTAACATAAAGATAGTCATATATTCTAATTAACTGTTTCCTTTTTCTTGAGAGTGCTGAGAATGTTATCCCAATGAGATATCTAGATACCTGACCAGTCTCAGATCCTGAATACTATCCTAATGAGATATCTAGATACTTGACCAGTCTCAGATCCTGAAGGAGATTATTTTTCCTGATTTCCAAACGACAGTTTTTCACCAACTAAGACTGCCAATCATGATTTTCTGAGCTATGCTCCTGTGTGCAGAACCTCTGATGGCTTCATAGTGTGAAGATTCCAGAGAAAAAGTGGTCAGGAACTTTGTATCGTTTTCTCTTATTCAGACACTGGGTTGCCAATTTGACTAACAGTTAATTTCTCTTTGAAAAAAGAACTACTTTTTAGAGAAAATATGATAATTTTCTGATCTTAAGAATTTACAGGAAGGCTTTTAAAGTTACAATTTTTGAAGCCTTGAGCTATTGTATACTTGTACACTAGCAAACCTGATTTCTCTGGAAACTTTATATAAGTAATAATTTCTAGATGTTTCCAGAGTCAGAGTCAGAGATTATCTTTTATATGACAGACAGTAGTATAAGAACTCTAGTTATAGGAGGGAGGGAAGATAGGAGGGAGGTAGAGGAAGAGGGAGAGAAATTGGGAAGGGAAAGAGGAGGGAGAGGGGAGAAGAGAGGGAGAAAGAGAGATAAAAAGATAGAGAGAGAGAAGAGAGAACTAAGAGAACTACAAAGAGAAACTGATGAAGAAATTATTATTTTTAAGCTTTCCTAAATCCTGTTCTAAATGTCTTTTCTCTTATATCTGGTATTAATCAAGGTCAAAGTATCTTAAATACCTTTCATTATCAACTCAGCATGGGCTGCTCCACTGTGGTTTGAAGAGTTATATGATTTCTGAGCATAAACTGAATGCTTTTTTACTCTAGAGTCTGGCTTCAATGAATTTTTCATTTCATTTTTCTTTAGAAAGACCATCAAGACCTTTGCCGTTAGAACATAAGGGAGGATATATCAGAGGGTGGTTGTCAATGGCTTTATTTCTCAATTCCATTTTCAAAATGCATCCTCATAATATATTCAAGTATTTCAGATTCAATCAAATGTCTTCTTCTTTGTTGTACTGGGAAATTTTAAAATTTATTCTCATGAAAACCATGTAAATTTACATGGGAGCTTGTGGACTTTTGAAAGGGGAGTTTTGCAGATTAAAGATTTTTTTATTTTATTTTATCCAAATGTGGCTATGAAGAGTGTACTAACTTGCCACCTCTGTTTTTTCAAATTAATCTTTTATTCCTGCCCCTTTTAATTTTCCAGAGGACTGAATGATTGTGTCACCAGTTTGTTTCAACTGGAGGAAAGCACGAGCACGAGATTGGAGGGTAGATGGAGAAAAAGATTCTTATCTACTCCTTTCTGACTTTGGGAGCCTCACTTCTGGTGATATCTGTATTCTTTCTTGACAGTATTACAGATCCTGCCAGCCAGGCCCCTCTTCCAGTCTCCAAACCTTACTGGACTCCCGGGACACCATTTTCTCCGCTTGCCCATTCTGAACAATGTGTTTTATTTCTCCATTGTTGCTGATTTCTGCTTGCCCAGTAGCTCCTGTTGACTTCCTGAATGCTGCCCAAACCCCTGTAAATTGTTCTTTGTGAATGTCTCTTCATTTGAACTACCTGATGTGAACTCATTTCCTGTTGAGTTCCTGATGAATGATGTTAATAATTATGTTAAAAATAATAGGCAGGGTTAATAGCATGCATACGACATGTTAGACATTATGCTAAATATTTTATATGTGCTATTTAATTGAATCTAAAAATCTTAGGAGATGAATATTATTATCTAATCTGATAATAATTATTAACCTAATCTGACTCTAAAGCCCTTGCTCTTAATTCCCCTTCAATGTTGCCCATTATGTGAAACTTTTGAGATTGTGCTCTGGTTTAGTGCCAGCAAATCTAAGTCTTTGAAGGGGGCCTGTAACCTGAAAAATAAGAAAAAAGTAGTATTTAGTTCAATTCCACAAATATTTACTAAATCATTACTGTATATTAATCATTGTTCTAGGGCTTAGGAATACGAAGATAACAATGCTCTGCTACAAGTTAGATTTACAGTTTGATAAGGGCACCAGACACCATAAGCACATATATTAAGTAATATTTTACAAGTAGAATATAAAAATTTACAAGCTACAGAGTAAGAATATTGGAGCACAATAGTATGAGTCTTTCATACCTCTTTGAGATTTCATATTAAATTAGTCGAAAGATGTGTACAGACCATGGAATTCCAGCACACTGAGTCTTACTGGACTTACCTCATGCAGTCAGAAGGTTTCACATTTTCTTGTTGGAGACAACAGACATGTGATTACATTTGTCAACCAAAGGCACATTTCTTTTCTCTTCTGTCAAATTCCTTACTTATAGACTGAGATTCTTTGGAGATTCAAATATTAGAATTTATAGACATGAAATTCAACTTGGCCAATCTCTGAATTATACTTAGAGAATAAAAAATAGAGTAATATGCAACAATCTTTTTTTTTTTCTTTTGGATCCATTTTCCTCTGTGATGATGTTAAAGTACTAACAGTTTTGTAGAGTACAAGTACTAAATTTTATCAAGTATAAAATTCACAGATTATAAAATGCACCAGTTTTCTACATATCTCTAAGAAAGAAATGATGTCATCATTAATCTGTAACACAGTGCTTTCTTATTACTTAGTACTTGTATATTGTATTTATTGAAAGAGACAGTTTAAGATTAAACATTTTTACACAAGTAACAGTTGTGGATATACATAAAGGGAAAATGTAAACAATAATTTGGTTAAGATAGTTATAGTTTCTTCCCATAAAAAGAGTTTTTTGACTGTTTTTTTTGACTGAGTTATCACTCTTTTGCCGCACAAATTTTGAGGTTCAAACTTACTTTCCTTATCTCTAAAGTAATGATAATAGTATCATCTCTCCCTTAGGATTATTGCAAGTGTTTTGTGAAATGAGACAGGCAGAGTGGTGAGCATAGGGCCTGCTACGAAATAAACATTCGATAATATTAAGGGTTAATTTTGTTCTTGTTATTCTTATCATCTTCCATTCAAGATAGTATCTGATAACTGGCCTAAAAATAGATGAAAAAAATTATCTTAGCAGACAGGTGCTCATTTTGTCTCACTTTCCCCTATTTGCTTGCTTTAGATTATTCACTAGTTTGTCCAGAGAGCTTCACTAAGGCCAAGCCAGCTGCTTGTCTCTGGTTAAGTCAATAATTTCTTTAAATTTGAAATTGCTTCTTTGTAAGAACTCAAGATAATAATTATCACAAATGATCATATAAATATCAATTTCATAAATATTAGTTGACTCTATCTTGTCTCTTCTGAAAAAGAGAAACACAGAAATGTTCATTTTCCAGAAAGATTATGTGTTGTTTCCTGTAACCTTGAAATAAAAGCTTATGAAAGTCAATAGCAGAATTTAATAAATTTTTCTAGCACTGTCTAGTTGGGTGCCAAACCTTGGCATGTTAAAAGTAATTTTTCTTATGTAACCTTAGTGATAGTGGGGTAAATGCCTGTGGCAAAAAGTATACTCTAAATTAAGTTGCAAATCACAAGGTGCTAAGCAACAGCAAACAATATCCCTTGCATTGCTTCTCGCAGTGCAGAAGATCTTAGGGTTGCTGTTGTGTTCTCTGATGCAGTCAGTCACCGAAAAGTGTAAAACCCATAATTAACCCTGGTGCCCCTCACTAATGGTAGTGGGTAATACATTCATCATTACCTACACCTTACCTATTCAAAGTCTACTTGAATACAGAAAGTTGCATGTTCAAACTCTGAATGGCTTTTTCTCATGGTTAGGGTGCAGAAAATTATTTTTTTCTCAAAATTGACTCCACTCTCTGATTTTCTCTTCAATAATTGACTGTGCTTTTTTTTCTCTAGAGAGCAATTTGATTTTCTTCTCCTTTAATTGCATAAAAAAGAAGAAATGGTGAGATGTTACTTAAAAATGGTGAGATGTTACTTACAAGTTTGAAGAAGCCATATCTTCACTTTTCATATTCATCTACCTGTATTTCTTCCATTTAAATAAATTACCTTTAGGTAAACAAAAGAATATATAAATAAAAATCCTCTTCCCAGCTAACAGTTATTTCATAAGTATTTTACCAGTAACGTTTTCATTCACGAATAAATACATAAGGAGACAAAAGATGTGTAATATTTGTTTTAGCTTCATCATCTTATTTTTTAAATTTAGGGCCTATTGTATATTTTAGGCCAAAAAAGCCTAGTATTTCCTGCCATGACTATTGTCTCCTCTTACCTTGGAATGGGCACCTAGAAACATTTGTTTCTTACAATGAATATCTACAGAAAACATTCAGAATTAAGGACTTTTAAAAGAATACTGGCAGAAATAATGTGAATTCATGTGTAAATATCACATAGTAGCACCTAAACATTTTCCTGAATCTCATCTGAGTGAAATAAAATTTCCAGAAACTCTCAGGTAATTTTAGATTTGCTGTAGGAAAATTTTTTTCTTGTTTCTTTATTCTCTATATAGCAATATAAAATTCTTTCCATTGAACTTTCCTACTTTTGATGTGTGAACATCAATATATTTCCACTGAGGATAAAAAGAACTTTAAAAACTTCAGTTGGGCCTTGCTTTGGAGTTTGCGTTCTATATAAACTCACAAGGCAGAAACAATACATATTTATATTAACTGATAGGGAGTTTTTAAGTTAACAATTATAATTTATTGTTTTAATGTTGGCCTTTGCTGTATGTAAGCATTGTTTACAAATAATTCATATTTCTATAAAGGTACTAAAATTAAGAAAGAAAGTGCAGAAAAATTTGAAACTAAAATTTTAGGAGTAACTGATGTTTTAAAATCAATCAAGAATATTTATAAAACTTCATGTTTATAATAAACCTACATAGGTTATTATGATTTAATTTACAAAAATAATCTGCAGTCATATTTAATCAGCTAATAAACATCTTATAAAAATATACTGCTAATTGGATTATAAACCTAATTCATTCATATAACTCCTGGATAAAATTATTTATCAGATATGTTCAGATTACTACAATAACATTTCTATACTGCTTCTATTGTCATGTCTTTAACATTGTTTATGAAATTGAATCCTCTTAACTTGCTTTTTTGCCCTTTGCAATATCTTTCATTTTATATTTAACTGATTGTTGAATTTTATCCATAGTTTCTTTAAACTGGTAATTATATTCAGAGGTTTTAGTAGATTTAAGATAAATTTGGGGGCCAATATATTTCTAAAAGGTGGTTTTGTGCACTTCCTACTGCCTGAGTTCATAAGATACATACCTCTGTTATTAAATAATGACATTTTATATTTTTTCTTCTATTGTAAATGTTATCATCAGTATTTCACCCTAAGATTTTAGCATCGTAGATTAAAAAAAAAATGGAGTTTAGAAGTGAATTCCTAATAGAAAATTTTCCCTGTATTTGTTAGATAGAATTCTCCTTTTAGCTACTTCTGGACCCAAAATATCAGCATAGAAGCAAGCGGGCTTCACATGCCCTTCCACACCACCACCACACCCCTGACCCCACAGAAAACCAAAACAAATATCCAATACCAAGATTTTCACCAGCAACAACCAGGGACTCAAATCTGAGAATGAGACATTTTCCAGCACCACAGAAAAGTGAAAAACCTCTGAGCAGACAGTAGGAGAATTGAACTTCCACACCCATGACTCCCCTTCTTATTCTTCCAGGCATCAATCACATGAAGAGCCTTCTCCCAACTCACATTTTCTATGCTGAACAAAGTGCGATTGAGGTGGTCAACCAGCTTACTCATCATCTTGGTTCTCTGGTAGACCTGGCGCATAAATACTTTGTTGGCCTTTTAATTTCAGAACATCATTAAACCATTCAATTAATGATATCATTCTCACTGAACATAGTGAGAAAGAAGGAGCAACTTTCTAGAGACATTGATAATATGTAAGAGAAAAGGATACAAATGCTACAAAAAATTCAGTGTTCTGCCACTTCGTGAATGTCTAGAGTCACATTGAGATATACCTCCCAGAGTGAGAGATAAGTTGATGGGTCTGGAAATGGATTTGTGCCTATGGAATGTATTGATTTCCCATGATCTTTATCACCCTGAAGCAGATAGCATAATAGAACAGTAAAAAGGCCTTTCCTTAGGTGATTCAGTTTTTGAGGGAGCTGGGTGCATCATGTGGTGGGGCTGGAATAATGTTCCCTAGGATACAATGTATGTTGTAAATCAGTGACTAATATTTGACCTGTTTTTCCCATAGCAAGTTCTCATTACTCAGGAAACAAGGACTAAAATTGGTAGTGACTATCTCACTCTTACCCCTAATAAATGAACTATTAGTAAAAATTGTCCTTCCTGTCCACATATCTTTGGGCTCTGCTGCTTGATAAGTCTTAGTTCTCAAGTGATGACTACTTCAACCAGGGAGCAGAACAATCGTTTTACTGAATTAGAAGTTGAGATTGCCACCTGGTCACTTCAGAATTCTCATAATAGTGAATTCACTGTCAACGAATGGATTATTTACTCTCTGGAGAAATTAATCCTAACTCTTAATGAAAAATCAAGTTGCTGCAATGGAGAAATGTATGTCTGGAATGAAGCAGGCACCATGGATACTCTCATGTTGTATCTACAATTAATGGAAAAATTCAACTCAATAAATGCAGGACGGCTAAAGCCCAGAACTTTCAGAAATGCAATTTTGTGTCATCTTTCTAGTGAAGAAATCTTGACCTACTAAGGAACTGACTGAGAATAAGTAAAATATAGAAGAGTCAAATTATAAATATTATACATGCTTCAATATCTATGAGTATGTCTTTCTTGTTTTAATATGAATATGTGTTCATAGACTAACCAATTCATTTTTTAAGATCCTGTGCTCTTGCAATATAGCATAAATATGTTGACGGTACTTAAATTTTATTTAACATTTAAAGTGTCTCAGATGAAAATGGACATTCAAACGTGTGAGGGAGTTCTGTCAACCTCACAGAAATGCCTACCTGACGCACAGCTGGCCAGAGATGTAAGAATAAAGCCAGAAGAGATCAGAGGAGCCACCTGACACATGGACTAATGGGTGCTACAAACTAGTTGTTCTCTTAAGCCATGGGGTGTTGAAGTGGTTTGTTATATCTCATTAGCTAACTGATAAGAAATCCAGCATGGGACTTTGTGAAATGACTGAACAAAAATGGCTACTCCAGAAATCAGTCTGTATTGAATCGATTGAAAGAATTAAGTATATTTATCATAGAAGGAAGACATTTTAGGAAGAATATGGTGAATCCCCTAAATAATTAATGAGCAGTCTGCAAAATGGGGTTATATTTATCAAGTATCAATTCAAAAGGCAAACTGTTAAACTTTGGCATATATTAGATGGTGAAAGATATTAAAATTGAGCCAGATAAATTACAGAACTAGCTTAAATGTATATATTAAGGTTAAAGTCTTATAATGTAGCTAGTTTTTTTCCATTGGAAGTGTTCATACTTAAAATGGATGACTTTTTGAAAAGATTATTTCAAAAGAAAATTTCTGGTCTGACTTGGAATTTTGATTAGATAATATGTAAGATTATTTCTAACTTCAAAATCTAAAATTTATTTCAGTTTTATTCAATTAAATATACTTTTCATAATTATCAGTATTCAAAATGTATATTAATTAAATACCAGTAATGTGTTTGTTCGGCTTTTTCAAAATTCACTGGATTTGAAGTGATAATATTGTAACCATACTCTGAATGAACTAGTCTGAAAAGCTATCCACCACCTTACCATCAATAGAAAAGTCTGAGAAAATGTATATTGTTTACCAAAAATTTTACTTTAAAATAAACATTTGAAAAACAACCAAGTTTGAAACCTCTGACTTTAATAATTCATGTAGAGACAATGAGGATAACAAGATAAATGTATTAGTACTTCTTTACTGAAAAATAATCTACTGATTTCCTTTTATGTTAGGGACTGATGTGAAGCACTGAGAATGAGTAAGTAAGCGAAGACATTACCCACAAAAAGCTTATCTTCCGGATAGGAAGGAAAACAAACAAATATGAATGCCATATAATAGTTCTAAGATTAAAAAAAATCAGAGTAGAGGGACAAAGATTTATTTCTTAGGTGAGTAACCAGGGAAATTCTCTGCGGGGAGGTAACATTTAAGAGCAGGCCTGACTAAGCTAGAAAATCACGTAATATAAACAACAGGGGGATGATTTACCAGACAGATGAAAAACCTCTTTGGGAAGAAGTATATTCCAAGAAATGCAAGACAGACAATGTGATGAAATGAGATAAGGAAAAGAAGAATATTAGGAAGAAATTAGCAGTAGGCAATGGCTAGGTCACACAAAACTTTGCACTTCATGGTTAGGATTTGGCAGTTTATTTCAAGTGTGATATAAGTGCACTGGAAAGTCTTATCTGAGGTGCTTGGCATGATGTGTATTATATTTCACAAGGTCTACCCTTTTGTCTTTGAGGGCAACAAGTTAGGGCTAGAGTGGAATGAGGGAGTGGAGCTCATTGATCCTTGTCCCTGTTGCTTTTATATACATTTCTCTAGTTCCCCAAATTCCATTCTGAATCATTAGAAGATGGCCCCTTGTGCTGTATCTCCCAGGCTGCCTTATGAAACAGCCAGGTGAGACACTGGCGGAAAACTGGCAGGTGAAAGAGAGAAGTCAGGTCATTTTTAAATCTTATTTATTTCTGTTTTATCACTGATATGAGCCTGAGAGACTTATTGTGGTTCAGTTTGCACTGGACATCATTAACAAGTATACTTCTGGGCTCTGCATATGCTTCCTGTCTTTAAACTTTCAGTCTATGAATAGGAAATTCTTTCGAGTGATTTCTGTTGGTTTAGTTGGACTCTGACTAAAACATAGGCAAAAGTTGGAGTGATACTCTCAGGAGACCATGGCATTAATCTAAACAAAAGATAACAGAATAACTTACTGTGACAGCAATGGACAAGGTGAAAGGCACTAAGATTTAGAGTTCCTGAATTAAAAACTAATAGGGAATATTAAAGAATTGGATGATCTGTGATAAAAGAAAATAAATAAAAATATCTTCAATTTGAAGTTTGAAAAACTTGATAAAAGGCAATATGGGTAGATACGGGGAATGATTGAGAAAAGGACAGATTTAATAGAGAGAGAATATGAATCAAGAGTTCTGTTTAGTAGAAGGTGACATTGACATGGTTATTTTATATCTATGTAGAAGGTCAAATAGAAAGTTAACTATGTGACTCCAGAGTTTTAAAGATACATTGGGTGAGTGAGATTACTGGTATAATAAGTTATAGAATTTGAAGAGCTCATTTAGACTCTGGTCATAGAGAAGAAAAAAAATCTGAGGACTAAGCAGTGATACATTCTAATATTTAGAAATTGGAGAGAAGTAACAATTATAGGAATTAAAAAGGCATAACCAGTAAAGCAGGAGGAAAAAACAAAGAGTAGGATTCCTAGAAGTCAAATGAAGAAAGCTTTTCAAGACGTAATATCCTGTGGTTAAAACATTCCATGTATTATTTATATCATGTCATTTTGTCTTCCCTCCCTCCCTCCCTCTCTCCCTTCCTTCCTTCTTTCCTTTGTGCTTCCTTTCTTCCCTACCTCTCTCTCTCCTTTCTTTGTTTCATTCATTGCTTTATTGTCAATTAACCAATATTTGAGAGTTTGCTAGGTGTACTATGCTAATTAATTCAGGCCTCACATATAGACGGCCTTTAATAAGATCTGCTAATAGCAGCCTATTGGGAAAGAGTTAATTTCCCAGATTGTCCCTTTAAACAAAGAATGATAAAAGTATATTTTTAGAAAACCAAGCATTTTAACTTGGAAAACAAACCCATTATGCTACATCTTAGTAAAAGAACAAGATCGATACTTTGCTTCACATTTTATGAACATTTACATATATAAGTCATAAATGCATGTGCATAAATATTTTACATTAAACTTTACCATATTTGTTTATAACATTTTGCAATGAAAACTTTTTTTTTGTCATGTGTTTTTTTTTTGTTACTTTATTTTTCTTCTTGGAAATGATAAATGCAACATTTTTGGGGGAAGCTCCTTATTTCTTTGCATGTAAATATATTTCAAAGGTTAAATTTTAAAAATTAGCTCTTAGCCCTTGGTTTAGAGAAAAGCTAAACCTCTACTTTGTATTCACTTCCTTTAAAAGCTTTTGCTTTTTCCTTTTTTAGGACTGATCTAGCTGCCTGCTTTTTTTTCCCCCTTCATAGCCAAGATTCACCTCTAAAGTAGAAAAAATATCCAGAATATGAGTTGACTTTAATTCTTCTGAAAATCAAAGATGCTTAAACGCCAAGGTTAAAATTGGTAAGCTCAGGAGATTCTAAGTGTAAACATCTCCTTTCAATCACCTACAAATCATTTTCCATTCCCTTTTCTCTGAAATGCAGGATTGCAACCTCATTCCTATTTTTCTTTCTAAATTAAGCAGCACATTTAAGGTATCTAAAAAGCAGCTGAGTGAGGCAAGGGATTTTAAAGCTACATTCCATTCAAGTTTGCTACTGGTTTATCATTACATTTCTCAAGTGGGAGTGAGAATTTTAGAATTTAATGAAGGTCTTTAAAAGAAAAATAATCTTACAACAAAATAGGAGTTGATGTTTTAGAGTAAAATATAAGAGAATTGAAAATGGAAAACATATAAAATCCTATATCATAATCCTCATCTACCCAGCATATTTATCTTGAAAAATAAGATACATTAAGTAGACTAAGCCTTGCAAAATAATAACATTTAACTACAGAAACTAACTATAGACTTTTTGTTTTTAACCTTTTCCAAAACTTTAAAAGCTTATATTTATAAATTTGTACTGTTTAGTTACTAGAATTGAGATCTAAATGCAACCCAAAACCAGGCATCAGGCCCCAGTATTAACCTACAGTTAGATCATGAGAATAGTCAAACCTCCTGAATAAAGTACATATTTTAGTACTTTTTTAAGTTCTACTGTGGCTAAATTTATTTTTAAAGTATATGAACCTAGATTGTGGGTGGAGAAATTCAATCTGTAGAAGGATTTAGTGACCTCAGAGACAGACAGACACGCGCGTGCACGCAAACACACACACATACACACACACACACACACACACACACACACACACACACACACACACACACACACACAGGCTTTATTTAGCTTGGTTAAAAAAAAAAGTTAAGGAAATGAATCGTCCCTGCTAATTCCTCTGTTAGAAGTCATAGCTGCAGATAACAAGACATTTTGTAAGGTTTTCTATCTACTTAATTTGCAAGATAGTGATAATATATGGTAAGTGACCTAGAGTGAAAGAAAACAAAGTGAGGAGGACATAAAGTCTCCTAAATACCCAGAAATATGAGAAAAACCATGCATTTTGCTAATGAATATTGGGAAATTAAGGTAGTCTAAACTGACTTGAATATATCCTATTCAGACTTCTCAGTTTTAAAATCTAACCATAATATTATACTCATTACTTACACTTGCTTTCCACTGATTTTTGTTTGCTAGGTCCACATTCTAGAGAAGACAATGAGCTGCTTTCTGATGTTTAAGGGAAAAGGGAAATGTATCTCTTACCACTGAAGAATCCTAAACAGGTAGTGTATATGGTAGTCAGATTCTAAGATGGTTCCCCAAATCCTTGTTTCTTTGTATTCACATCTCTGTGTAATACTTTGCCTTGAAAGTGACTGGATTTGCCAACTCACTAAAAATGAATCGACACAGCAGAAGCAATGTGACGTCAATTCAAAGACCAAGTACTGAAAATATTGTGGTTTCTGTTATGGGTCTTTCTCTTCTAATCTCTCTTGGGAAAGTCAACTGCCATAATGTGAGTAGTTCTATGATGAAGGCCGCATGACAAGAGCTGAAACCCCCAGCCATCAACTAGTAAAGACATTGGACCTCTGAGCAGCCACCTGAGGGAACATCAAAGTGGATTCCTGTCCAATTGACTATTAACTTGACTACAGGCCCAGATAACACTTTGGTCACAGCCTTGTAAGAGATTGCAAGCCTGAAACACCCATCTAAGTCATACTTGGATTCTTGGCTCATGGAGATAATAAATGCTTGTTGCTTAAAGAAGCTACATTTTCAGGTAATTTGTTACACAATATAGAACTAATTTAGTGTCTTTCCAGGTTCTCAGTTCAGGATTTCACATCCTACCTTTATTTGATAAAATGTGGTATCTCCCTCCATTCACCTACAATTACTTAGGATAATTATTTTACAATAAAATAAAAATACTGAAATATTGCCTACCCTGTAGGGCAGCTTCATTTCTTAGGCACTATTTAAAAAAAAAAATCTGTTTAAAATCTCTGTGAAAATAGTTATGTATTTGAATTTTAGTTCCATTTGCTTCCAAGTTCACATAATCCAGCATAAGAAAGGCACTGATTTCAACTGTCAAGTAATATTTATTTGTTTTTAGAAGAAATTGAAGTCTATTTCCTATATTAGCAATGGGAGTTTATAATGAACATATTTTTCCATTAAAATAAGGAAACATAATACAAAATGTGATGGAATGATGTCTCAGGTAAATATATTAGCGTATCTTAGAATTAGCCTCAATAAATATGTCTTTCTCCTTTATTTTAAAATATGTGCTATTATTTATTCCTTATTTGGGCTGTTATTTAGCTCAGAAAGAGGCATGCCTTAGAGATACTTAAGAAGAAAATCCCAGTGATTGAAAATGTTGGTTAGATAGGATATGAGGAAATTTTCTAACTCTTTTCTGACTGCATAGATGTAAAAATCTCCAATGAAAGAATAATTATTCATTACTGTAGCAAATAGCTCAGAAGAGAAAATATTTTATCAACAGATGAACTAGCTCATGGCATAATTCTGTAACCACAGGGTGCCATAGAGAGGAGGGAAGAGGCACATCATATCAAAATTTAGCATTCTATTATATAATGGCTGGATATCACCTCTCTATTATTTTAAACATCTTAATGCCAATGACTTTTTTAACTCTCTCAAGTTTTCAGAAAAATGATTCATGTATTTAGAAAAGGAAAAGATCCATAATATTGGAAGGAAAACACATTACTGAATTAGAAAATAAATGCCAGTTTTAACTGCAGTCTAAGTAAGTCTGATTTATTGAGCACTGATGGAAAGGCACGATGTATTACCTCATTCAGTCACATAGCATTCTAAGGCTTTGAGAGTTCAAGTACCTTGCCAATATTACACAGTTTATACAATCTAAAAGTCAGTATTCAAACTTATGTTTGGCACAATCTAAATTCTATATATTTTCCACTATACCATCTTGCATATTTTGCCTTATATGTAGTGTAAGTAGTTAATTCTAAAACCTTTACACCAAGATCATCAGGGTTATTTAAATTATCAGGGTTATTTAAATATATATATTTTCTCTACAACTATTTTTTTTTTGCTAAGGAATATGCTTATGAAGATTGGTAAGCTCTAGAGTAAAATAGTAGCATCGCTAAATTCTCTGGATTTTTCTGAAATATTTCACCAGATATTATTTAAGACAGTTGTATAATTAAATTAGGAATTTCTGTGTTTATAAAAGGCATTTTCTCTGAAAATAGTTTTAATTAAAATAAGAAATATAAATAAATAAATGAAAATTGATACTCTTACTTTTTCATAGTTCTCATCCCTTCATCTTTGCCTACCAGACACTTGACTTCCTGAGATGGTCAGCTAATTTCCAGGTGTCCCTGTGGTGCTTCAGCTAGGCTAGTCTTTCCTGAACATCACTTCTTTCTCTCAACTTTTCCCATACTTCTTTATCCCAATAAAGCTCTCAGAACAGTTTCGGCAACTTCAAAATGATCTGAGAAGTTAATTCTTGCTTAAATATTAATACATAACCTTCAATGAATTGAGTAACAGATGACTCTTCTTGGAATGTTCCACTTTAGCATAAGAATACTGGAGATACAATGAGTAATCTAAAGTATGGCTGTCTAATTAGATAACATTTGAGAGATTTTTTTGGAGAAGGGGACAAGTGTACCACAAATCAAATATGAACTTGCCTAAACTTCACTTGTCGGTAGCTTAACAAAGATTCTGGAGTCATTCTTGACTGCAGGCAATGAGGAATGTAATTTAAGGATGATTATGTCAGTAGTTAGAGTTGAATCACCCAACCAATCTTGCTATGTTTTTGCTCTAAATTTGGATCTTCTTTGACAAAGTTTTGTGCCTTAGATTAAAATTATCAGGGGATGTCTTCAGTATGCAGTCAGATTGTCCAGCATTTTGATCTTTTGCAAAATTCTGTCCTTATTTGTAAATATATGGCATAAGCTGTGTTCTGAAAAGAAAACAATTGTATTTTTCTGTGTCAACAATGCAAGAAATAAATATAATAGTACTTTCCAAAATATGCTCTTTAGAATCTTTTTCTCACAACATGCTCTACGAAGAACGTATTCCTTGTTCCAATTATTTGGGGGTAATATCTGCTTTTTCCCTTTCCTACTTTTGGAGATTCCTAATATATATTCAACTTCCTGAAGTGTCCTGAAATAATAAAACTTGCATACATGTTTAATATAATGTGTTCTCGCTTTGTTTTATTTTTTAAGAACAGAATACTGTTTTTGTTTAACAAGTGTGAATACTTACTCTTGAGATAACAGCATTGCTAGTTGTATTTATAGGAAAATTTCCATAGATGTTACAGAATATAAGCAGCACACATACCAGATTCGGTCCTTGTCCCTAAACCTCCACAGATAACCTTCTGGTGCTGAATATTCTGTCTATAGGTCTATTTTTTCTCAGCAAACTTCAAGACAAATTCCAGTTTCACTCTATTTTTTTTTCTTCTTTTTTTAATTTTTAAATTGTGGGGTACAATTCAGGATTAGGTATACAAATATTCATTGTGCAGGTACCCTTGATGAGGTGTTCCCCCCCTTCCCTAGGCAGTTTCCCACTACTGCTAATGCCACCTCCTTGTCCCTCCCCATACCACTGAAGTTTTCTGCTGTCATTCCTTTTCTTATAGTATTACGGTAGCTCAAGGTCCACTTATGAGTGAGAACATGTGATACTCAGTTCTTTGTTTCTGTGAAAGATCTCTTAGTATTACAGATCCTAAGTTCATCCAGGTTGCTGCGAAGTTCATAATTTTGTTCTTCTTTATGGCTACATAATATCCCATTGTGTATATGTACCACATTTTAAAAAATCCAGTCCTGTTTTGATGGGCAGCACGGTTGATTTCATGTTCTTGCTATTGTGAACAATGGAGTGATAAACATATGTGTGCAGGTGTCTTTATTATAGAGTGATTTGAGTTTCTCCGGGTATATTCCCATTAGGGCGATTGCAGGGTCATATAGAATGTCAATTATTAGAACGTTTAGGAATCACCACACTGTTTTCCACAGAGGCTGTACTAGTTTACACTCCCACCAACAGTGTAGAAGTGTTCTCTTTTCGCCACATCCTCTTCAGCATCTGTTATTTTTTGAGTTATTCATGATGGCCATTCTAACTAGAGTTAGGTGGTATCTCAGTGTAGTTTTAATTTGCATTTCTTTGATAACTAGTGAGGATGAACATTTTTTTCATGTATCTCTTGGCTGCTCGTATGTCTTCTTTTGAGAACTGTCTATTCATATCTTTTGTCCACTTTGTAATGGGGCTGTTTGTTTTTTTTTCTTTTCAGCACATTTGAGTTCCTAGTAGATCCTAGATGTTAGGACTTTGTCAGACGTAGAGTGGCAAATATTTTTTCCCCAGTCTGTGGGCTGTCTCCCTGCTCTCTTGATGGTTTCTTTGACTTTGGAGAGACTTGTCAGTTTGATAAAGTCTCACTTGTCTATCTTATCTCTTATGGCATGGGCACTTGGGGTTTTGATCAGGAATTGGCTGCCAATTCCAATTTCCATAAGAGTGTCTCCTTCATTTTCTAAGGTTCTTATAGTTTGAGATTTTACATTTAGGTTTCTGATCCATTTAGAGTTGATTTTGGTTTATGGGGGTGGGTAGGGGTCCTGTTTCAATCTTCTGCAGGTGGTCAACCAGTGGAAGCTTTGTTGAAGACTCAAGAGAATCTGTCAAAAACATCCTATCACTAATAAAGGAGTTTGGCAAAGTCTCAGGGTATAAAATAAATGTGCAAAAGACAATCACATTTCTATATACCAATAATAAGCAAACAGAAACCCAAATAAAAAGCACAATTTCATTCACCACAGCCACAAAAAAAAAAAAAAAAAGAAATAAATACCTTGGTATTGGTACAGGAACAGGCATATAGACCAATGGAATAGAATTGAGATTCCAGAAGCAAAACCTCAATTTCTCACTTACAGTTTTATATCTAATTTAAAAGTTAAGATAAAAATGCACTTATTTTGTGCATAATATGTGCCAGACACTATGGTAAGAGCTTGTATGCATATAATATTTAAAAAATAAAATTTTATTAATAAGAAACAAATGAAATAAGGTCAAAAGTTTTTTTTTCTTTTTGAAATCAGACTCCAAACACTGACTCTACCAACTAAAAGCTAAGACATAAGCAAGTCACCTTATCTTTCTGAGGTGTGATTTGCCCATGGACAAAACTAGTGTTAACAATATTTGTCTGGAGGTTTCGGTAAGATAGCGACAGCATCAGTGGACTTGTAAGATTCCCCAAACGTGATTTCCCAAAAAGACTCTTACTTTTCTTCCCCCACCCCGCTGCTCACCACCAGCCGCACTGGTCCGAGGCCTGGGGACCTTCGGTCCCACATGGGGCCGGATATTGTGGCCCCTGGCTGCTGCTGCTCCACTATACATCACTCCCGCCCATGTGGGAGTCTCAGGTCTCGGCTCCCTTCCTGGCTACATCGTCTCACCCAGCACCCAGCACCAAGCCGCCGGTCACCCAGGGAGGCTCTGGGGGCCCACCCCTCAGAGATACCGGTCCCATTTCTGGCTGAAGTACCCTGTGAGGGGCCTAGGGCCACTCTTGCTGCTCATCACTTGCCCTTTGGAGCTTTGGAGCTCTGGAGTTCTGGGTCCACCCTGGCTGAGGCACTCAGCACATGACCCCATGCTTGTGTAAGGGAACAGCATATCTTAAGGAGGTACTGATCAGTGGATCTCAGCTCCAGAGGAGGGAACTCCCAGCCCCCTCCTCCACCCCAGCCTGCTGGTGGCACCCCGGATACAGCACCCAGCTATGAGCTGATCCCCGGTGCCTCCCACACCACCACAGTCCACCATAGTGGATCAAACTAGGACTCAGACGAGCTGAGAGAAAAGATCCGCAAAAGTGAAGCTGCCACCTCGGCCATTCTCCAGGCAAAGATTTGCATTGCCCTGCCCACCTATCAGCAGCCTCCACCTCGGTTCCTAAGGTTATGTCGCAAAACAGGAGACAAAGCCCCTCCCCTACATGAATCAGACAAAGGTAACTAAGCGACACAGACCTCCCAGGCAGCAGGCTAAAAAAAAAAAAACCCATACTGCAAGTAAATCTAGCTGCCTGCAACAAAAACAAAGGGGAGAGGCTGGAGATCAGAGCTGAAGAGACTTTAGACACTCAGGAAAGATTCCAGAGCTAATCTGAACTCTTATTTTGACATTTGATTTTATCATTTTGATGGTTTGTTTTGGTTACTTTTGTTTGCTTTCTGACTTACACTATGTTTCATGATTTTATTGATCTGTCTCTGTGTAGCTACCAATATTCTTTAGCGAATTTTTCTTGTGTGTTTTTTTCACTTCTCACCAGCCTTGTGTCTCTTTTTCACCTGTTAGTTGGTATGTGTGTCTGTTTTCCCTCTCACTCTTCTCTCTTTCTAACGTCCTATTGACCCCCCCTCCATTATTTTCCTCTTATGTACCTTCTTTTGATCCAGGGACCAAACCTATATACCGCTGCACAGACAGATTGTAAGGCAGTGGGAAATAGGTTCCAGTGTGCTCATACACCTGTTGGTGGATGCTGGAATCAGCAGATAGATTCTGAATCACAGCTTCCCCTTCAATTAAACCTCAAAACTTCAAAAGTACAGCCCACAGCCTGCACTCCAACCTCAAAAGTGAACAAAGCCAGAGGACCCTCATAAGGAAGAACAGGAGATTGCATAAGCAAACAAGAGGAACCCCACCTTCCCTGAAAAACAGAATTAAAGAAGGGGAGAGAAAGGGGAAGAGAGAGAAAAATCTACACATTTGAAGAAAAACTAAAAGAAGAATATGGGTTTCTCCCAGACCCCTGGGAGGGCAGACACTGAGAAAACTGACTTTGGAATGCAAACAATGAAGAGCCCCCAGAATGACTGGTCTCAAACTACAACCCTAGATATCAAGATATTATTGGAGAGATTAAAAAGAATTGAGGAGAGACAAGAAGAAACTAGGAAGGAGCTGATATCCGAGATAACAGTAATAAAGAATACTGTGAATGGAATAAATAACAAATTGATAAGCATGGAAAGCAGAATTACCCAAGCAGAAGAAAGAATCTCAGAGCTTGAGGATCAAAATATAGAACTACCCCAAACTCTTAAAAACACAGAAAATAAGCTAAAAAAGCCGGAACAAAACCTTTAAGAGATGAGTGATTACTTCAAGAGACTGAACCTAAGAGTAATTGGCCTTCCTGAGGCAGAAAGAGAGACAGAGTTCACAATGGAACTAACTTTCCATGAGATCATTCAAGAAAACTTCCCTTATCTAATCACTGATGCAAAAATTCAAACACAAGAGATTCAGAGAACCCCTGCAAGACAACAAATGAGAAGACCAACTCCTAGACACATAATAATTCACCTAAACAAAATAGGCATAAAAGAAAAAATCCTAAAGGCAGCAAGAGAAAAAGGCCAGATCAACTACCATGGAAGACCAATTAGAATAGCAGCAGATTTATCTACAGAAACCCTGCAGGCTAAGAGAGCTTGGAGTCCTATTTTCAAAGTCCTAAAAGATAAACAATTTCAACCAAGAATAACTTACTTAACCAAGTTTAGCTTCATCAGTGAGGGAGAATTGAAATCTTTCCCAGATATCCAATCTCTAAGAACTTACACTGCCACCAAACCACCTCTACATGAAACACTTAAGAAAGTACTAAACACAGAAGAAAAGGAAAAAAAAAACCATTCTTCACAAGAGTACAGGAAAAAGTATAAAAAACACATGACCCAACCCCAAAACCAAAAGAAAGACAAAAAGCAAGTGGAAGAACCACTCTATAAGAACTCTATGATAGGGATGAACTCTCACATTTCAATAATTAGCCTGAATGTGAATGGACTAAATGCACCACTGAAAAGATATAGAATGGCAAAATGGATAAAATATCACCAGGCAACAATATACTGCCTTCAAGAGACCCATCTCACTAGAAAGGACATGCACAGACTCAAAGTAAGAGGATGAGAAGCAAATTTTCAGGCAAATGGAACACAAAAGAAAGGAGGAGTCGTGATCCTAATTTCAGACAAAATGCCGTGTAAGCTATCAAAAATTAAAAGAGATACAGAGGGCCACTACATAATGATAAAAGGTTCACTCCACCAACAAGAATTATCTGTCATAAACATATATGCACCCAACATAGGTGCACCAACTTTCATAAAGCAACTTCTAGGAAACCTAAAGAAAGATACTGACTCTAACAACACCATAACTGGGGGCTTTAATAGCCCACTCACAACCCTAGACATATCATCAGGACAAAAAATCAGCAATGAGATCTGGAACCTCAATGTGACTCTTGACCAAATGGACTTATTGATACCTACAGAACACTCCATCCAAAGACCACAGAATACATATTCTACTCATCACCGCATGGAATGTATTCTAAGATCGACCACACACTTGGCCATAAATAAAGCATAAGCAAATTTAAAAGGACCAAAATTTTACCATGCACCTTCTTGGACCACAGTGGAATAAAAATAGACATTAACACCAACAAGGTTCCCCCCAAATCCACAAAGACATGGACACTAAGCAGCATGATGCTGAACAACTCCTGGGTCAATGATGAAAAAACCCAAATAAGCACAATCAGAAACACAAAAGATGAAGTCACATCTGACCCTGAAGAAATACAGAAGATCATTAAAGACTACTACATACACTTGTATGGAAACAAACTTGAAAATCTTAAGGAAATGGAGGACTTTCTGACATCACGCAACCTGCCTAGGTTGAGACAAGAAGAAATTGAGACCCTGAATAGACCAATAACAATCAAGGAAATTGACTAGTTAATAAGAAAACTACCTACAAAAAAAAAAAAAAGCCCTGGTCTGTGGCTTTCCAGCAGAATTCTGCAAGACATTTAAGGAGGAGCTGATACCAATCCCACTGAAGGTATTCCAGGCGATTGAAAAAGATGGAACTCTCCCCAAATCATTTTATGAAGCTAACATCACATCGATACCCAAGCCAGGTAAAGACCCAACAAAGAAAGAGAACTATAGGTCAATATCTTTGATGAACATAGATGCTAAAGTTCTCAACAAGATCCTAGCAAACTGGATACAACAACACATCTCAAAAATCATCCATCATAACCAAGTAAGCTTCATACCTGGGATGCAAGACTGGTTCAACATTCGTAAAACCATAAATGTAATTAAATACATTATCAGATGCCAAAATAAAAACCACATGATTATATCATTAGATGCAGAAAAAGGTTTTGATAAAATTCAGCACCCCTTCTTGATAAAAACTCTCGAACATCTAGACATACGGGAACATACCTCAAAATAGTAAAAGCCATCTAAGAGAAACCCACAGCCAGCATACTCTTAAATGGAGAAAAATTGGAACCATTTCCCCTGAAAACTGGAACAAGACAAGGACGCCCATTCTCACCCCTCCTCTTCAATATAGTATTGGAAGTCCTAGCTAGAGCAATCAGAGAAGAGGAGGCAATCATGGGTATCCAAATAGGAAAAGAGGAAGTCAAGTTATCTCTCTCTGCAGTTGATATGATAGTGTACCTTGAAAACCCAAGAGAATCTGTCAAAAACCTTACACTGATAAAGGCCTTTGGCAAAGTCTCAGGATATAAAATAAATGTGCAAAAGACAATCACATTTCTTTACACCAATAATAAACAAACAAACCCAAATAAAAACCACAATTCTACTTACAATAGTCACACAAAAAAAGAAACACCTTGGCATCTTCCTAATCAGAGATGTGAAAGACCTTTACAATGAAAACAACAAAACACTGCTCAAAGAAATCAACGACAACACAAACAAGTAGAAAAATATCCCATACTCATGGATTGGAAGAATCAACATTGTGAAGATGTCCATCTTACCTAAAGCAATTTACAGATTCAACGCAATACCCATCAAATTACCAGCAACATTCTTCTCAGACCTAGAAAAAACAACACATATGGAAACACAAACGACCAAGAATAGCCAGAACAATCCTCAGCAAAAAAAAAAACCAAAAAAAAAAAAAACAAAGCAGGTGGTATCACATTGCCAGGCTTCAAACTTTACTACAAAGATACAATCATCAAAAGAGCTTGGTATTGGTATAGGAGCAGGCATATAGATCAATGGAATAGAATTGAGATACCAGAAGCAAAACCTCAATTTCTCAACCAACTCATCTTCGACAAGGCCTCCACCACCTACCAATGGGGAGAGGAGAACCTCTTCAGTAAATGGTGCTGGGAAAATTGGCTGACCACATGCAGAAGATTGAAACAGGACCTCTATCTATCCCCATGCAGAAAAAATTAACTCCAAATGGATCAGGGACCTAAACTTAAAACCTCAAACCATAAGAACCTTAGAAAATGAAGGACATACACTCATGGAAACCAGAACTGGCATCCAATTCCTAAACAAAACCCGAAACCCACAGGCCATAAGAGAGAAGATAGACAGGTGGGACCTCATTAAACTGACAAGCTTCTGCAAAGCCAAAGAAACCATCAAGAGAGCAGGGAGACACCTACAGACTGGGAAAAAGTATTTGCTAACTCCAGTTCTGACAAAGGCTTTCAAGGGATTCAAACGTGGTGAAAAGACAAAAACAAACAACCCCATTATAAAATGGGAAAAAGATATGAACAGACACTTCACAAAGGAAGACATCCGAGTAGCCAACAGACACTTGAGGAAATGTTCAACCTCACTAATCATCAGGGAGATGCAAATCAAAACCACACTGAGATACCACCTAACTCCAGTCAGAATGGCAATTATCAATAACTCAAAAAATAACAGTTGCTGGAGGGGTGTGGCGAAAAGGGAACACTTCTACACTGTTGGTGGGAGTGTAAACTAGTGCAACCTCTGTGGAAAGCAGTGTGGCGGTTCCTAAAAGCTCTAAATATCAACTTCCCATATGACCCCGCAATCCCCCTATTGGGAATATACTCTGAAGAACTCAAATCACTCCATAAAAAAGTTATCTGCACATGTATGTTTATCGCAGCATTGTTCACAGTAGCAAGAATCTGGAAGCAACCATGCTATTCATCAAAAGAGGACTGGATTAAAAAAATGTGGTACATATACATGATGGAATACTATGCAGCCATATAAAAGAACAAAATCATGAATTTTGCAGCAACCTGGATGGAACTACAGTCTATAACACTGAGTGACCTCTCACAGAAACAAAGATTTGAGTATCACATGTTCTGACTCATATAGTGGATCTTGAACATCCAATGTAATACTATAAGAAATAAAACTGGGATAACTGTTTAAGTATTTTAACTTGACTTGGCATTATTGCCATTTCCACCTATAAATGTTGACCATATTTTCTTCTTTCTTTCATTTCGACTTCCTTGTCAAAACCGCCTTTTTATCACATAATGTCTCTCCTACTTTGTTTTTATGGAAACCTGTAGGTTAACACAATAACTGGGATCTTTCATGCAATCGAGAATAAGAAATTCTATGAATAAACTGAATTTTTTTACTAATATCATATGACCTGAGGTCTCAGTCTAAGAGTGACTGATTATTTGATATTATTACTATAAATTATATTTATCATATGCTGAAAGTGATATAACTTAGCAGCAATATTTTTTTTTTTTTTGAGTTGGAGTCTCACTCTGTCGCCCAGGCTGGAGTGCAGTGGCCACTCCTGGCCACTGCAGCCTCAAACTGCTGGGCTCTGGCGATCCTTCCACCTCAGCCTTCCAAGTAGCCGGAATTACAGGCATGTGCTACCACACCCAGCTGATTTTTTGTTTTTGATTTATTGTAGAGATGAGGTCTTGCTGCCCAGGCGGGTCTTGAACCCGCAGGCTCAGGCAATTCACTCACCTCAGCTTCCCAAAGGCGCGGGATTATAGACTGAGCCATCGAGCCTGGCTAGCAGCAATATGTTATTGTTGGTCTTATTTTGAACTTACTGTCCATAGTCAACAGTTACTGACCTTAAGCTTTCCTTATTATTATCAGGAAACTGATATCTAAAATTATTCCAACATCTTTACGATACTAGTTGAGCCTCCAATCCTTGTCTGCTCTAGGACAGTCCATTTCTGTTTTGTTGTTTAGATCTTTATTTTTATTTTTATTTAAAAAATTTTTTAATCAATATTTTTTATTTTGGTATTGTGGGGTACAGTTAAGTGTTAGGTATACAAATATGTTCGTTCAGGCACCCTTGTTGATAAGGGGTGTCTCCCTGTCTCCAGACAGATATTTATTATGGCTAATCCCACCTCCCTTCCCCTCTCTCCCCCCCCATAGTTTCCCATCACTGTCAATCCTTTTCTTATACTATTACGATAGATGTTCACGGTCCACTATATGTGTGATAACATGTGATACTCAGGTCTTTGTTTCTGTGAGAGGTCACTCAGTATTATAGATTCTAGTTCCATCCAGGTTAATGTGAAATTCATGATTTTGTTCTTTTTTATGGCTGCATAGTATTCCATCATGTATATGCACCACTTTTTTTAGATCTTTACTCAGTGTTTTCCCTGTGCTTTTGAATTCTGTCTGGAACTTACCCAATTGTGCTTTCATCTCCTGTGAACTATTTCCTCTGTTTGAAAGTCATATCTCCTTCAGTATAAGATATCATGTTTAGTCTTAGAGACATCAACAAATCCTTCAGATAGACCTCACTTTAAACACTAACTCCCCAGGTCCTATAGCCAGTAGCTCCCAGTAATACCAGCATCATTCTTTTCAGAAGACTGACCACAGTGGCTTCCTTGTGTAAAATACACTAATTTGTACTTTCAGATAGCCATAAATTATTCTGCATTGCAGAGTATTTAATTATACAGAGAAGGTTGATCTTATAATTTCAAACCTCTTGGGGACATTTTCTTTGTCCAATGCAACCCTCATAAATGTCAATAAAACCACAATCTGTAAATTAGAAAGTGAGAGACCACCTAAGGAGAGAGCTGAGGTTTGGATGAACTACAAGAAAATGACTTTGCCTGGAGGTCAAATAATCTTGGTTAAAGGGCAAAGAACTCTAATAAGCATTATTCTGATTTGTTAAGAATGAAGGGATTATGGATTCCTAAAAATAAATACACATATAATACAAATATAATACACTGAAATTACTGGTGTTATTTATATTTGTAAAGTTCAGACCTAAACTTGCATTTAGATTTCCTGATAGAGAATAACAACAACAATTAAACAATATAGCAAAATAAAATAATAATAGCAAAAATAAAATAGTAATAACAATAATATGGTGAAGAAGCAGCAGCAGGAACAGGAGCCGCCACCACCACTGCCATCATCACCAGATATAAAATATCTCTTGAAATAGATGAACAAAATAAATAAATAATTTAAATGGCAATAATACAAAAAGAAAAAGAAGGAGAAAGAGGATGGGGAAGAGAGGGGAAGCAAATAAAAAGTACATAGCACAATGTCAACATCCTGCCTTCTCTGTTGGAATCTTATGAATTGCTAGTGCACTCCTGTCTTTGTGAGAAAGCAGGATTTATTGAGAAGACAGAGAAGCTCCTACAGAGGGAGGGGGCCCAGAGGGGTTGCCCCGCTAATGCACTCCTACCTGAAGAAAGCATGCTGTGTTGGCCATTGTGCTATATTCTGGAAACAAACATACAAAAATTAATGAGACATTTTTCTGCCATAATTGGGCTTGGAGTTAATACAAAAAGGTGAAATATAGAAAAATTAACTATTATAAAATGTTGTATTTGGTTGTATTTGTTAGCCCCTCTCCCCGTAGGGGAATAGTGTGAAAGCATTAAGACAAGAATTCTACATTGGTCAAGATGAGGAAAGTTCTCATACAATAGGTATATTAAAATGAATCTTCAATCTCTTTCTTACTGTCCTGTCAGCTTTTGATTATGTAAAGTAACTAAGGATTATTATTGTTGATTTTCTCCATTGGTTATTAGAGTTCTTTGCCCTTTAACCAAAATCAGCTGGGTGTGGTAGCACATGCCTGTAATTCCGGCTACTATGAGGCAAAATGAGAATGTTAGCTTCAGAGGTAAAGAAAACAAAAGATAAGGCATGGAGCTGGGTAAATATGAGGGGAGGTGATGATTTTGGGGCAGATGAAACAGAATGTAGAGGTTTTTAGAGAAGAGATGGAGTATCATCTCAGATATCATACAGTGGAGAACTCCCTTAGCAAGATGGCAGGGTCACTGAGTGAAAATAGATATTCTTTTCTTTAAAAAAATTTTTTTTTAAATTTTAAAGATGTGGGGTACAATTCAGTTTAGGTATATAAACATAAATTATGCAGGTACCCTTGTTGATGACGTGTGACCCTCCCCCCCGGCAGTTTCTCTCAGCTGCCAATTCCCCTCCCACCTGACAGTTTCCCGTTACTGCCAATACCTTTCTTATAATACTATGATAATAGTTCAAGGTCCACTGATGAGTGAGAACATATGGTACTCTGTTCTTTGTTTCTGTGATAGATTGCTGAATATGATCGACTCTAAATCCATCCAAATTGCTGCAAAGTCATATGTTTGTCCTTCTTTATGGTTGCATAATATTCCATTGTGCTATGTACCACATTTTTAAAATCCAGTCCAGCTTTGATGGGCAGTGTGGTTGGTTTTATGTTTTTGCTATTGTGAATAGAGCTGCAACAAACATGTGTGTGCTGGCATCTTTTTTGTAGAATGACTTGAGATACTCTGGGTATATTCTCAACAGGGGGATTGCTGGAAGGTCAATTTCTAGTTCTTTCAGAAATCATCCCACTGTCTTCCAAAGAGGTTGCACTAGTTTGCATTTCCATCAGCAGTGTAGAAGCATTCCCTTTTCTTTGCATCCTTGGCAGCATCTGTTGTTGTTTGCTTAAGATGACCATTCTTACTGGGGTTAGGTGGTATCTCAATGTGGCTTTGATTTGCATTTCTCTGATGATTAGTTCTTAAAGTTATTAGTTTTGAGAATAAAAGTGAAATTGGAACCAATAATTACAAAATTGCTAATTATTTTTTTCTTTTAAAGTTGTCAGAAAAATGTATTATTTAGCAATAATAAATATAGGAAAACAACCCATTATTGCCTAAAAAGTGTATGAACTTTTTCAAAAGCTGAACAAACACTTTCATCAGATAGATAAAGTCCCTTGTGTTTGTAGAGTTTACTATGAACTCCATAGTAAAGAAACTGCAATTAAAATTATACAAGAGCCGGACTCAGTGGCTCAGCCTGTAATCCTGTGCCTTTGGGAGGCTGAGGTGAGTGCATTGCCTGAGCCCTCGGGTTTGAGACCCACCTGGGCAGCGAGACCTCATCTCTATAATAAATTAAAAAAATCAAACAAATCAGCCGGGCGTGGTAGCACATGCCTGTAATTCCAGCTACTTGGAAGGCTGAGGCGGAAGGATCGCTGGAACCAGCAGGTTGAGGCTGTGGTGGCCGGGAGCTGCACTCCAGTCTGGGCAACAGGGTGAGACTCCAACTCAAAAAAAAAAAAAATTATACAAATACATATATAGATACGTACCTATATGAATTGTCTTTTGACAGATGACTATGCTTAAACTCACTAAGAATACCTTAACAGAGACTCTGCCATGTACATAAAATAATTACGTTATGTGGGAAGCATAATAAATTAGAAATATATTTTAATCTTTATGAAATATCATTTCCATAACATATAAAACATACAGCTACAAAACAATAATTCACAGCATAGAAAAGGCAAGTGCCAGAAGAATGTATCATATGCTGCAATACGATTCTTGAAGAAAAAGGATTATATCTTGGTGGGACAAATAAGTACATTCTGATGGAAAAATTGGTAAACTGTTTAAGCTTTGAATAAAAGCTCATAGTTTGGATATGTGCACAAAAGCATGCAGATAAAAGGGGAAGTGTGACTAGACAATGCATTTATTTGCTGGACCTGCCATAACAGAGTACTACAGATTGAGTGGCTGACACCCAAGTCCCCGACCCCGGGGCAGCAGACCAGTACTGGTTCTTGGCTTGTTAGGAACTGGGTCACACAGCAGCAGGCAAGCAGAGCACTTTCAACAGTTGTATCAGCAGAGTCATTAGATTCTCACGGGAGTGGGAAACCTGTTGTGAACTGGCATATGAGGGATCTAGGTTGTGTGCTTCTTGTGGGAATTTAATACTTGATGATCTTTATAAAGACTGATGTACAATTATTTTTCACATTGTGAAGTAAAATAGGTTAACATGATAACATAAAAATTGGTGGGGTGGGGGGCACAATTCAGTTCATAGTAGAAAGCAAGACAGAAAATTGTGGTATGCACGGAAAGAATGGTAATTTTAGTTTGACTAGAACATAGTCATGTAAATTAACATAGAAAACAAACTGGACAAAAGATTGAATGAAGCCAGATTGTACAAATCTTGAATATCAAACTAGAAAGTTTGGATTTTATTCCTTAAGCATTAGAAAACCAGAATGAATCTGAGCAGGGGAGCAGTATAATAAATTCAAAACCATGCTATGTGTTTTCCTTAGCATCTCAAGTTATCATCATATCATATTAATATTTGCAACAATTGCTTTAACTGTACTTTATTAGTCCTCTTTGACAGAGAGAAAAACTAAGGTTATAAAAGTTATTATAACTTATGAATATTAAAGCAGAAAATACAATTTAAGTCTTCAAAAGCTAGCATCACTTCTAGTGTATTTTTCATCTCAGACATTGTACACAGTTCTAAAATGTCTTCTTTTCTGTTATATCTTCAATGTCAATGTCTTTACTTCAATTTTTGAACTTAAGGGATAGAGTTACAATACGTTTTTATGCTTTTATGGGATACTTTTCATATCTGTGTTAGCTCTAGGACAGTTTCAATTGATTGCTTTTTTCCTCATCACAGTTCATATTTTTCTGCTTCTTTGTATACCTGGTAATCTTTGATTTCATAACAGACATTGTCAATTTTACCTTGTAGGATACTGAATAAGTTGTATTTCTGTAAATATTTTTGGCCATTGTTCTAGGATGTACTTACTTAGAAACAATTTGATCCCTTTGGAGGTTGTTTCTTTTTTACATCATAAGATGAATATAGACAGGGCTGAGGTTAGGCCTATTTATTCTCCACTCCTGAGACAAGATCTGCTGTATATTACCCCATATAGTTTGAGATTTTTCAATCTAAATGATTATGATAGGCACTACTTTCTTCTCTGGTGAGTGAACTGGGTACTGTTACCACCTGTAATACTTTCCAGTAATTCTTTCCCTAAACTAAGGTAGTTTCCTTAAATGTATGTTCTAAACAGTGCACTGCTGACGACTCAAGGCTTACTACTACAGATCTCTGGATTTTTATCTGTGTGCAGTTCTTTTCTTTCTAATATTATACCCTGCAAACTCTAGGAACTCTGTTCTACAGAGACTTCCAGTTCTATCTTCTCAACTCAGGATATACCTTGGGTTCCACTTCAGCTCCTCCTTAGGCAATAGCCTGAAAACTCTCCAAGGCAGTAAGCTTAGACACTTACAGGTCTCACATAATTTACTTCTAATTTCTCAGGAGTCACCTTTTTTTTCTGATGTCCAGTGCCTTGAAAGCTATTAATTATATATTTTTATGGATTTTAACTGTTCCAGACAGCAAGTAAATACAGTACCTTTCGTTTGATTGTGGTTTGAAACAAACTTCAAGTATTCTAAGTTTTGCATATTTCCTTGCATATAAAATTAGAACAGAAGGAAGAAGAGTAAGATGGGTAGTGGAGCTTTAAAATCTAAACATATTTAAGACAAATAACCAAGATAAATGAGATGTAATTCAATTGATGTGCCTAAGGATAGAACAAGTAATAAAAGCAGACTTGCATGATCTCTTCTTCTATGAGGGGAAGAATAAAGCAGAGGACTATCTTGTTACTATTGCTGGTAAACAGTGAGACATCTAGGGTACTGGGAATATCATTCTGCTCCAGAATTCTCCTTCCAAGGAGGAAATCTTTCTGCCTGCCCTACCTTTTCCTTCCCTTCCCTACCTGAGCACAGGTCTAACTGCTGTCCCATCCTCATCTCCCTTCCTTGTGCAAACACCACTCTCAAGGAGCAGGGCACCCAATAGTACTTTAGTTGCTATTTAATAATACTTTTGTTCCATCATCTTCCTGTTGTTAGTGTGTTAAATGAGTTTCAAAATCCCTTTAGTATCTACTGGAAACCTATTTGTGAATATAATCCTTATTAAGATTGTCAGCACTAAAATTTGGTGAGAATATTTTTTTAACATACTGGAATAATGGACTTCACAGACAGAGTCCTGAAGAATGATGCATAAATCTTTTTTAAAAAAATTGAATTATATTTTAAATATATTAGATGATCTTGGTCTTTAAATATAGTTTAACCTTTTGATTATATATAGTGAATATAACTCATCACATTTAGGCAATACAGCTTTTTGTATTTTAGTGGAGTTTTTTGTCTCCATATGCCCATCCCCCAACTCAAAATATCCACTATGTTCTTTGTTAGTAATTTTTATGACAAAGGATAGATACAGCTAGATGAAACTATACTTTTGTCTCTATTTGACATAATTTAAAAGTTCTTTAAAGGGAGCAATTATTTAAATTATGATTAACAATTTGTACAGGGTTTTATTTTTTACCTGAGTGAAGTCATATTGAATGAGAACTACATCTTGCTCAATTACATAATTATAATTCCTGATAATATGCCACATGTGAATCATGTAAACACACAAAGGAATTTATTCAATAGTCCAAGTATATTGAATGTGGGAAAAGATTTTATTTTGGGAATTTTTTGGCACCCCTCTTATAAGATACTAAAGGTAGAATTAATTGAATATTAATAAATAGTTTTTGATATATAACATAGATGTTTATAAAATGATATGCTGGAATTTATTTGACATATGTAATCTTTATATTAATAGATGAAGTAGCTTTAATATATATCAATGTCTGAAAGACTGAAATGAATATTCTTTGACTTTACACAACTTTGCCATGATTCAACTTCCTTTCACCATTGATTTTTGTGTGCTTTGCCTTACTGAGAAAATATTCTGCAAGACTTTTTGTTTTGTTTTTGTTTTGTTTGTTTTGTTTTGTCTAAAGATGGGGTATTGCTATGTTGCCCAGGTTGTCCTTAAACTCTTGGGTTCAAGTAATCCTCCTGCCTCAGTCTCCTGAATAGCTGGGACTACTGGAGCATGCCATCATGCCTGGTGTGGGGTACTCTTTTATACCAATATTTATTTTAAATACTATGAAAAGTTGTGGTGACATATTAGTGTGTACATTATAATTGAAATTGGACAAACAATACAAATCCTATTCACACAAATAATATAAAATATTTAAAGAGCATTTTTTCTGTTGGATTATATATTTTTATATTTAATTGTGATATACTGACAAAATATAATCTTTACAATTTGCCTTATTATTTTATTTTCAGGGTTTTAAGTGTTATGCCACAGATAAAGATGTGTGTTATGAAAATCATCCTGTGTGTACTCCTCTACATAGAAAGTAAAGCAAATGTACTCTGCTTGCTTATGTGTTCATTCCTCCTTTGCCTGTCTTGTCTGCCCTTCTTTAAAATGAATGATTGAATAGAATGTCCTAGTCATAGGGTCCATTTCTCTTTGTGCCTTGTTCAATGTAAAGATCCCACAGCCTGAAGCAATATCTTCTTTAGAAAACAGGGAATTATTTAGAGAGTGCATGCATTCCGTGATTGCAAGGGAGGATTCCGGGGTTTTGTAAAGGCAAAAATAATGCTTTCAAATTCACAAAGATCTCATTCAAAGCACAAAGCTAAGGGGTGGGGGGAATAAGCAGACACTACTCTTAAATCATCGGCTGAAAGATACTATGTAAGCTGAAATTTGCATTTCCATTATCTAGTTAATGGTCATTCAAACATTAAATACACTATATAAAATAATTTAAAAGTAGACATAATTTTATGTCTGATCAATAATAGCTGAGATGGAATAAAGCTGCTAAAATATGAATATTTTTATCAAGTTAAGATATTAATTTGTTTTGTTTTGTTTAGTGAATAAAAATCCATTTTTAAATTATCAAACTCTCTTTTCTTTAGTTCATATTTTCACTTCATATTACTAGATTTTTGAAATGCCCTCATCCAACTTGTCAATTTTGCTATGGCTTTTATAGCCCATACTCTTTCTTTAAGTTAAATGTAAGATTTCTTGATACTTAAATGTGTTTTTAAAAATTAACAATTGCAAAATTGATTTGGTTGAACTGTTTCAAATAGTGTATTTCCTACAGACTTGAAAATGGTATAGGTTATGAGAATTACATGCTATAATATTCAGTCACATTTGGCATACGGGCACAAAAAGCTATTTACATTTTTAAGCATACAAAAAACCAGGCCAAGCAAGAACATGGAGTTTTATTATAAAATTAGAGGGCTATTAGGCTAGCTCTCTCAGGAAAACAACAAAAAAAATTTAAGTGAAAAAGAGAAATGTTGGTGGAAGGATAAAGGAGAAAAAGTCAAGAATGAAGGAAAAAGGGGACAGAACAGGAAAATAACTCTTCCTGAAGAAATCACTCTGAAGATTAGTAATTTATTTAAATATTGTTGCTTGCAAAAATGAAAGTGCATAATGAATGATTCAGACTATACCTGAAACTCTCAGGGACATATCTTAATATCAGGTAGAAAAGAAAGATAGAATCTTGAACATAAAAATTATTTTTTTATAGAAAATAAGGTTTGCTCATGAGGCAGATTTCTTTAAGCTCTCCGAGTTCACTGCACATCCTCAGCAATATAGTGGGCTATGCTGCAGAATCATCATAAATCAATGAGAGGATGTCTTGAGCCATAGGGAATTAGCTGGCTCGCTTACATATGATGTGATTCACAGCACTTCCATTCAGAAACCTTTTATGAGACCACATGCTTCTTTGTCCGAGACACACCTATGTCTAGGCAGGGATAACTTTGGCTAGATTATGTTTGTTTTTTTCCACCTGAGTGAAGGAAATTTTTTTTCTAGCCAAATCCTCTCTCCATTTCAAGCAGGGATTTCTGAATTAATTCCCAGTTTTCTGGATCAGACCCAATGTTTTAGATTATAATTAATACTATCAACTTTAGACCACACAGGAATTCAAATTTGACTAACAGATTGAAGAAAAAGATTTTTGAAATAGTAGGTATAATCAAAAATTGTCTGCTAGAATCCACAAGGGGGCAGTTCCCTTGTGATATGCTCACAGTATTGGCCTCAGAGCCAGAAGCCTGTCAGAAATATTTCCAGAGACTGCACCTGTCCCTGTCATGCTTCAATCCAATATAACCCATCAGAAATCCTGCCTCAAATTCTTGTACTATACATCATCCCATGTATCATTGGAAGATCTAAAAGTAAAGTAAATGTCAATTTTAGAAGACTTTTAGTATCAAGAAGCTTGAATAGTGTTTTTAAAAGCCACTCAAAATGTTTATCTATCAAAAAGAGTATATATCACATGTTTACTGGATAATATTTTTTGTTTGCTTGCTTGTTTTTTAATTTCCTTAATGAAACTAGCATCATTGAAAAAGTAAAAAACTTCAAAGGCATGTCACAATCCAAATAAACAAAACCCAGAAAAGGAGACATTTTAGATTAATGTTATAATGAGAACTGTGATTGTCTCTCATACCATTAAACATTTCTCAACCGTGGATAATCTAACAAATTTTTCTGGGATAATGCACTAATAGAGAAGGAGAATAGTGACAAGAATTATAGATCCCATACCCCATTATAAGAAATCAGAAAGTCAAAGCAGAATCAAAGTAAGCTGTTTTATATTCAGATTCATTAACGATACTCTCCATACTTACACTATGATTTAAACCACATAACATTATTTCATTGCAACTGTATTTCTGCATCTGATGTACAACAACATTGAATAAAAATCACTATTCCATTAAGAAGCTTACATATCCCGAAAAAGCCTTTAGAATACACCTTATTCACGCCTGCAACTCTTGTACTGTCAAAAGTTCTTGTTTTCTAAATCTATAAATACATGGTAAAAATTTTCAGCAAGCTGTTGCCAAGGATCTAGGAAAAAGATGGGTGGAGAAATGCCTGAAACTTTCTTCAAATTAACAAAATGTTAAACAGTAACATCTGATGTAATCAATGGGTGGCAAACATTTTTGGAAAACCATAAAATTTCTTTCATCAAATAACTTTTATTCTATTATACAAAATAATTATATTTTTTATATATCTAATTCATCAGAAATTCTGCCTGAAACAAATTGTTTATATCCTGATTCTGAAATGCTCTTGGCTCTTAGCTTGCTACTATGGAAAAACACAAAATAACCATGCTTAAACTTTCTAGCAACTTTATGGAAAATCACATTCTTCATAGCATAGAAACTAAGGAATTATCATATGTCTTTCAGGGAATCTTCATCAAAAATTATATTAGGATGTAGGCTAGGGTAGCAATGGCAAGGTACACTAAAGTACACTGATTTAAACAAGATAAACATTAATTTATCTATGATGAAATTCTTGAAGAAGTTGATTTAGGGTTGGCAAGTTGCCTCAATATCAGGGATACACAATGGCTCCAGTCCCTTAGTTCTGCTGTTCCTAGGCTATTACCTCATAGCTTGTTTGAAATTAGTATCTACCTTATAGCCTGTAAGAAGGGTGAAAGAAGTAACTGTATGCTCCCCCCCCTTTTTTTTAAAGAAATGATTCAGAGGCTTTGTACTTCAATTATTCTTATATCCTATTGGCCGGAATCGATCACATCACCCTACCTGGCAAGAATGGAGACTGGAAATGTCATAGTTGGTGGCCATGCCCTCAATGACTAGTATATTCATAATGATTTTTGAGTTTGAGTCTCACTTTGTCACCCAGGCTGGAGTGCAGTGGCATGATCATGGCTCACAGCAGCCTTGTCCTCGTGTGCTCAGGGAATCTGTTTGTCTGAAGTAGCTGGGACTACATTAGCACATCACCATGCCCGGTTAATTTTTTGATTTTTTTGTAGAAATGAGGTCTCGCTATGTTGCCCAGGATGGTCTTGAACTCCTTGGCTCAAGCAATCCCTTCTCCTCAGCCTCCTAAGGTGCTGGGATTACAGGCATGAGCCACTGTACCCGGCCTAAAGTTTTCTATACTTTAAACTCTAAATTGTTTGTGTCCACTGGAGAGTTTACAACTGCTCTTCATGCATCTCTAAGATTGTCTCTTTATAACTGTTTCTTCCTTATTTGACTTTATAGATTTGTGGTTTTTTTAAATTTCTAATTTGTTTTCAATCAATCATAGCAACTTCATCCTATACATAATACTGAAAATTTAAAACTGACTTACCAAATATTGGGTGATCAATTATAATAAATATGTGCTCTGTGATAATAGTAGAGAAACAGGTATTCCCAAGACCAGTTTTGTGTGTTCCTTTAAAATTTTATAATGCTAAGTGAAATAAGCCAGACAAGAGAGCAAGTACTATATGATCTCATTTATATGTGGAATCTAAATCAAACTCGAAAGTTGAGTAGAATGATGGTTACCAGTGGTTAGAGATTGGAAGAAAATAGTAAGATGTTAGTATATATGAGAGGAGACCCAATCAACTCAGAATTTTCTTTTGGAGGGCACAGGCTTTCCCCACTAGACAAGTGTTCTAAGAACCAATCAGCATCAGTGTATTAACCAGTGTTGTTGTAAAAGACTGCGTTCAGCTTGACTAAATTTTTTTGGAGATTCTTTCAAGGCATTTGCCTATTTCATGATGGGTGATTTATGAGTGCACCTGCTCATACTGCACTGAATGTTCACTAGTTTTGTTTTTTTTTTTTAATCACAAATGACATGACCTCCATGCTTCCTCTCCTTATTTGTCCAATCTCAACCCAAGTGACTTTTTTTGTTTGTTTGTTTCCCTGATGAAAGTCCTCCAAGAGAAATATTTTACTCATGTGGAAGAGGTGAAACAATAAACAGTAGAAGCACTAAAAAGCATCAAAACTGATGAGTTCAAAAATTGTTTTGTGCAGTGGTAAAAGCGTCATGATATGTGAATTGCATCAAACAGAGAGTACTTTGAAGGTGACTGAAGTTTAAATGTGTAAGAATATATACTCAATTTTTTAATAAATAAATTCTAGGGGTTTTTTGGGTCCTGCCTCAGTCTCAGAGAGAAGGAATATGTTTTTGGGGATTTATTGCACAGCTTGATAACTATAGTTAACAATAATGTATTATATATTTCCAATTGCTAAGAGAATAAATTTCAAATGCTTTTGCCACAAAAATGATAAGGACTTGAGGTGATATATATACTAGTTTTATTTAAGCATTCCACATATCTTCACTTTGTAGTCCATAAATATATACAATTATACTTTGTCAATTAATAATAAAAATGTCAAAGGAGCAAATAATACTAACATGATATAAACTATTGCAAAGCATTGAAAAAGAAGAAAAACTCAAATAGATTTCAAGTTTATTTTAAAGATCCTTATGCATGCCTTGTTTCTTTTCATATATTACTATCCTTATTGTCTTAAACATAGTTGACACTCTAATAAAACCTTAATAATCTGAAAATCATCAATCATGTTAATAAGGTATTTATACTTTTAAAATTCTTTTCAAAATCCAAAATGAGTGTGCATCTATTTTTTATATGCAAATGTTTATGTGTTTTATTGATACATAATAGTGGTACAAATTTATGTGGTATATGCAATATTTTGATGCATGCATAGAATGTGTCATGATTAAATCAAGGTAACTGAGATATCCATCACGTCAAATAGTTATCTTTTTTGTGTGTTTGAGGAACATTCCAAAACTTCTCTTCTAGCTATTTTGAAATATACAATAAAATTATTGTTAACTATGGTTGCCCTACTGGGCTATTCAAAACCTGGACTTATTCTGAGTGTAATTTCCTGTTCACTGAGAAACTATCCTTAGTGATACAGAACCAAAAAACTACTTACGTAAGTCTAAAATTTACCAACCAAGTGTTATACAACCCAACTATTATTCCAAGAACATGAAGATGTTTATTATTTTATCAATGACAAACTCATAAGTAGCTTATGTTAAACCAAGACACAAAAGAATGCCTAAAGTAAAATTAGAGGGTTCCTTCTTACAAGATTTAAAATAAATTTCTTTTCTTACACAGTCAATGTTCTGTTGACACATTCATGTTTAAATATGGTTACTACTCTGCTAAAATCCTCAAGGTCCTAAAGCCCTATTACATGTTATCCTGATTGCCAAAACATTCTGCTCACTTTCTCAAAAACCGTAAGGGGAGGCCACTCCTCAGAAACAAAATACCTATTTTAATTAGTTTTTCTTGACAGCCTGCCTTCTTTGAGCTTCATTTTTGAGACTTGTGTATTCTGTTTGGTAATTATAAGTAACTATCTTCTTTTATAAGTGAGAACACATCTCCCATTTGTTCATTTACTCCTAGGGTACTCTTACATCTGAAATCATGTCAGTGTTCCTCAGCTAATGTCATATAGTTTATAGTTGATTGGAAGACATAATTTCTTTTAAGTAAATAAAAGGAACAAATTATTAACTAATACAAACAAACAATGCAATATTTTACAGGTCAAAAATTCATTCAAAATTAATGCATATGTATTTTATATTTATTATAATTAAAAATTGTTATTGATAAATGTATATATTTATTCTCTTAACAATAACAAAGCATGCAAAGAAATATATAATATCATATTTTTACTTTGGAAATAGAGCATTTGAGGCACAACAAATTCAAAAACAACACTAAGAATACTAAATAATTAAAGACAGACTGATTTTAGAGACTTGAGTCTTCTAGTTATGACCTCATAAATTATTCCACTAGACTAATAGTCTTCAGTGTTTTTTATGAACTAGTTGAAAAGTCTAATTCAATAATTATTCCACATATAAATGTATATATATATGTGTATATATATATATATTTGCTCATTTAAAACTTATATGCAGGTACAATTACTTGCATTAAGTCAGTATATTCAATATATTTAAAAACAAGAAATATAAAAATTAAGATACAAATAAAATGAAACAAAACTTTCAAGATTTTTAAATATATGCTAGTGGATCATAAACAAGTAAACTCTGTCAATCTTATTTGCAGTCTTGTCTACTGTATGTTAAGACATTTCAAATATGAACTACTCATATAGTTTACTGATATCTGAAATATCAAATAAGGAAGTGAGTATCCATTATAATGAAAATACAGTCTTTCCTTTGTATGCGTCTCTTTTATTTCTTTACTCTTATTATCATGTAGCATAGTTGTTTTTTTTTTTTTTTGTCATACACATTGAGAAAAATATTCAAGGAGCTTGAACATGCATTCTCATGACCATCTTCTTAATGACTTTCCTCAAACCCTCTTGTTCTGAAAGTTCTTGTTGATTTCTCTGGGATCAAAAAGGGGAGTGCTTGTCTTTGACCAAAAGTAAGCAGAGGGGAAAGTTCATCTAAGATAAGTGCATATTCTCAGCCCAGCAGAGGGACAACTGAGCATTGCACTATGCAGTCTCCTTACTTTCAAGCAAAAGTGCTTACATGAACAACTGTTCAAAGTGTTGGATGAGGCCATTAGTGGCTAGCTTGTGTAGTGGAAAATGAATGTTTCAATCCATTTAAGATAAGAAAGGTTTGGAGCTTCCATGATGTAAATTGGTCTCCATTATCACTCAGCAGTTCTTATGGTATTTCATATACAGTGAATAGTCTCTGAGTTCAGACTGGAGAGACAGAATTTCATAATAACCTGTGGCCATTTGCAGGAGATAATGAGTGCTAATGGCTTTATGTATAGTTGAGGAAAGCTCACTTTTCATCTTTGTTGATATTTGTTAAGTTACTATAGAGTTTTTAAAGACATTTATGTAATATCTATGTTACAATAGAAATTTGTTTTTTAGTTGGTATTATCTAGAAATCAGTCCTAATACAATCATAAGCCTAAGTAATGTTCTTTTGATTTCTTAGTAATCTTTTGTAAGGCTATCAATCCATCACCCTCACTGTCTTCAGTGGATGGCTAGCATGATTCAAAGACTATTTAGAATACTGTAAAAATATTTGTTATATTGATGCAAAAAGTTGTGTAATACTTAAGTTCCCAAATTATATCTATGTATATTATAGAATCATAATAGTAGATTAGATGAAACTGTCCAAAGTAATATTCTTTATTTCCCTGCATATATATTTAAGTATAACTAAATAAAAACATTATCTTCATTTGGAATGTGTCACTTTCAAGACCTGTAGGTAATATTCCAAGTATTTTGTTACAGCAATTTAAAATTATTATGCATATTTGCATTAATTCTTTTTGATACACTAAAAAAGTCATACATTAAATTTATTTTGGGAAATTTCTAAGAAAATGACAAACAAAATTATTCTTTTAATTCAGTTCTTCTGAAATACATATATGTTTCATATATGTGCATATATATGTGTATATGTATATATATATCTCAACATTGATGCTATCTTAGAGTCTTTGGGGGCATTGCCATTTATTCTTCTTAGATAGGATTGGATTAAACTAAATTCTTTCCTTTTAGCCTTTCCCAGTCATTGTCAACTGTCCCTGAAATCCTTACATAATGGCACAATCAGAATCAAATATGGCTTTGTATGCTTTTAACAATAATTTTTTTCATAAACAGATTCTGTCATTGCTTTTCAAAACATGTATACGTAATATTACTAGTGGCTTATTGAGTATGATTTCCACATTTAATCTTTCTTTGTCTTTTAGTTCTCACTTCCTATAATCTCTTAGTGATTTATATAATACTTTTGTTACTAATGCATGCATTTCTATTTTTATGAGTATATACAATCTTCAACATTTTCTTGCATAAGTTACCTGAATTCAATCTTTTAATCTTAAGCTTTTGCCCTCAAGCTTTTCCGTCTTTTCTATTATACTATTTTTATACAACAATATGACCCTTTCCATTCCCCCATAAATATTCAGCAAAGTTTATATTCATATTATTTTTCATGATGTGAACATCTAAAAGTTGAAATTCCTCTCCATATTTGATATGCTAGACCAACAACACAAATGTACTCCTCTATAAAAATAATTCTGCATTTCTTTACAACTGCCTACTTTTCTCTATGAAGAGATGGATATTTAGATTATTTCTTGTTTTTGCTCATTTGTTGCACAAATGTCCAGTTTTAAAGGCATATAAGACTTTGTGCTATGACTGGGGAGACTGGGAAATCCTTTCCATGAAAAACAACTATAAAATGAAAAAATTTGATCAAAACAATCATTCCATTGCTCTGCAAATTAGCTAAAGGAATAGAATAACTAGATAAGTATTTATGCTTGAAAAATTGCTGAACTTTGGAAAAGAGTGGTGGGAGGTTTTGTCATTCTGGCTAGGGATGCTCTAATTTTTCCTCAGCTCAGTGTATCAGAATTGAAAATTTGTGAGGATCAGCAACCCTTGTATTTAGAGTGTTAAGTGATATTCACATCCATCAGCATTACTGATGGAAGTAACTTTTTGAAGGCAAGCAAATAGATGAAAACCAACTGCTTGGCTCTATAGCCTGAGGTAGTGGATATGATTAGGGCAAACATTTCAGGGTAAGGTTGTGCTTGCATCCAGCTGATACCAAAGAAGGCAGAATATATTTAAACATTTCTACTTGATCCCATAAAGTCTCAACAGAATATTCGAGATGCCACAAGAAAGAATCAGTAAAAAAAAATAGTAAAAGAGTTCCAAAATTTGCTGAAAAATATCAATCAACAAATCCTAATAGTATAAATAGGAAAATAGGCACACATACACATTATGGTCTATCTGTTTAAGGTCACGGACAAGGAGAACATTTTGAAAGCAGCAAGGCAAAAATGATGCACACAGGAGAGCAACAATGCAATTAATTGCTGGTTTGCCATCAGAAGGCAGTGGAATAACTTTTAAAAGCACTTGATAAGAAAGTAAAAAATATAAACTCTTAACTAAGAATTCTATAGCATGTAACATAATTCTTTCATATGAAGCAACATAAGGCATTCCAGGAAAGAAAACTGAGAAATTTGTTCATAGTAGAACTTCCTTAAAGACTGAAGGAAGTTTTTCAGGTTAAAAAGAAATGACATCTGAAAATAACTACAGATTAGGAACCATGAAAAAAATGGAGAAAGTTATAAATAATAACTGTTAATAATATAAAATACCTTATAAATATATTTAGCTTTTTTCCTAACATTTAAAAGGACTTCAAATTATATAAAGCAACAATAGTACCTCTGCATTGTGCTTATAACATATATAGTTCTAATATATGATAATACTGCAGAAGAAGAAATGGACCTACACTGGATCAAATTTCTATATTTTACCATAATTAAGTTAGTACTAATCTGAAGTCAATTATAATAAATTAGAACGCATATTGTAATACTTAGAGTAACTAGTAAGAAAAAATATATAGAATAAAATCAAAGGAATAATTAAAATCATACACACAAAAATATTTATTTAGTGTTAAAGAAACTATTGAGAGAGAAAAAGAGTGCATAAGAGACAAAAAAGTTCAGAAGATAAGTAGAAAATAACTAATAAATTGTTTTAGTAATATGCAATTATGCAAAAATTACATTAAGTATAAATAGCATAAATGCCCTAATCAGAAGGCAGAGATTGTAGACTATATGTAAAAGCAAAAATTCAACCATCTATTTTCTTTAAAAAAAGAATATTCTACAGTCAAAAACCATAATAAAACTGGAGTGCTTATATTAATTTCTGAAAAAATAGGCATTAAAACAATAAATTTTACTAAAAAGAAGGATACTTCATAATAATAAAAGGTCAGTACATCAGAAAAAATGACAATTGTAAGTATATATATATATATATATATATATATATATATCTAACAACAAAGTTCTAAATACATTAAACAAAGATATATATATCTAACAAAGATATATATATCTAACAACAAAGTCCAAAAATACATTAAACAAAAACTTACAAAATTGAAGTAAGGAATACATAAGTAAACACTTACATTTGGAAACTGCAGTTGCCCATTCTGAATAACTGACAAACCAACTAGATTGAAAATTAGCAGAGTATAATAGATTTGACATTTACAGGCTACTTCCAATCTCATACTGCAGAACACACTTTTTTTTTCCAAGTGCACATGGACAGACCACATGGTAGGTGACAAAAGGCCACAAAACATTACTCAGTAAATTTAAAAGGATTGAATCCTGTAAGCTCTGCTCTCTGATCATAGCCAAATCAAATTAGAATGAAAAAACAAATCCTCAAATATCTGGAACTTCAACAATGTACTTCTAAATAACCCTTAATTTAAAAGAAAAAATATCACATGTGAAAATAGAATGTATTTGAACTATGTGGAAACAAAAATAAAACATATGGAAATTATGACGTGCAAACTGAGTAGTTTTAAGAGAAAATGTAAATATTTAAATGCCTATATCTCAAAATATTAAAACTATGTCTAATCTTGTACCTTAAAAATTTAGAAAAAGAACAAACTAAACCTAAATAATAGAATAAAAAATAATAAAATTTAGAGCAGAAAACAATAGAAAAAATGATAAAATCAACAGTTGGTTATTTAAAAGGACAACACAAGATACCCGTAGCAAGAAATAAGAAATTAAGAAAACTAGCAAAAAACAATTAAAAAAATGAAATTAAACAATTATATTTTCAAAGAAATATCTAAAATAATACTAGGAATAAATGTGGCAAAGTATTATAAGATTTAAACACTGACAACTACAGAATACAACTTGGAAAATTAAAGGAGTTTTAATTAAATAGAGAGTTTGTTTGTGCATTAAATAATTCAATATTTTAGAGGAGTCAATTTTTTCCAAAGAATGGGTAAACTATAAATTTGTTGTAATTCCTATTAAAAGCTCTGGAGACATTTAGCAGAAATTGTCAGCTAATCCTAAAATGTTTACATGGCAATATAAAAAACCTAAAATAGTCAAAACAATCTTGACAAAAGAACACATTCAGAGAATTCAACATCGACTGATTTCAACATGTGTTATAAAGTCATAATAATCATTGTGGTATTAGTGCAGAGATAAACACAATGGAGCAGAATTGAGATTTCATAAGTGAATCCTTTTATTTCTTGTCAATTTTTGACAAAATTGTTAAGACAATTCATGGCAAAAATAGTCTATTCAAAAAATTGTTCCCACTATGTATAATTTTATAAAATTATTGAACCACTAATTGTTTAGTGTTTAGCATGTGCTAAGTAATAGTCTAAATAGTTTAACATATTAATTAATTTACTCTTCATTGATAATCCTGTGAAATTGGTGCTGTTATTATCCTCTTTTACAGATGAAGAAACTGAGGTACAAAGAAGTTAAGCAACTTAGTCACTTAGCTAAGTAAGTGGCAGTGTTAGGGCTTGAACCCTATTCAGCTAATTCCTAACATCTGTACACAATTATGCCTTGAGTAAATTGGTCTCCTCTCTGCATCAGTTTCCTCAACTGTTAAAAAAAAAAGAGTGGACTGATGACTTAAATATCTACCTTTTGATTGTTTAATATATGATGAGCACTTTTACATGCTGTATCATTTCATCATCACAACAATCTAGAGAGAAATGTTTTTCACCATTTCTCATCATAGCACACTAAAGCATTGAGAGGTTAAATAACATGCCCAAGTTTATATAGCCTCAACATGAAGAAGCCAAGAGGGTTTGAACTAGGTCTTTCAGACTCACTTGACCACTCTGTCTTGCTGCCTTTTCTCAAAGATGTCTTCCAACAGGAAGCTTGCATGACTTCATCCATTCATTTACTAAACAAATATATTTTTATTTTATATTAAAGGTATGGGGTACAAATCAGGATTAGGTATACAAGTGGCCATCGTACAGGTAAAGTTTGGGCCTCCCTTTGGTCCCTGCTTTGCCTGGCTTAAGATCAAGTGTGCTTATGATGTGTCCCCTCCTCAGTCCCCATCTTGGCAGTACCCCTCTACTACCAATCCCTTTCTTATAGTATTATGATTATTGTTCAGGGTTCACTTTTGAGTGAGAACATGTGGTACTCTGTTTTTTGTTTTTGTGATAGATTGCTGAGTATGATAGAATCTAAATCCATCCAAGTTGCTGCAACGTCCATATGTTTGTCCTTCTTTATGGCTGCATGATATTCCATTTTATATATATACCACATTTTTTCTATCCAGTACAGTTTCAATGGGTAGCATGGTTGGTTCCATGTTTTTGCTATTGTGAATAGTGCTGGCATAAGCATGTGGGTGAAGGTATCTTTTTTGTAGAATAATTTGAGTTCTTCCAGCTACATTTCTAGTAGGGGGACTGCTGTATATCTGATAAAGGCCTAATATTTAGGATCTGCAAGGAACTTAAATGTTCCAAAAGGAAAAAAACAAACAGCCCCATTAAAAAGTGCGCAAAAGACATAAATAGACACTTCTCAAAAGAAGATATACAGGCAACCAACAAACACATGAAAAAAGTGCCCAGCCTCACTAATCAATAGATAAATGCAAATCAAAACCACATTGCGATATCACCTAACCCCAGTAAGAATGGCCATCATTAGTAAAACAAACAACATCAGATGCTGTTGAGAATGCAGAGAAAAAGGAATGTTTCTACACTGCTGGTGGGAATGCAAACTAGGGCAATCTCTTTGGAAAACAGTTGGTGATTTCTAAAAGAACTAGACATTAAACACATATTTTCTTTGCTCTCTGTTCTAGCCCTTGGTAACTGGATGCTGAGAGGCCATGGAATGAATTAGACTACATGCTTCCATCAAAGACAATATTATTTGTCATCATGTCTCGTCTTTTCGTAGACTACAATATAAAATAGAAGAAACTCAGTGATAAGAAGTTTAGACAAACGTTATGAGACTCAGAAGGAATGTCCTCCTCAGAGGGAATTCAGGAAGGGCATCACTGAGAAAGTGGTACTACCTGCTGGCTATTTAACGCAAATAAAAATAAAAATACCTTGTTCATTTATAACACCACACCTTACATCAAAATTAATACCAAATAAATGAGAAAATCAAATGTAAGAGCTAAAAACATATGAAGAAAACACCTTAGGACCTTGAATTAGGCAAAGTGTTCTTAGATAAAAGCATTGTTCATAAAATTTAGAAAATCACTGATAAATAGGACTTTATCAAAATTTAAAACTTTTGGACTTTGAAAAATATTAATAAGAAATGGAAATATAAGCCATAGACTTGGAGGGGACTTTGAAATATTATATCTGATAAAGGGCTTATATCCAGAATATATATCTGATAAAGGGCTCATATGGAAGAGATAAAGGACTTATATCCCAGAATATATAAATAACTCTTACAACTCAACAATAAGAAGAAAAAATAACCAGTTAAAAATGGTGTTTTCCCAAAGATGTACAAATGACTAATAAGCATGGAAAATGATACAACACATTAGACATTAGAAAAATTGAAATTTAAATCATAATAGGATACCATTTTGTACCCACTGAAACAACTATTATGAAAAAAGAAAGACAATACCTAGTATTTATGAGAATGTGGAAGACATAGAGCCCTCCTCCATTTGTGTTACACCTGATCTGGAAAACTTTGGACAGTGTATTTAAAAGTTACATGTATTCTTATAATATGACTCAACAGTTCTCTTAAGTATGTTAGAAATGGGGATTATTTTAGGAATAAGAGTATATGTTCTCACAAATGTATGCAAACAAATGTTCACAGCAACATTTTTCAAATAATGCAAAGCTGTAAATAATCTAGAAGTCCATCAGCTATAGAATGAATAAACAATATGGTATATCCATATAATCGAATACTATTCAACCATGAAAAGGCATGAACTACTAACACATGTTGCAACAAATATGAAACCTCAGTATATTACATGTGAAAGTAAATGAGCCTGGAGGACATTGTTAAGTGAAATAAGCCAAGCACAGAAAGACAAATATTACATGTTCTCACTTATATACAGGAGTGAAAAAGGTGATCTCATGAAGTAGAAAGTAGAATAGTATTTACCAATGGCAGGGAAGGGTATGAGGAGGAGAGACTAAAGAGACTTTGGTTAATGAATACAAAAATATAGTTAAGTAGAAGGTATAAATTTTAGTGCTAATAGAATAGGAGGAAGACTGTAAATAACAATCATTTGTTATATGTTCAAAAAAGACAGAAGATAAGTTTTGAAAGGTTGCCAACACAAAGAAATGATATGTATTTGACGTTATGGATATTCCAATTACCATGATTTGATCATTACATGGTGTATGCATATATCACAATATTACATGTATCCCATAAATACATACAACTATTATGTATCAATAAAAAAGAAGCCAGAAACAAAAAAGTAAACAATGTATGATTTATATGTACGTGAAATCCAGAAAAGGTAAATGTACAGAAACAATAATCAGATAATTTGCTGCTTGATTGAGAACAATGTAATTTAGAATTCTACTGCTGAGTATATATCTAAGAGAAATAAAGTCAGTATATCAAAGAGATATCTTTCCTTCCATGTTTATTGCATCACTATTCACAATTTCCAAGATATGGAATCAAAGTGTCTATCAACAAATGAATGGAAAGAAAATATATATACACAATGGAATATTCTTTGACTATAAAAGGGAATCAAATTCTGTCATAAGTGGGGAAGGAGGTCATTAGGTTAGTAAAATAAACTTTGCACAGAAAGACAAATATCATACCTTCTCACTTGTACGTGAAAGCTAATTAAGTGATCTCATGGAGGTAGAGAGTTGACTGGTACTTACCAGAGACTGGGAAAAGTAGGCGAGGGCATAAAGAGAGGTTGGTTAATGAATACACAAATGTAGTTAGAAAGAAGAAATAAGATTTAGATTTCAGTGGTATAGTAAACTATAGTTAATAATTTTTTTGTAGTTCAAAAAGTTAAAGAAGAAAAATTGAAATGTTTGGGGGTGATGAATGACTAAATTGCCCCAGATAATTGTATCAAAATATCACATGTACTCCCAAAATATGAGTGACCATTATATATCAATAAAAAATACAGTAAGTTAATCTGGAAATGAACACAAGGAAGCATTCTGAGGGTAATAGATATATTCTAAAATGAGATTGTGATGATGATGACTAAAATAACTGAACATTCAAAATGTGCATATTTAATGTCCTGTAAAATTTACCTCATTATACATGTTTTTAGGAGGTCACATAGGCAAATCTATGAGTTATGGTCACATAAAATGCCCATATATTGTTTAATATGCCTTCTCTGTCTCATACTGCAATAGTCATCACTTGCATATTTACCCCTTTTATTTTTATTTTTTAAATAATTTTCTTTATCTCCAATAGTTACATAACAATTTTCCAGTGTGTTTATTCATTTTTTAAATTTAATTTTATTGTAGAGATGTGGGGTACAAGTAAGGATTAACTACATAAGTAGGCTGCATTGTAGGTGGGCCTCCAACTGGCCTTCACTTCACCTGATAAAAGATCAGGTATCCTTTGTGCTGTGTTCCTTCCCTTCTCTGGCAGTGCCCAATGATTGCCGATCCCTCCCTTGTGCTATTATGATTAATACTCAGTTCCCACTTATGAGTGAGAACATTCAGTGTTCAGTTTTTGTTTCTGTGATAGATCAGTATGTATAATGGTCTCCAACTCCATGCAATTTGATGCAAAGTTCATGATTTTGTTCTTCTTTATGGTTGTGTAATACTCCATCATATATGCACCACATTTTCTTTATCTAGTCCACATTCGATGGGCAGTAGGTTTGGTTCCATGCTTTTGCTATTGTGACTAGTGTGGCTATAAACATACATGTGCAGGTTCCCTTTTGGTAGAACAATTTATGTTCCTCTGTGTATATTCCCAGGACTAGGATTGTTAGATTGTATGGAAGGTCAAGTTTTAGTTATTTTAGTCATCACCACACTGCTTTCCATAGAGTTTGAACTAGCTTGCACTCATACCAACAATGTAGAAGTGTTCATCTTTCTCCACACTCACACATGCATGTATTGTTTTTTGATTGATTAATGATTGCCATCCTTACTGAAGTTAGGTGGTATCATATTGTAGTATTGATTTGCATTTTTCTGATGACTAGTGAGGCTGAGTATTTTTTCATGTATCTGTTAGTTGCTTGTATATCTTCTTTTGAAAAGTGTCTATCCATGTCCTTTGCCCACTTTGTAAAAGGGTTGATATTTTTTCCCTTTCAGTTGATTTGAGTTCCTTTAGACCCTGGATGTTAGACTCTTGTCAGATACATGATTTGCAAATATTTTTTGTGTGTTTTTTTCCCTCACTCTCTTGATTGGATTCTTTTGCTGAAAAAGCTTTTCAGTTTGATGAGGTCCTACTTGTCTATCTTAACTTTTTTGACATTGGCTTTTAGGAATTTGGTCAAGAATTGGTATACCTATGTGCATAAGATTGTTTACGATGTTTTCTTCTAGGATTCTTATAGTTTGAGGTTTTACGTTTAGGTCTGATCCATTCAGAACTGATTTTGTCACACTTTGTGGACATTATGATTATATATCTTGAAAACCCTAGGAAGTCTGTCAAAAGTCTCCTTGCACTGATAATCAACTTCAGTAAAGTCTCAGGGTAAAAAATAAGTGTGCAAAAGACAGTTGTATTTCTATACACCAGCAACAAGCAGACAAAGTGCCAAATAAAAAGCACAATCTCATTCCAATAGCCACAAAAAAAGACATACCTTGGCAGCCACCTAACCAGAGAAGTGAAAGATCTTTACAACGAGAACTACAAAATGCTGCTCAAACAAATCAAGGATGACACAAGCAAACGGAAAAATATTCCATGCTTATGGATCAAAAGAATCAATATCATCAAGATGGTCCAGTCTACCCAAGGCAATCTACAGATTCAATGCAACACCCATCAAATTACCACATTATTTTTCTCAGACCTGGAAATGACAATAAAGAAATTCGTATGAAAAACATCCAAAAAGAGCACAAATAGCCAAAACAATCCTTCGTAAAAGAAACAAAGTGGGGCTGTCGCTGTGGCTCAAGCCTATAATCCCAGCATTTTGGGTGGCCAAGGTGAAGGGATTGCCTGAGCCCACGGGTTCAACAGCCTGGGAAATTTGGTGAGACCTCATCTCTTCAATAAATCAAAATATTAGCCAGGCATGGTAGCACGTGCTGAGGCAGAAGGTTGAGCCCAGCGTTGATGCTGGGGTGCCCGTGAGCATGCCACTGCACTCCAGCTTCCATGACAGAGTGAGACTCCCACTCAAAAAAAAAAAAAAAAAAAAGAAACAAGTGGGAGGTATCACACTTCCAGATTTTAAAATTTACTACACAACTGCAGTAACCAAAACAGCCTGGTATTGGTACAAGAATAGGCAAAAAGACCAATGGAACAGGACGGAGATTCTAGCAGCAAAAACTCTGTCTCTCAACCAACCCATCTTCAACAAAGCCACCAATAATAACCAACGGGCAAAGGAGATCATATTTAGCAAATTATGTTGGGAAAATTGGCTGACTACAAGCAGAAGAATGAAACTGGGTCCAATTTACTTTTCAATAATTTTAGTAATTTACAGTCATGTTAATAATTAGAATCTTTAAAGTTGACTGTGGCATTTTTATGAGAATTAGAAAAATACAGCCTTCAAGCAAGATATTTTTTGTGATGCTTTTTATCTCTCAAAATAAAATTCTGAAAAATATAAAGTTATTCCTTATAAAATAGACAGATAAAATTATTTGAAATTTTTTAAAAAATTAAAATATTTGGAAGCTCAGTCTTTAGGATTAAGTTGGGTACTACACATCTAAGGGAAGTATTGAGAGTAACAAAGGTGTTTAGCAATGTATTGGCTAAATTGCTGCTGCAATTTATTGTGATTTATAAAAGAAAACATACAGCCTTTTAACAAAAACTTAAAATTTTAGTTTTTTGCAAATGATCGTCCCATCATGATCATTTTTATTAATCAATTCACCTTGTTAATATTCAAATAATTGCAATGATGTAATTCTTTAAACTATGTTATAGAGCATTAAGAATTTATAATTTTATTTCCATACACTTAACCTTTGTATTAAAGCAGATTTGTAATAGAAAATATGGAAAATATGAAATGTTTTTGATCATGGATGATCTGTGAGTTTTGCAAATGAAATCTTCATTTTTGTTTTCTACAATAGATAACATATCAATATCAAGGAACTGCAATTGTGGTATTAATAATTTATATTTAAAGGTTCTTAAACTTTTTATAGTACACTTTATTTTTAGATTCATTTTTATTTTTATGGAAAAATTGAGCAGAAAGTACAGAGGGTTCCATATGACCCTCTCTCAGTCCACACATTTTGTCCTATTATGAACATCTTTCATTATTGTAGTACACTTGCTATGATGAGTCAATATGAAAACACTGTTACTAACTTATGCTACCTAGTTTGCATTAGTGGATACTCTGTGTCATACATTTCTGTGAGTTTTGACCAATAAATAATGTCATGTATCCCTCATTACAGTATCATATCATACATAATAGAATAGTTTATTTGCCCTAGAAATCCCCTGTGCTTAAAAATTAATCTCTCCCCTCTACCCCTGAACCCCTGGGAAGCAGTGATCTTTTCATTATCTCCATGGTTTTGTCTTTTTTATAATGTCATACCCTTGGAATTACTATATAGTATGTGGCCTTTTCAGATTGGTTTCTTTCACTTTGCTATGTGCATTTATGTTTTCTGTGTCTTTTTATGGCCTCATAGTTCCTTTCTTTTCATCACTGAATAGTATACTGTTGTTTAGCTGTATCACATCTTGTTTATACACTTGCCTATCAAACAATATCTTGATTGCTTCCAAGTTTTGGCCAATATAAATAAGCCTTCAATAAACAATTGTGTGCAGTTTTTTTGTGTGTAGGGAGAAGTTTTCAATATATGCAGATAAACACTAAGGAGTGTGATTGCTGGATGACAGAGCAAGTCTGTGTTTTGCTTTGTAAGAAACTACAATACTGTCTTCGAAATTGGCTGTACCCACCAGCAATGAGGGAGAGTTACTCTTGTTCCACATCCTCACCAGCATTTGCTGTTTGCCAGTGGTTTGGATTTTAGTCATTCTAATATATGGGTAGTAGAATCCTATTATTTTTTAAAATATGCGGGTTTTTTGTTTTTGTTTTTTTTTTGAGTTGGAGTCTCACTCTGTCGCCCAGACTGGAGTGCAGTGGCAGCTCCCGGTCACCGCAGCCTCGACCTGCTGGGCTCTGGCGATTCTTCCGCCTCAGCCTTCCAAGTAGCCAGAATTACAGGCGCGGCTACCACGCCCAGCTAATATATATATTTTTTTATTGTAGAGATGAGGTCTCGCCTGCCCAGGTGGGTCTCGAACCCACGAGCTCAGGCAATCCACTCACCTCAGCCTCCCAAAGGCACGGGATTATAGAGCCACTGAGCCTGGCTATATGTGGGTTTCTTAATAACATATATGCGGGTTTCTTAATAACATACGTGAGCATCATTCCAATATTCCTTGACGAATCTATGTCATCTTTGGGAAAAATAATGTATTTTTCATCATCAATATTGTTTTGTTTTTCTTCAGATAATTTATTAATCCCCTCAAAACTTTAGTATTTTGAATTTTTATTTTAAAAAATATTTTTTCTTAAAATATTGTAAGAAGTACTGGGTGAGTGAATTTTAAAGTGGATATATTCAAACATACTGTTGTTTTGCATATAGAATAAAATAATTTTATTATATAATAGAAATAAAAATTAATTGTATACTTTCCAAAATAATGTCATACTACAATAAATTGACTTTTATTAACAGTATAAAGTTGATTTTCCCATTGACTTGAAGACTACAGTGAATGTTTAACTCTTGAATGACATAAAAAATTAAGTATCAAAACAGATCTGTGCCACATCATTCATCACTATGTCTGAAATATGAAACAAATATAATATCAGTAAATTTTAACCACAATTAATTTTTGAATACTCCCCCAATTTTTAAAAAAGCAATCACACAATTGTTGTGATATAATTAGTGGGTCATTACAAGGTGAAATCAAATAATTTCCATGTGATATTGACTCTGGGAATTATCAATTATGATAGTTAATTATCAGTATTAGTAATCAATGGTAATAGTAACTTGCATCATAAGGTAACCTAGAACTCACTACCACTCTGGCAGAGCAAACAACTTTAACCATTGCTTTGATATCTGTGGAAGGTTGCTTATGTTTTTGCTTTAAAAATAGCTTTATATGAAACTATATGCTAAGTGGAAAAACATTTTCTTGTTTAAGAACATAATTGCTTATTTTTTGTTCAAATACCAATTTTTATTATCAAAATATTTTCTTATTTTTAGTTATAGCAGTGAGATATACAACTATCGTATTTAAAACAAGACAAGGCACTTTATTTTTTTACCTGGAGAAAATCTGTCTTAAATATACAAACCATCCATATTTGGGGTTATCAAAATTATACTAAAATAATTAAAGATAAATCAAAATAACAGAGACCTCTAAAAATTATAACACTTTCATTTTAGACGTACGATACCCAACATGAACATTCTTACATTAGCTGCTGTGCTAACAACTACTTTAATATCTGTATGCCTTAGTCATCACATTTGTTTTCTACCTATGTGAAAGAAAAAAGCTTGAGAAGAGCTTTTATACTACTAAACAACTCTTAATCTTATATTTATTTTGTTCCTCTTATACATTGTCATATGTCCATGGGTGAAACTATTCTGCTGGAATACTTTTTAATGTTTTGTCCCCCCCATTTTTTCTTTGATCTTTATTAATTTATTTTATTTTATGTTCATCTTTCCTTGATTACTTGAAAGCATGAGAGAAGACCTAATTTTTTATAAATGTAATTCAAGGGCACACAATAACTATTTCCTGCATAAACCTAGGAACATAACTAGAAAGACTAATAGGAGATCTATTTCTTTGTTTATAACTTTATTCCTCTTTTTAAAATTATCTTTGGATTCTGCTTGTTTGTTTTAAGTGTTTGATATGGATTCAGGAAGATCTGATTCTGTTATTCAGTACTATAATTTCTTGGTTAAGTGAATTCTTTTATACATATATTTTATTTCTTTGGCTTTAATTGTTTCTGTATTTGCAAAATAATATTAAAATCTCTAGTTTCCCAAAATTATTTGGGTTTTACACACACACACACACACACACACACACACACACACACACACACACGTTTTCTTCTAGAGTGTCTGGTATTCTATAAGTGCTTGATAACTCCTTTCTTTTCCTCTTTTTTGAGGGTAATTTGTTTTTTTGTGAGGTAGCACTTCAACTGTGAAGAAAAGAAAGAAAATTTCAGTTTTTCTCTTGCTGCTCAACAGTTTCAGGCCTGCACATGATGTGAATAAAAATATGCAACATATCTCGAGTTTCTTTTTTAATTTAGTATGTTTTTTTTTTTTTTTACCAGAAATAGGTTAACTCAAAAACTTCAGTGTTTTGAATTGTCCATTATAGAATGTAAAGAGACAAAAGATTAATACATAAAGATACATTTGAACATGAGACTACTGGGAACAAATAGGCATATTTGAAAGAAAAAATTCTCCTAGAAATTATATATAGTATATACTATGTATATATAATTATCAACTTTCAACTACATATGCCTTTCCTCAGTTTTGCTAAGGTATCATTGACAAAAATTGTATATATTCAAGGTGCATAGTATGATGTTTTGATATGATTATATATTGTGAAATGATTACTTTAATCAAGCTAATTAACATGTTCATTGCCTGATATAGTTAGCATTTGTGTGTGTGTGTGTGTGTGTGTGTGTGTGTGTGTGTGTGTGTGTGTGTGGTGAAAACACTTAAGACTTATTTTCTTTGCAAATTTCAAGTATACATTATTAACTATAGTCACCAAGTTGTACATTAAATCTCCAGAATTTATTTAATCTTGTAACTAAAAGCTTGTACCCTTTGACCAAAATCCTCCAGCCCCTGGCAACAACTTTGTTTCTCTGAGTTAAACATCTTTAGAGTCCACAATAAATAGCTCATGCAGTGTTTATCTTTTTTGTATCTGACATTTCACTTAGCATAATTTTTGATATATATATATATGTATTTCGATATATATATTCTTCAGTGCTTAAAAAACCCTTCTTAAAGAAACAAAAAAACATGCAGTTAAGAAAACCTATTTTTCTGATCAAATATTCTTCAGAATTTTTCATTTTAAATATCTCAATTTAGACTTATAAGATTTAAAAAAAAAACAGCTTTTCACATAAACCCATTTTCTTACAGTTGAGGTGTTATTATAAATGAGTTTGGATATCTTAAAAATACCTAATGTTTTAGGCTTTGATATTTATTGACCTGAAACAAATGTCTTTGTTGATTATTTTAAGATGGATTTTCTATGACTTCTCCCCCATTCATCACTCACTCCTCCTGTAGCCAAAAACATGTGAAGAGTTGTACTGTTTACTGATGTCAGGATCTCTAGAAGCTAAACTTACCAGCTATGAATTATGAAACATAATTCACGTGAGACAGATTTTTCTTTAAGATTCCAACCTCCATTTGAAGATTCTTTTTCTTAAATCATGCTCCAATCTGCAAGAAAAGGTAGAATTGCTTGACCTCGATGATACTGGTGTAGAAAAGATTGGGAAACTATTTCTTTGTTGCTGATCTAATATAATTACCCCATTTAAGAGAGGTGGTAGATAATGAGTAAGAACTGCACCTTGGAAAAAGTGATCACTTTGAAGTTTTAAACTTCAAGCAGGAGAACAAGAAACTGGTTATGTAATTTCTCTGAATACCTATTTTCTGGTAGCAAGATGAGGAGGATAATAACACTACCTTATTCCAAGTTTGTCTTTCTCTGATTTTAATTTAGAAGAAATGGATGAAATTCATGAGGAGAAGTACAGGAATGTATATTGTAAAAAATGTTGCCGGGCTCAGTGGCTCAGCCTGTAATCCCAGCGCTTTGGGAGGCTGAGGTGAGTGAATTGCCTGAGCCCACGAGTTCGAGACCCGCCTAGGCAACTTGGTGAGACCTCATCTCTACAATAAGTCAAAAATTAGCCGGGCGTGGTAGCACGCGCCTGTAGTTCCAGCTACTTGGAAGGCTGAGGTGGAAGGATCGCCAGAGCCCAGCAGGTTGAGGCTGCGGTGGCTGGGAGCGGCCACTGCACTCCAGTCTGGGTGACAGAGTGAGACTTCAACAAAAAAAAAAAAAAAAAAAGTTTATACTGAGTCTACTTAATTGTAAGAATTGAAAATTTCTTTCAGTGCAAAAAGCAGTATAAGTTTTCATATTCTAAGTCACTATAAGGGACTGCATGGTATATTTATGGCACAGCCATAGAAATCAATATAATTAATCCAATTCACAAGGTTTATCATGAACTATTCTTGAACTTGGGCAATCATTTGAGAATTTTGGGTACCATTTCTTCATCTGTACAAATGATACTAATATTACCTACTTTGTACAGATATGTATTATGTGAGATAAAATAACATAACATACATTAAATCTCCACAACAGGAGACTCACAGTTGGAGATATATGAAAGTATTGTTTTGTATGTCTTTCCTTCTTTTCCCAATAAAATGTAATAACAATTGAATTATGATGGTAAAACTTCAAAATACAGTAAGGCATTGAATTATATGATATTCAGAAGATATCTAATGTTCCACTTAAATATATTTGTAAAAACAGTATAAAATGAACCTTTATCCAATAATAACAAAAAACAAGCAAATTTCTGTCCTTAGTCACAATTCTTAATGTCCCTTCAAAAGGTGGTTAGGGCCTGGCACAGTGATTCATGCTTGTAATCCCTGCACTCTGGGAGGCCAAGGCAGGAGGACCACTTGAGCCCAGACCAGTCTGGGCAACATAGTTAGAACTTGTCTCTACAAAACAAACAAACAATACAAAAAAATAACTTGCCAGGTGTGGTGGCATGCACCTGTAGTTCCAACTAACTGGGAGGCTGAGGTAAGAGAATCACTTAAGCTCAACAGTTAGGCTCAGTGAAAGCTGTGATCATGCCACTGCACTCCAGCCTGGGCAACAGAGTGAAACCCCAACTTAAAAAAAAAAATGAATACAATGATGTATGCATGATATGTAAAATCTAAGTGTCATTAACTCATTAAACTGTTTATTAATCACCGAGATTATGAGGTTTCAGCAGTTCAGGTTATTAGCAGCATTTTGTTTTTAAAAGTTAGACAATCAGTATTGGACAGGAGTTGTTACATGTAATGCTGATGAGACTAATGTAAATATACAATGGATTTGCATGCAAAAAAGAAAAATTAATCCACACATTAATGAGACTAAAAACTCATTTTTTTCAACTCTAGAAAATGGTTGTGGATAGCTATCGTACACAAGTAGCAGAATTGCTTCAGTTAGGGAAAAACTTCATTATATATATATATTATATATGTATTATATATATTTTATATATATATTCAGGGCTGGCTACACAGTGACATGCCCTAATTCAAAAATCAAGGGGAAAATATTGTAATAAAAACTACAAAAATATAAGGTTTTTCCTTTAGAAATATATTATTTATAAAATATAATAGGAACAATAGTGATATATGTGTAACAACATAAAATTACACATTGTGAAAAATAATATTTTTGGACATAATTTTATGTAATACAATACATAAAATACTTTATTAACACGAAAACTTTATTAATTACAAGATTTTTCTTGTTTGCTTGTCTGAAAATGCATTTATTTGGTCATAAAAATTTATACTTTGAGCAACTTCATTTTCAACCAATGCAATTGAAAATACCATCATATGCTCTTGGTAAATGCAAATAACAAATAAGTGTTGATCATTTTTAATTTTGAGAAAATCTATCAGCAGATGTCACTGTCATTGGAGCTCTTGAGAGTGTTTTCATTGATCATTGAAAGAGTGGAATGATTTCTCATATTATTTTAAAATATAAATTTTATTCATTTTGAGCTGATGGTTTGCACAGAATATATATTTTTTAAAATTTAACTCTTCTTACAAATTAGTTTCATGTAAGTCTGAATTTAATTTATACAGTGACATTTTAATGTTATCTCTGACATTTCTTACAACGTTTGGAGGTTGTACAGGAAACCAAAAGTAGCTTCATTATATACCTTATAATGCCTCTTTATTGCTGTATTTTTTATTGCACAAATTTAAAAATTCTTTTACAAATAATTAGTTCGTTTGACGTTTCATATGAATATAGTCCTTTTCGTCTTAACTGATGATTTTAAAATATAATTTCTATTTTTAAGTCTTTGGATATTGCTTTGCAGTGTTGCACACTTTTCTAAATCAGAGATCTAAATGCTTTAAAAAACTATTTAACTCTTTAATATATGTGTTTTTCTTAAGTATCCATAGCTAAGACTTATTTTGTAATGATTTATTGAAAGCTTACTTCCTGGGTACTGACAGTTCTTGTGCCTATTCTCAGACTGGAGAGATTATATTTCTGCAGCAGCAACAAGGACAGGCTTCAGGGAGAGATGGGCAACTCAGCACTGGGTTTCAGTGTTGCCCTGTGCAGTACTCCTCCTCTTTTGTATGAATGATACAGCTCCTGCTTTTGCTGTTACTGCCATTATTCCTCACATCAATCTAGGCCAAGGTCTTGGTCTGAGATCTGAAGAACCCCCAAATTTCTCACACTACACTAAACGTGCATTTGCATGATGAACAAATATGCTGATTGCTTAGCACGTGCCTTGCCATCTGATGAATGTTCACTGTTCCTGTGCAAGATCCATTGTCCCATTGGACTTCGTTTGCAAAACAAGTTATAAGAAAATTATTAAAAAATTTAAAATAGCAACAGTAGAGTATGAAACCACGTATGGAGCCATTCTGATTATGGAGCCTTACATTTTCTGCACACCCATGAAATCGACTAGCATTTGTCGTGATATTTTTGGAAAATTTGAGAAGGAGTGAAGGAAAACAAAAGATGGCAGGAAACTTGTATTGCCAATATAACCCTTTTGCAAATGCGCATTAAAAATAGCCATGATCACACACTAATAAAACTATAAAATGCCTGTGGAAATTTAGAGCAATAGGCTTTATGACAATTATTCAAAATAATAGGAGGGTGATGAGCATTTTACTTAAAGTTGCCTCTAGTGGGGCTGAATATGTATCTATACATAGCATTTTATAGCTTAGATATGTATTCTATGTAGAGCAGGAAATTATTGAATGTAATGTCTGTGTTGAGGCAGCCTTTCTTGAAATCTTCAGTGTTGTGTTATTGAATAAATGGTAGACCCTTATAACTGGATAGAGTTTGAGTTAAAATAATGATGGTGATAAGGAAGATAGACCTGAGGATTATGCTAAAATAGTTGGCATCTACCAAGTTCTTAGTATGTGTCAAGCATAGTTTAAACATGATAAATGTTTTAACTCAGTGGTTCTGAAAATTGTGATGTCAGAACTTTTTTATATTCTTAAAAACTCATTGAATAAACACATAAGCAAGGGAGAACAGCTAGAATGAACCATGTAATATTGCATTAAAGTCAGAAACATCAGTAGAAACTCATGTTTAGCTTAGTATGGAAATATAAAGATATTAAATAATTACAGATATGTGTATATGCATTGGTTGTTATACGTACATATATTACATAGATTGCTTTGCTGAAAGGGCCTAGAAATAATCTTAGTATGGTAGTAACTATCACACTAAGCTCCAGATTATTGATTTCTCAATATCATTCCTTAATAAAAGGAACAAAGAGTTTCTTGGAAAAGTGGCTTATTGTAGGGCTGGGGCAGGAAATATACATGAGACTGAAAGTAAGGAAGAAAAAAAAAGGAAGGAAGGAAGGAAGGAAGGAAGGGAGCAGGGGAGCAGGGAAAGTACTTCCAAATGGCAAGACGGGAACAAATTGATCAACATTATAAATAGTGTAGTACTTATTTGTAAACGAAAGTATAAAATATAAGCTAATGTAAAATAAATATAAATGAGTTCATACTGATACAAAGAAATGATTACAGATGAGTTCTGATCAATTTATGTATATACTTCCTGCACTAAGAAATGGAGTCCTGCCCCTTGAGAATGAGCTGGTCTTAGTGACTTGCTTCAAAATAATATAATATTGAAAGGGAGGAAAAGCAACATTACAGTGGATAATCCTGACAAAACTATCCTCAACACAATAGTGATGTCATGCTGATAAAATTTATTTTGATACAATGTGATAAAAATTTCATATTACTTTTGTGTTCTTTCCCCAAACCCACTGCTCATTCTAATCATAAAAAGACATGAGACAAGCTCAAATTGAGAGATATTTAAAAAATACTTAACTATACTTACCTGGCAGGGGAGATGCCATGATCATGAAGGTGGTTTGCCCAGGGTGAGGCTTACCCATTGCATTCCAGGTGTGCTGACACCTGCAATTTCCCCAAATGTAGGAAACTCGACAGTATAATTTGTGGTAGTAGGGGACTGTGTTTGTGCTCTCCCTTAAAAAAAACAATACCTAACTAGTACTTCTCAAACTGTCAAGATCTGGATAAACAAGAAAAGGCTGAGAAACTATTAGACCAGAAGAACATGACAATTAAATTCAATGTAATCTGAACTGGATTGTGGAACAGAAAAAACAACTTTAATAGGAAAATGGTGAAACCCAAATAAAATCTGGAGTTTGCTTAATAGTAATGTCTCAATATTGGCTAATTAGTTTCATCAAAGTTCCATGTAAGGTAATATATTAACAGTAGGTGAAACTGAGCAAGAAATGTACAGGGATTCTGTTTTATCTTTATATTTTTGTAAACAAAAAGTATTTCAAAATAAAAATGATATTAAAAATCGAGTTCACCAAAGAGATTTGTTGACGTGGACTACCCCCACTGAAAATTAGATAACATGTTTTATTAACCATAATTATACTTTCCAGAACAAAAGCATAGTAAGAGTAACATTTACTTATATTTTTGAATGACATAATCAGGAAGGGTCTCTTTTAGAAGTAACATTAAAACTAAGTTCTTAAAAAAGAAAGAAGTTGTTTTAAAATGTAAAAATAAAAATATATATTAAAGGGATACCATAGTTATAAATATGGTTAGTAGATAATAAATTATAAATTATAAGAAATTAAGTATAAATTATTATACTGAAAATATAATAAATATGCTGAAATATTTTCTGAATATAAAATTTTAAATCCTATTAAATTACTGAAAATGTAAAAATATAAATGACACAAATTACACATATCCTAATAATAATTTTTTTCAATTTAATGGATAAAATAAAAAAAGTTTTGAAGGAAAAGAAGACAATTTACTTACAGTATGGTAAATGGAGTCAGTCAGGCTTTCTTGCCAGGTCAGAACAAGATAGAACTCTCTTAGACCTTTGCCTACTGGAAGTATGACTAAGCAAACTAATGTAACTTGTTAAGTATAAGATGTGCTCATAATCTGGTTGCATGCTGCTATTGTGTAGGTCCACTTAAAAGCAGACAAGAACAAACCTCAGTGCAGAGATCTATTTCATTGTAATCACCAGCCACCACAATTTCAAATAAAGAGTGCAGTTTTTACAAACCTGGCTTCTCTGTTCTCTGACCTATCTGAACCCAGTGTGAACCTGCATGGAAGGAATTGAGCTCCTCCAGCACATATACAAGTCTTTAAAAAAACCCAAAATAACTTATCTTAAACTTCATATACAAAAATGGATGTTGCAGCATTTTTACATAGGCTCAAGGAAAGACTGTGAATTGTCACTCATTTCTATACAAATTGTCACTCATTTCTATACAAAGTTTACACGAAGATATTTGCAAATATGGTAAAGCACAGAATGTACAGCTCTTGAATTATTTTTTTCTCAATAAAATATTAGAGGATACTTCCTAGTCTATAACTAATCAATAAAAATTAAGAACTCAAAGAAGCAGGAACTCTGTAGAATAAGAATTGTTGTTGAGTGCTAATATTAGTTAACTACTTTGAAATAAATTCAAGTACTTGGTGTCTCTCTTGTTATAAAATTAAATGCAAAAGTCAAAGTAATTATTTAAAACAGTTATATTCTTATGCAATTCCAATATGATAAGAAAAATAATGTAGCTTTTTTCAAGAACAAATTTAAAAAGTCAATAAATTTGAGAAGAGTAGGTTACATTCATTGTTTTCTTCCATGGTGTAATGCTTAGAAAGCTTGAAGTTACTTTCCAAAATGCAATAGGACATGATGCAAATCAAGCATGTCTCACATGACAAAATGCATTTTTTTTTTTTTTTTTTTTTGAGTTGGAGTCTCACTCTGTCACTCAGATTGGAGTGCAGTGGCCGCTCCCGGTCACCACAGCCTCGACCTGCTGGGTTCCAGTGATCCTTCCACCTCAGCCTTCCAAGTAGTGGGAACTACAGGCGTGTGCTACCACACCCGGCTAATTTTTTTGATTTACTGTAGAGATGAGGTCTCACCAGGTTGCCCAAGTGGGTCTTGAATCTGGGCTCAGGCAATTCACTCACCTTGGCCTCCCAAAGCGCGGGATTACAGGCTGAGCCACCGAGCCCGGCGACAAAATGTATTTTTAAAATGCAACATTAAATAAACATAATTGTAAAATGAATAAAATAGGAATGGAAAAGCACTTAGAAAGTCATTTTGTTAATTTGACTAATTCAACTAAGATTTATTCAATCATTATAATGAAGCAATTACTTTCTGGATTTTTGTTTTTGAAAAAGAAAGAAAAATTTCCTACTGTCAAAGGGCTTTAATTCTAAGAACAAAGTGAACAGTTAAATATAAATAAATTGTCTGAATGATTTTATTAAAAGACCATACTAATATTGAGATTAAAAACTATGGATACAATTTTCTGTAATAAATGTAAGATAAGAAACATTATTATATTGACTCAAAATATTTCTGCTAGCCGGGCTCGGTGGCTCAGCCTGTAATCCCGCGCCTTCGGGAGGCTGAGGTGAGTGGATTGCCTGAGCCCGCGGGTTCGAGACCCGCCCGGGCAGCGAGACCTCATCTCCACAATAAATCAAAAAATCAGCCGGGCGTGGTAGCACATGCCTGTAATTCCGGCTACTCGGAAGGCTGAGGCGGAAGGATCGCCGGAGCCCAGCAGGTCGAGGCTGCGGTGGCCGGAAGCGGCCACTGCACTCCAGTCTGGGCGACAGAGTGAGACTCCCACTCAAAAAAAAAAAAAAATATTTCTGCTAACCTTCTGCTAATTGCTTACTTCACTGGTACTTTGAATCATTGTCTAAAACACACCACACTCCTCCTCTCATCTCAAATTCATGTCCACTTGAGACCTGTGAACATAAGCTTATTTGGAAATAGGTTCTTTGCAGATGTAATTAAAATGAAATGATGTTATAGTGGTAGGGTGTGCCCTAAATGGGCCTTATAAATAGAGGAGGGAAATTTGAACACACACACACACACACACAGAGGAAATTCATGTGAAGATGGAAGCAGAAATTGTAGAGATGAAACAACCAACCAAAACACACTAAAGTTTGCTAGATGCCACCAATAACTAGGAGAGAGGCCTAGAACAGATTTTTTTCCCTGTAATCTCAGAGGAAGTATGGTCCTGCCAACACTTTAATTTTGGATTTCTGACCTCCATAACTGTGAGAGAGTAAGCTACTATTGTTTTAAGCCACCCAGTTTGTGAAACTTTAATATAACATCCCTAGGAAACAAAAACTTATGTAATTTAAAATAAAACAACAGTGATGGATAAGGTAGGTACATGAAAATTCAATAAAAGTATAATTCTTTCCATAGGACTATATAATGCCTCTTTAGAAACAGCAAACACAGTTTTGGTGCCATTTCCTTGCTCTTAGTCCATTAGGTAAAACATAATCCTATATGGTAAGTAAATCCCAAGAAGACCTAATTTAACTTCTCCTCCACCAGAAATAATTTTTGAAATATCTGAAGACCAATCTTTCCTTCAAATCTTTCCTTTACTGCTCCACCAAATACATTCCAGTTCCCTAGGAATCCACCAATTCAAGACGCTGTAGTGATTATCACAGTGATTTCACCCACAACACCTATTTGAGAAATTACACAGACTAGCCACTCAATATATATTCGCTGTATAAAAATGAATCAACAACAACAAAATTAAAGGGAAGCACAAAGCTAAATATCCATATTTACCCACTGGACTTAAACTGAAACTCATGCTTTGAGCTTCTTATTTTAGTAGTCATTCTGTCATAGCGTTTAACATAAAATTCCAAGTAGAAATATTGCCTTGAGTCAAACAAGAAGAGTGGCTGTGCTGTCTTCTGATGGCAATCAATTACATGGATGATAATAGAGGGTTCTGTGAGTCTCTGCAATCTTCTTAAGATTCTAACAGAATCACTTAGTGATGCAAATTTTTCAGGTCAGCCTGGGCTTCAAGAGTGTCAGCTCAATAGGCCAGTCAGTTTCCAGAGTCATTGAGGGGCTGGTAAGCTTAGCCCTGAAGTGTCAGCTCTAATGGGCTGGTAAGCCAAGCCCCGAGTGTTGCAATTGGGGAGGGGGCTGGCAAACCGAGCCCAGGGTGTTGGTTGTAATAGGCTGGCAAGCCTAGCCCCTAGGGTCTTGGCTGTAACAGGCTGGCAAGCCAAGCCCTGAGAGTGTTGCTGGTTGGGTGGGCTGGCAAGCTTAGCCCCCTGGGTACCTCAGCTTCGGAGTCTTGCCTTCTTCCAGCAGCTCTCTTGGTTCGGCCAGCTCCATCGGCTGGCAAGCCAGCCACTGGGGTGTATGGCTCTTCTGCTCTTACGATCTTCTGCAACTCTTCAGGTTCTTGTCTCACGCCCAGGACGAATAAGGGACATGGACAGCTAGAAAATGAGAAAGCAGGATTTATTGAGGGCAGAAAAGTCCCCACAGTGGGAAGGTACCCAAAGGGGTTGATCCTCTGGGGTCAAAAACCTGGTGCTTATATATAGTCCTAAGTCCAAACTGATTGGCTAGCACTAGCTGTGAGCTGTAGCTGTTCTGATTGGTCAGTATTAAGGTAGGGACTTAATGGCAAGCAGATTGGTAGCTTTTGGATCCCAGCTGTGAGTACTTAAGCTTTAGCTTGAGAAGTTCACATGGAGCTTGTTTACAAATGCTGAGCCTGAGAAGCCTGCCAGGAATTCACTCCATTGTTACCAGAGGTCTCACCTGTCTGTCTGCCTAGTCTTTCTCTAGCTATCTCCTGTTTCACTAGAACATAGTTGTGTTCTGAGGCAAGGTACTCTGGTGTGTTTCAAGCAGATTTAGATAGAGTCAAGGGACTGTGGCACAAGTAAGTCCAGAGTGCAGGGCAATGTCACAGTTTAGTTTTCCTATGTAGAGGCCCGAAGAGGCAAATAAAAATAAGAAATCAAAATAAGGCAAATCTAGGAACAAATTATGATGGTCACAGTTTTGTCTACAAACAGCTTTAGTTGGATTATAAGAGAAGTATCACATTTGTGTTAAAAAAAAACTATGAGATAACCTAGATAAGAGATAATTTCTGTCCTAAATGAAATTGTTTAGTATTGTGTTTTCTCAAATGTATTCCTCAGAATATTAGTATAACAAAACGTTATGTTTAATAAAAGAAGGTCATACTATGACTTTATTTGGAAACACGTCATGTCATAAACTGATTACTGAAATAAATTTTAGCATTTTCAAGACTCGGAGAAGTCATCTGTTTTGCATCGTGCAACCCCGTATTTCTCAGCATTGTCAATTCACAGAAAGCTTCCCTTGCTGTCTCCTGCCAGCTTTTTCCTCTCAAGGAACATCCAGGATAAGTGTTTAGTGGTACGTACTTTGTATAATTCAGATCTAAGTGTATGAGAAATTTTAGCTATCAGAGCTCTTTTATACTCCGCTGTCTCTACACACTTTAAAAATATCAAACAACACAAGCCTTGGATTTTAATTACTTATAGGTACAATATGGATCATAATATCTAGATAATAAAACAACATAGCTGTTGGACACATTGTGGACAGATCAATGAGTTAATTTTGAATTTATAAATTGTTTTGGATGTAAAACTTATACAAATGTTACAATGAAAAAGTAACTCTGAAAATACTGTTTCTAACATCTACTATGAAACATATGTTTAAAAGAATGCTTTACTCAGGAAAAATGGCAAAAATAAATTAAAATGAAAGTTAACATGAATAAAACAGTCAGACATGCTACCACCCATAGTGAGGAGCTTTCTTTTCCAAAACGTGTAGCTAGAATCATAGAGCTCCACAAAATTGCACAGCAATTCTGTCACTGTATTGACAAAAAAAGAAACCATAGCAAACTAACAATTGTGGTGCATAGCAACAGTAAGAGATAGGAAAAAATATCTAGGATAATTGTAAAAAGATATCTAGCTCATGATTACAAGGTTTCTGTTGAAAAGTGCTCCATGTTATGATACTACAAATCCAGAATAACCTGTAAAAAATAGAAAAGTTACCAAAGTACAGACATTTGAAAGGCCATATCCAACTAGTTAGATTCTATGGAATTCTATGTTAATATTACCGGTACCTCCCATTTCTTGCTGTAAATACTATGGATTCATTCTCTCCCTAGTCATTAAAATCTTTGCTTTTTCTATGCCTATTGTGTAACTGTAATAATTTCAGTGAACATTCTGGACCTGTGGTAAAATTGTAACAGTAAGGAGAAATGTGGCATGACCTCAGAAACATAAAATTTCATGTCTAGATGAACTGGACATTTGCCTGATCCATTCCATGAGAAATGCTGGTAAAGAAAAAAAGTACAAATCACATCTTGACAGGGGCAAGGATAGTGTTGGAGACGTGAAGATTAAACTGGTTCATGAACATCCATGTGGAAACTACCGTTTGCAATTTTTTTTTTTTTTTGGTGAGAAAACAACTACATCTTTTGCATGTGTACTTCATCTACAGACCATGGACTTGTTGCAAGACTACTGTGTGGTTAATATGTGTGTATTCTTTAGGGCCTGTGATAGCTGCCTTATAAACTGTAAAACCAAGGTATGAAAAGAGTTGAAGAAAAGGTAATCTATTTGTAATCTCCAAATGGTTCATGTCTTCCTCATTTAACACCATTGATTTAAAGTAACCTCAAACTGTAAAACAACAACAAAAAGTTATCAAAAAGTTTTCAGATTGAATGAGAGAAATGGCGAACATCTAATACTAACTGCAAAATTTATTTTTAAAACATTGCTTACTAAAAAAAATTATTTTAATAAAGAGAGGTCAGAAAAACAAGCCAATGTTAACATACAGGAGAAAATCCTGAAATTCCGAGAAGTCATTTTTACTAGTTTTATTCTAGAAATTCTGCTGCATATTTTAAGATGCAAAATAGAAAAAGCCACTAAATCGCTTCTTTAAAAAGGATTAACCAAGTGTGGTGACTCGCCCCTGTAATCCCAACAGTTTGGGGGGTGGTGGTGGGAGGATTGCCTGAATCCAAGGGTTCAAGGCCAGCTTGGGCAACTTGGTGAGACCTCATCTCTACAACAAATCAAAAATTTAGTGGGGCGTGGTGGCACACACCTACAGTACCAGCTACTTGGAAGACTGAGGTGGTAGGATCACCTGAGCTCAGCAGGTCAATGCTGCAGTAGCCTTGAGCTTGCCAGCGTACTCCAGCCTGGGTGACAGAGTGAGACTCTTACTTCAATCAATCAATCAATCAATCAATAGATACAGGATTAGTCTTAAATGCTTTCATCTTTTGGAGAAAATACCTACCACAGCAGGATGGACGTGTATTTAATGATGCTACCAGACGCATTACGTTCACTGTGGCGTGTTTTTACAGAAAAGAAATTTGGAATGTTCTTTAAGGTTTTGGTCAAATCTGAAACAAGGTTTCATTCTCACCAGATCATACACTTAAAAATACCTTACTCTCTTTTGGAAATCAGGTCTCAGACCTATGTCATCTGTCACACTTAAATCCCTGTAGTTATCATGTGCCCACACATAAATAATATACTTCTAAATAATAATTTTCCATCATTTTTCAATCTATTCTTATTTTAGGAATCTTAATCTGGATAGTTTTACCTCAACCAATTGCAGTGCCACTTCTACAAAAAAACAAAACAAAACATAAATTTTACCCCATTGTCTTTACTTTCTTCTTTCTTGAGGGTTGCCTACCTAGATTATTCCTTGCCATTAACCTCTCTTTCCAGACTAAGTGTAAGCATTTTTCCTAGCTTTACAATGAACTGGATTTTTATTTATTTATTTTCATTTTATGGCAAGTCAATTATAGGCAGTCATTTTAACAGGGAAGGAGTATGCCAGTAATGGGTGAAGAAAAGTTAGTTATTCAACCAACTCCCATAGTCATGACATAAACATTCTAAACATCCTTAAACATCATATAGATTTTTATATATTAAAGAGCAAGAAAATGTGTGTCCATGCCACATATGCAGCTATGGGAAACTACTATACTTTATTTGTTATGCTAACCGTTCAAACTATCAAGCACAGTACAGAAGGTACATTACCTCATTTCTGTATACCACTTGCCCCAGCATTGTGCATATCATTTACATGCTCACTAGCTTAAATTTTTGCAGTTGTCTTTTCAGGTACCTTCAATGTGGAACTATTAGAACACCAAGAAAATGCTCTAATTTGCTATTGACAATATAAATTCCTTCTAGCCTTAATCTTTTTCTTTTAAAAAATTTGTATTTTACCATAGAAGTGTGGAGTACAAGTGAGGACTGACTACATAAGTAGGCTACATGCAGGTGAAGTTTGGGTTTCTAACTGGCCTTTACTTTCCCTGGTACCCAAGTACCCAAGTACCCTTTGTGTTGTCATGTGCCCCCCCTCTCTCCTCCCTCCCTCCCTTCCCTTAGCAGTGCCCAATGACTGTTAATGCCTCCTTTATGCTAATGTGACTAATGTTCAGGTCCCACTTATGAAAGAGAACACGCAGTATTCAGTTGCTTCTGTGATAGATTACTAAGTATGATGGACTCCAACACCATCCAATTTGCTGCAAAGTCCATGATTTTCTTCTTCTTTACAGCTGTGTAATACTCCATTATGTATATGTACCACATTTTTTTAATCTAGTCTACTTTCAACTGGCAGCAGGACTTTTGCTTAATCTTTTTCTGTTGTGAAAAATAATACCTTCTCCTCTTGTGCTTTCAGTGATTCAGAAGGAATTGTGCCTTGATTATATCCCTATTTATAATGGAAGAATAATCAACTGGAAATTAAGGAAGATACGTTCCAACCTTGACTGTACCAAACTAACTCTGGGACTTTAAAAAGTTCCTTTCCCATAATTATTTCCAAAAATTAAAAGTTGGACTATGCTAATACAAACACACCTTTCTTGCCCATAAATCTATTTTTCATTTTCTCTCTTTCAAAGGGTAGGCAGACTCTCAAGATCCTATATTTAATTCACTTGGTCATGGCTTTTTCAATGTCTCCTTGTTGTGTCTCTGTATGAATTTGGATTGTCACAGCCCTATGAAAAATTATCTTTATTGCTATATTGGTTTCCTACCCAAGTACCAAGTAAATTGGAGCCATCTAAAAAAATATGGAAAGGAATCAGGATTCCAATTGGTAAAATTAAAAAATTGAGTTAATTGGAAGTGATGTTTACCATACATTCACAAAAAGCAACTTTCATCATTTACGTAATACCAGAAATAATGACAATGGGAATATTAGGACAGATCTGAAATCATACTCTGCGTTTGGTTTTGCTTTCTAAACACCCTTTACATCCTCTGTCTAATACTTATTTCCTAAATGATAGAGATACTTTCACAAAAATTTATAAACTTGAAATGATACTATCTCATGTTTTTAAAAAAGTTAGTAACATTAAGAGTTCCTTCTAAATGACTTGTGTCCCTTGTTTGTAATGGCAGCAATAAAATCTATGATTAAGATAAGAAATTTTATATTATTGGTTCCTAAACTCTAAGTGAATTTACATATGAAAGAAAAGATTACAAAGCCTCCTTTAAAAATGAAAGAAAAAATTCACTTTAAAACACAACAAGACTTTACCAGTTGGCTGCTGTGCATTTACTTGGCATTCTGGTTACTAAGTTTATTAGCTATTTTATAGCCCTGGAAGCTAAAGATTATGGAGCCAGTTCCCACATGCTACATCAACAAGACTTGGACGTCAGTCAAGCTACTGATATGTGATGGAAGAGTGAATAAGCCAGTATACACAAACTGAAATGAATCAATCTGAAGCTATTTGAGAGGCATTGTCAAATACTTACTATGTTCAAGTTTTAATTCTTGTCTATTCTCTTTTGATTGTAATTCTCTTTTGAAAGTTTTACAAATAAACTGTTTCACATTTGATTATTTTTTTGATTCCAATTATTCTAATTTATATTCATCCTTATTCTATCTTATCTCCATTTTAACACTTAAGTAAATGTCTACGGATTTGCAATTATTTTGTTATATATTTTAGTAATATTTATTAATATTCATAATTTTTATTTATTATTGTTTAAATTGCAAACACTTGCAGCAAACAATATTGACATAATTTTTAGGATAAAAAGAGTTTAATGATTGTATATTGTTCAACTTAATATTATGTGAAATGATGTGTATCTAATGGTTGTCTGCCATATGTATAATCATTATGTACAATGCATGGCAGTCAAAGAGATTTTATAGTATTAATGATATATTTATAAAAAGATTTTTTGAGCTGATAGTCAACAAACATGAATATTATCTAATATATGACCAATGTTTTTTTTTTTTTTTGAGTTGGAGGCTCACTCTGTCACTGAGACTGGAGTGAAGTGGCCACTCCCGGCCACCGCAGCCTCAACCTGTTGAACTCCAACGATCCTTCCGCCTCAGCTTTCTAAGTAGCTGGAACTACAGGCACGCGCTACCACACCCGGCTAATTTTTGATTTATTGTAGAGATGAGGTCTCGCCAAGTTGCCCAGGCGGGTCTCAAACCCACGGGCTCAGGCAATCCACTTACCTCAGCCTCCCGAGGGGTGGGACTACAGGCTGAGCCACCGAGCCGGCTATGGCCAATGTTTATATTCCCATATACTTAGAACATCTGAACTACTCCAAACTCTATACTAATGTTGACTAATAGAGCCTAGAAACATGTCTACAAGAAGTTTGGCCACTTTCTAGGAGTATGATTTGGGATAAAACTCTTATCCTCTTTTCATTTCATTTCTTTATCTATAAAATTTGGTGACTGCAGGATGGGAAAAGAATATTTGCCAACTGTATATCTGACAAAATTCTAATATACAGGATCTAAAAGATCTCAGATATGCTGAAAGGAGAAAAAAACAGCTCCATTAAAAAGTGGGCAAAAGACATGAATAGATACTTCTCAAAAGAAAACATATAGGCAGCCAACAGAAACATGAAAAAGTGCTCAACCTCACTAACCATCAGAGAAATGCAAATCAAAACCACATTGGTATACCACCTAACCTTAGTAAGAATGGCCATCATTAATAAAACAAACAGATGCTGGTGAGGATGCAGAGAAAAGGGAACACTTCTACACTGCGGGTCAGAATGCAAACTAGTTAAACCATTATGGAAAACAGTGTGGTGATTTATAAAATAACTAGAAATTAACTTTCCATATGACCCAGCAATCCCTCTACTGGGAATATAACTGAAGGAACTCGAACCATTCTACAAAAAAGATACCTGCACACGCATGTTTATTGAAGCACTATTCACAATAGCAAAAACATGGAACCCACCATGCTGCCCATCAAAACTGGACTGGATAAAAAAAAATTGTGGTACATATAAACAGTGGAAAATTACTCAGTCATAAAGAAGGACAGACATAAGAACTTTGCAGCAACTTGGATAAATTTAGAGTCTATAATAATCAGTAATCTATCACAGAAACAAAGAACAGTGTACCACATTTCTTACTCATAAGCAGACCCTGAACATTTATCATAATACTATAAGAAAGGGGTTGACAGTAAGTGGATACTACTGGGATGGGGGCAGGACACAACATCAATAAGCATACCTGATCTTAAACTAGGCGAATTGGTGACCAAAGAGAGGACAAAACTTTACCCTACAATGTCCACTTATATGCCTAATTCTGAATTGTACTCCACATCTTAAAAAAAATTAAAAAAATTCAGAAAATGGTTATTAAGTGGGTGCACTAATATTTAAAAAATCTTTTCTACTTTAACCAACATGAAATTTTTTAGTGAAATATTACCTTGAATATTTGAGAATGCAAAGTTACAAGAATAATAGAAAAAAGTCGAAAGCTTTAAATCAATGTCAACCTTTTTAGATTGGGTACTTTGGAACCTGTTTGTGCCACTAGGATGGAAAAAAATGGCTTAGGCTTGTTGGATGAGGAGGAAAAGCAACCAAGAAATGAAATTGGATAAATTTAGATGTTTTGTGATTGTACCTACTGAACATGTATTAGACTGGCAGAATATGCTCTCTGATATTGGAATACCATCAAAATCCATTTAAAGTTATACCAGCAAAATGTTAAATGGTGATGAGGAGGCTGAAATTTCAACTGATAACTTGATGAGAACTTCTGACCTAGCAGATAACTCAAGGAATGGAAGTCTTTATGTGATTCTCAAGAGTGGCAAAAACTATTCCTACTCCTACACCCAACCCCACCTCTTATTGGAATATTTTACATTCCAATTACATCCAATGGAAGAATCAACCTGATTGATAACCTGTGGAAATCGTGGAGACAATTGTGAAAATGTGTATGATTACTAACATAAATGTCATCTTTTGTATTTAAGTGATCAATATCTTGAACAAGATAACAGTAAATAATTTGGCAGTAACAAATCTTGTTTTTCCCTTCTTTTTATAAATTTAATGAAAAAGGTAGAGAAAAAACATGTGAGACAGAAAGAAGAAAGAATAGAAAAAGAGAAGAAGAAAATCACAAAGGCACAGATGGTAGAAGTGAAGGAAAAAAAATAATGGGAGAAAAAAATAAAAGGCAGAAGAAACCATCTACCCTGAAAAAAGAAAGGAGTGATAGAAGGAGTGATAGAAGGGATAGTAGCTAATAAAGGTGGGACAAGCAGGCACATTATTTTTCAGTCCAATATATGAACAAATGCTATATTATTGAAAATTAACAGGAGACGAAATGAAAGAAATTATTTTTTAAAATTAAAATGGTCTGGAACTCAATGCACGTTCTAAAAGAAGTACCATAATTTAGATCAGTGAATAATTCCATATGCTTTCTTCTTTCTTCAGAGATTGTATGAACAGCAATTGATGGTAGAGCTTTTAGAAATAGGAATTGGTGGCCGATAGTTTAGTAAACTCTACTATTTGCATGGGTATAGAAATCCAAATCTTTTTTTTTTTCATTAATCAGTATTTTTTATTATGGTTTTGTGGGGTACAGTTAAGGGTTAGGTGTACAATTACGTTTCATTCAGGCACCTGTTGATAAGAGGTGTTTTCCCATCCCCCAACAGATATTTGCTACTGTAAATCTCATCCCTCTTCCCCCCATAGCTTCTCAGTACCGTCAGTCATTTTCTTATAGTATTGCATTGGATGTTCAAGGTCCATTATATGAGTGAGAACATGTGATATTCGGATCTTTGTTTCTGTGAGAGGTCACTCAGTATTATAGACTCTAGTTCCATCCAGGTTGCAGCGAAATTCATGATTTTGTTCTTTTTTATGTCTGCGTAGTATTCCATCATGTATATGTACCACATTTTTTTAATCCAGTCCTCTTTTGATGGGCAGCATGATTGTTTCCAGGTTCTTGCTATTGTGAACAATGCTGCGATAAACATACGTGTGCAGGTATCTTTTTTATAGAGTGATTTGTGTTCTTCAGGGTATATTCCCAGTAGGGGGATTGCAGGGTCATATGGAAGTCAATTTTTAGAGCTTTTAGGAATCACCACACTGCTTCCCACAGAGGTTGCACTAGTTTACACTCCCATCAACAGTGTAGAAGTGTTCCCTTTTCACCACACCCTCTCCAGCAACTGTTATTTTTTGAGTTGTTGATAATTGCCATTCTGACTGGAGTTAGGTGGTATCTCAGTGTGGTTTTGATTTGCATCTCCCTGATGATTAGTGAGGTTGAGCATTTCTTCATGTGTTTGTTGGCTGCTCGAATGTCTTCTTTTGTGAAGTGTCTGTTCATATCTTTTGCCCATTTTATAATGGGGTTGTTTGTTTTCTTCTTTTCAGTACGTTTCAGTTCCTTGTAGATCCAGGATGTTAAGCCTTTGTCAGAAATAGAGTTGGCAAATACTTTTTCCCAGTCTGTAGGCTGTCTCCCTGCTCTCTTGATGGCTTCTTTGGCTTTGCAGAAGCTTGTCAGTTTAATAAGGTCCCATTTGTCTATCTTCTCTCTTAAGTCCTGTGGGTTTCGAGTTTTGTACAGGAATTGGATGCCAGTTCCGATTTCCATGAGAGTATTTCCTTCCTTTTCTAAGGTTCTTATGGTTTGAGGTTTTACATTTAGGTCTCTGATCCATTTGGAGTTAACCTTTGTGCATGGGGATAGATAGGGGTCCTGTTTCAATCTTCTGCATGTGGTCAGCCAATTTTCCCAGCACCATTTACTGAATAGGTTCTGCTCTCCCCATTGGTAGGTGGTGGGGGCTTTGTCGAAGATGAGTTGGTTGAGAAATTGAGGTTTTGCTTCTGGAATCTCAATTCTGTTCCACTGATCCATATGCCTGTTCCTGTACCAATACCAAGCTGTTTGAGGATTGTAGCTTTATAGTAAAGTTTGAAATCTGGTATTGTGATACCATCTGCTTTGTTTTTTTTGCTGAGGATTGTTCTGGATATTCTTGGATGTTTGTGTTTCCATATGAATCCCTGTGTTGTTTTTTTCTAGGTCTGAGAAGAATGTTGTTGGTAATTTAATGGGTATTGCATTGAATTTGTAGATTGCCTTAGGTAAGATGGACATCTTCACAATGTTGATTCTTCTGATCCATGAGCATGGGATATTTTTCCACTTGTTCGTGTCAGCTTTGATTTCTTTGAGCAGTGTTTTGTAATTTTCATTGTAAAGGTCTTTCACGTCTCTGGTTAGGAAGATGCCAAGGTATTTCATTTTTTTTTTTTGTGGCTATTGTGAATGGAACTGTGTTTTTTATTTGGGTTTCTGTTTGTTTGTTATTGGTGTAGAGAAATGCGATTGTCTTTTGTACATTTATTTTGTATCCTGAGACTTTGCCAAAGGCGTTTATCAATGTAAGGAGGCCTTTGACAGATTCTCTTGGGTTTTCAAGGTACACCATCATATCTTCTGCATAGAGAGATAACTTGACTTCCTCTTTTCCTATTTGAATACCTCTGATTGCCTCCTCTTCTCTGATTGCTTTAGCCAGGACTTCCAATACTATGTTGAACAGGAGGGGAGAGAGTGGGTATCCTTGTCTAGTTCCAGTTTTCAGGGGAATTGGTTCCAATTTTTGTCCATTTAGGAGTATGCTGGCTGTGGGTTTCTTGTAGATGTCTTTTACTATTTTGAGGTATGTTCCCCGTATGCCTAGATATTCAAGGGTTTTTATCAAGAAGGGGTGCTGGATTTTATCAAAAGCTTTTTCTGCATCTAGTGATATGATCATGTGGTTTTTGTTTTGACATCTGTTGATGTATTTAATTACATTTATGGTTTTACGAATGTTGAACCAGTCTTGCATGCCAGGAATGAAGCCTACTTGGTCATGGTGGATGATTTTTGAGATGTATTGCTGAATCCGGTTTGCTAGGATCTTGTTGAGAATTTTAGCATCTATGTTCATCAAAGATATTGGCTTGTAGTTCTATTTCTTTGTTGGATCTTTACCTGGCTTGGGTATCAATGTAATGTTGACTTCGTAAAATGATTTGAGGAGAGTTCCATCTTTTTCAATCGCCTGGAATACCTTCAGTAGGATTGGTATCAGCTCCTCCCTGAATGTCTTGTAGTATTTTGCTGGAAAGCCATCTGGACCAGGGCTTTTTTTTGTAGGAAGTTTTCTTATTAAGTAGTCGATATCCTTGATTGTTATTGGTCTATTTAGGGTCTCAATTTCTTCTTGTTCCAACCAAGGTAGGTTGTGTGATGTCAGAAAGTCCTCCATTTCCTTCTGGTTTTCAAGTTTGTTTCCATACAAATATACATAGTAGTCTCTAATGATCTTTTGTATTTCTTCAGGGTCAGATGTGACTTCATCTTTTGTGTTTCTGATTATGCTTATTTGGTTTTTCTCTCATTTTTTCTTGGTCATTCTAGCTAGGGGACCATCAATCTTGTTTACCCTTTTGAAGAACCAGCTTTTTGTTTCATTGATTTTTTGTATTATCTTTTTGTCTTCTATGTCCTGGATTTGGGCTTTTGTTTTGGTGATCTGGATTCTTCTGCTGAAATTAGGGTTTTTGTAGTCTTGCTTTTCCAGCTTCTTTAGGTGGCTTGTTAGGTTGTGAATTTCTGTTCCTTCCATTTTCTTCATGTGAGATTGTAGGGATATAAATTCCCCTCTTACTACAGCTTTCAGGGCATCCCAGAGATTCTGGTAAGATGTTTCTTCATTTTCATTTGTTTCCAGGTATCTTTTGATCCCTGTTTTGATTTTGTCATTGACCCAGGAGTTGTTTAGCATCATGCTGCTTAGTGTCCATGTCTTTGTGAGTTTTGGGGGGGACTCTGTTGGTGTCAATGTTTATTTTTATTCCACTGTGGTCCGAGAAGGTGTTTGGTAGAATTTCAGTCCTTTTAAATTTGCTTATGCTTGATTTATGGCTGAGTATGTGGTCGATCTTAGAATATGTTCCATGTGGTGATGAGTAGAATGTGTATTCTGTGGTCTTTGGATGGAGTGTTCTGTAGATATCAATTAAGTCCATTTGGTCCAAAGTCACATTGAGGTTCCGGATCTCCTTGCTGACTTTTTGTCCTGATGATCTGTCTAGGGTTGTGAGTGGGTATTAAAGTCTCCAGTTATGATAGTGGTAGAGTCAATATCTTTCTTTAATTTTCCAAGAAGTTGCTTTATGAAAGTTGGTGCACCTTTGTTGGGTGCATATATGTTTAGGATAGATATTTCTTGTTGATGGATTGAGCCTTTTATCATTATGTAGTGGCCTTCTGTATCTTTTTGATTTTTAATAGCTTGAAGGGTATTTTGTCTGAAATTAAGATTGCTACTCCTCCTTTTTTTTTGTATTCCGTTCGCCTGAAAGTTTGTTTCCCATCCTCTTACTTTGACCTGTGGGTGTCCTTTCTAGTGAGGTGAGTCTCTTGAAGGCAATAGATTGTTGCCTGAAGATATTTTATCCATTTTGCCATTCTATGTGTTTTAAGTGGTGCATTTAGTCCATTCACATTTAGGCTAATAATTGAAATGCAAGAGTTGATCCCTGTCATAAGGTTCTTACAGAGTTGTTCCTGTTTATTTGTTGTGTTTCTTTGGGTTTTGTAGTTGGTTCATGTGTGTTTTTAATCTTTTGCCTGTACTCTTGTGAAGAATGTTGTTGTTCTTTTTTCTTTTTCTTCTGTGTTCAGTACTTTCTTAAGTGTTTCTTGTAGAGGTGGTCTGGTGGTAGCGCAGGTTCTTAGGGATTGGATGTCTGGAAAAGATTTCAATTCTCCCTCACTAATGAAGCTTAGTTTGGCTGGGTAGGTTATTCTTGGTTGAAATTGTTTTTCTTTTAGAACTTTGAAGATAGGGCTCCAGGCTCTTCTGACCTGAAGGGTTTCTGTGGATAAACTGCTGCTATTCGAATTGATTTTCCCTGGTAGGTAGTCTGGTCTTTTTCTCTTGCTGCCTTTAGGATTTTTCCTTTTATAGCTACTTTGTTTAGGCTAATTATTATGTGTCTGGGAGTTGGTCTTCTCGTTTGTTGTCTTGCAGGGGTTCTCTGAATCTCTTGTGTTTGAATTTTTTCATCCTTAATGAGATGAGGGAAGTTTTCTTGAATGATTTCTTGAAATGTTTGTTACAGTGTGGCTTCTGTTTCTCTTTCTGCCTCAGGAAGCCCAATTACTCTTTAGGTTTGGTCTCTTGAAGTGATCATTCATCTCTTGCAGGTTTTATTCTGTCTTTCTGAGCTTCTTTTCTATGCTTTTGACAGTTTGGGTTAGTTCTGTGTTTTGGTCTTCGAGCTCTGAGATTCTTCAGCTTGGCTGATTCTGCTTTTCATGCTTATTAGTCTGTTGTTCATTTCCATCACAGTATTCTTTACTGCTGTCATTTCTGACAACAGCTCCTTCCTATTTTCCTCTTGTCTCTCCTCAATTTTTTAAATTCTCTCCATTAATGTCTTGATGTCTGGGTTTGTTGCATGTAACCAGTCATTCTGGGGACTCTTCATTGTCTGTGTTCCAGAATCTGTTTTCTCAGTGTCTGATTTCCCAGGGGTTGTGTAAGTCCTATATTCTTCTTTTGGTTTTTCTTGATTTGTGCGGTATTTTCCCCCTCTCTACTTTTTCCTTCCCTCCACATCTCCATCTTCTTTAATTCTGTTATTCAGGGGTAAAGGGATTGGTTTTACTTCTGTTTGTTCAATCTCCTATTCTTTATGTATGTCCTCTTACTTTGTTCAATTATGAAGTTGCACTGTAGGTTAGAGTTGGTCCTTTTTGCAGTTTTGAGATGTATTTAAGGGGAGAGCTGTGATTCAAAATCTGTCTGCAGGTCCTGGTATTCACTGACAGGCGTGTGGATAATGTGGAACCCACTTCCCACTGTCCTGGAATCTGTCCGTGCAGTGGGGCTGTATGTTTACTCCTTGAAATAAAATGTGGTTAGCAGAGGGGAGAGAATGAAGCAGATAGTGGGTTGAAGAGGGGAGTGGAGAGATAGAGGAGTAAGGGGGGAAACAAACGAGTGTGCTACAAATAGAGAGAGAGACCTATACTGAAACAGATAAAAGCAATAGACCACAGCTACAGTCGAACCAACTCTCATACAAACAAAAATACAACATATAGTGATGCTAATATACAAGCTAACCAACCACTTTGTTAGTGTGCTGTTCCTCTATAGAAAGATATGGTTTACAGAGAGAAGAAAAGAGAAGAAAAGGAAAAGGAAAAAAGAAAAAAGGGAACAATACAGTATGAATAGAATTAAGTCATTAAACTGATAGAATCGATGACGCACACTCTGAGACCTTTCGTTTAAGTCCAATGTCCTTTCAGGTCTGATTTGTAGTTTTCTTTTCAAGCTGGTAAATTAGTTTGTAGTTAGAGTCAATTGCCCCTGATCTGCTGTGAAGGACAGTTCAGATCAACCTTCCTTCAGCAGTTTGGTCTATGTCTTTATCAAGCTTGTTTCTCCCGTTTCGGTGTTGTTAACTTGAATGCCAGCAGGTGGTGCTATCTCATCTGCTCGCCCCAGAGGGGGTGGGGCTGGACAGGAACAAGATGGCTGCCTGCCTCCAAGCAGGCAACAGGAGCCCCACGCCAGGCGGGCAGGACAGACTCGGATGCAGGATAGGTGGCAGCGATCCCAGCAGATCTTCCCTGAAGCGGTTCATTGTGGATCTCCTCGGGCCACGTGGTGTGATATGCTACCCCTCCCAGAGGCTGTGGCGGCAGTGGGGCTGGCGACAGCAGTGGCAGCGGCAGTGGGGGGAGGGGTGGCGGTGGCAGCGGCCGTGGTGGCGGCGGCGGCGGGACCATTTGGAATGCAGTCAGAACTGTCCAGTTGTTCTGATGGCAGCGGCCGAGCTCTGTCTGTAGAGCAGGCTGTGATGCTGGGGTCCCCAACCCCCCGGTGCAAGAGTCAGAGACCCACTGCAGATCTCCCTTGCAGAGGGCTTCAGACGCCGGGTTGCCCTGTTGCCATCCTGCCGCGTCCTCCGGCTCACAACTTTTTAGTAGGTTTTGTTAGTGTTTCCACTAAGATCCTACAGCCAATGAGGGGCAGAGCCAGACTTTGACCCTTCAGCAGTCCAGTTCTGGCACTAGAAATCCAAATCTTAAAAAGAATTATGTGTTTGAGGCTAGAGAAATCAAAATATTCTGAATGAGTCAATGAAATGAAAGTACTGGCCAACATGGTAAAAGACAAATGCCCAAATTGTGAAAAAGTCTAGGATTATTTTTCCTTACGTTAAGATTGACTCAGACTATAAAACTCTGGCAATGATTGGTTTACTCAAAATTTCAGTAAGTGTAATAGTTGAAGATATTTGTTTGAGTGCTTTATGGAATCAGGAAAGTGGTTGAGAATGATGTAGTTCAGGATAGTTTAATAAGTGAAAACATTTTTGAGCCAGTGAAATTATATATACTGAATAAACATATTTAATGGAATCCAGAAGAACTTAGAAGAAGCTGGAATTCAGACAAAATTTGTATAAATTTGAGGATAAGTTATAAGATATTAAACAGAGCCTCCAGTTACTCATTTAGATCTCCAGGAACAGAGAGACTTAGTTAATTCCGTATTTTATTTAAAAGTCTTACTCAGGATTATCTCAACTCTGGAACAATACTCATATACAGCTTGGTTTAAGTTAAGATCTTACACATCAGCCAGGAACCATTTCCAACCTGTTTCCCAAATAGTTAACTCATGGAGCAATAAAATTGACAATGTAAATTGACATGGTGGTCTGTTCTCAGTGGCACTGTGAACATCTCAGATTGAGGAAGAAATTGTAGAAACCACTGAGAAGCCCATCCCAGGATTTTTCAGATCCTTAGTCACTCAAATCTCAGAAGTAAGAGCGACCCAGGATAGAAAAGAGGCAAATTGGAGAAGACAAGAAGTTAGTTATTTCAAGTTATCTGTCAACAAGACAGACCTAAGAAGAACTTCTGGAAATAGAAACTGAGACACTAAACTATTTTTTTAAAAAACGTAAATGGCATTGAGTAGTCAGTTGAAAAAAGAAAGGATCAAACACCACCTAATAATGAGGGTCAAACACTTCATCCTTCATGATGATTACTTAAATGTAGGACTCCATGAACTGGGTAGTAAATTCAAAGAGATAATAAAGGAACCAGAAGCTGCAACACTACAAGAGGTATATAAGGAATTAAAAGTTTTATTTTTATTTTAATTATGTGGTGTACAATTTAGAGTTAGGTATACAAATGGTCATCGTACACGTAAAGATTGGGCCTCAGTTTGGTCCCCACATCACCTGGTTTGAGATCAGGTACTCTTATTGATGAAGTGTACTCCCCCCTTCCCTCCCTGGCAGTCTCCCACTACTGCTAATCCCTTTCTTATAGTATTATGATAATTATTCAGGGTCCACTTGGGAGTGAGAACATAGGATACTCAGTTCTTTGTTTCTACGATAGATCATTGAGTATGACAGATTCTAAATTCACTGAAGTTGCTGTGAATCCATATGTTTGTCCTTCTTTATGGCCGTGTAATATTCCATCATGTATATGTACCACATTGTTTTTATCCCATCTAATTTCAGTGGTTCCATGTTTTTGTCATTGTGAATAGTGCTGCAATAAACATGCCTGTGTAGGTGTCTTTTTTCTAGAATGATTTGAGTTCCTCTGGGTATATTTCCAGAAAAGAGATTGCTGGGTTCATATGGAAGGTCAATTTTTAGATTTTTTAGGAATAGCCACACTGTTTTCCCCAGAGTTTGTACTAGCTTACACTCCCACCAACAGTGTAGAAATTTTCATTTTTTCCTACATCATCTCTAGCGTCTGTTGTTTTTTGAGTTAGTTATGATGGTCATCCTGACTTGTGTTAGGTGGTTTCTCAGTGTGATTTTAATTTGCATTTTTGTGATGATTAGTGAGGCTCAGCATTTTTTCATGTATCTGTCGGTTATTCATATGTCTTCTCTTGAGAAGTGTCTATTCATATATTTTGCTCACTTTTTAATAGGGCTGTTTGATTTTTTATTTTTGGCACATTTGAGTTCTTTGTCAATCCTAGATGTTAGCCTTTGTCAGATATACAGTTGGCAAATATTTTTTCCCCATTCTGTGGACTCTCCTTGCTCTCTTGATGGTTTATTTTGCTTTGCAGAAGTTTTCTGTTTTTTGAGGTTCCACTAGTCTATCTTATCTCTTATGGCACAGGCATTTGGGGTTTGATCAGAAATTGGTTGCCGGTTCCAATTTCCATAAGGGTGTCTCCTGGATTTTCTAAGGTTCTTATAGTTTGAGGTTTTACATTTACTTTGATCCATTTAGAGTTGATTTTTGTGTATGGTGTTAGGTAGGGGTCTTGTTTTAATCTTCTGCATGTGGTAAGCCAGTTTTCCAGCACCATTTACTGAATAAGTACTCCTCTCCTCAGTGTTTGACAGTGGAGGCTTTGCCGAAGATTAGTTGGTTGCAAAATTGAGGTTTCAATTCCAAAATTTCTATCATCTTCCATTGATCTATATGCCTAATCTTGTACCAATGCTAGCTGTTTTGATTATTGTAGCCTTATAATAAAGTTTAAAGTTTGGGAGGGCAATACCTCTTGTTTTTTTCTCTTTGCTGAGGGTTATATTGACTATTCCTGGTTATTTATGTTTTCATATTAATTTCTGTATTGTTTTTTACAGGTCTGAGAAGAATGGTGATGGCAATTTAATGGGTATTGCATTGAATCTGTAGATTGCCTTGGGTAGGATGGTCATCCTAACAATGTTGTTGCAGTTCATGAGTATGAAGTAATTTTTCCACTTGTTTTTGTTATCTTTGATTTCTTTGAGCAATGTTTTGTAGTTTTCATTGTAAAGGGCTTTCACTTCTCTGGTTAGGAAGATGCTGAGGGATTTCATATTTTTTGTGGCTATTGTGAATGGGATTCTGCTTTTTATTTGGTTCTCTGCCTATTTGTTATTGATGTATAAGAATGCAACAGTCTTTTGCACATTGGTTTTGAACCTTGGGATTTTGCCAAAGTCCTTTATCAGTGCAAGAAGGTTTTTGACAGATTCTTTTGGATTTTCAAGATATCAAATCATGTCATTGGCAAAGAGGCATAACTTGACCTCCTCTTTTCTTATATGGATACCCCTGATTTCCTTCTCTTGGCTGATTACTCAATCTGTGTAGGACTTCCAGCACTGTGTTGAACAGGAGGAGTGAAAGTGGGCAGCTTGTCTTGTTCCAGTTTTCAGGGTGAAAGATTCCAACTTTTGTCCATTTAGTAATATGCTGACTGTGGGTTTATTGTAGATGGCTCTTATTTCTAGGTATGTTTACTCTATGTCGAGGTGTTTAAGGGTTTTTTTCAAGAAGGGATGCTGGATTTTTTTCAAAAGCTTTTTCTGTACCCAATGTTATGATATAATCCTGTGATTCCAATTTTTATATCTGTAGATTTATTTAATTACATTTATGGTCTTGCAGATGTTGAACCAACCCTGTATCCCAGAGATGAAGCCTTCTTGGTCATAGCGGAGGATTTTTGAGATGTGTTGTTGGATGTGATTCACTAGAATCTGGTTGAGTATTTATTTTTTTTTTTTTTTTTGAGTTGGAGTCTCACTCTGTCGCCCAGACTGGAGTGCCGAGGCCGCTCCGGCCACTGCAGCCTCAACCTGCTGGGCTCCGGTGATCCTTCTGCCTCAAACTTCTGAGTAGCCAGAATTACAGGCATGCGCTACCATGCCTGGCTGATTTTTTTTTTTTTTATTTATTGTAGAGATGAGGTCTCGCTGCCCAGGAGGGTCTCAAACCCGCGGGCTCAGGCAATCCACTCACCTCAGCCTCCCAAAGGCGCGGGATTACAGGCTGAGCCACCGAGCCTGGCTGAGTATTTTTGCATTTATGTTCATCAGGGATATAAGCCTGTAGTTCTTTTTCTTTTGTTGGATCTTTACCTGGTTTGGGTATCCATGTGATGTTAACAGCATAAAATGATTTGGGGAGAATGCTGTCTTTCTTGATTGCTTAGAATACTTTCAATAGGATTGGTATCAGTTCCTCCTTGCATGGCTGGAAAGCCATCTGGTCCAGGACTTTTTTCATGGGTAGTTTTCTTATGATGGAGTCTATTTCCTGGGCTGTTATTGGTCTATTTAATGCCTCAATTTCTTCTTGTTTAAACCTTGGGAGGTTGTGTGATGTCAGAAAGTCCTCCATTTCACTTAGGTGTTTGAGTTTTTTCCCATACAGTTGTGCATAATTATCTCTGATAATTTTTTATATTTCTTCTTGGTACGTTGTGATTTCATCTTTTGCTTTTCTGATTATGTTTATTTGTGCTTTCTTTTCCTTTTTTGGTCAGTCTGGCTAGGGGTCCATACATCTTGTTCACACTTTCAAAGAACTAGGTTTTTGTTTCATTGATTTTTTTTTTCCTATGATATGCTTGTCTTCTATGTCTTATATATGGGTTTTTACTTTGGTGATCTGGTTTCTTTTGCTGAAGTTAGGGTTTTGGTAGTTTTGTCTTTCCAGTTCCCTTAGGTTATTTTTTTAGGCTGTTAACTTATGATCTTTCCATTCTCTTGCTGTATGTTTGTAAAAAATGAATTCACCTCTCGGTACTGATTTCATGTATCCCAGATATTTTGGTAAAATGTGGCTTTATTTTAATTTGTTTTCAGAGATCTTTTAATTTCTGATTTGATTTTCATGTTGACCCAGAAGTTGTTCAGCGTCATGATGCTTAGTGTCCATGTATTTGTGGACTTTGGGGTAGGGTTGGGGTTTGAGTAGCCCTACCCTAACCCTAACCCTAACCCTAACTTTGTTTTTGTTGATATTTATTTTTATTCTACTGTGGTCTAAGAAGGTGAATGGCAGTATTTTGATCTTGTGAAATTAGTTTATGTTTGATTTATGACTGAGGATGTGTCCAATCTTGGAGCATGTTCCATGTGGTGATGAATAGAATGTATATTTGGTGAGTTTTGGGTGGAGTGTTCTGTAATTATCTAATAAGTATATTTGGTCAAGTGTCAAGTTAATTTTCCATATATCTTTGTTGGTTTTTTGCCTCAATGATCTATCTAGGGTTGTAGTGGGATATTTAAGTTTCAGACTATGATAGTGTAGAGTCAATAATTTTTTTTAGTTTATCTAGAAGCTGCTTTATAAAGATTGGTGCTCCTCTATTGGGTGCACATATGTTTAGGATGGATGTTTCTTGTTGATGGATTGAACTTTTTATATTATGTAGTGACTTTCTGTATCTTTTTAAATTTTTGATAACTTAAAGGATATTTTCTCTGATACTAAGATTGCAACTCCTGCTTTCTTTTGTGTTCTGTTTGTCAGAAAATTTGTTTTCCATCTTCTTACTTCGAGCCTGTGAATTTATTTTGGTGAGATAAGTCCTGGAGACAGCATATTGTTGCCTCATTTTAAAAATTCAGTTTGTCATTATATGTCTTTTCAGTGGTGCAGTTAGTCCTTTCACATTCAGGTTAATTATTGAGATATGAGGGTTTACCTCTGTCATGAGGTTCTTGTATGGTTTGTTTTTGTTTGATTTTTTGTTTGTTGGTTTTCTATTGATTTGTGATTGATATATGTGTGTGTGTTTTCAATCTTATTTCTGTATTCTTGAGAAGAGCATGGCTATTCTTTTTTTCTTTCTACCGTGTTTAATACTATCTTGAGCATTCTTGTAGAGCTAGTCTGGAGATGGCTAAACTCTTAGGGAATGAATTTCTGGGAAGGATTTTAACTCTCCATTGCTGATGAAATTTAGCTTAGCTGGGTAGGAAATTCTTGGTTGGAATTGTTTATCTCTGAGAACTTTGAAGATTGGACTGCAGTCTCTTCTAGCCTATAGTGTTTCTGTAGATAAGTCTGCTGCTATTCTAATTGGTCTTCCCTGGTAAGTAGTTTTATCTTTCTTTCTTGTTGCCCTTAGGATTTTTGTTTTATACATATTTTGTGTAAGCAGAGTACTGTATGCTTTCTCATTTGATGTCTTTTAGGAGTACTCTGAATCTCTTGTGTTTGAATGGTCATGTCTGATGAGATGAGGGAAATTTCCTTGGAGAATTTCATGGAATGTTTGTTCCAGGATTGTCTCTTTTTCTCTATCTGCCTCAGGAATGCCAATGAATCATAGGTTCAGTCTCTTGATATAATCACAATTTCTTGGAGACTTTGTTAGGTCTTTTTAAGCTTGTTTTCTATGTTTTTAACAGTTTGGAATAGTTCCATATTTTGTTCCTCAAGCTCTGACATTCTTTCTTCTGCTTGGTTAAAAGTTTTTAAGAGGACAAAAAACAGTCATTCATGTCAGTGATAAAAAAATAAATATAAATGACAGACTCTAATGAAAAGACAAATGTTTGCATGTCACAATTGTTATGCTTACCTACATAGAAATATCAGAGAAGGAATGATTATTAGAATTTTGTTGTGTAAGTTTGCTAGACAGAAAACTAATAAGTAAACCTTAATTGAATTTTATCTATTCTTTTTTTTTTTGAGTTGGAGTCTCACTCTGTTGCCCAGACTGGAGTGCAGTGGCTGCTCCCAGCCACTGCAGCCTCGACCTGCTGGGCTCTGGTGATCTTTCCGCCTCGGTCTTCCAAGTCGCTGGAACTACAGGTGCATGCTACCATGCCCTGCTAATTTAAAAAAATTTTTTTTTTATTGTAGAGATGAAGTCTTGCCAAGTTGCCCAGGTAGGTCTTGGACCCGTGGGCTCAGGCAATCCACTCACCTCAGCCTCCCAAGGCACGGGACTACAGGCTAAGTCACTGAGCCCAGCTTATCTATTCTTTAAAAAGAGTAGAAAATATACTCTTAGAAGAATTCCTTAACAAAAGTATAAACAAGGACATGCCTAGTAATTAATGAAATATGTGCTAAATCTTCACTTAGAAGATATTGAAAAATTACTGAATTAAATTTAAAAATACCTAAGTAAATGAAGAGATTGATTTTCATTATGGATAGAAAGATTTGATGCCATAAGGCTGTCAATGATTCCCAAATTCTACATAGATTTAATTAATTTTAATCAAAACATAAATATAATTTTTGTTCTAAAAATTAACATGCTGATTTTGAAATGCATACAGAATATCAAAAAACTATAAGTAGTTAAGAATTTTTGATGGAAAAATGTGGAGAGACTTACTCCAGATATTAAGAATTATAGATGGAAACTGATTGATATATCAAAATTATGGCACAAGAATGGAATATATGATCAATGGAACAGAACACAGGCCTAATGACAGATCATAATTTTTTGTGTATTTATTTGAATTTTTTTGCATATCAAATGCAGAAAGGATGCAAAATTTAGTTGATAGTGTTAAAATAATAGAACTAAAATAGAAATAAAATAAACAATAAATATCATGAAACATAAAATAATTTTATAAGGGGAGAATGGGATTCCTAAATTATCCGTAAAGGAAAGAAATAATATTACACTTCATACCATGTACATAAATTAATCCCAGGTTAAGTTTCCATTAGTCTAAGATTTGTACATTTGCACATCTATTATAGGTTATTTTTATGAGTAAACTTGACTGGGCCATGGGGTTTGAGATACTTCCTTAAACAATCTGGATGTTTCTGTGAGGGTGCTTTTTAACATTTTAATTCATAAACTGAGTAAAAAATATTGCCCTCCACAATGTGTGTGGGCCTCATTCTATCAGTTGCAGGCCTGAATAAACATGCCAAGGAATAAATCTAGCAAAATATGTACAAGATCTTCATTTAGAAGATATTGAAATATAGTGAAATAAATTAAATAAAACCAAAGTAAATGAAAATATTGACTTTGGTAATGAGTAGAAAGATTTGATACCATAAGGTAGTTAGTAGTGGATAGAACAAAAAGCTGACTCTTCTCCAAATAAGAGAATTCTCCTTCCTGATGGTCTTCAAACTGCAGCATTGACTTTTCCTGATTCTACAGCAGCTTCCAGCCTTCAGATTTGAACTGGATCACAAACCATGAGGATTTGGAACTTGCTAACATCCATAATTATGTGAGCCAATTCCTTGTAATAAATATCTTTATTATTTGTATCTATATACCCTCTCAGTTCCTTTTCTAAAGATAATCTTGCCTAATGCAGGAACTTTAACTTTCAAAAGTCCTAAGCCTTGAAGTGTAATACAGAGAATTGTTTGACTGTTTTTTATATTTTCTATCAAAAGTTGTCCCAGCTACAGAGCATGAGCTGTAGCAAATAGAATGTGTAAACAAGAAAACTTAGTGGTTGTGGTGTGGACACAGTTCTGCACCTGATTTACAAAGGACAAAAATCAAGAATTTTCTATTAAATGTTCTTTTTTGGTCTTCAAGTCAGTCTACAAATGGCATCCTGACTCTGTTCATGAGTCATGGACTCAAGAACATAAGGAAGAACCATTGTACTACAAAGTTCACATTAAAGGGCTTAAGTACATCTATTGCTAGGAAGTACTATTGATAAACACTCTACAGATGAACTAATAATTTAGGTAGGGGTTCTCCTTTCATATATTACTCCTTCAAAGAGTTTGAATGACGACATTTGGGAATAATTTACATCATCAAACAATAATTTGCTGATGATTTTGATACACACTAAGGTTTCAGAACTTTAATAGCCAAATAGGGAAAAGTTAAAATCTATTATACAGGAACTGATCCAAAAGACAAAAAACTGGGGGATGGGAAGAAAGTTAGGTAAATATTCCACAGCGTTATGACTAAGGGTTGGTGAGTGTTTCTATGTACTCATGTGTACTGAGAGAGAATAACAGCTGGTGGAGGCATTAATCATTAACTTACACCAGATTAAAATAAGTTAAAAGCTGAGGGAACAACTTCAGCACAAGTTGATGGTCAAAAAAAAAAAAGGCCAAAGCCTGAAAAATTATTAACTATATATTAAAATTTGTTTTTACATTTAAAAAGTGGGCAAAGAAAGCCAGGCTCAGTGGCTCAGCCTGTAATCCCACGCCTTTGGGAGGCTGAGGTGAGTGGATTCCTGAGCCCGTGGGTTCGAGACCCGCCTGGGCAGCGAGACCTCATCTCTACAATAAATCAAAAAATCAACCGGGCATGGTAATGCATGCCTGTAATTCTGGCTACTCAGAAGGCTGAGGCGGAAGGATCACCGGATCCCAGCAGGCGAGGCTGCAGTGGCCGGGAGCAGCCACTTCACTCCAGTCTGGGCTACTGAGTGAGACTCCAACTCAAAAAAAAAAAGATAAAAGTGGGCAAAGAAATACAGAACCATTGAGTGGGAAAAGATCATATAAATAAAACTGGTCACAGGGATAGACAAGATTAATTAATTTCTAACTTAATTCCTTTCACACATACACAAAAAATCTATATACTGAAAATGATAAAATGTGTCATCATGGAAGTGAATTCCTGAATAGAAGAGGAGATAATTGGAATTAATTTCAAGATTACTAAAAGGGTACCTACATGTTACTCATTCACACATATGCCTGTTCCAGCAGCATTATGCAACTGCAAGTGATGAAACCTGGATGCTCCTTCACATTTCTGTGACCAGTCAGAAGGACAAGGCTGTCTTCTTATTGAGAAACAATTCCTTCATTTTGCTATATACAGTATTTTGGCTGCATCAAGATTACATTTTGATAAGTCAAGATTTTGTTGAAGCATTATCACTTCCAAGAAAATTCCCCATATTGTGTTAATTGAAGTAATTTCTTGACAGTTCCCTCATAATACATGTATACCTATATTACTGTGCATACTATTGTATATTTTTATATTACTAGTGTATCTCTCCCTTAATTCTTAAATTCTCAGAATTAAAAAAAATGACATCTCTTTATATTCTTTGTTAACAGAACAGTGCAGGGAACAAAACATATGTTAAATGCATGTAAATATATGTGTGTACACTTCACATTGTATTGTACTAGTTTTCTAGGACTACCAAAACAAAATACCACACACTGGGTGACTTAAGTATCATCTTTTTATTTTCTTATATTTCTAGAAGCTAGAAGTTCACTATAAAATGTCAGCAGATTTAATTTCTTCTGAGTTCTTTTACCTTGATTTGCAAATGGCTGTCTTCTCACTGTGTCCTCTTGTGGCCTTTCCTCTGTGGATGCACATTCTAGATGTCTATGTGTGTACTAAAATTTTTTTATAAGAGCACCTGAAGGACTGGATTAGGATCTGCCCTAGAGACCTCATTTTAACTTAATCACCTCTCTAAAAGTCTTATCTCCAAATACAGTGACATTCTGAAGTACTGAAGGTTAGAATTTAAACATGAATTTTCGAGACATAATTCAACCTATAACAGTTAGATGATAGATGGATAAACAGAAAGATAGACAGATAGACTAATTAATAAATTAATGAACTATATCCCAATAATTGAAATTTTGACTGTGATAGAAGTCAATAATTAATAAAAACTGAAAAAAGGGAATTTGCAATCATGCCTGTGACTTGAAAATGTATCAGTCACGTTCTAGTATTCAAACTGTTGGGCAAGGAAGGTTGATTACAACAGTTATAGAAGAAAGTTAGAAGGGCTTGCACAGTGCTTCATGTTCTAGCCTGTTTTACCATTTCAGTCTCTTTTCCTCACCTATGTATTCTCTTCACTCCAGCCATACCAAATCTATTCATCCTGGTTATGGTCCACATTTTCTTTGATTCTATTTTTCAAAACTTTGCTTCCTTTGTATTAAATACCCTACCTCCCATGAGGTCATCCTTCAAGGCCTTGCTTTAATATTCACTTTTACTTTTTGGGAAATATTAATTAACCAGTTGCCTTTTATTCTCCCTACACAAACAATCTGGTTTATATACCATTATGATTTTGATCTGTAATTATAATTGTCTTCTTGCCCATAGTTCCTACTAGACTCATAACTTTAGAAAAAAAAGCCCGAGTGCCTCCTGACTACTTGCGATCACCCAGGAGTGTGCGGATGTCGGTGCTCCCGGGGCTCGGAAGTGCCTGACGTGCCTAGCAGAAATATACGTATATGTTCAATCATACACATGTGTAAGAATGTTCACAGTGGCAATATTGATGAGTTGAAAACTAGAAAGTAGCGCAGATGCCACCGCCACCACTGCTGCAACTGCCACCAGTAGCACATCGCACCACCCAGGCCAGAGGCAATCCACAACTTCAGTCCTTGAAGCCACTTCAGGGAAGATCTGCTGGGATCACTGCCACCTCTCCTGCGATCAAGACGTCCTGCCGCCGTGAGTTTCCTGCCTGTGCCCTGAGGCAGGCACCATCTCCAGTCTCTTCAGGTTCCTTTCCGGCCCCACCCCTTCTGGGGTGAGCAGCTGAGATAGCACCACCTGCTGGCGATTCAAAGCAACAACACCGAAACGGGAGAAACAAGCTTGAAAAAGACATAGGCCAGAGTGGTGAACGGAGGGTGATCTGAACTGTCCTTCACAGCAGACCAGGGGCAACTGACCTGAACTGCAAACTAATTTACCTGCTTGAAAAGAAAGCTAGAAATCATAAATGAAAGGACATTGTACTTAAACGAAAAGTCTCAGAGTGTGCTTCATTGATTCTGTTAGTTTAATGACTTAATTCTATTCCTACTGTATTGTTCCTTTTTTTTCCTCTTCCTTTTCTTCTCTCTGTAAACCATATCTTTGTATAGAGGAACAGCACACCAATAAGGTGGTTGGTTAGCTTGTATGTTAGCATCACTATATGTTTTACTTTTTTTTGTATGGGAGTTGGTTCGTCAGTAGCTGTGGTCTATTGTTTTTATCTTTTTCAGTATAGGTCTCTTTCTCCATTTTTGGCACACGTTTGTTTCCCTCTTACTCCTCTATCTCTCCAACCCCCTCTTCAACCCACTGTCTGCTCCATTCTCTTCCCTTTGCTAACCATATTTTATTTCAGGGAGTAAACCTACAGCCCCACTGCACGGACAGATTCCAATGCAGTGGGAAGTGGTTTCCAGATTATCCATACACCTGTCAGCGAATACCTGGACCTGCAGATAGATTTTGAATCACAGCTCCCCCCTTAAGTAAATCTCAAAACTGCAAAAAGGACCACCCCCAACCTACAGTGCAACTCCAGAATTGAACAAGTAAGAGGGCATACATAAAGAATAGGAGATTGAACAAACAGAAGTAAAACCAATCCCTTTACCCCTGAATAACAGAATTAAAGAAGATGGTGATGTGGGGGAAGGGAAAAGTAGGGAAGGGAAAAACTGCACAAATGCAGAAAAACCAAAAGAAGAGTATAGGTCTCACACAGACCCCTGGGAGATCAGACACTGAGAAAACAGATTCTGGAATACAAACAATGAAAAGCCCTTAGAATGACTGGTCACATGCAACAAACCCAGACATCAAGACATTAATGGAGAGAATTAAAATAGTTGAGGAGAGACAAGAGGAAAATAGGAAGGAGCCAATATCAGAAATAACAGCAGTAAAGAATACTATGATGGAAATGAATAACAGACTAATAAGCATGGAAAGCAGAATTAGCCAAGCAGAAGAAAGAATCTCAGAGCTCGAAGACCAAAACACAGAACTAACCCAAACTGTCAAAAGCATAGAAAAGAAGCTCAGAAAGACAAAACAAAACCTGCAAGAGATGAATGATCACTTCAAGAGACCAAACCTAAGAGTAATTGGGCTTCCTGAGGCAGAGAGAGAAGCAGAAGCCACACTGTAACAAACATTTCATGAAATAATTCAAGAAAACTTCCCACATCTCATCAGTGATGCAAAAATTCAAACACAAGAGATTCAGAGAACCCCTGCAAGACAACAAATGAGAAGACCAACTCCCAGAAACATAATAATTCACCTAAACAAAGTAGCCATAAAAGAAAAAATTCTAAAGGCAGCAAGAGAAAAAGACCAGACTACCTACCAGGGAAGACCAATTAGAATAGCAGCAGATTTATCCACAGAGACCCTTCAGGCAAGGAGAGCCTGGAGCCCGATCTTCAAAGTTCTAAAAGATAAACAATTTCAACCAAGAATAACCTACCCAGCCAAACTAAGCTTCATTAGTGAGGGAGAATTGAAATATTTTCCAGATATCCAATCCCAAAGAACCTACACCGCCACCAGACCACCTCTACAAGAAACACTTAACAAGGTACACACAGAAGAAAAAGAAAAAAGAACAACAACATTCTTCACAAGCGTACAGGCAAAAGATTAAAAACACACATGAGCCAACTCCAGAACCCAAAGAAAGACAACAAATAAACAGGAACAACTTTGTAAGAACGTTATGACAGGCATCAACTCTTGCATTTCAATTATTAGCCTAAATGTGAATGGACTAAATGCACCACTGAAAAGACCTAGAATGGCAAAATGGATAAAATATCATCAGGCAACAATCTATTGCCTTCAAGAGACTCACCTCACTAGAAAGGACACCCACAGACTCAAAGTAAGAGGATGGGAAACAAACTTTTAGGAGAACAGAATACAAAAGAAAGGAGGAGTAACGATCTTAATTTCAGGCAAAATACCCTTCAAGCTATTAAAAATCAGAAAAGATACAGAAGGCCACTACATAATGATAAAAGACTCAATCCATCAACAAGAAATATCTATCCTAAAAATATATGCACCCAACATAGGTGTGCCAACTTTCATAAAGCAGCTCCTAGGAAAACTAAAGAAAGATATAGATGCTAACACCATCATAACTGGGGACTTTAATACCCCACTACACAACCCTAGACAGATCATCAGGACAAAAAATCAGCAAGGAGATCCGGAACCTCAATGTGACTTTGAACCAAATGAACTTAATTGATACCTACAGAACACTCCATCCAAAGACCACAGAATACACATTCTACTCATCACCACATGGAACGTATTCTAAGATTGACCACATAATTGGCCATTAAATCAAGCATAAGCAAATTTAAAAGGACCAAAATTCTACCATGCACCTTCTCGTACCACAGTGGAATAAAAATAAACATTGACACCAACAAAGTCCCCCCAAAACCCACAAAGACATGGACACTAAACAACATGATGCTAAACAACTCTTGGGTCAATGACGAAATCAAAACAGAGATCAAAAGATACCTGGAAACAAATGAAAATGAAGAAACATCTTACCAAAATCTCTGGGACGCCTTGAAAGCTGTAGTATGAGGGGAATTTATATCCCTACAAACACACATGAAGAAAATGGAAGGAACACAAATTAACAACATAACTAGACACCTAAAGAAGCTGGAAAAGCAAGACCACAAAAATCTTAATTTGGCAGAAGAATCCAGATCACCAAAATGAAAGCCCAAATCCAAGACATAGAAGACAAAAAGATAATGCAAAAAATCAATGAAACAAAAAGCTGGTTCTTCAAAAGGATAAACAAGATCAATGGGCCCCTAGCAAGACAGACCAAGAAAAAACGAGAAAAAAATCAAATAAGCACAATCAGAAACACAAAAAATGAAGTCACATCTGACCCTGAAGAAACATAAAAGATCATTAGAGCCTATTACGTACACTTGTATGGAAACAACCTTGAAAACCTTAAGGAAATGGAGGATTTTCTGACATCACACAACCTACCTAGATTGAAACAAGAAGAAAATGAGACTCTAAATAAACTAATAACAATCAAGGAAATCGACTACATATAAGAAAACTTCCTGCAAAAAAAAGCCTGGTCCAGATGGCTTTCCAGCAGAATTCTACAAGACATTTAAGGAGGAGCTGATACCAATTCTACTGAAGGTATTCCAGGCTATTGAAAAAGATGGAACTCTCCCCAAATCATTTTACGAAGACAACATCACATTGATACCCAAGCCAGGTAAAGATCCAACAGAGAAAGAGAACTACAGGCCAATATCTTTGATGAACATAGATGCTAAAATTCTCAACAAGATCCTAGCAAACCAGATTCAGCAATACATCTCAAAAATCATCCATCATGACCAAGTAGGCTTCATTCCTGGGATGCAAGGCTGGTTCAACATTCTTAAAACCATAAATGTAATTAAATACATCAACAGATGTCAAAACAAAAACCACAAGATTATATCATTAGATGCAGAAAGGTTTTGGATAAAATCCAGCACCCCTTCTTGATAAAAACCCTTGAACATCTAGGCATATGGGGAACATACCTCAAAATAGTAAAAGCCATCTACGAGAAACCCACAGCCAGCATACTCCTAAATGGACAAAAATTGGAACCATTTCTCCTGAAAAGCGGAACAAGACAAGGATGCCCACTCTCACCCCTCCTGTTCAACATAGTATTGGAAGTCCTGGCTCGAGCAATCAGAGAAGAGGAGGCAATCAGGGGTATCCAAATAAGAAAAGAGAAAGTCAAGTTATCTCTCTTTGCAGATGATATGATTGTGTACCTTGAAAACCTAAGAGAATCTGTCAAAAACCTCCTTACACTGATAAAGGCCTTTGGCAAAGTCTCAGGATACAAAATAAATGTACAAAAGACAATCGCATTTCTCTACACCAATAATAAACAAACAATCCCAAATAAAAAACACAGTTTCATTCACAATAGCCACAAAAAAATGAAATACCTTGGCATCTTCCTAACCAGAGACGTGAAAGACCTTTAAAATGAAAATTACAAAACACTGCTCAAAGGAATCAAAGATGACACAAACAAGTGGAAAAATATCCCATTCTCATGGATTGGAAGAATCAACATTGTGAAGATGTCATTCTTAACTAAGGCAATCTACAAATTCAATGCAATACCCATCAAATTACCAGCAACATTCTTCTCAGACCTAGAAAAAACAATGCAGGAATTCATATGGAAACACAAACGACCAAGAGTATCCAGAACAATCCTCAGCAAAAAAAAAAAAAAAAAAAAAAGCAGGTGGTATCACATTACCAGACTTCAAAATTTACTATAAAGCTACAATCATCAAAACAACTTGGTATTGGTATAGGAACAGGCATATAGATTAATGGAATTGAATTCAGATTCCAGAAGCAAAACCTCAATTTCTCAATCAACTCATCTTTGACAAAGCCCCCACCACCTACCACCAGGGAGAGGAGAACCTATTCAGTAAACGGTACTGGGAAAACTGGCTGACCACATGCAGAAGATTGAAACAGGACCCCTATCTATCTCCATGCACAAAGGTTAACTCCAAATGGATCAGAGACCTACATGTAAAACCTCAAACCATAAGAACCTTAGAAAAGGAAGGAAATACCCTCATGGAAATCGGAACTGGCATCCAATTCCTGAACAAAACCCAAACCCACAGGTCATAAGAGAGAAGATAGACAAGTGGGACCTTATTCAACTACAAGTGTCTGCAAGGCCAAAGAAACCATCAAGAGAGCAGGGCGACAGCCTACAGACTGTCAAAAAATATTTGCCAATACCAGGTCTGACAAAGGCTTAACATCTTGGATCTATAAGGAACTAAAACATGCTGAAAAGAAAAAAAACAAACAACCCCTTCATAAAATGGGCAAAAGATATGAACAGACACTTCACAAAAGAGGACATCCAAGCAGTCAACAAGTACATGAAGAAATGTTCGACTTCACTAATCATCAGGGAGATGCAAATCAAAACCACACTGAGATATCACCTAACTCCAGTCAGAATGGCAGTTATCAACAACTCAAAAAATAACAGCTGCTGGAGAGGGTGTGGCGAAAAGGGAACACTTCTACACTGTTGGTGGGAGTGTAAACTAGTGCAACCTCTGTGGAAAGCAGTGTGGTGATTCCTAAAAGCTCTAAATATCAACCTCCCATATGACCCTGCAATCCCCCTACTGGGAATATATCCTGAAGAACTCAAATCACTCTATAAAAAAGATACCTGCACATGTATGTTTATCGCAGCATTGTTCACAATAGCAGGAACCTGGAAACAACCATGCTGCCCATCAAAAGAGGACTGGATTAAAAAAATGTGATACATATTCACGATGGAATGCTATGCAGCCATAAAAAAGAACAAAATCATGAATTTCGCAGCAACCTGGATGGAACTAGAGTTTATAATACTGAGTGACCTCTCACAGAAACAAAGATCTGAGTATCACATGTTCTCACTCATATAATGGACCTTGAACATCCAATGTAATACTATAAGAAAATGACTGATGGTACTGGGAAACTATGGGGGGGAGGAGATGGGATTAACAGTAGCAAATATCTGTCTGGGGATGGGGAAACACCTCTTATCAGTAGGGTGCCTGAGTGAAACATAATTGTACACCTAACCCTTAACTGTACTCCACAAAACTATAATAAAAAACATTGATAATTAAAAAAAGAAAAGAAAAAAAAGCCCGTGTTTTCTTTGTTCATACATTTTCTCATTTAGTAAAAAGCATAAAATATAGCAGTCATCAATTAATATTTGTCAAACAAGTGATTATAAGACATATGTAGGAAAATGGGTCAACAGTAGGAACCAATAAAGGTTCACTGAGAACACGTCATGCTGAGGTATCTTGATTTTTGTTTTCACAGACTAACGTGACAAATGGAACAAAAAAGATGATTACAGTAATTTGTACCCCAAAACATGTAATTATTTATATTGTGTTAAAGATATATAAATATCAGATAGTATTATAACTGTCTGACTTTACAACATGTTTTCAAAAATCTTTGCAAAAAGGTGAGATTTACAGAAGTATGTCAATCTAAAGAGAGCCTCATTGGTAAAAGTTCACAAGAATTTCCTTCATAAGCTTGATCTGTGGAAAGCTTCTGTAAATTACGACACAGAAAATTTGCTTCTTAGATCAGAATGGTTAATCTATCATATAACAAACTCAGTGTTAATAATGATTTCAAGAGAATGAAATAGTTATAGTTTGAGAAATATAGTTGAAGGTTAACATGCTAAGTGTTGACTTTAGTCAGAAAAATCAGTTTCACAAGCAAAATATGAAAAAAAGGAATTTTTATTTGTCTTTAAACTCAGCATAGAAAGCTATAAAATATAACAGCACATTTTAATTAAATCTAGGCTTATAATTAAGGTATAAACCATTAATAATGATAGATTCTAGTTTTTTTAATTATTTTTTTATCAGTACTATGCTAGATGTTTTATGTTTTATATGTATTATATGATGTAATTTACCCAATAACTAAAATGTAAGTTCTATAACTATTCCTACTTTAATTTGATGAAGGTTTTCATTTTAAAACCACTTTTGAAAAGAAGACATATGCAACCAATAAATACATGAAAAAATGCTCAGACTCACTAATTAAAGAAATGCAAATTAAAAACACACTGAGATACTACTTAACTCCAGTCAGGATGACCATCATCCATAACTCAAAAAACAACAGATGTTGGAAAAAATGCAGGGAAAAAGAAACACTGCTACATTGTTGGTGGGAGTGTAAACTAATTCCACCTTCTGTGGAAAACAGTGTGGCACTCCCTAAAAGATGTAAAAACTGACCTTCCATACAAACCCAGCAATTCCCCTTCTAGGAATATTCCTGGAGGAACTAAAATCATTCTACAAAAAAGATACCTGCATGTGCATGGTTATTGTGGCACTTTCACAATAGCAAAAACATGGAATCAACCATGTAGCCCATTGAAAGTTGACTGGATTATTAAAACAAGATCCCTACCTATCACCATACACAAAAATCAACTCTAAGTGGATCAAAGACCTAAATATAAAACCTCAAATTATAAGAACCTTAGAAAATGCAGGAGATACCCTTACATGTGGGGGTCCAGCCCCACAAGTGTCGTGAGGTTTCCTGAAGGAGAGACGGATAGGCGAAAGACAAAAATATTATACTCGGACACCTGCTTCCTGAACAGATGATGTTTAATGTTAGCTAAGGGAAAGCTTTTGTACCATTTGTAAAGGGGCAAGACAAAGAAAATTCCTTCACGTACATATCCTCTAGAAGTTACTATCTAGTGGTCTTAGCAACAAACAAACCAAGATCTCTATAAACATTCAGATAATGAGTCTTATTCATAAAGCCAAAAATGATAGTTTTAGTCCAAAGTCCCGAATTACAGTCCTTGAAATGTCTCAAGAAAGTTTCCAAGTATACATTTCTTCATATGTCAGGAGTTTTCCCATCTGGGGCTTCTATGACCTTCAGAGCCTTGTAATCACCTCTCTTGTCCAGATGTCTTTGTTACTTTTCTCTTATCCTGCAGTGCTTGTTTCTAAAGAGAACTCAAAAGAAGCTTTTAGTAATGTTTCCCAGGCCCCCAAGGTTGCTTTCTGTCTTTAGCTAATCTATCATAAAAGTGTCTGATTAGTATATTATGAGTTCAGTGAAAACCCACTCTATAAACATTAACTTAGAGTTTTAACTATTGAATTAAGTAAAAACCTTAATGATTAATCTTTATCCTAAGTCAGTGAAAACAGTGTTATAAATCACCTAGATAACTCCTAGATAAGTGTTAGAACTTATAATGAATTCATAATGAACTTACTATAAACTTGTGCTACTAAAAACCTTATGTCTAAACACTAAACTGCATAATTCTAAATCAAATAAGGAGTGAATATACTTATATCATTTATTACTTAAGCAATATCTAGTAACCTATAGCCAAGTGAAAGAAAGCATTCTTGATGTGCTTCAGAGTTTAACCCTTGCATATGTTAGAAAAGGCCAAATGGCATAGTGGAAAAATGGAAAAACGAACCATGACATTCTCAGGTTAGCTGTGAGTACTTCGCATAAGCATGCCATTTTCTTCTTCCATGACTGCACAGAATTCTTCGGCAGTACCAAACAGCAAAGGTGGAAGACAGAAGGGCCTCAGCTTCCTGGGCTTGCCCTTTGGTCCGGGGTCTTTGGCCCACTAGGACCCTGTCAATCAGGTAAGGCTCCAAGGCTGGCTCCCAACACTTACGGAAATTGGAACTGGCAACCAATTCCTGATCAAAACCCTAAGTACCCATGTCATAAGAGATAATATAGACAAGTGGTACCTCATCAAACTGACAAGCTTCTGTAAAGCCAAAGAAACCATCAAGAGTGAAGGGAGATAGGCCACAGACTGAGAAAAAATATTTGCCAACTGTCTGACAAAGGTCTCACATCTAGGATCTCAAGCATGCTGAAAAGAAAAAAAATAAACAGCCCCATTACAAAGTGGGCAAAAGATATGAATAGACAGTTCTCAAAAGAAGACATACAAGCAGCCAACAGAAACATGAAAAAATGCTCAGCTTCACTAGTCATCAAATAAATGCAAATTAAAACTACACTGAGATATTACCTAACTCCAGTCAGGATGACTATCATCAATAACTCAAAAAACAACAGATGCTGGAGAGGATGCGGAGAAAAGGGAACACTTCTACACTCTTGGTGGAAGTGTAAACTAGTACAGCCTCTGTGGAAAACAGTGTGGCAATTCCTAAAAGATCTAAAAATTGACCTCTATACTAACCCGCAATCCCCCTACTGGGAATATAACCAGAAGAATTCAAATCACTCTATAAAAAAGATACCTGCACACATATGTTTATCGCAGCATTTTTCACAGTAGCTAGAACATAGAACCAACCATGCTGCCCATTAAAGAGGACTGGGTAAAAAAAATGTGGTACATATACATAATGGAATACTATGCAGCCATAAAGAAGGACAAAATCATGAACTTCACAGCAACCTGGATGGACATAGAGTCTATAATACTGAGTGATCATTCACAGAAACAAAGAATTGAGCATCGCATGATCTCACTCATAAGTGGACCTTGGACAATAATCACAATACTATAAGAAAAAGATTGGCAGTAGTGGGAAACTGCCAGGATGGGAGCCAGGAAGTGGGATTGGCAGTATTAGGAATCTGTCTGGGGAAGGGGGTGGGCATACCTCATCAACAAGGATATCTGCATAATGTACATTTGTATTCCTAATCCTGATTTGTACCCCACATCTTTAAAATAAAAAATAAAATTTTTTAAAAGTTGTCTGGGTTAAAAAAAAAATGTGCCACACATACACAGTAGAATATTATGTAGCCATAAAGAATGACACAATTATAAACTTCACAGCAACTTGGATGGATTTAGAGCTATAAAACTCAGTGATCTATCACAGAAACAAATAATTGAGTACGACCTGTTCTCACTCATAAGTGGACCCTGAACAATTATCATAATACTATAAGAAAGGGGTTGGCAGTAGCAGGACACTGCCAGGGGCGTGGAGGGGGGCACACTTCATCAATAAGCGTATCTGCACTCAAAACCATGCAAAATGGGCACCAAAGTCAGGCCCAAGTTTTACCTATACAATGACCATTTGTATACCTAATCCTGAATTGATTAGGTGAACCCCACATATTTAAAATAAATAAAATAAATTCATAAAAAAACACTTTTAAGTATATCATCAAACTTGCACAAGTAATATGTTATAGAAAGAATTTTGAATCCATGTCTGTGATTCTTAATCCCTAATTTTAAATATTTCACACTTTTAAATTCAATGTAATTAACAATTAAAATACACAGTTATACACTTTACAGTCTCAGAATGTAAGGCAGATTTTTACTATATATACCTTTAACTTTTCTCAGCTAGAATTTCAGATGCTAGAATCTGAAGACACATTATTATAACTTCATTTCACAACTTATTTCTTATATATTTTAGCAAATTTAGAAATATTTTCTTTGTTTTCAAAGGACTTTTTTTAAGGCAGGAGGTAGGAGTGGGATGCATAACATGTTTAAATTTCAAATGCCAAAGTGGTGACTAGTGTGTTGTTTGTTTTTTGTAGGAGTAATAAAAGACCCTCATTCTACTTCCTTGTTGGTGTTCACTTTCACTTTGTTTTTATTTTAGCTACAGCACTTAACCAGCTGTACCCTCACTGTGCCTAGAAGATAAAGTCTCATATATGAAAATACTTCTAACATATGCTTTATAAGAAGAAATTATTTCCTTGAAGAAGAATAGCTTTAACTGGCTTCAAGATCCCTATAATTATATAAAATTTAAATAAATATTTTCTATTGTTTTTATACATTATCATTCATCTAATTTATTTAATTTTTATCTTTAGATTCTCATGTTTCACCCAAGCAGAAAATGTGTGATTCAAAACTACACAACTAAAAGTGTAAATAAAAATAGATCTGGCTAAAATAAATTTAATAATTAAACTTTTTATTCAATAATCTACCATGAAGTTAAATTGTGTAATTTTCCATTATCTCCAAGCTTTCTCTATTACATAATTTTCCCATAACCCACTACAATCCTGCAACTATGTACATAGCAAGCAAACACTGGGACTATCTTTTTTTCCTCAAGCTATTTTTTTCTTAATGTTTTAGGAATCAGTTTGGAGTACTTTGAAGACATGCAACAAATTAGCTGAAATCCTTTATATCTAACAAGGATTCTGCAACAAGCACCTGATGTTTCTGAAGTTATTGTCATGGACTTAATTCAATCATTTATTCACTAAATTCACTGCCCCACACATAAAAAAAAGTCAGTAGACAAAATAATAGCAATAATAAGATAAAATGAAATAAAGAAAAATAAAAAAGTACAAAGAAGGAAAGTTCATTGTCCTGATTATTGTTGAAATTTTTAGACTAAGGTCTCTGAATTTTTATAACAAGAAATAAAACTTATTTCTCTGTGTTTATTCCTTTTTTGTGGAGTTCATACCATATGTTTGAAACTTAATTCTAATGATTATATTTAATCCTTTTAGCTCACTTCTCAATAATCTACTTATTCCTTTCCAATCATTTTACTGATAAACACACTACAATACATTACAGTTTTGCTTGAGTTGGAAACCACTGCAAACAAGACTGCCTTAGCAAATTTATTTTTTACATTTTATTTTATGTTTACATCATTGTGGCCAAAATTTAGATTTCTGAATTAATTGTCATTTTAGGTGTCAGGAATTCTAATAAGGAAGTAAGTCACTTCCTTTTAGGTATCACTCTAGATACCTAAAAATAGAATAATGAATTTTGACTTGTTTCAATATATAACTGAGTCACTTTTCACAATTCTTTGAAATTGACTACTTATAACGAAAACAAAATGCCATCCTTGCTGTTTGCATGTATTAAGAGCACAGATCTTTGCCTCCTACAAAGACCCATCATTAAATCCAGGAAGTTAACCTGGCCCTTTACATTTTAAACTGTTGTGTTAACAAAAAAATTGTGTTGATTTTGTGAATATCACTCCTTCAGATATTACTGAAATTATTCTTGTCTGCATTAATTTTAAAGAAGGCTTATGTATGAAAGAAATCTGTAACTTTGCTTCAACATATGTTTTTTAAACTTTTTTTCTGGCTTAGTAATGGAATATTGTCAAAGATTAGGAAATGTCATAATATGAAAGAGAGCAGTCTTTGTATAATTTTTCCTGTGTAAGAGCAATTGTCTATGTTTTATAATATATATTCATTTGATGTGGGACAGTGGGTAAACTAGTGAGAAAGACACGTCCCTTGCCTTCAAGAAGGCAACACACATTTAGAAAGATACAATAAAATTTATTCATTTAGGTTTACAGCATCTTTATATGTATTTCTATCAAGGCTTTAAAGTTCTCACTCTAGGGAATAAGAAGAAATGATTTCTCACATCTCATCTCAATTCTAAATAGAATCTATAGTCTTTGAAGCAACTTGCAGTTAACCTACATCTTAATAGTAAATTAAATAATTTACAATGCTTTGTTCATTAAAATTGTTTCCTTTATTGGCCCATTGTATGTATAACCCACACTAGAGAAACTCCATAATCACCAATTAATGAAAGTTCAGAGAAATATAAATGTGGAGTTTAGAAAGATAGTGACAATAACCCAAGTCAATAACCAACCTAACCCTATGCTTCTGAATCACCATAGTTGCATGAAGTAAGGGAAGGAAGGATGTGTTTGTTTACAGCGGGCAGTCATGAATACCTTGTTATGGCTGATTACCACTCTTACTGCTAGAAAATGGAACTGTTATACACAACAGCATATGCTGTGCTGGAGTACAGTTATGCCCAAATTGCCTCTTACAGAATTCCAGAGACTATTTGCCAGCAATAGACTTCATTTTGCCAATGGGTAATTTGCAGTTTGCTGTGTCATCAGAATTTGAACATGTCACATCTTCTCGTCACAGTCAATCCAATGGTGAAGTTCTATTGAAGCAGCTGTCCAGAATGAGGTGGGAAAAAAACTACAAAGGAAGCAGAAAGTGACATCAGACTCCATGCAAATCAGCAGTTGACACAGAATATCCGCTCACAGAAATAATAATATACAGACCTATGAAGTTTCTTACACTGTTTAATGTGGAAACAATGCTACTCTGCTGCAGATGAATAGCACAGGTAGGGAAATCAAAGACCCAATGAAGAATGAGGAAGAGTTTGCATAGAGAAACAGTAAGATTTGAAACACTGAAGGCTATATCTAAAACAGTGGATTTGGAACATTGAAGGTTATATTCTAAAATATAATCAGTACACTGAAAATAAATTACAAAACACATTTTGAGTAATTATTTCAGTAAAAAGCAGCAGAACCTATGTATGCCATATCTAAAATTTATAATTGTTCACTATTATAAAAGTTATATTAATTAGATTATGTGAATAATGTTAAATGTTACTTGAAATATTCACACAATTCCTGCATAATCATGAACTAAAATGAGATCTTTGTTTTAAACATTATACTACATATGCTGCACTTATTGTCTATAAATCTGTTCTTTAAAATTTGCCTTAAATTTTTAACAAATTATTGCAATGTTATAAATATCCAGCATCATTACCAAATTATAAAAATTTGAATTAGAAGAAACTTAAGAAGTTAGGCTTTTACACACACACACACACACACAAACCTTTGTGACATAAACCTTTAACAAATGATCATTTGCCAACCTTGTGGCAATTTGAATAGTGGAGATATCATTGCCTCTTGAGGGTATACACTATTTTTTGACAGCAATCATTACTGGCCAACATCACAAATTAAGACCTAACGTTCTATCTTATAATTTTTATTTACTGGTATCACAGACAAGAATTCTCCAGTGTTTCTTCCACTCTTCTTTGCACTCATTTCCTGTGTCCAGTCACTCAGTCCTGGTCTAGTTCTACCTCCAGTGTTCATCTTTGTATTTATGTTCTTTTTTAAGCCACCTCCCTAATTTTATAGTTCACAATTATGTTAGAATTAGTGAATAACTTTATGAACAGTTTCCCTACTTTTAGTTAATTGCCTCTACCATCTGTCCTTAACATCAGAACAAGCTTTCTTCTACAATACTGTTAGAGTTCCTTTCCTCGGAGGCATTTAGTGAACTATAAGAATAAAGTTGAAATTGCCTTTACTAGTAGGTAGGGTAGCATAGGTTATTTAACACACACATTCACACACACACACACACACACACACACACACACACACACACACACACTACAGGGGCGCATAGGTTTCTTTTATCTTTTGGCGCTATTATCTGGGATTACAGAGTTCTTTTCTCCCTGGCCAAGAACTGGGAAAGAGATGGGGGGAAAAGCATATTTCTTGGTGATGCTGGATTGGAAGTGACACACACTATCACCACACAAATTCCATTGTTAGGAACTAGTCATATGACCCTACTTAGATACAATTGGGTAAAAGTGTAAATTATCTGCTTTGGCAGAAAATTCCTTAAATTGATCACGGTAATATGAAATGAGACTGCAAATCTAGAGTACATTCCATATGGTGATGAGTAGAAGGTATGTTCTTTGTTTGTTGGGTAGGGTGTTCTGTAGTTATCTATTAAGCTCATTTGGTCAAGCTTCAAGTTGAGGTTCCAAATCTCCTTGTTGGTTTTTTGTTTCAATTATCCATCGAAGGTGGTTAGTGGGTTATTTATGTCTCCAACTATGACAGTGTTAGAATCTATCATTTTTAGTTTACCTAAAAGCGGCTTTCTGAAAGTTGGCTCCCCTATATTAGGTACATACATGTTTAGGATGGATATTTCTTATTTATGGATTTAACCTTTTATTATTATGTAGTGACCTTCCATATCTTTTTAAACTTTTGATAACTTAAAGGGTATTTTGTCTGATACTGAAAATTGGTTTTCCATTGTCTTACTTTGAGTCTGTGAGTATCCTTTCTGGTTGGATGAGTCTCCTGGAGATAGTATATTGTTGCATCATGATTTTCTATCCAATTTGCCAATCTGTGTCTTTTCAGTGGTACATTTAATCCATTCACATTCAGGCTAATTGTTGGGATGTGAGAGTCTGTCCTTGTCATGAGGTTCTTATAAAGTTTGTTGGTTGTTGGTTGTTTGTTTATTTGTTTGTTGGCGTTCTTTTGATTTTTGTGTTGAATTATGTGTATTTTTAACCTTTTTCCTGCATTCTTCGGAAGGGTGTATACATTCTTTTTTTCTTTCTTTTGTGTTTAATATTTTCTTAAGTATTTCTTGTACAACTGGTCTTGAGGTGGTGTAAAGTCTTAGGGATTGACTGGGAAAGACTTTAATTCTCCATTGCTGAGAAAACTTTGCTTAGCTATGTAGGAAATTCTTGGTTGAAATTGTTTATCATTGATAACTTTGAAAATTATACTCCAGTCTCTTCTAGCCTGTAACGTTTCTGTAGATAAGTCTGCTGCTATTCTAACTGGTCTTCCCCAGTACGTAGTCTGACCTTTCTCTTGTGCTGCCTTTAGGATGTTTTCTTTTATACCTACTTTGTGTAAGCAAATTACAATGTACCTAGCAGTTGGTCTTCTCAATTGATGTCTTGCAGGGGTTCTCTGAATCTCTTGTGTTTGAATGGTCACATCTCTGATGAAATGAAGAAAGTGTTCTTGGATAATTTTATGGAATGCTAGTCCCAGGGTGATCTCTGTCTCTTTCTCTGCCTCAGGGATTCCAATTAATCTTTGGTTTGGCCTCTTGATATAATCACACATCTCTTGGAGGTTTTGTTCCATCTTTTTAAGCCTGTTTTCTATGTTTCTAACAGTCTGTGTTAGTTCCATATTATGGTGCTCAAGCTCTGAGATTCTTTCTTCTGTTTGGTTAATTTTGCTTTCCATGCTTATCAGTTTGTTATTTATTTCATCCATTGTATTCTTTATTGCCATCATCTCTGTTATCAACTCCTTCATTTTGTCCCTCTTGTCTCTCCTCATTTATATTTATTCTTTTAAAATATATTGAGCCGGGCTCGGTGGCTCAGCCTGTAATCCTGCGCCTTTGGGAGGCTGAGGTGAGGGGATTGCCTGAGCCCGCGGGTTCAAGACCCGCCTGGGCAGTGAGACCTCATCTCTACAGTAAATAAAAAAATCAGCCGGGCGTGGTAGTGCGTGCCTGTAATTCCGGCTACTCGGAAGGCTGAGGCAGAAGGATCACCGGAGCCCAGCAGGTTGAGGCTGCAGTGGCCGGAAGCGGCCACCGCACTCCAGTCTGAGCGACCGAGTGAGACTCCAACTCAAAAAAAAAAATAAATAAATAAAATAAAATATATTGATATCTGGGTTTGTGATTTGATAACAGTTGTTCTGGAGGCTCTTCATCTTTGAGTACTGAAGTCTGTGTTCTCAGTTGCTATCTTCCCAGGGGTCCATATAAGACTTATATTCTTCCATTGGTTCTTCTTCTTTTGTGAAGATTTTCTCCCCCTTTATCTCCCTTCTTTAATTCTATTGTTCAGTAATGGTAAGATAGTTTTTTCTTCTGTATGCTTAATCCTCTATTCTTCCTTTGTAGATCCTCTGGGTTTGTTCAGTTTTGAAGCCAGACTGGGGTTGTGGGGCTGTGCTTTTTGCAATTTTGAGATTTGATTAAGGGGGGAGCTACTGCAGGTCCCAGTGTCTGCTGACAGATATGCGGGCCCTCTGTATCCTCCTTCTCACTGCCTTACAATCTGTCCATGTTGTAGGGGTATATGTTTGCTCCCTGAAAGCATAATGAGAAGAGAAAAAGGAAAAAATGGAAAAAATAAGGAAGGAGACAAAAAGAAGGCAAAGAAAGAGAAGAAGAGGGAAAACAGAGAGGTGCAGCAATAAACAAACAAGACAAAAAATAAAAAAAATCCCAAACATATGAACAATTATATAAACAAACAAACAAAGCCCTGTTGATGTACTCACCCATACACAAACAGAAAATCTAAAAAACAACAATAAAATGACAAAAACAAAAGAAGTACAAAAGCATAAACAAAAACAGAAAGATAAAAAAGGAAAAAAAGAGCTTGCTCTGTGACTGCTTCTGGACCTTCAGGTTCCTTTTCCAAGCACTGCTGCTACCTTTGGTTGCTACCGCTTTTGACTGCCACGGCTTTTGGCTGCCACTACATTAAGGAGTAGCTTCAATCTCAAGCCCATCCCCTACACTCTCAGCACAGGCTGGTAGGGTTGCTCTCAGTGTGGGTCATATGTCCCCTAGACTGCTGTGGGAGGAGGATGAATCAGGTCCAGGCTCACCCAATTCATTTGCTACTGCCACTTCTGTCAAGTCTCCCACTCAGATCAGATGTGTCTGTTCCTGTTACAGTATTGGGGGGAGGGGTAGGTCCATCTCTCTGAGTCTGATCATCAGTCCCAGTGGGGTGCAGAGATAGCCACCAGATCTTAGGTTGGAGACTGGACAGAGGATGACGGGGCAACTCAGGTCTCTGACCAGCCCTGGGACAGAGAAAATGGCAGAGGTCAGCATCTTCTCATCAGCAGCAGGGCTCAGTTCCAGATTTCCTTGCCTTGCCTTCTCCATGGTTCCTGCTGCTAGTGTCCAGCCTGCTACCACAGAAGGTAGCATGGGCTAAGTGCTAGGGGCTGAGAAGCAGCTGTTCTCTGCTATCTCTTATCAAGAGACAACTGAGAATGGCAGACAATCCTGAGTGCTGGGGCCTCCAATCTCAGGGCAGTGGTGGGATGCAGTCACCTTCAGAGGAGAGCACCCAGTGATTGAACCTGAGTCTCCCCTCAGATGGACTTTCTTAATAGACCCCAGAGAATGGCAGATGATCCTGTGTGTTAGGGGCACCAATCTCAGGGCAATAGTGGGTTGCAGTCACCCCCAGAGGAGAGCTTGGGTGCTTGAACCAAAGTCTCCACTCAGATGAACTTTCACTCACCCACTGACACACACCCAATCACACAGACAGACTTTATGGACACTCATTTTTGCAGAGACTTCACACTCTGATCAGTTCTGCTGCCATCTTGGTCTGTCTCCCTAAAATGTTTTATTAAGAATGCTTATTTATATTTTCATTTACCTTCTGTATTTGACTGGCCATATAATTTGTATGATAGGTTAAGTCGCAATGGAATCAGGAAATATATATTTAATGATATGATAGCATGCATTGTTCCAAGCACTGTGAAATATTAAAATAGTATCTCATTGCATGCAATTCCTATATATGATTTGTTCAGTATATACATAATTATTTCATTTTTTTGAGCAATGGTAAAGGGTATTGTGTTTAGATTTTGGTTTTCATATATTCATTCTTAGTATTTAGACATATAATTAATTTTTTCCTGTTAGTCATCTATCCTTTTTTGTGTGTGTTTAGTTTTTTCCTGTTAGTCATCTATCCTTTTTTGTGTGTGTTCAGTTTCCTTGGGATTTACTGTGTAGATACTTATGTCATCTGCAAATAACAACAGCTTTATTTCTTACTTTCCAAACTATATGCTTTTATATTTTTTTATTGCCTTGTTGTACTGAATTGAACTGGATAGCATTATGCTGAATAATAGTAGTAAGAATGGACAGCTGAACATTTTCCCCAATTTTAGGGAAATACATTTAATCTTTTGCTATTAAATAAGATGTTAGTTATAGGACACATTAAATAAATCATATTGAGGTCAATGCCTCTATTCTTAACTTGTTAAGCATTATCATAAATATATGTTTGATTTTTTTAAACCAATTTTTTTCAACAGTAGTCATAGAGTTTTTCTTTTTAACTTATTGATATGGTGAATCAAATATATTTTAATAGATTTTATTTTCTAGAGAAGTTTTGTTCACAGCAAAATTGGGCAGAGAGTACAGAGATTTCCCATGTACCTCTTGACTTCTGACCCATGCACAGCTCCTCTCATTATTAGTATCCCCTACCAGAGTGGTACATTTGTCCCTCTATAGGTAATGTATTATTTATTTCCACTTTTAAGATGTTTTCTTCCTCCTTAGTTTAAGTTTTTAATTATGATGCATCATGGCATACATCTTTTGGGTTTATTCTATTTGGAGTTCTCATATTTTTTTTATTTGCAGGTGAATATTTTGCTGCCCCATTCTGTTTCTTTTCTTTCTCTGTAACTTTCATGATATAACTGCTGTATCTTTGTCATTTCCCAAGAGGTTCCTGAAATTCTGCTAAATTTGTTTTAGATAATTTTCTTTCTTTTTAAAAAATATTATATGAAGTATATAAATCTGTTCTCAGTTTTCTTGATTCTGCTCTCTGTCATCACCTTTTAATATTGAGCCTATCAAGTTTTTAAATCTCTCATTATATCTCTCAGTTTTATTATTTCCTTTTATTTTGTTGTACAATTTATATTTCTTTGTAGATTTTTTCAGTACTTCATCTATTACAATAACATTTGTAGCTAATTCTTAAGGCATTGATATGACGACTGCTTTAAAATCCTGTCACTTAATTTCAACATTTGATGCATTTTAGTATTGGTATCAATTGATTTTTTTTTTTACATTTAAGTTGTAACTTTTTGGATTTTGGTACAATGGTGCTTTTATTGTATCCTGGTCATTTTGCCTATTATGTTTACACCTCTGAGTCCTATTTAAAATTGTTTTGAAGAAGGAAGTCTCACACCTGTAGTTCCAGTACTTTGAGAGCCTGAAATGAGAGGATTACTTGAATTCAGGAGTTCAAGACTAGTCTAGGCAACATAGCAAGGCCTCAACTCTGCAAAAAATAAAAAAAAGTAGCTGAGTATCGTGGTGTACACTTGTAGCACCAGCTACTCAGGAAGCTGAGGTGGAAGACTGAGCCTAGGATGAAGAAGCTGTGGTGAGCCGTGTTCATTCCACTGCACGCCAACCTTCAACAATGAAGAAGAAGAAGAAGAAGGAGAAGGAAGAGGAGAAAAGGAGAAGGTGAAGACAGTGACAGTATACTTTATTTAAATTTAATAGGCAGTTCTTGACCTACATTTTTAGGCTCTGGTTTCAGCAGCAGTTTAACTTTCATTGCCGCTGTAGTATGATATAACACCCTGCTGCAGGGTAGTTTGTGCTGTTCTAGTGTTGAAGTTCCAGACCAGCTCAACTTCTTACTGTGTGTCAGAGTTCTTTCTTGGTTGTTTCCTGTACTATTTTCATGTTATATAGCTGTGCTTGAGGAAAATTAGAGAGAAAGAAGTCTATACCATCTAACCTGAATGGAAGTCCAGATACAGTTGCAATTTAAGGCACTTTGTATTGTAAATGTTCAACAATATGAGATCAAATAATTTTTTTATTTAACTTCTTACATCATATCATAAGGAATATTTGCAATCTATTATAAGCAAAAACAGGTATTATAAGTAAATATGTATAATCTCAGATTTCTAAATAGGTAGGCATATTCAAACATTCCAGAAAAAAGTGAATATGCTCACAATTTTAAGGCAGTTATTTCTAGATGGACAGTAATAAATAATTTTATTTTTGTCCTGTTTTTAATAACTTTCCTTTTTATGAAATGAGCATATGCATATATTTCTACTGTCAGAATACTAGTATAAATAACAAAGCAAATTGTGGGGAAGAAGATGGAGTGTGCATGAGGTAGGATGGCCTGTGTTGTTAGTGATACCATGTAAATACTTCTGTTTTCAGATTTACTTTTCCAAAAAAAAAAGAACCCAGAAGAAAGGGATTTATGTAATTGTTTTCTTCATGGAGTGGTAGGATAACTTGAAGCAGCAGGAAAAAAATAAACAAAATGTTAAACATAAAAGAGAAAAAAGGAGGCCCATTGATTTAAAGAGCACAGTTGCTGAAGGAGTCAGTATAAATTGGCTGTGAACTACACCAGTGTGTCATTCCTAGAAAAACTTAGGTTTTGTTTTCAGAAGGTTCTATCTTAAATACATGTATGAGGTACCACTGATGAAAGAAACATAAATATTAAAGATAATTGGAGATATTCCTTCAACAATTTTTCTCATTTCCTACATTTTTACTTTCTCCCCTGATTTCCCTAGATAATAATAAATATATCTCAGAAAGGCAGATAAACAGCTTCTGTTTTATTCCAATCTTAGATTGATAGCATGTAACACTAATCTACAAGGGTTTAGGACATTGCTAGCAATCTCAGGATCAATTTATTCAATATTTCAGACCTCAAAATCAGCAACAATACCAGAAACAGTTGTTTTCTTGCATGTATCAGATGCAAATTTGTGTTGGCCTAAACATGAAGGACAGTTTAAAAAAGACAGAAAGATGAAGAAATAGTTCACAGAATTCACAGAACAGATTAACAATTAAAGCTCAGTAAGGGCTTGAAATAAGAAAACATTAATAATGTCAGCAAAAGGAATAGATAAAACATCTCTATTCCTCTGATATAATCTCTTCTCTGTTTCTCAGTGCAAATTTCTGGGGATGAGTATAGGGTTAGATTTAAAGAGAGAGAGGCTAAATTTAGCTATGACAGTTTATGTGCATTATCTAACCCTTATTTAGTGGGTAAGTAAAAATATGACTGCTGAGAAATATTTTGAGAGTATGTTGAGCAGTTATAATTACTCCACACTATATTTCATCATAGTTGCTCAATCTACATACACGTCTATACATAATTCAAAAGCTTCCTTCACCTGACATATATCCATTATCACGAATACAACAATAAATACATCCAATATCTTCCCAAATGGAGACAATGAGAAGTCACATCCAACTTCTGCACTCAGGAATGTTGCAGGATCACGTAATCGGTTTCAAGATTTCAGTGTACATCCAATATTTCTCTATTTTCGCTGTTATCCCTTTATTAGTCTGAACACTTTAACCAGTATAAACTCTATATATGTTCCATGGTGACATAAAAAGAAAAGGGAAAGTTGTGTATGTGTGTGTCTGTGTGTATTAGAAATGTTTTACATACCAGTAGCAGGAAACGGGGAATGTAATTGGCGGTAACAACCTTTATCTTTAAAGTAATCACAAGATAACAACTGATGTCTATGGCTTCCCTTTTCTACTTGACACTTTTTTTCATCTTTGACCAACATTTATAATAATAGACACTAGTGGAATGCAAGAACCTGTGATCTATTTATGTATGAGTATCAGAATTAAGTTTCCAACTTACAGTTTTATGCATAGCAGATGCTCTTGGGCAGAATAGAGACAGGTATCAACTCTTGTTTAGATATGCCCAGAAAACTAGGGTTACATGAACAAAATATGGCTAAAGCTTGATTCCACATCTATGTGGATATTGAGGGTAATTGGGGAAGAAGTACATCTAAATATATCTACTAGAAGAAGAAGAAAATACATCTACACATATCTACTAGACATACCAAGAAAATGAGGAAGATATTTTTCTTTATCACATATACAACAGAAACAAAACTGGTTTAATAACCTACATATCAGTGGGCATATTGATTTCATAATGATGGTTTTGGTAATAGTACATTAGTAACATATCAGATTTCTGAAACAAGTGTTACGTAAGATTATTTGAGTCAACTGAAAGTTGAATTATAGACAGGTGTTTACAGTGAGCTCCAAATTAAAATAGCTGACAAAATCATTAACCAATATCAAGACTGAGATCCATGTTTACAGAATATAACCAAGTATACAACTATGGAGGAGGCAGGTAGAGATACGCATAGTAGGTACTTATTAAAAATCAAAATAATCAGAGCCCTTACATAGTTTTTCAGAAAAGTCTAATCACAGGTATTTGGCGTAGAAGTAAAAGCAACATTGATAATTAACATTTGTCAAGAATTGCAAGTGCCATAAAGTTGTCTAATACTACACGTGTTATCTCACTGCATTTATTTATTTTAAAGATATGGTATACAATTCAGGGTGAGGTATGCAAATGTTCATTTTGCAGGTACTCTTATTGATCAAGCATGCCCCTCCTTCCCCTGGCAGTTTTCGCTAACTGCCAATCCTCCCAGCCCCAGCTGTTTCCCATTACTATCAATCCCTTTCTCATAGTATTATGATAATTTTTCGAGGTCCACTTATGAGTGAGAGCATATGGTACTCTGTTCTTTGTTTCTGTGATAGATCACTGAGTATGATAGGCTGTAAATCCATCCAAGTTGCTGCAAAGTTCATATGTTTCATATGTTTGTCCTTTATGGCTGCATAATATTCCATTGTATGTATGTGTGTGTGTGTGTATATATACATATATATATATACACACACCACATTTTTAAAATCCACTACAACGTTGATGGGTAGCATGGTTGGTTCCTTGTTTTTGCTATTGTGAATAGAACTGCAACAAACATGTGTGTGCAATTATCTTTTTGATAGAATGACTTGAGTTCCTCTAGGGATATTCTCAATAGGGGAATTGCTGGGTCATATGGAAGGTCAATTTCTATTTCTTTCAGAAATCACCACACTGTCTTCCAAAGAGATTGCACTATTTTGCATTCCCACCAACAATGTAGTAGTGTTCCTTTTTCTCCACATCCTCGTCAGCATCTGTTGTTTGTTTTATTAATAATGGCCATTCTTACTGGTGTTAGCTGTTATTTCAATGTGGTTTTGATTTGCATTTCTCTGTTGATTAATGAGGCTGAGCACTTTTTCATGTGTCTATTGGCTGCCCAAATATCTTCTTTTGAGAAGTGTCTATTCAGGTCTTTTGCCCACTTTTTAAAAGGGCTGTTTGTTTTTTTTTCCTTTTGGCATGTTTGAGTACCTCGTAGATCCTAGATGTGGACCTTTGTTAGGTATTTCTTACAATGATACTTTGGGGTGGATATTACTATTATCTTCATTTTTCAATTAATAAAATGAAGACATATGTGGGTAGGTATCTTGCTCTATTTTTCAAATCTATTGAATTGTAGAACCAGGATTTGGACCCAGAAAACTTAGCTCTAGGACCTCCATTATGTAAAGCTGAAAACTTTTGGTATGGGGTTAAACCATAAGTAATTATTTCTTGAATTTTCTACTGCAGCATCATTTCATACTAATATTCTGAATAATAGCTTGCAGACTTCTATCAACCTCCCTAATTAAACTGTATACTTCATAAAACAAGAGGCAGAATTTTTTGTGAGCTAATACCCCAGAACGCAAACCACAGTAACATTGTTTTGTAAATACTTGTTAAAAAGAAAAGACAATGGAAAACAGAAAGAAAATAAGAGACTAGAAGTGAGAGTGAAAGGGAATAAGAATGGTGTGAAATCTAGAAACTTACTTCTGAATCTGTGTCTCATTGAACAAGGGCTTTAGGTACAAAATTTGGAGGTTTTAGATGGAAGTAGAGTGACTGTACCTGTTTTTGCTAATCTTCAGATATGGGATTTCTTAGGTTTCTCCAAACAAGAACAAATATTGATTACTCAATATGCAATAAAATCAGGTTTATTTGTAGGGGTAAAATAAATTGTGCTATAGTATTGAAAAGACTCAAAGTATATAACAAGTATGACTTTGAACTGCTTATATACACTCACGTGCCATATAATGACATCTGAGTTAGCGATAGATCACCTATATTACAGTGGTCCCATAATATAAAAGAGCAGAAAAACTCCTATTACCTAATGATATCATAGCTATCATAATGATATAGCACAATTTATTATGCATGTGTTTGTGGTGATGCTGGTGTAAACAAATCTACTGCATTGCCAGTTGCATAAAATTATAGCAATATAATTATGTACCACACATAATACTTGATAATCATAATAAATTCCTATGTTACTGGTTTATGTATTTACTATACTATACTTTCATTTGTTATTATAGAGTGTACTCCTACTTATACAAACAGTTTACTGCAAAACAACCTCAGGCAGGTCCTTTAAGAGGCTTTCCGGGAAAAGGCATTGTTATCTTAGAAGAGGACAATGCCATGTTTGTTAGTGCCCCGACACCTTCCAGAGGGACAAAATGTTGAGATAAAAGACAGTGATGTTAATGATGTTAATGATTAAGTGTAGGTTTAGGCTAATGAGTATGCTCGTATCTTCATTTTTAACACAAAGTTTTTAAAAGTAATTAATAAATAAAAAAGATTATAGTGTAAGGGTATTTTTTAAATTTCTTATTTTGTTTTATTTATTTATTTATATTTTAAAATTGTGGGGTACAATTCAGGGTTAGGTATACAAGTATTCATTGTGCAGGTACCCATGTTGATGAGGTATGCCCCCCAACTTCCCCAGGCAGATATCAACTACTGTTAATCCCACCTCCCTGTCCCCCTTCCCCCTACACAGTTTCCTGCTACTGTCAATCCTTTTCTTATAGTATTATAGCAGTTGTTCAAGGTCCACTTATGAGTGAGAATATGAGATACTCAGATCTTTGTTTCTGTGAAAGATCACTCAGTATTATAAACTCTAATTCCATCCAGATTGCTGTGAAGTTCATGATGTTGTTCTTCTTTATGGCTGTGTAATATTCCATTGTGTATATGTACCATATATTTTTAATCCAGTCCTCTTTTGATGGGCAGCATGTTTGGTTCCATATTGTTGCTATTGTGAATAATGCTGTAATAAACATATATGTACAAGTATCTTTTTTATAGAGTAATTTGAGTTCTTTTGGGTATATTTCCAGTAGGGGGATTGTGGGGTCATGTGGAGGGTCGATTTTTAGTACTTTAAGGATTAGCCACACTGATTTCCTCAGAGTTTGTACTAGTTTTCACTCTCACCAACAGAATAGAAGTGTTCCCTTTTCGCCACATCCTTTCCAACATCTATTATTTTTTGAGTTTTGATGATGGCTATTCTGACTGGAGTTAGGTGGTATCTCAGTGTAGTTTTAATTTGCATCTCCTTGATGACTAGTGAGGCTGAACATTTTTTCATGTATCTGTTGGCTGCTCGTATGTCTTCTTTTGAGAAGTGTCTATTCATATCTTTTGTCCACTTTGTAATGGGGCTGTTTTTTTTTTATATTTCAGCACATTGGAGTTCCTTGTAGATCCTTGATGTGAGGCCTTTGCCAGATATGGAGTTGGCAGACATTTTTCTCAGTCTGTGGGCTGTCTCCTGGCTCTCTTGATGGTTTCTTTGGCCTTACAGAAGTTTGTCAGTTTAATGAGTTCCCACTTGTCCATCTTATCTCTTATGGCATGGGCACTTCAGGTTTTGATCAGGAATTAGTTGCCAGTTCCAACCTCCATAAGAGTGTCTCCTGTATTTTCTAAGGTTCTTATAGGTTGAGGTTTTACGTTTAGGTCTGTGTTCCATTTAGAGTTAATTTTTGTGTATGTGAATAGGTAGGGGTCTTGTTTCAATCTTCTGTATGTGATCAGCCAGTTTTCCCAGCACCATTTACTGAATAGGTTCTCCTCTTCCCAGTAGTGGGTGGTGGATGCTTTGTTGAAGATGAGTCGGTTGAGAAATTGAGGTTTTGCTTCTGGAATATCAATTCAATCCATTGGTCTATATGCCTGTTCTTGTACCAATACCAGGCTGTTTTGATTATTGTAACTTTATAATAAAGTTTAAAGTCTGGAAGTGCGATACCTCCAACTTTTTTGTTTATTTGTGTGTGTGTGTGTGTGTGTGTGTGTGTGTGTGTGTGTGTGTGTGTTTTGCTTAGGATTGTTATGGCTATTCTAGGTCATTTATGTTTCCATATGAATTCCTGTGTTTTTGTTTCTAGGTCTGAGAAGAATGTTGCTGGTAATTTGATAGGTATTGTGTTAAATTTGTAGATTGCCCTAGGTAGAATGGACATCTTAACAATGTTGATTCTTCCAATCCATGAGCATGGGATATTTCTCTACTTGTTTGTGTCATTTTTTATTTCTTTGAGCAGTGTTTTGTAGTTTTCATTGTAAAGGTCTTTCACATCTCTGGTTAAGAAGATGCCAAGGTATTTTATTTTTTTTTGTGGCTGTTGTGAATGGAATTGCACTTTTTATTTAGGTTTCTGTTTGTTTATTATTAGTGTATAGAAATGTCTTTTGCACATATATTTTATACGCTGAGACTTTGCCAAAGGCCTTTATCAGTGCAAGGAGGTTTTTGACAGACTCTCTTGGGTTTTCAAGGTATACAATCATGTCATCTGCAAAGAGGGGTAAATTGACTTTCTCTTTTCCTGTTTGGAAACTCCTGATCACCTTCTCTTCTCTGATTGCTCTAGCAAAGACTTTCAAAACTTTATTGAACAGGAGGGATAAGAGTGGGCATCCTTGTCCTTTTCTAGTTTTCAGGAGAAATGGTTCCAAATTTTGTCTGTTTAGGAGTATGCTGGCTATGGGTTTCTCATAGATGGCTCTTACTATTTTGAGGTATGTTCCACCTAGATGCCTAGATACTCTTGGGTTTTTGTCAAGAAGTGGTATTGGATTTTATCAAAAGATTTTTCTGCATCTAATAATCTAATCATGTGGTTCTGTTTTTACATCTGTTGATGCATTTAATTATGTTTATGGTCTTACGAATGTTGAGCCAAACTTGCATCCTAGGGATGAAGCCTACTTGGTTGTGATGGATGATTTTTGAGATGTGTTGTTGAATCCGGTTTGCTAGGATCTTGTTTTAATTTTAGCATATGTCCATCAAAGATATTGTCCTGCAGTTCTCTTTCTTTACCTGGCTTGGGTATCAGTGTGATGTTAGCTTCATAAAATGATTTGGGGAGAGGTCCATTTTTCTCAATTGCCTGGAATACTTTCAATAGGATTAGTATCAGTTGTTCCTTGTATGTTCTGTAAAATTCTGCTAAAGGCATCTGGTCCAGGGCTTTTTTTAAAGGTAATTTTCTTATGATGTAGTCAATTTCCTGGATTGTTGTTGGTCTATTTAGGGTCTTGATGTCGTCTTTTTAACCTTGGAAGGTTGTGTGATGGCAGAAAGTCCTCCATTTCCTTTAGGTTTTCAAGTTGGTTTCCATACAAGTGTACATAGTAGTCTCTGATAATCTTTTGTGTTTCTTCAGGGTCTGATGTGACTCCATCTGTTGTGTTTCTGATTGTGTTTATTTGGGCTTTTTCTCTCTTTTCCTTGGAGGGTCTAGCTAGGGGACCATCAATCTTGTTTATCCCTTCAAAAAAAACCCCAGCTTTTTGCTTCATTGATTATCTTTTTGTCTTCTATGTCCAGGATTTGGGCTTTTATTTTGGTGATCTGGATTCTTTTGCTGTAGTTAGGGTTTTGATGGTCTTGCTTTTCCAGCTTCCTTGGGTGACTTGTTAGGCTATTAACTTGTGATTCATCTATTTTCTTCATGTGCATTTGTAGAGATATGAATTCCCCTCTTACTACAGCTTTCATGGCATCCCAGAAATTTTGGTAAGATGTTTCTTCATTTTCATTTGTTTCCAGAAATATTTTTTTAACATTTTTTTTTGAGTTGGAGTCTCACTCTGTCGCCCAGACTGGAGTGCAGTGGCCACTCCCGGCCGCTGCAGCCTCGACCTGCTGGGCTCTGGCAATCCTTCCAACTCAGCCTTCCAAGTAGCCGGAATTACAGGCGTGCGCTACCACACCCAGCTGATTTTTTAATTTATTGTAGAGATGAGATCTCACTGCCCAGGCGGGTCTCGAACCCGCAGGCAATTCACTCACCTCAGCCTCCCAAAGGTGTGGGATTGCAGGCTGAGCCACTGAGCCTGGCTTCCAGATATATTTTAATCTCTATTTTGATTTCCGTGTTACCCAGGAGTTGCTTAGCATCATGCTTTTTAGTGTCCATGTCTTTGTGGATTTTGGTGGAACCTTGTTGGTGTTGATATTTATTTTTATTTCACTGTGGTTGAGAAGGTGCATTGCAAAATTTCAGTCTTTTGAAATTTGCTTATGCTTGATTTACTGCCAAGGATGTGGTTGATCTTAGAGTATGTTCCATGTAGTGATGAGTAGAATGTATATTCTGTGGTTGTTTGGTGGAGTGTTATATAGGTATCAATTAAGTCATTTGGTCAAGAGTCAGATTGAGGTTCTGGATCTCCTTGTTGATTTTTTGTTGTGATGATCTGTCTAGGGTTGTGAGTGGCATAGTAAAGTCCCCAGCTATGTAGTATTAGAGTCAATGTATTCTTTGGTTTTGTCTAGAAGCTGCTTTCTGAAAGTTGGTGCTCCTATGTTGGGTGCGTATATGTTTAGGATGGATATTTCTTGTTGATGGATTGAATCTTTTATCATTATGTAGTAACCTTCTGTATATTTTTTAACTTTTGATAGCTTAAAGGGTTTTTGTCTGAAATTAAGATCACAACTCCTGCTTTCTTTTGTAGTCTATTCACCTGAAATTTTGCTTCCCGTCCTCTTTTTTTTTTTTTTTTTGAGTGGGAGTCTCACTCTGTCACCCAGACTGGAATGCAGTGGCCACTCCTGGCCACCACAGCCTTGACCTGCTGGGCTCTGGTGATCCTTCTGCCTCAGTCTCCCAAGTAGCTGGAACAACAGGTGTGCGCTACCATGCCCAGCTAATTTTTGATTTATTGTAGAGATGAGGTCTCGCCAAGTTGCCCAGGTGGGTCTTGAACCCACGAGCTCAGGCAGTCCACTCACCTCAGCCTCCCAAAGGCGCAGGATTACAGGCTGAGCCACTGAACCCGACTGCATCCTCTTACTTTGAGTCTGTGAATGTTCTTTCTGGTGAGATGAATCTCTTGGAGACATATATTGTTGTCTCATGGTATTTTATCTATTTTGTCATTCTATGACTTTTCAGTGGTGCATTAGACCGTTCACATTCAGGCTAATTATTGAAATGTGAGGGCTATCCTTGTCATGAGGTTCTTATAGAGTTGTTGTTCATGTATGTTTGTTGTTTTTATTTTGGTTTTTGGGTTGATTCATGTGTGTTTTCAATCTTTTCCCTGTACTCTTGTGAATACTTGTGAATAATGTTGTTGTTCTTTTTTCCTTTTCTTCTGTGCTTAATACTTTCTTAAGTGTTTCTTGTAGAGGTGGTCTGGAGGTAGCATAAATTCTTAGGGATTGAATGTCTGGGAAAGATTTTATTTCTTCCTCACTGATGAAGCTTAGCTTGACTGGGTAGGTTATTCTTGGTTGAAATTGTTTATCTTTGAAAATCTTGACGATTGGGATCCAAGCTCTCTTATCCCTAAGTGTTCTATAGATAAATCTGCTGCTATTCTAATTGGTCTTCCCTGATAGGTAGTCTGACATTTTTCTCTTGGTGCCTTTAGGATTTTTTCTTTTATACCTGCTATGTTTAGGTGAATTATTATGTGTCTGGGAGTTGGTCTTCTCATTTGTTTTCTTGCAGGAGTTCTTGGAATCTCTTGTGTTTGAATTTTCACATCACTGATGAGATGAGGGAAGTTTTCTTGAATAATTTCATGGAATGTTTGTTCCAGGGTGGTCTCTGTCTCTCTTTCTGCCTTAGGAAGTCAGTTACTCTTAGGTTCGGTCTCTTGAAGTAATCGCTCATTTCTTGAAGGTTTTGTTCTGTCTTTTTAAACTTCTTTTCTATGTTTTTGACAGTTTGGGTTAGTTCTATATTTTGGTCCTCAAGCTCTAAAATTCTTTCTTCTGCTTGGCTAATTCTGCTTTCCATGCTTATTAGTTTGTTATTTATTTCAATCACATTATTCTTTACTGTTGTTATCTCAGTTATCAACTGTTTCCTATTTTCCTCTTGTCACTCCTCAATTCTTTTTATTCTCTCTATTACTGTCTTGATGTCTGGGTTTGTAGTATGTAACCAGTCTTTCTAGGGACTCTTCATTTTTGGTGTTCTGAAGTCTGTTTTCTCAATGTCTGACATCCAAGGGGTCTGTGTGAGACCTATATTTTTCCTTTGGTTTTTCTTCATTTGTGCAGATTTTCCTCCCCACATTTTCCTTTATTCCCTTTCTTTTTTAATTGTGTTATTCAGGGGTGGCAGGGTTGTTATTACTTCTGTTTGCTCAGTCTCTTATTGTTTCTTATGTGAATCCCCTGACTTTGCTCAATTTCTGAAACTGGACTGTAGGTTGGGGGATATACATTTTGTTTTGTTTTTTTTTTTTTTTTGAGTCGGAGTCTCACTCTGTCGCCCAGACTGGAGTGCAGTGGCCGCTCCCGGCCACCGCAGCCTCAACCTGCTGGGCTCTGGCGATCCTTCCGCCTCAGCCTTCCAAGTAGCCGGAATTACAGGCATGCGCTACCACGCCCAGTTGATTTTTTGATTTATTGTAGAGATGAGGTCTCGCTGCCCAGGCGGGTCTCGAACCCGCGGGCTCAGGCAATCCACTCACCTCAGCCTCCCAAAGGCGCGGGATTACAGGCTGAGCCACCGAGCCCGGCTTGGGATATACATTTTGTAGTTTTGTGGTTTAATTGAGGGGGTAGCTGTGATTCAATCTATCTGGAGATCCCAGTATCCACCAACAGGTGTATGGATACCCTGGAACCCACTTCCCCCTGCCTTGCAATCTGTCCATGCAGTGGGGGTATAGGTTTGCTCCCTGAAAGAAAAATGTGGTTAAAAAAAGGAAAAGAATAGAATGGGGGGAGAAGAAGATGGAGAGAGAGAAGAGTAAGAGGGGAAACAGACAAACATACCAGTTACAAATGAGAAGAGACACAAAGACAGATAAGAGTAAACAAACAAGCAAAAAAACTAAAATTTATAATCATATAGGCAACCAACCTCTTTACTGATGTGCTATTCCTTTACACAAACATGAAGTCTAAAGAAAAAAAAAAACACAACGAATAGGCTAACAGAAACAAATAAATACAAAAACATTATCAATAACAGTAAGAAGAAAGAGAAAAGAAAAAAAAAGATGTGGAAAACAAACAGGCAAAGAGTAAAAATAAAAAGTTAAAGCAAGGACCCAAGCATGCTCTGAGATTGTTCCTCTAAGTCCAATGTCCTTTCAGCTCTGATCTCTAGCTCTCATGGCAGGCTGGTAGGGCTGCTCACGGCTAGGGTCAGTTGCCCCAGACCTGCTGTAGAGGGAGAGTGTATCAGATCTGTGCTTGCTGTCTGTCAAATCTGCCACTCAGATCTGACTTGTGTCTGATCTAGCATGGAGGAGGGGCTTCTGTCTCTCCCATTTTGATGCTATTACCTTAGATTCCAAGTTGGAGGCTGGGCAGAGCTGGACGGAACTGGGCAGGGCAATGTAGGCCTCTGCTTGGTCTCAGAGATCCAGCTGATCTCTGGTCTGCTGTGGCTAGGGCTGAGCAGGGTTAGGCAGAGTGCGAGATAGCTGGGTGCTGCAGGTCGGCGTGGCACAGGGTGGCTTAGGCCTCTTTTTCTTTCTTTGTTCTTAGGTGTCAAGCTGGAGGCTGTGCAGAGCTGGGTGGAGCTGAGCAGAGCAATGGAGTTCTCTGCCTGGTCTCAGGGCTATAGCTCATCTCTGGTCCCACTGTGGCCAGGGGCAAGCAAGGGGAGGTGGAGTGTGATATGTCCCAGTGTTGCAGGTTGCTAAAATTTTGGTACAATTGTATAATATGTCTTTGTTTTAAGCTAAGTGTTATTACACAAGAGTCAAAGTTCACAAATTTTTTAAAGTTTAAATAATAAAAAAGTTAAAGTAAAGATTAATTTGTTATTGAATAAAGAAAAACCTTTTAGATACGTTTAGTGCAGCCTAAGTATACAGTGTTTATAAAGTTTACAGCAGAGTACAGTATTGTTTGGGCTCTCATGTTTACTCTCCATTTACTCACTGACTCACTTAGAACAACTTGCAGTCCTGCACACTCCATTCATATTAAGTGCCCTATACAAGTGTACTTCTTTTTATCCTTTATATTATATTTTTACTGTAAGTTTTCTATGTTCATACACACAAATACTTCTGTGTTACATTTGCCTATAGTATTTGGTACAGTAACATACTTTACAGGTTTTCAACCTAGGAGCAGTAGGCTGTACCATATAGCCTATGGGTGTAGTAGGCTACATCATTTGTGTAAGTACATACTACAATGTTTGCACAGAAACAAATCTGTCTAATGATGCATCTCTTTGAATGTATTCCCACTGCTAAGTGGTGTATTACTATATATTTGACCAAGTTAGGTTCATTCCTAGAAGGCAAGGGTGGTTTATTATTCAAAAATTAAACAATTTGAGTTTAACAGAAATAAAAAGGAAAATTCATAAGAGAATCCCAATAAATGGGAGTAAATTTGTTTACAAAATTTAGTATATATTACCACTTAAAAATACTAGCCAAAATATAAATTGAAAGGAACATCTTAAGTCAATAAGTGATGTTTAAACATAAACTTGTAAAACTTAATTTGAAAAAAGTTGAACGATTTCTCTAAAGATTAAGCAAGCAAAGATGTACAGTCTTACCAATAGTGGTGCAATAAAACAAAAAATTAAAGTTATCTAAAGTAGAGATAAAAATTAAAACTCACCTTGTTTACAAATAACACAAGCATTTACTTGGAAAATTAAATCTAATCTACAAACTACTAAAAAGTAGTAATACATAATTTTAGCAATATGGTAGGATTTAAGATAAACATACAAAAATCATTTGTATATTGTGTATGGGGATAGATAGAGAGATAGACAGATAGATAGGCAGATAAAGACCATACATAATATTCACACCAATATCCTTACAACAAAAACGTGGAAAAAAAAACAATAGAGAAATACTGTTGAATGTATTATTGAAATTAGTTAGAAGATATTGACTACTTGACTTTAAAACTTGTTATTAAGCTATTCTAATCAAGACAGAATAATATTGGCATTAAAATATACAAAAGTAACAGTGGTGTGGAGTGTTCAGGATATACTCACACATGCACAGTCAACTGATATTGACAATATTGCCAAGTTAGTTCAGCACACTGTCTAAATGCAAAAAATATGTAGCTACCATTAACTGTCAAAAGATAAATGAAAATTAAAACCACAGTGTGCTCTAATTTATGCAATACATAATTATACAATTTAAATCAATAAAACACAGAAAATCTGTGATTTTGAGTAAAAACCAGACTTCTTAGCAATAACACCAAAACCATAATCCATATTTATTTATAAGATAATAGATTTGAAAAGTTTTCACCACAAAAGATATCAAATAAGTGAGGTGATGGATGTGTTAATAAGCTGGATTTAATCATTTTGCAATGTTTATCTATACCAAAATCTCACATTGTACTCCATAAATGTATACAATTATTATTTTAAATGATAGATAAGGTGAGGAATTGAGGAATAAATGTGAGATAAGAAGTAAAGAAAAAAGAATGTAGCCAGTTTCAATTAACATATTTTCATTATTCAAGGATTTTAAAAAATGGTTATCACCCTTAGCACTGTTACTCATCATTTTATAGCACTTAATAAAATACAGGGTTTTTCATAAATTTTACTCATTGATTCTCATTGTGTTCTCTTTATTCCCATTTGCTAAAATGAAACTAGTGTTTGTATTATTTTCTACGTTAGCCATAATCAATCAAGAATCATTAAGAGAAAGGATTTAGAATTTTTAGATTTCAGATATCAATGCAGTGAAATTACATAAGACAAAATATCTCCTAGTAGAAGGAAAAAATCTATTTTTTTGTTGAATTTAGGGATTTCTATTTCACTTGAATTAAGAAAATGACAGACATTGGGCAAATGAGAAAACAATGGATAATCCACTTTAGAGTTTGCAGGTTTAGTTTATTTTTGATAATAACTAAAACCCCAAACATTTGAATGTGTAAAGAGTTTTTTTAAGTTCAGAAATATGTCAATAAGAGTTCAATCCATAGCACATATATTTATATAGGTGCCAAAAATATTATGAATATCACAAAGGGCAAAATGTTAAAATACTAAAGAATCAAACACAGGCTAAAAAAGCAGGAGGAAGAATAGGGAGAATTCTTTAGGGATAGGGAGAAGTTGATTATTGGAATCAAAACCACAGCAAGACTGGAAGAATACATTCTAGTGTTCTATAGTACTGTAGGGTGACTGTAGTTAACTATTTACTTTGTATTTTCTTTTTTTTTTTTTTTTTTTTTTTTTTGAGTCGGAGTCTCACTCTGTCGCCCAGACTGGAGTGCAGTGGCCGCTCCCGGCCACCGCAGCCTCGACCTGCTGGACTCTGGCGATCCTTCCGCCTCAGCCTTCCGAGTAGCCGGAATTACAGGCATGCGCTACCACACCCGGCTGATTTTTTGATTTATTGCAGAGATGAGGTCTCGCTGCCCAGGCGGGTCTCGAACCCACGGGCTCAGGCAATCCACTCACCTCAGCCTCCCAAAGGCGCGGGATTACAGGCTGAGCCACCGAGCCCGGCTTTTGTATTTTCAAATAGCTAGAAAAGAGGATTTTAAGTGTTCCCAACATGAAGAAATGAGCATTTTTTGAGGTAACGGATATGCTAATTACCCTGATTTGATCATTACACATTGACAACAGGTATTTAAGTTTTACAATGCAACCCACAAATATATACAATAATTATATAGCAATTAAAATTTTAAACAAATGGTTGAGTGTGCATTCTATTAACACTTTGAATAAATCATCCCATTCACTCCTGGTCTGTAAACTTTCTGCTGAAAAATCTACCATTTGTCTAATGTGTTTTTCATTTATGTGACTTGACACTTCTCTCTCATTGTTCTTGGAATTTTATCTGTCTTTGATTTTATCTTTTAAAAGTAGATCAAAATCAGTATCTTACTTTGTCATCCAGGGTGGAGTGCAGTGGCACGATCATAGCTCACTGCTGCTCCTCCCTCCTGGGTTCAGGCAGTCCTATCTCTGCCTCCTGTGTAACCAAGGCAGGCTAATTTTATTTTTTTTTTCCTAGAGACGAGGTCTCACTATGTTGACCATGCTGGTTTTGAACTCCTGTTCTTAAGCAATCCTCCCACTTCAGCATAGGGAGCCATTGCACCCAGCTGGAAGTTTGATAATAATGTGTCTTGGAAAAGACATTTTTTGGGTTGAACCTATTTGAATGATTTTAAACTTCCTTTATCTGGGTGTCTATATCTCTTGCAAGACTTGGTAAATTTTAATCTATTATTTTATTAAATAGTTTGCAGTTGTTAGTGTAGTCTCTGGTGAAGATTTGCTGGAGATGGGAACATCAAAGACTTCAGTACTGGCAGCAGCAGGCTAAGCATGCCTGTACTTGGGCCCCTGAGTGCCTTACATGGGCACTGGTGTTATTAGGTTCAGGTGAGCTATTCTTCGGATTCCAAGTGTCTTGCTCAGATGGCAGCTATGGCCATCTGGCTAGGCAGGTAGACAAGGCCTTGAGTCCCTCAGAGACAGGCTTGAGGTTGGCAATGGCAGTAGTGGTGGCATCCCAATTTGTGGGCCTCTGGGCAGCACAAAGGAGTACCAGGAGTGATTTTGGAATATTAGGTGGGCTAGTCCCCAGTCTCTACAATGTGGCACATGTAGGTGTGTGCTAGTGGTGGTGCTCATTGCAGGCTGGTTGGGCTCACCCTCAGGCCCCCAGGAGGATTGTGCACAGATGCCAAGTCTGCTAGTGGTTATAGGTGGGGTAAGCCAATCTCCAGCCCCCTGGATAATGCACATGGTTACTGGCAATTGGGGCATCACGCAGGAAGGACCTGTCCTCAAGTTCCTGGTAAATGTGCATGGGAGCCTATTATCAGGCCCCTAGGAAGTTTGCATGGGTGCTGATGACAGTGGGCAGACACTTTGATACCTAGTGGCACTGGGTAGAGGTGACAACTGGTGAAATGGACTTGTATTTAGGTGCCCTGATGGTGTATAGGAGTGTTTGTGGTGGGTAGGGTGAGGCAATCACCAGGCATCAGCTAGCAGTGAGCAATGTGGGCCTGCTGTTAGACCCACAATGGTGCATGTGTGTGCCAGAAGTAGTACAGAAAGGATTATTCTTAGGTCCTTGGAAAACATGTCTGGGCACTAATGGGGGTGGTGCCAGGTAGGATGGGCCTTTCCTCAGGCTCTTCACTACTATGCATGGGAGTAGGCTGTAGTGGGTAAGGCAGGGTAATCCCCAGGCCCCTAGATGGCATGCCCTCAGCAGGCAGGCGGGCTTGTCGTTAGGCCCCCGATTGTGTGGGTGAATGTTAGCAGCAGATCAATTCCCAGGTCCCAAGCTGATGTGCTTGGGCACTAACAGGGGCAGTGCAAGGCAAAACAGGCCTGACTTTAGGCCCACCAATGATGTACATGGACACAGGCTGTGGTGGGCATGGTGGGGTGATGCCCAGGTCCTTGCTTAGGTGCTGTACCAGGCAGGCTGGGCCTATTGTTATCATTCCAGAAGCAGCAAGCGGGGTAGGTCTATCCCTGGGTCTCCATAGGATGTGATCAGGAGTTAGCAGTGGGTGGGCTAGGATTGTTGTCAGGTCTTCTGTTGTGGGCACCCAGCAGTGACAGGAAGGTCAGATAAATATCCAGGCCCTCAGATGGCATGTTCAGGTGGCAGCTTAGGTGAGGGGTTGGGGGGCCTAGTCTGCAGGCCTACCGAAGTTGTATAATGTGCTTCATAGCCCTCTGCTGGGAGAGGGTTGCTTTCAGTAGTAGCCCCAGGCAGGAAACTTCCAGGCTTTTGTGAGTGCATAATTCAGTTCCTTTTATCCTAAGGGAAGCTTCTCAGTTGTGCTATACCAACTCCTAGAGTGCCTGGGATTTAGCTACACTGCTTAATCCAGAGGGTGTTGTGGAACTTACCCATGATGTGGACATGTTATCCAATGGGTGGTTGTGTGCCCCTTATCCCACCTTCCTTCCTCCCTTCTTTAACAGTCCCCAGCATCAGTTGTTCCCACCTTTGGACTCATATGCCTGGAGTTTAGGCCAGTTTATGAGCGAGAGAATGGGGTATTCAGTTTTTTGTTTCTTTTTCTTTTTTGATGCTTTTGTCGTGTAATACCTCACAAGAGTTCTTTTCATCTCTTTCATCTGCATGACCACTTCTTTAGTTAGATAAGAGAAATTATATTAGGAATTAATTAGTATCAAGAAATTATATTTGGTTCATAGTAGAAAGTTGATAAAGTGATAGCCAATAAAATATGTATAGTGCTGAATTTGATTTGAAAATATAAGTATATTTAAAAATTCTTAGAACCATCCAATAAAAGGACCTAGGAACAACGACCAGTTTAGTAGAAATGAGTAAATTTTAGTGTCCAAAATATGACTTATTTTATTTTATTTTATTTATTTATTTTTTTGAGTTGGAGTCTCACTCTCTTGCCCAGACTGGAGTGCAGTGGCTGCTCCCGGCCACCGCAGCCTCTACCTGCTGGGCTCTGGCGATCCTTCCGCCTCAGCCTTCCAAGTAGCCAGAATTACAGGCATGTGCTGCAATGCCCGGCTGATTTTTTGATTTATTGTAGAGATGAGGACTCGCTGCCCAGGCAGGTCTTGAACCCACAGACTCAGGCAATCCACTCACCTCAGCCTCCCAATTTTCTCTAAAAGTACTAAATTCCCTTTGGAGAAATAGTTAATTTCAGACTTGAGCATGAAATATAAAAGATGAATCAGAAAAAGGGAATTGCAAGAAAACTATAAGGCTACAGAAAGCTATTAAATTATAGTAAAAAAGACTCAGAAGTCAAACTACCTGTAAAAGGTAGAACTACCTTTTATAATTATATAATTATAATGAACTGAATCATAAAATATATTTAAATCTATCAGTTTATAATGATACTCTAAACCACATTGATTACTTTTGGAAGATGTTGGGTAATTCACTATAATGAAAATTGTTAAAAAAATAATCAAATGTTTATCTTATTATTTCTATACAAACTGTGTCTTAGGACAAGAAAATGTTTGAAGAATGTAATTTTTTCATTGTAGAAACATTCCACCACATATTTGGGGAAATGATAGAATAAAAAAATCTAACATTTTATAATCCTGTTAAGTTTACCAAATTAATAGATGTGAGTAATATCATTAGAAGCTGATAACATTTTTAAAAAAGTAATCAGCAGACGTTATGTGACTCCCGAAAAAGTCTGCTCAGCATAAGATATAAAAAGATGGTGAAGAAGAAGAGAAAGATGAGGAAGAGAAAGAGAAGAAGAGAGGGAGGTGGAGAAGGAGAAAGAGGAAGAAGAATCTGACCATCTCTAGATCTAAAGCAATTTACTGATTAACATAAAAAATGCAAACATCTAAGGTGCTTCATGAGAATATAATCAGCAAACTCCAGATTGTGGTGCTTTCTATAAGATTATATAGCTTATTCAACAACCAAGAAAGAGAAGGAAAGGAGAGATAGGGCAGGGAAGATATAGAGAAAGAAAATAAAATATAGATTAAGTAAAAACATAAATAAATCATAATATATTGACATTCCCTGAAGTCTGTTTTACACAAACTGCAAATACCTTTAAAATTAACAGTCAAAAAATGTGAACACTGGTTAAATAGTTGATCACACTAAAAAAAGTATTGTTACTTAAAAAATGAATAATAGTGTTGTAGTTATTTATAAAATATCTTTATTTTTCATAGATATATAATTACACATTTTAAGTTGGTTATATGAAATATTGGATTTGCTTAAAAGTAATGCAAGACTGAGGGAAGGAAATAGGATATTAACAAAACAAAATTGACTATTTGCTGTTAATTATTGAAGCTAGAAATGGATATGTGGGAATTCACAGCACTGTTCTCTGTACACTGTTGTACACCTAACATTTTTCATAATAGAATGGTATAGCAAGTTTTAAAACAAAAAAGCACACAAATGAAAAATGTAAAATACTGGTGTCACTGAAACTCCTTTAACCAGTACTTCATTAATGTAAGGCAAACATTTGACTCTTTCCAGTTTTGTGTATATATTTTTGAATAGCAAAATATAACCTTACACATTGTATATGTAGACTAAGGTTAGGGTATTATTAATTCAAATGCATCATCGAGGAGAGTAATGAAAAATATAATTATTATTTAATGACAGTCTGTTCTACTTCCCCATTGCTATTAAAGCCCAGGAAGAGTCCCATGAGAACAAAACAAAGAGATTATCACAAAGACATACCAAAAGAACTTGCAACATGTTTTAATTAAGCAACAAACTCATGGGAAGATTTTGTGCCTTACCTATCTGTCTGTCTTTCTGTCTGCCTGTCTGTTTACCTACCTATCATACATTTTAATTCAGATCATAGATAGTAGTAACAACAATGCAATCAATATAATTATTTGAATTAAAAGTTAGACTTTTTCTAAGAAAATGTATATATCTCATTCAGTTAATGATATTCATAACAAGAGTTGACTTTTCTAATCAATTTTATTCTATAGCTTAAGTTAAATAGATACTTCAAGGTTTTGATGCAAATATATTTAAAGCATAGGGTAAGATAAATACAGTTTGTTTAAAAATTGTATTAGCAAAGGTAAAGTGAAGTTTGTAATACTTAAAACTTTTCAACCCTTTCTGACCATGCCAGGTTAAATTAGATGCCTCTAACTGATTAAAAAAATAGCAAGTATTCTCAATAATCTTGATGAGGCTTCCCAGTGTTCTCCCTATGTGTATCTCAATTAGGTTTTATGCTAATATTCATTTATACTCTTGCTTGACTCTCTTGAGGCTAGAAAATATGCCACAAGTGATTATTTTTCTGCTTTTTTTGTTTCTTTTTTGTTTTACATTTTTCTGACTTTCCTTGGAATACCCTAGTAATTGAGACTTGAATTCATTATGGTCATGGTTAACCTAATAAATTAAAAGGCCAAATCAGTGAACAGACAGCTCCTTGGTACAAATTTGGCCAAAGTAAGCCCAGATAATTGGTAATAAGGGCAAGAAAAAATTTACTTAGAAAGGCTTTACTTGTATGAATCTGATAGTATCCTCATCAAGCTGCATAAGTTTCATCTTTATTGCATTATCTACAATAATATTCCAAATACATCCCCAAGCAATACCTGTGTTTTATTATGAAACAAAGCATAGTCCAAATCAGAGTCAGATCAGAGAATATGATTTATAGTATAGTGGAAAGCAAATAAAAGTTTTCTAATGGAAGAACCTGAAAAGTTGCTGGCAATGCAGCCAGGCAGTGTGTGAGCAAAAATGTTCAAGAAAATATTATATTTTTATTTATGTTGGCTATGAAATAAATATTGCATAGTTGAATCCATGGATTTTATGTGTCAGGCACTATTTCCTGCTGCACCCAATCACTGCAGAGCTGTCAAAAGCAAAGTGTGCATTTGGAGAGGTTACCCTCTCTGAACACAAAGAGAGAGAGAGAGAAAAGGAAGATTGACAAAATGTACCCTGATGTATCTCTTTCTTTTTAAAGCTATTTGAGTTTATTTTGATTTTAGCAAAAGTGAACTCAATGAAAAGTAGCTGAAGAGAGGAAAGAGGGAAGATCTGCATTTTTCTAAGTTGATGACATTACACAAATGTCATGTACATCCAAAGAATATAAGATAGAATAGTTTTATTAAACCCCCTCCCTCTATTCAATAATGAAATACATAGAATGTGATGAGATGAGCATTTTACATTGCGGGTGTTTGGTTACTGACCTGCATGTTACAGCTTATATCAGAGTAGACGAGCGCCAGAAGCAAGGTAAATGAGAATGCCCAGAAAACAGCAAATGTCAGGAGAGAACAGGCAGAGAAGAAACAATAATTCAGCAGATGCCCCTGTATGGAATTTGATTGCAGTTACATGGCGGAAAGATAGCTTATGATAAGGCCAGGGAAGGCAGAGCACACAGACCTGAGATTCAACTATGCAGACCTGAAATCTGAGCTAAGCTTGTTAAAAATGCTTTCTTGGGCAGGTCTGTTTGTATTATCAATTCCCTCTGTCTCATCCCTGTGAGCCAGAGCTCAGGAGACTGAGACATTGACTTTTGGTTGTTTATTAATTACCATATATATTTGCTGCTGTTATGTGAGTCAAGGGTTTTAAGTTATGAATAATTAAAACCTTGGCTCTCTATGGGTATAACCTATGATGCAATAATAACCGTCCATTTAGAACATCCCTAAATACTGAATGGATACTGAAGTTACACACACCTCTCTCACATATATACACATACAAACATTTTCATAACTTACTCAGTTCTCTCATTTTTGAGTCAACTTAGATGTTACTGAATGCTTATAAAAATTACTACTAATATATGTTCTTAAAAAAACTCTTGCTGCATTGTAATAAGATAAAAATAACATTAAGTGATTAAAGTTGTATTCCTTGACCACCCTTGGTAATATAATAATCAATTATAATAATGGCTACACTTTTTGATCTACTGGGTATCAGATAAATGCTTTACCCTAAATGAACTAACTAAATAATTTTGAGAGATGAACATTTCAAAATAGGGCAATTATTTTTCCATTTGCCCAGTATTCAGGCATATCACAGCTTCACAAGCCCAAACAATTGTTCGGTATTTACTCTCTTTGGTGCCTCAGCTTATCCATGACCTCAGAGGGTTGAAAGGAGTGAATTTCTAATGGTAAAATTATAGACATTTTGACAGGCCAAAGGAGAGCTATTTTGAGGGTAGAAAGATTCCCAGCATCCTTCAAACTTAAACGACAACAAACAGTAGGCTTTAATTTTTACAGTCCTGGTTTTAGCAGGATTCTCATCAGTCAAAAACATTCACAGAATACCTGCCCTATATAAAATATTTCTCTTCGTATACTAATTCCTTGTCTGACACTTGACAGTTTTTATAAAGAAAGATGGGAAGCCGAGAATTTTTGAACATTTGATTCACAGCAAATTATTAATTTAGAATGAAATTTCATTATTACAAAACTGTTCATTCTTAAGGTTTTTATCAAAAGGATTTTTGTTTGCACCTCAGTTTGTGCCAGTTTCTTAATTTTCATAAAGGATGATTTTTGTTATTCAGTCTTTTGAATGTATTCAAATAGGTTTTTAACAGAAGTTCAAGAGTATAGAGTATTGCTGAAAACAGCTGTAACTGGTTCTAATAGTCTCTGTGTAGAAAAATGGAGAAGATGAGAAGCAAAACCACTGTGATCACAACATTTACATTACTTACAGCCTGCATTCTGGCAAAATGTGAAGCCTATATTTCTCTTGCATCTCTTAAGGCCTTTTTGAGATGGGATTTTTTTTTTTTTCAGTTAACGTCAGGTATTGTTTTTCTCTCATGGGATAGTTCTTAAGACTGGGAAATCTGTAGATTGACCACATTTTCTCCAAATAGATTTGACTATTCAAGTTGCCAAGTTGGACACAGCCCAATACTAAAAATTGGAATAAGAAGCATTAGGATCCTAGACTACAACAGTTTCATTGATTTGCTGAATCATTATCTTATTACATAAAATGAGGAAACTGAATCTGACCCTTTTATAGCTAGCATAAAGATAATGAAATACTAATAATACTTTTAATTCCTAGAGTAAAACAAAATAAACGATTTGAGACAATCTTATAAACTACTTTTAACCTTGCCTTTATGCTTCAGGTTTTGTCACTTGAAAAGTCAGAGCGTCTAAGACATATGTCTATGTAACATAACCGTTTAAAAGAAAAACAGTGTTACTAAGGTATAATTGATACCCAATATTTAAAGTATACAGTCTGATCAGGTGTGTCTAACACAGCCCACATTTGTCTCATGCCTCCACTTCTTAACTCACTTTTCTTTTTTTTTTTGAGTTGGAGTCTCACTCTGTTGCCCAGACTGGAGTACAGTGGCTGCTTCCGGCCACCGCAGCCTCGACCTGCTGGGCTCCAGCGATCCTTCTGCCTCAGCCTTCCAAGTAGCCGGAATTACAGGTGTGCGCTACCACGCCCGGCTGATTTTTTGATTTATTGTAGAGATGAGGTCTCCCTGCCCAGGCGGGTCTCGAACCCACGGGCTCAGGCAATCCACTCACCTCAGCCTTCCAAAGGCGCGGGATTACAGGCTGAGCCACCGAGCCTGGCCTTAACTCACTTTTCATCCCCTAGACAACTGATCTATTTATGTCACTATATTTTTTCATACATTTTCTAGATTTCATATTAAATTGAATAATTCAGCATCTACTATTTTTTTGGAGGAGTGAATGGAAGTGGTTCTTCTTTCACTCAAAATTATTATTTGAATAATTTTTCATGCTGGTATGAGTATTAGTAGCTTATTCCTTTTTACTCTTGGGTGGTATTCCATTGTATGGATATACCATGATTTGCTTATCCATTCACCTATTGATGAACATCAGGGTTGTATCCAATTTTAGGCTGTCATAAATAAGGTTACTGTAAGTGTTTGTGTGCAAGTTGTTATATAGACATGTGTTTTTCTTTTCTTGACTAAATTCCTAGAAGTGGAAAAGGTATGCCTTTGATGTTTTAGAAAAAATCAACTGTTATAGACTGTGTTTCCCCAAAAGCCATATGCTAAAGCCGTAATCCTCAATATATTTGGAGGTGGGGTCATTAGAAGGTAATTAAGTCATGAGAATAAAGCCTTCATAAGTGGAATTAGCGTCCTTATAAGGAAATGAAGAGACCAGAACTGTCTTTTTTCATTATGTGATGATGCAATGGGAAGTTAGCAATAAGAAAAAAGTCTTTGCCAGGATCCAACCAAACTGGCAGCCTGATCTTATACTTTTAGTTTCTAGAACCATAGAAAATATATTTAATTGTTTATAAGTCACCCAGTTTATAGAACTTTGTTACAACAGCCTGAGCTGACTACACTAAGACACGTTTGAGTTCCTTGTAGATCCAAGATGTTAAGTCTTTGTCAGACCTGGAGTTGGCAAATACTTTTTCATAGTCTGTAGGCTGTCTCCCAACTCTCTTGATGGTTTCTTTGGCTTTGCAGAAGATTGTCAGTTTAATGAGGTCCCACTTGTCTATCTTATCTCTATGGTCTGTGGGTTTCGGGTTTTGTTAAGGAATTGGATACCAGTTCCAATTTCCATGAGGGTATGTCCTTCATTTTCTAAGGTTCTTATGGTTTGAGGTTTTACATTTAGGTCTCTGATCCATTAGAGTTAATTTTTGTGTATGGTGATAGATAGGGATCTTGTTTGAGTCTTCTGCATGTGGTCAGCCAGTTTTCCCAGCACTGTTTACCGAATAGGTTCTCCTCTCCCCAGTGGTAGGTGGTGGAGGCTTTGTCGAAGATGAGTTGGTTGAGAAATTGAGGTTTTGCTTCTGGAATCTCAATTCTATTCCATTGATCTATATACCTGTCCTTTATAGTAAAGCTACAATACTCAAAACAGCTTGGTATTGGTACAGGAACAGGCATACAGATCAATGGAAGTCTGGTAATGTGATACCACCTGCTTTGTTTTTTTTGCTGAGGATTGTTCTGGCTATTCTTGGTCGTTTGTGTTTCCATATGAATTCCTGTGTTGTTTTTTCTAGGTCTGAGAAGAATGTTGCTGGTAATTTGATGAGTATTGCATTAAATCTGTAGATTGCCTTAGGTAAGATGGACATCTTCACAATGTTGATTCTTCCAATCCATGACCATGGGATATTTTCCACTTGTTTGTGTCATCTTTGATTTCTTTGAGCAGTGTTTTGCAGTTTTCATTGTAAAGGTCTTTCACGTTTCCGGTTAGGAAGATGCAAAGTTCTTTCTTTTTTTTTTTTTTTTGTAGCTATTGTGAATGGAATTGTGCTTTTTATTTGGGTTTGTTTGTTTATTATTGGTGTAAAGAAATGCGATTGTCTTTTGCACATTTATTTTATATCCTGAGAATTTGCCAAAATCCTTTATCAGTGTAAGGAGGTTTTGACAGATTCTCTTGGGTTATCAAGGTACATGATCATGTCATCTGCAAAGAGTGATAGCTTGACTTCCCCTTTTCATATTTGAATATCCCTGATTGCCTTCTCTTCTCTGATTGCTCTAGCCAGGACTTCCAATACTATATTGAACAGGAGGGATGAGAGTGGGCATCCTTGTCTTGTTCCAGTTTTTGGGGAAATGGTTTCAGTTTTTTTCCATTTAGGAGTATGCTGGTTATGGGTTTCTCATAGATGGCTTTTACTATTTTGAGGTACATTCCCCGTATGCCTAGCTGTTTGAGGGTTTTTATCAAGAAGGGGTCCTGGATTTTATCAAAAACTTTTTCTGCATCTAATGATATAATCATGTGTTTTTTGTTTTGACTTCTGTTGGTGTATTTAATTACATTTATGGTTTTACGAATGTTGAACCAGCCTTGCATCCCAGGAATGAAGCCTACTTGGTCATGATGGATGATTTTTGAGATGTGTTGTTGAATCCAGCTTGCTAGGATCTTGTTGAGAATTTTAGCATCTATGTTCATCAAAGATATTGTCCTGTAGTTCTCTTTCTTTGTTGGGCCTTTATCTGGCTTGGGTATCAATGTGATGCTAGCTTCGCAAAATGCTTTGGGGAGAGTTCCATCTTTCTCAATTGCCTGGAATACTTTCAGTAGGATTGGTGTAAGCTTCTCCTTAAATGTCTTGTAGAATTCTGCTGGAAAGCCATCTGATCAAGGACTTTTTTTTGTAGGTAGTTTTCTTATTACATAGTTAATTTCCTTGATTGTTATTGGTCTATTGAGGGTCTCAATTTCTTCTTGCTTCAACCTAGGCAGGTTGTGTGATGACAGAAAGACCTCCATGTCCTTGAGGTTTTCAAGTTTGTTTCCATGCAAGTGTACATAGTAGTCTCTAATGATCTTTTGTATTTCTTCAGGGTCAGATGTAACTTCATCTTTTGTGTTTCTGATCATCATTATTTGGGCTTTTTCTCTCTTTTTCTTGGTCAGTCTATCTAGGGGACCATTGATCTTGTTTATCTGTTGGGATCCAGCCTTGGAGGCCCACCTGATTAACAGGGTCCTGGTGGGCCGAAGACCCTGGACCGCAGGGAGAGCCCGGGAAGCTGAGGCCCTTCTGTTTTCCACCTTTGCTGTTTGGTACGGCCGAAAAATTCTGTGCAGTCATTGAAGAAGAAAATGGCATGTTTACGCAAAGTACTCACAGCTAACCTGGAAATGTCATGGTTCATTTTTCCATTTACCACTATGCCATTTGGCCTTTTCTAACATATGCAAGAGTTAAACTCTGAAACACATCAAGAATGCTTTCTTTTACTTGGTTATATGTTACTAGATATTGCTTAAGTAATAAATGATATAAGTAAATTCACTCATTTGATTTAGAATTATGTAGTTTAGTGTTTAGATATAAGGTTTTTTAGAAGTACAAGTTTATAGTTAAGTTCATTATGAATTCATCATAAGTTCTAACACTTATCTCGGAGTTATGTAGGTGATTTATAACACTGTTTTCACTGACTTAGGATAAAGATTAATCATTAAGGTTTTTACTTAATTCAATAGTTAAAACTCTAAGTTAACGTTTATAGAGTGGGTTTTCGCTGAACTCATAATATACTAATCAGACACTTTTATGATAGATTAGCTAAAGACAGAAAGCAACCTTGGGGGCCTGGGAAACATTACTAAAAACTTCTTTTGAGTTCTCTTTAGAAACAAGCACTTCAGGATAAGAGAAAAGTAACAAAGACATCTGGACAAGAGAGGTGATTACAAGGCTCTGAAGGTCATAGAAGCCCCAGATGAACTGGACTCGGTGGCTCAGCCTGTAATCCCACGCCTTTGGGAGGCTGAGGTGAGTGAATTGCCTGAGCCCATGGGTTCAAGACCCACCTGGGCAGTGAGACCTCATCTCTACAATAAATCAAAAAAAAAAAAAAAATCAGCCAGGCATGGTAGCGCATGCTTGTAATTCTTGCTACTCAGAAGGCTGAGGCAGAAGGATTGCCGGAGCCCAGCAGGCAAGGCTGCGGTGGCCGGGAGCAGCCACTGCACTCCAGTCTGGGCAACCAAGTGAGAATCCAACTAAAAAAAAAAAAAAAAAAGAAAAAAGAAAAAAAAAAAAGCCCCAGATGGGAAAACTCCTGACACATGAAGAAATGTACACTTGGAAACTTTCTTGAGACATTTCAAAGACTGTAATTCGGGACTTTGGACTAAAACTATCATTTTTGGCTTTATGAATAAGACTCATTGTCTTAATGTTTATAGGGTTCTTGGCTTGTTTGTTGCTAAGACCACTAGATGGTAATTTTTAGAGGATATGTACATGGAGGAATTTTCTTTGTCTTGCCCCTTTACAAATGGTATAAAAGCTTTCCCTTAGCTAACATTAAACGTCAGCTGTTCAGGAAGCAGGTGTCCATGTATTATGTTTTCGTCTTTCACCTATCCGTCTCTCCTTCAGTGAACCTCACGATCCTTGTAGGGGCTGGACCCCCACATTTATCCTTTCGAAGAACCAGCTTTTTGTTTCATTGATTTTTTTGTAATATCTTTTTGTCTTCTGTGTCCTGGAATTGGGCTTTTATTTTGGTGATCTGGATTCTTCTGATGAAATTAGGGTTTTTGTGGTCTTGTTTTTCTAGCTTTTTTAGGTGGCTTCTTAGGCTGTTAATTTGTGATCCTTCCATTTTCTTCATGTGTGTTTGTAGGGAAATGAATTCCCCTCTTACTACAGCTTTCATGGCATCCCAGATATTTTGATAAGATGTTTCCTCATTTTCATTTGTTTCCAGGTATCTTTTAATCTCTGTTTTGATTTTATCATTGACCCAGGAGTTGTTTAGCATCATGCTGTTTAGTGTCCATGTCTTTGTGGGTTTTGGGGGGACCTTGTTGGTGTTAATGATTATTTTTATTCCACTGTGGTCCGAGAAGGTGCATGGTAAAATTTCAGTCCTTTTAAATTTGCTTATGCTTGAATTAAGGCCAAGTATGTGGTCGATCTTAGAGTACATTCCATGTGGTGATGAGCAGAATGTGTATTCTGTGGTCTTTGGATGGAGGGTTCTGTAGGTATCAGTTAAGTTCATTTGATCAAGGGTCACATTGAGATTTCAGATCTCATTGCTCATTTTTTGTCCTGACGATCTGTCTAGGTTGTGAGTGGGGTATTAAAGTCCCCAGCTATGATGGTATTGGAGCTAATATCTTTTTTTAGTTTACCTAGGAGCTGCTTTATGAAAGTTGGTGCTCCTATGTTTGATGCATATATATTTAAGATGGATATTTCTTGTTGATGGATTAAACCTTTTATCATTATGTAGTGACCTTCTGTATCTTTTTAAATTTTTGATAGCTTAAAGAGTATTTTGTCTGAGATTAAGATCATGACTCCTCCTTTCTTTTGTGTTCCATTCATCTGAAAATTTGTTTCCCATCCTCTTACTTTGAGTCTGTGAGTGTCCTTTCTAGTGAGTTGAGTGTCTTGAAGGCAATAGATTGTTGCCTGGTGGTATTTTATCCATTTTGCCATTCTGTGTCTTTTCAGTGGTGCATTTAGTCCATTCACATTCAAACTATTTATTGAAAAGTGAGAGTTGATCCTATCATAATATACTTACAAAGTTGTTGTTCTTCCTGTTTGTGTGTTGTCTTTCTTTTGGTTTTAGAGTTGGATCATCTGTGTTTTTAATCTTTTTCCTATACTCTTGTGAAGAACATTGTTGTTCTTTTTTCCTTTTCTTCTGTGCTCAATACTTTCTTAAGTGTTTCTTGTACAGGTGGTCTTGTGGCAGCGTAGGTTCTTAGGGGTTGGATATCTGAGAAAGAGTTCAATTCTCCCTCACTGATGAAGGTTAGCTTGGCTGGGTAGGTTATTCTCAGTTGAAATTGTTTATCTTTTAGAACTTTGAAGATAGGGCTCCAAGCTCTCCTAGCCCAGAGGGTTTCTGTGGATAAATCTGCTGCTATTCTAATTGGTCTTCCCTGGTACGTAGTTTGACTTTTTTCTCTTGCAGCCTTTAGGATGTTTTCTTTTATACCTACTTTGTTTAGGTGAATTATTATATGTCTGGGAGTTGGTCTTCTCATTTGTTGTCTTTCAGGGGTTCTCTGAATCTCTTGTGTTTGAATTTTTTCATCCTTGATGAGATGAGGGAAGTTTTCTTGAGTGATTTCATGAAATGTTTGTTCCAGTGTGGCCTCTGTTTCTCTCTCTACCTCAGGAAGGCCAATTACTTTTAGATTTGGTCTCTTGAAGTGATCATTCATTTCTTGAAGATTTTGTTCTGTCTTTTTGAACTTCTTTTCTATGCTTTTGACAGTTTGTGTTAGTTCTGTATTTTAGTCTTCAAGCTCTGAGATTCTTTATTCTGCTTGGCTAATTCTGCTTTCCATGCTTATCAGTTTGTTATTTATTTTCATCACAGTATTCTTTACTGCTGTTATTTCTGACATCAGCTCCTTCCTATTTTCCTCTTGTCTCTCCCCAATTTTTATTTTTTTTATTTTTTATTTTTACTTTTTGAGTTGGAGTCTCACTCTGTCACCCAGACTGGAGTGCAATGGCCACTCCTGGCCACTGCAGCCTCCACCTGCTGGGCTCCGGTGATCCTTCCGCTTCAGCCTTCCAAGTGGCTGGAACTACAAGCACATGCTACCATACCTGGCTAATTTTTTTTTTTTTAATTTATTGTGGAGATGAGGTCTCACCAACTTACCCAGGCGGGTCTCGAACCCATGGGCTCAGGCAATCCACTCACCTCAGCCTCCCAAATGTGTGGGATTACAGGCTGAGCCACCAAGCCCAGCCTCTCCTCAATTTTTAAAATTCTCTCTATTAATGTCTTGATGTCTGGGTTTGTTGCATGTGACCAGTCTTTCTGGGGACTCTTCATTGTTTGTGTTCCAGAATCTGTTTTCTCAGTGTCTGATTTCCCAGGGGTCTATGTGAGACCTATATTCTTCTTTTGGCTTTTCTTCATTTGTGCAGTTTTTTCCCCCTCCATACTTTTTCCTTCCCTCCACATCACCATCTTCTTTAATTCTGTTATTCAGGGGTAGAGGGATTGGTTTTACTTCTGTTTGTTCAATCTCCTATTCTTTATGTATGTCCTCTTACTTTGTTCAATTCTGGAGTTGCACTGTAGGTTGGGGTGGTCCTTTTTGCAGTTTTGAGATTTACTTAAGGGGGAAGCTGTGATTCAAAATCTATCTGCATGTCTTGGTAATCACTGATAGGTGTATGGATAATCTGAAACCCACTTCCCACTGCCTTGGAATCTTTCTGTGCAGTGGGGCTGTAGGTTTACTCCCTGAAATAAAATGTGATTAGCAGTGGTAAGAGAATGGAGCAGACAGTGGGGGTATGAGGGGGATGGAGAGAGAGAGAAGTAAGGGGGAAACAGATGATTGTACCAACAAATGGAGAGAGAGACCTAAACTGAAACAGATAAAAACAATAGACCACGGCTATTGACTAACCAACTCCCATACAAAAAAAAAGTAAAACACACAATGATGCTAACATACAAGCTAACCAACCACCTTATTGGTGTGCTGTTCCTCTGTACAAAGATATGGTTTACAGAGAGGAGAAAAGAAAAGAAAAGGAAGACGAAAAGAAAAAAAAAGGAACAAAACAGTAGGAATAGAATTAAGTCATTAATCTAACAGAACCAATCGAGCACACTCTGAGACTTTTTGTTTAAATTCAATGTCCTTTCAGCTCTAATTTCTAGCTGTCTTTTCAAGCTGGTAAATTAGTTTTCAGTTAGGGTCAGTTGCCTCCGGCCTGCCCTGAAGGACAGTTCAGATCACCCTCTGTTCACCACTCAAATCTGGGTTGTGTCTGTTTTTCAAGCTTTTTCCCATTTTGGTGTTGTTATCTTGAATCACCAGCAGGTGGTGCTATCTCAGCTGCTCGCCTCAGAGTGGGTGGAGCCAGCCAAGAGTTAGGCAGAGACCGGAGATTGGAACCTGCCTCAGGGCACATGGGAGGACATCACGGTGGCAGCAGAGGTGGCAGCGATCCCAGCAGATCTTGCAGGGGCTTCAGGGACTGAAGTCATGGATCGCCTCAGGCATGGGTGGCGTGATGTACTATGGCCACCACGGAGGCTGTGGTGGTGCCAGCAGCTGCTGTGTCTGCGGCTGCAGTGGCTGTCCAGACCGCTGCAATGCCCCAGCGGTGGGTTGTCCCAGCTCGTGTGAAGGGCAGGCTGCTGATGTTGGGATCTGCAGCCCCTGGGGAGAGAGCCAGGGATGCTCTGCTTTCTCCTTTGCGGAGGGTTGCATAGACCAGCTTGCCCCATCGCCATCTTGCTGGAAGTCTCTGCTTTCAAATTCTTTAAGATTGTTTCTTGAATTGTCAGACTTCTAAAATAATCTGATTAATAAAGAAAAAATATCACTGAGTTTTAATGGTATTGAAAGAACTTTTTTTGTTGCAGTTCAGGAAGCCAATTTAACAAGTATAATTAGGAAGATGTAACAAACAGATTACAAATATCCAGTGAGGTATAGTGAATTAAGATTCAGAGGCATGGCTTTTGTACCTTGCTATAGAAGAGCTGTGGGACTTTTGCCAAATTATTTAATTTCTCTGATTTTATTTACCATTTCTTAGGTTTCTCACATAAGACTATCTTAGAAGAACTCCAAAACAAACTACCCATCTAAAATATTTTTCTCTACTTCAAAATGCAAAAGCAGTGAAATGGGTTGAATGACTTCCATATCTTCTGCTCTCAGGTAGTGTCTGCATCTGACAGAGATAAATCACAGATATTAAGTAGAAGATGGTCTGACCAACTGAAACATGGCAGAAGCACATTGGATCTGCAGTGACAGGTAATACATTTAGAGAAATGAAACAATTTTGTGAAAACAACCAATATTCACTACACTGAAAAAGTTTGTTTTCTTTGATTTATTGTAGCTATAGACAATAAAATAAAGCTATAGATGTTGTAGTAAAGGTCAACCAACAAGTTAAAGATGCTCTGTGGATTTATATAATAAAAATACTGTAAAATATTATTCAAGGTCAAAAAATGAATGCTAAGAATTTCTATATTTTAAGTTTAAAATTAATTAAGAGTATAGATAAAGCAAAGAAAATTTGTTCACTAAATCCTTGGAGACTATTGATTTTAAAACAAACACAAATAAGCTCTTTTTTCTACTCTATATTACAATGTATGAGGCTCATTATTACCTTATGTGGTATAGAGTAAATAGAACACATTGAATGTTCTCAAGATGATTCTGAGGAAATATTTTGGATATTTCTACCCAAGAGGCTTTGTTGTTGATTGTATTATTGGCCTCAAGCCTTTATTCTTTTTAGAACTCAGGCCTTTAATCTTGTAAATTTCTTAATTAAAATGGTAGAATATATTTTCTTCCCCTACCTATAAGTTTTGCCGTGTGACTCTCCTAGCCAATAAAGATGAGGGGAAAAATAAAAGTTTGTCTTAAGAGGTCTTGCATGCTTTTACTTGCTTTTATATTAGAATGTAAATGTTTTGTTTCAAAAATGCATGGGAGCATGTAATACTAAGTATATGACATACTTATAATACCTTAATCATTGTTGATCTGAAATTCAGACTTAATTGACAACCTGTATTTCATTTTCCATTTTTATTTATTATACTTCTGATGTTTCTATAAGAACATAGCAGATAGCATTATGGTCCTAGGAAGAAGATGAGAAACAGGTGGAACACAGGTGTCTCAGCTAACATGTAGAATAAAATAGCGATGCCAAAACAAACAAATAAAAACATGTCATTATTCAATTATTCATGCATAAAAACATGATTGTGAACTAAAAAAGATAATCTATAAGCTATTAGTATTAATAAGTGATTTTGTCAAAATTGTGAGGCAAAATTAAATTTATAAAAATTACTTCCATATAGTAGCAATACACATATACAAAATAAAGAATTAAAATGATACATTTAAAATAAATAAATGATCAAAAAGTACTTGAGGAAAAAATCTGACAGGAATATGTAGAACTCTATTACATGAAAAACAAAAAAAACCAACTTTTTAAATGTAGTTCCCATACTTGTGGAATGGAACATTTTTTGTGTTAAAAATGTCAAACCTTTCCAAATTAATCTTTAGATTCAACATATTTATAAAAAAAATTCTAATAGTTTTCAGTTTTTTCTGTTGCTGAGGTAAATTAGTTCTAAAATCTTTTTGGAAAACAAAAAGGCCCAAGAAGAACCAAAGCAATATTAAATAAGAAGAAAAAGGTCGGGTGACCTACAATGCTGGATAAAAAGATTTGTTATAAAGCAATAGCGATTAAGGTTACAAAAACTGCTCAGTAAACAGAATAGAGAGCTTAAAAAGTGTCCAATATATAGAGTCACCCTATATTTTGAAAAGTCGCCATTGCAGTGGAGGGAAAAAGCTCATAATTTAAGCTCCATTGAGTACACGTGCACACATATATCCTGACCTCTCTATCACATCATATCACAAGATAAGATTACAAATATAAATGAAAAAGTAAATTCATGAAACTTTTAAAAAAATTAAAATGAGCCAGGCTCGGTGGCTCAGCCTGTAATCCCGCACCTTTGGGAGGCTGAGGTGAGTGGATTGCCTGAGCCCACGGGTTCGAGACCCGCCTGGGCAGCGAGACCTCATCTCTACAATAAATCAAAAAATTAGCCGGGCGTGGTAGCGTGTACCTGTAATTCCGGCTACTCGGAGGGCTGAGGTGGAAGGATCGCTGGAGACCAGCAGGCGAGGCTGCGGTGGCCAGGAGCAGCCACTGCACTCCAGTCTGGGCGACCGAGTGAGACTCCAACTCAAAAAACAAAAAAAGAAAAAAGAAAAAAAAAATTAAAATGGTCATGGAGCAGAAAATTTCTTAAAGAAGACACAAAAGTGATAAATTAAAAAAATATACTCAACTGTAATAAAATTTAGAAGTTCTGTTTATCAGAATGCATCATTAGAAAGTGAAAAAGTTGAATTACATCAATAATTTTGCTTTTCAAAAATTCCTCTAATTCGGTCAATGCAAAAGCAAAAGTATATTCCATGTATACTTTTGCTTTCCTTAAAAAAAAATCTTCTGATCTATTCAACATGTACCCAAATAATCTATCAAATTGTTTTGACTTTGACTTATTTAGTATATTGTCTGAGCATATGAGTGTCAGAGTGCTTTATAGTGTGAATCCTCTGATATTTATTTAAACTTGACTTTTGATTAAATAAGTTTCCACATATATTCCATCTGTAAGGTTTTCAGTTTGAATTCTCTGGTGTTTCCTATGGCATATATTTTAAACAAAGGTCATTCCACATTCATTAAATCTGTAGAGGTTCTCTCCAGTACAAATGGATGCTATGCCTTTGTTTCTAGTAAAAGCATGTGGTCAGTTGCTACATTAGAGTATGAAAGGCCCTTTGGTATTACATGAGCATCATTTATCTCAACTTTTCCATGGACAATGAAAGACACTGAAATGTAAGATGCATTAAAAGATGTAAGTGGAGAGGCTTTTTGTGGTTCACATTGAGCATAACTGTAAGTTCTGCATGAGGTGGGTACTCAGGGTAACATTTTTGGGCACTGGGATAAAAGAAAAAGGAACTTTCAGGGTTTTTGAAATCAGTTGTCTTATCAGTTGCATTTTAAGGAAAAAATTTGGCCAGGCCATTAATATCTTGATGCATCTTCATAGAATCAATATTTACAAACCTTAAGGATTATTTGACGTGATAAAAATAGAGATGTTTTAATAGACATCAGATAAAAGATAATAGCTACCTTAAATGATATTTATTGTAAATTTATGTTTGGTAAATAAAAATAGCTTCAGTTTTGAAAACTGAAGAATGCTGCACTCAGGTTTATCATATTATCAGAACAGAAATGCACCTTGAACACTTGTAATCTGCTTCTGTTAGTGAACATACAATGAACTTTGGAATGCTTATTTAGACTGTGTGAACTTAATTTGTTTTAATAAACAGAATTGTTTATAAAGCATTAAAAATAGTAGTGCACAGAATAAAGTGTTATCCTGCCACTAGTGTTAATCTAGTCCATTTTACTCAAGATTGTAGATAAATCATTACTGTATACTTTTGAGTAACTTACGGAAAGGCATCTTCAGTGGTCTTTCTTCCTTAGTTTATTTTCCTGTCCTTTTTTTGTAGTTACTCGGTGATTTTGATGGTTGTAATAAAGATTATATGGAAGTATAATTATGAGACATTAAAAAAAGTGAAAAAGCTCAAGTTGGGAGATGTTCGTTTTATACATACATACATATATGTATATATGTTTAACAAAAAGTCTTGTACCCACAGTATATAAAAAAGAAAAAAGCTTCCATAAATCATCTAAAAATAGACAACCTAACAAAAATAGGCAATATTCTAAACAAGACACTTCATAGAGGAGGGCATCAAAATCATATTCAAATGCATAAAAATTATCAACTTCATCAGGAAAATTCCAATTAAAATCACTGACATGGCAATAAATATGTATATATATATATATTTATATATATATATATATATAAATATATATATATATATATTTTTTTTTTTTTTGAGTTGGAGTCTCACTCTGCCACCCAGACTGGAGTGCAGCGACTACTCCTGGCCACCGCAGCCTCGACCTGCTGGGCTCCGGCAATCCTTCCGCCTCAGCCTTCCAAGTTGCTGGAACTACAGGCGCACGCTACCACACCCAGCTAATTTTTTGATTTATTATAGAGATGAGGTCTCACCAAGTTTCTCAGGCAGGTCTTGAACCCGTGGGCTCAGGCAATCCACTCACCTCAGCCTCCCAAGGTGCGGGATTACAGGCTGAGCCACCGAGCCCGGCTGGCAATAAATAATTTTTTAAAATTACCAGTATGTGTGAGGATATGGAGTAACTTAATCCTCACACATTGCATGCAAATGTGTAAATGTGTATAACCTCATTGGAAAACTGTATTACTGAAGCGGAAGCTATGCCGCCTTTATGAATCAGAAATTCCATTCTTATGTCTCTACCCAACAAAAATGTGCACATATGTTCACCAAAGCACACTTACTAGTATACATGTAGGAAAAATCTATAAATGACTCAAATTTTTATTAACAGTGAAATGATAAATAAATTGCGACAAACTTGCAGAATGGAAAATAATGTCTAAATGTAAATAAACAATCTGTCACTACACAGAACTCTAGATAAATCTCAATATCAAAAGTTGAGCAAAACAAGCTGACATAAAACAAGACTACATTTTCAATTTTCTGAAGCTACAAAGATTAAAAAAACTAAGCTGTTTTGCTTTAATCAGAATAGTGATTGAACTTGGAAGGAAATGGTGACAGGGAGAGAGTATGGAGGGTGTTTCAGGGTTCTAGCAATTGTTAGTATATTGATCTGGACGATAGTAAGTGACTAAGTCTGTTAAGTTTGTAAAATTTCATCAAGCTTTTCTTGTGTGTGTTTTGTCTTTTTGCATGTTATAATTCAATAGCAAATTGTAAAAGGGAAGAGAGAGTATGTAATACATGGCAGAAATGAATGCACGCTGTTCCAGCTAAGCTGTATGATTGCCCAAATTAAAGCATAAATTTAACTGAGGGTGATCTAAAAGAGTTATTTTGCTCTTTTGAAATATAGAGGAAATACTTTTATGTTCATAAAAAGATAAATATAACTCTTGTTACTCAACATAAATGACAGAAGACTTTGTGAAAGTATAGATTATTTGATTTTGCTTCCATTAATGACCGCTAAATAATTTAAACCAACTTTCTCATTATGGACAATTAAAAATATTAGAATAAAGTTTTGACTGTCTTTTCTTCTTAAAATATAAGAAATTACAGTAAACTTTAACATTTAAAAGAAGAAAATAATAATGATCAAAGGATAAATGAAATAGAGACAAAAAATACAATAGAAAGATAAATAAAACTAAAAGTTTTTTGAAAAGATAAACAAAAATTGGCAAACCTTAGGCTACTAGACTAGAAAGAGGAGGGAAAAAACCCTCAAATACATAAAATCAGAAATGAAAGAGAAGACACTAAAACCAATACTACATAACTACAAAGAATCATGAGGCTACTATAAGCAATTATATGCCAACAAATGGGATAATCTGTAAGTAAAAAACTGATTCTTATGCTCACAAACCTATCAAGACTAAATCAAGAAGAAATTAAAAATCTAAATAGAACAATAATGTATAAGAAGGTTTAATCAGTAATAAAAATCACCTAAAAAAAAAAAAAAAAAATGGATCAGGCCCAGACAGCCTCACTAATGAATTCTACCAAACCTTTAAACATTTAAAGAAGAATTCATACCAATCTTTCTCAAAATCTTTCAAAAAGTGAAGAAGAGAGAATATTTCCAAACTTATTTTATGCGATGAGCATTGCCCTGATACCAAAGCCAGACAAGGACACAACACAAAAAGAAAATTTTAGGCCAATATTCCTAATGACCATAGATACAAAAATTCTCAAAGAAATACTAGCAAACTAAATTTAACAGCCCAATAAAGCAATCATTCACCATGATCAAGTGGGATCATAGTGAATAATTCTAGTAATGCAAGAATGGTTAGACATACAAATCAGTAAATGTGATACGCCACACAAACAGAATGGACAAAAACCATATAATCATTTTGACAGATGCAGGAAAAGTACTTAGCAAATTTCTACAACCTTTAATGATAGAAAGTCTAAATAAATCAGGTATAAAGGAATGCGTAGTGACACAAAGAAGGTTATATATAACAAGTTCGCAGCTAACATCATAATGGTGAAAAGTTGAAAGCTTTTTCTCTAGATTAGGAACAAGACAAGAATACTCATTTTCACTAATTCTACTTAAAACAGTATTGGAAGTACTAACCGAGCAATAGAGCAACACAAATAAAAGACATCCAAATTGTAAACAATGTAAAACAAAATTTTGGCCAATGCCCCTGTGTGAAGAAGACCAAATCTTATATAAAGAAAATCCCAAAGACCCTACTCCCAAAATGTTTAGAATTAATAAACAGGTTCAATTATGTTGCAAAACACAAAATCAACATATACAAAAATCAGTAGTATTTTTATACACTAGCAATGAACTACCTAAAAAAGAAATCAAGAAAACAATTTTATTTAGAATAGCATCAAAAATAATAAAATACTTAAGAATAAATTTAATTAAGAAGGTGAAAGATCTGTATATGGAAAATGATAAAACATTGATAAAAGAAACTGAAGAAGTCATAAATAAATGAGATATCTCACATTCATTGACCAGAAGAATAACTATTGTTAAAAAGCTTCATACCACTTAAAGTAATCTACAGTTTCCATGCAATTCTTATCAGAATTCTAATGACATTTTTTTCACAGAAATAGAGAACAGACCTAAAATTTATACAGAACCACAAAAGACTCTGAATAGCCAAAGCAATCCTGAGCAAAAACAAACAAGATACCACTGGAGGTATCATCCTATCACACTACCTAGCCTCCACATATACTGCACAGTTGTAATAAAATAACATACTAAACTATTGGCACTGGAATAAAAATAGACACATAGAACAATGAAACAGAATCGAGCCCAGAAATAAATCCGCACATTAGTGTCAATAGATTTTCAACAAAGGTACTAAGAACATACAATGGAGTAGGGGCAGTCTCTTCAGGACTAATAAAGATTCATATGCAGAAGAATAAAATTAGACCCTTATTTCACACCACATACAAAAATTCAATTAAAATTGCTTAGAGTATTTAATGTTAGACCTGAAACTGTAAAACTACCTGAAGAAAACATAGAGGGAAAGATCCATGTAAGCAATATATTTTTTCAATCTGACCCTAAAAGCACAAGCAACAGAAAAATAGACAAATGGTAATAACATCATATTAAAAGCTCCTGCACAACAAAGAAAACACTACATAGACTGAAGGCAACTTTCAGAATAGGAGGATATATTTGCAAATTTTACAGGGGTTAATATTCACTGAAAAGGGTTATTCACTTTATTAAAAAGAATTCAAAACAACTCCAGAGCAAGAAAACAAAACACCCAATTTAAAAAGGAGCAGAGGACCTGAATAAAAATTTCTTAGAAGATATACAAATGTCCGATAGATACATGGAGAAATGTTCAACATCACTAATCATTAGGAAAAATGCACATTAAAACCACAATGAGCTATTACCTTACACCTGTTAGAAGCGGCAATAGAAAAAAGACAAGATAACAAGTGTTGATGAGGTTGTGGTGAAAAGGAATCCCTTGCTCACTATTGGTGGGGGATGTAAACTAGTGCAGTCATTATGGAAAACAGTATAGATCTTCCTCAAAAAAAAAAAGCAAAAAATAGAATTACTGTGTGACCCTGCAGTTTTATTACTGGGTATATATTCAAAGGCATTTCAATCATTACGTTAGAGATGTCTTTACTTCCACATTCATTGTAGCATTACTCACAGTAGCCAAGATAATCAACTCAAGTGTTCACCAACAAATAAATAAATTTAAAATGTGGTTTATAGACACTATGAAATACTATTCTGCAAAAACACAGATGCACCTGGAAAACATTAATTGAAACAAGCCAAGCATAGAAATACAAATACAGGTATACTTTTCTTATTGTGTTTTAATCTATTGTACTTTGCAGATATTGTGTTTGAAGTAACCCTTCATCATGCATGTTCATTCACAAGTTTTTCCAACAGCATGTACTTACTTTGTGTCTCTGTGTCATATTTTGGCACTTTTCACACTCTTTCAGACTCCTTTATTATTATTATTTCTGTTATGATGAACTGTGATTAGTAATCATTAATGCTAGTATTAAAATTGTTTGGGGGTACCACAAAAATGGTCATATAAAATGGAAAATTTCATTGATTAATGTGTGTGTTCTGACTTCTCAGACCTCTCTATTTTCTGTGACACAACAACATTGAAATTGGGCCAATTAATAACCCTACGATGGCCTGCAGGTATACAAGCAAGTGGAGGAATTATAAGTTTCTTACTTTAAATCAAATGGTAACAATGATTAAGCTTAATGAGAAAGGGATGCCAAAAGCTGAGATAAGCAAAAGAAGGTAGAACTCTTGTTTCAAAAAATTGTCCAAGCTGCTAATGAAAAGACAATGTTTCTGAAGAAAATTAAAAGTGCCATTTACTAAACACAATAATAAACATATATAATAATACAATAATAAACAATAATAAACACAAAAATAAAATAAATAAAAATAAAAAAATAAACAAAAATAAAATTTATTAACAGACTTGTAATTGGGAGAAAATAAAATTCCATTCAGAGCTTTCATAGTTAAGGCAAGTAAGTCAATGCCTGGATTTAAATCTTTAAAGGATAGGCTGACTTCCTTTTTAGGGGCTACTGCAACTGGTGACTTTAAATAGAAGTCAGCGCTAAATTACCATTCTGAAAATCCTAGGGGGCTTAAGAATTATGATGAATCATCTCTGTCTATGCATTAAAAATGGAACAGCAAGGCCGGGCTTGGTGGCTCAGCCTGTAATCCCAGAGCTTTGGGAGGCCAAGGTGAGTAGATTGCCTGAGCCTGCGGGTTCGAGACCTGCCTGGGCAACGTGGCAAGACCTCTTCTCTACAATAAATCAAAAATTAGCTGGGCGTAGTTCCAGCTAATGGGAAAGCTGAGGTGGAAGGATTGCCAGAGCCCAGCAGGTTGAGGCCCCAGTGGCTGGGAGTGGCCACTACACTCCAGTCTGGGTGACCGAGTGAGACTCCAACTCAAAAAAAAAAGAACAGCAAAGCTTGAATGACAGTATATCTGTTTAGTGAATATTTAGCAAATATTTTAAGTGCATTGTTGAGATCTACTGCACAGAAAAAAATATTTTATTTCTAAATATTACTGCTCATTAAAAGTGCGCTTAGTCACCCAACAGCTCTGACGGGGATGTACAAGAAGATTAATACTGGTTTCAAGTCATCTAACACAACATCCATTCTATAGCCCATGGAACAATATGTAATTTCAACATTAAAATTTTATTTAAGAAATACATTTTTTGATGCTATAAATGCTATAAAATAGTGATTCCTGTGTACTAAAAGTGCAACAACAAAGCTTTGATGACTGTATATCTGTTTATAGCTTCATTTTACTAAATATTTAAAGCTCACTATTGAGACCTACTGCTCAGAAAAAAAGTTTTATTTAAGAAGTAAATATTGTGATGCTATAAATACCCTAAATAATTATTCCTTTGATGGATCTGAGCAAAGTAAATTAAAAGCCTTCTGGGAAAAATATGTCTTTCTATACTTCATTAACAATATATGTGATTCATGGGAGATGATAAAAATATCAAGATTAATAAAATTTTGGAAGAAGTTGACTCAAACCCTCATGGATAAATTTAAAAGGTATAATAAACCCAACAAGGTTCCTCCAAGCTGCCTTATTCATAAGTTTTCTTTGGTAACCTAGCCAAAACTATAGACTAGGCTCTATCTTGATTAAATCTATGAATTTCCTCCCAATTGCTTTTATCACAATCTCTAATATTCTTGAGAGTGCTCAGGTTTGAGCTTCTCCAAAATCTCTTGCAAATGGAGTCATTTTCTTTGGAAAGAGATTAGGAGTTATTCATTTTGCAGATTACCTTCCCTAAGCAAAATATTTGAGTCAGGAATCCCAGGTGGGTACTACAGTTAGCTTCTCTCAGAGTTGAATTTCTGCTCTAGGAGCTATGCATGCAGTTGAAGTAGCAACATACAGTTCTCTCTACTTGCCTGTTTTGACATAGAATCCTTACTTTACCTGCCAGGTGATTGAGACTTTGCCTGCCAGGTGATTGAGACTCAGTACTCTATGATCGTAAGCTGGACAGAAGAAGGAAACTTCTGCCTCTTGAACACAGTCATCTGCAACTTAGCCTCACCAACAGGTAACTGGGAACAGCCAAAAAATGCTTAAGTTTTTCTTCCTATAGGAAGAAACTTGCTGATTGGGAGCTGAAGTTAGAGGGATCCCCGTGTTCTTGGTTAAAGTAGTCTAGAGGGGAAAGGAATGAAGCAATCTTTGTTCAAATACCATATATTCTCACATCTTTTTACAAGTGTTTATAATTTTTCTGAATAAACATTTCTTCATTTACTGTTTATCATTAGGACTATTTCCAGAGGCTTTGAACATTGTAAACAATTTTTGTAACAATGTTCTCGCTTGTCACTCTGTCATGCCAAAAGTCAGTCTCTCTATATAAAAATAAAAATTGTAGCACTAAAAATTAAATAACTAAAATGTAGAAATAGCTATATTAAAGTGAGAAAAACTAATTTAAAAGTATTCAAAATGAAGCACTAAGAGAAAAAAAACCAAGTAGGTTTACTAGAGTAAAAAAGGGAATCTTAAGAATTCATTGTATCATATCTTCAGATAATTTTTCTAAATTTTTCTATTCCAAAATAATGGTTTTCCCATGATGAATATCTGCAAAATAGACATGTGTATGGTTTTTTTTTTAAGTGTAAAAGAGAAGGAAGGCATTTGGAAAGTTTATCAATCAATGTGTTCATTTGGGAGTTATGTTTCATTTAATTCTATTCTCATTTAATTACTTTGAGCTCTAAATGTTTTCTAAAATCTTGTTTTTTACTTTTCAATTTATTTTACAGTAAATGAATTTAAACAACCCATTTTTAAAAATGTAGTTTATGTTAGTGTCAGTTTTTCATTAAAAGGAATGCTTAGAAAAAATTCTTGGTTTTTTTGCTTTTATTCATAGATTTGAATAATAATAACACCAAATTTATTATTCTTTAAAAATTTTAAGGGTTAGAGTTTCTTTACTAGTTCTATTACAATGTCCTAAACTAACTTTTTAATTCTTTTCTATCTTTGGAGAATATTTGATGTCATTGGTAGGTAATTTAAATAACTAGTATGACTATATACAGTAATAAATAAATGTGGTAATTGTAAAAGCTATAATCAACTTTTCTAAATTAAAACATTTGTGTAAGCATGACAAATCATGACATTTTAAAGGATATTGAACAAGATATTTGTGCTAAGCTTGCCTAATTTTTTGTCTTTCTCTTTCCCTCTTTCCCTCCTTCCTTCCCTTCCTACCTCCTTTCTTCCTTCCCTTTTTTTCTCCCTTCATTTCTTCCTTTCATGTCTTCTCTTTCTTCTTTGTCTTTCACCTTTGCTTTTATCTTTTTTCTCTTTTGTAATACATATTTTAATAAAAAATAAGGAAAAACAACAATAAACACAAAATCTTTTAATCTTTTTCAAATGATTCTTTATTATATCAAAAGAATTGTGTGAATAAGGCAATATAGACAGCATTTTTTGTTTGATGCAATTTATTTTGATTAATGCAAGTTATGCCCATAAGTTAAAAGCTTTTTATAAAAGAATGAAAACCAAGGACATTCTGCCCAAATTTTCACTCTAATATAATTTAATTTTTCTCAAAGTTAACTTTGGAAGAGACTCTGCTCTGGAAACAATGCTCTGGAAAACTTGCTCTGGGCTGAGCTTTACACTCATCATAGCTTAGTTTTACATGCATATAGATTTGAGATTCAACATTCTCTTCATCTCTTAAGTCTTAGACATGGAGAGGAATCTCCTGTAACATGGTCAACCCCATTTGTCTCTGTTTTTGAAGGGTTCACACTTGTTTCTCTTAGCCATTCTTGATAGAATTGTTATATATATAAACTTAACTAAGTTTTCCTACTAAGTTTTATAAATAAAACTTAACCAAGCTTTACTTAAATTTATCTGTGAGATCTAACATAGCCAAATTGATATAAATTTGTTCTCAGCATATGGTAACTTTTATTAGATTGAAGATTTTTCAGAGTGAACTTCTGGCATAAATGTCCTACTTTGGATTTTGTTCATTTACTCAACATACATAAGTGTGCAAGGTATTTTGTTAAGTAGTACCCTTAAAGGGTACTGAAGTGATTAAGACATAAACCTACTGCTATGAAGATTGGGAGAAGTATGACAGAACTTGTACACAAATTGTCACAATATAGAGAATTACTATGAGTACCTTGTGACTAGTAGAATGAGCTGAGGAAGTTTAAAGAAAATGGCCAACCAATGCCATGTTAAAGGAAAGGCAGCATTTGAGTTGGATTACAAGAACCAAGTAGAATTTCATTAGGTGGCAATGACAGCTAAAAGTGTATTATTTTGATATGTTGTCGATAAAAGCAACATTTGAATGAAACAGAAGAATATTTATGCTCTATTCTATGTTCTTTACACGTGTCATTTAATTTTCACTTACATTTGCTTAATATGGTTTGTGCTACTCTAATACTCAATTTATATGAGGTAAATGAGACACAGAACAATTCCTTTCCCCTTTCACAGAATAAATAAGTGTTAAATTCTCCTAGAAGAAAGAAAATAATGATAAGGTTTAGGTATATATACTTATATTTAACTAAATAAGTTGTAAAATATTCATTTAAACAATAAATTATGTAAGGAAACTAAAATACAAAAATCACTTCTAAGATAAAGTTTCATTTTTTAAAAGTTTTATAGGATACATTTTTCTGTTTTGTGATATTTAATATGAATGAAATAAGTTATAATAAATATTCTTCTGTTTCATTCAAATGTTGCTTTTAATTGACAATATGGGGATTAACAAATCTTTCAAGAATGGCTAAGAAAAGGGCCAGGCACAGTGGCTCAAGCCTGTAATCCTGGCACTTTGGGAGGCTGAGGAGAAAGAATTGCCTGAGCTCAGGGTTCAAGACCAGTCTGGGCAACTTGACAAGACCTCGTCTTTACAGTAAATCAAAATATTAGCCAGACATGGTAGAGCACACCTGTAGTTCCAGCTACCCAGAAGACTGAGGCAGAAGGATCACCTGAGCCCAGCAGGTTGAGGCTGTGAGTGTGCCACTGCACTCCAGCCTGAGCAACATAGTGAGACTCCAACTCAAAAACAGCAAAAACAAACAAACAAAAAGAATGGCTAAGAGAAACAAATGTGAACCCTCCAAAAACAGAGGTTACAAGTGGAATTGACTACATTTTAGTAGATCCTCTCCATGTCTAAGATTTAAGAGATGAAGAGAATGTTGAATCTCATATATTTAAGAGTTTTGAAAAAATAGCATGTATACAGCACAACAAAAGTTGTCACTCTTGTGAGGTCAGTTCCCTTATTATTTAATGGAAAAAAAATTCTTCATAAAAATGTTAGGCATCTTTTCCTATATCACACAGTGGTTGTTGCACTGAAACTGAAATGAAAGTCTTTACTCCCGAAACCAATTCACAAGTAAGATGGTATTTAACTCCAAGGATTCGTTGTGTTGCCAATCAGATGACTATTAAATGCCTAATGATTTCAGAACTAGTCTACAGCTGAGACCACCTCATGAATCATGAAATATGATGACAAACATACCATCACCTCACCCTTGGAGGTGATTATTACGCTGGCATTTATAAAGCGGTGTTTTCTTTCTACTTTGTAGAATTGTCTCATTTTTATCTCTGACATTGACACCTTGTCTTACAGTACTTTTCAGGAAAAAAGATGAATGAATAACAATTACATATCAAATGCATATCTGTAAAACCATATAATTATGGATTCCCATTCAAGAAACACAAAAATAACACAGCAATGTATGTGTCAGCAGCATTTTTCTTATGTGTGTGGTCACAGGTATCACAGTTTTCCAAATAATAAAAATATATTAGAAGTCATTCACTTTGCACTGCATTCTGAATTCATGGAGTTAGATGCCCCAATACTAATTTCAACATGTCTGAAATTAGAAGAGCTTCTGCTTTCACAAGAGGACATCTAGACTATGCTTCCTGAAGATGATATAAATTGAATCCTAAAAGAGAATTATTGTGACACACTGGGCTGCAATGGTAGAAGAAGCTATAGTGAAAAAAAAAAGTTCCCACAAATGGAGAACAATGTAAAAGATAGAAACTCTATATGGGCCAAATATAACAGTAAAAATTAACATTTATCACATTTCTAGTATGTGGCAGGAGAATCTTTAAACTCAATAATAATTCCACCCTGTTCCTCTTGAGACTGCCGTAAAGGCTGATCTGGGCAGAGTTGGGACTCACCCATTTCTGTCTGATACTAGCACTGTGTTTATTGTTCATTGTATCACACTGCCTCCTAAATTATCAGATTCAACATCACATTAAAGTAGAACTTGGGAGAAATTTCTAAAGAGTAAAACTGAGTTATAAAAACCTCTTCCTTAAAACGGGAAAATGGATATCAAATTGTTTCTTTAGTCTGAAAACTCTCTGTTGCTCTTCCAAAACTGAAGGCTATCACCAATCCTCTGCTTTCCCCTGGACTCTTACTGTCCTCATGGCTCTCAGCTGATGGTCACACTGAGTTCATAGTACTAGAGGAAGCACACATTCAGTGCAGCAGCTCTGTGGCCTGCTGTGGATATAATCGCAAGCTTCCTGTTGGTCTTATCCAGTGGAAATTTGCACAGCTGTAAGTCCAAAATCCCTTTCGTTAGTATGACAAGTGTCATGATCTGCCTCATGCTCCAATTCAGGGAGATGTGATGAGCATCTTAAACAAACCACACACACACACACACACACACACACACACACACACACACACACGCACACACGAATTCATATACCACCATGATGATTTTAGGGCTCTCCCTGCATAAGGTTGCCAAATCAAATACAGAATGCTCAGTTAAATTTGAATTTTAGATAAGCAATGAAATTTTGTACATGCATGTACATACACAGAGAGTCCCATGGAACCTGGGGTAATTAATTTATATTGATTTATTATAATTGTTTGAAGAGAAATAGTATCCTGTGCTGCCTCTTCTTCTACATCTTGATTTTAGCTGCTTAACAGTTTGTCTTCCACAGTTCAAATTATCTTCACTTTCCACCATTTAACTTTGTATTATCCATATTAAGGAAAAACATACGTGTGTGTGTGCGCGCGCGCACATGCACGTGTGCGTCTGTGTGTATTAGAGAAGGGTTTAAACATATAGCATGGAGTAATTATATTTTTGGAATAAATATTTGAATATGCATATAATATATACACATGCATATGTATATATGTTTAAAATGTATAAAATGAGTATATGTACATGCATGTGTATGTGTATATATATATACATATATATAAAAGAAAAGAGCTTAAGCATGTTTCATGGATGATATTTTAAGTCTGTACACATAAATATGTTTGAAATAAAAATTGGAAAGAAGGTGTGGACTCATCTGAGTTTTATAGAATACTAGGTACACTGGGGGTGCTTAATAAATGTTAAATAATAGTAATCTGCTGCTATTCATTTATCCTCTATCTGAAATTAAGCACTGGGGTGCCAAATTATGTATCCAGCAGTTTTTATTAGGTTATATTTTTCTAGGCAGCAGGTGGAGGATTTGCAACATGTTATGACTCACAGATCTTCCCCAGAGCTACTTGCCACATAGTTTAAATAGATAAAATTCTGACCCACACCCTGCAGGGAGATTGTCAAGGCTAAAAGCAGTGTTCAGCCTGTCTGCTTTTACTCTCTTCCTCTACCTCAATTTTATCACTTCTTTTGAAATAAATAAAAGATTCTGTATTTTGAGCAAATTATTCTTGCATTTGAAACTGGTAAAAATTCCCCATGTCAATTTTAAGTTTTTATATTAGTAACATTTTGGTGAATTTTCTTTGTGTATGCGTATTTGAGCTGCATTTTGTTATATATTTTAAAAACTTTGGATTCAAGTATATATTATCCTTTAATTGTAAACAATTAAATATAGTCTCTCTACAAAGCAGAGTGACACACTTATAAGCAGGAGCTAAAACTGGGTACATACTGGTATGGGAGCACAGACACTGGGGACTCCTAATTTAGGGAGTAGAGTTGGGATTGAAAAATCACGCTTTGAGTACTACGCTCACCACCTGGGAGATGAGCTCAGTAGAAGCCCACACGTCACTGTCACACAATATACTTATGGAACAAACCTGCACGTGTACCCCTTAACTAAAATGAAATAAAAAGAAAAACCATCAGCAGAATGACACTGTAACAGAATAATTTTTTTCTTTGAAAAAGACATAGCACAAAGACAAGGCACTGGCACAAATTAATCACAAAAACTTAGAGTATAATTTGCAACATCTAGTCTAACCGTCTAAGGATTCCTTTACTTTTTTTTTTTTTTTTTTTGAGTTGGAGTCTCACTCTGTCTCCCAGACTGAAGTGCAGTGGCCGCTCCCGGCCACCGCAGCCTCGACCTGCTGGGCTTCAGCGATCCTTCCGCCTCAGCCTCCCAAGTAGCCGGAATTACAGGCATGCACTGCCACACCTGGCTGATTTTTTGATTTATTGTAGAGATGAGGCCTCGCTGCCCAGGCGGGTCTCGAACCCGCGGGCTCAGGCAATCCACTCACCTCAGCCTCCTAAAGGCATGGGATTACAGGCTGAGCCACCGAACCCGGCAGATTCCTTTACTTATCCCTGTTGTGAAGTTCCTGAAATCAACTGCAATGTGTAATGATGCAGAAGTCATCTTCTCACAAGTCAGCTCATCTATTTTTATTTGTAAGAATGTCTGATTACCATTGAGCTCTATTTTGTACTTCTTGGTTGTTTACTCTAGAATCACACACACACACACACACACACACACACACACACACACACACACGCACACACATACACACACACCACGGCAGTCTAAAATATTGTATTAGCTAGTTCATTTATTAAAGTAATTCTATGTCTGCCCACATCATATTTTCTGAGTCACCAATGACACTCATCTTGTGAAAGTCAATAACTTAATGTTTAGTTCTCCTGTCACTTAGCTTGTCAACAACATTTGACATAATTGATCACTCTCTTCCTTTTAGAATTTGTGAGATTTTGTTTTTGGTCTGGACTATAACACATTTCTGGTTTTCTTCCTATTTTACCAGCTATTTTTTCTTAGTCTCTGCAAAATCCTTCTCCTGTGCCTTATGTCTCATTTACTTGGAATTTTTTTCTAATCACGTTCACATCTTTGCTAATTTTTTATGTCTTATTGCTTTATAAATCACATTCATTGATAATGGACCCCAAATTTATTTATCTAGTCCCAACAACATCTCTTAGATCCTGATTCTCTGCTTAAAGATCTAATAGAATGTCAGGAATAACATATCCCAAAGTGAAATCTTTGTTGTCTCCTTACTTCTAAAACTTGCTTCTTCTGTAGTGCTATACATTTTAGTAAATGATGCCACCAGGATTCACCTGATTGCTAAAGCTGAGATTTCCATAACCTTATTTTATTTTTATACCACTTATCATTATTGGTGTATGTTTGTGAGAGAGGAACTGTAATTCGATTTGGAGCAAGTCTTGAAGCCTAAATTCCAAAATTGCTTGAAAATTGCAATTCTTGTTGTGTCCAACTTAAAAAATGCCAGAAAGTGTGTAATAAAATTCAAATTTAAAAGCAAAATTTAAAATAAAAAGTTCAATGTTATTTGTTTTAGAGTTTGTGTGCTTTTTTGGCATTTTCCTACTATTTGAAAATGAAATTGGGAATAAAATACAAAGTTACTTTCAGTAATTGTAGATAAATCCTTAAGGATGATCCTTACATTGGCTTTTACAAGCCTGGCATTTCTAAAATACTAACCAAATGGTTATTCTAGATGATCCAGAGTTGATTTTCATTGATGCTCTGAGAAACTGTCATGAACTCATTTGATGACTAAGTATTTATGTTTGTATAGAGGTTAATTTGCAATCATGCACTGTTTTGTTGAATATTTGAAGTTGACTTATGACTGATGTCCTTTTCTAGAATGCATTTCCCAGACAGAGTATAATACATGCCTGAGTTCTTGGGTTCATTTGTTTATTTAAGAATTTATCAAGAACATATCATATACTGTATGCTAGTAATATTAAATTAAACCCTATGCCACTGTCAATATTCCATACTTTTTAGCTTGAAAAGTCAGAAATTTGATATAGTTCAACATATAGTCAAAAACAAGTTCCTCTTTAAAGAGCTTTTAAGTTAACATGAGATTTTAGATGTATAAACAAATGAATGCCTTTACAAATTTTATTTATACTTAATTAGAAATTTTGTGCCTATGGAAACCTAAATTCTGTAGGTCAAAAGTATTTCTGTATGATGAAGCTATTTCCTGGATACAAATATCATTTAGAAACTTTTCTTCTGTATTAAGCTTCCAGAGTAATAAATCTTTCCTCTCTCCCTCCCCCTCTACCTTCCTTCTCTCTCTCTCTTTTTCTTTAAGTCGGAGTCTCCCTCTGTTGCCCAGACTGGAGTGTGTTGTAGCACGCTTACAGCTGAAGCAGCCTTGACTTGCTGGGCTTTGCATTCTTCGGTCTCAGCCTTCCAAATAGTTGGAGTTACAGGAGTGTTCCACTACTACACTCAGCTAGTTTTTTGGTTCATTGTAGATACAAGGTCTCACTAAGTTGCCCAGGCTGGCTTTGAATGCCTGGGCTCAGGCAGTCCTCTAACCTCCACCTCCCAAAGTGCTGAGATTATAGGGCTGAGTCACCATGCCTGGAAGTTATTTCTTATTCCCTAAAAAACCAGCTAAAATTTCCAAATCCTTTTAGTCAATGTTTCTTCATCTATTCTTTCACACAAATTTAATTTAATATTACTAGCATACAGTATATGATATGTTCTTGATAAATAGGCCCTGTAGGTTCTACCCTCAAAATATATTCGGGCTATAACCACCTCTCACTTACTTTTCCACTATCACCTTAGTTCAAGTCTCGATTCATTCTTGACTGGAATTCTGCAATAGTTTCCTTCAGCAGAATAGTCTTCTGTGTGAGACACTATGATTTGTTTTAAAAAATATGCATTCTCTTTCTTCATTACTAATAGGATTTCACTCTTATTTAGGATAAAAATGTTTCCAGATATGATTCTCATCTCTCCAGACTCCCTTACAGCTATAGTGAGCTATGTGACTACAGTTCTAGTAAATAAAATGTGAGCAGAAGCTATTAGGTGGAGTAACAGGAAATCTTGTAAAAGAGAATAGTCTTTTTAAAAAAAGATATGGAGTACAATTCAGGGGTAGGTACATAAGCAGTCATGGTATAGGTGAAGTTTGGGGCTCCCATTGGCCCTCACTTTGCCTGGTTTGAGATCAGGTACCCTTATTAATGTTGTGTGTCCCCTGGCGGCGACCTGCTACTGGCAATCTCTTTCATGTAGTATTATGATAAATGTTCAGGGTCCATTATTAGTGTGAATATGTGGTACTCAGTTCTTTGTTTCTGTAATAGATCACTGAGTGTGATAGACTCTAAATCCATCCAAGTTGCTGCAAAGTCCATAATTTTATCCTTCATTATGGCTGCATATTTCATCATGTGTATGTACTATAATTTTTATCCAGTCCACTTTTGATGGGCAGCTTTGTTGGTTCCATGATTTTGCTATTGTGAATAGTGCTGCAATAAACATGCATGTGCTGGTATCATTTTTGTAGAATGATCTGAGTTCCTCCGGGCAAATTCCCACAAGGGAGATTGCCAGGTCATATGAAAGGTCGATATTTAGATCTTTTAGAAATCGCCACACTGTTTTCCACAAAGTTTGTGCTAATTGACACTCCCACTAGCAGTATAGACACGTTCCCTTTTCTTCACATTCTTTCCAGAATCTTTTATTTTTGAGCAGTGGCCATCCTGACTGGAGTTAGGTGGTATCTCAGTGTGTTTTTTATTCAAGAACAGTTTTTACATACATCATTCTTTGGTTTACTGTCTGTCATTCTTTTTATATTTTCATTTTCCCTGCTTTGAAAATAAATGTAAAGTAGAAGAAGGATTAGCTATCTTGTGACCATAAGAAGGTGTCTTTATCAGTTTTGGCTGTGATTACAAGCTACCATAGATTGGATGGCTTAAACTTGTATTTTCACAGTTTTGGAAGCTGACAAGAACAAGACCAAGGAGTGAGCAAATTCAGTGGATGAGAACTCTCTGAAGTCTCATTTATGAGGGCACTAATCCAATTTATAAGGACTCCATCCACATCACTAAACTCCCAAAGTTCCTGCCTTCTAATACCATCACACCGGGAGTTGGGATTTCAACATATGAATTATAGGGGACACAAATATTCACTTCATAACAGGAAGTAAGCATGAGTATGAAAGCTACATATTAATGAAGACAGAGTGGAAAGACAGAAGTTTGAGAAGCCGATGTTAAATTTGAATTTAGCATCAATCTTTAAAAGTGTAAGTCTGTATTTCCGATTGCACAAGAAAACTAAGCCTATACTTTTTAAAGTCCTCATTTTCAGATTTCTGTTACAGGTAACTGTACAACCATTGTAGTGAAAATGCATTATGTAATTGATCTTTCTACTTGTTACTTCATAATGATCCTTTATAAATGTAAATATGATTACATTATGAGCACACATATAAACAACCATCTAATAGTTTGTATTTAAAATGAAATATAAAATTCTTTGCCAATCCTAAATAAACCTATAACATTGTGCCCTGGTTAAGTGGTAGATTGCTTCAGCCAGTTTTTCTTTCTGTGTCTATTCTGAATCAGCCAAACAAGCTTCCTTGTTATTTTAGAACAATCCAAGAACATTGCCACTTAGGGCCTTTGCATTTATAGTTTCCTCTGCTTGGAACTCTCTCCCCACAAATATCTGTGTATGTCACACAGTCTCTTCCTTTATACCTCTACTCAAATATCACATCCCCAGAGGCATTCCCTGTGCACTTATTTATTTATTTTAAATTTATGGGGTACAAGTGCAATTTTGTTGAATGTATAGTGGTCAAGTCAGGACTTTTAGGATATCCATAACCTGAATATTTTACATTGTATCTGTAAGTAGTTTTTTATCATCCACCCTTTTCCCTCAACCTTCTGAGCCTCACTATGTATCATTCCATGCTTATGTCTACCCTTCTTTTTTTAATCACCCACTTATGAATGAGAACATGTGATATTTGTCTTTATGTGACTGAATTATTTTGTTTAAATGTTCTCTAGGTTCATTTATTTTGTTACAAATAGCAGATTTTCATTCCTTTATGACTAAATACTATTCAATTGTGTATATTTATCAGATTTTCTTTATCCATTTATCTATTGATGGACACTTAGTTTTGATTCTCTATCTTGAATATTGTGACTAGTACCACAGTGAACATGGAAGTTCAGATATCTCCTTGACATACATATTTTATTTTCTTTGAATATATATCCAGTATTGGGATGACTGGATCTTATGGTAGTTCTATTTAATATTTTGAATAACATACTGCTTTCATAATGGCTCTACTAATTAAAATTCCCACCAAGAGTGGTAAACATTCGGGCCACCACTTGTTATCTTTTTTTCCTTTTGATAATAGTAATTCTAACATGTGTGAGGTGCTATTTCATTATGGTTTTGATTTCCATTTCTTGATAATTAACGATGTAGAGCACTTTTTATATACCTGTTGACTATTTGTAAATCTTTTGAGAAATGTCTATTCAAATCTTTTGTACATTTTTAAGTAGGCTTATTCATCTTTTCTATTGAGTTATTTTGAGTTTTTAATACACTTTGGATACTAATCCCAAGTCAGATATACATAGGACACAAATATTTTCTTACTTTCTACAGATTGTCTTTTCACTCTGTTGACAATCTTATTTGCAGTGAAAATACTTTTTTTAGTTTTATAGCATCCCATTAGACTATATTTGTTTTAGTTATTTGTACTTTTGAGTTTAATTTTAAAATATCCTTTCCTAAACCAATGTCATGAAGTACTTCCCCGTGCTTTCTTCTAGTAGTTCATATTTGTGAGTCTTACATTTGAGTCTTTAATCCATTTTTATTCGATTTTTATATATGGTAGGAGATAAGGGTTAAATTTTATTTCTCTGTTTGTGGATATCTAACTTTTCCAACACGATGTATTGAGAAGACTGTTTTTCCTCAATGTGTGTTTTGGCAAATCTGTTGAAAAACGGTTGGCTATAAAGACACGTATCTACTTCTGGGCTCTCTCTTCTGTTCTATTGGTCTATATATCTGCTTTTTTGAACCATGTTGTTTTAGTTACTATAGCTTTATAGTATATTTTGAAGTGAGATAATGATATACCTCCAGCTTTTCTTGTTTTGCTCAGGATTGCTTTGGTTATTCATGTTCTTCTGAGATTTCACACAAATTTTAGAATTTCTTTTCTATTTCTTTGGAACATTATTAGTATTTTGATAAGGATTTCATTGAAAATTTAAATCACTTGGGATCGCAAGGACATTATAATAATATTAATTATACCAGTCCATGAACACAGCATATCATTCCATGTATTTGTCTCTTTTAATTCTCTTCACCAGTGTTTTATAGTTTTTATTGTAAAGATCTTTTACCATCTTTGTTAAATTTATTCCTACCTATTACAGTGTCTTGTAACTATTATAAATGAAACTATTTTGTTGGGTTTTTAAAAAAAGATATTTTAATATTAGAAAATGGAAATGCTACAGAATGATTTTTGTATGTTTACAGCTTACAAATTTAAAAAAAATTGTTTATTAGTTTTAACATTTTTAGTTCAGTTTTCAGGGTTTTCTATACATAAAATTATTTCATCTGCAAACAAGAAAAATTTACCTTCCTCCTTTTCAAATTAGATGCTTTTTGTTTCTTATTCTTGCTTAATAGCTACCACTGGGCCTTCCAGGTCTATATTAAACAAAAATGCTGAAAGTGAATATCTCTGTCATGTTTCAAATCTTTGATAAAAAAAATTTTCAATTTTTTTTCTGTTCAATATTATGTTGGTTTCAGGTTTTTCACATTTATCCTTTATTGTTTTGAGGTACATTACTTCTATATCTAATTTGTTGAGAGTTTTAATCATGAAGTGATGGTAAAATTTGTCAATATTTTTGTCATCTGTTAAGATTGTCATATGGTTTTTGTCCTTCATTCTATCAATGTGATATATCGCATGTATCAATTTGTGTGTATGTTGAGCCATCCTTGCATCTCTGGGATGGATTCCACTTTATCATGGTGAATAATCTTTTCAATGTGTGGTTAAATGTATGTGCTAGAGGTTTGTTGAGGATTTCTGCATTTATGTTTATCAGAGACATTGGTCAGTAATTTTCTCTTATTTGTTGTGCTCTTGTCTGATTTAGAAAACAGGGTAATGTATGTCTTGTAGAATGAATTTGGAAGAATCTCCCTTTAAATTTTTTTTGGAATAATTTGCAAATAATTGGTATTAGTTATTTAAATGTTTGGTGAATTTACCTGTGAATTAAGTTTTATTTATTTATATTATTATTATTATTACATTATTAGTTTGAGTAGGAGTCTCACTCTGTTGATCAGACTGGAGTGCAGTGGCGTGCTCACGGCCAACACAGCCTCATCTGCTGGGCTCAGGCGTTCCTTCTGCCTCAGCCTTCCAAGTAGCTACAACTACAGGTGTAAACGACTATGCCCAGCTAATTTTTTAAAAAAACATATTTTTTAATTTTAAAATTGTGGGGTTAAGGGTTAGGAATACAAATATGCATCATTCTGGCACCCTTGTTGATAAGGGGTGTCCCCCTGTCCCCAGACAGATATTGACTACCATTAATCATACCACCTTTGCCCTCCCTGTCCCCCCACCATAGATTCCCACCACTGTTGATCCTTTTCTTATAGTATTATGATAGATGCTCAAGGTCCACTCATGAGTGAGAACATGTGATACTCAGATCTTTGTTGCTGTGACAGATCACTCAGTATTATAGACTCTAGTTCCATCCAGGTTGCTGTAAAATTCATGATTTTGTTCTTTATAGCTGCGTAGTATTCCGTCATGTATATGTACCACATTTTTTAAATACAGTCCTCTTTTGATGGACAGCATGGCTGGTTCCAGGTTCTTGCTATTGTAAACAATGCTGCATTAAACATACATATGCAGGTATCTTTTTGATAGAGTGTTTTGAGTTCTTCAGGGTATATTTCCAGTAGGGGGATTGCGGGGTCATATGGGAGGTCAATATTTAGGGCTTTTAGAAATTGCCACACTGCTTTCCACAGAGGCACTAGTTTACACTCCCACCAACAGTGTAGAAATGTTCCCTTTTCACCACATCCTCTCCATCATCTGCTATTTTTTGAGTTATTGATAATGGTCGTTCTGATTGGGGTTAGGTGGTATCTCTCAGTGTAGTTTTAATTTGCTTCTCCTTGATGATTAGTGAGGTTGAACATTTCTTCATGTGTCTGTTGGCCACTCATATGTCTTCTTTTGTGAAATGTCTGTTCATATCTTTTGCCTACTTTGTAATGGGGTTGTTTGTTTTTTTCTTTTCAGCATGTTTGAGTTCATTATAGATCCAAGATATTAGGCCTTTGTCAGACATGAAGTTGGCAAATACTTTTTCCCAGTCTGTGGGCTGTCTCCCAACCCTCTTGAAGGTTTCTTTGACTTTGCAGAAGCTTGTCAGTTTAATGAGGTCCCATTTGTCTATCTTATCTCTTATGGCCTGTGGGTTTCAGGTTTTGTTTAGGAATTGAATGCCAGTTCCAATTTTCATGAGGGTATGTCCTTCATTTTCTAAGGTTCTTATGGTTTGAGGTTTTACATTTAGGTCTCTGATCCATTTGGAGTTAATTTTTGTGTATGGGGATAGATAGGGGTCCTGTTTCAATCTTCTGCATGTGGTCAGTTTTCCCAGAACCACTTACTGAATAGGTTCTCTTCTCCCCAGTGGTAGGTGATGGAGACTTTGTCGAAGATGAGTTGGTTGAGAAATTGAGGTTTTGCTTTTGGAATCTCAATTCTATTCCATTGGTCTATATACCTGTTCCTGTACCAATACCAAGCTGTTTTGATGACTGTAGCTTTATAGTAAAATTTGAAGTCTGGTAATGTGATACCACCTGCTTTGTTTTTTTTTGTTTTTGTTTTTGTTTTGCTGAGGATTGTTCTGGCTATTCTTGGTCGTTTGTGTTTCCATATGAATTCCAGTATTGTTTTTTCTAGGTCTGAGAAGAATGTTGCTGGTAATTTGATGGGTATTGCATTAAATCTGTAGATTGCCTTAGGTAAGATGGTCATCTTCACAATGTTGATTCTTCCAATCCATGAGCATGGGATATTTTTACACTTGTTTGTGTCATCTTTGATCAGTGTTTTGTAGTTTTCATTGTAAAGGTCTTTCACATCCCTGGTTAGGAAGATACCAAGGTACTTCATTTTTTGTGTGTGGCTATTGTGAATGGGATTGTAATGGGATTGTGCTTTTTATTTGAGTTTCTGTTTGTTTGTTATTGGTGTAAAGAAATGCAATTGTCTTTTGCACATTTATTTTATACCCTGAGACTTTGCCAAAGTCTTTTTTCAGTGCAAGGAGGCTTTTGACAGATTCTCTTGGGTTTTCATGTCATCTGCAAAGAGAGATAACTTGGCTTCCTCTTTTCCTATTTGGATACCCCTGATCACCTTTGCTTTTCTGATTGGTCTAGCCAGGACTTTCAATACTATATTGAACAGGAGGGGAGAGAGTGGGCATCCTTGTCTTGTTCCAGTTTTCAGGGGAAATGTTTCCAATTTTTGCCTGTTTAGGAGTATGTTAGCTGTAGGTTTCTCATAGATGGCTTTTACTGTTTTGAGGTATGTTCCATGTATGCCTAGATGTTTGAAGTTTTCTTAATCAAGAAGGGGTGCTGGATTTTATCAAAAGCTTTTTCTGCATCTAATGATATAATCATGTGGTTTTTGTTCTGACTTCTGTTGATGTATTTAATTACATTTGTTGTCTTGCAGATGTTGAACCAGCCCTGCATCCCTGGGATGAAGCTTACTTGGTTATGATGGATGATTTTTGAGATGCGTTGTTGAATCCGGTTTGCTAGGATCTTGTTGAGAATTTTAGCATCTAAGTTCATCAAAGATAGTGTCCTGTAGTTCTCTTTCTTTGTTGGGTCTTTACTTGGCTTGGGTATCAATGTGATGTTAGCTTCCTAAAATGATTTGGGGAGAGGTCCATCTTTCTCAATCACCTGGAATACTTTCAGTAGGATTGGTATCAGGTCCTCCTTGAATGTCTTATAGAATTCTGCTGGAAAGCCATCTGGTCCAGGGCTATTTTTTGTAGGTAGTTTTCTTATTACATAATCAATTTCTTAAATTGTTATTGGTCTATTTAGGGTCTCGATTTCTTCTTGTTTCAACCTAGGCAGGTTGTGTGATATCAGGAAGTCCTCCATTTCTTTAAGGTTTTTAGGTTTGTTTCATACAATTATACTTAGTAGTCTCTAATGATCTTTTGTATTTCTTCAGGGTCAGATGTGACATCATCTTTTGTATTTCTGATTGTGTTTATTTGGGCTTTTTCTCTCTTTTTCTTGGTCAGTTTAGCTAGGGGACCATCAATCTTGTTTGTTCTTTCAAAGAACCAGCTTTTTGCTTCATTGATTTTTTAAATTATCTTTTTGTTTTCTACTTCCCAGTTTTGGGCCTTTATTTTTGTGATCTGGATTCTTCTGCTGAAGTTAGGATTTTGGTGGTCTTCTATTCCAGCTTCCTTAGGTGACTTGTTAGGCTGCTAATTTGTGATCCTTCCATTTCCTTCATGTACGTCTGTAGAGATATGAATTCCCCTCTTGCTTTCATGGCATCCTAGAGAATTTGGTAAGATGGTTCTTCATTTTCATTTGTTTCCAGGTATCTTTTGATCTCTGTTTTGATTTCATCATTGACCCAGGAGTTGGCTAGCATCATGCTGTTTAGTGTTCATGCCTTTGTGGATTTTGGGGAACCTTGTTGGTATTGATGTTTATTTTTATTGATCTGTGATCTGAGAAGGTGCATGGCAAAATTTCGATCTTTTAAAATTTGTTTATGCTTGATTCATGGCCAAGTATGTGGTCGATCTTAGAGTGCGTTCCATGCGGTGATGAGTAGAATGTATATTTTGTGGCCGTTGGATGGAGTGTTCTATAGGTATCAATAAAGTCCATTTGGTCAAGAGTCACATTGAGGTTTTGGATCTCATTGCTGATTTTTTTGTCCTGATGATCTGTCTAGGGTTGTGAGTGGGGTATTGAAGTCCCAGCTGTGATGGTGTTGGAGTCAATATCTTTTTTTAATTTACCTAGAAGCTGCTTTATGAAAGCTGATGCCCCTATGTTGGGTGCATATATGTTTAGGATGGATATTTCTTGTTGATGGATTGAACTTTTTATCATTATGTCGTGGTTTTCTCAATCTTTTTAAATTTCTGATAGCTTAAAGGGTATTTTGTCTGAGATTAAGATTACAGCTCCTCCTTTCTTTTGTGTTCCGTTTACCTCAAAATTTGTTTCTCATCCTCTTACTTTGAGTCTGTGAGTGTTCTTTCTAGTGATCTGAGTCTCTTGAAAGCAGTAAATTGTTGCCTGGTGATATTTTATCCATTTTGCCATTCTATGTCTTTTCAATGGTGCATTTAGTCTGTTCACATTCAGGCTAATTATTGAAATGTGAGAGTTGATCCTGATCTTATGGTTCTTACAGAGGTGTTGTTGTTCTTGTTTGTGTGTTGTCTTTCTTTTGGTTTTGGAGTTGGTTCATGTGTGTTTTTAATCTTTTGCCTGTACTCTTATGAAGAACGTTGTTTTTCTTTTTTCCTTTTCTTCTGTGTTCAATACTTTCTTAAGTGTTTCTTGTAGAGGTGGTCTGGTGGCAGCATAGGTTCTTAGGGATTGGCTATCTGGGTAAGATTTCAATTCTCCCTCATTGGGTAGATTATACTTGGCTGAAATCATTTATGTTTTAGAACTTTGAAGATAGGGCTCCAAGCTTTCCTACCCTGGAGGGTTTCTGTAGATAAATCTGCTGCTATTCTAATTGGTCTTCCCTGATAAGTAGTCTGACCTTTTTCTCTTGCTGCCTTTAGGATTTTTTCTTTTACATCTACTTTGTTTAGGTAAATTATTATGTGTCTGGGAGTTGGTCTTCTCATTTGTTGTCTTGCAGGGTTCTCTGAATCTCTTGTGTTTGAATTTTTGCATCACTGATGAGATGACGGAAGTTTTCTTGAATGATTTCATGAAATGTTTGTTCCATTGTGGCCTTTGTTTCTCTCTCTGCCTCAGGAAGGCCAATTGCTGTTAGGTTTTTTCTCTTGAAGTAATCATTCATCTCTTGAAGTTTTTGTTCTGTCTTTTAAAGCTTCTTTTCTATGTTTTTGACAGTTTGGGCTAGTTCTGTGTTTTGGTCTTCGAGCTCTGAGTTTCTTTCTTCTGCTTGGCTAGTTCTGTTTTCCATTCTTATTAATTTGTTATTTATTTTCATCACAGTATTCTTTACTGCTGTTATTTCTCTCAACAACTTCTTCCTATTTTCCTCTTGTCTCTCCTCAAATTTTTTTTTATTCTCTCTGTTAATTTTTTTGATGTCTGGGTTTGTTGCATGTGACCAGTTATTCTGGGGGCTCTTCATTGTTTGTGTTCTGACATCTGTTTTCTCAGTGTCTGATCTCCCAGGGGTCTGTGTGCAACCTATATTCTTCTTTTGCTTTTTCTTTTTTTGTGCAGATTTTTATTCCCTACTTTTTCCTTCCCTCCACTTCCCCGTCTTCTTTAATTCTGTTATTTAGGGGTGGAGAGGTTGCTTTAACTTCTGTTTGTTCAATCTCCTATTCTTCTTTTTGTATATCCTCTTGCTTTGTTTAATTCTGGAGTTGGACTGTAGGTTGGGTGCAGTCCTTTTTGCAGTTTTGAGATTTACTTAAGGGGAGAGCTGTGATTCAAAATCTATCTGCAGATCCCAGTATCCACTTACAGGTGTATGGATAATCTGAAACCCACTTCCCACTGCCTTGCAATCTGTCTGTGCAGTGGGGTTGTAGGTTTAATCCCTTGAATTGCCAGCATGTGGTGCTATCTCACCGTTCCAGTTGATCTTTATCTGCAGCTGCTTGCCCGGGAGGGGAGGGAGCTGTCGATGAGAGCAGTGTGGCAGTGGTGGCAGCTGTCTCACAGCACACGGGAGGAGCTCCATGAGTCTGGCTCTGGGCAAGGGGTGGGGCATGACAGTGGCAGTGGTAGCAATGGCAATCTCAGTAGATCTTGCTTGTGGAGGCTTGCTTGTGGGTCGCCTCAGGCACACACGGGGTGATGGCCCCAGCTAATTTTTTGATTTATGTAGAGATGAGGTCTCACCAAGTTTCCCAGTCTGGTCTTCAAGCCCTGGTCTCAGGCAATCCTTTCACCTCTGCCTCCCAAATGCTGGGATTATAGGTTTGACCCACCATGCCCAGCCTGTGAATCATATTTTAGCATCAGTTTCTATGCTTTTTAAAAATCTCTTTGAGCTTGGTGGCTCAGCCTGTAATCCCATGCTTTGGGAGGCTGGGGTGAGTGGATTGCCTGAGCCTGTGGGTCGAGACCCACCTGGACCACTTGGTGAGACCTCATCTCTACAATAAAAAAAAATTAACCGGGCATGGTAGTGCATGCCTGTAGTTCCAGCTACTTGGAAGGCTGAGACGGAAGGATCACTGGAGCCCAGCAGGGCGAGGCTGCGCTGTCAGGGAGCGGCCACTGCACTCCAGTCTGGGTGACAGGGTGAGACTCCAACTAAAAAAAAAAAAGAAAAAGAAAAATCTCTTTGTTCATTATTGGTCAGTTCCGATTTTTTATTTCTTGGCAAATGTATGTGTCTAGAAATCTATTCCTTTTTTTAGGTTTTCCAATTTTGAAGGTTACACTTGACTGTAATAGTTTCTCATGATCCTTTGTATTTCTGTAGTATTCATTGTAATGTTTCTTTTTAATATCTGATTTTATTTTCTTCTTTCTCTATCTTTTCTAAGTCTCTCTTTTCTAAGTCTTGTCAATTTTATTGATATTTTTTACAAAAAACCAAGCTTCATGTCATCTTTAGACTTTATTTATTTCTGCTATAATCTTTAAAAATTGCTATATATATTTGAATTGGAGTCTCACTGTGTCACCTAAGCTGGAGTGCAGTGGCACCCTCATAGCTACTGCATCCTCAACCTACTTGGCTCACGTGATCTTTCCATCTCAGCCTTCCAAGTAGCTGGAACTACAGGTGTGCACCACCACACCCAGCTATCTTTGTTTTATTTTATTAATATGTGGGGTACGATTCAATATTACACAGATAAGGGCATTGTTCAGGTAAAGTTCGGGCTTCCCTTTGGTTCCCACTCTCCCAGTTTGAGATCAGGTATCTTTATTGATGTTAGTCCCTCCTGGGCAGTATCCCACTACTGCCACTCTCTTTAAAAGTATTATGATTAATGTTTAGGGTTCACTTATGTGTGAGAACTTGTGGTACTTGGATTTTTTGCTTCTGTGATAGATCACTGAGTATTATAGACTATAAATCCATCCAAGTTGCCACAAACTCCATAATTTTGTCCTTCTTTCTGGCTGTGTAATGCTCTATCATGTATATGTACCACGTTCTTTTTTTTATCCAGTCTACTTTCAGTTGACAGCACAGTTGGTCTATGTTTTTACTATTGTGAATAATGCTGTGATAAACATGTATGTGCAGGTTTCTTTGTCATAGACAAAAATATTGTCAGAAGGGGGATTGCTGGGTCACATGGAAGGTCAATTTTTAGAGCTTTTAGGAATTACCACACTGTTTTCTGCAGAAAACACTCCCATCAATAGTGTAGAAGCATTTCCTTTTCACCACATTGTCATTGGCATCTATTATTTACCTAGTTATTAATGATGGTCATCCTGACTGGAGTTGGTGGTATCTCAGTGTGGTTTTGGTTTGCATTTGTTTGATGACTAGTGAGGCTGAGCATTTTTTCATCTGCATCTGTTGGCTGCTCACATGTCTCCTTTTGAGAAGTGTCTATTCATATCTTTTGTCCACTTTTTTTTTTTTTTGAGTTGGAGTCTCACTCTGTCACCCAGACTGAAGTGCAGTGGCCACTCCTGGCCACCGCAGCCTCGACCTGCTGGACTCTGGTGATCCTTCTGCCTCAGCCTTCCAAGTAGCTGGAATTACAGGCACGCGCTACCATGCCCAGATGATTTTTTGATTTATTGTAGAGATGAGGTCTTGCTGCCCAGGCAGGTCTTGAACCCACTGGCTCAGGCAATCCACTCACCTCAGCCTCCCAAAGGCGCAGGATTACAGGCTGAGCCACTGAGCCCGGCTCTTGTCCACTTTTTAATGGAATTGCTTGTTTTTTTTCCTTTTGTCATATCTGAGTTCCTTGTAGATCCTGGATATTACTCCTTTGTCAGATATGCAGTTGGCAAATAGTTTCTCCATTCCGTGGGCTTCTCCCCACTCTCTTGATGGTTTCTTTTGCATTTCAGAAGCTATTCAGTTTGATGAGCTCCCACTTGTCAATCTTATTTCTTATGGCATGGGCTTTTGGGGTTTTGCTTAGGAATTGGTTGCCTATTCCAATTTCTGTAAGGGGGTCTCCCATGTTTTCTAAGATTCTTACAGCTTGAGGTTTTACATTCAGTCTTCGATTCATATAGAGGTGATTTTTGTGTATGGTGATGGACAGCGGTCCTGTTTTATTCTTCTGCTTGTGGTCAGCCAGTTTTCCAAGCACCATTTACTAAGTTTCCTTTCCCCAGTGGTTGTTGGTGGAGACTTTGTTGAAGATTAGTTAGTTGAGAAATTGAGGTTTTACTTCTAGAATCTCTGACCTGTTCCATTGGTCTACCTCTCTGTTCTTATACCAATATCAGGCTGTTTTGATTGTTGTAGCCTTATGTAAAAGTTTAAAGTCTGGGAGTGTGATACCTCCTGCTTTGTTTCTTCTGATGAGTATTATTTGGCTGTCCTTGGTCATTTATGTTTCCATATGAATTTCTGTATTGATGTTTCCAAGTCTATTGTAGAGATGAAGTATCATCAAGTTGATGTATCACCAGGCTAGTCAGGCATCCCTGGGCTCAGGCAATCCTCTTGCCTCTATCTCTCAAAGTGCCAGGATTACAGGCATGAGCCACTGTGCACAGTCTATTTCTGTCCTAATCTTTATTATATATTGCCTTCTACTAATTTTGGGCTTAGTTTATTCTTGTTTTTGAAGTTTCATGAGGGGCAACATAAGCTTGCTTATTTTTTGATCTTTTTTTGATGTAGGCACTTATTGGCATAAACTTCTCTCTTAGAATTGCTTTTGATGTATCCCAAATATTTTGTTATGTTGTATTTCTATTTTCATTTTTCTGGAAAAAATTTTTTGTTTTTCTCTCTTAACTTCTTTATTGACTCAATGGTTATCCAAGAGCATGCTGTTTAATATCTAAGTATTGTTAAGTTATTAAAATCCTGCTGTTATTGGTTTTTATGCTATATTGTAGCCTGTACAAACACTTGATATGATTTTGATCTTCTTAAATTTGTTAAGAGTTGTTTTGTGGCCTAACTTGTAATATGTCATGGAGAATGTTCCATGTGTAGTTGAAAAGAATGTGTGTTCTGCAGCTATTAAATAAAACATTCTATAAATGTTTGTTAGGTCAATGTAATCTAGAGTGTAGTTTAGATCCAATGTTTCTGTGTTGATTTTAAATCTGCATAATCTGTTCATTGCTATATGCAAGGTGTTGAATTTTCCAACTATTATAGTAATTCAGTCTATCTCTCTTTAGTTCTACTAATATTGAATTTTTATGTTTAGATGCCATGATGTTTTAGATTGAATAACTGAGGAAGTATGTACTGTTTCAAAATGACTGCTTTTTTTGTAGGCCATTCTAACCTGAAACATGCTAGAGAGAAAATTCTGTAGTTTAGCTTAGTTCTGTAGTTTAGCCTAGAAAAATGAACACATTAAAAAGCCATCACACTGATGCATATTTGAAATATGTTTACTAATTTATATCCTGAAAATCCAATCATAACATCACTAGGGTGCCTGACTCTAAACCAGGGGAAGTGAGGCCCATTTGTGAGCCCAAGTTTCAACTACACATAAATACTATGTACTTAATCCTGACTTGTACTCCACATCTTTACAATTAAATAAAATAAAAACAAAAATCCTGAGATACCAAATCACAAAAATTAGTGCTTTTAACAAATTTGCCAATTACTTATTTTTATCCAAATTGCCACCTACAAATTTTAATGTGATTTCATTATAGTATTATATTTTCTGATATGTGTTAAGTTGTTTCCTTTAAATTAGGATTTCTCCAAATAAAAGTTCTTGTTGAGAGTTTGGGAAGATGGAGGCTGAACCAGTCGGACTATGTGAGTCCCAGTGTGAGTGAGTGATTGCATGGAAGATTTTGTGTACATGCTGGTGGGCAAGTGGGTGTGTGAGTGACTGACTGAGTGAGGGCTAGGGAGCTAGTGGCCACAGCTCTCCTGATGCAGTGGCTGGTGCCACAGCTGCTGGGCTTGGACCCTAGTGATTCCCGAAACACAGAAGCTGAGTGCCATTTTCTATTTTTTTTTTAAGTCAACAAAACCCTTCCTGGGGAAAAAATACTGGGAGAGACTTTCTAAGTGGAGGTTCAAGAGCAAGTGGCTAGGCCCGTGGTGCAATAGCTGGTGTGGCAGCTTCTCTGCTTGGTCCCTGGCTCTTCCCAGGTTGCAGAAGCTGAGCACCTTTTTTAAAAAAATTATAAAGATGTGGGGTATGATGCTGGCAAGGATGTGGAGAGAAAGGAATGCTTCTACACTGTTGGTGGGAATGCAAACTAGTACAACCTCTTTGGAAGACAGTGTAGAGATTTCTGAAAGAACTAGAAAATGACCTTCCATATGACCCAGAAATTCCCTATTGAGAATATACCCAGAGGAACTCAAATCATTCTACAAAAAAGATACCTGCACAGGTATGTTTATCGTAGCTCTAGTCACAATAGCAAAAACATGGAACCAACCATGTTGCCCATCAAATCTGGACTGGATAAAAAATGTGGTACAGATACACAATGGATATTATGCAACCATAAAGAAGGACAAACATATGGACTTTGCAGCAAGTTGAATGGATTTAGAGCCTTTTTTTTAAAAAAAAGGACAAAAGTTTTCCTCTGAAAAGTGGCAGGTAGAGACTATCGCCCCAGGATCTCTCTCACCATTGGCAGGAGAGACTGCTGGCTCCAGGCTTTGCCTCACCACTTCAAGGCCTGGCAGGGCACTGGCAGCAGGGGCTGCAGAAGGAGTCCAGAGGCAAAATCCCACAGAAGAGGACAAGAGATGCACCTCGCCATCATCCTGAAGATGGGCAAGAAAGTACTCCAACTTACTCCCCACGGAGCAACAGACCTGATCTCTGTAACTGGCAGATCACCTACTCAGGGTCTGATCATTACCCAGAGGGAATATCCTAAAAGCACAAACTTTGGAGGGACCTGATGAATGCTGAGTTCCAGAAGTTCCACCTCCTACTCTACCCTGATCCAGCCAGGGGACAAAGTGTGTGGCCAAAAAAAGGATGACGAGGAAGGAATCCAAAAAGATCAGTGGTGAGTCTGGAGCAGATCCAAATCCCCTCCTCCCCAGCAATCCTCTGAACATCAGACCCACACAGCTGGGCCACAACTGAGAAGGACAAACCAAGGTGGAGCCTGGACATCAGTCACATTAGGAAAACTCCATTCCAGGGGTAGAGACAACCCCACGCCTCCCCACCGGAGGAGATCTCCCTGACCATACAAGAGTGGGAGGAAAGGACTGCAGCCTCACCCACCTCTGCTGTCCCTTCTCCTTCTCTGTTCTGGACACTGAGAAAAGAGTGAAAGAAGTGACTCTGCAGGAGAAACCAGATTAGATGAACAATTACAGAGTCTGCCATGAGAAGGCAGGGTATTTTTTATTTTTTAAAAATTTAAAAAAATTCTTTGACTGTTTGTTTGCTAGTCCATCAATTTTAAAAATAATTTTCTTTTGTGCATGGATATGTATGTGAGGGTTTGATCTGTATCCACCCCGCCCAATTTTTTTTCTTTTTCTTTCTTCTTTTATTTGTCATTTTCTGTTTATGTGTGTATATGATTGATTGAGTGTTCGCCTTTCAATTTTGTTGTTGCTGTTAGTTTATTTTAGCTCATTTGTTCTTCTGGATTTTTTTTATTTTCATTTTTTATAGTTTAAAGTGTGTGTCAATATATGTGTGAGGGTTTGATCTGAATTCTTTTTTTTTTTTCTGTTCTTTTTGTTTTTGTTCACTATTCAGTTTGTGCCAGGCATGTATTTAGTTTTCTTAGGTTTTGTTGTTGTTGTTGTTTGTTTTGTTACAACTTTTTGTTATTCCAGTTTGTTTTGGGGTGTGAGTGTATGTTTGTGTGTGTGTGTTCAATTGTTTTTTGCATTGGTTTCAGCTTTGCATTGTCATATAGAATGGAGGTGGGGAGTGGGTCTCAGGGAACACATACCACAATCAGTGAACATTGCAGTTTGAAAGTAGGTTCTGAATCCTAGAACCCCATCCCCTACTTTATTCGAATTTAAAAAACTACAAGAAACAGCAAAGCTTCCCATCCACCACCCCAATTCAAAATAGAACAGATCCAGAGCCCAGATCAGGGAAGAACAGAGGACTGAGCAAATATCAGAAGGGAAAGCTTTTCCCACTGACACTGAATAACAGAACTAAAGAGAAAAACAAGAGATCTGTCACAAATGAGGAAAATCTAGAGGAATACCACAGGTATTTCAAGTTTACCAAAAGGAAAACTGAAAAAATCAGATCTTGGTGTCCAAACAATGGAAATCACCAACAACTGGCCCCAGAATATGGCAGGGATTTGGGAATGGATGGAAAGAGTGAATAAGACTCAAGAATGACAAGATGCAACACTGAAAGAACTAGTAACAAAGATTTTGGCAATAAAAAATTTCATCCTGGAAATAAATAATAAAATGACAAGCATGGAAAGCAGAATTAATCTAGCTGAAGAAAGAATCTCAGAATTTGAAGACCAGAACATGGAATTAACCCAATCTGTAAAAAACATGGAAAGAAGACTCAGAAAGAAAGAACAAATCCTACAAAGATGTGTGATCATATCAAGAGGCCAAACCTACACCTCTTGGTATCTCAGAAGGAAAATGGAGAACCATTTGGAGCAAGTATTTTAGGAGATAATCAAAAACCTCTCCCCATCTCACCAGAGATGTGACCAGCTAAGCAGAGGAGATACAGAGAACCCCCACAAGACATCACATGAGAAGACCAACCCCTAGACACATAGTAATTTGCCAACACAAAGTAGGCACAAAAGAAAAAATCCTAAAGGCAGCAAGAAAGAAAGGTGAGACTACCTATTGGGGAAAACCAATGAGAATAGCAGCAGACCTATCAGCAGAAACACTACAAGCAAGAAGGGATTGGAGTCCTACACTCAAAGTCCTCAAAGATAAATAATTTCAACCAAGAATTTCCTATCCAGCTACTCTGCTTCATCAGTGATGGAGAATTAAAATCCTTCCCAGATAACCAAGGCTAAGAGATTATGCAGCTTCTAGACCAACTCTACAGGAGACACTTAAAAAGGAATCAAGTACAGAAGAAAGCAAAAAAAGAATGCCCATACACTTCCCAAGAGAACAGCAGAGCACAGAATCAACAGAGAATACAGAGCAACAAGAAATTTGAAAACACACATACATCAACCCCAAAGCCAAAAGTATACAAGCAAGCAAAGAAAAACTTTATAAGAACCTCATGACAGGGATAAATGATCACATTTTAATAATCAGCCTGAATGTGAATGGACTAAATGCATCAATGAAAAGACACAGAATGGCAAATTGGGTAAGAAACCATAAAAAAAAATTTTTTTTGCATCTAGGAGACTCACCTCACTACAAGGGATGCACACAAACTCAAAGTTAAAGGTTGGAAAATGAGTTCCTGGCCAAATCGATCACAAAAGAAGGCAGGAGTTCTAATCTTAATATCAGACAAAACAGCCTTTAAACTGTCATAAATTTTAAAAGATGCAAAAGGGCACTACATAATGATAAAAGATTCAATCCATCAATAAGAAATATCCATCCTAAACATATATGCGCCCAACACAGGAGCACTAGCATTTATAAAGGAGCTACTAAGTAAAATAAAAAATAATATTGACTCGAACACTATTATAGCAGGGGACTTGAATACCCCAATAACAGCCCTAGATAGATCATTGACGCAAAAAAATCAACATGGAGATCCAGAACCTAAAAGTAACACCTGACCAAATGGACTTAAGAGACATCTACAGATTATTCCACCCAACAACTACAGAATGTACATTCTACTCATCACCACATGGAATGTACTCCAAGATTGATCACATCCTTGGCCATAAATCAAGCTTAAACAAATGCCATAAGGTTGAAAGCTTGCAATGCACTTTCTCAGACCATAGTGAATAAAAATAAATATCAACACAAACAAAATTTCCCCAAAGTCCACAAATACATGGACACTAAACAGCATGATGCTGAACATCTACTGGGTCAGCAATGAAATCAAAGCAGAAATTAAAAGATTTATGGAAACAAATAAAATGAAGAAACATCTTACCCAAACCTCTGGGTTGTCATGAAATCAGTTCTAAGAGGGGAATTATATGTCTATGAACACACACCAAGAAAATGGAAAGATCACAAGTGGAGAGCCTAACAAATCACCTAAGGGAGTTGGAAAGAGAAGACCACCAAAACCCCAACTTTAGTAGAAGAATCCAAATCACCAAAATAAGAGCCCGAATATGGGACATATCATAGAAAACATCAACAAAACAAAAAGCTGTTTTTTTGAAAGAATTGACAAGATCGATGGACCCCTAGCCAGAATGACCAAGAAAAAGAGAAAAAAGCCCAAATAAACGTGATTAGAAATACAAAAGATCAAATCACAACTGACCCCAAAGAAATACTAAGATTATCAGAGATTACTATGTACACCTATATGGAAATAAACTTGATAATCTAAATGAAATGGGGAAATTTCTGACCTCACACAACCACCCAGCTTAAAGCAAGAAGATATTGAGACACGAAATAGACCAATAACAACCCAAAAAATTGACTCAGTCATACAAAAACTACCTACCAAAAAAAAAAAAAAAAAAAAAGCCCTGGACGAGATGAAATCAAGGAGGAACTGATATCAATCCTATTGAAAGTATTCCAGGCAATTGAGAAGGATGGAATTCTCCCCAAATCATTTTACAAAGCTAGCATCACACTGAAACCCAAACTGGGTAAAGATCCAACAAAAAAAGAGTACTACAGGCCAATATCCCTTATAAACATAGATGCAAAAATCCTCAATAAGATTCTCACAAATCGGATCCAAAAGCACATCTCAAAAATTATCCACGACCAAGTAGGCTTCATTCCCAGGATGCAGGGCTGATTCAATATTTCCAAGACCATAAATGTAATTAAATACATAAACAGATGTAAAAACAATATTATATCATTAGCGGCAGAAAAAACTTTTGATAAAATCCAGCATGACTTCTTGATAAAAACCCTCAAATACCTAGGAATAGAAGGAACATAGCTCAAAATAGTATGTGCCATTTACAATAAACACACACTAACATATTGCTAAAGGACTGAAACTGGAAACATTTACCCTGAAAACTGGAACAAGGAAAAGCTGCCCACTCTCACTCCTCTTGTTCTACATTGTTTTGGAAGTTCTAACTAGGGCAATTAAACAAGACAAGGAAATCAGGGATATCCAAATAGGAAAAGAGGATGTCAAATTATCCCTCTTTGCTGATGATATGATCCTATACTGTGAAAATCGTAGAGAATCTGTCCCCTTGCTTGCTCTGATAAAGGACTTTGGCAAAGTCTTGGGGGTGCAAAATAAATGTGCAAAAGACTGTTGCATTCCTATACACCAAAAACAAGCAGGCAGAGACACAAATTAAAAGCACAATCCCCAACATAATAGCCAGAAAAAAAATTTAAATACCTCGGCGTCTTCCTAAACAGAGAAGTGAAAGACCCTTATAATGAGAACTACAAAACACTGCTCAAAGAGATTCAAGAACACAAACAAATGGAAAAAATATTCCATGCTCATGTATAGGAAGACTCAAAATTGTTAAAATGTCCATCCTACCAAAGGCAATCCACAGATTCAACGCAATACCCGTTAAGTAACCAATATCATTCTTCTCAGATCTGGAAATGACAATACAGAAATTCATATGGAAACATAAATGACCACGAATAGCCAAAGTAATCCTTAACAAAAGAAACAAAGCAGGTGGTGTCACACTTCCAAATTTCAAACTTTACAATAAGGCTACAATAATCAAAACAATCTAGTATTGGTACAAGAACAGGCAAACAGACCAATGGAGCAGGATAGAGATTCTGGAAGCAAAGCCTCGTTTCTCATCTAACTCATCTTTGACAAAGCCTCCAACAACAACTCCTGGGGAGAAGAGAACCTATTCAGTAAATGGTGCTGGGAAAACTGGCTGATCACATGCAGAAGATTGAAACAGGACCCCTACCTATCACCATGCACAAAAATTAACTCTAAATGGATCAAAGACCTAAACAAAAAACATAAAGCTATAAGAATATTAGAAAATGCAGGAGATTCCCTTATGAAAATTGGAACTGGCAACCAATTTTTATTCAGAATCCTAAATGCCCATACCTTAAGAAATAAGGTAGACAAGTGGGACCTCATCAAACTAATGAGCTTCTGCAGAGCAAAAGAAACCATCAAGAAAGCAGGGAGACAGCCCACAGAATGGGAAAAAATATTTGCTAACCATATATCTGACAAAGGCCTAATATCTATGATCTACAAGGAACTCAAACGCACCAAAAGGAAAAAAACAAACAGCCCCTTTAAAAAGTGGGCAAAAGACACAAATAGACACTTCTCAAAAGAAGACATATGGGCAACCAACAGACACATGAAAAAGTGTTCACTCATCATCACAGAAATGCAAATCAAAACCACATTGAGATAGCACCTAACTCCAACAAGAATGGCCATAATTAATAAAACAAACAACAGATGCTGGCTAGGATGCAGAGAAAAAGGACTGCTTCTACACTGCTAGTGGGAATGAAAACAAGTGCAACCTCTTTGAAGACAGTGAGGTGATTTCTGAAAGAACTAGAAATTGACTTTCCATAAGAACCAAAAATTTCCCTATTGGGAATATACCTGGAGGAACTCTACAAAAAAGATATTTGCACACATATGTTTGCTGCAGATCTATTCACAATAGGAAAAACATGTAACCAACCAGGTTGCCCATTGAAGCTGAACTGAATAAAACAATGTGGTACATACACACAATGGAATATTATGCAGCCACAAAGAAAGACAAACATATGGACTTCACAGCAATTTGGATGGATTTAGAGTCTCTCATACTCAGTGATCTATCACAGAAACAAAGAACACGGTACCATATGTTTTCACTCATAAGCAGACCTTGAACAATTATTATAATGCTATGGGAATGCGATTGGCAATAGTGGCAACCCTGTTGAGGGTTGGGGGGATGGGATTGGCTGAGGAAAATTACTAGGGGAGGGAGGAGCATACCTCATCAACAAGAGTACCTGCATAATCAACGTTTGTCTACCTAACCCTGAATTGTACCCCACATCTTTATAAAGAAAATAAAAATTAAAAAAATAAAAGTTATTGCTAAGGGATTGTGTTATCTTCCTGTTGGACTTCCCAAAATTTATTCTCCTAGCTAAAATGTTGTTGTTGGTTTTTCTCTGGAGAAGTGTGCCCATTTTTAAAGGCTAGTTTTACACCATGAATAATTTTATTCAAGTTACAATGAATAGACTCTCACAAGATGGTTACAGCGCCTTGGTAATGACATTGTTCTTTTCCCTTGGAGTTTATCTCTATTACAAAAACAACTTTTAGCCATCTTCTTTTCACTAATCCTCTCACTTTTTTTTGGACTGACCACTTGACTGTATCAGATACATATTTATCTATGTTACTATTTCAGAAAGAGGGAGTGTACTTTCTACAATCATAGCTTAATTTATTTATTAGGCTATATTACAGAGTTACAAATTTGGTCAGAGACCTGAATAAAGAAAGATTTATAATAAATAGGAAACAAGCCATGGAGAGGATGATTATTCTTGAAAAAGATCTACCTCTTGAGAGTATTTTTGTTTTTCACCATTATTAGAGAGCAGAGTTATTGAAATTGAATGGATAAAGGCCTAGAATTGCGGCAATTTTGCAATGTAAGGGTAACAGGCATAATGAATAACTGTTATGATTTTTAAATACTCTGTAGAACATACTTGCAGATGATATATATTTTCAAAAATTATCTGAGCCTAGAAGACAATCTGTATAAGGCTTTCATCCCATTTTACATATAAAGATCTTTGGCATGAATTTAATATTTATGTAATTTTACAAGAATGGCATTGCCTTGTAAATCAAGAAAAAATGTTTTTTATTTTTAAAATATCATTAACACATATTCACCATTTTGGGAAACCATATAACTATCAACAAAGATTTTCCTCTTATGTTTCTCACACTGTTGAACTTTTTATCTTTTTGTCTTTTTAAAATCAGGGCCTCACTTTATCACCTAGGTTGGAGAGCAGTGACATGATCATGGCTCATTGTAGCCTTGACTTTCTGGACTCAGGTAATCCTTCCACCTCATTTCCCTGAGTAGTTCAACCTCCCAAAGTTCTGGGATTATAGCCATGAACCACTGTGGTATGTCTTTTCATAACCAGCATTTTGCTAGAATGCCATTATTATGAAATAAAATTTATAGGTAATATAACACACCACCATAGTTAATATTAAATTTCAGCATAAGGCTTTTGAGTTTGCAACAAGTTTGATGTGTTTTAAGTTTCTCAAAAATCAGTATGACTGAAAAATGATAATGAAAGAGAAAGAGAAAAAAATTATTCTGAAAGACTAAGCAGATACCAGATTATTTAGCCCTCTTGCCTTATAGTTAAAACTTGTTAGATTTTATTTTTAAAATAATATAAAGCTGTTGGGTGGTTACAAGAAAGTGCCAATATTTATTTGTTTAAAAATATTAAAGACAACCATATGCCCCATACTTAGATCTAGTAGAAAAAAAATTCCTCTTCATAAAGGTTACATTTTATCAGAAAAAGACAGACAGTAAGTGATGATCAAGTCTTTCTTTACTAAACTGTAAGCATTATTAGGAAAGTTATTTTCATTTTCTTTCCTTTTAAAAATAAGAACATGCATTTGTGGTAGACAATTCTTTGCACTGTTAAGATCTGCTAATGCCGTACGTCAAACCCTTTTTGTTCCAACACTTCAAAATAATGGCTGGCCCAAATCTCTAAAAAAAATTTTTTAAATTTATTAATTTATTTTGTGTTCTTAAAATCTATTATAGTCTTTATTTTTATCTGCTTAGTTTAACATTTTCTGAATAAATGAGTTAAATTTTCTTTTTTCTTTTTTTTTTTTGAGTTGGAGTCTCACTCTGTCGCCCAGACTGGAGTGCAGTGGCTGCTCCCGGCCACCACAGCCTCGGCCTGCTGGGCTCTGGCGATCCTTCCGCCTCAGCCTTCTGAGTAGCCGGAATTACAGGCATGCGCCACCACGCCCGGCTGATTTTTTGATTTATTGTAGAGATGAGGTCTCGCTGCCCAGGCGGGTCTCAAACCCGCGAGCTCAGGCAATTCACTCACCTCAGCCTCCCAAAGGCGCGGTATTACAGGCTAAGCCACCAAGACCGGCAAATTTTCTTTTTTAAAAATATTATAATCCAATTATTGCTTTGTTTTGAATGCCTCCCCTTGTTTTGAAGTTACCGCATCTTAAAAATAGTATATATATATAGTAAAAATAATTCCCTAAAAATTAGAACAATTTTATTTAAAAAAATTTTCAATATAGAAAGAAAATGTTTCAATATTAATAACAGAAAAATAGGTTCAAATAATTCCCTAAAAATTAGAACAATTTTATTTAAAAAAATTTTCAATATAGAAAGAAAATGTTTCAATATTAATAACAGAAAAATAGGTTCATAGGCAAGAAGCATTATTTAAAATAAAGGCTATGATTTGCTAAATAGAACTTACTAGATATATAACAATTTTTTACCTGTGTGTGCACTTAAATTTTATTTTACATTAAAAATGTGGGATAAAATTCAGGATTAGGTGTACAAGTGGTCATACCTTTGGGCTTACTTTGGTCCTTACTTTGCCTGGTTTGCGATCAGGTACCCTTATTAATTTTCTGTGCCTCCATTCTTCCCTCCCCTGGTGGTTTTCAGCAACTGCTATTCTATTTCTTTTTTTTTAATTTTTTTTTTTTTTTTTGAGTTGGAGTCTCACTCTGTCGCCCAACTGGAGTGCGGTGGCCGGGACTGGAGTGCAGTGGCCGCTCCTGGCCACCGCAGCCTCGACCTGCTGGGCTCCGGTGATCCTTCCACCTCAGCCTTCCAAGTAGCCGGAATTACAGGCATGCGCTACCATGCTCGGCTGATTTTTTTTTATTTATTGTAGAGATGAGGTCTTGCTGCCCAGGCGGGTCTCGAACCCGCGGGCTCAGGCAGTCCACTCACCTCAGCCTCCCAAAGGCGCGGGATTATAGGCTGAGCCACCGAGCCCAGCTTAATCTTTTTTTAAATTATAAAGATGTGGGTTACAATTCAGGGTTAGGTATACAAACATTGATTTTACAAGTACCCTTGTTGATGAGGTATGTTCTCCCCCTCCCCTAGTAGTTTCCCTCAACTGCCAGTCCCAGCCCCCTCCTCTGACAGTTTCCCACTACCACCAATTCCTTTCTTATAGTATTATAATTGTTCAAGGTCTGCTTATGAGTGAGAAAATATGGTACTCAGTTCTTTGTTTCTGTGATAAATCACTGAGTATTATAAACTCTAAATCCACTCAAGTTGCTATAAATTCCATAATTTTCTTCTTATTTATGGCTGTGTAATATTTCATCATGTATATGCACCATATTTCTAAATTCACTCCTGTTTCAGTGGGCAGAATGATTGGTTCTATGTTTTTGCTACTGCAAAAGTGCTTCAATAAACGTGTGTGCAAATATTTTTTGCGTAGAGTGACTTAAGTTCTTTTAGGCATATTCCCAGAAGGGGGATTACTGGATCATATGGAAGGTCAATTTCTGGTTCTTTTAGGAATCACTACACTGCTTTCCGTGAAGGTTGAACTAATTTGCATTCCCACCAACAGTGTAGAAGGATTCCCTTTTCTCTGCATCTTTGCCAGCATCTGTTGTTTTTGTTTTATTAATGATGGCCAGTCTTACTGGAGTTAGGTAGTATCGCAATATGGTTTGGATTTGCATTTCTCTGATGATTAGTGAGGTTGAGCACTTTTTCATGTGTCTGTTGGCTGTTCGTATGACTTCTTTTATTTTTTTAGGTGTTTTAAAAAATTTTTATTTTATCCTTTAGGTGTTTTTAAAAAAATTTATTTTATTTTAACAATTCAGGGTTAGGTATACAAATGTTCATTATGCAGGTATTCTTGAGGATGAGGTGTGCCCTCCCTCCCCTGGAAGTTTTCCTCAACTGCCAATCCCACTCTCCCTTCCCTAGCAGTTTCCCACTACTGCCAATCCCTTTCTTATAGTATTACGATAATTGTTCAAGGCCCACTTATGAGTGAGAACATATGGTACTCTGTTCTTTGTTTCTGTGATAGATCACTGAGTATGAGAGACTCTACATTCACCCAAGTTGCTGCGAAGTCCTTATGTTTGTCCTTCTTTATGGCTGTATAATATTCCATTGTGTATATGTACCACTTTTTAAAAATCCAGTCCAGCTTTGATGGGCAGTATGGTTGGTTCCACGTTTTTGCTATTGTGAATAGAGCAGCAACAAACATGAGTGTGCAGGTATCTTTTTTTGTAGACTTATTTGTGTTCCTCTGGATATATTCCCAGTAGAGGGATTTCTGAATCAAATGGAAGGTCAATTTCTAGTTTTTTCAGAAATCACCACAGTTTTCCAAAGAGGTTGCAGTAGTTTTCATTCCACTAGCAGTGTAGAAACGTTGCTTTTCCACCGCATCCTCACCAGCATCTGTTGTTGTTTGTTTTATTAATGATGGTCATTCTTACTGGGGTTAGGTGCTATCTCAATGTGGTTTTGATTTGCATTTCTCTGATGATTAGTGAGACTGAGCATTTTTTCATGTGTCTGTTGGCTGCCTGTATAGTATATCTTCTTTTGAGAAGTGTCTATTCATGTCTTTTGCCCACTTTTTATGGGGTTGTTTGTTTTTCCTCCTTTTGGTATGTTTGAGTTCCTTTGTGGTCCTGGATGTTAGGCTTTTGTCATGTATACCACAACCTGGTATTGGTACAAGAACAGACATATAGACCAATGGAATAGGATAGAGATTCCAGAAGTAAAACCTTAATTTCACAACCAACTCATCTTTGACAGAGCCTCAAATGAAAACCACTGGGGAGGGGAGACGGGGCAAGATGGCGACGGGCATAGGTGAACTGGTGACATTCTCTGAACAGACCAAGGCTGCATACTGCTGAATAGACAGATTGTAAAGCAGAGGGAAAAGTGAACAAAACCAGAAGACCCTCATAAGGAAGAACAGGTCATTGCAGAAGAGAAATAAAAGCAACCCCACCTTCCCTCAAAAACAGAATTGAAGAGGGGGAGGGAAAGGGGGAGAGGGAGAAAAATCTACAGAAATGAAGAAAAACCAAAAGAAGAGTATGGGTCTCTCCCAGACGCCTGGGAGTGTAGACATTGAGAAAACTGACTTTGGAATGCAAACAATGAAAAATCCCCAGAATGAAGGGTCTCAAAATACAAATGTAGATATCAAAACAATAATGGAGAGATTAAAAAGAATTGAGGAGACACAAGAAGAAACTAGGAAGGAGCTGATATCTGAGATAACAGTAATAAAGAATACTGTGAATGAAATAAATAACAAATTGATAAGCATGGAAAGCAGAATTACCCAAGCAGAAGAGAGAATCTCAGAGCTTGAGGACCAAAATATAGAAATAACCCAAACTCTTAAAAACACAGAAAATAAACTCAAAAAGACAGAACAAAACCTTCAAGAGATGAGTGACTACATAAGAGGCCTAACCTAAGAATAATCGTACTCCCTGAGGCAGAAAGAGAAACAGAGACCACATTGGAACAAACTTTCCATGAGATCATTCAAGAAAACTTCCCTTATCTAATCAGCGATGCAAAAATTCAAACACAAGAGATTCAGAGAACCCCCACAAGACAACAAATGAGAAGACCAACTCCTAGACACATAATAATTCACCTAAATAAAGTAGGCACAAAAGAAAAAATCCTAAAGGCAGCAAGAGAAAAAGGCCAGATCACCTACCATGGAAGACCAATCAGAATAGCAGCAGATTTATCCGCAGAAACCCTGCAGGCTAGGAGAACTTGGAGCCCTATCTTCAAAGTCCTAAAAGATAAACAATTTCAACCAAGAATAACCTACCCGGCCAAGCTAAGCTTCATCAGTGAGGGAGAATTAAAATCTTTCCCAGATATCCAATCCCTAAGAACTTATGCTGCCACCAAACCATCTCTACATGAAACACTTAAGAAAGTACTAAACAGAGAAGAAAAGGAAAAAGAACAACATTCTTCACAAGAGTACAGGGAAAAGAATAAAATATACACGAACCAACCCCAAAACCAAAAGAAAGACAAAAAAAAAAAGAAAAGAAAAAAGAAAAAAACCAAGTGGAAGAACAACAACTCAATAAGAACTCCATGATAGGGACGAACTCTCACATTTCAATAATTAGTCTGAATGTGAATGGACTAAACGCACCACTGAAAAGATATAGAATAACAAAATGGATAAAATATCACCGGCAACAATATACTGCCTTCAAGAGACCTATTTCACTAGAAAGGACATACACAGACTCAAAGTAAGAGGATGGGAAACAAATTTTCAGGCGAATGGAACACAAAAGAAAGGAGGAGTCGCGATCCTAATTTCAGACAAAATACCATTTAAGCTATCAAAAATTTAAAAAGATACAGAGGGCCACTACATAATGATAAAAGTTTCACTCCATCAACAAGAAATTTCTATCCTAAACATATATGCACCCAACATAGGTGCGCCAACATTCATAAAGCAACTTCTAGGAAAACTAAAGAAAGACATTGATTCTAACACCATAATAACTGGGGACTTTAATATACCACTCACAACCTTAGACAGATCATCAGGACAAAAAATCAGCAAGGAGATCTGGAACCTCAATGAGACTCTGGACCAAATGGACTTAATTGATACCTATAGAACACTCCATCCAAAGACCACAGAATACACATTCTACTCATCACCACATGGAACATATTCTAAGATCGACCACATAATTGGACACAAAACAAGTATAAGTAAATTTAAAAGGACTGAAATTCTACCATGCACCTTCTCGGACCACAGTGGAATAAAAATAAACATTGACACCAACAAAGTCCTTCCAAAACCCACAAAGACATGGACACTAAGCAGCATGATGCTAAATAACTCCTGGGTCAATGATGACATCAAAACAGAGATCAAAAGATACCTGGAAACAAATGAAAATGAAGAAACATCTTACGAAAATCTCTGGGATGCCTTAAAAGCTGTAATAAGAGGGGAATTTATATCCCTACAAACACACATGAGGAAAATGGAAGGAACAGAAATTAACAACCTGACAAGCCACCTAAAGAAGCTGGAAAAGCAAGACCACAAAAACCCTAATTTCAGCAGAAGAATCCAGATCACCAAAATAAAAGCCCAAATCCAGGACACAGAAGACAAAAAGATAATAGAAAAAAATCAATGAAACAAAAAGCGGGTTCATCGAAAGAATAAACAAGATCGATGGTCCCCTAGCTAGACTGACCAAGAAAAAATGAGAAAAAACCAAATAAGCACAATCAGAAACACAAAAGATGAAGAAATACCCTGAAGAAATACAAAAGATCATTAGAGACTACTCTGTACACTTGTATGGAAACAAACTTGAAAACCTTAAGGAAATGGAGGACTTTCTGACATCACACAACCTACCTAAGTTGGAACAAGAAGAGATTGAGACCCTAAATAAACCAATAACAATCAAGGAAATCGACTATGTAATAAGAAAACTTCCTACAAAAAAAAGCCCTGGTCCAGATGGCTTTCCAGCAGAATTTTACAAGACATTTAAGGAGGAGCTGATACCAATCCTACTGAAGGTATTCCAGGTGATTGAAAACGATGGAACGCTCCCCAAATCATTTTACGAAGCCAACATCACATTGATACCCAAGCCAGGTAAAGATCCAGCAAAAAAGAGAACTACAGGCCAATATCTTTGATGAACATAGATGCTAAAATTCTCAACAAGATCCTAGCAAACCGGATTCACCAATACATCTCAAAAATCATCCATCATGACCAAGTAGGCTTCATTCCTGGGATGCAAGCCTGGCTCAACATTTGTAAAACTATAAATGTTATTAAATACATTAACAGATGTCAAAACAAAAACCACATGATTATATCATTAGATGCAGAAAAAGCTTTTGATAAAATCCAGCACCCCTTCTTGATAAAAACCCTCGAACTTCTAGGCATACGGGGAACATACCTCAAAATAGTAAAAGCCATCTACGAGAAACCCACAGCAAGCATACTCCTAAATGGACAAAAATTAGAACCATTTCCCCTGAAAACTGGAACAAGACAAGGATGCCCACTCTCATCCCTCCTGTTCAACATAGTATTGGAAGTCCTGGTTCGAGCAATCAGAGAAGAGAAGGCAATCAGGGGTATCCAAATAGGAAAAGAGGAAGTCAAGTTATCTCTCTTTGCAGACGACATGATTGTATACCTTGAAAACCCAAGAGAATCTGTCAAAAACCTCTTTACACTGATAAAGACCTTTGGCAAAGTCTCAGGATACAAAATAAATGTACAAAAGACAATCGCATTTCTCTATACCAATAATAAACAAACAGAAACCCAAATAAAAAACACAATTCCATTCACAATAGCTGCAAAAAAAAATGAAATGCCTTGGCATCTTCCTAACCAGAGATGTGAAAGACCTTTAGAAGGAAAACTACAAAACACTGCTCAAAGAAATCAAAGTTGACACAAACAAGTGGAAAAATATCCCATGGTCATGGATCGGAAGAATCAACATTGTGAAGATGTCCATCTTACCTAAGGCAATTTACAAATTCAATGCAATACCCATCAAATTACCAGCAACATTCTTCTCAGACCTAGAAAAAACAATGTAGGAATTCATATAGAAACACAAACGTCCAAGAATAGCCAGAACAATCCTCAGCAAAAAAAAACAAAGCAGGTGGTATCACACTGCCAGACGTCAAACTTTACTATAAAGCTACATTCATCAAAACAGCTTGGTATTGGTATAGGAACAGGCATATAGATCAATGGAATAGAATTGAGATTCCAGAAGCAAAACCTCAATTTCTCAACCAACTCATCTTTGACAAAGCCTCCACCACCTACCACTGGGGAGAGGAGAACCTATTCAGTAAATGGTGCTGGGAAAACTGGCTGACCACATGCAGAAGATTGAAACAGGACCCCTCTCTATCCCCATGCACAAAGGTTAATTCCAAATGGATCAGAGACCTAAATGTAAAACCTCAAACCATAAGAACCTTAGAAAATGAAGGAAAAACCCTCATGGAAATCGGAACTGGCATCCAATTCCTGAACAAAACCCAAAACCCACAGCTCATAAGAGAGAAAATAGACAAGTGGGACCTTATTAAACTGACAAGCTTCTGCAAAGCCAAAGAAACCATCAAGAGAGCAGGGAGACAGCCTACAGACTTGGAAAAAGTATTTGCCAACTCCAGGTCCGACAAAGGCTTAACATCCTGGATCTACAAGGAACTCAAGCGTGCTGAAAAGAAAAAAAACAAACAACCCCATTATAAAATGGGCAAAAGATATGAACAGACACTTCACAAAGGAAAACATCCGAGCAGCCAACAAACACATGAAGAAATGTTCAACCTCACTAATCATCAGGGAGATGCAAATCAAAACCACACTGAGATACCACCTAACCCCAGTCAGAATGGCAATTATCAACAACTCAAAAAATAACAGCTGTTGGAGAGGGTGTGGTGAAAAGGAAACACTTCTACACTGTTGGTGGGAGTGTAAACTAGTGCAACCTAGTGGAAAGCAGTGTGGTGATTCTTAAAAGCTCTAAATACCAACCTCCCATATGACCCCGCAATCCCCCTACTGGGAATATATCCTGAAGAACACAAATCACTCTATAAAAAAGATACCTGCACACGCATGTTTATCGCAGCATTGTTCACAATGGCAAGAACCTGGAAACAGCCATGCTGTCCATCAAAAGAGGACTGGATTAAAAAAATGTGGTACATATACACGATGGAATACTACGCAGCCATAAAAAAGAACAAAATCATGAATTTCGCAGCAACCTGGATGGAACTAGAGTCTATAATACTGAGTTACCTCTCACAGAAACAAAGATCCGAGTATCACATGTTCTCACTCATATAATGGACCTTAAACATCCAATGCAATACTGTACGAAAATGACTGACTATACTGGGAAACTATGGTGGGGGGAGGGAGATGGGATTAACAGTAGCAAATATCTGTCTGGGTACGGGGAAACATCCTATATCAACAGGGTGCCTGAATGAAACATAATTGTATACCTAACCCTTAACTGTACCCCACAACTTCACAATAAAAAAAAAAAAAAGAAAACCACTGGGGAGAAGAGAACCTATTCAGTAAATCATGCTAGAAAAACTGGCTGACCACATGCAGAAGAATGAAACAAGATCCCTACCTATCACCATACACAAAAATCAACTCCAAATGGATCAAATAACTAAATGTAAAACTCCAAACTTTAAGAATCTTAGAAAATGCAGGAGACATCCTTATGAAAATCAGAATAGGCAACTAATTTCTTATCAAAATCCCAAAAGCCCATGCCATAAGAGATAAGATAGACAAATGGGACCACATCAAACATAAAAACTTTTGCAAAGCAAAAGCAACCATCTAGAGAGCACAGAGAGAGTCCACAGGACAGGAGAAAATATTTGCCAACTTCATATCTGACAAAGGCCTAAAATCCAAATGTCAGAGGAAAAACATTTTTTTAAAATACATATGACAGGGAGGTTAATAGTAAAAGTGTGCAGGTATCTTTTTTTGTAGAATTATTTGTGTTCCTCTGGGTATATTCCCAGTAGGAGGATTTCTGGGTCATATGGAAGGTCAATTTCTAGTTTTTTCAGAAATTGCCACACTGTCTTCCAAAGAGGTTGCAGTAGTTTTCATTTCACTAGTAGTGTAGAAATGTTGCTTTTTCTCTGCATCCTCCCCAGCATCTGTTGTTTGTTTTATTATTTATTTATTTTTTTTATTAATCAGTATTTTTTATTATGGTTTTGTGGGGTACAGTTAAGGGTTAGGTGTACAATTACGTTTCATTCAGGCACCCTGTGTTGTTTGTTTTATTAATGATGGCCATTGACTATGGCACTCAATTCTGAGGCCATAGTCAATTCTTATTACCCACCTCCCTTCACTACACAATCAGATTTCCCACTTACCTAGCCCCTCAATATTCTAGGTTACTTATATGGTATGGTAAGCAGAAACTCCATTCTTAAATGTCTGAGTCTTTGCTTGCCTTGCCCTTATCAGCTCACAGTTGTTATAATCATCCTTCCTGTGTTAATCACTGGGTTCAACAGCTACAAGAGAGATTCCAGAGAACCACTACGGTTTAGACACACACTTCTTTGCAATCATTACATGCCAGCAACCCTAATGATAATATGAATCAATCATTTGTGGTGAGGAATTTAAACTGACTAGGCAATCCATGGAACTTTAGGTTCAGGGGAACCTTAATATGTCTCCTAGTGGAAAAGCATCCTACTTCTCTTCAAGAACCAGCCTTGAGGAAATATCCTAATTACTATATAAATTGTCATAAAATAGATCTTAATCTTAAACTCTTGGTCTTTAGGAAGTTAATTTTAATTCTTATAAGCAATAAGCTCTATAAGGCTATCCAAATTATAAGGTTGTTCTAGTACTTCATTGCATCCTGCAGTAAGTATTGCTTGATTAATATAAGCAGTTAACTTTAGCTCTACTGAAACATTCTTTCTATTAGTGTATATATATTGCAGCATGTATGTATTCTTTAAATATATTAATTTATATTGGCCTATTAGCATCTATCTTAAAAGGTAATTTTATTATTTGCCAACATTAATCTGAATTTCGAATTATGTTTTGTTCATATCAGTGTCTTTAATTATTTAAAAAATAAATATTAAATTATTTTTACATTAATAGAATAGAACTGTACATAGTAAAACCATAGAAATAATTATTCAACCTTTTTTCTATAAAATATATACCCATCACACACTCTTTAATAGATTTAGGTGCTATATTGTAAACAAAAATTAGGCATAATTAAGATATTATGAAACTACTTTTTTTTCAATTTCTTATGATAGAATATATAAAATGTAGAGGGAACTTTTTTTTTCTTAATCAGGAGATATCAAAATCCAACAGAATTGATTTCTTACAGCATAAAATGAGTAAAGATTAGAGCCATGTGAAATTTTGGTAATGAGAACTGAAATCTGGCTCGTTTCCATTTTTATTAGAAATCTGAATTTAGCTTATGCTCACTTAGAAGTTCATTACTTTTCCAGACAAATCTAATCCACATTTTTTAGGTCATTTTTCACCCTTTCCATTCATCCTCACTAAGATCTAACGGGATGTTGGCTAAGGAAAATTCTATTTTCTCACTCTCATGCCATTAACATTCTTGATTTGAACATATAGATTATGGGCTTACAGGCTTTAGAATAGATAGAAGGAAATATTGCGCAGGCAACTTCACTCTTCATTGATGCGAGGGTATGAAGTTTAAAGATCTGGAGAAATGTGTATCCGTATTATTTATAACTTTGTCAGAGAAACACACAAGGAAGCAAAAAGTGAACACTACAGCATCTAGTTAATTTGTTACTGCAACAGAAATATATAAGCAGGGTCTTTCGGGACTCACAGGATAGAATTTGTAACAGGATATTTTCATAATTTTGTTCATGTTTAGGCATTTTTTAGAAAGATCAGTTGACAATTATAAACTTCTAAACCCTTCACACTGTTCCTAGTAACACTAAGTTTACTATAATGCCAAGCAGCCCCAAGCTTATGCAGTCTCCCTGTGTTTCACTAGCTCTAACACCTTAAAGGCACAAGAAAGCACAAACTTCTGCTCCAGAACCACCTATGTCTTATTTTAAAACTATTGCTTAATCGACACTTTAAGTCCAATTTCGATTTTTATCTTCTCAATCAGAACAACATTTTAAATCTTACTATAAGGCAACATTTTCTCCAAATTATTCTGTTGTGGAGAGTAATTCATCTGTTATTAAAATTTCTACAAGGTCTTTAATATTACAGAGTGTTCTCTTATTTATTTTATGTCAAAAATAAAGCATTTTATTGATGATAATTTAGATAAAAAGTTAATCTATGAGAGTGGAGAATGCTTATAGAACCCCTGCTCCCCACTGTCTCCTGATGGAATATATTTTTTAAAAGAAAAAGAAAAGAAGCAATGAAAGTTAATGTGAATTTAGTTTTTTTCCTTTTATTCTTGAGAGATAATATACAAGCACAAGAGTTAGATACTGTTAAAAAAAAGATGAAATGAGTGGTGCAATGAGTGATTAAGTTGCAGAAGTCACAAAATATACTCCTATAAAACAAACAAAAATCTAACAACCCTAAAGCAATGAGAATGGTTACCCGTGACCTCGAATAAAAATTCCAGCAATAAAAGTACAGGCAAATTCAAAGATTTTCCAAACAAATTAAAAACACAAAGTGCTCTGGATAATATATTAGATAAGATGCCAAGCATGACTTTGATGATTGTTATGATTTGAATGTTTTTGTTCTTTCAAAAAAATTCGTGTTAAAACTCAATTCTCGAAGCAACAGTTTTGGGAGGTAGGGCTTTTGGAGAGGCATTTTAGGTCATAAGGGCTCTACCCTCATGAATGGTTTAATGTCTCTGTAAAAGAAATTGACTGAAGTAGTTAATTCTCTTTTGCCTTTCCACCTTCTACCATGTGAGGACATAGCATTCACCTTCTGTTGTAGGATGCAGAGTTCAAGGCACCATTTTTGAAGCAGAGAAGATACTTTAACAGGACATTAAAATTGCCAGTGCCTTAATCTTGGACTTCTAGTCTCCAGAACTGTGAGAAAATAAATTTTTACTCTTTATAAATTACCGATTTGGTTATAAAAGCACAGAACAAACTATCACAGTGATAAAATTAAAATTGGTAGTATTGTAGATATTTGTGAAGGGGCAAAAAACTTGTTTCATAAAATATGAGATATAAAAAGAGAAAAAAATCAATATTTGTAAATCAAGGTATGATTATTGTAATTGATATATATTAAATATCTCTTTCTATAAATAGCCCTAAAAAGCTGATAAACTCAAGTTGTACCTCAAAAAGTTGTTTCAATTTTTTCTCCAATGTTCATTTGGAAGGAGGTCACTTAAGCATGAGATAGCAAGCACTATCATTTCTATAAATGCTAATAATTGATGTTTGTGCCTATTTAGCATAATCAGAATCTTTGTACATATTAAAAATATACAAATACTATTATTTGAGAACATGCTAACAAATGCTTGATATTTGTTCCTATTGACAACAAATGATATTTGATTCAGCATTATGTCCTATGCGTGGTGTCAACTATGTACCAGAAAGCTTGCTGAGTGCTGGGCACAAAGTGGTAAACTGCCCTATTAAAGTTTAAAGTACACTGTCGTGGTATATATTCTTTTTTTTTTTTTTTTTGAGTTGGAGTCTCACTCTGTCGCCCAGACTGGAGTGCAGTGGCCACTCCCGGCCACTGCAGCCTCGACCTGCTGGGCTCTGATGATCCTTCCGTCTCAGCCTTCCAAGTAGCCAGAATTACAGGCATGCGCTACCACGCCCAGCTGATTTTTTGATTTATTGTAGAGATGAAGTCTCGCTGCCCAGGAGGGTCTCGAACCCACGGGCTCAGGCAATCCACTCACTTCAGTCTCCCAAAGGCGCGGGATTGCAGGCTGAGCCACCGAGCCCGGCTTGGTATATATTCTTATATTCTACTCTATCTCTCTATACTTCTAATGAATATTAATAAAATTTTATTTTAGTTGATTACATATTCATAGGTCTTCTGCTTCCTCTGACTCCCAAGATGAGGAAATTCTTACAAACAGAAACGATGTCTATATTTCACACATATATTAGTGCCTGGCACTATGATATTTTTATTAAAAGTTTCCCAATTTAAAGAACAGTAACATTCAAACTCCTTCAAAAATATATAATTCAAATAAATTAAGCCTCATTTTTAAAATGTATTAGTGAATGTCTTAGAATCTAAGACAATGAGTGTTAGACTTGGAAAAAAAAACCCAGCCAATTTTACAAAATTTTTTCTAAGAAAAGAGAGTCCTAGAACTTGCAACTCAGTTTTAAATAGCATCCTTATGATTTCCAGGTTCAGAAAATATAACTTTCCTGGAGTCTTTCTATAATGATCTATCATTATACTGCTCAGTGATAATAAAAAAATTCTGATTAAAGATTATGCAATGTTTGACCTATCAAATTACCAAAGATTCACAGTGATATTATATAATTCTGGCAAGTATACTCTTTATGATTGGCACTTTCTTCCCTACTAGTAGCTGTGTAAATTTTCAAAGAGCTTTTGGGAAGCAATTTGGCAGTATATGCTAACTTTTAAAATCTTCATCTATTTTGACTTACAAATTCCAATCTCAGGAAAAACATACTGAATTTGTAGTTAGAGATATAGTCCAAACCGGTTATACATTTATATTATTCCTATTAATTGCAAAACTGGTTTCCATAGCCAAAGAGAGGAGAGTGTATAAACATATTTCAATAAATTCACTCAAATTTTGTAAAGATATTAAAAACATATTTTAGAGTATTTTTAAACATGGAAGATTTAAAAAAATAATGTTAAGGGAAAATAATCAAGTACAAACTCAGAATGGTATGAATGCACAAAAAAATTCTACTGTAAACACTAGTCCACAAAAGAGCATAAGAATAATTTAAATAGTCTGATTATGTCACTTTTGCCAGATATGGTTCTCATTTTTAAAGGAACAGTTCATAATTTTATTCAACCTAATTCTTAAATGCAATGGCAGAGGGCCACAAATTTAACTTACATAGCTACTCAGATGTTTACAGAAAATAGAACTATTTTATTTTTTATCAATAACTAATTTGGCTTTTTTGTTCAATATTCTTCCATATTACTGGATAACAGGGGAGATAATTAAACTAAATGTTTAATCTGCAGTTGATGATTTAAACGATCTTTCAGATGGCATCTCAGATGTATGTCTGTACCTTCATCTTATCTTAAGAGATATCTAGGTGATTGGAAGAAGAGAAACTTTTCTGTGGATTTATGGCACAGGGCAGAAGCAAATCTTTTCCACACTTCTCGTGCTCTTCCTTGCTTATAGGTTGTCAGCAGACAATGGTCCCTGTTCACTAGGGACAGACTGCTCTGCTGACATTTGTTATTGAAGTCTGTGACCATACCTTGTATGTTGGCTTCTCTTGACTTGAGCAGTGCTTTCTATGGTTTTCCTTAGCTTCATGTTGACTCCAGGTAGTATCAGATCTCCTTGTGATCAAGTATCACTCCTAATTTTTTCCTTGGCTTTGGCAGTCTCTTCAGTAACCTTTTTTTATAAATATGCTTTATGTAATTATTCCACATTTTACAAGTCAGCCGGACTCTGAGCTGTCTCTGGATCTTATTTATGACATGTAGTTATTTATTACAGTAGATTAGGAGAGCTAACTTTAGTGCTTTCTTCTCCTTGACCTGGCTCTTACACCAAATTTATGTTATGTATTTTTTATAGAGACAGACTTCCTCTGTTGCCTGGGCTGGAATGCAGTGTTATGATCATAGTTCACTATAACCTCAAACTCCTGGGCTCAAGTGATCTTCCTGCATCAGCTTCCTGAGTAACTAGGACTACAGGTGTGCACCATCACACTTGGCTTTTTTTTTTTTTTAAATGTGTACAGAGAAGGGTATTAATATGTTTCCCAGGCTTGTCTTGAATTCCTGGCCTCAAGTAATCCTCCCTCCTTGGGCTCCCAAAGAGCTGGGATTGTAAGTGTGAGCCAGTGCAGCAGGTTGTATATCTATGATATTTTTATTTTATTCTAATTAAGCTGAACGTCATGGAGGTTGGAGTGAGGGAACTTTTAAAATACAGTATGAAAGGTAAATCGGCAGGGGTAAAGGTTGGACACACAGAGAGAGTAGTTAGGAGGATACTGTGAAAAAGAAAAAGAAAAAAAGAGAAAGAACTGGAAGGAAGGAGGGAAGGAAAGAAGAAAAAAGATACAGATGGGAGATGACAGGCACTTCACTAGAGAGAAAAATTGGAATAGAAAGGTTTAGAAACAAAAAAGTTAGAAATATTTGATAGGACATGGTGACTGAATATATGTTAGAGAAGAGAATCAAGTGTGACTTCCATATTTTGACTGAGTTCTAGCAAAGAAATAAAAAAGCAGAGCCAGTGGCATCAAGAAGTTTCTCAGAGTTTCACAGAAATTACTCTTTCAGTTTTTAATTTGCCGTTCTTACCTTCACTGTAAATACAATTGATCCAAGAAGGCAGGAAAATTGATTGAAGTAACAGGTATCATGTGACACTTGAAATACCTCCTCTACTTCTCCCCCGCTTTTTTTTCCCCCTTAGGAAAAATTCATCTTGGTAAGAGAGTGCTGTTGTTTTACTAACAGTACCTCAATTATTTCCAGGAGTAGAAAAAGCTTGGGTTATTTTGAATATCCTTTTCAATTTCCATGCAAGTAGATGTCTTTATTTTCAATACTTTAAAAATAATCACTCACTTTAACATAACAAAAAAAATAGAAAACCTTTAGGTACAGTAAAAAATTATTTGAGAATAGTTTCTGAACTGATGCCCTCTCACCCACATTTTCTTAAGCATTTATTTTTAATAAACAAAAACATTCTTCTAAATAAAATAACCATCAAAATCAGAAAAATTATCTCTATGTTTATCTTCAATTTTCTGTCCAAGCTCTGCAATCAGCTATCTCCAGGTATCCCTGATTCCTTTAAAAGAGGAACAATATTTTGAGGCTAAGCCCTTTCAGTAGACAGAAGTTGGGAAGTAAATACGAGTGTGTATACATGCACACAAACACACATGGACACACATATTTGCATCTTTTTTTGTCTCTATCTCTCTACCTCTCTGTCCTCTATTTACCTACCATCTATCTAATTATCTATCTATCTATCTATCTATCTATCTATCTATCTATGTGTACTTGTCTATTCTTCTAGCTTCTATTCATCGATCCTTAGACACCATGAGAATTGATACCGCAATAACTTCTAGCATTTCAGGGTTCATTTCAGTTTTTTTCTTTTTTCCTTTAGACAGTGGTTCACCTTTCTTTGATAGAAAACATGTTCCATTTATGTGTATTTATTTGGTCAACATTCCAGTATGTAATCATTTTTTCACATTGACCACTGCCTCCTTCCCTGTGTAGACATTCTCCCCATACATCCTGGCATATGATACTCTTTTTCTTTTGGCTATTATTCCTCCCTTCCTTCACCCCCCCCACCTACTTGCTCTGTCCCACATAATGGATCTTGAATTGAATTGCTGAGAGAATAAAGGGACCAGAAGAAGACAGGAAGAGAAAAGGCAGAGGCAGGGAGAAAATATATTTTATAAGGCTTTTACCATTATTTTGTCTGCTACACACACTCAGCAATGATTAAAATTGGTTGGTACCAAAAATTAACTGAGTGTGGTAGTGCCACCCCTGTCATCACTGCTACTTGGAAGGTTGAAGCTGAAGGATCCCTGGAGCCCAACAGGTCAATGCTGGGGTGGCGGTGAGTGTGCCCCAGCAGTCCAACCTTGGCTGATGAAGTGAGATGCCAACTCAAATTTAAAAAAATTGATTGGTGAATAGTATCAAAATATGGTTTACGGTTAAATCTCCATTACCTAAATTTGTGATGTAAAAGTAATTATGAAACCACTTAGTTCCTCACTATATGCTTTTAATTCAGACAGAACTATAAGTAACAAAAGTCATGGCCATGGCTTCTTTACTACTAGTGACTGAGATATTGAGAAACTCGTAGTACTAATTCATTCACTTCTCCATCCTCAATCAATAAAGTTATATATATACATATATAACTTTAATCAGATGCTTCCAATCTCAGAAATAAATGGAGATATAGTAAAGGATGTGGATAGAAAGATGGTAGTGGGGTGTGTGTGTGTGTGTTTGTGTGTGTGTGTGTGAGAGAGAGAGAGAGAGAGAAGAGAAGGAGAAGAGAGGAGAGAAGAAGGAGGGGAGGAGAGAGGAGATAAGAGGGCAGGGAGGAGAGAGGAAAGGAGAGGGAAGGGGAGAAAAGGGAATGGGAGGGGAGAGGTAAAAGAATAATTCTAGTGGGCCCATTCTAGTGGAGAATAATGTTCTGGCATACAAAAAGTAAGTGTGTGTACATTTGTTTACTTGCATAAAATACTCTTTCTCTTTCTGGTAAAAAATACCTGGCTGTCCATGGGGCCACAAGTAATTCATTTTCTGTCCATGAATTACAATGTGGCTTACTTTAAGTGCATACATGTCCAGTCAATTAAAATAAGTATTGTATATTCTTTTATAGTGCTTTAGAAAGATGGACATAAAATTTAAGCCAGAGAAATCAGAGTCTAAACTTTAATTCCTAGACTTCATTAGAGTAACATAGAAGAATTGTTTTTTTTATTATACTAAGCTTTCTGAGAAATAGAATATAAGGCTTAGAATGGATGGCAACAATTTTGTCTTCATGAGAGAGAGAGATTATACCAAGAATAGAGCCAACATATAAGAAAGCAAAGCTAGGTGATAGTGCAGACTTGATAATGTAATCTAGACCTTTGGATCTATATTGACATACATATAATATTAGAGTATTAAAATATATTTTAATGTGTTCTTTTAAGTCGCTCTTATTTTGTAAGCAGAAAAAATATACATTACTGAACAGATACAAACCTGAATTTATGTAGCACAGTCACAAGTCAGTGGTGAAACAAAGCTGCATTTTAGCCTGACAGTGATTGGAAATCTTATTTTATGTAAATTTAATAAAGAAAACGATCCATAGATGTGTTATTTTTCATCATGATACTATGCTTATAAAGAGTCTCCAGAAATGCATATTTCTGTCATTTCAGTAATTTAAGCAGAATGACTAATACCATATTTTTGCAGCACATTGTTATCATTAGAAAACTATCTCAATATAGAAAATGCTGTGTGATTATACATTGGAAAATTACAGGTCAGTGAGAAATTCATTAGCCTGAGCTGCCATAGAACTACATGTGGCAATACTGTCGAATGTCTTCATATAGCTCACTCCCACCTTTTCTTTAGGTCCCCACTCAAATGTTAGATTTCAGGTCTTTTCTCACACTCTTCTGCCCCTACCCCTCTACAACTGCTTTGTTTTATCTTAGAATTTATCATCATCTAGAATACTACTCAAATTGTTACTTTTAATTGTCAGTTCTTTCCAATTAGAGAGTAAATGTCATAAATTGAAAATCAGAAGATGTTGTTATTGTTGTCTCTATTCCCAATGACTGAAAGAGTGCCAGGTTCATAGTAGTTCAACAAAAAATAGTCATTGAATGAATGGACAAACAAATATTAGGGTTAGTAGGGAGAAAGAAAATTTCTAAAATTCTTCAGCTACTTCAAGAGACTAGGCTATAAACTAATCTGCAACTCCAGCATCATTTCCCTCTGTATTCTACCTTCATCTTTGCAGTCATCCTGGGGACGTCCTAGGTGATGAGTACAAATATAACTATGAGGTCCTGAAGCCACTACCAGAGTATTAATCATTTGATATTCATGAGAACATGGGTTAAGATTTTAACCAAATATTTCTGATCATCTCCTATGCCCACAGCTGACAGGCTACACATCTGTGTCTATTAATTTTGTCAACGTTACTTCAATGCTAGCAATAAGCTGTCCAAGTATTGAAGTTCTCATAAAATACCTTAAACCCAGTATAAGTTCTTCTCTTTGATCTAGGGAAGTGTCATTAACAATATGCTAAAAAAAATATGACTCCCAGCACTCATATGGCACAGCTCTTTGAGCCTTGCATATGGCATCTGGGCATGCAGAATTCCGTCCCATTTGTTCTGCCCTTTGTTGTGTCTTCTAATGGGTGAAAGAAGAATTATGAGAAACCAGATTGATGTACATTATAATAACTATCTTCACATAAGTGATAATCACTGTGACAATCATGAATGATTGTCTTATATAGAGAAAAAAACTTAAATGGAAGAGAAAAGGAAAGTCATTTTCAGATTACATGGACCTGAGGATATTAGGAGAATGTTGCAGTAAATACTGCATTTATTCATTAATTCAATGAATACATATGGCATGGCAAGTGTAGACCCTGGAGAAATCTAAAATTTAAAAAGATGCAGCAGTAAATAATAATAGGTCTCATGAGTTTGTATTCTAGATAATGTCTCAGTAATATATACTATCCAGATGGTGGTGAATCCTATGAAGAAAAATAAAGAGGTTAAGAAAAAAATAACTAAAGGTGGCAAGAGGGTAGAGAGCAATGAGATGGGATAGAAGACTATTGTAGATAGTGTGATTAAGAAAAGCCTCTGATAATCTGACAATGATCACAGAGAATACAGAGAAGAGTGTTTGGAATATTTAATGAACATAGAGACTATCAATGTGGCTGGGGAAGAATATGTGGGAAAGAATAGAAAAAGACAACATCAGAGAGATAGAAACAGGACAGATATTGCAGAGCTTTATTAGTATTGCTGAATTTCTCTTTGAATGTATTTTCTTAGTGATATAAAAAACACTGAGAGGTTTAAAACAAATCACAATGTTGTGATTTTCGAGAATCACATAGGATACTCTACTGAGAATATACTAAAAAGAGTTGAAGCTAGATAAAATCTACTGCAATCATCTTAATCCAAGGTGGTAGCAGTGAGTGTAGCAATAATGGTAGGATATCATTTGAAAGTAGAGACAATACAATTTACTAATAGTTTACATATTATGAGAGGAAAAGAATAAGATGTTTGCAAGTAGTGTGGCCTGAACTACAGAACAATGGAATTTCTAGTTACTGGAATATAAAAAGTACAAGAAACTAGTTTACTTCCAGGTGGAAATCAAGAGCTTACTTTTAGACAGTTCCAGTATGAGATGCTCTTCAAATGGAGATATATAAGCATGATCTTTGAGGCATAATTTTCAAGGTTTGAACAAAGGCTATTTCACTTTCTGTCTGTGTAATTTTGATACAATATTTTAATTTTTCTGTGACTCCATTTTTTCATTCATGAAATGGTTTTGGAAATACATACTTTGTTGGTTTGTTATAAGAATGAAATGTGACAACTCATGTAATAAAACATTGAGACAAATACTTCCAAGTGCCTAAAAAATACTAGTTACTGTTACTAGAGTAGTGAAAGTATATGGTGAGAAATTACAAAATACATATTTTTTAAGTAGTTGATAAGATTTTCTAACAGATTGGATGAAGGGTTGAGACAAAGGAAGGATACAAAGATAACTCCAAGAAGTTTGTCTTGAGCATCTTAAAAATAGAGTTATTCATTTATTTATTTGGGTTAAGAAAAAGGGAGGATCCAAAGATAACTCCAAGAATTGTGTCTTAAGCAATCATTATATTAAAAAGACAACTGCATTCATGTGTCCATCAAAGCATTCTTGGCAGTAGCAAAGTCATGGAACTAAAGTAAGTGCTCATCAGTGCTTGATTGGATAAAGAAAATGTGGTATGCAGCCATAGTGAGCAATGAAATCACATCCTTTGCTACAATATGAGTGGAGTTGGAGGCCATTACCCTAAGTAAACTAACTCAGAAACAGAAAGCAAAAAATCACATGATCTCACTCATATGTGGGAGCTATACAATGGTACTCATGAACAGAAAGACAGAAAGACACTAGGGACATCAAAATGGGGAGGGAAAGGGAGTAATGGCTTAAAAACTACCTATCTGATACAATGTCTACTATTTTGGGAAATGGGGACACCAGAAATCCAGTCCCCTTCAGTATGTGATATGCCCATGTAACAAACATGCACTTGTACCTTTTGAATCTAGAATACAAAATTTTAAAAAGCAGCAGCAAAAATAATTTTCTCTTATGCATCTGTGAAATGGAGTTGCTATTTATTTATTTATGTATTTTGAAATATCAACATTATTGTTAAAACAAAAATGGAGTTACTATGTATTGGGATGGTAGAGACTAGGAGAAGATCAGTTTAGAATAAGTGAGTAGAGAATAAAAATATCATCAATAGAAAAGTAAAGTTGAAAACGACGATTAGATATCCACATGGAGATGTTAAGTAAGCAGTTGGATATAAATTGAATATACAAGTCTAGAGGTCTGATCAGAGAGTCTCCTGAAAGTATAATTTAGTAGTCTTCACAATACAATTATATTTCAAATCACGGTAAGAGACAAAACTGTCAAAAAAGTGAGTATTGATTGGAGAAGGAATAGATCCTAAATCTAGGGAATGGAAATGTCTAGAGGCTTGATGTATATGGGAGTACCAGCAAAGTCTTAAGAGTTAAATAAGGTAAGCAAAAATCAAAGAGAAAGTTTTAATATGGAAGACAAGTTCAAAATGTGGTTCAAGAAAGTGGGACTAATTAGCTGGGTCAATTGATTACAGTTTATGCAAAAAGAAGACTGACATGTAAACATCAGGTTTGTCATTGTAGAGATCATTGATCCTGCAATGATATTTGTGGTAAAGTTGTAGAAATAAAAGCTTGGACTGTAGTAAGTTTAGCAGAGAACAAAAGAGCAGGAATAGGAGACTAATCATTACTGTTAACAACTATCTTAAGAATTGCTGCGCAGAGGCACAGTAGCTAAAACAGAATGTTGGTTAAGGATCTTTGTTTTATCATTTTAATATGAAAAATAATACATGTATGTGTGCTACTTGGTAAATTTCATCAGAATGGGAATATCTGATGATTCAGGAGAAAGAGCAAGAGGACACATATAGACGTAATGTTCCTAAATATGTGGCCTTATATACAAGCATAGGCAGATCACCAAGGAAACTGACAAGAATTTAGATGTATGTATTCAAATTAAGATTGAATTAAATTTGGTAATGGGAGCATGAAAGATTTAATTCCTGGTTGTTTCTAAGCAATCTGGGAACTAAGAAGTGAAGCCCTCAACTGATAATGAGGAATAGGAGATTGTGTTGGGAGTTTTAGGAGAAAGGAAGTGTAAAATTCATCTAAGAGAGTGAGAGAGACATTCTTTTTTCAGGGAATTGTAATAGTCCAGAATTATCACAAGCCCATCTGAAGTTTGTGGTAATGAATTTAAAATGAAAGAAGTTAGCACGGATATATGTTTTTATTCAGTTACTTTAGTTATTCATTTTTCTGTTGATCATTGCCAACCACAGCTTCTACACCAGTATGGACATTTAATTGTATATATTAACCTGACTGGGCTAAGGGATGCTTGGAAACTTGGTAAAATATTATTCTTGGGTGTGTCCCTGAGGGTGTTTCTGGAAGAGTTTAGCACTTGAATAAGTAAACTGAGTAAAGAAAATTCACCCTCACCAATTTGGATGGGCACTGCCTAATCTGATAAGGGGCTGGACTGAACAAAAAGGCAAAGGAAGGGAGAATTCTCTCTCTTTGAGCTGGTCACCCTGGTTTGGGGGGTCTATGGACTACAAGAATTACACCATCAGCACCCCTGATTCTCAGACTGAAATATACCACTGACTTTCCAGGTAATAACCTGGAAAATAATTGAAATTCTCAGCCTTCATAATTGTGTGAACTAGTTCTCGCAATAAATCTTATCTTATAAATATTTTCTCTGCACGCATGCACACACATACACACACACCACACACACACTCCATTGTACACACATACTCCATTGGTTCTGTTTCTTTGACAAGCCCTGACTAATATATCACTTGTTCTCCTGCTCTTTCACACTAACAAAGAGGTGTCTATTCACCAGAGAGTAACATTTAACACTGAGGAAAAAATAAATAAATATAGTTTTAGAAGCTCTAATAAAAATATTCGTATGATAAAAGCATCTTCCTACTTAACTTATTACAGTAGTTGCAATTCCATTGTTGAATATTATTATTAATGTTAAAGCACAACTTTTCCAGGACTCCCCACATTAAAACAAATAGCTTTAGAAAGGTTAAAAAAAAAACCGTAACCATAAAATGTTGTCTAGATAAGATATATTTTCTAATAATATAGGAAAGTTTCCAAGTCTCAGTTTTTAAATCTATTTTAAGTTGTTTGTATTCTTCCAATTTCTCACACCCTATCTATGTTTTGTTCATTGAGGGTATATGATAGAATTCCCTTTTACTAGCAGCTTCTCCCAGGACCACTTCCCCCCTTCGGTACCTTTCTCCTAAAGAATTGGATCAAAATGTAAAGGAAGTTTTGAGTGGGTATCCATCTTTTACACTGGAATAACTTATAAGCAACTCAAAAAATTAGAATTTTTTGTGATTTTACTATTGTTTCCATTCACAATATAATTATAATTTCTTTGCCCATTTTATGAGCATTTTGTATTCATTTTTAATCACAATTTCAGAAGATCCAAAATTTAAAAAAAAAAAGTTTTACTGACTTGACAGACAATAAAAAACAAAGGTAGCCTACACCTTCAAGAAAACTAAATGTATCTACATTTTATAACTGGGAAAACAAATTTTAAAAATCACCCTTGTAAAATGTCTGATCTATATGGTTCTTAAAATTTCTTCTCTACTTAAGGAACAGATTTTTCAAAAGCAATTAAGTAAAATACAGAAGGCAATTGTCTAAAAAGAACAAATGAGTTTTAAAAAATGATGCTCAGGGAAAAAATAATTAGTAAGGGTGTCCAGGGGACATATAAAACAGCAGCAAAACTATAGCAGGTTACCATCAGCAAAAGGTATTAAAGGAAGCATGTCAGAGATTGGAAGTGATTATAAAGTCAAAACATGTAGTGGGAAGGTGAGCTCACTACATTTCAAGGACAAGAGAAAAACCAAGATTCAACAAGGTGAAGGTTGAAATCCTTAATGAATACTTTACCTCAGTCATTGACAATTATAGAAATAGGATGCTAGGGCAATAAGAGTTAATGAGAAAAACATGTAACTGGGCAAAATTTGAACCATATTTAGTTTAAAAATACCTGTACAGAGTTCCGGTAAGATGGCGATGGCATAAGTGGGACTGTGAGATTTTCCAAAAGTGAGTTCCCATAAAGACTCTTGCTTCCCTCCCCCACCCCCACCCCAACCAGTCGCACTGGTCCGAGGCCTTGAGGCTCTCCATCCTATGCACCTCGTGGTTACTGATGCCCCGCCACAGCTGCTCTGCCCCAGGTGGCCCCGGGCCCTCAGTTGTGTAACGCTCCCAGATCCCTCCCCGACTACACTGCCTCACCCAGCCCCAAGCCACCGCTGCCTGTGCAGGCCCTCGGATATCGCCTTGTGGAGATCTGGGTTCCCTTGCTGGCTACACTGCTCTGCCTGGCACCCAGCTGCTGCCAGCTCCCTCCCTGACTGGGGCTCCCAGTCCTGTCTCAGGACGCTGCAGCCCATGGAGGCCCTCCACACCTGCCCCTCGTAGCTCTGAGTCCCTACCCTGGCTGAGGTGCCCAGCCCCATCTCAAGCCACTGTCACCCAGGGAGGTCCTAGTCAGCCACCCCATGGAGCTCCGGGTCCCCACACTAGCTGAGGCGCCCATCCCCATCTCAAGTCGCTGTCACCCAGGGAGATTCTAGGCGCCTGCCCCTCAGAGATACTGGTGCTATCCCTAGCTGAAGTGCCCCAAGCATTGCCCAAAGTCACCACTGGCACCTGCCCCTTGGAGCTCCAGGCCCCCTCCCTGGCTGAGGTGCTCAACCCCATCTCAAGCTGCCATTGCCCATAAGGCTGTGGTGCCTACCCCTCAGAGCTGTGGGTTCCATCAGGGCTGAAGCTCCCAGCCACACCTAGAGCCACCATCCCCGTGGAGGACCCTGATGCCTGCTCCTCTGTGCTCCAGTCCCCTTCCCCAGGCTGAAGTGCCCAGTCCCACCTCAAGCTGCCACAACCACAGAGGCCTCCAGAGCTTCAGGTTCCCTCCTAGACCTAAGTGCCCCACCCTGCCCCAAGCCACTGCCACCCATGTAACTCCAGGCTCCCTCCCTGATTGTATCACCCAGCCATGCCCTAAGACCCACCACCCAGGGAGGCCCAAGACTCCTTCCCTGTGAGCTCCTGGCTCTCTTGTTGGCTACACCACCCCACCCCCTAGCCACCCTGACCACTACGCTGACCAGCAATGCCCAGCAGTCTCACACTCCATCTCCCCCCACTCGCCCTTGCCCATAGTAGGACAGAGAACAGTTGGAGCTAGACACCAGGCAGAGCCCTGCATTGCCCCATGAGCTCCACCCAGCTCTGTGCATCTTCCAGCCTGGGCCCTAAGAACAAAGAAAGAAAAAGAGGCCCAACCCACGTGTGACACACCGACCTACAACACCTGGCTGTCTTGCACTCCACCCCACCAACTAGATCTGGTGGCAGTAGAACCTGGGATCATCTGGAGCCCTGTGACAAGGCAGAGACCTGCAGTGGCTCACCCACCCAGCTCTGCCTAACCTCCAACTTGGGAGCTAAGACCTCATGGTTGTGTAAGGGAACAGTACATCTTAAGGAGGTTGGCCAGCTTGTGTGTTTATATGATTGTCTATCCTAGTTTGTTTGTTGTTGTCACTGTATTTTTGGTTTGATTTTTTGTTTTTATTTTTGTTTTCTCTTGCTCTTATCTGTCTTCAGGTCTATTTTCATTTATTAGTAGGTACCTCTGTCTGTTCTTCCTTTTACTCTCCTGTCTCTGCCTTCCGCTTCCCCCTCTCCCTGTTCCATTTCTTTCTCTTTTCTTATATCATTTTACTTTCAGGGAGCAAACCAATACCCCCACTTCATGAACAGATTACAAGGCAGTGGGAAGCAGGATCCAGTGCATCCATACAACTGTCAGTGGATGCTGGGATCTGCAGATAAATGTTGAACCACAGTTCCCCCCTCAATTAAATCTCAAAGCTGCAAAATGTATAACCCTTTTCAACCAATTTCAACCAAGAATAACCTACCAGCCAAACTAAGCTTCATCAGTGAAAGAGAATTAAAATCTTTCCCAGACATCCAGTCCCTACAGTCCAGCCTCAGAATCGAGCAAATCCAGAAGATTCACATAAGAAGAGATTGAGCAAACAGAAGCAAAAAGCAATCCTACCACCCCTGAACAACAGACTTAAAGAAGACAGAGGGAGAGGAAAAAGAAAAAAAAAAAGGAAAAAGTGAGCAAGCAAATCTACACAAATGAAGAAAAATCAAAAGAAGAAAATAGGTCTCACACAGATGCCTGGAAGATCAGATATTGAGAAAACAGACTTCAGAATGCAAACAATGAAGAGCCCCCAGAATGACTGGTGACATACTACAAACCCAAATATCAAGACATTAATAGAATAAAAAGAATGGAGGAGAGACAAGAGGAAAATAGGAAGGAGCTGATAACTGAGATAACAGCAGTAAAGAATACTGTGATTGAGATAAATAAAAAACTAATAAGCATGGAAAGCAGAATTAGCCAAGCAGAAGACAGAATCTCAGAACTTGAAGACCAAAATATAGAACTAAACCAAACTGTCAAAAACATAGAAAAGAAGTTTAAAAAGATAGAATAAAACTTTCAAGAGATGAGTGATTACTTCAAGAGAATGAACCTCAGAGTAATTGACCTTCCTGAGGCAGAGAGACAGAGACTACCCTGGAACAAAAATTCCATGAAATTATTTAAGAACACTTCCCTCACCTCATTAATGATGTGAATATTCAAACACAAGAAATTAAGAGAACCCCAGTAAGACAACAAATGAGAAGACCAACTCGTAGGTACATAATAATCTGCCTGAATAAAGTAGATATAAAAGAAAACATCCTAAAAGCAGCAAGAGAAAAAGGTCACACTACCTACCAGGGAAGACCAATCAGAATAGCAGCAGATTTATCTACAGAAACCCTTCAGGCTAGGAGAGCTTGGAATTCAATATTCAAAGTTCTCAAAGATAAACAATTTCAACCAAGAATAAACTACCAGCCAAGCTAAGCTTCATCAGTGAAAGAGAATTAAAATCTTTCCCAGACATCCAATCCCTAAGAACTTATGCTGCCTCTAGACCAGCTGTACAAGAAACTCTTAAGAAAGTATTAAACACAGAAGAAAAGGGAAAAAGAACAATGTTCTTCACAAGAGTGCAAGAAAAAGATTGAAAACATACATTAACCAACCCCCCAAACCAAAAGAAAGACAACAAATAAGTACAACAAATCTATAAGATGATCATGACAAAAATAAACTCTCACATTTCAATAATTAGCCTGAATGTGAATGAACTAACTGCACCACTGAAAAGGCACAGAATGGCAAAATGGATAAAATATCATGAGGCAACAATATACTGTCTCCAAGAGACTCATCTAACCAAAAAGGACACTCACAGACTCAAAGTAAGAGGATGGGAAACAAATTTTCAGGTGAACAGAACACAAAAGAAAGCTGGAGTTGCAATCTTAATCTCAGACAAAATACCCTTTAAGCTATCAAAAATTTAAAAAGATGAAGAAGGTCACTATATAATGATAAAAATTTCAACCCATCAGCAAGAAATATCCATCCTAAACATATATGCACCTAATATAGGGCACCAATGTTCGAAAAGCAGTTTCTAGGAAAACTTAAAAAAGGGATTGACTCTAACACTATCATAATGGGGAACTTTAATATCCCACTCACAACCCTAGACAGATCATCAAGACAAAAAATTAGCAAGAACACCCAGAACCTCAATGAGACACTTGAACAAATGGATTTAATTGATACTTGCAGAGCACTCCACCCAATGACCACAGAATATATATTCTACTCATGACCACATGAAACGTACTCCAAAATCAACTACCTCATTGGCCATAAATCAAACATAAACAAATTTCATAAGATTGAAATCTTGCCATGTGACTTTTCAGGCCACGGTGGAATAAAAATAAATATTCACCCAAACAAAATTTCCCCAAAGCCCACAAGACATGGTCACTAAACAGCATGATGCTGAACAGTGACTGGGTCAACACTGAAATCAAAGAAAAAATTGAAAGATTCCTGGAAAGAAATGAAAATGAAGAAACATCTTACCAAAACGTCTGGAATGCCATGAAATCAGTTTTAAGAGAGGAATTTATATCTCTATGAGCACACATCAAGAAAAGGGAAAGATCACAAGCGGAGAGCCTAACAAACCACCTAAGGGAACTGGAAAGAGAAGACCACCAAAACCCCAACTTTAGCAGAAGAATCCAAATCACAAAAATAAGAGTCCAAATATGAGACATAGAAGACAAAACTATCATAGAAAACATCAACAAAACAAAAAGCTGGTTCTTTGAAAGAATTAACAAGATTGATGGGCCCCTAGACAGATTGACCAAGAAAAAGAGAGAAAAAGCCCAAATAAACACATTCAGAAATGCAAAAGATCAAATCACAACTGACTCTGAAGAAATACAAAGGTTATCAGAGATTACCATGTACAGCTATATGGAAACAAACTTGATAACCTAGATGAAATGGAAGACTTTCTGACATTACACAACCTACCCAAGTTGAAACAAGAAGACATTGTGACACTGAATAGACCAATAACAACCCAGGAAATTGACTCTGTCATATGAAAACTTCCTCAAAAAAAAAAAAAAGCCCTGGACCAGATGTCTTTCCAGCAGAATTCTACAGAACATACAAGAAGAGCCAATGCCAATCCTATTGAAAGTATTCCAGGCAAACGAGAAAAATGGAATTCTCCCCAAATCATTTTACAAAGCTAAAATTACACTGATACCCAAACTGGGTAAAGATGCAACAAAAAAAGAAAACTACAGGCCAATATCCCTTATGAACATAGATGCAAAAATCCTCAACAAAATTCTAGCAAATCAGATCCAAAAACACATCTCAAAAATCATCCACCATGACCAAGTAGGCTTCATCTGCAGGATGCAGGCCTGGTTCAACATTAAGACCATAAATGTAATTAAATACATCAACATATGTAAAAGCAAGAACCACATTAGATGCAGAAAAAAATTTTAATAAAGTTCAGCATCCCTTCTTGATAAAAGCCATCAAACACCTAGGAATAGAAGGAACATCCCTCAAAATAGTAAGTGCCATCTATGACAAACCCACAGCTAACATATTGCTAAATGGACAGCAACTAGAAACATTTCCCCTGAAAACTGGAACAAGACAAGGCTGCCCACTCTCACCCCACTTGTTCAATATTGTGTTGGAAGTCCTAGCCTGAGCAATTAGATAAGATAAGGAAATCAGGGGTACCTAATAGGAAAAGAGGAAGACAAGTTACCCCTCTTTGCTGAAAGTATGAACCTATACCTTGCAAATCCAAGAAAATCTGTCAAAAACTTGCTGGCACTGATAAAGGACTTTGGTAAAATCTCAGGATACAAAATAAATGTGCAAAGGTCAGTTGAATTCCTATATACCAACAGCAAGCAGGCAGAGACCCAAATAAAAAGCACAATCCCATTCACAATAGCCACAAAAAAATAAAAAAATAAATAAAATGAAATACCTCAGCATCTTCCTAACCAGAGAAGTGAAAGACCCTTACAATGAAAATTAAAAAACATTGCTCAAAGAAATCCAAGAAGACACAAACAAATGGAAAAACATACCATTCTCATGGATAGGCAGAATCAGCATTGTTAAGATGTCCATCCTACCAAAGGCAATCTACAGATTCAATGCAATACCCATTAAGTTACCAACATCATTCTTCTCAGACCTGGAAATGACAATACAGAAATTCATATGGAAACATAAGCGACCATGAATAGCCCAAACAATCCTCAGCAAGAGAAACAAAGGAGGAGGTATCACACTTCCAGACTTCAAACTCTACTATAAAGCTACAGTAATCAAAAACAGCCTGGTATTGGTATAAAAACAGGCATATAAACCAATGGAACAGGATAGAGATTCCAGAAGCAAAGCTTCAATTCCTCAACCATCTTTGACGAAGCTTCCAGCAACAACTACTGGGGAGAGAAAAACCTATTCAGTAAATGGTGCTGGGAAAACTGGTTGACCACATGCAGAAGACTGAAACAGGACCCCTACCTATCACCATACACAAAAATTAACTCTAAATGGATCAAAAGACCTAAATGTTAAACCTCAAACTATAAGAATCTTAGAAAATGCAGGAGACACCCTTATGGAAATTGGAACTGGGAACAAATTCCTACTCAGAACCCTAAAGGCCAATACCTTAAGAAATAAGATAGATAAGTGGGACCTCATCAAATTAACGAGCTTCTGCAAAGCAAAAGAAATCATCAAAAAAGCAGGGAGACAACCCACAGAATGGGAAAAAATTTTTCCAACTGTATATCTGACAAAGCCCTAACATCTAGGATCTACAAGGAACTCAAATGCACCAAAGGGAAAAAAACAAACAGCCACTTTAAAAAGTGGGCAAAAGACATGAATAGACACTTCTCAAAAGAAGATATGCAGGCAGCAAACAGACACATGAAAAAGTGCTCAGCCTCAGTCATCATCAGAGAAATGCCAATCAAAACCAGATACCATCAACACCTGTAAGAATGGCCATCATTAATAAAACAAACAACAGATGCTGGCGAGGATGTGGAGAAAAAGGAACGCTTCTATACTGCTGGTACAAATGCAAACTTGTACAACCTCTCTGGAAAACAGTCTGGAGATTTCTGAAAGAACTAGTAATTGACCTTCCATATGACCCAGCAATTCTCCTATTGGGAATATACCCAGAGTGACTCAAATTATTTTACAAAGAAGATACCTGCATGCGTATGTTTTTACAGCTCTATTTACAATAGCAAAAACATGGAACAAACCATTTTGCCCATCGAAGCTGGACTGGATTAAAAAAATGTGGTACATATATACAATGGAATATTATGCAGAATGACAAATATATGGACTTTGCAGCAACCTGGATGGATTTGGAGTTGATCATACTCAGTGATTTATCATAGAAACAAAGAACAGAGTTCCATATGTTCTCACTCACAAGAGGACTTTGAACAATTATAATGCTATAAGAAAGCGATTGGCAGTAATGGGAAACTGTCAGGGGGTGGGGCAGTGGGATTGGCAGTTAAGGGAAACTGCAAGGAGAGGGAGGGGCATACCTCATTAACAGGGGTACCTGCATGATCAATGTTTGTATACCTAAACCCAAATTGTATCCCACATCTTTACAAGAAAAAAAAATATCTGAACAACTTGGAACATATTTAAATAGCAGAAGATACAGTATTCATTGTAGAATACAAAACTTTTAAAAAGGTAACTCTAGCAATAGAATTGTTTCAAAACATTCTATAAAACTCTGGTTAATTTTTAAAGTCTTCTTTTTTGTTCAATCAAAGTACTTTTCTGAGAATCTTGTAAATAATTTAGTAAAAATATAAACTCTCCTTAATTATCCATCTACCTTCAAATTTTTTAACCCTTCCCCGCCAAAAAAATTCTGCTGTCTACCTCTAAGGGTAACCATTAATGACAGTTTGGTGGGTATACTTCTAGACTTCTTTGAAGCCTTAGAGACACACCATAAATATACACACATAATAGATATAAATATCCATTCACAAATTCAGGTGTAAAATAAAAGTAACATTTTTTTCCAACAAGATTCAAATTTTACAAGGTACCCCAATTAGAAACTCAATCTCTATTTGTTTTGAGTTCCTTACTCCTTTCTCTGGGGTTGTGTTATACATCTAGAATCAGTGTGGTATCAGTACCAGGAGTGGACCTGAACACTGTCATCTAAGCTAATCCAAAAGAGAACCCAAATTTCAACTCAACCTTTGACCTTCTTCACATAACTGAGATTATTACCATGCCTTCCTTAATTTTCAGATATAAGATCTCTCCATTTTAACTTCTTCTTTATGTCATATCCCTGCTGGTTTGGAGTATACATCTCACTTGACTAAGTGCAATAATCCCCTAGCAATTCTCCTATTACTCCCATTTTCTATAAGTCTGTTTCACACATCAGTCAGAGGGATCTTACAACATAAGCCAAATTGTATCAATCTTCACTTAAAGCTTTCTGGTGGGTTCCTGCCCCACCTTAGTACAGCCTAAGTTCCTATAATGACCTGCAAGGCTCATGTGATCTGGCCTCTTTACCTATATGCCTCATAACCTGCCATGCTCCACTTGCCTCACTAGTGTCTTTCCAGTTCTGTGAACCCATTAGGCATGCTTATAACTTAAGGCCACCCTCCAGTCTTTTTGTTTCTTCTGTGTACAATACCCTTCACACAGATACCTTTTAAGTATTTTTTCAAAAGTCATTTTCTCAATGAGGTTCTTCATATTTTTCTATTTAAAATATTGTTCTTATACCACCAATACTTATATATTTCTTAGAAATTTTTACTAACATCATGTGTATTTATTTTTTAATGTTTCACTGTTTGTTTCCAATACTATGATGTTGACTCCATGAAGGCGATACTTTTATTGGTAGGCCTTCAATACAATCTTTCTAGTGTATTAATGGATGGATGAGTAAATGAGTAAGTGATAGGAAACTTACTACTGCTTCTACCCCATACTTATATAATAAGAAATGCTTTAGGTTCTCTTAGACCTGCCTGTACTAGATTGACTTTTGCTTTGTTTCGTTTTTATACCATTTTGACATGAGAAGCCCAGAGAGATTTTATTTCTTTCAAAATCTTCCCTGGGAATGGTTAACAGATCACTTCCATCCTAACACTTGCTAAACAGGTTTAGTAATTCTGTCATCTAGAAAAAGTTTCATCCACAGAGTCTTGTTACAGGAGCCAATCATCATTCAAATTCTCTTTACTTTTAACCCTCTCCCAGTTCCTGGAATATTTTCATAGAATGGGCATGATGAAAACCTGACTTACTTTAGTTTATTTAAGCTTATATTCATTTAACCAACACAATGTCAAGAAGCATTTCTTTGCCCTCCCTCCATCCTTATAAAAGTTAACAGCCATCTGGATTTTTGTGATATTTCTCTGTAGTTACTTATAATAATTGTATTTATTTATTCTAACTTAATATAACTGTAATAATACATTTGTTTTATTTTATAACATTCTGTTTTCACTTAATACTGTTGATGAGATGCTTTCATGTTAGAGCATTTAATCATGACTTAATCACAATTGATTTAGCTATTCTATTGTTGATGGCTAAGTGGGCTATTTAAAATCTTTTTTTAACTATAAAATATGCTAATTTAATTATTGTATACATATCCAGGAGAATGAGGACATTTTTTTCTGCATCATATCTATGAGAGAATTGCCTAGGCACGGAGAATGCAGATTTTTAAGCACATAAAACAAGGATAAACTAGTCTTTCAAGAATATTATAATTGATGTTGAAGTATTCTTATTGCTCTATCCTCACTAATACTTTTCATTATCCTGTTAGTTTCTTCACATTTAAAGTGCAGGTGTCTTTTTTACATAATGACCTCTAGTGAGATTGCTGGATCAAATGGTAGATCTACTTTTAGTTCTTTGAGAAGTCTCCATACCAATTTCCATAGAGGCTGCAATAGTTTAGACTCTCAATAACTGTATAAGTGTTTCCTTTTCATACATCAATGCCAGTATCTGTTTTTATTTATTTATTTAAGAAAGCAGAAATTATTGAGAGGACAGAAAAGCTCTCACAGTGGGAGGGAACTCCAGGGGGTTACCTGTTTTAATTTTTTTTAATGAATGTTCTGACTGGTGTAGATGATATCTTATCATGGTTTTGATTTGCATTTCTGTTATGAATAGTGATGTTGAACATTTTTCATATGTTTGTTGACCATTTGTGTATCTTCTTTTGACATGTCCGTTTATTTCCTTTGCCCACTTTTTAATGGGGTCATTGTTTTTTTTTTCTTGCTGATTTGTTTGAGTTTTTCCTAGAGTGTGGATATGAATTCTTTGTGAGATGTGTAGTTTGATTATATCTTCTTCCATTCTGTAGGTTGTTATTGTTCTGTTTATTATTTCCTTTGCAGTGTGAAGCTATTTAGTTTAATTAAGTCCCACTTATTTATTTTTTTAGTTGCATTTGCTTTTGGGGTTTTAGTCATAAATTCTTTGCCTACGTCAGTGTCCAGGGGAGTTTTTCCTAGATTTTCTTTTAGGATTTTTATGATTTCAGGTCTGACATTTCAGTCTTCAATCCATCTTGAGTTCATCTTTGTATATGATGGGAGATAGGGATACAGTTTCATTTTTCTACATGTAGCTATTCAATTTTCCCACCACCAATTATTGAATAGAGTGCCTCCTCCCTAGTGTATATTTTGTCTGCTTTGTCACAGGTCAGTTAGTTGAAGGCATTTGGATTTATTTCTGGATTCTCTATTCTGTTCTATTGGTTCATGTGTCTGTTCTTTTAACAGCACCATGCTGTTTGAGCTACACAAACTTGTAATACAATTTTAAGTCAGGTGGTGTGATCCATTCAGTTTTTTTGTTTTTTTTTTTTGTTTTTTTTTTTTTTTTCCTTACGATTGCTTTAGTTATTCTGGCTCCTTTTTGGTTGCATATATATTTTAGGATTTAAAAAAAATTCTGTGAAAAATGATGTTGCTAGTGTAATAGGAATTGTATTGAATCTGTGGACTACTTCAGGTAGAATGGTCATATTAACGATGTTTATTATTTCAATCCATGAGCATGATATGTTTCTGTTTGTTTGTGTCCTCCACAATTTATTTCACCATTGTTTTGTAATGCTCTTTGTAGGGATATTCTTCCTCTGTGGTTAAATGTATTCCTATTTATTTTAGCTTTTTTGGCTGCTATTGTAAATTGAAGTTTTTTTTATTTTGTTCTCTGCTTGGTCACTGTCATGTATAGCAGTGCTACTGATTTATGTGTGCTGATTATGTATCTTGAAACTTTACTGAATTTATTAATCAAGTCCAGGAGTCTTTTGGAGGAGTCTTTAGGATTCTCTAAGTATAAGATAGTATTTTTGGCATACAGAGACAGTTTGATTTTTTATTTTCCAGTTTGGATACCTTTTTTGTTCTTGCTTGATTGCTCTGGCTAGGACTTCCAGTGCTATGTTGAATAGAAGTGGTAAAAATGGGTATCCTTGCCTTGTTGCAGTTCTGAGGGGGAATGCATTCAGTTTTTCTCTATTCAGGATGACATTGTGGGTTTGTCACATAAGACTTTTTATTATTCAGGAATGTCTCCTCTATGCCTATTTTACTGAGGGCTTTTATCATGAAGATGTTTTTTTTTCAAATGTTTTTTTCTGTACCTATTGAAGTTATGATGATTTTTGTTTTTAATTCTGTTCATATGATAGATCACATCTGTTGACTTGTGTATGTGGAACTATCCTTGCATTCATGCACTAAAACCCACTAGATCATGGTGGATTATAATTTTCTTAATGTCTGTTAAATTTGGTTTGCTAGTATTTTAAGAATTTTGCATCTGTGTCCATCAGGACTATTAGTCTGTAGCTGTGTGTGTGTGTGTGTGAGTGTGTGTGTGTGTGTGTGTGTGTGTGCGTGTGTGTATTCTGGCTTTGGTATAAGGGTGATACTGACTTCATAGAAAGAATTAGGGAGAATTCTTTCCTCTTCAATCTTATGGAATATCTTTGGTAAAATCAGTGTGAGTCTTTCTTGGAAAACTGATAGAATTTGGCTGTGAGTTTATCAGGTCCTGGATTTTTGGGAGGGAGGAAGCCATTTAATTACTTTTTCAGTCTCACTACTTATTGCTATGTTCAGCATTTCTACTTATTCCTGATTCAAGTTTGAGAGTTTGTATGCTTCCAATCATTTACCAATTTCTTCTAGATTGCCTAGTTTGTTTGCACAAAGTTGTTCATAATAACAATAATCTTAGATGATCTTTTGTATTTTGATGATATGAATTGTAATGTCTCCATTTTCATTTCTGATTGAGCTGATTTGAACTTCTTTCTTCCTTTCTCAATTAATGTAGCTAGTGGCCTATCAATTTCTTTTTTCTTTTCTAAGAAGCATGTTTTTGTTTCATTAATCTTTTGTATTGTTTTCTTGGTTTCAAATATTTTTAGTACTGCTCTGATATTTATTCTTTCTTTTCTTCTGCTACCTTTGGGAGTGGTTTCTTCATGTTTTTCTAGATCCTTGAGGTGTGATGTTAATATGTGATATTTCAGACTTATTAATGTAGGAACTTTCAGCCTTATTAATGTACGACTGCAGCACTATAAATTTCTCCCTGAGCACAGCTTTGATAACTTGTTTTGTTGTTGCAATTCATTTCAAGAAATTTTCAAATTTCCATCTTGATCTCATTGCTGACCCAAGGATCTTTCAGGAGTAGATTGTTTCACTTACATGTTTTTGCTTGGTTTTGCAAGTTCTTCATGGAGCTAATTTCTAGTTTTAATTTACTGTGGTCTGAGAAGGTGCTTAATATAATTTTCATCTTTTTTTAATTTAATGAGAATTGATTTGTGGTCTATCATATGGTTTCTCGTAAAGAAAATTCCATGTGCTGGTGAGAAAACTGCATATTCTGTAGTTTTGAGATAGAAGGTCCTGTAGATGTCTGTTAGGTCTATTTGCCATGGGGTCCAGTATAACTTTAATGTTTCTTTGTTGACTTTCTGTCTCAGCAATCCATCTATTGCTGTCAATGAAGTGTTGAAGTTTCCCATATTATTGTTATACTATCGCTTTTCTTAGGTCTAGTATGATTTATTTTTTTAAAGCTGGGAGATCTGGTAAAGGGTGCATATATACTTAAAATTTATCTATCTTCTTGTTGGATTGATCTATCATTATATAATAGTCTCTTTGTCTTTTTATTTAATTGTAACTAATTTAAAGTATCTTTTATCTGATGTGAGAATGGCTATGCCTGCTTTTTGTTTGTTTGTTTCTACTTGCATGAAATATTTTTTTCCCCACCTCTTTATCTTGAGTCTATTGCAGTCTTTGTGTGTTAAGTGGGTCTTTTGAAGGCAGCAGGCTTATGGATTGTGTTTTGTATTCATTCTTCCAATTTGCATTTTTCAATTGGGGCATTGAGACCATTAACATTCAGGGTTAATGCTGATATGTAAGGTACTATTCCATTCATCATGCTGGTTGTTACTTGGTTGCTTTATTTTTTTTCTCTATAAGACCTGTGAGCTTTATTATTATCAACGGTTTTCTACTAGTGCATTTCAAACTTTTGTTTCAATATTTAGAACTCTTTTGAGTATTTCTTTTAAAGCTGGTCTAGTGAACAAATCCCCTCAGTGTTTGCTTCTCTAAAAAAAAGAAAAGAAAAATACTTTATTTCTACTTCATTTATGAAACTTACTTTTGCAGGATACAAAATCCTTAGCTGACTGTTATTCTGTTTGAGGGGAATGAAGTTAGAACCCCAATCCCTTCTGGCTTGTAGAGTTTCTGCTGAGAAGTCTGCTGTTTGATAGATATATCTTTGTAAGTTATTTGATGCTTTTGTCTCACTGCACTTAAAATTATTATTTTTTCACTTTAACTTTATGTGACCCTATGACTAAATGACCTTTTTATATGAATCTTCTGAAAGTTCTTTTGGCTTCTTGTATCTGGATGGTTAAATCTCTGGCAAGGCCAGAGCAGTTTTTTTCAATTATTCTCTCAAATAGGCTTTCCAAATCTGTTGTTTTCTCTTCTCCCTAAGAATCCCCTATGCTTCATAGGTTTGGATGGTTAACATAACCCCACTTTGTTCCAGACACTTGAGATTTTTTCCCATTATCTTCATTATTTTTTCTATATTGTTTTCTCATTGTGTTAATTCAAAAGTTTTGTTTTTAAGTTCTGAGAACCTTTATAGTCTACTGTTAAAACTTTCCACTACATTTTGTACTTTCCTAAATGTCTTCTATATCCAGAAGCTCAGCTTTTGGGTGTTGTAGTTGTTTGTTTCATTTTTTAAAAATATGTCTATCTCTTTGGATAATTTTTCATTTATGTCCCCAATAGTTGTTATTGTTGTTGTTTTTTTAATTTATTTATATTGGTTTTAAACATTCTCTTGAATCTTGTTGAGCAATTTTATTTGAATTCTGCATGTGTAATTACAAAGGTTTCATTTTGGTTATGGTCCATTGCTGAAGTGTTAGTTTGCTCTTTTGGGGGCACTGAAGAACTGTGTTTATTCATATTGTCAGAATTGTTTTTCTGGTTTCTTTCATCTGGTTAGATTATTTCTTCTTTTTTGTGGTTGGCAGGGGGCTAATGCAGGATCCGCAAGGTTCCCTAGGTTATACATAGCCTTGGTGTGGTTAGTTTCTCAATTGCCAGCTGTGGCAGTGCTGTTCTAGGCACCTGCACAGGCTCAAGGCATCCAGGGTAGCCAAGGAGGTTTGGATACTGTTGTTAGCTGGGGTCTGGAATCAGGCCTTCCCTAAAGCTGAAGCATTATATTCGATGTAATGGACTATGCCAGTTGACCTCCAGCTAGGAGGAGGAACTTGTGGAAAAGAGTTAGCTGTGATAGATCTGCTATTTATTATTTAGAACATTCTTAGTATCTAGTCTAACTACTCTAATCTCCTGTTCAAGTCAATGGATAGTCTTCTCCCCTAATAAGACCCTGAATAAACAGATGGGGGCACTACCAAATGAGACAGGCTTTAAACACAAGGTTGTCTATTATGGTTTTACAACCCAGAAGGAAAAATAATATGTTAAAAATAACATTATTAGAATTTGGGGGGAATTCTGGAATGATAATATTAAAAAGTTATAAGAATTAAAAGAGATATAACAACTTAATCTGGAGACAGAGAATCTAAAAGCAGTTTCTGTTCAGAGATATGAACAGACAACATTAGAGAATTATTTTAGTGGTAATTAAGAACCAAATAACTGCATTAAATGAAGAGTAATTCCCAGTTACTAAGAATAGGCATTCTTAACGTTACTGAAACATTAATCAGTTATCAAAACATATCAAAAAAATAGACCAATTCTGAGCATAATTCCTAGAATTACCATTGACTTAAATTTCTGGTACATATTTTTCTATGCTTTATATTTTCTACTAATAACATTCATTATAAATATAATCAGAAGAACATAAATTTAAGGAAAATGAAAATAAATGTCATGGGATATAAAAATTTAATTATGTCTCAAAGCAAGGCAAATGTCTAATGACGGATTAGACATTGATATTCACAGCTCTAGGCTATAACATGCAAGAATGCCTTAGTGCTCACAGTAGTCTTAATTTTGGCTACTAACAGATTTTCTACAAAGTTTAAGAATGAGACAAATATAGACTAGTAGGTAAAGTGTCTCCTGAATTATGGTGGAGGGACTACACTGTAGAAACAAAAAAGTAACTACATATCATGATTGAAAATTTCTTCTTTATTACTAATTCTCATAACAATCTTGTATGGATAATGTAAAAAAAGAAATATATTTTCCCAAATAACTTCTATATATCAGTGCTGAATCCAATAATATTAATAAATATTTTTTAAATGTTATTTTAAATATGTGGAATACAATTCAGGGTTAGGTATACAAATGTCATCATTCACGTACCCTGTTGATGAAGTGTGCTCTCTCCCTTGGCAGTTTCCCACTATTGCAAGTCCTGTCCCTGCCCTCCTCTGGCAGTTTCCCACTACTGCCAATCCCTTTCTTGCAACAGTGAGTAAGTTCTTTTGGTACAGTGAGTAAGATACTTGGTTCTTTGTTTCTGTGATAGATCACTCTGTATTATAGCCTCTAATTCTATCCACGTTGCTGTGAAGTTGATAATTTTGTCCTATTTATGACTGCACAATATTCCATCATGTATATGTACCACAATTCTTTTTATCCAGTCTTCTTTTGATGGATGGCATGGTTGGTTCCATGTTTTTGCTATTGTAAATAATGCTGCAATAAGCATGAGTGTGCAGTTATCTTTTTCAAAGAGTGATTTGAGTTCCTCCGGGTATATTCCCAGTAGGGGGATTGTGGGGTCATATGGAAGGCTGATTTTTAAATCTTTTAGGAATTGTCACACTATTTTCCACAAAGGTTGTACTAGTTTACACTCCCACCAACAGTGCATAAGTGTTCCCTTTTCTTCTGCATCTTCCTCTCCAGTAACTGCTGTTTTTTGAATTATTGATGATGGCCAACCTGATTGTAGTGAGGTGGTATCTCAGTGTGGTTTTAATTTGCATCTTTGATGACTAGTAAGTCTGAGCATTTTTTCATGTATCTGTTGCCTGCTCATATGTCTTCTTTTGAGAAGTGTCTATTCATATCTTTTGCTTACTTTGTAATGGGACTTTTTTTTTTTTTTTCTTTTTGGTATGTTTGAGTTCCTTGTAGTTCCTAGATGTTAGGCCTTTGTTGGATATACAGTTGGCAAATATTTTTTTCCCTTCTGTGGACTATCTCCCCACTCTCCCAATGAAGAAGAAGCTTGTCAGTTTGATGAGGCCCCACTTGTTTATCTTTTCTATAGTTCCTACTACTGAAGAAAAACAAACAAAAAAGATATTCTTCCAGTTCTCTATCTTGCCAATTATGTCCTAAACATCCTGGATCAATGTTATTTCATTCACTTCTAAATATTTTGGACCTACTATATTAAAACAAAACCGTAAATATTTTCTATGGCTAGCCTGAACCTTTCAATCGACAATAAATTAACACAAGAGAGTACAATATAATTATTAATTCATTCAACAACTGTTTATCTTGCTTGTCTGTATGTACCAGGCTCTAAACATAAGATCAGGCAAGAAAGACCATGGCGTGTTATTCTCAGGAAAGTTTGATCTTTTGGAAATTAATTCTTAAACATGAAATTCTATCTAGAGTTAAAAATAAAACTGTCTTAAGATATTATAGGATTACTAAAGTATGTGCTTATTTTTTAAAATTTGATTATGTTTTAAAACCTGTTTTTTTAATAATTAATCTAAGAAATTATCTAACAGAATCCATGAAATGAGCAATAGGCATTATTTACTTCCTATCATTTCATTTCTTAGCTCTTTTGCAAAGTTTCTGTACACCAATGATCGAATATGTGAGAAAATTGTAGCATTCCATCCACCTTCAAAAATGACACCCCTAGTCTCTTTAAAGTCAAAAAATGTTTTATTAAAATTCAAGTGATTCTCTTATAATAAAAAAGATATTCTCTAAGGTAACTTCAAGTCTTCACTTTATAATTTTTAAATATGCAGTTTATGTTACTAAAACTAAAATAAATCTCTTATTCCTTCCATTATATTTGATAAATAAGTGGATGAATGAGAAGAAATCAGGCATTTGGGGAAATCTTTTTAGGAGAACTCAATCCAATCCTTAAATAAATATCTTATTCCAGAAAACAGCACATTCTGTTGTGTCAGAGTCTACTGAGTAGATGATAATCTAACTAAATTAACTCAAACAGTTAGGAAAACACCTTGGAAACTGAACAAAACAGGACACTATATTAATCCATTTGTTTGAGCCAACAGAATGGTTTCTGACTGAATTGACCAAATTGACTGTTTTGTTTTTTTATCTTGTAATGGCATTCAAGATAACAAATGGCATAACATCATATGGTAATTTTTACACGGAAAAAACAATAAAATTAGGAGTAAGAAGGATGTGAATTATTAGACTTATCTGACTTAGAAATTAACAGGTTTGAATTAATATAAATCCACACAAAGCCTCTATATAGGTTATATAAAATGGTCTAATAATGTCTTGAATATGTTAATCATTAATTAAGTCAAGATTTGCTATGCCTACTTTATAGTGCTTGGATAAGTACTATTCTAGTTTTCTCTTATGGTAAATATAGAAACAGTCAAATTTTATTCATATTTTCTATTCACATTTTGAAGCCACATATTAAACAAGAAAAAAATACATGTGACTACCTTTGAAAGGCCTGTGAAGGCTTTGTATCATTCTAGTTACTTTTTCTCAGGGTACTGATCCTTCTACTGGTTGGAATCCAGCCTAGCTTAAATGGTTCTTAAAGTAATTCTTTCTAGAACCTTGATATTGTAAATGCAGTCTGAAGATAGCAACATTGTTGTCATCTAGAAACCTTTTAGAAATGCCAAATTTTGGGTTCCTATCAGATCTTGATCATAACCTGCAGTTGGGCAAATTCCTAGGTTTTATGTGTGCATGTTATATTGTATTTTATGGATTTTTCCTTCTTACCCCACACTAACTTTTTAAAAATAAAGTTTTCCAATAAAGACTATAACTACAAAGCCTAAATTACAGAGCACACACTGGACTACAGAGACATGTGCTAAATTATGTGGTTCTAAAAGCATAGCCCTAAATCTATAGGAGGTCTAGATTATGTGCCCCAAAATGAGATTTAGTCTTTCAGTTGTAGCGGAAGTACATAACTATGACAGCTTCCAAAGTCCTTCTACCTTTTTCAATTGATTCTCTTCAGATACAACTGAGAAAATTTTTATTTGGAATTTGAGCCTTGGCAATGTGATTCTCAAATATTTTGAAAAGACTGCAATGCCATGGCAACGATGAGAGGCAGACTTTTTGTAACAAAAATAAACTGTGAGAGTCAGGAGACATGAAGTTTTTCCTGGAACTTCAACAAACTAGCTGTTTAAGGGTAAAACATACCTCATATTTTAGTTTATATTCCTTATGCTAAGATCTTTGATGGAAAATAGGCATATGATTAAATTTTTGTTAAATAAATTAATGAAATGATAGCCAAAAATTATCACTGCATTAAATTGGGATTTAAAAAAGAAAACTGCATCTGTTGCATAAGTAGCCAACTGAAAAACAAAACCTTAAACTATTTTACCTTCTAAAAATAATGTGGTTCTTTACCCATTTCCTTGTATAATTTCTTTATTGGTTCTTTCTTCATGTGTAGATAAAGGCAGAAATAAGTATGATAAAGTTAATGATAATTAAGACTTTTAGTTTATTGAATGTTTTAAGTGGTTGCTGATTTTGAGAATGAAAAGAAAGTTGGATGTTGAAAAGAATCCAAGTTTAGAGAAGCTCTAGGATAGCTCGACTGTGAAAATGCTCTTGCTATCAATAACATCTAAAGAACCATGAAAGACAACACTAACAGTTTTGCCACCACCTTAGCTTATACAATTAGTGGGACCTTGGTGAGATTCTACTTACATACATTCAGTTTCTTCTGGTTCTAGTAAATGACTGTAAAGTAGTTAATATAAGTTAAATGTCTTGCAGAACAGCAAAAAGAAACCCTATTTTTTTCTGCTCTATTCTCTGTGGTTTGTGGCCTCCAGTGAAATGCTACATTTAGGTTGTAGCATCACATTGCAAAAGAGACATAGAATAGAGAAAGAGTTCAGAGGAAAGCCACAAAGACAATAAAGGATTTGGAAAATAAGACCTATGTAGAAAAGTTAAGGCAAGTGGGCATGTTCTGTCTGGAGAAAAGAAGACTGGGAGGAGACATAACTGTCTGCAGATTCATTAAGGGACATTATAAAGAGCAGAGGGACCAATTCTCATTAGTCAATGAGAACTGAACAAGAAGTAATAGGCTTCAATTCCAGAAGGGAAAATTCAAGCTAAATATAAGGACTAACTTTATAACAATATGAATAGCTGAGAATGGCACCAGCTGCCAGGCAGCTATGGAATCATCATCATTGAAGAGATTCAAGACTGAATCCCATACCTATCGATCAGGAATGACTTAGTAATAATAAAATCAATCATGCTATGATTCAAGGGAAGATTAGTGCCCCAGCATAGATCCATCCAATCCAAACGATTATATGATTAAGATACCAGCACCCAAGGGGAATTGATCTGTATATAAGGGAGGAAAGAGAAACTCTTCACAAGCTATAGTTGTAACACTGAAAATTAAGCAATACAGAATGTTTAGCTGAGTCTGCTTAGGTAATATGCAGGGAGACTAAATTAAATAGCTCACTCGACAATATTTCAAATAAAAAATTGAGACATATAATTATTAATTTTTCCAGATTAGTATTCATTTGAATGTTATAAACATATTTTAATCAATAAAAAGAAAAACAGGACTTAGAATTTTCTCATAATTTGAAAAATAAAACTAAAAGGAAGATAATTTTAAAGGATAATTTTTTTACAAGTCAAATTTAGGGTGCTTTCTTTCATTTAAAAATGTGTTTGAGTATATTTTTACTTCATCTGTACTCAAGAGTTTTATTTGATGGGCATGAGACTCTAATTAAGAACCAAGATTCACATAATTCAGTCACAGTGTGGGTCAAAAATTACCAATTTAATTTTTTAATCTCAAAATTGAATTCTATGTCTGTGATACACAGAGTGAACTTCAGCATTATCCAAAGCATTCTATTCCTTCATATTCTCTGCCTTATCACACTGGTCTTTGTCAACACTGCAGTAGTTATTTTTGAATCTTTGAAAAGACAATGTTTAATTTTTTTAGTTCACTTTTCCCCTCTCCACCTTTCCAGTTTACCTTTAAGAAAAAAACACACTGCTTTTTTCCCCCCTGAGTAGACTTGTGTTATTACTACCGTTCACATCATCAGGGTTACAACACTTGCTGTAGTAGATCATCCCTGTGCTGTCAAGGTGATGATATATGATGGAAAAAACCATTCATTTGAAGATGTGAGACACAAAGGCTGAAGCGATAATGAGGTAGCCCAGCACAAATCCAGCATGCTCAGCAGTGGGCATTTCCCCCCAAATAAAAATGGACTACTCTGTAAATTAAGAATCTTTGCATGGAAAAGGAAAGCCCTGGAAGATGATTTTTTCTTTTCTTTTCTTTCTTTTTTTTTTCTTAGAGACCTTTTATGTCTCCCAAAACATTAAAAAATAATGCGTTCTTGAATTAAAAATCTTTCAAAGCTTCTCACTTCTAGTTTTATTTTTTTCTCTCTGTCTTTCATATATATTTTTCTCTTAGTCCCATTGCTGCCACCCTAAACTAGGATTCTTAGTTTCATTCTGCTGGACTATTGAGGTGATCTTGATCTCTTAATGTTCTATATTCTCTTTCTGCTCAAATACTCTTTCCACATATGACTCCACTAATCCTAGTACATGCTACATTCATTATATCACTCTTCTAATCAGAGAATTTTCAATTTCCTCTATGATTCATCAGATGGACTTCAATTCTGTAGTTTGTCATTCAAAGCCTTCTAAAAGTTAGCCTTAGCTTATTTTGCCAGCTGTAAATTACACTGCTTTCTTAACTGTATTGTATATTGTCAAATAGGTCTTTCAAAATATGCTTTGAACTTTTTATATCTTTGTTCCTTGCCTGACCCTCCATCTGAGTTGCAAAGTAAATAATGGGCAAGCTTTATTGTAAAATATACCTGGATTCATATTTACTAGCTATGACCTGGGAAACATTACTTTGTTTCTCTGGTTCTTAAATTTGTCAACAATGAAATGAATAACAACACCAATTCAAGGAATTATTGTGAGAAATGAATGAAGAAATGCATGTAAAATACTTAGTACAGATGCAAGCACATGATAGTCAAGAAAGGCAGCTCCTGTTATACTGTTTTGGCATAATTATTAATTTTTCAATGTGTTCTTTAATGGTGATGTGTATGCTTCTATTTCTCTGTGAGGCTTATTTCATTTTTAAAATTTCTATTGAACTTTTCTTCTTTTCCTCTAGTATAGTATTTTTATATTGCATCTGTTGTATCCTGCCATCTTCTATATTTTACGTATAGAAAATGTAAGTCATTCCAAATGTCTTGGGGGTAAAAACTGTCTTTTATCTCTTTCTCAAACCAATTGAAAGTGATCAACACATAATAAGTACTCAATGTATTTTTAGTGAATCAGTAGTTTCACGTGTTACTGCTTTTGCTCAATCCGAAAAGGTTTGGATTTACTTGGAACAATACCTAACTGTGATGAAATAAAAACTCAAGCACATTTTGGTTGGCAGAACAGATTCATGATGCTGACTGTTATACTCCCAGGACGGAAGAGTAAAGTTAAAGCTAGATTTTTTGTTAAGATTCATTTTCTACTCCCATCACTTAAATATCCTTTAATGAAAAAAAAAAAAAAACAACTAAAATCTTAAAGCCTACTGGTGCATCCTAATTTAAATAACTATATTTTTTCAAGTTACTTTTCACTGAGTGGTACTATTTCTGAACCCCAGCAACTGGCATGCTGGCAAACTTGTACTCATTTCAGAAGGTTCTAGCCCTCTAATTTTAATCTCTTTTGTTATAAGAAATATGCCTACAACTTTACCAATTGGAAAGTGTAACATTTGCTAGTTTCTTTTAAGTACTTTATATAAATTGAGTCCTCCAAAAACATATACAGTAAGCACCTAAATTTTCTTTTTCCTTCCCAGTTCAGTCCTGCCTTGACCAACAGTATAATGGGGTCTAGGAGGACAATAATTATTTCTTGCAATCAACTTATTAATAATACAATGCTTTGCTTCTAAGATCACTGCTGACATCAGAGGTCTTTAAAACAAAGATTAATTCTTTTTCTACTTTTGGATCAATGATAACTCAGTGTAACTATTGTGTGGCACCACCTTCCACTAATTTCCTCCCTGGTCACTGTCTCCCCTTTTTTGTGTGCTGCAGAGTAGTATTGACCTATTTGGGTTCCAACTAGTGTTTGCAACCATTGCATGTATTCTTTTCTCAGAACTTGACCACTCCTCCTTCTTTCAGCACTTAGGGATTCATCCTTCATAGCTTACAATGAGCATTCCTTCCTCAGAAAAGCCTTATTATTTTGAGTTGGAGTCTCACTCCATCACCTAGGCTGGAGTGCAGTGGTACACTCATGACCAATCCAGCGCCGACCTGCTGGACTCTGCGGACTTCACCTCAGCCTTCCAAGTAGCCAGAACTGCAGGTGTGTGCTACCACGCCCAGTTAATTTTTGATTTATTGTAGAGATGAGGTCTCACCAAGTTTCCCAGGCTGTTCTCGAACCCGTGGGCTCAAGCAATACCCTTACCTTGGCCTCCCAAAGTGCTGGAATTACAGGCTTGGGCCACCACACCCAGCCTATTGCATTATTTTAATTTAAATGTATTTAATTTTTTATAAAATTATTTTATTAATTTTATTAATTTTTATAATAAGTCTATATACATTGTTGTTTAAAATGCATTTTGCAGCTTTGAACATAAGTTCACTGAGTGAAGGGACTATGTTGACCCAATCTACCTTTGTATCTCCAGGGCCTTGAATATAAAAAAAAATCAGTAAAAACCTCTTGAGCAAACAGAAAAAGTATATCACAGAACTGGCCATTTTTCAACAAAAAATCAGGCAATGGAACGTTCATTCCTCCCTCACCATCTGCCTAACTAAATTCTTTTTGAGAATGCAACCTCAAAATCTTGTTAAAAATTTTATTTAATATGCTAAAATGAACAAGATAAATCAGATGTAAAGATAAAATACCCTTCTAAAATTGAAAAAAAATATTTTGTTTGCACAGATTCCAAATAAAGAAATTAGTCATTACTTAAGTTGTCCTAACATATTGTAGGTAATTTAACATAATTTTTGAGCCAGGCAATGCAGTGAAAACAGATTATTTTTTCTTACTTATGTGTGGCATTTATGTCTGTCAAGATCTTCCTGATTGTTAAGTTTTTAATAGCTTGATCTCCCTAGGAAAATGATGCAAGAGTTATCTAACCTCGTGTTTAACTCATTTGTTTAGTGGTTGTAAATTTCATAATCTTTATAAGAGCTTTTATAATTTCATGTTACCAGGAATGTGTTGAATATCACAATTTTTCTATTGGCTTTACTTGTCTGAGTTATTTACTCACTTCTTTTCTGCTAAGGAGGCTGGCAGGCTTGGACAGACAACCAGTGGGGCTGTGCATCTCAGTATGAGCTTTATTTCAATGACCAAAAGTTAAAATTTTCTACCTGGAGGCTTTAGAGTAAACATTTTTAGTGTAGGCTCAAATTTGGACCTGCAATAAAAAGTGTTTGCTTTGGACACATCCAATAACTAAATCATTACATTACTGAATAGAAAGCATTGTCAGTAACTAAATTCTGTATGTCTTTTATCTCTCCTGCAACTTTCACTCTTTTTTGGAAAAAGATGGTCATTAGTGAATAATGACAATTGGGAGTTGACAAAGTTTCTTTAGTTAGAAATAAATCTCCAGCTGAGTCTTATTGAGTCTCGATTCGTTTTATTCTTCTCTTCCCTTTGTGTGATACAATTCATGACTACTTGTTATAAACATGTATTCTGGCGTCTGTTCTGGCGTCATAGTACCACAGCTTAATTCTGAGGCTACCTCATTGCAAGGTATTTGACATTAGAAAGATTACCATTACTTTGTTTTCCTTATTTAATCACTAATAGCATCTACTTATACAACTAAATCATCTATTTGGAGTATTTAGCACAGTGCTTGCATATTGTAACATATTGCATATTGTAAGGATTAGCTATGATCACTGTACATGCATGGCTTCTGTATTTGTGTCCCTGTAACCAAGTACTCATACAGTTAATTTCTCTTTTATCACATTTGTGTGTGTGTGTGTGTGTGTGTGTATTTTTTTTTTTTGAGTTGGAGTCTCACTTTGTCGCCCAGACTGGAGTGCAGTGGCCATTCCTGGCCACCGCAGCCTTGAGCTGCTGGGCTCCGGCGATCCTTCTGCCTCAGCCTTCCAAGTAGCTGGGACTACAGGTGCATGCTACCATGCCCCGCTAATTTTTTGATTTATTGTAGAGATGAGGTCTCACCAAGTTGCCCAGGTGGGTCTTGAACCCGCGGGCTCAGGAAATCCACTCACCTCAGCCTCCCAAGATGCGGGATTACAGGCTGAGCCACCGAGCCCGGCTTGCATATGTATATTTTTAATTCTTCTGTTATTTGTACTTTCAGTTGTTACTCTCTTTTAAGCCAATTTAGGCACTGCTGCTGGTTTTCTTCACACCAACTGTCTTTTAAACTTCTCTCATTTAATTGAATTTATTCATTACCATGTCACCTGTGGGTTCACAGTGCTTGGTGTCAATCTCCCCTCCACAGCCATTTATGGACCAAGGTTGTGTGTTTCACAGCCATCTGTGGTCCATTCCCCCAAGTCTGCTACCATGCCTCTGTTGAGTTGCCACACCAAATTAGCCACCTATGAATCTCTATGTATTTTTTCCTCTCTGTCTAACAGGTAATAACTACTTATTTCTTACAGAAAAGTTTACAGTTCTGATACACTTGAGGAAAGGCAATTAGTCCCTGGAAAATGCATATATGTACCTATATTAGTAAAACAGTGCCACCAAATGAAATTGCTTGATCTTGGATTACTTCTTAAATTCTGCTTTTAAAGCATCTTGACATAACTATGAGGCAGAATCAAAGAACTTGTTTCTCCTGTCATTTGAGGGGTCAGAAAAGGTTATTTTTCATTTTAAATTTTGTGTCATTCACTGCGTATTTGTTAACTGTGCACTTGACAGATAATTACAATCAACCTATCCTCTCAATTATTCCTAAATATTTTAGGACCTATATCACAGGTGTTTTATGACTATTAAGTAAGGTAACCAATGTGTAGTAATTATTACACAGCCTAGGACGTAGTGATCATGAAAAGAGAGAGTTAGTTGTGTCATTAGTAGGGAGTTGTGGAGTTGGTGCTGGTCATAGTGGTGGTGGTTTCGTTGTTATTAAAGTAAGAAAATCAGGGAAACATTTTTCAATAGATACTCATTATGAAAACATACGTAGTTGACTTATAATCCCACTAATAACAACTCAATCAATCCAGGCACCATTGTGAAATACAAAAAGGAAATGAAAGCTACAGTTAGTTGACATCTACATACTAATTAACAAACACAATTGTTCAAAAGTTATTTTCTCACTATCTTCTACATTCTTGAGACTTACTGGTAGTTTTAAAACTTTATGGACTAGAAACAACCTTAATAATACTTCTTTAATGTCACTTACCAACCACAGTTTTATCATATAAACTAAAAGCAATCTAAGTAATATTAAAGTCTTACACACCCAATGTGAACACAACTAAAAGTTCTCAAATGGACAGGGTAGAAATGCAGTTAGTGTTATATACATCTCTTGCTGAAGTTTCCTAGAACTAGAAACTGTTGGTAATGCTAAAAGTTGGATTTCTCATGAATTGCATGGAGAAAACTTCTACTTAGCTGAACTCTTGTGAATAACACAGCACGTGTAATTATGATCTGGTTCTTTTTGATTCCGGGAAATTAGTGTGAAATGTATAAAGTGCCATAAAATCTGACATAAAATAATAGAATTCACATACATTGGTATAAATATTTCCTCACCCATTTCTTGAAGAAAAGTATCAATATTTGATACAAAATTCAAAATACTATAAAATAGACTTTCTAGCTGGGTTTGGTGGCTCAGCCTGTAATCCTGCACCTTGGGAGGCTGAGGTGAGTGGATTGCCTGAGCCCACGGGTTCGTGACCCGCCTGGGCAACTTGGTGAGACCTCATCTCTACAGTAAATAAAAAAATTATCCAGGCATGGTAGCGCGTACCTGTAGTTCCAGTTACTTGGGAAGCTGAGGCGGAAGGATCGCCAGAGCCCAGCAGGTGGAGGCTGTGGTGGCCGGGAGCGTGCCACTGCACTCCAATCTGGGTGACAGAGTGAGACTCCAACTCAAAAATACAAAAAAATTAAAAAAATAAAATAAAATAGAATTTCTTGTCAAAGTCCTCCAGTAAATTGAACAGAGCTCAGCTACTGAAGCAAATGTATTAAGTATATTAAAGAATTTAAAATCAAACTAATCTTTTAGCCATACAGACTCAAGTAACTGTTAAATATTTGAAAAAATTATCAGTTGAACATTAATTTGAATAATTGTAGATTTGCTACATAATTAAATGTAAGAAGAATAAATAGGAGAACAAAATAAAGTGAGAAATAATTTAAACGACGAAGGAAAGAAAAAGTGAGAAAAAAGAAAGAAGATTATGAACACCAAAAGGAAAGTTAAAAAAATATATCTTTCATTGGTCTATAAAAAACATGTTAAAACATTTAAAAGAATAGAAATTATGCAATGTTTGCTTTCAGACCACAGTGTAATTATTCTAGAAAACAAGAACAAGAAGATAACTTGAAGAAGCCCAAATACTTAACTATTAAACTATACACTTCTAAATAATTCATGGGGCAAAGAAAAACCTCACTAAAAAAAATTTGAAAAATGTATTTTCAACTAAGTGAAAATAAAAGCACAACTTTTTAAAAGTTGTAATGTAGCAAATAAGTGCTTATAGGGAAATTTATAGCAATGACTGCATATAATTAAAAAGTAGAAAGACCTGTCAATAATCTAAGTTTTCACACAAGAAAAGTAGGAAAAGAAGAGCAAAGGAATGCAAAGTAAGCAGGATAAAATAAAATAAAAGTAAAAACGAAAATTAATCAATATAAAAGTAGGACACTAAAAGAGAAGATTAAAGAAAGTAAAATTTCGCTCTTTTTTTAATTGGAAAATATAATTTATTTAGGAACTAGAGAGAAAAAGAGAAGAGATTCACTTTTCCAAGGTAGGGGAGGGAGCCAAAGCTGGGAAAACATGGCTACCATAGCTCAAAGATCCATGTAGCTTGACCAGAATTTAATAATTATAACTATGGCCAAAATATTGCTCTTTGAAAAGATGGATACACCTTTATCCAGGATAACAAAATAAATTTTATTTATTTATTTATTTATTTATTTAAGTTGGAGTCTCACTCTATCGCCTAGACTGGAGTCTCACTCTATCGCCCAGACTGGAGTCTCACTCTATCTGGCCACTGCAGCTTCGACCTGCTGGGCTCTGGCGATCCTTCTGCCTCAGCCTTCCAAGTAGCTGGAATTACAGGCATGTGCTACCATACCCGGCTGATTTTTTTATTTATTGTAGAGATAAGGTCTCACTGCCAAAATAAATTTTGAAAAGCAAATTTCAAAAATTAGAAATAAAAGAGGAGCCATAATATGAATCGCATGGACATTAAAAAGGTAATTAAAATATACTATAAACATTTTATGCACACAAATTTGATAACCTAGATAAAATGGACCATTTATTTGAAAGACACAAGAAAAGATAGACAATCTGAAGAAATAATTAAAAACCTTCCAAACAAAAGCAACAGTCTAGACAAGTTTACTGGTGAATTCTACCATACACTTAAGGAAGAAATTAAATCAATTCTTTACAATCTCTTCCAGAATATAGAAGCAAAAGGAATGCTTTGTAATTTATTTTATGAGTGTTATTTACTCTAATACCCAAACCAGACAATGATGTCACAAAAAAAATAAAAATAAAAACAAATAGCTCCCCTAAACATAGGTGCAAAAATCCTCAAACTAATTTCAATAAATAAGAGCTAACAATGCATACAAAAATACACACCACAGTCAAATGGGATTTGTTTCAGATATTCAAGGCTGGTTTGAAAAATTAGTAAATATAAACCATCACATCAAAAAGCTAAAGAGAAAAACTTAATAATCATATCAATAGATACAGAAAAGAATTTGACACAATCTAACCCTGATTTATGATTTTAAAAAACTAGGAATAGAGGAGAATATTCTTGACTTGATAAAGAATATCTTTAAAAACTACAATTAATGTCATATGTAATAGTCAGAAACTAGATATCTACTAAGATCAGAAAAAGAGAAGGATATCCTTTCTTAAGACTTCTTTTTAATATACCACTGGAAGTTCTAGATGACACAATAACATAAGAAAAAAAGAGAAAGGAAAAAGAAAAGGAAAGGTACACAGATTGAGCAAGAGCAAAACTGTGTTTGTTCACAGATGACATAATTGTTTATTCAGAGTATGCAAAATGGCAGACAAAAACTCCTGGGACTTTATATGAGCAATGAACAATTAGAATTTGAAATTAAAAACACAATACCATTTAAATTAGCATCCCCAAAATAAAATGCTTAGGGGCAAAACTAAATATAGATATAGGTATGTGCATGTATATACTATACAAGAAAAGCTGAAAAACTCTGATAAAAGAAATACACAATAGAAAGACAATATTCTCAAGAAGTCAGTTATATTCAAGTTGATCTATATATTCAACAAAATTCCCATCAATATCCAAGGAAATTACTTTATGGATATCAATAATTGGATTTTAAAGTTTATACGGAGAGGACAAAGATTCAAAATAGGAGGCACAATATTGAGGGAAAAAGTAAAGTTAAAGAATTGACACTATACAACTTCAAGACTTACTACAGATCTGAAGCAATAATGACAGTGTGGTATAGTGAAAGAATGTCTTATTGATCAATGATACAATAGAGAGACTAAAGACAGACCCACACAAATATGGCCAACTTATCTTTGACAAAAAAACAAAGGCAATACAATGATGAAAAATGTATTTTCAACAAATAATACTGGAACAACTGGAAATCCTCATTTTAGAAAATCTGAACAGAGATCTTATGACTTTCACAAAAATCAGCTCAAAATGAATTATAGACATCCATGTAAAATGCAAAACCAGACCATTTGTTGAAGAAAACATAGAAAAATATCTAGATGGCATGGGTATTACAATGACTTTACATATATAGCACTAAAGGCATGATCCATCAACGTGCTAAATGACAAGCTAGACTTCACCCAAATTAAAAACTTCCACTTTGCCAAAGCCATTGTCAAGAAAACAAGGCACATACTTGGAAAAAAATTATACATATAATATATGCATTATATATATATATGAAAAGAATTGTTATTCAAAATATAAAGAACCCTTCAAATTCAACAAGATGAATATAAACATCTTGATTTAAAAATGGGCAAACAATCTGGACACACACCTGCCACACCAAAGAAAATCTACAGATGGCTAACATCATGTTAGAATGGTCAGTATCCAAACTGACAAAACCAAATGCTGGTGAGGATATGCAGCAACATGAAGTATCATTCTTTGTTTTTGGGGATCCAAAATGATACATTTTCGAAGATAGTTTCACACTTGCTTACAAAAGTAAATATACCTTTTCCAGTGATTTAGCTATTGTGCTTCTTGGTATTTACTCAGATGAATTGAAAAACGTGTCTTCATTAAAACTTGCATGCTTATAGCACCTTTATTTGTAATTGCCAAGATTGAAAGCAACCCAGTGTCCTTCAATAGGTGAATATGTACATAAACTGTAGTATATCATCACAATGGAATATTATTCAGCAATAAAAAAATGAGCTATTAAGTCATGAAAAGATATGGAACAACCTTTCATTCATTACTAAATGAAAGAAGACAAACTGAAAAGGCTACATAATGTGTGCTTCCTATTCTGTAACATCTGACAAAGGTAAAACTATGAAGACAGAAAAGATATGTGATTGCCAGGAGTTAAAGGAGAGGGAAGAATGAATAGGTAGAACACAGAGAGTTTTTAGAGCAGTGAAACTATTGTGTATGATGTTATGATGGTGAAACATGTCATTGCACATTTTTCAAAGCTCACAGGATGAACACTAAGAGTGAAATCTAATTTAAACTATGGACTTTGAATGATAATGATCTTCCAATATAAGCTCATCTATTGCAACAAATGTATGACTGTGTTGTAGGATGTTGATAATGTGGGCAGAAAGCATAGAGAAACCCTGAATTTTCTATCAATTTTGCTACGAAAGCAAAATTGATTTTCAAAAAGTGTGTGTGTGTGTGTGTGTGTGTGTGTGTGTGTGTGTGTGTGTGCGTGTGTGTATGATAATATAGCCTATCTATAAAATTCATAAGAAACATATAAAAATCATTTCGATTTAAAATCTCATGAAAGCCTATATATATATTTATGTTTCAGTAATTAGAAAATGCAGGAGATTTTCAATTAAAAAATATAAGAGAATATATTTTATCCTTAGTAGTTAAAAAAATACAAGTTGTTCAGTAAAACATACCACAAAATGTGTAGAAATACTATGAGATAGCTGTGATATTTACTAAATTATATAAATGAAATAAAATTAATAAAGAGCTATCTTAATATTAGTAGTTAAAAATTAACAAGATGAAGTACCTGAATTTTTTTTTATTTTAAAATTGTGGGGTACAATTCAGGGTTAGGTATACAAATATTCATTGTGCAGGTACCCTTGTTGATGAGGTGTGCCTCCCCTCCCCAGGCAGATCTCAACTACTGTCAATCCTTTTATTATAGTATTATGGTAGTTGCTCAAGGTTCACTTATGAGTGAGAACATGTGATACTCAGATCTTTGTTTCTGTGCAAGATCACTCAATATTATAAACTCTAATTCCATCCAGGTTGCTGTGAAGTTCATGATTTTGTTTTTCTTTATGGCTATGTAATATTCCATTGTGTATATGTACCACATTTTTTTAATCTAGTCCTCTTTTGATGGGCAGCATGGCTGGTTCCATGTTCTTGCTATTGTGAACAAGGCTGTGATAAACATACATGTACTGCGGGATCATATGGAAGGTCGATTTTTAGAACTTTTAGGCATCGCCACACTGTTTTCCCACAGAGACTGTACTAGTTTACACTCCCACCAACAGTGTAGAAGTGCTCCCTTTTTGCCACAACCTCTCTAGCATCTGTTATTTTTTGAGTTATTGATGCTGGCCATTCTGACTGGAGTTAGGTGGTATCTCAGTGTATTTTTAATTTGCATCTCCTTGATGATTAGTGAAGCTGAACATTTTTTCATGTATCTGTTGGCACTCATATGTCTTCTTTTGAGAAGTGTCTATTCATATCTTTTGCCCACTTTGTAATGGAGTTGTTTGTTTTTTTCTTTTCAGTACGTTTGAGTTCCTTGTAGATCTTTGATGTTAGGCCTTTGTCAGACATGGAGTTGGCAAATATTTTTTCCCAGTCTGTGGGCTGTCTCCCTGCTCTCTTGATGGTTTCTTTGGCTTTGCAGAAACTTGTCAGTTTAATGAGGTTTCACTTGTCTATCTTTTTTATTCTTTGTAATTATCCTTAAAAATTAAATTAAATTAAAGTTAAATTAGTATTTTATCCTTAGTAATTAAAAAATACAAATCACCCAGTAATGCACACCAAAAATGTGTAGAAATACCATGATATAGCTATGATATTACTCAATTATATAAAATGAAATAAAATGAATAAAGAGCTATCTTAATATTAGTAATCAAAAATTAACAAGATGAACTACCTGAAGTTTTTAAAGGAAAACTTTTGTGTTTGTTTATTCAATCATTAAAACAAATTAAATAACAACATTTTACTAAAAACAAATAAATTCGATTGACCTAAACATTTTGAGAAAAACATTAGTTGCAAGATATTTTTCTCTTAAACATTTAAATGTATTATAAAATTAAATACAGTGAATTGCTGGAATAAATATGTAATTAAAGCAACTCAGATGTTTATGTGTATCTTTGCATTACTTTGTATGTTTATGTGTATCTTTGCACTACTTTTCAAAGTTGAATTGAATTACGGTAGCAATGAGTAGTATGAGTTTCACTCAAAATATGTCAATAATCAAATGAATGTTAGTGTCACCATGAGACAGGCAGGGCCAACAAAGAAAATGGCTGAAGCATGGTTGTTGTTCAAGAATCCCAAGACTATTTTGAAGTGGTATTTGAAATTCAAGAATGTTGTGGAAGTACAATGACAATGGAGGCATGAGTATGCAACAGAATCTCCAACACGTCTAACAATTGCACTCTGAAATGCATGGTACTGTGTGTGATGTACACAAGGGAAGATCCAGGAGGCCTTGCACAACTAGTCCTGCAATAGCTCACTGCAATCAGAAGTATCTGGACACTGATGGTAACCACACTTTGAGCACTTCTTGTAATTGCAGAAGCCAAATGTGACTTGTAGTCATCTTTTGTTGTTGGTATATATCGAGTATTATTACACTTTTGATAGTTTTTTCCTTTTGTAAAACTGTCTACATTTTTTTGGCACCATATATGACCAAAACCACAGAATTATTTTTTGGAGGGCCGTGTCCTTGTGGTAAAGGCTTCCCATGCTAATTAAGTGTTCCGGGAACACATTTGCAACAGTGTACCAGCTAGCATTGTTGTGAGTATGTCATTTTTTTTTCTTAGATTCTTTCAGTGCATTTGCCCATTTCATGATGGTTGATTTAAGAGTGCACCTGTCCCCACTGCGCTCAGTGTTCAGCAGTTTTTCACCAAAAACTGCTGAACCCTCGTGTTTCACCTTATCTATTCACCCAATCTTGCCCCAATGGACTGTTTCTTCTTTCCTTGAATGAAAAAAGTCCTAAAAGGGAAAGGTTTTGCCAATGTAGAAGAGGTGAAACAAAAAAAAACAAATAGCAGAAGCACTAAAAGGCATCAAAATCGACAAGTTTGAAAACTGTTTTGAGCAGTGGAGAAAGTGCTTCAATAGGTGTATTGCATCAAATGAAGAATACTTTGAAATTGACTGAAGTTTAAACATAAGAATAAATATACTGTTTTTAATAAATAGATTCTGAGTTTTTTCTTCATATTATCGATATGTGAGGAAAATTATACTTTCATAAATGAATAATCAGTGTGCAAAATTATACTCTTTTTTCTGGAAAATAATTTGGCAGTATAAATCAAAATAAGTAAAAATAAAAATAGGTGCATTTACTTTGAACCAACAGAAAAAAATAGCACTTTTTAATAATTGTGATAGTGAAAAATTACAGCTTACTAAATTTTGCATTCACAAATTTCTTTAAGATTAAATTTTATTTGAAAAAAGTTTCTACTTTGGAAAAAATTGATTCAAAAATCTAAAATTTGAATTTTACCTCAATTAAAAATTAGAAACAAAAAACTTGTAGTCTGCAACACTGAAGAGAGATAAGAAAGTAGCATAATTCAATTAATAGTATTTCTAAAGTGGAACACCATTTAAAACTCAATGACATGTTTAAAAAAATTAACACATTTATAAGTGTTAAAAAAATATTGCCTTATATAATAATATAAAAAAGTGGCAGTATTAAGTCCTAGCCCCCTCCCAAATGTATTGATTGCTAATTTTCAAATTGTTCTGGTTTTATAAATTCAGAAATTGTGAGAATAACTTTCTATGGCATTCACTAAAAGCAAAAATTTTTGATTATCTTAATTATTATTATGAAATATATTATCTCCCAAACCAGTTTTCCCTGTTGCTATGTTACGTGAACTAATACTTAAGATGAAGGCGAGAGAACACATAGGCATCTGTAAACTTCAGCCCAAAAGGCTGAAATACAACACTGGTGCTCATCATTGTATCTCCCTGAAGGTAGGTTTTTATGCGAAGTGTCCAGAGGACAAAAGTATGGCATGGAAATGGACAACCCCCCATTGGTAACTTACATCTAGAAACAAGAAATCTAATTATCCTTATCATTATCTGCTTGCTGAACAGAGCTCCCGAAGCTATTATTAATGGTCATAAAATTACCCAGCTGTTTTTTCAAATTCAGCCATAGTATTTGACTCAGTGACCTCTCTGGTCAATGAATTTCACAGGTTGACTATACATATTTATAAGGCATTATTTACCTCAATTTGTTCTGAATTTACTGCCCCTTATTTTTATCAAGTATCTCCTTGCTCTCATCTTATTATGTGGCAAGGATTTTAAAAAGTATCCTTTGTAATTTTGAATGCTTCAATCAAGGACTTTTCTAAAATATACCGGATTTTAAAATTGTTTCTTAGGAAAATGACAAATCTAGCTATATTCCATCTAGTCTCTATTAATATTTTATTTTCACTATATTTCTTATCACTTGGCTATGAATTTAATTATTTTACCTTATCATTTTATTTATTTCTTATCATTAACAGCATAAAATGGCAATATGAATATACAGTGTTTTCCAATAAGAAAATTCAAGTTTGTAATGATATGAAAAGATTAAACTCTTACTAATACAGTGGTTTGTCTCTTAATTCAAGTATCTGTCTTGGTAAAGCCACTACACGCAAAAATACTTAAATTTTAAGACAACTAAACCAGAGTAGAGTAGTATACTGTTCAATGAGGATATTTTTGGTAATTATCTTTTAGAGCAGATTCTTTGTTAGATTGTTCTGAAATGACTTGGATGACAAAATCAGAGGAATGGATAAGCATTCAACCATGCAATGTTATCATGATTCATCTGAATAAATGACCTTGTGTTTTGCCACCAAATTACTCCTCCTAAACTGGGTTCGTGCATCTCACCACACTATTCAGAGATACACTTAGGATTCAGAGAGACAATTTCCATATATGGAATTTATGTGCTTTGCATTATCTTTATAGCAATAAATAATTATGTTTAACTAAAATTAGCATTTTTAAGTGTATAGATAGGTACAGTTTTGTTTTACATAGTGTATTCATTCATAGTTGAATATGTTTGCAACCCTTGTTAGGTGTCATCATGTTCATCATGTTCATTCAAGACTTCTTCATTCATGCAATAAAAATGTATGAAACTACTGTAGAAATAAATGGGGATATGATACATGTACATAACACACAAGGAAACAAAAGAGTACTCTCTTATTATTTAGCCTCTCTTAAGATACAGTCCAGAAAACATCTTTTTTGCTAAAAACACAAGTTTCTTGAGTTCATCCAAACCTTCTAATTCCCTCTGAACAGAACTCAGGAGCCAGCTTTTCAAATTACCTCCTTATCATACTCATCACAATTCTCTTTAGGCCTCTTCTCAGCTCTTCCACGCATATACTTCAGCTATATACCAATACCTTCTGAAATATCTCTAACGGCACTCACTTTTGATCACACGATGTCAACTTCTGATTTGTCTTGGACATATTTATACTCCAACTTAAGTTGTGACTCCCCCCCTTAAAATTTTATTTTGTCTAGTTTTATCTAGTTTCCTCACAGTGAATAGTTACACCAAAGAGCCAATATTAGCAATCGGTGATTATCTTTTCCTCTGCTCTCTTCCCTTTACATTTTAAAGTAGTAACATCTTATTATCCACTATTGGATTTTTCGTGGTTTATCTTTAGAAATGTATTCATGCATGAGATGAGATAAATCATGCTTCTTATTACATGATGGAGTCTGATTGTTAAGTTGTGGGTCAGAGTGAGTGATCCAGGATGACATCATGAAGCTGAAAAGTACATACATAATGTCCCACAGTCGAGGAAAACACCCAAGACTTATTTCCTGTAGCATGCTTACATAATTTAAATCACAATTATTGCCAACAGAGGTTAAGTTGAGCAGTCATTAAACAAAGGAATTATCACTAAAAAGAAATTAATTTTAAATAACTATATGAATTTAAAAATGAAAAGTAAGAAAGTTAAAATTATTTAAAACCTTATAGTGTCCAATTTTTTCCATAAGGGTTAAATTTTAACATTGTTCTCAGATTTCCACTTATTAAAATCTGGGTTAGTATATTTGGAATAAAACAATGCTTACTTTTATCTTTTCTAACAGTTGAATTAGATTTATGTTGTTTTCAGACATATTTTCTGAGAAAATAATTACAATATTCAAAAGATCAACATATTCCATTTTCAAAACCCCCATTTACCATGCTTTGCTGAAATGGGACTACTAAAAAAAAAAAATCCCATTTTAGCAGGATCATACATATTCATCTCTTCCATTCTCAAGTTTTCTAATTGATCTGGTAGCGTTAGTTACTAAAAAATTTGCTTCAGAAGAAAGTATCTAAAGTGATAATATATTGTGTCATTACCTAGATATAAATTTAAATTGTATTATTGTTATTTGCAGATAGAAATGTTCTTCCTCAAGCCATACAGAATTGCAGTTATTTTTATTGCTAATTTGAAATAAAGAAATATATAATATTTTGTGTTGTGTTTGTATAATAGTTGAAAATTTATCCCATATAGATCATTTTCTTTTTCTTTCTGATTTAATGAACACTCTAAAATGACTTTAATTGTTTAACATTTGATGCATTTGTAAATTGGTTGCAAGGTATAATGAAAAGAATACTTACAAATCCACTAGTCTACTTATGAATTAGAGCACTATCAATAGGTGACTTTAATGAGTACATGTCTCCTAAACCTCATTTTTGGTTTTCCTAATTAAGTAGCACCCTCTTGAAGCTTGTATTTACCATGTTTTTTTTTTTTTTGCTTTTAAAAAATAGTTTGATGACTTATCACTCAGCAGAGTTTCAAAGTTCGTTCATGTATTTGTATACAACTGTACTTTGTTTAATTTCATTGTGATCTAATGTTTAATTCTGTGATTATTCTATACTTTATTTATCCTTTCTCCTGTTGATAAATGTTTGACTTGCTTTAACTAGTTTTACTTAACAATAAGGGACTGTGGATAATCTTGTACAGGTTTAGTTGTCCACATGTGTGAAAGTTCTCTATTATATATGCATTGAAGTAGAATTGATGGGTTGTAGAGCATGAGAATGTTAATACCTAAAAATATAATGACAATTTATTTTCTAAAAATTTTGCACTAATTGACACTCCTGATACTAGCATTAAAAGTTTCTCATTAACCTGTATCCTCACCAAAATTTTTATTTATTAAACAAAATTTTCGTCAGTCTGCTCAGCATAAATAACATGATAAATCATTGTAGAATTAATTATGAAGTATTTGATTACTTAGGGAGTCAGAATGTTTTTAGATATTTGTTTCCTATTCAGGTTTTTATAAATATTGTCTATATCATTTGCCCATTTTATATTGATTATCTTTTTATTGATTTGTAAGAGTTCATTATATATTCTGTTTTCTCGGTTACATATGTTTCAAATATTTTCTCTGGTTTATAGTTTGCTATCTTGTTAACTAGTGTTTTTTGATGAGCAGAATTTCTTAATCAAAATATATCCAACCCTTACAAATGTTAAGCTTAGAATATTTTGTGTCCTGTAAACATTCCTTACTAAATGCTATGTCTGTATTTTCGCATATTTTTAATCTAAAATTACATTTTCTTTTCAATTTTAAATATTCAGTCCATTTGAATTTGTATCTGTATATAGTATTTGATACGGAGAGCCCAATACATAGATATAACCAATTATCTCAGAATAATTCATGGAATAATTTCATTTTTATTCCAGTTATTAGAATGTTCCATATGCCAGGAATCCTGCAAAACACATTCAACAATTGTTTACTGAGCACTCACTATGTGTCTGTCATACTTTTAGGTGCAAGTAATAGAGCAAGGGGGACAAATTCTCTGTGTTCAGAATTAGGTTGGTTTGGGTCTATCTATTCTCTGCAATTATAAGTATTTTTAACTCTGAATCAATTCCACAGTACCTTAACTACAGATGTAGATCTGTAGAGCAGATATCTCTATAATGTACTATAGAAAAAGTTCTTTTTTTGAGCTATTTGTCTAGTATTTATCCATTGGTCTTTATTCTTCCATAAAAATGTTAGAATTAGCTGGCCAAGTTATGCTTACACACATGTACACACACATGCAACCTGTAGGAAGGTTGATAAAATTGCATTGAAATGTATATGTCCACTATGAGAGAATGAGCATCTTTATAATATTACCTTCTCTCCATAAGCATAGCATGTCTTTCCTTTCATTTAAATCTTTTGAAAAATGTCTTGTGATAAGGTTTTATAAAAGATTCCATACTTTCTTTCAAATACTGTACTACCTTTGTTTTCAGATATGTTCTATTATTATTTCTCATTGATGATTGATAATATGTAAAAATATACAGTTGAATCTATTATAGATTTATTCTATCTTTAATAGTCTAGCTAAGCCGGGCTCGGTGGCTCAGCCTGTAATCCCGCGCCTTTGGGAGGCTGAGGTGAGTGGATTGCCTGAGCCCGTGGGTTCGAGACCCGCCTGGTCAGCGAGACCTCAACTCTACAATAAATCAAAAAATCAGCCGGGCATGGCGGCGCGCGCCTGTAATTCCGGCTACATGGAAGGCTGAGGCGGAAGGATCACCGGAGCCCAGCATGTCGAGGCTGCGGGGCCACTGCACTCCAGTCTGGGCGACAGAGTGAGACTCCAACTCAAAAGAAAAAACAAAACAAAACAAAACAAAATAATAATCTAGCTAAACTCTTTTTTCTAATATATCAATTTTTAATACCTTGTTTATTTTAGTTTTCCTGAGTCCAGTACATTTGGAACATAAAAGGTGATGACATGATAACAGAAACCTTTGTATAGCTCTTGATTCAAAAGTAATGATTTTAATGCTTCACCAAAGCAGCGATTTGTTCTCTTATTTTCTTGGTCAGTCTAGATAGGGGTCCATCAATCTTGTTTATTCTTTCAAAAAAATAGTTTTTTGTTTCATTGATTTTTTTGTCTTATATTTTTGTCTTCTATGTCCTGAATTTTGCTTTGATTTTATTAATATGGATTTTTCTGCTGAAGAAGAAGTTTTTGTGCTCTTACTTTTCCAGCTTCCTTAGGTGATTTGTTAGGTGATTAACTTATGATATTTCTAGTTTCTTCATGTGTGTTTGCAGAGATATGAATTCCCCTCTTATTACTGTTTTCATGGCATCCCAGAGATTTTGGTAAGATGTTTCTTTATTTCCTTTTGTTTCCAATAATCTTTTTATTTTTATTTTTTTATTTTAAACATGTGGGGTACAATTCAGTGTTGGGCATACAAATGTTCATTATGCAGGTACTCTTGTTGATGGGGTGTGCCAGCCCCTTCCCTGGCAGTTTCCCACTAAGGCCAATCCCACACCCCCTCTCCTGGCAGTTCCCCACTACTGCCAATTCCTTTCTCATAGTATTATGATAATTCAAGGTCTACTTATGAGTGAGAATATATGGTACTCTGTTCTTTGTTTCTGTGATAGACCACTGAGAATGGTAGACTCAAAGTGCATCCAAGTTGCTGCAAAGTCCATTTGTTTGTCCTTTTTATGTCTGTATAATATTCCATTATGTATATGCACCACATTTTTTATCCAGTCCAGTTTTCATGGGCAGCACGGTTGGTTTCATGTTTTTGCTATTGTGAATAGTGCTGCAATAAGCATGCAAGTGCATGTATCTTTTTTGTATAATGATTTGAGTTTCTCCAGGTATATTCCCAAGAGGGGGATTGCTAGGTCATATGACTGTTTGTTTTTTGTCCGTGTCTTTGTGGGTTTGGAGTAACTTTGTTGGTGCTGATATATATATTTTTTTATTCCACTGTGGTCTGAGAAGGTGCATGGCAATATTTCAATCTTATCAAATTTGCTTGATTTATGGCCAAGGATGTGGTTGATCTTAGAGTAAGTTTAATGTAGTGATGCATAGAATGTACATTCTCTGGTTGTGTGGTGGAATGTTCTGTAGGTACCAATTCAGTCTGTTTGGTAAAGTATCATGTTGAGGTTCCAGATTTCCTTGTTGATTATTTGTCTAGATGATCTGTCTAGGGTTGTGAATAGCATATTTAAGTCCCCAGTTGTTAGTGTTAGAGTCTACATCCTTTATTAGCTTACCTAGAAGCTGCTTTATGAAAATTGGTGCTCCTATGTTATGTGCATATATGATTAGGATGGCCATTTCTCATTGATGGATTAAACCTTTTATCATTATACAGTGACCTTCTTTATCTTTTTAAATTTTTGATAACTTAAAAGTTATTTTGTCTTATATTAAGATTATGACTCCTGCTTTCTTTTGTGTTCTGTTTTCCTGAAAATTTGTTTTCCATCCTCTTACTTTGAGTCTGTGAGTGTCCCTCCTGATGAGATGAGTCTCTTGGAGGCAATATATTGTTACATAATGATATTTTATCCAATTTGCCAGTCTATGTCTTTTCAGTGGTGCATTTAGTCCATTCACATTCAAGCTAATACTGAGATGTGAGAGTTTATTCCACTCATGAGGTTCTTATAGAATTTTTTGATGTTGCTGCTGTTTGTTTGTTGTCTTTCTTTTGATTTTTGGGTTGATTTATCTGTTTTCCATCTCTTTCCTGCATTCTTGAGAAGGGTGTTTTTTTTTCTTTTTTTTTCTTTCTTCTGTTTAATACTTTCTTAAGTGTTTCTAGTAGAGCTAGTCAGGAGGTGACAAAAATTCTTAGGGTTTGAATGTCTGGGAAGGATTTTAATTCTCCATCAATGATGAAGCTCAGCATAGTTGGGTAGGTAATTCTTGGTTGACATTCTTTACCTTTGAGAACTTTGAAGATTGGACTCCAAGCTCTCCTAGCCTGAAGTGTTTCTGTAGATAAGTGTGCTGTTATTCTAATTGGTCTTCCCTGGTCTGACCTTTCTCTTTTGCTGCTTTTAAGATTTTTTTCTTTTATACCTATTTTGTGTATGCAAATTACTATGTGTCTAGGAGTTGGTCTTCTTATCTGTTGTCTTGCAGGGGTTCTCTGGATCTCTTGTGTTTGGATGATCAAGTAACTGGTGAGATGAGGGGAGGAAGTTTTCTTGGATAATTTCATAGAATGTTTGTTTGAGGGAAATCTCTGTCTCTCTGTCTTCTTCAGGGATTCCAATTAATCTTAGGTTTGGCATCTTGATGTAATCACTCACCTCTTGGAGATTTTATTCTGTTTTTTTAAGTTTCTTTTCTATGTTTTTGACAGTTTGGGTTAGTTCCATATTTTGGTCCTCAAAATCTAAGATTCTTTTTTCTGATTAGTTATTCTGCTTTCCATAATTATTTTTTGTTATTTGTTTTATTCACTGTATTCTTTATTGCTGTCATCTCAGTTATCAACTCCTTCATTCTTTCCTCTTGTCTCTTCTCATTTCTATTTATTCTTTCTATTAATATCTTGCTATCTGGGTTTTTGGCTTGAGACCAGCTATTCTGGGGGATCTTTATTATTTGAATTATGAAGTATGTATTCTCAGTGGTTGACCTCCCAAGGGACCATGTGAGACCTACCTTATTCCTTTGGTTTTTCTTCATTTGTGTAGGTTTTCCTCCTCCTTTTTGTGCCTGTTCTTTAATTCTGTTGTTCAGTGAATGGGGAGGGGAACAGATTTTACTTCCGTTTGCTCAATCTCCTATTATTGCTTATGTAGGTCCTCTAGCTTTGTTCAATTCTGAAGCTGCACTGGGAGTGGGGGAATGTGCTTTTTGTAGTTTTGAAATTGAATTAAGGGGGGAGCTATAATTCAGAAGCTATCTGCAGGTCCCAGTATCTGCTGACAGATGTGTGGGTGCCCTATCCATGCAGTGGGGGTGTATGTTTACCTCATGAAAGAAAAACGAGGAAGGAAAAAAGAAAATAATAGAAAAAGGAAGGAGAAAGATAAAAGGAAGGTGGAGAGAATGAAGAAGAGTGAAAACAGACAGGCTTACCAGCTACTGAATAAGCAGAGAAACAAAGACAGAAAAAACAAAAAGCAAAATCATGCAATCATACAAGCAAACAAACAAAAACACCTGTTGATCTACTCTCCTTAAAAAATACCCATGCATAAATAGAAAATCTAAATAAACAAAATTAAAATAATAGAAACAAAGCATGTACAAAAATGTATGTAAAAACAGAAATAGAGAAAATAAAAACAAACAAGTAAAAAAAAACACTAAAACTCACTCTATGGCTGTTTCCATAGCTCCAAGTTCCTTTCAGCTGCTGCCACCATGAGTGGCTCCTGTCTCCAGCCTGTCCCCTCCACTCTTAGGCCAGGGTGATAAGGTTGTTCTCATATGGGTCAGATGCCCCATGGACTAGAGAATGGATCAGATCCAACTCCCACTGGATCTGATGTGTCTGTGCCTGCTGCAGTGTGAGAGAGGAGCTTCTGTCTCTCTGAGTCAGATGATGAGATAGGCTCTAGGTCCCAGGTTGGAGGCCGGACAGAGATGGGCAGAGCAATGCAGGTCTCTGCCCATTCTGGGACAGAGAAAATGATACTGGTAGGCATCTCCTTGCCAGTGGTGGGGCTCCTTTCCAGATTTCCAGCCCTGCCTTCTCCACGGTTCCTGGGGCTCATGCTGGTTCTACTGTTACAGGTGATGGCATGGGCCGGGTGCCAGGTGGTGAGGGGCAGCTGTTCTCTGCTGTCTTTTCTCAAGCAAGGCCCAAGAATGACAGACAATCCTGTATGCTGTGGGTTCTAATCTTAGGGCAGTGGAGGGTTGTAGTCACCCCAGGAGAAGAGCCTCAGGTGAATGAGCACAAGTAACCCCTCAGATGGACTTTCACCCACAGGCACACACCCACTCATACAGAGGGTCTTTATGGACAATCACTTTTGTGGAGACTCTCACTGTCTGACCTGTTCCATCTCCATCTTGCTGCTTACCTCCCAGTTTTCTTCCTCATTCAGAATTAAATTATACTTTACTAGAAATGTATCTAATTTGTCTAGGTGTTTACATTTATTTTTAGTCCAGGATGTTTTCTTTCTTTTTTTTTTTTTACATTATTTATTGTCATATAAATTGAAATTGTACTTTCTTTTTTGTTGTCTTTGTTTATTTCTTGATTTCGTACAATGTTTTATTTGTCTTATTTAGTAGTAAAATAAATTGCTTTTGCAATTTCATTAACTTTGGCTATTTATCTCATACCCCTGATTTTAGGGGATTAGTATAATTTTTCCCTTATTATTTTGAATTGATGCTGTGCTCATTAATGTGTAGCTCTTCTTGTATTCTAGTAAGAACATATAACAATTTAAATTTCCTCCAATTTGCCATTTTGTTTTTTCTCGTATTTTTATGTAAGACTTCTTCATGTTTAAATTCTAATCTTTTTAATTTTGAATACAATTTTTTATGTTGAACATTTATGATAAAACTTTTAAATCTACCGATTTAGAAAATTATGATGTAACTTTTTGTCAACTTTTTTTTTTTTTTTTGAGTTGGAGTCTCACTCTGTTGCCCAGACTGGAGTGCAGTGGCACGCTTCTGGCAACCACAGCCTCAACCTGCTGGGCTCCAGCATTCCTTTTGCTTCAGCCTTCCAAGTAGCCGGAACTACCATGCCCGGCTAGTTTTTGGTTTATTGTAGAGATGAGGTCCCGCCAAGTTCTCTGGGCAGGTCTCAAGCCCATGTGCTCAGGCAGTCCATTCACCTCCATCTGCCAAAGTGCTGGGATTACAGGCTGAGCCACCGAGTCTAGCCTGTCAATAACTTTTAAGTTAATTTCATTGTGCTAGACAAGACAGTCTGTAAGATACTGATTATTTGGAATTTTTAGACTTACCTTTGGTCTGTTATCTGACAACAATTTCGAATTCTAGGGCTCAGAGTTCTATATAATGTGTTTATTAAATTTGCTATTTCATTTAAAAATAATTTTGTTATTTTAATAGCTTTAGGTACAAATTATTTTTGGTTACACATCTGCTTTGCATAGTCATGGAGAAACCTGGGTTTAAGTGTATCCATTGCCCCTATTAGTGCACATTGTACACAATACATAATTTTTCATCCTGCCCTTCCTTCCCATCCTCCACCTTCTGAGTCTCCAATGTTCATTATACAATTATATAATTTTGCAGACCGTTAGCTTAGGTCCCACTTATAAGTGAAAACATGAAGTATTTTGTTTTCCATTTCTTTGCATTACTTCACTTAGGGATCATGGTCTCCAATCCTATTCTAGTTGCTACCTTATTTTGCTCTTTATTGTGGCTGAATAGTATTCCATGGTGGTGTGTGTGTGTGTGTGTGTGTGTGTGTGTGTGTGTGTGTGAGATATCACATTTTATAATCCACTGATCAGTTGATGGACAGTTAGGTTGGTGCCACATCTTTGCAATTGTGAATTGTGCTGAGATAAACTTGTGAGTGCAGGCGTATTTTTTGTATAACAACTTCTTTTCCCTTGTGTTAGATATCAAATAATGAGATTGCTGCATCAAATGGTAAATCTACTCTTAGTTCTTTGAGAAATTTCCAAACTGATTTCCATAGATATTGTATGAGCTTACATTTCCACCAATGGTGTATAAGCATTCCCTTTTCACTGCCTTCATGACAAAATCTATTGTTCAATTATTTTTAAAATAATGGAATTCTGACTGGTGTAAAGTGATATCTCATTGTGGTTTTAATGTGCATTTCCCTAATGATTAGTGTTGAGAACTTTAAAAATGTTTGTTGGCCATTTGTATATCACCTTTTGAGAGCAGTCTGTTCATGTTGTTTGTCCACTTTTAAATGAGTTTTTTACTTTTTTCTGATTTGAGTTATTTGTAGATTCTTCTGTTACTTCTCTGTCACATGGAGAGTTTGCAAATATGTTCTTCTATCCTTCAGGTTGCCTTTTTACTCTGTTGATTATTTCTTTTGCTGTGCAGAAGCTTTTTAGTTTAAGTCCTACTTATTTATTTTTCTTTCTGCTACATTTTCCTTGGGGGTCTTAGCCATAAATTCTTTGCCTAGGCCAATGTACAGAAGAGTTTTTTTTGCTAGTTTTCTTGCAAAATTTTTATGGTTTCAAGGTTAACATTTAAGTCTTCAATCCACCTTGAGTTAATTTTTTAAAATGGTGACAGATTGGATCCCGTTTCATTTTTCTGCATGTGGCTTTCCAATTTTCCCAAAACCATTTGTTGAATAGGGTATTTTTTCCCCAATGTATATTTTCCATCTGCTTTGTTGAAGATCAGTTTTGTAGGTATTTGGGTTTATTGCTGAATTCTCTATTCTCTTCCATTGGTCTATGATGTGTTTGCCCTTATATCAAAAGCATGCTGTTTTTGTTGCTATAGTCTTGTAGTAAAATTTGCAGTAGGATAATGTGATGCCTTCAGCTTTCTTATTTTTGCTTAGGGTTGCTTTGACTATTCTATACAACGCTGCAATCTCCTTTCTGGGAATATACCTGGAAGAGCTTCAATCACTCTATGAAAAAGATACCTGCACCTGTACCTTTATTGCAGCATTACTCACAATAGCAAAAACATGGAACCAACCATGCTGCCCATCAAAAGAGGATGGAATTTTAAAAATGTGGTACATAAACTTGATGGAATATTACACATCCATAAAGAAGGACAAAATTTTGAACTTCGCAGCAACTTAGATGGATTTAGAGTCTATAATACTGAGTGATATATCACAGAAATAAAGACCTGAGTACCACACGTTTTCACTGTGGTATAAGTGAACCTTGAGCAATTATCAATATACTGTAAGAAATGGATTGGCAGCAGTGAGAAACTGGCAGGGGAGGGGGACACACCTCATCAACAAGGGTACCTGCATAATGACATTTGTATATGCAATTGAATTGTATCCCACATTTTAAAAATAAAAACTCAGAATTTTAGGATCCTTTTTTCCAATTCCACACAAAATGATGTTGTTAGTACAAGGATTGCATTGAATCTATAGATTACTTCATTTTAACAATGTTGATTCTTCCAATCTATAAACATAAGATGTGTTTCCATTTGTGTCTTCTATTATTTCTTTATTAGTGCTTTTTAGTTGTCTTTAAAGAGATCTTTTACTTCTTTGGTTAAATATATTCCTAGGCTTGTTTGTTTGTTTGTTTTGGTTCTTTCTTTCTTTCTTTCTTTCTTTCTTTCTTTCTTTCTTTCTTGCCATTGTAAATGGGATTAAGTAAGGTCTTGATTTGATTCTCACTTTGGTTCTTAATGGTGCTTAGCAATACTGCTAATTTTGTGGATGTGAGACTTTATTAGATTTTATTCAATTGGAACCAAGACTATTGAATTCATTTACCAAGTGCTGGAGTCTTTGGACTTATTTTTAGTCTTGAATATGATTTCTTTTTATGTCAACAGCATTTAAGATAAACCTTTTTAAATCTTCCAATACAGAAAATTTTTCCTAGCATTTTGTCAACTTTTAAGCTGATTTCATGTGCTAGACTATGTTTTCTGTAAGATATAGATTATTTGAAAATTGTCAAGACTTAATATGACCTGTTTTCTGACCAATATTTGCAAATATCTGTGCCTTATTGGCAACTTTACAGTTTCAAATTGTAGGGCTCAGATTTCTATATAATATGTTTATTAAATTTGTCTCAATTTTTGGATTCATTAATTTTTGAACTAAACTTAATAGAAAAAGTTGCATGTAAATTTGTCATTATAATGATGGATTTGTACATTTCTCCCTACAGTTGTACTAATAATTGCTTGATATATGATGAGTCAGTTTCATTGGCACACACGAGATTAGAATATATGTATATATATTTGAAACATTATCATTATATGAAAATATAATTTCTCTTCATTTTATTTAGTCTGATATTAATATAGCTATCTTTTTCTTTTATCAAAATATTTGCAGTATAAGTTTTTCAAGTCCTATTTTTAATAGTTTATGCCCTAAAGTTAGATATTATGATATTTTAATATTACAAAAAAGAAGAGTTAGAAAATTTTCAGTGAAATATTACTTATTTCACGACTTTTTTTGCATTCATTGTTACTTTTATTTGTTATATTTTGACTCATTCTATCACATTACTTTTGCTCTCAAGTTTTTCACTTTTGTTATGCATTTTCTTGCTTTGTTTTAGACAATAATGCTTTTGGTTTGTTTTATAATTTACATTATTCTATTTTTCTCCATTTAAAAAACTTTGAAATATTTGTATTTCTATTGTATAGTTTTAAACATTTTTGGAGTTTAGTTGCAAAATTATTTTTAAACTTAACCTTGAAATTATTTTAACTGAAATTTTAATTATTTATAGCTGAATTCCTTTCATGAGCAATTCAAAGATTATTAGTACTAACAACTTTAATCATCCCAGTGTGAACTCATATGATATTAGTGCACAGAATTTTAATTGCATCCTTTCAAAAATAAACTCAGTATTGTACTTATTCATTGAAACATTATGTTTTGTTGATAGCCTATTTATAAACGTATTTGTTTTCCATTCCTTCTTGCATATCAGACATTCCTCTGGAATCATCTTTTTTTCATGATTCATTCTGTATGTATACATTGTTATATAAATGGTGTGTTGGTAAACTCTCAGTTATTTTTTAATGTTTTAATTTCTTCTTTTGTATTGAAATATTATTGTGAGAGATGTAATTCTAAGTTAAAGTTATCTTCTCTCTATAGCATAATCATATTATACCATTCTCCTCTGTTTTCTATTATTGCTATGAGTAGTCAACTCTTAGTCAAATTTTCTTCCTTTGTTAGAGATAATGATTTTTAAATTTTAAATGTGATTTTAATCTTCTATTTTACTTCTTGTTCTGAAGTTTCCCTGCAATATAGCTAAAGATAGAGTTAATTAGTTTTTGATGCTCTGCTATATGTTGTGCTGCCTCTATCTGCATTGATGGCTTGCATAACTTTTGTCATAGTCTCAAATATTAAATATTGCTCTCTCTGATTTTTCTCTGTTTCCTTTATTAACTTCAATTAGATATATGTTAAATATCCCTATTGAATTCTAAATGTTTCTTAACCTTTCTTCTATATATTCCCAATTTTGTCTAATCCTGAGTAATTTTTCTTCACATATCATTCAGTTCACAAATTCTATTCTTAATTGTCTCTAATTTTCAGAATAAGGCATTCAATTAATTTACAACTTAACATTATATTATTGTTTCTTTTTTTTTTTTGCAAGTTCTTAAAAATGTTTATTAAGTTAATGAATAGCAATAAATGATGAAAGATCTAACAGGTATTGATATACTCACTGGGAAATATAAATACAATATAAATAGGAATTTTAGAATCCTGAAATGTAATGATTTAGTAGATTTTGAAGTATATTTGTTTTATTTTTTATTTATTTTACTTTATTTTGGATTCAAGAGGTATAGGTGCAAGTTTGTTATATTAGAATTGTGTGATGTGTGATATGGGCATCTATTGAATGGTAATACTCAAATAGTAAGCATAGTATCCAATAAGTAATTTCCAACCATTGTCCTCTCCCTACTTCTTCCTTTCAGGAATTTCCAGTGTCTGTTGCTCTCATCCTTATGCTCATGTGTAACCAGTGTTTAACTCCCAATTATAAGTGAGAACGTATAGTATTCAGTTTTCTGTTTCTGTGTTAATTGACTTAGAATAATGACCTCCCACTACATCTGTGGTGCTGCAAAAGACATGATTTTGTTCTTCTTTATGCCTGCATAGTATTTAATTCTGTCTAAATTCTTTTTCTCAATCTACCTTTATAAAATTGTCTCTTATAGTCACATTTTTCTTTCCTTTTTTGTGATTTCATTTTGTATTTATTTTATTACACACTTTTCTGTTATATAGTGTATATTATCTAATAATTCTAGAGTCTGAAATGCTAGAATTTTTATTGTCTTCTATTTCTATATGTTTGTGTGTGATTGTAAGCGTATATTAATTGGTCATAATCAACAGAATTCTTGAGGGCTAAATTACACATTAATTTAAAAAATTCTCACTTATAAGTGAATCCTGAACAATTATCATAAAAAAGGGATTGGCAGTAGTGTGACACTGCCACTGGGGCAGGGGACTCCTCATCAGAAAGGATATCTGATCTCAAACCAGGCAAAATGGGGATCAAAGTGAGGTGCAAACTTTACCTGTACAATGACTATTTGTATATCTAATCCTGAATTGTAGCCTACTTCTTAAAATGTATAAACAGTTGTCAATGAAAAAAAGATTTTAACTTTCTTATTTAAAGTTCCAGAGATAGCAATCAAGCTGGGTGAATTTAACTTCCTCCCAGCATCCAGACTTAATACTGGAGCTTTATTTCCCACAGTGAGCCAAAGGACCAAGGTATAGCACAAAAGCTTTTCCTACCTTTCAAGCTTGCCTATGGTGTGAAGTTTCTACACAGACAGTACCTCAAATATTTTTTTATGAAATCATTTATTTATTCATTTATTTGTGATCATGGAGATTTTTAAAAATTTTGTATTAATCTAGCAATGCATTAGAAAGGAAGTTTTAGACGGAATCTTTTTTCTTTCTCCAGTGGAAGAAATTTGCAGTATCCAATTCTTCACATTTACTGAAATGAGAGGTCGAATTCTCACTATTGAGCACCCTGTAAAAGCTACTAAATCATAAATCAACATGTAAAATGAGTAACTCTGTAGTCTGTATTATTGAAAATGTAAAGAAAAAGTGATTAAAACTGTATGGTTTTAGTTAATTTTTTTAGTTAATTTTTTTTTAAAACCTGCTTCTAGTCATTTTCAATTATGATAAGATACTTCTCATTAATTTTCCCTCAATTATAAAGATGTTAATAAGCAAAAAAAACCTAAATAATTTAATAAGAAAAAATTGGAATAGAATAGTAAGTCAAATTGTTTTATTGATTTAAAAATCTGTCCAATGACCTTCTGATTCATAAAATTTTATATTTCTGATATAACAACAGTAGAGAATTACTTTCCCAACCTATAATTAAAACCATAACTTTCAAAAATCTTAGACTAGAGATAACTAGATTATTTAGGCATGAATTATACCATGAATTCAGGATATCATGTGTATGTGTTTGAGTTTGTGTGTGCGTGCTTCACAGTATGCATGCTTCACAGTGTGTGCTTCAAGATAGTTGTGAAAGGTTATTTTGACTAAATGTTAAGGTACATTGAACCTGACCAATATATAGATTATAAACATTAGCAATGTAATCATGGATGAACCATACTGGTAATGAAGAATTAGACAGAGATACTATATTGGTTTTATCTTCCCAGTATAAATAGCTGATTTATAGTAACTTTAATTTTACATTAATATAGTTACCAAGAAATATAATAAAGTTATTAAATAAGAGATTTGACAATTATTATTTATGGTGTTATTTTAATTCTAATAAAATATCCTTTAAGAGTTATAATTCCTAACAAAATCCCTAGAAGTTTTAAAATTATGAATGGCATAGAATAATATCTTAATTAATTAGCCATAATTATATGGATATATTTGATGTGATGAATAACTCCATAATGAAATAGCATAAATTTTATGTACTAAGTATATTACTATATTTCAAAATTTTACTATACATTTTTGTGCAAAGCTTATTACCCAATAATCTTGATACAATTTTAAATTTAAAGACTTATTCTTTCAATGTCACTAGGCAATGATTAGGTAGTAAAAAATAACTAAGACAGTGGCAATTTAAATTATTACCCATAAGCACTATATGTTTATATGATGTTTACACAACAGGTAAAAATCTGAGAAATTAAATCTAGTCAACCTCAAGAAAAATGTAAGCATTGCAAGTTATTCAGTCTTAGCAATTTCCATATTGAATGTTAGAGATGAGAGCAAGGTCTATAGTCCTGTTCCTCAAATTAGAGCATTACAGGAATCACTGTACTGGCTGTTTTGTATTTTAAAAAACTTGATTGTGTCATTATTTTCCAGATAAACATTATTAACTAATTAGATTTAAGAGTTTAAAATTATTTATTTTTGCCTAACTATATTTTAACATTTTGTTCCGATCCTTCATGCAGTATTCTTTTCTTTCTTTCTTTTTTTTAATGATTATTGTATGCAGACATTTCATTTTCAACTAACAACTCTTCTGCATGAATGGTCTTTATGCTCTGAACCCATTGAGACAATCACACAGTTTAAAAAAGACAAGATTTAGGGAAAAAATGTTTTGGTTTTCAGGCTACTTCTTTCAAGCTCTGAGGTCTTATTTCTTCCAGGTATTTACAAGTTTTTTCCTCAGTTCCCTTAAAAAAAAATTCCAATCCAAGACTGGTTTTACAAGTTCTTAGAAAAGACAGTTCATTATGGAGCTATTATAGGGGCGACATTATACAAACAAAAAAAACAAGCAAAATCACAGACAGTTGAATTAGCTTCGCCCTAGGTCAAATATGCAGCAAGTAATAAGTCTGTATTCACTGAGGATTCTCTGCATCTCCCATGTTCCACACTGTGCTCATTACAGTGTTGATGAACATTCTGTTAATGAGGGGACAGTCAGGACTGCCTAACATTCTGGAAAGCCTTAGACTCCACAAGAGGAAGTCTAGATTCACCATCTGCCTATGCTTCTGCCATGAGGTTTTGGAAATGTCTTCCCTTTATAGCTCAAAACTCTCCCCATCCACTGGGATCCCAATGCTTTCAGGATATTAAAATCTCCAAAATGTTTGCAAAAGGGCACAGAAAGTTGAGAATAGGAAAGAAGGCATTGGTTTTTAATGGATTTTAGAAAAGGACAACTAAGTCATTTGGCTTTAAATGTCTTAAACTCCATTCAGGAAAGTCTAGTGAACAGCACAAAGCCTCCCTTTTATGGCAGGTAGTAAGACAAAGAGAGCACTCTGCCTTTGTCCCTGGGAAATCTTACAATGGCAACATTTGGTAAGGCTTAAATTTTTCTTAAAATTTTTCAAGAATTGTCCAAAGAAGTAAGAAAAATCAAAAGGGAGGAAGAAAGAAGAAAAATAAGTGAAGGAAGGAGAAAGAGAGAGAGAGAGAGAGAGAGAGACTATTACAGGTCATACAGAATGCATAAAAATGAAAAGAAACTAGTATTTTCAAAATGATAAAAAAAAGACAGAAGATCTTTAACATCTCCTTTTATTAAAAGTGCACATAAACTTCATGAGGAAGAGAAGGAGGAAGAGGAGGAGAAGAAATGGATATAAATTATAAATCCAAACCTAGGAATGCAAGAAAAATTGAAAATCAATTTGTCATTTTTAAAAAATAAAAATAATTTTAAACTTTCACTATATAGGTAAACATGTACCAACTTGGTATGGAAGAAGATTCTGAGGTATTAATATTTATGGATGTGTTTATATATTATATATATATTTTTTTTTTTTTTTTTTTTTTGAGTTGGAGTCTCACTCTGTCGACCAGACTGAAGTGCAGTGGCCGCCCCCGCCCACCGCAGCCTCGACCTGCTGGGCTCCGGTGATCCTTCCGCCTCAGCCTTCTGAGTAGCCGGAATTACAGGCACGCGCTACCATGCCCAGCTGATTTTTTGGATTTATTGTAGAGATGAGGTCTCGCTGCCCAGGCGGGTCTCGAACCCGCAGGTTCAGGCAGTCCACTCACCTCAGCCTCCCAAAGGCGCGGGATTACAGGTTGAGCCACCGAGCCTGGCTTGGATGTGTTTATATTAATGTTCTTGTTTGAAAAGTAAGAGACAAGTTTTCATATTAGCTGTTTACATTTGTGGGAATAAAACAAAGCTGTTGCCATATTGGGCACCACCCATTAACCAAACGCAACATGACATTTTCCATTAATTTTCCTGATTTTTAAATAGTTTCTTATATTGCTAGCAGGTAATCTAGGGGTTATTTCCTAAATAATTTCATAAATTTTTAAGAATTATTTACTATTTTTTAATTATGCCTCAGAATTCATGTTGAGTATCTTGAAAACTATATGTTCATAACAACTCTATGCCATGGTTGTGTAATAATATGAGGCACATATTGACAAATTAATCTGCGTACATTACCCAACTAGAGGAAATTCAAGCTTCTAAACCCCTGTATCTGACTCCAGGAGGTTCTAGCCCCAAACTATTTCACTACACCACTTAGAGAAAACAATGAAAGGAGAACCTATATTTGTTTTTAAAGTTTTATTTCAATTTTAAATGAACGGAAAAGAAATCATTGAAAAAGAAAAAGAACAAAAAAATCAGAAAAAAGAGCATTCTAGAGATTTTCCAAGCTACTAGGATTGGGTGAGATTAACAGTTCTTTGAGGGAAAAAGATAAGAATGCTTTTATTTTTTTCAATATCTGTAGTTTTGCAAGTTGTTTTTTTTTTTAGAACATAATGCTCATTCCTTTAATCATGTCCAAACCTCTTCTAGTTATATTGCCAAGCATCCTTTTTAACTTTTACTTCCTTGTCAGAGGCTTCTCTTAATTTCCTATTCAAACTGTGTTAAAACAGCTATTCTTTCAATGAAAGCTTTCTATGAATAACTTTCTATATATTTTTAATACTGAATTTTTATTACAATACATACTTTATGTCTACTATACTAATACACATTCAATGTTTTCTAGTTATTCAGTGTTAATTTTTTCATATGTTGAAATACACACACACACACACACACACACACACACACACACACATATATATAAAATGGGATCTTATCTGTTACCCAGGCTGGAGTACAATAGTATAATCTTGACTTACTGCAAGCTCAACCTTTTGGATCATCCCACCTCAGCTTCCCAGCTATCTAGGTCTACAGGCTCACACCACTACACTCAGCTAATTTTTTATTTTTTTTAAAGACAGAGTCTCACTATGCTTTCCAGGCTGGTCTCAAGCTCCTGGCCTCAAGTAATCCTCCTACCTTGGTCTCCCAAAGCCCTGAAATTACAGACATTAACCACCACATCTGGCCTGATCATTTTTATTCTATAACATAGGCTTATAAAAGTCACTATTTATGTGTAAATGATATATCTTAGTTAAAATTATTCCTAAATTAATGATAAAAATTCATGAAATCAATGGCAATTACCCAGACATGTTATTTCTTTCTTTCTCTCTCTTTCTCAAACACACAAATATACACAAACACTATTTAGCTAACCTATTCTGAAATTTTTAGGAAAAATTCAATAATTTACTGCATTTTGCTCATATTTTTATTAAATGTGGATGCAAAAGTTAGTCATTAGTTTAACATAGCAATCTGCCATTCCACTCATTAATTCAGAAAATTGTTGAGAGACTGTGACATGATAGGCATTGGTTTAGACTGTCTAAATAGAGTGAAAGAAAAAAGTTTACTTGGGAAAAATGATAGCTAATTTAAGAAAAAGTAAAACTGGATCATTACTATATTTCTCCTGGCAAGAAAAACAAAATGTATTTAAGCTATAAAATAACATCTGAGAGCAACATCTTTTCAGCAAGAACCAATAAAGAAGATTTTAAAAGTAGAATATATGTGAATACTTTCAATAGGATTAGTATCAATTCCTCTTTGTACGTTTTGTAGAATTCTTCTGGAAAGCCTTCCAGTTCAGGGCTTTTGTTTTTTGTAGGTAGTTTTTGTATGACAGAGTTAATTTCCTGGGTTGTTATTGGTCTATTTCATATCTCAGTGTCTTCTTGTTTCAACCTGGGGATGTTGTGTGATGTCAGAAAGTCCTCCATTTTATTTAGTTTATCAAGTTTGTTTCCATATAGGTGTACATAGTAATCTCTGATAATCTTTTGTATTTCTTCAGGGTCAGTTGTGATTTGCTCTTTTGTATTTCTGATTGTGTTCATTTGGGCTTTTTCTCTCTTTTTCTTGGTCATTCTGGCTAGGCGTCCATCAATCTTATCAATTCTTTCAAAAAACCAACTTTTTGTTTTGTTGATGTTTTCTATGATTGTTTTTTTTTTTTTTTTTTGTCTTCTATGTCCTGTATTTGGGCTCTTATTTTGGTGATTTGGATTCTTCTGCTAAAGATGGGGTTTGGGTGGTTTTCTCTTTCCAGCTCCCTTAGGTGATTTGTTAGGCTCTCAACTTATGATGTTTCCATTTTCTTGATGTGTGCTCATAGAGATATAAATTCTCCCTCTGAGATCTGATTTCATGGCATCCCAGAGCCTTGGTAAGATATTTCTTCATTTTCATTTGTTTCCAGGAATCTTTTAACTTCTGCTTTCATTTTAGTGTTGATCCAGTAGTTATTCGGCATCATGATGTTTAGTGTCCATGTCTTTGTGAGCTATGGGGAAATTTTGTTGGTGTTGATATTTATTTTTATTTGATTGTGGTCTGAGAAGGTGCATAGCAATATCTCAACCTTATAGAATTTGTTTATGCTTTATTTATGACCAAAGATGTGATCAATCTTGGAGTACGTTCTGTGTTGTGATGAATAGAATGTATATTTTGTGGTTATTGGGTGGAATAATCTGTAGGTATCTATTAAATCAATTTTGTAAAGTTTCAAGTTTAGGTTCTGGATCTGCTTGGTGATTTTTTGCCTCAATGATCTATGTAGGGATGTTAGTAGAGTATTCCATTCCCCTGCTATAATAGTGTTAGAGTCAATATCTTTTTTTAGTTTACTTAGTAGTTACTTTATAAATACTGGCTCTCCTGTGTTGAATCATATATGTTTAAGATGGTTATATCTTGTTGAAGGATTGACCCTTTTATCATTGTGTAGTGTCCTTTTGCATATTTTAAAATTGTATTTGCTTAAAGATTGTTTTGTCTGATATTAAGATCATGACTCTTGCCTTCTTTTGTGATCCTTTTGCCTGTAAACTCATTTTCCATCTTTTAACTTTGAGTCTGTGTGTATCCCTTGTGTGAGATGAGTTTTCTGGATGCAGCAAATAATTGGGTCATGGTTTCTTATCCAGTTTGCCATTCTGTGTCTTTTCAGGGTGCATTTAGTCTATTCGCATTCAGACTGCAGACTGATTATTGAAATGTGATTGTTTATCCCTGTCATGATGTTCTTTTAAAGTTTTTTCTTTGTCTGCTTTTGATTTGTGTTTGGCTTTGGGGTTGATGTGTGTGTGTTTTCAAGTTTTGTGTTGTGCTGCATTCTCTGTTGATTCTGTGCTCTGCTGTTCTCTTGGGAAGTGTATGGTCATTTTTTTTTCTTTCTTTCTTCTGGGCTTAATACCTTTTTAAGTGTCTCCTGTAGAGTTGGTTTGGAAGCTGTGTAATCTCTTAGGGATTGGATGTCTGGGAAGGATTTTAATTCTTCATCACTGATAAAGCTGAGGTTGACTGGGTAGGAAATTCTTGATTGACATTCTTTATCTTTGAGGACTTTGATTATTGGAACCCAGTCCCTTCTTGCTTGTAGTGTTTCTGCCATAGGTCTGCTGCTATTCTGATTGGTAGGTAGTCTCACCTTTCTCTCTTGCCACCTTTAAGATTTTTTCTTTTGTGCCTATTTTATGTAGGCAAATTACTATGTGTCTAGGGGATGGTCTTCTCATCTGATGTCTTGTGGGGGTTCTCTGTGTCTCTTGTGCTTGGCTGGTCATATCTCTGGTGAGATAGGGAAAGTTTTCTTGGATTAGCTCCTGGAATATTTGCTCCAAGTTATTCTCCTTTTCCTTTCTTCTTCTGGGATACCAATCAGGCATAGGGTTGGCCTCTTGATATAATTGCACATCTCTTATAGGTTTTGTTCTTTCTTTCTGAGTCTTCTTTGTATGTTTTGTATAGATCGGGTTAATTCCATGTTCTGGCCTTCAAGTTCTGAGATTCTTTTTTCAGCTAGATTAATTCTGCTTTTCATGCTTGTCATCTTGTTATTTATTTCCTAGATGAAAATTTTTATAGTCAAAATCTCCATTACAAGTTCTTTCAGTGTTGCATCATGTCTTTCTTGAGTCTTATTCACTTTTTCCATTCATTCCCTAATCCCTGTGGTATTCTGGGGTCAGTCGTTGGTGACTTCCATTGTTTGGGCTCCAAGGTCTGATTTTTCAGAAGTTTTCTCTTTGTTACACTTGGAATTACCTGTGGTCTTCCTTTGGTTTTTCTTCATTTGTGACAGATCTCTTGCTTTCCTTTTTCATTCTGTTATTCACTGTCAGTGGGAGAGGCTTTCCCTTCTGATGTTTTCTCAGCTTTCTATTCTTCCCTGACCCAGGCTCTGGATTTGTTCTATTTTTTAATAGAACTGTGAGTGGGAAGTTTTTGCTGTAGTTTTGAAAGTTGAATAGTGTAGGGGATGCAGCACAAGGATTCAGAAACTACTTGCAAATTACAATGTTCACTGATTGTGATATGTGTTCCCTAAGACCCACTCCCCATCACCACTCTACATGATGATGCAATGGGTATGTGTGAATACCCCATGAGTCTGAGATACAGTAACAGCAATGAAAAGCACAGAGAAAAATAGAATTAAATAAGATGGACAATAATTTTAAAAAAGAAAGAAAAAGAAAAAGAAACACAGAACAATGAAAGTAGAAACCAACTCAAAAAACAATTGAACACACACTGACACATACAGACATATACAAACCTCAAAACAAACTGGGATAACAACAAAGCAAAACAAAACAAACAACAACAAAAACCAAGAAAACTAAACATACCCACACATGCCTAGTGCAAAGTGAATGGAAAAGAAAAACAGAAAAATCAGAAAAAAAAGGAATTCAGATTGAAACCTCACACATATATTGACACACACCTTAAACTAAAAAATAAAAAAAATTAAAAAGAACAAAAGAGCAAAAACAAGTCAACTACAACAAAATTGAAAGATGAACACTCAATCATTCACATACACACATAAACAGAAAATAACAAACAAAAGAAGAAGAAACAGAAAAAAAAAGAAAGAAAAAAATGGGTGGATGCAGATCAAACCCTCACATACACATTCATGCACAAAGGAAAAATATTTTAAAAATCGATGAAGTAACAAACAGGCAAAAATTTTTTAAAAATTAAAATAATAATAAAAAAACACCTACCCTCTTATGACAGTCTCTGTAATTGTTCCTCTACTCTGGTACCTCCTGCAGAGTTTCCACCTCTTTCACTCTCTCCCCAGTGTCCAAGCAGGGAAGAAGGAGGGTCAGTGGAGGCGGATGGGTTGCAGTCCTCTCCTCCCACTCTTTTATGGTCAGGGAGATATCCTCTAGTGGGGAGGTCTGTGATTCTCTCTTACCCAGGTATGTATTCATGGGGCACTCCCCAGCCAGGCCTATCTTGGAATGGAGTTCTCCTATTGTGACTGACATCCAGGCTCTGCCTTGGTTTGTCCTTCTCAATTGTGGCCCAGCTGTGTGGGTCCGATGTTCAGAAGATTGTTGAGGAGAGGGGGTTTGGGTCAGCCTCAGACTCACCACTGATCTCTTTGGAGTTCTTCCTTGTTCTTTTCTGGCCACACCCTTTGTCCTCTGGCTGAATCAGGGTAGGGGGTCGGGTGCCTGGGACTCAGCACTCATCAGATCCCTCTGACAATGTTTGTGCTTTCAGAGTGCTCCCTCTGAATCATGATCAACTCCTGAATAGTTGATCTGCCAGTCACTGAGATTGGGTCTGTTGTTCTGTGGTGAGCAAGTTGGAGTATTTTCCTGCCCCACCTTTAAGATGGTGGTGGGGTGCCTTTCTTGTCCTCTTCAGTGCAACTCTGCCTCTGGGCCCCCTCTGCAGTCCCTGCTGCCAGTGCTTGGCCAGGTGCTGAAGTGGTAGGGCAAAGCCTGGAGCTGGCGGTCTCTCCTGCTGCAGCAATGAGGCATTGCATGGGCTGGTAGTCTCTCTCTGCCACTTCTTCACAGGAAAACTTTTTCCATTTAAAAAAAGGCGCTTGGCTTCTGTGAACTGGGAAGAGCCAGAGACCAAGCAGAGAAGCTGCAACACCAGCTGTTTCACCAGGGACCTGGCCACTTGCTCACGAGTCCTCACTTAGTCTTTCCCATCAACCTTAGTCCTATATTTCTAATAACATACCCCTTTTTAGTCACAATGTCAAACTTGCCATTTGTAAATTTCCATATTAATTCATCCTTAGCTTCAAAATTTCTTCACGTCCCTGGGATTGCACTTGCCTTCCTTTTTCCATAGTTCCCCTTTTGTGTGCTTCTTTTCATATTTTTCCAGATTACATTTATAATTAAAATTGCTTCTTTGTTTTTACCCTATTCCTTTAACAAACTTTCTTTCCTGTGCATTTCGTTGGAAAAAAACTCAAATCTAGATCCATTCAATTATCTGTTCACTCAGCATCTGTAACTTGCAATATGACTGAAGCAGAACAATACTAACCTGCCATACATTTTTTTTGAGTTAGGGTTTCACACTATTGCCCATTCTGGAGTCCAGAGGCATGATCCATTCTGGAGTGCAGTGGCATGGCTCACCATCAGAGCTTCAAATTCCTGGACTCAAGTTATCCTCCCAGCTCAGCCTCCCTAGTAGCTGGGGCTACAAGGGCACACTACCACGCCCAGGTAATTTTTTTGATTTTTCTCCTTTCTTATAGTGACATCTTTCCTTATGTTGCCTTAGCTAGTCTTGAACTACTAGGCTTAAGTGATTCTCCCAACTTGGCCTCCCAGAGTGCTGGGATTATGCTCAATCTTTTTTTAAAAAAAATCACCCATGAACTTCATAACTTCATTGCTCTGCAGCAATCTTTTTTTATTAATTGTTTTTTACATCAAAGTTCCTTGAAAATGTTTGTCCATACTTTGTGCCTCTACCTTCTCTCATTCTTTTTTCTCCTGAATTCATTCCAGTCAGACACGCATTAACCTTTTTAGAAAAACAACTCATTACAAGATTACCCATGGGCTTTACTTTAAACTGGTTCAATAGGAAGTTCTCAGTCTGAATTTTACTAAATTTATCAGTGGTATTTGATATTTTTGATCACTCTCTTCTTCTTGAAACATTTGCTTCACTTATTTTGCAGTTTCTATGCCATGTAAATGGACACTATTTCCTTGCCTCATTTTTATCAGTCTCTAGTATTGAGATTTCCCTGAATTCAGTCTTTGGACATCTTCCTTTTATATATATATATATATATATATATATATGCTTGTTGCCTAGGGGATCTCATCTTACAATTCTCAAATTGATTTCTCCAGATCAAATTCCCTATACTCCAGACTCATATATCCTCTACATCTCAAAATTATTATTTTCAAAATTGACTTTTTGATTGCCACCCACTGCTTATACAGTCCTTCTCCTCCCCTCATCTTTTTCTTTGCAATAAATGGCAACTCTGTTCTTTTAATCCTTGGGTTAATATCTTGGAACTTAGACTCCTATGCTTTTCTTTTAATTTCCATACAACCCATCAACAAAATTTCTCACAACTTTCTTAAAAATATATCCTGAACTCAATACTCCCTTAGCACAACCACTATCATCTCTTTCTTATTCGGTGGCAATAACTTCTCAGTTGGTTTCCAAATTGCATGTAGTTCTTCTCCAGTCTATTTTCTTTACAGATGCCCAAATACTGTTTTTAACGCCTAAATGAGACCATTTCATTCCTCTACTCAAAAATACTACTCCAGAGGTTTCCCATAACCCACAAGAGCTTCCGCAACCTCTTCCTTCTGTCATTTTCTACTGTAGCTTCAACTTTGCAGAGACCACTCCAAATACACTTCCTCTTGAGATCCTCAGAACTGACTCCTACATGGCTGAACCACTCTAAAATAACATGTCCTGATGCCTCATAATCTAAGATCATAGAGGGAAGTGGCTTTTTTAAAAAACAAATTTTCCCACCACAATAAACTCAACTTGACGGCCACCATGAGAAAAAAAATATGGAGTATAGCAACAAATGAGTCTATGAGTCCAATCGATAATTTATTAAGTGAAAATTAAATTACACAAAAGTACACAATGCATGTTGTATTTATATATGCAAATGTATACATGAATGGAAAATTTTTGGAACAATACATAAAAAGTTCTTACAATCATTTATCAGTTATGAGTATGTCTAGAAGTAAATTAATTAAACATAATTTTGAGGTATTAAAATTGTGACAAAAATCCAAGTCAAAAATGGGAATATTTAGGAATAAAAGAAGGAATATTATTTCCACTGACATACAAATTTATATCAGAAAATTTAGAAAGAGCAAGTGTAGTATTAGCCTCAGAGATGTCTAAAATCAGAGACTCAAATGAACTCAGAATTCCCTTCTGCTGTCTTTTAAAAAAGTCAAGTACTAGACTGGGATTGGTGACTCATGACTGTAATCTCAGCACTTTGGGAGGTTGAGGCAAGAGGATTACTTGGACCCAGGAGTTTGAGACCAGTCTTGGCAACATAGCAAGACCTCATCTCTATAAAATTTTTTTTTTTAAAAAGTCAGATGAGGTGGTGTACTCCTTTATTTCCAGCTACTTGGGACGCTGATCCAGGAGGATCACCTGAGCCCAGAAGGTGGAGCATGCAGCGAACTGTAATTGTGTCACTGCACTTTAGCCTGATTGACAGAGTGAGATTCTGACTCAAAAAAATGGAGTTCTTGCTCCTATACTAACATAATTATATCTAATCAACTTTGTTTAAAGGTAGACTAATATTATCATCTAAAGATCTAAGTTTACTTTCTTACAGCCTCATGACGACTGGCTAAAGTCATACAGAATGCAATATTTGGAAACTTGTGCTCAGTCCCTAAAATAGTCATTGTGACTAATGAAGCTAAAGTTCTACTTTTGACTTTGTTTGTGTCATATGCCCACAAATATGGCCACTGAGGAAAGGTCTATTACCAGAGAGAAAAGATGTTGAGCAAAAACGAATAAAATATGTATAAGATCTAAAGATAGCTAAAAAGAGAAAAACTAACCCTATATGCAATATTTTAAAGATTTCTATATGTCCATGTACTACCTTCACTGAAAAAATAATAACAACATAAAAGGGGTAGAAATTGATAAATATTTACCATGCTAAATGAGTTAATATGAACCCAATCCTCTTCCTACTCTTGCTTATATAAAATTTGGTATGAAGTAGCAAAAAAGTGGATGACTTTCTTGGGTACAGTTGTCTGGGGCATATTTATTGGTGTCAGATAATGGGCTGACACTGCAACTTGCCTCCCAGTATCTCTTTTCCTTCACTTTCCTAGGAAGTAAATCTATGGAAGCTTACTTACCTACCCACCAGGTCCAAATATATAGCCACCAAAAAAAAAAAAAGTATATCTTATTTGTGTGGTGCCATATGAACTCAAAAAGACAGTTAAATGTTTTTACCAAACACATTCAAAATACAAATAAGTAGAGAAAGGTCTCAACTCTCAACTATAATAAAATTTTTATTCAGGAAACAAGATAATAGGAGATAAATAGCAAACACTGTGAAGGCTCCTGCATAGGGAATAGAAGAAACTTGTTTCCAATATTACATAATTCTGTTTTCTGGTAAGGAACTCTTAAATTCCTAGTTTTTCTAGATCCTGGACACCCTTCCTGGAAATTTATTACCCCTTCATTATCTTTTTTGACTATGTTAAAAATAGTACTTAGTGAATGTGCTCTTCTCAGGATATGCATAGCTTTCTAAGTCAATTTTCAGCTTGAGACTGATTAAAGGTCCAATGGTTATTTTACGCCTTAAATACTCAAAGACATGCTATCAATACCACTGTCTTCAAATCTTCTATTTCTAATCTATTTTTCCCCAGTTAATTAAATACATCAATACCATACACAAAAATCTTTTTGAGACAACTCTTTCAGAGGTAATTTATTTTTGGTGTGTGTTCTCATGCATTCTCACCCTCATACCCCTTACCTCCATAATGATAGCTACCTGAAGGTTATCAGGCTTGAAAGAAAAGATCATGCCCTTAATTAGTTTATTATTATGTATCAACTGAGCAAGTCTATTGGGTCTTTTTGATTAAATGCTGACTTTCTTCATTTCTAAAAATATTTTCCAATATTAGGCAAGCCTTTACATTTGAGGGAATCTCTGTTTATTTCTATTTCTGATTATAATTTGGTTAGTTATTTCCTAACAATGTTTCTTTAATTTTAATTATTTGCCAAACACAGCCACAGTAATCAACACAAAAAGCAGCCTGACACCCTGTTATATCAGGCAACAATATTACTCTTCAGCCTGCATGTATATGGATTGCCATCTTTTGAACTTCTAAGTGGTTTCTCCACTGATTTAACCATTGCTACATCAGCACCACATTAAAAAAAATAATAATGCAGCCCTTAACTTCAGGTTAACAAGCATAGGACAAGCTTTTCTGCAAGACCAAAAATCTTGATACCTTCATGTTAAAAAAATCTTGATACCTTCATGTTAAAAAAAGACTTTTTCTCTCTCTCTCATTTCATGATCTAATATAAATTAGAAGATTCCCTTCATCGTATGGTTATGATATCTGGAATATGAAGGCTCCAGTTCAAAACAGTAGAGATAAGGCAAGCAAGACATACCAAGATAAAAAAGTACATCAGTTTTCAACTTTCTCTCTATATAATGGCATTTTCCACTATTGCTCATATTTCCTTTGTGAGAACTAATCAAATAATCCTTTATAATAAAAAAGAGACTATTTGATTATCAATTTCTTTCATCTCTCTAATAATAATGCCCTATCTAGAAAAGTTCACCTTTGTTTCTTCTTATGTATTTTGATATCCTTATTTTTTAAATTTTACTGTATCAATTCACTCTCAATGTTCCTACAAAACAGCATCCTCTGTCTAATTATAATTCTGAACTCAGTAGTTTCTTTCTTCATTGGTGCTGAGAACATAGAATCAAACATTAAATTGCAACTGACTTCTCATACTGCACCATCCACATCTTTCTCTTAAAATGGCAGTTATGAACAAAACAGTAATCTCCAGAATCCTGACTTTTTCTATTTCATTCCCATTCATTCATGTGCCCCTCCTCAGTATACCTTCTTCTGTGATGGCAGGAAGAACCATGAAGCTTGACCACAAAAGAGTCCTCAATATATAGCTCACTAAAGCTGTTAACACTGGACAAATAATTTAATTCCCTAAACCTTAAAATCTTCTTTAATATAACAATAATGATTTCAATGATAGAGTTATTGTGGGTTTAAGAAAGGTAAGGTGTGTAAATACTATGTAGTCAATAAAACATTGTTTAAAATACAATTTTAAAAATAAACATGAATAACTTAGTTGGTCAATTAAAGACCAAATAAAAATAATTGTCTGCATACCTCAAAATTGCCACCCTGATTTTTATAAGTTTTGTTGAGATACAATTTACAAACCATTTATCCTTTTACATGTACAATTCAGTTGTTTTGCTTCTGTATATTCATAGAGTTGTGCAAATATCACCACTCCCTAATTTTAGAACATTTCTTGCCCCCCAAAAGAAATCTCATACACATTAGCATCCATCTCCATTCTCTCCAGCAACTACTAATCTACTCTGACTCTATGGATTTGCCTTTCTGGATAGTTCATATGCATGGAATCATGCAATATATGCTCTCTTGTGACTATCTTCTTTCATGTTTTCAAGGTTCATCTTAACTACTTAAATATGACTCTTAGCTACTAGAGGAAGACACCAGAAACTAGAATAGATTATGGATCAAGAAACTAAAATTTATCTTTAGGCTACATAACTTGTTCTGTGCTTTTAAAACTATCCCATTTATCAAATTTTTTTTATAAAACATAGGTTCTTATGTTGTTCTTTATATGAAATTGAGAATGGACTGACTCCTAATTGCTATATAATTACCAGCAGGGTGGAATGCAGCTAATACATTCTGACATCTCCCAGTCTAGACATAAGGAAAAAAGCCAATTTTTATTTTTTATTCCAAGATATAGAATTTTTGATCATTTACATTTGAAGTTAATTTTTAAAATTTTAGGAGAATTGAGGAGAAGATGAATATTTTCTATAAATTAAGGAAATAAAACAATGAGTAGTTACACAAATAGGAGGCTGGTAATATATAATGGGCCTCAGGACCCAATGTTGGAAGCTTCTAGTGCTTAGAAAATAAAATAAAACTGTCTATTTTTGTCTGACATCTGGTTAACACTATCTTTTTCTGGTTAAGACTAACCTATACATAAGGTAGATGAGTTTTCCTTTGCCAATTCTGTTTTATTTACCTCCTAGAAGCTCAGAAACAGTGCAGATTGGGGTTCAAGCTAAAAACATATTACCTAATTGCTATGAAATGCTTCTCCTTAGTAATAAATTGATTCTTCCCTCAAAGAATATCTGGAAATTCTAAATGGAATTCAAGCCAACTTCTCTCCTTTTCTTCTGTGACTCTTATTATTTACTTTATGTTGAGCCACTCTCTTGTTTGACTCCCTGCTTTTGTTAATTTAGTATACAATATGTAACAATTTAACATATAATTTATATCTTAATTAATTGAAAATGTGAAATAACTATTTATTAGGGTTTCACATTAGGTCAGAAAAAACAAATGTTTTACTTTAATAAAGTGTCATAAATGTTGATTTGAAAACTTTTATATATGCTAAACTGAAGAAATGTTTGACATTTGTCTTAATGACACTTTTGTCCATTTGAGTGAATACCCTTTCTTCAAAAAATCCAGGAGGCTATGAGATCAACTTCATATTAAACAAAATGCACACAAAAAGCAAGAGTAACTTTGTATCTTTTTTCTATAATTATTCCAAAACTCATTTTGCTCATGTAAAGTATGATCCAAACTAGAACTAGATGTAAAGTTGGAGAATTTTCATTATCACTATATACAGATATAGCCATGAATCTTTTTTTTAGTAAGAGACATAAATGGGAATAATTTGAAATACCAAGAGTAAGGAAATTTATGAGATATTTATCACTTAAACCCAAACATGTAAGTACCATAACTCTTATGGGAAAAGTATGATCTTTTAAAATATTCTCCAAAATGAGACTCAGAATTATTTTACTTTAAATTGTCTTTTTGGGAGAAGTTCCAGTAAGATGGCAATGGCATACGTGGAATTGTGAGATTCTCCGAACATGAGTTCCCAAAAAGACTCTTACTTTTCTTCCTCCACCCCCCTACCCACCGCCAGCTGTACTGGTCTGAGGCCCGAGGGACCTTCAGTCCCACGCAGGGCTGGATATTGCGGCCCCTGGCTACTGCTGCTCCACTATATGTGACTCCCACCCACAAGGCAGTCTCAGGTCTCAGCTCCCTCCCTGGCTACATCATCTATCCCAGCACCCAGCACCAAGCTGTCAGACACCCAGGGAACCTCTGGGCACCCGCCCCTCAGAGATACCAGTCCAATTTCTGGCTGAAGTACCCTTTGAGGGGCCCAGGGCCACTCTCACCACTCACCACCTGCCCTTCAGAGATTTGGAGTGCTGGAGCTCTGGGCCCACCCTGGCTGATGCACTCAGCACATGACCCCATGCTTGTGTAAGGGAACAGTATATCTTAAGGAGGTACCAATCAGAGGCTCTCAGCTCCAGAGGAGGGAACTCCCGATCCCCTCATCCACCCCAGCCTGCTGGTGGCACCCCAGAACCAGCACCCAGCTGTGCAGCTGATCCCCAGTGCCTCCCATGCCACCACAGCCCATCATAGTGGATCGCCCAGGGACCCAGATGAGTGGAGAGAAAAGATCCACAAAAGTGAAGCTGCCACCTCGGCCATTCTCCAGGCAGAGATTTGCAGTGCCAGCCCCACCTATCAGCAGCCTCCACCTTGGTTCCTAAGGTAATGTCACTAAACAGGAGACAATGTCCCTTCCCTATGCTGAATCAGACAAAGGCAACTAAGTGTCACAAACCTTCCAGGCAGCAGGCTAAAAAAACAAACCTAAGTTGTGAGTAAATCTAGCTGCCTGCAATGAAGACAAAGGGGAGAGGCTGGAGATCAGAGCTGAAGAGACTTTAGACACTCAGGAAAGATTTCAGAGCTAGTCTGATCTCTTATTTTGACTTTTGATTTTATCATTTTGACTGTTTATTTTGCTCACTTTTGTTTGCTTTCTCATTTACACTATCTGTTTCATGATTTGATTGGTCTGTCTTTGTGCCAGTGTTCTTTAGGGAATTTTACTTGTGTGTTTTTTTCACTTCTCTCTGACCTTGGCATCTCTTTTTCACCATTAGTTAGTATGTATGTCTGTTTTCCCTCTCACTCTTCTCTTTTTCCTTTTTTTTTTTTTTTTTTTGAGTTGGAGTCTCACTCTGTCGCCCAGACTGGAGTGCAGTGGCCGCTTCCGGCCACCGCAGCCTTGACCTGCTGGGCTCTGGCAATCCTTCTGCATCAGCCTTCTGAGTAGCTGGAATTACAGGCGTGCACTACCATGCCCGGCTAATTCTTTGATTTTATTGTAGAGATGAGGTCTTGCTGCCCAGGCGGGTCTCGAACCTGCGGGCTCAGGCAATCCACTCACCTCAGCCTCCCAAAGGCACGGGATTACATGCTGAGTCACCAAGCCTGGCTCTTCTCTCTTTCTAACTTCTTATTGACCCTCCCTTCCTCCATTATTTTCCTCTTTGGTACCTCCTTTTGATCCAGGGACCAAACCTACATACTGCTGTACAGGCTGATGGTAAGGCAGTGGGAAATAGGCTCCAGTGTGCTCATACCCTTGTAGGTGGATGCTGGAATCAGCATATAGGTTCTGAATCACAGCTACCCCCTCAATTAAACCTCAAAACTGCAAAAAATACAACCCACAGCCCACACTCCAACGTCAAAAGTGAACAAAGCTAGAGGACACTCATAAGGAAGAACAGGAGATTACACAAGTGAAACCAAAGGAGCCCCACCTTCTCTGAAAAACAGAATTAAAGAAGGAGAGGGAAAGGGGGGGAGAGAGAAAAATCTACACAAATGAAGAAAAACCAAAGGAAGAAGATGGTTCTCTCCCATACCCCTGGGAGGGCAGACACTGAGAAAACTGACTTTGGAATGCAAACAATGAAGAGCCCCCACAATGACTGGTCTCAAACTGCAAACCTAGATATCAAGACATTAGTAGAGAGATTAAAAAGAATTGAGGAGAGATAAGAAGAAACTAGGAAGGAGCTGATAACTGAAATAACAGTAATAAAGAATACTGTGAATGAAATAAATAACAAATTGATAAGCATGGAAAGCAGAATTACCCAAGCTGAAGAAAGAATCTCAGAGTTTGAGGACCAAAATATAGAACTAACCGAAACTATTAAAAACACAGAAAACAAGCTCAAAAAGAGAACAAAACTACGGGGGTCCAGCCCCTGCTGGGTCGTGAGGTTTCCTGAAGGAGAGACAGATAGACAAAAGATGAAAATAATATACTTGGACACCTGTTTGCTGAACAGATGATGCTTAATGTTAGATAATGGAAAGCTTTTATATCATTTGTAAAGGGGCAAGACAGAAAATTCCTTCACATACATATCCTTTAAAAGTTACCACCATCTAGTGGTCTTAGCAACAAACAAACCAAGAACCCTATAAATATTCAGACAATAAGTCTTATTCATAAAGTCACAAATGATAGTTTTAGTTCAAAGTCCTGAATTACAATCCTTGAAATGTCTCAAGAAAGTTTCCAAGTGCACATTTCTTCATGTAGCAGTAGTTCACCTTCTGAGACTTCTATGACCTTCAGAGCCTTGTAATTGCCTTTCTTGTCCAGGTGTCTTCATTACTTTTCTCTTATCCTGCAGTGTTTATTTCTAAAGAAAACTCAAAAGGAGCTTTTGGTGATGTTTCCCAGGCCCCCAAGGTTGCTTTGTGTCTTTAGTTAATTTATCATAAAAGAATCTAATTAGTATATTATGAATTCAGTGAAAACTCACTATATAAACGTTAACTTAGAGTTTTAACTATTGAATTAATAAAAACATTAATGATTAATCTTTATCCTAAGTCTGTGAAAACAGTGTTATAAATCACCAACATAACTCCTAGATAAGTGGTAGAACTTACAATGAATTCATAATGAACTTAATATAAGCTTGTGGAGAGCTTGGAGCCCTATTGTCAAAGTCCTAAAACATAAACAATTTCGACCAAGAATAACCTGCCCAGCCAAGTTAAGCTTCATTGGTGAGGGAGAATTAAAATCTTTCCCAGTTATCCAATCCCTAAGAACATATGCTGCCACCAGACCACCTCTACATGAAACACTTAAGAAAGTACTAAACACAGAAGAAAAGGAAAAAAGAACAATGTTCTTCACAAGAGTACAGGAAAAAGAATAAAACACACATGAACCAACCCCAAAACCAAAAGAAAGACAAAAGACCAAGTGGAAGAACAACAACTCTATAAGAACTCTATGATAGGGATGAACTCTTACATTACAATAATTAACCTGAATGTGAATGGACTAAATGCACCACTGAAAAGACATAGAATGGCAAAAAGGATAAATTATCACCAGGCAACGATATACTGCCTGCAAGTGACCCATCTCACTAGAAAGGACATGCACAGACTCAAAGTAAGAGGATGGGAAACAAATTTTCAGGTGAATGGAAACAAAAGAAAGGAGAAGTCACAATCCTAATTTCAGAAAAAATACAATTTAAGCTATCAAAAGTAAAAAAGATACAGAGGGTCACTACATAATGATAACAGGTTCACTCTGTCAACAAGAAATATCTATCCTAAACATATATGCACCCAACATAGGAGCACCAACTTTCATAAAGCAACTTCTAGGATAACTGAAGAAAGTTATTGACTCTAACACCATCATAACTGGGGACTTTAATACCCCACTCCCAACCCTAGACAGATCATCAGGACAAAAAATCAGCAAGGAGATCCGGAACCTCAATATGACCCTAGACCAAATAGACTTAATTGATACCTACAGAACACTCCATCCAAAGACCACAAAATACAGATTCTACTCATCACCACATGGAACGTATTCTAAGATTGACCACATATTGGGCCATAAATCAAGCATAAGCAAATTTAAAAGGACCGAAATTATACCATGCACCTTCTCAGACCACAGTGGAATAAAAATAAACATTAACACCAACAAGGTCCCCCCCAAATCCACAAAGACATGGACACTAAACAGCATGATGCTGAACAACTCCTGTGTCAATGATGAAATCAAAACAGAGATCAAGAGATACCTGGAAACAAATGAAAATGAAGAAACATCTTGCCAAAATCTCTGGGATGCCATGAAAGCTGTAGTAAAAGGGGAATTTATATCCCTACAAACGCAAATGAAGAAAATGGAAGGATCACAAATTAACAGCCTAACAAGCCACCTAAGGAAGCTGGAAAAGCAAGACCACAAAAACCCTAATTTCAGCAGAAGAATCCAGACACAAAAATAAAAACCCAAATCCAGATCATAGAAGAAAAAAAGATAATACAAAAAAATCAATGAAACAAAAAGCTGGTTCTTTGAAAGGATAAACAAGATCGATGGTCCCCTAGCCAGACTGACCAAGAAAGAGAGAAAAAAACAAAATAAGCACAATCAGAAACACAAAAGATGAAGTCACATCTGACCCTGAAGAAATACAAATGATCACTAGAGACTACTATGGACACTTGTATGGAAACAAACTTGAAAACCTCAGGGAAATGGAGGACTTTCTGTCATCACACAATATGCCTAGGTTGAAACAAGAAGAAATTGAGACCCTAAATAGACCAATAACAATCAAGGAAATTGACTATGTAATAAGAAAACTACCTACAAAAAAAAGTCCTGGACCAGATGGCTTTCCAGCAGAATTGTATAAGATATTTAAGGAGTAACTGATACCAATCCTACTGAGGGTATTCCAGGAGATTGAGAAAGATGAAACTCTCCCTAAATCATTTTACGAAACTAACATCACATTGATACCCAAGCCAGGTAAAGACCCAACAAAGAAAGAGAACTACAGGACACTATCTTTGATGAACATAGATGCTAAAATTCTCAACAAGATCCTAGCAAACCGGATTCAAAAACACATCTCAAAAATCATCCATCATGACCAAGTAGGCTTCATCCTGGGGATGCAAGGTTGGTTCAACATTTGTAAAACCATAAATGTAATTAAATGCATCAACAGATGTCAAAACAAAAACCACATGATTATATCATTAGATGGAGAAAAAGCTTTTGATAAAATCCAGCACCCCTTCTTGATAAAAGCCCTCGAACATCTAGGCATATGGGGAACATACTTAAAAGCAGTAAAAGCCATCTATGAGTAACCCACAGCAGGCATACTCTTAAATGGGCAAAAATTGGAACCATTTCCCCTGAAAACTAGAACAAGACAAGGATGCCCACTCTCACCCCTCCTGTTCAATATAGTATTGGAAGTCCTGGTTAGAGCAATCAGAGAAGAGAAGGCAATCGGGGTACCCAAATAGGAAAAGAGGAAGTCAAGTTATCTCTCTTTGCAGATGACATGATCGTGTACCTTGAAAACTCAAGAGAATCTGTCAAAAACCTCCTTACACTGATAAAGGCCTTTGGCAAAGTCTCAGGATATAAAATAAATGTGCAAAAGACCATCGCATTTCTTTACACTAATAATAAACAAACAGAAACCCAAATAAAAAACACAGTCTTATTCACAATAGCCACAAAAAAATGAAATACCTTGACATCTTCCTAACCAGAGATGTGAAAGACCTTTACAATGAAAACTACAAAACTCTGTGCAAAGAAATCAAAGATGACACAAACAAGTGGAACAATATCTCATGCTCATGGATTGGAAGAATCAACATTGTGAAGATGTCCATCTTATCTAAGGCAATCTACAGACTTAATGCAATAACCATCAAATTATCAGCAACATTCTTCTCATACCTAGAAAAAACAACACAGGAATTCATATGGAAACACAAATGACCCAGAATAGCCAGAACAATCCGCAACAACAACAACAAAAAAAGCAGGTGGTATCACATTACCAGACTTCAAACTTTACTATAAAGCTACAATCATCAAAACAGCTTGGTATTGGTATAGGAATGGGCATATAGATCAATGGAATAGAATTGAGATTCCAGAAGCAAAACCTCAATTTCTCAACCAACTCATCTTTGACAAATCCTCCACCACCTACCACTGGGGAGAGGAGAACCTATTCAGTAAATGGTGCTGGGAAAACTGGCTGACCACATGCAGAAGATTGAAACAGGACCCCTATCTATCCCCATACACAAAAATTAACTCCAAATGGATCAGAGACCTAAATGTAAAACCTCAAACCATAAGAACTTTAGAAAATGAAGGACATATCCTCATGGAAACCAGAACTGGCATCCAATTCCTGAACAAAACCCGAAACCCACAGGCCATAAGAGATAAGATAGACAAGTGAGACCTCATTAAACTGACAAGCTTCTGCAAAGCCAAAGAAACCATCAAGAGAGCAGGGAGACAGCCAACAGACTGGGAAAAAGTATTTGCCAACTCCAGGTCTGACAAAGGTTTAATATCTTAGATCTACAAGGAACTCAAGCGTGCTGAAAAGAAAAACAAACAAACAAACCCATTATAAAATGGGCAAAAGATATGAACAAACACTTCTCAAAGTAAGACATCCGAGCAGCCAACAGACACATGAAGAAATGTTCAACCTCACTAATCATCAGGGAGATGCAAATCAAAACCACACTGAGATAACACCTAACTCCAGTCAGAATGGCAATTATCAATAACTCAAAAAATAACAGTTACTGGAAAGAGTGTGGCGAAAAGGGAACACTTCTATACTGTTGGTGGGAGTGTAAACTAGTGCAAGCTCTGTGGAAATCAGTGTGGTGATTCCTAAAAGCTCTAAATGTCAACCTCCCATATGACCCCACAATCTCCCTACTGGGAATATACCCAGAAGAACTCAAATCACTCTATCAAAAAGATACCTGCATGCGTATGCTTATCACAGCATTGTTCACAATAGCAAGAACCTGGAGCCAACCATGCTGTCCATCAAAAGAGGTCTGGATTAAAAAAATGTGGTACATATACACAATGAAATACTTAATGCAGCCATAAAAAAGAACAAAATCATGAATTTCGCAGCAACCTGAATGTAACTAGCATCTATAATACTGAGTGACCTCTCACAGAAACAAAGATCTGAGTATCACATGTTCTCACTCATAATGTGGATCTTGATCATCCAATGTATTACCATAAGAAAATGACTGACAGTGGTGGGAAACTATGGGGGGGAGGGGAATGGAAATGAGATTAATGGTTGGTAACATCTGTCTGGGAATGGGGAGGCACCTCTTATCAACAAGGGTGCCTGAACAAAGCATATTTGTATACCTAAACCTTAAGTGTACCCACAATGTTGTAATAAAAAATATTAATTGTAAAAAAAAAGAAAAAGAAAGTAATTTGTTCAAGCTTCTCTTTAGAGCCCTGACATTTAAATCCTGCTTGATTTTTCTAATAAGAATGAGCTAATCCTAACAGTATTTGATGATTTTATTTTTCTTCCAGGTGTCATAACTTAATTTGTTTTCATATTTATTCCTCATACAATTGATTGATCTGTAGCTATGGCCAACTTTTTGTACCAATTCATATAATAAAAGGCAATAGCTCTGCCCACTAAAAAAAATAAATAAAATAAAAATAAATTGTCTTTTTGGGAGGTGAGAGGTGAAGCTTGAGGATTTTTTTTTCCAACTTTCTGGAGTAATTTTTATATGTTAATACCTAATATAATCAATTGCTAATTTTAAAAAAAGACTATGCAATTGTAGTGTTCCTTTATTTAACATAAATTCTCAAAATGTAAGTTCAGGATTCTGGACCTATATTGTCATCATAACTAAAATGAGGTGCAGAGAAATTTTGAATGAAACTTTCTGAATTCATTCTATTTCTTCTATCATTTGAATACAAAAGGGCAACAGGTAACACTCACTGAATAACACATCAATAATAAATGCCTTAGAGAATTTGTAGGATCATGTTTCATTAAGTTAGATTTGGAGGGATTTGTTTCTATGTAGCCATAGTAAATACAGCAGCTGAATATGAAGAGACTCAATAATTTTAGTATGTTGAAAGCTCAGTTTTTGTGTTACCCTTTTCCTAATTATTCCATAAGGCACTGCAGAATATGTATGTAACATATATGCATCAGAAGTTACTAAGTTAAGCACTATAGAAAGAAACTTTCAAGAGCATAGTAAAACATAAGCACATCTTCTATCCCACAAGGCGAAGTAAGCAATATGATAAATCTATGTATGCAGTACATACAAGAACTAATACAAGAATTTCAAACAAAAAGCAATTCTTTCTTGCTGGATAGGTGATTGCTCAGAAGATTTCTGGAAAATGTAAAATATTGAATAAAGGCTAAAATTTCTACGACTACAATTTTTATGGGCAGGGCTGCTTCAAAAACTATTTAAGGCAAAGACAAAGCACTGACAGATTAAAATACAACATATATATATGATTAGTATAAAATCAGTCTATTAAAATGAAGTAGCTTTAAGAGTCATAAATAATTTTGAAAACAGCTATTAATAGTTCATGACAATTCATGACAATAGTTTTGGGCAATTAGTGTTTTTTGATATATTAATAATTACAATCTAAGGGAACTTTCTAAATTATAATTCTCAGATCCCAGATATATCTTTTAAAAACTTTATTTATTTTAACTGAAAAATAATAATTTTATATATTTTGGGATTGCAATGTGGAATTTTATCTATGTATAAATTGTAAAAAAATTCACTCAAGCTAATCAGCAGATAATTCATCTCTCCAACTCTTTTGTAGTTAGAACACTAAAAATACCTTTTGTAGTAATTTTGAAATACACAAAACAGGTTTTGGTAAGATGTGTCTTTGTTTTCATTTGTTTCCAGAAATCTTTTAATTTCTGCTTTGATTTCTGTGTGGACGCAGGAATTGTTCAGCATCATGCTGTTTATTGTCCATGTCTTTGTGTATTTTGGGGAAACTTTGTTGGTGTTGATATTTATTTTTATTCCACTATGGTCTTAGAAGGTGCATGGTAGTATTTTGATTTTATGGAATTTGTTTATGTGTGTTTTATGGCCAAGGATTTGATTGATCTTGGAGTATGTTCCATGTGGTGATGAGTAGAATGTATACTCTGTAGTTGTTGGGTGGAGAGTTCTATTATTAACTGTGACTACCATGTTGTACAAAAGATCACTGAAATTTATTCCTCCAGCCTAACTGAGACTTTGTATTGCTTGAACATCATCTTCTCTTTCCACAACCTTCTCTCTTCCCCCAGCCTTTGGTAAGCACATTTCTACTCTCTGCTTCTATGAGATCAACTTTTTAAATTCCACATATATCTGAAAGGATACAGAAGCAGTCTTTCTGTGCTTGGCTTATTTCACTTAGCATAATGTCCTCCAGTTCTATCCATGTTGCTACAAAAGACATAATTTCCTTATTGTTTGCAAGATATAGATTATCCCATGATATATTTATACCACATTTTCTTTATCTATTCATCTGTTGACAGACACTTAGATTTCTTCCAAATCTTGGCTCTTGTGAATAATGCTGAAATAAACATGGAGGTACAAACATCTCTTTGATATACCAATTTCAATTCTTTTAAATATATACTCAAAAGTGGGATTACTGGATCATATGGCAATTCTTTTAGTTTTTTGAGAAATCTTTATACAATTTTCCCAAATGGCTGTACTAGTTCATATATTCATCAACTAAGGTTTCCTTTCTCCACATCTTGCCAAAATTAACTAGCACTCAACTTTTTGATAATAACCATTTTAACAGATGTAAGGTGATGCACTAACAACAAGCTATCTGATAGAAATTAAGAAAAAATGCAATTTATAATGTTATGAAAAATAATTAAGTAAATTTAACCAAGTAAGTGAAAAAATCTGCACACTGGCAGCTATAAAATATTGATAAAATAAATTGAAGAGAAACAAATAAGTGGAAAGATATCTAATGTTCATGGGTAGGAAAAATTAACACTATTACAATGTTCATACTATCCAAAGCAATCTGCAAAAGTCTAGAAATAAACACAATTATTTAGTCAATTGAGTTTCAACAAAGGTTTCAAGAACCCAGAACAGGGAGAGGATAATCTATTTAACAAACAGTGCTGGGAATATTGGATATGCACAGACAGAAAATGAAACTGGATCCTTATTATGCCATAAACAAAAATGATATAGTTCATATTAAAATTTCAATTAAATTTTTCACAAAAATAGAAAAAAAATATAAAATTCTTATGTAACCAGAAGACTGTAGAGTCAAACCAAACTTGAGGAAAAATAACAAAGCTGGAGACACCATACTCTCTGATTTCAAAATATATTATAAAGCTATTATAATCAAAACAGCATAATACTGGCATAGGAACAGACACTTAGACCAATGAATCAGGATAGAAAGTCTAGAAATAAACACAAGTATTTAGTCAATTGAGTTTCAACAAAGGTTTCAAGAACACAGACAGGGAAAGGATAATCTATTTTACAAGTGGTGTTGGGAATATTGGATACCCATAGGCAGAAAAATAAAACTGGATCCATATTATGCCATAAACAAAAAATCAACTCAAAATGGTGAAAGACTTAAATGTAAGACATGAAACTGTAAAGCCATCTATATATTTTATATCATAATTGTCTTCTTTATGCCTGTATGCTCAAATTTAAATATGCATATATTACTTCTTTTTGGATAATATTTCAGGTCCCTCTATAGGTGCTCAAACACCTATTAAGAATGAATAGAGGGAGGCAATATAGCGATGGAACCAGTGAGAGCATGAAAGTCTCTGCAAGGGCGAATGTCCATAAAGACAGTTTGTGTGAGTGGTTGAGTGTCACTGGATGAGTGAAAGTCAGTCTGAAGGGGGATTCAGGACCAAGCACCCAGGGTTCCCCTCTGGAGGCAGCTGTAACCCAACACTGCCCTGAGATAGGAGCCCCCAGCATGCAGAGTCATCAGCCATTCTTGGGGGTTCTTTTCGGTAGAGGCAGTGGAGGTCAGCTGCTCCCAGCACCTGGCACCTGGCTCACACCACCACTCATGGGAGTGGGCCAGGTGCTGGCAGAAGGAATTGTGGAGAGGGCGCAGCAAGCAAATCTGGAGTTGAGACCTGTGACTGGTGAGCAGACATTGAGCACCACCATTTCCTCTGTCCCAGGACTGGGCAGAGACCTGCATTGCTCCCAACCCACTGTTCAGTTATTAACCTGGGACCCAGAGATGATCTCTGTACTATTGTGAGATCAACCATCTCTGATCTAGAGAGGAAATTTGAGGAGCAGACACAGAGAGATGAATGCCCCAACCTCATGCTGGACCAGGCACAGACACATCTGATGTGAGTGGGGAACTTGGTGGCAGCAGCAGCAGCAGCAGCAGCAGCAAGAGGTGCTTGGGAAAGAAACCTGAAGTTCCAAAAATGGCCACAGAAGGGCTTTCTTTTCCCTCAGTTTTTATTTATGTTTAGTAGGTTTTTGGTTTTTGTTTTTGCTTTTTTATGTTTTTAGTTTCTCTGTTTGCATATGAGTACTTTTGAGGGTGAGTGCATCATCAGGTTTGTTTTGTTAGTTTGCATGCTTTTGTTTTTCTTGGGGTTTTTTGTTTGTTTGTTTTTTTAATTTGTTTATTTGTTAGTTGGTATGCCTGTTGGTTTTCTTATACCCTCTCCTCTATCTTCACCTTCCTTTAGTCTCCTTTCTTCCTTTTTCTGTTCTTCCTCTTCTGCTTATCTCATTTTGCTCTCAGGGGGCATACATAGCCCTCACTGCATGGACAGATTGTAAGGTGGTGGAAAAGGGTCCCATGGGGTTTATACACCTGTCAGTAGATACTGTGATTTTGAAATAGCTTCTAAACACAATTAGCAAATAGCCCCCCATCATACCTTAATCAAATCTCAAAACTGCAGAAAGCACAGCCATCACCAGTCTGACTTCAAAATTGAACAAATCCAGGGGATCTACATAAGGAAGAATAGGGGATTAAGCAAACAGAAGTGAAAGCTATCCCCCATCACTGAGCAATGGAATTTAAAAAGTGGGGGGAAGGGGGAGGAAAGCCATTACAATTGTAAAAGAATCAAAGAAGGACACAGTTCCCATACAGACCCCTGGGAAGACAACACCTGAGAATACAGACTTTGGAACTCAAACAATGAAGAGCACCCAGAACATCTGGTCCCAAACCATAAACCCAGAGATCATGATTTCATAGAGATAATGAATAGAAATGAAGAGACAAGAGGAAAGAATGAAGGTGTTGATAACTGAGATGATGACAATGAAGAATACAGTAAACAAAATAAACAACAAACTAACAAGCAAGGAAAGCAGAATTAACCAAAGAGAAGAAAGACTCTCAGGGCTTGAGGAACAAAACATGGAGCTAACCTAAACTGTTAAAAAAAAAATAGAAAAGACAAGATAGAACAAAGCCTCCAAGAGATGTGAGATTATATGTGAGATTATATTAAGAGGTCAAACCTAAGATTAGTTGTCATTCCTGAGACAGATAAACAGAGATCACACTGGAACAAGCATTCCATGAAATTATCCAAGAAAACTTCCCTCATCTCATCAGATACATGACCATTCAAACTCAAGAAATTCAGATAACCCCTGCAAGATATCACATGAGGAGACCAATCCTGGACACACAGTAATACACTTAAACAAAGTAGGTATAAAAGAAAAGATCCTAAGGCCAGCAAGAGAGAAAGTTCAGACTACTTACCACGGAAGACCAATTAGAATAGCAGCAGACTTATCTACAGAAACACTATAGACTAGAAGAGACTGGAATCCAATCTTCAAAGTTCTCAAAGATAAACAATTCCAACCAAGAGTTTCCTACCCTGCTAAGCTAAGCTTCATCAGCGATGGAGATTTATTTTTATTTATTTATTTATTTATTTATTTATTTGAGTTGGAGTCTCACTCTGCCACCCAGACTGGAGTGCAGTGGCCGCTCCTGGACACCACAGCCTCGACCTGCTGGGCTCCGGCCATCCTTCCACCTCAGACTTCCAAGTAGCTGGAACTACAGGTGCGTGCTACCACACCTGGCTAATTTTTGATTTATTGTAGAGATGAGGTCTCATCAAGTTGCCCAGGTGGGTCTCGAACCCACGGGCTCAGGCATTCCAATCACCTCAGCCTCCCAAAGGCGTGGGATTACAGGTTGAGCCGCTGATTTAAAATCTTTCCCAGACATTCAATCCCAATGCTTCCAGGCCAGCTCTACAAGAAATGCTTAAGAAAGTATAATCACAGAAGAAAGAAACAAAGAACAACCACATCCTTCCCAAGAATACAGGTAAAAGATTGGAAACACACACACACTTATCAACCCAAATAGCAAAAGAAAACCAACAAACATAAACAAACAACAACAAATCCTATATGAATCTCATGACAGGGATAAACTCTCACGTTTCAATAATTAGCCTGAACATGAATGAAGTAAATGCACCACTGAAAAGACATGGAGTGGCAAACTGGTTTTCAAAAAATGATGCAACAGTATGCTGTCTGCAGGAGACTCATCTCACCAGAATGGACATTCACAGACTCAAAGTAGGAGGATGGAAAACAATTTTTCAGGCAAACAGAACACAAAAGAAAGCAGGAGTTGTGGTCTTAATGTCAGACAAAATATTCTTTAAGTTATCAAAAATTTAAACAGATACAGAAGCTTGCTACATAATGATAAAAGTTTCAATCAAAATATCAGAAATATCCATCCTGAACATGTATGTACACAACATAGGAGCACCAACCTTTATAAAACTGCTTCTAGGTAAACTAAAAAGACATTGACTCTAGCACTATTATAGCTGGGGACTTATGTACCCCACTAACAACCCTAGATAGATCATCAAGGCAAAAAACCAACAAGGAGATCCAGAGCTTCAGCCTGATGCTTGACCTAATGAACTTAATAGATACCTATATAATATTCCACCCAACAACTATGGAATATACATTCTACTCATCACCATATGGAACATACTCCAAGATCAATCAACTCCTCAGCCATAAATCAAGTATAAACAATTTACATAAGACTGAAATGCTACTATGAAACTTCTCATACCACAGTGAAATAAAAATAAGTATCAACACCAACAAAGCTACCACAAAACCCATAAAGACATGGATACTAAGCAGCATTATGCTGAAGAACTCCTGGGTCCACCCAGAAATTAAAAGATTTATGAAAACAAATGAATATTAAGGAACATCTTACTAAAACCTTGGGTATATCATGAAAGGAGTACTGAAAGGGGAACTCATTTCTTTAGGAACATACATCAGGAAAATGGAAAAATCATAAGATAACAACCTAACAAATTACCTAAGGGAACTGGAAAGATAAGACTACCAAAACCCTAACTTCAGCAGAAGAATTCGGATCACCCAAGTAAAAGCCCAAATATAGCATATAGAAGACAAAAATATAGAAAAGATCAATGAAACAAAAATATAGTTCTTTAAAGGATAAACAAGATTGATGAAGTGCTAGCCAGATTGACCAAGAATAAGAGAGAAAAAGCCCAAATCAAAAAAATCAAAAAAAACACAATCAGAAATGCAAAAGATCAAATCACAATGGACCCTGGAGAAATACAAAAAATTATCAGAGATTACTATGCACACCTATACGGAGACAAACTTGAAAGCTTAAATGAAATGGAGGATTATCTGACATCACACAATCTCTTGAGGTTGAAACAAGAAGAAATTGATACATTAAATAGGCCAAAAACAATCCAGGACATAGACTCCATCATAAAAAATTTACCTCAAAAAAAGTCCTAGACTAGACAGCTTTCCAGCAGAGTTCTACAAAACATGCAAGGAGCTGATACCAGTTCTATTCCAAGGAATTACGAAAGACAGAACGCCCCCCAAATCATTTTATGAAGCTAATGTCACACTGATACCCAAACCAGGTAAAGTTCCAACAAAGAAAGAGTGCTATAGGCCAATATTCCTGATGAACATAGATGCAAAAATACTCAACAAGATATTCTAGTGAATCAGATCCAACAACACATCTCAAAAATCATCCACCTGGGATGCAAGGCTGGTTCAACATCTGTAAGACCACAAATGTAATTAAATACATCAACAGATGCAAACATAGGAATCATATGATTATATCATTAGATGCAGAAAAAGTTTTCAATAAAATCTATGAAAACCCTTGAACACCTAGGCATAGAGGGAACATACCTGAAAACAGGAGCCATCTTCAATAAACCCACAGCCAACATATTGCTAAATGGACAAAATTTGGAAGCATTTCCCCTGAAAACTGAAGCTAGGCAAGGTTGACCACTTTCACTCCTCTTGTTCAACATAGTGTAGAAAGTGGTAGCTTGAGCAATCGGACAAGAGAAAGAAGCTCTAAGGGTCATCCCCCATTTCCTTGTTTTTTGAAGCCTCTAGGGATCACTCACATTCCTTGACTTATTGCTCTTCTGTCATCTTCAAAGCCAGCAACATTGCGACTCTCTGTGCTTTTTTTCACAGTCATGTCTACCATTGACTCTGTCCTTTTGTCTCCCACTTTGACTTTTAACGTTGCCTGTGATTATGTTGGGCCCACTCAGATAATCCAGCATAATCTCCCTATTTTGAGATCAGATGATTAGAAACTTTAATTCATCTTTGCTATGTAAGATAACATGTTTACAAGTTCCAAGGGTTAGAATGTATACTTCTTTGGGAACCCATTATTCTGCCTTAAACAGATCCCAGTTAGAATAATATAAAAACTATTTACTCACACATATGTTTATCACAGCATTGTTCATAATAGCAAGATCATGGAACCAACCATGGTGTCCATCAAAAGAGAACTGGATTTTAAAAAGTGGCACATATACACAATGGAATATTATGCAGCCCTAAAGAAGAACAAAATCATGAATTTTGCAGCAACCTGGATGGAATTAGAGTTTATAATACTGAGTGATCTTTCACAGAAACAAAGATCTGAGTATCTATCACATATTCTCACTCTAAGTGGACTTTGAACAGGTACTGTAATACTATAAGAAAAGGATTGACAGTGGCAGGAAACCATGCGGGGAGGAGCAGGGAGGGACAGGGAGGTGGATTAAGTGTAGTCAATATCTGCCTGGGGAAGGGGGGGAACACCTCATCAACAAGGGTACCTGCACAATGAATATTTGTATACCTAACCCTGAATTGTACTTTGGCTTCTACCCTATTTGAGCAAGACTTTTTCTTCATTTCTCATTACTCCCCTCACACCTACCATCTTCCAGCCACATTATCTTTATTTCTATTCTTTAGGCAAACTGAATTCACCTCAGGCCTTCTGTACTAGTTGCTTTCTCTGGCTGGCATGCCCTACTTCATATCTTTAAGTAACTGATTCCTTATCATGGAACTCCTTTCTTAAATTCTGCTTTTCTAAGGATGGCTTACTAAACCAACACATCTAAAGAAATTATCCATATACTATCATTTAGTTCTTTATCAATCCCTGCTATTTTTATTATTTATAAATTATTTAGTGCCATTAATAATTAACTTCTCTCAAGTACACACACACACACACACACACACACACACACACACACACACACACTCCTATTCTATGCTCTAATACAAGTGTTGGAAAATTTCTTTGCTTATTCAAATTTCATTATTGACAACCCATTACCAGAGATTAGACTTGCAAACTACATCTGAAGAATGATTTTTCATCTTGCTTTGCTTTTTGACGTCTTTTTTTCTCTGTCCAAATTCCAGAAGTAGTAAGCCTCTTATAATTTCCTACACTGTCCTGTCATTTTTGTCCACTGTGACATGTTCATCTTCCCTTCCTAAAATAACCATCTTCTTTGCCCCTAGCCCTTTGCCTGGCTAACACCTATTTAATTGTAAAATTTAATTCAGAGGTAGCATCTGACAAATATTCTCTCCCTGACCAAACATTGTTCAGGGCTCATCTTAGACCTCTAGGTGTTAACTTTAGTATCAGTGAACATGCATCACCAGTTTTAACAAGAAATTTCCTAAGTTGGTTTAGAAAGAATCCCCCACCTTCAAAATCTGATCACCCTCAATAACTGGCCTGCTGTTTCCTCTTAGTAATTTTCCGTTCACTGATCCCACTCTGCTGCTTGGTTATAAATCCCTACTTGTCCATGTCTTATTCATGATTGAGTTCAGTTTCCTGCTAGAGTATTTTTCTTCCCCTACTGTAATAGATTTAAAAAATATAATTTATCTTCACTGCTTTAACTTTTATCTGATTCTGGTTTCCTTTAACACCTCTTTTATGATGTCTACTATAACTCTCCTCCATTTTGAGGTATCCATCCCTTGTATGCCAATTCACTATGTATATGTCAGTCATTACTTTTACAGTTCATCAGAATTTTCTGAGTATAGGCTTAATTCATATAATAACTTGCAAAAGTACTCAGATCATGAATGTTACCTCATTTATTTTTGTGTCTTTGGTATCTAGTCTATTCTTGGCACAGTAAATATTCAATAATTTTTTATAGCTATGAGTTTGTTCTTTGAGTCATGCTTCTTTTGTTATTCTCCAGTGGACATTTGTCATATATCAGTGTCACAGGGAAAAGGGTCAGTGTCAAACACTCTTTCCAATTACCCATTTGATTTTCAAGTTGTTCTATCTCAACTCACATGTATAAATATATATATACGTATATATGTATATATATAAATTACTCGTCTTCATTGATTATTCTAACTAAAGCAGAACCCTAAGATAAACATAAAATAAATAAAATAAAATGAATAAATAAAGATAATTTGAAGGGAAAGTAACAACAAAGAGAACAGAACTAGCAAAGGGTGAGTTTTCAAATTTACCACTGAAGACTAAAATTTAATTATACTGCAGAAAATCTGCAAGCCAGTACAAATCATACCCTCAGCAAGATACTATTTAAGGGGTGAGGGAGCTGATCTCTCGTTGTTTATGATATTTAGAGAGAAGAAAATCATTCATTTCCCATCATTTCCATTCTATATTACAAGTAGCAAAATAGACTCCAGAGTCTGGACTAGGCAACACTCCCACTCCTCCTCCCCCCACCCCCCAACAAGAAAGAAAAAAGCCATGGATGGAGTTAAAAGTAAGGTTGGTAATTAGTAAAGGTGGAGGGATAAGAATAGGGATACGGCATTGCAGTGTCTGCTACAGTGTATAGGAATTATAAAAGCCTTACTTTCACATTTTATTGATGTCATAACCTCTGTTTACCTTTACCTGAAAATCTACATCAGTCACCAATTGTAACTATAGTTTGGTCCTTCTCATTGCCCAGATCTTTTCTGTTCTGAGGTAAAATATTCAGTATCCCACTTCTGAAAATAATTTCTTGTTCTTCTGATTTACTCATCCATGTTCATAAGAAACATCCTAACTTCATCATGATCTGCTGTCCTTGATGTTCACTGTAACCAGCTTTGAATCTGTCAGTATGACAATGGTAACTTGTGTGATATCTTTTCAGCTACTATTTATTGGCAGGACCTCCTTCCCTTACCTCACTGTTCTTTGATTTCACATACTTTATAAATGCCCAATCATGAATAAATTTAAACATCTAATTTCTTAGCACTTATATGTTGCTGCTGAATATTGCAAAAGAAAATCTCCCAACAGTGCAGACGTCTGTCACTAGAGATGTATGATTTACTCATAGCTGTGCCCTACATACTATTCTACAATCCTGTTATATATATTTATTGATCAACACCTCTCATTTCCACCAAAAGCGATTCAAAATTTGCATTTTGTTAAGCTCCAAATGTTTTCTTTGTGTCTCTTTCACAGCTACTTAAATTACTTTATTATATTTTTCTACATGAAAATTCAAGACTTTTAAAAATCTTTCAGTGTCTTACTTATCTTCAACATGTTTCTTATGCTTTTACCCTTACTCTCCTCTAACAGTTTCAGATAAAGATGTGTGCTTTCTGCCCTCTTAGGTCAATTTACTATAGCTAGTTCTCTGTTTTGAGAACTTTGTCCATTATTTTCCCCTAATTTTTATTAAATATTAAATTTATTCTTATGTATTGACTCCTTGTATCTGTTTAGACATGCACAATGTATTTTCATTGTATAGAAACTTATATCTAAGAAAAATATTTAACAAACTCTTCCACAATGTGGCATGTGACATTAGCTCTGCAGTGCTTATTTCTTCTTTGTTTTAAAGTTACTGCATCCTCACCCACTTTTACTTTCTTACCTCTCATCCACCAACACCATTTGGACTTTTTTTTAAATTGATATGATGTTTCATGACTTCTTAATTTTAAATTCATTAGTACTTTTCTGAGATTAACTTAACTGAATATGTTGGTGCCATTTGCCACTACTCCTGACTTCTTTACTCTTTCAAATGTTTTCACTCTTGCTTTTTATTAAAGTATCATGTTCAGAATTGTTTCTTTCATTTTTGGCTATAACTAAGACCTCTCATAGACTCTGCTTTCATTGTTAGCTCATTAGAAATAGATGCTCTTTCCTTGTATTCCTAGTACTATTTACATGTGCCTTTGTATTCTTATTCATTCAACTCCTTCATGCCTATGACTGCTATGCTGCTGACACCAAAATGTACATCTCCATCCCAGAATCTACCAAACATTGATGTTATGTGCAGTCATCCACACTGCAGCCTCCTGCTACTGCCAATCCCTTTCCTACAGTATTATGATAAATGTTCAGAGTCTGCTTATGAGAGAGAACATGTGGTACTCAGTTCTTTGTTTTTGTGATAGTATTATACTATTATAGACTTTAAATCCATCCAAGTTGCTACAAGTTGGGAATTTTATCCTTCTATATGTGTGCATAGTAGTCCATGGTGTATATGTACCACTTTTTAATCCAGTCTACTTTCAATGGGCAGCATGGTTGGTTCCATGTTTTTGCTATTGTGAATAATACTGCAATAAACATGTATGTGCAAGTATCATTTCTGTAAAATGATTTTAGTTCCACCAGATATATTGCTAGAATGGGGATTTCTGAGTCGTAAGTAGGTCAATTTTTAGATCTTTTAGGAATCACCACACTGTTTTCCACAGAATTTGTACTAGTTTACACTCCTATCAACAATTGTAGAAGTGTTCCATTTTTCCCACATCCTCTCCAGAATCTGTTGTGCTTTGAGTTATTAATGATGACTGTCCTGACAGGAGTTAGGTGGTATATCAGTGTGGTTTTAGTTCTGTCTGGAGTTAGGTGGTATATCAGTGTGGTTTTCATTTGCATTTCTTTGATGATTGGTGAGGCTGGAGTGTGACTTTATTTCAACACAGTTTCATTAGAAAAACAGGCTGGAGGTTAGATGTGGTCTATAATCCACAGTAGCCTGTGTGTGTGTGTGTGTGTGTGTGTGTGTGTGTTCTCTCTCTCTCTCTCTCTCTCTCTCTCTCTATATATATATATATATTATATATATATATATATGTATATATATATATACATATATATATATATACATATTATATATATATATATATATATATATGAGATTTATGTTGTACGTCATTAGTCTAACTTCATATATATTTATATTCCACCTGGGTAGTTTATTTCCAAGTGAATGAGTAAAAAATTGACCAGTGTATACCTAAAGGCTCTTGGAGTGGACATATGGACTTTTAGTCATCCACTCTTTCTATGAATCATTAATTTACTTTTCAGTGAATTTTATTTTATTGTAAAGTTCCTACTACGTAAAGCTTCTGCTATTATGTTGGTCTTTCTAGGTGCTGAACATCTAGATGCTGGTAATACAAATAAAACCAAAGTTTCTATTTTCTAAGACCAGGGATTGGCTACTGTAGCTTATGGACCAAATCTTACCTGCACTCTGTTTTTCTAATGACTCTACATTGAACCACAGTGGCACTCATTTATTTATATATTGTCTCTGTATGCTTTTGTACTCTAATGGCAAAGTTTAGTACTTGTGACAGATATCAAATGGTCCAAAGCATAAAATATATACCATTTGACTTATTAAGCAGAGAATACAATGGGGCTGGGATACAGATGTACCATTCCATGGGGGATGTATTGGATACTTGCCTGAGATTGTGTAAAGAAGAAAAGGTAAAGTACTGTCACTAGAGTCCAAATGGAAGATGAGGAGAGCTCGAATGTTTTCATTGATAATAGTGGTGGAAAATAGGCATATTCCAGAAATATTTGCTAAATAAAATTAACAGGATTTGACAATTGGTTACAGTGATAAGGCTAAAAAAGGTAGGAATTAAGCATGCATCCCAGGTTTTTTATTTTGGTGACTAGGTGGAAAGTGATGCCAACAACTAGAAAAGCAAACACAGCAAACACAGTGAGGTTTAGCAAGAATAAAAAATGTGTTTCGAGAAGCTATTGTCAAGATATTTATCTAAATTTTAGTTTTAAGGGCAATGAGCTAACTTCCTTCTAAAGACACTGATGGAATTTTCAAGTACATAAGGGTTTCTTAGATTTTTAATTGATAAAAGTTTTTAGTTACTAGGTATATCAGTCATACTCACTGGATCATTTTTTATTTCTGAATATGACCGATTTCAACTAACTCTGTGTGATTGATAGAATATTAATGTAAAATTATAGTTATGCCAAATAATAAGGAAACACAGGGGCATTGTGTGAAAGGAAGGAACATAAATTTAAAAATACCTGAAGTTTATTTTAGACTTTGACTCTCACTGGATACCCAATAATCTTTGTTAGAAAACTGGGGTCTTTATCATCTCACATGAGAAGAGGAATTATAACAATAATATGAGTGAATGTAAAGATCATATGAAATATTATATGGAAAGTGCTTTTAAAATTATAAACTACAATGTAAGTGTGAATTGTCATTGTTGTAACCAAGTTAATTTTACATAAGATATAACTGAAAGATATCAACATTGTTGACTTTGAAAACCCATTTGTGCATATATATATATATATATATATATATATATATATATGTAAGTACACATTTGTGTGCAAAAATCAAAATTTCCATCTTGACTTCGAATGCATTTTAGTGTGCTTATTTTTGTTTTTCATTTATTCATTTATTTATTTCAATAGCCTCGGGAGCTGCAAGTAATTTTTGGTCTGGGCTTATTTATTTATTTATTAATGCATCTATGAACGCATTGCATTTGGTGCTATGGATATGGTAGTAAACAAAGCATTTAAAAAAATTCCCTCCTTTTGTGAAACTTATACCCTACTTCAGGAAGACAGATACTTCAGAAAGACAAATACTAAATAAAATAAAATATATATTATTTATATGATTAAAATGTTATGAAGAAAAATTAAGCATAGTATAAAGAAGGCAATTCTCAAAGAGAAAGCAAATAGATAGGGCATTTGAATTACTACTGGAAGAAGAAATCCAGATGAAAAATGTAAGTAAGCACAAAATATTTGAGGGGGAAAATGACTGGACTGTTTAAGAACACCAACAGAGCCAGTAACGGTTCTGGGCTGTCACGAGTAAGGACAAAAACAATATAATATGAAATCATAGAGGTTTTGTAAGCTACCTTAAGAACCATGACTTTAGACTACAGATGAGACATCACTAAAAAGCTTTTGCAATGAGGAGCAACATAATCTGACTTACATTTAACAGGAAAACTCTGTCTTCTTTGCAAAGAAGGAAGAACTATGAAGACCAGGAAAAAGAGCTATTGGTGAAAGGTAAAGAGAAATGCATGGTGTTTTAAAACTGGGATGGCAATTGTGGTATTAAGAAACATTCAGTTCTAGGCATATATTTAAGGAAGAGCCCAAATGAACTTTTGAATGGATTGGGTATGGAAAATAAGAGGGAAAAAATGTTATACATGACTCCAGGCTTTAGAGTTATTTGTTCTTTGAGAATAAGAGTAGGAATTTACCTTAGTAATGTTAAATTTGAAGTAACATATTGGGTGAGGTTGGAGATATAATTTTGAAAATTGTCGTTGAATAAACTGGAAAAGCAAGCAATTAGATAAAGACAAAAATAGGTTGCAGGACTAATCTTTTCACAGTTAGAAGAATACTAGAAGTAAAGAGAAATAAGAAAAGAAAGTGGAAATGAATGGATCAATGAGGCAGAAATAAAATCAGGAAAGTGTGGTATCCTGAAAGACAGATTATGAAAGTATTTCTAGAAAAAGAAATATATCAATTTTATCAAAGAATGCTGATAAAACACAACAATTAAAAAATCAGTAATTTTGCAATGTATACGTCATTGGTCACTTTGATAAAACACATTCATGGATTCATGTTAATGGTGGAAACAATAGCCTTGTGGTAGTAGATTATGAAAGCATGAAAGAAGATTTTATGACAAAAGAGCAATACAACTATTTTTTAATTTTGTTGTAAAGAAGGTAAATTAACAGGGAGAGATAGAGAAGAAAGTAGAGTGAATAAAATAATTTATTTTCTGTAATTCCGGCTACTTGGAAGGCTGAGGTGGAAGGATCACCGGAGCCCAGCAGGTCGAAGCTGTGGTGGCCGGGAGTGGCCATTGCACTCAAATCTGGGCGACAGAGTGAGACTCCAACTCAAAACAAAAACAAAAACAAAAACAAAAAATTTATTTTCTTAATTTAAAATGGTACAAGTAACATGATTGAATTCATACTAATTATAACTAGTTGGTAGAAAGAGGAAAATAGAAGATGCAGGGGCAAACAGATAGAATTGCTGGAGCCATTGCATATCTGTGAGGGAAAGGTACCCAGTGCAAAAAGAGAGATTTTGTCCTTTTCTAAAAGCAACTCACTTATCCATGTCAACTAGAAAGAAGGCAAAGTGTAGAGGTACAGATAAGATTAATTAATTAGATGTTGTAAGGAAGCTTTGTTGAAATTCTCTTCATATTGTTGTTACTAAAAATGAAAAGAATGCATGGAAACTTGGAGGGGTGAGAGTAAGGAATAAAGCATGAAGTTATTACCCAGGGGTATCAGAGTGTGAAGGGACTGGGGATAATATAGTGGCTAGTACTTGAAATGATTAGTAATGAATTTTTTAATACATATTTTTTATTTTAAAATTGTGGGGTACAGTTAAGGGTTAGGTATATAAATATGCATTGTGCAGGTACCCTGGTTGATGAGGTATGCCCCACCCCATTCCCAGACAGATATTGATTACCGTTAATCCCACCTCCCTTCCCCTTCCTGCTCCCCCCATAGTTTCCCTCCACTGTCAATCCTTTTATTATAGTATTATGGTAGTTGTTCAAGGTCCACTTATGAGCGAGAACATGTGATACTCAGATCTTTGTTTCTGTGAGAGATCACTCAGCATTATAAACTCTAATTCCATCCAGGTTGCTGCAAAATTCATGATTTTGTTCTTTAGGGCTGCATAATATTTCATTGTGTATATGTACCACTTTTTAAAATCCAGTCCTCTTTTGATGGTTCCATGATCTTGCTATTGTGAACAATGCTGCGATAAACATACGTGTGCAGGTATCTTTTTGACAGAGTGATTTGAGTCCTTCAGGTTATATTCCTAGTAGGGTGATTGTGGGTCATATGGAAGGTCAAGTTTTAGAGCTTTTAGGAATCACCACACTGATTTCCACAGAGATTACACTAGTTTATACTCCCACAAACAGTGTAGAAGTGTTCCCTTTTCACCACATCCTCTCCATCATCTGCTAGTTTTTGAGTTATTGATCAAGGCCATTCTGACTGGAGTTAAGTGGTATCTCAGTGTAGTTTTAATTTGCATTTTCTTGATGACTAGTGAGGTTGAAGATTTCTTCATGTACCTGTTGGCCACTCATGTCTTCTTTTGAGAAGTGTCTGTTCATGTCTTTTGCCCACCTTGTAATGGGGTTGTTTGTTTTTTTTCTTTTCAGTACGTTGAGTTCCTTGTAGATCCTTGATGTTAGACCTTTGTCAGACATGGAGTTGGCAAACACTTTTTCCCAGTCTGTGGGCTGTCTTCCTGCTCTCTTGATGGTTTCTTTGACTTTGCAGAAGCTTGTCAGTTTAATGAGGCCTATGCATTTCGGGTTTTGCTTAGCAATCGGATGCCAGCTCCAAAGTTCCAATTTCCTTGCTTTTTTTTGTAGGTAGTTGACTGATTACATAGTCAATTTCCTTGTTTGTAATTGGTTTATTTAGGGTCAAAATTTTCTAAAGTTCTTATGGTTTGAGGTTTTAAATTTAGGTCTCTGATTCATTTAGAGTTAATTTTTGAATATGGGGATAGATAGGGGTCTTGTCTGATTGTGGTCAGCCCATTTTCCCAGCACCATTTACTGAATAGATTGTCCTCTCCCCAGTGGTGAGGTTTTGCTTCCGGAATCTCAACTCTATTCCATTGGTCTATATGCCTGTTCTTGTACCAATACCAAGCTGTTTTGATTATTGTGTCTTTATACTCAAGTGTAAAGTCTGATAGTGTGATATCTCCTGCTTTTTTTTTTTTTTTTTTTTTTTTTTTTACTGAGGTTTGTTCTGACTATTCTTGGTGGTTGTGTTTCCACATGAATTCCTGTATTGTTTTTTCTAGATCTGAGAAGAATGTTGCCTGTAATTTGATGGGTATTGCATTAAGTCTGTAGATTGCCTTAGGTAAGATGGACATCTTCACAATGTTGATTCTTCCAATCCATGAGCATGGGATATTTTTCTACTTGTTTGTGTCATCTTTGATTTCCTTGAGCAGTGTTTGGTAGTTTTCATTGTGTAGGTCTTTCACATCTCTGGTTAGGAAGATGCCAATGTATTTCATTTTTTTGTGGCTATTGTGAAGGGGATTGTGCTTGTTGTTTGGGTTTCTGTTTGTTTATTATTGGTGTAATGAAATGTGATTGTCTTTTGCACACTTATTTTATACCCTGAGACTTTGCCAAAGTCCTTTATCAGTGCAAGAGGTTTTTGCCAGATCCTCTTGGGTTTTCTAGGTACGCAATCTTGTCATCTGCAAAGAGAGATAACTTGACTTCCTCTTTTCCTATTTGGTTACCTCTGATCACCTTCTCTTTTCTGGTTGCTTTAGCCAGGACTTCCAATACTATATTGAACAGGAGGGGTGAGAGGGGTTGGCATCCTTGTCTTGTTCCAGTTTTCAGGGGAAATGGTTCCAATTATTGTCTGTTTAGGAGTATGCTGGCTGTGGGTTTCCCATAGATGACTTTTACTATTTTGAAGTATGTTCCATGTATGCCTAGATGTTTGAGGGTTTTTATCAAGAAGGGGTGCTGGATTTCATCAAAAGCTTTTTCTGCATCTAATGATACAATCATGTGGTTTTTGTTTTGCCATATGTTGATATATTTAATTACATTTATAGTTTCATGGATGTTGAACCAGCCTTGTGTCCCAGGGATGAAGCCTACTTGGTCATGATGGATGATTTTTGAGATGTGTTGTTGAATCCGGTTTGCTAGGATGTTGTTGAGAATTTTAGCATCTATGTTCATCAAAGATATTGGTCTGTAGTTCTCTTTCTTTGTTGGGTCTTTAACTGGCTTGGGTATCAATGTAATGTTAGCTTCATAAAATGATTTGGGGAGAGTTCCATCTTTCTCTATCACCTGGAATACTATCAGTAGGATTGGTATCAGCTCCTCCTTAAATGTCTTATAAAATTCTGCTGGAAATTCATCTGGTCCAGGGCTTTTTTTTTTTTTTTTTTGTAGGCAGTTGTCTGATTACATAGTCAATTTCCTTATTTGTTATTGGTCTATTTAGGGTCTAAATTTCTTCTTGTTTTAAACTAGGCAAGTTGTGTGATGTCAGAAAGTCCTCCATTTCCTTAAGGTTTTTAAGTTTGCTTCATTCAATTATACATAGTAGTCTCTAATGACCTTTTGTATTTCTTCAGGGTCAGATGTGACTTCATCTTTTGTGTTTCTGATTGTGTTTATTTGGGCTTTTTCTCTCTTTTTCTTGGTCAGTCTAGTTAGGGAACCATTGATCTTATTTATCCTTTCAAAGAACAAGCTTTTTGCTTCATTGATTTTTTGTATTATCTTTTTGTCTTCTATGTCCTAGATTTGGGCTTTTATTTTGGTGATCTGTATTCTCCTGCTGAAGTTAGGGTTTTGGTGGTGTTGCTTTTCCAGCTTCCTTAGGTGACTTGTTAGGTGGTTATTTTGTGATCTTTCCATTTTCTTCATGTACCTTTGTAGAGATATGAATTCCCCTGTTACTACAGCTTTCATGGCATCCCAGAGATTTTGGTAAGATGTTTCCTCATTTTCATTTGTTTCCAGGTATTCTTTAATCTCTGTTTTGATTTCATCATTGATCCAGGAGTTGTTTAGCATCATCCTGTTTCGTGTCCATGTCTTTGTGGTTTTGGGGGGAATCTTGTTGGTGTTGATGTTTATTTTTATTTCACTGTGGTCTGAGAAGGTACATGAAAAAATTTCTTCTTTTAAAATTTGTTTATGCTTGATTTATGGCCAAGTATGTGGTTGATCTTAGAGTACATGTGGTGATGAGTAGAATGTATATTCTGTGGTTGTTGGTTGTGGTGTTCTGTGGCTATCAATTAAGTTCATTTGGTCAAGAGTCACATTGAGTGCGGGAGCTTTGCCCCTGTAGGGATCGGAGTCTCTAGCGGTGTGATGGCATCAGCGAATAAACTGAAGGGATAGATATAAAAGAAAGAAAAAGACTGGACTCCTGCTCAAGTGACCAGAAATCATTTAATGGGTGTAATCTTGGGGCTTTTATCACCAAACTCTGCAAAGTTATCATCACGGGAACCCCTGCTGCTATGGTTACACAAAAGGTAGCATGTGCCTTTCACATGAACATGTCCAAGTGCACACAGGACACCCCCCACTCTCAAGCAGATGTATATTTCAAACATAAGGCAAAACATGAAGTTCTTATTCAGTTTCTATGTACCTTTAATTGTTTATAGCTGCATAACATCGTTCAATACTTACACCTGAAACCAACATAATGATATATTGCCTTTTACTATTCTATGCTAATTCAAATTGGTTTCTATAAAACAGTTGGTGCTATGGTTACTCTCTCCTAGCACCAGCTGGCCTAATACAAACTTCAATGGCCCCCCTAAATCAAACTGAACTAACCACACTTCTATAATAAAGTAGTTACTAAAATTTTCTTAATCTATATAAACTATATTCTAAAACCTATATCTATGAATTTCTGAAAGTCACATCAAGAGAACCTGTGACCTGCATTAAGGCTCCTCAATGTCACTCAAAGTCAAACTTAAATTGTGATAAAGCAAAAGACCATAAACCATGGAAAATGGGAACAATAGACTCCCAGGTTTAGCTGTGTATGTTCTGGTCTCAGAGTTTTCTGTTAGAGCCAGCTGGAGCCTTTCCTGGTAGCTTGTGCCAAATGGAAAAGGAAGGAGGGAATGGGGTCAACAGCTTCCGAACACATCCTAGTGGTTCCAGGGTCAATGGCCTTTCCTGATCCTTAATGCTCAGTGGACCTCTGTGGCTGGCTCCCAACAATTGAGGTTCTGGATCTCATTGCTGATTTTTTGTCCTGATGATCTGTCTAGGGTTGTGAATGGGGTATTAAAGTTCCCAGCTATGATAGTGTTAGAGTCAATATCCTTTGTGAGTGTACCTAGAAGCTGCTTTATGAAAGTTGCTGCTCCTATTTTGGGTGCACATATGTTTAGGATGGACATTTCTTGTTGATGGATTGAACCTTTTATCATTATGTAGTGGCCTTCTGTATCTTTTTAAATTTTTGATAGCTTAAAGGGTATTTTTTCTGAGATTAAGATTGTGACTCCTCCTTTCTTTTATGTTCTGTTTGCCTGAAAATTTGTTTCCCATCCTCTTACTTTGAGTCTGTGAGTGTCCTTTCTAGTGAGATGAGTCTCTTGAAGGCAATATATTGTTGCCTGGTGATATTTTATCCATTTTACCATTCTTTGTTTTTTCACTGGTGCATTTAGTCCAGAGACTATAATAAATCAATTGCTTGTAGACGTATATCAAAACTCTGTCAGTGAATGGCAAATGAGTTGATGTACTTTAATTGTACAGCAGCATCTGGTGGCAGGTTTTAAGTCAGAATTCAACACTTATTTTAGTCCACACATGGCCTGCCCATTATTTTATTTACTACTTCTATCCATGCCTCTTTTTTTATGGTGAGTTGTGATCATTCCATTATATATTACATTATTTCCTTATATATTACAATGTAATAATAATAGAAATAAAGTGCACAATAAATTTTATGCACTTGAATCATACCAAAACCACCCCGCTCTCTGACTGTGGAAAAATTGTCTTCCAGCTCGCAGATTGGGAAAACAATATTTGCCAACTGTATATCTAACAAAGGCCTAACATCTAGGATCTAAAAGGAACTCAAACATACTGAAAAGAAAAAAAAACAGTCCCATTACAAAGTAGGCAAAATATATGATTAGACACTTCTCAAAAGAAGATACACGAGCAGCCAACAGATACACGAAAAAATGCTCAGTCTCACTGGTCATCAAAGAAATGCAAATTGAAACCACACCAAGATACCAACTAACTCGTCAGGATGGTCCTCATCAATAACTCAAAAAAACCCAACAGATGCTGGAGAGGATGTGACAAAAAGGTAACACTTCTACCCTGTTGATAGGAGTGTAAACTAGTACAACCTATGTGGAAAACAGTGTGACAATTCCTAAAAGATCTAAAAATCAACCTCACATACAACCCCGCAATCCCCTTACTGGAAATATGTCCAGAGGAACTCAAATCATTTTATGAAAAGTATACCTGCACACGCACGTTTATTGCAGCATTATTCACCATAACAAAAACATGTAACCAATCATGCTGCCCATTGAAAGGAAGCTGGATTAAAAAAAATGTGGTACATAAGCAATATGGAATATTATGTAGTCAAAAAGAAGGACAAAATTATGAAATTTGCAGCAATTTGGATGAACTTAGAGGCTATAATACTGAATGTTCTATCACAGAAACAGAGAACCAAGTATCACATGTTCTCATGAATAAGCGGACCTTGAACAACTATGGTAATACTATAAAAAAGGGATTGGCAGTAGTGGGAACCTGCCAGAGGAGGGTAGGGGTAGAACTGGTAGTGGTGGGAAACTTCCAGGGGAGGGAGGGGCACACCTCATCAACAAGGGTACCTGCATAATGAACATTTGAATACCTAACCCTGAATTGTATGCCACATATTTAAAATATAAAGGTTTTTTTTTTTTAATTGTCTTTCTGGGTAGCTGGGAGGACTACATTTATTTATTTATTTATTTGATAAAATCATATATTTTCAAACAAAATAAAAACTGATGCTGATTTTTTAAAGAATTGTCTTCCACAGAAACAATTCCTGATGCCAAGAAGTTGGGGACCACTGTTATAGAAGAACAAGGATAAAAATTACAGCAGATTTCTCCAAAGAAAATATAAGAAAAACAATGGAGTAACTTATATAACTTATTTACAAAAGCATGAATAAATTAACTTAAAAATGCACAATGAACCTAAATAAACATTTTCCAATGAAGTCATACAAATGGCTAACAGATATGTGAAAAAAAAATTCAACATTACTAATCATCATGGAAATAAAATCAAAACTGCAGTGAGTTTATCGCTTCATACCTGCTAGGATGGCTATTATTCAAAAGGTCAAGTAATAGCAAGTTTTGGTTAAGAAGTGGAGAAAAACAAAAACCCTTATCCTTTGTGGGTAGAAATTCAAACTGATATAGACGTGAAAAACAGTATGAAAGATTCCTCAGCCAGGCTCAGTGGCTCAGCCTGTAATCCTGTGCCTTTGGGAGGCTGAGGTGAGTGGATTGCCTGAGCCCGCGGGTTTGAGACCCACCTGGGCAGGCGAGACCTCATCTCTACAATAAATCAAAAAATCAGCCAGGCGTGGTAGCGCATGCCTATAATTCTGGCTACTCGGAAGACTGAGGCAGAAGGATCGCCAGAGTCCAACAGGTCGAGGCTGCGGTGGCCGGAAGCAGCCACTGCACTCCAGTCTGGGTGACAGAGTGAGACTCCAACTCAAAAAAAAAAAAAAAAGATTCCTCAAAAATGTAGAACTAGCATATGATTCAGCAATCCCACTTCTAGTATATAACAAAAAAGATTTAAAATTATTATCTCAAAGAACTATCTGCTGTCTCATATTCATTGCAGCATTATTTTCAATAGCCAGTATATGAAAACAAAATAAGTCTCTGCTGATGGATGAATGGATAAAGAAAATGTTGTTCATATGTGTGTAATTAAATATTATTTAGCCTTAAAATGTCTTAACAATTGTGACAACATGAATATACTTGGTGGACACTGTGCTAAGGGAAATAAAATAGACATAGAAAGGTAAATGCTGCATGAACTCACATAAAATCTAAAAAAATCAAACTCACAGAAACAGAGAGTTAGAGTCATTACCAAGTTGCTGTAAAGTTCATATGTTTGTCCATCTTTATGGCTGCATAATATTCCACTGTGTAGATGTACCACATTTTTTTTGTCCAGTCCAGCTTCGATGGGCAACATGGTTAGTTCCAAGTTTTTGCTATTGTGAATAGGGCTGACACAAACATATGTGTGCAGATATCTGTACTCAGTGACCTATCATAGAAACAAAGAACAGAGTGCCATATGTTCTCTCATTCATAAGTGGACTTTGAACAATTATTATACTATAAGAAAGCGATTGGCAGTAGTGGAAAACTGTCAGGGGAGGAGGGGAGAGATTGGCAGTTGAGGGAAATTGCTAGGGGAGGGAGGGGCATACCTCATCAACAAGGGTACTGCATAAGCAACATTTCTATACCTAACCCTGAATTGACCCCACATCTTTATAGAAAAAAAAATCATTACCAAGAGTCATGAGGTAGAGGAAATGGGGAGATGTTGGTCAAATTGTACAAACAACTACGAGAAGAATAAGATCCAGAGGCCTAATATATCGCATAGTGACTGTAATGAATAATAAAGTATACTTGGTATCTGCTAAGAAAGTAGATCTTAGGTAGTCCTACCACAATAAAAACGGCAACTATGTGCGGGGGTTCAACCCCTCAAGGGTCGTGGGCTTTCCTGAAGGAGAGACAGATAGGCGAAAGATGAAAATATTATACTCGGACACCTGCTTCCTGAACAGATGACAATTTAATGTTAGTTAACACAGAGCTTTTATACCATTTGTAAAGGGGCAAGACAAAGAAAATTCCTCCACGTACATATGCTTTAAAAGTTACCATCTAGTGGTCTTGGCAACAAACAAACCAATATCCCTATAAGCATTCAGACAACAAGTCTTATTCATAAAGCCAACAATGATACTTTTAGTCCAAAGTCCCGAATTATGGTCCTTGAAATGTCTCAAGAAAGTTTCTAAGTGTACATTTCTTCAAGTGTCAGGCATTTTTCCCATCTTAGGCTCCTATGACCTTCAGAGTCTTGTAATCGCCTCCCTTGTCCAGATGTCTTTGTTACTTTTCTCTTATCCTGCAGTGTTTGTTTCTAAAGAGAACTCAAAAGAAGCTTTTAATAATGTTTCCCAGGCCCCCCAAGGTTGCTTTCTGTCTTTAGCTGATCTATCAGAAAAGTGTCTGATTAGTATATTATGAGTTCAGTGAAAACCCACTTTATAAATGTTAACTTAGAGTTTTAACTATTGAATTAAGTAAAAACCTTAATGATTAATCTTTATCCTAAGTCAGTGAAAACAGTGTTATAAATCACCTACATAACTCCGAGATAAGTGTTAGAACTTATAATGAATTCATAAAAAACCTTATGTCTAAACACTAAACTGCATAATCCTAAATCAAATGAGTGAATATACTTATATCATTTATTACTTAAGCAATATCTAGTAACTTATAACCAAGTGAAAGAAAGCATTCTTGATGTGCTTCAGAGTTTAACCCTTGCATATGTTAAAAAAGGTCAAATGGCATAGTGGGAAAATGGAAAAATGAACCATGAAATTCTCAGGTTAGCTGTGAGTACTTTGCATAAACATGCCATTTTCTTCTTCCAAGACCGCACAGAATTCTTCGGTGGTACCAAATAGCAAAGGTGGAAGACAGAAGGGCCTCAGCTGCCCGGACTCGCCCTGCGGCCCGGGGTCTTTGGCCCACCACGACCCTGTCAATCAGGTGGGCCTCCAAGGCTGGCTCCCAACAACTATGTGAGATAATGGCTATGTCAATTAGCTTGATTTTGGTAATTATTTCACAATGTATAATCTTGGGTATATAAAATTTTATTTGCTATTTACACCTCAATAAATCTAGAAAACAAGCACATTATTTTCTGAAAAATCAGTATGAGCTTGAGATAAACAAGTGAAGTAAATATGTATATTAAAAAATAAAAACCAACAAACCAGAATTCTATCTCCACTAAAAATATCCTTCATAAGTGGAGAAATTAAAACTTTCTCAGAAAAGCAAAAACTGAGAAAATTTATCAATAGCAGATTCTATCTGCAAAAAATTGTTAAAATACTTTTTTTTAAGAGAATAGATAACTAGACTAAAAACGTTCTTTAAAAATGGGCTAGTGTTAGAGATGGAACAAATGAAGCTAAAATAAAATATCTTATAGTATTATTTTTAAATGGGCATAATTTATATATATAATATATAGTATAAGTTACATTGCAACCACTAAAATATTTATAAAAATAAGTATTCTTGATAAGATACAAGAGAAGATAAAGCAGAGTCACATAAAATGTTAAATTAAATGTAGAATAAGTAAGACAATACATAAATGAACAGCCCCTGGTAATAAATAGAAAACACAAACATGGTTAATATTACTGGAAATATATCAACAATCACTTTAAATGTGAATGGTCTAAATACACCATTTAAATAGCAGAGATTGTCAGAGAGAATAAAAAAGAAGACCCAACTATTTTCTGTCTGCCACAATCTCACTTTAAACAGACAGATTTAGATAGGCCTAAAGGAAAGGATAGAAAAACACAAAGCAAAAGAACACATGACCCAATTTCCAGAGGAAAGAACCTGGAAAAATTTGAGCAACAAAATAAATTAGTATTGAATTATAAATCTAAAGTATAAATTATGCATCCTTGAGTAATTCGTTCCAAAGAATACATTATGGAGAGGATAAAATGGAGTTACTTTACAGTAAAGAGACCTGAAAAAGACTACCTCAAGCAAGGTGAACAAAGTTAACATCAACAATGACATGTCCACTTCTCAAAGGAAGACATCCGAGTGGCCAACAGACACATGAAGAAATGTTCAACCTCACTAATTATCAAGGAGATGCAAATCAAAACTACACTGAGATACTACCTAACTCCAGTCAGAATGGCAATTATCAATAACTCAAAAAATAACAGTTGCTGGAGAGGATGTGGTGAAAAGGGAACACTTCTACACTGTTGGTGGGAGTGTAAACTAGTGCAATCTCTGTGGAAAGCAGTGTGGCGATTCCTAGAAGCTCTAAATATCAACCTCCCATATGACCCCGCAATCTCCCTACTGGGAATATACCCTGAAGAACTCAAATCACTCTATCAAAAAGATACCTGCATATGTATGTTTATCACAGCATTGTTCACAATAGTAAGGACCTGGAACCAACCATGCTGTCCATCAAAAGTGGACTGGATTAAAAAAATGTGGTACATATACACGATGTAATACCATACAGCCATAAAAAATAACAAAATCATGAATTTCGCAGCAACCTGGATGGAACTAGAGTCTATAATACTGAGTGATCTCTCACAGAAACAAAGATCTGAGTATCACACATTCTCACTCATATAGTGGACCTTGAACATCTGTGATAGTACTATAAGAAAAGGACTGACAGTGATGGGAAACTATGGGGGGGTAGGGAAGGAAGGGAGGTGGGACTAACAGTAGTGAATATCTGTCTGGGGACAGAGAGACACTCTTTATCAACAAGGGTGCCTGAACGATGCATATTTGTAAACCTAATCCTTAACTGTACTCCACAATTTTAAAATTAAAAATTAAAAAAAACAGCAAAAAAACACAAAAACAAAAAAACAATGACATGTCATGTCTTGATATGATATGAAGAGACTGGCACTTCAACTCTGTGGTTTTACTCCTAAAACCACATAATCCCTGTCTAATCATGGAGAAAAAAAATCAGACAATTTCTAACTGAAAGACATTGCACACAATACGTGTCTAGTACTCCTCAAAATTGTTAACATCATCAAAAACAAGGAAAGGCTTAGAAACTGTCACAGATAAAAGAAGGTGAGAAAACATACAATTAAATGCACTGTGGTAACTTGGATGCAATCCTGGAATAGAAAAAGACATTACGCCTTAATTATAGAATCCTGAATAAAATATACATTTTACTTAATAATGGTATATCAATATTGGTTCATTCATTTTGAAAGATATAATATATTAATATTACATGTTAATAGTAGATCAGACTGGTGGTAAGATACATGGCAATTCTTTGTATTACATTCACAATTTTTCTGCAAATCTAAAATTATTCTAAAATTTAAAATCAATTTGTAAGAGGGTGTAAATTTTTGAAGTTTGGGATATCAACATGAGTTTGTTGAAAAAATCAGGAATCTCATATTCTGAAAGGAAAAAAGTGTCACAGAACTTGTTATGATTTCTAGGCTATGGGACATGATATTTATACAAATTGTATAATGCAGTTATAGTCATGTTAGCACATGTAAATTTAAGGTTGAGTATAAATTCATGGCACTCAAGTAACTACTAGATGAAGGAAAGGCACAAAACTGTGGTAATCATAAATTATGACAATTAGTATTCACATTTTACAGATGAGAAAACTGAGGCCAATATTATATAATCTGCTTAAAAATCAAACAGCTGACTAGTGGTGGATAATATAAACCCAAGCAATTTCACATCAGAGCCAAAGTGTGTGATCACTATCTGGTATAGTTTTAGCACTTAATGTATATTTTGTGTCTTTTCTTTTATAATTTTGCTACTCTCATTCTGCATTGGCTAATATATAATAACATCAGTATATATTAATTAATACAATTTTTTGTTAAAACAGTGGTTAGTTGCCCAAGTGAAAAACACCTTGATTCAATGGCAGTAGCTAGTTGGAAGCATCTATCTTTGTAATTTTTTATTTGGAATTCTAATATTTTCTTTTCTAAAACAGTTTTTTGTAATAATTTTTTCTCCTCCCCCTTCTTTCCTTCCTCTCTTTTTCCTCCCTCCTTCCCTTCCTTCCTTTTTTCTTTTATTTCTTCCTTTTTTTAATATGGAATTTTTCTCCTAGAAGGCAGTAATATCGTTTTCTTTGGCATCTTGATTTCACCAGCTCTGGGGACAGCAGCTTATTATTTTGAAGTATCTCCTAGGTGATTCAAAAGCAAGCTTTGCATATTACATAGGCTGTATTTTAAGTTAGATCAGAGGTTGACAAACATTTTCTGTAGAAGAACAGATAGAAAATATACTGGGCTTTATAGGCCATGTGAACTCTTTCACAGCTATTTAACTCTGCCATTATAGTGCAAGACTGCATTTCAATAAAAATTTATTTTCCAAAAGAGGTGGTCTCTTGGCCCATGTGCCATAGTTTATTAGATACTGAATTAGACCTCCATGATAATATCTTTAAATTTGGCACAACAAAAATAGCAACAAAATCCTATCTAGTCTTTGCCATGAACTCTAAAAATAGTGTCAAACAAATAGAAATAGATTTTAATTTTTGACAATATTTGGTGGTTGTAAACTATATCAATAATATATCTTTGAAAAAAGCTTATTATCCCTGTTTAAAGCTCCTGAATTCATTTATACATTCCCCAAGAGTTTTTTTAAGAAACCACCATGTTCCAAATGCTAGATCATATACTGAGCATTTAACTGTAAACAAGCCAAATGAACCTTTACCTTCAATGAGCACACAATTCAATAAGGCAGATAAAATTTAAATTTTGATTAAGTTTTTACTGTAGAATTCTGTCAGTGAAACTATTATTTTATCTTTGAAAAATACATTGTTTTACAATGTTTAAAAGACTGCAGAACTTTGTTTTATGCTTCAGAACCATATCTCCCATTAAAATACTAACATTCATACTGAATTTTTAAAAGCTATTTTATAGATCCTAAAAAGAAAATATGCTTAGTGAATAAGATGAAAGACTCTGAATCAGTAACTGGAACAAATTGAAAATTTACTAAACAGTAAACCAGTAACTGGCATTCAATTCTTTATATATTCATATTTAAGACTTTTCTATCTTACATAACTGTTAAGTGTTTCTAATGTTAGATTTAGAAACCTTAAGTTCATCTTCACTTTTTTCCAAGTTATCAGAGTCTCAGACACATTGCAAGATGAAAAAGTGGTATGTAATCATCCAGACTCTGTCTTGACCCAATTTTTTAGCCTTCTGCATGAACATTTTAGTAAAAAGTTGGAGCCCTACATTCCACTGAACTATTTAAACAACACATAGCAAAAAACTGAACAGAAAAAAAGTTAAATTATCTTTGTATTATAAACTGCTTGTTTACAATGATCATTTGAAAACCACACAAACAAAATGAACACACATAAATAAATACCTAGATCGAAATAAACTTACCACTGCCAGTCATAAACTTCTACTTCAAATGTTTGTGCTAATCAAAATAATTTTATATTTTGTTCAATTGCTTCTAGGAGGAGAAAATGAAAAAATGTGGATTTCAAAAATCATACTAACAACTTGTTTCTCGTATTTTCTTATATAATAAGGTTTGTCATAAGATTTAATTTGGAGAATAAATATTTTATTGCAAACGATGAAATTCATAACCCTAAAAAAGTTAAATATCATGCAGTGATCAGTTACTTTTCAAGGAGTGAGAAAACACAAGAATTCTGGAATTAATTTATAAACAATAAATACAAGTAATTCTCTCTGATTTTTAAAAAGGGAAATATGTAAATAATTAAAATGATAGACCTTGATAACTATCCCCCCAAATTTTTCTTACAATAATAAATATTATTTATAAGAAGATAGGAAAACAGGTCAGATGTGGTGGCTTATGCCTGTAATCCAGCATTTTGGGAGACAGGAGTGAGAGAATCACTTGAGCCTGAGAGTTAGAGACCTGCCTGGGCAACATAAAGAGATCTTGTCTACACACACACACACACACACACACACACACACACACACACACATACACAATTTATCCAGGTGTATTGGCACACACTTGTAGTCCTAGATACTGGAGAGGATGAGGTGTGAGGATCACCTGAGCCCAGGAGGTTGAGACTGTGGTGAGACTAAATCATGCCACTGCACTTCATCCTAGGTGACAGAGATCCTGTCTCAATAATAATAATAATAATAATAAAAGTTAGGGAAATAATTAATAACAAAGCAGAGGGTGAAAAAAATGGAAGTTAACTCAAACTTTCTAAAACTTCAGCATTTGAATTTGAGTATTGTTTTATATCATCTGCCCCAGGAAAAAGAATTCAAAATTTAGATTCTGTGTGTAAAAAATATGGGAAGTGAACAACACCTGTGAAGTGTTAAGAAAAGCTCAGCAATCTCACAAGAATTTTGAAGACATAATATATTTTCAAAGTTGTCCTGGATTTCTGGATTGTCAAATGTCTTGGCAAGAAGGTCAAACCTTTGTTCCTTTTTACTGACCAGTCATTAAATATGAACAGTCCTTAAGGAGACATAATCCTAGGAGAAACATCATCCTTCAACTGAGAGAAATTCTGGGAGAGAAATTTAGCTTTAATCCATCTACAGTCAAAACGTCTGGCAGCTGGGAAATAAGCATCATGGTTCTGATGGGAACATTTGTGTAACAAACCACAGATTCACTACAAATAGGCATACATATTTAAAATGCATAAATGAGTGAAAATGACAGAGTAAAGAGGTCCAAGTGTCCATTTATCACAGAAAGATGAAATACTCAAGCAAAAAGTGTTAGAATCAACTTTGTCAGAATTCCAAAAACAGTTTATAGCAACCAGAAGAATGCTTAATCAAGGAAAAAAAAAACAAAAAAAAAAAACTTAGAAACATTAGGAAAGTCTTGTGGCAATTTTACTAGTCCTTGCTCCACCCCTCTCTGGCACTGAAACAGTCATGAAGATGGCAGCCCATTTTCACAGTGTAGCACCCCGATACCTGGTTCCAGAAGGAGCAGAGCAGACTTTATTCTCAACAACTGTGCTTATCTGATCTAAACATTCGGGGCTACTTTAAGGACTTTTGTTGTGCCTAACTCAGAACTCACTAAGTGCAGAGAAGTGTTGAGCATTCCTCAAAAATAACATGACATAAAGAAATATCCAGTAACTGCCTAGGGCAAAAGATTACAGTAGTGGCAAATAACAGAGCACCAAAACCCTGGAGGATAAGCTAAGGAGAGACTTTTCCCCGGGAAATTAGGTTATTCAAAATTGCCTGCATATACTGAGAAAGTTAGAAAGCAATGCACAAGTCCAGCACAGAATGAAAGAGGCCTGATAAGACACTAAAATTTCCTTCTGACTTATATCTAGGCTCATCACAAACTGGATGTGAAGGCAAATGCTGAATTGTAGAGGATATAGCTAAACACTGAAGGAATAACCCAGCACAGAGCCAAGCTGTACAAACTCTCTCCCTCTCCCTGTTGCTCTCCCTCTCTCTTTCTTTTCTCTGCTCTTTCTCTCCCTCTCCATTTTTTTAAAGGTCAGGGAGGGGGAGCTTCTGGAAGTCCAGCAGATCTCTGTTAAATCACTGTCAGTACAGAAACAGAAACTTCAGAGAGCATCCATGAAGAACAACACTGTCTTTACAAAAATAGTTTTGAAAAAACACAGCTACAGCACACAGCAAATGACAAAACAAACACTGAGTAGGAAAAAGATTCTAATTTTCAGAGATACTCCAATTATAATACTTAAAAAGCTCAGTCTAAACAACAACAAATACAAAATATGTGAATTAAATAGATAGTAAAGGCTATTCACAGATGACTGAGGAAAAAGCACGCATTTTCCGAGGAGAAACAGGCATTGAGTTTATTAGACAAAAACTAAAATTCACCATCTTATACTACCCAGAAAGTTAAAAATATATATATATATATGATAAAGTAGAACAGGAGAATAATCCATAAAGAAATATAGACTGTTAGTAAAGACAATAAGATTATAAAAAGAATCAAATGGAAATTCTGATACCGAAAAGAAAAAAAAAACGGAATTAAAAACTTAATAGATATTTTAAATAGCAAATTTGATAATGCAGAAAAAAAAACAAATAAAAAAACCTTGGAATATAGGTTAATTTTAATTATTCACTTTAAGGGTCACAACAAAAAAAGAGTGAACAAAAATGGAGAGTAAAAGACCTGAGGGACACCATTAAGCATGCCAACAGATGCATAATAGAAGACAGAAAAAAATGCAAAAAATTATTTGAAGAAATAAAAGCAAAATCTTTAAAAATCCACTAACAGACACAAATCTGCATCCAAAGACTCAAAAAACTATGTGAAGAACAAACACTAGTTTCCACACTGAGATATAGTATTATCAAACTGTCAAAGGCAAAAGACAAAGAATTTTGGGAGCAGAGATAGAGAAGCAACTTATCCTGTACAAGATATCCTCAATAATTTTTAAAAAATAGATTTCTAATTATAAACAACAGAACACCAGATGGGAGTGGGATAATATTTTTAAAGTGGCAAAAAGAAAAAAAAAAAAAAGCTGTTTATTAGGATTTTTTTTTTTTTTTTTTTTTTTTTTAGTTGGAATCTCACTCTGTCACCCAGACTGGAGTGCAGTGACCACTCCCGGCCACCGCAGCCTCTACCTGCTGGGCTCTGGCGATCGCCTCAGCCTTCCGAGTAGCTGGAACTACAGGCACGCACTACCATGCCCGGATAATTTTTTTGATTTTATTATAGAGATGAGGTCTCGCCAAGTTACCCAGGCGGGTCTCAAACCCGCGGGCTAAAGCAATCCACTCACCTCAGCCTCCCAAGGCGCGGAATTACAGGCTGAGCCACCGAAGCCCAGCTGTTTATGAGGATTTTTTATATCTTACAACACTATCCTTCAGATGGGAGAAAAAACTAAAACATCTTCAAGTTGAGATTAAAGGATACCAGGGAGTAACTTGAAGACATAGGAGGAAACAGAGAACTTTATTAAAGGTCAAAATAGAGGTAAATTTTAAAAAGCCAGAATTATTGTATTTTTGGTTGGTAAATCAGAAAAAAATACTTTGGCACAAATAAAAATGAAAACACAACATATAAAAACTCATAGGTTGCAACAAAAAGCAGTACTCAGAGGAAAATTCATGTATACAAGTGCTTCTTTAAAAAAAGAAGCATCTTAAATTAATAACCTAAAAGTACAACATAAGGTACTTGAAAAGAGCAAATTGAGCCAAAGCTAGCAGAACAAAGGGAACAATAAGAATTTGAACTAAAAGCAAAATAGAAATGGAAAAGCAATAAAGTCAACAGAACCAAAGTTTATTCTTTGAAAAGATCAAATAAATTAACAAACCTGTGACCAAAATGACTTAGATAAAGAAAGATTATAGAAAAACTAAATGAAAAAAGTAAAGACATTATTACTGACTTTATAGAAATTGAGCATTACAAACAAATACTATGACCAATTATATACCAACAATTTAGATAACTTAGATAAAATGGAAGAAGATAACAAAACCTGCATTTACATTCAACATTGTACTGCAAGTTGTAGCCACAGTAGTTAGACTAGAAAAACAAATAAAAAAGAATCCAAGTTGGAAAGAAAAATGTAAAACTATCTCTTCATTAAATAACATGATCCTATACATAGAAAACTCTCCAAACTATACACACACAAGCACACACCATATACCTATTAAAGTTGTTTTTAAAAAAATCAGTGAAGTTGCAAGGAACATATACAAAAATAAACTAAAAATGAATTAATGGCCTAAATATAAGAGATAAAACTATAAAAGTTTTAGAAAACTACATAGGAGTAAAACTTCATGACTTTGGATTTGTCAATTAATTCTTAGCTCTAACACCAAAAGTACAAATAACAAAAGAAGAGAGCGATAAGCTGGACTTCATCAATAATAAAAACTTTTGTGCATTAATGGACATTAATCAAGAAAGTAAAAAGACAAATGCAGTGGTCTGAATGTCCCCTCCATAACTTATGTTGAAATTCAATCCCCAATGTGGTAGAATTGAGGAATGAGGTCTTGGATCATGAGGACTTTGCCCTTATGAATGAATTACTTCATTTGTTGACTAATAAACTATTGGACTAATGGGTTTTTGTGAGAAAGGAACTGGTGGTTTTAAGTAAGAGAAAGAGAGACCGGGGCATAGTATGTTAGCATGCTCAGTCATCTCGTTATGTGATACCCTACACCACCTTATGACTCTGCAGACAGTTACCACCAGCTAGAAGCATCCACCAGATGTAGACCCTTGACCTTGGACTTTCCAGCCTCCATAACCATAAGAAATAAACTTATTTTCCATATAAATTACCCAGTTGCAGTTATTCTGTTATAAGCAACAGAAAATGGACTAATACAACCTATAGAATGGGAAGAAATATTTACAAATTATCTATCTGATAAGGATTTTATATCCAGAGCATATTTTACAACTCTTATATATGAGCAACAAAATGACAGCCCAATTTAAAAGTGGCAAAGGGCTTAAATATACATTTCTCCAAGGAAGATACACAAATCCCAACAAACAGATAAAAAATTATCAACAGCATTAGTCATCAGAGAAGTATAAATCAAATCCACAATGAGCTACCACTTTACATTCACTATTATGGCAGTACTAATTTTTAAGTGATAAAAAGTATTAGTGAGGATGTGTAGTAATAGGAATCTTCATACATTTTGTAGGAATGTAAAATTGTACAGCTGCTACAGTAAACAGGTTGGTTCTTCCTCAAAAAATTAAATATGAATTGCCATATGACCTAGCAATTATCCACTCTTAAGTGTATAATCGGTATATGGTATGCTCAGGGGATCAGTTCCAGAGCATGCTTCAGATACTTAAATCCAGAGATGCTCAAGTCCCATATGTAAAATAGCATAGTATTTTCATGTAACTCATGAACATCCTTTTGCATAGTGTAATTCAGTTCTGTATTACTTATAATGCCTAATACAATATAAATGCAATGCAAACAGTTGTTATACTATATTGGTTTTCATTCATTTCTTTTTTAATTTAGCAATTTAAAATTTTTTTCTATATGTTTTTGGTTAAATCTATAAATGTGGAATTCGTGGTTATGGAGGACCAACTGTATACCACAACGATTTCAAAACAGGGAGTCAAAAAATAACTTGTACACAGATGTCTATTGCAGAACTATTCCAAGAACAAACATGTGGAAACAATCCTTATGTCTATCAGTCAATAAGTGAATAAACAAAATATTATATATACATACAACAGAATATTATTCAGCCATAAAAAGAATAAGGCACCAATTAATTATAAAACTTGAATGAAACTTGGGAACATTATGCTAAGAAGAAAACAAAGAAACAAACAAAAACAAAAACCTCACAAATGGTTTCATATTGTATGATTCAAATATTCAGAATAGACTAAAGACAGATCCATAATGACAAAAACAAAAAACAAAAAAACCAAAAAACGAATGGTTGGATGACTGAAAGGGGTTGAGAGAGGGGGAAATAGAGAGCAACTGCTTAATCAATGTGAGCTTTACTTTTAGAAGTATGAAAATATTTTGGAATTCCATTGCAAAAGAATATAAATATACTAAATGTCACTAAATTGTACACTTTTACTTCAATAAAAATGCATAAATAATCACTGTACATGACAGTAAATCAGAACAAAATTAATTCTGCCATGTACCTTCCACCCAACCAAAAAATAAAATATCACAGGTATCCTAGAAGCCCCTCCCCTCCATGCTCCCTCTGCTCTTTAGTGGTAATCTCCATTATGACATCTAACATAATATAGAAGAGTGTTGCTAATGTTTGTGTTTTATACAGAGTTACTAGCTATATATTCATTTTGATCTGGTTTCTTTTATTTAACATTACAGTTTAGAAGAGACAATACGTATTGTTGTGGGTAGTTCTGGTTCATTCTGTAGTATTTAATGGTATTAATATACCACAATATGTTTATTTTTCTGATAAATATTTGCATTGTTTGCCATTGAGGCTATTATGAATAGTATTGTTATAAACCTTCTTGTTCATATCTTTCAGCACATTGGTACACATACTACTTTGAGATACAAACCTAGGAGTAAAATTGCTTGGTCATAAACTGTATATGTCTGGTTTAGTAGAAATTGTCAAATAGTTTAGCAAAGTGATTGCTATGCTTTGAATATGCCCCCAAAGTTCATGTATTGGATGCTTGATCCCTAATACAGTGGTGTTGTGTGTGGGGCCTAATGGGAGGTGTTTGGATCAAGGGGCCATGACCCTCATGAATGAATAAATACCATTATTGTTGGAGTGGGTTAGTCACTGTGGTCTTAGGTCCTTTACAATAGATCAAGTTTGACTTTCTCTTATTGTATCATCTTCTTTTTACTCTTCTACTACAGAATGATGTAAGAATGTCTTCATTAGATGGCTACCCTACAACCTTGGACTTCCTAGCTTCGAGAATTGCAACCCAATAAATTTGTTTGTTATAAATTACTCAGTTTGTAGTATCTGTTACAGCAACATAAATGGACTAAGACAGTACTATACAGCCGGGCTCGGTGGCTCAGCCTGTAATTCCACGCCTTGGGAGGCTGATGTGGGTGGATTGCCTGAGCCCACGGGTTCGAGACCCGCCTGGGCAAGTAGGCGAGACCTCATCTCTACAATAAATCAAAAATTAGCTGGGCGTAGAAGCGTGCGCCTGTAGTTCCAGCTACTTGGAAGGTTGAGGCGGCAGGATCGCCGAGCCCAGCAGGGCGAGGCTGCGGTGGCCGGGAGCGGCCACTGCACTCCAGTCTGGGCAACAGAGTGAGACTCCAACTCAAGGAAAAAAAAAAAAAAAGACAGTACTATACCTTATTTATGCCTTAACAAGTGATATAAAAGTCTTCTAGTCATTCACACTTTTTCCAGTCCTAGGCATTTTCTGTCTTTTCAATTTTATTCATTCTGTTGGGTGGCATTGTGTCTCCCTGTTGGCATTTCCTTAATGACAAGTCAAGTTATATTTTCATGTGTCTATTTCCATTTTTAAAATGCTTTACTAGTTTGTTTATTTTTTTTCTGTTAATTTCTTTTTTTAAATGTATTGGCCTTTACATATTTCAAATAATAACTCTGTCAGTTATGTGTTACAAATACCTTTTCATCCCTTATGGTTTGTATATTTAGTGTAGGCGAATAAAGCTTCTTAATTTTAGTAGAACCCTAGGTAACAGTCTTTTCATTATAAGTGTTTTCTTTTATTTTATAAAAATATTTGCTACATTAAGATCATGAAATATTCTAAAATGCTTTGAGAATGTAATGCTTTGGGGGTTTTTTTTGTTTTTTGGTTGTTTTTCTTTCTTTTTCTTTTTCTTTTTTTTTTTTTTTTTTGAGTTGGAGTCTCACTCTGTCGCCCAGACTGGCGTCGCTCCTGGCCACCGCTGCCTCGACCTGCTGGGCTCCGGCGATCCTTCTGCCTCAGCCTTCCGAGTAGCCGGAATTACAGGCGCGCGCTACCACGCCCGGCTGAGTTTTTGATTTATTGTAGAGATAAGGTTTCGCTGCCCAGGCGGTTCTCGAACCCGCTGGCTCAGGCAATCCACTTACCTCAGCCTCCCAAAGGCATGGGATTACAGGCTGAGCCACCGAGCCCGGCCAATGCTTTGTTGTTTTATATTTAGAACCAAAATCCAATTAATTAAGTTTTTGTATAGTGTAAATCAGAGACTGATTTTTTTTCCTCCCTTCTGGATTTCCAGCTCCATGGGTTGAAGATAGCATATTTTCTCCATTAAAAATAATGAAACAAGTGTCCATATGGTAAAGTTGTGTTTATGGGTTTTCTATTATATTTTACTGGGCTATCTGTCCATCACTGAAATAAAATCACCTCTAGAAAAATTGCTGCAGTTTTGAGTGTTATAATTAATATTGGTATGTAGGTGAATAATCTGCTCTACTTCAAGGCAGTCAAGCATTCTTAATTTCCATATAGGCTGATACCTTGTCTATATATTTTATATATTTATTTTTTCTGAAAGTCTACTTTTCTTACATTCATATAGCTAAACAATATTTGTTAGTTAATATTTATGCTAGCTAATTTTAATTAAATATTTTATCCTAAAATTTTTTTTGTCTATGTTCTAATATTTAATTTGAATTCCTTATAAATGTAAATCTATGTCAATTTATTTTAGAATCCTCTGGCTTTTAACTGTGGCATATAACCCATTTTATTTGAAAAATAATACTTTGGAAATTGGAACCCTTATGTACTTATGGTAGAAATGTAAAATTATACAGCCTCTAAGGAAAACAGTTTGACAATTTCTCAAAATGATAAAAGTATAATTAACATACGATGAAGCTATTCTACTTCTAGGTATTATCCAAAACAATTGAAAAGAAAGTGTCTTGGTCCATTTCTGCTGTTATAACAAAATATCACAGATTTGGTAATTTATAAATAATAGACATATATCTCTCAACCCTGGAGAATAAGGAGTCCAAGATCAAGACACCAACAGATTCAATCTCTGTTAAGGGCTTGCTCTCCACTTTCAAAATGATACCTTTTTGCTGCATCCTCACATGGTGAAAGAGAAAAATGCTAAGTATTCATGTGGCAGAAATGTAAAAAGGCAGAAAGGGATAAATGCTGTTTGAAGCCTCTTTTATAAAAAAATAATAATTTATGAAAGAGGAACCCTTATACCCAAATTACCTCCTAAAGGCCTCATTTCTTAATACTACTGCAGTGGAGATTAAGTTTCAATATGAATTTCAGAGGACTACAAACACTTAAACCACCGGACAAAACTCAAACACAGCCTTGTACACCAATGTTCATTGCAACATTATTCACAATAGCACAGTGGCCAAAAGGTATAAACAACTCAAGTATCCAGCAACAGGTAACTAGATAAACAAAATGTGGTATATACATGCAATGGAATATTTTGGAGCCATACAAAGCTGTGAAGTTTTGATACATGCCACCACATGGATAAACCTTGAAAATAATATGTTAAGTGAAATTATCCATATATAAAAGGACAAATATTGTATGACACTACTTATATAAGATATTTATAATAGGTAAATTTGTAGAGACAGAAAGCAGGTTAGAGGATACAAGGGTGAGATGAAAGTGAGGATGATAAATTATTAATTAATTATTACAGAGTGCTGTGTTTGGGGTAATAAAAATTTTAGGAATAGCTCCAGAATTTCTGTTTGATTTTTTAGAATAATTCCAATCTCTCTGTTAAATTCATAATTTTTGTAATTTATTGTTTTTCTTATTTCATTGAATTGCCTCTCTGTATTTTTTTTTAAGTTTGCCAAGCTTCCTTAAAACAATTACTTCAAATTTTTTGTCAGATAGTTTATACATTTCCATTTCTTTGGAGTCAGCCACAGGAAGATTATTGTGTTCTTTTGGTGGTATGTCTCCTTTTTTGGTTGGTTTGCTTTGTTGTTGGTTTTTTTCTTTTCTTTTTTACTGTTGATATCTGTGCATTTGGCGTAGTAGAAAATTATTTGTCTTTGAAAACTGGCTTTGCCTTGGAAAGTTCAATAGTCTGCCCATCGAGATTCTGGGCAGGCCATCTTGTGTGATCCAAGAGTGGATAGGCGGGTCTAGTGCCTAGGTCTGCAGGTGAGTGGCCTGGAACTTCAGTCTGTGTGGTTAGGCCTGAAGCTTGGATTCACTGGGGTAAACCTATGATTGGATCTGAAGGAATAAGCCTGGTTTCTGGGTTAACAAGGGTAGGCTTGAAGCCTGTATCTGTAGGGGTTGACCTTAAGTTTTGTTCCACAGTGTTTGACCTCTTACTGGAAGGTAGGGAGGCTTTAAGCCTGAATATTGCAAGGGCTAGCAAGGTGCTAAGTTGGGCCTGGCATCTGGGGCCACTGGGATGGGCCTGGGTCCTGTGTCCACAGGGACTGGCCCAGAGACTGAGTCTGAAGGTATGGTGTTAGAGCCATAGTCCATGGTGTCCAGCTTGGTTCTAGGAAGCAGTGCCATGGTCCTGAATCCTGGGTCTGTCAGTGCAAGCCTGGACCCTGGGTCCTCTAAAGCCTTGGACTACAGGGACTGGCCTGGTACTGGGGCTAGAGTGAAGCCTGGTTCTGTGGAAGCTAGTCCGAGACTAGGATAGTGGGTACTGGCCTAGTACCTTGAGCCACTGGGGCTGTCTTGGAGCCTGGGACAGTGGGGACCAGCCGGTAATATGTGTTTGCTGATGCCAGTCCAGAGGCTGTTCTGAAAATAGATAGTGGTAACAGCACACAGTATTGAGAATGAGATAAATGCCATTGAATTATAGTCTTAAAAAATGGATAAAGTGGGAAATGTTATGACACACATATATAGCAACAATAAAAATTTATAGAATTGATAGGAAATAAAAAAGTCTAATTTTAAAAAGAGCAGTGTTATATATCTAAATGTTCTTAATTTTTTTGTCCATAGGTCAGGTGTGTTTATGACAGAGAATCTCCAGCAATAAAAATTGTAAATAATAAGTTTAAACTATAAATTCCAAAGTTAAAAGAGAAGGGACACACAAACATGCCCAAGTTGTGTTTACTTTAAAATTGCAACTTTGGTCCATTATGAAATTATCTTTTTTAGCCTTTATAGCTCAGTGTTTTGGGAAAGGGAAAATAACAGAAGTAATTTGCAATCAAGTTTGGTAAAAGAAAGATACTTGAGTTGGGTAACATAATTTTTTGTTAACATGTAGATGTTATATAAAAGAACTAATGTTTTCTAACTCAAGGAGTTATTCTGAGGGCATCTCTGTGTAAGGATCATCCCAGAATACTGAGCAATGTTAGCATAATTGGTCAACGAGAAGGCAGATATTCATTGAAATAAATTTGCTTCAAGCATTATAAAAGTAAAATGTATGATTTTATCAATGTGCCTATGGCTATAGATAAAGGCAGGAAATTTTATTAACTCACTTCCAAAATAATTTTTAACAAATTGGGTGTCTATCAGGGATCAGTAAGGACAACAGAAACCAGTCATAGAATTTCATACATGAGGGATTTACTTTAAAAAAAAATTGGTTTTTCAGATGATGGAAGAGCAAGAAATAGATGCTGAAGAAATTCAGGGATTAGTTATTGTAAGAAGGAATCACACTAGGATTGAGGAAAAAAATGGAAGAGGGACTATATGGAAATTGTATATAGACCTCTGAGATGAAGATTCACAAGATTGGAGGACAAAAAATATTTTCCATGTGTCACTCTTAAAAGTTAAAACATCCTCTTTCACATTTGAGTTTCAGTAAATAAAAATAAACTTTAACCATTATTTTAACATAACAACATCTCTTTCAATATGCCTGATAAAATGCAACTAATCTTTAGGCAAATTAAGATATTTGCCTCTTCTCAAAAACTGAAGATACACAATACCGACAGTCACTCTGTAACACCAATACCTATTTTTCTTACATTAGTTCCTGTTTTAATTTAATTATAATTCAACCTTAATATTATATAGTAGAAAATCTAAATTTCAAAGTTGTGTACCACCAAAAAGGAATAAAATTGATGAGATAATGGTTAGTGACACATATGTACATAATAAAACAAAAATATTCATTTGCTGTTAAAATAGTAGTTTCTGGAACTAGTTATGATTCCACAAATGGCCTTTAAAAATTTCTGCTTTTGCCATCATATTGAAGACAAATTCCATGCTCCCTTTGTCTTCAGCCAAATTACAAGTTGCTTGACGTACTTTACCTCTTAGGAAATCTCAAAATCTTCACCCTTGGAAGATCTGCCATTAAATGTTTTTATTGTATATTGAAAATCCTAGAGAAATCCTGGGTTCTAAACAGATTTTCCTCTGTTCTAATCAGGTAACAGCAATCATATTTCTCTTGATAGTTAAGAAAACTTGCACGGATATGTATACAACTTCTCTTCTCTGCTTGCCAATTTTCCATCTCAACTTCCAATTCAATTGGACCACTATCTATGAGGTGTGTGGGGTTTTGTGTTTTTAAAAAATGTATATTAAAATTTTGAGATATGAGAGCATTGTGTGTAATTGAAGACTTTCATTCCATGGACAGAATTTGAATCAACAGACTTCCCATAGTTTTAGAAGTATAAAAGATCTTAGTCAAAGAATTTGGGGCTAGAAAACATTTGGCATAGAAATCACAAAAGTATGTAAAATATATATACAACTTTGCCAAACCAATCTTATTCCATAAGTTTGTCAGTGTTTGTTTGTGTAATTGTCAGTTACGGAGTTGCATTATGATGTGAGGATTGTAGTGTTTCCCTCACACTATCCTAGGATGTGTGTGCCCCCATGCTATAGTATAGTTGTTTGGTGCAGAAACATGTTTTTCATAATTCAGTAGAGTAAAAAATAAAGGCTATGCTTATGAAAATAGTGTGAATAGGGTTTTTACCCCTAACATGTTAATGAAATGAGAGTCTGTAGTTTTGTTAGTTCAGTGATGTGAGAAATAGAAAATCGGACCTGTCTGACCTCCTCGGTCTTCTTTACATATGAATAACTGCATGCAAAAGGCATAGCTGAAATTGCAAACACATGCTGGTTGGTATTTGTTTGTATTCTTGCTTGTTTGTTTTGAGCGTAAACACTAAAAAGCAGAAAACGTTATGTGACATTAAATGTGAAAGAATAAACACAGGAATGGCACTTGCTTAAGATGATAATAAATAATAATGTAAAAAGGGAGCTTCCTTTTTAATTAAGTTTTCCTGATACCCAAACCAATAACTGATGTCTCAAATAATATTTTCCCCAAGATTATGGATCAAAGTATTAGACTGACTCCATAATAAACTGAATTTTTTTTCTAGCTCTGATCACAGAAAAAGCCTAGATACAAGTTGTATCAACAAGTAACTGAAGTGTTTTTTGTTGCAGAGGTTATAGATATAATAATATAATAATAATATAATAATAAAATAACTAACCAGAATTTATAACATGTAAAATTGAATGATTTTACATATGTTTGAAAATTACAAATTCAAACGCTACGGAGAAGTGAATAACCTTAAAATATAAGTCAAATATGAGACAAGAGCAGGAGACTGGTGCCTAAGTAAAGGAGTCAATGTGAAATGGTATTGGACTCACTGGCATTTACATTGGCTGTGGAGCAACTGTCAATTCTTGTACTCAGCAAACATGGCCCCTGGTGCCATCTGCATTTATTTGTATAAACCGGGTTATTGTACTTGCACATTTTTCACAAGATAACAAACGTTTGACTATAGAATAGAAAGGAAGAGATTAATTTTGAAGATTATTATGCTTCTATAAAATGTTAGCTAAGATAACGGTCCAGAGAAGTGGGCTTCAGTACTTCTCTGGTTTTAGCATCTTTCTCACAAATTATTGCAACAATATTTCATGAGCTAAAATAAGTTTGAATTCACAAGGCATTGTCCCTGGAAAGACTGTCTGGTTTTCCCATGTACTTGGGAAATAAAAGTAATTGCTAGTGTGTTAGTGGTTATGCTGTTAAATGCCCAGAGACAGTTGGCATAGCTATGCCCAGATATAACTAACCTCAGGTTATGATAGGCAATGCACATTAAACAACATTGCTGTTTTAAGTTCTACTCATTTCCATTAATTTTTAAATTTGGAATTTTCAGACAGAAAATTAGAGAAATAATAACAATGTAATCTATTCATCACACGATTTAAAAAATTATCAATTATCAAAATGCAGCCAATTTTTAAAACATGTGTAAACCCTGCCCCACTGGGTACTAGGGCAGTTCTTGTTACTGTGCTGTTCATTGTTTCTAGGCATTTGCAATGTACAGAGACAGAAAATTTATATTTTTTAAATAGACGTTTTATATTAGTTTTAGATTTACAGATATTTTGTGAAGATGGTACAGAGGATTGTCATAATCCTCACACCCACTATTCTCTCATATAAACATTTTATTTTAATATAGTACATTTGATACAGCTAGTGAATTAATATTGATAAATACTTATTAACTAATGTCCGTGCTTTAGTCAGATTTTAATTTTACTTAATATATTTTTTCTGTTCCAGGATGACAATCAGAACACCATTTAATAATCATGTCTCCTTAGACTGCTTTAGCCAGTGACAATTTCTTAAACTTTTCTTGTTTCTAATAACCTTCACAGTGTATTTAGTAGAATGGCCCTCAAATGAAATTTGTCTGTTTTTTACTCATTATAAAACTGGAGCATGTTTTGAGGGGAGGAGAGGACCATAAAGTATAATTTTAATCATACCATATCAAGGTTATATACTATCAATATACTCTACCATTGTTGATATTGACCTTGATAAACTGGCTAAGATAATGTTTGTCAGATTTCTCCTAAATAAAGTTACTCTTGAATACCAGAAAACACAATGCATAAGGAAAAATTCATTATCTGGACTCCATCAAAAATTTAAAATTTTTGCTCAGAAAAAGATTATGTTAGAAGAATGAAAATACAGGCTAAAATCTGGGGGAAAATATTCGCAATCCACAGTCCAAAAAAAGAAAAGTATCCAGAATATATAAAGAACTCTCAAAATTTGAAAGGAAAGGAAAAAATAATTTAATTAGCAATAAGCCAAAGTCAACAAGAAACATTTCAACAAAGATAATATTCAGATGGCACACAAAGCTACTCAACATCTTTAACCATTACAGTAAAGCAAAGTTAAACCACAATGATTTAGCACTACGCAACCAGAAATGGCTAAAATAAAAAGCAGTGACACCAACAAATGCTGGTGGATATATGAAGCAGTTGGATCACTTACACCTTTCTGGTTGAAATGCAAAATCAGTATAATTACTCTATAAAATGATTCTGCAGTTTGTTTATAAACTAAGCAAGCAGCTACCATGTAATCAAACGCTTTTACTCATGACCATTATCTCAGAGAAGTTAAGCCTTATGTTCATTTTTTTTAAAGTGCATGAACATTTAACAGCAGTTTTATTTATAATAACTCCAAATTTGTGGGGGAGATGCCCTTCAATGGATGACTGATTAATATGTTGTGGTACATCTATACCGTGGAATACTAAATAGAAGAAGAAAAAAAAACTATTGGTATATAAAACAAGTTGAATGAATCTCTAGACAATTAGGCTGTACAGAAAAAAAAGTCAAAAGATTATAGACTATGATTCCATTTATGTAATACTTAAAAATGATAAAATTATAGAAATAGAAAACAGAGTATTGGTTTTTCAGGGTTAAGAAGTGTTAGGAACAGGAGGGAAGGGGGTTTGATTGTAAAAGGGTGACATGAGGGACCCTCCTGGGGACAGAGAGTCTGTACTTAGACTGTATGAATTGCTTTGTCTTGGCTGAGATATTACACTATAGAATTGGAAGACATTATCATTGGGGAAAACCAAGAAAAGGATTCATGAGATCTCTCTGTATTATTTCTTATAACCGTGAATCTATAATTATCTCAAAATAAAAAGTTTAATTAAAATCTTAAGTGTTCCCACCACAAAAAAGAAAGAAAAGAGAATGGTAACTATGTGAGGTGATGGCTATGTTAATTAGCTTGCTTGTGATTATTATTTCACAGTATATATATATAACAAATTGTACCTCTTAAATATATACAATTTTGATCAATTATATTTCCATAAAGATACAGAAAACAGACATCTAGCGCCTGTTTTAATTATTTTGACAATTGATTATTTAGAAGTGTATTAGTTACTATTTAGACAGCTTATATCTTCTGGATATTCTTATGTTATGATAGTGCTTTCTCACACAATTGTCCTGTATTTGGGTTCTGTAGTATCCTTGATGTTGTCCTGGGCCATGAGGTTATTAATTGATACTAGATAATATTGAAAGGGACTCTCTTCATATCTGTGATTCAGCCTAAAGGGAGAATAAAGTTGAAAGATTAAATATTTTTTTTCTTGAGCCGCTGAAAATTATATTTTGAAATTGAGAGCAGATATTTACCTTTTGAAAATTCTTTATGAAATGATTGTATCGCTAAGTTGCTGCTGCTGCTGATGTGATGCTGACGGTTTTCCTTCATTGTATGACATGATGATGAAGTACAGACAGAAGCAGCTTTTTTTCTCATCACATAAAGGGACAGCAGATGGCAGATCCTCTATATAACCTTCAGTGAATCTTACATTATTTCTAGGGAGAAAGTTGATTCAGATTTATGTTGGCTTAAAGTCTATTTTCAAATATGAATTTTATAGTTTAGAAAAGTTTTGACCAAAAAAATGAACTTTGAATCATTCTTTAAGATCATAAAATTGAGTCGTTTTTCCTCCGTATTCAAGTTTAGCCAAAATTGAATAATATTTTGCTTTAACTTACCCACTAGCTTGCACTTGTCTGCTTACTAGACTATCTCCTCCAATCTAGCAGATGTTAGATAGATTCAGGAATACAGAATCGGTTCATGAAACTTCACAGAGTGAGTGAATCCTGCTAAATTGAAGAGGAAAATAATTTTGTTTTATTGGCTATTGGTCTTATTACTTTATACTTTGCTGAATTAATTTGCATGTAATTATATGAAACCATTATATTTTTATGAGTTCATATTTTATGTTATTTATTATCAATCAAAGGTATGAATAATATAAACAACAATGATCTCTAGATACATCTTTACTCATAGTATAATGATGCATTTAAAGTCATTTTTGACTCCAAGACATACATAATTTTTGACTATGCAGATATTTTTGACAAATAATATCAAGAGGTCTCAACCTGGGAAATATCTAGTTTTATTTTGAATATAAATTTTATAAGTAGGATTGGACATGATTACGATTACAAAGCTAATTTCATTGAACTCTTGGAACTCATATAACCATATTGTTTTCAAAAAATCACTATGGCTGGCCTCAGTGGCCCATGCCTGTATTCCTGGAGCTTTGAGAGGCCAAGGTGAGAGAATCATTTGACCCAGGAGTTTTAAGACCAGACTGGGCAAACAGTGAAACTCCTTATCTACAAAAAATAAAATAAAATAGAATAAAATAAAACATTTTAAAAAGCACTGCTGAAACTTATACTAAAATAGTCAAACAATTCTACCATGAGATTATGTGCCTTTAGTTATAAGTATTTGAGATAATTAAAAAATAAATCTACCAACTAAACGCATATATATTTTTTCTTAAATAAAGCATCATGGACTTAAGTGGTTGTAAAAGACATATGCCTGATCAATGCTTGCAATATAATATGCCACAGTTTGAAATAGGTCATTGCCTAAGCCTAAGGACCTTTACCCCCCTTTTTTTTCTTGAGTAGCTAACTTTTAAATCTTCAGAAGTAAATTCATCTGTGTCTCTGTTGGTTGTTTTTTCTTTTAGATATGACCAATTTTTAAAATACTTATAAAAGTTCCCTGACTTAAAATATCTGAGTGAATATGCTAATTTTCACATATTAGAAACAAATACATATAAACCTGCAAATAGATTTCAATATTCTGTATTCTGGGTAAATTCTATTTATCCAGCCAAATTGCTCTTGGTTCCTCCCACACTTCTCAATGTCTCAAAAACTATGTTTAGCTTATCACCCTTTGTTCTCTTCTTTATATCAATTCTCATTTTCTAAGATTACACTTTTTTAATATTATAAATATCAATTCTCATTTTCCAAGATTACACTTTTTTAATATTATAAATATCAATTCTCATTTTCCAAGATTACACTTTTTTAATATTATAGGGAATTGAGTTTAAACCACACAATGATTTGGTGTGAAATATTATTAGATGGTATTTTGTTTTGAATCTCTCCAGTTCATATTAATTGACTAATGAATTCACGTATCTATTGATTCTAGGACATTAGAATATTGACTTTAGAATCAGATGAGACTGGGTTCAAATGCTAGCTTCATCATTCACTAACTATGATTGTAGGTTACTTAATCACTAGCTATGATTGTAGGTTACTTAATCTCTCTAAATTTCAGTCTCCTTCTAACAATGCCTCGTTTCTTCTGATAAAATATTTCCATTGCACATTTTAATTTTTTGAAATCAAGATGCATCTAAATGTGATGCCAATTGTATGTTGATACTCACCTGTCAGAGGAGGTGACATTTGACAATTTGGTTGAGTTTTGGCATATTAGCTATTGCCCATACATATCCAAACAACCAAATATAAAAGGCACCTGTTCATTCAATTGGTACTTCACAGGATTCATGTACAAGGATATCACCACATGCCATAAAAACAATTTATACTCAGATTTAAATTTCTGATTTTTTCAAATATCTTCAAAATAGTAACATAATAATTAAGAACTGAAATGAGATGGACCAGTGTGTGTTTTAAGTCATGAAGTAATGACTGTCACATGCTAGGAAATGTAATTTAAGGAAGCAAAAATGGTCATAACTCATAAAATATATAATTTTCAAACATGAGAGGTTGTAGTGACTGATTCAAGGATTGTGAAGAACTATCACTGAGTTGTTTCATATCTATTCAAATTTCCTGTTGCCTTTTCAGATGTGGTAAAATTTAATTTCAGAAAACATACTTTTATTAAAGAATACATTGTATTAGTCATACAATATAGAAAATGTAGTACACTGCCCTATATTTTAAATAACTTTTGAGTTTTGGTATTAATTTGAGTAGTGCCAAATCAAAGTCATAACATTAATTATGAATATAAGTATATACTGATAATTCCTAAGAGCTAAACACATTCAGAAGATTATCTACACTGACTATGAAGAATGATTAATGTAAGAAAAAATTAAAGGAGATAAATGAAAGTGCATATTCTTATGTACTCATAAGGATATTATATGCTGTGGTATGCTATGATATGGTGTGGTATATCATATGCTGTGGTATGTTTCATTTCATTCCTATTAGCTGTTATGAATTGATGAAGCATCATATATTCAATGGATTTTAGTATCACTGAAATATGGAATTACCTATCTTAAGAGCTGTTATAAAGAATTACAGATCACAGAGTGCCAAAGCCACAGCAAGCACCCAATGAATGTTAGCTAGTTATGAGTTATCCTACGGAAAAATGAAAATTGTCTTTTCCTTCCATTAACATAGAGCCTAATGGTAGAAACAGTCACATGGTTAAGGTCAGTTTCTGTGGGTTACCTGAGATTTGTATGCATCCGATTTATTATAGAGTGCTCTGGTTAAAACGGTAAAGTAGCACTGGGCAGAAGGTGAAACTGAACTACAGTGTAGTTGCAGCACAGTTGCAACAGCAAACTCAGTCAGTCCTCTAGGGAGTTCTGACGCTTGGATGCCCCTTCAAAGATACACCCAATTGGAGCCAATGGGCTAGGTCTTTGTACTCTTGCATCAAAGAGCTATTGGATGTAGGATTCCCTTGGGAAGAGGGCAAGGCAGTTTCATTCAATTGAGAGCAATTCTCAGAGAGGAACACACTTGCAAATTGTCAACAAGCAAATATTCCTGCCGCAGTGAGAATAAATGTCTCAGGCCTAAAAGGGTATTGGGATAGTGCACCACAGCATCTACTGCACACATTTAGAGATAATGCCAACATAATGATACTCAATAACATAGAGGTGTGAGCAAAGTACTTACTGTGAAAACCCAGAAAAAACAGTAGGGATTAATCAAAGAGTACAAAGTTTCAGTTATACAAATGAATAAAATCCTAGTGATCTACTGTGCAATAAAATGCCTAAAGATAACACTATATTGTATATTTAAGATTTTGTTATGAGGGTAGATTTTATGCTAAGTGTTCTTATCACAATCTATGATCATAAATAAAGATAAAGGAAAAAATCTTTTGGAAGTGATGGATATATTCATGGCATAAATTGTGGTCATATTTTCATAGGAGTATACTTATCTCCAAACTCAGCAAGTTGTATACATTAAATATACACAGTTTTTCTGGATCTCATTCATACCTACATAAAATGATTTTCAAAGAAGAGAATGGCTGAGTCTATTGAATGCATAAGGAAAGACTTCAGGAAGGAGCTAATATTTGAGGTTGATTTTGAGTCCAGACTCCAGACTGCAGAATTAAGCACATATTTAAAGATGTAAAAGTTGTAAAAGGCATAGATGTTTAATAGGTAACCAAATATTGCTGCTTATTTCTAAAAAAACACAGTGCCTAAATATTCTCACTGTTGAATCTTATATGTACTTGAACAATTATGACAATTTGCAAATTTCCTATTTCTGTGAAAATGCTCATGGTTAACTGATAATTTCACCACTGGAAACAATTTAAAGCTCAGAAATCCAAATGTGTACTTAAGCTCTTTTCAAAGCTTTTTTTTTTTTTTTTTTAGGAATTCCCTATTCATCATCAAATTATTTATTAATTCCTCAATATGAATCAAAACCAGTCCATTTTCGATTTTTATAATTGATTTACCTGCTTACCTCTAGTCTGTATTCCACACATTTTCCTATTTTGCAACAGCCTTCGCTTTTTTTTTTAAATCTGACAGTGCATCATCACTGTTAAGTTCACAAATTCTAAAGCTCTACTACCTAGGTTTAAATACTGATTTTGCCATTTACTGGTTGTATGACTTTGGACAATTTTCTTAATGTCTACATACTAGGGATTTGTGTGCTTAAAATCAGAATAATAATACTTAATAGGTTGTTAGACTTAAGGGATATCATTTCCATATACACTCAGAAGCATGGTTTCCACAAACATCTGACAAACACCACATTAAATAATCTCCTATCACTTAGAAAATCCTTGGGTCATTTGTTAGTTCTTGCATCACTTTTTGGATCTCATCCACTCTCACGATCTTAAATCTTTGGTGATTTTGATGGTTAATTTTTATGTATCAATTTGACTGGGTCACATGGTGTCCAGATATTTGGTCAAACATTATTCTAAGTATATCTATAAGGGTGTTATGAGATGAGATTAACTTTTTTTTTTTTTTTTTTAGTTGAAGTCTCACTCTGTCACCCAGATTGGAGTGCAGTGAACACTCCTGGCCACTGCAGCCTCGACCTGCTGGGCTCTGGAGATCCTTCCACCTCAGCCTTCCATGTAGCTGGAACTAAAGGCACGTGCTACCACGCCAGGCTAATTTTTGATTTACTGTAGAGATGAGGTCTCACCAAGTTGCCCAGGTGGGCCACGAACCCAGAGATTAACATTTGAATTGGTAGACTACATATAAAATAAATTGCCCTTCCTGATGCAGGTGGCCCTTATCTAATCCACTGAAAACCCAAATAGGATAAAAAGACTGAATAAGAAGGAATTTTTCCTGTCTAATTCTTTGAGCTAGAACATTGGTCTTTTGTAGTCTTTGAACTCAGACTGGAACAATGGTTCTTCTTGGATCTTAAACTTACTGGCTTTTGGGCCAGAACTTAGACAACTGACTTTTCTGTTCTCAGGCCTTTGGACTTAGAGTGGTATTACATATCATTGGCTTTCTTGAGTCTCCAGCTTACCAACTGCAGATCTTGAGGTTTTTCAGCCTCCATAATCACATGAAACAATTCCTTATCATATATTATAATATGCAAATATATATGTATGTGTGCGTGTATATGGGGGAGTTTCTGTAAATACACACATACTATTGTTTCTGATTCTCTGGAGGACCCTGACTAATGCAATGATAATTTCACAAAATTTTTCCTTTAGTTTGGACTTTCACCAAACTTCAAACATATATCCAGCCGTTAACTTGTTGTCTAATTTGAATGTATAATACAGATAGCTCCAAATTAACATATTTAAATCTCTTTTGCCAAATTTAAATTGTTCCTCCTGTAATCTTCATTTCAATAAACAACTCAATTTTTTCATTTACTGAAGGTAAAACTTTGAAACAATCTTTTATTTATTTCTTAGGACCCTAAATGTGATATATTAGCAAATCCTGTCTCCTCTACAGTTTTTAAAAGAAAGCACATTAAGTTTTAATATAAAAATATTTACATTGCACTGAACTTGTGCTCAAATAATAATAAAATATTTGTTCTTTTATGATGTCATACATTACTTGCTCAGCTATGGTTCATCATTTTTATGCTTGGAATGACTTTTGGCTACATATCTGGCCATGTTATTTCACCACAATAGATGATCTAAGATTTTTATTTCTACTAAGGTGCAACATATATAGTATGTTGAATAAGTTTGACTTTTCAAATCAATTATATTTTTTACAAATGTATACACCTATGTAAACCCCCCACAACAAAATATTTCCAAGAACCCTTTATGATCCCTTTCCTGCCAATGACCTCCTTCATGTTAACCACTATTTTGACCTATATTACCATGGATTAATTTTATCTTCATATAAAGTAAATTATGCTGTGTGCAGTATTTTGCTCCTACTCAATTAATTCAACATTATATCTGCAAGATTAAATAACATGCTTTCTCATCTCAGTAAGTTCGTCATTGCATTATCATGCCATACTGTATGAATAAACTAAAATTTATTAATGCGTTTTCAAAATTGTATTTTCTTAAATTTTGGTTATATGAATAAAGACACTATAATTATTTTATATGTGTTTTTCATTATTATAAGCACTCATTTTGTTGAATTATATATTCAGAATGGAACTGCTGAGTTATAAAGCATATGAATGTTTACTTTTAGTAGAAAAGCCATCAAAATATTTTTCAATTGTTTTATAAATTTATTATCAAACCGGCTGTGAAATATAGCTCCAGTTGCTTTATATCTTGCTCAACATTTAGTGCTGATAGTCTTTTTTCAAGTTAACCTCTTTGGCCTGTGTTTATTATAATTTATTTTGTTCAAATATGCAAAAAATTTGCTATTATTGGATGATAATTATGTCAAGCAAATTTTCATATGTTGATTAACGATTTTAATACCCTTTTGTGTATGTGAAATATCCTTCCAAATCTTATATATGTTTTTATGATACCGTTTGAATTTTTTGCTATTGTTGCTAGAGTGTTTATTCTGAAATGAGGTTTTTGTTGAATACAGAGGGTGCCAAAAAATGTATACACATTTTAAGAAAGAAAAATAAAAACTGCATTAAAATTGTAATACTCTTCTGCCTATCCATGGTAATGCTAGCATTTAATTGATTAACACCATCTTTTGAGCGAACATAATAATACACATTGCCACCGTAATTCTATTCAGCTTTGAAAGTAATACATAGATAACATCTCTTATTATGTAAATACATCATTTTGGCGCCCTACCTTTACTAGTCTGCATTATGCTTTAACTTTCCTAGTGATATCTGTTGATAAACAGAAATTCTTAAATTTAATATCATTTATTTTATTGTATGGTTTAAATATTCTTTGCCTATCTCAAAGACTTTTTTGTTTTTTTGTCTTTTAGTTGAAGTCTCACTTCCTTCAAGGCTGGAGTTCAGTGACATGCTCATGGTCACCACAGTTTTGACCTGCTGGGCTCAGGAGATCCTTCTGCCTCAGCCTTGCAAGTAGCTGGAACCACAGGCACGCTCCGCCATGCCCAACTAATTTTCTTCTGATTTATTATAGAAATCAGGTCTTTCCAGGTTGCCCAGGCTAGTCTCGCACCTGTGGACTCAGACAGTCCTCTCACCGTGACCTCCCAAAGTGCTGGGATTATAGACATGAGCCACTGCAAAAGACTTTTGGACATTTCATTGCTTGGCTGATTGCACCTGGAATTTATTTTATACATTTACATGGAGTCCAAGTTCATTTCTTCTCTTACAGATATCTAATTTATCCAGTATCATCTATCAAAAATTTTCCTTTCTCCACTCAACTGCAATGTACTCTGTTACAAGCCAGATAAGTGATAATTATTGGGCCTGTTTCTAGACTGTTGTGCTATATATTATAATTTCTGTCTTTGTGCCAATACTATGATAATAATTACTCCAGTTTTTAAAAATAAGTCTTGATATCTTGTTGTGTAGGTTCTCTAACATTATAGTCTTCTTGATTTTTGCCTTAGCTATTTTAGATCATCTGGGCCTATCTGGGAACAGTTTCAGTTGACTGACATTATCTTCCTTGTGTATGAGTCATACTTTCTTCTTTCTTTTTATGTCTCATAATTTCTTTTTGAAAATCGCACGTTTCAAATATAATGAAACAACATTGGAAATGAAATTTGATACCTTTTACAGTGATCGTTGTTTGTTTAGTAATTTTTTGAATGAAGTTTAGCAAAGTTTGTATTCCAAAGTCTCTGCTCAGTTAACTCAGTGGTTAGCTAATGATTAGACAGAGATTTTCTTAAACATCCAGATTCAATAAATAACCCAATTTTTGCTTAGTGTCTGTGTTGTGGACATACTTTCAACACAGATGTGTACATTCAATTCACATCTTTGCCCTAGTCTTTATTTCCTGATTTCACAAAGCATTCAGTGGTGGGAGTTGTCCCAGAACTGTCCTGAACATGTATATTGCCCTATTTATGTGTTTTATTTTAGATTTCTAGAAATGTGTTAGACCTTTTTCAAAGCTCCTATGACTGTCTCCTTACTCAGGTTGTCCTTTTAATCATTTTGGTCAGTTTATTACTTGTCCCAACTTTTATTCACTTAATCAGACACTTGCCAAGTTAAAAAACAAATCTATAGTTGCTTTTAAAAATGGCTTAAACAATGATTTTTGTACTGACATACTCCAAGTCAGGTTAGATACAAACAGCTTTGTAAGTGGGGACTTCCCCACTTGCTGCTCAAAACCAGCAGATAGGAAAAATGACAATTATTTGAGAACAAGGCTTTGAAATGGTTTGAACATTGTTCTCTCTCTAGTGGGTTCTAGGCTGCACTGGAAATGCTGACTGCACTTTTCAATGTTATCAGTGAACTAGAGAGTAGGATATGAAAACAGGGCAAATTAAGAGGCAATAAAATGAACCATTTTCATTGGCCTTCAGTGATGTTTGTGGGTAAATACTCCTTAGGTTGCTGTAAGTCTTTTGTTAATTTTCAGAATTTTTGAAGAAATTAATTTTGATAATTGCATTGCTTTTGTGAAGAATTCAATTAATGGAGGTTCTTTTTTCTCTATTTTGCGAATGTCACTCTCAGTAATATTTGAAATCTTTGATAAAGGGCTTTTGAACATCTTTCATTTGAGTTATTTCTATGTATTAAATCTTTTTTTAGAAATTGCAAATGATATTTTATATGATATTTCATTTAGATATTAAATAAATACTAATTAGTTCTTATATATTAAACATGAATCCAGTCATCTTGATTAATTCAATTAGGATGGTGATATCAGAATATTTTAAACATGGAGCTTGGACTTTCATATCTTTTGTGTGGAAAGAAAATAACCCCACTCACCCACTCTACTTCCACAGTGACAGTGAAGACAATATGAGAAATTTGAACTTTTACCCAATGGTAAAAGTAGGAACCTTTCTTTCAACACTGCTGGAGAGGTTTCAGAGGAGACCAAAGGGAGATTCAGGACTTTCACTATCATGTAATCATAGCAAGACCAATCATTGCAGTGACCAGTGTCTAGATAAAGCTAGTAAAACTTATTGTTTATTGTGGTGTTTCTGTGAAAGTACTTCTAAAAGAGATTAGCATTTTAATCAGCAGATTGCGTTAAGGAGACATTTCCTCATTGATGTAACAGGCATTATTTAGTTCATTCAAGGTTCTGAAAGAATAAAAAGACAGAACAGATCAATTCTCTCTTTGAACTGATACACTCATCTTTTCCTGCCCTTGGACATCCTGGTTCTCAGGTCTTCATACTTGGACTGAATTACATCTCTAGCTTTCCAAATTGTAGATGGCATAATGTAGAACTTTTCAGCCTCTGTAATCACATGAGCCAATTCCCATAATAATTCCCTCTTAAAAAGCTATATATGTATCTTGGTTCTGTTTCTCTAAAGAATTCTGACTAATAAACTCATTTTTAACAAGTTACGCTAAAGAAAATAATACAAGGAGAGAACATTCTCTTTTTGATAAATTACATTATAAAAACCTACAGCCAACAATATAATTTATTTTAAAACACTGAATATTTTTCTAATTTCAGAAACAATGTAAGGAAATCTGGTGTCACCACTCTTATTCAACACAATAATGCAAGCTATAGCCAGTTCAATAAGAAAAGACATACAGATATCAATAAATCATAAAAACTATATCTATTTGCAGATGGCATGATGATCCACATTAAAAATTTCAAAGAATATTCATGAAAAATACTATCAGAGTGTTGTGTTAGCAAAGACATATGTGATCAATATACAAAAAATTATTTAATTTCAATATACTAGCAATGACCCTATACAAACTAAAATGTAAAATGCAGTGACATTGCAGTCACACAAAATAAGTAAAATACTTATGTGCAAGTCTATCACAACATGTATACTACTTGTTTTCTGAAAACTACAAAATACTAATAAAAGCAATAAAAGGATCCAAATAAATGCCTAGCCTTTATTTCCTTTATGCCATGTCCATGGATTGGAAAACTCAACACAGTAAAGATGTCTATTTTTGCCAAATTGATCTATAGGTATAATGCAACTTGTATCAAAATCCCAGAAAATTAGTTTGGACATAATTTATTCTAAGAATTATATGAAAAGCCAAATGGCTAGCACAATTCTCAAAGAATAAAGTGGAAGAGTAACTCTGCTAGATTTCACAACTTATCAGATAGCAAGAGTAATCAAGACTGCATGATACTGATAGAGGGACCAAGACATCGACAAATGATACAGGACAGAAAACTCAAATATATAACACCACAGAATTCTACCCAATTGATTACTTACAAATATGCTAAGGAAATTAATGCAGGAAGACTAGTGTATTTAACAAATTATACAAACACTGGTGGATATCCACATTTTTAAAAAATTAAGGTTGAGTTCTGGATGACTGACTAGAGGAATTATGTGTAATATCTCCTTTGAAGGAAAATTGAGGTTGCTAGATAATGCCTGAATTCCAAGTGGAAAATGGAGGGAAAGAAAACTGGAACTGCCAAAGTGCCAACAAGAGGCAGCTGACGTGCACAGAGAAAAGAAAGCGATAGTCTGAGATAGACCCCTGAGGAGCTTAAAGTCAACCAAAAGGGGTAGGTGGGAGAGCTCTGGTGCCCTCCTTAACTCCCTGACAATTTGATGTCTGATAAAAAGTTGAAAAGCTTCCATGCCCCCGAGACGCAGGCAGTACAGTCCATTGTGGTCAGAGATCTTCCTGGGAATTGAGAACCAGGTGGCCAGTTGTACAGCACTGCTACACCTCCACCAACAGATCTAGGTACAGATGGTGGACACCATAATGGCTGGTCACCCAGAGGGCAATGGCCCTGCCAAGTGATAATCTGCTAGCAAACCACAGCACCAACACTTCACCTGAAGATGTCTCCCGTAACTCGCTCTTGTCTCTGGCATGCACAAAGGAACAGTAGGCCCCCAGGGACAGTGGGTTTTCTGGAGACCAAACCCCAATGTGGACCATCCCTCAGGGAAGTGGAAGTGCAGCCTACCAAATACACCCTTGGGACAAAGAAGACATGGGCATGACATCAGCTGTGGAAGGGGGGCGCTCCAGAGCCCTAAAATGAACTCCAACAAGGATTCATTTCTTTCATCCATCTTGCTACCCAGTGCCCAGTTGTGAATGTCACAGTACCTTTTCTCACTGAAGCCAGGAAACTGTTGTAGAAATAAACCAGTTACCACCATTTTCCAGTAAGCTTTAACTCCCTCCAGATGCAAGCTTGTGTGGGAGGAGGGTGGTTTTTGTGCTTTTTCCTGGTGACACCCTCCCCAACGTAGGGCCAGATTGTGGATAAAGTGAAAAGCTTAGCTTTTACTCTTAAATGCCATTTACTGGACTTTAGACTGAATGACACTACGAAACAAAATTTTTACAAGTATCATCTGAGATGGTCACCACAGGAACACATCAGCAACCAAGGAACCCATACAGAGAAACAGCCTTCTGAGGTTATGCAAAAACAAAGCCAATTAATGAAAAACAGCATACATCACAGTTATACCCACGCAACACAGTTATATCCACACAACAAAAGAAAAAACCAAAAATTCTATTCCTATGATAGCAAATTCAAAAAAAGAAGCATCAACTCTCTCAGATGAGAAGAAATCAGAGCACGAACTCTGGCAATATCAAAAGCCAGAGTGTTCTGTCATCTTCAAAAGATTATACCAACTCCTGAACAACGAATCCTAGCCAAGAAATTTCCAAAATGACAGATATAGAATTCAGATGGAAAATAAAGTCATCAAGATCTGAGTGAAAGTGGAAAGCCAAAGCAAAGAAGCCAGGCAAACAAATACAAGATTTGAATGGTGCCATGGCCATATCAAAAATGAACAAACTGAACTTTTAAAATTGACGAATTTACTTCAGAAATTTCAAAATACAGCCACATATCTTAATAATAGACTAGAGCAAGCAAGAGAAAGAATTCCAGAGCTCAAAGACCAATCATTTAAATCAACCCATTCAGAAAACATAAACAAAAATGAACTTTTAAATTAAGCAATGCCTTTGAGAAATATGGGGCTATGCAATGAGACTAAACCTATAAAATTTTGACATTCCATTCCTGAGAAAAGAGTGAAGGGAAGCAACTTGGAAAACATATTTGAGGACATAATTCTTGAAAACTGCCGTAATATTGCTAGAAAGGTCATCTTGCAGAGAGAAACAAATTCAAAGAACTCCTGCAAGATGTTATACAAGACAAACATCTCTAAGGCAATAGTCACCAAGTTATTCAAGGTCAATGTGAAAGAAAACAAAATCTTAAAGCAACTACAGAGAAGGGCCATCTTAGCTACAAAGGGAGATGCATCAAAATAATCATGGACCTCTCAGAAGAAACATAAAAAGACAGAAGATAATGAGAATTCATTTTTAGCATTCTTAAAGAAAAGAAAATCTGGCAAAGAATTTCTTATCCCACCTTCATCATAGATGAAGAAGAAATAAAGTTTTATCAGACACTCAGTGACTAAGGAAAGTCATCACCACCACACCAGAGCTACAAGAGATGTTTAAGAGAGTTATAAACATGAAAAAAAAAGAATGATATTTACTACTGCAAAATACACATACGCATATTGCCCACAAACCCTGTAAAGCAGTCATACAACTAAGACCACAAAGCCACTAGCCAAAACCACTACAACAGGAACAAAACCCTACATATCAATATTCATCTTGAATGTCAATGGTCTGAATGCACCACTTGAAAGGCATACAGGGGAAATTTGGATTAAAGAAAAAACTCACCCTTCTGCTGTCTTCAGGCGACATATCTCACATCTGATGATACGCATAGACTCAAGGAAAAGGGATGGAGAAAACTTACCATGCAAATGGGAAATAAAAAAGAGCAGAGATTGATAGTCTTGTGTTAGATATAATAGATTTTAACACAATAAGAACAAAAAAAGGACAATGCAGGATATTATGCAATGATAAAGGGTTCACCCCAACAAGAAGATTTAACTATCCTAAATATATATACACTCAGCATTAGAGTACATATATTTATAAAAGAATTACCACTAGACCTAAGAGAACATTTTGATAGCCACAAAATAATATTGAGGGGTTTCAATATCATCCTGACAGCATTAGACAGATTATTGAGGCAGAAAACTCAGAAAGAAATTATGAACTAAGTTTTACACTTAATTAATTGGACCTAATAGACATCTGCAGAGTACTTCACTCAAAACTCACAAAATATACATTCTTGTCATCTGATGTAGAACATAACCAAAGATCAGTCATATGCTCAATCATAAAGCAAATATCTACAAATTAAAAAAATCAAAATCATAGAAAGCATCTTCTCTGACCACAGCTGAAGAAAAATATAATTAAATACCAAGAGAAACTTTCTTTTCTTTTCTTTTTTTTTTTTTTTTTTTGAGTTGGAGTCTTACTCTGTCGCCCAGACTGGAGTGCAGTGGCCCACTCCTGGTCACCACAGCCTCAACCTGCTGGGCTACAGTGAACCTTCCACCTCAGCCTTCCACATAGCTGGAACTACAGGTGCACGCTACCATGCCTGGCTAATTTTTAGATTTATTGTAGAGATGAGGTCCCGCCTGCCCAGCCGGGTCTCGAACCCGCAGGTTCAGGCAATCCACTCACCTCAGCCTCCCAAAGGCATGAGATTACAGGCTGAGCCACCGAGGCCAGCTAAGGAACTTTCAAAATCACATAAGTTTATGGAAACTAAACAACTTGCTCCTGAAGGAGTTTTGGGTAAACAACGAAATCCAGAAATACTTTTAAAAATTATTTGAGCCAGGCTCGGTGGCTCAGCCTGTAATCCCGTGCCTTTGGGAGGCTGAGGTGAGTGGATTGCCTGAGCCCGCGGGTTCGAGACCCGCCTGGGCAGTGAGACCTCATCTCTACAATAAATCAAAAAATCAGCCGGGCGTGGTAGCGCGCGCCTGTAATTCTGGCTACTCGGAAGGCGGAGGCGGAAGGATTGCCGGAGCCCAGCAGGCGAGGCTGCAGTGGCCGGAAGCGGCCACTGCACTCCAGTCTGGGCGACAGAGTGAGACTCCAACTCAAAAAAAAAAAAAAAAAAAAAAAAATTATTTGAAGATGAGTTGGTTGAGAAATTAAGGTTTTGCTTCTGGAATCTCAATTCTATTCCATTGATCTATATGCCTGTTCCTATACCAATACCAAGCTGTTTTGATGATTGTAGCTTTATAGTAAAGTTTGAAGTCTGGTAATGTGATACCACCTGCTTTTTTTTTTTTTTTTTTTTTTTGCTGAGGATTGTTCTGCCTATTCTTGGACGTTTGTGTTTCCATATGAATTCCTGTGTTGTCTTTTTCTAGGTCTGAGAAGAATGTTGCTGGTAATTTGATGGGTATTGCATTGAATTTGTAGATGGCCTTAGGTAAGATGGACATCTTCACAATGTTGGTTCTTCCAATCCATGAGCATGGGATATTTTTCCACTTGTTTGTGTCATCTTTGATTTTTTGAGCAATGTTTTGTAATTTTCATTGTAAAGGTCTTTCACATCTCTGGTTAGGAAGATGCCAAGGTATTTCATTTTTTTTTGTAGCTATTGTGAATGGAATTGTGTTTTTTATTTGGGTTTCTGTTTGTTTATTATTGGTGTAGAGAAATGCGATTGTCTTTTGTACATTTATTTTGTATCCTGAGACTTTGCCAAAGGTCTTTATCAGTGTAAGGAGGTTTTTGACAGATTCTCTTGGGTTTTCAAGGTACACAATCATATCATCTGCAAAGAGAGATAACTTGACTTCCTCTTTTCCTATTTGGATACACTTGATTGCCTCCTCTTCTCTGATTGCTCGAGCCAGGACTTCCAATACTATGTTGAACAGGAGGGGTGAGAGTAGGCATCCTTGTCTTGTTCCAGTTTTCAGGGGAAATGGTTCCAATTTTTGTCCATTTAGGATACTAGTTGTGGGTTTCTCGTAGATGGCTTTTACTATTTTGAGGTATGTTCCCCGTATGCCTAGATGTTCAAGGGTTTTTTTCAAGAAGGGGTGCTGGATTTTGGGGAGAGGAGAACCTATTCAGTAAATGGTGCTGAGAAAACTGGCTGACCACATGCAGAAGACTGAAACAGGACCCCTATCTATCCCCATGCACAAAGATTAACTCCAAATGGATCAGAGACCTAAATGTAAAACCTCAAACCATAAGAACCTTAGAAAATGAAGGAAAAACCCTCATGGAAATCAGTACTGGCATCCAATTCCTGAACAAAACCTGAAACCCACAGGCCGTAAGAGAGAAGATAGACAAGTGGGACCTTATTAAACTGACAAGCATCTTCAATGCCAAAGAAACCATCAAGAGAGCAGGGAGACAGCCTACAGACTGGGAAAAAGTATTTGCCAACACCAGGTCTGACAAAGACTTAACATCCTGGATCTACAAGCAACTAAAACATGCTGAAAAGAAAAAAACAAACAACCCCATTATAAAATGGGCAAAAGATATGAACAGACACTCCACAAAAGAGGACATCTGAGCAGCCAACAAACACGTGAAGAAATGTTCAACCTCACTAATCATCAGGGAGATGCAAATCAAAACCACACTGAGATACCACCTAACTCCAGTCAGAATGGCCATTATCAACAACCCAAAAAATAACAGCTGCTGGAGAGGGTGTGGTGAAAAGGGAACACTTCTACACAGTTGGTGGCAGTGTAAACTAGTGCAACTTCTGTGGAAAGCAGTGTGGTGATTCCTAAAAGCTCTAAATATCGACCTCCCATATGACCCCACAATCCCCATACTGGGAATATACCCTGAAGAACTCAAATCACTCTATAAAAAAGATACCTGCACACGTATGTTCATCATAGCGTTGTTCACAATAGCAAGAATCTGGAAACAACCATGCTGCCCATCAAAAGAGGACTGGATTTAAAAAGTGTGGTACATATACATGATGGAATACTACGCAGCCATAAAAAAAACAAAATCATGAATTTTGCAGCAACCTGGATGGAACTAGAGTCTATAATACTGAGTGACCTCTCATAGAAACAAAGATCTGAGTATCACATGTTCTCACTCATATAATGGACCTTGAACATTCAATGTAATACTATAAGAAAATGACTGACAGTACTGGGAAACTATGGGGGGATGGAATTAACAGTAGCGAATATCTGTCTGGGGATGAGGAAACACCTCTTATCAACAGGGTGCCTGAATGAAACGTAATTGTACACCTAACCCTTAACTGTACCCCACAAAACCATAATAAAAAATATTGATTAAAAAAAATAATTTGAAACAAATGAGAACAAAGGTACAACATTCCAAAATCTTTGGAATGCTGCAAAGGCAGTATTAAGAGAAAAATATGTAGAACTAAAATGCCCACATTAAGAAGATAGAAAGATCTCAAATAATCAACATAACATTTAAACCTAAAGGAACTGGAAAAACAAGAACAAACTAAACACAAAGCTAGCAGAACAGAACTAAATGAAATTGAGACAAAAAACTACAAATGATTGACAAAGCAAAAAAATGATTGACTGGTTCTTGAAAAGAGTAAGAAATATTAATAGACCACTAGCCAGATTAACAAAAGAGAAAGGAGAAAATATCCAAATAAGTACAAGGAGACATTACAGCCAATCTCAGAGCAATAGAGATTCTGAGACTACTATGAAAATCTCTACATGTGTAACTAGAAAATCTAGAAATAATGAATAAATTTCTGGAAACACTCAACTGATTCAGTTCATGGCTCATTGTTCTAATCAGGGTTTCAATATTTTCATTTTCTATTTTTGGAGGTAATATGATTCTTGAAATGTATCCATTTTGTCTAGATTTTCTAATTATGCATGCACAAATGTTTTTAATAATCTCTGATTATCTTTTTTATTTCTGGATTGGTTAAAAGGCTGCATTTTTTGTTTCTGGGAGTATTTATTTGGACTCTCTCTGTCTCTATCTCTTTCTCTCTCTCTGCCTCTCTTCTCTACCTCTATCTTTCTCTCTCTCTCTCTCTCTCTCTCTCTCTCTCTCTGTCTCTCCCCTCCCCCACCCTCTCCTCCCTTATCCTCCCCTGGTCTCCCCTTCCCTCCCCCTCCTCCTCCTCTCCTTCTCCTCCTCCTCTTCCTCCTCCTCCTCCTCCTCCTCCTTCTCTCTCTCTCTCTCTCCTTCTCTTTGTTAATCTGGACAGGGGTCTGTCAATCTTTTTTATCTTTTCAAATAACTAACTTTTGACTTGATCTTTTGTATCTTTTTTTAGTCTCAAATTTGTTTGTTTGGGCTCTGATATAATTTCTTTTCTTCTACTAGTTTTGCTTTTAATTTGTTCCTGTTTAACGAGATCCTTTAGGTGAAATTTTGGATTATTTATTTGAGATCTTTATATTTTTATGATGTGGGTGTGAAGTGCAATAAATATTCCCCTCACATAACTTTAGTGACCTCCCAGAGGTTTTTGTATGTTATGTTCATATTTTCCTTTGTGTCAAATAATTTTTTCATTTTTGTCTTGATTTTATTTTTTACTTAGAAATCATTCAGAAGCAAGTTGTTTATTTTCTTCTTATTATTATTATTTTATTTTAATGAGGTGGGCTACAATTCAGGATTAGATACATAAGTGGTCAATGTTCAAGTGAACTTTTGGACTTCCATTGGTTCTCAATTCACCTGGATTAGGAGCAGTTACCCTTATTGATGTTATGTGCTCCCCTCCTCCCTGGCAGTGTCCCACTACTGTCAATCTCTTTCTTGTTGTATTATAATAGATGTTCAGAGTCCACTTATAAGTGAGACCTGTGGTACTCAGTTTTTCATTTCTGTGATAGATCACTGAGTTTTATAGACTCTAAATCCATCCAAGTTGCTGCAAAGTCTATAATTTTTTTAGTTTATTTAGTAGTTGCTATATAAAACCTAGTGCTACTGTGTTGCATGCATATATGTGAATGATGGATATTTCTTGTTGATGGATTGAGTCTTTTCTCATTATGTAGTGTCCTTCCTTTATAAATCTTTGATAACTTGAAGGTTGTTTTTCTTATATTAAAATTGCAACTCCTGCCTTTTTGTGTTTTCCATTTGCCTGAAAGTTTTACATCCACTAACTTTTAGTCTGTGGGTGTCCTTTGTAGTGAGATGCGTTTCCTGAAGACACCATATTGTTAGGTAGTGCTTTCTTAATCCAGTTTGCCATTCTGTGTCTTTTCAGTGCTGCATTTGGTCTATTCTTGCTGTTGAATTGTGCCCTTTATCATTTTTATCATTATGTTGTGTTCTTCATTTTTTAAAAACTTATATTGTCTGAAGTCTGTTTTATCTGATATAGGAATGCTGACCCCTAATCTTTTTTGTTTTCCATTTGCATGGTAGATCTTTTCTATTTCTTTAGCTTGAGTCTAAAGAATGGGTCTCCTGGAGACAGTAGATGAATGTGTCATTGTTTTTTAAATCCAGTTTGCCACTCTGTGTCTTGTAAGTCAGTCATTAAGGCCATTGCTATTCAGAATAATTTGTGTATATGTGAGGATTTGTTTCTGTCATAGTGTTGTTGAGGGGTTGATTAGTTTTATGGGTGATTTACATGGTCTGTACACTGTGTGCTTACTTGTGCTGTTTTGTTAGGTAGCACTGTTCTTTCATTTCCAGCTTTAGAAATCTCTGAAGTGTCTCTTATAGTTACCAGTCTTGAGGTGACAAATCCCATTAGCACTTGCATGTCTGTGATGCACTTCATTGCATTTGCATCTTTGAAACTTAGCTTGGCAGGGTAAGAAGTTATTGGCTGGCATTTTTCTTCTTTAAAAATGCCATAAATGCCAGGCTTGGTGGCTCAGCCTGTAATCCCGCACCTTTGGGAGGCTGAGGTGAGTGGATTACCTGAACCCATGGGTTAAAGACCCGCCTGGGCAGGTGAGACCTCATCTCTACAATAAATCAAAAAAATTAGCCAGGCATGGTAGTGTGTGCCTGTAATTCCAGCTACTTGAAAGGCTGAGGCAGAAGGATCACCGGAGCCCAGCAGGTCAAGGCTGCGGTGGCTGGGAGTGGCCACTGCATTACAGTCTCAGCAACAGTGAGATTCCAACTCAAAAAATAAAAATAATAAATAAATAAATAAATAAATAAAAATGTCATAAATGTGTCCCCTATCTCTTTTGACTTGTAAGATTTCTGCTGAGAGGTCCTCTGTTATTCTGATGGGTGTCCTTGAACAAGGATTTATCTCTTCTCTCTAGCTGACTGGAAGATTTGTTTTCATACTAACCTTGGAGGATCTGATGAATATGTGCCTGAGAGATGGTCCACTCATATAGTATCTCGCAGGAATTCTCTGAATTTATTGTATATCTGTGTCAACTTTCTAGCAAGATAGGGGAAGTTTGCATGGGTTATGTCTCTTATTACTTTCTCCAGAGTGCTCCCATTTTCCCCTTTTCTCTGAGAAATGTCCATTAGATGTAGATTTGGCATCTTTACATAATTCCATACCTCTCAAAGGTATGAAATTATGAAAATGGTTGAAAGTTCTGTCAAAATATTTAAAGTGAAAGGCAAGTCACTGGCAGCTAATCACTGTAAACTTTGATCTTGAAAAAATGTTTCTGCTGGGTGTGGTGGCTCAGCCTGTAATTCCAGCACTTTGGGAGGCTGAGGCAAGAAGATTACCTGAGACCTAAGGTTCGAGACCAGCCTGGGCAATTTGGTGAGACCTCATCTCTACAGTAAATCACAAAAACTAGCTGGGCATGGTGGTGTGCATCTATAGTTCCCATTACTTGGAAGGCTGAGGCAGAAGGAATGCCTAAGCCCAGCAGCTGGAGACTGCAGTGACTGTGAGCATGCCATTGCACTCCAGCCTGGGCAACAGAGTGAGACTCCAACTCAAAATAAAAAGTAAAAATAAAAGTAAAAGAAAAAAATGCTTCAAATTTATAGGAGCAAATATTTCAAAATAAAAATAATCGGTCATAACAATAATTATAAAACTTATCCATGTACAGGGATTCACAATATCACTTATGAAACATAGTATTTACAGTATCTCATTTGACCCTTGCAGGAATATTTGCAATAGGATTATTATTTTCTCTCTTTCATAGATGAGTAAAATGAAAGTCAGAATAAATAACTTAAAACTACTAACAAGTAACAAGTGGTCAAGTTGGTCTCCTTAAGCAATAATTTTCTGATTTCAAGTTTTGTTTTGTTTTGTTTTGTTTTTGAGTTGGAGTCTCACTCGGTCACCCAGACTGGAGTGCAGTGGCCATTCCCGGCCACCGCAGCCTCGCCTGCTGGGCTCCGGCGATCCTTCCGTCTCAGCCTTCCGAGTAGCCGGAATTACAGGCATGCACTACCATGCCTGGCTGATTTTTTGATTTATTGTAGAGATGAGGTCTTGCTGCCCAGGCAGGTCTCGAACCCTCAGGCTCAGGCAATCCACTCACCTCAGCTTCCCAAAGGCGCGGGATTACAGGCTGAGCCACCGAGCCCGGCTTGATTTCAAGTTTTATATGATTGCTTTATTGTTTGTATATGAAAAGATTAATTTTAGAAGGACGGGGGCTATTGAATTGGATCTATCCTGTGTGATCCTATGTACAACAATATGCCAGTATAGTCTGGGTCACTATAAAAATATATACATTTGATCCTGAAGAGTTGAGGCTATATTAATTATCAGATGAATAATAATAAACAGCATCATCTCTAAATGTAATAACCTTGAGCTTCACGCATTTCTGGCAGGTCTCTGCTGTGCTGTTAAGAAGTAATATTTCTACCCATATTTTGTTCCCTGAAGTGGAATGCTACCCTTGTGTAAATTTGATGTTCTTCTCACCAGTCAAATGAAAAAGCAAACTAAAAATAGCTAGATATATTCAGATAGTTACTGAGATTGCTCATACTAAATACCAATTTGTAATTATCTGACCAAATAAAAATGTGATACTATAAACCCTAGTTATAATTACTACATTTTACTTGAGCAAACAAATAGCATCTTGGTTCACTAGTATGGATCACAAAAATAATTTGAAAATTTGCAGACAACAGACTCAGTAAGAGTATGAAGATCTACAGCAGAGCTGAGTTGCTGGACAACAGTGAATTCTTAATAATGCATTTCAGCCTGTGTTATTAAAAATGCAGTATGTGTCAGTCACACAAAACCCAGTTTTCACACAGTGATCCTTTTCCATTCTTCACTGTGACTTACAGCAAGCAGAGAATCTTTATAAATTAAAACTGAAATCCATAATATCTTCCTCCTCTTTCTGAATTCCTGGCAAAGGTTTAAATTAAGTACTTAGTCAATTAATCAACGATGTCTAAAATATTCACATTGTATGTGTTGAAGTGTGAACATGTGTGTCTTTGTATATGCATGTGCTTTGTGTGCAGGTTGAATATAAAGATGAGCTAATATCAGTTGGAGAAAACATAAAGAAGGGAAAAAAAACTAGTTCATTTGTGTAAAGAGACTTTGTCCTTTCTTTTACTTAACTTTGGTAATACTTAGTAAATATTTAGTCTTGGTGTATGGATAAGAAACAAAAGCATTATTGCATATATTTCTTTTAAAGACTGATGTAAATGTGAAAATTGTAGCTTATACCATTCCTAACTTTCCTTCTTGAAAAGACATGCAAGGAAATGTGAACTAAATTGTGAAAAACAGAAGTAGATTCAAATATATTCAGTTTATGATTTGCTTCAAGAATATTCATTTCATGACTGCCTGGTGTTTTCCGTTTTTTTAATGGAGTTCAGAAATTCTCCTCTGCTTCATTGTATTCCAGGGAAACCTGAGACCTTGTTCTACAACTCTCTGGCTTACTGCAAATCTGGCCTGGCCATTCTCACTTAGCAATTTGTGAACTTCTCTCTTCTCTCTTTGGCTATGTTTATTTGTCCACTTTGCTTCCCTACTCTGAGCTAATAACCAGGTTCTTTCCATGTTGTGATACTTAACAAATTGATAATAATTTTTTTCTTGATTGTTTCTTTGGCCCCAGCAAAGTGAAGTAATAGCATAAATAGAATCAAATATTTTGTAAAAAAAGAAATGTCTATTACAAATACAGAGCTCAAACTTTGCTCTCTCTCCTGCCATGTAAAAAAGAATAGTATTCTGGCAGGGCTTTGGATCTAATTGTGAGCTTTGTTATTGCCACCAACTTTCTCTTCTAAAGAGGAAAGCTTTTTCTATGTACCTATATGAAATTCAGACTTTTTTTTTTTTTAGAAAGCAGGATTTATTGAGAAGACAGAAAAACTCCCACAGTGGGAGGGGACCCAAAGGGGTTGACTGAAATTAGTACTTTCACCTCACCACATTTTGCCAGTCTTCTTGGACAAAACAACTATTTTTATAATAAAAAGAAGCATTACCTAATTTATAGGCAATTTCCTAACTCTCCAATACAGAACTCTGAGAGTTGCCTTTTCAATCTCCTTCTATACCTCATTCATGGATTTATCATATACTTATGATACCCATCTTTGTTACATATGTGAGGGCCCAAACTGTATTGTAATATTATTGTAGAAAGAAAACATATTCAATTCCTCTGTTTATATCCAGAGCCAATAACACTGCCTGACACTCAGATGGTGCTTAATAAATGTTTGTAGTATAAAGAATGATGAAAAAGAAGAATATCTTAAAACTAAATTGAGCAAATATAAAAAGAGTTCATTGGAGAAGTGAGAAGATGGCAGGAAACCATCGGGCTGGGAAAAATAAGAGAAGAGAATAAAAGTACACAATAATTGCATGCTTCCATTTTCTCATTCGCTATTAAATCTCAAATAATATGTATGCTGGATAGAAATGTGGACTACTACAGCATTCTTCTCTGGTTTAGGTGCATGCAATAGTAACAAAAATAATGATGACAATTTTTACTTACTGATTTCCTAATAAGTTTATGACACAGGATCACTGTCATGATTCTTTGTCATAGATAAAGAAAGTCAGACAAAGTTTCTGTAACTTAATCAGTGCCACACAACTACTAAGTAGTGGGGCTTAGAATTGATATCAGGTATTTTTGCCTTGAATAAATGATTTTTGGAGAGAAAAATCTAGGTAAAGAGACTCAGATCCAAACTTGACTCACTGTTACAGCAGAGATGGGAACGATAATGGGAGTCATTCAGATCAGTGATTCTATATAAAGGTCCTGGGTCTCTCCAAAGATGACCATTATCTATTTTCAGTGCTCATTTTCCTTGGAATAAGTTTATATCTTCTATTACTCTTTTAGTAGAATATTTAAATTATAGAATCTGTCAGGACAAAAATCAAAAGGGAAAGACTGAGACACTTGGTAAAGTTGGTATCTAGGGCTCCTCTAGCTCTGTAGTGATCAGAGACCACGTTTTTATACATGATGTAGGGACTGCTTTGGGAGAATCTTGAGAGTTTTTATTAATACATCAAGTGTCGAGAGCCTCCGATAAGTAAGGCAATAGGGATAATGCTAAGAAATAAAATACCTAAACAAAGCAAAATGCTCATATTAGATCTCTAGATAGCTATTTACTTCAAAGTGGAAGGAAGCCTATAACAGTGAATATTCTTTGCAAGAATGGAGATATAAAAAGATGGGATGTGAGAATGCAATAGGGTCAAATCTGGATGAGTATGTAGCTGGATGTCAAGAGGTTATTAGAGTGAGCTGACTGAGTATAATGTGCAATGCTGTCTGAAGTCTCTAGAAACAAATACCTTGCATAACATTACTGTAAAAAGGCAGGAGAACCCTCACTATTCCAGTCAACCAAGAGGCTGAGATTAACCAAGACCAAAAAGATATCTCAAACAAAGGTCAGTAAATATGCTTCTTCTTCCTTTCCAGAAAAATACATAAGCCATCCAAGAAATGAGTTCTTGACGATTAGGAAAGAAGATGTAGAAATAGAAAAACACATTGTGAATTGATAGTTATAACAAGTCTTAGAGTTTTGTTTTTTTTTGTCTTTATGAAACAACTTTAAAACAGAAAAGACAAAGACAAAGTAGCTTCTTTAAAGGCAGGATTTAGTCTTGCCTTCTCACTTCCCATCAAATGAAATAAAGGCTCTAGAATCTACTCAGGTAAATAATAAAATATGAAGTTAAAATTTGCATATGTAAAATATAATATACACATTTTACACTTATTTAAAACACTCAAAGCTTGGTGCACTAACATAAACTCTCAAGATGCTCCCAAAGCAGTCCCTATATCAGTGACTTTTATTTTACTAGGAAGAAGATATAAGTAGCATAGAAAAAAGAGATCATTTCTAGCAAATAGTCTAAAAGTTGGGAAGGAGATAAGCCCTGTATGGACTGTCAAGGGAATAGCTAGATAACTATGTAGTGGATAAGACTAGGGTTAAAATACTGCCGAAGTCGTTGAAAAGGGATCTATTGCTTTAGTCCCTATAAATCTAAAGACCAGGGAAAGAGTAAGATGATAGAAATCTCAAATAAATTAAGGAGGAAGATAAAAGTCATAGAGGGCCTATGATACTCTTCTGGTTTGGAACTCTGGAAAGAAATGCCTTATAAGTTGTCAGTTGCCAAACGGAGTGGACACAATAGAAAATAAATAACAGCATGATGCATTTAGATAAAGACATTTCTAAATAATACTTCACATGGGTCATCCTCCAGATTTCCTCATTGTAATCAAGAGTCAATAAAAAGATCTAGAATTTTCAAAAAGATCATATGAGGGATTTAAAGGTGTGAAAGTGCTGTTAGAAAAGATGAGACAGAGTGTGGTTTCAGAACAGGAAGGTGCAGTGTGCTTCTTTCAGGTGAAGACTATGTGAAGAACTGAGGATATTTTCAAAGAATTCCAGTAAATGCTCTTGAACTAGGAGGTGGCCAGCTACTTGTTATAGAGGTCAGAAAGAATTTAGCTGTGAGAATCTATGGAAATAAGGGGACAAAGAAATTCACTCCCAAATCCTTAATGAAACTTGTCCATCATCCAATGCTTAGTAAAGAAAAAGGGGTAGAAGAGGTAAATTCTTAATTTTCTAAAGTAACTTAAAAGAGATTATTATTATTATTTATTAAAATTATTTTGAGTCAGAGTCTCACTGTCACCTAGGCTGGAGTGGCACACTCACAACCACTGCAGCCTCGACCTGCTGGGCCCAGGCAATCCTTCTGCTATATTCTTCCAAGTAGCTGAAACTATAAATGTGAACCCCCATGCCAGGTTTAAAAGAGATTACATTTCAAACAATCAGTGATTAAGTTTAAATCTTGAGTTTCTAAACTTAAGCATAATGAGAGATTACATGTGCAAGTTGAGTTCAGTTAAATAGAATAAATTCACAATTTTGTACCTCCATGTCACATGGTATATTCAAATCTCTAATGATTTGTTTCTATATACAGAGAAGTTTGTCTGTATTTGTGAGTCTAAAATTAAGAAGAAATGTCAAGGAGATTTTAATAAGATTCTTGATAGCTAAAGAAAATAATTTTAAAAATTCTATGTCCTAAAATTTTTAAATAATTGTGCAGTGTTCAACTTCATGTATCCCATGTGGATATGACCCAAATCAACTACCTTGACAGCTTTCACATCAAAAAGTGTCACTGTGTTCTCTATACAATGACTATCTGACCAAATAAGACAGTGCCATAAATGAACTAAACTGTGATGCATTGCCTTTTTTCTAGAGGTGAATAGCATTAGAGAATTCCAGCATGTTCTCTCACTATTAAATTAATGCCACAAGCACTCTAAAGTCTGATCTGAACAAGAGAGACACACAACCTGCACAAGAAATCCTTGTTCAGAAAGAGCAATGCAGAACATGAGGAATAAGACAAATTGTCTTTTTGCCATTGGCATATTAGCCCTTGTAAGTCCTAGATATCTGTCTGTGTTTTTTTCCAAACAGGACAATTCTTGAAAAGTGCATCTGTCCATTATTGTCTTTGAGCCTCCTTATCCTTGAGCACTTTACCTTTTTGTAGTTGACAAGAATATAAAATTCGTTTTTACTATATGAGGCAGAGGTTGTAGTTTATTATCATGCAAATCTGTACAACAGGGTAGTTGCAGGCTAAATTAATGCATACTATCACGGACCAGAGACTGAGGAAAAAGGAGATGTGATGTTCTCTGAATCTGTCTTTGTCTTGCTATGAGATTTTAAAGATCATATCAACATATCTAATTACCTATCAATTAGAAAGTTTAACCAAGTAGGAACAAATCTGAAACCTACCGTGTTTAGTACCTTGGTCACCACTAGCCACATGTGTTTTTTGGCCACTTGAAATGTAGAACACAAGGCAGATAAATTTAAATACTTTAATTTTAACTTAAATTTTAAAATGAAAGCAGTATAAAATGTTTTAACATTAAACATACCTATTATTTCAGTTGGATCACACTTCACTGAAACATTATATCCTGTGTGGTATTGTTGTTGTATAGCAATGTATGCTGGGTTCATGTGTAACTTCTAGTGTCACACGTGACCAGATCATATCTTGTATTATACATACACAATCACTCATCTAGTTGGTATCACTAGATTGATTCAGTTCAAATAATCATTTACATATGTCTCTGTAGCAATTGTAATTTGTTTATTTAAATATGTGATATGAATAGTAGGCATTATAGTGATATTTATATAAATGTAAATTATTATATTAGGTAGGTATAATTGCTATGTAACAAAATGTAATAGATTATAAAAACAGCTACTTATTATCTCATGGTTTCCATGGGCCAGCTAATGAAATGTGACTTACTTAATTGGATCCCTTTGACTCTAGGTCACTCACAAGACTGTCGTCAAGGTGAGGGCTAGGATTGTAGTCATCTCTATTTTAAATGGAAAGGATAAGATTTTAAAAAGAGAGAGAGATGAGGTCTTGCGATGTTGTCCAGGTTGTATTCAAACTCCTAGACTGAAGAGATCCTTCTACATCAGCCTTCCAAGTAGCTGGGACTAAAGACAGGTACCACTGTGCCAGGCTTATCCCTGTTCTTGACTGAGAGGGGAACTACTTCTAAGCCCACTCACACAAATGTGTTGAGACCACAGGTATTCACAATTGGCCAGAAACAACAAAGTTTTGCCATCTATGGCGGTAAAGAGCTTGATTTTTTCAGAACAAAGGGAGACAGACAGAAACGGAGGAGGGGAGGTTGAGCGAAAAAGGAAGAGAGAGACAGAGAGATGCACTATATGTAATAGTATCAAAATATTAAATAAATAAAATTGTGACAACAATTGTGCAAGACTTGTACAATTAAAACAAAAAGAAAATTGCTGAGAGAAATTAAGGAAGACTAAATAAATGGAAAGAAACATTGTGTTCACAGCCTGGTAGATATAATATTTTAAGACACCAATTGTCTCTAAATTGGTCTCCAGATTCAATAAAACTCCAATAAAAATCTCAGTGGATTTTCTCTGCTTATTGATCAACTACTTCATAAATTCATATGGAAATGTAAAGAGCCTAGAATACCTGGGACAACTTTGAGGGGAAAAAAAGAAAGACTATGTTATACATCTCCAGTAATACAGTATAGTATCGACATAAAGATAGACAAATAGATCAGTGGGAGAGAATACAGATTCTGGAAATACATCCACACATATATGAACAAATGGTTTTCAACAGAGAGGCAAAGGCTATTCAGTGAAGAATCTATATGCAAATATCCATATGTAAATAAATTAACTCAAGCTGTAGCTTAAACTTAAATGAACAACCTAAAACTATAAAATCTCTTGAAGAAGCCAGGCTTGGTGGCTCAGCCTGTAATCCCGTGCTTTGGGAGGCTGAGGTGAATGGATAGCCTGAGCCCGCGGGTTCAAGACCAGCCTGGCAACTTGGCGAGACCTCATCTCTACAATAAATCAAAAAATCAGCCGGGCATGGTAGCGCATGCCTGTAATTCTGGCTACTCGGAAGGCTGAGGCAGAAGGATCGCCGGAGCCCAGCAGGTTGAGGCTGCAGTGGCCGGGACCGGCCACTGCACTCCAGTCTGGGCAGCAGAGTGAGATTCCAACTCAAAAAAAAAATAAAATAAAATCTCTTGAAGAAAATAAAATAGATGTCTTTGTGACTTTGAATTAGACAACTATTTTTTAGGCATGATGCCAGAAGGAACGTCTAAACATGGTGATAAACTGAAATTCATCAAAATTTGAAACTTCTGCTCTTTAGAAGACATCATTAAAAGAAATAAAAGGCAAGGCACACCTGCTTTCTATGACTGCTTTTATGTTACAACTGCAGAATTGACTAGTATATAGCCTGCATTTCCTAAAATATTTACTATCTGGCCCTTTACAAAAACAAAGAAACAAACAAGCAAACAAAATAAAAACCTGCTAGCCTCCAAATCTGTATTGACAGATTAGTGTTTATCTAGGGATAAGGTGGGGAATGAGAAAGGAGGAGATATTGTAGAGGGGTACTTCTTGGAGTGATAAATATGTTCATTATCTTGACTGTGGTGATGGTTTCACGGTACTATACATATTTCACAATTTTTAAAGCTTGTACACTTTAAATATATACATTTTATTGTATGTTAATTATACTATAATAGTCCTGCTTTTCAAACAAAAATTTTTTTGCACATACATAGAAAATATGTTTCCTCTCAACTACCTAAAATTAATTAACTAAATTAGTGCCCTAAAATTTGAATTAAATATTCAACAAAAAATTTTAATAAATTCTATAAGATGTAAACTTGCTGATTTGGCTAACTTGAAGTATCTTTGATTCTTGTTGCAAAAAATAATTTCTTTCTTTTTTTTTTTTTTTGAGTTGGAGTCTCACTCTGTCGCCCAGACTGGAGTGCAGTGGCCGCTCCCAGCCACTGCAGCCTCGACCTGCTGGGCTCCGGCGATCCTTCCGCCTCAGCCTTCCAAGTAGCTGGAACTACAGGTGCACGCTACCACGCCCGGCTAATTTTTGATTTACTGTAGAGATGAGGTCTCGCCAAGTTGCCCAGGCGGATCTCGAACCCGTGGGTTCAGGCAATCCACTCACCTCAGCCTCCCAAGGCGCGGGATTACAGGCTGAGCCACCGAGCCCGGCCTAAATAAAATATTTTTATATGAAGAGATGGTAAAGATATTGTCTCAAATTTCGTCATGAAATTATAAAGAATAATCTATACAATAAATTTTACAAAAAAAAAAGGGTTTTAATAAAGCAACTAGTAGTTTCCTATAACAACCTTCAAGTTTGAAAAATGGAAAGTACAGTTTTTAGTTTTAAATGAGTCATCAGTCTTTTGTGATAGTGTCCAATGCATACTCTGATACTTTTTCATGTTTAAATAAATGTTATCAGTTTATGATCTAAAAAACAAAAGAAGCATGAGCTTTTTAGTTATCAGAAATTAAAATTTTGAATGCTTGGAGCAATTTGGTTACCTTTGCAAATGAAAAGTTTATGAAATCTGAATAAAGATCACATTTTTCTAACACAAATTTTCATCCACATTGAGGTTTACTGTAAGTATAGAATACACACTTGGTTTTGGAGATGTATTATAAAAATGTTTTAAAGTATTATTAATACAATTTAATGTTGATTACACATTAAAATGATCATATTTGATGTATGTCACGGACTTCCCAAAAAACAGAATTTTTAAATAAAAATTGTTTATTATTAAATGTTTAAACTTCAGTAACCTTTAAAGTACTCTCTGTTTGATGCAATACACCTATCAAGATGCTGCTCAGTTTTTGAGCTTGTTGATTTTTATGCCTTTTTAGTACTTCTGCTGTTTTTTGTTTTACCTCTTCCACATTGGAATAATCTTTCCCTTTGAGGACTTAAAAAAAAGTTGCTTGGGAGGAGACTGGGTGAATAAGGAGGATGGAGCACCGGGGGGTCATGCCATTTTGGGTCAAAAAGAAAAAAAACAAAACTGCGGAACACTCAGCTTAGTGGGACAGGTGTGCTCATGCATCATCTTTCATGAAAAGGGCAAATGTGTTGAAAGAATCTCCCCCCAAAATTCACTAAAGCCAAACGCAGTCTTGCACAATACCAGATAGTACACTGATGCTGATGAGTTCCTAGAACATTTACCTACACAGCCTACTTCTACCAAAAGAGTCAGGGGAAAGTAACAGTGAAACCATATAGGTCTTATAGAGTGAGGGAAAGCCTGTACTACAAAGCGCCCACATGCCAAAAGATAATTATAGGTTTTTTGGGTCCCCCTCACATACACTTATGCAAATAATTTAATTTTCTCAAAAAAGTTTTCTTTTTACCTTTTTTTTTTTGAATCAGAATTTTACTCTGTCACCCAGGCTGGAGTGCAGTGGCACATTTATGGCCACTGCAGCCTCGACCTGCTGGCTCAGGCAATCCTTCCACCTCAGCCTTCCAAGTAGCTGAAAGCACAGGTGTGTACCAGAACACCTGCTTTTCTTTTTAATTTATTGTAGAGATGAAGTCTCGCTAAGTTGCCCAGGCTGGTCTTGAATACTTGGGCTCAGGCAATTCTCTCACCTTTGCCTCAAAGTGCTGGAATTACAGGTGTGATCCACTATGCCCAGACTTATTTTTTTTTTATGTCAATGCTAGAAAACATAAAATTACAAATATGGTTTGCATTATATTTTGATTGGACAGCCCTGTTCTAGGTCATAAGATTAACATAATAATGAGCATACTAATTTGTATAACCTGCTTTAGGATTTTCTAAAGAAACAGCCTACTTCAACCAAAAGTTTCAGTGAAAAATAACAGTGAAACCTCACAGGCCTTACAGAGTGAGGCAAAGTGGAGGACATTGTATAGGCAACCTAAAGGGGCAAACTCTCATCAATTTCCAAACATGGATTATACCTTACAGGGCTCTCTATTGAATAACCTTACATACCCAGTCTTAAAATTGAGCGGTAATAGTGGGAAGTGGAAAAATGGTGATCTGACAGAGATAAAGAATTTTGAAGCTCAGTGTGAAGGTGTGAGAAGAAAGGAGCAGGCTAAGAAGATGTGAACATAGCACCCAGAATGCAGAATCCAAGTCTGAAGAACTTGTAAAAGAGGCTAAAAAAATTGTACATCCAAAGGTTGTTCATACTGTTCAGGTAATAAACAAGTTCTGAAGGGTAGAAGGATGCAGAACTTAAAAATGCTCCCTGACATACTGGCATGCAAAAGGGAAAATGTAATAGGACATCTGCTGTAAATCTCTCGGGAGCTGCTGATGTTTTAGTCCTATCTGTTGGAAATAAGAATTGACCAGGTATATGAATGACTCCCTACTTAAGAAACATCTAACAAACCCCCAACAGCTGTTGCACCTTAGAGTGAAAAATAACCTTTTTGTCTCTACTGCAGCATAGGGCATATACATTTCCTCAATATGCCATACCTCAAGAGAGTGTGCACATAATTGTACTGCCCAAGACAAAAATAGAATTTTTTGTTTGTTTGTTTTTCCTAAGCATAAACAAGTTTTTCCGTGACTGAGTGCCTTATTGTTCTTTAATTGTCAGGTGAAACAGAGCAAAACAGATGAATTATCTTAAAAATAGTAGAAGGCTAAATCATAAGATTTAGGAATAGGTCAAAAGTAAATGCCCATTAATGAAATAGGAACAAAAGGAAACGTTACATATTTGTTGATAGTGATTCATTCATTAGACAAGATTGTATCAGTTGAAACTAAAAAGTAATTATAGCAGCAATTATACAATAAATAGTACATATTTTGGGTTCTGGAATATTAGTTTTCCATTCAATTCAAACTAAAATGGTTAAGTTTCTACTTAATTGTATGCTCTATAGACTGCATTTCACATACTTTAAAAAATGTTTCTACATTTCAGAATTACATAACATAACATAAAGAAAGAGATAAAAAAGAGAGAAATAGAGTAAAATTGATGTTATAGATTTTATATGAAATCTTGGATTTGGTGCTTCACTAACTGAAATCACCTGGTAATGAAATGTGAGCATTCTTCCCAGAGCAAGGCTGCAACCTCTATGGCTTATCCCTGACCTCCATTATTTGAAAAAATAACTTTAGACTTTTGTCCTGAAGTTAGAAAAAAAAAGGACATTGATGCATGAATGTGTGGTGAAATTTAAAAAAAATATGCAATGACTCTTGGGAAATATACTCTTTCTGTTTAAAAGAAGAAATGAATGAGTGAGAAAAAGAGAGAGAGAGAGAGAGAGAGAGAGAGATGAGTGATTGAGTGAGAAAGAGAGAGAGAGAGAGAGAGAGAGAGAGAGAGAGAGAGAGAGAGAGAGAGAAACGGAATTTGTCCGAAATCCTTTTTTGTTCCTGTGAGTTGTCAATGCCAGAGAAGAGTCTTAGATGTTTCCTATGACAATACCTTTGCTAGTTTCTATTTTTAAAGTCCTACTATGCCTCTGAAACAAGGCTAGCTACTTCATCTGTAAGAATATTCTTATTACCTCTTTTCTACTTTTTAAATGTCTGTAGTAAGCAATCTTTTGACAATTTTAAAAAATTGTTCTTAGCTATAATTATATAAAATTCAGTCACTACTTCCAAACAAGGGGGAAAGGATATCACTGAAAGAAAAATAATATATATTTTTCCAGCCAGTGTGTCTTAAAATAGAGACTCCATTGATTAGTCCTTAATTTTAGCTATGAATATTTTCATATTGCTAGGGGACTTTCTAAAGACATGTTTTATTCTCCATCATAAATGACCAGTTACAATCATGTGAATCCCTTGAACCTAGAAAAATAATAACCTTCCCTGCTTCAATATGCTGGGATTTTTAGGTAGTTATAGGATTTTAGAACAAACTGCTATATTGGGAATCTACAGACAGGTTTGGTTTTGTTCGTATGGCATTTATTTAATTATTAAGTTTAATTTTCTTTAAATGAGGTAATTTAATATGAAAATCTACATTTATAATTTCTCACCCCAAACTGTAAATCTCACAACTGTAAATTAGAATTTCTACCTGGTTGTCATCAACTAGAGCTGAAATATACTCTTTTTATATAAGTAAGACTCTCAAGTTTGTCTGTCTTCCTACGTGAGGTAGCTTTATTCATTGCATTCTTGACCTGACCCCATTAAGCTATGGTTTGTAGAATCTCTAGACAGAATCTGCAGAATGATGGTAAATTAGAGAACTAAAAGTCATGTGCCTATTTCCGTTCTGAAATTATGACCCATTGAAAAATGGAATTCAGAAAAAGATCAAAATGTCAGCTTCAATTTTAATAGAAAAATGATTAAAGACTGTGGCTTTAAGTCTGTGTCTGAATGTGTTTGTAAAAATTCTCACCACAATTAGTCCCATCTGTAAATCTAAACCATGAGATATCTCACCCAAGGTCTGAAGAACAGACTCACACAAGAACTTTGCCTTATAGAGGTTTCAGGCTGAGAGAGGCGAAATGAAAGCTAATTTTCAGGATTTTTATTTTCTTTTTAGATTAGTTCTAGCCATAAAAAGAAACTTGGAAAATGAATGTCATATTATTGTCAATCACCAATTAACAATTTATTCCTTACCCAAAGAATAGGAATGTTGTGAAGAGAGGCCACGTGGAGAGAACTCTCCATGTGGAGGACCAGTAAAATGATTTCTTTTCTATAATTACTATTTCCTAGTAAAACAATAAATGGGTTGTGGCTCTTCATAAAGGAATATTACTAATAATGGTAGTGAGCAAAATAAATTTAAAAGAGTTAAAGTACTGAATTGAAAAGGTAGTGGCAGAGACTTCTGGTTGCTTATCACATTTTTTTCCCAATCATCTAACAAACTAAAATGATTTTTATTTTATTTACATTGCCATACAAGCAAAGGCACACCTCTTCTCTTGCAACTAGGTGTGGTCATTTGAAGCAATGTGGTCACTGAAGTAAAAGTGGATATGTGATTTGTAACTTCCAAGAAATCTCCTTGCAAGGATGGAGGAAAAGCCCATGTGTTAATCCGTTTGTAATGCTATTAAAGGAGTATCTGAGTCTGGGCAATATATCAAGAAAGGAAGTTTATTTGACTCACGACTCTGCAGGCTGTACAGGAAGTATGGTGCCAGCATCTGCCTCTGGTGAGAGACTCAGGCTGCTTCCATTCATGGAGGAAGGAAGGGAAGCCAGTATGTGCAGAGGAACATGGTAAGAGAAGAAGTCAGAGAGAAGAGTGGGAGGCATCTGGCTCTTTTTAACCACCTGTTCTCACAGGAACTAATAGAGAGACAACTCACTTTTTACTGCAAGGAGGGCACAAGCCATGCATGAAGGATGCGCCTCCATTACCCCAACACCTCCCATTAGACCCCACCTTTAATATTGAGGACCAAATGAGTTTTGGAGGGGTCAAACACCCAAACAATGGCAGCCTTTTCAATCAGTGTTTCATTTCCTGTTACTTAAAACACAAATATAATGTTGAAGCTTTAGCAGCCATCTTGGATTATTATAGCAAAGCAGTGTGCTGGAAAGAATCTAAGCCCCCCAATGCCCATAGAACCATCATGCCAGTGCTATAATAATCTATAGATTTATTTTACATTAGGAAGAAATGTACACTTGTATTATTTAAGCCATTGTTAATTAAGATTCTGTTTTGTAGCACTGAACTCAACCTACATGATCTAGACTTCAGAATGAAACAAATTATTCCAAGGAGATTCAATTATGAATTGACATGATAAAGAAGCTATATGTCATTTCTCTGTGTAGAGTGCAAAGTTTAAAACAATTTAGTGTGTCTTTTTAAAAAAACAATAATTATTCAGTTGTATATTTAATATCAGGTAATAACACACGAACACATATGTGTGTGTGTCGTGTGTGTGTGTGTGTGTGTGTGTGTGTGTGTGTGTGGTGTGTATCCCAGAGGACAGAAAGCATGTATACTGTTATTAATCTCTCTGCCTCCAATATTTCTGCATGTTCTGCCTTCTTTCCCCATCTGTCCTCAATAAGGCATGCAGCAATGTTACCAAAAAAATTCTAATCATATCCCTCTTTTGCTTAAAACATACTAATGATGAATGTATGTCTAAAGTAAGAAAAAAATCCTTTACTATGCCATACAAACCCCTTTATGACCTGATCCTGGATGACCACCTTGCCCTCATTCCATGTCCCTCCTTACCTCTTGTTATGCCATATGTGCCACATTGTCTCTTCACCCATGTATGTTTGTACATGCTTTTCTGGGATTATAGGTGTGAGCCACCACACCCAGTAGCATTATATCACTTACTAGCAAATCTTGGAACTAGAAAACAATGAAACATGTATATTAATAAGCATAAGTTGATTGACATAACACGCATCTCCAATCCCAGTGACTCACAAATAATTTTTAATTCTTACTCATGACTCAACCCTACCTGAGATGGTAGTACTTGAGGAAACTAGGTCCTCTCATATAGTGCCCTGATATGACCTAGGTCCTCAGAGTTCTCCACTGGGTTCTCTGCACGGGTTGCAACCCCAGGAAAGGCATGAGAGAACTCACAACAGAAAAACAAACAGATAGTTGTAAGAAGTATAGTAAATTCTTCAGTTTTTCCATTTCTCTTTGAACGCATAAAAGACTCAGTGGAAAAAAGCTTTATAAATGTAAACATGTGGTAAGGTCGTCAGTTGTTCCCATTCCATTTGAAGATATGAAAGAACTTAATCTGAGAAAAACCCTATGAATGTATAAATTGTGGTACTACCTTCATTTATCTTATATTTCTTCAAAGACACACGGTAACACACACTATAGATGAACTCTATAAATATAAGACAGCAATATATCTTGAAACTCCAGTAGTCTGGAAAGCACTGGAAGGGTTTCAGTTTTAACAATTCAAAAGTTATGTGAAAACTCCAACTGGAGAGAAATTTTATAAGTGTTTGTAAATTGGAAAGCCTGATATAAATTGTCATACAATGCTTAAAAAATGGACATAATTGAAATGTTATAATAGATAAATATTTTGTTTTTTCAAGTGGTTCACTTTTAAAGAGGATCTCTGTATTTTCACGTCCACTTCTTTGCCAGGAAACATTGAGATGAAAATTCTGTAGATAATAAGCAATACTACATGAGTTTTATAGGTAGTTTTATTTTGAGTCAGTTAATACAATTTTTCTGTATTCATATGAAAATTGTTTTGGATCCCTGGGTGAATTGAAATGTATTTCCATTATGTGGGTAATTTTAATATTTTGTAGTAGTTTAATTATTCTGTGCTTAATGGGCCATTTAAAAATCAGTTTTCTGATTGTTGGGATTTTCTTACTGGCTTCATGTGGTAAATTTTAGTTAAACATCACACATTATATATATATTCTATCTTTTTATGGGAAAACTACATTGGGGGTGTTACAATGTTTATTCCATTAACTTGGCTAATAAAAAATTGTTACCAAAAATAATGTGAGGCAGCTCCTGTGGACATTTTAAGGGTGAAGACTGAGAATTGCTTCTATCACTAAAGCTCAGGCATGTGTCTCCTCCTAATTGTAAAGAAGGTCAAGAGAAAAATGAAACAGCATATGTTTTTACCCTACAACTAAATGTGTCTTTGGCATATAATTCCTTCACAATTCCAAACTAGAATTCAGCAACTATAAAGGTAATTAAATAACTCTTTAGCCATTCAAGATCTCAAACTTTCCATCATTATGCAATTTCTTGGGTAATTTATGAAGTATAATCCAGCAATGAACAAGTTAATAAAAAAATAAAATCAGAGTATTCAAAAGAGAAGAATGTGATAAGCCATAAACACATAGGGAAAGGAGCTCTCAAGATGACAGGGATAAGTCAGGCTTAGAGAGCAACTGGTATATACAGAAGGACAGAAAGTTTAAGAAGGGATATATCTGAACAAGAAAATGAAATTGAAGATTAGCGAAGTATTTAAACTTATTGATAGAATAAGATTATTTTTTTCCACATGGGCAAAAAGTTTGGGAACATATTTGTAACATTTTCATGAAAAACTAAGCAAACTAAAAAGAGGATCAATATTAATTGCATGAAAAACAAAGACTTGTGCAAGTACAGAAAAGTATATGGCTTAGCTGTGAATTTAAAATATGTACTTACAAAAGTTAAGCATGTGGTATTGGTATAAGCACATATTATGACATAACGAGTTTGGTGAATGGGGAAAGGACTGTCTATGCATGAGAAGGTGTTCAATAGAGCTAGATACTCAACAACTAAAAACAAATCTCAGTAAAATCATATTTAAATACACAGGTAAATATAAGTAACACTTAAATGCTGAACTCTGTGACCTCTGAGAAATAAGATGTAAGTTACTTCTTAGAAAGAGACTGCCAGATTCCCTTAAGAGCCTTATACAATTATATGATTGTGAGGAGGGAAAGGCATCTCTTATTGCCAAGTATATGCCATCCCTACTTTCGAGCTATACAATTTAGAACAAATACAAAAAAGATTAATACTGCAATTAAATAAGGAAAAGATACTTGAGAGAAAATTATTTGACTTCAGTAGATTTTATTTATAACTGGGTGAGTTAAAGTCAATACCTAGCACATAAAAGCAAGGAGTGAGAAGTACTGTATTTCATTTCCAAGACTGCTCCATTTCACTAGCAGGATTACTTAGAAGAGCTCAAACCCATATATAGGTAACATGCACATATAACTAGATAAATGGCAAGTAGAAATAGTCACAGGTGAATTGTAAGGCAACATGAGAAAAGTTGCAAATGTCAAGGAATTAGTGAAAGAAATATGCATAGGAAAGTCAATGTGACTAGCGGCCACTGCACTCCAGTCTGGATGACAGAGTGATACTCCAACTCAAAAAAAAAGAAAGAAAGACAGCAAAGATAATCGTAATAAAGTGTTTTTAATAGATATGCTAAAATATTTTTAAAACTTCATGTGAAAGTGATCTAATAATATAATATAATAATATATAATAAACAAATCAAGTGAAAAATAATATTTTTTTCATCATTTATGGAAGACAACCTTGCTGGGTAAAGTGTATAGCATTCTCTCTAAGATAGAAGTTATGTAATTCTTTTAAAGAAAGAATTTTAAATTTATAATAAAGCTACTAAGTACATCTGAAACTTCTGAAACATAGGGTCTGCACATAGGATTTTATAAACTATTGCCTGTTGAGTACACCTTTGGGAGAAGCATCTGCTATCATGTTTGAAAGACAGAAAACGATTGTGAATAAAGAGGACCTTGCAAAATCCACAACACAGGAACTTGTTTGTTTGCTTATTTATTTATTTGAGTTGGAGTCTCACTGTGTTGCCCAGGCTGGAGTGCAGTGGCACACTCACAGCCACTGCAATTTCAACCTTCTGGGCTCAGGTGATCATTCTGCCTCAGCCTTCCAAGTAGCAGGGACAACAGGTGCACACCACCACATTCAATTATTTTTTGATTTATTGCAGAGATGAGATCTCGCCAAGTTGCCGAGGCTGGCCTCGAACCTCTGAGCTCAGGCATTCCTCTTGCCTCACCCTCCCAAACTGCTGGGATTATAGGCGCCCCAAGGAGCTGATTTAAATACTTAGTGTCATGGACATGGACAAGTACTGTGCAGCCATGAGATCTGAGTTTATGGCTTCCCCCCAATCAATTGTATTTTTGTTCCATCCTTTGTATACAGAAGAGGAAAATAAAGTGATCGATGATTGAGTTCTGTGGCTCTGTAAGAATCCATTTTGGAAGAGTGACTTTAGGAAGTGAGATAATGCATAGCTAAATATGGTTGAGGCAATTTGGAGTGTGAGTGGGGAAAATGTTAGCGTGGTAGTGTGCAGAGTAATAGACATAGACTAACAACATGGCCAGACAGCCTGTGTTTGCTGATATTTTGCAGTTTTTAGAACTTGTTATAACTGGACGTGGTGGCTTAACCTCAACTCAACCTGTGCAACCTGGCAAGACCTCGTCTCTACAATAAATTTTAAAAAATTAATCAGGTGTGGTGGCGCATGCCTACTCTTCCGCTGAGGTGGAAGGATAAACTGAGCCCTGCAGGTCAAGACTGCGGTGGCCGTGAGGGTGCCACTGCACTCCAGCCTGAGTGACAGAGTGAGACTCTGACTTTCTTCAATTATCCTTCTCATATAGAATTTCTTGACAAAAATCCTTTACAAAAAAGTCAAGCAACAGATTTTGAAACTTGGTTAATCCTCGGGTTTACCATTTACTGTGATATTCTGTGTCTTGAAGAAAGTTATTTTACTAACTCAACCTAGCTTTTTCATTTGTAAAATACTAAGCTTTCCTATATGGTAACATTGAAACATTACTATTCATTGCATTCTGTATTGTAGAATATTTTTATTGTTAAATACTGCTGAAGGCCACCAGGCACACTCTCTGTACCTTTTTTTAAAAGTCTGTTTTGCTTGTATCAGCCAAGAGAAAAAAAAAAAAAAAAAGTTCTCCATAGATACCCATACTGGCTGTATGTCAGTGAGAAGAATAAGAAACAGTTTTTAAAATAAGGATCCCTGGCTGTTGTTGAGGAAGGATTAGAATTGCAGGGATCAGTCCAACAATTAGAGACCTGCATAGTCTTCTCTTGGGAGGGCAAAACAATGTAGAACTGGAATGCTGTGATGGAAAGCAGTGATCACACAGAAAGAGAGGATTTTGGCCTTTGGGTAGCTAAGTGAGGTTTACACATATCTTGACATCATCATATCTCATCCCAAATATTACTCATGGTCTGTTAAAAACATATGACTGATTGTCAGTAGGATTCATTTTTACTTTCTCTCAAGTAGTTCCCCTTAATCATGGGAGACACATTCCAAGACCTCCAGTGGATATCTGAAACTGTATTTAGTTCTGAACCAAATATATGTTGATTTTTTCATGATACATACCTATGATGAAGTTTATAAATTTGACACAGTAAGAGATTGACAACAATAACTAATAGAACAATTATAACAATATGCCAGCATTGCTACTCTTGTGTTTTAGAGCCATTATTAAGTAAAATAAGGGTTGCTTGAACACAAGCACTGTAATACTGGAACATTGGAGTTGATAACTGAGATGGCTACAAAGTGACTAATCATCTTGTAGTCCAGGGTAAATACCCTGGACAAAGAGATGCGCCATGTCCTGGATGGGACAGAGTGGGATGATGTGAGATTTCATCATGTTACTGAGAACAGTGTAATTTAAAACTTAAACTTGCTTATTTCTGGAATTTTTTATTTACTATTTTTTTCAAAACTACGGAGGTGGAATGGGGCAAACTACTATATATATACCACTCTTTCTATGACTAAACCTATGAATTTCTACTATTATTAGCCATGGCGTAGAGATGGGGGAACTGTGGTATGAAGAGTTCCTTGTCCTCTTCTTTTCACATATATGGTTTATTTCTCAGACAAAAAGAACCAGAGCTCTCTCCTGAAGTCCTTTTTCCATGGCACTAACTTATTTCCTTTTATTAAGACTCTCTTGTGAAACTATAGACACACCTAGATTACCCTTTGCTCTATTATTTCTTGGAATAGCAAGCTCCCTTGTTTTGTTATTGTTGTTGTTGCTGCTGTTTTCATGTCCCTTCTGTGATAATCATTTCAACTGTCACTTTTAATTTTATTTCACATATACATAGCCACATATAAAACTAATATAACATTAAACCCAAAATGGGTAGGCTGTAATAAATGATTTAACAGTAATATTACTAACCCAAATTTTATTGACTCATTGTTTCTTACTTCCTGGTACAGGATCTCAGTTCTCGGTTCAAAATTTCCTCCAGTTCTTTCTGGAAGTCCAGTGGGTATCTAATGTACATTGAAGATAGATGTGCATTTCACTTATATTTGCACAAAGTCACTAAAACCTTTGTGTTCAGCACACATATAGTCTGAGATAAATTCATTAAGATTTTCCATTTTAGCTTTTCACTAACTGTCACTACCAGAAACCCACTTAAGAAAGGTGACTTGCTCCTTCAGAGTTGACAATGATCTCTAGTAACACAGAACATTTCCTAGAGCAGTTCTTCTAAAACTATCTGTCCTGAAAGAATAGTTTTCATCCCTAATTTGACATAAAACCAATACATTTGCAAAATACAATAAAAATAAATTTCTCAAAAGTTAGCACAACAATGTCATATCTCTATCTCTAACAAAGTATCTAAATGCTTCTGAGAGCATGTTTCTGTACCAATAGTTTGTGGACTGGGACCAAATGTGAACTATATACTTTGATGCCCTAAAATATAGTATCCTAACACTCTCAAAGCTGCTGAATCTTCACAGAGGCGATTGTCCTTCAATTTTTAGCCACACTGCATATCATGAAAAAAGAAAGTATCAGTAGAAAGCTCATCTCTCCAAGCCTATATTGCACTTTTTTTTCATCTGGGTCCTAGAAATAACAGTCTGTGCATGAATGTCATAAAACCCCTTGAAGAAACCTCCTTTATACTATATATCTCCTTCTTCCACAAACTTGGACCTGAAACATAGGCCCAACTCAGAAAAGTAGTCATCCACTATCCATGCTGCTTCTATCTCTTTTCTTGTCTTCCTCTGAGATGCTTATCCAAGGTAAGATTTCTCTCATTTGTAACTTCATGAAAATGAATAATTCAGGTGTCACTGATCTATTAATTTGTCAGAACTGTGTGTTCAGTCAAGAATCTCTGTGATTTCAGCTCAAAATGTCACAATTCAGGCTCTGTGTCAGATATTGTGTGGAAATGTATAAGTCTTGGTCTATTTTGTCACTCTTTTGTATGTATAAAAGAAATTGAGTGTGTGTTTACTAAGGGTCAAGCTCTTTGCTGAGTGTTTTACCTAGATCAGCTTCTTAAATCTTCAAGGCAATTTTATGAGATGGCCACAAACATCATTTCACAGAAAAAGATACTGATAGCTAGAGAACTTTAATAACATGATTAAAGGAACTTGTCCAGTGAGTAGTAAGGATGGTCTAAGTAACATTGCATAGGCAAACAGAAACAAGAGAAAGTAATGATGAAACAAAGTGTAAAAATAATGTTTTAAAGTTCACACAAGAAGATAGACTTCTTAACTAGGTGAAGATATAAAAGACTCATACAGAAAAAATTTCTCTATATCAAGCACCAGCTTAGGGGGAAAAAGTCAGAGCAAAGAAAAGTTATGCTTATTTTGAATGATAGTACAATATTTAATTATCTGACATGTCCCTCTAATTCCCTGATAGTGATTGAATAATTTGAAAAGGGGACACATGTTCCAAAGCGTGACTCTGTTCTTCGGTTCCAGAAGTAATTCCTATGTGTTTGGACTGTGCCTTTAGTTCTACTATACTATTTCAATTCATGTATATCAGCTCAGACCTTTAGAACAAAGTAAATGAAGAGCCCCAGCTTTCAAAGATGCTGGCTCATTCTTGATGTCAATGTTGCAGCTCATTTCTGTATACACTGCACAGACTTCTGCCAAGGTTTTTACCCCTCTTACCCAAACTCATCCTTGGGTTCTAGAGATATTAACCAGATCCTTCTATTTTAGATTATGGTCTTTCATAGCCAATATTTTTTTGTCTACCTCTGTCCCCCACTAGTATTTATGTATGTTTATAGGATTATTTCCTGCTTATTCCATCTTGTTCAGTCATGACAGTCTCAAATTTGGCCAGAGGCATTGTATATCTGCTGATTTTCCCTGCCCAGTGCCACTATTCTCATCTAACAGAGCTAATCGAGCTTTGTGTATGAAGGCATTTGACCAGGCTAAGATAGGTTGGTCATTGTCATTGTATATGCATTAAACTTGTCTTCAAAATAGGCCTGTGAAAAGACTGTACAAAACAGAGTCCTCAGTGTGACATATTCGTCGGAGTTCTCTGAAGAGCATCTCCTTCTTCTGACTTTGCTAAGCTGATCAATATGGTTTGTGGACTGTCAGTGCATTTTTGCCCCCAATTAGACAGAGAAAGATTGCCTAAATTCGTGGCTCTACACAATTCTGAAGCCAGAAATAATATATTTACTTTGGCATTTTAAAATAATAATAATTAGATTGAGTAGGATTTGTGTCACTTGCAACCAAAGTACTTTTGGTTAAATCACTAATTAACTGAAAACCCCACTGCTGGTCACTTGGACTCTGGATTTTGTTTCTCTGCCTAGATCCATGGCAATTCTATACCCACTTGAAGTCTACTGACTACTTAATCATGTCCCCTGTTTGTCCACATCGGCATAGTCTTTAAAACCCTGTGATCTAACCAGACTTCTTGTCCTGGATTTTACTATCCTATTCTGCCCTCCTGCATAAGCCCTGATGTGAAAAATGATGTAAAAAAGCACATGAAGTCCTCTACTGTGTGTATGTGTGTAATAGAGTTCCTAATTGTTAACAAGGGGCAATTTAACACCAAGGTAGCAATAATGAATTAAATAAATGGATATATGATTGCTAATATCAAGTACGTTATTCACAACTACCACAAGAACAGAATCACAGTGATGATTTCAAAAGAGAAGAATTCTTAGGAAAAAATATAAAAAGTTAATTTCCACAATCAATAAAATAGCTAGAATAGAGTAAACAAGAACTAAGTAAAAATATGATATGAATAAAAACATGACTATTAGCCTATATAAGCATTTAAATAATAACCTATAAACAACTTATTAAGAGTGACTGTAATGTGTTTATCAATCAACACCCTTAATAGAACGAATGCTCAATAAATGTTTGTTGATGATTGTTTTGCATGAAAAATGTTAGGAGTTTTATTAGAAATACAGTTTCATCAAGCAACTTTAATACTTTGTCTTTTATACATTAATTATGTCTGCCTGCTATCAACTTGATGGGGGATATCTTTGTGGAGAGTTTTTATATTAGTTTATGGAACTGTAAGTCCAAGCAATTGAAAGAGAGCTATTGAAATCATTGTGAAGGAGATTAAATCTTGTAGCAGGGATTGTCAATGCCACTTAAAGGAAATCTGACATTTCAGGGAAAAACCTTGTCAAAGGTTAAAATGTGAGGGAGAAAGGAGAAATGTAAACTCACCTCATATGAGGTCACTGCTCAAGGGTGAGAGGTTTGGAGGATCAACATATAAAAGACTGAAAATCTACAGCTGAAGATGGTTGAATATAAAAGAAAAGGATTTAAAATTAGTTAGCAACAGAGGATGGAATAAGCTGTGATCAATAAGGTAGTAATCAATTCAAACGCTTTAGAATAGCCACACTGTGATTATTTTAAAAACAGGATTAACACTATTGTGAGGAAAATACCAGAGAGAACAAAATATACAATCAAGACACCACATTAAGTATGAAATAACTCAGGAGAAAGATATGCTATATTTACAGTTACTCCTTGGCACTGTGATTTGGGAATGAAATGTTTGAAAGGAAGTATAGATAAAGGAAATGTTTGGAAGGAAGAATTAGATAACTCATCAAGGTGTGTGTTAAGACTGCTAATGTAGAAGGAGAATGAAACGTTTTTTTTTTTAGAAAATGTATGTTTTTATATGCTTCATTTAAAATATACTAATAAAATATACATGCAGACACAATGAGATAAATTATGTAAGAGATTTTGGAAAATAATGTACTACATAATGCAAAGCACTATATTAACACTTTGAAGTCCTTGTATTTCAAAACACGTTTATACATACAGCACCAATGTCTTGCTTTGAGAAGTTTCCATTTTTCTCTTTTAGGGGTGGGGGAGTATTTGAAAAAATTAAAATGAGAAATACAAATCCAGTCTGTAATTGAGTATACATTCTTGAGCAGTACTGTTCATTGGCTAAAAATAATTAAGCAGGCCAGGCTCGGTGGCTCAGCCTGTAATCCCGCGCCTTTGGGAGGCTGAGGTGAGTGGATTGCCTGAGCCCGCGGGTTCGAGACCCGCCTGGGCAGCGAGACCTCATCTCTACAATAAATCAAAAAATCAGCCGGGCGTGGTAGCGCATGCCTGTAATTCCAGCTACTTGGAAGGCTGAGGCGGAAGGATCGCCGGAGCCCAGCAGGTTGAGGCTGCGGTGGCAGGGAGCGGCCACTGCACTCCAAGTCTGGGTGACAGAGTGAGACTCCAACTCAAAAAAAAAAAAAAAAAAATTATTAAGCAAAAAAGACTTAAAATAAAGTGAAAATCTAAACAAGAGAAAAAAATCAGTGAATAAAAGCTATATATTGGAAAGCTTTGCAACATTTGAGATCCATCTTTGAGTTTAAAATATACAGATTATTATAGATTACAGAATTCCTCAGAAAGTCGTGAGATTAATTTTTTTAAGTAATTCATAGTCATGTATGTTAATATCTTTATACACTACCTGGATTATAAACATGGACTTCAGGTTGGTCCACAGAGGAATGTGTATCATATAGCACTAGGAGCACACATTACTTTTTAATTACAATTGAAATTTCACATGCAAAGATAGTCTTCAATTTAGATAATAATTCCAACAGATTCTTTGATATTTTCTAAGTGCATACAATATAATCTCTGCTCATAAGTGCAAGATTTCTGGTATGTTTTCTTATAAGGGCATTAATCCCTTCAGATCAGGATCCTAGTCTCATGAGTGTACCTAATCCTAATTACCTCCCAAAGGAGTCATATCAAAATACCATCACAAAGGGGGTTAGGTTTTCAACATATAAATTTTGGGGACACAATTCAGTCCATAGCATGAGTTAAGGAGTGAAAGATAATGAATTCACAGATGGTGAATCTTCACAAAGTGGACAAGCTCTAGTGAAAACTGTTAGGGGTCAGGAAATAAGATATTATCAAAACCACAGATGCTCCAACATGACCTTTTCAGTTATAACCAGAGTACCTATGTAAATGGGACCGTTATCCTAGTATCTGACACTGTTAATCAGTTTTATTTAATTTTGAAATTTGTATAAGGGAATTACATAATGCATATTATATTGTTTCTAGCTTTTCTCTACTCACCAAAATAATTGAGATTCATTCATGTTGTTAGTGTAGCAATATTTTATTTGCTTTCATAGCTGTATCATAGTCTATTGTGTGAAAATTACACATTTCATTTTTGGTGGTCATTCATTGTCCAACTTTTTGACTGTTATACATAAGGCAATTTATGAACATTTTCAAAACACTTTATGTTTTGAAATGCAGCCATATGTAGTTCTGATGGGTAGATGTCTAGGTGTGGAATTGCTGAGTATATGTGAATATTCAGATTTGTAGATATGATTGCAGTTTTCTAAAAACAGTGATACAAACTTAAACACTCCCATCAACAGTTGATGGGTCTCAATTATGCTACATCCTTGCCAATATATGGTATTGTTCATTTAATTTATGTTAATCATTCTGGTATGTGTGTTGTTGTATCTGACTGATTTTAGCTTGCATTTCCCTAAAAATTGATTTAGTTGAATAATTTCCAATGTATTATATATTGCCAACAGTTGCATTTGATTATCTATTTTCTTTTATTATTTTATAGGATTTCTTTATGTTCTGCATATGCATAATTTGTCAGTTACATATATATTAAAATTTTGTTTTTCTTCCCTGTGGTTTGTTTATTACTCTCATAACAGTATATTTTTATGAACAGAACACCTTAATTTTAATATATTTAAATTATCTGTCTTTTCCATTATGATTCGAAAATAATTTTTCTAAGTGTTCTGTTTAAGAAATATTCATCTATACCAATGTCAAAATATTTCATATGTTATTTTCTAAAAGTGTTAGGCTTTATCTTTTATTTATTATTCTAATTAACCAGTCTGGAATTGATCTCATTCATGATATGAAGTTAAAATTTATTGTTTTCCCAAAAAGATGTCAAATAAACAGTATTATTATTGAATAGACAATTATTTTACTTGAGAGAGCTAAAGTTCTTGTTGTAGTCCAGATCTTTACATGTGTTAGTCCATTTATATTCTCCCTATTCTTTACCAGTGACCTGTTTATTTTTTAAATTATTATTTTAGATTCAGTGGGTACACATGCATAGTTATTATGTGGACATATTGTGTAGTGGTCAGGATTGGGGGTGGCCCATTCTCCAGATAGTGAACACTGTGCCTGTAGGTAGTTTCTGAACCCTGACCCACTCTCCCAACTTAATGGTGTCCCCAAGTTTCTATTATTTCTATCTTAGTGACCATTTAAGTTCCACATGAGTGAGAACATGCTTTGTTCAGTTTTTTGTTTCTGAGTCAGTTTACTTAGGATGATGATCTCCAGCTCCATCCATGTTGCTGCAAAGGACATGACTTCATTCTTTTTTATGGCTGCAAAGTGTTCCATGGTGTATATATACCTCGTTTTTATTATTCATTGATTGGTTGATGGGCATTTAGGTTAATTCCACATCTTTGCAATTGGGAATTGTGCTGTGAAGAACATGCAGGTGCAAGTGTCTTTTTTGTATAAACACCTCTTTCCTTAGGGTAGATACCTAGTAGTGATATAGCTAGAACAAATGATAGATCTATTTTTAGTTCTTAGAGTAATCTCTATATCACATTCCATAGAGGTTGTACTAATTTACTCTCCCACCAAAAATATGTACGTGTTCCCTGTTCTCTGCATCTGCGCCAGCATCTATTGTTTTGTTTTGTTTGCTTGTTTGTTTGTTTTTAATAATGGCCATTCTGACTGGAGTAAGGTTTTGTTGTTGTTGTTGTTGTTTTTGTTTTGTTTTTTGTTTTGTTTTTGAGTCGGAGTCTCACTCTGTCGCCCAGCTGGAGTACCACTGTACACTCACAGCCACCCCAGCGTCGACCTGCTGGGCTCCGGGGATCCTTCTGCCTCGGTCTTCCAAGTAGCCAGAACTACAGGAGGGTGCTACCATGCCTGGGTAATTTTTATTTATTTATTTTTTTTATTGAAGAGAAGAGGTCTCACCATGTTGCCCAGGCTGGTCTCAAACCCACAGGTTCAGGCAATTCACCTGCCCTGGCCTTCCAAAGTGCTGGATTTACAGACTGGGCTGCCGAGCCCAGCCAGGTGGTATTTCATTGTGGTTTTAATTTGCATGTCTTTGATTACAAGGGATGTTGTGTATTCCTTGTATGTTTGTGGTCCATTTGTATGTCTTCTTTTGAGAAATACCTATTCTCAAAAGAAGACATACAAATCTTCTGTCTGTTGTTTGTTCACTTCTTAATGGGGATATTTGCTTTTTCCTCGCTTATTTGTTGGAGTTCTTTACTAAATTCTGGATATTAGCCCTTTGTCAGATGCATAGTTTGTGAATATCTTCTCCCATTCTGTTGGTTGCCTGTTTGCTCTGTTGATTGTTTCTTTTGCTGTGCAAAAGCTTCAGTTTAATTAGGTCCCACTTATTTTTTTGTTTTGTTGCATTTACTTTTGTGATTTTAGCCATAAATTATTTGCCTAGGCCAATGTCGTTAAGAGATTTTCCCCAGGTATACTTACTAAAACCTTGTAGTAGAATTTCTAGTTAGGAAATGTGAGGCTTCCAGCTTTGTTCTTTTTGCTTAGAATTGGTTCATCTATTCTGGTTCTTTTCTAGTTTCATATGAATTTTGTGATTTTTTGTTCGATTTCTTTGAAAAAATGACATTGGTAGTTTTTAGGAATTGAATTGAATCTGTAGATTACTTTGAGTAATATGTTCATGTTAATAATTTTGATTACTCCAGTCCGTGAGTTTTTATCCTCTGCAATTTCTTTCATCAGAGCTTTGTAGTTCTCCTTGTAGACATTTTTTACCTTCTTGGTTAAATATACTCCTAGGTATTTTAGTTTTTTAGCTACCATTGTAAATGGAATTGAGTTTTTGATTTGATTATTAGCTTGGTCATCATTAGAATATAGCAATACTACTGATTTGTGTGTGCTGATTTTGTATATTGAAATTTTACTGAATTCATTTATCAAGTCCAGGAGTCTTTTGGAGGAGACTTTGGGGTTCTCTTTGCTTCCATAAATACCCTCACTTTTTTGACTACTGTGTTTTTATAAAATTTTTAATATCTTGTGGTGTCAGTCTTGATACTTTGTTCTGCTTCAAGCATGTAAAGCTGGTCCTGGCTCTGTTGGACTCTTTGCACTTCCATATAAATCTTAGAATCTTGTCAATTAACATGTGTGGAATTTTCATTGGTATTTCATTGAACCTATGGACCATTTTCGAGAAAACTGACATTTTTGTTCATGAGTACAATATGACCTTCCTCATATTTAGTCCCTCAAAAGTATTTTGTGGCTTTATGTGTAAAGGTTTTGTACAGAGTTTTTGATATTTATTCTTAGGTATTCAGTGGTTTTTTGATGATGTTACAATTAATAATAATGTTTGTTCTTGGTATACAGAAATACAACTGATTTTATTTACTAATTTTATTTTATTTTATTCTATTTTTATTTATTTATTTATTGAGTTGCAGTGTCACTCTGTCGCCCAGACTGGAGTGCAGTGGCCGCTCCCGGCCACCGCAGCCTCGACCTGCTGGGCTCCAGCGATCCTTCCGCCTCAGCCTTCCGTAGCTGGAAGGAACTACAGGCGTGCGCTGCCACACCCGGCTAATTTTTTATTTACTGTAGATATGAGGTCTCACCAAGTTGCCCAGGCGGGTCTCGAACCCGCGGGCTCAGGCAATCCACTCACCTCAGCTTCCCAAGGCGCGGGATTACAGGCTGAGCTACCGAGCCTGGCTTATTTACTAATTTTTTTATCTAAAGAATTATCCTAAATTTAGATATTAATTACAATAGATTCTTTTGAATTTTCTACATGCTTGCAATATAATTTAAAAGGGATATTTTATTTCCTAATTTTGGATTATTCTAACCTTTTTTTCATGGTATATTGCACTGACTACATTTCAAGCACAAATTTAAATTAAAATGGTGATGGTAGATATTTATATCTTATTCTTAATTTCAGATGAAAAGCTTACTGAAATTTTTTGTATGCTTTTTCTAAAGGAAAATTTCTATTTCTAGTTCACTCATAATTTTTATAATAGATGTCTTTTGCTGAATCTTTTGAGATAAGCATATGACTTTTCTCTTTTACTTTGTTAATAAGATGCATTACATTGATAGGTTAACTATTGTCAAATATTGTGCTCATATAACAACACCAATTTAATCTGATTTTTTAAAGAAATTTGAGAGATTGGTATACCTTTCCATTCTTATAAAACCATATAAAAGAATTGGAAATTGCTTCCTCCTCACTTTTTTCTGAAATATTTCATATAAAATTATATTTCTTTTACTAAATAACTTGTAAATTTTATTATTGAATAAAACACATTTTGTAGTTTTCATTGGAAGGAGGCTTTTGTTTAGAATCTTACTAGTTTAATAGCTATATGTCCTTCGCTTTGATTTTTTGCAGTTTTGTGTCAGATTTGATGTATTGTCAGTATTTTTTAAGGGAAAAACCTCAAGTTCACCCAAATTTTCCATTTATTTAGAGTAAAATATTTGAAACATTCTCTTATTATCATTTTAATATCATAGTTAGTGTCTTAGTAGTGTCCTCTTTTATATTTATGATAGACTAATTTGTTTTCTTCCCTCTTCTTCTTCATGATCTGGTTATGCAGGTTTTTCAGTTTTGTTGATATTTCATAGAGATAATTTTGACTTTCATTTTTCTGTGCTGTCTGTCATCTATATTATTAATTTTTTACTGGTATCTTTATTTTCTCTGTTCTATTATCTTTGTGTTTAATCTGCTGTGTCTAACTTCCTGTGATGAATAATTTTAGAATATTAATTTTAGTCTTTTTTAAATAATTATTTTACTATTATAAAATATGAACTATATTTCTACTAAGTATGTTTTAACTGCATCCCACAGGCTTTGATATGTTATTTTTAATCATATCTTTAATTCTTTTATAATTTATATTTTGATTTCTTCTTTGACTCATGGGTTATGTACAGGTTTTTTTATTAATTTCAAAATGTTTTGAGATAGTCTTATTATCCGTTTGTTATTGATTTTTAGATTAATCCTACTATGGACAGTACCCATTATGTATGATTTCTATTCTTTGATATTTGCTGAGAGTTGCTTTATTGTAGTGTATTTTAGAGTTTGATAAATAATCCATATGAATTTGAAAACAACATATATTCCATGGTTAAGAATGAATTAGATAGAAAGATGAGATGGATGGATGGATAGAAAGACAGATAAATAGCAGACATCAATTCGGTGGTTTGTAATTTAGTGATTAAAATATTTATATTCTTATTTGTGGATAGATATGTTTGCTTGTGAGTGAGAGAAGTATTAGAATATATATTTATAAATATATATATATATATTTTGTGTGTGTGTGTGTGTGTGTGTGTGTGTGTGTGTGTGTGTGTGTGTGTGTTGGAGTCTCACTCTGTCGCCCAGGCTGGAGTGCAGTGGCCGCTTCCGGCCACCGCAGCCTCGCCTGCTGGGCTCCGGTGATCCTTCCGCCTCAGCCTTCCGAGTAGCCAGAATTAGAGGCATGCGCTACCACGCCCGGTTGATTTTTTTATTTATTGTAGAGATGAGGTCTCGCTGCCCAGGCGGGTCTCGAACCCGCGGGCTCAGGCAATCCACTCACCTCAGCCTCCCAAAGGCGCGGGATTACAGGCTGAGCCACCGAGCCCGGCTTATAAATATTTTTTATACTTCAGTTTTAGCTTTATACACATTAAGCTATGCTGGAAGGTACACAAAAATGTGTAACTATCATTTCCTTTTCCAGTTTTTCTTCTTAATCATTATGAAATATCCCATTATTATTATTGTTATTGTTATTATTACTATTATTACTTGTAGAGACAAGGTTTCACTCCATCATCTGGGTAGGAGTGTTGTGGTGTGACCATAGCTTACAGAAACCTCAAACTCCTGGGCTCAAGTGATCCTCCCACTTCAACCTCCCAAAGTGAGTCACTGTACCGGGACCTATAATACCTCTATTAATATCAACTGTTGTTTTTAACCTTAAAATCTATTTTATCTGATATTTGTATAAATTCACTGGTTTTCTTTTGGTATTTACATGATATGCTTTTTGTCTATCATTTTACTTTCAAACTTCCTGTATATTTGCATTATGTAATATATAACATATTTACATGTATATATTCTGTATTTATAAACTTACTTATTATATTACATAATACACTTTTAAGTGCTATAACCAACTGATTTTTTTATCTAAAATCTAATTGATAATCTGTTTTTTAGAGAAAGGTTTAGAAATTTTTTTCTATAAAATATCTTAGTTTTTATTTTGTGGGTCATATCAAGTGTGCCCCAATTACTCAATTCCGCCATTGTAGTTCAAAAGCAGTCATAGGTAATATAGAAATGAATGAGTGTGGCTGTGTTTCAATAAAACTTTATCTATTAAAAAAAAGGCAAACCAGGGCCAGCATAGTTTTTCCCAACCATTTTTTAAAGTATTAATTCAATTTATATTACTTGCATTATCTTATATGTAGAAGTTTAAACTACCATCTTCTTATTGGTTTTCTCTTTATACTTCTTGTTACTTTTTTATTTTTCTCTTTTTTTGATTAATTAAGCATTATTTATTATTAAGTTTTTGTGCTACACTTTTTTTATTTTAAAGATGGAGGTACAGTACACTATACTTTTTTTAGTAATTTTTAAATGATTTTGCTAGAAATTATAACACACATTCCTGAGATTTATTAGGATCTTATATAAATTAGTTCTCTGTCACCTTCTGCACAATCTTAGAACTCCCTTTCTATAGGCCCTGCCTCTTGTGTTGCTTATTGTTACATTATTAAGTTTACATACTTTTCTGGACATGACATTATTAATATTTTTATAAATCCATAATTAAGATTTAGACACATATTATTTTATTCCTTACCTCTTTTCTCCATTCCTTTTTAAAAATTCCTTGCTTCTTTATTGGAAAACATTTCTTTTGCCTTAATATGTTTCTTTAGTTTTGTATATACTTTGCCAGGAAGTGGCAAGGTGAGAAAAGAAATGTCATATGATACTGACAAATTTTCTTAGTGGTTTTTTAAATTGAAAATCATGGACCCCACCTCAGTTAATTTCTGTTTTCTCTACGGTCCTTACCTCTTTCTGGCTAACGATGGTTTTAGATCCTTCTCCTTCCCTTCTCCTCCTCCTCCTCCTCCTCCTCCTCCATCTCCGTCACCTCCTTTAAATTTGCTCACAGTATACCTTTTTGTGGTGGAGTTGGTCTACAGCAAGCTAATATGTCATAACCAAAAATTGTTTTGGTTGTTTTTTCTTTCTTTCTTTGTATGTCCATATAATCTCCTTTTGCCTATTAAACTCTGAAGAGGGAAAAGGAAATTTGATAGCAGTGTATTCTCTTCTATGCTCTAAAACCACTTAAATTAATGAAAGTAGTATATATTTTTTGCTTATATTTTGATACCAGCAGAATTCTGGAATCCTATTTATGTTTAAATCTTGTTGTTTTCATGTAAGCCCTCCTGATTTTCTCTCATTACAATCCTTTAGTGATATGCATTGAAGTTGCCTACCACAGTCACACCCATTCAAACAAACAGGCACCTTGACCATATACCATCTTACTGGGTTATTGGATCGCTCATTTGACCACTTAGTCATAATTTCAAATGTCTGTAACTCCACTTTGCAAAGCAGATCAAATTACTTCAACTATGTTTTATCAGAGTAAGTTCATATATTCTGCTAAGAAGTCTTTGAACTATAAAACAATAAGAAATAACTCTTTTCTCCATCTCATGTTTTCCATAAACAATCTTGGTATCTTTTTCATTTAATAAAGACATTTTTAGTCAAGATTCTTATTTATCAGTCATATTATTTCATTTATCTTATGCTCTAATTACAGAATCAGACATAAGAAAGTCTTTTGTATAAAATAAGATATAGTAAATTCTTTGAACTTTTTCTCTCATCATTTAATACATATTTAAAGTCACTTACTCTCAATTTTATCAAAAAATAAAGACACAAAAATAGGACATTACACTAATGTTATACTCTTCCATATGAATGTTTCAATGTCCCTTACCATGTTTATATAGTAAGTATTCAGAGACACAGGCAAAGTGATTTAACTTTCTTAGGACTATGTAGGTCAGGCAATGTGATACAGTTAATGCACAGATCAATCAGTTCATCCATTAATCAATGTGTACTGTGTCCAGTATTAGTTAAGGCAGTGACTTTTAACCAGGAAAATGCACTAGAATTTCTTGTGATGGTTTTCAAGCAAATGCACAAAGGGACCTAACCCCTAAAGTGTAACAATTTGGAATATGTAGACTATTACAGTTTCACAAATTATGGTGATACACATGCTTATTGAGAAACACTGCTTTAGCCGTTTGGGGATAAAGAAGAAACACACTTTGGTTCAATAAAGTTTTTAAAAATGGAAAAATATTTTAAAATATATTAAATAATATGTAAATAAAAATTGAATTTTTTGGTTCAGTGTGAACTAGAAAGGCTTCATTAGAAAGATTAGAATTGATCAGTATCTTCAAGAATAGGTTGACTTTGCAGAACTGGTAGAAATACATGGAAATGGGGAAAAATCATAAAATGAGCAGGAGCACAGAAGCAGAAATTACTATCATGGGAATCAGTGCAAAGAACAAGCAGGTTACCTGAAAGTAAGTCCCATGACTATAAAAACTGTTACTATCACCTGTCAAACAAACATGTGAATAGATGAATTAATCCATCTATCAATAATGAGCATGGCATGTCCTTAGCATAGAGTAATAGGAAATAAGTGTATACATATTTAAAACAAAATCAAATTATGATGATCATAAAAGCCAACAAATAAGTTAAGAAATCATACCTAGGAAATAATGAGGATATGAATAGGGCTAGAAATAATTCAAAACAGGAGATTTCAAATATCATATAACTTTATTTTATTGTTCAGTTTAATAGTGCATTTTATTGAATTTGATGATTTCTTGCCCTTAAGTAGCACTTGTTTCTGATTCTTCCATCTCTTACTTTCTTCAGTCTCTCATACTTCTCCTTTTTCTCTTGAACTTTTATTTTTTTCTCCTTCAATATAGTTTGCTTGAAAATTAAATACTAGTAGATTCTGCTTGCTGATATTTATATTTTAATTGGCTACAATCTATTTGCACAATATTATAAAACTTAATTTAGATTTTAATAATATTTTAGAATTGATTTACCCTAGAATATGGTTGGAAAAATAAGAATGAAACTTATCCTATTATCTTAGTTTATAATGTTTATGGTGAAGGTAGTTTAGATAAATGCCAGAAGTATGTGATCTGATATTTGAAAATTAAAATAAAATTTAGACAATATTTCACATACTTTATCTTCAGATAGCATATTTCATAAACTTTTACTTTCTTTGCCCATGCCTTATTCATTTTCTATTAAAACTGTAACTCTTAGAAATACGATTTAATGTATATTTTTTCAGAAATAGATGTATTTCACAAGCTGAGAATATAGGAAATAATGACTATGTAATTTACAAAGTTTTACAGCATATAGAATCAAAGTTATAGTCAGAAGCCAAAACCTATCATTAGCAAAATAATTGCTGGAATTACCAAAAAAAAAAAAAAATGGAAAAATAAAAACTAAGCCGTAAAGTATTTTCAATACCACAATTACCTGAAGCAAGACTGAGGAAATTATAAGAGGAAAAACAAAATATAAGTCAATTTCCTTAGATAATTAGATATTCAAAGGAATCACTTTCACTCTTTCAAGACAATGGGGGAAGGATGCAACTAATTTAATGAATTACCACTCATTCTTATGGCCTACAGAGGTGGGAGAGTAAGATATATTTCCTCCGCTTCATATTACCAGGATGTTTCAGCTACAATAAAAGTCTCTTTAGCAGGAGAACAGAAACTTGTATTTTTATGGTTTAGGTAGGCTAGAAGCAACAAGAATAATTTTTTTCTAAAGAAGGCAGGAAAAAAATGATGCTATATTACAGAAATAATTGCTGGACTTTAATGGGCTGAGATGGCCTTAGGAAAAAAAAGTGGTTATTAACAGTTTCTAATGGACCAAAACAACATCCACCTATACAAAAAAATTGGAGTCTATCAGTACTCACAAAATATGCTTACCACCATCACCACTCCCCATGATGCAGATGTTGACATCATCTATGAATTAAACAACTGACCTTAAAAAAAAAAAACAAAAAACGATGGTTGTTTGAAAGCTGAGGTTTCTGTCTTACTATGCCAATTTACCTAGTCTTAGATGAGATGAGGGGAAAAAAATGGTTGTGCATATAAAAGCTACATTAGCTTGAGTGTTTGCATGTTTATGTTTGAATACAGGCATCTATCAAGGATTGAAACCAAAGTGGAACAAGAAAAGTATTTAAATCATGCATGGATCTTAGAGACAGAGAGAGACATCTACTGGGCCATTTATTACCAATTCCGAGCACCTCCCCCTCCACTGTAATTAATGTAACACTTTCTCTCTTTACAGCTGACAGCCAAGAGCATAATTAGAGTCTAATAAAACATGGAAAAGTCACAAATGCAAAGTGGAATAAACAGTAAACAGTGAGGGAAGGGAAGATCCCGGAGTGTGATGGCTGGGTAATGCCTGAGATAAACTGTATGCACATTGACACTGTCACGCTCTCAGCAGCCCCAAGTGTGCTGGTAGCCCGGTGCAGACAGACAGCTTGAATTAATCCCAAGAGGAGCGCATGACAGGCGAGTGAAGCAGACAATTAGAATGAAGGAGGAAATTGGAAATGGCAAAGGTGTGAACATATGTCAAATTACAACTAAATGATAAATTACAATTCTGTCATTGGAATAAGCGGTAATTAAGAAAGATTTCAGCTATCCTTCTTAAAAAAATAAAGAAAGAAGAGAGAACCACATGTTTTTCCCCAGTTTAGATTTGTTTGCTGAATTGTTTCCACCCATCTCACACATGGGGCTGAATCTCCCTGACTTTTGAGAGGCATTATTTGTGTACATTAAGGATAATTCTTTTCTTTCCTCTTCCCCATTTTCCAGACTGGCAGAGTGATAGTGTCAAAATGAACAGGAAGCTGATAGTATCTGATGTAAAAACCTGCACTGAGACTAAAAAAAAAAAAAAAAAAGAGGTTTGCTGCTGAAGCTGCTGCTGCACTCTAATTATTTTAAACAAGCACTGCACAGTCCAGCTGACAATTAGGAAAGTCTGCTCTATGGCTTGGGGGATTTATACAAAACCTCATAATCACTGTATACACGTCCTTTTCGGTTAGACAGTAATGAATGTGGGTGGAGCTTCTTGGCAGTTTTCAGCCACTTAACCACAATTTAAAACAGCTGTGTAATTATCATGAGGTTTTTGAATCCAACATCCAATTCTAATTTAGAGTTTGTAACACCTGTGGTTTATTACAGCCGCTAGGACCAAGGCAGGGGGATGACAGAAGCAAAAGTGCAGTGCTGGCAAAAGCAGCCTAAGCGAAGGCACATTATCCCATGGGACTGCCGCATGCCAAGACACAGATGAGGCAGGAATCTTCACAGTGGCAAATCTCACAAGTAAACATCAGGTGCTGTGTGCAGAGAGATTTTCTTCAGCAAAGTCAACACAAGATATTCTGGTCTTCAACTCTTCAAAAAAGCAGACGTGACTCTGACTTATATAACTCTTGCAAATTGTAGAAAAGAAATAACATGCCTCTGGAAACGACCATAGAGGTTCTGTAGTCAAAGGTGATGATCTGATTATTTAGCATATTTTGAAATGGACAGAATTTAATTTGATGATTATTTTCCACCTATTATTTGGTGAATATGTAAGCATTAATTTTAGAAATGCAATAATAATAATAGTAAAAATAATGTATGTGAGGATTTAGACAAAATTTCTTGATAGCTAAGGAAAACATTTGCCACTTATTTTAATATTTATAATAAGCTAACTAAATTTTATTTGCTTTATATACCTTTGCAAGTGTGTATTAATATTAGATTGCTATAGCTCTACCTTCACAGAATAGTAACTATGTACAATTATGTAGTATCTGAAACAGAGATTGAAATATTGAGAGATTCTCTTAGAACATATGTAAATATTTACATCATTTATTTTTCACCCTCCCTCTAGGGCAAAATGGAGGCAAATATTCAAAAACGCTAAATAAAATTCTCTAACAGAGAGGTCAGATGGCTCCAATGAACTTCTAGAATAAATCAATTTCCAGCAGCTGTGGCCAGATATTGTAGTTCAAGGTCTTGAAAGCTTAATTGGGGAAGCATGTTAAAAGTTAAAGGACCAGAGTCATGTTAATTACATGAGGTTTTCCTTGTAGAAACTCTGCCCAGCACAATGCCACCCTCTCTTTTCCTTAGATAAGGGTATGCTTCTCCACCACACTTCTATAATTTGACAAGGTTTATTTTAAAAGCAATTTATTTAGAGTCATCTGTATGCTTCACAAGTAATAGAGCCTAATGTGTTCATTCATTATATTCTTAGTACAGTTTGGGTAAGAAGCCTCTGACATTGTATGCCAAAAAATTAGAAGGATTCAAATGAAGAATAATTTGACATTGAATTTCAAGTCTTCCTTCTTTGGGGAAGTAAAGGGTAAGAAGAAGAAAAAAGAATTGTAATTGTTATTTCAACACAGTTTGCTTCCAAAAATAAAATTTATTTTATGAAAACATTAATATAGGAGACTATCCTGAAAAAAATTCTAGACTTTTACGTTAATTGGGGGAAAATTGTTCATACAATATAATCTGACAAAAAATCATTATATATTTAAAGTACAGTCTAGTAAGACAAAATATAGTCTATATAGTAAAAACTGTGTGTAGAACTTTGTATATAGAGAGAAAGGCAAATCTGGAAGGAGCATCAGAAATTATTTTTCAATCATGCAATGTTCTACAACTTATTTTAAAGATATATTTGTTATGTGTTTATTAAAGCTGAAGAAGTTAAACAGCATTCTTCAGAGGAAATGGTGAAGCACAAACTCTCTCCACAAAAAAATATCAGTTATAAAGTTGTTTTCTGGATATTATGTGTTTTAATAGCGAGCTAAGTCCTGTATTTACCACATCTATTAACTTTCCAAAGAAAAGACTTTGTTTTAATAATCATATGGGATGTAGAAAGTATTTCATTGTCAAAAGACACCATTATACTACACATTGCCTTAATATGGACTTTGGATATTAGTTTTATATTATAGAGTACTTTTGCTAAATACTTTCAACCTTTAATATACATAAGATCCGAGTGGACCCTCCGCCCCTGCCAGAATTTCACATTTTGGGTAAGCATTCCAGGTAGTTTTCATTCACATTTAGACCCTACCTTAAGTTCTTACTTTGCTGAGGGCCAAGAAACTTGTGAATACTAAGGCAAGATAGCTGAAAATAGAGACCAGTCTTCTGACTTCCTGCCAAGTTTTTGTCTATAAAAATCATATACTTGAGTGGATTAATGATCTATAAATTACAATGGACACACCACGCTTCTTGATAGGTAATGGAAACATCTACCATGCTTATAATTGCTAATTTCTATGTCCAATTTGATGCTTAAATAAGTACAATTTGATAATAATGATTATTCTAAGAATATTATTTTCATTATATAGATTTGCCAGGTTTTTGCCAATTTAAAGACATATATAAAGAGTCATAAGCAAGACACAAACTGATTTTAGTCTATGTGGAACACTGAAGAATAGTAAAATACAGAATTATATGTGGAAATTGTAATAATTAGTTAAAAATATTGAAGATCTGTAATGTCACTCAAATATATAATTTTCCTTAAAAACTAAACCATCTTACTGTTTAAACTTTCTCTGTAACATAAACATGGAGAAATATTCCAAAAGTCTAATCTTAGGAGATATGAATGAAGTCTTTTTCAAAAATTCAAGCATACTTTGGCAAAAGGTTGGTAAATTTCTACTTTTGGCCTTGACAAAATAACTGGTACTGAACTTTTCCGCTCATCAAAAGAAAATAAAAAGCTATAAAACTGGAGAAAATATGTGCAACAACTATTTGCAGATGATAAACAATAGGCAATGCAAAACTGAACTACTGCAATCATCCTAGTTTATCTCTAGGTATATTTATTGTTTCAATGCACAAAGAGTGAAGCCCAAACTGAGTTAACAATTTTGTTGAACTGAGGATGCAAAAATGAGAGTTCAAATTAGTTAAGGTAATTGGAATTTTCAAGCAGCATACTAGCTAAGAAAAAAGGCATTAATTTAGTGAACCAAGTTTGCATGGGATTCAAAACATGAACCTTGGCTGAAAACTGTCCTGGACATGCAGAGGTAAGTCTCCACAATGCCTGTAGGTAGTAATTTGATGTTAGGTTGACTGCTGAATGCTCACTCTAGAAGTTATAATCAGCCAAAGAGTCTGCTGAGCAACTTGGCTATTCAGTAGAAATCTGAGGAGCCCAAAATGTGGGTGAGAGAAAAAGACTCAGAACTAAATTCACCATTGATATAGAGCTGTCAAAACAAAGAATAAACAAAGACCGATGGGACAAAAATGATATGCCAATAATCTAACTGCCTGCCGTAATAAAACTGGAAACCTTTTAAAATTAAATGACATACTCTAGAAAAGGGTTGAACAAATTACGCACACTGTTAATCCATCTGTATTTGTAAATAATAAAGTTTACTCTGTTAGAATTATGTCCATTTGATTAAGTATTTTGTGTTGCTTCTTTTCTGCTATAACAGCAGAGTAGGTAGTTATAGTAAAGAGTGTGTAACCCACAATGCAAAACACTTACTATCTGGTCCTTTGAGAAAACTTTTGTGAACCACAGACCTGAACTCACTACAATAAAATACCACAAAGTCTAGCATAGAATAAAAATTACTCAATATAATAAATGGAAAAAATGTGACTAGAATTAAATATGAAAGTAGTCAATAGAAACAGAGCCTGAGATAACCTAAAGGTTCGATTAGTTTTCAGGAACTTACAAGCAATTTTTTAGATATGAAAAGAAGCTTGTAAGAAATGACCATCATAATGAATCTTAGCAGATAATGAGTATTTTTAAACCAATATAAAAATTTTAAACTAAAAAGTATAATTCTGAAATAACATATCCAGTAGGTAAATTAACAGAAGATTAAAATAACAGAAGCCTAAAAGAATTAATGAGCTTAAAAACAGATGAATAAAAATTTATCAATATAAAAAGGCAAAAATAGGTTGAAAAATATTTAAGAAAATTTGAGAGATTAGTGAGATAATATCAAGTAGTCTAATATACATGTAATGCATGTCCCAGAAGGAGAGGAGATAATAAAACAGAAAATATATTTGAAATGTATTAGAAATAATGGTTACACATTTTCTTAATTTGTGGGGGAAAAAATCAACTTGCTGATCGAAGAACCTCCACCTAACATAAGATAAATGCCTAGGTAAGAACACCTTGGAAAATTATACTAAAACTGATAGAAACTGATGATAAAGAGGAAAATCATAAAAGCAGCTATGAGAAAAAGAGACACATTATACAAAGGGTATAATAACAATAAATATGAACAATAATAAAAATTATTTTATTAAATGATAAAATAAAAATAATAGCAGAGTTTTTACTAGAAACAATAGAACCTGGACTGCAATGAAAGAACACCTTTAAAGTGCTGGAATTTTTTAAAGTTTCAAGTAACATTTTATTTATTTATGTATTTATTAAGTGAAGCAACTTTGTTGCTCACAGATAGGCTGCAAGGGTCAACAGTATTCTAAAATTCATGCTAAGCCAGTACCCCAATGATAAGGAAAGATACTTAGGATGGATTGAGTCTTGTCTGCATGTGCCCCAAGTCTTACTACAACTGAGGAACTCTGAAAATCATACAGCTTTGGGATTTATACTTAGGGTCAATTTCGCATGCTGGGCTAAATTGTTGCAAGACATCCTCTTCTAGGAGGCTTGGGGATCAAGCCAGGCTATTCTGACCAACTTCTCCTTATACTGTATCAGGATATTGTATTTCCAGTACATTCTACTGTTCTTGAGAACAAGCAAGAAAGTGGAGAAGAGCTGGGTTGTCTCAGTAACCCAGAGATTTTTTCCTGCAAAGATCTGTTTTGGGGGGAATCTATATCAGACACCAGGATATCACTCAGTTCCATGACAGGCATACCTTGTTTATTGTGCTTCACTTTATTGAAGTTCACAAATACTGTATTTTCAAAATAAATTTAAGGGTTTTGGCAACTTTGTATTAAGTCTGTTGGTACCATTTTTCCAATGACGTGCTCTCTTTGTGTCCCTGTGTCATCAGGCCATATTTTATATGCAGAAAAAAATGTCTTTCAAAAATATGGCAAAATTTTCACATAAATAAAAGCTGAGAGCATTTGTCACTTGCAAACCTACAACATAAAAAATATAAAGAAAAGAATTCATGTTAGACAGAAACCACACTAGATGCAACTTGGATCTATAGGAAGGAATAAAGAACACTGAAAATAGCAAATATATGGGAAATATAATCTGATGGAGCAAGATCTCACAGGAGAATTCTGAGTGTTGTACATCATTTATTACTTGAGTTGGATTGTAATTTATAAGTATTCATTCTATAATTATTATGCACTTTCCTGTATATGTGTTTTATTTCCAAATTGCAAAATGTTTACAAAATTAAAAAAAATTTAAAAACTATCAGTTAATTTCACCCTACTGTAAACTCTGACCTCTCAATTCCTCACAAAAATAAAAATAAAATATTATTTTTTCTATCTAAATTTCACTCAAAGACAATTTTTTAAAAAGTAAAATTAATAACACTATATTTTGGCATTAATAAAAATGGGATATAATTAAGTATTGATGAAATATGTAGAAATATATAGTCAAAAGATAAAGGGTAAATGGAATCAAAATGGACATCTGTGTATAGCAAATAACAAAACATAATAAAATGTTCTTAACACTGAGAACACTGTGATAAGTTAGGGCTTTTATTTTCAGGGAAGTGTAACATGATACTACTAAACTAAAATGTGATCAAAAATTAAAACAGAATACTCAAAAGATTTTGTTAACCAAAAGAAGCAACAAGTAAGAAATTGAAAAAAGTCAGATGGACAGCTAGACAAGATAATACTAAGAGGATAGACCTAATCTAAACAAATGAACAATTATATTAAATACAAATGGCCTATATTCTATAATTAAAAGGAAAAGATTGACACAATGAACTTTTTAAGAAGCTTTTTAAAAGTAATATAACTTAAATACAGATGCAAAGACAGGTTAAAAGTAAAATGGTAGAAACATATACCATGCAGATAATAAACATAAGAAAAAATCATTGCTATATTAGTGCTGTAAGAAGCAGACTTTAGGGGGGAAAACGGTTGTCAGAGATGAATAGGAAACATCTCATAAAAGGTCAATTCTTGAGAAAGAACTCAACGTTTATAACTATATATAAACCAAATAACAGTGCTTTAAATGCACAAAGAGAAAAAGAAAAATACAGAACCAAAGGAGAAATAGACAAATCCACAAACATAGTTGGAGTTTTTACACGTCTTTGTAATAGAAAGAACAAGTAAGTAACATCATTAGTAATATTGGAGATTAGAATAACATTATCAGCAACTTAACCTAATTGACCTTTATGGCAGATTATAGCCATAAAGTTACAGAATATGCATATTTTAAAATACACATGGAATGTTCCACATGCTAGATCATCTGCTGGTTCATAAAAAAGCATCAGTAAATTTCAACACTAACAAATCATATAGAATTCGTTCTCTTTCCAAGTGGAATTAAACTAGCAACAAATAGCTGTATAATATCTAGAAAGTCCCCAATATTTGGAAATTAAACCACATACTAATAAATAACATATGATCAAAGAAGTAATCTGAAAGTCAAATGGAAATAGTGAACACACCCCAAGATCAAGAATAAGTTCAGGATTTTTGTTCTTGCCGTTTTCACTCAACATTGTAATGGATGTCCTAGTCAATGCAACAAGTTGAGAAAAATGCATAAATATTGGAGGAAACTAGTTAAACTTTCTTTTTTTTTTTTTTTTTTGGAGTTGGAGTCTCACTCTGTTGCCCAGACTGGAATGCTGTGGCCACTCCTGGTCACCGCAGCCTCGACCTGCTGGGCTCCAGTGATCTTTCCGCCTCAGCCTTCTGAGTAGCTGGAATTACAGGCATGCACTACCACGCCCAGCTGATCTTTTGATTTATTGTAGAGATGAGGTCTCACTGTCCAGGTGGGTTTCGAACCTGTGGGCTCAGGCAATCCACTCACCTCAGCCTCACAAAGGCGCGGGATTACAGGCTGAGCCACCGAGCCCGGCTAAACTTTCTTTACTCACATATCATGCGATTATTTCATAAAAATATGTGTTGTAGAAAACACTTGGAAACATACAATAAACTATGACAACTAGTAAGTAAATTTTACAAAGTTTACAAGTTAAATATTTTAAAATTAAATTTTGAGTATTTATCATTGACTCAAAAGATATGACATTTATAAATTTAATAGATTTGAAAGACTTCTATACTGAAAATATTGTGACCCAAATTAATGAGAAGATGTATCATTTTTATGAATTTAAAGACATTAAAATGTCAATTCATTCTAATTCATGTGTAGATTTAATGCAGTCCCCATCAAAATCTCAACAGTTTCTTTTTGTGGGGGTATAAATTGACAAGTTATTTGTAAAATTCACATGGAAATACAAAGGTCTAATTTGAGGACTTTTATATTTCCAAGAAAATCTTGAAAAGAGAGTTATGTGGAATACATACAACTATCCAATTTTAAGACTTATTATAAGGCTATAGTTGTCAAGCTGTATAACCCTTATGTGAAAATATGTAACCAGGATAAACGGAATAGAATATAGGGAACAGAATTTGATGCACATATATATGTTCCTTGGCAAGTCAGCAAATGAAATTCTTTTCAGCAAATGGAGATGAGAAAAATAGGTTAATATACTGAATATAATGAACATCATGACCTACTTCACTGCATACACAAAAACTGATTCAAGATATTATATAACTTTATATGATATAATACTATATACAGAGATTGTCAAAATATGTATACATATTATAAGAAAGGAAAAAACAGTATTAAAATTGTAATAATATATACCAGTAACAAAAGATGAAAACAAGTCATTTGACTTCTGCTATTATAAGAGATGCTCAATGTGTACCATCAGTGTCCGCATTGATTACTGCAATCTACTGCAGGACTTTTTCTGTGTGAGGTCTCCCAGATCTTCCCTCGTGCACATCACACACAGGATCATGCATCTCAGAATCATCTCAAAATCATCATGGATGCAGTTGTTTGGCATGTTGGAAGTTCTGTTGCATACTCATGCCTTAATTGTCATTGTACTTCCACAAAGTTCTCAAATTTCAAATACTGCTTCCAAGATGATCTCGCACTGCTTGAACAAATGACTACCTGCTTCCTCCATTTTCTTTGACCATCCTGCCTATTGCATGGCGAGCTATCATTCATCTGATTAAAGCCACTTGAGCAATCATCATGCTATACATTGCTACCATAATTTCAACTTCAAAAAGTAATACATAGATAACATTTCTTAACTATGTATATATATATATTAGCAAACCCTGGTACAAACACACTAAAATTTTAGCATATATATGTTAAAATCAGTAGGAGCATATCTTTATGATTTTGATACAGAGATGTTTAAAATAAGATGAAATACTACCATAAAGTTAAAAGTTAATAAAATAAACTTCATGAAAATCAAAACTCCTGCTTATAAAATGTATCACTGTTGTGAAAATCAAAATTATTTGCAAAAGGTAAGTCAGACAAATGACTTGTATGCAGAATAAATTTCTACAAATAAATAATAAAAAATAATCTGCCAATTAAAACATCAAAGTGATTCTGAACAGGGATTGTTATTAAAAAGAAGAAATATGAATGTCCTTCAGCATATGAAAAAGATATTCAATGTCAATTGTTGTCATTAGTTAAAACCAAAATGAAATACTATTTTACATACACTAGATTGGCTAAAATGAAAAAAAGATTGATAAATAATATTGGTGAGACTATAGTGCAACTGGTACTCTTATTAACTGATTCTGGGAATATTCAGATTGGTGATTTCGAACACAGTTGAACATATATCTACTTTATTACCTAGAAATTTCACTCGTCAATACTTGCCCAAGGGAAGTGAAAACATATGAGCAAAAAGATTTGCAAAACATGTTTAGGAAAGGTTTATTTACAATATCTGAAAACTAGGAATGATCCAAATGTCTATTATAGAATAAGAAACAAATTGTGGTATATATGTTAGAATACTACTCAGCCTTGTAAGCTACTTGTGCTATATAGGCCATCATTTACGTATGGCAAAAAGATTATGTTGCACAAAAGAAACTAATCTCATACACACACCCCACAAATGCATGCTATTAAATTCCATTTTCATGAAATTCAAGAACAACCACAACATCTTTGGAGATTTTTTTTTAAAATGGTAGTAGCCTCTGAGATAGGGGTGGAAATTAAATGAGATAGGACATTAGTGAACTGGATGATGTAAGTTTACTTTCATGGAGTGTTAGTTACAGAGGTTTATATGTCTGTAACAGCTCCTTAAAATACATCCCTAAGATATATATATTTACTGTATATAAATTTTACTTCAATTTAAAAATAATCGGGCAAAATCCAGTGATGTTGATTAGAAAGTCTCTGCCTTGTAGCTATAACAGATTATGAGTCTACTTCCTGGGGTCTTAAACCTCTCCCTGGAAGCAGTCAGGCATTTTGGTCAAAGCCATTAACTCTTCTTGGTGACTGGGGTGACAGTCAATACATTGCTGCTGATTTGGCCTCTGCTATTGTATAGATGCATTTATCATTCTCATCCAATTGGCATCAAGACTGTGGCTATTAGAAGCATAGCAGTAAGGCATCTTTTTACATAGTAATAATCATCACATCTTGGAGTTGAAATAGAATTTTTTATAATTAATATAATTACAATATCATCTTTTTAAAAAATATTTTAAAAACCAAATCTGCACCCTAGTCAATTAGCATTTACTTGTGTTACTTTTTTGATGCACATTTTTAAAATCCATCACATGTGAAATATTTTATAAAATGTCTTGTTTGGCAAGAAAATTTGCTGCAGCACTCATGGAAATGAATTTACAAAAGATAGATATTTTGATGAACACTTTTCTTTTTTATTGGGAAGCTGAATACTCTTCACTGTCAATTAAATGAAGTTGAATAGCACTGTAATGAGAAATAAATAACTATAAATATTAGAGAGAAAGAGAGATGAAGGAAGAAAAAGCACAGAGATATTTTTAAAGTGTTCATGATGGGTTTTAAAGTGTTTGTACTTAGGTTATATAAGAATTGTAACAAATGAAGAAGTGGTATTGGCTGATTAGTGCAGAGTTTGGTTATTATAGCAGTAACACTGACCACTGTGTTGAGAATTGTTAATAATTATCAATACCATTTTGCCAGTATGACTTGGCAATAGTTATTCATGAAGCTATTTGAGAGAGATACAAGGATTATATCCATACCAACTGATTAGAACCCAAATCTTTATAACCTCTACCACTTTTACAGTCACATAAGTCAAGAATTATACACGTATTTGTCACTCTCCTCTTAAAAGCAATCCAAATAATTATATCACCCACTTGCTAAACACAAATACTGAAAGAATACTTGTTAAAGTGTAAGATGAATATTTTCAAAAGATGTTTAAAAGCATCAAATACAGGTACAGCAGAAAGGTGTAACAGTATTTTTCAAGAATAGTTGTAAGATGAATATTTTCAAAAGATTTTTAAAAGCATCAAATACAGGTACAGCAGAAAGGTGTAATAGTATTTTTCAAGAAGAGTTGTAGAAGTCTTAAAAATATGCATATTTCAAACACCCTACAAATCAGTATTGTTGAGCATAACCAAACATAAAATTTAAATTATATCTAAAAATACAAGGTCAGGAAACAACATAGAATTTAGCAATGGTGCAATTTTTTTACTTTATAATATCTGGATTAAAATATACACTTTGATATTTATTTGAGCTTAAAATCAAAATATAGATTCACATCTTTCTATTTAATTAATACATTAAAATTTTTGGACTTTTTTAATCAAGGTAAATTTAATTTTAGAAAAATTTTAGTTTCACAAAAAATTAATAGTAAGACATAGAAATTGTCCATATATTTCCTGAACCTGTGTCATCATAACCTACATAGTTATCAACATCCTACCACAGTGATACATTTATTACAATTGATGAGCCTATATTGACACATAATTATCACCCAAAGTTAAGAGCTTATTATTAGGTTGTTGGTAAGGTTTATTCTTGGTGTTGTACATTCTTTGGGTTTAGACAAATTTATAATGATATACGTGCCCTATTATGTCATTAATTTCACTTTCTTAAAAGTTATCTGTGTTTCACATATTTTTCCTTCTTTTCTCCCTAACCCTGATCATTTTATTAACTCTGTAATTTTGCCTTTCTCAGAATGTCATATATTTGAAATCATACAATAAATAGCCTCTTTAACTTACTAACATTCATTGACTTTTCATCTTTTTCTTCTCATGGCTTGATAACTCATTTTTTAGCCCTGAATAATATTCCATTGTCGGCATATACCAAAGTTTACATATCCATTCACATATTGTAGGACATATTGATTGCTTTCAAAATTTGGGAATTACATATAAATCTGCTATAAACATCCATGTGTAGGTTGTTTAGTGTGGACATAAGTTTTTAACGCCTTTAAGTAAATCATTAGAGCACAATTGCTAGATTTTATGGGAATAGTATGTCTAGTTTTGTAAGAGACCGCCAAACTGCCTTCTAAAGTGGCTGAAATCATTTTGCATTCCCAACAACAATGAATGAGAGTTCTTCATGCTCCACATTCTTGCCAGAATTTGGTGGTGTCAGTGTTCTGAATTTTGGTCATTCTAATTGATGTGTAGTGGTATCTCATTTTTGTTTTAATTTGCATTTTCCCAATGATACATGGTGTGGAACATCTTTCTCATGCTTATTTGCCAACTGAACATCTTCTTTTCTGAGATTTCTGTTAAAATTATTGACTTCTTTTTTAATAAGGTTTTAAATTTTCTTATTGTTGTATTTTAAGAGTTCTTTAAATGATTATTGCAAGGTTTCAGGATACAAGGTTAAGAAACAAAAGTCAATACTTTTTCTATATACTAGCAATGAACAAGTGGAATTGGAAGTTGAAAACACAATACCATGTATATTAGCACTAATAAAATAAAGTACTTCACCATAAATCTAACAAAATATGTAAAAGTTGTATATAAGGAAAACTATAAATGCTGATAAAAAGAAAATCAAGTAACTAAAAAACATAGATATTTTATGTCCATGGATAGAAGACTCAATATTGTTAGTTTTGGAGTGTTGATATTCAACACAATTCCAATCCAATCCTAGCAAGCTATTTTGTGGATATTAATAAACTAATGCCAAAGTATATACAAAGAGACAAAAGATTCAGAATACAAATACAATATTAAAGAAGAACAAAGTTGGAATACTGGCACTACCTGTCTTCAAGTCTCTATAAAGTAATCAAGACAGTGTGGTGAAAACATAAGCAACTATATCAATAGAACAGAATAGAAAACCTAGAAATAGATGAATACAAATGTGGTCAACTGATTATTGACAAAGCAGCAAATACAAAACAATGGAGCAAATTTAGTTTTTTCAACAAATGGTATTGGAACAACTGAATATCCATCTGGAAAAAAATGAATTTAGATACAGACCCTATACCCCTTACAAAAATTAACTCAAAAGGATTATATACCTAAATGTAAAGTGCTAAATTATAAAACATCAGAAAGACAATATAGGAGTGTTATTATTTTAACATAGGATAAAATCTCGATGGCTTTGGGTTTGGCAATATTTTTAGAAACTATACCAAAGGCATGATACATAAAGGGAAGACTTAATAAGCTGAATTTCATTAAAATTAATAATTTCTGCTCTGCAGAAGACACTGCCAAAAGAATGAAAATACAAACCACAGACTGGAAAAAAAAATTACAAAAACCATTTCATAAGGGAGACTTTTTAGGGCAGTCTTAGGTTTACAGAAAGCTGAACAGAAAGTACACAGATTCTCATATAACCCTAGTCTTATGCACATCGTTTTCCCTATTGTTAACATCATGTACTAAAGTAGCATGTTTCTTACAGTTGGTGAACCAATATTTATGCATTCTTATTAATTAAAGTTTATTGCTTTACATCAAGTTTCACTTTGTGTTGTACATATTTTTGAATGTTGACAAATGAACAATGTTATCTATCCACCATTATGGTTTCATACATAATAGATTTACTGCCTTGAAAATTGCCTGTGTTTCACTTGCTCATTGCTCCCCTACACCCTCTTTTTCCCTTCTCCAGAATATCATATACTTGGAATCATACAGTATGTAGCTTTTTCAGATTTATTCTATTTATTTTGGATTTATTTTTCTTCTCCTCCATTTCTATAGGTAGAAGCTTAGTTTATTGATTTTAGGTGTTTTTTTCCTTCTATATGCATTTGATGTTACTAATTTTTCTCTAAGAAGTGCTTTCGCTACATCTTGAGAATTTTTATGTTTAATTTCATTTTTATTTAGTTCAAAATATTTTAAAATTTATCTTGCAACTTTTCCTCTGACCCATTTGTTATTTAGGAGTAGGTTCTTTAGCTTTCAAATATTTGGGGATGTTCAAGCTTTCTGTTATCAAATTATAGTTTAATTTCACTGTAGTCTGATAGCATACTTTGTATTATTTGTCTTATTTTAAATTTGTTAAGGTATGTTTTATGGCATAGAATACAGTATATCTTGGGAAATGTTCCATCTGAACTTGAGTAGAATGTGTATTCTGTTGTTGAATAAAGCAGATATAAACATTAATTAGATCCAATTGTGCTTGGTGCTGAGTACTTAAACTTTATCCTTACTAACATTCTGCCTGCTGGATCTGTCCATTACAGATAGAGGGTTTTTGAAGTCTCCAGTTATAATAGTAGATTTGTCTCCCTGCTGTGCTGTTGGTTTTTGCCTGATATATTTAGTCTTCTGTTGTTAGATGCAACACATAAAGATTGTTTTGTCTTCTTAGAGAACTGACCCTTTCACCATTTTGTAATATCCCTCTTTATCTCTAATAATTGTTCTTGCACGGGAGTCTGCTTTGCCTAAAATTAATGCAGTTATTTCGCTTTGGTGTAGTATAAACATGGTATATCTTTCTATGCTTTTTAGAAAAATTTTGTAATCTATCTGTATCTTTTTACTTAAAGTATCTCATAGATAATATATGTCTTGTTTTGTTTTTACTCACTTTTAGTTCATTTAGACCGCTCACATTTAATATGGTTGAATTAAAATCTACTATATTTGTAACTGTTTCTATTTATTACCCCTTTTCTTTGTTTCTTTTTGTATGTTTTGCACTCTTTCTCAGTCATATCTGGTTTAGTTTCTTTTCTTTTTTGAATTCTTTTTATGGAAATATGAGGTACAAGTGAGAGTTAACTACTTAAGTGGGCTGCGTGCAGGTGAAATTTGGACTTCTTTTTTTTTTTTTTTTTTTTGAGTTGGGGTCTCACTCTGTCGCCCAGACTGGAGTGCAATGGCCACTCCCGGCCACCGCAGCATCAGCCTGCTGGGTTCCGGCGATCCTTCCGCCTCAGCCTTCCGAGTAGCCGGAATTACAGGCATGCGCCACCACACCCGGCTGATTTTTTTATTTATTGTAGAGATGAGGTCTCGCTACCCAGGCGGGTCTCGAACCCGCGGGCTCAGGCAATTCACTCACCTCAGCCTCCCAAAGGCGCAGGATTACAGGCTGAGCCACCGAGCCCGGCGAAGTTTGGACTTCTAACTGGCCCTTATTCCTCCTGGTAGTGGACTAGGTACTCTTTGCGTGGTCATTTGCAGTGCCCAGCGACTGTAGATCCCTCCTTTGAACTACTGTGACTATTGTTTAGGGCCCACTTGTGAGTGAGAACATTCAGTATTCAGTTCTTTGTTTCTGTAACAGTTCACTTAGTATGATGGTCTTCAACTCCATCTAATTTGCTACGAAGTCCATGATTTTGTTCTTTATGACTGTGTAATACTCCCTTGTGTATATGCACCCCACTTTCTTTATTCAGTTCACTTTTGATGGGCAACTGGGTTGCTTCCATGTTTTTGCTATTGTAAATAGTGCGGCAATAAGTATGCACGTGCAGGTGTCTTTTGTGTAATTTATTTTCCTCAGGGTATATTTCTAGGAGAGGGATTGTTGGCTTACATAGGTCAACTTTAGGTCTTTCAGGAATTACCACAGTCTGCCACAGAGGATGAACTAGCTTGCACTCCCATCAACAGTGTAGGGTTGCCTTTTCTCCGCATCTGCACCAGCATCTATTGTTTTTTGTTATATAAATGATATCCTTGCCGGAGTTAGGTGGTCTGTCATTTTAGTTTTTATTTGCATTTCTCTGATGATTAGTGAGGCTAAGCAGTTTTTTGTGTGTCTGTTGGTTGCTTATATGTCACCTTTTGAGAAGTATCTGTTCATGTCCTTTGCCCACTTTTTAATGGGGTTGTTTGTGGGGTTTTTTTTTTTCTTTCACTTCATTTGGATTCCTTGTAGATCCTGAACGTTAGAACTTTGTCAGGTGCATAATTTCCAAATACTTTTTCCTATTTTGAGGGCTTTTTCTCTTGATGACTGCTTTTGCTGTGCAGAAGCTTTCAGTTCATCAAAAGTTTCACTTGTCTAAGATTCTATGGTATTTGTTTTTGCAGAGTTGGTCAAGAATTTGTTGCCTACTGCAATGTGCATAAGGGTGTTTCCTACATTTTCTTCTAGGATTCTTATAGTTTGATGTTTCACTTTTAGGTCTTTAATCAATTTTAAGTTGATTTTTTTATATGGTGGTAAGTAGGGGTCCAGTTTTATTTTTCTGCCTATGGTTAGCCAATTTTTCCAGCACCATTTGTAAAATATGGTCTCCTTTCTCCAATGATTGTTATTGGCGGCTTTGTCAAAGATGAGTTGATTGAGAATCCATGTTTTTACTTCCAGAATCTCTGTCCTGTTTCATTGGTCTATGTGTCTATACCTGTACTAATACCAAGTTTAAATTAAAAATTTTGCTTTTATTTGCCCTCTTTTCTTAGCATATCAGTTATACTTTAAAAATGTTTTCAATTGGATGCCCTAAAGTTTATACACTTACATTTATGATATACTTTTACATTTATAATATACTTTTGCAAACAATCTAAGGCCACTTTCAAATACTACTATATCTTCATGGGCAGCAGTAAGGATACATTATAACAGAGTATTCCAAATTTACTTCTCTTCGCTCTTCTTACATTGTAGCATTCATTTCACTTAACCATAAATGCTATAATCCGCTAGTACATTATTGGTATTATTTTGAACAGTTAGTTTAGATCAATAAAGAATAAGAAAAATCATGTATTTTGCCTTTGTCTAGTCCTGCTCTATACTCCTTCTTTATGCCAATTCAAATTTCTGACCCATATAATTTTGTTTCTCTCTGAAACACCTCTTGTAATATTCTTGCAAAAAAAGGCCTATTAGTGACAATTTACCCTATTTTTGCTTGTTTGTTTTTTTGGTCTGGGAAAGTCTTTCTCTATCCCTTGAGAATACTTTGTCAAAAATTTTAGCTTGTTTGTTTGTTTTTTTCCTGAAATTATTTCACTTCATTTTCCTCCTGTTGGCATGAAGAGAAGTCTTAAATAATTCTTATCATTGTTCCTTAATTTGTAATTCTTTTTCTTCACCACCCCCACCCTCTGACGCCTCTTATGATTTTCTCTGTCTTCAATTCATTTCAGTTTGAGTATAATGTGCCTAAGTGTACAATTTGGGAGCTATATATATTATTTGTGCTTCTTGGATCTGTAATTTGATATATATCATTAATTTTGGAAAATTCTCAGCCTCATTGCTTCACTATTTCTTTCATCCCTTTATCTCTTTTTTCTCCTTGGTATTCCATTATACAAGTTAAAACTTTTATAACTATACCATAGGTCTTTGATAGTCTGTTCCATTTTTTAACTCTTTTTGATTTTCAGTTTGATATGTTTCTATTTACATATATTCAAACTCACTGATTTTTTTTTTCCTTAGCTATGTCCAGTCTACTGATAAACCCATCAAAGGTATTCTTTACTCCATTACAATGTCTTGATTTTTAGTATTTCCTTTCTATCCTTTCTTGAAATTTCCATCTCTCTGCTTGTATTATCTGTTGGTTCTTGTATGCTGTCTACTTTTTCCATTACTACCCCTAGCATATTAGTCATAGTTGGCTGATAATTTCAAAATCTCTGCCATATCTGTGTCTGATTCTAATGCTTATTTTGTCTCTTCTGACTATAATTTTTTTCACTTTATAATGCCATGAATTTTTTGTTGAAAGCCAGGCATTATACTGTGTGACAGGACTGAACTATGTAGGCTTTTAATGTGTGGTTTTATACTTATCTGGCAAAGGGTTATATTTATTGTTTACTCTAGCTCTGTGTTAGAGGATATCATTTCTTCTGGTGCTCTTGTTTTTGTCTCCTCTGTTGCCTTTGAGCTTTCCTAAAGACTCCTTCTTAAATAGTGTCTGATGCTTGAAGTACTTCTAGCTATAATTCTCCATTAATATACAAGAGCTTGACTGAGGTAGTGGTAAGGTTGAGGGCGGAAGGGAAACATACTATAACCCTGTATAAGTAGGTCTCAGTCTTTTTGTGAGCTTGTGTCCCTGGGCTGTAAATTTTACAAGTGCTTTTCGGCCCTCTTATCTCCTCCTTTTATGTGAGACAGGAAACCTAGAGGAGTCTAGAGTTGGATATTTCCCTTTTTCTAGGTTTATTAGGCTCTGGTAAAATTCAAGTCTGTTAGGCTCTGTTAAAATGGTTTCCTTTGAGGGCAGCCAATATTTTAGGAGACTGGAGCACTCTAGGATTGTTTCAAAATGGTTATTTCCTCCATCCCTGCTGGAAGCATAAGTGAATATATCTCCCATCTTCACCCTGAGAACCTGGTAGAGCTCTTGAAGTTGAAACTCACAAAATTATGTGCTCCTCTCTCTCCTCCAAGATTGAGTGCAAGAATTCAATTTATCTGGGTTTATTTGTTTTTGCTTTTATCTTTTAATCTCTCAAACTAAAATACACCCAGTCTCTGGCAATTAGTCAATTACCCTTTAACTGTTACTATCTGAATCTAGCAGTGGCTTCAGTTCCCAGTAATCTGTGACTCTCTGAATTTGCCTGTCTTTGCAGTTTGTAGGTGGCAGTTTTCCCTGTGACCTCAATTCTGTGCTGAATCTAAGAATTGTTGATTTTTAGCTTGTTCATCTTTTTTCTTGTTATGGTGATGGGAGTGACCACTTCTATATTCTTTCTTTGTTGAACCAGAAACTAGACATCTCTACGTTCATTTTTGATGTACATTTTTAATTTAAATTTTTATTTGTCAATTATTTGGATTAATTAAACACATTTACAGGAGTGATTTGTAAATTCTTAGAGTCCTTTGAGGGCTTAAAGATATCTAATTTTGACGAGACAGCAAGAAGAACAGTGTAAGAACTCTGAGAAATCAGAAATAATGAAAAACAATATATATATAAAGGAACAAATGGACATCTACAATCAGGAGACAATACAGAGATATTTGAAGGAAAATATAAGTGAAAGGTACAAGTTGAAGAAATGAATTACTGGTAATGAGACATTTCAGCTAAGCTTGTGTTATTTTGCATATTCCTTCTAAGTGAAGTATTTAAGGAATATTAGTTCAGGAAAAAAAGTGTAGAGCTATAATTTCTCCTACAATATTTCTCTTCTATTTGTTGTTTTTCTTTGCCAAAGTTAGTTGATCTAACAGTTCTAGGGCTATAAATTACTAACTGGAAAAATTCCTAAATCAAAAATAAGCGTGCTAATCCTACCAAACAACACTTTTAATTGGACCTATTATAGTGTTTAAGAGCTTTGGCTCTTGAGACAAACAGTTCTGGATTTACACTATAATCACACTATATTAGTTGGACTACCTACGAGAGGGAGAGTGAGAAAAAGAGAGAAAGAAAAAGAGAGATTGAGAAAGTGCCCTAAATACAGAGCATTAAAAAAGACAATTTAGACAGTTTATTTCTATTTTTGTAAAAGTCTACATAAGCTGTCCTAGTCTGGCATTATGGTTTGACAGCACTGGGATCTCGGTGTCCTTGCATTATGTTGCTTGCCACACTCAGTTTTGAGACATGTGGCCAAGCAAAATCCAATCTCTTTAAATATAAGACCCAGAAGTTGCAAACAGCATATTTTAGCTTAAAACTATTGACAAAATGTAGTAGGATGACTCTAAGTAACTGCAAGAGAAGATGGCAAGTATGGTACCTCACTGAGGCTTGAGTTACATGCCAACTTAAATTGAAGGTTTTATTACAAAAACGAGAAAGGGAGAATGGACATTGGGAGATAACTAGCAGTCTCCAAAGCACTGCTTATTTGTGTTACCATAGGTAAGGCATGCAACCTCTCTGAGACTGAGTCCTCATCTGCAGAATAAGAATGTTGATCAGCATGCATGCACACAGGGTTTTTACTGACTACTAAGTGTTAGATTAGGTGTTGATCGTTTTTATTAATGTGTATCCTTCATTTAAAGAACTAATAGATAATAGGAGCCTTAATGGAAAATTTTGTCTATTCTCCACTAATAATATAAAGTCAAATGTTTGCCCAGGAAGTATTTTAGGATTTTGAGTTTAGGTTTTTATCATAATTTACATCCAATGTATTTCTACAGATTTGAAATTGCATTATGTTGCTTGCCACACTCAGTTTTGAGATATGTGGCCAAGCAAAATCCAATCTCTTTAAATATAAGACCCAGAAGTTGCAAACAGCATATTTTAGCTTAAAACTCTTGACAAAATGTACTTAAGTACCAACAATTTAAATTGACATTGCTGTTTTTGCTAGTTCTTACTAGCCATAGGTATACATTTGTGAAGCTAAAATACTTTTACTCATGCTTTAAAAAAATCGGTCTAACCATTTGTATACCTAATCCTGAACTGTACTCCACATTTTTAAAATTAAAAAAAAATCAATCTATATGCTTTCTATTTTTTTGTTTATAATTTAAGAATACTAGCCCTTAGTTCTAGTCTCTCTCAGACTCTAGTATGTTCCTACAAACTATTCATGCCAAAATATTCATTCACTCATAAATGAAAATATTTATTAATTCAATGCAGAGTTACATTAATTTAACTCAAAATTTTAAAAAATTTTAGGATGTAACATGTGAACAAACTGTATGGAAGCTGTTGCTGATATTATATTTATTTATTTTGTACTTAATATGGGACTTAACATTGGTTAAGTCACAATTTCCAGCAAGAACATATAACCCATGTAAATAAGCTTTCTTTCCTCTAGAAAATGATTATCATATTTTATTATCATTAATTTTATTATCACATTTAACATTTGGGTGGGGTATTAAAATTTGCCAGATATTTCTTTTACAACTTTTACCTGAGTAATGACTTTTGAAGTTATTCCAATACAACCATCAAACCACTACAATGCTATGTCTTCAATGGCAATGATTTACTTGCAGTGAATATTGTCCACAACCTGACAGAATTATTGTTGTGATTTTAACAATAACTGTTCTGTATTAGATTACATAACTCTAAGCATTGTCTCAGGCATTTAAGGGTATATTAGATATAGTACATTGAAAAGTAAATTTATTAAATAAATTACAATTTATACACATTTGAATTTGTATGTATAATTTTCACTAAACTCAGAAAGATCCTATCTTCCCTTTGTATCTGTCATCCATTTTCTAGCTATAACTTAAAATAAAACCCATAACAGCAAATCTTTCTACCTTCTAAATCTAGGCTTCAAAGTTGGAAAACAAACTATTGTGTCAAGTGAGAAAAATAAGGCTAAAAATCTTGTAACTTCTAGGTTATAAATAAGCTAACATAACTGCGGCAAATTGTGCACTTTATTTTAATATATTGCAAGACTCCTTATCTAATACAGTACCATTCTGCTTATAGTTGAAGAAAACTCTGTATCTGATATTGACCTTTTAAAGAAACCAAGGACAATCTTTTTCACAGATTAAAAGACTATAAAAGTGCTAGTTCTGCCATTGCCAGAAGCACTAACTGAACCTCTAAAGAGAATTATTTGTCAAAAGGAAAAAAATTGGATTTAGACAAGTTTCTATAATATGCACCATCCTTAACAAGGGAGATAGAAAAGAAAGCATATCAAATCAGCTATTAGGTAGAAAGAATTAACGAGTGTGGCTTGATGCCTTCTGTGCCAGGCAGTGTTGTGTTGTGGTTTTGCCTTAAAGAAAAAAATTCCTTATGTACAGTCAGCAGAATTCTGGCCTTTTAACTTTAGCATGCGTCTACAGTTAAGCTGCTCTGCTCCACACTCAAATAGCTGTCCACAGCTGCTGCAAACTGATTTATCCCCAGATAATGGCTGCAGCTGATGACCAAAATGTCACTGAAACCCTTTAGCAATTTAAGGTGTGCTTGGCCTAATATAACCTGATTTTAACCCTATTTTTAAATGTATTATCATCTGATTATCATCATTTTTTAAATGATCACATTGTATTTAATATTCACATTGTTTTTCACCCTGGAATGTTTGGAGACTTTTTTTTTCTTTTGTAGCAAAGCTTACATCTTAGTCCTCAAAGCATTACAGAAAGTTTAGGAAAGATGCCAGGCTATCCTGAACCGGGAGCATCCAGGTTACAGAGAATGCCAGAGTTAGATGTTGTTCAGAGAGTTCCAATTCAGATCACATTTTGAATTAAGTATTACATAAGTCTTCACAGTACCAATAAAATAGGTTAATCAGCATGAATATGGACTATAAAAAAAATTACCCTAGTCTTTAAATAACCTTTTCACATTACAAATATATTAGGAATCTATGTGTACAGAAAAGTATGATAGTATAAATCTATAAATAAAATATTGTGTTTTTGAACTATATATATATTGTTATTTTCAATATTCAAAAAATGGAATGCTTTCACTTCTGGTCAATTCTCAATATGGACTTTCAGGACTCTTTACCAAAGGTATTTAAAAAAAAAAATTCACAATCCCATGCACAGTAAAATAAAATTGATTAAATATTTATTGCTCAGACCATTTCAGATCTCAAGGAACTTGTTTATGAACTAGTTATATAAGACTGATTTAAGCCTTTGAAGACTTTCCTAGTAAGATGCAACATGCAATTGAGGATATTACTCTGACTTAGAGGGAAATTCAATCTAGACTTCAAAATTTTCCTGTGAAAATTTCTAAAAACAAATTTAGCCAATTTTCTGCTTCTATTTTTAAGCAACAATTTATAGGCCACCATAAAGAATTCATCTATTAGTGATATCCAAAATAACATTACCAACTCTTCATAAGATGACTAAAAAATATTTAGTGTAACAAAATTTTTTAAATTGAGCTCTGCCTGAAACTTATGTATAAGCCAACATTTTAAAATTTCTTTAACTGCTTCTAGGTTTCCTGAAATATTAGTGGCTAATCCAGTTTTACACATAGATTTAATTCAATCACTTTTAATGCTGAAGTAATTTTATCAGATAGATTGCTTTTATCCAGAACCTTCTTTTTTTATTATGTGCACGTTTACATTCTTCAAAAAATATAAACAAGTGTCATCAACACATTCTACTCTAGAATTGCAGCAATTCTCCAAAAGCATGGGGTTAATTATTTCAGAGCTATTTAACGTAGATTATTCTTATTTAGAGAATATCTCAAATATAAGATGAATTACTTGCCAGCTGATAAGATCTATAGAAATTTCTAATTCACATAATAGTAAAAAATAACCCCCAGATTTCAGTCATTTCAGTAAATAGAAAAATGTGAAAGGCAGGAATAAATGAAAGAAATATCTGCAATGATAGATGTAAAGTAGAAAGAAAATTAGGTTACTAAATGGAGACATGTATAATGAATCATTTGATGTCATATGTAAAGGAGTGTAATTGAAAAATGAGTTTTAAATGGAAAGTTCATATACAAAGCATTAGTTTTAATCTATGAAAAATAAGTAATTCTGTCATAATTAACACATTTTCATGAAAAGCATTTTATAATTCATTCCTTCTGTTCATGATAATCTTAACAAATACCCTGTGCATTAAATTATAGGCTCCGTAGGATGATGAAGAAAGGGGTTGAGAGATTACAATTCTGAAATTTATGGTCATATCTAAGAATCAGTCACATTTCATAACATTGACAGCTGGACATAAGAAAGTCATAGGTTTTAATTTTTTTACTAAAAAGCCAAATTTCTATAACTAAAGTTTCATTTGTTAGTTATTGCTTCCAGACAACTTGGAGGCCACATTCAATTGGCTGTGGATTTAATTGGGCAATAGTTGCACAATTTTAACATATTGAAAAGTAAATCACTATGTGTTTTGAAATAACTAAACTTTTTTTAGATTTTCTTTTAAATTAATAAATAAACTAACATGAACCTTTCATCAATGAGCAATCAATAACACCTTTTATAGAGGAGATAATATGTTTAACTTTTAAAGTAATTAATTTCACTATGTAAAGAATTTCACTTCATCCTTTTGGATACCAATTCACTAGGAAATTGGTGGTCCTTAAATATAAAAGTCATGTACTTTGTAAAATACATTCTTAATGTTTCACTTGAAATAAGATGATTAGCCGGCTCGGTGGCTCAGCCTGTAATCCCGTGCCTTTGGGAGGCTGAGGTGAGTGGATTGCCTGAGCCCGCGGGTTCGAGACCCGCCTGGGAAGGCTAGACCTCATCTCTACAATAAATCAAAAAATTAGCCGGGCGTGGTAGTGTGCACCTGTAGTTCCAGCTACTTGGAAGGCTGAGGCGGAAGGATCACCGGAGCCCAGCAGGTCGAGGCTGCGGTGGCCGGGAGCAGCCACTGCACTCCAGTCTGGGCGACAGAGTGAGACTCCAACTCAAAAGAAAAAAAAAAAGAAAGAAAGAAATAAGATGATTTCTTTCTTTATTCTAATCAATGTTTAACTGAAGTAAGTGGATGAGGAGTCTGCCTCTGAGACACAATAAGATCTCAAATATGTTTTGCTGTATTGTTTTTTCTCCTCTGGGTTATAAGGGGGTAGGGCTAGATAAATCCCTGTGTCCTGTTCATTTAACAAATATATTCACCTACAAAAGAACTCCATCCTCCCTCTCTCTCCCATTTGTGTTTCCCAAGACTGCAGAGTTCACGCACATGTGCATCAGCACCTGAGAGTGACAGGGTCTGATGTGTGTCTTCTTACCAATGCGGTGCTCATGGTCATGAGGGAATGGATGTGTAATGCTGTGCTGATACCAGCCAAGTAATATAATGTAGTCCCATTAGGAACATTATTCATAGTTGATGAACACATACCTTTTCTAGTGAAACACATACATTTCAGAAAGAAATGCATAGATCATTTACTGAAGCACATTTATTATAGCAAAATGTGTACCTCAACTAATGAAACACATAGATCATAGAGTAAAATGAGTATACTTATATTGAGAAGATTTAACCATTTATGGATATTTTGGGGACAAACTATTTTGGTTAGCAAGCCAATGGTGAATTAATAAATAATAAATTAGTATTTTTATAAATTATATATTTAATTATTTTAAATTTTTACTTGACTTGCTGCTTAAAACAAAGACATTTTCATGAATCTCCAGTTCTGTGGTTTCTTCTACAATTGTACATAATTAACAAAATATATCTTTGAATATCCTTACTAGTGTGTCTAAATATGAGTAGCAGTGAGAAATTGAAATATGATATTTAGGAAAGGCAAGAAAGATTGGGTGTGTCAATTTATTGCTTCCCTTCAAATAAAATTTAGCAGTTCCATATCGGCACAATTGTATTCTAGGACTGGCAGCACATCTTGACACAATCTACCTTTATCTGCAGTAACAAATGTCAAGAAAAGCCAGAAATAAGATGTGAGTCAGTGCCCCTGCCCCTTCAGGGTCAGCAATAAACTATCAATTCCCACTGTATAAATTCAGTTAGCTCTGGCTCTCTATTGCCTGAGGAATAGAGTGGGTCAAACACTTTGTTTATGACTAAGGAATCTCTCAGTACATCAAGCTTTGACCATAACCCTAACTCACTAGTGCAGGAAATAGATGTGAATTCCATGATCTTGCTTTAGTGTAAACATAATTCATGTGGACAAACATTACACTGAGAAACTTTGCAAGATTGATCTGATTTGTATCATTGTTCTGCATTGTATATGAAAGCCTGTTTTAGCCTGGGTTTTTCTACTAACTTGTCTTTATTTTGAAAAAACAAAACTAAGTTAAGCAATTGTCTTCTCCATTTTGCTTCTGTTTAATTCTATTAGTGCATGAGTTGAACAAAGGTACAGAGAAGTAAAGGGAAAAAAGCAAGATCATATGTGAAAAATGATTCCCAAAGAAAGGTAAGCAAAGTTTTTCTATGTGTATAATGTAAGATAAATGTTTTGTTCATTATTTAATGCATTTATCAACCCAAATTTCAATTGCTTATCTACATTCAGAGCAAGCAAATCTTTACCTTATCTCTTTTCGTTTTTAAAGATTTTCTTCTCGAGATCCAAACACTCTTCACTGTAGAAGTGACATTGCCCTGAGATGTTTGTAGCTGACTTTAGGACTGCCATCCTTTCCAATTACTTGAGAACTTTGCAATAGATGTTCATTATATTTAAAAGCTCCTCTTTTAAAATGTACTTCTAGTACATTGTTATTCACTCTTTGATTCACAGTTTGTTTTTATACTCCCCTTCCCCTATACTGTGCAACTTGAGTTCTTGGGTACAAGAGGTATAGGAGGTAAAATTGGATTAACTGAAATATTCAACATAATGCACAATGAGTTTTTCACTGAGATATTCCACTTTTTCTTAAGTTATAGGAGCTCATTTCATTATTTCTTGAACCCTTCAGTGACCCTGGGATTTCACTATATAATTTATGTTTCCTGATACAATTCAACAGTGTAATCTTATGATTTATGTGCTTCATTTATAATTTGATCATCTCAGTATAATGCATGTTTTTCTACATGATTTATGAACTTTGTCCCATAATATATGTGTTTCACTGTATGATGTGTGTATTCATCAGTTATGTTTTATGGCCCTGGTGGTACATTTCTAGAAAAGGAGGTAGAATACCCCAGCCTGAGGGTAAGTCCTGAGGTTAATTGCAATCAATTCACCTTCCATACAATTACACTTTCATCTGCAGAAGCCTGTGAAGTGAGCATGCTTAACATGGCAGCAGCAGGGAAGCAAGTGTGCCAGTTTCTTTTTTCCTAGATCCAAGAAAAAGCAAATTTCAGCAGCAGATCAGGGAATCAGAGCTCTCCATTATAGCTTTCTCTGAAAGAAATCTTTTAGGTATCATTAATCACATTTCCAACCTTCTGATATAACCTGATTTAAGCTGCAACAAATACATATTTACAGACAGATTGGCAACAAATAAACTTTCATTTCAAATAAGCAGTTTTTAAAAATAAATTACTTAAGAAACATGTTGAAACAATTTATAGAAAACTCTCCATAAACACATTTCAAAAGAACTTTCACTAAACTCATTTGTTTAACAAACATCCTTGAATTCTATGTCAGGCATTTTCATTTTCTGAAGCCTTCTTTTCTGTTACATTTACTCATGCATCCAGTTACTCAACAACTACCTCTACAGCATTTACTTTGTTCCAGGAAAATCTAAAACAGACCAAAAGTCCTGTCTTTATAATATTTGTGTGCTATGGAGGGAATCAAACAATAAGCAAAATAAGAAAGTAGAACAAATACTATAGTAGATTGGAATATATGTGCAGCAAAATAAAGCAGGGAAGGGGATAAGAACTCCTAGTTGAGATATTGACATTTTCCAAATCCAGTAAGGTACCAGAAAGAAGCTTCACTGAGGAGTAGACATGTAAACAAAGACGAGAACAAGGTGAGGGAAATAGTGTATGTGCAAGGAGGAAAGCCTGAGGTTGAAATGTACCTGGTATGATCTGGATAGAATGAAGAAACTGGTGTGACTAGAACAGAATGAGCAAGAGGAAGATGGGGGAAGATGAGCTAAGAGGGGTGGTAGGTAGGAAGTAAATGAAGCAGGATCTTGTGGATCATTACAAACATTTCAAATTTTACTCAGAGCAAGGAAGGAGGCCTGGGATAGAAAACAGAGAAATAACATGAACTTTCGACTTCTGATTTGAAATGATCACTCTGGGTGCTCTTCAGACAAGTCTGTAGACAAGGACTAAAAGGCCTAGGGCAAATGGTTGCAGTATATAGAAATAGTCCAGGCTAAAGGTGAGAATGGGTCAGTTTATAATTTTTTCAAGTTAAACTGGCAGAATTCTCTAAGGAATTGAATATGGAGTGTGAAAGAAAGAGAGACACCAACTTATTTATACGCACGTTCAAGTAGAAGATTAAAGCAGAGTATTTGATAGATATATTCATTTAACTTTTAAAATAAGTAGGGTGTGTACTACATGGTTATTCCTACAGAAAATGTACATTGATAACTCTAAGATATTCTCTAAGGGTTACTGACCACGTTATTTGAGCTTATTTTTTTTTTGATACACATTCACATCATACCAATTTTTTTTTCATATATTTGTTCAGTGGAAATTAAGCGCTTTACTTTCCAACCTGATTTAATCTCCAGTATCTGTGATTATTTTTATGTCAATAATATAAGCGAAGAAAAACAAGGAAGAAAAATAAAAGAGGCTGTAGTTATTGTGTTGATTTATCTAGAAAATTTAAATCATTTAAAATAATTTCATTTATATTTTGTGATTTTTATCAATACATATAAGATTATATACAATCTCTTAGTGAATAAGTAATAAGTAAAAATGCATATAAAGAAAATTTTATTATTTCTACTTAACATCAAATGATGTCTACTTAAGAAATACTTTTAATAGGTTTGTAAGCAGATTTTTTAAAACAAGAAATAACATTTATTTATTGACCGTCAAACAAAAGTAAGGATTTTTTTCAAATCAATATAAATTCCACTGATGTCGTTATTGCCTCCTAAACCCTAAAGATACTATAAATATTGCACATTTCCTGAGTATGAGAAAGTTAATTCTATAAATGTTTTAAGTCTGGACTTCAGTAAAAAATTCCTATTTTCAAAAAATAGCATAATCTTCATTTTGGTTACTATAAGTAGGACTGAGAAAAGAAAAAGAAAAATCTTAGCTAATGTTTCACTAAGTTCTAAAATTAAACTGATCATACCTTGACTACAGTCATCACTTTAAAATACTTGTCTTTGAATTCAAATAAATCAGTTGAATTCAAGTAAAACTGTTTCCACCTGTTATTAATTATCAGAACAGATTTCTTAAAATTATAGGCATTGTGAACTTCAAAAGTAAAAATAATTTGTAGTAGGATTGCAAAAGTATTTCCCAATGTTTAAATAAAATATCATTCAACTCCAAAGGATAATCACCATTTTTATTAAGGTTATATTAAGTTATATTAAAAGTTAAACGACAAGCAAAAACATATGAAAGTACTTATTATTTTGTTTGTTTCTTTTATTGTCCAATACAAAGTATGTTTTAATGTAATTTGAAGGATAGTTTTATAACTGCTGTGCATGTGTGGCAAACCTTTAAACTAAGGTTTTGAGGATTCTTTATTTTGTGGAATTTGGGTGCATAATTTCCTGAGTCCAATCCTCACTCTCCCTATTCTTCATGACCTGAATCACATCATTAACCCATCTGCATCCTTACTTATAAAAAGCAAAAAATGTAAAAGGTCTTTTACATGGACAAGGAGTGGTTTAATGAAAAATCCCTGTATTCTTTCACTAAAATAATAATAAGTAAAACTAAAAAGAGTATAGACAGCCAAGTTGCCATTCAACATACATGATTTGTGCACTACCTATGTACTAATTACTATGTTAATTTTTCAGGTGTTCAAAAATAAGTAAGATTCTTCACTTAAGAATGTATTTATTTACAAGATGATTCAGTTATTTTAAAACAGTGTGCTAAGAATTATAATAGACAAATAGATAGGGTGGTACAAAGCAGGAGATTAAGAGACCTAATCAGCTTCATGATGTCTATATGGAAAGAAGACTTCCAATACAATTCCTGGAAAAAGTGGGGCATGAACAGAAACATAAAGGATGATAGAGGCCAACTGAGAGGGTATACTAGTAAAGGAAATTAAAGGAATGAAGGTCTAAGAGCAAACAAAATGCTAGAGCTTCAAATGCCTTAAGCGTGAATAGTCAGGGGTTAACTTGGTAGGTTAGGCAGAGATCATATCTCAAGGCATTCAGATTTTATCCTGTAAGTCAGAACTCCCCTTCTCTTGTGTTGGGTATACAGGTGTGCTGTGAATGGGTTACATCTGTGATCCTTTCAGCTTTCAGGTAATAAGAGGAACTCAGACTAGCCAGACCCCAGTTGAGTCACCTCAGATCTCGAACCATTGTGCCCAGGTTTTTCCACTGTGCTCTATAAATCTGATTTCTTTCTGTCATGTGACAGAAAAATGGTAGGAATCATTCCTTGGTCATGGTGGGCCTTAAATAGTACTTGTCAAAAGGCAAGATTTTAGTCAGACCTGCCTGTTCAGAGAGGCATTCTTCCAGCAACAAACTCCTCCCCATGCCCCACCCCTCTTGCAGGAGAGAACACAGAGGCAGCAGGACACAAAGAAAGGCAGAGTGCTCAGTCTGCAATGCCACTCAGCCATTTCTAGAATAATGAGGGAAGCTGGTAGCCAGAATTTTGCAGAGTACATTGGAAGAAAGTAAAACATCCATAGTAATGACTCTGATAAAAATGAGGCTTTTAATGGGAATTATGAAAAAAATGTATTTGCAAAAAGATAGGAATTAGGAGCCTGGTATAACAAAAGGACATCCCAGTACTAATCAGTGTGGGACACTCAAAAGAAGCCTGTATGGTTCAGAGAGTGCAAAAAAAGGAGAAATCCAGGTGAGCCAGAACAGAAGCCCACCTTTTAGTCAGATATCTCAGAAAAGTTCCTCCAGTGATTTGGTGGTAAGAAACTGTGTATTTGCATTATATTTAACTAATGTTAGTTAATAAACATTTTTAAAAATATTTACAGGGTTCCAAGAGCTCTTCTAAGTCCTTAGCAAATATATATACACCTCATAACAACCCAATGAAGTTGAGTCAGTAAAATCTATAAGTATTTTACAAATGAAAAAACAGATTTAGAGAGGCTAATAAAAATTTCAAGATCACACAGTTATAAAATGATAAGTCAAGATTCTACCCATTTGTTTGGATCCAGAATCTGTGACGTTAACAACTATGTTCTATTATCTTATAGAACTCCACTGTCTACGTATTGTGATTATAACATAACATATAACATCAGGATACAAAACAGTATTATATAATTTGTCACGCATATATTTGAGTATACAAAATCTGTATAGTTTCAACTACTAGTGTTTTTGCTCTCAATGATTTATTTTCCATGTATCAAAAAAGAAAGCTTCCAAAAATATTAACAATAATACAGATTAGGCATTCTTGTATGAAATCTTTCAGAAGTTTCCCATGGTTCATAAATTAAAATCCACGGCTGCTGCTATGGTTTAAAGACAATCTATCTATTCCAACCTCTATCTGCCAAGGTTGTAACACTCTCCCCTTATCACTGAAAGTACTCTAATTCACAGACCCTTTCAGGATGGCCTCCTTGTCATTGAGATTGTTCCTTTGATGTCATCTGTTACAACTCTTCACTGACCACTCCCATCGAAGGTAGAGTCTTACAATGTCATCTTGTTTGATTTCCGTCACAATATTTACCATTCTCTGAAAAATATTTTTTACTTGTTTACTTTTTAAGTTATGTCTCTCTCTTATGCCAATAGTTGAATATTAACACAATGAAGGCAGAAATTTTTCATGCCATTTACTTAGGTGTGAAGCAAGCCCATACCTAGAAGAGTGGGACATAAACTAGACAATTGGAACTCAGTACTTTTTGAATAAGTAAATGAATGGATTATCCAAGGAAATAGTTAAAAATATTCGTTCTATCAATGATAAAATTCTGTTTACTTCTGAGAAAAATAGTCACCCTGATGCCTAGTATAAAAAGGATGATTTATAAAATGTCTGAATTGTTAGAAAATCAAGATAACATAATGCACAAAACTTTGAAATTTTATAGACCTGCTTTGAACCCTAATATCTTTAATTTCAAGTTCTTTATGAACTTGGGTGAATTATCTAAACTGGTTATGCCATAATTTTCTTAAATTTAGAATTACGATACTTATATTATTGCCACATATTACAATGTACAGACTAAAAAATAGCATATTAATAAAATATGTTATAAAATAAAGTAACTAAATAACATATTACATTTTTATCAGAGAATCTAATAATAATTGTTAGTTATTATTACTATTATGAAGAAAGTAAAGTCAAAAGCTCCCGTTTTATACTGAATCACTAAATAATAATTACATAGCCAGCACTGAAAACTTCAAAATAAAGATATAATGCCTTAATCATTCACTTATTTGTTTAAAATATATTTTTATTTATTATTTTTGACTTTGGTTAAGACAACTGAGAAAAAAGTGTTTGGCACACTATTATTTGGCATATTTGAAAATATGAGAACAAAAACATAACTACTCTATTTTAGATAATGAAAATAAGAATGCAATCATATATGCTTTTGGACAATGTTAGCATGAGAATACAAAATGAATTTTATTAGTTCAGCTAAGAGTAAATATATAAAAATTATTCAGCATCTTATTTTGGTAAAAACTATGAAATCTGTCCCATTAAAATATCCAAAATACAAGGGGATAACCCCCCCCAAAAGGCATTATTTTTTTTGGCGGATGGGCCTGTACAGGCTTACCCCACTAAGTAAGTGATCTACGACCCCAATGGTATCAATGTGCCCTAGCACTGTTTTGAGAGGCTGCATTGAGTTTTAGTTAATTTTTTGGAGATTCATTCAACATATATATGGCCATTTCATGATGGGTGATTTACCAGCATACACACACCAAGCTGAGTATTCAGCAGTTTTTGACCAAGATGGCATGACCCCAATGCCCCACCCTCCTTATTCACCTGATCTTGCCCCCAAGAGCCTTTTTTTGTAACCCTGCATGAAAAAAGTCCTCAAAGGGAAACATTTTGCTGATGTGGATCTGATGAACCAAAAAGCTGCAGAAGCACTAAGAGGCCTCAAAATTGAGTTCAAAAACTGTTTGGAGCAGTGAAAACAACATCTCCCTAGGTGTGTTGCATCAAACAAAGAATACTTTGAAGATGACTGAAGTTTAAACATGTAAGAAATAAATACACAATTTTTATATATAAATTCCAGGTTTTAGCCGGGCTCGGTGGCTCAGCCTGTAATACCAGCACTTTGGGAGGCTGAGATGAGTGGATTGCCTGAGCCCGCGGGTTTAAGACCCGCCTGGGCAACTTGGTGAGACCTCATCTCTACAATAAATCAAAACATCAGCTGGGCATGGTAGCGTGTACCTGTAATTCCGGCTACTCGGAAGGCTGAGGCGGAAGGATCGCCGAAGCCCAGCAGGTCGAGGCTGCGGTGGCCGGAGCGGCCACTGCACTCCAGTCTGGGCGACAGAGTGAGACTCCAACTCAAAAAAAAAAAAAAAAAAAATTCCAGGTTTTGGGGGGTCCCCCTTATATATGTTGATCATTTTTAACAAATGCTGCAAACTTCACTTTTTCACTATAGCCAGTAACAATAAGCATAATTCTTATGAGTGCATACTTTGGAAATTTATCAGAGCAAAATATCCAGGTCAAACAGCAAATGCCCCACCTTTACTAGAATGAATCACAAAGGATGGCCCAGCTGGTCTTTTCTATATTTGAATACATATAATTTGTGTTTATATAATTATTCCCATGCAGGAAGTTTTTAGACGATTTCAAAACTGAACAGGGAAAGGCTTGGAGTGAACTTTGCCTTCTTCTTTGTTATTAGTCTATTTTAGGAAACTCATGTTATAAGAGTGAAGAAGCTAGCTATGTTTCCGTACACAACATTCCACTGGTCCATCTAGGAAGCACAGTAATCAGTGGACACAAGGGATCAGCAGCTATTGTCAACATTTTGTATCTAAGGGAAATTATCCTCAGCTTGTTCCTTTTCTTTGGGGTGCATGGTCTTGCTCATCACAAGCTGAACCACAGCTAAAGGACAGTCTTTCCACAACATCTTCCTTTCCAAGTTAAAACCTATAAATCACATATAAAATGCTCTCTTTAAAAAAGAAAAAGAAAGTCTATTTGTTTCCCTTAGCAAAGAAGCAAACGAGGAGGCAGGGGGGTGGGTGAAGAGAGAAAGTCTTGTAAATTTCTGTTATCAAAGCACCTATGAAAAAAATCTCATTTATAAAGTTGCCCCTGATGCTTTTGCTAGACTTTCCATACTGGCAGCTCTGTGGAGCTTAATAACTCTAAAAGCATCTACAACTTCTTTCATTGATGAGATTGTCTTCTTTTTCTTGCTGGTTTTCACCTGATTAGACATAAATGTGAAAGAGGTTTGTTGAGGCTGATCTGGAAGGAAGGAAAAAATTTAAAAGGACCAAGCAAACAAACTGTTAAACTGCAAACAGCGATGTACAACACAGCTCTCTTTACATGAGGCTTGGGAGGCATTTTACTGAACTGTCTGTGAAAGAGCTATGTAAAGCTAGGGGATTGAGGGAGTTGAAGTGAGAAGGCACAAAATTGTAATGCTTCCCAGAGTGGTCCAGCTCAGCTCCATCCCCCAAGGCGCCTCCTTCCACCCCTCCTCCCTTCCTCCTCTAATGAGAACACATTAAGCCTTTCTCAATGCCCTGATGTGCTCTTACACTGCAGAATCCTTGCATTGCAATGCACAATGCAGTCAGAGGATTTCTAACATTATAAAGAGAGAGAAAATGCTTTCTAGACAGCTCATCCAACCCCTCCCCGGTGCTCAGCAGGGATTTAAGTGTGTCTACTTCTACAGAAAGTAAATGCATGTTTTTGCCCCCAACTAAAAGGGACTTTTTTTTTCCTGTTTCCTGCTCACAAAGGCATCTGTATATTCACTCCCAATCTTACTCTTACACTGTGGACACTGTCAGAATTTGGAATTGTAGACCACACACACATAGTTTATGCTTTTGGTTTATAATACTACCACATTTTATTTCCTCACACACATTGCCCATATTTTTGAGCTCTTCGTGGAAATTATGGAAATATTTAACCCAGCCAGGAAAGCAGGAAGTCCAAATTAATTTTAGGAGTAATTTCATCGCTTAATTTCTATCTTATTTTTATATTCCAGCTGTATAGGAATCAGATATTACATTTTCAGAAAAGCATCCAAAAAAATTTCCACCATCCAGCTTCTTTTGACTTCGGTGAAGATTTTATATAAATAATTAAAACGAGGGTGACTGGTCCTTCAGGATTTCTAAGCTTGTGTCGTATAGTCACTGAATAAAAACTGAATTTTCTCCCCATGGGAAAATGCTTTCCAAAACACACACTCTGCTGTTGCTCAGCCCAAAGACAGTTTCTGAGTCACCAAACAAGCACTACAAATGATGGACAGCAGGATGAAGCCTCTGGTCTGACCAGAGGTGAAACGCTGATAGGAAACCAAGCCAGCTTCACAACCCCTGCCAGCATCCTTGGCCCCTCCCCTGCTGGCAGAGTATCAGCACCATTTGTGAAACATTGACCCGATAAAAACAAATGTAGCATAATGATGACTTTTAAATAGGAAGAAAGTTTGACTTATCTGTGTGAGGGAAGACACATAAAGGTTTTTAGTTTTAGTAATTTTAGGTGATTCTTTTGTTGTTGTTTCTAGAAATTTAACAGTTAACACTCCCTCCCCATAAGTAATTCATCTACTAAAACAAACTAGAGTGGCATGTGGAAGAAACATAGTGTTCAATTTTTAAACTTTCATCAGGTCAGATAGCTAGCAAAGTTGGTGCTGGATTGGACCATATGACAGATATGTAGTATGGACTTCAGGTGGAAAATGGAATACAAATTGTTAACTGACACGTGGGCAGTGGAACTCTGGTCAAATTTACAGAATCAATCATCAATACTTGTATTTGCCTTACCTTGTACTTTCCTTAGTTCGTTTTTGAGAAAGAAAATATGTCCCCATCCTCCTTCAGGCAAAAATAACAGCTTCATCAGTCTAAGACTGTCTACCTGACATAGATCCAGGGTCATTCATAAAGAAGCAGTCAAGCAAAGTGTTAGGCACCTTGAAGACAGAACCTCTGGATGAATGCCTTGCTATTTTTTGTTTTGTTTGCTTTTTGCCAGTTATGTTTTTTTCCCTGTCCTCCAGATATAGCTTCTACCTAATATAATGTATTCAAGTCAAACAATATTATTGACTAACATCTATGCACAAGGAAATTAAGAAACGTGCTGACAGTTGGGAAAGGTGGATGATATTATATTTAGGGTCTCCTTGCCATAGGTCAAGCAGGGTTTTTTTATACAGTGTGTGACAAAAGACTTTGCTTCTGCACAGTTTTCTAGCTTTCTTAATAGATCTGTACCCAGTCTTGGGTGTGTTCTTGCTTATTCCAGGCTTGTCCCCAGGATGGACTGAAGATACCACATTTCCTTTGCAAACCAGATGACAATTTGCTTGGCCAAAGAGCATAAGAAGATGCACAGGCCCTGACAGTCCTTTATTATGAGACTTGGTACAGCATGCAAAGAGTTCCCATATAAGAGGTAATCACTTCCACCTGAGAAAATCAGGAAAGTTAAGGAGATATTTGACCAGATACGTGATCCAATCTCTGGAATCATTACTGGTCATGCTTTACTGTGGACTTTTCTTTAATTAGTCACCATGTACCCTATCATCAGTACCTGCAAACACGAGTAATTATGCCAAACGTTGTGTTTTGTTATGTAACAATTTACAAGTAAGCCAAGTTTATAAGAGTAATCATATGCATGTGCACATTCTTCCAATGTTAAGAACCTCAAACTTCTGCAGTCTCATTTTTTTCCTTTTCTTTAACTAGCTAGTGACCTCATTGTCAAATATTCCTTTCTGATATAGTTTCCTCTGGCTTTTCTTTTATTTGCTTCCTTTAACCTGAATGTTTTGATGCAATCTCTCCAGATTAGAGTGATCTGAATAAGTGGTTCTTAGATTATTCAGCATCCAGGTACTTCTTAATCCTATAATTCTGCTAGTTGCTAAGAAGAACCATTGTTTGTTCTAACTTTCAATATAATTGCAATTCCACAAAGAAACCAAAATAGAAAGTAAAATGATTTTGGCTAGCTCAGTGTATGCTTAAGTCTGGTTTTTAGGCTGCTCTATAGCCAAGCATTTCTGACAAGAGGCATTTGCCAAAAGCAGATTTTCATACAGTTTCTCAAGTTTTTAAAATTGAGTTTGAGGTTTTATTTCTTTATTTTTTTTCTTTTCCAAACTTAATGACTTGTGCTCAGCTTGAACATACTAGAAAATAAAATAAAAGTTAACATATATCATTGGAGACAGGCCTAAAAAGCTAATCCGAATGTTTGACATATTTTAGTTAGATAATCTGACAGGGAAAATTCCTGGTCTTAATTAGATGCTTTAATTATGTCTTATTGGTAAAACGAATCTTTATTGATGAAAAGCAAAACTCAAATTCACCTTTCTCTTGTTGTAATTATTGTTATATTTTCAAAGATAAGTCTTGTTTGCTTATCCCTACACTGTTCACTTTTTTTTTTAAGCCTTTTGTGCTTGTTTGGGATGCCAGAGAAAATAGGTCAGATTTAAAAGGCACTTCACAGATGTAGTAATTTTTTTCTGATTATTAGTAATCATGGGAACTTTTTATGGAATATCTAAAATTTAAATGCAGTCTAGAGGAAGACAATATGTCTTTGTGTCTGTTGAGTGAAACCTCCTATTTCCCTTTGTTGTCTGAATGTATTTCACCCTTCTGTCAAAGTGTGTCCACTCTAACCTTTCCTTTCACTCTGCTGGCATCTCTCCAGTCTCCAAAATACATGTTTGACTCTCATCTGACACCTTTATCTGATACAGTCACAACACTTCTTTGCATAATGAGCAGGCATTCCCTATCCATCAGAAAGGTAATTAAAAAAATGTTTAGATTTTTGTTTTCATAGACATAACAGTATAAATGCAACTTCTGCTCAATTAAGCGCCAGTGTCAGTAAGGGGGGAGGGGAGGTTTGGTTCTTTTAATAAGAGTGAGTGTTGTGCTTCTATCTTAAAACTGGAGATACAGTTTTGTGATTTTTCCCTCCCCCATGGAAATAAATCTTTAAATAAAGATGTCTTCATCTGAACTGACCAGCATTTATGAAAGCAAATCTGGTTGGGGCTCTGCTGCTTATGCTAAAGGAACGTTCCTCCTTATTACAATGGCATTTGCACATTTATAGGAAGAATAAAGAAAAAGATGCATGATACATGTGAAGGAGCCTTCTCTGCCATCCAGAGAAAGAAGAACTAAAAGGATTATAAAAGTTCAGATTAAAATGATATAAAATCTAGCATTTGGCTCCAACACTAGCGCCTTGGTCCTCTGGAGCTAATCTGTATGCACTCTGTGACCTCCTCGCAGCGAACCCTGCTAAATATATTATTCCCACGGGGGCTTTCACTGCTGCTTGGTGTCAGAAATCAATATGTATGAGGCGCGTGGATGGGAATTTCTAATAGATCTGCCTGGCCCTGTGCTGCTTTTCAATATCTGCCTTGGACTATTAGTGCCGGCTCGGTGCCTGTGAAATAACCGAGATAATCTTTTAAGGTGCACTGTTAAGGTGGAACCTAAATGTTGCTGTTTCAATTAAAACAAAAATTATATTCATAAATCAGTCAGGACTGTGTAACCTTGTATAGTCAGTCCGGAAGGCTGATTAGAAACAAGGTGGGATTTAAAGTTGTTGGGAGTGAAATGTTATTTTTAACTTCTACTTAGAGTTTGGAGAAAGATTTTACATTTTAAAGCTAATGATGTGATATTTGGAAAGGAGTTAGAAATAAAATTTAAAAATCTGAAAGTCCTACAACCAAACGGTGCTTATTATGTTTGATCACCTTAAAAGAGTCATAATGTATGAATAGCAAAGTCATTTTTCCCGTATTAGATGAAAACTCATTGGCATATGGTTCTTTTTCATATAATTTATTCATACTAAAATAATTGCATGGGTGATTTTTTTTTGGGGGGATTACTACACAAATTAATTTTATCATCATCAAGCAATTGTGCCATACCATTGTTAATACTTATACCTGTATAGTTATTTGGGCTATTTGGAGGTAAAAGTGGGCAAGAAAGTGGTTCATTAAAGTTTCATGTTACCCACCCTCATTGATGACTAACTTCCCTTCTTCAGTAGCCCTCTAGCTAGAGTACAGTGAATCTGAGCTGTGTACAGGGAGAATAGCACCAGCCTCAATTCTTGTTGTTTCCCTCTTTGTTTTCAGATTAGTGCTCAGAGAAAGCAGGTCCAGACTGATGTTCAGAGATATAGCACCCAAAAACAATTGACAAAAGTACTTCGTTACTGGTACAAGTACTATCTTTATTGTATGACTGGGGAAGAGGGAGTTAGCCTGTAACCCACACATACATACATCTGGCGCTTCATGTGACTGGATTCAAATCTCTGCATGGAGTGGCATGAAGAGATCCTGTTGTCTTGTGAGATTGTCACCCTACCAAAGGTTGAGGAACTGGCATATAATAGTCTTTTGTTTTTCTACTTTTCTTCCTTTCTTGCACACTTCACTTAGCACAGCACAATCCATCTGACAACCTTCTAAAACTCCCTAACTGCTTGTTGGACCTTCTCTGGATTGTGCGTGAGGTCATAGCATACAATCCATGATGTGGGGTCTAAGCTGGAAACATCAAAAAGAAAGCATCGAAAAGCATAAGCCTGAAAACCCTCAGGTCAT